>OY728127.1:1504599764-1514599764 GCA_963277665.1 Viscum album | reverse complement strand
AAATATATAAAAAAGAGTTCCAGTGGAGGTTTGAACCCACAACCACCCTGTTATATGTCAATGACTTTACCAATATCTTATATTATCCTTTGTGAATATATTTGAATAAATAAATAATTAAATAAATATATATATATTTATATGTAATTTATATATTGATTTATTTGCCGATATTCAATAAATTTACTCATTTAAAATAAGGGCACCACTCCCAACGGTTTGGCCAAACCATTGGGAAAAGTGGCCTTAAAGTGGAGTTTTCCAAATAGTTTTAAAAAAAGTGGACTTTAACCAATGGTTTTGAGAACCGTTGGGATAGGTACCCACCCTTTCCCAACGGTTTGGCCAAACAGTTGGGAAAAGTGGCCTCAATGTGTACATTTCCAAACGGTTTGGGAAACAAAACATTGGGAAAAGTGGCTTGAAAGTGGTATTTTCCCAATGGTTTGGCCAAACTGTTGGGAAAATTGGTATCCAAGTGGACTTTTCCCAACATTTTGGCGAAACCATTGGAAAATGGGACCTATACCAACATTTTTTATAAACCGTTGGCATAGAGGCATTGAGAAAGGTTAGATTTATAATAGTGGAATTATCATAATTCCAAGTGGTACATTCAACCAGTATCCACATAGATGTTCTCTGACATAAAGTAGTAGTCTTGGGATATTGGGATGAGATGCAAAATTTATGAGTATGTTTCCCACTATGATATGTGCCAACATGTTAAGGTTGTGCCTCAGAAACCTTTGTGTTTTTTACAGCCACTTCTAGTCCCTACTTGGATGTGGGATGAAATCTCTATAGACTTTTTGGTTGGGTTTCCTATACCCAGATAATGCAGAACGTGATTTGGGTTGTGATCGATATGATGACCACGTCTTCTTACTTCTTACCCATTCGTGATTCATCTAAAGTTTTAGAGTTAGGAAATCTCTACGAGAAAGAGATTTTCCATTTTCCCAGAGTTCCATATGCTATTGTTTTCGATAAGGATCCTCAATTCACTTATCACTTTTGGAAAATTATTTTTGAGGAACTGGGGTTACATGTATTCTTGGGAATGGCCTAGCCTCTACTTTTAGATTTTCAGATAGATAAAGCTATACAGATTCATGAGGATATTCCTTGCGCTAGAGTTCTCGAATTTATTGGGTCTTGGGGTGATCATTTGGAGTTGATTTCATTTTATTATCATAATATTTACCATTCCACAATCAGAATGGATCTTTTTGAGGCCTTTTGTGGTCATCCTTATAAATCTTCATTGTGTTGGTCGAAGATTGGTGAATGATACTTTATTCGACCAAGATTGGTGCAAGAGATGACATCAAAGATTCAGTTAGTTCAGGAGTGAATTTTAATGTTCCAGAGATGATATATGTCATACGCTAATCATTACTATAGGCCCTAGTAGTTTTCAATTGGTGATCAATTTTTCTTAAATGTTTCCCCCAGTTAGGTCCTCAATGACTTGGGATGTAATGGAATCAGCATCCTCATTTTCTAGGACCTTTCTAGGTTGACAACTTTATGGGGAATGTTTCATACCGTTTTGAACTTCCCCTATGGATGAAATTGATACATAATATGTTTCATTTATCATAAGTGAGAATGTATATCTATTCTCCATCTCACATTTCGAGCAAGAGTGATCATTATATTGATCCTTATTTAACTTTGACTGGGAAGAATTTATGAATTGTTGATTATGAGACCAATGTACATCATGGAAGGATGATACCTTTGGTTTATTTATTATGGAAGCATGGTTTTGATAATTAATGGATGTGAGAATGTGAGAAAATTATGAGAGAGAAGGGGCCTCATATTTTTAGTGTGGAAGCTTCATCATAGGCTTATTGAGGATAATAGGTATTTATAGTGGGGATGTTGTAACTTCAAGTACAGATCTGACAGGTATATCATTAAACTTGTCATGTTTTTTCCTTTTTGATAACTGGTTATAATTGAAAATGATTTTGGAGGATACCTATAATTGTGAATTTGCTAACTTATTTGACTCTCTACTTAAACTAGTAATTTTTGTAGGATGTATTAGGTCTTCATACTATGTATCTATATTAAACAATGTGTAATGGTTATTGGGTTCATACCCTGAGAATGGTTCACTCCATAAAAGATTACATGATGTGAATAGTCTTTACAAATTGGGAGTTAATTAATGATCAGTTTATAAATCTAAGTGACACATTTTTAGGTGGATATATATTTTACCTATTTCACGACATGCAATGGGATAACATGTCACATAATACCCCACTTGACAGTTATATGAAGAAAACCCAACTGAAAATATCACATTACCTATTTTCTAGATTCATTTTTCTAGACCTAAATCCTTCCACTAGAAATATTGGAGCTCTTAAACCCTTCTAAGTCCTTTTATATGGCTTTGATTTGTCATTTTACTTGCGATGTGTATTCCTGGTTATGTTTTATCCATTTTTCTTCATCTATTTCTCTTTATCCTCTTTTGGATTAAATAATTCATCCTGAAATTCATGGATCTGTACTATATTTTTGTATATGTCATTTCTAAGTTGAATTTTGTGGTCATCTGTGCCTTTATTCTCATTAGAGGGTTTCAATTTGCGTGTTGAGTTTCAAAAAAAACTGTTGGAGATTCTATCCGACTTGTCCTAGCTAATTAACCTTAAATTTCATAATTTATTTTAGTTTGTTGATTTTAATTGAGTTAAGTAGAATTTATTTCATTTGGTTTTGATTAAAACAAAATTCAATTTAATTTGGAGGTTTGAAATTGTTTTGGAATGAAAAAGGGAAAAAACCTCAAATTCTTTAAATTTTGGTGTGTTTTTAAATGGATGGAAATGGTTTCAATTGAATTTTTTAATTTAATTATTGAAATGTAAATTATAGAAGATGTTAAATTTTGAAAATGGATTAATTTATTTTATTGAAACCCATTGGTTTTTTCTTGTTTAAAAGGAATGTTTTTTTAGAATCTATTTTGTTTTAAAATGGAAAAATATCACTTTGAAATTGGTTAATTAGTTTGAATTTATTTCATGATTTCCTAAAAGAAATTTCCCATCCTTTATTGTTTATGAGAAAATGGAAGCTTTAGCTAGTATTTGAGTTATTTGGACACACTATATGATTATACATTTTTTAGAAACATAAATACTGTAGGTCGCATCCCTTAGGTGATGGTGACCATTCTGCTCTTACTAGTGTACAAAGGATGTGCGTACACACATTCTGATGTGATCACTTAAGGAGTTCATATTCCTATAGCCTAAAATATATATACCTATTTGGAATATTACCATGTTTCTCTCTTTTTTATATTTGATAAATAAATGTAATCCAATTTTGATAAACTATTTTACATGCCTCTTGAATTTATATAAATTTTTTTATATAATTTTTTTAATTAAATGATTGTTTTTTAAATATTCAATCACTTTTAAAGACTCTTCTTATGGTATTTTCCATCCTTTTAATTATATAATATGATTTTTTAAATACTCATTAAAATTCTAAACCTATTTATTTTGAAATTTAAATCAATCCGTTGGTTAATATATTGTTGGAATCTATTACAGAATCCTTGGTGATACCCTACTCATATTTTTAGTTCACACCATAATTCCGACATTGGGTATTTGTAGATTATATAATTATTGGTTAGAGAAAGGGAAAGTGATCTTTTGGAGGTGGATCCAGCTATTAAACTTTGGATATGGTGAGCTTGATCCTTAGGGACTAGGTATTTTTCCATTATTTTTAGACTTGAGTTGTAGTACTCTGGGATTTTATGCATTGTTAACTTCCAGAAAATTACCACCAACTGGGTTTATTTGGTTATGAAAATATAATATCTTCTTTTACATCTACATTTTTTCTGAAAAAAATTGTTCACACATTCAATTTTTATGATTCAAGGTGCTAGTCACCAACCCATAGTGATTGAGAACTCCTTTTGGGATTTTCTTGGGCCATCTCAATTATTAGGTCACTAGGGTACCCATGCTGGTTCGTGACATCAATACTTACTTTGGAACATTAACAAAATGAATGGTCTATCGAAAAATCAGAAACACATAAAACACATGACATGTTCCTTATCACTCAAGTCATAACCTCATTATGAAAATTGAACTATCCAAATGAACTCAGGGGAGTTCACATCAAGTACCCCCAAACTACCCATGTACAGTCAGTTTTGTCACATCGATCATCCTAACCCATTCTTGGACACATAGGGAGGTCACATATTGTACAATGAAACATCAATGCACAATGAAGGGAGGTCACAACCAACCATTCCTACCAATCATTTCACTATCAATGGAGTTCAAAATCCTGTAGCAAGAAACAAATATCAATATTAACAAATTTTCACATAAGAAACGTGATTCACATCTCAGTTACATATTCATTTAATAAAGTCATTCTATCATTGTTTGAACTAAAATTCCACCTTCCAAGCCCAATCAACTGAGAGAGAAACTCTTCCCTTATCTCTTGTACAAGGACCATGTTTAGCAATTTCCAGGAATAAATCTCGTACTCCCACACAAAGGGGATTACTAGATTGATAAGAACACCCCCCTTCCCACTTTGAAGCCATATATATTGGAATGATAGGGTTATACATATACCCACATGTAATTCAAGTAATAAAATAAGATAAAAATATCATATCATGATTATTACATCAAACATCAACTATGGTGATTCTAAATCACCAATAATCTAGACATAATTCAAGTTAGATGCATCTATTCTTTTAAATAATGCATAATAAAAATATATTAGGGTTTTCTTGAGGAAAAATAAAAAACAAATAATTAATACTGATTCTATAGAATATGAGGGGTTAGACATACCAAGAGGAGTCCATAAGATCAAATGAGACATCAATCCCAAAATAAATGATGTTGGAAGATCTCCTATAATCCAAAACCCTCCATTTTTTCTAAAAAATAAGGGGGGTAGGGGAGAAAATAAGATTTTTTGTGTTATTTTACTATTTTGAAAATCCCAAAATCCTGACATGGAGTAGTTTATGATGTGAACCATTGGATTACATAATGAGACTACCCTGGAATCTCCCATGAGACCCATACTTGACCTATTACAAGTGTAAAATCTTAATTAACATTGATAATACCTTCTTGTAGAATCATATCAGTTAAAATTATATCTTAGTCTTCCTAAATCATCTCCTACCCTAATAACTATAATAGAAAAAAACTAGTAATATACACATTTCTAGCAAAGAAATTAAATCACAAGGCACCTAAAAATATATGGGGTGATATAAATTACCCATATAATGGATTATCATCCACAAGAAGCTTCTATAGGTGTCTTTTAAAGAAAAATATATCCATTATAGCATGATATTCAACTCATTCTCCATAGTATCCACCTAGATATGTCTATGAAATTAGAATATTAAAATGAGAAAAATAGAATTTACTCTTATCCCTCTCCTTTTTTTGGTTCAGAACTTTTAGTTGACTCCCCTACAAGACACAACTACCTTTAACCCATCCACTTTACTAATAACTAAATTCACATGATCATTCTCTTACCCCCAAAAATTATTCCAACATCCCTTAATTCCTCAATGTAAATTCCAAAAATATATTGAAACCCATAAGAGTAGTTCAAAACCAATTATGAACTCCAAGTGTCATCACCTCTGATTTTAATACCAATGTAATCATGCCTAAGAGGAAAGAAACCCTCACTATGATTCACTACATGATTCACCCCTTTATCCATTCCAGGAATAATGTATTACACCATGAATGATTACAAGAATCACAATTTAACCATACAATCATGTATCACCCTACTAATCAATTAAAAAAAAATTTCAATCCATGAGTCATCCCATAAATTATGGTTCACATTATGAATATTGTTTTTGAATGCACAATCTCCCAAGCAATGCCTATAAAATTGTAGATTCAATCCATAAGTCAATGTTAGTATCTCACAACCAATCATCTCTAATAAATACCCACACATTGGAATCTAGAATTTATAGATAAAACTCATCCACTTAAACTCATATACATTTACAACTTGCCCCTATCTAGAGGTTAGTTTCACTTTAACATCACTAATGATGTGATCTACGGAATATACATCACCACCAATCCACCGGAATGAACCTACATGAATTCCAGGGAGAAAACTGACCCCCTTGAACACTGATAATAATTCTTGAGTAGGATAACTCTTTCGAACTCTAATAGATTCAACACAAGGTCCACATACCCCAACCCCATCAAAAAAACTCCAACACTCTACATACTTCAACCATATATATTTCTAACAAAAATAGAAAAACTTGATTTTTATATAATGCACCATTCTAGGGAAATCCCAAGATTTCTAAACCAAAATTCCAATATAATGAACATACAATATCTTTCCAATGCCTTTAAAACTACATTAATGCTTTATCCAGAAATGGTTGCTACTCGTTCTTCATATGAAAAGATCACCTCACATACCTTCAACACATTGACCTCATGATTGACTATTTATTAACTCACCCATGCCTCTCCTCCCACATTGATTATACCGTGATTCCCATGTCTTCTTAGTCAAACCATTCCAACTTATACACTATTGTTATTGTTGAAGGGTGTATAATCGATTTAAAACTCTCCAGTCACGAGACCCACTAATGACCTCCATATCCATCAAAAACACTACCTTATATGTTGGGATCACTCGTACAACCAATCTTTTATAAACATAAAACATAAGTTTATAGTTATATAAGGGTTAATCCCATAAGATAATTAACTACTTGAACCAGCAACCACAACCTAAGGCACTAATCCATGGACTTATAATGGTAGTGTATTAAAAACCCTTTTTAAAATTTTTAAGACCCTCGACCGTCACCATCTGAAAACATTATATACCAACTAATAAGTTACAAAAACATCAATCTAGAGAGCCAAATTGAATCTCCACACTGCTCCCCAATTACAATCTCATACAGCCAAATGATTAATAATGCTAAAACATGATCCACCTGTAGAGTCCCCAAAAAGACATATGATTTTTGGATTAAACCTCAGCTGAGACCATCCTAGTAACCCAACATCAATCAATGATACTCTACCAAAATTAGGCACAACATTCTATTTCTAAACGAACATCAAAATCACTTCCCTTCAACCATGAGAAACTTCTAAACCATAAATTTATAATTTCTCTCCATGTACATCCAAAACTCCACCTTGAACCTAGTAGATTTTTTTTGTTAAAAGATGGAACTCCTCCACATTCAATTACACTAACACAACAAAAAGGGATATAAAGATATAAAATATGTACTAACCAATATCATTCACTAAGAAACCATCAATTAAATAAGATTCTAACTGCAGCCAATGCTTCTAAAAAACTACCCACCAAAACTGCATGTGAACCCCAATTACTCACATAAGTTCTATTCCCCAATAAAATATTATAAAACCCAAGGTCTATAAAACCTTTCATCCCAAACCCACAATGGAATCTTAGAAGGATTATATCAGATGTCCATCTCTTATCACTCATCTAGAAGAACATGTATCATGTGGGTTCTCCAACTGCATGGAATAAATATTGACCTCATCTCACATTAAAGCGAAAAATTGGTTTCTAAGATATAACCATGAGATAAAATTTTAGCTATAACAGTACTAAAAATCTAAAAAATATTCCAAGGTTCCCTTTCTTGGCATGAACATATGGGGAATGTCATGAATAACAAGAGAAATGATTCGTATAATTTGTGTTAATTGATTAACAGCATGACACACATGTCATGTTGTGAAAATCTATCCCTTGTAGCATCTCAACTTATGGTTGGTACAAAATTTCTTGAATCTTGATGGGCTCACACTCTAAAAAAACTGAGAAATCGTCTTAAAAACTTGATGAATTTCACATTTCAAATAATTAATTTTTATTAATGTTTTCCACTACAAAGGATACACACTTCATCGCACCTAACACAATAAATTATCAAAATAATTTTCTTCTCAAGGAAAGGAGAATAAACCATGGATACATAATGAAATAACTCGTATAACACATGATATTAAATAAAAAACCCCAATATTTCTCTACCACTGGTGGGATTAAATCATCCATAGGGATCAAATAACTTATTTCCTTCAAAAACCCCTCTCTACTCACTCTAAAGAGAGCTATATAGCCATCACAAGGAAACATCACATGCCAACAAACCAATTTCAATGGTTTATCACAAACAAAAAATCCTAGAAAAACTTGTCTACCACCTATGATCATAATCCCTAAAGAGGGCCTATTAACCAAACCACACAATTTTAACATTTAAATGCTCTTGAGCTATGATATGTATCCTGTACAAAAGATAAGGGATTATAGAGGGACACACACACAATAGAAACTAATTTTAAAATTGGAAAATGGGTCCGACTAAAATAATAGCTTAATGTTATAATAAATTTACCCATTTTCAAATTTTATTTCAAACCACCTATTCTACTGAAACATTTGGGTGAAAACAATAAAACAAGTTATTAAATATTTTTATTTTTATAAATAAAATTAGTAAAAACCATCTATATCTCCCAAATTGATATAATTTCATAGAAAGAAATATGCCACCAAATTTATGTCCCAAAAAAGAGAAAATACCATTTAAAATTTCCTACTCAATTTAAACCATTCATTGAAACTATTTTAAGAATTCATGTCATTTAAATATTAATTAATAAACCAAAAATCTCTAAAACAACCCCTTGTACAAAGTGATAAACCAATCCAAAAAAATTGAAATATGTGTTATTATCACATATAATAAATTTTTTATAAATTAAATTTATAGAGACCACATTAATAAAAGGAAAGGAAAATGGATGGAACAAAAAATACCAACACACTAATCAGGGATCAAGATAATTTTATCAGAACATCCATGTTAGTCAGAGTGTAATAATAAAAATCAAACCACAAAATTCTCAGATTAAGTTATTTAAATTTCTCTAATAATATATTTAGGAAGAAAAAAAATATATATATTTTTGTTATTAAATAATTTAAACCTCTACTAATTACATAACATATGAAACTACACTCCTTTCTTGGATTCATTAAATAAAAAAATATTACCAATAAATCCAATATTAAAATGTCATAAATTATAAATACTAAAATCATGGTCATCACTAAAGGTGAAAAAATAAAATGATAAAAATAAAAACCAAAACATCAATGCAACCCCTGGAAATGTCAATATTCATCATACATGGGTTATCTATTCCAAAACAATGTTCCATACTAAGTACTAAAAATTACCTATCGCTTGTATACCTTACCACAAATCATTAGAAAAAATAATAATATCTTATTCCATTTTATAATGCACTAACTCAAATCACCTTGTTCATGACATGGGGCCACATCACCTCATGAATGCCTCCCTATACACAAGGGGATATCTACTAATGGTGAGGTACTTAGAAACACCATGGTATGTCTATGTCCAAATTAACATATAAAAATTACTGTAACTTAATAACCTAAGTAATATAAATTTGATAAATAATGGATGATCACATAGTGTAAGTAATGATAAAATCATACCATGAAAGATCAAAATGACATACAATAACTAGTACCTGAGTCCAAAGAGATCCCGACATGTTGAAGATCTGCATTTCCAATAAAAAAAGGAAAAATAAAATGAGTAATCTCTATAAGATTATCCTAATGATTTTTTCACCATGAATAACAAGCTTCTCCTACACAACATTCATATGTAGGGACCTTTCCATATTTTGAATCTATGACCATAAATTCTATATGTGCGTTGAGATTCTGATCCATTGTGTTAGTATAAACGTAGCATAATACCTCAAATATATCCTTTAAAAATGATTAAAAAACATATAAAATTTAATGGGATGATTGAAAATTAATAAAAAAATAAACACACCACATTCCATGTCGTTGTTGACTATCAAACATGACATGAATCACAATAAAACCGTTTTTAGATCATTTATGAATGAAAAAGTCTATCATAATCTCACAAACACATAAATATAAGGAATAAAATATTTTAACTTAGGACATGACCTCATGAAGCACAACAATCCATCCCAATACCCTCGTGGGGGTAACATCAAGCACCCTAACTCAACCTTGTACACTCATAGATCTCACATAAGGCACCCCAACTCATCCCTTCACTATTGGGGAGGTCACATGAATCACATTGTCCCATAAACACACACTAAATTAACACCAAATTCAACCACACCAACTCATTCACTTTCACTCAAGGGAGGTAATGATCTATCACACAGACCCATCCCCACACACTCAAGGGAAATCGTGATAAAACAATAATAAATAAGTGTCAAGATGCACTAAAGGTCACACAAACTAGGGGATTCGCCTCATGAAAACAGATTCCATTTAAAAATAACATTCTCTATTTCCAAAATTAAAATTCCACATTATAATAAAAATTACCATAGGGGGAAACCTACCCAAAACACTAGTATAAGGATCACATTCATCTATTTTAGGGCACACAACCCACACCCCCACCTATAAGGGACCAGCTAGAAAGTTAACATTTTCACCTAATAACATTGACACAAAAATTTAGGTACAAGGATACACATATATCCACATTAAAATAATGAAATATAATTCAATAAAATGACCATAACCTAGTAATGACGTCATACCTCAAGCATGTAAAAAATAAATAACCAGGATTCACCCCCCTAAATTCCATTCTTATACAAAAGTTATAAGAAATCATCCCAAATACACAAATTTTGATGTATTGATGATGGAAAACCTATAAAAAATAATAAATATACGGAATTAATGACTTTATATTAACCAAGAGTATTCCATAGAATCAAATGACACATTGATTATATAATAAAAGAGTTTATAAGAGATTATAGAAGAAAAAACAATCCATTTCACTCCAAATTTATTGGAATGGTTGAAGGGATAAAATTATTGGGTTAAAGTTGATGTACATAGTATAAAAACACAACAATTATTCTCAAGAAAAGTTAATTTCATTATACATTGTATTATTCCATGACAATATTGTGACAACACCCCTATAACCACATGATTGACTTTTCTACAATGTGAATGATTACATAACTCAGCAATGACAGGCATGTAGTCTCCTATCAGCTGCAAGTTCATCCTGGTCTTCCTAATTCCACTCCCAATCTACTTGAAAACATTTGACAACCAAAAACTTGAAAAATACACAAATATAAGTCAAAAATTAATTGATAACACGCCAAAAAAATTTATCAGTTTTTAAAATGATTTATTTGAAAACATGTCTCTAATAAATGATATGTTTGATTATTATGTGGATTCCATGGTTGCAATATTCAAAGATGATATCCTAATGTACTTTTATTCGAGGGAGGATCACATAGACCATCTACTAATTTTCTTAGAATCCTTGAAAGAGAACCAAATATAATCTATTCTCAATAAATTCTAGGTCTTTATTCAATATCAGAGATTCTTGGTCAATGTGATATCTAATAAAGGAATATTGGTAGATCCTGACATGATCCATGATGTTATTTCATAGGATAAACCCAATAAATTTGATTATATTATGAGATTCATATGTCTAGAAAGATATAATAGTATATTTATTTAAGTATAATCTAGGGTATCTATATCCTTAAAATATTTTACCTCAAAGGGGTAATTCCTGAATGGGTTGAAAATTATTAGCATAATTTTTTGGGCATCTGAAAGTGATGTAGACATTAGTTATAGTTCTTATTAATATTGAACAAGGTGAGGGTTATAATGTGTATTGTGATGCTTCATTTCTGTTATTGGGGTGATTACTATTGCATCTTGATCATATAGTGGTGTTTTTATACCACTAGTTACGACATAATGAGAAGAAATACCACAATCACATGAACATGCTATCAATGGTGATATATTATTTGTAGATGTGGTACCACTATATTTATGGGGATAATTTTATGTTGTATTCAAACCATTATAGTTTGATGTATATTTTCATGATGAGGTTTTTCATCCTCTTGAAAAGGCGTTGGGTGGGGTATCTCTAGACTATTATCTTTGATATATAGTGTACCCATAAAGAGGGGAATATGGTAGCTGATGCTAGGAGAAGGAAATTACTAACCGATGTAGTTAAGGAATCTATTTTGAAAATTTGAAAGATGGAATCATTTCAAGAGATGTGGTATGATGGGGAAGAGGTGGAAAGAAAGGTTCTTTTGTCTTGTCTGTTGGCTATTCCTTATTTATATGATTAGATTCAAATTAGTTAATTTAGTTATTTTGATTTTTAGTGTATTTTCAAAATTATAACTGGTGGAAATATATTGTGTGATTGGTCATAAACTCACTAGGGTGATCTTTTATTTCAAAAAAAGATTTTCATTTTATTGGTTTTTAGAGATATTTGGTGTATGTTGGGAATATCTTTAGTTTGGTCATTCACGTCAAGGCTCCCAAGAGTTTAATCAATTTGAGCAATAAGTATTGGTGGCATGGGATTAGGTGGTCAGTTATGTATTTCATATATCAGTGTATCACATATCTAATGATTGAGGTTGATCATCAGAGACTCATTGGACTAGTTTAGTCTCTTCCCACATTGATATAGAATTGAGAAATTATTTCCATGGATTTTTATTGGATTTACTCATAATTTTATTGGGAATTATTCTACAGAGTGAACAAATCCTTAGGCCCTTATTATTT
The DNA here is from genome assembly GCA_963277665.1 of Viscum album. Lineage (NCBI taxonomy): Eukaryota > Viridiplantae > Streptophyta > Magnoliopsida > Santalales > Viscaceae > Viscum > Viscum album. The sequence goes on along the minus strand of OY728127.1, from coordinate 1,514,586,951 downwards.
CTCAATTCATAACATATGTTTCCAACAAATACATGTCTATGAAATAGAATTCTACTTTACTTAAATTATTAGGAAAGAAATACGTCACATTAGACATAAAAACATTTAACTTATTAAAAACACAACTTGGTTCTGATATCTCCCATGAATTTTCTATAACTACATAATAGATCGTAAGGAAAAACTACAAGAAAAAATATGAGCTATAAATCTCTGTAATGGAAAAAATTCAAATAAATCAAAACATGGGACTCAAGAGCATAACATGATATCATAAAGAGGATCATTATATGAAAAAATACATATAATAATGGAATTATATCATAATATGATTAACATTTGTCCGCAACATAATATAAGATATCAAAAATATAATTCATGGGTCCCTCATGGGACCATCATCCTACAGAGGACCAAGTCCCATGACATATTATGTTCACTCCCTAATCCCTTATATAACATCTCATGATATATAAATAATTTCACAATTCATTTGATAGATATATAATTTTGGGCCCACCCATTTGATAAATTATAATCCTACATATTAATTGCACATGAGGAAAAAAACCATACATAAATCATAATCATGACCAAACCAATGAGAAAGAAGTGGGTTTTATCATTATAATTCAAGGTATAACTAAAGACTAAATTATAAGGATCCCACTGAAAGAAATTAATTAAATCATATTTTAACATTAATAATTTAACATGGGACATTTTTCATGAACATGTAGTTCCAATATAGAAAATTTACTGGAAGGATCGTGGAAGAGAAAGAATAATAACAAACCACTTGGGTGGTGCTTTATGAAACAAGTAAATGATGTTTTTTAAATAAGGAAAGATAATATTTTTTACATAAAATAAAAATTTAACTATGATGATTATTCATTACATAATTAGAGTTTTTAGAATATATTCATGGTTTAAAATCATATTATTGGGTTGATTCTATTCATGATATATGAAATTAGAGAGTTACCTTAAACCGAGCTTACATAAAAGTAAAAATTACGAAGGTAAATAAAAATATGCATAACCTAATAAATGAAAATGATATTTAACTTGGTATGTATAAAAGAAACATATACAAAAATATGATATGTTCATGTGAATTAGTTAATAAAAAAGTCATAAAAATAACGATAACATGTAACTCAATGAAAATGAATGTGGTATGGAAGATCCATTACCTCATTCCCGAAAATGATATACACTTACAATTAAATTATCAAGTAATAAAATTAGGTTTAGTTAAGAGAAAATATAATATTTATCCACCAATATTTATTTTTATTTGTTCCATTCATCGTTATGAGTTAGTAATATATTTATTCATTTTAGATTAAGTCAGTTACTTGATGTTATTTGGTTAATTTCTTTGAAACTTTCATGGTTTTTTGATCATTATAAAAGTGTTAAAAAATATTTTTAAACTTTCCAAAATATTGTATTGTAATTTTCATTATTATTCATTTAGAAGATAATTTTTATAGGAATTTTTTTCCAATAATTGACTCAAATTAGAAAAAATATATTGAAATGACCTTATTTGCAGTTAACATTAATGTAACTCTTTATTAATAATAATAATCATATAGTGTATAATATTATCATTCAGAAATTTTAATGGTTTGATAGTTATACATTTTATAAATTACATATATTTTTTACTCCAACCCAATTATTCAGTATGGAAGATTAAGTAGAAACATCATCACATGGAGGTAGCAGCTCATACGTAAACATGATTACTTCTTCAATTTATAAAAGGATTTTAAGAATGATATAAAATGGAATTTCCATTATAGTAAAAAATAAATTTTTTTTAATAAAACTATTTTAATCCTACTCTCAGAGATAAAATCTGTTTGGGTGGTTGAAGTAGAAAATAATTATGAGTGTGTAGTTGAAAGTACTACCTCTGCCTTAGGTTTTAATGTTAACCTTTGGTCTCCAACTTAAGGAACCTTACCAAAGTATTTGGGAAGGGGAAAAATATTTTAAAACACCAGGATAGGGTTTAGTAGATACTATGGTAGATTATGGGTTGATCCTAAAGGTATTTTTATATGTGGATAGGTAAAGTCATGGTGGTTCCATTTAAAATTTAAGAGAAGAATATTTTTTACATATAACCCTAATAAAAAGATAGCACACGTTTCAAAAATAATGTGACTCAAAAGTATAAGATTATATATTTTTTTTAAGTGTTTGTGTCTAGAAACCCTTAGACACACATTTACCCACATGTTTTAAACATGTTTTTATTCATTTACTCTTAGATGTTTTACATTTAACATTATTGGTTATTAATGAGGTAACTAATTTTTACCTCTGTAATTCAATTTTAATTCCCAAAAATAAAATGAGAATTATTATAAAATTTTAAAATAATTATTATATATATGAAATAAAAGTAAAAAATAATATTTCTTTTTTAATATAATTTAATTTTAACATTTCAACATATAACATAAAAAACCATTTTTTAGAAAATATTGTATTTTAAGAATATGAATTATTTTTTGGATAATATAATAAATTGTATTGATTCTATTAACATTAAAAAGTTTATTATTATAAAATAATTATTAATTTAAAATAAATGAATCCATAAACCAAATTCAATGATGTAAAAATGTGAATAAAATAAATAAATGAAAAATAGTTTTCATTACTACATTACATAAATTTTAAAAAATATTATCTACTGGACATAATATCTATGTAAAATTTCAAAATTATTCATTTATCATTATATACAATAATTTATATAAAAAAAATGGTTTCTAAAACATCTATGAAGCCCTTTTATAATAATATTGATAGTTGTTGGAAAACTTTATATTTTTACTATTAACCTAAAAATTGATTATTTTATAAATGAAAAAATCACCTAAATAAAATATTGATATAATAATTCCCAAAAAAAGGTAACTTGAAATAATTAAAATAAATATTTTCCTATAAATATTGTAATTTCAGAAGTTGTTTGTAGTATCTATTCTCCCTAGTTTGGTGGCCTTTAAGGAAGTCCTGGATAATTTAATTTTATTATTGTTCCACAGTTTGGGTTGAGTCTTTTATTTGATATATCAAAAGTTACTAAAAAAATATTTAATAAGGGGAAATAATCACTAGTATCATATATAATTACATTCTTCCCTCATAGGAAATGTATCCCTTACATTTTATTCCATATTAAAGTGTGATGAAAAATGAGGGAACTTTTGATTCATGGTCGTTTTAGGTTCCCATTTTTTCTCTTCATTCATATGTATTCTCCAAAGTAATTTAACAATGTGAGTTATCTTCCTGCATAGAACATTGTCTCTATTGTCCAAGATCTTCAAAGGATACTCCTTATAAGCGATATTATTCTCCAAATATACCTATTCTAAATTCCATAAATGTGAGGGATTGGGTATGTACTTCTTCGAGAGGGGTATGTTGAACACATCATGTAATTTGATAGGTTTTTTTGGATGTTATAATCAATATTCCATATATATGATGTATTCATGATTCAAAAATGGGGAAGTATTTCTTAGAAATTCCATCCACTATATCCCAATACTCAAGTCCCTCTTCCATGGATATATATTGAGGTACTCTTTGTCAATAAAATTAGACTCCATGTATCATCATTGATTTTGTGTAGAACTATTGTGTGGAATCTATTCAACATTAATGTTTCATTGAATGGTCTTGGACTTTTCTAGCATTTATTTGACCGTATGAGGTCCTAGTAATTTTTTTTACACACTTCATCCTAAAATTATGGTTTCCTATATATCTTCACAAAGAGGTATTCATATAGGAATATTTAGATACTTGTGTGTAAACTGTTTTTATATGAGATGTTGACAATAAGAAGATGTTTTTACCAGCCTCCTTTAAAGTCGATAGAAAATGATCTCAACAAAAACTCATGTTTTTGGATCATCTCTTTAGATTTCCTTCATTCTATGGATAATAGGTTATACTAAAGTTCAAATCTATGTTCATAGCATGAAGAAGAATACTCCAGAAAATTGAGGTTATCCTTAGATCCTAATCCGAAACAATCAATAATGGTGTTCCATGAAACCTCAATACTTCTCTAAAGTTTTTGTTTTCAAGCTGATCGAGTGAGTATAACTCTTAAATGGAAATGAAGTGAATTAAATTTATAAGAAGATCTACTCTAAACTATATAGTTTTTTTCACTTTTGATATCTTTATAAGTCATGTGAAAAAATAAATAGTGAGGTTTTCCCTTTTCCACATAGGTATAGAAAATTGTTGCATTGCTATTTTGTATTTTACCTCCTAGCATTCACCTAAAATCACACCATCCACATTAATGTGTATTCCACAATATCCTTCTTCATATTGTCCCATAAATAGTGTTCTTGTTGATCACTATACATTTTCTTGTTTCATGGGCAGATATAGAATTCAAAGCTGTGAGCATAATTCAGTAACTCTTTCATTATCTTCTGATTTGTTTGAAGGAAAATTCATTTCCCAAATATCAAAACTCGTTCATCATCATCTATGAATTCATTGGTTTCTACCTTTTTCCTGACTTCCTCCTTATTCAATATATCCACATTATATTGTTGATCTTTCTTAATTTTAAAAAGTAGTGATGGTTGGTATATATTTTGTGAAACATCGGATGATGTTTCATTATTCATTATTCTCATGTAAATCTTATGGATAAATTAGAGAATCGTATCTTTTTTAATCTACATTATAGATATGGTTACACGATATTTTATACTTAAAACACCTTCCACATAATTCCATTCCATAAATGATAGTTGATTGAGAAACTATAATCATTTATTAGATCTAACCAACATCATTGTTTCATAATGATCTCCTTATATGTGAATATATATATTTTAAGCTTTTGTTATCTGTATATGTATCACACTTCTGTTCATAATGATAATTACAATAAATCATCAATATGATGATTACTATAGAATGTAGTAGTTCAGGTGTGAGGTATTTGTATTCATAAACCTTCAAATATTATTTAGAACATGCTATCTATTTATCATTATCCCTAAGTAAAAAACCCAAGCCCAATTTTGATACATCATTATAAATCATAAATATTTACTTACTTCTGGGTATGATGAGTGTAGGAAATATTGTTAACCTGTTTCATGTCTCCATAAATATCTATTCACACTCATTTATTCAAACATACATCACTCCATTTCAATTAACATTCCTTAATAGTTTTGAAAATATTTATATGTTTCTCAAAAACCACCGATAACATCAATATAGTTTGAGAAAATAATGGATCTCCACCACAAATGATGGTATGGTCTATTCATCAACCACCTTATTCATTGAATGGTCTAAAGATAACCCTATACATGTGATGAAAATACCAACGAATGGTACCTTATATTTATAAAACACAAATTTACTATGATTTCCATATAACTACTCATTATTCAATATCTTCATTGTAGTATTTAATGTCTCATCATATTCCTCCTTCAAATTATAGAATATGATAATATAATCTATATAGTCTACCTCAAATTTACAGAGCTAATATCTGAAGACTCAATTCATTAATTCCATTAAGACCATCATAGAATTCAGGAGTCCAAATTACATGACTGTGGACTCATAGTGATTATAACTTATAAAAAAGTAGTTCTACAGAATATCCCCCTTGTACTCCATTAAATTACAAATATCATGACTAAGGTTCCACTTTAAATAAGTATTGAGATCCATATAACTAATCAAACAGGTCATCAATATATGGTTTATTATACTTTTCATTTTTTGGATCTTGTTGAGTTCATGATAATCAATACTGATATGCACAAACTGATCTTTAATCATAAAATTTAGGACCGGTGAACCCCCTATTTAATCAATAAGTTGTATAAAAACCATTTTACATTTGTTATTATATTTTATTCTTTAGTGTAATCAGTTCAATTATCTCTGTTCTATACAGTGTTTTGAATATAGAGAATGATATACGTGTATGTTCAAATGAGAATTCAACCTCTTGATTTGGTGGAGGACCAAAAAATTCATCTAGAATATATCAGTATAATCCCTTACAACTATCATGTCCTTGAGGGTAGTCCTCCACACTGGTTAAATCATTTGAGATATATAATCTTCCTTATAAATAAATAATATCCATTCTTCTGAAGAATATTTCAAAGGAGATTCATCACCCATAGTACACATTAATAGAATTAGAGGTTAATTTAGGATATATATTATGATCTTATTATCCTGGTAGTTGATGTGGGGTCTATATAAATACAATAAATTTACTCCATGAGTAATATAAAATTCCTCTTTATGTATTTTAATAGTGTTTTATAAGAGATTCATCGTACAAATATAAATAGGGGATGTTTTTTCACTTGGGATTCAATAATCAATCCACTATTAAATTATACTAATAACATAACCTCCATGTTTTATGGTGGTGTTTGAATAGTTCTACTAAACATGAATGATATGAAAGAGTGAAGTGAACCAAAACTAAATAGTAAATTCACTTTTTGAGAATGAAAAACAAGCATATCAATCAAAAAATTGTTTATTCAGTGCACCTCCATCACATTAATATCATATGTTCCCCCTTTCACTCTTTGAATTTGGGGTTTTTATTTTATCATTGAAAACCCTAGTCTTACTAAATTCTCTTTCATAGTTTACATATTACTTATTGTTGAAACATATTACAATAGGCTGAGGATTTATCTAGAATTTTTTTCTTTATTCCCATTTTTGGGATTCTTCATCTCACTTCTATATTTGTTGGCATTATATCACTTCTTTCTATACATGATACATTTTCGTGTCCCCTTGAGATAGTTTCTACGATTATTTTTTCCACACTTTTGACATCTGTGATATTGGATTTACTTACCACCAAGAGTTCAATCTAGTGACCCCCATAGCTAAACACCATTTTCCACTTCTTATATCCAATCCTATGAGACAACTAAAAATCCCCAATTTCAATCTCATTGGTGGGTGAATATCCAAAACAAATTTCACACCTATCGAATTCTATAATTTCCAATGATATTAGTATAATTTGATTTATCCCACTGAATAATTGGTCAATTTCACATTTTGAGTTGATGATAAAAAAAGGAGTATCATGAAATAATTTTGGTGTTCACCTCATAAGATATGATAGATTCAACATTCCTTTTCATGATTTCAATAAACTAAAACTTTGTTTTTAGACAGATAGTTGTAGGAATGTATTTATTGATAAATAAACTCTTGAAATCATCCCACTCTATATATTTTATATCTTCCATGTTCTTTTTATTCTTGATCAGTGTCCAGAACTTATCATCTTCTCCCTCAAGGTAGTCAATTTCCTGTAGAAACATCTCTTTATTAGATTATTTTTGGATAGAGAATATCTCTTAAATGGAGCTAATATATTATTTTGACATTATTAGATTATAATATCCACAAAAGTTTTTGATTTCTCTGACTTAGAAACTAATGACTGTAAATTTATCTCTTTGAGGGAATACCATGCGATATATGTTATTCTAGATAACACGTGTCTGGTGTGAAAACATATCCAGGAGGTTCTTATCTCATTCTCCTATCATGTTAGTAATTCCATTAATTCATTCATCATATTTCTCATATCATATTTCATTAAAAATATTCCTCTTACATCAAGTAATTTTATAAAATAAATGATTTCTAGGGATGAAAATATTCTAACAAATAAATTTATAAAACGTTAAACAATAACATAGACTATATAACTAATAAGTGTTGTTTATCTCCTAACATAAAAATATCTAAGTTTCAATAAACATTATCTATATTCATTTTCACTTTAGGTTATCTAGATCAATTAAGTTCAATATAAAAAATTCTTAAATCTATCATAATTTTTATGCAAGATAAATTGAATTATCCAAAGTATTTCCCCTAAGGGTTTCTATCCAAGTGTGTGATTATGAATTTTTATTATGCACTAGGTAATGGTTATGTTAATACCAAAAACACCCTCTACGTGGTTTTTAACCATTGGTACGACAATTTTATATCCTGAATACACTTGAAAAAAGAAAAATTGGGATGTAACTATGAGGAAAGTGTCACAATCTCTACATTAAAAAAATTTTAGGATGTTCTACAATATGTAGGATTATCACCTAGACTTATCCCTAGGGTTTTCTCTAAGGGTTCATAAATATAATCACTAATATAATTAAAATTTCCATTTATTAAAAATATAGTGACCTAAGTCCTAAAAATATATTATTTCTTGATTCAAAACATAATTTTCTATAAATACAAGTTGAGGATCAAATGGCCTATTTTTTGGAAGATTAGATATAAAAATATGACATCATAAACCTTTAAACTCTATAATTATTTAAAAATCATCATTTTGAACATAAAACCCATATAACTTATGAAAATTTATAACAAAAATATTTTAGGAAATAATTGTTTTCAAATAATGTTAATTTCTTAGATAACTTTTTCTACACATAACACCGAGTTTTAACAAACCAACATATATTATTAATATTGTTATATTAAAATAAATTTTTTAATATATCTATTAAATATATAAAAATAAATATTAATAACTAGATTTAAAAAATTAACTACAAATTCATTACAAAAATAAAAAATGTTGATATATAAGGGTGTAATTTCTGGTAAAGTCATTATTTTCATCGAAAATACCATTTTCTAAAAATAAATATTTTTCTTTCTTTTTGGGGTAAAAATAGTAAAATAAAATTTTCACACTTTTAGAAAACATATTTCAAAAAACTAAAATCATTTTTTAAATTTTTATACAAAAAAACATGTATGAATATTTTTTTTAAATTTATGAAAATAATAATTTCTCAATGAATAATGAGAAATAAGGATTTTTATTAAAAGATACCTTTTATTTTAATGATGTTATAGGTTTCATTATTTTTTAGTAAATTTATAATATTATAAATCTTTCAAATATATATTTATTAAACAATTTTATGTTTTTTTAATCAATTATATGTTGAATTTTGAAATTACATCTTTTTATACATATTAAAACATTCTTTTGGGAGGACTGTTTTATCATTAGGTCTGTGGGATTAATTTAAAATTAATTATTTAAACTTTTGAGAATAGAATTATAAAAATGGATTTAAAAATTTTAAATCTAATTATAACTATTTTTTAGTAAGTTTAACATTGATTTTGGTTAAAATAGATTCTAAAAAAAATATAAATCAACTACAATACTTATGGTTAAAACTGGTTCTCATGAGGATAAGCTGAATATATAAGGTGTAAAATGATATGAAATATTATCCAAAACTGATTTAATTTTTATATTTATATCTTATCTCATCATAAGTTCAATAATTATTCATTTTTAGGCTATTTTCTTGTTTAAAACATTGGAAAAACATTTTCTTTTCAAAAATCATAATTGTGTTCTCTCTCCACTTATAAAAGGCACCCCTAGCCTATCACATACACAATTAAAAAACACATTGGTTCATGGAATACCTTAAAAAGAATTTCTTACTTTCCCAACCACATTATATGAGCCTTGTTTTTATTATTCAATCCACCTTTGAAGTCATTAGGTGTAATTATAATGTATTTCTCCTAAGAAGAGGCATAGTTATTAACCTATAGTTTTTATTTTATTTCATACTAAAACTCCTTAAAATATTCTTAAATATTTATTATACAATAAATTCATTATATTACATATACAGAGATTTTTTAAATTTAATATATTGATATAAATCTATATCCTCTTCCTTAGATTTTGAAACAAAACTATCGATCATGTTTACAATAGACGACTCTGTCAAGAACAGATGTAATTATTTTTATCACCACATAAATCCGTCAGAGATAATGATGGTTATAGTGTTTATGTATATCATTAATAAAATTATTATATTTATTTATTATAATATATCATCTACATTTTAAACATCCAATATGTAGGGAAAATATAATGTCTCCTGTGTGTACATGTGGACTACCGACTCCATAAAGCGACATGTTATGTTTTTCATTTCATTTTGAATGGGTTGGTAATAATAATTTTTTAAATTAATTTATATTATATATATATTATAAAAATATTAATCTCGAATTTCAAATTAATATTTACCTTCTTCTGTTCGATTTTTTTGGGAAAATTTAAACAACATTCATGTCAATGTTTGACTTATCGTCTCTATACAAGATGTTATTTGATTTCTATATCTAACATTAATGGATTACTCTAAATAAATATGTAAAGATTATATAAGATATTTATGTAATTTCTAAAATATTTATGATAATTGAACCATTATTAACTTAAAATTATTTAAAATATAAAACCAAAACATACATAAAAAATGAATAAATTATTATCCAAAATGTGATTTTAATAAGATGTTGTTAACAAACGGGTAATAAAGGTAATAATTAAATAATATATGGTATGATATATATAATTATTGTTATTTAAAATATTTATAATAAACATATATTTTTTATAAATGAGGTTCTATTTTATATGAAAAAATTCTATACTTATGGTAAGGGATTTTCATCTCACCTTTGTTTCTGTGGGACACATTCCATATTCACCAATTGTTTCTTTTTTTTCTATGGTGTGTATAATGTCCCTGAATGAATGTCTAGATTATTATCTTGGGATTACGTAATATAAATGTCCATATAATGTTATTTATTTCGCGTGTCTTACTATTCAATAATACCCAAGTGGTAAGGATTTCATTTTACAATCTAGTTATTTATCAAGATTCTTTATGATTATGTTTTCGATTTTTTAATATAAATATATTTCATTATGAAAACAATAAATTTTATTAACCAATGGTTATTATATGAAAATAAATTTTTCCATTCATTATCCTCTCTTTAGGTACTTCTAAATTGAAAAAGGGAACCTGCCATTATTTCTCTCATTGGTCAAAAATTCTTTTTATTAAATGTCTATGTTTTTTAAATTTTATAAAGTATGTAAAAAATGTTCTCTAAATATCGTTTTAATAATTTTTTTCCATTTTAGTAAAAATATTTTTTAAGGGGAATATTCTTATTGTTTTCTAAATATTTCCCACGTGATTTTTTATCAAAAATGTGAACGGATACATTATTTTAATGTATACGGTATAAACATAATATTATTTCATAAAAAACACAAAATACTTTAAATCCTCATTTAAAAGTTTCCATGGATGATATAATATAAAAAAATTCATTAATATTTGGGATATTTTTATATTTTATTTAAGTGTTTTTAAAAATAGTGGATATTTACCTCATGAATATTGTAATGATATTTGTAGGGAATATGAATTCATCATCGAGAACAACCTCTGGTTTGGAATTTTTTTTGTGGGGTATATGATTCAACTATACCATATTTTTTATTCATCTATAGGGTTTATGATTATTATGAAGAGATTTTTTATGAAACAATTTCATTTTTCAAATTTTATAATATAATGAATTTATGAGCTATTTATAAATCCCATTTCTCTTTTATTGGCTATTTTATTAAGAAGTGTTTATGAAATCCATTTCCTTTCTATGGGTTATGATATGGTTAATTCATTATGATCTTGTGGAAAAAAATTTATGGATTCAATTATGTGTGGGACATATATCTCCTATCAATTAAAAGGGCAAGGGTTAATATTTTATAAACTCAATGGGTACACCAGAGGTTATCCCAATCCTGAAAGAGGGTACACTAGTGGTTATACCAATCTTGAAAAATAGGTTACATAAAAGGATATCACGTTCCATAAAGGGGGTACATGGTAGGCCATCCAATGCCATATGTAGGTACATATTTTGAAATCCCAATTCTAACATGTTATGAATGTCTTGGTTGGTATCCTTGAAATAATTTTTTCTCTACTTATATGAATTCCTCAAATCTATTCCATATTCAAATGTTATGGTATCATGGTTATTAATATTTTATTCCATAATGATTCTTGTATTATTAACATCCATGATTTATGAATTCAATCATGTTTATTGACAATGATATGTAGGTTATGGTGTTAAAAGGGTATTTTCATGTTCTCCTAACCTTATTCTCTCACTATATTTATATCTCCCTTATTCAACATCACATAAAATATATGATAAACCATTATTGTGTTTTCTTTCTCAATTTTATGAAGAAAGGAATTATGTATGATATGTCTAAGAAGGGTTTTTTTATTATGAACAAAATGAGAGATAATATTGTTTACTTATTAACCAGTTTTTTATATATCATTGTTTTTAAAGACATGAGACCTATACTATTATGGTGTGGAACAATAAGTTGGGTTATTAATACTCATCTAGTAATAAATAATTTCTATGTATGAAAAGGGTATATTTCTTCTGTTAGTATTAATGAATTGTTTAGTTAAACTATTGGAAACTATGATTAGAACACATTAGTGAGAACTTTAAGGATAATTCAACGTATAGAAAAATATCCATGAATTTTGGAAAATCATAGAGTGAGTGGTATCAAAGAAAATACATCCTTATCTATATACTAAAAGTGGTTGTCTATATAGAATATTAATACCATCGGGTAATAACAGTTAAAAGGGTTAAATGATCTGAAATTGAACATCACCTCGTAAACAATAATAAGAATTGTTGTAGACCTAGTTTAACATTCCTAGGGGGTATGTTGTAAATTCCAAAACACTTTATTAACCTTCATGAATGTTTTTACTAAAGACTATGAATATTCTATGTTAATAAATATATTTTATATATTTAATAGAAGGGGTCATGATTTAGAGATCCTACATGTCATTTTTCAAGATTATTTTGTTTCCTACTATGATAATTGTTTCACAAAATATGTATTTTGGTTTTAGTAAATGGGTAGAACCTAAAGGAATCATGGTAATGTTGAATGCAAAATAAAATGAAATTCTTTTACACATAATATACCTAATAAAACATGATATAAAATAAATAATGATATTATTATCCATACATATTCCTCGTGATATGTATCATAATTACCTTTATTATGGGAAATGTAGAAACAACTCTCTATTGAGTACATCCTAAGGCAATATCCACCTTATTTTAGTTGTTCAATTAATCCAATTGTTTTTTAGAAATGGATCAGAGACCATGAAAATATATTTTTTGTTCTCTAGTTTTTAATGTATGAAAATTTCATTTTGGTTTTTCATTTTGATGGGGAAAAATATCAACGATTAATTATTATCATGAATATGAGGAATTTTAAATAAATAAACTCTATTGAGTGGAATAGGATAAATATATTTTTTATTAACAAGTAATTTATTCATATTCATTTATATAAAATGGGGGAATGAATCCTTGACCTAAAATAGAAGGATGATTAATTTTTTCTACCTATAATGAAATGTCTACAAAAAATGGTATGTGCACTTCTAGTATTATCATCCCAACTAAATGATTGTTTGATATATTATTTTGGGGCACAAAAAAAGTATCTAAAGGAAATTATTCACAAGGGACTATATAAGATATGAATAAATAATTTATTGTGCTATCAAGGTTGAAATTGAGATTTGATTTACCCATCAATCATATTGATTGGATAATAAAATAAATATGTAATTCAAGGAAACTCTAAAAACCCTGAAGAAATAAATATGATCATTCCACTATGCTAGAAGTGTGGAATTCAACATCATAGAAATTTTCTTAACGGGTATTAAAAATTTTATGTGTTTAAAATATGTTTATAAAATGGATGAATGTAGAAGATATGGAATAATGTTATCAAATTATGTGATGAATGAGAAATATCCAAAAACTCGCCAGTAAAACCCCAGTGTTTCAATTGAAATGAGTTGGGAATAATGAAACTCAATGACCCAACACATGGGATAATTAAAATTATAAGACACAATAAATTCTAAAGACATACATTAAAGGGAATGCCTATATAATAATAAAAGATGTTGTGAATTAGAAACATTAGGGCACAATTATCCCCAACCCATTAGTTGAATAATACAAGTTTGATTTTGTATGAATCATCCCTATGAACAATTTATTATTCATTATTTATTGGAATATTATATCTTTAAAAGAAATTATTATCAATCTTCATACAGATTCCTGAAAAATAAAATGACATTTTATATTTTGAATTGACTTAGGATCATATATTGGTGAAAAGATAAAGCCATGTGTCCAAAGGAACTGTTATTAGTCTATGATGGGCGATTATTTATGGAATAAATGGTGAATTATATTTTTGAAGCATATTTTTCTCCATAAAAGATTTTAATAAGAGTTTTGGATACCATTATAGATCTATGTGTTTAATGTTGATCTAAATTTTAAAGTAATATAAACTCCATTGGAGTTTTATGTGATGGGAGTATATCAAGAATAAAGATATTTTGGTTGAAATTTAGTGATATATAACCCTTGGGGTTTTTATATGTTTTAGGGAAATAGTTATTCTGAGAGGAATTATTTTAAATTTTCTATACGTAAGATTAATTTAATTGCTAACATTTATCCATTATATTATCTTTGATAATGAGGTAATAATGTGATTTTTTAATTTGGGTGTATTATAAGAATTTTATTAATATCGATTTTTGGAAATTATAATTCACATGTCGATTGAATACTCATCACAAATAGAATGTCCATGAGGATTGAACCCACAATTGAAGGGAGATAAGGGTTTAGAGCCTACCACTGGCCAAAATTAAAGAGTATTACTGGTGTGTCACCATAGAGAGAAATATTTTTGAGTATATATCTTGGTTCTCAGTATGTCAAAATGTTATGGTTGAGATACAAAATTCTATGGGGATTTCACAACCATTTCACATAACATAAAATAAATTTAAAAACAACACCATCCATTTTTTCATCAGGCTCCACAAAACATATAAAGGAAATAATAATATATGTGTTTTATTTGATATCATTAAAAATTAAAAACACTTAACTTATGTAAAATAATATTATTATATGGATTCAATTACTTGGATATTAATTAATGATGTGGTAAGGTTTCATGGATTACCACTTTTCATTGTATCTGATCAGGATCTGTGGATTATCTCAAAGTCAGGGAGAAGCCTTCATAATGCTCCTGATATAGAGTTGAGTTTCATCATTGTGTATCATCCATATATATATGGTGTATCTGAAATAATAAATAACACCCTAGAGGATATGTTGATATATTTTTCTATGGATTTAAATGGAGATTGTGATCTACACCATCCTCTGGTTGAGTTTTCTTAATACAATATCTTTTAGTATAGAATTCAGGGTGGATCCTTATGAATAACTTTGCGGATATAAGTTTATAACTAAAAATATTTGGGATGAAGTTTGAGAAAGATACGTATTGGGACCGGATACCACTATGTAAATGTCATAGAACATGATAACCATTCAAAATCACATCACAAAATCTCAGAGTCAACATAATATTTATACAGACAATCATTTCATGACTAGGAGATTGAAGTTGGTGATAAGGTTTCACTATGAATTTATACCAAAATATAGTTATGATATTTGGGAATAAAGGAAATACATGACCTATGTGTACTTTCCTTTCAGAGATTCTTGATTGAGTAGGAAAAATTTCTTATTTAGTATCACATCCAATAACCTTTATTAACTTCATGATGTGATACATTTATCACTCTAGGGGAAGTTCCTTGATGACCCTTAAAATTTATTGAACCCAGATTTCATAAAAATAGATGAAGATAATTCTTATGAGTAATGAACAATAGATATTAATTATCATAGACATAACCTTCTACAAAATAATACCTCTCAAATATTCAAAATTATGTGGTGAAAACACCAATTTAATGAAGCTATAAGGGAACTTAGGGATATGATGAGGTAGAAGTATCCTTATTTTTCGTATCAAAGTTATGAATTTTGAGGGAGAAATTTATTTTAAGGGTGTTAGAATGTAACACCCCTATATTTTATAAAATATATTTTTCCAAATAAATTTAATTTATCTTATTGCTTGCAATACACACAACACCTAGTTTTAACAAACCAAAATATATTATTAATATTACTACTAAAACTTGACTTTTATTTCTAAGAAGTTAATAGTGTTATTATGAATATGAATAACCACAAACATAAATTTAATTATAATGGTTTTAAATTTTGAAATTATATATATATAAAAGAATTTATATTTTAGTAATTCTATTATCTGCTTCAAAAAATACATTTTCCTCTAAAAAATGTTATTATATGTTATTTTTGAAAATATAGTAAAATAAATGATATAAATTATGTATTATTGATATGAAAAGTAAACATTATTTTTTAAATATACATATAAAAATTATATTTGAGGTTTTTTATAATTTTATGAAAAAATATATATTTCTATTAAAACTGAAATATATTGATTTTTATTAAAAAAAATTGTTTAGTTTTAAAACTTTTAATTGTCAAATTTTATTTTAAATTCTATTTAATAGAAAGAGTAATTATGTTGTACATTTTTTTCGAATTTCGTTATTTTTAATTAATTTATTACTTAATTTTAATACTAAAACATTATGTACTAATGAAATTTTATTCTTTGGAAAACATCTTTTTTATCTCATCTGATTGTTTCCTTTAAAATTAATTATTTCCACATCTATTATAAGAATTTGGAAAAAATAGATTCCTATTTTCAATCAGAATAATTAATATTACATAAAATAGTCAATAAAATTATTGTTCCAAATAAATTATAAAAGTGGTAAAAATTTATTACTACGGTTAAGGTTAAAACAAGTTTGTTGGGGGGTTAAACTAAAAGGATAAGGGATAAAATATCCAGAAATTTATTCCAAATTCCATTTTATAGACATGTTTCAACCTCAAATCATTTATGTATCTATGAATTTTCATTTAGGTTCCTATTTCCATGTTTAAATCTTGGCTATACACATTTCATTTAAAAAAACCCATATGCTTCCTCCCCCCACTTATAAATGGGAAGATCCTCTCCTCTCTTCTACACACATCCAAAACCATATTTCATAGAAAATAAATACCCACGAAAATTAATTACATCACCATAAAATACTAGAGGTATTATTTTTAGGAGGAAACCCTCCCTTGAAGGATTTAGGTGTAAACCTAAAGGAGTTCCCTAAAAGGAAGATATAGTCTTCGACCTTGCATTTTTCATTTTACTTATTCTTCTAACGCCTAAATAAATTATTCAACCATGATTATATAATAAAATAAATGCATAAGATAAACTTATATATTTTTATGTAAATTTATTTATATAAATTTATCTCATATTATATTAATTTTGAAATTAAATTGTCTATCATTTTTCTGAAAGACAATCACATCGCGAACCGATGTTATTTATTTTTCATCACTTCATCTAATAGTTGGATAAAATTATGGATTTTATATTTATATATGATATTAATGGAATTATAATAATTTTTTATTTATAATATCACATATACATTCTTATCATCTAATCCATTGGTAAATGAAAATGACGATCATGAATATGTTTGGACTACTACCTCAAAGGAGAGATGTATTACATTTTTCACTTTATTTGGAGTTATTTGGTAAAAATTAGATATTAAACGAATATATTATATATATATTATTTAAAAATTATTATATATAAGTGAATTTATATTTACATTTCTTCCATTCAATCAGTTGAGAAAATGAGAATATTTTTCATGCATACATACGACATATCTTCCCCATGATAGGTGTAATTCATTTTCTATCTCTAAAATTAATTGATTAAAATAAAAAAAATATACTGAATAAATATGATATATTTATAATGATTAATATTATATATATTATTTAATAGTTTTCAATGTGAAATGACTAAAACTAATAGACCAAAACATACATGAAAAATATAGTAGTTTTTATCTGAAACATGACTTTAATAACATATTATAAATAAATTGGTAAAACTGTCAAAAGTAAATAATATATTGGATGATGTATATTATTATGGTTTTGGAATAAATTTTTAATAATTATATACTTATTATACTAGACGATTGATCATGTACAAAGGATGTCAAAACATTCGGGAAGGTATTTTCATTTCACATTTATTTTCATGTGGAACATTCCATATTGAAGACATGTATATTATTTTATAGTGTAGATACTTACAATGAATTAATTTTTTTACTATTCTGATTTTATTTTGGGTTATACACACCCCTAAAATTTTCATTCATGCATGGTTCGTACAATTCAAAATATAATAATCTAGTTAAGGT
The DNA here is from genome assembly GCA_963277665.1 of Viscum album. Lineage (NCBI taxonomy): Eukaryota > Viridiplantae > Streptophyta > Magnoliopsida > Santalales > Viscaceae > Viscum > Viscum album. The sequence continues at coordinate 1,514,568,604 of OY728127.1, read as the reverse complement.
TTTATGTTCCAATCCCATTTATTATTAAAATTGTATAAGATTAAGTTTATAATGATGAACTATTATTATCATAATTTCAATAAATTCATTATTTTTCTTCTCATTTGTTTATTTAATGAAAAAAAAAATTTCATTCATTTTCCTCTCTTTATTTACTCATTAGATCAAAATAATGTTTTAAAGAAAACCCGAATTTGTTTATCTCTTTGATCAAAATAACTTTTTAATCCATTATTAATGAATGTTTTCACTTTTATATAGTAATTATTAAAAGACATTTTTATATATGTTTTAATTTGTTACAAAATTATTTTTAAGTAATCTTATTATCATTTTCCAAATAAGGCTTTCATGAAATTTTACTGAAAATATGATGTGAATATTTGTTATAACATTTGTGGCATGAATGATATTTTCCAATGTCAAGATAGCTGAGTAATTTAAAAGTTACATAAAAATATTCAATTGTTATTTTCAAAGAAACTTTTTTATTTGTTAATATAGTATGTTTTATAAATTAAATATTTTTTTTCAAAATAGAAATAATTTTTCCTCAATAATGGTTTAATGATTGTTTTAGGGAAAATATATGCATTATTGAAAAAACCTTTGGTGTTTCTTTTTTATACGGATATGACCCAATTATTCTATCGTTATTCTTCTTCTAAATGGTTTATTATTATTATGAATATATTTTTAGGAATCAAATTAATTTTCTATGGCATATGCTATGATTAATTGATGATATGATAATATAAACTATTTCCATTCAATGGGTTTTTCCGTGATCAAATGTTTATGATACCCATTTCCATTATATGTTTTTATTATATAATGAATGTTTAATAATATTATGGCACAAATACATATTGATTATGTGATGGGTGGGACTTATATATCCCACAAATTCATTGGGTTATGATTAACGGTCTATGATCTCAAAGGGTATATGGTAGGTCATCCCAAGCCGAAAATAGGGTATAATGGAGGTTATTCAAAGTATGAAAAAGAGGGTATAAGAGTGTTTATACCATCTTAAAAGGATGGTAAATAAGAGGTTATCCCGATCCCATAGAATTTACATTGGTGGTTATCCCAAGTCTAAAATAACAAGAATTTATTATTGTGTATCCTTGATATATGATTTTCAATAATTATGTGTATTTCAGAAATATATGCCCAATTCCAATGTTAAGATCTTTTGGATTATATTCATTGATTAATTTATGATTAATTTGTTATGTGCTTCTAATATTTATGTCATGACTCATGTTTATTCTCTATTATATGCCTGGTATAATTTCCAAATACTATAATCATGTTCCTATAACCTTATTATCATGTTATCTTAATTTCTCCCTTCTTTAAATTCCCTAAGTATTATATTTCACACTTTATTATTTTTTTCTTCTAATGGTTTTTAACAAATGTATTATGTATGATCTATCATAGAAGAGTGATCAACATTTTTTGGGGTGGGTTTTTTATGTTAAATAATTAACATTAATCCAATATGATGTAATATATTTAAATGATATTTTTGTATATTTAAAAACATTTTAGGATATACTAGGGAAAATACATAGATAAAATGGAAGGCTATAAATCCCAGTAAAAAAATAAACCGGGAAATAAAGTGTAACAAGTGAGTTAAGTGGTATGTCATTATATCATAATGCATATGATAATAATAACGGATACATAGAGACATGGAATAATATCATAGGATAAAAAACAATTAAATAACATAAAACATCATATGATATGCAAAATTCAATTACCACCGCCAAGAAGATCATCATAACGTAGAAAAATCCTTTTTTTGATTAGGTTCACTCCCTAATCCATTTCATAAAATATCATGATATATAAAAAATTACCAATTTAATTAGTGTGGTATATAATTTTGGTACAATCCATAAAAAAAAATCATATATATATATGTTACATATGAGGAAACCAAACTATTAATAAATAATTATCTTGAGAAAATCCTAGAGAAAGAAGTGGTTTTCATAATTCTGATACATGGAATAACTGAAGGCTAAATTATAAGGATTAAATAATATCAAAGAGTATAATAATTTTTATCATTCATAATTGAAATATGGTAAATTTTTATTGACCATAGAGTTCCAATATATTGAATTCAGGAGAATGATCTTGGGAAAGAAAGGAAAAAATGAACTACCTGGGTAGTTCATTGTGAAGTAAATAAATGATCTATTTAAAGATTAAAATATATTACTATTTTACATAAAAAAATAATTGAAACAAGAATCATATTAAATATAATATTATGGGTTTGTTAATATATTCATGGTTTAAAAACATTTTATATGGGATATTTTTGACAACATACAAGTAATAGTAATGTAACCATAATCCAGGATTACATAAAAGTAGTATTTTTTAATGGAAAAAACGTTAACCCTAAAAAAGAGTATATTAATAGGTATATATATATTAGGTACCAATATAAAAAAATATATAATATGTTAATAAAAATAATATTTCATAAATTTTGGATAAAAATAAAGAGAACGTGTAACTCAAAGGAAGCTAGGGTTGTAATGAAGATACCTTGCCTCATTTAATAATGCACTCTTCAATTTTATATAAATTGTTGAATAATAATTTTTTTTATTAAAATAAATATTGATAATATTATCCATCTATATTTTTTATATAGTCGATTTATCATTATGTGTCACCAATTTATTACATTATTTTCTCTTATGTCAGTTACTTGTTGTTAAATAAGCAATTTCTCAGAATAATTCATGATATGTGGACAAAGGTAAACATGTTGTAAAATAGTTTAATAATATAAATTATTTTATATTATTTTTTAAATTATTTTTATTTTTCCAAATAATTTATATATGTAAATATATATTCCATGAATGGGCTGAAATTATAAAAGGTACTCTAAGATGTCCTTTTTAGCGATTAAATTTACAATAACCATTAATTGTTAACATCTCTCATATAATGTAAACTATTATCATTTCATAATATTAATGTTTTAGTAATTAACCATTTTATATATTACATAAATTTTATATTCCACCCATTTTAGTCGGTATGGATGTTTAAATAAAAACATCATCATAATGAGGCAGTAATCCACATGTACACATGATGATGCCATCCTTTTTTAATAGGATCTTGATGGATAATCCATTTGTATAAAAAAATAAATTTATGTTAATAGTAAAAATTTTATTATACTATCATGTATATAATATGTTTTTGTTGTTATAAATATAAAAAAAAGTAATAAGTTTTGGGGGAAAATATTACCTCTCACTTAGGATGTTCCCCTTTGGTCACCAAATTAAAGTACCTTAGTTTATTATTTTGGAACGAATAAAGATTTTATGATGTTATGGGAGGTATGATGAGTTAATATTGTAAATTATGGATATCTAATAGTGATAATTGGATGTGTGGACAGGTATATGGGTGGTAGTTCCTTTTATAATTGAATAAATGTGAATTTTTGGAACATATGACACTTTAATTAAAAGAGAGAACATGTTTTACAAGTCATGTGTTGCCAATGTGCAGAATACATGATTGTTTTGATGTTTTATGTTCATTAAATCATTAAAAAAAATTAGGCTCATGTTTTAATCATTTTTTATGTCATTTACTTCTACATTTTTATTTTATTTTTCTATTTTTGTTTTTTACCAAGGTAACTAATTTTTCCTTAGTAATTAATTAATAATGCCTAAAAATAAAAGGATAAAAATTAAGTAATTTTGAAATTATTATTCTAAATATAAAATTATTGTTTTTAAGTAAAATTTATATTTGAAAGACAACATAATTTTAACATTATCACATGTAACGTGCTAAACCGTATTTAAAAAAAGTACATTTTTAAGAATAAGTTTTTAGTTAGGATAAAATTATCATTGTTATTGATTTTATAGAAATAATTTTTTATTACATAAGTAATATCTATTTAACATTTAAATAATATAAAAACCCTAATTCTACCATGTGATTTTTTTATTAAAAGAAACATATTAAATCTTGTTTTCTTTAATACATTACCTAAATTTTATAAAATGATAAACTTGGAATTTATTTTTTAACATAGAATTTAACGATTAAAAATTTTAAATTATAAAATATTTTTTATATTGTAAATATGTCTCTGAAAACATTAAAAGAATTTATTTACAAAAAAAATTGATTGTTTTTGGAAAAATCATTATTTTTACTATTCACCTAAAAATAAATTATATCATAAAAGACTCAATATTTCACATTATGCTAATATTTATACACAAAAACAAAAAAATTAAATTAAGTTGTTCAAAATTGTATTTATAAATTTATTAAAAATATATGAATTCCAAAATAGTTTTCTACTATTTTAATGATTCATGGTTATTAGTTTAGTTTGTTATTTCATGTAACATATGATACTAAAAAAATATTTATTAATAGGAAATAATCACTAGTATCTTGCGTTGTTACATTCTTTATGGTATTTTTCTAATTAATTGACTAAATTTGAACATGTTCATTCTATTAGAGAGTAAAAAAAGGTGTAAGAGATTGGATAAATCTATACACGAGAGCTTACAACACAATGTGGAATACCTTAAAATTTTGAATCTGTTTGAGACAATTTCTTTACCTATTTTCTTTTAAATAGTCTTTATAATTTAATCGGTTCTCAACTAATGTTGATCATGATGTATCACTACCAAATGGATGGTCAGACTGAGAGGGCCACCAAGATACTATAGGATATGTTGTTAGCATCAATTCATGACCTTATAGGTTCTTGGGATAAGAATATGTCATTGTATTAATTTCATTATAAAAATATTTAATTAATAAGGATCTATTTGGGACTCTGTATAGATGACTATTTCATTCTTCTCCCTAGTGGATGGAATTCAATGAGGGCTCCTTTTGGGGGCCTAATATCATTCTCAAAACCATAGAGAATGTGTAGTAGATTCAGAAGTGGATAGAGATATCTTAGTGTCACTAGATGTTTTATGTTCGCCGTTAATTTTTAATTTTAGAGTTTTATGGTAGGGTATCAGGTGTTTTATTGGTATCTCCCCAGTTGAGACACTATTGGTTGTAGAGAAAGGGTAAGCTGGCATTATTCTTCGTCAGGACATTTTCGATTAAGAAATAATTTAAAATATGGAGTACTAGTTTTCAATATTACCATTTTTTACATGAATTTAAACTTTCTTTCCTGTCTCTAAAAATTAGAAATACCATATGGACACAACCCATGCTTTTGAATAGGGGGATTTGGAGGTGGAACCTCAAACCTTAGTTATTGAGAAAACAGTTTATATCATTGATCATCAAAACATGGTCATGCATGGTCCATTGATTTCCTTAGTCTATGTGGTATATTAGTTTAGTTTTTATATCCATTAGACATGGGAGTTAAAATAGTTTTAAAGGTAGTATTGGAATGAACGTTCAGGAAATTCAGAACCATGATAACATTCATTGGGTAGAACATTCCAAGGAGAGGAGAATTGTGAACCTTTTTGAGTCTCCAGTATGATTTGTTTTGAATTTTATTTTCATTTCATTTACATAGGGGTTTTTGAGAGTCAACGGTGGACACTATTTACTTTTGAGGAAAATGTTACAAGCCACATGAATACTATACAATTAGTATTAATCGTGAACTCAACTCTCCCAGATGGGTTATAGAGGGATTAGATTCATTTTTCATGGTTACCACACAATTAGAAAAACCATATTAACTCACTAAAAACCCATAAAACCTATAATGTAATGGAGTATTAGTTGTAATAGTTGTATCAAGGAAAAGAAAAACATGTTTCCAAACTCTGTGGTTTTCCAAAATGATTAAAAATTTGCATCTACATATATTTTCTTGTATATTTTAAACCATTTATTCATCCACCACTTCTATTTAATTTATACTAACCTCCCCAACTAGGTGTGTTTTATTATCATTTTATAAATGATGATTGCCTACTACAAATTTGTTATTTCTCTTGAGGAAACTCTTACTTTCCTTAATTTCCTCCTCCTCTCCCCTTGGGATTCATTATTCCACCAACTTTATTTCATCAATCAAACCTTAATATATATTGAGGGATGAACCTACAATTTAGGATGATTAATTTTTTGGATTTTTAGGTTGGTGAAGGTCCATTTTTTATATATTTAGTTGTTTCAAGAAAAAGTAACGACATTCCACTGGGGTTGAGGTAGGTGTCTTTGCATAACATGAAATACAATTTTTTTCCTACTATTTTTCATATTTCCCTTGGTTTTGTTGATGAAAAGTGTTTGAAATTATTTATTTATTAATAATTTGTGTTGCTTCATGGATATGTAGTCTTATACTAATATAAAAATATTACTTCTCCCATTTTCATTGAAAATAAGTATAATTTCTTTAATGTGTTTTTGAAAATTACTCAAATGGATTTTTTGTTTCCTTTATTGTTTTTATATATGATTTAGAATGAAAATGTGATTCTAATTTACATTATTTATTGTCAGCTATTTATATTTATCTTGTATTAACGTTTTCTATGGTTTTGATTGTATTGGAACTTGGGGGACTTATGGGAAGTGGGTTACCAAATGGGTTTTATCCTATCATTGGGCCTAAAATACCTAGGAGTGAATTTTTATGAGGCCCCATGATATGTTTTTTTGTTTATAATCTAATAGGTTAGCCAGTGTTGAATGAGATTATTCTAGTTAATTTTATATCCATTATGTGATTTCTTTTCAAATGTGGATTGTATTATGTGAGGGTCTAATTGATATATGAGCCATACTAAAAGGGTGGAGAATCAAGATTGTGGATTCATGATTAAAATTTCACATTATCATTTTATCCCTTTAAATTTATTATATTTCACTTATTTTAGGTGAATAAATAACTCTAGTTATCTATAACCACCATTATTTATATATTCATTAAAACCAAACACTGACAGAGATAAAAAAACACATCAATTTATAAGGTTTAATACCCAATATGTGATGGCACATATTTGTTTTTATGTATATTCCTTTGATATCACACAACCAAGTAGATTTTTCATATGAGATACAATGGGTATGGTATAACCTTGAGACTTAGTTTTTAATATCACATAAAAATGATTCAAAATATCCTATAAATAGGAACATCCATTTCCTTAAAATGATATTAGTAAGAATAAAAATAAGGGATTATCACACTAATGTATAATTATGTCCTAGTGTAGATCATTTCTCTTTATTTTTTATCTTCCATTTCACAATCACAAGTCACATTTCCTATTTGTACTACAAACACAATTTACAAAATATCCTTAGTTTTTTTAATTATCTTCACTTCTACCTTTTAAAATACTGGACTATAAAAAATATTCTTCTATGAACTTCCTGACCAACCTGACAAATTCTTGTACTTACTCTTCTATCTTATCCACTTGTTCTTATAATGTAGAGCATAAACAAAGTATATTTTTTATTATCTCTTTATTATATTACTTAAACACACAAAATATCACAATATATGAATATTGTAGAGGATTTATTATTCATTCAACAAGGAATTATTCTCCCCAAAAATAATACTGATGTACTTATCTATACAAATACATAACAACCAACATCAATATATATCTATTTAGAATAATATTTAGTAGTATCTAATATCTTTTCTTCCTTCTCACATTACCCAAACTATGTTCATATTTAGAATTCCAAACTCCAATAATTATAATATCTTGAATTATCATTGTACTATTTTCATAACTGATCCTAAAAACATGCGGATTTTTATAATTCACATTAATTAAAAAATACATAATTATAAAAATTTACATTATTTATCCCCTCTACGAAATCCTCTTATATTTAAATCTACATAAAATTACCTTCAAAATAAACACATATTATTAGATAAATAAATTTTTTATTTATACATATAGTAGTTGTGGAAATGGTTTCTTTATTCAAAACTCACATCTCAAAATCCTCTCTTCTAAATTTCTTATCTTCTACCTCATTATATCATCATAATAATGGCATATATTAATTTATCTAATAAATATATTCATGAATTCATGACTTAAATTAATTCATGGAATATCCATTTTCATAGAAGGATAATCACAAAAGATATCCATATTCTTAAAACAACCACCATATATGCACTACACTATGGGGATCTTCACTTAAAAATATAGTTATCATTTCAGTTTCCCTTCCACAGAGTCTGGTATACCATTATTTAGGTACTAAACATCTGATATACCTTTCCATATTTAAGTATTTTACATGGTGTACCAAGTCCAACATTTTTGATACCTTCATTTCATTCTTCAAATATTCTTTGACCATGGATTTGAGATACTCCAAAACAAATACTATATTTTAAGGAATCATGATAATATAGTCATGATGTATTGATATTTTAATATCACTTCACTTAGCCTAAATATAATTCCCAATATTATCTTAATGATCATTCATATCTTATAGTGACAAATCGATGAAACTATTTTCCTCTATGATTTGATTTTCCATGAGTTTTATTATGTAGCCGATCAACTTACCATGAATTAAATGGTAAATTAACATACCATGTGTCTCTATGGTGAATTACCATATTCATAATATAGATCATTTATCCTTCTTATGGTTGGTTTATATTTCTTCATGTGGACATTCTATATTACTTCACATGGTAGATTTGTAATGGTATATTATCCTACCATGTTACTCATGGTTTCTCCAACAATTTTTCGAAGATCTCAATAAGTCATCCAATTATCATGGTCTGTTTCTAAAACTAGATTAAACTTATATGAGACTCATTCTCGGTTATACTACTATACGAATCATAGTTTATTCACCTATGTTGTGAATATTGAAGGATGTCATAACCTTCATTTTGTTAGCTGAATTCACAAGTGGTAGATCCATGATCGTTATGTAGAATGTTTAATTCACATTATCTATTATAATTTAGGATGTTATAAATGAAATACCTAATGTTTAGAGCCCTATCTTGTATTATGGTTTTAGAAAAGAAACCACCCTTGATCAAACATCAAAATATGATCTGATTGGATGATCTAAAATTAATTTTTATGTTTTTAAGCAGATGAATAGATCCCACTTCTCAAATTATCCCACAAAAAAATTAAAAGGAGAGAGTTTCTTAATATCATAACTCATTACATTATAATTCATTCAACCAATCATGGGATGTAAAGTATGCCCTTAATCCCACGTGTAACTCCACATGTGAGAGGCCAAACACTATACATTCTAGTATACCTATTTATTCATAATCTATGAATGATATTCATGAGTTATTCTCACCCTTAACCTCATAATACACATCGAATTCCACTATTAATCTAGGTCCACCTATGTGAGATGTTTGGGCTTCCTCTTTGGAGAGCTCATTAGATCAGGTGTTTAACTTTCTTATAAGGTTAATTTTTTTATTAATAAATTAAATATTATATTTATGAAAATTATTAATCCAATAATTCCAGCAGGACAATTCTTCCAATAAATTTTTTTCTTCAATTATAAATATATATCCCAATTTCTTCTTAGTTAACAACTCCATTTATTAGAATAAAATATTACAAAAAACATCAAATACCATATCCATGATACATCAACAAATCTCAATTAAACGAATTTAAGGATACGCAATTCATGGGAACATCAATGATTTTATTTTTCACATCAAACATACTAACATTATTTTTAAATCAATTGAAACTAACCTAAATTGGGATAAAAAGAACACATTTTCTATACTTTAGAAATATCCTTATAAAAGATACAAAATTATACACCATTCCTTCTCTCACCCTTTCTTACAAATCATTCACTTAAATTTATCTCCACATATTCTTAATAATTACAATGTACTTCAGGAAAGTGTTTAAAGTTAATCCTCATAAAATTTCCATTAAGAATTACCCTATATTTTTATACATCCTTTCTTGGTGTAGAAAAAAATAATATCTGATTTAGATATCTAGGTTTCCCCTTACAAAATTAATATCAAATGAAATTATAAACAATTTTATTTCTCACGTTTTATCTAACTATTTTTAGACTTTAACAAATGATGATACAAAATGAGTTAAAAATTTATCATGAAATAAATCAACCATTATTTTTTATATTCTCTTGAATACATAGATGATAAAATTTAAAAACATTCACGGTTTCAAAATCCATGCAACTTCTTCATACCTATACTTTTATGTAAATTGTTAAAACAAAGTTCTCCCCCTCTGTGTTATAATTTTATTTTAGTAATAAATGTTGATATAATTAGAAAATATTCATGTTAATTAAATGTTTTCAAGAACATTTCAGAATGATCAAATTTTGATGAATTAATAGTTTTGGATGAATTATCATAATGGTTGATTTTGGTAAATAATGTATCATATGAATCTTCTTATTGATCTAATAAAAAATAAGCCTTATTTATATTTCTATATAGATTTAAAATATTATACTTATTCAATTTGGTTGGTCTCCTTTTATAGACATCCTTTCGGTAATCCAAATTTGAGATCAAACCATGATGGTATATTATTTATCATTTATATCTTTGATGGGATATAACACATATAAAATTCATAAAATACAATACTATATCACATTTTCATTTTAATATCAATTGAAAAATCCTCCAATGGTGGTGAATTCTTCATCTAGGATTTCTAGAATAAAAAATAATCACTACTACTCAATTTATCCCCTAAAACATACACCACCTTCAATTCCAAACAATGTATGTAAAAATACGATACAAAAGTGTTTAGGGAATATGTTGGATCTTTCTATACCTTATTGTGAGTAGAATGCTTGAGTAGATTTTATCAACCAGGTCATTCAACTCTTCATGTTTCTGTATCCAGTTTTTAGGTCTAATTTGGGTTTTGGAAGAATGGTACTAATTTTAAATTACATTTTATTATATGGAATATTTTTCTTTTTTATCCATGTAATCATATTCACCTAATTTTTATAATCATTGTTCTTTTTATGGATTCCCCTTATGCAATAAATGTTTCTAAAAAATTTCATGCAGTGTGTCTATCCATATTGAATCTCTTATATAGAACACAATTAACATAAGGGTTACCATATATTTACAACCTCCCATGGAATTAAGGTTATTTATGAAAAACATATTCCACTCCATTGGGATAAGTTTTTCATGTTATTTTCTGAAATTTCATACATTCTGAAAATATGAATCGAAATGAATGCAATTTTTTTTAAATTGTTAGTCATATTAGAGTCATCAGATGGAAAATTGTGAGCGATCTTTTCCAAACAAATCCTTTTAGTTGAATCAATATTATTTAACATCTTGGGGTTATTACCTAAGTATGAACCATCATCAATCTTTGTAATCATATTGAGAGTGTCTAAAATTTATGCTTCCATCAACTTCTTTTCCATGGATATAACATCATTTTTATCTTATATTCTTCTCTATTTACATAAATTTGATACATTTTGAGATGATCATGAACCAATTTTGAGGCCACCACATTTTCCAATATCACATAATTATTTATGTACATCAAATATATTTTAATTTTCAAAATTTTACATATTCTCTAAATGTTGAATTTTATGAAGATTAATGCCCTTTGAGATTGAATTCCACTGATATATATTATTTAAATAATTGTATCATTATTCTAATGAGTATGGCCTAAACCTATTACTGTACCAAAATCCCTCAAAATGATTATCATCAAATAAAAAATTATTTTCATCCATATTTTATACCATGTTCTTAGTTTTAATTCTCTATCATTAGTTGGCGAGTCCCTAGGGAACAACCACCAGTATTTATTTTTTATATCCACTATGTCATGTTCATATATTTTTTTTTACTTTTTATCATCCATACATTTAAAAAAAATTTATTTAATCCAATTTTTTTATATAGATAGATTAATTTCTTGAATTATATCATGGGAATGATGATATATTCTTATTTAAAGATGATTAAGGATGAACATATGATTATATTATGGTGTTCATTCCCCATAATTCAAGTATTTTATTTGAATAATCCTAATTATAATGTTTATAGAGTTTAATCCACATTCGTTAACTACTTTTAATGATATGTATTGATAAAATTTATTGTTATGTAATGTTACCTTAATCCCAAGACTCAACATACTAATAATAATCCTCCCATATTGAATTATCGTTATCTTATATTCACATTCCCTCTAAATTCCATCCAATTACTCATAAAATATTTTTATTATATCATTTAACAATGTTTCAAGATCATAGATTCTCATGATTTTAATATCTTATTTAATTTTTTTAAAATTAATGTTTTCTTTCAGGTTTTCATATAATGCATGTATCTTCTATTCACGTTCTTTAGTGAATTCATCATTCCCTTGGATTTTCCTAAGACACGCCTCTAAAAACATTGGGAATCTATCCTCAATCAATTTATAACAATCTTATTTGTTAATAAATTATTTATAGTGTTTTATAAAGGTTAGACCTATTTCCCTTGGTGCTTTCTAAAAGTTATTTGCATCACTTTCAGGATGGGTGATCACTTCCTATTATGATTAAAAAATACATAAAAATAACAGAAAAAATTTATTTGGTAAACGAATAAAAGATATATTTAAAATTATGAATGGATATGTTAGTTGAAAATTGATCACTTCCAATGATGCCAATATATTATTTAGGAAACATTTAATAAGAAGTTTTAAAAACCACATTATTAATAGTGGTAGTCATACTATACATCTCATTGGTGGTAATTTGATAAATTTTTTCATCAACACATTATATATAATTTTAATATTTAATTTTATATCGTGGAATAACTTATATTTAATCATGTTTATTTAAGAGGAACACCTTTCTCAATTTATACATATATTTCTTTTAGATTTTCATAATAGAATTGGTTGAAACTGATATGTGATTTGAAAAATATAATTATTATATAAAATAGTACTACATTATATATTAAGAAAGAAACGTCAATTAATAAAATATAATAACTTCAAATATAGATAATACAAAAAAGGATAACATTGTTCTATAGTACCCATTGAGGGGACCAGTTGGTATATGAACCACACTGAGTTGAGGGTTGAATTAGTGTTGATGAGTCTTAATCCAATTTAAACATTAACATTTAATATATTTTTTGTTGAACCAATTTCACATGTAAAGGTGAATTTATTACTCTTTTCCTATATATTTCCCTTCATTATTTCATAAAATAAAAACAAACACTCTCACACAAGGTACACAATAATTTACAAGATTCACCTCTTCATTTGAGATAGAGTGTCCCATGTGTGAAATAGATTTCTCTAAGATCACACAACTAACTAGATTACTATCAGGTCCACTAGGTTAGATAACCTATGAGGGGGGGGGGTGAATCTGGGTATGGCAGATTAAAACAAATACCCCTATTGATCTTGCCTCACTATTAAGAAATTATCTCTTCTCTCTCTTTCCTACAGCAAAGTATAAACAAAAACAAAAGCATGAATAGGACACATCAATTTTTTCTTGGTCCACCCTCAATGGGCTACGTCCAAGGAGCGTACACTGTCGATGTGCCGATGTACCAAATCTACAAAAAGCACACTGCTTTTTACAAAGATCATTATAGATCACTTCTATTCCCAGGATCACTTCCTTTACAATGTTTTGCGTCAGTGCACAGCTTTCCCAAGGGTCGCTCCCTATTTCTCTCTCTCTGGCTCATTACCGATGGAGAGGATCACCTTCTTCCTCTTTCTTTTCTCACTTCTTTGGAAAGGATCCCCTCACAATTTATAGAACTGTAGGTCTCTTCATTATCACTAATTAATGCATCCTCTGTTGTATGTAGATGCTCTGTTATAGTCCAACTCTCACCCATAGATGAATCTCACTTTGCAACGAAGGTATCAGACAATCTTACAGCTTTCACATAGATCTAAAATGACTATCATGCTTCAAAATACCTGGAGAGCTTCTCTAAGATGGTGTGCAAGTCCCGGCATGCAAGTTCAAACTGGTGCGATTGATCACCTCAACCACTTTCATGACACTCCATTGTTCAACTCCAAACTTGTGCGACTCACACCCTTTTACACCCAAACCAATTTTGTCGCGCACCCATCAACTGTCACGCTTCATCAAAAACTGGCGCACAAGTGTCACCAAACTACTTGCATGACACCCCCTTTTTAAACTCTAAAATTGAGCGACTCACATTTTTCCTCACTCAAACCTCTTTGGGCGTGCAACTATCAACTGGCGCACAACTTCTGAATATCTTTATACTTCCGCAACCACACCACCACATGTGAGACAATAACACATGCGCGATGAGAGATCTGATTTTATCTATGTGTTTAAATCTCTCCAAATGAAGAGGGTTCGACCTCTATTTATAGGAATTTGGACACCCTGAGAAATGGGCGCGCAAGTCTCCTCTCGGCGCGCAAGTCCAGCCGCCCTAGTATCTACCGGGCAAGTCACATGCGCGACTGAACCCAATACTTGAGCGCCCCATTTTCTTTTTACATATTTTGATGTTTTGATCTTGAAAAACTTATGGCTCCATGTTTCCAAGACTCCAAGACACTGTCACGGATGCCCCTTTACCAAAAACACTTTTCTCCATTTTTCGATTTTGAGGTCCAAAAATTTGGCAAACAATGGAAAACGATGCCACCTTGTATCTGCTCTTTTTGGACCGCCTCCAGATCAACCATTCCTTTGTCTAAGATCTTGAATCCAACACGGATCGTTGAGAACATCACATGAATGCAACATGACACCATAAAATACCCTTTTTCATCAATTTTGTATGTCATAGTTTGATTTGTCAACAAACACAACACGAAGGCCCACTTTGTCAACAAACACAATCACCTCAAAAATTCTTCAATGATACCTTGAGGGATGTTTCCCAAAAATTACTCCCATTATATATAATTATTATGGTATAACCTTAAGACTCATGTTTTCCAGTCTCTTGACTATGATTCCTTACATTAACTAGATAGAAAGCTCTAATATATTAGAATTATATTAGTCTGAATAATCACAAGGTATTCTAATAATAATGTTTTATTTTTCATTATTCTAGGTATACTACAACTTCATTTTCATTATACAATTTAATTTTATAAGTTATCTTATTTTTTTCCATGCATAACACAATATAAAAACACTTCATACTCAATTTTTTATTTTCATGTCATCGAATGAAAATACTAGACTGAAAATTACTTTTTATGAAATGAACTTCATGTCCAACTCAGACTCTTATTCTACTCTTTATTTTATCTTCTCTAGTTTTTCTTATACATAATCACATTAAAAAATTACACTAGTTATTATATTGTTCTTCTATTTTCTTAAACATATTGAATATTCATACAACAACAGTTTTGTGTATATCATCTTATTGGAACAAATAATTATTCTGTCAAAAAATAATAGTATCGAAATTATATATACAAACAAATTGATGAACTACATCAATATATATACATAGATGTATTGAATAATATTGAATAGTTTTATTTATCTTGTATCCTTCTTGTATTCACTAAACCATGTGAATATTTCAAACCCAAAAATCCTATAATTATTTGATATTGATTTCATTTGGTACCGTCTTCATAACTACTCATAACCGCATGAAGTAATACATTATCCATATTAATTAAAACATTAAAAATCATCACAAATTTAATTATTATTCACATTTAATAAATAATATTTTTATTTAATTAACCATGGAATTCACTTCATCATAAACACGTACAATTACATTACTAAATATTTTTTTCAGGCATATAGTAGTTAAAAACCTTGTTTATCCATTAAGAGATGAAACCTATGGATCGATTATTCCCCTTTTATTATCATATAAATATTTATCAATACACAAGAATTGAATATATATTATTAGACTACAAATATTTTCAACAATTTATGAACCATATCCAATTGAAGAATCCCTATTTTTGGAATAGGAAAATCACACATGATATTCTTCTTCTCAAACTGGCCACCATTAATGCACCACACGATGGGCATAATTTTTTTAACTGCTATCTCTAATTTGAGTTACACTTATATAGAGTCTTATATAAACTTATATATATTCATAATATTTGAGATACGTCTCAGTATGATTAAGTTTCTGTGTGGAAGGAAGTGAAATATCTTGGATACCTTTATTCCACACTTCAAATCATATTCGGTCATAGATTCTGGATACTCTGAAACAACATATTTGTTTAAAATGATTCCAATAATTATATAATAATATATTTATATTTGGTTATGACTTCAATTGACATCAATCATATTCCCCATATAATATTTATCTCCATTAAAATATTATAATGTCAATTCCATGTCACATTTTCTCTCTATATTCTTTGATATTCCATGAGGTTGATCATACAACTGATCAACCTACCATTAATTCCATGGAGGGTTAACCTACCATGTATTACTAAGTAATATTACCTTATTCATGTGGCATATTTGTAATCATTCATGTGATATGTCTATATTTATTCATGTGGTAAACCCAAATTACTTAATGTGGTCACATTCTCACTACAGCTTCACCTATTGTGTAACTGACATTTTCTTCATCCATCATGTGAATCACATGGATGTTCATCACCTTCATGATTTTATTTTCTCATTAAATCATTAAAAATAATGAAAATCATTGTCTCTTCACAAACTATGATACTCACGGTCACCTCACATGGAATGTGAATCTTGTGGTAAGTTATTGCCTTCATGTTTGATTGAACACACAAATGGTAACTATATTCTCTTCATGTGTTTGGTTGATTTAACAAAGACAGTTCAAGTGAAGGATCTCACATGAAAAAATAACCAATTTTCATAAACCAATGTTTCCTAAAGTTTGGATGTAAGGCCCCGACCCCAGTTGTCCAGAGTCGGTGCATTAGTACATATCATTGTCATGATCACAAGAAAGCTCAAGTCTTGAAAGACCATTTAGTTTAGTAGTCTTGTAAACACTAGATAAATTCATAAAGTTTATATTATATCATAAATTGAAAATTACAACAACAACTTGGCTCCACACTCATATCCCCTTATACTATCCCTGCAGGTCATTCATAAAATACTTCTTCCCATCCTGGGAAAAATAAAACATAGAAAGGGGTGAGCTCAAATGCCTAGTAAGGATAACAATATATCGGATACTTTTATAAATAAGAATAGACATTTAAGGAATTGTATAACTAAAACAAAAGCTTTTTAAACTTGATCTTAAGCATAATATGGAAAAAATAAAATTAAATAATGCCATTTACTTATCCACATGAATATTCTACTAGTCGAATAATCACATGAAATATCAATAACCACTTTCATAATAATGGAATGCATAATGCCAGACTATCATAACCACATAGCCAAGGCCTCGTGCCAGGACTACAAATAAGATTTTCTCAAGGCCTTGTGCCAAGACACTATTTTTTCTCACGATATCTACTGATACATCGAGGAGCTATAGCGGGAACCACCCGTCACTTATTAAGTCCAATTCATTCCTCATATGAATAGGTTTCAACATAACATAAAATGTTTTATTAAAACTAGCATACGAAATGTCAATACTATCAAAATAAACCTTGAATGGTATAAAAATAACACATACACAGGGAAAAATATTACAAAACCTTCAATACAATATGGATGTTTTGTATAAATCAACTTCAAATCAGCTTAAAATCTATCAAAGGATGTTGACATAGATGAAATCAAAATTATTTGAGATAAATATCTATTTTTTTTTTAAATAATTTAAAAGTCACATAATTATAAAATAATAAATATACTTTGAAAATATCCTTATAATCTTGTAAGGGAAGATTCTAAGATTTTATAACGGTGGAAAATAGCCGCACCCGCCGTATAAGTTAAAAAAAGACATTCTTACCATAATTCTGCCGAAAAGGTTAAAAAGGACCTTGTTTGGAAACCGACAAAAATATTCCTTTATAAACCTCTTATAAAAAGTAAAACAATGGTATAAATGACTTTAACCCATATTCTTTAAAATATAAATAATGTTTTGAAATACATTTTTAAGAAACATGGATGTGGAAGATAAAGAGGTCCTAGTAGATATTTACGTATAAACAACCTCGGATAATGAAGAGATTGTGAAATAAACCCTTACCTTGTAATTTTCGATTGGTTGAGGGTAGGTTAACCTCTAGTATAATGGTGAAATAATTGTTATTAAATTATAGAAGAATCATATATATTAATATGATAACATATATGATCTTTTAACATTTATTTGTTAATAATATCTTAGTATTATTGTTGTTTCGGGTGTTAACTTACTTGTTTTCTTTTATATATTCTGTTACATAAGATGTGTTTTTTATGGATATGTTGTATCTTATTCATATCCAGAATTATATCAAGTCCTTTATAATTATATTTAATCATTAAATGAGAATTATTCTTGAATGGATACAATGGAGAATGAATCTCGTCGCATTCGTGGAGACGGTAGTCCGTACGTACGCACGAGCGACAATATCATACTATTGATAATAAAATAATATATAATTGGATGGTATATCATATATACAGAATAATTATCATGTTATATTTATTATTTACAGGAATTACACATCATTATTATACTCATCCAAATGATAATTTATTGAATAACAATTACACCACGATGTGGAGACGGTAAGCCATACGTATGCACGTATAGTGACATGTCATTCAAAGGATAGATAAAATACTGAATATGGTTGTAACATATTTATAATAACATAAAAGTATATATAAGATTCTGGAGTTATTATTTTATAATTGGAATAACAAATAAAGATGAATTTGAAGAAGAAATGAACGTGAAAGAGGGTGGTGAAAACATTACCTCTTCTTCGGGTTATACCTTTTGATTTGATCGAAAGGGCTCCATAGTTTGGTTTTCTGATCCAACTAAGGCCTCTAGGTTGAAATTAGTGATGTTGATAGAGTATTTGGGCAGGGTTTGGACTAGCCAAAAGGCTTTGAATGTGTGAATTAGTGAGAAGGGGGAGTTCCCTTTTATAAGAGGGGTGAGGGGCACCTTTGGAAAAGCTAGAAATATTATTTTATAATAAATTCATATTCAGTTTCTAATGGCTCCAAAGTAGATAATATAAATTTTAAGGTGGGGTTGGGTCTAAAACCACTCAACCAATAGAATTTAGATAGGTTTGGGTCATTATATAAACATTAACGTTTAATTTTAACTCTTAGTTAATTAGTTTGTCACTTATCATGTCACTTTGTGTTTTTATATTATATAGTTAATAAAATTACTATATACCTCCAAGAGACCCCAAAGTGTTCCATTAATGATACACCTATCATGTATAAATCTCATGACCAATCCTTAGATTTTTAGGAATTGAATATAAATTAATAATATAATATTTGTTTTAAAATTTCTTTTATGTCAATTTTGACACTATTGGGTATTTTGTTTTTTATAAATTCATAACAGAATTATTTCGTCGAAAAAAATTATATAACCGATACTAATAAGTGATATTAACCTAGAAAATTAGTGTAATTCATAAAAAGTGTCAAATTCCATTTATTTTGTTATTTATAAAATCAATTATTTTAATATTTCATTAATTAGGTAGTTACTTCATCGCCATTGTGTCATAAGTAAATTAAGTTATTTAATGTTTATAAATTATAAATAAAATACCATTATATAGAAACTATTTTTATATTTCTAATGAATATTTACAATCGAATTTATCTTATGTATAACCCTATATTAAAAGTGTTTTAGTAAATAAACTTTGATTTTAACTCTTTTAACTATTCTTTGAATTAAATAATAATAAATGTCCTAATCTAATCCAAGTGGACCTAAATTATAATATTTTTCTCCTAAGGTTGATTTTGGTCGAGATACACTTGTACAATAGAATTAGAACTTTTTTTAGGGTAATATTAATATCATTTTTACCCTTAATTTCCCTATTTACTTTTAACCGTGGTAAATAAAAGTAAAAAAGTTACTATTCACAAAAAATTATTTTCAACTCATTGAACTAAATTTTACTCATTGATATTAACTGTGACTCTCGGAATTTTGAAATTCCACTCACATAAGTGGTAAAATTATGTTTTATGTGAATTTCCAAATTCTCCTAGGAGGTGGGAAAAAGACGGTGAAAAAGTTCAATAAAATTTTTATATATATAAAATGTTTCTAAACTAACTACAATGAATTAAATTGAACATATATAGGTATTATGTATCTATTTTGACCTTAATTAAATATAAATAAAATAAATAATTATTTAAATAAAAATTCATTTTTAAACTATAACTCTGTGTGTTTTAACTATTCATCAAAAATTGAATGTTTTCAGAAAAATACCAAAATTTTACCCTAGGATAATTTCGATATTACGAATCCAAAAATTATGTCCATTTTGAATGATAAAATTAATAAAATTTTAAAAAGTGGGTATTATTATTCATAACGGCTAGTTTGATTGGTTGTGGTCTGTTTGTTATAACTCAAAGTTGTGTACAACACACGCTACTGTATTATTCAAAGGGAAGCATACCATGGAATCATGGGGTGTTACATTCCCCCTTCCATCAAATAATTTCACCCTCGAAATTTCTAGAATACTACCGCATGAAAATACTCTGGTGGTTCTTCTTCATAAGTTCCTCAGGTTCCCACGTTGCTTCTTCCATCTTATGGTTTCTCCACAAAACTTTTACCAGACAAGTCGTCCGGTTTCTCCATACTTGTTCTCTCGTATCAAGAATCCTGATGGGCTATTCGCAATAAGACATATCGGGTTCCAGTTCTAATTCCACATAGGTGAGTACATGCATTGGGTCAGGCATGTATTTCCTCAACAGTGATACGTGGAACACATCGTGAACTTTGGAGAGACAAGGAAGCATTGCCAAATGGTAGGCTACAACCCCAATTCGTTCTAGAATTTCGAAAGGTCTGATTTACCTAGAACTCAATTTACCCTTCTTACTAAAATTTATAACTCCCTTCCATGGAGATACCTTCAAGAAAACATGATATCCTACCTGAAATTCCAAATCCTTCCTTCGTTTATCAGCATAGATCTTCTGCCTACTTTGAGATGCTTTGATGTGGTTTTGTATTACCTTTACCTTTTCCATTGTTTCTTCCACCAGTTTTGGGCCTACAAGTTTTCTTTCACCAACTTCATCCCAACAGGTTGGTGTGCGACATCTTTTTCTATATAACGCTTCATATGGTGGCATCCGAATACTTGAATGGAAACTATTATTATAAAAAAATTCTACTAGAGGTAAATATTGATCCCACATACCCTAAAAGTCATGTGAGCATGATCTCAACATGTATTCTAAGGTTTGAATAGTCTGTTATGATTGTCCATCTGTTTGAGGGTGGCGGGGAGTGCTCATACGAAGTTCAGTATCCAGGGATTTCTGAAGACTCTTCCAGAATCTTGAAGTAAAACGGCGATCACGATTAGAAAAAATAGATATGGCTACACCATGATGTCTGACCACTTCATTAATAAATATCCTTTCTAGACGTTCAAGTGGTAAATCATCCCATATAACAAGAAAACGTGTTGACTTGGTAAGACGATCAACAATGACCCATATTGCATCATTCCTTCTAGGAGTTTTTTTTAGTCCCATGACAAAATACATCGTAATATTGTCCCATTTCCACTTCGGTATGGGAAGAGGTTGCATGACTCATCCATGATGTTTCCTTCCAGCATTCACTTTTTGACAAACCATACATCTTGACACAAAATCAGAAATATCCCTCTTCATGTTGTCCCACCAAAAATGTTCTTTCAAGTCTCTATACATTTTGGTGCTCCCAGGGTGTATAGAGAAATTGGAACTATGCGAATCGTCCAACAATTCCCTTTTTAGATTAGGTAAACTGGGAACACAAAGTCTCTTCCCAAATTTCAAAATTCCATCTTCATACCCAAAGTCATTCAATCTCCCATCATTCATATCATTAATCTTCTTTTGAAACACTTCATCACTATTCTGAGAACTATTTATCCTTTCTAGTAAAGATGTTTTGGAAACCATTTGAAAAAGAATTGATGTTTCACCTTCCATGGTTATTCCTATATCCATCTTCACTAGATCCATGAAAATTTGATCCCTTTCAATTATCATATTGTTCAAAACTCCATGAAATGTTTTTCTCAAAGCATCTGCAACCTTGTTTTCCTTCCCCGGGTGGTAGTGTATCATGCAATCATAATCCTTGAGTAATTCAAGCCATCTATTTTCCCCATGTTAAGTTCTTTTTTTGAGAAAATATACTTCAAACTTTTGTGATCAGTATAAATCTCACATTTTTCACCATATAGGTAGTGTCTCCATATCTTTAAAGAAAATATCACAGCTGCAAACTCGATATCATGAGTAGGATAGTTTTTCTCATGAATTTTCAAGTTTCATGATGCATAGGAAATAACCCTATCATTATGCATAAGGACACAAACAAGTCCGCTCTTCGATGAATCACTATAAATAACGTACCCATCATTCCCTGATGGTATAGTCAATATAGGATCATTGAACAATCTTCTCTAATGTTCTTCAAAAAAATCTTCACACTCTTTTTTCCAAAAAAAATTAACCCCTTTACGTGTGAGCTTTGTTAATGGGTTATCCATCCAGGCATAATTCTAGACGAAATGTCAATAATAACCTGCTAAACCAATAAAACTCTGTACCTCAGTTATACTCATCGGTTCAGGCCATTCTTGGATTGTCTAGGTCTTCAAAGGATCAACAAAGCTTTCATCTTTAGAGACAATATGGCCAAGAAGAGAAATCTCCTGATGCCAGAATTCACACTTTCTAAACATCCCATATAATTCATGTCTTCTCAGAGTCTTCAGGATGATGCACAAGTGATTTGTATGATCTTAGTCGATTTTGAAGTATACCAATATATAATCAATAAATAAAACAACAAAATCATCGATATATTCCTTGAAAACACTATTCATTAGATCCATGAATACAGAGGGTGAATTAGTCAACCAAAAGGCATTACTGTAAACTCGTAATGCCCACACCTGGTTTGAAATGCTATCTTTGGAATGTCTTCCTTCTTCACACACAGTAGATGGTATCCAGACCGAAGGTCAATCTTTGAAAATTATTGAGCTCCATGCATTTGGTCAAATAAATCATCAATGCGAGGTAGGGGATACATGTTATTTATTGTTATAGCATTGATCTCCCTGTAGTCGACACATAACCTCATAGATCCATCTTTCATATTATCAAAAAGAACAGGGGATCCCCATGGAGAAACACTAGGGCGAAAAAATCCCTTATTACTCAATTGATTTAGTTGTTTATTTAGTTCAACTAATTCCACAGTGGACATTCTATAAGGGGTCTTCGATATAGGCCTTGATCCAGTAATTAAATCAATAGAAAACTCAACATCTCGTTCTGGAGGATATCCATGTAAATCTTCCGGAAACACATATACGTATTATTTCACAATAGGTACATCCTCTATTTGAACATTCCTTTCCTCACCCACAATCATTTCATTCTATTCGTCACCAATAATTTAATTTAGTTGAGCTACTATGGTGGATCTAGATATGAATTAGGTGGTGATGATTATGCTCTAAAGATAAGGTGTTCCTTATCATTGTCATAAAAAATTGTAACCTCCATCTTCCTAAAATAAATCTTCGCATCATGGTCCGAATTCCAATCCATACTGAGGATTATATCAATCTCAATCATAGATATGACAATGGGATCAGCGGATAAAGAACATTGATGTTCTCTAATGGGCACTGATTCACAAAACATTGTTGCAATGATACTTCCCTTAGGAGTTTTAACTGACAACTCCCTTGTTAAATGAAATTGGAAATATCTAATTTTCATAGTATACTGGGAAGATATGAAACAATTCGATGATCCAGAATCAAATAATGAATTTTCTAAACATGATGAAACAATTAAATTACCTGCCACCACGTCTTTCGGAGCTTCTACCTCAGCAGTAGTGATAGCATAAGCTTGGCCTTGGTCCCTTGGTCTTTTCTGAGGAAAGTTCCCCAGACTCTTAGGACATTCATTTTCATAATGTCCCATATCTCTAAAATTATAGCATTCCATGTTGACAAAAACTCTCCTTCCCTTTCAATCATGAGCTTGGTGGCCTTTTTCACCACACTTGTAACAGCCTCCCATTCATTTTAAGAAAGTACAGGGGCGTTTCTTCCCAAATTTACTGCAGGATTGATTTTCAACTTTTCCCTTCTTCCCCTAATTTCCATTTCTAGATTGATCAGAAGATATATTCTTCTTTTGATTTTCTTTAAAGTCATAAGACTTAGAGAATTCCTTTTCTGTTTTGATAGCACATGAGAAAATGCCTTCGTACGAAGAGGCGGATTGTGAGACTAATGCTTGATGAATAAATGGTTTTAAACCATCAAAGAAATGCTCAATATTACTTCTTGGGTTACGTATATAATCTCCAACATACCATGATAACCTTGTAATGTTAGACTCATACTTTGCGACATTCTCATCCTCCTTTTGCCTCTGACTCAAAAATTTCCTTTCCATATCTACTCAATGGTCATGAGGAAAGTATTTTTCTAAAAAAAGATCTTTGAACTCCCTCCATTCCATATTTGATACTAAATAATCTTCTTCATGTTTTGAATCAATGACCACCATTGATCAGCATCTCCAGTGAGGCGGTAAACTGCCATGATAAATTTTTCCCTTTCACTACTACCCAAAGCTTGAAATATTTTCTCTAGGGAACTTATCCATTTCTCAGCTACCAATGGATTTGTACCCCCATTGAATGTTGGTGGTTTTGCCTCATAAAGTGATCAAACATTGATCCTCCATGTTGTGGATCAGGGTGCTCCATATGGGTAAGGTTATTATTCATAACCTGAGTGAGTTGTCCCAGTATGGTGATAAGTTGATCAACACCAGTTACATCACCAGCTCCACTATAATTATCTTGAGATGGAGGGAAATACCTACATGGAGTGCGTGGATTGATACAGTTTCCATTTCTTCCACTAGGATCCATTTCTAAATAATGGAATAAACTTGATCAGTTTATGAATAAAAATACACAATTCCATACTTATAAAACACTTAACATAAATTGAACATTTTATAGATATAATCCATAATCATAAAAATGTTTCCTTTGAGGAATTATATACTCATAAACCCTTCATAATCGTTCGTAAATAAAATAAGAATTATCTTAAGCATATCCCCCGGAGTGTTGTAACCAAGAGTGTATCAAGGCCCGTTTTCGTGCACGAGTTAATGTTCGAGTCTAGATGAAAGTGGTGTTTTCAGGTTTTACCCCTAGGTACATCTGTTCCAGAGCCGCCTCTACCTGATCGTATCCAGACAGGGATGTATTGCTCAGAAAACTCACAAAATCTCTACAATACCAATATTTAGGAAGTTCTTCTATACTAATCTTCAAAGTCCATCTTAGATCTATGTGCTCTAATCAGAGTTTATCTAAATCGAGCTTCGAAGGTTTGTACTAAACTTCCTCTGATACCAACTATAACGCCCTAACCTCAGTTTCCCAGATTTGGTGCATTAGTACATATCATTGGCATGATCACAAGAACGATCAAGTCACGAAAGACTGATTAGTTTAGAAGTCTTGGAAACACTAGATACAATCATAAAGTTTACATTACATCATAAATTGAAAACTACAACAACATCTTGTCTCCACACTCATATCCCCTTGTACTAACCCTGTAGGTCATTCATAAAATACTTCTTCACATCCTGGAAAAAATAAAATAGAGAAAGGGGTGATCTCAAATGCCCAATAAGGATAAAAATATAGCGGAAACTTTTATAAATAAGCATAACCATTTAAGGCACTGTATAACTAAAAAAATCTTTTTAAACATGAACTTCTGCATAATATGGAAAAAATAAAATTAAATAATTCCATTTACTTATTCACATGTATATTCTACTAGTTGTATAATCACATACAATATCAATAACCACTTTCATAATTATGGAATGCATAATTCTAGACTATCATACCCACATATCCAAGGCATCATGCGAAGACTACAAATAAGATTTTGTCAAGGCGTCATGCCAAAACACTAATTTGTCTCATGAGACCTACCGATACATCGAGGAGCTATAGCGGGCTCCACCCGTCACTTATTAAGTCCAATTCATTCCTCATATGAACCGGTTTCAACATAACATAAACATTCGTATTAAAACTAGCATACAAAGTGTCAATAAATTCACCATAAACCATGAATGGTATAAAAATAACACATCCACAGTCAAACGTATCACAAAACCTTCAATAAAATATGAAAGTTTTGTATAAATCAATTTCAAATAATCTTAAAATCCATCAAAGGATGTTGACATAGAGGAAATAAAAACTACTTTAGAGAAATATCTATTTTTTTGAAATCATTTAAAAGTAACATATTTTTAAATTAAAATATTTACGTTGAAAATATATTTATAAGAACGTAAGGGAAGCTTCGAAGATTTTATAAGGGCGGAAAATAGACTCACCCGCCGTATAAGTTAAAAAAATTCATTCTTACCTTAATTATGTCGAAAAGGTTAAAAAGGATCTTGTTTGGAAAATGATGGAATGATTCCTTTATAAACCTCTTATAAAAAGTCAATCAATGGTATAAATTAATTTAACCCATATTCTGTAAAATAGAAACAGTGTTTTCAAATACATTTTTAAGAATCATGGATGTGGATGATAAAGAGGTCCCAGTAGATAATTACATATAAACAACCTTAGATAATGAAGAGATTGTGAAATTAACCCTTACCTTGTACTTTTCCTTTGTTGAGGGTAGGTTAAATTCCTATATAATGTTGAAATAATTTTTATTAAATTATACAAGAATCATATACATTAATATGATATCATATATGATCTTTTAACATTGATTTGTTAATAATATCTTAGTATTAGCGTTGTTTCGCGTGTAAACTTACTCATTTTATTTTATATGTTTTGTTACATAAGATGTGTTTGTTATGGATATGTTGTATCTTATTAACATCCAGAATGATATAAATTCCTTAAAAATTATTTTTAATCATTAAATGAGAATTATTCTTGAATGGATACGATGGGGAATGAATCTCATCGTGTTCGTGGAGACGGTAGTCTGTACGTACGCACAAGCGACAATATCATTCTTTTGATATTAAAATAATATATAATTTCATTGTATATCATATATACAGAATAATTATCATGTTATATTTATTATTTACATGAATTACACATCATTATTATACCCATCCAAATAATAATTTATTGAATAATAATTACACCACGACGTGGAGACGGTAAGCTGTACGTACGCACGTATGGCGACATGTCATTCAAAGGATGGTTAGAATACTGAATATGGTTGTACAATATTTATAATAAAATCAAATTATATATAATATTCTGGAGTTATTATTTTAGAATGGGAATAACAAAGAAAGAAAACTTGAAAAAGAAAGGAACTTGAAAGAGGGTGGTGAAAACATTACCTCTTCTTAGGGTTTTTCTTTTGATTTGATCAAAAGAGTTCCATAGGATGGCTTTCTGATCACACTAAGGCCTCTAGGTTGAAGTGAGGGAAGTCGAGAGAGTATTTGGGTAGGGTTTGGCCGATCCAAAAGGCTTTGAATGTGTGAATTAGTGAGAAAGGTGAGTTCCCTTTTATAAGAGGGGTGAGGGGCACCTTTTGAAAAGCTAGAAATATTATTTTATAATAAATTCATATTCGGTTTTTAATAGCTCCAAAGTGGATTATTTAAAGTTTAAGGTGGGTATGTGTCGAAAACCACTCAACCAATAGAATATAGATAGGTTTGGGTCATTATATTAACCTTATCTTTTATATTTAACTTTTAGTTAATTAGTTTGACACTTACCATGTCACTTTGTATTTTTATATTATATAGTTAACAAACTTACTATATACATCTACGAGACCACCAAGTGGTCCATTAATGATACACCTATCATGATATAAGTCTTTTGGCCGAACCTTATATTATTAGTAATTGAATATAAATTAATAATATAATATTTTTTTGAAGCTCTTTTATTTTAATTTTGACACTATTGAGTATTTTGTTTTTTATAAATTCATAACAACATTATTACTTCAAAAAAAAATTATATATCCAATAATAATATGTCATATTAACATATAAAATTAGTGGAATCCATAGAAAGTCTCAAATTAAATTTAATTTGATATTTATAATATCAATTATTTTAATATTTCATTAATTAGGTAATTGCTGCATCACCATTGTGTCAGAAATCAATTACATTATTTAATGTCTAAAAATTATAAATAAAATACCATTATGTATTAAATCCTTTTATCTTTATAATTAATATTTACAATCGAATTTATCTTATGAATAACCCTATATTAAAAATGTTTTAGTAAAAACACTTTGATTTTAACTCTTTTAACTCTACTTTGAATTAAATAATAATAAATGTCCTAATCTAATCCTTGTGGACCTCAATGAAAATATTTTATTCCTATGGTTGTTTTGCATCGAGATACACTTGTATAATAGAATTAAGACATGTGTTAGGGTAATATTAATATCATATTTACCCTTAATTACCCTATATACTTTTAACTATGGTAAATAAATGTAAAAAGTTACTCTTCACAAAAATTTACTTACATCTCATTGAACCGCATTTTACTCCATGATATTAACCGTGTCTCTAAGATTTTCGAAATTCCACTTACAGAAGTAGTAAAATTATGTTTTATGTGAATTTACATATTCTCCTAGGAGGTGGGTAAAAGACGGTGAAAAAGTTTAATAAAATTTCAATATATCTAAAATTATTATAAACTAACTCTAATGAATAACATTGAACTTATATAGGTATTATGTATCTATTTTTACCTTAATTAAATTTAAATAAAATAAATAATTATTTAAATAAAAATTCGGGTTTAAATAATAACTTAGGGTTTTTTCACTATTCATCAAAAATTGAATGTTTTCTGAAAAATACCAAAATTTCACCCTAGGCTAATTTCACTATTCCGAATCCGAAAATAAAGTCCATTTTGAATGATAAAATTTATAAAATTTTAAAAGTGGGTATTATTATTCATAACGGCTCGTTTGGTTGGTTGTGGTGTGTGTGTTTGAACTCGAAGTTACGTACAACACACGCTATTGTATTATTCAAAGGGAAGCGTACCATGGAAGATTGGGGCATTACATTGGATATGACATATGAACCTTGTTCGAATGCCATCAGATGATCATAGTTGATGATCCAAAATTTAACAATATGTTTTTAAGCATATGAAGACTTCACAAATATCAATTTATACCACATTGAAGTTTTTGTAGAATTTGAGATGAATAATATTCTAATTCATTCCATTTAAGATCATTGAAGACCGTAAGGTAATAAAAATCCACCTTTATCCTCCCATGATTCATTTTAC
The DNA here is from genome assembly GCA_963277665.1 of Viscum album. Classification (NCBI taxonomy): domain Eukaryota; kingdom Viridiplantae; phylum Streptophyta; class Magnoliopsida; order Santalales; family Viscaceae; genus Viscum; species Viscum album. The sequence goes on along the minus strand of OY728127.1, from coordinate 1,514,538,902 downwards.
ATGAGAGGAAAAACTCTAGAAAAGTTTGTACACATACACATTCATGCTATTTTTTTACTATGCCTATAATATGAAAACCCTTTTTCCCATAAAATTCCCTTATAACTATTATTCTAGGTCAGATCCACCTATAGTAGTTGGTTGTGATTCCTTTATGGAGGATTGGTTTTCTTGGTTATTAAATTGGCATAGAAATATGAAAAAAATTCAAACACATTTATATATTATCTTCGAAAATAATGTTAAATTTTATAATTACAAAACTCTAAATCTACAAAGAATATTTTTTCATAAATAGTAAAAATATCTTTTACTTTTAATGAAATAATTCCATATTTCAGTTAATATATTAATAGAAACATTAAATGTAACTATGAAAGTGTTTCTACCCATCTCAATTCACAAAATATAATGATGCACAATTCATGGGAACTTACAAGATATTCTTCTTTAAGATAAATATATTAATATTATTTTGAAAATAAATACAGCTAAAAAATGTGGGATCAACAATATACTAGAGTTAATTTATGATGTTACGTACAATTTTTTTTATATGATGATTCTAATTATTTCATGTTACTCTATGATTCCTATATTTACATTGTTCTAATTATTTTTCCTTGGATCATGGATTATTCAAAGAAACCAAAAAATCATTTTTAAATGATTGAAAAAAGGAATGTTATTTCAAAATTACATTCAAATGTGGAATAATTATTTTCATTGTGAAAAGTGTTATATAGATTCAGGGTGATATCATAATAGGATTTTCCTCACACCATTCATATTCAATAAGAATATGAATACTTGATTTTTTAAGATACAGTTAAAGGAAATGGAACCATGTATTTTGTTTTTATTCTTCATTCCTACCATCCTTCATTGGTGTCATAGTGGTTTTGACCATGGATCATAAGGAGTTGGGGTCAAGTGTATTATTTTAGGATCCTCAGTGATTCAGTGTTATAATGTGTCATCCTATCTAACTATGACCTCATTTTTATATTATTGTATATATAATTTTAGTTATAATTTTTATGTTGATGATTCGATATGTATATGAGTAATAGTTCATTACTACTACTGATTATACTCTATTTTATATTATTACATTATGAATATACTCATTTAATGGCGGGGATGTCCAACATATATATGGTTCAATCTGTATATCTGGGAGGAGGCCATGTGATGTTTATCTTGATTCTATGTGTTATACTGTTACAAAATATAATTTTTTTACCCTGATACATGTCAAAAGACTTCAGAAATTTAGAGTTAACTTTTGTTCGTGTGGAGAGCTGAGTTAGGTGATATGTTATGTTGAACCAAGTCCTATTTTCTACATTAAAAATAATAATTATGATAGATATTATATTGATTAAATGAAAATTTTTAGTTGAATATTACCGTCATGATTATATAAATCTCTTTGATAATTTAAAGATATGTGAAAAAGAATCATTGTTTCATAGTTGTACTAAATATACAAAATTATCAGACATCCATAATCAATATAATTTGAATTCGAACAATATATTTGTGAAACCATATTTATGAGACTAATTTCTATATTAAATGTTATTTTGGATGGAGATAATCAGATTCCTTATTAAGATATGATGAAAAATGAATGTTATGTGCAATTTTTATTATCTCTACAGGAATACATGTATATTAAAATGACATTATATTACATTTCAAGGACAATGAAAAACGTAAAAAAATCCTTACATGTGATGTAACTTGATAAATCCATATAAGTAAATACCTTTTAGTATTATAGTTTTTTCTATAATTCCAATCTTTACATAGCTACATGGATGTGAGGAAACAACATGATAAATGAAATATAATTTATATAAAAAATTAAAAATGAGAATACTTTTTACCCAATTCACTATCCATTGTGGAATTAAATTGGTCATGATGATTCTTAATTTGGAAATGAGATGAGACCCCTTCATATTTCACAATATATAGATAGAATGGATCATTTTTGAATAGAAATTATCACTCATGATACAAGTTTTATTATGTGGGTAAATTAAAACTTCCCACTATAGGGGTACACGAAGCACAAGCACATTTTTTTATGCTTTCATATGTCAGATCCAAATGAATATGGTAATGATATTCATTCTTATTTGGTTCCATTTATCAAAGATCTAAAATTGATGTGGGATATGGGTGTTAGATAATAGGATTCTCATAAAATTAAGGGGTTTATGTAGAGAGTTATGTTATTCAAGATGATAAATCAATATCACAATTATATAAGTTTATCATAATACAAAATTAAAATAATATTATAGTGTCTCATATTTGAAGAAGGTACACTACCTAATAGGTTGAAACATTACATGAATATAGTGTTTCTAAGACATCATAAAATTTCACCCCAATGATTTAAATACCAATCCTAGAAAAAATTATTCCATTATAATTCAGAATATGGTACTACACTTTATTCACTAAAAGGTGATAAATAATTTGAGAAATAAAAGTATATAAATATATTTTTTAGAAAAACATTTTAGGAAAACCATAAAAAATTTATGGGAATATTGATCAATTTTTTAAAAATTACCATATCGGAAATGTTAGTGTATCAGACATTTTAATGATGTCATTCATATAGAAACCCATTTATATTATAGTGGAATTATCAAATTAATATATTCACATGGAAAAATTAATTATGGAAAATAAGGATTTTTTGGAAATGATTGACATGGATAAAAGGGAAGAGTTGGAACTAGTGATAGGTGAATGGAGGATTTTTCTTCCTTCTTTGGCATACACTCTCTCTTGGAATATGTGATGTAATGTTTGTAACATCCTATGTAGTTTACTATTTATATAGGTGGTATCCATATATTTTAACTAATATTATTTTAATAAATTATATGAAGATGAATTTTCTAAAATCACATGACTTCAATGTTTTGATGCATTATTTAATGCATTTGGATTTTTGTTTCATTCATCCTGAAAAATTTCAAACAGAAATTAATAGAGGTTTTTTTCAAGATATATAAATAAATTTTATAGATCCAAAGAAGTATTCTACTATGTAATGGGAAATTACAATCATATTTTCTGAATTGAAAATGTTTTTTCACAATAATTATTTAATATAATGTCTTACATGATAGTTTACATTGTTAGAGTGATCTGATTATGCAATCATGTAAATTATACATTGATAGACCCCATTTAATAGTATATAAATATTTTGATAGGGTAGAAAACAAATAAATTTCATATAATTGGTTTTATTATAGAGATATATATTATTTAGTAAGCTGTTGAATTCTTTACTAACAACCTATCTGATGTGGATAATATGTGTCTTAAAAAACCATAACCCAACATGCTAGTTATGGGATAAAGAATTTATTAAAAAATTATTTCCAAAATTATCATTACAAAGATAGAGTAGTGTAAATTTTATTTTTTACACTATAATATAGACGTTGTTCCAAAATGTTTTCTCCAGGTAATTCTTATACATTTGATTCTACAAAGGGATAAAAGTTAGATATCAAATTCATATAATAAACAATTTATAAGATGGTTTCATGTCCATATTTTTATTGACATATTGGTAAATAGAAATTAAATTTGAAAATAAATTTGGGGGATCTCCATAAGGATAAATATATAATTATGATCATACTATACTTACAAAAATTACACTTAAATGTTCAATAAAAAACATGATTAATGTGCTATGATTTAAAATAGTACAATTACTCTAATGAAAAAATTGATCCTTGTATCTAATACCAAGGATAAAAATAATTTTTTTCAATATTTAATAGTTTCAAATCATAAAAAATCATAGTTGGATTATAAAACATTGAATGTGTATATTTTTTTATGTAAATTGGTTAAAAACAACAGTTTGGATTAAATTTATTATTAACGGTTTATTAAGTAAATTTTAGTTAGGATGTGTATAAGTATGAATCAATAATATTTTCATTTCTCAAGTACATTTATTTTATATCTTAGATCTTGTAAACAAAAAAAATTCAATTGTTCTATTTTTGATGAAATAAACTGAATGATCAAATTAAAATTACACAGAGGAAAAAACATTCATTGGGATATCACAACTATTTCACTTTGATCCCAATATAGATGGTATCATGTATGTCAGAGAACCACAAGTAGGTGGTTTAGTTACATAATTGAGGGTTTAAATAACATCAAACATTAAATAAAAAAAGATAAGTAATCATTTAAAATGTATCTAATTATATTTGTTATATACAGTGTGTTTCTCTATAATTATATGGGTTCACTAATATATTTTTTACTATAAATTAAGTGTTTAATTTGTTATGAATATATTTGATTCACTACATGTTTATTAAAATAGTGATGAGGAATAATATATTTGTGATTCTAAAATTGATGAAATTTTATAAGGTGGAGAACATATAGATGGGGAAATATAGGAACGACATAGCATGATAGTTTTAGAAAAAACAATCAAAGAACTAAGTAAAGGTATTAAATATTAGTTTTTATTAAATTTATTTGGATACAGTATTGAACCAAAAATGTTTATTTTAATTAGTTATATAGGGTTGAAGACATCATTTCATGTGATGATTTATGTATATATACAGAAAAATGTTTGGATTTTAGTGAATACACTAAATTGGAAAGAAATATGGGTAACATTATGACATGTTTTATTTATTTTACTAAAAGTAAAAATAATGGAACATTTATTGACTCTAATTTAACAATTTAAGAGAATATTTATATAATATTCCTTATAGATGATATTTTTTCTAATATTCAATAGAATGGCTCACGAACCATTCAAATAATTCTTATGAAAAATTATCAGAGGGCTTATTATGGGTAAGTAAAAATCCACCCACCAGCTAAAAAAGAAAACATGATAAACCAAGAATCATGGGATACCATTATTGGATAGTTGGAGGAGGAATAATTCAAGGAACATATTAATTTATGATAATTTATTTGAAATTGGGTTTATAAATAAATTTCAATCATAATTGTTAATTTATGAAATTGTTAATCAGTTTGGAAAATATCTAGCCTGCATCAAAACTAACATAACCCTAACTTGAATCTGGAGTGCGCAATGCTTCCCTTGAAAATTTAGGTATACACTTAAAATATATAATATTTTTTCATGATAAGAAACCAAATCATTATTATGTTCTATTTTAATATTCATTTTTATTAATAGAAATCTCATGCCAATCTCATACCATGACATGTGTTATAGAAGGAGGTTTCTATAAATAAAAAAGGAGAAATAGTAAATTAAAACATATAGATAGTATAGGAATCATTTTCAAGTATGGATTAATATAATTTTTTTCATTGAAATAGTTTTACATAACAATGAATAATTTTTCCATATGTTTTTTATATGATTTAGATGTAAAATATAAATCAATTATACCCGATGATAATCTATATTCAATATATCTGATGTGGAAAGAACAATATATTCATATTATAGGTGATAATTTTTTATGATCTCCCCATGAAAAAATTGATGAATAAAACACATTGTTACATACAAATGTTATATTAAAAAACATATGGGAACAAATATATTCACTAAGAGAATAATTTAGTTGATTTTCTAATGTCATAAACCAGTTTCTTCAAATGGGTAAATAGGAAGAAAGAACACAAAAATAATGACAGAAAGTGCCACACCACCTTATAAATGAGGTACAAATTTATAATCTGTATATCCAATAATTTAACTTCGTAGTTAATTACATTTTAATACTATTCATATTTTGTATTTGTGTATATATAAGTATAATGTACATGTAAAACCATACAATGAAATATATGGATTTATTAGACCATATGTGGGTTCTATAAAAACATAAATGATGGAAGATGATATTTTATTAAAATCATACAAAGTAACCATAACATTTAAAATGAAAATAAAAAATCGTAGGATCTTCTTAATGCATATAATGTATTTATAAAACAATATAATATAATCATGTCAAATATGTTTTAATCTTCTCCCATTAATTCTTCCATTTTGTTTTTTAGGAATCACTGGATGAAAATTTATATCAATTTCGATGCTATTAAGATATATATTTTAGATCCAAAATATGGATGTCCAAAATTTCGACAACGCATAATGACCCTTGTGAATTTATAAAACACTATAATCATTATTTTGAAAAATATGCTTCAAACTAAATTTTACCAATAATTTTATTGTTATAGGGCTGTGTTTGTTTTTCATCCAAATAAATGTATGAGGAAAATAAAAGATCACAAAAAACATATGGATTATTTCAATTGGATTTATATTAATTTATTTATAATAATATTTCACTATCAAAACATATATCAAAACAAATTACTTATTTTTCTTAATGTAATTACAATGTATGAGATGATATAATTATGAAAATTTTGTTTATTACATTTAAAAACATTGCAAAGATATCATATTAAATCTACAAAATAGCTCCCTAAAGAGGATGTATAATTTTTAACAATGATTTGGAAGCTTTGATAGTTTCATTATGTTTTTAGACATCATAAAGCGGTGGTTTCCTATCAAATTTATAAAATTTTATTTCATTGAGATCTGAAAGATTGGGATTATTTACTTCTTATTTTTTATTTTTCTATCATTTTTTGTTCTGTTTATAGAGGTATAATTTTCAATTAAAAGGTTTCTTCAATTTATGTATAACACAATATCTATTGAGTGGTATTTTAGAAAATTACTATATAATAATGTTATTGATGTCATATTAAGAGACCATGTTATTTCCAAATTTTATCATTTTTTTATATCTAGGATCATTTATACATTTTATTGATTTAATAATAAATATTTATATTAAATTATTAAAACAAGATATATTAGATATGAAAAGGATTCTGAATCAACTGTACGTCAAGCGGTCATTCTGTCTGACTCATATGACTCAATGTGTGTGTTTTAGGTATAACCACAACATTTATTTCACAATGAAAATCATATAGTCAAAACTAAGAATACATGAATAAATTGTCTTGACACGTTAGTAAAAATGTTGATAATTCTTTTTGGTTCTATTGAAATTAATATCTCTTCAATTTGATATATGAAAAGTTTTTATTGATTTAATGTGAATGTATACAGTTTAAAAGTGACATTATAGTAAAAACATGAATTAAATTCTCAAAGATAATAAAAACATGTTTATATTTTCATAATAATCTTAAAAAATGATCAATGATTCATTTGTGACTTTCCAAAATAATCTACAAATCAATCGGAATCAAAGTAGCCGTGATACGATTAAAACTATGTGTATTCATTTAAAACTATAATTTTAGTGAAAAATAAGTGTCACATAATAAAATCCAACAGAAAAAACATAGATTGAAAATATATACTAGGGAAAAAATCAGTGTTGATTTTTTGAGGTGTAAGAACTAATTTTATGTATGTCTAAAACATGGTGTGACTATAATGATAAAAATAACATTATTCATTTAAAAATGTCATTTAACTTCAAAACATACTCAAAACCATTAAAAAAGACTCATATTGTTTTGATTCATTATGAAAATGATCTTTGATCCATTTTAAATAATTAATAATTAACTAGACATTATTATGACACATAGTGTGGCATGTATGACTCAAAGATCATGTTTTCAGTATAAAAGATACATTATAGATTATAATGTGTATAACATATTTAAAACCAATAATTAATTAACTTATTTTTTTTAATAAATTATGAAAATGAACCTTAATTCATTTAAGATCTGTAGAAAATAATCACACATCTATTATTACGAAACAACTTGGGTCGACCCCAAACCAGTAACCTGAGCTGGCCAGTAATATCCACGATTCTGATTCATGATCACTCCAAGGTGAAAAATAGTGACAAGGGAATCAATGGTAGAGAGTGGAGAAGGATTATCTCAATATTAATAAACAACATTTGTAGAATAATAATTAATCATCCAGAATGTAAAAACCCAAAAAAACCAACTTGAACAAATAAACATAAACTATAAATAAAACCACATCAATCTAGATGAACAAATATATCTCTCAGTTACCGCAAAGTTCACTCACCGAACACATAACACCACATCACACCATGGAGATAGAAACCAAGTTAGAACCTACACCTAAGCTAAAATAAAGAAGGAGTAATATGAGTGATTATAAATACATAATATGCATCCCTAAATAATATATTTTGAATGATTTTTCCTTTAAATAAGGATACAGTAATTGAATATTTGAAATAAAATATAAAAATATAGGTTTAATAAACATATATTTTCAATAAAAAATTCCAATTCCCTCATAATTAAATATAGGGTTTTCATTATGTAGAAGGTAAGACTTGATAATGAAATGGGAATGAAATAAAGGGGTGATAAAATGGATGAGGGTATGAATCATTGTTTTTTAAATACATTCTTTATGAAAACCACAAGAAAATACTATCATCCTTATAACTACAAGAGACACCAAGGATAGGAAGGAAAAAAAATACATTGTGGTAAAAGGGTAATCCATACACAATTTACCACCCAAAAAAGGCACATAAATTATCTGATTTAGATAAATGAGTTAGGGAGAACTTGTGAATCCCAAGACCTCACGGTTAAAATCTAGAACATATTGTCTCCAAATCCATCATATAGGCATGCTAGATGTAATGAAACATCCCTCATTCTCAGTCATACCCTTTATTGCCTAACTAAGGGGTATTATCCAAAAGTAGGGTACGTCCATACTAAGGGCCACTATTCAGAAGATAATTCTAAACTAGTAAAGGAAAAATTATTAGATATTCTTCTAGTTATGGTTGGTTCCCATGTTATTTATAAAATTTGGGTGACCCGCAAAAGTCCAAAGGATCGACCATATATATAAAAAACACAATCCATCACAAGAACCACACACCAATGAAACACCCTAGAATCACCTCAAGGAATAATATCCTTTCCTTACAACCATAAACACTTTAGTGAAGTCCCATGGAAAGGACCTCCCATTCCCAGTAGAATTATATAAGGAAATAGATACCTCCCAGGTAAATTTTTCCATGAAATACCTTCTTTAATGGTTCCAACAATGATTTATCCAATATTTGCATAACACATGATTTTTAATAGAACCCAACAAACTATTTAAAAAACCAAAAAATTCATTTAGAAATCTATTTGAGAAACTCGAATGACCATTTTTAAATAAAAACACCATTACAAAATCCAACAAGGAATTTTTTTCAAACACAATGTATGAAAAAACTCAATAGAACAATTTCATCCAATTAAATACCATGATAAATCCACTTAATGTTATATTAAAAAATTATTATAAGACTTATAAATTCTTAATTAACCTCAAAATAAGTAGAAAACATCATGTAATTAATATATCATAAATCGAAATGCCATATTCAATGGGAAAACTAAATAAAACTCATGAATAATTGACAAAGGAAACATAAAAAAACTCTTAAAATATCAAAATAAGTATGAATATCCAAGAGGATACTTAACAAGACTAGATCATTATTAGAAAAATTGCAAAAAATAACAATAGACCAATGTAACTAAAGGAGAAGAGGAACCCAAAGGAAACTGAAACATGGGGGAAGAGGTAGAATATATGAGGATACTACCTAAACAAAATACCCCTAAAACATGAAGAAATCTATGGGAACCAGAATGGAAGTAGGAAAAGAAGCCCGAGGAAGAGGGGAGGAGCCTGCCTAGGGTTACAAAACTCAAATGGGAGAGAATATGTGTATTTGGGGTTAAAATTTGTAAGTGGAAAATGGGTAATTTTCTAATTTTAATGAAATTGGGAACTTCACATATTTTTGATACACGATTTTGGAAACTATGCACCAACTATGAATACCTTACTAGCCTCACGGGACACCGAAATAGTTTGGCCACATGATTTGGGAAACTATCCACCATCTGTGTCATTTGGTTCCATCAAAAATGGAAATACCATGTTCACGCTTTTTTGCATGGTCTTGACAAACAACAATAATGTGATGAACTCTAATACAAGGTCATCCAAGGACCGACATAGTTACACATTGGATCTGTATAGTTTGAATGTAGCCATGCGCTTCCTATGAAACCCAACATGTGAAATAGGAAAATGAACTAAAAATAGATTCATCCAAAAGAGGATACACAATTTCCCCTTAACCATGAACCTGAATTATGTAATAGTGGACAAATAGCTTGAAACTCCGGGATTTGATGTCAAACACATGAGACTCAAGAGGAAAGCCATATAAAAAAGATAAACCAAAATAAAAGAATAAAATTAAAACAATAGGGTGAAAATTCTCCATTCCATTATTTTTTATACCCCCTAAAAGCCATATTGTTTCTATTTGATCTACTAAAATGAAAAGTTCCACACTTATACATCATTTAACTCCTCAATCCAATGAACATCTTGAAAACCACCCTTAAACAACATGAATTCCTACTAGAATCAATCCATTTAAGTTAACCCATTTTTCAAATGAAAACAAAAAAACTAAATACAAGACAAAAACCTTACCACCACCACCACTAATAGGCCAATTCCAAGATCCCAACATTTTCCAAAGGATATGAGAAAAATAAGGATTTAAGACAGAATGAATCGGGATATAAAAACAAAATCTCCTTAATAGGAAATGGTGGAGGGAACAAGATTGAAAAATGTGGCTTAATTTAATCAACACGAGAGGACAAGGTAGACTCCCCCAATATTTTTTAATTCTTGTTGGGTACCAAGATAACACCACCTATAATACACTGACATTTTGATATAAAAGAAACCACACAATAAACCTAGAAGAATCATAGAGGCAGGAATAGAACACATGATAGAGCTCAGATTTACATCACGATGATGATATCAGGAATTTATAAAATAAAATTGCATTAAAATTGAGATTTAAAAAACACAAACAACATCCATTTTAATTATTACCAAAAGGCGGAATCGAAATACCCCAAAATTATGAAAATTATTCACTTCCAAAAAAAATAAACATGACTCACACCAGCACCACGTACGGTCTATTAAGAGACAAGCTTCTTCTTTGAAAGTGTATCTAGATCCACTCTTATTTTGAGAAATAACCTATTATTTTTTAGTGTTGGCCTAAATGACCACAACCATGACAGGTGCTAGAAGAAATTGAAAATAAAGGATCATATTAACGTGTAATTCCACATTTATGAAACACCGGGGTCCTATTCCGAGTTGAATTTGATGAAATATTATAAATCCTCTTAATTCCACTATAAAAAATTCAACCCAATGCCAAATTATCATCTCTTTAATCATCTTACCTTCGCCACCTTTTGAGACTAATGGAGTTTTGGCCTTCTCAATCACATCTACTAACACATACATATCCTAAAGAAATTTACTCACCACATCAACAGTTGAGGTTAGATATAATTCAAACACTCCTAACAGAATATCAGAATGAATACCATTCTCAAAATGCTAGTATTTTATAGAATAATACTCAATCCACTATTATATATTTGAAAGAATAACCCAAATAATAAGAATGAATTAAAATAAATATACATCACTAAGCTAAAATAAGCACATCTCTATCCGACTCACCACCATCACAATATCAACAGAGTACTGCGAGAAGAATAATTCCATGAAGAAATCATAGGAGAGGACTCCATGAAGATTGGTCCTAACGACTAACTTACACAACATCCAACACATACCAAGAAGTATAAAGGTGTTACATAATGTTTAGAGACTCACAAACTTAAGGAAACTGAATAACCCTTCAATTTTCCCATCAAATTTATTTCTATAAATGTATACTCATTACAATATAATAGAGATGGGTTAAACTTATGAAACTCAAGAAGAAATTATATAGGATGATAAAATGGTGGGTAAACTAAATATGAACCACTGATTGCTACACCTTGAATATCCATTGAACCCTTGGTGGGGGAATATTCTAACAAAAATAAAAATCAAAACTCATTTAACGAAATCAGCATCCATAAATCACCACTTTTAAATACCGAAGGCAAAATGAAACCAAATTAATAATTTCCCAAAAATATTTCAAAACCTCCAAAACCACAATATTAGAGCCTGTTTTCAAATCACACAATTAAAGTCATTTAATTAAACCTAAATAACTTAATTTCCACCAATGGGTCAAACCTATATAATTGAAACCACTTCCCATTTTTAAAACAATTATCATTTTATCAAAATTACATTTGATCAAAAACCCATTTTATCAAAAATATTATTATACAGAAACAAATTTACATGATGTTGTTTGAATAAATCAGGAACCTCATTTATCATTTCCAAGAAAAAAGCATCAAAATTTAATATCTAGGATTACAAAATATAAATAAAATGTTATGTGAAGATACTAAAATTATCAAAGTCAAAATATAAAATCATGAGGTGGAAATTAGTGTCAATGGGTGATATTTCCATAATGTTGGAAGATATATGCCAATGATAACCACATCATAAGGAGTCCTTAGGAACCATGTTCCTAGATCTAAATCTCATCCCATGCATTATGGGCTCACTAAAACCAATGACCTAACTCCCATTTCATCTCCCCAATCACCGAACAACCCATAAGATTTAAACAAACCTAAAAAATAGAAACTTCCCATTGAAACACGTGGTTGGTAAAGAATGTTTTGGCCGGATACTTCATCAATCCTAAAACCCATGTTTCGATATTCCGACTCCATTTTCCTTCAAATCCCAAATAATGAAGATTTCTATTAAAGATAGGTCCCCTAAAGAACATATAATGAGATACGATTTTTTTATGAACCAACCTAGGTCAGCACTAAACCGGTCACTGAGTAGGGTGGAAATATCTCTGAGGTGCATTCCTTGTCACCCTAAGGTTGTGACATGTTTCAAGGGAATCGATAAGATAGTGGGAATGGTTTCACTAAATAATAATAAAAAGTTATAGCATAATAATAATTAATAATCCAAAATTTAAATTAAAAACAACCAATAATAATAACAAAATATTAATGGAAAATAAAACAACACATAACCTGATTAACCAATAAATCTCCATGTGACCCTATATGGAACATAGTGAACTCAAAACCCAAGATCACACCACAAAAATAAGAGCCAAGATGGAAGATGGACCTATGGATAAAAACAAGAATGAATAATATGCATGAGTATTAAAACATTTTAGTTATTCCCAATATTATATTCCCAGTGTATTTCCTTTAAATAATTATTTAATAACATAAATTTTGAAATACAATATAGAAAACTAGGTTTTACAAACCTTTATTTTTAAAAAAATAATGATTCATAACCCACTTAATTTGAAAGAGGTTATTCATTAATTGGAAGGTAATACACGAGAATTTATGATATAATATGGAATATTGTATAAAAAATGCAATAGAGTATGAAACATTGTTTTTTCAGTATTGTCATTGTGAATCCCCAAGAAAAACCAAACATCTATTTTAAAAGAAGACAAATTAATTATATGAAAGAAAAAACAATGCACTGAGGGTAATGGATATGTCATACTCAAGTAGACACACCAAAATAGGCACCTAAATTATACACAATAGATAAATGGCTGAGTGTGATTTTTGGGACATGTATGAGATCTAGGGAAAATTGTAGACCATATTGTCTCTATATCTATCATATATTCATATCTTATGTAATTAAACAACCCTTATGCTTAGTAATTCCCAACATGGACTAACAAAGTGGAATAATCTCAATGTATAGAATGTATATAATAAGGAACACTAATAACATCATAATCCTAAACTAGTGCGGTAACCATTATATAATATTCTTCTAACCATGATAGGTTTCCCATTGATATGTATATTGGGGGTGATCAAATATGATCCAAACAATCGACCTTATATATAGTAAACCAAATCTATTAGACGGACCACATACTCAATCTTCACAGCCAAATCTCCCTAAGAAATCAAACCCTTTACTTCCAACCATTAAAACATGATGGGTGTCCACTGAAAATTACATCCTATTCCCCTTAGCATTGAACAAGGAAATAAATACATCCCACGAGGAGTTTTCCAAGAAAATATACTTTTAATGGTGTCAACTAGGCCTAATCTATTATTTTAGTTATAACCCATTTCCAAGAGAACCCAACACACCACTTTTAAAATCAAATTCCCATTTAGATATTCATTGGATAAAAAAATCACCATTTAGAAATCAAAAAAATATTACGAAATCCAACCATGAATTTTTTCAGAAATATATTGTGAAAAAACTCAATAGAATTATTTCATCCAATTCAATGACAAGGGAAATATAAATTAATTAATATTAAATATATTTTCTAATAATTATAAATCACTACATATAATTAAAAAAATATCAATCATTAATAAATTCATGTTTTATAAATTTAAAGGGAAATGAAAATGGAATCATACTTCAAAATCATGGAGCTTTGACAAAAGAAACCCAAGAAAACTCTAAAACAGTCCAAATATACAAAGAAAACAAAGAGGAACCTTAAAAAATAAAAAAAACCTTTTTTTACCCAAGTGAAAAGATAACACTAGATTGAGTTAACTGAGGGAGAATAAGAACAAACATGAAATTGAATGAAGGTGGAATATGGGAATGGGGAGGGGGTTATAGTGAAAAATCACAACCAAAACATTATGAAATCTATTAGAAACACCATGGAAGGAGTAAGGCTGTGAGGAAGTGGTTATGAGCCTCCCAAGGGTCACACGATACAAATTGGGGGGGAGGGCCATTTCGGGTTAAAAAAAATGAGGGAAAATATGTAAATTTTCAATTTTAATGAAATTGCGAACCACACATAGTTTTCTCGCACAATTTGCGAAACAATAAATCAATCTTTCATCCCTAACTAAAATAAAAGGATACCCACTTTTTTGAATCATTTTCTTTAAATCATGAAACAACCCTGTTTTTTGGTTCTATAAAATATTATAGAACACTATACATGGTTGTCTCAATATTTGGACTAACTGTGATAATTCAATGCACCCTCATCTAGAAATTACCAAGGAAAAAATATGTTACTAATAGAAGGTATAAGATCAAAATATGACCATTTACTACCCATTTGACTGTAACCATACTAATGGAACATGAACAAAAAAGAGAATCAGTCATAGGAGGCTGCCCGGTTTCTACTAAATTGTGCACATAAACCATGTAACAAAGGAAAAAAGACTAAAACTCTAGATTTTTATCTGAAACACATAATACTCAAGATTAAATCTAATGAAAATATATAAAAATCAAAAGTGGAAAATAAAATCTTGGGAGTGACATAAATTAGACACACGATGTGTTCAAATTGAATAAATATGCATGTTTTCCATTTAATAGAGTCATTATAGTCTAAAATGAGCATCACAAAAACAAAAAACCAATAAAATATGTTGTGATTATATAGATACAATAGTAAAAGGATTCGTTATTAATGTTTTAGATTTATTTATAACCCTCACACAAATCCGACACATGATATGGATGAATTTTCTGAAAGGTCATGTTTTAAATTTAAAAGTGACAGTTTAGTCCAAAACAGTTGTCATGTAATAAAAACTATGAAAACACACATTAATAGTCTTCATATTTTAGTAAAACGTCCTTGGTTTATATTTTTTAGTAATTAACCACACATCAACTTGGAACATGATGTAACTCGTATGAAAAAATATAAGTGTTTTCATTTATATCTGACATTTAAATTCAAAACACTCATCACGATATCAAAACTATGAAATAATATTTATGTTATCGTGATGCCTTAAATTATATACCAGTGGTTCTTATTTGACATATATGAATTAATCATACATCAATCAGAAATATTTTTTGACTATTGGGAATAAAAGTGTGTGTTTTTATTTAAAAATAACATTATAACATAAAAATTCTTATATAAAAAACATAAACAAACATCCTGGGATTTTCATGAAAAATTATTAAAATTATATTTTATTAATTTATGATGTTTTTGAATAAAACAAACATCAATATGACACATTATGAGGCCATCATTACTCCATGTATGTGTCTTCAGTATAAATGTAACATTTTTCTTATAAAACATGTCACATAGTGAAAACAAAGTAAATATTATTAGATTTCCTTGATAATTGAGGGAAATTATATGTGATGAATTTTCAACAAGTATGAATAAAACACACATTAATCTAACTCATGATGTTGATGGATTGATTTAAAGTGTTTATTTTTATTTAAAAGTGACATTTTTGTTCAAAACATCCATCTCATACTCAAATTAAGAAAATGAAGTCTGGTGGTCTTCATACATTTGGTAAATATTGATAATTAATTTTTATGTGTTTTAATTAACCTCATGTAAATTCCCCACATAGATTGATTAGTATGGTGAAAATTGAATGTTTTTTTAATGTGAAATTTAGTTCAAAACATGCATCACATAGAGAAAACTATTTTTTTGAGTATCCTGATATTTAAGAAAACAATAATTAATTTTGGAATTTTAGGAATTAATCAAAATAAAATATGAAACATGGTATTGATGATATAACAGAAGTTCGGGTTTTTATTTATAAATAAAATATTTTTTCAAAACAAGTGTAATATACTCAAAATTAATAGAAAACACTAATATAATATTTATACATTATAAAAATTATTTTTAATTCATTTATAGTGTGAATGAAAAAATCACATGATAATTCGACAAATGTATTTTTTTGATATGACTAAAAGGGATTGTTTTCATATTATAAGTAAAATTTTATTTTAAGGGGTGAATTAGATACTGTAAATTGAGTGAAATACTCAAAATGGAATGATACATTATAAAAAAACCTATTATTCTTTTATAACTTATTTATTCTAAACACATATCATTTCATGTATCATTTGGACTAGAATCAGTAGGTCTGATTCAAAAATCCACATGAACTTATGTACACTACCCCGTATCTTATAGGTTTCTGACCTACGATGAGGGTATCAAGTGGAAACATAGGGAGGATATACCCTCCATTAAATTTAAAAATAATAAACAAATGAATGAAATATAATAGTATAAAATAAGAGTAAATTGATATTAATAACATATCACTAGTCATGAATGAATGTGGGAAACAACATACTCAAATGGGCACAACTGTATATAGAATAGTGATAACCCACCAAGTTGATCAATGATACATGATAGAATGGAAAAAATTAACATAGAGGCTCTACAACATCCATCCTTATCTCATTATGTTCTATATACTCATAGTTATCTACCTCAATCAACAATCAACCTAGGGATCAACCCAACATGTACCTATAACAACATTGGGTTTCATGGGTACTTTAGTATTATGGATACCCAGGAAAGGTGTGAGTACAACCCTATAGGGTACCACCCACATTTTCCTATTGGAATCTAGAAAATTCTTCGTATGTGCAGGTGATAAGCTCGACAAAAAGGTAAATAGTAAAAACATAATTGGAAATGTATAACATATAATCATCAAGAACCCATAGAAGTAATAAACAACCATATAAAAATACATCATGCACTTATCAAGATTCCACAATCCCTAGCCATACCTCCATCGTATCGGTGTTATAATGATAACTAAAATAGTTATCAAAATTGATCATGATCTAGCCAAATTATGATCTACCAGGTATCCGTACAAAATTTCACTCAGAATGCAAAATTAATTAATATACCGTGAATCTCAATATAAACTAGGAAATAAATGAACATTTCAGTCATCATCCAATGTTCATCATGTGAACATGGTACTAATATCCTCTTGAGACCATGTGAATATGTTACTATACATTCACTAAGAATCATGTGAACTCACTACTCAAAATCCACTAGACATCGTGTGAAAATGTGACATGAAGTTAAATATGAATAAATTGGACATGAAAAAAATAATTAGTTAGGAACTACCAGGACCTTACTTCCTCTTCCATGGGTCCAGATTTGGGGTCATATTTCACTAACCCTGTGCTCAGATCTATCATTTCCATCAGTGAAATAAATGCACACACACCTTCTAGGGTATAGAAATTTAATGAAATATCATATATCCCTACTAACAATTTAATTCATATAAAGGGAAATTAAACACACATAACATGGAAGAGAATACACAAAAAATCATATAATTTCTTCATGAGATATTAGTATCAACAATATTAAATGTGATCATCGTCAAATATGGTATACATAGATATACAAGAACAATAATGAAATAAGAAATATATATAGATATCATGGCTATACACACTCATACACATGATCACTATTAGGTAAGGTAAATCAAACAATATCAACATAAGTTTCACTCTAAGGAAACATGTCTATACATATAAACAGAACATGGAATTTCATCACGAGTCAAAGTATCAATAAATCAGATTAGTGTTAAACATGATCTATTTGGAAACCTATGTATACTCAGGGAATAAATAAGCATTCAGGTTCTCACTGGGTACATATATAATCAATCCTCATCCACTCGTGTCAGACATCTAACTATTGGACAAGGGACTATTGTAGCCCTTAGAACTTTTTCTGATTACATTATGAATTGTACCTTTAATTAATTAAGTCATAGGTTTCACTAATTAATTAAAAGATATTTATAATTCATAACACATTATGAATTTATTAATCTTTTTTCCAAGGTGGATAACCTTATAAAACATGAGAATGAAACATATAATACTATACAATAAAGTACTTGGGATAACCTTCCTCAAACTACGTCAAATCCATTGAAGAAAATCCAAACATATTTTTAAAAAAAAATCTATGTATACTCATATTACATAAATCACCACAAGTTATATAACACACCCACAAATTAAAAATAATTATTTATAAATAAATTATAAATAATTAAATTATTACAAGGAAAATCACATATATATGAACAAATTCTTACATACCGGAATTCATATTAGATACCATCACCAAGTTAGAGAACTGTTAAACCATACATGGAAAGTCTTTAACAATCATTTGACTTCATTTTAAGGAAAATAACTAAATCCATTCCTTAAAAAATGGACAATTTATCTCAATTTGAAGAAAACCAAAGAAGAATTGTCATGGGGTAAGCCTTCATCAAATGTGCATCAACGAAATATGTTCTCATTTATGAGGGATCATCTATCCTATACAATCCAAAAAACCATCATTATCATTTAATACCTCTATGATATGATGGAATTTTCATTAGATTCGTAAAAAAGATCATGCCAAAGATCAATTGATGACCATGATAATCAAATTATATAGGATATTAGGATAATTGATACCTAAATGGATTATAACAGATAATTCATACCATGAGAATTCATCATTGATGAGTGGAATAATAATACACAATTGTTTGAGAATGAAAGATTCCATGACCAATGAATTATAAAGGATTTCATCTAGATTTTCCAATGCTTTTCATTTAAATAAATGTCATATTAATGGAATGTCCTAGATAGTGGAGAAGGGAGGTGGAATGATGAATGAATCCAAAATATATGAGTTAAAACTATTATTCATGAAGTGGATTTTGTGGTGGAAAAGGACTCTCACTAAACCCCCACCCAATTTTCTGCACCATATAGTTGGTGGCACATAGGCCACCTGATGCTGCCAACTAGGCGAGCCAGTGGGCCTATGTGGGAAGGAGTCCCGCTAATTGATTCACATGATAGATGGTTTAGTCCCAAAAAAATGGTCTATGAGTATTACTAATAAAACTCACCGACTATTTTATTTGGGGTAATAGTTAGCCTGTTCTCCAGATAAATCCTTAATAGCTATGATCAATCTCTACTTAATCTTAAAGACTTGAGCCAACATCTAAGCACCCTTTCAATTCCAAAATCATCCCTATAAGATATTAAAACCTTATTCATCTTGGTTTGAGAGATATTTATACCAATTATATTTCCACCATATGAAAATTTTACGTTCTCTCCAAAATTTACAACCCATGATGACACGAATCTGTAGAACCTCCCTATAACATTGCCTCTCCACCTTGAGACCTTGTAATAGAACACGAATCATGAATCCATATACACTCCAATCATCAACCACAATGTGTATTATGCATTTAATCTCCAAAATCCAACTCATCAACCCAATCCCATGTTCCTTATGATCTACCATAATACTCTTATTATGAAACCATATGTTTGAGAAACAGTAACCATGAAAATTGCTTGATGTCTTCAAACATTAAGACAATGATCACCAAAAATGTTTGTAATCAACAGACATTAGTTTCCTCAAAACATTCTTAATTATGCACCATGATTCTCTCCATCATAGGAATCTCAATATATAAAAAAATTATGAAATTCCAATGAAATCCCCAATTCAGATCAATTACATCCCACCCAATCTATGTTAGACAATAGATATTTTTTTGATACAAACACCTCATATATAGTTATGATCAGAAAAATTGAGTCTCTATTGACCAATGGAAACCAATAACACATTCCCTTTCATAAAGGTACTATCCCATTTAGAAAACCACTATTACACCCGCCATGAGGAGCTCAATGTGTTTCCAAACCCACCACATCCAGGTTTATGCAGATACACCAGTCTTTTTACTTCAAACTAACTTACTAAAACGTCCTCAACACCAATTAATGATTCTATATGAAACCACTAATCATGATTCTTTATGAGCCATGGAACTTTAAATAAACAAAAAATCAAATATGATGTTTAAAATTACATTGAAGGATTTTTTTGGTTGGTTCATCAACCACTTCCACCATCCACAATGTTCTCAACCACGCATCAACACACTAATGATCTGACTCTATCCCAATTTCCACCAATTTTATTATTGAGTATAATCCTAAATATTATCTTTATCCAGAAGATACCCAAATCAAGTATTTGGTGTTTTTGATGAAACCGATACTCTTGGGTCCATTATGCAATAGTCTTCTAGAGACACCACAATTTCCATGAAATAAATTTTGTACAGACCGTGATCCAATCAATAAATGTGATCATTCAAACATGACTAGATTGATACTTCCCACTAGACGAGTATTCTTATATATTTCTCACATTTTATAGATCAGTCTACCCATCCCATGAATAGTGCATCACTAAATTCAATTGAAATGAATGATCATCTATTCAGACTCTATTGTTAAGAAACAACTAGTAATACACATATCCAAATTGGTCATATTTAATTCCACTACACTAAATAATCCATTGTTTATGTGTTTGAAATTATATTGTATCTCAGGTATTGGTTATGACTTACCATAATGATGGGTCTCTTCCCTTACTCAAGCCACTATCCCAAACCAAGAAATGTTAATATGAATATAAACTTTTTTGAGCACACAAATTTACTCTGATCCATTTTCAATGAAATCACTCCTAATATAAAAAACTACAGTCATAGAAACATCAAGGTTTCCACGATTTAGAAGACTCACTCTAAATGTACCAGTTTCAAACATCAATTCTGAAACAGAACCAGAATATCAGCAAAATACTTCCAATAAACCCTTCAAGATCATCCAAATTTCAGAAACATTATTAATAGTCCATTCACAGCCTAGCTTCTATTGATTCAACCAAACCCACACATAACAACATCATGAACACTCATTCATCAAGTCTTGCTTAGTGAGGAACTATAACACAACTATTCACCCTAAGGAAATTTTTTTCCATGAGTCACATACTTCTGATCAAAACATATATGCCTTTAAAAGATGTCCATACAACAGGGCACAAATACATGAATTCGAGAACTCATAATCCTATAAATTAAAAAGTGAACTATTTTCTATGAACATTCACACTACACCACCAGACATGTGTGTTTCGGGTAAGGCTTCTAAGAATCTACCCACTCTCTAGCCCACATTGGTCTGGGAACATCACATATTCACATTGTGTCCAATGATAGGTCAATTCCATGATCACAATCCCTGAAACCATTGGTGCCACCCAATTTTCCACCAGAATAAAAATTCTCTAAAACCAAAACAATTTTGTGAGGACTAACAATTTAGGTACTCTATAATTCTAGGTTTAATGAAACTAGAATGACCATCGTTAAATCCTTTAAATGGTTCAATGCATATGGAATTTCATCAATGAAAACTTTTCCAATGTCATTAACAATGATCATCACTTCAAATGTCATATCATCACTCTATAACCTTTACAGAATATGAGAAAACAACTAACTACTAACTATTGTCTCATTTCAAAGGAAGAAAGGTATTATATAAAATTTTAAAAAGGATTCAATATTTCTAACATCTAATTAAACACATTTTTAGGGAATCAAGATATACATTTTATGAATGATCCACTCTTATTCAAAACAAATTACGCATCAAAAAATTACCCATTTGGTTAAACTGAATTCCACTTTAAGCTGCAAAGAGAAATCCATAGAATTGTATTTAGAAAATTAATTAACAAAAAAAATTATATTAGATTCACAAAATATTCTTACTAAGGTAATTAATTACCAACAATGACCTAACATGGAACAATATACAACATGTGAAAAGAGGTATAACATTATCATCATTATCATCGTCCCCATAACTACAACCATATTTATAACTGTTATCGCCCATGTGCACCACATAGTAGTCTCACGTGACCTGCTATCAGAAGTAGACACACATTGGGTTCTACTAAATTGAATGTCACCATAATGTCTTATGTGAATCAATGTAATTGTTCTTGACACTACACTATTAATTCACCCCATTCTCATTACCATCATTCTTAATCATCAAATATCTCATGTCAAATCTACATGATGAATATGATACATGTAATTCCCATTGACAGCGAGGAAAAGATTAAAATCCATATGAAATAACAAACCTCAAAATCCACATTCATATCATTCGGTGAAAATCATATACAACCATAACATCTGATTCCCAAAATATAAATTCCATAACCAATTATCCTAAACATACCATAGGAAAGTTTTTCACGGGGCACCAGACCATGTTTATCTTAGGATAAAAAACATTCAAAACATTCCTAAATACCAACTACATAAAAACTAGAAGAAATAATTACACATTGATACTATTTTGTAACATCCTGACCGGAATCACCAGTTCTGAGCTATAATTTAACATCACCTTAATTGTCGCACCCCGAATGTCAGAGGATTTCGACTAGTAGTGATAGACTCAAGTGGAGTCATGGGGAGACTACAGAATCTATCAATTTTAACAATAAAAAATAAATAATAAAACTTATAATAGTAGAAAATAATATTATGTTTTTATTAATATCATATCATCGTTAATGAATGAATATGTGAAACAATTGACTTAAATGATCAAAACTGAAAAGATAACATGATCACCCACTTGGATAATCAAATGTTCACAATAGAAAAGGACAATATTACAAAGAGGCTCTAAAATACCCAGCCCCATATCATCCCAGTATTTATACTCATAGTTATATATCTTTTATAATGATAAACATGATCATCACCCCTACCTATAACTACAATAAGAGAGGGATACCCAGGTACTGAATTCGTATGGCCACTCGATCAGGGTTCCAATAAAACATAATAATGTACCACCCACATGGTCATTTACCCAACAAGTCAAGTTAGTGTATGTACATGTGATAAGATTTATAGACATTAAACCATAAAAAACAACTACACAAGCATAACATGTTTTAAAAAATCACAGAAAAGTAATAAGAAAACCATGTATCAAGCATTTGTGCACTTATCAATCCTCCAAGAGCCCCGTATATACCTACTTCGGCTCCATGACATATGTATAGTTGTATCATATATCAGAAGTGATCAACAAAATGTCACAAGGATATCCATAAGGTATCGATAAAATATATCTATCTTCATTAATAAGCATCAAGATAAAATATCTCTTAATATCCACTAGGCATAAAGTGAACATGTCACTCAGCATTCTCAAGCCTTCTTGTGAACATGATACATGTATTCTCTAGTAATTACATGAACATGATACTCAACATCCACTAGTAATTGAGTGACCTTTATAAATGTAATAAGATAGGTATAGTGAAAACATGTGAAATGAAATTAACTAATCATTGAGTTAACGTGCTATATAGAAATTTTTAGGAATTTCCATGCCCATAATATCGCTTCTATGGGTGATTCATTAGGGATATCATGCCCCAAAAATATGCTAAGGTCCATCATCGCCATTATCAAAGGCTATGTTTACTATGTTTCGATGATGTAATAATTTCATGAAGACCCAACTATATTAAATACCAATGGAATTCCTCTATAGGAATAAGAATCCCACATAATCAGGTAGATCATGCAAGGTGAAGCATATGACGTCATCATGATATCTTAGTTTAAACAAATATAATATGTGAGAATCATCAACCATGGTATTAAATTATAAATAATAACAGAACTGATATTAGATATATATATATATATATATATGGATCTCTTAGATACACATGCACCCACATTTGGTCACTATAAAGTATTTTCAATCAAGCTATATAAACACCAATATCACACCAAGAAAAAATATGTATAAATAAAAAGCATGGAATTTCATCATGATTCAAAGTATCTAAATACGAGATCATGGTAAAAATTATTCTATTAAGAATCATAAGAATAATAATGGTATAAATGATCATATATATAGGAAACACATATGATCAAGCCTCGACCATTAGTGGTTGCCTTCATGAAAGTGCATAAAGGATCATATTAAACCTTGTAACTCTGTTCAATTATATTATACATGATTACGTTAATGAATTGATACATAATGATTGTTAATTAATTAATTATTAATCGTTGTTCATATTATATTAAAAAAATTTGGGCCAGTCTCTAAAGGTGTAAAACCATATATCACTTTCCTAATATAAATGCATAATACTATAGGGTATACAATATAAGTCTACCTACCTCAAATTGATTGAAATACATCCAATAAAAGAATAAAATATTTTTATGAAATTCCTTTGTATATTCATCCTCCAACTATCAAAATAATTTCTATCACACAACCAATAAATAAAAATAAGGAATTATAATAAAATTACAATAATTAAATGATTATAAGGAAACACACATCCAAATTTGAAAATCATATATTATGAACGACTTTCCAGATATCAAGACTTCATTAGAACTAGGACCATCCACCAATGATATATCTATAAAATGATTCTGAATATATTTTGTGAAAAATCATTAAATAAAATTTATGAATTAGTGAATAATTTATCTCAATTTTGACAAAAAACCAAATAAGCGATCATCTAGTGATATACCTTCATCAAACTCCCATCAAAATAAATTTTATGACCATTACTAAGAATCATCTTTCCAATCTAAAATAATTACCAATAATTTTGTTACAATTCTATAAAAATATGAAGGAATTGTCATATGATTCATAAGAAATATTACACCAACAATCAATCAGTGGATACGATGATCAAATGATAGAGGATCCATAGAGAATTCAGAAATAAACTTATTATAAGGGCGAAGTATTACCTTGAGGATTCATCTATGATGACCTAAAAAATTCCCCAATATAATATGAGGATGAAGGAATTGATGATCAAATAAGGATGAATGATTTACCTGAGATTAACTCATGGTTAATATTTAAATCCTCCCTAAAATGAATGAAAATCTTTATGGGGGGAGACAGAGGTTCATAGATGAATAGCCATAACAAATCAATCCAAAAATATTAATTATGAGTGAAATTTATTAAAATAAATACCATAAGTAATATCACCTCCCCTTCCACTTATGCCCCACGGGCTCATCTGTCATGGTCCACTAGCTAGCTAGTAGGCCAACATACACTCAATGTGGGATCATTGGCTAGATAGGGATCCTTGATGGGTAGTTTTCCAACTACCTACCCCATTTATGAGATGATGTAAGATCACTAGATGAAAGGTTATCCCTACTATGTTGTAGAGGATTCTCCCCACCCCCTTAGATAGAGGATGGGAGCAACTATCTATCTAGTCTTTTTGCAACTTCCTTAATAGTACAAATCTTTATTTTCTAAATTATTAATAATTGAGTTGACTTCTATGATAATACTCAATCATATATAATTTATTTATTATATTTCAAACTAAATCATCTTGTTTCGACATGAAATTTTTCGAATGATCCATCCAATACAAAGAAAGATAACATTCCTTAAAAAATTCACAATCCAAAATTACATGGGATTTTACATTCTCACTAAAATTTATTAGAAATAATATGTAATTTGTGTTATAATTTATCTTTATTTTATTATTTAACAATACTAAATAATCATATTTTTATTATAGGTATGTAATGACCTGAACTATTATAAATAAAATTACTCTTATGATTTAATTAAATTATTTATTCTATTTTATAGACATAAAATGCATAAGAATGTTTTGGATTTATTACATCCAATGAGATTTATAATAAGATTTATAATAATTAACATTGATATTATAGATTTGGAATAGTGATATCATTATTAGTATAAATATAGTTTTTTAATAAATCCAATTGACACATACAATAGAAGTGATGGCTTCAACCGGTTGGATCATACCCTATGAAGACCATTGATCATATATTTTGAGGCAGAAAAGAACAATGTTCTTTTCCCTTAACCAAGACACAGTTGAGGTCCAAAAATTTAAGCATGGTAGAAAATGTTTATAAGAGAACTTCAAGCTCATCAAGGTCATTACCCAAACCATATATACCATACCACCCCATGAATGTCTCACTGGCACACACCTTTCCCATGGGGAATTTTCTTATATAATATAAGTATATGTATCAAGACCCTAGAAATATGAGTATGTAAATTATTTTTTATATAATAAATACTATATTATCATCCTATTCTTGTTACATTATAAATTATTTTTATATTGATAAAATAAAACAAAAATTGTAGTTTTTTGTAATATTCAAATTCAATAAAGGAATTTATTTTAATGAATTAATGGATTTTTTGAAATAAATAATATTTGAATAAAATATTATTATTAAATAATTTTTATCAAATCAAAATGAGTATATAGTTTTTTTGACGTCAAATTGAATTTTTATAACGGCTCGAAAATAGTTATATTTAAAAACCCAATTATTTGGCATAAATATAAATTCATATATTAAAAGTGTAAAAAAAATATTTATAAAATTAGTTCTATAAAATTAATATTATTCATCGTATTAGAATGCTGAAATTATATAATAGTGAGTTTTTTTATTTTCTAACATAGTCAAATGTTCAGGTAAAAATTAAATACAATATAAATATACATTGGGTATTATGACATCATAATGAAAAAAAGTTATGTAATAATTACTATAAATTAAATCTGAGAACAAATATATTTTTTCTATTTAAAATAATATGATTTTATGTTTATAATATTAATTTTATAATGCCATTGTGAATCATACAAAACCATTAATACATTTTAATGTTTTAAAATTATATATTTAGAAGTATGAATCACTTAACCAAAATCAAGGGTATTATATTATTATGTTCCAACCTTTGAATTATAAAAAAAGGAATTGAAAACCCCTTTGGATGAGGCCATGGGAAAACCATGGCAAGGTTTTTGGTTTTAGTTATTTTATTATATATATTTTAAAACCTATGTTTGGGAAATGATAAACTATTCCCCACACATTTCATAAATAAACACACCCAATCTCAAATTTCTATTCACTAAAAATTGATGTAGCGCATCCTTGCTCGAAACAATCCTCTCTAGAGTTCTATTATGTTTACCCTCAGGATCTCAAGAATCTCCTCCCAAGAATTTTGAATCACGCTCTCAAGGTAAGGGATCCGTTCCTTCTCGCCTTTATTAAATTTTCTCCATTACATTATGCCTTATATTTCAAATTCTTAATATTGGGATATGTTTTTCTATGTCTATATTACTATAAATTTCATTTGAATATTATGAGAGACTCCTTTTTCTCTCATCAAACCATTTTATGAATCTTTATGTGATCTTGTTATGCTATGAAAATTTCACCACTATTATCTATGGCCAAACAATGGTGTAGTGAAGAATATCATAACCATTTCATATCATGTTTATTCATCATTACACACATATACTTATTTTATTTGGTACATATATGTATTCATTCCACCCTTCTTGAAAAATGATTAAAAAGAGATGAAAAATGACTCCATGTTTTATGATCTATGTGGATAACTTATGCATGAAAATGGAATTAATATGATGTCTAATCCTGAAATTAAATAGTGCACCAATGCATTGGGTATTGTTTTACTCTTAGGATGGGTAATGTAATGGATTAAAGAGTGAACCAAATCCATCATGGTATATTTTATATTATGATTTCCTGGAAGTTATCCTTGGCATATGCTTATGATGTAGTGTTTTACATTATTTCCACATCTCTCCTGTTACCTTTGTGGTTTTCATGCTATATCATGAATTATTAATAATGACTAATAACCAAACCCATTTTATAACCCATTGAAAATCCAATTTTTTGAAATGTTATAAATTCATCATGTTATTCTTTGTTTATTCCTTTACTAGTCATTATATCTCACCACTTTATTAGGTATATCACCAGGTTATTCCATGTTTTTTCACGTACGATAATCTTGAAGAAGTTTTTTACAAATATAATGTATTTCTTCTTTTAAGTTATTATGTAAGGTACCTTTTAAAAAAATACACTAGACTTATCAATGTTCTTGGTTGTATTAAGTATAATATTATATAATAAATCATGTATTTATGTGAAATAAATAGCTGGGTTTTCATACTATGTATCAAAGGAAAAGTTTTATTTTTTTTGTGATTAGGATTATAAAACACTAGAGAAAGACATAGGGAAATACTATGTATAATAAAACATCACTGAATTTTTTAAGTATTGATTAAGTATTTTATCAAGAAAATATATCTCAATCTAGATAAAAAAGTAGATTTGGATCTTCCATAGAGGTACGTAGGGGTAAAACCCAAAAAACATCAGGTTCAACTAGAATCAACTGAGAACTGGTGCATAAAAATAGGCCTTGCGGCACACATGGTCTAACACTGTTATGGGATATGATTTGGTAAATTCATAACAATATTGAAAAAGTATAATATTTGAATATTAAATATCCATAATAATATATTCTAGGAAATAAATCATGAATAACAGATATTGATACCTTGAAATTCATTTGATACAGAAATAAATTTAATTTATATGTTATCCCTTTAATTTCATTGGATTACCATTTTTTGTTTAATATTTTAAAAACAACAATCCCTAATATTCCATTTATTCTAGCCAATGGACAAAAATAAGATGAATCTTCTAAACAACCAACGTGATGGGAAATATGATGTCTATCTTAATGAGACACCCAAACAAATGTGAGTAGGAAACAATAAATTTATAAAGATATACTATATGTTGACTCAAATTATAAATAAAAAACTAGATAATGAGAAGCTCTGAAATCCCCCTAATAAAGAACAGGCTACAATCAAGACCTTTATGTGAAAAATACCTCTGACATTCAATGGATCATATGATGCCTTAATCACAAAACATGGGATCTAATCCATTGAGAATATCTTCTATATCATTCAATGTTCTCAATATAAGAATGTTCTAATGGTTTTTTATCATATAGAGGAATAATCTGATCAATGGTGGACATTGATCAATAATATGTATCCTAAAGAAGATATAAAGCAATGGTCGGGAATGAATTACTGGAAAAAAAATTTATAAATATTTTCCTTGCACACTACAACGTATAATGGATTAGTATTTCCTTAGCCTCAAGAAAAATTATGAAGAAGCTATTATGGTGTATGGGGTAAACCTAACTAGCCTTGAATGATCAATATCATACATGTTTATGGGGTAAAAACATTTCTATTAAAATCCCTGGTTATCTTAGACATGAGATCTACGAGGAAATTATTTGATGTTCCCTCAATGTCAAAATAGAGATCGGGGAATATCAATGGTATCATGAGGATAAGAAGAATAATGTTG
Organism: Viscum album; assembly: GCA_963277665.1. NCBI lineage: Eukaryota > Viridiplantae > Streptophyta > Magnoliopsida > Santalales > Viscaceae > Viscum > Viscum album. Next base: position 1,514,508,686 of record OY728127.1, on the reverse strand, counting down.
AGTTTAAATATAGTGGTCTGATAGAGAAATATAATGATATAAATAAATTACACACTTGTTAGAGGTATTAATATAATCACCCAATAAAATGATAAATGGGAATGAGTAAATTCGTTAGGTGTTGGAAGAAAGGATACATAGCCAGCGATTTCCAAAATGAGAAACCTATGAATGAATTAGAAGAGAGGAATGCTTTAATAAGACATTCATTAATGTTTTATTACTTCAACTACATGTATCCAATGAAATTTTCAAACCAATTCACTAATACCGGGGGTTTCTAAGACAACCATCAACCTCTAAGGATAAATGTGCATTGTTTTTCAATAAGAATTTCTAAGGTGGATCCTGAAAACAATGTGGTGAAATATTATTTGTCATTAATTAATGAATGTCAAATATAATTTTTTATTTTTGTTCTATTCATTTTTCATATCATTATGTTTATTAGAACTATTCAAAGAACACCATAAAACAAGGAAGTATAGTTGACAGTGAATAGAGAAACTAGTTCAATTATTTCAACCAAAGTACATAACTCCTCCCCTATCAAAACATATGGGAATAAATTCCCATTAAACCTTTTCATATTACTCTAGTATAATTTTATGCAATTCCTGATATGTATTTTCTTTTCCTAAATATATCTAAAAAAATTGTCATGATAAATAAATCACTCTTGGTATTGAGAATCAACCACTAATTCTATACAAGTGAAAGGAGTAAGATGAATCTTCATAACCCCCACTATCTCTAGCATGGATATTACTTCCCTATGTGTAATGGTATCTAGATTAGATGGATTATTTTAAAGAAAGGATCATCCTTTAAAACACTTCCATTGTGAGGGATTAAATAGAATCATTTCATGAAGAATTACCCTATGTTCCTCCTATAGGAGAGGTTGGATTTTCAATCGATAATATACATAGATCACTACCAGTATCAAATTATCTATATAGAATGTATGTTTTGGAAATTAAGGAGTTGAATAAATGACTATAGGATAATTCAGATAAAGGTTTCATATTTGAAACTGCTTCACCATGGGGTTGACTAGTCCTCATTGAAAAGAATAAGGATGATAAAATGTGTGTTTTCTTTGATTATTGTGAGATAAAAAATATCACAATAACGAAAAAGTATGATCTACCACAGAATGATGAGTTATTCGATTTTTCATGTGGAGAACAATATTTCTCCAAGGTGGATTTATAGTTGGGATATTACTATGTTTGGGTGAAGAAGGATGATATCCCCAAGAATCATTTTTCATAAAATGGGAAATCACTATGAGTTCATAGTAATTAACATTGTACTCACTGATTCATTAAAAATATATTCACGGACTTGATGAATATAGTATTTATTGATTACCTCGTAAAATGTTTGGTTGTCTACATAGCTTATATTATAATATACTCTAAAATCAAGGAGTAGCATGAGGATAATATTATCAAGGATTTAAATGCCTTAAAAAAGGAAAATCATTAGGAAAAGTGAAAAAATGTGACATATGGTTTACGGAAGTATCATTCATGATAAATTTTATCACAAGTAATGAGATATATATGGACCCTTTACATAAAAAAGTAATTGAATGATATGTGAGGCCTATATCTATGACAGATATTTATACTTTCCATGTGTTAGATGGGTACTATCATCGATTAGTGAGTAACATATCCCATTTTTTATACCCTCTAACCAAGATGACTTGGAAGGGAGCAATTTTCTTAGAATAATGAATGTGAATAGTTTTTTGGGGAGATTAAAAAGTGGTTTATCATTACCAAGATAGTCACACTACCAATGAATGAATAACATTTCATTGTATTCAGTGATGCATCAAAGAAGGGTTTGGGTTGTATTTCAATGAAAAATGAAAAAGTGACAGACTACACTTCAAGTTAGTTTTATGTTCGCGGAAAGAACTATCCAACGCAAGATATGAAGTTGGTTGTAGTGATATTTACTTTAAAAATACAGTGGAATTATCTATTTGTGGAAAAGTGAAACACCCCAAGAATTCATAGTGTGTTAATTCTTCAAAATAATTCAATAACTTGCACTACACGCAACACCGAGTTCAATTGAACCATGACTTACCAAAAATCCATTCAAAAAAGGTTATGAATAGTATTAACTAAATTTTAAACTTTATATAATCCTTATAATTTTAGAATCCATATTATGAGTATCTTAGACATAATGCAAGAACAAATTCATTTTCAGTATTGCACTTTTATCAACTTTTAATAGTGAACCCATTTTAAATACAATATTTTAAACTTTATGACTAAATGGAGACATCAAAAATTTAAAATGAAACATCCCAAGCTTCCACGGTACGCTTTCTTTGAATAATACAGTAGCGTGTGTTGTACGCAACTTCGAGTTTTAACACACACCACAACCGATCAAACTAGTCGTTATGAATAGTAATACCTACTTTTTGAAATTTTATCTCTCAAAATGGACTTCATTTTTGGATTCGGAATATCGAATTTATCCTAAGGTGAAATTTTGGTACTTTTCGAGTAACTTTAATATTTTGAAGAATAGTGAAAATTACTAAATTTTAATTAAAAACAACTTTTTTAATCAAAATAATTAATAGTGATAAATTATGAATTTAAGTGGTTTTAGAGTATATTTTTAATATATTTTTACCATTTAATACAATTTTGGTCATTGGACAAAATTTCACAATTAAACCGAACATAAACAAGTGTCAACCTTTTTATAGTTATTATCTCTTAAAAACGCGCTTTTTTGTTTTGGCAGCAGGAATTAATTTTAAATTAATTTCTGCAACTTCTGTGTTCTGAATTTAGAAAAATGGATTCCATATTTGGAATCATGATGTTCAAATTGTGTAAATAGGTAACTTTTATTTTTAGACATTTTGAATAATTACTGCGGTAAATATTTTATTTACCATGTTTAAGGGCAAATCTGGTAAATAAGGGTTAAAAAATAATATTATAATAATACTAAATTACCCTAAAACGTGTGCTAGCCTTATTAGTTGATAAGGTTTCGACCATAGGCATATTTGGGTCGATTTTGGGACCCCATGGTGCCACTTGTCGGTGATACGGGCACATTATTTTAATTAAGTTAAAATGAATACAAAAATGACACAAGCATATATCTTTTAGGAAAACAATTTTGAAATAGGGTTATATATGTTAGATTTTAGATTATAAATATTCATTAGAAAGATAAAAAGATTTAATACGTAATTATATTTTATTTATAATTTTTAGACATTAAATAATTTAATTTATTTATGACACAATGATGATGAAGTAATTACTATAATAGTGAAAAATTAAAATAATTGATATTATAAATACCCAAATAAATATAATATGACACTTTTAATGAATTAAACTAATTTTATAGGATAATATGATATATTAGGATTGATTTAATTAACTTTGTTAGAAGTAATCATTCTGTTATGAGTTTCGTAAAAATCAACTATTAAATAGTGTCAAAATTGACATAAAAGAGTTCTTAAAACAAATATTATATTATTAATTGATATTAAATTCCTAAAAATCTAAGGTTCGGCCAAGAGACTTATATGATAATAGTTTCATAATTAACGGACCACTTGGGGGTCTCTTGGATGTATATAGTAAGTTTATTAACCATATTATATAAAAATACAAAGAGACATTGTAAAAGTGAAACTAATTAACTTAGAGTTAATACTTAAAGATAAGGTTAATATAAGTACCCAAACCTGTCTAAATTATATTGGATGAGTTGTTTTCGACCCATACCCACCTTAAACTTTGAATAATCAACTTTGGAGCCACTATAAACCGAATATGAATTTATTATAAATTAATATTTCTAGTTTTTCCAAAGGTGCCTCTCACCCCTCTTATAAAAGGGAACTCCTCCTTCTCATTTCTGCACACCTTCACAGCCTTTTTGTTCGGCCAAACTCTGTCCAAATACACTCCCAACTTCCCTCACTACAACCTAGAGGCCTTAGTTTGATCAGAAAGCCAACATAAGGAGCCCTTTTGATCAAATCAAAAGGAAGAACCCGAAGAAGGGGAGGTTAACCTACCCCATCCAAGGAAAAGTACAAGGTAAGCGGTTTTCATCTCACTCCTTATTCCCGTGAGATTCATGACATATTGCCACCATAACCTTTTGTGTGGTGTATATACTTCCCATAATTATATTCTTTGTGTAATACACTCTAATTTATGTGTATTTACATATTCATTGTATGATACCTCTTTCATGGGTTGTATGTTTCATAAGTTACCAAATTGGTAAGGGTTAGTTCACAATCTCTTCATTATCCGAGATTGTTTATACGTAATAAGCTACTGGGATCTCTTTATCATCTAAATCCATGTTTTTTCAAAATATATTTTAAAATTTTTTTACTATTTACAAGAATATGGGTTAAAGTCATTTATACCCTTGTTTTACTTTTTATAAGTGGTTTATAAAGGAATCTTTCCGTCGTTTTCCAAACAAGGTGCTTTTCAACCTTTTTGATAGAATTAAGGTAAGAATGTTTTTTAGCTTATACGGTGGGTGTAGTTATTTTCCGCCGTTATAAAATCATCGAAGCTTCCCTTACAAGGTTATAATAATATTTTCAAATTGAATGTATTATTTTATAATTATGTTACTTTTAAAATGATTAAAAAAAGATATACTTCTCTAAAATAGTTTTGATTTCATCTATGTCAACATCCTTTGATGGCTTTAAAGCTTATTTGAAGTTGATTTATTATGATACAAAACATCCATATTTTATTGAAGGTTTTGTGATATTTTTGACTATGGATAAGTTATTCTTATGTCACTCATGGTTTTTGTTTAAAGTATTGACATTTCATAAGTTATTTTTAATCCGAATGTTTATGTTATATTTCAACCTTTCATTCGGATGAATGTGTTAGACAAGTATGTTCTGGGTTGGGGACCGTAAAAAGTAAGCCCTCCGGTTTGGTCTCCGGTTATTAGAGGAACTCTAGTTTGGTCTCTGGTTATTAGAGGAACTCCGGGTTGGTTTCTGGTTATTAGAGGCACTCCGGGTTGGTGTACGTTTATTAGAGGCACTCCGGGTTGGGTTCCGGTTAGAGTTAGCCCCAAGGTATTGGGACGAGGCCTTGACAACGAAATTAAAGTTTAGAATTATGCATTCCAACATTATGAAAGTGGTTATTGATTTTTCATGTGATTATTCGATTAGTAGAATATCCATGTGAATATGTAAATGACATTATTTCATTTTATTTATGCCATACCATGTTGAAATTTCATGTTGGAAAGGATTTTGTTTTAGTTATACATTTCCTTAAATATTTATTCTTATTTATGAAAGTTTCCGCTATATTGTTATCCTTACTGGGAATTTGAGCTCACCCCTTTTCTATGTTTTATTTTTCCCAGGAAGTGAAGAAGTAAATTATGAATGACCTGCAGGGATTTTATGTGGGGATATGAGTGTGGATTATAGAGACAATATGTTGTTGTAGTAGTTTTTCATTTTATGATTTAATGTAAGACTTGTGAATATATCTAGTGTTTCCAAGGCTACTAAAACAATCGGTCTTTCGAGATTTGATCTTTCTTGTGATCATGCCAATGTTATGTAATAATGCACCGACTCTGGGTAACTAGGGTCGGGGCGTTACAGTTGGTATCAGAGGAAGTTTAGTACAAACCTTGGAAGCTAGATTTAGATAAACTCTGATTAGAGCACGTAGACCTAAGATGAAATTTGAGGAATATTATAGAAGGACTTCCTAGAATTTTGGTATTGTAGAGATTTTGTGAGTTTTCCAAGAAATACATCCCTATCTGGATACGAGCAGGTAGAGGCGGCTCTGGCACAGATGTACCTAGGGGTAAAACTCGAAAACACCGCTTTGAGCTAGACTCGAATGGGATCTGGTGCACGACAACGGGCCTTGCTGCACTCTTGGTTGCGACACTCTCGGGGGATATGCTTAGGATAATTCTCATTTTCTTTAAAAACCATTATGAAGGGTTTATGTGGATTTACTTCCTCAAAGGATAAATTTTTATGATTATGGATTATATCCATAAACTATTTAATTTATGTTATGTGTCTTACAAGTTTGGGATTAGGTATTGTTATTCATAAACTAATCTAGTGTATGCCATTGTTTAGAAATGGCGCCCAATAGAAGGAATGAGAACTCCATCAATGCACATGATCTAAAGAGAAAGAAGGATCATATCTTTCATGGCCTTAAGCCATAATTTATAAGAGAAATAGTCTCCCATGTATTATCATCATATGAAGAAATAATATCATGTGTTGATAAGATAAGTAATGATTTTACTGAGTCCTCTGGCTTTGAAAGGAAGAAAGAGAATAAAAGGATGGAAGAGAGAACGATGGATAAAGGGAAGAGGGAAAATAAGAATTTTCCCATATGTGATAACTGTGGGAAGAAACACCCTAGAACTTGTCTGAAAGGAATGGGAGTTTGTTATATGTGTGGAGGAAAAGGGCACAAAGTACGTGACTGCAAGGGTAAGAAAATGGTTTCAAATGTACAATGCTTCATTTGCAATGATTTTGGACACTACGCGAACCTATGTCCCAGTCATCAGACTATGCCTCAAATGAAGCTATTGGATAATAATCAAGTTATGATACTACCATAGATGAAGAGGAATGATTAGAGTTCTTATGTTGATTATGTCAATTGAGTGTTGTATCAACATTGTACTTGTTATAATAATTATGGAGTATATAAGGATTGTACTGCAGTACTATTTCATTAAGGACTTGAGATTGTGTGGAACAAAGAAAAGTGACTCAATAGCAGGATAAATTTTTGGAAAATATATGGTTGAGAGAAAGATAAACCATAATGTGGTTCTGATACTCAGGTAGTGATTTTAGAATAATACATGATTGATTTGGATAAATTATATTGGATATTCTTGACTACCTTGAAGCTGATTAATGATTTGTATATTCCATCATCGTTGGGGTTTAAACATTTTTGGATTGATGAAGTATATCCAGCATTCTATATGGAATAAGGGAGCATGAGTGTAATCAATAAGGAATATGGTAATTCAGGATGTTTCAGTGTATTAAAAGAATACATGATGAAGGTATTCATATGTTATTATGGGGTTAAAAGGATCTACATTATGTTTACCTTCCTTATAAATGTTGGTCTGTGAGTTTGGAAAGAAGTATTTTGGATAGTTCTAGTTTGGATTATTTTGGATTTCCATAAAAGGACAACCCGGAGGTCGGGCGGCAACCCGTCACGTCCGGCAAGGCCGCCAGACTTGAACCCGCAACCGAAGGGCGACAAGGGTGTATCACCTACCACTGGCCCACAAGATGTCCTAGATTAAATAATGTAGTTTTTTTAAAAGAGCTGGTAGATGAATTATAAATTCATTTATTTTGGAACCCTGTACGAATAGTATAAATAGAAATTTTTTTTACGTTCTATTATCTTTTAGAGTGAAAGATGAGTTTGTGGTAGAAATTTATTAATGGATAAAACTCTAATAATAAAGTAATTATATCCCCTTATGATCTTAGCCAATCTCATAAATAAATTCCACAATATTAATAAAATGAACTTAGAACAAAAATGTTTTCCTAGATGGTACCTTAAATCATCACTATTTTATGGCTTTGGGATTGTAGGCCTTTTCATAGCCATGTTCTCTACCACTCTCCATCAGATAATTGATGGTTAGATTTCTCTTCCATATCCATATTTTCCTACATGGAACCCTAGTATGTGTTATTTTCGGTAATATTCATACTTTCAACTCTTTATTTTAAATAGAGGCCTCATTAATTCATTTTTTCGATGTGGGATTTCAACTAAGATATTTTGAAACGTCAAAAATGTGTTATCCCAATACCCTCTGTTTTGTTGAACCGATGGTATTTCAAATCATCATAGATTGATGAGTTTAACGACCTAAAATTTATTATTGTTTGTGATTGATGACCTCAATCACTACCTATAAATATTTACGTTTTTCCTCCAATTATATGTCTCTAATTGCCACCAATGTTCTCCTAATAGAGATCATAATTTGGTGGTGACCCTTTAATTTCTCTTTTCCTCATATTAAGACTAGATTTTAGTAACCTAATTTCCGATGTGGGTTTTCCCACAAAGATATTTTCTATTTTCAACCTTTTATTTTTGAAGAAAAATTTCAAATTGCGAGGACGCAATTTAGTGAAGGAGGGGAGAATGTAACAGCCCAAGAATTCAAAGTGTGTTATTTCTTCAAAATAATTCAATAACTTGCACTACACGCAACACCGAGTTCAATTGCACCATGACTTACCAAAAAGCCATTCAAAAGAGGTTCTGAATAGTATTAACTAAATTTTAAACTTTATATAATCCTTATAATTTTAGAATCCATATTATGAGTATCTTAGACATAATTCAAGAACAAATTCATTTTCAGTATTGCACTTTTATCAACTTTTAATAGTGAACCCTTTATAAATACAATATTTTAAACTTTTTGACTAAATGGAGACATAAAAAATTTAAAATGAAACATCCCAAGCTTCCACGGTACGCTTTCTTTGAATAATACAGTAGCGTGCGTTGTACGCAACTTCGAGTTTTAACACACACCACAACCGATCAAACTAGTCATTATGATTAGTAATACCTACTTTTTGAAATTTTATCTCTCAAAATAGACTTCATTTTTGGATTCAGAATATCGAATTTAGCCAAAGGTGAAATTTTGGTACTTTTCGGATAACTTTAATATTTTGACGAATAGTGAAAATTACTAAATTTTAATTAAAAACAACTTTTTTAATAAAAATAATTAATAGTGATAAATTATGAATTTAAGTGGTTTTAAATTATATTTAGAATATATTTTTACCATTTAATACAATTTTGGTCATTGGACATAATTTCACAATTAAACCGAACATAAACAAGTGTCAATCTTTTGATAGTTATTATCTCTAAAAAACACGCTTTTTTGTTTTGGCAGCGGGAATTATTATTAAATTAATTTCTACCAATTCTGTGTTATGATTTTAGAAAAATGGATTCCATATTTGGAATCAGGATGTTCAAATTGTGGAAAAAGGTAACTTTTATTTTTAGACATTTTGAATAATTACTGCGGTAAATATTTTATTTACCATGGTTAAGGGTAAATCTGGTAAATAAGGGTTAAAAAATAATATTATAATAATAATAAATTACCATAAAACGTGTCCTAGCATTATTGTTTGATATGGTTTCGACCATAGTCATCTTTGGGTTGATTTTGGGACCCCATGGTTCCACTTGTAGGTGATAGGGACACTTTATTTTAATTAAGTTAAAAGGAATACAAAAATGACACAAGCATATATCTTTTAGAAAAACAATTTTTACATAGGGTTATATACGTTGGATTTTAGATTATAAATATTCATCAGAAAGATAAAAAGATTTCTTACATAATTAAAATTTATTTATAATTTTTAGACATTAAATAATTTAATTTATATATGACACAATGATGATTAAGTAATTACTAAAATAGTGAAAAATTAAAATAAATGATATTATAAATACCCAAATAAATATAATATGAAACTTTTAATGAATTAAACTAATTTTATAGGATAATATGATATATTAGGATTGGTTTAATTAACTTTTTTCGAAGTAATCAATCTGTTATGAGTTTCACAAAAATCAACTATTGAATAGTGTCAAAATTGACATAAAAGAGTTCTTAAAACAAATATTATATTATTAATTGATATTAAATTCCTAAAAATCGCAGGTTTGGCCGAGAGACTTATATCATGATAGGTTCATCATTAATGGACAACTTGGGGGTCTCTTGGATGTATATATTATGTTTATTAACCATATTATATAAAAATAGAAAGATACATTGTAAAAGTGAAACTAATTAACTTAGAGTTAATACTTAAAGATAAGGTTAATATAAGTACCCAAACCTATCTAAATTCAATTGGTTGAGTTGTTTTTGACCCATACCCACCTTAACCTTTGAATAATCAACTTTGGAGCCATTAGAAACCGAATATGAATTTATTATAAATTAATATTTCTAGTTTTTCCAAAGGTCCCGCTCACCCCTCTTATAAAAGGGAACTCCTCCTTCTCATTTCTTCACACCTTCAAAGCCTTTTGGTTCGTCCAAACTCTGCCCAAATACTCTCCCAACTTCCCTCACTACAACCGAGAGGCATTAGTTTGATCAGAAAGCCAACCTAATGATCCCTTTTGATCAAATCAAAAGGAAGAACCCAAAGAGGAGGAGGTTAACCTACCCCAACCAAGGAAAAGTATAAGGTAAGGGGTTTTCATCTCACTCCTTATTCCCGTGAGATTCATGCCATATTTCCACCATCACCTTTTGTGTGGTGTATGTACTGCCCATAATTATATTCTTTGTATAATACACTCTAATTTATGTGTATTTACATATTCATTGTATGATACCTCTTTCATGGGTTGTATGTTTCATAAGTTACCAAATTGGTAAGGGTTATTTCAAAATATCTTCATTATCTGAGATTGTTTATACGTAATAAGCTACTGGGATCTCTTTATCATCCACATCCATTTTTCTTAAAAATGTATTTTAAAACATTTTAACTATTTACAAGAATATGGGTTAAAGTCATTTATACCCTTGTTTTACTTTTTATAAGTGGTTTATAAAGGAATCTTTCCATCGTTTTCCAAACAAGTTGATTTTTAACCTTTTCGACAGAATTAAGGTAAGAATGTTTTTTAACTTATACGGCGGGTGCGGTTATTTTCCGCCGTTATAAAATGGTCGAAGCTTCCCTTACAAGCTTATAAGAATATTTTCAAATTGAATGTATTATTTTATAATTATTTTACTTTTAAAATGATTTAAAAAAATATATTTCTCTAAAATAGTTTTTATTTCATCTATGTCAACATCCTTTGATGGCTTTTAAGCTTATTTGAAGTTGATTTGTTATGATACAAAACATCCATATTTTATTGAAGGTTTTGTGATATTTTTGACTGTGGATAAGTTATTCTTATGTCACTCATGGTTTTTGTTTAAAGTATTGACATTTCATAAGTTATTTTTAATCTGAATGTTTATGTTATATTTCAACCTTTCATTCAGATGAATGTGTTAGACATGTATGTTCCGGGTTGGGGACCGGTAAAAGTAAGCCCTCCGGTTTGGTCTCCGGTTATTAGAGGAACTCCGGTTTGGTCTCCGGTTATTAGAGGAACTCCGGGATGGTGTCCGGTTATTAGAGGCACTCCGGGTTGGTGTCCGGGTTTTAGAGGCACTTCGGGTTGGGTTCCGGTTACAGTTAGCCCCAAGGTCTTCGGATGAGGCCTTGACAAAGAAATTAAAGTTCATCATTATGCATTCCAACATTATGAAAGTGGTTATTGATTTTTCATGTGATTATTCGATTAGTAGAATATCCATGTGAATAAGTAAATGGAATTATTTCATTTTATTTATGCCATACCATGTTGAAAGTTCAAGTTTGAAAGGATTTTGTTTTAGTTATACATTTCCTTAAATGTTTATTCATATTTATGAAAGTTTCCGCTATATTGTTATCCTTACTGGGCATTTGAGCTCACCCCTTTTCTATGTTTTATTTTTCCCAGGAAGTGAAGAAGTAAATTATGAATGACCTGCAGGGATTTTATGTGGGGATATGAGTGTGGATTATGGAGACAATGTGTTGTTTTAGAAGTTTTTCATTTTATGATGTAATGCAAGACTTATGAATATATCTACTGTTTCCAAGGCTACTAAACCAATCGGTCTTTTGAGATTTGATCTATCTTGTGATCATGCCAATGTTATGTAATAATGCACCGACTCTAGGTAAACAGGGTCGGGGCGTTACAAAAAGTGTGAAATATATATAGATCAAAAAATCCCTAAATTTATATTCACATTTAAATAAGTTAATATGCTATAATGAAGATGGTTAGAGTTGACCATGGACTATGTTTTCTCAATTCACCACCATCCTAAGAATGGGAATAATGTGGATGATTCTCTATTTAGAAAGGATCCAACAATTCAATCATTGATGAAAATTTAGAGGGATATAGTCTACTTATATCTAAAATGGATGGACAAGGGAATCATATATGAAGGAATATAATCAATCCTTTAACCAAATATTTCTTAACATCCACTTTTGGAGAGGATAAACGGTGATGAATGAAATTTTGTGGTAATTAATAAGAAATTGTATGCTATAGGAAAATAAAAATTTATAGATTGAATCTTTAATGAAGATGTTGTTTTTAGATTTGGTACATGACTATGTTTACCATCAAATCATAAATTATTAAAAGAGATATTGGATGATTCACATATTTAACATTCTGCATAAATCTAGGAAGCTCAACAATTTATCAAGATATCATAGAGAACTAGATGTGAGACAATATGAAGAAGTGGATCATGGAAAATACATCAAGGTGCCTTGTATGTTAGCAAGTGAAAAAAAGGAAAAAATATGAATGGATAATGCCACCATTTTATGTACCTATTTGGAAATAAATAAACATAACCATGGACTTTTTCCATGGTCATACAAAGGAATCAATATAAAATAATTCTATATGGGTCTTGGTGGATAATCTTATGAATATAGCTCACATAATTCCAATTAGATTGTATGTATATGAGGCCTTATACATAAAAATTAATTAATCTTAAGATAAGTAAATTATTTGACTTTAATATACATAGAGGATCTTTTTAGGTTTAGTGATTTCGAGAATTGGGTTCTAAATCATACATAAAAACTTAAATATAACCATGTAGACACTTATAATCCGTCCAGTTTTTTTCATAAGAATAACACTCCATAAATTAAACAACAATTATTTCCTCGATAAAAATATTCTATCATTATTTTTTTCACTTTCTGTTCCTTATAACCTTTGAAAAAATTTCAAAAACTTGTTATGAGCATAAAAATCTCAATAAGGTATATAAAATAAAGAAATAAAATATATTAGTCCCTAAATACATAAAAATAAATGAAATCATAATTTTCATTGATAATATACAAGCTCTTTAACATACCTTATGAAATCATAAGATTTATGAATAACTAATAGAAATGATAAATCATAATGGACAGTTGTGGAATCTGTTACCTAATTACATTATATCTTTCACACCCACATAGAGAGTAACATTCATGGCTACGTTTGGAATACCCATCAAAACATATTCCATAAATATGTTAAGAGAAACCATAACATTTACCTCTCTCATGTTACCCAATGCATTTGAGAGCTATCAGGGGCTCACATGCCCTCGTTTTATCAAAAAACAACCCATATACATAAGAAATTCCCAATAACAAAAACATAATCAAAACACTTGAACAAGAAAAAAATAAAAATAACATTTCCACATTGTAATAATAAAACATCATTTCAAGATATTAATATAATAAATTCATACTCAAAACCATTTTCAATACCAAAATAACTAAAATGGAATATGGTATTTTCTTTTCTTTTTCTAAAAACATTACAGGTTTTAGAGGAAGATAAATATCAAATAATTCTCATATTGGCACAAAGGTCATTGTTTCTACATATGTTACAAAGAAACATTCCTTTTTTCATTTAGTAAAATGCTTCCTAAAAAAATATTCCTTTGGAAAACTTTTGAATAAAATTGAACGTCAAAGGGTTTGATTATAACCTATATAAAATAATGTTGTATATAAATCAAAATATTCCTCAACTATAGGAGAGTGAGACAAAGTCCCTTACAAAGATTGTATCCTTAGAATAAAGATAAATTAATGAAAAAATTATGAGTGAAAAAACATATACACCCAATATAAGTGGATATTTACTGTAAACAATAAATTTTCATTCACATATATTCCTGTAAAAACAAACCAATGACACGTATATTTAATTCAATGAAATGAGATAGAGTTAAAATTTCTCTAATGAAATTCAGGCTGGATAATATCATCACATAAAAATTCATAAAATGAGTTGAGTGAGATAAAAAGTGGTCTATCGTCATTCTTAAATAATATTTATAGTTAGTGGGATATGAAATGTCAGATCCCAATATATGATAATATAAATTATAAAGGTATAACATTCATAGAGTTCTTGAAAATAGAAGGGTGGTTGATTCACTTAAGAATACCATTTTGTTAATCAAATAGATCTATTATGTGTATTAACCCTAAATACAATTAAATAATGTATAAATACAAGATAATATATCAATGTTAATTTCTCAAATAATCATAGCATGACATAATCAAGAAGTATAAGATCAACCCAAAAAAGTAAATTGGGTTATGAACTTCCCATACCGTGAATCTGACTTGTCTCGTTCATTAACAATATTCTTGAATAATAAACACAGGTTAATTTATACATTCATGAAAACATTTTTTAATTTTATTATTACTTTTATATCACTTATTACCATGCTAAAAAAATACTTAATTCATTATGTTCATATTGGTCATTTCATCTATATTCAGTACATGAGTCGAAAATAAACTTGTTTGATGTAAATTGTCCATGTGGTCAAAATTCCATCAACTAAATAATATTATTAGTTATTTAAATATAATATATATCCAGTATATATGTATTTTTAATAGTCCATAACATTTGGAGATAAGAAATTAAATGCACTATTCACGTAGATGGTTTGACATATATACGCATGAACGCTAGATTCATTTCAGTGTCATATTAACGAAATGAAAAATAAATGATACATAGTTATATTATAATTCTAGTATAATATCTTTGTTATATATGTTACATAGTTTCATTAACTCCATCCTTTATTTTTTTTATACACGTCATGGAAGATTCATATAACTTTTCAGGGATGGTAGTCCACATATCCTCAAATGAAATTTTTGTATTTACACATTATGGAAAGAATAAAGGTATGTTGTAAATAAAAAATTCAGAATAATAGAGTAAATATAAATATATATAATATCATATTTTTTTCATTCCATTAATATATATAATCATAGTTTAATGATGATCATGTAGAATGAATCACACCGCATCGTGGAGACAGTAGGTCGTACATACACATGAGCGGTGATATCATTCACTTAATGGTTAAATGGTATAGAATTGAATGGTATATTAACTATATTGAATAATTATCATGTTATATAAATTATTTAAATCAATTATATTCAGCATCATACCTATCCAAATTAATTCTTATTGAATAACAAATTACACCCTGACATGGAGACAATAAGTCATATATACGCACAAATTGTGATATTATTATTCGTAGGATGGATAAAAGGAGGTATAAGTTTGTCCAATAATTATAATAACTTTAATTTATATATATGATACAATATTTTTTACTTTAGTATAGAAACGTCTTTAGAAGAGGATGTAGAATCAGAAAAGAACTTTTTAGGATGTCATAAAACAATTATATCTTCTTCGAGTGTCTCCTTTTGATTTGAACAAAAGGACCACCTATGTTGGTTTTATTCAAAAATCTTGTCCCCTAGGATGAATTGATATATGTTTATAAGAGATTTTTGTAGGGTTTTGCAGATCCAAGGGTCTTTGGAGGTGTAAATAAAAGAGAAGGAGATGATCCCTTTTATAAGAGAGGGGGTGGATACTATAGGAACATCTTAAAATAATAATTTATTATTCTTTGATTTTCAGTTAATAAATTCCCAAAAGTAATTTATTGAGAGGTTAATATGAGTATGGGTCAAAATTATTTCTAAATAGAGGTTTTAAACAAGTTTTTCTCCTGAATTTAACCTTATATTTTGGCATTAACCCTTAGTTAAATAAGTTAACACATACCATGTCATCTTGTATTTTTATACTATATGGTTAATATATTTAAAACAAAATGAAAAGACAAACAAAATTAGATAATAAATAATTTTTTTTATAAATATATAGTTCATTTTTTCAAATATTATATTTTTATGACTTGTATATCTTTTAGTGCATTAGAGTTTGTTTTAATAATTCATTTATATAAATTTTGACACTATTTAATAATTGATTTGTAATGAAGTAAAAAACATGATTCTTTATAAAAAATCATTAAATCATCCCTAAAATTTTAATGTTCTCTAAAATATTCGTGTATTTCCTCAAAAGGTTCAAATAAAATTTATTTTAAAATTTATAATATCTTTTATTTAAATCATTCATTCATAGGGAAATCACTGCATCCTCATTTTATCAAAAATAAATTTATTTATTAAATGTCTAAAAATTATAAATAAAATATCATGATGTATTAATTATTTTAATATTTAATATGAATATTTAGAGTAAATTCTATAAATTATATAAACTGACATTAAAATTGATTTAATAAAAGATTCATGGTGCTGTTATATTTCTCTTTACATTAAATTAATTGTTATAACATGTCATTATCACACCCAATCGGCTACCAAATGGAAAACATTCATCGTAAGGATTGTTTTGGTCGACCATAACTCATAAAATAGTATTAGGACACCTGCTAGTGCAATTTTATATTATTATAATATAATTTTCCTTACCCTTATTTACTTGGTTTTCCCTTAAACCATGGTTAATGAAAATAATTAATGAAGTTACTATTCATAATATAAAATAATATAAGGTACCAATTTATATAATTTGGACCTTATGATTACAAATATTGAATCCCTCTTTCCAAATTAAAAACACATAATTGATAGAAATTCATATAAAATTAATTCTTGTTGTCAAAACTAGAAAGCGGGTTTTTAGGAAATAAAATATTTTAAAAAATAAACACGAGTTTATATCCAATTTAAATGTGAAATTAATTCCACTGAACAAGATTGGACTAAATTATAAAAACCTAATCCAATTAAAATTTAAAGGAAGTTAAAATTATAATATAACTATATTAATAAATTAGACAAAAAAGGCAATTTTGAATTAAAATCAAGTTTTTTTACTTTTATTAAGAAAGTGAATTATATTCGAAAAATATCATAAGTAAATCTTGATGTCCCAATTCTAAAAAAGAATTAAATTTTATCAAATATAACATATTGAAGTTAAAAAAATATTTTAATAAAGGCTTCTTTAAAAAAAGGGGGTAAAAAAAACTTTTAAAAATATTAGAATATTTTATGCTTAAAATTGGATTCATTATAATTTTTAGATTCTAAAGATCACTGGATAAATATATTTTACAAACATGTGTAATAATATTGTATTTAGTTCTATTAATTCTTAGAGATATAATATCTAAGAACAAAATACAATTTAAAATAATAATAATATTATTATATATATTTTTGGTATAACTCAATGTTGTGTGCAACGTAAGATTGTGGAAACCCCGTTGTCTCATGTTGAATACGTTATCGGAAAATGTCAACCCTTTTAAATAAAATTAATATATTATTCATAAATATTAATAGAATTGAAAAAATTATTATTCTATAAATACCTGGGATGTTACATCATTCCCCAATTTTGGAAATTCCATCCTCACAATTTTAAAATTTGGATCGGTAACAACATTAAAAATAACACATTAAAAAAGGATCCAATAAAACTACCACTTTAAAAAAATAAAAGTTAAGTAAAAAGGTCACCCAAGATAACACATACTAGGGTCCCATGTTCGAAAACATGGATATATATGAAAAAATGCATCTTGGTTTGATGGAGAGTTATATGAAACATAATCAGGAAAAATTTTACAACCAGAAAACCACAAACATGTGATGAGTTAAATGGTCATTGATTTCCCAGTTGGAAGATTAAACGGAATTTTTTTTTGTGTTATGATCCTTTTCATAAAATTGAGAAATTATTTTACTGATTATAATAAGAACTTAATGAAATATATTTACATGAAAAGTACAGTTTCATCCATTAATAAATTTCTACCACACACTCACCGTTTCTCCACACGATGGCAATTAAAGAATACTTGGTCACACATAAATCAGTATAATAAACATCTAGAGAAACACCTAAATCTTAAAATCTTAACTATATATTCATTCTATCTTGAAACATTACCCAAAACCAAAATATTTAGTAAAATAACAAATAATCCCTCAATCAGAATAATCATTTATAATAACAAATACTACTTTTACTCTCGATGATTCAAAATTAATACCCAAAGTTGAACAAAGATCATTCAAGATAAAATTGTGTATAGAATTCCAACAAATAATCTAAAAATGGATTGAAATAAAAAAAATATGATGGATTTAATCACATAATCTTCAACATGGATTCGTTTCTCACATATATGATGCCTTAAAAATCACAGAGGTTCAAGTGGTTAATCATGACTCCCGATATTTGGATTACAATACCCACAAGAGTTCTTACTTTTGATCACATTTCATTCAATTACTTATTCAGAAAAACACCACAGTTTCCTTCACAACCATTATTACTATGTTGCCTACTATATCCAACCATTTACTAAAACCTAATAGGTTCAGCATGAGTACATATATAATATCATCATATACTATCATATAAGTAGGACAAACACTAATATATACATATTCATGTTATCTCAAATTCATTGAATTTATCTAAAATGACTATGATGTTATCCAATATCCCAATCCATTGTGTTCATATAAAATAAGTCACTTATGCTTAAATAAAACCTTAACCTCTAAAGATATCTAAACCAAACTTTGATACCAAATATATGGCCCTAGACTTAAACATTACATAATCTTGTGATAAGTCAAATTTTTTATATAATTTACATTGATGATATTTTCAGGTTTAGGGATTTAGAGAATTAGTTCCTTAGTCATAGATAGAAACATAAATATCACAACCTAGAAATATTTACTCTATCCATTTTTTTAAGAATAAGAAAATTCCTTAAATAAAAAAGAATTATTTTCTTGAAATTTTTTTTCTTAAATTCTCCCATTATCTTCCACTTCTTTATAGCCTAGGAAACGAATTTCAAAAACATGGGATGAGTATAAAAAGCATAGTAAGGGATATAAAATCAAAAAAATTAAAACATTTGTCCACATATACATAAAAATCAATGATATCATACTTTTCACTCATAAAACATATACTTTTTAGTATAACTAATGAAATCATAAGATTTATGAATTTGTCATAGATTTACTAAATCATAAATTGAACTTGTGGAATCCATAACATATATACAATTTAGCTTCTACAACCACATATGGAGTAACCTTCATGGTTTCGTTTAGAATACCCATCACTATATATTTCCTAAATCTCTTTGAAGAAAACATTCACATTTCCCTCCTTCATGTTACCCAATGCATTGTTGAGCTATCACTGGCTCACCCCCCCCCCCCCTCTGTTTATCATGGAACCACCCATAAACAAAATAAATTTCCATGAACTATGACATAATCATAAATCATGCACAAGCATAAAAGAAAAATAACATTTCCTCATTGAAACCTTACGTCATCATTTCATGATATTGATATAATAAATCTATTTTCAATAGCATTTTTAATAAAAAAATACATAAAAAGGAATATGTTATTTACTCTTTTCTATATTAACCTCATGAATTATAGAGGAATCCCAATATCAAATAATTTTGGCGGTGGTAGAAAGGTCGTGGTCACTGTATAAGTTAAAAAGAAACAATCCTTTTGTAATTTAGTAAAATACTTCTGAAAAAAAGATTAATTTTAAAAAATGTTGAATGAAATTGAATTTGAAAGGGGTTGATTATATACCATATAAAATAAGGGCGTATATAAATCAAAATATTCCTCAATGAAATGAGATAGAGACGACGTCCCTTACAAAGACCATATCCTTATATTAATGATAAATTAATGAAATAATTATGAGTGACAAATATACATACTCCCAATAAAAGTGGATATTCAGTGTAATACAATCATAGTTTATTCACACATATTCTTGTGAAAAAACCAATTACATGGATGTTTGACTCATTGAAATAAGATTGAGTTAATATTTCCCTTAAAAAATTTTGGGCGCCTAACAACGTCACTTAAAAATTAATAAAATGATTTTTTTGAGTGAAAAATGGGTATATCATAATTTTTAAATAATATTTATTTTAAGGGGGATGTGGAATGAAAAATAACAAGACATGAAAATATAAATTAATAAGCAATAACATTAATGGAGTTCTTGAAAAGAGGAGGGTGGTAGATTCCCGTACGAAGAACATTTTGTTAATAAAATAGATCAATTATGTGTATTCAATTTAAATCCACATAAATAAAATAAAAATAAAATAAAATATATAAAAATTAATTTCTCACATATTCATATCATGGAATAATAAAGAAGTATATGATCAACGAAATTAATGGAAATTTGGTTAAGAAGTTACCTTAACCCGAATCTGACTTGTCTCGTTCATTATTTGTATTGATGAATAATAATCATTAGTTAATTTCTAATTTCATGAGTACCATTTTAATGTTAATTATTTGTTTTATATCACTTATTACCATGTTATTAAATTTACCAAATTATTTATTTTTTATATTGTTGGTTTTCTCGATATTCGATACTCGAGTCGAAAATGAACTTGTTTGATGAAAATTGTCCATGAGGTAAAAATTAAATCTAATTAAAAATATTATTCATGATTTATATATCATATATATCCAGTGTATATGTATTTATAATATTCCATAACATTTGGATATTAGAAATGAAATACATTGTTCATGGAGAAGATAGGCCGTACGTATGCCTGAACTCTACATTCATTTATTTTTCATATTAAATGAATGAAGAAAATGATAGATAGGTATATTATAATTACAATAGAATATATATGTTTTATATGTTACATAAGTTTATTAACTCCATCCTTTGTACATTCCATTTATGGCTTGAACGACTCATGTAACTTTAAGGGTCCGGTAGACCACACTTCCTCAAATGAAATTAACATATTTACACATTATGGAATGCATAATAGTAAATTGTAAATAAGAATAAAATAATTATAGATTCAATATAAATATAATATATATAATATTTACTGATTAAATTCATGTATATAATCATGGTTTAATTAATATCTTTAATAATGAATCACATCGCTTTGTGGAGACAGTAGGTCGTACAAACACACGAGTGACAATATTATTCACTTAATAGTTAAAAGGTATAGAATTCGATGGTGTAATATTTATAATGAAAATTTATCATGTTATAATCATTATTTAAATCCATTATACTCATCATTATACCCATCAAAATTATGTCTTGTTTAATAACAAATTACATCACTATGTGGAGATGGTAAGTCGTACATATGCACACATGGGGATATTGTTATTCGTAGGATGGATAAAAGGAGTTATAAATCTGTTACATTACTATAATAAAATATTAATATGTATATTATAATATAATTATCACTTTATTATGGAAACTACTTAGTAATAGTATGTAGAAGAAGAAAATAAATTTGAATGAAGGGATAAAACGAGTACATCTTCATTGGGGGTCTCCTTTTGATTTCAACAAAAGGACTCCTTTAGATGTTTTCATCCCCAAGAGTTTCCCCCAAGATGAATTTAAGGATATTTGGAGTATTTTTTCAGGTTTTGGATGAGAAAAAATGATTTTGAGGGGGGAATAAAAGATATGGATAAGTTCTCTTTTATAGGACATGTGACGGGAACTTTAGGAAAGTCTTGAAATATTAAATATTTATAAATTATTTTTTGTTTATAAAGTCTAAAAAGTGATTTATTTATATGATACAGTGAATATGGGTCTAAATCCAATCAACTAATAGGTTTTAGACAGGTTTATTTTATAAATGTAATTATATGTTTTGGCATTAACCATTAGTTAAATAATTTATCTCTTACCAAGTCTTCTTGTATATTTACACTATATGATTAATATGTTTACTATAAAATTCTTAGAGAACATAAATTGGATAATTAAATAAATTTATAACACTATATAATTCATTTGGATGAATCATATATTTTTTTGACTAGTATACCTTTTAATAAAATTGTGTTTGTTTTAAAAATTCATTTATGCAAATTTTGAAACTAATTAGTAATTGATTTTTGTTAAAGTCATAAAAACATGATTACTTAAAAAAAGAATTAATTCATCCATATAATGTCAATTTTATGAAAACAAATCTTGTGTAGTATTTAAAATATCAAATTACATTTATTTTAAAAATTATAGTATCATTTATTTAAATCATTCACTGATTATGTAATCACAACATCATCGTTGTGTTATAAATATATTTATTTATTTATTTTGTAAAAATTATAAATAAAGTCTCATATTGTAGGAAATATTTTTATCCTTAAAATTACTGTTTATAGTCAAATATATCAATTATATATACCCATATTAATGTTTTATTATAATAGATACATGTATGTGTTATATTTATCTTTACTTTAAATTAATTATGATAAAATGTCATTATCACACCCAAGTGGAATCCAATAGCCAAAAACTACACCTAAGTATTGTTTTTGTATACCATGACTAATATTATATGATTAATAGACGTTTTATGTTAATTTTGTTTTATTATAATTTTATTTTTTACTCTTATTTACCTAGTTTACCCTTAAACCATGTTAAATAAAAATAATTATTGATGTTACTATTCATAATGTACAAAAATATAAGGTACCCATTTACATAATTTTAACATTATTATTGAAAATATGGAATCCATTTTTTCAAATAGAAAACATATAACTGGTAGAAATTAATTTAAAATAAATTATCATTTTCAAACCCAGAATGCGGGTTCTAAAAAAGTAAAAACGATCAAAATATTAAAAAAAATTATTTCCAATTTAAAATTTATCTTACTTATGAGGAATGATATAGGATTAAATGGTAAAAACATAATAAAAATATAAATTAAAACCATGTAAAATGGAAATATAACTATATAAATAAATTAGATGAAAAGGAAATATAGAATTAAAATCCAGTATTTTTTACCACACATTAAAAAATGAATATAATCATAAAAATACCAAAAGTAAATTTTGATATCCTTCTTCTAGAGAATATGTGTATTTCATAAAATCATATAAATAAACGTTAGAAAACTATATATTAAAATGGTTCACCATCAAAAGGTGCAAAAATGTCCTTTTAAAAATATTAGAGTATTTTATGCATCAAATTGGTTTCATTCTCATTTTGACAATAAAAACATCACTAGATAAACGAATTTAAAAAACATGACTAATAATATTATAGTTAGTTTTCTTTATTCTCACCGTTACAAAATCTAGGTGTTAACTACCATTTAAATTTAAAATAATATTATTGTTTTATTTTTCGATATAACTAAATGTTGTGGGAATCATATGATTTCAAGGAAACTCGTCGTTTTGTATCGAGTACAATATTAGATAAACCATTCTAGTTAAAATTAAATCAATATATTATCCATAAATATTAATGGATATGAACAAGTTTTATTCTATAAATAAGTGTGATGTTATAATTTGTCACCCAATCAACTTTCAAGGATATTAGTTAGATATGTCGTAAGGTTTTTTCGAATGTCGTTATAAATTTATTTTGATTGAGATTCAAGATTTTCCACTATGTTTTGTAATAATATACATCTTTTTATAAATATAGAGTTTTACTTCTACTTGAATTATCACAATGAAATTGATATCCAATTTGATTGGACAATCCACACACTTAAGGACATGTTGAGAGTATGATCAATTGACTTCAACGGAGGATGGGAACACCATTATCCTCTCATCGAGTTCTCACAAAATAAAAGTTTCCAATCAGTAATCCAAATGGATCCCTATAAAACTATTTATAGAAATATGTTAAGAACGCCTACATGCTGGTATTGAGATAGGGAACAAAAACTACTAGGTCTTGAAATAGTTGATGAAATGGTGGAAAATACATAGAGCATTTAGTATCACATCATGGATATTTAGAGTTGATATAATAGCAATGCTATAAATTATTTATGAGACACAAAGTTTAATGTTAGAGACAAGTACTCCTCCTCACATCTCAATGGATGAAATTTTGAATATACTGATCAAAAGGAAATCTTAGTCAAAGACACATTGGTCCCTTTGAGATCCTTGACCACATTAAAATGGTCCCATCTACTTACACTATAACCTAACCTCTATTAAGTACATATTGTATTCCATATATCCATATTAGTGATTTACATATCATAACCCTCACAGGTACTCAATGCAGGGGTGGTACCATTTGAGAATGATCTCTCATATGAGGAGCTTCCAGTGAAGATCATATCCCATACAACAATTTTGTAAAAAATGAAAATGAACCAGCTCAATGTGTTGTGGGGGAAACCACATATTTGAAAAAGTGATGTGGGAACTAGAGGATGTGATGAAAATTAATTATAGTCATCTATTTTAGTGTGGGGAATGAAAAATTTGATGTTATATTTTTAAAATAGGGAATATTGTAATGACCCAAACTATTATGAATAAAATTCCCATTATGATTTATTGAAATACATTATTATATATTATAGGTATAGAAAAAATGAACTTATTTTGTTTTATTATATCCTATTAGATTTAAAATACCATTATGAATCATTATAATTGACAATATATTCATTGAACACTGATAACATGATTCTTTTAAATGTAGGGTTTTAATAAATCCAATTAACATTGAAAAAAAGAAGTGATAACCCAAGCGAGTAAGATCATACCCTATGAATCCCAATTATCAGATATTTTGAGGGAGATATCATCCCTAGGAGTTTTCCTTGACCAATCCCAAAATGAGATCCAACAACATAATCATGATTGAAAACATTTATGGGATACGTTTAAGATCATCGAGATCACGACCCAAACCATGTGCGCTGAACCACCCCATTAAATTATCATTTTCATGCACCCTTTGAGTGTTTCCTACTTATTAAAGGGATATGTATCAAGACCCTATCTACATGAGTGTGTAAATTATTTTTTATTATATAAGGAATAATGTTTTTTTATATTATTAGTAATTTATTTATGATTTTTATTTTGATATAATTAAACAAAAAATGTATTTTCGGGTAATATTCAAATTCAATTAATGAATTTATTTAGATGAATTAAGATTTTTTTGAAATAAAATTTTTTTAAAAAAATTATTATTAAATAATATTTATCATACATAAATGATCATATAATTTTTATGAAGTCAAATGTAATATTTATAAGGGTTTGGAAACTATTATTTTTGAATTCGACTATTTCTCAATATATGTTGATTCTTATTTTAAAATTTTAAATTCACGTATTTAGACAATTATTGATATAAAATTATTATTTTTATGCAATAATATTGTGTAAATTATCCAATGGTGAAAGGTTTTAATATTTTCTGAGGTAGTTGAATTATTGAGTAAAAATTAAAAATTGTATAAATATACAATGTGTATTAAGACATCATAAGGATCAAATAGTGATTTAATTAGTTATATATATTTTATCCATGAAATAATTATGTTTTAAATTTAATATATTTTTATTTTATTTTTATTTTATAATTTTTATAAAGCCTTTAGGAATCCTCTAAAATAAGTATTATATTTTAATGTTTTAAAATAATTTATTTATGATTATGACTCAATTTCACATAATCAATGGTATTATTTATTTAAATTTAATAATTTAGCCATATAAAATAATTAAATCTACTCTGCAATGTAAGAAAAATGGGAAAAAACCATAGGAATGTTTGTGAATTTGTTTATTTTATTATATAGAGTTAAAAACCTAGGTTTGAGAAAAAATTAATAATTCCTCGCTAATTTATTATATAAACACCCACAAGATCACATTTATCATCACTAATAATAATTTTAGAACGTTTTTAATCTTACCTCCCCACAATAGAGTCCTCTTATGGTTTCCCAAATCTTACAAGTGGCTCTTACCAAGCATTTGAAATCACACTCTCAAGATAATATATCCTTTCCTTCTCGCATTTATTCATGTTTCTTCATTATATTAGGTATTATATTTAAAATTCCTAATGTTGAGATATATTTTTTCATTTAACTTTTAATTTATATTTTATTTAAAAATTATTAGATAATCATTTATATATCATAAATCCATTTTATGAATCATTATGTGAGGTCATTAGGCTGCTAGGATTCCACTGTGATTTTTCTTGAAAATAATTTGTGTAGTGAATACTATACCCATTTCATATCAACGGTGTCCACATTTATAAAATTATAATTACATGATTGGGGAATTAAAATTATCTATTCTACCCTCCTAGATCATTGAAAAAAAAGCAATGATATATGATTCTATGGTTTATGATCTATGTGGAACACTTAAACATAATAATGAAATGAAACTAATGGTTGTGCCTGAATCTATATAGTGATGCAATGCATTGGGTAATGTGTTAGTATTACATGACTTCATAAGAGGGATTATAAAGTGTAACTAATCCATCACTATAATTTTTGTATCATTATTTCTTGGAAATTATCATTGACCTATATTTATGTTGCAATGTTTTAAGTTGTTTCCATATCTCCCATGTTACCTTTATGATTATCCTGTTATATCATGAATTATTATTAATGTTTATGATTTTCCCAATTTTATGCCCAATTTATTTTAATATTGTCTAAGATGTATTAATTTATTCATGTTATTCCATTTTAATTAACTAACAAATATTTATAGATAACCCCTTCCATACGTATGTCCCCATTTATCACATGTAGTTTTAAGTACGAGCCTATTAAAAAAGATTTCAATAATGATGATGTACTTCATGGTTTTTATTTTCTATTTAATATACCTAATTCTTATATAAACAAGAATTCCTAATCATATAGGCTGAAATAAGTGTAATATTAGGTAATAAATCATGCAATAATATGAAATAAATATAACGGTTTTCATAAGGCACATGCTTCTTTAAATAATGTTATGTTGATCAATCGAGAATGTCTACCACAAAAGTTTTTTTATTGGTTGTAATTATTTTTTTTAGGTAAATTTTACATCTAATGTAATTTGTTTTCTTTAAAATATTTTTTTTAATATTATTATTTAAATGATGGGGTACTGTAAATTTAAATTATATTTAATATTTTGTATCAGCTTTTATATTTTTCTATTTATGTAGCTTCTAGCATTTTTTAAAAACTAGTAAGGGCCTTTATGATTGGTAAACTAATAACTAATAAATTTATCCTTTATCAGTAAGAAAATAACTAATAAAAGAACCATTTTTAAATATATATAGAACACTCTTAAAAAAAATATCATTATCTGTGTTTTTAGAATTGATAAAATCCATTGTGTTTTACAAATAGTCAAAATATTTTTTTATTTTTGTGAGAATAAAACTGAAATCTAGAACTAATATATTAATTATATTTAGTAGTTATACGTACTTGGAATCCATGATATCTTAGGTTTGAGTCTCGATGAAAATAGTTTGACGTAAATGTTTTTACATATTGTAGATCATTATTGTGTTAGAAATCTCATTTTGGAATTGTAAGATGATTAATTATATACCTGTATTTTTAATTATCACACAAAAAATACAAGAACTAATTCATTGGAAATGAAATATATATATATTATTAATATTTTTTGACAATATTTATGGAGTAGAATATATTAATAATTTTAGTAATAAAATGTTCCACATTTTTAAAAAAATAAAAACAGATAATTCAAAAAAAACTATTAATCTATAATAATTGAATTTAAAATCATTTTAGTCAATTAATGATATTGTATGTTTTCACAAATGAGTGAGTTGAAAAGTATTTGTGATGGGAAACTATGGATTAAAACGGGTAATGAACCCATGAACATTTATATACATGAACTTGAACGAAATTTAAAAATTAAGGAATGAACCATAAGGAAACCCTATTTAATATTTAACCCCAATACTTGAACTCAAACTCGAATGAAAAATTTAAAACATGGTTTAAAATGAAACTCATTTGAATTTAAATTTTTTCTTTTTTTACAAATTTTTTTGTTAAAATATATTTTAAACCTAGACCATATTAAACTAAAATTTGTATATTCTCAGGTAATTCGTTTTTGGATTACTGATCCAGCGTGTGGTTCCCATCAAGAGGCACTTCTATAATACTCATTAATTTTGGGGTGTATTTTCATTTAAACAAGTATTTTTTTTGATAGCTTCTAATACACACAACCCAAGATTAAAACGATCCCCTGTATATTTTATTAATGTAAAATAATAAAATATACGATAAAAGTTAATATATTATCGGAATTAAATATAAAACATCCTTAATAAAACTACACGAATATTAAACTATAATTAAATAAAATGACCACAAAAACGAAATTGTTCCCATAATTGTATTCACTAAATCTAATGGCTCTAATTTTAACTATCTAAAGAATAAAAATTATAATAAATATCAAATAAATTTTTAGAATGAAGTACATTAATATGATGAATTTTTTTAGTGGTTGATGTAAGGTTATATATAGGAATGTCATATTTTCAACAGCAAAAAAGTCATTGGATACATGGTCTTTAGATATTTTAATATTTTATATACTTGTATACAATATATATATTGAATTTTTTTATTTTTTAGTAAATTTAAAATAATTTAATTTACATTATATAAATAATCATGGAATGCAATAAAAATATAATAATTTATAGAATATTTTATTATAGTTTTTTTATGAATTTGTTTTAAAAATTAATGATTTTCTGTGCTTATAAAATTCAATGAAGTATTTTGATACTAAATTATTGATATGATTTAATGGTTAAAAGATAAAAAAATTGAATTTTATTAAATTCATCTTAAAAGGTATAATTTTTATAGAATTTATTTTTATTATTTGGGTAATTTTTTATTAATAAATAAAATTGTTCACTATTGATGTGTTATTTTAATAATAATATATATTTATATTCAAAGAAATTTCCATTAATTTAATATTTAATAGTTCATATTGAATAATAATAAATTTATTTTTGGATTGAAAAATAAATTTCTCTAAAACATCATTTATGCAGTATACATACATTCTTTAAAGATTACTTTTTATCACCTTTGTAAACAGAATTCAACCAAATGTATTTCATATTTTTAATCAAAATATAAATAATATTTAATAAGTTTAATATATTTTTTTAGTATAAATATGTTACCAAGGTAAAAACATGTCTACGTAAATTTAAAATGCTAAAAAAATGGCAATGTCATTAAATATCATAAATAATTATCCCTAAATAATTTTATGAGGGTTTATTATCCTCCCCATTTCCTATTTCAATTATTTTTTAGTTAATATTCACATTCCATGAGATATTTCTTCACTTATTCAGTAAGGATTGGGAAATTTTGAAAAATGAAATCAAGATCACTTATAAAATGACTCGTCCTCTACCTTACACAACCCACAAATTTCATATAGTTTACTCCCAAATACATATGAATATTGAATCCCTAAAATGAATATCCATCTTTTGGGAACTTCATATTAGAATAATGTTTCCAAAACCACTCATTTCAAATAGTTTCTCTAAAACGATATTCAAGTCTTTAACATAAATTCTATCATATCATTAATAATTATTCTTTAACAACATCATACACATCTTATTAAATATAAATTTCCTATTTAATAAAATTTTAAATCATTAATATTATATAAAATTTAAATTATTATTTTGTAACAACATTTTCTTACTCATGTTGTAATTTAAAGTGTTCTTATTTGTGTTGGTTTTACCACCTAGATGAATGATGTTATAACATTTATATCATGAATGAATAATAGAAAATAAATACAGAAAATATGAGGTAATAATTATGAATTTAATAATTTCAAAAATTTTGTAATGGTAATACATATAAGAATACTAATTAATAAAAGAAACTATTTTTGAAATCAAAATTCACAGAAATGATATTTTTAGGAATTCCAAGAATAACACTAACATCTGTTTCATGAATTGACCATGGGAATATAGAAATATATAAAATGAATATAATAAATGATAATTAATATTCTATAGGTGATGAACCCAGGATCAGGGAAAAATTACTAGAATCTCCAAAATGAGTCTAGCATAGAACAAATGAGATAATTAACACTTGATAATTAATTTGAAAAAATATTTATTAATAAATGGTAAAAAAAGAAATTATAAATGAATATTATTTATTCTAATAAATAAAAATATAACCCTTTTATATATTAATAATAAACATAAATTTATTATATAGGTATTTAGAGAATGTTTATCCAAGGAGAATTTCATGTTAATGGTTTATTATCTCGAACTCCCTTTTTTGAGATATACATCTTTTTGTCAATTGTTTTGTTTTTTATAGTGTAAATACTTAAATTGAATTTATTTTATAATACCTTTCATGAAATTAATTATATTTAAAATTCATTCTATGTTTCTAAAATTTATGGGGTTTTTGTTGAATTGTTACCAATTCCTTAACGGTTTCATTTCCCATCGTAATTTGAAATTGAGACGGTGGACATCTAAATTTTTAACTGAAAAAATTATATATTTTTTATATATAAAACAAAATATATTTTATCCTAATATAGTTAAGTTTTATGTTTTATATTTATTTATACTATTTTTCCTCCCTTAAGTTCACACTTTAACTAAAATATTACTTATTAGTGGAGACAACCTTATTCTATCTTTTAATTTGGCAATCATTCTCCCCCCATGATCATATTATATATATATATTGCATTATGGATATTTAAATCTATACATTTATCATTTATTAAGATCATTTTATGGGTTTTTAAATTATTTATCATTTTTGTGAAAATAATATATTTTTAACATTTTCTTAATTGTTCATTTTTAAAGGTTATTAGAAAGAATGGAATGAATTTTTTTATACATTCCAAAAAAATCCATTTTCCCAATTCATTATTCATTATTATTTATGTAAATTTATTTCACAATTTTCATGATTTTTTAAAATAATTTATATAGCCATTTGGTTATAAAATAATAAATTTGAAATATATTTTATTAAAAAAATAATGTGTATTTATTCTTATTTTTCAAATTAATTTTTGAATTCTCTTAATATGTCTTTTTCATGTATATAAATATCATTTAATTTTTATTATGATTAACTAGGGAAATTATCTATGGATTACTTTCACATTATTTCTTCATTTATATTATGATCATGTGTTATGAAAATATTCATTAAAACCATTTATTAATAATTGGTTAATTAAATTATGATGGGATTATTATTTTCTATGTTTATGTGACACACATATGTATGATTTATCATTATGTGATGGGATGGTCCATTATATCCCTCCAATTCATTGGGTAATGTTTTGTATTACATGAGACTGGGATGGGACATGATTAATTAGAACAAGTCCAAATCATTGTGAGATTTGGTTGGATAACAAAATTTCACTATACTATATCTAGGTGGTTGTAAAATTACATTATGATATAAATATCATAATGGTTATAAATAACATATTTTATGATTTAAATAATCATTTTTTAAACACTATTATTAAGTTATTAAATGTACCTATGTCATTTTCTCATGACTCATGCTTATTGACTCAAGTTCCCATAATTTTGTGAACCAGTTCTTATATTATAAAAAAACAATATATCATGAATCATGTTTGAAAATATATTTTTTATTGGATATGATTTCCATCTGTATGATCATGTAAATTGATTATATCCACCTATCCACTTTTTATCTTAGTATCACTTATGATCTTTAATTAGTAACTCTTATGTTCACCCCTTATAATGAATATGATCACACAGCTTTCATATGTTACTATATCTCAACTAATAAACAAAAATAATATGTTAAAGTTTTATATAATGGTATAATGTAAAATAATTATATCAGGGAGATGTTTAAAGATATTTTTAAAATAACTTTCTTATGTATCTCATCCCTAAAAAATAAATCTATAGGTTATGAGGTGAAATTTATTTTGATATGTAATTAGTATTCATATAGAATTTTTCAGTATGTATATGTATATTAAGGTTGGTTAATCTCAACTTCCCTATAAATATACCCCATGTGGGGATCCCCTCAATTGGCCATTCCCCATGTGATCATTTTCCCAAGTTAGGTTGTCCCCTCAAGAAGCTCTTCCCAAGATAGTGGTCCATTCCTACTGGATGTTTTTTAAATAAAGAAAAATTTAAATTATTTACATTAAATTTTTTATAAATAAATGTAATAAATATATATATATTTATATAGTATGTTTTACAGTATCCTTCTGTAAGTATCCAAACTTGAACTCAAATATAAACAGGTATTATATAATACCTGAAGCTAGTTTTGAGAAACCCAAACATGGTTTAATCATATATGTTATATGATTATCAAGTATTAATTTTCATCCCAATTACTAAAATTAAAAATATTCCTTTATGAAATGAATCATTTTTTGAGGAAAACATTTCATATTTTAGATGGGGATATGTTGTATCTTATAAATGAATAATACTAATGGATGAAAATAGATTATAGTTGTTCATGTTAATTATCTCTAAATTAACTAATTTATTGTCTCATAAAAATTTGGTATCTCAATATTATGGGATTATAAATATTGATACTTTTTCTTAATATACAAAAATTCTTTCTATTTAATTACTCATAAGTTTTTCTTTTTCCTACCACCGATATAATTATCCTTTTTATGTTAACATTTTTCTTATCATCTGAATTTCATGATGAGTATTCTTATATGTTATAAAAAAATGGGCTTGATGATCTCTAAAATAAATTAGAGGCATGACATTGAGGGTGTATATTTTCATTAAAAAATATAATATGAGATAACTAAAATAACTTATATAAATAAAAGTATGTTTATATTTATCATTAATTAAAATTAGTATGATATTGTTTTAGTTGTTTTTTAATATATCATTTGGGTACTATAGATATAATAGTTATTAAAATAAAAATATGATTAAATGAATTACATAAATTATTATTGAAATGTTAGGTAACAGTTATTTTCCTCTGATCTAAGATAATTTTTTTTATAAATATAAATTTTTTATTTATATTGGAATGACATAGATTATCCTAAAATATATTTAAAAATAAGATATCAAGTAAGGTAATAAAATTAGAACTCATGTCTTGTTCATTTCTATAATTTTAAATATAATATTTTGTTTTTTATTAATATAAAATAAATACTAATCTATGTATTTTATTTTTAGATTATGTATATTTTTTTTATTCACTGCAATTTCTTAAAGAACATATTTTTGGGATTGTATTTATTCTTTGGGATCATTAATTTTTTTACTTTTCTGATTTGTGGTTGTTGGACATTTTTTAACTTTATTTATCAAATGAAACATATTTTTTGAGTCATAGTATATTATCATATAAATTTTATATAACTTTTGTACTTACATTATGTTAATTTAAATAACCAAATAAGATTGAATCACCATTATAAAATATTATATAATATTTACTTGTATTTCTTATTGATCATTGACTGGTTATTTTTCCTTATATATAATATAATTAAAACTGGTTGGTTTTAACAAATATTTTTAATATGTTTAAACTGACCATGAACACCACTATAGTATTCCTTCATCACTCACTACATGTCATTAAAAAACCATCATATTTATTTTTTGTTTGATTTTATATGATTGAGATTTATTTTAACATTAGTCAAGACATGATGGACCCTTTTGTATTTCTAAAATATATATCTTTATAATAAATTATATTATATCTACTCAAAATCTAGAATCCCCTATTTGGTAGTTATTGTAAACACATGAATTTTCTTAATGGAAAAAACTATTAATTTTTTGTTCTTGATCCTTTAAACATTCCTATTTATAATTATTAATCAAGAAAATGACGTCACATGTGAATCTAGTCCTTATTTAGTGCTTCGAACTCAAAAATATGAAAAAACTAAATGAAGACATAGTTTTTAACCAAACTTCAAACCCAGGGACGATGACCGTGTGAGTTTTGTAGGTTTTGTGTATATGTGGGTTTGTATTGTTTGCACAAGGTTAGTCAAACTGTGTAGAAAAATATTCAATTTTACCCTAAAATAAAATGAGTATCGCATGATTGGAACACAATTTTCCAACTGTTTTTCCAAACTGTGCATAGTGAGTTGTTTGGGTGAATTTAAAATTTACATCTCTTAAGTGTGTTAGCTTTATTTCCTTTTCTTTTTCCTCACCACTTACAATATCTTGATCCTCCTCCCTTTTAAACCAACTCATCCTCTCCAAGAATGGAATTAAAGAATCCCCACTATCTGATCTTTGATTTATCCACTGTCAAATTCTTGGGAAAGATAGAGGTATTAAATTGAATACCCTCTAATCCATTTCAAGTTATCCATGCCATCTATTATGTTATTTTGGTGTAATATCATTTTCCCCATTTTTAGGGCATCCGAGATTTTCATCAATTTCTTTTATCCTAGCTTGAATAAAACATTGATACGACATGATGAAGGCTCTATGAGGCTACGGTCGGTTGTCATGGACTTTTCCCACCATTTCATTTCATTTCACTAATTTATTCATTGTTCCATAGTCTATGAACATCTGGTTTTGCCTCTAATTTTTGAAAATAAATTAAAATGGAAGTCTCGTCATGCCCTTGGTGACCTGTTCAAGAGATGAATAAACCCATTCTGTTGATCACATTGATTTTATTCCATCATAAGGGTATTAATTTCATGGAATTACCATTCCCTTGCCTTATGAAACATTACCTCTCTTAGAGGGTTATTTCTTATCATGTATTAACATAATTTTATTTCATTGGATGAAATTTAATGAACTAACCAAGTTATTATAGCCTTATACATCGTACAAAAATTCAATTGTCTAATGGTTTAGTCCATGATCCCTTATTCTATATTACATAAATGGATTTACAAATTAAATTCCTTGATAAATTTTCCAATGGAAACAAGTTCTTGATTGAATACAATGTCTTCTAATTGGACATGCTATATATGTATAAAAGTCTAGATAAATTTACATTTACATAGTGTTTAGGGTGATACAAGGGGTTCCGACATAATGAATCCTTGGATGGAATATCGTTCCAATTATATCTTCTGTCAATGCTATGTAAACATGTCGGGGTTGATATTATCCATGCCTTAGATTAAATAACCATGCAATGCCTATTTTCACCTCTATATGAGTGTCACCAGCTCTCTATGGAAGACCCACTGATTAGGATCGATGGAATGACTGGTTATTCCATTCCATAAGAAGGAATCAATCCAATATGTGTGATACTATATATGGACATAGAGGTCTATTGTTGCTATTTTTTAACACCATACTGTTGTGACACTTGGGAATGCATATTTTGGTAACCATGGATAGAATCATGGAATTGGTCTTATGATAAACCCCTCAAATAAAACAAGGAAAGCCTCTTAGAATTGAAAATTATGTGATAAGGGTGACTCTCCATACTATTTAAATATGTTTTAATGTTAATTAAAATTTAAATAAAGTTTTCTAAATTATTTTTGATTTATTGGTTTTAGAAATGTAGGTATGTGTCCTCAAAGAAAAATCCCATGTTTGAGGACAATCCATATACATTTACCCAACTAAATTTTCTATCTCAAGATCTATCAATTCAGATGTAGCAGATGAGGTCGAAGTATGTAGATTGGACTGGTCTCTAAGTGGAACTCAGTCCAATGTGTTTATTTATCTAAATTGTATTGAATCTAAATTATTAAGGCACATTGATTATTTATTATTTCAAAAAATGGAAAGGCCAAGACACTATGGGTGATACCATACTGAGATTATATCTCAGACCCTACTCATACACCTTTTTTACTAGATTAGAATTTATTATTATAGGTGTAGGAAAAGGGAGCCGCCAGCTTCCAATTCCTAAATTATTTTTCTAACATAAAATTGGGAGAAAAAGAATGAGCATATTCTCAAGATTGTATTTGTATATTTTTTTGGTATTTTTCACATTTTTTTCATCATGTTTTATATTATTTATCCCCTTAACATTACATAGTCATTTTTCTATAAACATATGATATACTATAATCATTATTTTGTTTTTTTTATTTATTTTTCTACCACATTTTATTTCATTTTGTTTAATTATTATGATTTTGGTTTCCACTTCTATATCGATGTTTTTTCTCCTTATATTTCTTTTATATATATTATGATGATCTCTACTCAAATAAATGAATAAATAGTCTCCTCACAGACTTACCTTAGGCCGTCATTTCTTGTCGGTAACCTCTCACATCCTGGGAGGTGCTCTAGATGTCTTATGGATCACCACCTCAGGGTAAAATCAAGTGGTATTTGGGTAAAGATCATATAAAGTGCTATCAGAGGTGTCTTACTTTTTTCTCACTATTTGGGATTATCTAGAGACAAGTATATAGGAATTTGTTTATGGTATTGTTCCGGGAAGAAGTCGCCCCGTAGATTGGGGAAACCCAAATTACATGGGATGTGTAAACGTTTTTATTTCCTATTCTTGTTTCTATATCATTGGATTTTAACATAAAGTGATGTAATTACATTTAATTGTCATCACATTGATGAGATATCAATTATATATCCTTAAAAAATGATTGAATATTATATTCATTCATCATATTAGGCATGATAGGATTTAAACAACCATGATTTTTTCCATTTCATATGTATTTTCCAACATGCACTATATTTTTCCCATGTTTTTTAATTGTGACTTTTTAGTTATTCCTTACAATGTGATATTAATTTAGATGATGGAATAACTAGTTTAATTGACCAATGATTCCACAATTAGTTTTTTTGATTAATGAGTGTCAATAATCCAATTAAAACATGACATATGGCCCATTACACATTTTTACATATATAAAGGTGAGGATACAATTAATTAATATATAATGATAAATTTATAAGTTGTATGGGCCCTTATGAATTAGAATTTGTGACATAATTAACAAAATCATAATGATAATAACAAATTACAAAATAATGAATCCAAAATAATTAATATGACTTCATGCTTTAAATGATATAGATTCTAATGTTGAAATGAGAGATTGTATCCTGACTTGACCCTAGTAGTGATCTATAGTTATTCTATCCTATATGTTTTTAGTGTATCATTTGAATCACAACCACCAGGATCATGGAGTAGGTTAAGGTTTTTTTATTTGGGTAGGTGGACCTTGTACATATCCTTCTTTACATCATTTATTATCTGTCAAAATTTCTATCTAAGGATTTTTCTGGGCATTTGTAAAGTCATGCCGACATGATGACATCATGTTGTATTCAGATAGAGTTGTGATGATCATTATTTTGAGGTAATGGTCTAGGATCCACCTGAGATACATCTTTTAGTGACACCTAAGGCGCCTTGAGAAAAACATTCACGAGTGATGATTCCTAGTTTCGAGATAGATTACATTGCCTTATGCAATATGTTCAAGGGTGAACCATGACCATCCCTTTCTATGGAAAAGACACACGAGTTTGAGTATCAACATCCTCCCACCGTATCATTGGATGGTATACTTAGGGATTATAAATCCATGTTTGTGTATAAGGTGTCAATATTTATGAATATCAATATGAATCTCAAGTGGAGGGAAAATCATTTGACAGATATGCTATGTGGTCTTCCAATGTTTTTTGGGTTATTCTATCATATGATGGTTTACACTAGGGTGTGTTCAGGGTGAACTTACAGAAACCCTTCATTGACTACTTATTTCATTAGACCATTATAATGGATCCTATATGGGAATTCATGAACCTGGACCACAGTTACATGTTGGTGGTGGAATACTTATCTTGCTTCACTGAAATGAAACATTTTGCACCAAACATGACCGGTTATGAGCATTGTTATGTGAGGTGATTTGAATATGGGATTTCTTATACCATCTGATCATAGGTGAATGTCCCTTTTTACCACCATTTCATTAATTTTTAACCCCAACCTCATCAATAAGAAATACAAGGGGGAATAAGGTGACATGAAATAGGACAGTTCAACTTTGAAATAGACTATAATTCAGTTAATAGGAGGAAAGAAGTGAAAGATCAAGGGAACACATTGAGGAAGTACCAACTAGGTGGCATGAACTGGCATTTTTGTAATGTGTCACCATTGTAGTTGGATAGGTCACACGAAGTCCCTAGTGTATGAGGAACCTGATCGAGTGCTAATCTTGAGGATGGATAGGCCACCGACAGTGTTTCATTCGGTCTTTTTCCCCAATTATATGTGATTGAGGTTCTATTACACTGCCTCCTTTAGGTGTAGGATCAGTGAAACCTCATCACCCATGATTATACTCTTTTATAGTATTTTTAGACCAAGCAACTATTTATGGATGAGGAAGTCAGGTTTCAGGGGACCCTCACCAGTAGATTAGATCTGCTCAGGCTACATAGGAAGTATCTTAGGGACAAGGTTTAGGTCATATCTATGTTTTTTTACTATACCAGTGGGGTAGATTCCAAGTCCCTCTATATTTTGAGATACAATTCTAGTAGCCTCTAATTTAGTATCCTCCTTATTTGATGAAGGTGCATCACATTCTATTCCACTTTCTACAACTATTGGAATTTTAGGCTTAGTGATATAATAATCTATTGCTGTTATGACCCTCAACACACAGTTGGGATTTCAGACTGAGGGTGTACTCCAATACAAGGAGTTCCCCTATAGACTAGCTAATATAGTTTTTATGGAGTTTCTTTATCCTTGAGATGATTGTTTTCGACATCATTTTCAGAATGGATTGTCTTGTGCCTTATTGAGACAAGATGTATTTATATCATTGTTGTGTTTAATTAACAACACTTGATGGGAACATTCATATACATAAGGGAAAACTAGATCTGCAAGCCTATCATGCTAGACTCAAGTGTACTGGGTTTATCTGGATGAACTCCTAGAAGGATTATCTCTTTATGAGTGATCATGGGATACATGTTGTGGAATTACCTCTAGTTGTGGACATATTTTGGGATGTATTATCAGAATATTTTTCTATATTACCTCTTGAGATATATATTGAGTTAACCCTTGATCTTCTGCCATGGGTGGCACCGGTTTCTATTCCTCCATATATGTTGGCACATACAGATGTCTTGAAACTCAACATGTTGTATATATACACATAGAATAGGGGTTTCATATGACAAAAAACATATCCATTGGGATCCCCAGCTTTTTTCACCATGAATGTTGAAGGTACCCATCAACTGTTTGTGTATTAACAATGAATAAACCAAATTATGGTGAAGAATTGGTAACCATTTCCTTGAATAAGCGACATCTTCATCCAAATCTGAGGAGTAACTATTTTCTCAATGATCAATTTGTGGTTGGGAATCCATCACATGTGTGTGATTACATCATACATATAATATACAATGTTTTTTAGAAGGTATTGATTGTACAACTATCTGGTTATGTTGTTCGGTCTGAATAATGTTTTAGAGGACTTCATAAATCTAATGATTTGTGTTTTCCAACCATATATTTATTCCATCATGGTAGTGTTCATAGACAACATCATAGTGTATTTTAACTGTAGACGCGATCATAACAATCTTCATGATACCGTGATGATTTAACTATGTGAGAACCAACTATATGAAAATATCATAAAATGTATCTTTTGGATAAGTTAGGTTCAATTATTAGGTCATATCATATCTAACGAAATAGTATCAGTTAATCTGTATAGGGCGAGTATC
The DNA here is from genome assembly GCA_963277665.1 of Viscum album. Lineage (NCBI taxonomy): Eukaryota > Viridiplantae > Streptophyta > Magnoliopsida > Santalales > Viscaceae > Viscum > Viscum album. The sequence goes on along the minus strand of OY728127.1, from coordinate 1,514,468,748 downwards.
GTGGTTTCCTGGGAGTGTCCAAAAAATATGTTCAATATATGAAGATTGATAGGACTGACTGTCTTTTGTAGGTGATTCATCTGTTACTTCACTAGCATGGAAGTTCCACTTATGGTCTTGACCAAGAAGTGTGTGAAATTTGACTATAAGGATTCATGTGAGACAAATTTTTTAGAGTAAGAGGAAAGAATCACATCGTCTCTGATTTTGATTCTGCCTAAGATGGGTAAAAAGTTATAAAATTTACTATGATGCTTAAAGAATTAGTTTGGGTGTAGTTCTGATGCAAGTTTATGGATCCATTGAATATGGATCCCTCTAGATGAGACCACATGAGTGGAACTACCCTACGCATGACCTTAGGCTTACAGTTGTGGTATGCACTCCCCACTATTAAAAAAATTACTTGTTGGGTGAGTGGTTCATTATTTAAACATACCATAAAAGTATAGAATACATCTACACATAGCGAGACATAAATCTATGGCAACATTGGTGGTTTTAATACCATTCGTTGTTCAGCTTTGTGGTAACATACACACCCAAAAAGAGAAATGTTGTAGCTGAAGCCCTAAGATGGAAAACATAGACACAATCCATCATGGAATCATGAAGTGTGTTGTAGTTGATGGATATGTTTTCTAAGATGTATATTTATGTTCAATAATTTATTGGGAAAAAAATTATTGAATCTCTAGTAATGTCATCCTCTCATATAGAGCGGCTCCAGATGAGGAAGATTTTCCACTCTGAGGGACCCGTCTTGAGGGAGAACGTCACATGAGAGAACCTGCATTATATTTGGGTTGAGGAAGGAAGTGAGACCCTACTCCTATATTAACGTTAAGGGTTCCTTATGATATATGAGAAGAGATGAGGATGGAATCACTTTCCTATATATGGTAATTTCATCGTATGATTACAAATTTGTATCGAGATATGTATCGTAGGTATTGGTGGAAAGCTATGAAGAGGAAGATTTTAGGCTTCATCACTCGGTCATCCACCTATCATCATGTTAAGGAATATCACCATTGGTCTGCTATAATTATTCATCCTCTTAGAATTCGTGAGTGGAAATTGAATATGTCACCATGGATTTCATGACAGGCTTGCTGAGATCGCCTTGAGGTAGTGATGTGTTATGGGTTGTCATCGATAGGCTGACCAAGGTCACACACTTCCTAACAATCCATGATACCTTCTATATCTAATATAGAGTGAAACTATATAGTGTATCATATTATATTGTATCATATTGAAACACCCAGTTAACATCTTGGTTCTCACAAGGGTTGAAGAAATCATTGGGTTCACATGTTCTCTCGAGTATTACATATCACCCCCAGACCAATGAGCAGTGCTAGAAAACAAGAACGGTGTTAGAGGATATGATAAAATATTTTATCCATTATTTTTTAGGTTATTGGAAAAAACATATTCTTATGTTTGAGTTTTATAACAACAATATTTTTCAAAAAACAATTCAGATGGATCCACATGAGGACCCCTACGGTAGACAATGTCATTCACCTCTATGCTAGTTAGAGGCAAGTGAGGTAACTCTACATGGTCCTTATATCATTCATGAGACTTCATTAAATATCCCTCTAATTCAGAAGTGTATGGATACAACTTAGTCTTAGAAGATGTCATTCATTGTTCATCGCTATAGGCATTAGGATTTTGATGTTGTACATTTGGTTTTCTATGTGTATCGCCTATATTTATTCAGAGATGAATTAGGAGAAAATATAAGTTATCACTATGAAATGTTAGGAGTTTCATGATATTGGAGTGAGATAGTTCAGTAGCCTATCAGTAGTTGTTATCCTAGAGGTACAGTTCCTTTCCTGACATCTTTCATGTACCTTAGCATTAGTGGTATCATGCTGGCCAATTTAATTTTTTTGACCATGGGTATGTTGAGATGTATAAAGATGTGTCCTTCAAGGAGCATCTGATTCGTATCATTGATCATAGAAAAAATCATTGTTGAGGTGGTTCATTTCATTTGGTCTAGGTGTTGTGGTATCACAAGTGATTATAGGATGATACTTGAGAGTGGGAGCATATATATGTATGAAGTGGCTAGAATTCTTTTCAAATGATGTTCTACTACCCTAAAAAGGGAATGTAGGGGATGAGTTATCTTATGGATGGGAGGTTGTAACATATCATATTTTCATAAAGGTATGAACCATTAATTTTTTTACTTATTACAATAAATATACCTAGTAATTGTGATTAATCAAGTCAAGGATATCTCATGTAGTGACATAACCCTAGAAACCCAAAGTCGATGTCTTCTACTAATTACATTGGAATGATTAAATGGAATCAATAACCAAAGGATTAAAAAGATTAGTAGTCTTAGTAAACTAGGTACATACATGAGTCTTGTATTATAATAGAATACAATAATTATAACAAAATTATTTTCTTATTTCAAAATAATTAACTTCGAGGATAACTCTAATTCATCTATTAAATGCTATCATATCATTAATAGTATCCTTCTTGGATTCTAGGGTAACTAAACAATGTAAATATGATCTCAAAAGATTAATAAGGTAAAAATATAGTGGAATAAAGATTTAATCAATGAGAATAATAATTATGATACTGTAAATAACTAAACTGACATGACATATAATAAATAAACTGAGAAGGCAGTGCATAAATAGTATGGAAAAGTAATAAATAAAAAGACATGCCATTCAAATAACTATAAATGGAAAATTAAATAAGGAAGGGTAAAAAAACTAAAACACATTGCATTTAATCAATGAATTAGAAAAGAAATATATCCACAAATATATCAACACAAAATCTCATGGATGAATAATAACTGAAACTAAATGAGTTAAATTCATAATAATTAGACATCATGTTTCCTAGGAACATGACACATTTCCCATCAATCGACTATTTAAAAATCTCCAATTTTCACAACATATCCAACCCATGATACTATTAAAGAATTGAGGTGATTTCATTAACAGGACCCCAACCCATAGGGCTTTATTTAAATGGTCCCCAACACATGTATTGATTTTCCAAAACAATCACAATATCGAATAAACTATATGGATGATCATATATTAATATTTATTAAATAATGAATATTTATCAATATTTCCATAAATAAAAAAATAATATTCAATGTAAACACCATATGAAAAATGGAAAATGGTTTTGGAAATAATAATATCAATGAAAAATGATATGAATATTGTGGGGAAATTTAGTGTCAAATGATCATATAAAATTGAATATTTCAAGGGGACTAGAATGAATCAATGAAGTGAATGTGAATAATATCCTTGGAAAAATCAATTATAATCCATCCATTAGATGATTAGGGATTGAATAAATTCAAAATAGACTAAGTGGATTAAAATAAAATTTTTTATCCATTGATTAATGGAAATAACAGAAAAATAGATCTTTTAAAAAAATTCTTCATGAAAGCATCCTTCTGTTTTGAAACCCCTTTTGAAAAAACATTTCATTGAAAAGTTATTTTGAGAAAAAAAATTATTCAAAAATAAACCTTTTAAATTTTAAAATAATGATTCAAAAATTCAATGTGGGTAAATCTATACATGTTGTATGAGGTAAAAATAACATTCCTTTTGCACAGTAAAACAGATAGAAAAATGGCTTGTTTGGAAATAGAAATGAAAATTCTATTTAAAAAATTTTAAAAGATAAAAGGGTAAAAATTTATTTACCCGAAAATTTTAAAAAAATATTCATAATGGTTTTCTTAGAACACATTTTTTATAATAAAATGAGTTCTCTGACTTATGAGTGAAATGAAGTCATGTTCTATTAAAGAATTTTCTAAATGTTCTAGAGTACCAAAGAGTAGAAAAATTGTATTAATACTTGAAAATAGTCTTGAATAACCATAAGAGAGAAAATGGTAGGTTTTATTGAAAGATGGTTGTATATTTTTCTTGAATTGGATTTCAATTGAAATATAATTAATGTTATTGTAGTGGAAAATAATCATTAAACATTCCAAAGTGTCTCATACCACATTGAAACAATTTAAATCATAATCCATGTGAAGGAATAAAAGTAAAAGAAATTTATAATACCGTGAAAGTATGGATATTAATTATATATCTTTTAAAAGGTTATTGTATATACTTTATAAAAAAACTATGTGCATAAGAAGAAATAAGTCTCAATAAAATGTAAATTGAGACGAAATCCCTTACATGGGTTTTCATTCCGTTGAACATCCTTTATTGTCATATATAATAAACTTATGTTAATTTTATACATGATTGAGAACCTTATTCAGGTTTATCATTAATTTTATATCACTTATTACCATTTTATATACCACTACTCAATCAATTATGATTATGTCGGTTGTTTTGACCAAATTCGGATAATGTGTCAAAAACTACTTAGGTAGGTTAACTATGGTCAAAGGGTTTCATTATATGAAATATAAAATATAATAATAATAAAATTATTATCATATTTATTCATTAAATACACTTCTAAAAACAATAATTAAATATGGTTTTGATAAATGAATCAACATTACAATCATGGAGATGGTAGGCCATACATACGCATGAGTAATGTTCTCATTTTTGAATAAACATTACGGAAAGAAGGTAAGAAATAACATATAATTATTTATGGATAATTATATCATAAATTACATATTATTTATCAATATACACATATAAATATAATTACTGTTATTTAAAATGGATCACATCATGTTGAGGAGGTGGTAATCATTATGTCCAAGAACGTTGTTATCGCATTGTGTGTGAAAAGGGTACTAATGAAAATTATATATATATATATATATTATATATTTAATGAAATTTAGTTATTTCATTAATATACTATATAAATATTTTATGTTTCATATTTTTAATTTACTCATCCTTTATACATTTCATGGATCGAGGGAACAAATCATATCGCTTTGAGGGGCGGTAGTCCATGCTTCCTCAAACAATATAATCATAATAAACCAAAATGGATTTTTTTAAAGGTATGTTTTGTAAAAGGATTAAATAAGTATATATAAACAAAAAATATATAATATATAATATATAAATAGAGTTTCCATCGTAATGGACACCATGATAGGTGGTCAGGGAAAATGAACAATCATTGTTTTATGAGGAAGTAGTTCATTGTACATAGAAACAATATGTTAGTTCCCCATTAGATGGAGGTGTGTGAATTTATAGGTCAAACCATTTACATAAAAACATAATAGTATATTTAGGATACTTTTTTATTAAGAAATAATGGAATAAATATATTTTATTGGTTGGACAATGGAAATCGAACTAGAGAGATTGAGAGAAGACGTTACCTCTTAATCAGGTGACTTCTTTTGGTTTGTACCGAAAGATTTATAGGATTTCATCCACGATAAGGTATGGATTATTGGATTAGGGGAGGTATGTTGAGGACCTATTTTTTTTAAGATATTTTGGGATCCAAGTTGGTCTGAGAGGTGTGAGGAAGTGGGAGGAGAGGGGGTCCTTTTATTGTGGAGGAGGAGTGGAGTTTTTTTTATATCTTAACTAAGGAATTTCATGCATGTTTTCCATGTTTAAAGTGGATCCAATAATGAAAAAAATATATCCATGATATGATATGGTATATATATTTCCATATAAGTGTTCCTGGAAATGTGTATAGTTCATTTTGGGCCTTATGTTTAAGGTTTTGTCCCACAAAAAATTAATTCATCATTAATCATCGTAATTAATTTTAATTACATTCACTAATATTTTTTGTAAAAAAAATTGGACTTAGAGAGAATTATAAATTACTCTGATTTCAAATATTTAATCCATTTACCAAATTACAATCATATTAGTTTCATAAATTAATTTAAATTTAATCCTGAATGCGATACTACAATGTAGTTTTATAAAGAAAAATTCCTGAAAGATTGCTATGTTTTTATAATAAATTTAAATGTGAAAATGATTCAAATGGAATAAATTGTATTAATTGATAATAATATTATCTAATAATACTTCAAACCCATTAATAATATAATTTAACTTTATAAATAAATTAGATGAAAAATTATTTTTGAACCAATATTCAATATTTTAAACTATTCATTAAAAAATTATATATTTCCAAAAAATATTAAAATTTTATCATTTCCTAATTTTATGTTTTTATATCTAATAAAATGTTTATTTTGACATATTAAGTCAATTAAAGTGTAAAAATTGATATTTAAAAGTGTTCTCTATTAAAAGGTATTAAAATGCCTTTATAAAAATATTCATTTTTTATATATTAAATAGGGATTGTTCTTATTTTTTGTATATCAATCCTAATGGATGATTATTAAAAATATTTTATTCAATATATAATATATATCTTCCACTAATATCATTAACTAATTTTAAATAAATATATTAAATATTACAAAACTCATTTTGAAGCATAAAAATAATAAAAAAATTATATCAAATTGGATCTTATTTTTATTTGTTATTAATTTTCAACCAATGATTTAATTTTATATTTATATAAACCATAAATTTCACAATTTATATAATATTATTCACAAACACTAACATATTTTCTTGGTTATATCATATGATATTAAATAATAAAATTTTAAGAATATATTATTTTCGGTAAAACTCGGTCTTACGTATAACGCAAGACAACGAAAAGGGTTTTCTTGTGTGAAATACAAGACATCAAGGAAGGTCACTCTTGCGTGGAACAAAAACTGTCAAGGAAGGTCTCTCTTGTGTGTAATGTATGAGGACATGATGTTGAGAGCATTACAATCTATACTATGTGTTGTATTTATTTAAAATAGTAAATATATAGTAGAGTCTTGGGATATTATATTCCCATAAACACTTAGTGATTTCAATCTTAAAAATTTATTAATAAAAATAATTATTTTATAATTTCAGGGTGTTATATTCTCCCTTCCGTAATTGAACTTCATCCTCATAATTTAAACTCAATCTAGGTAATAGATTGGTTGATGTTTCCTATGAAGAAGTCTCACACTGTGAGAAGGTTTTGAAAAACATATCTTAGAAAATAGATTATGGGAATTATAAAGGTAAAATATACCACCATGTATCTAGGTATCTATGAAGAAGACCATTATTAGAATGTAGAGATGAATACTAAGTGGAAAAGCACAATTAGTTATAGGGATTGAATGGTTAATATGATGATAAGAGCCTCAAAGACAAAAATCTATAATGATTTTGAAGACCATCAGTTTAACAGAAATTAAGGTATTAGTAAAACATTTTATTTTAAGTCATTTTTCTAATGTTGGGCAATTCTTTTACTTCATAATAATATAGGGAAATAAACATACTTGATAGGTTTCAATTAAATATGATCATTCCTAAATTTTTTTTCTTCTTCAATCATATTCTTATTCGTCCCATTACTCCCAAAAACTAATTACCAATAATTATAATTTTTTTTCATGAAGAACTAAAGAAAACTTCTAAAATATTTTAAGGTCTATAAAATAGAGAAAATAAAATAATTTGTCTTTAACAATCTACCACAACTAATATGGTTCAAAGATTAATCTCTAATCTTCAAAAGTTATACTAATGGATCCTCATTAAAATTTATTTTTCATAATTATAATCAAAAAATAATTAATATTTAACCAGGACATTCAATTTCTCAAGGGTAGTTATGAAATACTTATTGTCTTTCAGTCATAGGTTCAAGACCTACATCCTAGTCAGATTTAATTGGTTTTCACTAAGATTATAGGTTTTCCGTATCTAAATAAAAATTCATATATTTTCTTAAGATACAAATTCTAGAAATACAATAAATTTGGTTAATCACTAAATACCCATTTCACTATGGGTCCCAATAAAACCTAAATACATAAGTACATCCACAAATTATTTCCACAAAGGCCTTCCTTGCTCTAGGGTTTATCCATAATAACATTCATAGGATTTCTAAACAATGACACCATATTTTAAATCTAAAACACCTTTGGTTTAATCTAAGTTATACATTTTAAAAATCATTCCTAGTTTTTTGAAAAGAAATGTGATTTATCCTAAGAATATCCCTTGGGATTGTTGAACCTGGTGCGTAGTTAGTCTCATTATCCTTTACTAGGTTACCCCATGTTAGGCACAAAACACCTTGTCATTTTTGTTACTCCTAGGTACAATTGTGCCAGAACCATGACCACTTATAGTATCTAGACATGGATGTATTTAATGATAACTTGAATAATAAATACATCTTCAAAGTTCTAGGGTGTCCTTATATATTTATACTCAAATTATAAATTAGGGTTATGTTCTATAACCTATGTTTTCTAAAATCTAGTTCCTAATGTTTCTATTACAATTAGTCTGATACGAACTGTAGAAAATGTCCCTAGAAACCTGAATCTAGTGTTTTATACTAACTACATTAGCAATATTAAATCGAATAAAGGCTTAATGTACCATATATTTTAGTATTCTAGTTAAACCAGATACATTTATGAGACTTGTATTACAAAATAATGACCTAATTACAAAACAATTTTTTTCTTCTTTCTAAGTAAATAACTTAGAGGATAAATCTAATCCATATAGTAAACCCCTTTATATCATTCAGAGTATGCATCTTGTATTCATAGGGAAATATACATATTAAGGGTAAGATCAAATAACCATTAATGAAAAAATATAGTGGAATAATTAATGAATCAATGAGAATAATAATTATGACATGGTAAATAACTAACTCACATGCCATATAATCAATAAACTAATAATAAAGTGTATAAAAACATGGAATGGTAATAAATGGAAACACCTGAACTTAAAATAACTAGAAAAGGAAAAATAAACCTGGAACAGTAAAAAACAAGAAACAAATCCAATTTAATATATGAACTAAAAAAGAAATGTATCTATAGATATATCGATACAACATCGAATGGAAGGATAATAACTAAAAATAAATGAGGGAAATGCATAATTATTGGATGTCATGTTTCTGAGGCACATGATACCTTTACCATCATGAGATAGTTCAAAATATTCCAATTTTCACATCTAATTGGTCCCATGAGACTACTAATGCATCAAGGGGATTGAATTAACAAGTCCCAAACCCATAAGATATTCCTTATATAGTCCACAACCCATGTATTGTATTTCCATAACATTCCTCAAATTGAATAAACAATATTACTTATCAAATATTTGTATTGAATATAGTATATGGTTTTATCATTATTTCCCTAAATAATTAAATAAAATTTAATGTAAACACTATATGAAAAATGGTATATGTTTTAGGAAATAATCATATCCATGAAAAATGATATGGATATATAGGTGAAATTCAATATAAAATGATCATATGAAATTGAATATTTCATGGGGACTAAAAGGAATCACATAAGTGAATGTGAATACTATCCCTAATAAAAAAAATCAAAATACATCCATAGGAATATTAAGGGTGTTTTCAATACAGCTCAACCCAAGTGGAGAGAAATAATTGTTTTTTTGTCTTTGATGAATTGAAAAATTATAAAAATGATATTTTAAAAAACACTTGGGGAAAATATGCTTTTGTTTTGAAAAATATATTGAAAACACTTTTCATAGATAATTTATCTTCAAAATATTTTCTTTATAAAACTATTTAAAAATACAAGGAATTTTATAAGAAATTATGGAGGGTATATCTATACGTTTTGTATAATTTAAAAAGAACATTTCGTTTTCTTGATAAAAAAGATAGAACAATTCCATGTTCTGAATGATAGAAGAAGTTTACTTTTAAAAAATTGTAAATGGAAAAAAGAGTAAAAATTTATTTAACAAATAATTTAAAAAAATGAAAACATTTTCTTAAAACATGGTTTTGAGAACAAATTTGGATCTCAATTTAAAGAGGTAAATGAAGTTAGGTTTTTATAAAACATTTTCTAAAACAAATTAGTACCAATGAGTTTAAAAATGGAAGTAATACCTGAATATGGTCATGAATAACAAGTGGAGATAAAATAAAAGGTTTTATTCCACAATTTTCATATAACATCCTCGAATGTAAATACCATTTAGAGATCATTAATTTTATTATTGAGGAAAACAGTCATTAAAAAATCAAATGTGTCTCATACCACATTGAAATAATTTAAATCATAATCCTCATGAATGAATAAAATTAAATGAATTTTATAATATCATGGGAGTTAGGATATTAATTATATATCATGTAAAAGGTATTTATATACATTCAATGAATTAAACTAGGTTCATAACCATAAATAGGTCACACTAGAATGAAAATTGCGACGAAATATCTTACCTTGAGTTTTATTTTGAGTGAACATACTTCAACTTCATGTATTTTATATGAATATTAATTTTATAATTTATTTATAACATTTTTAGTATTATAATTACATTTATTCCATTTATTTCCATGTTATATACCATTACTTAATCAATTAGGATTACATCGGGTGTTTTGACCAAATCTGATTTTTGTTTCAAAAACAACATGGGTGGGTCAACTATTGTCAATGGGGGTAATTATATAACATCTCAAGATTAATAATCATGAAATAATTATAATATTTATAATTGAATTATACATTTAAAATAAATAATTAAATATGGCTATGACTAATGAATCAATTTTGTGATCATGGAGTTGATAGGTCGTACGTACGCATGAGTAATGTTCTCAATTTTCTATGATCATTATAGAAGGAAGGTATATAATACTATATATTTACGGAATGATAATTATATAATAAAGGCAATATTATTTAACCATATATACATATATATATAATTTTTATGACTTCAAAGGAATCACATCATGTCGAGGAGGTTGTAGTCCACACGTCCACGAATGACGTTATCAATTTTTGTGTGAAAATGTAATAAAGAAAATGATATATATATAGAGAGTATATTTATAGAAATGAAATTATTTCATGAATATCATATATATATATATATATATATCTTTTTCTCATGTCATTTATCATAGTCATCTTTTATACATTCCTTTTATTATGTGAACGAATCACATTTCTTTGTAGGGAGGTAGTTTACACTTCCTCAAATGATGATATCATATTAAGAAAAAATATAAATTGGTAAAGTTATGCATTATAAAAGTATTAAATAATTATATTCATATAAAAAATATAATCTATATATATATATAATATAAATATAGTGGTCATCATAAGGGTCACCATGAGATGTGGTATGTGAAAAATGAACAATCATCATTTCATAGGGTCATAGTTCCTTGTGCATAGAAACAGTATGCTCGTTAACTATTAGATGAAGGAGCATGTAATTATAAGTAGAACCATTTATAAAAAAACAATAGTTTATTTTTATGATAATTTTTTCATTATATAATCATTTAATAAAGTGATTTTAGGGGTTGGATAATGGAAAATAAATTACAGATCTTGAGATAAGACGTTACCTCTTAATCAGGTGACATCAGTTGGTTTGTACCAAAATATTCCTTGCATTGATTCCATTACAAGTTAATGATTCTTTTAATAGGGGAGGTATTAATGAGATATATTTTTTAGATATTGGTCTAGAAAAATTTCCTTGAGATATGATACAATGTGGGAGGATTGGAGGTCTTTTTATAGTGGAGGAGGAGTTCCATTCTTATAATCATTTGAAAAGGGAATTACATGAATGTTTTTCCTATTTAAATTGGATCACATAATTTAGATAGTCGATCCAATAGAGGATAAGAAATAATTATGTCTATATAATAGTACTTGTGCAAGTTTATAGGTTATTTAGGGCCTCATGATTATGGTTTTTTCATTAATAAGTTAGTTTAATATTAATCATTGTAAATAATTTTAATTACATTTGCTAATATTTTAGGTAAAAAAATTATTGGTCTTATTTGAATTTATAAACTATGTTTATTCCAAATATGTAATCAATTTTTTCAAATTTCAATTATAGGAGTGAGATAAAATAATATAAATTTATTACCATAGGTGAGATGATAATATATGATTTTAAAGTAAAACTTTTGAATGTTTGTATAGTTTTTATAAAAAATTTCTACGTGAAAATAATTACAATGAAATATATTGTATTAATTGATAAAAAATATAATATAATTAAACATCAAAACAAACTAAATATGTAATTTAACATTATAAATAACATTGGTGAAAAAGCAATTTTGAAATAAAATTCTTTATTTTTGACTTTTCATTAAAAAATGATATAATTCAAAAAAAATATCAAAAATTTACCCTAACAAATTTTTTATTGATAAATTTTATTTTGAAATATTAAATTAATTAAATTTTGAAAATTTATTTTTAAAATAGGTTCTCTATTAAAAATTGTTAAAATTGGATTTATAAAAATATAGGTTTTTTATATATTAAATAGGGTCTGTTCTTAACAAATGTCTATAAAACCTAAAGGATAATTATAAAAAACATTTATTGAATATATAACATATATATTTCAATAATAAAATTCACTAATTTTAATAATTTTAATTTTTTAGTCAAAACTCTTTTAAAAGAATTAAAATAGTAATATTTATTTTTATATCCAATTGGTTCTTTTTTTCATTAGAAATTAATTGTAAACCAATTAATTTGTTTTATATTTATAAAAACCATAACTTTTCTTAACATAGTTAAAACTATGTATAACCACTAACATAAAAACCAGGTTATATCATATTATATTACATATAAATATTTTAATAATACATTATTGTTTTGTAAAACATGTTCTTGCATGTAATGAATTCCATCGAACGACTATCTTGCATATAACACCAGACATTGAGGATGGTTACTCTCATGTGAAACATAATCTATCAAGTATGGTCTCTATTATGTGAAACTCAATCTATCTCGGTGTTGCATTCACTACAAACTATATCATGTATTGAACTTATTTAAAATAGTTAATATATATTACAGTCATGGGATATTATATTCTATTATGTTCTTGGTGATGAATGTCATAAAAAGTATTGAATAAAAAAATTTAATTTTGAATTATGATGTGTTACCTATCCAGTGTGTATGGGGAACATTCGGTGCCTGAAACCCCAAAATATGACATACAGACTGGGATGCATAGTTTTCCTACAACTATGGCACCCAGGGTTCATGTCTATAAATGTTTTGCAGGTTTGTGATAGTGTCATTTTTTTATGATTTGTTATTGGTTTTTTTAACTATATAGAAAATCAGGTGAGGTTCCCCTATGTAGTAGTGAGTTGCGTAGGGTTTGGGCACAATTTTTCAACTATGAGGTGAAACCATTTGCAGTGGGGTTTTTAGGTGAATTTACCATTTTCCCCATGTAAGTGTTTTATGTTTCTTTATGTTTCTCTTCCATATCCTTATCCAGAATCTTTCTATTCCTACCATTGAAACACTATTTTCCTCTCTATTCTAGGAATTTAATTATCCCCTTATTATGACCTATGATTCATACACTATTTCGTCCTACGGAAAGATAGATGTACAATCTTCAATCCTCTATAATCCCTTTCAAGTTATTCATCCTATCTGTTTCACTATATGGGTGTAATCTAATATTCCCCATTTTCAGGGTATGTAACAATTTAATGGATTTCTTCCTTCCTAAAATGAATCAATCATTGATATTGGACGAGGGGGATGTATAGGGATAAGGTAGGTGGTCGTGGCCTTTTCCCATCATTTCATAAATTTTTCAATATATGCCACAAACTGATATTTTCATTCATCTCTTCTAATTTATCAAATTAAATTTAAATGGATATATTAAAATTCCCTTAGTGATCCATATAACTAGAAAATAAACACCTTAATTTGATATCCTTGATTTTATTCCCACTAAAGGGTATGACATACCATTGAGTAACATTTAATTTCCCTTAGGGAACATAAAATCTCCAAGAGGGGTGTTTTATAATAAGTAACACCATGATTTGGTTATGCTGGTTCGAATAAAATGAATTGAACATTTTCCTAATGTCTTATCCATCATACCTAAACTTAATTAGCAATTGCTTTTGGCCGTGATCCCTTATGGTATATGACATCAACTGTTTTCCCAATAACATACCTTGATAAATTTTCTCATGGAAGAAAATGATTTATTAAATGGAATAGAATATCATTATATATTGTTTATATGTATAACCCTCTTGTAAAATTTAAATTTCCTTAGTAATCGAGGTGATACAAGTGGTTCTAACTTATTGAATCTTTGGATGGACTCTTGTTCCTCATTTATCTTTTTTTAATGCTTCGTAAACTTGTTGGAGGTGATATCATCCTAGGCTAAGATGGAATCATTGTGCATTTTATTTTTTTACCACTAGGTGAGTAAATGCATTCCCTATGGCAGACCCCTTGGATGGATTTGATGGAAGGATTTTTCATACAACATGATGAGAGAGACATAGGACCCTGAATGAGATACTAGGTACTGTCTTAGAGGTTGATTCAATTTGTTTTTTTACACCATGTCGGAGTGACATATGGGAATGCATTTATGGGTTACCCTGAATGCGAAAATGGAATTAGTATTGTGATGAACCACTTGAGTGATACATGGAATGCCTCACAGGATTTTGAAGTATATGAAAAGGGTTACTCCCTATTCTTTATATAGATGTTTTAAAATGAATTCAATGGTATTTAATTTTTTCCATGGGGATTTGATTTATATATTTTGGAAACATAGGGTCATATCCTTCAAGAAAAATCAAAATCTTGGGGAGAGTCCATTTAATTTTACCCAACTTACATTACTTTCTCAGGTTCTCTATGTTTAGATAAAATAGTTTAGGCAAAAGCATGTCGATTGGAATAGTCTCCTAGTAGAACTCAATCCAATGTTTTTATTTATTTAATTTGGATTACATTTTTATTAATAAGGTTTACTACTTTTTTATTATTTCTTGAAATTGTAAGGAATAGACATCGTGGGTACCAGTCTACTATGATTAAATCTCACACCCTTCTGAGGAACATTTGGTACTATGTTAGACTATATGATTGTTGGTGTAGGAAAAGAGAAGTAGCCAACTTTAAATACCTAATTCAAAATTCTAGGATGGAGTTGGGCGAAAGGGACATAGCCAATAGTTAAGATTCTAGTTGTAGTATTTTTTGGATTTGGAACATTTTTTATATCATGTTATATATTCTTGTATACCATATCCATTTCTTCATTATTTTTTATATACTTGTGACATACAATCATTATCAGTTGGTGTTGTTTAATAATTTTGCTTCCATACATTATTCCATTTTCTTTAATTATTATTATATTGGATTTAACATATTTTTAGATGATTTTATTTATTCTTTTATTTATTTTATATATCTTCAATTGTGCTCTAGTCTAATCGATGTGGGAATTGACTCCCCACAGACTTAACCTCATCCATCACTTCTAGTTGGAATCCTCTTTCATTTCGAGAGGCACAGTTGAGGACTTGTAGCTCAATGCCTCAAGGCAGTAATGAGGGGAATTTATGGTTTAATGCTAGAATTATATTATATTTTTGGAATAAAACACTATACTTCCAATAATATCCAATATCTTGGTAGTATTGGAAGAGTCAATACATACATGTATTAAATTTGAAAAAATAGTTATAGAATGAAAACATTGTGAGAATATAATTATCACCTCTACAATATCCTTGAAATTTTTATATAGTTATACTATATGTTTCAACGAAAAAGAATATAATTAAGTGTGATCTAAGAAGTTCATTATGAAGTATCACACATAATAGGATTTCGTAATATAAATGTGTAATAAGTGATATAGAAGGAATTATTTAACAACATGAATCCATAATCTACTAAAACTAAGGGAATCCTATATCCATGAAAATAAATGAAATCATTGATTATAATAAACATTGATCTCACAGGGATAGAATCCGCAAATCTAGGCATGAAAAATGTTTTCAATGACTTTTTGGAAGACATTATCCTATTGTGGGAACTGTTATATTAAAAAACAAAACCTGCATTATCTCATGACACCGATCAATACATAGAGAAAATCTAGAATTATGAGCCCCACCCACCACATGATTAATTATAATTCATTCACTATAAAATCCATCAATATATTTCATACCATTCTATACAGATCATATGGTTGAATAAAAACATAGCTATCATTATATTGGAAAATATGGGAAACAATACTTTAACATTCAATAATATATTGTGGATTTCAGGGAGAAAATCTCGTAATCAACATAAAAGTTGTGGGCTATAGTATACGTTATAGGTAGAATGCTTATCAAATAAATATAGATGTGGTTATATATTTAATTTTATTTCTTATCTATGGAAGAAAAATTTTGATTTTATCATTATAAATTGGTAGGAGAAAAAGGAAATGGTATGAATCACCCTTTATCATGTTTTATAATGAGAAAGTAAAAATTCAAAAGAAAATACCTTGGGATTGTATTGTCATGTGTATAGTCTATGTCCCACTCTTCATGCATTTGGGTAATTATGGATTCATTGATGAACAAAAACAATTTGGTGTGATTACTCCTAGGTGAATCTATTCAATTGATGCGTCCAATTTCTAGTGTCTAGATACTAATGGATTTTCTCGGAATTAGTAAACACATTTACATTACCAGAACATAGAATGGATTTTATACCATTGAAAATACTATGTTTTATAACTATTTTGAAAACTCTTGAATCAAATGAATTATAGGGGAAAATAAAAATATATAATTTTAAATCACAAAAATTAAAGGTGTAATATGGTAAATTTATTCCATTTAAATATATGCACCATAAAAAATAAAATAGGGGAAAATATAACATGAGTCCAAAAGAATGTAAATTTTGTATGTAAACCCCATATTATTGCTTGAGTATCTTTTTATTAAAACCCAACTAAAATATATGGCATAAAATTAAACATATAATAAAATAATTAAATAAATTTCCTTATATAAAATATCAAATAAGGAGTATATAGACCACGTAAAAGAAATTTGGGGTATCATACAAAACACTTCTCAGAAAGAGGAATTTCTAACAAAAAACCCTCACCTCTTATTCCGACATCAACAAAAAAGACTAATCTCTTATATCACAAGGATATTTATATTAATCACTTAATTATGAACCATAATAAAATTCATTTTAACAAATTCTCTTTATAAATAGTTATTATTTATTCGAAATATACCTATTTTCAACATCATTTGTTTATTTTTTTTATCATTTTTACTATTTTCATAATAATAATGTTTTTATTCATGTTTGTTCTAAATTTCATTATTACATGGTCATTGATGTTACTATTATTAATTTTATATAATTATTTATGATGTTTCAAACCCATTTCATGAGTTTTTTAGTCTTTATACTTGAAGATGAAATCAATAACAGTTGTGTTTCTGTGATTCATATCCATTGAATGGTGATTTCATAGTTGATGAATTATATATTAATATAGAATATACAGATGAAAAAAATATCTAGAAGTTTATATAATATTATACCCATAGTTATATTCCCATAGTAACTCAAAATAAAAAATCATATTATTTTTCTAGTAGGTTGTAAAACATACCCAAAAATAAACATTTCCATATTTAATGAATAATTATGAGGTTATTATGTTGTAATATCATTATAACAAAAGTATAAAATTAATTGTTAGTTTCCATTACTGTTATATATCATAATTATAAAGGATGTATAAGAAGTAATGAAGATGAAAATATTACATAATTTGAATAAAATAATTTCCTCATAGTATGCTCATTTTAAACAATTGAATTAAAAATGATCAATTTTTGATCATATAATTAATAATTTATCATGTTATTCATAACAGAACCATAATGATATTATAAACATTATATTTCATCAATAAATCTATTCTTGTAAGCTTAAATTTTGAGGGGTGATAAAAATGAATATCATTGCTCATGGGGGAGGTAGTATTACATACACATAAGGATGAATTAATTTTTATAAATTGATGGAATATATTAATAAACAGTGTGAATACCATTATTATAGTATTATTGTATCTTATAAATGGTACTAATATCATTATAATTTTAAAAATACCTAAAATTTTTAAAATTATTATTTTCAAATAAATTAAATAAATAAAATATTTTCAATATTTTTCATTATATGAAACACTGAGTTTAGATTATGTTATAGTCAAAACCACGTTTATCTTCCATTACGCACAACACTGAGCTGATATTCCATTACAAGAAACTATATGTTTATAGAATACATAACATACAATTAAAATATAATTATTTAATAAAAATTTTATCACCTAGTAGATCTAAAGGAATGTATGAATAGGATAAACTAAATTATGATAATATAATGTTTACACATGTTTATATAAGAAATTATTTAATGTCCAAATAATTATAAATTTAAATAAAAACCATTTGAAAACACCTGACTTTTTTATAAAAAATTATTTTGAGGGGAAAAAAGAATATTAACTCAACAAATTAGAGAAATCGCATTTGATGAATTAATTTGATGAAATTTATATATAATATATTCAATAAAATTTTTACATTCAAAATATTTGTTTCCAAGACAGATGATAATAATAGTTCCAATTTTACACATAAATTTTACTTTTTCTAAAATGAAGTTTTGGTGATTTTTTAATAATTATTTTAAAAATAATTTTTCAAATATTAGAGTTATTATTTGTAAAAATTAAATTCATTTTATAAATCATAATTTAAAATTTATTATGGTGAGAATGTTTGATAATTTATTGAAAAGAAATAACATTAATGAATAGTGAAAAATAATTTTTTTATTAAGAATTTTCATTTAATTTATTGAATTTAAAAAATTATAAATTATTTTAATATTTTTTACAAGATAAATTAAATATATTATATAACTATAAATCTAATTTAGGTCCCTGGTATCAGTTTTAAATTTTATATTGATATAAAAATATTTTTATCTTTTGAACACTCACTCTTTTAATAAACATGTTCTAATCAACACTATTGATTTAATTTTAATTTAATTTCAAAAAATTCTATGAATTGAATTTTGAAAAATGTATTCGATAGTTTTAATCAGAATAATTTATATTTTATAATATTTCCAACTTAATTTGTTACCATTATGATTAGTAAAAGTAGTAAAAATTAATTGTTGTGGTTAATGTGAAAATGTGTTTACCGAGGAGATAATATATACTGACATGGCGTCAAATGATATATAAAAATGTCCAAAAATAATTTATGGACATATTAAGAACCTAAAACGTCTAAGGATATTGAATGGTTGATTTTGGAGCCTTTAAGGATGTGAAAAACCTTCACATACCATTTTCTTTTCAGAAAATTCAAGTGTACCACTCACCTCACTTATAAAGGCCCACACCCTCTGTTCAGTTATTCACACTAAAAACTCATTTGGTTTAACAAATAATATCTTAAATTACTTCCTTATTTCCATCATATTGTCCCAGAATCCATAGTTTGGTCGAAAATCTTACCTAGGAAGGATTTTTGTTCAAACCAAAAGATGTTTACTGGAAAAGAGGTAACATCCCCAACCAAGAATTCTATATTATTAATTCATCCACCTTTTTAAATTGTTATTAAAACATGATGATATAATAAACTCATTGTATTCCATAAATTGAAAATTTTAAATTTTAATCTCAGGACATACAACCATCTCCTTCTCCCTCAAAAGGGAAACAAAACCTTTGTTCATCTGTTTGACACACTACCACCTCACAAACCAACATTATTCATTTTCCATCACAAATTCTCATGGATATATATAGTGAATTTTAATTTTTATATATAATATCTATGATACAATTATACTTCTAGAAAAACAATATCATATATATCTTATAGCGACCCCGACCCTAGAAACCAGAAGATGTTGTTGTATTTTATTATTTTGGAAAAAATAAAAAGGATCAAATCATTATTGAATGATTAGTTTAGTAATTTTTAAGAACCATATACATACATAATACAGATGTTATATTTTGAAAATAAAATTAAACATAATTCATAACAACAACAAATAAACAATATCCTTGAAAAGTCCTTCAAATATCTCTTCTTCCTATTATGGGGAAGGGAAACAAAATAAGTGTAAGCACAAATATGGAGTAGGGGTTATGTATAGTGTAATATATCATGATTAAATAATAATGAACATGGAATTGTAAATAAATAAGAATTATATCCATCTAAATTACATCACTACCATGATAAGTAAATGAAAAATTGTTATTGAATGTTAAATAATATAGAACACATGTTATCTAATCAATATAATAATAATGAAGTGAATTTCTAGATAATATCATTGAGAAAATATCATGGATAGTAATAAACAAATTCATAATGAAGGTAATTATTAATCATCATATGTAATGATCTCAGGAATCATGATACCTTTAATGATTGGATCGTGCACAAGATAATTTAAATATTATAGGTAGAATCTTATTTAATTTGGACAAAATAATTTATCTTATTGGACCAGCTAATGCATTGAGGGTATGTATTTTACTGGGCTCCTCCTATCATTGTAGGTCCAAATAATTTCCCATATATAAAATAATTGATTTAATTTATTAATAAATATTCCTTAACAATAAATATTTGTATTGAGTAAAGGATACTAATTTATCAATATTTTCCCACTAAATCAAATAACATTAAATGTAAATCACATACTTAAAAATCATATACTGATTATTAAATAATCATATCCATTATGCAATAATATTTATATATAAGATAAATTTAATTTCAAATGATAAATGATCACAATAGAGTGATTTTTAAATCAAAATCTAATAATTCAAAAAGTTAAACTGTACAATAACTTTTATGACATGGTAATTTTCAATTAAAATACAAATTAGTATAATAATTCAATTTTAAACTCAAAATTCCATGAATAATGAAGTATTAATGATATTACATGTCAAATCAGTAGAATATACACCACATAAAAGTGAATGGGTGCATAATAACAAATAAGTTTCAATGTAATGTAAATTAAGATAAAATCTCTTACCTTACACTTGCTTTTGGTTTAATGTGATTTAACCTATTTTATCATGGTTTAAAAAATTATATAACTTATAACATAAAAAAAATATTACTTATCATATAATATATTATCCTCTTATAAGATCTAATCACATGTTCGTTAATAGAATTTCAAATTTTCATTACCTTCAGTGTTAATACCATGTTATCTTATATGTTTTCTATCATTAAACATGGTATCTTGCTCATATTACATAGCTAAATCATATATAGAATAAAAATAATTAAATAATTACAATATTTATACTTTAATTATAGTTTTAAGAAAAATAATGAATGATGTTTATAAAAAAACTAAGTATTTCACGACCATAGAGGAGGAATATCATTTCTACGCATGAGTAACATTGCAATTTTTTCACCGATCACTATTTAAAGGAGGTAATTGATATTTAACCTTTACAAAATGATAATAATATCATTAATACCATATTATACACTTAAATATATCATACATGTGGTGTTTTATGAAAGGATAGTCACAACACTTCCTGATGGCAGTAGTCCACCTGAAAACGAACGGTACTATCTTCTTACATGAGTGAAAAGGAAATGAGGAAAATCATATATATGTTATCTATATCAAATTTTACGTATTTAATGAATATCATTATTTTTTCATTTATATCACATATTTTAATTAAATTTTTCTTTATTAAATTCCATGTTAAGAGTTATTTATAGAGGAATCACATCACTTCGTGAAGCGGTAGTCCACTACACACACGAGAAACTTTATCATATATCATAAAGAATTGAAGATAAAAGATATATTTGATATAGTGAGTTAATTTGTGTAAATTTATTTTAAATATAATATTCATGCTCAATATACACCATCATACCCAACCTAGAGAGGTGGAGATGGAAAAATGAAAGATATGGTTTCATGAGGCGGTAGTCTTGAATTCACATGAATGATTATTTTTTTACCAATTTGATGGAAGTGGATATAGTTTTATGTCATTATGTTTTTACAAAAACATCCTAGTATATAGATGATAACAAGGTCATTATATCATATTGGTTTAATAAAAATTGAAGTATATTGAGAAATATGTAGAACAAAGTTTCTCTTTGAAGATTGTTATTACTAATTCTGGTATCCTTCAAATATTTTTATAAAAACAAAAATGTTTCGATTTATTACAAAAATATTTAATATAGGATGTGGTTAGGAATGTTGGAAAGTTATCTTGTTAGGTATTGTGTGAACCAAATAAGAGTGAATGTGTGAGGAATGGAGGATGGTGAGTACCCTTTTATTAATGAGGAGGGGTGAAATTTCATTAAACACTAAAAATTAATAACTATTGGGGGGTGGGGATAAATATTTCCTCAGGAGACACCAATATTTATAATTATTGGTTTCATGGATTATATGGTCATGTGAAAACTAAACCATGAAATAAAACACATTTTATAATAATTTGTATCCTTATCTTCTGTGTTTCATTATTTTTACCATTTTTGTTTTTTAATATGATAACTAGTTTTATAACTAATGTAAGTTGTTATTTAAGACCAATATATTACAATTTTGTTTAGATAATTTGGACCCAATAATTATAAATATGAATTCCAATTTATAAAATTATAATCATATGTGCGTTGAATATTTATTTTAACAGAAGCACATGAATTGGGAAAAAATACCCTTTTGACAATAACCATCCTAACATAGTTTGTTAAAATTTAACCATAAATATAATCATTATAAAATAAAAATTGGTTCTTGAATGGAAAGTATTTGAAATTTAATAATAGATAAAAATAATTTGTTAGATTATTGGGTTTCTAGTTATTTTAATAGTTTTAACAAAATATCATTTATTATAAAATAACAATAATGTCAATTTTGGCACTATTATGTCAATTTGAATTTCTAAAAATACTGAATATTAAATAATTTGAATATATTATGTCCAAAACTGTGTAACATGATATATTAATATAAATAAATAATGTAAGACAATAATTAATACAATTTACTTGATTTTCAATTTTTTAGTACCTTATATATTAGTAATTTATTAATTAAAAGACTACTACATTAGTGTTTTTTAAATATTTAAATTAATTATTTCAACTAAAAAACAAGAATAAATTGTCAATATAAAAAAAATTCATTTATATTTAAAAATAATATTTATAACAAAACATATATTTTTTTTGTCCCTATCGTAATACATTATTGATATTAAAAGGTTGAAATAAACCTTTTGTGATTTTCTTTACTTAAAATATTATAATAGTAAAATTATTTAAAATGTATCCTAGAAACCTATTAAATTAATATTATGGTGTTGAGGGAAAAAATATGTTCATACAATGTGTTTTTACAAATTTTTTGGTAATTTAAACTAATTTTTTTATTTTATCCCCTAGTAAACAAATTTTTACCTTAACTATGATAATTAATTTTTACTACATTCACAATTCATGTAGGTAAAAAATTGAGATGACCTTATTCTATGTTATAAATTCCTAGGATTCCAAATAATTATTCCATTACTATAACATCAAATCACAGAAGTGGGAAATTTTAATTTTAAATTACCCCAATATATATGATGAGAAAGCGGGTTTTTAATGATTTTTTTTCAGAAATTTACAACGTTTCTTTATCAAAACACAATATGAAAATGATTCCAATGAAAAATTTTATTAATTTATATAAATTTTACTTTTAAACCAATTCCAAATAATATTTTACATTATAAATTATTCAAATAATAAAGTAGTTTTTATTTAAAATTCGATATTTTCACTATTCATAAAAATTGAAACTTTTGAAAAAAAAATCCCAAAATACCCCATAAGATATTTTTAATATGATTATTTAAATAGTGAAGTATATTTTTCATATAAATTTTTTAAAAGTGATAAAAATAAACTTTAAATTAATTTCAAAGGGCATGAATGAACTGTGTTTCGTTTAATCAAAGTGTTGTGTACAATACAAGCTATCAAAGAAATTAAATTTATTCTAAAATAAATATATTTTAATTGTTGGGAATTAATTTTCCAAAATATAGTCTATAAATATTTATTATTTTGATGCTCACAAATATAATTTTTTGTTTTACTAATGAAATTACATAAACATAATTGGAAGAAATTAATATTAGTTTAAGTATTTATTCTAAAATTATATTCAAAACACATATCCATGGATATTATTTGATAATATATTCTTAATATGTTTAGAACTAATTTTAGAAACACTATTCATACCCTACATGTGAAAGCATCATGTAAAGAATCTACCATATGAACAGAATAACATGTATGGATCTTATAACATACACTATTGGGAATGTATGGTTAATTAACCTTAGGTTTAGATGGAACCATATGTTTTAAATTAATTATATTATGGTTAAATAAACCTATGTTGGTATGGAACCATACATTTGAAATTAATAAATGTATGGATAAATAACCCTATATTTTTATAGAACCCAATGTTTGATGAAATAACATATGGTACATCAACCACAATTGTTTATTAAAGTATACATTTTAAACCCTATGTTTAGTGTTTTATCATCATATAAAGAACTATACATTTTACTATTTAATTATGGAGTTTAAATTATGTGATATTATTCGAGATTTATAAAATGATTATCATGGAAATAAAGAGAGATTCAAATATGTTTTATGATGGATTCAAAGAATTGTATTCAAAAGAGTGAGTAAGTCTTATTTCTAAGGGATTTTACAAATCTATTGAATGATTTAATTTGAGTAATTACAATCTATCTTGTAACATTATTGGTTCTAGTCAACTGAATGAATATTATAAACTCTATATATGTAGTTTATTTCTACTTTAATACTAACTATATAGGACTGAATATTCTGTTAATATATGTTGAATATAAAACAGATTTAAAGATCAAGAGACTCTATTATTTTATGTAGAGGATACATTTTCGAGATATACATATTTCAAACTCATTCAGCTATATAACAAAAAGTATTTGACAATTTTTATTCTTTTTTGAGATCATTCATATCCAGGATTTCTTTAAATCTATTCTTACTTTAAGAATTTTATTATTGAACAAGATGGATTATTTTCGGTCAGTTTTACTGCAACTATGATGAATAACATTTGATTTCAGTAAATTTAATGTTTTTATATTTATTGGTTTCTAGTCTTCTTGAACACAGTTTTGGAAGAGTATCAGATTCTATGACTATGTGTTGGAGAAACTAGTACCCTGTAAAAGAACTAGAAGGGTTTATAAATCATTTTTGTATGGTGTTAAATGCCGCCACTCAGTTGGTGTTTAAAGGTATTGTGATAAGTCGGCCTTTATATTGAAAATGACCAATCTCTCATAGAGGGTATTGTTGGAGTGAAATATAGGATATATGGACCCCGAACCACTATATAAAATAATGTTTTATTCTTTACTATTTATCCAATTATCATATTACATATCTTATATAACACTACATATCTGTATAAATCATAAATAATAATGAACTCTATAATATATAATGATTATAGAAATGAAAAAATTCACCCCACCCCCCTCTTCTGTAACATTTCATTATTCTGGAAAACAAAATTTTATGAAATGTGATATTTTATGATAATGCTCTAGCAAGCTCAAAATTTTAAGGTTTATGAAAAGATATATGCTAATGGTTGATCCAAGAGATGTTATGTCTCTGATTCATTCTCCATATTTCAATGGTGATAAATTTGGATGTTGTAAATGTTGAATGATCACCAATATGAAGAATCTTTTATTTAATGTTTATATGAAGATCATGCCCCTTATGTAACTCTTGAGAAACCAGAAACATGGGATGATACAAAATCAGCTAAGTATTACATTAAATACAAATTGATGAATACTATCATCTCTGGGTTGGTACTAAATAAATTAATCGAGTATCAAAACTCCACAATTCTTATGAAATATGGATGAAAAGATCTATTACATTTGAGGGAAATGATAATGTCTTCCAATTTAGTTATGCTACTTCAAAAATATTGTTTGAAACCATTAGAGTGAATGACCAAGAAATAATCACCAAAAAGAATAGATTATTGACTGAAATACCTAATAAAGTTCCTTCTTTCGGAGATCCAATTACAAAATCTGATCAAGAATTAAAAGTATTCAGAGTATTTACCTCAAAAAAGAATTGAATTTCTGTAGCAATTCGACAGTCATCTACATTAAAAATTTTTACTATAAAGAACTAATTGGAACATAGATGATATAGGAATTAGATAAGTAAGATTATGTTTATGATTTTAGGATATTTAAATTGGAAAATAAATCGCTTAATTTTATTTTTAATAAGCATGAAAATAAATCAAAATAATATTTCAAAATATAAAAATTTTCATACTGATAAAATTCAGAAATATAACTGGCTTAGATAGCCAAGAAAATTATCAACCTATATAAGAAGAAAAGATACTTCAAAAAATCCTTCAAGAAATATGAGAATAGATCTAAAGAAGTAAGATGATATGATTGAAAATATATGGGTCCTTTTAGAATATAATTCCCACAGTTAATGTAAGATAAAAGAAATATTATGAAAACATTAAAAGAAAACTGATTAAGAGAATAATAGGAAAAGAGTTATAAAAGCAACATGAAGTGTGTTTGAAGACTCTATCCAATAATCAAAATTTGATTCAGAAAAATAGAAAACAAATATGAACACAAACATGTTCTTTATAGATAATTAAGAAGATGAGGTATAAACCTATTACTATTCTTCCTCTAACACTAATAGTTGCTCAAATTGAAAATTATTACATACTACTCAATTCATGAAGAAAAATATGATCCTTTAATTAAAATGGACAATTTACTTAAATATATTATTAATTATATATTAAATTAATTAAATGTAATTATTAACAAAGATAATGAATTCAAAAAAAATTAATAGATTTACATAAAATTGAATTATTCATTAAATTAAAGTAAAATAACTACATGTTTAACTTGAATATTTTAAAAATGTTTCATTTCTTTTAGCCAAAGGGGAAAAATCTCCAAATTATATTCTAGGTAAAAATGTTATTAAAAGAGAAAAATGTTGAATATAAATCAAGGGAGAATAATAAAACTTATACAAAAAAAATTAGTACCCAATTCTAAAAATGTTACTTGCTTTTATTGTGTAATAAAAGGAAACTATTCTAATTAATAAAACTTATTAAATTCTTAGATAAGTGGGATATAATATGATTTCATTTCATAAAATATTTTTGAATCTAGTAATATAAATTATAGAAAGATATGGAAAATATTGATTCCAAGATCCTTTCATACTGACACAACTGGACCCAAGAAAATATTGGTACAAAAAAAACAGTTATTATATACTTTAATATTTAAAATACTAAATTGATAAATATATATGTGGTATATGGATAGTGGATGCTCAAGGATAATGACTAGAGACTCTTCCAATTTACCTGCACTACAAAAAATGGATGGAAGTCTTGTCACCTTTGCAGATAATGAAAAATGAAATATAGTTGGAGTGAGATTTTTTGGATATCCCAAGGAAATATCAATCAATAATGTTTTTTATATTTAAGGGTTAAAGAAAAACCTGATAAGTATATATAAACATTTAAAAAATGGTTTTATGATGATTTATCTAACAATTCATGTTCATTTTTCAATGATAAACTTCTTAAATTTAGATCACCTAGAATATATAATGTTTATACATTCGATCTTAATTACATATATAAATAGAATGTTAATAATTTATTTGCTATGAAAAATGATTCAGGGTTATAGCATAGGATTATTTGAAACTGTGATATATTTTATTTACATAAATTTTCTACAAAAAAAATTATTTTCTATTTTTACTAGTCTTAAATTTAGGAATGGTAGATTTTGTGATGCATGCCAAATCAGAAAACAATATAAATCATCATTCTGAATAATTAACAATTTTTTAATATCTAAACCACTAGAACATATACATAATGAATATTTGGATCCTCAATATTATATAGTTTTTCAAGAAAATATTTTTTTTATGTTTTTGTAGATTATTTTTCATGATTTACTTAGGATTATTTTCTAGAACTCAATAGTGAAGTATTCGCTATTATTGAAAGATTCCCTAAAAATGTTCAAATTTATTTTTTAAAAAATATTCTCTTTAAGAATTGATCATCCTTGATAATTTTTGAATTATGAATTTAATTATATTTTCTCAAATTTATGTATTAAACATATCTTCTCTTCACTAAGATCACCTGAACAGAATCATGTTATTGAAATAAGAAAGAGAAATATTCAAGAAATATCATGTACTATATTAAATGAATATATCTATCCTACCAATTTATTGGTAAAATCTATGAACATATATTTTTATATTATAAATGTATTTTAATGATACAAATTTTTAGAAATTCATTCTTTAATAATTAGAATAATTGAAACCCCAATGTTGTGTACTTTAAAGTGTTTGGATGCAAGCCGTGTATCTTTAATACTAAGTAAAAACATTTTAAATTCAATACTAAGTATGATGAATGAATATTTCAAGGGTATTATTCAATTTCTAAATCTAATAGAATTTATAATAAAGAGTCAAGCATTGTTGAAGAATCAGTTTATGTGATTATGATGAAGCTGGCCCTTTTAGAAAAAGTTAATAACAGATAGATGAAATTATTGACTAATTTAACAAGAGGATTGTTACACCTAATATTTATTTATAAAATAAAATATATAATATTTAGTGAATTATAATGGAATATGAAACATTGGAACCTGTATTTATTCATTTCTATCAAAATTATAATACATGTCTAATGAGGAAGATTCAAATAATGGAAATGTGTCAATACATATTCTATAAGATCATAATGAATTAATTAGAAATATTGTTTGAGAATTAGTATACAACCCAGTAAATTCCCTAGTAATAGGAACCAAATGGGTCATTAGAAATAAACCGGATGACCAATGGATAATTACCACAAACAAAACTGTAATAGTAGAAAAAGGATACATCTGGGAAGAAGGGATAAGTTGTTATGATTGTTTTTCACTGATTTTTAGATTACAAGAAATTAATATACCTCAATCTTATCTAATGAATATTAAATTATATAATATGGATTCAAAATATGACTTTTTAAAATGGTTATATAATCAAGGATGTTTATATTGAACAACCACCATGTTTTGAAAACCATCATCTCCCAAATTATATATTAAAACATTTAAAACATTTTTATAGCCATACATGGTATTATTTATTAAGCTTGTAGTTATTAGAAAACTAATTTTTTATGGGATTAGTGGATCATACTCTTTTTATGAATATATATTTCGCTAATATATTATTACTGAAAATTTATGTCAATTATGTTTTTTATGAAAAAATAAAAATCATTGTAATTTTTTTTCAAATTTAGTGAAAAATAATTTGTAATGAAAATAAGGGGAGAATTGAATTTTGTTTTAGGATTTCAAATTTAACAAACTGATTACACAAATGTTTTAAATAAAATTAAATATATTATTGATTTACTAAAATTATTTTAATAGAAAACTATATGAAATAAACCTGTCCCAGGTGTATTAATGTAAAACATTATTTGGATGAAGCTTGAAAACATGTTGAAACCAATTTATATAGTGATATGAATGGTATTTTACAATATCATACTTCTAAAGACAAGACCTAATGTTTTTTTGTGTCTTGTCCTAGATTTCAATATAAACCAAATGAATTCCATATTAATACTAATAAATGTATTTTTTGAGATTTAAAATATAGTATTTTTCAATATATTTTTTTCCTAAATATCTAATTGTTATTTCATTTTATATATAGATAATGATTAGGGGGGATGTATATTAAATGGGAAAATCACATCAGCATCCTATCACTTTTTAGGGAAATTCGCAGTTTCATGTTCATGTCATAAAAAGCATTCATTCTCTCTATTAACATTCAAGGAATAATATATATTTTCTTATAGTTTTTGTGTATAGGTTTTGTGGATTAAATTCACATTACAAGATTTTGGACAAATTATAAATAATATACCTATTTTATGTGATAATTCAAATGAAATTCATTTTTTCAAAGATAAAATAATTCATTCATGATCTAATAATATTAATAGAATGAATTATTTTCTAGAAGATTGCATTCTTAAAATGATATATCTCTATAATTTGTAAATACTGGATATCAAATTTCTGATATTTTCTCTAAACTAATTCCAACTGTGATTCTGGATTTTATTAAGGAAGAGTTATGAATATATAATTTCAAATAATTTTTTATTAATTTTTTATGTTAATTTCAATGTTATTTATTTTATTTTATTTAGTTATTATACATTTATTTATTCACTTTATAAAAAAATAAGGATTTATTTCGATTTTTGAAAAAACATAAAATTTCAAAAAAAAAATAATTATTAAACTATGTTATTGGCTCATTGAACTACACCACATCAAAAAAACACTAGAAATCCATTCATATATTTGTTCTCTTAGTTACCATAAGATTTGGAAACATTTAACCCTCTAGATCTATCATCTTCCTTTGAACTCCATGATTCTGAAACCATCATCTAAAAAATTCTCAGAAATATTGGAGACAAAAAAATGATAAAAATTGTAACAAAGTAGTGATTTTGTTATATAATTATTCTTAAAATAGAGGTTATATATATCATTTGGATCCATAATAAAAAATATCTTCTTTTGAAGAATTATCTAGAATTTCATAGTCTAGAAAATATTTTTTTATCAAAAGGATAAAATGAGATTATTTATTATGTAGAAGTAAAATAGTTATTCATATATTCTCAGTATAGTTTCTATAATAAATATAATTCTTTTTTGTCTAATATTTATTATATATATTTTTTCATTCTCTCCGATGGAAATTTATAATGTTTTTCAATTTCCCCACAAAGGGGTTTTTCATTTTGTTCATCGGTCAATAGGAAAAAAGAACATAAATCATAGGATATTATGTCATTTCTCTTCAGCTCCACCCAAATAATAATAATGTTTTCTAATTAACGTGATGATAACTAGAATTTTCTATTCCTGTTTATTCACTCATCTATAATTTAAAAAAAATTAGAACTTGAAAAGTTTATTTATCGGGACATTTATATTATTTTTTTAATGATGATTGTTGTCATGTTAAATTTCCTAAGGTACATGTTATGTTACATGCACCATTATTTCCAAGAGGAGGAAAATATTTTCCTTTTTATCAATATTTAAGGATAAATGAAATGATGCTACATCGAAAATGCATGATTATTGATCTAATGATAAGCTTTAAAGGTCATCACAATGAAAATCTAAATGATGGAAATCTTAAAATGATAGGTTAATTCAGGAGAAAAGTTCAAGTTATTTTGTTACTATTTTGTGTCGAAGACCAAAATGAACTAGTTTTTTCTACTCAACGAGAGAATATAATATTGGGATCATCTTTTCCCAAAAAAATCAAGGGGAATAATTTTCATAATCAAGAATAGATGATGAAGTATATCCAAAGAGATGTAAAATTATATAAAATTTCTATGACCTAGAAGCTGTAAGAGATGATCCATACTCCGATGATGAAAATTTAGACAATCCAAATGAGGCCCTGTCATTCGTCCATGAAATTGGGATGAACATGTCATTCAGGAAACTACAATTTCTGAACATGATTTAGAGGTTACTGTAGCCGGTGATGTTTCCATACCTGAAAATAATATACTCAATATAGAATATAAGGGGGCTCAAAATCAAGATGAAAATCAGACTCAAAAATCTCTTAATGAAGAAAAAATACAATAAAATTCACAAGAAGATGTGAAATCTAAAAAATTTGTGGATGAAACTACATGGGTGGTCTAGAATCCATCAATTTAAAAAATAACTGATTCCATAGATAGGTAAAAGATTAAACCTACTATGATAAGATAGGTTATTCAAGTTTATTTTTCTACCTACAGTGAGACCTGAAATGAAAAATATTTTTCCATGGTTGATAGAGGTCAACCATCACAGGTTCATGAAGTAGAATCCTTTAATTCTTTGAAAAATCCAGTTGAATTATTTATCTCTCAATTCAATAGGAAAAACCAAAAAAATTCCAATTTGTAATATGAGTAGTTGCACACATGAAATTATTTGGATGATTTGTGAAATTTAACTATTATCATAGAGGAATTTTAATCGTTTGTAGCTCAACTGCATATTCCAAAATAAAATTCTATCTCCATAAGATATTTCAATGTTTTTTAGATATAAATTATTAATCCGTTTGGAATACTGAAATCATAATTTATTTCCAAAATATATTTTTCTTATTTAAAATTTTATTTGGGAAGTTAGTTTGAATCCATAAAAATATGTTTCTGTAAAGACATGGAAATTTCAAGAAATTTTTTTACTAAATTCTTTGAAATTTTACGAGTCCGCAGTTTCTGACAGCGTCAGATTTTTTGGCCCGATGTTCCCAGAATCAATTTATGAATTTTTGTTCAGGTACTTTCAATAAACGTATGTGCGGGTGTTTCTATCTTTTGAACTAGTGCTCGGAATTGAAATCATAGGGCACCGATGAACTCTCAGCACCAGTTTTCACTTAGGGGGGCCTTTACTGTCGTTGCATATTGTCGTATGTGGTAGTTAAAATTTGGGGAATCATTTAGACTTAAATAGATTTTTGTGTTACAATTTATTTTTAAGTGGATGTTAATCCCTCCAAATGAATGTTGGAGGTTTGGCCCACACCCCACATTACTTCCCATGGGAAGATATGAATAAGGTTGGTGGGGCCCGCACAAACCCCTAACTCATCAACTCCTCCTTAACTCACCTAAACCCCAATAAACCCCCTTATTAATCCTTATAACTCTCCACCCTCTCCCCTTAATTAGGTTGTGATCTCTCCACCTCCAAAACATTAATGATTCCAACTAATGTAATTAATAACCTTATTAATTAAATTGGTACATCTCCTGTGAATTAATTTGAATTGTTTGGAAATTCATTAAAATTGGAGAAGTATTTCATAATTTTTTCCATAGAAACTATTTCGGGAGGAACCATTGCAGAATTAGAGGAGATTCATTCTTCCATGAAGAACATTTTCCTCTCTCAGTAAAGAACACTCCACGACACGAAGAACTCTCGACGACCCGAAGGACGTGAGGAAACCTCTTCAATCTTCTTCATCCTCTGCGTCAAGGGAGGAGACACTACCACAGGGAACGTCGTCAATGACGACGGCTCTTCCTCCGACTTTGACGGAGCGACACCATTCTTCCGCGATGCCAGACTACAGTGACACCCGTCTTCCACGGCTCGACGACGTGCGACGCCATTTTCAAGGTAAGGGGTTTATGTTCAATTTTAATTGATTAAAATTGTTCTTTTTCTTCGTTAAATGTTTTGGATTTTCTATGTTTGATTATTATTTCCTAACTCGGAGGGCGCAGGCTGAACAAACATGACTCTATGAACCTCTATCGTTTCTTGTTTATTTTAATTCACAAAGGGAGGTGGTGGAGAATGGAGGCAGCGACGAGCGAAGGCGAAGACTGCGCACTGGCCATGTGCAAAGAACTGTGGCCCGCAGTCACCGGCCGCTTGGCCGATGAAGAACCAGCCGTCTAAGCCTTCTGTACCAAAGAGGTCGCGGCACCACGAGGGTATTGTGCTGCAATGGACTGCGGCCGACATTCCACGGGCCGCTTCGGTGGGTGAACTGGCCTTCTCGTCGTCCGGCCGGGTTGGAGAAGGTTGCGGCGCCTCCTGGCGTCGTGTAAGGAAGATAGCAGCCTGTCCAAGTGGGCCGGTCGTGCTGAAGAAACCGGTCGGCTAGATTTGAGGGTGGCACCTCTTGGCACAGCCGGTTCGTGAAAGCGCCCCCCCCCCCACCCCCCCCCCCCCCCCTCGGACCGCTCTGCCACCCGGGCAGAGCGGCTCTGCCGGCCGGCCAAACCTTGGCCGCCCGCGCCACGCCACGCTTGGCCGGGCTGCACCCCCTCGGTCTGGGCTGCAGGAATCACCAAGCCGGTTCGACCCTCTGTCGGGTTGGATCCGCCAAAACCTGGTTGACCCGACCTGCCAGCCCACTGGGCATAATGGGCCTGGCCCATTTTCACTAAAACGAGAATAACATTAAGATTGTGTGTCCAATTGATGCTCCCTCTGCGGCATAGGGACCCTCGTGATGATGTGGCCCTTTGTGATACTCTATGTGAGATTTGTATGATTTGTAAAAATGTTTGGGTTGGTTCGATCCCGCAACCAACATGGCCCTTAGAGAGAAAATTCTTACAACTTAAGGACCGGACGTCCAATTGACATGTCATCAACTACGTTGGATTCCTCTTGATGAGGCGGTCCTTTTAGAAAACACCACACAGGGTTCAGATGAGTGTGGAGTATGGCCGTGTTGGATTGCACCTGAAATCTAACCGGTCCCCTGGAATGGAAAAGCTGATAACTCACAGACCGGGCATCCAATTGATGGGTCGTCTGTTGCGTTGTGACCCCCGTTGATGTGGAGGTCCATTGAGATAATTCCACCGGAGACTTCGTGACTCTTGGAGTATCGACCAGTAGCTTGTGGAGCGGACCCTCCAAGATACGAGTAGACAGAGTGCAGAGACCTAGTAGTTGTAGACCTGATGACTTCTTGACCGATTCGACTCGGAGTGATTCGACTAGCCTAGTGGATGGAGTGACCAGTTTGGCGGAAAAACCACGGTTGACAGAGCGACTAGTTTTTCAGAAAACCCACAGTACATGACATGAGAAGTACCTATGATAGCTATTAGGGGGAGTACCCTGTTTGGCGGCAGACCCACAGCAAAGGAGCGTCCGGTTTGGCAGCAGACCTGCGGTACTTGACATGAGGAGTACCTCAGTTGTCTAAGGATAGTGAGTAGTGCCTCAGAGTCGCGATAGGGCCATTGTACTCAACATAGGAGTAGTTCCCCAGCAGCTGTGGTTTTGATAATAAAAATCCTAGTTTGATCTGGGACAATGGAATCGGTGTTTTCCTCATGATTGAGATGGGCTACTTGATAACTTAGGTACATGTATAGGCATATACCTAAGTAAATGTTGTCTGTTGATATCTTTCATTGTGGTTTATACATGTTGGAATTTCGTGAGACCTTTTGGGTCTCAGGGTCCCTACTGAGTATCGTTATACTCACCCCTACACATGCTACGCTCGCACCTCATTGGTATTGATACAGAAGACAGACAACACTGACCGTGGCAGAGTGTATGTGGAGGGGACGGTACCTGGAGGTGGACCCCAATGCGAGTCGGTACCCGGAGGAGATGTACGGACATGAAGTGCTGAGAAGGACATATATACCTACCCTTCAGGTAGGAACCCGGAGGATGATCCAGTAGCTGCTTCCATATTCTATTTGTTTGTCTTTTCAGTTGTACTTTCTTTTAGTTGTAGCTGTACCTTTCTATTGGGATTGTATTTCCGGCCGCACTGTACATTCATCACACATGTTATACTGCTTTACGTAGTTTTTTCTTCTTCCTGTTCTCTGGTTGTATGTGTTTACATTTTATAAAGGAAATGTCTTCTCAGTTCTAGGGAATTACACCTTTTGTGTGAGGTGCCAGCCCATGGCATATGGATGGGAGGCTTGGGGTAGTCATTATGCGGGCCCTGGGGGACAGGTTGTGACAAATTGGTATTAGTGGAGTCAGTTCTACCATAGAACATAGGACTTTGGTTTTTCTTTTCAGTGAAGCAATAGTGTTAAGGGTACTAAGTGTGGTTTTCAGTTCAGGGTGTCCGATGTTGGTGCGGGCGTCCGACATATCCATACACCAGGACCCTGACTTATGATTTCTAACTTAGTACATGAAAACGCTGATTGTGGGTGTGTTTTATAAAGTTTTCATTATGTCATCTCAAACTAGGTTAGCTCACCAAGTATAGTCTTTGTCAGTGTCACATCTGTTTCATTCAGGATGCCTCCCCGTGGACAACCAGCTAGGTCCCCAAGAGTTTTACATACTGATTGTCCTCCAAGAGACAAGGCCTCAGTATAGGGCCCTCTTCCAGTTGAGGCACCAGCAGAGGCACCAACAGTACCACTTCCCGTTGGACAACTGATGCCACCAACCCCAGAAACAGGCGATGCACGCTGCTTGAGCGCACTGCATGAGTTCCAGTGCTAGAGGCCACCCAGGTTCTGGGGAGATACATACCCATAGGTGGATGAGGATTGGCTAGAGGATGTGATGATAGCTTTCAGGCTAGTAGGGACACTAACAGAATTCATGGTGATCCTTGCTACCAGCCTCTTTTAGGAAACAGTAGGTAGATGGTGGATCCTGATGCTCCAGATGCATGATGAGGAAACACTTCTATGGGCAGACTTTGAGAGAATGTTTCAGGCGAAGTTTGGACCATCCACCCTTCAAGATGTGCGTATACAGGAGGTACTGCATCTACAACAGGGCCGCATGACAGTATCACATTACTCAGCGAGGTTCACAGAACTCTCTCGCTACTCTATTGATATTGTACGAGACCCATTCTTCAGGGCCTGGACCTTCGTTCAGGGGATCAGGAAAGAGATTAGAGCTTTAGTTGTTTCTCACAGAATCCCGACACAGACATGGGTTTTGAAGAGAGCCCTCCTAGTGGAGAGTTTCCTTGCTGAGAAATCTCCACTAGTGGAACCCACCACTAGTCGACATGTAGTGGAGTCTTCTGGAGCTGGCTGTTGATAGATGAATCAAGGGTCCAAGAGGACCAGACCTAATGGTTGTCAACCGCATGACTCGGGATCGGTAGTGTAGGGCACCCAGGGTGGAGACAGAGCCAGGAATACTGGGAATGGACAGTGTTACTTCTGCGGTTGGCCTGTTCATATGGCACGTGACTATCTGAACCGACGTGCAGACGATCAGCAAATATATGAAGGACCACCCAGGCAGAGGTAGAGGTTCGAACTTGATAGACCGAAAGGAGATGGTCGTGTACCTGGTGGTGGAAGACGCTTTGAGGTGTTACCACCACCACCACAGGGAGGTCCACCCCGACCACAGGGAATAGATGGACAGAAGAGAAAATAGCTTCAGGCATCTGAATCATACGACTATGGAGCTTCGTAAGTAGGTGGATAGGAGCGGGACATGTTTCAGGCATAGAGACCTTTGTTCATGATTCTTCTAGATTCTTTAATGTCATGATTGTGGTTTCTTTGTGTCTTTGTACTTCGAGCTGCAGTAATAAAAGACACATGTATTTGTGATGTTTTTTTCCTTCATTTTTGTGTGGTTAATACTAAGAGGATCTGGTTAAAACTATTGACTTGACCCTCAGTTTCGGGATTCCTACTGGAGGAGACATAGAAACCACACACTGATGCCGATAGTGTGACTCAACCCTTAGAGGTCAGAGTAAAGGTTGGATCTCTTAGTAGTTGCGTCGAGGCCTTACGACATCGTCCAAGGACTTAATTAGTATCACTCATGTCATGATTGACTGTAGTTCGAAAAGGGCATGGTTCATCTTGGGGATGAGACCAGATTTCCCTTTTTAGAAAAGGATAAATATTTGCAGTTCTTATAGAATGTAGGCGGATAAGGGTGAAGTCGAGTTCTTACAATTGGCTAGTCTCACCCATAGTTCATCGAGCGAACGATTTACGGTTCTCTCTAATCTCAATAGTCTCAAGTGTGTCTTCTTTCAGAAGAATCTGATCCTGAGATAATGGTGATGGCCTAAGTTCCTCCGGGATTATGACTTCGAGATAGTCTATACACCTAGGAAGGGGAACGTTGTTGCGGATACGCTTAGTAGGAGGACTAGTCTTCAGCTGCTAGGAGAGGTGACGAAGCAAATGGCTACTTTGCTGATATTCTTTTTAGACAGGGATAGTGCGGCCTATCTACACTCACTACTCCTTTTTCTTCAACAGAGTAGGCGAGGTGGCTTACCTTCTGGCCCTTCAAC
Organism: Viscum album; assembly: GCA_963277665.1. Lineage (NCBI taxonomy): Eukaryota > Viridiplantae > Streptophyta > Magnoliopsida > Santalales > Viscaceae > Viscum > Viscum album. The sequence continues at coordinate 1,514,430,555 of OY728127.1, read as the reverse complement.
CTCATTTTCACCGGGTGCATGACATCATACATGTATCTCAGCTGAAGAGATGTGTGCATGACCTATCCCACTTCATCGACCACAGGACGACTTTCCATAAGGCTCTAGTGGAGATTGAGAATCGACAAGAGTGAGTCCTATATGGACGGTTGATACCTCTGCTGCATGTTTTATAGTAGCACGGGAACCTCTGGGGGAGCACATGGGAGTAGTAGGCTCAGATATGTGCTATATACCCTCTTTTTTTCCTATAGTTTGTTGTATCTTTTGAACCGGTGCTCGGAATTGAAATCTGAGGGCACCGATGAACTCGTTGTGCCAGTTTTCGCTTATGGGGAGCTTTACCGTAGTAGCATTTTGTCCTATGTGGTAGTTAAAATTTGGGGATTCATTAAGACATAAATAAATTTTTGTGATGCAATTTATTTTTAAGTGGAAGTTAATTCCTCCAAAGGGAAGTTGGAGGTGGGGCACACACACCACCTAACATCCCATGGGAGGATATGACTAAGGGTGGCGGGGAACACACAAATCCCTAACCCTTCAACTCCTCCTTTAACTCCCTTAAACACCTGTGAAACCCCCTTATTAATCCTTATAACTCTCCACCATCTCCCCTTAAATAGTTTTTGATCTCTCCACCTCCCAAACTTTAATGATGCCAACTAATTTAATTAATAACCTTACTAATTAAATTGACACATCTCCTTTGAATTAATTTGAATTGCATGGAGATTCGTTATAATTGGAGAATTATTTCATAATATTTTCCATAGAAAATATTTTGGTAGTAGCCTTTGGACAATTAGAGGAGCTTTTTTCTTCCATGAAGATCATCATCCTCTCTCGGAGAAGAAAACTCCACGGCACGAAGAACGCTCCACGACCCGAAGGAAGTGAAAAATCATATTCAATCTTCTTCTTCCTCTAGGTCAATTGAGGAGACACGGCCTTGGGGAACGTCGCCAACGACGACGGCTCTTTATCCGATGTTGAAGGACTGACACCATTCTTCTGCAACTCCCGACTACCACGATGCTCGTCTTCCATGGCTTGACGATGTGCGAATTCATTTTCTAGGTAAGGGGTTTTTGTTAAATTTTAATTGATTAAAATGGTTCTGGTTCGTCGTTGAATGTTTTGGATTGTCTATGGCCGATTGTTACCGCCTAACGCAGAGGGCGCGAGCCAAACAAACATGGCCCGACGACCCTCCATCACATCTTGTTTATTTTAATTCGTAAAGGGAGGCTTTGGAGAATGGAGGTGGCGGTGAGTGATGGCGGCGGCCACGCGCCTGCTACGTGTGATGAACCGTGGGCCATTCGGACGATGAAGAATTGGTTGGCTATGCTGGCCGGACCAAAGGGAATGGGACACCACGAGGGAATCGCGCTGTAGAGGACCGCAACCCGCATTCTGTAGGCCGCATCTGCAGGCGAACTGGATAGATCGTCGGTCGGCCGGGTTGGAGAAGGACGCGGCGCTGCCTGGCACCGCGTGCGGAAGACAGTGGCTGGCCCAAGAGGGCCACTCGCGCTGGAGAAGCCAGTCGGGATCACCCAGCCGGATTGGAGGGCGGTGCCGCTTAGCGTCACCGGTTCGAGAAAGCGAGGGCCTCCCCCCCTCAGACCGCTCGGCCACCCGTGTCGAGCCGCTCGGCAAGCCTGTCATGCCACGCCAGGCCGCCCCGCGCTGCGCTGGGCTGGGATGGGCCGCGCCCCCTCGGGCCGGACCGCATGAATTGTCGGGCCTGGATAACCCTCTACGGAGTCGAACCCGCCAAATATAGGTTGATCCAACCCACCAGCCCAGTGGGATTAACAGGGCGGGCCCGTTTTCACTAAAACGATAATAACATTAAGACCACGCATATGATCGACGGGCCGTCTACTGAACAGAGACCCTCGTGACGATGTGGTCCTTTTGCGATACTCTATGTGATTTTTGGATGATTTGGAAAAATGGTCGGGTTGGTTCGATCCCGCAACCAATCGAGCCTTTGGAGTGGAAACACTTACATCATAAGGATCGAACGTCTGATTAATGTGTCGTCAACTACGTTGGATTCCTCTTGATGTGACCCTCCTTTTTTCATACTCCACATTGGGTTCGGATGAGTTTGGAGTATGGCTGGGTTGGATTACATCCGAATTCCAACCAAGCCCCTAGAATGGAAAAGATGAAAACTCACGGACCGGTCATCCGATTGATGCATCGTCTATTTCATTTAGACCCCCTTTGACATGGCGGTACTTTGAGATACTTCTACCTAATACATCGTGACACTTGAAGTATCGACCAGTAGCTCGTGGAGCGGATCCTCCCAGAGACGAGAAGACAGAGTGCAGAGACCTAGTAGCTGTAGACCTTACGACTGCTTGACCGATTGGACTCTGAGCCATTTGACTAGCCTAGTGGATGGATTTCCAAGTTTGGCGGTAGACCCATGGTAGACAGAGTGCCTGGTTTGGAAGTAGACCCACGGTACTCGATAGGAGGAGTACCACTGACGGATATTAGGGGGAGCAGCCGGTTTGGCGGCAGACCCACAGAGAAGGAGCGCTCAAATTCGCAGCATACCTGTGGTACTAGAAAGGAAAAGTATCTCAGCAGTATAAGGTTAGTGAGTACCACCTTGGAGTCATGATAGTTACAATGTACTTGATACGGGAGGAGTTCTCTAGAAGTTGTGGTTTCGATCATGAAAATATTGGTTTGGGTTGAGTCAATGACCTTTGTGTTTTCCTCGTGATTGAGATGGGTTACCTGATAACTTAGGTATATGTATGGGAATATACCTATGTAAAGGTTATTTATTGATATATTTCATCGTGGTTTATGCTTGTTGGAATTTATTGAGAACTTAAGGGTCTCGGGGTCTCTACTGAGTCTCGTTATACTCACCCATGCACAGGCTATGCCTACACCTCGTTCTGTTTGATGCAAATGACGGACATCGCTGACCGAGGCAGAGTGTACGAGGACTGGATGATACCTGTAGGTGGACCTCGTGACGAGTCGGTACTCAGAGGAGACAGATATACATGGAGTGCTGAGGAGGACATCAGTAACTACCCTTCAGGTTGGAACCCGGAGGATGGTCCCGGAGCTACTTCTATCTTCCAGTTGTTTGTCTTTTTTAGTGGTAATTTCTTTTAGTTGTAGCTGTACCTTTATATTGGTCTTGTATTTCCAGCCCCTTTGTACTTTCAAAAAACTTTTTATACTACTTTACTCAGTGTTTTCTTCTTCTTGCTCTCTGGTTGTGTGTGTTTACCTTTTATAAAGGAAATGCCTTTTTAGTTCTAGGGAATTACTTATTTGGTACTAGTCTCTAGCCCCTTGCCTATGGAATGCGGGCTTCGGGTATTCACGCTACGAGACTCGTGGGATGGTTCATGATAGTTTTAGTCAATATAGATCTTCTAATTATGCACCAACAACACCTCTAGATTTAGTTAGATGATTTAAAGCAATTACATTAGTGGTGGATGATATGAATGATAGGCTTTAATCAGTTTAGTGTATCAATGAAACTCTAAATTTGATGTTAGATAAGGAGATATATCATGTTGAAATGTTTAACACAAGTGAACATGGAATAATACTACATTTCTATCATTTAATTGATAATATTACTCAGTTTCTTCACCCCGCGAAAAATATTCAGAACATTTTGAGATCTAATCTAATTTAACGTTTAAATGTGGTCCAGTACTCAAATTTTTTTGATAAGATAGATAGTTGATAACCGTTTAGAATGTTTTAATGTAAATATGGTATATTTAAGAGAATATTTTCAGGCTGCTCATGCTTCATTAGAACTTAATGCCACTTCTATACCATCCCTTTCAAAATCAACCAATCCTAAATAAGAAGCCTTTTTAGCCAAAATTATTACTTGTAACCATAAATATAAATTTTTAATAAAACATCTTATTTTTATTACTCTATATTCTTATTATTATTTTTTAATTATTATTCAAGAATAAATGTTTAATTTTTCTATAATTTATAATATAACAATAATTTAAAGTAATGTGAAAAATTGACTATATTTTAGTCAATTTTAAAATAATTTCTTTTTGATATCACAAAAAGGGGGAGAAAATTGGTTAAACACGACAATAATTATTCTATTATTTAATCACATGTTTTTTTGTCAATCCACCAAAATAACACTCTGAGAAATTATTTTCCAAAAAAACAAATGTATTCTACAATATGTTATTTACATATAGTTTTAAAATATTACATTTTATATAAATTATTTTATAGGTTTTTTAATCATTAATAAGTGGGAGATTGTTGGGCATGTATTGTATAAACAATAATCTATAAATATTATTGATTTTAGTGATCAGAAATACACTATTTTATTTTACTAAATAAATCAATATATGTGAATTTTAGGAAATTAATATTAATTGAAATATTTATTCTGTAATTATATTCAAGAAATTGGTCCAAATGGAATATTTCTTAAAATTTCTTGAACATATTTATAATGAGTTCTAGAAACATTTTTCATACCCTATGTATAGAATCATATCATAATGAATTAACCCTATATTTGTAACAACGTGTGTGGATCTTAAACCCTACACATTCAGGATATGTATGGTTAATCAAACCTATCTTTAGATGGAACCATAAGTTTTAAATGAAGGAAAGTATGAATAAAGAACCCTACGTTTGTTTTTAACAATATGATTCAAATTAAAGAAAGTATTGATAAAGAACAATATGTTTTTATAGAACCCTATGTTTTTAAGAAATAGTCATATGGTACATATAATGTACTTTTGTATAAAACTATTTTTTGTGTACCCAATATTTGGTGATTTTTCACATATGAAGCAACCATACTTATGACTATTAGAGGAAATTTTTTTAATTCTGTAATTTTATCTGAGATTTATGCAACCATATAGATGAAAATAATGATCGATTCGAAGATGTTTTATGAATGATTCAAAGACTTTTATTCAATGGATAAAATCATTCCTATTTCTAAGGGATGTTATGAATCACTTGAATGATTTAAATTGAATTATTATGATCTATTAGGTGACATTCTTGGATATTTTCAACCAAAAAAAATTATTTATGAGATATATATTTATAGTATTTTTTCTTTAATAGACATGATATACGACTCAATATTTTTTAAAAATGTTTTAAATAAATAACTGCTAAAAATATCAAAAGACTCTGTTATTTTATGAAGAGATTACACTTTGACAATATACATATTTCAACCTCGTTTAGCTATGAAAATTCTACTATTTTTTGTTTCTATTCTCATTGATGATCATTTAAAACCATGATATCTTCAATTTTATTAATACATGAATACTTTTATATTTGAATAATAAGAACATCATTCCTTCAGTTGTTGTTGCAATTGTGATCATGAACGCATAATTTTTATAAAATAAAAAACTTTTTATTTATTGGTGTGTTTTTTTGCTCAAACTCAGACGTGGATGAGTTTCATCTTTTCATTCTAACCAATAGAGAAACAGGTTCCCTTTAAAATAACCATAATTCTTATTAAATATTAATTGTAAGGAATCATCTTCCACTACCCAATTGTTTTTTGATAACAGGATAACTCTAGGGAAAGTCACAAGGACTTCATAGATAGAGTTTCTAGAGTAGAGATGGGTTCTTTCTTCCCCAAAACAATATAAAAATTTTTCTGTTATTTTTACTATTTATCGAAAACTCAAATTACATAAAAAATAAAATTTTTATTAACTCCATAAATCGAAATAGAAAACTAAAATCCATATTCGTTAAAGATTATATAAAAGACATCATTCACCCTCATCCTCCCTCTTATGTATCCTTTCATTATTATGACATAACCGTATCGTATAATGATATTAAATTATCCCCACATTAAAAAAATTTATTCCAGACAACTTAAAATTGATCTTGTTAATCAATGGTTTGAAATATTAAAAAAAACTCTATTGAAAACCCCACACCCTGAAAGGTTTAGTAAATATCCCATTAATAAGAGAGAAAGGTAATTATGAATATCGTCTTGAATAATTAAATGACTAGGTTAACAGGTAGTAAAACTTAGGGGGGAAATAAAAACATTGATGTTGAAGATAATAATAACACATCATGATTAATAGAGAGTGATTGGTAATCAATAAAAAGAAAGTGAGATAACCAAAGAAGGTAAAAAACTAAAAAATATATAAGAAAATGAGGTGTGAAAAGGTCATTGATATCATCAAAAATGTTGTTAATTGGAATAAAATTGTTTCAATATCCTTTTCCTAGATTTGAATAATTATTTCATCCACTAAGAATATAATGAAATACTCTTACCAGATATATTTTCATTTCCTAGGAAAAATTTCACCCTTTTTGCTTCGATCAACATCCACCTAATCTCTTAATCAAAGAAATAAAAATAAAAAAATGCATCTTTTTTATTCCTAAATAACTAAAATCCTGTCTTAATGGATCATAATATTCATCATATAATGATAATTCATTCCATATATTTATAGATATTATCCAAAACTATAGAAATAACTTCACTAAATTTCCAAAAACAACATATTTCTACACTTATCAAAAAATATGATATAGCTCATAATCATCACATTCCAAACATGTGACTACATTCATCATGCATCAAGGTAATAACATTTGTTAAAATAAAAAAATATTGAAAATATTAATGCTTATTTATTCCTTAAATAATAATATATTATTTGATATATTTCATACATCAAAAAATGACGATTACTCCAGCAAGGATATGATAATCCATTTTTTCAATGAATCAAAAATAAGTTTCAATGTAATTGGTATTATCAAAATTACATTATCCATATAAATCATATCTTTACTCTAACATCATTGTCTCAAAAACATGAATATATCAATGGTTGTCTTTCTCTCAATCATGTGTTTTCCAATAAATTCAACATTATATTGAATCATTATTCTTGGAACTATATAACAGATTCTTTAAATTACAAAAAAAATAGTACATTAGTATAATACATATACATTTCACAATTATTATACCCAAATATTATTAAAAATTAATTATAAAACATATTTCTCAGATTGAAATACATAAGAACATTAATCATTCAACTTTGGTTTTATAAATAACATAAACATGTCTTTGGTCGCTTATATTCCTCTGTGGTATATTCCCTTGATTCATGGGAGATTTATTTTCATTGTGACCCAACACCTTATAGTTGAAATATTTAATAGTATTGTTTTCTATCATCCCATCGCATTATTTTTCTAGGTGACATTTTCCACCACACTTGTAAAAAACTACCAACCACTGTAAGAATTTTCAAGGGTGATTCCTTCCATAGTTATCACAGGTTGGATAACATTTCTTTCCCATCTTTCCATTATCAATTTTTTCTCTACTATCCTATTATTCTCATTTTCCCATTGAATCTATAATATATTTATAATTCATTCTCTATCATTATTTCACATAGAACTATTTAATCATATATTGAAATATTTTGGGATATGAGTTTACTTCAGATACATAGCATAATCCCATAAAATAAAAATTCAATCATGTATTCAGTGATAATATGTAATTTTTTGAATTCCATGATTACATGGTAAAGGTAGATTCATAATCCACAATTGTGTCTTCTTAATTTTTCTTTAAGCTAAGTAAATTTATCTTTATTTATGTTTTTTCTCATGATCGAAATTCACATTCAATGAATGTATCCTTAAATTATTTTCATGCCATGACTTCTATTTCCTATTCCTCCCAAGTATCCAAGATTAAAGACAACTATTTGTCAGAATTTCCTATGATAATGTAAATTACATGTTTAAAATATTCCATTTCACAACATCATAGTTCCATTAATATATTTTCCATGGAATTAACCAATTTCTAAAATACCACTATATTAATAGTACCACTAAATGATGGGGGCTTCGGTCGGATAAATAAATCTGATATAGGATAATCTCATAGTGAAATTGGATTCTCCATCAAGAAAATTATAATTTTTCATAACTTGATTAAGATTACATAATATGTCTATAATTTTCTTGTTTTTGATACTTGTTTTATTGGATTCCTTATCCTGTCAATCTATACATTATCAATGATTTTTAAAACACTTATTCATTCCAGGCTCCATTTCTAAATTGTGGCATATACTAAATTATCTCATAAAATTAAAAACATTAAATATTAAAGTATAATTCCAACTATTTTGTAACACATATCAACAAATAATATTTGTTCATTTTTTATACCAGAATCATAAACTTGGATTCTTTTGTGATAACTTTATTTTAAAATCCTTCATAATGTTTGGTAATGAAGATGTGAAAGATACAAAGAATATCCCTATGGATTGTAAAATTATGTTCCTAGTAAGTCAAATTGTCATATAACTAGTAATTCTTGAGTCAAACCTAACATAAAATTTTTAGATTTATTATTCATAAGTACTTTCTTCTTAAACTACATCCATATATAATCTCCAGAAAAAATTTATTTATTTTAAGAAAACAAAATCCCTACTATAGAAAATCATTAAGATGTCATTATAAACATATATCCAATTAATATTATAGGTTTGGGATCTGTAATCAAAGTTTACCTAAATATATATTCCAGTTTTTCTACTAAACATCATTTGATACCAACTGAAGAGTCCCTTGCTCTAGTAGCCCAGATCCAGTGTTATAATTTATTACATCGGCTTAGATACATTTGGTCAAATCATGGAGAACCAATAATATTAGTAGTTTTGGAGAACAATATACATAAATTATTTCCATTTTACATTAGGAAAATAAAATAAGACATAATTAATAACAACATCGAAAAAAATCATCCTTGAAAACCCATTCAATGATATCTTCTTTATAAGTTAAGGAAAGGAAAACAATAAAGGTGAGATCAAATTTTAATTAAGGGTTAAGTGAAATGGAATCCATCATAAATCAATAATAATAATGAGCATGTAATGTTATTCTATTTAAATAGATTTACTATCATGATAATATAAGGAAGCTCAATATCGAAAGATAAATAACAAAGAACCCTAGTCATTTAATCATCATGGTGAGAATGAAATGAATATATAAAAAGTATCACATAGAAAATCACATGGATAAATTAAAATAAATTATTAATGAAGGTAATGATTAATAAAAAAACTCCATGATCTCGTGAATCAAGATACCTCTACTGTGAATACATTTCACAAGACATTTTTAGTACTACCGGTAGAAACCCATTTAATTTATCCAAATTAATCTTTATCATGAGACCAACTTATACATAAATGGGGTATTTATTCTGGTCCCAACCAATATCATAAGGTGTTATGAATTTCTCATATATATAATAATATATTTAAATCATTAATCAACATTTCTCAACATCAAGTATCTAAATTGAGTAAAGGATGCGAATTTTTCAATATTTCCACAATTAATAAAATAACATTAAAATTCAAAACCATATGTTAAAATGGTATACGGTTTAGGAAATTATCATATCTATTATACATTAATAGGGTTATTTATGATAAATTTTGAGTCTAATGAATATTGATTATAAGAAAGTGATTTTTTTTTTCATAGAAATTTAACAATAAAAAAATTAAATTATGATTGTACATTAACTTTTACAACTTGATAGTTTTCATGTCAAATACCCTTGGATGAAATAATTCAAATTGATTAATAAAATACCATAATAAATCATTTTCTCATGGTCTTACATTTAAAATGATCAGTATATATACTAAAGAAAATTTAATTGTCATATAATAAGAAATAAGTCTCAATGGAATGTAAATTTTGACAAAATCCCTTACCTCGCCCTTCATTTTGGATGAACACGATTTAAACACCCATATAGACACTTTTAACTAGTTGTTAACTTATAATATTATAATAATAATATTTTTGATATTATATATGAAAATATTATAACTTCTTTTGACACATTTGTTAATAAAACTTCATTATTTTCACGGTTTTGGTTGTTAATTTCCTTGTTTCCTTATGCATGTTTTTTCTTTAAAGGTCGGATCATTAACATATTACTTCTTTTAATCATAAAAAAATTAATAATCATGAAATAATAATCATATTTATATAAAAATTATACATTTAAAACCAAAATTAATTATTGATATGGAAAATTAATTATGTTATGATCATGGAGAAGGATAGCCATGTGTACACATCGGTAAAATTTTCCTATTTCACCGCTAACTATGGAAAGGAGGTTAGTAATATTTTACCTTTAAAAAATGATCATAATATAAATAATACCATATTATATAATTATATATATCATTCATTTTGTGTGGTGTTGAGTTTTGATTCACGTCTCTTTATGAATGTGGCAGTCTACACGTACATGAGTGATGTTATCATCGTTACATGAATGAAAAGGAACATTAAGAAATATATATATATATATATATTGTATTTAAAAAATTATAATTATATCGCTGATTTAAAAATTATATCATTAATACCATATGTAATCATTAATATTATGTTTATCACCTTCCATGTTAAGTATTACTTAAAGACGAATCACATCGCTTTACGAGGCGGTAGTTTGTCGTACACAAGAGCGACATTATTGTATCTCATATAGAAAGTAATTTTAAAAAATATATATTTTATATGTAATTAAAAGGTATATATATGTTATAATTATAATATATATATTTATAAATATATTATCCATCAACTTACCCATCCTTGATAGGTGGAGATTGAAAAAATGAACAACATCGGTTTGTGTGGCCATATACAGCCATACACATGAACGTTGATTTCATGAACCATTTGATAGAAGTGGAGATGGTTTTAGGTAATTAAATTATTATAAAAACATAATATTATATACACTATATTGATAATATTTTACCATCATGGTTTAATAAAAAAAATTGGTGGTGGAGAATGATGTAAAATAAAGATGCTTTTTGAAGAACATTTCTTCTTTTTTGGGAATCCTCCTTAGGATTGTACTAAATCCATCTAAGTATGGTTTTATGATAAAAATAATTTATCTAGGATGATTTTTGGGAAGTTAAATGTTATTATGGAAGGTAATGGCCAACCCAAATAGGTTTTATGGTGTAAATAATGGAGGAGAATGAGTTTCCTTTTATAGACAAGGATGAGTGGAATTTCATTAAATAATCAAAATAATTCTATATTGGTAGGAAAATAATATCTCAAGTGGATCCAATAATGTTAATTAATGCGTTTTCTTGATTATACTATCAAAATGAACCTCCAATAGAAAAAAGTAATGATTCAAACATTTTCATCCTCTACTCTAAAGTTTCCTAATTTCTTCTATATTGGTATTTCATTATCAAAACTAATTTTCTAACCTATGTAAATAACATTTAAGAATAAAATAAGATGATAAATACTATATAATTTTCACCCACTAAATCGAAATATTAAATTAAATTTATAAAATTGAAGTCCTATATGTGTTGAAATTTTATTTCGACATAAGCACATGTAATGTGAGAAAACACCCTTTTAACTTTAGCCATGAAAACCTAGTTTTTTACTATTTGGCATTCAATGTGTTCATTTTTAAATATAAATGGGTCCATTAATGGAAAATATTGGATATTTGTCATTATTTACAATTCACTATCAATATGATAGGATTTTTAGTATTTTTAGGTCATTTAAAAAAATATCATTTATTATAAAATAACATTAATGGAAATTTTGACGTTAACTCGTTAATATTAATATAAAAATAAAAAAAAATTATTTAATTAGAATATATTGTTATCACTATTGAGTAAAATTATATATTAATCTAAAAAATTAATTTAAGATAATAATTCATTCAATTTACTTCACTTTTAAAATTTTCTGTATCATTTATTTTAGTTAATTATTTGTGTTGGAGTTTATTAATAATTTGATGTAATTATTTCATATAAAAATATATATATTTTAATCATCAAAAACTCATTATCATTAAAAATAATATTTAAAATTGAATATATGTTGTGTTTGTACTTGTCCTAAGGATATATATATATATATATATATATATATATTAAAATGAACAAATGTTCCTTTTTTCCTTTTTCATTACATAGATTATTATATACATCACTAGCTTGTAAAAGTATCCAAAAAACACATAAAATATATCCAATGGTCATAAGGGTTTAAATATGGAAAAAAATTGGCGTTTATAAATTGGTATGTCATTTTAACCCTTTTCTTCTTAGTTTAACCCATAGTAATGTCTTTTTTAGATTAACCATAGTAATTGATTTTTACTAAATTCTCTATTAATTTTGTTCAAATATTATATTAACTATATTAGATATTATAAATTTTTAATACTATAAATAGTAAATCTATTTTTAAAAAATAAATTCACATAAATAAAAAAATAGATTAAAATTTATACTGTAGACTTATCCATAAAATAAGTTTTTTATGAAAAAATGTCAAATGTTTACCATGATTTTGTAACATAATAAAATTTTAAAATTATTATAATGTCCAAAATTATATTTATATATATGAAATTTAACTAATTATACTTTAAAAACAGTTAAAAATTTAATTTAACAATACAAATTATTTAAATGAAATGATTTTTTCAATTAAAATTTACTAATTTTCATTATTCAATACGAAATGAAACACCTCAGAAAAATATAAAAAATTCCCCCAATGGTAAAATTTTTGTTATGATTTTATGAAATGACGTGTATTTTCTCATATGAACTTCTTAAAAGTGTAAAAAATTATTTCTAAATTAAATAGAGAGAGCTTGACTAAGCTATGTTTCGTTTAAAACTAGAATCGTGTGCATTATATGATATCAACGAAATATAATTTATTATAATGTAAATATATTTTAAAATATATTGGGGTGTAACATATCTTATTACCTTTTATTCCATATAAAATACAATAACATCATTCCTATGTATGGAAGACTAACAGTTGGTGTAACAATGTGATTCGTTTGTTGATTTTTTCTTTACATAAAATTTAATTAGGGTAAATTTAACGATTATATGTAATCTATATGAAATAAAATTATTTTTAATGATAATATATTATTTAAATTTTATTTATTTTTTATGTCGAGAAAATGGAAACAATGTTCATGCATATGCGCGACCAACCTTCTCTATGAATGGTGTATTTATTTTTCTATCTATAAATTTAAGGGATTTCAATAAATAAATATATAGAAATTAAATACTAAATTTATATCAAGTTTATGATGATATACGTGATGTAATAATGATCAAATTCAATGGACTGAAAATTACAAATCAAAACATACTTGAATAACAAAGCTATTATTACCCAAAATAACACATTTACATGGAATTGTTAATAAATTGGTGATAAAATGTCATAAGTAAATAATATATGGTATGATATATATAATTATGTTTTTTTAATAGATTTATAATTAAATTATATTTATTACATATCAATTTTTAATGTGTATGACGAAGTCGAGACTTAAGGGTAGGTATTTCCATTTCACTTTTTACTTATATGAGCTACATACCATATTCACCACATAATTTATTTATATGATGTGTATAATGATTGTGAATTTATTTTTTAATGAATAGAATTAAAATTATTCCAAATTAAATAACCATATTATGATCTCTCTTTCATTGTGTTGATGATTTTAAGGATACCAATGCTGTAAAGTAATTTTGTTTAAATTTTTCTTCTTTGAGACAAACTTAATGATATGAATCTATCTTGTTTGTTGAGATGTGTATACACCCCCTTTGGCATTTAATATGTTTATTTTCATTATTCTCTTGATATTTTATTTTTCATTTAATGTAATTTTTTCATACGGCTTAGGATTCAATGTTTCTAAAGTGGAAAGGTTTTATGATACTATCTAATCATTTATTGAGATTGTTTATGCTTATGCTTCTAATGAAGAAATATTATGATCTATATCTGAAGAGACTAGTAAATATTATTTCCCTTTTGTTATTTATTTGGAACACATGTTTTCCCTTCATTTTACTTTCTTTAGTTACCCAATATTCTAAAATACTTCTTTTACAGAAACCACCTTATTTCTATCCTAAAAAAACTCCTTTTCTTCTATATACATGCTTTATAAAACTATTATCAAATAACATTTTAATATTATACAGTTTCTTTATTGAATAACATTTTAACCACTTTTTACATCAATTATTTCACAAAATGAATATTCATGTCATTATTAAAAACAAGGTTTGTTTTTAATTTATCAAAAATGTGAAAGAAATCATAATTATAACGTGTATGAAATGAACAATATTTATACCATAATGATCACTATATAATTTGATAATTATATTATAATTTATCAAATTTTATTTACTATGAAAATTCATTTTAAAACTTTTTTTTAGAAAATAAATTTCAAAAGAATATTTTCCTTGAAATTTTATTAAATGATTTTTAAATCTTAATTATTAAATCAAAACATTTATTCTCACTGAATTTTATTTTTAAATTCTTTTATATTTTATAAAATAATTTTCAATCTGGAATGGATATATTATTCAATAATTGTTTAATATTTTTAAAACCTTGATTTTATGTTTTCAATGGTTATATTAGAATAAAAGTTTATGAAAATGTTTTATCTTTTATAAAATATTTTTCAATTTGTGAAGGATAATTTCCTCACGAAGTGTTTAAAATAATTTATAATGCTTTATTTAAAATTATAAATTTCAAATAAAATGTTCTAAAATATACTTAATGTTTAAAAAAATGTTTTAGAAATTTGAATTTATATTTTCCCCACAAATGTTTTTTAAATATATTTAGTGATTCTCTTATAAGATTCCAAGGTAATTTTCAAGTAAAAGGATTTTGAAAATTTTTTATTGTTGAAAAACTATTTTTTATGGAGGAAATATATTTTTCCCAAGAAATTTTCTATTTAATATTTCAAAATTAATTTCAATCTATGTTGAAATCATTTGTTGTTAAATTATAATTATAAGAGATATTTTCTGAAGGTACCATTATTATTATTTCTATTATTGGTTTTTGTTTTGGATGAATATATCATTATCAACCCCATTTCTATTGCATGTGTTATATCATGATAAAATGATTATGAAACCCACTTCTTTTTCCATAGTTTTTCAATGATGAAATTATTATGAAAAATATTTATTTTACATAGGTTATGTTATGATTAAATATTTATGACACTATATTGACTACTACCAATGAGCATCAAGAATTATATTCGGGGAAAATACCTTATATATGAGTATTATTCTCTCTGAAATGAAAAGGACGATAATTTTGACAAAACACATCGACAACATAAACTTTAATAGAATACGTGAACTCATGAACTTCATAATAATATGTGCAATATAGAATCTTCTTGAGATCACATGGGGGCCACTTTGACAAAACACTTTATTCTTAGGAGTGCATCCGAACCAAAATTGGTGATCAGGAAAAGTATACCCGAATCTTTTCTCCATGACACATGACCTTTAAATTTAATTCCACCTAAAAATAATCCAAAACCTTTTTAAAATAAATGATGAAAATTTGAAAATGTTGGATACCTTATGAGATCATCAATCTTCATGTGATGCGCTCATGCGGTTCACAGAACACCAATAATCCTATAGTTACATGTCCACCTTGTCGTGAATGAGCCTGTTGAAATGTATCCACCAACAATCAAAGGGTTTCTAGCATTTCTATTCAAATATGTGCCTCCCATTCAATACCATACACAAGAATAAAGGTTTTATATGAAAATAATATCATGTAATTTCAACACCAATTATTGGTCACACAATGCATCACAAACAAGGAGAGTGATTGTATAATAAAAAACTGACATGATTTCATTAGATACCAAACCATCATAAAATAAAAAAATTAATTAAAAGGGGGAAATATGGAAGATTCTCATTAAGAGGACATATTTTTATCATCCTGTAAAATGGGTTCTGCACCGCAGCAGATCAAAATTGGTCCTACTGAGGCCTCATCGACATTTCATCTTGATCTGGTAAAATCCCACATGAAAATTTGTATTTTTATCTTGAATAAAACTATAAATATTATATTAAATAATAAGAAATCGTATTCTCTTGCATACTTATCCCATGAATATGCCTAGATATGTCATCCTAGCCTTGTGAAATATCACTAACATATTAGCATTGTTAGGAAAATTATAATTGATTGGTATGGGTCCAATAAAGATGGAAAAGGAGGAAAATTATATCGGTTTCCTTTATCAGGTGACGCCATGGATAACCCTTGATAAGATCTTGTGATGTGCATGACACCAAAACCCTCAACTAATTACAGCTTAAATTTGTGATATAAATGTTGTTAATGAAGGTGAATAACTATTGTGGAAAGGCATATAAATCACTCCACCCACCATGTACAAAAAATTTACTAATCCACAATCCATCTTGCATTGTATTGTAGGAGTTGAACTCGCAGAGTAGCTAGTCACATGATGGAAAGGGTAATACGCTAGGTAAAATATTGGGAATGACCCATGGGATCACACAACATGGATATGATATTTGTGTGATCACTCTATAGATCACATGAATTACTTGTAGAAATTCATCCTGATTATGTGAGGGAGGTCGCGTATGTCAGTTGTTCCCTAAGAAACCTAATTTAACACAAAAGTAGAAAAATATGAGGCACATATGAAATAAATGTTGGAATAAATACCAATAATACAAGATACTTATGTAATGAGAGATTCACTAATTTTCACGTATATTAAACGACTCACCCTGATAATGTGATTTCACTAGGACATGTCTCTCAGTCATGAGGCATTCCCTAGAAATACTATTAGGATCATTAGAATCCCATTTAACATTTCAATTATGTCTCACTATAACCTCTGGGAATTCCTACCAAGTCTTCTAAAGTCTGTTGGGATTTCTAGATTTGATCATATGATTTACTCTTGAAATGTCACCCATGCTATGTGGTGTCACTAGGCTAGTCAACTAGGTATATTGATGTCTTTTAGATATGCCAACTCAGATCATAGGATTTCATATGGATTTTTCATCTACGTCATGTGGCACCATGTATACATGTCAACCTTGATCATGTGATGTCTCCCAAATATGTCAGTTCGATCAGGAAATTTCATCTAGACATGTTAGGCTTGGCCATGAAATGGCCTCCAGACATGTTGATTAAGATCAGGAATCACCCTATAGACATGGAATCCATGATCAAGATATTTACTCTAGATATTACACCCAACCCATATGATTTCCTCTAGATAAGTCAAATTCTATCATGCAACTATCTCTGGACATGTCAGGTGTGAAACTTGGACATCTCAAGACATCCTCGGGAAGTTGTACTAACACCCCAAACATGTCAAATAGATAATCAAAACATTCCCATAAGAAGTCCCAGAACATAGTAACCTTATACAGTTGATATATAAGGGGAAAATAAGTATGTAATCACTCAAAATAATCAACTACGAGAATTATAATTCCTTCCATAACTAGGTTATACAGGGCACCTTCTAAGGCATATTCTCTAATGGGTATCCACTTCTTTGTTGGTCACTATATATCCCAATTATTCTTGACTTATGGGAATAAATTTTTCCATGATTCCACCACACATCCTCTTCCATCAGTGGATGAGATGTGGGATCATTTACTTGCATCATTTTAAGTGTAAACCCTGACCATACCCTCAAATAACCAAAATAGATCAATGCGTTAGGAAAAAACTGAACTATGAGCACTCTAATTTATACTATAACCCATATACAAAGGATTATGTTCCTAAGGCCGGGATCAAATGGGTATATAACTCAGTGTATGTCCCCCTTTTCTCTACAATTCCAAAAATTATGGCAAAATCTCTCCCATTGGCTAATTTTCCTATGTATATGGGTTATAGTATAAATTGGAGTTCTCATAGTACAGTTTTTTCCTAACGCACTGACTTCTTTCTATATTTTGGTCCTCACATTGTGAAAGAGTCTTGTGGGATTTTGTATTTGAATTTTCTTTATCATTTTCATCATGAATCTCTTTCATTCCGAACAACATCAGTGCGTCATCCAAAATTAGGGGCATGGTATAAATACCCCTATATAGATAAATTCACATCAAGGTAAATAACAAATGTGTGTGAATGAACAATAATGAATTTGATTCCATCAATAAATATGATATGTTAGACACCACTATAAGGTTTAATCTCAATACACTATCTATAAGTTTTGTCATATATTTCCTTTCCACATAATATTAAACATCATAGGTTTAATAAACGATGTGGGTTTTTATTCGTGATATAAGAAAGATATGTAGGACACCAAATAAAGGTACAATCTCATCCTCAAAATACTCACCACCTTCCTAGATGATATTAAATTACATCCAGACTAGTTATGTATATTAATCAGAATAGATGTCACCCATTAATGGAAAATGGATGAAGAAACTCAAATACATACAGATGGAATCATTAATAATCCCCCATTTACACATGGAAGGATTCAATACATGATTATTTGGCTTGGGAAACAAGTCTTGTATCAGAATTAGGAATAGTTTCTCAAAATTACCTTAAATCTATAAGAGAGTCTAGGACTATGCAACAAAATCCCCCCGAAATGTTTGGATGATTCCAACAGACCATCCTCTAGACCAATGCGATATCTTAAGTTTCATTAGGTATGAAATTGAAATTTACCACCTACATTTAGAAATCCGGTCCACACTAAATAATGGATAGACACCCCATTAAGAGTTTCTATGAAAGGTAAAATTTGTAAACCCAAAATTATGAATTGTGCAACACATTTAACCCCCTTCGTAATCATTATTCATGAATTTACAATACCATTTTCACCATGAGAAAATAATGGTGAATATGATTTATCTACAATATCATCTTTACAAGATAAAAATATTTGACTGTCTACTTCCTATAATATAATTTTTTCCCTACCATGGGGGTGCACTTTTGAATGAAAAAAATGGTAATCCCAAAGTATAATCACTCAAATAACAAAATGATCGGTTTACCTTGCCTCATGCCATTTTTTCCTATTCTATGAAAACAAAAATGGTTCACCTAACATGAATCATTAATATGATAAAAATTATTGGATGATCCTATGTAGATGGGTTTTTCCTGAAATAAGTCTATTCTCCCTATGAGAATTCCACAATATAAGAAAGGATAGATAGGGAATAAGAAAGAAAAATTATGGTACTCTCAAATATCTAATTTATAACGTATCATGCATAAGATGATGCACTAATTAGTGTACTTGTTACATATTCTCCTTTTTACATTAGATACTTCTATCAAAAATAATACATAACCCAATAAAATATCTTCATCCAATAACTATTTGGTAAAATCAACTACAGTTGTAACCCTTATAAGTAGTAGAACAACCTCACCTTCCTAAAACCCTAATTTGTTTGTGGAGAATGAAATGGTTTAGGAATAAAATGGACATTTTATAATGCCAACCCTTGAGGATTCATGGGAGGGTATCCAAATGAGGAAATCGATGAGTCTGTATCATCTACAGAAAGCTGCAGTGATTCTAATGGTGCTTGTTACCACCACTAATCACATTGGAAGCTTATTACCAATGTGATATAATCACAACCATTAATGTCTGACCAAGTTGGAAAAAAAAGATAACTATAGTTCCCTTCTAGTTTAGGATCCGCCAAGGAGGGATCATATCACCTACCATTACCAGTGTCATTCTGTTGGTTCCCTTTAGTTTCCTATTAAGAGCACAACCAACTAAATTTCCACCTGTGATGCCCTTGCATAGTTAATAAAGAAGATACATCCGGCATGAAAACATTGGATAACTAGAAGCAGGATCTCATCACTACTCCTAATAATGAATCCTTCTGACATATTATAGTGTTTTCTAGTGAGTATACTAACATTCATAATCACTTGAGGTAATTCTATAGGAGTATTATAATATCGGGAATGGGGGTTGGTCATATTCCTTCCAACATGCATAAATTTCATCAAAATATTATAATAGAATAACGATAATAGAATTGTTATCACATTCTAACTTTATTTGAATATATCATCTAGTATATAGTAGAGACCAAAAATATACATGAAAACATTCTGTCGCACAGTTGGCTAAATTTTACCAACATCTTATAAAGATTTCACAAAAATCAATAGCATATTACGAAATAATTATATATACAAGGACATGAACATATTCAAATCCCTACAACTATGGTATCACAACACTCTAATTATAATGCACAAGTGGATTCTAGAGAGTAAGAACACATTGTTCCCCCATACAGGAGGATTATTGGTATCTTTTGATAATGGACTTGGAACCATACCATGCTCATATTAACATTCAAACTGGGGATCCCAAAGTGATATAGGAACATTCCTCGAGAGAGGAACTAATTACTGTTATAAAAAGAGCAATAGGAAACTCTAAATTCATAGGATCAGAATCATATCCCCATTCAGACTAGGGATCTTTATGTGTGAGCGGCATATACCTCAGGATAGGCTCATATTCCTATCATTGAATGTACATGGCATATTACATTATCTCATGGATGGAAGGATCATATCCCTACTTCCACCAATAAACAAATGAACTAGCATCCTTTATAGGATATACAGGATGAGGCTATTATCCCTTCTCCTATTCCTACGGTCTATTAACATATTCTTATAGGAAATATATATTTGAATCAAGCTCATATCCCCGCTTTAGTAAGGGGTGACTAGCATATTCTTTCAACCGCCCATAGGTAGTCTCATATTCATTCCAAAATGATGAATCTCATTAAAATAATCTAGAATATTCTCAAAAGTGGTCTTATATTATTGAAATACTATATGGTTATCACCATATTTTTAAAACATTACTACTGTAGGATCATATCCCTACATAATCCCAAAAGCCAAGTAAGCATATTGCAGCCATAATAAAAAAGCATTTCATGTCCCTAATATTTTAAATTCCTATGTCCTTAAGGTTATTAAAGACACATTCTCAATACCCCAATCATACACCGACTCTTCAACCGAAGTAGAAGGTGATCATTACCACTATTGTCATCCTCATGTTATTGTGGAGATGGATTGCAAGAATGTAACTCTTGATATACACAGTTGTCAACCTCCACATGGTAATATATATCACGGTGAAGGAATTCCTCCCCTTTCCCAAACACCTCTGTATAGAGAGGTGTTAAAAAAATATAACAACATATCATAGTGAGGTTCTTGAAACACAAATATCAAACATAAATAGTTCCACATCAACTACAGAAAACACTTCACCCCAATTAGCTGGTGATCCCATGATGAAATTATTGTGTTATGATCAAGTGGGATCATATAAGTCTGATGAATAGAAACAAGAAATTGATATATAGATATATTTATCTAGAAAAAACCTCTCCTCCATGTTCAAGCACCTCCCCACATCTGAATATGAAATAACAAATGGGATAGAGAACAAGGTCATACCTTATCTACACAAATTATTTTGGAAACTCATTAGGGAATAATGAAAAAACACCTCCTTTATCTATGATATAAGGGTCACATTCGTAAAATCAAGATAATTTGTTGTCATCTAGACTTGGATGCTACCTCCATGGTTTGGGATGAAAAACCAGAAAAGCATAGTGAAAATATAGAACACGTTTTCCACCATTGCATCAGAAATGTTTGACAACTGATTTTCGATGACTCATCATGTATACACACTCAATTATAGGAATTATAATTATAATTTCACATCACCAAAAACCTAGAATAACATAACAGCATGATACGATGCCTTGTAATGTCATTGAATTCAAAAATATTGGGGGACCAGGTAATGAATGAGCTAGTTGGTCACTATAATGATATACCCATGTTTCGATTGTCCCAATACATCAAAAATGGATGGAGAGGAAAAACAATAGATCTTTTAACTAGGACCCTACAAATAATGGGGAAATTTTTTACACATAGAAGAAAAGGTATTAGTAAATCCAACATCTTCTCTAGAAACTTACTCCCATCGTGAGAATCCACTGCTCCCAGCTCATAAATGAACACAATTGATCCAAATCAAAAAGGTCTTAATAGAATCTACCATAGAATCCAACTAGTAGAAAGCCAAACCCATTGTGCTAGTGGAATAAAGACCAATTCCTCCCCCACTGAAATCATCAATACTTGAGAGGATTCAAGACATATCAGCAAAAAAAGAAAACCAACCCCATCATGCTAGGTAGGTATATGATTATCTCAATCACCATCACCTGGTTCATCAACCCCAAAGAGGGTCCTATATAAATCTATTTATGTTCTAGATCAACCTCCTCCCATTAGGCTGGTGGAATTTATATCTCAATGCATGTCCCAATTGTATTTAAATACTTAGTATAGATTATCATATCATTAATAACAAGACTAAAAAATTCCATTTTTGGGCCTCGAGTAGTTCCTGACTTTTAGGGTTAGGGGCATTTTCATCATCATCATCACCATAGAGGGAATCCATATTCTCTAGGTTGGGAGGAAAATATTGATGGTCTATATCCCATATGATCCATCCACTGAAAAATTAATGTCTTCAATTCAAGGTACGATTGGGAAACAAGACTAGAAACATCCTTAAGATCACTACACACTAGTCAATATGTGAGGAGCATGCATCGAAGGTAATTACAACTGAATGGGGTCGTATTCCATAATGGTTAAATTGGATAAGTGTTTGTGAAACAAAAATAATGAATGTAGTGTAAAGTTTATTTTTTACTTGATCGTAATGGGAATAAACTATTTACTGATACACCACTTTGAATGCCATCACCTTCAACGTAATAGATAATGTGGACCAAGACACAAATAAAGAGTGATATGATAAGTAAAATATAACCCAGGAGGTGAATATGGATATACACACCATGGTTACACATACCAAAAACCATAAGATAATCTATAACATGGAACCTTTGAACATTGATTTTACACCTCTATAATGGAACACATCCATGAATAATTGGAAAGAAGTGGTCATATCCCACTCATCACCCAGAAGAGCCGAAATTTCACCCATATAGTAATAGTTGGAACAATATGAGAAAGAGATAAAAACTCTCATTCAACTTAGTGAGGATATGATAAGGAAAAAAATTCCAACTAGTTATCATCTTCAGGATGAGAGGAATTTCATTCATACCATACATCAAGAAAGATCCCATCCACTTGTGAGTGAGGTATCTGAGCATCACAACTGATTTTGATATATGAATTTAGTCTAGATAAATGAGTAAATTTAATATGACCTCAAATTACATCCATTACAGAGACTTAATATCCATCACCATGGATATCATTTAGTCATAGTATTAATTTAGAATTAGTTAAAGTTAAAAAATGGGGAATCCTCATTAAACCCCACCATCTCTCTATAGATGGAAGGCAGTTAAGATAGAAGTACCTCCAGAACTGCTCAATTCGATTAAGTACTTGGCTACTGAAATGGATTCCATAGAAAGGAAACACACACATATGTATCTTAAGAAAAATACGTACCCCAAATGGGTGGATGGAAATTATCCCCCAACTAATTTCCGGAATCCTACCTTCTGCAGCATTGGTGTCATGAGAATCATTTAACTACATCTCATACACTTCATGACTTGATGTGGTCTGATGATGGGCCCTCGAGATTAATAGAAGGACACCAAGATGATGTTTTTTAAAGACATTGTAAGGTAGGCATTTTTTGGGTATAGTTTCATGTTATAAGGATCCATTACAAGATGTTAAGTCCCCCATCTTCAATTCCATTACTTGTTCAACTACACATTGAGGAAGAATACGATTTTTGACCTCACGAACCGCCTAAAATGTATAAATGAGTTGTTGTTTGACATAATAACCATATGAAAAGTCCTAACATTTTCACTCAACATCCCTCTCTCATAAGAGAAATTGATGGAACATTTCTCAGTAAATATTTTGGATGAGATGTAGAAACCTCTTATCATGATAAAATTATAGGCACATTCCATGTGTTTTCATAAATATGACAATATTTGGAATACACCATTTAGAACATAGTAACTAAGTCTCAACTCATTCACTTGGAATATGGGATAATTATTAGAATGGAAGATACTTACACTATAACCCTAAAACTACTATCCGTGCACATCTAGGGACCTTGGGGCGGCTTTAACCGCCCAATTCCTATTATCGAATGGAAAAACAAAATCACCCTTATCAGGAAGAAAAAAAGAGATCATGGTCAACTGATATTTGATGTATGGATGAATCAATCATACTCGTTTTGTAATGAACATTTCCACATTTAATTCCTTGTATCCATGGAAAATAACCAACTCATGATTTAACATCCTAGGAATTCCAATGAGGTTAAACTCATTAACCATAATGACTACTGACCATCTATAAAAAGAGGGATCATAACATCTAGTATTACATTATCTACCCGAAATCCTCCAACAAATGGTTGATTCTAGGCAGGTGATTTTAGTGAACTCTCTGTCATTGGAATCATGCTGAATTATTTTATAGTTGAAATAACATTGTGACTGATAAAATGTTTAGTCCAAGAGTCGACATAAGTTCAAAAATAACCTTACTCAAAAGGTATTTTAATGATCTCATTCCTCCTTGAGAGAACATTTTAATACACTGTAATTATCTCATCCCAAGTTGGGGTAAAATTAAAAATAATCATCCCCATTATAGGTGTAATAATTAGACAAATCAATAGATATAATTGGTAGAGTAAAATTTAGCTTTAATGAAAGTTTTAAATTTTGCGGATTTCTTCCCTACAACATTAGAAGCATGAGATCCACCGTGCTAGATTGAACCCCCATCAGATGAAGTTATCGTCTTTTTTTAACATAATACACTTGGTAGACCCCTTATCAAAGGATGAATATTCCTCTTAATATTAGTTCCTCATACCTGCTTAAGGAGTTGATGTCTACAGGTGAAGGAGCTGAGGATACAGGGGACAATGAGGGCATGATCCAAAAAAATATCTCAGTCATATCCAAAAATAAGATATATATATATATATATATGCAACCAATACCCATGCACAAGAACTCTATCAAGCCCAATAGAAATATAGAGGTGTCCCCAAGCCCTCCAATTGTCATCCATGCCTAGTTATCCTACATGATCTATCCGAAAATGTGTGATTTTCTGATCATCCTATACAATAGGGAAGACCGATGCGACCTTTGACAGTACAAGTAGATGCACCCTTAACCTCTACATGAGAACCAAATTCCCCGAAAAAAGAACCCCATAATAAGACGTAACCATGGGATATACTGGCCTCTGGTATAGAAGTACGACATTATGAAAAACATGGGGTTTCCCCCCCCCCCCATGCTCTTAATCTTGGATGTTCTACTTCTCTAAATGGAACTCAAAGAGGCACTTTTTGAATCCCTAGAGATCCCATAGTTGTTAAAGATATAATTCTCTATATCCAAGGTTAATCTGAAGGATAAAATTCCATAAAAATGTCATTTTTTGATCTCATGCATAGAGAAAGATCAAGAATCAGTCATCCAGTGATAAATTAGGCCCCTATATTTTTTAGGTAGACTTGAAAATGTCGATATGAAAAAGGGATATCATTGAAAATGGTTCCAAGATAAACCTCATCCGGATTCAATCCCTTAGACATGTAGGATTTAGTGAATAGGACTTATCACCCAGAAATATGATAATTCAGGTGTAAATTAAGGGTGATAAATGTAATAGAGAAAATAACAATATCAAATCTTAGTTTGGGGATCTAACATATAACATTATGCTCATGGTTATCCACCAAGACACTCTATACAATTTCCCTCTCACAAGGCCTTGACATTATTTTCAAATGGTGGTACCTTCAAAATATCCGTTTTGTTTTAAATACCCCATCGATGGAAAGGCCGACATACTAAATGATGACATTTCCTCCATTGAGTCATGTGAAGCCACATATGGTGAAGTTGATTTCTATAATAGGCTGAGAAAACAGCTAATAGTGGATAAAAAATATATTTTAACCCCCGTACGCTTGGGAACAACCCCTGTAAATCCCTTGGGCATGTTAGTTTGTGATTATGTGCTACCAATAACATTATTTGTGGTAGTAGACTCAATCCCAGATATCCATGATCTACTAATACCCAATGATACTGTATAATACAATCAGATCTAAAATATATCTACATTAATTTTAGTATTATGAGAAAAAAATGACTCTTATCGGCCTCTCTAACCTAGACAAGAGAGAGATTCCATCAGATTTCCTACCTCACATTAAAATGTATCCAATGACTTTGAAGAGGAAGAAGAAGATGGAGATATTAGGAATTCCACTCCCACATTTGTGGAAGGAATCTACACCAACATTGATGACCTAGTGTAGGTAAATCTAGTAATAAAATAATATCTATGACTTATATTGGTTATTCCCACCAAGCCTCTCATGGATAATGAGGTGTACATTTAATTTCTATAGAAACATTGATATCTGTTCACATTGAATTTTATGGAAATTCCCATACTATATCCATAAGTGGATACATACCATATCAGCATAATCAAGGACCATTGAGGATTCAAAAATGAAACCTCAAGGATTCACCCCTCTCATGCTACTAATGTAGAGGTGGATGCTGATAAATTGATTGAATCCATCATTTTCTTGGAAGTGAAACACCCATGATAGATCGCCAAAATCTACCATATCAAAAAATATAATGATAATATTATGTTAAACATAAATTTAATAGACCCTTATTGAATATGAAAAAAGGAAAACACACCCTTATTGACTATACAACCCTTTATTGATCCATTTATAGGCTTCCAAACCCTTTCCTTCATGGATCAGTACTCTGAGTTCAATCAGATAAAGATGGCCCCTGAAGATGGGTAATCCACTAGCATCAGATACCAAGAATATCTTTTTCTATCAGGTCATGCCCTTTGTATTAAGTAATGTACGTTCTATATACCAATTCACCATGCATAATATATATACTTCTCTTGTATGAAGACTACAATGTTACAACGATGACTTGTTGGTTAAATCATGACAGTAATGTGATCACTTCAAAGATCTACAAATTCTAATCTGTAAGATTTGGTAGCACATTTTGGTGATGAATCCCTTAAAGATCACCTTCAATGTAACTTCCTGATATTTAATTTGATTTTTGGCACAACAATATGGTATTGAGGTCAACCCAGAAAAAACTAGTGATATTCTAGTCATGTAACCCCCTTGGAATATCAAATAAATTGGATTGAACCAAATAAACCTTACTTATATTATATATTTCATAGCCATCCTAGCTATAATATATCTTCCTTTCACTAAGATAATACTAATTGGAAACTCTTATCAATTAGATGAGGATTTCCAAAATCCTTTTACTGTCTCGTGAAATACTAGATACACCCACTAATCTTGAAGCTACTAGTTGAAGGAAATACACTCATAATATATGTGGCTAGCAATGAACGATCACTTTGTACATTAAACAGATAGGAAAATGATGTGGGGAAGGATAATAGTCTCTACATCATCATCAAATTGATTCTAGGTACTGGGACCTAGTATTCTATTGTGTAGAAGAACTATCTCGCACTCATCTTTTCAATGAAAAATTTGATGCATTACTTGAAGCACCACAACTGTCACCTGGTCTCTTGCATTGAACTGCTGAAGTATTTCATTATTCGTCCAATGTTGAGTAAGAATTTTGTCAGATGGGATGTTATTCTACAACCATATGAAATCAAGTTTATATCACATAATTTATTAAAAGTGAAGTCCCTTGTTGATTTCATCACGGTATGTCCCTTACCTGAACATACACCAGTGGACACTAAAATTCTAGATGAGGATGTTTTATATGACTATAACGCTACTCATACTTGGTAGATTTTTTTTGATGGCACCTCCTGAATTCCAATTGAAAAGAGACTAGAAAACCCAAAAATCAATTCGGTTGGCTTATGAATTGTTTTTTTCCTCTGGATATGAATCTTTTTACATACTCCTTCTCACTATTTGATATATATTAAAATAATGAGGCAGAATACCAATCCCTCTTCATTATCTTGGAACTTTCCCTACAACTAAAAGTAGCCGACCTGAACATCAAATAGGATTTGGAGCAAGTGATAAAGTAGATCAATTGGGAATATGCCATCATAAAAGAAGAATGGTCCCATCACTATTTTCATTCGATGAATAAGGATGACTTACCTTTTTAATCAACATTATATCAGGTGCCCTGATCACATAATGCTCATATCGAGGCATTGGAAAATGCATCCATATTTATAACCAACCTAGATCAGGAAGAAGCGATCTTCTGCATCATGCATAAAAGGATGGTCTCATCAATCATTTTCTATGATGTGGAATAAATCAATCCGTTCAACATCACCCCAGAGCATGATTAACTAATATACATAGTTGAATGTATGGATTACATAATTTATTGTCACTAAAATGGGATCCCCCTTGAAGAATGAGTGGGAAAGGAATAGATTCTGCATCGAGCAATGAATTTTTTCCTATGAGATGGTTCAAATGAGAAAGAATCCTTCTACAAGTGACGATTCATTAGAATTTTAATCATATTACTAGTAGAATGTGTCATTTCATCCATACATTTTGAATTCCATACCGGCTCCTACAGTTATCATTATTTTGGCAAAAGGATCTGTCACCAAATCATGAGGCTATGTTTCTACTAAAAAACCATGATACAAGACCATGTGGAAATCACCAAGAAATGTAATGCATACCGAATTCCTGAAATTTTCATCTATAAACCCCTATAATTTATACACACATATAATAATTCAAGGTTTTTTTGTTATGGGAAATGGATGTTTAGGGGCCATATCTCCTTGACACAACAAATCATTTTCAGTATATCATTACAATTACCAACTTATTTTTCAATTGAGATATGGAAATACCCCTAAGGGAAGTCAATAAAAAGAATAAAATAACCACTTAATGTCCAATATCATCACTAAATTCAGATTCCCTTGCATAATATTAACGGACAATGAAACCAACATTTGTTATACTATGTTGAAAAAAATTCACATGACTACAACATTAAGTCTAATCATTAATCTCATATCTTATAGTAGAAAATGGAAAAATAAAGTCCTTCAATAAAACACTATTCATTATAACATTGAATTTGGTGAATATAGACAAGATTATCTTGTCAAAAAGCTACACCATACTTTATGGTTTGGATGTATCACCGCATGGACTACTACACTAGAATCTCCAAGTTCATCGGTATATGGAACCATTGCAGTGATTGCAATATAATTCCAATTTACGTCAACTCAAATATATATTTTAATAAAAATCTCATAGGATCAAAAATTAAAAATGTGGATGGATGATTTGGAGTAGCTTGATGAGAATAGGTTTCATAAATTACACAACATTAATTTCCAACCGAATCAGATCAAAAACGTCTTCAATAAAAATGTATGCCTCTTATCATTCATTTAGGGAGAATTGGTATAGACAATCAGAACACTAATGATGCCAAGGAGGAATCGTCCCAAGATAGAACCCAAATTGGAAGGGACTTATATCATACCTAAGGTCCATCAGAACAGATCTTACTCACTAGTTATAATTGATGGGGAAAGTGTCACAACACCCGAAAATATGAGGTCTGTCAATAAATTCATTGCATAAATTCCATCAAGCATTATTAACATCTTAACTAGATGAATGTAAATTGCTGGGAGAATTCTTCACTCAAGTACCTTAAACATAATAGATTCAATCATCTTGATAACATGATGTTAAACTAAACCAAACAATCATCTTCATAAGAGGGTAAACTTCAAAAATATGTCCTAACCACACAACCTTAAACATTACAAAACATATCACAGACGAATGACATTAAACTACATGGTAATAATCATATAAAAATATAATTAATTATTCTTTTTCTATGTCTATGAAAAATAAACGGAGTTCCCCAATCCATGTGTGTGAGTTAGATCCACAAAGGGAATCTACCATTCCAAAACTACATCTTGCCTCATTCATGTCATTATATGATGCATAGTGATTTCAAAATATCCAATAAAGGGCCTAGCCATAATTTATTGCATCCTAATCATAAGCCATCAGACATCATGAAAATGGACAAGACCTATTTTCTTTTTTATTTGACCCTCATCCTTATCGGAAGATGTTAAACTGCAAGGGTCGATGTCCTCGTCTCATGACACACAACTATATGGTTTTTCAAAACTATGTGAAGCTTGATTCCTACTATAATATGGTAAATAGTGATTCCCATTAATCCATTCTTGGTACCAGCCTCAATATTAGAGTTCTTCCATGTCGATTCAGATTCATCCTTACCACATGAAGTAAAAATTAATGGTCGATGTCCTCTCTACATGACAATAAACTGCATGTTTTTCTAGAACTATGTGTGTATTTATTCTCATTAGAATAAGGTATATAGGGATAAATAAATCATATATCTCATCCCATCCCCCACATGATACAAACTCCCCTTGTCCTCACTCTATCTGCCTCCATATTAGTAAAATAACATTTAGCATTACTTATTTATCACATCGAGCATGGATCACATGGTCTTAGTAATTTCAGTAATGGATTACCACATTATTGAGATATTTCATCTCACAATATGGTTATAATGCTATTGGATTCATGAACATGAAAGGAACACTGTGATTCCTTGTCACGAGACAATAAACTGTATGTTTGATGTCACTTGAATGAAATAAAATTGTAAATTTTTGTAGACCTAACCCGAGAGGACCACTATTATTGATGTGGGTTTCCAACCACACATCCATTTTTGAACTATGTGTAGATTTTTTCCTATAATCGTTAGATTTGATGTATTTTGAGGATCTCCACACATATTCCCAATGACAATAATCAATAGGAATAATGCCTCTGTCTGTGTATGGGTAAGACTTGAGTAGATAGTTTCCCATTCTAGAACATCATGCGACTTGAATATTTTCCATTACATAATTCATAGTGTTTCCCAGACCTCACTCATTAAGTCCAATTAAAATATTTCATTTTCACATCTGGGAGCCTACATCCTTTCCACAAGACATGAAAATTCATTGTTTCTGAAGAACAACATGTGGCATGATTCCTGTCACCATAGGATACACAGTGACGTCTGAATATCTAGTCTATGAACTACCTTATACATCAAAGAGGAACACTTCCCACCCTATATGTATGGTTCTGACATACATAGAGTGTTTCCTATTTAATAACATTTAGTGGAATGATTTCTAAGACAGTAGGATACATAGTGAAGCCCAGATCATCAATTTAGGTGTCCAGCCAAAATAAAACAAAAAATGTCCCACCATCTCTGTATATAGGTCAAACCTTCATAGGTAACATCTATAAAATTATGATGTATGTCTTGATTTGTAGCATCTCGTTATTGTTTCAGGTATTCCTAAACCATCTTATGTTAAATTATTATTACATTAAAAGGAAAAAAATGGTTTATTAGTGAAAACAAGCATTTTTGTTAAATAGGTCGCAGAATGATAAAACTCTCAATTAATACATGGGAATATTCAATTAAATATTTTCTATGTTAAACAATGTTCATGTATGAGTTTTTTATGTCTAAAATGTCTCTAATAGGAAAGAATAAAAATATTAAATTTATTATTTTAGGCATGAGCAATTTATTCAAAATAGTTGAATAACCTCAAATTTTTCTGTCGTAGGAGAAATTTGATTCCACGGTTATGCCCTAAATATATTGTTTACCCAAGGAGTGGTATAACAATCAAAGGTTCCAAACATTTAGATTTCTCACTCATGAGATAAAGTTATTAGATAATATTTAATATATTATTTATTAAAAATAATTTAATATCTTCCTAATGGTGTGACGTATAGGAGTTCAGAGACCACTGATGTGTCTAGAATGGTGGTTTTTCCCTAGACAAGGTATAACATTAGTATGCATCGGGTGTTTGGATGTCTCACTCGCAAAAATAATATTTTTATATTAATTAATTATTTATTCTGATTTTTAATTAATAAATCAATAATATTTCCCACACGGTGCATCCTATGAGGAATATGAGACCATTGTTGGGTCCAGAATGAGATTTTTTCCCAATAAAACATATAATTCTAAAGAGCAATGAGCATTTGGTCATTTCAAACATGAATTTAAGGTTATTTAATAATTATATTAATTGATTAATTTTATTATTCCCATTTAATTATTAATTTAATTCATAAAACCTATAGTACTGTTCAATCTTCTCCAACATCATGCTGAAACTCCATTTTAACGCATACGGGGTTTCAAAACCTTCAGCTTTGGATCGTTTTCTACCATTTCAATTTTTAACATATTAATTAGGTAAAATTGAACAATCCAAAAATTGTTTTAGGATGATTCATTCATTAAATAGGCTGTTTTTTTTTGAGTTATTAATTTTATCATTTTGTAAGGTTTTAATAATTAGAACCATAAAATCCATTGATTTGGTTGTTTCCCTCATTTTTTCATGGCCTTGGAACCCCTCAATGTGTTGTTGTAAACATTTTTCATCCAATGTCCTTGAATTCCGATGTGTGAAAACTTCTCACACCCCTCACACTACATTGTTTTTTTTTCATTTTGATTTCATTAATTTATTTAATTTGTTTTCTTCATTTTCATCCTCCATCAAAATTAAAAAACAAAATATTTATACCCATAGTACTGGAATTATTGGTCATTGCGACGACCAATTTGCGACAGGATCCCATCGCAAATAGGCTTTAACGATCGGGCCCTGTCGCAAATAGCCTATTGCAGAAAACGCTGTCGCAAATATGATTATTTGCGACATTCTCGTCACAAAAAATCTTATTTGCGACGGGAGACATCGTCATCGCAAATAAGCTTATGATTAAATGTATTATATATACATAAACATTTTTGTGATGGGATCATCGCAAAAAATATTTGCGACGGGATCTCGTCCCATCGCAATATATATATATATATTTATATATATATAACTTTCTGTGATAGGCCCATCACAAAAAATTATTTGCGATGGGCAAGTAGTATCAACGCAAATATGTTTTTAAAAATATTTAGTTAGACTATTTGCGATGGGACCTCATCGCAAACGGTCCCATCAGAAATAATATTTTAATTTTAAAAAATATAATTTAATAAAATTACGATTAATGAATAAATAATATTACTATTATTAAAACAATAAAAAATAAAAAATATTAAAATTCTCAATATTCACAAAAAAGTATAATAAAATAATTAAATATAAAAAATTAAATTAGGTAATATTTTAACCGATATAAAAGACATAGAATGTAAATAATTCATATTACAATGTTAAATTCAAATATTCGTAACATAAAAAAATCTCTGGAGGGGTTGTCTTCTCGAGGAGGTGGAGGGGCTTAAGGAGCTGGGGGAGGAAACTCCATCCCAAAACACCGAGTCAGATGGCGCATGTACTCTATCTGCTCGTGATGCTGCTGATGTCATCGACAAATCTTCTCCTTGTAATGCTTCTCCTGCTACTGCTACCGCTGACACATCTCTTCTTGCTACTTCTGAAAAGTATCTATATGCTCAGCCTGAGCTCATAACAGCTCCTGATTCTGTGAGCCAGAAGATGATTCCTCTCCACGAGATCCTCTCAAGATGGACACCAACATCGCAGTAGTACCATAATAACTACTTGGAGTCAAATGAGAGCCGATGCCAACTATTGTACCCTTCTCAAATCTATATTGAGTCACCTGCATCCAGGCTTACTCATCGAAATGGTGAGCACTGGTATGCTCAGTCGTCTCTTCCTGACCCTCAGCCTATGTCTGAGAGGTCGCAGCCTCATATGTCTCCTTCAATTCCAATTTAAAATTAAAATTGTAAAAAATATTATAACCAGTTATTTGTCAAACCGAAAAAATAATACTAACCACAATCTGACGTAGGAGACCACCTCTAATCTCTCCAGTGGATGGATCACTGTACATCCTCGAATAAACGTCGAACTCTGTAATATCGGGATGCTCGACTACCTACAATAATATAAAATAAACTGTTTAAATTTAAAGTTATATAAAATATTTAAAAAATATGCCTACCAGATGCTGTCTATGTGAACTAAATGTACGGCTACCATCTCGATGTGTCACCT
This sequence comes from Viscum album, assembly GCA_963277665.1. NCBI lineage: Eukaryota > Viridiplantae > Streptophyta > Magnoliopsida > Santalales > Viscaceae > Viscum > Viscum album. Next base: position 1,514,396,148 of record OY728127.1, on the reverse strand, counting down.
CCTGTCACCCCTGTTTCTGTTGTCCCACTGAAGATCTCCTCTGAAATCCACCACCCATCATTGTAAACATAATCTATCCCAAATTTGAGATGAAATTTACTATTGTCGGTGGGCTCTACACGACTCATAAAATTCTTTCACCCCTGCTTTCTTAATGGTTGTCTTTCTCAAATTGTGAAAAAACTGACGGAAACGGCCACACATAGAAACCTTCCATGCCACGTGGATAGTGTCGCGCATGGTATCATTGATAGGATACCATAAACCCAAAAAATAATTTATAATATCAATTTTCTAATAAAATAAATTTCAAAATAAATATTATATATTTAAGTACCAGCCAATGATGGTACTTTTCACATCACACATCAACATGAATCTGTTCCCATGTGATCCATGGATGAGAAAAATAATTGCACAAGATAGCGCTCCCCAGTCCTATAGATACATGCGCAAAACTATTAAAAATGAATAAATAATAAAACAATTAGTATATATATAAATAAATTAATGATATCTAACAAAAGTATATAGGTTACCAAACCTCTGTGTGTGTGGATCGAAACCAATATGCGTACGTCGCTCGAGGATAGGGTCAGGAATCATCAGTCATGCAAGACCATGCCCCCTCCACGTAAACCCTGAACCGCTAGTAGGCTAAGGGTCAGATGATCCAAAATCCCCCTCATCCAATGGTAGGTCAGCCTCCTGCAACTTGATAAATAGATCAGGGTCCATTTGAATCACAAAATGATTATTGTTAGCAGATAGTAGAAAATAAATTTTATATATAGATATATAATAGTTATGATTACAATCATCATTTAACTATGTCAATGTTCATCTTCATCCTATTCTCCATAGCTATCAATGTCAATGTCTTCATCTTCCTCCTCAGCATCATCAATATCCATATGAGTTTCAGTTTCATAATCTCTTGTCATTTCAAATTCATTTGTAACATCATTAACATCTTCATCACTATCGATCCTTAATTGTGGGGTGTCATCACCGATATTCACCTCTCTGTGTGAATTAGATTTATTTTGACCAGTCTCTTGAAAAATATCAATTATTTCCACTTCAGTGGAACCACATTCATTTTGAGTGAACTGATTTTCCCGAGATTTCATTTTTATTATGCTCCACCAATCGCTCAAGTATCATGAAGTAGCACATTACTTTTCATAATAAATTTGATGTTCATGGTGAGCCATTGAAAATGGTTCATTTACTGAAAGGAGACATTTATATTTAATATCGATGAGTCCATGAGTCGGATGAACACACATGCCTCTCTCAGTATCCAACCATAGATATTTAAAAATTGTTATGTAATTCAGTCCTAGATAACACAGATAAATAATTTCAACCAAAATGCCATAAAAGTCGACTTCAGTTTCTCTGTGATGTTAACCTCTCAAGAAAACTCCATTTTCATTGTTTTTTTTGTTCCCCGTATGAATGTGTATGACATTGGAAACCATTCACGACATATGCATTATAAAATTTAACAATTTTGGATGGTGGGTTACTCAATATACACAGTCGCTTACCAATTTTATTAGAATATTGAGGCACATGAAATTTTTTAAAACAATTATCAATATAATAAATAATAAACAGAGTTGATATTAAACCATCAACAATTTATGTTACTAGTGTTTGAAACCATTGAGAAAAAAATTTATCTGCGTTCTTTAAGAGCAGCAATTATAATTTGTGGAAGTTGTTTCTTGATATGATTATCATATAACCTACAAATAAAATATGTTTAAAAACTATAACATAAATTATAGAATAAGTTATAGAAGCACTCACAAGACAAATGATATCATTTCTTCACAGTTGAGCAGAACGTATGTATGAGCTCTATGATGTTCATCATCTGAAAGCCATCGTTCATGAACTCCACTGAAACCAAGATTTGGCGGATTAAAAACTGTTAATTGAATTTTCGTTTCATCACTAACATTCCCCTCGTTTTCTCCCATGTGATTGTGTTTTGAGGGATATTGAGAATCATAATAATGAGAGTAGAAAAATAAATTTCCTCTTGCAAATAAGCTTCGGCAATTGAGCCTTCAACTGATGATTTGTTGAATATTTTTTTCTTCAATTTCTACGTGCATCTCTCAAATGGGTACATCCATTGAAAATGTACTGGACCTCCACATTTAGCTTCATGTGGAAAATGTAATATCAGATGTTCTATTGAGTCAATGAAAGCCGGAAGAAATATTTTTTCCAATTTACATATAATTCCAGCAACATCTTCTTCCAGTATTCTTAGTGCGTCGTAGTCTATTGTTGCTGCAAAAATGTCTCGAAAAAATATGTTATATCTATTATCGAATCCGAAATCATATAATTCCACAATCCTATAAATCCAATCAGCATAAGTCTTTCCATTATAACATGAAAATCATGGATTTTTAATCCAGTAATATAACCATTCTTAACACATCTACCCAAATTGGAAGCATAGCCATCTGGAAGTATCAAATCTAAAATCCACTAACAAAATAATAAGCGAATCTCTTTGGATAGTGTATAAGATTCTTTTGGCTTCATTAACTTATCTGATCTGACATTTTCAAATAGTTCAAGTTCTGGTCGCCTACAAATATGGGAAAGATCTAATCATTCCTTTAAAGTATCTTTGGTATTACCTGGTGTATCCAAAACTGTATGAAATAAATTATCAAAACAGTTCTTCTCAATATGCGTAACATCCAACATGTGGCAGACTCACAAATCAGACAAATATGGAAGATCCCAAAAAATGCTCTGTTTTACCCAATTATCTTATTTCCCAAAGCCATGAATTTTCTTGTTGGTTTACTGTTGGTCCAAATGTGATGGGGGGTAATGAAAATACAACTAATTTTAACTCTGTTCCTGATATCATCTTTGGAGGTTCATCCCTTTTAATTGTACCTTTTTTGAAATGATATCTGTTCCTCCGAAAAGGATGATCAGTTGGAAGAAATCTACGGTGAAAATCAAAATAGTATGGTTTTTTTCCATTGATGAGAATAAATGATTTGTTTTCTTTCATACAGTAAGGACATGATTTCAGACCATGTGTACTCCAACCAGATAACATGCCATATGCCGGAAAGTCATTAATCGTCTACATGAATACAACTTTTAATCTGAAATTTTGTTTCGCAACAAAATCATATATATTAACACCATCACTCCACAATTCATTTAACTCATCAATCAATGGTTTCAAATAAATATCAATATTCTTTTTTGGATTTCCTGGGATTAATAGAGTCAAAAAGATATAAGGCTACTTCATCAACTTCCATAGAGGCAAATTGTACGAAGTTATAAAGATAGGCCAACATGAATACAGACTACCACAAGAACCAAACAGATAGAAACTATCAGTAGAAAGACCCAATCACATGTTTCGGGCTTCTATAGAAAAAGACAGATGCATACGGTCAGAATGATTCAATGAATCTCCATCAGATGGATGATTCAAGCATTTATTAGTTGAAATCATGGTTTTGGGCCATGACATCATTGACACTGTGTTCTGAGACCTAAATAAATGCTGAAACCTGGGTGTAAGGGGGAAATATCTCCATTTTTTTACTGGAATCGATCTAGACTTCCCTGTTTCAGCTTCTTTATACCTATATTTTCCAAATGTGGGACAACTATCCATTGACTCATTTTCACCAGAATATAATATTCAATCATTTGGACATGCATGAATCTTCCGATAACTAAAGCCCAGATAAAGAATCAGCCTCTTGCTCTTATAGTAATATATAGGAAACACAATTCCTTTAGGGAAAAGTTATTTAACAAAAGAAAATATCTGATCAAAATAGTTGTTTGACATTGCATTATCTAATTTAATAGCCATTAATTTTACAATTGATTCTATTTTGTTTATCTTGAAACCATGATATAATGTATCCTCAGCAGACCTCAACAAATCATAAAATTCGGATGGTGCCAACTCAGGAGTTAAATCAATATCATCATGAGTTTCAGTTTGTTGCACAGATGGACCTGCAACATCATGTACTAAATTTTGAAACTGTGATGGATCCGGAATCACGTTATTAGGATCTTATCTGGAACTGTGTTCACCATGTTCATACCAAAAAGCATAATCTGATTGAAAACTGAACCGCAAGAGATGTCCCCCAACCTTGTCAAATGTGTCAAACGTTCTCAGAGCACATTTTTTTAAAGGAAACTTAATTACGCCTTCTGAAACATATTCTGGTTTTGATGATGAAAATGCTAAGAAAGCTTCAACAGCCTCTATATATACAGGATTTAAACTAGAACCATTTGGATTTCTACCTTGATTTATCCAAGATCGATCGTCTAATAATGACTGATGTCGACTTCCTTGTTCTATATTTGTCTACCTCAAATATAAAATCATCTATTTTTTTGAAAATTTTGAAATTATAAAAACACTATCTGAAAAAAGAAGATAAATAATTACAAATAGTTAATAATTACTAATTGTTACAAATTATTACTAATCGTTACTAATTATTACTAATTATTACAATTTATTACTAATTATTAAAATTAATTACTAATTATTACGAATTATTACTAATTATTACGAATTTAGCAATACTAAGAAATACTTAGCAAAATGAAAACTACTTGAATAATGAAATGATGTCTGGTAATCATCGTTGTGGAGATGATTACAAATTTTCCCTTCATTATCCACGAAGATTTCGTTTACTAATTAATAATAATAATAAAATTATATTATCAATATTTACGAAAAAACAATATTAATATTATTAAAATAATAATAAATTTATAAACTATTAAAATTATCAATATTCGCAACAGACTTTATTCTATTTTGCACATGTTCCAATCTCAAAGGGTCGTCAATTATTATGTGATGTGTAATAAAAAGTTATTTTCAGTCATGTCCAGTGTATGCTCTATAATTGTACTTGCATGGTTGATCACCTCGCAAGTAGTGTTGTAATAGGATGACCAATGTAATTACGTTCTCGTCTCTAAGAATCCTCTCACATGACACTTTACATAGATCATTCTCCCTTAAAAATTTGGGGGGATATTATTATCTTTCCCTTAAAATTTCTAAAAAGAATGGTCTATGTAATGGTTCATGTGAGATAATTCTTATAGATAAGAAGGGCATGACTTGGTTTGTCATATTGCAACACTACTTGCGAGGTGATCAACCATGCAAAGACAATTATAGAGTTTACATTAGACATGGTTGAAACAAACTTTTTATTGCTTATGACCTAATAATTGGCGACCCTTTTAGATTTGAACATGTTAAGAATATAGAAAAACCTATTGTGAATATTGATAAATTAAATATATTTTAAATTTTTTATTATTTTAATAATATTAATATTTTTTCATTGTAAATATTGATAATATAATTTTTTATTGCTAGTTATTGCTAGTTATTTCTAGTTATTGCTACTTATTGCTAGTTACTGGTAATTATTGCTAATTATTGTTAATTATTGCTAATTATTGCTAATTATTGCTAATTATAGCTAATTATTCCTAAATATAGCTAATTATTCCTAATTATATCTAATTATTCTTAATTATAGCTAATTATTCCTAATTATAGATAATTATTCAAAATTATAGCTAATTATTCCTAATTATAGATAATTATACCTTAGTATAGCTAATTATAGCTAATTATATCAAATTATTGCTAGTTATTATAGCTAATTATTCCTAATTATAGATAATTACTCCTAATTATTTCTAATTATAGTTAATTATTCCTAATTATTCCTAATTATAGAAAATTATAGAAACTTATTCCTAAGTATTTCTAATTATTCCTAATTATTCCTAATTATAGCTAATTAGTGCTAATTATTCATAATTATAGCAAATTATCCCTAATTATTCCTAATTATTCCTAATTATTCCAAATTATTCCTAATTACTCCTAATTATTCCTAATTATTCCTACTTACTCTTAATTATACCTAATTATTCCGAATTATAGCTAATTATAGCTACTTATCGCTAATTATATCTAATTGTATCTAATGATTACTAACTATTACTAATTAATGCTAATTATTACTGATTATTTAAAATTATTACTAATTATTACAAATTATTTCTAATTATTACTAATTATTACTAATTATTACTAATTATTACTAATTATTCCAAATTATTAGTAATTATTACTAATTATTACTAATTAAATCTAACTATTACTAATTATTACTAATTATTACTAATTATTTCTATTTGTTACTATTTATTACTAATTACTACTAATTATTACTAATTATTACTAATTATTCCTAATTATTCTTAATTAGTCCTAATTATTCCTAATTAATACTAATTACTACTAATTATTTCTAATTATTCCTAATTATTCCTAATTATTCCTAATTATTACTAATTATTCCTAATTATTCATAATTATTCATAATTATTTCAAATTATTCCAAATTACTCCTAATTATTCTTAATTATTCCTAATTATTCCTAATTATTCCTAATTATTCTTAATTATAGCTAATTATTCCAAATTATATCTAATTATTCATATTAATTCCTAATTATAACAAATTATTCATATTTATTCCTAATTATAGCTATTTATTCCTAATTATAGCTAATTATTACAAATTATAGCTAATTATACCTAATTATATATAATTATACCTAATTATATCTATTTATTCCTAATTTTATCAATTTATTCCTAATTATTACTATTTATTCCTAATTATTACTAATTATAGCTAAATATTACTAATTATATCTAATTATTACTAATTATAGCTAATTATTATTAATTATAGCTAATTGTAGCTAATTGTATCTAATTATTGCTAATTATGTCAAATTATCTCTAATTATATCTAATTATAGATAATTATAGATAATTATAGCTAATTATAGCTAATTATATCTAATTATAACTTATTATGTCTAATTATAGCTAATTATATCGAATTATAGCTAATTGTAGATAATTATATCTAATTATATCCAATTATAGCTAATTATAGATAATAATATCTAATTATATCTAATTATATCTAATTATATCTAATTATAGCTAATTATATCTAATAATAGCTAATTATATCAAATTATATCTAATTATAGCTAATTATTACGAATTATATCTAATTATAACTAATTATATCTATTTATTACTAATTATATCTAATTATTACTAATTATATCTAATTATTACTAATTATGTCTAATTATTACTAATTATATCTATTTATATCTATTTATTACTAATTATTTTTAATTATATCTATTTATTCATAATTATATCTATTTATTCATAATTATATCTATTTATTTCTAATTATATCTATTTATTGCTAATTATATCTATTTAATCCTAATTATATCTAATTATATCTAATTAATATTAATTATGACGTATTATATCTAATTAATATTAATTATGACCGATTATTAATAATTATAACTAACAATATTAATTTCTTAGTAAAAATAAATATAACAAATCAATTGAATTCTAATTAAATTACAACTAATAAACAACAATTAAAATTAACAACAAAAAATATAAATACCTTAAACTTTGATATTTTGAAGATATTGACGCCCTCTGATTGCTCTCGAATAAAAAAAATCTACTAAAATAAAATTTTTCTTCAAAACTGATGAACGAAGAGAAACACAGAGATAGATCTGAATGATATAAGAAAAAAATAGATGGAGGTATATATAGGTTAGATTAGTTGCGACGGGGTTATTAGCGACTGGTTTCCCGTCGCAACTAGTACTATTTGCGACGGGGCTCGTCGCAAATACCCCCGCCCGCATTAATTACAGTCAGCGGTTAAAAGGCTATTTGCGACAGGACACATCGCAATTAGTACCTGCCGAGAGTCTATTTGCGAAGGGACGAAATCCCATCGCAAAACGTTATTAACTACCGCCAGGTAGTTGCGACAGTTCCCGTCGCAACTAACCCTGCACGGTTTGGCACGCTAGTCACGCCCAACTATTTGCGACGGGAGACATCTCCATGTCACAAATAATATTCGCACGGTTTGGCGCGCAAGCCGCGCCAAACTATTTGCGACGGGAGACAAAATCCCATCACATATTATTTGGTATTTGCGAAGGGAAAATTTTCTCGTCGGAAATACTTTGTTGTACGGGTTATTTGCCACGGGAAGAAATCCCATCCCAAATAGCGATTTTCCACGTAGTGCCAAGTTATATCTTTATAGTTCATGTGAGATTATCAATATATATATTTATATATACATAGTATATATATACATATATTTTGATAATCACATCGTGTGCTTAGGGATAATGTATTTAGATACATTTATTAACATATGATTTCATGAATTATCAATGTGCAATTATTGAATACTTTATCACTAGATAAATGCAATGTTTTATTAAACTACAATTGCATTATCAAAGGATATTTTGACATATATACATATATATACATATGTATATATATATATATGTGTGTGTGAAATTCCACTTCTTTTCTCTAATTAATATATTGATAAAAACTATCAAATGTTGTTTATCAGATTATCGTATGAAATTCTCCAGAAGGTAGTTATTTTGAATTTATAAAAGATCAATTCCATGGAATTATCAAAAATGATTATTTTACATATATTATCAAAGGATAATTAATATAATAATCAAATGGTTATTTTAATATTATCAATGGTTTATTATTAATATTATTAAAACGATCATTGTGAGCTTATCAAATATAATTATTTCGATGGATAATTGTGATCACATGCATTGACCTAATGATAAAATGAAAATTTTCTGTAAAAGATAAATATTATCTCATGTGATCATATATTAAAATTTTGAAACTTATCCTGGTGATATAAATTATCATCGCATGTGATAATTTAAAATGATAATCCAAATATAATCTAAGAGAGAGAAAATGTAATCACATGTTATATTTTGATTTTCTTGTGAAATAAAATAAAGGGATAGGATTATGGAATAACAATTATAAATAATCTTATAAACTTTTACTATGATTTCATGCGTTAACATAATACGATAATCAAGAGCTTATCTGGGAGAGAGAAAATGTAATCACATGTAATATTTTATTTCCTTGTGAAATAAAATAGATGTTTTGGTTCTAGGACCCCTTGACGAACATCGAACATTGGCATGTCGACATTTTCATTATTAAGGCTATGAGTAGGTGTATTGAACCACACTTAGTGGTTTATCTTTTTTGTTGATATCGACGACCTTGAGGTAGGTGGTTCCATCCTGATTTTCCAAATTCATTATCCTTGTATTGCTTTATTTATTTCAATTGTTGATTTAAATTCAATTTCTCTAATATTAATTCAATTAAATTGATAAAAAATCGATTCCAGTGAATTGAGACATTTGAAATAGTTTGGGCATGGAAATTTGGAAAACCCCAATTCCATTGAATTGGGTTTGTTTATGGAAATTGGATAATTAACATTGTTTAATTTAAATTATGGATTTGATGGAAATGGTTTCAATTAAATTGTTAAATTCAATTATGGAAATAAATTGTGTAATGGTGGAATTTTTTTAACAGATTTCAAACTGGTGAAAGAGTCTTAAAATGATTTGATAGAAACCCTTTGGTTTTATCTTGTGAAAATGGAATGTTTTTTAATAAAACCTATTTTGGTTTTTAGATGGAAATATATTGGAAATTTTGAAATGGAATAATGGGATTGATTGTATTTTTAAGCAATCTTAAAATAGTTCACCCATCATGTAAGAGCGCGTGCAAGACTTAGGTAGAGAGTGAGTTATTTGGATACACTATACGTTGTGACAACGTTCTAAAACATTCTTGCAGCGGGTCACATCCCTGACAAGTTGGTGATGATTCTCCTTTATCCAGTGTCATAGGGGCATGTGTATACACATTTTTCTGAGTTCACATAGAGATTTTTGAATCCTATTACGGGTTATTACTATAATAACTTTTGGAAAATGACCATGTTTCTCACATGTGTATTTATATTTGAGATATAAATGTATGCCATTGTTTTTTTGGACTACTTACAAGCCTGTTAAATTTATATAAACCATTTTATATAAATTTTTTACACAAGCCATTGTTTTAAAAATATTTCATCGTTTGTAAAATAATTTCATAAAATATTTATTTCAATCATTTGAAAATGTATGGCATGTTTTTTTATATCTACTTTTGAATTTCCAAACCTGTTTGCATTAAAATTGAAAGCTTTTATTTGGATAATATTTATTTGGAATCTATTATGAAATCATTGGTGGTATCCTATTGGGCATAGGCTCACACCCTACATTTTCCTTCTGGTGTTTATAGACATAATTATTCTAGTTTGGAGCAAAGGGAAGGGATCTCTTGAAGGTGGATCTAGCTGTTGAGTTTTGGTCTTAGTGAGTAGTGTCCTTCGAAACCTTGGGGTTGTTTTCCCATTTTAGTAATTTGGTTGTATTACATTGGTATTTTTATGCCATGTTGTATTATGGTACATCACTTCTTGTGGAGGTTCTTTTGTAATGCATACTGCTTTGTTTTATTTTTCTTTCGCATTCTTATGCCAAAAATCATTCCAACATGTATGTTGTACGATGCCCGATGTTTTTCGTCGACCCATGGGGATCAGGAATGCCCTTCTAGCTATGTCAGGGCCGGCTCGGTTATCAGGTTTCCAGGGTACCCGAGCTGCTTTGTAACAAAATGGTATCCAAGGGAGGTTAAGATTCATGCCTTGATGAAATTATGAATTTGAGTATTCTTATTGGGGATTAGGAGGTAGTTGCGATTGAGTGCCTGGCCAGCTCTCACCGCAATGAACCTTAAGTCGCCAGGGGTGGTTAGGGAAAGATGACTAGTGGATTAGTTCTAGTCTTTTCCTATTTTTATTTGGATATAGTGAAATACAAATCAAGTATGTTCTACCAGTCGGTATCATGTTTCCCTCATTGTTATACACAAGCATTATTTAATGCCTTCCTTATTGTCATCATGAATATGAGAAGATGTGTGAATCAGATGTTGGAAGGGGCTATTGCTGAACATCTGTGAGAGAATCCTCCAGTGGACTCGAGCCTAGTTGAGGTGATTGTGTGCATTGTCCAGGCTCTGGGATAGGCACCACCTATATTCCCCTTTCCGGATCTAGCTGTGGAACCTGGGGGGTTCTTTTCAAAATTTTCTCAAGAGTTATTTCACCAGAAACCACGAGTTTTTAAAGGATTCATTGACACTCAACATGCTAAAGAATGGTTGTGAAGGACAGAACATCTGTTTGAGTCCTTGTAGACACCAGACGAGATAAAAGGGAAGTGTTCCACCTTTGTGCAGGAGGGACCAGGAGGGAGATGGTGGGACACGATTGTGATGACCAAGAAACATGAGGGATTAGATTGGAAGGACATCAAGGTTCTTTTCACCAAATAGTTCTATGCAGATCCAATGGTGTTCGCCAAAGTTGTGGAGTTTTTCAAGCCTGAGTAGGCCAAAAACAATGGATCCTTTAGTCATTTTGGGGACTGGAAGATGTTATAAAACATCTTTCCCACACCATGTTGTGGCACAAGATCATCAACATCATCAAAAATTTCGGGGCAATCAATAGCTTCACATAAAAAAGGGTTCGAGCCACAAGCATCCATAACGAAGATTCGTCACACAGTGGAAGAGTCTTTAGTGGGAGAAGATATGATATCAACGACCGTGAGTGGTACTATTACTATATCTTTGTCATAGTGACTACTCTATTTATAAGAGTGCATCTCACTCATTTATTTCAACCCGTACTATTAATCTTCGTAATATTCCTATGCAGATTTTTATCGTGTGAAATTGATATTATTATAACCCTCAGTATAAAGAGAGAGTAGGGTCTCCGTAATCCCTATTTTGTCTTCCCTCTATCAGTTGTCAAAAATGCATGGAGTTTTTTTGTGTACACGACATGAAATCTCTTGACATCATATTTAATATGGATTGGGTCATTACCAATAAATCCCTTATTTATTTTTCTCTCAGATGGGTCTACCTTACCACACACAGTGATGTGTCTCATGCCTTTCAATGAGAATGGGTCCCAAGGTTGAGTAGTGGAAGACCTTCTTATCCGTAGTTGGGGACAGTGATATTAGTGTTTACTTTTGATATTGGTTGAGATTCTTTGAGTGGTGATCTTCCTATAGTTGTCATTGAGTTTCCCATCATGTTTACTTCTATTTTTTTGTGGGTTACCACTAGTAACAGAGGTTTATTTTTCTATTAACTTGATGTCGGTACTCAACCAGTATCTTTTCCCTCTTACAAAATGGATCCAACTGAATAGAAAGAATTAATTTTCTAGTTGGAATACTTTTTTGAGAAATCCTTTATTCACCTAAGTGTGTCACTTTGGGTGGCACCATTTCTATCCACCAAAAAAGCTGACGGTTCACTAAAATCATCCGTTCTCGAGCTAAATCATTCTGAACATAAGGTTGTTGATGAATTTCATAAGCATTATAGACTTTCTTTACGGTGGAGAGACTAATTCCCAATGGTTTTTCTCCAAATTCGGTGTTCTGTTTTATTAGTACCATTATGTTGCATCGTTAACAATAAGAATGGCTATAATGTTGGATTTCTATAATTTCTAATGGGTTGTGCACCCAGGAAGCGAAAATATGTTCTATAAATTGGAGCAGTAGTATTGGTGACCATGTATTCTTGAAGGCTTCGCCTCGCTTGGGACATTGATAGCATGGGAGGCAAGGGAAACATGATCATTGTTTTGGGGGATCTATTAAGGTTTATGATTATGTGGGGATAGTTGTTTACCATTTAGCCCTACCAGCACAAATGACATTGATACAAAATGTGTTTCATGTATCTTAGTTTGGAAAGAATTTATCTGACTCATCTCATGTTCAGAGTTGGCGTGATATTGAAGTAGAACATGTTTTATCTGTGTCTGAATGACCAGTCTTGGTTGTTGATTCAATGACCAAGGTACTTGTTGAGAGGACGTTACCCATGATCTGAATGATATGGAAGCATGATTCTAATTTTCATGAGACATGAGACAGGGGGCACTTATGAGAGAATAGTTCCCTTGCCTTTTTGAGGTGGAGGTTTCTTCGTAGGCTTTCTGGGGACAAAAAGCTCCTATGTTGGGGAGTTTGTAACATCCCATTACTGTTTTAGGTATTCCTAAACCTTCTTATGTTAAATTATTATTACATTAAATGGATTAAAATGGTTTATCAGTGAAATGTTCAGTTTTGTTAAACAAGTCGCAGAATGGTAAAATGCTCAATTAATACTCTGGAATATTAAATTAAATATTTTTTTATGTTAAACACTATGTAATTATAAGATTTTTATGTCTGTAATGTCTCAAAGAGGTTGTAATAAAAATATTAAATTTATTATTTTACGTACGTGAAATTTATTCCAAATAATTGAATAATTTCAAAATATACCGTCTTATGAGATATTTGAGGCCACAGTTATGTCCAAAAATAGTGTTTACCCTAGGAGGGCTATAACTTTAAAAGATTCCATAAATTTAGATGTCTTGATTGTGAGATAATGTTATTAAATAATATTTAATATATTATTTATTAAAGATAATAAAATATCTTCCAAATAGTGTGACGTATTGTAAAATATGATACCACAGATGAGTCCGGAATCGGGGGTTCACCCTAGACAAGATGTAACATTAGTTTGCATCGGTTGTTTGGATGTCTCGCTAAAAAAAATAGCCTTTTTTATTTTAATTAATTATTTATTAAGATTTTTAATTAATAAATCTTTAATATCTCCCAAATGGTGTGTCCTATGAGAAATCTGAGACCACCAATGTGTTCGGAATGAGATTTTTACCCTATACAAGGTATAATTTTCACGAGCAATGGGCATTTGGTCATGCCGTACATGAATTTAACGTTATTTAATAATTATATTAAATGATTCATTTTATTATTCCCATTCAATTATTAATTTAATTCATAAAAATTTTGGTACTGCTCAATCAATTCCAACTTCATGTTGAAACTCCATTTTAACGCATAAGGGGGTTCAAAACCTTCGGTTTTGGATCCTTTTCAACCGTTTCAATTATCAACGCATTAATTAGGTGAAATTAAATGATCCAAACCTAGTTTTCAGATGATTCATTCATTAAATTGGGTGTTTCTTTTTGAGTTATTTATTGCTTCTTTTTTGATGGTTTTAAATATTAGAATTGAAAAATCCTTAGATTGGGTTTTTTCCTTCATTTTTCACAGCCTTAGAACCCCTCAAAGTGCGGTAGTAAAAATTTTTCATTTGGAGTCCTTCAATTATGGGGTGCGACAACTTCTCTTGCCACCTCACACTAGGTTTTTTATTTTTTATTTTTTTGTTTTGATTTCATTAATTTATTTAATTTATTTTTTCATTTTCTTCCTCCATCAAAATTCCAGAAAAAAATATATTTAAACCCAGGTTATATCATAATATTTCTTGTGAGATTATCAATATATATATATATATACATATATTTTGATAATCACATCATGTGCTTAGAGATAATTTATATATACAAATTAATTAACGTATTATTTCATGAATTATCAAAGTGATATTATTGAATATTTTATCACTAGATAAATGAAAAGTTTTATTAAACAACAATTGCATTATCAAAGGATATTTTGACATATATAAATATATACCAATATAAATATATATATATATATGTGTGTGTGTTAATTCGAATTCTTTTCTCTAATTATTTTAGTGATAAAAATTATCAAACGTTTTTTTATCATATTATCAAATTTAATATTCCAGATGATAGTTATTGCGAATTTATAAAAGGCCAATCGCATGGAAATATAAAAAATTATTATTTTACATATATTATCAACGGATAATTAAAATAATAATCAAATTCTAATTTTGTGATTATCAAAGGTTCATTATTAATATTATTAAAAATATAATTCTGAGCTTATCAAAGATAATTATTCTGATGGATAATCGCAACCACATGTGTTGACCTAATGATAAACTATAATTTTTCCATAAGAGCTAAATATTATCACATGTGATCATATATTTATATTTTGAAACTTATCCCGGTGATATAAATTATCATTTCATGTTATAACTGAAAATAATAATCCATATATTATTCGTGAGAGAGAAAATGTAATTGCATGTGATATTTTATTTTCTTGTGATATAAAATAGAGGGATATGATTCTTGAATGAGGATTACAAATTTTCATATGGACTATTTTTACTATTTCATGTGTTAACATAATACAATAATTCAATGATTATCCTAGAGATAGAAAATGTAATCGCGTGTAATATTTTATTTTCTGGTGAAATAAAATAGATGTTTTGGTTCAAGGACCCCTTGAAGGACATTGAACATTGGAGTGTCGATGTTTTCATTATTAAGGATGCGAGCAGGTGTATAGAACCACACATAGTGGTTTATCTTTGTTTTTTCTATCGACATCCTTGAGGTAGATGGATTTGTCCTGATTAGCCAGATTGATTATCCTTGTATTGGCTGATTTATTTGAATTTTTTATTTAAATTCAATTGATCAAATATGCTTTTAATTAAATTGATAAAAACTTTATTGCAGTGAATCGAGACATTTGAAATGTTTTTGGAAATGAAATTTGGAAAACCCCAATTCCATTTAATTGGGTGTGTTTATGAAAATTAGATGATTTAAAAGGTTTAATTTAAATTGTGGATTTTATGGAAATGATTTCAATTAAATTGTTAAATTTAATTGTGGAATAAAATTGTGTAATGATGGAATTGGTTTTGAATGGATTTAAAACTGGTGAAAATGGCATAAAATTATTTGATAGATACCCATTGGTGTGAAAAATCCATTTTTTTAATAAAACATTTTTTGGTTTTAAATGGAAAGAAATTGGTACTTTTGAAATAGAAGAATGGGATTGATCGTATTTTAAGAAGTCTTAAAATAGCTCACCAATCATGTAAGAGTGAATTAAAGCCTTAGGTAGTTAGTGAGTTATTTGGATACATGCTATGCTAGGACAATGTTCTAAAACATACATGCGGCATCTCACATCTCCGACTAGATGGTGATGAGTCTCCTTTGGCTTGTGTCATTGGGACATGTGTATACACATTTTTGTGAGTTAACACTGAGAGTGAGGAATCCTATAACTAGTTATTACTATCATACCTTTGGAAAATGACCATATTGCTCACTTGTTTATTTATATTTGAGATAGAAAAGTATTCCAATGTTTGTTTGGACTGATTACATGCCTTCCAAATTTATATAAACCATTTTATATAAATTTATTACAGAATCCATTATTTTAGAAATATTCTATAATTTGTAAAATCATTTCTTATTATATTTGTTTCCATCATTTGAAAATGTATGTCATGTTTTGTTTATATATGCTTTTGAATTTCCAAACCTGTTTACTTTAAAATTGAATTCTTTTATTGGGATAATCTTTATTTGGCATCGATTATGGAATATTTGGTGGTATCCTATTGGGCGTAGGCTCATACCCTAATTTTTCCATAGGTTGTTTTTAGACTTTCTTCTTCCAGGTTCGAGCAAAGGGACAAGATCTCATAGAGGTGGATCCAGCTATTGAGTTTTGGTCTTGGTGAGTTATGTCCTTAGGAACCTTGGGGTTGTTTTTCCATTTTACTACTTGGGTAATAGTACATTGGGATTTTATGCCATGTTGTATTCTGGTACATCACTTCCATTGTCGTTTCTTTTGTAATGTATAAAAATTTTATTTCATTTTCCTTCACATTCTTGTTGAAAAAATCATTCCCACTTGTATGGTGTCTAATGCTTGGGGCTAGTCGTCGACCCGTGGGGATCGGGAACGCCCTTTGGGCTATGTCAGGGCCAGCTCAGTTATCGGGTTACCAGGGTACCAAGCTTGTCCATGACATGATTACTTTCATCATCGGAGAAGTAGTGACATCGAGACTCCAATCCCGGTTTCATCCACAACATATCAAATGATAAAAATTCACTCCTATCTGTATACGTACTAGAATTATGATGTGAAATTCATAGACTCGTGACATTAAAATTCATGAAAAGGCACAATATACCTATTTTTGAGGTTCAAGTCATATAATTTCATTTTTCTGGCACAAGAGTCAAATTTACATATGGATTGTTGGTGCATGTGATAAATATGATAAAGAAGGGCCCCAACATGTGGATATCAACCAATATGCATGTACCTGGATAAAGGATTATACATGCATCAAAATTCCCCCAACTAGTGAAATGTTTCCCAAGGGATATATTTTACATTTTTCACATTTGTTCCCTTTTAATCACCACATGACATTAAACTACATGAAAAGTAAATTTTACATAAAACACAAAGTAAAAATGTAATGAAAAAATCTTGATCAAATGAAATTAAAACCTCACAACCAAAAATCCAAACTACTTGATGTTAAATTTTGTAGGACATCACCCATCATCATTACTTATCAATGGGTCAAAAAATCATGACCCTGTTCAATTAGAGTATGGGGTACTTTCATCATTTTTTAGAAATCTCAACCTATAAATCACACTTCATGTATAGAGCACCTAAATTTATAGATAAACATCTATTTTCCAAGGAAAAGAAATGGATCATTCTATTTTTCCTTGTTATCAATGAATAACGGCTTTGAACTACCAACCATAAACATCTTATACATATAGGAATGGATTTCTATTCCTTGTGATCCTAACATCACAATGGAGGAACTCAACACCTTAGGATTTTTTTGGGCCATCCCCAAAAATGATCATCTCATACAAAATTCATGTCCTGAGAGCCTAGATCAATTATTTAAAACATTTTCATATCCCGATCAGAAGTATTTTTGAGTACTACAAACCTAAGGTATCCAAGTTATGATCTTTTGTAACATTCCCCTCATATTATGTCCATGTGCATCATGACCTTAGAGTGCAAGAACTTTTCATAAATAAGTTAAACCATAAACATTATCCTTTGATGGTCTAAATCACAAGACCTTAATGATCTAGTGAATTTTACACAATACTTCTTAAGATGAATCCTCACAAAGAGAATCCAGAGTAAGAATAAAGTGTTCACTTGTTAAACTCTTCATATACAAATATTAGGATAAAATTTGAGAAAAAATAAATAAGTTATAAATATCATAAGGCCCACTTTTTGCCCCATGTTAATGTTGATCCATGTTTTCATGAACCCCTAGTCCAAGAATAAGTTATAATACTGATTTTTCAAATCGGGTCACAATAAAAACATGTTCACTATGAAATGACCCGGCCATTAGGATGTTAAAACCCTTCTTTAATATTATATTTTCTTCTTAAAAACGTCATTATTTGAGAACCTCTAATCATCACTAAACATCCATGGGTGTTAGAGAAGGATACCCATCATCAAAAGGCCCTTTATATGGATATACATGAATTGTCATGGATCCTACACATGCATATTTGGACCTCAAAATAATGTGTCATACCTTTCAAAAAGTTCCTTTCAATCATTATGATCCCAGATGATAAAAGGGTTGAATGAAACACCTTAGTGTTTATTGTTTCATCCTCAACATGATTGTCCCAAAGAATCCTTCTAAATCAAGCACTTTTCACCATGATTTACAATCCCTATTACCAAACAATTCATCTGGATTAGACATCCTGAACCTTAAGACACCATGTTTTGTACCCTTCCTCAAAGAATGAATAAACACTATATTCTCAATCATTTTATCATCCCACACCTTTTGACTGATACCATTGAGTGTATGGTATGAGTATTACAATAAATATCTAAACATATATCGGGTTCTAGAACCCTTCCATGATGGCTTTTCCTCAATACTAAACTTCATCATCCCAATGTCTGAGTCTCTGAAAATATTTTAGGTCCCCTAGAAAAGACAAGGGGCACATATTTTTGACCATGATATATAAAGAATAAGGGCTCTGACCTACCATCAAGAGGCATCTCCTCCATGATGTAATTGATATATGATCCTTGTGATCCCTAGTAACACCCTCTAGAACTCAGAACCTTAGGGTGTTATGGGTCAATTTTGGAACATCTCTCCCATTTAATATTTAGTGACTCAATCTTTTGGGTTATTTCTTACATGACCCATATTTAATCTAACCAGGTAGACTCAAATTACCTAATATTTTTCCATTCCTCTATAACATCCCCAAAGTATTTCATTTCCCTTGGAACAGAGTGGAGAAACATATATTTTATCATTCTATCAATTCATAAGGTCTTTGAAATATTCATAATAGTTATATCATCCTTCTAGGAAAGGAATTCTAAACCATGTGTGCCCTGGAAACACCAAAGAGAAACTCAGCACCATAGGGTGTTTAAGGTTATCCCTGGAATGCCTGCCAAATATTATATATTCATCCATATTTTCCTATTTATAAGAATCTAGATATCATGGAATATTTTAATTCTTATAATAAATACTATAAAGAACATGGTATTTTATGTTCTTGAATTAGGACATATAAAACATGGAATATTTACATCCTTACCACAATATGTTAAACTGCACAGAATATGTCATTAATACATGAAATTAAATAGTACATAGAATGGAACTTCACAAATGTTATATTACCAATGATTGAAGTACTGATCTAAAAGAACCTAAACTAATGAAATTTAAGATCTGAGATAAAAATCCCTAAAAAATGGGAATATATTGTATGAGATAAATGTCACTAAACTACAACACATAAATGGCCTAGTTTGGATGCCCAATTGAGACATAATGCTAGCTATGATGAAAACCTGATAATGTAATCCTATAAAATGTCTAGTCTATAATCACTGGAAATGTTTTTTTCATGCTCCATGAAAAATTAGGAATTCATAAAATGGAAAATAGAAAAAAAATGTTAGGTAAAAACATATAAAAGGATAGAATGTGGAAAATATGAGAACATTCTTACTAATCGTTCCCCTATATGAAGCTCAGGAAAAATACGAAAATATATAGAATAAGATACAAAGATTTTGGGTCCCACCATATGACCTTAGAAAAAATCATGTTTGTCGCTCTAATTCCATGGAATTCATCAAAATATAGAGTAATATCTCTCTATGATATATATTCTAAAAATATTATTTGTTTCTAAATTATGTAATCTCTAGATAACTAGATAAGATACATCAATGAGGAATCTCATGTTAGTGGTCATTCATGTGAATTTATAAAGAGAATCTATTTGAGTTTAAACATTAAAATCTATAAAGATTTCATTACATGAAATTATGTGAAGGGTGGGTGTCATTGACGATTCGTATAGCATCATATTAGTGAAATTTCATGAATATCAAGAATAATGGAGGAAAAAGTTTTAAATATAATAAAAAATAAAGGGAGGAAACCCCATATAATCTCATCATAAAGGATGAATAATTTATTTCTCATATTGAAGGACTGGCTCCCTCAACAAATTTTTTCCCACTAATGGGATTGTAGCCACAAGGATGGGGATTATTATTTATATAATTCCCAAAATATAGAATCTTCTACACTGTATTAATGGAAAAAGTGGTCAGTAAAGGACATGGTATATGAAATGGACAATCGATTCTTTTCAACACACCACCTATGTAAGATTCCTCCAAATCCTAAGAATAGTCATAATCTTGAAATACTAGTGTGTCAATAGGTTGATGGATGATCTTAGTGTGGGTATCATCGTGAACCAACATAAGATAATATTAGAGGATAACCCTAGGATGAGTTTCTACCTACATTCTAGCTTACGGAAGGGGGGACACTTTAGATGTATCCAAATATGTGAGTGAACCTGTAATGGATATACATATCACAAAT
Source organism: Viscum album (assembly GCA_963277665.1). Lineage (NCBI taxonomy): Eukaryota > Viridiplantae > Streptophyta > Magnoliopsida > Santalales > Viscaceae > Viscum > Viscum album. Next base: position 1,514,375,204 of record OY728127.1, on the reverse strand, counting down.
AATAAACTCGTTCATCCTGGGCATGAGAACCTCATCCCAAAGATAAATCTTGTATGACCATTCATCAAGGGAACTATCACCATTATCGACAATTGAACAAACAAGTGTGGGATAAGACATTACATTTAAAAAATTAGTCTGACTCAACATGTCATCAACCTCATCAGGGGAAAATGGAATTGCCTCGACCTCATTATTGTTTAGTAATCTTGGGAGGAATGAGTCGTCTCAGATCATGGTATTGTTTTAGTTCTTATTGTAGTGGAAATACTCCCCCATCCAGTCGAATAAAAACTAGAACGGGTCACTAATCCTATAGGGATCATTTACTGATTGAATATTTCCATGAATCTAGTAAAGGAATGAATGGGTTAGTACATATCGTTTAAGAGATCTCTCCTCTATTAACCGAGATTCCATAACCAGTGTACTAAATTGGATTCCTTATAATCCATCTATTTCTAGAAAAAATCAAAAAAAAATTGAACAATGACATCAAAATCACCAGCCTAAGGTTCATGGATTACTTCAGTCTGACCTGATGTCCCCATGTGTTATAATCCCCATCTTCTAGAATATCCCAAAATGAGACGGAACAATCACAAACCAACCAAGAAGGGTATTAGTGATAAAATATATCCGTCATGAATACTCTAATATAAAAGAGAAACATTTTGATCCAATTATTTAAAGTGATAAGTAAGTTCATATTAAGCTCTTTCATCACATTTTATTTCACATTTTTTGAGAATTTCAAGATTCAATACATGAAGATTAAAAGGTCTCTCACCTGCTAACCGAGATTCCATTACTATCTTACTAACTCAGATTCCTGATCACACATCCCCAACTAAGAATATTTATTCATTCAAGAACATGTCTATAATAACATCCAGCCTAATGTTAATGAATATATTTATTCTGACACAATATCCCCATGTGGTATATTCCAAAGCTTCCAAAATTTCCCAATTTGATCCAACACCATCATAAAAGTTCCAGGAATGGTATTGGTGATGAAATATTATGGTCAGATGAACACTAATGTGGGAGAAAAAAATTTATATCCATTCATTAAAAGACATAAGTGACTGAATATTCAACTCAAATATCAAATTTTATTTCCTGGTGTTGAGAATGTCATTTTACAAAAATGGATTTTGTATATGGTCATCAGAATCATCTATGGAAGGAAGGATCTCATTTTACATTTACTAAAGGTGGGATATACAACTCAGTCTGTAAATACCCCAAAGTTTGATTCCTGGTTCATTGTGGGGATGATGGAGGGAATTAGTATTTGGGAACCAATAATTAATCAATTCACTGCGAATATCTAAATGACGAAAGATGTTGAACTGAGGAACCCATATGGCATCATAAATTTCGATAGCATGTAAGAGGTTGGAATATTATGAACAGCTATGTCTAACCCAGAATTACCATGCATATTCATTATAAATTTTCAACCAGGACATGTGCCCTATTTCAAGACGTATGAAATCCATGAATTGTTCAAGAAAAGAAAAATATTCACAAATAGATTTGAGAATTATGTTGGTCGGAAATATCACAGCCATATGAACTAGTAAGTGAGTTCTTCATCATATAGTATAACTCATGAGACTATTCCACAACCCATTTTCCATCCTAAAAACCATCATTTGAATATAATCCAAGGAATATAATAGCCATTAATATGGAATATTTCATTTTAGGGAAGGAATTGTAACATCATCTAGAATGTCAAATCCCTTTAGTGGAATCCCATGTCATAAATGATAGTGTAGATGTTTGGATGAATGAATAAGCTTCTTAACATAATTTTCATAATTGAAATGATATTGAGGGTAAACATTACAAGTCATAGTAATCAAAGTCCTATAGATAGTAGTTTGGGAAGATGAATGAGAGCTAGAATCCATCTAATAAAATGTATGAAGTATAAGTCAGATGAGTGAGAAACCCCATTAAAAGAGATTCAGGATCTTGGAAGCATCATGAAAATATCATGAACCATGAATGGCTTTTTGATATTATGACTAGATATAGCTCTCATGAACAACATGACACATGTAAATCTCAAATATTTCATAAAATCTTAGTGAATCTCTCCACCATAATACCAATAATAGGACTCACGATCCTATGACCCTGACATGGCCCTGTGAAATGCATGATAGTAAAGTGGTCATATGACTAATCTAAAAGATCATGAGAATCCAATAAGACATACATACAACCAAGGGTCTAGGTTAATGTTTGGTCCAATTATTGATAGTGATTTTATGGTTTTATTGGAAAAATTTCTGTGGTAAATATGTTCTCATGATCATATATCATGACATATCTCTCATGAAACAACCTTATGGACATGTCTCATGACCAGTTCTTGCAAAATGTCTTGTGATGGAGTCATGTGATGAGGAGGACTGCAGGAGATCTATTGAGTTGATGTCATCGAAAAATAAGTTCCTCAATTCTCTCATATTTATCAGACATTCTACAGAATACCAACGGTCAACCGAAGAATAAAAGGTCACATAATACATTTATTCAATGTCATTCCAAAGGTTTAATAAGTTTTTTAATTTCCTCATAACCAATACCATGTCCCAATGTAAATTTCTCCTAAGGGTTTATTTATTTTTCCAACAAAATGAGCATTAAAAAACATATAAGGTAATTAAAACCTAAAGAATGGGAATTACTTTTTCCTCAAGAGAATTCAATATATGGTGGCCAAAATATTAGGATCACATAAACTTCCTTATAATATGTGATCCCATGACCTTTAGAAGGTCATGTGAACGAGACATGTTCAACACATGTTCTACTATATATCATGATGATCCCATTTGAAAAACTTCCATGATATTATGAAGTCATCCTAACAAGAATTTGTTATCATGTGGATAATTCTCGACAAGTTCCCCCATGCAACGCGACTTGTCAACCAACATTCACATAAAAATCATCCCACCCCATTTTAAAATAATGCATGAAATTATAAAAAAGGTAGATATATTATAAAATCATTAATATTCTTGTGATGCACTAATGCGGTTAGTAAGACACCACAAATCCATTGGTGACATGTCTACATTGTCACACCAGAGATTATTGACTTGTCCCCTCTATCATAAAAAGGATTTTAGATATGTATGTTTGATTATATTCTACCCCTTAATACCTTATACAATAAGAAGTGTTGTCCATGAAAGTTCTTTACTATCATCACAAAACCCATTATTGGTCACATGGTGAAACATTGACATAAAGAGTTATTCTCATTGACAACACTCCCATAGAAATCCTCATCTCATGAAGTCCCCTATAAATGTCAGTCTAACATTGTGGAAGATATTTGACATGCCCACATATTCTAGAGAAATACCATTGTTTTTCCTCAATCTAATAAAAATATAAACTGTAGAACATTTTCATGGTAGCTAAAATCTTGTGGCACCCAGGATGAACCCATAAAATATCATACGAAGCACATGATACCAAAAACCTCTTCACACTACACCTAAAATATATGATATATTCACCACACAACCTGGTCTATAACTGGGGACATGAGGCCTATAAATCACTCTCCCTTGTCCTTAAAAAGAACATATTGATCCACGATCCATCACACACAAGAGTATAGGAGTATAATTATTAGAGGGGCCAATTATGTGATCGCAAATGTCTTACCATAGGTAAAATATAGTTAATAACATAAGGAATCACATAGCATGAATAGGTTCTTAGCATGATCTCTCTATAGATCATGGGGAGGACTTATCACATGTTATATGGATTGTGTGAAGGAGGTCCCACGTGTCGGTTGGGTCAGGAAAAACATGAAATAAATTAGTTCTGGAAAACTCAAATACACAAATAAAATAAACGATATAATAAAGACCAAAAATAATAGAGACATATGTGAATATTGATTTGTTTCTCTTCATGTGCTTCACATGACTCACCAAAATCATGATACTATGTCGGGAAATGTCTCTCATGTCATGTGAAGCTATGTCAAAATAAGATTTTCATAATGAGATGACCCTTAAATAAATCAAGAACATCACACAATTCCCTCTGGGAATGCCTCATAATTCTTTTGATTCCCTTTGGTATTGCAATCATTGACCATGTGATTTCCCTTATAAATGTCACCCAGGATTTGAGGTTTCACTCAGATAAGTCATCATTGTCTCACAGTAACCTTCATAAATGTCAACTATGATCTCGTTACATCCTCTGGATAAGTCATCCATGTCACGTGGAACGCTCCAAACATATCAGCCTAGATCATGCGATGTCCTCTATAGAGGTTTTACATATCATGAGATTTCCTCCACACATTTCATCATTGAAACTGTGATGGACCCCTTACATGTCATCTAAGAATAAGTTTCACCCTTGAGATATGTCATCCTTGATCAAGATATGTCCTATAGATATAAAATCTAGCTCATATGATGTCCTCCAGACATGTCAAATTGGATCATATGATTTTCTTTGGACAAGTCCCTTTGGAAACTAGGAGATGTCAATATATCCTTAGAAATGTCAGGTTGACACTGATTATGTGTCAAGAAGAAAATCATAACATGTGACAAAGAAGTCATAAGACATGATAAAAATATCTAGTGGATATATAGGGAAATCCTTAGTGTGTATTCCTCAACCAAACTGAACTATGATAAGTTTGATTCCTACCATAACTAGGATACAATGGATGCATTCCTAAGGCTTGAGGTCTAATGATTATCCACATTGGTATAATTACCTTCATATTCCATATATTCCAAAATTATGGGACTAAATTCCCACATGATTATACCATCCTTTCCATCCATTAGATGATGAAAATTAAGCTCATACATGGGAATCACTTTTAGTGTAATCCATTATCATGACATCAGATACCTGAAACCCATCACTGGGTTAGTTCTGAACAGATCTTCTAGCACTCTGATTCCAACTATATCCAAGATACATAGGACTAATTAATAAGGACAAATCTCAAATGGGATGCTACCTTAGTGTTAGTCCATAATGAATCTGAAATTCTAACCATTGGGTGTCTAAACTCTATCATTTCCTTAATTTATTTCCCCATCCACCCATGGATTGTGAAGGAAATTGAACTATGATGACTTTTATTTCTACCATAACTAGGATATGTAGGACCACATCCTATGGAATGAAATCTATATCACGTTTCTAAAGGGTTTCCTTACTTCATACCTCTTGCATCCATATGTAGTAAGACTAATTAGTTTTTATACATTTATTATCACAATAAGCATGGATCTTGTGGTCATAGTGATTTGAAATGCTCAAATCATTCGTATCATGAATCTAAATCGTCCAAGGAATCCTTAGAGAGTAAGCCCTGATAAGTGGCACGATATGACTACCCCCCATATAAGGGATTCCACCTTTGGTTAAATAACATGGGCATGATCGAACTATGATGAATACGATTCCTACTATAACTAGGATATATAAGATGCCTCCACAAGGATATGTATCAATAAATGCTTCCTATATTCTGTTATATATGTCCTCTACACATGAAGTTAAACTACCTGACTTTAAAGAACTATGTGGTTTTTCTTTCCTTTAATAAGCATGATATGTAAGATTATTCATATGGGTTCAATCCCTTCCATAGAATATTAAATGACTCTCTATATGACATTGAATTCTAGCATGCCTAGTTATATGATTTAAACAAATAGGAAGCTACCCATTAATGAGAAATGGATGAAAAAAATTAGATAAATATTGATGGAATCATTAATATATCACCCTCTAACCATGGAAGGATTTGGTACATGATCATTTTTTAGTATAATTGGTCATGTATTGGGATTTGTAAGAGATTCTAGTACATATCGTAAATCAATAATAGAATCCTGAAATAGAAATACCCCCCCCCCCCAAGGGTGTAATGATCCCGACCACACAACCTCTCGAATAATGTGATTACCAAGATGTCATTAGGTCTGGCACCCTAATTGACCATCTTACTTTAGAAAGAAGGTTCATAAAATGTTATGGGTAAGGGATGCATTTGGAGTTTATGTTAATAGAAAACATGGAAAACCTGATGTGATGAAATGTAAAAAACTTTAAACCCCCTCACAATTAATCATCTGTCATCTCCAATTCCATTTTCCCCCATGGTAAAAAAATGGCGAACAGAAATTAAATATGGAATATTTTATTTATGATAAAAACAATAGACTATAAATTTATTGTTGGATCATTTTTTCTTACCATATTGGTGCAATTTCAACTGAAACAAACCCTTTATATTTTACGGTTCTGATATTAAGATTTTTTACAATATTGTGGAAGAATAATATTTTATTTTCATTATTTTAATGGTGGGACAAATATATCTCTACAATGTGTTGGGAAATATTAAAATCTCATGAGATAAGCAGGAATATAATGGGGAGTGAACTGAATTTAGTGTCGAACAACATACACTATGGTAGTCTTGGGATTGAACCTTATGTTTTATGATTGTTTTGGGAGTGAAATAATTCCACTCTGATATCCTAGTAAATAATCCTCAACTACTATAGAAATGATTTTATATGGTTATTTGTATGTAAAAAATATATTATTAAAATTATCAGTTCTCACGGTTCATGTTCATTGATTATATTATGATTACTATCTTATGAAAAACTAATATATATTAAATGACTCATGTTTATGATATATGATATGAATTTTATGCTTTTAAATTCTTATCCCCTTTCTCTTTTGTGGATATTATAAGGATATTTTGACATATCCCTTATTTACCTATACTGAGAATCTGAGATAACCCTTTATTACGTTACATTTACACATGTTATGATGAATGGTACTATGTATAATATGATTAATAAGGGTTCTAGTTATAGAGAACAAATTTGAATATGATGCATCTTACGTATGGTCATGTTGATTATTTTTCATGTTTCCACTAGAAAGATAAATTTATAATCTTTATGTTAATGTTTGTGTAATATAATGAATATTCATCCCAAAATATTTAATTTCTATATATGGAAAGTTTGGTCCAATATAGTTTAAATTAGAGGAAATATTTAGTTAACCTTTAGAATCTAGGATGTGAAAACATTATTGAGAACATTATGGATATTTCTAATGATATAACTAGGGATATGGTTAATGATAATTATAAGTTTGAGTCTAAGTATAGGAAAATGTCCTTTAATTTTGGTAAAGTATGGTGTTAGTGGTTTCTATTAAATTTTATCCCTCTTTGGATACTAGAGGTTAGTGTGGATCTGGCACATAAGTACCTATGGGTAATAAATCTGTAAATGGTGTCATGAGCTGAACTCAATTAGCACCTAGTGCATGAAAATTCCCCATGCTACAGAAATGGTTTCACACTCTAGGGGGATATTCTTTGGGAATTCACAAACTCTTTATGAACCATCATAAAATATTTAAATATCAGATGACTATGATTGATCTATGATAAACCCAATGTCTAATATATTAAAAATATGGCTTAATTAATTGAACATAATATAATTTATTTTTCATGATTATGTGGTTTACCACTATGAATATAGTTTCTTTTACTCTGAATTTTGGTTTTAGTCCATCGAAGAAACCAAAAGGAACTAGATTAAAATTGAATGTTATTTCCAATGTGTTGATGATAATCTAAATGTGATGATGATTGGAGTGAACAATATTTTGATAATTCCAAATCATTAACCATCATAAATGACTAACAACTTTCTCCATAACCAAATCTCAGTCCCACTAAATAATATATGGATATCGTATGTAGATAGTTTTGTTTGTGGAGATAATGGGGGAATATCATTTAGTATACTTTTGGAAATATTCATCAAGGGAATGTTTCAAAGGGTTGAGAAGATTTTTTATATGTGGAGCATAAGGGAAGAGAGAAATTAATTAATGAGGAAAAATGAAATGGTTAGTTAACACAAAATATTAGAATTTTGTTCATTCTAATGTATTATTAGGGGATGAATTTTTTAACTGTGGAAAATATCGGAATTATGTAAATAGATGTCCTAGAGGAAAACCTAAAGAAGAAGATATGAAAGTTTTACATGTAATGTTGTTTTTTTAATGAAGATGATAATATATATGAGATATTAAATAAAGGTAGTATACATGAATAATATGATGAAAGATGGTTATTGGTTTATGAATGAAGTAGAATGATTGAATTGTTTATGTATTAGAATTCAAGAATTATGAAATATATAAGAATTTTTTAATAAAACGTTTTTGTTATGTATTAGAAATAATATGTTCAATTATAATGATGCTCTAGAAAATTCATTTAATATAAAAGTGGTATTTTATATAAAAAATGATTAAGGGAATATATTGATTAATATGATCCAAAATTTCAGTTAATGATTTTGGGATAAAGATATGATTGATATGAATAATGTAAATTGGATAGAATTCATGACCCTGGAACTTATTAATGATTCATGAATGATTTATTTTATGTTATCATTAATGGAGTTTACAAAAATTTTCAGTTTATGGAATATATTAAATAATTTGTTCTTTTAGTCAAGGAATGATGAATTTTATATTTTTCTACTAATGTTTTATAGTAATTCCAGTTATTACCATGTTTCAAGAAAATATATGATCAATGTATTCACATATGTTTTATTTGACATTAATATATACTTCATTTTTTAGGTGGATTATTGATATGTTTATTATGGAATTTTATTGACTTTATTTCAATATTTTTTAGATTTCAATTTTGGTCGGATATGTAAGATCATTCGTTTAAATATTCTTGAAATGTATTAAGTTAAACATTGGATGTTATTGGAAAAACACATATATAAATTATATTTTTGATAATATCTACAAAAATAAAGAATGAATTATCATTGTTTTATGTAACATATGATCCACTAGTGTTGCAGGCATAAAAAAAATTTATCCTCTAGTCATAAAGAAAGGGATTAAGTATAATTTGATAGAATCACAATGGAAGGATATGAATTTTATTATGAAATGGGATGAAATCAAATATATCTTCTCATGAAACTTCCCCAAATTTAGGAAAAATATCATGAAATAAAAATCATTCCTATTATTATCATTTATGATGATATCAATGACCACTTCACACCACTTTTCTATGGTTTCTTTGAATATTTATTTTCACATGACAACTCGCATTTTGTAACCAATGATCTCTATCACTCTCCAACCTTACTTGGACATTAAGCTTTCATTTTGAGTAAAAATCATAACTTTACACCTATGTTATCCAATTAGGAAACCTAGTTTGTGATATTCTAGATGGCCTTTTAACATCAATATCTCTATTTTAAATAATAAAATTTATTAAACCATTTTTTAATTTATTATTTCTATAATGGATTATTAAATTTTATACCGTTTTTTACTAATAAAAAGTTCATATTGTGAGGAATTAATTTTTTTTATGGGGTAGTATGTAAAAACCTGAGATTTTGTGAAAAAAAATTAGATAAATTTAATATTTTTTATATTTTTTTCTTTATAAAACAATAATTTTATATATTATTAAATTCAACAAGGAATTTATATTTTGTTACACACAACACCATGATTATCTTTCATTACACAGAACACCGATTATAAGTGACACATAACATACTATTAAAATAATATTATTTAATATGATGGTTATTACCTAGCATTTGGAATGACATGTATTAATAGAAATAAAAAATTATTAAAATATTATGTTTACATATTTATGTATAATGAATTATTTTCAACATATTAATAATAAATCAAAATAAAAACCATTTGAAAATAAAGGAAATATATTATAAAATTCATTTTAAGGCTTAAAACACATTTTAGCATAATAAATTAGAAAAATAAATTTTAGATATATTTTTTAATGAAATTTAAATATTATATATTCAATTTATATTTTAAAATTCATCTTATGTGTTTTCTAGGCAAGACATAAGAATAAATCCTATTTACGCCTAAAAATAATATTTTTTAAAAAATAGGTTTTATCACCTTTTAGCACAACTTATAAAATTATTTTTTTACACTTTTACTAAATTTATTTTAAAACATGAAATTTATTTTTTATATGATCATCACATAATTTCTTAGGATTCAATGTATTAAAATTTTTGAAAAAGATAAATTGTTTTGATGAATCGCGAAAAATGGTGTTTTTTATTTACAATTGTAATTTATTTTAATGGAATTAGAACCATATAAATTATTTTCATATGGGTTTTTCAAAAACATCTCAATTATATATATATTAATACAATTTAAGTCATCAAAATCAATTTCATATTTAATTTTGATATAAAAAATTCTTCAGCTTTTGAACATTTTCTCTTTGTAAAACAATTTTCTCATCACCTATGCAGGAAACTTTTTAAATTAAAATTCACAAATTTAGTGAATTAAGTATTATAAATTGTATTAAATATATAGAACTAGAATAATTAAAATTTTATAACAATTCCAACATAATGTTTTCCATTATAAATTTTAAAATATGTAAAGATTAATTGCTGTGATTAATGTTATCATGGGTTTATCGTGGGGTTAAACTAAAAATATTTTTTCTAAATGACCTAGAAACTTATAAAAAAACCAATTTTATTGGAATATTTCTACCTCATAACCTATAATGTTTTTATAATTTACCATTTTGGAGCCATTTGGAAAGAGAAAAAGGATAGTACACCTTTTACTTTTCAAAAATTGTTATTGTTCCACTAACCTTACATATAGAATGTCACTAAGTCTCATCGCCCATTCACACTTAAAAAATATTTAGTTTTGTAAATAACTTCCAAAGTACTTAATATTTTACATAATATCATTTTAAAATCCTTATTTTTTTCAAAAAAACTATTTACTAAATTTTTATTATGCAAAAAATAGTAGTTTTCGGAAGAAGAGGAAACCTCCTTAATAAGGAATTTTATTTTATTTATTCCTCCACGTACATAATTTATTATTAAACTTGTAATAGTCATAGTATGATTAATTTTCTATAATTCAATTAATTTATTAATATTACCTAAAAAATATTCTACCACCTCAATTAGGAAACCAAAGTGTTGATCTTGAGAATACTAAACTATCGCCCGGTGAACCTACATAATTCATTTACCATCACCACTTATCATAACTGGATATAATGAAGTAATATATATATATATATGATATTTATGATATATTTATTTTAATGTAATTATAATTTAATATATTCCTTCTTAAGATCCATTTGTAGATAATATGATAACGGCATTTGTGTGTATGGTGCAATATCATCTTGCAAAGCGATGTGATTATTGTTTTCACTAATTCACTTCATAGAATGCAATTAGGGTAATATTGAGGAATATTATATATATATATAATAAAATTATTCTTTAATTGTAATTATTTACTTAAATTTTTTTCATTTCATCAATCGTGAAAATTAAAATACCGTTAATTTGTAGGTATTCCAAACTGTCTCCATTGATGATATATTTTATTTCATATCGCTTAATTTCATGGATTTCTATAAATATTTATATGTTATTATATATTATATTTATACCATTCCAACCATTATTTAAATGCTGTAACCATGATAATTTTAAGTGTACATAAAATACCAAATGAAAAAATACCAAAAAACAATGTAGTTATTACATGAAACATGATTTTAACATGAAATTATTAATAAATGGGTAATAAAAGGTCATAAGTAATTACTATATGGTAAGATATTTAAAATTAAGGTTCAGTAATATATTTATAATGAACTTATAATATCGTACATCATGGTTTAACATGTATGAAGGAATTCCCTACATAAGGTAATGGATTTATATCTCATATTTTTACATTTAGGAGAAACATTCCATATTCACTACATTTTTCTTTTATATGGTGTGTACAGTACATAAAAATGTATTTTATAATGATTCTCATAAAAATTATTGGGATTCACATATCCATTTTAGGATATATCTTTCATGATTCTTACGATTCATAAGATTCCAATATGAAAATGGAGTTTGTCATATTTTTTTTTCATTGAGACAAACATTCAGTTTTGTACCTATATTCCTTTATGAGGTTTATATATATCCCATTTTAAATATGATATAATGAATTTATTTATTATCATAATATTATCAGTTTCATATAATTTTATTCTTTCATGGTTATTTTAATTTAATCTTTCAAAGATGTTAATGTTTTTATGATAAAATTGCATTATTTATTAGGATGATTATTTTTTTGATTCTGATAATGAAATAATAAGATCTATATATCAATAAACTAATTAATTTTATTCAAATTTGGTTATTTATTGTTGATTATTGTTTTCCCTTCATCTTTGTCTCATTATGTAATCAAGATTTATAATGAATGCTTTTAATGAGAACAGATATGATTTCTCTCTTTAGTTGAAAACCATTTTTCATCCGTACCCATGTTTTCTAAAAATAATCCCGAATTTTTTTTAACATTATAAAAATTAAATTTTTAAGGAATTTGGAGCATTTTTTTAAATTAAATTTTTTTTATAAGAAATCATCCATTCCTTTTCATAAATAGTACTAGTATTTCTTTTGACAAAAAATATGAATGATATCAATTTTTTAACATGTAACTTATCATCTATAGAAATTATTTTCAATTATTATGGGTATTCCAAAAATCCATGACTTATTCCAAGGTTATGTTCTCATTGTTCTTGTTCTTAGATTCCATTATGAATCATGTATTATTAAAAACCATGATTTGTGTCATAAATCATGTTTATAAAGTATGATATATCGGGTATGGTTTTAAAATATAATTCGTATTTTCCCAAACCATTATGCTCATGATGTGTTGATAACTCCCTCATTTACCCATACTGAGCATATGAGTTCACCCTTTTATTATGTATTTTTCCTTATGTTATACTGAATTGAATTATATATGACATGTCTAAGAAGGATTATAGTTCAGAAGAACATGGTGGGAGATTATTTATCTCACTTATGGACAAGCTATTTTTCTGTCATTCCAATGTCACTATATTATTATGATCCTCAAACTCTTATTGGATTAATGTATTGAAAATTATCTTAAAGAGATGTAATATCTATATAAAACATGCATGTGTCATTAAATATGGAAAAGAGGAAAGAATTAATTAATATTAGGAAACAATAATGAGAAAACATTATTGATATCGCTAGGGATATTTATGATTATATTTCTAGGGATATTTATAAGGATAATTACAAAGATAAATCAAAGTATGAGAAATTTTCCTTGAATTTTGGAAAATAATAGAGGGAGTGGTTTTCAAGAAATTAAATGCCAGTCTTCATACTATATGTGGTTTTTTATCTAGGACATAGATGCCTAGGGGTAATATTGTTGAAAATTAATCAGTGATCTAGAATCGATCATAACATGGTGAGAAATAATGGACCTTGATACACTGTTGGTTTCAAACACCTAGGGGATATGGTTTTGAAATTAAAAAAAAATTTATGAACCATCATGATGAATTTAAATAGATAATGACAATGAATAAACTAGGATAAACATTAGTTTCATATATTACAAATGAGGTTTTAGGATTAAGATGTTGTATAATATATATTCCATTATTATGTGGTTTTCCACTTGGAATATTATTTTTAAACATTGATTTTTGGTTTTAGTCAATGGTCAAAACAAGAAAAAACAGTATTAACATTGAATGTGATATAAAAATGTGTTGATGAGAAAGAATAAGGTATAATGGATATAGTGAAGTATATTTTGATTATACATAATCCTATATCACATTATATGACAAATATCTTTCACCTTAACTAACTATTAGACTCCCCAACGAATAGAAGGATAGAGTTCATTGTGATTTTGGGTGGAGGATACTATTGAGAAATGAAGATTTAGTTTCATATAAGTTGAGAATGAGGGAAAGTCACTCAATGTATCTCCCAAAAAGGTAAATAATATGTTTTATATATGGAGAATAAGTTCATAAATAATGTTATTATTATGAAAAAATATAATTTTCCTTTAACATATGTGATTCTAATATTGGACTCTATAATGTATTATCAACTAATTAATGTTTTATCTGTAGAAAGTATGTAATTATGAAAATTGATTCCCTACAGAGAAATATAAATAAGGGGATCACAAAGATGGTAAAAGTAATTTTTTTGTTTTTTATGATTAGGAGACTACACATGACCCAAAAAAGAAAGGATGTATTAAGGATTAAGATGATAAAGCATGGTTAAGGCATTCATAATGGAGTAGAATAATCAAATTGTTTTTGTATTGGAATTAAAGAATTTTAAAATACATAAGTACAATTTTGTATGAATTTTTCATTTATTATTTGAATGAATATGTTGAATGGTGTTGATGCCCCAAAAGTGATTTAAATGAAAAGTGAAAGTTTAGAGAAAAAAAAAATTAATGGAATATAACCCTTAATATGATTTGAATGTTGAGAAAAAGATTTTGGGATTATGAATTGATGGGAATAAATGATGTAAATTGGATAGTATTGGTGACCATGGAACTAATTAATTATTTATAGATAGAACAATTTATTTTATCATTGATGGGTTTTATTACATTATTGGATTACTATAATATATTAATAATCTATGGTTTTATGTATGGAATGATGATGTATGTACGTTATCATTAATTTCTTTTGGTTATTATTTTTGTTTAAATGTTCAATGAAATTATATGATCAATGAATTTACATATTTTTTAAGTTTAATTAATAGATACTTCTTGTTAACTGGGTGATTAATGATAAATTTATTTCTCAAATATAGTGACAATCTTTATAAATTTTGTGGATTTCAGTTTGTGTCAAAAATGAATTTGCCTTAAGGATAACTATTTGTTAAATTGATTTAGTTTATCATTAGATGTTATTGGATAACCTATGTCAAAAATGACTTTTTTTATAATAATAAAAATAATAATATAATGATGGAGTAGATTATAATTATTTTATGAATATTATAACCCACTAGTGATTCAATCATTAAAATAAATTGATATTCATTTATTAAAGTAAGATATGATGTGTAAATTGATCAATCCAACACCAAAGGATGGGATCATGATTGTGAAATGGATTTAAATCGTGGATGTATATCTTTTCAGGAAAATTCCCCACCTTTAGAAAAACAATTTAAAAACAAATCCATATTATTAACATAATTTGAGATTATATCATTGACCTTTTCAAATTATATTTTTTTAGATTTTTAGTTTCACATGATCATTACCTTTATTATGACCAATGATCTATGTTACAATCCAATATTTTTTATTTTATTCTTTTCTTCCTTGTTGAAATATTCATGCCCCACATATGTTCTCATATTTGGATACCTATTATATGTTATTCTGGTTGACCATTGCACATCCCTTTCACTCTTTTCAAGAGGAAGTTTTAATGACTATTTTTATGATGTGTGTTTTTCCACAGAGGGATTTTGAAAAGATGAACCCTTGTTTACAAAGAACAGGTAAAAAATTATGATGATGTTATTTATTTAAGGGGGTAGAACATAAAAACCCTATATTTAGTGTAATATATTTTTTAAATAAATTTTATCTTTTCAAAACAAATTACATGAACCACTAGTTTTATCAGGCATTATACACACCATAAATTTTATCTTTCATTACTTGAATCACTAAGATTAAACAAAAGATGTCATACTATTGAAATACTATTTTTTAATATGATAGCTATCACAAAGCCACTAGAATGGAGGGTATGAATATTATTAACTAAATTATGTAAATATATGGTTTAAATATGTTTATATAATGAACTATTTTGTGACAAATATGTTTTAAAAGAATATAAAAACCATTCGAAAACCATGTAAATCACTTTTAGAAAAACTATTCTTATGCATAGAAAACTTTATTACCTCAATAATTTAAAAAATAATTTTTCATGAAATAAATTAATGAAATTTATAAAATATATATTGAATAAAATTATTTAAACTCATCTTATGTATTTCCTAGATAATAGATAAAAATTAATCCAATTTTATTCTGAAAAATATATTTTTCTAAAATCCTATAATATAACTATTTCCAAGATTTTTTGAAATATAATTTTTTTTACCGATTTTCGAAAAAAATCAGAATAAATAAAATCAATTTTTGAAACCATCCTATAAACAATATATTAGGGTGAATTTTTGGCAATTTTCTGAAATGATGAATTTTTTTATGAATATTGAAAAATACTAGTTTTTATTAAGAATATTAATTTCAATTAAAGAATTTGAATACTAAAATATTATATTAATATGGGTTTAAGAGTAATATTATATAAATTTTATATCTATTAATACAATTTAGTTTAATTTAAACAATTTTATTTTGAATTTTAACATAAATATTTTCTAGACTTTTAAACATTTTCTCTTCGGAAAATGGTTTTCTCATCCCCTCTACAGGTTCAATTTTAAATTTAAATTTTCCCCTTATGTGAAAGAAATTTTTAAAATTTGATTAAAAATCTAGATTTATCATAGGATTTAATTTCTATTAATTTCAAGCTAATTTTGGACTATTATAAATAGTAAATGTTGGAAAAATTAATTACAGCATTAAATGCGAAATTGAGTTTGCCGGGTGTTAAACTCAAAACATAAGGGTTTAAATAGCCTAAGGCAAGTCCAAAACCTATTTTATGCACATATTTTTATATACTAAATAATAATTTTTAATTATTTTCCTTTTTCTATTCTTTTTTAAACAGAATAATGTGGGTACACTATTTTCATTTAAAACATTACAAGTGTGCGACTCACCTCACCTATAAAAGGCCACCGTCTCTGCTCCTCATCACACATAAAAAACAATTTTTTCAGTAAATACATACCCAAATCACTTACTTAAATAAATTATATCATCCTAAAATCCTTATTATTTTCATAAATCATCCCTAGGATGGATTATTGTAAAAACCAAAAGAACTTTTCTGTAGAGGAGGTGAAATCCTTAGCTGAGCGTTTTGTTTTATTTCTTCACACACGTCCATAAATTATTTTTAAACCAAGATAATATAAAAAATCAGTATATTTCATATTATTAGATGTTTTCATGTCATGATAATGACCGATAACCATATCAACCACCCTAAAATGAGAAACAAAACTGTTGATCCTATTTATGGAGGACTACCTTCTCGCAAACCGAATTAATCCATTTTCCATCACATCTTATAAATGATGGATATAATGAAGTATCTAATATTTATATGTGATATTTATGATATAATTATACCTATTTAGTTTTAATATCATATATACGTTCTTAATTTTTATTCATTATGGAATATTATTACATTGTTCGTGTGTGTGGGGGACTACCATTATGTGAAGCAACGTATTTCATTTTTTCACTAATTCATTTAATTGATGGTAATGAGGGTAAATTTATAAAATATATGTAATATATATTACATTAAATTATTAGTTAATTGTAATATTTTATTTACCTTAATTTTATTTAATCCATCGAGAAAAGGGATATAGCGTTCATGCGTACATAAGGCATACCATCTCAATGAACGATGTATTTCATTTTATATATCTAAATTTCATGGATTTATCTAAATTAATATATATCATATTTTTTATAATTTTTAAGTATATTTATTTTATCTATCCTTGATTAATGAATGGTTTCTAAAAATACCAAATCAAAAAAAACATGAAAAATGTAGCAGTTATAAACCGAAACATGAATTTAACATGGAATTGTAAATAAATGGGTAATAAAAGTTCATAATTAAATCATAAATGGTCTGATATATTTAATTATTGTTTTATAATAAAATTATAACAAACTTATATTAATAATACATGAGTTTCAAACATGAATTAAGGAAGTCAATACATAATGTAAGGGATTTCCATCTCATTTTTTACTTCTGTGAGACACATGCCATCATCACAACCATTTTCTTTTATATGGTGTGTATACTACAGAAGAATTTATTTTACGATACATATAAGGAATATTATTTGGATTTACATATGCAATTTAGGAATACTATTTCCTGGTTTTTACGATTCCAATGATACCAATTTGGTATAGGATTTTTGTCAAAAAAAATTATTTGAGATATACATTATGGTTCACATATATTATATTCTATGATAGGAATATACATCCCATTTTACATTTAATGTAATGAATATATTTATTTTCATGGTATTTTATGTTTCATTTAATTTTATTCTTTCGTGGGGATAATAATTCAATATTACCAAAGTGGAAATGGTTTTATGATATAATTTCATCGTTTAACAGGATTGTTTATGTTTATGCTTTCTAATGAGGAAATGTTTTGAAATATATCTCAATGAGCACATGAATTTTGTTATCCTATATTTATTTCATGGGAATACTTGTTTTCCCATAACATTCCTATAATTTTTTACTCAATATTCCAAAATAATATTTTATATTCAAGCATACCTTATTTCTCTCTTTAGTCAAAAAACATTTTTCAGCCATATCCATGTTTATTAAAACAATCCCTATTCTTTTAAATAGTAACCAAATTATTTCTTATGGATATTATTACTAGTTTTTATTCAAATAATTTAAAATTAATATTAAATTCATTTTGAAAAATAAATAATATTTGTCTTTTACTGAAAATGTGAAAAAATATAATTATTTAAACATGAATAGAATGAACAATATTTCCATTGTCATGAACATTACATTCATTTGATAATTATTTTTATGTTTTGAATGATTATTTTCAAATATACGTATTTAGAAAAATTTAAATAATGTTTTAAAATCCAAAATGATATTTTCCTCAAGAAATGTTTTAAATCGGATTTAAATCATCATTTATATGTTTCAAAGGTTTTTTACAAAGAAAATAATTTGAAAATAATTTTATGTTTTCAAAGAATTTTTATCAAATATAACTTTATATTTTCCTTAAGAAATGTTTAATATTATTTATAATTCTTCATTTATATGTTTTTAAAGGTTATTTTCCAAGAAAGGTATTTTAAAATGTTTTATGTTTAAAAACTTTTTCCTCTCTGGAAAGGATATTTTTTTCAGGATTTTTTTCATAATTTTGAAATATTAATTTATATATTCTATTTTCATGATAAATTATTTTTAATGTGGTTAATTTTTAAATAAAATCCATAGAAGACATAGTTTTTTCTCAAAAAAGTTTTAAATGATATTGAAATTGTACAATGTTATTTCCTATTTTATTTTAAAAAAACGTTTGGAATTTTTTTTTACTTTTTTAAAACATGATTTCATGGTGGAAAGTATATTTCTATCACAAAATGTTCCATGTGATTATTTAAAATCATTTTCCATATAAGATTATATCCTTTTGTGTTAAATTTTTTTTATAGTGGATATGATCCAAGGATACAAGTCTTATTCATTCTTGAAATGATATATGATTATAATGAGAAGATGTTTACGAAACTCATTTCTTTTTCATGGGTTATATCATAACAAATTTATTATTAAACTCACCTATATTTCCATGGGTTATAATATGATGAAACGATGAAAATATTATCAAGCATTTTTTATACATGGGAAATGTTATAATTAAATGTTAATGAATCCCATTTCTATTATTTATTTCTAATATGAAAAATATATTATGATATTATAGAATAGGTTTGTATGATTTTCATTATATAATGGGTGGGAAATATATAACATTTAATACATTGGGTAATGATTTATATATCATGAGATAAATAGTACTGGATTGGTGAGTGAACCTATATTAGGGAGGCATATTTTCTAATATGATAGTCTTGGGATTGAACATTGTCAAATTTTATGGCTTGTGGAGAAAACCCATTTAACCATTTTTTTAATGGTCATGTCAGAATGGTCATTTTTTATAAATGAAAAGACCTCCTTTTTTTGTAGAGGGAGACCAATTACATAACTAGAATCCCCAAGGCCATGTAGCATAAATATAAGGCTTGAAAACCCATTTTTTGGACCAAAGGGACCATCAGTGAATAGTATGTCTATTGTACCTCAGCTACTATAGTACCATCACCGCTAAAGATACTAATATAGCGCCTACGCCACTATAGTGTCCCCACTTCTACAATTACACCATTTCTACAATACTTATACAGTGCCCCAACAATAGTGTTTCTACAGTACTGTGGAAATTCATCCCATCCTGAATTTTATCCTCAGTCATTAGGATACCAAGATGGAACCCATACCACTTGGGTACAAGCTCTTTGGCATTAACCCATTTAAAGAAATGGTCATCTATTACTGGAGAAATTATATTCATTACTTATGTGTATTTAATTAATCTATGTATTATGAAAATGTTATATTCATAGGGGTCATGTTCTTTGATTACATTATGATTCATGAATTCTGAACTATAATGATTCATAACCCACAATACAAAATCTGGCCCTGAAATCATAAACATTATATATATGGATTTGATAAGAAAAATTTTGACCCAATTTTTTCTATAAAAATCATACAACATAAAAGATAAAAATTGGACAACATACATCCTTGATGAAATTTATTATTATATTTCTAAATATTAAATAGAAACTCCTATATCAAAAATTCATATGATTGTAAATGATCATTTTTTTCATTTAACCAAAATTTCATTATTTCATAATAAGTTATCATTATCACCTATATGATGTACCATATATACATAACTAATTCAACCTAATTATTTATAACATTGGGAAATGTAAACATAATAAGTGTGATCTCAAATGGTCAATAAGGGAAACCATAAGAATTAACAGATGAATACCATCAGTGAATATAAAAAGAGAATATGAGTGTGATGACATAAATAAATTTCATGAGTATAACATAAGAATATTCATACCCATCAATACCTATATCATAAATCATGATAACATATAATAAGTATTTAATAAAAGAAATAGTTATATAAATAAATAGTAATGATCCATGTGATATCAATCATTATAAAATGAAACATCATAAACCTGTAACATGCAATTAAAAACCATTTTTAGTATGTTTTTGAATAAAATTCATAATAAATATAAAAACCCATTTTACATGGAATAAACATATGGAAAAATTACAATATAATCATCACCTGATGAAATATATCACTATATTGGAACACCCTCCATATAAGTAATATTGGGCTCAAACAACGCTAGTTGGGTTTCCCAAGTATATAAGTTGTAACCATCTCACATGATATTATCTAGGCTTCCCCATCATATATGATGTCATGTAATCCTTTAGGGATAACCAGGACACCCCATCATATATAATGTTCATGCATAAAAACAATAATTATTTAAATAATGGTTTCATTACATCATTAAACATAAAGGAACTATCATTATTCTTTTAAAACAGGATAAACTCAAAGAAAAGAAATGGGGTTTATTTACAACTCCTGGAAACATGATTAAATATAGAAAATAAATGTGTTCTATAATAATCATTTTGAAACATGGTTAACCCATGGAAATGAAACCTATTCTACTACAATCTCTTTAAAACATTTTTATCCCATGGAAAAGAAATGGGTCCCATAACAATATTAATAAAAAAATAATCCATCCCGATAAAATTTGAGGATGGTATAATTACAAAATATCCCAGTTATATTATAATTAAAAACATGTTTTTTGATTCCAATGAATGTAAATTCCATTAAAATGTCACTAAAAATATTTAAGGGAAATAACCCTTTAATATTGATAATCAATTTTTAAAACCGAAAACATTTTGAAAATCTTTTTATTTGAGAATAAACATAAAATATTATAAAGGAATATTTTAAAAGTAATTTAAAAAACTTTTGGATTAAAATATTCCTTTGGTTTTGAAAATAATATTTTTAAACATTTTATTTGTTTTAGAAAACAGGAATTTTGGAAGAAAACTGATTTCTGGTCGAAGAGAGAAATAATGATTAGTTTTCATAAAAAAACATTCTCAAAATAATTATGTATATAATATTTTAAAAATGGTACAATTACATGAAAGTATCAGGAATAAAATTATTATAATTTAAATTATTATAACTATATGATCTCAATTTCTAATACTTAATCATAAACAATCTCAATAAACAATAAAATTATTACAAAATACTCTTACAATTTTGGTTACATTAAATAATAATCTCCATGAAGAAAGAAAATGATGTGAAAATTTTGAAATCATAAAAAATAAATATATTAATTAAATATCAAGTCATATTGGAACCATATACACCTCACAAAATAAGATAGGTGCATTACATTACTAATGTCTCAATGAAGGCCAATTGTGAAACAAATACCTTGCAACTTTGGTATCATTGAAAATATAAAACAAATGAAAGAGAGATGATAAAAATATAATGAAATCCCAATAAATTTAAGTATAATAATAATAAATTAAATTAATGGATATTATATACATCACACAATAAAAATAAGTTGTTAATATGGAATATATCTCACAGAAATAAAAGTGACATGAGAAAAAACCATTTTTATGGGTTTGATTTATAATGTGTGTAATTATATTCAAGAATAATAAAATCATGTTTATTATTTTCATGATTTATAAAAACTTTAATGTTTATATTAATTTTATCTTAAAATTAACATTTTATATAAAATTAGTTAGTCGATTAAATTTTAACAGGATGTTTTGACAATATTCATCTTGTGTGTTAAAAATGACTTAGGTTTGTTGATTATTGTCAATGATATAATTATTTAAACATATAAAAAGTAGTAATAATTAATTAATTATAATATTTATAAATTAATAATATTTTTTAAACTGATAATTTGCAATAGTTATAAAAAATTAATTAATGGTACGATCATAAAGATGATAGGTTGTACGTACAAATGAGTAATATTTTTTTTCAATGATCATTATGGAAATAAGGTTAGTAAAATTTTATGTTTATATAATGATAATAGTATCATATAAACCATATTATTTAATTATAGACACTTATATATAGAATTATTGTGAAGTATTGATGAATGAAGATCCACGTCGCTTCGAGGAGGCGGTACTTCACACATTCACGAATGATGCTATCATTTTTTCAATGAGTGAAAAGGTAAAAAGGAAATTATATATTATATTTCTGTAATGATAAATATTTCATGAATATAATATATATGTAATTTATATAACAAATAATTATATATTTACACTTATTACATTCCATTTAATGTGTTATGGAAAAATGAATCACATTGCTTTGCGAGACGGTAGCCCCCCATACACACAAGCGACATTATCTAATCACATTTAAAATTAAATGTAAAAGGTAATATATGAAATAATGACTCAAGAGGTCTATATTGTTTATAAATATCACATATAACTTTATTTTCCATCATCACACCCAACAGTTTGAAGTGTAAATGAAAAAATGAATGTCATCATTTCACGGGGTGGTTGTATGCCATTCACACAAAAGATGATTTCATTACCCATATTATGGAAGTGCTTACGGTATTAGGTTACACAATTAACCTAAAAAGTATCAATATATAGAATATTTTTTTAATATAATCATGTTATTATTATAAAATAAGGAGGTGTATAAATAAATAAAATTACATTGTTCATTGAAGAACATTGCCTATTTTTTGGGTATCCTCATTAAGATTTCACTAAATCCTTTAATGTAAGGATTAATGCCCTGAATAATAATTCTGGAATGCATTTAGGAAATTTGGTTTATTATTGGGGTTGGGATTGTATAATCCAAATGTCTGGAGAGGTTTGAATAATTTAGGGAGTGGGTTCCATTTTATAGTTGATGATCACTGTAATTATTGTAAATACTCAACTGTATTCATTAATGGGAGGTTAATATTACATTATTTGTCTCTAATAAAAGTAATCAATGGGTTTTAGGGATTATATGATAGATCCACAAGTCCACTATACAATAACTAAATTTTTTTACACATTTAGTTCCTTATCTTCTACGTTTCATTGATTTTTTAATTTTGGGATTTTAATGGGGAAACTAATGTTCTAACCCACATAATATTTTTTAAGAATAAATTAAATTTGGTATTATTATATAATTTATAACCATTAATTATAAATATTAAATCCAATTTATCAAATAAAAATTCTATGTTTCGTGATGTTATATTTTTACATAAGCGCAATTAAAATGGGAAAACACAGTGTTAACATTAACTATGATAACAATTTTTTTGGGGGTCTTAATGTCATTAAAAGATTAATTTTTTCATTAATAGAAAATAATTCATTTATATTTTCATATAAAATCTACTTTTTAGAATATATTATTTTTAGTAATTTTGTATCATTTGATTAAAAATATTTTATCATACAATAAACTTATTCTAAATTTTGACCTTATTCATTTAAATTTAACATTAAAAAATATCAAAAAAATGGAATTAGAATATACTATGTTGAAATATATGTTAAATAATGTAAAAAATAATTAAATTTATTTATTTCACTTTTAGGATTCCTATTATTAGTTAATTTATTTTATTACTTACTAGATAATTATTACATTGGCATTTCTCAAGTATCTTAAGTAACTAATTCCTCCCAAAAAATTAAAGAAAAATTATTATGATAAAAAAGAAAACATTAATTTTAAATATAATATTTATAACTAAACCAAAATTATTTTTTTCTATTCCTAATCCTTGTATAAATTAAATGGGAAAAGGGTTCCTTTTTGTCTTTTTCAGAACTCAACATATTATATTGTTCAATTTCATCGAAATGTTTCCCGAAATCTCATAACAATAGATCTTATAGTAATATGGGTCTAATTATGTACCAAAAATGAAGGATCGATAGGTTTCTATGTCATTTTCACATTAAGATTAACGATTAATCCCTTGGTAAACTCATTTTTACATTATTCACTATGATTAATTATTAACTATTTTCAATAATCATTATTTCAAAAAAAAATTAGGTTTTCTTTATTATAAAACATAAAGTATAAATTTTCCCAATATGGAATACATTTGGAAGAAATTAACTCATAGAAGTGGCCGAATGTAATTTATTATTAATATGTTATATGCAATTAGAAAGGGGGTTTTTAGAGTGAAAAGTTCACAACAAGATAATGTAATTATATCCAATTTAAAATTGAAATTTTTTAACATTACCTAAATTGTGTTAATATATTTTTAATTGAAAAAATTATAAATAAAAACCAATTTAAAATATAATTTAAATTTCTTAATAAATTAAACTAAAATACAATTCTCAATAAAAAAATAAATATTTTTCACCATTCATAAATAATTCATGCTTTTAAGAAAAACACAAAATATCCACACTAAGTTAATTTTAGTGTTCAAAAATAAAAAAAAATATTTAATTTTAAAAATTAAAATTTTAAAATGTCTTAAAAAAATTATATTATTTTTCAAATTAAATCATTTTGGAAGAACAAATGTTTTTCAAGATTAAAATTACATTACTAAATCATGAAGGATTATTTTACTAAACATTTATCAATAATTTATATTGAGTAATAAATATATATATATATATATCATAATTTACCTATTTATATTCATACCCTCCAATTAAATACCTAGTTTGTAACCCTAAAATATATCATTGTTCATTTAGGTTCGGTGGAACATAAAAATTTCGGGTTTCCATGTAATGAAATAAGAATAAGTGTTTTTTTGTAATGAAAGATAAATTGATTATTATATTTATATTATGTTATCATATTTAATTTTAATCTTTTAATTTCTCATGTATCTTCATCATCCTCCACCCCATTAATTAATTTCGTACTAAATATTTTATATTTATTTTGATAATCAAATATTTGACATTTAAAAGTAATTTTTTTAGAAACCCCCCAAAAAAAATAATACAATTAAAATAGAGAAATGAAAATAAATGTATGGAATAAGAAATAACTAGGTTTCCAAATTGGTGAACATAGGATGGAATGAATGAAAAAGATAAATAATTGTAATGATTGATTGAGGTCATTAATCAAAAGGAAGTGAGCGATCAACAAACTGTTAATGGTATCAAAACCATAAGTTCTTGATGATCGAAAAAACCATATGATTCATTAAATATTAAAGTACTGTGATAATTTTTTTCAACATCTACTTCCTAGAGTTGAGGAATTTTCTTACCATCTAACTAAGTGAATATAGAAATATACATACTTAATGTGTAGAATTTCGTTATTTAACCAATTTAATCTATAAAATCATCTTTATCTCCAAATTATATATATTCAAGATGAATTCTTCATCCAAGAATATTTAAAATAATATTTTAATGATCACCTAACCATAAAATAGATATCAATATTTTCTTATTATCTTTTGACATTAACCTAAAAGAAAATTGTTATTACATGGTTATATAATACAAAAAATTAATAAAGATTCATATGATACCTTAATATTCAAAAATAAATAGTATTACCTAAAGATCATGTCAAATAATTTCTTAAAAACTATCCCTAAATTTTTTAAACATTTCCTTAATAATTTATAAACCAAAGGATTAAAATGATTTGTTCATATATTCATCCATTATAAATCAACTATTATTCGTCGAATTAAATCACATATGTTTTCATAATAAATTAAATATTTACCAAAAAAATTTCATACTGTTCAGGACATCAGATAGAACAGTGGTTGCGCTACACCCTTGTCACCCTTTGGTTGTGGATTGAAGCATCATAGCCCTGTTAGATGTGACATGTTGTCACTCTACCATCATGTTTTCCTTTTTTTAGTTTAATCATTTAAATATAATTCCTCCATAAACAACACTACATGAAGATCCTTGGGGATATTAATACCCCATCATAATAAATTGTCTCAAAAAATCATTTTTAACCTCACTTGTTTAGTATTTAATACCATTAAATTGAGTTTCAAATTAATTGGACTTGTGATAAAACATAATATTATTGTCCTATCAATGTATTCATAACTCTTACACTAAAATCACATGAAAACATCCTAATATACATTGTAATCTAAAATGACCTTTGATACCAACTATAACGACCTAGAACTCGCACTGCTGGATTCAGTGCTGAAATCATAAACATTTGATTCTTGGATTCGATACTGATAATTATGACCAAATTTTTTAAATAAAAACCATAAAACATAATAATTAAAAATTGGATCACCTTAATAGATGAGGAAATTTTATGTTTATAGTTTTATAGAATAAGGAAAAAATCCTCCATAAAAATTCAAATGAATTCAAATAAGCATTTCACATATTTGACCCTCATTTAATTATTTCACATTATGTAATTATCTTCATAAATTTGAAATCCCTTAAATACATATTTAATTCACCATCATTCTTTGTAAATAGTGATAAATGAAACATAATAAGGGTGTGCTCAAATTCTTAGTAAGGGAAAATGTAAGAATTCACAAATGAATTTGATTTATGATCGTAAGAAGATAATATGATCAAGCTGACATAATCATAGTGCATGAGTATAACATAAGAATATTCATACCCATAAATATCTATATCATCAAACATGATAGTATATAATATGTATCTAACAAATTAAATAACAAAAAAAATTAAATAATCATGATCCCTGTGAAATCAATCTTGATCACTTAAAACATCATAAACCCATAGTATGAAATTAAAAACCCTTTTTAGAACCTTGTATTTTTTATTCATTAAACAATTTCTAAACCCTTTTAACTAGAATAACCCTATGGTGTTTCGTTAAGCTCAATGGTCTTATGAGTTACTTCTCTTCCTCAGTGCTATCTGCTATATTTTTTCAGTGGTGCATCAGACGGGGGAGATCAACGCACCACCTATGGTTTTGTGTCCCCTTGTTTCTTCCTCCCTCAAAAATTATACTCTCCATTTCACTATTCCTCATCACTCTCTTTTTGTTTCCTTTTACAGATTGGTAGCTCCTTCTCACTCCCTCTTGATGCCTTGTCCCCCCATTGAACACATCACTATTCTTCCCCTTACCTTTCCTCCTGCTGACCAGATTTCTGACCCCATTCCAATCTAGTGTATTGGCCTTCATGGCGATATTTGGGATGTGCAGGTTGAGATTCATTGGTTAAAAAAGTGATTATATTATTGTAGGTTTCTCCTCTCTTAGTGCTTTATTACTAGTGGTGTACATCCATTGGTATCGTTTCATGTTTGTAATTCACTTGGTGGGTGGTATCGGTAGTCGAATTTGGTGTTTAGAAAAGATAAGATTTTTATTGATTACATAGACCATTAAATATGAATATCAAGATTCTGGTTCCTTTTCTCTCCCCCATTAGTCAATGGGGGTGGTTTTATAGAGTCTTTTGGATGTGAATTCAAATGGTTGATAGTGTTCCAGGAGGATCAATCATTACTGGATTCTTATGGGATGTGGTGGTCCTCATTAGAAATTTTATGTGTGTTTTGAATCCTGGGTTCAGAGTTTCATGGTTCATGGTTTTTTTTGCCTTCCTAACATGGGGTGTGGCCAATTATTGAGGTCCGGGTCACTTCCAATCTGTCATGTCTTCAGAATTCCATAGCTCTTCTCCCAGTCTTTCTGGAGTGGTGGTTAGAAAGATGTAATTGGAGGTGATCATCGATTGGTTGACTGGGATCAGGTCAGTTTTTCCTCATTGGCTTGGTCACATTGGTATGTTGAGGTTCGATTTAGAGGGTTTCAGGATATTTTTATTCTTTTTTGCAATGTTCTGTTCTGTGATCATGTTGTTTAATGGTGATTCCCATGGGGGTGGTTTTATAATGGTAAGGTTTAAGGGTTTGTTACTAGTAGTGGTTTCGGTGGCCTTAAGCATCAGTCGATGATGGTAATGTGATGTGGATGATGGTGATTGAAATTTTAATTTTGAATATGAAAGGATGTTTGATTCCATAGATGGTATTGGTGGATTTTTTGGTGGGCTCCAAGAGATATCTTGGCCACATATACTCACATTAGGTTTGATCCCAAGGTGGTGAGACAGTTCTTGGTGGTTGGTTTCAATATGAATTTTATATTTTTTATCATGATTGGTGTTTTTTGTATGTTCCAGTTTTTTCTATTTGGATGAGGTTTTCTATGACTGATTTTTAATTTTCTATTTGAAATTCATTATGTGGTAGTTTAGAAATTGGGTTGGATATTATCATTTGGAGGAATTTTCTTTGTGAGGCTCCTAATAAATCCAAAAGATGTTTATTTTAAAGAAAATAAAAAGATGTATTTTGTTGAAAACCCATATGGATGAATTCAAATATAATCATTACCCATTGCATCAGAGAGAAATCTGGGCACACCCATCATAAAAGCTATAACAGGCTCTCCCAATGCTATCTGGGTTTTCACACCATATATGATATAAATTGATCAACCGACACTATCTAGTATTCCCCATCGTATATGTTATAATAGGCTCACCTACCAAAAACTCTGCCACACTATTTTATATGATTTCCAAGAACCAAAACATGAATAAATTACATAGTGATTTCATTTCGTCATAAATATCATATAAATATTTATTATTCATTCATAACTAAATTAACCCATAGAAAAAATGGGTTTCATTTCAAACAATTTGAAAATTTCTTATCCTTTAGAAAAGAAATAGGTTTCATAATAATCTCATTGAAACAGGATTGACCCATGGAAAAGAAAAATGATCATTAACAATATATTTAGAACATTTATAATCCATGGAAATGAAATGACTCCTATATCCATATTGTTGAAACAATCATAATAAATCTAGATAATTAATGAGGATAATATCATTCAAAAACATTCCAATTGGATCATAATTATGAAAAAGGGTTTATGATGTTGATGAATTGAAATACCATTAAATGATCATTAAAGACATTTTGAGTAAAATACATTTTTATTTTTAAAATAACATTTTAATACATAAAACATATTTAAAATAATTTTATTTGAAAATAACATTTAAATGATATAAAATAATACTTCAAAAACAATTTAATAAATTTCATGATAAAAATATCTTTTTTTAATAATCCTTTTAATTTTTTTATAGAAAATATTGTTTTTAGAATAAAATAAATGTCCAATCGTAGAGATAAATACAATTAGATTTTCTTAAAAACAATTTTTAAAATATTTTATGAATAATTGTTTAGAATATTGTATAATTACATGAAAATATATTAATAACTATATTAGAATATAATTTATGATAATTATAAGATATCAACATTAGATACATAATCAAACACAATCCCAATAAATGATGAGATTATAATAAACGACCCTTATCACATTAGTAACATTAAGTTATAATAGCCATGAAGGAATAAAATTAATTTTAAACTATAATATCCTAAAAATAATTACCTTTATGATATAACATTTTAAATGGTATTTATGAACATATAATCTAAAAATATAGATGAATAACATAACAAACTTCTAAATGAGGGAAAATTGTGATCAAAATCCATTACCTCTTTGGAAAAATTAAATTGTAACCCCAATTAAAATGGATAAAAAATTTGATATATTTGTACACATAAATTTAGTTATAATAATATTATAAAAAATTCTTGGTATATTTATACAGTACACAACAAAAATAGGTGTTGAATATGTAATATATTTCAAAGAGAAAAAGTGAGATGAGAAAAACCATTAACCTGGGTTCGACATGTCAAGTGTGTATTTATATTCCGGATTAATAAACACATCTTAATTAATTAAATTATTTAGAAACTATTAAAAATTTATTATTACTTTTATTTTAATTAATATAATGTTATATAAATTTTTTTAAATGATTAATTTTACGTATGATGATTTGACCATATTTGGCTTGTGTGAAAAAAACATCTTAGGTGGGTTAACTAGGGTCAAAGAGGTAATTATTTAAAAATATATAGAATAATAATAATTAAATAATTATCATGTTTATACATAAATTAGACATTTTTAATAAATCATGAGATATAGTTATGAAAAAATGATTAAATATTACGATCATGGAGACGGTAGGCCATATGTATGCATTAGTAACATTTCCATTTTTCAATATTCATTATAGAAAGAAGATAAGAAATATATTATATTTATTGAATTATAATAATATAATATATACCATAATATTTAATTATATATACATATATATATATATATATAATTTTTGTGATGTAGTGATCAAAAATTGAATTGCAACTCTTCTAGGAAGGGGTAGTCCACATGTCCATGAACGATGGTATCATTTATTTAGTTAGAGAAAATGTGAAAATAAAATTATATATTATATTTAAATAATGAAATTTATTTCATTAATATCATTAAATTTTCATTTATATCAAATATATTAATAATACTTACCCTTATTACTTTCCCTCTAACATGTTAGATAAAAAAATCATATTGCTATGTGAGGCGGTTTTCCACCATACACATGAGTTACAATATTATATCCCTTAAGGAATATAATTTAAAATGTTATATATGATATAATTAATATTGAGGTATAATTATGTTATAAATATCACATATAATCATTATAAAAATCATCATACATGATCCTGATATGTGGAAATTAAAAATTTAATGATATCATTTCCTAAGGTGGTAGTCAGTCGTGCACACAAAAGTTGATTTTGTAACCCATTTATGAAAGTGTGTGTGGTTTTATGCCATAAAATTAACATAAAAAATATAATTATATGTAATATAATGATTTTATTATTTCATCAATTTGTAAAAATAAAATAAATAGGTGGAGAAAGAATTTAAATAAAGATGCACATCGAAGAGAAATATCTCTTCTTCACGTATCTTACATAGGGTTTCACTGATTCCATGAATTCCTGGATTTATTTCAAAATATAATGATTTTATGGTGATTTTAGGTAATTTTATATGTTATTTTCTTAGTTTTTGGTTATGCCAAATGGCTTTATAGGTGTCATGAAATGAGGTAGGTGAGTACCCTTTTATAGTTTAGGAGGAGTAGCATTCTTGTGAGTAGTCAAACGTATTCACTATGGAATGTCAATATTACCTCAAATGTGTGTTGAAATTTAGTTTTAACACAAGCGCAAGTAACGCAAAAAAAACTGTTTTAACCTAAACTGTACTGACATAGTTTTTATTATTTAGGAGTCAATATAGTTATTATAAAATAAAACTTTTTATATTAATGGAATATAGTCCATAATTATTATAATATTAAACAAATATAAAGTATTATAATAATTTTAGTAATTTCAAATGATTTAATAAAATTTTATTTATTATAGAAAAACATTAATGTCAATTATGACATCATTTATATAATTTCAATTGTATGAAATAAAAATAAAAATATGGAATTATAATATATTATTTTCACACTTATTTAAAATATTATAAAAAAATAATTCATTCAATTTAAATAGATTTAATTATTTTTAATAAAAAAATATTTTGTTTATTTATAATTAACTTAATAATGACTATATTTTCATTTCTTAAGAATTTTATGAAACAAATCTGTCTCGAGAAATTAATGATAAAATATTATCATAAAAAAATTATATTTCAAAATAATACTAATAAATTAACCTAAAATTTTTCGCCTTTTTTAATCCTTTATAGATAATAAATTGAAAAGGGTTCGTTTTTCCTTTTCATTACATAACTTATTATATATATATATATATATATATATCAATTTTGTTAATATTTTTTGAAAAACTAATAGAAATAGATAAAAAAGTCATAACGGTCAAAATATTTCCATAAGTTCTATTTTTGAAAATTTTATAAGACTTTTTACCCCTTATGTTTAATGTTCAAACCATTAGTAAACTCATTTTTACATTATTCATTGTGATTAATTATAAACTATTTTAACTAATCATTTTTGTAAAAAAAAATTTTAGAAATATTATATAATATAAATTATTTTGATTAAAAATAAGAAATAAAATTTACCAAATTCAACTCAATGAATTTTTGTCATTTTATTTAAACTTAATCTCACAAATTCCCTGAGAAATCGATTTTTTAATGCAAAACATTTCGAAGGTTTATAATGATTTCATATCCAATTTCAATAATAAATTTATTACAATGAAATAAATATTATTAATATATGTATTATTTATGGTTTTAATTTAACAACAATTTAAAATATAATTTTAATTCAACAAGATATATGAAAATATAGTTTCCAATTAAAATTCAATATTTTTCACTATTCATCAAAATTGATGCTTTTCATAAAAATAACAAAAATTCTCCACCAGATAATATTTGTATTCCAAGGTTAAAAAATTAAAATCATTTTATCAAAAAAAACATTCTAAATGTTATAAAAAATTATTATAATATTTTTCAAATCTAAATAATTTTTTATAAAAATAATTTTTTAAAGAATAAAATCACTTTACAAGGAAAATTATTGACTTTTTACTAAAAAATAACATTAGTTTATATTTATTATGAAATATATATGTATATATATTTATATATTTCAAAAAATAGTCCATACTATTCATACCCTATCATTAAACGGCTTGATTATAATGGTAATATATATCATGGGTTGTTTCATGTTGGTGTTGTGTGTTGAATATGCTATCGAACATAAAAATATTAGGGTTGTGTGTAATGAACGATAAACTAAATGTTTCATGTAATTCAAGAAAAAAATAGTGTTCTAGCTCCATTGGGATATTGAATATAATTTTCCCCTTTTAAAATTTCAGGGTGTTATATGAACTGTCACGATTTATTTCGTGACACAGGTTTATGATCTATGATATTAAGGGTAATGTTTTCAAATGTTATTCTCATGTAATCATACCCTTATGCTCATTTTATGTTGATATCTCCTATGTTTACCTTTACTAAGTATATTATCAAATAATTTCTTGTGTTTAATTTCCCTAAGTTACGATTAATGGTATTATGTATGATAAGTCTAATAATGGTTCTAGTAATGAATAACATAATGGAATATGATTTAGCTCACTTATGGAATAATGGTCTATGGTTCAAATTTTCCAAATGCACTATAACATCAGTTACCCATGTCTCTATCTATGTAATTTAATGAATCATAATATAAAATTTTGTAATATGTAACTTCTTTATATGTAATATACCTAACATGTGCCCTAAGACGATCGGTCACATGGCCTCAAGCAACCCCCCTGGTACACAAGAGGCTTTTAAATAGCAGTGAGGGTGTAAAGAGTTTACGGTGGGGAGACAATAAAATATTTTATAGGTGGAACATCAGAAGGAACAATGAACATAAAAAAACTCGAGGAAATATAAGTAGACAGAATAGATAAATAAAAGGTATAAGTGTACATAATTGAAAAATAATTAAAAATATAATTTCCACTATGTAGTGTCATACACATGGATTCAAGGAATGGTAATATAGAAAAAATGGTACATGGGATATGTATAATCAAAAAATAGAAATGAACCAGCATTTATCTAATAGAAACTCAAGCGAATGTTCGGTTCACTACTCTTATGCTCTATCAAATAGCAATACATACCAATGACCTATAATAGGGCCCTTTTCCTTATCCGTAGCTACACTCATACAATATTCTAAGGTATTAAAGGTATACCAAGAAGGATGTGTGATAAAAATCACATTAGGCCACCAATAAGGGTTACTATAAGTAATAAAATTAGTTCTTGTAACTAAATAGTGTGTAGGTAATAATAATAATTAATTAAAAATACTGAATTGATAACCAAAATCCCCCTCAGGTACCTAAAGTACATCTTGTAGCTCTGCTACTTCAGCTTATGGATGGAATGAAATGTATGAAAATTATCTATATATACAGTTATAATACAAATATATAGTATAGTTATTTATTGAATCCACCCATATAGACCAATGGTGTTTGGATGCTACTAGATATATAACCTGAATACAAGGAAATGGTTGGATCATGACATGACTCAGACATCCATAACATGTTTAATGAACCTAAAATATTAAGCATAATGGAATATTCCCTATATCAGATAATGAGTGGGAGACTCCATTCTCATCACATGAGAAAAAGACTGTGTTATCCTATCAACACTCTAAAAAGAAACATGGAATGTTAATCCCAATATCCAACTAGTATCAATGGTGTGAAATGGAATTCTCAACACCAGATTTATGTGACTATGATACCACCATTATCAACTGAATCCATAATGTCATTCCATATCCTAAATCAAGGTGTAATTATATCTATAATATGAGACATGAGGCATTACCTCTCATGTTTTATGTTCAAAAATCCAAAATATATAAATAATAAATAATAGTTCAATTGAGAATCTATTGGGAAATGCTACAATATTTCTGTCCTATCCATCATTTAATAATTTCATTTAAACCATCATTTAATGTAAATAATAGGAACTATAATGCATAATACATCCCAAATAATCAAATATAATTAATTATTTTAACCTGGAATTTAAAATTATAATTCTTACAGGGTCTTTTGTGAGATGACATGGTCAATAGGACAATTTACTACTAGTTAAATTACAATTATAGGTGGGACAAACACCTAATAGGTGCCTTTGGTTTAATTAAACAATTCATATAAGAAGGAAAAATCCATTTTAAACCTATATTGAACACTTAGGTGGTGATCTGAGCATAAAAACATATAACTATGAGGGGTAATACCATTTGGATCAACCAATAGTTGGCCATAAATTATGTATACATCCACAAAACTACTAAAAAAATATGATATGGAGTTTATCTAGGTTAACTGATCAATTAAATATAAAGAACTCAATAAATAGATGATTACTTGAAAAATTAGACATGTGGCATAAT
Source organism: Viscum album (assembly GCA_963277665.1). Taxonomy (NCBI): domain Eukaryota; kingdom Viridiplantae; phylum Streptophyta; class Magnoliopsida; order Santalales; family Viscaceae; genus Viscum; species Viscum album. The sequence goes on along the minus strand of OY728127.1, from coordinate 1,514,339,202 downwards.
AGATAATTTATGAAGAACCAAAACTAATGGTAAAGATGATGAGACAACCTACCTCAAGGCCATAGATGAATGCTCACATGGTATTAGCCTCAGATTTAGAGTAGGTTGGATGAAAGTGATGAAATTGTCCAAAACTCTGAAAATAGGGAAAAGTTTATACATCTAAATAGTGCATTGGTTCTAGAAAAAAACTTTGATCAATGGTAAGAGACAAGTTGAACATACCTAAATGGATCTAATCCTTTATATAGATCCTGATTTGTCGTATGCATGGGAGAGTTACCAAAATGACTATATTGTGAGGTCTGGGAGCTCACATGAGAATGAAAACATGAAAAAAATGCATGAAATTAATTAGGGGAGAAGAGGGTTTATAAATTAGGTCCATTAAGGGAAAATTGGACTGTTAACCCTCAAAATTGGGGGTCAACAGTTTAGCCACATGTTCTTTTAAAAGCATGAAAATATTTTTCCCCATTCATAGATTCAAAAGGGGACCCTTCATGGTTAGGCGCATAGTTTATCTAAAATTTTTAAAACTTAAAAAATCACTATAGATATATGTCTATACCATTGCATTTCCATGTGCCTAAGGAAGAATGATTGCCGAAAAACCATGTGGCCCCTAGATCTCTACCATCTGCAACCACAAGGTTTTGGGAAACTACGTTGGCTGGGCTATACAATTTCTCCTAAATGTGAGAACTAATATTTTATCCCTATTTTGAGGCTATGGGATCTTAAAGAGCCCCAGACAAACCAAAGGCATCCTTGAATTGATTAAACATCATTATTAGTGCATTTTAATGGAATTTAAATGGAAAAATTTTTTTTACATTCATGAAATGATTGTCCATTACAACCTCACCTCTATAATGAAACTCATTCTTGAGTTGGACATCTGATGGTAATGTGGTATCATCAGTCAAGATTTTGATCCACTATGATCATTTATCATCTTCACGCTCCTAGGTATTTTCTTGAACTATTTCGTGCTACCATATCACCCATACTAGAGGAACTAACATTCCTCATTGTTCCTTCACACTCTGATCAACAATACACATGGAATAAAACTCTAATAAAGCACACACATATTTATCAACCTCATCTGGACTAAAGGCATGTGATGGTTCTGGATAGTATTCACGAAGCTGAGATAAATGAAAGAAATAATGCATAGACATGTATCTATAAGGAAGTTTCAAGAAGTATGCCAGTGGTTTGATCTCTTTCATGAACATCAAGGGTCTAATGAACCTCTCTGGGAGCTTACCCTACTTATGAATATTTCTATAGACCATGCTGGGATAGACTTGAATGAAAACATGGTCTCTGATCTCGAACATGATTAGTCATTAACGACTATTAGAATATGGATAATGTTTGGACTCAGATTTCATCATCTAGTTTTAGATCAAATTGACCTAATCATTAGTCTCTTGTATCATATGCGCTCCATGAATAGATTTAATCCCATCCTATAGCCACCAAATGGTTGAATGGAAATGCTTACCATATAAGGGTTCATAAGGATCCATCTTGATGGTATCATAAAAGATATTAATATAAGAGAACTTTAGAAGAGGGATGTGTTTCTCCCATGAAACCCCAAATTCAAGGGCACATGCCTGTAGAATTTACTCAAGAATAAGAATCATACACTATGTGTACCCATCAGTCATTAGGTGATAGGCCATGATCAGAAGAACATGTGTAGCCAAGGCCTTCTACAACCCCTACCATAACTATAATGTAAATAGAGGATCTTAGTCAACATTGATAGAATGAAGAAATCTATGAAGAAATTCAAAATCATAGATCATCTGCCTATAAGGACTCTGACATAAGTACAAAAAATTATTCCTTTATCAACCAATCAATGTCAACACACAACATAACATTTACATGAGGCGATCTTGGTAAACACGTATTGAAATCCTTCAAAACATCACCCAATTTTCTCTTTGGAATGGGAAACGGAAATAAAATCGATAATGGTCATTGATGTTCCTCCTTATCATACTAATCGGTGCAACTCTTAGTGATAAAGCTATAAATATCACATTACATATCAGGAGGCCAATACTGGCATTATAGTTCTTGATTCATTTTGGTGAAATTGGGGTGAACTTCCGACACTGTGGTGTGTTATTCTCACATCATCTCCCCTATGATGTATTCTAGGACCCATAAATACCTATGGATGTGACGAACTTAACTTTTGAATAATATTTGTTTCTTAAATTTGTGTGTTATATCATTTTATACTCCACAAAACTATATCCTTTAATTAGTGAGGTGAGTATAATTAAATTAGACAATTGTGTTTCAACTGTTATATCACTGTTGGCCAATATGACCATTGGAATCTAAACTATTTACTTTACAATTATTTTTTATAAATAAAAGTGATCTTGTTTAATATGGAAAGAAGATTTGATGGCCTCATCTAGTAGATTTGGTCCATGGGAAGCCGATATGTCAGAGCTTGTGAAGGAGGTAGAATCTATGGGCTTTGCTCTGGACCGTGCCCAAGATGAGCTTCAACATGTAAAGCTTGAACGAAATCACATACGGGAGAAGTTCAAGCTGATAGAAATATCCACTATGGCAATGTTGTCCGAGTTTCCCCAAGATTCAATCACCATAGCACACCTTACACTTAGGTCATATGTAGATGTTATAAGGGGCTATGTAACGACACCTTAGACACTTTTTGTAATACGTTGGTATAAATAAAATTGTTATTTCTTATTATGGTAAAAAAAATTATTTTCAAATGTCCAGAAAAATATTTGTTGAATATTATTGATGATTTTGGAAAAGGGTATTTTAAAATGTTAATGTAAACCTTAAATAATTAATAATGTGTAATGATTTTAAAAAAAATGGTCTTCTACAATTGTGACTAGATTTAAATTTAGAGTCTAATAAGAACAACTTAATTTTTGATGAATAGTAAATTATGAATAGTAATACACCCTTATAAATAGTAATGAATAGTAAATCAGCTAAAAAAATAGAATCATCACCAATTAATGTTTAAATATAATTTATTCATCATAAAAGTGAATAATGGTCATAATATAAGTATTGGTATTTTAGTATGTCATAAATATTTTATTTGCAATTTTATTATTAATTTAATAATTTAAAATGAAAATGTAATTTCATAAAATTTAATCATAAATTGTTACATTGTTGTCTAATGGTTATATGATAATTTTATGGGACCTTGATTACATTTTCATGGTGTTACAAAATAAGATATAATTTTAGAGTTGTTTTTTTAAATAAATAATGATTTTATTTAAAAATTAAATTAAAAATAATTATAAAATTATTTTCATAAAATGGAGTTTATTTTTGAATTCAGAGCATCGATACTAGGTTAGGGTAATGTTTTGGTATTTTTCTGAAACAATTGAATTTTTGGTGAATAGTAAAAATATAGTTTTGAGTTTCGGGTGTTTAATGACATTATTGATGAAGTAATCATGAATTAATCATTCTGGTAGACTTTGGAATAGTAAAATATGAAATGGGGTGTCCCAATTGTCCCATAACATGTGAAAATACCATGGGAATGCCCAAGGTTTTTCAAATACCACTGATGAGGTGTCCCTTAGAAATTAAATAAATATTACATCAATTTTCCTATAAATACAAATCCATTACCCCATTCATTTCATTCCAAAATCCTCCTCAAGAATTCTATAGACTTTCTACCTCCCAAGGAGTCCTCCTAGGGTTCCCTTAGGCCCCTATGGTCCCATCCTTCGATCATTCGAAGTCACTCTTCAATTTAAGGGGACCTTTCACCCTCTTCTTTTGAGTCAGGACTTCCTTTATGTTATTTATCCTAGTTTCCATCTAATTATGTTGGGGAATGTTATTCTATATCATTATTACTGTCCATTTCATGTCCAATTTATGATATATCCTTTTCACTCTCATCAACTGATTTTCAGAATTTGTAATTGACGCATATAGGATGCCAAATTTGCGTAAAATAAATCCCATCTTCTATTTTCTTTCGAGTATCATTTTCATATGGTATTTCATTCAAATATTTCTACCATGATATTATTTATTTTTATTCTATACCCATACTGTATTATAATATTTTTATGATTAGGTGACTCTGGTCTCCTCTCTTTTCAATGTTTTCAAAAACCATGTTATATTGTTGTTATGTTGTAGAAGTTTCGTCTAAACATTTCTCTCTTTTTTCTCAAGAAATTCTCTTGTTTTATTTATTTGATTACAAAAATCTATTTTTATTTCCAAGGGTATTCATTAATTAATAAAACTTATCTATTATATTCTATAATTGATAGACATATAACCCTCACACCCATTCTATGGGTTATAAATAACATAACGATAATGATTTAAGAACTTTTATAATGTCATGATTAGGAAGTGAAACCCATTACTTTTACTCTCTATGGGTTATTTATGAAATGTTATATTATGATATATTTCGATCAAATGAATATATTGACATATAAAGGGTGATCCATAATAGCGCTCCAATGCATTGGGTAATAAATTTAATCTCTAGAGATGATAAGTTTCATGACACCTTGGTGAATAACCGTTGTAATTTTTATGACACCTTGGGGATTAACATTGGTGATATGCACTTGATTGTCTAAATTAAATCTTGAAGCCACATATTCATGTTATTTTTCATGTTATTTTCGTTATGAAATTTCTCCACTTCAATTTCTCATGTATTTATGTTTTTCGTGAAGTTCTTATTGATATCACACGTAAACTTATTCCCTTATTTACCCTTACTGGGCCTTCTGCTCACCCTGTCATTTGATTTATGTATACAGGTTACGAGACATAGTAATTATACTTGGGATGAACTAATGATGAATCCTTACAAGTGGATTAGAAGCGTGTTTTCTATTTTTTTCATGTATATTGTTCCTGATTTCCAAGACCCTAGACATTAAGGATCCTCTTTTTGTAAAATGTAATGATATTTTATCTAATTAAAAGGTGGGATGTCAGAGTTTGAATCAATGGATAGTTTAGTTATTTATGGAAATTATGCTATAAAAACATTAGGAATAACCAAATAGAAAATTTTAAATATATGAAAACTTGTTGTTATTTTGGTGAGTATTGAGTAAGGGGTTTATCAAGAAAATACATCCATGTCTCGATACGAGCAGGTATAGGCAGCTCTGGCACAAATGTACCTATGAGTAAAAACTCTAACATGGAGTTTCAGGATAGATCTGTGGTATCCTGGTACATTAAAATGATCCTTGAAACACTCTTGGTTACGACACTAATGAGGGATATATTTGGTTAATCATAAGATTTTTATGAATCATTATGAAGTATTTTTAGAGAAATGTAATTGTTTAAAGCATGAAGGATTAAGACATAAAATCCATTTTAGTTAAAAGATTCATAAATGAAATAATAATCTCACTAAGGTTTTATTATTTTATAAAATGATAGAAAATAGGAGGAAACATGGAAATGGTGACCTCAATGGACCATGCACTAACGACCCTTTGATGGATGCCGGAATGGAAACATTCATGCGAATGATGAACCGACTGACTCATGTTATGGGAAATAATTTGAATCAAGATGAGAGAATGATTTCCCCATGAAGGAAACAACATTATTATTTAATCCTTTATGTGTCAATTACCACCAACCTTTAGTTGATCTAATGACCCATTGATTTCTGAATAGTGGATCAGCTCTATCGAAAAGATCTTTTCTATTCTCATCTATTCTGAACAAGAGAATGTTACCTCGGTTATTTATCGCTTAGAGGGAGAAGCTTATCAGTGCTGGGAACTAATTAAAAACAAAAGGAAAAGAGTGGAGGTTGAAGATAAGTAGTGGTAAGAGTTCATAGGGATGTTCTTCAACAAGTTTTCAACTTGATCGATGAGAACAAGAATGGAGAAGGAGTTTCCTGAGCTGAATCAGATGGTGAATGAATATGTGGGAAGCTACGAGAAGAACTTCCCAAGGATTTCATGTTACACCTCTAGCTTTTTCAGGGATCTAATTGGTAATTTTGATAGATTCTTCAGTGGGCAGAGACATCATCTGCAGAAGAATCTATCCAACCAAGATTCTGATAACTTTGAGGAGATCATGGGGAGTGTGATGAATGTTAAACTGAAGTTTGGTGAGAGGAAATGGTCTCATAAATCAATTAACAAGAAAAGATAAATGTATCCAAGATTAGGGAGTATATTTTATCATGGAAGAGGAGGAAAGCATGTACAACATACCATGTGTTATAAATGTTGCAAGAAGCATTTGGGGAACTACCTTCTCGGGAGTGGGAAGTGCTACCAGTATGGTAGAGATTTCCACATTGTGCAAAATTGTCATAGTGAGGTGAAGCCACAAATTCCAAACACAAATGAAAAGGGATGATGGTGCAGGCCCTAATTGATGTACCATGATATATGTGTGAAAAAATGGCACATTCCCAATCGATGTCCAAATCCGAGGGCAGTGGAGGGGAATCACCATCCGCCTCAGTGACGGTCAAGGGAACAAGGTCATACATTTTCAATCACTATGGACGAAGTTGAAGCACCTAATGATGGGGTGGCAGGTACTATTATTGTTCTCTCAAAGCTACAAAGTATGTTGTTTGATTCGGGTTCTACACATTCCTTTATTTCCTCTATGTTTTCAATGAATTTAGAACAACCCCAACTTTCATAAAAGTAGAGTTATCAGTCAAGAATCCTGGCGGGATTATCCAAGAATCTTCAGTGTTTAGAAACAATAGTATTTAATTTAGTGAGCACAATTTTATTAAAAATCTAGTAGTCATTCCCATGCTAGAAATTGACATTATACTAGGGATGGATTTGTTCTCAATGTATATTTCTACAATTAAATGAAGAAGAAAGGAAATCTTAGTAGTATTGAATGGAAAACCTATAGTTATCTTCCAAAGAGAGGTATCTCAACCAGATCGTGTTCTAAAGAAACTTCGAATAGAGATCTTTATGGAGTAGATCTGTGAAGAAGAATAATGAAATGATAGTTTGAGGATAGAAAATATCCCCATCGTCTAGGAATACATTGAGGTATTTCCTGTGGAGTTACTCAGACCTCCCTAGAAAGGGAGGTAGAGTTCTCCATTGAACTCATACCTGGATCCCATCCAATATCCAAGACCCCATAGAGTATGAAAATTTTGGATCTGGAGGAGTTAAAAAACAACTCCAAGATCATTTGGAGAAGGGTTTTATCCAACTGAGTGTGTCTCCTTGGGGAGTACATGTTCACTTTGTAAAGAAGATGGATGGATAAATGTTGTTATGAATTGATTATAGAGAACTGAATAGGATCACAGAGTAAAAAATACCCTCTTAGAATAATTGATGACTTATTTGAACAACTTTATGGGGCAAAATTCTTCTCTAAGATTGTTCTTCGATCTAGTTATGATCAATTTGGGGTGGGGAAAGATGATATTCCAAAAAATTCCTTCCGATCAAGATATAGGAATTATGAGTTTGTGGTTATTCCCTTCAGACATAACAATTCACCTGTTATTTTTATGGATTTGAGGAATAGAGTCTTTAGGTACTATCTTGATTACTTTGTGGTAGTTTTTATTGATGATATACAGATATATTCAAAAAGTCATAAGGATCATGAAGATCATCTAAGGGTTATTTTTCAAACTCTATGGAAGGAGAGACTTTTTTGGAACTTCAGAAAATATGAATTTTGGTTATAAAAAGTTTCTTTCTTGGGGAAAATTGTTACCAATGAAGGAATCACAATTGACCCTACAAAGAAAAATTTGTTAGAGGAGTGTTCTCAACCTACAACAATAACTATGATTCCTAGTTTCCTCATATTGGTGGGATATTATAGGAGGTTTGTGAAAAACCTTTAATGACTTTATAATCCATTAACCATGATAACTCAAAATGGGTCAAGTTCATCTGGAAAATGGAGTGTGAGGGATGTTTCCATGGGTTGATGAAGAGATTGGTTACTGCACCCGTGTTGACACTTCCCACAAGTGTAGAGGGATTCGTTATTTTTAGTGACACATCTCTGAATGGGCTTGGGAGAATCCAGATGCCAAATGACAAAGTCATTGCTTATGCATCTCGATAGTTGAACAGTTAAGAGAATAATTATCCTACGCATGATCTAGAGCTAGCTGCGGTCATTTTTTCTCTGAATATATGTAAGCACTATCTTTATGGGGAGAAATGTGATATATACATAGGCCATCAAAGCTTGAAGTATATTTTCACCCCAATGGAATAAAATATGAGATAGAGGAGATGGTCAGAACTTCTGAAATACTATGATTGTTCAATTCATTATCATCCCGGAAGAGCAAACAAAGTCATTAGTGCATTAAGAATGGAATACCCATTTTTTCTTTCCATGATAAGGATTCAAAGATATCCATTGATCAATATCCTAGTAAAGATGGACATGGGAATTATAAGGGATGAGAAAATCATCAACCCTAACCCAAATGATTTCTCAACCATAATTACTAGAGAACATCAATAATTCTTTGAAATAAGATCCTTTGTTACATAAAATGTTTGAGGCTATGAAGAATGGGAAGTTTCCTGAGTTAAATACTGATAAAAAAGGTGCACTGAAGTTTCATATAAGACATTTTTTCCGTATATTCTGGAAATAAAGAAGGTTCTGATGGATGAAGCTCAAAGATCTAATTTATCTATATATCCTGGAAGCACAAAAATGTACAGGGACCTCCGTGATCATTATTGGTGGGATAACATGAAAAGGGGGATTTTTTACTATACATCATGGTGCCTGGTATATCAGCAAGTGAAGGTAGAGTGACAAATTCCTAAAGGGTTATTGAAACCACTACCCGTACTAGCAGGGAAGTGGGACAATATGAATATAAACTTCATCATTGGTCTCCCGAGAACTTCCAAAGGAAACAATGTGATATGGGTTATTATGGTCTTCCGCACAAAGACTACGCATTTTATTTCCATTCAAGAATATTTATCTCTTGATCAACATTCCATGATTTACGTGAAAGAAGTGGTAAGGATGCATGGAGGTCAACTTTCTATCATATCTGATCGTGATCAAAGGTTCACATCAAAATTATGGAGAAGTCTTCAACATGCTCTGAGCATTGAATTGAATTTTAGTATGACCATTAACCCCCAACTAGATGGATGATCTGATAGGACTTTTCAATCACTCGAAGATATGATATGAACTTGCTCAATGAAATTTAAAGGTGTATGGGATCAACATATCCCTTTATTTGAGTTCTCTTACAAAAATAGCTTCCACTCAAGAATTCAAATAGAACCCAGTGAAGCTATATATGGGAAGAAATTTAGAACTCCTACTTGTTGGGATGAGTCCATTGGGAGAAATATTACTGCACCTGATCTTGTGCAAGAGATGAGAGAAAAAATCCATGCCATCCAAGAACACATTAAGGATGCTCAGATTCTGAAAAAGAACTATGCCAACAACCATCGAAGGGACTTGGAGTTTGATGTTGGTGACAAGTCCTTTCATCGAATTTCACCTTGGAAGAGAGTCATGGTGTTTGGGAAGAAAGGGATACTCATCCCTTGGAACATTACCCCCTATGAAATCCTTGATTGTGTTGGAGAAGTGGCCTATCGACATGAATTTCCTCCAAATATAGCACAAGTTCTTGATGTCTTCCATGTATCCATTTCGAAGAAGTATATACCTGAACCTTCACATGTACTAAATCTAGAGGTGGTACAACTGAAACATGACCTCTTTTATGAAGAGAAAATAGTGGAGATCTTGGATTGTAGAGACAAGGTTTAACGCAATAAGACTACCTACCTTGTCAAGGTGTTGTGGAGGAACCAAAAATGTTAAGAAGCCACGTGGGAACCTAAGGAGTCTATGAGGAAAAATTACCCACACCTTTTCTCTTCTTAGGGTATGAGTTAAAATTTTAAGGACAAAATTTCTTATGGGGGGAAGAATGAAATGACCCGAACTTTTGAATAATATTTGTTTCCTATATTTGTGTGTTATTTCATTTTATACTCCACAAAACCATATCCTTTCACTAATGAAGTGAGTATAATGAAAAGAGATTATTGGGTTTTAGTTGTTATATGATCATTGGCCAATATGACCATTAGAAACTAGACTATTGACATTACGATTATTGTTTATACATACAAGTGATCTAGTTTAATACAGAAAGTAGATTTGAGGACCTCATCCAGTAGACTCGGGTCATAAGATGCCCATCTGTCAGAGCATGGGGAGGAGGTAGCATCTCTGGGCTTTGATCTAGACCAAGACCAAGCTAAGCTTCAACATGTGAAACTTAAACAAAATCCCATAAGGGAGATGTTCAAGCTAAAAAAATCACCACTCAGGAAATGTTGTCTGATCCACCCCAAATTCTATCACCATTGCACACCATACAGTGAGGTAATATTAAAGTGTTATTCGGGAAAATGTAATGAGGCCTTATATATTTTTTGTGATCCCTTGGTATAAATAAAATTATTATCTCTTATTGTGGTAAAATTTGTGATTTTCAAATTCCTTGAAAAATATGTGATGAATATTATTGATGATTTTGAAAAAGGTATTTTAAAATATATATGCAAACATTAAATAATTAGTAATGTGAAATTATTTTCAAAAAATGGCCTTCAACAATTATGACTAGTAAAAATTTAGATTCTAATAAGATGAACTTAATTTTTGGTGAATAGTAATATACCATTATGAATTGTAATGAATGTAAATGAATAGTAGATCAGTCAAAAAATAGAATCTTCACACATGGATGTATAAATATAATTTAGACATCTTAAAAGTGAATTTTTTTTTCATAATATTAGTATTGGTATTTCTGTATGTCATAAATATTTTATTTACAATTTTATAATTAATTTAATAATTTAAAATGAAAATTTATTTTCATAAAATTAATTCATATATTGTTACATTATTGTCTTATGGTTATATGATAATTTTATGGGACCTTGATTACTTTTTCCTGGAGTTACAATATAATTTATAGTTTTCGAGTTGTTGTTTTTTTAAGTAAATAATGATTTTACTTAAAATTAAATGAAAAATAATTATAAAATTATTCTCATAAAATGGAGCTCATTTTTTAATTCAGAACATCAACATTATGTTAGGGTATTTTTTTGGATTTTTCTAAAATAGTTGAATTTTCGGTGAATAGTAAATATACAATCATGAGTTTCCAGTGTTTAATGACATCATTGATGATGTAATCATTATGAAATTATTTCAGTAGACTTTTTAAGAGAAATATATGATATGAGGTGTCCCATGTTTCCAGTACCATGGGAATGCCCATGGGTTTGCAAATACCACTGATGAGATGTCCTTTGGAAATTAACTAAATATTCCCTCAATTTTCGTATAAATAACACTCCATTCCCTCATTCATTTCATTCAAAAATCCTCCTCAATGATGCTCTGGTCTTTCCCCCCCAAGGAGACCTCCCAAGGATCCCAGAAGCCCCCAAGGTCTCAACCATTGAGCTTTTGAAGTCACTCTTCAAGGTAAGTGAACCTTTCACCCACTTCTTTTATGTCATGACTTCTTTTATGTTATGTCTTCTGGTTTCCATCTTATTATGTTGGGGTATGTTATTCTATATCATTATTAATATCCCCATCATGTTAATTTTATGAGAGGTCCTTTCTACTCTAATCAACTAATTTTCTGAATTTTTAATTGACACCGTTAGGCTGCTGAATTTTCCTAAAAGAAATTACATCTTCTCTTTTCTATTGAGTTTCATTCTCATTTTCCATTTCAATAAAATATCCATAACATGAACTTATTTATTAATATTATGTACCATAATATATTATGAGTTTTTAGTTATTTTTTACTCTTTTCCACTCTATTTTCAACATTTTTCAAAACCATGTTATATAGTCGTTATGATGTATATGATTCATCTAAAAAAATCTCTCTTTTTTCTCAAGAAATTATCTTGTATTATTTATGTGAATAACCAAATCTATTTTTTTATTTCCAAGTGTATTAATCAATACATAAAATAGATCTATATTATTCTATAATTGACATACATATAACCATTACTCACTTTTTATGGGTTATAAATGACATAATGATCAAGATTTTAAAAACATTTAAAACGTCACAATTCTGAAGTGAAACCCATTACTTTTACTCTCTATGGGTTATTTATGAAATTTATGATTATGATATATGCAGATCAAATGAATGTAAATAGATATTAAGGGTTCTCCTTGATAGTGATTCAATATATTGGGTAAATAATTTAATCTATTGAGAAGACATGTTTCACGATACCTTGGTGAATAACATTGGTAAATTTTATGACAACATTGGGAAGAACATTGGTGATGTTTTCATGATTTTATAAATTAAATGTTTTAGCGACATATTCATGTTATGGTTCATGTTATTTTCATTATGAAATGACTCTAATACCATTGTGAATTTCTTTATGTTTTTCATCATGTTCTTATTGATATCACCAGTAAACTGATTCCCTTATTTACCCTTACAGGGCCTTCTACTCACCCTTTCCTTTGATGTATGTCTCTAGGTTATGAGACACAGTAATTGTACATAGGAAGAACATATGATTATTCTTTAAAAGTGGATTATAATAGTGTTTTATGTTTTTTTTCATGTATATTGTTCCGGATTTCCAAGACACTAGACTTTAATGATCATCTGTTTGTAAAATGTAATGAAAATTTATGTAATAAAAACGTCGGATGCGATAATGGAATAGTATGGTATCTTCCCCAAACAAGATATAATAAGAATATTTATCCTCATCCATGAAACATTTCCTTAGGACAAGGACTTTATAATGAGATATCTATCTCACTGTAACTCATTCTAAAAGAGTAGATGTCATCGCTAAGGCCAGAAGGGTAGTCTAACCACGAACCTTCTGAAACAAAATGTGAATCTCTAAGAATAAGTCCATGATTTGAAATTCAATACTAGCCTTCTGAACTTCCGGTACCTGAGTCTTATAGCTCAGTGCATCAGCTACAGCTTTTCCTTTAGTAGACATGTATGTAAGATCAAAATCAAACGATTGTAGGTACTCAACCCACAATCACTATATAGGTTTCAAATATCGCTATGTAAATACGTTCATTAGGAAATTGTGATCATTATATACCCAAAAATTATCTCCAAGTAGATATTTTCTCAAATAGCATAGAGAATCAACAATAATAGCTATCTTAAGGTCATGTGTTCGGTAATTCCACTTGTGAGGCCCAAAATAAAGAGACCAATACACAATGACTCACTTTTCCTTCATCATATATGCTCTAACAATGATACATGTTGTGTCATGTTATACAATATAGATCCTTTATGGGTATAGAAGAATCAGTGTTGGTGCTAAATTCAATCTTCCCTTTAACTCCTGAAAGGTTGTATCACAATATCCTAACCATAATATTTTTGATCTATTATTTTTTAGTCATGTATGAGATCCTCTAAGGGGTGGTAAATCCCTGTTGAAGAATCTATAATTTCTATTTATCCCCTATATACTCTATATTTAAATAAAACTCATGGAATTTTCCCAAGATACCAAAACTCTTACTTTCATGGGGTCTAATATACCTCCTAAATCTGAGATGATATGACCGAATAAGTGGACTTTGTCGATCCAAATGTGGAATTTATTGAACATAGAATAGAGCTGATGCTCTCTTAGTGTATTCATCACTATCTTAATATGGTTGTAATGGTAATTTCTATAGAATGAGTACACCAGTATATCATCAAAAAAAAATACCATGAATTAATCCATAAATTGGTGGAAAAGATAATTAATAAGAGGCATGAAAACATCAGGTGTTTTTATGAATCAAAATGGAATAACCAGGTAATCATATTGACAATACCAGTTATTGAAATCTATCCAAGGTATGTCTGATGACCTGACACACACGTAATTATATCCCAACCTCAAATATATTGTTGAATAAACTCTCCGAAATTTGAGATGATCAAAGAGGTACTCTATCCTATGAAATAGATATTTATTCTTTATCATTATATTTTACATTAAATGTTACTCTACACGAAGAATGAGTATACCTTCCTCATTATTATAAAAAAGGACCAGTAAACCCCAAGGAGATGTATTGGGGAATATGAAGCCCTTTGCCTCCAGCTCCCCCAATTTCTTCTTCAACTATAGAACCTCCATAGGTTACATTTTAAAATGATGAAAGTTCATTGGTACTAATCTTATTTGAAATCTCAATGGTAAACTCTACCTCTCTCATAGTAAGTAGACCATAGAATTTTTTAAGAAATAAATCCATGAAACTATCCACCAGAGGTGAAAAAATGGATCCTAAACCTTGGTCATCTAGAAATGGATTTGTGATCTACAATATGGAATTAACCATCATATGTTTCTTGGGTCTATATTGAGTCACACTAACACCCATTTTAACTTATACATATGATTAACAAGCTCTGGTGATGTAAAAAAGAAACCTCTAATGAAATAATTGAATATGGGCTCAACGGGTAACTAACCAGGTCTTTTTATTGAGTATCTCAGAACCCTTCATGACATGGATAAAAATATTAAAAATGATAGTATATTTATCTTTCTTAAGGGATCCACCCTTAAAATGGTGAATTCTCCCCAATAGAATAGAAAACAGTGTGTATAGAATCATACCATCATAGACGTTCTTTATCTTGAGGCCCAGACTCTCAGTGATTACCTTAGATATAAATGAGTGATGCGTGATTGTGTCAAAAAAAGTATACACTAAGGCAGAGAATACTATAATATTACCTCCTATAGTATATGTTCTGACACCCTCCACCACTAGAATAGGCTATATTGCATGAAATGATAATGTATTCACTACCTAACTTCCCTAAGAATGCCCACATTGGTGGAACTTAGAATCATGAGTCTAACTAACTCTTCCTCAATAGCCACATTGTCTTGAGAGGTATGTGGTATTCAAGATTCGTTCCTATAATGATCCTACTAACCCCAATATTGTTTATGGAGTAATCATAGATCCCCCTCACAGAGAGCTGATGGAAAGGTTCTATAGAATCAATGCATATGGGCCATCCTATCACATCCATTTTATTACAATGGATCCCAAAATCACTG
Organism: Viscum album; assembly: GCA_963277665.1. Lineage (NCBI taxonomy): Eukaryota > Viridiplantae > Streptophyta > Magnoliopsida > Santalales > Viscaceae > Viscum > Viscum album. The sequence goes on along the minus strand of OY728127.1, from coordinate 1,514,323,981 downwards.
AGGATTTTTTTACCCATTTTCTTGCACTGGGAACATATCAGAAATATTTATGAATGAGGATCATGACTATTTCTACCTCCAAGAGTATCCCCTAAATGTCTATTTCTCTGAGGAGAAGATGTTTTGAAAGATCATGGTGTCGAACCACCCTTACTCACACCATCAAACTCTCGGAAATTTTTCACTTTAATAAGGGCTTGGTTGAATATTTCTGAAATGGTATTCAGCCAAAATACATTGACCTATATCTATATGGATTATTCCATCCCATCCTCGAATCATCTGGTGATCATATGATAATCACCCGTTAGATTAGGATAAATCGATGCAACTCTATGAAATATGAAGATTATTCAATAACTGTCATACATCCCTACTACAGGTTCTTGAATTATGTAACTCTATCAGAACTCTGAGTATGGGGAATGAAATAATCATATAAGATCATTTTAAATCCACCTAGAACATATCTCTTTATCGATCCACCTGATTGATTATGTCCCACCACCATTTGGAAGAATCACATAGCATATAAGCTGCATGTTTGACCCTATTCTCTTAAGGTGTCTCCAAATTCTAGAATATAGATAGGATATATTCAATCAAATAATCATCTACATGAGGACCTCAATCCACATAAAATATGGGAGGATGATGCTCCAAAAACACCCGATTCAACTATACCATACTTGAGGTAGGCCAAACAACAACATGTATATTGTTCATCATATATAATAATCAATCATGGAACTGGGAATCAGAACCCATATTAGGGATACGATGATCTTCCATAGGTGGAACTACATGAGGGATAATGATGTCTCAGGGCCTGCCACCTTAAGAGCACAATCATCACCGCCTTTAGGGTGCATAATTGGGGTAGGTCATGGCAAAATGATACTAAAAGTCCAAAAAACTGCATTAAAATATATTTTTATGTAACATAAATGATTGAAGATTGAAAACTATGATAGGTATAAATCCTTCCTATAGAAATGATCTGGCCTCATTACATGTTCCAAAACGTTAGTTTTTGGATATAAAAGAGACCATAATGTCCATAAAAATGTAATATATACCTGAACTACCCACTAATATGGTTGGTTTTGTGTCTAATTATTTACAGTAGATATAAATATGATGGATTCATTCACTTTAAAAGTAATATTATTTTTAAATTTGTGCTCATTTAATCATTTGAATCAGTTTTTTAATGGTCGAATTAGATGGATTTCCATTTCCGATCCATAAGGGGCCATATTCCTTATGAACCAAAATATGGAATCCACTTGAACCACACCATAACACATTCTATCCCATGTGACTAATGGCCCATAGATCAATTCTCCATAATGGACTACTTAAGGTTAATGAATTAACCTAATATTGAAGACATTGTTAGGATAAGGCAGGAAAATTAAGTATCAATTATGTTTTTACAATTATTGAAATACGTTACATCATAAAACAATAAATAACCAAGGAACTAACAATATAAAAAAGAAAAATTATAGTTGAAAACAATATATGACATGGAAATTTTGATGGGTTATTAGCCCTATTGTTCCTATAATGATGATTGTAATTCAAAACCCACATTTCTATAGGACAAGGTAAAGAAATATTCATTTAATTAATATTAACATTAATAACAACATAAAATTATTTCATCACCCAACAGAGAAGTCATATCAACCATAAATGAAAAAAAAATAGAAATAATAATTTCTAATCCTAGGTAATTAGGTTTTCCCAAGTACATGGGTTAGTTACGTCTATGGAAAGGACCATTTACAAATACCTTTAACTTCTAATCTCATTTATAATACCCAAATAGTAAGAAAAGTGAAAAATAATTCTCTAATACAATATTGTAACATCTCGATCTGGGATCCACTTAAATTATTCCCAAAGCTATTGTGTCATAAGGCTTCATGCACACATCTCATTATGCAATAGGCTACTGACTAGAAGCGATGGTGTAAAGGTGATAAGGTGGGGATACTATACCCTATTATCAGTGAAGAATAATTGATTCAACAATAAAAATAAAATAGTATAATTTTATATGAAAAATAGAAAAAATAAAAAATGGTTGAAGCATACATAACTGAACTACTTATAATAATATATAATCCACTAGGATGTGTCATATACATGTATGTATGGAATGATGATATAAAAAATGGAACATGGGATAGGTATATAATGAAACCAAAAAAAATTACTAATTACCACAATAGCTTGTCAAGTTAATTCTCAGTCCTCTACTACTATGCGTCATCAATAAGTAATTCATATCAACAACATGAAACATGGCTAATTACCTTATCTATCCTTGTATTCATATAATCTACCTAGGTATCAATGGTATCCTGAGTATGGAGTGAGATAATAAAAAACAGTAGGCCACCACCAACGGGGTCACGATGTAATCCAAGAAATGATTTTATCTAATATGTGTCTAGGTAATAATAATTAACTAACAATGATAAATGAATAGTGAAAACTCCTCTCAGGTTTCTAAAGCACAACTAGTGGCTCTACCTACCTCATTAAATGGAAAGAATGATATTTTTTAATAGTATCAATATATATATATTAATAATAATATATATTTAGTAATCTAATTCGTCCACATATATAGACCCAGGGAGTGCAGATGCTGGTGGAAAAATACCTGGAATACTATGTGAAGGCTAGACCAGGGCATAACTCAGATATACACAACCAGTCTAATAAGTCTATAATATAATGAATGAAGGTACATTCCCATAATCTCATAATTATCGGGAGACTCCATGCTTATCACATGATTTGGTGCATGTTATATCATGAGAACATTGTAACATGGAACATAGGATGTAATCCCAGCATTTACCTAGTATTAACAGTGCGAGAATTCATGCACAATAAACTATGTAAGGGATCATGATACATTCATGTTCAACTGAACCCTTACCATCATTTCTCAACCTATATCAATGTGATATTATATTTATAATATGAGGCCTGAGGCATTACCTCTCAAGTGTCATGTTCAACAAGACCAAATATATAATTAAGGCATAACATTTCAATTGATAGTATAATTAGTAATTCTACAATATGTGTTGCTTTTCCACCATTTAATCATTTAATTTATGGAATTCATTTCACTTAAGGAATATAAAACCATCATGCATAATCCATCACACCTAATCAAATCCCGTTAATTCATTTAATAAGGAATTTTACTTTATAAATCTCATAGGGTCATATTGTAGATGAAATGATTAATAACATAATTTCCTACTTGTGAAATACCAATTATAGGTGGTCCAAACACCTAAGAGGTTCTTGGGTTCTATTAAAAAAATAATGTAACAAGGTAAATTCCATTTTAATACTATAAAAAATGCATGGAAGCTAGTCTGGGCATATAAAAATTTATAAATAAGGGTAATTTTATTTTTAAAACCCATGGTGCATCCATAAATGACGTAGACATCATCTACACTTATAAACAAATATCAAATGGAGTGTATCAATCTGATTTTATCAATTTCATATGATGAAATCAATAAAAAGAGGATATTCGGGAAAAGTTGGTGTGGGGAAAATGTCTAAGAGACGAAGTATCAAAAATCATGCGTAAAATGATGATACCACCAACCTCAAGTTTGTAGATGAATCCTTGCTCGAAATTAGCCTTAGTTTCAGAGTAGGTTGGATGAAATTGATGAAATAGTCAAATACCCTAAAAATAGGGGGTAATATTACACCTAAATAGTTCAATGGATCCAAAAATAAACTTTGATCGAATTCAAGATATATATACATATTACTGAGACACGAATGATGCTTTTGATGGATCATAATTTAAAGATCTTATGTGTGAGTTATCTTAATGGCTAGATTTAGTGGTTTTGGAGTACACGAGAAAAGAAAAACATGCACAACCGTTGAAAATGAAGGAGTTGAAGAAATCCATTATAAACTAGGGTCATTATAGAAAACATTGGACCTTTTACCCACAAAATTGGAGGCATAAAATTTTGGCACATGGTTTGGTTAGATCATATGCAGACCACACTACATTCACATACTCAAAGGGGCACCACATATAGTTAGGGAAACAAATTTCTAAACATGTGCAAACCATGAGAAACCCATTGTCCAAATATGTATACAGCATCACCCGATCATGCACCGGGGGTTACATAGTTGCATACAAACCATGTCTCCCCGAGGATACCACTATGTGCAATAGAATTTGAGTCAAACCATGTGGGTTGGGATGCACAGTATCTCCTAACCATTATACCAAGTATTTTCTTCCCATTTTTTGGATCCAAGCACCAAACAATCCCCATACACACTCAATAGCTTCTTGACATGATTAGGAATCATTATTAGGGTTGTTTAAAAGAATTATAATTAATAATAAAACATGTCATACTTTCATGAAAATTTAGGTCATTACATAATATCTATTTTTTGGAGGGAGTATCTCAAGAGAGGGGGTGAATTGATTACCAAACAAAAAATTATATTTAAAATTTATTAAAATTGAAATCCCCCAATAATTTTAAAATGGCCTAGTTATTCAATATAGAAGACTGTTATGAGTTCTAATATTTTAAAAGGTTTCTTAAATTTTTACTAGTTCTCGAGTATTACATGATGAAAATTTTATAAAAACATTAAAAAAATATTAACTATCAAGTTATTAGTTTTTGTTATATTAAATTTGTTACAATTTAAAATAGGAAATAATGTAAACTAAAACACAAGTACAAATTTGAAACAAGAGGTTCAATATCATGCTGAGATTTATTCCTATCCAAATCGTGATCGCAGAATATTATGTAGTTTATATAATTTAAAAAATATGATCCACAACCTAGATCTGGTTTTACAATAGTTTGCAAATTTTCCAGGTCACACATGACCTCTTCCATGTTAAATATGGGAGTACAATTAGATAGGCCGCATAGGGACCTCTACCGCATTTATACATGGAAGTACATGATTTAGAATAATAGAGAGATGATATCAAGTATCTTGCAGTTCATCATTGGTTACATTGTGTGTTTTATAAACTAGAGTATGCATATAGACATCTTGAAAGATAATAATTACTAAAAAGATCTAGGAAATCTAAATAGTTTAGAGATAGAAATCCTTGTTATGTTTCAATGCATCTCTTGATTCATGAAAATTATTTCATAATGTTTCTTGAGTTTAATTATCTAAAAAAACATCAGTTCAATAGAGTGTCATACACTATTTTTCTGGATTTGAGGAAATCAATATATTTTTTTGAGATTTAGATTCTTCAGTTTAGTGTTACCATGATGAAGTAGTTCATGTTTTATCTATATGTGTCTCTATAGTAATATCCAGCTCTCAGCTTCCTTACTATATAATTTATGCACCAATTCATGATAGATTCTTCTTCCATTATTAAGAGTAGTGGTGGAGAGAATATTCGCATGCATCTAGATATTTTTCCCTCATACAACAAGCCTTAAATCCTCTAAAATGCATTTTTTCTATCATTTGAGAGATAATAATTAAAATATTAATAAACACTAATGTTAAGAATATATAATTTAGAAAATATTTAAATGAAAAGATTACATTCATAAATAGTTGTCGTGTCTTAGGATATGAAGTGTCTCAAATTGGTGGTGAATTATCCTGGCGGTGTATCAGAGTCTAGTAGTGTCTCATTTCAATGGTGAAACAAAGATGGATGTTTATTTTTATTAGATAAATTTATTTTCTTGTGGTGACTCCTATGGTTCTGATTAAACTGAAGGTAGTTTAGTTTGTATTTTAGTTGTTGTTGGTCTTGTCACACACATTAATAAATTTATGTTCTGGAAGCACAATGTCATTATAGTGAGATATCCTGGAGGTATCTTATACTTTACAAAGTTAAATATTTGGTAGTGTCTTATCTAATGGTGTCTAATAATTAATAATATTTCTAGGTAGATGGACAGGTATAGACAAGTGTGAAACATATGTGATTGTACCTCAAACATTGTCAATTTTTATCTTTAGTGGTATTACATCCTGATGGTGACTCCTTGTTCTAGTGATGTGTCTTTCTTGGTGGTGGGACATGTTAATGATGTCTTAACCTCAATGGCGACTCATCCTTAATTGATAATGGTGGTTAATAATACTTAGTTTCATCAAATTTTTAGATTAATAAATACTAACATAAAACATGAACTTCATTAGAATCATCATAATCCTAATTTTGTTATCATTAAAACATAGCGGTAAAAATTCTCCCATTTTTTTTTGATAAATAATCATGGAATAATAGGTACCAAAAATATGAAAAATGAAATAGAATTTTATAATATGTGCAGATGGTATAAAAGATCAATATTGGGAAAATAAATCTAATTATCATGTATTAAATTGAAAAATATAAATAAAAAATAGTATCAAAGGTAACGTGATGTATCATAGTAACAAACAGAAAGAGATCAGAAATAAATTTCCAACATGTATTTTATCCCCATTTTGGCATTATCAAAATGGAAAATATAACTAGAAGAATATAGTAAATTCATTAATAATAAATAAGAATATTAGAATAATATCTATCAAATTAATTTAGAGAATATTTTAGAAAAATATTTTTAAAAAATAAGATTTCCAACAAAACACTATGTCTACTCCAACACTCTCACGTTTGGGTATAAGGATCTAGTTGTGATTTTCCCTTTTCCTTTGCTATATCTAGATCTAATGTTTAGGGATCTAATGTAGTTGTAGGAAAATTACTTGGAACATTAATTGGAATTCTAGTGATATCTCGAGGAGGATGGACATCGAGAATAATAACTAGTATAAGATGCCATATAGACTATGAAGGAGGCACTTGAAAGGGTTAGAACTATGAAATAAAAGGTGCATTAAGATCTTTGGATACTCACGGTATGAAAGATAGATGTGGATTGATAGGAACGGATTTATGAGTATCAATTGTTGAATCGTGAACATGAATAAATGGATTCACCAGATTGATAAAATCCATAATGATCTGGACATGTATGTCCATATCACTAAGGAATCGTCCTTTTTCATACAAAAATTGACTCAACACAGAATCCATCTCATTCAATTGTCTCTATTTTTCCTTAAAATCCTTATTTATATGGGGAATCCTCAAATTTTCAGCAAATAATTTAATATTTCCATCTGTGGCCAGATTTTTGTAGATCATTAAAAGATAATACTTGATTTATTTGTGACATTTTCCAAATATGATTTCATTTATTCAACAAAAGAGGTAATCAACATAATGACATAGTCACTATTATATCTAAAATTTATCAATTTTTCTTCGGGTTGATCATGAATAATACTAGAATCACTAGATGAGGCAGTACCCAACTATTCTCTGATTAATGATTTGATCCGTTTAGAATCAAACACTAGAGTAGGAGAAGAACATGAGTTAGAAGCCACTGATGTTGTAATTTCACCCATCTCATGAAGAGTATCGAAACTAGATGAAAATTTAGGTTGTATTTCTTCAATACCAAACCTAAAATACTCTATTTCACAACTAATGATCTTATTTTCAATCTCAGCCTCTTGAATTTGATCATTCAATTATCATTTAATGGGTTGGATCCCCAAATCAAAGAGATATCAGGAATCATTCTAACTAATCTTGAGTTGTAGAGGATCTTTATTATTTAACCACTTATCAAATTTTAAAAGTATCTATTTAAAAAAATAATCTATGTCGCTCCTTGTGACTACATCAAATATAATACTAGGTGGAGCTGGAGCAGCGGATTCATGGTTTGGAGATCTGACTAATTTTTTTAACAACCCATAAAAATCAACTTGATCTATTATAGTTCCCTTAGGATATACTTCCTCTGAAACCTCAGGTCCACCATCCTTTAGTTGAAAAATTACAAAACATGGTAATTTATTCCACTCCCCAACCAATTGGTCAAACCATCAGTATTAATCTACAATAGAAACATGATCAGTGGTAGGAGGCACCACAACATCAGTAATAGTCTTATCAAATTTTTCATCATATGATATCTGTACAACTACACAGGTAGGCTAACCATTTAACTGATTACCCATATTATGTTAATCTAGCATCTGAACATAATTTTTCTAAACAATAATGGATTCACATTCCAAATTCACATCTATAGGAGACTCATGAGAATGTAAACCAACTAACCATTCGTTACAATTTTATTATTAAAAAATATTTTTTTTTCTTTTTCCTCAACATTTCATTCCAAAATAGAAATAACACTCATCTACTAAACCATAGTAGAATCAGAAAATATTTTTTCATCACCAACCAAACTCATTTCAGCTCCATCAATAGCTGAAATTTTGAGAAAGATTCCCACAGATGAGGATTTCTACCCCTCAACAATTGAATCATTCTTTTTAATCACTAACTCCACTTCTTCAGTCATTTCAAATTTGTCAATATATTTTCCCAGCACTGTAAGGATCACTAGAGTCATATCAATATGTATCCTTATAATTATTCTATCTGATCCATCAGGTTGAAAGGTTTTATCATATGATTCACTATAATTACTACTATTTCATCTCCTTTTCTTGTACCACTTTCATTTCCATTCACTTATTCTTCTAAAAAATTAGAATTGTCATCATCTTCTTCATCAGTTGATTTAAAATAAATTTATTTCCTATTTTCAAAGTCCTCAGTCTCATATTCATTAGTTCTCACAATAATTTCTCTTTTTGGAAGTTTCCAAGGTGGAAATGGGGCTCTATATGTAATCGGATAATAATTATAAGAAAAATCAGGATCACTCCATTCATCAATAGTGTGTTTATCACTAACCAAATATGGTCGCCCCCAAAACTGGCACCAAACCTGGCCCACGACATGGCCTGATGGTTGTTCCTGATCCCCATAGGCTTGAACAAGTGCACGGGAATCATAAAATGAGTTTTGGGAATGATTTACCTGAGTTTATAAACATAAAACAATAAAATATTCCAATAAAATGAATTTTAATTTTTCATACCAAACAATATTTTAAAAAAATTCAGAAATAAATTAAATAATTTAAAACCACCCAACAAGACTATAACAAAGGTACAAAACCAAAAGGAAACATCCCATGAACCCTCATGGTAAAGGGAACAACCCTCAAGCCATCTCCACAACACTTAACCACCAAGGACCTGTTAGAAACCCAAACCACTGGCATTAAATACTATACCCAACCTGCAAAAAAAAAGAAAAACAAGTCTAGTGACACCAAAGGGTGTAAGTAGGGTGTCAGAAAATTCCCCATAGGATACGTTCACTAAGAGATTCCATGAAATAAACATTCAAAGACGAAAAGCATGAAAGTTTTCAAAAGCATGTAATTTATAGTTAAAATTTCTAAAAGATGCAACTGTAAAAAAATCAGTTTTCAAGTGGGCTAATTTAAAGAATCAACACTTTAAAATTGAATTCCAATGCTACTGAATTTTTCATCCAAATATAATGTATGTTGATGGTAAGTATAAAGGATCTAATGAGCATAAGCAATAAGAAATAACCCTTAGGCACTATCTCATTGTGGGTCTTATGTACCTCGTATCTCGGTGAAAGTAACCATCGTAAATATCTGTTCTAGTGAATGATCCACTAGTAGGGTACATACCCATAACCTAGTGGTCCCCAATAATCAACATCATCATTTAGTTAGAGTTGTAAGCATCAATCATGCTATGTGAAACTGAGGACAAACCCCATGGATTCCCTAGCATACCAGTACATGCCCACCCACCTAAATACCTGGGTTTTCTCTTTTATGCTCAAACAAATTCTAAAAGTCAAGAAATATAATTGGCACATTAAAATATCATCTCCTCATAAAAAATTCACTAAACATGACACATGTATACCGCAAAAGTCACAGAAGTCCACTTTTCATTCAAATTGATTTGAAATCTGACTCACACCAAAATATCCCAAAACACTTTTCACATTTATCTAACAGTTCCAAAAATCGATTAAATAAATTTATAAAAACATTCCAAAATATTAAAACTCACATAAAAGCCCACTCCCATGTTAGATAATACAATTTTCATAACCAAAATCCATTTTTCACATTACACTCACACAAAACATCCCACATCACTTTCACATCTCTTACACACTTTAGTAAATCCATCAAACATTTGTATAAAACCTTTACAAGATGGAACACATCACAAAACAAACCATTTCACATTTAAAATGTACCACTTCAAAATATACACACTCTAAAAAAGTTTCCCAATATGGTTTCACCTCTTACATAAATCATTAAATCATTCAAATCTTTCATAAGACAATTCTATAGAGTATACCCGACCTTTTCTCATAAAAACCATTTCAAAATCATATTCCAAAGACCAAGACACACCAAAACACTAAAAATGTTGAATTTTAATCCCTATAAACATTTATAAAACAACTTTTAATTTTTATTAAATCATCTTGAATAATACCAAGAATGATACAAATGAAAACACCATTTTCATAAAATGAGATCAAGAAGTATAACAACGTTTTACGCATCAAACCTATTCAAAAACCGTATTTTTAGGCCCACATGACACTAATACATTACCTAACCATACTTTTAAGTCAAAACAAGATTTAGTAAACCAACTCCATAAGTTATAAAATACACCCAAATAATACCCCATGAGTTACACATGAAAACAACTAATTTCAATTTAAAAAGCAACTATAAAATTTTACACTTGACCAAATCAATCATAATAGTTTCCACACCAGAACCAAAATATGAGTAATATTCAATATTAGTAAATACAGAAATCTAACTCATCAATAATTGTTTACACAAGGAACCACCTACCTTTTGAGTCAAAACCCTTGAATCTTGGTGTGAAACATCAACCGCAACTCCACCACACCACAAGGAAGTGAAAACGAACCCTAATCCAAAATATTTCACCAAAAATAACCAAAATAAAACCCTAGGTATGAACCCTAACTTCTAAAAACTCTATAAATTTATGAAATAGGGTAGAAACCTTAATGAGATGGAATGAATTGAAGAGAGAAACACTTACACAAAACAAAATTGAAGAAAACGACCCAAAATCCACCAGTATATTTATTTTAAAACAGCTAAAAAATTTAATGGAGTTTAGAACAAGGAAAAATAGATCATGTTGGAACTTGAATGGGGGGAAAAGAGTACAAATAGAAGGTTTTATGAAAGGATCAATTTACCTCTACAAATCTTGGAGATTTGTGAGATTTAGATAAGATTCTCCCAATTTATCCATTATATTGAGCTCCAAATTAGAGGAGGAGAATGGGGGGCGCATTAGGTTAGTGGTCTTGGGTGAGAGTTGGAATCACTGAAAAAATATAAAAATCCAATGAGTTATTAAGGAATTAAAAATTATATTTAATTCCGGAAATGGAGTTTCCATCAGGCCCAATCCCATATATAAAAACCCATATCCACCATGATTATGGATTACTAAATGGTCCAAATTAAATTGGTGGTGTTAATAGGTCCGGTTTAGAAACTTAGGGATTATAATGGAAGAAAAATGTTCAAAATGAAGGAGTTATAAAGGAATTAAAATGTATTTCTAAATCTGGAATTGGGCTCACAATTTGGCCCAATTCCTGAAAACTCACCCATTTCTACATAAAAGCTTGGGAAATCCCAAAAACAAAGCTTGAATAGAAATTAAATGGAATTTAAATTTAAAATAAGTCACGTATGAAAATTTTACCAACCATAAAAACTTTTCGTCCCTATAAATCTACAACAAGGCAAGATACCAAAACAAAACTCAATCGATAAACCAAGATGTACTTCTTTTCCATGATACCCCCAAGGGTTAAAACACCTCCATTGATCAATTAAGGAAGCATTAATCCCATCCTGAACATAAACCACTTTCCTGAAATGATCAATCACATTGATACATTATCCCAAAATAATACTCCTCAAAAACTATCCGAACAAAACTCAAGCAATTCACTGAAACGAACGAAATCTTCGAACAAGGTTATACTTACCTTACTTTTACTAAACCATTGGGCACACTCAAATCCCAATGTTTACTCAATAAATATGTTGGTAGCTAGATATTTCTAAATGAGACTACCTAATTCTAAGAAAGTACCATGGATAAATATGAGATATTGGTACGGGGGACACAAATAGGAACCCCACCATAAGAGACAACATATATTTTTCTGAGAAAGAATCAGGACACTAACATGGGGAGGCCTGAACAGACTCCTTAGTAAAAAGGGTAGAATTCCATTCAATGTTTAATAAGGAACATACATGAGAATCATAGTGGGTCTCCCCACAATAAGAACCAACCATCTTAACTGACCAACATGGTACAATATAGAAAGACCCAAATATTTAATGATTTTGGAAGGTCGATTGGTTTTTCCACATGGTTTGTAAATCCATGAAATAACTGTGAAGATCATTCTTTCCACATGGATTCCTAGAACACAGTCACTACTAATTGTGCACAAACAGTGTGCTCATCCTGTCTATCCAAATTTCCATCCATTCTCCAAAGACTCAATGGAAACCAATGGGGGAGGGAATGACATTAGGTGATGACATGGGTACAAGTCCCTCCCTCTATTTCCACCCAACGAGAAAAAAAAATAAATATGGTGAGACCATAGGATTAAACTCATCTTATCATTAATACTGAGGATACGACATTTTACAAGGGTTTAAATGGCCCTGAGATTTCCCCTGACTATGAGAAAGCTTCTCTCTGAGACCTATGGCTTGAGATCAAACGATTGAAGCATCTTCGGCCTTACAGATAGTCTTTGGAAACCCCCTGAATGAGAATTCTTCTTTCAGTGCCACCAACAACTAAACTGCAATACCCGATAATATTTCCATGACATAACACATTCCAAACTACCTTTACACTAACAAGATACTTCACTAAAACAAGGGCTTAGAAGATTCACACACATCACACCTTGTTGCATCAGGTGAGAAACAATGGATGTAAAGAACACCTATACTCAACTACCTCTAAAATTTAAGATTTTGATGTTTTTTCAGGGGAGTCATTCCCCCAACTCAACAGAGATGCTCAGACAATTGCACGACTTTCATCTTTACAGTCAATCGAGTGCATGACATCACAAGGTGTCATTAAACATGACCACTGCGATTGATATAAACAATTCATGGAGAGGGTCCATATACAACATCCCCAAACAACACAAAATTATAGAATGTGGCCACAATATCCTCTCATGAGAAGATTTATCACACTGGTAGTCTGATGTGAACTCCATTTTTGAAGAGACTATGATGGACCAAGAGGACCTCTTAGACACCATCCAAATACTCATCCATGCTAACAATCCCAGGCTACTTCCACCTTTGGAAAATAAAGAAACATAAGAGGCTAAGGTGTCTTTAAACCTTCCATGATCAATATTCTACTATAAGAGGATTAGAAAAACCATGAAAATCAATGGTGTAGACTCAATCTATAGAGTTCGAAAAAAATTCCTTATATTGATCAACTGGTGGATTTTGCAATGGCGAAAAAATTTGGGATGCACTTCTGTCGTGAACTAACCATTAATGCGGCGCACTTTATCTAATGATTGAACCTAAGAACTTAGCCAAGATGGTCCATTGGTCAAGACACACCACAAACTAGATCCAAACACATTAAGGGAACCGCTTTAATGGAATCCCAATACATTTCTCATAATATACCACTAACCGGCCCTTCAACACAGCTTACAGACCAAACACATTCCCAAAACATAGTTCAAATAGGAGGGGTTATTAGACTCAAAACATCCCACAACATCAACATTTTCAAAAACAAAAAATAAACACCATCCCAAAATAGTCATCAAGACATCATTTTTTACATTAAAATAATCCTTTTAAAAACAAACAGTTTAGCAGTTAGAGTATCTACCAGTGGAACACCATGGGCCTCACACATGTATGTTTCCATGCCACACCTGGCACCATCCTCATATCCATCCTGACATTCATCCATTCATTCGATTAACCATCCATCATCACACATAACCCCATGCATGTTTTTGATGAATAAAATAAGACAGGTTAACACAAAAACTCATTCCACTTTTCAAAACCAAAACAATCAACCAATACTTTTTCTCATGACTGCTAACCACAAAATCGAACGGAAATTACCACATAAAAAAATTCAGAAAGGCACAATCATTCCAATGAAAACTGACTTTCAAGTTATTAACATCAATTTCAAAACATATCATTCCATTAAATCGCCTTTAAATAGTTTAGAAAACTCTATTGGAAACACTTTTTCAAAACCAACCATGACATAGTTCATGCTTTCAAAAGAGGTGCAAACATACCATTTTCCATTCCAATAAAATTCTGAAAATTTTCTTCTCCATCATCAAAAATCTAACAATTCCCTCTTTATTAGATAATCATTTAACAAAAAATTTATGCTTCTTAATTCCAAGTCAGTTTAAAACCAAAGTTCCATGATTTCAAAACTAAAGAATACAGGAGAATGCGAGCAGAAACTACTTTCAGTGGGTGACGTGAACATATGGTTGGTGGCCATATTCCAATCAATTCTCCATCACAGTGAGTGTTATAGGAAAATATCAAGGTCTCCACATGGCTAGCCAGACCCTGCGAGCTCACTGAGACCATTAACCTAACTCTCTTTTCATTTCCACTAATCATAATCAAACCTATAAAACAAAAGGGATCAGAAATGTTTCGACTTTCCCTAGTGACTTGAATCCCATCATGAGGTGTGGTGATAAGCCACATTAGTACTAACTAGAATACCATTTCCTAAAAATAGTAACCCCAGACTATCCTGACTTTTCCCCAAATAATATGACCCAAAGAGGGAGAACCTCCTCTGATACCATTTTGTCACGAACTGAATCTGGTCACCACAAAAACCGGCACCAAACCCACCCTATGACATGGCCCGAAGGGAGTTCCTAATCCCCACCGGCTGGAAAAAGTTCTCGGGTATCATAAAATGATAATTGGGAATGATTTACCTGAGTTTATAAACTTAAAACAACAAAAGTATCCAATAAAATTAATCAGGATTTTTTAAACCAATCAATATTTTACAAAACTTCAGAACTGAATTACATATTTTAAGACAAACCAACAAGACTATAGAAAAGTTAAATAACCAAAAATAAATATCCCAAGAACCCCCATGGTAAGGGGGACTTCCCTCAATCCATCTACATAAGACTTCACCACCAAGGTCCTCCTAGAAACCCAAACCACCGGCACTAAAAACTGTACCCAGCCTACGACAACAAAAGAAAACCAAGTCTACCTACACCCAAGGGTGTAATTTGGGTGTGACCCAATTCCCAGTAGGATACCACCACTAAGATATTCCATTCTATAAAAATTCAAAGATGAAAAGCATGAAAGTTTTAAGAAACATGTAATTTATAGTTACAATTTCTAAATGATGCAACTTAAAAAAATCAGTTTTCAAGTGGGATAATTTAAAGAATCAAGGCTTTTAAAATAAATTCCAAATCTACTGAATTTTCCATCCAAATATACAGTATCCCGACGGTAAGTATAAAATATCTAATGAGCACAAGAAATAGGAAATAACCCCAAGTCACTAGCTCATTGTGGGTCCCAGGTACCTCGTATCTTGGTGAGAGTAACCATCATAAATATCTATTCTCATGCACGATCCACTATTATGGAACATTACCATAAACTAGTGGTCCCCAATCATTATCATCATAGTTTAGTTACAATTGTAATCGTCAATCTTTTAATCGAAACTAAGGCCAAACCCCAAGGATTCACTAGCATACAAGTACACGTCCACCGACCTAGATACCCTGGTTTTCCCCTTTGTGCTCAAACAAGTTCAACAAGTCACGAAATATAATTTTCACATGAAAATATGATTTCATCATCAAAAATTCACCAAAACTCTCACATGTATACCACACAAGTCATAACAGACCACTTTTCATTCAATTTGTCAATAGATTTTCCCAGTGCTATAAGGATCAGTAGAGTCATATCAATATGTCTCCTTATAATTATTATGTCTAATCAATCAGGGTCAATGGTTTCATCATATGATTCACTATAATTACATCTATTTCATCTTATTTTCTTGTACCACTTTCATTTCCATTCACTTATTCTTATAAAAAATTAGAATTGTCATCATCTTCTTCTTTAGTTGATTTAAAATAAATTTATTTCTTGTTTTCAAAGTCCTCAGTCTCATATTCATTAGTTCTCACAATAATTTCTCTTTTTGGAAGTTTCCAAGGTGGAAATGGGGCTCTATATGTAATCAGATAATAATTATAAGAAAAATCAGGATCAATCCATTCATCAATAGTGTGTTTGTCACGAACCAAATATGGTCGCCCCCAAAACTGGCACCAAACCCGGCCCACGACATGGCCTGAAGGTTTTTCCTGATCCCCATTGGCTGGAACAAGTGCCCGGGCATCATAAAATGAGATTTGGGAACGATTTACCTGAGTTTATAAACATAAAACAATAATAGATTCCAATAAAACGAATTTGGATTTTTCATACCAAACAATATTTTACAAAAATTCAGAAATAAATTACATAATTTAAAACCACCCAACAAGTCTATAGCAAAGGTACAAAACCAAAAGGAAACATCCCATGAACCCTCTTGGTAAGGGGAACCACCCTCAAGCCATATCCACAAGACTTAACCACCAAGGACCTGTTAGAAACCCAAACCACTGGCACTAAAAACTATACCCAACCTGCAACAAAAATATAATCCCAAGTCTAGTTACACCCAAGGGTGTAAGTAGGGTGTGAGCCCATTCCCAGTAGGATACCACCACTGAGAGATTCCATAAAATAAACATTCATAGACGAAAATCATGAAAGTTTTCAAAAGCATGTAATTTATAGTTACAATTTCTAAAAGATGCAACTTTTAAAAAATCAGTTTTCAAGTTGGCTAATTTAAAGAATCAACACATTAAAATTTAATTCCAATACTAATGAATTTTTCATCCAAATATTATGTATGTCGATGGTAAGTATAATGGATATAATGAGCATAAGAAATAAGAAATAACCCCTAGGCACTATCTCATTGTGGGTTATACGTACCTCGTATCTCGGTGAGAGTAACCATCGTAAATATTTGTTCTTGTGAAAGATCCACTAGTAGGGTACATACCCATAACCTAGTGGTCCCCAATAATCAACATCATCGTTTAGTTAGAGTTGTAATCATAAATCATTCAATGTGAAACTGAGGAAAAACCCAACGGATTCCCTAGCATACCAGTACATGTCCACCCACCTAAATACCCAGGTTTTCCCCTTTGTGCTCAAACAAATTCTAAAAGTCAAGAAATATAATTGGCACATTATAATATCATTTTCTCATCAAACATTCACCAAAAATGACACATGTATACCAAAAAAGTCACAGAAGTCCACTTTTCATTCAAATTGATTTGAAATCTGACTCACACCAAAATAGCCCACAACACTTTTCACATTTCTTTAACAGTTCCAAAAATCGATTAAATAAATTTATAAAAACATTCCAAAATATTAAAACTCACATAAAATCCCTGTCCCATGTTAGATAATACACTTTTCATAACCAAAATCCATTTTTCACATCACACTCACACAAAACATCCCACATCACTTTCACATCTCTTAAACACTTTAGTAAATCCATCAGAAATTTGTATAAAACCATTCCAAGATGGAACACATCACAAAACAACCCATTTCACATTTAAAATGTACCACTTCAAAATATACACACTCTAAAATAGTTTCCCAATATGGTTTCACCTCTTACATAAATCATCAAATCATTCAAATCTTTCGTAAGACAATTCTAAAGAGTATACCCGACCTTTTCACATAAAAACCATTTCAAAACCATATTCCAAAGACCAAAACACACCAAAACACTAAAAATGTTGAATTGGAATCCCTATAGACATTTATAAAACCACATTTAATTGTTATAAAATCATCCTGAATAATACCAAGAATGATACAAATGAAAACACCATTTTCATAAAATGATCTCAAGAAGTATAACAATGTTTTACGCATCAAACCTATTCAAAAAGCTTATTTTTAGGCCCAGATGACACTAATACATTACCTAACCAGACTTTTCAGTTGAAACAAGATTTAGTAAACCAATTCCATAAGTTATAAAATACACCCAAATAATACCCCTTGAGTTACACATGAAAGAAACCAATTTCAATTTAAAAAGCAACTATAAGATTTTACACTTGACCAAATCAATCATAAACAGTTTCCACACCACAAAAAACATATGAGTAAAATTAAAAAGTAGTAAATACATAAATCTAACTCATCAATAATTGTTTAAATAAGGAACCACCTACCTTTTGAGTCAAAACCATTGAATCTTGGTGTGAAACATCAACCGCACCTCCACCGCACCTCAAGGAAGTGAAAACGAACCCTAATCCATAATAATTTGCCAACAATACCCAAAATAAAACCCTAGGTATGAACCCTAACTTCTAAAAACTCTATAAATTTTTTAAATAGGGAGGAAACCTTAAGGAGATAGAATGAATTGAAGAGAGAAACACTTACACTAAACAATATTGAAGAAAACGACCCAAAATCCACCAGTATCGGAATATTAAAACTGCTAAAAAAATTAATGGAGGTTCGAACAAGGAAAAATAGATCATGTTGGAACTTTAATGGGGGGAAAAGAGTACAAATAGAAGGTCTTATGAAAGGATCAATTTACCTCTACAAATCTGGGAGATTTTTGAGATTTAGAGAAGTTTCGCCCAATTTATCAATTATATTGAGCTCCAAATTAGAGGAGGTGAATGGGGGGCACATTAGGTAAGTGGTCTTGGGAGAGAGTTGGAATCACCAAAAAAATATAAAAATACAATGAGTTATTAAGGAATTAAAAATTATATTTAATTCAAGAAATGGGGTTTCCAGCAGGCCCAACCCCATATAAAAAACCCATATCCACCATGATTATGGATTCCTAAATGGTTCAAATTAATTTGGTGGTGTTAATGGGTCTGGGATTGACATTTAGGGATTATAATGGAAGAAAAATGTTCAAAATGAAGGAGTTATAAAGGAATTAAAATTAATTTCTAAATCTGGATTTGGGATCACAATTTGGCCCAATTCCTAAAAACTCCCCCATTTCTACATAAAATCATGGGAAACCCCCAAAACAAAGATTGAATAGAAATTAAATGGAATTTATATTTAAAATAAGTCATGTATGAAAATTTTACCAACCATAAACACTTTTCATCCCTTTAAATCCACAACAAGGCCAGATACTAAAACAAAACTCAATCGATAAACCAAGATGTATTTCTTTTCCATGCTACCCCCCAAGGGATAAAACACCTCTAATGATCAATTAAGGAAGGATTAATGCCATCCTGAACATAAACCAATTTCCTGAAATGATCAATCACATTCATACATTATCCCAAAATAAAATTCCTCAAAAACTATCCCAACAAGACTCAAGCAATTCACTGAAAAGAATGACAAATTCGAACAAGGTTATACTTACCTTACTTTTACTAAACCATTGGGAACACTCCAATCCCAACGTTTACTCAAGAAAGATGTTGGTATCTAGATATTTCTAAACGAGACTACCTACTTCTAAGAAAAGACCATGGATAAATATGAGATATTGGAATGGGGGGACACAAATAGGCACCCCACCATAAGAGACAACATATATTTTTCTGAGAAAGAATTAGGACACTAACATGGGGAGGCCCGAATAGACTCCATAGTAAAAAGGGTAGAATTCCATTCAATGTTTAATAAGGAACATACATGAGAATGATAGTGGGTCTCCCCAAAATAAGAGCCAACCATCCTAACCGACCAACATGGTACAATACAGAAAGACCCAAATATTTAATGATTTTGGAAGGTCACTTGGTTAGTCCACACGGTTTGTAAATCCATGAAATAACTTTGAAGATCATTCTTTCCACATGGATTCCTAGAACAGAGTCACTACTAATTGTGCACAAACTGTGTGCTCGCCCTATCTATCCAAATTTCCATCCATTCTCTAAAGACTCAATGGAAACCAATGGAGGGGGGAATGACATTAGGTGATGACATGTGTACAAATCCCTCCACCTATTTCCACCCAATGAGAACAAAAAAATAAATATGGTGAGAACAGAGAATTAAATTTTTCCTATCATTAATACTGAGTATAGGACATTTTACAAGGGTTTAAATGGCCCTGAGATTTCCCCTGACTATGATCGAGCTTCTCTCTGAGACCTGTGTCTAGAGATCAAATTATTGAAGCATCTTCAGCCTCACAGATATTCTTTGGAAACCCCATGAATGATAATTCTTCTTTCAGTTCCACCAACAACTAAACTTAAATACCTGATAAGATTTCCATGACATAACACATTACAAACTACCTTTACCCTAACAAGATACTTCACTGAAACAAGGGCTTAGAAGATGCACACACATCACACCTTGTTTCATCGGGTGAGAAACAATAGAAGTAATGAACACCTATACTAAACTACCTCTAAAATTTAAGATTTTGATGTTTTTTCAAGGGAGTCATTCCCCCAACACAACAGAGATGCTCAGAAAATTGCACGACTTTCAGCTTTACAGTCAATCGTGCGCATGACATCACCAGGGGTCACTGAACATGACCACTACGATTTATATAAACAATTCATGGAGAGGGTCCATATACAACATCCCCAAACAACCCACAATTCTCTAATGTGGCCACAATATCCTCTCATGAGAATATTTATCACACTGGTAGTCTAATGTGAACTCTATTTTTGAAGAGACTACGATAGATCAAGAGGACCTCTTAGACACCATCCAAATACTCATCTATTCTAACAACCCCAGGCCACTTCCACATTTTTAAAATAAAGAAACTTTAGAGGCTAAGGTGTCTTTAAACCTTACATGCTCACTCTTCTACTATACGAGGATTAGAAAAACCAAGAAAAGAAATGGTGTAGACTCAATCTATAGAGTTCGAAAAAAAATTCCTTATATTGATCAACTGGTGGATTTTTCAATGGTGAAATAATCTGTGTTTCACTTCAGTCATGAACTAACCATTAATGGGGCACACCTTATCTAATGATTGAACCTAAGAACCCAACCAAGATGGTCCATTGGTCAAGACACACCACAAACTAGATACAAACAAATTAAGGGAACCACTTTAATGGAATCCCAATACATTTCTCATAATATACCACTAACCGGCCCTTCAACACAGCTTACCGACCAAACACAATCCCAAAACATTGTTCAAACAGGAGGGGTTCTTGGACTCAAAACATCCCACAACATCAACAGTTTCAAAAACAAAAAATAAACACTATCCCAAACTAGTCATCAAGACATCACGTTTTTACATTAAAATAATCCTTTTAATAAACAAACAGTTTAGCAGTTAGTGTATCCACCAGTGGAACCCCATGGGCCTCACACATGCATGTTTCCATGCCACACTGGGCACCATACTCATATCCTCCCTAAACACATCCATTCATTCTATTAACCATCCATCATCACACTTCACCCAATGCATGTTGTCGCTGAAGAAAATAAGACAGGTTAACACAAAAACTCATTCCACTTTTCAAAACCAAAACAATCAACCAATACATTTTCTCATGACTGCTAACCACAAAATCTAACCAAAATTACCACAAAAAAATTCCAGAAAGGCACAATCATTCCATTGAAAACTCACTTTCAAGTTATTAACATCAATTTCAAAACATATCATTCCATTAAATCACCTTTCAATAGTTTAGAAAACTCTAGAGGAAACACTTTTTCAAAACCAACATTGACATAGTTCATGCTTTCAAAAGTGGTTCAAACAAACCATTTTCCATTCCAATAAAATTATGAAAATTTTATTCTCCATTATCAAAAATCTAACCATTCCCTCTTTATTAGATAATCATTTCACAAAAAAATTAATCTTCTTAATTCCAAGTCAGTTTAAAACTAAAGTTCCATGATTTCAAAACTAAATAATACAGAAGAATGCGAGTAGAAACTACTTTCAGTGGGTGACTTGAACATATGGTTGGCGGCTATATTCCAATCAATTCACCATCACAGTGAGTGTTATAGGAAAATATCCAGGGCTCCACATGGCTAGCCAGACCCTGCAAGATCACTGGGACTATTAAACTAACTCTCTTTTCATTTCCACTAATCATTATCAAACCTATAGAACTAAAGGGCTCAGAAAAGTTTCAACTTGCCCTAGTGACATGAATACCATCATGAGCTGTGGTGATCAGCCACATTAGTACTAACCAGAATTACATGTCTTGAAAATAGTAACCCCAAACTATCCCGACTTCTCCCCAAATAATATGACCCAAAGAGAGAGAACCTCCTCTGATACCATTTTGTCACGAACTAAATCTGGTCGCCACAAAAACCGGCACCATACCCAGACTATGACATGGCCCAAAGGGCGTTCCTAATCCCCACCAGCTGGAAAAACTGCTCAGGTATCATAAAATGATAATTGGGAATGAGTTACCTGAGTTTATAAACATAATACAACAAAAGAATCCAATAAAATGAATCAAGATTTTTCAAACCAATAAATATTTTACAAAAATTCAGAACTGAATTACATATTTTAAAACAAACCAACAAGACTATATTAAAGGAAAATAACCAAAAATAAATATCCCAAGAACCCCCATGTTAAGGGTCACTTCCCTCAATCCATCTGCACAAGACATCACCACAAAGGTCCTCCTAGAAACCCAAACCACCGGCACTAAAAACTGTACCCAGTCTGCGAAAACAAAAGAAAACCAAGTCTACCTACACCCAAGGGTGTAATTAGGGTGTGACCCAATACCCAGTAGGATACCACCACTAAGATATTCTATTATATAAACATTCAAAGATGAAAAGCATGGACGTTTTAAGAAACATGTAATTTATAGTTACAATTTCTAAATGATGCAACTTAAAAAAAAATCAGTTTTCACGTGGGATAATATAAAGAATCAAGGCTTTTAAAATAAATTCCAAATCTTCTGAATTTTCCATCCAAATATACCATATCCCGACGGTAAGTATAAAATATCTAATGAGCACATGAAATAGGAAATAACCCTTAGGCACTAGCTCATTGTGGGTCCCAGGTACCTCGTATCTTGGCGAGAGTAACCATCATAAATATATGTTCTCGTGCACGAGCCACTATTGTGGAACATAAACATAAACTAGTGGTCCCCAATCACGATCATCATAGTTTAGTTACAGTTGTAATCGTAAATCTTTCTAATTAAAACTGAGGCTAAACCCCAAGGATTCAATAGCATACTAGTACACGTCCACCCACCTAGATACCTAGGTTTTCCCCTTTGTGCTCAAAGAAGTTCAACAAGTCAAGAAATATAATTTTCACATGGAAATATGATTTCATCATCAAACATTCACCAAAAAACCCACATGTATACCACACAAGTCATAAAATTCCACTTTTCATTCAAATTGATTTGAAATCCCACACACACCAAAATAGCCCCCAACTCTTTTCACATTTCTTTAACACTTCCACAAATCGAATAAAAAAATTTATAAAACCATTAAAATATATTTAAACTCACATAAAATCCAACTCACATGTTACATAATTCACTTTTCATAACCAAAATCCATTTTTCACATCACACTCACACAAAACATCCCACATCACTTTCACATCTCTTAGACACTTTAGTAAACCCTTCAAACATTTTTATAAAACATTTCCAAGAAAGAACACATCAAAAAACAACCCCTTTTACATTTAAAATGTACCATTTCAAAATATACACACTCTAAAATAGTTTCCCAATATGGTTTTACCTCTTACATAAATAATTAAATCCTTCAAATCTTTCATAAAACAATTCTAAAGAGTATACCCAAACTTTTCTCAGAAAATCAATTCCAAAACCATATTTCAAGGACCAAAAAATACCAAAACACTACCAATATAGAATTGGAAGCCCTATAGACATTTATAAAACCACTTTCAAGTGTTATAAAATAACCTTGAATAATAGCATGAAAGATACAAATGACAACACCCATTTTCATAAAATTCTCTCAAGAAGTATAACAATGTTTTACACATCAAACCTATTAAAAAATCTTATTTTTAGGTCCATATGACACTAATAAATTACCTACCCATAATTTCAGTCAAAATAATATTTAGTAAACCAGTTCCATAATTTATAAAATACACCCCAATATTACCCCATGAGTTACACATGGAAACATCCAATTTCAAGTTTAAATGAAACTATAAAATTTAACACTTACCCTAATCAATCATAATCAATTTTCACACCACTCCCAACATATGAGTAGTATAAAAATGACTAAATACAACAATCTAACTCAACAATAATTGTTTACACATGGAACCACCAACCTTTTGAGTCAAAACCCTTGAATCTTGTTGTGAAACCTCAATCACAGCTCTGCCACACCATAAGGAAGTGAAAACGAACCCTAAACCATAATATTTCACCAACAATACCCAAAATCAAACCCTATATGAACCCTATCTTCTTGAAACTCTATAAATTTAAAAATTAGGGAGGAAACCCTAAGGATACATAATGAATTGAAGAGAGAAACACTTTCCCAAAACAATATTGATGAAAACGACCCAAAATCTACTATTATTTGAATTTTAAAACAGGTAAAATTTTAATGGAGGTTATAACAAGTATTAGGAGGTCATGAATGAACTTGAATGGGGGAAAAGTACAAATAGAAAGAGTTATGAAAGGATCAATTTACCTCTTCAAATCTGGTAGAGTTATTAAATCCATAGAAGATTCGCCCAATTTCGAGATATTATTGACCTCTAAATTAGGGGAGGAGAGAATGGGGGCGCGCCTTAGGAAAGTGGGATCAAGTGAGAGTTAGAATCACCGAAAAAACATTAAAATAGATTGAGTCATTAAAGAATTAAAAAATATATTTAATGCAGGAAATGGGGTTCTAGGCAGGCCCAATCCCTTTAATAAAAACCAGTATCCACCATGATTATGGATTCCTAAATGGTCCGAATTAATTTGGTGGTGTTAAGAGGTAATTCTTTGAGATGTAGGAATTTGAAGGGATGAAAAATGTTGAAACGTTAAGGAGTTACAAAGGGAAAAAAAATTTATTTTTAAATCTGGAATTAGGCTCACGGTTTGGCCAAATTAATGAAAACTCACCCATTCCTCCAAAAAAGCATTTGAAACCCCCAAAACAAATCATGAATGAAACTTATTTGAAATTTAACATTAAAATATGTCATTAAAGAATGTTTTCCTTCTACTATTATTTTTAAAAAACTCTTTCTATTTATCAGAGTATTTTGAAACCTCATTAGGCTATTGATTGAGATCAAGAAATTCCCTCAGTCTGTTAGGATGATCCACCAGGTAGAATTCCACATACAGCTTCTCACTATATTCTACCCACTTTATTTTCCATGGGTTACATATAATTTGAATCATTTAATATATAACTATTAAAATATAGAAACCATTATAGTCTATAATTGTTTTTTCATTCTTATCAATTAGACCCATGGATTTTAATATTGAATAAATTAACATGGGGTAGATCAATTAATTTGATCTTCAGGATATATTTATCATCTCACACATAAGAACAATGATATATCTACACAAATTTATCATATTTCCTTCTTTAATTAAGTATATAAGGTAAAAAAATTGGTAATGAAGGGAGGAAATATCATCTTTAATTGGACATAAAAATTGTTGTATGGATATAAACAACAAACATCACAACCCATCCTACTCTGAGGTAATAAGTTTTCTATTTATCTCATCTAATGTTAGATATGATAATGCTTCTTCATAAACAAACAAATCACTATTTATTGGAATAGAACCTTGATAATATTAATAACCTCCTTCACATGAAACCTTGTGGAAATCAACCCATAGATTAGAAGAATATACCATAATTCTACAACTGACACATGAACTTATTTAGGGTTCTTCATATTTATCAGAATAAAACAACAAATCCTGATAAAAGAGATACACTAACATAGGATTTAAAAGTTTCTCATTTAAGGAAAAACAATATACCAATATCGAGATCCGTAAAACATTCAATACAAGAGACTTACTAGGAAACATCGACTTAACTTATACATCCCATTAAACTACTATGAAAATGTTTCCAATATTGGGGTTGACTTGTGAAACTGAAGTAGGAACACTTGGTTCACTTTTTAAATTCATATCTGGTTGCGACTTTCCTGGAGAATACTTTAAAGGGTGCTTCATTATTTTATTTTTGATCATTTTGGTATAATTATTCGAAGGCTAAGAGAAAAATTATTGTTTTGATGTTTGATATAAGGGAGGTCTCTCAGGGATAGAGAGTATCATGCTTGGCCTAAGGTGAGATAGAAATAGACTTATATGTTGTGTTTTGTAGCATTTTATATTTACGTATATAAAAAAATTGAATTAATACAATAAAAACAAATTTCAATGTAATATCAGACAAATATATATATATATTGGTAATTAAAATAGAATAAAATTGAAGAAACTAAACCAAATAGTTCAGAAATATTAGAAGTAGAGTAATATTTCAATGGTATAAAACCAATGTTGTAACTATCCAATGGTGTGTTGGCCAAAATGGTGAGATAATTCAATATTAATACAACCCACATAGTGTCTCCCAATGGTGTTTCACCCAATGGTGTGTCATAACAATAATTATAATTAACCAAAAATAATTATTCCTAACTCTTGCTGGATATATATAATTGTTTTATAATTAAATGGCTTGGTTAATATATCAACTAGCTGATGTTCTGTTACATTAACTCATGTGTCATATCCCCTTATTAAAATTGCTCTCTCAAAAAGTGATTAATTTTATCAGTGTGAATATTCCTAGAATGGGAAACTGGATTATTAGAAATGTTAATATCACTTGTGTTGTAATGGTTTATGGGGATATGTCAGAATTGGTATCCATTTTCCAGTAAAGGTTTTCTCATCAACAAAATTTTTTCACAACAATGACCAACATCTATGTATTCAAATTAATTAGAAGATAATGAAACTAGACTTTTTTTACTACTACACCAGAAAACTAGATACTATACTAAAAGGTGACATGTTCTAGAGGTGAATTTTATATCTAACTTCTCTCTACTAAAATAGTGTCACAATAAATCACTATATCAAATGCCTCACCTCTATGGTAAAACAACCAAAAATTTGTAGTATAATTAATGTATTTGAAAATTATTTTTGTAGAAATTAATTGTCACTCATTATTATAAAGTTGAATGTGATAACATATACAAACAATAAACATTATACCATGTCAGATAATCGTAAGATATCAGTGAATTACGATCATATCTATGTAGCGATTTTGACAATCTGGTTTCCTAGCATTATCAAGATCCAATTTTCATTTGGTACTGATAATATTATCACGACTCTTAGTGCAATCCATGTAAAAATGTTTTAAAAAATGTTTTGTATCTTTACATTGATTTAAAATAATTCAATATTTATTTTGAAGGATTTTAAATCCAAGAAAGAATTTGATTTGACCCATTATTCTCATTTCAAATTCATTTGGCCTCATTTTGGAATAATCAGTAAAAATATAATTTCATAAAGATCCAAAAATAATAGCATCAAAATTGATTTTTACTACTAAAAAATCTTTTGAACATTTTTTTATAAAAAGGACATGGTCAACTATACCTTTGGAAAATCCATTTGATTTTTTTGACTCTATCATACCAAGATCTAGTAGCCTTTTTATACCTTATGAATATTTGGATAATTTAGAAACATGATTTAAATAATGAAAATTTTGAAAAAAGAGGATTGTTAAACAAAAATATCCACAATTATAAAACCATTCAAGAATTCACTCTTAACATCCTTTTAATAAAGCATAAAATAGACTTTTTTTCAATAGGCTATAATGATTCTAATAGATTCTTTTCCGGAAACTTGTGCAAAGGTTTCTTTATAGTTTACCCTTTCTCCTTGACTATACCATTGTTCAAAAAGCCTTGCCTTATTCCAAAATATAATGCTTGAATCATGTACATTTTTCTAAACACACATTTATTATCAATATTCATTGTTTTCACTGGTATATCAAAAAATTTCCAAACTTTTTTTAATTGAAATTGATTCAATTCTTCTTTCATTCCTATTACCTAGAATTAATCACTGTTGGATTCGTTGATATTATTAGGTTCAAGATTTGATAAGAATCATTTTTGTTATACCTAAATTCAAATAGAATCATGAGTTTGTGTTCCTATATAATGGTTTCCTATAACAACATCTAAAGGATGGTACTTAATGGTTCTAATAACTCATGAAATGGATGGATTGGTAAAATTAGGTTCTACATATTAAGAAATAATAATTTTTAGAAACTCTTCAAAACTGGATGATTTTGCTTACTAATTAACTATACAATATAATGGATTAAAATTTATGTTTTGAGCATAATAATCACCCAAATTGTTTCATAGGAATCTTTTTCGATCATGTTGATGAGTCTAATCAAATTTTATATGAACTGGTTCATCCTCATATTTGGTCTTCTTATAAAAAACCCTATAGGTTTTTCTAGAGAGAAAAATTCAAAAAACATTCCTTTATTACTTTTGGAAGAAAATCATTCCAACATCTCCTAAGTGTTAATAATAAAGACATTAAAACCAAAAAAAATATAAAATAATTAACATTATTTTTCCTATTATTCCAAATTTTATATAGTGTCGTCCTAAGGATAGTTGTCATCAAGACACTTTTTATGGCATGGTGGGAAATATTGGTAGCTTCTTCCAAGATATGATTAGTTAGGTCATACTCATTTACATTGGTCTAGTATATCTCTTTTATATTTATATTTCTCCATTTTACAACTCTATTCTTCTAAGGCATCCTGAGAGAAGATATGTTATGGATATACCCATTTTGTGAGGAAAACAATTTGAAATCATTACCCTCAAACTCATGACGATGGTTAATTATTAACGTCATAATTTAAAGTCCAATTATATTTTCTAAAAACATATCATACTTGTAAAAGTATGAGAATGCTTTACTTTTTTGATATATAATGTATACAAATGTATATTCGTATAAATCGTCCAGATGAACATAAACATAGTGCACCCATCTAAACTAGAAACTCTATAATGTCCAAAATAATCCATTTGAACCAACTCGGGTGGTTTAGAAGCTGACACTTATTTCATTAATTTATAATAAAAATTTTACTGCTTCTAGTTTTGGAAAGGGTTATAGAGTTTATCAGTTGGTAACTCATTTTTAGGTAGATCCCTAACTAACTATTACCTAGAATGTTTCCAAATTAATTGACTGTTTCAATGGCATATTGTTTTTTTCCAAATACATTACTATTTGTGAATGTCAATCAATCAGGAAAAATTATGAGAAACTAAATAATTTTATTCAACAACATAGACATTATCAATTCTTAATGGAGTAAAAGTTAAAACATTAATAGATTCAAAAATATTGGAAGTAACATTATCAAATTTGTATAAAATCCATAATCTCCTAACTGAAAATACTAACAAGTTTATATTTTCAACCATTAAAAAATTATTCTTTTGAAATAAAAAGTATTCTTTTTAATAATTTGTCCAAGGTTGGTGATTTTTTATTTTGCATTGTCACCAAAATTGACATTAACACCACAAAAATTAATAAGTATTTTGAATCATGAATAACCACCAATAATATTTATTTGACAACATTTTTCTTGTAATATAGACTTATATA
Source organism: Viscum album (assembly GCA_963277665.1). NCBI lineage: Eukaryota > Viridiplantae > Streptophyta > Magnoliopsida > Santalales > Viscaceae > Viscum > Viscum album. The sequence goes on along the minus strand of OY728127.1, from coordinate 1,514,293,959 downwards.
GGAGTTCTTCAAATAGATTTCCTACAAAACAATATTTATGTAGGAAATTTCTTACCTAGATTTGTTTGGGTCTAGAAATGTTAGTATACAATGCATCAGGAACCAAAAAATGATTAATGGGTTTCCTTTAAACATATTAAAGGTGTTTTTAAATAAAAACTATATTGGGTTCATTTGAAAAATTATTTTACAAAAAATATATACTCTAGATTTAGGAACATAATTAAACTTCATTACTTTCCACTATCTAGGTTTATATCCAATTCTAATGGCATACCTAGGAGGACCATGTTTACCTAAAATATGATTACGATATTCTGAAGAATTTTTATAGTTTTATAAGTATTTATTTAACTTCTAATTTGAATGTGCTATTTTTTTAACTCTATTTGATCAGTTGACAATTTTTTTCTTTTTCAACATACTATTCAAATTTGGTGTTAGCAGTCAAAGAATACTATCTTTTAAGAACATTATATTTATCCCTAAGACTATTAATGGTGTTTTCCATCATTAAAAAATATTAAAAAATATCTTATTAATAAATATCCTCATAATTATTTACATTTTCATAAATATCATCATTTTTTAGAGATATAATATTAGAGATATTAGGTACCTTATTTCCCTTTGTTATAAATCAAAAATTTTCTCGATCAGGCTTCTCCTCATTTAATGAATCGGAATTACTAGTGTTGTCTTCAGAATAAATCCATGGGGATTTCAAAGAATTATTATATCTTCTTTCCTTTTCATAATATTTCTTCTTATATTTGATATTTGGATAATATAATGGTATATATACTTTCTTCTTATATTAATAGTAGAAAACATCTTAAGGGCCAACATCCCTTTTCCAATATTTCTTCCATGATCCATTGGAGTCATATTTTCATATGAAGTTTGGAATTATGGAAAAAATATTCTTCCAGTAAAACTTCTTGAACCATATATCTAGAAGATCCATCTCCACATCACTATCTGGTAGAGATTAAATATCAATTTAATTGGTAACATGAAATTTTTCCTTTTTATTTTATTTTTCTCTTTGGTTTTGATGTAGTAGTCTTGAAGGATAATGATCTTAGTTTAGGTTCTTCATCTTATTTTTTGTTTAAATTTACATCTTATTCATACATCATAAGATTACGAATTATCTGCTTGACTGTAAGAATTCTAATATCACAATAATCTCAAATTGAGATAGATCTACCTATTTATATTTTAGGTAGACATCTCAACAATCACACAATCTAATCCTTGTCCAATACTGGATTTCCATTTCATCTCTAAGTATTCAAAATTTCATTAAACCTATGGTAAATTTAGGAAATAGGTTCATTAGGATTTTTATCATATATAATAGTATATGTATGAAACTTTATCATTTAAAAATTTCAAGTTCCCTCCCGGTAAATAGGACAAGTGTACCAAATCTCATAAGTACTTTTTCATTTACAAATTCTATTAAACTATTCGCCTCCTAGTGTACTACATTATTAATTCATTTAATTGTAATTATTATTATAAGATAAAATTTTTTCATCATCCCAAGTACTTCTACCAGTATCAGGTATAACATATTCATCTTTTATTGAAAAAATTATCAAAACCCCTGATTTATATATGAATTCTCATCTTAATTTTCCATTTATAATAATTATATACATTAAATAAGGGAGGTCAGAATAAAACCAAACCTTCTTGTTGATTATCCATTTTAATGAACTAAATTTAAAAATAATATAAATTTAAGATATTTATACCTTAACTATAATCCTTTTTAAAAATATTTTTAAAACATTATAAACTAAAGAAATAAAATCCTTTGATGCCAAATGTTGGTCAGAGTGATTATCTACAGATCGGGTGAATTTAGTACCAAATAGACATTTCTACATGAAATGGATTATTTTGAAATCCAATAATTATTTTAAAATGGAACTATTAGTCAATATAGAAGATTGTTATATGTTCTAATATGTCAAAAGGATTCTTAAATATTTATTAGTTATCATGTAATAAATATACAATATTACTTATTTCTTTTAAATCAATTTATATAATTAAAATATTTTAAGGAAAATAATAAATATTAACTATCAAATTATTATTTTTTATGAGATTAAAATAGATTATTTTTTAAGGCAGTAATAATGTAAAAAATGCACATCAGAAATTTTAAATAAGGGGTTTAGTCTAAAGCTGAGATGTAGTCCTCACTTCTTTTGATCAACCACCACTAAGTAGTTTATAATAAATAATAATGTTGATCCACAACGTTCATCAGGTTTTACAACATTTTATAATCAATCCATGCCACATACGACCTCATATAATGTTATCCATGGGAGTAAAAACAGACATGTCACATGAGGACCTCAACTATAGTTATATGTATGAGAACTGGAGTAAGTAGAGTAGAGAAAAAAACATTTATCTTCAAATTAATCATATGAGATAGTGTGTGTGTGTGATAAAATAGGGTATCAACACACACTGATCAAAAATTAATAATTAATAAATAGACATTATGAATCTAGAAGTTGTAGATATATAAATAATCTATCTATTTTAGTGATGCTCTTAAATATTGAAATGCTTTTTGAAAATGTAGATTGAATTTTGTTCTTTAGAAAAAAAATCAATATAACAAGGTCTCATGGGCACTTGTTCTTGTCTGGGGGAAAGCATCATATGTGTTTGATATTTATCTTCCTCAGGTGAGTGTTTACATGATATAGTAGTTCATTTTTTTCCTCTCTATGTGTGTGTTAAGTAAGTGTGATATCTTTTCTTGATTACTATTTTTTAATCATCTACACACGAGGGATACTATATCCATTCATAGTAGAATAAATAGGGATAATATCCACATGCATCAATATGTTGTGTTTCCTCTTATTGCATGTCTGGAATCCTCTTCAATATGTTCTATCCAAAAATTAATAGACAATCACTAGAATATGAGTCATAATAAAATTCGAAAATATAGTTTTCATAAAATTATTAAATGAATATATTCCATTCAAAATTATTTTGGTGTCTTAGGATCTAGCAGTGTCTCAATATAATAGTGACTTGTTCTAGTGATGTATTAGAGTTTGGTGTTGCCTCATAACAATTATGACACAAAGATAGTGGTGTCATATACTTAGACAAATTTCATGTCTTGAGGTGAATCCTCTAGTGGTGAGTCATTTGACTGTAGGTATGTCTGGCTGTAGTTCAAGTTAGTGATGTCACAAACTTTTCAAAAATTTTTGTTCAGGCCGTATGATGTCTTGATGATCAGATATCTGGGTAGTATCCCATAATTTAAAGATTTTAAACTATGGTGGTGTGTCATCTGAATATGTCTTAAACATTGAAATATTTCCATTGTCTTAGAGACTAATAGAAAATGGTGGTGTCTCAGACTTTTCAAGTTTCCAATTTAGTATTATGACATTCGGATAGTAAGCCTTAGTTCTGGTTGAGATTCTAACTTGGCGGTGTGGTAGGTTGAATATGTCTAAACCTCAATGATGACTCATACTCAATAGTGACTATTGGTGACTCGTACATATTTAGTTTCATCACCACTCTATGATTATGAAATACTTAAAGAAAACATGAAATTAATTTATGCCACCATAATCATGATTTTGTGATCATTAAACCAAGGAGTTCAATAACATATGTGTATGTAAAGCCTTGACTATTATAGATGGTATCAGAAGAAGGGTTTAGTCAGCCATTATACTATGACGAGAAAACACTATTGATACGCTTTGGAATATTTCTAGTGATATATTTAGTTATATGTCTAAGGATATTTCTAAGGATGGTCAAATTATAGAAAAATATCCCAAATTATTGTGAAATTATATGGATGGTATTTTCCAATTTATTAAATCCATGATTGGATACTAAAAGTTGATGTGGATATTGTGTAGAGGTACCTATGGGTAATAACTCTGAAAAGGGAACATCGCTATGGACTTTATCATCACCGAGTGTATGATAATGAACCCCACTACACACATAGTTTGACACTATAGAAGGATATTCTTTGTAAATTCCCAGACACTTTATGAAACATCATGAATGATTTAAATATATGATTAATATGAATGAAAAATGATAAACCTAAGGATTCATATATTAAGAATAATTTTTACTGATTCAAACATCATATAAGTGATTATTTATTATTATTTGGATTCCCACTAAGGATATTTTTTCTTAAACTATGATTTTTGGTTTTAGTCAATGGAGTGAAATAGTTATAGTGGATTAACATTGAATGTGAAAGAATATGAATTGATGGGAAACAAAATTAAATGATGAATGGAGTGAAGGATATTAGGATTATTCCTAATTACTTATCACATTATGTTACTGATATCATGAAACATAAAAAACTCTCATACTCACCATAGAAGAGAAGGATAGAGTTTGTGGAGAGTTTAGGTGGTGGAGATCATCATGGAAATTAGAATCAATCTTATATATACTAAGAATATGTGGAAAGGAAATCATGGTAAGGTCTAAATGATTTGATAAAATGTCTTAGGTGTATAGAAGAAGGTAATTGAGAATGTAGTTTACAAATAAAAAATTAAATGTTTTATTAACCCATTGTGGTGGAATATTGGTCTCCCTGAGGTATTATCAAAAGATGAATGTTTAAACTGTGGAACTTCTATGAATTATTTAAATAGATTCCCTAGGGATAAATCTCAAGAATAGGGTCAGTAAGGTGGTATAAGTAATGGTTTTTTTATATGAATGTAAAGTGGTATGAATGTAAAATATGATGACACATAGATAATTTTTTAATACTTATGTATAATGATTGACATGTTTATGTATTCAAATTAAATAATTATGAAATATATAATTATTGTTATTTGTTCATTTTTTCTAACTGTTTCCATGAATATGATGATTGGTGAGGATTCCATAGAAAAGTTATTTAATAGAAATGTTATATTTTATATAAAACGCAAGATTATCGAAATATAACCATTGAAATTTTTTGGCTTTTGAGATAATGATGTTGAGATGAAGAGATGATAGATGTGAATAAATTAAAATAGACAGTATTGAGGACCTTTGAGGTGATTAATGATTTTTTTGAAAAAGTAGTTTCTGTTATCCTTGATGGATTTTACATCATTATTGTATTTATGGAGTATATAAAATAATCTATGTATTTTCATTAATTAATGAATATATATATATATATATATCATTTCATTACGGATTTATTATAATTATAGTTATTGACATTTGTAATGAAAATAAATGATAAATTTGTTCACATATTTTCTATTTGAAATTAATATCCTCCTCATATTTTATTGTGAGATTAATTAAATATTTATTTTGGAAATTTAGTAACCATATTTTAAAAAGTAATGTATTTCAATTCTGGGATGACATTGAAGAGCGTTACGGTTAACTATTCATGGACTTAATTAATATGAACTTCAGATTTTATTGGATAACCTATGCTAATAATTCTATTTTTCATGTAAACATGATAACGAAGGAAGAACATATCATTATTCATAGATCTTATAACACACTAGTGATTCAGACAATAAAAATCCTCATTTATTAAATTAAGAGATGATTTGAAAATATATTGAAGCAAAACCAAAGGATTGGATTGTTCTTAGAAAATTTAATAAAATAAAGTAACCATATCTTATCATAAAAATTATCTTACTCTATTAAAAGAAACTTTTAATTAAATTTAATATTATTTCCATCATTTCTGATGAAACCAATGTCAATTTTTCAACCTCTTTGGTTTATGATTTTATGGTTGTTGTTTTTCACTTGATTATTCACTTTATTTTGATCAATGATACAAGTCATTCCCCTTAATTATTTTGACCTTAATTCGTTCATCTAGGTCCAAATCCTCACTTACAATCTATTTTATTCTATTTGGAAACTATGTATGTGTTATTCAAGATTAAATTCACAGAACAATTTATCGATTTTCAAGAAGAATTTTCATACACTATATTTAAGATTAGGGTTCCCCAGAAAAATTCTAATGTTGAACTCTTTTTTATTGAGAAAAAGTTCAAATTGTGAGGATACAATTTATTTAAGGGGGTTGAGTGGAACACCCGAATATGTTTTTAAAATAACTTTTACTAATAAATTAAATATTTTAGATATATTTTGTTACTCTCAATACTAATTTTAGTTGTTTTTACACACAACATCAACTTTATATTGAGTTATACATAACACCATGTTTTTTTGGGTCCCACACTACACTGAGTTTAATTGAAACTCAACATACTATTAAAATATTATTATTTAATATGATAGTTATTTTCTTACCATTAGAATTTTATGTATGGATAAGATTGACTAAATTATTAAAATATATCGTTTACACATGTATATATAATTAATTCTTCAGTGAAAAATTAATTATTAACAAAAATAAAAACCATTTTAAAATAATGGAAATCTTTTTTGGAATAACTATTTTTGCCCACACGAATGTGTCTTCCCTCAAAAAAATAAAAAAATAAATTTTTGAGAGTGATATAAATGAAATTTATATATTATATATTAAATAATTTTTTTGAAATTCACCTTAGGTGTTTTCTAGACATGATATTAGAATAAATCCAATTTGATGATTAAAAACTATAATCCACTAAAAATCATTTTTGTCACATTTTGAGCACTAATTATAAAATTTATTTTCAAAACATTTATTAAAATTATTTGACAGAATAACTAATTATTTTAAATAATAATGTAAAAATTATAATGGTGTTATTTTTTTATAATTTTATAAAAGGACAAAAGTTATGATGAATAGTGAAAATACTAATATTTTTAAAAAATTTCCATTTAATTCGAAGAATTACAACGCTTGAAAATTATTTTAATATGATTTTAAAAGTAATATTAGTTCAATTATATATATATAACTGATTTATTCTATAAAAATAAAATTATTGTTGAATTTTAGTATGAACTGTTTTCAAAATTTTGAACAATTTCACATTGTAAAACGATTTTCCCATTACATTAGTGGGTTTTACATTAAAATAAATAAATGAAATTATAGGAATGGAGTTTGGGAAAAAAATATTCCATATTTTTAGGTATAATTATTTATATTTTCAAAAAAAAAATAGATTAATTTTTACCATTATGAATAGTAAAATAAGTAACAATTAATTACCACGGTTATTGTTAAAAAAGGTTTACCGGGGGTTAAACTTAAATGATAAGCATAAAATTAACTATAGACTTGTAAAACATCATTTTTCCGGCCATATTTAGACATTATAACCTATAATTATTCATAATTTCCTTTTTGGGTGAGATTTTCTATGTGAAAACATGGTCACACCTTTTCCATGTCAAAAATTTCATGTGTGTCACTCACCTCACTTATAAAAGGCCTCCCCCTATCCTCCCCTCTTAAAAAGTTATAATCCATTTAGTTTGAAAATATCACAACATTACTCACTTAAATAATTATATACTATAAACCGAGAAGCCTTATTTTCTTCTTAAATCAAGACATGTAATGTTTTTTATAAAATCAAAATAATTTGATTGAAGAAGTGTTAATGTCCCAAACCAGGTTTTTTATTATATTTCTTTCTCCACCCCATTAAATTTCATTAAAATATAATGATATAATGACCTCCATTTATCACATTAATTAATAATTTTTATATTAAAATCTTGATGTAAAATTATCTCCTCATCCCTCAAATGGGAAATGAAACCATTAAGTGTGTGTAATGAGGTCTATCTCCTAACTAACTGATGTAATTTGTTTTCCATAACGGCTTATTATGGATTGATATAATGAATTATATAATTTTTATATATAATTTTTATGTGATAATTATACATATTTGAGTATAATATCATTTAAAAATAAATAATTTCAATTTCATAAAGAATTCAATAAGATCGTTTGTGTATACAGAAGACTACCTCCACACGAAGCGATATTATTATTTTTTCACAAATATTTTCCTGGAAGGTAATTAAGGTAAATTTATTGAATAAATAGTGTATATATATATATATATATCTATTTCACATAAATGATTCAGTATTCGTAATATATTATTGACCTTTTTTTTATTTCAACCATCTAGAAAATGGAAAAAATGTTCATGTGTACGTACAACCTACCATCTCCAACAATGGTGTATTTATTTTTATAAATAGTAATATTATTGATTAACATAAATAAATATTTATACATAATATATCTAAAATTTTTATAATTATTCAAATTTTATATGTGATTTAACCATGATCAAAGTAAGGGCACTGAATATACAAAATTAAAATATACATGGAAAACCAAATAGTTATTACATGAAAAATGAATTTAACATGGAATTGTTTAAAAAGAAATAATAAATATTCATAAGTATATCATATATGGTATGATTTATATATATTTAATTATGGTTCATTAATATATTTATAATACACTTATATTTATTTGAAAGCATGTTAAAATGTGTACGAAGGATTTCGAGACTTAAGGTAAGGTATTTCATTCTCACCTTTATAATTTTGTGAGGAACATGCCACAATCACTACCTATTTATTTAACATGGTGTGTATAATATATTCAATTGTGTTTTATTATTATTCTCTTGAAATTTATATGGATTTACATAGCCATTTTATTATCTATTGTTAATGGATTTTTGATTCAGAATATATTAAAGAGGCATGTGATTTTTTTCTCAATTTATCTTCTTTTGAGACATATGAACATTTTTGTACCTTTAATATTTTATGAGTTATATATATATAACATTTAACATGTAATGTTATAATTTTATTTATTTTCAGGATATTTTTATTTTCATTTAATGTTATTTATTCATGGGGTTTAGGATTCTGTGTTACCAATGTTGTAATTCTTTTCTGATAAAATCTCATCATTTATCTAGATTATTTATGTTTATAATTTTTATGATGAAATAATATAATATATATCAAAGTAAATAAATAGTTTTTCATTTTTATGGTTAATATCTAGGAATACACCTTTTTGAATTATTTTCCACTCTTTTTGAACTCAATATTCTAAAATAATTTTTAAATGAAAACTAAACAAATTTCACTATTTTGTCAAAAACCGTATTTCTTCCATATTCATGATTTCTATAAAGAAAATCATAACACTAGACATATGATTTATTAACTAAATTCTCATTTTTTATATTTTAATGAAAATTAAAAGTAAGCTTTATTTTATTTTAAAAAACAAGGCTCATTTTTCTTTTACTAAAAAGGTAACACAAATATTTTTTTACCATGTATAGAATGAATATGATTTACAGCATCATGGCCATTATTTATATTGAATCTTCCATAATAATTTTTCAATTTTTATTTTAAATGAAAATTAATATTAATGTTTTTTACGTTTTAAAAATTATCAAAGTGGAAAGTATAATTTCCTAAATAAATGTTTTAAACAATTTTTATAACATCATTTATAAGTTGCAAATATTATTTTTGAATGAAATGATTTTTAAATTGGTTTCTACTTAAAAAAATAAAAGTGGCAATGATATTTTCCACATGAAATGTATTAAATAGTATTCAAGTATTCATTTAGACGTTTTCAAAGGTTATTTTCAAAGGAAATTATTTTGAAATTTTATTATACTTAAATACATATTTTACATAGTATAAAGAAAATTTACCTCAATCATTGTTTTGAATAATTTTTAAATCATCATTTATAAGTTTAATTTTAAATTATAATAATTTTAAAAATATTTTAGGTTTAAAATAAATTAATTTCAAATTTGAAGGGTTATTTTCATCCAATAGTGTTTTAAATGGTCTTTAAATATATCATTTTATGTTTCCAATGTTATTTGAAAATAAAAATATTTGAAAATATATTAAGAATTATAATCTATTTTTCATGGTGGAAAGGATATTTTTGTTAAGAAATGTTTTAAGTAATAAATAAAAATCATTTTCCATCAAATATGTAAAATTTGGAAGTTACTTAATCATTACATGTAATCTAATAAATTGATATCATTCTTATTACTTCACATAATGGTTTATATTTATGATGAACAAATGTATATGAAACCCATTTCTCTTCTATGTGGCATACCATGATAAAATTATTATGAAATCTACTTATTTTTCTTCATGTTATGATATTATGAAATGACAAAATGATTATAAAGCATACATATTCTTCATAGGTTATGTTATAATGAAATGTTTATGAATTCGATTTTTTTTGTTTTTTGATGTTATTAATGTTTTTTGATCATGTGTAATACATATATATGATTTTCAATATGTGATGGGTGAAACATATATCTCCCCCTAATTCATTGGGTAATGATATAAATCTAATGAGATAAATATTACTATAATGGGGTGTTAACTCAGATTAGAGAATGAATTTTTCCTCTAGGATAGTCTTTGTAGGGAAAATTAATATCTGTAATGGTTTAGAGAGTGAACCCATACCCCTCTAATATCCTAGGAAATTATCCTTAACTAAAATATAAATGCTATTATAATCTTCTTTTCATTCAATAAATATTTTTATTATTAAAAAGTTACATTCTCAGGGTTTGTAGTCTTTCATTCCATTATGATTCATGTCTTTCAGACTGACATGAATTTTTCCATCACTAAATTTTATGATCTATGATGTGCATGATATGGTTTTCAAATGATATTATCATTTTCTCATACCATTATTCTCAAGATATATTGATATCTCTCAAGTTTAACCTAACTGACCATCTATGATAACCCATTCTTATATTCCCTTTCCACATGTTATGAGGAATTGTATTATGTATTACATTTATAGGCAGGGATCTAGATATGAAGAACAAAATTTGAAATTATGTAACTCACTCAGGTACCAATTATTTTTGTGTCCAATTTTCAAAAGCCACTATACCTTTATTATCATTAGGATTTTGTTTGTATAATGTATTGAATATTCATAAAAAATATGTATTTTCCATGTATTAAAATCATGTGAAGTTACAATATTAGTCTTCCAAGAAGATATTAGAATGATGATAAATAAGAATAAAATCTAAGTGTTTGATAAATCTTAGGTTGGGGACATGAATATTTCGTGGATATATCCTTGGAAATGAATAAGTTATACTAAATAATGTTTAATATAGGCTTTTAATCATTTTATAAGGTTATATTAAGAGAAAAATAAATGCTTTTAAAGGAAAAATTCAATGTTTATGAGAGTCAAGAATTCGTAGGAGAGGTATATATTTATTAGTGAAGAAAATGGTAGTTTTGGGGAAAAATCATGTTTCTATAAAATAAATAATGAAAAAATGTCAAAATAAGGTGTGGGTAGTGAATTTTGGCCAAAAATACATTTAACCACTCGTTTTTGGACAAATTTTAGTGTTTTATGGATTTGGTAACCTCTATTATTTTTCCCTAATTTACATTTAGCATGTTAAATAATCTTTATCATTTGAAATAAATTTAAACAGAAAAATATTATATTTCCCCAATTAAATAATTTGATCATTCTTATTGAATATTTTTTTTAAAAACAAATTATCAAATAATATTTCTATGTGTGTGAAATTTCAATTTCCTAATATACACACAAAATGGTAAGAAATTTTTTTTATAAAACAATTTATGCTTTAAATTTAAATATAAGATAAGATTTAAATGGATTCTAATTTTCATGATATATTTTGATTTATTATAAAAAAACCATAGGTATGAGGCTTCCAAGGAAATATAAAATAAAACACATTCACTATTATCTAATTTTGATATGATGAATTCAAAAATTATGTTAATTTTATCAATCCAAAATAATAAAATTTATCTTTAAAATAAATTCTACAATATAGGTTTTTTTTATTGTGCATTGTGTGATAGTTCTGGATATGTTGTTTAAGTACCACAGTGGGCTCTCATTTATAATATTGTTCCACATTAAATGTGTTTATCCTAAAAATTTTGTCAAATATCATATATTTATAAAAATTTAAATTCATTCTTCATAGATTATTTTGGATCCCTGACTTCCTCTTCAAATTTTAGATTTCTCCAAATTACTTTCTCTAGCTGAGTTATCTAATCTAGCAATACATTCTCTCTAATATCAAGAATCTATATTGGTTCATCCTAATAAGAAATGTAAGGACCCAAATCTACTCTTTTCTATTTGAGAAAATGATTTGGATTTTTAATTTATTTCCCCACTAATTGAAAATGAAATGCATCATGTACAATATTAATTTTGAGTGTGTAACACTAAGATATTTTAAACGAACACTGACTTCTATAGCATGTACAATGTGCTACAAAAAGACTAAACAAACCACAAAAAATATTAAAATATTGTAATTTAGATATGACTATAATAACAAAGAAATTACATTGGGGTGTATCAATATGATTAAACAAATTAGGAAATATATATAAATGTTCTATCAATATAAATGTATTTATAAATTCTTAGGAAATAAGCACTCAACTTTAAAATAATAACATTTATTTCAAAAATTATAATTAATATTTTTTTTGGGAAAATAATATAACTAATTTATTAACATAAAAATGGTTATATTATAAAACTAAAATAGTTTTTTAATACAAAATATCAATATTATCTTATTGTGAAATTTTCTAATTTTTAAAAAAATATACTTTCTCACTGTATAGTTAAACATTATTATTATTGTACAAGTGTCATTTATTTACATAAGTTAATTAATTTAAAAGTCCCATTTTTATTTAAATTTTATTGAAAAAATAGTACAAGTATTATTTTTTATATGTTATCCAATTAATTAACTCTAAATAAAATTTATACTAGATTTTTGTATAATTTTAATTTTAGGATTAAAAACTTATTTTGTCCAAAAAAATGTTTTAATGTTGATAATGTTCATCAATTATAATTAATTAAAATAATCCATAATGGGGAATGATAAAAATTAAAATTATAGATTATATATCTATAAATATTAATTTAAATTCATATAATTATGATTCAAGTGATAGTGTTGTTATAATATCATCTACTGCTTGAAAATGCAATTATTGAAAACGTATTTTTGAAAAACAATTAATGGTTTAATATTAAATTGAGATCTACCACTTATAAAATTTTATTTTAATAAAATGGATTATATATTTGGAATTAGAATCGTTAATATTATGTAATAAGGTTAAATTAATTATTTTTAATAATGAATAGTAAAAAAATTAAAAAACAAGTTATCAGGGTGAAAATTTAAAAAGAAATAAAGAGAGTAACCATAGATGTAAATGTAAAAAATGATTAAAATATGTTTCTATTTGAATTTTGGTCAATCGTATTAATAATATAACCCCTCAAATAAATTATTTGTCAATTTTGGAGGGACTTTTCTTAACATTTACTTCACATTATTGTATTATTTAGGGTATTTGTAGAAATTACAATCCTTCTGAATTATTAAAGGGTACTTCCCCCAATCAATTATTCACACCTTTGAAGACATATTTATTTAATAAAAACTTCCAATATATCTCCCTAAGATCCTTATCCAGATTTTAGAGCTTTTGTTCTACCCAAAAGACCAACCTTATGGTCCTTAATATGAGATCCAAATGGGGTTCTTATAAGTGAGTGTAATAATATTAACTGATCACCTTATTTGATGGTATATTAATTATCCAAATCATCTTTCGTAAAATAGGAAGCAAAATAATCATCCCTATGAACGGAGGACTGCCACCATACAAACCAATAGAATTTGATTTCCTTAATTGCCTCTCATAGTTGTTTTTTACGATGGAGTTAATGTTAATATATTATATTAATGAATAATTAATCATTCTGGAAGTGTAACATATCATATACCTTCCTTTAATACCATCGATATAAAAACAATAACATCATTCGAGTGTTTGGCGGACTACGATCTCGTGAAGTGATGTGATTCTTCATTATTAACTCACCAAAAGAGTAGTGTATATAAGTGTATTTAGTAAAGTAATATGATATTTATTATATACTTATGATTATTTAATGATTAAAAAACAGGTAACTTCTTTCCACCCTGATAGTTGAAAACTGAATAATTATTCAAGCATATATAAGCTATATTGCCTCTATAATTGTAACTTAAATAATCATTCATACCCATATTTCATGGTAGGTTTTAAAAGTATGATGGAAATTTAAAAATTATAATTATTTCATTCTTATTATAATTTTTAGGATGTAACAATTACCCCTTTAAACATTGTAAAAAAAAATGTAATTTTGAAATTATGAATTGGGAATCCTCAAAACACATTACATGGACATAACCAAATAAGAAATTAAATATGTAATTAAAATAAATAAATTAAAAAGAATATATAAAAATTAGTAAACCTAGAAGAGTTTTATAAGAATACAATAATTGATATAAGTTTATTATAGAGGAGATAAATGAAATAGAGAACATTTCTGGACTCAAGGTAAGGGTATCGTTTCAAAACTATGTTCTCTGAGACACATGTTATTCTATGAAGATATTTTTTTAAATAGTGTATACACTTCCATGTTACCTATTATATCATTAATCCTTCATAATTCATGATTTTAAAATTTTCAATTCATTTATTCCATATAGGGATGTTATGGTTCCAAAATTACAAAAGAGGTATGTTTTTATCATATAAATTCATTTTAATGAGGTTTTATTAAGCTAGAATTTATGTTATAGGAAATTATTTGATAATTTTGTAAAAAACATTAAATTTATGTTTTATGTTTATTTATTAAATTTTCAGGTAACATTACCATTCCCCTATCTTTGGTACATAAGTTTCCCGAGATAATGTGTTTATGAAAATCTCATTTTATTACTCTCTTTGGTCGAAAATAATTTTTTTCTCTTATCCTTGTTTTCTAATAAAATTCTTCAAATTTTATAAAATTATAGATGTTGGACTCCTCATGTTTTGATCATATTTTAATGATCAAAAATCATTTTAACCTTGATTAATCTATCAGTAATCATGAGTAGAAATTTTTGTTCTCCCAATGCTTTAATGATTACAACTCATTGTATAAAATTTTACAAGTTATTGATTCAAAATCATATAAATCATGCTTCAATCTTTGAACTACGTTTGATATTATTTTATAATTGGTTTATTATACTAATTATTAAGTCTAATATATTCAATGAATATTATTTTGTAATATAGTTTTAGGGATATTTGGCTATGTATGAGAAGTCATATATCTGCCACTAGTTCTGGATTTTGGAAATGTTCGTAGCATTATAACCCTAACACTATAACCCTAACACCATAACCCAGACACTTTAATCATGACACTGTAACCTAGACACCATGAAATAGACACCATGACCAGTTTCAGATCTCATAGCTTCTGTGTATCTGGTTCCTTGTTAACATATCCAAGACACTGTTCAATGTTTTGACAAAGGTCTAGACACTATTACTTGTGACATCATGATCCTGAGACCACATTTATGCTACTGGTTCTGGATCTCAATGAAATTGTGGAATCATGAATGTCTAACTGATCAATTGAAAAATACAATAATCTATTTCCAAGGACTCTATTTCAGGACATACTATGGAATAATTCCTTACTTTCTATCTTTTTCAATTGAATTTAAATATTATTTCTAATTGTTCCATTTCAGTCATTTAATAGAACTGATTTAATAATTAATGTTTCTTTATAGACATATCAAATGATATTATGAGGTGAAAGGATTATAAATCATGCTTCATGTCAGCTCCAACTCATGCACCTTGAAATAAAAATAAAACCATAAGACTCAATGAAGAAGAATTTGTGAGATATACTGAAGTACATTTGAAAATCTCATGAAACCAGCTTGAACTCAAGAACACAATGAAGAACAGACAAGGAAATATCAACTGAGATGCACATAGAAATTGAAAAACTACTTTAGTATATAAATGAATGAGAATAATATATCTGCAGAACCATACTTTCACCTAGGAGCCAGAATACGACACTATTTTATTCAACATCCAGAAGAGGAATAAAACTTCATCTCAGCTACACATGAGGAGTCTAGAGATGCATCTCAAGACACACCGATCCTTTTAATCTTCTATCATACTTATTTTCTATATCATGTTCTTTTTTACATATATTCAAATAGTGTGTGTGTGTCTGTATTAAAACACATACTATCTCCTATATCAAACTGATTATTAAATATATCCTTCCACTTATATCATCTTACGTTTTATTACTCCAACGGATTAGTTTGGAATAGGTCCTTGTGTGACCTGGTAGTTTGTGCCCATGAAGAATAGTGGAAGAGGACGAGTGACCTGGAGAGTCCCGTGTAATGTTGTTTACCCTGATACAGGGAGTAGAACAAGTTTATTAATATAAAATTATTGGTCGATAGTGATCTCTATGTAGAGTAGATTAGGTATCATCTTGATACTAAACCACTTGTTTTATCTGAAATGTATTTCTATTTAGACTTTCTCTATTTTAAATTATATTTTAGAAAACTATATTTTCCGTTGATAGTTAGTCTTAAAAAGTAGTTATAACTCTTTCAACATATTATAACAGTTTAAAATGATATCTTGATTTCTCATAATGATAATATTTAGAATTAATCAATCTTTTGAGAAACTGTTTGAATAGTCAAACTATTATAATCTTATTACATTGATTAACTGGTCCACTTTAATTTTAATTTGGTAAATATTTTGATCAAAATTTTTTAACATAAATTTTTATTGGAACCCAGTTTGCCCCCCCTCTTGAGTGTTCTATTCTGAAAAACAATTGGTATCAACGAAATTTTTAAATCCTGGTAAAAACTATTTAAATTCTCAATATTTTTAAAATATGTTTTTCAATAGTGATTCTAGTTGTGTTTTAAAGTTCTCAAAATTTCAGTTAATTATTAATTTTTAGTTCTCTAAACAAAATATTATACTCTTTATTCTCTAATAATGGACAATATATTGGAAGGTTCTTCTTCCAACAAACATCTATTCTTTAATGGAATACATTATGCACAGTGAAAAATTAAAATGAAAATGCACTTAGTAAGTATGTGTTTTGAAATTTCATATTCAATTGTAGATGAGTATATGATTCTTAATACTACTATAACTACTTGGGATAACCAAACTATGACTTCTTATAACAATAATTACAAATACCTGAATTCTTTATACAATTATTTTGGAGATAATGAGTTTAATAGAATTTCTACTTGTAAAACAACCCAAGAAATTTGGGATACATTATCTATTTCACATGAAGAAACCTATGGTGATAAGAAAATGAGCCTTTAAACATATAATATTAAATACAATAACTTTAAAATGAAGCCCGATGATACAAATTTTGACAAGTATATCCTGTTTAATTATATTTTGATCATTTTAATCTCTATGGGTAGAGATGTTTCTGCCAAAGAACAAATATGAGGATTCTAATTTTCATACTTGATAAATGGAGAGGAAATTCTATCTACATTAATGAATATTGTGAAATTAGAAAACTACATGTCAAAGAACTCATTGGAATATTGAATGATGTATGAAAAAGAGATGAAATTCCCCAAAGAAGACGAAGATAAACCTATGATAAAATCTGTAGCATTCAATACTATTATCTCTCAGGACAAGGAAAAATGAGAAAGCACTAGACTCTATTTAAAACTCCATTAATGATTAATTAAGATCAGATAGTGATGAAAAGATGGCTCAGTTGACATGAGGATTCTCGATATTCTATAGGAAGAAGGAATTCTTCACGAAGCCCAATTATGATTTAAGGTATGATAACAAGGGAAACTAGAAAAAGGACTGGAAAATAAATGAAAACATAGAAGAGATTGTTTTCAATGAATATAATAGGATAGTACATGTAAAAGATGACTATCCAAAATTAAAATAAAAAAATAACTATGAAAACAAAGACATGAGGCATAAGAAAGAAATTAAGGCCACCTAGAATTCCATGGAGGATAGCTCAAGTGAATTAGCATCATCTCATGATGTGAAGGATGAAATGTAAAATATGTGTTTTTTGAAAAAAAAAACATCTAAGGTAACCTTATATTCCACTTCATAAAATACATTCTATTCTAAAAATAAAATGGATTCTAAAAATATGATAAGTGATGAACTATTTGAATAATATAACATCAGATAAGACACATGAAATGAACTGAAAGATAAATATATGTCCTTAAAGAAACAACATGCTCTCACTGTAACAATTAAGTTAGAACTTACAACTGAAAAAGAAAAGAGTTCTCATCTGCTCAATGAAAACAATGAATTAAAAATGATTAAATAGCAATTGAAAAAAGATCTTGACATTATCACCAATGTAAAAAATAATCTCACTCAAATTCTTCGTAAATAGATAGCTCATAAGTACACATTTGGGATTGGATATCATCCTAGATAAAGGAACATATCTAAATCTCATTTGGTAACTAAATATGAAAAATCTATTTTTCTACCAAAAATATGACATTTCTACTGCTAGTTCCAGTTCTAGAAAACATATTACTACATCTAATTCTTCTATAAAAAAATAGTGTTTATTTTAAAAATATATTATATAATTTTTATAGGAAACTTATGAAGAAAATGTGGGTTCCTAATAAACTGATTTCTAATGTCAGTAAACCCTAACAAGTCTAGGTACAAAAATCTATTTTTTTATTATTTTGTAGGAAACCTGCATGAAGAGCTCTTGTAAAAGCTTATGGTACTTGGAAAGTGGTTATTCAAGATACATGAGATTATATTATTCAATCATCAAGAATCTAATCAATATTTATGGTTTTCATGTCACATTTGGTGACAATGATAAAGACAAATAATTGGCTTAGTCTAGATTGGTAATTATGACTCATTTTTAATTTATAAAGTACATTTTTTGATGAACTGAAATATAATTTTCATAGTATTTCACAATTTTTTTGATGTTGGATTTCATGTTAAATTTGAAAATGATGCTTGTAATGTCTTCAACCCAAAAAAATAATTTATATTTTCTACTTATAGAAAAGAAAATGTTTCTTCTGTTAACATGGATTCTTTTGTTTCTCAAAATGTTTATTGTTTAAGTGTATTTCACAAAGAGCCTTGTATTTGGAATAGAATACTAGGAAACTGCAATATACATTCCCTTAGTAATCTTAATAGAAAAGTGTTAGTAAATATCCTACTAAAACATGAGTTTACAAATGATAAAATCTATAATCCTTGTCAAAGGGTATAATCACAAGATATAATTCAAATTAAAGAAATAAGTTTCAACTTCTCAACCTCTCGAGTTGGTTCACATGGATTTTTTTGGACCATCTAGAGTTTCTAGTTTAAATGGAAGGCACTATGTCTATGTTATTATATATGACTATTCTAGGTATAATTGGACTTATTTCATAGCTCACAAAAGTGAGTCATGTTCTTACATTACCATGTATGCTAAAATAGTGGAAAATCTAAGTGTACATAGAATAAAATCATCATGAAGTGATCATGGTCATGAGTTTGAAAATCAAGACTTTCAATATTTTTCCTCACACAATGGCTATAGTCATAAGTTCTCTAACCCTAGGAAACCTCATCAAAACGGAGTTGTGGAAGGAATGAATATAACAATAAAAGAATTTGATAGAAAAATGATTAATGAATATGCCCTACCTATTTACTTTTCGACTGAGACTATGAATACAGCATGATACAAATTTAACAGAGTCTTCATTATAGTAATTATTTAAATAACTCCCTATGTGTTGTGGAAAAATATAAAAACCAAAGTTAGTTACTATAATTTGTTGGTTGTAAATTCTCTATTCTTAATACCAAGGAAAATATTGACAAATATTTATCCAATAGTGATGAAGGATTATTCCTAGGTTACTAAACCACTATTAAATCATATATAGTCTTTATCAAAGGAAAACAATGTGTGGAAGAATCTGTACATGTAAAATTTGATGAAATAGATTCACATGAACCTAAGAAATCCCTAGAGAATCATGAAGATGATATGTCAAACATGGATATAAATGAAAAATAATGTAATCCTCCTATTAAGAAATTTGTTAAATCAAGTTGTTCTATAAATTCATTAAAATCTGGACATGATGAACCTGAACCTATAGATTAACTAGAAATTACTAGCCCCTCCTTTTCTAGACCTAATATAATCCTCAAGAATCATCCTTTAGATGCTGCTATTAGAGAATAAGATAAAGAGACACAAAATAGAGTTTCTCTTAGAAATCATGGTGACCGTCAAGTTTTATTGTCACAACATGAACCTAAAAACATCGACGATGCTATAAATAATGAATTTCAGTTGATGGATATACAAGAAGAACATAATTAAGTTGATCAGAATAAAGTTAGGAAACTTTTAGATAGACCCGAAGACACCATGAACATAGGAACTAAGTGGGTGTCTAGGAATAAAGTACATTTATTTGGTAATATTGTTAGAAATAAAGCGAGACTGGTTGCACATGATTATAGTCAAGAAAAAGGCATTGAAAATGGAGAAAAGTTTCCACATGTTGGTATACATGAATCAATTAGAATATTTCTTACTTTTGTAACACATCCAAATTTAAAAATTTATCAAATTGAAGTCACGAGTGCATTCCAAAATGGGTATATAGTTGAGGATGTTTTTGTTGAACAACCCCCTGGTTTTACAAACCCTCATTTTCGAAATCATTTTTTCAAATTAACAAAAACTTTATATGGTTTAAAACAAGCTCCAAGAGATTAGTATGATAAAGTATGTTCTTTTCTCATTTCAAATGTTTTTACAAAAGGAATGACTGATCATACACTTCTAATACAAAGAATTTCTAAATATTTTTTTTGTATTTCAAATCTATGTTGTTGATATTATTCTTGGATAAAAAAAAATTCTTTATTTACCGAGTTTTCCAAGATGATTCAAAATAATTTGAAATGAGGATAATGGGTGAGATGAAATTATTTCTTGGATTTCAAATATTTCAAAATAAAGAAGATCTCATTTTAAATCAAAGTAACTATAATAAATACCTTCTAAAACATTTTGTCTTTGATAACTCTAAAAGTAGTGAAAATCCCATGAGTACTACGTGTATGTTAGATCTTGATAAAGATGGAAAATCTGTTGATAAAACCATAAACAAGGGAATGATTGGATTTTAGCTCTACATTACTTCTAGTAGGGCAAATATAATGTTTAGTGTGTGTATGTTTGGCCATTTTCAAGATAATCCCAAAGAGTATCATTTAAATATTGTTAAAAGAATTTTCAAATGCCTTAAAAATACAACCAATTTTGGACTATTCTATCTTAGGGGATAATCACATGACTTACTTAGTTATTCAGAAGCTGATTTTGGTGGTTGTCGGTTAGAAAAAAATGTACCTCTATGACATGTCGCTTTTTGGGAAAGTATTTAGTATCATGGTGTAGTAATAAAAAAAAATAGCTCCATTGTCTACTATTGAGACTGAATAGATAGAAATTGGTAGTTTTTGTGCACAAATTTTTTGGATGAATCACACATTACTAGACTATTAATATTAATTTGTAAATGTACTTATAAATTTTGAAAATACAAGTGCTATTAACATTTAAAATAATGTTGTACCATAATCTATGACAAATCATATAGATGTTGGGAAACACATTTTGAGAGATAATTATCAAAAAGGTTATATCACATTGAAATTCATTGGCACTCAATATCATCTTGCTGATATATTAAATAATCCTTTAAATTTTGAATGGATTAATTACATCATTCATAAATTAGGAATTATAGTCTAAATTGAATGGTTTGCAGTCTCAAATGTACTATCTCAGACATACTGTCTCACACTTACAATTTCACTGTTTACAAATTCATGAATCATGGTTTCACATGATACTATATTGAAATTACTATCTAACACTTAAGATCTCACAGTTACTGTCTCTCGGTTACTGTCTTACACTTATTTTCTTAATTATACGATCGCACTGTTTGGAGTCACACCGTAATGATGATATCATGACAACCAGTTCTTGTCTCATCGTAATTACTCAAATTTATATTTTATGAATTCTTTTCCTTATATCACTGAATCAATTATTTTATTATTATTATTCTATGTTTTTGAATTTGTGATGTTTGAAATCCCCAAATAATAAAAACTCAATATCTTTCGCTCCTCTATTCACTAGATCTCTCTTCTCTTGAAACAGAAACCCCTCTCTCTCAAATTTTTAGTCCTCATTCATCCATTAACCATTCTTGAACCCACATTGGATGCCCAAAATAATGCACCCATATTCATCGACTCTTGAGAAGCAAATATCTAAGAAGAAAGTGAAAAATGAACTTAAAGTAATGCTCGAGGGACCACGGAATACAAGACTTACTGATAGAATTGTAGTTCTAGAAAAGGGATTCTATGAAAATTGGTTGCTAAATAGTATTTCACTCATGTTAAATGTACTAGAACAATAGGGTTGGATTAACTTTTTCAAAAAATAGAAAAGGCTAATTTATACAAAACTTATTTCTCAGTTTTATCAGCATTTCTAGTTTTCATTCAATTCTAAATATGACTTTGTAGTAAGAACATAGATTAATTGTCAAAGATGTAATTTTTCTTTGAGGTTATGGGATGGATTCCTAGGGTTACTTCATAAAGGAATATTTGAGGATTACCAAAGATGTCCACATCCTCCATGTGATGTTTTTATTGTAGAAGAGTCACTAGGAGGTTTGAGAGGAAATAAGAAAAAAATAAGGGCAATTGCTGGTGAGTTGGATGGGGAGACAAGGATGCTATTTATGTTTAACCATGATATTATTTTTCCAAGGAAGGGATATTTTTCTACTCATAAGTATCAAGATTTATTCTTGATATATATTATAAAAAAACAGCACAATATTAAGCTATTCAAGTATATTACACATCACATGTGTGAAATGATCAAGACAACTTCGAAATATACCTCTTTGTTTTATTCAATATTAATCTCAAAAATGTTGTCATCTAAAGGAGTAGTTGGCCCGAATGAATAATTTATTGAATATTATGAGTTCTATATCTCAAAGGATAAAATTTGAAGGATGAAAAAATTATTTAAAATACTTGGAAAAAGTCTTGATTGGAGGAAAATGAAATATTGTATGAAATATTTAATACATTCAAGAATCCTTCAAGACCTTTGCACAAATCTGATCTTGATTTGGAACAAGATAATGTTGTTAATTATTTGGATTAATAATTTGAAGATATAGTTGTTTCACCTATGTAAGAATATATTTTCATAAAAGAAGATAGTGCCCTATCTATTCGATAGGATTAAGTTGTAAAATATGTACTTGTTTCTAAAATATGTGTTGGCTAAAAGGAAGTGACTACTTTTTAAAAATAACATGCTGCTAGTGTAGAGGAACAAGTTGTTTCTATAGAAAATTTAGAAGAACTTATTATTGAGGAAGGCACTTATATTGGGGAATAACCAAAAGATCAAGCTGATCCTGAGGTAATCCTATGTCTTGAGAAAATAACGGAACATGCCTCTCAGCTAGTAAGAAAAGAGATGTGTGATCATGTTAGAGATGAAAATTTTTAAATGGTTCAATAGATTGAATATCAATGTCTTAGAAGGGATGTACCTATTGAGGGGGAGCAAAACCCTAGTTTATAAAGTGTTCATGTTCCTTGTCCTATTGACCAATGCACTCTAGATACCAATTATATGTTTCCTAGCTATTTTTATGGGAAAAATACCCAATATGACTCAGTTAAAGGAGTAGATCTTTCCACTATTTTTCAATTAAAACTAATCTCTTCTCGAGGACTAGCCTCTCCTAATGAGCCTGAACCTGTTTAAGCTCTTATTCCAAAACCTTCAAAAGATACTTATGATTCTGTGAGTCATTGTGATCTAAAACTTTTAGAGGTAATTTGTTAGATATATTTTAAAAGGTCATGAAATCATAACCTACTCCTATGAAAAATCTCAGTGAAAGAGATGATTCCTTGCTACTATAGAAAATCATATGTCCAATTCAACTAAAAATGCTTCATCATATACAATAAGTTATGATTAAAAATAAATAGTTGAGTGATGAGGTGAAGTCTCTCATATCCATGGTTGAAGATATGAAAAAAATTGTTGCAAACCGGATAAGCTCATGCTGGTCATACTATTAGAGATGCCAACAATCAGATCCCACATTAAGTTGTATCTCTGATTTAACCAAATTGGACTTCAATAAATGATAATGTGGTTGAGATAAACATCATGATATTAAATGAAATTTTTGAGATTATTTTTGTCCTTAACAAGATGACTGATGAGTATAAGGGGTGATTACAGATAGTTCAAAATCAACATAAGTCTCTCACTTCATCTATTATAGATTCAAATGCCTATGAATAGTCATCTCAACCTATAGAAAATTATTTGATCAGAACTATTGTAAAAGAAGAACATTATTCATCGTTAAGTGGTATTGTTAAGGAATGGTTATCTGCTGGGTCTTGAATAGTGATCATGTTATTAATTTTGCAAGGATTCATTCGAATATTTCCAATGATGCTCAGCATGAA
The DNA here is from genome assembly GCA_963277665.1 of Viscum album. Classification (NCBI taxonomy): domain Eukaryota; kingdom Viridiplantae; phylum Streptophyta; class Magnoliopsida; order Santalales; family Viscaceae; genus Viscum; species Viscum album. The sequence continues at coordinate 1,514,269,284 of OY728127.1, read as the reverse complement.
ATTTCTAAGAATTTTAATTAATACATTATTAGGATTTTCACTACACATAATGTGACAAATCATTTCATGTAACTTGTTGAGAATTTGAAAATTCCTTGTGTTACTCAAGATTTAAAGACTCAAGTTCAAAATAGAAATTATTTCATTCCTTTGTTGGACACATTCATGGGGAAAAAATAATATTTAGAGAATGCAATGCAGTATCGTAGTGAAATCATTACTAATTTCACTATGTTGTTCAAGAAATATCTTCATGTGCATAGCACGACCAATGTGGCTCCCAAACTTGCCTTTTTGTGGCCTAGATGAATACCTTACTCATCCACTTCCTTTTCTAAAGCTATTATGTCTGTATCATAGGATCTAAGCTCGATCAGACATATTATCATTAACCAATCTATGCCTTAGTACTAAAAAAACCAACTCAGGAACCCTCTATTTTTGAAGGAGTACCTCTTCCTTATCTCACAATTTGCTCAATCTATTCTCCATCCTCTACTTATGCTCTTGTGGCTATTTAATATTCTTCTACCAAGGGAAAGAAGATGATTGTCAGTGCTACCGAGATGTGAAAAATGAATTTTTATAAGGAAGTTTTTCATTGTTCTTCATGATTGTAATGAAAAATATCTTTTTATCTAATGAAATGTGCACTATTTTGTTTAATCACTAACATACGTTAACTAAATGTTTGTTTTATTTTTTTTTCTTTTTAATAATCCCAAAAAGGGGAGAATAAAAAAGGCAGTTTAATCCCATGATTCATGATCATAAAAAGGGGGATATTATTGGACTCCCCAAGTGTTAAACATGTTTTATTGATCCCCAAACATGTTAACCTTGTTTAATCTATCACAAATAATTTTTAAAAATTGATGGTCTCCCTATGATTTAATACTTAAAACAAATGATATATACTTTCACAAGATCCTGATTCATAATCATATAAATCATGTTTGAATCATGTAAACTATGTATGATCTTGTTATATAATGTTTTTTTATAACAATTCCTATTTATAATTAATTTTGTGAATATTGTATCATAATAAAGTTTTACAGATATTGGGCTAATTTTGAGAAACTGTAATTCTGCAACTGGTTCCGGATTATGGCAATGTCCTTGGCACCGTAACCCTGACACCACGACTCAGACACCATAACCAGTTACAAATTTCAAAATGTCTGTGACATAGATTCCTTTTTACCATCTCCAACATATCATTAAATGTTTTGAAAAAGGACTAGACACAATTACATGAGACAGTGTGATCCTAACACTGCATTTGTGCTATCGGTTCCTAATCTCAATGAAACGGGGGAATCGTTACTGTCTCACCGCTCAATGGAAAAATACAAGACATTGTTTCCATTGACACCATTTGAAGGAAAACATTGATATTTTTCCTTACTTTAGTTATTGTACAGTTTAATTTAAATGTTTTTTCTAACTGTCATATTTAATTAATTTAATGGAACTGACATAATCAATGTTTCTTTGTAGACATGTCACTAGAGAGTACCAGGTACGAGGTGTAGAAATCATGCTTCATGTCATCTCCAACTCAAGCTCATCGAAATAAAAATAAAACCAAGACACTCATAGAAGAAGAATGTGATAGATATATTGAAGAATATATAAAACCAGTGTGAACTCAATAACACAAAAAAGAACACATGAGGAAATCTCAACCAAGCTACACATTGAAATTAAAAACAACATCAACAAATTAATGAAGGAGGAGTATATACCTACAGAACCAAACATGAAACTGGAAACCACGATATGACACATTGTTTTTATGTCAAATTCTATAAGATAACTCAAAAATCATCTCAGCAACATATGTGGAGTCCAGAGATGCATATAAAGATGCAAAAATCCTTCTAAATCCACTCTCATACTTATTTTCTATGTCATTTGAATTTTTAAATACATTCTAGCATTTTGTGTGTCTATATTAAATCACACACTATATCCTATATCAAATTTAAGGATACAATATATAACTATACTCATATCTGCCTACATCTATTTACATTAATGGATATGTGTGGAAGAGGTACTTATGTGACCTAGTAGTTTATGCCCAAAAAGAATAGTGGAAGAGGTCATGTGACCAGGATAGTCTTATATACTGTTGTTTACCCTGATCCTGGGTGGGGATCAAGTTTATTAATATAAAATTCTTGGTGGTAGGCATTCAACAAGTGGAATGGATTAGGTCTCGGTTTAAGATGATCCACTTGTTTTATCCATTGTGTGTATCTATTTAGTCTTTCATAGTTTTAATTTAAATTTTAGAAAACTAAATTTTACTTTGATATTTGGTCATGGATAGTAGTTATAATTTTTTCCCTTAGTGTAATTATTTTAAAAGATGTGTCAATATCTCAAATTAATACTAAAGAGGATTATTCATTCTTTTGAGAAGCTTTTTGAATATCCAAACTATTATAATCTTAATACCTAGATTAACAGGCATGTTTTTATTTTAATTGGGTGAATATTTTATACAATCATTTTTAAGAGAATTTTTATAGGAACTTAATTAACCCTTTCTTGAGTTTCCAACTCTGACCAACACTAGATATTATTTATTAAATAAATTTTTAACATTTTTTTATGTTTTATTAAATTTTTTCAATGTAATATTCTTATCAATTTCCAAATGAAGTACTTTTCAATATTTTTTCAATCGTATGAGATGATTTTTTGTCTAAATTATACATAATGTATGAAATTAACCACCATTAATACCACTAATTTAATTGAGGATTACTTTATTAATTTCCTTGATTTTTTTATATAAAATATTTTCTAATTTTTTGAATGTTTTTATATTTTAATAATGTGATTTCAAATAAAAATGCTATTTTTTTCCAAAAAATATTCTATTTAATATTATAAAGGAATTTTAATCAACAATGACCAAAATTAATGTTAGGGATTTCATCTAAGATATTTATATATTTATCTCACATATATTACTAGATTATTCCCCCTTATATTGATGAGGGTAATGCATACCTTATGTTCATATATCAAATGCCTTCATTATGAAAGTTTTAATGATTTTGATATTTGAAAATATTGGGGAACTGATTTTATTTTATGGGTAAATATTATGTTTATACCATCTGATTTATTTATTTTTTGTGGAAACAATAATTCATTAAAATTCTAGGATGGTTGAACCTAGATAGAACTCTAATAGAATGGGTGAAGCTTTAGTCTCAAGATAAGTCGACTATGAGATTAGGATGTAAACCTAATACATTATGGGACTTTGTCCACTATTTCATATTGTCTAGGAAATTATCCTTGACTCATGTTTAGGTCATGTTATACATTTTTACAACATTTCTAATTATTACATATCCTTATGAAATAATTATACTTCTGTTATTATTCTATGTGATTACACTTGACCCTTATATTTTATGATATCATGTTATAATTTTGACTCACAAGTTTTACTTATTTTCAATTTTATTCCCTTATTGGGATTTTTAGTGCACCCCATTATTTTATTTATTACCCAACTTATACCCTACAATTTTAAATGGTGAAATAGATTTAGTATCCAATTATGGAAAAAATGAAGATAAAATATTTTCAATTCCATTTTATTCATTATGAACCATGTCTTTCAATGACACTTGGCCTTTTCGATCCATGTTTTGTATTAATTGATATTTAATTTAAAAATCACACAATAATATATAAAAAAGTATTGGGCAACTATAGTTGGTTTCAAATGAAATTTTTATTTAAACATTTTAAAATTGGATGTGAAAATGTTACTAAGAAATTTGTGGATAAATATAATGATAATTGTAACTATAGGAAAATATCATATAAATTTTTTTATGGATAGAGAGTGTGGTTTTTTTGAAATTAAATCTTTTTCTGAAGGTTAAAAGTGGATGTTACTCAAGAATGATTTACCTAGTGGAAATAAAAATAGAAGTTTATATTAATATTTACTCAATAATCACTCTTTGAAGGATAAAAATTCTTTCAAAATAATTGGTTTGATGCCCTTTGGGGGGGTATGCTTTGGAGTTTCACAAAACTCATTACAACCCACTATGAAGGCCTAAAATAATTTGGAAGGTTAAAAACCTAAAAACAAATGTTACCAGGGATAACACAAATTGAAACCTAGATAATCCTAACTCAAGATAGAGTTATCATTTAGAAATTATTTATTTTAGGTTTATATGTTTCCTTTATGTGTGTTAATTCATTCCCATATTATTTCTTTTTTTAATTTTAGATAATGGTAGAAATTGTATAAAGCATGCCAAAAACAATTGTGATGAATAATATAATGATTTCCCTAATGATATTACTAACTTTATAGGAATAGATTTTATACATCTAGTTATAATGTGAAATGAAATATCATGAATTGTGATTAACAACTCAATAATAAATAAATTTAAAACACAGCAAAGAAGATAATGATAATTTCTAATGGAATTAAAATTATAAAAGGTGATAAATAAAATAATCTTCAATTTTGTTCATGTAATGAATTTTTTAAGAGGCTCTATGGAACAAGCCTTATACAAACATTTTATGATTTATGTGTGGGAAATGATGGAATATAGTTTTTAATTAAAAAAAGATTATTTTTCACCATATGTGGGGAAGTAAAGTTCAAAAGAAGGCACCACTAATAGTTCAATGTCAAAGATATGGATAACATGGTCATTATACGAGTAAATTATGTACTCTAACGATTAATTCATAAAGACCTATGTTATAAAAATCATTGAATCATATTTTTTGAAGTATTATTATCTTGAAACTCAAGAATCGTGTTGTTGTTGTATTTTCAAAATTGTTATGATGATTATAAGAATAAAGAAACTTTTATGGATTGGTTTGCAGTATTTTCACTTTTAGTATTTTTAAGAATATGTTTATTCAAAAAAATTACCTCTAAATATGATTTAATGGTATGGTGATATTTCATTTAAAAACACATTATTGAGGAAATTAAAGTCATTGATATGTTGTTAAGGTTATGGTAATTGTTAACTTTTATGATTATTTGATTTTGTGGGAAAACAATAAGTCATATTAAAGACATTAGAGGATAAAACTGATTTTATGATTCATGTTATTATGATGGAGTTCATCATATATTTTAGAATTATTGATGAATTAAATGGATATAGTTTTAGAAAACGGAAAACCCACTTGTCAGGAGACAACTCATCATATCCACCAATGGAAAAAGTCTTATACCAAAAACAAAAGGGAGATTGGGGTGTCATTCCTACCACGAGACTTTAAAATGTACTAATTATTATAAGTTTTTTACATAACTGATTTTGTAGTTAAATGTTATGTTTATCTAGGTAATAATAATAGAGGATCAAATATATTATATATTTTAGGATTTTGTGGTGATTAATGATATTTTGGGAAATGTATTATTTGTTAAGATATATATATATATATAACCATTATGTTTAACACCATGAATTATTTGAGAAAATGATATTATGTTTTTTGAGATATACATTTATAGGTATGAGATAAACCTTGAGGGTAAAACAAATTTCCTTGTTGAGTTTTTAAGGTTATTTGGGATACAGGTTTATTTATTTAATAAATTATCTATGATAAATATTACATTTTATTATTGAATTTTGTATTTCATGTTAATTTGTTCTAATTATCAGGGTTTTATTAAATATAAGAAGAATATCTTGTTACTATTTTATAGATCCGATGCTCTATTAAATTTTAATTTTATTCATTGAGAAATTGACAAAAATTATGATGGATATTCATTCATTAAATTTAGAGGTGAAGTTGAAGTTGATCAATGAAAAATGAAATGTTGAAATTATTTTTTGAAAATAAAATTTATCAAGATAGTATTTCTCTAGTGTTCACTATCTCAATTGGAAAAAAATCCCTCAGCTCTAGGAAAATCTTCTTGAAACAAAAAATTTATCCTATTACCTTCATATCTAATAAATCAATATTTTTTAAATTCATCATAGATTTACATGTTGTGGTTTCTAACCTTATATTAATCATTAAATTTATTATGATCAATTATATCTATAACTCTCAATAATTATTTAATATTTTTATCTATATACAAATTTTTACATCCAACAATTGTTCTCCAAATTGGATAACTTTTCATGTATTATTCTAGATAAACACCATATATCTCTTTGTATCATTCAATAACAATGTTTATTAACCCGTTTTATGATGTGGGTTTTTTAAAGCCCCATGTTGTATCCAATAACAGGGGGTCAATTTATTGTTATTTCTTTATAATTATTTTTTTATTTCATCTTCTATGATCAATTAAGGCCTCAATAACTCATTTTTTTAAGCTCCACTTCTCTTGTATGAAAAAAAATTATGTGATGAAAATCATACAAGTATATTAATAAGGATTGGAACTAATACCCACTCCTTATAGTGATCAAACTGTTGTGGTTTCATGGATTTTCTTATAACTGTAAATTTCAATGATAGAAATTCTTATAACTTGAAAACAATGCTACATGGGTAAAAATGTCATAAATAGTGTTTTGGGTACTGGACCCACCCATTCATCAATGATAATGAAGGTCAGTCCATTTTATTATGAGTCTAAGATCCTCCTCCACATGCTTGTTGGTTCATAATTTCATATATTCATTTTCATGGTATTCAAAAAATGTATTGAACAATATTTTTTCCTCAAAACATATCTTCAAATGATTGGGTTCATCTAATCACCTTCTTGAATAATTTCCTTTCTTTGTATCTTTTTATATTCAATAAAAAATATTTATCAGGATCTCTCTTTGATATTGAAATTATTTGTGTAATAACTTTCTCATCACCAATATGCACATATTTATACAAAAATATGGTTAATGGAATACCTATTAAAATTAAATGATTTAAATTATCAATTAAAGCCTCATGTGAATGTGTTAGTGGCTAAGAAAATTTAATTTCATTTTTCAAATAATTATACCTGATGAATCTAATGTGTTATATTTCTTCTTTAAATACCCATGAAATTATGGGTATTTATTTTAATCATTGAAAATAATTGGTAGCCTATTTATTTCCCATTATTGAATAATTGATGGGTTGGATGTTATTTTTATCCACTTGTAGTACATATTGACATTCCCAAGGGGTGCAACACATCTCAATCAAATGAACTCCTGAATGTGGTATCCTCATCTTCTCATTTGGATTTAACTAAATTGTGACACATACTATTCATTTTGCCATGAGTATTCAGGAACATAAAATTCATGTATATATATGTAATACATCTATTCTCATCTGTAATGGACACCCTTTGATTTCCAATCTATATTAATGAATTCATACATGCATCTCAATTGCCCGAGTGACTTAATTTTTAGTAAGATCTTCTCACACAGTTAACTGATCACTTGCAGCTCCTCTACATATTTAAATTTTAATCACCTAAAGACTTGATAACTTCATCTAGATTCATCACTATTGACATGAATACAAAAACCATCATGTTACCAATTATTTCACATGGTTATTTAATCACCTACGTATCATCATCATTTGTCATCACCTGAAGTAGAAAATGCTAAAATGATTGAGTTATTAAAACAAATGGATAAAATATGTTTTTTTAATACCATTTCGATGACTTTTAATTTTATTTTTATTCATGTATGTTTAATTAAAATATTACCATTAATTTTTGATGTACCAGATGTGATTTTCATAATTACTTTTTCAACTAAAGGTGTCTGTTTCATGAAGATGGTATGAAATTTGTATTCATGAATGGAAGATGCATGAAACACATATGAAACATGTGTAAAAATATATAATGGATCGTAGATGGTAAAATATACCTTCATAATTAAAAATAGGACTTGGTTTGATCTTAAGATTCCCCACCATGATATTTTCAACTCATCAATGTAAAAATAACCCTCTTCACAAATCCCTCAAGATATAGAATAAGAAGATGAAACTCCCTCGAAATGATGAACTCGATCATCCAGATCATGAAAATATGGTTCTATCACAGATTACACATATTCATGAATACATAAATGAATATATATCAATAACCTAAGAGACTTGGGTTCGGCTAAGAACTTCTCAATTGACTAATTGATCACCCGTAGATTCATTATTTATTAATGACTTAAATTCCTAAATAATTGAGTACCTAATGCGGCTTCATCTATCTTGAAAATAGTATGAAAGGGAATTAGATTCTCTATTCGTCTCATGTGGCCATGTTTTCACACTAGGATCATCCTCATTTATCATCGCCTAAAGCATAAAATTCCAAAATACTTGGGGTTTTTAAACTCTTTGAAACTCATAGTTTTTTCATTCATGTTGCTTCTTTCCTTTTTAATTCGGCCTACATGAATATATGTGAAACCTAATTCATGTACATTAATTTTGGATATAAACGGTGTGATTATCATAGTTATGTTTTTGTTTTTTTGTTTCATCAGGAGGTTCAAAAAAGTCATTTATGGTAGATGCATGAAATAGCTCAAAAACATTTTCATGGATCTTGGTTGGATCATATACGTACAACAATATATTGTTAATGAAAAATATTCCATTTTTTATCTAAGTATGCTGAATGATGAGATACATATCTCCTCAATTTCATAATAACCCTATATGTATATCCCTTACTAGAGGGTGTATGAAGATGTAGCTCCCTCGATCTAATGGCCTAGATCATCTAGTTTAGGTGGTCATAGTTTTATCTGTGTTTTTTAAATAAGATGAATAGTTCAAGGGAATTTTGTCCCACATCAACTGAGAGCCCGATTTTTTGTTTCCTTGTAAATAAAAACACTCCATCGACTCCCAAAATGTTCCACCCCCTTTACAATATCCATTCTATCATTCCTCCACACATAGTGGTGCCACAAATTCTCCTTTGATCTCTTTTTGTGGGAGTGATCTTATCTATGAGACTTTTAAATGGGACCACACCACTTTTAGTCACTGGCTTGGCCTAGGATGGATCCTATGGGGGTTGTAAACCTTTAGGTCCCACATGTGCCAGAGGTTGAGCAAGAATTAATTAATCTGTGGGGTTGAAATTGTTTTTTTGTAAATGAATCTTTAAAATACTTGAGAGTATAATTGAAATTACACTAATTAATATTCTCATATAATAAAAGAAACATCCTTTCTTTAAACCATCTTCATGAAAAATATAACACTCCCTTCATCAATCTTCTTCGTTGTGGATTTATTCATCAATATTATTTTTGTACAAATAATATTGTATGGAAAATCCTCAAATTCCCCTTGTAATATAGTATGGAAGGATTTTTATCTTTTTCAAACTACTCGACATATAGGATCATATTTTTTGCATGTACTTCAAAACAACTTCATTAAAAACATCATTTTCATTGGAATACTTATTCTTCTTCTTATATTAATCATATGTGTCATCCTTTGACACATGCCATGGAACAAAGGTTCAATTAAATAAAAATCACACTTAAAAAATATGGATAATTTATCAAGAATGAAATCCAATTCCATTAAATGAATCCATAAGAATTCTCTAGGTATAACCACTTTATCCACCATCACATATTGACTTGTGGACAACAACTGAATCTTAGTTTCAATAATTTTTCATAAAAGAATTTTCAAATTTCAAAAACCATTCTTACTAATTATATATTCACTTTTATAGGATTGAATTTATTTAATATTGGTAAAAATGTAACACAGCAATATATTAAAATAATTCTCTGCTTGATAGTGTAGACCACATAGAACACTTAGATTAAACATATCATGACATATTTTTAAAATAATATTATTTAAAATGAATAATATAAAAATATCATTAATTTTGTGGGTATATATATTATTAAATATTTTATTAAATATATATAATTTTTCAAATCAATTTAAATTTATTTATAAATTCTTGGGAAATAGCCACTCAATTTTTAAAAAAAAATTATTTAAAAAATAATTATATATAAGACTTTGTGGGAAAATATTATCATTAATTTTGAATTTTTTAGAGATTTGATTTATTAAATTAAAACTATTTCTGAAAAAAAAAATCTTTATTAACGTTGGGTAAAATTTTAATATTTTTCAGAAAATATTGGTTTTTTAGTGAATAGTGAAAAAAAAGATATTTCATTAAAAGTGCCATTTTATTATAATATATTAAGTAATTTTAATGCCCCATAATTATTTTAATTGTATTTAATATTAAAATTGTATTTATTTAGTAATATATAATTTAATTATTTAAATTAAAATCACTTTTATACAAAATTTTATTATATATGTATTTTCACACTTAAAACTATTTTTTACTATTTTAATTTTTATATTGTTCCTCCATTTTAATTAATTAAAATTAATCCTAACGATGAAATATATAAAATATATTAATATTATATATATAAAAATTAATTTAAATTTATATTAATATTATTTCATGTCAAATAGTTGTTATACTACCACTTATTTCCTAAAAAACTATTTTTGGATTCATTTTATGAGATTAATTTTAAATATAATTCCCCCAATCTTTTGATTATAATATTATAAATTTAATTATAAATTTTAAATTATAATAATTTTTATTAGTTATTAATTTCAACATAATTATTATTTATATTGAATAGTAACAATAATAATAAAAACCACTTATCATGGTGAAATATTCAAATGGTCAAAAGTGAGTAACCTTAGAGGTAAATGGAATATTGTATTTAAAAAATGTTACTTTTAAATTCATGAGGTTAATATCAACCATATCATCCCTAAAATAAATTATTTATCAAATTTTTAGGATCTATTTTTTAGAGTGACTTCCCATTGTTGAATAGGTTCATGTATTTACAAAAATGACACTCCTCAACTATAAAAGAGAACCACCTCCCCTCACTTATTCAGCATTATAAAGACATTTTTCATGAACAAAACCTACCGAAATCTCTCCCCAATTTCCTTATTGAAATTTTAGAGTTTATTTTCTTCCCAAAATACCAACACTATGGTACTTAATATGAGATCTAAAGGTGGTTCTCTTAGTGAAGGTAATCAGCTTCACTAAGATAACTTTTCTAACATATTTTTTTCGACATCAATTTTTTATTAAAAATTAAAATATATTAAAAATATATATCCTATATATTGAGGTGATATTATGTTTAAGGCAAAAAAAATTTCCATCTCCTCTTCCCTCAAATGGGAAATAAAACCATCGTTCGTGGGTATGGAAGACTACCACCTAATGTACTTATGTAATTAATATTCCATAATAAATTATAAAATATTTTGTTGATGATTTATTTTATTTTTATAAATTATATTAATGAAATATTAATAATTATTTAAAATTAAAATATGATATATCTTCTTACCTTACCATCAACTCAAAATCGGTAACAAAATTCTTGTGTGTGGAGGACTACCGCCTTCTGAAGTGATGTTGTTCATTTTTTATTATCTAACAACATTAATGATATATGTTAGTGTATTTAATGATATAATATCATATTTATGATATAATATCAAATTTTTTAAGAAAATATAACACTTTTATTATTTCCATCAAGATCATTGAAAAAATGGTAATGTTACTCATGGGTATGTTTGACTTACCATCTCCCTAACTGTAACATAATACATTTTTCATAAAAATATTTTTTGATTATCTCCAAAATCATAATATATGAATACAAATTATAATAATTTCCTATTTATTAATATTGGAATTTATGGAAAAATTACCCCTTTGACCATGGTCAACACATTGATTATGTTTTTAAATTATGAATTGAGCATCCTAAAAACACCCAGTCTAGCCATAAATGAATAAGTAATTGAATATGTCATTAAAATAAATTAATGAAACTATGTAATTATAATTTATTAAACATGTAAATGTTAATTAATTAAAAATTATTATTATTTTGTTATATATGAGATAATGTACATACATGAGATGTTTGGATTGGAGGTAAGGGTGTTATCTCAAAGTTTTCTTTCATTGTGATACATGTATTTTTATGCACTTAATTACTTTTAAATGGTGAATATAATCCCCTTTTGAATATTATATAATTAATATATAATAATTTATTATATTTTTTTTATAAAAAATAATTTATATCTTTCATTTCATTCATTTAATTCATTTAATTGTTTTTTCAAAAATGACCAAAGTGGTAAGGGTTTATGATTCGATCAAATTTAAATTAGGATTGTTTATGCTTAAATTTATGTTATAGTAAATTACTTTTTCCGTTATATGATACAAAACATTAATTTAATTCTCGTTTTTTCACTAATTTTAAATGTATAATTACTATTTTTCTCTCTTTTTTACTTAAAATATTTGGTTAATGTTTTTTAAGAAAAGATAACTTCATTTCTTTCTATAGTAAAAAATACTTTTTCATCCATATCCATGGTTTATAAAAATATATTCAACATTATTTTTAACATTCTCCATGTTTTTTATGAATAATATTTTTATCAATGTTTTACTTTTTATGAATATTTTAAAGGAATCATATTTGAATTTTCTAAACATATTACGTTTTATCCCTCATAAAATAGTATGGAAGGAATATTTTTTATCTTATATGGAATGTATAGAATTATGCACTATTTATAAAACAAAGTTAATTAAATATTCATTTATAAGGTTACATGGTTTTTAAATTACAATTTATTATATAATATTTTTGAAATATTTTTATCACAAAAATGTTTTTTCAATGTGAAAAAGGTATCTCCCTCATTAAATATTCCATGTAATCATTTAAAGACATTTCCATAAACAATGATAACATTTTTTGTTATTGACTTCTTATAAATTATGTATATATGTCACTCATAAATATACCTATATTAATATCCCTTAATTTTAAGGGAGTAATACATTCCATATATTCATTTCTAAAACTTCAACATTATGAAACATCCGTTAATCATGACATTTGAAAATTTTATGCAACCAATTTTATTTTCTTGGGTAAATAATATGTTTATTCATTAGGATTGATTTTATTTTTTGTCACACATAACTCATGAACATGTTATGATGGGTTCACCCAGATATCATTCTAATGCATTAGGTAAAGAATTAGTTTCATGAGACATCATGTAAGGGATTAGGGCGTAAACCTACCCTCTAATGGTACTTTTTCTACCATGTGATATTATCTAAGAAATTAGATATGACTCATATGTATTTCATGTAATATGTTGTTTTCACATTTTCTATTATTTCATGATCAAATAATACGATGTTTTTTATTCTATGATCTTATATGATTACCCTTGATCACTTTTTTTTATGATACATATTATTATCTTGACTCCCTTATTTTGTTTCCCTGTAATGTTATCTCATTCTGGAAATTTTATGTCACCTATTTGTTTTATTTATTCCTCATGTAATCCTATATATATTTAGTATTTGAAATGTTTTTATGAACTCATTATAGAGAATTAAATAAGGATTTTATATTTAACTTTAATTTCTATTTATTATGAATCAATTCATCCAATGACAGTATGACTTTTCAATCCTTATTTTATATAATTATATATTTTTCTAAAAAATAATGAAATACTACGTGTAAAATGTTTGGGTCACTATAGGGTGTTATAGGAATGTGGAAAGCTATAACTCCATATGTTTTTAGTATATGAAATGGAATAATGTGACAAGGTATTATCATCAAATATTTACCAAATATTATAACTAATTTCCATCTTGGAACTTTTAATAATATTTGATTCACAACTTGAATTTCTATATCTTTCCATTAATTATCAGAATTTCTATTTTTTCATTTGGATGATTTTAAATTTCCTAAATTGTTCATATGTTAATAGTAAATACTCTATGAGTCTTGGGCCAATAATATTTATTTCTCTATCTTCTCACCAATAGGTTGGAGTTCAACACCTCTTCCCATACAACGATTTATATGGTTCCATATGGATGATTGAATAGAAGATATTTTTGTATGTAAACTATAATAAGGTAGATGATGATCCCATATACCTTGGATTTCAAGGTAACATAATATCATCATGTCTTCCAATTTCTACATATCCCTTTTAAAATTCCCATATATTTGGGGATGATAGGTGGATCATAAATATTTCTAAATTACAATATCCATTTGAATACTCTCCTATAATTTTTATTTGAAACTTGTCTCAAAATTAGATACAATCGATATAGGTTCCCCATTTAGCCTTATGATTTCCTTAATATTGATCTATTTAAGGTTATAAAGGGTTATATCATCTATTATTTGTACTAAATGAGAATACAATGTAAGATGAGCATCAATTACATTTATATAATTATTCTTACTTGGAATAATTGGGAGTTCAATGATCAATTCCATTTTAATATTTTTCCACTTCAATATAGCTATGGGTAGAGGTTTAATGAATCCCTTAGGTTATTTTCTTTCATACTTTAACTTATGGAATACTAAGAATCATGACACATAGTCCAAAATTTCACGATTCATTCCATCCCCAAAAATATGCTCTCTCAAATCCCTATATATATTTTTTCATAGAGGTATATATAAAATTTTAGTTCTAAGCATTATTTAAGAGTTCCCACTTCAACTTTTGTATGAATGGAACCCAAAACCGCTTCCCAAAATTTAACACTCCACAACAAAAGTTTTTTTATAAAAATTTTCAATTATTTATTACTTTAATATTTTAATGTATGTCCTCATAATCTTATTGGTACTTCTATATCATTTCTATTAAGGATGGTTTCTCAATTTCATGGTAAATTAATAATTACCTCCTTTCCTAAAAATCATCATATCCATTTTTGGTAGATCACAATATATAATATCATTGTTAATGATAATCATGCTTATAACTCCAAGGTCCCTCCTAATCAATGCATAATCCACCTTTTTTCCCTTTGTGGGGTGATAGTATATCAACCAAAAATAGTCCTAGAGTAGTTCCAACCATTTTCATTCCCGATTATTGTAGTCATTATGAGAGACAATATACTCCAAAATATTATGGCCCATTTATATATCATATCTTTTACCATAGAGGTAGTGTATCCATATTTTCTAATAAAATATTTTGGATTATTTCCCATGTTCATGAGTTGGCTAGTTCTATTCTGGGATTTTAAATTGGATTTATTCATATGAAATCACGCTATCATTTTGCATAAGGACTCAACAAATATATTTCTTCAAAACTTCTCTATATTTTACCAACATTTACATACATGGTATTAAATTTAAAAATAGTGAATCAATCAATCTCTTGTTTATATTATAAATTCATTACTCACATTATATTGCCAATGTTAATTAATACCCAATTTATGTGAAATTGGAAAACATGTTGTCCAATCATGAAAAATCAAGAACAACCCAACAAAATTAACATACTACACCCTAGAATTATTGGATATTTGATATGTTAATAGGTTAAAGAAATTACTTCACTAACTTTTTCATTTATGGTTCATGATATATTTTATTCTTGGTGAAAATATAGGTATGAAATTGATCATCTATGAGCTAAAATTCATACTTAATATATTTCCAATACAATTATTTTTTTCTTATGTTCCCCATGTTTATTTAAATATAAAAGATATATAACAGAATAAAATAAAATGTAATGTGTATCACATGATAATATATATATATAATAAAATATAAATATTATCCAATAAACATAATATAGTTTTTTTCTCTATTAAAACATGAAAATACATACTTAACATTGATGTAGCAATAACACTATATAAGAAATGTAAACAAAATTTGATTTAATGATAATAATGGAAAATTATATAAATATAATACAAATTAAGATATAAATAATATCATAAAATATTTATATAAATTTTATAAATTTAATATCATAATGATTTATATAATTTTTAACTCAAATTACTTTAATAAGCTTGAAAATTTATAAAAAATTAATTCTTAGATAAAAATGATTTATAAATTAATATAATTAATAATATATTATATTAAGTAAAATTTAGATTATAAATTATTGTTAATATATTCTATAATCAATTTATTATCCAATTTATAATTAAATATTACATTATATCCGATAGATAATATATATTTACAGAAAAATCCACCACATCTTGTCTATAAATGGATGTTTTACTCTCCCTTAAAAAACCATTCCTTTTATATAATTTTTTTATCATTTATCATCTCTATATATACTACAAAATTATATTTTTGCATTATCTATACACTAAAAAATCACTTCTCAACTAAACAACTCTATCAAAGTAGTAGTTCTGATGATCGATGAAAGTATGATTTTCCCTTATTTTTATATGGTATACTCATTTTTATTTATTCTATTTAAAAATGGATGTAATATATTTTGGATTTTTGTGATGTTAAAGAATATTTTTAAATCCTTAATTTTTCATTCATAAAGGAGAAAACAGACAAATACTAAATCTATTATACATAACATTAAAATTAATTTCAATTTTTATTTTCCTTTCCTTTTATTCTCTTTTGTATTTTTAAGCCACTTCAAGGTAGGATTTTCCATTCATTTATGGTGTATTCATATTAATTTAAACATATTTTAAATCCATGTGATAAAAAATAATTCCTCATCCTGGATATATATATATATAAAATCATTTATAATAGTGGGTTGACTATGTATCCTCTAAAAATTATTAATAATTCATTCAATTTTGATTATTTTTCTTTTTTAAAATATTTTAATAAAATTTAATAGGTGGTAAGTAACACACCTTGTTTAATTATTTATTTAAAATAATTATATGTTCATCCTATCAAGATATATTTACAAAAAATGGGACATATAATTAAATACATGTATTCCTTTATAAATTTAAAATTTCAAAAAAAAAATTATAAAAAAATTAGATTTTAAAATAAAATAATAAAATCATGAATATGGATATTATAATTTCATAAGAGATATTTTAAATGTATTTTAGAAATCTTTTAATATGATGACACCAAATCAAAAAAAATAATTCTAAACAACTTTGATTATCAAACATTAATAACCATGAATACTATTGATATAGAACATAACAATAGATTAAAATTATATATTAAATTAATATAAATAATAATATGGAATGAGATAATAATCATATTTTAAATTTATAATAAATTTTGACACCATATTATTTATTTTTATATGGTAAAATTTAGACTAAAGCATTTTGGAAGGTTGTTCAGTGTATTCTTAATCATTTTCTCTCTTTATTTTAATTTCATTGTCTTTATTTTTATTTAAACTATCCATATAATATTATCTAATAAAATTATTCCTCATATTATTATTGATATATAACTATATTTTAGGAATCTCTTTCATTTTTCTCTCAACAAATAATTAGTTAATCCATTTTATTCTTTTGATCTTCTGTTTCTTTGTTAAAATTGATGAATTGGCTCATGGATTGAAACAAAAAGATTATATGTGTTTTCATGATGATATGGTTTTAAGAATTATAGATATTATCAAGTGGTAATGGTATATATCCTTCCTATTTTTTGGATTATTTATTATTCTTTAGATACATATTTTTGTAATTAACTGATGAATTTATTCCAATATATGTGATTAAAACTGATTATCGGTGATATAAATATAATTTCCCAAATAACATAAAAATTATTCTATGATATTCAAAAAAATTTATAATTTTAATTTATTGAAAACTAGGGATTTAATTGATATATGTAAACATGCTTATTTCATGATTTAAAGTTTATGATATTATAAAATTTTAATATTTTTCCCTATAAGTTTTAATGTATTTCCATGGTGTATCAAGTTTCCTCCCTTTTTAATGATTCTATTCAAAAGTTTTAGGGATTAGGATGTTTGTAAGGAAATTAATGAAATATAATTTACTGATGTTAAGGAGGTTCATATAGGTATTAATCATTGATCTACGGTTTTTTTAGTATGAGATAGTTATTGATTATTATTTCATGTGGGTTAACAAATTGTATCATCTAATTTTTTTAGATAGGTTTTTCATAGAGGAAATAGGGACAATGATGTAAGATTGTGGTGTTTTAAGAAAAGTTCTCCCCTTCCCTTACATTACCCTTTCATTCTCAAATCCATTAGTGAGGCCTTTGAGAGGTTTTTTTAAACTGATAAAGCTACCTTGTTGTTAGAGATCACCATTGTCTCTTGAAATATTTTTTGAGATTGAAATAGTTATCCCATTAAAAAATTAACCTTTATATTTTGTATCCCTAAACTGTCATTATAGTAGAATATATACTACTCAATGATTCCCTGTTTTTAATCCCATTTACACATTTAATGATATGATAACAAAAGGTCAAGGTTCCCCCAATAATCCCTAGGTGTTATTGTTGTTACATCATCTGATCCTCTTTCAAGAGTATATACCCCCTCATAGCTAGTCTTTCATGCCTGAGTGGTGATATCTCAAAGAAATCCTATGGAAATTGGTTATATTTAAATGTGGTTAGATTTATAGGTTTCCCATTATGGCTCCCAACAGTTTAAAGTTATGGATTTGACTCCTCTTGATGGGGTATAACAGCACATTTTTGGTTGTGTCTCTTTGTCTAACCCTTTTCCATCTTCTTCAATTGGCAGGATGGATACTTCTCTTTGTTTCACATCCTTACTTCCGTATTGAAACTAAGTGACCGTATTCCCCATATTCTAATTGGTATCTCAAGGAAGTCTAACTATTGAGTTTATATAGTAGTCACTTCACTATTTCCTTAAGGCCTTATTGAAGCTAAGTCATTCCCTTATGGACCTACCAACTCATTACATTGAAGAAGTCATTTCTCCTTCAACTTTTGTGTCATTCATTGGATAAAAAGATATCATTCATGGGGTATTATACCATGATATGTCTTGTTTTACCCTAGTTGAGACTATCTCTTCCCCTGATTCATTTTTTATCCTTACACTAGTTGATAAAGATCAAATCCTATCACCTCTTACTTGAAGAAGATAATGAAAAGAAAAGTTCAACTCCTCAGTTCCTAGATGGGCACTAACTCACTATAATTCCAAATTCAAAACTAATTTTTCTTCTCCCAAAATGAATTGATCTTCATAATTTGAGGAACTATAATCTCTATTGAAATGATATAATCTAATATATGGAATAATAGCAGAATTGACCCCCAAGATAGAAGTGGGTGACTCAAAAGTTTATTCATGGCCATAATATTTATCTTTTTCAAATATTAGAACAATAAAAAAAATTCTTCTCATAAATTATTTTTATTAAAATATTTATAAGTGCTAATGAATTTTTCATAGTTATCTTAACCCTTTTATTTATATTTTAATGATTAATCTGCTTTTTGTTGAATTTATAGATGTTTCCCTTCAACATATTACCATCAATAATAGTAAGGGTATCACATATTTCTTCACACATATCATTTATAAAAATGTTGAGGCTTTAGATAGCGGAGAGCTCTAGAAGGATCTATCATCCATAAACATGGTAACCTCACCCTAGTTTATAGAATGGTACTTCAGCACCATCGTTGAATAATATTAAAGTAAGGTTGAGGATTTATGTTTAATAGGTCTACAAATGAAATTTAATCCTTTATGGATCAAAACAACCTATTGGGCCTAAATTTAACTAGAGATACCTATTTGTGGTTCAATAACAGGTTAGTTAGTATTAAAATAAAGAATCAGTATGATACATTCCTAGATAACAATCATGTTATCTCGTGAATTTTGGGATTATATAGCACTCATATGTCTTAATATCTATTTTAAAATTCCCCCATGCTTCCTTAGATCCATAGATCCCCAGCTTCAAAATAATTTTTTATATTTTTCAAACTAGACAGTGGATGTTTTTTCCTTGATGATCTGTTTTATTCATCCTAGGTAGATCCCATGATGGGTTATGAATGGTTGGAATTATATAACAATATTAAGAGATTAAATGGTGATATTATCACATTAGGAAGAATAAAAATGTGCCTCAATGTTACATTATACTATCTATAAAGGTATCTTCTGAATATAGATGAGAGGTTTTGGGGGAAATGTGATGATACTATTTCTCTTTCTCTCTCCGACAAATTAAACTTCATGGAAGAGTTCCTACATGAAAAAGAGTGAATAGATGGCTAAAAATCGAATAAATGAATTTTTTGTAAGGATATAGTAATACCACTTATTATAATTCTATCATAATAAAGAATAATTTTGTTAGAAACCCATATATCAATAAAATGATAGAACCCAAAATTTTGATGTTTGTATATTAGTGTTTGGACCAACAAAATAGTCCACAACATGAAAAATGTTATCCACTATTAGATTTACTCTGTAAAAGTTTTGTTTTTCATGTATTCCTCCTATGAAATGGACTTTTTGATGAGGAGGGGTTCATATAGGTTCAATATTTCATGTCAAAACCCATCTGTTCCACTATGTTTGACTTTAGAGGATTTGTAACGACATTAAACATCTATGGTTATGCCCTAACACTCTACTACTAGGATTCAGGTATGTCTAATCCATGTCATGGGAACCTATGTATTATGTTTCATTTAGGTTATAGAAAAAAATATCCCCCTCAACAATTTCCATTGGGAACTAAGGTATCTATAGCTTTGGTACAACTTATTAAGACCAAAACCACAGTCTCTACCATCAATAATATAGTATGATTTTTGAATCAGTCCTTAACAATTTTTCTTTTGATGTACTCCTCCTATTAATTGGTATTTTGGAGGTGGAGGAGATCTTATGGGTCTTATAAACCATGTGGACCAACCTTTATTCCTCTATGTGAGACTCAGGAATAAGTTTCTTGGTGTGACACACTTATAGTCACCCTATGACACCCTGCATCTAATAAAAATGGATATTAACCATCTATCATGGGAACCTATGGAATGATATACAATTAGGTGGAAACCACACTTATGACCTCTTATAGTTTCTTATTTATTAAGCATGTTGAATGATCTATTCCAAGATATGAGAGGGGAGTATCTTCTGATGGAAGGTGATGAAATATTTTTTAGTAACAAACTGAAGTTAGTTATAGAATAGGATGACTATAAGTTGATTTCCATTCTATGGGAATATGTGATAAAAGAGGAAATTAATATTCATAATCTCAATTGTTCCCTAAGGTCTAATGGATTCCTAGGATCGCTATGAAAATTTATATAGGTATCATAAAAATTTATTTCATAGAATTAGAGTATGAAAACTTTAATCTAGGTTCTCACCAATGAGTTACAACTGAAACTATATATCTTTGATCCCTATAGAGAAACAATCATGTTATTTTGGATAATATCTACTAAAAAGAGTGTATAATTTTTCAAATAAAATTTATCCACATATTTAGTAACAAATTATTATAACTAAATCCTATTACACATTTTATTAAATGACTTTTAACATAAATATACATTATATTTAACCAAATAATTTAAAGTCCATGTTTTTTTGGAAGTCCAGGTACAAAAAAATGAAAATAAAACATAAAATATTTAATTTATTGTTTATAAAATGATTATAAATTCTTTTAAACTCCTAAAACTACATAGGATAACCCAGGGAATACATAAACGAACACTATGATCTATAAATTCCATTAATGGAATAAACATGATATTGAGGAATAAAATGTATGTAAAATGGACTAAAATGATTTCATAAAATAGAAGGCATATTTATTATCACATGAGAGAATAATATAAAGATCATTGTATCACATGATCATAGAACATATCGTTGTGGGCGCATCACAAAACATATCATTAGCATTGGTTTTGGATAACCTCTAAAACAAAATCACATGGTGGATAGAGTCTCATTATTGATTAATATTACTTCTTAATCCCATTCATATCATATCATGAGACACAAAAAAGTTACTCAATACACATGAGTGCTATATTAAAGTACCCATCGTAACTTATACATGATTTTTTATGGCATAAATGAAATAAATCATAATTTATAAATATAATAATTTCTCATGTAAGGAATTATTTTTCATAATCTTGTAATATATCATAATCCAATGTGATATCATAATGAATATAAATGAGAAATGAACATAAATAATTTATTTTTCTATAAATAGAAGGGATAATAGGATATGTATATATGTGAGAGACATATATAGATAATTTTTAAGAATTTAAGAAAATTTATGATATAGAAAAAGTTATTTAGAGAGAGAATGGTCATAACCTAATGAAAAAGAATTTTTGAAGAGATCCCTTACCTTATGATCTTGAATAAATCTTTAGTTTCACTTAATTTCATGTATAATCAAATCAAATTTATTAATTAATTAATTAATATCCTTTTACATATATTTTTATTTTTTTTTAATTTTATTCTGTTTATTTAAAACTATTTCAATTAGATATAATGTTTATTTATTTTTTCTAAGCGAGTTCCTTTCATGGTTCAAATATCAGATTACTTCTACAAAATTATTGATGTTTATGAAAAATGGGATTAAAATTATAGAAGAATAATTAAACTATAATCATTTCCTTCTATAAAAAAGAAATTTTAAAAAAATAACTCAACAATTTCCCTACATAAGGATGATTATTTTAGTAGAAATATTCGTCTTATAGAATTAGTTCATTTAGTTGGTTTTACCAACTCTCAAAAATTAGATTAGATTTTGAAATTAAATGATTATTAAAACATTCCACAACATGAAATTAGTTATATTATAATTATTATCATTATGCTTTTCCATTGAAATATTTTTATTAATAGACTTGAAGTTGGTGGAGATAAATGAAGTATATTTTTCATAGAAGCAGTGAACCAACCATATTTTAAAAATCATTTTTCTGTCAAAATATACATAATGGGGTAGAAGAATTGTTTTACATTAACAAAATAACGTTATATTATTTTTATAATATCATAGTAATTATTTTTTGTTAGATTAGGGAGTCGTGGATAAGTTAAAAATAAGATAATAATTAAAAAAGGGAGGATTAAAAAATATTTACTATTGAATGTTGTCTCTTGAAATGATCAATTAGAAACCTTTTGTTTTGTAATTTTTTAAGAAAAAATCCAATAGTAATTTGGGGAGTTATTTAAAGAAATTTTTTTGAATAAGTATTAATATTTACAAGGATTATATGTTATGAGGCTATAGGGTGGTTTGGGGTTGTATTTATAAGGGGAGGACAGGTGTGTTTTTTAATATAATATTCATTAGTCTATTATTTTGGCTCAAGAATGTCAATAGTTTTTATTCATCATAGTATATAAAATAAATGGTTCATTTGAGATTAGAATTATGGGTCATTTCATTATCCAAAAGATAAAAATTCATGTAATTTATTTATAATGAAAAATATTATAATTTTTATTATTTCACAATTCCTAAAAAATACACCATTTTATAAAAATTAAAAAAAACTAACCATTTGATTATGTATATATTATAAAAATGATATCCAAAATATGAAATTATTATTCCTAATATTGTAATTTTTATTTTTATAATTAAAATTCACATTTATTTGAAAAAAACAAATTTTAATATTATTATAAATTTTCGATGCAGTTAAAAAATTACGTAAGGTCTCAGAAAGTTATCTTGTCTTTATAATAAAAAATAAAAAAATATTAAAAAAGTTATATAGAAGTAAAATTTATTTTAAATTCATATATTTCTTCTAAAAGTGTAATTAAAGCATATATGTTTTCCAAAAAATATGAACATTTATTTTATCCATTTAAAATCAATAATTTACATGTATCATGACATAAATTTACTATATTTTCATTTTATAGGATATATAAATATTATTTTACACTTCAATAGTTTAGTATATTTTTCTAATGGTGAAGTCAATATTCATAATGGTTTGATTACTATTCCAACAGTTGGGTTACGATTCCAATGGTGAGATTACTAGTCCAAGAGTCAAATTTGTAATGATCATACAACACCATACATCCTATAAATACCCCATATTTAATTTAATCCCCATTATCTTATATTTAATATCAATGTCATATATATATATATATATTCATATTCAATATAAATATTTCATTACTATATTATTTATCATTTCTATAGTATCGTTCATGAGTGTAGTTATTCTAGTGGACTGAGTATATCCAAATTTTCATATTTTACTTAACGTAATTTTTAATTGTTATCCCAATGTACTATTTTCAATTATTATGTCCATATTTAATTTCTAAATTAAATTTTAAAATTATAATAAAATGTAGTTAGATTTATCATGTGGTATTAGTGTATCAAATAGTATTATATAATTAAATATGATATTATTATATATTCAAAATGGATATTCCAATGATTAAATTATGGTTTGATGTATTCCTCCCTATACGTTTTTACATACTAAGGTGATAATAGTTAGGGTAACTCTAAGTCATTGCGTCCTCTTGCTCCCATAACGGTTCCTCAAACCTATGGGTTCCCTATTGTATTTTGGTATGGAGAGTTATCATGTTACGTAAAACATTACCCTTATGGTCTAAGATAATCACCAGCTCCTCCCTGTATGTGAGATCATGTTGCATTCATTCCACCTCAAAATTCAGTACATGTGAGGGATCTGGTATGTACATCCTCAAGAGGGATAAATGGAATACATCATGTACACGAGGAATGGATAGTGGGAGTGAAAGTTGATAGGCCAAAAAACTAATTCTATTAACAATATTGAAGGGGTAATGTACCGAGGAGATAGCTTTACCTTATTCCCAAATCTCATGACTCTCTTCTATGAAGATATGAAATGGAACACATTATCTTTGATCTCAAACTCCAAGTGTCATAATATATAATCATCATAGCTCTTAAATTTACTTTGAGCTACCAGAATGTTTTATATAGTGGTCATGAACTTTTCTACCATTTTATAAACCATTTAATTTCCTAGAAGATTGTTTTCACTAAATTCATCGAAGAATGTAGCTTTTCTACATCTCTTCCTCTAAATGTATTAATATGGTTCTATTTTTATTCTTGAGTGGAAACTACAATTTTATGATAACTCAACTAGAGGGTGATGTTGATCACATCATCCTTTAATGTTCGTTGAGCATGCTCTCAACATGTCTTTATGTTTCTGGGATAGATTGCTCAGATTGGACACCATTTTAGGGGAGATATGCCATACTAATGTTCAAATCAATGTTTAGATAATTTTGAATAAATTTACAAAGTTTGGAATTAAATCTAATATATAAATATGATTCAATAGATTATGGTGTTCCATGGAGACTCCCCACATCTCTGATATATATCCTTAAAAGTTGATCAAGTGAAAGGACACTCAAATTACAATAAAATGAGCATTATTTCTATGAAAATTCACTAAAGACCATATATAATTATTTTCTCTAGACTACTTTAGAAAACCTGCGGTAATGTACATGGTCACGTTTTCCCATTTCCATGTTGGTATGGGTACTGGTTGCATCATCCCCTTATACGTTTTCTATTCATCATTCACTTGCGGACATACTATGCACTTTGATATATATTTCATGATCTCCTTATTCATATTCTCCAACCAATATATCCCTTGGATATATCAATACATTGTCATGATCCATGCATCAATGGTGAAGGTCAATCTACTTTAAACAATCAAAAACTCATTCATTATCTTTGGATATGATTTTTCACATAGTTTTGACCCAAATATCAAGACTCCATTGACATAAATTCTTATATATTTGGATTTCCAATTTCTTATAGATTCCACCTTATTCTATATTTCCATTTAATCACATTGATAATCCATTACCTTCTCCTAGAATAGATAGTTGAGAAATAATTTTTTTTAAAGGAAGGATGATGTACCTTCTTCTATGATTCTTATCTTCATCTTTTGTAGGTCCAGTAATATTGGATCATTCTTAATTCTCATCATTGATAAAGTATTGTGATCCTTTATACATAGAGAATCTTAAAATTTATTTAATTTATATATATGTTATTGGATTGAGAATTCATTTAATTCAATCATCATTAACTATATTCACCAGCACATATTTGGATACTTCTATGTGAATATATAATTAACGATCTTATATTTTTTATATATTTCACACATCTACACATAAATACAACTGATCTATATTTTGAATAAAAATAACACTAAAAATAAATACATATTAGGTTTTTCATGATTCAACTCATTAACTTTGAACATCCTTGAGGCATAGTTTATCACTTTATTACTTTCAATCAGTACACAACCTAATAATTTCTATGAACCACCTATGTATACCCAAAAACGTTCACCACTTATGGTTAGTGTAAGTACTTGTGTAGTGATAAGACTCCTTTTTAGTTACTTGAATGTTTATTTATATTCATTATTTTAAACAAAAATTACTCCATTCCAAGTCATCTTGGATAGAGTGTTTGACATTCTTGAGAATTTTCTCAGAAATCATTAGTAATATCTATCTACTACAAGGAAACTATGAATCTCATTTATAGATACTCATCTAAGAGACTCCTCAACTACAATTGTCTTGCAAGGGCCAATATATATCCCGTTTTTGGTGATGACATTCACAAATAATGTTACTTCCTCAACCCAGAACTCACATTTACTGAACTATAAATATATATTCTCCATTATAAAATTATTTAATATAGTATTCAAATGCCTCTCATACTCCTCCATAATATTAAAGTATCTTATAATATAATCTATAAATACTGCCAAAAATATATTTAAGTAATATCTATAAACTATATTTAATAAATCGATAATTATTTAGTGAGTATTATTTCATCAAAAAGGAATCACTACAAAATCATGATTTCAATACCTTGTTTGAAAGGATGTTCTGGTAATATCTTCATTTTTCACCTATAATTTGCAATATCTCATCTAAAGGTCCTATTTAATGAAATACAATTCCCCAAATAATGGATCATAAATTTTATCTATCTTTGGAAGGTGATACTTTTTTATAATGATTATTTTGAGCTTATGATAATCAATTTAGAGGCACATTGTCTCATCCTTATTCATGAAGAAGAGGACTGGATCACCCCATGGCAAAGCACTCAAGATTATAAAACCATTTTTAGATTCTCTTATAAGTGTATCTTCAGTTCAACCAACTCAAAATTTTACATTTTGTAAGGGGTCTTGGATATGGGTAGAGATCCAAGTTCATGATTTTCTAGAATGCAACCTCTCAGTTAGTATTAAAATTGGGGTACTCCATAGGGAATAAATTGGAATAATCCCTCATAATGTGAATGTGTTCAAGATATATTCTCTCATTAGTCTCAATAATTCTATATATATATATATATATTATTTCTCAAGTGGTAATAAAATATACACTTGTGAAGAATATTCTAAAAGAGATTCATACTCCTCCTTACACACGTACATAATTACATGGGGACTTGGATGTGATTATTGATCTACCTTTCCAAAATGTTGATGTCATATTTTAATAATGATATTCAATCTATAACTGATATAGAAATAAAATACCTTAAAGGATGTAATATTGATCATTTTTTGGAGTATCAGTCCACAAATATTTACCATAGACATGATATAAATTTTAGATGTTACAATTTATCATTTTATATTTTTACAGATATCGAAAACCCATATTTCGAGGTGTTTTTCTAATATAAGGCATGTATTAACCGATGAAAGGAAGGTATAATATGATAGGTATATATTTTTTAGGCAAATTTATATAATTTATATTCATTATGTAACATCTAAGTGAGTGGAAATGTGGGATAGTGAGGGAATGTTCATAACCCAAAGAAAAAGGGGGTTCAGAGGGATCCATTTCCTTAGGTTCAAAAATAACTCTGTAATTGAATTTAACATCCTATATAAATAAATTTAATTCATTAATTGGTTAATTAATAAAAATTCACATTTCTTATTTATTATAATTTTATAATGTTCCTTTATTACTATTTTTATGAAAAATAATATTTAATTTAGTTTTTACAAGGGTGTCTCTTTCATGGTTCCATGGTTTAGTTAATTGTGTATAATTATTGATGTTATTTTAAATGGGAATAAATATATATAATTTAAATGATATAATATTCACCTCCTACCATAAATTATAATTGTCCCAAAAAATAATTAGTGTTCTGATATAGAGATGATTATTTTTGTAAAAATTATATCATTATACTGTTTGTTCATTATGGTTGTTTTACCTGCCATCAAAAACACGATTAATTTTATTTCATTAAATTTTTATTAAAACACTATAAACATGGAATAAATAATTTTATAATTAATATTTTCATATTTTTATTCTAAAAATCAATTTATGTCTATTCATGAAGGTGGTTAATAGAAATGAAGTACGTTGTTCATATAGGCGGTGAACCAACCTTATTGCAAAAAAAATTCATTTTATAATCCGAAGAAGGGAGTGTATATGATGGATATTCCATTAACACAATAAAATTATAGTATATTTATAATATTTTTTTCAATATTTCATTTTGGATGAGTGATAAAATAAGAATATAATTATAGAAAATAATTAAAAATTAAAAATTAAAGAATATAACTTCTTGAATGTTGTCTCTTCAAATGCTCCTTAAGGAATGTGACTTTTATAAAAATAATATACTAGGTACATGTTGAATGATTTGATGAGATATATTTAGGGAAAATTTCCATGATAAAAGGATGGGAAGTTGTGATGATAAGGGGAGGAGAGGGTGGTATATATAAATAAAGGAGAGGGGTGTTTTTGAATATTATATACATTAGTCTATTATTTTGGCTCATTCACATAGTCAATATCAATTATTGTGATTTTATATATTAAATAGATCATTTTATTTATAACTAATGGGTTCTTACATTATCCATGACTCAAAAATTGATGTATTTTTTTAATGGAATATAATGTAATTTGTCGTATTTAATTACTCACTAAAAATACAAATATTTTTGAGAAACAACAAAAATTAACCGTGACCATTTTTTAATGTGTATATTTAAAATATGTAATCTTTTTTATGAAAATTATTTTTAAAATTTTAGAAATTTAACTTTTAAATAAAATCCTCATTTATTTTAAAAATACACATTTTAATATTATAATCATCTTTTGACCCTTTGAAAAATTAATAATGGTCCCATAAAATTATATTATCATTATAACACAACATAATACTAATTTATATATAAATATTATAAAAATAAACATCATTTTAAATCATTATATATATTTTATAAAAGTGAAATTAAAACATTTATGTTTTACAAAAATACAAACACTTATTGTATCATTTTTAAAATATTTATTTATATATATCATGATATAAATATTTCGTATTTTCCTTTTATAATGCTTGAAAATATTATTTTACAATTCCATAGGCGAGGATACAATCCTAAAAGCCATGTTAACATTTCCAATGGACGTATTACTATTCCAATGGTCAGGTTACTATTCCAAAATGAGATTACTATTCGAATGGTTAGATTCGTAATGGTCATACGGTAAACTACTTCCTATAAATACATCATAATTCATTAATTATTAATTCTATTCTATTTCATTTCAAGGTAATATATGTATTTTCATTTTCAAATGAATATTTAATTTTAAATATTCTAAATCATTTCTACATTTTTTCCATGAGTGCGATTATTCTGGTGGATTGAGCACATCCAAATTTTCATATTTTAGTTATCATATTTTCATTTTTTTATCACATTACAATTTCTTCAATTATTAAATGAATATATATTCTCTAAATTTAATGAAATAATTCTAATAAAATGTGGTAGGTTTTATCATTTGTTATGTTTCGATTATATAATTTCATATTATAAGAATGAAAAAATAATATATTCATAAAGGAAATTCTAAAGATAAAATTCTGGTTTAATAAATAAAGGCTCTCCCAACACCTCTCCCGTCAAATATTAGATTAAAAACATAAATTTATCAAAGGGGGAATTATACATGAAGTGATTAGTTTGGCTCAATAAATCAAATATTATCTTGATTTATATTTATTTGGATAAAATATAATAGAGAATACTAACATGGAAGAAGATTATTATAAGATATAATGGAGATTAATTAGGATAGTTCTAAGAAGGTGTGTCTTTTTAGAGTGGTTATATGGACACTACTTTCATTAACATTCCTCATCATGGTTCACAATTTCCCCTGTGGGAAAGAGATTTAAATTCTTCATGTCAATGTCGGGCCTATGAAAAGGTGATCATATCTCTCTGATTATAATTTTCCAAGATTTGTATATTCATAATAGGATACTCAAAATGAATTATTAATTGGATTGGTTCATCTATTCAACTTATAAATGTATTCACTCGAATCTCTTATTTTTTCCTTAATGAATTTGTATTCTCTCTCAATAGTATGTGTGAATAAATAAAATTTATAATTTCATCTTGGGTGAATATAGTTATAAGAGCATCCAGTTCATCTATTCGATTAATGGAAGTGTTTATATGTTTCAAATATAAATAACCAGGCACCCCAAATTCATTATGGAAGTATTATAATCTCATGAATGAATTTTCCAGTGAAATACCTAATTGCTCCATTATTTAGTGAGATAATTAATATTCAGTACTTTTCTTGTATTTAGAGTTGAATAATTGGAAGCATAATTGATTTTATGATCCATTTTCTCTATATAGTATACTATTTCACTATGTTAAATAATATTCTCTCCCCCACTCCAATTCATGTTATATTAATTTTTAGTTGCCCAAAGACATTCATTAGGATCATTGAACTCTCTCTTAATAGATTAATCTAGAACTCTAACAATGAGGGCATGCATAACTAAGCTATTTTTACTTTGATGGATAAACTGATAGCAATCCCTAGAGAATAAAAGAATGTATCCAGTGTATATAATGAAATTTTTCTAGGTATTATATCATAATGAAATATATTTAGGCTAATTTTACATAAATAATTTAAGGTATTTATACAACTAGTTATCTTGATGGATTCAATGGATCCCAGTTGTAGTGATGCCTTTATAGTCACATTATCACTATAAACTGAATATCACACTTTATAGTCTGTAGATGTAACATTATATTCTCAATAGAAAATTTGGTGGGTTCCCCTCTATTTTATATAGGATTTCTTTTTGAAAATGGTTAATTTGGTAATGAGAGTGGAAATCCCTCACTCATGGATGTTGTTCTTGATTATTAAAAAATGCTTTTCAAACAATATCCAACTCATCAATGATCCATAAATACAACTACCTTAACATAATCCATATGAAGACAAATCATGATGAAAGGGCCAGTAGCCTTTATTTCAAATCCTTACTGATCAAATTAAACATCTTCATCTAGTGTATTAGGAATTAGTATCTCCCAACTAGTGATGTAATGAAAATAGAGGAATTCACAGAGCTTCTAAATGAACATGTTGGGAGCATGAAAAAACATAGTTAGTATTGCCCCACCCCAAGATTTTAAATTATATTTTACTTTAATACCTAATGTGTTCAACATCGTTCTTCACACACAACATCGAACTATAATGAACTGTGAAACATTATATAGCAATTAAAATATGGTTGTTTACTAGAGGGTAAAAATACAGGTAAATAAAATATTAAATATATATATATATATTAATTTTAGTTCTAATTAATTGATAAATTTATATTAGTCTAGCTCAATAACTAATAAAATCAATTTATGCTTTAAAATATTTACTTACTAAATTTTTTTTTTAACTATTATGCGTACTTATATTAAAATTAAATTTTACCAACAGTAAAAATTTAATTTGAATTAGTGGTTTTCAAATTTAGAATCATTATATTAAAATTAATTTATATTTCAAATTTCATTTTTATATTAAATTATCAATGTTAATAATTAATTACTACTAAAAAACTAAAATGGTTATTTTCACATAATTGATTTTAAAAAGAGTTTCATAATTATTATATAAATAAAAAAAGTTTTTAAATTTTAAATAATTACTCTAAAATAATTTTAATAAATATATAAAAATATACTAGAACATATTTAGTTTTTAATTGATATTAAATTAGTTTAAAAAAACATAGTGATTAAAAATACATTATTCTACAAAAACTTTTTTTATATGTATTATATATTTTAATTTAAAATTTAATTTTATAATATTAAAATTTATATATATATTAAATTAATTATAAATTCATATTTATCACTTTATTATTGTCAATGTTGGATCATCGTATATTTTTAATAATAAAATAATTAAGATAGTAAATTTCTAATCAAGGATATTAATGGTAAAGATGGGGTATTTAATGAGACACAAATTTTACTATAATAAAATAAAACATTGGATTTCTAGTGTAACTGTTTTTATCTAATCCACCTAAATCTCGTGAAATATCATTCTTACCCCTTAAAAAAGAGTCTTTCAAAGGGATTAGTATGTCTTTTCACCTATAAAAGGAGCTTAATTACACCCACTATAATCCACACTTATATTTATAAATCCCAATTACACTTTACCCATTGTACTACCCTGAGATACCCTTTAAACTTTTGGAATCCCCAAGTCTCAATAATTCTCAACAAGTCCTCTGTTTTAAAATGATACTTTATGAGGAGATCGAAACCATCAACATGAGTATTACATACACTTTAAATTATTTTATTTTTCTTTCTCATCATCCCTAATTTAAACCAATTATAACCATATGTGTATAATGGAATCATAACAAATTTAAATTTTCAAATATTTATTGTATAATTATTATCTATTCCACTATTCTTAAATTTTCATATTTTTATGGTAAAATAAGATAAAATATTTATTCCAAATGATTAATATCTTATTTTTAATTTATTTCATTCCTCTATGTAATAAATTTTTTAATTATCCTCTTTAATAAAATATAAATAAATTTATTATAAATAAATCATGTAATTATTATGCATTAAGCACTCTCATGTTATTTTGTTTTTTGGTATTAATCATTTGGTATCAAACAATCAAATTCCTGATCCCTTTTAATGTGATATTGTTCAATGTGTTCTTATTATGAAGGCATTTTTCATCTATGTCGACATCATTCAACGTTTTTATGTTTCATGTGGGATGTGCCTTTATAATATCATCTTCATTTTTTCACCAGATGAATTATGATCATGTAATTTTATTTATCGATTGACGAAATTATTAAATTACCCATATATCGATTACTTTATACAATGTTAGTTCAATGGATTCTTATATAGAAACTTATTCCTTTTATTGATTAGTGATTTTATCAATATAATAATATATCCATTAAAATATATGGTGTTATTTTTAGGGATTCATTCATTGAAATTTATTACATTTTTCAAGTAGAAAAATTATTGATTTAACTATATACATATTACTCTATACATTGTTAGTTTGATGGTCTCATACGTTGAAAGATATTCAATTTATTGACCAAATAAATAATTGACATAGTTATATAGCCATTACTCTATATAGTATTAGTTTTGAGAATTATTATATTGAAATATATTGCTTTTTTATTATATAATATAATGACATAATTGTTCACCCATTAATATATATTGTGTTATTTTTAGGGATTCATATATAGAAAAATATTCCATTTATTTATTAGTAAAGTATTTTAAAAAATTACATTCTATTTCAATATGAATTTTTAATGATTACTACAGAATTTTTTTAGGAATTTTTATCATATTCATTCCTTAAAATGATGAATGATCTTGATTCAAATAGTTATGGGTGGGTCCCTCAATAACCCCTCAACGAATAGGCAGGTCTCATGGGGAAAACTAGTTTGGGTATTTTCTATATACCATACCCATTTATGTGAGATGTCTTAGCACATGGAAATAATAGTATGTTTATAATGTCTGAAATAATTAATTTCACCACCATGAATTTCATTTTTAATGTCCAAGTGTTATGTTATGTTATTATCCATGGATTTTTTTCATGATTATATAATCAGTTTTATGTAATTAGATGATAATCATTTATTTCCAACAATACTATTCATTAATTTTTTATTCTATGATATATTTTTGTATACAATTTCGTTAACTAGTAATTTTATCTCTCTCTTCTTATGTTTCCATTTCCCCTTGTTATGAAGAAAGTTATAACCCATAGTATGTCTAGAAGAATAGTACATGAAAATATTTATGGGATATGTTGAATATTTATTATAAATTAATTATTATATTATATAGTGGAAATAATTTCAATTATTTGAGAAATATATTGGATTTATTAGTTAACTATTAAAAATAATTCTCTAATAATATCAACCTAAAATGTTAAGGGAAATTATGTAATGAAATAATTTTTCTAAATTATGTAATTATGGGATAAATATGTATAGTATATTATAGTAATTGTCATAGTAGGATTTAAATAACTATGGATATTATGATATCCTTTGATGATGATAATTTAAGAGTTATAAATTTCATTGAGGGTTGATAGGTTATTGTAGAAAAAGATTTTAATGGTATAGATAACCCATTAATTTGAATTATAAAATGTTGAATATTTATTATTTTTTGGGTAATCAGATTATATAAAATTAGATAAAATCATTAGTTTGAGTCTTTGTATTGGAAGCAAGCCGAAATTTAATAATATATGATGTGTGTCATCTCCTAGAAATTACACAGTTGTTTGAATACTATAAATTGGTTGAAAGTGTGGAACATAGATATCTATGCATAATAACCATAAAAAAGGCATGTTGAGTATCCACTAAATATTCACTCGGTGCTTGATGAGTGGAATTAAGACTTAAAATCTAGATAGACACACCTAAAAGATATTATTGGGATAATAAATATGTTCCTTATAAACCAATGTGAAGGATTTGAATATGTAACTAAATAAGTTAGAGAATATAATAGGAAATGACCACAGATAACTTATATTAAAATTTATAGATTCATAACATATGCTATATATAAACCGGAATGTTAATTTATGGATAAATATTATATTGAACTTTTTTATCATATATATCATCGATTTTTGGGTTTATAATAATATAAGAAATTACAGTATAGCATTATTATAGTTAGTTTTTTAATTATGTTAAGAATTATAAAAACCCTTTTTCAAAATATAAATAAATTGAATTGAAGTGATTTTTAGAATAAGTACAGGTTTAATAGTCAAATATATATTAGGATTCTTTTTTCATAATCATATGATCATTTAATATGATTGGATATTGTCTAGCCCATTTTGGTTTTTGTAGTTTATTGGAAATAGGATAATGAAAATGCAGTATTGAATGGTATATCTCTAGAAACCCTTACGCCATACAAACCAACTATGGAAAAATATTTAGCTCCATTGGTTATGAAAAATGAACATCTAGAAAAATATTATTATTATTAGGTAAAACCTGTTTTTCCTAGACATACCCGTGATATTAAGGTATACACCTCATTTGAAATTATATCATGGGTTACTTTTATCTTTTAATGACACTTAAAAAAGCCTATTATTCGGTGATGTTTAAAAATGGGAGGGAAAATAATTTAATAGGAAAAAATTAACTCCACGTGATTTTAAAATACCTTAAAGGATGTAAGATTGAACATTTTTTTGAGTATCAGTCCACAAATATTTACAATAGACATGATTTATATTTTTGATGCAATAATTTATCCATTTTTTATTTTTACAGATATCGAAAACCCATATTTTGAGGTGTTTTTTTAATATAATGCATGTATTAACACATGAAAGGAAGATGTAATATGATAGGTATATATTTTTTAGACAAATGTAAATAATTTACATTCATTATTTAACATCTATGTTAGAGGAAATGTGGGATATTGAGGGAATGTTTATAACCCAATGAAAAAGGGGGTTCAAAGGGTTCCATTGCCTTAGGTTCAAAAATAACTCTGTAATTGCACTTAACATCCTATATATTTAAATTAAATTCATTAATTGGTTAATTAATAAACTTTCACATTTTTTATTTATTATAATTTTCTAATGTTCCTTTATTACTATTTTTATGAAAAATAATTTTTAATTTAGTTTTTACGAGGGTGTCTCTTTCAAGGTTCCATGGTTTGGTTAATTGTGTATAATTATTGATGTTATTTTAAATGGGACTAAATATCTATAATTTAAATGATATAATATTCACTTCCTACCATAAATTATAATGTTCCCAAAAAATCATTAGTGTTCTGATATATATATGATTCTTTTAGAAAAAATTATATCATTATATAGTTAGTTCATTATAGTTGTTTTACCTACCATCACAATCACGATTAATTATATTTTGTTAAATTGTTATTAAAACACTATAAACATGGAATAAATTATTTTATAATTAATATTGTCATATTTTTATTCTAAAAATCATTTTATGTATATTCATGAGGGTGGTTAAGATAAATGAAGTATGTTGTTCATATAGGTGGTGAACCAACCATATTGAAAAAAACATTTTCAATTTATAATCCAAAGAAGGGAGTGTAGAGGATAGATATTCCATTAACACGATAACATTATAGTATATTTATAATATTTTATTAAATAATTCATTTTGGATGAGTGATAAAATAAGAATGTAAATATAAAAAATAATAAAAATAAAAAATTAAAGAATACAACCTCTTGAATGTTGTCTCTTGAAATAATCTGTAAGGAATGTGACTTTTATAAAAAAATACACTAGGTACATGGGGAATGATTTGATGAGAAATTTTTAGGGAAAATTTCCATAAAAAAGGCTTGGAATTTGTGATGATAAGGGGAGGAGAGGGTGGTATTTATAAATGGAGGAGAGGGGTGTTTCTGAATATTATATACATTAGTATATAACTTTGGCTCATGCGCATAAAAAATATCAATTATTGTGATTTTATATATTAAATGGTGCATTTTATTTAAAACTAATGGGTTCTTACATTATCCATAACTCAAAAATTCATGTATTTTTCTTTTAATCGAAAATACTGTAATTTTTCGTATATCATTACTCACTAAAAATACAAAAAATTTTGAAAACACCAAAAATTAACCCAGTCCATTTTGTAATGACTATATTAAAAAAATGTAATCATTTTTATGAAAATTATTTTTAAAATATTAAAAATTTAACTTATAAATAAAATCCTCTTTTATATGAAAAATACACATTTTAATATTATAAACAATTTTTTGACCCTTTGAAAAATTACTTATGGTCCCATAAAATTATATTATCATTATAACACAACATAATAATAATTTATATATAAATTTTACAAAAAAAAACTTCATTTTAAATAATTATATATTTTTTATAAAAGTGAAATTAAAACATTTATGTTATACAAAAATATAAACACTTATTATATCATTTTTAAAATATTTATTCATATATATCATGATATAAATATTCCATATTTTCCTTTTATAAAATTTGAAAATATTATTTTACAATTCCATAGGCGAGGATACAATTCTAAAAGTCATGTTAACATTTCCAGTGGATGTGTTACTATTCCAATGGTCGGGTTACTATTCCAAAATGAGATTACTATTCCAAAGGTTAGATTTGTAATGGTCCTATGGTACACTACTTCATATAAATACATCATAATTCATTAATAATTAATTCTATTATATTTCATCTCAAGGTAATATAAGTATTTTTTTTAAAAGAATATTTCATTTCAAATATTCTATACCATTTCTACATTGTTGTTCATGAGTGCCATTATTCTGGTGGATTGAGTACATCGAAAGTTTCATATTTTAGTTGTCATATTTTCATTATTTTTGTCACATTGAAATTTTTTCAATTATTATATCCATATATATTCCCTAAATTTAATGAAAAAATTATAATAAAATGTGGTAGGTTTTATCATTTGTTATGTGTGGATTATATAATATCATATTATAAGATATGACATAATTATATATTCATAAAGGAAATTCTAAAGATAAAATTGTGGTTCAATAAAGAAATGCTCTCCCAACACCCATCCCTTCAAATATTAGATTAAAAACATAAATTTATCAAAGGGAGAACTATACAAGAAGTGATTAATTTGGCTCAATAAATAAAAGCTGATCTTGATTGATATTTATTTGGATCTAATATAATAGTGAATACTAACATGGAAGAAGATTATTATAAGATATAATGGAGATTCATTATGATAGTTCTAAGAAGGTGTGTGTTTTTAGAGTGGTTATATAGACACTACTTTCATCAACATTCCTCATCATGGTCCACAATTTCCCCCATGGGAAAGGGATTTAAATTCTTTATGTCAATTCCGGGCCTATGAAAACGTGATCCTATCTCTCTGATTATAATTTTCCAAGATTTGGATATTCATAATAGGATACTCAAAATGAATTATTAATTGGATTGGTTCATCTATTAATTTTATACATGTATTCACAAGAATCTCCCATTTTTTCCTTAGTGAATTTTTATTCTCCATTAATATTAAGTGTGAATAAATAAAATTTATAATTTGATCTTGTGTGAATATAGTTGTAAGAGCATCCAGTTCATCTATTTTTTTAATGGAAGTGTTTATATATCTCATATATATATAATCAGGCACCCCAAATTCATTGAGGAAGTATTATAATATCATGAATGAATTTTCCAGTGAAATACCCGAGTGCTCCATTATTTATTGAGATAATTAATATTCAGTAAATTGGTTGTATTTAGAGTTCAATCATTGGAAGGATAATTGATTTTAAGATCCATTTTCTCTATATTGTATACTATTTCACTATGTTAAATAGTATTCTCTCCCCCACTCTAATTCATGTTATATTAATTTTTTGGTCCCCAAAGACATTTATTAGGATAGTTGCACTCTCTCTTAATATCTTAATATAGCACTCTAACAATGAGGGCACGCATAAATAAGCTATTTTTACTTGGATGGATAAACTTATTGCAATCTCTAGAGAATAAAAGAAATTATCCAGTGTATATAATGAAATTTTTCTAGGTATTATACCTTAATGAAATATATTTAGGCTAATTTTATATTGAAAATTTAAGGTATTTATACAACTAGTTATCTTGATGGATCCAATGGATCCCAGTTGTAGTGATGCCTTTATAGTCACATTATCACTATAAACTGTATATCTCACTTTATATTCATTAGAAGTAACATTACCTTCTCAATAGACAATTGGGTGGGTTCCCCTCTCTTGTATATAGGTTTTCCAATTGCAAATGGTTCCTTCAGTAATGCGAGTGAACATCCCTCATTCATGGATTTTGTTCTTTATTATTAAAAAATTCTTTTCAAACAATATCCAACTCATCGATGAACCATAAATACAGCTACCATAACATAATCCATATAAAGAAAAATCATGATGAAAGGTCTAGTAGCCATTATTTCAAATCCTTACTAATCAAATTAAGCATCTTCATCTAGTGTATTAGGAATTAGGATCTCCCAACTAGTGATGTAGTGAAAAAGAGAGGAATTCACAGAGGTTCTAAATGAACATGTTGGGAGCATGAAAAAACATAGTTAGTGTTTTCCCACCCTAGGATTTTAAATTATATTTTACGTTAATACCAAATGTGTTCAACATCGTTCTCCACACACAACATTGAACTATAATGAACTGTGAAACATTATATATCCCTTAAAATAAGGATGTTCACTAGAGGGTAAAAATAGAGGTAAATAAAATACTAAATATATATATATATATTTATAAATTAAATTTACTTCTAATTAATTGATAAATTTATATCAGTCTAGATCAGTAACAAATAAATTCAATTTATGCTTAAAAATATTTTTTTACTAAAAATTTATTTTTTAACTATTCTGCGTACTTATATTAAAATTAAAATTTACCAACCCTAAAATTTTAATTTGAATTAGTGATTTTAAAATTTATAATCATTATATTATGATTAATTTATAATTCAAATTTCATTTTTATATTGAATTAGCTAGGATAATTATTAATTACTACTAAAAAACTAAAATGTTTATTTTCAAAAAATTTATTTTAAAAAGAGTTTAATAATTATTATATAAATAAAAAAAGTTGATAAATTTTAAATAATTACTATAAAATAATGTTAATATATATATAGAAATATACTAGAACTTATTTAGTTCTTAATTGATATTAAATTAGTTTAAGAAAACATAATTATTAAAAATACATTTTTCTAAAAACTATTTTTCTATATATTATATATTTTAATTTATAAGTTAATATTCTCATATTAAGATTTATATTTATATTAAATTAATTATATATTCATATTTATCACTTCAATATTGTCAATGTTGTATCATATTATATTTTTAATAATAAAATAATTAAGATGGTAAATTTCTATTCAAGGTTGTTAATGGTAAAGATGGGTAATTTAAAGAGACACAAATCTTATTATAATAAAATTGAAGATAAGATATCTTTTCATCACTTTTTTAGCTAATCCACCTAAATCTCATGAAATTTCATTCTTACCCATCAATAATGATTCTTTCCCAGGGATTAGTATGTCTTTTCACCTATTAAAGAAGCTCAATTATACCCAATATAATCCACACTTATATTTATAAATCCCAACTACACTTTACCCATTGAACTACCCTGATATACCCTTTAAACTTTTGGAATCCCCTAGTCTCAATAATGCTCAAAAAGTCCTCTATATCAAAATGATACTTTAAGAGAAGATCAAAACCATCAACATGAGTATTACTTACCCTTTAAATTCCTTTATTTTTCTTTCTCATCCTCCCTGATTTAAACCAATTATTAGCATTTGAATATAATGAAATCATAAAAAATTTAAATTTTCATATATTTATGGTATAATCATTATCTATTCCACTCTTCTTCAATCGAAAAAAATTAAATCATTATCTATACATGCATGCAAACTACATCCTCTATGAACACGAAATATTCATTCTCACCACCACCTTTCATAAATGGTTTTATAAATGGTTTTAGTGAATATATAACCTATTTACTACATGATTTATATTTTATAATTATATATTATGCACTCCATAAATAATACTAAATTTATGTTATAAATTTAACCACAAAAAATTTTCAGTAAAAAACATATAAGAGTTATTCCAAATGATTAATATCTTATTTTTAATTTATTTTATTCTTCTTTGTAATAAATTTTTTAATTATCCTCCTTAATAAAATCAAAATAATTTCATTATAAATAAATCTTGTCATTATTATGGATTAAGTATAATCATGTTATTTTCATTTTTGGTATCAAACAATCTAATTCTTGATCCCATTTAATGTGATGTTTTTCAATGTGCACTTATTATGAAGGCATTGTTCATCTACGTCAACATCGTTCAATGTTATTATGTTTCATGTGGGATGTGCCTTAATAATACCATATTCATTTTTCCCCAGATGAATTATGATCATGTAATTTTATTTATCAAATGGGGAAATTATTAAATTAATCATAACGATTACTCTATACAATTTTAGTTCGATGGATTCTTATATAGAAAATTATTCCTTATATTGATTAGGGATTTTATCAATATAATCATATAACAATTAAAATATATGATCTTATTTTTAGGGATTTATTCATTGAAATTTATTCCATTTTTCAAGTACAAAAATTATTGAAATAACCATATACATATTACTCTATACAGTGTTAGTTTGATGGATTCATACGTTGAAAGTTATTAAATTTATTGACCAGATAAATAATTGACATAGTTATATTCCCATTAAGATATATAGTGTTAATTTTTGAAAATTATTACATTGAAATATATTCCTTTTCTTATTAGATAAAATAATGAAATAATTGTTCACCCATTAATTTATATTATTTTAGTTTGAGGGATACATATATAGAAAAATATTCCATTTAATTATTAATAAAATATTTTAAAAAATTATACATTTTATTTCAATATGAATGTTTATTGTTCACTATGGAATTTTGTTTAGGAATTTTTTTCTTATTAATTCAATAAAATGATGAATGATCTTGATTCAATTAGTGATGGGTGGGTTCCTCAATAACCCCTCAACGAATAGGCAGGTCTCATGGGGAAAACTAGTTTGGGTATTTTCTATATACCTTACCCATTTATGTGATATGTCTTAGCACAAGGAATTAATAGTAAGTTTATGATCTCTGAAATAATGAATTTCACCACTATGAATTTCGTTGTTAATGTCCATGTGTTATATTAAATTATTATCCATAGATTTTTTCATGATTATATAATCATTTTTATGGAATTAGATGGTAATCATTTATTTCCAACAATATTATTCATTACTTTTTAATTATATGATATCTTTTTGTATACAATTTCACTTTCTGGTCATTTTATCTCTCTCTTCTTATGTTTTCATTTCCACTTGTTATGAAGAAAATTATTACCCTAAGTATGTCTAGAACAATAGTACATGAGAAGATTTATGGGATATGTTGAATATTTATTATAAATTAATTATTATATTATATTGTGAAAATAATTTCAATTATTTGAGAAATATATTGGATTTATTAGTTAACTATTAAAAATAATTCTCTAATAATATCAACCTAAAAGGTCAGGGGAAATTATGTAATGAAATAATTTCTCTAAATGATGTAATTATGGGATAAATAGGTATACTATATTATAGTAATTGTCATAGTAGGCTTTAGATAACTATGTAGATTAGGATATCCTTTGATGAAGATAATTTAAGCGTTATAAATTTCCTTGAGGGTTGATAGGTTATTGTTAAAAATGATTTTAATGGTATAGATAATCCATTATTTTGGTTAAGAAAATATTGAATATTTATTGTTTTTTGTGTAATAAGATGATATAAAATTAGATAAAACCATTAGTTTGAGTCTCTATATTGGAAACAAGCCTAAATTTAATAATATATTATGTGTGTCATCTCATTGAAATTACACAGTTGTTTGTATACTAAAAAGTGGATGAAAGTGTGGAACAGAGAAACCTATGGGTAATGACCATAAAAAAGGCATGTTGAGTATCAACTAAATATTCACTCGGTCCATGATGAGTGGAATTAAGACTCAAAATCTAGATAGACACACCTAAAAGATATTATTGGGATAATAAATTTTATCCTCATGAACCAATGTGAAGGATTTGAATAGGTAACTAAATAGGTTAGAGAAGCTAACCGGAAATGAAAATAGATAACTTATATTAAAATTTATAGATTCATAACTGATGGTATATATAAACAGGAATGTTAATTTAAGGATAAATATTATTTTGAATTTTGTTATCATATATATCATTAATTTTTGGGTTTATAATATTATAAGAAATTACAAGATATCATTATTATCGTTATTTTTTTATTATGATAAGAAGTATAAAAACCATTTTTTAAAATATAAATAAACTGAATTGATGTAATTTTTACTTGAAGTACAGGTTTAATAGTGGAATATATATTTGGATTCTTTTTTTATATTCATATAATCATTTAATATGATTGGATATTGTCTTGGCCATATTGGATTTAGTAGTTGATTGGAAATAGGATTTTGAAAATTTAGTAGTGAATGGTATATCTCTAGAAACCCTTACACCATACAAACCAACTACGGAAAAATATTTAGCTCCATTGGTTATGAAAAATGAACATCTAGAAATATGATTATTAAAAGGTAAAACCCGGTTTTCCTATCCATACCCATGATATTAAGTTATACACCTCATTTGAATTTATATCATGGGTTACTTTTATCTTTTAATGAAACTTAAAAAAGCCTATTATTCGGTGATGTTTAAAATTGGGAGGGAAAATGATTTAATGGGAAAAATTAACTCCACATGATTTTAAAATACCTTAGTGGATGTAAGATTGAACATTTTTTGGAGTATCAGTCCACAAATATTTACCATAGACATGATATATATTTTGGATGCCATAATTTATCCATTTTCTATTTTTACAGATATCGAAAACCTATATTTCGAGGATTTTTTCTAACATAAGGCATGTATTAACCGATGAAAGGAAGGTATAATATGATTGGTATATATTTTTTAGAAAAAATTATATATTTTATATTCATTATGTAACATATAAGTGAGAATAAATGTGGGATAGTGAGGGAATGTTCACAACCTAATGAAAAAGGGGGTTTAGAGGGATCTATTGCCTTAGGTTCAAAAATAACTCTGTAATTGCACTTTATATCCTAAATAATTAAATAAAATTCATTAATTGGTTATTTAATAAACAATCCCATTTTTTTATTTATTATAATTTTATAATGTTACT
The DNA here is from genome assembly GCA_963277665.1 of Viscum album. NCBI lineage: Eukaryota > Viridiplantae > Streptophyta > Magnoliopsida > Santalales > Viscaceae > Viscum > Viscum album. Next base: position 1,514,224,827 of record OY728127.1, on the reverse strand, counting down.
TCAAAACTATTTTCATGAAAAATAATGTTTAATTTAGTTTTTACGAGGGTGTATCTTTCAAGGATCCATAGTTTGGTTAATTGTGTATAATTATTTATGTTATTGTAAATGGGACTAAATATCTATAATTTAAATTATACAATATTCACTTCCTACCATAAATTACAATGGTCCCAAAATATCATTCTTGTTCCAATATAGAGATGATTATTTTAGTAAAAATTATATCATTATACAGTTAGTTCATTATGGTTATTTTACCTACCATCAAAAACTAGATTAATTTAAATTTATTAAATTATTATTAAAACACTATAAACATGGAATAAATTATTTAATAATTAATATTGTAATATTTTTTTTCTAAAAATCATTTTATGTCTATTCATGAGTGTTGTTAAGAGAAATGAACTGTGTTGTTCATATAGGCGTTGAACCAACCATTTTGCAAAAAAACATTTTCATTTTATAATCCGAATAAAAGAGTGTAAAGGATGGACATTCCATTAAAAATATAACATTATAGTATATTTATAATATTGTATTAAATATTTAATTTTTTATGAGTGATAAAATAATAATGTAAATATAGAAAATAATTAAAAATAAAAAAATAAAGAATATGACCTCTTGAATGTTGTCTCTTGAAATAATCCATAAGGAATGTGACTTTTATAAAAAAAAGAACACTAGGTACATGGGGAATGATTTGATGAGAAGTATTTAGGGAAAATTTCCATGATAAAAGGCTTAGAACTTGTGATGATAAGGGGAGGAGATGGTGGTATTTATAAATGGAGGAGAGGGGTGTTTTTGAATATTATATACATTAGTCTATTATTTTGGGTCTTGCACATAAAAAACATAAATTATTCTGATTGTATATATTGAATGGTGCATTTTATTTTTAACTAATGGGTTCTTACATTATCCATGACCCAAAAATTCATGTATTTTTCTTTTAATGGAAAATACTATAATTTGTCGTATTTCACTACTCACTAAAAATACAACTATTTTTTAAAACACCAAAAATTAACCTAGACCATTTTTTAATGTGCATATTTAAAATATGTAATCTTTTTTATGAAAATTAGTTTTAAAATTTTATACATTTAACTCTTAAATAAAATCCTCATTTATTTGAAAAATGAAAATTTTAATATTATAATCAATTTTTTGACCCTTTAAAAAATTAATTATGGTCCCATAAAATTATATTATCAGTATAAAACAACATAACACTAATTTATATATAAATTTTATAAAAATAAACTTCATTTAAAATCATTATATATATTTTATAAAAGTGAAATTAAAATATTTATGTTTTACAAAAATACAAACACTTATTATATAATTTTTTAAATATTTATTTATATATATCATGATATTAATATTCCATATTTTCCTTTTATAAAATCTGAAAATATTAATTTACAATTCCATAGGTGAGGATACAATTCTAAAAGTCATGTTAACATTTCCAATGTAAGTATTATAATTCCAACGGTCAGGTTACTATTCCAAAATGAGATTACTATTCCAGTGGTTAGGTTTGTAATGGTCCTACAGTACACTACATCCTATAAATACATCATAATTCATTAATTGTTAACTATATTCTATTTCATATCAAGGTAATATATGTATTTCTGTTTTGAAATGAATATTTAATTTTAAATATTTTACTTCATTTCTACATTGTGTTCATGAGTGCCATTATTCTGGTGGATTGAGCACATCCACAATTTCATATTTTAGTTATCATATTTTCATATTTTTGTCACATTACAATTTCTTCAATTATTAAATCAATATATATTCTCTAAATTTAATGAAAAAATTATAATAAAATGTGGTAGGTTTTATCATTTGTTATGTGTGGATTATATAATATCATATTATATGATATGAAACAATTATATATTAATAAAGGAAATTCTAAAGATAAAATTATGGTTCAATATAAAAAGGCTCTCCCAACACCTATATCTTCAAATATTAGATTAAAAACATAAATTTATCGAAGGGAGAACTATACAAGAAGTGATTAGTTTGGCTCAATAAATAAAATCTGATATTGATTGATATTTATTTAGATAAAATATAATAGTAAATACTAGCATGGAAGAAGATTATTATAAGATATAGTGGAGATTAATTATGATAGTTCTAAGAAGGTGTGTCTTTTTATAGTGGTTATATTGACACTACTTTCATTAACATTCCTCATCATGGTTCACAATTTCCCCCGTGGGAAAGAGATTTAAATTCATCATGTTAATGTGGGGCCTATCAAAAGGTGATCCTATCTCACTGATAATAATTTTCCATGATTTGGATATTCATAAAAGGATACTCAAAATGAATTATTAATTGGATTGGTTCATCTATTCAATTTATACATCTATTCACTTGAATATCCCATTTTTTCCTAAATGATTTTTTATTATCCATCAATAGTAAGTGTGAATAAATAAAATTTATAATTTGATCTTGGGTGAATATAGTTTTAAGATCATCCAGTTCATCTATTTTATTAATGTATGTGTTTATATGTCTCAAATATATATAATCAGGCACCCCAAAATCATTGAGGAAGTATTAGAATCTCATGAATTAATTTTCCAGTGAAATACATGAGGGCTCCATTATTTGTTGAGATAATAAATATTCAGTACTTTGGTTGTATTTAGAGTTGAATCATTGGAAGGATAATTGATTTTAAGATCCATTTTCTCTATATTGTATACTATTTCACTATGTTAAATACTCTTCTCTCCCCCACTCAAATTCATGTTATATTAATTTGTAGGCCCCCAAAGACATTGATTGGGATCATTGAACTCTCTCTTAATAGCTTAATGTAGGACTCTAACAATGAGGGCATGCATAACTAAGCTATTTTTTACGTGGATGGATAAACATATTGCAATATATAGAGAATAAAAGAATGTATCTAGTGTATATAATGAAATTTTTCTAGGGATTCTATCTTAATGAAATATATTTAGGCTAATTTTATCTAGAAAATTTAAGGAATTTATACAACTAGTTATCTTGATAGATCCAATGGATCCCAGTTGTAGTAATGCCTTTATAGTCACATTATCACTATAAACTGTATATCTCACTTTATAATAAGTAGAAGTAACATTACCTTCTCAATAGATAATTGGGTGGGTTCCCCTCTCTTGTATATAGGTTTTCCTATTGCTAATGGTTCCGTTAGTAATGCAAGTGAACATCCCTCATTCATGGATGTTGTTCTTGATTATTCAAAAATTCTTTTCAAACAATATCCAACTCATCAATGAACCATAAATACAACTACCATAACATAGTCCTTATGAAGAAAAATCATGATGAAAGGGCTTGTACACTTTATTTCAAATCCTTACTGATCAAATTAAAAATATTTATCTATTGTATTAGGCATTAGGATCTCCCAACTAGTGATGTAGTGAAAAAGAGTGGAATTCACAGAGCTTTTAAATGAACATGTTGGGAGCATGGAAAAACATAGTTAGTGTTGTCCTACCCTAGGATTTTAAATTATATTTTACTTTAATACCTAATATTTTCAACATTGTTTTACACACACAACATCGAACTATAATGACCTGTGAAACAATATATAACCATTAAAATATGGTTGTTTACTAGAGGGTAAAAATAGATGTAAATAAAATATGAAATATATATATTTATAAGTTAATTTTATTTCTAATTAATTGATAAATTTATATTAGTCTAGCTCAATAACTAATAAAATCAATTTATGCGTAAAAATATTTTTTTACTAAAAATTTATTTTTTAACTATTATGCATACTTTTATTAAAATTAAATTTTACCAACACTAAAAATTTATTTTGAATTATTGGTTTTAAAATTTATAATCATTATATTAAAATTAATTTATAATTCCAATTTCATTTTGATTTTAAATTAGCAATGTTAATTATTAATTACTGCTAAAAAACTAAAATGGTTATTTTCACAAAATTGTTTTTAAAAAGTGTTTAATAAATATTATATAAATAAAACAAAGTTGATACATTTTAAATAATTACACTAAAATAATTTTAATACATATATATAAATATACTATAACTTATTTAGTTTTTAATTTATTTTAAATTAGTTTAAGAAAACATAATGATTAAAAATACATTTTTCTACCAAAACTATTTTTCTATGTATTATATATTTTAATTTAAAAGTTAATTTTCTCATATTTAGATTTATATATATATATTAAATTAATTATAAATTCATATTTATCACTTTAATATTTTCAATGTTGGATAATATTATATTTTTAATAAAAATATAATTAAGATGGTAAATTTATAATCAAGGATGTTAATGGTAAAGATGTGTAATTTAAACAGACACAAATTTACTATAATAAAATGGAACATGAGATTCCTAGTGTCACTTTTTTTACTAATCCACCTAAATCTCATGAAATTTCATTCTAACCCCTCGATAAATAGTCTTTCCCAAGGATTAGTATGTATTTTCACCTATAAAAGGAGCTCAATTACACCCACTATAATACAAACTTATATTTATAAATCCCAATTACACATTACCCATTGTACTTCCCTGAGATACCCTTTAAACTTTTGGAATACCCTAGTCTCAATAATTCTCAACAATTCCTCTATTTCAAAGTGATACTTTAAGAAAAGATTGAAACCATCAACATGAGTATTACTTACCCTTTAAATTCCTTTATATTTCTTTCTCATCCTCCCAGATTTAAACCAATTATAACCATATGTATATAATGAAATCATAAAATTTTTAAATTTTCATATATTTATGGTATAATCATTATCTATTCCACTCTTCATCAATAAAAAAAATTAAAACATTATCTATACGTACGTGTGGACTAATTCCTCTATGAACACTAAATTTTCATTCTCACCACCACCATTCATGAATGGTTTTAAAAATCGTTTTACTGAAAATATAACCTATTTATTACATTATTTATATTTTATAATTATATATTATGCACTATACAAATAATATTTAATTGATGTTATAAATTTAACCACAAAAAAATGTTTAGTAAAAGAAGATAAAAGAGTTATTCCAAATAATTAATATCTTATTTTTAATTTATTTTATTCTTCTATGTAATAACTTTTTTAATTATCCTCCTTAATAAAATCTAAATTATTTCATTATAAATAAATCATTTCATTATTATGCATTACGTACTCTCATGTTATATTCTTTTTTGTTATTAATCTTTTGGTATCAAACAATATAATTCTTCATCACTTTTAATGTGATATTGTTCAATGTGATCTTATTATGAAGGCATTGTTCATCTACATCAACATCCTTCAATGTTGTTATGTTTTAGGAGGGTTGTTCCTTTATAATAACATCTTCAATTTTCCCCATATGAATTATGAGAATGTAATTTTATTTGTCGACTAGGGAAATTATTAAATTACCCATATACCGATTAATCTATACAATGTTAGTTCGATGGATTCTTATATAGAAAATTATTCCTTTTATTGATTAGGGATTTTATCATTATAATCATTTAAACATTAAAATATATGGTTTTATTTTTAGGTATTCATTCGTTGAAATTTATTCCATTTTTTAGTAGAAAAATTATTGAAATAAAAATATACATATTACCCTATACATTGTTAGTTTGAAAGATTCATACGTTGAAAGATATTCAATTTATTGACCAGATAAATAATTGACATAGTTATATACCCATTACGCTATATAGTATTTTTTTGAAAATTCTTACATTGAAATATATTTGTTTTTTTATTAGATAAACTAATGACATAATTGTTCGCCCGTTAATATATATTGTGTTAGCTTGAGGGATTAATATATAGAAAAATATTCCATTTATTGATTTGTAAAATATTTAAAAAAATATAAATTTTAATTCAATATGAATGTTTATTCATTACTACATAATTTTGTTTATGAATTTTATATCTTATTCATCCCTTAAAATGATGAATGATCTTGATTAAATTAGTGATGGGTGGGTCCCTCAATAACCCCTCAATGAATAGGATTTTCTCTGGGGAAAACTCATTTGGGTATTTTCTATATACCTTACCCATTTATGTAAGATGTCTTAGCATAAGGAATTAATAGAATGTTTATGATGTCTAAAATATTGAATTTCATCACCATGAATTTCATTGTTAATGTCCATGTGTAAAGTTATATTATTATCCATGGATATTTTCAGGATTATATAATCAGTTTTATGGAATTAGATTATAATCATTTATTTCCTACAATGTTATTCATGCCTTTTTTATTCTATGATATCTTATTGTATAAAATTTCACTTTCTGATCATTTTTTCTCTCTCTTCTTATATTTCCATTTCCCCTTGTTATGAAGAAAATTATTACCCATAGTATGTCTAGAATAATAGTACATGAGAAGAAGTTATGGGATATGTTGAATATTTATTATGAATTAATTATTATATTATATGGTGGGAATAATATCAATTATTTGAGAAATATATTGGATTTATTCATTAATTCTTAAAAATAATTCTCTAATAATATCAACCTAAAAGTTCAGGGGAAATTATGTTATGAAATAATTTCTCTAAATGATGTAATTATGGGATAAATAGGTATAGTATATTATAGTTATTGCCATAATAGGCTTTAGATAACTATATATATTAGGATATCCTTTAATGAAGATAATTTAAGAGTAATAAATTTCATTGATGGTTGATAGGTTATGGTTGAAAATGATTTTAATTGTATAGATAACCCATTATTTTGGTTTATAAAATATTGAAAATTTATTGTTTTTTGGGTAATAGGATGATATAAAATTAGGTAAAACCATTAGTTTGAGTCTGTGTATTGGAAACAAGCCTAAATTTAATAATATATGATATGTGTCATCTCCTAGAAATTACACAGTTTTTTCGATACTAGAAAGTGGATGAATGTGTGGAACAGACAAACTTATGGGTAATAACCATAAAAAAGGCATGTTGAGAATCCAATAAATATTCACTCGGTGCATGATGAGGGGAATTAAGAATCAAAATCAAGATAGACACACCTAAAAGATATTATTGGGATAATAAATATGATCCTAATGTACAAATGTGAAGGATGTGAATATGTTACTAAATAGGTTAGAGAAGCTAATAGGAAATGACCACAGATAACCTATATTAAAACTTATAGATTCATAACGTATGGTATATATAATCTAGAATGTTAATTTTTGGATATATATTATGTTGAATTTTGTTATCATATATATCATTGATTTTTGGGTTTATAATATTATAAGAAATTACAAGATGGCATTATTATAGTTATTTTTTAATTATGTTTAGAATTATAAAAACCCTTTTTAAAAATATAAATAAATTGAATTGAAGTTATTTTTAGTTGAAGTACTGGTTTAATAGTTGAATATATATTAGGATTATTTTTGAATGTTCATATGATCATTTAATTTGATTGGACATTGTCTAGCCCATTTTCGTTTTACTGGTTGATTGGAAATAGGATAATGAAAATGTAATAGTGAATGGTATATCTCTAGAAACCCTTACGCCCTACAAACCAACTACGGAAAAATATTTATCTACCTCGGTTATGAAAAATGAACATCAAGACAAATGATTATTAATAAAAAAATCCTATTTTTCCTAGTCATACCCATGATATTAAGGTATACACCTCATTTGAAATTATATCATGGGTTACTTCTATCTTTTAAGGACACTTAAAAAAGCCTATTATTTTTTAATGTTTAAAATTGGGAGGGAAAATAATTTAGTTGGAAAAAATTAACTCCACATGATTTTAAATTATATTTTACTTCAAAATATTATGCGTTCAATTGATTTCTTCTCACAAAACACCAAAAAAAATGAGCGATGGAAAATAATATAACCATTAAAATATATTCACCGAATTGGTATGTAAAAATAGTGGTAATAGAATTATGAAATATATGAATAAAAAAATAAAGGATTATTTAATACTAATTTATTGATAAAATTTAATTATTTTATCTCAATAACTAATAAAATTATTTTAGGTTTATAAATGTTTTTTTTAAATGGACTTTTTTACACATTATGTACACTTAAATTAAAATTAATATTTTATCACCCCTAGAAATTTCAATTGATGAAATGGTTTTCATATTTGGAATAATACTAACAAAATTTAATAATATGGGAAATTTAATTTTTTAATTTAGTTATAATTGTTGATTATTAATTACTATAGTAAAATTAGAATGATTATTTTCAAATAATTTATTTTAAAAGAGTTGCATAATTTTTATTTAAATTATTAAATATGATTTATTTTAAATTATAAGTATTATAAAATTATTATACATTCCTAAAAATATAATAATATATATTTTTATTAATGTAAATTAAATTCGGTTAAGAACACTTAAATATTAAAAATATATTTGTATACCAAAATAGGGTTTTATATATTAGATTTTTTAATTTGAATGTTATTTTCCTCATATTTATAAATTTAATTATATTAATTAGATTCCAAATTTGGATTAAAAACATATTATATATGGTTATATGGGTCATATTATATATTTATTCACAAAAAAATTAACATTGTTAATGTTCAATCAGAGTTAAAAGAGGTAAAGAGGGGTAATTTCAAGGGGTGTGAATTATCCTATATTAACATGGAACTTATTCATTGTTGAATAAATTTTTTTAGTTTGGAATGTCAAACCTATATTTATCACCAAAATTTCCTCACATAACATAACTAAATATCATGGAATTATATTCATAACATTTACTAAACATTCGATTTGAAGGATGTGTCCCTCATTTTCACCTAAAATATGATCACACTTGCATCCACATAAATCCACCCCTATGGTTCAAAATTCCCATGAAAATAAACCCATATTTATTCCACAATATTTCTTTTAAATTTATTATAGTCCCCACTCCCAATAAAGTTCCTCATGTCCTCTATTTACAATAGATACTTCAAGATAATATCCAAACTCTAAATGTGTGTATTACTTACCCTTTAACATCATTTCATTATACATTTCATCCACCCTCCCACTGACCTATTATATCCATATTTATATAAATACATAATTATAAATAATATAAATAAATATTATTATATTTATTGTATAACCATTATCCATTCCCATCACATTCAACAAAAAAGGAAAAAATATTTCATGCCTACGTGCAGATAACCACCTCCAAAAATAATCCATTTTTTGGTTACTTCCATTCAAGGATGGTTATAGAAAAGATTTTATGGAATATGTACAAAGTTTTCTATGTAATTTATATTATGTTAATATAAACTAGGAATTATCTAAAAATATTAACTGTCAATGATCATTTAAAATTTAACCACCATAAAAGATCATACTACGAAGAAAACAAATTTCTTCCTTCGAAAAAATATCATCCTTTTTATTTATTTTATTCTTCTAAATATTCCCAATTATAAAATATTAATTTAGTACATATAAATAATTCCATTATAGTTATTTTATAATGATATTAGAAATAAATAACTTCATAATTATCCACTAATTAAATCATATTCTTATTTGGGCCAGATTAAACACCACCGTGAATATTGCTATAAATCTATATCATGGATGGTCATTGAAACATAAATAATTCTAATGCCATATATTAATAATTGAATAATTATTTTTCAATTATTCTATAAATTAAGTATTAATATTTAAAATATTTATTAATATATCACCCTTTATTTATTAAATTCACTAAATGAACCCATCCCCTATTTTACATTGATGACTCGTAAATAAAATATTTAGCGAATGAAACTAGAACATTATAAATCATTAATTAACATCTATTAGTGTACCAAATAATATATATAAATTATTAAAATGGTATCAAATAACATAAATCGACATAAAAATTATTAAATGTGTATGAAACAATCAAATGACTAACATTAGATATTGAAAATAATCTAAAAATAACTAATAAGTGGATAATAAATTATTATAATCGAAGATTATAAAAGTTATTATTATTCTATAAGGTTATGAAATTATTTTTTAAGGTATTTATGTTTATTATATAGGAGGTAAAATCATTTTCATGGATGTCGCAAATAAAGGTAACGGTCTCTTAGTCTCAATTCTATCACATTGATACATGTTATCTTCTGTAAACTATGTTTCCTTTAATATGGAGTTATTCTGAATTAATACCAAATAATTTCCTTCACTATTTTTTCAATTAATTCAGGGGATATGAAAATATGGATCATGTTCCTTTCATCAATCATATTTTTAGTCAAGTGTTACCAAATCAAACACAGTTTTTTTAAGATAAATTTCTCTTCAATGAGTTATGATTGTTCAATTTGAGATTTATTATTATAAGTTTCCTACATTTCACCATTTAATTTTTATATATGTAATTCTATGTTTTCCATCTATTTAAATCAACATTTTATTCAAAACAACGTCCTTGATGTGTTTTCTTTCTGAACAAAAATGTATCTTTGTCCAGAATAATTCACATCCTCTCAAATTGAACATTCTATTCCATTTCCATAAGATCCCTTCCTTCTAGTGTTATAATTAATATTTGGAAACCAAGTTGTGTATTTTTTTAATATTTTATTCATATTTATCTTTATCCCTTTTTAATATGAATTTTTTAATCATTTTTTAGATGTGGGTTTTCAATGAAAATAATTTTATGGTATTAAAAAAGATTTTTTATTCATGATATTATATTTCACCATTAACTCCATATTTCCTTGAAAAATACACTATGTATTTTTCAAGGATAAATTATAATAAAATCTATTTATAATTAAATATTTTCTAAAGTTTTACTTCAGTATTTTGAAAATGATTTTTTAAGGGACTTGTAATTTTCAATTATATGTTATTGTTAAAATTTGTTTATAAAATCACTTTTACCATTTCCCTTGCATTTTAAAAATTCAATTTAATTTTTAAACTAATATGATTTAAATATTCATGGAATACCTTTTAAATCATCTATAACTATTTTCTATTGGGAGATTAAACTCATGGTATAAATAAATTTTATTCTTGATCCCTTCTATTATGATACATCTTGATCTATTATTCTTATGAAAGTATTATTAATCTATATCAATATCCTTTAAACATATTATGTTACAAATGAGATATTATTTAACAATACCATCAAGATGATTTATCTATGTGAATTATGATCATGATATTTTATTTATTTATGGGGGAAATTATTTATTTAATGATATATCCATTACTCTATATGGTTTATGTTTGAGGTATTTGTATATATAATAATATTCCATTAATTGATCGAGTAAATTACTGAATTGACTATGTGCCCATTAATTTACATGGTATAAATTTTATGGATTATTAAATTGAAATATTTTCTATTTAATGACTTTGGAAATTATTTACTTAATTATATACCCTTAAATATGTAAGATGTTAGTTTGAGGGATTCTTACATTAAAATAGATTCCATTTTTTGACCGGGGAAATTATTGACATGAAAATATAATCATTACTCAACATTGTGTTAGTTTAATGAATGGTTACATTAAATGTTATTCAATTAATCAATTAGGGAAATTATTGACATAATAATATACCCATTACTCTCTAAAATGTAAATTTTTGGGATGGTTTCATATAAAGTAATTCCTTTTATATATTGGAGAATCATTGACAATATGTATACTTTTTATTTAAATACGTATGTTTGTTGATTACTAAAAAATGATGGTAATGTATTTAATATATTATTCATTACATAATGTTATGAATTAATTTTATTTAATGGGTGATGGGTGGGGCCTACATTATCCCCTCAAGGCATTGGTAGGTCTTATGAGAAAACTAGTTTGGGTATTTATTATACGCCTTACCTATATATGTGGGATTCCTTGGCAAAAGGAATTGGTGATATATTTATTTCATGTCATTTTATACATTCTATAAACATTAATTATGTTATTGAGGTCCATGTGTTTATTTATATTGTTAACAGTGGATTTATTTCAGGATCATGTGATTAATTATATTGAATTATTTTATTATAATTTATTTCCATCTAAATTATTCATGCCTGATTTTTTATATGATCACTTATGGTATATGATTCACCTTCCTTCATATTAGATCTCACCCTTTACTTTTTATATTAATCTAGCATATGAAAAAATGTAATAAGAATTTTATGTATAGAAGAATAGATTTTTTGGACAAATTATGGGAGACTGTAGCCACTTATTATGGATTATGTTGTTTATTGTATAGTGTAAAAAATCCATTATTTGAGAAAGGCAGGTGTTTTATCAGTTAATGATTTTTCATAATTCTCATAAACTCCAAACCTAAATGGTCCAAGGAATTTAGGAAATGAGATAATTAATATGGATCTTATATTTATTGGATAGTTATATATTCAATTTTATAGTTTCTTCCTTTTTTGTTTTTGGGTACTTGGAAAGAAAATTTTGGATAATCATTGTGGTATTGTGGGTGTCATCAATCGGTACAGTTCTTGGAATATCTTCCTAGTTGTGTGCATTATTGATCAAAGAACTATGATCATGGCCCATCAAATCGAGATTATCCATTCCACAGTATGTTTTTGGGTGATATGGGATTATAATAATGATGCTTACCAGAAATTCTTGAATCTAATCTATGTGTATCCTAATGGATAGTTTCTTTCTCAAGTGGTCAATATCAAATCATAATTCATGGATTTATATTTCTGTTGGCCATTAGAATTTAGATATATTGATCTAATTTAGTTTAGATAGAGGTAGTTTATGGGGGATCAAGGGAATTGGATTTGAAAGAAAGCACCAACTATCCTCCTCAAGATCTATTCACATGAATAATGTACCCATGAAATCATGTCAGGTGGAGGAATTATCTAGAATAACTAAGGCTATGTCTTATTGGAATTCTCAGCCTATTTTGGGGATGGATGTTATATTCAATATTAATTTAGTGAAATGTTCACATGAATCTGTACTTTCTATTCCAATAATATTTACCAATTGGAAGTTGATTTAATTTAGTGGTTATAGAATTAAGGGAACAAACTATTAGTCACTGTAGCATTTCTTACACAATTATAGCATACCAAAAAATGATTCATTAAGATATAGTGATCTTACACACTAGGTACAAGGGGAATAAGGTGGTTGATTATCTTTCTTATGAAGGTGGTCAGGAAGAGTTGTTTATGGATATCTTGAGTTTTGTAACGTTACGATTATGATGTATTGAAATATTCTATGGGTATTTCCTTATGCACTAAAACTTTTTTCGCTTTAATTATTTATCTATTCCTTGATGATTTAGTATTAAATATTTATAGCTATAATTCATTCATTTATTAAGGTGGAAAAAGTATAATAAAATTCCAAATCTGGTACTTGAAATGATTAGAAATAGATTTGAGAAATTTTAGGTCTATTAACTCAATTAACATAGGTTATGAATTATTTGACCAATGAAAGCTATAAACCATACATCATTTGGAAAATCTAGACACCTCTTATCAAAAAAATTCATTATGAGTAATTATTAATTCCAGGGTTTCTTCCCATGAAAATAAATAATGAGTAATCATTACTGATTATTAAGGGGATTTGATAGGAAATCAAATTTTCATTAACCCTCAGTAATTATTAGGGATTAACCTATAAAATCAATTTATTAGGTACCATCACTAATTCCATGGGGTTGTCCCTAGGTAATGAATTATCAAGATTCATTACAAAACCTAAATTTTATTTCCTAGTAAATATTCCATTGAAATACATCCATGGATAATTACAAGGGAAATTTCCAAAGGAATTAAAAGTACATGTGCAATCATTAATTTACACATTTATTTCTACTATTTATGGGATCAAATAATAAGAATAAATAATATATCAAATAGAAAATCATAGATATAACCACACAAATATAGTCATTTAATTAATTCAGAGGAACCCATAGTTTCACCTATTAATATACATTTTATTTCCAAGGATAAACACACCTCAGGAGTGGAAAAAACCATAGTCTATACCCGCCAACAGACTACTCATGGTCTATAAGAATAATCAATATCATGAATTTTGGATAATAATAGTTACGAATAACTTACGTAATGTGTAAAGTGTGTTGGCATGACCACACATCACATGAATTATAATAATAAAAATAATTTAATCGAAATAATTATGAACACCAACCAAAGATTTATAGAACCCCACTCAAATAATATCCCCCTAGTTTTTTATAAAATAGCAAGAATGGAGGAATTAGATAAAAACCCAAATCTAGGACATAAAATAAATTATTGGAATAGTATAACTTTCAAGACAAGGAAACTAATAAGGATTCAGAATGGATCGATATCCATACAACAATATATCTATAAAAATAAATGATACTATATTCCTAGACGAAATGAGAGACAAAATAATCACAGTGAAGAATGAAGAGGGAATGAATGGGATCCGTAGGTTATGAAAATTAGTATAAAAGGACCCTATAACATCTCAATAAAACAATGGGTAGAATAGAAAAAATTTCCCATTTTAAAAGGATCTCTAAGTCTCACCATGTCAAGCTCCATGGTGTGGACCTTGATATGGTCTAGCCTAAACACCCAATGAAGACATGCATCAGGGTGGTATTCCTCGCCGTAAAGAAAACACCTCATGAAATGACTTGATTTTTTGCTTCTACATCATTGTTCCTCACCACGAGGTCTCCTAGTTGAATTGTTCAGTGAATAGAGACCATAGTGCATCCTTTCCATGTTTCTACCCCTAGTTCCTTGGATTTGTATGACACAACGACACCCCTTAAAATGAATATATATGAAGTTTTAGTTTACTCATATCCCAATGAAAACCCCTGTAATAACTTTAGAAATATCCCAAGTATGGATCTCAAGATGTTCTAGGATAGAATTACGTTTCATTGAACAAACCCATCCAAGGGAGGCAACATGGTAGGGAACCTCCATGAAGCTTCATAGCAGGGATAAAACCCTAACACCATGGGATGATCTATGGACTGGATCATTTTATGTCCATTAAAAATGGGGAGAATATGGACACAACGGTGTAAAGGAATCAATGTTAAGACTCCATGTGCTCTGGGTGACTCTAAAGCCTCTCAAACCTACTCCTAATACCATATAAATCCATGAACACCTAAAAACCCACAGAAACAACCCCAAAACCAACTCCATGAAAAGTATACCAATTAAGAAACATGTATTTGAACAATATTAAATTTGCACATGACTTAAAATGAGTTTGAGGTTATACATTATCCCCCCATAAAGTAGTTTTTCCTCAGGCTTCTTACCTAAACATCATTGGGCCTCGCAGGTAAACAAATACGGCCATTAAGCCATTATATCTGACTATTGTTCCTATTTATCATTCATTACATTCTTGGGATACCACCACACAAATAATAGAGGATCCATCATTCCACAAAGATTCATTTATTTATGATCTACTATACAAACTAGATTCAACTCAAATGACTCATCATCCATAAGCTCAACATAATTTATGTGAATTACATGAGAAGGATCGAAATAGAATATTTAAATCTGTGACATATGGAATAAATCATGTTTATCTCTAAAAATTTGGGGATTATACTATCGATATGATACTTTATTAATCATGTATACTATCTTGAATATCCTCACAAATCTGTGTCCCAACATTCCCTGCCTCTATAAAAGATTGTGTCTGAACAACAGTGATACATGATGGAATACCCCATAAACCACCTAAAACATAAGAATTTTGTTTTTATAGTCCATATATGAAATCAATCTACCGTATTTATTCCCCAAATATTTCTAGATCAAATAAATATTATGAGAGTTCTCCTAAAAAAACTCAGTTCGATTAACTTTGACTAAACATCCTCTTACCAATACAGAGGTGAACAACATAGTCTAATGTATATATCCACATATGGTTCCATATATATTTTTGTGAGATAACAACTATTAGAGGAGAAATGTATTAAATCAAATTTTTTCTTTAAGGAAAAACGAAATTACAGGATGCATTCTCTTTGCATATCCTCTAGAATCTATATTATCTGCTCATATTGTTCATTAGTTTGTAGATGATAGGAAGTTCTCAGATTCACCTGTATACCAATCACATTACGTAATCCACGAATGAAACACAATGTATAATGGAAATACCTATCCTATATAATAATTTATTCAACCACATGTAAGAACTGTATCTCCTGATTATTGAGCCTACCTTGCTTATCCACATAAAATGTATCCTGGAGCGGTTGAAAATGAGCCACCTTCATTAGTCGATCTGCAATCATCGAGACTTTATCAAAACTATATAGGGTCATCTAAAATCCTATAATAAAATACATAATTCATTCATCCCATTTACATTTATGAATGGTAAAATATTTTATATGAACCTTGAGCCACTATTTTTTATCCTACACCTACAAAAAAGTGGAGCATAGCAAGAAAAAAACCATTATATCCTTCCTCTCCCTGGACCACCGATACTACATATGCATGACATAGTATATCATAGTCATTCCTAGGTATAAATCCTATGTTAAAATTGAAAATCCATATGTAACAACCCAAACATTTATTAATGAAAATTCATCTTGATCTAATTAAATGTATATTCATGTGAAACTGTTATATTACATATGCACATCCTTGGTTTTATGTTTTTATATTTTAAAATTCCATTAATAATTGTTATCATTTATAATATATATGTTGAAAAAACACATGATTAGTATAAATATAGGGTATTAATGAATCCAATTTACTCAGAAATAGGAAGTAATAGCATCTTCCAGTAGAATTGCATCATACAAAACCCACTTTTCAGATCTTGGAAAAGAGGTGGCATCACTGGGCTTCTCTCTTAACCATTCCCAAGCTGAGATTCAACACATTAAGCATGAATTGAACCACCTATGGATGAATTGTACGTCAATAGATATTACTACCTGGGAGATGTTATCAAAGCCACTGCAACATTCTGTCACCATCGCACACCTTACCCTTAGGACTTATGCGGTTTTTATAAGGGTATATGTAAAAATCCCCAAGCACCATGATTGTTTACTTAATTTTTTCATGTATAAAAAATATGCATTTATTTTATTGTATCTTTTTAAATGGTTTTTAAAAACAAAATAGTATTTTTAGTAAAAATTTAATTATGAAATCTATTTTTATGAATTAGTGGAATTTACAATTAAATAATTTTTTAATAGAATAATATTTATAAATTATTTTTTGTTAAATATAAATGATTTTATAATTTTTATAAATAAAACTTTAATTTTTATTAAAGTATGAAATCCATTTTTGTCAAAAAAAACCCAGGAATTTTTTATAAATGTCAGTTTTTATTTAAATGTAAAAATTCACAGATTTAGAAAAAAAATTAGATAAAATGAATATTATATTTGGATTTATGATGTCAAAGTTATCTAACAGTGAATTTTTCTTAAATTTCTGAGATAGTCGAATTTTTGTTTAAAAATTAAATATTGTTAAATATATAACATGTTTTATTACATAATAATGACCCAATAGTGATGTAATAAAATACTATAAATGTTATGTTCTTCCAATATATCTTTTAACCATGAAAATTTTGTTTTTTGGTTTTTTTTATTTATTTTACCAAGCCTTAGTGGACCCTCCAAGACATATAAAACATTTTAACATTCTAAAATGATTTCCTTAAGAGTGTGACTCACCCCCACATAAGAAAGAATAATATTTTAATAAGTTATCTATTGTTATTATAAATAATTTCTTCCACTCCCATTTGGAAAAAAACATTTGTTGGTTTATGGTTTTGATTATTTTGATGTGTGGGGTCCAAAGCCTAAATAATAAAGAATTTCCTCTCATTTCTTATATAATCCCACTCAAACTCCTATTACCCTTCACTAAAACCATTTTGACCTAAAAACTCCTCTTCCCTCCTCTCTATATAATCAAATCTAGGAACCCCAATCTCCAAAGAGGCCTCTCTAAAGCCTCTATCAAGCGTTTGGAGCTCACTTCCATGAAATAGATTTCTATATTTCTCATTTTTTCCATATTTCATTATGTTGGTATACCCTATTACATTCAATTAAAAATGTTTGGGGATGATTTCTCACCCCCCCCCCCCACACATCCCTCCTTATGTTCTAGTTATGAGAGACCCCTTTCGCTATCATTAATTCCTCCCATGTACACTCGTTACCATGCCGAAATTCGGTTTGGGATTTCTCTCTCTTCATTTACATTAAAGAAATTATTTTGTATTATGAATCTAAATTACATTAAATATGTTGGGACATGTATCTATATGACACCTTACCTTCCATTTCATGTAATTATGATGTGAAAACCCTTTATTTCCCATCAACCATTTTTATGAATTCTTATGTCACGTCGTTGTCAAACCAAAATTACACTGCAATTTTCCAACCCAAATTCATTTTGTAGTGAATACCCTACCCATTTCTCTATCAAGGGTATTCACCATTAGGAAAATTTACTTATTGATGATATTTTTTCATTTATGAATTAAAAATTCCTTCATCATGTAATAAATGTTGATTTTTAATTAATCCATGTTTTATGATCCATGTGGCACACTTATGCATGAAATGAAATGATTTAGAAGGGTGCACCATGATATCACTACAATGATTTGTGTAAAGACTAATATTATTACACATCAAGTCCAATGAGTTTTTACTCATTATAATTTAAGTTAAATTATTTTTTACTCATTATCCATGTACAATGAGCTTTGGCTCATGTTAATATCATGTTTAACGTTGTTTCCACATTTCCATGTTATGATAATCATGTTATATTGTGCCTTTATGTTCATATTTCTCTTATGATCCATTGATATGCCTATTTCCTAGAATGTACTATATTATTCATGTTATATCATGTTTAATCCCTTAATGGGACTTATATATCACCCTTTTTTAGCATGTCCTCAGGTTATCCCAATCATTTCTAAGAGCGAAGGAATGTGTGTTGTTATGTAAACGAAGTATTCATTAATGATGTGTACTTCGTGTTTTAAGTTGTTATGTAATGTTACTATGCCACAAAGACACTAGAAATCTCAATCATATATATTGTATGATGTTAATATTTTTTGAAATAATGTATATTTATGTGTGAAAATAGATCAGAGTATTTATAGTTGGTATTAGAGGATAAGTTTAGTTATTCTTGGGATTAGGATTTGAAAACCCTAGTGAAATCCATAGGGATAATACTAAGAATTATAAAAACATCCCTAAATTTTGGTGACTATTGAGTAAGTGTTTTATCAATTAGATACATCCCTATATGTATGTGAGTTGGTAGAGGTGGACTGGAACAGATGTATCTAGGGGTAAAACCTAAAAACACCGCTTTGAGTTATAATCAAACGCGAACTGGTGCATGACAATGGGCCTTGCTACAATCTTGTTTATGAAACACCTGGGGATATGCTTTGATAAATACATAAGCTTAGTATGAACCATAATTAGGGGAATTAAAAAAATACCCCTATGAATATAGGTTGGGAAGTATATTAGGGGTAACATAGTTAAGTTAAGTGAATAAATTAAATTTATAAGTTATCCCTTTTTTAATTGGATTCCAATTTATGTTAACCATAAATTTCCTTTTATTACATCCAATGGATGGTAATAGGAGTACATGGGATAATGACCTATTCAATGATCATTGTTATGATTGTTCTAATGAGATTCCCAATCCAATGGGAGTGGGAATCATAAATTGTTTCATGATAATCTCTTATTTAATACAATGTTTGAATAGAAACATGGGTAAATAGTAATGTTCAACACCCCCCCCCCCAAACAAAGAACAACACACAATAGAGAGCTTCACAATACAAAGGCCTTCTAATTTTACTGGATCGTTTGATCCCATAATCTCCAAACAGTGGATCAACTCAATTGAGAAAATCTTCTCTATCCTTCAATGTTCTGAATAAGAGAAGATACTTCTAGATACTTATTGTATGAAGGGTGAAGTGGATCAGTGGTGGAGATTGATAAAAAATATGAAGCCTGAGGAGGAGATTGAGGTGTTTGAATAAAAGGATTTACAAAAAATGTTGTTGGATAAATATTTTCAGAACACCCTCTGACTTATGATGGGAAGGGACTTCCTTTCCATAAAGGAAAAAAGATGTCGAATCCATCAGAGTGTATGAGAAAAACATCATAAGTATTTCATGATACACCTCCGACATTGTCATTACACCCTGAATGCAAGGTTGACTTCTTCTTTGGTGGGATAAAACCTAGCCTACAGAAATCCCAAGTGATCCGTGACTTTGAGAGCCGTGAGGAAATTTTCTGATTTGCCCGCAAGGTCGAAATGGAGATCGGTGAATCTAAGGGGTATCCTGGGGATATGAAGTATAAGGTGGAATTTAATTATGGCAGTCCGATGGATAAATCCAATGGTTTTAAGAAATTCCCTCACCCAAACTGCCAAAGGTGCAGAATGAAGCACCCTAGAAATATCCTAAAGGGGATGAAGAAATGCTTTAGGTGTGGAAGAGAAGGGAACCTAGCTATTAACTGTCGACATGAAAATCCCACAGTTATGAAAGAGGATAGGAACACTCTACTCAACCCTCAAAACAATGTTCATTTCTTCAACTGCAAAGAACCAATGAACTTTTAAAACTATTTCCATATGCCAAGAGTTTTTTGAGGCAACCAATAACCTCCAAGGTAGAAACGTTGAGATTTTTCCATCACTACTTCTAAAGTGATCCCCAACAACGAAGTGGTGATATTTATACTACTTTTTAATCCAGAACAGTGAAAGTACTATTTTATTCTGGTTCTACGTATTCATTTATATCTCGAATATTTAGTTGAACAATCCCAACACCACAAAAAAATTATAGAAGTAAAGATATAGGTGATAATGGGAAATGGGGAAATCATTGAATCCCATGAATATAACTCCTAACCTTTCATAATTAGTGTATTTTACTTCCTAGTGATCCTAAAAATACCCCACCTTGTGGAATTTGATGCAATTCTCGGAATGGATTGTATTTCCTTATATAAAGCCAACATAAATTACTGTGATAGGGAAATCACTATCCATATTGAGAATCGACCCCCAATTCCGTACAAGTGCCAAGAGGAGTGTGAATATTATTTAGCACCATCATCTCAAGCATGTATATTACATCCATATGAGAATGCGTATATTACTCATATGATTGAGTCTATGGAAGCAACCATCCTTGAAACTTTCCAATTGAAAGGGAATTCGATGAATTGTTTTTTGAGGAATTTCCTGCTCTTCCTCCTAGAAGATATGTTGAATTATAAACTGATCTTATACCTGGGGTGTTTCCAATAACCAAGACTCCATAGAGAATGGATGGTGTGGATCATGAAGATCTTAAGAAACAACTACATGAGAATATTGATAAAGGGTTTATACACCCAAGTGCGTCACCCTTGTGTGTACCAGTACTCTTTGTCAAGAACAAGGATGAGTCAATGCACATTTGCATTGATTATTGTGAGCTTAAAAAACATTAAATAGAACATATTTGATCTACCAAGAAT
Organism: Viscum album; assembly: GCA_963277665.1. Lineage (NCBI taxonomy): Eukaryota > Viridiplantae > Streptophyta > Magnoliopsida > Santalales > Viscaceae > Viscum > Viscum album. The sequence continues at coordinate 1,514,203,078 of OY728127.1, read as the reverse complement.
TGATGACTTGTTCGATATGATACATAGAGCACAATACTTCTCCAAGGAGGATCTACGGTTGGGATATTATCATGTAAGGGTGAAGAGGGAGGATATCCCCAATAATTCTATTCAAACAAGATACAGGCACTAAGAATTCTTAGTATTGAATTTTTGGACTCACTAACGTTCTAGGAATACTCATGTACATGATGAATAGATTCTTTAGAGATTACCTCTACAAATTTATAGTAGTATTTATAGATGATATAATAATATAATCCAAAACCATGGAGGATAATGAAGAGCATCTAAGCACTCTATTAGAGACCTTGAAAAAGGATACGCTCTATGAAAAGTATAGAAAGTTTTATTTTTGGTTAAAATATGTATCATTTTTGGGTCATATCATCACAAGTAATGGGATATCTGTGGATCCCTCTAAGGCTACTGTAATTGAGGGATGTCTGTGGCCCACATCGGTGAGAGATATCTGTATATTCTCGGGGTTAGCTGGATATTATCGCCAATTTTTGAGAAATTTATCATGATTATCCAACCCTCTTACCAAACTAACATGAAAAGGAGTAAAGTTTTCTTGGAGTGAAGAATGTAACGATAGATTAATAGAGTTTAAAAAGAGTCTTCTCACTACAACCATGCTAACACTACCCACAAGTGGAATGCTTTTTGTGGTATTCTATGATTCTTCAAAGAAGGGATTTGTTTTGGTGTTGATGAAAAATTTTAAATTCATTTCCTATGATTCAAGGTGATTGAAATTTCATGAAGAAAACTATCCAAAACCAGATCTAGAGTTGGATTTATAAATATTCTCTTTAAAAATATGGTGACATTACCTTTTTGGGGACAAGGGTGAAATATATGCAGATCACAAAATCCTCATGTATATATTCACACTGAAAGAGTTGAATATGCACCAATGAAGATGGTTAGAGCTGGTAAAAGACTGTTAAATCTCAATCAATTACAACCCAGGTAACAAGAATAATGTGGTAGATGCTCTAACTAAAATGAAACCAACAATTGAATCATTGATGAGAATTGAAAAGTATCCAATATTCTTATATTTGATGAAGATGGACATGGTAATCATAAATAAGGGAATATCATCAATCCTTTCACAAATTATTTCTCAACCATCTCTTTTGAAAATGTAAAATGATGCTCAAAAGGATGTTGTGGGAATTTATAAGAATTTTGAAACTATCAGAAATGGGAAATCCTCATAGTTCAATATTAATGAAGAAGTAATTGTGAGGTTTGGGACAAGACAATGTGTTCCATCAAATATGGAGTTAAGGAATGAAATTTTGGATGATGCACATAGTTTGAATTTCTCCATTCACCCCGGAAACACAAAGATGTATCAAGATCTCTGAGAGCATTATTGGTGGGACAACATGATGAAGGAAATCACTGAGTATATGTCAAAGTGCCCAGTATGTCATCCAGTAAAGACTAAGAGGTAGAAATATAAGGGGATGATGCAACCATTACCCATACGTGTATGGAAATGGGATAACATCACCATGGAAATTGTCGCTAGAATTCCAAAGACATCTATTGTCAATAATGATGTCTTGGTTGTTGTGGATCATCTTACAAAGACTACATACATCATTAAAACTCGAGAGGATTTCTCATTGGATCATCTAGATTGGATATATATCAGAGAAGTGGTAAGGCTGTATGGAGTACCACAATCTATTGGATCTGATTGAGATCCAAGATTCACCTCTATGTTCTTGAAGAGTATTCAACTTGATAAGAATACTGAGCTAAACTTTAGTGCAGGTTATCATCCTCAAACTGATGAAAAATATGAGCGGACTATACTAACACTTGAGGAAATGTTGAGAGAATGCTTAATGGAATTCCAAAGGGGATGGGATCAACATATTCCTCTATTTGAGTTCTCTAACAGTAACAGTTTCTACTCAAGAATCCAAATGGATCCTTGTGAATCCCATCATAGGAAGTGGTGAAGAACACCAGTATGTTGGGATGATGTTGGTGAGTGAAGACTCTTAGGTCCATAAATGGTCGAAGAAATAGTGTAGAAGGTTAAGACCATCCAGCATCACATTAACGCTTCTCAGAGTTGACAAAATAACAATGCATATAATAATCTATGAGACATAGAGTTTGATGTCGAGGACATGGTATTCCTCCATATATCACAATTGAAGAGAGTTATGAGAGTTGGGAAGAAGGGAAAGCTTAGTATAAAGTACATCGGCCCTTTTGAGATCCTTCATCACATTAAAGAAATGGCATGTCGACTAAAACTCCCATAGAACCAATCTCATGTACATGATGTATTACAAGTATCACTCTTGAGGAGGTACATGTTCAACCAATAACATGTACACAATCCAGAGGTGGTACCGTTGGATAATGACCTTTACTATGAAGAGAAGGCAATAAAGATCTTAGATCATTGGTAAAAAGTTCTACAAAATAAGACAATTACCATTGTCATGGTGTTTTTGTGAAACCACATGTTTGAAGAACCAACACGGGAATCAAAGGAAGTGATGAAGAGAGTTCCCTCATCTCATTAGTGCAGCAAAAGGAAATTTCGAGGGAGAAATTTCTTATGGGGGGAAGATTGTAATGAACCAAAATTTTGTTAATGAAAATTCCACAAGGTAAAATTAAATGTCTTATTATGTAAAATGTTTCAATGACATATTCTCTTCCATAGTTTTTGGTTTTTAGATTTTAGAATATCATCAATAATTTTTACCATTCCAAATATAGTCATTGAATAGTGACCACAAGATTAGTAAAAAAATAGAGCTTTAACACAACCAATTTACTTCGAAAAATGAATCAATGAACTCATCTAGTAGAATTGCTCTATAATAAAGCCATGTATCAAAATTTGGATTAAAGGCGGAATCAATGAGCTTCTCTCTTGTCCAATACCAAGCCTAGCTTCCACACAATAAGCTTTAATAGAACTGCCTACAGGAGAAGTGGATGTTAACAAAGATTACCAACCGATAGATTTAATTCGAGCCACCCCAAGAGTCTATCACCATCTCCATCCTTACCCTTAGGTACTATGCAGGTGTTATAAGGGGATATGTATCATGACATTTTCACATTGATTTTTTACTTTATTTTTTTTATAAATAATATACATTTATTTTGTTGTTACTTAGTAAATGGTTTTTAATGAAAAAATAGTATATTTAGTTAATATTCGATTAAGAAATCAATTTTGATGAATTAATGTATTTTTGAACTAATTAATACTTTAATAAATATATTATTACTAAATTACTTTTTAAAAAATATAAATGATTGTAGGATTTTTATGAAGATAATTGTAATTTATATTGAGGTTTGAAAACTATTTTTGTCCAAACCCATTTATATTCGATAAATGTCGGTTTTTTTAAATATAAAAATTCACATATTTAGAGAAAAAATTAGATAAAGAGAATATTAGTTTCGGATTCAGGATATCGAAATTATCTAACGGTAATTTTTATACAATTTTTTAGATTGTCGATTTTTTGGGTAAAAATTAAATACCATTAAATATATAATGTGTTTTATGACATCATAATGACCCAATAGTGACGTAATAAAATACTATAAATGGTTTTTTTGAACAATATATGTTTTACGCTTAAAATAATGTGATTTTAGATTTTTTTGATTTATTTTAAAAAGCCTTATTGGACCTTCCAAGACTTATAAAACATTTTAACATTTTAAAATGATTTCCTTGAGAGTGTGACTCACCTCCACATAAGCATCCCTAATATTTGAAGATGATAGGTCATTGAACTTATAAAATAATTTTTAACACTTCTATTTGGAAAAAACAATGGGAAAAACCATGGTTCAGTTTGTGGATTTCATTAGTTTAATGTTTGGAGTACATAACCTAAATAATAAAGAATTCCCTCTCCTTTCCTATATAAACCCACTCAATCTCCCATTCCTATTCACTCAAACCATTTAAGGCTCAACCAAACACTTCAATACTATCTATATAATTCTCCCAAGGCGCCCCAAGTTCCCAATAAGTCTCTCTCAAGCCTCTCTCATGCCTTTGGATCACACTTCCAAGTAAGAGATTTCTTCCTCTCTCATATTTGTCCAAATTTTTTTATGTTGTTATACCCTTTTATTTTCAATTAAAATTTTTGGAGTATGATTTATAACCTCCAACATAATTCCATCCATATTTTTTAATGATGATAGACCCATTTCTATCCCATCAATTCCTCCCATGTACACCTGTTACCATGTGGAAATTCTCTCTCCTCGTTTACATTCAAGAAATTCTTTTGTATTAAGGAACTAAATTCCATTAAATATGTTGGAACATGTATCTAGATGAACCTTATGATTTCCATTTAATGTAAATATAATGGTACACACCTTTCTCTCTTATCACCCATTTTTATGTATTCTTATGTCATGTCGTTATGCTACCAAAATTACACTGAGATTTTGCAACCCAACGTTATTGTATAGTGAATACCATGCCCATTTCCCTATCCATGGAATTCACATTTATTCACATTTACATATTGATTATAGAGTTTTATGTATGAATTCACCATTCCCTTTTCATATAAAAAATGATGATGTTTAATGAATCCATGTTGTATGATCTGTGTGGCACACTTTTACATGAAATTAAATAATTAAGAAGGGTGCTCCCCAATAGCGCTAAAATGCATTGGGTAAATACTATTATCAACATACGTAATGTTAAATGAGTGTTTAATCATGATAATTAAAGTGTAATTAGTTTTTAATCATGATCCATGTGCAATGAGCCATGATTCGTGCTAATATAATATTAAATGTTGTTTCCATATTTCCATGTTATGATAATCATGCTATATCAAGCCTTTATATTCATATTTCTATTCTCTTCCATTGATATGAATTTTTACTAGAATGTACTATATTCATTATTTTATATATTTTTTATTCCCTTACTGGGATTTATAGGTCATAATTTTTTATGCATGTCCTCAGGTTATCAAATGAAATGCCATGTACTAAAGAATGTGTGTGGTCATGTAAAAAATGTTTTCATTAAAGATGTATATTTTAGGTTTTAAGTTGTTATGTAATGTTCCTAAGACCCAAAGACACTAGATCTCTCTATCTTCTATTTGAATCAAGTGAATATTTTTGGTAATAAATTTGGTTTATTTGTGGAATAAAGATTAGGGATGTTTTACTCTCACTGGTTCCTCAAGCATGTACATGGGAAACAATACATGGATACAAATAAAAAGAATCTCATCATTGTTAATGATATATTATTGTGGTGTCCCCCATTATAGATAATATCCCTTAAGTATAATCACTCTAGATATGATAGTTTCCTCCATAATATTCTGTTGATATGCAATGTATTATTGGATAAGTAATGAAGGGATGCTCGACCCTGTTTATCATGTACATCTAAAGGCATCCCCACAATCAAGGTCATCATTTGACACAGTTTAATTCCATGAAATACTATGATAATAAAATTTTATTCTATGGAGTGTATTACATGAAAAACCAAGTGCATAAGGGAATATAATATCTAAAGACATTACAATATTACTAACATTTTAAATTAATTTAAAATATTTTGTAGCTTTCAATTCCCGCAAGACAGAGCTATCTTGCACTGCATGAAAAATGACTTTCTTCGATTTATTGTGTTACATGAAAGACCATGTTTTATAAAACAACAACATATTCTGGAAATATTATTATTTAATATAATAAGACATAACCTAGCCATTAAATTAGAAGTTATAGATAGTATTAACAAACATATGGGAATATATTTAATATATATCCAAAAAAATATTTTTAAATTCATTTAATTGATTTTATAGGCATAATATAATAACAAACCCAGTATTACACATAAAAATAAATATTTTTATAAAGGAACTTCTACCGCCATTAAATAATGAACCTATATTAAATTTAATTTTGGGAACTTTAAAAAAAATTAAATATAATTTTTGAAATATGGAAATCAAAATTAGGTTTGGGAGATTTTTTTATATTATTCTACGAATTTTCATTTTTTGATGAATAGTGAAAATTACTAAATTTTAATTCACAATTTCATTTTTGTATAATTTATTTAGAGGGTTAACTTATAGTTTTCTAAAATGATTAATTAGATAAATATTATAAAAATTCATCCATTTTATATCTTTATAATTAATTTTACAATAAAATTTTATATAATAACATTGCAATCTTTTAAACATATTAATTTAAAAATACATTTTGTTGTCTCGTTTGTGGGGTTAAATTTAAATTAATTTATTCCAATAATGAAATGAGAATTTAGAAAAATTGATTCCATATTTCCAATAATAACAATTTATACAGTCTAATAAGGTCAAAAAAGGAAAAAAAATATTAGTGAATTACAGCGATTATGAGAAACTTTATGTTAACAATGGACTAAACCATTAACGTAAGGGCCAAAATGTCCTAGACACTTTTCATAAATATATTTTATGTTCATATTTCTTCCATATACTCAATTATATATATATTTTTTAATTATTGTATCCTATTTCTATATTAAAAATATGGGTGTAATTACCTTTCAAGAAATTTACAAGATTTCCCCCCCCCCCTCCACTATAAAAAGGCATTAATCCCTCACACTTATTCACACATATATATCAAATAGGTCTTGAAAAATCCTATCAAAAAATATCTTAAAAATATAAACCCTTATCCTAGAATCCTCCCTTTGGGTAGTAATCCATCCAATGAGTCCCTTTGGGGCAATCAAAAAGAAGTTACCCAAAGAAGAGGCAACATCCTTCCACAATCTCTTTTGCTTTATTTTCATTCTACACCCACAACAATAATTATTCCATGATTATATAATAGAAAAATTATCATAAATATAAAAATATTTTTATATTCAAATTTTTAGACTCATACTTACACAGACATCCATATAATGGGAAACAATCTAACAGTTTATGTATATACACCAAACTACTGCCTCAGAAAACAATGTCTTTCATTTTTCCTCTACCACCTCCCATTGTTCGACTTATGGTGAAAATATTTTTTTATATTATAAATATGATACTTATAATTTCATTATTCTTCAATAAAATTTATATAATTCATACCATTTTTATTTCTATTTTGTGTAAATATGATAACATCATTTGTGGAAGTCTAGAGTATGGCGTACTCAATGAGATGTGATTCGTTCACACTATACATGGAAGGAATAAAGTATGGTTTTGAAATATAAATATGAAATATTTGAGAGGAATATTATATTTTAATTATGATATAAATATATATAAATAAATTTTTAGTCTTTTGACACAAAAAAAGAAATTAAAGTAGTGTTCATGTGTACAGATAGCTTACCATCTCTATGAACGATGATTTCCATTTCTTATCTCAAAATATTACCGATTATTCTAAATAAATATTTAATGAATATATCTGATATGTCTATTATGGTTTAGATTTTGGATACTATTAATCCATTATAGGAGATGCATATAATAATTCAAAACAAACTTTAGGAACTAGGAAATTGACACCCAAATTAGTGAAACTAATGAGGGGTTACTAAAATATGAGTAATAACATGTTAGAAGAAGATAATATATGATATAAACCTGTTAATATGGTTATCTAATAAGATATTATCTTGTTAAAAACCATTATAAAGGGATTTAATGGAATCTCGCCTAAAAGGAAAGATAAGGTAGGGGACTTTGGTCTCACTTTTCATTCCGCGAGGCATGCGCCATTAACACAACTTACATCTCTTCTGTAGTGTACCTTCTACCAATTTTGATATATTATTTCAAGAATTATTTAATATTCATTGTATTTATAGTTTCATTTGAATATATTTATTTTTTTTGTGTTTATAATTAAAAATTTATAGTGTAATAATGGGTTTCATACAAATTCCCATTCTTTGAGATATATTTTATTATTTTGCACCTTATTTTTTATATATAGGGTACATACTTACCCATTGACATATAATATCATGATTCATTCCTTATTCATTCTATTTTTAGTTTCAAAGTGAATTATTTCATCAATAGGGGTTTGAATTAAGCTTACTATGTGGAACAAAATTTCATAAACCAATTTCTTTACACGGGGTTATATTAATTCTTCATTGTCATTAATATTATAAGATTATGTGTGTAATAAAATTTTTCAATATACTATTTTATTTACAATTTTTATGTGTATTTATGTTTGGAACACATAATCTATTTATTTATCGATTCTCACATCAAAGTTATGCTCCTTTTATGGGTTTACATTGCAATGCCATTTTCTTTAGGAATATTTATACATGAATTTCAATGAGAGGGAATTATAATATCATTTTTTACTAAACCATTTAATTTTATTCTTCTCTTGTTATTCAATAATATTTGAAATAATATTACTATTTTCCACACTTTAGTAATATTTTTTAAAATTATTTTATTAAAACCCAACATTATTTCTATGTTTAGTGTGAGAACCAATTTTCATCTTGAAATATTATTGTCTGAAAAGGTTGGATAAAATGTTTTTATCCTTCCCAGAATAATTTAAGAAATACAGATACCTTTTTAAAAAAATGTTTTCAAAGGAATATTCTTGTCTTTTTTTAACAAGCCACCTTTCTAAATATTTTCCCGTGCGAAAAGAATGTTATTTTACATCATACGACATGTACTGATTTACCCATCGTCATTTATTTGTAGCTTATTTTTCATGTTTAGAAGGTTAATTTTGAAGGAAATTTTTTAAAAACATATTTTAAAATAAATATATTTTCAAAATATCATTTCATAGTATTTCCATTCATCGATGACATTAGACCTTTATTTTTACTCTACATGGAATATGTTGTATTAGTACTATCCTTATTCTTCCTATGGATGGTTTATGATATTTTTGGACAAGGATAGTGTTTAAATTCACTTCTTTGATTCCTTTGTTTGTCCCCTTGAAATATTCTGTTACATATGATCATTGAACATTAAATTTCTCCTAATTATCCATATCATTAATCATTGATATGTCTATTTAATAAATTGTATACCATTTCTACATATGATATTTACATTTATAGTTTTTATATTAATGGGGGAAATATTGATAAATCTGTACTCTTTATTCAATATTGATATTTGATCAGGCATATTGTCTATTAATTAAATAGATTATTCGATATGAGGAATGATTCAGACTTGAAATGATGGGTGGGGCTCGGAAATTATATAACCCCAAGATATATTGACAGGTTCTCATGAGACAAATTAGTTTTCAAAATTAAACGGGTTTCTACCTATAGTTTTAAACCATATTTTGAAAGGTATTGTGGGTATTGGTTTTCATATGCCTCAAACAAGACATCCAATAATTAAGCATTTCCTTTATTTTGATTTTATCTTTATTATCCATGTGATATTTACTATGAAAATGTTTATGGATGAATTTTATTCATAATTTATTAATTAAAGGACATTATTACTATTTATTACCTTTACATACTCATTTTTTCTTATCTAGTTATTTAAATGGAATTTGTTTTTCAGTTATTTACCTTACAACATTATTTACTCAATTCCTTATCAGTTTATTTATTACATAACATGTGTCTTCAGTAATTACCTTTTCATATTTTATATTCTCATTGATTCATTATTGTTTATGTTTTACTTTATCATTTCTAAGCATTTGATCTTAGCATTATTGAGTTTAATTTCCCCAAGAATCATTGAAGTGTGATAAGAAACATAATCAGGGATATTCTATGTGGGAATAAAACTTTCCTGAGAAGAAAAAATATATTTGGTAATTAGGGTATTTAATTGCAATGTAAGACATATTTATGTATTTGGTTTACCAAGAATACTAAATTCGTTTGTCATTCAAGATTTGATTCGTTGAAATCTTGTTATTTTAATGGTAGTAGACAACATATCTGGGCATACTAGGGTCATAAATCTGTAGTTGGTATTAGATAAATTTTAATAGAAAGCTTGGAAACTATATTTATGAGATTTAATATTAGGTCATGTAACCCTACGATACAGTTTGAGAATAATTATATAATAACATCATATAATTTTGTAAAGGTAGAGATTATGTGGGTATATCATGAAGTACATCCATTTCTAGATACTAGAAGCGGACGTGGTTCTAGCACATATGTACCTAGGGGTAACAAATCTTAAAAGGTGTCTTTGACCTTACTCTTGTGTAACACAGCACACAAAACCCAGACTTACTATGCACATGGTTTGACACTCCTTAGGGATATCTTTAGAATAATTTTTTTTAAATAACTAATATAAATTATTTTAATAGATAATGATAATGAATGACCTAGGTTAACCATTTGGTGTCATAGATTGAAAATAATGTGTCATGATTTAGGAATCCTAAAAATGATTATAAGGTATTTCAGATATTGCAATTGATGCTCATACTATGTTTCTTGGTTTTAGGAAATGCCCTCTTCTAAACGATAAAATTTATACTATGGAAGGACCTATGTTGAAATACAACAGTTGAAATTTTTATTTTTTGTGGTTAAATTAATAACCGTAGTTAAATGGACATTCATTGAATAACCTTATTTCAAGGATGTACATCATAGTTATTTTGGAAATTATGTTAAAATGGTTTTAGAAAAGTAATAACTATATGTTGGGTGACAATCCATAAAGTCCATAAATTTCATGGTACTTGAACCCATGACCAAAGGATGATAAGGTTTTAGTCCCAACCAAAAATATAAATAATGTTCCTATAAGTATTTCATTGTTTTTAGTTAACAAAATTCGTGAATAAATATTAAGGTTGAACTAGTAGTGTTAATTTTTATGATTAGAGATTAATGTATTAACTATATTTACTTTGGATAAAAGTTATAACAAATAGTTAGACTTTTAACTTTTTAATGGGCTGTACAATACCTTAAAAATATATTTTAGTGCTTTAGGAATCAAAGTTAATTTTTTATATCTATTTCATAAAGTAATGGATGAATTTAAAATTGATCCAAGAATAACCAAAATATGGAATTATTGATATGAAATTGAAAAATATAAATTAACTATATTTCCTTATATTCATAGGAAGTAAAATAATTACTCAACAATAAGAAAATGATCAATTTTTTTACCTAATACCTATATTTTTTTAACCAATGGTCTTTTAAATTATCACAGATATGGGAATTTGACACCATAATCAGTGCACTAATCATTCACATGTGTCTGATTGATGACATCATCACTCCTCATAAATATTTATTCTTTTCCTCTAAGTCCATATCTCCACTTTCAACTATTATTCTATTACATAGAGATCCTATTAAATGTTAGTACATATAACCTTTTTAATTCTTGTTCTCCTTTTCAAGAGGATGTTTTATAAAGCCTTATCATAATGTGGGATTTTAGCAAAGTAAATATCAAACAATATATTTCCATGATCGTGGTTAAATTTTAATGAAGCAATTTATTTAAGGTGGATATAATGTAACACCCATAAATTTTAAAATAAGAACATTGTATTTGATAACATGTATAGACGCAATACCAAGCGCATATGGTAATATAATATCTAGACAATTTATAATATAATAAAATTTTCAAATAAATTTAATATATTTTACATCTTTAAATTCAAAAAAAATGAGCTAGATTTTATCAAATGAAAAAATGATTTTCATCGATGACTTGTGTTGCACACAATACCATGTCTTATCGAACAATAATATATTATTAAAATATTATTATTTAATATAATAAGACCCAACCTAGTTATTAAATTAATGATTTTTTAAATTATTAAATAGATTTGGGAATATATATTATATATACAGTCAAATATTTTCACATTTATCCCATGGATTTTTTTGTCATTAGATAATTATAAACCCAATATTATATATAGAAACAATATTTTTATAAAGGACTTTCTACCTATTTTTATTAGAGATCCCATTTTAAATCCAATTTTGGGAAATATTAAAAAAATGTAGAAAAAATTTTTTTAATATAAACATAAAAATTAGTTTGGGTTATCTTTTTGGTAATTTTTTGTGACTTTTAATTTTTCTGATGAATACTGAAAATACTAAATTTTAATTCAAAAATGATTTTCCTATATTTTATTTATATGGTGAAATTATAATTTCCTTGGTTATAAAGATTAATTAGATAAATTTTATTTCAATTAATCAAATTTATCTAGTTAAAATAAATTTCACAATGAAATTGAATATAAAAATTAGCATTATTTTGAACATCTTAATTTAAAACCCTTCTTTATCATCATATCTATGGGATTAAATTTAAATTAATTTTTTCCACTTATGTGATTTTAATTTGGAAATATGGATTAAATAATTGGAATAATAATTATATATAATTTGATATATGTTAAACATTTTTATTGAAAAATATTATTTACAGTAATTAAAATTAATTATTGCGATCAGGAGAAAAATTGGCTTAATAAGTGACTAAGCTGTAAACTTAAGGGAAAAAATGACCTAGATACTTTCAAAAAATCTATTAGTTGTTCATATCTAGAAAATATAAACCATTTTATATAATTTTATTCATTATTTAATCTAATTTTCATTTGGAAAACGTTGGTGGAATTTTTTTTCCAAAAAGTTACCAGAATACCACTCTTACACCACAATAAAAAGGCACTCGCTGTTCCACTTATCCAAAACTCTCAACAAACATATTATCAAACTAGATAATTTCATATAGCTCTTAAAAATATATCATATCATCCTATAAACATCCCTTTTTTCAGTATTCCATCCAAGGAATCCCTTTGGTGAAAACCAAATGTAGTTACCCAAAAAAGTGGTCACATCCTTCCTCAAGTTCTTTTCCTTTATTTTCATCCCCCCCCCCAAAAGAATATTTTTATTAATTTTTTATATAATAACAATGGTATAATAGTTATAATAATTTTTTATTATAATTTTTATACCTAAACTTACATACACTTTCATCAAATATGTAACAAACTTACTATTTATGTTTATGGCGAAATACAATATCAAAAAATGATGTCATTCATTTTTTACTTACCACATCCCAGGGTTGGAAATTATAAATTTATATATATATATATAATATTATATTTCTAATGTCTTAATTATTATATAATATTTATAAAATATATACTCTTATTCTTGCCATTTTAAAAAAAATGATAATGTTGTTTGTGGAAGTGTGGACTACCACCTCTTGAATGAAATATGATTCATTCACACTATAAATGGAATGTATAAAGGATGGTTTAAAAAAATATATATGAAATTTATTACATAAATATAATACTAGAAATATAATATACAAATATATAATTTAATTTTCATCCATTTGATAATAAAAAAATGAATGTATTGTTTAGGTGTATGAACGGCCTACCGTCTTAATGAATGATGCTTTCAATTTCTTATATACAAATAATATGGATTGTTATAAATATATGTTTATGGAATATATATGATATTTACCTAATGGATTAAGTTATGGAGATATTGAAACCATTATAGGAACCAAAAGTAACCTATAAAAAATGTACATGAGAAAGATTCCAATTGACAACCGAAATATCAAAAATAATAAAATAATACTAACAAATCAGTAATAAAATATTATAATAAGATAATATTTAATATAATAAATATTAATAAGGTTATTTAGTATTTTATAAACATATTTAAAACCATAATAAATGAATTTGAATGATTTTTACCAAACATAAATGCAAGGTAAGGGATTCTTGTCTCAATTTTATTTCTGTGAGGAATACGCCATTAATACTAGTTACTTATCCTATGTTGTGTATATAATTAACCATTGGATATATTATATCATTATTTATTATATCGTATTGTTATTTGGAGTCTCATTTTAAATTATTTCTTTTGTGGGGTTTATAATTTAGAAGTTACCAAGTAAAAAGGGACTTCTTTTCAATTTCCATTCTTTGAGGCATATTTTATTATTGTGAACGTAGTTTCATATATAAGGCATAAATAATTATAATATGATATATAATATAATTATTAATTTTTTCTTCATGATTTTTTTAGTTTTAAATTTTATTATTTCATTTTCTATATTAATTAAGCGTTACCAAGTGGAAAACAATTTCATTAAAAAAAATTCATTCAGTTATAATACTTGCTCATTGTTATAAAAATTATTAGATACTTTGTATAATCAATATTTAGTGTTTATTATTGTATTTACACATTATTGTGTTTATTTATATATGATAGATATAATATATTTATTGATTTATTGTCACATCAATGTTACAGTCTTTTAAAGGGATTAGTTTACAATCTCATTTTGTTCATGATTGTTTATAATAGAATTTCCATCAGAGGAAATTATTGGATAATTACTAAGTAACCCATTTAATTTTATTATCATTGGGTTATTTATTACCTTTTAATTTAATAGTACTATTTCCACTATTTTTTAAAAAAATTGTTTTAAAAAATTGTTCTAAGGACCCCATCTTTATTTGACGCTTTAGTCGGAGAACCTATATTCTTCTAAAAATCATGTTTTCTAAAATAAAATTAAAAAATGTTTTAAAACATTAAAAAATTATTTATTAAAGCTATTTTTACACCTTTTTCTTTTAAAAATGTTTTTAATGTAATCTTCTTTCCGTTTTCCAAATAAGGTAGTCATCTAACTTTTTTACCGTTAAAAAGGAATATTATTTTTAACTTGTATGGATTGTACGGATTTAATCTTCTTAATTTAATTGAAGGTTAATTATCATGTTTAGAATATTAATTCTTAAATAAATTTATTTCAGAATTGGTTTTAAATGAAATTAATTTTCAAAATGTTTTTGAAAATAAAAAGAATTTTTTTTAATAATTTTTTCAAAATATCATTTTATAGTATTTCAATTCCTTAATGAAGAAAACTAGTTATTTTAACTCCACTGCAGATATATTGTATTGATACCATCCTAATTATTCCATAATATGCTTTAATATTGATTTTTTTCAAGGATTGTTTTGAAATTTACTTCCTTGGTTCCTTTGTTACTCCCTTTGAAATATTCAATTACCTATGAACAATGAACACTGAATATTCCCTAATTATCCAGATCATTTATAATGCATATGTTTAGTGCCTAAACTGTATACAATTCCTACATTTAGTGTTTAATTTCATAGTTATTTAATAATCTGGTGAAATATTGAAAAAACTACATTCTATATTCAATAGGGATATTTTATAAGGAATATTATATATTAATTATATGAATAATTTGATATATTGAATTATTAAGACATCAAATCATAGGTTTCTCCTGAAAATTACATATCCCCTTTAATAATAAACAGTTTATCGTATGAAAAATAAGTTAATAAAATTAAATGTGTCTCTTAACTTAGTTTTAAATCTTCTTATGAATTGTCTTCATGGGATAGGTTTTCATGTATATCATACATGCCATCCAATAATTAAAAACATCATTATTTTTAATTTAATGTTTATTATTCAAGGGATTTTCACTAAAATAATGCCCATATATTTATTTCAATCTGAGTTTATTTATTTAATGGCATGTATTGTCAGATTCATACCTTTCCATATTTATTTTTCTTTATCTAGTTTTTTAAATTGATTGTTTTCTCAGTTATTTAGATTTTTATATAAACTACTCACATTATTTGTAGTTTTTTGATTACACGGAATGTGTCTTCCATCATTAACATTCCATATTATAAATTCTTATCAATACATTTTTATTTCCATTGTACTTTAACCTTAGTAATCATTTGGGATCACCCATGTTTTTTTCCTTTCGTTAAGAATCCAATAAGTGTACTACCAAATAAATGAAAGGGTATTCTATGTTGGAATAAAGTAATCATCTAAAGAAAAAAATATGTTGTAATTAGGGTATTCAATGGTAATATATGAATCATGTATGTATCTTGTTTTCCTAGACTACTAAACTTATTGGTATTAGGAATTTGATTCCTTGTAAGCATTCCAATGTAACAGTAGTAGACACCAACTCTGGGATTGTTGGGGTCAGGTCGCTACCCACTCACTATTAGACTACTAGATCACCTGAGTCTCTATCTTCCATCTCTATCAATCTGTAACCACCTTTCAATTCAGAGGGTTTTATTCTTGGTGAATCTAAAAGGACTAAAAATACTCAACCCACATGCACTACTAAAGGTTTATGTCCCATTATGATAAGATATATTTCAGGATCTTTTGGTCAATATAAACCTCAAATTTCACCCATAGCAACCAATTCCACATAAATCTCAAAGAATATATCATGGTTATTAAACATAGGTCATGTATATGTTTATTTCCCTCTTGATGTATTAGAATCCTAGACCCAAACTTAACCTCACGATCTCTCGACATCAAGCTACTCCCAGAGTAACCCCAAATATGTCACAATACGCAATGTAATCCTCAATATTCTTAGTTGATGTCATGATAAATTTTGTATTCAATCTTCCCTTAACCTCATAAAAATATCTCATGCAACCATAAAC
Organism: Viscum album; assembly: GCA_963277665.1. NCBI lineage: Eukaryota > Viridiplantae > Streptophyta > Magnoliopsida > Santalales > Viscaceae > Viscum > Viscum album. The sequence continues at coordinate 1,514,186,466 of OY728127.1, read as the reverse complement.
CCATATGAACTTCCCTCCCTTCATGGTTAGGATCATCATCTATTTTTCCAAAAGGGTAGATTCCAAGATAAACCTATTGTAATAATTATCCAAACAAAAAAATATATACATTAAAAAAAATTTAGGATATTCTAAAGGAAAAAATTCTCTTGTATTATTGATGTTTATAGACAAGCCCACTAAAAACATTATAATCCCAAATAACTGGATTTGGTCAATCTAAATGTCATGCTTGGGGATCGTATCATAAATTTGATTATCCAAAAATTTTCCAAAGATAATCTCAAGAATTTCCATGTGATCCTCCGTCATATTTGAATATATGAGAAGTTTAATAACAATAATGACCGTAAGGGTTTCAATATAAGGTTGAAAAACATCATTAATAACATCCATAAATATTTTTGGGGTTCCCTTTTTTCGAAATACATAGGAAGATAATTATATATACAATAGATGCCCTTGGAGATATAAAAGGGTATGTCTAAATTTCCCACCACTAACTAGTGATGAACTGATCTCAACTCAATCAAAGATATTATTCAGGTTCCCCAAATTTGATCAAAAAAATCATCAATTCTTCAAAATGGAAACTAGTTTTTAATGTCCACTTAGAAATTCTTCTAATATTTAACTGACAACATCAAATAACTGTTCAACTTATTATGTAATATGACTAGAGAAACCCATGTACCACTACATATTCATTTGATCCCATTGTCCTTCAGGTTATGCTATTGACCCTTAAACTCACATATCTCCATAAGAGCCCTCTTATAGGGTGGAAAAGACACCATCTCTATAAATTTCATGATCTTGATAGTAATCATGATTTTTATATCAGGTGGGAACTCAAATAAATATTCAAGAAATACTTCTCTTAATTGATCTACCATAATAAGAAAAATGTTTTTCCACATTTTCCCATAATCTAGCATAATATTTTAAAGCTTGGTTATAATAATTCCTTGATTTTAATGATCAGCTTCTACACAACCCACCTAAATATCCCACTCTCATTCATGAATTTATCTTCTACCCTTAGGGGATGTAAAAAACCCAATAATTTTAACATTATATGTTGTATTGTTATAGTTTAAACATATATATACTAATAAACTATCCATATTAAATAATATAAAATGAAAAAATATCCTATAGAAACCTATGACTGCCAATCACTAAAGATCACTAGATATACCAATTAATTCTATCAAATTGAATTACGAATGGTGTGTCAATGGGTATCACCCCATATATGAACATATTTCTAGTCCTAATACATCAATAATCATTGTAGTGATAATGGAATTTTAATTTTCAATGTCAAATGGAATATAAGTTTCATAACCCGACTCTAATGAGGGCACGATTCCCAACTACCATATGATCACCTCGATAGTCCAGGGGTGGTGACTAGTGATGATTGAATAACTAACGTAGGGACAACATTACTTATGTATATGTTTGCACAAAGACATCCATCTCGAAGAATAAGTTCATAGAAAAAGATTAAAATATGAAATAAAAAACATTGGAAACATCCATTCATGTTAAATATCCTGATAGTACACGAGTACAATAGAGTAAACTAAAAAGTAAAGGGAAAAAATACACAGCCAAATTTTTTTTTCCCAACCTGAAAAAACAATAAAGTAAAATGATGAGATAGAAAATATGTCTATTTCTATGTTGTGACCACTATACACAGTAAAAAGTACCAGGTATCTCTAATCTCCTCTGAATCCTCTATTGACCTATCTATCATTTCCATAATACCTGACACATGCATCCAAATCCTATTCTTTAGGGAGTATGTAAATACCCAGTAGCATACCCATAATGCTAAAGTATTAATAATAAGAGATAAAAATGGGACAAAATTATAGTAGCTAGTAAATAGGATGTAGCTCAACAAAATAAATTGAAAAAGTAAACCTTTCCAAACATAGAGGGCTCAACACGGTGAGTAGATGAACTACACATTGAGTCTTTTACACCCATATTATTAGAGTAAACTTGTCCAACCATGATAAGTTAAATGCGGAAATCACATGGTATACCCCTTGTATCTTTACATCTCATTGGGTGATAGTATCAAAATACAAAGGTATGGTTATACATAGGTTTATATATATAATCTCATTCAATAGAAACCCATAGGTGACATTACGTGGATCTCCATCTCATAGCTCATCCCACAAAGAAGAGACACCAAAAATTGTGTAATCCCATCAATGATTCCCATCATCTCACACATATACCAGTAAGTAATCGCCCATGTCAAGCCATGCCTCATCTGCAACATCCCAGTTCTAGAAGCCACCTAGAGGATCCTCGTACCCAGTTGGTCACATGGCCTCATGCGCATTTCCCCAAATTCCAGAGGCTACCGAATAGCCACGAGCGCTTTGGGTGTGATAGTGGGGAAACTATGCCCTCATTGGCAGAGTACACACTGGAAGAAAAATAATTAGAAAACAGCAGAAAATGTAACCATCCATACAACAGTAAATGATAAAGAGCGGAAGACTAAAAGTAAACAACTAGAGCACACACACATGTATATAAAATGATGAATGATAGATATGTCTAGGAAAGTAGCCAAAAAAGTCACAATACTGAATACAATACTAAAACAAAGTGAAAACTAAAACAAGTAAAATCCTCAGCATCACAAGCAATAGCTTGGTTCAATGCTCTCCATCTCCACAGCAAGTCAATTACCTGAGGTAGATGGGTTATTTCCCATATCTATACCTGCAACAATATAATCTATTTGGGCCTAAAAGCATGTCCCATACAGGGTGTGACATAATGTCCCAATAGGAAACCACCCAAGGATCTGTGCCAAACAGTCAGTGAATATATTGCAGGTAAAGTACAGTAAGAAGTAAACAGGATAAAACAGAGCAGTAACAATCCACAGTTTCTAGCATATACTTTACAGACATGAAACATCCACTCAAGCAAGTGGAAAAAAAAGGTAACCTCTGTGTTGTTCTCACTGTCTAACCCCTAAGGTTCAACCTAAAAGTACTAAAAACCCTCTGGGAGGCACACACAGTATCACCCCTTTGTTTCAGCTAAAGAGTAGACTCTCTGAGGAAGAACTCACCGTCAATTCCCCATATAGCCTCGTATCGTACTAAAAGATCATTGGAGAAGCACTCAATGTCTCATTCCCCCTGTGTCCCGTGTAGAGGAACTACAGACTCTCTGAGGAAGCACTCAATGTCAATTCACCCTTTGGTCTCACAGCGTAAATTAAAGACACTATGGAGAAGCCTTTACTTCCATTCTCCCTATGGTCCACTACACTAGGTTCTCACAGCCCAGTGTAAAACAAACATGCATAGCGCGCATATCCGCCTAAGTAAAACTCAAGAACTAGTTGGCTATCATTCTAAGTCACAACAGCATAACAGTTCAATAGTTCCACTATCCTACAATTAGGCATGGCAACTGGAAAAACACTGAACAAGAAAAACAAGCATGTAAAAACATCTAGAGTACAGTAAAAGAATTACCCTATTCACAAGAAATTACCTCTAATCAAGAAATTAAGCAATGTAGGAAAACAACATGGAAAAAATCGGAAACACACAATACCCCGTTCAAGTGTATTGGTGTAATTTGCACAAAATATTCACATACTTCCTACAGAAATGCACAAACCACCTACCTCAAATCTAAGAGAACGATATACGTGAATCATGATGATTGATTCTCCTTAGAGCTTCTATGATCTGAGAAAACGTCAAAAACTCTCAACAAATGATATCTTGAGAAAGAGGATGAATTGGAAAACGAAGCTCTAGGGGAATGAAGAACTCACCACTACGGTTCCAATGCAATCGACGGAGGTAGAAAAAGAGATCAGATGGTGGTAATGGGGGATCAGAGAAGAAACAAGGTCGTACAGGTCACTCTCGGATGAAGAACCTGAAGAAGAAGAGCATTTTGTCTGTCAGGCGCGACCTCGGCCCGTTTAATGAAAAAATGAAAATACACGGCGTGTACCTCTGATGTACACGGAGTGTAATCTGTTTTTCCATACTCTGTTTTAATTGGCCTCCACTTCACCCCTACACACCGTCTGTGTGGCCCGGACACGGTGAGCACACGACCTGGCGCGGTAAGGGAGTACACGGAGTGTACTCAGAAAGTACACGGTGTGTACTTCAAAAATTTCCAAAAACCCCTCTTTTCCCAATAACTCCAGGAAAAAGGAAGACATGCCTTAAACAAAGATCCAGGTTCTTACAAACATCCCCACTTAAAAAAATTCTTCCCCAAATTTCCCTAATGACGCGAAGAAGAAGAAACCCCGAACAGCTCTGGCCATTGTGATCGTACATCGGCCTCCCTTTCCCACGTCTCGTCCTGTACTCGCCAATGCTTCCATATCACCCGTACTAGAGGAAAAGAATACTCACGGTGAACCTTCATAATGCGATCAAAAATCTGGATAGGATGATCCTAAAATGATGCATCTGATTTGAGCTCAACCTCCTCGGGATGAAAGACATGAGACAGGTCTAAAAGTAACGTTGGTGCTAAGAGACGGGGAAGACATCGTGCATGGCCCAGTACCTCTGAGATAACTACAATCGATAGGCTACCGGACCAACTCTCTCGAACACCACAACTGGCACGACGTACTATGGTGAAAGCTTTCCCTGCCTCTGAATCCTCTTGTGTCCCAACCTCGGTGTGACAAAAGGAAAACCTGATCCCTGACCTCGAGCTCCAAAGGTCGTCTCTAGTGATCCGCATAAGACTTCTGTCGAGACTGGGCTGTATCCATCCACATCTGAATCAACTCTATCTTCTTTGAGGTATCTTAAACAAGACAAGGTCCCAGTAATACTGCCTCCCCTATCTCCAGCCAGCATAAGGGTGATCGGCATGGCCTACCGTAGAAATCCTCGTAAGGTTCCATCTGAATAGTCTCCTGAAAACTTTTGTTGTAGGCGAACTCCACCAGATGGATATGCTTCTCCCAAGAACCACCAAAGTCTATAATGCAAGCTCAGAGCATATCCTCAAGAACCTGGATCATCCGCTCGGACTGGCCATCTGTCTGGGCAAGGTATGTTGTACTCTAAAGTACATTTGTACCCAAAGCCCTATGAATCCCCTACCAAAAATGAGTAGTAAAGCATGCATCCCTATCTGAAACAATGTTGTGTGGAACTCCATGAAAACGTACAATATCTCTGATGAATAGTCATCCTAGATAATCAACAACGAAGGTCTCTTAGATCGGTAGGAAGTGAGAAGCCTTCTTGAGTCTATCTATGAAAACCCAGACAACATCGTTCCCTTGAGGCGACCTCAGCCAGCCAGTCACGAAGTCCATCACGACATTGTTCCACTTCCACTCTGGAATGGGTAACTGCTATAAAAGGCATGATGGTCACTGATTCTACGCCTTCACCTACTGACAAGTAGAACACATCAAGACGAACCCAGCAACATCCCTCTTCATACCTGGCCACCAGTATTGGCGATGAAGATCCTGATACATCTTGTTGAAGCCAGGATGAACTACCCAAACTAAGGAATGAAAATCCTGCATCATCTCCTCTTGTATATCTTCTGGAACCCAAAAGCATCCCTGGAAATGCAAGATCTCATCCTCTCCCACTGTCCATCATGGAAGATGGTCCACTCCTGACACACTTTCCCACAGGACTAAGCCTTTTGAGACTGATAGGTTCCTCATTCGTACCCAATCAAGAAGTGTAGAGGTAACAGCTACAGAAATTTTGTATGTATGTCCCTGTCTGTCTTGCACATCCAGATGCATCTCACAGAATAGAGCCATAAGCTGAAACTCGATGTTGGCCTCCTGAACTGCTTGAATCTGAGTTCTCCTGCTCAACACATCGGCCACTATGTTTCCCTTTCCCAGCATACAGGAAAGCTCAAAATCAAAATACTGATGATACTTGACCCACCTGCGTTGTCTCAGATTTAGATCACGCTGAGTGAAGATTTAATTGAGACTCTTGTGGTTGGTGAAAATCACAAAGTACTCTCCCAGAAGGTAAGGTCTCCAGCATCATAAGGCATGAACAACAGCTGCCAAATCCAGATCATGCGTCGGGTAGTTCCTCTCATGTGGCCTCAACTACTGAGACTCATACCCAACGACTCCATCTCCCTGCATAAGTACAGCACCCAGTCCAATACCTGAAGAATCACAATAAACCGTATAGCTCTTTCCTTGCTCTGGCCGGACTAGTATCGGTGCTGAAATCAACATTCCCTTCAACTCCTGAAAGGCTAACTCACAAGAATCTGACCATAATAATTTCTCCCCCTTCTTGGTCAGACCAATCAAAGGTGCTTCTTGGCATGAAAAGCCCTGAATGAAGTTTCTGTAGTATCCAGCCAGCCCTAGGAAACTCTGTACCTCAAAAATGTTCTTCGGATACTCCCAGGAAACTATAGCACTCGCTTTCTCTGGGTCCACAGATACTCCTTCCTCTGAGATGAACTGACCCAAGAAGTGAATCTGATCTATCCAAAAGTGGCACTTTGAGAGTTTAGCATAAAGACGATGCTCTCTCAGTGTACTCAGAACAATCTCAAGATGGGTATAATGGTCATGTCAAGTGTGAGAGTACACCAATGTATCATCCACGAAGACCATGAAGAAGGATTCCAAGTAAGGATGGATCACTCGGTTCTTCAGTACCATGAATACTACTGGCACAATCATGAGGCCGAACGGCATAACTGTATACTCTTAGAGACCATACCATATCCTGAAGGCTATCATAGGTATATTTGATGGTCTAACGTGCAACTGATGATAACCGGACCTCAAATCGATCTTTGAGAACACTCAGGCTCCTTAAAGAAGGTCAAAAAGATCATCAATCCTCGGAAATAGATATCGGTTCTTGACCGTCAACTGGTTCAGCTTCTGATAATCCACACAAAGCCTAAGGGTATCGTCTGTCTTCTTCTCAAACAGAACAGGCAAACCCCAAGGAGAAGTACTGGGTCAGATGAAACCATTTTCCTGAAACTCCTCCAACTGCTTCTTGAGCTCCTACAACTCAGGTGTATCCATCCTATCGGGGGGAATAGACACTGGTGCTGCTCCTGGAACGAGATCAATAGATATTCCACCTCACGTTCCAGAGGAAAACCTGAATATTCTTCTAGAAAGACATCACTGAAACGATCCACCATAGGAGGAAAGTCTAACTAAGAATTCCCCTAGTCATCTAGATAAAGACTAGCAATCTGGACCGTAACCCTCCCTAGCTCATGATGCTCGAGTCCTGCATGACTCGCCTGAACTTCCCATTCACCTATATGAAGATAAGATTCACCCTCTGGTGAAATGAAACTAACCCTACGACGATAGCAGTCGAAGACTAACTAGAAGAGAACCAACCAGTCCATCCCGAGAATGACATCATATCCTGTCATCTCTAGGACATAGATATCCCATAAGAACCTATACCCAACAACCTTCAGAGGGTACTCTCTGAACTGATATACACTAGATGTCCTCGTCCCCAAAGGTGTGTCTAGTGTCAACAAGTCGGTAGATGAAAATATATAGAGCACAAGGCTCTCCATAATAGCAATAGAGATAAAGCTATGTGTAGAACCAGTTTCGAAAAGGACAAAAGATAAAACGTAGGCTACTAAAATCATACCTCGAACTTTAGAAGGTCTGGGATCCTGCTCCTGAAAGGTCTTCTCCACCGCAAAAATCTGGCCTGCCCTGCGGCCCTATGACCCTGCATGAACACTCTGAGTTGATCTTCCCTACTGATGTTGAAGGACTGGTTACTGAATTCCACGGCCTCACCACCACCTCGGCCCGAATGGTCAGAAGAACTCCAGTTCCCCGACTAGTGAGAAACTGGTGGTGCTTCTCTTGAACTAGGAGTCATGGAAGAACCCCCGTCCCCAGCTACTTGGGAGAAAACTTGGCAGAAATGTTGAAGGTGACCCATCATGCTGCAAGATCGGCACTCCACTTGGTCTCTCTGGCACTGCGGCCTCATGTTCCATGCCCTTCAACACTGGTAAAAAACTACCTGGCTACCTGAAGATGTATCTCACTTCCTCGGATCACCGCGTGTAGACTCCCTACAATGCTTCCTCATGTCAACTGGAGGAACACTAGCTCTAGAAGTAGAACCACCCTGGCTCGTAGCTCCGGATTCTCTTAGATTGCGCTCCGCAATCAGTGCCTCATTGATGATGGAGGTGATTAAAGTCAACTGGAAGATATTCACCTACGAGCAGATATCCCACCTGAGACCATCCTCGAACATCCTTTCTAGGAACACCCAATTTCCATCCCGTAGGGGTGTAAAATGCTGCAGCTCGGTGAATCGAGAGGAATACTCCATAAAAAAATGAGTACCCTACTCTAGACTCATGAACTCCCTGGCTCAATTGGCCCTTAGGGTCTCTGGGTAGAAGTAGTCATAAAAAATGCGCTGGAACTCCTCCCAAGTCATAACCTGCTGATGACCCGCCTGTGAGAACACGTCCCACCACCTCTTGGTGGAGTCTCATAGAATATAGGTAGCGAGCTTGACCCGCCTCTCTGGAGGTGTTTCCAGATGCTAAAAGATTGTCAACATGGCTTCCATCCATGAATCTGCAGCCTGTGGTACTTCTTCCCCAGAGAAAGTGGAAGGATGTTTCTGCTGGAAAACCTATGTCAAGTCTTCCATAGTCGTGGCAGGAGACGGTGCTCCCTGAAAGGTCTGCATCATCTTCATAAATCCTTCACTGAACTACTTATATGCACCTACAACTGGAATGATAGCCGGTGCCAAGGCTGGCCCGACTGGAGGATCTGTAGGAAGTCCCCGATCAGCAATATCTGGTGTCTGATCGCAGTCTGGAAACTAACGTACAACCGGAGGACCTCTCAGAGTCATAGCTCTGAAAGATCAAAATCATACCTGAGATCAAGAAAATAATGACAGAGAACAAAGGAGTACAAAAAAGAAACAGGAGAAGGAAATGCTCATGTTTTACAAAACATGACTAGACGTCGTGTATAAACTCTACACGGTGTGTACATAACTCTATTACCCTACCTGTGTCTCCTTTCACAGCTAACCCACAAGGTCATCCTAAACTAAGACTACACGGTGTGTTCCTGGTGGACATGGCGTTTAGTAGACAAGGTTTCATGACCCATGTTGTTAGTTACACGACCGTCTACATGGCTGAGACTACATGGTGTGTTCTAAACAAACACGGTGTGTAATTGAAGATTTTTCGCGACCCGTGTTGTTGGCGATACAGACGGGTACACGGCTGACCCTTATATGGCATGTTCCGAACAAACACAGAATGTATAGGAGGATATAAAAATGTCATGTGTTGTCCATGACACGTCCGGGTAATGAGAACAAGGATACATGGTGTGTTCATACAGAACACGGCGTGTAGGAAACAAGCTTCCCCAACCTGTGTTGTTAGTGAAACGGTAGGGTACACAGCTCACTACTGCACGACGTGTACCTACCATACACAGCGTGTTCTTAGAGATTTTTCACAACCCATGTGTCTGCTCACACAAGTGACACGGTTTAAGAAATACATGGCATGTATATATAAAGTACAAGCCATGTATTAGGGGTTTTTCCGGGCAGTAGCTATTAAACTGCACCGAAGCCCAGAAAACACTGAAAAACAATCATAAAGGTGCCAAATTCTGATTCATGCGGTCCCATACTCCCCATGAGTCAAATCTCGGCATCCATATAAGAAATGTACAATACAAATAGTCCTCTATCAACAGTGGAGATTCAATCAAGCATTTATCACAACATCATACATAATCTACACAATATCTTTCACAACAACATGTGATTTATAAAGTACCCTAGATGGCATGGCAAGAATGCCTGGTATGTGATTTCTAACAAGTGCCTATATGATACATGAGATGGCATACCCTCATCTCATTAGGTGGAAACAGAAATAGAACCAGAACAGAAACAACAGTAACAACACAAAACATGAGAATCACTCTATGTGAAATCAGATCAACTGTAACATAGAAAAACTAGAAAACTGTAATAAGCGAGGTAGATTGGATTTTCCCTATACACATGTTAGCTACACCCGAGCAACACTTAATACCATTTACCGAATCCATCCTATCCCTGGATAAAGGCTCCAAACAGTAATCAAGAGAAATGAAAACCCTCTGATACCACTTTGCAACATCCCTATTCCAGAAGCCACCCAGAGGCACCCTGTACCCGGTTGGTCACATAGACTCAAGTAAATTTCCCCAAATTCCAGAGGCTACCAACTAGCAGTGAGGGCCTTGGGTGTGATAGTGGGAAACTATTCCCTCATTGGTAGAGTACAAAATGAAATAAAAACAATGAGACAACAGTAGAAAACGAAACCATCCATACAAGAGTAAATGATAAACAGTGGAAGACTAACAGTAAACAACTGGAGCACACACACATGTTTATAATAGAAGCATGATACATATGTCTAGGAAAGAATCCAAACAAGTCACAATGCTGAATACAATACTAAACCAAAGTGCAATAGAAAACAGATATACTCCTCGGCATCGCAAGCCATAGATTGGTCCCATGCTCTCCAGATCCACATCAATTCAAGTACCTGTGGTAGAAGGGATCTTTCCCTTATCTATACCTACAACAATATAATATTTTTGGGCCCAAAAGAATGGCCCAAACAGGGTGTGAGAAAACATCCTAATAGCCAACCACCCAAAGTTCTGTGCCTAAAAGTCAGTGAATATATGGCAGGTAAAGTACAGTAAGCAGTAAACAGTAAGTAGTAAATAGGATAAAACACAGCAGTAACAATCCACAGTTTCTAGAATATAATCTACAAAGAAGAAATAGCCACTCAAGAAAGTAGAACAAAATGGTAACCTCGGGGTAGTTCTCACAATCTAACCCCTAAGGTTCAGCCTACAAGTACTAGCAACCCTCTGGGAGGCACACACAGTCTAACCCCTCTGGTTGAACTAAAGAATAGACTCTTTGAAGAAGCACCCACCGTCAATTTCCCATATAGTCTCGTATCATACTAAAGTCTCTCTAGGGAAGCACTCAATGTCTCATTCCACATGTGGCATGCGTCGAGGAACTATAGACTCCCTGAGGAAGCACTCAACGTCAATTACCCATTTGGTCTCATATCGTAAATTAAATACCCTCTAGAGAAGCCCTTACGTCCATTATCCCTATGGTCCACTACACTAGGTTCTCACATCCCTATGTAAAACAAACACTCTTAGCATGCATATCAGCCCATGTAAATATCAAGAACTACATGGCTATCATTCTAAGGCACAACATCATAACATTTCAATAGATCCATTATCCTACAACTAGGCATGGCAACTGGAAAAACGCAAAACAAGAAAAACAAGCATGGAAAAACATCCAGAGTACAGTAAAAGTATTACCCTGTTCCCCAGAAATTACCTCTACTCAAGAAATTAAGCAAAGAAGGAAAACAACAGGGGAAAATAGGAAACACGCAATACCCCGTTAAAGGGTATTGGTGGAATTTGCACAAAATATTCACAGAATTCCTACGAAAAGGCACAAACCACCTACCTCAAAGCTATGAGAACGATATATGTGAACCATGATGATTGATTTTACTTATAATTTCAAAGATGTGAGAAAACTTCAATAACACTCAACCAACAATATCTTGAGAAAGAGGAGGAATTGGAAAACAAATCTCTAGGGGAAGGAATAACTCACCACTGCAGTTCCAACACAATCGACGGTGGCTAAAACGGAGATCAGATGGAGGCACGGGGGCTCGGAGAAGAAACGCGGTTGTATGGGTCTCTCTCGGACGAAGAACCTGAAGAAGAAGAGTTTTCTATCCATCAGTAATGACCCTAGTCCATTTAATGAAAAAAGTAAATACACAGCGTGTACTTATGAGGTACACAAAGTGTACTCTTTTTTTCCATATTCTACTTTAAGCGGCCTCCACTTCACGCCTACACACCGTGTGTGTGTCCCAGACATGGCCAGCACATGTCTTAGTGTGGAAAGGGAGTACACGGCTTGTACTCAGAAAGTAAACGTTGTGTACTTCAAAAATTTCTATAAACCGCTCTTTTTTCAAAAAATTCGGTAAAAAGGAAGACATACGAATAACGAAGATATGGGTTCTTACATCATCACTATAATGAAAAGTCTTGGGTTCACTATCTCTAGGATCCATTCCATGGAATGGCATGAGGGTTCAACTTAGTGGTATATGACTCATGCCCAGCTCATTTGGAGGGTTCCACTAAAGAAGTCATTGAGGTCCCATGCCCATCCCAGTTGGAGGGTTCCACTTGTGATGTCTTTTGGGTACCCATTACTTATACCAATAAGAGGCTTCCACTCTATTCATCGAGGACCCATTCCTGACCATGCCGTAGGGTTCCACTCATGAGGGTTGTATTGGAACCATGACTACTGCTAAGAGGGGGGGTTCAAATTTAGGTATCGAGAACCCATTCCCAACACAACTAGATGGTTCCACTAAAACGTGGGTAGATGCCACAATCCATTCCATGATAGATAGTTTCACTCTATAATTATATAGAGGAAACATTCCCATATAATCTATAGGGTTCCACTCTAGGAATATTTGGTGATCCTACGTGCTCAATTCCATTGTTGATAATCTCCTCAAATAAGATCCATGCCTTTAACATTTAACATCGTATACCAATATCCACAATAGAGGTTACCATCATGTTTTAAATGAAGATAATACTCATGATATGATACTCACTAGAAAAAATATATGTTCAAATTAAGGAGATACAAAAAGATTAAGGTTTCCTCAAAAGTAAATAAGTGGTAAATGAGGTGTGAGAGGACCCACAGAGTATGTTGTCCCACACCATCACAAAGTCATGTCCTTGTGGGTACACATATTTCAAATTGTGTAGGTATACATGAAATTTATGGGATATACACATATTTCCAATTCCACACGTGGTCCCACTTGTCTACATGGCAATGCCCATGAATCCACCCTCTTTCTATGTACTTTACCTCATGTCCATGTTTATTAGTACACAGTGTGCCTCTCCACATGTGGGGTCGAACATTTTCTATAGTCATGTCCATGTAATCGAGAACATGGTCTGTTCCTAGCTTTGCACTCTAACACATAGCTCATATTCAAGGGAAAGTGGGTACATGATGTGTAGGGATTACACACATTTTTCCATCCATATAAAATCATTAAACCCTAGCTGCTATAGTCAGGGACTGACCCGTAGTGTGTACTTCAAACTATACAGTGTGTAGTTAGTATTTTTTGAGTGTTTCAGTTCTTTGATCCAAGCTTCAAATCTTACCTTTTCTATTTTATTATGTCTACTATTCTACAAGATAATAGTTGATAATGTTTTCCCTCATCATTTTCTTCAATCCGATGTCCACAAATACAATTCCATCGACTGTGGGGGTTTTCCATACACAACTCATTCCTTCAATCCATTCTATCAATGTTTCATTGATCTACAAAAATTAATATAACCATTCAAGTCCCTCAAATATCTTGTATCTATCCTCTATTCATCGATCTATTCCTCTTATGTCATTTCATCATGATTCTAGGGTTCTGATTGGGCTCGGTTCCACCCGACAATGTTGAACTAGGACCATGGGGTACTACCAGTGAAGAATGTGAATCGATTGATAGAGGAAAGAACAAAAAATAACCATCGTTGACCAATAATTTATGACCACTGATCAATAATGGGGATATTTATGTCATAAAACATGAATATCCAATTAAATCAGCACATAAAATCATGTTAAGGGTCAACAATTCGTTCAGATCAACAGGGAGGATTGATCTTCTCAATCAGTTTAAGTATATGGGCATAATAAAAAAATCAATCTTTTACGGAGATTTTATTTTTCATCATTGAAGATCATGCTCACCAATGATTGATGAAATTAGTTGGGTTTATTGCATCCAAATTTTCCCTGATCTGATGTTTTTTCATCGTCTGAGGTGATTCTCCCATAGAATGATGGGAAAATGATGTAGAATAATACTAGGGTTTATGTGTCTAACCATGGAGGATTATCCATATAAATTTATTGTTGAAATTTCATCTATGAAAAATTAATTAATTATTTAATTTAATTAACTAATTCATCCACTGAATGCACAACCAATGGGAGATTTGTCTGAAAATCCTACACTGGCCAATTTTAGGTTATTCTTTTAATAAAAAAACATCCTGGACTCAACCATGATTTCATATTTCTGATCCAAGTTTCTATTTTTGATTTATTTCTTTTCCATTAAAAAAATTTGTCCATGCAATATAATATATATTTAATATTTTTAGAAAATTAATGACTGAAACACCGGTCCTTGGATTCCAAGGTCCCTACAGCACATAGCTCAGGAAATATATAGAGAAATATTTAAAAGTATTACATGGTAGAAAAGGGTCTCTACATCATTCTGTAATTCTATATTTTTGTCCCCAAAAAGAAAAACTAAAAAAACATGGGTTACTAAGCATGCATCTTTCTCTCCCACTCGCATGATCTCTCTTGTACATTCCATTGACGCAACAACACATGAAACATGGGAATAATGTATCCATGTAGGGTCCTCTCCTATCAATCCTTGATCACCGCCAGTTTCTATTTAAAGGTGGCTCCATCCTCGATGTCCATATTTCATTAGTCGATGACCTTTGTGGGGTCATGTATGTACCTCCCTATTTGTGACACATGGAATACATCATACACTCTCTCAAACAGTGGGGGTTGGGTGAGGCGTTAAACAACATCACCAACTCACATCGCAAACATGAATTGCTAGATGTACCTCAATGATAGGTGTCCTCCCTGAATGAACCTCCAAAATCTTCATCATGGAAACAACCTTAAGAAAATTCCAAATCCATGTTAAAACTCTATGTGCTAAAGAAAATGATCTATGTAATATTTTGTCTTCATCTAGACTGTCTTCATCCCCTAATAAATGGCATAGACTTTCTCTACTGTCACATGCACCATATATGGGCCTACAAGAGATGTCTTTCCAATCTATATCAATCACAATGGTGACCAGAAAGTTCAACCATATATTTCATAAATAGATTTCATGGAGATGGAAGAGTGGGCACTATTTCTGTACATAAACACTATCAAATGAAGGTGGTCCTACTTTCTTCGACTAAAGTCTAAAACAAAATACCTAATAATACCCTCCAACACCTTGATAGTACTCTTGGTCTGTCCATATGTCTAGGGTGAAAGGCTATACTAACCATTATCTGGGACTTGAATTCCTCTTACGGAATTCTACAAAACTTGGATGTATATTTCACATCACGATCAGATACAATTTTAAAGGGAACCCCATTAAGGTGAATAATCTCCAGTATGTACAACTTCAATAAAATATCAACAGAAATCTACTTCTATGTATCAAGGAAGTGTAAAAAATTCTTGATTTGTTCAACTATCACCCATATGGTATCATGGCCTTTCACTATACATGTTATCCCTATCTCAATTTCAATGGATATTTCATCCTCGTTACACTTCAGGATATCAAGGGGTAGTAATGATCTTATCAGAACTTGGCGCTCAGCCTTCACCTATTGACATGGTACACACCAAGAGATGAACTCAGTTATTCTATGCATCCTTCCAGAAAACCATAACTATCTATGATGTTCTTTATAAATCTTCCCAACACAATCATTTACATCTTGGTGGAAGTTTGGAGCTCCCAAAAAACCTTCTCATGTATCATGAATAGAACCACCATCCATCCCTAGAAAAAGATAATATGATACCCTCCTTTAGAATATCCATATGATAAATCACCTATGAGTATATGGTCATGTAGTAAATCACATTTTATGTCTCCCAACTAGGATTATATGACATTCTCCAGAAATGAAGGAGTAGACCCCATCAACTAAGGAAAAACTATACCCTCTTAGTCCACCAGGGTCTGTTGCAGGGGGAAACTATCCTAAAACATCAAGCACCAAGGGAGTCTCAAAATTCATGCTTAGATAATATGCTACTATTTTTTACTTCCCGAGAGTATATACTATCTCAAATTAATTGTCCTTCAGGAACTCTAACTAGTGCCACTATATTTTGTTCAAGTATCTATGCATTAAGACATACCTGAGACTCTAGTGGTCAGAGTAACCCATAAATCAATCCCCAATAAGTTAGTGTCTCCACATCTAAAGGGATAATAATACTACTTCGATCTCTAGTTAATGTTCTATGTAGTTATTATTAACGGGTCTCAACTACCTCGACCCATATGTGGTAATTTCATGTTTCTACATCAACATGGAACAGAGCCCTTATCATGGAGAATCATAATACACTATAAACTCCTTACCATCCTCTAGTTTTCTCAACATAATATCAATCTCCATCCTTGGCCTCAACCCCTTGAAGGCCCTATGGCACAACTTATACAAGGTAAAAAGAATCACTTTCTGCATCTAGGTAGTCCAAGGGGTTTAAATTTTAGAGCATTCTATCACGAATCTCTTATAGAACCTCACCAACCTAAGAAATATCTACACCATTGGCACGCTATTGGGTGGATCCTAAGAAAACACTACATAGATTGTCACTAGGACCACAACTAAACCATGATAATAAATGAAATTCCCTATAAATTGAACCTCATGAATCCATAACTTGTACATTGAGAGATTATCATAATGATGGTGCCCTCAAAGAAAATATGGTTCCATCCTCAATTTCTCTACATGAACCTCCTATTATTTTGAATAAATGAGTATATTATTAATGGATATGACCGAAAATAATTCCATGTAAAGTTTTATGATCCAATTCATCAAATCTATAAACATGGAGGGGGAATCTGACACAAAAGAGGGAATCACTAAGAACTCATAATGTTCTTAGTGACATCAGAATTATAGTTTTGGAATGTCAATATCACAAACCCTAAAATGGTCATAGATGTAATAGAGAATGATCTTTGGGTACCATCATGAACCTCTAAAATTCCCAAAGAGGTCACAAATCCTTTTAAAGGGGTAATTTTTCATTGTTATGGCATAATTCTGGTGATGATAATCCATGAAAAGTCAAAAATTCCCAACCACTGTTTTTCATGAAAAACATTGTAGCATTCTAGGGGGAAACAATAGTCATGATGAAACCCTTATGTCAAAATCCATCTAACTTTAAGTATAGCTCCTATATCACGGTAGGTGACAATAAATATTCCCCATAAGATATTAAATTGGTCCTAGTATACAAGTCTATGAAAAAATCCATCTCTTACCTTACATGTTGTCCTAAAATTTCATTTGCAAAGATGTCTATATAATCTTCTGAAACTGAAGGAATAAAATTTCTAAAATATCTTTCAATTCCAATGTATTTACTCCCCAAATTATTGGTGATGGGTTGTAGCCTCATAAATCAAGAACCCACTTGTCCCTCCTTGAGATATATCACTCCCATATAGGCGAACCTCGTCCAATTAGTGTGTATGCATCTGACTCATCTGAGGTGATAGTCAATCTAGGAATGAACCAAGGAAAACCAAACCATAACCTAGATGACACCATAGGGTTCAATCGTGATTAATAGAAGGTTTAATATGAACCATTATCATTTATGTGACAACTCACACTTCCAGTAGATAAAAGATATAGAAGATATGTTCACTGTTGGAACATAAAGTTGAAGCTACTGGGCTTGCACCTCAACTGGGAGATATAGCTATCACACCAGGAGTATAAACATGAAATAATGATGGAATCCTAGTTCTAATAATACTGAGGAAATAGTATAATAAGCATACAGTGTACCTCAAATCCTCTCGTACATCATAATGTCATAAGCCTCCAGATCCTATAGCAATTTACAGCCTCAGCCACCAACTCCATGAGCCTGACGTGGGCTGCCTGGTGGTGGTTTTTGAAAGATATCAAAGAATCATCCACCACCCATTTCTACTACTATCTCTTCCATCTCCAACTCCATTGGGACCACCCTTCCCATGCCTATGATATCCTTGATCAAGGAACTTCCTCTCCCATGGAAGTCTATCAGATGCCTATCTATGGTCCAAAGCACATATGGTCGGGAAGTGAAGTGTTATGTGACCTCACCTATCACAATAATATCATTTACCCTCTCCATTTTTCCTTGGTTCACGGTGTTGTCCCAATAAAGAATGACCTTGTGATTGAGTTTGATCACAATAGATCTCCCACGCGGAGATCCCATCTACTGGAGCCAACTAGCTACTGCAGATAATTCAGCTCTATGATACCCACTTATAGCTCTAGCCATCTTGAATACCTGTAAAATAAAGTTATCGGCCACTAGTGCCAACTCCATTACCTTGGAATATGTGGGGATGCACAATAGAACCACATTGGCATGGATCTCTCATCGGAGTCCCTGTTAAAACATATGTTCTCAGACGTATCCATCTCAGGTCATGTCAATGGAGTAAAGGCTAAGGTCTATGAACATTGTCCATATACATCCACTATCATCCCTCCCTAACAGATCTATAGAAGCTTGTAAATCTGAACTGTGTGCAAGATGGAGGTGTAGTACTCCTCAAAGAATAGATATTGTAAGTCGACCATGTGAGTGTCAAATCACCATGTATCTAAGTAAAAAGCATCAATCAGTGCCCATATTTTCTAAGGAAAAGGGTATCTATGAGTACAACCATATAATTCATCATTTTAGGGTTGATTTGGAAAACATGGACCACTAACTCTAGACAATTCTCCAGTGCCTAAGGATCTTTCTTGATGCATAATCTCATCGACATCTAGCACTAGAACTCATGGAGTGCACTGAGCATGCACTATTCCTTCTCTTCTATGATGATATGATACTTAACAGGTGTAGGTTATATTAACTTCCCATCTGAAGGAAGAAGATCATATTTTGGACACTGAATTGAGGCCTCATCTCTCATAGGACCATTGTCACGATCTGAAAATGGTATCCTGGATGGCAGGCATCACAGAGGCATCCTGAAAATTTAATCAACATGTAACACAATTATATGAGCATATATATATAATGGTTAGATGAATCATGAATTTTATTAAAATAATCAATTTAATTTAATGCATTCACTATTTATATTTGTAACCAATTTCTTGGTATGAAAAGTCAACAAGATTATTGTAATGGTCCTGGAAAATGGGTATTCTAACCGCCTGTACCATCACTGGATTCCCTACCCTAAATTACTCACTTGAGACACACTGACACAATTTCCCTAATCCCAACCAAATTCATATAGTAGGACTACTCTAAACATCATCCTAAGGAGTGAATTCATTTTATTCTTATCAATCATGAACCAAACCTGACTGGGGGAGGATCTGTAACTACCCCAAGCCCAAATTCATAGTCTAGGAGGTGAAAACAATTGGAGAAGACATAAATAACATGGGGATGAATTTTCCTAAGTACATTTATGAAATCACACAACCATTTTGATGGAAAAGATTATAGGAAAAGTGTAAAAGATAATAAACAATATGGAAACAACCATGAGTGTAATAACTATTGAAAGTACAAGAGGACGGTAGTGTAAACTGAAATGTACCAGGGAAAAATCCACCCCCATCCATAAATTTTTCCAAAACTAAAAAACATATAAATAAAAACGCTCAAAGATCCAAACTCTTAATCTCCATGATGTGAATAGTATTCATGGTCCAATGTAATAGGTATCTGTAAGCTCCTCTAAAGTCACCGTCGAGTTTCCTATAATCTTTATAAGACATGTCACCTAAGGGAAAATCCCATGTAGGGGTGAGTATATACATGACTAGTAGGGCACCCCAAAATCTGAATAGCATAAGTAAGAGATATAATAGGAATAGAGGAAAATTATATAGTAAACATGATGTTTCTCAAACAATGAAATAGGATGAGTAACCTAATCCAATAACAGGGCGATCAACATGATGAGTAGATGAAATACACATTGAGTATTTTCTACCCATAGAAGGAGAGTAAACTCATCGAACTATGATAATATAAATACGGAAATCAAGTGGAATACCCCAAGTGTCTTTTCATCCCAAGGAAAGAGAGTAACCAAATAAAAATGTATGGATACATGTGTGTGTGTGTGTGTGTGTGTGCTCATTAAAAAAGAAAACCTGATTAGAGAGTAATCTGTTCTTTTTTTCACAGCTCAACCCGTGTAGAAGAGATACCAATAGTTCCAAAAGTCAACCAATGATTCCAAAAATCTTAAACATCTTCCATGAAGTAATTGTCCAGTGTCAAGACACACATTTTATTTGTGTTTCATAGTTGAGGGGCCAACATCTCAAGGAAGAGGATCCATCCTCTTCTATTCTTTGATACTTCCACTCAGTGGTAGAAGACCCATGCCGAGACCAAATGAAGGGTTCCAGTCCATATGTCAGTGGACATCCCATGCCCAACCCAGTTGGAGGGTTCCACTATAGAAGTCATCAAGGAATAATTCATAGCTCAACAGGATGGTTCCTCTCAGTAGGACTATAGGGGACCCATTACGTTTGACAATATGAGGGTTCCACTCTAGTAATCAAGGAACCATGCCTATCCCAACTGGAGAGTTCCACTCGAGTGGTCTGTAGAGGTCACATGCCTTATGCCAATAAGAGGGTTCCACTATTGTCATCGAGGCCCCATTGACATCCCAGCTAGTGGGTTCCACTCAAAAGTCAATGGAGTGAAAATAACATGCATGTCAATAGGGTTGCACACTACAAGTCCATATAAAAAGTATTTTGAGTCTAGTAGGAGGGATCCACTCTAGGAGTATCTGATGATCCTACATGATCACTGTCACTTTTGAACATCATCTCAAATAAGCACCATTCTCTTAACATTTGACATCATATCCCAAAAGTCACAGTGGGGAGAATCATCACCTAATATTTTTAATAATTCATATGATGTACTACATGTGGGAAAAAATCAGAGTTAAAATGAAGGAGATATAGAAGGTATAAGTTTCTATAAAAGGATCCAAGGGGTGCATGAAATGTGATGGGACCCACACAGTGTGTGGTCTCAGTCCTTGACTTTGTCTTGTCCCTAGGGGTACACAGCTCATGAACTATGTAGTTATAAATGATGTATAAGTAATATATATGACCTTTGCATGCCGTAAAAGGTCCCATACATGTCCTTGGCCATTCCCATATATTGACAATGTGTTTGTGTACATTAACCCATGTTTGTGTACTTTATTCCATGGAATACCTCTCCACAAGGGAAAGCACCCATTTTCACTCTTCATGTCTATGTATTCAGGAACATAGCATGTGTCTGGTTGTATTCTCTACCGCACAGATCCTCTACATGGGAATGGTGGGGTACACAGCGTGTATAAAGCCTATATGTCTAGTCATCCTTATATAATCTCAAAACCCTATCCACGACTGCTTGGGTCTGACATGCCATGTTTTCTTCATACTACACCATGTGTCGTCTACATTTTTAAATAATTTCGAAAATGTGATCCTTTCTTCAAATATGACCATTTTAAATTGATTTGGGCTTCAATTCTACTTGAAAATAGTGGATATAGCTACTGATCCTAATTTCAAGCCATCTTGTCATAGGAAATCTGATTTGATCGACTGTGGGGTTTCTACGTACACACTACACACCTATGATATATTTCTTTGATGATGATTTAATCTACGGTTATTAAAATGATAATACAAATCTCGAAAACACACTAGAACTATCCTTGATTCATAAATTTGTCCCTCTTATGTCATCTCATTATAATTTTGGTGGTCTGGTCGGGCTTGGTACCACCAAGCAATGTAGAACTATTAATGAAGGGTCCTACCAGTGAATAACATAAATAAAATGAGGAAGTAAAGCATAATAATAAATATTAACCATTGTTGACCAATTTTTCTTGTCCAAAAATAAATAATAGAGATATTTATGTTAGAATACGAGAATAATAAATTCAATGGATATATAAGAGCATGCCAAGGAACCACAATCTTTACAGATCAATATTTATGAATTATATTTTCATCAATTTAATCAAAATGGTCATAATCCACTAATTTTTGAGTCCTACATAGATATTGGATCATTCTTCATCGAAGAACTCACTCGCTAATGATTGAAGGAAGTTGTTGTGTTCACTGAATCCCAATCTGATTTCATCCAACATTTAATCTTCATCTGAGGTGATTCTCAAATGGATGGAGGGGAACAAGCTATGGAATCCTACTAGGTTTTATACGACTAACCCTAGTGGAATCTCCATTGTGATATATTTTTGGACATTTCATTTAGGTCAAATAAATAAATTTATTTATTTATTTAATTAATTTACCAATTGAACACACCACCAATGAGTGAGATATCTGAACATCCCATGCAAACCGATTTTAGTTCATTAATAGGTTAAAAAATGTGTTCCAGACTCAACCCATATCTCATATTTATTATTTGAGCTTCCATTTAATATTTCTCCAATTTTTGAAATAACTTTTATGCACATAATAAAAAATATATGTTATATTTTTATAAAATTAATTCATGTCACACTAGGCCACAAAATCCAAATTGTCCTAGCAGCTTACTCTAACAATATATATAGAAATATTTCAAATTCATAAAACACATAAACTGGGTATATACAAGAAGATAACATTGAAGCTACCCATATCATAACTCACTCTATATGAGGATACGAATCTGGATCCAGTAAGGTATATTGAAAGGAATTAATATTTCCTACACTACCCTGATGACATTATTTCCCCATACCTTACGCACCACATGAACCACCTCATCCTAAACATCTAGTGAAACATCAGCTACCAGTCGGACGTGATGTTGTTGATCTAGATCTGTAATCCTATAACTTTCAAGATCCTCTATTACATAGGAATGATTTATCATTCCACCAGAACCTATGTTGGTTTCCTAGTCTCTCTCAAGATATTCACTTCACATGATGTTAGTCTTATAGGGGATTAATGTGGCCAAACATGTTACAATGGTGACAATTAACTACATTAACACTAAGATTAGGATGGGATAATTCATCACCCAGGATATTATTCTTGCTTTATATTGAGTTCACTATAAAAACAATGCTTTCTAAAACTAAATGGACCACCACTAATCATCACTATAGAATCCATATCTATAGTGCCTCTACCATCAACTAGTTCCCCCTCTACAACAAGCACCTCATTAAAAACATCTAAAATTTATTAATGGAGAAAAATGTACACCTGCACTCGAGTATAAAAACACATCCCATCCTCAAATAAATTTTCATGGGCTATCAAATAACCTAACAACATATAGAGAATGAAATAGTGGTCAATAAACTGAAATTCATAATCCATTACTAATATACACCCATCTGTAAGGTCCATGGACTCCCTAGATGTATCTATGCTCAGGGTCTTTAGAAAAAATTATTGAGAAAAATAGTCTTGAATTCCTTCTAGGATAAACTTGGGTGCTTATTTTTCTATACATTAACATCCCACAAACCCTTCCATAGGCCTTATAAATTATAAATGGATATCTTCACCCATATTTCTAGGAGTGTCTCAAGAAGATCAATGATCACCTGAAGAGACTCTATGCAATACTCATCTGCCTAGGTACCACCCACCCCTAATAATATCCTGATACAATAACAATAATTCTCTATTAGTCCGCAAAATAATTTTTTTATCTCATATAGCTACTCTCTTCATTTATTGTATAACATATTTCCAGGTATATAAAATCTTAATGTCCATAGCTAATCCAGGTTCTACAAGGGGATTTAGACTAACAATCACTAGGGAATTCTAATCACCATTATCCTGGTGCATAATCAGAGGCATTAGTGGAGTAATTTGATACATTTTTAAACACATGACTCAAACCACATTACTCTAATTATATTGGATATCACAATTTAACGAAATAAATAACAAGAATAACTCTTTTCTATTCCCTACACCTTATTCTATTGGAGTCATAGAACATGGGTGATCTCACTATACCCATATCCCCATGCATAGTGTCAAAACTATATATGCATAAGGCTCACACTATACATATTGGATCCACATAACCATGATTTTTCATTTTACTATAACTGAAATTTCTATATTTTGAATCATTATTATATGGAATTAAAATTTCATATTATAGAAGAATGAACATTATATGGTGTAACTATAATATTATTTAACTGAATCCTTATAATAATCAATAAAAATGGTCATGTAATGTTATCTCAAAAATGCTAATAATCTATTAAGTAATATTTCATTGTATATTTATATGCTACAACCCATAAAAATTATGACATTTAAATAATTGAACCTATATCATGAATAAGGTAACCAATCAAAATAAATAATGAAAAATATGTTTCAATCCTAATTTTTGGGTAGGATTAATAAACACATTCCCACTTATTATTTTTTCCTAATAGTGGAAATTATATATATGATAAATTCCAAAATCATGTGAATATCTCCAACTATAATAATGGAAACCAAAACAACAATAGCATCCCTATAATCATTTACATTCCTAAATGTAGGTTAGCAACTCATAGGTATTTGTTTTGTACCAATTTTAGGCAATTCCATATCTCATGTTTATCTTACCCAAATAGTTAGACAAAAGGAATGGGTATTGATACCACATTGTGACAATCCTTGTTTGGTGACCACTAATCATTGTCTAGACCAGTGGTGTTATAATAACTCATTCATGAATCCACGTATTATAGAGGCTACCAACTATTATAAAGGTTTTAAGGAGTTATAGTGGAGGAAGTGGCCCAATATAAACATATATGACTAATATATAAACAACATGGTTTAATAATTATATCCACAAATAATCACACAAAAAAGGACCTAAAGGTTTAGCTCATTTGATACTAGCTACATAAATATCTTATTTTTAATTTATTTCAACCTTTTCTCCATAACCACACTCCTCCAAACCCTTTTTAGAAATTTCACATGATGCAATAATGATCATAACCTAGGTATTATAGACATAAGACTAGGGTGTTCTCAAATTCATAGTAAGGGAAAATATATATCATAAAGGATTAGATCATAAAGAGAGAGGAGAATGTGAGAAAGATATAAATAACATAATAAAATTCTGAAGGACCCAATATAATAATAATAAAACATGATGAAGTAACATAATATCATAAGATAATTGTAATGGAACTATAAAAAAATGTCCAAGAATTAAAAACAAATATCTATAATCATAAAACACGTGAACATGATAAAATGGCGTGGAATACAATAAAAATATGATATAATAATGAAAATTGTCATATCAAGATAAAAACATTAAAATTTAGAATTATCATAAATATAGGATTTCTTATCCCTATGAACCAAACTATTATCCATCCTTTTCATATGTAAAATTTGGAGTAGTCCCTAACACCTTCACACTCAAAATTTTTGAAACTAGTGACATGAAAACCTGTAAAAATGTAAAATCGTTAAGAGAGTGTAATGACATCAAACTCACCCTTTGGGAATATAGAAACATTCAAAAAAATCACACATAAAATTTTTACTAGATATTTACACTATCACAGTAATCCGTTGTAAACCTAGTGACTTTATAACTTATTCAAAAGTAAAATTATGAGTTGAAATTAATGCCATCACACTGACCCTTGGTGACAATTGTGACATGCTAACAAGTTCACAAAATATTTCCATTGCTGGAGATATAATTAGTTACTCAATGCATTTGATGGAGATATATGTTTCACCTTTATCATAATCCATAAATTTTACTTCCACTTGAAAATAAAAAATTCATCATATCATAAAGAACTAATGGTAAAAGAATGGGTTTTTTAAACATTAATAAACATTACATCACATGAACTCAGGAAATTATATAATATCATAATCCTCATTTTTAGGAAGAATTCATATCATAATAAAATTTAAAGGTTGATAAAAAAATTTATGTTTAAATTGATTTTAGAAAACAATATAAATGTAATTAGAATACTTTTCACAACCATATTACAATGAGTTATTAAAAATATTTATTGAAAATTCATAATGGTTTCAAAAAGTATGAGTGGAAATAGTTTGAAAAGTTTAACTTTTAAGAGAAAAAAATAACATAATCTTGAAAAGTCATAATTATTTTTAAAAAATAATAATTTTTTTTAGACAGTTATACTTTTAAAAAAATTATAATAATTGTAATTTAAAATATAAATAAATTTTACATATAAATTCATTTAAAATACAATGAAAACATTTAATTATAAAATGAATATTCAATAAAATAATCATAAAAAATATATAAGAGTAATCAATTTTGAGTGGAAAATATAACATTTATTTTGGAATGGATGAAAAAACCTTTTCAACATTTTTTATAATTTTTTTTGAAAATCCACATTTCCTAGAATGTACAAACCTATCTTTTTTCAAGTATGCGTCTCTCTAATTTTTTGGGTAGTTTTTATTTTTGGGGAAATTATTCTCATTGTTAAACCTTGATTGTCATGTTTCATCATGGATATTTGTTTGTTTGAATAAACATAGAATAATGTAGTAAGGAAACCTGATAAAACCAGAGAGGATCCACAAGGAGAGAATTTGTTGGGAAAATATATTAATGTTCACGGATGTATATTTATTTGAATTAATGGATTTTGAATAAAAATGGGTCAATTGTTACCAATTTATTCTTGGTATGTCAAGATCATAAAGAGGTTTAGTGTTTTAATGAGGAAACATGCATGAGAAACTGTCTAAATAAAAGTTACACTTCGTGTAATTGTAAAACACTTCATGTAATGGTTTCCAAATAGATGTTTTGAATAGTGTAATTCCATGAACTAATTCACTACATGAAAACATTACATGTAATATAATTATATTACACATTAATTAATTGTCAATCATAATAAATAATAATCTGAGGAACCAGGTTTTTTTTAATATCCCTCGAAAATGAATTACACATCATGAAATATTATTACAAGCAGTGTAATTGCCCATGAAATTTTATAAAATGTCTCTTTCAGATAATTTATGTCTCATTATTTTATAAAAACATCTCCTCTCGACTCTGTGGAATAATCAAGGTGATTTTGGTGCACCAAATCCCTTCCATACGTTTTGATAATTCAACCAATCCATGGTAGTTCATTTTTGCTAAGTTTCACCTTCTATACCTTCTTCTTCCAACCATTGAGGTGTAATTTCTTGACTGTGTGTGTTATTGGATTTGATCATTAATGGTTTAGATCTAGGATATTTCGTAAAATCATCTACACCATCTTATTCATGGGAATTTTTCATTTGAAGCATTGATTTCTTCTCTCGTTGTGGTAGGGGGTCTACATATTAAACCTATGATTTGATAATTTCCATGTATATTGAATAATGTGATTTTTCAGATAAAATTGCATACATTAATTAAATAATGAATAAGATTATTTCATGGAGTCTATTGGATTCAATTAGTGATTTTCCTATCTATTTATTACTTCTTGGGTGAAATACCCTTGAATATAAAAGAATTATGTAATGGATTAAAGTGTGTTTAGCATGAAATGAGACCATATGTGATTTTTTTATATAGAATTCCCATGTTATATATTACATATTGTTGATTTAATATTGATGAATAGTGATATAAATGAATGAAGTAAATGAAATAAAAATGGAAATTCACATAATTAACCATTGAGGCTTATGATGTATTATTGTGATATCCATGATGTTATGACATGTCTTGTGATCCTTTATGAAATGGTTTTATTTTGGTAAAGGCCATAGGACATGCACACTTGTATGATATAATGCATATATTGAATTGTTTCGGCCAAGTCCCATGGTGTAATGCATATAGTGCTTTGACATGGGTACTATAATGGTTATATTGTGTGAGCACGTCCTAGTCCCATACTATAATTCTTATAGGGATTTGACTCGGATATTGTAATGCTTATATTGATTTTACCCACATCATTTTGATTATGCCATGTTTTTTATTATGATTGGCATAGTGTAAGTCATGCTCAAATAAATTTCAGAATAATTCTGATGAAGGTTGTTTTACAATGTTTAAATGGTGGTGCTTGGCATGGTTGTGAGACCTACTCAGAGATATTTCATCTTGGGTCGATGTTGGTCGAGGTTGTATTTTATTTTATTTTTGATTTAATTAATACATTTTTTTTCTTTTTATTGCATACACTTCTTATCAGACTAGTTTGTTTAGACATGGTTGTGTCGACTAACTGAGTTATACTCACACCCTATTCGGGTTGTTATTTGGTACATGATCATATTATGTGGTTTCATGCTTGGAAAAGGGAAAAGGACCTTGATATTTATAGTTTTCTTTTTGGATTGGATGGAGTTTGGAGATGGTATGACATAGGGTTCCGTACCAGGAAACCTTGAGACTTAATTCCATTATTCTAGTCCTTTTATTTATTACTTATAGCATGAAAATTAATTACATTTCATTGTTTCATTACCTTATTCCTTTAATATTTATGGAATTATTCTTTTGTATTTTATTTTTGGTTTCATCTTTGTATATACTCTAGTTTCTTTCATTTGTATAGATTATTCTATTGTTATGATACTTCATATCATGTGGTATAGTCTACCATGTATACATTTCACACCCCCACTTCTTGTTGAAAAACACTTGATTTCAGGTAGGCAAACTATAGTTCTCTTAACCAATGATTTTTTCATGAGAGAGAGTGCTAGATCGGGGGGTCGTTACAATGTGATATCAGAGGAGCATGTTTTCCTTTAATTTTATTTATTATTTGGGAAATTTAAAAATGAGACTAGGATGGGTCGAGATATGGTAGTGAGATTATTAAATGGAGTAGTTATCCCTTTTATGGGGAAACGTTTGAGTGCCCATGGATGGGGTTATGGTCTATGTTGTTTGATTTTTACAATTGATGACATTTCACCTTGAGTGATTCACATGATGTGTCATGTTATTATATCATTAGATTTTTACTCATGTCCTGGTATGGTGTGGGATATTTATCCATTCATCATGACATGAAGATAGGGATATATATTTCCATGCTTTTTTCATGTTACGGACATATTTATTTTTCATGTGATATATACTTTTCTATAAAAATGTAATATGATATAAATGTTTTTATTGAAAAATGAAATAAATGAATTTTTATGTCATTCTAGAACACTTGTTATCCAAGTTTAGAGAGACCAGATGTTAATGACTGACTGAATATTAAATTTTTTATTTAGTAAACACTTTTAAGGAAAAGTGAGAAAACGCATACATTCAAGCAGGAGGACATGCCTCATAAGAGATCACAATGTTATTGAAACAGAATCTATGCCTATTAGATGATTCCTCCCTTACAAGATTCCACGAGATAGCATGCACCTATATATCTGTATTATCAATAATGAGGTCTTCAATGCAATCTGCCAACTTATCCCATGTTCGAGAATACTCCTCGTTACTTATCACCCCTTCGTTAAAACCCCTTATCAGTATCAGATTATATTTGTCAATCCTTGAAGATTGCATGATATTGAAAGCCACTCGAATCGGCCTACCCATCATATTGTCTTTCTCTTCTTGGGTAGCATTGATATAAAGAAACTTCTCCACCATTTCTTCTTCTAAATGAACAAGTTTCCCTAAGAGTTTCTCGCTAACAGCATTCTCCACACCAGTTTTAGGCTGTGTTTTTCACTTGAAAAAAAAATCATCTTCAACATCCTCAACTTGAGCATCAGGAGATTTTAAATCAGTATGCTCATAATGCCACTGAACCATATCTTCCTATAGTTCCTAATGATTTGATGGATTTTTTTCTTTGAGATACTTGTCTAATGGCCATGTGATCCATAGAATGAGATTTTGTTCAAACCATACCATCAATGTCTAAGATGAAAATAGAGTTTTTGCTACAAAATTCACTTACATTCACTAGGGTTGGAGGAATATAGGTAGATGTGTTTTATATAGAGTTAGTACATACAATCTTTAAGCATCTTGAGACACACAGTAATAGTAGGGTGAATATTTCATCATATATTCTTCCTGGACCTTCCATGTATTGGTGGAATATTCTGGAGGAATCTAGGTAGTAGTATGAGCTATGTTAGAAGTAATTTTATAAGTTCCTGATCATTTTCTATCCTGATACTTTTATGGATAAAAAATATCGTGAGTTCTTGCATTTACCTTAATGGTAAAGTCAGTTATGAACTATGTTGGACATCGCCGTATTTAGCAGCTGATGAGATTTACAGGTTCGGGGATTTTTGGGATGATCATCATTATGAGATCAGGTCATAAGTGAATGTTTTTTTTATTAATTTTGATGATGAATTGAACCATACGCTCATCATGGAAGGAAATTAGAGAGAGCTCCCATGAAATGGCCAGGATGTTTCAAAAGGGTGAACAAGGAGCTATTATTCAAGTAGTAAGAAGAACCTCTATGACAATTTTCACCAAGGAATTAGTGGATTGAGAAGTCAAGGTAGTGGAGATCCATCTCAAGACCGTGTTCCAATATAGTTC
Organism: Viscum album; assembly: GCA_963277665.1. Lineage (NCBI taxonomy): Eukaryota > Viridiplantae > Streptophyta > Magnoliopsida > Santalales > Viscaceae > Viscum > Viscum album. Next base: position 1,514,155,786 of record OY728127.1, on the reverse strand, counting down.
TATCAGCGTGTCATGTTTTCCAAAAATTACACAGTGTGTCCTTAACTCATAGTTGAGTTTCATATCTAGGGAATAATGGGTCATCATTATAGGTCATGTGAAAAAATTCAATAGAAATTCATTGGTAGGGGGTAGGATGGTCACCTAAGTATATAAGGGTCTTCGCTACACCTAAGTAGGTTGGTAGCTAGAGTTCCACTACATATTCTAGATATGGATGGGGATGTGGAACCCCAAGAAGGAGCAAAAGTACCCAGAGGGGTAAATAGATCAAGGTAGTCAAACTCGAGCCTTAAGTATAGGGACACATTAGCTGTATTCCAAATATAATACATAGGCTATCATGGATGTGGAACCACCTACTGTCAGAGGTACAATTATTATATCATCTAACTTAGCTTGTGTTTTTTTTGATATTGGATTATCAAATTATTTTTTATTTTCTCTTTTTTCAAATGGGTTGGTCTTTGATGTGAAAATCTTGGATGTTTTCTGACCTTTGACATGTCATTGGGGTTGTAGTGAGAGAATATCAAACATTGAAAGGCATTCTCTCTATAGATTGAAAATCACCAATTTATTTCGAACCATTTGTGCAAGAAAAATTTGGATTTCATGTGATTCTTGTTAAGGAATGGTTATTCCTAAAATAGGATCATATCAATTATTATAAAATGATAATTAAATTTCAATATCCAGAAGAAGGGAGCTATTTTCTCCATGATGGGTAGGATCTTCAGGCTGGTCGTGTAGGTCTAATTAAGTGTAGATTTGATTTTATCATGGATTAGATGATGAAGATATATAGAAGGTTTATTTTCATTTAACGGTAATGTTTTTAGTACATCATTCTTGATGAGTCTATGACTTACCATCTAAATGAGAGATTGACTTCACGGTCTTGCTGGTGCTGGGAGAAAATCCAATTTTCATCCTAGATTACATAATGGAACTAGTAGAGCATCAAGAGTTGAATGTTTGGTTGGAAGATGTAGAATATAAAGGTTTCATGCAACCTATTACATCTTCTTGGGTTTCTTTAATTCCCTTTTCTAAGAAGGTTGATTGGTCATTATGGTGTTGTGTGGAATATCAGAGGATGGACTAGATGATGGTCAAGAACTAGTGTCACAATCAACACATTTATGATCTTTTTGATTAGTTGATAAGAGCTAATATCTTCACCAATATCAATTGGAGATGAGGTTACCACCAGTTAAGGTTGAGAACAATGGACATACCTCATACAACTTTTAGAATCAGGTATTTCTTATATGAGTTTGTATTGATGCTGTTTGGGTTGGCTAATGTATTGGTGGTATTCATGGACTAGAAAAATGGAATAATTTGTCCTTTTATGGATTTATATTTGGTGGTTTTATTCAAAAATATCTTAGTGTGTTCCCAATCATAAAATGATCATTCCAAACATCCTGACATCATCTTGAGTACATTGAGAGAGAATTATCATTACGCTAAGATAACCAAATTTGGTTAAGAGATTTATAAAGTGAATTTTATAGGCCATGTCATCATAGAGGGATATGTACTAGTAATCCTAGATAAAGATGTATTTTTTTATATCTAAGGAATATACTAATAACATATTTTAAATTTGGAGCTGTTTAGGTTAATCATGTCATTATTGAAACTTAATCTAATATTTCTCCCATTTTTTAGCACTAATGTCTGGCTTGACCTAGATAGGGGTTATATTTTTTGGGTTGATTCTTGTTGAGGTATTTTATATATGCTTCCATTTTCAGTAGGTGAAAATTTAGCATCAGAGTCCATCTGGGATTTTTCATCCTTTTCCCAATCATAACTGTAAATGGGTTGGTGTCATTATAGACATTGTGATAGCATTACCCCAGTCAACCCATAATAATGATGTTTTATGGGTAATTTTGGATTGATTGATGAAGGTATCCAACATTTTACCTATCAAGGATACCGTCATACTGGAGAATCTGAGCATTCATTGCATGTGCGGGGTAGTTCATTTGCACAGTGTTTTGAGGAGTATCCGTTTTTGTAGAGATCCTCTTTTAAAATCACATTTCTATAAGGGTATTCAAAAGGTTTTGAGAACATTGTTTCTATTGAAAAATATCTTATCTTCCTCATATTTATGTTAAATATGATTGGACTATTAATGTTATTGGGAACATGTTATGAACCTATGTTGTGGATTTTGGTGGTTCATGATATCATCATATGGAATTCTTGGCTTTTTAATATCATAATATCATCCAAGTATCAATCAAAATAGAAATATTTGAGGCTTTGTATGGTAGACCATTTCATTTATATCTTTAATGGCTATAGGAATGTGATTTAGGACTTATTTGTCTTAGTATCATCCAAGAGATGACTGACCATGTGTAGTTGATCAGACAACAGTTGGTGACCTCACAAAAAAAACGATATTGTATGATAGCCATTTAAAATGACATCAAGAATTTGAGTTTGGCCATCAAGTTTTACATTGGGTGTAAGAACCTGGATCTTCTTGTCAGGTATGTTTTCCTTCTCTGGTCGTTTTTTGAGGAAAAGAGAAAAATATGGAATATTTCTAAGTACACGTCGTGTACATTATAAGTACACACTGTGTACTGCAATGCCGCTGGAGGCTGTGTGCTGGCCGTTTCAGGGCCACACACCTGACCATGTTGCGGTGACATGGAGGCTTCCTAAAGTGGAGTACGAAAAAGGCGAGTACATGTCGTGTACTCCAAAATCACACAACGTGTACTTTCATTTTTTTTAACACACTGTGGTCGCGTCTAATCGCTAGAATCGACTTCTTTTAGGTCATCATTGTCCTAGAGCACCGAGCAAACAATGATCATTGAAGAACCCTCAAAACTCCTACCTTTCTCTCATTCGAACACCAGTGAGTGCGTTAGAATCTCAGCTGTGAGTTCTCTCTTCTCCTAGTGCATTGTTTCCCAATTCATTCTCTTTTCCATGTTATCTTGGGTTGAACGTTTTAGACTTTTTTATAGATCTTAGATGTTCTAAGGTGATTCAAGCCCCGTGGTTCATGTATATCGATCTCCTAACATCAAGGTAGGTGGTTTGTGCCTTTCTCTAGAAACTCTTTGAGTATTATGTGTAAATTCCACCAATACCCTTGAACGGGGTATTGTGTGTTTACTATTTTTCCCTCTATTGTTTGCATGCTTTTCTTTATTCTTAAGTGGAGGTTATTGTTTGGGAATAGGGTAATTTTTTGTGTTTTTTATTTTCTTCCCATGCATGTTTCCCCTGTTTATGGCTGTTTAGTCTAGTTTTTCCTGTTAGGTTATTCCCATTTACATGCCTAGTTTTTAGGATAGTGTGACAATTTTTCTTTTATGCGGATAAGCCTTAGAATGCTATACAATTATTTCTTGAGGTTTACCTGGGGCGATACATGTTCTATACATGTTGACTTTCACAGGGCCGTGAGAACCTAGTGTAGTAGACCAAATAGAGAATAGACGTAAGGTATTCACCAAAGTGTCTTTATAATATGATGCGAGACCACTGGGGGAATTGATGTTGAGTGCTTCCTCAGAGTGTTTGAAGTTCATCGATGCAGGCCATAGGGGTAATGAGACGTTGAGTGCTTCCCCATAGCGCCTTTAGTAAGATATGAGACTATAGGGGGAATTGACGGTGAGTACTTCACCAGAGAGTCTATTTTTTATATGTACCTGAAGGTTGAGACTGTGTGTGCCACCCAGAGTGTTGCTAGTACTTGAAGGTTGAACCATAGTGGTTAGTCTGTGAGAACTACCCAGAGGGTCACCTATTTGTTCCACTTGGTTTAGTGGCTTCTTACTTGTTTGTAAATTATATGCTAGAAACTGTGGATTGTTTGATGTTGCGTACCTTCCTGTTTACTGCTTTTTCTACTTTTACCTTCCATATATTCACTGACTATTATGAATAGATATTTGGGTGGTTTCCTACTAGGTTTTTGTCTCACACCCTGTTTGGGTCATGGTTTTGGGCCCAAAAAGAATATATTGATGCAGGTATAGATAAGGGAAATCTCCCTTCGACTTCAGGTTCTTGATTGTTGTGGAGCTAGAGAGCATAGAACCAAACTATGGCTTGCGATGTTGAGTAGTTTATCTACTTTATCTTTCACATTGTTTTAGCACTGTTGTATTCCAGCATTGTGACGTGATTGGCTATTTTCGATGACATATATGTTTCATGTATCATATATATATATGTGTGTGTGTGTGTGTGTGTGTGCTCCAGTTGTATCCTTTATCAGTCTTCCGATGTATCTATTGTTTGGTATTTACTGCTTCTGTTGTTGTATGTATTTGTGTACTTCCGCTATGTACTATGCGAATGAGGTCATAGTTTCCCCATTGTCACACCGAAGGCCCTCCATGCTAGTCGGCAGCCTCTTGCATTCGAGGAAATGCGCTTGAGGCCATGTGACCAACCAGGTACGGGGCACCTATAAGTGGCTTCCAGAACTGGGACATTACAAAGTGGTATCAAAGGGATTATTTTCTCTTGACTTATTGTTTAGATAATTTAGATAGGGATAGAATGGAATAGGTACTTGGTAATATGTTTTGAATGGGAGTAGCTAACCCGTATACAAGAAAAAATCCAATTTACCTCATTTAACTGAAATTTTTCTGGTTATTTTATTATTAAAATTGATTTTATTTCAAGTTGAGTGATTCACATGTTTTGTGTTGTTACTGTTGATGTTATTGAGGTTCTATTTCAGTCACAACCAGATGATATGAGGGTATGCCATCTCATGCATCATATGGGCACTTGCTAGAAATCACATGTCATGCATTTTTCCAAGTCATCTGGGATGCATTAGCAATTTCATGATTTTGTGATAGTTGTTTTTTAGAATATGCATGCTATTGTGATAAATGCCTTGATAAAAATATCTTCTTCTTGTTAAATAATTGATTGTGTATGGTTTTACCATAATAAATGCCAAATGTTGGTTCTTGAGGTGTTATGGGCCCTCATGGACTAGAAATTGGTGTATCATTGACTTATTTACCTTGTTTTTAACATGTTAAAGATGCCAAACATTGAATCGCGAGAAGTATGTTCCCTCACAGATCAGAATTTGGAACTTTTAGTGTTCGTTTCAGTGTTTTCTGGGCTCTGGATTAGTTTCAGAGTCTTACTATCTGGAAAAACCCAGAATACATGTCATGTAGTTTTGACTACATTCCTTGTGTTCTTATGTTCAGGAAGAAACAATTTTTTTAAGTACAGGCCATGTACCTTTTATACATGTTGTCTATTCTCAAACCGTGTCACATGCTATGTGGGAAGAGACACGAGATAGGGAAAACCTTGTAGGAACACATCATGTACCAATTGTGCATGCTGTGTAGTGTAATCCTAGGAGTCTGGTCATGTAGTTATCAACATAGTCAGTGGAGTATCTTCTTATACACGTCGTTTCCACCTTGAACATGTCGTGATGTCTGACCTAGGTACTCGGCCGTGTCACGAACAACAGGGGTCGGTGTCATCCATTCTCATACACGTTGTGTCCACCCAGAACCTGCCGTGTAGTGTCAGCCATGTACTTGGCCATGTCACAGACCACACAGTCTGTTGGGACTTCTTAGTACACACAGTGTCCTTCTAGAACATGTCATGTAGTGTGACCTGGGTACACAGATCGTTTAATTTACAACATGGGCTAGGAGATGCTTGTTGAATACACATTATGTCTACCTTGAACACACCGTGTAGTTTTGTCTTTGGAGATCTATGTGGCTTAACCGTATAGAAGGTCTTAGTCAGGGGAAGGAGATTTAGGTACATTCCATGTGTTAGTATAACACACCGTGTGTTTGGGGTGTTACTTGACCAGTTTGGCAGAAGTGCATGCCCATATAAATAACTTCAGGGAACACGTTGTGTAGTCTTCATACAGGCCGTGTAGTCATGTTTTGGTAAACATGACTGATTTCATTCTCATGTTCCATTCATACACTCCTAGTTTTTTGTCCTTGATAATGTTTATCAAAGTTGTGGGTTTGACCTTGTAGACTCATGGCATCGAGACCTCCTCTGGTTGTACGCCAGTTTCCAGGTAGTGATCAAACATTGGATATGGCTGATCAGGGACTTCCTGCAGATCTTCCTATTGTGCCAGTCTTGGCACCAGCATTGATACCGGTTACAGGTGCTGATGTGCAATTTAGGGAATTATTTTTGAGGATGATGCAGACCTTCCAGGGTGAACCACCTCTTGCCTCGACTATGGCAGACATGACGTGGGTTTTCCAGCAGCAGCATCCTCCCACCTTCTTAGGGGAAGGAGGACCTCAGGCTGCAGAGTCATGGCAAGAGTCCATGATGTCTATCTTTGAGCATTTGGAGATGCCTCCAGAATGGATGGTCAATATCACTATCTACATGCTACGAGACTCCTCCAAGAGGTGGTGGGACATGATCTCACTGGCGGGTCATTAGCAGGTTATGGCATGGGAGGAGTTTCAGCACGTCTTTTATGACTACTTCTATCAGTAGACCCTGAGGGCCGACCAATCCTTGGATTTCATGAGCCTAGAGTAGTGTACTCTATCTTTCATGGATTATTCCTCTCGTTTCATCATACTTCAATGTTTCACACCCCTCCAGGATGGAGAAGGGTTGTTCTTGGAAAGGAAGTTTGAGGATGGTCTCAGACGGGAGATTTTCTCACAAGTGAATATCTTCAAGCTGACTTCCATCGCTTCCATCGTCAACCAGGAACTGATTTCAAAGTGTAATATGACAGATTCCTAATCTAAGTTCTAGGGTGGTTCCACTTCCAGAGATAGGGCTTCACCAGCTGATAATAGGAAGCGTCGTAGAGAGTCTACACGTGGTGATCCGAGGCAGCGGGAGACATCTTCAAGTAGCCAGGTGGTATGCTACCAGTGTAGAAGGGATGGGCATATGAGGTTGCAGTTCCAAAGAGATCCAGTGGACTTTTGATCTTGCCGAAAGATGGGTCACCTTCAGCGCTTCTGTCAGGTTTTCTCACCAGCAGCTAGTGACAGGGGTTCATTCATGACTCCTCGTTTAGGAGCAGTGCCACTAGTTTCACAACCAGTATGCGAACTAGAGTTCTTTCGGTCGTTTGGTCCGAGGTGGATGTCGAGTCTGTGGTGTTCAATCAATGGTCTATCAGCGACATTAGGGTGGATCAGCTCAAAGCGGTCAGGCAGGGTCACAAGGCCGTGGTATAGATCAGGCTTTTTCAGCGGAGCATACCAACCAAGAGCAGGATCTCGGACCCTCAATAGTTTTAGGTATGATCTTTGTAGCATTTGTTTTATCTTCTTCTCTTTTCGATATAGAGGATTTACATAGCTTTATCTCTGATTCAGTTGTGTAGATACTTGGGCTCTGCATCATTTCCTCTACCAATACATTGACTCTAGACACACCGTTGGGGACTAGGACAGCTAGTCTATGTCAGTGCAAGGAGTTCCCTCTCGAGGTGACTGGGTGTCACATTCTATGGGATCTCTATGTCCTGGAGATGACAGTCTATGATTTCATTCTCAGAATGGACTAGCTAATTCTCTTCCTGGAATTCATCGACTGTTATTGTCATAGGGTGAGTTTCATATCATCAGAGGGTGGATCTTTCTTCATAAGGGTGACTGGGATGTCCGGGCAAGCAGAGCGGGTCCAGAGCATCATGGGTTGGGAGTAGTTACAGCCCAGATTACTAGTCTTTATCTGGATGATAGGGGAACTTCAAAGTTAGACTTTTCTTTAATGGCTGATCATTTTAGAGAAGTCTTTCCAGAGGAATTTCCGGGTTTTCCTCTAGAGAATGAGGTAGACTTTTCGATTGAGCTCATTCTAGGAGCGGCAGCGATGTCCATTCATCCTTATATGATGGCTACACCAGAGTTGCAGGAGCTCAAGAAGCAGTTGGAGGAGTTGTAGGCAAATGGTTTCATCTGACCTAGTACTTCCCCTTGGGGTTCATCTATTCTATTTGTGAAGAAGGCAGACAGTACCATCAGGATTTGTGTGGATTATCGGAAGATGAACCAGTTGACAGTCAAGAACAAATATCCCTTGCCTAGGATTAATGATCTCTTTGATCAGCTTCGAGGAGCCCGAGTGTTCTCGAAGATCGACTTGAAATCTGGTTATCATTAGTTGTGTGTTAGACCATCAGATATACCTCTTATAGCCTTCAGGGGTAGGTATGTTCAATAAGAGTATATGGTTATGTCGTTTAGTCTCGCGAACACACTAGCAGTTTTCATGGCACTAATGAACTGAGTTTCCCATCCTTACTTAGACTCTTTCATAGTGGTCTTCATGGATGATATCTTGGTGTACTCTTGTACTTGACATGACCATGACACACATCTTGATATCGTTCTGAGTATACTGAGAGATCATCAGTTATATGATAATCTCTAAAAATTCCACTTTTGGATGGATCATGTTCACTTTTTTGGCCACATTATCTCATACACAAGAGTATCAATGGACCCAGAGAAAGTGAGAGCCGTAGTTTTTTGAGAGCATCCAAATAACGTCTTTGAGGTGCAGAATTTTCTGGGGCTGTCTGGATAATACATACACTTCATACATGACTTTTCATGCTTAGAATCGCCATTGATAGGTCTGACTAAGAAGGGTGCGATGTTTTTATTGTCAGATTCGTGTGAGTCCGCCTTTTTGGAGCTTAAAGGGAGGTTGAATTCAGCACCAATACTAGTCTTTCTAGAGGCAGGCAAGAGTTATACTATCTACTGTGATGGTTCATGTATCGGGCTAGGATTTTCTCTTATGAAGGGAGATGCAGTTGATGCATACGAGTTTCGGCAGTTGAGGCCACATGAGAGGAACTTCCAAACACACGATCTGGAGTTGGCAGTTGTTGTTCATTCCCTACATTGTTGGAGACATTATCTTCTGGGATAGAATTTTGTGGTTTTCACAAACCACAAAAGTATCAGGTACATTTTCACACAGCATGATTTTAATTTGAGACATCAGAGGTGGGTTGAGTAACTACAGCCATTTGACTTTGACCTTGCCTATACGCCTAGGCAAGGCAATGCTATGGCTGATGGGTTGACCAGGAGAACTCAGTTATAGGTATTTCAGGAGGCTAGTAGTGAGTGGAAGCTTGTCGATCTATTCTCTGATATGCATTTGGTGATGCACAACAGATAGGGGTAGACTTTTCTATCTTCTGTATCTATTAACTCTACACTTATTGATCGATTACGAATGAGGTATCTTATAGATTATGAGGTCCTATTCCTATGGGAGAGTGTGTCAGGAGAGGACCCTATTCCTGGATGGACCTTTGGAAAGGAAGAGATCTTGCATTTCCAGGAATGCGTATGGGTTCTAATAGATATACACGAGGAGCTGATGTCGGACTTTCATTCCTCTATTTGGGTAGTTCATCCTGGTGTCACCAAGATGTTTTGTGATCTTCACCACCAGTATTGGTGTCCAGGTATGATGAAAGATGTTGCTGGTTAGATCAACAGATGTTCTACTTGTCAGTAGGTGAAGCCGGAACATCAGTGACCAACATGGCTTTTATAGCAGTTACCCATTCCCGAGTGGAAGAATAATGATGTCACGATGGACTTCGTGATTGATTTACCGAGGTCTCCCCAAGGGAATGATGCAGTTTGGGTTGTAATTGAAAGACTCATGAAGGTTGATCGCTTCTTGCCGATCAAGGAGACCTTCAATGTTGATGAACTAGGACGGTAGTACATCTGAGAGATTGTACATCTGCATGGATTTCCACACTCCAATGGTTCAGATAGGGATGTCTGTTTTACATCTCGGTTTTGGTAGGGGCATCAGATGGCTTTGGGCACACATGTACTTTTGAGTACAACATACCCTCCCCAGAAAGATGGCCAGTCTGAGCGTATGATTCAGGTTCTTGAGGACATGCTTCAAGCATGCATCCTAGATTTTGGTGGTTCTTGGGAGAAGCATATACCTCTTGTGGAGGTTTCCTACAACAATAGTTTTCAAGAAACTATTCAGATGGAACTTTATGAGGATTTGTACGGTAGGCCCTGCTGATCACATTTTTGTTTATTGGAGGTAGGAGAGGCAGCTTTGCTATGACCTCGTCTTGTTCATGAAACCACAGAGAAGATATATTTGATGCGGAAGATGATGGATACTATGCAGTCTCGAGAGAAGTCTCATGCTGATCAGCGGAGATGACCTTTGTAGTTTGAGGTCGGGGATCGGGTTTTCCTGCGTGTCACATCGAGGTTGGGGAACAGGAGGATTTGATGATAGGGTAAGCTTTCACCGAGGTACGTCGGACTGTTTGAGGTGTTGGAGATAGTTGGGCCGGTTTTTTATTGGTTGCAGTTACCTCATAGGTATAGGGGAATGCATAATGGTTTTCACGTTTCTCAGCTCCGACTTTACTTTTCATTCCTGTCTCATGTCCTTCACCCTGAGGAGGTTGAGCTTGATGTGGATGCATCATTCAAGGAGCATCAAATTCAGATTGTTGATCACTGTACAAAGGTTCTTTATGGCCGTTATATTCCTCTAGTATGAGTGTTATGGCTACACAGGCGGGTACAGGACAAGACATGGGAGAGGGAGGCCGATGTGCGAGCAAAGTGGCAGGAGAAATTCAGGGTTTCTTCCTCTATGTCATGCTACGGAAATTTGGGGAAAAATTTCCTTAAGGGGGGGAAGTTTGTAAGAACATGGATCTTCTTGTCAGGTATGTTTTCCTTTTCTGGTCATTTTTGGGGAAAATAGAAAAATCTGGAATTTTTTGAAGTACACGTCGTGTGCTTTATAAGAACACGTCCTATACCGCAATGCTGCTGAAGGCCGTGTGCTATCTGTGTCATGGCCACACACACGACCATGTAGGGGTGACATGGAGGCCTCCTAAAGTAGAGTACGGAAAAGGTGAGTACATGCCACGTACTCCAAAAGTTGATGTCGTGTACATTCTTTTTTTTCATTGAGCACATTGGGGTCGCATCTAATCACCAGAATCAATGTCTATGAAGTCATCTTCATCTGAGAGAAATGAGCAGCTATGGATCTTCGACGAACCACTGAACCTCCAGCCTTTATCTGATTTAAACACCGGTGAGTGCATTGGAATCACAACGGTGAGTTCTCTCTTCTCCTAGTGAATCGTTTCCCTATTCCTTTATTTTACAAGTTATCATGGTTTGAACATTTTAGATGTTTTCGTAGATATTTGACGTTCTAAGGTGATTCAAGACTCGTGGTTCAAGTATATTGATCTCCTAATATCAAGGCAGTTGGTTTGTGACTTTTTGTAGAATGTCTTTGAGTATTATGTGTAAATTCCACCAATACCCTTGAACGGGGTATTGCGTGTTTACTGTTTTTTCCCTATTTTTTCCTGCTTTGCATGTATGCCTTAGTATAGGTTATTTTTTGTGAATAGGGTAATTTTATGTTCTTTGGATGTTTTTTCCCATGCATGTTTTACCTATTTATGATAGTTTGGTCTATTTTTTCCTGTTAGGCTATTTCCAGTTCGATGCCTAGTTTTTAGGATAGCGTGACTCTTCTTCTTTTATACCAATATGCCTTCGAATTCCTACAAAGTAGTTATTGAGGATTACATGGGGCGATACGCGTGCTATTCATGTTGACTTACACAGGGCCGTGAGAACCTAGTGTAGTAGACCATAGGAAGAATGGACGCAAGGGATTCTCTAGAGTATCTTTATAATACGATGCAAGACCATAAGGGGAATGGCCGTTAAGTGCTTCCTCAGAGTGTCTGTAGTTCCTCGACATAGGCCATAGGGGAAATGAGACATTGAGTGCTTCCCCAGAGTGCCTTTAGTACGATATGAGACTATAGGGGGAATTGACTATGAGTGCTTACCCAAAGAGTCTATTCTTTAGCTGAAACATATGGGTGAGACTGTGTGTGCTTCCCAGAGGGTTGCTAGTACTTGTTGGTGGAACAATATGGGTTAGGATATGAGAACTACCCAAAGGGTTACCTATTTGTTCCACTTTTTGAGTGGATACTTACTTGTTTGAAAATTATATTCTAGAAACTGTGGATTTTTTTCTTCTGAGTCCATTCATGTTTACTTCTTTCTGTACTTTTACCTACCATATATTCACTGACTATTAGGCACATATCTTTGTGTGGTTTCCTATTGAAATTTTGTCTCACACCCTATTTGGGTCATGCTTTTGGGACCAAATAGGTTATATTTTTGTAGGTATAGATAAGGGTAAGAGCCCTCCAACTTTAGGTTCTTGATTATTATGGATATGCAGAGCATGGGACCAAGCTATGGCTTGCGATACTGAGAAGTTTATCTAATGTTTTTTGCACTTTTGTTTACCACTGTTGTATTCCAGCATTGTGACTTGTTTGGCTTTTTTCCTAGATATATATGTATCATGCATCATTTATATATATATCTGCTCCAGTTGTTTCCTTTATCAGTCATCCACTGTTACTATTGTATGGTATTTACTACTTCAACTATTGTATGTATTTCTGTAATTCCATTGTGTACTCTGCCAATGAGGGAATTGTTTCCCCATTATCACACCCAAGGCCCTCGCTGCTAGTCGGCAGCCTCTGGCGTTCGGGGAAATTCACTTGAGGCTATGTGACCAACATGGTATGGGGTGCCTCTGTGTGGCTTCCAGAACCGAGACATTACACTGGGTGTATCCAAGATTAGCACAACACCATATTAGGAAACAAGTAAAACCAATGCCTTGGTTTGTCGGTTCATTTGTGCTAGTGGAAAGGGTCAATCGAGTGGCATTAAATTTAGCCATACCATAGAGCTACAGTGCCATGCCCAACTCATTTTAGGTGTATCATCTTTATAGATAACATAAATACCCTTCCCATGTGATATACATAGCAGGAATTGAGCGCCATGCTAATGGGTCCATTGAGGTACATATGAAACGGGTCATGGATAATAGTGAGAAATAAATTTGGGGTCGGACTATACCATTGGATTGAGTGAAGTGGAAGAATGTGTGAGTTCAAGAGGAGACATGGGAGCAGGATTTTGAAATGAAAACATAGTGGCTAGACATGTTCTCTAAGACCTCACAATAATTCATAGAGCATCTTGGGGATGAGTTATCATATGTTCGGGAGGTTATAAGATGCATCCTTCTTCCAAGTACACTGCTCTCTAATTTTTTCATTAATTTTTCATTTGGGTAATTTTTTCCCAATCTGTAATCCATGAAAGGCATGATTCATCTTTTATGTATATTATTTTGAATAAATATAGACTTAGTATGTTATGAAACTTGAGAAAATCATAGAGGATCTATATTGAGAGACTTTGTTGTGAAAAATATTAATGAATCTGGTTCATTTGAATTAATAGTGTTAGGATATATATGGGACATGTTTTAACAATGTTTTCATGGTATTGTGTGAAAAAATATTTGGGATTCATGTTTTTATGGGGAAACATTTCTGGAAAACTATCTGTAGAATAGTTATACGTCATGTAATTATAATACACGCCATGTAATAGTTTCTAGAATATGTCATGAACAGTAACATGCCCTAAAATGATTCCTGACATGAAAAAGTACACATCATGTAATTATATAAAATTTAATTTTATATTCAATTAGAATAAATTATAATCTAAGGCGATGTGTTTGTCTGTGTATCCCTCTAAAAATTATCACAAAACATGAAACGTAATAGATCACAGTGTAACTCCACAAGTAGTTTTTTAAAGGTGTTGTGTGAATGATTTTTGTTTCATTCCTTTATACATCCCTCTCCTCTTGAACCTAGAGAATCTTATATATGATTTTTGTGTTCTAAACTCCCATCTATATATTCTATTAACATAATCATTCAATGTTAAGTCATTTTGGTTAGGTTTTTCCTTCTCTCTATTCTTCATCTGGAAATTTATGGGTAATCTTTTGATGGTATTAATTTGTGGGTTTCAACATTATTGTTTTTTATTTAGTATACTTATTGCGATAATATACACCTTCTTCTGCATGGGAATTTGTTTTTGGATGTGTCATGTTCTTCATCTGAAAAGGTAAGGGACAAAATCATTACCATATGTTTTGATAATTTCCCAGTATATGAAATATTATTATTGTGGCAACGTAAAGTGTTACTCAATTAATAAAAAATGAATGGGATCATACATTGGAATATATTTTTTTCAATTGTTTATTAACCTAGAACATGGATATCATTTCAGTGAATGAATCTCAAATATAATTAAATTGGATAACAGAATTGTTTTTTAAGAATACCATGAGACCAGATCTGGTCGCTTGATATAGAACTACTTAGTTATGGATTATTTCTTATAGACTACATATTGATAAATTTTTATATAACTGAAATATATTAATGAAATAAAATGGTAATTCACATAATTAATTGTTGGTGCTTATGATGTGATATTGTAATATTCGTGCTATTATGCCATGTCTGGAAATATTTTTTGAAATGCTTATATAACATGAATTGGCTTACAATATGAAAAAATATATGATATAATGCATATATTGAGAGAACTCATCCAAGTCCCAAGTTGTAATGATTATAAGGATTTGACTCAGATACTGTATGCCATGACCCGTCCTCGGGGCCCGTGTCGTGACTACCCTAAGCCCGCCTTCCATAGGCCAGGGGCTGGGGACTAGCACCAAGGCGTAAATCTCGGAAAAAGGGAAGGCATTTCCTTTGTAATGTAAACCACAAACACCACAGTGCAAGCAATCATAAGTAAACACTAAGTAAAAACGGGTACAACAGTAAGTGCAGAAAATTAAGTGGGCCAGTATACAAACCCAAACTGAAAGTAAGTACAACTGGAAAGGGAAAACAGCAACTGAAAAGTAAAGCTGCAACGTCGAGCTGTCCACTGTAAATCCCACCAAAAGGGTGGGTACAGATAGCCTCCAGTGCTCCTCGAGTCCAGCCGACCGCTCCGAGTACGTCCTGCCCAGTGGTCCACCTCCAGATACCGTCCTGCTCCACAAGCCTCAACCACGATCAGCGTTGTCCGTCGTCTGCAACCAACACAACGTAGTGCGGGCATAGCCCATACAGGGGTGAGTATAAGCTACTCAGTATGGACGCCAAGACCCCCGAAGGTCTCCCAGAATCCACCAAGGATAAACCACAAAGGAAAGATACAATCACAAAGTGACATCCGACACTACTTAGGTATATGCCCATACATATACCTAAGTCATCAATTCTCGTTCGGCTCCAACATCCGAGCCCAAGTACAACCCAGTCCACACAGGAAAGCAAAATGTAAATCCACTTAGGATAGCACAATCCAAAAAGGAAATCAAAACAGGATTCATCTCACACAGGTACACATCATTTTTAAAGTAAGAGAGATGATCAGATGTAGTCACTGATTTATCTTACTAGGACCCACGTAGGATACAAGCACTGTAGTCATCATCGTCGAACCCATAGAGGATTCCGGTACATTTGTCTTCATCATCGAACCCACATAGGATTACAGTACGATAGTCTTCATCGCCAAACCCACATAGGATTCCAGTATGATAGTCTTCATCATCGAACCCACATAGGATTCTAGTACGATAGTCTTCGTCGTCGAACCCACATAGGATTCCAGTACGATTGTCTTCATCGTCGAACCCACATAGGATTATAGTATGATAGTCTTCATCGTCGAACCCACATAGGATTCCAGTACGATAGTCTTCATCGTCGAAACCACATAGGATTCGTGTACGATTGTCTTCATCGTCGAACCCACATAGGATTCCAGTATGATAGTCTTCATCGTCGAACCCACATAGGATTCCAGTACGATTGTCTTCATCGTCGAACCCACATAGGATTCCAGTACGATAGTCTTCATCATTGAACCCACATAGGATTCCAGTATGATTGTCTTCATCGTCGCACCCACATAGGATTCTAGTACGATAGTCTTCATCGTCGAACCCACATAGGATTCCAGTACGATTGTGTTCATCGTCGAACCCACATAGGATTCCAGTACGATTGTCTTCATCGTCGAACCCACATAGGATTCCAGTATGATTGTCTTCAACGTCAAACCCACATAGGATTCCAGTACGATTTTCTTCATCGTCGAACCCACATAGGATTCCAGTACAATAGTCTTCATCGTCGAACCCACATAGGATTCCAGTACGATTGTCTTCATCGTCGAACCCACATAGGATTCCTGTACGACAGTCTTCATAGTCAGTCGCAGCCAGCTCTAGGGTTCCCGCACACATCAAGCTCGTTCGGGAGGGTCCGCTCCACGAGCCGAGAGGCTGATACATCAACTGACACATAGTCCAGAGTTGATGTATCCAAAAGTTCCGTATCATCAACAGGAACTCAATGTCGCAGACGGCGCGTCAATCAGACGCCCGGTCTGAGAGTTATTGGCTTTTTCGTCCCAGGGGCCCAGTTGGTTTTTAAGGAAAAACCAACCCGACCATACACCACCTGCGTCCAAACCTCAGGTGGAGTAAGCCAAAAGATCCGTCTCACATAGAGGAATCTATCAAAGTCGATGGTACGCCAATCAGACATCTAAAGCTCAAGATATGAGCATTTCTGCTCCGAGGGCCCGGTTGGTTTCGTGTACGAACCAACCCGGCGGAACCCAAAGTATTCTGAAACCTTGGGTGAGATATACAGAAACAACCGTCTCGATCCAAGGCTCGCATCCCCACTGAAGGCGAGACGATCGGAGGCTCGTAGCTCAAGAAACAGGCAAAAGTATGAAAAGGATCCGAAAACGGGAGGTCTGGGCCCGGACCGACCCGGCCCAACCCCCCTGGGTCGGCCCGAACCGGATCGACCCGACCCAGGACTGGGTCCGTCACGGCCGGCCGGCGCGGCCCGGCCCAGCTGGGGGCCGCCCGGCCCGATGGGGCGTGGCCCAGCCCGGCGGGGCATGGCCCGGCCCGGCGGTCCGGCCGGTCGGCTCGGCCGGTGCGCTGGTGCTGGCCAGGTGCCGCGCAAGGCAGTCGTGCCCCCCCGCGCGGGAGCCGCTCCGTGATACCCGGACGCGGCTTAAGCCACGTCCCTCCTCCGCGGTCGCACGCGGCCGCGGGCCCGACTAGCGCCGCCGCTTCTTCAGCCGCGGCGGGTCTTCTTGGCGGCGCGCCGGGCACCGCCGCATCCTGGCGGTCGGCCGCTACCGACCGCCGGCCCTGCCGTGCCGCTGTGGCGCGCCAGCGGGGGCTTCTGCGGACCACCGGACGTGCTCCGGTGGTCCAATTTGCGCGCGGTATTCGCCAGTTCACGTCCCGAGACTCGTTCTTCACTGCAAAGCCTTCAAAATTAACTTGCGGCCCCGTTTGTCGTCTCCCGCCAATCCGCGCATAACAACAAGAAGGGCGGTGGGTTCGGACTTGTTCGTTGGTCCACACCAATCGCGTTAGCATTTTTTTTAAAGTCTCACAAAAATCATATTTAACAACCGGGGATATAAATCACGAATATTTAAAAAGGAACAACCCCTACCTCGTCGTAGTGTTCGAATGTGCGTTCTTCATGGAATTGACCGTCGCAGAAGAAGAGGATCGTCGCGTCGCGGAAGGGGCGTCGTGTCGTCGCGGAACACGACGTCGTGTCGACGATATAAGGCAGTTGATCAAAGATTTTTCGTGCGGAAAGAATCGTCGCGGAAGAAGCGTCGACGTCGCGGTACTTGGCGGCGCGTCGTCAATCTCCGAGGGCTCGGTGTTCTTCGTCGCCCTTTCGTCGGAGGCCGTCGTTCTTCGCGTTCTTTGCCTTCTTCGCGTTCTTCGCGAAGGAGGATGAAGATCTTTAGAGATTCTCCAAAGGTTTAACACAACATCAAGATAATAAAATAAGACCTCATCTTATTTTATTATCAACATAAGAATTTGAAAAACAAAGATAAGAAACAAACAATTAATTCAAATAATTAATTGTAACAATTTAACTGCCCAATTAAATGGGGCATTTCATAACCAGAAAAATGCATAGTTGACCTTCATTAAAAGGTGGTTTTCGTGGGTGCATTACTTAGAGGAAAAGAAACGGTGGGGCTCGTGCGAGCCCCACCTCACAAATATCCTACCTAGTGGGTAGGTTATTTTGGGTTCCACCAAAACTGCTTAACATAGCTTAAGTGGCTTTAAGAGGCTTAAAGTGAAATAAAATAAAGTGTTGCACCACTTTTATTTTATTTCTTAACTTTAAACCCAAAAAAAACCACACCCTAGCAAACGCAACTCCAAAAAAGGTGTTTCTAAGCAAATATCGGCACTGCGATTCTATCGGTGCCCTCAGAATTCGATTCTGAGCACCGGTTTAAAAGTTAGGAAAACCCGCTCATTCGTTCAATGAATGTACCCGAGCCAAACATCGGAAAATGATTCCGGGCACACCGGGCCTCGGAATCACGTGCCGTCATAAACTACGTTCTTGTAAAATTCCAATGAAAATTAAGAAAAAAAATTTCTTGAATTTTACGGGTCTTTACATTACTCCCACCTTAGGGATTTACGTCCCCGTAAAGATACATCAAAAACTAGGGAAACAAAAGTGGGTACTGAGCATGCATCTGAGCTTCCCGCTCCCTAGTGCTCTCCTGGAGATTCCTGTGCTGCCAACTGATCCGTAATAGAGGAATCGACCGTCCATGTAGGACCCGCTCATGTCGATCCTCAATCTCCACCGGGACCTCCACAAAAGTCACCCCATGATCAACGTCCAGCTCCCCATGGTCAAAGATATGTGTCGGGTCGTGCACGTATCTCCTCAGCTGAGATACGTGGAAGACATCGTGCACCTGGTGCAACTGAGGTGGATGTGTCAAGCGGTAAACCACTTCACCAACCCCGTTGAGGACCTAGAAGGGTCCAAAGAAGTGCAGAGACAACTTCCTCCCCGGCCAAAATTCCATAACTCGTGTAGAGGTGAGACCCACAAGAAGACGTGGTCACCATCCTCGAACTCTAGTGGCCTCCGCCTCCTGTCAGCAAAAGACTTCTGCCGGCTCTGAGTTGTCCTCTTCCACTCCTGGATGACTTGGACCATTCTGGTCCTACAAGAGCTGCTGTGATTTCTTCTTTTCCGATAAAATAAATCTGTTCTCATCCCCTGGATGAACCACGTTCTTCGCCTAATACAGTCAATCCCGACATGGATTATACTATTCCATACCAAGGATGACGTCGTAAGGCCTCGACGCTACTACTAAGAGATCCAGACGCTACTATCGCCTCCAAGGGTTGAGTCACACTATCGGCATCAGTGTGTGGTCACTAGGTCTCCTCCAGTAGGTATCTCAAAGTGAGGGTCAATTCAACGGTTTTTTAAACCGGAACCTCTTAGTAACAACTAAAAGAGAGGACAGGAAGGTAAACGCCAGAAGAAAAGTGTCTTTTTATTACTGCAGCTCAAAGTAAAAAGACACAAAGCAACATCAAACAAACATAAACAGAGCTAGAAGCAAGATGAACAAAAGTTTCCAGGTCTGGAGCTAGTCCCGCTCCTATCCATCTTCTCCCGGAGCTCCATGATCGTAGGCCTCACCTGCTTGAAGCTGATCTCTTCCCTGTCCACATGTTCCCTATGGTCGGGGTGGTCTCCCAGGTGGTGGTGGTGGTAAGGCATCAAAGCGTCATCCACCACCCGCTGCTCGGCCAGCTCCTCTGCCTCGCCAGCCTGCTCCCTGCAGACCATCATGGTCGAATGTCTTCCTGGGAGGTCCCTCTATCGCCTGTTGTTCATCAGCAGGATGATTCGGGCAGTCTCGAGCCATGTGACCTTGCCCGCTGCATGCGTAGCATTGCCTACTCCTCGAGTAGTTGTCTCTATTTCGTGTGCCCCACACAACCGAATCATCACCCGGATATTTCCCATCTGAAGGTCTGGCCCACTTGGACCTCTGAGTCGCATGTCAACTGCCAGGTCCAGAAGACTCCTCTACGGGTCGTCCTGCGGAGGGTCTTGTCGCTGGTGCCTGCTCGGCGAGGAAACTCTCCATTAAAAGGGATCTCTCCAACACCTCTGCCTGCATCGGAATGTTGAGGGAGATCAAAGAGGCCCTGATATCATGCCTCAGTCCCTGCTCGAAGGTCCGGGCCCGGAAGAACGGATCTCGTACCATATCGGTGGAGTAGCGCGAGAGATCAGTAAATCTCGCCGTGTACTGGGCAACCGTCATGTTACCCTACCGCAGCTGTAGTAGATCTTGGATACGCACCGCACGGAGGGTGGCTGGGATGAACTTCAAGCAGAAGATTCTCTCAATGTCCGTCCAGAGGAGAGATGCTTCATCGCGCACCTGGATCATCAAGCTCCACCATCTGTCTGTTGCCGCGTGCAGGAGGCTCGCTGCGAGGATCACCATGAGGTCTTCTGGTGTCCTCACTAACCTAAATACCCGTACAACTGCCTCCATCCAGTCCTCGGCGGCCTGAGGGTCCGTCTCCCCGCGGAACCTGGGCAGTCGCTGGCGCTGAAACTCGTGCAGTGCACTAAGGCGACGTGCATCGTCAGCGGCTGGGGCTGGTAGCATCGGTGGCTCGGCGGGTATAGGTACTGCCGGTGCCTCAGCTGTCAAAGGTCCCTGTACCGAGGCCTCGTCACTCGGTGGGCTCTAACCACACATAACGCTTGGAACCCTAGCAATCTAACGTCGTGGGTCCATCCTGAAAACAGACAGGTGCGCCACGGTCAGAACAGTATACCTGCTGAGCTGACACAAAGTAATCACAAAGAAAACATGAAACACTCATGCAATCAATGTTTTCGTGCATTAAGTCGAAAATCAGAAGTCAGGATCCTAGTGTACGGATACTTCGGCCGCCGCACCAACACTGGACTCCCTGGACTGATAACCACACTCAATATTCTTAACACTATTGCTTTACATAGAAAAAGATCAGAGTCCCAAGTTCTGCGGTAGAACCGAACCTCCCTCTGATACTAATTTGTCACTACCCGTCCTCGGGGCCTGTGCTATGACTACCCCAAGCCCGCCTTCCATAGGCCAGGGGCTGGCAACTAGCACCAAGGCGTAAATACCAGAAAAAGGGAAGGCATTTCCTTTGTAAAGTAAACCACAAACACCACAGAGCAAGCATGCAGAAGTAAACAATAAGTAAAAACTGGTACAACAGTAAGTGCGGAAAAGTAAGTGGGCCAGTATACAAACCAAAAATGAAAGTAAGTACAACTGGAAAAGGAAAACAACAACTGAAAAGTAAAGCCGCAACCTCAAGCTGTCCACTGGAAATCCCACCTGAAGGGTGGGTACAAATAGCCTCCACTGCTCCTGGGGTCCAGCCGACCGCTCCGAGTACGTCCTGCCCAGTGGTCCTCCTCCAGGTATCGTCCTGCTCCGCAAGCCTCAACCACGATCAGCGTTGTCTGTCGTTTGCAACCAACACAACGTAGTGCGGGCAAAGCCCGTACAGTGGTGAGTATAAGCTACTCAGTAGGGACCCTGAGACCCCCGACGGTCTCCCAGAATCCACCAAGGATAAACCACAAAGGAAAGATACAATCACAAAGTAACATCTGACACTACTTAGATATATGCCCATACATATACCTAAGTCATCAATTCTCGTTCGTCTCCAACATCCGATCCCAAGTACAACCCTATCCACACAGGAAAGAAAAATGTAAATCCACACAGGATAGCACAATCCACAATGGAAAGCAAAATAGGATTCAGCTCACATAGGTACACATCATTTGTAAAGTAAGAGAGATGATCAGATGTAGTCACTAATTCATCTTACTAGGACCCACGTAGGATACAAGCACTGTAGTCATTGCCGTTGAACCCACAGAGGATTCTGGTACATTTTTCTTCATCGTCGAACCCACATAGGATTCTAGTACGATAGTCTTCATCGTCGAACCCACATAGGATTACAGAACGATAGTCTTCATCATCGAACCCACATAGGATTCGAGTACGATAGACTTCATCGTCGAACCCACAAAGGATTCCAGTACGATTGTCTTCATCGTCGAAACCACATAGGATTCCAGTACGATAGTCTTCATCGTCGAACCCACATAGAACTCCAGTACAATAGTCTTCATCGTCGAACCCACATAGGATTCGAGTACGATTGTCTTCATCGTCGAACCCACATAGGATTCCAGTATGATAGTCATCATCGTCGAACCCACACAGGATTCCAGTATGATTGTCTTCATCGTCGTACCCACATAGGATTCCAGTACGATAGTCTTCATCGTCGAACCCACATATGATTCCAGTACGATTGTCTTCATCGTCGAACCCACATAGGATTCCAGTACGATTGTCTTCATCGTCGAACCCACATAGGATTCCAGTACGATAGTCTTCATCATCGAACCCACATAGGATTCCAGTACGACTGTCTTCATCGTCCAACCCACATAGGATTCTAGTACGATAGTCTTCATCGTCGAACCCACATAGGATTCCAGTACGATTTTCTTCATCGTCGAACCCACATAGGATTCCAGTACGATAGTCTTCATCTTCAGTCGCAGCCAGCTCTAGGGTTCCCACACACAGCAAGTTCATTCAGGAGGGTCCGGTCCACGAGCCAAGAGGCTGATACATCAACTGACACATAGTCCAGAGTTGATGTATCCAAAAGTTCCGTATCATCAACAGGAACTCAATGTCGCAGACGGCGCTTCAATCGGACACCTGGTCTGAGAGTTATTGGCTTTTTTGTCCTAGGGGCCCGGTTGGTTTTTAAGGTAAAACCAACCCGATCGTACTCCACCTGCGTCCAAACCTCAGGTAGAGTAAACCAAAAGATCAGTCTCATTTAGAAGAATCCATCAAAGTCGACAGTACGCCAATCGGACATCCAAAGCTCAAGATATGAGTTTTTCTGCTCCGGGGCCCCGGTTGGTTTAGTGTACGAACCAACCTGGCCGAACCCAATGTATTCAGAAACCTTGAGTGTGATATACCAAAACGATCGTTTTGATCCAAGGATCGCATTTCCGCTGACGGTGCGTCGATCAGAGGCTCTTAGCTCAAGAAACGGGAAAAAGTTCGAAAAGGATCGGAAAATGGGGGGTCTGGGCCCGGACCGACCAGGACCAACCCCCCTCGGTCGACCCGACCCGGGTCCGGGTCCGACCCGGCCTGCGCGGCCCGGCCGGGCTGGGCGGGGCTCGCCCCGGCGGTCCGGCCGGGCGGCTCGGCCAGCGCGCTGGCACGGGCCAGGCGCTGCGTAAGGCAACCACGGCCCCCCGCGCGGGGGCCGCTCCGTGACACCCGGACGCGGCTTAAGCTGTGTCCCTCCTCCGCTGTCCCGCGCGGCCGCGGGACCGGCATGCGCTGCCGCGGCTTCAGCCGCAGCGGGTCTTCCCGGCGGCGCGCAGTGCGCCGCCGCATCCGGGCGGCCGGCCGCCGGCGCCGCTATGCCGGCGTGGCGCGCCGGCGGGGGCTTCCGCGGACCACTGGACGCGCTACGGTGGTCCGATTTGCGCGCGGTCTTCACCAGTGCTCGTCTCGGGACTCGTTCTTCAATTCAAACCCTTAAAAATTAACTTGCGGCCCCATTTGTCACCGCCCGCCAATCCTTGCATAACAACAATAAGTGTGGTGGGTTCGGACTTGTTCTTTGGTCTGCACCCACCGCGTTAGCATTTTTTTTAAAGTCTCACAACAATCATATTTAACAATCGGGGATATAAATCATGAAGATTTAAAAAGGAACAACCCCTACCTCGTCGTAGTCGTCGAACGTGCGTTCTTCGCGGAATTGGTCGTCGCGGAAGAAGAGGATCATCGCGTCGCAGAAGGGGTGTCGCGTCGTCGCGGTACATGATGTCGCGTCGACGATCTCAAGCAGTTGATCGAAGATTTGTCACGGGGAAAGAATCGTCATGGAAGAAGCGTCTGCGTCGCGGTACTCGACGCCGTGTCGTCAATCTCCGAGGGCTCGGTGTTCTTCGTCGCCCTTTTGTCGGAGGTCGGCATTCTTCGCGTTCTTCGCGTTCTTCACGTTCTTCGCGTTCTTCGCGTTTTTCGCGTTCTTCACAAAGGAGGATGAAGATCTTTAGAGATTCTCCAATGTTTTAACACAAAATCAAGATAATAAAATAAGTCCTCATCTTATTTTATTATCAACTTAAGAATTTGAAAAAAAAAGATATGAAACGAACAATTAATTCAAAGAATTAATTGTAACAATTTTACTGCCCAATTAAATGATGCGTTTCTTAACCAGAAAAATGCATAGTTCACCTTCATTAAAAGGAGGTTTTCGCGGGTGCGTTACATAGAGGAAAAGAAATGGTGAGGCTCATGCGGGCCCCACCTCACAAATATCCTACCCAGTGGGTAGGATATTTTGGGTTCCACCAAAACTTCTTAACTTAGCTTAAGTGGAATTAAGTGGCTTTAAGTGGCATTAAGTTGCTTAAAGTGAAATAAAATAAAGTGTTGCACCACTTTTATTTTATTTCTAAACTTTAACCCCAAAAAAATTTAAAAACCACACCCGAGCAAACGCAACTCCGGAAAAGGCATTTCTAAGCAAATACCGGTGCTGTGATTCCATCCGTGCCCTCAGAATTTGATTCCGAGCACCAGTTCAAAAGTTAGGAAAACCCGCTCGTTCGTTCACTGAACGTACCCGAGCCAAACTTCGGAAAATGATTTCGGGCACACCGGGCCTCGGAATCACGAGCCGTCAGAAACTGTGTTCTTGTAAAATTCCAAAGAAAATTAAGAAAAAAATTTCCTTGAATTTTATGGGTCTTTACACTGTAATGATTATATTGTGCAGTCTCGGTCGAGTACCATGTTATAATGCTTAAAGGGATTTCAACCAGATGTTGTAATTCTGAGAGAAAATTGACCAAGATTCTTGGGATTATTCCATGTTAATGGTTATTATTGTAATTATTTGGAGACATTCTCAAATATATTATATCATAAAAATGAATAAGGTTTACTTACCATGATAATATGGTTATGATAGGCATGTTAGTGAGACATGGTTTCTCATGAACCATGTTGGGATTCTATCCAACCAGACACCTGACCAGGCCCATGGAATATCCCGAAGGGAGTTCTTGATCCCCACATCCTAGAAACTAGTGTATGGGTATCAACAATTCCATTTTGGGAGTGATTTCCCACATGATTAACAACATTAAATGATCAATGAGAATAAAACATCACACTAAGATAAATATCCATAACCAACACCGATACAATAATTTCATGTTAAACATTTTACAACATTAAACAAAAACCAAAATTCCAAAATGGAATGGAACAAACTATTCCACAACACAAAATATCCGTGCAATAAGAGGACTAACTACCTCATACCACATCCACAAGAACCTACAATAAGAAGGAACTAGAAATGGGATCCTCCATCTCTACTACAAAACATATTTCCTTTTCTTGGGTCAATCATAATAATATATACATACACAAAATGTTGTATATAGGGTGTGAGACAGTTCCTTGTTGGATTCCACTAAAAAAATATCGATTCCAAGCCATAAAAATAAAATAAAAATTAATATGAATGTTTTTTAAAAAAATATTGGAAACATTTATAATAAAAAAATTAAAAGAAAATCATGCTTGAAATTAGAATAAATATAGGGTCGGATGTATTCCAACATTGAGCAACACATCATAATAGATCACAATAGGTAATCCCTAAATCTACTTTCAGTAGTGGGACCCTAGGTACCTCATATCTCAGGGATAATGGTTTACCATCCGTGACCCACGTCATCCTCATTTATGATCCACTAGAGAGGAATCTATCCAATGTTTTAGTGGTATATAATAACAATCATAGTTTATCTTGTGTTTTAATTTCACTCCATGTAGTAGAAACTGGTCCTCAACCCTACTGATCCAACTATCATACTATTCTTATTCCACCCACTGAGTTGGCTAGGATTCCAATTTTTCTCAATTTCATTTCTAATGTCATGTAGATCAACACATTCACATACACATAAAATTCAATGTAAATATACATGAAATCCCACAATTTTTCATGAGAAAACAATTTTTCAAATACATATGAACACTAAAAGCATATTTATACCCACATCACTCCATTTACACAATTTATAAAACATATGTAATAATCAAAACAAGGAATCCCACGTAAAAACCCAATTCTTTTTAGAATACATCTTTCCAAACGTACGTACCATAAATAATTTTGAAAACACATCTCTCACCATTTTCACAAACCATATAACACATAAAAGAAGCACAAAAAGTATACCAAACTCATCTAATAATGTTAAATCATGGAACTACAGACCTCAATCTTGGAAGCATCCAAAATAAAGTGTAAAACTAAAATTTCACCACTAGGGGACCCTATGAAGAAAATACCATTCAATAAACAGAAATATTAAACCCAAGGGACTATGATTCAACCTATTTTTGGGAAACCAACTACTTGGCGAGAAAATAACCCTATAAAGTGGGAAGAATAAACATACAGGTTGGAGAAAACTGAGGAATAAGGGAATTAAATAATTATTCTTGAAGATCCCACATCAAAACAACCAAAAAATTATAGTTCAAGTAGTCCAACATAGGCGGGAGGAGACACCTAGGGCTAAAAATAATTAATGGCTCAAATTAGGGGTTGTTTTGGGTAAAAAGAGGATGCTTAGAAAGATAATTAATTTTTTTAAATGAATTGTATTGGACTCATGGTTAGCCCATATGATTTTCCAAACCATGAATCCACTATGTGATTTTCTCTATCTAAAAGGAAACTAGTCGCATTGTTTCCTAGTGAAGGCTGATCACCCATGTGGTAGTCCATGGAGCCTAGAAAGTTCTAATGTCTAGGGTTCATAATATATTCTAGGATGGAACATGGTTTCACCTAATTGTGTGCTAACCATGTTCCACCTATTGTTAGGTCCAAAATCTCTATTTTCCCAGAAAATTCTTCAGAAAACCAGGGGAAAATACAAAAAAAAAGGAATCCCACAAATTAAATTCACAGAAGTGACAAATCTCCCCACCGTGAAAACATTCCTCCCTTTTTATGTCATTATAGAGTCTGATCAAAGTAAAAAATGATTATTTCCCCTCATCACAAGACATCCACTCCCATGTGTTAGGCTCATCATTACCATGGTATAAAAGTACTCGTACTAATATTATGGAATTTCCCCCAAAAACATTCTCTTGGGAATCAACAATTCGTACTAGCATCTCAAAAACATTCAAATATTAATCCAATTACAACTCTTCCAAATTAAACCAATGATATGGATCCAGATTATACATTTTAAAGTGAGATTTATGGAATATGTCATGAATTGATGTCAACTAGGAGTATAGGGCAACAAGTATGCCACATGACCAACTCTCTTAGTAATCTCAAAAGGTATACCATACCTCATCATTATCTTATTTTTTTAACCCAATGTATGATGACCCATGTGAGGTTCCACTTTGAGAAACACGCAATCACACATGGAGAATTAAAATGATATATGACTCTGATCAAAATAATATTCGTGATCGATCTGTGTTATCAACATATTATTCCTGATCAACATAACATTATTAGAGATTTCCTACACAAATCTTGGTCCCAATAATGATGTATTACCCACATCTTCCAAATATAATGTTACCCAACACTATCACCCATAAATCACCTCAAAGGGAGCTATTCAATCTTTAGACCAGTAACTATTATTACACGCTAACTCAGCCTACCCCAAATGGTTATCCCATGGGCCTCTGAAATCTTACACACATGCTTGGAGATTGTCTTCCAATATCTGGTTTCCCTACTCTGTCAAACCATCGGTTTGGGGATTGTTTGTCATACTCAACTTGATTTGTTACCCAATTGCCGTAAAAAGTCCTTCGCAGAACCGTTAGGTAAAATAGAGGCCCCTATAAGACGTGATAGCTGATGGAACACCGTGAGGAATCACTCTCACCAAAATATACAATTGTTCAAACTCATCTAATTTGAAAAAATCCATGATTGTAATGAAATGGGATAATTTGGTCACATGGTCAATCACTAACCATATAGAATACATTCCCTCGGGTGTATAAGGAAATCCAATAATGAATACCATAGAGACCTTTTCCCATGTCTTGCTAGGAATGAGATATGGATGAAGAAAACATGAGGGCCTCTGGTTCTCTATACTAACCTAATGACATGTATAACATCTGGATACAATGTTATCTATATCTCGTCTCATATCTGTCCATTAAAATTGATGATAGAAATCATAATACATGTTAGTAGTCCCTGGATGAATGTACCACTATGAATGAAGGTTATCATGCATCACCACCTTCCACAACAACAAAAGCACCACAAAGATACCCTTAAAACACAAAACTACCTTAGGAGACAAAAACAATTCACAGGGAACCTCCCCACTATTAATTAACTTCATATATAACTGGAACAACTAATCATTTGGATAATATTTTCAAATAAAATATAGAAGGGAAGGTTTCAGTTGAACACTGGCTAACAAAATGCCTACACCATGCTCCTTGGTCACTGGATGCAACTGGGAAAAACTCTTCATCAAAGTCCACTCAACATTGTACTCCATAAATTATTTCACTAGAACCATCCTTCTCTATGAATCATTAACCACATTACCCTTACCCAGTGTGTATAAGATATAAAAATTGAACCCCTGAAGGTAATCAAACAAATGTTAATGACACAAATTTAAAACTTTTTGGGAGACTACGTACGCCAAGATATTATGGTCATAATAAACCACATAATTTTCCTCAAAGTGATAATGATTCTGCATATTAAAGTCATGCATCAACACTTCTAATTCTAGATCATGGTTTGGATAATTATTTTTATGTGTTCAGAGTTGTCGATAGCCATACGCCACCACATGATCATCTAGCATTACCACACACGCAAGACCCATACCTAAGAAATCTCAAACCCCCTGTATACCCTACCAAGACCACAATTTTATTTATCTCAAATACATTATCTGGATGACCCCATTAAAACCAATCATTTTCCTTCTCAAGGTCCACTGAAACCCCATGTCTAGAGACCACATGACCCAGAAACATCACTTCTCTAATTCATAAGGTGAAAATGGAGAATTTAGCATAAAGGTGATGATCTCAAAGTGTGTCTGACGTGATAATGAAATTATTAACATTGTCCTCCTCAGTTTTATAATAGAACAAGATTTCATCCACAAAAATAATGAAAATGAGTCATGATAGTAGTTTAACACCCAATTAAAAATCACCATAAAAATCTATGGATCATTCTTCAACCCAAACATCTTGACAATATAGTCAAAATGATGGTACCTAATTTGGATGGTTGTTTTTGGAACATCCACCTCTGTAACTCTGACTTGGTGACCCCTAGAATTAAATTTAAATTTTAGTGAACAAACACTACCCCTTAATATAATCAAAAATATCATCAATACATAGAAAATTGTATTTATTATTGATTTTCATGTTAATCAAATTTTGGTAATCGACACACAACTGAAGTAATCCATCATCCTTTTTTGAAAAAAAATGGGGTGGCTCAAGTTGATATGCTCTAGTGAATGAATACTTTGGGATCAAAATCTTCCAATTATACCTTTAATTACCTAAACATGTTTGAGTTCATAAGGAATGAGTTAAGAGATATTCACTTCTATACTGGTGATAAATTCTTGGTAAATTCAACATATCGTTCTGAGTAATCCCAAAGAAATCATCGAGAAATACCTATAGAAACTCACCCACCACTAGAGGTAACCCACTCTAAGAATTAGAACCATCATCCTACAATATGATAAATGAGATATAAAAAACCAAACAACCCAATTTCAAAATTAGAGGTCCATCACATCCCAACAAATAATCCCATTTTCCCTAAAAAATAGGTGCTTCCAAAAATTACCAAGAAACTAAAAAACTAATGATAAAAATCAATGTGTGCCCGAAAATGCACCATCCAATCCATATCGAGGATCATATCAAAGAGGTATAACTATAAAACTAAAAAATCACATTCCATCTTGACCCATGTCACAGTGAGTACACAATATGGACACCATAAATCATTCTATTACTTCTTACCAAGAGGCATCACAGGCCCCATTGCATGTGACATAAGCTCTGTGGAAAATTTCTACAATTCCCCAAAATGTGGAGAAATAAATAAATGGATTCATCCATGTTGAACAATGAAACAACTATAGATGATTCAATAATAACATTACCTCAAACTATCATATATCCTACATCAGACTCTACCTGTTCTAGATCCACATCATGAATATGCCTCATCACTTTCTTAGCCCAAGAAAAACCAATATCCTATGGCTCTATATTAAGATGAATCTACCAAAAAAAAAGATCCATCCCCAACTCAATGACCACCAAACCAGGAGACATCCATCTTGGATGGATCTAATATTGTTGAAATAACTCTAGAGGCCACAAAACCTACTCCACATCGATATGGATGTGTGGATCTAAAAATCCACATCACATTACCCATATTTCCACATAGATGATAAGGTCTAGGTGGAGTTTGAAACATATATTTTATGTTCCCTACTATCCTGCACTAATGGCATTAGACTGATGTTGCATCTGAAGGAACATGAAAAGGAACCTTGGAAGGATAGAAAAAATTACGACCTCCCTTCATCTACTACCCATCCCACTTCTTCTTATTCATAGATGAACTTCCACTTCCCTATCCCACAATTGAAATTGATCCATAGAAACTATATTTTCCACTATTATTGATCTCCACCATTAAATCATGATCAACCACCTCATTATATGTCTTCATATTGAACAATAATGACTAGGATTGAATATCCTACTGCAAATCCATTTTGAAGAATTGAGCCATTAGCTGGTCATTGGAAACTACCTTGGGTGAAAAACATACTAAACCAGTGAAATGGTTGGCATACTTCGACATGGTCTGATACCATTGATAGATATCCAAAAATTTCCTGGTCTTGTTTAAGGCCAAGGTCTTAGGGTAATACTTTTCTTTAAAGATGTTCTCAAATTCCTTCTAAACCATCTACTCCTTCTTCTTAGATTGAACCATTATGTCCCACCACCTTTAATTGGAACATTCCAAAATGAAATAATAACATTTTACCTTCACCACATTTAGAGTATAATGAAAACCGAACATCCTCTCAATCAACGAAAGCCAATCCTTGAATTCTTGGGGATCCATGATACCCTATAATGAAGAAGGATTTTTCTTGGGGGATCCTAATTTTTGTACTTTGTAAGACCTATTTCATGTCCCCCAACATGAGCATCCCATTATCCCACTCTATGACCCAAGGCATGAAAATTCCTAACGATGGATTCCACTAATCTATGATCAAATGGTGAGTGGGAACTCTCTTTGGCCTCTTCCTTTTGTTGCATAGGAATTATTTGGGTATGAATCTTTCAACATAAAGAAAAAACCATGAATAAATTTCATAAATACACCATTATGAAAATCTTCCACAACCAAAAAAATCCCAAACACTTTGAAAAAAAGAAACCCATATCCATCAAAATAATAATTCAAACTACATTACCCT
This sequence comes from Viscum album, assembly GCA_963277665.1. Taxonomy (NCBI): domain Eukaryota; kingdom Viridiplantae; phylum Streptophyta; class Magnoliopsida; order Santalales; family Viscaceae; genus Viscum; species Viscum album. The sequence goes on along the minus strand of OY728127.1, from coordinate 1,514,124,150 downwards.
TTATCGGTTCCATTGCATAGTCTAAATCCGGTACGTCTCAACTATAGGAGAAGTCAACCAAGACCCCAACATCGCATAGTGACTAAAATCCTCTAACAAGGTGTGTTTTCTAGACACACCACTCATAACCAAAAACATAATCCCCTACAAAATGAGTTCTGATCTATCCAGAGTTTCCCAAATAATATAACCCAATGAATATGTGAAAACTAGAGGTTGAGCACATTTTCCAAAAACTGAGCTTGGATTCCATCCAACCCAACACCTAACTCATTCCATGGCGTAGCCCAAAGGGTATTTCTAATCCCTAAAGGGTGGAAAATACTTCATGGGTATAAAAAAATACAGTTTTTGGAATTATTTATCCCATGATAAAAATCAAGAAATGAATAATAAGAATTAGACAACACACCAAGATCAGTATCCATAACCAAAATAGATACATCAATTTGAAGTTAAAAATATTACAAAGTTAACTAAAAAAATTACAAAAATTAAAAAGGATCCAAATGGACTCTGAAAAATATCCATGGAACAAGATGACTAATTCCCTCATGCAACCTCCACCAACACATGCACAATGAAATAACTAGCAAACAAATCATCTGTTAACACTATCATACATATTTCCTTTACATGGATCAAAAAACAACATCTACATATACCCATGGGTATATATAGAGTGTCATCCAATTCCCATTACAATTCAACCTAGAAAATAATGATTACATGTCATAAAATTAGAAGAAAAATTTACATGAATGTTTTTAAGAAAAGGTTATTGGAAAAATTTTAATGAAAAAATTAAGAAAAAATATTCAAAAGAAAAGAATGCAAGAAATTAGACTAAAATTAAGGTATGTTTTATGGCAATGGTGAGAACCACATAACAGGAGAGCACCCTGGGTATTCCCTAAAGGTATTTGAACAATTGGGAACCTAATAACCTGTCATCTCAGTCATAATGGTATAGAAACCAAGACCAACAGTTTCCTCTTGCAAGAACCAGTAGATATGAATATATACAATGTTATAGGGATCTGTAATCATATTCATGGCTTAGTTAGTGTTGTAACATCAATCCTATAAGAAGAAACTTGGCCTCTTCCCCGCCTATCCAACTAGTGTACTAAACCTACTCCACCCAACTAGATACCTAATATTCTATTTGGGCTAAAATGAATTTATCATGTCACATAGATCACCACTTCCACACAAACATAACAAGAAATATGAATACACCTGAAAACCCACCATTTTTATTAATAAATACCTATTTTAAATATATATTCACACAAATAAAACTTGTAAACAAACCTCACACCATTTACACAATTTCTAAAACATATTTAAGAAGAACAACAAGTAATCATACATGGAAACAACGAATTCCTTTTTTAAAATCATAACTCAATGCATAAGTACCATAAATAATTTTTTGGTCAGGTTAGGACACTCTAGAGGGGGGTGAATTTAGTGTTTATAAAAATTTCTCTTCAAAAGTATAATTTTCAGTTCCCTTAAATTCAAAATTCAATTGACTAGTTAGCCAATAGTACGTTTATAAGAGATTGATTGTTCAATTAATTTCTCAAAATATTGGTTAGTTATCAGTTATATCAATTTTAAAATTAATAAAACTTTTGAAACTAATATTATAAGTCAATATTTTAAAAAAACAAGTTAAGAAAAACTATTAGGGTTCAGTTTAGTTTTATGAAATATGTGATGAAACACAATAAAAATAAAGGTTAAAACACATCAGATTTTAAAAAATAGTTTTAGTCACTAGAAGAGACCAAATCCTATCCAGATGGTGATCACCTGCCACCAAGAAGTTTAAATTAATAAACAGATTGATCAACACCTTGGAATGAGGTTCACAACAGCACACAGGCTTTCCAGGTTAAAAGACCACTACCATAGTTCTTCATGGGTAAAAACTATTAGGTCACACAAGGACCACTTACACACTTATCTGTGGGACTAAAAATGTGTAGGAATGTATGAGTAGAATGATATCTTGTATCCTTCAGTTTGATATAGGAGGCAGTGTGTGATTTTAAAATAGATACACACACTATTCAATGGTATGTAAAAATGCACACAATTGAGAAAATAAATATGGGAAATGATTTAGAAGGCTTTGTGTGTCATGTTATGCAGCTCTGGACTCTTAAGATGTGGTTGAGATGAGGTTTGGGTCTTCTTATGGATGTTTACACTAAAACATAGGTTCATATTCTAGCTTCCATGTACAGGAATTGTTCTACAGGAATATATTTCATCTTCTTTGATATGTTGATGTGGTTTTTCAATTCGATGTATAGATTATTTGAGGTATCCTTGTGTGTTCTTCCTTTTGTTCTTATGTTCATATTATGTGCATGAGAGTCACTGATGTTATTCTGTATGTCTCACACATGGGCACACCACACTTCTCTCTTATATTCTGTCGGTGTGTTTTATTTTTCCACATTCTTAAAAATGATTTTATTTTTGAGGCCCCAAAAAGAGCATGTTCTTTCCACATGAATAGGTTAATCGTACACCGTAATGTCTACTAAATGTCATACAAATTATTATTAAAAATTTTAGTATCATTAAATGAATCATATATGACCATTAGAAATATTATTAAAAATTCAAATTTCAACAGACTATCAGTGACCCCTCTATCGGGGAGTTATTATATCAATGAGTCATCTGTCATTATCTCCTTCTGTCGGTCTTTCCATACATCAGTAACTCATTATATTATGGACTTATCTTAACTATGGATGATTCCTTGTGTCAGTAGTAGCATGAAATTGTAGGTCTCTTGGACTAACAATAGGTCAGTTTCATCAATAGGTCATCTGCATTGGTGTGTCGTATGCATTTGTGAGTCGTCTTCCACTGTAAGCCTTATGAATCGGTGAGTCTTCTATGTCGTTGAGTCATCTGCATTGGTAGGTCTTCTATGTATCAATGTATCGGTTCTTCTATCAGTGACAGTGAATCATACTTAGGTGATTTTATAAGTTCTATCTATATTATAGTATAATAATGTCAGAAAGAGTTAATACAAATAATTACACATAGATAATTAGTTATAAACTTGTTTAAACTTAAACACTCATTATTTGTTATATGAATGAAGTGATATGATAAACAAGAAAAACATTAACATAATTTAGAAGTTTTCATAAGTTAAGATATTATGTTATAATATATGACATGTTTTTTGAAAATTGAAACCATTATAGTCAGAGATACTGGATAACAATATCTTATGGGCCATCAATCTCGCCCCATTTGATGATCACAAATCATGGCATTGTTAAGTATCATTAGAGGAGTATTAAAGTAAAAAAATATGATTATTAGGTACCAAAAAGAATAATAGGCTCAAAAAATAATTATGTGTAGTGAAATATACCAGAGTAACATAAAAAAATAATAACGGATAATGTTCTCCCCCTTTTGGGATTAGAAAAAAGTGAAAGCATAAAAAATAAAAAATAAAAAATATAGATAGGGAATTGGAAATCATAAGAAAATTTGTTTGAGATAACAAAGTAAATGGACTTATCCCTATTAAAAATAATCCCTCAACACTAGTTAGGAATGTTAAGGGGTTCTTTCCCCTTATCAGATGGATTAATTGTAGGACCAGGAGGTGATGGTGGAGAAAAAAGAGAATCTGAAGGGATATTCAATGGATCCAAAGGAATTCCTACTGGAATAGTTGGTTTCGTGATTGGTTTGTGCTAGGATAACATCTGAGGTTGAGGTTGTTTTGTGATAACATGCTGGATTTGGGTCAAGGCTTGAGGAACTATCATTTGAGAGCAAGATATTGTCTGAGCAGAGTGAAGAGAAGAAGCGTTTTGAACAACAATGGATTCACTCTAAATAAGGAGCTATGGCTATAACAGTTTTATGAAATCCTCAATAATCTCACCACTATATTTCATTGCTTTCTCAAATTCATCTTTATTCTCTAAGAATTTATCCAACATAGGTGTAAAGTCCTTTAATTGCTTGATGTGATTTTTGAATGCTTTTGTAACTGGGGGTAATGTAAATTTTCTGCCAAATATATAAAATGACTTATCAAATGGTTCTTGGAGTATATCTTGGATAAAAATAATTTGTTCTCATTGTATGCTCTTCCTGAGTGGCAGATGCTCCCTTGGTATATAATCTAACCATAACATGCACATGATCATTATTCCTCTCATTCTTTTCTAGGCATCCCAAACCATATGTATCAAATAGATATTTAAGATCATCTTTTACAAAAGTTATGATTTCCTCAGTATCTAGAGTCTGATAGGTATAACTATATGTGGAAAGAATACTGGTAGGATCTCAGGTTGAAAGAGATAGCACAATTTCCTTTACATCCATTTTTAGTTTGAAAAATAAACAGGAACATTAAGATGAGAAAAAATCTCTTCAAGTCCTTTCATGACACATTTCATTATAGTCAAATACTCCATAGTTAAGGAATTAATGCTTGTATTTAAATTCATCATATCATTTCCATGTCTATTGTTGCTTGTCACAATGGTTTTGGGAGTTGAAATCCAATTTTTCAGAATTTATTTTATCGCCATCTTGGAGAATAAAGCACCACCAACTTAATATACACTGGTTGAGGCAGTAGTAGAACTAGAAGTCCCATATTTCAATACACCTTCAAACATAGACCAGATATCATTCATGTTATCAGTTAGCTTGGTGTTTTCTATCATATATTCACCAATATTATATATAATCTGAGATTTTACTGTAATTATTATTAATGAGAATATGTTTTCCTTGAATTTTTCCATGTCATCCTTAGTTACATAGTTACTAAAAAGGTTCACATCCACAGTTTCTCTTCAAATAGGTATAAAAACTTCATCTTATGACTCTTCATAGTCTAATCCCAGTCCCACATACCCAGGATTCATTGCCTATTAAGCCATTATTCAATCATCTAGAACAGTAAGATTGTATATCCATACTTTTCCAAGTTAATTATCTTCTTCAACTTGTTTTTCTATTTGTTGAGGCTCTCCCTAAATATGATCTTCCATTACTAGTTTGTCATTTTCAACGTGTGGTTTTCTTCTTTCATAAACTAAAGGAGGTACATTAATTTCTTGATATTCCACATCAGTAAAAACATCATGATGTTCTTCCTACCGAGCTTGATCCATAGATTCAATCATTTCAACATCATCACCTTGATTGTCTATATGAGTGTCATTTTCAATTACATATGTCAATCATCATCATGTCCAGATATCGCTTCTTCAATTGTAATTTTATCACCATCTTCTTCATCTTATTCCTCTTCACTACCATTTCCAATTTCACTATTTCCACTTTCTTCATCTCTAGAGCCATTGTATCTTCTTACATATTCCTCACTGCCTGAGACTTGGGTCACATCATCCCCATTATCTTCAAGAGTGGGCTCATCATAGGGTAAGGAAAGTAGAGGACTCAGATGTCCAAAGGAAAAACTGTTGTGAGTTAGAGTGGTGATAGGATCACTCCTATCATAAATTGGTGATCCCTGATCTCTACCTGGTGTGATAGGCTCCTCTTCCCCTTCTGAAGAATAAACTACTTCCACATTTGGTCCTAGACCAGGATCACCCATATTCTAAGTTCTAGTTGGATGATCCACTAGACTGAACTTGTCATAGATCTTATCATAATCTCTAACCCATTCTCTCTTCCATGGTTTTAAATTGATTTTAATTCTCTTAAAATTTATTTACAAAGGCAGATCCCACTGCCCTCATAAACTGCTTCCTCACCTTCAACTGCAAAACATTTTTCTATCAACATGGCTAAGATCATCCTGGCATAGAACAGGGAATTAGTTTTTCATGAAGGATTGATCATGTCATTCATGTTCATATCAAGGTATCTACACAAATTTACCATGATCCCCTTTCTCATCAGATAAACCAAATAGTCATCTTGAAATTTTAGAGAAGTAATGTCCTCTTTCCTAGGACATATTTGATGATGGATAAACATAAATAAGATTCTACATTCTCTATTTAACTATACAACAATGGATCCTTTGTGCTCATCATTTTTAGTAAGCTCAATTGATGTTGTATTGAAGAAAAACATATCACTCTAAAGTGGAGAGGTGCCCTGATAACCACTAAACACACCATCATGAGTAACATGAAGGAAATTTATCCGAATTTATTGATGAAGAGAAGATTATCTTAACTTTTACTATAGATTTTATCCAGGTGGCATCACTTCCTTCTAAAAAAACACCATATTCAGGTAAAACTCATGAACTATATTTGGGTAAAAGGGTCATTAATTACTTCTTGAGAACCACTCAAGCCAACCTTGATCATGCAGTACCATGAGTAGCAGAGACTATCTTTATAACATCCATTCTGCATGAAATCATTTTTCTAGAGTTACAACATGATTTTACAAAGCAGGATTTACTGGTGCTGAATATTTTCTCGATTCACCATTATGTTTCTTATTATCACAAGACTCGCATTCTTCAAGAGATATCTTCCCACGTTCCATTCCAATTTGTTTATTCTGACAGTCAGAAGGTGAAAGGCTGGGTTAAAGAGAGAGAGAAACATCCAAGAGAGTGTAGAGGTAATGGAGTAAATTGTATTGATTCAAATTTATAACATTTAGGGCCTTTGAAATTACACAATCATGAAATCATTAACTGAGTTCAACAAAATTAATTAAACAATTTCCTTTTGATATAATCATAAAATGTATAAAAATAGTGGGTCATAAGTGCCTGCTTGACATGTGTTGCATAACATTAACGGTGTCAGCAAGACAATGCATCAGTGTCGTAATTACAACCTTTTTGACATGACATAGCATTGGTGTCCACATAACAACCATTTTGGCATAACATAGCGTCAGTGTCAGCATGACATAGTGTTACTGTCGGTATGAAAAAATCGATTAAAAAGATAAAAGGAATATCAACAAAAAGTCTTATAGATTGATTATTCCTAACTAATGTCTGATGTAATTAATTCTTTCATAGTTCAAGGGACTATTGAATATGTCAGCAAGATGATATTTAATACCAATAAATTCTGAAGTGGTATCACCCTTTTGATAATGATCTCTCAAAAAGTGATGTCTTACATCAATATTCTTTTTTCTAGAATGATAAACTCAGTTCATAGAAATTTTAATATCACTATTATTGTAACATTTTAAAGTTACACATCTAAACTAACATCCCTAGTCTAGAATAGTGTGTCTCATAAAAACAATCAGAGCACAATAGCTACCATCAGCTATGTATTCAGCTTCCGCCGTGGATAATGAAATAGAATTTTGTTTCTTACTACACAATGAAACCAATGGCTTCCCAAAAAAGTGACATGTTCCATAGGTGATATTTCTATCTAACTTGAATCCAACAAAAACATCATCAAAATAACTCACAATATCAAATGAATTTACTTTAGGGTAAAAAAAACCTAAATTGATAGTATGTTTGAGATATTTGAAAATACTTTCAATAGAATTTAAGTTATATTATTTTTTATTAGCATGAAAATGGGCACACATTCACATACTAAAAATTATATCTAGACTACTGGTAGTCAAGTAGAGTAACCATCCAATCATTCCACTATATGTGCTTTGATCAAAAGATTTACCATCTTCATCAAGATCCAACATACAATTGGTATTCACTAGAGTGTCACTGCTTTTAATGCTATCGAAGCCTAATATTATTAAAAGTTATTTTGTGAATTTACATTGATTTAAAATGATACCTTCTTTATTTTGAAAATTTTGAATACCAAGAATGATTTTGTGGTCACCCATCAAAATAATTTCAAATTCACTTGGCATCATTTTAGAAAAATCAGTACATATACAATTTCATGAAGATCCAAAAAAGTAGCATCTACATAGATTTGAAAAAATAATACGTCATTAGAAATTATTTTTATAAAAATATTAGGATCAAAAATCCCATTTGTGAAACCTTTTGTTAGGAGAAAAGTACTTATTCTATCATACAAAGCTCTCGAAGATTATTTCAAACCATAAAAATCCTTTGATAATATTAAATAATGATTTTAAAAAGGAGGGTTTGTGAAACCATGAGGTTGTTCAAAAAAACATCCTCAACTATATAACCATTACGAATTCACTTTTAACATCCATTTGATAAATCTTGAAATTAAGATGGGTAGAATAAGAAAGAAAGATTCTGATAGCCTAAAGTCTATCAACAGGTGAAAAATTTTCATCATTGTCAATGCCCTATTCTTGACTATAACCTTGTGCAACCAATTTAGATTTTTTTTAAGAATACTACCTGATTCATCTACTTTTTTCCTAAACACCCACATGGTACCTATGGTCAAGGTGTCTTTGTGTCTATCCACCTTTTTTCAAACATTATTTCATTCAAATTGATTACCTTCTTCTTACATATTTGTCACCCAAAATTAATCATTAATGGCACCATTGATGTTTTTAGGTTCAATTTGTGACAAAAAGGCTTTATGTTCAACCTGATTTCTAAGAGAAGCTCTAGTTTTTTCGCTTTATCTATGTCTCTAAAAACCGCATCTAAATGATGGTTCTTAAGAGTTCTAGTTTTTCTAGAAAAGGAGGGGATTGTAATTTTAGGTTCATATACAGGTTCTAGTTCATCATGTCTAGAGTTTGATGAATTTTCATTACTGTTTGATTTAACAGAATTCTTATAAAAGAGATTAGATGATTTTTCATTAATGTCCATATTTGACACATCATCTTCATGGTTGTATAGGGAGTTATTAAGTTAATGTTGATATGTCTCGTCAAATTTGATGTTCATATATTCTCTCACACAGCTAGATTTTTATTAAATATTCTCTAGGATTTTCCAGAGGATTAGTAACCTGGGAAGATTCTTTCATCACTCTTGGATGAACACTTATCAAGGTAATCATTGGCCTTAATAATATAGATTTTGAAACCAAAAACAATGAAGTAACTAACTTTGGGATTTCTATTGTTCCACAAATCATAAGGAGTGTTCTTGAGGATAGGTCTAATCAAGACTCTATTAATTATGTAGCAAGATATATTTATAGCCTTATCCCAATAGTAAATAGGTAGATCATTTTCATCAAGAATAGTTCAGGTTATCTCATGTAAGGTTCAATTTCTTCTTTCCACAACTCCATTTTGATGAGGTTCCCTTGGTGCAGTAAAGTTTTGACTATATCTATTGTGTGAGAAAAAATATACAATGTCATTATTTTCAAACTCCCAACCATGATCAGTTCATAATGATTTTATTCTAATTCCTCTTATGTTTTCCACTATTTTATTATACCTGGTGATGTATGTACATGTTTCACTTATGTGATCTATGAAATAAGTCCACGTATACCATGAATAGTTATCTACAAGAACATAGGCCTAGTGATTCCCATTTAAATTAGAAACTCGAGATAGTCCAAACAAGTCCATGTAAACCAGCTCTAAAGAATGAGAAGTTTAAACTTCTTTCTTTATTTTGAAAAATATCATGTGATGTTTACCCCTTTCACAAGGATTACAGACATTGTCGTTTGGAAACTGAAGTTTGGGAAGATCCATGACGAGTCCTGTTTGAGTAATCTTTTTAAGAGAGTGTACATTATAGTGCCCTAATATTCTATTCCAAATCCAGTACTCTTTATGAAAGACACCAAATCAAGAGGCATTTTGAGAGACTATGGAATCAATGTTAACAGAATATACATTTTCATTTCTAAAAGAAGAAAATAGAAATTCATTTTTAGATTTAAAAACAATGCATGTATCATTTTCAAATATAACATGAAATGCTTTATCACATGATTTTGAAATATCAAGAACATTATATTTCAGTCCATCCAAAAAATTACTTTATATATTAAAATTTGGTTAGTGATACTAATCTAGCCTAAGAAAATTATTTATCCTTTAGAATTATAACCAGAAGTGAAATATCCACCATCAATATTGATTAGGTTCTTGATTCTTGAGTAGTCTCCTATAATATGTCTTTAAAATCCACGGTCTAAGTACCAATGACTCTTATAGAAGCTATCCAAACAACTTTCCAATAGAATAATCAAACAAAAACAGATTTTAGTATCCAAAAATTTTGGGGTCTAGTAAAATTTGTAATTAATGCTTTAGGAACCCACATTTCATCATGGGTTTCCTATAATCACTATATAACATATTTGAAAAATATACTCTATTTGGTCTATTACACTTAGAGGTTGTAAAATATTTTTCAAAATTGGAACAAAAAGAAGAATTTTGATTTTTAGGTAGAAAAAATAGACTTTCTAGATTTTGTTAAAAAATGAATTTTAGATAGGCTTCTCTATCCAAGATAATATTCAATACCAAAATTGTACTCAAGATCTATATGTTTACTATGAATTTGAGTAAGATTTTTTTTACCATTGGTAAAGATTTCTAAATCGTTCTTCAATTACTTAGTGGACATTTTTAATTCATTGTTTTCTTTGAGTAGTTAAGCATTTTTTTTTGTTTCAGCAGTAAGTTTAGACTAAATATTTATAGTGAGAGCATGTTGTTTCTTAAAAGATTTATATTTATCTTTTAGTTCATTACATGTGTTTTCAATCATATTATAGTATTAAAATAATTCATCACATGTCATATTTTCATAATCACTTTTATCTCCAGAATAGTATGAATTATGTATAGGAAAATATATGGTTACCTCATATGTATTTTTCATAAAACACATATTTTCCATGTCATCTATTTCATCATGAGATGATTTTGATTTAATGGAACTATCCTCAGAGGCACTCTAGGCGGTTTTCATGGATTTCTTTTACTTCTTGCCTTTGTTTTCATACATCATTTTGTATTCAAATTTTGGACATTCAACATTGAAATGTCCTCTCCTCTTACATTCATATCATACAATCTCCTATGATTATTCATTTATTTTCCTCTCCAATTCCTAGTTACCCTTATTATTATATAGCACTTTATAAACGGGTTTCCTGAAAGAAAATAATTCTTTATATATAATTTCTTGAATATTCTGGATAGTTGATCCATCTCTCCATCAATATTCATTATTACTAGAGCTTTCAATACAGTAAAACACCTTTTATTTTTCCTTATTCATAGAGGTTGTAGTATTAAAGGCTATAGATTTCCTCATAGGTTCATATTCTTCTTCCTTATTGGCTTTTAACTATACTTCTATTATCATAGGTTATCCAATGAGTTTCTTCCCTGGTATTTTTCTGATGTCACATGATTCTCTAATAGAGAAAAAATTTCCTCTCCATTTATCGTGTATGCATCTGAGAATCCTCATAATTTTCTATTTGACAGTAACTTCTCTTTCTAGAGAGATCATTGTGTTAATAATTTCATTAAACCTAAGATACATGCCATAAATTGGCTCATCAGGCTTCATTTTAAAGTTATCATATTTAATGTTATATGAGTTAAGTATCATTTCAATAACACTAGAAGTTACTTCATGTGAAACAAAAAAGGTATCCCAAATTTCATGGGTTTTTTACATGTAGAAATTCAATTAAATTCTCTATATCTTAAAGAACAACATAAGGCATTCATGTCATAGAAATTATTATTATTAGTAGTCTTAGTTGGGTGATCCCATGTAGTTCAAGTAGTAACAGGAATCTTAAATTCATCTACACTTGAAGAAAAAAAAATTAAAAACCCATACTTTCTAAGTTAATTCTCATTTAAATTTTCCATTGGGCATAATTTATTCCATTAATGAATGGTGGCCTATTGGTAGCTGCACCTTCTACCCTATTTTCCATAAATAATTTAGAAAAGTATTTTAATGAGATAAAAATTTATTATTAACATAAATTTTAAGATCATTGAAATACAACTAAAGTCACATTTGAAAATTTCAGAAAAGTGTTGAATACTAAAAATTCCAAATCCCTCTAATACCAAATGTTGGTTGGAGTAGGCCACTCAAGAGGGGGGTAAATTGAGTGTCTATAAAAATTTATGTTAAAAATTATTATATGTAGTTCCCCTAAATTCAAATTTTAATTGACCATTTAGCCAATAGTTAATTTATAAAAGCTTTACTGTTTGATTAATTTCTCAATATATTGATTAGTTATTAGTTATATCAATTTTATAATTAATAAAACCTTTTAAACTAACCAAATTATTCAATGTTTCTATAAACACTTTATAACAATAACTATCAGAGTTCAATTTGTTTTTATGAAATATGTGATAAAACAGAGTAAAAATAAAGTAAAAACATAGTGGAAATAAAACAAGGGGTCTGGTATCAAGTAGAGACCTAATCTTCTTCACTTGGTAATCACCTTCTAGCAAGCAGTTGAAATTTAATAAAATTGATCCACACCCTAAATCGGGATTTAGAAAAAACACAGGCTATTCAGGTCAAAAGATGTCTACCACAGTTCATCATGGGTACAAACTACCAGGTCATACAAGGACATATTCTACACGTATCTATGGGAGTAAATAGATGAAGGATGGTATGAGTGTATGGATATACTATATCCTTAAATTTGATATAGGAGATAATGTGTTCTTTTCAGAAAGATACACACACTGCTCAAAGATATGTAGAAATTCACACAATAGGGCAAAAAATATGAGAAATGATTTAGAAGGCTCTTTGCGTCTTGAGATGAAGCTCTGGACCCTACAGATGTAGTTGAGATGAAGTTTGAGTATTCTTTTGGACGTTGAAAGTTAAACAGAGTGTAATATTTTGGCATCCAGGTACATGTACAGTTCTTCACGAATATACTTCTTCTTATATGAAATGTAGAGATAGTTTGTTAATTCGATATACAACATGATTGAGATTCCATCGTGTGTTCTTCATTTTGTTCTTCTGTTCACATTTGGTGCATGAGAGGCATGGATGTTCTTATGTGTATCTCACATGTGGTCACACCACACTTCTCTTTTTATTATACATCTGATCTATTTTTCCTCATTCTTCAAAACACTTTTATATTTGAGGGCCGATAAAGAGAATGTTTATTCCATGTGCATTGGTTCATCGTACCTCGTAATGTCTACTAAAATTCCTAAAAAATATTACTTAATGTTAGTATCATTAAATGACTCAAATATGACCCTTATAAATAATATTAATAAATAAAAATTAAAATAGTCTGTCAGTGAATCGTCTATCGGTGAGTCATTTGTCGGTATCTCCTTCTGTCGGTCTTTCCAAACGTCGGTCACTCAATATATTAGTGAATTGTTTTACCTATCTTCGAGTCCTTGTATTGGTAGCACCATGAAATGGTAGGTCTTGTGGAATGATGGTAGGTATATTGCATCGGTTCATCGTTTACATCGGTGAGTCAAATGCATCGGTGAGATGTCTACGACAGTATGTCATATGCATCGATGAGTCGTTTGAATCAGTGATTCATATGCATTAGTAGGTCTTTTGTGTATCAGTGTCTCAATTCTTCTATTACTGTCAATGACTCAAACATAGATTATTTTAGGTGTTTTTTCTGTCTATATTACAATTAAGTAAGAAAGTGTTGATACCCATAATTACACATAGATAATCAGTTATAATCTTCTTTAGACTTAAACACACATAATTAGACATATGATTGAAATGATCAGATATACAAGATAAACATTGACATAATTTAGAATCGTTCATGAGGTAATATATTATGATATAATATATAACATGATTTGTGATAATTAAAGTCATTATAGTAAGAGATAGTGGCTGACAATATCTTATGGGCCAAAAATTTTGAAAACATATTTTGTTTTTTTAACATAACCCATAGAACACATACAAGAAATAAGTCAGGCATAACAAGATCATCAACCAATGCTAAATCATGGAACCACCTACCTTAATATTTTAAACTTATAGTGTCTATCGAAAAACAACAACCGCACCAGAAGGGGACCATATAAAGTCACGATCCTACCATAAAACCTAATATTAAACCCAAGGTACCATGATTCAACCCATTTTATGGAAACCAACCTTCTTGTGAGGGAAGAACCCGTGAAGGAGGAAAGAATAACCCCAGAAGAAGGATAAAATGAAGGAAGAAGGTGCTTACTTGATAATTTTTGGATGTCCCACACAAAAACCACCAGAATATTGAAGTTCATGAAAGAGAAGGAGTATTGTAGAAGGTTCCTAGGGAATCAAATTCCGAATGGGTCGAATTAGGTGTGGTTTGGGTTAAAATTGGGAAAGGTTAGAAATGTAATTCATCGTTTTTAATACATATAAAGACTGCATGATTACCCCTCATAGTTTTTAAAATTGTGCAGGAACAATTCTGTCTCTTTATTCTAAGAGGGAACTAGTCACTTGATTTAATGGGGAAGGACACAAAGTTGTGTGATAGGTTGTGAATCTTGGATAGTGCCACTTTCTAGGATGCATGATTTCTTATGGACCAGGGAATAGTTTCCCCAACTCGTAGTCCAATCGTGCTCCACCAACTATTGGGTCCAAAAAATCTATTTTTCTCTAAACTATTGAGGGAAAACCAATTGATAAATATAATTCCAAAATTAAAATAAATAATACCTAAAAATTAAATCATATAAGTGACATATGTAACACCCCAACCCTAGTTACCTAGAGACGATGAATTATTTTAATACATTGGAATGATTACAAGAAATGAAATCTTGAAGGACCATTCAGTTTAGCAATCTATGAATATATACTACATACTTGAACATGACAATACAATTCAAAAAATAAATGAAACATGGATAATTATTTTAGAACACTATTATTATCTTATATTAACCCTATTTATCAGTCATAAAACACTTCATAAATTCATGGAAAATAAAACAAAATAAATGGGTGAGATATCATTTTCATTAAGTGTAAACAATATAGTAAAATATTTCATAAATAAGGATAAATATTTAATTAAATTTATAAATTTAAAACTCAATCCTTTTAAACATAATCTTTAGCGTAATATGGAAATAAAAAGTATAATATTTCCATTTAAAAAATCAGATGTATATTTTAGAATTTAAATAATCATATGTATTATCATTAACTAACCTCATAATGATGGAATTCATAATGTCAAACATCATAACTACACTATCAAGTCCTTGTTCTAGGACCATACTTGAATGGGTAAAATCCAAAACTAGTTTATCTTTTGAGAACTATTAATGATTCAAGGTACTTTCATTAACCGGTCCCCTACCCAGAAGGCTTTCAGTAACTGGTCCCCAACCCATAGGATCATTATTATGTGGCCTCTAAAAAAATCACTTACTAATTCAAATGCATTCCTCATATTAAAAGGTAAAAACATATCCAACAAAAACCTTTATATTAAAACTATCATACTATATTTTAATACATTAACCACAAACCATGATTTGTATCAAAATAGCACATCTATAGTCAAACATATCATAAACCCTTGGATCAAATATGGTAAATAATATCATAAAAATCAACCAAAATTAATCCCAAAGTCCAATAATGGTTTTTAACATTGGTGAAAATAATCTAATAAATTAATTAAAACTCTTTGAGAGAAATATCCCGTTTTCAATTTCAAAAAGTAACGAAATTATAAAAGAGAAAAATTAATTTAAAAATAAAATTGTAATATTCTAGAGGAAGCTTCAAAACTAAAAGGCATAATGATGGTGTAAATATCCACTCACACCATATAAGTTAAGAAAACATTCATTCCTTAATGTTTCGAAAATGTCATAATGTAACTCATTTGGATAATGATGAAGAGAATAGTTTCAAAAAAATTATAAAAACTAAAAAAATCGTACCAATGAATTTATATAATTATCTATAATATTTTTAAATACATGTTAATAATTATGGGCTTGGATAATAAATATGTCCTAGTGGATACATACTTATAAAAAACCTCAGATAATGATGAGATTATGAAATTAACCCTTACCTAATACTTTAATTTTGTAGAGGATGCGTTAAAATATTGTATAATGTTTAAATAAAGTTATTAAATTATACCAATACCATATACAAATTTATGACATCATATATGATCCTCTTATGTCATTTTAATAATATTTTAGTATTACCCTTGTTTCATGTGTTAACTGCTTCATTTTCATATACATGTTTTGTTATGTAAGTCATGTTTCTTATGAATATGATATATTTTATCCATATTATAAATTATATTAAGTTAAAAAAATTATATATACTCATCATATGAATTTTATAACCATTCTTGAATGGTTAATGTAACGACCCAAAATTTTGAATAAATCTTGTTTCCTAATTTTGTGTGTTATTTTATTTTATACTCAACAAAACTATTTCATTTGATAACATGAGTATAATTAAAATTAGATAGTTGGGTTTCTACTGTTATATGAAAATTGGTCAATATGACCGTTGGAAACTAAATTTTGTGATTATTGTCTCTAAATACAAGTGATCTTGGTTAATTAATATAGAAACAATATTTGATGGTCTCATCCAGTAGTCTTGGGCCAATCGAATCCCATCTAATAGAACTTGGGAAGGAGGTAGAACCACTGGGCATTGATCTGGACCAAACTCAAGCCGAACTTCATTGTGTAAAGATAGAATGTAATCGCCTTCATGAGAAGTTCAAACTGATAGAAATTACTACTCGTGCAATGTTGGTTGAGCCGCCCTCAGATTCTCTCACTGTAGCACACCTTACACATAGGTCATATGCTGGGGTTATAAAGGGCTATGTAAGAATACTGTAACTACTTTGTGTTATCCTTTGAGATAAATAAAATTGTGTTTTCTTATTATGGTGAAGTTTGTGAGTTTTTAAATGTTTGAATGAATATAGGATGTATTTTATTGATGAATTTTCACTGAATAGATTTTTTATTTAAAACTTAAATAAAAATGCTTCAGAAAATTATTTTTATAAAATGGAGTTTTTTTTGAATTCAGTAGATTGATATTATGTTAAGGTAAATTTTTGGGGGTTTTTTGAAAAAGATGAATTTTCAGTGAATAGTAAAAATACAGTTTTAGGATTTCGGTATGTTTAATGACATAATGATTGCATCATGACGATGTCATGAGATATTTTAAGGGATGGTCAAATAAATGGGATGAATTATTGTATTAGGTGTCCCATTTGGCCAAAACCATGGGAAAATACCATAGGAAAGCCCATGGTTTTTCCAGTACCACCAATGAGGTGTCTCTTGGCCTTTAATGCCTTGTCCCCTCACATTCACTATAAATTCCAAGCCATTATCTCATCTTTTCGACAAAAAAAATCATCCTCAACGAAGTTATGGTCTCCTTACCTCCCAAGGAATCCTCCCAAGGTTCCCCCAAGCACTCAATGTTCCAACCTTTGAGTTTTAAGAGTTATGTTTTATGGTAAGGGATTCTACCTCTCTCTTTCTTTTCATGTATTCTCCTTTATGTTATTTATTTTGAGCTCCATGTTCTTATGTTGGGGACGTTATTTTATATGCATCCTTATTTACTTTTCATGTTCATATGATGAGATACCCCCTCTTGCTCTCATCGTTTAATTTTTTTGAATGTTTAAGTGGTGACGTTAGGCTGCCGAATTTTTGTAAGAGATTGTTTCACCCTTCTCATTTTCAAAGTTCTATTTTCATGTCAAGTCTTTCAAGTTCTTTGTTATTATCTTGGGGTATGATCTCTATATCTATCATACTTATTTTTTATGTTAATATTATTAGAGACCCTATTTGATCTCGTTGATTCATTTTTTTAAGTTTAAGTGATGTCGTTAGGTTGCCAAATTTTCATAAGAAAAATCTTATTTTTGTGTTCCTTCCATGTTTCCCATTTCAAATTGTGTGTCCTTAAAATTTAATTACAATGATTAATATCCTTTATATTCTGTCCCTCTACTATTTTATATATCATTTATGAGTGGTTGACCCATGTACCATATCTTTTCAATGTTTTCTAAAGCCCTTCAACCTAGCCATTATGTTGCAGAATTTTCATCTCAAAATGTCTCTCTCTTTATCTAAAATTATTTTATTTTCTTAAATACTCAATTCTCATTATTATAAAGGGTTATTCAAATATATACCAGAATTTTCTATTTTAAATTTTGGGATTTACATACATGATACCCTCTTTCCTTTTCTATTGGTTTAATGTTACATAAAGATCACATCTTTAATGTAGTTTTTAAAATGTTATGGATATGAAATAAATCCCATTTCTTTTATGCTATATGGGTTATTTATTAAATGATTGATTATGATATATTTTGCTCACATGATAATAAAGGATAGATAAGGGTGCGCCCTGATATCACTCCAATGCATTGGGTAATGATGTAACCACTAGAGATTACAATTTTAACAATACCTTGGTGAATAACCTTGGTAATTTCAAATGACACCTTGGGGATGGACCTTGGTGATATGTTCATGATTGTCTAAGTTAAATGTTGTAGCCACATCTTCAAGTTATGAAACATGTTATTTTTATTAGGATATGCCTCATGATCTCTTTCTCATGCCTCAAAGTTATTTTTTATGACCTTATTGATGTATCTCAAGTTCACATGTAAAATGTTTCTCTTGTTTCCATTACTGGGCCTTTTGCTCACCCTTTCCCTTGATATATGCTCCCAGGTTATGAGCTGTCGTAATGAACATAGGATTAACAATGGAGAATCCTTTCAAGTGTTTAAGAAGAATTTTTTATGTTGTTTTCATGTATTAAGTTCCTGGTTTCCAAGACACTAAACCTTAAAGATCCTCGGTTATGTATAATTTAATGAAAGTTTATGTGTTAAAAAGGAGGGAAGCTATAGTTGGTATCAAAGGATGGTTTAGTTATTTATGGAAATTAGGATATAAAAACATTAGGAAGAACCCTATAGAAAAGTTTAAATATAGGAAATATTCCTGGTATTTTGGTGAGTATTGAGTAAGTTGTTTATCAAGCAAATACATCCCTATCTGGATACGAGTAGGTAGAGGTGGCTCTGGCATAGATGTACATAGGGGTAAAACCTGAAAAAACTGCTTGATCAAGACTCAAACGGGAACTGGTACACGAAAACGGGCCTTGCTACACTCTTGGTCACAACACTCCCAGGGGATATGCTTTGGTAAATTCATAAACTTAGTATGAACCATTATTAAAAAAACAAAGATAAAATTAAATAAAGATTCACATCAGAATATATGATCATGGAAAACATAGATTGGGACATAGGGTATCACAATTTAGGGTATACTTTTATCCTAAAAGTTTATCCTTCCATTCTTTAAGTTTATTTTTCATGATTATTGGCTAAGTATTTAGGCCCCCCTAATTATACTTTCTTTTCATAGTTAATGGCGGGAAATATAAGAACATGTCCCAAGAACCAATGTGATATGAAATGTGATGATTTCCCTATTAATATGATAGATATGACGAGAGATCAAGTTGAACATATTGTGATTATGCCAATCCAGCAATCAAAATCACAATTAATAATTGGTACCTAGTTGAATTCCAAAATTCATCAAGGAATAAGAAGACGAAGTCTCAAGGAGGTTCATATGATACAGTTAAAAAGGGAAAAAAGACCCAATTTCCATTTTGAAAAAAGTGTGGAAAGTGGCACCAAGAATAATTTCACAAAGGAACCAGGATATGTTTTATTTGTGGGGTGATATGGAATAAAGTATCCAATTTCTATAAAAAGGATAATGTGATGAATAAAGATAAGGTTTGATCTAATGTACCTTATACTTTTCAATGTTGTAAATGTGGAAAAGTTAGAAATTATCCAAGGAAATGATCTCTTAGAAGGGATGAGAAGCATGATGAGCATCAACAATCTTCAAGGACAAGGGAACAATGCAAGTCCTATGTTGAGACGAATCATGATGACTGAAGTACATGTAACTTCTTCGCAATAATTGTCTATGTCATGTTGTATTTTAGTTTGTGCTCTATGAGCATATCTTTAATGATTTCTAAGGACATTGAGTCACTACCTAAGATGATTTTATATCATTAAGGTAAACATCTATTGTTATGTATCATATGTTGATGTTATGAAGCTATTCTTCTTGGAAAATATAAGATGATTAGGTGATTAAAAGATGAATATTATTTTGGAAGACGTTCGCTATTTTGGGAACCCTATATGATCTAGGTAAATAGATTACTACGGTATTTTCTTTGAGATATAAAGTTTGACTTATATTTTGAAGAATTGATGAATTTAAGGTGAACTTATAGTAATTTAGGTTTCTTATGGAAAAGATTAACCTATCATCGGGAAAATGGGATTAGGTGAGTTACTTTTGTTGCAAGATGTTAAGAGTGGTTGATGTTGTTTGGAGATGAATGATAAATATTATCTTGGATGACTATGTTATCAAATCCTTCTTGTATTTGGGTCTCAATCATAGTTTGTTTTATTTTGAGGAATTTTAAGGATAGTTATTTATGGAATGTTCTATGATGATCTTTGGGTAGTACTGTGGAATTTTGATGATTTAAAATTAGTTTCCCTTCCTATGGGGTTCTTTCTTTTTGAAGAGTTGTTTTATCTTACCCTTTCTTTTTTTGGGATAATTTTTTCAATTAGAAGAAACAGATAGTTAACATTTTATGGATTATGTTATTCTCTAGAAGATGAATCTTGTGCTTTTGATGAGACCAAGTGTTTTTGAATACTCATTATTTGGAGAAAATATTAGTTTTGGTAGAAAATTATTAAAGGATGAAACTTTAATTGAAGGTAAGTATATTTCCTTGTGTACTTATTCTATGTAGTAAATGAATTCATCAAAATTATGAAAAGGAATGTAAAACAAAAACTTTGTTGTTTTACATTTCCTACTAGGTAATCAAATACCATTTACACACATCATATGTTTGTGATTTTATTGTGGTTAACTTTCTCCTAATCATGTTTTCTATCACTCTCCATTAGAACATGACCCTTTGTTTTCTCTTCCATATCCATGTTTCCCTACAAGGAATCCTAGTATGGGTTAACTCGGGTGACCTTTCTACTTCCCTTTATTTCTTTTAAAGTAATATTTTTACTGGCTCCTTTTCCGATATAGGACATTCAATTAAAATTTCCAAGCCCAATTTTAGAAATTGTGAGGACGTAATTTTTTTGGGGGGGAAGAATGTAACGACCCGAAATTTTGAATAAATCTTGTTTCCTAATTTTGTCTGTTATTTTATTTTATACTCAACAAAACTATTTCATTTGATAACATGATTATAATTAAAATGAGACTGTTGTGTTTTTAATGTTATATGACCATTGGTCAATATGATCGTTGGAAACTAAATGTTGCGATTATTGTCTCTAAATACAAGTGATCTTGGTTAATTAATATAGGAAGAATATTTGATGGCCTCATCTAATAGTCTCAAGCCAATTGAATCCCATATAATAGAACTTGGGAAGGAGGTAGCACCACTGGGCTTTGCTCTGGACCAAACCCAAGCTGAACTTCATCATATGAAGCTAGAACGGAATCTCCTTCAAGAGAAGTTCATTCTGATAGAAATTACTACTCGTGCAATGTTGGCCGAGCCTCCCTCAGATTCTCTCAACTTAGCACACCTTACACTTAGGTCTTATACTGGGGTTATAAGGGGCTATGTAAGGAGAGTATAACTACTTTGTGTAATCCTTAGAGATAAATAAAATTTTGTTTCCTTCTTATGGTGAAGTTTGTGAGTTTTCAAATGTTCGAATGAATATAGGATGTATTTTATTGATGAATTTTGAAAAAAATGATAATTTAAAATATTTATGTGAACCATAAATAATTAATCATGTGTAATGATTTTAAAAAAATGGTCTTCTATAAATGTTTTCAGTAATAAATTTAGAGTCTAATAAGGCAACATAATTTTTGATGAATGGTAAATTATGAATAGTGATTTCAGGCTTATGATTAGTAATGTGACCAATTTTATTAGTAATCTCAGTTAAAAAAAGTAGTAATATAATTTAGGCACCTTGATTAAGTAGTGTGATTCAATAAAATATGTAAATAACTGTTTCTTTAATTATGAGTCTTGTATTAGTTTTTTTGGGTGAATAGTGATTTAAATGAAAAATTAAGTTAAGAATATTTAGAAAATTATTTTTATAAAATGGAGTTTATTTTTGAATTCATAGCATCGATATTATATTAAGGTAATTTTTGGGGATTTTACAGAAAAAAATGAATTTTTGGTGAATAGTGTTTTTATTTAAAAATTAAATTAAAATTATTTAGAAAATTATTTTGTTAAAATGGAGTTTATTTTAAAATTTAGTGCATTGATGTTATGTTAAGGTAAATTTTTGGGAGTTTTCTGAAAACGTTTAATTTGCAGTGAATAGTAAAAATACTGTTTTAGGGTTTCGGTATGTTTAATGACATCATGACTGCATCATGATGATGTCATGAGATATTTTAAAGGATGGTAGACTAAAGGTGATGAATTATTCTATGAGGGGTCCCATGTGGCCAAAACCATGGGAAAATACCATGGGCAAGTCCATGGTTTTTCCAATACCACCAATGAGGTGTCCTTTGGCCATTAATGTCTTGTCCCCTTAATTTCCCTATAAATATCAAGCCATTATCTCTATCCTTTCGACTCCAAAATCATCCTAAACGATGTTATGGTCTCCTAAACTCCCAAGGTGTCCCCCCAAGGTGCCCCCAAGCCATCAAGGTCCCAACCATTCAGTTTTATGAGTTAATTTTTAAAGTAAGGGATCCTACCCCTCTCTTTCTTTTCATGTATTCTTTTTTATGTCATTTATTTTAAGCTCAATGTTATTATGTTGGTGACATTCTTTTATATTCATCCTACTGTAATTTTCATGTTCATATGATGAGAGACTCCATCTTTATCTCATCATTTCATTTTTTGAATGTTTAAGTGGCGCTGTTAGGATGCCAAATTTTTGTAAGTGATTGTTTCACCCTTCTCATTTTCAAAGTTTTATTTTCATGTCAAGTCATTTAGGTTCCTTGTTATTATGTTGGGGTATGATATCTATATTTATCAAACTGATATTTTATGTTCATATGATGAGATACCCTATTTGATCTCGTCAGTTCATTTTTTTTGAAGTTTAAGTGACATCGTTAGGCTGCCGAATTTTCTTAAGAAAAATATTATTTTTGTCTTCCTTCGATGTTTTTCATTTCAAATTTAATGTCCTTAAAATTTTACTACCATGATTCATATCCTTTATATTCTGTCCCTATACTATTTTATAGGTCAGTTATGAGTGGGTGACCCATATCCCCTCTCTTTTCAATGATTTCTAAAGCCCTACAACATAGCCATTATGCTGCAGAATTTTCATCTCAAAATGTCTCTCTCTATATCTCAAATTGTTTTATTTTCTTAAATAATAAAATTCATTTCTTCTAAATGGTTATTCACATATATAAAAAAATGTTCTATTTTAAATTCTGGGATTTACATACATGAGACCCACTTTCCTTTCCATGGGTTTAAAGTGATATAAAGATCACGTCTTTAAAGCGGTTTTTTAAATGTTATGAATATGAAATGAAACCCATTTCTTTTATGACATATGGGTTATTTATGAAATTATTGATGATGATATATGTGGCTCACATTATAATAAAGGAAAATTAAGGGTGCTCCCTGATAGCGCTCCAATGCATTGGGTAATGATGTAACCACTAGAGATTAAAATTTTAACGATACCTTGGTGAATAAACTTGGTAATTTCAAATGACACCATGGGGATGGACCTTGGTGATATGTTCATGATTTTCTAAGTTAAATGTTGTATCCACATCTTCAAGTTATGAAACACATTATTTTTATTATGATATTCCTCATGATCTCTTTCTCATGCCTTAAACTTATTTTTCATGACCTTATTGATGTATCTCAAGTTCACATGTAAAATGTTTCTCTTGTTTCCTTTACTGGGCCTTCTGCCCACCCTTTCCTTTGATGTATGCTCCCAGGTTATGAGATGCTTTAATGATCTTAAGATGAACAATGAAGAATCCTTTCAAGTGTTTAAGAAAAATGTTTTATGTTGTTTTCATGTATTATGTTTTTGGTGTCCAAGACACTACACCTTATAGATCCTCGGTTTTGTATAATGTAATGAAAGTTTATGCGATAAAAAGGCATAATGCTATAGTTAACATGGAGAATGAATCTCACCACTTCATAGAGATGGTAGGTGGTATGTACGCATGAACGACAGTATCATTCCCTTGACGGATAAAAGGTATGAAAATGGGTAGTATATTAATTATAAAAAATAAAGATCATGTTATAATAATTATTTATATCCATAATACTCATCATTATAACACTTAAAATAACATAGTGTTGAATAAAAAATTACACCAGGTTGTGGAGGAGCTAAGTCGTACCTACACACACAATGTTAAATCGTTACTCGTTGGAATGATAAAAGGAGTAATATGGTTGTATAACAATTAGGTAACATATAAACAATTACATGGTACTGGAGTTATTACTTTATTATGGAAAAAACATTGTAATAGTAAGAAGAAGACGAAGAAGGAAAACTGAATAGAATTGGTAAAACAATTACCTCTTCGTTGAGTGTCTCATTTTTACTAGCATGAAAGAACTCCTTAGTTTGGATTTATGTCTAAATTATGGGCTCTATGGTGAATTTAGGGAACTATTTAGGATAATTGGGAAGGTTTATGATGAGACAACGAGCTTTAGAGGTGTTAATAATAGAGTAGAAGAGGTACCCATTTATAAGATTGGAGAGGGGCACTTTTGGAAACACCAAAACTATTAATTTATTATAAATTGATTTTCGTTTTCAAATAGATAAAAAGTATGTTATTTAGAGTATAATATGAATATGGGTATAAATCCTCTTGGGAAATTATTTTTATGGATTTTTATGTCACCAATGTAACCTTATCTTCTGGATTTAACCTTTAGTTAAATAGATTAACTCTTACTATATTTACTTGTATTTTTACAATATAGGATTAATATAATTACTATAAAATGACAAAGGAACAAAAATTATATAATTTATGACATTTTTAACATTATACTAGTTATTTAGAAAATCCTGATATTTCTATGAATTATATAACATTTAATAAAATATTATTTATTTTAAAGTATCATTTATGTAATTTTTGATACTATTTAATTTTTTTATTATTGAAAATGTAAAAAATACATAATAACATCAAAACAATAATTATAATATGTCACTAAAATGTCTATTTTGTCTATGAAATTCTTTTATATCATTAAATAAGTAAAATTATATATATTTTAATATATTTAATATCATGATTTGATATTTCTATTGATAAATTAATTTTCTACTTCACTGGTGTGTCATCCTTAATGGTAATTATTTAATATATATAAATTATATATAAATTACTATTAAGTATATAATAATTTATATTTCCATATACTATTTATGATCTATGTTTTCTCAGGGTGATCTCAATAATAATATTATAATACTTATAGGAAATGAGAGTCTCACATTTTTTCACATTCATTTATTTTAATAATATTCATGTCATATTCAAGGAAAAGTTTCCATTAAATGATTTAATTTCTAAAATTAAATGATAATTTTTTAATTTAGTCATAAAATTTTACTTTTATTAGTGTTAGGGTAATTTAATATATTTTTTTACATTTATTTATCCAATTTACTCATATCCATGGTGATTAAATAATTTATGTTGCTATTGTTAATAATTTCAAAAAATAACACCAAACTATGTAAATAAATTGGAACAACTTATTCCCAATAAGGAATAAATTTTTAAAAATTCAAAGAGTATAATTTGTAGTAATTTTATTAAAATTCATCCCATTGATGGAAAGGAATACTTGTTTTTTATATGTAAAAACCATCAAAAGACTGACTTGTTTTTATATCAAATTTCAAGGACAAATTACTTCTAATGAACAAAATTAGATTAAATAGTAATAACATAATATAATTATTAATTTAAATAATTGAAAAATAATATAATAAAATAAATAAATTTGATGAAATTTTTTTTGAATTAAAAGGATGTATTTTTCACTATTAATTAAAATATGAAGATTATTAGAAAAAAAGAAAATGTTTACATTCAGTAAATATTGATGTCCAACTTTAAAGAAGAAGTTTATTTTGTCAAATTAATATATAAATGTTTGAAATATTGTTTTTATATTGGGTTCTCCATTATGCAGAAACAAAAATTTAGAATTTTTTAAATGCCTAAGATACGATTAATTCCTATCTTATGTATATAAACTCATTTGGATAGATTTAAAAATATATTTTTTATTATATAATATATAATTTCGTTAATTTTTTATTACTATTCAGAACCTCTTTTTAAATTGACTATTTTGATAGGTCATGGTGCACTCAAACTTAGTGTTGCGTGTGGTGTGAACTATTGAATTATTTAACGAGTAACATACCATTGAAGCGTGGTTTGTTACAACATACACAGAGATATTACAGCATGGGCCGAAGCAGGTTGATGTTTTATTTTATTAATTATTAATTTTTTTAATACACATATTTATTTCTTTATTTCATACACTTCTTATCAAGACAATTTATTTAGACACGGTGGCATCGACCTACTGAGTTATAATTACCTCCTATCTCGGATTTCATTTGGTACCCAAAAAGATTACATAGATGCGTGATTGGAAAAGGGAAAATGGCCTCTCTATTGACTGTTTTATTTCTTTATGGGATAGAGTTTGCAGATGGGACTAACATGGGGTTTGGTACCAGGGGATTTTGAGTCCTTATTTGAGTCTTTGAGTATTTTTCCCATATTACTACTAGAATTAAATTTATTTACATTATAGAATATCATTTCATTATTCATTTTTATTTATTAGATTATTTAGTTGACTTTTGTTATTGGTTTCCATTATGAGTATACTCTTATTTCTTTCATTTGTGTATATTATTATTTTACTATGAAACATCTATTAAGGGGTCACTACCAAATAATTAGATTTTTCTAATGCTGGAAAATCAACTGGTAAAAGTACATTTTCATTTGGTAAAACGTTTTACCAAAAAAATTGTTCCCTCAAAAAACTATCGGTATAAACTCTATCTCAAAATGATATTTCAATAGAAAAAATAGTTCTATTTAAATTATAATAATACTAATAGATAATATATATGTTAGGTAAAATTCATTGCAACGAATTTCTATGAAAATTTTATCTATAGGTAATATTATTATCAAATTTTATAACTAATAAAAATAATTAATACTTGTCTCTAATTTATATTTTATATAAGACATTATGTTTGTATATTAAAATATATATTGCTAATATCCTATATTATATTTATTATTTTATCGTTTGTAATACACCGATTTTAATTATCAAACCGATGAGGATTTTCACACATGTCCAAAATTAATTTTTTTATCATTTTAATAACGAAATTTAATACAAAATGAATCAATAAATACATTAGCTGATAGATATCTAAAAATATTATAAAAAACACAATCACTCAGGATCCACATATGTCACCACATCCCCCCTAAAAACGATAAAACGTATTGTCTTCTCTTGAATCCAATCATCCCGTACTCAACAACATAGAAGAATAGTTACTCCCATCCAATATCATTCATCACCCAACAAATAGAACATTATAAGAAACCAACCAAGTAGGATAAGTACCCATGAGGAACCTAAAGTCTTTATGCCACACCATTTATCTCCAGGTTCAACCCTACACACAACCAAATAGAATACCCAATAATTAGTGAAAAATATGTGCATGAAATAAAATAAAAAAATAAATGTATAAAAAATTACCTGAAAAGAATATTATTTTTTATTCATCATCCTCATTGACATCTCAAAAAATCAAGTAAACTCAAACACTTGTGAGGAACCTCAAGTCTTTGTTATGTCACATCCTTATACTCTGTGATCTACAAGACACATAACTGAAGAGAATATCAAAAAATCAATGAAAAATTTATATGTGAATTAAAACCAATATGTAAATAAACGAAAATAAAAAAAATGATATTCATAGAATGAACATTTTTTATTCATCATATATATTGACATCCCAACGAATCATGTCAACTCTATTACCACTAAGGAAACTCATGTCAATGTTATTCCCCACCCTTAAGCTCCAATATCTACACCACACACAACCAAATAACAAACAAAAAAATACGTGAAAAATATCTGCATGAATTGAAACCAAAATAGAAATAAAATAAAGTAAAATAAATGAGAATATAAAATAATATTCATTTTTATTGAAATTACTTTTTAAGTTAAATAATGGTAGAACCTGCACACAAAAAATAACCATTCAATGACAACCAATTATTTATAAAAAAAAGAAAAGTTGCATTATGTTTGAAATAATAACATAAAAGGTACCCATGAGATGAGATTCTTCTTGTCAGTGGGCCTAACATTATCAATAACTCGCCTTCCAGCAATCATCTCCTAGAAAATGATAATAAATTTGTACACATCAAATTAGGTAGTCAATGGACCATCCCATGCATACTTAGGAGAAGAACCGTAGGACCCCCATGTGTCTTATTTGTAGTTGGACAAGCATGGAAAGACTAAAATCAGAGATTTTTTGTTTGAATTTCCCATATATAAATATGTTTAATGAATTGAAATCCTGATAAATTACTTCTGAGTAAATTTTTTCTAGCTTAATATTAAGATATTTTAAAATATATAAACTATTAAAAGGATTACAATTTCATAAGGATTCTTTACTTATATACAAGGATATATTACAAATAAGGGGGAAATGGGGAGGTGTTATCTCACGCCCCATCTTCTTAAAAATATTTTTCTCCTCATCTCCCATAAAGCTATTCGTCAGGATCCTTATTTGAGAAACAAGGAATTATAATATAAGGCTTCTCAATTGTGGCCACCATGATGAATAAGCATGTGCAGAATTGTATAGAATTGAAATGAATTTTAAAGGCCACGATTTCAAGACCTATGTATATAAAAACATGGATTGTATCGAAATGCACACATGGCCATGAGTAAGGTTCCATGATATGCATGCTTGTACGAACCATGTGACCAATCATGATGTATAGCCCCATAAAGGCCATGGATATGTGAGAAGACATGTTTTAAAAGAAATATACAATGATGTATAGGCCTGCATGAACCATGTATTCAATTTTTGATGAATTTGACATGTGGATTGCACATCGACATGGACAATTCCAGCTCAATCAGGTCTGTAGAATTCATTGTGCTCCCTTTAAAAAAATATCACTATTGTAGAAACATGGGTCTTATTAATTTAATGAAATAAATAATACATGAATGAAGTGTGAGAATTTAAAATAATAAGACGAAAATATATTATGGTTACTCTATTGAATATATAATTGAAAAAATTATAATAAAAAGGTAATCTTGTATATATGGAGTCAATAAAGAAGGTGGATACCAAGGAATGTGGCATGGTATCCCACTAATCCATAAATTCCCATGAAGAAACTGCATAAATTAAATTGGTTTTAATTGAATTCAAGTTGAATATAAATTGCAAAAAAATGATTATTTCAATGCATAATAAATATACATTTCATATTAAAATAATATATTATAAATAAGCTCGAAGCCTATTAAACATTACACATGATAAGTGAAATTAAAAAGGAAAAATTAATGTGTATTATAACAAATTAGGCACATTAAAACAAATGAGGATGGTGGAAAGATAATACATGTTATAAAGGTCATATGTTCACTTGATAAAATGTGATTGGAAGTGATTCTTTGTGGCTACAATAATAGAACACTCAAAAAATTCTCCCAGCTCAAACATACCATAAAAATGAAGTGAATACATAGTTGAATAAATATATTAAAATGATTCTATAATGTAAATGATAACAAAAATAAATTTTAACATGCCATTGGGTAAATATATGAAATTGATTTAGTACTTGAGTCATTTGTCATGGATCTTTCATATGAAGAAACTCTCTGTAAAGAAATAATGAATAACGAAGTAAAAATGTGGATGTCTTAGAAAAATATTATATATCTATCTATCCAAAAAATTTATTTTATACATAAAATATGTATGAATTTTTATCTTGTGATGTTTTATAGGATTGGGGAAGTCTTTGATTTGTTATGCATTGTATGTAATAAAGACAAATTTGAATGTATTTTGTTCTAATGGATGATGATGGTTTCATATATTGAATTATCAGATTAAAACACTAAGATTAAATATTTTATATTTTAATACATTCAAGTTAGTAGGAAATCGATATTCTTCATTTTCATCTACTTAAAAAAATTCAATACAAATGGAACACCCACATGAAAAATAAAATGATTTTTATTCATCTACCCGAATGAGTATATCTCTTAGTTGTGAAGATTTTTATGTTTAACAAGCATGGACTATTTTTCAAATAGGACAATGGTGATACATCCATCATTATCAATTACTAATAATCAGAATCAATGTCTTCAAAAATACATATTCAAGTCAGTGCGGGTTAAAACATTAATCAAACACACCATAAATTATAGTATTAAAATTATTCAAGATTCCATTCCACAACATTACTTCGAGGAAAAAATGTATCTATAACTTTATATAATAGTTTCTAAAAGGTATTGATGTTTATAAGTTAGAAAATGGTTATGATAAGTTATTAGGAATATATTAAATTGAATGTTATACAAAATGTACATATATCACTATAATTGAATATAAGCACCTTCCTTTTGAAATACTACCTTGTAATTATCGTTATTGGTGATTACTTACAACTATAACACAAAATTTTGTCATTTAATGTACTTTCATTTTACAAACATTGCACGATTAAAGAAACCAGTTGTAGTTGCTTTGATATTTTCTAATTGTAGACAAAGTGGTGCATTTTGTAACCTATATTAAAAAAATATAAAATATAATCAGTGAAAAAACGTGAAATCAAATTATAGTGATCCAAGATTAATAATTTTAATATAGATAATGAAATTTATGAACGATCTATATGCTTGATCTTATTTATGTTTGTGTTTTCCTCTTACCATAGAGATGGAATAATTTTCTATTTTACATATCTGTCGAGAAGCGGCTATAGATAGAACATTTTGTCCCTAAATTGATTCGGGGCCCTCACCTCTCTCTCCTATAAGGCCTATGTAGTTCAGTTAGTAATGTTCAATAAAGAAGCTATGTATTCATTCATGTTCCCATGTTCAAATGTCATCATAATTTTTTAGATTATAAAATCTTATTTACTTATCTATATAATCAGATACCAGATCACTATTTACTTTATGATAAATGACATACCAAACCCCATTCCTGACAAACCCTTCATGTTTTCATATTATGGGGTTCTGGATCAGGCCATCCCACTTACCTTCGCCTGCATTCTTTACATGGTGGTATCCATAGTGTCAGTTCATGGAATAAATATTCACATTTACACCATCCTTATATAATCTATTGTGGCCATCACAATGATTATTGAATATTTTATTATAAGTAAAAATTATTCACTAATAGTTTTTTGCTGAGTTTGGATAATCGTACGCAAAGAAGAATATTGGGGATTGGGATTTGTCATTTGACTCTTTTTCATATGGTATGGTTTTATTTTAAAACATTTTCACTATAGTATATCTTTCTATTATAGCTTGCATTGGTAAATAAAGTGGGCTCAGCAGTTTGGGTCTAATTTGGTGAAATGGAATAATATGTGGGTCGTTCTTGCTTTAGTGGACATATATAAGGGGTGGTCTCGGACATACCATGAAATTCACTAACCTATCTTCTATGGAATTTCATGATGTGATTCTTCTTTCATGTGGTATATATTTCCTATTAAATGACTCAGTGATTCGGAATAAAATCCTTAGTTCACCACTCACCCAGATAATTTTTGGAAATTTGAAGGATATTTTCATCATTGGAGTCGGGTAGAAACTATTTAGAGGGATTTTAATTGATTTTTTGAACATTTCTTGCCAATTGGTTGATTTTTAGGATCCAGCATGTACACCTGATGTAAAATCCGGGGTAAATTAGTATGATGCTTCAATATAACTTATTATTACTTCTTGTAATTGATTTTAGAATTCATATGGGAAGGTAATTGTAGCTCTCAAATAATTCTTTCCATATATCAAATGTTTACTTCTTATCACCTATCAACTAGAGGATTGTAAACTCATGTTGTCACATGTCTTTCATGGTGTTTTCATCATACTGATAAGTAATGGGTATGAAATTTTAATTTTTAAGAAATAAAAATGTTAATATATGAAATTTGATGTATAAATAGTTACAACTACAAACAGAAGGTAATTAATTAGTACTCACCCATGAAAATTCCATCTATGCTAGAA
The DNA here is from genome assembly GCA_963277665.1 of Viscum album. Lineage (NCBI taxonomy): Eukaryota > Viridiplantae > Streptophyta > Magnoliopsida > Santalales > Viscaceae > Viscum > Viscum album. The sequence goes on along the minus strand of OY728127.1, from coordinate 1,514,091,662 downwards.
GTATAATGCTATGAAATTAACTTGAAGACCCTTAAGAATATACATTTATGCAAGAAAATCATCTAAATTGAAAACCATTGATGTTTTTCATACCTTGTTTTCTACCAATTTGGCCATAGATAGAGAGGCCAAACACAACGCTATCGTGGCCACATGGGAAAGGTCGTAGATGGTGGGGGTCGAGCGGGGATGGTCAGGGATGTCGGGGATCGAGTGGGGATGTTTAGGTATAGCAGGGAGTTTTTCAGTGGGGATGTAAAGGAAGAAACGATGGATGCAAAATGATTGTGTTGGGTACGGAGGGTTATGGTGGAGAGGGATAATGGTGCAGTTGAAGGGTGGTAGAGGAGCTTACGAGGGTCACAGAGGAGGTTGGGGGGGTTGCGAAGGGATGTGGTGGTTTCAGAGGCAGGGGTGACCGATATGGCGGGTCGGCAGAAGATGTAGGAGGTGTGGTGGATCACGCAGTGGTGCGAAAGAAAAATAGGGGTAAGGGTTAGTAAAGGGTTTTTAAAAATAAAATAAAATAAACAAAATAAAAAATATGATCAACTTTTAAATCAAAATATTTAAGTAGTATATATATAAATTTTATACAGTTTTTAAGAAATTATTAATTGAATTTTATAATATAAGATAAATTTTCAATATATGAATATCAATGATTAGTAAATTATTTTTAATCAATTGGATGTGAGGATTTTTATTTATTGAATGTATTTTCATTATATTTTATTATATTTATTATATTTAAAATTAAAAACTAGATTATCATATATATTTAGATTATCATAAATATATGTAAATATATCAAATATCCTAATGATTTAATTTTTTATGAATATTATTTAAATATTTATCAAATGAACACCATTAAAAAATAAAAAAATTATTGATATTTAGAGAAAATTAAAAATTAAAATCAATTAATGTGATTCTTTTAATAAGACTGTAAAAATGGATATTATCTTTGGTCTTAAAAATAAAAAAATTTATACAAAAATGGTTTCTTTTAATTTTTTATCAATAAAATCTATTTTTATTGGATGATTTTTTGTAACAATTTTTATTAATTGAAAATTATTTGTTTGTAATTTTTGTTATTACAAATAAATTTATGTGTTAGTAAAAAAAATGTTTTTTTTAACATGACATATCAATTGATTAAATAGTTGGTAAATGATTTTTTAGTGTTGAACGATCAATGGAAGCAGATATATAAATAAGTTTTTAAAAACAAGTGTTGTAACTTAAAATTAAAACCCATGAAAATTAATATGTGTTGGAATTACACATTTTTACAAATAGATATATTATTTTAAAAAAAGTTATTATTGGAATAAGACAGTTTTTCAGTGGGTATAGTCTCACCACTATATATTTCACACCTTTTCTACTACTCAGAAAAATTTATCATATTATGGATTTATCTTTTGGTCACTTAACCTTCACTTTTTGGCCACACGGGAGACTATCAGATAGAGGGACGTTGCATAGAAGTTTTCAACACATTCAATTTAAAATAAAATAAAGAGAAATTGATGTTTAAAAAATATATCAATTTATGAATAAAATGATAAGGGATATAGAATGAGTGAGAATAAAAATTCCCCAGATGAATTATCACATTTTAGAGGTCAAAATTATTTGGAAGGAAGTTGAAAATAAATCATTACATCCTGTGTGACATTAAAATCAAATTTGTTAAAGGAGAATGACTAAGAAATTTAATATATAATACCATGAATGAAGAATTAATTAATGATTTAATATATCATATAGGTAGTATACACACCACCTAAATGAAATAGGTATGTAATACAAATAATGTCTCAATAAAAAATAAATTAAGGTGAAAATCCATTACAACCTTTGAAACATTGGAAAAAAAATCCAATGAGAAAATTAACATGAAACAAGATATCTAATATCATGAAATATAATATAATCATGATATAAATATTTCAATGGGTTGGTAACAATATCATAACGAATAAAACATGGTTTCTAGTACAAATATATCTCTATAAAATAAAATTGAGACTGAAACAATTACTTTTTTACTTGATTAGTTGATGACACTCTAACATACTATAAAAAATAGAAAATTTAATACCCTAATTAATGAAAAAATCATAAATATTATCCTTTTTTAATCCTCATTTATAATTATTGGTCATGAGTATGTCAATTATTTAGAGTGTATTTTTTATATTTGGTGTTAATAACATTAACTCTCTTGGGAAGCTATAATAATTTTGATGTCATTCCCCATATTATGATACCATGTTCTTTATTGATATTGAATATAAATTTATATATTATATAACAAATGTTGGGTTAATTTTTTTTATTTCAATCCATATTTGTTTTTGTAACGTTATGTGAAAACTAAATTTATAACAACTTATTGGGGTAATTTTAACAAGTGAGAAATTTTCCTTAAATGTTATTTAATTACAGAATATAATGTTTATAGCACCACATTATAATAAATATTTGATTAATATATCATAATAATATTATATTTTATGTTCCCATAGTCAAACTTAATTGAATTATAAATCATTTTTCACATACACGGTTAAACCAACCAAAAAATGAACACATTTTAACTTGAATGGAGAATATTGTTAAATAATATTATAGTTTAACACAATTTAATTATAATATATTCATAATAATATCATTTTGACGCATTTATGATATTGAAATTTATTTTAATATTTTTATATAATGTATGAAAATCAATAAAAAATGAACAACTTTTAACTATGGATGTGGTATTATGCACGTATGCACAATTAGCGATCCCATTTATCAATGTGACAATGGGATTATGGTGGATATTAAATTTACATATCTGTATAATAACTATATTTTATATATCACATTTACTCTTCATTAGAAACATTAATAATATCCATGAAAAGTTGTCATGAAAAACCAATTGTGTCACTTCGTTGAGGTTTTAGTCTGTGCAACACATTATCAATGTTCATTTATTTTTATTAGGGAATAAAAATGAATAAAAAGGGGTTGTACCACTACTATAAACACATTTTGGTAAAATAATTAAATTTATCTAATAATATTATTATGTTGGTAAGATATTTTGAAGACTAATATTAATAAGAAATGATTAAGAGCAGAAAATACATAAATTGGAGACCAAATTTTTCCCTAGGAATCTCCCTTCAAATTTAAGGTCTATAGATAACTATGAGTCCAAAGGGGATTATTATTATGAGGTCAAAATCTTGGTAGAGTAAAATTTAAATATTTTGAGGCTTAATTTTAATGATAGGTGTATCTCTGAAGGGTGACAATGGTATCCATTCATATGGGGACAAAGGGGGAACTTTTAGAAACAATAACCATTTTGAAAAAATTTATTAAAATAATTACAAGGTAAATGGATCCAAAAAATAAAAATTATTTATTTTGGTGTTTATTTGGATCCATTATGTCACAAATGTTTTCACACTTATTTTAATAAATATATCTGATTTTTACCATTTATTTTTTACACTGTACATTTTTTCCTTTAAAAGTAGGAAACATTTTTTAACCATGTGATTTAATGTTTTATTAATTATATAAAATAACCCATACAAACAAATTTTGGTGAGATGATAATAAATTTAAAACCTATTTAATCTAATTTATATTCTTAATACTATAAAATTAACTTTTAAATTAAAAAATAAAATTTGTAGAAAACCTTTTTTATTATAAAAATTACATTTTACCGTTATTGATACTTTATCAGATTTAGTAATGATTAAATATTAAATGAGGTATAATATTTTTATTTATGTGCATATACATCTCATAAAGGTTATTTTTTCTATTCACCTAAAAAATTATTATTTTAGAAAAATATTAAAAAAATAATCATAAGATAATTTTTTATAAGTAATTATAAAGTGAATATTACATTATCAAATTTAATTTCTAAAATTTATAAATTTATATTTTTAAAAGTAATAAACATAAGAGGATAACATTTTAATTTTAAATATCCTTATCTTAGATATGAGGAATTTATTTCCATCTAAACTAGTAAAATAAGGAAATATACTCTCTTGAAAAGTTAAATTTTATCATTTAACCAATTTCCACCACATTATTTTCTTTTCCTCTAGATGATGAGTATTCATGAAGATTTGGGGATTCTTGAAGAACTAAAAGCACTATATAAAGGATCATATATCCAAATTAAAGGGTAATAAAGATATTCCACATATCATAAGACATTAATGCAGACCAAAATGGTTAAAATATGGTAAAATGTTTCCCAAAATGAGTAAACCTACAAATCATAACCCCAACACCCAAAGTTCAAAATAAATCATTCCATAAATAAATAACTCTATATCATAAATAACCATAACATTAAATTGTCTTTAAACTATAAATTTGATCTCATACCTTTGAGCTTACATGTCATAAAATATGTTCATATTTTTCTAAAAAACATTATTAGCCTAATCTCCAATCACTTTTCAATCCCATGGTTATCTATATGATTTGGAATATGTTCCAAAAAATAAATTTTACATTATATTTCAAATAGTTGAAGTAAAAAAATTGATACCATACTATCAAATATATCACATTTTCCACTGGTAGGTTTTGTACACTTCTCTCCCTTTCATTGTGGGTTTAATCCCTACGACCTTGCTAGATATGAGGGGTTGTCTCTTCGCCTTTGTGTTTTTATTTTTCCTAAAATTATATCCTTATATTGTTTAAAAAATATGATTAAAATCCTTAAAAATAACACTAATAATCAAAGATCATATAAACCATTATTCTTCTCAATTCCTTTAAACATATGATTTTCCATAAACTCATAATCATATGATGGTATCAATAACCCTTTTGATAACCTCACATTAAAACATCATAATATCAAAAATTTTCTAAACCTAGATTTAATACCAACTATAATATCCCTTAACCCACACTCAAAGGTCTAATTCAAAAAAAAATGTTATAATTTTGGATTTGATACTAATAAAGTGACCCAATTTTAACCATCCAAAATGTACACCATCAAAATAAAATATTGGATCACTTACATACCAAATGACCTTTTAGGATTATGGTTTCATATAATTAGTACAAACTACTACAAAAACAATACCCAAGAATTCCAAGGAGTGTTTTTTCCACAATACCTTGATTTACATATTCCATATTACGTATTAAACATCTCATATAAACATAATCACATTAGAAATATTTCTCAAAACAATTCATTTAAACACCATTATTCATAACCTCCTGAATATGAAAAGTAAGAATCATGAGATAACATTCTTAATATGGTTAAAAATAAGAATTAACAATTTAACATCATTATTGAATATAATAAGATCATATAGGTAAGATGAAATTATCGAAGTGCACGATCATAACAAATGAATATTCATACCCATCAATACCGTGATCATCACAAATGATACATGGAATAAATCATTATCAAAGGGATGAGTATTTAGAATCAATAATCATGATCCATGTTATTTCAATCTTTTTCTACGGATTTATTTAAACCATAGAAATCATAAAGATGAAATTATCATATCTTTGGAACATTATTTTTAAAACCCATTTTAAACATGTTTCATGAATAACTATAGCCATGTTAAATACATATGAGAACCCCTCAGGTAACTATAACATTCGTACCTATAAATGAAACGTGAATTACCCATTGCATTTGAGAAATATTTTTTCAAGCCCAACATATACGCTATATAAGTATTACTTGGTACTATTTAGGTGCACCCATCATATAAGTTATATCGGGCTCATCCTTGAAGTATAAATGGGATAAAACATTTTTATAATATATATTTGGCTCACTCATTCATCACAAATAATTTATAATTAAAATTCATGACAAAAACAATTATAATCCTATAATTTTAAATCATAATAATAATCATTGTTCTTTTATAGCTTGATTAACCCATGAAAAAGAGATGGCTTCTATGGAAATCTCATAACACATAAAAAGATATAATAATGATGGTATCAATAAAACATATCCCAATAAGAGTGTATGAGAAATCAAGATATTTGGACTTTTATGTATTGAATAACAATTAACATATCAATAAAAACATTCTTGTGTAAAAAAAAATTTAATAGTGGGTAACATCAATGGATGTCATCTTATGTGGAAAATTATTTTGAATGATCACTCAGAACATTTCTTTTGGAAAATATTCTTTATATTTTGAAAAAACTTATTTAAAATATAAAATATTACAAAACATGAAATACACATTTTTATTTGAAAATATCATTTGAGATATAAAATGGAAGGTTTAAAACATTTAATGGTCATAAAAGAGGAAAACTATATTCATATTATGTTCATTAAAAGAAATATTTCATTAACATTTTTGGTAAAAGTAAAATATTGCATCATTCAGAAAACCATAAGAATTTTAATTTTATACAAATTTGATAAATATTAAATTATTATAATTTTTTTTTAAAAAAATCTTAGTAATTTTTTTAAACGTTTTTGAAACAATGGATTTTAAAGAAAATAGATTTTTTTTCTAAGAGAGACGTGACTTTGTATTTTATTAAAAACAATTTTTTAATAATTTTAGGTAACAAGGAGACGAAAATGGTTGTATTAATTAAAAACTTCATGAATTATCATAATATAATACAATTGATTGGTTTTATTATATAATTTTCATATAATTCCTTCAATGTAAATTCATGCATAAAAAATACCGATTAAAAATGGATATTGTTACATAACACCTTTGCTACTTTAGTAAATTTTCAATTGTAAGTCCCACGAAAGAATAAAATCAAATGAAATTTTAAAAATCATGAATTTAATGATATTAATTATATAAAATATAAAATTGGAAGTAGATACAATTCAAAAATAATATATGTTTATAACATAACATATGTATCAAATAAGAAAATTTGAGACAAGAAACCCTTACAATGATCATAATGTTGAAGTGAGAATTAATCAGTGAATCAATAACGTGTATAAAATTAAAATAAACATAAAACATGTTTAAATATAACATACTGTAATCAAAATTGTTTACACCCCTAATCATATAATATCAAGAAAATTGATGATGTAATGTTACCCAATTAAAATAAATTCAGTTATGAAATTCTTTTACTGTTGGTAAAATTCAATTCAAATACCCTTGGAATAAGCAATTAAAATTGAAACATTAAATACCCTGATTTATGAATTATTCATGATATTTCACATTAAAGGGGAAATATATACACCATTGAAATTAAATTATATATATAACAATAAAATATTTCTTAAAGACTATAAATTTAGATGAAATTCCAGAGCTCGAGGTAAAACATTCTATGTGTATCCTCTTACTCATGTATAATAATATATATCAATTATTTTATTTCATATAACCATTTCTAGGATTAATAACCTATAATTAAATTAATTATTTGATTTATTTTAATGAAATATTTAAAATTTAATCAGTTAAGTCTCGTTCATGTTTTTTGATAACTTTTTTTCTTTGTTTCAAAACATATTCGGTGTGTTGAGTGAGGTAAAAGTGGTAATTGTTCAACCATGTCCATAATAATATTAATGACATAATTATAGTTTTTATAAGTCAATTATACTCTTAAAATATTCCTTTAATAATGGATTGAAAAAATTAACTATTTTATAATCATGGAGTTAGTATGTCATATGTACACATGACTAACATATTTTTAATGATCGTTATATAAAGTAATTTAGAATTATTTTATCATTATAAACTTATAATAATAAAAAAAATTAAAAAAATTTCTTTAAATATACTAATATATATCATCCATGTAACATGGTGATTAAAAAAGAACCACACCACTTCATGGCGTTGTCAACACGTATGCACGAATGACGTTGTCACTTCATAGTGAATGGAAATTTAATAAGTATATGATATACAATAAATTTATAATGATAAATAGGTAATTAATATAATAATTATTTCATATATATCATATGTATTCATTAACTATATCTTGATTACCTTTAATGAAAAGCATTAGTGAAAAACAACCCACATCACTTTTTGAAGTGGTAAACCGATGTACCAATGAGTAACATTATCGCATCCCCCGTATATAGGAATGTAAGAAGTTATAGGTGATATAATAATATAAATTATGTAATTATGTTAATAATATCATATATATAAAATTTAATTTGGTCATTATAAAAATCCATGATAGTCAATGATAAAATACAATTTACATCGGTTCCCAAGGAGGTAGTCCACAGAACACACCAATGATGGTATTGTTTCTCATTAGATGGAATAAGAGATGGATTTATGTTTTTTAATTAATATAATAATATCTAATTACATGGAAGATTCTGATTTTATTATATAATAATAATTAAATAATATTTTATGGAGGTTAAAGAAAAAATATAATTAAAATTCCATGTTAAGCATGATACCTCAAATTTGGATAACCACCTAAGGTTAGAGAAAAAATCCATTGTATGATGGATTTATGATCATAATTGGGTATCTAGAATATTAATAGGAAAATAAGGAACTTAATTGAGAATTTATTTTCTAAACCAAAAGTGTTTCAATTTTTTAAGGAGTGATGATAGGGTATGGACCTTTATAAGTGAGGGGAATGGAACACTTGTAATTTTTTAAATGAAAAAGTGATACCCATGTTTTCTAAATACAAAAAAATACAGAAATGGACCTTTATATATAATTATAAAATATAATTTCTAAATATTCTCAAAAAACATTAGATATGTTTATTTTTTATTTTAATCATTATCTTTTATGTTTAATGTCAGCGAAATCTATTTTAACCTTAACCATAGTAAATGATTTTTACTATTTTCATTATTAATTCTGATAAACAAACTAAATTGAAATTATTATATAATATAAATTATAATATTTTTAAATATTTTATCCATTTTTACAAATTCATCTCACATAATTAGAGTAATTTAATTTAAAATTAACCCCATCAATGCGACAAAAAGTTGTTTTTCAAGAAATGTATTTATAAGGCATATACTGATTTTATATTAACTCTATAACTTGTAATAATAAATTTATTAATTTAAATTAATATTTATTGATATATAAAAAATAAATTTAATTTAAAAAATTCCCCATTATGGTTTTTTAATTAATTAAAATGGAGAAACAATATGCGCTTTAAAAAATCATTCAGAAGAATCTCATTTGTAAACTAAAAAATAAACCTCTACTAAAATACAAAATAAAGATGATTCAAAAGTAATAAAATGAGTTAAATATAACTAAATAATAGTTATTATAATTTAAGTCAAATAAATAACATAATGTCACTTTTAAATTACGATATTTATTGAAAATAAATGACAGATTTTCATAAATAAGCATTTTACACTATTCACTGAATAATCAATATTTTCGAAAAAACCAAAAATTCCACCCTAAGATAATTTTTAAATGATTACTTAAAAAATTAATTTAATTTCATCCAAATATTTTGTTAAAATATTTAAATTAATTGTTATATTTTCTCATAAAAATTAATAAAAATTATTTTTGAAGACAACATATTTTTTATGAATAAAATTACCTAACTAAAAATTGATTGATTATTAATGAAGAATTTATCAATAAATCTATAACAAGTTGGAGATATAAATATATATATATTTAATAATCTAGAAAACACAATTATTTCCTTCCAATTTAACAGATGGTATATAATGGTCATATTTAAAGTAATATTATTTAATGGTTTGTTTAAGATCATTGTTTCTTGGCTTGTACTATACTGAGAATATATTCATTTTTTAAAATCAAAGGTTGTTACATAAAATTTTATTATGGATGGGATAATATAGTTTCTAAATATTTTTAAATAATAATTTTATGTTTTTGTTCTATAAAATATATTCTATGGACTTCTATTTGATATAATTATACATTAAAACTAATTATTTAAAACAATATGTATATTTGTATTTAAATAATGACATAATAGTTTATTCAATCAAAGGATAAATTATTGGAGTGTTCAATGGTACGTCATTACTTTGAAACAGGCATTTGGGGGAGAGATGGAGTGTGTATTGGAGTGAAAATCGTGCTGTAATCGGTCTTTATGGTATTTTTATCGCATGGGCTCTATGAAGGTGCTAATATTAACAAAATTTTATATCATGGCTAAAAATATTATCTTGTGTGTCTAATACCTTATGGGATAGGGGATTCTAGCTCCATCAAAATGGGATATAAACAGACCATATATGTAATATATATACATATGTGTGTTTGTGTGTAATAATTGTACTGATGACCATGAACCCTAATAAAAATGATTGAAATTTATTATGGCATGCTATGAGATAAGAATGTTATTTTAAATTTGAAAATAAATATATTTTTCTACAAAAATATATTATTTTAATATATCATGAGTTTTAATATAAATTTTAACCTATAATAACAATAAATTAATTTTTATAAAAATAAAATATTATTTTGAATCATCTGGTGAAAAATATATGAAAATTATTTTCTAAAAAAAAATAGAAAATATAATTTGCTATAAATTTTATTTATAATCACAGTTCTGATAAAACAATATGCTAAAATATTATAACTAATATTTATTTCAATTTATGTTTTCATAAATTATAAAAGTATTGACATTTAAATTCCATATTCATATTCAATGTGGTTATAAATTGAGTCATACACCTGAATTCGATTTATTTCTCAAAAAATTGTCATAGTTAAAATTCAAATTGAATTATATTAATCATTATTTTAGATGTATACATAAAATTTTAGTATATTGATAAAGTTGTGTAACGTGTTTCAATATTTTAAAAATAAAACTATTTTTTTTAAGTTTCAATATCCAAATCCCATTTTATCATATGTTGATTAATATAGTTAAATTCCATTTAAAAATTTAAAATTAATTTTTTTTTCTAATTTAAAACCTATAATTAAATGTTCATCTAAAAATGTGACAACTTGAACTCCAGTATCCCAGAGTCGAATGTTAATTTATAACATCGATATTATAGACAAGGAACCATATCCTAAAAGAATGAATTATTTTATGTTCATGGTAAAATATATATATATATATATATAATGATTTAAGTCATACATTACAATTGAATACATAAGATACAATATAATTAGAGTAAAATTTATGTATCCATTAACTCATTCTATAATTCCTTCTTTATATCATAGGGAAGAGAAACAAAATAAGGATGACATCAAATTCTTATCAATTATATGATAATAGAGGAATCTATTGAGAATCATTAAGTATAAATGAAACATAGTCAATATGGAATTTTAATTAATTTAACCAACATTAAAATTAATCAATATATTTTCTATCATGTGAATATAATTAATATAATTATTGAAATTTAAATAATTGAAAAAAAATCATTTAATCAAAAAAATGTTCACAATATTATTCAATAGATAATTTCATGGTGAAAATATCATGGATAATATTAACTGAAATATTGAGAAGGGAAATTTTTAATTATTAGATTCATTTGTCTCAGGAATAATGGTACATCTACAATCAAGGCCTTTTATAATATATTTTAATCATTATGGGTAAATAAATCCCCATTTAATTTTCCCATCTTATTTATATCATAAGACCTATCATTGCATCGACATGATATATATAACTAGGCCCCACACATGTCTACATGTCTAATGAATTCCTCATATATCAAAATTTGATTTAATTCAGGAAAAATGTGTCTTATCAACAAATATCTATACTGAGTAAGAGATATATATTTAATATTATATACATAGTTATTCAAATAACATTCAAAGTAATCATCAGATGTAAAAATGGGTGTATGGTTTCAGAAATAATTGTATTCATGATACATGAAATATGGATATTTAAGAAAAATAAAATTTTCAATTAATGATTCTCATAAAAAAGTTGAGATGTAGTATTTACACCATATAAAAGAAATTATTTGTATAATAATAAAATATTCTTCAATGAGGTGAAACTAAGATGAATTCCCTTACCAATTTGTAATTTGTTGAATTGTATGCCACATGATTGAATAAAATATATAAAAACATTAAAGACCATGAGAATAAATAAATTCACAATATAAAATTTCAAGGGAGTGTTATATACACCTCGTAAAAAACTATTGGTGAATAACATCAAAATATGCCTCACTGAAATAAAATTAAGATGAACTCTCTTACAATGATTGTATCATGAAGTGGATTTAATCAAATGAATTGATTATCTATAAGAAAATTAGATCCGTATAAATAATTTTAGACACGCCATAATATAGTCAAAATTAGTTTCATTCATAATCTTGTAATTACATAATTAATTAATTATAATTTTAGCCCAATGGATGGAAATTGAGTTTAGAAATGTTGTAATACACACATCCCTTTAATTTTGAGTACTTTACCTATTGTATAATGGTTTAAAGAATTTTATTAATTTATTATTGAATAGTATTAATATTTATAATATCTTTTATTATGTTATAAAATTTTACCACTCATTTCTTTATAATCATATTTCTATTATTTTGAGTGTTGATTGCATGGCTTTCTCATTAATGTTTTGTCATAAATGTTTGCTTATTTTACATTGGATATAGGTCCATCATCTACAGAATATATTAATTTTTTAATTATAATATTTTATAATTTAAAATATTTTTTAAAACATTCTTGAATTTTGAACATGGAATGAATTTAATCGTGTTGTGGAGATTAAAGTTCATACATATGCACAAGCAATGATATCATTTTCATTATTGTGAATGGGTAAGGAAATGGATGATATATTAATTTTATATAATCATTTTAATGTTATGATCGTAATATACATCAATTATTTATTTCATTATAACCATCCATTTAATGTTGGGATGAAAAAAATTACACCAGTAGGTGAAGATGGTAAGTTGTATGTACGCTCATGTGGTGTCTTCGTTCATCGTTTCATTGATAAAAGGTGGAATATAATTTTTTAATAACCATTATAACATCTAAACATATATATGAATCTATATTTATTATTTTTTATGGAAAAAACACTTTTATAGTAAATATAATAAGAAATAAAATTGAATGATTTGGAAAAGACGATTACATCTCCTTCGGTGGACTTCCATTAGTTCTTATCTTAAGGGATTTTGGGATAGTATTTTGGAAGGACCAAAACCTATATAACTGATATAATGATGTTGGAAATATAAATGGTCAGAGTCTTGTTTAAATATAAGTAACATGTGATATGAATAAGAGGAGTAAGGGGTTCCTATTTATAATTTAGGTGAGGGGCACATTCAGAATTTATCAATATATTAAAATATAATTTGTCTATTCATGGGAAAAAGACATAAAAATTTCATATAAATGAATTGAGGGTGAAATTTTAGACCATTTTATATCCCAATTGATATTTTCATAATTTTCTATGATTTAAAAATAATTTAATAAAATATGTATTCAATAAAATATCATTGTTTCCAAATTTGATTCAACTCATTACAGTATCATTAAAAACATCCTGACAACAAGTAAAATTAGTACCATGTATTATATTATATCCAAAACATGTAAATTTAATCAATAAAATTCTTTTTATCATAATAATTTTATCTAATTAATTTATTTTAATATTTTTAATTTTATTTATTTGATTTTCTCATTAATTAAATAATTATTGCACCTGCGTTGCACTTGAATTTTAAATAATTATATCTTCAATAACATGTAAAAATAAAATAACAATATGTATATAAATATTATATCTTTCAAAATACATTTTATAAAAAACATAACTTCTATATAGAACCATATTAAAAATATAACATTTATAAAGAACAATAGTTTGACATGTTCGACTTTTCTTTAAACAAAGTACAATACAAGAATTAATGTCAACCATATGGTTAAAAATTGTAAAAATGTGAAAATATCAATGATTATTGTGAAAAATTAATCATCCAATTTTTTGGGATGGTTTTAGGGTCATATTCTATTCCTTTTAATTTTATTTTTACCCTTAATTGCCCAATTTATCCACAAATATTGTAATAAAAATTTCTATATTCACTATTCATATTATCGAAAAATAAAAGGGATAAACTAAATTAATTTTCAACTAATGATTTAAAATATAGAATCCATTTTTTAAAATAAAAACCAAATAATTTTAATTTTTTAATTTACATTTATACTTAAAAATTGTAATAAAAAATAGTTTTTTCAACAAAATAGCCTTTTTAAATACAAAATGTTTTTATACTAAATTAATGTATAACATCCAATTAAAAACTGAAAATCAAATTATTTTAAATAAAAAGAAAATAAAATAATATTAAAAATAATTCAAAATAAAAAATTAAAATTTTTAATACTTTAATAGAAAATACATTTTTTAATGAAAATAAGTATTTTTTTCACTATTCATTATAAATTGAATCATTTCAGAAAACTATCAAAAATTATTCATAAGATAATTTGGACATACTTAATAAAAAAATTAACTTCAGACAAATGGCTCAAAAATTAATTATATTTATTTTACCATAGAAATTAACAATAATCGATTTTAGATGAAAACTTATATTTGAAGAATAATATTACCATAATAAAATGTGTACACTTATTTTCACATAATTATTAAATAAATTTTTATTGAATATGAAATTAATATATATTTTATAACATATTTAATATTAATCACATCCACTGATTTAATATCTAGTTAATAATGGTAATTTTAATATAATAATATTTAATAGTATATCACGGTTTTATTAACCATTGTGTCATGTAAAATTGTAAGCTAATGAGGAGATTAAATTAATTTTAAAAAAGACATACCATAAAATATTGGGGATTTATTTTAATGAAAATTAAAAAAATTCATCAAGTTATTTATAATTTCATCACATTAATAGATTTGGCAAGTTTTTCATCATAATTTCCTCAGGTTTCCACATTCCTTTTTTTATCTCGTGATTTCTAAAAAGTACCATCATCTTTCGAGTTGTTATATTCATATCAATTTGTTCTCTAATGTCAATATTCTAGATAGGATATCCATAGTCTGATAAATCAATTTCCAATGGAATTTCATCATAAGGGATAACATGAATCAGGTGTGGAATATAAATCCATTAAAAATATATTCGGAACACATCGTGAAATTTGGAGAAACATGTAGGAATTTCCAATTTGTAAGCTATAGATAAAATTATTTCTATAATTTTAAATTTTACAATGTACATGGGGATTAGTTTCGCTTATTAAAAAACCTGATGATTCCAATCTGTGGACTTACTTTCAAAAATATGTGATCTCCCAATTAAAATTCCAAATCCTTTCTCTAGTTTTCAGTGTAACACTTTTTCCTACTTTGAGTTTCTCTAATATGATCCTAAATAGACATTACCATTGTCATTTTATCTTCAAAACATTATGGTCCTATATGTTTCTTTTCACCAAATTTATCCCAAAATGTTCTACTACAACATTTCTTTCTATATAATGCCTCAAACAGTTTCATTTGAATAATCAGATGGAATATATTACTGAATGAAAACTCTACCAATGGAATATAATGATGTCAAAAACCATGAAAATAAAATTATAGTGATCTCAACATGTCATATAATATTGTAATATTTCTTTCATATTATCCACATTTTGATAATGGTAAGCGGTGCTCAAATGAATCTCAGTATTAACGGATTTCTATATAATTTTCCACAATTTAAATGTAAAACATGGAGCATGGTTACACATAATTGAAATAGGTGAACCATTATTTATAACAAACTCATTAAAATAGAGTCTTTATAAGAACTCAACATTTAAATAATCTCTTATATAAATAAAATGTGCATATTTGGTTAGGTGATCAACCATAACCCATACTACATCATTTTTTCTAAGAGTCTTGGGTAGTCATGTGATTAATTCCATCATTATTTCATCCCATTTCTAAATAGGTATAAATTTGTTTCCCTGAGTCCTCTAGTTTGTTGTCACTTATCCTATACTTATTGAAAAACTAATTATCCTGATACTTATTTATCAATTTCCCACTTCATATTATCCCACCAAAAAATTTCATTCAGATCCCTACATGTCTTTGCATTACCATGGTGTATAGATATATTTGATCTATGAGAATCATCCAATACTTCCTATTATATCTCATATATTGATGGAACACATATCTTCTTTCCAAATTTTAGGCCATCATTACAAACAAAGCCTTCCAATTTTCTATCATTCATAGCATTAATTTTTTCAAAAAATTATCATCATCTTATTGGTAGATTTTTTCCCTTTCCAAAAAATATGGTTTCACAATAATTTGAAAAAGTGTTATTTAATCTCATTCCTTAATTATTACAGTATACATATTTTCTATATCCATGAACATGGGATCTCTTTCAATCCTCATTTGGGTCATAACTCATTGATCATTATAACAATAAGAATCATTTACCTTATTTTCTATTTGTAGATGGTAGAGTGTTGAATAATCATAATCCTTTATTATCTCATGTCATCACATTTTTCACATGTTGAGTTCTTTCTATGAGAAGATGTGTTTCAAACACTTGTGATATGTATATATGTAACATATCTCACCAAAGAGGTAGTGTCTCCATATCTTTAATGAAAATATTACTACTGATAACTCAATATCATTGGTTGAATAATATTGTTCATCATTTTTTAACTTCCTTGATGCATATACAATAACATTTACATTTTCATGAGCACAAAACATAGTCCTTTCTTCGATGTGTCACTTTATATCACAAACCCATAATTTCCTAATGGTGGGTTAAAAATATTATCATTTACCAATATCCTCTTAAATTATTCAATTCATTATTCAAATTCATATTTTTCACATAAACTTACCCCCATTATGTGTAATATTGGTTATGAAGTTATCCAATCCGTCAAAATTCTAAATGAATTACCAACATAAACATATTGAACTAGTGAACTACCTGACTCAATTATGTTCATTATTTTATGTTATTCTTTTACTTTATCATCCGAGGATCTACAATGATTTAGTCTTTATGTATAATATTGATAATAATAAAAACATTCTATTACTTGAATTCACATTTTCTATATTTCTAATTAAAATATTTTCATTGAAGAGTCTCAAGAATGATTTTAGATTATTTTAATGGTCCTCATAGTTTTTGTAATATATAATGATATTATTATAAATACCACAAAAAAATCATTAATATATTCCTGGAATAATTTATTCATTAGATCCTTGAAAATAGATGGCGCATTAGTGCGTCCAAATAGTCTTTCTATAAACTCATAATGTCCATACCTCGTTTGTAATGATTTCTTCAAAATATATTTCTTCTTCACTCAAGTTTTATGATACCCTGAATGAGGTTCAGTGATTGAAAAATATTTTGCTCTATGAAGTGGATCGAATAAGTAATCACTGTGAGTAAGATGATATTATTATTCATTGTAATAGCATTGAATTACCTATATTCAATGCATAGCCTCATAGATCAATATTTAATTTTAACTAAAAGCACAGGTGATCCCAATGTTGAAACACTAGGATGTATAAATACATTATTAGATAACTCATCACGTTATTTATTTAACTCTGCTAATTCGAAAATGGTCTTTCTATATGGATTTGTTTATATACGTTTTGTATCTGGGATTTATTCAACAGAAAAATAAACATTCTATCATAGAGGATTTATATTTAATTCAATAATAAATACATTAATGTATTCCTAAAAATAGGTATATTCACAATTAGAAGATTACCTTTTCCATATATTTTCTCTTCCTCCCCAAGAATCTCATTTAGAAGAGTTGTTGGAGGTGCATCCTGAAATAACATAGATGATGAATTATCTACTCTAAATTTAACTAATTCCACACCTTCATAAAAAATCATTATTTCCTTTTACTATAATATTTTTTTTCATCATACATTTAATTCCAATGAATACAAAGGATTGTATCAAATTAAACCATAGGTATGCTAATAATGTCGATAAATAGAGCACATTTATGTGTCATAATGGGAACTACATAACACATCCTTAATGTGTTGAGACTTATATTATGATTTTTGAATGAAAAATCACTTCTTATGGTGTAATGAAATTATTAAATTTTATTAGAAAACAATTAATGTATAAAATAATTTGTGGATCTCGAATTAGATAATGAATTTGCAAAAATTTGAGGCTATGATTAAAGCACCAGCCGCAACATCAGTGGGATCTTCTACCTTAGGTATAGTGATTTCATAATCTTGGCCTTCTCCCCTTGAAATAATCTATGCTAGATTAACTTGGTGCATGAGAAATTTGTTCAAATAATTACTCTTTAATTTTAAGATGAATAACTTGATATCATTTGTTATTTTTTTTACCTTGAATTCATGAGACATATATCCCTTGTCTCTACACTTGTAACGCACTCTAGTACCCTTCAGGCATTTCCCTATATGTTTATTCACATATTTTTCACATTATTGATTTTTTAATTACCCAAAAATCTTATATATAAATATTTTAGAATATTTGGGATTATTTCGAGGTTGTGAGATCTTACGGCACGCGATTCCAAGGCCCAGAGTGCCAGGAATGATCCGTCAAATTTTTGTCAAACATTATCTATATCCAGTGAGAAATTTTCCAGAAAAAGTGGAATAAATATTAAATGGGTTCTGAGATCAAAAATCCAAGGGCACGGTAACATTCAGGATAGCAGGTTTACCATAGGTCTGACTTAAGTTTAGACGATGCATGCCTCCTGTGAGAAATCCTAAAAATTGCATAACTGTAAATAATATAATTAAATAAATTTACTTTATTATTCAAATGCTTATAACTCATAGATGGTGACTCAAATTAAAAATATAAGACCACCTCTGAGCTTGTGAGGGTATTCTTTCTTTAGGTAGATACTAACATTGAACGGCACTGGTCATCTATGGAAGTTAGGTTTTGGCCATAAATAAAATATTTAAGTAACAATTATTTTATTATTAAAATCCATAACTTCTAAATGGTGACTCAGATTTAAAATCCGAGAGTATTGTTGAGTTCTTTGGGATTTGTTTCCCTTAGTCAGAGCCTAACCTCGACCGGTGTGGGTTGAGGATGAATGTTAATAATTTTCTGATATTTTTTTCAGGTTCGTTCAGTAAATGTGTTGGTGGAATTTTCTATCTTTTGACTCATTGCTCGGATCGAAAATATAAGAGCATCGTTGAATCCGTAGCGCTGCAATTCTCTAAAGGGAGGGTTCACTTTGACCATAGTATTTTTGGAGAAAAATATAGATTTAGGACTTTTTAAATGAATATTAAAAAAAAAAATTTATTCCGTTCTTTCATTTCCTCCAACGAACAAGCGGCAGTGGTAGGAAAAATGATCTGTTAAGACATTAAATGGAATGACTCCTCAATTCCTTTACAAGAGTTCCATTGGAATTAGAAATGTTTCTATTAAATGATCCCTCATCAATTCCACATGTGTTACTCACCCTCCCCATCTCTTATTTATATGGATATTGGGAGAGGTATTGGAACAACTTCACCAAGTGAAAAAGTTCAGGTAAAGTGCCGTGATGACTATCAATTGGAGGAAGGAGTCGGTTCTAGTGGGTGGTGATGAGAGACACAAAATCATGAAGCGAATGATGATGTTTGGGCGGCAACTTTGGTAGCTTGTTGCAGGGACGACGAACATCGACTCTTTATCAACTGCAGGCATTCACCATTGATATTGAGGTAGGGGTTTTTTTAAAGTTCATCATAGATATTTTTCATGCTTCTATTCATTATTATATTAATACGGATGGTGTGGACCAAATGAAAAAGGCCCAGACCCCCCGTCACCCCATTTAAGTTTCATTCTTTGGGGATTATTTTCTCAGGGTGATGGAAGCAAGAAGATGGAGACAGCGCAGAAGAAATCACCGAACTACCAGCGCACCAAGTCAGCGGCGGCCGGAAATGGCCAAAGGAGACCAACGAAAACTGGCTGTGGGTAGAGGAGGGTGGCGTGCAAAGGTGCACCACGGAGGCTAGTGGCTTCCGGCTGAACAAGACAAGGTGTGGCGCCCGCAGGCTCCATGGAAGGTGGAGAGAAGTGCGGCCCTGCACCATGCTAGGTTGGCAGACACTCGGTCAGCCAAAATGGCCGACTGATATGCGGTGGAGTAGCGGCCCCCTGTCTAGCCGAAACGGCCCCGCACCTATGGGGCCAGCTAGGAAGACTGGTTCACCTTCTGGTAGACTAGGTCGGACATGAGCCATACATGGTCTGAACCCACCTAGCGGACTAGGCCAGACACGTGACCCAGCGGGCTAGGCCAAACCTGTGGCCTAATGGGCCAACGCGTGTGGTCCGAGCCCCACCCGATGCGCCGCGCCAATAGAGGACTGGACCCGCGAACTGATCAGGGCCGACCCTGAAGGGCCGGACCCTGTAAACCTGGCCAACCCCTAGCAGGCTGGTCCCAAGCCTGGTTAGGTAGACCACGATACATGTTGCATCGGGCCGGCCAGACCGAGTCGAACTGGGCTCAGATCCAACTGGTCAACGAAGAAAGAAACACCATTAACTGAAAAATCAGGTGTCTGTTCGACATGCTGACAATGGCGTTGGGATCAATTTTATGTAGTGGCCCCTTTGGAATAATTTGGCTGGCCCGACTAAGCAGAGTCAGACCAAGTTGTGATCACCCTTATTTCACATAAAGAGTTTTAACTAACAGACCAGGAATCCGTTTGACGAAATGTCTATGATGCAGGAACCCTTAAGACAAGGAGGTACTTTTTTTATACTCTACATGAGTTTTGGTGAAATTCAGAGTGTGGCTAGGTTGGATCAAACCTAAACCCAACAGGCCCCTTGGAATTAAAAAGATTATATGTTACAGACCGAGCATCTGATTGACGTGCTGTCAGTCACATTGAAACTATAACAACATGGAGGTCCTTTGGGATACTTCTTCAGGGAACATCATAACAGTTGTGTTAAAATCGATGGCTTGAGGATATGTTCTATAAAACATTCTATGAGTGGGAATCCAGTGATAGGCAATGAGAGGGAGGTTGGAGACAGATCATACAAACTTTAGTGATGAGTGGTCCTGTGTGGGTAATCACTGATACTATGTGGGTCAGTGCTCATCCATCCTATGTGTATCAGTGCATAACGATACTTTTTTTGTCACATCCTGTGTGTGTCAGTGCTCTACGATCCTGTGTGCATCAGCGCGTACAGATCCTATGTGGGTCAGATCCTATGTGGTTCATTGCGGCGGTTAGTACCTATTGAATCTAGGTGGATCAAAACCTTTGTGAGTCATTCAGGGGGTTAGTACCTATCAATCCTTTGTGGTTCTGACTCCGTATGGTCAGCAGTAGTGCCTCTTGATAGAATAAGAATATCTATATGGAGACTAATCTTCTCTACATATATACTTCACTAATTCCTAGTGTGTGTTGAGTCTTTTACCTTCTTGGTGTTACATTTGTGGTACCTTCACCTTTGGGGGGTTATCTTTGTGGTGTTACCTATGTGGTAGCTTCACCTTCGTGGTGTTATCTTTGTGGTGTTACATATGTGGTACTTTTACCTTCATGGTGTTACCTTTGTGATATTCTTCCCTCATATTTGAGATGAGTATATCCTGATAATTTACGTATTTGTATGGGAATATACCTAAGTTGAATTTTTGACTACTCCATGCTTTGTGGTTGAGGTCATGATTTGTGGATTTTCCTTTTTGGAACATTGGGAGACCCTCGGGGGTATCGGGGTCCTTAATTAGTATTGTTATACTCACCCCTACATGGGTTTTCCCGCACCTTGTTGTGTCTTGTGTAGACGACAGACAATGTAGATCGAGGATGAGGGAGCCTAGACTAGACGGTTCTCAGAGATGGACCATTTGAAATGACATGATGTAGGACTACTGATCGTTAGTTTTACCTAACCTTCTGGTAGGATCCTCATTGGAAATTCCCGGAGCTATTTTTCCTTTTCCAGTTGTACATGTACTTTCCAGTTGGGCTTGTATTCTGGCCCCTTTTTCTTTCAGCACACTTTTTACTATAGCATTTTACATCGTGGTTGATTCTTGTGGGGTTCTTGGATTCTGTGTTTGTATATGTTTGAATTCAATGCCTTTACATTAAGGGATTCTCCATTATGGTGCTAGTTGCTAGCCCCTGGCCTATGGAATGCGGGCTTGGGGTAGTCACGGCATGGGTGCCGGGGATGGGTCATGATAAAGTGGTATCAGAGGAGTCGGTTCTACCAATGAACTAGGGCTCTTATCTTTTCAATGTGTAAATAGTGTTAAGTTTTAGGAGTTTGGTTTTCGGTTTCTGAAATCCAGTGTTAGTGCAGCGGTCGATGTATCCATACACCAGGACCTTGAATTCTAAATTCCGACTTAGTGCATGAAAACAATGATTGGTTGTGTTTTTGAAATGTTTTTCCTTGGTTTCTTTGCGGTCAGCTCATTAAGTATGCCCTAATGGCCCGAATGCCTTCTTTTTATTTTATTATAGAAAATACCCCTTTTAAGGGTTGAAGGGTAACTCGTACATGACCCGTAGGCCCAAGGCACAAGGCCCGACATGACCTGTAATACATGAACCGAAGGCCTAGAGGCATACCATGCCCAATACATGACCCGTAGGCCCAGCCCACTAGAACTTCCCCTACCAATCTTCTGCATCATTGATTGCCTTTAGCTCCCCACCTGCATTGCTGATCGGCTAGCATTGCCCCGTACAAAGCTGCATAGTGCCTGGTCCCAATGGCAGTTGCCATACCCTCTCATTCTTCCAATCCGGTTAGCTCTGCTTCTGGTCACTACTACTGGTGCTCTGATCTTCATCTGGGGCCTGCTCTATGTGAACTGGGCTACTTCATAGTCTTCAATGGCCCGAAGTCCCTGTGGCATAATGGAATTTGATAGCCCATAGGCCCTGAGACCTGTAGGCCCAAACCGGTGGCCAGAAATCCCAAATCAGGTGAATAGTCTGGCTGCTACAGTACCAAACAGTGCCTGCTATAGTACTGCTACAATACTGATAAAACCCCACCGAGTGATGATGCCACTATGCAAGGACCTCTAACGGTGTTAGATCCTTTGGGTGGTATTCCAGCAGCACCACTACTCGTTGGGCAGTCGTCGCCACCAGCCCCACGAGCAGACAGTGCACACGACTGACCACGTTTCATGACATTCATCTGTAGAGGCCACTGAGGTTTCGAGGTGAGACAGCTCCCCACGAAGCTAAGAACTGGCTGGAGGCTGTGACTAGATTTTTCCACCTAGTTGGGACACCAGCTACATAGATGGTGATCCTAGATTCTGGTCATTATTAGTGTGTGTCCATGGGGATGGTCTACATGGTGCTGAGGTTTCGGTACATGTATTGTAGCCTGAGATGGTACTTTTGAGTAGTGTAACACCTATATCACTTCCCATTGGTCAGGATTTACAAATGGCTGTATCAGTAGAGGGAATATGTAGGCATAGTTCCATACACATGTTTTAGTATCAGATTCCCCTCAAGTTCTGAGGTGAGCCCGACTCACTGGCGGCTAAGAACTGACATGAGTAGGTGGATGAGTTTTCATCAAGCCAGGCCACCATCTAATTAAATGGTTGTACTAGTAGAAGGCCTTTTACATGGCTCAACAGAATGATGAAAATGTCTATATTACCCTGATCTTGGGAATATGTGACTTTTATATGGACAAGATTGAGAACTTTCTTTAGATAAGGGGGTCTCATTCTAATAAAATCTAAGGGGGGAGTGTTCCCAAGAGCTTCTACATCTTCTAAAAGAGGACATGTCGGTATCTGGGTATTCATTTAGACCTACCAACCATCCCAAGTACTTGATGAATACATTACGGTTAGTGCTTCAGGGCTTGGACCTCCGAGTGAGGTGCGTTTGGGGACATCCGAGCCAACATTATTCCTCTATGCATTCCTACTTATGCTTAGGTACTTGAGAGAACCTTTGTGGCTGAATTTTATTTGGCTAAGCGGATACAGCCAATGATTATTAGTATTGGGAAGGAAGGAAACTGATGCCAATATTAGAGACATGGTCATGTAAAATGTTTTGGGAAAAGGAAGTGATTGGGACAGATGAATCTATGGGGAAACATACGTGGAATTAGATATAGGAGAGTAGCGTGAGGTGGTATACATTTCGACATGTTATAACCACCACCCTAATATGGTCCCCACCAGGCTCAGGGAGCTAGAGGGTAGGGGAAGGGATTAGCTACATGCAGTTTTAGAGTGTGACCCAATGGCTCAAAGAATGATTCGATGTATGATCAGATTCTACTACTAGCAGCTTTATTAATAGACGTAAGTAGCAATCATTCGTTCTTTCCATAAATATTGTTCAAGACATAGATTTTCCAGTTAAACTGATGAATTTACCCTTACATCTGGAGATACCTTTGGGAGGAGACTCTATAATCAAACATATTCCGAAAGTCTGATCTGACCCCTGAGGTGAGAGTTTCGGTTGGAACCTCTTGATGGAAGCGTTGAGGCCTTATGTTTTTAGTTTGGGGATGGATAGGACATCCACAGTTCATACTCATATTTATAGTTTTTTGTAAAAAGGATGTATATATCTAGATCAATGGAATTGGATTTTCCTTATATGGAAAAAAAGGAAACCCAGGCAGCACTGGATAAACTCATACATATTTGGGTACAACCGATCACTCTTGTGTCAGCCATCCTTATCCTCGTGGAAACAAAAGTTTGGATTTTTAAATACCCAACAGTAGTGGCATAGTGTGGGGACATCTTTAAAAAAGTTGTTTCTATTACTACCTCTTTGAAGGGAGAGGGACTTCTATATTGGATGAGTACTAAATGAGATTTAGACCAGACATCTCCAGGGTAGTGGCACCCATGTCAACTGGGACAAAGAAGGGGGAGCCTTTACTATGGATGGGGAAGTGTCATCAAAGCTTTCAATAGCTGAGAAAGATATTGAAGAGTTCCCCCATCTTGAGGCTACCAAGAGAGGGTGTTGGGTATATAGTTTTCTGCTACGCATTAGGGGCCGGTCATGGATGTGTCCTGATGCCGGAGTGATCAGTGATCATGTTTGGCTCTCCAAAGCTGAGAAACATGAGAAAGATTATGTTACCCATGACCAGGAGTTAGCACCAATGGTATTTGCGCCGAAGATGTAACATAACTACTTGATGAGAGAACAGTTTAGTGTTTACTCTGATCACAAGAATGTCAGGTATATCTTCACCCAGAAAGAACTAAACCTAATACAACAACGATGGCTAGAGTTCCAATAGGACAATGAATTTGAGATATCCTATACTCTTGGGAATGGAAATGTGGTAGCAGATACACTCAGCAAGAGGTCTGGTCTACAACTACTAAGTGAGGAATCAGAGTAGCTAGTCGTGTTGTGGATATCCTTCATGGATAAAGATGCTGGAGCTTACATCTAGTCCATGACTATCACTCCCCCAATTCATCAGTGAGTTCGGGAGGAAGAGCTTAGGGACGTTAACTGTGAGTCCCAGCATGCTCAGATATCCTCAGGATGGTCTTCGGAAGGATTTTTTGAAGTTGGGGAGCATGTAGTTCTCTTCAGAGGACGCACCATGGTACTAGTGATTCTACGAGAGTAGGTGTTGAGTGAGAACCGTACATCCCTTTTAACGGTACATCCTAGAGTGATGAAGATATACCAGGATCTCTAGAGTCCATACTGGTGGCCAGAGATGAAGAAGGTATTCACAAAGTTTTCATCATGATGCCTCACTAGTTTGCAAGTGATGACTGCACACATTAGTCATATGTACTATGTCGACAGGAGACGTAGAGCCTTGGGATTCAATGAGGGATGCCAAGTCTTACTACGGGTCTCACCCCGATGAGGATTGCAAATATTTGGTCGGGGTGGCAGGCTATCTCAAAGGTTCATCATACCTTTCAAGATCCTCAACAGAGTAGGAAAGGGGTTGTACCATCTATCTCTTCACCTACTGATGCATGAGGTGCATGATGTTTTCCATTATTCATAGTTGAGGAGGGACATGCAAGATCCATTGCACGTTATTGATTGGGGAGAGCTAGGCATCGATGATGGGGTGACTTTTATAGAGTTCCCAGTGGAGATAGAGGATTTACAAGAGAGAGTCCTTTGTGGTGTATGATCTCTCTTGTGGGAGTTCTATGTAGTATGGGATCCTTCGGGTGAGCACATGGAAGCAGGAGGCTCAGATTCATGCTAGGTACCCTCATTTGTTTGATTTGGATTTTTTTTTTCTTTCAAGGATGAATGGACCTCAAGTGGGGAGAATGCACAGACCCAGAAATTCCATATAAAATTTTTAAATTATTTGGGATTATTTTGCGGTCGCAACATTTGAAGGCACGCAATTCTGAGGCCCAAAGTGCCCAGAATGACCTATCAAATTTTTGGTCAAGCCTTAATTAGCGCGCATGAGCAATTGTTTTTGAAAAGGTGGAATAACTCTTTAACGGGAACCCATATCAGAAATATGATGGCATCATTGTGTTCAGGATAGTGGTTTTACCCTAGGGGTGACTTAAGTTTAATCAGCATAGGCCTCTAGTGAGAAAACTTGAAAACTTCATAATCGTAAATAAAATAATTAAATAAATTATTATTATTATTCAAATTCTTATAAATCACAAATGGTGACTTAGATTAAAAACTGAGACCATTATTTAGCTTGGGAGGGTATGTTTTCTTTAGGAAAAAACAAACATTAACCAATGTGGTCCAACTATGGATGTTAGTTTTTGGACTTAAATAAAAAAATTAAGTAATAATTATTTTATTGTTAAAATCCATAACTTCTAAATGGTAACTCAGATTGAAAATACTAGACTGCCATTGAGTTCAGTGGGATGTTTTTTCGTTAGGCAGAGCCTAACCTTGACTGGAAGGGGTCTAGGGTGACTGTTAATAATTATCCAAACATTTTTTTGGGAACGTTCTGTAAATGCATGAGCAACGTTTTCAATATTTTGACTCTTTTCTTGGATCGATAATCCAAGAGAACTATAGGATCAATATCTCCAGTATTATCTTAAGGGAAGCTTCATTTAAGCTGCAGTAAGCCTGGATAAAAAGATAGATTTTGTTTTTTTAACAATAATAAAATAACTTTGTTATTTTCTTTCATTTTTTTCCTCTAACGGACAAGCGGTAGTGGCGGGACCAATGAAGTTCCAAGCCATTAAATAGCTTGACTCCTCAAACCCTTCGTAATAGTTTTTTTGGATTTAGGATGGTTCCTATTAAATGAACCCCCATAAATTCCACTAGAGATACTCACCCTCCCCCTATCCTGTTTATATTTATTTTGGGGAGAGGTATTGGAACAACTTCACCAAGAGATGATGTTTTGGTAATGTTCTACGATGCCAATCACATGGAGGATGGAGTCAGTTCCAGTTGGTAGTGATGAGAAACACTAAATAAAGTACCAAAGGATGACATTTGAGCAACAACATTGGCAGCATGTTGCGAGGATGATGAACATCGACTCTTCCTCAATCGCGGGCGTTCTCCAGTGATCTTGAGGTATGGGGTTTGTTTACAGTTCATAATTGATATTTTCTGTCATTCCGTTCATTATTATATTAATGTGGAGGGTGAAAACCAAACAAACAAGGCCCAGACTATAGGTTCTAGGCGCAGCGGAAGCGCATTGGTGGGTTAGCCCAACTTTAATTTTGACATTAAACAACGTTCAATCCGAGATCCATCACGATATAAAACGCCGAATCTTCAGAATAGAACGAAGAATTAAAAAGAAAATAAGAGTCCCGGAACCTTTGAGATAGGATCATCATATGTTGATTATAATTAATTTAATTAATTCATAACAATTACCTTGAAAGAATTCTTTCTTCGTTGGAGTCTCCGGTCACGATCTTGTGATCCGTCGTTGCGTTGTAGAATCCAAGTACAGGATTCCCCTAGCAGTGATCCACACGTGCTCCACGTATCTCTGGACGTCGCCGAAGTGGTCTCTGGGTGCGAGCATGGAAGAGCCTTCGCTTGCAATGTCCTCCTTCAACCGCCTTGATCTGGTGTAGGATCTTTCTTTCGTAACTTGAAAGCGTTCATGGTGGAAAGGGAATTCTCTCTTGGCTTGATAGTATTTCCAGATCCGTTGAGCACAAAAATAATGGATCTCCTCTATGAGAATAATGTAATTTGGGATTATAATACTTAGAACAATAAAATGAATTAATTTCCAGGAAGCATTTAATCATTTCATTTAATTATTAATAATACCCCATGTCTTAATAATTACATTTGACCATCATTATTACTTGACATGAACACAACATATTACGTTTAATATCATTTAATTAAATAAACAAAAATTTTCTCACGAATCCCAAAAAAACAAACTACACGGCATGTATATAAATATACATGGCGTGAACTTTTATTTTTCCATTTAATTTATTTCATCCACCATATTTATTAGACCTTGAGTAATGGCTATTTATTTCTTAAATAAATGTAACTGGATTACTTGTTAATAAATAAATATATTATTTCGACCGTAATATATTCTCTCGAATAACTAGTGTCGAAATAAATGAGATCAATAATCCTTAAATAATTATTAAACCACAGTAGGGAATAATATTTATTTAACTTGTTAAATTAAAATTTAACTAAGATACATGGACACACTTAGTGTGTAACCCTCTAGGCCTCTTTCTCAGTGGCATTAAGAAAAGCCTGCCTAAATTCCAAGGTTAGCGTCTGGCAACACGCCAAGCAACCCATAGAGAAAGAAGTTAATGCCGCAATGACTTGTCACCTCTTAGGAACTCTTACCGTCTAATATAATCCCTTTGTCTTGATATCTCCAATCATGCAGGTTGCATGCTAGTGCCATCAACCCATGTGCTCGATTATTCTTTCTTTGACTTCCCGGAATTAAACTCACTCATACCATACCGTGGACATGGATTTATTTAGGCTATATCAATTCCATCAAAGGGCCTGAGATATCTACTTCCGTTATGGAATAGAAGGGAAAAATCTGTTCTCGCATTATCTATTAATGCAGTATTACTCGTGACACACCAAACGTGCCCTACCTCACTGTGAACAGTGTGTCATCACAGTTTTTGTCAATACATCAAAGTGTGTGAGTTATAATACCCATTAATAATAATCATAAATTCGAAGGAACAATACACACATCTGCAGATAGGAACATCCAATGACACTATGAAATGTGTATTTCCTACTGGCGGGTCTCATTCTCATAATATCCTCCTCGATATTACCAAGGGCGCACACCATGAGAAGGTGCCTCAATGTTTTATGAGTCCTCACCCCTAATGACGTGTATTATTTGTCTCACTCAAATAATATCATCCAGCCATAGAACATATATTCAAGAATAGTGTTACGGAACTTCCGAGTTCTCATTATAGAAGGGATCCGCTATGACCCATTAATGAAACAGGTGTTCTTAGGACATTATCACATGCATTGTCACGCAGAAGAACAATCAAGATGTGATAAGGAATTTATTAATGAATAAAGTACAATGTAGTTGGTTCTAGGCCACCAACTCCAATAGACTCCCACATAGACTAGAGACAACTGCTAACAACCTTTAACCTGCTAGCTCTCACATGATATTCATGCTTCTGCTGAGATAGGAATTTAGTCATGGGGTTCGCCACATTTTCTTCCATGGACACTCTTCTCACTGCAACTTCACCCCTTTGATAGAAATCCCTCAAGAGGTTATACTTTCGGAGTATGTGCTTTCTCCATTGATGTGACCTTGGTTCTTTTGCAAGAGCCACCGCTGTAGTATTATCACAATACAATGTAATGGGATCTTTACTGCTAGGCACCACATCAAGCTCCTAGACAAAGTTCCGAATCCAGAAGGCTTACTTGGCTGCATTAGAAGCTGCTATATACTGAGACTCCGCTGTAGAATAAGAAACAACTAGCTGCTTTGAACTCTTCTAGATCACAACTCCTCCATTGAGACAGAAAACATATCCAGATTGTGAATTCAGATCATTCTGATCTGTCTGAAAACCAGCATCAGCATACCCTATGATGAAAATCTCCTCGTCTCCCCCACACACCAGGAAGATATCCTTAGTTCTTCTCATATACTTAAGGATTGTCTTAAAAGCAGTCCAATGTTGTTCTCCTGGATCTGCTTGATATCTTCCTACAATGCTCAGTTCATAGGAAACATCAAGCCTGGTACATAACATGGCATACATGATGGATCCTATAGCCGAAGCGTATGGGATCTTACTCATCCTATCATTCTCCTATTGTGTCTGGGGACACATTTTCTTAGAAAGATGTAAGCCATGTGACACTGGAACCAATACCCTCTTGGATTTTTCTATACTAAATCACTTTAGTATCTGGTCAATGTATGTACCCTGACTTAGTCCTACCAGCCTCTTGGATCTATCACGAATGATCTTGATCCCTAGAATGTAAGCTGCTTCTCATAAGTCCTTCATAGAGAAACACATGTTCAACCAGTCCTTAACTGACTCTAAGGCTGGTACGTCATTTCCAATAAACAATATGTCATCAACATATACCCCTAGGATGAAGACCTCATTCCCATTAAATCGCTTATAAACACATGGCTCACATTCGTTCTTAATGAAACCAAATTCTTTTATCGCTTCATCAAATATAATGTTCCATGACCTGGATGCTTGCTTCAATCCATAAATGGATTTCTGAAACTTGCAAACCCGTTTGGATTCACCTTGTGTCACAAACCCTTCTGGTTGTGTCATATAGACATCTTCCTGAAGGTTCCCGTTAAGGAATGCTGTTTTGAAATCCATCTTCCAAATCTCATAATCATGGTAAGCTACTATGGTAAGTATGATTTTGATGGATTTAAACATGGAAACTGGTGATAAGGTTTAATCATAGTCAATTCGTTGATGTTGTATGAATCCTTTAGCCACTATCCTTACTTTATAGGTTCTAACTTGACCTTCCATGTCCAGCTTTCTTTTGAATACCCATTTGCATCCAACAGGATTTACATCAACTGGATCGTCGACCAGAACCCAAACATGGATCTGATACATGGAATCCATCTCAGAATTCATAGCTTCAATCCATCTTGCAGTTTCGAAGCTTTCTACTACTTCCTTGTAGGATATAGGTTCATCATTGTCCAACAATAATGATTCACCATCCTCGGTGACTAGAAAACCAAATCTCCCTAGTTCCCTTACCTCTCCTGAGCTCCTATGCAATACTTGTGTTTCTGGAACCTCTTCCACAGGGAACTGTGGAACTTTTTCTTGTACCAACTTCTGTGTATCTTGAGCATCAACTTTGTCTAAGTCAATCTTTCTCCCACTATCCTTCTTGAGGATGTACTCCCTCTCAAGAAAGACAGCTTGTCTGGTGATAGTCACTTTCTTGTCTTGAGGTTTATATAGGTAATTTCCTTTCATTTCCTTGGGATATCCTATAAAGATACACTTCGTGCCCCAGGGTGCTAGTTTGTTGTCTGAGAAGGCCTTAACAAATGCCTCGCATCCCCATACATGTGTGTGCGACAAAGTGGGTTTCCTTCCATTCCATAACTCGGATGGAATTCCATTTACCTCCTTAGTTGTTAATCATTTTAATGTGTATGCTGTAGTTTGTAATTCATATCCCCAAAAGGATAATTGAATATCTTCATGACTCATCATCGACCTCACCATGCCCAAAATGGTGAGGTTCCTTCTTTCAATAACACCATTCCACCATGGTGTATAAGGAGGAGTGAGCTGAGATAGAATCCCAGACTCCCGTAGAAGATCGATGAACTCTTGGTTGAGATATTCTCCACCTCGATCTGATCGAAGCTTCTTTATCTTCTTACCAAGCTGATTCTGTACTTAATTATTTAATTCCTTAATTTTCTCTAAGGCTTCTGACTTATACCTCAATAAGTAGACATAGCCATATCTACTCAAATCCTCAGTAAAATTAATGAAGTAAGAATATCCACCTCTAGCTTCTACTGGAAATGGTCCACATACATCAGTGTGTACCAATCCTAGAAGCTCGGTGGCCCTTTCACCTTGTCCACTAAAAGGCGGCTTGGTCATTTTTCCTTGTAAACAAGCATGACATCTATCAAGTGGTTTTAGCTCAGTAGAGTCTAAATAGACATCTTGGCAGAGCTTTGTCAAGCGCTTCTCGTTCACATGACCAAGGTGGTGATTCCATAACTGGGTGATGTATGAGTCATGTGAGTTTGTTTCGTTATCAATTTCCAACACTTGGATTTCATAATTTAATACATACAAACCATTATTCAAATGTTCCATACCATAACATATGTTGTTATTATAAAAGAGACAACCCATATTTCCAAACATGAAAATAAATCCATCCATATCCAATCAAGATACAGAAATTATGTTCATGGTAACACTTGGTTTTCGTAATTTAATACATACAAACCATTATTCAAATGTTCCATAACATAACATATGTTGTTCTTATAAAAGAGACAACCCTTATTTCCAAAATTGAAAATAAATCCATCCATATCCAAAAACGATACATAAATTATGTTCTTGGTAACACTAGGCACAAAATAACAGTTTTGTAAAACCAAAATCATGCCAGTTGGCAATGAGAGGTGATAGTTGCCAATAGACAACGCAGTCAGCCTTGCGCCATTTGCAGCTCGAAGATCCACCTCTCCTCTGGAGATCTTTCTAAATCTACGTGGTTCCTACATTTGAATACATATGTGAGCCCCACAGGCTATATCTAATACCCAATGTGTAGAAATAGAAAGATTTCACTCGATAACGAACACACCTTTAGCGTCCCCACACTTCTGGGTGCAGTTCCTCTTCTAGTGGCCCTACTTGCCACATGCAAAACACACCACCTCCCATTCCTTTCCCTACCTCTAGATATTCCCCTTATTAGAGGGATGGTTCTCGTGGGCTTCAGACCATTTATAAGTCTTTGTCCCTTTTTCCTTTTCCTTCCTTTTCTTATTCAAAATAAGGATCGCGGGTTTGTCACGCCCCATGCCCTTATCTACCTGGCGAATCAAGGTCAGAAGCTCGGATAGACTCTTCTCATTTCCACTCATATTATAGTTGACAATAAAGCTGGAGAAGGTCTTGGGCAGTGATGATAGTATGAGATCTGTACGTAACTCATCCGGGAATTTAATCCCTAAGATGTCCAGGCGTTCAGTGTATCCAATAAGCTTGACTACATGAGGCCCAGCTGGCGTAGACTATCCAAGATTCATGGAAAACAAATCATTGGGGATCTGATACCTCTCCTATCTCGCCTTCTCTTGATAGAGATCTTTAAGGTGAGACATCAGGCTATATGTTTCCATGTTTTCATGTTTCTTCAAGAGCTCATTAGACATGGCCGATAGCATGAAACACTAGACATATGTGGCATCATCCATGTGTTTCATGTAAAGAGATAATTCCTCATCACTAGCCTCTTTCCCAGGTACAACTCGAATAGTCTCTTCCAGCACATACAATTTCCTTTCGTGGAGAAGGACGACGCGTAAACGCCTCTGCCACTCTTGGAAATTGGTGCCGGTGAGAAGGTTTTCTTTTTCGATTATGGTGCGCAATGATATGTTTGATGTAATTTTCTTTCCATTTTTACAAATTAAGATGAGAAAAGGTTTAGTACATTATTAAAAAAAATTGAGAAAAATAAATTAATTAATACTTATTAGTCTCCCACTATTTTATCGAAATCCAATAGCCCTCACCATTGAATTCGGAATATTCTGTTGCGTGAATATTCTAGTGGAAAGGATCCATATTGCATTTCGCATTACCCCAACTAGGGTTGGTCAAAAACTTAAAGGGTTTTAGGTAGGCATTCCAAATTCCAACTGCATTAACTCGCAGCTCCTTGATCCACTGAGTGGACTCCCCAATCCTAAAATCCTTTTTTGGATTTCCTCAACCTTTGCCTCTTGGTCACACCATGTCCTGTTGTGGCAGTCAACCCTTGATGCGAACCAATTCAAGTCAACCCGAAACCCTGAAGTAGAATTCCCCGATAATTGAAAGCACCCCAACTAGGGTCAGTCAAGCACTTTGAACTATGGTTCGATTCTAACCAAGATAATGGAAGGCTATGCCGACTTAATATTTATTTTGAGGGATTTTATCCTTATATGTAAATTTCCATTTATTATCTTTGATTACATGCTTGTTAATATTAAGTTGGATATACTTAAGTTATTAACCATGTATAAGATAATATTTACGTATAAGTCGGTTTTATTTTAGTTCCATCTTGCATGCTCATTTAATTCATTAATTGTGTGATCGTGACAACACACCCACAATAAATAAGCCATGCAACTGATAAAAATAAAATAAATGGAATGATCATGAGCTTTTCTATTGGTTAGTTTATCTATTGGTTTATAAACTATCCCAAGACCTAGGGGAGAAACACCTTGAACATTTTTGGTTCGTCTTTACAGCTTTCCACCTGTCCACCTTTGTATCTCCTTGGATTTGTTTCACCTTGGCTCCTGACTTGAGCCGCCTACACTAGCTTTGGACCTCCATCCATTACATATGCATTTATCTCACACGCAGGTGAGGGGAGATAGCTCTACATATTAATGAGGAGATGGCTCGCATGCCAACAAATTTAATTTAAATAAATAAATTAAAAGAAACCACTCACATAAAAAGGTCTCGGTCTAGCTCATGATCATCCATACATGAAACGATATTTACGCATAAATAAAACTAGAATTCAATTCATTAATCATTCTTGTTAAAGATAAATCACTCTCGAATCAATTAATTATGTTTAATTAATCAATCATTTTATCTTAAATCCTTTTTCTGAATTTCCTTGAGATTCTCATCCATCATAATTTTAAACAAATAAATTCATTTAAAATTATCCTTGTACGTAACTTGTGCCATGGAGGTAACCCGGTGAATTCCCATTTATTACGCAGATGTTAAATTAAACACATATATATAAAACACCTATCACGTGTTGTGCCTCATCTTTATGT
This sequence comes from Viscum album, assembly GCA_963277665.1. Lineage (NCBI taxonomy): Eukaryota > Viridiplantae > Streptophyta > Magnoliopsida > Santalales > Viscaceae > Viscum > Viscum album. The sequence goes on along the minus strand of OY728127.1, from coordinate 1,514,056,396 downwards.
CTGTACCATGGTACACGTCTCAAGGGTATGTATAATATAATAATAAATTTTAATAAATATACGTAATTTGGGTGAGTACACGACATGTATTTTTGACTACCCGGCGTGTACTTTTCATCACCGTCCATCCGAAGTACACGCCCAGGGACAAGGCATGTTAATGTACTTCAGAAATTTTTGGAGTACACGGCATGTAATGTGGGACACACACCGTGTAGTTTCCGTGTTACACGGTTTCCAGCCGGGTTGGCCGTGTACGGAGTACACGGCCCAACCCTAACCTGAAGGGACTACACGTCGTGTTCATTGGACCACACAGCGTGTATTCCGGAAACCGTGTGCCACATGTTTCTGGTCAACACACGGTGTCTTAAATTCTTAGAAAGAATCCAATACACGGCCTGATTTGGCGGATCAGTCAACGCGTTGACCCTAGACTACACGGCATGTACTTCCGAATACACGTCGTGTATTCTGGTGTTATACAGACAGAAAAATTTAGCTCCTCCGGATGAGTTCCTCTATTTTATATTAATCAAAATTAAAAGAAAAATTTGTTTTTTTAGGTGAACGAGAAACAAGGGAGGAGGAACAGATCTCGATATTCAGATTTCCAGAACGATTAAACTTGAATTGAAATAACTAAATTATTAAATGCGTAAATTACCAACAAAAAACTAAATAATTATAATCAAAGATATAACCTCCCTCTGATACCACTTGTAGGTTCCGGGCGTAGTGGAAGTGCGTTGGTGGGTTAGTCCAACTTTAATTTTAACGTTAAACAAATTTCAGTCCGAGATCCGTCACGATATAAAATGCCGAATCATCAGAATAGAATGGAGAATGAAAAATAAAAGAAGAGTCCCGGAACCATTGAGATAGGATCATCATATGTTGATTATAATTAATTTAATTAATTCATATGAATTACCTTGATGGAATTCTTTCTTCGTTGGAGGCTCCAGTCATGATCCTGTGATCCGTTGTTGTGTTGTAGAATCCAAGTACAGGATTACTCTAGCGGTTATCCACACGTGCTCCACATATCTCTGGATGTCACCGAATGGATCTCTGGGTGCTAGCGTGGAAGATCCTTCACTTGCGATGTCTGCCTTCAAGCACCTTGATCCGGTAGAGGATCTTGCTTTCGTAACATGAAATCGTTCTTGGTGGAAAGTGAATTCTCTCTTGGCTTGAGAGTATTTCGAGATCCGATTTTCACAACAAAAATGGCTCTCCTCTATGAGAATAATGTAATTTTGGATTATAATACTTAGAATAATAAAATGAATTAATTTCCTGAAATCATTTAATCATTTCATTTAATTCTTAGTAATACCCATGTCTTAATAATGACTTTTGACCATCATTATTACTTGACATGCACCCAACATATTACATTTAATATCATTTCATTAAATAAACAATATTTTTCTCACGAATCCCAAAAAAAACTACACGGTGTGTATATAAATATACACAATGTGTACTTTTATTTTTCCATTTTATTTATTTCTTCCACCATATTTATTAGACCTTGAGTAATGGCTATTTATTTCTTAAATAAATGTAACTGGACTAGTCGCTAATAAAAATATATATTATTTCACCCACAATATATTCTCTCGAATAACTAGTGTCGAAATAAATGCGATCAGGAATCCTTAAATAATTATTAAACCACAGTCGGGAATAATATTTATTTAACTTGTTAAATTAATATTTAACTGAGATATAGGGACACACTTAGTGTGTGACCCTCTAGGCCTCTTTCTCAGTGGAATTAGGCGGAGCCTGCCTAAAGTCCAATGTTAGCATCTAGCAACACGCCAAGGCACCCATAGAGAGACAAGTTAACGCCGCAATGACGTGTCACCTCCTATGAACGCTTACCGTGTAATATAATCCCTTTGTCTCGATACCTCCAATCAAGCGGGTTACATGCTAGTGCCATCAACCAATGTGCTCGATTATTCTTTCTTTGACTTCTCAGAATTGAATTCGCCCATACCTTACCATGGCCATGGATTTATTTAGGATATATCAATTCCATCAAAGGGCCTGAGATATCTACTTCCATTATGGAATATAAGGGACAAATCCTTTCTCGCATTATCTATTAAGGCAGTATTACTCGTGATGCACCCAACGTATCCTACCTCACTGCGAACAGTGTGTCATCACAGTTTTCATCAATTCATCTAACTGCGCGAGTTGTAATACCCATTAATAATAATATTAAAGTCTAAGGACCAATACACACGTCCGCAGACAGTAACATCCAATGACACTATGAAATGTGTATTTCCTACTCGTGGGTCTCTTTCTCATAATATCCTCCTAGATATTACCAAGGGCACACACCATGAGAAGGTTCCTCAATGTTTTATGAGTCCTCACCCCTAATGACCTGTATTATTTGTGTCCCTCAAATAATATCATCCGGCCATAGAACATATATTCAAGAATAGTGTTATGGTACTTCCAGGTTCTCATCATAGCAGGGATGGCTATGAACCATTAATGCAACAGCTGTTCTTAGGACATTATCATGCGCATTGTCACGCAGAAGAACAATCAAGATGTGATAAGGAATTTATTAATGAATAAAGTACAAAGTAGTTTGTTCTAGGCCACCAACTCCAACATGGACCCCCACCGCTTCATTTTAGTTGCGTTCTTCGGGGTTATTTTCCTCATGGTGACGACATCAAGAAGACGAAGACAATGTAAAAGAAACCACTAAAACGCCGGCACAACATGTAATCGGTGGCCTACGAGGGCTGGAGGAGACCTGTGGAAACCAAGTGTGGGTGGAGGAGGGAAACACACTATGGAGGATGGAGGTGGCCCGCCACCCAGGACAAGGGGAGACAACCACAGGTGCCACCGACAGCTACCTCAGCAGTCAGTGGGCCCCGAAAGGTGGAGTGTGGCATGGCCCTGCACCGCGCCAGGTTGGCGAACCCTTGTCCAACCATTACATGGTGGGCCAACACCCCACCAATAGGAAGAAATGGCCTCACACCCGTAGGGCCAGCTGGGAAGGCCGGTCCGCCTTCTGGCCGACTGAGCTAGATGCGGGCTGGTATAGCAAGCTGGACCTGTTGCCCAATGGGCTAGGCCGAACCCACTGCCTAGTGGGCCATCTCGGGTGGGCCGAACCCCACCCGACGGGTCGAGACAACCACAACCCGTGAACCAAATCAGGCCGACCCTGAGGGGTCAGACCTAGTAAACTAAGACATCCCTTTGCAGGCTTGACCTAAGCAGGGTAAGGTAAACTACGAGACACGTTGTGTCTGGCTGACCCAAATGAGTCGGAATGGCCCTAGACTCAACCAGTCCATGAATAATGAAATGCTCATAACTGAAGAATCGGGTGTCTGTTTGACAAGATGTCAGTGGTGTTGGGATCCCTTTTAGGAAGTGGTCCCTTTGGCATATTCTGGTGGGACCAACTGAGCCGGGTTGGACAAAGGTGTGATCACCCCCAATTCATGGAAAGGGGTGTAACTAACAGATAAGGTGTCCATTTGAGGAATCATCTACGACACCAAAACCCTTAGGACGAGGTGGTCCTTTTGGTATACTCCACTTGATAATTCTTGAATGATGGAGTGTGTTCAGGTTGGATCGATCCAAAATCCAACTGAGGTATTAGAACTAAAATGCTTATAAGTCACAGACCGGGCGTCTGATTGAGGTGTAGTCTATCATGTTAGAACCCTTAAGACAAGGAGGTCCTTTGGGATACTTCTCTTTGGAAATTTATGGGGGTTGAGGTATGAACTATGGCTTGAGGAGAAGTGTTCCCAAACATGCTATGAGAGAGAATCCAATGGCTGGCTGTGAGGTGGTGGTTGGAGACAGATAATACGGAGGTTAGTACCGAGCGATCCGGTGTGGGTCAAAACCAATCTTGTGTGGGTAATATCCTGTGTGGTTCAGCGCTCAGTGATCCTATGTGGGTCAGCACATACCGATCTTATGTGCGTCAGATCCTATGGGGTTCAGCGCTTATCTATCATGTGTGGGTCAATGCATACTTATCCTGTGTGGGTGAGTTCCTGTGTGGGTCATTATGGCAGTTAGTACCTATTGAATCTGGGTGGGTTAGGTCCTATGTGGATCATTGTGGGGGTATGTACCTATCGATCTCTGTGGATCAAACTTCGTATGGTCAGAAGTATTGCCTCTTGAAAGAATAAGATGATCTACCTCTGCGACTAATCATCTATACTTCTATACATCTCTAATTACTTTTGTGAGCTGACTCTTTTACATTTGTGGTGTTACCTTTGTGGTACCTTCACCTCTATGGTGTTATCTTTGTTGTGTTACCAGTGTGGTACGTTCACCTTGATGATGTTATCTTTATGGTGTTATCTGTGTGATACTTGTACCTTCATGGTGTTACCATTGTGGTACCTTCACCTTCGTGGTGTTATCTTCGTGGTGTTACCTATGAGGTACCTTCACCATGGTGGTGTTATATTCATTATGTTACCTATGTGGTACTTTTACCTTTGTGGTGTTGACTTTTTGGTATTATTCCACATGCTAGAGATGAGTGTATCTTGATAACTTTGCTATAGGTATGGGAATATACTTAAGTAAAATTGTTGACTTCTCCATGCATTGAGGTTGAGGTATTTATTTGTGGATTTTCCTTTGTGGAAATCTAAGAGACCCTCAGGGGTCTTGGGGTCCCTACTGAGTATTGTTATGCTAACCCCTACATGGGCTTCACCTGCACCTTTTTGTATTTTTTGCAGATGACGGACAATATTGATCAAAGCTGAGGGAGCTAGTACTGGACAATGTTTAGAGGTGGACCATTTGACATGATGTGACGCAGAACTGCTGATCGTGAGTTGTACCTACCCTTCAGGTTGGATCCTTGGTGGACATTCCAAGAACTGTTTTTCCTTTTCAGTTGGGCTTGTATCCCGACACCTTTTTCTTTTAGAACAATTTTTTTACTACAACATTTTACTTTATTCTTTCTTCTCGTTGTGTTCTTATATTTTTTGTTTGTACAGGTTTGAAGGAAATTCCTTCCCCTTATGGAATACTCCATTTCGGTGCTAGTCGCCTTCCCCTGGCCTATGGAAGGCAGGCTTAGGGTAGTCAATGCATGGCCTCGGGGGACGGGTCATGAAAAAAAAATATTTTCCTTATTCTTATATCGTTCTTGACATTTCTCATAGTTCTTATCCAACCTATTCTTCCATTTATTTCTTTTGAATATACAGGATCGGGAATATTGATTCTTTATTATGATGGAACATAATATTATTTCACCATATGATGAAAAATCACGGGAACCCAGTTCCATTAAATGGTTTTTCATAAGGCCTGTAAATAAATTATCAATATTTATATCTGGATTATATATATAATCCATAACATAATTGTATAGTAATTTCAAGATAACATCATAATACATAACACTTTATTCATCATAATTCATTAAGATAGGAAATATTCTTTTCCTTTCATTATTCACAAGGTAAATATTTATCAAATAATATAAATTTGACTTCCCTTCACTCCATATTTTCTATTTGTTCTTATTCCTTACTATTCTGGATCAATGAACACTATTTATTAGCATCACCTCTATGTAAATACACTTCTAGTGTAACTTCTTCTCTTTCATTTCATCCCAAGGCAATAATTATTTTTTAGGAGTTGATACATTTCTCGACTACCGCTAGTGTATTAGTTCCTGTAACCTATTAAGGCTTCTATCACATAAAATGATCCAATATAGGTATAAGAGTTCCTGGAACATTTTGTTTCTCTATATGCAAAAGGTTATTATATATATCCTGGGTCAGCCTCCCCAGTATAGTCATGATGTTCTTAGATCCAACACAAACTATATTGGCTTGCTCAGTGAGGAAATCCTGATATTGACCAAATGTATTGATTCTATTTCATCAGTTATAGATCATCACTAAATAACGATTCATAATGTGTTAGCTCTAAAGTTTCCTGAATAATGATCCATAAAATGAAATCCCACTATTGGTTAAATCTCAAATAATGAAAGGTATTATCATAGATCTCAAGATAACTATGTTTGTTTTAAAATCTTGTTTCCAAGGTATCTACTAAAATTTCATTGATATAAATTATAGAAAACATCTCCAATATCTAGGATTCAGAGGTTACTTTATTATATTGGTATGAGATACAAGAAATCACATCCGGATAGATTAAATAATTTAGTATAACTGGAAAACAAGACACATAATTAATCCATTCATTATAATCTAATACATAAGGTAAAAAATAGTGAGAGTAAAAATTATCTATCCTTGAAATCATTAAATAATTACTTCATTATAACCTATGATAAATAAAAAACCAAAGGGTGATCTCAAATGCTGAGTAAGAACATGTGTACTGCAGAAGATATCATGAATAAATACCCATAAATGATAAATAATTAATATAGAAATGTAAATATCTAAACATACATTCCACTTAATCGATAACTTTTATATCATGATAAGATAAAAGAATAATCATTATGTAAATGTAAATAATTTGTAACAAATTATATTTAATCAATAAATTCTTCAAAATTTGAATCCATGGTTAATGTCATAGTGAAAATGTCATAGATAATGATAATAGAAATATTGATGAGGGAAATACTTCACTATTGGATGTTGTGATCTCAAGAATCATTGTACCCCTATTATCAAGACCTTTAACAAGACATTTTAATCATTTTTGGTAAATAAAAACCCATTATATTTTGTCATCTTATTTGTCTCATGGGATCTACAGATGCAACAATGGGTATCTATAACAAGGTTGCACCAGTTTCTCCATGTCCAATGTATTCCTCATATATCAAAATATTCATATTAATTAATGAAAAATGTACCTTATAAAAAAATATCCATATTTATTTTTAGGTATGGATTTAACATTATATCCCCAATTATTTAAATAACTCTCAAAGTAATCTATGTATATAAAAAATGGTATATGGTTTTTTAAATAATCATATCCATGAAAAAAATATGGATATTTAAGAAAATGAAATTTTTAATGAATTATGATCATAATAAAATGATGTGGCAAAATATACACCATATAAAATAAAATAGGTTCATAATAATAACATATTCCTTAATGATGTGTAGTTGAGTTGTTTTCCCTTACCACATTATATGTTGTTGAATTGTATGTTGTATGAAAGAATAATATTTAAAAAACCTTAAAATCTTGATAATAAAAAAATTAATGATATACAATTGTGAAGGGGATTTATATACACATCATAAAATTTTATAGGTCTATAACAAAAAAATATTCCTCAAAGAAAGAAAATTTAGACGAAGGCCCTAAAAAAGATTATATAACTAAAGTGGGAATTATTAATATGAATTGATTATGAATATAAATGATAAATATTCATAAAAAAGTTTAAATAGACAATAATTATATCAAAATTAATTTCACACATAATCTTAGCATGTCATAATCAATTAATTACATGTTTAACCCAATAAAAGGAAATTGAGATAATAAATCCCTTACATAACACTTACCTTTCATTCTTCATACTTTATCCTCATATATAATGGCTTAAATAATTATATTAATTTACTAAATAACCATATTAATATTTTTAATATCTTATATTATTACATAGAAAATTACCAGTCGTTCCTTAATAATATTATTTTCAATGTTTCTGGTGTTAATTTCGACATTTTGCTATTCATGTTTTGTCATAAATGTCCTTCTTATTTTTTCTTAGAGATAGATATATTTTCTCTTCAATTATATTAATGTTATAAATATAATATTTAATCTTTAAATATAGTTTTATAACTATTATTTAATGTTTATCATGGAAAATGAATCACATCATGTCATGGAGATGGTAGGTCAAACATACACACAAGCGATAGTGTTTTCCCATAATCGTGATTTTATAAGGAAATGGATGATATATTAATTTTATAGAATAAGTTTTATTTCATAATTTTTATATATATTCATTCTTTCTATAATTATAATCATACAATTAAATTGGGTATTAAAAACAAATTACACCACTCTATGGAGATAGTAAGTCATGCGTACAGAGGTACAATGCCTTAATTTTTCATAAGATGGACGAAAGGTGGAATATGGTTGTCTTATAATCATTATAATATCTGATAATATATATTATAATTTATTTATTATTTTATCAAGTAAAAACAGGAATATGAAATATTATAATAAATAATATTGAAAGAGTTGGTAAATATGATTACCCCCCCCCCTTCGCCCGAATTTCATTAGATATCTTCTTAAGGGATATGAGGTTTATATTTTAGAAGGACTGGAACCTCTAGAAGATGGATACTGATTTTTAGAAGACATATGGGCCAATTTTTTTGATATAGATGGATCAAAGTGGTTTAAATAAATGAAATAAGGTGTCCCATTTTATAACTGAGGTGAGAGGCACTTTTAGAAATTCTCAACAAATTAAAATATAATAAGTCTATTATAGGAAAAAAGACTTTAAAATGGACTATAAATTAATATAGGATTCCATTAAAGACCATATATTATCTCCATTTAGATTATTTTATATTTTTATGATTTATAACTAATTTAATAATATATTAATTCTATAAAATATCATTGTTACCAAATTTGATACTATTTATTACTTTTACTTTACAAAACATCAAAAGAAGAAATAAAATTAAAAAAAAATATTTAATAACTACCTAAAAATTTCATGGTCATCAATAAAGTTCATTTATAATATTAATTATATGAAATTATTTTTATTTGAATATTTTTAATATAATTTATTTTTCATTTCCATTAATTAAATAATCACTACATCAAAATTATACAGGAATTTATGGTAATTAATTATTCAATAAAAATAAAAAATACATTACCATAATGTAGATAAAGATTTTAACTTTGAAAATAATATTTATATTGAAATGTAACTTATGGATGAAAAAATATTCAAAATATTACCCATAATAAAAACAAGAGTGTGACATATTTTACGTTTCATTAAATTAAATTATATAAAGGACATAATGTAAACCAAGTGGCTCTAAATGGTCTTAAATTTGACCCATGTAGGATTATGGTAAGAATTAGTCATAAAATAGATTTTCGTTCTATTTCAACATCAATTTATTGTCCTTATTACTTTATTTTTACCATTAATTACCCAATTTACCCTATAATGTAGTAATAACAATTTCTAAGACCACGATTCATTTTGTCCAAAAATAAAGGGGAACTATTTACAAAATGTTTACCTCATGATTAAAAATATTTAGTACATTTTTCATAATTTATAAAATATATGTTTTAGAAATTATTTTCATTTTAACCTTCATAATTTCAATGAAAATGGGTTTTCAACGAAATGAAATTTTAAATATAAATTGTTTTTATACTAAATTCAAGTATAAAATCCATTTAAAAAACCATAGTTGAATTATTTTAAATTAAAACGAACTAATTATTTTTTCAAAATAACTTAAAATAGTATTTTTATTTCAGGAATACATTAAGAGAAAATAAAAATTTCAAAGAAAATTTTTATTTTTTTCACTATTCATTAAAATTTCAATCTTTTTAGAAAATTATCAAAAATTAAACCTAAGATAAATTTTACTTGTTCAAAAAAAATTATTTTTATATTTTAAAATAATTTTATTAAATGTTTTAAAAAATAATTCTATTTATTTTCCCCTAAAATGTAATAAAAATAACTTCTAGGTGATAACATATATTTGAATAATATAGATAACATTATTTTCACCCACGAATTTAATGGCTAGTTAATAAAGGTCATGTTAAAATTATAATAGTTAATAGTATGTTGTGGTTTTTTTATGATCGATGTTGTGTAAAATGTAATATATCAATGAAACTAAATTTATTTAAAAATATTCATCCCATAAAATATTGGTGTGTTATAACAAATATATTAAACACATAAGGATGTTCTGGAAGGTGATAAATAAATTGATATTCATATATCATTAATTTTAAAGGTCAAAAATTGAATTTGAATCGACCAGAAACTGATTAAAACATTTGGACTCATTTTTTTAATACGATTTTGAGATTAAATATTATTTTACTACCTTTTATTATATATTTGTTTAAATTTATATATAAAAACATAAATACCTTTATAAAGGGTCTTAAATTGTAACATTCTCACAACATCATATAAATATTATCCAATGAAACTGAATTAATTTTTTATGTTAAGATAAATATAAAAATGGATATGGAACATTAGAAAATATAAAAAAAGGTGACAAAGAAATAATATTGGATAAATTAAGTATATTTTTATATTTTAGGGAAAAAATGATGTCAAATAATTAAAAAAGTTATTATACCATGATTTCCATAATTTCATATATATTTTTTGAAATAAAATTACAATAATAGTCTTGAAAATCTATATAAATATATTTTTAAAACAATTATTTATAAATTAATAACAAAAACATATAAACTTATATTTTGTCATATTTTGGTACTAATTACTTTTATATATCTTTATATATCAATTTATTATCCACTTGACACTTAAAAAATTAATTTTTAAACCTCAATGTTTGAATATTTGCAAAAATGTCATCAAATTTTCTGTATAAATAATGATATTACTCTCACATTAAAAAAAATTCAATTGATTCATGAATTTTTCACATTTAAAATTACTGTATTAACTATAAATTTATCCATTTTTAGACACTACACTATTTTAATTTAATTTCTCAAATAAACATCATTGTATCAATTTTAAATATCAGTGATGGTAGGATTTACCGTTCCTTTTCATTTCTACTCTTCTTTATATTTTTATATTTTAAAAAGTACATAATATCGTTATAAAATATATATTATCAAAATAATTGTTTTTAATTACTACTTTTTCTTTCTTAAATGATAAATCACACAAGTAATAACTCTGTTATACATGACTTTTAATTCAGTTTCATTTCACTTCTATTTTACTTTCATTTTATTCCCTTTTGAATTAATTTTTTTTAATTCAAATATGATCCTAAAATTCAATTCATGGAGGGGGTATTTATATTTTTCCTTTATTTTAAAAACATTTTGTGTTTGAATTATTCTGCAATGGGAAAAAAATTCAAAACCACATATAATGGTGGGTCGATTGAGCCTCGACTTACTAATTTTAATAATTTATTTAATTTTTATTGATTTTTTTAACACAGTTATTGTAACACCCAAACCCTAATTACCCAGATTCGGCTCATTGTTACATAACATTGGCATGATACAAGGAATAATGTCCCGAAAGATCGATCAGTTTAGCAGTCTTGGAAAATTAGAGTATACACATGAACGTTACATTACATTATAAAAAACAACAACAACATTGTCTCCATTGACCACATTCATATACCTTAGAATATTCATGAATGTAGGTTATAATATAATTCTTCTCATTTATGGAAAAATAAAACATAGAAAGGGTGAGCTCATATGCTCTGTAAGGATTACAATATAATGGAAACTTTAATAAATAAACATAAACATTTAAGAAAATGTATAACACTAAGACATAAGACTTTTAAACATAAACTTCTACATACTATGTCAACTTTAAATCAAATAATTCCATTTACATATTCATATGGATATTCTACTTGTCAAATAATCACTTGAAATATCAATATACAATTTCATTATGATGGAATTCATAATGCCAGACTTCATAAACACATAGTCAAGGACCAATGCCAAGACTACAAATAAAATTTTGTCAATGTATTATTCCAAGACACTAGTTTGTCTCATGAGACCTACTGATTCATCGAGGATCTATAGAGGGCTCCACCCATCACTTACAAAGTCTAATGCATTCATAATATGAAAAGGTTTAAACATAACATAAACCATCGTATTAAAACTAGCATAAAAAATGGAAATACTTTATACATAAATGATGAATAGTATAAAAATAACACATCTATAGTCAAACATATTGCAAAACCTTCCATACAATATGGAAGATTTTTATCTCAATAAATCAACCTCGAACAAGAATAATATCCCGTTAAGGATGTTGACTTAATTGAAAATGATCAGTAAAAATATTTGACAGAAATATGCCTTTTTCATGAAATAAATTAAAATAAATACAAAGGATTCATTTAAAATTCAGTTTTGAATCAAATTGTCCCATACCACTTTGATACTTTTGTCAGGAATTAACATTTTAAAACATTCATGTCCATATAAATAAATCCTTAAATCAATTTCGAAAACATGGACACTAATGAGAAAGTTTTATAAGAATAAATATTTAAAACATTTAAAATGAGTTTTTTTGTAAAAATCCTCTTAAAATTAATCACTTTGAAAACTCTTTTATGAAATAAGGACATGGATAATAAAAATTTCCCAGTAGATACATACGTAAAAACAACAATGGATAATAAAGTGATTGTGATATTAACCCTTACCTTGCACTTTCTTTTGGTCGAGGGTACATTTAACCTCTTGTTTAATGACCATAGTATGTTATTAAATTATACCATATAAATATTAATATTTATCATATCATACATAATTCATTTATGACTTTATAATTCCCATTTAATGATAATTTCCATGTTAAAGTAACATTTTGTGTAATAATCACTTTCTTTATCATACATGTTTTAACATGTATCATTTAGATGATGATTTTAATACATCCTAAATATAAACCCTGATTTATATATCATATATATTTAGAATATAAATATATATAATAGACATATATATGAAATGGAAAACATCGTTAATGCAGATGGTAGGACGTACGAATGCATAAACGTTGTTTCCATTTTCGTATCGTATTGAACAGAACTAAGTTAATAAGATATATGTAAGTATATATATATATATATCATAAGTATAATTATTATGTCATATATTACATACTTATTAATGATATTTATTTTTATAATCATCATTGAATGGTGAACGTGGAAATGAATATCATCGTGTTGTGGAGTCGGTAATCTGTACGTATGAACGAGCGACAATATCATTATATGTATGGTGAAATCTCATGTAATTGGATGGTATATCATATATATAGAACAATTAAAATTTTAAATTTATTATTTAAATTTGTTATACTCATTATTATACCCATCCACATAATGAAGTGTTTGAATAACAAACTACACCACGACGTGGAGACGGTAAGGTGTACGTACGCACATACAGTGACTTTGTCATTTAATTGATTGATAGAATAATGAATATGGTAGTAATATATTTATAATAAAATCACATTATATAGAATATTCTAGAGATATTATATTATAATAGAAACAAAAAAGAAAGAGGAAGTGTAAGAAGAAAAGAACATGAAAGATGTGATTAAATATTTACGACTTCTACGGGTTCTTCTTTTTGATTTGATCAAAAGGGATCCATAGGTTGGATTTCTGACCAAAGGAAGGACTCTAGGATGAATTTATTAATGTTGGGGGGAAATTTGGTCTGTGTTTGGCCGAGAAAAAAGGCTTTGCAGGTGTGGAATTAAGAGATGGGGAAGTGCCCTTTTATAGGAGAGGTGATGGTCACTTTAGGAAAAGAATGAAATATTATTTTATAATAAAATAATGTTCAGTTTCTAATGGCTAGAAAATAAATTATTTAAAGTATAAGTTTGGTATGGGTCGAAACCCTCTCAACCAATTGGTTTTAAATAGTTTATGTCATCATATTAACCTTATCTTTTTAATTTAACTATAATTTAAATAATTTGACATTTACAATGTCTCTTTGTATTTTTATATTATATGGTTAATAAACCTAATATAACAAGCCAATAGAACCCCATGTGGTTCATTATTAATATATATATCCTTATCTATGTTATTTGGTAGAAAATTAGATTTTTTGGAATATATATCAATAAATAATATAATATTTGTTTTAAAAACTCAATTATGTCAATTTTGACAGTATTTAGTCGTTGATTTTTTTGAAATCCATAAAAACGTCATCAATTAGAATAAAATTTATATAACCAACCCTAACATGAATTATTAACCAAGAAAATTAGTGGAATTAATCAGAATACTCAATTAACATTTATTTGGATATTTGTAATATCAATTATTTTAATATTTCCTAAATAAGATAATTACTGCATCATCATTTTGTGATAAATAAATTAAATTATATATATTATAGAAATTATAAATAAAATACCATTATATGGGAAATCATTTTATCTTTCTAATTAATATTTTTAGACGAATTTATATTGTGTGTAACCTAATATTAAAAATGGTTTTGTTATTAAACATTGAATTTAACTCTTTTAACTCTTCTTTAAATAAAATAATAATAAATGTCCTAATCTAATCGTAGTAGACCAAAGAGGATCATATTTTATTCATAAGGTTTTTAGGTCTAATTATACTTATAAAATAGAATTAGTATATGTGTTATGGTAATAATGATATAATTTTTACCCTTAATTACCATATTTACTTTTAGTAGTGGTAAATAAAAGTCAACAGTAACTACTCACCAAAAAATATCTTCATCTTATTGAACCAAATTTTACATACAGATATAAACTATTTTTATAGTACTTTTGAAATTCAACTCTCAGAAGCACTAAAATTATGTTCTTTGCAAATTTTCAAATGCTCCTAGGAGGTTGGTAAAAGACAGTAAAAAGTTCAATAAAAAATTTACATATCTAAACTCACTATAAAATGACTCCAATGAATTAAATTGACCTTATATAGGTATTATGTATCTATTTTGACTAAGAATAAATTTGAATAAAATAAATAATTATTTAAATAAAAGGTCGTTTTAAACAATAACTCAGTGTTTTCACTATTCATCAAAAATTGAATGTTTTCAGAAAAAACCTCGAAAGTTTATCCTTAGCTAATTTTGATATTCTGAATTGAAAAATTTATTCCATTTTAAAAATTTCCAAATATATAAGATTAATTTATTATATTAAAATTAATTACTGTTATCAAAACCAAAAAGAGGATTTTTAAAAAAGTAAAAACTATCAAAAGTTTGGCATGTGTTTATGTCAAATTTAAATGTGAAATTAATTATAATGACATAAATTGTATTAAATGATAAAAATATAATCTAATTATACTTTTAAACCATTCAAATTCTAAATTTAACACTATAAATTATTTTTATTAAAAAAGCTGTTTTCAATTAAAAACTAGCATTTTTCACTATTCATCCAAATATGAATGTTACGAGAAAAGTACCAAAAATTTATCCAAACTAAATTTTTATGTCCCACTTCTAATGAAGATTTTAATTTCATTAAATTTAATATATAAAAGTTTGAAATATTTATTTTAAAGAGGGTTCACCGATAAAAGGCGGTAAAATTTCATTTTCAGAAAAATACTTCTTTTTTCTGAAAAATTAAATTTGTTCTTATATTATGTCTAGGAGACACATAATATGGAAGTTAATATTTTATAGAGTTTATAAGATTAAAAATGCAGTTAATACTATTTATAACCGCTTTTTGAATGGATAGTTGGTCAGTTATGGTGCGCACGAACTCAGCGTTGCGTGTTGTGCAAGCTATTGAATTACTTTAACGAGATAACATAATATGAAATATTGCGGTGTTAAAATATCCCCTCCAATAAATTGTGTCCTCAAAATTTTAAGTTGTTCTTCAAAAATAAATGGTTATAAATAGAAAACTACAATTGTGGAAAACCCACATCAAAAATTGGGTAAACAAAATTTAGTCTTAATAAGAGGGAAAGGGAAATGAAAAATTCACCACCAAATTATGATCTCTATTAGGTGATCATTGGTAGAAAATAGAGACACAGAATTGGAGGTAAAATGTAAATATTTATATGGAGTTATTGAGGTCATAAATCACAAACAAGTGTAAAATCTAGGGCCTCAAATCCATCAATATTTGATGATTTAAAATATTGTTGGTTGAACAAAACATAAAGTACTATGATAACAAATTTTTGGTTTTAAGATCCTTTCCCAAATTTTTTTGAATTAATTTATTCATAGAATAAGGGGTATATATATATATGGAAATTAGAGTTTCATCCTTCAACTAATCCCTACCACAAAGTCATCTTTAACTCCAAAAGTTAATAGAATTAAAAAATATTCTATTTATCTTAATCATATATGGTTAAAAAAATGAATTTATATTCATTTGTCAGACTATTAAAAAACCTACATTATAAAAACTAGGACATCATGTAGTCTATTGGTAGGTGATGCACCATTGTCACCATTCGGTTGCAGGTTCAAGTCTCATGGCCTTTCCGGACATGACGGGCTGCTGCCCGACCTCCTGGTTATCTTTTTTTATGGCAATACAAAAATAATCCCAAGATATGATTTAACGTTAATAATAGTATCCAATGTCAATCTTAATTAACTATAACCTTTATAATTATCCAAAATACTTCTGTCCAAAATCACAGTCCAAAATTTATAAGGAGGGTTAACACAATGAAGATCATTTTTCCATGTAATAACATTTTAATACCTTCATCATGTATTCTATTACAACACGATAATACCCAAAATAATCATATAACTATATTGATTACATTCATACTCCCTTATTCCTAATATAATACTAGATATAATACTTATATCCAAAAATGTGTTAAATTCCAACAATGAAGGAATAGGAAAATCCTTAATCAGTTACAAGTTAGTCATACAATATAGTTTATCCAAATAAATCATATATTATTCCAAAATCACTACCTCAGTATCAAAATACTATTAAGGTTTTGTCTTTCTCTCAACCATATATTTTCTAAAGAATTTAACCTACCTTTGAGTCACTTTTCTTGGTTTCGCACAATCTCAAGCCCTTAATTAAATCGTACTGCAATACAATCCTTATAAACTCTATAATTATTATAACATGTACATCATTAATACAATAATCAAATGACCCAGTACATTAATTACAACATAAGAACTCTAATCATTCCTCCTAATCTTGGGTAGTATCATAACATGATTATTATCCAATAACATCATTTGGGGTACACTTTGATGGTTTAGACATTGATTCACATAGTGTCCCAACTCCTTGCAGATGAATCATTGTACATTTGAAACCTTTTTCTTACCCTGGAAATCACGTACTTGGTTTCCTTTTTCTTCACACATATAACAAACTCCCACTCCCTTCAATAATTCACCAACGTGATCCTTTCTATAGTTATCACATATGGGAAAATCATTCTTTCCCCTCTTCCCTTTATCCATATTTCTCCCTTCCATCCTTTTCTTCACTTGCTTCCCTTCAAAGACATAGGACATAGAGAATTATTTAATTCTCTTATTAACAAATGATACTATTTCTCCATATAATAATTATATTTGGGAGTCTATTTTCATTCTAAAATTTTCCTTAATACCATGAAAGATATGATCCTTCTTACTCTTTGCATCATGCATATTACTAGAGTTCATATTTCATCTTCTCAGTGCCATTTCTAAACAATGGCATAAACTAGGTTAGTTTATGAATCGCAATGCATAACTCCAAACTTGTAAAATACCTAACATAAATTGAAAGTATTTTTCATATAATCTATAATTATAAAATGTTTTCTTTTAGGATGTATTTACTCTCAAATTATTCATAATGGATTGTAATGAAAATTTGAATTATCCTATGAATATCCCTCAAGAGGTTCGTAACCATGAGTGCAGCAAGGCCCATTGTCATGTACCAGGATATCCCAGGTCATGGACGAAACTCCATGTCAGATTTTTCACTCCTAGAAACATCTATTCTAGAGCCGCCTCTACCTTATCATATCTATGCATGGATTTATTTCTTGGGAAACACACAAAATCTATACATTACCCAAAATCTAAGAATTTATTCTATACTTATCCTCAAAGTCTATCTTATGGTAATGTTCTCTAATCATAGTTTATCTAAATATATTTCCATGGTTGTGGCTAAACATCCTCTAATACCAATTATAACGCCACGACCCTAGTTACCGGAGTCGGTGCATTATTACATAATATTGGCATGACACAAGGAATCATGTCCTAGAAGGCCGATTAGTTTAACAATCTTGTAAAATTAGATTACATTCATGAACATTGAATTAAATTATAAAAAAAAAGAACAACATTGTCTCCATTTACCACATTCATATCCATTATACTATCTCTGTAGGTAAGTCATAATATACTTCTTGGCATCCAGGGACAAATGAAACATAGAAATTGGTGAGCTAAGATGCACAGTAAGGATAACAATATAACAAAACCATTTATAAATAAACCTAAACATTTAAGGAAATGTATAAGAATGAAACATAATCCTTTTAAACATAAACTTCTTCATACTATGGACACTATAAATTAAATAATTCTATTCACTTATTCATATGTATATTCTACTAGTTGAATAATCACATGCAATATCAATATACAATTTCATAATGATGGAATGCATAATTCCAGACATTATAACCACATAGTCAAGGCATCATTCCAAGACTAAAAATAATATTTTTACATGCCTTATTCCAAGATAGTAGTTTGACTCATGAGACCTACCGATTGATCAAGAAGCTATAGTGGGCTCCACCCATCACTTACTAAGTCCAATGCATTCCTCTTTTGAAAAGGTTTAAACATAACATAAACATTAGTATTAAAATTGGCATACGAAATGTCAATACATTATCCATAAACCATGAATGGTATTAAAATAACACATCCATACTCAAACATATCACAAATCCATCAATAAAATATGGAATATTTGAATCATAATAAATCAACCTTTATCAAGAATAATATCCCATAAAGGATGTTAACATAGTTAAAAATGATCAGTAAAAATCATCAAGAGAAATATCCCTTTTTCATGAAATAATTTAAAAATCATATAGAGGAAGTCATTAAAAATATAGTTTTGAATCAAAGTGTCCCATACCACTTTGAGACTTTTAACATGAATTAACATTTTAAAACATTCATGTACATATAAATAAATCCTTAAAACCATTTTGAAAACATTGACATTAATGAGAAAGGTTTTGAAGAATAAATCATTAAAACATTTAGAATGATGTTTTAGTAAAAATTCCTGTAAAATGAATCCATTTGAAAACTCATTTATGAAACATATACATGGATAATAAATATGTCCCATTAGATACTTACATAAAAACATCCTTGGATAATAAAGAGATTGTGAAATTAACCCTTACCTTTCACTTTCCCTTATTCGAGGATACGTGTAAACTCCTATATAATGACAATAGTATGTTATTAAATTATACCATAACCATATTCATATTTATTATATCTTACACGATTCACTTATGAATTTATAATTCCCATTTAATAATGATTTCCATGTAAAATTATCATTTTCAGTAATAATCGCTTTCTTTATCATACGTGTTATAACTTATACCATTTAGATCATTATTTGAATACATCCAGAATATAAACCTTGATTTATATATCATATATATTTAGAATAAAAATATGTATAATAGACATATATATGAAATGGAAATCATCGTTCATGGAGAAGGTAGGCCGTATGTACGCATAAACTCACTTTCTGTTTTCATATCTTATTGAACGGAATTGTGTGAATAAGATATATGTAAATATATATATATATATCTCCATTAACATTATTATTTCATATATTACATACTTATTAATGATGTATATTTTTATAATCATCTTTGAATGGTGAACGTGGAAATGAATATCATCGTGTCATGGAGATGGTAATACATACGTACGCATGAGTGACAATATCATTATATTGATGGTGAAATAATATGTAATTGGATGGTATATCCTATATACTGAATCATTAACATGTTTTATTTATTATTTACATCAGTTATCCTCATTATTATACCCATCCAAATAATGAATTGTTTGAATAACAAACTACACCACGACGTGGAGGCGGTAATCCGTACTCACACACGTATGGTGACATTTTCATTTATAGGATTGGTAGAATAATAAATATGGTTGTAACATATTAATAATAACAAAACATTATTTAATAAATACTAGATATATTATTTTAGAATGGATAAAACAAAGAAAGAGGAACTGGAAGAAGAAAATAACTCGAAAGAGGTGATGAAATATTTTCCTTTTCTTCGGGTTCTTCCTTTTGATTTGATCAAAAGGGATCCTTTGGTTGGAATTCTGACCAAAGTAAGGCCTCTATAATGTATGTGTGAATGTTGGGATGATATTTAAACTGGTTTTGGCCAATACAAAAGGAATTGGAGGTGTGGAATTAATAGAAAGGGAAGTGACCTTTAATAAAAGAGGTGAGGGTCTCTTTAAGAAAAGCTTGAAATATTATTTTATAATAAAACCATCTTCGGTTTATAATTTCTAAAAAATAAATTATTTAAATGATAAGGTGGGGATGGGTAGAAAACCTCTCAACCAATTGGTTTTAGATAGGTTTTGGTCATCATATTAAGCTTTCCATTTAGATTTAACTCTTAGTTAAATTGTTTGACATTTACCATGTCTCTTTGTATTTTTATATTATATGGTTAAAAACATACTATAAAAATAAAAGATAACACCACGTGGTTAGTTATTAATATATATAACCTTATCTATTTCCTTTGGACGATCCTTATATTTTTAGGAATATCATATCAATTAATAATATTATATTAGTTTTAAAAACTCAATTATGTTAGTTTTGACACAATTTAGTATGTGATTTTTTTGAAATCAATAATAAAGTTATAAATTCGAATAAATTTTTTTTAACCAACACTAACATGAAATATGAACATATAAAATTAGTTTAGTTCATAAATAGTTTCAATTTACATTAATTTGGATATCCTTGATATCAATTATTTTAATATTTCATTAATAAGGGAATTACTGCATCCTCATTGTGTCATAAATAAATTAAATTATTTAATGTCTAAAAATTATAAATAAAATACCACTATGTATTAAATAATTTTATATTTCTAATGAATATTTTTAGTCAAATTTATATTTTGTGAAACCCTATATTAGAAATGTTTTAGTTGTTAAACTTGGAATTAAACTCTTTTAACTCCTCTTTAAGTAAAATAATAATAAATGGTATAATCTAATCCAAGTGGACCAATGAGGATCATATTTTGATATTATAAATTTAAAAAATGAAGAAAATTTTACCAAATTAAAAACATAGATGTTTCATTTATTAAATAAAAAATATTTCTTGTTGTCAGAACCAAAAAGCGGGTTTTTGAAAAAGTAAAAACTATCAAATGGTTAACTTGTGTTCATGTCAAATTTAAATGTGTAATTTATTATAAGTACATAAATTGTATTAAATGATAAAAATATAATCTAATTATACTTCAAAACCATTAAAATTCATAATTTAACACTATAAATTATTTCGATTAAAAAAGTTTTTTCAATTAAAACCTAGTATTTTTCACTATTCATCAAAATATTAAAGTGAGCAGAAAAGTACCAAAAATTTAACCAAACTAAATTTGTATGACCCAATTATAAAGAAGAATTTAATTTCATTAAATTTAATATATAAAAGTGTAAAATACTGGTTTTAAAAAGGGTTCTCCATTAAAAGGCGGTAAAATTGCATTTTTTTTGAAAAATACTTCATTTATCTGAAAAATTGAATTTGTTATTATATTATGCCTAGGAAACATATAATATGGGTGTTAAAATTATATAGAGTATATAAGATTCAAATTTCAGTTAATACAATTCATAACAGCTTTTTGAATGGCTAGTTTGGTAGGTTGTGGTGCGCTCGAACTCGGTGTTGTGTGTAGTGCAAGCTATTGAATTACATTAATGAGATAACATGCTTTGAAATCTTGTGGTGTTACAGTTATAATTCATGTTAAATTAATAAATTTATTATATTATATTATTTATATAACTATATATCTATCCTGTATTGGTACCACCATCCAAAAAAATAAATATACTTAATTAAATGTTTAGTATTATTAATGTAAAATTTTCAAAATTATTCATCTATTATTAAAATACATTCTGATGATATAATTTTTAAAATAAATAGAAAATATTAGGAATATTATTATTATAAATTAATTAAAATAATTTTTGTATTATTTTTTATCACTCAATTTTTTATGACTTCAAATCTCATACTAATGTAACTCTAAACTACTGTGAATATCGTATATAAACTGCCATGAATACCACTGATATAGATATTAAAAATAAATATAAATAAAATAATTAATAAACTGAAATAATCTTATTTGATTATATAATAAACTTATTTTAATGTTACAATAATTTATAAATAAATTTAATTTATTTTTATACAGGTCAAGACACATTATAACATGTTGGAAGGAAGTACATGGGTTTCTTACTCTTTTCATATATTTATTTTTAGTCATTCACATTATTTTAATCTAAAATATATCTATAATGTTATCTAAGAATCATATTTCTCATATCCTTATTGAACGTTTTCTATATTCTATTCATATATTTCATTTTCCTCTCAATAGATAATTTTGTATTGTATTCTATATCATTATTTATATATTATTATGTAACCTTTTGTGATTATTCTTATGGGTTGAAATAGAAATATTCTCCTATTTTAATTCATTTTATGGTTATTATAAATTTTATTTGATGATAATTTTATATAGGATATAACCCCCAAACCATTGGGTAATTTTATATTCTCCACATGAATTATTTTTGAATTAACCGGTTAAGTAATTTTATTATGGGTGATTACAGAAGATTAAAAGTTATTATGGGTGATATGAATATAATATCACAAAAAACATTCGAGATTACATTATTATATTCATGATTAATTATTTTATTACTTAATGGAACTCATTTTATTTCACCACATTAGTAAATAAGTTTATTTTATGATTGAATATAAATTTATGATTTTATAAAAGATCAATTAATTTAATCATGATTTTCCATGCATTTTCATCACCTGATGTAGTGCCACATCATTTTTCTAGGTTATACTTATCTAATTTCATATTTTAAGAGTCATGTGTCCCTAAAAGGTAAAATTAGTAATATTCTATAACAAATAAACTCAAAAAGAATTGTGATAGGTCTGTTGGTCATGGGATATTGTGTTTACCCTTGGGTTGAATATTTGTGAATTTTTGTGCTAGTTGATTTTAAATGGATAATTCATATTTAATATATATATGTATATATATCACATATGTGTGAAATGATAACTCCCAAATGGGACCCTGGATAGAAATTTTGAGACTATGGTGTTCTGAAAAATGGGGAATTTTATCTAGAAATTGTATAAAATATATGCTCAATTAATTGGTCATGGACAAAGATATTCTGAGTACTTATTTATTTTAACTAGTTGGCCAATTATTTTTTTATAAATACCCTTATTATAATCATTATCTATGGTTTTTAATAATTATTTCTCATAAACCAGAGGTAAAATTTTGAAAGAAGTTATGAGAGATTATTCTACAATATGGAGTCAACATCAAATTGGTAGATATGATACAAAATGATGTGGTAAAAACGAATAGGGCCCATAGAATCTATGAGTAAAATAATGAATTAGTGTTATTTTATTGATGTATAATAGTAATGTGATTTTTAATCACCTCATTCTTTGTGATATATTTTTTTTGGGACTGTTTCATTCGGTATCACCTAAAATTTACATGTTTATAATTTCTAAATAATCAAGGTCAAAAGTTATCTTCATGTTTTCCATGTTACATTTTATTTATTTCCTCAAATAAAATTATGGGAAATTATTTTATTATTTCATAAATTTTATCATGTTCATTTAGATATTTGTTCCGGACCTCGGTTTGATTTATAAATTTTTTTATTGTAAGTTATGGGAATCCATCCCTGGAGGTGGTAATCCATCGTGTTTTTTCCTCATAATACCTATACTATTAGTTCCCCATAAAAATATAAGGACAGATGATGTTCAATAGAATTCACATTATCTTTGAAAAGTGTCAAATTCAAAGTCTATTGATCTGACTGGTGGTTCTACTACTAATGATAGAGAGAATAAATACCCATATTCAAGTGAGTACTCCCCATATTTTGAAGAATTCAAAACTAAAAAATTATTGACATGGATTCTCTATTATTAATTTTTGATGTAGTATGGAATTTTTTTTGAGACAAGGTACTGAGACAACATGAGATTATGAGGCCCGATGCATCTTGAATAAATGTTTGAAATATATTAAATATATTAAATATATTTGAGAGGAAATATATATAGTTTTCGTGAAAAATTTAAATAACTTATAAATAGAATCCTGAATTAGAAATATGAGTGCATCGTTGAGCTAAAAATCTATGTTTTACTTGAAGCATGAAATAAAATTTGTCATAGCGAGGCATTCGTAGAAAGTTGGTGTAGGTGATATGTGAATAAAATAATTAATTAAATTACTTTAATTCATCCGTTGATGCAGTGACCAAATTATTTTATTGTTAAACATGATTATGGAATAATTTCATGGTTTTCCACATAACTCTAAAATCCTTGCAGATCATTGGATGTATTCTATTAGCAGATGAAGATATGTGTGAGGCAGAATCAGAGAAACTTTCCAATGATCATCGTACAATTGTTTTCATCATCAGTGATCTATCCATATTAATGTAGGGAATTTATTTTGTTTTCATCCCCATTTATTATTCCTATTATGAATACAAATAAATCAACCAATGAATTGATTCTTAGATCATTTGTATTATGGGATTGATTAGTTTTATTTGGGAATCGGGAGAATATCTTTGTGATTATTTTTTATCTCTTTTTTATTCATTCTAATAGAAATCAATCAAGTTCAAAAATAATATTGATTGAGTTTTATTCATCATTAGTGCTATTTGTGATTTTCTCCCCCGATTCTACATTAATTTCTAGTGTTCTTCATTAGAATATGGTTCGACATACATTGATGATTCAATCACTGAGCACTTGTTTCTTGGTGAAACAATTCTATATTATATATCTGGGCACTTTAGAATAAGAGAGAGTTTCAATGATGGTAGTTGTGAAGAGATCACACAAATGAGAGACCTCTGGTTTGTGATAGTTCAGGGGATTGTAGTGGGGAAGAATAAAAATCAATTTTTATGAAAATCAGATGACTCGGATTCGGTGAGTGATGATGGCGAGTCCTAACCTAAGTAGATCCAATATTTCTAGTGGGATCATGGACAAAAATACAAGGTGTTGTCAATATAAGAATATTAAGAAAGAAGAACCATAGTTTCTAGAAAAACTCGATCCACAATATGTGTAATCTAGTATTACACATCATCATATAGAACCCTCCTATAAGTGAATGGGGTTTTGGGATAGAGTTATGGATCATATGGAATGTGATCTTATCACATGAAATGTGACCCCTACTAGATGGTATAGTGTGTGCCTCATTGTGTACAAGGACATGGCTTTAAGTATATAGCCACAAGAATGGTGTTCACCCCTAAACAGAAATGGCCAAGCCATGCATGTACACATGCTATGTCATGCACTGGTACACTGGGAAAAGTACATGGGATGAAACATTCTATGTAATTCTTAATGGATAAAGACAGGGGTAGGACTCACTTTCAAAGGGATATGGCATGTACTTCCACTAAACATCCTTTACACCCATCATGTTAGTTTTGAACCATATCATTCTTATATTAGAAAAGTATCATTCGGGAATGTTCTACATATCCATTCCCTAAGGGTTAGTATGTAATCACCTCTTAAACATTGGAAAAAATCCCCTCTGTAGGATTTCATAGATAGAGCTGTTGAAATAATTTTGCAAGGCCTAGAGTGAGATCCTCCATCATCTTCTTTCCCTTGGTGGAGTTTTTTATCATCAATACCAACAATACATGGGAACTGATCCTCTAAATAGTAGTATAATCATGATTGAGTATTTTCAATACCCCATAGCCTTGGGATGGATCCTCATATTTATATCCTCTCTCTTCAAAATTCCTTTGTATATATGTAAGGGCTAGACCAGATGATCACTACCTCTCAAAAAGATGTCATTAGTCCTATATGACTCATTGAGTGTGTTCTCCTAGATGAGTGTTATGTTAAAACATCATGATAGAATATTAGGATAGTATTATAGTTGATACATTAGATTAAAAACTATTTTTATTTGTTTATTATATCTAGATATTCTTATTAAAAGCATTGTAGAGCTGACTGTTATTAATTTGTTGTATGTGTTGTGTTTTTGGGGTGTCCTACTAGGTATTTTTATAATCACCACCGCACTGGATTTTCCAATGTGTGTCGTGTCTTGTAGAGATGACTGACACTTAAAAAGATTCCTATAGGGACCAGGACCTGGTAGTCCTTACTGAGACCAGACAAACCACAATGTGGTCCAATGGTATCTTAACAGCTGTCCATATCTTTATGTTCAAGGTTAGGATTAATTTTAGTCTATTTTTGGAGGGAATTTCTTTGGCCATTTTTACATTCCATTAATTTTTTCATACTCTGGTAGTGAGAATTATATGTCTGTATTCATGGTTTTTCAATTGATATTACAATTCAGCATTGTATGTGCTTGAAGATGTGTGTGTGTGTGTGCAAGTACATAGTCTAGGGCCTCCCATTTTAGTGATATGACTACTCAATGCTAGTCTTGATCCCCTACTCTATTGGTGGTGGGCTTGGCGAGTCTTGTAATATACCCCATTGGGATAAGTCATAACATGGTGGTACCAGAGGATTCAATTCTACCATTGGACCAGAGTCTTAGAGGCTGGTTTGCAAAAACATTGATAAGTCTTTCATGTTTGGATTTCAATTCAGGGACTCCAGTGTTGGTATAGAGGCCCACATATCCATACACCAAGACTCCAATCACATACTTTTCAACTCAATACAAGAGATCACATCTTATAGTTAAAAAATGTTTCATGAACCATATAAGAATGGTTTGGGGATTCCATTCCCTTCGTGAGTCAGATATTCATTTAAACTCATTGATTTTCCTATATCTTGTTTAATTTAGAGATGCCTCCCGGATGTATGCTATATAGGATTCAGCATCAGGATCATGAATATGATCCCTCAGTGATGAGGCATTGATATAAAGACTATTTCTAGTGGTTCTACCTCTAAGGTGTTCACTAGATATACCCCCACCCATAGAGAAATATATATTAACCATAATACCTGTAGATGTGGATTAGAAGATAGTAAAACATCACAAGTTTTAATGATAGGTATCCCTCATCTTCCTATTTGATCTCAAACCATAAGAGAATGATTTATTGATTGATGTGGTGATGTGAGTTTTCCATCTGGTCTGGACAACATTATATCAAATAGTTGTCATATAAGTGAGCCTTCACCTTGCCTCAATTGGATAATGTTGCAGATTAGTGGCCCATTCATATGATGAGGTGACCATGACAAGGTTTTCTATTTATATCCTTTTCAAGGACGAGTTATCTCCAGCTATGCTGAGGAATGTATGTATCTAGGAGCTTCTACTACATCAGGAGGGCATCAAAATAGTTGTTGAGTATTCAACAATGTTCATCAATGTTTCCAGGTACTCGATGGATATGGAGTGAGATAACTTATTTTATGATTGAACAATTGGTAAATGACTACATAGATACATCTACCCTAGCCTTATAACTCATTGCATTCACAATTATGTTGGGGTTCTAGAGAGATATTTGGTGGTTGAGAGTTTCCTGGATCAGATGACACAGAAAGTGGATTCCAGTAGTGGGAGTGAAGGAGCAGAGACATGGGAAGAAGGGTGTTGATGTCAATCTCAGATACCTGGATGTGGGAGAAATTTTTTCAGGATGTCCCATGATAGAGGGATTGTAGTTCAGGGCTTAAGGGATGGGTTCAGTTATCCTAGATAGAGGTGGTTCAACTCATGTGACTATATGGTACGTCTTGCATGAGATTGTTTGACCCATTGTATGACTAACATGGAGACTGTGTATGGGCCACTGAGGTAGAGGAAGTGGTATGAGTAGAATGTTATATAGGGAAGAATAAGTGGAATAGGTGATGGAATATTAGTTAGAGCTAGTATAAGCTTCAACTTGTTACCACCCACCCCCAGTGGTCCACAATAGGTTTATGGAGCTGGAGGACGTGAAAGGTGGAAACTGTAGGCAGTTTAGGCTTACAGCCCAAAGGCTTCAGGAAGGAATTGAGCTGAGATATTTGTCTTTTATACCATAGCTTAAGTACTGATAGACATAGGTTCTAGTCATACTTTATTTCCTCATATCTAGTTTGATATTTAGGGAACCCATTTGAGCCCTTGTCTTGACCCTTATTCTTGGAGACTCCTTCTATAGATGACTCATTGATCACACACTTATGCCGGCATTGTGGATTTAATATTAAATGTGAGATTTTCTATTGGATTCACTTTTTAGTAGTAACAAGGCCTTATGAAACCATCTTAGGTATATAATAGTTATATATATTCATTTCCAAACCAATTGTTTTAGTTGGAGGATGTGGTGTGTCTGGAGTGATGTGATAAGGTTTTCCATTGTTTGTAAAGATGATACCCAACCAGTAAATAATATAATCAGGTATAGGGGTGCACTCAATTTCTCATATTTTGGATATCATGACCCATGGTGCAATATATTTTGTGAGTTTCAAGTTTCCTATAGTTGTTTCCGAGTATGAGGAAGTCTTTCCTGAGGATTTTCTAGGCTTACCTCATAGAAAAGGGAGGTACTTTTGCATTTATCTACATCATAATATGTCCTAGATATCATCTCCAATATATCATATGGCTCTCGTTGAGCTATGTGAGATGAGGATTTAGTTAGAGGATTTTAAGATAAATGACTTTTTTGGCCCATTGTTTCACCCGGGGTGGCCCTAGTTTTGTTTCTAAGAGGGATGATGGGATTTTGATTTTATGTGTGGACTAGCAGTGCATGAAAATGGTGACCGGGAAAAACAAGTATCCACTATCGGTGATCGATGAACTTTTTTATTATTTGTGATTGGAAAACAAGTTCTCGAACATTGAACTCTAGTTATGCTATCACCAGTTGAGAATACTAGATGAGGTTACACCGAATATGGCATTCAGATGTCACTCTTTTCACAATAAGTACTTGGTTTTTCCTGTAGGCATGATTAATACAACAACTAATTTCTTGTGACTCATGAATTAGATCATTCATAACTTTTTAGACTATTTCATGGTAGTATTCATAAATAATATCCTTGTGTAATCGTAATGTAAGGAGGAGCACCTGAGACACTTATGGATGGTTCTAGGCATACTCTGCAAGCACCAACATTTCGTAATTCTTTTGATGTTTCTGTTTTGGATACATGAGGTCCATAGTATAGGTCATGTTCTCTTAGTATATGGTGTGGTCGTGGACCAAAGAAAGGTTGAGTAAGTGCTATCATAGGACCCCCATGAGAATTAAATAAGTGTGTTTCTTCCTTGGGTTGGTAGGCTATTATCATCCATTCATACAAGAATTACCCATGATATCATCACCCATGAAATATATTACCTTGAAGTGGCATCATTTCATGTGGATGGAGTGGTGCTTATAGGATTTTTAATAGTTGAGGTAGATTTTGATGAGAACTCTCATCTTGAGATTTCCAGAGGAGGTTGTTGATTACGTAGTGTTCTACGATGCATTAAGAACAAAGATTTGATGTATTCTAATGAAGTGACAGTCAGTTATTTCCTATTACTCACATCAGCTGAGACCACATGACAAGAACTATCTAACCCATGATCTTGAGTTAGTATAAAAAGTATTCACAATATATATGTGGCCACACTACCTGATGGGCAAGCGAATTGTCATTTATTTTGACAACAAGAGTCTCAAGAAAATCTTTTTTTAGAAGGATCTTAACTTGATATAGAAGTAATGTCTGGAGATCCCCTAAGATTATGACTTTGATATTTTCTATAAACCTCATAAGGATAATGTGTTATAGATTCTCTCGGTAGGAGATCTTTTTCTCAATTATTGAACAAGTAATCATAGTGGTTTTCCTTGTTGTAGTTATCCATTCTAGATGGTGATATAATAGAGTACCTTCAATCAATGGTTGTTTCGCATCCTATTTTATAGTGATTCAGTAGCCAAATCTTGGTGATACCAATTGTGAAACCTTATGTACTCATATATCCACAGGATAAGCTCCTGAAGGGTTTTATAAAGGAGGCTAAAATGTTTTTATTTTTAAAGGATGTATGATGGTACCAGTGACATTACAGGATGAGGTTATTAGATATTTATATAAATCACCTTTGGTGGTACATCCAGGAATGTAAAACATATACTAGTACATTCAATATTAGTTTTGGGGTCCATTGATGAAGAATTAAATTGTAGTGTTTGTCTCTCAAGGACTTACAAGTCTGCAAGTGAAGGCTGAGAAATAATTTCTATTTGGTTTATATCAACCCCTTGAGGATCCATTATGTAAGTGGGATGGGATATTCCAGGACATAATGATGTGAATACCATGTACCTATAGAATATAAGACACCCTCTATGTGATCATAGATCGACTCATTGTGTCGGTCAACTTCCAAGATATTCGGGAGAAGAGTTTAGTAGAATGATTGTGACATCTCTACATGAAAAATATAGTAATCCTCCATAGAGATACTATGATGATCAATTATGAAAATAATTCTCACTTTATATATTATTTATGAAAGGTATTTTAAGATTCGTTTGGGAATTAGTTAAGCATGGGCACAACATTTTTTCCAAGACTGATTACCAGAAAAATATGACTACTCTGGTTCTAGTGGACATGTTGTGGGATTTCACGTTGGAAGTTAGATGTACATTGGAGGATCACTTAACACGAGTGTATTTTTGTACATTAAAAAAATACCATTCCATCATTGGTATAGTGCCATTTAATTTCCCTATACGATCAACCCTTCAGGTCACCACATTGTTCGACTAACCCTGGATATTCAGCCCTCATGGTCCAAGAGTTGGTGAAAGAAACTACTGAAAAGATGTAGATCATCTACGAGTGGATTATGAATGCATAGAGTCATCATAATTCTTATGTAGACATAAATATGAGGAATTTTGAGTTCAAGGATAGAGACCATGTTTTCTTACATGTTTCACCTCAACATGGATTACATTGATTTTCCTAGGGTGACAATCTATATTCGAGATTAATTTCCCCTTTATAGATAAACCATATTTTTGGGGAGGTGGAATACCATTTATCTATAGATCCATAGATATATTGGGTACACAACTTCTTCCGCATGCCACAACTACAGAGGTATGTGAATGAACCATCTCGTGTTATTAACTGGTTCAAGATATACGTCGATTGTGGATATACCATTTATATGTAATGGATGGATAAAGAGGATCACTATGATATGATCCTTTGTGGGTGATCGATTCACATATTTCATTTTCTATGGCAACATGAGAATCTTTAGGAATGAAGATGGGAAAAGGAGGCTCAGATTCATGCCCAATGACCACATCTTATTGTGTATCCACTTATTTTGGTTTTTCAAGACCTAAATCCCCATGATGTGGAGAATTTAATGACTTCAATTATCTAGGTATTATATTTTGTTATTTTATAGATTATTAAAGACCAGGTGTTGAGGCGGTGGGTGATTTTGAGGCCCAGTGCTCCCAGTATAAATGTTTGAAATATATTAAATATAATAAATAGCATGCACACACCTTTTTATAGAAAAGGTGGAATAAAATCTAAATGGAATCCTAGATCATAATTATAAGGTATCCATGGATTTAAACATGTGGTTTTACCAAAGGTGTGACATAAAATTTTTTGAATGAGGAATTTTTAGAAATGTTTCCATTGGCATAAAATGAAAAAAAAATTAATTAAAATAATTTATTTCATCTGGTGATGCATAAAAATAATTATTTTGTTTTTAAAAATGATTATGGAAAACAATTTGGGTCATCCACACTACCTTAAAAAATTTTCTAGAGAGTTGATGAATTTTGTTGGTGGAAAATGACTCGTGTGAGGAGGAATCAGAGGATCTCACAAAGGATCATGACCCAACTCCCTTCTTCATTGGTGACTGATCCATCACAATTTGGGATGTTTTTTGTTTTTTTATTCTTCATTTATAATTACTATGAAAAAAATGAATCAATTATCCAATTAATTTATTCTAGGATCATGTGTAATGCGAGATTGGATAATTTTATTCAAGAATTTAGAGAATATCTATGTGATTATTTTTAATCTATTTGTTCATATTTATAATAGAATAAAATTGAGGTCAACAAAAAAATCAACTAAGGTCCATTCCTCATGATTTTTGAATGTTATTTTCTCCATTCTATGTTCATTGAATGATTTTTTTTCTATTTGGTTTGATATACACTAGAAAATCGATCCTTTTACACCTGTTTCTTGGTGAAACAATTAGATAAAATTGATCTGGTCTTAACATTATGTGATAAAGGCATGAAAATGGTAGAAAAAAATAAATCATAACTAAATGGAGAACTCAGGTTTCAAATGGTCTATTTTATGGTGATGGGGTTGAATAAAAATTGATTTCTGTGCAAATCGAGTGATAGGAATTGAGAGATCAGCAATATAGAGGCCCAGCTAAAGTCGATCCACAATTTCTTGTTAGATCACGGAAGAAACATGAGGCATTAGTGTCATGAGAATATATGAAAGGAAGAACATGGGTTTCTAGAGAACCCATATTCACATTGTGTGTAATATTGGATTACACGACTTGTGGGGCCCTCCTAGCGGTGGTTAGGGTTTTGGGTTAGATTTAAGGATCACAAGGCATGTAACCCTATCACACAATGTGTGGACCATCCCTATTGGATAATCATGTACCACATAGGGTACATGGAAATTGATTGAATTACATGACCATAGGCACATTGTGTACTCCTATATGGACATGGCCATGTTGAACCTGTACACGGGCTGAGCCATGCACTGATTCATAGGAAGAAATAGATTTTTAGCAGAACATCATGTACTTATACATGAAAATGGACATAGGACACTTATATAGGTAGGAACCATGGTTTAAGAGACACAACTTGTAACCCTACTACATGTAGTGTAAACCCTTTATGTTTTGTTGGAGCCATTGTCCTCTGTATCCTAAACATGTTTCACTGTGATTTGTTCCTCATATCTAATACCCGAGGGCTAGTATGAAATTGCTTCCTTCACATAGGGAATTGATACATTCAATATGAATTCTTGGATTGGGGTTTTGAAATCAATTCACGAGGCATGAAGTTAGATCTCCTCTCATCTCCATTCCCTAGGTGGAGTTCATGTTATCACCATGAACAACACTATATGGGCACTGATCCTCTACATATTGGGTTAATTGAATATTGAGTTATTGGTATACCCCATATCCATGGGAATTATCTTCATGTGTGTATCATATATATAAATCATTACATCATATACTTATAATTTCAAGACTCGATGAGAACTACCTCTCAGAAGAATGTGGTAAGTTCTATCTAACTCGTGGAGTGTGTTCTCCAAGATAACTGCAATGTGGAACCTTCAAGCTAGAATATGAGGTTGGTATTATGGTTTTGACATTACCTTTGAGAATACGTGTCTTTGTTGATTATATCATGATATTCTACTAATATTCATTATCAACATATACATGTGTATAGATGACTATTATTTTTTGATGTATGCTTTGTGTTTTAGGGGTTTCCTGCTGGATATTGTTATACTCGCCACTATATGAGATTTTCATGCATTTTGCATGTCTTGTGTGGATGATTGACCCTTTTATAGAGTCCTAGAGTGAATAGGAACAATATTTTCTTTTTGAGATACAAAATATAGAAGAATTTTCATGTGGTGTCTTGACAACAGTACATATTTTTATGTTTCAGGCTGGACTTGTTTTAAGACTAATTGTGGTGGGATTATTTTTAGACCTGTTTACTTTCCATTACATTTTTCATACTATAGTAATGTGATTTATAATAATTGTTTTATTTTCTTTGTTTCCACATTTCATCATTCTATGAGCTTTGAGATTTTTTTTTGTAGGTATATAGGGTAATGCCTCCCATGTTTGTGATATGATGATTTGATGTTAGTCGACAACTCATGGCCTATTAGAGGTTGGATTGGGGTGTCCCAACATGGGTCACATTGGTATGGATCCAAATAAAAAATAGAAAATGGGAAATGATATCTATGGACCCAATTATTTGATTGAAATTGTAAATAATTTTTTAGTAATATAGGACAGTTTTGTGGTACAACACAAACTACCATTGATTTGGTTTTATGGGTCTCAAAATAAATACCCCATCTTTTTTACTTATGGATTTGGTTTTATAACATTGGTTATTTCATTTTCATACATGGTTCATTAGGATACAAATAATGTGATAAAAAATGATTTTATTGAAAAAAATACTAATTCACCAAAGAAACCTCTTTCTAAAATATTGGGAGTGACATAAAATATTTACAAAGATGAAGTGTTAAAGGATATTTTCAATCCCTATCCTTTTCCATAGGAGTGTAATGAGACCATGAATTGAACTAATTATTCTAATGAAGAATATGTATAGGGTTAATAATGTAAATAATGGAAGAAATGAAAGGCTATAAAAATATGAAAAATACAGAATGGGTTGACTTTGGTCAAGGGTGGGTTTGAAACAATGTTAGAGCATGCTCGGACATTTTCAGTGACACATAATTTTCAAGGGGGCATGATTTATATGTAGATTGAAATGACTATATTACACTAATGAATTATTATAAATCATCTTAGAGTTACTTTTTTTATTCATTGTGTTCTTTTTTTATTTCCACAAAATCATATATGTTTTTTGATAATAACAAATCAATTTGGGGATTGTTATTAATTCAATTTGTATTTGAATTATTTGTAAATTTTTATTTCATAAAATTCCCATGAAAAATACCTATATTTTTTTTCTTAAAGGTAATTCTATCACCCAATTTTTTTAATGAACATGTGTGAAATCATATTCCTAGGTGGTTGAATTTGCATTTGAACCACATCACATTGTTTATCGAATATTCAACACTTCTCAAGTAGTTTCAACCATAAGAGATTTATTGTTGAGTGGGGATGAAGATGGTGAAATGTGGATGGAAATTTCATGTCACATAAGGAAGTGGTGGTGTGATGTGAATCTTTGAAAAAATTGGGTTTGTCATTAACATATGGAATGGTGGTGATCATGGCAGTTCAACTCGATGATAATGATGAAGGGGAATGGATAAAATGTAACTCTGATGAGGTGTGATGGAAATTTATGGGGTGTTAGTCTAAGATAAAAGTGTAATTACATGTAAATGACTGTTCGGTGACATGTTTGGTGAGGAATCAGTGATAGGAGTTGTAAAAACTATGAAAGGATAAGAATTCATAAATTTATGAGCTATAAATCATGTAGAACATGAACTAAACACCATTTACTCTTCTCCCATAAGTAGAAAGAATATCCATGGAAGATAAATACCACACATTGTGAACTCCATAGTACATACTATATATGGTCTCTACTTGGAAGGTATAGTTTTTATGTAGACTTAAATAACACATTTTGTGTAATGTAAAAGTACATTCCAAATAGTCCTAGGTCACAAGACACAATCTACACTCGAGTACACACCCAGTAACCATATGATACCAATACACCATGAACATCCCTAATAAATTTGGTATAGTTCTTCACTAAATTGATTCAAGATAAAATTACATTCATATAGGTAATATATTTTACATACATAAATATCGTGCTATATATTATGTACTATTTTTAACATTGGATTTTTTATACTTTCTCACTCAGGTGTCATAATCAGACACCTTAATAGTTTATTCATAGAATTGTTCCATGTATAACTAAATAGCACACATATCTTATCCATAAAGAAATTATTTCAATGTATTTAGGAAAAATAATTGTTCCTTATTATTATATAGATAGATTATAGGGTGTGGTTGATATATATAGTGTAGAAATAAGGTCAAGAACCCTTATGGCATCACATTGTTACTAGGACATAAGTACTCTATACACTTAGTGGAGTACGTAATCCTCCTTGGTGATGGGGTGTGGGTCTCCCTCTTATGTAGATGGTTACCCCCTTGAATGATACCCCTACCACATAATGATTTGTGGTTCCCCTATAGTGGTTGATAGACACTTGACTTTATTATAGTCTTTAGAGAGGAATAGGTCCCACACTACAGTTATAGTTGTTGCGAGGAATATTGGAAGAAAATTAAATAGATTCCAGGTACTGCATGGATTATATACCTGTAAATAATATATAGGTTTTCCATTATTTCCAATTTCACACTTGTTCCAATGAGTAAATTTGAATTATTGGTTCATTATTCATTTATTATTATCTAGGTATACTAATTGGTATATTTATACTCACCCTAATATAGGACATATTCCCAAATATATAGTGTTTGTGTAGATATCTCATGGTTTGGTGATGGTCAGAGTTGACCTTGTGTTAGGGCAGTTTATATAGAGATGATGTTCAATAGCTCTCGGTGGTTCCAGATTGTTTTGGGTTCGGTTAGCGAGTTCTTCCTTGGACATCATATGTTGATGGGTACATATACCATTTTATTATCTATTTCATATTGTGAATTCATCATTTATGCAGAATATATGTTGGGGATTTCCCATAGTACTTTATATTTGAAGGTTTAAGTTGTATACGATGTGGTTCAGCTCATTCTCCAATTTTTTATCCACCAAATTGTTTGAATTTATCTATAAAACTGGATGAAATGTGTTCCTATAATCCTCACTGATATGATATATATTCACATATAATTTATAATTAATTGTTTAATTAAATAATTACCATTTGTTGAATTATTTATTCATTGATGAATTTGTATAACACTCTTTTCGTACCATCATTTCGTCAAAGGAAACAAGTGTAGATTACATATTGAGGTGATCCAAAAGTGCCCTAAAAACATTAATCATCATCATAGAATTTATTTGGTACTAGCATAGATGAATCCATTACTTGTGATGGTCGATGTTTATCACAACCAAATCCTTCAAGGGTGAAGGGAATCATTTTGGCAGAAAATAATAATTTTTCTTCAATATTTTGATCTTTAAATAGGTAGAGCTCTCTAGGGATTGAAGATATTCTCTATAGAACTCATTTTTAAATAAAATAATATGGATCTATCATTTCAAAAAATTCAATAATTGGGTTTATGTAGTAATTGGGTTAGAAAATAAATAATTTCACTGGGGCCATTATTGATTTTATAATTCTTAGAAAACCTCTTGTAAAAAATATTAATAATAATATTATTATATACTTGACATGTTCTAAACTATCGGATAAAATAAATGATATTTTCATAAATAAAGAATTAATATTTATTTAAGAAATATTTAACATTATGTTTTTCATGAGACCAAAAATATGGTGCACTTGTCCTCCTCAATAGTTAGTTGTCCTTTAATAATTATTATTTAATTGAATAATTTAAAACAATTTTATTATTTTTTTGATAAATATAGATATATTATATTCACCAAAACAAGTGAATAAATATTTATTAAATATTCATGTAAACAAAAATTAAGAAATATTTAGTTACATTCTGAATAAACCATAATAAATAAATATTTTATATTTACATAATTCTATAAATAATTTAAAGGTGAATAAATTTTTATTATTTACAGAACTGACATATATATTCTCTAAAATAAATATTTATTGATTATTTGTGATAAACCCAACATGAATAATTATTAAACAATGCATGGGAATAATATTTATCTCACAAGTTAAATTTATACTAAATTTAACTAATATTCCAAATACACATAAAATGTGACCCTCTAGGCCCCTTTCTCGGTAGCATTAAGCTAAACTGCCTAATGTTTTGGGTTAGATCCTTCCAACACACTAAGGATCCAATATAAAAAGAAGTTAATGTGTCCAAAACATGTAATCTCCAAAAAAACAAACAATGCGTAATATAATCAATTCATCTTGATATCTCTAATCATGCTAGTTACATTCTAGTGTCACCAACCAATATGTTTGAGGTCTATTTATTTTACTTTTTGGAAATAAAAATGTTGGTAACACAACCATGGACATGGAATTAATTAGGAAGTTTAATTCCCATTAAAGAGATTCAAATATCTATTTCTGTTAAATAATATAAGGGATAAATCATTTGTCACATTATTGGTTGGTATAAAATCACTCATGAAGGACCCAATTTATCATAACTCACCGTAAGATTATTTTACCATCATTTTTATCAACACAACAAATTACGTTACTCATGAAATGTTTTAAAAATAATCATAATATATAAGTATCATTACACATGTAACACCCCAATATTTATTAGTATGTTATCTCATTAAAGTAATTCAATAGCTTGCACTACACGGAACATCGAGTTCGAGCAAACCACAACATACCAAACTAGACATTCAAAAAGTGGTTATGAATAGTATTAACTTAATTTTGAATCTTATATAGTCTAAATAATTTTGACACCCATATTATTAGTTTTGTAGACATAATATAAGAACAAATTCAATTTTTCAGATAAAGGAAGTATTTTACAAAAATGCTATTTTACTGCCAACTAATGGTGAATTTTTTTTAAATGAAATATCTAACACTTTTATATTAAATTTGAAAAAACAAAATTATTATTTAGAAGTGGGACGTAAAAATTCAATTTGAACAAATTTTTGGTACTTTTCTGATAACATTCATATTTTGATTAATAGTGAAAAATATTTGGTTTTAATTGAAAACAACATTTTTAATAGAAATAATTTATAGTGTTAAATTATGAATTTAAATGGTTTTGAAGTCTAATTAGATTATATTTTTATCATTTTATACATTTTAGGTTTTTATAATTAATTTCACATTTAAATTTGTGACAAACACATGTCAATCTCTTGATAGTTTTTACTTTTTTTAAACCCCACGTTTTGTTTTTGACAACGAGAATTGATTTTAAATTAATAAATGAAATAGATATGTTTTGAATTTTTTAAAATGGAATTCATTTTTGAATTCATAATGTCAAAATTATCTTAGGGGAACATTTTTTTTTAATTTTCTGAAAACTTTCCATTTTTGATGAATAGTGAAAACACTGCGTTGTTTAAAACCGACGTTTTATTTAAATAATTATTAATTTATTTAAATTTATTTTAAGTCAAAATAGATACATAATACCCATATAATTTCAATTTAATTCATTGGAGTCATTTTATGATGAGTTTAGATATATAAAAATTTTATTGAACTTTTTACAGTCTTTTACCCACCTCCGATGAGCATTTCAAAATTTTCATAAAATTTAATTTTATTGCTTCTGTGAGTTGAATTTCAAAAATCTGAGAGACAGAGTTGATATAATTAAGTAAAATTTTGTTTAATAATATTAATGTAATTTTTGGTGAACAATAACATTTGACTTTTATTTACCAAGATTAAAAGTAAATAGGGTAATTAAGGGTTAAAATGATATCATAATTACCGTAACACTTGTCCTAATTCTATTGGATAAGTATAATTGGACCAAAAAAATCCATAGAAATAAAATATGATCAACTTTGGTCCACTTGGATTAGATTAGGAAATTTATTATTATGTTATTTAACGAAGAGTAAAAAGAGTTAAATTCAATGTTTAATAACTAAACACTTTTAATATAGTGTTACACACAATATAAATTCGACAATAAATATTCATTAGAAATATTAGAATATTTACTACATAATGGTATTTTTTTTATAATTTTAGGAAATGAAATAAATTATTTTATTTATGACACATTGATGATGCAGTAATTACCTTATTAATGAAATATTAAAATAATTGATATTATAAATATCCAAATAAATTTGAATTGAGACTTCGGATGAATTAAAATAATTTTATAGATTAATATGACATGTTATAGTGGGTTAAATAAATTTTATTCAATGTGATGATGTTTTTATGGCTTTAAAAAAATCAAATACTAAATAGTGTCAAAATTGACATAATTTAGTTTTTAAAACAAATATTATATTATTAATTGATATAATATTCATA
This sequence comes from Viscum album, assembly GCA_963277665.1. Lineage (NCBI taxonomy): Eukaryota > Viridiplantae > Streptophyta > Magnoliopsida > Santalales > Viscaceae > Viscum > Viscum album. The sequence goes on along the minus strand of OY728127.1, from coordinate 1,514,016,084 downwards.
AAAATCTATTGATCAGAAAAAGGACTTATATAAGGTTATATATATTATTAATGAACCACATTGGGTTATATTGTCTTGTTATAGCATGTTTATTAACCATATAATATAAAAATATAAAGAGACATGGTAAATGTCCAACTATTTAACTAAGAGTTAAATCTAAAAGATAAGGTTAATATGATGACCTAAACCGGTATAAAACCATTTGGTTGAAAATTTTTAGACCCATATCCACCTGATCCTTTAAATAATAATATTTTTTGGGGCCTTTAGAAACCGAAAATTATTTTTTTATAAAATGATATTTCAGGATTTTCCTTAAGTGACCCTCACCTCTCTTATAAAATGGAACTACCCTTCTCTTAATTCCACACCTCCAAACATTTTTCCTCAGAAAAACTTGACCAAAATATCCTCCCAAAATTCATACCTTCATCTTATAGTGATTATTTTTGTCAGAAATCCATCCTAATGAGCCCTTCTGATCAAATCAAAAGAAGACCACAAAGAAGGGGTAAATATTTCATCACATCTTTCTAGTACTTTTCTTCTTCCACTTCCTCTTTAATTGTTGTTTACATTATAAAATAATAACTCCATTATATTATATATACTTTGATGTTACTATAAAAATGGTACAACCATATTCATTATTCTATCCATCATATGAATGAAAAAGTCACCATACGTGCGTACGTACGGCTTACCATGTCCACATCATGGTGTAGTTTGTATTCCAACACTTCATTATTTGGATGGGTATAATAATGAGTATAACTAATGTAAATAATAAATATAACCTGTTAATTATTCTTTATATATTATATACCATCCAATTATATACGATTTCACAATCAATATAATGATATTGTCACTCGTGTGTACGTACGGTTTACCGTCTCCACGATCCGATGAGATATTCATTCCCACGTTCACAATTCAATGATGATTATAAAAATATATATATTAATAATAAATATGTAATATATGAAATGATAATTCTATTGGATATATATATATATGTATGTACTTACATATATCTTATTCACTTGCTTCCGTTTAATATGATATGAAAGCATAAACAATGTTTATGCGTGCGTACGGCCTACCGTCTCCATAAACGGTGCCTTCCATTTAAAATATCTATCTATTACAAGTATTTATATTCTAAATATATATGATATATCAATAAATGTTTATATTCTGGAAGTATTTAAATCAGTATCTTAATTATATGATCAAGAATAACAAGTTAAAACACGTACGATAAAGAAAATTATTATTACCTAAAATGTTAATTTAACATGGAAATCATTGTTAAATGGGTAATATAAAGTTATAAATGAATCATGTATGATATAATAAATATAAATATGGTTTTGGAATAATTTAAAAACTTACTATGGTCATTATAGAGGAGGTTAAATGTACCCTCGACCAAAGGAAAGTGAAAGGTAAGGGTTAATTTTACAATCCCTTTATTATCCGAGGTTGTTTTTACGTAAGTATCTACTAGGAAATATTTATAATCCATGTCCTTGTTTCATAGAATATTTTTCAAAGGGATTATTTTTAATGTAATTTTTTACTAAAACAACATTTCAAATGTTTTAAATATTTATTCTTCTAAATCATTCTCATTAATGTCCATGTATTCAAAATGGTTTATAAGGATTTATTTATATTGACATGAATGATTTTAAAATGTTAATTTCATTCCAAAGTTTCAAAGTTGTATGGGAAAAATTTATTAGGAAATTTCTTTAAATTCCTTCCTTTTTAAATTGTGGGACTTTTAAATGTTTTTGTGAATAAGTTATATTTCTCACATCAAGTTGTACAAATCATTTTCATTTATATCAACATCCTTTGATGGATTTTAAACTTGTTTGAAGTTGATTTATTGTGATACCAATATTACATATTTCATTGAAGGTTTTGTGATATTTTTGACTATGGATGTGTTATTTTTATACCATTCATGGTTTATAGATAAATTACTGACATTTAATATGATTGTTTTAATACAAATGTTTATGTTATGTTTACTCTTTTTCATATGAGGAATGTATTGGACTTAATAAGTGTTGAGTGGATCCTTCTATAGCACTTTAATGCATCAGTAGGTATCATTATAGAAAATAGTGTCTTGGCACAAGGCCTTGACAAAATCTTATTTGTAGTTTTATAATAAAGCCTTGACTATGTGGTTATGAAGTCTGGAATTATGCATTCCATCATTATGAAAGTGGCTATTGATATTGCATGTGATTATTCAACTAGTAGAATATCAATGTGAATAAGTAAATGGAATTATTTGATTTTGTCTTTTCCATATTTCACTAATTTTTATGTTAAAAATTATTATTTTTTAGTCATATACATTTCCTTAAATGTTTATGCTTATTTATGAATGTTTCCTCTATATTGTTATCCTTACTAAGCATCTGAGCTCACATGTTTCTATTTTTTTCCCAGGATTGAAGAAGTATTTTATAGTTAACCTGGAATGATAGATTAAGGGATATGAATGTGTTCAAAAGGGGAAAAAATTTTTTTTGTTTGTTATATTATAATTTAATTTAACATTCATGTATGTAATCTATTTTCCAAGACTGCTAAACTGATCGGTCCTTCGGGACATGATTCCTTGTAATCATGCCAATGTATTAAAATAATGCACTGACTCTGGGCTTCTAGGGTTGGGGGTTACTGTTGGTATTAGAGAAAGTTTACTAACAACCTTGGAAATAGAATTAGATAAAATATGATTAGAGAACATTACCCTAACATATACTTTGAGGATTTGTATAGAATAACTTTCTAGAATTTTGGTAATGTAGAGATTTTGTGTATTTTCCATGAAATACATCGCTGTTTGGATATGAGCTGGTAGAGGTGTCTTTGGCATAGATGAAACTAGGAGTGAAAACTCTAACAAGGTGTTTCGGGCTTGACTGGGGGTATCTTGGAACACAGATATTTTCATTTTCATACTCTTGGTTGCGACACTCCCAGGGGACAGGCTTAGGATAATTCAAATATTTTACAAGCCATTATGAAGGATTTAGGAGTAAATGCTTCTGAAAAGAAAATATTTTATGATTTTAGATTATATGCATAATAACTTCAATTTACATTAGGTATTAAACTCATTTGGAATTATGCAATGAGATTTTAACACCCCAAGATTTCATAGTATGTTATCTCTTCAAAGTAATTCAATAACTTTCACAACACGACACCTTGTTTTAGCGCACCACAACATACCAAACTAGACGTTCAAAAATCGATTATGAATAGTATTATCTGAATTCTGAAAAATATATACTCTATATAATTTTAACACCCATATTATGTGTTTATTAGAAATAATATAAGAACAAATTCAATTTTTCAGATAAAGGAAGTATTTTTCAAAAATACGGTTCTACCGCCTACTAATGGTGAATTTTTTAAATGAAATATCTAAAACTTTTATATTGAATTTGAAAAAATAAAATTATTATTTAGAAGCGGGAAATAAAAATTTGGTTTGGACAAATTTTTGTACTTTTCTGATAACTTTCATATCTGGATAAATAATGAAAAAAACAAGGGTTTAATTGAAAAAAAATTCAATCTAAATAATTTATAGTGTTAAATTATTCATTTTATTGTTTTTGAAGTATAATTAGATTATATTTTTATCATTTAATACAATGTAGGTCAATATAATTAATTTCACATTTTAATTTGACAAAAACACATGTCAATATTTTGATAGTTTTACATTTTTAAAAACTCGCTTTTTGGTTTTGACAACGGGAATTAATTTTGAATTAATAAATACAACATCTATATTTTTAATTTGGTAAAATGGACTTTGTTTTTAAATTGGAATTATTGAAATTATCTTAGGGTATTTTTTGTATTTTTCTAAAAACATTCAATTTTTTCTAAATAGTGAAAGCACTAAGTCATTGTTTAAAAACGACTTTTTATTTAAATAATTGTTTATTTTATTTTATTTTATTTTAGGGAAAAATAGATACATAATACCTGTAAATGTTCAATGTAATTAATTGGAGACATTTTATAGTAATTTTAGGTATATAATATTTTATTGAACGTTTTAACCTCTTTTACTCACCACCTAAGAGCATTTGCAAATTTGCATAAAAAATAATTTTACCACATCTGTGAGTTGAATTTTAAAAATCCGAGAGACACAGTTAATATCATTAAGTAAAACTTCATACAATAAGATGAAAATATTTTTTTTTCTGAATAGTAACTTTTGCCTTTTATTTACCACGGTTAAAAGTAAATTGTGTAATTAAGGATAAAAATGATATCATAATTACCCTAACACATGTCCTAATTGTATTCAACAAGTATATATCTACCAAAAACATCCTTAAGAATAAAATATGATCTTATTTGTTCCACTTGGATTAGATTATGAAATTTATTATTATTTTATTTAACGAATAGTTAAAAGAGTTAAATTCAATGTTTAATAACGAAACAATTTTTAATATAGGGTTATTCAAAAGCATAATTTGACTATAAATATTCGTTAGAAAGATAAAATAATTTCCTTAATATTGGTATTTTATTTATCATTATTATACATTAAAAAATTTAATTTATTTACGACACAATGATCATGCAGTAATTACCTTATTAATGAAAGATTAAAATAATTTATATTATAAATTTCCAAATAAATGTAATTTGAGACTTTTGATGAATTACACTAATTTTATCGGTTAATATGAAATTTTATGGTTGATTAAATATTTTTTTTGAGGTAATAATGTTGTTATGATTTTCACAAAAACCAAATACTAAATAATTTCATATTGACATAAATGAGTTTTTAAAACAAATTCTATATTATTAATTGACATAATATTCTTAAAAATATATGGTTCGTCCAAAGGACTAAAATTATATTTTATATTTCATTAATGAACAAATTTTGGTTCTCTTGGGAGTTTAGAGTACGTTTATTAACCATGTAGTGTAAGAATACTAGAAGACACTGTAAAAGTTAAACTATTTAACTATCAGTTAAATCAAAAAGATAAGGTTAAAACGGTAACCTAAACTTGTCTAAAACCTTTTGGTTGAGAGTTTTTCAACCCATACCCAACATAGATTATAAATAAATCATTTTGGAGCCATTATAACCCTAAAATAATTTTATTATAAAATAATATTTCATGGTTTTCCGAAAGTGACCCTCACCCCTCTTATAAAAGGGAACCTCCCCTTCTCTTAATTTCAAACATCCAAAACCTTTTTTCTCGGCCAACCTCTACCCAAATATCCTCCCAACATTCCTCCATTCATATTAGAGTCCTTATGTTGGTCATAAAGCCATCCTAAGGAGCCCTTTTGATCAAATCAAAAGGAAGAACCCAAAGAAGTGGTAAATATTTCATCACCTTTTTCATGTATATTTGTTCTTCCACTTCCTCATTATTCGTTGTTTCCATTATAAAAAAAATACTGTAGTATCTTATATATACTGTGATGCTATTATAAAAATTGTACAACCATATTCATTATTCTATCCATCACATGAATGACAAAGTCACCATACGTGCGTACGTACGACTTACCATCTCCACGTCGCTGTGTAGTTTGTTATTCAAACACTTCATTATTTGGATGGGTATAATAATGAATATCACTAATTTAAAAAATAAATATATCATATTAATTAATATTTATATATTATATACCATCCAATTAAATATTATTTCACCATCAATATAATGATAATGTCACTCGTGAGTACGAACGGATTACCGTCTCCACGACGCGATGAGATTCATTCACACTTTCACCATTCAACGATGATTATAAAAATATATATTATTAATAATAATGTGATATATGACATAATAATTCTACTTGATATATATATATTTACTTACATATATTTTATTCACTTACTTCCGTTCAATACTATATGAAAATGGAAACAGTGTTTATGCATACGTACGGCCTACCGTCTCCATAAACTGTGCCTTATATTTCATATATCTATATATTATAAATATTTATATTCTAAATATATATGATATAAAAATCAAGGATTATATTCTAGAAGTATTTAAATACTAATCTAAATTATACGATCAACAATAACAAGTTAAAACACATATGATAAAGAAAGCGATTATTACCTGAAATGTTAATTTAACATGAAAAATCAGTATTAAATGGGTAGTATAAAGTCATAAGTGAATCATGTATGGTATAAGAAATATGAATATGCTTCCAGTATAATTTAATAACATACTATGGTCATTATACATAATACTAAACGTACCCTTTACCATATGAAAGTGTAAGGTAAGGGTAAATTCCTCAATCTCATTGTTATTCGAGATTGTTTATGTGTACGTTTTTACTGGGACATATTTATTATCATTGTTAATGTTTCATAAAAGTGTTTTCAAAGGTATTATTTTAATGTACTCTTTTAATAAAACATCTTTTTTAAATGTTTTAAATATTTATTCTTCTAAACTATTCTCAATAATGTCCATGTTATCAAAATGATTTTTGGGATTTATTTATATGGACATGAATGTTTTTAAATGTTAATTCCTTTAAAAAGTTTAAAAGTGGTATGGGACACTTTGATTTAAAAATATCTTTTAAATTAATTCCTTTACAAAATGTGTGAATATTAAAATTATTTCACAGAAAAGGATATTTCTCTCAAAGTGTTTAACTGATCATTTTCAACTATGTCAACATCCTTCACTCGATATTATTCTTGATCAACGTTTATTTGTTATGATAAAAATATTCCTTATTATATTGAAGGATTTGTGATATTTTTTTTTACTGTGGATGTGTTATTTTTATAACTTTTATGGTTTATGGATAAAGTATTGACATTTCCTATGCTATTTTTAATAAAATTTTTATGTTATGTTTAAACCTTTTTATATGATGAATTCATTGGTCTTAATAATTGACGGGTGGAGCCTTCTATAGCTCATCAGTGCATCGTTAGGTCCCATGAGACCAACTAGTGTCTTGACACAAGGCCTTGACCAAATATTATTTGTATTCTTGGCACAAGGCATTGAATATGTGGTTATGATGTATGAAATTATGCATTCCATCATTATGAAAGTGGCTATTGATATTGCATGTGATTATTTGACTAGTAGAATATCCATGTGAATAAGTAAATGGAATTATTTGATTTTATCTTTTTCTTGTTATTATTAAGTTTATGTTTAAAATGCATATGTTTTAGTTTTAATCATTTCCTTAATGGTTTATGCTTATTTATGAAATTTTTCTCAATATTGTTATCCTTACTGAGCATCTGAGCTCACTTCTTTCTATGTTTTTATATTTCCCAAGATTGAAGAAGTATTTTATGGTTGACCTATAGGGATAGGTTAAGGATATGAATGTTTCCAATAGGGGAAATTTTTTTTATTGTTCTTAGTCATTTTATAATGTAATGAAACGTTCATGTATGTAATCTATTTTCCAAGACTACTAAACTGATCGGTTCTTTGGGACTTGATTCCTTGTAATCAAGCCAATGTTTTAAAATAGTGCACCGACTCTAGGATTCAGGGGTTAGGGCATTATAGTTGGTATTATAATAAGTTTATCAATAACCTTCAAAATAGATTTATAAAAACACTAATTACATATCATTACCCTAAGATAGACATTGAGGATTAGAATAGAAGAACTTCCTATAATTTTGAAACTGTAGAGATTTTGTGAGTTTTACAAAAAATACATCCATGTCTGGATACGAGCAGGTAGAGGTGGCTCTGTCATAGATGTACCTAGGGGTAAAACCCCGAAACACCGCTTTGATCGAGACTCGAACGGGAACTGGTGCATAACAATGGGCCTTGTTGTACTCTTGGTTACGACACTCCTGGGGGATATTATTAGGATAAATCACATTTTCATTACAAGACATTATGAAGAATTTATGAGTAAATAATTTCTCCAAGAAAATATTTTTATGATTATGGATTATATCCATAAACTGTTCAATTTATGTTAGGTATTTTACAAGTTTGGAATTATGAATTTCAATTCATAAACTAACCTAGTGTATTTCATTGTTTGGAAATGGCACCCAATTGAAGGAATGAGAACTCCAGCAATATGTATGATCCAAAAAGTACGAAGTATCATATCCATCTTGTAATTAAGCCATCATTTAGAAGATAAATATTCTCCCATGTATTCTCGACAGATGAATAAATAATATCATGTGTTAATAAGATAATTAAAATAATTGTCTGATTCCTATGTCTTTGAAGGTAAGAAAGAGAAGAAAATGATGGTAGAGAGAAAGATAAATGAAGGGAAGAGGGGAAATATTGATTTTCCTGTATGTGATGACTATGTAAAGAATCTCCTTGGTAAATTCTTGAAGGTAATGGGAGTTTGTTAGAAGTGTGGAGAAAAAGGATACCAAGTACGTGATTTCAATGGTAAGAAAAAGGCTTCAAATGTAAAATGCTTCATCTGCAAGGAGTTTGGACACTAAGCGAATCAATGTCCCATTCATCGGAGTATACTGAAAATGATGCTATTATATAATAATAAAGTTATGATACTACAATAGATGAAGAGGAATGACTAGTTTTCTTATGTTGTTATTAAATAATTATGTCATTTCAGTGTTGTATCGATGACATACAAGTTATTTGAATTATGGAAATAAATAAGGATTGTACTGTAGTACTATTTCATTGAGGATTTGGGATTATATTGTTAAATGAAAATTGACTCAAAAAAAAGTTAAACTTTTTTGTAAAATACATGGTTGGTGGAAAGATAAGACATAATATGGTCCTGATACTGAGGTAGTAATTTTGGAATAAGAGATGTTTAATTTGGATAAATTATATTCGATATTCTTGACAACCTTGGAACTGATTAATGGTTTATTTTTTTTATTATTGTTGGAGTATTCACAATTTTTGGATATAATGAATATATATAGTATTATATAAGGAATAAGGGAGCATTAATGAAATCAATAATGTTTTATGGTACTTCGGGGTGTTACCATGGTTTAAAATAATACATGATGAATGTATTCATATGTTATTACAGGGAAAAAAGGATTTTCATTGTGTTTACCTTATAAATTTTGGACGGTATGTTTGGAAAGAAGTATTTTTGATAAGTCTAAAGGTTTGAATGGATTATGTTTGAAATTGGATACTATTGTTATGTTTAAAGAATTTATTATTATTATCATTGGATTTTTATAAAAAGGACAACCCTGAGGTCGGGTGACAACCCGTCGCGTCCGGCAAGGCCATGAGACTTGAACCCGCAAACGAAGGGTGATAAGGGTGAGTCACCTACCACTAGCCTATGTGATGTACTGGTATGTGTAATGTAGTTTTTTTATATATTCTGACAAATGAATTATAAATTAATTATTTTTGGAACCCAATACGATTAAGATAAATAGAATATTTTTGAGTTCCAGTATTTTTTGGAGTGAAAGATGAGTTTCTGGTTGAAATTAGTTGAAGGATGATACCCTGCTTGTCAAGTATATTTTTTCACTCTTATTCTATTAATAAATATATTCTTAATATTTAGGGAAGGTATCTTAAAACAAAAAATGTGGTATCCTAATACCTTATGATTTGTTGAACTAATGATATTTTAAATCATCATAGATTGATGGCCTTTAGGACCTCAATTTTACACTTGTTTGTGATTGATGACCTCAATCACTACCTATAAATATTTTTATTTTTTCCTATAATTATTTGTCTCTAATTTCCACCAATTTTCTCCAAATTGAGATCATAATTTGGTGGTGAATTTTCATTTCCCTTTCCCTCTAATTAAGAATAAATTTTTTTCACCCATTTTCCGATGTCGGCTTTCCACAATGGTATTTACTATTTTTAATCTTTTATTTTCGAAGAACAATTTCAATTTTCAAGGAAACAATTTATTGAATGAGGGGAGAATGTAACACCCCAATATTTCATATTACATTATCTCATCAAAGTAATTCAATAACTTGTGCAACACACAACACCGAGTTTGAGCTCACCATAACATACCAAACTAGTCGTTCAAAAATCTATTATGAATAGTATTAATTGCATTTTGAATCTTATATAATGTATATAATTTTAACACCCATATTATGTGTTTCTTAAACAGAATATAAGAACAAATTCAATTTTTTAGTTAAATTAAGGAAGTATTTTTCAAAAATGCAATTTTACTGCCTACTAATGGTTAATTTTTTCTAAATGAAATATCTGATGAATTTATAATAAATTTGAAAGAATAAAATTATAATTTAAAAGCGGGATATAAAAATTCAGTTTGGACAAATTTTTGGTACTTTTTTGATAACTTTCATATTTTGATTAATTGTGAAAAATACTAGGTTTTAATTGAAAAAAGACGTTTTTAATCCAAATAATTTATAGTTTTAAATTATAAATTTGAAAGGTTTTAAATAATAATTACATTATATTATTATAATTTAATATAATTTAGGTCATCATAATTAATTTCACATTTAAATTTGACATAAACACATGTCAATCATTTAATAGTTTTTACTTTTTTTTAAAACCCGCGTTTTGATTTTGACAACGGGAATTAATTTTAAATTAATAAATGCAGCTTCTATGTATTGAATTTTTTATGATGAAATTTATTTTTAATTCGGAATAAAAATATTATCTTAGGGTAAATGTTTGGTATTTTTCTGAAAATATTCAATTTTTGATGAATAGTGAAAAACACAAAGTTATTGTTTAAAATACAGTTTTTATTTAAATAATTAAATATTTTATTTAAATTAATTTTAGGTCAAAATTGATACATAATACCTATATATTTTCTATGTAATTAATTGGAGTCGTTTTATAATATTTTTGGGTATATAAAATTTTATTGAACTTTTTACCGTCTTTTACCAACCTCCTAGGAGCATTTGAAAATTTGCATAAAACATAATTTTACCAATTCTGTGAGTTGAATTTAAAAAATCTGATACACACGGTTAATATCAATAATTAAAATGTGGTTCAATAAGATGAAAATAATTTTTGGTGAATAGTAACGTTTGACTTTTATTTACCACGGTTAAAAGTAAATATGGAAATTAAGGGTAAAAATGATATCATAATTACCCTAACACATGTCCTATTTGTATTGGATAAGTATAATTAGAACAAAAACAACCTTAGGAATAAAATATGATCATATTTGGTCCAATTGGATTAGATTAGGACATTTATTGTTATTTTATTTAAAGAAAAGTTAAAAGAGTTAAATTAAAAGTTTAATAACCTAACTATTTTTACTATATGGTTATACATAAAATAAATTAGACTATAAATATTAATTATATAACAAAAAATATTTCCTACATAATTTTATTTTATTTATAATTTTTAGAAATCAAATAATTTAATTTATTTATGGCACAATGATGATGCAGTAATTACCTTATCAATGAAATATTAAAATAATTGATATTATAAATATTCAAATTAATGTAATTTGTTACTTATAAGGAATTACTCTAATTTTATAGATTAATATGACATGTTATTTATGACCAAATAATTTGATAATGAATTAATCATGCTGTTATGATATTCCCAAAAACCAAATAATAAATAATGTCAAAATTGACATAAATGATTTTTAAAAAAAAATACTATATTATTAATTGATATAATATTCATAAAAATATAAGGTTAGGAAAATGGATTAAATAATATTATATATGTCATTAATGAACCACTTGAGGTTATCTTGGAATTTTAGGGTAAGTTTATTAACCATAGAGTGTAAGAATACAAGAAGACACTGTAAAAGTTAAACTATTTAACTAAGAGTTAAATCTAAAATATAATGTTAAAATGGTAACCTAAAATTTTCTAAAACCTATTTTTTTGAGATTTTTTCAACCCATCCCCACCTTAGCTTATAAATAAATCATTTTGGAGCCATTAGAAACCAAAACGATATAATTTTAAAATAATATTTCAAGGTTTTCCTAAAGTGACTCTCACCTCTCTTATAAAAGGGTACCTCCCCTTATATTAATTTCACACCTCCAAATCCATTTGTCTTGGCCAAACCCAGACCAAATATCCTCCCAACATTCCACCATTAATCCTATAGTCCATTCATTGGTATGAAATCTAACTTAAGGAGCCCTTTTGATCAAATCCAAACGAAGAACCCGAAGAAGAGGTAAATATTTTATCACCTCTTTCAAGTTAATTTCTTTTTCAACTTCCCCTTTCTCTGTTGTTTCCATTCTAAAATAAAAACACCTCTATATTCTATAAAATTTGATTTTATAATAAAAATTTTACAACCATATTCATTATTTTATCCATCACATGAATGAAAAAGTCACCATACGGGCGTACGTACAGCTTACCGTCTCCACGTCATGGTGTAGTTTCTTATTCAAACACTTCATTATTTGGATAGGTATAATAATTTATATAAATAATTTAAATAATAAATATAACATATTAATTATTATTTATATTTGATATACCATACAATTACATTCTATTTCACCATAAATATAATGATATTGTCGCTCATGCTTACGTACGGATTACCGTCTCCACGACGCGATGAGATTCATTCACACGTTCACCAATCAACGATGATTATAAAAATACATATTATTAATAAATATGTTATATATGACATAATAATACTACTGGATATGTATTAATATATATCTACTTACATATATTTTATTCACTAACTTTCATTCCATACGATATGAAAACGGAAACAACTTTTATGCGTATGTATGGTCTAACGTCTCCAAACACGGTGCCTTCGATTCCATATGTCTATCTACTATAAATATTTATATTCTAAATATATCTGATATATAAATCAAGGATTATATTATGCAATTATTTGAATCATGATCTTCATGATACAATCAATAATAATAAGTTAAAACACATACGATAAAGAAAGTGATTATTACACAAAATGTTAATTTAACATAGAAATCATTATTAAATGGGTAGTATAAAGTAATAAATGAATCATTAATGATATAATAAACATTAATATGGTTCTAGTATAATTTAATAACATACTATGGTCATTACACAGGAGGTTAAACGTACCCTCAACCAAAGGAATGTGTAAGGTAAGGGTTAATTCCCCAATCTCATTATTCTTCGAGATTGTTTATTGGTAAGTTCTTACTGGGACATATTTATTATCCATGTCAATGTTTCATAAAAGTGTTTTAAAATTTATTATTTTAAGGGCCACTTTAACTAAAACACCATTTTAAATGTTTTGAATTCTTGTTCTTCTAAACCTTTATCATTAATGTCTATGTTTTCAAAAATATTTTAAGGATTTATTTATATGGACATGAATGTTTTTAAATGTAAATTCCTCTCAAAAGTTTCAAAGTATTATGGGACACATTGATTCAAAAATATCTTTTAAATGACTTCCTTTATAAATTGTGTGACTTTTAAAATGATTTCATGAAAAAAGGATATTTCTCTCAAAGTGTTTAACTGATCATTTTCAATTATGTCAACATCATTAACAATATATTATTCTTGATCAAGGTTGATTTATTATGATAAAAATAATCCATATTGTACTGAAGGTTTTGTTATATGTTTGACTGTGGATGTGTTATTTTTATACCATTCATGGTTTATGGATAAATTATTAAAATTTTGTATGCTAGTTTTAATAATAATGGTTATGTTATGTTTAATCCTTTTCATATGAGGAATGCATTGGTCTTAATAAGTGACGGGTGGGGCCCTCTATAGATTCTCAATGAATCAATAGGTATCATGAGACAAACTAGTGTCTTGGCAAAAGGCCTTGACAAAATCTTATTTGTAGTCTTGGAATAAGGCCTTGACTCGGTGGTTATGAAGTCTAGCATTATGCCTTCCATCATTATGAAAGTGGCTATTGATATTGCATGTGATTATTCGACTAGTTGAATATCCATGTGAATAAGTAAATGAAGTTATTTGATTTTATATTTTCCATATTATTCTATTTTTTATGTTTAAAAGGCTTTTGTATTAGTCTTACACATTTCCCTAAAGGTTTATGATTTTTTATGAAAATTTCCGCTATATTGTTATCCTTACTGAGCATCTGATCTCACCCCTTTTATGTTTTATTTTTTCATGGATTGAAGAAGTATTTTACGGTTGACCTGCTAGGATAGGATAATGGATATGAATGTGTTTAATAGAGGAATTGTTTTTGTTGTTAGTCATTTTATAATGTAATGTAATGTTCATGTATATAATCTATTTTCTAAGTATGTTAAACTAATCGGTTCTTTGGGACTTGATTCCATGTAATCGTGCCAATGTATTAAAATAATGTACTGAATCTGTGCTTCTGGGGTCAGGGCATTACAAAGATTCATACACTAACCTAGTGTATGAAATTTTTTAGAAATGGCACCCAGTATATAGAATAAGAACTCCAACAATACGCATGATACAATGAGTAAGAAGGATCATATCTTTCATGGTATAAAGACAACATTTATAAAGGAAATAGTCTCCCACGTATTATCATCATATAAATAAATTATATCTTTTTTTATAAGATATGTAAATAATTCTATGAATACTCTGGATTTGAAGGGAAGCCAGAGAATAAATGGATGGTAGAAAGAAAGATGGATAAAGGGAATAAGAGAAAGAATGATTTTCCTATATGTGATAAATGAGTAAGAATGGATTTAAAATCTATATTAGTAGTTGGCTATTTTTTCTATTATTTTTAGCAAATATGTGAATAATTTATAAAGGGTAACCCATGGTTTTCCCCAGTCAGGAGTTCGACATGTGTATCATATTTCATTATGGGGTTAGTGTTCTAGAATTTATATGGGTATTGCTTGTTTTTTTATTATTTTATATATAATGGTTAATTCCATTGTTTTATTTGTTGGATACATTTTCAAATTATATTTTTTATGAAAATATAGGTTGATAAGATCATTTTTCTAGAGTTAATTGGGGAATGTTAATCATATGAGGCTTTTCCTAGTCTTTTAATGATAGTTTTCAATTTATAGTAAACTCTCATAGTGTAAGATTTATGTATGTATATCCTTTTATCTAGGGAATATTAATACATTGGATTGTGTTGTTATTATACTTCCTAAATATTGAGGCTATGGTGATTAGTGTGATTAATATATCAAAGTTGATATAGGATCCATTTGAATAGACAACCTCAAATCAGTTGGTTGTTTGTGTGAGGGAAAGATGTTTCTTACATTCAAATGATGATGGTCTCCCCATACTCTACAATCATGTGACAGGGTCCCAAATTTTTAATGTCGATTTAGGGGTATAATATGACTAGGTATCTTTGGTGATGTGTTTGATGGTTTTCTATTGAATTTGGAAAGCACATAATTCTCCCCTTGAGTTAGATAATGGATTTCCCTTTATGTGTATATTAAATAATATGATAGATTTTTTTGAGTGAGTATTTCCCTAGTGGATCATATTCCTCGGTGGGGAAGTCCTGGTGGAGATTTCAGACATTCTTGTTATGTATCATCTCCATCCTTGTGGTGGAGAATGTTCCTTTTTTGGCCTTTGGAGTTCTGGAATGTACTATCTTGTGGTCGTAAACTACTGGAGTATGTTCATTCAAATGGACATGACCATCCACATTGTATTATGTTAGAATAGTTCACTGATAATAAATTTTTTATTGTTGGTAACTTTGAGTATATTAGTGAGGTATCTTGGAATAATTGTAATTTTATTTAATGAAGGAGTAAAAAAAACCCATATGGATTTTTTACTTTGGATGTGGATGCAATCCTATTTGGAGAAGATGGTGTAGAGTTGGGATTTCTAATGGTGATAGAGAAATGATTCACCTGGAGGAAATGTTTTATCCTTATTCCTTATTTTGACTTTATTAGTGTATTCACTTTCTCATTAGGAGATGATAAAAAGGTTGAAGTGCACCCTAAAAATCACGCTACATAACAAATCATTCAGATTCAATACATAATCTATATTATTATTCATAGTATAATTTTTTTTTATATGGATATATTTCTCCCATGTAAATTCCATGTAAATGTCTCCTTAAATGTGGGGAGCACAATTCTCAAGTATTAAATTTTCCATGATAATGAACATCTTCCAACTGGAAATTGGTGGATTGTTTTTTTACTTTTACTTATGTGGTTAAACATCCATTTAGTGAAAAAAGGTTTTGATAGTTGAGAATTTTTGAGATTCATGTCATGAATATTTATACGTATAATAAGGCATTGATTCAAAATAATCATGATCCAATAACTTCTAGGGTCAATGGTAAACTATTAGGAGTTAATTTTTCAATGAATGTGATGAAAATAAGACGTACCCCTTAAATACATTTGTGTTCAATGCTTCAATGAAACATTGACCCTAAACATTACTGTAGTGTTTTTGAAGTTTTTTTTTCATTCAACCCAAGTTTATTTTGTGAGATACCTTGTTTATTATCACTTATGGTCCCCTTTTTTAGGAACCCATTTTTAATGGTGGGGAGACTGTAGTGAAATTAGTTTTTCAGAAGTGTGACATATCTCATTTTTTAGTTTTAGAATCTTGTTTTTTGTAAATTTTCAAAATGTAATTTTATATATAGTAAAATAACTTAAAAAATATTTCTATTATTTAGTTGTTTTTTGGATATAGTGTTTATATGTGGGTTTGATTTTGGTGAACTTTTGAGATAGTTTATTATTAAGGAATAGTTAATTTTTAATAAATATGTACATTTATCCTATATGTTTGAGAGGTGATTACATATAAATGGATCCTATAAAGAAATTAAAAAATTAGGGAGGTTCCTAGAACAAGGATATTTACCTAGGTGAGGTATAAGTTCTTTGCTCTGTTGACATGTCATAGAATAAGAATATCTAGGTGTTCTTTATTTTGAATAAATAACATATTATTATTTTATAAATACCCTCAATATACACTTACTGTATGTTTGGTCCTTATATCTTGCCACTATAGGGGAAATTAGAGAGGTAGAGGAAGATATTGTTCTTTGAGGTGTATCTGACATCAAATTGGAATTTCATAGTCATACTCATGTGACAACGATGAACAAGTCTTATATAATCAACAAGTGGAATGATCCATAGACTTTATATCCATGAGGTAGGAAAAATATATGATTTTTCATATTCATTTTCTTCATGAAATTTAATATTTTTTTCTAATGATGGATTTATTTGAGGTCACCTGAAATTAACAAGTTTATAATTTCTAAATAATTATGTACTAATATTCATACAATTTTATACATATTAAATTCGTTTTCTTTCTTAAAATAATTTTAGGGGATTATATTTAATATTTCAATCTATGTAAAGATTTTTTAGACTATTTATCTAATGAATTATTTTTAATTTTAGCGATTTTTGTTTAATTAATATCAATTAGACTTCTTTACAATTTTTTACCACATCAAGTTCCCATGAATAATACCTCTATTCATCATTTATTTTTAATAAATGAGATTTCATCATAACCCTTCATTGATGAACGTCTCTGTGATTGCAATATCAGGTGGTTTGATTTCCCTTATGACCATCATACATATTTTTTACACTATTCCCATGTTCTCTTGGATGTTTGACCATGAGAGATTGAATGAATTGTGAATATGGATATGAAAAAAGTTGGTTGGTAGTGTGGGTTTACAAAATGCATTCAGGATGTGAAACAGATTACAATAAATCATGGATGAAACTTATATAATATAGATGGTGATGGGTGAGGTTCAACACAATGAAGGAAATGCAGGTAAAAAACTCTGATTAGATGTGATACAATATTCAGGGGCATCAATCCTAGTCAATAGTTCCATTAAGTGTATAATATGTATTGGGGATGTGTTGGGAAAAGAATCTTAAATTAGATTATAAAAAATATTAAATGAGAATAGTTTATAAATTTCATGACTAAAAAAATGTTATTCTAGGAACTACACATTGTGTACTACTTTCCATGTAGTGACTTGGGGTTTTAAAGGAGATTTATATCACACCATTTATAAATATGATGTGCATGTCATGTATGATCTCCTTTTGGTGGAAAAGATTTATTCCTAGACATAAATATCACATCTTTTATGTCTAAATGTACATGTCATGTAGTGATAGGTCACACATCATGAGGTTTGATGGAATTCACACCCAGTTACACATTGAGACCGCCACATCATGCACCTCTTTAGGGCATGTCATGTAGTTTGACTCCACATAGTGTCAAGGTTTAAATACACTCCCATAGGGGTTACACACCATGTATATAAATTAAATTTCATTTACTATGTTTCATGTGGTGTTTTCATATCTTCTCACTTTAGTATTATAATTGTACACATGAATAGTCTGATCTAGTCATTTTTCCACATAGAACATGATGGTATGTGTAATGACCCAAAGTTCTATCAATGGAATTCCTTTATTATAAGTATTCCTTAAACTATAAAAAAATTAGGAAACACAATGAAATATAATGATACTAAATACTATGTAACCATTAAACATAATTTTCCCACTTCTATTTTTTGAGTTTCAGAAATCTAACAAACACGTATGTGTTTAGGGTGATTTTTGGAGTCTAATAGAACAGAAATAATTTTTGATGAATAGTAACATACCCTAATGAATATTACCCATACCTGTGATATTATATATATAATATTAAATTTAATTAATGATGTACCAATGTTTTTGAATAAGTAAAAAAATGTTTTAGAAACTGTATTTTTCAAGTAAATTATGATTTTAATTAAAAAATAATGTCATCATAGTTACAAAATTATTTTTAAAAAATGGAATTCATTTTTGGATTCTAAACATTGAAAAATGGTTAGGGAGAATTTTTGGGATTTTTCTGAAATACTTGAATTTTTTTGTGAATAGTAAAATACATTAATTTATCGTATAAATACATTATAATTTAAACACACTATTCCAGACATCAAAAGTGATGTAAGAATCAAAATATCAAACTCACATTCCCTATTTAATATTATAGGTCATGGAATCATCAATATTTCTTATCTTGGTGGAAATTAATAAACTAATGATTAAAATATAAAGAAAACCCCCTCTCCCCTCCACTGTAAATAGCACCCTTCACACCCTCATTTCCTCATACCTCTCAAGATTCAAGACTTCTCTAAAATCTGCCCAAAAATCTTCCATATCCCCTCCCCCAAGTTCCAGATATTATGGTCTCATCAAAATACCATCTTTGGTTCCTTAAGGAGGATCTCAAGAGGATGATTCAAGAGGAAATTCCTCTCTTTCTCTCTCTTTTCCATTAATTTCCTTTCCATTTCATGTTCTTTTCTAAATATATCCCCACATATCCTCATACACATGGTATGGTAACTCCATTATCATAAATATACTATAATTTTATCATACTAATGGGATAATATATAATCCAACCCCCTAATACTCTTCTTTTTTTTATAATTTTGGAAAGGAAAAGGTTGTTCGTGAGGTGTTAATTTATCACTTCAAGAACGACATGTTTTAAATTTTTGTTACCCCATTTAGATCAAGACATGAAACCATTTTTATGGTTGAAAAAGATTATATTATTTGTATTATATCTTATTTAATGTTCTTTAACTAACTTATATACAAATTACTAATTGAAAAATCAAAACATGTTCATTGAGATCCAAAAAATCCTCCAATTAACCTAAAATGATCAGAATTAAATCTTAACTAATGATTCATCCTTATGGTATATAACATAATTCATTATAATATCATTTTAACTCATGTAATATAATTTTTTCCTTGAAAGATAAGTTATTTATGTTTATTCATGTTCTACATGAACTTTCATTCATGAATACAAGTGAACCATTCAAGAAAACCATAAAAATAGACATTCCCGAACAATAGTTTTAAACACTATAACTCATCCAAATGCCCATAAAATAACATAATGAAACCATAATGAACTATATTAATTTAAACATGGTTATGGAATTTTTAATTAATCAATATAATCTTGTTATATAGTACTTTAATGTGAATAAAGTATTCAGATACAAGCTAAGGGGAAATTCTTGAACCTAACTTAATTTCACCGAGTTATCCCTCTTTCACATCAAGTTAGTTATGGGTTCTCCTTAAAATAATTTTTTTTCATTATACTACGTTTTTTGAGATGTAAATGTTTTACAATGGGGTTTATGTACAACAAATGATTTTCAAAAGAACTCTTCTTTAAAAAACATTCATTTTACTTCTCACTCATGGTGGATGGTTCTGGTATCAAGTTTGTGATTCCCACATTCTATTAAGAAACCAAATTTTATGAAAGGGTTCTTATGAGATGAAACCCATTCCTTACCATGGTTAATTTGTGTTCAATGTTTATATATTTTCTATGTGGAATGCATGGAAATTATATTGTTATGATGTGATGGGTGTGCCCATAATTATACAGCGCTCTAACACATTAAGTAAAGTGATGAATCTCCTGAGTTAAAGATAAATGATGTGTGAACAAGATATGATATGTTTTCACAAATATGTGTGGTTGAAAACCACTAAAAATGATTTTTATGTATTTTATGAATTTCCACATTTCATGTCTTTTATTAATGATTCCTCTTAAGTTCATTATCCTTTACATAGGCTATGATTATGCTCACCCATTATTATATTATTATTATCTACCCAATTATTGGGCTTTTAGATCACCCCTTATTTATATATATCATCAGGTTAATATGTGTACTAAGGAGATTACAGGGGACAATAAGAGGATATATATGAATTAATTAAATAAATTTTTTTGATTGATGTTGTAAATTTTATGTTTGGTAATTGTTTTCCCATGACACTAAACCTCTGGATCTTCATGGTGTAACACTATTACGTTGTTTATCTTTATAATGATGTAATAGTAATGTATGAAAAAGTAGGGTCACTATAGTATGTACCTCTTATCCAATAGGATATATTAATTAAGGTGTTTTTGGAAATTCTTGTCCCTTATATTCAAAAAAATGAATTATAGGGTGTAGATGAGATACATGTTTAACAAATGAGTTCATAAACCCCCATGGTGGAACATTTTTTCTAGGGAAAAGGTCATTCGTACACTTAGTGATGTTTTTAACCCCCTTGGTGAAGTGTAATGGGCCCTCAACATATAAAATAAATAACCCCATAGCCAATGCACATGCTACACAATGTGGTGTGGGACCTCTATATGGGTTGGAGCCCCTATGATTTTCTGAAGAACACCACTAATGCACAGGTCCCCCACTATAGTTAGAGTGATAGAAGGAAGGATGGATGTTGATTAAAGGTATTTTAGGTATTACCTCCAGTTTTTTAGAATGATATTCTATCCAGGGATTTAGTTTACTTTTGTATGTCGGGAAATGGCTCTACATAGGGAATGAAATCACCATAGATGACATATATTACTTTAATGAAGTGTAGATACACTATTAGGGTTCAAATACATAATGTAGGATTTTTTGGGGTGTTTGGTTTTTTTACATTTCAAAATTTTTCATTTTCATGTTTCATTTTGCTTGTAAAATGTATGGTCTTCAAATATAGTGATTTATGGATTCTTTTTATATATGGTGATTGGGGATTCTTTCTATACAATTGATTTCCATAATGGTCTTACTTATATGTATGATATTGATTTTAAAAATATTGAGTATTTTTATATTCTAAAAAATATAGTTTTTCATGATATATGATCCTTTATGATGCTGATCTAAATGGATGGGACTTCACATTGTCCCCAATTTTTCTACTACTGGATAATATCTAGGATTTTTATACTTTATTCTTTATCAATTATTTAAGGGACTATATTGAACTTATCTTGTAATATTTCATTTGTTTTATCAAGTAATATTATTGGGGGTGTTTATAATCACTCCTATATTAACCGTATTATCATCAGTTTTGTGTCTCTAAAAATGCAGTTTGGTGATGATCTTGGTGGACATAGATTTGAAGTTGTTTATTCGAAGTTGATTCTTAGATATGATTAGTTGGTCATCATGGTTAATGTTGTTTTAGGTCATCTCTTTCCAAAGTATCATAATTATAGGAGAGGATATCCCATTTAATTTATCCATTTTATAGGGTAACCATATAATGTGTATTGATTATTTATTTGGGTTTTCCCATGGGAAATTATATTAGATAATTGTTTCCCCATGAAGATATTGTAATATTTATCATTTATATATTCATTTTGATGGTGTTTTATGGTTATATAACGTTTCTTATGTTAAATATACATTAAAAGTTGATAGAGGATTATTCATTCCCTATATATTATTCCTTCATCGTGATAGTAACCAACCCTTGTCCTGTTGAAGTAAATAATATTATGGCACACTCAGCTTAAAGCAATCTCAGGTGGGGTCCTAGGGTGTCATATCATGTTACTAAATAATTAATCACCATTTTTATACCCATTTTAAATATTTATAATCCAATACCATATTTTAAATGTAGTTAAAATTTTTTATGTATAACTATTGATAATAATGAAGTTAAAATTCACATTGTGGTTATTAGTCTTAAATGAAGAAATTATATTAATTAAATATTTTTTTGCATAAAAATGTACTCTAAGTAGAAAAGTGTGGTGTTTTTTATGTAATTAATTTTCTAATCCCTTAAAACTAAAAATCTAAAGTTTTTAGGAATTTAAATGTTATAGTATTTATTTCAAATCATAAAATCATAGGATGGTTATTTTATGTCGTATATATCTGGTATCAAAGTAGGGTTTAAATATATTATGTGTTAGGATGATGTTATGAAATAAAAGGAAGTATAATTTAGAGATGTTAGTTAGGTTTACATGGCGATTATACATTAATTTATGGTTTTGTTAACATGGGATTTTTATTAGTCATTATTTTATGAGGATTAATAAATTGTTTCATCTAATTTATATTTATTTTAGAAAGTTTTTCTATAGATGTATTTGGTCGAATGATGTAAGAAGATAGCAAATGTATAATATCATCCTAAATCCACAACATGAAATTATTGGTGTTGTATTTGAACAATTTGTGGTTATGTTATCTAAAATAACATGGTCTATAAATGGTGGTACTAAGGGAAAGGAATGGCCAATTTTTCATAGGTAACCTTATCAATTGTGAATCATTTCATGTGATAGGATCCTCCAACATTTTCTAAAACCATAGACTCAGTGATATCCAAAGGGTAAAAAAATACTATGGAAAATATATATGAAATTTTTTAGTTATTCAAAGTATTATTAGTTAACACATTTGGTTTATTATTTTTAAGGTAAATATGATCAGTTGTGGTGAATAAATTAGATTATAAAGAAGGATAATGATATTTATAGCATGGAATGGATGTTAAATAAATATTATTTTATGGAAAAATATTTTCTTAATATGTTTCAACATAGAATGAAAAATAAATTTTATGAGTTTAATAAAAAATAAAGACATAGTTGTTTCTTATGAAGGAAATTTTATGGTATTCTCAAGTTATGAACCAAATTCTATTCTATAACATGAAATTAAAATTAAAATATTTTATATAAGTTTGAAACAAATTTTACAATGGGTGGTAGTTACTTATGAATTAAGGATTCGTAAAGAATTTTTTTGATTTATTAGGATGGTTTAAATGGAGTTTTTCACCCATATATATCTCACTAAATCAAGGATAATAAGTGATCAAGGTGGAAGAAAGTGGAAAAACTGTAAAAAAAGTATTTTTATGTTAATATAATTCTATTTCTATGATGCCCTAAATGTGGAAAAGTGAAATTTTTTGAGTTCCCTATGAGATCAATGAAGTGTTATCGATGTCGTAAACTTTGATATATGGATATTTATTACAAGGAAATGAATAATTATCAGATAAATAATTGGGAAAATTATGAACACAAATCTTATTGAGGTTTTCACCTGACTGTGAAATGTTTTAATTATAATGAGTTGGGTCTGTATTCCTATATATCTGAAAATTTAATTTTAAAAAGTTGAAATAAGCGATTTCATAAACATAAAGGTGTGGGGAATTGATTTTCAATGACATTAATAGATATTCAACCATCACATGAAGTGGTAATAGGTACTTCATTTTTTTACTCAAATTATAAAATTCCTAGACGGAATGTGTTTCTACACATTATTTTATTTTTAGGAATTGTTGGAATCATTTTATAATCAAATGTGATGTAATATTACTTGTGAGTATTATTTTTTTAACTATGTTTGACTTTTATTTCACTCTAAAAAATGATTTTCATTCGGTATATCATGCAGATGTAGATTATAGAACAAATGAATTAATAATTATTTTTTAGAATAATTTTATGTTTTTATTTAAGAATGAATTCAAACCAATAATAAAATACCATGATCTTGATAAATAGATAAAATATCATCTGGAATTATATATTTCTTATATCATTTAATATAATTAAATGGTATAAATTAATGATGTATGAGTGGAAAAAGAATATTTTTTTTATATTTCAAGATCATTTTCCATGTATTTTTTTTCATCGGGTGGTGTAATTCACTAATTATTTAGTTCTTGATGTTTAGACAATTTCAAAATCAACTTATAGAATAAATAATCTAGATCCACTACTACAAACACGGCCTTTATCAGCGCTAAAAATGTCCTTTATCAGCGCTAGAAAAGCGCTGATAAAGCCAGCGTAGATAAAGGGGGGTCCCCTTTATCAGCGCTTTCGTTTTAGCGCTGATAAAGGACCCTTTTATCAGCTCTTTTAAAAAAGCGCTGATAAAAGTTAAAAAAATTAAAAAAATTTAAAAAAATTTAAAAAAAATTAAAAAAATTAAAAAATACTGCCAATCGGGGGGGCTTTTATAGCGCTTGAACCCCCCCCCCCTTTTACAGCGCTTTTCAGCCCCTATACAACACCCCACTCACCCCACGCACCCCCTCCACTCTTTCACAGCGCTTGCTCCAATATTCCTCATGCGCGCGCACTCCTGCCTCCACCAGGATTTGAACTCGAGACCTCCCCCCCGCGCACCTAAGCCCATACTACTACTCTATTTTGATTTTCTTTCCAATTCATGATATCTCTATATATATATATTTATATATTTAGTTATATTTTTTGTATAGTAATATATATTTATATTAATATATATATATAGTTATATTATAATATATATATATAGTTATATTATAATATATATAGTAATATTAATATATATATATAGTGGTATTAATATATATCTATATCTATATATATATATATTTAGTTATATTTATTCATATAGTAATATATATTTATATTAATATATATATATAGTTATATTAACATATATATACAGTTATATTAACATATATATAGTTATATGAATATATATTTATATAGTTGTATTAATATATATATAGTGATATTAATATATATATTTATGGTGATATTAATATATATATTTATAGTAATACTAATATATATATATGTAGATATATTAATATATATAGTTATTAGATTAATATATATATAGTTAGATTAATATATATATATATAGGTAGATTAATATATATATAGTTAGATTAATATATATATATAGTTAGACTAATATATAGGTATATAAATATTCATATATTGGTATTTTAAATAAAATGGATATTATTTATTATTTAGATAAAACTAATATATTTTATATGTAAATATGATTAATTATTTATTTAAAAAATTTAATTTTTAGGTGCGAATATATTAAAAATATGTACATATAGTTATATATTTGATTATAAATAGTAGTTCGTTATAAAAAAGGATGAAATTTCAAGAAAATAATATCAATATGAATGTAATACCATGGAATAAATTCAGTCCCTGCCAAAAAAATCCAATAATACCCCCTTAAACGAGTTTGAAAATCCACAATATGTTAAACAATCTGGGTACCCCGACAAAAAAAATCAATTTCGGAGGCCTTCTGGGCCTCTTTTGGCCTCGAAAAATGCTTAAACGGGGTCTCCCCAGGTCACAACGACGTAGATCTCGTCGCAGGCTTCGATTTTATATGTGGTAGACCTCAAACGGACACCCGGATCAAAAGTTATGGCCGTTTGAAGTTTGAGTTGCGTTTTCAACATATTTTGGATCTTTTTAAATTTTTTAAATTTTTTAGCCCTCAAATTGTTATTAAATGACTATTAATCCATAATTATTATCAAAATATTAATTAAAAATATTTTTTAAATTTTTTAAGAAGTCATTTTCACTAAATATCTTATATATTAAGTATAATAAGTGTAAATGTACATTTATACTTATCTAAAATATATTTAAAAATTATATATTATATTTATATAACAATATAAATATATTTATATATTAATATGTTACTATATTTTTAATTTTTTTTTTGAAGTCGAACCTTTATCAGTGCTAAAAAAAGCGCTGATAATGGGGTGCCTTTATCAGTGCTTTTTTGAGCGCTGATAAAGGGGGGCGCTGCGAAAAACTGTTTTTGTGATAGTGATCTATTAGAAATGGAAGTTAAATTAAATTATTTTCTTGATAAGGGACTTCATTCATCCTATAACATCACCTGGGGGATCTTTAGTTTCATTATTTAAGAATAATGAAAGATATATGAGGAATTTCTCTAATTATAAGGAACATGAACACATTATTGTTAATAAAAAGTATTATTTACCATATATTGTACCTTGTTTGATCAGCTCTATATAACACAGTAATTTTTGAAGATTGATATCAGGTATGGATATCATTAATTTATATTAATGGAATAAAAATTTACCAACATATAATATCAAATGAGGTATGTTCACTATGAGTTTATAATTACATGATTTGGGTTTATGAGTATATATTCTATATTTATAGATTTGATATATTGTTTATTCATAGAATATTTGTTTCAATTTGTGGTGGTATTTATTTGTGATATGAAGCTATATTCTTGAATTTATGAATATCATGATAAAATTGATAAGTATTCTCCATACCAAAAATAAAAAATTATTTATATATAAAAATTAGTAAATGTGGGTTCTGGTAGAAAAATTTCATTACATGGGTATATTATATATTATGATGATATATCAGTGGATCATATTAAAAGTAAGTTGGTTGAATAATTAATAAGATAAAATAGTATCACAAAAATTCACAGTTTTCTTATATTAGTGGGTTGTTATTGAATTTTTTTTTAAAACATTTCTCTGTTAGCTAACCCATTAAAAAACATTTCTCGAAATGGTATTAAATTAATTTGAAAAAATAAATGTGAATAATTTTCACATGAATTAAATAAAATAATTTTTAAATGCTCTATTATTATCCTTTTCATAAAGAAATCATGGATTTTTTATTTACAATTATTTTTCAACAATATGTCTTGGTTTTGTTTTCCTAAAAAATGACAGTGTTATATCATATAAAATGTGATAGTTAAAACCATATAAGAAAACTTATTCAAAACACAACCTTGATCATGTAGTGGTAATATTTACTTTATAACTATTTTTTAAATTTTGGAATGGAGAAAAATATTACTTATATATGTGAAAATAAATGTTTTGTTTATATATTCAATCAAAATTAATTGAATATTGGGGAAAGTTGGTTGTTGTAATTTTTATAAGATTGTGATTTTATGATTCATTTTCATACAAGAAATAAAAACAAGATCAAATATGATTTTACATGAAATAATAATGAAATGTTAACCATTTTAAATTCATAGCATGATCCATCAGTTAATGACATGATGAAAACATTATTGGAAATGTTGATGGTGGACACCTCTTTGAATTTGGAATAAGTTAAAGTACAATCACCTTTTTTGGAAAGAATAATATAAGATAATAAAGACAATCGTAGATTAAAGGATAAAAAATGTGATAAAATAAGGAATGTGGCATTACTTTAATATATATTCACAACATTTCATATGATTTTCAAATATGTTATGTGTACCGAATTACTCTCAGATAAAAGATGACATATTGGGTGACTCACAAAACACTCCATATTCCATTCATCTTGGAAACACAAAAATGTATATATATATTTGAAAAATTATTTGGTTGGATGGAATGAATAAATATATTTCTAATTTTACCATGAAATGTTTTGTTTTTCAATAGTTAAACGTAAAATGAAAACAAAAAAAATGAAAATTTTCAAACATTATGAATACCAAAATACAAGTGGAAACCTATATCCATGGATTTCATCATGTTATTACCAGAGTAATATCATAGAAATAATGGAATATTGTTTATTATTTATTATTTGAATAAATATTTTAACTTTTTTTCTAATAAATATAATATGTATTTAGATCAGCTTCGAGGACTCTATCTTAAATATGTAGTATAGTTACATGGATTACCACATTTTTCCTAATCATGATCCAAGGTTTACATCCAATATTTTTAAGGTACATACAAATTCATTTGGTAATGAATTAAATTTTAGTATATCTTTTTGTCCCCAAATATATGGACAATCATATAAATAAATTAAAATATTAGGGGATATGATTTGGGCTTATTTATTGGATTATGTTTTTTAGTAGGACCAAAATAATTAATTTATTTAATTTACTTATTATAAAAATTTTAATTTCAATATATAGATACAACATTGTGAATAATTTTATAGTAATAAAGGATTGAATACACCCTGTTTGGATAATATTGAGTATAAGAAGTTGTTATGAACTGAATTCGTGAATGAGATAGTTGAAAAGGTGAAATTAATTAAACATCATAAGAGAGTGACTTAATGTATATAAAATATATTGGAAAATAATTGAAAGAATTATATTTTATTTGAGCAAGAAGATAATTTTTTTGATAAAATATATCAATGGAATTTTGTGTCATGTTTTAGTGTCAAGGAGTGAAGCCATTAATTTTTGTAATAATTTGTAGAAAGTAAAATCAACTGCATATCTAGTATTCATTCATATTATTTTATCTCAAGCAAAAAAGGGGTTTTTTATCTTTATTAAATTAATATATATATATATATATATAATCCATATCATATATTTATTGTTCAAGTAGTATAGTTGCATTAAAAACTTTCTTATGAGAAAAACCAAATTCAGATATATAATCATATATAGAAAGTGTTGTGAAATATCGTTCCTTTTCTAGTTAGAGTTTTATAGACAAATCATATGGATGAAAAAACAATAATGAATCCAAGATAGCCAATAAAAAAATTATCATTATATATATTTACTATATATTAAAAATTATTATAATGAAATTTATTTACGGGGAGAAGAATAGAGCATCCAAATATTTTTAAATAAAAATTTTCATTTTGGGTTTTCTAATATATATTTTATGGATGTTTATTTGTTATAATTTTCAATTAAAATTTTTTATTTAAAATAACTTATATATGTGTCTATATTAATATCATGATATATTAATTGAATTAATCAATTTTTTAATAACATTCCTTAATTTATAAAATTTATTTATTTATAATATGTTTTATAGACGGATAGTAATATTAAATATATGAATTTTAAAAAATATTTATTATTATAATTATTTTATAAATAGTGTTATGGAATGGTGAGAAAGAAGAATGTGATTTTCAATTTAACAAATAAATATAGGTATTTCAAAAATATATATTATATTATTATATTATATGTTTTATTTTAAATTATTAGATTAAATAACGATATATTTATTTGAATAAAATGAATTGTATCATAATTTATCAAGCTTCACCATAAGGGAAACCTTACAACTTGTGATCTATTTAATATCCAAGGGGATATTTTTTTTCAAATTTATTAATTAATTTAACAAGTGTAAAAAAGGAAATTGTACTCATTCATCATGATTTTAGATACTCTATCAAAATAAATAAATTTTTAATGATGGGTTTATATTTTGGTGAGATTTTGAAAATTTTTAGTGATGTGAAAAACTTTAGAAAAATAAAATATCTGAATAAAAATAATAATATTCTTTAAAAAGATTTAATTCTCTCTTAATCACTATATGTTTCTAACTATATAAAAGTAATTCAATAAACACCAAAGTAATTTTCAACAGAGAGTAGGAGGAGGACTAATGGATGAGGATCAATAATGAATCAATGGATATGGGAAAAATATGGTTCTCTGGATCATTTTCATTACCGTCTCTTCAATTTTTTCATATGAAAACTATCCCTTCTTGTTTATATAAAAAATGGATGAATAACATTCCAAAAATAGATTTTTTTTTTTAATTTGGATATCAATATATAATGAATTGACATGTATGTTTTTAAATTCGATGAGTGGATTGTGAGAAAATATAGAGGTACATTTTTATTCTCGAAACATCTATCTAGATTTCATAAGATAAAACCATAAATTTGAAAACGATTTTTTATATATTTTATTATATTTCTATATATGTTTCTTATTAAATATATTTTACTAAATATTGGTTTATATTTCAACAAATATCTTATAGATGATAAATATTTAATTTTAAATAATTTCACAAACTACTAAAATATAGGAAGAAAACCCTATAAATCCCTATACCTTTATATATATATCGCTAATAAAAATATAATTTAACTAGTTTAATGTTAATCCAATTCATTAATTTTAATTTATTATATAAATAATCACTTTTATAGTTGAAATTCTCTCTTGACTTATTGTTCTTTAATGATTTCTTTATAGGCTACTTTTTTTGGTGATATAAGCGGTGAATGAAGCTATAGTTGAAAGTTGATTAAAATCCAATAACATACCTAAATAAATAACCATCATGGTTGGATGAAAAAATGATAAAAAATTTCATGGAGATGTGGACTAATTTATTTTTTCTTGAATCATTGGATTTGGTCCATGCTTTCCCCAGAATGTGAGAGTGCACTAATCTGTCACACATAGTAGCGAGAATAAACTGAGTCGTCTGATCATTTGATAGGATAGCATAGGTTTCTTAAAATTGGTCATACCTCATGAAAACACTACACATATCCTTTCCATATAATATCTCAATTGGAAAATAACGAACATTAGAGGGCATGATGCAATTTATCCCCCCTATAAATTGGATCATGTCAATTAACAACCTCAATGTCTCCAAACGCAGTGCACTACACCATGGGATGTCATAACTAGGGTCTTCTGATCACTAGACCAGATGATAAAGAAAGGCTGACAATATATGAAACTAAGGATGATCATATTTTTATAAGGGAAATCCATGTGGCACCCACAAGTTGTCTAATAGAAAACATGGAACATGGGGGAGTTCACATGAGTTGATTTTGGCACTAAAACTTCTAGTAGACTCCTCCTGGCTTCCTAAACTCAATGGAACCATGTTTGGGTTATTTTTTAGGAGTCCTGTTGATAAATTAACATATTTAATTTCAATTAACCATTTTAATTTTGTATTTCAAAAAAATTATGGTTATTTTGGGTTAGTTGAATAATTAGAACAACAACCAGGATTCATTGAGAATTAATTTGATGGAAGTATCAAACTCAATGGAAGGATAACTTATAAAAGTGTTAATATGGCTGTATAATGTGATAAAAAGGATAATATATCATTATTAAAAAATAAAATTTATAAATTGGAGCTTCCGGATTGGATAAGAAACATTAGTTCATTAATTGGACAATTTTCTTAATCTGAGTTGTGGTGATTAATTGATAAAAATAGTATGACTCACTATACATTATAATAAGTTATTTTAAATTCCCAGTGAACCAATGTGGCCACACTATGAGGGGATGAATTGGTGTTGTACATTTTTTTCTAAAATCTTTTCCCTTGAAACATTTAGAAAATTTACACCTGTTTGAATGTATGGAACTCATTTTAATTAGTAAACCCCTTCATAGTGAAAGATGGATAGAAAGAAAAGAGTTCACAACACATAATATTTTTACAAGATTTGGCCATGATTTGGGTAAATATGTATCAATTGTATTCAAGTAAATTATGAGTCAAGAGTGCTTCAATAATATTATAACTTAAATATAGATGAGGAATTCATCATCCTTAACATCAATGACATATCTTGAATACATTAATATATCTTAATAGGTAATTTATAATGGATCCCTCTAGTTTACAGTTGATCTCCCAACCTCAATATTGAATAAGATATTTAGTATAGTCAAGGATTTAATCATATCATAATGAAATGTATTATCCATTATCCAAATACTTCAATTTAAAATTAATAATTATAAAACACAACCTAAACATCTAAATTATTCAAAATATTTATAATGATTAATGGATGGATATGATAGTAATCTCCACATTGTCTTCTTATGGATCATCAGCAAGTCTTCAAATGACCTACAATATGATCCACTTACCCTAACAAATATGGTAATTAATAGTAGTGATTTAACATTAGTATATCTTCCTTCTTCTTCTTTATTCTTATTATTTATCCTTACAATATAGTAGAATATTTAAGAAAAATAATTGTCAATTTATAAAAAACGCTATTTTATTTTTATTTATCATTTATAAACAACAAAAAATATCATAAAAAATATTTCCCATATTTTGAATATAAAAAAATCCAAGATATTTCTCAAGAAAATATCATATCTTCCATCTTCATAAATGGAGTCCATGGTTTCCTTCCACAAGTATTCATAATTAATGCACCAAGATCTTCCCAAATGAATCCATTTAATTCCCTACATATATTTTTTTATCTATTATTCATGATTCCATAATAACCGTATTATATTTTTCCATAATGGAATACTAGTTCACATTTAGAATTAACATTTTGGTCTCACACAATGATTTATATAATGGTCAAATAATTACTCTCATCAAGTAATAACATGAATTTGGCATGGAATTTATATTGAAATGTGATTCAATTGACTTACACATTCTTGTGTCACACCATATTCTCAAGACCTATCACATCCACAAAAAATAATCATATAATTCGAACCCAAACTTAACCTCTATATCATCCCAAATTTTATTCATAAATCATGGTGAAGTATGATTATTAGAAGAATTATTATATCTCTAAATGAATCATGATTATTAGAAAAATCATGATATTATGAATCCTAGAATAAAAAAAATGTATCATTATATTTAAATATTCAAAAATAAATATAACAAAAAATATTCTTTGATATCCTCAAAAATGCCCCATTTTCAAAATAGATTATTATTATATAAGAAATAGTTACTCTTACACATCATTAATTGAGCACAAATAATTATTATGAAATAAATATATACACTTACAAGAGAATTGAACATGTAAATTTATTTTTACACATAATCCTTTTGATCTTAAATGAAATTACAATTACTCTTATATAGCCTTTGGTACTCTGTAGTTACTCGTGTTTATCCTTCAAAATTTTCTTTTTTATTCAATCGCAAAATCTAAAATTACAGATTCTACCTCATGTACCATAGAAAATATCCAAAAAACTCTTATGTAGCCACTATGTTATTTGAATGTATATAGTGATCTTCATGGTTACTCATACATAGCATGGGTATAGTTAATACATACTCTATAGAAGTTTTATGTTAATCTTATGAAACTCCAAAAATAATATAATGTATCCAGAAATAAATAAATATTAATCTTAAAAACATAGTACATTATCAATTTATTCCAAATAGTAAACATATAATTTTCATAATTCTTCTCTAGCCTTCTACACTTAGGACTAAACTTCTTTAGCCACCTCACATAATCTGAAAACACTTTGAATGAATTCATGAATTTATCAAACCTCCATGAATCTCATTTTAAAAATTTAGAAAAATTATATTCATTATGTTGAGAATTTTCTTTAGTATTTCAATGTATTTTCTCCTCAAAAATCGTCTAGGATCAATACATACCAAATTCTTTCAGTTGTAGTAGATTTAATCAATTATAAATTAATAAAATTACATATTCATTTCAAATAATATTTTATTTCAATCAAAGTGACTATTCCAATAAATGCATATTTATTTATCTCAATAACATAAAGATGAATAATCATAAATTCAAGTTCCAAATGATTTAATCTAGAAATTTATTTTAATGCATAGAAAACCTTTAACATTACAAATTCACCTAATGTGAATTTCTTATACATTCATTGATAAAAATATCCCCACTCATTAATCTTCAACTGATCTTTATAGAAACTCTAAACAATTTCTCAAACTACATTCTGATGTGTTTTTTAATATAATATTTCTAAAGAATACTTCCTCAAATATTGGGTACTTTAATCCCATAAAAAATTGAAATTAAATCTTCTTGGATCAAATATATTATTTTCATATATAAAATTTAATTCTTATTGAAAAAATATTACACTCTCCACACTAATCTGTTTTTCACCTCAATATTTCCCTTTGGATTTGTTTTTAATGCCCATTTCATATCTAAAGTTAATATATATGTTTTCCCTATTGTTATTAATTAATAAATTGGAACTTTTAATAGGCTTAGAATCACGAAATGAGTCTTGAATTAATCACTTATAAGTCTATATGAGTTGGCTTAGAGCAGAAAAATAGATTAACACATTCACTAAGGGTATACATAAAAAATTCATCATGTGATTCCAACTATGAAATTTTATTTTTGGATTTTTTCAAGAAGATTTTCAAGATATCTCCAACAATGAAACTAATAAATATTTTAAAACATTAATGCACAAGTAGGTTTCCCCAATTGTATATTAATTATACTTTTAAAAAGATAAAAAAAACTATCCCCATTACAATTTGAATAGATTCTATTAAAATAAGGTATGTAATGTATGATTGACAAACCTGGTCAATGAAAAAGATCAGATAACTTTTATAATCATAAGAACATCATAAAATTAATAATTTCTAGAATATTCCCTAATTAATTTCTCCCTATCAATGAGTAAATTCCATACAATCTTCGCTAAGGTTTATTCTTTTCCCCATTAACTCCCAACATCATCATCATATGTTCCTTAAATAAATGGTGAAAATAATATAGATAATTTCATTATGGATATCTCCCCCTGACGTAATATATTAATATATTTTCAATTATCCCCAAAAACATATCACCTTAAATTCATTTTATAATGAATAAAATATAACATATATGAGAATAAGGTTGTTCATCCTTTTCTTTTAAATTATAGTAATATGGTAGCTAGTTTTTTTTTCTATCTATAAACTTATTACCTTTCAGTTCTAGTTTTGTGATAATGATTCATGAAAGGATGTCTGATTTTTCAGATATTAAAAAATTCATGAATAATGGTCTTCTTTCTCTCTTTTGATTTATCCTTATATTGAAATTAAGTTTTTTATATTAGATATTAATGAACACTCATTCTCTTTTTATTTCTTCATATTTCTTATCATCTCCAATTATTCTGTTCATAAGATCATGCATTCTTTTGTAGAATTTCAATTGTGTTTTTTTCTTACACGTAGCCTCACAAAATTATTTGAGATACCTTCTTTTTGAAACTCCTCATGAAATTAAAATACTTTATCATTAAGTTTTTCAATAAAACTACTATATTTATTTATTTATGGGATTTATTTTATACTTTTTTCTTCCAAAACTCATCTTTCACCATTGGTGGTCATATATTTCTTATAATAGTCTATGATGTTGAATTTTATCCACAACTGAATAATATTCTCTTTGGTATAGCATATTTTGAAATATTATTGAGTCTGTTTTGTTCAAAACTCTACTTTTATAAATTCAATAAGGTTAATTCATCTTCACTTATATTTTTTATTTGACATCATGTGTGGAATTCATTATTTAATAGTATAAAAATCATGCTTGGTAGGTATAAAAAAATATTCTTCATCATAATGATTTGTTTTATTTAACTTTCTATATAAATTCTCTAGTACTTTAAACAAGTTTTTGCTGGACATATTAATTACCATCTTCTGTTTACTTTTCCTCAAATTAACAGGATTTCTCTTCAATTTAGATAGCTTCCCCTTCAAATAGGACTTCTTTATATTCAAATGATAAACATATTATTCCAAAAACCTATAGACTTGTTTTCAAACCATTAATAACACTAAGAATGTTTAATAAATTTTTTATTACCTTTTTTCATAATCTATCCAAATTTATCATCATTTTTTTATCCAAACAACCCTTTTCTTTTGATCCTTTTAGAGAACAAAATTCTTATTTTTCACACATCAACCTCTAATTAAGCTATGGGTTTTATAAAATAAATATCAACCAATATTTTTATAGAAATCAATTTCTAACATTTATTGGATATTAAAATGAAATTATTATAAACTATATTTTATGGTGAAATGGTAATAACATTCTATGTTATTATATTATATATATCTTTAGAAATATCAAATCTCTTATTTCCAAAAAAAATGTGTTCTTTTAAAAGAAATAATCCCTTCATGAACTCTAATAAAAAAATACTTTCACTCAATATCTTTGTACAAGTCAGCTTGTGCCACTTTAATTTTTTAATTTGGCTTCATGTTCGAGACACTTCATGTTGGGGTTATTATTTTCAATCTCAACTAATCTCAATATTTATTCTAATTTTATTCTCAACATCTCAATTTCATATTAATGTATATTAGTAATTTTTTATATGTAATTTTTAAGATATTTTATTTTTTTAGATTTTATATATAATTGATAATTCTTAAAATAAATGATTCCTTCTAGTCCTTGGATCATATCCACGCATGCCATGTTGTTATCAGTCTTTTCATCATCTCATTTTTTAAATTCTAAATTATCTATGGAGAATTTTAGTTTATATAATATACATTTTTACTCTAGAGATTTAGCAAGATTGATGATACTATTTATTACATCTATTTATTCATCCCATGAATTTTTATAGGAATTTTAGACCATCTTTGACTATGTTTTCACATCTTGTAGACCCTTTATAGTAAAACCAAAATATTTTTTAAAATATTTTTTAAAAATTAATTTAATATTTTTTATATTTTTCTTTTCATAAAATATTGAGTGCAGTTTTTTATTAATGAACTATGTTTAGTTTTCATTCACTACATGAAATACATATATTATATTTTGGTACACTAAACACTATTTTTTTCTTATATTACACATAATATTGAGTCCTTCTATAGCTTGTGTTACACACAAGGATGGGTTTTTACCATAATACAATATACTATTAATATGATTATTAAAATAATATTATATTTATCACCTAGACATTAGAATTGAAGTTATGAATAAAATATTATTTAATCATGTGAAAAGGATAAACACCTTTAGCTAGAAATGAAATTAAAAACTATTTGAAAATAATGAAATTCCTTTTCTAAGAAAGATACATTTAAATATAGAAACACCATTTCATATCAATAAATTAAAAAAAACTATTATTTATGAATGTTTTAAATATATTATATATTCAATAAAATATTCGTACACTCATCCAATATATTCAATAGGAATAATATAAGAAGTCTAATTTTATGAATAAAATTAATGTATTTTTCAAAAAGGTAATTTTTATGCCTTTTAATAGAGAATCCATTTTAAATATGATTTATGAAACTTTATAAATTTTATTTGGAAAATTAAACATCATTTTAGAAATTATATTATCAAATCTTCATTTTTTTAATTTTTGGTGTTTTTTAAGTAGTTATATTTTTTGATGAATGTTGAAGAATGCTGAATTTTAATTCCAAAATACTTTTTCATATACTTAAATTTAAGGATAAATTATATTTTTTTCTTGAAATTTTTAATTAGATAAATTATACAATACTTAATTCAATTTAGATCATTGGAATCATTTTCACTTTTAAATTGTATATAAAAACATTGCAAACATTTGAATGTTTTTAAATTAAAACCTGGCATTGTGGTCCCGTATGTGGGATTAAATTTAAATAAATTTCTAGATATTTTGTAATTGGTATTTGTAAAAAAGGAATAAATATTTTGAATAAGAATAATATTTAATTTCTATTTAGTTCAAATAATTTTTTATCCAAAAATATTATTGAATGTAAGTAATATTAATCACTGCGATCGATGTAAAATTAAGATTAATAATGTACTAAACCTTAATCTTAACAACCAAAATGGCCTATAAACATGAATAAAATCTATTTTATGGAGGTATTTAGACCATATACTCCATGGTATAGAATTAGGTCCAACATTAGATCCAGATGACTTTTGAAAATGTCGGTGGAATTCCTTTTTCCAAAGTTAACAAGAATTCCACTCCTCCTCCACTATAAAAAGGCACTCACTCATCCCACATATTCACACCCCTAAATCCTTTTGTATCACCAAATAAATACTCAAATACTCTCAAAAAATCCCTCCATTAATCCTAGAATCCCTTTTTTCATAACCCTATCCAAGAAATATCTTTGATGAAAACCAAAAAGAGTCACCAAAGAAGAGGAAACAGCCTTCCTCAAACACTTTGGTTTTATATTCATTATTAAACCCATAAAATATTATTATTACATGATTATATAATAAAATAATTATATTCTATATAATTTTGTATTCAATATTTTTTAGTTACACTTACACATGATTCCATATATGGGGTAACGAATTAACAGTTCGTGTGTACGCCGAACTACCGCCTCACGAAATGATGTTGTCCATTTTTCCTTTACCACCACTAATGGTTGGGAATTATGATAGAAAATATATTTTTATATGATATATATGAAATATTTGTGGTTATTTATTTATTATCTAACACATAAATTCATTCTTTCAATTTTGTGTCAATACGATGATTTTGTTTGGGGAAGTGTGGACTACCACCTCCTCAAAACAATGTGATTCGTTCACACTCTAAATGGAATGTATTACAAATGGGTTTATGTAACATAGACGATATATATTATATAATAATTATACTTTAAATATATTATATATAAGCATATATATTTCATTTACATTCTTTCAATCAATGGGATTGTAAAAGAGAATCTCCATTTATGCGTATATACATCCTATCATCTCCATTAACAGTGTATTTTGTTTAATATTTACATATTTTATATATTACTATAAATTATTATATAATAAATAAATATGATATTCATATCATGTTTTATATTCCTAATATCATTATATAATTATGATAACAAAAAATATAAGCAATCATAACACAAGATTAAAATCAAGTGATTATTAATCGAAACATAACATCAACATTCAGTTGTTAATAAATGGGTAAAATAAATTCATAATCCAATCATATATAGAACTAAATATAATAATATTATTATTTGGTAAATTTATAATAAAATATTTTTATTATAATGTATTTTTTAATGAGTAAGAAGAGATTCAATACTTAGGTTAAGAGTTTTCTCATATCACATTTAATATCCTTGAGATGCATACCTTATTCACCACTCATTTAGTGTCTGTGGTGCTTATAATATTGACGGATGTATTAAATTATTTTTATACATAAATTTATGGGTATTTAAATATCCATTTTATTATATTTCATTTATGGGTTTTATGTTTAAAAAGATACTAAACTGGTAAAGTAATCATGTCTCAAATTTCTTTCTTTCCAACACATGCCATATTATGCACCTATATTTTTACATGAGTTTTATATAATGATTTTGACATTTTAATCATGGATATTATCATTTTATTGATATTTTAAGAATAATTTAATTTTATTCTTTAAATTTTTTTATTATTTAAAGTTACCAATGTGGTAATTGTTTTTGGAAACAATCTCAAAGTTTATCAAGATTGTTTGTGATTATGCTTCCCATGATGAAATCTTATGATCCACCACACAATAAATATCATTAATGTTATTAAAATATGGTTATTAATGTTATATAAAATTAATGGAACCATTTTTTCACTGTTTGGAACTTGAAATAATTAAAAAACGCTTCCATGAAAATTTGACATTATTTCCCCTTTTGGTCGGAAATATGTGTTCTTTCAAAACTAGTATTTCTAAAAATGTTTTCAGAAATGTTTTTCAATTATAATGTTATTTTTAAATGAAATTTTTACCCATGTACTACTTTTAAAAAAAATTAAAATTAATCTTCATGTCTTTTTCTGATTAATTATATTTTCAAAACCTTTATGGTACAAAAGGAATATTATCCTTTTATGGAATTACCCATTTTCATGACCGTTATTCCCATGATACATCCTTTCTATGTTTACAAGGTTATTTTTTAAAAACTAAATTCATAATATTATATGACATTATTGAATTAAAAATGGGTTTCAAAAAAAATAAATTTCTATAATAGTTTTAGGTTTAAAAAGATCTTTAATTGATTTTTAAATCATTATTTATAAGTTTTAAATATGTTGTCTTCAAAGAAAATAATTTCAAATATTTAAAAGCTTATTTTATAAGTTTTCAAATTATCTTCATAGAAGAAGTTTTTAAAATTGTTTTGATGATTTATTTATATGTTTTTAAATTGTTTTCAATGAAAAAATATTTTAAAAATGTTTTCAACCATTCATTATAAATTTTCAATGTATTTTCAAATAAACAGGTCATCAAAATGTTTTTTAGTTTTCTTTATTATTTTTAAAATTCTTTTCAAGGGAAAATACATTAATTTCCTTCATGATATATTTATATTTTTTCAAATCATTTTCAATGAAATTGTTTTAAAAACACTTTCAAGATTCTTTTATAAGTTATCAAAGAAAATTTTTTCTAATAGTTTTCACGATTTCTTAACATATTTCAAAGAAAAAGGTTATCAAAATTTATTCAAATATTAATTTATATATTTT
Source organism: Viscum album (assembly GCA_963277665.1). Lineage (NCBI taxonomy): Eukaryota > Viridiplantae > Streptophyta > Magnoliopsida > Santalales > Viscaceae > Viscum > Viscum album. Next base: position 1,513,975,135 of record OY728127.1, on the reverse strand, counting down.
CATGTTTATTATAAATTACAAGGTTTTAAAAAAAATTATGTATTAAAAAATTCAAGCAAAGATTGATATTTTCTTCTTGAAAAGTTTTTAAAAGGTATTTGAAAATTATTTCTCATATAAGATGACATATGTTGGTGTTACTCCTGAATTTCTAGGGATATGGTCTAATAGTTACATTAATATTATTTCTCTTAATGATTTTTATGGCATGGTGGTTTATGAAAGCCACGTCTCTTTCACAGGTTATATGATTATTAAACATGATTATTTTGAGGGGTAATTATTTAATGAAATGATTATAAAACCTATCTATTTTTTTTATGATGCGATATGATGACATGTTTTTGATATCCATTACATTTTATTGGTTATCATATTATTTTTTATGATTTTTTGGAACATGTATATATTATTTCAATATGAGACGGGTGGGACCTATATCTACATCCAGTGCATTTGGTTAAGATTTATATATAATGTGATAGGCATGTCCGGAATGGGGAGTAAACTCAGTTTACTAATGGAATTTTTCACTAAGACCGTCTTCTGAGAGAACCTTGACTACTAAGATAGTCATGGGAGTGAAACATTATTAATAAGATGGTATGGTGAGTGAACCCATACTACCTTAATGGGCTTAGAAGTGATTCCTTGACTATTATGGAAATAATTTTATATGCTTATGAATCTGCCACAAATTCTATATCTTATTGTTATGTTACCATCTCATTAATTATTCTCAAGATTCCATTATAATTCATGTCTTATGATGTAATATTTTTTATAGGAATCATGTATATGATCTCGATCTATAGGGTATGATATTGAAATGTTATTCCCATGTTCTCATAACCTTATGCTCAATTTATACATATGAATCTCTTTATTACACTTACTAAGGATCCGAGAAACCCCCATTATTATATTTCCATTGCCCTAGTTGTATAGAAAGGTTTTTTTAAAAGTACTAAAGAGGATGGATATTATGAGAATCATTTAATATCATTCTCCAAGTTATAATATGTTGTTCCATGTTTCAAAAGACACAAAACTATTATAGTCATTGAAAATGTATTTCTGTAATGTGTTAAATATTCATCTAAACTGATGTAATTCCAATTCATGATAGGCTAGGGTATCTATAGTTGGTATCAAAATGAATATTTTTTCAAAATATATAATGTATGATGTAAATATATTAGTGATAACCCTATGGAAATTTCTAAGGATAAGGGAAAAAATGTTGAAAAATGTCCTGGAATTTTGGTAATAGATAGAGTGAGTGGTTTCCTAGAAATTCATCTTTGTATAGATACTAAAATTGGATTTGGTGATGGAACTGATGTTCCTAGGGGTAACAAATCTAAAAAGGTGTGTCAGACATGACTAGAGTGTAACCTATTACATGACAACTAGCCTTAATAGACACCTTGTTTGACACTCTCAAGGGTTATCCATTGGGAATTTAGTGATTTTTATTAATCATAATGAAGGATTTAAGTAAAAGATGACTATGAATAAACTATGTTAAACCCAATGTGTCATTGGTTAAAGAAACAAGATCCATGAGTTAGGAATCCTATAAGTAATATTTCATGATTAAGTGGTTTTTTATTTTGATAAGTGTTTCTCACACTATTATTTTTGGTTTTCTTCAATGGTGATAACTAGAAGGAACTTGTTTAACATTCAATGTGATGGAAATGTTTTTATCAGCAACCAAATTGGATGATCACTAGAGTAAAGTATGTTGTGATCATTCATAATCATTTTTAACAAAATATGATTAAAAAATGTACATTAAACAAATCTTGAACTCACCAATGATGATAAGGAAAGAGTTTTCTAGGTTTTCAGGTAATGTAGATCAAATAGGAAAGAAGTGCCAATTTCCATTTCATCAATAATGTGGAAAGAATTCCCCAAGAAATAGTCATTGGGGAATAGAAATATTTGTTTACTCAAGTAAATAATGACACAAATCAAGTAACTAAAAAGGAAAAAAGAAGAGTTCAGTTAAGAAAAATGATAACAATATTTCCTCCCTAGGATAGAACTGATGTTTTAATGATTTATGTGTGGATTGAATAGTTATTATGAAAATAGATTTCCAAAGTGTAAATCCTCTGAAGAGAATCATCATGGTGGTACGAGTAATGGTTATATTGCAGAGGATGATGAGACTACAAATGAAATGTGTAACGAAAGAGGTATTATGTAATAGGATAAGGTATACTTGATTTGGATTAAGGATGAAGTAGAATATTTTAAGTATTTATTTATTTTTATTTTTGAATTATTAATGGTGAATTATGTAAGGATTATTCTGTTTATGTTTTTTTCTAATTATTTACAATATTATGTTGAATGTTTCTGATGAACTAGAAAAATGATTTAATGGAAATGTGTCATTTTGAATAAGTTATTACAACCCTTCATATGATCCCGACATTGAGATAATGATGTTTGGATAAATATATATAGGTTATGAATAAGTAAATCAGATTGTACTAATTACATAGGAACTAATTATAAACATGTTGATAACGGTTTTATTCTATCATTGATGAAGTATAAAACATTTTTGGATTGAATTAATATACCCTATCATCATTGGAATAAGGAAGAATTAATCTTTTCTAAAAGGATTTATAGTAAATTAGGTTATTACCATATTTTAAGAGAATATATGATAATGGTATTTACATGTATGGAATGTGATAACTAAGAGCTAATTTGTGATATAGGTGAGATCAATGTAATTTTGATTTCATGGATTTCATTACAATGTTTTTTATTTTAATCTTTTATAAGGGCTATAAGGTTAACCAATTTATGGAATGGTTTATGTTAAACTCAACTTATGGTTTTATAGATAAAATTTTAATATCACTATATGAGGATTAATTCATATTATATAACTTGTGCTAACCGTTTGTTGTGATAAAAACAAATGGAATGACTTTTCATTTTATTCATAGATCTCATGATCTGTTAAGGCTTCATGAATGAAAAATTCACCTTAATTTATTAGAATGAGAGATGAATTTGAAGTTGATCAAGGCACAAAAAAGGTTGAGGTCATCCAAAAATCATGTAAGTATATCCTTTCATGAAAAAAATTCAGCTTTAGTAAAAAGGAAATGGGATCTAAAATTGTTATCCTAGTACATTCATTTCTGGTGAATCAGATCACCCCTTAAATAATCATAGATTTATGGTTTTGCGATTTTTAACTTTATTCTACCTATTTTCTCTATCACTCTTTATAATAATTTGTTCGTTATATTTCTATTCAATGTCTATGTTTTCACATTCCATAAATTTTCCCCTTTGTAGAAACCAAGTTATATGTTACTTTGGGTAACCATCATGTTTCCAAAATTCCCTTTTCAGAAGAATTATTATTATTAATTCTATTCATGTTTGTTTCTATTAAATTAACTTCCAATAATTAAAACATTAATAAAAAAGATGAATTTCAAATGAGGAATTCATTTTATGAGGTGTAGAATTTAACACGATTAGGGTTTTTGAACTTTTTTAAATAAATTTAATTTCCATCAAATTTTTCATTTCACAGAACACTGAATATATTTTTTTATATTAAATCACTATGTTTGGTTTTATTTCACTTTATAAAACACTTATATTATCTTGTGGTACATGAAACAATATGATTGTCTTGTATTACACACAATATTGGGTCCCTTTCATATCTTGTATTACACGTGAGTATAAGTTTTGACCAAACTCCAATATAATATTAATATGATTATTAAAATATTATTTTTGTAGTCACCTAGACATTAGGATGTATGTTATTAATAAAAATTTATTTACAAATGTGAATAAAATGAACCCTTTTATATAGAAATGAATGTAAGAACTATTTGAAAATAAAGAAATTAGTTTTCTAAAAAATTACTTTTATAGGTAAAAACACAATTTTGTCTTATTAAATTAAACCAAACACCATTTATGAATATTTTTTATTATATTATATATCCAATCAATTATTTTTACACTTATCCAATATATTTTGTATGTATAATGAAGGAATAAGTCCAATTTTTTGAATAAAAAGATATATTTTTTAAAGAGGTAATTTTCCATCTGTTAATGAATTTCCCATTTTATATATAATTTTTGAAACATTTATAATTTTTATTTGAAAAAAATAATTTTTTAATCATGATTATAATAATTTATTTGGGTGAATTTTTTGTAGTTTTCTGAGAAGTTTCATTTTTTGATGAATATTGAATATCATTGAATTTTAATTCCAAACTTCTTTTTCATATAATTTATTTATAATGTTAAATAGTATTTTTTAAATTTTAATATTTGATTAAATCAATTATAAAAAAATTAATCCAACATAGTTCATTTGAATCAATTTCACATTGATATTTTATATAATAATATAGTAAAATTTTGAACGTTTTTACCTTAAAACCACTCATTATCGTATCATCTACGAGATTAAATTTAAATTTATTTCTACCACATATAAGAATTTAATTTTTCAAAAGGGATCCCATATTCTGAATCAAAGTAATTTCAATTTTATAATAAGGTCAACATATTTTTTTACAAAAATGATCAATGAATGTAATACAAATTCATTATCATGATTTAAGTAAAATTAAGCATAACAATGAACTAAACATTAAACATAAGGGCCAAGATGACCTAAAAAATTGTCCAAAATTTATTGGATAGAAATATTTATACCCTATAATAAATATTATCTAATTGGGTACATTGTTAGATCTATGTGACATGGGAAAAATGTTGGTGGAATTCCATTTTACCAAATTTATAAGAATATTACTCATCCTCAGGTATAAAAAGAAACTCACCCCTCCAAATTATTCACACCTCATAATCCCTTTTGACCCCAAAAAATATAATCTAATTGGAAGCAAAAAATCACTCTATTCATCGTGGAATCATACCATTGGGAAGAAATCTAACCAAGAAATCCTTTGCTGCAAACCAAAAGGAGTTATCCAAAAAAATGTTTAACATCCTTCCTCAAACTCATTTGTTTTATTTTTATTCTCCACCCCTTTAACTCTTGTTATTACGTGATTACATAAAAACATCATTATCCTAAATATACTAATATTTTATTATTGTAGTGGTTATACCTACACTTATACACACATCCATCTAATGGGTAACAATATTTTCAATCTTGTGTACAACGAACTACAGCCTCACGAAACTATGTTATTCATTTCTCCATTACTACCTATCATGGTTAGGAATTATGATGAACAATATATTTGTATATTATATTTATGATATTTTTAATAAATTTATGCATCTACAATTATTTTAAAATTCATACCTTCCTGATTTTCTTTTTTTGTAATTATGATAATTTCGTTTGGCGAAGTGTGGACTAACCTCTTCCTTAAAGCCATGTGATTCGTTCGCACTCTACATGGAATGTATCAAGGATGATTTTAGTAAAATTATATGATATATATGAAATAATAATTATTTTTAATGATATTATATATATATATATATTATTTCATTTATTTCCTTCAACACGATAGTAAAATGGAAACAGTGTTCGGACGTACGTACGACCTATTGTCTCCACGAATGATGTATTTCATTTAATATTTTTATCTATTATAGATTCATATAAATACATATATAATGTAACGCCCCGACCCTAGTTACCCAAAGTCGGTGCATTATTACATAACATTGGCATGATCATAAGAAAGATCAAATCTCGAAAGACCGATTGGTTTAGTAGCCTTGGAAACACTAGATATATTCATAAAGTTTTACATTACATCATAAAGTGAAAAAATACTACAACAACATAGTGTCTCCATAGTCCACACTATTATCCCCTCATAATATCCCTGCAGGTCATTCATAATTAACTTCTTCACATCCTGGGAAAAATAAAAAATAGAAAAGGGGTGAGCTCAAATGCCCAGTAAGGATAACAATATAGCGGAAACTTTCAAAAATAAGCATAAACATTTAAGGAAATGAATAACTAAAACAAAAGCCTTTTAAAATTGAACTTCAACATAGTATGGAAAAAGTAAAATGAAATAATTTCATTTACTTATTCACATGGATATTCTACTAATCGAATAATCACATGCAATATCAATAACCACTTTCATAATGATGGAATGAATAATGCCATACTATCATAACCACATAGCCAAGGCCTCGTGCCAAGACTACAAATAAGATTTTTCCAAGGCCCTGTGCCAAAACACTAGTTTGTCTCATGAGACCTACCGATGCATCGAGGAGCTATAGCGGGCTCCACCCGTCACTTACTAAGTCCAATGCATTCCCATATGAAAAGGTTTAAACATAACATAAACATTCTTATTAAAACTAGCATACAAAATGTCAATAATTTCTCCATAAACCATGAATGGTATAAAAATAACACATCCACAGTAAAATATATAACAAAACCTTCAATAAAATCAAAAAGTTTTGTATCATAATAAATCAACTTAAAATAAGCTTAAAATCCGTCAAAAGATGTTGACATAGATGAAATCAAAACTATTTGAGAGAAATATATCTTTTCTCGAAATCATTGAAAAGTCACACATTTATAAATGAAGTAATTTAAAAGAGATTTTTGAATCAAAGTTTCCCATACCACTTTGAAACTTTTGAAAAGAAATATCATTTCAAAACCTTCATGTCCAAATAAATAAATCCTTAAAATAATTTTGAAACCATGGACATTAATTAAAAATATTTAGAAACATAAATCGTTAAAACATTTAAAATTATGATCTTGATAAAGAGTACCTTTCAAAAATTCATAAAATATTCATTTTGAAATCAATTAAAAGTCACATAATTATAAAATAAAACATTTAATTTGAAAATATTCTTATAATCTTGTAAGGGAAGCTTTGAAAATTTTATAATGGCGGAAAATAGTCGTACCCGCCGTATAAGTTAAAAAAAACATTCTTACCTTAATTCGGTCGAAGAAGTTAAAAAAGATCTTGTTTGGAAAACGACGGAAAGATTCCTTTATAAACATCTTATAAAAGTAAAAAAAGCTTATAAATTACTTTAACCATATTCTTTAAAATAGTAAGAATGTTTTGAAATACACTTTCAAGAAACTTGGATGTGGATGATAAAGAGATCCCAATAGATTATTACGTATAAACAACCTCGGATAATGAAGAGATTGTGAAATAATCCCTTACCTTGTACTTTTCCATGGTTGAGGGTAGTTTAACCTCCTTTATAATGGTGAAATAATTGTTATTAAATTATACAAGAATCATATATATTAATATGATATCATATATGATCTTTTAACATTTCTATGTTAATAATATCATAGTATTATCGTCATTTCGGGTGTTAACTTACTCGTTTTCTTTTATATGTTTTGTTACGTAAGCCATGTTTTTCATGGATAGGTTGTATATTATTAATATATATAATGATATAAAGTCCTTAAAAATTATTTTTAAATCATAAAATGATAATTATACTTGAATGGATACGATGGATAATGAATCTCATCGCGTTCGTGTAGACGGTAGTCCGTACGTACGCACGAGCGACAATATCATTCTTTTGATATTAAAATAATATATAATTCAATATTATATCATATAAAAATAATAATTATCATGTTATATTTATTATTTACATGAGTTACACATCATTATTATACCCATCCAAATAATAATATATTGAATAACAATTACACCACGACGTGGAGACGGTAAGCCGTACGTACGCACGTATAGTGACATGTTATTCAAAGGGTGGGGAGAATAATGAATATGGTTGTACCATATTGATAATAACATCACAGTATATATAAGATACTGGAGTTATTATTTTATAATGGTAATAACAAATAAAGAAGAAGTGGAAGAAGAAAGGAACTTGGAAAAGGGTGGTGAAATCATTACCTCTTCTTCGGGTTCTTCCTTTTGTTTTGATCAAAAGGGATCCTTAGGTTGGCTTTCTGATTGAAATAAGGCCTCTATGTTGTAGTGAGGGAAGTTGCGAGAGTATTTGGGCAGATTTTGGCCGATCCAAAAGGCTTTGAAGGTGTGAAGAAATGAGAAGAAGGAGTACCCTGTTATAAGAGGGGTGAGGGGAACCTTTGGAAAATCTAGAAATATTAATTTATAATAAATTCATATTCGGTTTCTAAGGGCTCCAAAGTTGATTATTTAAATTTTAAGGTGGGTATGGGTCTAAAACAACTCAACCAATAGAATTTAGACAGGTTTGGGTACTTTTATTAACCATATCTTTAAGTATTAACTCTAAGTTAATTAGTTTCACTTTTACAATGTCTCTTTGTATTTTTATATTATATGGTTAATAAACATACTATATACATACAATAGACCCCCCAAGTGGTCCATTAATGATAAAAATATCATGATATAAGTCTCTTGGCCGAACCTTAGATTTTTACGAATTTAATATCAATTAATAATATAATATTTGTTTTAAAAACTCTTTTATGTCAATTTTGACACTATTCAATAGTTGATTTTTGTGAAACTCATAAAAGAATGATTACTTTGAAAAACTTAAATTCAATCATTCCTAAAATTCCTTATTAACTTATAAAATTAGTTTAATTCATAAAAATTCTAAAATTATATTTATTTGGGTTTTTATAATATAAATTATTCTGATTTTTCATTAATTAGGTAATTACTGCATCATCATTGTGTCATATATAAATTAAATTATTTAATGTCTAAAAATTATAAATAAAATATAATTATTTAGGAAAGCCTTTTATATTTCTAATTAATATTTATAGTCAAAAATCTAACATATATAACCCTATGTAAAAATTGTTTTTCTATAAGATATATGCTTGTGTCATTTTTGTATTCATTTTAACTTAATTAAAATAAAGTATCCCTATCACCTACAAGTGGCTCCATGTGGTCCCAAAATCGACCCAAAGATGCCCATGGTCAGAAATGTATCCACCAATAAGGTTAGGACACATTTTAGGGTAATTTAGTATTATTATAATATTATTTGTTTAACCCTTATTTACCGGATTTACCCTTAACCATGGTAAATAAAATATTTACCGCAGTAATTATTCAAAATGTCTAAAAATAAAAGTTAACTATTTACTAAATTTGAATATCATGATTCCAAATATGGAATCCATTTTTCCAAATTCTAAACACAGAAGTGGAAGAAATTAATTTAAAATTAATTCCCGCTGTCCAAACAAAAAGCGTGTTTTTAAGATATAATAACTATCAAAAGATTGATACTTGTTTATGTTCGGTTTAATTGTGAAATTATGTCCAATGACCAAAATTGTATTAAATGGTAAATATATATTCTAAATATACTTTAAAACCACTAAAATTCATAATTTATGACTACTAATTATTTTGATTAAAAAAGTTGTTTTTAATTAAAATTTAGTAATTTTCACTATTCATCAAAATATGAAAGTTATCCGAAAAGTACCAAAATTTCACCCTAGGATAATTTCAATATTCCGAATCCAAAAATGAAATCCATTTTGAGAGATAGAATTTATAAAATTTCAAAAAGTAGGTATTACTATTCATAATGGCTAGTTTGATTGGTTGTGGTGTGTGTTAGAACTCGATGTTGTGTACAACACACACTATTGCATTATTCAAAAAAAAGCATACCGTAGAAGGATGAGATGTTTAATTGTATATTTTTGATGTCCTCAAAGTAAATTTATTTAGTCAAATAGAATATATAAAAGTTTAAAATATTGGGTTTAAAATGGGTTCACTATTAAAAGGTGGTAAAAGTGCACTACTGAAAATGAATTTGTTCTTACATTATGTCTAAGAAACTCATAATATGGATTCTAAAATTATAAGGATTATATAAAGTTTAAAATTTAGTTAATACTATTCATAACCTCTTTTGAACGGCTTGTTTGGTAAGTCATGGTGCGCTTGGACTCGTTGTTGCATGTAGTGCAAGTTATTGAATTATTTTAAAGAAATAACACACTATGAAATCATGGGGTGTTACATTCTCCCCTCCTTCAATAAATTGCATCCTCACAATTTGAAATTGTTCTTCAAAAATAATAGTTTGAATATATAAAATATATTTGTGGGAAAACCCACATCGGAAATTGGGTTGATAAAATTTAGTCTTAATAAAAGGAAAAGAGAAATGAAAGGGTCACCACCAAATTATGATCTCTGTTCGAAGAACATTGGTGGCAATTAGAGACATATAATTGGAGGCAAAATGTAAATATTTGTTGGTAGTGATTGAGGTAATCAATCACAAAAAGTGTAAAATTTAGGGCCTTAAATTCATCAATCTATAATGGTTTAAAATACCATCGGTTCAGCAAAACATATGGTATTAGGATAACATATTTTTTGGTTTTAATATCCCTTCACTAAAGTATAAGAATTAATTTCTTCATTTCAATAAGAGAAGAAGAAATATATACACATGACAAGTAGAGTCTCATCCTTTAGCTAAGTTCTACCACAAACTCATCTTTCACTATAAAAGAGAATAGAACATTAAAAAATGTCATATTTATCCTATTCATATAGGGTTCCAAAAAAAACTAATTTATAATTCATCTACAAGATCTTTTTAAAAAAACTAAATTATTTAATCTCGGACATCACGTGGGTCAGTGGTAGGTGATACACCCTTGTCGCCCTTCGGTTGTAGGTTCAAGTCTCGCGGCCTTGCCGGACGCGACGGATTGCCGCCTGACCTCCGGGTTGTCCTTTTATGGCAATCCAAAATAATCCAAACTAGAACTATCCAAAATACATCAGTCCTAAAATTTATAAGTAAGGTAAACACAATAAAGATCCTTTTTTCATGTAATAACATGTGAACACCTTCATGATGTATTCTTTTAAAACACTACAACATCCTGAATTACTATAAAACCTTATTGATTACATTCATGATCCCTTATTCCTTAAAGAATAATAGATATAATCCTTCAATACAAAAATGTTTTAAAACCCAACAATGATGGAATATAAAAATCATTAATCAGTTTCAAGGTAGTCAGGAATATCGAATGTAATTTATTCAAAACAATAATGTATTATTCTAAAATCACTACCTGGGTATCAGAACCATATTATGGTTTATCTTTCTCTCAACCATATATTTTCCAAAAAATTAACCTGCTATTGAGTCACTTTTCTTTGTTCCACACAATCTCAAGTCCATAATTAAATAATACTGCAGTACAATCCTTATATACTCCATAATTATTTTAACAAGTACATTGTTGATATAACACTCAAATGACATAATCAACATAAGAACTCTAATCATTTCTCTTCATCTGTGGTAGTATCATAACTTGATTATTATCCAATAGCATCATTTGAGGCATAGTCTGATGACTGAGACATAGGTTCGCGTAGTGTCCAAAATCCTTGCAAATGAAGTACTATACATTTGAAACCATTTTCTTACCCTTTCAGTCACGTACTTTGTGCCTTTTTCCTCCACACTTATAACAAACTCCCATTCCTTTCACGCAAGTTCCAGGGTGTTTCTTTCCACAGTTATCACATATGGGAAAATTTTTCTTTTCCCTCGTCCCATTATCCATCTTTCCCTCTTCCATCCTTTTCTTCTCTTTCTTCCCTTCAAAGCCATAGGACTCTGTAAACTCTTTACTTATCTTATCAACAGATGATATTATTTAATCAAAAGATGATAATACATGGGAGAATATTTCTCTTATAAATTCTAGCATAAGACCATGAAAGATATGATCCTTCTTTCTCTTTGGATCATATTCATTTCTGGAGTTCTCATTCCTTCCACTGGGCGCCATTTCTAAACAATAGCATAAACTAGGTCAGTTTATGAATTGCAATGAATAATTCCAAACTTGTAAAATACCTAACGCAAATTGAACAGTTTATGGATATAATCCATAATCATAAAAATGTTTTCTTTGAGTAAGTATATACTCATGAGCCCTTCATAATGGTTTGTAGAGAAAATGAGAATTATCCTAAGAATATCCCCCGGGAGTGTCGTAACCAAGAGTGAAACAAGGCATGTTGTCGTGCACCACTTCCCGTTCGAGTCTAGCTCAAAGCGGTGTTTTCGGGTTTTACCCCTAGGTATATTTATGCCAGAGCCGCCTCAACCTGCTCGTATCCAGATAGGGATGTATTTCTTGGAAAACTCACAAAATCCCTACAATACCAAAATTCTAGGATGTTCTTCTATACTAATCCTCAAAGTTCACCTTAAATCCATGTGCTCTAATCAGAGTTTATCTAAATCTAGCTTCCAAGGTTTGTAGTAAACTTCCTCTGATACCAACTGTAACGCCCCGACCCCAGTTACGCAGAGTCGGTGCATTATTACATAACAGTGGCATGATCACAAGAAAGATCAAATCTCGAAAGAACGATTGGTTTAGTAGCCTTTGAAACATTAGATATATTCATAAAGTTTTGAAATACATCATAATGTGAAAAACTACTACAACAACATAGTGTCTCCATAGTCCACACTATTATCCCCTCATAATATCCATGCAGGTCATTCATAATTTACTTCTTCAAATCCTGGGAAAAATAAAAAATAGAAAAGGGGTGAGCTCAAATGCCCAGTAAGGATAACAATATAGTTGAAACATTCAAAAATAAGCATAAACATTTAAGTCAATGTATAACTGAAACAAAAGCCTTTTAAACCTGAACTTCAACATAGTATTGAAAAATTAAAATGAAATAATGACATTTAATTATTCACATGGATATTATACTAGTCGAATAATCACAAGAAATATCAATAACCACTTTCATAATGATGGAATGCATAATTCCAGACTATCGTAACCACATAGGCAAGGCCTCGTGCCAAGACTACAAATAAGATTTTGCCAAGGCCTTGTGCCAAGACACTAGTTTGTCTCATGAGACCAACCGATGCATCGAGGAGCTATAGCAGGCTCCACCCATCACTTACTAAGTCCAATGCATTCCTATATGAAAAGTTTTAAACATAACATAGACATTCGTATTAAAACTAGCATACAAAATGTCAATAATTTCTCCATAAACCATGAATGGTATAAAAATAACACATCCACAGTAAAACATATCACAAAACCTTCAATACAAAACAAAAGTTTTGTATTATAATAAATCAACTTAAAATAAGCTTAAAATCCATCAAACGATGTTGACATGTATGAAATCAAAACTATTTGAGAGAAATATCTCTTTTCACGAAATCATTGAAAAGTCACACATTTATAAAGGAAGTAATTTAAAAAATATTTTTGAATCAAAGTGTCCCATACCACATTGAAACTTTTGAAAAGAAATATCATTTCAAAACCTTCGTTTCCATATAAATAATTCCTTAAAATCATTTTGAAAACATGGACATTAATTAAAAATATTTAGAAAGATAAATCTTTAAAACATTTAAAATTATGATCTTGATAAAGAGTACCTTTCAAAAATTCTTAAAATATTAATTTTGAAATCATTTAAAAGTCACATAATTATAAAATAAAACATTTACTTTGAAAATATTCTTATAATCTTGTAAGGGAAGCTTTGAAAATTTTATAATGGCGGAAAATAGTCGTACCCGCCGTATAAGTTAAAAAAACATTCTTACCTTAATTCGGTCGAAAAGGTTAAAAAAGATCTTGTTTGGAAAACAACGGAAATATTCTTTTATAAACATCTTATAAAAGTCAAACAAGGTTATAAATGACTTTAACCCATATTCTGTAAAATAGTAAAAAAAATTTGAAATACACTTTCAAGAAACTTGGATGTGGATGATAAAGAGTTCCCAGTAGATTATTACGTATAAACAACCTCGGATAATGAAGAGATTATGAAATAAACCCTTACCTTGTACTTTTCCATGGTTGAGGGTAGGTTAACCTCCTGTATAATGGTGAAATAATTGTTATTAAATTATACAAGAATCATATATATTAATATGATATCATATATGATCTTTTAACATTGCTTTGTTAATAATATCTTAGTATTATCGTCATTTTGGGTGTTAACTTACTCGTTTTCTTTTATATGTTTTGTTACATAAGACATGTTTGTCATGGATAAGTTGTATCTTATTCATATCTAGAATGATATCAAGTCCTTAAAAATTATTTCTAAATCATAAAATGATAATTATACTTGAATGGATACGATGGAGAATGAATCTCATCGCGTTCGTGGAGACGGTAGTCCGTATGTACGCACGAGCGACAATATCACTATTTTGATATTAAAATAATATATAATTGGATATTATATCATATATAAAGAATAATTATCATGTTATATTTATTATTTAAATGAGTTACACATCATTATTATACCCATCCAAATAATAATATATTGAATAACAATTACACCACGACGTGGAGACGGTAAGCCGTACGTACACACGTATGGTGAGATGTTATTCAAAGGGTAGATAGAATACTGAATATGGTTGTACCATATTTATAATATCATCACAGTATATATAAGATACTGGAGTTATTATTTTATAATGGTAATAACAAATAAAGAAGAAGTGGAAGAAGAAAGGAACTTGGAAAAGGGTGGTGAAATCATTACCTCTTCTTCGGGTTCTTCCTTTTTCTTTGATCAAAAGGGCTCCTTAGGTTGGCTTTATGATCAAACTATGGCCTCTAGATTGTAGTGAAGGACGTTTGGAGAGTATTTGGGCAGATTTTGGCCGATCCAAAAGGCTTTGAAGGTGTGAAGAAATGAGAAGGAGGAGTGCCCTTTTATAAGAGGGGTGAGGGGCACCTTTGGAAAATCTAGAAATATTAATTTATAATAAATTCATATTCGGTTTCTAATGGCTCCAAAGTTTATTATTTAAATTTAAAGGTGGGGATGGGTCAAAAACAACTCAAACAATAGAATTTAGACAGGTTTGGGTACTTATATTAACCTTATCTTTAAGTATTAAATCTAAGTTAATTAGTTTCACTTTTACAATGTCTCTTTGTATTTTTATATTATATGGTTAATAAACATACTATATACATCCAAGAGACCCCCAAGTGGTCCCGTAATGATACACCTATCATGATATAAGTCTCTTGGCCGAACCTTATATTTTTAGGAATTTAATATCAATTAATAATATAATTTTTGTTTTAAAAACTCTTTTATGTCAATTTTGACACTATTCAATAGTTTATTTTTGTGAAACTCAAAACAGAATGATTACTTCGAAAAATTTACTTATATAATTCCTAACATTCCATATTATCTTAGAAAATTAGTTTAATTCATAAAAAGTCTCAAATTATATTTATTTGGGTATTTATAATATCAATTATTCTAATTTTTCATGAATTAGGTAATTACTGCATCATCATTGAGTCATATATAAATTAAATTATTTAACGTCTAAAAATTATAAATAAATTAGAATTATGTAGGAAATATTATTATCTTTCTAATGAATATTTATAGTTGAAAAGAAAACATATATAACCCTATGTAAAAATTGTTTTTCTAAAAGATATATGCTTGTGTCATTTTTGTATTCATTTTAACTTAATTAAAATAAAGTGTCCCTATCACCTACAAGTTGCTCCATGGGGTCCCAAAATCGACCCAAAGATGCCCATGGTCGAACATGTATCCCCCAATAAGGTTAGGACACATTTTAGGGTAATTTAGTATTATTATAATATTTTTTTAACCCTTATTTACCGGATTTACCCTTAACCATGGTAAATAAAATATTTACCGCAGTAATTATTCAAAATGTCTAAAAATAAAAGTTACCCATTTACACAATTTGAACATCCTGATTACAAATATGGAATCCATTTTTCCAAATTCAAAACACAGAAGTGGCAGAAATTAATTTAAAATTAATTCCCGTTGTCCAAACAAAAAGCGTGTTTTTAAGATATAATAACTATCAAAAGATTGATACTTGTTTATGTTCGGTTTAATTGTGAAATTATTTCCAATGACCAAAATTGTATTAAATGGTAAAAACATATTCTAAATATAATTTAAAACCACTCAAATTCATAATTTATCATTATTAATTATTTTGATTAAAAAAGTTGTTTTTAATTAAAATTTAGTAATTTTCACTATTCATCAAAATATGAAAGTTATCCGAAAAGTACCAAAATTTCACCCTAGGATAATTTAGATATTCCGAATCCAAAAATGAAGTCCATTTTGAGAGATATAATTTATAAAATTTCAAAAAGTAGGTATTACTATTCATAACGGCTAGTTTGATTGGTTGTGGTGTGTGTTAGAACTCGATGTTGCGTACAACACACGCTATTGCATTATTCAAAGAGAAGCATACCGTAGAAGCTTGAGATGTTTCGTTGTAAATTTTTGATGTCCCCAAAGTAAATTTATTTAGTCAAATCGAATATATAAAATTTTAAAATATTGGGTTTAAAAAGGGTTCACTATTAAAAGGTGGTAAAAGTGCACTACTGAAAATGAATTTGTTCTTACATTATGTCTAAGAAACTCATAATATGGATTCTAAAATTATAAAGATTATATAAAGTTTAAAATTTAGTTAATACTATTCATAACCTCTTTTGAACAGCTTGTTTGGTAAGTCATGGTGCGCTTGGACTCGGTGTTTCATGTAGTGAAAGTTATTGAATTATTTTAATGAAATAACACACTATGAAATCTTGGGGTGTTACATATAATAAATATATAAGATATTTATATTATTATTTTGCATTATTGATATCATTATATAACTATTAGGACAAAAAATATAACAAATCCAAAAGACAATTGAATAACAACGAAATTATTACCCAAAACGCATCATTTACATTTAGTTATTAATAAACGGGTAATATAATGTCATTAATATATAATATATGGTATTATATAAAATAATATTTTTATTTTATAGATTTGTAATAAACTTATATTTATTGTGAATTTTTTTTGAACAAGTATGAAGAGATTCAAAACATAAGGTAAGGGTTTTCGCATCTCACTTCTAATATCCATGATATACATGCCTTATTCACCATGCATTTATTTTGTGTGGTGTATATACTACAATTATATGTATTATATGATTATTATATTTAATTTAATCCGTATTTACATATCCATTTTATTATATTTATTTCATGTGGTTTAGGATTCAAAAGTTACCAAACTGGTAAAGTAATCTTGCCTTAATTTTCATTCTTTGAGATAGATGCCATATTTTTCACCTATATTTTTTTAATGTGGTGTATATACTTCCTTTAACTTGTTATATCATGAATATCTTATTTTCATGATTTTTTATTATTTATTTAATTTTATTCATTAAATTTTATTATTATTCATTTTTCTAAAGTGGTAACAGTTTTTTTCTATAATATTATCATTCAACCAGACTGTTTATGATTTGTCTCCCATTGTTGAAATATTATGATCCATATCTCAAAAAACTCATGAAATTTTCTACCTTATGGTTGTTAATTTTATATTTTATGTAATTGTTAAATTTTTTACACTCTTTGGAACAAATGATAATTATAAAAATATCCTTTTTAAAATTCGACATTAATTTACTTTTCGATTGGAAATCTGTGTTCATAAAAACTATGTTTTATAAAAAAAATTCAAAAATGTTTTAATATTATAAGATTATTGTTAAGTGGAATTTTTACTAATATATTAACTTTTTAAAATATGTTTTTAAAGGAATTTCTTTTTTGTTTTCTTCTCAAGGATCATTTCTAAATTCTTATGTTGAAAAAAGAATCATTGGCATGTGTTAACATACCTGCCGTCGTGACTATCATTCTTGTGATTCTTTCTTTGTAAGCTTACATGGTTATTTTTTAAAAGAAATGTTTTCCCTAATATTCTAAAAATATTTTGATTTTAAAAAAATTTGTATGAAAAACGGTTTTCAAAAAAATTATGTTTAAAAAATGGTTTAAATGATTTTCAAACTTCCCTTTATATGATTTCAAAATGTTGTTTTCCAAGAAAAATATTTCAAATAATTGAAATTATATTTTAAATTTTTTCAAATTATTTTCAAAAAATATATATTTTCAAACAAAATTCATTATTTCATTTTATGTTTTCAAATTATTTTCAAGGGAAAATGGTTTTCAAAATATTTTCAATATTACATTATATGTTTTAAAATTAATTTCGAATAAAAATGTATTCAAATTTTTTTAAACATTTATTTATAATTTTTCAAAGTAATTTCAAATAAAAACGTTTTCAAAAAATTTCCAACCATTATTTATAATTTTTCATTGTATTTATAATTAATTGGTTTTGAAAACGTTTTCATGCTTATTTTATAAAATTTCAAGAAAAAAAATTCAAAACATTTTCAATCATACTTTATCATCGTTCATTGAAAAATGTTTCCAAATTTTTTTCAAGGATTCAATTATAAGTTTTCATGTTTATTTTCATGAAAATTATTTTAATATAGTTTTAAATTTTAAAATAATAAAAGAAAAAAATTATAATTTACTCATGAAATGTTTTTAATAGATAGTTAAAAATTATTTCCCACCTAAGATGACATATGATAGGGTTACTCATTCGTTTATAGGTAAATGATCTAATGGTTCAATTCATACTATTTCATTAATGATTTATGTTTTTATAGAATTATGGTTTATGAAATCCACTTCCCTTTCATGGGTTATATCCTTATGAAACTCGCTTATTTCATGGGTTATGCTTTGATTAAATGATTATGAAACCCATATTTTTTACATAGGTTATGATATGATGATTTGATTATGATAACCATTCCATTTTATGGGATGTTATATGTTTTTTATGATATTTTGGTACATGTATACTGGATTTCATTATGATATACGTGAGTTGTATCAATGCATTTGGTAATTATTTATATCTCATGAGATAGACATGGATAGAACTGGGAGTGATCTTAGATCAATAAAGGGAATTCTCTATTAAGATGGTCTTGGTAGTGATTCTTGACTACAAATATGCTCATGGGAGTAAACCATGACTACCAAGATAGTATTTACAGTGACCTCATAATACTAATATTACCTTCTAAGCAATGCCTTGACTGCTATGGAAATCATTTTATATGATTATGAATCTGTTATAAATTATATGTCTTATTCATATGTTTTTATTTCTGGATTATGCTATTCATTCCCTTCTGAATCAATAATGTTCTGATCCCATTCTTGAACTCTTAATATTAAAGGCTTAAAAGATATGGATCCCAAACTCCATGGCCTACTCTTATGCTAATCAGAGGGAAACAGAATATGAATACATAAGAATAAGAACACGCATACTCTGGTGTGTATCTAAATCTTTAAACTCAATTGGATATACCAACATCCTGGTATTCTTTTAGATATTTCATCTTCATTGGAAACCCAATAAGAATTAATAGACAAATTAAAACCCCAAGGTATGGTCACTTTGCAAGGGTTCTTGTTGATATTGATATGGCCAATACCCTGGTGTAGGAGGTGGTTCACACCACATAAGATGACATGTTTAATCTAGAAATTGGTTATGAAAGAAAGCCAATATTCTGTGGCGGCGGCTTGGTATTTTGTTATCTCATCTATGAATTCAACATATACAGGGTAAGTGCTAAATGTAATATAAAAGGGAATGGTAAATCATCATGTCGGAGAGGTCTAGATAGTGGTAATGGGAAACTCTCCATATCCTAATTTCTAATGAAGGTCCTAGAGATATTGCAGATTTCTCTAAACTTGATATGAAACCCTCTCAAGATCCGCATTCCTTTAAGAGACCGAGTGAGGCTATTGGACTAGATCTTGATCTGGTAGAATTGATTGAAATTATTGAGATATAATTGGAAAATAATTACATTCTTCTTCAGAACCATCTTAATCCTTTTATTCTGTTTGACATGCAGAATATATGAAAAGACACAATAATTTTTGATCAGAGGTTGAATGTTGATTGCTTATCCCAAGCAGGTGACACCAAGTCTGACCCAAATGATTTAAAAATTGAACATTCCCCCCACAAACTATTGTGATACATGTGAGGGTATGTCCTTCCACTATCGCACATGATTGTTCTTCATTGAGTGTTACTGATCTGTAGCATTCTGTCGATCCATAGATGTTGTCCTCTATCTCAGACTCTTAGTTAGATGGTACTGATTATGGGAAGTTGGATATGTTGTAGGGTTACCATCAACCATCAATCCCTTTCTAGGTGATTCTTGGATCTAATCCCAACAAAATGGATGCTACTATTTGGGAGGATCCATTCATTCATGTTCTCTCTGGAAAGATGGATAGTAGAAGAAGTCCTAAAGATCCAAGAATTGGTCTTTGGCCCTCTCTGAAAATGTTCTTACCTCTCAGTGGAAAGTAATGGTCTGACGATACTTCTGAAGACCCCTCTCTTCCCCCCTGATAAGACTAATGGTTATCCTCCTGATCAACCTACTATGGGCCAAGCCAAGGGGAAGGGTAAAACAAATAATCATGACTCTGTGAAGAAAAAAGGGCCTCATACTAGAGGAAAATATTCTCTTAATAAATTAAGATAATATTTTGGAATTTTCATGGGCTTGGGAACCCTCCCATGGTCAAAGTCCTTCAATATTTTATTATTACAAACAAACCATTATTTATTGAAATTTTGGAACCAAAGATGAAAATCTCAAACTAGAATGCTTTAAATAGGACTCAATTGGATACTCTCATCTCTCACAACATGTGAATGACAATGGGGTTAAAGATATCTGGGTTCTAAATCCTGAGAGTGTTCTTATTCAGTCTGGTGCATCCCATCACCATGGTGTAATAGTTGAGGTGGTCATGCAATGTGTCATAATCTCCTTGTCTTTTGATTATACCTCTAACTCATACCTAAAAATAAGAGAGTTGTGTAAAGAAATTGATTATTTTTATGAGAATATATATCACATTTGGGTGGTTTTGGATGATATTAATGATGTTCTTACATTGAAGGAGAAAATAGGTGAGAGTTTTAATATGCTAGATGCATCTGACTTATCTTCCTACATTGACAAGTGAAAGCTTATTAAACTTCCTATTGTGGGTGGTGACTATACATTGAGTAAATACATCATCAATGGGAGGAATTATAGTAAACATGGTAGATTCTTGGTCCGGATTGATGAAGGGTATGACCCTTTGAGAATATCTGGTCTCATTTTACCAAAATATCATTCAGAAAATAACCCGATTCTGATTGAAATATGTGCTGAAAATTTGAGATCCTCTCCCTTACCATTCATATTTAAAAATGCATGTAATGTTGTGCCTAGATATAGAGAGTTGAATATTTATGCTTCGAAGGCTGACCATCATGGAACTCCGTCATTTTTTCCATCCATCATGCTTAGAATTATGAAAAAAATGGTTAGTGAATGGGTTATGTCTTCTTTCTCTAGCCTAGAAAATGATATTAAAGAGGATGATCAGGTTCTACTTCAATGTCAGAATCATTTCCAATAGTAATATGTACCCTCTAGGGATGAAATACAAGGTCATGATAATATTGATGGTCTAATGCACCTTAATTAATGTATTTATAAAAATCATTATAACGAGAGATGGTTGCAAGAGGGGGATAGGAATTACAAGTTTTTTCAATGCTTTTATAGAGAAAGAAGTCTTTATAAAGGCTTAACATCACTTGAAATTAATGGAAATCTTTTCTACTCTAAGATGGAAATATCGAATAAAGTGGTTAACTACATTGAAGTCTTATATTCAGGTGATAATGAGGACATCACTCACAAATTACTCGGTAATATTTCCCCAACTATTGATGATCAATAGAATAAGATTTTGACTGAGGCACCCCTAGTTTGTGAAATCAGGGCTACTCTCTTCTCTTAAAATGTTGATAGTGTGGTATGTCCAGATGGTTTCATGAATATATTTTTTAAGTTCCATTGGGATATTGTATGATCAGATTTCATTAGTATTGTTAGAGATTTCTTCTTTCATGCCGCAATGCCTCATGGTGTGAATGCATGTTTTATTGCCTTAATACCAAAGAAGGATAATGATCTAAATATTATGTACTTTAAACATGTTTCCATCCAGAACACCATTCCCAATATCATCAGAAAAATCATTACATCTATATTGGGGATCATTTCTAGGAAGGTTATTACCTCCAACCAGTTTGGTTCTTTCCTAGGAAGAAGCATTCAAAATTGTCTTCTCACTACTTCTGAATGTCTGAACATCAAGAGGATGATGTATAGGGATAGATTATTTTATATTAAGATAGATATTTAAAAATCCTTTGATACCATAAATGGATACTTTAATTTTTCCATTTAATGGAGGAATGGATTTTCTATATCTTTCATCAAGATTGTCAATGAAATTTTTACCAGTGCTCGACTTTCTGTCCTTATCAATGGATCACCAAGGGGGTATTTTCCATGCTCCAAAGGTGTCAGTCATGGTGATCCACTATCTAGTTTTATCTTTTCAATGGTTGAGGTATATTTTAGGTTTTCTATTAATGACTTTTTTTTGGTCTGGCCTTTATAATAAATTGAATGCTAGAAGGAATCTCTTCTCTCTGTCGCACCTTCATTGTGCTAATGATATCCTCATGTTTGGACAGGTTGATAAATGTACTATTTCTGTTTTCCAAAAGATAAATCTTCATTATTAGGAGGTATCAAGATAGATTATAAGTTGTAATATGTCTTCTATGTTTTCTAGGAATGGAATAACTATTCATAAGATGAACAAAATTTGTAGAATGCTTGGAGTACAAAACGGAACTTTTCCTTTATCATATTTGGGGTAACCTTATTTTGGAGAATGGAGAAAAGAATACACCTTGAAATCATTTTTCTAAAATTAGTGCACATCTTGGCACTTGTAAAGGGAAAAACATGCCTCAGGCTAGGAGAGTTTTTCTTTTTAATTTTGTGATCGGATCAATATTTTTCTATGCCTTCACCATTTATAAATGGCCCAGAAGTATCATCAAGGAGTTAGAACTTCTAGTCAGAGTCATTATTTGGATAAGATCTATCTATGAATGGAACTTGATTATTGGGGCTTGGAAAGAGTTCACAAAACCAATTAATATGGGAGGCTTGTGGATTAAATATCTTAAGGATTTCAATGATGCCTTGTTATGTTAATTCACCTGGAATATTTTGAGCTCTGATGACAATTCTTTGGAATTTCTTTCCCACTTATTTCTTCACAAATTGAAAACTAGGTATTCACTGAATGTATTCTCATACACTTGGCCATTTTTAAAATAGTAATATCATAATTTTATGACCATATCACAATGGTTGGTTTGTAGGAAGTCATATTTTAATGTGTGGTCCACCTGATAGATTAGTGGACCCCTAAATGATGTGATAGATGTGCCCCTTCCTATGGAGAATTTTTTCATTGCTAATGTAGTTTCATCAGATGAGTTTCGTGGATTTCTTCTTGTCGAAATCAACATGAAACTATAGTCTTATGAATTCACTGATAAGGACACTTTATATTGGGCCCCCAGCCTGAATGGTTGTTTTTCCTCAAGGGAGTTTTATAAGTATCATTGTGAGGATACTTTTGATATTCATGATTGGATGAAAATTTTCAGAAATTCTTATATCCCCCCTTCTTATTACACACAACTATGAAGGTTATTGAAGGGAAGATTTCCACAGAAAGAGTTGCTTCAGAAATTAGGATTCTATCTTGAATCAGTTTTCTACATATGATTATTGGAGGATGAATCTATTCCTCGCACTTTTATATCCTATATCTTTTCCTGCATGTTTTGGTTACATCTGTAGGATCTGTTCAGCATTCATATGGACATGAACATTATTGAGTATCTTCTCAATCTATCCAGCATTCTTAGCTCAGTGAGCAGGTTGGGTCCATGCTTCTTGTTTCAACTTCTGTAGTTTTAACTATTATATTGTAGAAACAAAATGGTCTTGCCTTTGAAAGTAATGATCCCTCCTTTAATGCTAGAACGTCCTCTATATATAGGTTTGTTCTGACAACATCCAAGATGCACATTGTTGTAATGAAAAATAATTTATCTGATTTGATTATTATGAAAACATTTGGTGTTACAAGGAGATCAAGAAATCCTCTTGTCCTAAAGTCAATCGGGTGTATTCCACCAATTCCAAGCTGGCTGAAGGTGAACATAGATGAGGCAGTATTGGGTGCACCTGGTCCATCAGGATGTGGTGGTTTCTTCCTCTTGTATCAGGGCCTCGTTAAGGGATGATTCATCCACAACATTCTACATTTTACAGTTATTGAGGCTGAGTTATGGGAAATGATTAATTAAATTAAGTATTCCACTAATCATGGCTAGAGACATCTTTGGGGCGATTTAGACTCCACCACTTCAGTGCACATTCTGAAGAATCATTCCATATGTATTCCATGGAAAAGTTTTCCTTTTTATATTGAATTCCTTTACATGATAGAGATCATTCACATGGATATCACTCATGTCTATAGAGAGGCCAATAATGATGTAGATGTTCTGTCAAAGAGGTAAATTTTGGAGGCTGCCTTGAGATGGATTTTTTTTATCCTGAGTTTTGTTCTCATATTGTTGAGTTGGGTGTTCATGGTGTTGTTTATTTCCATATTTGTAAACCCCCTACTCTTTCACTCTCTATATTTTTTAAATAATGTTTTTTAGTAATGGGCTCGTCCAAATCCGAATCCTTTTTGCAGTATCTCTTTTTTACCCTTACTGAGCATGTGAGATCACCCTATTCTGATTTTTTATTTCCCTAGGTTATGAAGAAATGTTTTCTGTATATTTACTAATATGGAATATATTTTTGAGAAACATTTCAGATCTTTCACCAAGTTATAACATTTTCTCCCAGGTTTCCATAGACACTAAACTATTACGGTGCTCAAGAATCTATTTACTTAATGTGATGAATATTCATTTAAAATTATATTATTTCCATATATGTTAATCCTAGGTTTCTATATTTATAAACTAATATATATATATATATATATGATAACATAAAAATAGATATTTTCCACATAATACATAAATTATAGAAAGAACTAAGTGATTCAACAAGAACATACTCATCACAACCTAAGCATTATTCTTCAAAAGGATAATTATAGAATGATATAACAGAAAAATTACCACATTGATGACCTTCAACATGTAGTGTATCATATAATTAATTAACCTTATATGAGATCTTTCATAAATTTTTTATTCTATTTTTATGGATTTATTTAAATTTATGAAAGAAACCTCTATATTATCTTTTAAATAAAACCCAAAGTCTTCTTCAAATCTACACTTTATATGTAAAGATAAAAATATTGGGAAATAATAGATCCAATTAGAGAATATATTATGATCTAATACCACTATAATTCATGGTGGAATGGTTTAGCCACACTAAGAGGTGGTTTGAATCACTATGGTAAATTTTTTACCAAATTCTATTAAATTTAAACTATTTGAACATATTCACTTATTAGGATATATAAATCATACATGTATCAGTGAAAAAATTCATAATGAATACATAAAATAGTGAAAATAGGGAATTACACATATTGTTTTATATAGATTTCCCACTATATGAGTGACTACATCATTTTTATGTTTGGATCATGTCTAATACAAAGGTGATTCGCTAATATCTTTATGAGAATAAACATAAGAAATATATCATCATTATCCTTGTTATTATCTCCTAAAATTAAATATTCCTCAATTGGTTATTTATGATATATCCTTCTAGTATAAAATTAAACTCTAAAACCACTCTTGATAAATGTATTTAGTATACTTATATGATTTCACAACATCATAAAAGAATAAATTTTTCCTTAGCCAGGGAATTTTATTTCTAGTTGATAATTCACAACCAAAACACCTAGGTTGACCTTATTTTATATATTTATAATGATAAATGTGTGGATCTGAGAGGAAACATCACATCATATTCTTCCTCTTATTCAAATATTTTTAATGATTAGTAAGAACAAATACTTGGCTCGATAAAAATGGTAATCATATATAGAGATTTTATGTATTTTCTCCTTAATCTTTATTTTTTCCTCTACCTTCTCCTTCGATGATGCTAAAATATTCATGAGAAGTGCATGTAGGACTATAAAAACTCTCATTTATTATTATTCATATTTTATAAACTCTATAAAATATAATAATAATTTTTTCTATATTTTTAATATGGAAACCACTATGAATTGTGAAACATGATTTCTATTATATTGAAATTGGTCAACATAATATCTCAAGAAACTATCCCAGCAACAATCATCATAAATTGAGTATACAGTTTCCTTTTTTAATATATATAATTTCTACATATTTCTAAAAATAGATCTATTTAATTATCTTAAAATTTTGGTTCATATTTAATTAGTTCTTCCAAAAAAAATGAATTATATTTTTCTATGTTGGAAAATAGGTTTACCTGAAGAAATAACACAATAGTGTGACACAATTCTTCATGGAATGAGTTAATAATTAATATCAACCATGTATAATATGGATACAAAATAGAATTTATATAGTTGATTTATTCCAAAAACTAACACATTCTAGATCCACACAATATTCCAGTATCCTATCTCTATAGTGCAACAGCCTCCCAAAATTTAGACTCAAACTCAACTTCGTATCCATCATATCAAGGTTTCATACTTTGTGATTAAATATACTTATTCATAGAATGAATTCAAATAACCTTGAATCGCAATTAACATAAATATCAACATATCTAGAATCCTTGAAAAATATTAAAAGAATCATCTGATTGAAGTGTTCTCAAATAAATATTTATAAATATCATCTTTAAAATACACAAAAATAATCGAATTTTCATATATATTTATACTTATAAATCAAGCCTTACCCATATATCATTAAAAGAGATCAAATTATTCTTATGAAAGGCATATTTAATCTTACGTGATCATTAAACACTTCAACATATTCTCAAAAAAGACTAAATTTAATGTTACATGGGAGTCTAGTTACTTTTATATTTCCATTAGAACTATGGAGTTATTCATGCACAACTTTCCCAATATTATATTTATTCGTATACATCATGTGAAACTAATGATTTAATCTTACGTACCTTATGAAATCTTAAAGATACTCTAACATTTCTTCAAATTTATACTCATGTTAGTAGTGAGCTCCATTTTTACTCTATGCATAACATATAGTTATTCGTATGTAACATATAGAAGTTATGTATTTCTCATAAGAAAATCTAGATTTAATCTTATGTACCGATAAAATATTCAAGATTACTGTTAAATACATGGTGGATTTTCAATTTCATCGAGATCCTCAGCCCAAACGTTATATAATTTTTCTCTAGGCTTATATACACATCTATAAACTTCATTGTCCACCTCAAATCAACAGTAAAACATAAAATGAATTCATGATATCATAAAACCCTCACAAAAGTATTCATCATAATTAGAAATAAATATAAAACATATAAAGACACTTATTTGTTATTTAAATTTATCTTTACTCTTTCTGCCATTTTATGCTAAAAAATAAGAAATTTCCCCAAATGATAGTACGTTAATTAATTAACAATTAATATACAACCTTACTCATCTCACATCAACATTATATTTTCATCCCAGTAACACGTAAATTAAATGCATATTTATTCATCCCATTGACACATGTATGAATACACATTCCTTCCTTAGCCAAATGATTTAGTCTGATCGTGTATTTTAATTTATAAAAAATATTGAATATTTAAAATTAACCTCATTTGAATGTATTGGAACATCCATGATGAGAAAACCCCCACTCATTTAAATTTTACATTACATTAACGAAACTCCAAAATATTTCTCAAACTAGACTTTATTGGTTTCTTTAATCTCCCCATTCCATGTAACACTTAACCAATTATGGGGAAATTCAATTACATCTCTATACATCAATCATTTTTTAAGTTGTTTTCCAATTTAAATTTCTTCCTTTGAACTCATTTCTTGGAATATTTGGAGTCAGAGGTAGTAGTGAAGTAATTAGAGGAAGATATAATCAAGGAAGAGGGACTCCAAGGCCCTATGCACCATTAGTTACCTAGTGGGGATCCTAGTGGTGAGGTGGTTGTGGTTTAGACCACATTTTACCCAATGGTTCATAGTGGGTACTCGATAGTCTCCTTGGTAAAATCCCCTTAAAATAATATTTTTTTGACATTCTACACACTATAGTAAATATTTCTTTCTCCATAACTCATTGTTTTCCATCTTAAACAAGTTTTAAGCTCGCACTGAGAGCTATCCAACTATCTTAATTGGTTTTCCTCTAATCCTATGGGTGATAATCATCTAACATTACTGGTAGAGAAGAAATTGCAATCATTTATAGAGGATTTTTAGGTGTATACTATTTGGAGTTGTTCTCTAATAACCCTATCATATCTTGACTACATAGGTTAAGGATGGTAAGAAATATGATGTAGTAACTCGACCAACTTTAGTTTTCTCTATATGATGTAATTATAAGATGGGGTCAATCCAATAGTTAGTGGCTCCATCAATGGGGGAAAAATATCATGCCTAAGGTAATTAGGATGGATCAAAAAGGTTTTCATGTCCAAGAAGTTAATGATTGACATTGGGGATGGCCCTTCTATTGTGAGAGTCACTACACTGATATATTCTACCAATTTTTATTCCTTTTTGATGTCGGTACGTATATTTATTTTATTTTATAACATTTAGTATCTCTATTGGGACTAGAGTTAGAACTAATAAACAATGTAACAATTAGTTTTACTCATTTATGTAAGTTGTAAGAAATAAGTATTATATTTCCCTCATTTTCTATTTTAGTAGGATCATTTACACATCTCTGTGACTTCTCCATCCTCGATATGAGTTTCTTTGGCACCATCTTGGGAAGGGACTATTTTACTTAGTTAAAATCCATGGTTAAATTATATATATTTATATCTCAATATCTTATCCTTTTGTGACCAAATAAACTCTTTTAGGAATGTGGGATTTCCATGAGAGTAGAGTTGTGTAGATCAGGAGTAGGTTGGAACTATTACCTCTCATATAGAATGTATGATTCTTGGAATAGTTGAAATAATGTGGTTTGAAGTGTAAACACCAGTGGTGGGATTCTTTCTATATGTATTTCCCACAGACAGTTTCAATTGTAATTTTTGATCAATCATGTGCCTAGGATGAATAAAATATTCATTCCACCATATCATATAGCACCTAAGGGAATAATATAATTAAAATTTCATCTTGAGGGGATAGAGTCTAAGGCTATTATCTGATATGGAAATTCCCCATTGGTTGCTCTAGTTATCTTCACTAAGAGAGATTTTGGAATTCTATATATATCTATCGATTAGAAAAAACTGAATTAGGTAACTATAAAAATATAGTATCTTTTGAATGAAATTTATTTCTTATATTATCAGTATAATGGGGATAAATGGTATTCAAAAAATTTATTTGATATATGGGTGTCACCAACTTCCTGTGAGACCTAAGGATATTCTGAAAATGTTTTTTTGAAGTTGATATTATAATTTAAATTATTTTTTTATATATTATAATGATTTATACACCTATTGTTTTCATGGACCTTATGAACATTATATTATATCCACACTAAGACTCATTTTAGTGTAATCCAAGACTTTAGAAGATAATATCATGCATTTTTATGTTTTATTGGGAATGTTAGGTCAACATAATCTTTATGTGATTTGTTCAAAATGATTATATTGACTTCGTGAGGTTAAACACATAGTTCATGTGGATTACAATTATTAGACTACTGTTGATCATGAGAAAGTGGAATCATTGAGGCCATATGAAGTTACTAAGAACGTCTTAATGGTTAACAGATTATTAGGTATGTCTAGTTATTCTCATTTTTTCATGTCTATTTTCTCTCATATATCTACCATATAACCATATTAATGAGAAATGGGTAATGTTTTGTTGGTCTATGTTGAGTGATACTACTTTCAATGAATTTAATAAGACTCTTACGTCAACAAATGTCCTTATTTTTTCAAATATAGGTAATGTTTTTTTAGTATACTTGAATGCCTCTTACAAATGTCTTGGATATGTATTGATATTAGACAATCATATAGTGGCCTACAATTTTATGTAGTTACAATAGCATGAGATAAATTAACAAACTCACAATCTAAATCTACTCTCCATTGTTTATGCACTAAAATATTGGAGACATTATCTATTCAGTGATTGATTCATGGTGTATAAAAATTAAAAATGACTCAAGTACCTCTATTCTCATGGGGGTTTTAACCATAGGATGAATTAATGGGTTTAATACCATAAATATTTCTATTTTGAGCTCAATTATTTCGCGGGAAATGTAAAGGAAGTAATTTATACTATAAGTAACAAATATAAACCTAAAAATTTATAGTAAGATAAATATGAGTGGAGTCACGTGTATTTGTTATCAAACCTATATATGTATGTCTCATAGGATCCAGAAGTGATGCATAAGTAGCTTGATAATTTTCAATGAATATTTTTGGACTGAATGAAGAATTATCATATCACTATCAATTATTGTTCCATAATTTAGAAGATACTGGATGGTTGACAGACCCTAAAATGATGGTCCAAAGAAACTGGAACTTTTATGTATATCCATGGAAGGATAGTGGTTCCAACCAGCATACTGGAACAGGTAATGAAAGAAAATCACTCCTCTAAGTAAGACGTACACCTAGTAATATAAAATATTTATCTATATGTATGATGTTAATTATAGTGGATAACTATAAAATAGGTGGTCTAAGAATTTTTATCACTATATCTTATTTTACAATGAGTCATAGGGGAATATCAATTGTCCATAGGTAAGTTTTAGATAATTTTAATATTCAAATTTAAATGTGGTGATATTACTATGGATTTCATGATTGGATTGACTCATTTTTCTAAAGGAAGGGATACAGTTTGTCTTATTATAGATTACATAACCAAGACCAATAAATTATGACCTATCTAAGAGGAATCTTGAGTAGATGAATTGGGAGGATTTATGATTTGGATATTGTGAATCTCCATTGGTTTTTCACTAGTATTATGTTTGACCACGACTCTATATTTACAACACACTTTTGGAATTGGTTATAGAAAGCTCTGGGGTCATAAGTGATGTTGGGAACATCATATAAAATTAAGAAAATCTTCTATTAAGAGAGGTATATTCATATTCTATAGGTTATTTTATGTTCTTATATCCTCAATTTTGATATTTTTTCTAAGATCATTTACCATTTTTAGATATTATTTTTAATAATATCTTGCAGGAAACCATTCATATTACATAATTTGATGTTATAGAAGGCCATATCATTCTCTGCTATGCTACATTGATATTAGGGTATCATATATGATTGTCCTCAGCATAGTTTAATGTAAAATGGAATCCATGAAATTGATCCAAAAATGGTGGTCAATGGTGAAATATCGTCAATCATCTTATGCTAATCAGAAGTGATGAACATTGGATTTCTAATTCAGTGATTGTGTGTTCATATTTTTATACCCTAAATTGAGTAAGAGATAAGTGGGAATCAAGGAAATATTTACCATCCCTTCATTGGATTGTTCAAGGTCTTGGTTAATATTAGAAAAATTGAATACTAATTATCTTTTCCTCCACACTTCATTACCATGATTGATGTATTCAATGTCTCATGGGTAGTAGAAATATATAACCTACCCAAATCATGTTATTTGTTGTGATGATATAGAGTTGAAATATAATGGCCCCTTTATAAATAAACTTGTTGATATCATTGACTAGAGTACGAATGTATTATGGGGAACAAATTTCCCTTATTACAAATACTAGAAGTATATGTGACACACAACTATGAATAGGGAATTTTAGTCTGAGATGAAGTCTCAGTGGTTGAGCATCTTCCCTCATTAATCAAGCTAAATAATATTGGTTATGATATTTCTATATTGGGGAGGTTGTAAAAAACAATTCCTTTTTAGGTTTTTTTTCCCATTAAATTTCGTCATTTAAACTCATTTTTAGTGTATTTAGAGTTGTTGGTGGTGGTGGATAGAATTACATGAAGGGAGAAGGAATGAATAGGGGGTCTAAGGCCTTGAGGACCATTAGGTACCAAGTAGTGGTCCCAATGGTGGATGGTTAATTTTTAAACTAGCAGGTTCCTGGTGGTTAGTAGTAGGTACCTAATAGTCTCCTATGTACAATAACCTTTAAAGTTGTATTTAAGATTTTAATATCCTATGGTCAATCCATTTTATCCCTTTTCTTAGTATTTTAAATCCCAAACATGTTTTTATCTCTCATTGATAATATACATCCATCATTCCATATATTCCTCTAAACCTATCTATGATATTTATTCGAAATCACCCCTATATAGTAACATTGTACTAGTTCATCAAGTCCAAGGTAGGGAAACCACCCGGCTTTAATTTTTTCAAGGTTCACAAAAAAAATACCTTTCTCCTTAAATTATGCTTCATCTAAGGATTTTTTTAATAAGTTCCCCCTTTGGTCACTCATCCCAAGATTTATAGATGTAGACCAATAATTTTGTCCTTGATGTAAAATTTCACTCTTTTTGTTGGATTTGTGGTTTCTGGTTTGGGATACATTTCAAATCTCTTATAAACTAGGTTTGGGTTTCTAAATTCATTGGTGGTGGTAAATCTCACCTTCTAGTCTTGATTTTTCTTATCTAAAAATGTTTTTGTTGGGGGATATTCTTCCCCTTTTCTCATGTTATCGAGTGATGCTATTTTACGGGCAAGGGATACAGAGGTGAATAATCAAACCAAAGATATTAATGTAAAACACTTTAATAGAAAAATATTTAAGCCTTATTTGAAATTGGTTGTACCCTTCTTCTTTAATCATACCCATGCCTTAGTGGTTCTTATTTTGTTTAACCCATGTTTATTAAAGATTAATAATGCATGTTATGAATTTCTTTGTACGTCATATAATGTTTTATACCGAGTTTGTGGATGACCCACTATAAAATATGATTTATGGTTTAATTTGGATCCCCTTTAGTTGTTCTTACTCAAAAACATATTCGCATGACACTTAGGTTACCTTTCGTTGGTATTAATCCATACAGTAATTAGAATAAATGATGATCCTTAATAGATAATGGTAAGATGATTCCATATAAAAATATAATAATATAGATTTTATTATGGAATTTAATGTGAAAATTCGTGATTATTATTACTTCTTTAAAGAATCTATCATTTTATTCACATTGTAGTGTTTCCACATGCAACTAGATTTTTTAAAATACATGTGTATTCATTAATTTGATATCTTGTAACAATTGGTTTGTAATTTTTATTGGTCACTAATATCTTCAGGCTTCATTTCATAGCTCTATCATGAAAAAACTATATATAGGATTCAAATTAATATGGAATATTAATATGTGGTTTACAATGTATTTTATATGTAATTATTGGTCATTTTTTATAGGACTTTTCTGAAGACATGTTTTCTAGATACACGTGGGAATTTGATTTACATATATATATATGATATTTTTATCCCAAATAGGAGAGATGCCTCATATAGAGGAAGGAACATGGATATATATCTGATTAATATATATATATATAATCAGTCTAATAGAAAGATGAGATTCTAGGGAATATATGGTAGTATAATGTATATTCGTTAAAAGGTAAAAGTGGTGTACCAGGTTATAGAGAGTGTATCTTCCTTCCTAGGAAGATTTATGTATATATTATGTGTGTGTGTGTGTGCATCGACTCTTATAGTGGATGATTTCAATATAAATCTTCAAAATTCAAACCTCATATAACTTATAGGTACCCAATTACAATTTTGATCTTTTATAGAATAAGGTTACAAGGATGAGACTAAAAAAGAAGTATT
The DNA here is from genome assembly GCA_963277665.1 of Viscum album. NCBI lineage: Eukaryota > Viridiplantae > Streptophyta > Magnoliopsida > Santalales > Viscaceae > Viscum > Viscum album. The sequence goes on along the minus strand of OY728127.1, from coordinate 1,513,941,089 downwards.
ATTAATATGTGTTTTCTATTGGATTTTTTATATGATAACATGACTACTTGATCAGCATACATGATTCCACACTGGAACTCTCTAGATATACTAATCTTTTTACACTTTACCTAACTAATTTTTCTCCTTTTATTGCACACATGACTTTATAACAACCTAAATGAGGTTGGTTGGAGACTTCCATGGGGTATGATATACCCAAACCCTACACAAGATCCCTTGGGGATATGTGTGGGCCCTTTTATTCATGTAAAAAGTAAATAAATGGTTCTTTTTAATGAGTTTTACTGTTTTGAATAATAGTTGGAAACCATTTGATGTTCATGGAGTTTAGGGAGATCATTATGGATTTTTTTATACAATTTTTGAAGGGGGCATATTGGGTCTTCCCACACTACTTCTCTTAGAAGATTTCACCTTAGAGCATCGCTTTGGGTGATCTCAAGGGAGCGTTTGGGTGTAAATTTTTTTATTTGTTTAGATTATTCTTAGTTTCACACTTATATAAAATTTATAGATATTTTTGGTATTCTATTTTATATAAATACCTGTTCATATAGTTTTCAATCCATGTGTCGATGCGATATTTATTGGGTCTTCCAGGTCTATTGACACCATGGATCACGAAGGTATTAGAGCTTACCACTATGTATTGTATTTATTGTTTGGTTGGATGTTAAAAATGTAAAACTATATCACCCTATTTTATATTATCCCTTTACATTTACACAAGCCTCTAGAGATCATGATGTGCACCTAAGGTCCTATAGTAGTCTAGTTGGGACCATTTAGGTAACCTAGGTCATGTTATTACATTTCACGCATTCACTTAATTTATTATTAACACCAATATTCTATTAGTATACATATATAATTTACATCTTATTGATATAAAGTACAACACACTTCATTGGAATCCATTGAAATTACATCCTATGAAAATAATTTGAAAACACTTCTAAAAATTTTGATTCATTATTATCAACTAAAGAACATGGTCTGTGTTGAAATGAGAGGTTATGATGTGAGTATTAAGATAGAAGTATGATGTCTGTGTCATATTAAAACAGATAAAATATTATTTTCATGAAATATATTACAATATGAAGTTAGATATGAATGAGAGGATTACATACAATAATGAATAGCGGCTTAATAAGTTCTAGTGACTTCCATAAAAGTGTTATCATGATTGAATGTGAATGATTTTTATTAATTTATATATGTGTGATCATTTATATGAATTCATGGCCTCTCATTTTATATAGATTTAATTTAGAATAAGTGGTTTAAATAGTTATGATTAGTAATGGTAAATAGTGTGGTTAGAACTAATAAATATTAAGTGATAATATATCACTATTTATGAGTTGTTCATGTAAAGACGCAGATTTTACATTCAATTTTTTTAATTATATGGAATTATTGGGAGTCTGTAAAAATTTATGGCACGTGATTCTGAGGCCTGGGGTGCCCAGAATGAATTTCTGATCTTTTTTTAAGGTACGTTCAGTAAAAGTGCATGTGCAGTTTTCTATCTTTTGAACTGGTGCTCATATTAAAAATGAGAGGGCACCGATGAATGCGCAACACCAAGATTTGTTTAAGAGAGGCTTCACTTTGACATTAGTAAGTCTAGAGAAAAAGTTAGATTTTGGTACTTTTTAAAAGAATAATAAAATAACATACTTATTTTAATTATTTCACATTATTTTCTACAATTGAAAAGTGGTAGTGATGGGACCAATGACATGTCAAGACATTAAATGGATTGAATACTCAAATAATTTATAATAGTACCATTGGATTAGGATGATTACTATTAAATAAACCCCTCATTAATTCCACAATAGTTACTCACCCTCCCCCTCTTTTATTTCTATGGAGCTTGGGGAGGAGTATTGGCATGGCTTCACCAAGTGAAGAAGTTCTGATAAAGTGTTGTGATGCCAACCCCATGGAGGATGTGACCAGTTTCAGAGTAGTTACAAGCAACACAAAATCCCAAACTGATGAGTGATGATTGAGCGGCGTCATTAGAGGCAGGTTGCGGGGAAGAAAAATGTCGACTCTTCCTCGAACGCGACGTTCACCAACAATCTTGAGGTAGGGATTTATTTTTATTATAATCTCTAGTGACTGTTGAATCCTATTTCCTCCCTAAATTTTTTCAACCAATCACGGAGGGATTGGGGAAAATGAACATGACTCAGACCCTCTGCTATCTTTGTTTTACCTTTGAGTTCTCCAAAGAAGACCGCTAGTGTGGCACCGGTGACCGGGGCTGATAGATGATTGCGGCAGCCGGCAACATCCACCCGTGATGGAGGCATCACACCGTCATGCATCGCTGAAAAAATAAGTTGCGGCTCCGATGCCACAGTAGCAGGTACTCTTACCATGCGGGTCCCACTAGAAGACCAGGCGGTGCCACATGGCACCGCCTCTTCAAAAAATGAATGGTCGTTCATCTGTTCGGGAAAATAAGGGGTGAGCTGCACCCCGCCCCCATGGCAGCTAAGGCGGACCCCACTACGTGTCAGGGCAGTAGGCCATGGCCAACTACGGGTCGGGCCAATGGGCCGCACCCATTGCGGGTCATGTCGTGTGTGCCCAATGGGTTGTGCCAAACCACGAGTCGGACCACGCGAGCCCAATGGGCCATGTATCCGCAGGTCGGGCCGTACGAGCCCCGCAGGTCTCCCCCTTACGGGCCGGGTTGGTCTGGATTATGGCCTAGAAGAATGAGCCCGCCATGGCCTAGAACAGTCGGGTCGACTCGAACCTGGTCGGTTTGACCGGGTCAGACCAGACCCAGGACCTTCCAAACCAGTTTTCACCTAAAGGACCATAACATGAAATCTGGGCACTCGAATAACAAACATTATACGGAACTAGTATTCTTTAAGCGAGGCAGTCCTTTTAGTTTACACCACTTAAGATTTGGATAAATTTGGAGTATGGTCATGTTAGATTGAATCTGAATTCAACCTGTCCTTGGGAACTAAAATTCTTATAAATCATAGACTGGGCATCTGATTGACACTTCATCTGTTGTGTTGGAACCATTATGACAAATAAGTGCTTTGGAATACTTCTTAGTGGATATTTTTGGAGGTTGAGGTACAACCAATGTATTGAGGAGCCGTTCTCCTACAATCAAGCGTACTATGAGCGGGAATCTAGTGGCAGGCAGTGAGGCAGAGGTTGGAGACAGATCATACGAAGGTTTGTACCGAGCGATCCTATGTGTGTCAGCACTGATCCTATGTGGTCTAGATCCTATATGGGTTAGAACTCAGCAATAATGTGTGGTTCATTGCATATTGATCCTATTTGGGTCATATCCTATGCGGTTCAGCACTCAGCAATCTTGTGTGGGTCATCACATACCAATCTAGCGTGGCTCACATCCTGTGTCGGTCATTGTGGGGGTTAGTACCTATCAACTCTGGGTGGGTAGAATCCTGTGTGGATCATTGTAGGGGATAGTACCTATTGATCGTGTGTGGGTAAGAATCTGTATGGTCAGTGGGAGTGCCTCTTAACAGAATAAGATGATCTAGCTTCTTGACTAATCATCTATACCTATGTGCTTTACTTATATACCTGGTGTGATTTGATTCTTTTACATTCGTGGTGATACCTATGTGGTACTTTTTCCTTCATGGTGAAATCTTAGTGGTGTTACCTGTGTCGTACTTTTACCTTTGTGGTGTTCTCTTCATGTTGTTACTTGGGTGGTAATCTTACCATTGTGGTGTTACCTTCGTGGTGTTACTTTTGTGATATTATTCCCTCCTATACGAGATGAGTATATATTGATAACTTAGGTATATGTATGGGAGTATATCTATGTATAGTTGATAACTTCTTTGTGCTTTGTGATTGAGTACTTGTTTTGTAGTATTTCCTTCGTGGAACTCTGGGAGACCTTCGGGGGTCTTGGGGTCCCTACTAGGTATTGTTATACTCACCCACGCATGAGCTTCTTCTGCACCTTGTTGTGTCTTGCACACAAGAAGGACAATGTTGATTGAGTTTGAGGGAGTCAAGACTGGATGGTTCTCATAGGTGGACCATTGGATGTTGCGTGATGCAGGACTACTGATCATGAGTTGTACCTACCCTTTAGGTAGGATCATCGTTGGATGATCGAGGAGCTATTTTTCTCTTTTCATTTGTACTTGTTCTTTCCAATTGGGGTTTTATTTTGGCTCCATTACATTCAGCCCACTTTTTACAATAGTAGTTTACTTCATGGTTACCTCTTATTGTGATCTTGGATTTGTGTGTTTGTAAAAGATTAAAGGCAATGCCTTCCCATTAAGGGGAATTCCTTTTCGGTGCTAGTCGCCAACCCATGGACAATGGAAGGCGGGCGTGGGGTAGTCTTGGGTTGGGCCCCAGGGGACGGGTCCTGACAAAGTGGTATCAGAGGAGTCGGTTCTACGGAAGAAATAGGGCTCTGATCTTTTATAAGTGGAAATAAGTGTTTTGAGTGTGGTTTTTAGTTTGGGGAATCCAGTGTTGGCACAGCAGCTGACGTATCCATACACTAGGACCCTAAATTCTGATTTCTGGATTAGTGGACGAAAACATTGATTTCATGTGTTTTGAAGAAAATATCTCATGCTTACTTTGAGTCAGCTCACCAGGTATAACTTATTTATCGTGGCACACATATTTTCTTTCAGGATTCCACCACATAGATAGCCATCCATGATTCTGGAGAGAGTACACGACGATGCCCCACGGAGTGATGAGGCCTTGGGGAAGGTCCCTCTTACGGTGTTATCACCTTTGGGTGGTGTACCGGTAGCACCACCACCCATTGGGTAGCAGATTCCACCAGCCCCACCAGTAGAGGGTGCATGTCAACTGTGTTCATTGCACGAATTTTATCGGCAGAGAGCTCTGATGTTTTGAGGTGAGATGGATCTGCAGGTGGCTGAGGACTAGCTAGAGGATGTGGCCAGAGTTCTTCTCCTTATTAGGACACCAGCTGATCTGATTGTGATCCTAACTACCAGTCTCTTCTAGGGAGCAGTTGGGAGATGGTGGAGTCTGACACTAAAATTTCTCGATTAGGCGACCCTCGGCTGGGAGGACTTTGAGGGCCTTTTCAGGTAAGAGTTCATCCCAGTGACTCTATGCTTAGTGCGTATACAAGAGTTGTTGTACTTACAGCTTGGTAGCATGACCGTGGCCCAGTACTCAGTGACATTCACTGACCTCTCCCACTACTCCAACGACATGGTATGGGACCCTTTATTCTGGGATTGGACCATTAAGCAGGGTGTTCGATGAGAGATCAGAGCATCGATGGTATCAATCAATATTCCAATGTAGAATGGGATGCTAGAGTGAGAACGTTTGGTGGAGATCTTCCTAACTGAGCAGGCATCCATAGCGAGAGACACCAACTGACTTCAGTCATCAGAGTCATCCGTAATAGTTAGTAGATGGACGATGTAGGGTACCAAGTGGGCCAGACCTTCTGGTGGGTTTCCTCATGATACAGGGTCGGTAGTGAGGGGATCACGGGATGGAGGCGGACATTTGAGTATCACGTAGTGCTACTTGTGTGGCGGGAAGGATCACATGGATCGTGACTAGAGGACCCTCCGTATGGACAACCAGTAGATGATATAGGGACCACTGAGATAGAGTTAGAGGTTCAAGCGATAACGTATAGAAGGAGGCGGGCGTGGTAGAGGAGCAGGTTGTGCAGCAGGCGGTGGGTGGCAATTCGTGGTTCTGTCGCCACTACCTCTAGGTGGTCCACTCTAGCATAGAGATCAAGAGGATAGGGACTAGCTCAGTATTAGGAAACTGAGTCCTATGACCACAACACTCCTGAGTTGATTAGAGGTACGATCTGTGTCTATTCCACCCTAGATTTAGTACTTATAGACATAGGTGCTAGTTTCTATTTTATTACCGTGACCCTCGTTCAAAAGTCAGAGATTATAACAGTGCCATTGGATTTATCTTTATAGTTAGAGACACCTACGGGAGAATATTTTACAATTAAACAGTTATGTTAGTAGTGTGAGCTTACTCTAGGGGGGTGAGATTTTCTGCTAGGATCTTCTAGTAGCGGCGTTGAGGCCTTAAGACGTCATCATGGATATGGACTAGTTATCCGTAGTCCATTTTTAGACTGACTATATTAGGCACAAAGTGTGGTGTGTCTACGAGGATGGGACCAGGTTTTCCTTCACCGGTGAGAAGGGAGCCTTTGTAGAACTACATGGACTTACCCAGAGGAGGGTGCATCCGATCACACATCAGTTGGAAAGACTTACCCTCAGAGTAGTTGAGGTAGAGAGTCCCAACTATCCTATTTTGGTGGACCAGTATGCATATGTCCTTCCTGATAATGTTCAGAGACTACCTCCTCATAGAGAGGTGGACTTTTACATCAACATGTACCCTAGGAGAACACTAATATCCACATCAGCATATCAGATGGATTCTATGGAGCTTCATGATTTACGTGTATAATTATAGGACTTGTAGAGGAAGGGTTTCATAAGTCCTAGTGTTTCTCCATGGGCAGCCCCAATTTTGATTGCCAAGAAGGAATATGGGAGTTTGAGACTCTGTGTGGACTATCGATTCCTGAACCATGTGACTGTGAAGAACTAATATCCACTCCCAAGGATTGATGATCTCATTGATCAGTTGAAGGGAACTTGATGGTTTTCGAAGATAGACCTCATATCAGGCTATCATCTTCTCAGGGTACGAGACAAGGATGTTAAGAAGACGGCCTTTAGATGTCAATATGGACACTATGAGTTCTTGGTTATGCCTTTTGGCATAACAAACTCCCATACAGTGTTCATAGGACTCATGAACGGGATATTTTATCCATAACTCGATCGATTTGTGGTGTTATTCATCAATGCAATATTGGTGTACTTAGAGAAGGAGGAGGGGCATGCATATCATCTGCAGATAGTTCTGCATACACTCAAAGAGCACCATCTTTATGGTAAGATCTCAACGTTTTAGTTTTGGATACGAGAGGCTCACTTTCTAGGGAACGTTATCTCAGACGTAGATCCAGAACTGATAGAGGTTGTTCTATCTCGGGTTCCACCCATGAGTGTGAACAAGGGGTGGAGTTTCCTGGGGTTGGATGGGTACTACTGGAGATACCTACCCGACTTTTCATGAGTTTCCGAACCCTTATCAGCATTTATTTTGAAGGGACAACCCTTTGTGTGAACATAGATATTCCAAAAGAGTTTTTAGTAGTTGAGGTAGAGACTGACGAGTGCCCCCATCTTGAGGCTACCAGAAGAGGTTGTTGGGTATGTAGTTTACTGTGACGCATCAGGGGATGGACATGGATGTGTCCTCACATAGGAGCAAGCAGTTTTCATGTATGGCTGTTGGCAGTTGAGACAACATGAGATGAACTATGCTACCCATGACTTGGGGTGAGTAGCAGTGGTCTTCACCTTGAATATGTGGCGACATTACATGATGTGTGAATGTTCTACAGTCTACAATGACCACAATAGTCTTAGGTATATCTTCTCACAGAAAGACATGAACTCGAGAAAGTGATTATGGATAGAGATCCTCCAAGACAATGACTTTGAGATAGTCTAGTCTCCTATGAAGGGGAACGTAGTGGCAGATGCACTCAGCAGGAGGTCTGGTCTACAGTTGTTGAGTGAGGCAAATAGAGGAGCTAGTCGCGTTGTAGATATCCTTTTTAGATAGATATGGAGCAGCTTACCTCTAGTCTATGACTATCACTCCACCACTTCTTTAGCAAGTTTTGGAGGCATAGCTTGGGGACTTTGACTGTGAGGCACGGTGTGCTCAGATATCCACAGGACATGCACCTGATGGATTTTATAAAGGTGGGGATAAAGTCATCATATTTAGAGGATGCACCATGGTACCAGTGGCACTATGGGAGGAGGTGTTGAGAGAGTTTCATACATCCCCTCTAGTGGTACATCTTAGTGTGGCAAAGATGTATTATGTCCTCCAGCATCAGCACTGGTGGCCAGGGATAAACAAAGTAGTGGAAAAGATTGTTTCATGATACCTTAGTTGTCTATAAGTGAAGTCCAATCATCATGTTTCAGCAGGCTTAGTGCATCCACTAGAGTTTTTGGAGTGGAAGTGGGATGGTATCTCCATGGAAATTGTAATGGGGCTTCCACGTATGTTCAGGGGACATTATTCTATCAGGTTGATCATTGAATGACTCACCAGGTCGGCCCAAAACCTACACATCCAAGAGTAGGGATCAGTAGAGGTATTGGGACCCCTCTACATACACGAGATTGTACAAGTTCATGGGGTTCCATGGACGATCATCTCCGACAGTGACACATGTTTTACATCCTGGTTTTTTAAGGGATTACAGGAGGAATTGGTGACTAAGCTACGTTTGAGAACCTCATTTCATCCATAGATGGATGGTCATATGGAGCAGACAATTCAGAAACTGGAGCACATGATTTGTGATAGTGTCCTATATTTTGGTCATATTTGGGGGGATCACTTACCCTTGGTGGAGTTCAAAAATAACAATAGCTATCACTCCACCATAGGTATGGAACCATTTGGGGCCTTATACGGTCGAAATTTTTGATCTCCTCAATGCTGGACAGACTCAATGGAGTTAACACATAGGGGTCTGAAGTTGGTATGGGCTACCACTGAGAAGGTAAATATCATCCAGGAGTGGCTGAAGACTACAGAGAGCAGGAAAAAGTTTTATTCTAACAGGAGACAGATACCTTTGGAGTTCTAGGAGGGAGACCGTGTCTTCTAATGGGTCTCACCTGGACAAGGTTTGGGTAGTTTTGGTTGGGGTGAAAAACTATCTATGAGGTTCATCGGACCTTTTCAGGTTCTTAGTAGATTTGGTGAGGTGGAATATCGCCTGGCTCTTCCCCCATAGATGCACCATGTGCATGATTATTGCCACATGTTACATCTAAGGAGCTATGTCCATGATCCATCACACATTTTCTACTAGGGCGAGCTAGAAATTGACGATGGGGGGACCTTTAAAGAGGTTGTAGTGGAGATTGAGTATCAAGAGGAGTGGGTCCCTTGTGGATGATCAATACCTCCAGTGCACATTCACTTGCAGCACAAGAACCTCCAAGAGAGAACATGGGACCGGGAGGCTTAGATTCGTGCTCAGTACCCCCTTTTGTTTCCATAGTCTATCTTGTGTCTTTTGGTGATGAAAAGACCTAAGGTGGGGAGAATATAAAGACCCATATTTGTCATGTAATTTTTTTTAGTTATATGGAAATATTATGAGTGTGTGAAAATTGATGGCGCGTGACGCTAGGGCCCGGTGAGCCTAGAAAAAATTTATGAAACAAAAAATTAATGTACATTTAATAAACGGACGGGAAACATTTTCTCTCTTTTGAACCGGTGCTCGAATTAAAAATACGAGGGTACCATTGAATCTACAATGCCAGGATTCTCTTAAGGGAGGCTTCACTTCGACCGCAATATGTCTGGATAAAAAATATAGATTTGGGTAATTTTTAAAAGATTAATAAAATAACATTGTTATTTTATTTATTAATTTCTTTTCCTCCAACAGACAAGCGGAAATGGCAAGACCAATGATGTGTCAAGACATTAAATGGATAGACTCCTCAAATCCTTTGTAATTGCACCATTAGAATTAGAATGTTTCCTATTAAATTTAACCCCATTAATTCCATGGGAATTACTCACACTCCCCCCTATCCTATATATATGGAGCGTGGGGTAGACTATTGGAACGACTTCCCCAAGAGACAATGCTCTAATAAAGTAATGTGATGCAAACCACACAGAGGATGTGACTGGTTCCAGAGAGCATTGATGAGTGACACAAAATCCCAAACTAAAGAACGACTATTGAGCGGCGTTGTTGGAGGCTTATTATAGGGACGAGGAACACCGACTCTTCCTTGAACACAACATTCTCCAACAATCATGAGGTAGGGATTTATTTTTTTATAATTTCAAGTGATTGTTGAATACTATTTACTCCCTCGTATTTTCAAGCTAATGCAGAGGGTGCTGGCTAAACGAACATCACCCGACCCATCTACTACCTTGTTTTACATTTTTGTTCTCTATGGAAGACCGCAGACATGACAACGGCAGCTGGCACGGCACCGGAGACCAATGTAGAACCAGTGACCGGCACCGGCAGATGATGGTAGCGTCTGCCACCAGCTGACTGTGATGGAGGCGGCGCACCGTCGTGCACCACAGAAAGAGGTCACCACACAATGTCAAAGAAGCTAGTGGAATGGTCGAAACCGGTTGGCCACAAAGGTGATGTGGCATGCCATTGCATGTCGTCGGTGGAGATGGGGTCGCGGCCCAGCTGCGGAAGTCGAGCAGGGCGGCCGGCACCAGCCGACTGCAGGAGGATGCGACAGGCCATCGCCCGCCGCCAACAGAGGAAGCCGTGTCTTTAAAGTTGCGGCAACAGGGGCCCACACCCTATTGGTCCTAGAATGAGACAAGGCAATTTAGCTGCTTCACAAACTGAAAGCTCATTCGGTCGTTCTGGAAAATTGAGGTGGAGATGAACCCCCCCCCCCCTCCCCCCCCCCCCCCCGCTCATCAGCTAAGGAAGACCCCACCACAGTCCTCTCCCCATCACGGGTCGGGCTGCACACACCATGCAAGTCATGCCCCACCGTGGGCCATGCCTCCTGCGGGCCACGCCGGGCAAGCCCCACGGGTCGCACCTCCGTGGGTCGGGCCACGCGATCCCACCAAGTCGTGCCCCCTATGGGCCGAGCTGCACCCCCTGTGGGCTGGGCCGGACAACATCCCAATTGGCTGAGCTCACCACAGCCCCGCCTAGCTATGTCAGTTCGGCCCAGACTGGGTCGGGCCAGACCTGGGCCCTTCCAGGCCTGTTTACACCTAAAGAACCATAACTTGAAATCTAGGCACCCACATGAAGAAATGTATATGTAAATGGGATCCTTTGAGCGAGAAAATCCTTTTGGTATACTCCACTTGAGATTTGGATAAAGTTGGAGTACGACCGGGTTGGATTGAATCTAAATCCTACTGGGCCCTAGGAACTAAAACCTTATAAGTCACAGACCGGGGGTTCGATTGACGCGTCGTCTAACATGTTGGAATCCTTATGATATAGAGGTCCTTTGTAATACTTCTTTATGAATCTTCATGGATGTTGAGGTACGATCGATGGCTTGAGGAGTGGTTCTCCTGGAATCATGAATACTATGGGCAGGAATCTTGTTGGTGGCAGTGAGGTAGAGTTTGGAGATAGTTCATACGGAGGTTAGAACCGAGTGATCCTGTGTGGGTCTGCACCGATCCTTTGTGGGTCAGATTCTCTATGGTCTAACACTCAGCAATCCCATGTGGGTCAGCAAATACTGATCCTGTGTGGGTTAGATCCTATGTGGTTCAGCGCTCAGGGATCATGTATGAGTCAGTGTGTACCGATCCTATGTGGGTATGATCCTGTGTTGGTCATTGCGGGGGTTAGTACCTATCAACTCCAGGCGGGTCAAATCCTATGTGGATCATTGTGGTGGTTAGTACCAATCGATCCTCTGTGGGTCAGAATCCGTATGGTTATAGGCAGTTCCTCTTGATAGAGTAATATGATCTATCTTCTCGACTAATCATATATATTCTATGCTTTTCTTATACACCTAGTGTGAGTTATGTCTTTTACCTTTGTGATGATACCTGTGTGGTACTTTTACCATCATGGTGATAACTTCGTGGTGATACTTGTGTCGTACTTTTACTTTCGCGGTGATATCTTCGTGGTGTTACATGTGTGACACTTTTACCATCATGGTGTTATCTTAGTGATGTTACTTGTGTGTTACTCTTGCCTTCGGGGTGTTACCTTCATGGTATTAGATTTGTGATATTATTCTATCATGTATGATATGAGTATATATTTATAACCTAGGTATATGTATGGGAATATACCTAAGTATAGTAGATTACTACTTCGTGCACTGTGATTGAGGTCTTGCATTTTGGTTTTTCCATTGTGGAACTCTGGCAGGGGTCTCAAGGTCCCTATTGGGTATTGTTACACTCACCCCTACACGGGCTTCACCCAAACCTTATTGTGCCTTGTGCAGACAAAGGACAACGTTGATCGAGGCCGAGGGAGCTAGGACTAGACAGTGCTCGGAGGTGGACCATTTGACGTGGCATGACACAAAACTACTGATCATGAGCTATTCCTAGCCTTCAGGTAGGATCCTCATTGGATGATCCAAGATCTATTTTTTCCTTTTTAGTTATACTTTTACTTTTTAGTTGGGCTGTATTCTAGCCCCTTTACTTTTAGCAAACTTTTTACTATAGGAGTTTACTTTGTGTTTGTCTCTTATTGTGATCTTGGATTTGTTTATTTGTACAGTTTTAAAAGTATTCCCTTCCCGTTAAGGGATACACCTTTCTGGTGCTAGTCTCCATCCCCTAGCCTATAGAAGGTGGGCATGGGGTAGTCACGGCATAGGCCCCGGGGGACGGGTCATGACAGTTCACTTTTGGGATGAAACACCATCATGAATGGAATTCGGTGTCCCCAATGAATGATATTTGAATAATGGAAAGAGAAATAGAAACGGTAATGTGAAATTTAAATCATATAATGGTGGAATATTTATAATGAATATTAAATTGGATTGGAATTAATTGGGGAAGCTATGTTAGTGATTTGAGTATCTTTTGATGAAACCAGCATGTCTTGTAGTGAGGAAAGTAATATCAAATATGTGTTGATCAGGCTGATAGGATAATTCACTAAAAACCATATATGTTATAAAATTATCATTCACATTATTTAGGTTTGGGGAGTGGGGACAATGTAATGGATAGATTTATATATTTTAATTCCTATCTAATTGATATAAGGATTCCCTAATGGGGATTGAATTGTTTATTTTGTGTAATCGCTATCTTCATATATGATACATCGTGTGACTAATAGATATCAATGGTGTCTCGATACTGAGATTGATCTCTATGTTACTTAACATCCATCCAGTATTAGTGTGGGAAGATGATGGTTTAACCCTATCTCGTCTACTAATATGGTTAGAGAAAAATGAGGACATGTTCATGTACCTACCAATACTCACCCACTCCTTTAGGATGAGATAGTGTAGAGATTTATAGGTGATGGTTATAGATTGATAATCCCTCCAACATATCTAGTATTAGATATATGGATATGGGTAGTTCCACTAGTATACCCAATTCGAGAACATGATAAATGGTATGGGTATGTCACCCTTTGTGATGTATAATTTATACTTAGTATTTCAGTTTTACCTGATTATTATATTGAATCAGGTTACCTTATAATTTTATGTTTCTTATTATATCAGGTTTATCATAGCCAAAATTTGGTTACATATACGAATTTTTTTACTTTTTGGTTTATAATTCATTAATGTAGAGTATATTATATTGTATTATAGTAGGTAAAAATACTGTTAGTGCCTCCCATGTTTTTAAGGATACCTCTGTGTTGGTCTCTAGCCCCTAGTCTAGTGGAGTAAGTCTTAGGGAGTTCATCTATTGGTACACCAGGATATGACATATTGGTTTCAATGCTTATGATGGATTTTAGACCTAGGAACATGTTTGATGGATCTGGATAGACAATACCATGTCATACTCAGGATCTCTAGTACATGTGGTCAAAATAAAATAACTTGTGAATGATTAAATGATAGGAATTTTCTAGAGAATAACTCTTATTGATGACACATGACTGGGACCTTAGTGTATAAACTATAATTATGAAGTGATTTATCATTTATTTTATAGATCTTAGACCTGATTTTTTTATTTCATAATTTAGTTTATTACATATTTGGATAGTCTATATGGTCAGACTAACGGAGGGTTTATTGATTTCCTCTCTATTATTTAGGAGTATGAAGTTGAGAACCTATTTAGAAGGTAGTGGGTAGGGATTGTTGAGATTGATATGTTTCATTTTAAATCTATGTTTATTATGACAAGGTGAGATTGAGAAATTTTATGATGTATTATGTATGAAAATAGACAAATAATTTCAGAGGACCTAAGCTGACTCGAATGGTAGTCTTTTCAGGTGGTGGTATTGATTCCCTATAGTATGACAGAGGAATTCACTGATGTTTTTTGAATTTATCTAATTTTTATGATAGGTTGATTGATATTTGAATTTTGTTTTGTGATAACATTGAGATTATATATACATTTTCATGATATTGAGTGTTATACATATATATTTTTACTTATTAGAGTTCCACTAATGGGTGTTTCAATGTTGTTGAATCATTGTGATCAATCCAGTGTAGTGGAAGTATAGTGGGGGGGTAAGATCTCTAATGTTGACAGAGATGTTAGAAGGTAATTACTTCCATAATTTGAATTATCAAGGATAATATATATTTCGAAATCCATTAATTATATTAAATAAAAAAATTACTCTTAGTTCTAGATGAGGGGACTCTATATTGGGATGTACTATGTTAATTCTCATGTTGCCTGATATTTTTTATTAGTTTGTGATAAAATAAATTGTTAGGAATTCACTATAGTGATTAGTATTGGGATTGTAATAATACAGGTTCCAAGTCCTTCCATGGAATCATTAGTTTCAATTCACTCTGTGTATGTTGTATTATAGACTCTAGACCAGACCTTCTTGGAGAATCGATGAATACTAAAAAGCCCAGTTTTGTTGCGTATGGATTCTATGGAATCATAATAGTTGATGTGGTAGAATAATTGTGTTCATAATGTTTTAGTGTGATGATAGTGAAGAAGATGTTTGGTTTATGTTTTTTAATTAATGAGGATTAGTATATGTGGTATTATCACCTTTATTATGTTCTATAAGGTTATGATTATCTCAAGGATTATTTTCATTCACTAGGTATTTCCTTGCTATTATGGATGGATGCTGATACTAGTAGATGGAAGTGATATTTAGGGAGGGTAATAAATACTAATTTGATAGTATATTTAGTATTTTGGAAATTTATCATTGATATATATTTGAGGAGTATGTAAATGATCTCATTGGTTGGGGTGATGACTGTTGAAATGACGATTTTGTTACTTTATGTAAAGAGATAGTGAAAAATAAACCAAGTTATTATATTTTATTTTGTTATTAAACATCACCACATAGAATGAAATTGTTAAAATGGTATGTTTGGGAATTTGATCAGTTATTTCTTTGATTATTGGTTAGAATCCCTTATATTATTCTTAGTTAAACTCATATAGACCCTTGGAGGCATCTATGGTAACCCTTATAGTGAATTTTAAATGGAATCAATATGGAACAAATATATTGGCACGGAAGTATTAATATCATTATTGAGGTGTAAATATTAATTCATATCTACAAATAGATGGTGTATGTCAAAATAATGAGATATAATGTGTATAGAAAGTCTTGTTCTTGGAAAAAATAGTGTCTTGATATTTATAAATTCTAGTGTTTGAGTGGTTTTATAATTTCTTTTTTCAATGTGTTGATATCAACGACACAGTTGTTCTTAAAGATGGATAGGTTTTATTTTGGCCATTGGTTTTAGGGATGAGATGATCATCCAAAATTAACTAAATAACTAAATGTATAGAAATAAACACTTCAGTGAAATGGCTTAGTGAGAAGATATATTTTCCAAATATGGTTCCATTTGAATTTTGGATGTTTTTTGGTGTTTTTAGTTGTCTCCCTTACAACTCAGTACCTCAATTACCAGTTAAACATAAATTGGAGGGTTCTTTATTTCAGGATAAAATATTGATGAATTTGTTAATTAGGTTTCTATTGGTTTTTCATTCCATATATGAAAATTTTTTAGGTTGGGAGTATGTAATATCAAAGGCATCAACATAAGGGACACTTTTTCACTTATGGGAAATTAATTTTTAGTGGGGAATTTTTTAATTTATCAATTAATTTCAGAAGGGTAAAAATGTAATTTTACTCATTCATTCGAATTTTATAATGTTTATTATATTCAATAACTATATTTAAAATTATGTGTTTTTATTTTTATGAGTTTTTTGAATTTTATTAGTCAAGTAGTGAATGTTTTGGAGAATAAAATGGTTTGAATAATTATAATAATGATAATAAAAAACACTAGTTCCATATTAATACATATATATTTCTATTATAGAATAATATTTCCATAATCCAAAATTTCATTTACCCTAGAGACATGGAGGATTCTTAATAGAGGATGATCAAGAAATAATCAAGGGATCCAAGACAAGGAATGGTTCTTTCAATTGTTTTCATCCCTGTGTCTTAAATTTTTACCATTGAAAACTCTCTCCTATTATTTCTAAAACAAATTGTTGATTTTAAATCCAAAAAAATGTGTATATTAAACTAAATATATATATTTAAAAAATTGAATTGTATGTTTGAAATCTAATAAGTGGATTTTGAAAAAATTTATAGAGAATTTTGGATTCAAAAAAGTTCACTCTATATTTAGGAGGAGAAAACCATAAATTCATAAATCAAGTTTAATATATGTAATCCAATATCTCTATAATATTATATTTATATGAATTTTTTATTTAGGTTTCTATTTCTAGATATTTCATAGAGAGAATTACTTTTCAAATTTTCTGATAATTTTTTTAATTACATAAATTATGGTGGAATCACTTAGCAATCTATATACCCTTGTGAAGTTCTTCTCCGTATGAATCCGATGAGACTAGTTTGTGATGAAACCAATTTATGGATTAGAATTAATGGTAGAGTGACGTTATCCAATAACTTCAATTCTATCAAGATTTTACTTTCTTAATGACTGATTTAGGGTCTATTTTTTTCTATATATAGGATGAGACAATTTTGATGTTGATTTTTTTGGGATATTGATAGCATATCTCTCAAGAGAGAAATAATTGTAAGTGATGGGGATGATTGGATTGTATATTAATTCCAATGAGACTTTAAATATTCAATCATTCAATATATGTGTGAATTTGATCAAAGTGTGACCTAGAAAATGAGGGTGTCCTCCTCCCCTGTATATGGCAGTGGGAATAATATGGCTTATCTAGTCATTTCATATGATAGAGATGGGTTCTTCATGGTAGAAATACCCCACAGAAACACCATGTGGAACCTTTATCATCCAATATTCTAGTTTTGTGGATACAACCATCATGGGGGATGGTAAAACATGACCTCTCCAAAGTTTTTTTATAGTGTTTATCAAACAACCGTTACGTATCCACACATGGAAGTCAAAATGTAAGATGCTCTGACTAGTGTAATCCCATCACTTGATCAAATGATGGAGAGATACCTACATGTGGAATTACTGAGGATTTGTTTCTTCTCGTGTAGGAGTGCCACATGGAGCTCCCTAATTAGGAAAGAGGTAACATAGACTATGGAGGAGAATTAATCAGTGGTTTCTGATGTCAAAAAAAATCATTGGACTCCTCTTGACCTTATAGACCAAGTGGAACCTTATTTAGGTTATTTTGGAGGAGCTTATTGGATAAAATAAGATATTGAAGTTCAATTAAAACACATATAATTTTTTTAAAAATAATAATGATTCGATATTGGTTAATTTAATAATTTGGTAAACTTCAACCAGTGTTCTTTATGATATATGAGAATAATAGGTAATGTATGAATAGGTGGAGTACTCTAATAGAACAAATATGGATAAATAGACCAGTCACCCGAGCCATCTCATTACAGGGTGAGGTAAAATAGATATAATGAAACAAGTATTGAATATATATAAAAAAGACAAACAACAAAAGTACTATCTAGAACTAAACAAAAGATAAAACTGAGCTGAGCTGGATAAACCAGAAAAACATGAAAAGTCTATAAAAAATCTCCAATAACCAATAGTCACCTATAAACTATCCCAAAATGATACAAAAATTGAAAGAGGACCCTACATAAATCAAAATTCTATTCCCTTTATCGGAATATTAAAAATTGTGGTCTACATATAGCCACCAGAAGAAGTAGGAAGTGAGCAACAAATCCCAGTATGATAACACCAAATGATCAAGGAAAGATTAATTAATAATAATTAACAATTCTATGATTTAAAAAAATAGGTTTTCAAGATTTTTTAAATAAATAAATTTGAAATAAATTTTCAAACCATCCTTGATTTTTTCAAAAATTTTATTCTATATATTCCAATTCCCAAAATAAAAATTAGGTAATGATATCAAAAATTAAATCAATATATATGCCAACAACCATAAAATACACTATCATATAATACGAAACATGAAAAAAAATGCACCTACCATCCAAGCTCTATCCTATGGGAAAATACAATATAGACACTCAATATCCCATGAATTGCATAAAGATGGATCCAAACTAACATTGAGGCCTTCCATAGACCATCAAAAAATAATAGGATGCCTACTAATTGTGTCAGACACACTAAGGATACCCATCTCTCTATATCAACGTAACCAAGGTTCACTCCCTGAAATTTCTGTCTGTTTCTATTTTAAAACCCATGATCATATTTTTATAATACAATTTCAAATCCATGAAAATCTTATTCAGGTTTTAAAAATTCAATTTCCATTTCAATTCAAGGAAATTCCATTTTCAAGTAAAAGAACATTTAAAACATGAACTCATGCTACTTTAAATTTCAACAATTTCAATTCCATTTTAATTCTAAAGTAAATAAACAAGAAATATAATCAATTAAATAAATTGGAACAATTTCAGAGATACAACAACCTCAAGAGCATAAGAAACATAATATCCTTTGATAAAGGGGATTAGCAACCAATATATATATATTTGAATGAAAATTAATGATCAATGACTTAAAAATATTTATAGAAAACCCAACCACATTAGAAATTCCTACAAAAAACGACTTCACAACCACAAATGATAGATAAACCAAGAGGAAGGACTACCAAATGAAACAAAGTGTCGAACCCTACTGATCAATCATTGAAAAAATTGATCTAGATTGAAGTAAGAATCCAAAAATTGTCTAGGGTAAGAGCTCTAGATGAGTGCAGGAGGATGGGAAAAAAATTGTCCCTCAAACACCCACATGATACCTTGAAAACTATAACTCAAGGAATTACACAGTGTGTAATCTTTTAGACTTCATGAATCCCTTTAATCTGGAGATACACAGAATAATGTGTCGCCTTTTTAATTGAAAACCATATTTAACATTACACAATGGGTATCTCATATAAAATGTTTATAAACTCATTATTTGAATTCAACTCATGGGATGAGTATGGTAAGCATTAAAAATCGTGAAAACCCTTTACACTACATGTATGTTCCCAACAAATAGTAGAAAAATCCTAGGTAAAAACTACAAATCCAACAAACCCATGATTTCACCATTATAGGTATCTTCAAAATTCAGGTCTAAACAAACTCTTCCAATGAAAAGGTGAAAAAAATACAAATATCATAACATACCATACATAAATTTATTGAGGAATTAAAATACCATAAAACATTTTTATCCCCAAAAAGAGCTCAAGATCCAAGATCCCCAAAAAGATTAGGCCATTACTACCTCATCAATGAATCTTGCCCCAACTTGTCTTGGTGAATCGATTTTTACATTCATAGTACCAATAAATGAGGAATTATTTTCTCGTTTAGTACCTTATCCTGAAGATCCATAAATTGAATTGGATATTCAACCAAAGTGGTATCGAGCTCAAGAAGAACATCCTCCAATCTAATCAAATGTGATGGATCTAGCATATACCTCTTCAATTGTGAATCATGAAACACATTGTGAATATAACTCAAAATAGATAGAAATTTCATTTGATAGGCCTCCATCTCTAATAGATCAATGGTATCTAAGGGTCCCACAAAACTCAATTTCAAATTAACTTACCCAACCAAAGATTTCTCAAATGAGGTCAAACTATGAGAAAGGCCTGATTGCCAACCTCAAAATCTAGTGTCTGACAATGACAGTCTATGTCAGATTTATGATGACATTGTGTTCTGATAAAACTCATCTAGATCAATTGAACCACCTCTATTATATCCTAAACAACACTCATCCCAACCAAATACCACTCTCCCAACTATTCCTGTCACAAGGGAGATCTACATGGACACCCATAAAAATCATAAAGGGATCCATCCTAATAAAATCTATATAACTATTTTTATAGGAAACCTCATCCAAAGGAAAATTTAGATCTCAAGATCCTCCAAAATATAAGACACAATTAAAAAAATATACTCATGAACCAGGATAAACCTCTCTTTTTTTATATCACTATGTGGATAATAAGTCGTTCTTAATTTCAACTAAGAGACCATTGACTCCTGAAAAACTTTCCAGAATATGGATGTGAACTATGAGTATATATAATTAAAAAAATATAGTGGGAAACTGATGAAGATTTTTAATATATTGGACATTCAATTCCCATTTATGTTCTAATTTCATCATCTCATTTATTGGTAATAAATGCACTGATTTAGTGAGTTTATCAATAATCACCCAAGTCATATCCTTCCCAATAGGATTCCATGGTAAATAAATGAAGAAATACATGAAAATATCATCCCACTTCCATACCAAAATAGGAAAAGGTTTTATAAAAACCTGTAGGTATCTAATGTTCTTCTTTAACAATTTGACAATTGAGATATTGTGATACAAAATCTACAATTGTCAGCCTTATCCCCAGTCACCAATACCGACATCTCAAATTGTGGTACATCATTGTAACCCCAATGTTCATGGACCAACAAGACAAGTTTCATCTTTCTAAAAACTCCAATCTCAATGGAAATGGAACAACCACCCCACCACTGAAGCAGAAATCTCCATTGGGAGATCAAGACAACTCGTACAAGGTCTCCCAAACATTAAGGATTTCTCATAAGCATCGGATCTTGGGGTCTGTTGTTTTCCCATTTAGAAATATCTCACAAAATTACAAGTACATTTCTATTGAATCCATGAAAACCTTTACACCAATTTCCTTTTCTCCCAATATCATCTCACCAAAAAACTCATTAAAGACCCATGCTCAACTAATTCCTTCACGGTGTGTGTCAGTAATTTTATACTCAATGCATCAGCAACCACATTCTCTTTATAGGGGTATATAAGATATAAAAAAGGTATAAAGATAATAAATCCATTATATCTACCACAAGTTCAAATCTCTCAGAGTGCAGATATACTTCAGGATTTTGTTATCAGAGTACACTATAAACTACTCTCCAAAGATAAAGTGATTCCATGTTTTGAGCACTTGCATAATAGAATCCAAATAAATATAATTAGAAGATTATTTCTTCTCATAAGGGCATAATTGGAATTATCTATTAGGCACAAATTTTTTCCCCTCCATCAAGAAACATCGAACCCATGTTCCAGAAGCATTGCCAAAAATATCATAACATGAACCAAGTTTTGGTAGAATCAAAACAGATGTCGATGTCTACCTCATATTTATCTCATCAAAATATCTCTAAAACTTATTGTTCCATTCAAACTTTACACCCCTACCAGTTAAATATATCATAGAATATGTGATCCTAGAGAAGTATTGAACAAACTATCTATAGTATCCTACCAATCCCAAGAAGCTTCATATCTCAGTAATGTTTCTTGGATGCTCCTAGGACATAACTACCTACACCATTAAAAGATCAGTTGAGACTCCCCTCTCAGATATCACATACCCGAGAAACATTACATATTAGATCCAAAGCCCACACTTTGAAATCTGTCCATACAAATGATGTTCCCTCAAAGATTAATGAATGATATTCAAGTGGTCTTTGTGCTCCACCTCTATCATGGAGTACACCAAAATATCATCTATGAACAAAAAAAATTATATTCCACGAACTGATGAAAGATTCAATTCATTAAATCTGTAAACATCATTGGATCATTATTCTGTCCAAATGGCATAACTTGAAACATGAAATTCAAATATCGACTCTAAATCAATGTCTTCTGTATATCCTCTTATAAGAATATCAAATGGTGGTAGCCCGACCACAATTCAATCTTATAAAACCAAGGATCGCCTCTCAACTGATCAAGAAGATCATCAATTCTAGGATATGATATTTTTTCTTAATGCTCACCCGATTCAACTTTTGATAGTCAATAAAAATCTTATGAATATTTTATACCTTCATAGAAAAGAGTATAGATGAAAACCACAGTCACATTCTAGGATGAATAAATCCTTTCATCCTCAAGCTAGACAAGAACTTCCTCCAACATAGTAGGTCCAATTTTATATTATGGAATTGAAATGGGCATCATTCTTGTTAACAAGTCAATAGTAAACTCAACCTATCTCTATGGAAGAAAGATATAAAAATATTCCAGAAATACCTAAGGGTATTCACACACTATAGAATGTATTTTACCTCCCAAAAAAGGGTCAACTATATCAAGAAACATTTCTGAAAACTGGCATGATATTAATCTAGTATAAGGAAAAATCGGCCATGCCCTTCCCGATATAGAGTCCCACTAACCTTGAAAAACATGATTTACCCCATCTATAGAGAAGAACTATACTCAATGGATATAACATTCAATTTGTTCCTTTTTGTTATTAATCCATTTCATTATGATGATCAAGTAAAATAAGTCAATATCAAGCACTAATAAGTCTCGAACCACCACAAAGTCTCTTATCACCACTTTACATGCGGGACATTTTAAACCTTTTTCAGACCACATTCATGAAGGTGTAGAATGATCTAACATGAATGAAATAAGTTCATAATGCAAGAACAATACATTAACCAAAATTGATGATATAAAATAATTAGTAGCACATGTATCAGAAAAAGATATCATGATAGAAGGTGAAATAAACACCATACATCTAACAATAGTTGGCCCTACTTTAGATTGCTCTATAACACACTCAGATACATAAATTCATCTGAACATAGACACCTTTAAATCCCCCTCATCTAGAGAATGATACCCACCTCCCTTTGATGATTCAATAAGAACCTATGACCCATTGGTGAAAGTGGATATTGCCTTACTACAATGAGACATCCTACCACAGAAATGCGTCGTATGGTCAGATCGCCAAAAAAGATGAAATGTTTTTGGAGCCTCTGTACACTATGTCATGGAACGAACACACCTCCCATAATGGTAGAAAATAAACTATTATTTCCCTATAAAAGCCCCTAAATCTGGTCCTGTTGAAAACTAACCAATATTTCACTTTCTTTTCTGATTATAAGATTCAACCTGACTAGATGTTGTGTCCATTAAAGCTCTACCCAAGACAAACCTTGCAACTATGTCTGCCTCAACTAATTCTTCTTTATACACTACCTCTAAAAAGGTCAGAAGGTACAAAAGATCAATAACTGATTGAACATCATCTGTCAGCCACATATCGAACTATCGAGCCTTTAGGTAATCATTTTTGACAAGATCTGGTTTTAGATGAACCAACTCATCAATGTGGGAGGGGAACTCCAAAATAGTCACTACCAAAAAATAAGGAAAGGGAAGTGCTGCCCTTTATCAGCGCTGATAAATCTAACCTTTATCAGCTCTAAAATAATTGCTGATAAAGTTATACCCTTTATGAACGTGTTTGTTAGTGCTGATAAAAGGTAACTTTTATCAGTGCATATTTTAGCGCTAATAAACTTTTTTATTCTTATTTTATGTCAAATTATAATATTTATAATAAAAAATAATTTTTTTTGTATAGATTAACAATTATATACCAATATTTATAAAAATATACTCTTTATTATTATAATTATTAATAATTAGATATATATTTATCTTATATGCCAATTTAAAAAATATATATAATAACATAAATAAATTAATAAATAACAATTGTTGGAACCTTTATCATCTCTCATTGAATGTGTTGTTAAAGTTATGTTTTATCAACACTTAAATAAAAGCGCTAATAAAACATACATATATCAGCGCTTTTTTAGCGCGGATAAACACAAACCATTATCAGTTCATTTTTAGCGCTGATAAAACATATCTTTATCAGTGCTTTCTATGAGTTCTGATAAAGGTTCCTACAGTTTTTATTTAATAACCCAAATAGGCTATCCTTTCTCACACGTGGTCAATCTTTCGCAGAATCTGAACCAGGCCCCTCTTCCACCGTGACCTCTCCTCCTCCTCCTCCTCCTCCTCCTCTTCCACATCTTCCTCATCGTCCTCCTCTTCCTCCTCCACCACCGCCACAGGGTTTTCCTCCTCCGCCGCGACGACTGCTGCCTCCGCCGCCACTGCCTCTGTCGTCGTTGGGTTTTCCTCCTCCGCCGCCGCTACCTCTGCTGTCACTGCCTCTGCCGCCACTGTTCATTGTATGAGTATATTCCTTCTCTGGGGTTATTATATTCCTTTAGAGAGGCCTTCCTTTAGGTTCTATCCTGGGGGAAGATTGGTGACCCTACCTCATTTGAGTGTTCTTGGATGAATCACATGCCATTGATAGAGAAAACTGATGGGATTCTTAGCAAGGGAAATGAATATGGGCTTGTACGTTATGTTTTACTAAAAATTTCTAACAGATCCCTTCAAACAAAAATGGATTATGTTCCTACATTCTAGTAGTTTTTGAGTTATGTCATCATCATTCATTAGGTTGGAGGGGAGAAGGAATATGTGAATAATTCAACAAATCAATTAGGATATACTATTTCTCCTTCAAGACATATGTGAGAATATGAATCCAATATTATGTTGTTGTTGGGATATGCTAACATGCCTCTTGAAGGGGTGTGGGGATATAGGCCTGGTATTGTATTGAAATTGGGATATGATGTTACCTTGATCAGCATTTATAGAAGCATGAATATGGGATTACCCCTATGGGATATTTGAGATATTTCGATTACCAATTTCTACTAATGCTTCCAATATATGTTGAAAAATATTTACGACATGGGTGGGGATATAGGGTTGTTTTTATAATTCCTCCAAGTGGTATTGTTGGGATTCTATAATTGCAATAGGATTATGAGCCTGTTTGTTTGTAGGAGTGGGGATATATACCTACTCATTCCCATCATCCAACTCCATAAGAAACTGGTGGAATTTATGCATGTTTGTGGAAATATTTGTGTTCCCCCTAATTTTCATGAATATGTACGGGTATGCTCATTGAGTTTGATTAGGGATATGATCCTACTCACTAGATACGACATGTTGTGTTGGAAAACTTATTATGGGGAAGTGGGGATTTGAACCATCTCCCTATGATCAATAAATATTAATTCCTAGAGAGACCTCATAGCTTCATAGATCTATGAGATTAGAGAAGGGGTCTGAATTATTTTTAGTGCCTTCAATAGGGTTCTAAGGGTTAGTGGTCACATGACGTTGGTGATAGTGGTGATTGTTAGGAGCCCTACTGGGTGACCCCTGAACTGAGTTGAGGTCATGGATAACTTCTTGATCCACCTTCCTAAGATAAATAATATAATGATTATCATTCTCTAGGGATATAATTTTGAATTAATTAATGGCGGTGGTAGGTTCCACTTCATTTATTATAGTTTCCCTATAATGGGATGGGTTGTGAGGCTTCAACACCTGAAGACCCTCATATAAAACATCTAGAGTGGGTACGGAACTGTGTTTGTGGTACCCCCTTACCATGATGTCATCCACCTAGTTTTGAGGTCTAAAAATAGGTGATGTATTCCTATTGATCATGGGGGGTTAATGATTTGGAAGAAATTGAAGCATGGGAACATATAGTGGATGAAGAGACCTTCACTTTCGATTGAATGGATCTCATAAGGGGTACCTATATACAAAAAGTACCAATAAAAGAATACTAATTAGTGAATTATTAGAAATAAGTATATTCGATTAATCATTTTAACAAGTAAAGGATTCTTGTTATATTAAAAAATTTAGTTTACGTGGAAAACATGAAACAAAATAGACTGAAATCCTAGGAACACCATTATATTCTCATTAAAGAATTCAAATTGGGTTCATTATTTTTTTTGTTTGTGACATGGAAATAAAATGTACTGACATATGGGGAACATAATTTATATAGTTATTGAATAATTTCATGTTAGTTTCATCATTTTTTTCAAATCAAATCAACATAGCATGATTCTTGGTTGTGAGGGGGTCTGAGTATGGTAGCACAATATTTGTGTCAGGTTATGATTCTTTCTCAGAAAATTTCCATTGGGTTTATTTATATAACTAGAGACACCTAATGTCTCACACAATCGTAAGTTAGGAAATGGAAGGTTGTGGATGATCTCATGAGGAAGATGGATTCATGAGGATGGGTATGAAATATAAAGATTGGTTCAGAACTCATGATGGAATATTACATATCGTATCGAAATAGGATTCAAATTCCACATAGTTTAAGGGAAATAGTTTAAGGTTGTTTGAAAAGATTATACCATGAAGTTTAAAGTCATGCAATTAGGATGTATGTGTCGTGAAAGGTGTGATAACAGAGGATTTATTAGGACTTAATAATTTGGGATATACTATCTATAATAGACTTGGTGATTATAAATAGTAAGGAGGACCTATTGATTAGGGATTACCCATTTTATGTTCATCAGTTATATTTTAAAAAGTATGCTGAACTCGTTCTATATAATGTGTGTTCTATAATTTCTTGTTATTGTAAGGTGTGTTTAACCATGGTGTGGGTTGATTTCGGTTTTAGTGGACTTTTGGGGTTTGTGGGATGTGGTAAATCATGTACTCGGTTTTATATTATGTTATTCTCATGGGTTTCCCCTATTTTATGTTTTCTTTTCAGTTGGAAATATCCTCTGTTGTGCACCTCTCCTCTGCCACGAACGCACCTCTGTCGTGTTCTTAACAACACATTTCAGGTGAGTTTTCTCTTGTTACTAATTGGTTTCCTCTTGTTCACATGTTATTACTATTTGATATTGATGGTTATAATGTGAAATATACGTGCTAAACGCCCTGATGAAAATTGTGGCTGTTGGTGGTCCTTGTTTGCACACTAAATTAGTTGCATGTTTGTTGGTTCTTGTTGAACATTTTAATATAAAAATTGGTAATTTACGTATACATGACTTCTGAATGAACTCCCCAGGATGATAAAACTTATGTGATAACCCCTAAATTAACAAAAAAAATTGAATAAGGGATGCTTTGTAAAATCTAAAATTCTGATTGTTGGGTTTGTATAGTGTTGCGATTGTGAGAAAAATTGTGTTTCTGTATGGTGTTGTGGTTTTTGGCCTGATTGATATGCCATTTGATTTCCATGTTGTAGTTCTTACACCGTTAAATATCAATCCAAACATTACCCATTTCAATGGAACCACCACTTTGTTACTAGTGTAATTCTACTGAATCATAGAGAACCACTTCTAGAGGACTCTATGCGACACTTCATGGTGTGAAGATGATGTTTTTCATATTCTATATATTTTTAAAACACATGGTATGTAGTCTTGTTAAATGGAACATGCTTCACCATACATGGATTTCATATAGATTTTAATGTCGCAGAACATTTATCTCCAAAATTTACACCACATGACTCATCTTCTTACTCAAACCTGAATAATATTAATTTTAAATGTTACATGTCATGTGAACCTAGGTCACACACAATGTATCTCCAAGAAATATACTTCATTATGAAACCATGCACATGCCATGAAATAGTGGTAAAACCATATGTTATGTGTTTTTCTTCACTCACACCATGTATAGATACCATAGAAACATGATGTGTACAGACTACACACCCCTAGTGGTCATGTAAGGACTACACACAATGTATTCCACAAAAAGGTGATGCATAGCCGGTGAGGTGACTCATTATATATCTAAAGTACATGACTTTAGCTCAAGTTATTCAATATGTCCTAAATTTTCAAATGAATCATGTAGTCTTTGTAAGACTAACTTGGAATTAATTTGATATATGTCAGATTAAATCAGTTATCTTATCCATACACGATGTTCACCCTACTGGGTACACATGTATATGGATTTCACATGAGTTTAGAAATGGTAGTATAGCACTAACCTTGACTGAGAACCCTACACATTGTGTATCAATTGAACAAATTGTGTGATATGTTATTTTCATTATTATTATTTATTTTTAATGTAGATGATAGTATTTCATGTATGAGTATCCCATTATAAATATCTTATTATGTAGATCACAATAGTATGATTCCCTCATTCACTGGAAATTGCACACGATGTGGTTTGGATATTTTAATTATCTTCACTCTGCTTGAGAGTTTACAAGTGATAAGTGAGATGTCTGGAGAAAATATTGAGTATGGTACTCCCCCATGATTTGATGAAGATTACTCTATGTATAGTTTTTAGGTACTCCATGGAGATATACAAAAGATAGGGCACAGTCCCCCATATATAGATAGATTTCAAGTACATTCACATGTTTTGGGGTAGGTTCCTATATTTTATTATAGAGGCATTTGTACCATGATTTTTTTCATAAACCCCAAAAAATGCTACTTGATTAATGAAAACATAGTATTAGGCAAGATAAAGATTGAAACCATAAAGATGATGAATATGAATAATTAATGGATGAATGCCAATCGGTTGACAAAAGAGTATGAAGATGGCGTGAAAGAGTTTATCATATTTTCAGAAGATCCTGCATGTGACTCTTCTCAAATCCTTTTTCCATGTTTACATTGTTGTTATTCAAGACAAATTAGTCCAGAGGAGATGGAAGAACACCTAATCTGTCAAGGAATAGATCTAAGTTATACATGTTTTAATAAACATGGGGAAAAAAGAATGTAGGTAGTGGCCCAAATAACACGGTGTTTTATGGATCATCTCATATGATTACAAGAGTGAATAGTGAAGATGATCGTATGGAGGGTGTGATTATAGATTTCAATGATGATGAATATCCTATTGAGGTAATGGCAAGGATAGTTGAGAATGAACTTCGTGATTGCCCAAAATTGTTTGAGAAGTTAAAGAGTTGTGAAAAAACGCCATTATATTCTTGTTGCACTATATATATAGCATTGTTAGCCATACTGAAGCTGTATAATTGGAAAGCAGGCAATGGGTGGAATGACGCCAGTTTTATAGAACTAATTTCTCTCTTGAATGACATGCTCCCAGAAGATAATGAACCCCCATGCCAAGCATATGACTCCAAACGAATGCTACGATCGATGGGTATGATCTATGAAAGAATACACGCCTACATGAATGAATGTATATTGTTTCTCAAGGACCAAATATCACTTAAATAATTACCAATGTGTGGTGATTCTTGATACAATAATGATGATTCTAGTCCTATGAATGTTCTATGGTACTTTCCAATAATTCCAAGGTTTAGGCGCCTATATGGAATTGAGGAGACTGTAGGACAACTGACATGGAATGCAGATACAAGAATTAAAGATGGGAAACTATGTCACCCGACAGACTCTCCTCAGTGGAAGAGAATTAATCACAAGTATCCTGAATTTGGAAACGATCCGAGAAACCTTTGTCTGGCATTATCTACAGATGGGGTGAATCCTTTTGGTTTTCAAAACAGTAGTCACAGTACATGGTTGGTTATGTTGGTAAATTATAACTTACCACCGTGGTTATGCATGAAATGAAAGTACACCATGTTATCTAGGATTATATGAGGAACAAAACAACCGAGTATTGATATTGATGTTTATTTGGACCCATTGATCAAGGATTTGAAAATATTGTGGGATTTAGGTGTTACGTTGTATGATGCTTACAGAAATGAAGATTTCACTTTGAAAGACATGTTGTACGTGATGATAAATGAATTTCCTACTTATGGAAAATTTTAAAGTTATATCATCAAAGGAACTCAAGCGTGTCCCGTTTGCGAACTAGGTACAAAGTCAATTAGGTTTAAACATTCATCAAAAACTGTGTTTCTAGGACATCGTATATTTCTACCCCTATGGAATAAGTATCGATCTTGGAAGGCATAATTCAACAGAAGTTTAGAAGAACATACATCACCGTCTTTACAAACAGTTGATCAATTATTTGAGAAAGTAAAAGATTTGGACACTACTTTTGGTAAACCATTTTGAAAAACCTTACGAAAACTGGTTGAAAAAAGAGAGCAGTTTTTTTTTGAATTACCATACTAGAATTGTCTGTATGTCAAACATTTTCTTAATGTTATGCATGTTGAAAAAAATGTATGTGATAGTGTCATCAGCACATTGCTAAATTCACCCGGAAAAACAAAAGATATAATTAAGGCAAGATTGGACATGGTTGAGATGGGAATAAGAAAAGAGTTGGCACCAGTAAAGGGTGAAAAATGAACATTTCTTCCTCCTGCTGCTTACACTCTTTTCAGGCAAGAGAGATATCACTTTTATAACTTCTTGAATGACATAAAGGTTCTATAGGGGTATTCATCAAATATCAATAACTTCATGTCAATGAGAGTTTTAAAATTAATGTGTATGAAATCACATGACTGCCATGTTTTGATGAAAGATCTAATTCCAATAGATTTACTTTGCATTTTGCACAATAATTTCCTCTATACATTAATGAAGCTCTGTTTCTTCTTTAAAGCTATATACAGCAAAGTTATAGACCCGGAAAAATTTCCAACTATGGAAAGAGAAACTTCCATCATATTATGTGAATTGGATGTGTTCTTCCCACCAATATTTTTTGATTTGATGGTTCATTTGATGGTTCATTTGGTGAGAGAGATTCGACTATGGGGTCCTCTAAATTATAGATGGATGTACTCCATTGAAAGGTATATGTTTATTTTGAAAGGGTATGTCAAAAATCGAAGTCGTCCAGAGGGTTGTATTGAGAAGAAATATATTATTGAGGAAGCTATTGAATTTTGTACCGAATACTTGTCTGGTGTGGAAAACATTGGCCTACTGAAATATCATCACACTGAGCGGCTTGAGGGTGAAGGAATTTCTGGAAGAGATGTTGTCACAATCAATATTACAGATGAAGAGCAGGCTCACCTTTACGTTTTTCATAACAGTTTCGACGTTGACCCATATGTTCAAACCCACAAAGAAATTCTTCGCGTCTGAATCCATCTAGGGATGAAAAATGGATATCAGATACACATAATCGATAGTTTATAGGATGGTTTCAAGACCATATTTTTAAGAAGTTAGATGAAAATACAGACTCAATTTCAAAACAACTTTGATGGCTAGCCAGAGGAGCAACTATGTATGTATTATCTTACAATGCTTAGGCAGTTAATGGTTATACATTCTATACTACTGAACATGATGAAGATAGTACCATGCTGAATAGTGGGGTTACACTTGTGGCTGAGGTGATGCATGTTTCAGGTGCTAAGGACAGAAATCCAATTTATGAGAATAAGTCACACATTGGCACCATCAAACTAATATGGGAGTTGGATTATAAAAAATTCAATGTGCCAATTTTTCAATTCAAGTGGGTTGATAACAAGAGTGTTGTTATAATAGATGAATTAAGATTCATGAAAGTTAATTTCAATAAGGAAGGGGAGAAAGACTAAACATTTATAATGGAATCACGGGTAGTACAATTATTTTATGTTCCTAGCCCCGCAAACCTAAATTGATCAATCGTTCTGTTATCGACCAAAACAACTGAAGGGTCAGATGAATGTTCAATAGAGGATGACCCTTTTATAGGGACTTCACAATAATTTCGCAGTGGTCCCAATGTAGACGGAATTTTGTATGTCATAGGATACCACAATGATTATATTTACATAGTCGATAGTAGAGTCAAATCTCTTCAGCCTTTAAAGAAAAAAATTGTACAATAATCAGGTTATTTGTTAATTGTAATATACATTGTGTTACATTATGTTATTATCTGTCCGGTGTTGCTTTTATGTAAATAAAATTAAATGTTAAACCACTTATGTAGATAATGAAAACTGCACCTGCTGATGCATCCAATCCCAAGGCACAAAAGGTCTCTTAACCATCTGCTGGTGGTCCCAGTGCAGAGAAACAATAGGTTTCTCAACCAGCTACTAGTGGTCCCAGTGCATAGCAACAATAGGATTCTCAACCTGTTGTTGCTGGTCCCAGTGTTGAGGTACAATAGTTTTCTCAACCTGTTGTTGCTGGTCCCAGTTCCATGCTAGTGTTCCGAAGGAATATATTAATGATACTTCTAAGGAAATGGTAAGAAATTAAACCCTGAAAGCGCAAAAAAAAACAAGAGCGTCATTGTTTGACAGTGTTAGCCAAAAATCCTTAAGGAAAAAAGAAAAAGGCATCAAATTTGAGGTGGGATGGAATAATCGAGGCCAACATGTTAACCCCAACAAATCCATCTTTTGTATATACATTGGAATCGTCACTCAGCAATGCGTGACGATTTTTGTATAGTCGTGGCACCATGTTGTCACCAAGCTAAAGACACTAATGTGGGAAGAGATTATGGTAACATTATGATATCATTTTTTTAATTTATTAAAATAAAATACCAAAACATTGAATTACTCTTCATCATCCATTGTAGAGTAAATTTATAGTAGACGCCTCGCACAAGTAATATGTATTAAGAGTTTTAGGAAGGATTCATAGAGGTTTCCACACAATTTTAACAAAATATAATCTTAAAGATGCTGAAGGGAAAATCAAGCCGCACCCACCTCCTATTTATGCACACTTGATATCCCAAGGATCATGGGATGTGTTTAGAAACCATCTTGGGGATTAGACTTTTCAGGTACATTGTGTGGGGTAATACATTGTTTGACATTGCCTGTATTCAACACTTTGATTGACATTTTTTTATTTATGAAACAGAAACTGAGTGCTGAAAATAAAAAACATGCAACAGAACCTATGTACCCTTACCCTAAAGCAAGGATAGGTTATGCTTCACTTGATTAAAAATTGGTACGTCTTTTAAATCTACCATACTACTTGAATGTGACATTAAACAACACCATAACCATGTTTCTCTATTTATATGTAGATTGATGAATCGAAATCAAAAGAAATATCCATCCCACTACACGTACTATGGAAGGAGTCTCATGTCAATAAAGAGAGGCTATTGGTAGATGAAAACACATAAAAAGTGTGGGAAACATGTGTAAGTATGACATAATATAAATTTGATTTTCTTTAAATCGCAATTAAATTACAATGACTACTTATTTTTCTATATTTTCTATCTGAAATAGTCACAGGAATCAACATCAACCGCACCAGATGCAGACATACATTCAGAAGCCTTGAAGCATCCAGAATAGTATGGCCGCGTCAGAGGTGAGGGTTTCAGGGTGACGCCATGAACATATTTTCAAAAACAAAATCAAGCAGAGGATAAAAATGAAAAAATGGAAAAGCTAGAAGAAAGATTATATATTTTTCAGAATAATTACAATACCATAGAGAGATGATAGAAAAATTGATGGGGGAGAGGCAAAGAGAAGAAAAAACTCAACAAAAACCCATGTGGGACGATCCCGCCCCACCCCCCACCAGCTTTGAGGTGAGACATTCCCCTAAAAAACCTAACATAGCTGAGGTAATCAATGTTTTAATAATTGTTTCTGTGAAATGTGATTCACATTGACACTGATTCCTTTATTGTACTAATATTCTATAGGGTGAAAAAGACTGTAATTTATATCTATCAACTCCCACTTATCACATTGTAGCGAGGGCTACGATGTTCATTATGCAGAATGAAAAGCTAAAAAACAGACAACTTCCAACAGGTCATCTCAGAGTGTCAATTAACATAGCTAATGAGCCAAGTGCCGAGCTACCTTTTCCAAATGACGATGATGAAATTCATATGGTTGAACAAGATGTTGTAACATTCATCACATGGCTGTCAATTCTTATAAAAAAACATGTCCACATTGAAGTATCCATTTCCAATTTATTTTTCAAGCTGGACCATTAACATTTAATGAAAAAATCTTTGAACCGATGAATGTTATTACAGAATGACAATGAGATGGGGGTGAAATGAAATACTAGATCAAAACTATCTCAAGGATCTACCGACCGATTGAAATGGTCTACTGAGAGCACCTTCACCCCGCCCATTCTATATCCACAGTTAATATCTTTGCAGGCTCATGTGGATACAAATTTGATAAATGGAAATTCTCACACAGTTGATTTTGAAAAAAATATGTATGAAGAGGAATCACCCTATTTCATTAGTGTTGAAAATATAAATTAAATCCTCAAGTATGAATTGTTAGGTGCCTCAATTATAAATTTATACATGACGTATGATTTCAAGATTTTATTTTACAAAAGTTGACATACTCTGATAATTATGACTAAATACATTTTATATTTTTCACAGGTGTATATAAGAAATACAATTGAAGTGATTTCCCCATGAAAAAAAATTTGGACACGTTAGTCCACACACCACCTCTTCAAAAGAGGAAATAGATTCTGATAAAGAGGCTGCAATAATGGAATCCCTGCCCAAATCATTTGGAAACATAATTAGGGATGGCAGACACTTTTTAATACCAACGATGCAGGGGTAAAACTATATAATTTAATCATATCAACTATAATTTTATTTATTTCTTTACTTATTCCTTTTTGTATTTTTTGGCAGCATTGGATTCTAATTGCAGTCAATTTGGATACTCCAAAGATTTATTTTCTGGATTCAACGCATGGATATCCAACAAACCGACCATGCATGATGGTGTTTGTTAATTTGTAAAACACTAGATCCAGAATTTTAAAACTAAACATCTAGTTATATAATTTATTTTATCTTTTAATGAGGATTCTATTAGGTTAGGGTAGTGCATCAATATCGTCTAATGCATGGAATGAATCCAGGGCCTAAGGATAAGAACGCCTACAAGATCTACAACTGGAAAAGTATCCTGGTATATATAATAACATTTCACTATCCAAACACATATCAAAACAAATTACTTATTGTTCTCGATGTTTCTGTAGTGTCCAAAACAAAAAAACGTAAATGACTGTGGTTATTATGTTTGTAAATTTATGAAAGATATCGTATTTCATCAACATACTAGCATCTCTAACGAGGTATTTTCGAAAATAATTACGAGTTCATTTAAAATATTTATTAATCCTTTGTGTATTTATATTTTTTCATTACTACCATGACTGTCAAAAAAACTCATATTCATAAGATGATATAGATGTGTTTAGAAACGAATGGGAAATATACCTGATGAAAGATTGTACACAAATAGGATGAAGGTTAATTCCTACTAATGTTATCCATATATGATCATTGATATCACCCTTGTTTACACTTATTGAGCATATATTATCACCATTTATTATGTTTTATATCCTTATGTAATGAAGAATGGTTTTAGAAATGATTTGTATTTCTAGTAAAGCATAACTCATTGGACTACACTGGTCGATAGTGTGGAAGTCGACCAACGCATAGTCATTCAGTCCACTCACGAGAATCTTAAAATCCTGATGGGAACCAATTTCTTGGATTTTCTATTTTTTAATTTTTGTTTCTTTTATATGTGGGTGGGGGTGTCCAGGGGGGAGGGGGTGTCCAGGAGTGGGGGTGTGTCCAAAAGGGGGTGTGTTCAGAGGGGGGTGTGTCTAAGATGGAGGGGGTGTCCAGTTGTGAGGGTGTCTAGGAGGGGAGGGAGGGGGTGTGTCCAGGGGGGTGTCCATGAGTGGGGTGTCCAGGAGGAGAGGGAGGGGGTGTGTCCAGAAGGTAGGGGGTGTACAGAAAAAGATCCATTCAATTCCATTCAATACTGATAATATACAATGGGTAGCTCACTTATAGAGTAGCCTGATGTGGGTCTGTAGTGAGGCAAAAAAAGTTCCAACCAACCCAATCAATTATAATATATCTTATTTAGTGTCATAAATACCCAAAATATACATCATTGTCCTCTCTCACCTTAGATTTATGTGAAATTTCGTTCATATTCATCCAATATATTTTTTGTTTGGTGTTTTTCCTTGATTTTTTGAACTGTATCTCTTCAAAATATATATGATTTTATAATTAATATTATTTAATTATGGTGTATGACTAATATTTATTCCATTATCAAATAGATGATGAAAATTTTGTTGGATGAAGAAGGTTATTAATGGGTATACACTAAAGAAATGTGAGGGAGGGGGTGTCCATTAGGGGGGTGTCTAGGTGGGAGGGTGGGTGGGGTGTCCAGGAGGGGAGGAGGGGATATCCCGGAGGGGAAGGGACTATCCAGGGGGGAGGGGGATGTCCAGGGGAAGGGAGGCGGGTTGTCCAGGAGGAGGGAGGGGGTTACAGGTGGAGTGGTGGGAGGTAGGGGCTGTAAGGGGAGGGGGCTGTCCAGGGGTAGAGAGGGGGCTGTCTAAGGGAGCTGTCTTGGGGAGGGGAGGGAGGGGGTTGTCCAAGGAAAAGGGGTGTTCAGTAGGGGACGGGGATGTCCAGGGGAGAAGGGGGTTGTCCATGGAAAGGGAGGGCTACAAGGGGTGGAAGGGGCGTGCCGTCTAGGAAAAGGCAGGGCTGCAAGGGGATGGAGGGGGTGTTGTCCAGGGGAGGGAGGAGGTGACATCCTGGGGAGGGAGGGACATGTAAAGGTTGTAATATGTAACAATTGACCTTTTATTATTGTATTCTTTTATATTAATGTTTAATTTATTTCATTATTGTAGTACTAACATAATATTTGTTTTCTTATATATGTGAAATCTTTTTCTTGAGTTCGAATGCTTTGTTCGGCAACTAATACCATGGAAGACAGTTTTTTAGAGTGGATCATGGATGAAAAAAGGATGAAACATCAATGTTTTTTAACTATTTGTTGGATAATTGTAATAGTAACAAAATTAAACATTGTTTGAAATGTATATAGTAGTGTTTTTTTATTCATGATTTCAAGTATATATATATAGCTTTTTTGTTCTTCTGTGCTTTGTGTGTGGGTGTTGTTTCTACTGTGTGTAGTTGTTGTCATATGTGTGCAGGTGATGTACAGGTTCTGCGTTTGCACAGTCAATTTGGCATTTATCTGTGCTAATTAAGCACTGATAAATGGATAATATATCAGAGCTCAAAATAGCACTGATAAACGTAGTATTTATCAGCTCTATTTTCACTGCTGATATATTATCCATTTATCAGCGCTGAAAATAGCGCTGATAAATACGACCTTTATCATCGCTAAGTAGGAGCTGATAAAGGCCCACATTTATCAGCGCTTTTTTTAGCACTAATAAAGGCCCCCCTTTATCAGCGGTGTGTTTAGAATTGATAAAGGGGACCCCCTATCTTTGCCAACATTAATAGTTCTTTTTTAGTACTGTTAAAGGAGGTTTTAGCACTATTATAAGCCCTATTTGTAGTAGTGAGTATGCTCCCCATCTTCAAACATTAGAAACTCCTAGTTATTTTCTTCACATAAAGTCTTAGGAGAAAATGATGATTGAAGAAATTCATGATAGCGACCCAGGTAAGGTCATCATGCAACATAGCTTGCACTTTATAATCTCCCCATCATTGTCTTGGTCCCTCGAAAATACATCTATAAAAACCAGCTTGAGAATGCTCACAAGTCTACAAAACATTTAAGATACTCTTAATCAATTTAGGACACTCCTCTAACTCTTGTGTTCATTTTTCACTGTGTAAAATGGGAGGAGGGTTCTTGGTAAATTCCGAACAATGATTCAATGTCCATCAAAGGTTCACTAAGCCTACTAATCAAAAAGTATGAATGATATGGAACATTTTTCAACCAGAGAAGTGTACACTGGATGATAAACCTACAGAACCTTCCTTTCTTCTTCTCCTATTGTATTTTGAATACTTTTTCTAGGAGGTTTTGTCTGTTAAACACAAAACAACAACCAATCATCCATGAGAAAATTCTGAATCCTTTGAAATGAAATTAAGAATCTGAAGCCATGCTTTAAATAAATAAGAATTTAAAGTGGTCATTAATCCTTTCACAATAAAGAAACACCTTTTTATTGGATAAGGTGCATCCAAATAAACTCCCATATTTTTTATTCAAACAAGCTCTCATGCCCCAAATCCTCAGACATTGTAGGTTCATTAAACTAAATAAAATTCCCATAAAATTTATTCATATGAGCCTAAACACTCAATACAGGAGTTTGTGATGATTTTTTCAACCACCCCTATAATCTCAGATTCAGTAATTAGAGTGATATGGCTATGACCATTTTATGCATCTACTTTCTGAATTCTGAAAATCTTAATCATATCTACCTAGGTTACTAAAACAACTCAGTCAGTGTTGACACACTTCAAGATGAGTAACCTGGCTCTAATACCAAATTGTAATAGAAAATATCATTCCAAATAGACTAGTCACACAAGTCAGCCAATTATGGGGTGGGGTAGAATAAACATTACAAAACAAGTCTAAAATATAAGAAAAATAATAATTACAACCGGAGTACTATGAAAAAACAAAAAAAAGATACAACTGAGCCAAACTAGTTAAAAATAAAAAAAACATGACATGTCTAGACAAAATGTATTCATGTGACCAAACATCGCCTCCAAACTATCCAAAAATTAAGGAGAAATGTACATAGAAGCCTCTATTCTATATAATTCTCTTCCCTTTACTTGAATCCTTAAAAACAAGGTCTAAAACCACCAACAGACATAATTTGGGTGTGAGAAAATGAGCCTAATAGGATACCACCAAAATATAAAAACAAGATCTAATTGTAAAAATGCACAATTATAATCCTAAAAAAATATTTTTTGAATCATTCTTATAAATAAAAAATTTTGAAAACCATTTTATAACCATCATTGATTTTTTAAAAATTCAAATTCTATATCTGCCAGATCAAGAAACAAAGTTGGTAAACATAACAAAAAGGAAATAAACATGTGATACAACAACCATGAAATAAACTATCATGTAATAAAAAACCAAAAACAACAATGAACCTACCATCCATGCTCTAGTCTATGGTTCAATACGTACTAGGAACTCACAAGAATGGAAAAGGCATAATGTCAGATCTGAACTAACATTGAGGACTACCATTGAATATAAACATATAAGAGTTTGCCTCTTAGTGGAGGAACACATACTAAGGAAACTTGTATCTCTATCTTGGCAAACCCCAATTTTATATTATGTAATGTTTATCAATTTCTATTTAAAAAAAGCTCAAATATTTATAAATCAATTTCAAATCCAATCCAATCTTCTTCAGGGTTTGAAAATATATTTTCTATTTCAAATAAAAGAAATTATTTTTTCAATGTAAAACTCCTTTAAAACATAAATTCAGGACCCTTTAAATTTAAATATAAGAAATTACATTTCGAATCACAAGGAAATCAATCTGAACTATAAGAAATTTTAGAACAATTTAATAGATCCACATACCTCGAGAGTGTAGGAAACCTAACAACCTTTCATAATGACTACTAGAAACCACACGATCTCCCTTAGAAGGAAAAGGCACAAAAAAATAATGAAAATCATTAATAGAAAACACCTACCAATTATCAATACCTACAACAAATGATGTCACAACCACCAATAAGAGAGAAACGAAGAGAATAGCTTACCCAATGAGATGAAGGGACTAATCCTACTGATCAATCACTGAACGAATCAATCTAGACGGAAGTAAGACCCCCTAAATCACATAGGATACAATATTTGATATAGTGGAGGAGGTGAAAAAAATAGCAATAAAACACCCACATAACACCCTAAAAACTAGAACTCGTGAATCCCATTAATTTTGTGTCACACTAAAAAATGTATCGCCTTTTTAATTAAAAACTAGATTTCACATTACATGACTTGTAAAAACTCACGATTTGAAGTTAACTCATACGATGAGTTCACTCAGCTTTACATGTCATGAAATCCCATTACACATCATGTAACTGCCTAAGTAATTGTAGAAAAATCCTATGGAAATGCTAGAAATCCAAAACATGGTGACCTCACCATTGCAGGTATCCTCCAAAGCAGGGGCCAAAAACACTCACCCAATGAGAAAGGTAAATAATATATAAATATTAAAACATTTTTAATATAATTTTTATGGGTGTTAAGAGTAACAACTTTAATAAAACTTTGTTCTTATGAAAATTAGTGATCTCTCCAAATATTTTATCATGTATAAATCTCTATAGAGATTTTTAAACGATATAAGTGTGATAATTTTTATAAATACTTGGAATGTAATTGTGTGTAGGTATTAAATATATAAGAATGTATTATATTTTATGGGTTAGTAATGTTACATAGTGTGATTGTCATTAAAGGATATGAAGTGATAATAAATCATTATTTTTTACTTGTTCTCTCTAGGATAAAACACCCTCATTAAAGGGTATAAGAATTTCCAATGAATTATCTTGGACTAATGGAATGAAAATGATGGATGTTAATAATTACTTTTAAATAATAGAACTATGTAATCGTTACGATAAGGATTCATGTGGCATGGCAGTGATTGATCAAGAATGGTTTTGGAACAATTAATAAATATATGGAATGTGTTAAAATATGTTAGATATACAACATTAGTTATAAAAAATTTAATGTCAAAACTATACATAATTAAAATTGTATTAGAAAAGTTAAAATATTTTCAACAAATTTGGGTTTGAGTTTGAATAATCCTTAAAACAGATTCATAGATGTGTGTATAGAAAGTTATAAAACACTTATGAAATTTATTGATGATGTTAAAATACATTCGATAAATAAAATAATAATTCATAAGTAAAATGGTGGATTTTAATTTGTTATAGATTGTGTAAAATATTTGAACACTTTTTAGAATAAGAGTTTCAATTCAAATGGGATATTTCTAATTACTATTATATTTTTACCAAAAATGTTATAGAAAACTATAGAAACCATTAAAATGTGAACTATATGATAAGATAAAAAAATATCACATAAATATTATATAATTCATATAAATTAACATTTATGTCATGATAATTATGAAAACACATAAAAATATTGACATGGTTCTTTCCAAACTTTGATAAAGACAAACGTTGTAAATTAATGATAAAATTTGAAAAGTATGTGTCTATGCTCTACATAAAGGGGGTATATGATGATAAATAATTTATATAAATATTATAACATCACATTCATAGTTTTCTAGATATTTTTAAACTCAAATTATATTAGTATCTCTCGAAATTTATATAAATGATATTTTTCATTAAAATTTGTTTTTTTAATTAATAATAAATAATAAAACATTTTTCTGAAAGAATATGGAAAATAATTTCCCTACCTTATCATCCATTTTCAATATATGATCCTATTTCCACATAATATTTAAATTTTTTATCCTTAAGTAATAAATATTTCCAAAATTTTCCTCAAATTATGACTCCAAAAAGGGATTTTATGCTCTCAAAACAATTCATTACTTTCATTCATGAATTTCCCTCATTTAGAATATCTAATTACTCTCTAAAAGTTTATACATTCATTGAATACACTTTTCCAAAGTTATTTCTGGACTAAACAACTTGACAGAAGAAGTTATATTAAATATCACTGCTCATATGATTTATGTTTCATTTTCAATTATTTACTTAATTTTATTTTCTCTATTTCTACAATGATATAATATATTTGGAACATTCATAATGTTTATAATATATTTTAACACTTATTTTCCATTCATAAATGATAGAACACATGAATAATAACTCTATTATACGTAACTTTAGATTGGTTTCGTTTTCATTTCTATTTTACTTTCCTTTTCATATCTTTTATTTAATTTTTATAATCCACTTTTGAACAGTTTATTCTACTCATGGATGGAGAATTCATATTAATTTACATTTATACTAAATCTACAATGTATCTAAATTATTTCACATGATAAATATATACCTAATAAACCATATATAATAGTGGGTTGGGTAGGCCTCTCATTAGTAATTTTAATAACTTGTCTAATTTATATATTTTATTTTTTAAATTAATTGGATTTTCATGGGTGGGAAATCACTCA
Organism: Viscum album; assembly: GCA_963277665.1. Taxonomy (NCBI): domain Eukaryota; kingdom Viridiplantae; phylum Streptophyta; class Magnoliopsida; order Santalales; family Viscaceae; genus Viscum; species Viscum album. The sequence continues at coordinate 1,513,898,992 of OY728127.1, read as the reverse complement.
TCATGGGGTATTAATTCATTTATATATGTATTTTTTATCCTGGTGTGGTATCATCCCCGAAAATAAGAAAGTACTTAAATACATGTTTAAAAATTAAATTTCCAAAATTATTTATTTATTATGAAATAATATGTTGATGATATATTTTCAACAATATGAAAACAATCATTAATATGGGTATTAAAACCCCGTAAAAACATTTTATATGTATTTTGGAACTTTTAATCTATGATGAAACTAATTCTCATAATGATGTAATTCAAAATTATCATAATTATCATAATTTGACAACCATGAATGTCGTAGATATAGAAATTCAAATTACATCCAAATATGAAATTTAATAAATTAAAATCATCATATAAAAATAGATTAAAAATCATATTGTATTTATAATAAATTATAGAACCATATATTTTATATTTATACAGGAAAAGTCACATAAAATTATCTTTAAGGTATGTATGGAGTTTTCTTAATCATTTCCTCAATTGATTTGTAGTATTTCTCTTTTTTCCCTTATATTTCATCCTAATGTCATATAATAGTATTATTCATCATCTTATCATTGATATTTATTTATATTCTATGTCTCTCCTTCATTTTTCTCTCAATATTTAATTGTTTAAACTATTCTATTTATCTCATTATCTTTTCTTAATTTAACTTTTATAGTTTTTCTTATGGGTTGAAAATTAAATCTTCTATATCATATACACATTGTAAGGTTCTTCAAAATAATATATGATGACAAGTAGTCTTGTGATATAACTACATAATGCATTGGAAAATGATTTATTTTTTTGTATAAGTTATATTAGAATTAACTAGTTGGGTTATTTCAATATGGGCGATCACAAGTGATTAGAGGTGATATACATATAATATCCCAAGAAACCCTCATGGTTTTCAATTATATTCATGTTTGTTTATAAGTTTAATTTATAATTATATTTGGATTTCATTAATATGATTAAATATATCACCACCCACCCTATAAGGCCCACCCAGCCAACGATGAGCTAATTGTGACTACCCCGTGCCCACCATCAATAGATCACAGGCTGGCGACCTGTGCTGAGTAGGAATATAACAAACATGGGAGTCATTAGCTTAATTTACCTATACACATGCACACATATCAAATAACATTAAATGATGAAATGTAAAACAACTCAACTAACACCAATTCACACATACATCTAAATCCCATAATTAGAATGTAAAAATAATACTACAAAACATAGAGGGACAAATACAATCCCACTAAAAGCTATAATAAAGTAAAAACTACTAAAATGAGGTAAATACAGTCAAATGTGACACATAATACAAACCACAGTCTATCTAGCACAATCTAATATTCATATTTTCTTAGTCCACCAAGAACCCCATCAAACGGTCATTCATCTACATAATACATGTCATGTGCGGGAAAATACCATGAAGGAGATAGTATAACAATACCTAATGGGGCACCCTAAAATCACTATGAATAAATAATAAATATTATAGTCATCTCATTATGGGGATATATCATTCATAATATAATTCATCAAAAACATCAAGATATACTTACAGTAGACACTCAGTGTCAAGAAAGTCGACCACCACATCGTCTTCCTTAGATTCTTCTTAAGAGTTTGTAGTAACACACACTTGGGAGAACATAGTATATGAGCCTGATAGAACCGAGTTCGTACATCGGATATGTTTCACTCTTTGGGTCTCTCTAATAAGTACATGAAAAAATTAATAAGATAAAGATACACAAATAGGGTATCACACCCAATGCCCTGGGGTTACGCCATAAACCCTAATTTGATTTACCCACTAATTAGGGGATCAATTACCTTGTATGTTGGTTACACAGATTCCTCAAACCCCACATAGTGAGGAATAGGATAAAGGAATCACCCAAGGATATGGGGGGACACTGAGTACTCTATCTGAGAAACTTCCCTTATAAAGTATCACAGTCGTTTGTCTATGATGTAATGCCAAACTATACTCCCATAGGGATATATCAAGGGAACACTCCCTAAAGAAACTGGTACATAAAGAAGAAAACAATGGCCTTCTACCTCTCTAGGAAAAGTACACAATGTGTACTGGTAGTACACCACATGTATTTTTAGTCTCTGGTCTTCCTATGTGCTTTATCATATTCATTTTTATGAAGAACCGTGATCATGTACTTGGTTCTGTCCATGTACCACAAGGCATGCCCATGTACATGGTCGTGTCTGAGTATTAGGTCATTATCTAGTACTCTACCCATTCCCATGTACCTGGAAATGTTTTTTCCCATGTATCATCAATGATAAAAGAAAATTCACTATGTAAGGGCCACACAGCATGTGACATGTGTCACAGAGCAGGTGATACTTTTCACCCCATGTAAACCTTAGAATCACATCCAAGTCCTCACATAGTTTGTTTTCTTCCATTACACATCATGTTTTGTGGGATTTTATGGAAGAGAAAGCCTCATTATGTGGTTTTGTCAAGCTTCTTATGAACCGATTTCACTTATGAATGTCTCCAAAAACCATGGATCATATTCCATCGATCTCAATCACCACTTGAGATCAGATTCCTATCATCCAAACCATTTGGGAAACCTTCACCATCAAGCGTCTCTATCACCACAAGCCAAACCTGCAACCAGAGGTCCCATAATCTGAACTCGATCCACTTTCATCACCATACATCACAATCATATTTTTGATCTCAACGTCAAACTATTTGTGACAATATTTTCTTCCATAAATCATACGCGCAACAATTTTCGACTATATATTTGTAAAAGCGATGAACAAAAAGGGTGTCGGAAATGATCCCACAAAGAAAATAGAGAGAAATGCAAAAAATGAAAATAATAGGAATGGAACTCATTCAATGTTTTTGTTTTCCTCACTTCATTGTTCTTATAATTATGAATGAGGATATATAATTAACCGAAAACAAAAAACCCTAAACCCTATAAAAAACCCATACACAAAATGCGATCAGTACACGAATCAGTTTTTTAATTGATATATTAACATTTTTTAAGGTAGAATAAAATGGGGATAAATCCACATAAATTTTTTCCCACATTTAGTTTGGATCACTCACTACCAAAGAATGATCATTTTTCATATTCATTGGCCAGATCATCAAATTCTGTTATCATAGATGATCTAGGTAGTATTTATTTGATTCCCTAATCTATTTTTACACCAATGTCTCTCCAATTGGTCATATTGAGATCTTGATGGTTATGTGGATAACCCTAAGATTTACCCATAAATTGGTATTTATAGAAGAGGAATTAGTCATTGTATCATTATAACAAAATTAACTAATTCCTTAATTCATTCATTATTCATTCCTATGGAAATGTTTTTACAAACACATAATACCGAAAAATATTATGTCACTCCTAGGTTAAATCTCATATTCAGGAATAAACTATGGTCTTAGATTAATGATTAGAGACTTTATTTAAGAGTTATTCCGCAATTTTTTTAAAATTGTGTGTACATGATAATATTATAAATAATATTCTTAAAATATCAATTCTATGATCAACTAGAATAACAATATTACACCATCTCAGTGCCTGTATCCTAAAATATTTTTGGATATATTTCATAATTTTACATGAAAAAGATAAGATATTATATTTTCCACACCTTATTGATTTTCCTCTCGAAATTTTAAAATTTTAGCTCAAAAATGTGAGGGTATTGAGATCACATCTAAGTCAGTCACTCCCAGATTCTATCAAAAAAATTCACATGTTTCCACTGGTCATGCGTCAATGGAATCACTCACCCACAAAGGATCTTACCCTATAAATCCTCAACATCCACTAGGTACTATACACAAGTAGATCCATCCTTTTTTTCTAGCTTTTCCCAGTCAATAACATGTGATGGGTACTACACATAACTCCATATATGCGACGTGTGTAACATATCATATACCATGTATATGTGTAGTTATAGATATATGGTTTATTCCATGTCACCGACTTTGTGAATATCTAGAAATGTACAATGAATATTGGAGGTATCTTACTACCCTAGTAAAATAATAACAACATTCATTGAGGTGAGACCTTCAGGAACATGTGGTATCCCTCATCGTACTCTAAAGGTCTCTTTTGTCAGTCCTTATAAGAATTATAATGGATTTTTTAGTAATAATCCTCTCCTTTATTACCTACACCTTCTGTATTTTATCTTATACAAACTCTAGTCCCCTGAGCACAGACTCTCCTAGATCAGTCCTACATAGTAGTGACCTACAAGGTTTCGTATACATATCCTCAAATTCTTCCATATCAGTGAAGGAATGGTAGTTATTTTTTATGTAAACTCAATAAAGGGGAGGTGATACTCCTAACTAAGCATAGTGTCCATCATGATTTCATGAAGCATGTACTCTATGGCTAGTATGGTCTGCTCTAATAGGTTATCAGTCTGGTGGTGAAACACAAAGTTCAAAAAAATGAATCTTAAAGGATTACTAAAATCCTCTTTATAAGTGATCATTTATGAGAGCATCATTATCTTAATTTGATCATCAAGGGAACTCCATGAAACAAAACTATCTCTTAAATGTAAAGGCATCATGAACTCTCTACTAAGCACTTATCTCATATAGATATGAAGTTGGCTGACATGGTGATTTACTCTCTGATCACCTTGATAGAATCGTGTCCTCTATATGTACATGGTAACCTCATCACTATTTCAATAGATATCCAATCCCTCATCCATTTTGGAACCTCTAGGGGTTGAGATAAATCCAATATAACTTGGTGCTCATCCATCCCCTTCAAACAAGTGTGGAATTGAGAGACAAACACTAATAATTTCTTCTTTATTCCTAGCTAAAAAATAGACATTGGAAGTCCTAGTATATCATTTCCACACGTTTATGTATTGCTAAATGGATGTATGAAAGTCCATAGTCACATCCCCTTGAAATTCCTTTGGAACCATAATTCATCCTCTAAAAAGGATAATATGCTACCCACCTTTATAAAATCCATCAAGAGCATGTCCAATAGATATTTGAGTACTTATGGTCTTATGGTCAGTATCTCTACCATGGTCTTAATTAAAACATTGTAGAAGTTTTGGGGTAATAAAAATCAACTATAGATATAAATAATCATCCTTCTGTACTAAGGAAAATTGTAATAAGGGCAGATGCTCTAAATCCTTAGTCAACAATTGAGAACAAGATCACCTGATAAGAGAATCCACTACCACATTCCCCTTCCCAGAAGTATAATCTATCTAAAAATCATAGTTTTAGATGGCCTATATCCATCACCACTACCTAAATCTATGATCATTCTGATAGAAGATATACGTAAAATACTTTAACTCAGATTTGATGATAAATAACTCAACCATAAGGTAGTTTTAAACATCTTCAATGTGATGAATACCACTCCATCTCAATATCATGTATTTCATAGTTCTACTTGTGAGGTATCAACTTCTTAGACTCATGGGAAATCACCTTCTAAATCAACATTATGACACAACTATGTTCAGTTGCTAAAGCATCACTAATCAATATGTACTTGAAACCCTACTTAAGAAACCTCAATATTGTGGCACTCGTCATCCTCTTCCTCAACTACAAAAAAAACCCTGATAGCACCATTTCTTTCACAAGAAGGGATAACCCATCTATTTCAAGTTAGAAAAAGGAATCGATTTCATGGTCAAATTGGTCATGAATATCATGTGGTATCATGCCAACACAAGGAAGCTTTGAACAACTATTATCCTCTTGGTTGGATCCTAATCTAACACTACCATGAACGTCTCTAGGTCCACTGATACAATATGAGCTTAAATGACTTGCCCTAAAAATTGGATCTCTTGAATCAAGAACTATCACATTAATATCTTCCCAAAAACATGGTTCAATCAAAAGTATGTTCAGGTCTATCTTTACATGTCTCATTTTATCCTCCTCAAATACTGAGTACACTAGGATGTATTAGACAAATACTACCAAGAACCATCCTAAGAAAGGCTGAAATATCCAGTTCATGAGTACCATGAACACTATCTAGAAATTCATTATTCTTAAGGGAATCACAGAATACTTAAAGTGACTATAGATACATCAAAAAATCACCTTTGGTATATCCTCATCCTCTACTCGCATCTAGTGATAGCTTGATCTGAGGTCAATCTTCTAGAACCATCACATCCCCATCGACTAATCCAAGATATCATCAATCATTAATACATGATATGTATTGTTCACAGTAACCTAGTTTAGGTATGGATAATCCCCACATAACCTCAATCTCTCAGCCACCTTCTTAGAAAATTACACTAGGGATTCCCAAGGGGAAACACTAGGTCTAACAAAGCACTTCCTCTACAAGTCATCTAACTGCACCCTCAGCTAGAAAAGCTATGTGGGAGTTATCTAATATTCTAGTATAAATATCTAGTTCATCCATGGGTGTAATTCAATAATTAATTATATCTCTTGGTTTGGAGGAAATTCTAACAAATCCCCAAGAAATATGTCTTTATACTCATCCACCATTGTAGGAAACTAATATATCATAACATACACTACACCAAGAGTCATGCAAGAAAACTGGTGAGTAATTGGATTCACCCTCCTATTTATGAGTCCATCCTACTCCTCCTAGGTATCATTATCTCCAATGAAGGAAAAACTCATCCCAAATATGTAGACACACTTTATCCACTGTCTAAAACAATCAATTTGTGCATGAATTTTGTATATCAATTCCATTCCGAAGATTATTTATTACGACCTCGTTGCTACCAAAATGAAATCATGTGAGAAACTATCTCTTCTAATCATCAGATCACATTACCTAGAAAAGTTTCTGACCATTGAGTCATATTTAGTATGAGTCTCTAAGCATAAGGGTTAAGCTAAAGACTTAATTGGAACATATATGTTTTGATCTGGGGATGTAGTAAAAAAAATTTGGATCGATATTGTGTCTACCAAAACTATATATATTGTAGAAAAGACATAAATAATACATTAATCATCCCCAGAGCCTGTAACTCATATGCCTCAGCCACCTATAGCTTCCCTCATCCCAATCCACTAGCTCTTTAGGCTGGGAGGGGACCACCTAGTAGAGGTGGTGGAAATAAGTAAAAATGTCTACCATCTCCATATTCTCTTCCTATTCCTATCCCATATCTGTGACCCTATGGACCTCCATGCTCTAAAAAATTCATTTTCCTATGTGTCCCATACAATGTATCTTAATTACTAATATAGAAGTCCAAAAAATCTAGTGAAAGATGTCTTGATCCTTCAAAATAGTATCACAACCTCCCCCTAGGCTAACTAGAACAATCTCGAAAGCCCTTAACCATAGAACTTTTTTTGAAAACTACCTCCTAAAACATATCGCACATCCTGATCCCAACATATTCTTTTGGAAACCTACCACCGAAGACTCAAATCATTTTTTTCCATGATTGGAAAGAATAGTGGGTTTCTACTGATCCAGAAATATCTCCATCACCAAGGCATACTGAAGCACCCTAGCAAAGGTAAGAATACATAGAGGTATCATACTAGAATGGATGTATCTATGTAGACTTTGGTTTTAGGTTCATTCCCAAAAACATGGATACCAAATCATATCCAACTAGTATAATGAGGGGTTGTTAAACCTCTATGAATACCCATCCATAATCATTCTTCCATGTTGTTGGTGCAAAATACCTTGGATGTGAACTTCTTACATATTAGTAGGATATTTCTCCTCTATTAACAATTTATCAAGCATTTCTCATGAATTATTCTCCTCATCATAGAATATAAGTACAAGGATCCAATAAATCCCTATGGATCCATGAATATTGATTGCTACTAGGAACACCATATAATTTTTAGGTATTCTAACAAGACAAATGACTCGCATAAATGTCAAAATACAATCCTCAAATCACATGGGGTTTGGATCACCCCAGAACCTAAGGGTTCACTGATTCTAACACTCATAAAGCACACTAAGCCTATGAACCTAATCCATTGGTACTACTGGTATCATTTGTTTCTCGACAAGTGGAGGTATTTATAGAAAACCACATGAAGGACATACCTTTTTAATAGGTCCAAGTATCGAAGCCGTATCACTAAGGGGTCATCTTCCCAATATTTCAACATAATAATAGATAGAAATATATATGGAGAAATCTTAAAATAGATAATATATACCACAATCAATGATTATATGTGGTAGAAATGACTCAAGAAGTACATGGAAACACAACATAATCCTATATTATGCATGTACAAATGTTTTCCATAGATCCAATTTCTACATTTTATGATTTGAAAGGCATGTAGTCAGATTCTAAGTGTTATGATATGTCATCCACCGCACAAACATTGGAGTCCCTGGCTTGAAATTTAAACTTGAAATACATAATACCATTTCCATAAACTGAAAAAAATCTCATTGCTTGACGAAACTTGAAACTCTGATACTAATATGGAACTTCTCTGATACCACTCTATCATAACCCAACCATCTAGTCCCCACCAGGCTGGTGATGAGCTTAGTGTGACTACCTTAATCCTTCCTTTGATAGGATAGATTTGGATACCTGCACTGATTAGGCATATCACACACATGGGAGGTATTATCCTAAATTACTTGTATGCATGCACACATCTGCAAGCCAATACAATTCATAAATTTAAAATAATTCAACTAATACCCATGCCTGAATACATCTAAATCCTACAATCAGTGTATGAAAATAATATTGGAAAGTATAAAGGGGAAAATACAAGCTCACCAAAAATTATAAAGAAGTACAACCTTCTATAGTGAGGGGAATATAGTCAAATGTTACATAGGGTATGAACCATAGTCTATCTAGCCAAATCAGAGATATGTTTTATCTTGGTCAACCAAGAACCCAATTTAATGGTCAACTATCTACATAATAAATGGTGTGTATAGGCAAAGCCCATGTAGGGGTGAATATAACAATACTGAGTATGACATACTGAAATTACTTAGAAATAGGAATCAGGATTGTAGTCATCTTATCATAAGTATATGTCAATCAGAATATGACACATACAAAAAAAATTCTAGATATACTCATTGTTGAAAAAATTTCTCAAGGTAAGGTCACAAACACATTACTAGACAAAGTCTCTTCTTGATATTTCATAGTAACACTCACCTAGGAGAAGTTACATTTCTATTATAATAGCACTGAGTATGTTCATAAGATATTTCTCTCTTATTAGGTGTAACCAAGAAGTACATGCTATAAGTTATAAGAGATTGATACATAGAAATGGAATTAAACCCAAGACACTTAGAGACACAAAAACCCTTACTAGATTAACCTAAAAAAGTTTGGTATTTATTCCCATGTATGTTGTTCACATAGATTACTCAAACCCCACCTAGGAAAAAATATATTACTGTTTCCCAGCCTTGGCCATGGGGGGCACCGAGAACTCTATTTGAGACAAATCCTTTATAGAGAATTGCAATAATTTAACTTGTAAGTAATTTAAAACTATACACGCAATGGGATAGATTGAGGGAATGAATTCTAAGGAAACATGTCCATTATGAAGAGAAAAATGGCCTCATTCCTCTCTAGGAATATTACATGGTGTGTAATAGTAGTACACTACATGTCTTACCAGTCCTAGGTATGCATGTGTTCTCCATATCATTCTTATGTACTTCATACCATGCTTGTGTACTTGGTTAGCTCTGTGTACCACTAGTTGAGCCCATATAAATGGTTATTATTGATTATCATGTCATACATGTGTACTCTACCAATGAATTTGTACTTGGTTGTGTCTTTTCCTATGTATCCTCTATGGTACACATTGATCCACCATGTAGGGGTGACGTGGCCTATGAAACATGTTTCATGGAATATGTAATATTTCTTATCTAATAAAACTCTTGTATGTTAGCCAAGCCCCACACATTGTTTGTTCTTCTGATACAATACATGTTGTGTGTGATTTTCCATAAACCATAGCTTTTTCATGTAGTCTTCTTGTTCCACTACTGCAACTATTTACATAATGATAATCATAAAAAATGATGGATCTAAGTCAACTAAGATTAATTTTCACAAGGTATCTAATTTCAGTGGTCCAAACTGATTGAAAAACCATTATTGTTGATTCACCTCCATTACCACATGATAAAACCACATCTAGAGATCCCAATATATGAACTCAATCCACTTTTGTTACCCTGTATCACAATACCATTGTTGGCCTCAGCCCTGAACTAGTGGTGTAGAGACCCAAGCCCCATTAACCCATATCAAGTGTCCTAATTTATGAAATTTTCATAACATTCAAGGAATTTCTTTCTAAAGGAATGAATATTTTAGTACCCTTGGTAAACAATATACAAACTTGAGTCATTAATTACATTTGAAAAAAAAATAATAGTATAAATTTTTTTCAAGAATAACATTATTCCACATATCATATCCTTTCATATAAAATATATTAAACCTCATGAATTCTTGAAAATAAATAAAATAAGGGTGACCTCAAATTCTTAATGATGGTTAGGTACAGTGGAATCTATCAAGAATAAATGTAGTGTAATTAATAGGGAATAAACAATACGGTAATGTAAATATCTGAGCACACATTAAATTTAAATAATTTACTAGAATAATCAACAGAAAACTAAATAAATTAAACCCATTATATTTAACTAATTAACGTACTATCATAACAAGATAAGGAATAATCGATATGGCATCATATAAAACTGGAAACAAAATCCATTTAATCAAAAATAATAATGAAATGTTTCTAGATATAATATCGTTGAAAAAATATCATGGATAATAATAACTGAATTTAAAATGAAGGGAATGCATAATTAATGAACATCATGTCTCCTAGGAACATGATACCTTTACCATCAATATCTACCCTCAATATAGTTTAAAATGTACATGCTGAAAACCCATATGATTTAACCAACTAACTCATGTAATGTAACTACTGATACATCAATGAGATTTCTTAAAATAGTCCTGAACCCATATCTTGAATTTCCAAAGAGTTCCTCATATATATAATAATTTTTTCAATTCATAAAAATTGATCCTTATCATCAAACATCCAAATTGAGTAAAAAATTAGGTTTTATAAAAATTTCCCTAGAAAAATATATAAATTTCAATGTAAACACTTCATGTCAAAATGGTATATGTGTTAAGAAATAAGAAGTTCTATGATAAATATTATGGATATTTATAAAATATTTAATGAATTATGATCACAGGAAATTAAATCTTTCAAGGGGATGTTAATAACAATAAAATGAATTAATGAAGTGAATGTCACTACTATCCCTTATAAAAGTAGTCATAAACCATCCAAAGGATTAATTGGTTTGTTATTAACATATGCCCATTATAATAATAATAAAGGGTTCTTTCATTGATATATATAAATACAATAGAAATATATTTAAAAACATTCTTGAGAAAAATATTTTTGTCATTTTAAAAAACATTTTGAAATTCATTTTCCGTGAAAATAAAATTTAAAAACGTTTTCATTAAAAGAACCTCATATACATCAAATGAAGCTTCAAATAAATAGGATTCATGATAAAGGGGAATCACATACATACCATATAATTTTAAATAACATTACTTTCACATTTTAAAAAGGATAGGAATGTGCCTTGTTCAAAAAATTAAAAAAAGATTCTTTTCACATTTTTGGGAAAAATAAAAATGTGAATAGTTTTTGAAAAGGAAATAATATTCTATTAATTTTTTTAATGAGTAAAAATGGGTGAAATTTAATTTGTGAATTATTTTTGAAATGACTGAAAAAAAATTTATAGAACAAGGCTTGAATGTAAAATTGATTTCTGACCGAAGAGAGAAATAAATTCAGATATTCTTAAAATACATTTTCAATTAATTTAAGTACCAAAAAGTATTAAAATGATTCTATTACTTGAAAATAGCATAAATTAATTGATTAGAATAAAATTAAATTTGTTTATTAGTAAATGTTCAAATAATTTCCTTTAATTGAAATTCAAGAATAAATAATCTCGATTAAAGTGAAATGTTGAGTAAACCCTTCCAAATATCACAATGTTGAAGTAAGAATAATCCAATGAATGGGTTATGTGTATCAAATTTAATTCCACATAAATAAAACATGATATCTAGAATAATGTAATCAAAATTCATTATACACATATTCTTATAATATTAATGATAACAAGAAAGTAATATAACCTAATGAAAAGAAATTGAGTTATGAAATTATTTACCACATGGTTACTCTTAATTAAAATACACTTCGATTGAATAATTAAAATTTAATCCCAATTTAACATGAATTATTAGCTAATAATTATATTACATGTCAAAGGGGATGTATGTAGACTATATAAAAAAATTAGTTTCCAAAATTACAATATGCCTTAATGAAATGAACATGAGACGAAATACCTTACCTCATGCTTCCTTTGGATTGAATATTTTATATCCTCAAGTATATTTTTTTTCAAACATGTTATTAACATATAAAAAACCATATTTATATTTTTAATAAAAATTATGATCCTTTTATAAAATCTAATTACCAATTTTTTAATATTTACTAATTGTTTTCATTGTTTAGGGTGTTAATTTCCTTAACTTCACATGCATGTTTCATTATGAAAGATATGGTTCATGTGAATATTATATAGTTATATAATATGAAGAATAATAATAACTAAATAATTATATTATATTTATAAATTTTATTTTTAAAACCAATCATGAAATATTGTTACAAAAATTGATGAAAATTTTAATCATGGAGATGGTAAATCATAGAAACAGATGAGGAACGTTTCAATTTTTCACTATTCATTATAGAAATGAGTTAAGTAATAATATAACATTAAATAATTATAACAATATAATTAATATCATATTGTATACTTTTATATATCATCCATGTGGTGTGGTGGTGATAATGGAGTCACATTCCTTCGTGAAGGTGGTAGTTCACAAGTACACGAATTATGTTTTCATCTTTTTGTGTGTTAAAAGGATGAAAAGAAAATTATTTATATTATTTTTGATTAAATATGAATACTTCATTAATATAATAATTATTTCTTTTATATAAAATATAATCATTAATTTTATCTTTATCGTCTTCTCATTGAAACATTAGTAAAGACAAATCACATCGCTTCGTGAGGCGATAGACCCCTGTACCCACGAGCGATGTTATCTTATATGCTACAGAATGGAATGTAAAAAATTAATATATGATATAGTGAATATAGAGATATAAATATGTTATATATATCTTATATATACTATATATACATCATCATACACAACCTTTTGTGGTGGAAATTGAAAAACAAACAATATCATTTCGTGAGGGAGTAATCCACTATAGACATAAATGAGGATTTCATAACCCATTTTATGGAAGTGGAGATGGTTTTATGTAATTACATTATTATAAAAAAATAAAATTATATGTAATATTCTAAGTTTATTATATAACTATGATTTAATAAAAAAATTAATGAGGAGGATAAAGAAGTAAAATAAAGATGCTCGTTAAAGAACATTACCTCTTATTCAAGTATAGTCCTCAGCTTTTCACTAAATCCAACAAAGTTTGGATTTATTGTAATGCCCCAACCCTAGTTACCTATAGTCGATGCATTATTACATAAAATTGGCATGATAGAAGGAATCATGTCCCAAAAGATTGATCATTTTAGTAGTTTAGGATGTAATAGATACATTCATAAGTTTTACATTACATCATGAAATAAAAATATAAACCACAATTTTTCACCTTTTGAACACACTTATATCCATAGAATATCCTTACAGGTCAACCATAAAATAATTCTTCATATCCTAAAATAAAACATAGAAAAGGGTGAGCTCAGATGCTTAGGAAAGATAACAATATATCAGAAACATTCTTAAATAAGAATAATCATTTAAGGCAGTTTATAAGACTAAAACAAAAGTATTTTAAACATAAACTTCAGAATAATATGGAAAATATAAAATCAAATAATTCCATTTACACATTTACAAGGACATTCTACTAGTCGAATAATCACATGCAATATCAATGGCCACTTTTATAATGATGCAATGCATAATGGCAGACTTCATAACCACATAGTCAAGGCCTTGTGCCAAGACTACAAATAATATTTTGTCAATGCCTTGTTCCAAGACACTAGTTTGTCTCATGAGACCTACTGATGCATCGAGGAGCTATAGCAGGCTCCACTTGTCACATACTAAGTCCAATTCATTCCTTATATGAAAAGGTTTAAACATAACTAAACATCCGTATTAAAAATATCATATGAAATGTTAATACATTAACCATAAACCATGAATGGTATAAAAATAACACATCCACAATCAAGGATATCACAAAACCTTCAATACAATAAGAGATATTTTTATCATAACAAATCAACATCAAACAACTTTAAAATCACTCAAAGGATGTTGACATAGATAAAATGATAACCATTTGAAATAAATAACTCTTTCTATTTTGAAAATAATTAAAAATTTAAAATGTTATAAAAGAAAGCATTTATTTTGAAAATATTCTTATAATATTGTATGGGAAGCTTCGGCGATGTTATAATGGTGGAAAATATCTTCACCCTCCGTATAAGTTAAAAACTTTCTTACCTTAATTTTGTCGATAAGGTCATAAAGTACATTGTTTGGAAAATGATGGAAAGATTAATTTCAAAACATATATGGTCATATAAGTGGAAAAATTACTTTAACCATAGTCAAGTAAATAGTAAAACTATTTTGAATTACATTTTTAAGAAAAAATAGATGTGGATGATAAATACGTCCTAGTAGATACATACGTATTAACAAAATTTGATAAGTAAAGAGATTATATAATTAACCATTACCTTGTACTTTTCCTTAGTACATGGTATGTTAACCTTCTGTATAATAGTTAATACGTTTTTATTAAATTATTCAAGAACAATATTCATAAATATGAAATCATATATGATCCTCTAATATTTATTTGTTAATAATATTTCAGTAGTATCATCGTTTAGGGTGTTAAGTGATTCATTTTCCTTTATATGAGTGGTTACATAAGACATGTTTTTTATGGATAATATGTATTTGATTCATATAATGAATGATATTATGTTCATAAACATTATTTTTAATCATAAAATTAAACTTATTCTTGAATGATTATGATGGGGAATGAATCACATCACGTTCGTGGCGACGGTAATCTGTATGTATGCACAAGTGACAATATCATTATATTGATGGTGAAATCAGATGTAATTGAATATTATATCATATATAAATAATTATTAACTAGTTATATTTATTATTTACATGAGTTATACTCATTATTATACCCATCCAAATAATGATGTGTTTGGATATCAAAATATGCCACGACGTGGAGACGGTAAGCCGTACGTACGCACGTATGGTGACTTTTTCATTCATATGATGGATATAATAATGAACATGGTTGTTCCAATTATATAATAACATCACATTATATATAGTATACTGTTGTTACTATTTTATAATGGAAACAACAATGAAAGAGGAAGTGGAAAAAGAAAAGAACTTTAAAGAGGGGATGAAATATTTACCTCTACTTCAGGTTCTTCCATTTGATTTGATCAAAAGGGCTCCATAAGATGGATTTCTGACCAAAAAAAGGACTCTAGGATTAATAAAGGAATGTTGGGAGGATATTTTTCCTAGGGTTAGCCAATCCAAAAGTCTTTGGGGGTGTTAAATTAAGAAAAGGGGAAGTACCCTTTTATAATAGAGGTGAGGGTCACTTTAGGAAAATCTTGAAATATTATTTTATAATAAAACAATTTTCATTTTATAATGGATAAAAAATGAATTATTTAGAGGATAAAGTGGTTATAAAATGAAAACCTTTCAACCAATAGGTTTTGGACAGGCTTAGGTCACCATATTAACCTTATCTTTTAGATTTAACTCTTAGTTAAATTGTTTTTCATTTACCATGTCTCTTTCTATTGTTATATTATATGGTTAATAAACATACTATAAACTTCTAATAGAACCCTAAGTGGTTAATTATTAATATATATAACCTTATCTAAGTCGTTTGGATGAACCATAGATTTTTAGGAATATTATTTCCATTAATAATATCGTATTTGTTCTAAAAACTCAATCATGTCAATTTTGACATTATTTATTATTTTATTTTTTTGAAAATCATAACAGCATGATTACATAGAAATAAATTACTTAATCAACCCTAACATGTCATATTAACCTTTAAAATTATTTTAATTCATAAAAAGTCTAACATTATATTTATTTTGATATTTATAATATCAATTATTATAATCTTTCATTAATAAGGTAATTACTGCATCATCATTGTGTCATAAATAAATTAATTTATTTAATGTCTAAAAATTATAAATAAAATACCATTATGTAGGAAATATTTTTATATTTTTTTAATGAATATAAATAGTGTAATTTATATTTTGTGTAACCTAATATTTAAAATGGTTTAGTTATTAAACATTTAATTTAACTCTTTTAACTCTTCTTTAGGTAAAATAATAATAAATGTCCAAATATAATCCAAGTGGACCAAAAGGTATCATATTTTATTCCTAAGGTATTTTTGGTCGAATTACACTTATCCAATAGAATTAGGAAATGTGTTAGTGTAACTATGATATCATTTTTACCCTTAATTGCCCTATTTACTTTTCACTATGGTAAATAAAAGTCAAAAGTTACTATTCACCAAAATTTAATTTCATCTTATTGAACCAAATTTTACTTACTGATGTTAACTGTGTCTTTCAAATTTTTGAAATTTAACTCACAGAAGTGGTAAAATTATGTTTTATGGAAATTTGCAAATGTACCTAGGAGGTGGGTAAAAGACAGTAAAAAGTTCAATATAATTTTTAAATATCTATGCTTATTATAAAATTAATCCAATGAATTACATTGAACATGTATAGGAATTAGGTATCTATTTTGATCTAAAATAAATTTAAATAAAATAAATAAGTATTTAAATAAAATTTCTGTTTTAACCAATAACGCAGTTTTAGTCACTATTCATCAAAAATTGAATGTTTCCCAAAAAAATACCATAAATCCACCCTAATATACTTTTGATATTCCAAATCCATAAATGAAGTCCATTTTGAAAGATAAAATTTATAAAATTTCAAAAATTGGGTATTACTATTCATGACGGCTAGTTTGATTTGTTGCGGTGTGTTGGAATCTCGATGTCGCGTACAATGCAAGTTATTGCATTATTCAAAGGGAAACGTACCGTGGAAGCATGGGGTGTTGTATTATCCCCTCCTTAAAATAATTTTATCCTAAAAATTTCTAGAATATTACTGCGTAAAAATATTCATGTGGTTCTTCATCATTAGTTCCTTGGGTTCCCACATTGCCTCTTCCATCTTATGGTTTCTCCATATAACTTTTACCAGACGAGTCATCTAGTTTCTCAATACTTGTTCTCTTGTATCAATAATTTTGACCGGCTCTTTTCAATAAGATAGATCAGGTTCCAATTCAATTTCCTTATAGGTGAGTACATGTGTTGGGTCAGACATGTATTTTTTCTTAATAGTGATACATGGAATACATCATGAACTTTGGAGATACTTGGAGGCATTTCCAAACAATAAGATACAACTCAAATTCGTTTTGTAATTTCGAAAGGTCCGATGTAACTAAGAATCAATTTACCCTCCTTACAAAAATTTATAACACCCTTCTGTTGATATTCCTTCAAGAAAACACAGTCTCCTACTTGAAATTATAAATCCTTCCTTCAGTTATCGGCATAACTCTTTTTCCTACATAGGGCTACTTTGATGTGGGTTTGGATATACTTAACCTTTTTCATTTTTTCCTCAATATGTTCTAGGCCGACGAGTTTTCGTTCACCAACCACATCCCAGCAAATTGGTGTGTGACATCTCTTTCTGTATAATGCTTCATATGGTTCCATCTGAATACATGAATGGAAGTTATTGTTATAGAAAAATTCTACCATTGGTAAATATTGATCCCACATGACTTGAAAGTCAAGTGTGAAAGATCTCAACATGTTTTATAATGTTGGAATAGTTCATTCTTATTTTCCATCGGTTTGAGGGTGGTAGGTAATGCTCAAAACGAAGTTCAGTATCTGGGGCCTTATGATGACATTTGTAGAATATTGATGTAAAACGAGGATCACGATCATAATAAAATTGTTAGGGGTACTCCATGAAGTCTTACAGCTTCATAAATATATAGTCTTGCCATACGTTCAAGTGGTAAATCTTCTCTTATAGAAAGAAAACGTGTTGACTTGGAAAGACTATCAACAATGACCCATATTGCATCATTCCTTCTATGAGTCTTTGGTATCCCAATGAAAAAGTCTGTTGTAATGTTATCTCATTTCCACTCAGGTATGGAAAGAGGTTGCATGACTCCTCCAGGATGTTTCCTTCCAGCTTTCACTTGTTGGAAAAACTATACATCTTGACACAAAATCATCAATCTCCCACTTCAAGTTGTCCCACCAAAAATGTTCCTTCAAATATTTATACATCGTAGTGCTACTAGGATGTATAGTGAAATTGGAACTATGAGCATCATCCAAGAATTCTCTTTTTAGATCAGGTAAATCGGGATCACAAAGTCTCTTCCCAAATTTTAAAATCCCATCTTCATATATGAAGTCACTCAATCTCTAATCATTCACAGCATTAATATTATTTTGAAACTCCTCAACATCTGTCTGAAAACTCTTTATCCATTCTATTAAATATGGTTTGGAAACCATTTCAAAAAGAATTGATATTTTACCTTCCATGGTTATTCCCATATCCATATTTACTAGATCCAAGAAAATATGATCCCTTTCAATTCTAATCTTGTTCAAAACTCCATAATTATTTCTACTTAAGGCATCTACCACCTTATTTTCCTTCTCCAGGTGGTATTGTTTAGCGCAATCATAATCCTTGAGTAGTTCAAGCCATTTCCTTTTCCTCATGTTGAGTTATTTCTATGAAAAAATATACTTCAAACTCTTGTGATTAGTATAAATCTCACATTTTCCACCATAGAGATTGTTTCTCCATATTTTTAGAGACAAGATTACAACTGCTAAATCAATATCATGAGTGGGATAGTTTTGTTCAGGAATTTATAGCTTCTGTGATTTATAGGAAATAACTCTATCATTTTTCATAAGGACACAACCAAGTCCTTTCTTTGAAGCATCACTATAAATCAAAAAATCATCATTCCCTGATGGTATATTCAAGATACGATATTTGACTAATCTTCTCTTTAGTTCTTTAAAACATCCTTCACACTCTTTAGTCTAAACAAATTTAACCCCTTTACATGTGAGCTTGGTCAATGCATTAGCCAACCAGGAAACATTATGGACCAAACGTCGATAATAACCCGCTAAACAAATAAAACTACGTACCTCAGTTATACTTGCTGGTGCTGGACATTCTTGGATTGCCTTGGTCTTTGAAGGATCAACAGAGATTCCATCCTTAGAGACAATATAGCCAAGAAAAGAAATCTCCTAAATCCAGAATTCACACTTTCTAAATTTCTGATATAATTCATTTCTTCTAAGATTAATTAGGATAATGTTCATGTGATTTTCATGATCTTCGTAGATTTTTGGGTATACCAAAATATCATCAATAAATACCACAAAAAATCATCAAGATATTCCTTTAAAACTCTCTTCACTAGATCCATGAAGACAGAGGGTGTATTAGTGAATCCAAAAGGAATTACTATAAACTCGTAATGCCCATACGTGGTTCTAAATGTTGTTTTTAGAATATCTTCTTTTTTCACACACAACTGATGATATCCAGATCGAAGGTCAATCTTTGAAAAATATGGAGATCCATGAAGTTGGTTGAATAAATCATCAATGTAAGGTAGGGGATACTTGTTATTTATTTTTATATAATTGATATATTTGTAGTCAATGCACAACATCATAGATCCTTCTTTTGTCTTAAAAAAGAATAGGGGATCCCCATGGAGAAACACTAGGGAGAATAAATCCCTTATTACTAAATTACTCTAATTGTTTCTTTAGTTCCACTAATTCCAAAGTGTCCATTCTATAGGGGGTCTTTGATATGGGCATTGAACCAGGAATTAAATCAATGTAAAACTCAATTTTTCATTTTAGAGGATGTCTAGGTAAATCCTCTGGAAACAAATCAACATATTCTTACACAATAGGTACATCCTCTATTTGAACATTCCTTTCCTCAGCCATAGTTATTTCATTATATTCCTCCCCAGTAATTGAATTTAGTTGAGCTACTGGGGGTGGATCTAGATAAGAATTTGGTGGTGACATTTCTGTTCTAAATATAAGGTACTCCTTATCATCATCAAGAATTGTAACCTCATTCTTCATACAATAAATTTTCATATCATGGTCTGAAATCCAATCTATACCAAGGATTATATAAAATTCAATCATGGGTATGATGATGCGATCAGCAGATAAAGAAAATTTATATTCCCTAATGGGAACTGATTCAAAAAACATTTTTGCAATGATATATCCCTTAAGAGTTTTGACTGACAACTCCCTTATTAAATAAAATTTGAAATATCTAATTTCCTTAGGAAACTGGGAAGATATGAAACAATCGGATGATCCAAAATCCAATAAGGCATAGGCTAAACTTGAGGAAACCATTAAATTACCTACCACCACGTCTTTCAGAGCATCAACCTCAGTAGTAGTGATCGCATAAGCAACGCCTTTCTCCCTTTTCCTTTTTTTTGTGGTATGTTCCCTTGGTGCAAAGGACATTCATTTTCATAATTACCCTTTTTAGAAAATTGTTTCATTCAACAATGGAAGCCTCTTTCTTCCCCTTGCAATCACGAACTTAGTAGCCTTTTTCAACACACGTGTAATAGACTCTCATTCCCTTCAGGAAAGTACTGGGGTGTTTCGTCGAACATTTAGCATAAGAAGAATATTAAACTTTTCCTTTATACCCCTTATTTCCATTTCCAGAGTGTTTATAATATCTCTTCTTCTTCTACTTTGCTTTAAAGTCATAAGACTTAGATAATTCTTTTTTTTCTTGATAACACATGAGACAATATATTCGTATGATAAGAAGGATTTTGAGACTAATGCTCGCCATATGAATGGTTTTAACCCATAAAATAATCAATCAGTCTTACTCCTTTGGTTATGTATATAATTTTTAACATGACTTGATAACCTTGTAGATTTATCCTCAAAATTTACGAAATTCTCATCCTCCTTCTTGCCTCAGACTCAGAAATTGTCATTCTATATCCGCTCGATGGTCATGAGGAAAGTATTTTTCTATGAAAATCTATTCATACTTCCCCCATTCCATGTTCAATACTTCTTCATCTTCCATTGTATTTTGGATTAATGGCCACCATTGATTTGCATCTCTCATGAGCCGATAAACTGCCATGACAACTTTTTCCCTTTTGCTACTCCCCAAAGTATAAAATATTTTTTGAAATTATTTATCCCCTGCAAAGATACTAATTTATTTGTACTCCCATTTAATGTTGGTGGTTGTTACCTCATTAATTGGTCTAACATTGATCCTCCATATTGTGGATCATGGTCCTCTATATGCGTAAGGTTATTATTCATAACCTGAGTGAGTTTTCCCAGTATGGTGATAAGTTGATCTGCTCCAGTTGCATCACCAGCTCCACTGTAATTATCTTGAGTTGGAGAGAAATACCTACATGGATTATGTGTGTTGATACGGTTTTCATTCCTTCTACTAGGTGTCATTTCTAAACAATGGAATACACTAGATTAGTTTTTGAATTTCAATACATAATTCCAAACTTTTAAAACACTTAACATAAATTGAACATTTTATGGATATAATCCATAATCATAAAAATGTTTTCTTTGAAGAGGTATATACTCATATACCTTTCACAATGGTTTGTAAGGAAAATGAGAATTATCCTAATCAAGTCCCTTTGGAGTGTCATAACCAGGAGTGCAGCAAGGCCCATTGTCGTTCCCCAGTTCCTATTTGAGTCTAGCTCAAAGTGATGTTTTTGGATTTTACACCTAGGTACATCTGTGACAGAGCCACCTCTACTTGCTCGTATCCAGACGTGGATGTATTTCTTGGAAAACTCATAAAATCCATACAATACGAAAATTCTAGGATGTTCTTCTATGAAAATCCTAAAATTCTATCTTAGGGTAATGTTATATAATCAAAGTTTTTATAAATCCAGTTTCCAAGGATTGTAGAAAACATCCTATGATACCAACTATAATGCCCGAACACTAGTTACCCAGAGTCAGTGCATTATTACATAACATTGTCATGATACAAGTAATAATGTCCCGAAAGACCATTCAGTTTAGTAGCCCTAGATGTACTAGATACATTCATAAGTTTTACATTACATCATGAAATAAAAACATCAACAACATTTTGTCCACTTTTGAACATGCTTATATCCTTAACCTATCCCTATAGGATAACCATAAAATACTTCTTCACGTCCTGGGAAAAATAAAACATAGAAAGGGGTGAACTCGGAAGCTCAATATGGATAAAAATATAGAAGAAACTTTTACAAATAATCATAAACATTTAAGAAAATGTATAACTCAAAAAAATCCTTTTAAACTTAAAATTAAGTATAATATGGAAAATATAAAATCCAATAATTACATTTACTTATTCACATGGATATTCTATTAGT
The DNA here is from genome assembly GCA_963277665.1 of Viscum album. NCBI lineage: Eukaryota > Viridiplantae > Streptophyta > Magnoliopsida > Santalales > Viscaceae > Viscum > Viscum album. Next base: position 1,513,876,085 of record OY728127.1, on the reverse strand, counting down.
AGAATAATCAAATTCAGTATCAACACCCACTTTCATAATGATGGAATGCATAATTCCAGACATCATTACCACATAGTCAAGGTCTTATGCCAAGACTACAAAAAATATTTTTCCAAGGCCTTATTCCAAAACACTAGTTTGTCTCATTAGACCTACTGATGCATCGAGGAGCTATAGCGGGCTCCACCCGTCACTTACTAAGACCAATTCCTTCCTCATATGAAAAGTTCTAAATATAACATAAAAATTAGTATTAAAACTATCATATGAAATGTTAATACATTAACCATAAACCATGAATGGTATAAAAATAAAACATCCACATTAAAGCATATCACAAAACCTTCAACACAATATGAAATATTTTTATCATAATAAATGAACTTCAAACATGTTTAAAATCCATTCAATAATGTTGACATAGATGAAATGAGGACCATTTGAAATAAATACATCTTTCTATTTTTAATATCATTTAAAAGACACATATTTATAAAATAAAATATTTATTTTGAAAATATTCTTATAATCTTGTATGGGAAGATTCGGTGATGTTATAATGGTGGAAAATAGTGGCACCCACCGTATAAGTTAAAAACATTCTTACCTTAATTTTTTCAAAAAGGTCAAAAAATACCTTGTTTGGAAAATGACAGAAAGATTTCTTTGAAAACATATATAGTTAAATAATAGTATAATTGACTTTAACCCATATTAAAGTAAATATTAAAAATGGTTTGAATTACATTTTTAAGAAAATATGGATGTGGATGTTAACGAGGTCCCAGTAGATACTTACATATTAACAACCTCAGATAAGTAAAGAGATTGTAGAATTAAAACTTTCCTAGTAATTTTCCATAGTCGAAGGTGTATTAACCTCCTGTATAATAGTTAAAAAATTGATATTAAATTATACAAGAACTCTATACATAAATATCATATCATCTATGATCCTCTAATATTGCATTCTTAATAATATCTCAGTAGTATTGTCATTTTGGGTGTTAACTAATTCATTTTCCTTTATATGTTTGGTTATGTAAGCCTTGTTTGTTATGGAAAGGATGTATTTAATTAAAATAAATAATGATATTATGTTCATAAAAATTATTTTTAATCATAATATGAAAATTATTCTTGAATGATTATGATGGGGAATTAATCTCACCGCGTTCATGGAGATGGTAATCCATACGTATGAACGAGCAACAATATCATTATGTTGATGGTGAAATCGTATATAATTGGATGTTATATCATATATACATAATCATTAAAATTTTATATTTGTTATTTACATTAGTTATACTCATTCTTATATCCATCCAAATAATGATGTGTTTGAATAACAAACTACACCACGATATGTAGACGGTAAGCCGTATGTACGAACGTATGGGGACTTTGTCATCCATATGATGAATAGAATAGTGAATATGGTTGTACCATTTTTATAATAATATCATAGTATATATATTATGATATATTTATTATTTTAGAATTGAAACAACAAAGAAAGAGGAAGTGGAAGAAGAAAAGATCTTCAAAGAGGTGATGAACTATTTACCTCTTCTTCGGGTTCTTCCTTTTGATTTGATCAAAATGGATCCATAGGTTGGATTTATAACCAAATTAAAGCCTCTATAATGAATAGGGGATCGTTGGGAGGATATATGAGAAGGGTTTGGCAGATCCAAAAGGCTTTGGAGCTGTGAAATTAAGAGTAGGGGAAGTATCCTTTTATAAGGTTGGTGATGGTCACTTTAGGAAAAGCTTGAAACATTATTTTATAATAAAATAATTTTCTGTTTCTAATGACTCAAAAATGCTTAATTTAGAGGATATGGTGGGGATGGGTCTAAAACTTCTCAAATAATAGGTTTTATATTGGTTTAGGTCACCATATTAACCTTTTTATTTAGATTTCACTATTAGTTAAATACTTTGTCATTTGCCATGTCTCTTTGTATTTTTATATTATATACTTAATAAACTTATTATAAACATCTAACAGAACCTCAAGTGGTTCACTATTAATATATATAACCTTATCTATGTCCTTTGGTCGATCCTTAGATTTTTATGAATATTATATCCATTAATAATATAGTATTTGTTTTAAAAACTCAATTATGTCAATTTTGACACTATTTAGTATTTGATTTTGTGAAAATCATAACAGAATTATTACATAGAAAAAAAAATATTTAGTCCACCCTAAAATGTCATATTAACCTATAAAATTAGTGTAATTAATGAAAATACTTAAATTACATTTATTTGGATATTTATAATATCAATTATTATAATCATTCTTTAACAAGGTAATTATTGCATCATGATTGTGTCCAAAATATATTAAATTATTTAATGTCTAAAAATTATAAATAAAATAAAATTATGTATGAAATATTTTTAGATTTCTAATTAATAGTTATAGTCGAATTAATATTTTGTGTATCCCTAAATTAAAAATGTTTTAGTAATTAAACTTTGAATTTAACTCTTTTAACTCTTCTATAAATAAAATATTAATAAATGTATTAATCTAATCCATGTGAAACAAAGGGGATCATACTTTGTTTATAAGGTTTTATATGGTCTAATTACACTTATAAAATAGAATTAGGACACGTGTTAGGGTAATTATGATATCATTTTTACCGTTAATTACCATATTTACTTTTAACTGTGGTAAATAAAAGTCAAAAGTTACTATTCACAAAAAAAATATTTTCATCTTATTGAACCATATTTTACTTATTGATATTAACTGTGTCTCTAAATTTTTTGAAATTTAACTCACATAAGTGGTAAAATTAAGTTTTATACAAATTTTCAAAAGCTCCTAAGAGGTGGGTAAAAGACGGTAAAAAGTTCAACAAAATTTTTATATATCTAAGTGTATTATAAATTGAATCCAATGATTTACATTGTACATATATAGGTTTTATGTATCTATTTTGGCCTAAAATAAATTTAAATAAAATAAATAAATATTTAAATAAAAATTCATTTTTAACCAATAACACAGTGCTTTTCACTATTCATCAAAAATTGAAAGTTTTCAGAAAAATACCTAAAATTCACCCTAAGCTAATTTTGATATTACGAATCCAAAAATGAAGTATATATTGAAGGATAAAATTTATAAAATTTCAAAAGTTGGGTATTACTATTGATAATGTCTTGTTTTTTTGTTGCGGTGCGTTAGAATCTTGAAGTTGCGTACAATGCAAGCTATTGCATTATTCAAAGGGAAACATACTGTGGAATCTTGGGTCGTTACATTTATACCCAAAATAAGGCTTCTAATATGAGGTTATAGAACTTTTTACGTTATTTTGGTTGTTATTTCCTAAACCAAAATGGATTGAAGGTGTGAAGAAGATAGGTTATGGGTGGCCTCTTATAAGTGGGGGGGCATGACACATTTGGTATTTTGGTAAATAATTGAGTGCTCCCATGTTTTTCATATGAAAAAAGGGTGAAAATGGGGAATTATAAAACCTTATGGGATTATAGGATGAAATTATCCAATAAAATATCATTTAGATAATTTTATATGCCATTTTTCCCTTATCATTTTAGTATAACCCCTCAGTAAACCCATTTTTCCCTTTACTATGGTAATTAATTATAACTACATTCATTAATCATTTGGGTCAAAAATTAAGTTGAACTTATTGGTCATTATAAATTATTTTTATAATATATTTGGAATCAATTTTTCCCAATTCAATTTATATAATTTTAAAATTTAAAATTAAATTTAATTATGAAAACGTGATGAGAAAATGGGTTTCTAAAGGGAATATTTTTAAAAGTTTATAATGTTTTATATCAAAATTAAATATAAAAATGATTCCAATGACCTAAATTAGATTAAATCATATATAATTGAAAAATATTTCTTCAAAACCAAATAAAAACATAATTTAACATTATATATTGTTTATATGAAAATAATGTTTTCAATTAAAATCTTGTATTTTTTAGTACTCATCAAGAAATAATTTTTTTTTGAAAAATCTCCAAAATTCACCAAAATATAATTTTGGTGTCCCAAATTCAAAAATATTATTTATTTTTAAACAAAAAATTTCAAAATTTGGTACAAATTAATTATAAATTATATGTGAAAAGTTCGATCAAACCATCTTTTAGAAAAAATTCTAATTTTTTGAAAACATTTCTTTCTTTTAAATAATTTTTATTTTATTTTATTTTAATTTATAGATAATATAATTGTGTAAAATATATATTTTCTGAAGTTTTTTAATCATACTATTAACCTCAAATTTAATGGATTGTTTATAACTTTTGTTTTATATAATAATTTTTTAAAAATATATTGTTGTTCGGTGAAACTCAGTCTTCTCTATTACATAAGATAGAGAAGAAACTCATTATTGCATGTAAGTAAAGAAAAAATAGTTTTTTCTGTTACAAAATATATTTAAAATATTTAATTTAATTAAAAATAAATATATTTTAAGGTCTCATGGAGCAATATTCTCCCCTCCTAAAATAAATTGCATCCTCAAAATTTGAATTTGATATTGGTAATATAGGGTTTTACATTAGGAAATACTATTATTGAAAACCCCAAAATGTAACATGGTTAATAAAATATAATCTTAATAATAGATAATTGGATATAGAAAATCATCTATAATAACCACATTAATAATTTTTCATTTAGTAGAACATAGTTGGAAAATAAAATCATGTAAATTGAAGAGAATAATAACACCCAAGGATAAATGGGGTGTTATATAGACTATTGGTAAAAATAAAGTGGGTGATCAATGGAATGTTAAGGGCCTCAAAACCATAAATATGTGACCGTTTAAGTACTATATGATTCATCAGTTGTAAATGTAATAGGATAAATTTTAAATTTCAAAATAATTTTCCAAATGATGAGGAATTCTTTTACAATATCATAATATATGAAAATATACTTACTTTATACATTTTTTATTCATAAGAACAATTTCAAAATTGTGTTTTTCTTCAATCAATTCACAATTTATCCGTTACTCATAGAAATTAATATTTGATAATAAATTCTTTATTCATGAACCACTGATATTAACTTTTAATAGATTTTAATATCCTTAAAATAGTGAAAAGTATTTCTATATGTCTCAGACTATTTTTCAAAACCAATTTAGCAAGAATAAGTTATCCAGTATTCATAAATCTCCACATAGTAAAGTAATACATTAATTTCTAAAACCTCATCCAATGCTCAACTCAAACAATTTCATAAATTGTAAACTTCATATACCTTCCAAAAATTAAGATCCATACCTTTTAAAATAATTTCACTGAAATTCCAAAATGAAATTATTATTAATACTATAAAAAATATGAAGTGTCTCTTAATCATCACATACCAAACAATTTAATACCTTCATCATGTATTATGTTGAAATTTTTTAATAACCAAAACTATCATAAAACATTATTGAATAAATTAATTCTTCCTCATTAAAAAAGTAAAATAGAGATTTTTGAGTATATTCCTTAAATAAAAATATGTTGTAACCTCTATTTAAGATAGTATAAACCACTTTTTAAAAAAATTATTAATCAGTTCCATGGAATTCAGAACCATTTAATTTACATTATCTCTATAAATCATCACTTTATCCTGGCACTATTATCTCAACATCTGGAGAATATTATGGGTTATCTTTCCCTCAGTCAAGTGTTTTCTAATAATTTAAACATTCCACTAAATCACTATTTTTGGTACCATTCAACAACTTCTTTAAAATTATTTATGATTTAGTACTATAGTAAAATACGTATACATTTCATAATTCATATAACCTAAATAACATTAGTAAAATAATATTACAAAATATTTCAAGGATCCAAATTCCAAATCACATTAATCATTCAACTTCAGATATATCAATAGAATATGTCTGACACTAATCCCTTAGATTCTTATGATATATATTTCATTGATGCTTGGGGAATTTATTTTTATAGTTACCCATCTCTTTACAGTTTAATATTTTTAAATTGGAATAATAATTCTTATCCTTTTAATCGCAAGTACGGTATCCTCTCTCTCCACATATTTAGAAAACTCAAATTACCTTCTAGAAATTTCAATAGTGTTTCTTTCCACAATTATCATATATGTGAAAACCCATATTTACCTTATTCCCATTATATGTACTTTTCCTACTATCCTCTTCTTCTCTTTCTTACCTTGGATTCCATAATATTTTGATAATTATTTCCCTTCCTTTTTAGAACATGATACTACTTCTTTATATGATAATAATGTTAGGCTTACTAGTTCCCTTCAAAATATTGGCCTAAATCCATCAATGAAATGTTCATTCATACCCTTTGGATTATGTACATTGATGGGGTTCCCATTCCTCATACTAGTTGTCATTTCTAAGTAATAGAATAAACAATATTAGATAATATCATTATGAAACATAATGTATAATACCAAAACTCATGAAATAATTTTTGCATTTATAATCTCATAATCATAATCATGGATTCTTTCAAGATATCAATATTTTAAAACCTTTATATTGATTTGTAATGAAAATGTAAATTATCCTAAGAATGTACACTGGGAGTGTCAGTGCAGGTGTTCATTAAGGTCTTTTTTTGTGCACCAAATGATGATTTGGTCAATCTTATGGTCCCCTTTTTAGAGTTATTACCCCTAGTTATATTTTTTCTAGAATCACATCCACTTATAGTACTCAAACAAGGATGTGTTTCTAGGAAAAACCACATAATCTATTACTTAAAAAAAATCGAATGTTCTTATATATTTATCTTCAAAGTCTATAATTAGGTTTTGATCCCTGATCCATATTTTCCTAAATATAGTTCTGATGTTTTCTTCTAAACATTATCATATACCAACTATAGAGACCTTGGCCCCAATAAACCGCTGTTGATGATGTACATTCTTACATTAGAATAAGATACACAGAATCACATCCTGAAGGCCCGAGTATTTTTTTAGTCTTGGTAAATTAGATAAATATTTGATTTATTCATTAAATTTGAAAAAAAATTACAACATAATTTTTTTAGAACGACATCATATAATCTATCATATCCTTACATATCAAATATAGTATACTTTATAGATTCCTGAGAAAGGATACAAGATAAGAGTATGGTCGAATTATCAGTAAGGGTTAAGTACAATAGATTTAATCATGAATAAATGAATCATAATCAATATGGAGTGGACAATATAGAAAGGTAAAATTCTGAACACACATTCCATTTAAATAATTTACTTTCATAATCAATGAAATGGTAAATAACTTAAAAACATTCCATTTATTAAATTAAATTAATATCATAATTGGATAATCCATAATCAAAAGGGAATGTTAAAAATCTAAAAACACATCCCATTTAATCAGTAAAATGATAATGAAATCCATCCAGAGATAATATCATTGTGAAAATCTCATGGATAATAATTCCTTAATTCTGAATGAAGGAAATACTTAATTATTAAAATCCATGTTTCCAAAGAACATAATTCCTTTACTGTCAAGATATATCATTAAAATTGCTTAAAATATACTGGGTAAAAAACCATCTTATTTGACCAACTAATTTATCTCATGAAACTACCAATGCATTGAGTGGATTTCTATAATTGGGTTTGAACCCATTTCTTTCATGTCCAAAGAATTCTTTGTATATCTAATAATTGATTTAATTCATAAAAAATTTGAATTCCCAAAAAAATATCTATATTTATTAATGAATATTATTTTATAAATATTTCCCCAAATAAAAAAAATCTTTTAATGTAAACACAGTATTTTAAAATGGTATATGATTTATTAAATATTTATATCCATAATAAATAATGTGTATCTTTAGGCTAAATTTAATGTATAAAGACCATAAGAAATTAAATATTTCAAGATGAATTTAATGACTACAAAATAAATTATTTAAGTGAATTTGAATACTATCCTTGGTCAAAATAGTCAAAAAACATTCATATGAATAATAAGGATGGTATCAACATATACTCATTGGATTTAAAATAATGGATTTTTTTCATTAATGAATTAAAATGCCATAAAATATCATTAAAACATTCTTGAGGAAAATATCATTTTCAGTTTGAAAAAAAATTCAATATCATTTTCTATAAAAAATACTATATTTAATATTTTCATTAAAAAGATCCTTGCAAGCATGAAAAAAATATTTATAGAAATTGTGGTCTTGATGATAGGTAATTTTTTAAATTTCATACAATTTAAATTAAAATTACTTTTATACTATAAAAAGGTTATGAAAGTGTCTTTTTCATAAAATAACAATAAGATTCTTTTCACATTTTTAGTAAAATCCAAGTAGAAATTATTTTGAAAACAACATATGATTCCATTGGAAGAAAATTAAATAGTAAAATTGTGTGAAAATTCCATTGATAAATAATTTTTAAATGGTTGAAATAATTTTTCAAAACATTTTTAGAAAAAATTTTCTTAGAAGAATACAAATTTATGACCGACGGGAGAGATGAACTCATATTCTCAAAAAATATTTTCTCAATTAATTTATGTACAAAGGAGTTGAAATGGTATCATTACATTAAAAATTAATGAATAATAATAGGATAATAAAATTAAATTTTCTTTATTGAATGGTCAAATATTTTTCTTCCATTTATATTCAATAATAAATAATCACGATTATAGTGAGTTTGTGAATAACCTCATGCAGAGACAATAATGTTAAGGTGAGAATAAATAAATGAATAGATTACATATATCTGCTATAAATCTAGGTAAAATGAATTGTTAATACAATATAAAATAATAAAATGTAATTATACAGATAATATTATAATATTAATGCTAGTTAGGAAGTAATATAACCAAATGAAAAAAATGAGTTATGAAATTATTTACCACCTGGTAACTCTTAATTAAGATAACCATAGATTTAATAACTAAAATTGAAACTAAAAATACCATTAATTTTTAAGGATTTATAATACTACATGTTAAATGTGAATCTTATAAACCATATTAAATAAATATGGTTCATAACATTACAAAATGCCTCAATGAAATGAAATTGAGACGATGTCCCATACCTCACGCTTCCTTTTGATTTAAATTTTTTTAACATCATGTATAGTGGTTTTAAAAAAATTATTAACTTATAATAGAAACATATTAATATTTATAAATTTATATGTGATACTTTTATAACATCTTATTAACCGTTCATTTATAATCTTTCATTATTTTCATTATTTGGGGTGTTGATTTCCTTGTTTTCTCATGCATGTTTCAGCATGATTGATATGGTTATTACACATATTATATAGTTATATATTATCAAAAATAGTAATCATTACATAATTTTCATATTTTTATGTTAATTTTACTTTTCAAACCAATTATGAATTATGGTTATGAATAATTAAGAATGTTATGATCATTGAGATAGTAGGTAGCACACATAATTGAGTAAAAATTATATTTTTCATCGATCATTATAGAAAGGAAATAAGTAATATTTTACATTTCAAAAAATTTAATATTATAATTAATACCTTATTATATATATATATATCATCCAGGTGGTGTGGTGATGAAAAGAAAGTCACATCGCTTTGTAAAGGTGGTCTTCCAAACACATAAGAATGATGTTATCATCTTCATATTAGTGAAAAAAAGAAAAAAATGTTATATATTCTCATTATATAAATATTAATATAAAATTAATATCATAATTACGTCATTTATATCACATATAACCATTATCTTTATCTTTATCACCATCTATGTGAACGGTTTATGAAATGCGAATCATATAGTTCTGCAAGGCGGTAGTCCACCATACACACAAGTGACATTATATTCTTCTTCTCACATCAACTTCTCATGAAGTGATGGTTTTCATAAAAAAATTATCCACCCATATTTTTTCTAATTTCATTTTCTAACATTTACAAGCCATTAAAATGGCATTCGTATAAACTATATTTTCTAGGGAAAGGTTAAAAGCATTCTATAATCTTAGAGTAGATATATATTTAGAAATATAAAATCTATTATTTCAAAAAAATGAGGTGTTTTATATGAAATACTATCATCAATAACTCTAATAAAAATATATTGTATCTCAATAGATTGGTAAGAGTCAGCTTGTTCCACTTCTAAATTTTTCAGTTTGGCATCAAGATCCAAACACTTCATGTTGAGGATATTTTTCTCAATATCTACTAATCACAAGAATTGTTCCATTTTTATTCTAAACATTTCAATTTCATATTCATGTATCTTGCTAATTTTTTAAAAGGAATTTTGAAGATATTTTTTTAATTTGATATATAATTGATAATTCTTGAAATCAATTATTTCTTCAAATTCCATGGATACTCCCCTCATGTGATTTTTTATTATCAATCTTATCATCATTTAATTTTTGAAATTATTCAATATCTAGGGATAATTATACAATATATAATAAACCTTTTTACTCTATGGATTTAACAAGCTTGATGAGATTATTTTTTACCTATAATTATCCATCTAGTACTTTAAAATAATTTTTCCTCCATATTTGTCTATGTTTTCTAATCTTATAGACCATTTATTGTAAAACAACATGATTTTCTGACATATTTCTTTCAAATTAATTTAATCTTTTCAATATTTTTCATTTCACACAACACATAATATAGTTTTTTATATTAAAGAACTATGTTTGAATTGTATGTGTCACTAACCCCTCCCCTCAATGTGTGCACCTCCTTGGATAGAAATGGGAGAAGAAAGATATTGAAGCCCAATTCCTACCTCCAGTAGGCCTCAAGTTGGTGACTAGAACTGAGGGTATTGTAAACACACAAATGAGAGGCATTACTCACTAAGATAACACTTGAAAAAGTGAGATATATGAGAGACACCAACCAATAACATCTAAGAATACGATATAAAATAAACCAAAGTTAACATATGTAATTTCATGAAACAAATACTACAACTAAAAGGTAAAATAAAAAGTACCAAAAGAAATTAAAACAACTGTGACCACGAAGCCCAAACAGATCATGAAAAAGCGTCAGATAATAATAATCATCCTCATCTCCAACCTGCTCCAAGTGACCTGAAAATTAGTTTATATATACATAGGGTGAGTAAAACAATATAATGATTAGGATAATACCTAGAGACTCTCATGAAAAATTAAATATAGAATGATAAAGAACAGTGAACAACAAGTGAAAATAACTTGTCACCTAAATAGGTATACTATGTTCGTAGCCTCTCCATGGATACTCACACCATGTTTCTCATACAACAGAGTATTTTATAATAATGAATACTAAGGGACCCTACTATCACTTCCCCACTAGTTTAACACTTAACCCCCATCATCTCACATCCTAAGAATCTCTCTCCATAAAGGCTATCGCAAAGACACCTCGGAAAAGCAACCCAACATGCACCTCATGAAACACACCACCATATCCACATAACGAAGAGTAACTAGGTAGTTTCTAGGATCTGCAAAAACCCGCATAATGTGTATCAAACATAAGTTATTATTCCTCGATCCATTACATCCCACACTCCAAGTAAGGAACCTCAATCCATCACAGCCTATACATGTCATACCTACTGTAGTCCATAGGAAAATATGTCCAGAATACATGTGTGAAAAATAACCATTATCCATTGAAACCATCTACATACATATATGGGGAAAACTAACCACCATGCATACCAACACAATATAAGATAGTAGGGGAAATGGTGGTATTCAACCATCCATCACCCACTGGGATGTTGGTGAAAACACCCACCCCCCCCCCTCCCCAGGGCTAAAATCCTTGGGGTGTTAGTTTCCCTAACCGATAGGGTGGAGTAACATATAGATAAATATTTGGTATAATACAGCCCACAACCACAATATGGCCATAAGATTGTCATAGAATAAACTACATACAATGTCTCTCAGAATCTGAGCTTCCACTGCTAAGGCTATATATCTTATAACCACACATCCATTTAATGAGATTTATAAATTCATTTTAACCCTTTTAATAAATTTCTAATTATTTTAATTAATAAATTAACCATTAATTAACCATTATCGTTTTCCACATTTCATTTCATTAGCATCACAATAAATATTTATGCCCTTTAGGCATAACCAACCCAAGTCCATGGCTTATTATAATTATAACCTTAGTATTTCATTCCATCAAGATCCAACCCCATGGGTTAAAAATTTATTCATTCATTCATTTATTAACAACATTAATACATTCCATAATTCCACGTATTCTATGAAGACATTCTAACGTACCAAACACAAGGGTCTCCACATGGTGAGTAGTTGAACTACCTGTTGAGTATTCTCCCCCTATAGAAGGAGCATAGACCCATCTATCCTCATGAATCTAAACATGAAAATCATGTGGAGTACCCCATGTTTCTTTTCCTCTCTTGGAATGAGGGTAAAAAAATTCCTACCTCATGTAGTTGGGAAATTAAAATATATAAAAAAACAAGAGGTTCAATAAGCATCCATCTTTCATATCAATGGGTAATCATATCTTCAACCTATTCTGGCATCTCTAGTGTCCTTTCCGACCCCCACATGCATAAACCAATGCATCTCTCCACTTTAGGTGTCAACTACGGACACAAAAACCAGGTCTACCTACCCCACATATCAAAACATCCCTCTAGGCTCTTCCATCCTAGGCTCATGTCACATCACAAAAAGTAGGAAACAAACAAACATGCAACTAGGCTCTTGGACCCAAACAAGGCATCCATCCTTCCCACACAATGAGCTCTCACAGCTCCAAAACACAAGGTAATTTGCCTTTACAACAAGAAAGAAACCCAAAACCCAAAAAGGCATTATCTTTTATGCATACAATTGGTCCTTTACTAATTCAATTAAACATGTATATATTCATCAATTTTATTTTCATCAAAATACTACAACAATAACTAGAATAATTAAACATGCCTCATTAAACATTAGCCAATTGATTATCAATTAATTATAGATTTACATTATTTTCTAATTTCCCTCAAGAACAACATGATAAATAAACAAGGCATGGATATCACACTATCTATAAAAACAAAAGGTAAACTATTATCATGGTCCCAAGTAACAACATCATTATGTGATCAATACGAATCCTTTAATCTAGTAAAAATAATTATTCTATCAAATTTATTGTGATCCAAAGGGAAAATCATAAAAAATATATAATTTCATGTAAATAAATAGATAAGAAATGAATCCCCTTCCTCAAATGGTATTCAACATCATTCGTTCGAGAATTAACCATGCAACAAAATGTGATCACCTCTCCCCCAATGACTACACCCACTCGAGGACATCATGATACCGACACACCCACCAACAACCAAGAATGATCTAATAAAAACATGGAGATCACCTGCCATCACATATCAATGAGAAATTGGAGGAAATATATTGAGGAAACCAGAAGAATGATGGTAGAACATACCTTATATCAGAGAAAAATCAACAATTCATAGTGGCACCAGAATAGGGGGTGCCATCGTAGGTGGAAAAAACTCCTAGGGGAACATGATCCAAGGCCACAAAACTGTGTGTGGCTCCTATAGGTGGAATAATTCTGGTTATACCATACCAAGTAGAAATAAGAAGTAATAAAGGAGATAAATCTTTGGAAAAACATAAACAGATTAGTGGTTTAGATACATTTAAGAATTTCTATTAAGGGTGGATCTGGTCAAGATTATGTGTTTTGAGAGAGTAAAGGAACTCGAACCCTTATGAAAGGTTACATATGAGTTATGGGATTTGAATCATCTTTAAATACCTTAAAATAGGGCTTTTAATTCATATTACATCAAATATAACGTCAAAGGGGAGAAACTATAGGAAACTATAAATACAGTTCACAACCCACTTTTAGACAACTCACCATCCTAGAAACATTGTTCAACATGTCATTGTATGACTCACCTACATGGAAACACTATCCCACCTACCATTGGATGACTCACCATCCTAGAAACACTGTTCAACCAACCATTGGATGACTCACAATCTTAAAAACACTTCTTAACCTACCTTTGGATGACTCACCATCCTAGAAACATTGTTCAATATACCATTGGATAACTCACCGACCTAGAAATATTATTCAACCTACCATTGGATGACTCATCATCCTGGAAACACTATTCAAACTACCGTTGCATGACTCAACTTCCTAGAAACATTGTTCAACCTGTTGTTGGATGACTCACTATCTTGAAAACACTGTTCACCTTGAAATTTTCACAATGTTTTAAAAATAAGTCACCTTAACCTCCTAGAACACCTCAAAACAATGTATTTTTATAGAGTAATGGACAAGAGAGGTCTATGACATTACATTAGATACCTCTCAAACTATTATCTCCCATAAGAATCCAAAACCAAACTAGAGAGGAAACATAAAATTTTGTTTGAACAACAACCTTGTGAGATGCCTCTCCAAGCTCTTGCCACCACTAGAGCTAAACAGCTTCATCAAGGAACGATGTGAATCCACACAAATTCCACAACTAGATCCTAAACACCCTCTCAGAAAAGATACATCTAAAAATATAGAAAGACACAACAAGCAACAAGGGATAACCATCCCATAACCAGAAAGGGTCTATAACCGCCATAGGAACAACGTTACAGGAGAAGATCTAAACATCAAATAGCTTGGGGTACTGATCATGTATCTGTGACTCACATTCCCATGTACTCTCCTTCACACCATAATTCATCCATAAGACAAAAACAAGTTGGATAACATGCTTACACAACACCTTCTTCTTACGATCCTGAATCTCTACAGGTCGCTCCTCAAAGGTCCCATCATCATCAACATCTATCTTTCCCCAAAAGATGATGTGAGAGTCAAATTAAAGATTAAAAAAAAGTTTTGAAACATGGAAAACATTGTGTATGTAGCTCATTTTTGTGGGAAGTGCTACATGAGATGCCACAACTCTAACACCAGACAACACCTCGAAAGGCCCAACAAAATAGGGATAATTTTTACTCCCATAACCAAACCTTCACTTCCCGTGATGGGGAGTCACATTAAAAAGAATTTGACCCCGAATGCCAAACTCCAAAGGTCCCCTAATAAGATTTCCATATGACTTCTGATGATCTTTTGCTGCCTTCTTCCGCTCATAAATCACTTAAACCATCTATGATGTAAAATAAACCAGTTCTGGCCTGAGAATTGCTGAATCTTTGACCCCATTTTAACACAACAGATAATGAAAATATTGTCCATATAAGGCATCAAATGATACCATACCTATGGTGGAATATAAACTATTATTGTAAGAAAACTCTACCTAGGTTAATGGCCTCATCCATAGACCTCTAAAATCCACGACCCAAGAGTGTAAAATGTCTTCAACAGTTTGGATGGGTTTCTCTATTTGAACATATGTATATGAATGAAAAGTAGTTTTTAGGCATAGTTGAGAACCAAAATCATGTAGGAGACATCTCCACACCCTAGAGTTAAAACTAGGATCTCAATCGTAAAATATAATCTTCGGGACTCCTTGGAGTCTCACCACCTCTTTCAGATATTTCCCCTTCAAAAGGTCTATTGAGATAGACTATAATATTTCTATAAAGTGATATTATTTCATAAAATGATCCACTACTACCCCTAAATTATCATAGCCTCCCTAATATAGTGTTAAACTATTAACAAAGCCCATCGCGATGTCCTCCGACATCCACCGAGGAATATCTAATGGCCAGAGAAAACCGTCAGGAACACGATGCCCAGCCTTCATCTTCCAGTAAACCAAACATTGATACACCAACTCTTCATCTACTTACTGTAACAAAGGCCACCAAAAATGACTCCTCAATGCTCGATACACTTTTCTCACTCCATGAAATACCACTAATGGTGAACTATGGAACTATATGAGAACCATATCATGTGACAAAAATGGAATGAAAAGACATCCATGAAACAACACCTAGTGTTTTTCATCCTTAGACCAACCATCAGGGGTCGCACCACAATAAACTCAGTCTCTCCAAACCTCTACCTCAAGATACCCCAACTAGGACACTTCTACCTTCTACACCAGAGATGATTGCATCGTCATTGGGAAAAGAAAACCTTTTCCCCCAATTTCTGCCATATCCTGATATAATACTTAAATGTATTCCATTACTCTCTATGAATCACCTGATTTACATATAACATCACTATTAGACTTCTTTCTTAGTGCATTGGATACAAAATTCCCCTTTCTTGGTGTATACAAAATTTATAAGTCATAATTCTGTTATAACTGCATCCACCAACATTGTCGTAAGATCATGTCACACTTGGAGAAAACGTACCTCAGGCTATTATGATTAGTGAAGACCACAAAATGTTTTCCAATGCGATATTGTATCTAAATAATCATAGAATACACAACTACCACTAACTCAAGATCATGGTTGGACTAGTTACGGTTGTGGGGATGCCACTACCGAGACCCAAAGGAAATGACTAATCTCTACTGCATCAGAACATAGCCTAACCCTAGGAGCAAAGAATCACAAGAAACCTCAAACTGAACTCCTTATACTAGTAGACAAAGAACCGGAGCACTGAAAAACTTCTCCTTTAGATAATCGAATGATTATTAACACTAATAAGTCCACACAAATTCTTGATCCTTTCTGGTCATACCTGACAGAGGAGACAAAATCCAAGATAAATTGGATGCAACCCTATTGTAACAGCCTATGAAACCAATGAACTACTCACCTCTTCCACTTTCTTGGGGGATTCTGAAGACAAAACTACTTTTATCCTGGACGGATCCATGGATACTCCCAATTAGGATACAACATTCACCAATAAATAGACTTTGCGAGTCCAAAAATCAAACATTGAAAACTTCCAAAATAGTTTATCAAGGTAAAGAACACCCAAAATAGCGCACAGATTTCTTATATGCTCCCCCTCGGATGCGGAGTACACAAGGATTTCATCGATGAAAACCAACATGCAATTATCCATGAAATCATAGAACATAGCATTCATCAACTCCATAAACACATCCAGATCATTCATCACACCTAAAAACATCACAACGAAATCATAATGCACGTGATAACAATGGAAATTAGTCTTCAAGATACCGTCTTCCTTCACACTCATATGATGATATCGTAACCGCAAATCGATCTTTGAAAATCAACTTTCATACTTTAGTTGATCAAATAAATCATCAATCTATGGATGAGGATAGATGTTCTTTACTGTCACTCAGTCCAAGAGACGATAATCGACACACAACTACAAACTTTTGTCATCCTCCTTCGTGAAAAAAAACTTGTTCACCCCACGGTGACACACTTGGTAGGATGAAACTGCACAACATTAGACCATAAATCTGTATAAACTGATCTCACAACTCATGTGGCACAGTACTATACTGATACATTGATATATAAGACACGTCTAGCTATAGCTCGATCCTGAACTCGATCTTCCATCGATGGGGTAATGCTACAATCTCTTCTAGAAATACATCAGGGTAATCTTCCACGACCCTAGGAAACACTAAATACTAAACCTCTGATGAAATATATATCATCTAATAAATCAAGGATGAAAAGGATTGAACACTCCTCTGGCCCATACAAGGGTATCATTCACTAACAAACATTCTTGACTCTCCATCAGCGTAGAGGGGCACCACCTACCTTTAGAAGAAATTCATTACATCCTCCACTGAATTCAATGAATCCATGATGAGGATGAAATCATATTTTATCATTCATAAACATAGGAAATCTCCCCAAGAGCAATGTGGCTCCAACACCAGATCGCGGTCCTTACAAACATCAAACTAGTTAGCTAGACCTCCAACTGGAATAGTCAACACCAAGTGCTCTATAAGTCACTCTACCTAAATTCTCAAGGCATGGAAAAGGTCAGGTGATATGAAGGAGTGTGTCTCTCCTGAATCAATCAAGGGATGCACCTAATTAGAAAATAAGAAAATGGTGCCCCAAAAGATGTATGGAATTCCTGGCACTGGAAATGCTAACAAAGAAGTTGACCACGACCTACTCTATGTCCACTCTGACACTACAGATGACCACCTCCATAGATTCACTCTACTCTTTGAGAACATGGATCATATTAGGGATGTCCTCTACCTACTAAATGTACTATCTTCTAATCCATAACTGGTGTGATATGCTACTATTTCCTCGAATGGAACTGCCTCAATGGGGGAACCTTCAGTGGACTAACTAGCAGAAAGTAACTGCTTTGAAAGTTAGGGCACTCATCAGATCACCTCGACCACCATAAAAACAGGCTCATGAATCCTTGGAATAGTTCTAAGAGATACCAACCCTGATGAAATAAGATATAGAGGGATGGTACCTACCCCAGGATGAAAAGAAACTCTTTTTACCAAAAAACCAAGAACCCTAGACCACAGCTCTACTTTGTGAGAAATCCGGATGACTTCCCTCTCATGACAATCTGTTTCTGGATAACATCCTATCAACGACCTCCACACATTCCAGAACCTCTAGATATGTCATCAGCATAAATGGGGTGACCTGGAACTGGATCTATTGATGAAAAGACTCTTCAAAATTCTTCTTTCTATCCTTTTTTTCTAGAAACTGGTCCTAACATATCGCATAATGTTTTTTAAATGGATTTCCAAATCTTACACATTCATGATCCATAGGAAAAGGGTAAGAACCTCATGGAAACTCACTTCCTTCATAGACAAAGGAATAAACTCATCTTGAACTACTCTCAAAACATCTCCCACAAGATTTCGAAATCATTTAAATCTTAGAGAAATTAGAACCACCTCTACCTTGTTGCCCCACGCAGCAACGTCACAATAAACGACACCCAGTGATCCTTCTAAGCATGAATCGAACAGAAGGCTATCTCATCATCCTCCAACCAGTCCTCGATGAATACCTATGAAATGGATCCCTCATACTTCTGTAGATTATGAAACTAAAACTCTCATGGTGTCCTCATCCAAGTTTCATTGTCGTCAACCTCTACTTTACGGTGATCTGCTAGTGCAACCTACTGAACATATTCAGTGTGCACCAGATGAGGTTGTCGACCTAGATCTATAACTGAAAAAGAAAAAATAGTTAGAGCTCCTAAACATAGAATATGGAAGACATTAACATGTATTAATTTTTTTATTTATTCAATTTAGGTTAAAGAATCCTATGTTCTACACATTCAAATATTTGTGGAAAGAATATTGTTGAATGATTCTCCATAGGTATGTAAGCTAAAATATGTATCACCTCATTTAAAATCCAATGTAATATTGAATTTCAATGCATGAGATCAAAGAGGGGCCTAAATACCCATGTCACTACTGGTCACCCATTTTTACAGCACATTCTAAACATAGATGACAGTGTTTCCCTACCAACCCATGAAACCTCACTTGTGACTAACTCCAAACTCCATCCAATCCCTCAACAAGACCTCTAATACCACTCTGTCATGACCCCCCCCCCCCCCCTCAATGGGTACCCCTCCAAGGAAATCAAGGGGGGAATTGAGATAGTGACACCCATGTTCCACCTCTATAGGCCTTCGGTTGGAGACTAACACTATGGTTATAGTAAACACACAAATGGGAGGAATTACCCTCTAAGAGAACAATTGAGAAAGAGAGAGATAAGACAAACACCGACCAACTCTTTCTCAGAATAAAATATGAAATAAACCCATGTTCACATGTATAATTTCATGTAAGAACTACTACAATAGAAAGGGAAAACATCATGTACCAAAAGAAAGTAAAATGGCAGTGACCATGAAGCCCGAATAGATCCTACAAAACCACAAGCTAGTAGTAACCAGCCTGATCTTCATCCTACTCTAAGTGACCTAAAAATAATTTATATATATGTAGAGTGAGTATAATATTATACTTAGTAGGATCCTCCTCAGATCCTCTCATCAAAAAGTAAAGAAATATTGCTAAATCATTGTGAACAACATGTGAAATTACTCATCACCTAAATAGGTATACAATGTTCCCAAACTCACCATTGACACTCTCACCAAGAATCACATACAATGTCATATTATATTATAAATAATATCAAGGGTAACCCTCTACCTATTCCCTACTGGTTTTCCACATTTTCCCAATTCCAGACAACTTGAGAATCTCTCTCCAAAAAAGGTTACCATGAAGATACCTAGGTGAAGCACCACAACATGCACCTCATGAAACAAACCACTATATACACATTACCCAAAGTAAGCATGTAGCTTTTAGGAAACACAAAATCCTGCATAACATGTATCAAATATCTGGTATTATACCTCAAGCCATTACATTCCATACGCTGATAATGGATCCTCAATCTATCACAGCCTATACACGTCATACATGTAGTAGTCCATATGAAAATATATCTAGAATACAAGTGTGAGAAATAACAAAAATCCATTACAACCCCCTATAGACATATATGGGGAAAACTAACCATTTTTCATACTTGCACAAGTAAATACCATGAGAAGAGAGTGAGGCCAAGGGGGGTAGTCATCCATCCATCATCCCACTAGGATGTTGGGGAAAACACCCCCCCCCCCCTTGGGCTGAAAATCCCTAGGGTGTCCTTTTTACCTAAATGATAGGGTAGAGTAGTGTATAGAAACTAAAAAATGACATGGTATAATATATATTTAACAACCATAATGTGGTAATAACATAGTCTTATACTCAACTGCAGCTAACATCTCTCAAACTCCTAGCTGCTACTACTATTACTTGATATCATATAATCACACTACCATTTAAATAGATTTATTAAATTATGTTATCCCCTTTAATCAATTTCAAATTTCATAAATTAATTAATTAAAAATTAATTAACAAATATTATTTTACACATTTAATTTCATTATCATTGAAAAAATTTCTATGCCCACCATTAATAACCAAACCGAGTCTATGGATTTTCAGAATTATAACCTCGTTATTGCATCCCTGCAAGATCCAACCCCATGGGTTTAAAATGTTTTCATTCATTAATTTATTAATATAATTAAAATTTTATATAATTTTAGTTATTCTAGAAAAACATTCTAAGCTACCAAACACAAGAATATAAACATGGTGAGTAGATATACTACTTGTCAAGTCTTCACCACCTGTAGCAAGAGCGTAGACTCATCCGTCCTGAAGAAGATAAAAATGGAATGCATCTGGAAAACCCCACATGTTTTTTAATTTTATTGATGTAAGGTAAAAAACCATCTACCCCAATTAGTGTGAAATTTAAAGCTGATAATCAAAAAACAATTTCAACAATCATCCAACTTTCATATCAATGGGTAATTCCAACATAAACTAATTCCATCATGTTTGGTTTCCTCCACGACACCCACATGCATAAACCAGTGTGTCTCACCACTCCATGAATCAACTATTTCCACAAAAACTAGGATTCCCTACCCCATATATCATATGATCCTTCCAGTATCATCAATCTCAGTCTCACATCACATCGCAAGTAGTAGGAAACAAACAAACATAGCAACTGGGAACTTGACCCTAAACCAGGCATCCATCTTTCCCACACAATAATCTCTCAAGGCTCAAAATCACAAGGCACATGGCCTTTAATAAAAGAAGGAATCTCAAGCCCCATAAAAGGATTATATTTTATTGGTACAGTCGGTCCATTCCTAATTCAATTAAACTTGTATAACTACATCTATTTGATTATCATCAAAATACAACAACAATAACTAGATTCATCAAACATGACTCTTTAACCTTCATCCAATTAATTATAAATTAACTTTTGATTTAATTTATTTACTAATATAAACCAAAAATTATATTCTAAACAATCTAAGCATATATATCACACTATCTATCAAACAACGCAATCAATTATCACAGTACAAAGAAACAACATTTCTATTAGATCGATACCAATTCTCTAATACAGTTCAAATAATTATTATGTAAAATTCATTGTGATAAAAACATATAGGTTGTATTATATAAATAATTTCATGTAAATAAATAGAGAATCAATGAATCCCCTACCTCAAAATGTTTTTAACGTTTTTCAATAGAGAATGAACCAAGTAATAGATCATGATCACCTTTCCCATAAGGACTGTATCCACCCAAGGACGTCACGACACCACCACACAAACCAACAGCCAAGAAACCTCCATTAGGAACATGTAGATCAAAATCCATCAAATAGAAAGGAGAAACAAGAGAAGAAATATTGAGGAACCCAAAATAATGAAGGTATACCATACCTTATATCAAAGATAGATCGACACTTCCTGGTTGCACCAAAACATGGGGTGCGCATGCAGTAAAAAAATCTACAAGTGGAACAAGATCTAAGGCTATAACATGATGCACGAATCCTATGGGAGGAAGTACTATTGGAGTCCCATACTAAGTAAAAACAATAAGGAAGAACTAGGGTTGTTTTTTGGAAAAATCTTAATGGTGTAGTGGTTTAGATATGTTTTATATTTTCCATTAAAGGTGGATCTGGTCAAGATTATGTTTTTTGACAGATTAAAGGAACCCATAAACCTTAGGAAAATTTATATAGGAGTTATAGGATTTGAATCACCCTAAATTCTCCTTAAAATCCTTTGAATGGATTTTACATCAAGGATAAATTTATAGGGGTGAAATTGTAGGAAGATGGAAACATTGTTCACAACCCACTGTTAGATGACTCACCATCCTAGAAACACTATTCAACCTACCATTAGATGACTCACCATCCTGGAAACACTTTCCAACCTATCTTGGGTTGACTCACCATCTTGAAAACACTATTCGAGTTACCATTGGATGACTCACCATCCTAGAAACACTATTCAACCTACTATTGGATGACTCACCATCATAGAGACATTGTTCAACCTACCATTAGACAACTCACCATCCTGGAAAAAATGATCAACCTACCATCGGATGACTCACCATCCTAGAAACAATATTCAACCTACCATTGGATGGATCACCATCAAAGAAACATTATTCAACCTATTGTTTGTTGACTCACTGTCCTGGAAGCATTCTTCTCCTAGTAATTTAGTAATATGTCAGAAATAAGTTTCCTTGACCACCCAAAACAACCCAAACCACTGGATTTTCACAATGAAATTAAATGAATAGGTCTGGTCCATTATAGGATTCACTACACACAACATTTAGATTATATTTTGGTGTATGAAATACTATGTTTGTCTTGTATCCCACAAAATGTCGAGTCCTTCCGAGGCTTGTGTTACATGTAAGGAAGATTTTTTACCGAACTACAATATTTTATTAATATGATAATTAAAATAGAATTTTATTTTTCACCTATCCATTATAATTAATGATATAAAAAATATTATTTCATCATGGGAATAGAATATACCCCTTTTTCTAGAAATGAATATATAAACTATTACACAATAAGGAAACTCGTTTTCTATGAAAACTATTTTTTTCATTAGAGACTTGGTCTTCCCTGGAAATATTAGGCTTCGTAGACACGATGTCTCAGGAGAACACACCGCACATGCCACCTCTTTTTCAAATTTCTCCACCCGCGTCTGTTCCTCCTCCCATGTCGGTCGCTGCTTAATTTCTCCCTGAGGAAATCATAGGTCCTTCATTGCCCCTGTGTCGCCCCCAGCTCTAGGCTCATCAGATCCAGTGGATTAGTGGGCCTCCAGCGCTCCCAAGGACGAACCCTCACAAAAGGATATCCTGCTTCACCCAGAGCTTTCCCGCTTAGCCTGGCTTTCCCCGATTCATGAAATTTCTTTAAGTGGCATTCAGGCTTCTCTGGTTGAAGGTTCCCCGACGATCGCCTTTCCTTCAGAGTCTTTCTCTTCTATTGTGGAGCTTCACAAATGGACCTTGGTGGCCCATTTTGGTGTGGATAAACCCCCCTTGCCTCCTTTCTAGGACATCGTCGCTTCATGGGGTTTGGAGGCTACAGCTAGGGTCTCGCTTCTGAATCGGAAGTCCTTCTGTGTGGTGATGGCCTCGCATGAATATTTTGTGAAGGCCTGGTCTCAAAGTCCTCGGTCAATCGGGAAATGGCGTTTCAACCTTTTTTGTTGGTCTATGGATGTTCACATCAGAAAAGACTCTCTTCAAGTGGTAATTAGGGTGAATTTACCCGGCCTCCCCCTTCCTTTCTACAACCTTGGCATCCTCTACAGTATAGGGGAAACCCTTGGGCCTTTTCGTTGTGCTGATGTTTGGACTCATCACTTTAGAATGCGGGGATGGCTCGTATTTGTGTGGAGATGAACCTGTATCAGCCGTACCCTTCCCTCATATTTCTTCGGGTGGGGGAAGACGTGGCTTGGTGGCAGTCCCTTGTGTTTCATTCGCCCGCTCGCTATTTCTCCTTCTGTTTTCTTCATGGACATTCTGTTCATGTTTGCTACAAGATGCAGTTCAAGGATACAGTTATTCCTTTGAAAAAGCACCCTTCTTCTGGGGAATATTAGTTTCGTAGGTTGGTTTCAACTTCTCCAAACTCTCCATCCTCCTCGATGGATTGAGGACCTCCTCCTGAAGCCTCTGGGATCAGTCCTCCCCCCGCAGATCCAGCAAGTAGTCCAGTCATGGTTGATGGTGGTGAGGGAAATATCTGTACAGACTTGGTTCTTTTTAGGTCGGATCTGGTTCTTCACCTGATCCATGAGTTGGTACAACTACTGTTTGATCCTCCAGTTTCCTTAGGGCATGAGGTTTTTTCTATGATCGAATATCCATCATAACAGAGAGAGGGGAACGAAACCATTCTTGAATCCTTTCCCTCTTCTCCCATTGGGCTACCTATGTCCAACAGCTTCGGCTTGCTTTCTTCTGTGCATTCATATTTGGAGTATGGTTTGTTTTCTCCCTCCTCCACTAGTGTCTGAACCAAGGCCTAGGTGAAAAGGGATCAATCCTCATCTTCTAATCATTCTAAGTTCTCATCTGTGTCGGGGGGTAAAGCCCGACGCCCTTGTTTCCAATGATTTCATGCCTAATCTGGAATGCCCGGGGGAATGGGTACTCGGGTAAAGGTTGATTACCCTGTTTCTAAAAATATTTGTAGACAGGTGGACTTAGTGGCTATCCTTGAACACAAATAGAAATAGTCAATAATTCTGGATTTTTCCTGCAAGCTATGGTTTCGTCACTACATGCATGGGGACTCAGTTAACTAGCACATCTTCCTGTTCTAGAATCCTTCGGTGTCAGTAAAGAGGGTTGAAGTTTCAAATCAGAAAATTTTCGTGAAAGTCAGTCATGGTATCTCTTCATGTTTGATGTCTTTTTTTTATGCCTAGTGCAATCCAAAGGACTAGGATCCTCTTTGGAAAGAGTTGTCTGACCTCAACACTAGTCATGAGGCATGGTT
This sequence comes from Viscum album, assembly GCA_963277665.1. NCBI lineage: Eukaryota > Viridiplantae > Streptophyta > Magnoliopsida > Santalales > Viscaceae > Viscum > Viscum album. The sequence continues at coordinate 1,513,850,549 of OY728127.1, read as the reverse complement.
CATTGGTGGTGATTTTAATTTCATTTTTGAGCCTCAAGAAAGAAAAGGTGGAGGCATTTACCCTTTAAGACACATGTAAGATTTTGAGATCTTTGTGGCTCGATCTGGTCTTCTTGACCTTAGATTTTCAGGAGATAAATTCACTGAGTGTAATAACCATAAGGGTAGTCGACGAATGTGGAGTCATCTTGACCAATGCTTTTCTAAACAGAAGTTTATCTCTTCCTTTCCTACTATTAAGGTGGATCATTTAGTTCATGATATCTCAGATCACTCCCCCCTTATCCTCAGCTTGGATGGTTCAAATATTAGTCATGATCACTTTTTCTATACTAGATGTTGGGAGGGTGACCCTGATTTCCTCTCTGTGGCATGGTAGCCATGGGAAAGTCCTTAGGCCATGAATTCTTGTGTAGGATTTCATAACCGACTTCGAAGGCTGAAAGAGGATATCTGTTTATGGGAGAATTTTAAACCATCTCACTTCCTGGACCTGGATACACTTAAATCCAATATTGAACAGTATGAGAAGGGGCTGGAATTTCATTAGGACGATGATGTTTTTAACTCCCTTGTGGTTTTGAAAAATCATCTTGCGGACCTGCTCCTTGAGCAAGAAAAAAGTTCCAGGGAGAGGTCATTGGTGTATTGGCTAAAAGAGGGTGACAAAAACACAAATTTATTTCATGCGTGCTTCAAGGAGAGGAAGAGGTCCAAGGCTCCAAACATCCTCCTTGTTGATGGTTCATTATCTAATGACCCCCAGGTGGTGGGAGGTATGGCCGAAAGTCATTTCCATTCCCTACTTGCGGATATTAACCCTTGCATGTAGGATGGTTACCCAGAAAGTCACTTGGATCTAATTGACTCCATCCCTCAGGTGGTTTTCCATGACACCAATGGAGTCTTGTAAAGGGTTCTAGATGAGAAAGAGGTTTAACAGGCTGTCTTGGCTCTCAACTCTGAGAGTTCCCCCGGCCTTGATGATTTTCTGGGATCCTTTTATCGTATCTCTTGGGATTTCATCAAGCATCATATGGTGGAATGTGTTCAGGAATACTTCGGCGGAGGAAGTTTACCTCGGGTGGCATGTGACACCATGCTTATTCTCATTCCTAAAGTCAAAGACCCCTCTTCTTTAAAGAAATTCAGACTGATCAGCATGTGAAATTTCCCCTACAAAGTGCTTTCTACCATCATCAACCGCAGAATTCTGTGATACCTCCCTAAGTGGATATCGGATGAGCAACAGGGTTTTATTCAAGGCATGTCCACTCAATCCACAATTTTCTTGGCCCAGGAAATTTTGGGTGATATCAACAGTAAATTCATGGGCTCAAACATTGTCATTACGTTGGACATGGACAAGACAAATGACAAGGTAGAGTAGAGTTTCATCATCATATTCCTCAGATGTATGGGGTTCTCTGAGAGAGTGGTTGATCTTTTCTTTAGGTGCATTGGGTCTACATGGTTCTTAATAACTTTTATTGGTCGGAGCTACGGTTTCTTTAAATCAGTCCGGGGATTCAGGCAAGGGGACCCACTTTCTCCCAGTGTTTTTATTTTGGTCCAGGATACCTTTAGTAGATATCTGAACACTAGGTGTTCTGAAGGTTTTGTCTGGCCTTTCTGGTGTAAACCAAACATTCCATGCATCTCATACCTTTTATTTGTGGATGATATTCTTATCATTCTGAATGGTAGTAGCAGAAACATTCAGGCTCTTCACCATATCCTTGAGATATATTGTAAGTGGAGTGGGAACATCATCAACCTTGAGAAGAGTGGGGTTTATATTTCAATGTTTTGTTCAAGTACTTAGGCCAAGAGGATTTCTGACAGCCTAGGGATTTCTCAAATACATTTTCCCATAGAATATTTTGGGGACCCAATTTCACCAGCTAAGGTTCTGATTCATCATTTTGATGGTATTGTGCATAAAATTTCTGCTCGTATTCTCAACTGGAAAAACCGTTTCCTTTCCTTTGGGGGGAGAATCACCTTGGTCAATAGTGTGCTCACGTCAATCCCCATGCATGACTTGTCCAACACTATCATTCCCAAGATGGTTCTTCGTAATATTGAGCAGATTCTGGTAAACTTTATATGGGATGCTCAAGAAGATGAGAAATATCATTAGGCTTCATGGAAAGGGATGGACTGCAGCTTTGAGGAGGGTGGGTTTAATCTACGGAGTGTTTCAGGTTCCATGTCCTTTTAACAGGAAAAGCTGGCTTGGGATGTTCTGGAGGGGAAATATTTATGGGCACGTTTCACCATAAAAAATATAGATCCCAGTTTGATATTGTTAATAGGAGTGGCTCCAAGATTTGGGATATTACTCGCCACTATATCCTTACTCTGCGGCATCATTCGAGGTGTATTGTTGGTGAGGGGGTGATTAACCTATAGAGGGAAAATTGTTTGGGGAGTATACTTGGCTTTCCAGGGTGCCCTTTCCTTGACTTTTCCTTCTTGTTGGCCTCTTTTTTCTTGCTTTCACACAATCCATCCTCTCCCACTCTCAACTGGAGATGTTTCACAGTATTTCAATTACCTCTGAACTAGACTGGATGGTGTTCACAGGTTCCCAATCTGGTTTGTTTTCAGAGAAGGCTTTTCGTGGGGCCCTGGTTACCGCCGAGGGTCATGGTTCTAGGGGTGGGTTCCTCTTCTGTGCTCATATCCCGACCAAATTCAATTTTCTTATCTGGAGGCTCCGAAACTGGTCGCTTCCCACTGTTGAAGAGGTACGTCGCAGGGCTATTCCTCTCGCCTCGAAATGTCTTTGCTGCAACGGCCCGAAAGAAGAGACGTCTGAGCATATGTTTTTAGGAGTGATGGGGCATCCTGTATATGGTCCCATTTTTGTGCCTTCTCTAAGCGGGATTTCTCGGGTCTCTCTAGGGATTCCTTTCTGCAGGCCTGGTTCTCTGGTTCTTTGGATCATTTTCAGGAACAGAGGGTGTGCTCATTGGTCATCGCGGTTGGATGTTGGGTCATATGGTCTGCTCGTATTTTCACCAATCATGAGGTACGCTCCAGTTCTGATTTGGCCTTGTGAGCTAGGGAGACGTGCATTTCTCTTGATTTTTTGTTTCTTGTTAAACTTGGTGAATGGGCTCCTTCCTTTCAGCATTTCATGGCCAGCAACCGGATTTCTATTACTCTAAGGGTGTATCCTCAAGGTCATTGGGTTTGTTGGAATCCTGCCAACTTAGGCCTCAAGCTAAATGTTGATGGATCCTATATGAACGGTTTCATTAGGGGTGGGGGCATTGTTCGAAATCCGCATGGCTCGGTGGTCTTGGACTTCTATTGGTGTTTTGGCCCGGGTGATTCCCTCAGGGCTGAGGGTACATCTCTTCTAACAGGGTTGAATTTGTGTCGCTCCCACAGGTTCCATATTCATCAAATGTAAACTGACTCAATGATTCCTCTTCACTCAATTCAATGTACCTCTAGAATACTATGGACTATCTCCTATTTAATTCACAACTATAAAAAGTTTCTTCAAGGCGACACTTGTCTTAATCACTCATGGAGAGAAGGTAACAAAGTTGTAGACTTCCTGGCATCCTGGGCCGCCCCGGCCAACCCTCACATTGTTTTTTGTATTATTGGATCCCTTCCCCCTGAATTAGTTGTCTTGGTTCATGTGGATGCCTTAGGCCTACATTATTTCAGACCTCCCTGATCTGTTTCGGGCCACGACGCTCGTTTTCTATTTAATATAATAAAATCTTGATGATGGATGGAAGAGAACTATTTTTCTATGTACAAACCCCAATTTTTCTAAATAAATTAGAAAATAACTATTGAGGAATGTTTTTAATATATTATATATTTAATAAAATATTTTCAAATACTTATAATAGATTTTATAGGAATAAGATAAGAATAAATCGAATTTTATGATTAAAAATGATGTGTTTTTCAAAAAGTATATTTTACAACCTTTTAATGGATAATCCATTTTAAATATAATTTTTGAAAATTTTATAATTTTTATTAGAAAAATAAACATAATTTTTTTAATTATAATATCAAAACATACTTCATGTGAATTTTTTCTATTTTTCTGAGTATTTTTTTTGATGAACAATGAAGAATGCTAAATTTTAATTCAGATTTTATTTTTAATATTTTTTATTTTAATGTTAAATTATATTTCTATTGGTTTTAATGATTAATTTGATCAACTATATAGTATTAAATGCAATTTAAAAAGTTTTAATTAATTTCACCATGGCATTGAATATAAATACTTAGAAAACTCATGAATGTTTTTAATTTAAATCCCCACATTACAGTCTCATCTTTGAGATTAAATTTAAATTAATTCTAGGAATTTTGTAATTTGAATTTGAAAAAACTAATTCCATATTTTGAATAAGAAAAATTTCTAATTTATAATGAGTTAAAATTAGTTTTTACCATAATAATTAGTGAGTGTAACTACAATTAATCAAAGTGATTAAGGAAAAATTAATCCCAACAATGGACTAAACCTTAATCATAAGGGATAAAATGACTTATACACTTGAAAAAAATAAATTAAATGGATATATTTCATCCCTATCCTCTTTGGGCTCAAATTGGTCCTAATATTGGATCCACTTGACATGGTAAAAATATTGGTGGGATTCTATTTTCCAAAATTTACAAGAATTCCACTCCTCCTCCACAACAAAAAGTCACTCACCTCTCCCACTTATTAACACCTATAAAGCCCTTTTTCTCAGCCACCCACTACTAAAAGATTATCCCAAAATCTTTCCATTTATCATAGAATCCTTCCATTGGGAATAAAACTAAACACAGAAGCACATTGGTTTAATCCAAAATGATTTACCCAAAGAAGAGGTAACATCAATCCTCAAGATCTTGTATTTTATTTTCATTCTCCACCCCCTAAAATATTATTCTTCCATGATTATATTAAAAAATAAGTATAATAAATATACTTATATGTTTTTATTCTATGTTTTTTACCAACACTTACTCACACTTCCATCTAATGGGTAATGAACTAACTGCTCTTGTGTACGTCGAACTTCCATCTCACGAAATGATGTTGTTCATTTTTCTTTTACCACCACTCATGGTTGGGAATTATGATGGATACTATATTTTAATATTATATAAATAATAAATATGAAATATTTATTCTTATTTATTTATTATATAATAAATACCTTCATGGTTTCCATTTTGTGTAAATACCATAATTTCGTTTGGGGAAGTGTGGACAACCACCTCCTCAAAGTGATGTGATTCGTTCACACTCTACATGGAATGTGTTACAAATGGGTTTAGTGAAATTAGATAATATATATGACATAATAATTATACATTAAATATTATATATATAGACACACACATATATCTCCATGAATGGGGTATTTTTTTAAAAATTTTATATTTTATGTATTACTAAAAATAATTATAATATATATATATGGTATTTATATCATGTTTTACATTAATGAGATAATTATATAACTATGAGGACAAAAATATAAAAAATCAAAACACAAGAGAAAAACAAATCAATTATTACTCAAAAAGTAACATTAACATTGAGTTGATAACAAAAGGGTAATATAAAGTAATAATAAAATAAAATTTGGTATTATATATAAGAATATTTTTTTTGGTAGACTTATAAAAAAATATGTATTATATAGTAGTTTTTAATGAATACGAAGAGTATCTATACTTAAGGTAAGGGTTTTCTCAAATCACTTCTTATATCCATGAGATACATGCCTTATTCACCACTCATTTATATTGTGTGATGTATATACTACTTGTGGATTTATTATATGATTATTATACTTAAATTTATGAGTATTTAAATATTAATTTTATTGTATTTATTTCAAGGGGTTTATGTTTAAAAAGTTACTAAACTAGTAAAGTAATAATGTCTCAATTTTCATTCATTGAGACACTTGTCATGTTATGCAGCTATATTTTTCTATGAAGTGTATATACATTATTTGAAATGTTATATCAGGAATATTATTCTTTTCATGATATTTTAAGACTAATTTAATTTTATTATTTATATTTTATTATAATTCATGGTTACCAATTTGGTAAAAAAAATCTTTAATCTCATCATTTATCAATATTGTTTATGATTAATATTACATTGATTAAATATTATGATCAATATCTCAATAAATCTCATGAATTTTCGTAATAGGTTTTTATTCATGTTATATCCAACAAATGGTACCATTATTCCACTCTTTGGTACTTACGATAATTAAAAACAATTATGAAATTCCTACTTTACTTCTCTTTTCGGTCGGAAATTTCTGTTCTTTCAAAACTGTGTTTTATAAAAATGTTTTCATTAATATTTAAATATTAAACTATTATGTTTAAAATAAATTTCTAACCATGTATTACTTTTTTAACAAATGGTTTTAAAAGGAATCATGAAGTCTTCTTCTGATAATTATCTTTTCGAAAGTTTTATGGTGAAAAATGAAAGTTAGGCATTTATATACTTACCCATTATTGTGTATGTCATTTCTGTGATGCTTCCTCTATATATTTATAGTGTTATTTTTTAAAAAAAATCCTAATATTATATAAATTTATTGAATTTAAAAATTATTTCAAATAATAAGGTATTTTTAATAAAATTATTTTTATAAAGTGTTTTAAATGATTTTCAAAGATTCATTTATATGTTTTCAAATAGTTGTTTTGAAAGAAAATAATTTCAATGATCTTAATTTTTCAAAATTATTTTCATGGAAAAAAATTAATATTTTTTCAATATTCCATTATAAATTTGCATACTATTTTCAATGAAAAAATGATATCAAAATGTTTTCAAGATTTATTTATAAATTTTAAAAACATTTAAAAAAGGTTTTAAAACTGATTTCAAATTTAATTTATAATTTTTTAAATTATATTCTCAGAAAAAAGTTTTCCAAATATTTTTAATATTTTTTTATAATTTTTCAAATTATTTTCAAATAAATGGTTTTCCAAACGTTTTAAAACATCTTGTATATGTTTTCAAGGGAAAAGAATTTTCAAAAAATTTCAACATTTCTTTATCATCTTTCAAAGAAAAAGGTTTTCAAAGATTCCATTATAAGTTTTCAAGTTTATTTTCTTGGAAATTGTTTTAAAAGGTTAAATGTTTTAAAAATAATTGTTTCCAGAGAATTAATGATAATTTCCTCGTGAAATGTTTTTAAAAGATATTTCCAAATTATATACCACAAAAGATGACATTTTTTGGTGTTGCTCATGTATTTCTAGGGAAATGACCCAATAGATCTGTTAATATTATTTCTCTCAATGATTTATGTTTTGAGGGCATGGTGGTTTATAAAACATGCATCTCTTCATTGGTTATATTCTTATGAAAACCACTTTTTTAAGGGTTATAATTTAATAAAATGAGTATGAAACCTATATCATTTTCAAAGGTTATAATATGATGACATGCTTTTGATACCCATTTCATTTTATAGGTTTTCGTAGGATTTTTTATGATCTTGTGAAACATGTATGTATTATTTCATTATGATATGGGTGAGACCTATATCTCCCTCCAATGCATTGGATAAATTTTTATACCTCATGAAATAGACATGGCTGGAACGGGGAGTGAACTCTGTTCAGTAAATGAATGTGTCTACTAAGATGGGTTTGGGAGTGAACCTTGACTACTAAGACTGTCATGGGAGTGAAACATGACTAACTATATGGAATGGGGAGTGAAGCCATACTACTAATATTTCCTTGCCATTTATTCCATGACTATTATAGACATAATTTTCTGTGCTTATACATCTACCACAAATTCTATGTCGTATTCCTATTTTATGATTTCATTGATTATGCTCTTGATTGAATTATGATTCATGCCTTAAGAAAATCCAATTTTTATTCCATGACTCATGTATATGAACTTGATCTATAGGTTTTGATATTAAAATTTTATTCTCATGTTATCATACCCTTATGCTCATTTTATTCTTATGGATCTCTTTTATTTAACCTTACTGGGTATCTAAGCTCATTACCTTGTTATTTTTACTTTCCCTCGGTTGCGTAGAGTAGTTTTATGTAGAAGTATTAAAGGGGGAGTTATTTTTTAGAAATAATAAAGATCATTCACCAAGTTAGAAGATTTTGTTCCATGTTTCAAAAGACACTAAACTATGAAATCCCTTGGAAATTTTTATTTGTCATGTTCTGAATATTCATCTAAAGGGATCTAACATCCATGTATGTTATGAATGGGTCTCTATAGTTGGTATTATAGGGATGTTTTAGTCAACCTCTTGAAACTATGATGTTAAAAATTTAGTGAGATCCCTAGGGATATTTCAAATGATATTTCTATTGATTTATCTAAGGATAAGTATAAGGATAAAGAAAAAATATTGGAAAATGTCATGAAATTTTGTTAAAGGATAGAGTGAGGGTTTTCCGAGTGAAACATCCATGTCTAAATACTACAAGTGGATGCGGATCTAGAACCAATTTACCTATGGGTAACAACTCTAAAAAGGTGTTGCAGGCCAGACATGAGTGTAACCTAGTACACGTCAACAGGCCTTGATGCACACCTCTTTTTCACTCTCGGGGGATTTCCATTAGGAAATCAAAAACTATTTATGAAAAATCATGAAGGATTTAAGTATAAAATGACTATGAATAATCAATTATAAACCTATGGTGTCATAGATTAATGAAATATGATCTGTGATTTAGGCATCATAGATGTAATATTAAATGATTATGTGGTTTTCTATTTTCATAAGTATTTCTCACACTATGATTTTTGGTTTTAGTAAATGGAGGGAAACAAAACGAAGTGGTTTAACAATTAATGTGATGGAAATTTTTTTTATCATCATTCAATTGAAATGAATACTTGATTAAAGGATTTTGTGATCATTCCTAATCAATTTTCACGAAAGATGATTAGAATTTTGTACCTTAACCAACTCTATAACTAAACAATGATCAGAATGAAATATTTTTCTAAGATTTCAGGTAATGAGGACCAAGTACAAAAGAATATTTTGATTCCATTGCATCAATAATGTGGAAAGAATCACCCAAGTGAATGTCTTAGGGGAAGAAGAATATTTTTTACTGTGTAAAATAAAGACACCAATCAAGTAACTACAAAGTAAAAATGAAGAGTTCAAATAACACAATGGATAGGAATATTTTCCTTCCTAAAATATCTTCTACGGATAAAAGATTTATGTGAAGATTAAATAGCTATTACGAAAATATATGTCCATAGTGGAAAGATCCCAAAGAGAATCTACAAGGTGGAAAAGGTAATGGATATATTACCAATGATAATGGGACTACAAATAAAATGTGTAAAAAAATATGTATCAAGTAATAGGATATCGTTGCCTTGTTATGGATTGAGGATGAAGTAGAATAATTTAATTGTTTCTGGATTTGGATTCATAAATAATGATTTTTGAATTACGTAAGGATTTTTAAGTTAATGTTTTTTCTAAGGATTTAAAATATTATGTTAAATGTTTTAGATAAACTATAAAATTGATTTAATGGAAAAGATTCATTTTGAATATATATGATAACCCTAGATATGATCTTTACGTTGAGATAATGATGTTTGGATAAAGATATTTAGGATATGAATAAGTAAATCGGATTGTACTGATTACCATGGAAATAATTAAGGACATGTGGGCAAGTGGATTAAACTATCATTGATTAATTTAACAACATTTTTGGACTTAATTAGTATATGTAGTAATCATTGGAATAAGGAAGTATGTATATTTTCCAAAATGATTTATGGTAATTTAGGCTACTAACATGTTTCAAGAGAATATTAGATGAGGGTTTTCACATGTTTGGAAATTTATAAACAAGAAATATTTTGGGATATATGGGGGATCAATGTTAAGTTGATTTCATGACCTTATGTATAATTTTTTTCTATTCTCATAGTCTATAATGGTAATAATGTTTCCATTTAAGGAATGGTTTATATTAAAATTAATATAAGGTTTTATATATTAAATTATTATCTCACTATATGAGGATTTATTCATATTGCATAACTTCTGATATCCTTTTTTTATGATAAAAACATATAGAATGATCTGTAATTCTATTCCTGAATCTCATGATCTTTTAATGCTTCAGGAATGACAAATTCACCTTATTTAATTGAATTAGAGATGAAGTGGAAGTTGACCAAGGCACAATAAAGGGTATTGTTATCCGGAAATCATGTAAGTATACCATTTCTTGAAATTTTTTATACTTTAGGAAAATGGAACTTTGAACTAAAATGGTTATCCTATTACTTTCATTTTGGATGAGTCGAATGTCCCCTTAAATTATTGCAGATTTATGGATTTTTGATTGTTAACATTTTCCTAACCATCTTCTCTATCACTCACCATCATAAATTAATAGTTATATTTCTCTTCAATGTCTATCTTTTCACTTTCCATCAATGTTCTCCCATGTGGAAACTATGTTTGGAATTACTTTGGGAAACCGACATGTGTGAAACATTCATTTTTTAATGGAAGATTTAGTATTTTTTTATGTGGGTTTCTACGAGAAGAACTTTCAAATTTTAAATTTTTAGTAACCCTGAAAAAATTTGTTTGCAAAATTCATTTTATTAGGGGTAGAATGTAACACTAGGATATTTTTTGAAATATTTTTTTCTAATTAATTTAATATTTTTGAGATATTTCATTTTATACCACACTGAAAATGGTTTTTAAAATTAAATAACTATGTTTGGATTTATTTCATTAAAAAAACACATATATTATCTGTTGTTATATGAAATACTATGTTTGCCTTGTATTACACACAATATTGAGTCCCTTTTATAGCTTGCATTACACGCAACGCCATGTATTTACAGAACTACAATATAATATTAATATGATTATTAAAATATTACTATAATTTTTACCTATACATTAGGATGTATGTCATAAATAAAATTTTATTTAAACATGAGAATAAAATTATCCCTTTTTGTGAGAAATGAATAGATTAACTTTTTGAAAATAAAAAAATTCTTTTTCTAAGAAAACTACTTTTTCTATTTAAAAACACCTTTTTATATTAATAAATTAAATCAAACACCATTTATGAATGTTTTTAATATATTATATATTAAATAAAATATATTTACACTCATCCAATATATTTTATAGTAACATTAAAAGAATAAATCCAATTTTATGAATAAAAATATGTATTTTTTATAAAATGAAATTTACCATCTTTCAATGAAGTTCCCATTTAAAATCTTATTTTTGAAAAATTTATAATTTTAATTTGAAAAAATATACATTAGTTTAGAAATATGAACATAAAAATTTTCATTGGATTAATTTTTTGTATTTTTCTGAGACATTTTATTTTTTAAAGATTATTGAATAAAATTGAATTTTTATAAAAAATTATTTTTTGTATAATTTATTTATATGGATAAATTATATTTTATATTTGTTAAAATGTTTAATTAAATAAATTATACAAAAAATGACCGAATTTTTGTCATTTAAATCAATTCTAGTTTAAATTTTGATATAAAAATATAGTAATCTTTTGAATGTTTTTACTTTTAAACCACACATTATCATCCCGTCTGTGAGATTAAAGTTAAATTAATTTCATCCATTTATGGAATTTTAATTTGGAAAATTTTATCCCATATTTTTAATAATAATTATTTATAATGTCTCATTATACCAACATATTTTTTTACCAAAATTATTAGTGAATATAATTAAAATTAATTATAGTTATTAAGGTAAAATCAAGATTAACAAGGGGCTAAAAACAGTCATAAGGGCTAAGATGACCTAGAAACTTATCTGAATTCCTTTATATAGAAATATTTCTACCCTATCCTCCATTTTATCTAATTTTTTCCATTATTGGATCCATTTTACTTAGGAAAAATGTGGGTGTAATTCCCTTTTCCCAAATTTAAAAGAATATTACTCCTCCTACACTATAACAAGAAATTCACACCTCCCAATTATTCACACCTATTAAGACCTTTTGATCACAAAACAATAAACTCAAATGGAGGATTTAAAATTCATCCATTAATTATAGAATCATACCTTTGGTATGAAATCATACCAAGTAAGCTTTTGCCGCAGACCAAAAGGACTTACCCAAAGAAGAAGAAACATCCTTCTCCAAACTCTTTTGTTTTTTTTCATTATCCAACCCTCAACTGTTTTTATTACATGTTTATATAATAACGTAATTATCCAAAATAAACTTATTTTTCTATTCTAATTGTTCTACCTACACTTGTACCCACATCCATCGAATTGGTAATGATCTAAACATTCTTGTGTATAGAAAACTACTGTCTCACGATGTGATGTTGTTCATTTTCCATTTACAACTTTTCATGGATGAGAATTATTATGGAAACTATATTTTTATTTTATATATATGATATTTATGATATATTTAATCTTTTTAAATTTTTATATAACACATACCTTCAGGCTTTCCTTTTTTTGTAAATATGATAATTTCGTTTGGGTGAGTGTGGACTACTGCCTCCTCAAAGTGATGTGATTCATTTACACTCTACATGGAAAGTATTAATTATGTTTTAATTGAAATTATATGATATATATGAAATTATAATTCTAATTTAATTATATAATATATATTTATATATATTTCTTTAAATTTATTTCTTTCAATTCAGTAGTAAAATAGAAACAACATTCATACGTTTGTACGGCCTACCGTCTCCCTGACCGGTGTATTTCATTTAATATTTTTTCTATTATAGATTACTTGAAATAATTATATAATAAATATATATTCTATTTACATCATGGATTAAATTCATGATATTATGATATAACTATGGGACCAAACATATAACAAAACAAAACACAAGAGATAAACATAGAAATTATTACCCAAAACGTTATATTAACATTGAGTTGTAAATAAATGAGCAATAAAAAATCAGAAATAAATAATATATGGTATTAGATATAATAATATGGTTATTTTATATATTTATAACAAACTTATATTTATTATACCGTATTTTTTAACAAGTATGATGGGATTTACGAATTAAGGTAAGGGTTTTCTCATCTAACTTCTTATATCTATGAGATACATGCCTTATTCAGCACTCATATTTTTTGTGTGGGGTATATACTATCCATGGATATATTATATGATTATTATACATAAATTAATTTTTATTTACATATCCATTTGATGATATATATTTCATGGGGTTTATCTTTCAAATGATACCAAACCGGTAATGTAATCATGACTCAATTTGTCTTTTTTGAGACATATGCCATATTTTGAACCTATAGTTTTCTTATGTGGTTTATATACTACTTTTGACATGTTATATCATGATTCTATTGTTTTCATGATATTTAAATATTTATTAAATTTTATTCTTTAAATTTTATTATGATAAAAGGTTACCAAAGTGGTTACAGTTTGTTTCTACAATCCCATTATTTATCTAGATTATTTATGATTGTACTTCAATTGATGAAATGTTATGATATATATCTAAAGAAGACTCATTAAAATTTTTTAATATATGATAATTAATGTTATATCCATTTAATGTTACCATTTTTCCACTCTCATAAACTTAACATAATTAAGAAAATAAAATTTATGAAAAATCGACTTTATTTCCCTTTTATGTCAGTAATCTATGTTCCTTCAAAATTGTGCTTTATAAAACTATTTAAGTTTTTTTAGTATTATCCTTTTATGTTTAAAGGAAATTATTACCCATATATTTCCTTTTTTTAAAATTATTCTAAAGTAATCTTCTTTTTGTTTTCTTGTCATGTCAATTTTCTAAATTCTTAAGGTGAAATGGGAATGTTCGGCACATACGGACTTACTCGTCCTGACTGCCATAATTTCCATGATGCTTTATTTGTGAGTTTATAAGGTTATTATTTTTAAAGACATGTTTTCATAATATTCTGTAAATGTTTTGATTTTAAAAGAAATCAAAGAAAAAGTTTTTCCATAAAAAATAATGTTTAAAAATGTTTTAAATTATCTTCAAAGCTCCATTTATATGTTTTTGAAAGTTTTTCTTCAAATAAAAGGATTTAAATGATTAAAAATAATATTATAATAGTTTTTAAGTTATTTTAAAATAAAATGTTTTTAATTTTTTTTAATATTTCGTTATATGTCTTCAAATTATTTTAAAAAAAATGGTTTTAAAAATGTTTTCAATGTATCTTTATAAGTTTTCAAATTATTTTCAAAGAGAAATGTTTTCAAATTTTTTTAAAAATTTATTTATAAGTTTTTAAGGTATTTGAAAACAAATATGTTTTCAAAATGAAGTGAATCATTCTTTATAATTTTACAATTTATTTTCAATGAAATGGTTTTCAAAACATTTTCATGATTATTTTAATATATTTCAAGGAAAATGGTTTTCAAAATGTTTTCAGTATTATTTTAACATCAATCAAAGAAAATGTTTTCCAAAAGGTTTTCAAAGATTCCATTATAAGTTTTCTTGTTTATTTTTAATAACATGGTTTTAAAATAGTTTTATATTTTAAAAAGAATAATTTCAATCAAAAAAAGGATAATTTACTCTTGAAATGTTTTTAAGAGATATCCCCAAATTATTTCCCACCTAAGATGACATATGTTGGTGTTACTCATGATTTTATATGGAAATAATCTAATAGTTCTATTCATATTATTTTTCTGAATGGTTTATGTTTTGATGGAATAATGGTTTATAAAACCATATTCTATTTTGTGTGTTATATACGTATGAAACATGCTTATTTTAATCTGTTATGCTTTTATTAAATGATTATCAAACCTATCTTTTTCCATAGGTTATGATATGTTGACATGTTTATGATACCCATATCAATTGATGGGTTGTTATATGATTTTTTATGATCCTGTGGAACATTTATTTGTGATTTCATTATGATATGGGTGATATGTATATCTACATTCAATACAGTAGGTAATGATTTATATCTCATGATATAGACAAGGTTGAAAAAATGAGTGAACTCAGTTCAGTAAAAGAAATTTTCCACTAGTATGGTCTTGGGAGTGAACCTTGACAACTAAGATGGTCATGGGATTGAACCATGAATACTAACATGGTACGGTGATTGAACCCATACTACCAATATGTCCTTGAAAGCGATGACTTGACTACTATGGAAATAATTTTATATGATTATGAATATACTGCAAATTGTATGTCTTAATCCTATATTTTGATTTCTTGGATTATGATCTTGATTCCCTTATGATTCATATCTTATGAAATGCCAATCTTTATTCCATTACTCATGTATATGATATTGATAAAAATGGTATGAAATCAAAATTTTACTCTTATGTTATCAAACCCTTATGCTCATGTTATGCTAATATATCTCTTTCTTTTACCCTTATTGAGCATCTGAGCTCAACACTTTCTTATGTTTCATTTCCCCAGGTTGCGAAGAAAGGATATATGTATAATTAATAAAGGGTATGATCAGTGTGAGAAACATTTAAGATCAATTACCAAGTTAGAATATTTTGTTCTATGTTTCCAAAGACACTAATCTATTATAGTCCTCAAGAATTTATTTATATAATTTGATGAATATTAATTTAAATTTATGTATGGTCTATGTATGTTAATCTTGGGTTGCTATATTGATAAAATAAAATATATATACATATATGTGTGTGAAAACTCCAAAATGGATATTTTCCAAATAATACCTAATTTAAAAAAACACCAAGTGATTCTATAAGAATATACTCATCACAACCTGAGAATTATTTTTTAGAAGGACAATTATAAAATGATATGATAGAAAATTACCACATTGATTACGTTCAACAAGTAGTGTATCATATAATTATTTTCCATTATATGATATCTTTCATTAAATTTTTAGATTCTATTTTTATGTATTTATTCAAGGATATAAAAGACACCTCTATATTAGATTTTACATGGAACCCATAAGCCTCTTCAAATCTACACTTCATATATAATGATAAAAAACCAGAAAATAATACAATCAGATAAATATCTTATGATTTAATACCACATAAAATTCTTGGTGAAATGGTTTAGCCACACTAATAGGTGTGGGTAATCATTTTCGTTGTTTTTTACTAAATTATTTTATCTTTAAACTATTCAAACATATTCACCTATTATGATATAAAAATCTTTCATGAATCGGTGAACAAATCCATACTGAATACACTACATAATGTAAATAGAGAATTACACATTGTATTTTTATATAGTTTTCTCATGATATTGGTGAGTACATCATTTTTATGTTTTGTTCAAGTCTGATACAGAGGTGATTCACTAATATCATTATGTGAATAAACCTGAGGAATGTATTATCATTATCCTCGATGTTATATCCTAAAAATTAAATATCCCCCAATAGGTTCTATATAATAGATCCTTATATTTTATAATTGAAATACAAACTCACTCTTCCTAAAGATAATCATTATACTTATAGGATTTCATGACATCATAATGGAATATATTCTTCCTATACCAAGTAATTTTATTTCTAGAAGATAATTCACAACCAAAACTTCTAGGTTGACTATATATTAAATATTTCTAATTATCAATGCATGGATGTGGGAGTAATCTCTAATTCATCATCTTCCACTTCAATAACAATTTTTTTAATTATTAGTAACTATATCTACTTGGATCGACAAAATGGGTATTCATATGTAGAGATTTTATACAGCTATCTCCTTCTTCTTCATTGTTTTTCCTCTATCTTCTCCAAAAATGATTCTATAATATTCATGAGCTAAGTATGTATGCTTATAAAAAATCTTATTTCTTATTATTTATCTTTTATAAACACTATAAAAAATAATTTGAATATTTTTTATATTTTTTATATAGAAACCACAATGAATTGTGAAGCTTCATTTATATTATATTGAAATTTGTCAACATAATATCTCAAGGAAATATCCTAATATAAATCTTTATAAATGTATTCTAATGTTCCTTTTCTGAATATCTATAATTAATAAATATTTCATAGAATATCTCTATTTAATTATTTTAAAATTTTGGTTTATCTACAGTTATATCTTCCCAAAAAAATTGAATTATATTTTTCTATACTTGCATATTTCTTTACATGAAGAAATAACACTATATTGTGAAACAATGCTTCATAGAATGATTTAGTCCTTAATCTCCATGATATATCATATTGATTCATAATAGAATTTATATAGTGAAGTTATTCTATAAACTAAGATATTCCAGATCCACACCATATTCCTATAACCTATCACTATAGTGTAACACCCTCACATATTTTTGACTCAAACTCAACTTCATATCCATCATAGCATGGTTTTGTACTTAGTGATTCAACATCATTCGTCTAATCCTCAAGTCAAATCACCTTGAATCAGAATTCAAATAAATTTAAACCTGACTTGAATCCTTGAATAATAGTAAAACCATCATCTAATTTATATGTTCTCAAATAAATATCAAAATATTTCATTATTAAAATAATCAAAAATATATAAATTTTTAGAACATATTATACTTATAAAGAAATATTTACTCACATATCCTTTACTGTGCTCAACCTATTCTAATGAAAGACATATTTACTCGGTTTTGAGCATTAAAACATTAATATATTCTTAAAAGACTCAATTTAATATTACATGGGAGTCAAGTTAATTTTATATAGCCATTAATACTCTAGAGTTACTCATACACAACGTCCTCACCCTTTTATTTATTTTTATACAACATGTGAAACCAATGATTAAATCTTATGTACCTTATGAAATCATAAAGATACTATGAATTTGATTCAAATTTGTACTCGTCTTAGCAGTGATCTCCATGGTTACTCTTACATAACACTATAGTTATTCATATGTAACATATAGAATTTATGTGTTACTCTTATGGGCATCTCGACTTAATCATATGTAGCAATAAAAAATCAATATTAGTATTAAATGAAAAGTGATTTATCAATTTATTCAAGATCTTCATCTGAAAAATTATATAATTCTTTAATATCCTTATATACTCATCTCTAAACTTCAGTATCCACCTCAAATCATTGGGAAAAAATTCAAATAACATCATGAAGTCATAAAACCTCCAAAAATATATTCATCACAATTCCCAATAAATATAAATCAAATAAAGAGTATTATTAATTATTTAAATGTATCTTTACACCCCCTTAACATTTTAATTCTCAAAACCCACCAAATTCCTTAAAATTTTAGTGCATTAATTAATTAAAAACTAATATACCACCTTCCTCATCTCAAGTCAGCTTTATATAATCATCCAAGTGACAATTATATTCCATGAATATTTATTCATACCAAGAACATAATTATGAATACTCATACCATATAGATCCAAATTATTTAGTCCAATAGCCACTTTTACTGTATAAAAAATATTAAATACTCACTTTTCTCCTCATTTGAATGTATTGGACAATCCTTGATGAGAAGATCCATGCTCATTTAAAATTTTATTGTCTTTAAAGAAACTCAAGTACTATTTCTCAAACTTCTCTTTATTGTGTTCTTCAATCTCACCATTCCAATGAACAATTCACCAATCATGGGTCACTTTAATCACATCTATTCACACACATCAATTTTTAAGTTTTTTTTTCCTTTAAATTTCTTCCTCAGAATTCATTTCTTGGTATATTTGGAGTAAGAGGTTGTTGTGAAGGAATTATAGAAAGGGATAAAGAAATAAAAGAGATCCCAAGGACCTTGGGATCCTTGGTGACCTAGTGGGGATTCTAGTGGGGAGTTCATTTTGTTTTGAACCACTGTTT
The DNA here is from genome assembly GCA_963277665.1 of Viscum album. Lineage (NCBI taxonomy): Eukaryota > Viridiplantae > Streptophyta > Magnoliopsida > Santalales > Viscaceae > Viscum > Viscum album. The sequence goes on along the minus strand of OY728127.1, from coordinate 1,513,831,596 downwards.
ACCTAATAGTTAATAGCTGGTACTAGATAGTCTCCTTAGTAACATCCCCTTAAAATGGAGTATTTTTTCACATTCTACACCCTATGGTAAATACTTATTATCCAATAACTCATTATTTTCATTCATAAATAAGTTGTAATCCCCCATTTATATTTATCCAACTTTCATTATTTGTATTCTGCTAATCGAAGGGGTGATATTTATCTAAAATAACCAAAAAATAGTTGTAGGAGTTATTTGACATCAAGGAAAATTTAGGGATACCTCCATCCTATATTTTTCTTCAAGTTTCATTGAAAATTATCTTTATACTCAACCTATTTTCTTCTAGGTATTATGATCTAACATCCTGCTTTGGGATAACATTTTTTGTATTTCTATTGGAAATAGTCAATGATGTTTTTTAGGTAATGTTTATCCATATTATTTTGTATTAGTGGTTTATGATTAAGAAAGTGGATCAAATGTCTTCTAAACTAATTTTAGGGTTTTAAATTATTTTTTGGGGCCATCTCTCGCCTTCCAAGGTTGAGGTTTTATATTTAAAAAAATTTAGGTGGGTTTTCTTCTTTTCTTCCTCTCATACTATAAAGTGTGGATACTCTATGGGCATTAGGTGATTGAGGAATAAATAAATTATTGATTTTTATGGAAAAAAATTAAAAAATACTTTTACTATAACTCAATTATAAATGGTTATCCCCTATTTATTTGATCATATGTATGCATTAGTGGTGTTTCTTTGGTTTCAACCATATTTATGATAGATGAATAATACAGGTTATAAATTTTGTTTTATATATTATGTTGGACTATACCATGTTTGTGGATGTTTCAGTATAAGACCTAACATATTGTGTAATTAGATATCACTTTTATCTTGATTACTTACAAACATGTCCCCAGGACAAATGGGTTTTACTAATTTGGTATTAAGGTATATATTAATTAACAAACATGATAAGTATAAATACACAGTGGTTATGGGGATTCCCTATACACCTATTATAATGTAAACATTATTATGTACTTTAATTTCAAAAATCATTACTAAGATGAAATATTTAAGGATTCCCATATCTGATGTCAAATGTACTATTCCAACATGACACTAAATGTTTTAAAAGAAATTTTTTAGATTTTATTATTCATGTATAACAAGTTAGTTGAAATCAAGATTTAATTATAATATTCTTGTGCTTTGTGTTATAGATATAGCATGATTATGGTTTTCAGAGACTTTTTATAGATATGTAACATGTACATCCTTGTTTGCATTGTATTGTTTATTCTATTTTTGAGCCTTGTTATAGAGGTCAAGGCTTAAGATATGATTTTTGTATACACATTATATTTTGATATACAAATGCACCCCCCCCCCATAGACACACATATATATATGTGTGTGTCGGTGAGTGATATATTTCTATGTTAGATGGGAGAGGCATAATATAAAAGAATGAATTATGATATATATATATATATATATAATAATAATTTATATAAGAAAATGGGCCTCCAAGGTGAGGATGCTAATATACATTATCTCCCTAAAAGGGGATTGGTGGTTTCCAAAGTTACAGAGACAATATATACCTTCTTGTTAAGAGGATTATACGGACACCCAAACACACACACACATATAGATATCAATTATATATATGTGTCTATGTGTGTATGCAGTATCCTATAAAGGATTATTTCTATGAATATCCTTGATAATCAGATAATGTATGATGGTTGTGTACCCTATTCGAATTCCAAGCTTGGCTCGAAGCAGGTTTGGCTGATGAGATTGAAAATAATTAAAGTTTTATTGATTTGTGTTGCCTATTTTTTGTTTGATATAATCATAAGGATACATGGAATGACAACATTCTTACTTATACTCCGTGGATATACTTCCTATAATACTTTTTACATTCCTACTTTTTTCCTTCAATGAAACATTGACATTATGAAAAACTGGTTGAGGGGGTGGTGAATTCGATATGGTATGATGTACTCTCACAGAAAACATGATCCCTTAGGGATGTGTGTATCCTTTATTTTGAATGACCTAGGTAATGGAAAGGTTTGTGTTCCTGATTACTGAGTATTTTAGAGCATGGATGGTCATTGAATTAACCTTATGGAGTTTTAGAGGATTATTATTTAGTTTTTTATTATTGTTTGGAATTGAAATATTGGGTTTGTACTCAATAAATATTTTAGTTTAGTTCACCTTTGGACATAGTGTTTTGGTCTCCTAAGAGAGATTTTGGTTAAAGAAATTTTATGAGATTAGTTTTTTCCTAGTTTCAACATTATATAGGAATATTTTGGTCTATGGTATGATATATATGTATATTTATGTAGTTTTCATAAAATGTGATGACAGGATATATGTAGGGTATTCCATGTCAATCAACCCCATATTTCGTATTAGAATTCCAAATTAACTCCATGATTATTATTTATTGTTTGGTTAGATATTAAAGAGGGTTAAATATCTCCCCCTTATTTTTTATTTTACTTGAGAATTTATAAAAAAAATTGGAAATTAGGAGGTGATCCTAACATACTGTAGAATTTTGGCTTTATATTTTTTTGGTTAAATGGGTTAGGTTTTTACAAAATGATATTAGAGAAACATGAGGGATCATGGGTATGGGGTTAATATTAGTTTTGAGATATGACTCTCACGGCTTATAAATTATCCCTTGATTATTCCGAGACAACATAATTATGGTGGAATCTTAAACTACCTAGGGTGTTCTAGGTTTCATTTGTACACTTTTCATGGGTCAGTCCTTTCCTTATAAGTCTCATGCTTCAAGAGTAGATATGTATAGGTAGGAACATATATAATGACATGACATGTCATGTGCGTACTTGTGTTTGGTTAATTCAATATTATAATTATATAAATGCCGAAATAATTGAATCCTAATAAATAAATAAATTCTGTTTTCTCATTTATTTATTAATGATGATTGGGGTATTATAATTTATTTGAGTAAATCATTTTTCTTTAAAACAAAAATTTCTATTAAATTTTACATTCTTACTCATTTATCATTAATATTAGTTTATAATTTTTTTAAATGGTGGTATATGAATAGTACCACCCCTAATTTACATCTAAGAGGTTGGGGTAGTGACCCTCAACAACCCCCAATTTGGGGGGGTGGAGGAATTGTAGCATCACTGTAGTAGGTTTTGTGTGAGTAATACAGTAGTTCCGGGTATTATAGCAATGGTGGGTAGTGTATAACTTTATTTATTATATTTAAACAATTTATAGAATTTTGATTAGGACTATGTAATGAGATTTGATACCATAGAGCCTTATATCCATCAAATTGTAATGGGTTTTCTAGCCAAGGTCTTTTGGCCATATAACAGCTCCCTATCAACTCATAAAATAGGTATTATCATGAAATAAGATAAAATTAGAATCAATGTAGTATTTTAGTATTTAATTTTAAATTGTATCTATAATTGATAAAGTACATATGTTTACTATTAGCATTAATACTTAGATATAAATATTAAAGATTTTCCTAAATTGATATACCTTTGAAAAAATAATGATTAATAGGGGGTTTAATGATTAAAATATCGTTAGTACTTTGTATATATAAATATTAGTTTTCCATTTCTAAAAAAGGGGTCTAGTTTGGGTCGATTATTTATTATAGAATATTCTTCCATGTAGAGCCATGGTTGGTCCATGTGAAGGAGCTAGTGAACATGATCTACCTATTGGGATCTCTAATAATTTGTAATATTTTGGGGGTCATGATCGAATATTTTATACTATGTTTCATGTGTTTAACCATTGGTAACCCACTGATACCAAGTTATGCTGACCTTTTAGGGTTGTTTTACTCAAAATAAATATGAATAGTGGATTCAGTTGATCTATTTATTCTATAATCCTCTAGAATTTTTATAGAAACACTAAGATTGTGTAGCCACATCCATAATTGAGAGAGTTTCATGACTATTATGGTATATATTGATATAGTAAGTGAAGGATCGTATACTATAAGACGAATGATATTTATTAAGAAACATGTGATATTAGGATAAAAATAAAGGTAAGAACCTTTAGTGAAGTTTGAGCGGATATGTCCTAAAATCCTCATGGTTGATAATCTCACGTATGATTTTATTTCAGTGTGGTTGAAACATACATAAAAGTATTAATTAATAAACTTAAATAAAATAATCTCCATCAGTGAAGAAGGAACAATCATATTTAAAGGATTCTTTGGGGTATGCTATTTGGAACTATAGTCCAATAACCCTATCAAAGCTTGACCTCACATGTTATGGTTCACAAGAAATATGATGCATTAACTTGACCTTCTATAGGTATTCTTATAAGAGATAATAGAAAGATGGAGTAAAGCCAGAAATTAGTGGCTCCATCCCCATAGAAAAAATATCAGGCACAAGATCATTAGGATAGATCAGGAAGGTTTTCATAGCCAAGAAGTTTATGAATGAAATTGCGGAAGGCCCTTCGATGGTGATAGTTACTGAATCGATATCTTTGACCAATGTATATGCATTTTTGGATTTCCTTCCATACATTTATTTTATATTATAACTTTTTGTATCTCTTTTGGGACTAGAGTTAGAACTAAAGAATAGTATCTCAATTATTTCTACCCCTTTATGTGAGTAATTATAAATAATAATTATTTTTCCCACTTTTTCTCTTTTTGTAGGATAAGTTAGACATCACATGGACTTATCTGTCATTGATATGAGTCTTCTTGACATCATCTTGGTAAGGGACTATTTGAATTAGTTCCAATCCCACGTTAATTTCTATATAATGTTAATCCCATTCTCTTATCCTATTTTGACCCAGTACACTCTTGTGGGAAAGTGGGATTACCATGAGAGTAGAGCTGGGAATATTAGGTGTAGGTTCGGACTATTACTTCTCATATGGGATGTATGATTTATGGAGAAGTTGAAACAAAGTGGTGTGAATTGTAACCTCTAGTGGTAGGATTATTTATATGTGTGTTTCCCAAAGAAATTTTCAATTTTAATTCTTGACCAATCAAGTTCCTAGGACAAATAAAACTTTGATTCCACCATATAATATGGAACTGAATGGAATAATAGAATTAAAATTTCATCTTGAGGGGATAGACTCTGAGGGTATTATATGACATGGTAATTCCCCTTTGGGTTATCCAGTTAACTTCACCATGGGAGATTGTGTAATTCCATGTATATCTATCGATTTGAATAAACTGAATTAGCTAACTATCAGAATGGTATATCCTTCATCTCAAATTGATTTCTTATATTATCAGTTAAAATGAACTAAATGGTATTCAAAAAATTGATTTTATATATTGGTTTCACCAACTTCTGGTGAGATGTGAGGATATTCTAAAATTGTTTTTTAAGTTGATATCAGAATTTAGAGTATTTAGTTTTATATATTGGAATGATGAGTATTCCTATACTTTTCATGTACCTTATAAACATTATATTACATCCACAAATAGAATTATTTTAGTGTACTCTGAGACTCAAGAGAATAATTTCATATATTTTCAGGTTGTATTTGGAATGTTAGGTGACCCTATGATTTATGTGATGCTTTCAAAAAATTTATTTTGAATTTATGAGGGTAATGTCTTAGTTCATGTGGACTGAATATTTGTTATTGTAGTAGATCATGAGAAAGTGGAATCATTGATTATTTGGGAAGTTACTAAGAACAACTTCAAGGTTCATAGTTTCTTAGGACTCGATTGTTATTATCATTGTTTCATGTTTATTTTATCATAGATTGCTAAAGTATGACCATGTTAATGAGGAACATGATATTATTATTTTTATGTTGTGTCGGACTGATTTATAAAAATTATAGAATATTATTACATCAACACAAGTCCAGATTTTTTCTATCATGTTAATGTGTTTAGGTATACTCTAATGCCTCTTATATAGTTCTTGGGTGTGTGTTGATATTAGACCATCATATGGCGGCCTACCGTTTTACAAATTTACATAATCATAAGATAAATTACCTAACTCATGATCTAAATCTATTATCTATTGTGTATAACTTCAAATATAGAAGAAATTATCTATTTAGTGAGCGATTTATGGTATATGAAAATCACAAAATACTCATGTACCTTTTTTTTCAAGGGGGTTTTAACCAAAGGTGGGATTGATGGGTTAAACACCTAAAATATTTCGATTTTGAGCTCTATTATTTCCTAATAAAGGGAAAGAAGGTAGTCAATGCCTTAAGTAATAAATATTAACTGTAAAAGTTACAGGAATATAAATATGAGTGTAGGATTATACATATCTTAGATGGCCTCTATGTATGTCTTAGAGGATCAAGAAGTGATTCATATGTATCTTATTAATCTTCAATCATTACTTGTGGATTGAGTTAAGGATTCTCATATCATTGACCATGATTGTTCCATCATTCAAGAGACACTCGATGGTTGGGAGACCCTAAATTGTTGGTCCCAATATTTTTGATCTTTTATGTATATCCATGGAAGTCTAGTGGTTCTAAATAGTATATAGGAATAGCTATGAGATATTATCACTCCTCTCAATGGGTCTTACACTTAGAAATTTAAAACAAGTACTAGGATGTTCACTAGTAATTATAGTGTCTTAGTATAAAATAGTTGATGGAAGGATTTTTATCTCAATATCATATATGTTAATGAATACTATACAAATATCAATGGTCTATAGGTAATTTGTAGATACTTTTAATATTTTAATTTAAATGGGTGATGTTACTATGGATTTCATGACTGATTTGACTCATTCTTTGAATGGAAAGGATACAGTGTGGGTTATTAAATATTAGATAACCAAGACCAACAAATTCCATCTTATCTATGAGGAATATTAAGTTGATGAATTGGGAGGATTTCGGATTTGGATATGGTGAAGCACCATAGTTTCCTGATTAGTATTACCTCTGACTATAATTCTGGATTTACCTCACACTTATGGAAACAATTATAGAATGATCTTGGATAGCAAGGGTTGTTGGGAACTTCTTATCATATTATGAAAATTTTCCACTCAAAGAGGGATATTCAAATTTTATATGTTATTTAGTGATCCTATATCCTCATTTTTGATAGTTTTCCTATGATCATTTACCATTTTAGAGATTTATTTCAATAATATCTGTTAGTAAACCATTCAGATGAAATAATTTGAGGCTATAAAAGGTTATATCATTCTCTATTATGATATAATGATATTGGGGTATCATAATTTATTTGACTCAACATGGTTAAATGTAAAATGTTATGGGTGAAACTGATCCAAAAATTGTGGTCCACAATGAAATATTGTAAAACCTCATATGATAATTAGTGGTCATGAACATTAGAATTTTGATTCTATGATTGTGTGTTTCTATAAGTATCCCATTGGATGAGTAAGATACAAATGGAAATCAAATAAATATTTTTCATTGCTTCATTGGATTGTTCAAGATCTTGGATTATATTGTAGAATTTGATTACTAATTATCTTTTCCTCTACGTTTTAGTGTCGTGCATGATGTTTTCAATGTCTCATGAGTAGTATAAATATATCCTACCCAAATCATGTTATTTGGTATGATGATAAATAGTAGAAATAGAATGGTTCCATTATAGAGAAAATATTGGTTATAATTGATTAGAATAAGAAATTATTATGGGGGGAAATACCCTTGGTATAAATACTAGAAGTATAGACAACACTCTCCCAAGACTTGGGAATATCATTCTGAGATGAATGCTCATTATTCAAACTTGTTACCCCATAAATCAAGATAAAACATCTTGATTAGGATAATTCTATATTTGGTATATTGTAATGAACCATTCCTTTTTAGGTTTTTCTTCATTAAATTTCATCCTTTATACACAATTTTAGTGTATTTAGAGTTTGTGGTAGTGGTGGAATGAATTACAATAAGGGAGAAGGACTAAAGAGGGTTTCCAAGGCCTTTAGGACCATTGGGTACTCAATGGGGTCCCAATGGTTGGTGGTTCTTGTTTAAAACACCAGGTACCTAGTGGTTAGTAGCAGGTACCTGGTAGTCTCCTGGGTAAAATCCATTTAAAAGTGGTATTTTAGATTTTTTATATCCTATGATCAATCCATATTATCCCCATTTTCAGTATTTTCCATCCTAAAATAGTTTAAATCTAAAAGTAATAATATCCTTCCATCATTTCATTTCTCCGTCCAATCCTATCTATGATATTCACTCAGAATCACAACCAAGAAGTCATGTGAGTTCTTGGTCATCAAGTCCAAGGTAGGGTTAGCACCCTCCTAAAATTTTTTCTAGGTTCACAATAAATTACATTTCCCCTTTAACTCTTCTTCATTAAAGGATTATTTAATAAGGTCCCCCATTGTTCACTCTTCCTATGATTTATAGATGGAGACTGGTAATGGTGTCCTCGATGTTGATATTCTCTCTATCTCTATTTGGATTTGTGGTTTATAGTTTTGGAAGCATTTCAAATCTCTTATAAATTATGTTTGGGATTCTATATTATTTCTTGGAGGTACCTATCAGACACTAGGATAGGGTTTTTATAAATATATAGGTATGTTGGGTTATCTTCTTCCCTGTCTCTCATGTTGTCGATTGATGCTATTTTAGGGGCATCAGGTACAATGGTGAATAATCAAACTAATGATTTTACTGGAAAACACATTAATAAAAAAATATTTAACCTTATTTGAAATTGGGTTTTCCCTTTGTATTTAATCATACCCGTGTATTATTAGTGCTTCTTTGGTTACACTCATGTTTATTAAATATTAATAATGAATGTTATGAATTTCTCCATATGTCTTATAATGTATTATATCAGGTTTGTGGATGATGCACTATAACATACGAGTTATGGTTTAATTTGGGGCCCCTTTATTCCCAATTACACAAAAACATGTTACCGTGACACTTGTCTTTCCTTAATTTGGTATTAATCCATATAGTAATTAGATTATATGATCATCTTAAAGATTTATTTGTTAGGGGATTTCATATACACCTAGAATGATATATATCTTCTTAAGGAATTTAAAGATAAAAATCATGCTTATGATGACTTTTTTAAGGCTTATCTTATTTTATGTGTATTATACTGTTTCCACATGGAACTAGATTTTATAAAATACATCTTTATTCATTTATTTGATACATTATAACATGTCGGTTGGAATTTTTTTTCCAATAATATCTTCATGATTCATGTCATAACTCTAGAATGAAAATATTCTATAGAGGCTTCTTGTTAATATAGAATATGTATATATTGTTTACACTATATTTTATATATAATTATTGATCTTTTTTTATAGTTATTGGATCAAGACATGTCTTTCAGATACACATGGTAATTTCATATATATATATATATATATGATAATTTTCTCCCTAAGAGGAGAGATGTCTCATATAGAGGAAGAAATGTGTATATATATTTGATTAATATATATATATATATAATATTTTATATAGGAAGAGGGGATTCCTGAGAATGGATTATGATATATAATACCTCCCTTAAATGTTAAAGGTGTTTTACCTTTGTAGAGAGTATATCTTCCAAACTAAGAAGATAATTGTATATAAATTATGTGTGTGTGTGTGTACATTACTCTTATATAGGATGGTTTCAGTGTACATCTTCAAAGTTAAAACCTCATACAATGTATAGGTACCCAATTAGGATTTCTATTTTTTTGGAATTGGGGTTCACTGATGAGACTAAAAAACAAGTATTATAGATATGTGTTTTCAATTGGCTTTTTGATATGATCACATGACTACTTGATTATCTAGTATATTTCATTATCAGAACTCTCTAGATATACTAATTTTTTTCTCTTTACCAACCCACTTTTTCATTTCATTTAACACTTGACTTATAACATACTAGATAAAGATGGATGGTGACTTTTATGGGGTATGATATACCCAAACCTTGCAGATGTTCCCTTGGGGATACGTGTGGGCCCTTTTACTAATGTCCAAATGAATGCTTCATTTTAATGAGTGTGAGTGTTATGAAGAATAGGTGGACACCATATTAGGTTCACAGAGTTCAAGGTGATCATTTTGGAGTTTTTTATATTATTTTAAATGTAACAAAATGGTTCAATCCATACTACTTATCTAAGAAGAGTACACCATAGAACATCTCATGTAATGATCTTAAGGGAGTGTATGGGTGGACCATTTTGTGTATTATTATCTTATTATTATTTTCACCCATGTATAGAAATTATATATAATGATGGTATTTTATATTATATGTATACAAATTCTTATAGTTTTCAAAAAATGCATTTATGTGATATTTATTTGCTCTTCCAGGTCTATCGACCTCATGGTTAATGAAGGGATTCTATCTTACCACCATGGTTTGTATTTATTGTTTGGTTGGATGTTAAAAGGGGTAAGTCATATCACCCTAGTTTTTATTATCCCTTTACATTTACACTAGGCTTTAGATATCATGAGGTGCACCTGAGGTCCTGTAGTAGTATGGTTGGGACCATTTAGGTAACTTGGGTTAGGTTGTTATACATCAGTCATTGAGTTCACTTATTATTAACTCCAGGATTCTATTATCGTATATTTAGTTTACTTATTATTGATAACATGTAAAACACTCTTCGTCTCAATCGATTGAACACACCATCCTTTTAAAGTAATTTGAAAAAAAAATTCGAAAATTTGAAATTTATTATCGATTGATGAACTTGTTCTATGTTGAAATGAAAGGTTATTATGTTAGTGGTAAGCTAGAAATGTGAGGTCCATGTCATATTAAAATAGATAAAATTGAATATTCAAGAAATATATGACAATATGAAGTTGGGTATAAATGAGATAAGTATCTACTAGAATGAAAAGTGGTTCCTATTAGTACGAGTCATTTCTCTAAAAGTTTTATCAAGATTGAATCTGAATGATGTTTCTGTAATGATATAAGTGTGATCGTATATATGAATTCAAGGCATTTAATTTCTTGTATATTAAACATAGAATAATAGGGTTAAATAGTTATGTTTAGTAATGGTAAATAGTGTGGTTAGAATTAATTCAGATAAAGTGATAATATATCATTATTTATTAATTATACCCCTTAGGATGAAACCCAATCCTGAAATGAATTGGGAGTCCCCAATGAATTCTCTCTGAATAATGGAAATTGAATTATTAATGGAAATATGGAATTTAAATCATAGAATGATGGAATATTTAATATTAATATTAAAGTGGATTGGTATTCATTGGGGAACCTAGCGAAGTTATTTGAGTTTCCTTCAATCAAATGAGTTTATATTATAGTGAGGAAAGTAATATCATTTATGTGTTGTTGAGGCTAATAGAAAAATTCAATAAAAAATAATATACGTTATTAAATTATCATTCACTTTCTTTAGGTTTGGGTAGTGGGTTTTATTGTGGACAATGTAATATATTGATTCATATATTGGAATTATTATCTAATTAAGAGGAGGATTCCCTAATGGGGATTTAATTGTTTATTATGTGTAATCACTAACTTGATATATGATACATCAGCTAACTAATAGATAGAAACGGTGTCAAGATATAGATATTGATCTCTATGGTACTCAACATCCATCTAGTGTTAGTGTGGGATGATGATGGATATACCCTTTCTCATCTACTAATATGGTTAGAGAAAATTTATGAAAAGTTCATGTGCATAAAAATACTCACCCACTCATTTATGATGAGATAGTGTAGATATTTATATGGCATGGTTAGAGGTTTCTAATCCCTCCAAAATATCCAGTGTGGTACATATAGATATAGTTAGTTCCAATAGTATCCCCAATTATAGATCATGATAAATGGGATGGGTGGAGATTTATATTTACTCTAGTATCTTTAGCATGTGAATGTGATGATGGTAATTCACCTGAGTGGAGAGACTCATTCTCTATCATAGTAAGGATTGAGGTTGATGATAATGGACCATATATTTTCTCTCCTCATCACATGGATCTTGGATCTAGGAGGACCAGATATACAATTCCATCCTGAATATGATTATTTCTACCATTATACTGATATATATATTTCACCATAGTGATGTTAATTTTATTCAAAATAAAAATATGTATAAACTACTAGATTTATATATATGTATTTAATTTATCACATTAGAGATATATAGATATTTTTATTTCCTCTAGAAGATCCAAGATGGGTAGAGATGTGTATTTCCTTTAGAATCTAATGATTTGAGAATATAGGGTTAATTAACATGATATGAATCTATGATGGGATGTGTGATAATTTCTTATTCTCCAATTTTTTGTATAAGTAATCCTTGTTATTTAAAAATTTCAATAATAGTGAACAATGTGTAACTTAATAAGGGTTAATCATGATTATTTCGATATCATTGATGACTCCAATGTTGTAAGATGTATGTTTCTAGTTTATCATTTATACACATATATATTATATTATTTATTGGGGTCAATCCACTTATTAGGGAAGCCATACATGGGACTATTATACCTACCCCTATGTTAACACTTTTTCACTGGTCACTTTCTGCCCATGATAATCTACTAATCTGAGAGGATGGGAAACCATAGAGCTTAGAGATAGTGGATTATGTGGAAAGGTAGTGGAGTGGAATTAATTATGGTGACCACCCTCTGACCATTAGTATTTGGTATGTCACACTTTGTGATGTATAAATTATATTCAGTATTTTAGTTGTACCTGATTATAATATTGCATCATCTAACATTATAAATTGATGTTTCTTATTAAATCAGTTTCATCGTAATAAAAAAAATTATATATAAGAATTTTCTTTACTATTCAGTTTATAATTTATTCATGTATAGTAAATTTTAGAGTATGATAGTAGGTCAAAATTGTTTATAGGTAACACCTCCCATGTTTGTGTGGATACCTCAACATTGGTCTCCAGCCCCTAATCTGGTGGAGGATGTCTTAGGTAGTTTATCTATTGGCACTCTGAGATATGACATATTGGTATCAATTTGTACAATAGATTTTGGACTTAGGAACATGTTATGTTGGTTGGGATTGACTAGACCATGTTATACTATGGATCTCAAGTACATGTGGTCAAAATAAAAGACCATGTAAATGATGCAATGAAAAGAGTATTCTGGAGCATTACTCTTATTGATGACACAAGACTATGACCTCAGTGTTTAAAATATTATTATGAATGGAGGGGTCATTCATCATATAGATTCTAGACATGATTTTCTTATTTCATAATTAATTTTATTACATCGTTGGATAGTATATGTGGTCATAATAAATAGGGATTTATCGACTTCCTCACCATTTTTAGGAGTTTGAGGTCTAGATCCTATTTGGGAGATAGTGGGTAGGGATTTCTGAGATTGAGATGTTCAATTTTGTGTCAATGGTTTTGATGAAATAGCGAGACAAAGAAATTCGATTATGTATTACAGAATGGTCATAGATAAATAATTTTAGAGCACCTAATCCGACTCATATATTAGTCATTTTAGGTGATAGTATTGAATCCTTATAGGATGAAAGAGGAATTCACTATTGTTTTTTTGAATTTGTCTAATTTTTATTATAGGATGATTGAGATTTTAAATTATTTTTTTGATATATATGAGTTTATTTATTCTTTTTCATGAGTTTTAGTGTTATACCTCCGAGTTTTAATGTTTTTCAAAATTTATGACTAGTGTAGTGTAGTGGAATTATAATGGGTATGGGAACTCTACTGGTAACGGACAAGCTAGTAATGAATTCCTTCTATAATTATAATTATAAAGGATAATATACATGTATAAATTTTTTAAGGAAATTAAATAAATAATTTACACTTGGTTATAGATGAAGAGACTCCATATTAGGATGTACTAGGTTTCTTCTCATGTAAGACAATATTTTCTATTGGTTTTTGATCTAATAAAATGATAGGAATTCACTATAGAGATTACTGGTGGGATTGTAAAAATATTAATGTCATGTCCTTACATGGAATAATCAGTTTTACTTCAGTATAGGTAGGTGATTTTCTAGAGTCTAAACCAAACATTCTTTGAGTATCGATGAATTATAAAATTCATATTGTTGTTGTGGATGGTTTCTATGCCATCATAATAGTTGATTTGGTAGGATGATTGTGGTCATCAAGTGTTAGTGTAATGACAATGAAGAAGATGTTTGGTTTATGTTTTGTATTTAATGGGAATCATTATATGTGGTATGATCACCTTTATAATGTTCTATAAGCCTATGATTATCTAAAGGATTATTTTCATTCACTGGGGTGTAACTTGATATTATAGCATGATGTGGTTACTAGTAGTTGGATGTTATTTACTTGGAGAGGAAAGAATACTAATTTGATAGTATGTTTGCTAGTTTGGAAATGTATAATTAATATATGAGTGAGTACTAAGTAGATGTTATCATTGGTTTGAGTAAGGAGCCTTGGAATGAGGAGTTTGTTACTTTATTTAAAGAGTTAGTGGAAAAATAGACTAAGTGATTGCCTCTGATTATGTTATTAATCATCACCACCTGGAATTAAATTTATAAAATGTTATTTTTGTGCCTTTGATTAGTAATTTCATGGAATATTGTGTAGAATCCCATGTTTTCTTTTTAGTTCAAATCAAAGAGACCCTTGGAGGCACCCATGGTAACCATTGATGTTGATTTTAAATGGAATCAATATTGACTAAATATATCAATTTGGAATAATTAATATCTTCCTTGAGGTGTAAATCATAACACATATCCTGAGATAGATGGTTAATGTCAAAATAATGAGACATAATGTGTGGATAAATTCGTATTATTGGGGGAAATAATGTCCTCATATTCTTAAATTCTAATGTTTCAGTGGTTGTATAGTATATTTTTTCAATTTGTTGATTTCAATGATACAATTGATCCTAAAGATTGATAGGTATTATTTTGTCCATATGTTTTATGGATGATATGATCATCCAAAATTCATCCACGAAATAAATTTATCAAAATAAATCCTTGAGTTGAATGTATCATTGAGGAGATATATTTTCCCAATATGATTCCTCATGAATCTTGGGTGTTTCGAGGTGGTTTCAGTTCACTACCATGAAACTCAGTGCCTTATTTATTGGTTAAAAATAAATTTTAGGTTTCCATATTTCAGGATTAAATATTAATTACTGTGTTAATTATGTTTCTAGTAGTTTTTCATTCTGTAGATGGAAATTTTAAGGTTTGGAGTATGTAATATCCAAGACTTCAGCTTAAGGGGCACTTTTACACTTATGAGAAAATTAATTTTAATAGGGTTTTTTTGAATTTATTTACTAATTTTGGAAGGTTTAAATTATATTTTTACTAATTTATTATAATTTCATTAAATTTATTAGATTCCATAATAATATTTAAAATGATGTTTTTTTATTTTTCTGATATTTTAAAAAAAATTGTCATGTAGTGATTGTTTTAGAGAATTCAATGGTTTCACAAAATATAATAATGATAATGATAATAATAAAATAAGTTCTTATTAATCCATATATATTTATCTTATGGAATAATGTTTCCATAAACCCAAATTTCATTTACCCTAGAGACATAGAGGATGCCTAATATAGGAGGACCAAGAAATAATCAAGGGATCCAAACACAAGGTATGGTTCTTTGAATTTTTTTCCTCATTGTATCTTAAATTTTTACCACTGAACACTCTCTCTTATTATTTATTAACAAATTGGTGAATTTTATTCTAAAATTAGTGTATATTAAACTAAATATATCTATATAAACAATGGAATTGGTATTTTGGGAATCTAATAAGTTTATTTTGAAAAAATATATAGAGATGATTGGATTCAAAAAAATATATCTCTATATATAGGAGGTGAAAACCATAAATTCATAATTCAAGTTTCATATGTGTAATCCAATATCTCTATAATATTTTTTTTATATTTTTTTATTTTGGTGTTTATATCTATATAGTTATAAGTGATATTTAATTTCTACATTTTTGGATAATTTTGGAATTAGTTAAATTATGGTGGATTCACTTAACAATCCATATACCCTTATGCATCCCTTCTCAGAATGAATCGAATGAGACTAATTGTTCATAGAGCTAATTTATAGATTTGAATTTATGGTAGAGAGAAGTTATACCCTAATTACACTTTTATCTAGATTTTATTTTTCTTAAGGACTGATTTAGGGGATTATTTTTATGATTTTTCTATCTATAGGATGAGACAATTTTGATAGTCATTTTTTGGAAATTCGAGAGCTTATCTTTTTAGAAACCTATCATTGGGGGTGATGGTGATGATATTTGTGTAAATGATATCCAAAGAGACATGAAATATTCAATCGTTCAATGTATGTGTAAATTTGATCCAAGTTTTACCTAGCACATGAGGTTGTGATCCTCCCATATATATGGAAGTGGGAATGATATGGATTATCTGATAATTTCATTAGATGGTAATGGTTTCATCAATCTAGAAATACCCCCATATAAACACCACATGGTTCCTCGATCATCTAATATCCCAATTTTATGGCTACTTCCATCATAGGGTATGGTGAAACCTGACCTCTCCTTATTATTTTCTCAATTTTATCCAACGGACTTTACGTCTTCACACCTATAAAGTCGCAATGTTGGAAGCTCTAACCAGTGTCATCTAATCACTTGATTGGATGACTGAGAGATGACTACAAGGGGAGTTACTAAGGATTCATTTCATATTGTGTTGGATTTCCACATGGAACCCCTAGTAATCTAATAGGTATCTTGTCCTATGGAAAAGCGTGCATGAGTGGATTTTTATGTCAAAAAAATTCATCAGACTCCTCTCGACCTTCCAAACCTTGTGGAACCTAGTTTTGGTTATTTTGGAAAGGTTTATTATATAAATTAAGCTATTGAAGTTCAATTAAAATTTATATTTTTTAATTTTAAAATAATAATGATTGGAAATTTGTTAATCGAATAATTATGAAAACTAAAACTAGTGTTCACTCAAATATATGAGAATAACCGGCGAGGTATGAATACGGGTAGTATTGTAATAGACAAACCAAGGCCAAAATAGACCAGTCACCTATCTCATCTCATTATGGGGTGGGGTAAAACAAATATAATGAAAAAAATATTGAATAAAAGTAAAATAATACATAAAAATATATTATTATTTGGAAATACACAATAGATACAATTTATCCAAGTCGGTTAAACCATAAAAATATGAAAAAGTCTAGAAAAAAAGTCTCCATTGGATGAAGAATCACCTTTAAACAATCCCAAAACTAAATATAAATTAATATAGAATCCTGAATACTACAAAATTTTCTTCCATTTACCTGAATCTTTAAAAACATGGTCTTCATCTAGCCACATGAAGAAGTAGGGTGTGAGCAACAAATCCCATCACAATATCACCAAATGATATATACAATCCCTAATAAAAATAATTCACCAGTCTAAGCTTTAAAACAAAAACATTTTTTCAATAATTTTAATAAATAAATCAATTCGAAATCCATTTTCAAATGATCCTTGTGTTTTTCACAATCTTCATTCTATATCTTCCAAATCTAGAAAAGCAATTTGGTAAAGATAATGAAAATTAAATGAAAATGTTATCCAACATACATAAAATAAACTTTCATGTGATAAAAAACAATTCACCTACCATTCAGGATCTATCTTATGGGAAAATGTTTTCAAGACACTCACAATCCCATAAAAGGAACAAAGATGGATCTGAACTAACATTGAAGCCTTCCATAGACCATATATATATATATTTGTTTACCTCTAAGTGGTGACACACACACTAAGGCTACCCATGTATCCATCTCAACATATGCAAGATTCCTACTATGCAATGATTTTTAATTTATATTTTAAAACCCAAATTCAAATTTTTATTAAAAATTTTCAAATCCAATACAATATTATATTTGGTTTGAAAATATATTTTCCACTTCAAATAATGGACATTCCACTTTTGAGGAAAAAACGCTTTAAAACATGAACCCATGCCCTTATCAATTTCAACACATATAATTCCATTTCAAATATCAATGAAATCAATAAGTAATATAAGAAAATCAAGAAATTATAACAATTGAAGAGATTAACCTCCCTCAAGATCATAGGAAACCTAACCGTCTTTGAAAAAGTGTACTAGAAACCAAAAGATCATTATTTGAAAGAAAATTAATAAATAAAGACTAAAAAGGATTGATAGAAAACCCAACCCCATTAGAAATACAAACAAAAAATGGTGCTCCAACAACCAATGATATTGAACCCAAGTAAAAGGATTACCTAGAGATATGAAGTGTCAAACCATGTTGATCAATCACTGAACGAATTGATCTAGACTGAAGGAAGACTCCAAAAATTTCCTAGTGTAAGATCTTAGTCCAAGTAGAGGAGGATACAAAAAAGAAATGATACCTCTAACACCCAGAAGTCACCCTAAAAATGAGAACTCAGGGAATTACATGGTGTGTAATATTTTATATTTCATGAATCCCTTTAATCATGAGTTATAATGAAAATTGAGTCAATTTTTTAATTAAAAATAATATTTCACATTACATGATGATTATCCATTACAAAATGTGTAAAAACTCACATTGTGAATTCAACACTTGGTATTAGTCTGGTCAGCATTACACATCATGAAAACCCTTTAAACGAAATGTAAGTTCCCAACAAATAAAAGAAAAATCATACATAAGAGCTGAAAATCCAACATACTCATCACTTAACCATCACAGGTATCCTCCAAATTTAGGTTCAAAAACACTTGTCCAATGAAAATGTGAAACAAAAGACAAAGATCAGAACATACCGCATATTAAGGTAACAAGGAGTTACAATATCTCCACAATAAAAGAGTTTTATCTCACAACAGAGCTCAGGATCCTAGATCCCCAAAAGGAGAAGTTCATTTCTGCCTCATCAATGACTCACACTCCCATATCTCATGGTCATCCTATCAGTACTTCCATGGTACCAAGAGATGGGGAATTGTTTTATCTTGTAGTACATTATCCTATATATCCATAATCTAAAATGGATTCTCCACTAAGTGGTATCAGGATCAAGAACAACATCCTCTGATCTAATCAAATGGGAAGGATCTAGTATATACCTACTCAAATAGGAATCATGAAAGACATCATGAATATATGTCAAGATGTACAGAAATAGTAACTGATAGTCCACCCTTCCTAGTCACTCAACACTCTCAAAAGGTCCCACAAACCTCAGTTCCAACTCAACTTACTTACCCAAATGATGATTTCCCATGTTAGGTGAAACTCTAAGAAAGACCAGATCACCAAACTCAAACTCCATAGTCTGATGAAGATAGACTTTGTAATATTTATAAAGACTCTTAGCTATGATCAAACTATTCTAGATCAATTACACCACCTTTTTCATCTACAAAACAAAACTCGACCCAACCAAGGACCACTCTCCTAACTCTTCCCATCACAAGGTTGATCGATATGGCCACCAATAAAAAGCCTTGAAGGGTGACATCCTAATAGAATATAGAAATCTATTGTTATAAGAAAACTCAAAAAAGGAAAATTTATGTCCCAATATACTCTAAAATCAGGAACAGAACCCTATAGCATGCACTCAGGAACCATGACAGGCCTCTCTTTATACATATATATGTTTGTGGATGATAATCCATGATTAACTTAAAGTGGGATCCCATTACCTCTTTAATACCTTTCCTTAATCGTTATCTAAAACTAGATTCTCTATCATAAATAATATAGATCCAACCCCATGAATCATTATATTATCTAGGACATATAAATCCCCTTGAGGTTCCACTTTCAATTTAACCTTTATTGGAATGAAATTTTTTGATTCAGTGAGTCTTTCAATAATCACCCAAATCAAATCCTTCCCATTAGGATGCCATGGTAAAACAATAAATAAATCCATGGAAATATAATCTCACTTATATAATAGAGTGGGTAATGGTTTCAAAAAACCTCTAGGTATCTGGTTTTCTACCTTTAATATTTAAAAAGTGAGATGTTGTGATACAAAATGTACAACTGACAGCCTCATCCCTGGTCACCAATACCGACATCTCAAATTGTGGTACATATTTTTAACCCTAGGGTGCATGGACCAACAAGACCAGTTCTGTCACAACCCGTCCTCGGGGCCCGTGTCGTGACTACCCCAAGCCCGCCATCATAGGCCAGGGGCTGGAGACTAGCACCAAAGGCGTAAATCCCGATAACTATGAAGGAATTTCCTTTATAAAATTAAACAAAACATCCCAGAGTACAAGAGGAAGTAATACACTAAGTACAACAGAATGTGATGAAAAGTAAGTGGGCCAGAATACAAACCCAACTGAAAGTATAGATACAATAGAATGAAAGTACAACAGAAAAAGACAAAAAGCTGGAAGAAAGGAAGCAGCTGATGGGTCGTCCTCCTCGGATCCTACATGAAGGGTAGGTACAGATAGTGCAGCTCCTAGATCGTCCACCACGGATCCTACCTGAAGGGTAGGTACAGATAGCGCAGCTCCTGGATCGTCCACCACAAATCCTACCTGAAGGGTAGGTAAAGATAGCCTCCACAACACTCTCGCCCGTCAACCTCCTCCATGTGTCGTCTCTTCGTGAAGTCAACCACTGGATACTGACTCATCGTGAGGTCCACCTCCGGGTACCGTCCCGTCCTCGAACACTCGGCCTCCGTCAGCACTGCCTGTCGTCTGCAACCGACACAACAAGGTGCGGGCATAGCCCGTGCAGGGGTGAGTATAACGATACTCAGTAGGGACCCCGAGACCATCAAGGTCTTTCTAAATCCAACAAGGATAACCAAAAAGCATAAACACAATAGATAACCCTTACTTAGATATAAGTCCATACTTATACCTAAGTAATCAAGTAACCCATCTCAATCATGACGAAACACAAAGGTTATGAAATCAACGGATAACCACTACTTAGATATATGCCCATACATATACCCAAGTTATCAAGTGACCCATCTCAATCATGAGGTAAACACAAAGGTCATAGACTCAGCTCAAACCAGGATTTTTATTAACGAAACCGTAACTGCTGAAGAGCCCCATCTCTGGAGAGTACAGTGATCATGTCATGACTCCGAGGTACTGCTCACTAACCTAAGACTGCTGAGGTACTCCTCCTGTCGACTACCGCGGGTCAGCCACCCAAAAATAGTAGTGCTACCCGCCGGGGTCTTCCACCTAAACACAGTAGTGCATCCCCCCTAATAGCCTACAGAGGTACTCTCCGGATGAGTACCGCGGGTCTGCACCCAAACATAGTAGTGCTCCATACTCCATGGGTCTGCACTCAAACAATATAGTGCTCCATCCACTGGGCTAGTCGACTCACTCCAAGTTGAGTCGGTCAAGCAGTCGTCAGGTCTCAGCCAGCTACACGGTCTCCGTACTCCGTACGCTCATCTCCGGGAGGGTCCTCTCCACGAGCTACAGGTTTATACACCATGTATTACAAAGTCCCATGAAAAAATTATCTCAAAGGACCGCCTTGTCATAGGGGTCTCAACACAACAGACGGCGCGTCAATCGGACGTCCGGTCTGTGAGTTATTAGCCTTTTCGTCCCAGTGGCTTTGTTGGTTTCGTGTATGAACCAACCCAACCATATCCCAATTTTACCCTGAACTCTCATAGGGTATACTCATAGGGACTGTTTCTCAACATGATCACCAACGCCACTGACAGTTCGTCAAACGGACGTCCGGTCTGAAAGTTATCAGTGTTTCCGTTCCAGGGGCCTAGTTGGATTTCGGGTTCAATCCAACCCGGACACTATCCAACTGCATCCAAAACTCAGTAAAATTATTTCAATAGTTCTGTATCATCAAAAGGAATCCAACAAAGTCGACGGCACATCTATCAGACGTCCGAAGCTCAAGTTATAAGCGTTTCCGCTCCGAGGGATCAGTTGGTTTCGTGTTCGAACCATCCCGACCATACACAAAGTTCTCTGAAACCTTGAGTGTAATATACCAAAAATACCGTCTCGATCCAAGTATCGCATCGCAACTGATGGTGCATCAATCGGAGGTCTATAGCCCAAGATACGGGTGTTTGAACGGAAACTGCCAGAAAATAGAGGGTTCGGGCCCTATCCGACCCGGCCCGAGACCCCCTGGGTCGGCCCGAACTGGGTTGACCCAACCCGGGTCTAGGTCTAGCCCGGCCTGGGCGTGGCCCGCATGGCCTGCTTGGCTGGCCGAGCTGAGTGGAATAGGGGGGGAGGCGCGCGCCCACCTGATTGACGCCGCGACCCCCCCCCCCCATGTGGGGGCCGCTCCCTTGACCGCCGGGGGTTACGATCCCTGGTCTCCCCACTGGTCCCGCGCAGTCGTGGGACCACCGTCTGCCGCTGTGGCTTTAGCTATAGTGGACCTTCTTGGCAGTATGCCGGGCACCGCTGCCTCTTGGCAGCCGGCCGGTGCGGCCACCGCCTCCGGCCGTAGTGCTGGCGTGGCGCGCCAGGAGGCTCTTCCAGGGACCACCGGACGCGCTCCGGTGGTCCGTTTTTCTTTCCATCTTCTCCAATGGTCCTCTCCGGACCCGACCTTCACTGCGGAGGCTTCAAGATGACTTTGCGGCCCTGTTTGTCATCGCCCTTCATTCTACGCACAACGATCAACCAGCGGAGTCTTCGAATCACCTCCGCGACCCCAACTCCGGCCAGGGTTTCGTTCGGCCTCAACGGCGCAGCACGACGACTACGCGCTTCTTTATCCTGTTATTTCTTTTTTATGCACGGTGCCATTGCACCGCACCGCCTTTGTTCGTGCCACAATGAACATAATGACAAAGGGGGAGGAGAGTCGGTCATGTTCGTGCGGTCTGACCTCCTCTCGTTAAGTTGATAACAAGCGGCCCAAAAGGCGAAGAACGACTGAGGATTTTTCACGAACAAAATGTAATCAACCCTTACCTCAAAATTGACATCGCACATCATCAAGTCGTAGAAGTCGAACGTCACGGTATTCGGGTGTCACGGAAAAAAGGTATCGATTCCGTCGACATCGGAAGAAGTAGAAGAACGTTGTTGTTGGCGTCGGCCTCCATGGTCGGCGTCTCCTTCCTTGTCGCGGAAGAGGAAGGTTTTTTTTCTTCGTTAAGGAAGGGTTTTCCTTTTTTGACTAGGCATAGTTCTTCATTGAAGAGGTGTCATTCTTCAAGGAGGAGAAATTCTTTCCGCTTCCTTCCTTCTTCTTCTTCTCACAAGGCCCTCTCTCTCCAAGGTCCTCAACACAAAGTGTGTCCCCCAAAATAAAATAAAAGGGCTCAACCTATTATTGTATTATCACATGCCATTTGAAATTCAAAACTCAAAACACTTAATTGATTAAGAGTTTCAATAAATTAATTATGTGCTAGTTGGCACGAGTTATGAGGGAGAGAGGGAGAGAAGGAGTTACCCAAAAATTAAGAGGGAGGTGAGGAGTTACAAATTTAAGAGGGGATAAGATATGAACGTTAGGGGAAGGTGAGGGGTTGGGTTCGTGTGGGCCCCACCCCACCTTAATCCTCTCAAAGGTAGTTAACTACAAGTGGGTCCCACCCCTAACTCCCTTACTTAGGTTATAACCACATAAGAGAGGGATAAAGTGTTGTGACACAACACTTAATCCACTTAACAAGAAATGAAAATATAATTGTAAAACAATTATATTTTTATCCCTCACTTTTTTTTAAACAACTCCTACCGAGAAAAAGAAACTCCAGAAAGGGTCCTCTTAAGCAATTATTGGCGTTGCGGTTTCATCGGATCCCTTGGATTTCAATTCTGAGAACCGGTTCAAAAGTTAGAAAAACCCGCTCGTTCGTTCACTGAATGTAGCCGAGCTAAACTTCGGAAAATGATTCCGGGCACACCGTGCCTCGGAATCAGGCGCTGTCAGAAACTACGTTCATGTAAAATTCCAAAGAAATTAAGAAAAAAATTTCCATGAAATTTTCCGGTATTTACAAGTTCCCACTATATAAAAACTTTTATCTCAGGGGAAACAAAACAACCTACCTACCACAGAATCAGAAATCTCCACTAAAAGATCAACACAACTTGCACAGGGTCTCCCCAATATTTGGGATTCCTCCTAAGCATTGGCTATTAGGGTCATTTTTTTTCTCAATCCAAACTCTATCATAAAATGACAAGTAAATTTTTATTGAAACCAATAACACCTTTACATTATCCTCTTCTTCTCCCAATCTCATCTCAACAAACAAACTCATAAAATACCAATTCACAACTGATTCTATCATGACTTGTGTTGGTAATTTTATTCTTACTATATTACCAACAACATTCCCTTTCCTAGGGGTATGTAATATATAAAAATCAATGGTCTGAAGATACTCAGCCCATTGCATCTGTTGTAAGTTCTTATCTATCTATGTGGAAGATTTACATTAGTATTTTTTTTATCAGAATACACCATAAACTACTCTCCAAAGATATAGTCATACCACATTTTGAGAACATGCACAAAAGCTACCAAATCTAGATCATGTGTATTGTATTTCAACTAATGAGGGAGTAATTGGCATGAGCCATAAGCCAAAAAATGTTTCCCCTCTAGCAAGACACATCCCAGTCATGTTCTAGAAGCATCTCAAAAAATCATAACGTAAAAATGGTTTTGTAAGAATCACAACTGGTGATGAAGTCTTCCTCATCTCTATCTCATAAAAATATATAAAAAACTTTTCATTTCATTCAGAAATTACACCCTTATAGGTTAATGATGACATAGAATTTTTGATCTTGGATAAGTCCTGAATAAACCATCTATAGTAACCTACTGAACCCAAGATTATTTAGATCTCAAACATGTTTCTTGGATTCTCCTATGACATAACTACGTGCACCATTCTAGGATCAACTGAGACTCCCCTATTAGATATTACAT
Source organism: Viscum album (assembly GCA_963277665.1). Taxonomy (NCBI): domain Eukaryota; kingdom Viridiplantae; phylum Streptophyta; class Magnoliopsida; order Santalales; family Viscaceae; genus Viscum; species Viscum album. The sequence goes on along the minus strand of OY728127.1, from coordinate 1,513,806,518 downwards.
GCCCCATATATTTCACTTTCTAGATCCAAAACTCACACTTTTAAAGCATTCCATAAAAATGATGTTCCCTCAATGTTTGTATAATGACATTCAAATGGTATCTCTTCTCCTGCTCTATCTTAGAGTATACTGAAATATCATCTTTGAACACAACAACATAAGATTCCAAAAACCGATGATATATTCGATTCATTAAATAAATGAACACTGTATGTGTGTAAGTGAGTCTAAATGTAAAACCTGAAACTCAAAATTCCCATATCGACTCTAAAACACTATCTTGGGTATATCCTCTTATAATACTCTTAGATTTTGGTACCCCAACCATAACTCAATATTATAAAACCCATGATACCCTATTAGCTAAGTAAGGAGATCATCAATTTTGAGTAAAGGATTCTTTTTTCTTAATGGTCACCTGATTCAAATTTTCATTGTCAATATAAATCTAAGATTTTATTCTTTATTATTATAAAATAGTACCAGATAAGACAACGGTGTCATTCTAGGATGAATAAATCATTTCACCTCCCCATCTTCAAGATAGATGTTTTGTTCCTACAAGTTATTAGGTTTTATTGGGCATCATCCTAATTAACATGTCAATAGTAAACTCAACCTCTCTATGTGTAAGAAATCTATAAAAATCATCCTGAAATACCTTAGGTTATGCCCACAAAATAGTAAGTATTTTACCTCCCAATAATGGGTCAACTTTATCAAGAATCATTTCTAAAAACTAGTATGGTATTAATCTAGAATAAGGGAAAACATGCCCTTCCCTTCTCGATATAGAGTCCCACTCACCCTGAAAAACATGATTGACCACATCGATAGATAAGAACTATATTCAATGGATATATCAGTCTATATGGTACTTTATACTAAGAAAATATTTCATTCTGATGATCGAGTCAAATATGTTAATATCAAGCACTAATAATTCCCAACCCACCTAAAAGTCGCATATCACCACCTGACATGTGGGGCATTTGAAACCATGTTCAGACCTCATACTAAAGTCATGGAAACATCCAACAAGAGTGAAATAAGATCAGAATTAAATCCCAATACTTTTTTCGACATTGACGATATAAAAAAATTAGTACCACCTCTCTCATATAGAGATAACACTATAGAAGATGAAATAAACGACATACCTCTAACAATATTATACTCTATTTCAGATTCCTCTACAGCATACTTAGATGCATAAATTCCTCTGAACTTATTAACATGGAAATCCCCCTTTTTCTAATAATGATACCCACTACCCTTGTAAGAATCAACCTAAACTGGTGATCCCTTGGATAATGTGGATCTCACCTTACTAAATTGATACATCTTATCTCAGAAATGAATCAGATTGCTATATCACCAACAAATATGACATGTTTTAGGATCCTCTATACACTACGGCCTGGTTTGACCTTCCCTCCCACACAGGTAGGAAATGACCTATTTATTCCTTATAGAATTTCCTAAAACCAAACCTGTAGAAAACCTACCACTCTTGTGCTTTCTTTTCTGACCAGAAGATGCACCCTAACTAACTATTGCACCCGCTGAAGCTCTACCCAAGACAGCACTCCCATATATGTCTACCTCATCTAATGTTACTTTTTACACTACCTCTATAATGATAGGAAGGCACAAAGGAACAAGAATTTATCGAACATCATCCTTCATCCACATCTACAACCATCAAGCCTTCAGGTAATCATTAGTGATAAGCTCTGGTTCTAGATACACCAACTCATAAAAGCGGGAGGAGAACACTATAATGGTACACTCTCCCTATTCCAATTTTAGAAAATCCTGGTTAATTATTTCACATAATGTATTAGAAAAAAATTGTTGATAGAATATATTCAGGAAAGATACTCTGGTAAGACATTCATGAAACTTAGATTTCACTATATAATATCACCATATTCTTCCTGTCCCCTTGAATATTCATGTGTAAAACCCCACATGAGAATCCTAATGAGTCTTAAAAAATATCAAGACCCTCTCAATCCATTCATGCCACTACACTAAATCTTGTAGTCCTTTTTCACCATGGAATATAAGTGGATGCTTGTTGGTAAATTTTGGACCATGATCCAATGTCCACCCTGGTTTAGTATACCTACTGACCCGATAGTACGAATGGTATGAATCATTATTTCAACCAAAGAATCATACATTGGATGATCTACCAATGGAATCTACCTTTTATCTTCCCCACTAGTATTTGGAAGACTTCTTCTTAGAGGCATTGCCTGTTAAACACCAGAAAAATGTAGGATCGAAATAATGATGTAGTTGATCAATATACAAGAGGGGGGTGAATTGTACACTTTAAAAATTCCTTTCGAACCTTTAAAGTTGGTTACGGATAACTATGTTTTCCATAGACAAGGAAAGATCTATGTTTAAAATAGTTAAACTAAACTAATTCACAACACCTCTAATCACCTATAGGAGAATTGGAACTAAGGTTTACAAAATGAGATTCTACCTTAAAGCGTATTGAATCTAAATTACTCAAAGTACAAGTATAAGTAAATATAAGAAGATTGTACTTTCATTACAATACAAAAGTGCAGTGGAAAAACAAGTAGTAAAACTACAAGTAACAATATATAAGTCTTTTAACCCAAAGAGAAGGGTATCAAACAACCAAGGATAAAGGTCCCTTGATTTATACTTTCAAGCAAGTCTGTCTTACCCACACCAGGGTATGACCCCAATAAGAAGATAGGAATCTCTGTCTTTCTATCCCCGCAAGCCCTCAACTTCAAGGTAGTTGGAACCTCTGTCTTCCTCAGCAAGGAAGCCCTCGAACTTCAAGGTAGTCGGAACCTATGTCTTCCTATCCCCAAAAGTCCTCGAATGTAATCACCAACATTTGGAGTCGCACGAAGCAATCTGAACGAGCGGTTCAGTACGCACAAAGCATGAAAAGCTTATCTCTCTAGAAATCACCTTAACAGCGTGTGGTCTCTAGATCGATCAACTTCTCTATTTTTTTTAGCTCTTTCAAATGAGCTCCTATTTATAGGCAAATTTCCAATGGTCGGCTCCCTCCTCCAACGATCATATTTTCCATGAAACTCGGAGGGACCTATACATGTGTAACTCTACCAACGGTTAATTAGAAACTGAATGAACGACATCGTTTTATAACAAACCATGTATAACTGAATGCACGACATCATTTTGAAATGGATCAAAAGTGAGTAAGATCCATATAAAATTTCGGAGTGTAAATAAATTAAAATCTTAGAGTCTAACCAAAGAGAAATTTGGAGTCTATGTTAAGAAAAGTTCAGATTCGGTTTTATAGGAATTCGGTGTCTAGTTTCACCAGAGATCGGAATCTGAACTTGCAGAGTTCGAAGTCGAACAAGTAAAAGTTCGTAGTCGAACTTCATAAGAGTTCAGAGTCGAACTACTTAAGAGTTTGGAGTCGAACTTCATAAGAGTTCGGAGCCGAACTACATAAGAGTTTAGAGTCGAACTAATTAAGAGTTCAGAGTCTAACTACTTAAGATTTCGGATTCGAACTACTTAAGAGTTCGGAGTCGAACTACTTAAGAGTTTGGAGTCAAACTACTTAAGAGTTCGGAGTCCAGAATTCGGACTGGAACTTCATAACAGTTCACATCCAGAATTCGGATCCTAAAAAAAGAATGCTCCAAATCATTACATTATATGATTCCGGAATTTTGGGTATGAATCCGGTTTTTTTATTTAAGAAAAATATTGATATGTATAAGAAAATATAGGTTAGGGTATATTTCCTTAAAGAAGTAATTTTTCCTTATGGAGGTAAAATTTATATTTCCTTAAGTATGAGGAGTTTGTGATTTTCAAAACAAGAAGGAATGGAAAAGTCATAAGGAAAACATTATTGACTCAACAACAAAAACGAACCATCGCTAAGAAAATTAGAAATTCATTGAACCAACAATAATAATCCAAAACAATGCTTTAAAAAAATTATAATTTAAAGTGGCCGAGAATCCTTTCACAAGAATTAAATGCCTTTTTAAAATAACAGGTACATCCAAATAAAAAACACATAGATTTTATTCAAACAAGATCACACACACAAAGTCCTCATACATTGTATATTGGTTAAATTTAATAAGCATCCAATAAAATTTATTCATGTGAGCCTAAACACTCAATCTGGGACTTATTGAACATTTTTTCAAGCACCCATGGAAACTCGGATTTAGTAACAAGAATGACTTGTCCAAGACCCTTTTCTGTATCTACTTTCTAAATTCTGACGATCCTAATCCTATCTACCTAGGACATTAAAACAATACATGCAGTTATTCGCCACTTCAAGATGAGTAACCTTTCTCTGAAACCAAATTATAATAGACCATCATAGGCCAAATATACCAGTCACCCGAGCTAACCCATTATGGGGTGGGATAAAACATTTATAACAAAATAAGTCTTGAATATAATAAAAACAAGATGTACAACCAAATTAGTATTCAAAAACCAACGAAATATAAAACTAATAGAAACCAGCTAAACCATAAATGCATGAAAATTCTGGGCAACAAGTCTTCATGTGACAAATCATCACCTCCAAACTATCCAAAAAGAAAACAAAATTGTAATGATAAGACTACATGATTCAGAATGATCTTCCATTTACCTGGATACTACAAAACAAGGTCTAAAAACACCCACTAGCACAAGTAGGGAGTGAGAAACTGAGTCTATTAGGATACCACCAAAATATCTAAAAAAGATCTTATAATAATAATGCACAATTCTAATACTTAAAAAAATTCTTTAAAATCATTTTCATAAACAAAAAAATTTGAAATCCATTTTCGAACAACCGTTGATTTTTAAAAAAAAATTGAGTTCAATATCTGATAGAGCCACCAAAAAATCTTGTAATGATACTGAAAAAAAATGAACATGTGATCCTATAGCCATGAAATAAACTATCAGGAAATAAACAACCATAAACAGCAATGCACCTACCATATGGGCTCTAGCCTGTAGTTCAGTACGCACTAGGCACTCACAATACAAGAAAAGAAAAAGTGTTGGATCTAAACTAAAATTGGGGACTACCATAGAGCATCAACATATAAGTGGTTACCTATTAGTGGTGTCACACACACTAAGTCTTCCCGTGTATCTATCTAGAAATACCCAAGGTTCCTTATTTGCGATGCTTATCAATTTCTATTTTTAAAACTATGCTCACATTTTTTTAAATCAATTTCAAATCTAATACAATATTCTTCAAGGTTTTAAAATACATTTTCCATTTCAAATCAAGGAAATTTATTTTTCAAGGTAAACCACCTTTTAAACATAAACTCGTGCCCCTTTCAATTTCAACATAGGAAATTTCATTTGGAATTTCAAATAAATAAATAATAACTATAAGAAATACATAAAAATTGAAAAATTGAATAGATCTACTTACCTCAAGAGCATATAAAACCTAACTACCTTTGATAACTAGGATAGTAACCCATAAGATATACATTCTCATGACAATTCACAACTAAATAATGAAAATAATTGATTGAAAAAACCACCCAATTATCAGTCCCTTCAAAAAAAATATTTGGTTACCACCAATAAGAGAGAAACCAATAGGAAGTATAACCTGAAGAGACAAAGAGCCTAAATCTACTGATTAATCATTGAAAAAATCAATCTGGATGGAAAGACGACCCCCCCCCCCACGAAATAATCTAGGTTAAGATATATGGTTGAGTGGAGGTGTAATGACCTAGAAAACATGGTCACTGTTTTTTATAAAAATATTTCACTTATTTATTTACACAACCTGATATGGAAAAGGTATAGAATTTTAGAGAGCTTAGATACATTTTGAGAAACCTCACATGAAAAAATAGGAAAAGCTAATCGTTACAAAGAACAAACACCATAGTGAGGCCTCAGCCACTATCTCACATCTACACGAATTTAAGACCTGTGAAAATAGATTTTGAAAACAAAAGGAGAATTTCAAAATATTTCTATGGGGTTTTAAAGACAAAAAGGAAACCTGATAGAGTTATTCGAACAAAAGGTAAAACATATTATAAATTTTTTTAAGGAAATATTTGGGAAACATATAACTTTTCCAAACAATCACTTTAGTGAAACGGATTTCAATTTAGACATAAAACATTTGGAAATCCTCATTTATCATTCTTAATGTAAGTGTAATTTCTCTAAAAGACCTATAATCATTCATAATAAATTATCAAAGGAAACTTGAATCGTGAAATGTATTCTCGATTCACTCCTAAGACATGAAAAGTGACAAAATCATGAGTCATTGGCTCATTGCACATGGAGGAGTAAGATTCGTGGCTCATTGAAAATGGATTAGCATGAGAAACCCCTCATTTCACATGATTTATCACGAGTAAACCCACATTTCACATGATTTAGAATGAGTAAAACCCTCATTACACATTATTTAGCAAGATTAAACCCTCATTGAACATGATTTAGCATGAGTAAATCCTCATTGTATATGATTTAGTATGAGTAAACCCGCATTGTAATGACATATCATTGTAAAAGATACATATATATTCATTAATTAACATAAATATGAGTGCATGATCACGCATATATATATATATATATCGATAAAAAATAACTATAACACTTTGAAAAAAATTCCATACGTATATCCTGATAAAGTACATAGTTATGTATGAAATAGTTTTTCATAAATGATAAATTTATATTAATTTATTCACATAAACATTAGTGTTAGAATAAAACATGATCTCCTACTCATGAAAATACACATCGATTAAAAAAACCATAACACTTTTGCATAAAATAAAATAAAAACCTTCATATATATATATATGTATACATATTTGTTCGTGTGTAAAAATTTGTAAGTATACATGTCTTAATTAAAACTCTTTCATATGAATTGATATATATATATATATGGGTGAACATATATATATATATATATATATATTATTTTCATGAATCCACTTGTTTTAAAGAAACATCAACTTGATAACCTTGCATACTATCTTAGGGAATAATTTAAAATTCAAGCAAATTTAATTTAATTTTTTGGAGAAGAGAATCACGGACAGTTGTGATTAATAACATGCCTTGAAATGTACATAATCGTGTACATATATGTGTGTGTGTGTGTGTTTGTGTGGGTGTGTGTGTCGATTCAAAACATTAATATCAAAATAATATTATCTGGAATATATAATAAAAATTATTTTATTTATAAGAGTGTAACTGATGTTCTTTAATTACTCAAAATAACATTAAGAAAAACTCATCACACAAACCCAATAAAATCGAGTAACCAAAAATTAATTTTATGTTTTAAAAAGGAACATAAATGGGGTTATATTTACATATTCAGAGCAACCAATGTACTACTATAAATATGCTATTTATGGATTAAAACAAGGTTGAGTATTAAAATACCAAGATTTAAAAATTTAAGCATGGCCAAATTCCTTTTGGTCATCATGATGAATTAATCATAATTTATTTAATCACACATGAATAAACAGTATAAATTGACCAGAAACGAATTGAAAAAAACATGGATTTCATATAATGCTAGGAAGTATTACACAAAAGGCCACTACATTGCAATTGAGAAAATAATAGCATAGAAAAATAAATTCAATACTACAAGTAATTTTGAAAACAGAAGAAGTGTTTCATAAATTAGAACCCATTTTCCACCATAAAAAATAGTAAAAATTATTTGAACATTGAAGTAGTAAATACATAAAAACTGACTAAAACCATTTGGAATAAACTATGTTGTATGAAAAACAAATTACTAAATGAAACATCATACATTGTAGATGATTTCACCACCAGATCGCAATAGGAAAAAGTATTGCATAACCGCAAGAATCAAATACTTCCATTTAATTAGAAACAAATACAATGCTGAAATAATTTGAGTCATTTAAAATTCTTTCAACTAATATGATATTCCTTCACCTTACAGGTGGTACTACTACTATGCAATAGGGTAAAAACAATTGTATAGGTAGGTAATAACTTTTTAAATAAATAAAAAGGTTAATTTGAAATAATTTTCATAAAGGAAATCCCCTCTCCATGATAATTACACCAGAATGATTCTAATAACATAATAATAGGAGGTTGAAACAAGGTTGGAACAATAATGAAACATCACAAGGAAACTATTTTAAACACTTAAAATTTCCCTTATAGTGTGAACATGGTAGTGCGTTGTTCAATTCCTCCCAAAAGCTGGAAAAAGGTTAACATGGTTAAAGGGTCTCCTCCCTTCTCACTCTCTCAGCGTAATAGGGTCTTACCTATAGGTAACCAAATATCAAAAACTAGTATAAATGAGGACAGTGAGTCCCCAGATTCTTCATCACGGGCACCTAAAAACCCCCATACAAAACGCCCCCAAAAAGTGCGCAAAACCCGCTCAGTGTGAACTTCGGGATCCTCTCCCCGACAAGAAATCCTACATATCCTTAAAATATAACCCTAGTTTAAAGCTAATAGAATACATGGGAACAGAAAGAAAATTAAAAACTGAAACACTTTCTTAGTTTTCAGAAATTCGACTCACCATCCCAATAAGCGATTCAAGGAAGGATGTTTCCATGAGCAATACGATATTTGGAGTCGTCACGAGTTACTAGAGGGAGTTTCAGGATGCATGAATGCCAGTGGGGGTGTGTCTCATTCCTCCATGCATGCCCATCCCGAGTCATAGGAACCCGAAATGGGAGTTTCTCTAAGGGAACACAATGTGTGTTGACTGACATGATAGAGGTGTGGCAAGGGCGGGGTGCAACCAAGAGTTGGGTATCGATTGATTCCTTCGAGAGGTTGAAGATGAGAATATCGGAGGGTTCTGTTCAACTTCACCCCAAAACCAAAAACCCGATTTACCCATTCAAATTTAGTTTATTAATAAATTATTTTCATTGTTTTAAATATTTAATTATTTAACACCAATATAAATATAAACTAATGTCCAAAAAAATCCTATTATTTCTTATTATTTCAAAATAATTTATACTTCCTCTAATAACTATTATTAAAAAATATATATAAAGTAATGTGTCAATAAAAAAACATGGCATGTATTTACCTTATTCTTAAGTAATTTATAATTAATTAAATGTACAACTAAAAATAAATATTATTACAAAAAGTCTGTTTTATATAAAATTATGTGTATATATATTTATTTCTTGAAAAATAGAAAAATATTTAGTTTAAAAATTTTATAAAGATTTCATAATAATTTACATCTCATGGGAATGAAATTTTATTTTAGTTGAATTAAAACTTTGAAAGTAAATTATATGATATAATCAACATAAATATTTAAACTAAGTACTTATTCAAATCATGTTTTTGTGTGGATGTACTTAAATAAAATAATTTTAATGTAATCTAATCACTAAAAGTATATATATATATAAGTGTGTAGTAGTTATTTATAGTTTCATTTACTTTTTTTTAAATTATTTCAATGGCTATATGAAACGGTCATTTTATTTATACATACTTAACCCATCTCATTAGATGTCTAGATTATTTTTCCACCAATATGAGGCCTATTTTTACAATATTCTACACTCTTACCCATATTCTCATCATTGGGTCTCTACTTATGTAAGATCCCAAAATCATGGGATACGATAGCATCGTTATCATGTTTGTTATTAGTTTTCGTTATTTTTTTAAAATGATTGGTATAGGTTTAATATTACTGTCTTCTTAGTCTAAGGGGGTGTTTCTTCTATCATTCTTAATATATTTATTTAATATACATGGAGTTATTTTTTTAGGATTAATTTAATGTGTTTACTAAGATTAAAAATTTATATACGAGTTATTGGGGTGTTTCATTATACCCCCATTAAAAAACAATTGTTTCCATACAATTTGACTACATACAAAAAGAAAATTGAGAAGAAGAAAAAATTAACACGACTTCAGGGTTACTTACCTTCTATTATTTAGAATTCCCTATTTCTCATTATTGTGTCATTCACAGAGAGTGAGGGTCCATCAAGTGTAACAATACCTCAATGAACTTTCAAAGTCTTTCACTTCCTTAGTTCAGATGACTTCCATGCATCTCAGATCGTACTGATGGAAAATATGATGCACTTTATTGAAAATAACTGTTTCTAACATACACTTTCAATGCATTAACATGTACCATGTTTTAAAAAAAAATAGTCTGACAGAGTTAGCTTTGAAAATTTCAAAATATGGGTTTTCTAATATATATCCTATGTTTCCAAATGTATCATAATACAAGAATATATACATAATGGATACTTGGAGGTCTCCCTAGTTGGCATCTATTTAAAATAAAATCATGAAACATAATCTCTAGACATGGTGAATTATTTGAAAATACCCTCACGGTACCTACCTTGCTGATAAAGGTGAGAGTGTTGGGATCTTAAGATTTGATCACATGTGATCAATGATCCTTGATGATTCCTTGATATGGAGGAGGTGTTTGATATGTTATAGATTGTCTTGCAGGAAAGTTGAACATTAGAAAAGGTTTTGATGTTGTATGAGCTTGACTTCTCAATGAGTATTTCAAGAAAGTCGTCAGGAAGGATCAAGAGTGTCGTGTAGGGTTTTTCTCATTCCTTCTCAAAACTATCTTTTATCCTATTAAAGAAACTTATAAAATTTTCAGTTACTCTTAGACACGATACTAGATGGATCAAATTCTAATGATTTATTACTCTTTAAGGAAAAGGACCTAGGAAAATATATGAAAGGTATTTAAAGGCTCAAAGGTTTTCTCTGTATCCTTACATCTAAATATATCTATACCTCAGCTCTAATTCCAAATTTAATGACCTAGAAAACATGATACATTTTTTTATAAACATATTTCACTTATTTATTTACACAACCCAAGATCTCAAAGGTATAGAGCATTAGAGAGTTTAGATACATTTAGAGAATCCTAAACTGAAAAAATAATGAAAACTAATCATTAAAATGACAAACACCTTAGTGATACCTCAGTCACTATCTCACTTATACACACCTTTATGCCCTATGAAAAGAGATTTTGAAAACATAAGGTGAGCGTCAAAATATCAGTAAGGGGTTTTCAAGACAAAAAGGAAACCCGATAGAGTTCTTCAAACAAAGGGTAAAACGTACTATAATTCTTGTTAATACAAGCTTAGGGAAACATGTTACTTTTCAAAAAATAGAAACTTTAGTGAAACTGATTTTAATTTAGACATGAAACATTCGGAAAATCCATATTGATATTTATTAAAGTAAGAGTAATTTCACTAAAATACCTATAAGAATTCATAATAAATTCTCCAATGAAACTTTAATCATGAAAAGGATTCTCAGTTCACTCCTGAGACCAGAAATGTGACATAATCATGAGTCGTGGGCTCATTGCACATAGAGGATCATGAGTCATGGATCATTGTACATGGATTAGCATGAGAAACCCCTCATTTCACATGATTTATCATGAGTAAACCCTCATTTCACATGATTTAACATGAGTAAAACTTTTATTATGCGTGATTTAGAATGAGAAAACTCTCATTGCACATCATTTAGCATGCTCAAACCCTCATTGCACATGATTTAGTATGAGTAACCCCTCAGTACACTTGAAGTATCATGGTAAGAGATACATATATATTACTTAATTAATATAAATTTGAGTGAATGATCATGGATATATATATATATATTGACAAAAAAATTAACCACAACACTTTGATAACCATTTTATACATGTATCATCATAAATTATATAATTATGTATGAAATTTTTTCACAAAAAAGATACATCTATACGAATTTATTCCCATAAACATTAGTGATTTAATAAATCATGATCACCTACTCATGCATACACACATAGATTAAAAAAACCATAACACCTTTTTATAAAATGACATAAACACATTTATTCATATAAAAAGTTATATATATATGTAAACAAATATGGTTGTGTGTGTAAATATAAAATTATACATGTCATAATTAAAATTCTTTCATATTAATTGATATATATTTATATATATATGAATATATATATATATATAATATTTTCATACATCCACTTTCTTTAAAAAATCTTTAACTCTATAACATTTCTTATAATCTTAGGGCTTAATTTAAAATTCAATAAACATTAATTTAATTGCATGGAAAAGAGAATCGCTGCTAGTTGTGATTTAAAACAAGACATGAAATGTACATAAATATATATATATATATATATATATATTCAAAAAATTAATATAAAAATAATATTATTTTGAAAATCTAATAACAATTCTTATATTTACAAGATTCCAAGTGAAGTTATTTAATTACTCAAAATAGTTTTAAGAAAAATGCATCACACGAACCCATGAAAATTAGTTATCCAATAATTAATGTCAAGTTTTAAAATTTAATATAAATGGGGTCATATTAACTTTTTTAAATCAACCAATGTACTACTATAAATATGCTATTTATATATTAAAACAAGATTGTATATAAAAATATCAAGGTTTAAAATTTTAAGCACAACCAAATTCCTTTTTCTTATCATTATGAATTAGTAAAAATTTATTTTATAATACCTGAATGAACAATAGACATTGACCAAAAAAGAATTGGATCAAAAACATGGATTTCATATAACTATATAACATATTACAGAAAAGGACATTGTTTTGAAACTGAGAAAAGAATCATAGAGGAAAGGTAATTTAATACTACTGATAATTTTGAAAACAAAATAAGTGTTTCATAAATTAGAACCCCCTTTCCACCATAAAATAGTAAAAATTATTTGATAATTCAAGTATTAAATACTTCAAAACTGACTAAAACCATTTGGAATAAATTACATGATTTGAAAAAACAAGTTTACCAAATGAAACTTCATATATTGTGGATGATTTCACCACCGGATCGTAATAGGAAAAAGTATTACATAACCGTGAGAATAAAATAACACTATTTAATTTGAAGAAAATTCAATGTCGAAATAATTTGAGTCTTTAAAAAATATTTTATCAAAGATGATATTCCATCACCTTTCAGGTGGTACAAGTACTATGGAACAGGGGGAAAACAATTGCACAGGTTGGGAATAACTTTATAAAGCAATAGAAGGGCTAATTAGAAAGAATTTTCACAAAGGAAATCACATATCCATGATAATTACACCAGAATGTTCATAATACCATAATAAAAGGAGGTTGAAACAAGGTTGGAACAACATAGAAACTTCACAAAGAAATTGTTTTAAACACTTAAAATTTCCCTTGAAGTATGAACATGGAAGTTCACTATTCAATTCCTCCCAAAAGCTGGAAATAGGTTAACATCATCCATGAGTCTCCTCCCTTCTCCCTCTCTAATCACAAATGGGTATTACACATAGGTAACCGGAAATCCCAAACACGTATGAATGAAGACAGTGAGTCCCCAAATTTTGTATCACATGCACTTAAATACCAACATCCCGAACACCCCCAAAAAGTGTGCAAAACCCACTCAGTGTAAACCATGAGATCCTCTCCCCGACAAGAAATCCTACATATCCTTAATATATAACCATTATTTGTAACTAAAGGAATATTTGGGAACCAAAATAAAATAAAAAACTCAAACACTTCATCATCTTTCATAAATTCAACACTCCATCGTAATAATGGATTTGAGGGAGGATGTTTCCATGAGTAATATGACATTTGGATTCATCACGGGTTGATGGATGGATTTTTAGGCCGACCAAATGTTGGTGGGGGTGTGTCTCTTTCCCCCATGCATGCCAATCCAGAGTCACATGATCCCCAATCGGAGTCACTCAAAAGGAATACAATTCATGTTGACCAGTGTGATCGAGGTGTCGCAAGGGTGGGATGCAACCGATAGATGGGGGTCAACCGATGACTTTAAGAGGTTGAAGATGAGAATGGGGGAAGGTTCCGTTCATCTTCACCCAAAAACCAAAAAACTAATTTCGCCTTTCAAATTTCGTTTATTAATAAATTATTTTCATTATTTTTAATATTTAATTATTTAACACATATTAAAATATATATTAATGTCTAAAAAAGACACTATTATTTTTCATTATATCAAAATAATTTATACTTCCTCTGATAACTATTATTAAAAAAATTATAATTTATTCCGTCATTAAAAATTGTTGGCATGAATTTACCTTTTTCTTAAGTTATTTATAATTAATAAAAGAACAACTCAAAATAAATATCATTACAAAAAGGTATGTTTTATATAAACTTATGTGTATATATTATTATTTCTTAAAAAATATATATATTTAGTATAAAAAGTTTATAAGGATTTGGTAATAAATTACATCTCACAGAAATGAAATTATATTTCATTTGAATTATAACTTTGAAAAAACATTATTCAATATGATCAACATAAATATTTAAACTAAATACTTATTCAAATCCTTTTTGTGTGCTGATGTACATAAATAAACTCCTTTTAATGTTAACTAATCACTAAAAGTATATATATATATACATATATATATGTTTTTAACAGTTATTTATAGTTTCATTTAGAATTATTTTATTTTAAAAAAATTTACTTCAACAACTATATACAACGACCATTTTATGTATAAATACCTAACGTGGATAATCAAATTTGTAGATTCTTTGTCCACCAAGATGACTCCTATTTTTAAATTCTTCTACACTCTTACCCTTATTAATGTCATTGGGTTTCTACTTATGGAAGATCCCAAAAGCACAGGCTATGATATCGTCATGATCATGTTTGTTATGAGTAGTCCTTTTTTGTTCCTAATGATTGTTATAGGTTTAATATTATCATCTTCTTAGTATAAGGGGATGTTTCTTATATTGTTCATAACGTATTTCTTTGATATACAAGGAGCAGTTTTTGTTTAAGATTCATTTAATGTTTTTTACTAGGAGTCAAAATTTATATATGAATTATTAGGAGATTATTGTAGGAGGCTGCAAAAAACAACTCACACCTCAGACACCTACATATCACCCTAAACACTAGAACTCGTGAATCCATTTAATTTTTTGTTATTTCAAAAAATGTTCCACCTTTTAAATTAAAAAATAGATTTCACATTACTCAATGTATAAAAACATACGTTGTTCATTTAACTCATGGGATGAGTCCATCTAGAATTATTGGTCATAAAAACCCTTTACACAACATGTAACTGCCCAGGGAATACCATTAAAATCCCAATAAAGGATAAAAATTCAAAAAATATATGACCTCACCATTACAGCTATCCTCCAAATTCAGGGCCAATAAAACTCACCAAAAGAAAAAGGTAAATTAAGTAGAACTATTAAAACATAACTGATATAAATTTAATAGGTTCTTATAAGTACCAACTAGAATAAAAAGTGGTTATTATAAAAATTAGTGATATCACTAAAAAATTTATCAACATTAAATCTATATAGAGTTATCTAAATGAAATAATTGAGATAATTTTTATAAATACATGGAGTGTAATTGTGTGTTGGTATTGAATATATAATAAGGGGTTATATTAGATAGTTTAGTAATGGTAATTTGTGTGGTTGGAATTAAATGTGGTAAAGTGATAACGTATCACTATTGATTAATTGTACCCATTGGGATAGAAAACCTACATGAAAGGGGATAGGATTTTCCAATAAATTATCTCTAAAATATTTAATGATAATGATTAATGGTAATAATGACTTTTAAATAAAAGAAATGTGGAGCCATTATAAAGAAGAATAAAGTGGCTTGATAGTGATTAATCAACAATTTTTTTGGAACAATTAGTAAATATATGTAAGGTGATAAAATTTTTTAAATAGAAAAGATTATTTATTAATATTTTAATATCTAAATTCCACCTATTTAAAATTTTATTAATATGGGTAAAATCCTTTTAAAATATTAGATTTTGATTTTAAATGAACATTAAAACCAATTTTTAAATGTATCTATAAAAATTTATCGAACACTTAAAAAATTATTTATCATTTTAAAATACTTTTGAAAAATAAAATAATAATATAGAATTCAAATAGTGAATTTCAGTTTTCTAGAGATTTGTTAAAATGGTTGACCTCTTTTTTAAAATAATAGTTTCAGTTCAAATGGATTATTTCTAATTATTATTATATTTTAATCAAAAATGATATAGAAAATTAAAGAAACATTTTAAATTTTATGTATATTATAAGTTACAAAATATATCATGTAATTATTTTCCAATTCATATAAATTGACATTTATGTCATGATAAATATGAAAATTCTTAAGTAATGTTGATGTGGTACTTGTGGAACATTGATAAAGCCAAAAGTGGTGTATTAATGATAATATTGGAAAAAAATAACTCTATACTCTACTTCAAGGGGGATATATGATGGTAAATAATTAATATAAATATTATAACATAACTTTTATAATTTTCTATATATTTTTAAACTCAATGTTTATGAATAACCCTAAAAATATATATAAATGAGATTATTCATTAAAACTGGTTTTTAAATTAATAAAATTCATAAAAATTATCTTGAACATATATGTATCATAAATAATCTACCATATCTTCTCTTTTCCATATATTGTCAACTTTCCACTTAAAAATTACATTTTTAGTCATTATGTAATGAATATTTACAAAAATGACATCAAATCATTTCTGTAAATAGGGGTTTTATACTCTCATAAAAAATAATTCATTTGATTCACGAATTTCTATCATTTAAAATCTATATATACTATCTAAAATTCTATACATTCATTCCCTACACTTTTCCAAAGTCATTTCATAACTATATAACATGATAAAAAGGTTGTTTTAAATATTATTTAATGCATGATTTATGTTTTATTTTCAATTGTATACGTATTCCTGATTTTTCTATTTATCTAAGGATATAATATATTTAGAACTTATATATTTTCTAGAATGTAGTTTAATACTTATTTTCCGTTTTTAAAGGATAAAACACACAAATACTAACTCTATTATACATAAAATTAAATGAGTTCCATTTTCATGTCTATTTTCCTTTCCTTTTCTTGTTTTTATTTTATTTTTCTAATCCTCTTTTGAATATATTTTTCTATCCATGGATGGGGTATTCAATTTCATTTACATTTATACTAAATATACAAGGTATCTGAATTATTTCATGTGATTGATATATACTTATAAAACCATATATAATAGTGGGTTTTCTAGGACTTAGGTTAGTAATTTTAATAATTTTTCTATTTGGTTTTTTTAAATTAACTAGATTTTTATGGGTTGTAAATCCCTCATCTTGGTGTATTATTTCATTTATATAATTATATTTTTATCTTGGCTTAGTATCATCACAAAAAATAAGAACCTAAAAAAATACATGTTTAATAATAAAATTTCCAAAATTATTCATTTATTAGGAAATAATATGTTGATGATATATTTTCAAGAATATGAATAAAATATCATTAATATGGATATTATAACTCCATAAAAACAATTTATATGTGTTTTTGAACTTTTGGTCTATGGTGACACAAATTCTCATAAGGATGCAATTCTAAATTATCATACTTTTAACAACCATGAATTTCATAGATATGTAAATTAAAATTAAATCCAAATATGAAATTAATTGTATTAAAATAATCATATCGAAATAGATAAAAAAACATATATTGAATTTATAATAAATTATAGCACCTTATAATTTATATTTATATGGGAAATGTCACATGGATGCATTTTGAAGGTAAGTGTGGAGTTTTTTTTAATCATTTCCTCAATTGATTTGTAGTCCTTCCCTTTTTTCACAAAAAAAATTCATACATATAATAATATTATTTGTCCTCTTCTTATTGATCTTTATCTGTATTCTAGGTTTCTCTTTTATTTTCCACTTAACTGTGAATTGGTTCACCTATTCTATTTATCTCATTATATTTCTTAGTTTAAGATTGATGATTATTTTGATGGGTTGAAAATACAATCTTTTTTATGATCTACTCATGATAAGGTTCTTGGAAATAATAGGAGATGAAAATTAAACCTTGGATACAACTACCCAATTCATTAGAAAATGATTTATTTTTTGTAGAAGATAGATTGGAAGTAACCTGTTGGGTCATTTCATTATGGGTTATTATATGATATTGCACGTGATATAAATATTATGTCCCAAGAAACCTTCATGTTTTTTCAATTCTATTCATTTTATTCCTGAGTTTACATTATAGGGATATTTAGATGTCATTGATATTATTAAATATGTCACAACCCACCCACTAAGGCCCATATAGCCAATAATGAGCTAATTATGACTACCCCAAGGCCACCATTAATAGATTAGGAGTTGGAGACCATTGCCTAGTTGGCATATCACACACATGGGATTCATTATATTAATGTACCTACACACACACACATCTCTGAGCCCATACAATATTGAAATGTAAAACAACTCAACTGATACCAATGCATTCATACATCTAAATCTCATAATTAGAGTTTTAAAATAGTTCTATAAATCATAAAATTCCAAATACAAGACCACCAAAAAATATAATGAAGTCCAAGTTTCTAAAATGAGGGAACTGTAATCAAATGTGACACCTAATACAAACTACAGTCTGTATATCCCAACATAATCTCCAAATTCTCCTAGTCTACCAAGAACCCCATCAAACAGCGATTCATATTCAGAATACATGACATGTGTGGGAAAATATAATGAAAAGGAGAGTATAACAATACCCAATGGGACACCCTGAAATGACTAAGCATAAAACAACAAGATTTTAGTCATCTCATCATGGGAAAATGCCAACTATAATATGATACATATAAAAAATATCAAGAAATACTCACACTAGACACTAAGACTCAACATAAGGTCACAACCACATTTTTAACATAGGATTCATCCTGGGAGTTCATAGTAACACTCACCTAGGAGAACAAAATCCATGAGTCTGATAGCACAATGGTCACCCATCTAAGATGTTTCCCTCATTGGGTATCGCCAGTAAGTACATGCTAAAATTATGAAGTGACTGATATAAATATAGGGTATTTTACCCAACACCTTATGGGGGACACCATAAACCCTAATTGGATTGACATGATAAGTAGAAGATCAATATATTTGTATGTTTGTTATACTAATTCCTCAAACTCTACATAGGAAAGAAGATGATATTGGATCCACCTAGGGCTATGGGGTGACATTGGGAACTCTATCTGATAAATATCCCTTAGAGAAAATCATAATCATTTTTCTTGAATGTAATTCTAAACTATACACCCATAGGTATGGATCGAGTGAACACACCCAAATTAAATTAGTCAATGCGGAAGAGAAAAAGGGACTCCAACCTCTCTAGGAAAATTAAAAAATGTGTACCAGTCGTACAGAACTTGTATTTATAGTTTTGGTTCTACCTGTGTTCTCTATTCTAATCCCATTTACAATGGACCATGCTTATGTGCTTCATTTTGTCCTTTTACTATTGGTCATGCTCGTGTACATGGTTGTGTCTGAGTATCAGGTTGTTCCCAAGTATTATACCCATGATCGTGTAACTGTCCATTTTTTTACCCATGTATCAATAGAGATACATGAATATTCACTAGGTAGGGGTTATAAAGAATGTGATGTGTCACACTACATGTGATAATTTTCTTCCCCATGAAAACCCTGACATCGCACCAAGTCCCCACATAGTTTATTCTCTTCTGTTACACAACGTGTTGAGAGGGATATTACAAAAAACCAAAGATTATTTATGTAGTTTTATCATGATGCTTCTCCAATTTCGTCTATTAATCTCTCCAAAACCATGGACTTGATTCAATCTATCTTGATCACCATCATATATCCTATTTTGTCTGTCCAAACTGACTGCGAAACCTTAACTGTCAAACCATTATGTCACCACAAGACAAAACTGAAACCAGAGGTCCAAAAATATGAACCTGATCTACTATCATCACAATACATCACAATCACATTTTCTATCTCAACCTAAAACTAGGGGTGAAAATATTTTTTCCCTGAATCAAATGTGCAATGATATTTCTCTAGATAATTGTCGAAACACAGTCCGAATGGGGTGTCGGCAATGAACCCACGAATAAAAGGGATAAAAATTTCCAAAACATAATCAACAAGAATGTAACTCAACCAATGCTCATATTGGAATCAATTTATTGTTCTTATAATTATGAATGAAGAGATATAATTATCAAATAATAAAAATACCTAAAACAGTAGTAAACAAATTCATAATCACAACACGGTCGGCACATGAATAAAATTTTTAGTTGATACATTCACATTCCTCAATGAAGAATTAAATGGGGATATATCCAAATAAAAAAACATCTCACCTTGAGTTTTGATTTTTCACTGAAAAAGAGTGATCATCTGTCTTAGTAATTGGCAAGATCCTCAAACTCTATTGGCATAGACGATCCAGGTGGTGTCATTCTGATTCCCAAATTTGTTTTCATTCACCAATGTCTCCCCAATGGATCCCCTTGATATCTCCAGGGTTATATGGAAAACCCTAATATTTACCCATAAATTAGTATTTATAGAGGATGAATTAATTTGTTGTATCATTATAAAAAAACTAATTCATTCATTCAATCATTAATTATTCATGCATGCAGAAACATTTTAAAAAACACCCTATGTTGAACACGATTATGACACTCGTATGGTATAAAACATATTTTGAACTCAACCATGGTCTTATATTAATTATCTGAGACTTTTTTTATGAGTTATTCTTCTGTTTTATGAAATTTTTTCAAATGTGGTATTAATTTATTTAAAATTCGTAAAATAACAATTCTCTGCTCACCAAACATCAAAATTTCATGCAATCTCAGTGCCTATATCCTAAAATATTACAATATATATTTAATGTTTTTCATGGAAAATACATGATATTAAATTCTCCCAGCCTTAAGAATTTTCATCTCCAAAAATAAAAAAGGCTGTTAAAATAGTGAGGGTATTGGGGACACATCTAGGTCTCTCACTCCCTGGTGATATCCAAAAAATTATCATGATACCACTGAACTTGAACAAAAAGAATCATTCACCCATGGAGGTTATTCACCTATAAATCCTCATCCTCCACTAGTTACTCCATAAAGGTAAATCAATCCTTATTTTCAAGCTTTTCCTAGTTGATAACATGTGACAGGTCCTACACGTACCTCCATAGCTACAACATGTGTAAGATTTCTTGTACCAGTTCTAACTACAGTGGTAGATCCAAGTTTTACTCCACCTAACTCACTCTATGAAATATCTATAAAAGGGATAATTAATATTAGGGATATCTTTCTACCTTGGTCAAATCATCACAATCTACATTAAGTTGAGACCTTCCAGAACATGTAGTATCCCTCATCAAACTCCAAAAGCCTTTTTAATTGATTCACGTAATAATTATAATAGATTTTATTAGTCTTCATCCACTCCTTGATTACCTACACCATATCTATTTTAACTCTCACCAACTCTGGTCCCATGAGAATATACTATCTTGGATTGGTCCAAAAGAGTGGTGACCTATAGGTTTTCTTGTTCAAATCCTTGAATGGTTCCATACCAATGGAGGAATGGTAGTTGTTTTTTACAAAAACTCTACCGAGGGGAGGTGATCCTCCCAACAGTGGCCAAATTCCAACATGAAGTCCTGCAACATTTACTCTAATACCTGAATGGTCCACTCTACCAAGTCATCATTCTAGGGGTGAAACATGGTGCTCAAATAAAATTGAATCTTAAATTCTGGATAAAATCCTCTCAATAAGTGAAATATGAAACAACCATTGTGATCTGAAATGATCATCAGGGGAACTTTGATAAACCAAACTATTTCCTTTATGTAAAGTAATCTCAATCTCTAAACTAAACTCTTATCTCATATATCTAGGATGTTGAATAACTTGGTGAGTAAATCTATGATCACCTAGATGGAATTGTGTCCATTAAATTTACATGGTAACCGCATCATTAAGTCCTTATATATATCCAATTTCACTTCCAATATAGAGCCTATGGGGTTTTAGATAAACCCACAAGAACATGGTACTAATCTACCACCTACACAAAAGTGAGGCATTGATAGACAAACTCTACTTTTATCTTCTTCATTACTAACAAAAACAAATTACACTAGAGGTACTGATACAATTTTTACACACATGTATATACTGATATAAGGATATATAAAACTCCCTCATAACCTCCTTGTTCAATGTATATGGAACCATCATTCATCCTGTAAAAAGGATAATGTTCTACCCAACTTTAAAAAATACACTAGGAGCATGCCCAATGGATATCTGAGTATGCATGGTCTTATAGTCAGCATCTCTAACATGGTCTTCCTTAACACGTTGATGAAGTGGTGGGTTAAAAACATTGACTGTAGATATAAAGAATCATCCTAGTCCACTAAGGAAAACTGCAATAAGGCTAACTTCTCTAAATCCTTAGTCAACAACATAAAACAAGATCTCCTACTGAGATAATCTTTTACCATGTTCCCCTACCCAGAAGTATAATCTATCACGAAATCACAGTTCAGTAGAGACTCTATCCATCACCTCTATCTCAAGTTATGATCCTTATGATAGAAGATATATGTGAGACTTTTGAGGTCATAGTAGATGATAAACAACTCACCCATCGTGTTTTTTTAATAATCTTCAGTGAAAATAATACCAATTCAAACTCAAGATCATTTTTTTCATAGTTCTATATGTGTGCTTTCAACTTTCTAGTCTCATAGGCAATCACCATCTATGTATACATTAGAGAAAAAAATTAGTTTAGGTCCCTAAAGAATCACAAAAAAATATGTACTTGGAACCCTCCTTAAGAAAACTCAGGATGGTCTCACTCTTTAACCTCTTCTTCAACTCTAAAAAAACCATACTGGAACATTTCTATCCATAAGAAAGGATATCCCTTATAGGTCAGAGCAGAAAAAGGTGTCGATATCCTTGTGAAATCGGGCATGAATATCCTATAGTATCATGCCAACCCATGAAAGCTCATAACCTCCATTATGCTATTGGGTAGATCTTAATCTGACACTTCCTCGAACATCTCTAGGTCCACTACTACATTATCATCTGAGATGACATGCTGCCAAAATAGGACCTCTTGTATAAAAAACTATCACTCTGAGAGATTCCCAAAAAGATGGTTCTATCAATATATGTCCTGGTCTATCCTTATATGTCTTAGGTGCTCCTCCTTAGATTCGGAGTAAACTAGAATGTCTTTGATAAATACTTCCAAGAACCATCTTATGAAATGATGAAATATCTAGTTTATGAGTCCCATGAACACTATCAGGGCACTCGTCATGGTGAAGGGCATCACCAAGTTCTCATAGTGACTATAGAGACATTTAAATGTTATATTTGGTATATCCTCATCATGTATTCATAGATGGTGATAGCATGATCTAAGATCAATCTTCAAGAACCATCGCACCCCTATAAACTGATCAAAGAAGTCATCAATCCTTAGTACTTGATACTTATTATTCACAGTCACCTAGTTCATGTAACACCCCCACCCTAAAAACTCAAATCTGTTTCATTATATTAATACATTTGAAGGATTATAAGGAATAAAATCCTAAAGGTCTGATAAGTTAAGTAGTCTTGAAGAAACTAGATACATATCTGGAACCCATTTTACATTTTGAAAGGAAACAAAATATGATACATAAAAAAAGCTAATAAAATACATCCTTGAAAACTAAATGAATGATCTCATCTCCATAACCTGGGGAAGGAAAAAAATGAAATGTGTGGGCTCATATGCTCATTAAGGGTAAGAAATACAATGGAAGATATCATAAACCTTGGACTTGGTGAATAACTAAAAACACATTCCTTTTAAAAATATGCATGAACATAATATTGATGGAATATGAGATGAGTAAATACTTCCCTAATAAAACATAATCACGGGTATTCTACTAGTTGAATAACCACATTAACTATGAATTTATAACTTCATAATGATGGAAATGATTATGTCGAACATTATAAAACATATTTTCAAGGCCTCATCCAAGACATCTAAAAATAATTAAGGCCTTGGACAAAACTATATATCAAATTGGTAAGGCCTCGACCAAGTCCATGTCTATTTTTTCATTAGACCTATTGATTCATCAAGGGGATATAACAGGCCCCACCTGTCGCCTTATAATTCCAATACATTCCTACCACAAAATATAAATTTTTATTAAGCCACTTTATGGAGAATTGGGAAACCATAGTTCACAAAACATTGATACCATTGCGTACTAAAAGAACTCACAAATTGATTAAACACAAGACAAAGATTATTAGATTTAGAAACTCTATATAATTACTCGTGCATAGTACTAACATGGATGTCTAGATCCTTGCTGATAATCTCTTCACGGTGGGCAGTCATTCTATCAATTATCTGAATGAATTCCTCTGAGTTGATTTTTCAGTGGTTGAAACCACAAGCTAGGATTCGGTAATGTTTGTCTAACCACACCAATTTCTACTCCTTGGTGTCAACTTGAAACCTTATTTCATATATTCTATCAATCTCCTCTTTTGAAGCATTGATTCGAATAGATTTTTCAAGCATTTCTTCCTTGGAATAGATGATGAGTTTCAAGAACTCCCCTTCTTCTTCTTCTTCAACTACTCTTGCTTTTCCACTTTGTTCTCCACTTTTGCATTTCTATAGACTTTTCATTCTTTGTTTACACCCTTTGTAGCTGACCCAGTTTCCATCGTCTTAGGCAAGTGGGAATAGTCTTTCCATTCTATTGATTTTTCCCCTTGACTACAATGCACATTCCGAAGTCTCAATTTCGTTTCTTCCCTTTCTTCCTTCTATGACTATGAAGACCTTTCCCTTGAATTCTTTACAACCTATCCACTAAGAATTGTATTTAATATTCAACACCTGAATCATCCTCCTCTGAAGACAGTGTTGGTTCTTGGACATCCATACCATCAAAGCGGTTACCCACCACCACAATTGGGTCTTCATTGAGGGGGATCTACCTGCACAAAGACTTCACCAATCCTGCCTTAACCTCAAATGAATTATTCTTCTCTACACTCACAACATTCACCTGGACATGAGGTTTTAGAGAGAGGGTGTTGGGGTCTAAGGGACTAAATACATTCACCTCATTCATCCTTCCTTGTCCAATCTGTGATACTACAGTTGACTCCTCCTTCATGTTTTTTCTGAAATCTCGGCCATCCCACTGGTGT
Organism: Viscum album; assembly: GCA_963277665.1. Taxonomy (NCBI): domain Eukaryota; kingdom Viridiplantae; phylum Streptophyta; class Magnoliopsida; order Santalales; family Viscaceae; genus Viscum; species Viscum album. The sequence goes on along the minus strand of OY728127.1, from coordinate 1,513,781,137 downwards.
CAACCCCAATGGAAGCACAGCTGGATGTCCCCCTGATGATTAAGGCCTTACCCTTTTCTCCTGGAGGTGCAATTGCAGGGACAAGACTGAAGAAAACAGGCTACCTCGGTGGTTTTTCCTCCTTAGCACCTGGTTCCTACAATTGATTGAGGATACCCAAGTCATGTATCAAATAACTAAACACCTCATCCACCATTGGATTTTCTCTCGACCCACTATCCGTGTAAGGAATAGAAGGTGATAGAATGATTGTCCCTTGTTTATCCCCCATAACAGTAGCACTTTCATCCCCTCTGAAACATGGAGCAACAAAACCTTATCCCTTATCTGATTGATTAAAAACTATAGCATTGCAAACAAGGACCATTCCATACTCTATATGATGTGGAGGCTCGATCTGCGAACAACCATGGAATCTATGATGACATTTGAGATCCTCAGGGCCAAAAGGGCAGCGACCAGAAAAAAAGAATATCCAAGAATCATGACATATCATCTTGTTCTAGCAGAGCTCTCCCTCGATCTCAATGGTGATGAATTTAAGAGGGCCTTTTGATATATTGGCTTCAACGTAGATCCCTGGTTCAATGAGATGGAAAATTACACTAATTCGGTGGTCGAAACATAAATAACATGAAAGAAAATTACCTATCAATAGAAGGATCACTGGGTTATGGAACAACAAAGGAAGTTTAGGTAGGGAAATCTAGAGTGTTGTTGTCGGAGGGGCGCCTCTCAGGTGAAAATTGATGTTCCACTATAAGAGGGGTAACCTAACTCCTCCCATAGACAGCGGAGCAAAGGGCCACGCAACAATAAGGTCCTCTGCATTTGAGAAGTGTACTTGAATGTGTCTCGCATATAACAGAGAAACGATCGCTCGATCTTGCAAATTCCTCGTATGAACGAGGATAAACATATACAATATATATATTCATATTGAAACTAACATATGAAATGTAATTAACTTTCCCCAAATATTAAGCATAAACACTAATCATTCAGAGTAAATTGGTGAAAGGCTTTAAGATAAAACACCCACAGCCAAACTAATCATAAACCATTTAATAAAACATAATGGATGATATCATAAGAGATAACCCACAATGAAGTAATGATTCGATAGTTTTTGTTGGAATATATGAAGATACTTTTAAATGAGACCATTCAAAAATCCTTGGGGGAAATAATCCTTAAACATTCCAAAGTGTGCCATACCACCTTGAAAAATTCAAATAATAATCACTTAGAATATCATGAGAATATGGAGGCTCTTGATATGATATACCAAAAGGTAGTACATACACCACAAAAAAAGAAATATGTGGTGAACAAGGCATATATCTCATAAATGTTTATGTGAGATGAGAAAAAACATTTTTACTTTTGAAAGAAGAGTTCTTTCAAAAAAATCAATTATATAAGCCATGAAATTCGATTTCTAACATGCATATCATATGAAATAAAAGAATAAAACAATGAAATTATATTTTATGCATAAATTATGTCCCACTGAAGTGATATCATGTAAAAAATCTCATAAGATTATTTAGAAATAAAACATTTAAGACCATTTTACGAAAAGTATTAAAGAGAATTTTAAATCATAAAGTAATGATTGTTCTCTTAAATCCTGAAATGATCCAAGATCATTTTTCATTATAAAATTATTGTTTTTATAAAAATAATTGTGTCATAAAAAAGATTATAAATTACATTAAAAATGGGTAAGAATTTGAAAAGTTCCCTTGAATCATGTTTGCTTATCTAGATAAAATTTTGAATGATCCTTTTAAAACATGTAAATACCCATAAAATAAATGAGTATTATGGTTTTTAAACATATATAGAACATTAAAAAAATATATTTGGAGTAAATAATAAATAAATAATGATTTCATTGAGGTGTGTAGATAAAAAAAGCAACCCGAATGAAAATGGATATTCTGGTGGAAAGCCCTAATCACTTTGTAATCAATCGATTCATTTGCCCCAAAATTAATAGCATTAAAATGATACATTAAATATCATAAAAATAAATATATTCATGATATGTCACATCAATGGTCAGTATATATACACCATACACAAGTATTAGTAGTGAATATTGAAAATGTCACCAAAATGGAAGTGAGACGAAGAAACCCTTAGCTTAAGTCTGATGGTGTTCTTTACTTGATCTTAGTGTCCCAGATAACCAAATTAAATTCAATAATTAATATTTTGAGAACCTATTATTTTTTAATTTATTTATTATAACCTTATTAAGTTCATTCATGGACTTCTTGATGGGTTTAAGTGGTTCTATTTTATTGTTTGGGAGCGTTTTCTTCATGATCAGTATACTTATATACATGAATGGATAATCATGTAAAATGTGGATTGTTATCCAGAATTGATGTTATATGTTATTAGTGAAAATACATAATTTTCATGGTTTTAAATTTATTTTGGTTACTTGGAGAGAAGATGAAATATTATGTAAGAACCCGGATCTTCGTTTTAGGTATGTTTTTCCTTTTCTCTTCGTTTTTGAGAAAAAGAGGAAAATCTGGAAATTTTTGATGTACATGTCATGTACTTTATAAGTACACGCCGTGTACATTGATGTCGCGTCAGGCCGTGTGCTAGCCATGTCTGGGCCATACACACGGTGTGTAGGGGTGATGTGGAGGCCGCTTAAAGAAGATTATAGAAAGGCCTAGTACACAACGTGTACTCCATAAGTACACGTCGTGTACTTTCTTTTTTTCATTAAATGGACCGTGGTCACGCCTGATTGACAGAACTCACTTCTTTTTTAGGTTCTTCATCCGAGAGAACCCGTACGACCACAGAACTTCTCTGAGCCCCCGTGCCTCATTCCATTATCCGAATCGACCACCGTGAATTACGTTGGGACCGCAGAGGTAAGTTATTCCTTCTCCTATAGCTTGTTTTCCAATTATCCCTATTTCTCAAGATATCATGGGTTGAGTGTTTTGTGATTTTTTATAGATCTACATTGTTCTAAGGAGAATCAAGCCTCGTGGTTCAAGTATATTGATCTCCTAGGATCAAGGTAGGTGGTTTGTGCCTTACCTTTCGATGTCTTTGAGTTTTATGTGCAAATTCCACCAATACTCATGAACGGTGTATTGCGTGTTTACCTTTTTTCCCTTGTGGTTATTCCTGCCTTGCTTGCATGCTTGTGTAGAGGTAAATTGAACATGTTTGGGGATAATTGTTGTGCTTGGATGTTTTTCCCATGCCTTGTTCTTGTCATGACCCTTGGGTCTTTTTGACCTTTAGATGTTATACCATATTTCCATACTTTGTGAATGTAGGATGGAATGATAGTTTGGACATACCTGTTTTGTTTTAGAATGGTTAGCCAAGTATATCTGTAGGTGTACTTGGGCCTTATAGCATTATTATGCACTGAATATCATAGGACCATGAAAACCTGGTGCCATTGACTAAAAGGGATAGACCGAGTGAGCTTCTCAGAGAGTCTTAGACATTATAGACTACAGGGGATAGACCGAGTGAGTTTCCCAAAGAGTCTTGGATATTATAGACTATAGGAAGGTAGACCGATTGATCTTCCTTAGAGTGTCTTTACCTTGTTTATATTTCTTCAAAACCTTTCCAGGCTAGAGAAGGAATCGACTGAGCGAGATTCCTTAGAGAGTATGTGATAGACCTGAGACTATATGAGGAATTGACCGACTGCGCTTCCTCAGAGAGTTTCTAGACCTTGGGGCTATAATTGGGTTAGATCGCGTGATCTACCTCAGAGAGTCCCTGACTACCCTAGACTATAAAGAGAATTGACCCAGGGATCTTCCCCAGAGAGTCTTACAATTTCATACGACCAAACAAGATGGGTTAGGCTGACTACACTGCCTATAGGGTTGTTGGTACTTCTTGGTTAGGACCAGAGGGGTTGGCTGTGAGTACTTCCCAAAGGGGTTCCTGTTGTGGTTAGCTGTTTGATTCTCTGATGGTTGTAGTTTTGTGGTTTGGTTACTATTATATATCATCCTGCTATTGCTTACTATTTACTACCTGTTGTTTACTGTTACTGATTACTGATTATTGTACTATTACCTTCCATATACTCGTTGACTGTTAGGCACAGATCATTGGGTGGTTGTCTACTAGGATTTTGTCTCACACCCAGTTTGGGTCATGCTTTTGGGCCCAAAGACACTATGTTGATACAGGTATATACAAGGGAAATCACCCTTCAACCTTTGGAAATTGATTGCTTTGGAGCAGGAGAGCATGGGACCCAGCCAAGGCTTGCGATGTTGAGGAGTTGCTTATCTATTTACTTTTCTTTGTACTTTGGTTTAGTATTGTATTCAGAATTGTGAATTGTTTGGATAATTTCCTAGACATATGTATCGTGCATCATTTCATATATACAAGTGTGCTCCAGCTGTTTATTGTTTTAGTCTTATTTTGTTTATTGTTGTTGGATATTTTCTGTTTTCGTTATTGTCTTCTTTGTTCACTTCCGTTGTGTACTCTGCCAATGACGGCATAGTTTCCCCACTATCACACACAAGGCTCTCGCTGTTAGTCGGAAGCCTCTGGGGTTTGGGGAAATGCGCTTGAGGCCATGTGACCAACTGGATATGGGGCACCTCTGGGTGGCTTCCGGAACCAGGATGCTAAACATTATATAAATTATTTTTGGAAAATAGTTTGGGTTAATTGGTCGTTTTTGAACACAATGAACTCATTTCTCTTTATAAGTCATAACCATGTGTAAAAAAAGATTTCAGAACCATATATGAGTCATAATTAATATATTGTATTATTTTTCAACCATAATAATGGTTTCATGAACCAAATTGATGAAAATAATAGAAATTGAGAACTAGTTGTCCTTGAATGTGAAAAATTAACACATCTCAGACAATGTCTTCATTTTTAGTATAAAAGGAGAGGAAAAGAGGGATGATGATGAAATATTACATTATAATAATAATATTAAAGTTAATTTAAGGTATTGTAATTATCATAGAATTTGGATGAGGGAGGATGAAAAAATAAAATAAAGGGACCCAAAATAAATGAAAAGTTGAGATATCCCCCACGAAAATTCGGCAGCCAAACGGCATCACTTAAAATTTCATAAAATATTTGATGAGAAAAAAGGGTTATCCCATAATTATTTCTTAATATAATGTATGGGGGATATATAATGACATATACCAACATAAAACAATTGAAATTAAAGGATAATAACATAATAAGAGAGCTTGAAAAAGAGAGAGATTTTGAGATGAAAATTTTGCAACATAATGGCTATGTAATGTGGTTTTAGAAAACAATAAAAAGGGAGAGGAAAGGGGTCACCCTTACATAAAATACTCATAAAATATTATAGGGATATAATAATATGGAAATAATATCATGGTATGAAAATATTAAATACATAGCACATAAAAGAGAACTTGGATGGAAAAGAGAAGTTGAGAATTCTCTAAACTTGTAGAGTAACTCCTAAGACTTGAAGGTTGGGACATTGGGGGATTGAGGAAACCTTGGGAGGAAAAAATAGGGAAGAAATAATACCAGATTTTTGAGGATTATGAGTTCATAATGAATGAAAACAATGTAATTTAGGGGAATTTATAGTAAATCAGAGGGGGTTTTTTATTAATTTAAAGGGACACCTCCTTAGTGGTTTTCGAAAAACCATGGGCTTTCCCATGGTATCAACCCATGGTATTAGTCACATGGGAAAAGTAACATAATATATTACTCTACACTAGTATATCTGACTTTTATATTAATTATTACATCCTTATGTTGTCAGTAAACATACCGAAAACTAAAAACTGTATTTTTACTATTCATGAAAAATTCCTGTATTTTAGAAAAATCCCAAAAATTCACCCTAACCATTTTTCATCATGTAGAATTCAAAAATGAAATCCATTTTTTGAAAATAATTTTCTAAATTTTTCAAATTTAATTTTTAAATAAATTCATAATTTATTCCAAAAAAACAACTTTATAACTATAACTCATTTTATAACACATTACGAAATTAATGAAGGTCTAATAAAATTAGCATATAACCATAATATAATAAATTAAAAATTTATGAATACAATTTATGAAAATACATTTCCATTTTAATTTATTAAATTAATCATAAAATTTTAATTGGTCAGAATGGCCCAAGGCCTTCATTTTTTTTATTATTTTGATAATCCACCTTTCAAGGGGTGAGGTGGGACCCTTACAAGGCCCGAAGGCTTAGAGACAATTACATGACCCATAGGTCTTATAGGGAATCACCCAAACAAGACAACTTAGAACTTCTCCACCCCAGCATATGTCATGAAATTAACACTCCACCTTCACAGGGCTAGTCAACTAGCTGTCCATTGCAATGCTGCACAAGCCTGGTACCGATGGAAAAGTCATACCCTCTCATTCTTCCAATTTCAGTGAGCTCTAATCCTGTGAATGTGACTACCTGGAATCCTCATCTGAAGCCGTGTCCTTTGTATTTTTACTGGTACTTCTTCATTCATGTGACTCGAAGGCCATGGGGTGGCCCTAAGGCCTTAAAGTGGCCTGAAGGCCTTAAGAAACAACCGGCCAGAAAGCCTTGGGTGGCCCAAAATCCTTGAAGGACCCGAGGACCAAACCGCTGGCCCAAAGGCCCAGATGGATGAATAGTTTTGGCTAGCTGTCCTATAATGGTTTTTTCACTTTTAAGATGTCTAGATTATATTTATACATTCATGGGTGAAGTTTCTATTTTTTTTGGAAAATTTACTATTCATTACTATTCAAAATGTTGTGTTACTATTAATAATGGTATGTTACTATTCCCTAAAAAAATTATCTTGTTAGACTCTAAATATCATATTGAACACAACTGTGTACGTCTGTTTTTTTAAATTCAAATTACAGAAGTGGAAAAATTATATTTACTGGAAAGGTTCTGGCAAGGTGGTGTTTTATAGAGACTAAGTGTTTCGTGCATTTAGTATTAAATCTATTTTAAAATTCAAGGGGTGTTACATTAATCCCTCCTTATGAAAATTTCATTCTTAAAATTTGAAATTGAGCTGTGAATGTTAATGGTTGATACTTGAAAATTCACTTATGGGAAACCCATTTTGGAAATAGGGTTAATAAAATATCATCCTAAAAAGAGTTCAAGGGAAATGAGGTGGTCACCCCAAAAAAGAATTCTTTTAAATGGGGTGACATTAGTTGTAAGTAAAAACTTGTACATAGAAGAAACATCTAACTATGAAGTTCTGAGGGAACATGATAGAGAACATGTTCAGATGAACGGTCATTACTACAAAACTATAAACTACCATAAAAAATCATCGATATTATCAATGATTATGATAACAGGAAAACATTTTATTTAAGACACTTTTCCTTGATTTGATGGATTATACCACTCTATATGTGTATAAATATACATTTCTATTTACAAACTCATCCTTTGATTGTATCTTAAACAATCTATACCTCATCACTTGGCACATGTTATGCCATATGGTGAAGTAATACATTAACTTCTAAAATACCATAAAATGATCAACTTAAACCATATCATAAATTTCTAAAAATTTAAAAATATAATGATTCAATAATTTAAATTGATGTTCAGTGAATTTCAAAGATGAACATATCATTAACCCTTAATAAATAGGAAGCTTCTCTTAATTTTTACATTCCAAACATGTGAATAACTTCATCATGTATCCTCTTAAAATATGGTAATAACTTGAATTTCCATAAAAATCATATTGGAAACATGAATTATTCCGTATTACTTATGTAAGATACATGTTATTGGATATATTACATAAATCCAAAAGTGTTGTAAACTTCATTTATGATAGCATATACCACTTCTTGACAAGTCTATAATCAATTCCAAGGTTGTCATTACTTGTCTACATCAATCATTTCATTATCATTATCTTAACATTAGATATAAATTAAAGTTTTTATTTCCCTAAATCATGTGTTTTCTAAAAAGTGTAACTTTATAAGGAATCTGTTTTCCTTTATACCATTCATCTTACAACCTCAAAACCCTAATGAAATAGTACTATAGTGTGATCCTTATATATCTCATAATTCATATAATAAGAATATCATAACATCGTTATTGAATCAAAAAAAACATAAATACATTATTTATTTTACTTAATCCTTAGTAACATCATAAGCTTGACATTGATCCCTTTTATTTTTCAGAGATATATTTCCATGATGTTAGTAACATTGATTCCCATATAGTCCAATTTCCTTGTAGTTGAAGCACTGAATATAGGAAAACTCTTTCCTTACCCTAAAATTATGAGCATGGTGGCATTTTTCCCCAAAATTGTAGAAATATTATTTTCCTATCAAGTATTTACCAAAGTGTTTCCTTCCACAATTATCACATGTGGGAAAATACATCTTTCACATCTTCCCTTTATCCATGTTATTTCCCAGCATCCTCCTCTTCTTATGCTTCCCTTCAAAGACATAAGACTCATGGAAGTATTTACATACCTTGTCGACACATGATACTATTTCCTCATTTGATGAGGATACATGAGAGAAAATATTACTTTGAAATGATGGATTGAGACCATTAGAGATAGGATCCTTCTTACTCTTCAAATCACATGCATTGGTGAAGTTCTCATTTCTTCTGTTGGGAACCATTTCTAATAAAGTCCATATTATATATTATCCCATAAAATTATGAACTCTCTATATCTATAAACATGGTATAACTCATAACATAAATTTAGGCATTATAAATCCTTGAACCATATACTTTGGTCACTTTAGGTGCATAAATCCTTCATAATTATTTTTAATAAGATTATGAATTTACAAAATAATATCCCCCAGGAGTGTTGAACCAAGAGTGCATCAAGGATCCTTTTCATGCACTAGTTCCCATTCGAGTCTAGCTCAAAGTAGTTTTTTCAGGTTTTAACGCTAGATACATATGTGCGACAACCACCTCTACTTGTTCTTATCTAGGCGGGGATATATTTTCTTGATAAACTACATTATCTATTCCTTACCAAAATTATAGGATGTCATTGTATTCTTATCCCCAAAATATATCTTAGGACTTTTTACACTAATATAATTTTTTCTAAATCTAGTTTACAAATTCTCTACTAAATATAATTTAATGTCAACTATAACACCCCGACCCTAGATGTTCAGAGCTAGAGAATTACTTTAATAAATTGGCATGATTACAAGTATTCAAATCCCAAAGGACCGATAAATTTAGTAGTCTTGAAGAAACTAGATACATTCATGGAAACAATCTTACATTTTAAAGGAAACAAAATATGATACATAACAAAAGCTAATAAAATTAATTCTTGAAAACTCAATAAATGATCTCTCATTCATAGCCCATGGAAGGAAAAAATGAAATAGGTGAGATCCAATGCTCAGTAAGGGTAATCAATACAGCAGAAGCTATCATAAACATTGGACATGGTGAATAACTAAAAACATGTGTTTTTTAAAAATAAACTTGAACATAATATTGCAAGAATATGACCTCAGTAAATACATCCATAATAAAAGATAATCATGGGTATTCTACTAGTCTAATAAACACATGAACTATGAATTTATAACTTTATAATGAGGGAAATTAATATGTTTGACATTTTAAAACATACGGTCAGGGCCTCGGCCAAGATGTCTAAAAATGATTAAGGCATTGGCCAAAACCAAATATCAAATTGGGAAAGGCCTGGACCATGTCCATGTCTATTTGTCTCATGAGACCTACTGATGCATCAAGGGGATATAGTGGGCCCCAACCATCACATAATAAGTCTAATTCATTCCTAATATGAATGGGGGTAAACATAAACAATATATACATTCATATGGAAACTAACATATGAAATGAAAATAACTTTCCCTGAACATTAAGAATAAACACTAACCATTCAGAGCAAATTGGTGAAAGGTTTTAAGATAACACATCCACATTCAATATAATCATAAACCATTCAATAATACATGTTGGATTATATCATTGTATATAAACATTAATGAATTAAAATAGTCAACAATGTTTTTTTACATAGATAAAGATAATTTTAAATGATACCATTAAAAAATCCTTTAGGGAAATAATCCTTAAACATTCCAAAGTGTTTCATAACACCTTGAAACATTGAAATAATAATCCTTTAAAATGTAATGAGAATATAGAGACTCTTGATATGATATACCAAAGGAATGTACATACACCACCAGAAATAAATAAGTGGTGAATAAGGCAATTATCTCATAAATGTTAATGTGAGATGAGAAAATTCATTTTTTACTTTGGAATGATGAGTTCTTTTGAAAAATCATTTATATTTTCCCTAAAATCAGATTTTAAACATAAATATCCCAAAAAATAAAATACTAGGACATTGAAATTATATTTTATGCCTAAATTATGTCCCACTGAAGTGAAATCATGTAAAAAAAAGTTCCTAATATTGTTCAGAATTAAAACATTTTAGAGAATTCTAAGGAAAGTATTAAAGTGAATTTTAAATCAGAAAGGCTTGATGGTGCAAATAAATCAATAAATGATCCAAGATTATTTTTCATGATAAAATTATTGTTTTGATAAAAATAATGGGGGCTTAAAACAGATTATGTTGTACACTTAAAAATAGGTAATATTTTGAAAAGATCCCTTGAATTGGGTTTGTTTGTAGGGATAAAATTTTTATTGATCTTTTTAAAACAAGAAAATCCCCATTAAATAAAGGAGGATTCTGGTTGGTAAATATATATAGAACATTAACCCAAAATATATGTGTATTAAATAAGAAAAAATAAGGATTTCATTGAGGTGAGTTGATAATAAAAGTAACCCGAATGAAAATGGAGGTTCGTGTGTAAAAACATTATCACTTTGTAATCAATCCATTCTTATGACACAAAATTAATAAAATTCAAATAATAAATTTAATACCATTAAAATAAATATTTTCATGATATGTTACATTAATGGGAAGTATATATACACCATAAAAATGTATTATTAGTGAATACAGAAAATCAAACAAAAATAGAAGTGAGATGAAGAAACCCTTACCGTAAGTCTGATGGTGTTCTTCAAATGATATTAGTGTCTAGGATGACCAAATTAAATTCATTAATTAATATTTATAGAATCAATTATTATTTTAAATTATTTATTATAACATTATTATGTTCATTCATGGCCTTCATTATGGGTTTAAGAGGTTCAATTTTATTGTTTCGGAGTGTTTTCATCATGATCGATATACTTATATACATGAACAGAGAGTAATGTAAAATGAAGATAGTTAGCCCAAATTGAAGTTATATTTTATTATTTAACATCCATAAATTTACATGGTTGTAAATTTAATTTGGTTACGTGGATTGAAGATGAATCATTGTATAAATTATTTAATAAAAATGATTTGGGTTAATTAGTCATTTTTGAACACAATGAAATCATTTTTCTTTATAATTAAAAACCATTTGTATAAAAATATTACTGAACAATATATGATTCATAATAAATATATTATAGTTATGTCCAACCATAATAATGGTTTCACTCCATAATTTAAGACAGTAAAATTAATTGAGAACTCGTCGTCCTTGAATGTGATAACTTAACACATCTCGGACAGTGTTTTCATTTTAAGTATTAGAGGAGGGGAAAAAAGAGATGATGATAAAATATTAAATTAGAATAATAAAATTATATTTAATTTAATGTATTGTAATTATCATATAATTTTGATGATGGGATATGAAAAAATAAAATAAAAGAACTCAAAATAAAAGAAATATTGAGAAATCCCTCACGAAAATTTGACAGCCTAACGGCGTCGCTTAAAATTTTATAAAATAATTTGATGAGAGAAAAAGTGTATATCATAATTATTTCACAATATATAATGTAAGCGTGATATTTAATGACATATACCAACATATACCAATTTAAATTAAATGATAATATGATAATAATAGTGCTTTAAAAAGAGAGAGCTTTTGAGATAAAAATTCTGCAACATAACAGCTATGCCACATGGATTTAGAAAACAAAAACAGAGTGCGGATAGGGGTAAACCATTCATTAAAGACTCATAAAATATTATAGGTACATAATAATATACAAATATGAACATGGTATGAAATATAGAAATACATACCATATAAAAGAGAACTTGGATGGAAAAGAGAAGTTGAGAATTCTCTTACCTTGTAGAATAAATACTAAGACATGATGGTTGGGACCTTGGGGACTTGAAGACACCTTGGGATGACAACTAGGGAGGTAATTATACCAGATATTAGAGTATTATGAGTTTGTAACGAAATAAAACGAATGAATGAGTGGGTAATTATAGAAAATGAGAGGGATTGTTTTTAATTAAAAGGGACACCTCATTAGTGGTTTTAGAAAAATCATGGGCTTTACCATGGTATTTTCCCATGGTATTAGACACTTAAGACACATTAAATAATATATTATTGTAAAAAAGGTGAACATAATTTTATATTAATTATTACATCATTATGATGTCATTAAACATACCAAAAACTCAAAACTGTATTTTTACTATTCATGAAAAATTCAAGTATTTTAGAAAACTCCCAAAAATTCTCCCTAACCAATATTCGACGTGTAGAATTAAAAAATGAAATCCATTTTTGTGAAATAATTTTCTTAATATTTTTAATTTAATTTTTAAATAAATTTATAATATATTCCAAAAAAACAACTTTACAACTATAACTCATTTTATAACACATTGCAAAATTAATCAAGGTCCCATAAAATTATATTTTAACCATAAGAAAATAAATTAAAAATTTATGAATACATTTTATTAAAATAAATTTCCATTTTAAATTATTAAATTAATCATAAAATTTTAGTTAAAATATTTAGCACATGAAAAAATACCAATACATATACCATGATTGGTCTTTCACTTTTACGATGTAAAGGTTGTATTTATACATTAATGGGTGAAGTTTCTATATGTTTTTTTTCAAAAATATACTCTTAATAATAGTTCATAAATTTTTGTTACTATTCACTAAAAATTTATTTTATCTTATCAGTCTCTAGATATCTTACTAAACGGAACCATTTATGTCAGTTTTTCAAAATTCAAATTACAGAAGTGGAAAAATTATATTTAATAGAAAGTTTATAACAAGGTGGTTTTATGTCAAGAAAAAGTATTTCATGCATTCAATATTAAATATATTTTTAAATTCTTGGGGTTTTATAGTTCAGTTGTTGATAATCCTTGTATAACCTCAAATTCTTAGCCGCCTTCATAGAGAAAAACATTAGGGCTTCCTATATGGAAACATTGGGTCTAAAAAAATACCTTCCTCATAAATTCATCCAACTACACCCTCAACTAGAAAATATCCACTGTATCCATCTGATATACTTGTATAAATATCAAGTTCATACTTAGGTGAAAGTCAATGAGGATTTTTATCTCATTGTGGGAAGGTATGTCTGACACATACTCGGGAAAGAAATTGTTGTACTCATCCACCATTGTAGGAAACTAATATCCCATAACATACACTACTCCAAGATTCATGCTTGTAAACTGGTGAGTAATTTGTCGCAACCTTCTATGTATGATTCCATCCTACTTATCCTAGGTATCATTCTCTAATATGATGGAAAAACTCATCCCATCTATGTAGAAAAACTGTATCCACCATCTAAAATAGTCATTTTGTTTATGAACTATGTATATCCAATCCATGTCCAAGATAATGTATTAAGATCACTTCACAACCAAAAAGAAATCACTTGAGAAACTCTCTCCTCCAATCTTCAAATCACAAAACCTTGAAAATTGTGTGATCCCTGAGTCATCTTTGGTATTAGTCACCAAGAATATGGGTCATGATAAAGGCTCAATTGGAACCTCTGTGTATTGATCTTGATATGTTTTAAAAAAATGTGTATCACACTTGTCTTTTCCAAAACTATAGATATGGTATAAAAGAAACAAATTGTACCTATAATCATCCCCAAAGGCTCTGGGTCTTAAGACTCAACCACCTACGGCTACCCTCACCCATATCCACTAGATCTCTAGGCCTATTGGGGGACACCTAGTGTAGGTGGTGAAAATAAGTAAAATGGTATACCACCTCTAGATTCTCGTCCAACTCCTCTGTCACTTATTCTAACATATGGACCACCATGTTCTAATTTCTACCTTTTCCTAGGTTTCCCATCCACTATATCTGAATTAATGACACGACATGCTGAACAATAGCATGAAAGATGTCTTAATCCACTACAAGAGTAGCACCACCTCCTCCTAAGATAATTATAACTATTCTGAGAGCCCTTAAACAAATAACCTATTTCAAAAAACCACCTCCTAAAACATATCTTACTTCTTGATACCTATATCTACTATCATCTACCTACTACTAAAGTCTCAACTTCTATCTGCCAATGATTGGGAACTATATTTGGTTTCTACTCATCCAGAAATCTCTTTATCACCAAGGCACACTCCGAAACCCCATTATTGTTAAGAATTAAAAGAGGTGTCACACTAGAATAAATATATCTATGTATACATTTCTCTAAGGTCCATTCTTAAAAAATAGATCTTAATCCATATTTATCTGGTATAATGAAGGTTTGTTGAACCTCAATGAGTACTCATAAAAAGTCATGCTTCCCTATTGTAGCTGTAAAATATCATAGATGTGAACTACTTAAATCGTAGTTGGAGAGTACTCATATCTAAATAGGTTCTCAAAAATTTTCCATGAAATATTTTCCTCATCATATGACATAACCAAAAGCCTCCACAAACTCCCTAGAGATCCATGAAGAGTTATATCTATCAGGACCACCATCTGATTTATAGTTATCCTAATAAGACAGAAGACTCACATAACTTCCTTGATCCAATAATTTTCTCCATGGGGGGTTGGATCACCCCTAAACCTAATGGTTCATTGATTCTAAAACTCATGAAGCACACATAGCCTCCCCACCTCATCCATTGGTTATGTTGGTATCATCTGTTGCTCGATAGGTGCAGGTATTTAAGAAAAAAACCTAAATGAACTTCCTCATGAATTCGTCCAGGTATCGGATCCACATCACTAAGGGGACCATCCTTTCAATATTTATACTCATATATAGAAATATTTGTGGAGACATTCTAAAATAGAAAATATGTACCATGGTCAAAGAGAATATATTGGGTAAATGACTCAATAAAGACATGGAAAAATAACACATTCATATATTTTTTGTGTATGAATGTCTTTCATAGAACCAATGTCTACAAGTTCTGATTTGAATGGAAGGTAGTCAGATTCTGAGTCTATGGATACATCATCCACCACACAAATACTAGATCCCATTGCTTGAAATATGAACTCAAAATAATTAAAACTATTTCCAAAAACCAAAAACCAATCTCAAAACTAGACTAAACTCAAAAATCATTTCCTAAGATGGATATACTCTGATACCACTCCTTCATAACCCCACCCACCAGGGCCCACCAGGCTGGTGATGAGAAGAGTTTAAATACCTTAATCATTCCTCTAATAGGATAGGAGTTGGAAACTAGCTCCGATTAGGCATATCACACACATGGGAGGCTTTATTTTAATGTACTTATATGCACGCACATATATCCAATCCCATACAATTATGAAATTTATATTAATTCAACTGAAGACATTGCATACATACATCTAAATCCCACAATCAAAGTACAACAATTATACTCGAATATATAAAGGGGAAAATAAAATCCAACAAAAAATTATAAATCAGTACAACCTGCTAGAATGGGGGGATTATAGTCAATTGTGAAAACTGGTATGAACCACAATCTATCTAGCCCAATCCATGCAATGTTTTATCCTTTTCCACCACGAACCCTATCGAACGGTCAACTATCTTCAAAATACATGACTTGGGTCGGAAAATCCGATGTAGGGTTGAATATAATAATACCCAATACGACACTCCAAAATCAATTAGAAAAAGGAATCAAGATTATAGATAACTTATCAAAGGGATATGTTAATAAAAATATTATAAATACAAAAAACATCCAAAAATTCTCATAGCTGTCAAAAACTATCATGGTAAGGTCACAAAAACATTTCCATCCAAAGATTCTTTATGATATTTCATTGTAAAACTCACCCAGGAGAACTCACATTCCTAGTCTCATAGCACTGAGTATGTTTATAAGATACCTCTACCGCATTAGGTATCAACAAGATGTACATACTAGAGGTTAGAAGAGATTGATAAATAGATAGATGATTGCACCCAACGCCCTAGGAGACCCCATAAACCCTAACTGGATTAACCCAAAAATTAATGGATTGATGTCTGTGTATGTTGGTCATAGATATTAATCAAACCCAACTAGGAAAAAAGATGACAATGGTTTCAATCCATGGACACGGGGGGGGGGGACACCGAGAACTCAATCTCACAAAAATCCCTTATATTAGATCAAAATCCTAACTAGTACATAATTCCAAACTATACCCACAATAGGATAGATAGAGGGAATTCACCCAAAGGAAACGTTTCCACTATGAAGAGAACAATGGCCTTAGTCCCTTCTAGGAAACTTACTTAGTGCTTAATAGTAGTACATGGCTTGTTTTACCTGTACTTGGTTTGCCTGTGTTCTCCATCTCATGATGATGTACATCATACCATGCTTGTGTACTCAGTCAGCCTTGTGTACCTCAATTTTAGCCAATTTACATGGTCATGATTGAATATTAGGAAATTCCCTTGTACTCTAACCATGAATTTGTACTTGGTTGTGTTTTTCCTATGTATCCTTTGAGATGCAAATTGATCCACTAGGCTGGGGTCACATGGCGTGTGACATATTTCACATGGAGTTTGATATGTTTCTTCACCAAGGAAACCCTAGAACATTATCCACAGACCCAAATAGTGTGGGTTCTTTTGACACAATCCATGAAGTGTGGTATTGTTCATAAACAATAAGTTCTTCATGCAGTCTTCTCATTCCTCTACAATAAATATTTATACAATTAATATCATAAAAAATGATGGGTCTGAGTCAACTAATCTTAATTACCTCAAAATATTTGATTCCAAAAGTCCAAATTGATCAGAAAACCTTCATCATTGATTTGTTTCATCACCACATTCTAAAACAACAACTGGAGGTCCCAAAATATGAACTTGATCTACTGTTGTCACCATGCATCACAATCACATTGTTGGTCTCAACCTTGATCCCATGGTGTAGTGACCCTATCCCTTTTAACCCATATCTGGTGTTATTGTTTATTAAATTGTATTAATATACAAGTAATTGCATCCAAATGGAAATAATAGTTTAGTATCCTTGGTAAACCAGATACATAATTAAGCTATTCCTTACATTTGAAAAAAATCCCAACATAATTTTTTCCCCAGAATAACAACATTTCATCTATCATATCCTTTATTATAAAATCTAGAACACATCAGGGATTCTTGAAAACCGAAATTAAATATGGGTGAGCTAAAATTCTTAATTATGTTTAATTACAGTAGAATCTATTAATAATAAATGAAGTGTAATCAATAAGGAATAAAGAATATTTTAATGTAAATATATGTACACACATTCCATTTAAATAATTGACTAGCATAATCAGTGAAAATGTAAATAACAGAAACATGTTCCATTTATCCAATTAAATAACTATCATAAATGGATAATCCATAATCAATATGTCATGGTAAAAAACATAATACACATTCCATTTAATCAATAAACTAATAATGAAATGCATTTAGAGATAATATCATTGAAAAAATATCATGGTTAATAATAACTTAATATAAAATTAAGGTGATGCATAATTATTTAACATCATATTTCCTAGAAATATTATAACTTTACCATTAATACCTATCCTCAATCTGGTTTAAAATATACTGGTTAAAAACTCATATTATTTAACCAAATGATTCATCTAATGAGACTACTAATGTGTTGAAGGGATTTCTATAAACAATCCCCAACCCATGTCTTTCATATCCAAAGTGTCCCTCTTATATAAAATAATTTATTTAATTTATAAACATTTTTCCTTATCGTAAAATATCCTTATTGAGTTAAGAATACTATTTTATCAATATTTACCCATATAAAGAAATAACATTCAATGTAAACACTACATGCCAAAATGGTATATGGTTTAAGAAATAATAATATCCATGATAAATAATATAGATATTTATATGAGATTTAATTACTAATGATCATAGTAAAGTAAATCATTCAATGGTATTTTAATAAAAATAAAATGAATCAAGGATGTGAATGTTAATACTATCCTCTGACAAGATAGTCATAAACCATCCAAAGTAAGAATAAAAAATTAATTAACATATACACATTATATTAATAATAATGGGTTTCTTTCATTGATGAAAATAAATACCATAAAAAATCCTTAAAAACATTCTTGTGGAAAATATTTTTTTCATTTTGAAAAACATTTTGAAAATATTTTTCTTTGAAAATAACTTTTAGAAATATTTTCTTTAAAAACCCCATAAACATAAAAGGAAGCTTCAATGAAATAGGATTCATGATGGAGGATAATTACATAAAAACAGTACAAGTTAAAATAAAATTCCTCTTGCACTATAAAAAGGTTAGGAAAGTTACTTGTTCAAGAATTGACTTGAAGCTTCCTCTCCAACTTTTGGTAAAATCCAATTGTTAATAGTTTTGAAAATGACATAATATTCCATTGAAAACATTTTTTAAAAGAGTCAAAGTGGGTAAAAATTACTTTAATAAATCATTTGTAAGAGCCTAAAAACATTTTTAGAAAACATGGTACTGAAACAAAATAGATTTCTGACCGAAGAGATAAATAAAGTCATATTTCATTATAATACATTATCAATTAATTTAAGTAACAAAGAGTGGGAAAATAGTAATATTACATGAAAATATCATGAATAAATTTATGAGAATAAAATTAAATATTTTTATTAGGAAATTCGTAAATAATTTCCCTCAATTGAAATTCACGAACAAACAATCTCAATTAGAGTAATATTGTGATGTAAACCCTTACAAATATCACAATGTTGAAGTGAGAATAAAACCATGAGTATATTACATATATCAAATTTAATTCCTCATAAAACAATTTTAAATATAAAAAAATATAATCAAAATTCATTATTCACATAATCATAGAATATTAACGATATGGAGGAAGTAATGTAACCCAATGAAAATAAATTGAGTTACAAAATTCTTTACCACTTGGAAACTCTTAAATAAAATACACATGGATGTAATAATTGAAATGTAATCTAAATATAAAATGAATTATTAGTTAATAAATTTATTACATGTCAAAGGGGAAGTATATATACCATATAAAATAAATTAGGTGCACAACATTACAATATGCCCCAATAAAATGAAATTGAGATGAAATATCTTACCTCGGGCTTCCTTTTGATTGAATGTTGTTTATCCTAATATATATTTATTTAAAATATTTTACTAAATTACACAAGAACTATATTAATATTTTTAATATTATATATGGCCTTTTTATAACATCTAAATACCTTTTAATTAAAAATATTTATAAAAATCATAGTTTATGTTGTTAATTTCTTTGTTTTCTCATTCATGTTTCATCCTGAAAGATATGATTCTTGAACATATTATATTTATATATAATATCCATAATAAAAATCATTAAATAATTATCATATTTACACCAATTTTATTTTTAAAACCAATCATGAATTATTCTTATGAAAAATAATGTATATTACGATCATGGAGACAGTAGGTCATACATACGAATGAGTAACATTTCCATTTTTCATTGTTCATTATAGAAAGGAGGTGAGTAATAAATTTACATTAAATAGTTATAATTATATAATTAATACCATATTATATAATTATATATATATATATCATCCATGTGGGTTTCTAATGAAAATGTCGTCACATCGCTTTGTGAGGGCGGTAGTTCACACATATATGAAAGTTCTTATCATCATTATGTGTGTTAAAAGGATAGAAAGAAAATGATTTATATTATATTTGACTAAATATAAATATGTCTTTAATATCATAATTATTTCATTAAAATCACATATAATAATTAATTGTATCTTTATCAGCTTCCTTGTGAAGCATTGGTGAAAGAAAAATCACATCGTTTCTTGAGGCGGTTTCCCCCCATACACACGAGCAACGTTATCATATCTACTATAAAATTATATCTAAAAAATAAATATATGATATAATGAATAAATTGGTATCAATATGTTATATATATCATATAAATACTTTATATCCATTATCATACACAACCATTAGGGGTGGAAATGTAAAAACGAACGACATCGGTTTGTGAAGTAGTAATCGATTGTAGACACAAATGATGATTTCGTAACTCATTTGATAGAATATGATATGGTTGTAATTAATGAAATTATTATAAAAAACAAAATAAATTTATTTTAATTAGTTTATAATATAAAAAATTTTAATAAAAATTTAATGAGGTGGATAAAGAAGTAAAATAAAGAGGTTCATTGAAGAAAATTTCCTCTTCTTCAGGTATCCTCCTTAGTTTTTCACTAAATCAGTAAAAGTTTGGATTTATTCCCAAAATAAGGATTCTAGGATGAGGGTATTGAATTTTTTAAGATATTTTGGTAGGTATTATTTGGTGAAAAATGAAGTGATTTTGTGAATAAGAGAGGAGATGGGGGTGCCTTTTATAAGGGGGGACATGACACACTTGGTATTTTTGTAATGAATTGAGTGCTCCCATGTTTTTCATATGTCACAAGTGTCAGAAATTGGAAATTACCAATAATTAGGGGTTTAATGGACTGTATTTTTCCATCCAATAGTTTCTATACAAGTTTATAAGTCATTTTTACCCTTATCTTTTTAGATTAACCCATTAGTAAACCCATTTTTACATTAACCATTGTAATTAACATTTACTACATTTACTATTCATTTTGGTAAAAAATTAAGTTGAAATTATTATTAATTATAAATTATTATGATTCCAAATGTGGAATACATTTTTTCCAATTCAATTCACATAAATTACAATTTTGAGTTTAAAATTAATCCCGCAAACGAGATGAGAAAGTTGGTTTTAAAAGGGAAAATATTCAAATGTTTATAATTTTTTATATCAAAATTAAATATAAAAATTATTCCAATGACCAAAATTGGATTAACTAATATATTATTGAAAGAATAATAATTTTAAAACCAATTAAAAAAATAAATTAAATTTATAAATTATTTATATGAAAATGCATTTTTCAGTTTAAATTTAGTATTTTTCACTATTCATCAAGAAATGAAAATTTTCAGAAAATTCCCTAAAATTAACCAAAAACTATTTTTGGTATCCCAAAATCAAAATTAATATGTATTTTTATATATTAATTTTCTAAAATTGGTACAAATTAATTATATATTATATGATCAATGCTCGATTAAACTATCTTTTTAAAAAATAATGTTTTTTGGAAAACATTTCTTTTTCGTCAAAATAAATTAAATATTATTTATTTAAATTTTTATCTAATATAATTTTTTAAAATATATAGTATCAGAAGTTATTTAATGATATTATTACACTACAAATTTATTTCTAAGTTATAACTATTAAATTATATAATAATATTTTAGTAATATATTGTTGTTCGGTAAACTCAGTGCTCCATGTAAGATAAGATATTGAAGAAACTCAATGATGAATATAACTAAAGATAAACTCAATATTGTGTAAAACACAATTTATTTAATTTATTTAATTTATTTAAAATAAATATATTGTAATTTTCTCGGTGTTCTATATTCCACCCACATAAAATAAATTATATCCTAACAATTTAAATTTGATATTGGTAATCTAGTGTTTGACTTTTGAAAACGCCATTGTTGAGAAAAACACAATGTAAAACAGTTAATAAAATATATGATTAATAAGATATAATGGGAAGTACAGACATCATCTATAATAACCACATGACTAGGTTTCCAGGTACGATTACATAGGAAGGAAATGAAATCATCGAAATGGAAGAGAATACTAATGCCCAAAAATTAATGGAAAGTGATAGAGGTTATTGATCACAAGAATGTGGGTAAATAATAGAAATTTAATGGCCTAAAAACAATAAATATGTGATGATTTAAATACCTTGTGATTTATCACATGTGAATTCAATTGGATAAATTTCGTTTCCAGATACTTCTCTTAAAGATGAGGAATTATTTTACTATCTCAGAATATATGAAAATACACTTACATGATACATTTTTATTTCATAATCATAATTTCACCCATTGGTCATGCTTTAATGAATTCCAAATTTATCCCTTACTCCAAAAAATTAATATTCAATAATAAATTTTTTATTACTATATCGTTCAAATTCAATTTTACCAGATCATATGATCCATAAAAGAGTGACAAATATTTCTATATGTATCTATCTATTTTCCAAATAAAATATGGTTAGATAAGTTATAAATTTTTCTTAAATATCCATATAGTGATCTAATACATTAATTTCTAAAACCTCATCCAAATCTAAACTCAAATCATTCCATAAATGGTTAACCTTATGACCCTTCAAAAATATTAAGAGTATATCCTTAGAAAAAAAAGTTACCGAATTTCTAAAATGAAATTAATGTTAATCCTATAAACAATATGATGTGTCTCTAAATTATTTCATACAAAAAAATTTAATACCTTCATCTTGTATTTTCTTGAAATTTTTTAATAACTTGAATTACCATAAAACCATATTAAAAATATGCATTATTCCTCATTACATAAGTAAAAAATGGAGTTTTTAATATATTCCTTAAATCCAAAGATATTGTAAC
This sequence comes from Viscum album, assembly GCA_963277665.1. Taxonomy (NCBI): domain Eukaryota; kingdom Viridiplantae; phylum Streptophyta; class Magnoliopsida; order Santalales; family Viscaceae; genus Viscum; species Viscum album. The sequence continues at coordinate 1,513,758,131 of OY728127.1, read as the reverse complement.
ATACATTAAAGATAGTATAAACCACTTTTTCAATAAATCAATAATTAGTTCCATTGAAATTAGAACTATGATATTTACTTTATCTATATCAAGTATCACTTTATCCTGACACCATTATATCAACATCAGGAAAATATTAAGGGTTATATTTCCCTCAATCATGTGTTTTACAAGAAGTTAAAAATTCTACTAAATCCCGTTTCTTGGTAAAATTCAACACATGTGTTCAAATGATTTATGAATTAGTACTATAGTAAAATACTTATAAATTTCATAATTCTTATAACCAAAATATCATTCATAAAATAATTTTACAACATATTCCAAGGATCCAAATTCCAAATCACATTAAACATTCATCTTTAGATGTATCAGAAACATAAGTCTAACCTTGATCCCTTAGATTCTTCTAAGATATATTCCATTTATTCTTGGGGTATTTATATTTGTAGTTCCCAATTTCCTATTGTTTAAAATATGTAAGTTGGAAAACAATTTCTTACCCTTTCAATCACAAGCATGGAAGCCATTATATCCCCACTTTTAGAGAACTCATATTTCCTTCAATAAAGTACAATAGTGTTTCTTTATACAACTATCCTATGTGGGAAAATATTTATTTACCTTCTTCCTTTATCAATAATTTTTTATATAGTCCTCTTCTTCTCTTTCATCACTTTGAATCAACAATACTTAGAAAATTATTTCTCTTTATTATTAGAACATGATATTATGCCCTTATATGAAGATAATTTTAGGGATACTAGTTCCATTAAAAATATAGTCCTAAATCCATAAAATAAATAATCATTCTTACCATTTGGATTATATACATTAATATGGTTCCCATTCCTTCTAATATTAATCATTTATAAATAACGTAATATACTATATTAGATAATATTATTATTAATCATAATGTATAATCCCAAAACTATTTAAATAATTTATTCATATCTAATCTCATAATCATAAACATGGTTTCTTTGGAGACATCTCTATTTTAAAACCTTCATAATGGTTTGTAAAGAAACTTTTAATTATCCTAATAATATCTCCTGGGAGTGTCAAACCAAGTTTGTATTAAGGGTTGTTGTTTGAACCAGGTGATGATTGGTTCAATCATAATATCCCCTTTATCGAGTTATTACCCCTATGTACATCTATACTAGAAGAACTTCCATTTGTAGTATCCAAACAAGGATGTGATTCTAGGAAAACCCACATAATACATTCATTAAAAAATTAGGATGTTCTTATATGATTATTTTTAAAGTATATCATAATTTTATGATACCTAATCTATGTTTTCCATAATATAGTACAAAAGGTTTATACAAAACTTACTCAAATACCAACTAGAGTGACCCTGCCCCAATAACTCGGAGCCAGTGTCATCCATTATTATATTAGAATAAGATACATGGAATTGAATATCAAAGGACTGAGTATTTTATTATTCTTGGTAAACTAGATACATACTTGGTTTATTCATTACATTTGAAAACAAAAATTACAACAACATTTTATTTAGAATAACGTTATTCCATCTAGAATATCCTTACCTAAAAAATATCGTACACTTCATGGATTCCTGAGAAAGGGACAAAATAAGTTTAAGCTAAGATTTGATATAATTTTTAAGTACAATGGATTTTATCATGAATAAATTAACTATAATCAATAAGGAATAAACAATTTGGAAAAGGTAAATATTTGAACACACATGTCATTTAAATAATCATCTAGCATAATCAAAGGAAAGGTAATTAACTTAAACATAGTCCATTTAATAAATTAACTGACTATCATAAGTGGTTGAGGAATAATAAATATAGAAAGGAAAATAATTTAAAATACATTCCATTTATTCAACAAACTAAGGATAAAATCCATCCAGATATAATATCATTATGAAAATATCATGGATAATAATACCTTAATTCTGAATGAAGAAAATTCTTTACTATTAAACATTATGATTCCCAAAAACATTATTCCTTTAACATCAATATCTATTATCAAAATAATTTAAAATAGACTAGGTAAAAATTCATCTGATTTGACCAATTTATTTATCTCATGAGACTACCGATGCATCAAGTGGCTTAATATAAATGTTCTCCCACCAGTTTTTTTCATGTAAAAAGCATTACTTTTACATCTAATTATTTATTTAATTGATAAATAATGTATCTTACAATCAAATATCCATATTGAGTTAAGAATATTTTTTATCAATATTTTTTCAGATAAATAAATAACTATCAATCTAAACACCATAAGATAAAATGGTATAAAATTTAATAAATAATGATTTCTTTAATAAATAATGTGGATATTTGGGGGAAATTTAATGTATAATGATAATAGTAAGGTTAATATTTCAATAGGAAGTTGATGACTAAAAAATGAATCAAGGAAGTGAATGTAAATTCTATACTTGGTCAAAATATTCATAAAACATTCACATGAATAATAAGGATGGTATCATTATATACTCATTCGAGTAAGAATAAAGGGTTTTTTTCTTGATGAATTTAAATAACATAAAAATATCATTAAAAATTTTCTTGAGGAAAATATCATTTTTAGTGTGAAAAACATTTTGAAAGTCCTTTTATCTAAAAATAAATGTAAAAAACATTTTATCTAAAAATAATATTGTAAACATGCAAATAAATATTCAACAAAATGGTAGTCAGGATGATAGGTAATTATATAAATTTCATACAAGTTAATATAAAATTCCTTTTTTACTGTAAAATGGTAAGCAATGTATCTTGTTTAGAAATCAGAAAGAATATTACATTCACATTTTCAAAAAATACAAATAGAAACTATTTTGATAACAACATAAGATTCCATTTAAAAAAATTAAAGATTAAAAAATGGGTAAAAATTCAATTGATAAATAATTTTTAAAGGGTTTAAATCATTTTTTATATCATTTTCAGAAAACATTGTTTTATATGAAAATAGATTTCCTACCGAAGTGAGATATGAAGTTAGATTTTATTAAAATATTTTCTCAATTAATTTAAGTACCAAATAGTGTAAAATAGAAATATTACATTAAAATATAATGAATAATAAAAGCATAATAAAATTTAGAGGTTTTGTTTTTTGAAATGGTAAAATAATTTCCTCCAATTTAAATTCAAGAATATAGAATAACAATTAACGTGAGTTTGTGAAGTAACCCCTTGAAATGATCATAATGTTGAAGTTAAAATCAATAAATGAATTGATTATGTGTATCATCTATGAATCCAGATATAAAAATTGTAAATACAACATAATATAATCAAAATTAATTATATAGATAATCTTATAAAATCAATTCCAACGAAGAATTAATATAACCCAATGAAAATTAACTGAGTTATGAAATTATTTTCCACTTGGTAACTCCTTAGTAAAGTCCCCTAGGATGTGATAATTAAAATTAAAAATAAATTTACCATGAATTATTAATTAATCATGATATTACATGTGTATTACCTCCAGTTTGAGGTATGTGGCCTTTGTTTATGAATTTTTTATGTCTTTAAAGTGCATGGGATGAAATGGGAAGAGGTTGGGAGAGTTTGGAATGGTTTTGGATGAGTTTGGAGGCCTTTAAAGGGGTGCAGGGTTTGAGCACGGATAGTGGAAACCGTGTGGGTTCTCTAGGAAACTGTGTAGGGGAGACAGTAGGCTTCGCATAGCCTGCGCACAGTTTTCCAAACCGTGTGAGGCAACTATGTGGACCTTTTCTCCCAAGGTTGTAGCGTGTGCATGGTTAGCACACGGTTTGTCGAACAATGCGGGCTAACCGTGCGGCCACTTAAAAATAGGGTTATAAGTTCCAGGATCCCTCGGGCTTAACCTATTTCACTCCAATCTTCCTCCCACTCGATCCCCACCCGGGATTTTGGGTTCTCAGGGGTTAAGGGTGCTCTCCCACTAGATTTGGAAGCGTTTAAAAGGGGTTTCAAGGAGGTTTGAAGGTTATTGCTCCTAGGTAAGTCTCTCCTCTTGTTTCTCTTGTGCTTTCCTCTAGATCTGCTCTTCCCTCATTCTTGGTTTTCTAGATCTACACTTGTTGTGTATAGATATAGGTTTGTGGTTTCCTTGAATGATTATTTTAAGGCTTATGGATTCTAGGGGAAGAGATCTAGAGAGTTTTCGATACTGTGTTCGCCTGATTTGAGGTGTGGTGGCTTGTGGGTCGATTTCTTGGGAACCCAAAAGTTAGGTGGCTTCTATCTTGACTCCACTTGGTTAGAGATAATGGTTTTGGTTACAATTGATTTTTTGTGCTTGAAATTAATTGTTTTTTGATGTGTGAAATTGGTTAGAAATCCCTAGGGTGTTGTTTTGGGGATTTTTGGGGAAAAGGGTGTTTTATAGTGAAATGTTATTCTTGTGGATTTTAAAAAGGAGATTTTAAAATGGGTTGCTATGGTTAATTTGTGAAAATGATTGATGAAAAGGGTTTTCAATAAAAGGTTTGTTTTATTGAAATGTTTTTTGTTATGGAAAATGGTTTTCAATAGATGGGTGATTTATTGAAGTGGATTGATATGCAATGGAATTGGTTGATTGCTTGTGGTTGTGACCTTGGTGGGTTTTATGCTTGGTTTGGCTTGATTGAAATGATGTGTGTAAGTGGTCGGGAAGTCTCACTATAAATGGTGAATGAGTTGGGTGGGAAGTCCCAGCGTTACCATTTTTGGTTGTCAGGTAGTGGGTGGGAAGTCCTGCTAGATAAAGATGGGGGGAACGGGTTGGGTGGAAGTCCCACCATTTTGGTTGTTTTGGTGTGAATGGGTGAACGGGTTGGGAAGAAGTCCCACCTTTGTGGTTGTTTGTTTTTCATTTCTTTTCAAGATGGAAGTTTTTGTGCTATCGTGTAAATAATGAGGTGGTTTGTAGAATGTTTTCTTTGGATTTCCCTTGGTTTCTTGGGTTGGATGTGATGGCTTGGTAAGGGCATGTTTGGATTGTGAAAAATGGTTGCACATGTGATTTATTTTATATTAACTGTTTTATATATATGTGCTAACTGTTTTATCCTAGTGGCGTGTTTAGGGAAGTCATTTGGGGAAATATTACTGATTCTTAGTACTCACCCCCTGCTTTGGCACATTGGTGACTTTGTAGATGTTTTGTACGGTGATGTGGGAAATGTTAAGGCATTACCCTCCATTAGTGGAGCATTGTGATCCCTTGGTGGAGCTTGGAGCATGGAGCTTGGTGTGGAGCTGTGGTGGTGTTATGGCTTGTGTGGTGTTTGGTTGTTTAGTTTCTGCAGTGTACTCTGATGTTGGGTGGACATTTCTAGTTGTATTGGTTTTGAGTTGTGTTGTGAAACAGCTTGGTTGTCTTTTAGAAATGCATGGTTGGGTAATTTATTTGACATGCATCATGTAGTGGCTGTTAGTGGATGGTTTGGTTGGTTTTGTCTTAAGGGAAAATCGTTCCCCAAATTGATCTTGAAGACCTCGGCATTTATTGCCAGCCATTGGCATCTTGGGAACGTCGCTTAAGGCCAAGTGGCCCTCACTGCCTCCTCAAGCCAGTGAGGTTGGGGCGGGGTGTTACAAGTGGTATCAGTTTGTTCGGTCCTTTGGAGTTGATTCTCGGATTTGGTTTTGACATTCGTTGTGGTATACTCCTTGAGTCGGGATGGTATCAAGGTGTAGGATTGTTGGAACATGGAATGTATAGCATAAAATGACGTAGATAACCCTTTTATTCAAAAAATCATGTTACCAGGGAGTTGGGTACATAAGTGTTTTGGAGACACTTATAGGCATTGGAAGTCTCATGGTCATGGGTGTAGCAAATGAGATGATCATGGAATGCATGGTATAAATGACTTCCCACTAGGATTCATATTTCATTAGGGTATAATGATCTATGGGATAAACATAGAAATGGTTTTTTCGTGAAACTTTAATGTGAATAAATTTGATATTTTGAAAATGGTATGATTTTCAAAATGATAAAACATGGGAAATGTGAACTTCTGGAAAGACTTGTTGTGAATGTGTTTTGTAATGTGATTTGAAATGGGATTTCGTGATATCTATAGAAGTGAGACTCATGGTTTTTTGTTTTCTATATATAGAAATGGAACCGGGTAGGTGTCGTAGAGACCAACAAGAGGAGGCTGCTAAGAATGTGGTATCACCTGAGCCTCAAGTGAACCAATAGTTAGTGCAAAGAATAGTGAAAGCTTTCCAAGATGTGGAAAGTTGAAATAAAATGGACAAACCAAGGCATGTAGATCATACGGTTCAGTTTCAAAAGCAGAATCCACCCATCTTCAGGGGTGATTCAGAGCCGGAGAGGGCAGAAGCATGGTTTAATTAAATGAACAATATCTTCAAGTTCTTGGAAACCCTGGTAGAGTTAAAAGATATGTTAGCCATGTATATGTTGGAAGATATTTCCCTTCAGTGGTGGGTGTTGGTAGTCCAAGCGGGGATAGACCAGGGTATGATGTGGGAAGGCTTTGAGGAATTGTTTAACAAACAATTATACCCACATATGTTTAGAATCCAGTGAATGACTGATTTCTTCATTTTGAGGCAAGAGCTTATATCTGTGATAGAGTATCCAGCTAAGTTTATGAACTTGGTTCGGTTTTCACCCAAGGTGGTGGGTATCACGTCGTTTAAGGCAAGGATCTTTGAAGCGGGGTTAAGGAAAGATTTCCATTCAAAGATAGCGGTGTTGTGTATAGATGATTACACAAATATAGTGAATATATCATCGGAGGATGAGAGGGATTTTTTAGGCGCTCCAGGTGGAGGAAGCATGGTGGTACCCATGGGGAATAGTGGGAACTCTAACGCTAGGTTCAAGAGAAGGAGCGACACTTATTCCCAGGGTGGGAATATGGAATATAATCTGATGGCTGGATTAGTAAATCTTCCTCTGAATCCCCAGAGAAAGCCAGGATGTTTTCAGTGTGGTTCTACGAGCCACATCATGCGGGATTGTTTAGCACAACCTCGAGCATGTCATAATTTTAAGAAGATGGGGCATCTGCAGCGTTATTTTTAGAATGCTCCAAGGTCGGGTGCGCGTGAAACATCTTAGGGATCGCAGACGTCGTCTGCTTCGACGGGACGGGGATAGCATCATACCCATCATTAGCAATGTCAAGTGGGTCATGGTGATTCTCGGAATACCACGATGCCTCAAAAGGGAAATAAAGAGCAGAATGTGGGAAGCAAACATGTTTTCAGAGCTGAATAGGTTGTGGTGGATGATCAGTCGGGACCATCCACGGTGTGAGGTACTATTCTTTTAAATTCTACCTTGATGCAAGTGTTGTTTGATACGAGTGGTTCACACTCTTTTATTTCTGCACATGTGGTTGATTTTCTGGGATTAAGGGTAGAAATGATGCCATTGGTTTTGAAATTTCAAACTCATCTAGGTCAAAGAGAGTGCCGAGCCTTCTTGTGTAAAGACGGTTGCATCATTGTGGGTGAGGTTGAGATAATGTGTAATTTCTCAGTGCTTGAGATAGATGGGTATGATGTAATCCTGGGAATGGATTGACTAGTGGTGTTTAAGGCCCACATCGATTTTGATGTGCATAAAGTGGCTTTTATGACACATTATGGTGTCAGACATATCTATAGAGGAGAGAGGCATGAATGACATGGTGCAACAGGTTTGTTGGCAACAATAGTGGGTACTTTATCGTATCAGTTGGCGGTATTGTCATTGGAATCAGTAGAGGGTGTTGAGTATAGTGTTCCTCCAGTAGTGGAGGATCAATTCATGGATTTTTTTCATGAATAATTCTCTGGGTTACCTCTCGTAAGAGATGTGGAGTTTACGATTGATCTCCTTATGGGGACCAGTCCTATCTCATATCCATCTTACCAGATGGAACCAGTTGAATTGTGGGAATTGAAAATCTAGTTGGAAGTGTTAGAAAACAAAGTGTTTATCTGTCCTAGCACGTCTTTGTGGGCCGCGCCGTTTTTGTTTGTGAAAAAGGCGAATGGAACTTTGAGGCTCAGTGTTGATTATCGTAGACTTAACAAAGTTACGATAAAGAATAGATATCCACTTACACAAATTGATGATTTTTTAGACTAGTTAAGGGGATCCCAGTGGTTCTCCAAGATCGACCTGAGTTTGGGATATCATCAATTGCGGGTGAGGAAAGAGGATATTTCTAAAAAACTTTCAGAAATAGATATGGCGATTATGAATATGTGGTTATGCCCTTTTTTCTAATGAATGCTCCATTGGTGTTTATGGCATTGATGAATCAGATATTTCAAAGATATCTGGATTAATTTGTGGTAGTGTTTGTAGACAATATTCGGGTGTATTCATAGACAAGGGTGGAGCATGAGTAGCACTTGGCGACAATGCTAGGGATCTTGAGGGATCAGTGGTTTTATGCCATATTGTCAAAGTGTGACTTTTGGATACGGGATGTTCATTTTTTTGGCCATGTGATTTCTGAAAGAGGTGTTTTAGTGGATCCAGAAAAGATAGATTTTTTTATCTCATGGAAACCACCAAAGAATGTGTTTTAGATACGGAGTTTTATTTTTCTATCTAGGTATTATCGGCATTTTGTTCATGATTTTTCACGTTTGGCTTCGCCGATGACACCATTGACAAGAAAGGATGTTCCATTCCACTGGAATTAATAGTTTCATTAGTGTTTCAAAGAGCTAAGGGATTTTCTTACATCAACACTAGTCTTGGTTTTTCCAGAACCAGGAAAAGTATAGGTGGTGTATTGTGATGCATCGGGATCAGGGTTGGGGTGCGTTCTCATGCAAGGGAATCATGTGGTTGCGTATGGATCACAGTAGTTGAGGGTACATGAGAACAACTAACCAACTCGTGATTTGGAGTTGGAAGCAGTGGTACATGCTTTGAAGGTGTGGCGTCATTATCTCTTCGGTGAGAAATTCACGGTATATACAGATCATAAGAGCTTGAAGCACTTTTTCTCACAAATGGATTTGAACTTGAGGCAAAGGAGATGGATGGAATATCTCCAAATGTTTGATTTCGACTTGATGTACACACTGGGTAAGGTAAATTTGGTGGCGGATGCATTAAGTAGAAAATCATATGCTCAGATGCTGAAACAAGCATCGGACTAGTGGCAGATGATGTCGGTTATAGCTGACATGCAGTTGGAATGTGAGTACTAGGGTGATAGAGCGTTCTTCTTTCTGATTTTGTTGATTCCTGACTTGGTTTTCCTGGTTAGAGAGGCACAGATATCTGATACTGATTGTGTGACCATGGGGTCGAGACTCAATGGTGGGGAGACCATTGAGGGTTTGAAACTGAATAGAGATTCAGATTTTTGTTTTCGGAATCGGATAGTTGTACTTGTTGCTTCTCAGGAGGATCTTCTCAGGGCGTACCATCATTCCAGGTGTAATATCCTGGTTTTTCTTTTGGAAATGTATGTTTTCTTTATGTTTTGATTGAATTCCTTGTTTTGGTCTTCAAGGGATGTCTTTTGAAAGTATGAGAGGCCTTGGGAGTGTTTCAGGGGCTCGGGGCACGGAAGAAAGGAAAGATGGGCAAGAGAAGCCAGGGCGCATGGCCTACATACGGCCAGGGAAAACCGTGTGACCTGCCCAGGTAAACCGTGCGACCCCAACTCCTCCGAAAAGTGGCATGTGCATGGATTACGCACGGTTTTCCAAACCGTGCAGACAAACCGTGTGGCCTCTTAAAATAGGGAAAATTCACAAATTTTCCACTTCGGGATTTTAAACCCCAACTCGGGATTTTCCTCCATTCATCCCCTCTCAACCCTAGTGACAAACATGGCCATCCCAAGGGTGGTTCTCCTTCCTTTCTAAGGTGTTTTTGGTGTCGTTGGATGCAGATAAAAGCTCCGGGTAAGGATAATCCCATCCTTGCTTCACTTTTTGGTTTAGGGTTTCTTTCTTCTCTCCCTCTTGTTCTGAAGCTCTAAAACCCTATCTTTTGGGTGAGTTTTTGGTTAAATCTCCAATGGATAGTCGGATCTAGTTCTAAAGACTCGAATGAGAGTGCGTTCAACCACTATTTCGAGGTAGGTGTTCTACAAGTGATATCCCATGGTTATTTGGGTATTTGTTCATGTTTAGTTGTGTTCTTGTTTTCCCTTGGTTATGTTTTGAATAACCTTGGCATGTTTGGTAATAATGATTTTTAAAATGGATAATGGGAACCCTCACAATCCCAGTGGGATGTGTTGGGATGGACTTGACCTAATTTAGGGTCATCCATGGGATGTGTTGGATTTTCCTGGGTTTAGGGATTGTTATTAAACGAGTGATCATGTTGTAGTAAATTGTAGATCCCTTGATAAACATATTGGCATGATTGGATGAACTTGGAATAGAAGTTAGTTGATGCACCTAGACTTGGAAATAACCTAAAGGTTATTTCGAATGGGTTGAATGGTTGATTCATGGGAATGATGAACGGGTTAAATGGGTTAATGTGTAAACTTATAAAATCCCATAATGGGATGGATTATGGGTCTAGTGTTGAATTCTTAGTGAGATAGGCATAACACATGGGGATTGGTTGAATGGTTAAATGATGTGAAATGATAATGTGTTAATGGGTTAAGTCATGATGTGGATCCCCATGTGGGTTTTTGTGAATAGTGTTTTCTGAAGGCCAATGGTTTGGATGGTTGATCGTTACATATATATATAAGCATGTGAACATGGCTTGGTAGTATGGGGTATGACTTGAGGATCTACGCCCACGGGTCGAGCGAAGACTGATACTCTGAACTCCACCCTAAATGCATGGGTTAGGAATGAGGACAGAGGCTCTATTCTTCTAACGGTTTCACCCACCCGGACTGAGGCTTCGAGGTGAGGATATAGTTGCTATGAGGGGGTTATTCATAGTGAGATAGGATAACAATGTGTTTACCCTCTTACAGGTGATTTTTGGCCTTAGACCCATGCAACATAAGGTATGTGATTAACCCATGGAAATGTGATGAAATCGTATGTCATGATAAATGGTGTGAAAGAATGGTAATGGAAGTCGAAATAGCTTTGGCTCTAAACTGGTTAATGTCACCTTAAATAATTACTTGGAAATTATCATTCATATTGCTTTTTCATCCACTACCTGTTTGTACGTGATATTTTGTAGACACCGTTGGTGGTGGCCTAGTGACTTGTACTCACACCCTGCTCGGGCCGCCATTAGGTACCCGAAAAGACTTCATGTTTGCAGGTCAGGAGAAGGGAAAAGGTCCTTGCTCGATAGTTGAGTGGACATGTTTAGCACTTGGTGGAGGATACGGACTTTGAGTTGGGACCATTTTGTGGATTTTTCCATTGTCTTTATTTTGGTTTTTTTTCACTCTTTCACTTGTACTATGACATGGAATATTTATTGTTGGAAATTATTGTTTTAAATGTTCCTTGTTTATTGGTTATTTTTTCCGCTATTTGGTTTATTTATGTTGTAGCTTACTCTGATAAAAAGGGGGTATAGTCTCCCCACATGACTCCATAGACCCCCACTACTAGTCGGCAGCCTTTAGCATATGGGGAGGCATGCTTAAGGTCATGTATCCACCCGGCTCGGAGCACCGGTTTAGTGGCTTCCAGGTCGAGGACGTTACAAAGTGGTATCAGAGGATGTCTGTATTCTCCTTCTCTGAGGTCTTGTTATTTGGGATAGGTTTCCAAGGGTTAAGATGCGCCGGGTCTTGGTAATGAGCTCATTCTTGGGAGTAGCTAACCCAGGTATGAGGGAAAAACCAAGTCACCCTAGGTGGGAAATGTTTTTCTTGGTTGTGTGTTGTTACAGTTGATGATATTTCTCCATTGGGTGATGCACATGTGGTTTGATGTGACTGTTTAATGATATTTGACTCATGGTCTTAACGGCATGAGGATTTTCATTAATGCATCATTGTAGGCACCTAGGGAGATATGTGACATGCAATATGTTAGGAACACTCACAGGGTGGGTGGGTGACGCAGGAAAGTATGGTGCATCATGCATTTCATGAAACCAAGAAATAATTGGAAAATGAAATAAAACAAGTGGGTAAATGATGTTTAAATGAAATATGCGTATTTTAAATGAAGTGGAAAATGTTTTGTAAAATGTTGTGTGTGTTTGGTGGTAGTGCATGGTTTTTTACCCCATGTGGACCATGGCCCTGGTAGGGATGGTCGAGGTACTGAATTTGAGGTGCAAATGTTGTTAAATTAACATATGAAAATGGGTTGTTGTAGCTAGTAAATAGCTTTTTGAGGAAGTCATGAAAGTTTTATGTTATACGTGCTAAATATCATGTTTGGAAATGTAGAGATATGCCAACATGACTTTGATTGACAGTTGGGAAACGAGAGGATGTTGCTGAGAACACTCCTCCAGTAGAAGAGCACGAAAATGTGGTGATCAATAGAGGTAGAGGAGACCAGTGCCGAGAGAACTTGGCTCGCCTTATGTAGATGATAGATCAGGACCCAGGGCGGGTTACACTGAGTATGTTTGAGCTGACTAGGGAGTTCCAGCTGCAGCACCCTCTGACCATCACCGCAGAGGGTGGGCTAGAGATAGCGGAGTTCTAGTTTGAGTCTGTCCAAACGATATTGGATCATCTAGAGACCCCTATCAAAAAGTGAGTGAAGTTGGCCGTTTATATATTGCGGGTCCAGTAAAGGCATTGGTGGGACATTCAAGGTCAGACCGAGCAGGATGAGGGAATGTCATGGAACGTTTTCGAGGAGAATTTTCTGGAGGATTTCTATCCAGAGACATTGAGGCAGGAACGGGATGCAGAGTATATGAGCCTGACTCAGGGATCGCTATCGGTGATGGACTATACTAGTCACTTCACTGATTTGAGATGCTTTTTCCCAGTGTTAGCAGGGGATGAGGAAGCAGTAGCAAAGCATTTCTAGGATGGGATGATACATGAGATCAGGTCACAAGTAAACATCTTCCGCTTAAAGAGGTTCATAGAGGTAGTAAATCAGGCATTGATCTCGGAAGGAAACCTGAAGGGAACTTCGGGTAGTGGGCTTGTGGTGCCAATGGGGCAGATGAGTAGGGTAGCTACCAAGGGTCGGAAGTGACTCCATGAGAGCTCACAGCATGGAGGAAGTGTGAAAAGTGGATCGAAGAGAAGGTCATCCCCTCAGAGTGGGAATTAGGTGTTCTGCTATCAGTGCGGTAGGCCAGGGCATATGTGTGGTCACTAACCTCGACCTCTAGTTGAGTTTTGTTTGTGCGGCAGGATGGGACATGTGCAGAAATTCTGCAGTAAACCTCAGTAGGTGGGCGAGTATGATGGTGGAAGGCTGGTACGAGATATGGGAAGGGGATCAGTTGCCCCGTATCAGGAAGGTAGTTGGAGCTCCATGGGCCATACTGGCAGGGGCAGTGGACGTGGAACTCTACGGAAGGATTTCTCATGCCAGCAGGGTAGTGTAGAAAAGAGTACTCAGGAAAGAGCCTAGTGTAGAATGGCAGGTCAACTTCAGGCAGTTCAATTTACACCTAGTGGTGGTGAAGCTGGACCGTCGACTATTCGAGGTACGATCCTTATAGCTTCTACTTTTTCTAGTGCCTTTTTTGACACAGGTCCCACACACTCTTTTATCTCTCCTCAACTTGTGGTAGTGCTAGGTTTACCTGTGGACAGGGTGTGTGGTGTTATGTCAATTCACACTCCTTTGGGGGTGCGGGTTGAGGATATCAAGCAGTGTAAGGGATGTGTCTTGGTAGTCTGTGGGTATCATTTTCTATGGGATTTTTTCGTTCTAGAGATGTCAGGGTTTGACCTAATATTTTGAATGGTTTGGTTGGTGTTGTATCGGGTGCACATAGAATGTTATCATCACATAGTATCGTTTAGGTCGCATGATGGTGACGCTTATGTCCACTGTGGCCAGAGGGATGTTGAGTTCTTGATCGAGTTGCTGCTAGGAGTGGAGCCAGTTTCTATTCTGCAATACCGAATGGAACTGGCAGAACTCTAGGAACTGAAGTTTCAGCTTGAGGAGTTGGATAATAAGGGGTTTATCCGTCCTAGTACGTCTCCTTGGGGATCTCCCGTGATTTTTGAAAAGAAGTCTGATTGGTCGTTTAGGCTGTGTGTTGACTATTGGACGTTGAATCAGATGAGAGTGAAAAATTAGTACCCTCCTCCTAGAATTGATGACCTGTTTGACCAATTGAGGGGTGCATCAGTGTTTTCTATGATTGATCTGAGGATGGGTTATCACCAGTTAAGGGTGAGGTATTCTGACGTAACACAGATAGCTTTCCGGAGTCGGTACGGGTTGTTTAAGGTTGTGGTAATGCCTTTCGGCTTGACCAATTCACTGGCAGTGTTTATGGCTTCGATGAACTGAATCTTTCATCCTTATCTAGATCAGTTTGTGGTTGTCTTTGTTGACGATATCTTAGTGTACTCAAAAAATCATGACGATCATGCCCAAAATCTTGACATCATCTTGGGTATGCTAAGAGAGCACTGGATATATGCTAAGCTATCAAAGTCTCAATTATGAATAGGTGAGGTGCATTTTTTGGGTCACATCATCTCGGAGGCAGGTGTGTCAGTGGATCCAGAGAAAGTGCAGGCAGTTGTATCTAGGGAGAAGCCCAAGAGTGTCTCTAATGTGTAGAGTTTTATGGGTTTGTCTGGGTATTACCAAAGGTTTATTTAGGATTTCTCTCGCTTGGAAGCACCACTCTCGGGCTTGACCATGAAAGGAATCAGGTTCGAGTTATTTGACGCTTGTGATAATGCCTTCCAAATGTTGAAGAAGTTGTTGACGACCTAGCCTATCTTGATCTTACCTGAGCTGGGTAAGAAGTACATCGTGTTTTGTGATGTGTCTGGAGTCAGACTTGGGGCTATGTTGATGCAGGATGAGATGGTTGTGGCTTATGGGTCAAGTCATTTGAGACCCCAAGAGCAGAACTATCCCCCTCATGATCTTGAGTTGGTTGTAGTAGTGTACGCCTTGAAGTGTTGGAGGAACTATCTACTAGGAGAATGATTTACTATGTTTATCGACCATAATAGTTTAAAGTACATCTTCTCACAGCAGGATCTAAATCTTTGGCAGGGAATATGGGTTTAATATCTCTAGTCTTTTGACTTTGATTTGGTGTACACACCAGGAAAGGGAAATAATGTTGCTAATGCTTTGAGCAGGAAGGTTCCAAATTAGGCGGTTCAGAAGTCCAGCACCGAGTGGAAGGTGATGGATTTGTTTTTAGAGATGCACCTGGAGGTGCAGGAGGAGAGTTTTTGGGTCACTCTTGCTTCATTAACGATGGAGTCGACGCTTTTGAGTCGAGTTAATGAAAGTCAGCTTGATGATCCTGAGTGTTTGATCAGGAAGGAAAGGCATAAAGGTGGGGAGATACCTTCTGGTGGGGCCATTGGCATGGATGGTGTTGTTCATGTTTGTGATCATGTGGTTGTGCCAGAGTGTATGCGGGAAGAGTTGATGCGTGACTTCCATGCATCCAAGTGGGCAGTGCATCCTAGTTTGACCAAGATGTATCGTGATCTCTGATGGCAATTTTGGTGGCCTGTAATCAAGAAGGAAGTTGCGGGCTTTATGGCGTAGTGCCTTACCTGTCAACAGGTGAAGGATAAGCATCAACTCCTAGGTGGTTTGTTGCATCCATTTCCCATTCCGGAATTGAAGTGGGATGATGTAATGATGGATTTTTCGTGGGTCTTCCGATGACGTCGCGGAAGAGTGATGAAATCTGGGTGGTTGTAGATCAATTAACGAAAGTGGATCATTTCTTACCAATTCAAGAGACCTTTACAGTCGACCATTTGGGTGAGCTATATGTTCAAGAGATAGTGTGGTTGCATGGTGATTCTCAGACCATTGTTTCGGACCGATATATGTGTTTCAGATCACGTTTCTGGCAAGGTTTGCAGAAGGCGCTTTGTACGCAGGTTTTTTTGAGTACGACTTTCCACCCGCAGACGGACGGGTAGTCGGAGTGTACGATCAAAGTGTTAGAAGACATGTTAAGAGATTATGTCTTGTACTTTGGTTGTTCTTGAGAGAGGAACCTATCTTTAGTTGAGTTTTCCTACAACAACAGTTTTCAAGCTATGATTCAGATGGCACCGTTTGAGGCACTCTGCGAGAGGCCATGTAGATCTCTATTGTGTTGGCTAGAGGCGGGTGATTCTGAGTTGTTGGGGCCATGTCTCATGCAGGAGACTTCAGAGAGAGTTATGTTGATCAGGAAGCAGATGGTTATGGCTCAATATTGACAGAATTCATATACATATCAAAAGCAAAGACCTCTTGAGTTTGTGTTGGGTGATAAAGTGTTACTTCAAGTGTCACCAAGGTTGGGTCACCGTTGGATTCGAAATCAGGGTTAATTGGTGCCCATGTATGTGGGACGTTTTGAGATTGTTGAGAGGATCAGACTCGTGTCTTACCGATTGGCTCTCTCACAGTGGTATGGTGGGATGCATGATGTGTTTCATGTTTCGTATCTTCAACGGTATCACCTTGACCCATCTCACGTGGTTGAAGTGGATGATGTGGAGATTGAGGCTGATGCGTCCTTTGAGGAGAATCTGGTTCATGTGGTGGATCATAGTGAAAAGATCTTTCAGTGAATGGTTGTGCCATTAGTGTGAGTACTATGGAAGCATGAGAAAGTTAAGGAAGAAAATTGGGAGTGGGAATCGAATATGCAGGCTCAGTGGCCTGAACTCTTCCTTCGGTGGAGCAATAAGGCTTGGGAACTTGACTTGAGTACAAGACGTTATAAGGTGGGGAGGTTGTATGATCTTGGTTTTTTTGGAACGGTATGTTTTCGTTATGTTTTGATTGAATCCCTTGTTTCAGGATTCAAGGGATGTATTTTGAAAGTATGAGAGGCCTTGGGAGTGTTTCAGGGGATCGGGGCATGGAAGAAAGGAAAGCTGGGTAAGAGAAGCCAGGGCCCAAGGCCAACGTACGGCCAGGGAAAACCATGTGGCCTACCCAGGTAAACCGTGCGACCTTCCTCCTCCAGTCAGTGTCATGCGCACGGTTTGCGCATGATTTTCCAAACCGTGCAGACAAACCGTGCGGCCTCTTAATGTTGGGAAAAATTACAAGTTTTCCACTCTGGGATTTTAAGCCCCAACCCAGGATTTTCCTCCATTCATCCCCTCTCATCCCTAGCGACGAACATGGTCGACCCAAGCTTCCCAAGGGTGGTTCTCCTTTGTTTCTAAGAATTTTTGTTGATGTTGGATGCAGATCGAAGCTCCGGGTAAGGCTAATCCCATCCTTGATTCTCTTTTTGGTTTAGGGTTTGTATCTTATCTCCCTCTTGTTCTGAATCTCTAAAACCCAATATTTTGGGTGAGTATTAGGTTGAAGCTCCAAAGGTTGGTCGGATCGAGGTCTAAGGACTCGATTGAGAGTGATTTCAACCGCGGTTTCGAGGTAGGTGGTCTACAAGTGATATCCCATGCTTATTTGGGTAATTTTGCATGGTTAGTTGTGTTCTTGTTTTCTCTTGGTTATGTTTTGAATAACCTTGGCATGTTTGGTAATAATGATGTTTAAAATGGCTAATGGGAACCCTCACGATCCCCGTGGGATGTGTTGGGATAGACTTGACCTAATTTAGGGCCATCCATGGGATGTGATGGATTTTCTTGGGTTTAGGGATAGTTATTAAATGAGTGGCCTTATTGTAGTAAATTGTAGAGCCCTTTGTAAACATGATGGAATGATTGGTTGAACATGGAATAGAAGTTAGGTGATGCACCTAGACTAGGAAATAACCTAAATGTTATTTGGAATGGGTTGAATGGTTGATTCATAGGAATGATGAACGGGTTAAATGGGATAATTTGTAAACTGATTAAAGCCCCTAATGGGATGGATTATGGGTCTAGTGTTGAATGCTTAGTGAGATAGGCATAACACATGGGGATTGGGAGAATGGTTAAATGATGTGAAATGATAATGTGTTAATGGTTTAAGGCATGATGTGGATCCTCATGTGGGTTGCAGTTAATAGTGTTTACTGAAGGGAAATGGTTTGGATGGTTGATGGTTAAATATGTATATAAGAATGGTCACATGGCATGGTAGTGTGAGGTATGACTTGAGGATCTACACAAATGGGTCGAGTGAAGATTGATGCATTGAACTCCACCCTAAATGCACGAGTTAGGAATGAGGAATGAGGATATATTCTTCTAACGGTTTAATCCACCTATTCTGAGGCTTCGAGGGGATGATATGGTTTCTATGAGGGGGTTAGTCTTAGTGAGATAGGATAACGATGTGTTTTCCCTCTTATAGGTGATTGTTGTCCTTATACCCATGTAACATAATGTATGTGATTAACCCATGGAAATGTGATGAAATGGTAAGTGATGATAAATGGTGTGAAAGAATGGTAATGGAAGTGGAAATAGCTTTGGCTCTGAACTAGTTAATGGATCCTTAAATAATTTCTTGGAAATAATCATTCATATTCATTTTTCATGCACGACCTGTTTATACTAGATATTTTGTAGAAACCGTTAGTGGTGGCCTACTGAGTTGTACTCACACCCTGATCCGGCCGCAATTGGGTACCCCAGCAGACATCATGTTTGCAGGTCAGGAGAAGGGAAATGGTCCTTGCTAGATAGTTGAGTGGACATGGGTATCACTTGGTGGAGGATCCGGACTTAGAGTCGGGACCATTTTGGGGATTTGGCCATTGTATTTATTTTGGGATTTTGTTCACTCTTTCACTTGTAGTACAACATGGCATATTTATTGTTGGAAATGATTTTTATACATGTTCCTTGTTTCTTGGTTATTTTTTCCTCTGTTTGGTTTATTTCTATTGTGGCTTACTCTGATAAAAAGGGTGTATAGTCTCCTAACTAGACTCTATCGACCACTACTGCTAGTCGGCATCCTTTGGTGTATGGGGAGGCTTGCTTAATGTCATGTAACCACCTGTCTCAGAGCATCGGTTTAGTGGATTCCTGGTCAGGGATGTTACACCATGTGGGCTGTTCATCCTGGAATTCAGAAAATGTATAAAGTGATGAAATCATAGTTCTGGTGGGTTGGTATGAAAAGATGTGTGGCTGAGTTTGTTTCGAGATGCATGACTTGTCAGTAGGTCAAGGTAGAGAATCAGAGGCCAGCAAGAATGTTACAGTCTTTACCAATCCCTGTTTGGAAGTGGGAGCAGATAGAAATGGATTTTGTTATAGGTCTCCCAAGAACAGTTAGAAATCACGATTCCATTTGGGTGATAGTGGATCGACTAATGAAGTCGGCCCACTTCATCCTGATTCGTGAATCTCATACGGTGGATGATCTATCCAAAATCTATATTCGGGAGGTGGTAAAGAGGCATGGGGTTCCAATTTCGATTGTATCAGACAGAGATCCGAGATTTACATCACTTTTCTGGAAATCCTTGTAGCAAGACATGTGTACATAGTTGACGATGAGTACGACATATCACCCTCAGATGGATGGTCAATCCGAGAGGACCATACAAACTCTGGAGGATATGTTGCAGGATTCTTTCATGGATTTTGGTGGCTCGTGGGAGTAACATTTGTCATTGGTTGAGTTCTCATACAATTATAGTTATCAGGAATCCATACAGATGGATTCCTTTGAAGCATTGTATGGGAGGCCATGTCGTTCTCCACTATGTTGGGTGGAAACGGGTGAGCCCTCGATGGTTGGACCGAGCCTTTTGCAGGAAACTACAGAGAAGATCATGATGATCAGGAAAAGAATGTAGATGGCTCAGGGTCTTTATAAATCATATGCGGATCATCGTTGATGGTCGTTGTCATTCGAGGTGAGTGATCATGTTTTCTTGAGGATCTCTCCTACGGTGGGACATCATCGGTTTGGGAAGCAGGGAATGTTATCTCCAAGGTATATTGGACCTTTTGAGATTCTTGAGAGGGTTGGTGATGTGGATTATCATTTGGATTTTCCACCTAGGTTTAGTGTGGTGCACAATGTGTTTCATGTGTCGAAGATGAGAAAGTATCAGTCGGATCTTCACCATGTGATTTGATGGGATCACGTTGAGTTAGAACCAGATGCTTCGTTGGTGAACGTGCCAGTTCGGGTTGTGGATAGGAAAGAGAAATTCATGTGTTGTAAAAGAATCGGTTTACTTCATGTTTTTTGGAAACATGGTCAGATTCAAGAGGAGACTTGGGAGAGGGAGAAAGAAATGGTTGAGCAGTGGCCCGAGCTCTTTCGGTAAAGGGTGGGTTCACTACTTTCCAAGGACGGAAAGTCCAATGGTGGGGAGAATGTAGTACCCCCGGTTTGAGGTATGTGGCCTTTGTTTATGCATTTTCTATGTGTTTAAAGTTCATGGGATGAGTTGGGAAGAGGTTGGGAGAGTTTGGAATGGTTTTGGATGAGTTTGGAGGCCTTTAAAGGGGTGCACAGTTTGATCATGGTTAGTGAAAACCATGCGGGTTCTCCAGGAAACCGTGCAAGGGAGACATTAGGCTTTTCACGACCAGCGCATGGTTTTCCAAACTATTCATGGCAACCGTGCGGACCTTTGCTCCTGAGGAAGTAGCGTGCACACAGTTAGCGCATGGTTTTTCGTACCGTGTGGTCCAACCGTGCGGCCACATAAAAATAGGGTTATATGTTCTGGGATCCTCCAGGCTTATCCTATTTCACTCCAATCTTCCTCCCACTCAAGCCTCACCTAGTATTTTCGGTTATTAGGGGTTAAGGGTGCACTCCCACTTGATTTGGAAGCGTTTCAAAGGGGTTTCAAGGCGGTTTGAAGGTGATTTCTCTCGGGTAAGTCTCTCCTCTTGTTTCTCTTGTGTTTTCCTCTAGATCTTCTCTTCCATATTTCTTGGTTTTCTAGATCTAAATTTTTTTGTAGAAATGGGGTTTTGGTTTCCTTTAATGATTATTTTAAGGCTTATGGATGCTATGTGAAGGGATCTAGAGAGGTTTCGGTGATGCGTCTGCCGGATTTGAGGTGTGGTGTCCTGTGGGTCGATTTCTCAGGAACCCTAAAGGTAGGTGGCTTCTCTCTTGACTCCACATGGTTAGAGCTAATTGTTTTGGTTACAATTAATTTTTTGATCTTGAAATTAATTGTGTTTTGATGTGAGAAATTTGTTAAAAATCCCATGGGTGTTGTTTTAGGTATTTTTGGGGAAAAGGGTGTTTTATGGTGGAATGTTATTCTTGTGGATTTTAAAATGGAGATTTTAAAATGGGATTCTATGGTTGATTTGTGAAAATGATTCATGGAAAGGGTTTTCAATAAAAGGGTTTTTTTATTGAAATTTTTTTGGGCAAGAAAAATGGTTTTCAATAAATGGGTGATTTATTGAGGTGCATTGATATGCAATGGAATTGGTTGATTGCTTGTGGTTGTGACCTTGGTGGGTTTTATGCTTGGTTTGTATTGATTGAAATTTTTTGTGGAAGTGGGCAGGAATTCTCATTATAAAAGGTGAACAAGTTGGGTGGGATGTCCCACTGTTACCATTTTGGGTGTCAGGTAGTGGGCGGGAAGCCCTTGTATCTGAAGATGGGAGAACAGGTTGGGCGGAAGTCCCACCGTTTTGGTTGTTTCGGTGTGAGTGGGTGAACGGTTTGGGCGAAAGTCCCACCTTTTTGGTTGTTTGTTGTGCATTTCTTTTCAAGATTGATGTTTTTGTGCTAATGTGTAAATGATGAGATGGTTTGTAGAATGTTTTCTTTGGCTTTCCCATGGTTGCTCGGGTTGGATGTGATGGCTCAGTAAGGGCATGTTTGGCTTGTAAAAAATGGATGCACTTGTGATTTATTTTATATAAACAGTTTTCTATAAATTTTTTAACGGTTTTAACCTAGTGGTTTGTGTAGGGAAGTCATTTGGGGAAATCCTAGTGAGTTTTAGTACTCACCCCCTACATTGGCATGGTGGTGTCTCTGTAGATGTTGTGTACTGTGATATGGGAAAAGGTAAGGCATTACCCTCCTTTAGTAGAGCATTGTGATCCCTTGGTGTATCTTGGAGCGTGGAGCTTGGTGTGGAGTTGTGGTGGTGTTATGGCTTGTGTGGTGTTTGGTTGTTTAGTTTTCGCAGTGTAATCTGATGTTGTGTGGACATGTCTGATTGTATTGGGTTTGAGTTGTGTTGTGGAATAGCTTGGTTGTCTTTTGGGAATGGATGGTTGGGTAATTTATTTTACATACATCATGTAGTGGCTGTTAGTGGATGGTTTGGTTGGTTTTGTCTTAAGGGAAAATCGTTCCCCAACTTGATCTTGAAGCCCTCGGCATTTATTGCCAGCCTTTGGCGTCTTGGGAATGTCGCTTAAGGCCATGTAGCTCTCACCACCTCCTCAACCCAATGAGGTAGGGGAGGGTTGTTACAACATGTCAAATGTTCACTATATAAACCATTTAAAATAAATATGGTGCATAACATTACAATATGCCTCAATGAAATGAAATTCAGAAGAAGTTCCTTACCCCACACTTCCTTTTGATTTAACATTATTTATCCTATTTTTTAGTGGTTTTAAACATGTTATTAACTTTTAATGTAACCATATTTATATTTATAATATTATATATGATACTTTTATAACATCTTATTACCAATTCATTAACAATCTTTCATTATTGTTGTTATTTTGGGAGTTAATTTCCTTGTTTTCATATGCATGTTTCATCATGAAAGATCTGGTTTAATGTATATTATATACTTACATAATATAAAAAATTATAATCATGTCATAATTATCATATTTTTTAATCAATTTTACTTTTTAAACCCATCATGAATTATGGTTATGAAAAATTAAGTACATTCTGATCATGGAAATTCTAGGTCATACACATGCATGAGTAAAATTTCAATTTTTCATCGATCATTATGGAATGATGACAAGTAATATTTTACATTTCCAAAATGATAATAATATTATTAATTCCATATTTTATACTTATATATATCATCCATATGGTTTGGTGATATAAATAGAGTCACATCTCTTTGTAAAGGTTGTAGTCCATACATATAAGAATGATGTTATCATGTTTCTGTGAGTGAAAAGGAAAGAAAGAAAATGATATATATTATCATTATATAAAGATAAATATGTAATTAAAATAAAAATTAAGTCATTTAAATCAGATATAATCATCAACATTATCTTTGTCTCTCTCCATGTAATGCTTTAGTGAAAGATGAATCACGTCATTTTGCAAGGTGATAGTCTCCATACACTCGAGAAAAGTTACTGTATCTCCTATGAAATGGAAGATAAAAGGATATATATGATATAGTGACTCATGATATAGAAACTGAAACATAGAATAAATGGATATTACATAATTTTAGATGAATATTTAGTACATTTCAAAAATACATGCTCGAGGACTGTAATAGTTTAGTGTCTTTGGAAAAATGGAAAAAAAATATTCAATCATGGTGAAAGATCATAAAAAATCCCATAAAGATCTCCACCTTTAGTTATTACAGAGAAAATGTTTCTTCATAACCTAGGTTAAGGAAACATAAAAAAGGGGTGATCTCATATGCTGAATAAGGGTAAACAAAGTAAATGTGTAAGCATAACATGAACAAAAGGGAATGGAACTTGAGCACAAAATTTGAAGATCATACACTATATATTAGGGATCATAATAAATATTGGCAGTTCATAATACCTGTATTATATAGAAATTAAGATCATAGGTAATTAAATCATAACATAGGATTAAAATATAAAATTTGGGTCATCCACATCTGTTTATAACGTTGTGAACATGTATAAGTGGAAACAGGTTCCCTCATTAAGTTAAGAATATGAAATCAGGCCCCTATATCAACTTATGTACATGAAACTTGGTCCACATATATCATTGTAAATGTTTAATCAGGTTCATGAATTACCTTGTTGACATGAAACCAAGTCAATGCATAATATTTTGAACATGTAATTAGTTTTATGAATAACATTGTGAACATGTGATCAGGTTCATGCATAAACTTATGGTCTTGAAATGAGTTCCATGCATATTATTTTGAATACATAATAAGGTTCACCCATAACATTTTTATCATGTAATCAGGTTCACCCATAAACTTAAGGACATACATCCATATCCATTCATAACATTATAAACATGTGATCATGCTCACTCATAAAGTTGTGAAAATGAAATCAAGTTCACACATAACATATATACACATGATTCCCTAATCAAAACCTAATGACCTGGAGAGATGCATAGGTCCTACCCATTTCATAACAATATCATGTATACATTTTCCACAAAATAAATCTTTCATCATATCATGACCCATAAAAATACATAGGTTTTAAAAAAAATCAACTCTTAACCCATGAAATGAAATTGATATCATTAATATTTCATTAAATCCTAAACTATGAAAGGGGATAGGTTTCATTATCAATTCAGGAATCATAACCTTTGAAAACAACTAGGTTTCAGGTTTATATAACATAAGGGATAGAAATGGGTTTCATAAACATTATTACATGAAATCATCAAATATTCATAAAAATAATATGAATGGAACCTTTAGACCATTTCCTAGAAAGTAATTAGTAACATAAACAGATTTCATCTTTGATGGAAAATAATATTGAAAATAATATAGATAACATTTCTTGATTAAAATATCATTTCCTCTTTAAAAAAACTTTTTTAAACATAAAACATTTTGAAAAAAATTCCCTTGAAAATAAACATGAAATTTTATAAATAAATAATTCAAATAATTTGGGAATAATTTTTCTTTTAAAAAATATAAATAATTCTAGAAAATTTTTAGAACATTTCTTAAAATAAAAAATTCTTGAAATCCTTTTCCTTCAAAAATATCTTTGAAATATTTTAAAAGAATTTTTCAAAAACCCTAAAACATTTTTCGATACCTTTTACGTTGGAAACCACTTTAAAAAAAAATTAAAAATATTATCAATAAAATTTCCTTTAAATAAAACTTTTACATTTAAAATTGAAGCTTAAAAGAAATTGTGGTCACAATGGTGGTATGTGTATACATGTTGAACATTCCATTTTTTACATTAATAGTTCAAAAAAGTGCCTCGATATAAAAAAACATAAAGATTCCTCCAAATACAGTAAATGGTAAAACATAGGTAAAAATTTCATTTAACATAATTTGATAAAAGTAAAACTTTTTGGAATAATTTTTAGAAATCATGGTTTTTAAAGAACATATATTTTGGACCAAAATGAGATATAAAGTCTGATTTTTATTAAAACAATTTCTTAGTTATCCTAAGTACCAAATAGTGGAAAATACTATACTAATAAATGAATATATCATGGAAAACCATTTTATAATATCATTCATTGGGGTTCTCGAGATATGTATCATGAGAATTAATCAATTTAATCATAATCATAAACAATCTTGATAAATGATGAGATTATTTCAATAAACTATTACAACTTGGTATCATAGAGTCATACTCCCCATGTAAAAAAATGAAATTTAATTAAGCTTATAATATCATGAAAACAAAAATATTCATGATATAAATTTTCAAGCGGTATTGTATATACCACATAATAAAAGTGAGTGGTTAATAAGGCATGTATCTCATGGTAATAAAAGGTGAGATGAAAATCTCATACCTTGTGTCTTCAATCTCATCTTACTAGTTCAAACCACTTGTATATTAAATATAAATTTATTATAAAACTTTTAAATGAAAATATTATTATATAAAATACCATATATGTTTTTATTATGACTAATATTACTTGCTTGTTAATAATATTATGTT
This sequence comes from Viscum album, assembly GCA_963277665.1. Lineage (NCBI taxonomy): Eukaryota > Viridiplantae > Streptophyta > Magnoliopsida > Santalales > Viscaceae > Viscum > Viscum album. The sequence goes on along the minus strand of OY728127.1, from coordinate 1,513,732,294 downwards.
AAGATTTCACTTTGAGTAATATTCTCTTTATTCTTCACATATGCCTTAATTTGTTATATATTTGGTCCTTATACTTATATCATGATTTCCAGAATGTAAAAAATGATATAGTTATCATTTATATAAATTATATATGTATAATAATAGTCAATAAAATATATAAGTATGAAATGTAATACAACATTCATGGAGATGGTAAGTTGTACATATGCATGAACACCACTTCTTTTTTTATTATCATATTAAAATAATGAAATGAAATGACATATAAGTATCTATATATATATTTAGTATAGAAGAAATATTATATCATATATATAATATAAGTTCACTAAACCCATCCTTAATATATTTCATGTATTTTTTGAACAAATTACATCTCTTTAAGGAAGTGGTAGTCCACACTTCCTCAATCGAAATTATCATATTTACACCAAATGGAAAGTTAAAAAAGGTATTTTTTGTAAAAGAAATAACAAATATTATTTATATAATAAATATAATATATAAATTTAGTGTTTATCATAATTTCCACCATGAGAGGTGGTAAAAGAAAATAAACAATCATCATTTGGTGAGGTGGTAGTTTATTGTACACATAAATAGAATATCTGCTACCCATTTGATTGACGTTTCTCTAAGTGTAGGTTAAACACATAGAATAAAAAATACTACTATATTTAAGATAAATTTTTTGTTATACAAGAATGGAAGAAATTGAGTGGAGGGATAGGAGAATGGAATAAAAGAAAAGAGCTTTAGAGAAGGTGTCACCTCTTAATCGGGTAACTCCATTTGGTTTGTGCCAAAAGGATTCTGTGGATTGATTTCATCCCAAAGGGAGTCGTTAAGGAGTAAAGTATGTATTTTGGGAAGTTTATGGGGTATTTATTGTCCTAAACTATGTGGTTTGATAGATATTCAGTATTGGGAGAGGTGGTGGCCTTTTATAGGGAAGGGAAAGGGTGCACTTGGCATTTTTTATAACAAGATAGGTGTACACACATTTTTACTTAACAAAATTCAAAAAAGGCCAAAAAAAGTAAATAGTAGAATGTTATTGGATGAATAATGGTCATAAAATGGGTGTTGTACAAGTTTCTAGGTCTTTTTCGGTCTTATATTTATGGTTTTGTACTTTATTTACCTAATTTTTCTCTTAACCATTACAATTAATTTTAATCACGTTCACAAATATTTTTGGTAAAAAACTAAGTCGAACTCATTATAAATTTTGAATTATTCTTATTAAAAATATGGAATCCATTTTACTAAATTCTAATCGCATATGTGTTATAAATTAATTTAAAATTAATCCTGCTGATGGGATGACACTATAGGTTTTTAAAGTAAAAACATCCAAAAGTTTGCTATGTTTTTATACACAATTTCAAAGTGAAATTGATTCCAATGACCTATATTGGATTAATTGATAAAAATATGATCTAATTAAAATTTTAAACTAAATTAAAATTTTATTTATCATTAAAAATATGTTGGATGTAAAGGAAGTTTGGAATTAAAATCCAGTATTTTTCACTATTCATCCAAAAATGATGTTTCTCAGAAAAATCCCAAAAATTAACCCTAAGATAATTTAAAATATCTAAATACAAAAGTGGAGTTTATTTTACCAATTAAATTTATAATTGGGTCTAAAATTTGTTTTATTATTTTTCATAGAAGGACATATAATAGTAGTTTATTGGTGAAAATTGTACTTTAAAACACATAAGAACTTTACGAAACAATTATATGATTCATTATCAATAAAACCATTATAAAAAATATTTGAAAAGTATTTATTAATATTCATATAAATATGTTTAATTCCCTTTTTATAATTATCTCTTTTAAATAATTATAACAATAAAATCTTGTTTCATAGAAACCCATTGTTGCGTGTAATGTACGCCAAATCAGTGTTCGGTGTGACATACATCAAGTTAGTGTTGCATGTAACATATTCCAAGTAGGTGTGTCTTGTACCATACTCATAGTCAATGTTGTTTGAATGGAATGTTTGACTTAGTAATTTAATATAAAAACATAACTTTCAGTGTTATGTTAAATAAAAAATATAAAAATATTAAATGAATTAGAAAAATAATATTTAAAAAATATCATGGTGTTACATTGTACCCCCACTAAAATAAATTTCACCCAGAAAATTAATTTGGGTTATCAAAAGATTAATACATGAAAGATTAATTCATATAAACCTATATAATAAAAATTAATACTAAAATATTCTTTAAAAGGGAATGATGGAAACATAACAGTTACCAAAAGTAAAATATAAATTGGTTTCTAAATAGAATAAAATAGGTGGAATGTGAAAACATGGAAATGGAAGATAAATATATCCATCATGTTATGATGGAGAGTGATATATAATGTTTTTAGAATAAATTTAACAATCAAAAAGCCATAATTTTGTGATGATCGAATGGGCCCTTTGATTCATCAGAAATAACGGTACTAGGATAACCTTTTTAGTTTCATGATTCATTCCCTCGAGTTGATGAATTTTCATGGGAATTTATAACTACAAGATTTCATTCCCTTTCATATGAACAATATCACCCCTTGGTTGTTCCATTATAGATTTCCACTTCATCTCTTAGCCTAATAATTGAGTGATAACTATTTTTTCATTCCTTAAGTACTAACAGATTATGAGTTCTATGATAAGTCATCCAATTTGTATTCAATTAATATTAACAAAAACATGTTATCCAAAATGCATGAGTCAGCATGTGGTGAGATAATACATTAATCTGAACAACATTATTTCAATTTTCACATAAAATTTCTATAAATGGTTAACCTTATAACTCTTAGAAAATATAATTCACAATTTCTTCCTTAAATATGTTCTTATACCAGGAAATCTCAGCCAGAGGTAGACCTCAGACCATTTATTAACATAAAGAAAAGGTACAATAAGAAAGTAAAGCACAACCAAGAAGACAACTACAAAAAATAGAAATCATCCTCATCTTTATCTTCCTGATGAAAGGTTGCATCCGCAGTAGCCGATTCCCACTCTGAGCTTTCATAATGCTTCAAAACATTAGCATACTTCCTTATCAGATTCAGATTTTCCAACAAGAGAAACTCCATAGGTGATTACATTCCCTTCTTCACACCATTGACAGCCCTTCAAAAATTCTCCCTCTTGGAGGATGATCTAGTAGAAACTGGATTCGGTAGGTAGGAGTAATCTTTTCTCATTTGTCTTCTTTATGGAGCATTCAAACCACATTCACATGTAGGTAGTTCATTTTTTTTACTTTGAACAATATCACTATAAGATATTCTGGCGAAAACACTAGAATTTTCATTGTCACTATCCGATATATTTCCCCATTTGACAGTGATGTGCATGGATCCAAAATTTTGGCATCCATTAGTTACTCCAACCAACATACCCACTAAAACAGATAAACATCCTCCTCCCGCCATATGTAATTGCACAGTAATCGGCTTGGGTAAGCTCAATGCTACACTCATCATGGAACTCCTTTCCAAGAGTAACCTCACTCATTGCAGGCTAAGAGTAGGGGAAAAGATGCAAATTCTCAGGCTCATACCATTGCGAGCCTTCCTCTATAGGAGAATTCCTCTCTGTCTCCATAATCTCAAACTGATTATGAGTGGAAGCATTAGCTACCTGCAATTGGACACTTCCATTAACATCAGGAAAGGGCCGCTTCTAGCCCCCAAAATCTGATTTCATCTTATCAAAAACATTCTTCATAGATGGATTCAATGAAGGTTGAACTACCTTGACCATAGCTAAAAATGAAAAAGTCTATACAACCTCACCTTCCACATCTGGATGAGACCTGTTAGGTTTACTAGTTTAGATACACTGAGAGGGGGTTTGAAACAGGGTATGACAGATTAAAATAACTTTCCCTATTGATCTTGTTTCACTGTTAAGTAAAACTATTTTCTATCTTTTTCCCGTAGAAAATTATAGAAAGAAATTAAATCATGCACGGGACACAGCGATTTTTACATGGTTCACCCTCACTGGGCTACGTCCAAGGAGCATAAACCGACAATGTACAGATGTACCAAATTCACTATAAGCGCACTGATGTTTACAAGTTTGAAGCGGGCTCACTGTCCCTCCTATTTTACAACCACTCTCAATATGAAATCTCACTACTCTCTCAACTGAAGTGTGCTAACTTCTTCTTCAGAAGATCCACTCACAGTTTATAGACATGTAGGTCTCTTCATTATCACTAATGAAATATTTATCTTTAACTATTGATAGATGCTCTGTTGATGTCCAGCTTTCACCCGCAGATGAATCTCACATTGCACCGAGTGTACCAGGAAACTGCAATTTTTACGCTTGGCCCTCATGGCACCTTGAGTGTAATTCCCTAGCATTGTGTGAAATACAATTTTTGTGCAACTCCTCTTTTATGAGAAAACTCTAAATTTTACATGTAGTGTCAATACTTCCTTGCACATAATTTTCCTTCCTTGCACGAAATCCACTTTTCGATCAACAGCTCTTTTACGTGCAACAACAGACTTTACATGCAAACTTAATGTTTACGTGCAACCCCCTTGTGAACGTCAATTTCACGCGCCACTACTCAGGTATTCTCTAAGTCTTCAACAAACTTGAATGAGGGAAGTCACTTCATATTTATAGGCATAATCGACCCCAGTGGGAAAAACCCATCTTCCGCGCGCAATCCTCTGCTAGCGCGAAAAACACATCTTCTGTGCCACAACATATTTCGCACCTCACTAATTTTTCATGCACCGCGCCATTTTCTCATGCACCGCGCTAATTTTCCATGCACCATGAAAATAATTCATGCCACCCATTATTCTCCATGAACCACTTAAATTTTACGCGCACTTCCCTTTTCCAAAAATGCATCTTTTCATTTTTTGATTTTCAAGCACAAAAATTTGGCAAACACTGGAAAACGGTGCCACCTTGTATCTGCTCTTTTTGTACCGCTTCCAGATCATGCATTCATTTGTCAAGGTTCTTCAATAAATCATGGATTGTGGGAAGCATCCCTTGAACCCAAAAAATCACCATGTAAACCGCCTTTGTCAACACACTCATACACCATGGTCTGCTTTGTCAATAAACAAAATCACCCCAAAAATTGATTCAATGATTCCTTGAGGGATTTTTTTCAAACTAGACCGCACTCCCTACACATAGGAAACCACCTTTACATCATGCTTTTTGACCTCTGACGGTAGATCCTTCCCCTCATTTACACTGTTATCAGTTCGCCCGTGCAATGGAATCCCAGGCTGAACCTCCACCAGCAATAGCTCCATACCATTGTCAACAGATCCACCATATCTCAATTCCACTGCATGTGAATTTCCAGTCACATTCCTACCTCGACAGACTAGCGCAAGATGACCAAATATACAAAAATTGACATAGTAACTCATCAAAGACTCAAAGATAACCTCCTGCATCCATCGTAATTCTTCCCCATCTATGATCCAAACCCAATTTACTGGTGGCCTCGTAACATCCACTTTAATGCATATTAGTGCACAAACGGGATGACACAAGACCCTCATTCTCCGATCAGAACAGAGATGTCTTCCATTCTTATTCCCAATAACACAAAAGATAGATATATTTTGAAAGGAAATAGGCAGACCAGGGAGACTAACCTAGGTTGCGATTGTAGATGGATCTCATCGTATAAAAAATCAAAACACCAACGAAATAGAATGAAGGAATCTATGTTGCATCTTCGGGATACCCTAGACCAGGTGACGACAAGGTCCTCCACCGATCAAAACTAAATCATAAAGTGACGTCGATCAAGCAGCCCTACAACTGCATGCTCCTATAGCTTCTAGGAACCAAATATAAAATGATCAAATTCATCTACCGATGGTTTCTGATGGAAAAACCTAGTGACTAGGGTGAGCTTGCGAAGGTCTGTGGTGCAAGTGAGCTTCATCGGGGACTAAGGGATCTGAGGCGCATCGTGAAATAAATCAGGGACTTTTGGGGACAAAAAAACCTACAGGAAGGTGTGAAGAGAATTAGGATTTGAGAAAACTCACTCTATGATGAAAAAAAAATATTTTCATAGGGATTATTCATACAAAATAAAACATGAACTTCCCAACTAATGGGGAAAGTATAATCTTCTCCCTAATTTTCATTATTTACATCATCCATTGTGATTTCATAATCTTTACTTTTTTCCTTTTTCCTCTAAGTTTTTTGTTTATTATCATCAATATTAGCCCTTGGATTGGGGAATTGATTCATATAATTCACAAACTCTATGCACAGGAAACACTGAAGTTTTATTGGTTCATTCTATTGAGATTTCTATCCACTAATTTCATTGAATTCACTCTTCTTATCCCTTATACATTATTTTTCTCAGTGGTCAGGCTTCCGACACTTTTAACACCTTATTCCATTCATGAACTATCCTATTTTTCTCTTTCCCATAGTTTTGGCATGTAGGATTTGAAAATTTTTCTTCTCTATAGGGTTTCTAGATTCCCTTTTTAACACTATCTTTCTCTTCCTATTAAAACTGTGAGATTGATACATAACTCTGACCTCCAATTCAATCGTTATTTCAGAATGAATAATCTATTCATAGGTACTAAATTCTATTATGGCCAATTCCATTCTGAGACATGGATTTAATCTACTAAAGAAACTTTCAACTATACATTCAGGTTGGATGATAATTCTACAAGTGTACCTCAATATTATTCTTAAATTAGCCTCGTAAGTACCAAAAGATCCATCATCATTTTTTTTTTCAAATCAAGGAATTCCTATTCCATATTAATATAAATAACACTAGGAAAGTACTTACTTAAGAATAAGTTATTTAACTCGTACCAATCCATGGATTCAATTTCATCTTGAGTCCTCTTATTCTTGATTAGAGTCCACCACTAGTCTACTTCACCTTCTAATAAATAAATAGGCAGAATAAATTTTAATTTTTGGAAAACTGCATAATGGAGAATATATTTTTAGTCATACTGATCTTGTTTTCAACAACAAGTGGATTAAGAGACACATTGAAGAAGGTGGAAGTTTCCTCATGAACGACTCAACAGAACATTGTTCCTTCTTTAGCCCATTTGGAAGCTCATCATGATTCGTAACTTGAGAAATCATTGAGAGTATAATAATGTAGTTTTTTTTCCACTCCCCATAGTATTCGGATATTCAAGAGAAAAATAATTTCATTATCCGTCACAATCACCATTAATGTGGTTCCTTGGGCCTATATCCATTGACTGAAACCAAAGAGTGAGAAACAATTATCATAATTGGGAACCACATAATCATGAAAAGTAACTTATAGGATGTTTAGATTATTACACCATACTTAATCTATGGAACCTTAGGTCTATCCTAGGTTATTTATAGACAATATATATTTAAATCCTTCATGAAGGTTCATGAATAATTCATGAATTCCCAAAGCATGTTCCATGGAATGTCACACTAAGTGTGCCAAAAGGCCCGTTGTCGTGTATAAGATTACCCTTAATCATGCCTGAAACATATTTTTGGAGTTATTACTCCTTGGTACATCTATTATAGAGATACATCCACGTGTAGGTACTTAGTGAGGTATTTATTTCTAGGAAACCACTCACTCTATCCTTTACCAAAATTCTAGTACATTTTTTCAAAAATGTTAACTCATCCTTATACTTATCCTTAGATACGTCCGTAGATGTATCCTAGATACATCCCTAGACATATCGTTAGAAATATACCTAGATATCTACATAAATATTTCTCATCCTAGATCCCAAAGGATGACTAAAACCATATTTTGATACCAACAATAGTGGCCTAGGATTAGCATACAAGGATATTATATCATTTTAGATGAATATTCCGTACATTACAAAAATACATGCATGAGGACCATAATGGTTTAGTGTCACTGGAAACAAGGTAACAAAATATTCTATCCTGGTGAAGGATCATCAAAAACTCTCATAAATATGTCCACCTTTATTATTTCTACATAAAACCATTCTTCATAACCTATGGAATGGAAACATATGAAAGGGGTGAGCTTAGATGCATTGTAAGGGTAAATAAAGCTAATGTGTAAGAATTACATAAAAAAAGGGAATGGAACATGATCATAGAATTTTATGATCATACCCTAAATATTATTTGTCATAATAAATATTGTATGTTCATAAGACATTTACCATAAGATAATTAATAACATAAGTCATGAAAGCATGACATTGGAATAAAACCTGGAATTTGTGGCATACACATTTTTTATAACGTTGTGAACATGTATAAGTAGAAACATGTTCACTAATTAAGTTAAGGACATGAAATCATTCATCTTCGTTAACTTATGGACATAAAACCAAGTCCATGCATAACATTGTGAATGTGTAATCAGGTTCACACATAACATTATAGACATGAAACCGGGTCCATGCCTAACATTGTCAAAATGTAATCTGCTTCATGCATAACATTTTGAACATGTAATTAGGTTCGTGTATAATGTTTTGGAAATAAAACCTCTATTCATAGAAACCAACTTTAAAAAAATAAATTTATTGAATATTAAGAAATCATTTTTCCTTAAATTAAACATTTAATAATACAATGGAATCTTCAATGAACTGATGGTCGCAATGGTGGTGACTCCGTATGTGCCAAATATACCTTTTTTACCATAAAAGATCCGAAAAGTGCCCTGATAATAAAATAGAAATAAGATTATTTATATGAACATAGAAGGTAAAATTTGGGAAAAAATTCATTTAATATAATAAAATAATATAAAATTATTTTTGAAACCATTTTTAGAAATCGTGGTTTTGAAAGAACACATATTTTTGACCGAAAGGATAAATAAATACAGATTTTCATTAAAAAAATTCATATTTATCCTTAGTACCAAAGAGTGGAAAAAATTATACTAATACATGAATATATCATGTAAAACCAGTGTATAATATAATTCATGGGTTTTCTTCATATAAAGATCATGATATTTCAACAATTGAATCATAATAAAAAATAATCTCGATAAATGATGAGATTGTTTCAATAGACTATTTTCACTGTGTAATATAGAATCATACTCCCCATGTAAGAAAATTAAATTTCATGAATCTTATAATATCATTAAAATAGTAATATTATCCATATTACATATCAAAGGTAATTTTATTTATAATGTAATAAAAGTTTGTTGTGAATCATCCATGGATCTCATGATAATAAAAGTTGAGATGAAATTCCCTTACATTGTGTCTTGACTCTCAACATACTCATTAAAACCACCTATATATAAAAAATTATTATAAATAATTTAAATAACTATATTATTATATATAATTACATATATGGTTTTATTATGAATTTATATTATCTGATTCATAACAATCCTTTGTTAAGGTTTCACATCGGGTAATATTCACTTTGTCCTTCTCATGTGTCTTAATTTGTTATATCATTGGTCCATATACTTATATCCTGATTTCCATATTGTAAAACATGATATAAATATCATTTATATACATTATATTAATATTATAATAGTATATAGAATATATAATTTTGGAATGGAATACACATTTCAGAGAGACGGTAAGTCGTACGTACGCATGAACCATGTATCTGTTTTTATTATCATATTGAAAGAAAGAAAGAAAAGGATATATAAGTATCTATATATATATAATTATTCTTGTAAATTTATTATATCTTATATGTAATATAATTACACTGAACTCATCCTTAATACATTCCATGTAGTGTCTGAATGAATCACATCACTTTAAGGGGGCAGTAGTCCACACTTCCTCAAACAAAATTATCATATTTACACCAAATGGAAAGTAAAAAATATATGTGTTGTAAATAGAATACATAAGAATAAATATAATACATGAAATATATAAACATAATTTACATCATTATTTCCATCATGAGAGGTTGTAAAGGGAAAAAGAACAATCGTCGTTTAGTGAGGTAGTTGATCACCATACACATAAACAGTGTGTTTGTTACAAGTTAGATGGATGTGTGTTTAAGTATATATAGAAATATTATCATAAAAATATCCAATTATATTGAGTATAATTGTTTTTAATACAATAATTCAATTAAGAGAGTGTAGTGGGTGGAGAAAGGTAATAAAAGAAAGGACCTTGAGAGAAGGTGTTACCTCTTAATCAGGTAACTCCTTTTGGTTTGTACCAAAAGGATTCATTGGATTGATTTATACAAAAAGGGATGAATAATTGAGAAATTTAGGTATTTTTGGAAGTGTATTGGATTGAAATTTTTTTAAGCTAAGTGATTTTAGTGGTGTAAAAAAGAGGGAGAGTGGGTTTAATTTTATAGGGAAGGGAAAGGACACACATTGCATTTTTTAAAACAATTTAGGATTACCCACGATTTTACCTAAAAAAAGTCATAAAAAACCAAAAAAATAAATAATGGAAGGTTAATGGATGAATAATAGAAATTAAATGGGTTTTGTACAAGTTTCTAGGTCGTTTTGGGTCTTAAATTTGTGTTTTAGTTCTTTATTAACCTAGTTTTTCACTTAACCATTGTAATTAATTTTAATCACATTCACTAATTTTTTTGGTAAAAAACTCTATTTACCATGTAATAAATTATGAATTATTATGATTGAAAATTTATAATCCATTTTAAAATATTATAATAACATATGTGGCAGAAACTAATTTAAAATTAATCATGCTAACGGAACAACACTACAGGTTTTTAAAGTAAAAACATGCAAAAGATTGCTATGTTTTAAGACCCAATTTAAAATTGAAATTAATTAAAATAATATAAATTGGTTAAACTGATAAAAATATGATATAATTAAAATTTTTAAAAAAAATTAAAAAAATTATTAACTATATAAATAAATTATACAAAAAGGCAGTGTTGAATTAAAATCATGTATTTTAACTATTCATCTAAAAAAGAAGTTTCTCAGAAAATTCCTAAAAATTACCCCTAAGATAATTTTGATAGTATAAATTCAAAATTGAAGTTTATTTTGTAAAATTAAATTTCTAAATATGTCTAAAAATAATTTTCATATTTTTCATAGAGGGACATAAAAAGAATTTTATTTGAGAAATTAGTATTTTAGAACATATATGGACTTTACCTAAAAAAATATCCCTCATTAACAATAAAGTCATTATTAAAAATATTTGAAAATTATTTATTACTATTATTAATAATATATTTCATGTGTATTTTATTATCATCTCGTTTAAATAATTATAACAATAAAATGATGTTTCATAGAAACTCAGTGTTTTGCGTAACGTACGCCAAGTCAGTGTTCGGTGTGACATATGCCTAGTCGGTGTTGCATCTAATGTAAACTAATTTTATGTTCCTTTTAATTTTATACATGTTAGTTTCAGGTGAAATTATTTTTTGACTTATTTATTTATAATAAAAAAACTATTTTCAATGTTTCATGAAATGAAATATGTCTAAATATTAAATTAATTTAAAAAACAAAATTCAAAAAATCTTGGTGTGTTGAAAAATAGGTATAAATATGTTATAAATATAATATATATAATTTATTTCCATCATCATACATAACCTTTATATGTTTAAATGGAATAAGAAATGACATCAGTTCGCAAGGCGGTAGTTCGCCATACACACAAATGATGATTTCGTAAACCATTTGATGGAAGTAGAGATGATTGTTGGAAATTAGCATATTATAAAAATGTCCCAATATATGAAATTTAATATGGTTATTATATCATTATTCTTTAATAAAATTTATCAAGGTGGATAAAGAATTAAAACAAAGACGCTCGTTGAAGAATATTACCACTGCTTTGGGAATCCTCCTTGGGTTTGCTCTAAAGCCTTCAAATATTAGATTTATACCAAAAATAAGGATTATATGATGAGGGTTGAGAATTTTTGAAGTTATTTGGGTAGTTATTAGTCAAAAAAATTTATTTAAGTTGTAAATAAGAGAAGATTGGGGTGGCCTTATATATGTTGGGGATTGGACACACTTGGTATTTTTTTAAAATAATTGAGTGCTCCCATGTTTTTTATTTGTCACAAGGTTCTAAAATTTAACATTATAAAACATTTAAGGTTTTATGGTCTAAATATTACCATACAATTGTTTCTAGAAAATGGTATAGGTAAATTTTACCCTTATCATTTCAGTTTTACCCCCAGTAAACTCATTTTTTAATTAACCACAGTAATTAATTTTCAGTACATTCACTTTTCATTTTGGTCAAAAATTATGTTGTCCTTATTAAAACATATAAATTATGATGATTTAAAATTTGGAATCCATTTTTCCTAATTCAATTCACAAAAATTGGAAATTTTAATTTAAAATTCATCCCACATACGTGATGCGAAATTGGATTTTTAATGGGAAAATGTTCAAAATGTTCAAAATGTTTTTATATAGCATTGAAAATAAAAATGATTCCGATGAACTAAATTTGATAAATTAAATATAATTAAATTATTTTTCATTTAAACCAATTAAAAATATGTTAGGTTCACAAGGCTGAATACCCTGAGAGGGGGGGGGGGTAAATCAGGGTATGACTGATTTAAAATTAAAGCCCGTTCTGATCTTGTTTTGTTGTTAAGAAAAACACTCTTCTCTCTTTCCCGTTTGACAATATAAATAGAAAGTAAATCATAAACAGGACATATCAATTTTAACTTGGTTCACCCTCACTGGGCTACGTCCAAGGAGCATACACTGGCAATGTTCCAATGTACCAAATTCATTATAAGCACACTGTTGTTTACAAGGTTCGGGATAGATCACTTCTATTCCCAGGCACACTGCCTTTACAATGTTTAGGGTTAGCTCACTGCTTTCCCAAGGGTCACCCCCTGTTTCTCTCTCTCTGGCTCACTGCCAGTAGAGAGGATCACCTTCTTCCTCTTCCTTTTCTCACTACTCTGGAAAGGATCCACTTACAGTTTATAGACTTGTATGACTCTTCATTATCACTAATGAATACATCCTCTATTTTATTTGGATGATCTGTTGTAGTTTATCTTTCACCCGTAGATGAATCTCACATTGCACCGAAGGTATCGGGAAATCTTCCAGCTTTCATGCAGCCCTGAATCTTTACTGTGAATCAAACTTACTTGGAGACCTTCTCTAAGCTGGCACGCAAGTCTCAACGCGCAAGTCAAAACTGGCGTGCAAGTCCACCTCAACCACTTGCGCGACACAAGCTTCTGCTACTCCAAACTTGCGCGACGCAAAACCTTTTACACCCAATCCAATTTTGGCATGCAACCAACAACTTTTGAACTTCTTCAAAATCTGGTGCGCAAGTGTCACCAATCCACATGCATGACACTTACTTCTTCACATCAGAACCTGCGCGACTCTCTTCCTTCCTCGCCCAGACCACCATGGGAAAGAAACAAACAACTGTCATGCAACTTATACTTGCGCGACCCACCACCACTTGCGAGACCACCACACCTGCATGACGAGAGCTTTGATTTTCTCTAAGTCTTGAAATCTTCACTGAATGAGCAGGGGTAGACATGTATTTATATGTATTTGGACACCCTACACGATGGCGTGCAAGTCTCCCCTTGGCGCGCAAGTCTCGGTGCGCAAGTCTCCTGCCGCATAAATCACTTAAGCGACCAACTGAAAAACTTGCGTGACCCTTATCCATTTTACATATTTCGATGGTTTGATCTTGAAAAACATATGGGGCACAATTTTCCTCTCTTTCAAGTACATGGCACACAAGTCCCTTTTCCAAAATGGCTTTTCCCCATTTGTCGATTTTCAGGCCCAAAAATTTGGCAAACACTGGATAATGGCACCACCTTGTATCTGCTCTTTTTTACCACCTCCATATCATCCATTTCTTTGTCGATGTTCTTGAATCAAACATTGATAACTAACCACATCTCGTGGACTCGACATTCCACAATGAAATCACCTTTTTCAACAAATTAGTATGTCATGGTTTGCTTTGTCAACAATCACAGCACAGATGTCCTCTTTGTCAACAAACGCAATCACCTCAAAAATGATTCAATGATGCCTTGAGAGATTTTTTCCCAACAATCTCCCCCTTTGGGTTTGTTGAAAACTCTTTCATAAAAATATACATCGTTAGTTTTTCATCCACCATTCGCCTATTGCGATTCCGATAGCGATCAAAGATTTACTCAACACATACTCTAAGCCCACATGAGAAATGGTCGGCATGGGAAACAAGAGTAAATGAAAAATTCATCAATGAATCGCTTCAAATATGACATCCTCTGTTGACACCAAACTGATACCATTTTTTGGAAATATTCTTACTGAATTCCCAAACCACTCTTATGCTTTTATCACGATCCTCAGCTATCGTGATATCTATTCTTTGATCGATCACTTATAGTATCGTCAGATTTAATATTCTCCCCCTATCTCATTGATCCACCTATCTCACTAATCCACCTGTCAGCTTCTCCAAATATCATTCACAATTTTTCAATAGCCACACTATCCCCCCCTTGAATAATCACTATTTTCTCCCCCTTTTTCAATGAACCAAAAGGTCACCCCTTTGCAGTCTGTAACAGAGTAGAGAACTCATATAAGCACTTTAGGGAAAAACACAACATAAATCAAGGAGAGGGGGAGGTTCCACATCCACACTCTTTCAAGTGTGGGGAGTTGACTAAACTCCTAGATCCAGTCGATGTCTCTCAGAAGCTTCCTTGGGTAAGGCCTTTGTTAAAATATCTGTAACCTGTAGCTCTGTGGAAACATTCTCCAACTTCACAATTCCCTGCTCAACCTTCACCTTGATAAAATGATACGTTATCTCAATGTTATTTTTCCTTGAATGATGGATGGGATTTTTTCTAAGATTTATAGCACTTCAGTTATAGTAATGGATTTCGATTGGAGAATTCACTTCGACTCCCATATCTTCAAGCTCCTGCTTCATCCATAATAATTGTGTGCAAGATTGAGTGGTCGCAATGTACTCACCTTATGTGGTGCTTAATGAAATGAAATCCTGCTTCTTGCTTAACCAAGAAATAGATAGTCCACAAAGATAGAATGAACCACCTGACGTTGATTTTCTATCATCCTCTGAACCGGCCCAATCTGCATCTTGGTAACCCAATAAAACTGATTGTCATTTGTAATTATACAACAGACCAAAATACATGGTGCCTTTGATATACCAAAGTATTCTTTTCACTGTGATCATGTGTATTTCCTTAGGATTACTATGATATCTTACTGCTTGGTGTGTCGAGAAAACAATGTCAGGCCTTGTCGCAGTTAAGTACAATAGACTTCTTATGAATTTCCTTTATTCTGTGATATTAACACCTTTTCCATCCTCCTCTTTTGATAATTTCATCCGGGTAGCAACCGGAGTCTTCATCTCCTTGAAAATCTCCATTCCAAAACTTCTTAAAACCTACATGACATATTTGTATTGACAAATGAATGTTCCATTCCTTCCTTGTGTCACCTGGAGACCAAGGAAAAATGTTAGCTCTCCGATCATTGACATTTCAAACTCATTTTTCATGAATTCAAAAAACTGTATGCACTGAGCTTCATCTGATCCGCCAAATATTATGTCATCGACATAAACCAAGACCATAATCCCTTGATTACTATCATTGCTGAAATAGATATTGTAATCAACTCCCCCATGCTGGAAAACAATCTTCTTCAAGTAATGATCAATCCTTGACTACCATGCTCTTGGTAATTGTTTTATCCCATACAATTCCTTCTTCAGCCTACAAACTTTGTTCTCATCCTCATGAATGAGAAAACCATCTGGAAGCTCAATGTACACCTCTTCTTCCAGAACCCCATTTAGAAATGTAGATTTCATATCCATCTGGAATACTTTGATCTTTATTTTCACTACTATGGTTAAAAATAATCTGATTGTCTCCAGCCTTGCAACTGGTGAAATTGTCTCATCAACATCAATACCCTCTATTTGGGAGTATCCTTTGCACACCAGTCGTGATTTGTTTCAAATAAATGTTCCATCTTTGTTTATCTTGTTGTGAAAGACCCATTTAGTCTTGACGATGTTCTTATCTACTGGCCTCGAAATAATCTCCCACGTCTGGTTCTTCTCAATTTGATCAAGCTCTTCATTCATAGCCTGAACCCAGTTTTCATCTTCAGCTGCATCAGCAATGCATTTAGGATATACCTGAGATAAGAAAGATGTCTGCTACAGTGACTTCATTCTTCTTGTCTAAATTGGAGTTTCCTGATCACGAATGATATTTTGTCTATCAATTTCATCTCGGCTCTTTGGCTTCCTTGCAGACACAGACTTGACACTTTCTTGTTCATCATCAGTGTCTTCTTCTGGATCAGCATCATCCACTTCTGCTCCTCATGCATTTCTTACCTCCTCTTCACATTCATCCAGAAACTGTTCCCTAAGACGTCGAGTATTCTGTTCATCTTCTACTATAGTGACATCATTGCTCTCAACAATTTTTCCAAGCCTTTGGTTGAAGCATTTATATGCTTTGCTTTTACCTGAGTAGCCAAGGAATATCCCCTCATCTCCTCTGGACTCAAGCTTCCTGTGATTTTCTTTGTTGAGAATTAAACACTTACTTCAAAATATTTGAAAATATTTCAATTTTGTCTTCTTTCCATACCAAATTTAATACAGTGTCTTTCCTTCCTTCAGACTCAACAGAGCCCTGTCCGAAATATAGACCGATGTCAAAACTGCTTCCTTCTGAAATTTATCTGTTAGGTCCTTTTCAATAAGCATTGTTCTGGCCATGTTGTTGATGATCTGATTTCCCTTTTCAACTACTCCATTATGTTGGGGAGTACTTAATGATGAAACATGATGGCTTATATAAGGCCCCAGCCTTAAACCTTACTTAATATTGAGTTATTACAAGATTACACATTGAGGATCTTTTCGGGTTTAGAGTTTTAGAGAATTAGATCATAAAACTTGAATTACATTCCACATATAAACAAAGTGGTTACATAAGGATAGTATTCTTCTTTCCCATCAATGGAAACATATTTAAAATAAAACATGGATTCTTTCTTGACACTTCCTTGAAACTATCATCATATCATGTACCTTTCCCTTGACCTGTGAAAAAAATTTCAAAAAAACTTGGGATGAGCATAAAAAGCTTAGTAAGGGATATAAAAATATGGAAAGGAAACATGGGTACATATATACATAAGAATGAAATCATACTTTACCCATAAAACATAACCACTTTAACATACCTCATCAAATCATGAATAAATCATATAAATCATAAGACATAAAGGTAACTTGAGGCATTCATAACATTCTTACATAGGGAGTAACCCTCTTGGTTGCATTTGGAATACCCATCACAGTATATTCCCTAAATATCTTCGGAGAAACCTTATAGTTTCACTCCTTCATGTTACCCAATCCATTGGAGAACTATATCGGGCTCACCCGCCCTTAGTCTATCACAGAACCACCCGTCTTCATAATAATGCCCAAGAACCTCAACATAATCGTATCACATAAAACATGCATAAAGGAAACATAACATTTCCACCTTTCAATCACAAGATATCAATACAACACAGTGATATAAAAACATTACGAAAACAATTTTCAATACCAAAATAAAAGAAAAGTAAAACATGGTATTTATTTTTCTTTAAAAAAAAAGGTATGGCTTGTAGAGGAAGCCAAAACTCAAATAATGGTCACGGCGGTGGATAAGTCGTTGTCACCGCATACGTACGAAAAAAACATTCCCTTTTGTCATTTAGTAAACGCTTCATATAAAAAAGATTCCTTTTGAATAAACGTAAAAGTAAAAGGGTTTTATACACCGTATAAAAGAAGGTTGTGTATAAAACAAAATATGCCTCAATGAAAGGAGATTGAGACGAAGTCCCATACCTCGGGTCCGACTTGTCTCGGTCGTTCTTTAATCTCCTGAATAATAAACTTGACTTAATTTATACTTGTTTAAGATCCTTTTTCAAGTTCATTATTCCTTTTATATCACTTATTTCCATGTCATGAACACTATGTAATTATTTAAGTTAATAACGGTCGTTTTAACGATCATTGGTACTTGAGTCAAAAAAAATCCCTTTATAATTACCAGTTGTTCATGTACCCATTATATCCATAATGGTATTCATGATTTAGATATCATATATGTCATATATATCCAGTACATGCATGCATTTATAATATCACATAATCATTTAGAGGTAAGAAATGAAATGCACCATTCATGGAGACGGTAAGCCGTACGTACGCATGAACGATACTTTCATTTCTATTTCGTATTTTATAGAATGGAATCATAATGATATAAAGTTATATTATAATTCCAGTATAATATCATATATAATATCATAGTTCCATCCTTTATACGTCCCACATATGGTATTTAACGAATCAAATCACTTTGAGGGGGTGGTAGTCCGCACTTCCTTAAATGAAGATATCGCGTTTACCCATAATGGAAACCATAAAGGTATGCCCAAAATGAAAAATACATAAGCTTAAGGAAAACATAAACATATTATATATCATATATAAATATAGTGACATCTTAATTTCTACCTTTTAAGGTGTTAAAATAATGTTGAACAATCATCATTTCGGGAGGCATAAATTCACCATCCACGGAAACAGTATGACCTTTAACCATTAGATGTAGGTGTGTGTAAGTGTAGCTCGAAAAATTCTTATAACAACATCCTAGTATATTGAAGATACTTGAGTTGTTACAAAATAAATGAATAAAAAGAGTTTAGGGGGTTGGATAGCAAAATAAAACAAAAGGACTCAAATGAAGACATTACCTTAAAATCGGGTAACTCCCTTTGGTTTGAGCTCAAAGGCTTCCTTGGGAAGACTTCTGCCCAAATTTAGGCTTCAATGAGTAATATAGGTATGTGTAGAGACACAATGGGCAGGGTTTGGCCGAGCCAAAGGCTTTGGGAGTGTGGGTAAGGAGGTAGAGGTGGGGGCCTTTTATAAGAGGAGAGGAGGGGCACTCTTGGAAAGTAAAGAAATGTTACTTTATTTTAAAATGATTTTCGAATTCAAAAGGTCCCACATTGATATAATTCTAGGGTAAGGTGATAAGGGTTCTAAATCCACCCATAAAATAGGTTTTGGACATGTTTAGTTCATAGAGTTTACATTATCATTTCATTTTATTTAAATTCTTTATTAATGAGGTAATCGCTACCTCACCATTATGTCATACATAATTTAATTTATTTAAAGTCTAAAAATTATAAAACAAACACTATGATGTAGGAAATCTTTTTATCTTTCCAATTACTATTTATAATCAAAAATCGGACTTGTATAACCCCATGTAAAAATTGTTTTAGTAAAACATATAATGTTTGTGTCATTTTTACTTTAACATTAAATAAAAAGTTATTTATGTCATTTCCCAACCAAAGTGGCTCCATGGGGTACCCAAGTTGACCCATGGATTTTATTTGTCGGCCATGACACATCCAATTAGGGTAGGACATTTTTCAATCTCATCTCATATTATTAAAACATTATTTTTACCTTAAACTACACTAATTACCACTAATCGCGATTAAGAACTTTAAAGTTATTATTCACCAAAAATTATTTTAATCTCATTGAACCACATTTTACTTCTTAATGAAAACCATGTATGTCGGATTTTTGAAAATCAAATCACAGAAGTGGCAAAGTTTCATTTAAATGAAAAATCAGTTTCTTTAACTACCACTTAGTGGTTTCACTATTCATCAAAAATTGATGTTTTTCAGAAAGATTCCAAAACTTCACCCTAAGCTATATTTGATATTCCGAATTAAAAAATGATGTCTATTTTAAAAAATCCAAAACATGTAAGTTTCATTAATTAATTTAATAACTAATTCCCGCTGTCATTACAAATAGCGTGTTTTTTATGAAACAATACGTATCAAAATATTGACACTAGTTTAAGTTCAATTTCAAAGTGAAATTGATTCCAATGACCACCATTGGATAAAATGGTAAAAATATATTCTAATTTAACTTCAAAAACAATTCAAAAAATAATATAATCATATAAATAAATTATATTAAAAAGAGGTTTTGAATTAAAATACAACATTTTCACTATTCATTAAAAATGAACTTTATCGGAAAAATACCAAAAATTCACACAAAGTAAATTTTGATTTCCCAATCATAAATAATAAGTTTATTTTGACAAACATAGCTTATAAAATTGTCAAAATATAGATTTAAAAATGGTTTGCCATCAAAAGGCAGTAAAACAATCTTTTAAGAATATTAGTGTATTCCATGCATAAGATTGTATTTATTTTCATTTTAAGCCTCTAAAACACTATATTAATCATTAATAGACATAGATAAAAATATCTATTATTCATTAATTACTTGGGATGTTACATCCTTCCCCACTTTAGAAAATTGTGTCCCCACAATTTATTTACTTATCGGATAAATGGGGGTACTTATCCCTCATTGCATATTCAGATTTCCATGTTGCCTCTTCCATCATGTGGTTTTTCCACAAAACCTTTACCAGATTAATCACCTTATTCCGTAACACTTGCTCCCTGTGGTCAAGAATCTGGACCGGTTGTTCCTCATAAGATAGGTTCTCTTCCAGCTAAACTACCTCTGGACTCAAAACATGAAATGGATCTGGCATGTACTTTCTCAGCATCGAAACATGAAAAACATTGTGTACCTGAGATAAACTCGGAGTTAAAGCCACTCGGTAAGCAACGGATCCAACTCTTTCCAGAATTTCATATGGTCCAATGAACCTTGGACTCAGCTTTCCTTTCTTACCAAATCGCATCACACTTTTCCATGGTGATACTTTGAGAAAAACATGATCACCTACCTCAAAAGAGAGATCCTTCCTCCTGCTGTCCGCATAACTCTTCTGCCTACTCTGAGCTGTTCTCATGTGTTTCTGTATCAGCTGAACTTTTTTTTCCATCTCTTCTACCAATTCTGGTCCCATCAACTTCCTTTCACCCACTTCATCCCAGAAAGCTGGAGTTCGACATCGCTTCCCATATAATGCCTGAAATGGTGCCATCTGTATACTAGAATGAAAACTGTTATTATATGAAAATTCAACCAAAGAAAGATGTTGGTCCCAACTTCCCTGATAATCCATCGAACAAGCTCGTAGCATATCCTCCAAGGTCTGAATTGTTCGTTCTGACTTCCCATCTGATTGAGGATGAAAAGTTGTACTAAAATTTAATTCAGTACTCAACGACTTCTGAAGGTCTTTCCAAAAGTTAGAAGTGAACCTGGGATCACGATCAGATACAATGGAGAGAGGAACTCCATGTAACCGGACTATCTCTTTAAGATACAAAAGGGAAAGTTGATCTAGGGAAAAAGTATCTCGTATAGAAAGGAAATGAGCAGATTTAGTCAAGCGATCAACAATAACCCAGACTACATTATTACCTCGAGATGTCTTAAGTAATCCCACAACAAAGTCCATGGATATATTCTCCCATTTCCACTCTGGCACTGGTAAAGGCTGAAGCATCCCTTTCGGTAACTTCCGCTCAGCTTTAACCTATTGACAAGTCAAACACTTCACAGTAAAATCAGAAATATCTCTTTTCATTCCATCCCACCAGTAATAATCCCGCATATCTCTATACATCTTAGTACTGCCAGGATGAACTGAAAACAGAGAACTATGAGCTTCACATAACAACTCTCTCTTCAACTGTGAATCACAAGGCACACACAATCTCTTCCCAAATCTCAAAACACAATCATTATCAATGTTGAATTCAAGAAACTTACCTTTCTGAACCAGCTCTACCTTTTTCTGCAACTCACTTTCTTGCTTCTGTGCTTTCTTGATTCTATCTGATAGAGATGATCTCACTGATACCTGAAACAAAACAGAAGAACATCCTACGCCAAAAACTTCTTTGCCAAAGTTCGTCAAATCCTTAACCAAAGTATCATGTTCCAAACGCAACATTGTTAATGAATCATTACTTTTTCGACTCTAAGCATCAGCCACTTTATTTGCTTTTCCCGGATGGTAATGAATTGTACAATCATAATCCTTGATTAATTCCAGCCATCTCCTCTGTATCATGTTTAACTCTTTCTGAGTGAATATAAACTTTAAAAATTTGTGATCAGTATATATTTCACACTTTACTCCATACAAATGATGTCTCCAAATTTTTAAAGCGAAAACAACAGCAGCTAATTCCAAATCATGTTTAGAGTAATTTACCTCATGAGTTTTCAACTGTCGTGAAGCATAAGCAATTACTTGATCATTCTGCATTAGGACGCAACCAAGTCCTTTCAATGAAGCATCACTGTAGATAACAAACTCACCATTCCTGGAAGGTAGTTCCAAAACTGGAGCTTTCACCAATCTTCTTTTCAATTCCTGAAAACAATCATCACATTCTTTTGTCCAGATAAACTTAACACCCTTCCGAGTTAGCTTAGTCATTGGACTAGATAACCGTGAAAAATTTCTAACAAACCTTCGGTAATAGCCTACCAAAAAATGGAAGCTACAAATCTGAGTTACATTTGTGGGTCTTGACCAGTCTTCTTCCACAACTTTTGTTTTTGCAGGATCAACAGTTATCCCATCTTTAGAAACAATGTGACCAAGGAAAGAAATTTGTTCCAACCAAAACTCACACTTGCTGAATTTCCCATACAATTTCTTTTCTTTTATGGTTTGCAAGATAACCCTTAAATGTCTTTCATGCTCCTCTTTACTTTTAGAAAACACCAAAATATCATCAGTGAAAACCACCACGAACTTATCCAAGAACTCATGGAAAATTATATTCATTAAGTCCATGAATACAGCAGGTGCATTGGTTATCCCAAAAGGCATTACTACAAATTCATAATGGCCATATCTTGTACGAAACGCAGTCTTCGGAACGTCTGCTTCCTTTACCTTCAGTTGATGGTACCCCGATCTCAAGTCAATCTTTGAAAAATACTGAGCTCCCTGGAGCTGATCAAACAAATCATCGGTATGAGTAAAAGGATATTTGTTATTAATAGTGATATTATTCAAGGCCCTATAATCAATGAAAAGTCTCATTGAACCATCTTTATTTTTAACAAATAAAACAGAAGAACCCCATGGTGATGTGCTAGGTCGAATGAAACTTTTCTCTAATAAATATTGCAATTCCTCCTTCAACTCTAAAAAGTTAAATTTGAGCCATTCGATAAGGGGGTTTTGAAATTGGCTTAACATCAGGAACTAAGTCAACAGTAAATTCAACTTCCCGATCTGGTATTATTTCAGGAAACTCATCAGGAAAAACATCAGGATACTCATTTACCACTGGAACATCGTTAATCTGAACAGTTCCTTTATTTTCAACGATGTGTGCAAGGTAACATTAATTTCCATATTTTACAAGATTCTCGGCCTCTTGATAAGTTATCAACAGTAAGGGTTCATTCTTGTACACAAACTGAATGTCTTTCTGAAAAGAAACTTCTTTAGCTCTACAGTCAATCTTAGCATGGTAAATAGAGAGCCAGTCGATACCCAGGATAACATCAAACTCTACTAGAGGTAGAACAATAAGGTTTTCAAGTAGGTTATTTCCATAGATAAGGATAGGAAGATTCTTATAAATTTTTTTTGACTCAACATTTCCCCCAGGTGTGTTTACCAAAAGTTCATGAGTCATTTCTTGAGATGGTATTCCCATTTTACTAGAAAAGTTTTCAGAGATGAAAGAATGTGTAGACCCCGAATCAGACAACACACTCGCATAATCTGAAAAAACAAAAAAAGTACCTGATACAACTTCATTTGATGGCCTGACATCTGCTGAAGTAGTTGCAAAGGATTTCACCACCCCTTTCTGCTTGTAGTCTAACTGCTTCCCATCACTCAAGATCTTTGTCGGACACTCGTTTGCATAGTGACCCATCTCATTGCACTTATAACATTTCACTAACTGTAAATCAAATTTGGTCTTACCTTCAACTTGATCCTTTTTAGTGAAATCACGAGACTTATGTCCCATCTTACCACATCGGTAGCACTTTCCAGAATTCAGAAGACATTCCCCAGCATGCCTTTTTCCAAATTTATCACAAACTGGAAACTTAGTTTTCTTACCATCAGACTTTTTTGAAGAATTCTTACCTTTCTCCTGCCACCTCAGTCTCTTCTTCTGTTGGTTGTTATAGAACGCTTGATCATCGGCAAACTCCATTTCCACCTTCTCAGCACATCGAACAAGCTTTTCATAAATTTTAAACTCACGAGAAGCTAATGCCCTTCGATATTTTGGCTGTAATCCTGAGTAAAACGATTGATTTTACTATCAAGGTCTCGGATAAAATTTGGAGCATACCTTTCCAATCGAGTGAACCTTTCTTCATAGGTATCCACTAAGTCTTCCTCTTGCCTCAATTCGAAGAATTTCTTTTCCATCCTAAGTCGAACATCCTTAGGAAAATACTTCTCAAGAAGCATACCTTTGAATTCATCCCAGTCGAGAGCATCAATCTCATCAGCGTCCCTGATATTTTTAACCATCGACCACCACTGATCTGTTTCACCCTCCAAACGGTAAATAGCAAGACAAAACTTTTGATTGTATGAACACCCCATGACATAGAAAATCTTCTCTAATGATTTATTCCACCCTTCACCTAACATAGGGTCAGATGATCCTCTGAATGATGGGGGATGTTGGCTCGTGAAATGTTCCACCACTGACATGTTCCTCTACGGTTGATCTGGCTGATCTCGTGCATGGATACCACCACCATTTATCGCTTGAGTCAATTGTTCCATTACTATAACAAACTGTTTAGTTACAATTCTGACCATCTCAGGATGCTGATTCAGAAGGTTATTTCCTTCTGTATGCCTTCCTAGAACTGCTTCTATGTTTCCTCTACGGAAAACCATTCTGAACAAACATGTCTTAGATGAAGCAACATGGTAATCTTCAAATACTATATCAATTCAATTTGACCATAAAAAAAATATTTTTGGATAATCATTTAATAGAATTCTAACTCCTAAAGTTATCTAAACTAACCTTTGATACCAACTATATGGCCCCGGCCTTAAACCTTACTTAATCTTCAGTTATTACAAGATTACACATTGAGGATCTTTTCAGGTTTAGAGTTTTAGAGAATTAGATCATAAAACTTGAATTACATTCCACATATAAACAAAGTGGTTACATAAAGATAGTATTATTATTTCCCATCAATGGAAACATATTTAAAATAAAACATGGATTCTTTATTGACACTTCCTTGACACTATCATCATATCATGTACCTTTCCCTTGACCTGTGAAAAACATTTCAAAAAAACTTGGGATGAGCATAAAAAGCTCAGTAAGGGATATAAAAATATGGAAAGGAAACATGGGTACATATATACATAAGAATGAAATCATACTTTACCCATAAAACATAAGCACTTTAACATACCTCATCAAATCATGAATAAATCATAGAAATCATAAGACATAAAGGTAACTTGAGGCATTCATAACATTTTTACGTAGGGAGTAACCCTCTTGGTTACGTTTGGAATACCCATCAATGTATATTCCCTCATTCTCTTCGGAGAAACCTTAACGTTTCACTCCTTCGTGTTACCCAATGCATTGGAGATCTATATCGGGCTCACCCGCCCTTAGTCTATCACGGAACCGCCCATCTTCATAATAATGCCCAAGAACCTCAACATAATCGTATCACATAAAACATGCATAAAGGAAACATAACATTTCCACCTTTCAATAACAAGATATCAATACAACACATTGATATAAAAACATTATGAAAACAATTTTCAATACCAAAATAAAAGAAAAGTAAAACATGGTATTTATTTTTCTTTTAAAAAAAAGGTATGGCTTGTAGAGGAATCTGAAACTCAAATAATGGTCATGGCGGTGGAGAAGTCGTTGTCGCCGCATACGTACGACAAAAACATTCCCCTTTGTCGTTTAGTAAACGCTTCATATAAAAAATATTCCTTTTGAATAAACGTAAAAGTCAAAGGGTTTTATACACCGTATAAAAGAAGGTTGTGTATAAAACAAAATATGCCTCAATGAAAGGAGATTGAGACGAAGTCCCATACCTCGGGTCCGACTTGACTTGGTCCTTCTTTAATCTCCTGAATAATAAACTTGAGTTAATTTATACTTGTTTAAGAACCTTTTTCAAGTTCATTATTCCTTTTATATCAATTATTTCCATGTCATTAACACTATGTAATTATTTAAGTTAATAACTGTCGTTTTAACGATCATTGGTACTTGAGTAAAAAATAAGCCATTTATAATTACAAGGTGTTCATGTACCCATTATATTCAGAATGTTATTCATGATTTATATATCATATATGTCATATATATCCAGTACATGCACGCATTTATAATATTACATAATCATTTAGAGGTAAGAAATGAAATGCACCGTTCATGGAGACGGTAAGCCGTACATACGCATGAACGCTACGTTCATTTCTATTTCGTATTTTATAGAATGGAATCATAATGATATAAAGGTATATTATAATTACAGTATAATATCATATATAATATCATTGTTCCATCCTTTATATGTCCCACATATGTTATTTAACGAATCAAATCACTTTGAGGGGGCGGTAGTCCGCACTTCCTTAAATGAAGATATCGCGTTTACCCATAATGGAAACCATAAACGTATGCCCAAAATGAAAAATAAAGAAGCTTAATGAAAACATAAACATATTATATATCATATATAAATATAGTGACATCTTAATTGCCACCTTTGAATTTGTTAAAAGAATGTTGAACAATCATCGTTTCGGGAGGCATAAATTCACCATCCACGGAAACAGTATGTCCTTTAACCATTAGATGTAGGTGTGTGTAAGTGTAGCTCGAATCCTTCTTATAAAAACATCCTATTATATTGAAGATACTGGAGTTGTTACAAAATAAATGAATAAAATGATTTTATGGGGTTGGAGAAGCAAAATAAAACAAAAGGACTCAAGTGAAGACATTACCTTAAAATCGGGTAACTTCTTTTGGTTTGAGCTCAAAGGCTTCCTTGGGAAGACTTCTGCCCAATGTGAGGCTTCAAGGAGTAAGAGAGGGATGTGGAGAGACAAAATGGGCAGGGGTTGGCCGAGCCAAAGGCTTTGGGAGTGTGGGTAAGGAGGTAGAGGTGGGGGCCTTTTATAAGAGGAGAGGAGGGGCACTCTTGGAAAGTAAAGAAATGTTACTTTATTTTAAAATGAGTTTGGATTAAAAAGGTCCCACATTGATATAATTCGAGGGTAAGGTGATAAGGGTTCTAAATCCACCCATCAAATAGGTTTTGGACATTTTTAGTTCATAGATTTTACATTATCATTTCCTTTTATTTAAATCCTTTATTAATGAGGTAATCGCTGCCTCATCATGATGTCATAAATAATTTAATCTATTTAAAGTCTAAAAATTATAAAAAAAATACTATGATGTAGGAAATCTTTTTATCTTTCCAATGACTATTTATAATAAAAAATCTGACTTGTATAACCCCATTTAAAAATTGTTTTAGTAAAACATCTCATGTTTGTGTCATTTTTACTTTAACATTAAATAAAAAGTTATTTACGTCATTTCCAAACCAAAGTGGCTCCATGGGGTCCCAAAGTTGACCCATGGATTGTCTTGGTCGGACATGACACATCCAATGAGGGTAGGACATCTGTCAAGCTCATCTCATATTATTAAAACATTATTTTTACCTTAAACTACATTAATTACCACTAATCGCAATTAAGAACTTAAAAGTTACTATTCACCAAAAATTATTTTAATCTCATTGAACCACATTTTACTTCTTAATGACAGCCATGTATGTCAGATTTTTGAAAATCAAATCACAGAAGTGGAAAAGTTTCATTTAAACGAAAAATCAGTTTTTTCACTACCACTTAGTGGTTTCACTATTCATCAAAAATTGATGTTTTTCAGAAAGATACCAAAACTTCACCCTAAGCTATATTTGATATTCCGAATTCAAAAATGATTTCTATTTTACAAAATTCAAAATATGTAATTTTAATTAATTAATTTAATAACTAATTCCTGCTGTCATGAAAAATAGCGTGTTTTTTATGAAACAATACGTATCAAAAGATTGACACTTGTTTAAGTCCAATTTCAAAGTGAAATTGATTACAATGACCACCATTGGATAAAATGGTAAAAATATATTCTAATTTCACTTCAAAACCAATTCAAAAGATAATCTAATCATATAAATAAATTATATTAAAAAGAGGTTTTGAATTAAAATACAACATTTTTCACTATTCATTAAAAAATGAACTTTATCGGAAAAATACCAAAAATTCACACAAAGTAAATTTTGATGTCCCAATCATAAATAATAAGTTTATTTTGAAAAACATAGCTTATAAAATTGTCAAAAGATAGATTTAAAAAGGGTTTTCCATCAAAAGGCAGTAAAACAATCTTTTAAGAATATTAGTGTATTCCATGCTTAAGATTGTATTTATTTTCATTTTAAGCCTCTAAAACACTATCTTAATCATTAATAGACATATATAAAAATATCTATTATTCATTACTTACTTGGGATGTTACAGCTTATCCCTTATTTCTCGAGATAGTCAATAACTTGACTTTTTGTGAATTCTGTACTGTTATCAATACGAAACTTCAGAATTTTCTACCCAGGTATCCTTTCTGATTCCTTCCTATACTTATTGATACAACTGAACACTTCGGTATTATGGGTAATGACAAATACCCAAGCCATTCTGCTATAATTATCAATGAAAAGGACATATTACCTTTTCCCATTTATGACTCATGGTGATATAGGCCCACAAACATCAGCATGCACCAATTTGAGCACTCTTGTTGATTTATGTTCCTTTGGCTTGTATGTATTTATGATGATCTTCACTTGTTGGAAATCATCTCACGTATGAGTGTGATCACGTGATAATTTGGGAAGGTCTCTTGCAGCATCACACTTTACAAGATCTTCCATAGATGTTTGGCATAGATGACCAAGTCATTTATGCCACAACTTGTTTTCTTTCTCTTTGGATAAAAGACACATATCTTCTTCCCCACTTACAAGGTAAAGATTTCCCTTTTTCCTCTTTCCCTGTAGAATGACTGCTCCATCTTTTCCTTTCACAACATACATCTTCTTGGTAAATATAATAGAGTTCCTAGAGTAACATAGTTGACTGACACTGGGCAAGTTATGACTAAGACCCTCTACTACCAAGACATCAGCACGTCTCATCTCTTTTCCCCCATACTTGGCCTTTTCTGATCCAATAATATTCAGGCTTTCATCGTTTCCAAATTTGACAACTCCTTCTTTGTCATATTTTATGCCTGTAACAAGATCCTTATTGCATGTCATATGAGATGTGCATCCACTATCAAGGATCCACACACCAGAGCGATCTGATGACTTAAGGGAAATTTCTTCCACCAAAGCCTTCTCATTCTTCTTCTTCTTGGACCATATTTTTTCCTTCACACTTGGCATGAATTGAGACTTCTGTTCTTTCTCAGAGTATGATAGACCAGCTTCATCTTGCAAAGCTGTAAATCTATTCTGCATTTTTAACTCACCTATTTATTTATTGGTATGCTGCTTGTGAACGTTTTGATTCTCATTTGGCACATTCCTCTGTATGGTCGAAGTGCGGTACCTAGACAAGTGGCCAAATGCTCCGCACCAAAAACAGTGTCCTTCAAGATATTTTCCAGAGAACCATTCTCTATTTGGCTTCCAATATTCTTGTTCCCTTCGATATCTCTTGGATATGGAAGACACATACTGTGAATGTCCCATATTTCCGTAACAATAACTCCTAATATACAGTTAATTCCTTTGTGTTAATTCAGCACTATGAGTTTCTCTTTGGGATCTTTGAATATTATGATTCTATTTTCTACCCAAATCAACATTCAATATCAGAGTGGATGTTCGCGGTCTGACATCCATATTTACAGCTTTTATTTCAATCAAGCCCCAATTCGGCCTTGGCATCTGAGCTCAATTGCTGCTTTAACCATAATGAACTACTAGCCTCCTCTTTCATCATTTCTGTCTTCAGAATGGCCTACTTTTCTGATATAAAATTGGGGGTCAAGAGTTTTTCATGATCCTTCATTTTTCATCAAATACTAACCACTTATTATTCATGTTCATCGATACACATGACTTGATCTTTCACTTTTCTATTCAAGAGGTCGATCTCCCTTTTTTTTCTTCAATTTTGAGCTTATACTCACAAACTGATTCTGAGTTCCCTGGTGTTGATAACTTGAGTTTATCAATTTATTCCATCCACTCAGACTTCTCTTCTTCTTGCTGCTCCATATAGAGTTTGGAATCACGAATAAATTTGTTAGGTTTATTTATTTTGGCTCTCAAAACATCTATCTCTTCAAGATCAGCCTCTAACTCATATTTCATGTCAACTCATCCATAAACTTCTTCTTATTCATCCTAACCTTTGGTTTCGTTCTTCTCTTGAGAGCTACTGACGACTGCCACCATTGCATTTTCTCCATAATCATTTCAATTTTCAATCTCCTCTACCTCTTCAACCTCAGACTCATATGAAGTGTCTATTTCTTGTCAAAGAAGATTCTTCTTCTTGAAGAAATTTCTATTGAACTACTTCTTCCCTTTTACATAGGCTAAAGATCTCTTCTTGGGAATTTGAACTTCATCTTCATAATTTTATTCTTGAAACTTTTTGGGGCACCTTTCCGCAAGATTTACAACATTTTTACATCGAAAACAAGCAAGTGGAAGCTTCCCTTTAAACATTCATTTTCCTCTTTGAAGGTTTGAGGAGAGGAATGACATCCCCTCATCTATCACTTCTTCTTCCTGAGAGTCTTCAATGGTGAGCTTCTTCAGGGCCTTAAATTCCACATCCTTGGATTTACCCTTTTCCATATCATCATTGTAATCATTCCTCATTTCATATGCAACAAGTGCATTGTGCAGGTTATCCAACGTCAGCTCTTTTGAGTCTTTACATTACAAGACTAAGACTTTCATATTAAACTGAGGTGGAAGCTTCCTCAAGATACACTTTACAATATTAATATCTTCGATGACTTCTCCAAGACCCCGCATGTCTTCCAAACCAGCATTTACCCTGTCAAAAATGCATCAACAGATTCATTCGGGCCATTATTAGATCTTCATATTTGTTCCACAGAACTTACATCATTGCCTCTCTGACTTTTGTATCCCCTTTATATATGTTCAAAATCTTTTCCCACAAATCATGTGACATTTTTTATTACATCACCTTCGTATAGATAACATTTTAAAGGGATCTGCCTAAAGCATTAATACCCTTTGCGTCTGCATCTAGCTCCCTTATTTCAGCTTCTGATAATGCTTCACTATTTATTTCAACTGAGATACCATGCATAGCTGCTGAAAACACATCCATTCCCAAATATCGGAAATAGTGTTTCCTTAGATTCTTCCATATCTAAAAATTACTTCCGTCGAAGATCGGAATCCCATTATGATTAGTGACCTTCATTGAGAGAAGAACTAAAATCAACCTTTCCCTATGATACCAATTGTTAGGTCCACAAGGCTAAATACCCTGAGAGGGGGGTGAATCAGGGTATGACTAATTTAAAATTAAATCCTGGTTGGTCTTGTTTCGCTGTTTAGAAAAACACTCTTCTCTCTCCTTCCCGTTGAAAAATATAAACAGAAAGTAAAGCATGAACAAGACACATCAATTTTAACTTGGTTCACCCTCATGGGGCTACGTCCAAGGAGCATACACCGGCAATGTGCCAATGTAACAAATTCACAATAAGCACACTAATGTTTACAAGGTTTGGGATAGATCACTTCTATTACCAGGCTCATTGACTTTACAATGTTTAGGGTTAGCTCACTGCTTTCCCAATGGGTCACTCACTATTTCTCTCTCCCTGGCTCACTGTCGGTGGATAGGATCACCATCTTCATCTTACTTTGCTCACTTCTCTGGAAATGATCCAATCACAGTTTATAGACTTGTAGGTCTCCGCATTATCACTAATGAATACATCCTCTGTTGTATTTGGATGCTATGTTAATGTTCAGATTTCACCCTTAGATGAATCTCACTTTGCACCAAAGGTATCGGGCAATCTTTCAGATTTCACACAACCATGAATCTCTACTGCGAATCAACCTTACTTGGAGCCCTTCTCTAAGCCGGCACGCAAGTCTCGGCGTGCAAGTCAAAACTGGAACGCAAGTTCACCTCAACCACTTGCGCGACACAAGATTCTTCTAATCCAAACTTGCACAACGCACAACCTTTTACACCCAATCTAATTTTGGCGTGCAACCAACAAATTTCACGATTATTCAAAATGGGGCATGCAAGTGTCACCATGCCACTTGCGTGACACTTCCTTCTTCAACTCAGAACCTATGTGACTCTCTTCATTCCTCACCCAGACCACCTTGGGTGTGCAACAAACAACTGTCGTGCAACTTCTACTTACTCGACCCACCACCACATGAGCGACCACCACACCTGTGCGATGGGAGCTCTGATTTTATCTAATTCTTGAACTCATCACTGAATGAGGAGGGGTTGACCTGTTTTTATAGGCATTTGGACACCCTGTGTGACGGCGCGCAAGTCTCCCATCGGCGTGCAAGTCTCCTGCCACGTAAATCACTTCCGCGACCAACTCCAAAACTTACTCAAACCTTATCCATTTGCCATAATTTGATTCTTTAATCTTGAAAAACATATGGCACACAAGTTTCCTCTCTTTCAAGTACATGGCACGCAAGTCCCTTTTCCAAAACCGCTTTTCTCCATTTGTCAATTTTCAGGCCCAAAAATTTGGAAAACACTGGAAAATGGTTCCACCTTGTATCTTCTCTTTTTGTACCACCTCCAGATCATCCATTACCTTTTCGACATTCTTGAATCAAACATGGATCATTATCCACATCTCTTGAACTCTAAATTCCACCATGAAATCTCCTTTGTCAACAAATTTTTATGTCATGGTTTTCTTTGTCAACATTCACAACAAAGATGTCCACTTTCTCAACAAATACAGTCACCTAAAAAATGATTCAATGATGCCTTTAGGGACTTTTTCCCAACAATATCCTCCTTTGGGTTTATTGAAAACTATTTCACAAAAAGATACATCATTAATTTTTCGGCCACTATTCGCATATTGCGATTCTGATAGCGATCAAATATTTACTCAACACATACTGTAAGCCCACATGACCAATTCCCGGCATGAGAAACAAGAGTAAATGAAAAGTTCATCAATGAATCACTTCAACTATGACATCCACTATTGACACCAAACTGATACCAATTTTTGGAAATATTCTTACCGCATTCCCAAACCACTCTTCTGCTTTTATCACGATCCTTAGCTATCGTGATATCTATTCTTTGATCGATCAGTTATAGTATCGTCAGATTTAATGTTCTACCCCTATCTCATTGATCCCCCTATCTCACTAATCCAGCTGTCAGCTTCTCCAAATATCATTCACGATTTTTCAATAGCCACACTATCTCCCCCTTGAATAATCAATGTGTTCTCCCCCTTTGTCAATGAACCCAATGTTTACCCCTTTGCAGTATGTATCAGAGTAGAGAACTCATATAAGCACACAAGGGAAAAAAACATCATACCTCAGGGAGAGGGGGAGGTTCCACATCCACACTCTTTCAAGTGCAGGGAGTCGACTAAACTCCTAGAGCCAGTCAATGCCTCTCAAAATCTTCCTTGGGTAAGGCCTTTGTCAGAATTTCTGCAACCTGTATCTCTATGGGCACATACTCCAACATCACGATTCCCTGCTCAACCTTATCATTGATAAAATGATACTTTATCTCAATGTGTTT
Organism: Viscum album; assembly: GCA_963277665.1. Lineage (NCBI taxonomy): Eukaryota > Viridiplantae > Streptophyta > Magnoliopsida > Santalales > Viscaceae > Viscum > Viscum album. The sequence continues at coordinate 1,513,698,219 of OY728127.1, read as the reverse complement.
TGTCGTCAAATTATGGATGGGATTTTTTCTAAGATTGATAGCACTTGAGTTATCGCACTGCATTCTGATCGAAGACATCACTTCAACTCACATATCTTCAAGTTGCTGCTTCATCCATAATAATTGTGTGCAAGCTTGAGTGGCCGCAATATACTCAGCTTCTACGCTGCTTCATGAAATGAAATCCTGTTTCTTACTTAACCAAGAAATATGTAGTCCACCAAGATATAATTCACCACCTGGAATTGATTTTCTATCATCCGCTGAACCGGCCCAATCTGCATCTGTGTAACCCAATAACACTGATTGAGATTTGTCATTATACATCAGACCAAAATCCACGGTGCCTTTGATATACTAAAGTATTCTATTCACTGTGAGTATGTGGCTTTCCATGGGATTACTATGATATCTTGCTTCTTGTCATGTGGCAAAAAAATGTCAGGACTTGTTGCAGTTAAGTACAATAGACTTCCAATGATTTGCCTATATTCTGTGATATTAACTGCCGTTCCATCCTCATCTTTTCATAATTTCATCCTAGTTCAACCAGATTCTTCATCTCTTTGGAAATATCCATTCCAAACCTTCTTAAAACCTCCATGGAATATTTGGATTGAGAAATGAATGTTCCATTCCTTCCTTGTGTCACCTGAAGACCAAGAAAAAATGTTATCCCTCCAATCATTGACATTTCAAACACATTTTTCATGAATTCAGAAAACTGTCTGCACTGAGCTTCATCTGATCTGCCAAATATTATGTCATCGACATAAACCAAGAAAATCATCCTTTGATTACTATCGTTTCTAAAATAGAGATTGTAATGAACTCCCCTTTGCTGAAAACCAAGCTTCTTCAAGTACTGATCAAGCCATGAGTACCATGCTCTTGGTGCTTTTTTTAGCCCATATAATGCCTTCTTCAGCCTACAAACTTTGTTCTCATCCTCATGAATGATAAAACCATCTGGCTACTCAATGTACACCTCTTCTTCCAGAACCCTATTTAGAAATGTAAATTTGACGTCCATCTAAAATACTTTGAACTTTATTTGCACTACTATGGCTAAAAATAATCCGATTGCCTCCAACCTTGAAACTATTGAAAATGTCTCATCAACATCAATACCCTCTATTTGGGAGTATCCTTTTCACACCAATCATGATTTGTTTCGAATCACTATGCCATATTCATTCATCTTGTTTCGAAAGACCCTTTTAGTCCTGGTGACGTTCTTATCTGCTGTCCTCAAAACAATATCCCATGTCTGGTTCTTCTCAATTTGATCAAGCTCTTCATTCATAGCCTAAACCCAGTTTTCATCTTCAGCTGAATCAACAAAGCATTCCAGCTCTACCTGAGATAGGAAAGATGTCTGCTACAGTGACTTCATTCTTCTTGTCTGAGATGGAGCTACCTGATCACCAATGATATTTTTTCAATCAATTTCAGATCAACTCTTTGGCTTCCTTGCAGACACAGACTTGACACATTCTTGTTCATCATCAGTGTCTTCTTCGGAATCAACATCAGCCACTTCTACTCCTCCCGCATTGCTTACCTCCTCGTCACTTTCATCCAGAAATTGTTCCCTGAGTCATTGAGTATTCTATTCATCTTCTACTATAGTGACATCATTTTTCTCAATAATTTTTCCCAGCCTTTTGTTGAATAATTTATATGCTTTTCTTTTACCTGAGTAGCCAAGGAATATCCCCTCATCTCATCTTGACTCAAACTTCCTGTGATTTTCTTTGTTGATAAGGAAACACTTAATTCAAAAGATTATAAAATATTTCAATGTTGGATTCTTTCCGTACCACATTTCATATTGATTCTTTCCTTCCTTCGGACACAATAGAGCCCTATTCGAAATATAGACCGATGTAAAAACTACTTCATTCCAAAATTTCTCTAGTAGGTCCTTTTCAATAAGCATTGTTCTAGACATGTTGTTGATGATCTGATTTATCCTTTAAAATAATCCATTCTATTTGGGAGTTATTACTTATGAAACTTTATGCCTTATCCCTTGTTTCTAGAGATAGTATTCAACTTGACTATTTGTAAATTTTGTACTGTTATCATTACGAAACTTTAGAATTTTCTGCCCAGGCATCCTTCCTGATTCCCTCCTATACTACTTGATACAGCTGAACACTTCAGTCTTATGGGTAATGAAAAATACCCATTCTATTCTGCTATAATCATCAATGAAAAGGACATAGTACCTTTTCCCATTTATGGCTCGTGGTGAGATAGGTCCACAAACATCAGCATGCACCAATTCAAGCACTCTGGTTGATTTCTGTTCCTTTGGCTTGTATGTCTTTATGATGATCTTCTCTTGTTGGCAAGAATCACACGTATGAGTGAGATCACGTGATAATATGGGAAGGTCTCTAGCAACATCACACTTTACCACATCTTCCATAGATGGTTGGCATAGATGACCAACTCACTTATGCCACAGCTTGTTTTCTTCCTCTTGGGATAAAATACACATATCTTCTTCCCCACTTACAAGGTAATGATTTCCCTTTGTCCTTTTTCCCTGTATAACGACTGCTCCATCTTTTCCTTTCACAAAACACATCTTCTTGGTAAATCGGATATAGTGCCTAGAGTCCATAGTTGACTGACCCTAAGCAAGTTATGACTAAGACACTCTAATACCAAGACATCAATACGTCTCATCCCTTTTCCCCCAAACTTGGCCTTTCCTGAGCCAACAATCTTCAGGCCTTCATTGTATGAAAATTTGACAACTCCTTCTTCGTCATATTTTATGCATGTAACAAGATCCTTATTTCCTGTCATATGAGATGTGCTACCACTATCAAGGATCCACACACCAGAGCGATTTGATGCCTTAATGGAAATTTCTACCACCATAGCCTTCTCATTCTTCTTCTACTTGTTCCATATTTATGCCTTCACATTAGGCATGAATTGAGACTTCTGTTCTTTCTCAGAGTATGATGGACCAGCTTCATCTTGCAAAGCCACAAATCTATTCTGCATTTTTAACTCACCTATTTATTTATTGGTCTGCTACTTGCAAACTTTTTGATTTTTCTTTGGCGCATTCCTTTGTATGGTTGATGTGCAGTACCTATCCATTTGGCCAAATCCTCTGCACCAAAAATAGTTTCCTTCAAAATATGTTGTGGAGAACCATTCTCTATTTGGATACCACTATTCTTGTTCCCTTCGATATCTCTTGGATATGGAACACACATACTGTGAATGTCCCATATTTCCACAACAATAACACCGGATATAAGGTGCATTCCTTCGTGTTACATCAGCACTATGACTTTCCTTTTGGGATCATTGAATATTATGATTTTGTTTTCAACCCATATCAACCTTCAATCTCATAGTGGATGCTTGCGGTCTGACATCTATATTTATAGCTTCTTATTTTCGATCAAGCACCAATTTGGCCTTGGCATCTAAGCTCAATTGTTGCTTTATTCCTGCTAAACTACTAGCCTCCTCTTTCATCTTTTCTATCTTCTGAATGGCATGCTTTTTGGATATCACATTAGGGGTCAAGTGTTTTTCATGATCCTTAATTTTTCGTCGCAGACTGACCACTTCTTCTTCAATTTCATCGATACACTTGACTTGATCATTCACTTTTCTATTCAAGCCATCGATCTCCCTTTTCGGTTCTTTAATTTTGAGCTTATACTCACGAACTGATTCTGATTTCTCTGGTGTTGAAAACTTGAGTTTATCAATTTCTTCCATCCACTCAGACTTCTCTTCTTCCTACTGCTGCATATAGAGTTTGGCATCAAGAACAACTTTGTTAGCTTTCTTTTTTTGGATCTACAAACATCTATCTCTTCAAGAGAAGCCTCTAACTCCGATTTCAAGTCAACTCTTCCCTCATCATCTTCTTCTTCATCATCACCTTCGGTTTCGTTCTTCTCTTGAGAGCTACCGACGACTTCCACCATTACATTTTCTCCATGGTCTTTGTAATTTTCAATCTCCTCTACCTCATCAACCTCAGACTCATCTGAACTGTTTATTTCTTGTGAAAGAAGATTCATCTTCTTGAAAAAATTTCTCTTGAACTGCTTCTTCCCTTTCACATAGGCTGAAGACCTCTTCTTGGGAATTTCAACTTTATCTTCATCATTTTCTTCTTGAAACCTTTTGGGGAACCTTACCGCAAGATGTCCAACCTTTCCACATTGAAAACAAGCAAGTGGAAGCTTCCCTTTAAAATTTCCTTTTCCTATTTGAATGTTTGAGGAGAGGATTGAAATCACTTCATCTATCTCTTCTTCATCCTGAGAGTCTTCAATGGTGAGCTTCTTCATGGCCTTAAATGCCACCTGCTTGAATTTCCCCTTTTCCATAGCATCATTGTCATCATTCCTCATTTCATATGCAACAAGTGTACTGTGCAAGTTATCCAACGTCATCGCTTTTGGATCTTTATCTTCCAAGAATGATACTTTCAGATTAAACTGAGGTGGAATTTTCCTCAATATACGCTACACAATATTTATATCTTTGATGACTTCTCCAAGACCCCGCATGTCTTCCACAACAGCATTTACCCTGTCGAAAAATGCATCAACAGATTCATTCGGGATCATTCTCATATCTTCATATTTGTTCCACAGAACTTGCAGCTTTGCCTCTCTGACTTTTGTATCCCATTTATATATGTTCAAAATATTTTCCCGCAAATCATGTGACGTTTTTCATTACATCACCTTATTATAGATAGAATTTGAAAGGGCTCCACCTAAAGCATTAATACCCTTTGCGTTAGTTTCTAGCTCCCTTCTTTAAGCTTCTGATAATTCTTCACTATTGATGTCAGCTGAGATACCATGCATAGCTACTGAAAACACATCCATTCCCAAAGATCGGAAATAGTGTTGCATTCGATTCTTCCATATCTGAAAATTACATCCATCAAAGATTGGAATCCCTTTATGATTAGTGACCTCCATTGAGGGAAGAACTAAAATTGAAATTTCCCTCTGATAACAATTGTTAGGTACCCAAGGCTGAATACCCTGAGAGGGGGGGTGAATCAGGGTATGACTAATTTAAAATTAAATCTCTTTCTGATCTTATTTCACTGTTAATCAAAACAATCTTCTATCTCTTTCGTATGACACAATATAAACAGAAAGTAAACCATGAATAGGACATATCAATTTTAACTTGGTTCACCCTCATTGGGCTACGTTCAAGGAGCATACACCGGCAATGTGCCGATGTACTAAATTCACTATAAGCACAATGTTGTTTACAAGGTTTGGGATTGATCACTTCTATTCCTAGGCTCACTTCCTTTATAATGTTTATGGTTAGATCACTGCTTTCCCAAGGGTCACTCCCTATTTCTCTCTCTCTGGCTCACTGTAGGAAGAGAGGATCACCTTATTCCTCTTCCTTTGATCATTGCTCTGGAAAGGATCCACTCACAGTTTATAGACTTGTAGGTCTCTGCATTATCACTAATGAATACATCCTCTGTTGTATTTGGATGGTCTGTTGATGTTTAGATTTCACCAATAGATGAATCTCTCTTTTCACCAAAGGTATCGGGCAATCTTCCAGCTTTCGCGTTTCCCTGAATCTCTGTCGTGAATCAACCTTACATGGTGCCCTTCTCTAATGTGGTGCACAACTCTTGAAAATAAATTCAAAACTAGCACGCAAGTCCACCTAAACCACTTGCGCGACACAAGTTTCTACTACTCCAAACTTACATGAAGCACAACCTTTTACACCCAATCCAATTTTGGAACACAACCAACAACTTTCACACTCCCTAAAAATCCAGCATGCAAGTGTCACCAATCCACTTGCACGACACTTCCTTCTTCAACTCAGAACCTGCGCGACTCTCTTCTTTCCTTGCCCAAACCACCTTGGGCGCGCAACAAACAACTCTCGCGCAACTTCGACTTGTGCGTCCCACCACCACTTGCGCGACCACCACACCTGCGCGACGAGAGCTCTAATTTTCTCTAATTATTGAAATAATCACTGAATGAGGAGGGGTCGACCTGTATTTATAGGCATTTGGACACATGCGCGATGGTGCGCAAGTCTCCCCTCGGCGTGCTGGCGCGTAAGTCTCCTGCCGCGTAAATCACTTGTGCGACCAACCCCAAAACTTGCGCGACCCTTATCAATTTTCCATATTTTGATTCTTTGATCTTGAAAAAAATATGGCATGCAAGTTTCCTCTCTTTAAATTAGATGGCGCACAAGTCCCTTTGCCAAAACCTCTTTTCTCCATTTGTCGATTTTTAGGCCCAAAAATTTGGCAAACACTGGAAAATGGCGCCACCTTGTATCTGCTCTTTTTCTACCACCTCCAGATTATCCATTCCTTTTTCGACATTCTTGAATAAAACATGGATCATTAACCACAACTCTTGAACTCGACATTCCACCATGAAATCCCATTTTTCAACAAATTTATAGGGCATGTTTTGCTTTGTCAACAATCACAACACAGATATCCACCTTGTCAATAAACACAATCACCTCAAAAAGGCTTCAATGATTCCTTGAGGGATTTTTTCCCAACAAAATATAATTTAGCATTATAAATTATTTAAACAAAAAAAACAGTTTCAATTAAAATTCAGTATTTTCACTATTTATTACAAAAAAAGAAACTTTTTAGAAAAATCATAAAAAATCACCCATATATAATTTGGTATCCATGATTCCAAATTGAAGTTTATATTTTCTTGTAAATTTTCTTAAATTGGTAAAAATTAGTTTTAAATTATGTTCCCAAAGTGTGATTAAACCTTATTTTAGAAAAAACAGTTTTTTGGAAAACATTTCATTTTATTTTATATGATTTTTAATTTATTTGACATAAATTAAGATATAATAAATTTGAATAAAATATATTTTTTAATAATTTATTTAATCCAATTCATACCCAGAAATTAAAAAGGTATTTAATAATTATTATATTATTTAATAATATTTTCTTAATATATTATTATTCGGAAAAACTCTGTCTTGCGTGTAATGAAATATATATCATAAGCACATTGTTGTGTATAATATAAGCTAAACTCCGTTGTTCATGTAATGAAAGGTATTAAATAGATTTAATTAATTTAAAAAATATCATGATCTCTTAGGGTGTTACACCTAGTGACGATATATTGTGCCAAGAATCGAATAAGTAATGATCATCTACTAGGTATTTGTCAAACCACCAGCCAAATGGAGTATCGATAACGAATGCATGAAGAAAATGAAGAGAAATTAACTAAACACCAATATCAGGAATAGACCATGTTTTTGTTCATTTTGGGAACAATTTATTTCTTTTATAATGACTAATGAAGATATATAATTTACAAATAATAAAAATCCACAAAACCCTGGTAAAACCAACTAATACCCAAAACACGATCGGTCAACGATACAATTTTTTAGTTCATTGATTCAGATTCATTGTGGAAGAATTGAACAGGGATAAATCTAGGAAAAAAATTCCTACTTCAATTTTGGATCAATTATTAATGAAGAACGATCATGTGTCAAGGTTTTTGGTGAGATCATAAAACTCTATTAGCATAGATGATCTCGACAGTATCAATCTAATCCCTTAATCTTTTTTCATCTTCCAACATCTCTCCAACAAATCCTTTCCGGATCTCTTGGTTTATGGGTATAACTTTACCGTTTACCCATAATACGGTATTTATAAATGGGGAATTAGGTCACTGTGTCATTATAATAAAATTAATTATTTTATTTATTTATTCATCATGTTCACCCATGATAACTTTTTCACAAACACTCGATGCCGACGAATATTATTTAACACTGATGGTAAAGATCATATTTCAAACTCAATGGAGTTATTAAATTTTTTATCAACAACTCCTTTTATGGTTTATTCCAATTTTTCAATAAAACTATCTGTGGGTGATATTAATATATTTAACATTTTTATAATATCAATTTTGGGATAACTGGGCCTCATAATCTCATGTCAACTCAGTCCCTGGCTTTGAAAAATATTACTATATATACTCAAAAAAATTATATAAAAAATCAAGGCACTAAAAAAATTATTGAATGACTGAATATAATTTTATGATTTTATACAAGTTGAATTTTTTCTTCATGATTTTTCATGTATTCTCATTATTCTCTTATGTATTTTGTCTTTTTTTATACCCCTTACCGCACTTTATATTCTCATATAAGAAATTTTTTAATTATTTTTCTGAGTTTTATGAATGATCATGAACAATAATTAAGCCAAAATTCAAGTTATAAGGATTTTTCTTGAATGAAACAATATTATTTTTTAAATATATTGTTATTTTGTAAAAAAAATTAAAATAAGTGGACAAGTATTGTTTTTATGTAATGGATTTTTAAATCCTATAAAAATACAAACCTAATGGGCATATAAATGTAAGTGTTACAATATTTATTTAAAAACATGAAATTATGTGATGGTTATGTTTGATTTTTTACATGAAATATCTCTTATTTGGAACTCAATTCGCTGAGGGATAGGTGGTGAGAGGGCTTTTATTGGGGGTTTTCTTCCTACTTCACATCTTAAGATAGAAAGGGAAGCTTAGAAGATTTGTTCTCATATTTCTTGGATTTAAGATCCATAAGTCATAACAATTCTATGATTGTCATGAATATTAATTTTCCCTAACTCGTGGGTGACCCTTACATCTATGGCATGAGATCCTGGAAGATAAGGATGACTTAATATTGATGATGAATATGAATAGTGAACATCATGGAGGATTCAGTTATGGTGATAGAAAATACTTGGTAAGGGGGTCCCAGATTGGTATTATGTTACATTGAATGTTATTTTTTCCTTAAACTTTATCGTTTATTGATTTTTTTAGTGTGTTTCATGTGTACACATCCATATTAAAAGAATACATAAAGTCCTTAGGATCAACTGGTTGTGGGTCCTTATTTCTTTGAGATCCTCATTGACAGGTAGCTTCTTTGGCCCTATTATGCTTGGGCTTGTCCTTCATTTCTTGTACTCTTCTTTTATTTCACAGTGAATCCTGTAATGATCACACCCCATACACTTCGTTCAAATTACTGAAGCATGTAAATATTTTTGTATTCTTTTAATGCTTTCCTTTATCACTTTATTAACCAAATAATGTAGAACATATCGCTTCTTTCATGATGTTCTTGATTCAACTCAACGAATTTGAATTTGAATGATAACATAAAATCAATTATTCTAATTTTTTTAGCGTGATAAAGTGTGTTTAATATTATACCAAATCTACTTTACTTCTATTGTTCTCCTATTTATTCTGATATACTATTTCAGATTAATCTAGATTACTGGTTTGAATTCTTTATGTATAAGAACAATTTTATTAGTTTTTAAAATATATATATATATATGTGTGTGTGTGTGTGTGTGATAATTCATTTTTTATATGTCCCAAACATGCCAATAATTTTTTATTCTATTGTTTTTAATTTTGATGGTTTATTTTATTTTTACAATTTTACAAGAATCATGTTGTTAACATCATTCTTATAGACATTTCATTACATTTGGTGTATTGTCACAGGTTCTATGATACATTAACCATATAAATCATTTGTAATTACTATTAATTATAATTCTATAATTAAAATTTCATTCATTTTTATTAGTTTTATATTATTAAAACAAAATAATCATTATTGTATTTTTATTTTTTATTTTGTTAATTTGTCAAACAAAATTAAAACCAAGAGTTCTTGGTTATTGAATGTGAATATGTTATCTTGAAGAGAGTCACCACCAATAATAATTAGTATTAGAGATAACGGAGACATATTATTTTATTGAAAAAAATAATAATTAGTAATTCATTTTCGTAAAATATATTTCTATAGATTTTTGTTTATAGCATTCATTGATTGTATGATCCAAATAGGTTATTTGTAATCTTTTATTATAATTATAAATTTATTTTTTATTATTCTCTCTTATTAAATGTATTTTTATATCCTAATTGAGACCTTTATATTTCCTTTATTTGTATCTTTGTTCATTTCATAGATTCTTGGAATAGAGGGGTTAGTGTGAGGTATTCTTGGGTGAGAGTATTGGTTAGAAATGAGGTTTTTTAATGTTTTTTCCATGTGTCTTTATCTATTATGTCTTCCTTATGCCATAGTAGTTGAGCTGTGTTTTTATCTCTATTTTTTGTCTATTTTATATATTGTAAGTGTTATTATCATTGGTTTGTGACCTATAGGGAGTTAGTAATTCGTTTTGGAAAGTTTTTTAGAGGAAATTTAGTGGGTATAATTTTAGTGAAACCTTTAGTCCATGGGGGTTTTACTAGTGTAACATCCCTTGTTTTTTAAAAAATACACTATGTTTGACAACGTACATGATACGCCACATCGAACTTAAGAAAATAACTAAATATTATTATTTAATAACCAAGATTTTAAAATTGTGGGAATGAAAAGTGTAAATTGAATTATGAAAAAATGGTTTACTTATGTTTATAATTAATTATTTGTTACACAATTAATTATAAATTAATGAAAACCCATTTATAAATAAAAAAATGTTTATTCAGGAATATTATTTAAATGAAAACAAGTGAGTTTATAAAGTAATAAAATCACTATTTTTGTATTATTAATGAAATATATATGTAATATATTTAATTTAATGTTTAAAATTAATAGTATATATTTTCTAGACATGACATAAGAACAAATTCAATTTTTCATATAAAAGATGTTTTTTTCAAAAAAAATGCAGTTTTGTCACCTTTTAATAGAAATCCCATTTTAAATCTTGTTTTCCACACTTTTATTAGTTCTATTTGAAAAAATAAAATTCTTGTTTTTGAATCCGGACATAAAATATTACTTTGGAAATATTTTTGGTATTTTTCTGATAATATTCATTTTTTAAATGAACAGTGAAAAATAATTCATTTTTATTCTAAACTGTTTATTCGTATAAAGTATTTATATAGTTATATTGTCATTTTAATTAGTTTTAGATTGTAATTGTACTAAGTTTTTATCATTTAATTTAATTTATGTAATTATAATCAATTTCAAAATGAAAATATATATAAAAACATTTCAATATTTTGAATGTTTCACTTTCAAAACCCACTTTTTAGTTTTGTCATTGGAATTAATTTTAAATATAATTTTCCCAATTCTGTGAATTTTAATATGTAAAATAGATTCTGTATTTGTAATAATAAGTTAAAAATTATTTTGTAAGGTCAATTTCGTTTTTAGGTATAAAAAGAGTTACCATGGTAAAGAAAATTATTTTCCGTTGTATATTTGGCATTGTGAAAAGGGTTAAAGTTAAAAGATAAAAGCAAAAAATATCTCAAAAATAAAAAATTTAAAGGTTTTTTAAGGTTTTTATTGAACCTAACCAGCCTACACTACATTAATTCAATTTATAATTTGTTGAAATCAATTCCACCTCAATGTGGTTAGCTTTTAATATAAAATAACCAATAGATTAATCAATTGAACTCACCTCTCCTCAAGTATAAAAACCACCCTTCACCTCCCAATTTCGACCCAAAAAGACTTTTAGATCCTCAAATCTATTCCCAAACCTCTCCAACTAACTCTCCCAACATTGAGTTTTAGATGGTATCACCAAAATACCAAATCGAATGTCATAGTTGGTCTTTCTAGGAAGGGATTTTCAAGAGGTAATTTTCTCAAAGTACCTCTCTTAATTTACTATCCTTTTCTACTTTCTACTCAAATAATTAATCCAAAAAAGAATGAATACTCTAGAATAATTTATATACTAAATTTTTATGTTTCTAATGACATATCTCATATCCATTTCATTTCACACCTCCTATTATTCAAATAAAAAAAATTTTGTCCATGTTATGCCTGTTAATCGCCTCCTTTAGTAATGTTGTTGTTATTTTTCCATTACATCCTTCATGGTGGGTCTTAAAACTATTTTTATGGAAAAATAATATTTTAATTTGTATATTATAAACTATTTAATATTCTTGAAATTTTATATTAAGCATACATTCATTCTTTCCATATTATGGAAATACGATAACTTCGTTTGGGGACGTGTAGATTACTACCTCCTCAAAATGATGTGATTTCTTTACACATCACATGAAATGTATTATGGATTGATTTAGTAAACATATATGTTATAAATAAAATATTAATTCTAATGTAATGATATTATATATTTTTAAATATTTACATACATTTCATTTAATTTCATTCTTTCAATTCGACAAGAAAATTGGAAATAGCGTTCATGCGTACGTATAGCCTACCATCTCCATGAATGCGGTTTTCATTTTGCCTTCAAAGATTAATATAAATAATTATATAATGAATATATAAGATATTTATATCATGTTTTATATTTTGAAGATGATGGTATTATGACCACATGGACTATTGACATCATACCAAGTTCATTTTTGACTCAAGTACCGAATATCGACAAAATGTCCGATATGAACATAAATAATTATATAATTATTATAACATTGAAATAAATGATATAAAAGTTATAATAAAATAGAAAAATGTTATCAAGATATTATAAATTAACCAAAATTTATTTTTCAGCAATATAAAGATTGTATGTGACGAGTTGGTCTCCTGATAAGGGACTTCTTCTCACTCTTCTTTCATTGAGGCATATCTTGATGTTATGAACCTTTATTATCATATAAGATCTATATAAAAACCTTTTGACACTTTATATCATGAATTAATATATTCTAATGATATTTAATGTTTTTTTTAATTTTATTTTTTAATTATTTTTATTCAAGCGTTTCTCAAGTAGTAAGGGACTCTTTAATTAAAACCGTGTTTTATGTGTTTTAAAGATTTATTCTTCCAAATCATTCTCATTAACATCCATGTTTTAAAAATAGTTTTTTAAGGATTTATTTATATGGAAATGAGTTTTTTAAAATGTTAATTCCTTTAAAAAATTTCAAAGTGGAATGGTATACTTTGATTTTAAAATCATCTTCTTAAATGTTTTAATTGTTTTATAAAAATGGATTGATTATTTCAATAACATGGAATGTTTTTTTACATATATTACATGAATAGAATTTGTTACATTCATGTATCTATCATTTATTGATGTTTACTTTAAATGTTGACCATTTTATTTTAAAAGGTTTTTTTTCATTTTTTGAGTGTGCGGCTTGTAAAGATGAATTTTGATTTCAAAGTGGAAATGTTATTTTTTCTTTATGCTTGTTTTATGTTTTATGATTATGTTATGGTTCTTGGAAATTTATTAAGTATACGGGTGGTTCCATGATAAACCAATGTTGGGTGAGCCTGTGATATCTTCCTAATGCACTGGGTAGTGAGATGGAGTTAACACCATGGGAAAAACAGCTTTTTGTGACGGGTTGTTGGCGACGAGAATAAATCTTGTCGCAAATAGCCCGTCGAAGAGGTTATTTGCGACGGGAGCATCAACCGGTCGCAAATAATTAGTTATTTGTGACGGGAGAATCAACCCGTCGCAAATAATTGTTTATTTGGGACGGGACTTGGGGTCCTGTCACAAAAATTCAGGCACAGTTTGGTGCGGTGTGCGCGCCAAACCGCAAGAAGGGTATTTGCGATGGGGAGGCCCTCTTGTCGAAAATACCGGGAGGCGGAAAATAATATTTGTGACAGGTCCTATCGCAAATACCCCACGGTAGAAAATACTATTTGCAATGGTATGTTGTCCCATCGAGAAAAGTGTGTCGACAGGTCACTATTTGCGATGGGACCCGTCGCAAATACCCTTTTAACCACATACTGTAATTAATGCAGCTGAAGATATTTGCAACAGGTCTAGTCACAAAAAGTGATATTTTGCGATGGAATACTCGTTGCAAATATTACCATCGCAGGTAATCTAACCTATATATACCTCTCATATGTTTATTTTTTTTATTTCCCTCAATTCTTACTTTCACTCTCTCTCTAAACACTAATTTTAGAGTGAAAATTTTTCTGAGTTTGTTTTTTTACGAAGAAATTTTGAAGTCGTCTACACCTTTAAGGGATCAAGTTTAAAGGTATTTATGTTTTATTTTAATTTAGTATATATTTCATTTTTTATATTAATTTTAATTATTGTTGATTAGTTTTAATTAAATTAGACTTAAATTGGTTTTTCATCAGTATTTATTTGTAATAATAAATTGAAATTATTAGTACTGATTCTTAGTAAGTAGTAGTGATCAATAATTATTAACGATAATTAGTAATGTATATAAATAATTATCGGTAATTTGTAATTAGTAGTTGTAATTTGCAGTAATTAATAGTAATTAACGCTATTTAGTAATAATTAGGGGTAATTAGTAATAATTAGCAGTAAATAGTAATAATTAGCGGTAAATAGTAATAATTAGAATAAATAATAATAATTAGGAAAAAATAGTAATAATTTGGAAAAAATAGTACAACTAGGAAAAAATAGTAACAAAAATTTACAATTAGTAATTAATATTTATAATTAGTAATAAATACTAAATATTATTAAAAAATAGTAATAATTAGTAATAATTGGAAATAAAGTGCAATAATTAGTAATAATTATAATAAATAGTAATAATTAGTAATAAATAGTAGTAAATAGTAATAATTAGTAATAAATAGAAATAAATAATATAAATAAATAGAAATAATTAGTAATAATTAGAAATAATTTTTAATAATTTTTAATAAATAGTAATAAATAGTAATAACGATTAATAATTAGAAATAATTTGTAATAAATAGAAATAATAAGTAATAATTAGTTATAATTAGTAATAATTAGTAATAATTAGTAATAATTAGTAATAATTATTAGTAAATAGAAATAATTAGTAATATATAGTAATATATTGTAATATATAGTAATAATTAGTAATATATAGAAATAATTAGTAATATATAGTAATAATTAGTAATAATTAGTAATAAATAGTAATGAATAGTAATAAAAAGTAATAAAGAGTAATAAATATTAATAAATAGTAATAAATATTAATAAATAGTAATAAATAGTAATAAATAGTAATAAATAAAAATAAATAGAAATAATTAGTAATAATTAGTAATAATTAGTAATAATTAGTAATAATTAGTAATAATTAGTAATGATTAGTAATAATTTGTAATAAATAGTAATAATTTGTAATACATATTAATAATTTGTAATAATTAGTAATAATTTGTAATAATTAATACTAATTAGTAATAAATAGTAATAATTAGTAATAATTAGTAATAGTTTGTAATAATTAGTAATAATTATTAATATTTAGAAATAGTTAGTAATAATTCGTCAAAGTTAGTAATAATTAGTAATAATTAGTAATAAATAGTAATAAATAGTTATAAATAACAATAAATAGTAATAATTAGTAATAATTAGTAATAATTAGTATTAATTGGTAATAAATAATAATAAATTGTAATAAATTGTAATAAATTGTAATAAATAGAAATAAATAGTAATAAATTGTAGTTAATGGAAATAAATTGTAATAATTTGTAATAATTTGTAATAATTAATGATAATTAGTAATAATTAGTAATAACTAGTAATAATTACTAATAATTATTAATAATTAGTAATATTTAGTAATATTTAGTAATATTTTGTAATAATTAATAATAATTAGTAATAATTAGTAATAAAGAGTAATGGTTAGTAATAATTACTAATAAATATTAATAATTAGTAATTATTAGTAATAATTAGTGTCAATTAGTAATAAATTGTATGAAATAGTAATAAATAGGAACAAATAAAAATAAATAGGAATAAATATAAATAAATAGGAATAAATAAGAATTAATAATAATAAATTGTAATAAATATGAGTAAAATCAACTGTAATAAATTGTAATAAATTGTAATAACTTGGCATAGTTTCCAGTGGATTGATGACACTCCTTTTGCTCGATGAATCTTCTCCTTTCAACACTCACCGACTCATAACATTATAAAAAATATGCTTTTATGTATGCATATCCAATTTCATATGCACAAGTTTGGATATGCATTCGTAGGACCACATTTTTCATAATGTTTTCAGGTGGTGACTATTGAAAGAAGATGATTCATCGACGGAATGGCGGCTCTTTTTTCCAATGGTTCATTTACTTGCATTTTTCTCACATTGAAATCATAATAAAAAATATGTTTGGAGGTATGCATATCCATTCTCGTCCATACGAGAATGTATAACTATACCTCCAAGAAGATTCTTCATTATCATTTCAGTGTCTGAAATTTGCAAGTAAATGAGTCGTCAGACAAAAGAGTAGCTGCCAATCCACTAGAAATTATGGCACCCGTAATTAATGGAAATTATTAAGAAGTAGTTGTAATTATTTATCTTCTTTTTTTGGATAGTGTTTCTATAATTTCAATTTATTAAAAAAAATATGATTTTATATTTTGTAGAAAAATACGGAACAAGAAAGTAGAGAACAATTATTATTAGATGATCGCACATTGGTAAATCAACACTGAAATCCAAATGGTTCTTGTTTAAATCCTATATATATTGGGGGTGTTGAATCTTTCTTATCATTTTCATCATCAAAAGAAGAATTTGTTTCCGAAAGTATAATTAAGTATCCCTGTAAAAAATGTGCTCTGAGAATGTTTGACACATTTGACAAGGTTGGTGGATATCTCTTTCATTTTGGTTTTCAAATAGATTATGTTATTTGGTATTGACAGGTTGAATGTAGTTCTAGAGAATATACAAATAATTTGATTTCAGATCCATCATAGTTTCAAAATTTAGTACATGATGTTGTAGTTCCATCTGCTCAACAAACTGAAACTCAGGATGATATTGATTTATCTATTGAGTTGGAACCATCCGAATTTTATGAGTTGTTGAGGTCTGTAAAGGAAGCATTATATTATGGTTACAAGATAAGAAAATTAGAAGCGGTTTAAAAATTTATGGCTATTAAATAAGACAATGCATTGTTAAATATGAAGATGATGATGAAAATGAATGTTGACACGGTTAAATGCTGGTGAAGATGATGTTAATTATGTAACAAATGAATTTGAAAGGGAAAGAGACGATGAAACTGAAACTCTAATGGATATTGATGATGTAGATGATGAATATGAAGACATTAACATTGACATATATGAAGATGATGATGAAGGTGAACATTTACATAGTTAAATGCGAGGTTTAATCATAACTAATATATATATATAATAGTTATTTTCAACTATCTTCAAACAATAATCATTTTGTGTTTCAGATTGACCTTGATCTACTTCGTGAGTTGTAGGAGGCTGAGCTACCTTTGGATGAGGAGGATTTGGTATCATCTGGCCCTCAGCCTACTGGTAGTTCCGGGGTTACATGGAAGGGGAACGGTCTTGCATTGATGATGATTCCTGACCCTATCACCGAGTGACTTCCACCTCTTGGCTTCGATCCATGCACATGGAGGTATGGTAACCTGTTTATTTTATTTAGATTTCATTAATTTATTTATATACTAATAGTTTTATTATTTATTCTTTTTTCACAGTTTGGCACATGTAGCTATTGGACGTGGGAGCGTTATCTTGCGCAATTATTTTTCTTATCCTTGGATCACATGAGAACAGATCCTCGTTGATGTGAATCTGAAACGTTCAATCATTGGCGGGTACGTAAATAAATAACATTTATTTTGAAATTTATTTCATTTATAACAGGATATTATAAATTATTTGTTGGGTTATGGTATCTCATCAATAATGGCATGCATGAATCTATCCACGTGACATGGGAGGTGTCTATGCATGACCGTTTCCATCAGTTTTTGCACAATTAGAGAAGGACGTCCATTAAGAAAGCAAGAGTGACAGTATTTGATGAATCCTGTAGATCCCACCAACCATAGTACATTTCATATCATGTTTGGGATGTATTATGTTCACACTGGTTGATTGGTGGATTTTAAAGGAGATATTTATTAGGACGGAAGAACTAGGGGAGACAATAGGTGACACATCGAGGTGAAAGTTGTATATTCAGAAAGAACAGAGTTCATCTGGTAAGTATTTTTTAAAATATATTATATAAAATTAAATATAAACATTTTATTTTATATTCATATAGGTAGTCGAGTAGCATGATATTACATATTACTATGTTTATCGGAGGATGTATAGTGATCGAACCATTAGAGAGATTAATGGTGATCGCCACTGTCGGATTGTGGTCAGTATAATTTCTTCTTCAGTTTGAAAATTAATAACAAATAATACTTTCACTATTTTAATTTCAAATTAGTATTCAGTGATTCATATGAAGCCATAATCTCTCAGAAATAGGCTGAGAGTTAGGCTGAGACGGTTGTTCGGACTAGTGCCCACCATTTTGGTGAGGTGGAATGCATGCAGGCAACCTAGTATGACATCGAGAAGGGACAAGTAGTTGGAATCGACTCTCATTTGACTCATGGGACTTATTATGCTACTAATGCAATTTCGGCATCCCTCTCAAGAGGAGCTCGTGAAGAGATATCATCTTCTGGCTCATAGTATCAGGAGCAGTTGCAAGATCTAGGTGAGCTTATGTAGAGTTTGCAGTAGTAGTAGGAAGAGAAGTGTCAGTAGAAGAAGCAACAGTATGATGAGGATATGCTTTGATGGAAGTAGCAGCAGTAGCACATGGATGATATGTGTCGATGGCAGCAGCAGCAACACGAGCAGATGGAGTACATGCGTCGTCTGACTCATAGTTTAGGGAAGGAGTTTCCTTCACCATCTCCTCCAGCTCCTCCACCTCCTCGAGAAGACTATCCCCCCGGTGATTTTTTTGTTATGTTGAAAACATTTGAATCCAAGATTTGTTGTAATATAACTATTTACAGTTTCTATCTTTTATATTTGTTTGAATATTGAATAATTTATTTTTTAATATTTTTTACTATTATTAATATTTTATTATTTTATTATTAATTATTAGTATTTTATTTTTTAATGTTTGTTTATTTTACTAATAATAATAATAATAATAATAATTTATGATTTTTTTATATTTTTTGCTAATATTGAGAATTTTATTAATTTTTTACAATTTTAATAATATTGATATTATTTTTTCAATAATCATAATTTTATTAAATATTTTTTTATTCTATATTTGTGACGGGGCCTTTTGTGACATGACCTCATCGCAAATAGTTTATAAATATATATATATAATAAATAGGTTTTTGTGATGGGAAAAAGGGCCAGTCACAAATAAATTTTTACAATAGGACCATCGCAAGAGGTTTAGGTATATATAACATATATAAATGGAGAACTATTTGGGAAAGGACATGGGCCCACCGCAAATACTTTTTGTGACGGGATCGTCGCAAATACTTTTTGCGATGGGCTCGTCGCAAATACTTTTTTCAATGGGCTCGTCGCTACAAGTTTATATATTTATATATATATATATAATGTATATAAATAGATATCTATTTACGACGAGATGACTTCCCATCAAAAATAGTATTTTTACGACAGGTCCATCACAAAAAATACTATTTGCGATGTTGTTTTCTGCAACAGGCTATTTCTGATGGGACCTAATCAAAAAGGCTCATTTGCAATGGGATACTGTCACAAATAGAATGTTTCAAATACCTCAAATTCTAGTAGTTTAAATGGTACGTCTTCTCTTAATAGATTTAGGGAATATACCATGATGGGTATACCAAATGTAACCATGAAGGTTACTCCCTATGAATCCATGAAATCTAAAAATGTAAGTGTCAAATGGATTTCACAAGTTACCTTTAGGATTTATTATTTCCATGAGTTTTACAAGAATCTTATGATTTCATGAGGTAAGCTAAAGGGTTTGTGTTTTATGGGTGAGAAGTATGATTTTGTGAGAATGTTTTCATGAATTTAAAATATTTATAAACTAATAGTTTCTTTACTACTTTTATGCCCCTTATTGAGATTTGTGTGCTCATCCCAATTTTTCAAATGTATTTCACAGGTATAATGATTGTTAATGATAAAGTGAATTTCATGACTAAAGTATCGAAGATGTGTCTTGAAAATAAACAATAATTTATTTTTTAAAAGGGTTCCTTTTGGTGAAAGAAGTGGATAATATTTGGCAGTGACCACTTTGTATTCTTAAGTTTTTTTATGTATGAGTTATCAACTAATTATATAAATATATAAAATTCAAAAGATCATCAATGTGAAATAAACAATAATTCGTGACATAACTCTATATTATGTAATATTTAAGGTCAGGCCCTTATAGTTGGTATCAAATGATGGTTTAGACATGTTTGGAGATTATGATTTTTTTAAATAGTTATGCATATCATAATGAGTCAATAATTTTAAGTTTTATTACAATATTATTTCTTTATAATTCTTTTTTAGGCCTTATGTTTTGAAATTTTAAGGTTACCAATGCTATTTTAGGAAATTATCACAATTGAGGTAATTGTGGCTTTTTAGTTTTTGGGATGAAAAATGATATGTATGATATAAAAGATGAGGTTAAAAAAAGTTATGGTTATTTTTTAGGTTTTTATATTTTTAATTTTATACTAATTGCATAGTTTTAGGAAAATATTAACCTGTAGGAAGTGTGAAAAACTCATCACATCGGACAAGGCTGTAGGAATCGAACTCACAACCGAAAGGCGACAAGGTCTTATCACATACCACTGGCCTATGTGAATTCCTGGGTTTGTAGGTCTTTTTATTTTTAGTTAAACGATTTGATGAAATAATAATAAATTTATTTCCAGAATATATGTTTTATCAAATGGGTATCCTTTCTATTGGAAAATGATTTCGGGAATAAGTGTTAAATGTTATTTTGGAAGGTGTTTACTATATTGGGAACACAATATGATAAAGGTAAATAAAATAATATGTGATTTTATTTGAAGAGTAATGGTTGAATTATATTTTGGAAGAATCTATGATTTTAATTGTGGACTTATGGGGAATTAGGTTATTCATGGAAATGATTAACCTAACTTGGAGAATATTTAATTAGGTTAATTACTTTTTGGTATGATAGATTAAAAGTGGTTACTGTAATTTGTAGAAATTTAAAAATTTATCATGGAAGACAATGTGATAAAATCCATCTGAATTTTGTGTTTCAATCCTAGTTTGGATTATTTTGAGTAATTATAAGGATATTTATTTGTTTAATGGTGTATGTTAATCTTTTGGTGTCATTGTTGAATTCTGGATATTAATATTATTTTTTAATTATATAATGGTTTATTAATTTTAGATAATTAATTTATCATATCCTAACCATTTTTTTAGTTAATTTTTCATGTTATGATGAATATATAGTTACTCTTCTTTGGATTATGTGATTATATTGATGTTTATTCTAGTGTTTCTAACATGAAAAAAAAAATATTCTTAAATACTCATTGTTTAGAGAAAAAGAAGAGTTTTAGGTGGAATTTTATTAATGGATGAAAAACTAATTTCCAAGTAAGTATACTTCCTTATGATCCTAGTCCTAGAGGTAATTGATTTCCCCAATTCTATGAAAATTATCCTAAAAGAAAAACCTTATCTGATTTCTTTACATAACGTGAAATAAAAATCATTTTAACCAATCACAGATTTATGGTTTTGTGATTGTTAACTTTCACCTGAAAATATTTTCTATCACTCTCCATCATAACTTGATGGAACGTTTTATCTTCCATACCATTTTTTTCTACATGTAACCACAATATTTGTTATCCTGGGTGATCTTCATACTTATCTTTATTTCTTTTAAAGTGGTAATTTTATTAATCATTCTTAATGTGCGGCATTGAAATAAAGGTATTTTTGAATGTAAATACTAAGTTACTGACAACAATTCAAATTGAGAGAGTGAAATTTATTAAAGTGTGAGTATGTATCATCCCATGTTTTAAAAAAAATACATTTTTTTTGATATAGTACATGATATGCCACATCAAACATAAGTGAACAACTAAATATTATTATTTAATAACCAAGCTATTAAAATGATGGGAATGTATAGTAATAATTTAATTATGATAAAATGGTTTACATTTGTTTATAATTAATTCTTTTGTGCAAAATTAATTATAAATGAATGTAAAAATCATTTTAAATAGAAGGAAATGTTTTTATAAAAATTATTTAAATGAAAATAAGTGAGTTTATAAAGTAATAAAATCACTCTTTGTTAGTTTTTTTAATGAAATATATATATAATATATTCAATTTAATTTTTAAGATTCATATTATATGTTTTATATAAATTACATAATAAAAAATTCAATTTCTTAGGTAAAAGAAGTGTTTTTCAAAAAATACAATTTTGTCGCCTTTTGATAAAAAAACCCATTTTAAATCTAGTTTTTTAAAATTTTATATGTTCTACTTGAAAAAATAAAAATATTATTTAGAATATGGACATAAATTTTTACTTGTGATCAATTTTTTTGTATTTTTCTACCAAGATTCATTTTTAATGAATAGTGAATGTTACTGCATTTTAATCCAAAAAGGCTTTTCCCTAATTTATTTATATAGTTATATTGTCATTTTATTTGGTTTCAGAGATTAATTAAACTATTTTTTTCATTTAATCTAATTTAGGTCATTGGAATCAATTTTATATTTTAAATTGAAATAAAAACATTTAAAATCTTTACATTCAAAACCCACTTTTTAGTTTTGTCGGTAGAATTAATTATAAATCAAAATTTCCCAATTCTGTGAATTTAATTAGTTAAAATGGATTGTATATTTGGAATAACATAGTTCAAACTAGGTTTTATGGTCAATTTCAATATAAGTTATAAAAAAATTACCACGGTAAAAAAATTTATTTTCTGTTGTATTGGGGAAATTGTGACAAAGGTTAAAGATACAAGATAAAAGTTTAACAGACCTAAAAAATAAAAAGTTTAAGGTTTTCTTGTGGTTTTTATAGACCCTAAACAGACTACAAAATATAAAATTAAAGTATAATTAGTTGAAATTAATTCCACCACAATGTGAATAGCCTTTAGTATAAAATAATCTATAAATTAATTAGTTGAACCCACCTCCCCTGAAGTATAAATACCACCCATAACCTTCCAATTTTAACACAAAAAGACTTGTAGATCCTCAAATATCTTCCCAAAAATATCATCCTCACTCTAACCATATCCAGGTATGGTTGTTATCACCAAAAAAACCAAATCAAAGGTCCTCAGTGGTCTTTTATGGAGGGGATATAAAAGAGGTTATTTTCTCAAAGTACCTATCTCAATTTCTTATTTTTTTTCTTTCTACTCACCTGGTTCATCTATCAATGTATGATAACTCCAGATTCATTTATATACTGTATTTCTATGTTTCTAATAGAATATATCATATCCATTTCAATTCTCACCTCCTCTTATTCAAAGAAACGAAATTGTTGTCAAAGTTATGTCGGTTAATCGCCTCCTTGAATAACGTGTTGTTATTTTTCCGCTAACTCCTTCATGTCTGGTCTTAAAACAATTTTTATGGTAAAATAATATTTTAATATTTATATTATAAACTATTTAATATTATTTTAATTTTATATTAAACATAATCTCATTCTTTCTATATTATGGTTATACGGTAACTTCGTTTGGGGACATGTGGACTACCGCCTCCTCAAAATAACGTGATTCGTTCACACATCACTTGGAAGGTATTAAGGATTATTTTAGTAAAAATATATGATATAAATTAAATATTAATTATAAAATAATTATAATATATATATATACATACATTTAATTTAATTTAATTCATTCAATGCGATGGGAAAAACAAAAACAACGTTTATTGTGTACATACAGCCTACTATCTCTATGAATGATATTTTTAGTTTGTATTAAAATATTATTATAAATACTTATATGATTAATATATAAGATATTTATACAATTTTTTATATTGTGGAGATTATGAACTTATGAATACATGGACTGTTAACATCATACCAAGTTTATTTTTGACTCAAGTACCGAATATCGACAAAATGTCCTATATGAACTTATATAACTATGTAATTACTATAACATGGAAATAAGTGATATAAAAGGAATAATAAAATGGAAAAATTATATCAACCAAATAAAAATTTTCCAAATTTTATTATTCAGAAATATAAATATTATACGTGATGATTCAGACTCAAGGTATGGGACTTCATCTCAAACTCCTTTTATTGAGGCATATCTTGATGTTATACACCCTTATTAACCTATAATGTATTTAGAAAACCCTTTTGACAAATTATATAATTAATTAATATATTCTAATGATAATTAATGTTTTTTAATTTTATTTTTTATTTTTTTTTATTCAAGTGTTTCTCAAGTGGTAAGGGAATATTTAATTAAAAATAATTTTATGTGTTTAAAAGATATATTCTTCTAAATATTTCTCATTAATTAAATGTTTTAAAAATGGTTTTAAGGATTTATTTATATATACATGATTTTTTTTTGAAATGATAATTCCTTTCAAAAGTTTCATTGTTTTATGAGACACATTGATTTTGAAAAATTATTTTTAAACATTATAATTGTGTTTTGAAAATGGTTTGATTATTTCAATAACAAGGAATGTTTTTTACATCTATTCCATGAATGGAATTTCTCACATTAATATCCCTATCATGTATTTATTTTTACATAACAAGTTTACAATTTTATTTTTAAATAATCTATTTTCATTTATGAGTGTGTGTCTTATAAAGATGAATTATTATTTTAAAGTTGAAATGTCATTTTCCATTACGTTAGTTTTATGTGGTATGATTATGTTTTGGTTTTTGGAAATTTTTTAAGTATATAGGTGGTTCTGTGATAAACCAAGGGCAGGTGAGCCCGTGATATCTCTCTATTGAAATGGGTAATGAGACAGAGTTAAATGGTAGGGTTTCTCCAAATAGATTTAGAGAATATACATTGATAGGTATTCCAAATATAACCATGAAGTTTACTCCCTATGTAGATTTGAAAGCTAGAAATGTAAGTGTGATATAGATTCAAAAATATACCTTTATGATTTATGAATTATATTAGTTTCACAAGAATCTTATTATTTCATGAGGTAAGTTAAAGGGTATAAATTTTATGGGTGAAAACTATGAATTTGTGAAAAAAATCATGAGTTTAAAATATTCATTCACTAAAGGTTTCTTTCCTGCTTTTATTCATCTTTTTGATCTTTTTTTGTTCATCCTGTGTTTTAAAATATTTCGTATTTGTCTTAAGAATGTTAAGGACAAAGGGGATGTCATGATTAATGTATCAAATATCTGTCTTGAGAAGAAAAAACATTTTTATATGACACCCCAATATTTTTTTGGTATGTTTATTCAATAATTAATTTCAATTCCTTAAAAATATTAAAATTCATGCAACAATATGTCTCTGTGAAATAACACTTAGTTGTAGGATAAAGTTATAACCTATCCTTTAATGATAATTATGCTGCTTCTATGCTTTGAATTTCGAAAAACGGACATACATAGTTACATTTAGGATGATATTTGGAGTCTGATAGAATCAATATAAATTTTGGTGAATAGTAACTTACCCTTATGAATAGTAATGTACATTGTGAATAGTAATATATCGTTATAAATAGTAAATCGACCAATTGAATATTAACTCACTCATTGATGAATAAATAAAATTTAGACATCTTATTAATAAAATTATGGTATAATTATATCATAGTATAAATATATAAATTATTTAGAAATTACAAATTAAATAATTAATATACTTTTTGAAAAGAAAATTTATTTTCATAAAATATAATTCTAAGATAATATTTTAATGTCTTATGATTATAAGATGATTTATTGAGACTATAGTTAATTTTTTAAAGTAATTTTATGAATTGTTTTTTTTTATAAATGGAAATTTTAATTAAAAAGTAAATTACTCATATTTATAAAATTAATTTTATAAAATTGAGATCATTTTTATAATCTAAAAGTCTAAAAATTGTTAGGCTGAATTTTTGGATTTTTTTTTGAAATACTTGAATTGTTTTTGAATAGTAAAATATGGTATTTATGGTATAAATACATTATAAAAGATACATTGTTACTTGCATCATGGATGATGTAAGAAATAATTAGTTCTAAATAATATGTACTAATTACTATTTTTAGTCACATGAATCATTAATATTCATAGTATTGAGTCAAAATAATAAAATAATTACTAAAATAATGCAAGAACCCTCTTCTCCTCCACAAAATAAACCACCCCTCACCCCCTCTTCCTCTCAAACCCATCACAATTTGAGCATTGCCTATTTTATTACAAATACTCTTTCTAAACCCTCCCCCCACATCCAATACCTTTTGGTCTCACCAAAAGGCCAAAAATAATGTCCTTAAGGATAATCTCAAGGAGGAGTAATCAAGAGGTAAACTCTCTTCCTTTTTCATTAAATTTCTTCTACAAGTTCTATTCTATTGTTATGCTCTCCTCATCTCCCCTAAACCATGTTATATGATAATTATAGTACATTACATGACTATAATTTTATTATGCTAATGGAATATTTATTCATCATATATCTCCCCCCCCTCTTATGCTAAAAATTAAAACACCGTCCGAGATGTGTTAATTTATCACATTCAAGAAAGATGGGTTTTCAATTTCTATTTCCATATTCAATTATGGTCATGAAAACATTTTCATGGTCAAACCATATTATATAATATTTATTCTATATTATGTACTTATTATTTAATCATCATTCATACACTATATTAAATAATGGAACAAAACTAGTTCATTATGATCAAAACCGCTAAAATTAAGCAAAACGATTTTCACTAAATGTATTATCTAATTATTCATACACCTAATATATAACAAAATGGCATATATATCCATTTAAACTTATGTATTTTCAATAATAACATGTAATTCCAATTTCGTATAATTATATTCATTCCACATGGACTCCATTACTTATATTCAAGTGAACGAATCATGAAAATCAAGTAAACAAACACTCCGGAATGATGAAATTTATTCTTATTACCTATCATAAAGGCCATAAATGAACTCAATAATGATATAATGAATAAAATAATTGTAGATAATATTATTAATTGATTATTAAATGTATTTTATATCATTATCCATGAAATTAATAACAATAGATGATTAAATTTGGGTATAAGGTAAGGGATCTCTCATCTCACTTTTATTTCTGTGAGTTTTCCATTGATCGCCACTTATTTCATGTATGGGGTGTATTTTTATTGCCATTTGATATATAATATCATTATTCTATTTATATTCATGGTATTTAATTATTCACTTGATGATTATTAACTCAATTGATTAGAATATTGTAAGGGAATTTGTTTTAATTTTTATTTCACTGTGATTTACTTGGTATTGTGCACCTAATCATTCTTATAGAGTGTATATACTTCCCCTTTGAGATAATTTTTCATTTTAAATTTTAATTATATTATATATCCATATTATTTTTACGTGGATATTATTATTTTCTTAGATATATACCATTTTACATACGGTGTTTATGTGGAATGTATCTTTAATTGTGGCAATATTGATGAATCAATATCCTCTACTCAATACAGATATTGAAAAGGAATATTCTTATTGTATTAAATATTTTTATACAGAATTATTTTGACTATAAGTGATTATAGGGGACTAATATATCTCCCCGATGCATCTTCAGGTCTCGTGAGACAAAATAATTTGCGACAAACCCTTCGATTTTGTTTCCAAAACAAAATCAGATGTCTTTCTACCCACATACTTAAACCGCCTTGACTGTTTGAGGTTTAGGTTCCAGATACATGAAATCTAAATAATAAGCATTCTATTTATTAATTATTCAATTATTACTATCCATGATTTTTTCACTCTAAAAAAATCTATGGATTCATTTTCATTCTCATTATATTAGTGTCATGTGTTTTTCATTTATTCACCATGCCATATCGATTATATTCAAATGGTTATGATTCACTTATTATTGATTCATTATTCCACTATATATATCCCTTATTGAAAATTTGAGCTCACCCAATTATTTTTTTCTTCAACATTTTTTGAATAAGAGATCATTTATTGAGTTCTCATGGATTTAGTTTATTAGCTTTTGTTATGTATTATATTTTTTTTCTCTTTCCCAATGTAGAATGAGTTCCATATATGTATGTAGTTTCTTCAAGACTACCAATCTGATCGGTCCTATAGAATTTGACTTCTTGTAATCATGCCAATTTAATGTAATAAATCAATGGATTCGTGCTTTAGGGTTTGGGGTATTACATTTTATTTTTTAAATGGGTTCATTTTGGTGAAAACAATTGATACTATTTGGAAGTGTCCACTTTGTATTCTTATGGTTTTGGTATGTATGAGTTATGGCCTAATTCTCTAAATCTATAAACATGAAAAGATCAATAATGTGAAATAAAAAAATATATCTTGAATTAACTCAAGATTATGTAATGTTTAATTTTGGGTCCTTATGACTAGGATCTTTATAGGGATGTCAGATGATACCTTGATTACGTTATAATGCTAGAATAAGATGTTGTTTTTCTTTTTTAGTAGGTAGCTTCCTATGAATCTCTTATGTTTCCCATATTTTAGAGGTGATCCTTAGAATTTTATAGATTCTATGTATTCATAGTAATTCTATTTTTGATGAATTATCCTCTCGATATAGGCTTATATATTTATCTCTATATGTGGATATTATAGACATATCACTCTTTTTTATTAAATTAGTTCCTTGAAATGAATTTACGCCTATTTTTGGGATATTTAGGTGGAATTTCTAGACTTAGAGCCAGTGATGAAATATGTTTTGAACCATTGTTTTTGGGGTTCATGTTGGGACTCTAGTTATAATTCCAATTTTATATGTTTGTCTACTATATATTTTCTATTACTTTTGTGTGCATGTTGTCATATTATTTATTATTTTTATTTATTTTTTGAATATGTGATATGTTTTTCCTATCATTGTTTTAGGGGGGATACAAATTTTTTTCATCTATTTCACACGTACTTGTAAGCATTATTAGGATTTATCAATGGAACTATCACTGAATACAACTCAAATAAGTGTAAGCATGAAATTTTTAATAAAAAAAGTTAGAATTGATTATTAATGATCATGTTAGTGAGGTTTTAGAACATTATTAATTTGGAAAACATGAATTATAATTTCACATGTTAGGGGAAAACATTTTTTTTCATACATGATAGTTTATAGTTTAGGTTGGGATGCTCGGATTACTAGTTTAGGCAGTACAAAATCATTATAGTATTACGAATTTAATTCTAATCATCAAGATATGTTAAGTTTCATTCGCTAGTAGTTTTATACTAAATTGTGGACATGCATTTAATTTTCAAGTAAGATAATTTTGACTCATTAATTCACTATTAGTTGTTAATTAAATTTTATTTTAAAATTATTTGAATATTTTAGGGTTCTATTTGTTAATATTCATATAATTTAAATATCAATATTCTTAGTTTGATATTTCTTATAGTTGGGCTTTATTCTGGTGGGCTTTCTACTTCCCACATGGGATCCTTGTTGGGCTTTCTTCCCTTGGGCCATTCCATATCCAACCCACCTAGATTCTTCACTTTTATAATTGGATTCCTTTGTTTGGATTTATATGAGTCATTGAATAATATGCTCATTTTATTAGTTTAAATATTTACATTGATTCTTGTCATGTTTTCTCATTGAGTGGGTTTTGTTTAGATCTATTTATGCCTCTTATTCTTGAGTCACAGTTTTCATGTGTCTTATCCGACTATTTATGTGATCTGATTCGACATGATAAATAGTTATACATGTGTATACAATGAAATCCCCACCCAAATTCTTTAATACCACTCATTGGGATCCTTAATCATAAGAGAGGTTCACTTTCATTTTACATTGTACTCCATTGTACAAAATCTCTCTTGTTCATCTCTCTAATATTTAACAGAAATGAGATGAGATGATTTTTTTCTATTAGTTTTCTTAATTATTTTATAATGAATATAGATGGATAATGCTGAAGGTACAATTCTCAAATTTTCTATTCTTTATCATAATAATTATCTATCATTTCATTATGGTCATGAAGGGTCCTTCAATCAGACTCTCGGGTGATCCATAGGTCTGTGAGATACCAAACAATAGGAAAAGGACTCAATGATGATGGTGGTTATGAATAGTAATGCACATTGATTCTTCAAGTAAGGTGATACTATTCCTCATCTAAGGGAGTTTATTTTAAATTTATGTTCCATTATTAGATCTTTGTTTCTTATAAATGTTGTTTCATTGATGTTGTCGAGAATGTTTCAGGTTTTTCATCCAAATTAGGGGAATAAATAGCTTCCCCAACCATGGCTTAGACCAAGTCCCAAGATCTTTAATGTCCTCATTTTTTAGATAGCCTCATTAGTCTAGTTATGGTTGTGTGTATATTTTATTTCTTATGATCATTTTACATTTTATGTTTGATCTTGATCTGATCATTCCCTATACATATAGGTTCTTAGACTAAATAATATAAATATTTGTATCAACTTTAACCTATTTACATTATCACTTTATCTATATATGAACACTATATATATCACATATATTTGAATAATCTTAATTAAACTCAACCACTTTGATATTTTAATATCATATTGAATCTGATATACTCTTTTGTTTTATTATGATAAAGAATTCTTGATCTTTGAGGGATGTTTTTTTACTTCTCAAATGAACTTATTTGTCCCGATATTCTTCTATTGAGGAATCTTGATTACTGGTTTGGATTATTTATCTACAAAAACATGTTTATAGGATATATATATATATATATAATGAATCTATATTTATATATGTATTAAATAAACTAATATGTTTTGATTTTATTATTTTAAAATAATATAGTTTAATATATTTAAAAAATTTAGAATGATTCTTTTATTTACATCTTGTTTTTAGTATTCTCATTCAGTTATGTGTATTACCACTGATTCAATGTGTAAATAATTTTTGATTCCTATTAGCTTGAATTTTTTTATCAAAATGTTTTCAGGTTTATTGGTTTTCTGTTATGAAACATTCATAATAATAAATAGTTTTACATTTTAAACTTTAATAATTATTCAAACAAAATAAATAGAAGGAATTTTTTTTTAATGTGGATGTGCTACCAAAAATAGTATAATAAACCAAACAATTTTAATAAAAAACAACTTATGCATAATTATATGAAAAAATTGATATCATATGTGTTTTTTCTAAAATGATTTTTTATGGATTAGTTTTCTACATCATTTTTTTATTTTATTTGTGTTATAATAGGTTAATTTCTATATTTTTTTTAATTATAAATATGTAACTGATTTTTGTTCTCTATTATTCCCCTTAATTTTATATCCTAGCTGATACTTTTATGTTTCCATAGGGTTTACCTTAGTGTGTGGATCGAATTTTGCGATAGGAGCGGCTAGTGTATTGTTTTCCTGGGTGAGCGTGTTGGTTAGCAATGAGATATAGTCAAGGTTAATCCTATCATATTTATCACTTCTATCTAACTTGTTAATTAGGAGTTGAGCTATGTTTTTCTTCTCTATTTTGTTCCTTTTTTGTGTTATTTATGGGTTATTGTATCTGGATTTTTACCTATAGCAGTTCAGTGATTGGGATGGGGTAGTGTCTTGAGTGGAAGTATCATGGGTCTATGTTAAGTGAAAACTTGACTTCCTAGGTATTCTATTAGGATTTTTTTTATTGTATGGTACCTACATTTGGTTAGGGTGAAAAAATGGGATGTGTTCTTTCTTGATCAATAGGTAAATAACCATGGATAACTTATGTTAATTTCATTTTACATATTCCCTTAACAATGTAATGGTTTTGTGTATTCACATTAGAACCCTCTTTGAGTAATTATCCTTTTATCATAGGTTTATTCATTTAACTCTTTAGTTGTATATTTTGGATCCAATCCATTTGGATTTCATTGGATTGTTTCATTGAAAAACAGCTAGTTTTTTTATTTTTAGGTGGCGTGTATCTACGTGGAGCCGATAGTGCAAGATGTTTTGATCATATGTTTTTCTAGGTTCAGTTAGAGACTCTGATGTCATTTTAAACATTCATTGATTTCATAAAATTTGTTTTCCTTTGTTTTTGATTGTATGTTGTTGTTGTGTGGTAGTTGTATCTTATCAAACTAAAAATATCTAGTGTTATGTTATAATATGTATTTTTTCACTCTGGTGAAATTCTTATACATCATTCTCTTATTTTGGAACCAATTCAAGTTTTTTCTTCGAAAGGGGATTTGTTTTTATAGATAATTAAGAAGAATTAAATATTTTAATTTTAATGAAACTATTTATGTGAATTCAAGGTGGGAAATAGATAGGAGGATAATGGATTAATTTCATTGATTATTGAAAAATATCTTATCAAATTAACATTCACACTATGATATGTGAAAGATTGGGTTTCTTCAAATTTTATGCAATAATCCAAAGCTCAACTCCGAATACAATCCATGAAAACGTGTTTTTTGTGGGTGGTTAATTAATCTATTAAAATTTATATTATAAAAAATCCAATAATCTATGAAACCCTTAAATCCATCAAACATTTCAATAGTTCATGAAACATTTGATAATGGTACACAATGTAAATTTCACAATCATGAAGTGTGGTTTCTCTCAATTAATCCATCATCCCTAGACAATGTCTCGCCCTAAAATAATTTTTAAACATCCATAGAAATAGAGAGTAATGTGGATAGGGGTGTTAGTTATAAATGAAAAATTTAAACAAAAAATGGTATATAGAAATATTTAAACTCACCAAAATCCAAACACGAATGGAATAAAAATGACACACACATTCCATTGAATTGAAAGGGTTTTGAGGGAAGTGATTCCAATTAAATTTAGATAACATAATAACATACTAATTCTTCTAAATATTTTGATTATAATTAAGGTAAAAATATGATATTTTCATTAACATTAAGCATAAAATTGAAACAATACTTAAAATTTTACAATAAAGAAAAGATGAAGACAATTAAGAAATAATAGAAAATGTTGTGTCTACCTTGTAAGAACTAGAGTGGTATATCCTAAAGCCATGGATCAAGGTTTGTACATTCCAAATGTGATTCCTTCACTTCTAAAAAATATAACTCATTTAATGGAAGTAGATAAACATTATTATAGGCTAGAGGTGTGGTTGGTTTCCATCTGAATTTGTCCTTTGAAAATTAACACAATTTTAAAACAATAGAATAAATAATATGGAAAATTGATCAACTAAAAAGTTTTTCAAATATTTATTAATAATCCTCCAAAAATGTTTCAGGTCTATTTGAAATATTTAGTAAAAAAATTTCAAAATATTATATTATATATTTTTATCCAGATGGATTCTTAAATTCCATAATTTTATATTCCCATGAATGTATGAACTTGAAAATAAAGTAATATCAATTGATATATGTTAAATAATTTTTTATACATTCTCTTATATTTCTTCAAAAGAATTTTTACATCATTTAGACTAATAGATTGGATGATATGGTGACAATGCTAAAAGTGATATAAAATGTTGATATATTTCTTAGGCTCTATTTAATGCTTTGGTTGGGTCATTAAATTGATGAATTTCACCCTGATATTTTCAAAAAATTGGGGAAAAATATATTTATGTATACCATGAAATTTCAATGAAATTTGGACTATTTATTTTTTTATACTAACAAAAATATTAGAAATCATCCATGATGCATGATACAAATGTTTGTTCTTCTTCTATGATCATAATGGCCTTACAAATAACCAATATAACATTATTTCCAATTGAATTATCAATATAAAATGATTATAGGAATCCATATAAGACATAATTTCATGAAGTTTATGATTATATAACATGTTATGATCAAAATATAAAATGAATATCAAAGTGGAACAATTTAATAAATGCTCTCATGTTGAATTTAATAAAAAATAAAGATCATTTGGATGAAAAGGTACAATTTTATGAGAAAACCATAGTTGAATGTTATTTAAAAATCATGAATGAATTTGAATTATAAAATACCCCATAATAATTTTATAACACTCCCTCTGGCACAATGAAACACCAAAAAAATATGAAATCCCATGATCAGTAATTCAAAAATCTCAATGATTTATTTCCACCAATGGGGGTGTATTAACATGTTCAATAATCCATCTTACATATAAAAACCTATTTCTTCCTAAATTTTATGATAAATCCAATTTTCATTTATATTTCACAAATTTATAATTATTAAATGTTCTAGTGCATTATTCACTCATCTCACAATGATGTGCCTTTTTAATGAAGTCCCTCGATTCACTGAAAAAAGTGATTATATATGAATTTGTTATAGCTTTTAGCTTTCATCCCAATAATAATTTGAAATTTTAATAAGAGTTATTTATTATGGATTTTTTATATGGATTATTTAATGGTAGGTAAAATGATTAAAATTGGGAAATAGGGGTAAAAACATCAACTTGGACCAAACCCTTCATGGATAATGACAATGGAAATCGAAGGGCATACAAAAAAATAAAGCTAATTCACACTTGAGGAAAAATATAAGGGAAGTAATTAAGTGGTAATGATAGATAAAAATAACTAAAACTATCATAATAACATGGATTATGAGATAAATGGAAGGGTTCCTATTATTTATTTATTTTATTATAATTTTTATTCAATTTTTTATATTGTTTTTATAAGTACCCGGCCTTAAACATTTCTTATTATTGAATTAAATGAATAATTCACATTGTGGATATTTTCAAGTTTAGAGTTTTAGATAATTAGTACATAACTAATACATCTCAAATATTACAAAGTACACACATCGAATCAGCTTCCATTTTTTTCACAAGAATAAAAACTCTTGAACAAAAGAGTCATGTCTAGTTCCTTGTTTTAGACAGCCTGACATTTCCTTGATCCCATCCATGACCCTATTCAACTTTATGTCCTATAAAAAACATTTCAAAAAAACTTGGGATGAGCATAAAAAGCTCACTAAGGGTTATAAAAATACGGAAAGAAAACATTAGTCCATGTATACATCAGAATCAATGAAATCATACATTACTCATAAAACATAATCAATTTAACATACCTCATGAAATCATAAGATTTATGCATAACTCAATATAAATCATAAGACATTAAGGTTACTTGAGGCATTCATAACATTCTTACGTAGGGATTAACCCTCATGGTTACGTTTAGAATACCCATAACAGTATATTCCCTAAATCTCTTTGGAGAAACCTTAGCGTTTAACCCCTTTGTGTTACCCAATGCATTGGAGAGCTATATCGGGCTCACCCGCCCTTAGTTTATCATGAAACCACTTGTATTCATAAATAATGCCCAAGAACCATAACATAATCATAGAACATAACTTATGCCCAAAGTAAAGATAACATTCCCACATTGTAATAACAATATAACATTTTAAGATATTGAAATAATGAATCCATTCTAAAAACCAATTTCAAAACCATTTAAAACATTTAATAAATAGATTTTTGAATCAAAGTGTCCCATACCACTTTGAAGCTTTTAACATTTTAAACCATTAATATCCATATAAATAAATCCTTAAAACATTTGGAAAACATGGATATTAATGAAAAATATTTATAAGAATAAATCATTAAAACATTTAAAATGATATTTTAGTTAAAGAGTTTTTAACAAAATGAGAGACACATGAATACAAATAATTGACGAATAACATTTAATTAGAACTCTATAATATCATGAGAATAAAGTTATTCATGATATAATATGCCAAGAGATATTATATACACCATATAAGAGTGAATTGGTGCATAACAACAATGAAGTCTCAATAGAAATGTAAAATGAGATGAAATCCCTTATAAAGAAGGTA
This sequence comes from Viscum album, assembly GCA_963277665.1. Classification (NCBI taxonomy): domain Eukaryota; kingdom Viridiplantae; phylum Streptophyta; class Magnoliopsida; order Santalales; family Viscaceae; genus Viscum; species Viscum album. Next base: position 1,513,662,130 of record OY728127.1, on the reverse strand, counting down.
TCCTTAAATTAACGATAAATCAATCTCATAATTATGTGTGAAAAATATAAATACACACAATATAAGTGGATATTAATTTTAAAACAATCATAGGTCATTCTAACATATTAATAGGATTGCATATTCAATAACTACAAGTTGAACCCAAAGAAATCGAAATTGGGTTAAAAAGTTCCCTTGTAAAAATTCGACGGCCTAACCGCGTCACTTTAAAATTCATAACATTAGTTGATGAGAGATAAAATGGTATCTAATCACTTGGACATAAAATTTACATCAATAAGGATATATAAGAACATATCCCAACATAAAAAGATCTAAATTAGAAGACATAACATAATCAGTCTTTTTAAAAGAGGAGTGTGAAAGGTTCCCTTACCGATTTGGGCAACCTTCAAAACGTACACCCCGTGAAAGAAGGGTCATACAATGGAGATGTAACTACCCATAAATTATATTATATTATACAAATTGTAAAATAATGGGCAGTACATACACCACACAAAAGTAAATAGTGGCCAATGTAGCATGAATCTCACGGGAATAAAAAGTGAGATGAAAATCCCCTTATGAAAATTCGGCAGCCTAACGACACCACATAAAACATCCAAAAATGGATTGATGATATAAAATAGGGTCTCTCATAATATTAACATAAAATTTACATAAATTTTAATATAAAATAACATCCCCCAACATAAGAAAGAGGAGCTTAAAGTAAGTTACATAAAAAGAGTACTAAAAAACAAAGAGAGAGGTAGGATCCCTTACGAAAATTCGGCAGCCTAACAACGCCACTTAAAAATTATATAAATGAATTTATGAGAGTAAGAGGGGGTATCTCATCATGTGAAAATAAAAATTACATTATGGTTAATATAAAATAACATCCTCCAACATAAGAACATGGAGCATAAATGAAATGACATAAAAGAGGGTACTTGAAAAGAAAGGGAGAGGTCAGATCCCTTACCTCAAGTCCGACTTGTCTGGTTTGTTTCTATATATTCCTGAATAATAAACTTTGGTAAATTTATAATTTCTTAAGTTCCTACTTTAAATATTATTATTCAGTTCATATCACATATTAAAATTTTATAATAATTGGTTAACAATGTGAGTTCATATCAGACATTTTTGTCGATGTTTAGTAGATGAGTAAAAAATGAACTTGTTTGAAAATTATTGTCCATGTAGTTATAAGTAAATCATCTACAGAATATTATTAATGATTTAAATATCATATATATCAAGTACATATTCATTTTATACGATTCCATAACATTTGGAGATAAAAAGAAATGAAATGCACCGTTAATGGAGACGGTAGGCCGTACGTACGCATGAACGCTACTTTCATTTCTTTGACATATTAATGGAATTAAAAATAATTGAGAGATATATATATTATAATTACAGTATAATATATATGTTTTATATGTCACATAAGTTCATTAATTTAATTCTTTATACATTCCATGTATTGCATTAATGAGTCACACCACTTGATGGGGCAGTAGTCCACACTTCCTCGTATGAAATTATCGCAATTGCACAACATGAAAAGCATAAAGGTATATTTTAAATATAAAATACAGAAGAATATGGGAATCATAAATACCATATATATCATATATAAAATACATTTACATCATAATGGCCACCATGAAAGGTGTTAAGAGAATATTGAACAATCATCGTTCTGTGAGGCAGTAATTCGCCATCCACAGAAACAGTATGTTCATTAACCATTAGACGTAGGTGTGTGTAAATTTAGCTACAATACTTAACATAAAAACATCCTAGTATATTTAATATACTGGTGTTGTTACAAAATAAATTAATAAAAAGAGTTTATGGGTTTGGAGAAGCAAAATAAAACAAAAGAACACAAGTGAAGACATTACCTTTAAATCGGGTAACTCCTCTTGGTTTGAACCAAAAGAGTTTCTTGAAGAGAATTATGCCAAAGGTGATGATTCAGTGATGAATATAGGGATGTGGAGAGATAAAATGGGCAGGTTTTGGCCGATCCAAAGGCTTGATAGGTGTGGGTAAGTTGGTAGAGGTGGGGTCCGTTTATAAGAGAAGAGGAGGGGCACTCTTGGAAAGTTATAAACTATTACTTTATTATAAAATGATTTTCGGATTTAAAAGGACCCAAAAGGATATATTTTGAGTATAAGGTTATAAGGTTTCTAAATCCACCCATAAAATAGGTGTTTGAAAAGTTTAAGACATAGATATCACCATATCTTCTCATTTTATTTAAATCGTTCATTTATGAGGTAATCACTGCATCATCACGGTGTCATAAATAAATTAATTTATTTAATATCAAAAAATTATAAAAAAAAATTTCTTGATGTATGAAATCTCTTTATCTTTATAATAAATATTTATATTCAAAAATATGACTTGTATAACCCCATGTAAAAACTGTTTTAGTAAAACAATACATGTTTGTGACATTTTAATTTTAACTTTAAATGAAAAGTTTTTAATGTCATTTTCCAACCAAAGTGGCTCCATGGGGTCCCCAAGTTGACCCATGGATTTTCATGGTCGGACATGACTCATATAATAATGTTATGACATGTTTCAAGGTCATTTCATAATATTATAACATTATCTTTACCTTAAATTATACTAATTATCTTTAATCGCGATTAATAAAACACAAAAGTTAATATTCACGAAAAAAATTATTTTAAACTCATTAAACCACATTTTAATTCCTAATGAAAACCATGTATGTATTATTTTTGAAAATAAATCACATAAGTGGTAAAGTTTCATTTAAACGAAAAATCAGTTTCTTTAACTACCACTTAGTGGTTTAACTATTCATCAAAAATTGATGTTTTTCAAAAAAAATACCAAAAATTCACCCGAAGATATTTTTTATATTCCAAATTCAAAAATGATGACTATTTTACAAAATTAAAAATATATAAGTTGCATTAATTAATTTAATAATTCATTCCCGCTGTCAAAACAAATAGCGTGTTTTTAAGAAATAAAATCTATTAAAAGATTGACACTAGTTTAAGTCCAATTTCAAAGTGAAATTAATTCCAATGACCAGTATTGGATTAAATGGTAAAAATATATTCCAATTTCACTTTAAACCCACTTAAAAATATAATCTAACCCTATATTTAAATTAGATGAAAAAGTAGTTTTGATGTAAAATGCAGTATTTTTTCACTATTCATTAAAAAATGAACAATGTCAGAAACATACCAAAAATTTAACCAAAGTAAATTACAATGTCACAATCATAAATAATAAGTTTATTTTGACAAATATAGCTTATAAAATTGTCAAAAGTTAGATTTAAAATAGTTTCTCCATCAAAAGGCGGTAAAACAATCTTTTGAAAATATTAGAGTATTTATTCATAAAATTGGATTCATTTGGATTTTAAGCCTCTAAAATTTATTGGATAAATGTAAAAATATTTAACAAAAATATGTAATCATTTTTTAGTTATTTATGTTCATTCCCGATATTAAAATGGCTAGGCGTTAACTATTATAATATTATTATAATATTAGTGTGCAACGTAAGATTTCAAAGAAACTCGTTGTTGCGTATTGGGTATGTAAAGACCCGTAAAATTCAAGGAAAATTTTTTCTTAATTTTCATTAGAATTTTACAAGAGCGCGGTTTCAGACGGCACCTGATTCCGAGGCCCGGAGTGCCCGGAATTAATTTCCGAAGTTTGGGCTCGGGTACGTTCAGTGAACGAACGAGCGGGAATTCCTAACTTTTGATCCGGTGCTCGGAATTGAAAACCGAGGGCACCGATGAACTCGCAGCACCGATTTTCGCTTAATGAGACCTTTTCGGGAGTTGCGTTTGTTGCGGGTTGATAGTTACGTTTTGGGGTTTTTCAGTTAAGTTAAATAAAAATTTGTGTAAGACAAATTTTATTTTAACTTATTTAAAAACCTATCAAAGGTGGTTGGAAGTGGGACCCACACCCACTTAACCTCCCTTGGGAGGATTAAGTGTGGTGGGGCCCACACGAACCCCTTTTCTTTTCAAATTCTCTCAACGTACTTAACCCCTAATTAATTGGCCTATGTTACTCTTAATTAATTTTGGGAGTTAACTCTTTTTGAATTTCAAACATTTGAAATTCTTTTGAGTTATGTGTTAATAAAATAAGATGTAATCTTATTTGTTTATGGGTTGTTGGTTTATTCCCTTGAGAGCTTTGAGAGCTCCTCTTCATCTTCTCCGGCGAAGAACGTCTTCATCCTCAACGAAGAACGACAACACTTCGTCAAGGATCATCGATTCGGCAACCCGGTATCTTCGGACCTCTTCTTCCTCCTCGGACCTTCTTCGTCGGCGTACAAGTTTCGCCAACGACGTGACTCTTCGAACGCATCCCTTCGTCATCGGATTTGACGAACGGCTTCCGCGACACCCGACCTCCGCGACGCCGTCTTCCGCGGAGCGTAGCCGAACCTTTGAATCTTAAACCCGAGGTAGGGGTTGTCGAATTTCTTTTGGATTCCTCATTTTATTCTTGATCGTGCTTTTAGCAAGATTAACGTGTGACATGATTTTCTTTATGTTGCGTTATTATTATTAACGCGAGGGGGGCCGGACCGCACGAACACGGCCGAACCCCCCTCCAACGTTCTTGTTTAATTCTTGCGCTGGAAGCAAAGTGGCGTGGTGCCGTCGCACCACGCGGTTTACCGTGCGTTTAATTTACGCAACGCCGTCGCGCTACGCCGAGGAGAATCTTCAAGAAACGCGACGCCGTCGCGCCGCGTTGAAAAGAATCGAAGCACGGCGAAGGGGCGCGGTGCCGACGCACCGCGCCGGATGACGAACGCCGCGGCCGGTTCTGGGCCGCGGCGGGACGAGAAGACCGCGGCCGGTTCCAGGCCGCGGCGGGACGAGGAGACCGCGGCCGGTTCCGGGCCGCGGCGGAAGGAAAGACCGGCGGCGGGGCCGCCGGCGTCGGAAGCCGAAGAGGGGACCGGATTTTCCGGTCCCGTTGGAGAAGACCGGCCGGCCAGCTGGCCGGCCGGATGCCATTAAACCGGGGAATTAAATTCCCCAGCCGGTTTACTAAACCCCCCTCTTAAAGAGAGAGGGGGGCGGTTTTTAAAGGAGGGGGGGGGGGCAGCCGGCCCCCCGGTTTCGCTTCAGCAAGCCCCCCACGAGCGGGGGGAATTTTTTTTAAAAAAACGGCGCGGCTATGCCGCGCCGTCAGAGGGAAAAGCGAGGGAGTTTGTCCCCCCGCGTGCGGCCACCCCGCGACCCGCCGCCGCCACCGCGGCTCGCCGCCACCGCGGCTCGCCGCCGCCGCCACCGCGGCCCGCCGCCGCCGCCACCGCGGCCCGCCGCCGCCGCGCCGCCCCCGGGGGGGGGGGGGGGGGGGGGTCGGGCCGGGTCGGCCCGGACCCGGACCCCCCCGTTACGGACCAGTTTCGGTTTTTGGCTCATAACTTGAGCCTCGGACCTCCGAATGACGAACCGTCTACGGCAACGCGATCCTTGGATCGAGACGGTCGTTTCGGTATATCGCACTCAAGGTTTCGGTTTACTTTGAGTTCGGCGGGGTTGGTTCGTTCACGAAACCAACCGGGCCTTCGGAGCGGAAACGCTCATATCTTGAGCTACGGACGTCCGATTGACATGCCGTCAGTCACGTAATGTTCCTCTTAGTGAGACGGATCTTTTGGCATACTCTGCCCGAGGTTTGGACGCAGGTGGAGTACGGTCGGGTTGGTTTTGCCTTAAAAACTAACCGGGCCCCGGAGACGAAAATGCCTATAACTCTCAGACCGGGCGTCCGATCGACGCGCCGTCTGTTGCGTTGAGTTCCTGTTGACGATACGGAACTTTTGGATACATCAACTTCGGTCTTCGTGACAGTTGATGTATCAGCCTCTCGGCTCGTGGAGCGGATCCTCCGTACGAGCTTGCTGTGTGCGGGAACCCTAGTGCTGGCTGCGACTGTTCTACTACTACGACTGCTACTGTGACTGCGACGACGACAGTACAGATATCCTGTGTGGATTTGACGACGACAGTACAGAGATCCTGTGTGGATTTGACGACGACAGTACAGAGATCCTGTGTGGATTTGACGACGACAGTACAGAGATCCTGTGTGGATTTGACGACGACAGTACAGAGATCCTGTGTGGATTTGACGACGACAGTACAGAGATCCTGTGTGGATTCGACGACGACGACTACAGCACTCAGCGATCCTACGTGGATCAGTGCTACAGGTTCTGTGTGAGCCCGATCCTGTGTGGGTCCTTGCGCTCAGCGGTTCTGTGTGAGCCAGCGCCTACAGGTTCTGTGTGAGCCCGATCCTGTGTGGGTCTTCTGCGGGGGTTAGTTACCTATCGATCCTTCGTGGGTCCGACGACTTAGATGGATCAGTGATCATCTTTATCGTCCTTGAAGAAGTATACCTGTGTGAGCTGAATCCTGTTGTTTTCCTGTGTGGATTGTGTTGTGCAATCCTGTGTGGATTATATTTTGCTTTCCTATGTGGAATACGTATACTTTCCTGCGTGGACTGAGTTGTACTTGGGCTCGGAGGTTGGAGTGTATTTTAATTGATGACTTAGGTATATGTATGGGCATATACCTAAGCTGTGTCAGTTGTTACTTCGTGTTTGTACTTTTCTTCGTGGTTTATCCTTTGTGGATTTGAGAGACCTTCAGGGGTCTCGGGGTCCCTACTGAGTAGCTTATACTCACCCCTGCACGGGCTTCGCCCGCACTACGTTGTGTTGGTTGCAGACGACGGACAGCGTTGACCTTAGCTGAGGCTTGCACAGCGGGACGGTACCCGGAGGTGGACCACTGGGCGGGACGTGCACGGAGCAGACGGCGGGACCCGAGGAGCAGAGGAGCTATCTGTACCCACCCTTCAGGTGGGATTTCCGGTGGACAGCTCGGAGTAGCGGCTTTTACTTTACAGTTGCTGTTTTTCCCTTTTGAGTTGTACTTTACTTTCAGTTTGGGTTTGTATTCTGGCCCATTTACTTTTCCGCACTTTCAGTCGTACTCTGTTTGTTTAGTGTTTACTTTCCGCTTGTTTACTCTGTGGTGTGTGTTTACTTTTCAAAGGCAATGCCTTCCCTTTTTACCGGGATTTACGCCTTGGTGCTAGTCGCCAGCCCCTGGCCTATGGAAGGCGGGCTTGGGGTAGTCACGGCTCGGACCCCGAGGGCGGGTCGTGACAAATTGGTATCAGAGGAGTTCGGTTCTACCGCGAACTCTGATCTTTTCTATGTGAAGCAATAATGTTTAGCGTATTGAGTGTGGTTATCAGTCCAGGGAGTCCAGTGTTGGTGCGGCGGCCGACGTATCCGTACACCAGGACCCTGACTTCTGATTTCCGACTTAATGCACGAAAACATTGATTGCGTGTGCGTTTCAAGTTTTCTTTGTGATTACTTGTGTCAGCTCACCGGGTATACTGATCTGCTTTATGAAAGTCTCAAGTTTTCCTTGTGATTACTTGTGCCAGCTCACCAGGTATACTGTTCTAACCGTGGCGCACCTGTTTCCTTTTCAGGATGTCCCCACGACGGCAGCCAGCTAGGGTTCCGAGAGTCGAGCGAGACGACAGCCCACCGAGCGACGAGGCTTCGGTGCAGGGCCCTTTGTCAGCAGTGGCACCGGTAGTAGCTTTACCCGCCGATCCCCCGATACTTCCAGCAGCAGCCGCTGACGATGCACGTCGCCTCAGCGCACTGCATGAGTTTCAGCGCCAGCGACCGCCCAGGTTTCGCGGGGAGACGGATCCCCAGGCAGCAGAGGACTGGCTGGAGGCAGTGGTTCGAGTGTTTAGGCTAGTGAGGACACCAGCAGACCTCATGGTGATCCTCGCTGCGAGCCTACTACACGCAGCAGCAGGACGATGGTGGAGCTTGATGCTCCAGGTGCATGATGAGGCATCTCTTCTTTGGACGGACTTTGAGAGCATCTTCCGCTCGGAGTTCGTACCAGCCACCCTTCGTGCGGTGCGTATCCAGGAGCTTCTACAGCTGCGGCAGGGCAGCATGACGGTCGCCCAGTACTCGGCGAGATTTACCGATCTCTCGCGCTACTCGACCGACATGGTACGGGACCCATTCTTCCGGGCCCGGACCTTCGAGCAGGGTTTGAGACACGAGATCAGGGCATCGCTGATCTCCCTCAGCATACCGACTCAGACAGGAGTACTGGAGCGGGCCCTTCTGATCGAGAGCTTCCTTGCTGAGTCTACACCAGCACAGAGACCCACCGCAGGGCGGCACGTGGCAGAGTCATCTGCAGCTGGCAGTCGACGAATGACTCAGGGGTTCAGACAGACCAGACCTCAGGGCACTGGCTCAGCAGTGCAGGGCACACAACGCGGAGCCAGTCTTTCGAGTGGAAGACAGTGCTATGCATGCGGCGGCCGAGGCCACATGGCTCGTGACTGCCCGACCCGCCATGCGGAGGAACAGCAGACGGTTGAGGAACCACCTAGGCAGAGGCAGAGGTTCGACCGTGGCGGTCTGCAGGAAGGAGGCGGACGAGGCAGAGGAGCAGGCCGAGCAGCAGGTGGTGGACGACGCTTTGAGGCTCTACCACCACCACCACCAGGAGGTCCACCCCGACCGCAGGGGAGAGCTCAGCTTCAGGCAGCCGAGGCCTTCGATCATGGAGCTCTGGGAGCCGATGGACAGGAGCAGAACTAGTGGTTACATCCTTTGTACTTCTGGTTCCTTGTTGCTTTTGTGTAGCGTCTTGTATTACGAGCTGCAATAATAAAAGACGCATACCTTGTGATGTTTTCGTTCCTGTCCTCTATCGTAATGTTACTAAGAGGTTCCAGTTTTGGCTGTTGACTTGACCCTCACTTGTGAGACATCTACTGGAGGGGGCCCAGTTACCACACACTGATGCCGACAGTGTGACACAACCCTTGGAGGCGAGAGTAACGGTTGAATCTCTTAGTAGTAGCGTCGAGGCCTTACGACGTCATCCTTAGTATGGATTAGTATCATCCATGTTAGGATTGACTATTTTAGGCAAAGAATGTGGTTCATCCAGGAGATGAGACCAGATTTCTCTTTTCGGCAAAAGAGAAATCTTGCAGCTCTGGTGGGACCGGAGATGGTCCGGGCCACGTCAGAGGAGGTCCATGTCATCCAGGAGCGGGTCCTACATGGGCGATCGATTCCTCTTGTGCGCAACAGATGGCGGCACGGGAATCTCCAGGAGAGCACATGGGAGCGGGAGGCTCAGATGCGTGCTCAGTATCCTCTTTTTGTTTCCCTAGTTTTTGATGTAGCTTTACGGGGACGTAAAGCCCTGAGGTGGGAGTAATGTAAAGACCCGTAAAATTCAAGGAAAATTTTTTCTTAATTTTCATTAGAATTTTACAAGAGCGCGGTTTCAGACGGCACCTGATTCCGAGGCCCGGAGTGCCCGGAATTAATTTCCGAAGTTTGGGCTCGGGTACGTTCAGTGAACGAACGAGCGGGAATTCCTAACTTTTGATCCGGTGCTCGGAATTGAAAACCGAGGGCACCGATGAACTCACAGCACCGATTTTCGCTTAATGAGACCTTTTCGGGAGTTGCGTTTGTTGCGGGTTGATAGTTACGTTTTGGGGTTTTTCAGTTAAGTTAAATAAAAATTTGTGTAAGACAAATTTTATTTTAACTTATTTAAAAACCTATCAAAGGTGGTTGGAAGTGGGACCCACACCCACTTAACCTCCCTTGGGAGGATTAAGTGTGGTGGGGCCCACACGAACCCCTTTTCTTTTCAAATTCTCTCAACGTACTTAACCCCTAATTAATTGGCCTATGTTACTCTTAATTAATTTTGGGAGTTAACTCTTTTTGAATTTCAAACATTTGAAATTCTTTTGAGTTATGTGTTAATAAAATAAGATGTAATCTTATTTGTTTATGGGTTGTTGGTTTATTCCCTTGAGAGCTTTGAGAGCTCCTCTTCATCTTCTCCGGCGAAGAACGTCTTCATCCTCAACGAAGAACGACAACACTTCGTCAAGGATCATCGATTCGGCAACCCGGTATCTTCGGACCTCTTCTTCCTCCTCGGACCTTCTTCGTCGGCGTACAAGTTTCGCCAACGACGTGACTCTTCGAACGCATCCCTTCGTCATCGGATTTGACGAACGACTTCCGCGACACCCGACCTCCGCGACGCCGTCTTCCGCGGAGCGTAGCCGAACCTTTGAATCTTAAACCCGAGGTAAGGGTTGTCGAATTTCTTTTGGATTCCTCATTTTATTCTTGATCGTGCTTTTAGCAAGATTAACGTGTGACATGATTTTCTTTATGTTGCGTTATTATTATTAACGCGAGGGGGGCCGGACTGCACGAACACGGCCGAACCCCCCTCCAACGTTCTTGTTTAATTCTTGCGCTGGAAGCAAAGTGGCGTGGTGCCGTCGCACCACGCGGTTTACCGTGCGTTTAATTTACGCAACGCCGTCGCGCTACGCCGAGGAGAATCTTCAAGAACGCGACGCCGTCGCGCCGCGTTGAAAAGAATCGAAGCACGGCGAAGGGGGCGCGGTGCCGACGCACCGCGCCGGATGACGAACGCCGCGGCCGGTTCCGGGCCGCGGCGGGACGAGAAGACCGCGGCCGGTTCCAGGCCGCGGCGGGACGAGGAGACCGCGGCCGGTTCCGGGCCGCGGCGGAAGGAAAGACCGGCGGCGGGGCCGCCGGCGTCGGAAGCCGAAGAGGGGACCGGATTTTCCGGTCCCATTGGAGAAGACCGGCCGGCCAGCTGGCCGGCCGGATGCCATTAAACCGGGGAATTAAATTCCCCAGCCGGTTTACTAAACCCCCCTCTTAAAGAGAGAGGGGGGCGGTTTTTAAAGGAGGGGGGGGGGGCAGCCGGCCCCCCGGTTTCGCTTCAGCAAGCCCCCCACGAGCGGGGGGAATTTTTTTTAAAAAAACGGCGCGGCTATGCCGCGCCGTCAGAGGGAAAAGCGAGGGAGTTTGTCCCCCCGCGTGCGGCCACCCCGCGACCCGCCGCCGCCACCCGCGGCTCGCCGCCACCGCGGCTCGCCGCCGCCGCCACCGCGGCCCGCCGCCGCCGCGCCGCCCCCGGGGGGGGGGGGGGGGGGGGGGGGGGGGGGTCGGCCCGGACCCGGACCCCCCCGTTACGGACCAGTTTCGGTTTTTGGCTCATAACTTGAGCCTCGGACCTCCGAATGACGAACCGTCTACGGCAACGCGATCCTTGGATCGAGACGGTCGTTTCGGTATATCGCACTCAAGGTTTCGGTTTACTTTGAGTTCGGCGGGGTTGGTTCGTTCACGAAACCAACCGGGCCTTCGGAGCGGAAACGCTCATATCTTGAGCTACGGACGTCCGATTGACATGCCGTCAGTCGCGTAATGTTCCTCTTAGTGAGACGGATCTTTTGGCATACTCTGCCCGAGGTTTGGACGCAGGTGGAGTACGGTCGGGTTGGTTTTGCCTTAAAAACCAACCGGGCCCCGGAGACGAAAATGCCTATAACTCTCAGACCGGGCGTCCGATCGACGCGCCGTCTGTTGCGTTGAGTTCCTGTTGACGATACGGAACTTTTGGATACATCAACTTCGGTCTTCGTGACAGTTGATGTATCAGCCTCTCGGCTCGTGGAGCGGATCCTCCGTACGAGCTTGCTGTGTGCGGGAACCCTAGTGCTGGCTGCGACTGTTCTACTACTACGACTGCTACTGTGACTGCGACGACGACAGTACAGATATCCTGTGTGGATTTGACGACGACAGTACAGAGATCCTGTGTGGATTTGACGACGACAGTACAGAGATCCTGTGTGGATTTGACGACGACAGTACAGAGATCCTGTGTGGATTTGACGACGACAGTACAGAGATCCTGTGTGGATTTGACGACGACAGTACAGAGATCCTGTTTGGATTTGACGACGACAGTACAGAGATCCTGTGTGGATTCGACGACGACGACTACAGCACTCAGCGATCCTACGTGGATCAGTGCTACAGGTTCTGTGTGAGCCCGATCCTGTGTGGGTCCTTGCGCTCAGCGGTTCTGTGTGAGCCAGCGCCTACAGGTTCTGTGTGAGCCCGATCCTGTGTGGGTCTTCTGCGGGGGTTAGTTACCTATCGATCCTTCGTGGGTCCGACGACTTAGATGGATCAGTGATCATCTTTATCGTCCTTGAAGAAGTATACCTGTGTGAGCTGAATCCTGTTGTTTTCCTGTGTGGATTGTGTTGTGCAATCCTGTGTGGATTATATTTTGCTTTCCTATGTGGAATACGTATACTTTCCTGCGTGGACTGAGTTGTACTTGGGCTCGGAGGTTGGAGTGTATTTTAATTGATGACTTAGGTATATGTATGGGCATATACCTAAGCTGTGTCAGTTGTTACTTCGTGTTTGTACTTTTCTTCGTGGTTTATCCTTTGTGGATTTGAGAGACCTTCAGGGGTCTCGGGGTCCCTACTGAGTAGCTTATACTCACCCCTGCACGGGCTTCGCCCGCACTACGTTGTGTTGGTTGCAGACGACGGACAGCGTTGAACTTAGCTGAGGCTTGCACAGCGGGACGGTACCCGGAGGTGGACCACTGGGCGGGACGTGCACGGAGCAGACGGCGGGACCCGAGGAGCAGAGGAGCTATCTGTACCCACCCTTCAGGTGGGATTTCCGATGGACAGCTCGGAGTAGCGGCTTTTACTTTACAGTTGCTGTTTTTCCCTTTTGAGTTGTACTTTACTTTCAGTTTGGGTTTGTATTCTGGCCCATTTACTTTTCCGCACTTTCAGTCGTACTCTGTTTGTTTAGTGTTTACTTTCCGCTTGTTTACTCTGTGGTGTGTGTTTACTTTTCAAAGGCAATGCCTTCCCTTTTTACCGGGATTTACGCCTTGGTGCTAGTCGCCAGCCCCTGGCCTATGGAAGGCGGGCTTGGGGTAGTCACGGCTCGGACCCCGAGGGCGGGTCGTGACAGGGTACGCCATCAAGAATAACATTCCCTTTAAAGTAATATTACAATTTTATTCACAAATATTGATAAACATTAGAATGTAATATTCTTTATTTACCAGGGATGTTACAATTTTTTTATTTTTATTTTTCTGATTTTCTTTTATTTCATTTTCTGAACACATTTTTGAATGAAATGTGTCAAAATATGCGACATAATATTACAATGGAAATTTTTCCCAAGATTCTCAATAGGATAACCTCTCCCAAACAATAAATATTATGTTTTATTCAAAGATGTAAACGTCTATAAAAAGATCAATAAATGTAAATAATTATTTGAAAACATTTCCCCATACATAAATTTCATTAAATCATGAATTCAATATCCAAGTGAATGTTAGGTGGGACATGGTCAGGGGATTGTAATATGGATATCAAAAATAGGTTCTTCATTGGATCAAATGGGATTTTAACAGGAGGTTCAATGTAGTGTTAAGGGGGGATATTTGGATAATGTGATTCTCATGTGGTTAAAAAATCACCTCTATCATTTTCAGGCACACAAATGTTTAGAAATTCAAATATAAGGTTAAAAATATCCATATTCACAATAAATTGTGAAAACAAACAAGGATAAAATATGATTATAAATAAAATTGGAATGAAATAATATATATATATATATACCATGGTAAGGGGAAACAATAAATTTCTTAATCTATATTTTGGAACTCATGGTACATTGTTACTGACATAAAATTTATATGTAAAAATAAGTGATGAAAATGAAAAATTTAGAGATAAAAACAATACTTTTGAATTCCCCAAAAATTTTGAACATATTATCAAAAAAATTTATGACTGAACATTAATTTCTTATGTTTTTTGATTTTTTTTGGACACACAAAAGAAGGAAAAAATGTGTTAATAGTGTGAAGAGAGAATTATATTGTGAGATAAATATTAAGAGAAAACATGGTGATTCCAAGTCTATAGTTGATGTATTGTCCTGTGAAATTAATTTTGATTTCTAATAATTGAGTTAACTCATGGTAGAACTTATATAAATTTCAATTAACTATAATAAAATATAATATAATAATTATTCATTTAGAAAAAATAAATATAAGATTTAGATAAGTAAATTCAAAACATGTGTTTCCACCCAAGAAGTGTTGAATTTAATTTGTCAACAGTTTAAAAATTTGGATATACTACCTATGGTCCAATGATTAATGTGGTTTCCTTAGTTTAATCTACCAATTTTTATCAGCTCTAGTATTATTCTAGGAAAAAATTTCCTTTTAGAGGCCCCATTATTCATTAGAGAATTTTTCTCCCACTCTATAGATATAATTTTAATTTACTGATAGGGGAGAAATAATGTAAATATCCTATATTTGTTCATAAACTTGAGGATTGATGTAGTCTATTGGGTATTTGTATTCTATATAAGGAAGTCTGTTTTCTTCTTGTTCATCTTGATTAATGGATTCTTATATAATTTTCATCTAGTTTCATCACCCTCATGTACCTAAATGTTTTGTAAAATAGGTATCTTCATCATCTCCTCAAAAAAGATGACACTAACTATGATATATTATTTATCCTCATCATCTCGAGCATAAAATAGTGATGTTTTATCGACAATATTATAACAATTAGAACTAGTTTTCAATTTAATATGATAATATTCAAATAAAATTGAATCCAAAGTAAAATAAACTCCATTTAATAGTTAATCTCATAACTTTTGGTCGTCTTGGAGTGAATCTTCAAATACTTATGAACGATTGGGAAATAGATTATATGTTTATATAAATTATTTAGTCTCTTTTACTACATATTTAGTAAATATAGAAAAATGAAGTGGTTTAAATTGTTATTTTACCATATTTTTATAAAACATAGAAAAGTATACAGATAACTCACTAACATACATGGCCAATTATTTAAATAAATCATGTTCAAGATCCTCCTTAAGGTCCTCAATTGGTTCCCTAAAAACATTCTCCCCATAATTTTTTTACATATGCCTATCACTTTTCTAGTGAAAAGAATTAATATTACATTAAAAACAAATAGGGTCTCAAAAAGATTTTTTTTAGTTTATAATATTTTTTGAAACAAAAAATAAAAATTAATTCTTTATAGAACCATATATAGAAATTATTCCAATTTTATTAATGGTATAATTTTACCTATTAACCATCAAATATTTGGTGCTCTTATATAATGTATATAGTGGCACTTGGTTCGAATATTTGTTGATTCTACTATTTTTTGGAACCAAATCATGTTATTGGTAAATAAATGGGGTTTTCTATAAATATTTAACAAGAATTGAATATTTTACTTTGAATGAAACTATTTATATTAATTCATTGTGAAAAAAATAGATATATGATTAATGGATTGATTTCATTGATAATTTAAATAGTTTATGTAAAATTAATATTCACAATGTGATATGTGAAGGATTTCACTTTTATAATGTTATATCTATAATCCATGCTCATATGTTATTTATTGATGCATCAATAATACATTAACTTTTATATTCCATGAAATCAAATATTCTATGGAACCATAAAATCCATAAAATGTGTTAGTAGTACATGAAATATTTGATGCAGGAACAAAATGTTATTTTGAAAATCATGAATTATGATTTCTCAAGATCAACACATCATACCTAGATAAGGTATATCCCTAAATGATTTTTTACATATCCATCGAAATGAATAATTGAGTGGCTGGGTATATATATGATTAAGGGAAAATATAAAGAAAATAGAAAGGTACAATGAAATATTTAAACTAACCAAACTCACAAACATGAATATAATAGAAATAAAACACACTTTTAATTTAATTTATAGGGGTTGATGGAAGGGGATATAAAAAAAGAAAACCACCCCAATCAATAAAAGTTCTATATAAATTATTAGAATTAAAAAAATAATTTGAAACTTACATTGACATTAAGTTGGAAATTGAAATAATTATTACTAGTTTAAAATAAAAAAACAGGAAAATAATGAAGAAATAAGAGAGGAGGAGGTGTCTCCCTAGTTATAACTTGAGTTTTTAAGGTCATTATGACCTTGAAAAATGTGTGTATTTTTAATCACATTCCTTCAATTCTGCAAATTTTAACCCCTTATATGGATTGGAGATAATTTTTTATAATAAATACGTGTAGTTGTTTTCCCTATGAATATATCCTTAAAATTTAATAATTTTCAAACCATAATAAAGCCTAATCGTAGAAAATGATAAACAAAAAAGTTTTTCATATCTATCTTAGTGATCCTCCCACAAAATTCCATGTTTATTATATACTTTTAAAAAATGTTATATCTAAAATCGAAATGTATACGTTTCGATGTAGATAAACATCTAAATTTCATATGTCTGGTCTCTTATTCATTTATAACATTTAAAAATATGGAATATTAGCATATAAATGTTAATAAATTTGATCCCCTTGCTCTTATTTATTATCATGAGAAATTTTATATCATTTGGAATTATTTTTAAAAGATATGTTTCTAACATAAAAAGTTTTTCAAATTATACATAGATTTATAGGGATACATTTAATGCATTATTTTTCCCAATAAATATTGGAACATATCGCTGATATTTTTCCAAAATTGAGGGAAACGTTTTCACAAAATACATTATGTTTTAATAAAATTCGGATTATGGATTTGTTCATAACAAAAAAACATCATATATCATCTATGATGAAAGATAAAATTGGTTGGTCTTCTTTAATGATCAGAATGGCCTTCCAAATAACTAATATAACCTCAGATCCAATTTAATGATTTATAAAAAATATATTCCATAAATTTTAAAAATAAATAATAATATGAATTAGATGAGAATATTAAAAATTTATGATCAAAATATGAAAAAATAGTCAAAATGGAACAATTTGAACAATTATCTCACATTTTATTTAATATAAAAAACTTTTGAATGACAATGAAACTAATTTGTTAACAATTTTCTATAGGATATTATTTAAAAATCATGAATAAATAAACATTATCAGTGGTGCGTTTATTTATGAGTTTTATTATTCTTGAATATGTTAGAAGTTTATTATTATATGGTTTTAGATGAGAATACTATTTTTTATGGATTTTTTTCTAGTACTTGTATGCTAGTTTGAGATTAATTGATGAAGTTATTTCAAAAGTAAAGTCAAGAAAGTAAATTTATTCACCATTGTGATAAAAGTTTCTAGAATTTTTTATTTTTGAGTATCCTGGGTGGGATTTATAATTTTAGTAATTTAGGAAACATGTGTCATATTTACACAAATTAGGTGAACAAATTATTATTGTAACCTATAATATCTTATTTAGGTTTTGATTCTAGGATTAATGGTTTAGGTAGTTATAAATTATCAAAGGATTGTGGAATTAATTTTTATGAATGATATATGTTAAATTTATTTTAATGATTATTCCTTTTTAAATTTTGATAATGTTTTTATTTTTACATTAGAGAATTATAAATTATTAATTAATTGTTTGTTATTAATTAATTTCATGATTAATATTATTAAAATATAGTGTGGATTTATTATTTACATTTCATATAGTTACAATATTAATATGTTTTTTCTGATATTACATGTGTTTATGATTTATTCTTGTGGCTTTGTTTCTTCTTATTTTTTCTCCATGTTGGGCGTCCTTCCCTTGGTTCATTCCTTTATAAACCCTCATAGCCTCATCTCCTTACCAATATACATCACTTTTTTGGCTTCATATGGGTTTTTTTATTATCATGGTAATGTTTCTGTGGGTGATCTTTGTTGTTTTTATTCATTTTGTTTTCCCACAAAGTGGGTTTTGTTAGGATACTCATACACCTCAAGGTATCCAATCACAACTTTTCATGTGCCATATTTAGATGTTTTAAGATTTTATTTAGAAGGATCAGTGGTTATATGTGTTTCTATCTTATTCAACCCACCATCCTCTACCAATAATACTAGTTTTGATCCTTCATACATAGAGAGGTTCCCTTTCGGATTATAGTGTGGTCCATAGCATGGAATCTCTTTAGTTCTGTGCTTTGTTCCCCAATGAAAGAGAGGAGTGTTTTTTTTGTTTATTAATTTTCTTTTTTGGTTCACCTATGAAGATATATGGAAAATATTACAGGTCTCATTCTCATATTACTCATTTTTTGAGCACTAGGAGTATCTATCATTTAATGGAGGTCTTAAATATTTCTTATGTAACACTCATGGGAGATCCTTCCATCTTTGGAGTGTAAAACTAGATTATGGTCATGGATTGATGGTGATAGTGACAACAAACATCAATGAACCTAGAGGCTTTGATTAAGGTGACATTGGGCCTCTAGTAAGGGGTTATTGGTCTAGTATTATGTTTATTTGTCACTTGTTTTGTTTTTTTACATGTTGTTCCATTGATTTTTTGAATAATATATCATGGGTGTTTATTCATATTAAAGTAATACACAACTTCCTCAAGATCCTGTTGGATTCAAGTCTTGGAAGCTATACGATCATCATTATTAGATAGCCTCTATGGTCCGGTTATAGTCAATTTTGTCTTATATTTATTTTAATAGCCTTATATTACATGATAAATCTTGTAATTATCCTTCCCTATATATGTTGTTCAATTAAAAAAATCATGTGAATATTTATTTCTTATTTAACCGTCTCTTTATCATCCTAATAATTTTTAACGTATCACTTTTGTTTCAGTGTTTTCTTATTCGAATTAACTACTTTGAGTCTGTATGAAAGTATTAATTTTCTTTCTATTATATTTTATCATGATAAATAATGTTTAATATTATATAATTATATTTTACTTATTTTATACTCTTATTTTTTCTATGTATGTTATTATTGATGAATCTTGATTACTTGGATTGGATAATTTATGTATAAGAACATGATTATCATTTTTGGAAATGTATATATGATGAATTTATTTTTTTATATGATTCAAACATTATAAGATATTATTATTCTATTTTTTTCAACTGAATTAGTTTATTTTTTTACTATTTTATCTTTAAATATGTGTTTAAAATCTTGTTTTTCGGCTTCTGATCCTATTATGTCTATTTTTACTTGTTTTTGGATATATTATGTTTCTAAATCATTTATAATTCATAATTTTAAAAAAAAAATTATTTATTTTAATTGGTTTTATATTTCAAAACTCTCGTAATAAAGATTAGATTTATATTTAATACTTTTTTATTTTTTCTAATAAAATTTGTACCCAAGGGATCTTGGTCATTGAATGTGGATACAAAATCATGAGGAGTGGTATCGACCACAACAATTGGTATATGACCTAACATAGGCATAAATTTTTGTTGAAAAATTATAAAATTAGATTTTAGTTATATAAAATGAATTTATATGGATTACTATTTGTAAAATTATTTGATGGGTTTTTTCAGGTATGCTTTTTTCTCTCATTGGTCAGAATTCTGAATCTATTACTAATTATTTTCCTCTATTATTCCCTTTGTTTGTTTATCATTGTTGTGAGAATTATTTTTACCTTGGTTGTATCTTGGTGTGTGTCTTAGATTATGTGTAGATAAGGGTCATTTTGAGGTTTTATTATGTGAGAGTTGATAAGAATTAATTAACACTCAACACCAAAAAAGTAATAAAAAACCCAAGAACTAATATCTATTATTCTTGAAATATGAAAACTCTGCTCTTTATTACACATTTAACATAAATTATAATATAAAAACTTCACATTATGTAACATAGAAGATCAATATTTCTACTGTCTTTGGGGCTTAGGAACATTACATAAAAACTTAAAATATAAAACACAACATCTTATTGAAAAATTTCTTACAATGACCACTACATTCCCTCATACTTAACATTGCATGGGATAACTTGAGTACATGCATAAGAAAAGGTTGAGATATAAATCCTAGTAAGGGAGAAAAAGGGAATAAAATGAATAATACAATGCATGTTAGGAAGTAGTCATGTCAATTGGTCATAAAGAAACATGAACCTAAAATCATGATATAGCATGATTCTCATAACATGGAAATGTGGCAGCAACACTTAACATGGAGTTAGCATGAGAAAAGGATAATTGCAATTGAAGCATGAGTAAAACCTCATTAAACTTGATTTATAATGAGTAAATCCTCAATTTACTTGAATTACCATGAGTAAATCCTCATTGTACTTGACTTATCATGATATTAATCTTTACCCAATGCGTTGGAGCGCTATCAGGGCGCACCCTTCGTAAGCATTTCATTTCATGCATAAGTGGGCCACATGGATCCTAAAACATGGATTCATCATCATTTATTCCACGATAAAGGAATATTAAATTCATACATGAAACTATATAATAAATAAGTAAATGTGAATAAAGGTGAATACCCTTGATAGAGAAATGGGCATGGTATTCACTACACAATGACTTTGACTTGGAAAAACGTAGTGCAATTTCAACCACATAATGACATGACATAAGAATTCATAAATATGGTTGATTAGAGAGAAAGGTTTTTCTCATAATATGTACATGAAATTGGAATTAAGGGGGTCATATAGATACATGTCCCAACATAAGTAATGGAATTTGGATTCTTGATACAAAATAATTTCTTGAATGTTAATAAAGAGAGAGAAGCTTCTTATGGAATTTTGGCATGGTAACGGGATTACATGGAAGGAACCGATGAGAGATAAAGAGTCTCTCATCATTCAAACATAAATATAAAAATATAGTGGTGGTGAAAAATCATACCCCTACATTTATAATTGAAAATAGAAGGGCGTAACAATATTAAGAAACTTGGATAAAATGAGAAAGGAATGAATCCCTTACATGGAAGTGTGCTTCCAAAGGCTTGGGAGAGGGTTGAGAGAGAGATATTTGGATCTTGAGGCACCTTGGGAGGATTATAGAGAGAGGAGGGAAGAGTTTGGACGAACTCCAAAGGATTTGAGTGAAGAGTAAGTGGGAGCTTTGGTGGATTTATATAGGAAAGGGGAGGGAATTCTTTATTATTTAGGTTTGGGACACCACACATTAAACAAATCAAAACCAAAAACTATCCCATGTTTGTTTCCCATGGTTTTTTCCAAAGGGTAGTGGATAAAAATATTCTATAAGTACAATGGCCGAACAGCTTAAAATAATAAGGTTTCTTATTTGGAGGTGAGTCACACTCTCGAGGAAATCAATTTAAAAAGCTAAAATGTTTTATATGTCTTAAAAGGTCCACTAAATCATTATAAAATACATCAAAAATACTAAAATCACATTCTTTTAATGGTAAAACATATATTTTCCAAACATAATGTTTATAATACTTTATTACATCACTATTGGGACATTATGATGTTATAAAACACCTTATTTATTTAAACGGTATTTAAATTTTACCCAATAATTCGATTGTCTTAGAAAATTATGAAAAATTCACCATAGGATAATTTCGACAACCTGATTCCAAAAATATTATTCATTTTAAGAAAATAATTTTCCAAATATGTGAATTTTCACTTTTAAAATTTAAACCGATATTTATCGAAAACTCATGGGTTTTGACCAAAATAGCTTTCAAACCTTAATAAAAATTAGATGATAATTTATAATTAATAAAAATTAATTTACTAATTAAAATATTTTATTAAAATATTATTTAATTAAAAAATCCATTAATTTATCAAAATTGATTCCTTATTTTAACATTAACTGAAAAAATACTATTTGTGCTTTAAAAACAATTTACAAAGTAACAATAATAAAATGAAAGTATATAATTTATTAAATACCAAAATAATGTACATAATCATAATTCTAGGGTCTTGTTACATAACCCCTTAAAACACCCACATAAGACCTTAGGGTAAGGTTAAAGATGGGGACACACTCTTTGGGTGGCTCAGATAACATCACATGAGTGGTAATCTCTATCAACTTCCAATTCTCCCATAGGCAGTTCCGCTCAAGCTTAACATATTCAAGATCATCTTGGGATTGGTCAAGAGCGATTCCAAATGATGCCACCTCCTTTCTGAGCTCCGAAAAATGGGCTTCATACGGGTTAAGTCTACTAGATGAGGTCATCGCTTCCTTTGATTGAGTAAATTGGATTTGTTAAAGACCTATATTTATACTAATCATGTTATCACTATCGAATGACTATATTAGAAATGGAAACAATTATTAACTGTATTTTAAAATCCAAAACATAAAACCAAATAAGTTCATACTTTTTACATAACCATAAGATGACATTTAAATAGACCAAGGGTAATTTTCATTATTTAATTTCTGGGTCGTTACAATCCTCCACCCATAAGACATTTCACCCTAAAAATTTACTTTTCCCACAATAAAGTAGTTGTAGGTAACTTTTCTTCATCAATTCTTCTGATTCTCACATTACTTATACAAACTTGTGGTTTTTCCACAACACCTTGACTAGGGGAATTGCCTTATTTCATAGAACGTTTTCTTTACAGTCTAATATCTTCACTGGTTGCTCCTCATAATAAAGGTCATCCTCTAGCACTACTACTTCTAAAGAGAGTACATGTGAAGGTTCTGGTATGTACTTACTTAAGAGGTATACATGATAGGCATCATTTACATTGGCCATGGTAGGTGGAAGTGTTTTTCGATAGGCCACAACCCTGACATGATCAAAAATCTTGAATGGGATGATGTACCTTGGACATAACATCCCTTTCTTTCCAAACCTCATTACATTCTTCAATAGAGATATGCTAAGAAACACCATGTCTCCGAATTTTACTCAAGGTCTCATTGATGGTTATCCACATAACTCTTCTATCGACTTTGGGCTACCTTCATATGCTGCTAAATAGTTTTCAACTTCTCTACCATTTCTTTGACCATTTCAGGTCCTAGAAGCTTACGCTGGCTGAATTCATCCCAAAATTCCAATGTTCTAAACCTTTTCCCATAAAGGTATTCATGAGGTGTCATTCGGATGCTTGAGTGGAAATTGTTATTGTAAGAGAATTCAACCAGTGTAATATGTTGGTCTCATCTTCCTTTGAAGTCCATAGAACATGATCATAACATATCTTCTAGTTTCTAAATAGTTCGCTACGATTGGTCATTAGTTTGAGGATGATAGGCCGTACTGAAGTTTAGTTCGGTGCTTAGATCATGTTGAAGACTTTTCCATAACACTGAGGTGAATCTAGGATCACGATCAGATACAATATATAGTGGTACTCTATGAATCCTTTCCTCTTATTTGATGTAAATACACACATGTTGATCCAATGAGAAGTCATCTCAAATCACAATAAAGTGATCTATCTTTATAAGATGATCTGCAACGATCTATATAGAATTGTTTCCTCTGGAATTCCTTAGAAGTCCAGTGACAATGTCTGTGGTTACTTTATCCCACTTCCATGTCAGTATGGGTAGTGGCTGCATCATCCCCTTAGAATTTTGCCTCTCAACCTTGACTTGCTCACATATGAGTAACTTTGATGTATATTCAGAAATATCCCTTTTTATATTGTCCCAACAAAAGTTCCTTAGGAGATCTCGATACATCTTTGGGCTCTTTAGGTGAATAGAGAAGTTTGAGCTATGTGCATCATCCAAAATCTCTTATATCTCTAGATCGGATGGAACACATAATCATGACCCAAATCTCACAATTCCATCCTTGTCAACCACAAACTCTGAGGATTTCCCATTTCTGATAGCTTCCACCCTTTTCAGAATTTCCACATCCTTTCTTGGAGCATCCATTATTTTATCCATGAGGGTCAGTTGAGAAATAATTTGATAAAGGATTGATGATGTTCCTCCCTTAATTATTCCCATGTCCATCCTCTGTAAATCTAAGATATTGGATTCTTTTCAATTATCATCATTAATAAATATGCATGATCTGTTCTACATAGATCATCTGCTACCTTTTTTGCCTTACCGGGATGGTAGTGTATTGATAAGTCATAATCCTTGATGAGTTCCATCCATCTTCATGGGCACATATTAATCTTTTTTTGTATGAATATATATTTTAGGCTCTTTTGATCAGTATATATCTCACACTTCTCCCCATAGAGATAATGTCCCCAGATTTTCAATGAGAAGATCATAGAAGCCAACTCCAAATCATGTGTGGGACAGTTTTTCTCATGAATTTTCAACTGCCTTGACGCATAGGCTATCATTTTTCATTCTTTATCAACACACAACACATGCCCTACTTTCGAAGCATCACTAAATACCACAAAAAGTTCTCCACTCATGGGTAATGTGAGCACAAACGCAAGGACAAGACTCATTTTCATCTCCTTGAAGCTTTCTTCTCATTCATCACTCCATGAAAACTTGAATCTCTTCTGAGTTAGCTTGGTAAAAGGGTGTGAAAATCATGAGAAATTTCTCCCAAATTGTCAATAATATCCAACTAACCCTAAGAAGCTATGGATATCTGTTGTTGATGTTATCCTTGGCTATCCCTAAATTGTAGTTGTCTTGGAGAGATCCACATATAACTCATTGCTTGTGATGATATGACCCCAGAATGACACCTCCTTCAACCAAAACTCACACTTGATGTACTTTTCATAGAGAATCTCCTTCTGTAAGGTCTCTAGTACAGTTCTTAGATACTCCTCTTGATACTCTATGGTTTTGGAGTATATTAGAATATCATCTATAAAGACTACCAAAAATTGGTTGAGTTAATCTCTAAAGACTCTATTCATCAATTCCATGAAGATTTATGGAGCATTAGTGAGTCCAAAAGGCATTACTTTGATTTCATAGCGCCCATATCTTGTACAAAAATTAGTCTTTGGGAAATCGTTCTTCTTCACCCTTACTTGATAATATATTGACAGCAAATCAACCTTGGAGAATTATTGTGATCCACGCATCTGATCAAACAAGTCATCAATTTTTTTAAGAGGATAATTGTTCTTTATCGTGATTTTGTTGAGATCACGATCATCGATGCAAAGGTGCATTGACCAATCCTTCTTCTTGCTAAAGAGGACTGGTTCACCCTATGGTGAAGCACATTGGTACTTAAACCCTTTATCCAGATTCTCCTGTAGTTGTTTATTCAGCTCCTCAAGCTCCATAATAGTTATTCTTTATAGAGTCTTGAATATTGAAAACACCCTAGTTATAAGGACAATTGATAATTCAACATCTCTTCGAAGAGGAAGACTAGGAAATTCCTCGGGAAACACTTTAGCAAATTCTCTCACAATAGGCATGTCTTCAAGGATGGTTTCCTCCTTAAACTCAAGAATATGAGCTAGATATGCATGCTCACAGGGCAGTAATATCCATTCTTGAGATGATGGTTCTAAAGAAGATTCATCTTTTTCCTTGCACTTGTATAGAATCGGGGGTCGATTCTCAACATGGATAGTGATTTCCCTCTCACATAAATTTATGATGGATCTATATAGGGAAAGCCAATACATGCCAAGAATTGCATCAAATTCCACCAGATGGATTATGGTGAGGTTTGTTGGGAGGTTCAATCAACAAATTATGATAGGGGAGGAGTTATATTCAGGGGATACAATGATTGCCCCATTTTCTATACTCACCAACATCTTTACTTCTATGATTTGTAGTGGTGTTGGGATTGTTCTACTACACTCTCGGGATATAAAATAATACGTAGAACTAGGATCAAAAAGTACAGTCTCTATTCTTGAATGAATAACTAGCGTACTTGTCACCACTTCATTTTCGGGGTTCACTGCGAAGGTAGTGATGGAAAAATCACTCCCTTTCTGCCATTGTGGTTGTTAGTTGCCTCTGAAAACCCTTGTCTTAGGGCACTGATTTGCAAGATGCTCTGGTTCTTTGTAGTTAAATCAATTAAAAATGCATTGAGATTCAAACGGAGTGTTCCTCTCCTCTGAGGCAGACGTGGGTTTTTCTTGTCGGCAGTTAACAGGTAGTTTCCCTTATCTTCCACACTTAAAGAATTTCCTCATCCCCTTCAAGAAATTTCTAGAGTGATTCTTTCAACACCTTTGGAATGTGGGGTGCTAGATCTTCTTAGTACGATTGGATTTATCCATCAGAACACCAGAATTAAAGTCTACCATATGCTTCTTATCCCCATGATACCCCTGAGATTCACCGATCTCCATTTTGACCTTGAGGGCACATTGGGAAATTTCTTCATAGCTGTTAAAGTCATGGATCACCAAGGATTTATGCTGGCTAGGTTTCAACACACCAAAGAAGTGGTCAAACTTTCATTCATGGGTAATGAAAAAGCCGGAGGCATATCATGAAAGCCTTGTGATGTTTTCCCTGTATTCTCTAATGGATTTGTCGTCCTTTTGCATGAGGGAAAGGAAGTCCCTTTCAATCTTAAGTCGGAGGGTACGAGGAAAATATTTATCAAAAAACATCTTCCACAAATCCTTACATTCCAATGGCTCAGTCTCCTCCTCGGGCTTCGTATTTTTAATCAATGTCAACCATCGATCGGCTTCACCCTCCATACGATAAACATCCAGAAGAACCTTCTCTTGTTCAGAACATTTAATGATAGAGAAGATCTTTTCAGTGTATTTGATCCATTGTTCGATGATTGAGGGATCAGATGATCCATTAAAAGTGGGAGGCCTTTGTCTCATGAAACCTTCAATAGCGACTAGTTCTTTCATAGGGGGGGTTAAACGTTCCTATTGACCAGTGTTTCTATTCAAATATTTAGTTAACTGAGAGAGTATCATGACAATGTTCGTGATTCCTACTCCAATTGTACTGGGGATCTCATTAGAACAATCATTGCATTAATCTTCACATTGAGTATTATCCTGAGTCCTCATATTATAGGCCATTATCTAGAATAAAAGGAAATTTAGGGGTAACACATAAAGGGTAATCCAAATACAAAAATGGATGACTTATAAATTAATTTTATTTCCTTAACTTATTAATCTATAAGATTCAATATATGTTATCCATGATCAAAATTTTAACATATATTCTTAGGGGAATTTATTTTCTAATTCCCTTAATAATAGTTCATACTAAGACTATGAATTTACCAAAGTATATCCCTCGAGAGTGTCGTAACTAAGAGTGCAGCACAACCCATTGTCATGTACCAAGATACCCCGGGTCAAACCCAAAACTCCTTGTTGGAGTTTTCACTCCTAGGTACATCTATGCCAGAGCCGCCTCTACCTACTCGTATCCAGACTAGGATTTATTTTCTTGATAAACCACTTACTCAATACTCACCATGATTTAGGGATGTTTTTATTATACATAGTCTTGTCTCCAAGGCTCCACTACGATTTTCTAATCCTAATACTGAAAATGACTAAAACTCCCTCTGATTCCAACTATAACCACCTTACTATTTATTACTCACTTAACATAAATTATTGCATAAAACCTTCACTTGATACAACAAATAGGATCAGGAGGTATAGTATCTTTGGGGCTTAGGAACATTACATAACAACTTAAAACATAAAATTCAATATCTTTTTTAATGCTTCCTTTGCATGACCACTACATTCCCTTGTACTTAGCATTTCATGGGATAACTTGAGGACTTGCATAAGAAAGGAAGAGCTATAAAGCCCGATAAGGGAGTAAAAGGGGAATAACATGAAGAATAAAATACATGTTAGGAAATAGGCTTATCAATGGATCATAAAGAAACATGAACATAAATGAATTATATAGCACGATTATCATAACATGGAAATGTGGGAACAACAATTAACAAGGAGTTAGCATGAACCAAGGCTCATTGCACATGGATCGTGAGTAAACCCTCATTGAACATTAATTAGAATGAGTAAATCCTCATTTTACATGAATTATAATTATTAAATGCTCATTTCAAATGACGTATCATGATACTAATCTTTACCTGATGCATTGGAGTGCTGTCAGGGGGCACCCTTCTGAAACATTCCATTTCTTGCATTAGTGTGCCACATGGATCATAAAACATGGATTCATCATCATTTATTCCCCAATAAAGAAATGTAAGATTAGAAAATAAAACAATATAATAAATAATTAAATATGCATAAAGGATAATACCCTTGATAGAGAATTGGTCACAGTATTCACTACACAATGACTTTGGTATGGAAAAACACGATGCAATTTCGGAAGCATAACGGTGTGACATAAGAATTCAAAAAAATTGTTGATGGGAGAGAAATGGGTGTATCATCATAATTACATTAAATAGAAATTAAATGTGTCATATATATATATTTTCCAACATAATTAATGGAATTTGGATTCATGATACAAAATAATTACTTGAATGTAAAGGAGGAGAAAGAAATTCCTTATAGAATTTTTATGATAACCCTACTTTTATTACAAATTTAAACATGATTTATTGCATAAAACATCACTTGATACAACAAGAAGATCGAGAGGTTTAGTGTCTTTGGGGATTAGGATCATTACATAAAAACTTAAAACATGAAATACAACATCTTTATTGAAAACATCCTTTACATGACCACTACATTCCCTCGTACTTAGCATTGCATGGGATAACCTGAGGACATGAATAAGAAAAGGGTGAGCTATAAAGCCCAGTAAGGGAGTACAATGGAATAACATGAGAAGTAAAATACATTTTAGACAATAGGAATATCAATATAGCATAAAAGAAACATGAACATAAAGGCATGATAAAGAATGATAATCATAACATTGAAATGTGGAAACAACACTTAACATGGAATTAGCATGAGCCAAGGCTCATTGCACATGGAGCATGAGTAAATACTCATTGCACATGAAGCACGAGTAAACCCTCGTTGCACTTGAATCACCATGAGTCAACACTCATTTCACATGATGTATCATGATACTATACTTTACCCAATGCATTGGAGAGCTATACGGGCACACCCTTCTTAAACATTTCATTTCATGCATAAGTGTGCCACATGGATCATAAAACATGGATTCATAAAACATAATCATTTATTCCACGGTGAAGGAATGTGGAATTCCTACATGAAACTTTATAATCAATAAGTAAATGTGCATAAAGGTGAATACCCTTGATGGAGAAATGGGCATGGTATTCACTACATAATGGCATTGGCGTAGAAAATCGGTGCGATTTCGACTGTGAAACGGCGTGACATAAGAATTCATAAAAATGGTTGATGAGAGAGAAAGGGGTTCCTCATTATATTTACATGTAATGGAAAGTAATGAGGTCATATAGATACATTTCCCAACAATTGAAATGGAATTTAGATTCATGATACAAAATTATTTCTTGAATGTAAAAGAAGGGAGAGAAGTTCCTTTCGGAATTTCGGCATAGTAACGGGTGTACATGGGAGGAATTTAATGAGAGATAAAGGGGTATCCCATCATTCAAACAATAATATGGAAGTATGGGGGAGGTTCGAAACCATACCCCAAAATTCATAATTGAAATTAAAAGGGCAATACAACTTAAATAAAATTGACAAAAAAGAGAAAGGAAGAAAAAACCCTTACTTGGAAGTGTGCTTCCAAAGGCTAGAGAGAGGCTTGTGAGAGGATTCTTGGGAACATGGGGAACCTTGGGAGTATTATAGAGAGAGTAGGGAAGAGTTTGGAAGAACTCTAAGGGATTTTAGTGAGGAGGAAGTGGGAGCTTGGGTGGGTTTCTATAGGAAAGGTGAGGGAATTCTTTATTATTTAGGTTTGGGACCCCTTATATTAAATTAATCCAAACCACAAACCATACCATGGTTGTTGCCCATGGTTTTTGAAAAAGGGAAGAGGAAAAAAAATATTTTATAAGGCCAAATTCCGAACTTATTAAAATAATAATGTTACTTATGTGGAGGTTAGTCACACTCGCATGGAAATTAATTTAAAAAGGCAAAGTGTTGAATATGTCTTGAGGGGTCCATTAATGATCTGAAAAGTAAGTAAAACAAACCCAAAATAATATTATTTTAATGCTAAAACATATAATGGCCTAACATAAAGATTATAGTATTTTATTACATCACTATTGGGTCATTATGATGTCATAAAACACATTATATATTTAAACGGTATTTAATTTTTACCCAAAAAATTGATTGTCTCAGAAAATTATGAAAAATTCACCATTGGATAATTTAGACATCCTGATTCCAGAAATAACATTTATTTTATCTAAAGAATTTTCTAAATTTGTTAATTTTCACTTTTAAAATAAAAACCTACATTTATCGAAAATTCACGGGTTTTGACAAAAATGGCTTCCAAACCTTAATAAAAATTTTAATTGCATTCATAAAATTATAAGATCATTTATATTTAATAAAAATAAATTTAATAATATTATTATTATTTAATTAAAGTATTCTTTAATTCAAAAATACCTTAATTTAATAAAATATATTTCTTAATTAAATAATAACTAAAAACACCATTTGTACTTTAAAAACTGTTTACAATGTATCAAAAATGACTAGAAATTATATTCATTATTATATACAAAATAATGTACATGAAAATAGTACTACTTATTTGTTACATAACCCCTTAAAACAACTGCATAAGACCTAAGGGTAAGGTGTGCGATGGTGACAGACTCTTGGGGTGGCTTGGATAACATCGCTCAAGTGGTAATCTCTATCAACTTCCAATTTTCCCGTAGATAGTCATGTTCGAGCTTGACAGGATGAAGCTCAGCTTGGGCTTGGTCAAGGACGAAGCCCAAATCCGCCACCTCTTTTCTGAGCTCCGACAAATGGGCTTTATATGGGGCAATTCTACTGGATGAGGTCATCGCTTCTTTTGTCTGAGTAAATTGGATTTGTTAATGTCTTATATTTATAATAATCATGTGATCATTGTTCAACAGCTATATTAGCAATGGTAAAAAATTATAAACATAAAACCAAAGAAGTTGAAATTTTATCTAAACATAAAGAGACATTTAATTAGATCAAGAGGGATTTCCATTAATGAATCTTTGGTTCGTTATAATATTCCCCCATTATGAAATTTCACCCTTGAAATTTTCCTTTTTCCCACACTAAAAAAAATGTGGGTAACTCAGCTTCATCATATCCTCCGATTTCCAAGTCGCTTATTCAAACTTGTAGTTTCCTCACAACACCTTGATGAGGGGAATTGTCATATTTTTTAGAACCTTTTCTCTACGATCTAAGATCTTCACTGGTTTCTCCTCATAAGAAAGATCATCTTCCAATTGTACCACCTCGGAAGAGAGTACATGTGAGGGGTCTGGTATGTACTTTCTTAAGAGGGATACATGAAATACATCATGTACTTTGGCCATAGTAGGTGTAAGTTCTAGTTGATAGGCCATATCCCCGACATGATCAAGAATATCGAAGGGGCCGATGTACCTTGGACTTAACTTCCCTTTCTTTCCAAACCTCATGACCTTCTTCCACGGAGATATGCGTAGAAAAACAATGTCTCCAACTTTAAACTCAATTTCTCGTCGATGATTATCTGCATAACTCTTCTGTCGACTTTGAGCTGCCTTGATATGCTACTGAATGGTTTTTACCTTCTCCACCATTTCCTCGACCATTTCTAGTCCAAGAAGCTTACGTTCACTGACCTCATCCCAACATGCCGGTGTTCTGCACCTTTTCCCATACAGGGCTTCATATAGTTCCATTTGGATGCTCGAGTGGAAAATGTTATTATAAGAGAACTCAACCAGAGGAATATGTTGATCCCATCCACCTTTAAAGTCCATTGAGCATGTTCTCAACATATCCTCAAGTGTTTGGATAGTCCGCTCGGATTGGCCATCAGTTTGAGGATGATAGGCCGTACTGAAGTTCAGTTCAGTATTCAGAGCATGTTGAAGACTCTTCCAAAACGTAGAGGTGAATCTTGGATCTCGGTCAGACACAATAGATAGTAGTACTCCATGAAACCTTTCCACTTCCCTAATATATATCTGTGCCAGTTGATCCAATGAAAAATCCTCCCAAATAGAAATGAAGTGTGCAGTCTTTGTAAGATGATCCACAACAACCCATATTGCATTGTTGCCTTTGTATGCCCTTGGAAGTCCGGTGACAAAGTCCATGGTGATGTTCTCCCGTTTCCATTATGGTATGGGCAATGGTTACTTCATCCCCTTAGACTTCTACCTCTCTTCCTTCACTTGCTAACACACTAGGCACTTTTATGTATATTCAGTGATCTCCTTCTTCATATTATCCCACCAAAAGTTTTCTCAGAGATATCAACACATCTTTGTGCTCCCTGGGTGAATAAAGAAATTTGAACTATGTGCATCATCCAAAAGTTCCTTTTTCATCTTCGGACTTGATGGAACACATAGTCTTTTTCCAAACTGCACAATTCCTTCTTCATTAACATTAAACTCTGAGGATTTCCCTTTTTTGATAGCTTCCACTTTTTCCTGAATTCCCACATCATCCTTTTGAGCATCCTTTAACCTTTCCAAAAGAGATGGTTGAGCAATCATTTGTGAAAGTATTGATGATGTTCCCTTCTTTATGATTCCCACGTCCATCTTCATCATGTCTAAGAAGATTGGATCCTTCTCAATTCTCGTCATTGATAGAATTGTTGGGTCCTTTCTATTTAGGGCATCTGCCACCATGTTCGCTTTCCCAGGGTGGTAATGAATTGAACAGTCATAATCCTTGATGAGCTCTATCCATCTTCTCTGGCACATATTAATCTCTTTCTATGTGAATATATATTTAAGACTCTTGTGGTCAGTATATATCTCACATTTCTCTCCATAGAGATAATGCCGCCAGATTTTCAAGGCAAAGATCATCGCCGACAACTCCATATCAAGCGTTGGATAGTTTTTCTCATGGATTTTCAACTTCCTTGAGGCATAGGATATAACTTTATCATTCTACATTAGCACACAGCCTAATCCCTTCTTTGAAGCATCACTGAATACCACAAAAAGTTCCCCACTTGTGGGTAAAGTGAACACGGGCGCAGTGATAAGCCTCCTTTTCAACTCCTTGAAGATTTCTTCTCATTCATCACTACAATAATACTTTACTCCCTTTCGAGTTATCTTGGTAAGAGGGTTGGACAATCGATAGAAATTCCTCACAAATCGTCGATAATATCCAGCTAACCCCAAGAAGCTACGGATATCCGTTACTGATGTTGGCCTCATCCATCCCTCAATTGAATCTGTTTTGGAGGGGTCCACAGATATCCCATTGCTTGTGATGATATAGCCCATGAATGAGACCTACTTCAACTAGAACTCACACTTTCTGTACTTCGCATAGAGCTTATCCTTGCACAAAGTCCCTAGTACATTTTTTAAATGCTCCTCATGATCTTCCTTGGTTTTGGAGTATATTAGAATATCATCTATAAAGACTACCACAAATTTGTCAAGTTAATCTCTAAAGACTCTATTCATCAATTCCATGAATATTTCTGGAGCATTGGTGAGTCTGAAAGGCATTACTATGAATTCATAGTGCCCGTATCTTGTACGAAAAGAAGTCTTGGGGACATCTTCCTTCGTCACCCATACTTGATAATATCCAGACCACAAATCCACCTTGGAGAAGTATTGTGCTCCACACAGCTGATCAAAAAAGTCATCGATTCTTGGGAGAGGAAACTTGTTCTTTATCATGATTTTGTTAAGTTCACGATAATTGATACAAAGCCGCATTGACCCATCCTTCTTGACGAAGAGGACTGGTGCACCCCATGGTGAAGCACTTGGGCATATAAACCCTTTATCCATATTCTCCTGTAGTTTCTTCAACTCTTCAAGCTCTAAAACAGCTATTCTATATGGAGTCTTGGATATTGGTAGTTTTCCAGGTATAAGTTCAATTGAGAACTCAACATCTCTTCTTGGAGGAAGACCAGACAGTTCCTCGGGAAACACTTCAGTGAATTCCTCCACAATAGAAATTTCTTTAAGGATGGTTTCTTCCTTGGAATCAAATCATCTGATCCAGATACGCATGCTTATAAGGCAGTAATATACATGATTGAGATGATGGAGCTAAAGGAGATTCATCTTCCTCCTGACACTTGTAAAGAATCGGGGGTCGATTCTCCATATGGAGTGTGATTTCCCTATTCCAACAATTTATGTTGGCTCTATATAAGGAAAGCCAATCCATGCCAAGAATTGAATCAAATTCCACTAGAGGGAGTATGAAGAGGTTCTCTAGGAAATTCAATCCACAGACTATAACAGGGGAGGACTTATATTCATGGGATGCAATGATTGCCCCATTTTCCATACTCACCGACATATTTACTTCCATGTTTTTTGGTGGTGATGGGATTGTTCTACTAAACTTTCGAGATATAAAAAAATGTGTGGAACCTAAATCAAAAAGTATGTTTTTTATTATTGAATAAATAACTAGCTTACCTGTCACCACTTCGTTTTCAGGGTTCACTTCGGTAGAAGTGATGGAAAAAGATCTTCCTTACTGCCTTGGAGGTTGTTGGTTGTCTCCGAAAACCCTTGGATTAGGGCACTGATTTGCAAAATGACCTATTTCATTACATTTGTAGCATTGAACAATGCGTTGAGGTTCGAACAGATTGTTCCTCTCCTCTGTCATAGTCGTGGGTCTTTCTTACCGATAGTTAACAGCTAGGTGCCCTTCTCTTCCACACCTGAAGCATTTTCTCGTCCCCTTAAGGAAATTTCCAGGTTGATTCTTTTCGCACTTTTGGCAAGTGGGGTACTGGATCTTCTTAGCACCATTGGATTTATCCATCAGAACACCAGCATTGAAGTCCACCTTACACTTCTTTTCCCCATAATACCCCTGTGATTCCCTGATCTCCATTTTGACCTTGAGGGCACATCGGACAATTTCCTCATAGTTGTCGAAGTCACGGATCGCTAATGCTTTCTGCAAGCTTGGCTTCAGCCCACCAAAGAAGCGGTCAACCTTTCATTCAGGGGTAATGAAAAAGCCGTAAGCATATCGTGCAATCCTTGTGAAGTTTTCCTCGTACGCTCCAATAGATTCTTCATCTTTTTTAAGGTAAAGGAAGTCCCTTTTCATCTTAAGCCGGTGGGTGCGTGGAAAATATTTATCGAAAAACATCTTCCGGAAATCCTTCCATTCCAACGCCTCGATCTCCTCCTCAGGCTTGGTATTTTTTATCAACATCCACCATTGATCAGCTTTACCCTCAATACGATAAGCGGCCAGGAGAACCTTCTCTTGTTCATAACTTTGGAGGATGGAGAATATCTTTTCAATGGAGTTGATCCATTGTTCAGCAATCGTGGGATCGAATGATCCACTAAAAGTAGGAGGCCTTTGTCTCATGAAGATATCTACAGCGACTTGTTATTTATTAGGGGGGGTTGAACATTCCTCTTGACCCGTGTTTCTATTCAAAACTTGAGTCAGCTGAGAGAGAAGCGTGACAAAGTTCGCGATTCCCGCTCCCATTGGATTGGGCATTTCATTAGTAGAGTCATCACACTGATCTTCACAACGGTTGTTAGCCCGAGTCCTCCTATTACCATCCATTTGCTAGAATAAAAGGAAATTTAGGGGTAACACATAAAGGTTAATCCAAAGAAAAAGTTGATGACTTATAAATAAACTTTTATTTCTTTAACTCATGAGTCTATAGGCTTCAATCTAGGATTTTCATGATCTCCTTTCTAACATATATTCATAGGGGAATTTTTTTTAATTCCCTTAATAAGGGTTCATACTATGCTTTTGAATTTATCAAAACATATCCCCCGGGAGTGTCGTAACCAAGAGTGCAGCAAGGCCCATTGTCATCACCAGTTCCCGTTCGAGTCTAGATCAAAGCGGTGTTTTCGGGTTTTACCCAAAGGATACATCTGTGCCAGAGCCGCCTCTACCTGCTCGTATCCAGAAAGGGATGTATTTGTTTGATAAACCACTTACTCAGTACTTACCAAAACATAGGGATGTTTTTATTATACTTAGTCTTGTATCTAAGGCTTTACTAGGGTTTCCTAATCCCAAAAATAACTAAACCTATCCTCTCATACCAACTATGACAACCCTTCTTTTATTACAAACATAAACATGATTTATTACAAAAAATTCACTTAATACAACAAGAAGATCAAGAGGTTTAGTGTCTTTGGGGCTTAGGATAATTACATAAAAACTTAAAACATGAAATACAATATCTTTATTGAAAACTTCCTTTACATGACCACTACATTCCCTCGTACTTATCATTGCATGGGATAACCTGAGGACATGCATAAGAAAAGGGTGAGCTATAAAGCCCAGTAAGGGAGTACAATGGAATAACATGAGGAGTAAAATACATGTTAGACAATAGGCATATCAATATATCATAAAAGAAACATGAACATAAAGGCATGATAAAGCATGATAATCATAACATTGAAATGTGGCAACAACACTTAACATGGAATTATCATGATCCAAGGCTCATTGCACATGGAGCATGAGTAAATCCTCATTGCACATGAAGCACGAGTAAACCCTCGTTGCACTTGAATCAGCATGAGTAAATACTCATTTCACATTACGTATCATGATACTATACTTTACCCAATGCATTGGAGCACTATACGGGCGCACCCTTCTTAAACATTTAATTTCATGCATAAGTGTGCCACATGGATCATAAAACATGGATTCATAAAACATAATCATTTATTCCACGATGAAGGAATGTGGAATTCCTACATGAAACCTTATAATCAATAAGTAAATGTGCATAAAGGTGAATACCCTTGATGGTGAAATGGGCATGGTATTCACTACATAATGGCATTGGCTTAGAAAATCGGTGCGATTTCGACTGTGTAACGGCGTGACATAAGAATTCATAAAAATGGTTGATGAGAGAGAAAGGGGTTCCTCATCATATTTAAATGTAATGGAAAGTAAGGATGACATATAGATACATGTCCCAACAATTTAAATGGAATTTATATTCATGATACAAAATTATTTCTTCAATGTAAAAGAAGGGAGAGAAGTTCCTTTCGGAATTTCGGCATAGTAACGGGTGTACATGGGAGTAAATTAATGAGAGAGGAAGGGGTATCCCATCATTCAAACAATATTATGGAATTATGGGGGAGGTTCTAAACCATACTCCAACATTCATAATTGAAATTAAAATGGCAATACAACTTAAATAAAATTGACAAAAAGGAGAAAGGAAGAAAAAATCCTTACTTGGAAGTGTGCTTACAAAGGCTAGAGAGAGGCTTGTGAGAGGATTCTTGGGAAAATGGGGCACCTTGGGAGGATTCTAGAGAGAGTAGGTCAGAGGTTGGACGAACTCCAAGGGATTTTAGTGAGGAGGAAGTGGGAGCTTGGGTGGGTTTATATAGGAAAGGTGAGAGAATTCTTTATTATTTAGGTTTGGGACCCCTTATATTAAATTAATCTAAACCACAAACCATACCATGGTTTTTGCCCATGGTTTTTGGAAAAGGGAAGAGGAAAAAAATATTTTATAAGGCCAAAGTCCAAACATATTAAAATAATAATGTTGCTTATGTGGAGGTGAGTCACACTCCCATGGAAATTAATTTAAAAAGGAAAAGTGTTGAATATGTCTTGAGGGGTCCATTAATGCTTTGAAAAGTAAGTCAAACAAACCCAAAATCATATTATTTTAATGTTAAATCATATAATTGCCGAACATAAAGATTATAGTATTTTATTACATCACTATTGGGTCATTATGAATTCATAAAACACATTATATATTTAAACGATATTTAATTTTTACCCAAATATTTGACTGTCTCAGAAAATTATGAAAAACTCACCGTTGGATAATTTCGACGTCCTGATTCCAGAAATAATATTTATTTTATCTAAATAATTTTCTAAATATTTTAATTTTTAATTTTAAAATAAAAACCGACATTTATCGAAAATTCACGGGTTTTGACAAAAATGGCTTCCAAACCTTAATAAAAATTTTAATTGCATTCATAAAATTATAAGATCATTTATATTTAATAGAAATTAATTTAATAATATTATTATTATTTTATTAAAATATTATTTAATTAAAAAATCCCTTAATTTAATAAAATAGATTTCTTAATTAAATAATAACTAAAAACACCATTTGTACTTTAAAAACTATTTACAATGTATCAAAAATCACTAGAAATTATATTCATTATTATATAAAAAATAATTTAAATGAACATAGTACTACTTATTTGTTACATAACCCCTTAAAACAGCCACATAAGACCTAAGGGTAAGGTGTGCGATGGTGACAGACTCTTGGGGTGGCTCGGATAACATCGCTCGAGTGGTAATCTCTATAAACTTCCACTTTTCCCATAGACGGTCATGTTCGAGCTTGACATGATGAAGCTCAGATTGGTATTGGTCAAGGGAGAATCCCAAAGACACCACATCTTTTCCGAGCTCCGACAAATGGGCTTCGTATGGGGCAATTCTACTTGATGAGGCCATTGCTTCTTTTGTCTGAGTAAATTGGATTTGTTAAGGTCCTATATTTATACTAATCATGTGATCACTGTTCAACGGATATATTAGAAATGTTAAAAAAATTCTTAACATAAAACCAAAGAAGTTGACATTTTATATAAACATAAAGAGACATTTAATTAGATCAAGATAGATTTCCATTAATGAAACATTGGGTCGTTACAATTTTGGCATGGTAACAGGTTTACATGGAAGGCACCAATGAGAGAGAAATGGGTCTATCATAACTCAAACATAAAGATGATAGTATAGGGGTGGTGAAAAATCATACCCCAAAATTTATAATTGAAAATAAAAGGGCATAAAATGTTGAGAAACTAGGATAAATTGGGAAATGAATGAATCCCTTACATAAAAGTGTGCTCCCAAAGGCATCAGAGAGGCTTGAGAGAGGCTTCATGGGAGTTTGGGATGCCTTGGGAGGATTATAGATAGAGGAGGGCATATTTTGGATGAACTCAAAAGGCTTTGTGTGAAGAGGAAGTGGGAGCATGGGTGGGTTTATATAGGAAAGGAGAGGGAATTCTATATTATTTAGGTTTGGGACACCACACATTAACCAAATGAAAACCACAAACCATACCATGGTTTTCAACCATGGTTTTTTCCAAAGGGGAGTGGAAAAAAATATTTTATTATTCCAATGTCCGAATATCTAAAAATAATAGGGTTGCTTATGTGGAGGTGAGTCGCACTCACAAGGAAGTTAATTTAAAATGCTAAAATGATTTATATGTCTTGAAAGGTCCACTAAAGCTTTGTAAAATAAATTTAACAAACCTAAAATCACATTATTTTAATGGTAAAACATATATTTTCAGAACATAATGTTTATATTATTTTATTACTTGACTATTGGGTCATTATGATCTCATAAAACACATTATATATTTAAAAGATATTTATTTTTTAACCAAGAATTCAACTGTCTTAGAAAATTATGAAAAATTCACCATTGGATAATTTTGACATTCTGATTCCAAAAATAATATTAATTCTATCCAAATAATTTTATACATATATGAATTTTCAATTTTAAAATAAAAATGAACATTTATCGAAAATTCACCGGTTTTGACAAAAATAACTTTCAAACCATATTAAAAATTAAAATTGTATTCATAAAAATTATATGATCATTTTTACATAATAAAATGTAATTTACTAATAATAATATATTATTAAAATTTTATTTAATTCAAAAATCCATTAATTTATCAAAATATATTCCTTAGTTTTACATTAACTAAAAATACTATTTGTTCTTTAAAAACTATTTACAAAGAAACAATAATAAAATGAAATTATATTCATTATTATATACAAAAATAATTTATATAATCATAATGATAGGGTCTTGTTACATAACCCCTTAAAACACCAACATAAGACCTTAGGGTAAGGTGCACGGTGGTGATAGACTCTTGGGGTTTCTCAGATTGCATCACTCAAGTGGTAATCTCTATCAACTTCCACTTCTCCCGTAGGCGGTTCCACTCAAGCTTAACGTATTCAAGCTTAGATTGGGCTTGGTCAAGAGTGAAGCCCAATGACGCCACCTCCTTTCCAAGCTATGAAATATGGGCTTCGTATGGGGTGAGTCTACTGGATGGGTCCATCTCTTCCAATGTCTAAGTAAATTGGATTTGTTAAATTCCTATATTTTTACTTATCATGTGATCACTGTTCAATGAGTATATTAGAAATGGTCACAATTAATAATGGTATTTTTAAATCCAAAACCTAAAACCAAATTAGTTCATACATTTTACATAACCATTATAATACATTTTAATAGACCTAGAGAAATTTTCATTAATGAATTTTTGGGTTGTTACATGAAATGGAACCCATCTATAAATTAAAATACAAAATAGATGTAACTTTCATTATTGAGATAATTATATTATATCCATCAAAGTGGTTTGAAAAATATCACTTATAGTAATCTAAATAACTCCCTCCTATGTAGTGTATCCATGAGTAGAAAATGAATCACCCATCACAAGGGCAAGAACCACCTTCAAAATCACATCATGCATGTTTCTCTAAAAGAATATAAAAAAGGAGGATGATATCTCAAATATTTTAAGAATCCAATAAATTTATATAAAACATATATATATATATGGATTTATCCTACTAATATATTTCTCTTGTACATTCTCTTATCCCTCATGAATTTACCCTTGTTTTACAACTCATGAGTGAATACCTTTCCGTTATAACCTTTGTAAACCTCATCAATTGTTAATATCCCTTTTGTTTTATCTTATAAAATGATTAATATTTTTCATAACTAACAAGGGAGTTTCTTGAATAATAAAATTTATCATTTTTTTCTAAGGTTAGTGGAATTATATCTTATACCATTCCTTATGATAAACCTTTAAAAGGTGATCTCATCAAAATTCACAATTTTTTCTCCCTCATACCACTGTTATAAACAGGTTTTTTAATGTAAATTATAAATAAAATAATAAATTTAACTTATCATTTTATTTAATTAATTAATTTTAAATATTTTTAAATGGGGAAATTTCAGTTGGGATGTTTTCATCATCGGTGGAGGTGAATTGTAGAATCCAAAATAATGTTAATGAAAATGTATCAAACTATAATCAATCTCAAGAACACATGTGCAATAATTTTAAAATAATGAATACTATATCAATTAAATTGAGATTAATTTTTTTGGATGGATTTTTTAATATATTTCCTATAAAATTTTTGAATAAACTAATCCATAACCATCAATCTAGTAGCCCAAATTAAGTGATCTGTTCAAAAAATTGAAACTATTAAATGTCAAGAGTATAGAAGGGTACTTTGAAAATATGTCTCATTATAGAAATGCATTAGTTTAAAAAAATTACAATAATATATTAAATATTCCTAAAAATTCATCTTTATTTTTTTAAAATTTAATTTGAGAACTTTTAATTTCATAAAAATGAGATAAATGTTTTATTGTGAAATCTGTGTACAAAACCGCTACCTCTCAATGCCTATACATTGGAACATTTGGCACCTCATTTTTATGTTTGACTAGGGGGTAGGGTTATACTGTTTTTTAGAGTGTTAGGTTTATTATCATCATGTTATATATTTTTTATCTCTCTATCCTCTTAAATAAATTTTATATGAATGATGATACCCACTCAAGTGTCATCCACCAATCAATGGTGTGCTAAACAGTGGGAAATAATTACGAGGGAGAAACACACATAGAGAGTGAGTTATAAAATATATATTGATATTGTTTTTGTGAGTATATTTGTTCTAAATGGTTATTTTAATTATATCTTAACTTGTTTTAAATGATATGATGTACTTAAATAAAAATCATTTTATTTCATTGAAAATCATCGTTCAATCTAAAATGTGTGATTTTTGTTGTTACCATTTGAACAAACAAGAATGAATTACCTTTAAAATAATTTGTGATTTCAATATTATTTATTTTTACTTTTAACTTTCATATATTATAAAATCATAATATGTGATTTTTATGTTAATGTTTAGTTTTATATTCACTCTTTTAGTAGTTTTTAGGGTAATTCGGATCTTGTTTAACCCACAAAAAAGAATTATTAAAAAATTAATAATCATATAAGAATGAGAAACATTAAAAGAGGTGTATAGACCTATTAATTATCACCTTATCATGTTTCTCTAAAACTATAGTTTATTTTACAACTCAATTTTCTTTATTCAATCAACATTTTTCTATTTTTAAAACATCAATAAAAACCACCATGTTTTTATTTTTATTTTTATAAATCATTTCTAAAATTCAAAATATAAACTCTTAATACACCTTGAGAGATTATTTAAGGTCCCAATCTTTTCATCAATTTCCATTTGTGAGTTTTAGGTAGGAGTGAGTGGTCAATATCTGGAAACCTGGTTACTAGTGGAATTAAAGGCATGAAATCAGTATTCATGGCATAAATTGTGATTCATTGATTGAATTCATGTTATTTTTTTAAAGGGTTAAGGGTGTAATTTGGATATCCTACCTAGAATAAATTTATAATGTGAAGTATTTTTTTAGAACATGAATTATTTTTCATTTTTTTGATTTTTCATTTTTTATGTGTGAGGCGAATGAATTTTCAGTGGATGTGAGATTAAAAGAAATCATAGTGTGAAGTATCTTTTAACATCAAGAACATGGCTTCACCAACTAGAATATAAGTTAGGGATCCACCTTTGGATTATCATATTTCACTTTTCCTATCTCAAACCCTAGGTGGGGAGGACATATTATTTGTATGACCTCTAAAGCCACATCAATTAGATTCAACAATCAATCCTCTAAAGATCGATCTATAGTGATGTGATGTTATTTTTCTTTATTTAATATTTTTTCTCTATAATTCTTATTTTTTCATGAATTGATGGGTTTTTCTAAACTATTTTATTGTTATTTATATTTATTAATGAAAAATTGATATTTTTGGGTTGGTATTTTGGGGATTTTTTATTTCCCACAAAAAAGGTAGCATGAGTATGGTGATTTTTGTTTTGTTTATTCTCATATAATGTTGAGATCTCTTTGATTGGGTATAATATTTTTTACCATTTTCAGGATTTAAAATGAAAGTGTGAGATTATCATGTTTTAATCCTTTGGGTAATGGTGTAATTATCCTAACGAAGATATGGAAATAGAAATTTTGAGGAAGAATGATATTGTGGTTTTATTTTTTGATCTCTTTTGGATTTATTATTACTGATATCACATGTTTTTATAATTTAGTGTGTTATATTTAGATTTTATTTTATTTTTGGGTGCTTATAATGGTCGGTTTACTATAAATATTATAAAACATAAAGTTGAAATAATTTTAATTATATGATTTAATAAAGTTGCATTTAATTTAATATATGATCTTATTAATTGTTGATAGAATATAAAAGTAATGATAATATCATGTTAATTTTATTCAATACTATTGATTGGGGATATTTTGTAGGATTA
Source organism: Viscum album (assembly GCA_963277665.1). Classification (NCBI taxonomy): domain Eukaryota; kingdom Viridiplantae; phylum Streptophyta; class Magnoliopsida; order Santalales; family Viscaceae; genus Viscum; species Viscum album. Next base: position 1,513,618,618 of record OY728127.1, on the reverse strand, counting down.
TTTTTTCTAAAAACCTATTTACAAAAAAAATTAGTTAATTCAAAAAATGAATTAAAATGGATTTTTACTAAACATGAATTATTTGGGACTGCCTAACCTATTCTTATTGTGGAAAAATTGTATACCTTGGGATTATAACATTATTGTCTTTGATTATGTATGTAAAATACATTTGAAATTTACGTGTTTTATAAGTTATTTTAGATCCTTGATGTTTTTATTTAATAAACTTATGTGGTTTTTTCATAATGAGAATTGGGTTGGGAGCCACGGACTATTTCAATAATGGTTATTTATTATATGGTTGGGAACCATGGATGAAAAAGGACTGGGATCCCGAGGTGTAGTGGCAGTCGATGTTGATAATTTTGGGATAGTTTTAGGTTATATTCAATGGTGTAGGACACTGGTACGATTATGTCATGTTCATATAAGTGATTTCTTATCAACTATTTTTATTGATTGATTCTTTTTGGATGTCTATATGGATGAATATTCTTATTTTTGGGTCCCCACTATTTGACATAGCCAAAATCTCATCATGGCCTGTGCAGTTTTGATATAGTATCTTAAGAAGATTCTTAGAGAACCTTATTAATTTATGAGTGATAAATTCCTAAATAAATAACCCATTATAAGGGGTTTTATTTATGGTAGTGATGGTTAACTATTTTCAAGATTTATTAATGGAAACCAAGGGACGGTTTAATGGGAAACTATAAAGAGAATTGGTATAGAATATGGAATTTATAATGTGGTTTAATAAAGCATGTTGGATGTAATGAAATAGTTAATTCACATTTAATAATGATGACATACAAGGGATTATAAGAAAGATAAAGAAAATATTCATTATAACTTGGTTTGGAATGATTAAAATCTTATTCCTAGAAAAAGTGGTTAATTAATTAATTAATAATGAATCTGAAACTTGTGTACTTATTTGATATTTAGTCTATAACAGTTACATCCAGGGGTCTTTTATAATGATATTAGCAGATGATCATATGTCTTTATTGTTTTTTGTGTGGTTTTTTTATTATATAACTTTTATTTTATAATTGTATATACTACCCCACCCTTTTTAGTAGAGAAACCAACACCCAAATGTTTTCGTGTCTGTTTTCTGCAATATCAAAAATATAGAGGAAATAGATTGTTAGATTATCCCTCTCCCAACCCTCCCTTAATACATATATGGTTAGCCATATCCTAGGATATAATGTTTTATGGTATAGGGTGGATTTCTACCTAGGATGTGATGGCTCTCAATTTACGATAAATTTTTGTGTGGGTTATAATGGATTGATATATAACACATGCTTATTTCTGGTTATAGTGGCTTTGATTCCCATGGGTGTACATTCATGAGATATGATATCTTGAGGTATATTTCATTTACACATGTTATAATGGTTTTCTGAAATACACTTGGTTACAGATATGACAATGATGATGATGATCTGGATATGTGGACTGATGACAAGATGAGATATTGGGACCTATGTGGGACTAAGGTAGTTAAGGCTGAGGCGTTACTCACATCATGGATGACTTACTTATGGAAGGGATAAGAACAAGATTTATTGAATTGGTTTGTGTGAGTGAAAAACCAGTAAAGAAGTGGAATAGGGGTGCCTTCCTATATATACACCAACTTTTGATATAGAATGGTTTAATTCCATGTATTATTTGGTGTGTAATCCATGGTGAGAATCGGGAAACTAGTATTACCTATTTGGTTGACAAGTTTGATTCATTTTTTTATTCACTATAATTTAGTATGAGTTTTTCACATTTTACATGAGAGGATTCATGGAGGATCCTACTGAGTATACATGTTTTGTATACTCTATATATATAAACTGTTTTAAGGTCAGTATGAAGAGGTTGGTGATCAAGATGGACATTATGAACTTGGAGGAGCTGTCAGAGTTTATACTTGATGCATGTTTTTACTTTTGGTACTCCCATTCTATATACCAGTTGTTTTAGTTTATGTATGATATTACATGTATTGGGATTTCTTCTATTTTTTACAAGGTGTTGGTTGGTAGTTTATCCATCCTATCTCTTTTTCCTTAAATTTATAGAGGGTAATGCCTCCAATGTTTCTACAGTTAAAATCTCTTCGATTCTAGTTGTCATCCTATGGCCAATTCGAGGCAGTCTTTCAGGTTCATAATCACCATTTATTCGTTTTCAACCCATGTGGCATAACATTTGAGGGAGAGGGTCATTATTTATGACCTATAGTCTTCCCTATATAATAAATAATCTCTAAAAACCTATTAAATTTGAAACATCATGATAACACATTCAAATTTTGTCATCATTTTTGGGGAGTGATACATTTTACAGTATATTTTTTATAATATATTTAGGTATTGTGTAAATATATATTTTTAAACTTACAGTTTCATATATCTAGATTTTTTGTAATTAATTTTTTTATAGTTTTTTTTCATGATGGGTTCTTCTTTAGGTGAAACACCAATATTCTAACCTGAACCAGATAGGATTCTATTTCATTTACATCGAAACACACAGGTCGAATTTTTTGTTGGGGGACACACGAATCATCGACAACCCTCTAATCCCTACTTATCATGGAATGAAAACAAAAATTGAATTGAATTTTTATAAAATGGATGAAAATAATTTTAATTTAGAATAATTTACATCACCTAACATTTAATACCAACCATCTTATATACAACTACCATCTAAAGTGCCTAACTTTTAATTAAAAACTATTATAATTCACTTATTAAAGACATATGGAAATACTAGAAGAGATCCACATAAATATTTAATGGAATTCAATGATGTCTTTTCATCGTTAAAACCTATAACAGTGGTTTAAGAATATTTAATACTAAGTGATTTTCACATTATAATACTCTGTAATGGAATGTAAATACAATATAAACACCCCAAATGGAAGTTGGATGAACATAAAATTATTTTTTCTGGAAAAATACCTCCTAAATTGAAAAAAAAAAGAAAATATATTTCTATAATAAAAAAATTATATGTGGAAAAATTACAAGAATACTGAAAACACTTTAAAAATTTATGTTCAAATTTCCCAGATCATCAATTAAGTGATCAAATTCTAATCTAATATTTTATAAAGGTCCAATCCATGTGGATCATAGTATTATTGATATAGATGAAGGTGGTGGTCTAGTATAAAATAATCTAGTCACTATGATTATAAAACCCTAAAATATTATAAAATATATTTTTTGAATAAATTTAATTTCTTTGATTGTTTTCATTACATGAAACACCAACATTATATTTCATAACATACAACATAGAGTTTTAACAAAACATGACATACTATTAAAATGAAATTATTTAATATGATAGTTATCACCTAGATTTTGGAATGGAGGGAATGAATCCGATTAACTAAATTATTAAAATATATCATTTACAAATTTATATATAATGAATTATTTAGTGGTCAATTAATGAGAAATGATAATAGATACCATTTGAAAACAAAGGAAATAATTCTTTTTGAAATACTATATTTATGTGAATAAACATGTTTTAAATTAAAAAGAACAATTTTAGTGAATTATTTTAATGAATTTTACATATTATATATTCAATAAAAAAATTAACATTCAACTTTTGTGTTTTCTAGATAAGATATACGAATATATCTAATATTGAACTTAAAAACTATGATTAAAAACAGTTTGTATGATTTTCTACAATTATTTTAAAATTAAAATTCTCCACTTTTATTAAATATATTTTTTAAATAATCACATCAAAAATATATTGGGCATAACTTTTGGGATTGTTTTGAAAATATAAATTTTTTCAATGAATAGTGAAAAATACTAGTTTTTATTAAGAATTTTCATTTATTTCAATGCATTTAAAAACCTATAAATAATTAAATTAAGGATTTAAAAGTAAAATTTGTAAATTTATATATATATTAATCTAATTTAGGTCATTGAAATAAATTTATTATTGAATGTTTATATAAAAACTTTTTAATCTTTCGAAACTTTTCTCTTTAGAAAACAACATTTTTATCACGTCTGCAGGATTAATTTGAAATTAAAATTTTCCAATTATGTGAATAGAGTAATAAAAAATAGATTAAATATTTTTAATAATAATTATTTATATAATCAAATAAGTTCAAATTAATTTTTTACCATAATTAGTAAAAATATAAAAAACTAATTATCACTCATTAGGTAAAAATAGGTTTACAGGGTGTTAAACTAAAACGATAAGTGATAAAATGACATAGAAACTTCTAAAAACCCCATTTTATGGAAATATTTATGACTTATAAAATCTAAGGTCCTAGAATGGTCCATTTTGGGTCCTTTTGTAAAGTTAAAAACGTGGTTACACCTTTTAATATTAAAAAATTACAAATGCGCCACAGACCTTACTTATAAAAGGTCACCCCCTATCCTCCTCACATCACACGTAAAACCCCATCAGTTTCGACAATAAATGATAAAATAACTTCCTTAATTTTCTCCTCACATAATATAAGTCGTATATTTTTTCATAAATCCAACCTAATAAGGCTTTTGGTGTAAACCAAAAGAAGTCGTCCAAAGAAGATATAATGTCCCTAACCAAACATTTTATTTTATTTCTTCCTCTACCTCCTTCAATTATAATTAAAACATAATGATATAATAAATTACATATAGTCCATATATTTATATGTTTTTATGTTAATTTAAATACATAAAACCATTGTCGCTTCTATCAAATGGAATGTGAAATCATCATCTGTATGTACGGAGGGCTGCCACCTCATGAACCAATGTAATTCAATTTCTATCACCACCTCCCATGAATGGATATAATGATAGATTTAATTTATATATATTATATTTATTATATAATTATACTTATTTAATTATAATATCACATATTCATTCATATTTTCCATTCTTTATGAAATACGATAATGTCACTCCTTTGTACGGTGGACAACCGCATCACGAAGAAATGTGATTCATTTTTCACATACTCTTTACATGGAAGGTAATAAGAAATAATATTATATTAATATATTATATTAATTAAATATTAATAATTAATTAAAATAAATATATCATATACTTTTTAACCCTTCCATTGAGAAAATGATAATGATGGTTGTCTTTACATGGGACTACTACCTCACAAAATGATGTGATTCATTTTTTACAAACGATTTACATAGAAAATAAAAAATGATAAATTTTATGGATATATGTGATTTATATGAAATGATATTTATTCTTAATAATTAATATAAAATCCACTTCCTTACCATTTCACCCATTAAGGTAATTATAATGTCGCCCATGCATATGTATGACCTACCGTCTCCATGAAGCGATGTGATTAATTATCATTATTAAAAATTAAATAATGATTTTGAAGATTTTTATAATGAAAATAAAATATTTATAACATTAATATAATTATAAATATTATGTAACAATAATATATTTTTAAGATCTATAACTTTCCAAAGGAAACATTTAGGACAAAACAAGACAATTAACACCCAAAACAATAATGATAATGAAAAATTATTAGCGAACGAGTAATAAGATGCTATAAAAGGATCATATATGATATTATAAATAATAATTTGATTCTTTTATAATTTAATAACATATTTAAAACCATTATAAATGAGTTTCAGTAATGCTAAACTAAATGGATGCACGATGTAAGGGATTAATATCTCAATTTCCATTCTTTGGGTTATACAACTACTTCATTCATTATATTATTCTAAAATTATGTGTGAAATTAATTTTGATTTCTTTATATTATATTTAAAATTTATTTTTTTGATGAAAATGTATTACACAAAATCATCCCATTTATTAATAATCACCTCATTGATATGAACATTTTAAGGGTTTTGCCTCAAACATCTTTCTTTGAGACACATGTTCTTATATGAAACTAATTTATTTTTAAGGGTGTATAGACCTAAAAATTACATGAAATATCTTGAATAATTCTTATATCAAGGTATTTTATGTTTCAATTCATCTACTTAATTCAAGATAATTAATGATTCAAACTTTACCAAAGCAAGAAGGCTTTATATTTCAATCACATTTTAATTTGGATTGCTTATGCTTGAATTCCCATTGAAGGAAATTATTTGATAATTATATAATAATACCCTTAAATTTTGTTATCCTCTTGTTATTAATTATTTTTTCATTTAATTTTACCATTCACCTTTATTTGGTACTAAAATTTATTGATAAAATATTTTAATAACATCTAACTTCATTTCTCTCTTCAGTCAAAAATTCCTTTTCATCAAAATCAATGTTTTCTAAAAAAGTTTTAAAAAATTTCTCAATATTATTTTTTATAGTCACTTTTACCATTAATTTTAATTTTAAAAAATATTTTAATATAAATCACCCCTTCATTTTCTAAAAAAGATATTTTATGAATTTTCTTAGAAAAATTTGAAATGTCTTTTTGTTCTTTTAAAATATTCAGCATGAACAAAACTCTTCCGCTGTTATAACAACTCAATGTTTCAAATCTTCCTTTTTAATTTTCAAGGTTTTTTTCAAAAAAGATTTTTTAATTAATTTTTGATAATGTTTTATATTTTAAATAAGTGTTTTAAAACAATAGAGTACATTTTCCTCATGGAATGATTATATTGATCTTTTAAAATAGTTTTCCATCTAAGAATAAATCCAATGATGTTACTCAAAGTGAAAAGTTGATTTTCCTCAAGAATTTTTTTAATCCTTTTAAAATTATTTTCATCAATGAAAATAACCATTGAATTTATTGATTTATGATAAATTATTTATATATTCCTGTCACATATATACCTTTTTATTCTTTATTCATTTGATAGGGTAATAAAATCCTTGTGATCATTTCTCAAATACCTTCATTATGAAATTTCCTTTGAATGTGATATGAAGAAAGATTATGAATCCCATTTTTTCCATGGGTAATTCTTATATTATACATTATTATTTATTTCCTTTATATGTTACACATATATCATGAAAATTTTATAATGGGTGTTCCCAGATAGCCCTCCAATGAATTTGGTAAACCTTTAGTCTCATGAGATGTCATGTATGGTTTTAGGAAGTAAACCCAATCCTTTATGGGAACATTTACACCAGGTGATATTGTCTAGGTATTTATAATTGACTCATTTTTATGTCATATTTCTTGTTTCATCCACATTTACTATGATTCCATGATCTTAGGATATCATATTCCTTTTGTCATGATTTCATGTTATTACTCATGTTCCTTCTCTTTTATTATATCATGACATACCTTTGACGCACACATTATGTTTACTTAAAAATTTTATTCCCTTATTGGTATTTTTAGCTCATCCCTTTATTTATTTATTCCCCAAGTTATCCCTTCCATTTTTAGGATCTCAAATGGTTTTTTGGATCTCACTATAGATAACAAAATAATGAAGCCATATATATGTTTCCACTTATTTTATGTGAACCTAGTCTTCCAAATTCACTTGGCTTTACGATCCTTGTGTTGCATGAATGAATATTTATGTTTAATAATTATGTAATAAAATGTGTAAAAGATTAAAAACGAAGGTTTCATGATTAAGTCACCCTATAGATTATTTTTTATGATTATGTGGTTTTCTAATATGAATATTTTTTCTCACACTGTACTGCTTAATTTAATTCAATGGAGGGAACCATAAAAAACGTGGATAATGTTTAATGTGATAGAAAATATATTGATGAGAAACCAAATGGGATGATTACTAGAGTGAAGGATATTGTGATTATGCCTAATCATTTTTCATGATATATGATTAAAAAAAATCACATTAACCAACTCTCAGACTCACAAAAGAAGGGAATGATAGATTTCATTGATAGTTATAGTTGTAGAGACCATGGAGGAAAGAATATTTCATTTTCTATATGTTTAGAATGTGGTAAGAAGCACCCTAGTGAATGTTTTATAGGAATGGGAAGATGTTTAGAGTGTGGAAAAAAGACATAAAGAAGATAATTTATCAAGAAAAATGAAAAGTTTGGTTAATAAAATGGATGAAAATAATGGTCTCCCTAAAGCATCATCAAGTGTTGAATGTTTTAAATGTATAAATTATAGAAATTATGAAAATCTATGTTCAAGGGGGAAATATGATGTAGATAATCAGCAAAGTGGTATGGGTAGTTGTTATAATCCTAATGGTGAGTACACCACAAATGACATATGAAAGGTATGGGTTGTTATAATATTATTTTTTTATTAAATGTAAGAAACATGATTAAATTGAGGTTAATTAATGTCAATACTTGATTCATATCATGTATTTTAGAAAATAGGTATTAAGGATTAAGATGATGAAAATTATTTAATAGTTTAATAATTAAGTGGAATGATTGAATTGTGTGGTCATGGGAATTAAATAATTGTCTTATATGAATAATGAAATATATAAGGATTGTTATATTTAATTTTTATATTAAGGATTTATAAAAATATATTGAATAGTACTGATGACCTGGAAATGTTATTTCGTAGTAAGGTGATATTTTATGGAAAACACATGATTAAGAGAATATAACCCATGAAATGTTCTTGATGTTAACAGAATGATGTTTAGTTTGGGTAAAGTGATTATTGATATGGATAAAGTAAACTAGATAGCATTGATGACCCCAGAACTAATTAATAATTTTTGGATAAAGTGGTATATTTTATCATTGATGTAGTTTAAAATATAATTGGATTTATGGAATATATTCAATAATATATTTTTATATTTAAGTAATGATGAATATTGTATATTTTCATTGAGTTTTTATGGTAATTATTGTTATTACCATGCTTTAAGAGAATATATGACCATTTTGTCAACATATTTGGTATGTGGCCACTAATAGATACTTATTGAAATTTGGGTGATTATTGTTATGTTTAATTTGAGAAATTTATTAATATTATTTATATATTTTAAATTCTCTAAGGGACACAAGGTTAACCATTTTTTGGAATGGTTTAAGATGAATTTTGGAGGAGGATTTAGATATTAATATATTTTTTCACCATATTAAGATTTATTCATAACTTGTTTTAACCATTTTTTTATAAAAACTACAAAAAAAGGAATTAATTATCATAATTTTATGTATCTTATTATTTTTTAGTTATTCAGACATGATAAATTAATCTCCTAGAGTAAGGGATGCAGTGGAAATTGATCAAGGCACAACCATAGGATGATATTGTGCTTATTAAATGGAATTAAATGAAATAAGTATATCATCCCATGAAAATTACACAAATATTTTAAAATGATGTTTAAATAAAATAGTGTCCTATTACCAACAATTTTTATTATATAAATTGCTTTTTTCATACATCTTTGGTTTATAGTTTGGTGGTTGTTTATTTTCAAATTATCATTCACTTTCTTGTGATCAATGGTCTATGTCACCCTATGAATATTTTCTTGTTATTTTCCTCTTCTATGTCCATATTTTCACTTCCCTCTAATTTTATCCTATATGGGATCCTTTTTATGTGTAATTTTTCTGGACCTTCTCACATCCCTTTACCTCTTTTCAAGAGTTATTTTTTATTAACCCTTTTTATAATGTGGGTTTCCAATAAATGGATTTTCAAATTTTGAACCCTTGATTACTAAAAATTAGTACAACTTATGAGGATGAAATTTATTTAAGGGTGGTAGAATTGAATACCCAATGATTTTATAAATTTTGTTTTCTAATAATTGTAATTTCCTAGATAGATTTCATTACAAATAACATCGATTTTATCTATTCTTATACACAACACTGAGTTTTAATGAAACATGACATACAATTAAAATATTATTATTGAATAAGAAAGTTATCAACTATCCATTAGAATGGAGATTATGAATACGACTAAAACAATTATTAAAATATATGATCTACACATGTATATATAATGAATTATTTTGTGAGAACTTAATTATAAATGAAAAAAACAATTTGAAAACAAAGGAAATATTTTTCTGAAAAACTATTCCTATTAATAATAACATATTTTACCTCAATAATTTAACCAAATAATTTTTAATGAATTATTCTAATGAAATTTAAATATTATATATTAAATATTTTTTTTACAATAATCACATGTGTTTTCTAGAAAAGGTATAAGAATTAATCCAATTTTATGCTTAAGAATATGGTTTTCAAAAAACTATAACGCCCCGACCCCAGAAGCCTAGATTCAGTGCATTATTGCGTATCATCGACATGATCAAAAAAAGATCAAGTCTAGAAAGACCAATTAGTCTAGTTTCCTTGGAAGAGCTAGATACATTCATAAGGTTTACATTACATAATAAAATGGAAAAATACAACAACATTGTTTCCATAGACAACACTGATATCCCGTAGACTATCCTTCCAAGTCGGTCATAATATACTTCTTTGCATATTGAAAAAAATTAATCATTGAAAGAGGTAAGCTCAGATGCTCAGTAAGGATAACAATAAAATGGAAACTTTCATAAGTAAGTATAAATATTTAAGGCAATATATAAGACTAAATCAAAATACTTTTAAACATTAACTTCAGCATAATATCTAAAAGATAAAATCAAATAATTACATTTACTTATTAACATGGATATTCTACTAGTCTAATAATCACATGAAATATCAATAGCCACTTTCATAATGATGGAATGCATAATGTCTGACTTCATAACCACATAGTCAAAGGCCTTGTGGCAGGACTACAAATAAGATTTTGTCAAGGCCTTGTGCCAAGACACTAGTTTGTCTCATGAGACCTACCAATGCATCAAAAAGTTACTATGAACAATGCATTCCTCATATGAAAAGGTTGAAACATAACATAAACATTTGTATTAAACCTAGCATACAAAATGTCAATAATTTAACCATAAACCATGAATGGTATAAAAATAACACATCCACAGTCAAAAAAAATTCATTAAATACAACATGAAAGATTTTATTATAATATATTAACCTCAATCGAGAATAAGTAACGATATTGACATAGATAAAAATAATCATCAAAATGATTTGAGAGAAATATCACCCTTTTTATTGAAAACATTTAAAAGTTACACTATTTATCAAAAAGCCATTTAAAATAGATTTTTGAATAAATGTATCCCATACCACTTTGAAAAATTTAAAAGTAATTTTAATTTTAAAACATTAATTTACATATAAATAAATCCTTAAAAATATTTTTAAACCATGGACATTAATGAGAAATATTTAAAAGAATAAATCTTTAAAATATTTAAAATGATATTTTGGTTAGAGATTATGAACAGATTAGAGACACTTGAATAAAAATAATTGAGAGAATAAAAACTTTATAATATCTTGATAATAAAGGTATTCATGATATACTATGTCAAATTACAGTATATACACCAAACAAAAGTGAGTTGGCGCATAACAACAAAGAAGACTCAATGGAATGTAAGTTGAGATGAAATACCTTATAAAGACCATATCTTTAGGTTAAGGATAAATCAATGGAAAAATTATGTCTAAAAAATATAAATACACTAAATATTATTGGATATTTATTGTAAATAAATCAGTGGACATTCACACATATTCTTGTAAAAACAACACAATGAATTGGATGTTCAACTCAATGAATGGAGATTGAGTTAAAATTATTCTTATGAAGTTCATACCGATGACTTGAGTATTTATAAATGGAGTGATTATGAGTATAAAAATTATATCCATGCAAAGGGGAGTGTAAATCACTACATAAGTAAATAAATAGTGATTTCACACATAATCTTGGAGTAAAGTAATCAATGAAGTTTGCGTAAAACCAAAGGAGTGGAAATTGAAATTTGAAATTCCCTTACCGATTTGGTAACATACAAAACATACACCCCATTAAAGAATTATCATCCAATGATGATTTAAATTCCCATGAAATAAAGTATATTACACAAACCATACAATCATGGGTAGTACATACACCACACAAAAGGTAATAATGGAAAATATACCATGAATCTCATGGGAATAAAAGTGAGATGAAAAACCCTTACCTTGTACTTTTCATTGATCAAGGATATGTTAATCTACTTTATAATAGTTAAATAATTGTTATTAAATTATAAAATAACCATATACATTAATATGATATCATATATGATCTTTTAATATTGATATTTTAGTATTATCGTCGTTTCGGGAGTTAACTGTTTCGTTCTTCTTTATATGCTTGGTTACGTAATCCATTTTTGTTATGGATGGGTTGTTTCTTATTAATATTAAGAATGATATTATGTCTTTAAACATTATTTTTAATCCTAAAATGAAAATTATTCTTTAATGGATACGATGGGGAATTAATCTCATCGTGTTTGTGGTGACGGTAATCCGTACGTACGCATGAGCGACAATATCATTCTTTTGATATTAAAATCATATATAATTGGATAGTATATCATATATACAGGATCATTATCATGTAATATTTATTATTTACACCAATTATACATCATTATTATACGCATCCAAATAATAATGTATTGAATAACAACTACACCACAACGTGGAGATAGTAAGTCGTTCGTACGCACGTATAGTGACATGTCATTCAATGGATTGATAAAATAATTAATATGGTTGTACAATATTTATAATAACATCAGAGTGTATATAAGATACTGGTGTTATTATTTTAAAATGGAAACAAAAAATAAAGAGGAAGTGGAAGAAGAAAGGAACTTGAAAGAAGTGATGAAATATTTACCTCTTCTTCAGGTTCTTCCTTTTCATTTGATCAAAAGTGATCTATAGGTTGTATTTATAATTATATCAAGGCATATTGGATGAAGGGAGGATAGTTGGGAGAATATTTGGGCAGGTTTTGGCCGACCCTAATGGCTTTGAATGTGTGAATTAGAGAGAAGGGAGTGCCCTTTTATTAGAGGATTGAGGGGCACCTTAGGAAAAGCTGGAAATATTATTTTATAATTAAATCCTTTTCGGTTTACAATGGATCAAAAATGAATTATTTAAAGGTTAATTTTGGGATGGTTCGAAAACCACTCAACCAATAGGTTTTAGATAGGTTTGTGTCACTATATTAACTTTATCTTTTAGATTTAACTCTTAGTTAAATAGTTTGACATTTACCATGTCCCTTTGTATTTTTATATTATATGGTTAATAATCTTACTATAAACTTCCCAAATAACCCCAAGTGGTTAATTAATGATACACCTATCATTATATAAGTCTGTTGGCTGAACCTTATATTTTTAGGAATAGAATATCAATTAATTTTATAATCGTTTTTATTTTAACTCTTTTATGTCAATTTTGACACTATTGGGTATTTTGTTTTTGCTAAATTTATAACAGCATTATTACTTCGACGAAAATTCATCTAACCAAGCCTAAAATGTAATATTAACCTTTAAAATTAGTGTAATTCATAAATGTCTCAAATTACATTTATTTGGATATTTATAATATCAATTATTTTAATATTTCATTAATTATGTAATTACTGCATCATCATTGTTTCATAAATAAATTTAATTATTTAATCTATAAAAATTATAAATAAAATACAATTATGTACGAAATCTCTTTATCTTTCTAATTAATATTTATTGTTCAATTTATCTTATATGTAACCCTATATTAAAAATAGTTTAGTTATTAAACTTTGAATTTAATACTTTTAACTTTTCTTTGAATTAAATAATAATAAATGTCCTAATCTAATCCAAGTGGACCCAAAGGATCATATTTTATTCCAAAGGTTGTTTTTGGTCGAATTAAAATTATCCAATAGAATTATTACATGTTTTAGGTAAATAATAATAAAATTTTTACCCTTAATTACCCTATTTACTTTTAACCGTGGTAAATAAAAGTAAAAAATTACTATTCACCAAAAATTATTTTCATCGTATTGAACCACAATTTACATACTGAAATCAACCTTGTCTATTTGAATTTTTAAATTCAACTCACAGAAGCGTTAAAATTAAGTTTTATGTAAATTTACAAATGCTCCTAGGAGGTGGGTAAGAGACGGTTAAAAGTTCAATAAAATTTTATACATCTAATTTTATTATAAAATGACTCCAATGAATTATATTTAAATTATATAGGTATTATATATATATTTTTACTTAAAATAAATTTAAATAAAATAAATAATTATATAAATAAAAAGTCGGTTGTAAACTATAATGTAGTGTTTTTTCACTATTCATCAAAAATTGAAAGTGTTCAGAAAAATACCAAAAATTCAGTCTAAGATATATTTGATATTCCAAATTCAAAAATGATATGTATTTTACCAACTTCAAAACATAGAATATTTATTAATTAATTTTAAATTGTTTCATGTTGTCAAAACAAATAGCGTGGTTTTAAGAAACAATAATTATCAAAAGAATGACACTTTTTATATATAATTTTAAAGTGAAATTAATTCCAATGACCAACATTGGATTAAATGGTAAAAATATAATTTATTTATAAATCCAAACCATTCAAATTTATAATTTAACACTATAAATTATTCTTATTAAAAAAGATTCTTTCAATTAAAATTTAGTATTTCTCACTATCCACACAAATATGAAAGTTATCCGAAAAATACCAAAAAATTATAAAAACTAAATTTTTATGTCCCAATTATAAATAATAGGCCTATTTTGTCAAATTGAATATATAAAAGTGTCAAATATTGTATTTAAAAGGGTTCACCATTAAAAGGCGGTAAAATTTCATTTCTGAAAAATACATCTTTTATCAGAAAAATTGAATTTGTTCATATCTTATGTAATAAAACACATAATATGAATTATAAAATTTTATGGAGTATATAAAATTCAAAATTCAGTTAATACTAGTCATAACTACTTTAGAACGGCTAGTGTGGTAAGTCGTGGTGCACTCGATCTCGATGTTGTGTGTAGCACAAGATATTGAATTAAAGAAAATAACTTACTATGAAATATTGGGGTGTTACATTCTTCCCCAATTTTGGAAAATTTTTCCTCACAATTTTTAAAATTGGGCTTGGGAACTTCATTGAAATTCCACATCAGAAAAAGAGTCAATAAAACCATCACTTTAAAAGAAAGAAAGAGAAGTAAAAAAGTTCACCCGAGATAACCTATACTAGGATTCCATGTAGGAAAACATGGATATGTATGATAAAATAAGTGTCATGTTTTGATGGAGAGGGATATAAAACATGATTAGGAGAAAGTTAACAATAAGAAAACCACAAAATTGTGATGAGATAAATGTTCATTAGTTTCCTAGTAGAAAAATTAAACGGATAATGTTTTTTGTTTTAAGTTCCATTTTATAAAGTTGAGGAATTTATTTATGAGATTGAATAAGAACATAAAGAGATATACTAACTTTTAAAGCAGAGTTTCATCCATTAA
The DNA here is from genome assembly GCA_963277665.1 of Viscum album. Taxonomy (NCBI): domain Eukaryota; kingdom Viridiplantae; phylum Streptophyta; class Magnoliopsida; order Santalales; family Viscaceae; genus Viscum; species Viscum album. The sequence continues at coordinate 1,513,603,125 of OY728127.1, read as the reverse complement.
TAAATTTCTACCGCTAACTCATCTTTTTTTTTTCAAACAATGAGTATTCAAGATGACTTGGTCACACCTGAAGCGCTGGAATCAACTTCTAGAGAATCACATAATCCACAAAGGATAAACTATATATATTTACCTTTTCTTTAGAGATTAACCACAACCAAAATGGTTAGTAAAAGATTAGATGATCCCCAAAAAAGATAATCCTTTAGGGAAAGAAATACTTATCTTAATTTATAAAATTAAACCAACAATACCAGTAGTTCAATAAATACCATTCAATACAAAATTGTCCTTAAAATACATATATATTATCCAAACTAATATTCAAACCCAAAACATAGAAGAATTTTATTACGCAGTCTTCAACGTTAAATTGTATTTCCAAATAACATAGACTACTCTTAAAGTCGCATACTTAAAATTAATTAACCAAATCACATAATCTCTATGATAGGTTAATCATTTCCATAAATAATCCTAATTACTATAAATCCACAATAAAAACACAGATAAAAAACCACCATTACTCATCAAATGAAATCCCATAGTATTATATTTTCCTTAGGCATATAGTGTTCCCAATAGTGTGAACGTCTTCCAAAATAACATTTATCACTTAATCACCAAATCATTTTCCTATACTAAGGGTATTCATTTGATAAGACATAAGATCCCAAATCAATATATTATTGTTCAATAAAATCATTTAACTAAAAATAATTAGTCGCACTAACCGGGGACTTCATGTAGTCCAGTGGTAGGCGATAAATCCCAATCGCACTCTAGTTGTAGGTTCGATTCCCACAACTTTTTCTGACGTGATAGGTTGTCAAATGGTCTATGTGTTTTCCTTTTTCAAAAACTATATTTTATAACATTAACAAAATGAGATAAATTCTTCAAAAAAACCATAACATAATTTAACCACAAATGTTATCTCATACCTTACATTTTCATCCAAAAATATAATAACTTGTAATTTCCTCAAACTCAATGATCATATAAAACCAAATGGTTATTTATATCTATATCCATAATAGAAAATATAATTCTTCCTCAAATATCATTTTTAAAAGACAAACTACTAGGTTGAAAATACTAGAGAAAATTATTACAAAGTAATCCCATCAACATAGAGCACTAATACTTTTAAACATTTCTCCAACCATTTATTTCCACATAGCTTCTTCTTTTACGAGGAAAATATCCTATTGAATGGGGAATTAACTCAGTAGATGGCCAAGTCCTCTACATTTACAGAAAATGACTATAAATCGATTCTTGGGACCATTTTTATTTTCTTCTATAATACTCTTCAGTTTTTCCTCGATAATTATTTACCTTATGTCCTTCTTTCCCACACGTAAAGCATTTATTTGTTTCATTGAGACACTTTTTTGGGTGTCTCCTTCGACATTTCCTGTATAATGGAAATTGAGGATTCTTTTCTCCATGCTCTCCACTTCTAGAGCTCTTATCATTCATCGCCTTTCTCTTCTTTTTTGAGTCTGGGAGTTTGTTAATATATATGTTGTTGATCATATTTTTCGCAAACAGATTTGGCATGAACACAATATCATTTATGCCTATCAACATTCCATTTTTTTACTCATTTCCACCAATGTTCCCACCTTGTACATCATTCTCAAAGTTAGTATGACTTCCTTGGAATCCAGCCATAGACTAACATAAGAAAGCATAGTGTGAGTCATAAAATCATTTTGAGAAATATCATAACACCTTATTTTCAATCTAAAACACATTAGGATTAACGAGGGTTATTTATTCTCATCTTATATTGAAATCCTTCAAATCAGTTTGTAAAGAAATGTGAATTATCCTAAGCATATCCCACGAGAGTGTTGTAACCAAGAGTGAATAAAGGCATGTTGTAGTGTACCAAGATACCCTAGGTCAAGCCCAAAACTCCTTGTCGGAGTTTTCACTCCTAGGTACAACTGTTCCAGATCCTCCTCTACCTGCTCGTATCTATACAGGGATGTATTGTTTAGAAAACCCACATAATCTCTACAATACCAAAATTCTAGGAAGTTCTTCTATACTAGCCCTCAAAATCTATCTTAGGGTAATGTGTTCTAATCAGAGTTTATTTAAATCTAGATTCCATGGATTGTAATAACCTTCCTCTAATACCAAATGTAATGCCCTGACCCCAAAAGCGTAGAGTTGGTGCATTATTATGTATCATTGGAATGACCACAAAAGATCACATCTCGAAATAACGATTAGTTTAGTAGCCTTAGAAGTGCTAGATACTTTCCTAAGGTTTACATTACATCATAAAATGAAAAATTAAAACAACATTGTTTTCATAGAAAACACTGATATCCCATAGACTATCCCTATAGGTTAGTCATAATATACTTCTTTGCGTCCTAGGAAAAATAAAACATAGAATGGTGTGAGCTCAGATGCTCGGTAAGGATTACAATAAAGCAGAAACATTCATAAATTAGCATAAACATTTAAGGCAATGTATAAGACTAAAACAAAATCCTTTTAAACTTGAACATTAGAATAATATGGAAAAGATAAAATCAAATAATGCCATTTAATTATTCATATGGATATTATACTAGTCAAATAATCACATGCAATATCAATAGCCACTTTTATAATGATGGAATGCATAATGTCAGACTTCATAACCACATAGTCAAGGCCTTGTGCCAAGAATACAAATAAGATTTTTTCAAGGCCTTGTTCTAAGACACTAGTTTGACTCATGAGACCTACTGATGCATCGAAGAGCTATAGTGGGCTCCACCTATCACTTACTAAGTCCAATTCATTCCTCATATGAAAAGGTTGAAACATAACTTAAACATTCGTACTAAAACTTGCATATGAAATGTCAATACTTTAACCATTAACCATAAATGGTATAAAAATATCACATCCACAGTCAAATATAATTCATTCAATATAATATAGAAGATTGTATAATAATAGATTAACCTCAATCAAGAATAATGTAAGATATTGACATAGATGAAAATAATCATCAAAACTATTTGAGAGAAATATCCCCCTGTTTTCTTGAAAACATTTAAAAGTCACACAATTTATCAAGAATCCATTTCAAATAGATTTTTGAATCAAAGTGTCCCATACCACTTTTAATCTTTTATAATTAATTTTAATTTTAAAACATTAATATCCATATAATAAATCCTTAAAAACATTTTTATACCATGGACATTAATGAGAAATATTTAAAAGAATAAATATTTACAACATTTAAAATGATATTTTAGTTAGAGTTCATAACCAAATGAGAGACACTTGAATACAAATAATTGAGGTAATAAAAAATTTATAATATCATGAGAAAAAATGGATTCATGATATACTATGTCAAAGTACAGTATATACATCAAACAAAAGTGAGTTGGCGCATAACAACAAAGAAGACTCAATGGGATGTAAGTTGAGATGAAATCCCTTATAAAGATTGTATCCTTAGGTTAAGGATAAATAAATTACATAATTATGTGTGAAAAATATAAATACACTAAATATGACTGGATATTTAGTGTAAATAAATCATTGGACATTCACACATATTCTTGTAAAAACAACACCAATGAATTGGATGTTCAACTCAATGAATGGAGATTGAGTTGAAATTATTCTTATCAAGTTCATACCGATGACTTGAGAATTTATCAATGGAGTGTTTATGTGAATAATAAGTATATCCACACAAAGGGGTGTGGAAATTACTACATAAGTAAATAAATATTGATTTCCACATAATCTTAGAGTAAAGTAATCAACGAAGTTTGCATAAAACCGAATGAGTAGAAATTGAAATTTGAAATTCCCTTACCGATTTAGTAACATACGAAAAATACACCCCATGAAAGAAGGATCGTCCAATGATTATGTTAATACCCATAAATTAAAGAATATTATACAAACCATACCATAATGGGTAGTGTATACACCACACAAAAGGTAATAGTGGAAAATATAGCATGAATCTCACAGGAATAAAAGTGAGATTAAAACCCCTTAACTTGTACTTTTACTTGGTCTAGGGTACGTTAATATCTTGTATAATGTGGAAATAATTTTTATTAAATTATAAAATAACAATATACATTAATATGATATCATATATGATCTTCTAATATTGATATTTTAGTATTATCATCGTTTCGGGTGTTAACTGTTTCGTTATCCCTTATATGCTTGGTTATGTAAGCCATGTTTGTTATGGATGGGATGTATCTTATTAATATTCAAAATGATATTAAGTCTTTAAAATTTATTTTTAATCATCAAATGAAAATTATTCTTGAATGGATACGATGGGGAATGAATCTCATCGTGTTCGTGGAGACGGTAATCCGTACGTACACACGAGCGACAATATCATTATTTTGATATTAAAATAATATATAATTGGATGGTATATCATATATATAGAGTAATTATCATGTTATAATTATTATTTACACCAATTATACTTCATTATTATACCCGTCCACTTAATGATGTATTGAATAACAACTACACCACGGCGTGGAGATGGTAAGTCGTACATACGCACGAATGGTGACATGTCATTCAAAGTACGGATAGAATAATGAAGATGGTTATACCATATTTATAATAAAATCACAGTATATAGAAGATACCATAGTTATTATTTTAGAATGGAAACAAAAAGGAAAGAGGAAGTGGAAGAAGAAAGGAACATGAAAGTGCTGATGAAATATTTACCTCTTCTCTAAGTTCTTCATATTGATTTGATCAAAAGGGATCCTTAGGTTGGCTTTCTGACTACTTTCAGGCCTCTAGGATGAAGGTAGGGGAGTTCGGAGGATATTTGGGCAGGTTTTGGTGGAGACTAATGGCTTTGAAGGTGTGAATTCGAGAGAAGTAGGAGTGCCCTTTTATAAGAGGGGTGAGGGGCACCTTAGGAAAAGCTAGAAATGTTATTTTAGAATAAACTAATTTTTGGTTTATAATGGCTCCAAAATAAATTATTTAAATTATATGATGGATATGGTTCAAAACCACTCAACCAATAGGTTTTATATAGGTTTGGGTCACTATATTAACTTTATCTTTTAGATTTAACTCATTGTTAAATAGTATGGCATTTACCATGTCTCTTTGTATTTTTATATTTAATGGCTAATAAACTTACAATAAACTTCAAATAGAACCACAGGTGGTTCATTAATTATACCCCTATCATTATATAATTTGTTTGGAAGAACCTTAGATTTTTAAGAAGAGAATATCAATTAATATTATAATATTTGTTTTAAAATCTCTTTTATGTCAATTTAGACACCATTTGGTGTTTTGTTTTTTCTAAATTCATAACAGCATTATTAATTCGAAAACAACTCATCTAACTAACCCTAATATGTAATATTAACCTATGAAATTATTTTAATTCATAAAAAGTTTCAAATTACTTTTATTTGAATATTTATAATATCAATTATTTAATTATTTCATTAATTAGGTAATTACTGCATCATCATTGTGTCATAAATAAATTTAAATATTTAATGTCTAAAAATTATAAATAAAAATCCATTATGTATTAAATCTTTTTATATTTCTAATGAATTTTTATAGTCGAATTTATGTTATGTTTAACCCTATAATAAAAAATGGTTTAGTTATTAAACTTTGAATTTAACACTTTTAACTCTTCTTTGAATTAAATAATAATAAATGTCCTAATCTAATCCAAGTAGACCCAAAGGATCATATTTTATTCCTAAGGTTGTTTTTGGTCGAATTAAACTTATCCAATAGAATTAGGACATGTGTTAGGGTAATAATAATATCATTTTTACCCTTAATTACCCTATTTACTTTTAACCGTGGTAAATAAAAGTAAAAAGTTACTATTCGCCAAAGATTATTTTCATTATATTAAACAAAATTTTCCTTACTGATATCAACCGTGTCTCTTGGATTTTTGAAATTCATCTCACAGAAGTGGTAAAATTATGTTTTATGTAAATTTGTAATTTCTCCTAGGAGGTGGGTAAAAGATGGTAAAAAGTTCAGTAAACTTTTATACATCTAATTTTATTATAAAATTACTCCAATAAATTATATTTAACTTATAAAGGTACTATATATCTATTTTTACTTAAAATAAATTTAAATAAAATAAATAATTATTTAAATAAAAAGTCGGTTTTAAACTATAACACAGTGTTTTTTCATTATTCATCAAAAATTTAATGTTTTCAGAAAAATACCAAAAATTTAGTATAAGCTATATTTGATATTCCAAATTCCAAAATGATGTCAATTTTACCAAATTCAAAACATATAAGTTGTATTAATTAATTTAAAATTAATTCCTGTTGTTAAAACAAATAGCATGTTTTTAAGAAACAATAACTATCAAAAAATTGAAATTGTTTTGTTTATAATCTCAAAGTGAAATTAATTCCAATGTCCAACATTGGATTAAATGGTAAAAATATAATGTAATTATAAATCAAACCTATTCAAATTTATAATTGAACACTATAAATTATTCTGATTAAAAATTTATTTTTCAATTAAAATTTATTATTTTTCACTATTTTCTCAAATATGAATGTTATCGAAAAAACACCAAAAATTTATCAAAACTAAATTTTTTGTCCCGATTTTAAATAAGAAGTTTATTTTGTCAAATTTAATATTCAAAATTTTCATATACTGAATTGAAAAGGGTTCAAAATTAAAAGGAAGTAAAATTTCATTTTTGAAAAATACATCTTTTATCTGAAAAATTGAATTTGTTCTCATATTATATAAAAAACACATAATATGGATTCTAAAATTATATGGAGTATATAAAATTAAAAATTCAGTTAATAATACTCATAATTTCTTTTGAACGACTAGTTTGGTATGTCGTGGTGATCTCAAACTCGGTGTTGTGTGTAGCGCAAGCTATTGAATTAATGAAAATAACATACTAAGAAATATTGGGGTGTTACAAAAACAGTTTTGTTGTGTTTTGCGTGCCTATTTTGAAATTAATTTTTTTCAATTTTATAAAAAAAATTAAAAAAATTAAACATAAGTTTTTAAATCATCACATCTAATTATTTTTGAGTTAATTTCTGATAATTTTCTAAAAAGATAAATATTTTGATTAATAGTGAAAAATATTGTTTTTTAAGAATTATAATTTATTTTAATACATTTTAAAACATAAAAAAAATTTATAAGATGGTTTTAAAAGTAAAATTCGTTAAATTATATATTTATTAATCTAATTTAGTTTATTGATATAAATTTCATATTGAATTTGATATAAAAAACATTTTAAATTTTACAACATTTCTTTTGGAAAACCATTTTCCATTGCATCTAAAAGATTAGTTTTAAATTAAAATATTTCATTTATTTAAATTGAATTTGGGAAAATATATTTAATATTTTTAATTTTAATAATTTATATTATATAATTATTTAACCTTAAATTTTTACCATAATGAATAGTAATAATTGTAAAAAATAATTATCACGGTTAATGTAAAAATGGGTTTACCCAGGGTTAAACTGAAAATACAATGTGTAAAATGATCTAAAAACTTTTCTAAAACCCATTTTATGGCCATATTTTGGACTTATAACATCTATTTTTCTATAATGGACCATTTTTTAGCCTTTAGAAATTTTAAAAACGTGGGTACACCTTCTTATTTTCAAAAATTACATGTGTGTCAGTCACCTCACTTATAAAAAGACGCCCCATATCCTCTCCCCTTCACACTTCCAAAACCCATTGGTTCAAAAAATACATACATTAATCACTTCCTTAATTCCCTCATATCATTCTATAATACATAAATTTTTCATAAATCCTACCCAGGAAAGATTTTGGTGCAAACCAAAAGAAGTTGTCTGTAGTAGAAGAAAGTACCCAAACCTACCATTTTAATTTATTTCTTCCTAAAAATCATAAAATTATAATTAAAAAATTATGATGTAAAAAATTTGTATTGTTAATATACTTATATGTTGTTTTTTTAAGTTCATAACCTGCAAACATATCCACTTTTATCCAATGTTATACGGAATCATCATTTGTGTGTACGATGGACTGCTACCTCGAGAACCGATGTTTTTCATTTCCCATAACCACCTCCCATGAATGAATATTATGTTATATTTAATGATTATATATTAAATTTATTATATAATTATACTTCATTAATTATAATATCACATATACATTCTTACCTTCCATTACGTAGTAAATACGATAATGTCGCTCATTTGTATAGCGGACTACAACCTCGCAAAGTGATGTGATTTGTTTTTCACATAATCCTTATGTGGAATGTAATAAAAATTAATTTTATTTTGATATATTATATTCATGAAATATTAATAATTTTTCAAAATAAGTATACCATTTACTTTTTTACCTTACCATCCATTGAATAAATCAGAACATCGTTCGTGTGTCTGGTGGACTACTACCTCGCGAAGAAATGTGTTTTTTGTTCACTAAATATTTACATAGAAGGTAAAAAAATGATAAAATTAATGAATATATGTGATATATTTGAAATTATACTTATTTAGTAAAATTAATATAAAATCCAATTGCTTACCTTTTCACACGTTGAGGAAATGATAATGTTGTTTGGGCATTTGTACAGCATACCGTCTCCATGAAGTGATGTGATTTATTATATATGATCAAAATTCAATAATTATTATAAATATGTATCTAATGAAAAGGAATTATATTTATAAAATTAATATAATTATATAGATTATGTAACTATAACATATTTTCAATATATATAACTTTACCGATGAAATGTTCATGAGAAAACAAGGCAATTAACACCCAAAACAATAGTGATAATGAGAGATTATTAACGAACAGGTAATAAGAATTTATAAAAGGATAATATATGAAATAATAAATAATATTATTATTCTATTATATTTTAATAACATTTTTAAAACCACAATACCAGATGTTAAAGAATACTCATCTAAAGGGAAGAGCGAGGAAAGGGGTTTCTTAACTCAATTTCCATTCATTGGATTATATGAATACTTCATTGATTATATTATACAAAAATTCTATGTAAAATGACTTTTGATTAATTTATTTTATAATTCCACTTTTATTTGTGTGGATATACATTTTTTAAAAATAATCACCCAATTTACAAACTCTCACCTAAATGATATGAACTTTGTTAGGATTTTGTCTCAATCTTCCTTCTTTGAGACTCATATTCTTTTATGCACCAAATATCTTATGAATTGTGTATATATAGCCCTTTATATAATATATCATGAATCCTTCCTATATCAAGATATTTTATGTAACAATTAATCAACTTCATTCATTCGAATCTATGATTCCAATGTTAGAAAAGTGATTAGGTTTTAGGTTTCAATATTTTTTTGATCTGGATTGCTTATGCTTGAATTTCCATTAAAGGAAATTATTTGGTAATTTTATAATAAGACCCTTAAATTATATTCGCATATATTTATTCATGAATAATTAAATTAATGGTATCATTTCTCAATATTTGGTATTTAAAATTATTGATAAAATGTTTTAAGAAAATATGACTTCATTTCTCTCTTCAGTCGAAATTCCTTTTTCTTCCAAACCCATATTTTCAAAAAAAAAACAATTTACTATTATTATTTAAAATTATTTTTACCATTAATTTTATTTTTAAAAGATTTTATAAATGGAATATTCTAATCATTTTACGAACAATGTATTTTTTTACTTTTCTTACCAAAATGTGAAAGTAATATTTGTTATTTTAATATATTCAGCATGAGTGAAACTATTCCTCTATCATGACCACTCAATGTTTTAAATATTACTCTGTAAGTTTCAAAGGTTATTTTAAAATTAAATTTATTATTTAATTTTTGATAATGTTTTATATTTTAATTATGTTTTTTCAAAATAGAAAGGATATTTTTCTCAAATAATGTTGAAAGTGATATTTTAAAATCATTTTCCATCTAATATGACATCCTTTAATGTTACTCAATGTGAATACTCTATTTTCATTCCTAATGTATTTAATATTATCAAAAGTGTTCTCATCAATGTTATGGGTTTATTTTAAATAATTTTTACATATCTCTCACACATATACCTAGTTTATTCTCCCTTCCTTTGACGGGGTAATACAAGCCTTATGATCATTTATCAAATGCATTCGTTATGAAATTTCCTATGAATAATATATGAAGAAAGATTATGAGACACATTAATATTCCATGGGTAATTCTTATGTTATGACTAATTATTTATTTCCTTTATGTTAAACACATATATCATGAACATTTTATGATGGATGAACCCAGATAGTGCTCTAATGAATTGGGTAAAGCTTTAGTCTCATGAGATTTCCTATATGGGATTAGTGAGTAAACCTAATAATTAATGTGACATTCTCCACCATGTGATATCTTTTAGGAAGTTATCCTTGGAACATGTTTATGTCATGTTTTTTTTGCCACCACAATTCCTATGATTCAATGATATTATGATATCATGTTATTTACATTATGATACCATGTTATTACTCTTATGACTTCTCTTCTATGATATCACGTTATACCTTTAAGTCATATGTTATGTTTCTTTAATAAGTTTATTCCATTACTAGTATTTTTATATAACCTCTTTATTTATGTATTCTCTAGGATACCTCATGAATTTTAGGAGATCAAATAGATTTTAGGAACTCATTTGGGACAATAAAACAAGATTCCATGTTTAAGATTCCTTTTATGTAATATGACCCTTGTCTTCAAATGGAACTATTCCTTTATGATATTGAGGTTTCTTTAATGGATATTTATGTTTGAGTATCATGTATTAAAATTTGTAAATGTAATGGGTCACTATATCATGAACACTCATTAAAATCAAGGAGAAAACATTAAATAGTTTGGCAAGAGGTCCTATGCACCCGTCAAAGAGTCCATAAGGTGCAGAGTTCCAAATTCAAGAATAAGGTGGACATCAATTTTGAAGAGTTATATACCCTACCCTGATAAAATTATATTTCTCATGGGAAATATCAACTACCACTTCCACTTTCTATTAGTTTCTGTGTCTCTAACACCCATTATTATGACTAATACCCTTGAAATAAGAAAACCTTTGATGATTTGTGAGGAAATCTTCCTAGGTCACCCATATAACCAACCCATTAGGAAATAACTAAACTATTAATACAACTATGGATGGAAATATAATTTATTATATAGTAAATGTGGTATTCCAACTATCATTAAAAGTCATATTACCACTCAGGGGCAGGTTAATTATCCTCCACCACTACCCAAAAATCCTCAAACACCAAAAAGTTATTTCCAATAATGCCCTCTAAAACCATATCATATCCTATAATACCTAATAAAACAAATAGATATCAATAATCTCTAATTATAATAAACAACCCAAGTGTCTATACTAGTCCTAAAAATTCAATTTGGACAAATCACCAACTCATTGATGGAAATACAAATTCATGCTTCAGGAAAACATCTTTTGTAACCAATAGTTAACCCAAGGGACAAGGTAAATGTTTACGCCATCACCCTTTAGAGTGGTACACAACTTAAATTCTAAATAACCCCTCTATTAGAGTCATCCCATCTCTAGGTAACTCCATTCCAACCATCAATATATACCTAAATGAGTAGAAGTATTTTCAAGAGAGAATTACCACCAAAATAAATAGACTGACAATTAATGAACCCCTTATCCCATACATTACTCTTCAATTCCCCCAAAAGACCACCATAACATGGAAACCCAAAAAACAAATCCTTATATGGGAATCTGGGAAACATAGAGAAAAGTACATGTTAGCATTCCTATGATTGATGTTGTAAAGTAAATTCTTCAATATAACAAGTTCCTGAAAGATAGGTGTACACACCTAATGTGACTTTGATATGATTAAATGGTGGTATTTTGGAGTAACAACCCCACATTTGTCTATACATCACTTCCCACTAAATTTAATAGTCATATAACATCCACAATTATATATACCATATGGGAGTATTTTTTCAGATTCTATTATTGATTTGGGTTCCTCAATAAATCTTATGTATCACACAATTTTATATTAATTATAGGTTGGGAAAATAAATACTAATTGAATAGTTGTTCAACTAGAAAACCGAATTATTGGACACTATTTTGGTTTTCTAGTGGTTGTTCTTTTTAGGGTTAAAAACTTATTTTTTTTTAATTTTTATATGTTTAAAATGGCATATGATATGATGAATGGACATTCCCAAATTATATTAGGGATACCTTTATTGTAAATTACCAAAACATTAATTAAATTACACAATGGAACATTATCAATGGATTTTTGTGGTTTCATTATCTACTTTAACATTCTTGATAACATGATGCACCCATAAAAAGATTATTACTCTCTTTAAGTTAATTTTATTGATTTACTCCCCATCTCCATGGAAACTTCCCTTCTTTCCCTTAACCCCATTTCCATGTTTTCATCATTTAAATAAATTTTATGTAATTTTTCATGTTTTAAATTCGATAATGGTCTATAAAAAATCTATGCAAGTTTATTAATTCTTGATTTCTTATTCCCTACAGACATAATGACCATCAATGATTTCAGTCAGCTTGTAAAATTATAACCCTCTTCCCAAGATGTTACTATTAAGTAATTAAATGAGATTATGGAACTCTCACATTCTTGTTCCATCCAATCAATCAAAAATCCTATTGAATTGGAAATTAAAACACTACCTAAATATTGAAAATATTCATATCTTTATATTAGAAATGATTTTTCAATCAGTATAGTAAGTTCACTTTCTTTAAATAATGAATTGTGATTTATTAACCTTTTCAGGGATTATAAACAAGTACTAGGATGGAAAAATACTTAAATTCACAATATTATTCAATAAATTCACATGCATTTTATATTATTATATGATGAGGGTAAACATGTGAGGCAAGAAAAATTCTAATTAAACCCACACAACCACATAGATATTAAAAAGAAAATACTAAATTATTTCATACTAGAATCATTTATCCTATATATAATATCCAATTCATACGTCTAATGAAGGTATTTTCTATGAAAATATGTCTAGAGATAATAAAAAATGAAAAAAGTGAATTAGTACAAACCCAGGTGATGCATAGTTGGAATATATATTTTGACTATCACCAACTAAACCAACAGACTAGGATAAACCATTTTGAATAATTATTTATTAACAAGATTCTATACTGGTTAGTATATAAGTATCATTATAGTTTCCAATATGGGTATTCCAAATATTTTCAAATCCATTTTCCCCCTAATATTGGGAAAAAGAATCCTTCACTTTACACTTTGGCAGATTTTCATATAGGAGGATTCCATTTTATTTTTTCAATTCATTAGTAACTTTACAAAGATTCATGGTTTTTATTTTTTTGGATTATCTATATATTTCCATGGAAGTATTTAGGGATGATTTCACTATATATGGTTCCTATTTTGATGATATTTTTGAGTCATTTAAGTGTTTCACATGAGTATTGTATTGAAAATAATCTTATATAAAACTGTGAGTAATGGAATTTCATGATTTGATAACAGATAATACTTTGAAATGTCATTTTTGGGGATGGTATCCATATATATAAATCAAAGGTTTATGTCATTTTATCTCTACCATTTACTAGAATTATGTAGGATGTGTTATCATTATTTTTTCATGTTGGATCGTATCACTATTTTATTTGTGAATTTATAAATATTAAACTTCATCCCTCTTAATTACTCTAAAAAGACAAATAATTTATGTTAGTTAAAAATTGTTATTGTGTTTTGAAGAAATTAAAATGGGTTCTCTTGTTTCTCTTGACAATCCAACTACCTTGGTGAGATTTACCATTTGAGATTATTTGGGTTTATTCCAATAATGAAATTGGTGTAGTCTTATATCAATGTGTCAATTGGGATCCACATATCATTATATATTCCTAAATGGTAATTTTTGGGCTCTCTAAAATGATGTGCGGTTTCGGGTTATTTAGGTGCAGTAGAGTGGCTGACCAAAGTCATCTCTCAAAGGAGAAAGTAATTTAAGACAACATATTGAAGGTATTTTCAAAATAAAATTAAATAACTCAAAAACAATACTTAATGGATGGGGTTGTTTATTTTTTATAAATCTAGAAGAAGTTTTTTGGAAAAAGATTGCATTTTTTTATTTTTGAAAATAAGTTTGATTAAAAAGACCAAAGAAGAATATGTTTTTTCGAAAATATTTTAAAAGGAATAATCAATATAACTCTATATATTCACTTAATTATTAATAATTATAATTTAAATTAATATCTACTTAATTATGATCACCTAATTTGTTATCCCCTGAACACTAGGAGAATTAATTAAACAACAAAGGTGAAATAAATTAAACCCGAGGATAGCTTTGGTACATGCAATCATAGCGCCCTCTTTTGAATGATTTTATAAGTCTAGATTATGATCTGTGTTAAGTTAGGAAATATATTTATGCTGTAAAATGAGTATTAATTGTGTTTATTGGTTGTATTTGGACTCTATAAATGTATCCTATGTGCTTTTGTTTCACCGGTTATGGTCGCGCTCTCAAAATTCACACATTACTCGACCTCGTGTGTTTTTACGTGAATCATTCAATTATTGATTAGTTTAAATTAAATTAAAAACTCAATTCAAAGATCATATTAATATAATTTAATTAGATCATTTATTCAAAATAAATAAATTAATAAGGCTAGAGATAGATCGATTACTAAAAGGAACTACTCTTCTGTGGGTGGTGTAGTCATCATAGAAATGTTTTTCATGTGAAGAGGTTATAAAGGGCAGAACCCAATCTAGTTTTTACTCTTGATTTCCAGCACAAATAGAAAGATTAAAAGAAGAATAAATATGAACAAAACATAATAAAAGAGAACAAATAAAATAGGAATAAATAAGTTTATTATGAAAACACAAACATTACTACATGAGAAAGAGAGGAATTCTTTCATAAATGGATAATTGCTTTAAGAGCTCCCCTATGAGTATATGAGGTTCCAAAAACTACAAGGTGATGAGAGGACTCCTCTGAAACTCCAAAATGGCATCACTTTACTCCTTGTTTGAGCTTGCAAATGAGGTTCCCAAGGTGTCAATTTATAGCAAAAATAGGAATTGGTTTTGGGCACCCTGATTTCAAGATACCATTTATGTCTCATTTTTGGGTTGGTTAATGACCTTATATCGACTTGGAAAAAAGTTACAAGATTTATCCTAGTATCTTGAATATTTCCATGTCAAATTTTGTGGCCAATGGAGGATGACAGCGTGAGATATGGCCAAAATATAGAATAAACATTTTGACTTCATGAAGATTCTTTTCCCGGGATAGATTGGTTTTTATGGCCCCCTTAATGGGAGAATTGGGATTCCACTTTTTGATATGAGTTTTAGAACATAAAATTTTGGAGCCTGAAAAAAAATTTCATCCCATTTGGAGTTACAGATATTGAGAAATGTGTAAAACAGTTGACATATACCATAGGGATTCCATGTAATTTGGTAAATTTCCCTTCTGGATCATCTCTAACCCTCAAAATCACCTCCTCCTAAAATTAAATCACCAAAAAAAGAATAATTTCCCTTTTAATAGTGAAAATAATTTAATAATTGAATAAAATGGGATGTGAAATTTGAGATAATATTTGTAATTTTAAATACAAAACTAGTTTAAAACTGTGATGTAGGGGTGAAATAAAGCAGTGAATTGTGATACGATCACACCCACACACATACCCTTTTTCACTCCTAAGAAAAACCTCATATCATGTATTCCAAACAAAATATGAAAAGTAAACTTCAATAACAAATCAAAAGATATTTTAAAACACATATCCTTGAGATCCAAAAATTCCACACCAAGAAACGAATGATATCATGCCTCATAAAAAACATTATTTCAAGTTCTCAATTTATATCATTCATTATATTTCCACTTCATTTGTCCTCCCATTCACACAAAAAACTTACCACACTTTCATTTTCTCTCATCACAAAAATGTCAATTTTTCAGCAATGTATTTCACATACAAACTCATACAAGGGTCACCATAGGCCAAATAAATTCCTACATTGACACCCGATGTGAGTTAAGGACTTATGTTTATCATGAGAACTTTTCAGGGTTTTTCAGTGGATTTCGGTCAGTAGGATTTAGATGTGAAAATTTTTAATGCTGAATGAAGAGGGCTTGACTCTTTTTGAAGAAAAATTTCATTATTCTAATTTTCACTCAAGTATGGTCTCCTCCTAAATCCCCTTAGTATAATTTCATCTCCATGATCATGAAAACTCAAATTAATTTTACACCATTCATCATTTTCACAACAAAAATTTCAATCATCTCAAACATAGTTTATTCCTGAAAGCTCCAAATAGGCACAACTATGTTTCTACATTGGAAGCTCCAGAAAGGCCCAACATATATTATTATGAATGTTCTATAAAGTCACATATTTCAATAGAATTATTTTTTCAATAGAAAAAACATCTCTTTGGAATTTAATTTTCCACCCAAATTATAACAAAATGTGGTATCACAACACAATATAGCTTCCCCACACATAAGTTCAACTAAATTATGTAATTTCACTTCTATAATTGGTTTGATGGGGAAAATTGTCTTCTAATGTGGCTATCCTAATAGGAGGTTCATGGATTCTAAGGGATAGAAGGATTAAATGTTCAGGTTAGGCCATTATAAAAAAGGAATCTTATGAAATAGGGGCTTTAATACCAAATAAATTTCTCAATCATTTAAAACACAAGTACCTCAAACCCTCAAGTTTTGATAGGAATAAATCAAATTATGGTTAAATCAAGATTTTGTTGGTTCTCTCAATCAGTGAGGTAAATGCATGAATGTGAAAATAATGGTTCATGATCCTCACAGGAAAGTGATTTCAAATATAAAGATATTGATATGTGGTATTAGATTGAAAACATAAAGTACTTTTCATCAAATTACTAAATAATTGAACTTGAAATGAAGTCATTTTCAGCATTCATTTAAGATAAGTTTCAGGGTATAAATGGTTTCACTTATTGATATGGATTTTAAAATCATGAGGAAAATCATTTAAGCTCACGATTTTCCAAAAAAATGAAAAAAAATCGAAAAATAAACACACAAAATTTGATAAGCACACAATTTTGTTTTTGAAAAACATTTAAAAACAGGAAAAAAAATTTAAATTACTAAACTAAAAGTTTCCCTCCTCTACACTTCAAATATTTAATTATCCTCAATGTGAACCCATGAGATGATATGTGTACATGAAATACATAATTTTAAGTAGTACAGATAATATAAATGTGAAAGTGTTAGGAGCAACCTTATATGCTCCAGTGATGATGGGGTTATGCAGTGTGATGAAATCCACTACATCAATATGAAGTCCCTCAATGTATTTCTTCAATCATTTCCCATCAACTGTAAAGATCTTTCTGATGTACTCTTGCATTATCTACATTACACCATAAGGAAAAACATTAGTCACAACATAAGGACCTAACCACCTGGAACGCAACTTACCAGGCATCATCTTTAGTAGTGATCTATAGAGCAATAATTTCTCTCAAACATGGAATTTTCTTTTCTGGAACATTTTTTCAGGTGCTGCTTTCTATCTTTCCTTTTAGAGCCTTGATTTCTCATATGAAGACAATTGAGTCTCCTCAAGCTCTTGAATTTGCAGCTTCTGTTGAATTCCATTGTGGGCAAAATCCTTATTGAATTTCTTTATAGCCCAATAAGCCTGATTATAAACATCCATGAGGAGATGATAGGATTTCCCAAAAGCAATCCAAAATTGGGACACACCGATGGGAGTTTTTTGTGTTGTCCTATAATCCCATATCACATCATCCAAGTGCTTGATCCAATCCTTCTTATTCAGTTGCACAGTTTTCTCCAAAAAAATTAACTCACGATTTGAAACCTCAGATTGGCCATTTTTTTGGGGGTGGTATGGTGTTGATGTTTTGTGTGTCACCCTATACATTCAAAGGATTTAATCCAAATTCTGATTGAATAAGTGTGTCCCATGTTCACTGATGATGGCCTTTGGTACTCCAAACCTACAAAAAAATCTGTGTCTTGACAAAGTCTACTACAACATGAGAATCATCAGTCCTAGTGTCCTTAGCATCCACCCATTTACTAACATAATAAAAAACAACCAAAAAATATAAAAAACCAATGGAACTAGGAGAATTACCCATTAAATAGATTCCCCATACATAAAAAATCTCATATAATAGTATGGGATATTTGGGGAATCTCGTGTCTCCTATAAATGTTTCTAGTGTGTTGAAAACATGAGCATGACTTGAAAAACACATGAGCATCATGAAATAATCTAGGCCAATATAATCTATAGTTTACGACTTTCCTAGTTGTCCGTTGGTGTCCAAAGAGTCCACCACAAGCATGTGTATAAAAAAATGTAAAACAGAGTCAAACTAATGATCAGGAACACACCACCTAATAAAATGATCACTACACAACCACTATATGTATGGATCAACCCAAACATAAAATCTTGACTCACCCTTTAATTTTTTTACTTGTTGTTTCTTTAAATTTGCAGATATTACCGATGAAAAAAGGTAGTTCACTTAATTAGCATACCAAAGATGCATACCTGAGATGAAATCAAGATGATCATTGAGGAATGTTCCCCAAAGTGGTACTTGGTCCAAGGTGTCATCCTCTAGTGTGGGAGTAAGCCTACTCATGTGGTCTGCCACCATGTTTTCTAAACCCTTCTCATACTTTATCTCAATATCAAATTATTGAAAAAGGAGCATCCATCATATTAGCCTAGGATTTGCATCTAACATTTTCAAGAGGTACCTTAGAGATGCATGGTCAAAAAAACAACTACTTTAGAGCCCAATAAATATGAATGGAATTTATATAATGAAAATATGAGGGTAAGAAACTCCTTTTTGTGGTTGTGTAGTTTGATTGGGCTGAATCCAATGTCCTCGATGCATAGGAAATCACATGTGAACATCCCCCCACCCTCTGAGATAAGATAGCTCCAACCGCGAATTTGGAGGCTTCACACATAATCTCAAAAAGAAGTTCCCAACATGGAGGCTGTATAATAGGTGGAGTGGTAGGAAATTGGTTTAGCTCATCAATGGAATTCCTATAAGAATCATCAAACACAATGTCGGAATCCTTTTGAAGTAATCGTGACAAAGGAATATAAATGATACTGAAATCATTGATGAAGCGTCGATAAAATCCTGAATGCCCTAGGAAAGATCTGACATCATGAAAACATGAAGGATAGGGTAGGGATGAGATAATATCTACCTTATATTTATCAACCTCTATCTCGTGTTTTGACACTACAGGCCCTAAAAAATTCCATGCTCAACCATAAAATGAAACTTTTCAAAGATCAATACCAGATTCTTATCAATACAACGATTCAAAACCTTCCCCAAACTACAAATACAATCATCAAATGAAGACCCATACAATATAAAATCATCCATAAATACCTCTATATAGGACATAATGAAATATGAAAAAATATTCACCATGCATCTCTGGAAGGTACCTAGGGAATTACAAATAATAAATGGCATCCTTCAGTAGAAAACATACCAAATAGACAAGTTAATGTTGTCTTGTCTGATCCTATGAAGAAATAAGAACCTGAAAATATCTAGAAAATCCATCCAAGAAACAATAATGTGTTTTCCCAGCTAATCTCTTAAGCATGTGATCAATAAATGGGAGGGGGGAAATGGAGCTTGCGAGTGGACTGATTTAGTTTCCTATAATCAATACAAACATGACAACTATTTTATACCCTTATTGGAATTAACACACCTTTATCATTTTTAATAATAGTAACACCACTTTTCTTAGGTCCAACCTGAAAAGGACTCACCCAATGGGAATCTGAAATGGGATAGATTATACCTGCCTCGAGCAATTTTTCAACCTCTTTTTTAACAACCTCTAAAAGTGTTGGATTGAGTCTCCTTTATGGCTGCCTAACTGGTTTATCCCCATCCTCCAAAATAATCCTATGCATGAAAATTGAGGGGCTAATACCTGATATGTCATCCAAGGAACACCTGATTTCCATTATTTTCTCCCTCAAAATAATCAAAAGTTTTTCTTCTTGTTCAAAATGGAGATTGTTAGCAATTATAACAGGTAATTTCTCACCACTTAAAAAGTATGCATATTATAGATTTGTTGGGAATGGATTGAGTTCCAATGTGGGGGTGATTTAGGGATGGAGAAATTGAAGGAACTTCAATATGTGCACAATAAACCTTAGTATCAGAATATACATCATCAAAATCAGATAATAAATCATCAAATCCATCAGCATACTCAATATCCATGTCATAATCAGAGTTCATATGATCAAAATCAGAATATTAATCCATTTAAAAATAAAATATAAGAGAGTATTGTGTATTTGAAATTGTTGTGGAAGTACTTTTAGACATAAAACTACATCCAATACTCATAATCTACCTATGTATAGGACAATAAAATTATAGGGGGTTTTTATTTGGTGGATCAAAATGAGAGATAAAAAATGAAGAATGGTCCTCAGAGGGGTACTTCATGGAGTCCATAACATTAAATATCACAACTTCATCCCCAAAATCCATGGAAAGTGTATTGTCATTGAAATTTATGATAGTTTTTCCTTTTTTGAGGAAGGTCCTACCTAATATAATGGGAGCATGAGAACTTACCTGATCATCCTTCATGTTAAGCATGTAAAAATATGCTGGAAAGAACATGTATTTTACTTGGAAAACTACATCCTCAAGGACTCCCGCTGGATATGTTATAGCTCTATTTCCCAACTGCACCACTACACTTTTCGGCTTCAACTCACCAACCTATAAAAAAGAAAATATAGATTGAGGCATTAAATTTATGGAATCTATTAAATCACAAAGAGAATTAGAAAAGTGTACCTACTCTATGGTTCAGGTATGGTGAATGTATTGGGATCCTTGCACATTATTGGAATTTCTAGAGTTGGTGTAATTGGAGGATCCAAGAACTGTAGAAATGGGGTTGGACCAACACCGAACATTAATTTTTACCATGATCAATTATTATTCTGAGATCAATGCAATGATTTACACCAGTCTCCATGGAATAGAATCAAATATTTAGATAAATAAGAATGAGTCCCAAAACCTTTATAGAGGATCTTTCACATCAAGTTATTAATTAATTTAATTAATTTTATAAAGAAAATAATACATGGATCTTCAGTATTTTCTTCATTGATGATGTTGATCATCTAGAATGAGCCTTCCAGATTATCTTGTTTTGATTGCAAGGATCCAAACTAGAATCATTCTAGCGAGGATCCACATGTGCTCTGATGGACTCCAATAGACACCTCTCATTTTCCGGGTGCTAGCACGACGAATCGAGTGTCTTGTGTCGGTCATTCTTGATCACCTATTCTTTGGCCTTGAAGAATGTCGCTCATTCTTGAGAGGGGTGGGAAGAGGATCCGAGAGAGAAATTATTTAGCTCCACAATTCTCAATTCACTAGGTGTGTGGTTCAGTACTTGGCACAATAGATGTATGTGTATATTTATTGACATGGGGCTTCAGTTACAATATTTAATTATGTAACAACAATTAAGTACATTCATAACCTTATAAAAAACCCATGCTATTAATAATAATATTGCATCATTATTTATGGTGAAACTTGAACCAAATGGAATTATAAATAAAATTCCACATCACAAAATAGTAGCATCGTTATTTTAATTTGTGTCAACTAGTTAAATAATTATTCATCGTCTTGCAAATTATTATTTCACTAATGGACCATCCTTGGTACTCTAAAACTCCACTTCCATTTATTAAACATCCTAATAAATAAATAAATAATTTTTTATCTTAAATAGATATTTTATTTACATACTAGTAAATAAATATTTATCAAATTTTCAATAAAATAAATAAATATATTTTACCCACAATCTGGTGAAAAAATATTTATTTAATTTATGAAATTATTTTAACTTGAATAAAATTATTCCATTGTCTCAAGAATAATATTTATTAATTAAATTCAAATAGAATTTAATCGATACCACCAAAAACACTTAGTCTTTGACCCTATAAAATTCTTTCTTGTTGGAATTAGTTGGGCTTTCCTAATGTCCAAGAGTAATGTCTATCAACGGGTCAAGGAACCCAAGAGAAAGAACATAAAGTCTCAACAACGACATCCACATACGAACTCTCACTGTGTAATATAATCCCTTTATCCCAATATCTCATTAAGAAGGTTTCATGATAGTGTCATCAACTTTTATGCTTGATACGTCATTCTTTGACAACCTTAAATAAACTTGTCGTTACACCATGGAAATGAAATTTCATGCCATGATTCTATTTCAATCAAAGGTCTGAGATATCAACTTCCATAAATGTAAGGGGAAAATCCTTCCTTGACTTATCCATTGATAACATGCCACTCTTGACACACCCAAAATACCCTACTTCCTGCCCACTTTCTGTGTCACGGTTTTCATCAGTAAATCAAAGTGCATATGTCGTGACACGTATTAATGATAATATTAAATTCTAAGGATCATTACACATGCTCCCAGATAAAAATATCTGATGACACCAAAACATGTGTAATTCCTACTAGCGGGTATGTTCTCATAATATTCTATCTTGGAGATTACCAAGTGGGAACTTCATGAGAATAATTCTCATCTACTTACGAGTACTCACACATGATTCTCTTCATGCTATGTGTCCCATCATTGTATGTCATCTAACCATATAACTATATTTAAGAATATTGTTATAGCATTTAAAGGTTCTCATTATAGCAGGGAACTACCATGACCAAATCAATGAAACAAATACAATAAGATATTATTACATAATAGTCTTGAAGAAGAATGAACAATATGTAATAAGATGTTTAATATATAAATGCATTAAATATCCTTGTAATCATAGAAAAACCAGTTAATTCTAGGACACCAACTCTTACAAACCCCTACTTGGACTAAATCAAAATACCTACAACTTTTAGACCACTAGACATTACTTGGTGATCATTTATATTTTCCATGAAATGAGATTGTAAATTGTAGAGACTCGGGTTTTGGCCCCGTCAGACTTTGGAATATTCCTACGAATATTTCCAGAGCTAGGTGTGAAGATGACGTGTGATTCTGAGTCCCGATGTTCCTGGAATTGTTTTTAGAAAATTATTAAGTATTTTTATACTATGCACGTGGCAGGGTTGTGTTTTCTCTTAAATGGTAGCCCGGATTAGAAATCTGAGGGCATGGTTGCGTCTGGAGTGTGTCGTTTACCCTAGGTGGGGTGTAAACATTACGAGTGCGGCCCTGCTGTGGAAATAGCCACCATGGGTAATTTTCATAAATAAATTGTAAAGTTTATTAATGAACATCATGGTTCCCCTTAAGGCGACCTAAACTTGTCTTTGTCGGGAGTTTTGGATGGAGGTAGGGCGGAGCTGAGACGTTTAATAGAGGATGGGGTTTTTATTTAAAAAATAATAATAATAAACCTCTTATCATCCTCCTTTCCCCCTGGCATGCACCCTCTCCCCCTCCTCCTCCATTCAATAACGATCCAACAATCTGAGGCCAAATCATCGAAATGAAGCGTCTTCGGTCTTAGATCTTGACGACGAACGCTATCGGAATGTGCAGCAGTAGCAGTGAAGCATGCATAGCGTCGGGGTTCCACCAAAAGTTAGGTAGTTTGAGTTTAAAAATCATGGATCCCTTTTATGTGTTGTTTTTCTTCAAATCATCATAAGGGTTGTCTAGTTCGGGCCCCGAACATTCTGAAATATGTTTCAGATCTAAATTTGGAGCATCAGGTTGCTTCTGGTGGCTCCCGGATGTTTTTTGGCAGAAAACCTGGTTTCCGGTGGCGGCAATGGTGGTTTCTGGTGAGGGTGGCGGCGGCGCGGTGGATTTCGGTAGGCGATGGTGGTCCGGTCAGGCGACAGTGGTAGTTTCCAGCATCCCAGCGGTGGTTTTTGACGACCCAACGGTGGTCCGGCCAGATTTTTCTGGGGGTTCTTTAAACCCCCGTAACTCGTAAACTGTAAGTCTAATTTGCGAGCCGTTTGCGGAGACATAATCCTCTTAATGAGATAGACATATTTAGGATGTTTCAGGAGTTTTATGAGTCTGGATTTTGTCTCGGGGACATGAAACGTTGAAAATACTAAGAATATTTTATTATTTTCAACTTCGACCAGTAATAACTTTTACACAGAGCATCTGATTGACGTTCGGTCAGTGAAGTTGTGAACCTGATAGTAATGTGGAATTTTCAGAATAGTTTCCAGGTGCTAGGATGGAGATCAGGGTGTGGGCCCCATGAGCCCGGTTTTGGGCATTTACGGAGGAACATGACTTTTCATCTGGTGTCCGTTTTGGACAAACGAGTGGTCAACCTCATGCATTTTTTCGACGTGATCGCAATGGTGAAATACACATGATGAGTTTCAGGATTGAGGTGTGGGCCCCACCTAGCCTAGCTATATTGAATAGTACCTTTTTCATAGGTTTTCTATTTTGGGCGAGTAAATAGCATACCCAGCATCTTTTTCCGTGTAGATCACGGTGGTGGCCTCAATATAGGCCTAGGAGGTTTGTGGTGTGGCATTGTTTTGGGTTTCTTAGGTTAGAGACATTCGGACCAGTAGTGGTTGAGTGTACTCCATTGGTTCGTTCCTATGAGGATTCGTGTCTCATTATAACCTTAGTATAGGTTCGTGATCTCCTCGATATGATGATTTTCTATTAGAGATACGACATCCATCCGGTCGGTTTAGAGTGAGATCCTCTTGCTTCGCTTCCATAGATCGGGTTCTTGGTATCATTGTGACTTCTTATCCATGGGCGGTGATCCCCTATCTAGCAGGTGAACCCCATATGGTTTGAGGCATCATCCGGAATATGATCCCCTGTGTAGTGGTCCATGCACAGTAGGGTTGTGGCATCGTTGGTTACATGATCCCCTACTCAGAATATGGTTTCTTGTAGGGTTGTAGCATTGTCGGGTATACGATCCCCTACTCAGTGTGTGGTTTCAGTAGGGTTACAGAATCGTTTTTTATACGATCCCCTACTAAGTGTGTGGTTTCGGATGGGTTGGTGCATCGTTGGTTCGATCCCCTACATCGCGAGTTATACCAGATGGGGTTTCCGGCATCGTCGTGAGAATCTCCTTGGGTGATGGTCCTCCATCTGAGTGATGTGAAATGTGGAATGTCAGATCGGGTTGTGGTATCCCCCAGTGGATCCTGGGAGTGATCCCCTATCTGTGAGATCTTTGAGATACCAGAGTGGGTTCTTGTATCCCTTAACGGACCCTAGGAGTGATCTCATATCCGAGGAGTTTGGAAATTCGGTTGTTTCAGCATGGTGTTCTTAGTGGCGATATCCGACGTGCGTGTATCTCTCGGACGAGTGTCATTTGGGATGACAGAGCTCATGGAGTGTGTTCTCCTAGTTATCTACCTGTCACTAGTGCTATGGATGGAACCACGTGAGGCTTGGTGCATGGAATGAGTATATATGGTTTCTCCTGGTATATGTATGGTCATATAACTGAGCGGATGTTCGTGGTGTTTGTATGAGCATACACCTGAGCTGAGCTGAATAGTCGTGTTAGCCGAGGATGGTCTCGAGATAGAGTTTCTCTCTCATTTGGGTTCCCTCTGGATGGGATGAGCTAATTGATGTCTTTAATTTTATCCCTTTTATTTTGGGGTTTTTGGGGTGCCTACTGAGTATTTTATATACTCACCCCTGCACAGGCTTTGCCCGCACCTGTTTGTGTCATGTGCAGACCACAAGCCTTTCGACAGAGTTCCAGGAGGACCTAGAGTAGACGGATCATAGTGAGCACGAATGACCGGGGTTTTTACTGGTGTTATGTTGAGGAGCTTATCGATGGGTGTATTTGGCATTGTTTTTCCTCCTTCTGAGCGGGTTGGAAGCTTTTGTAGTTTTCCTTTGGTGGGCCCTGTTTTTTCCCATTTGTACTTCTATTGCACTCTCGTTTGGGATAGATGAATGCATGCATTTCCTTTTCAATTTATATATAAATAATTATATCTTCACTATTTCATGGAGGTGTATGTGGGTGCATGTGTATAGGTACCTTTGGCTAATGGCTACCATGTGTGTGATAGCCTACTCGACACTAGTCTTCAGCCCCTTGCCTATTTGAGGCGAGCATGGGGAGTTGCGACTCGAGCCCCATTGGGTCGGGTCGTGACCTAAACATGCATATCAATGAAAATAAAATACTCAGACATTGAAATTATATTTCATACATAAATTATGTCCCATTCAAGTGAAATAATGTAAAAAACATTCTTAATATTCTTTAGAAATAAATTATTTTAGAGAATTTTAAAGAAAATATTAAAGAAAATTGTAAACCGAAAAGACACATTTGTTCTCTTAAATTCAGAAATGATCTAAGATAATTTTTCATGATAAAATTAGTGTTTCCATAAAAATAATGGTGTCTTAAAACATATTCTGGTGTACACTTAAAAATGGGTATGAATTTGAAAAGATCCCTTGAATTGGGTTTGTTTATCGAGATAAAATTTTGAATGATCTTTTTAAAACATATAAATCACCATAAAATAAAGCAGGATTCTAGTTGGTAAACATATATATAACATTAAAAAAATATTTTTAGTTCATACGAATAAATATGTATTTCATTGAGGTGAGTAGATAATAAAAGTAACCGAGATGAAAATGGAGTTTCGGGTGGAAACCTCTTATCACATTGTAATAAATCAATTTGTATTCCCCAAAATTAATAGCATCAAAATGATAAATTTAATACGATGAAAATAAATATATTAATGATATGTTACATCAATGGGAAGTATATATACACCATACACAAGTATTAGTAGTGAATACGAAAAATGTTACAAAAATGGAAGAGAGATGAAGAAACACTTACATTAAACCTGATGGTGTTCTTCACATGACCTTAGTGTCCTGGGTAACAAAATTAAATTAATAAACTAATATTTAAAAAACTATTATTTGTGTAATTTATTTATTATAACCTTATTAAGTTCATTCATGGCCTTATTTTTGGGTTTAAGAGCTTCAATTTTATTGTTTCGGAGCGTTTTCTTCATTATTGATATACTTACAAACATGAACAAAGAATCATGTAAAATGTGGATGGATATCCATAATTGAAGTTATATTTTATTAGTTAACATCCATAAGGTTTAATGGTTTTAAATTTAATTTGGTTACTTAGAGTGAAGATGAATCATTATATAAATTATTTAATGAAAATCGTTTGGGGTAATTGGCCGTTTTTGAACACAATGAACTCATTTTTCTTTATAAATCAAAACCATGTGTAAATAAATATTCCAGAACCATATATGAGTCGTAATAAATATATCATAGTATTTTTCAACCATATGAATGGTTTCATGATCAGAATTGAAGACGGTATTAGAAATTGAGAACCTGTCATCCTTGAATGTGATAAATTAGCACATCTCAGGCAGTGTCTTCATTTTTAGTATAAAAGGAGGATAAAAGACAGATGATAATGAAATATTACATTAGAATAATAAAATTCAAGTTTATGTAAGGTATTTTAATTATCAAATAATTTTAATGAGGGGAGATGAAAAAAAGAAAAGAAAGGAACTCGAAATAAAAGAAAAGTTGAGAAATCTCTCATGAAAATTTGGCAGCCTAATGACGTCGCTTAGAATTTAATAAAACAATTTGAAGATAGAAAAAGGGTATCTCATAATTATTTCATAATATAGACATTAAGTGGGATATATAATGAAATATACCAACAAAAACCATTTTAAATTAAAAGATAATAACATAATAAGAGTTCTTGAAAAAGAGAGAGATTTTGAGACGAAAATTATGCAGAATAATGGCTATGCAGCATGGTTTTAGAAAACAATAAAAAGAGAAGAGACAGGGTCACCAATTCATAAAAGAATCAGAAAATAGTATAGGGATATAATAATATTAAAATAACAACTTGGTAGGAAAACTTGAAATACATACCACATAAAAGAGAACCAGGATGAAAAAGAGAAGTTGAGAAATCTCTAACCTTGTAGGGTAACTCTGAAGACATAAAGGTTGGGACCTTAGGGGCTACATGAAACCCCATGAGGACTAATAAGGTGGTAATAATACTATATATTTAAGGATAATGAGTTGGGAATGGAATAAAATGAAGGAGTGGGTGGGTATCTATAGAAAATTAGAGTGAATTTTTTATTAATTTAAAGGGACACCTCATTAGTGCTTTATGAAAAACCATGGGATTTCCCATGCTATTATCCAGTTGGGACACTTAATATCATATTTTACTGAACATAAGTTGACCAGAATTTTATATTAATTGTTACATCATTATGATGTCATTAAACATACCGAAAACTCAAAACTGTATTTTTACTAATCATGAAAAAGTCATGTATTTTAGAAAAATCCCAAAAATTCACCCTAACCATTTTTTGATCATTAGAATACAAAAATAAAATCCATATTTTGAAAAATATTTTTGAAAATATTTTTAATTAAATTTTTAAATAAATTCATAAATTATTCCAAAAAATAACGTTATAATTATTACTTGTTTTTTAACACATTGGGAAATTAATCAAGGTCCCATAAAATATTATTATAGGCATAATAAAATAATATAACAATTTATCAATACATTTTATGAAAATATATTGCCATTTTAAATTGTTAAATTTATCCTAAAATTGTTTTTAAAATATTTATGACATGAAAAAATACCAATATGTATACTATGATTATTTTTTCACTTTTAAGATGCCTAGATTGTAGTTATACATTTATGGGTGAGGTTAATATTTTTTGAAAATTTACTATTCATTACTATTCATAAAGGTATGTTACTATTCGTAAGGGTTTGTTACTATTCACCAAAAATTAATTTTATCTTATCAGACTCAAAATATCTTGCTGAACGCAACCGTGTATGTCAGTTTTTTAAAAATAAAATTACAGAAGTGGAAAAATTATATTTACTGGAAAGGTTATAACAAGGTGGTGTTTTATAGAGACTCGGTGTTTCATTCATTCAATATTAAATCTATTTTTAATTTATTGGGGTATTCCATTATTTCCTCCTTACAAAAATTTCTTCCATGAAATTTGAAATTGAACTTTGAAAGTTAATGGTTGATACTAGAAAATTCCCTTATGGAAAACACACTTCAGAAATAGGGTTAATAAAATATCATCTTAAAAAGAGTTTAAGAGAAATGAGGTGGTCACCTTGAAAAGTTTTCTTTCGAATGAGGTGACATTAGTTGCAAGTAAATACCTGGACATGGAAGAAAAATATAGCCATTAAGTTCTGATGGAACATGATAGAGAACATGTTTAGATGAACAGTGATTACTAAAAAAACTATAAACTACCATACAAAAATTCCTCGATATTATCAACCATTATGATAATTGGAAAAAAAATTATTTAAGACACTTTTCTTTGATTCGAGGAATTATTCGACTCTATAAGAGTATAAATATATGTTTCTATTTACCATCTCATCCTTTTATTGCATCTTGAACTATCTATACCTCATCATTTAGCATAGGTTGTACCTTATGGTGAAGTAATACATTAACCCCTAAAAGATCATACAATGATCAACTTAAACCATCTCATAAATGGTTACAAATTCCAAAATATAATGATTCAACAATTTAGAATGAAGGTCTCTAAATTTAGAAGATGAACTTATCATTGACCCTTAATCAACAAGAAGAAGCTCTAAATTTTCACAATTGAAACATGTGAATAACATCATCATGTATCCTCTTAAAATATGTTAATAACTTGAATTACCATAAAAAACATATTGGAAACATACATTATTCTGTATTCCTTATGTAAGATACATGTTATTGGATATATTCCTTAAATCCAAAAGTGTTGTAAACTCCATTTATGATATCATATACCACTTCTCAAAAAGTCAATAATAAGTTCCAAGGAAGTTAGTACTTATCTAAATCAATAATTTCTTCATCATTATCTCAACATCAGATATTTATTAAGGGTTGTATTTCCCTCAATCATGTTTTTTCTAAAAAGTTTAACTTTCTATAGAATCAATTTTACTTTGTACCATTTATTATACAACATAAAATACTTAATGAAATAGTACTTCAGTGCAATCCTTATATACCTCATAATTCTTAAAATAATAATATCATAACATTGTTCTTGAATCCAAAAACATAAATACATTGTTTATTCTACTTCAATCGTAGTTATATCATATGCTTGAACCTGATCCCTTTTCTTTTTCAAAGCTATATTTCCATGACTCTTGGGACATTGATTCTCAAAGATTCCCATCTCCTTTTATTTGAAGCATTGAATATAGGAAAAATCTTTCCTTGTCTTGAAATTATGAGAATGGTGGCCTTTTTCTCCATAATTGAAGACAAATTCATTTCCTCTCAATCATATACCAAGGTGTTTCCTTCCAAAATTATAACATGTGGGAAAATACATCTTTCCCATCTTCCCTTTAGCCATTTTTTTACTGCCATCATATTCTTCTTTTTCTTCCCTTCAATGTCATAGGACTCATAGAAGTCATTACATACCTTGTCAACACATGATATTACTTCCTCATATGGTAAGGATACTTGAGAGACAATCATCCTTTTAAATTATGGATTAAGACCATTAGAGATATGATCCTTCTTACTCTTCACATCATGTGCATTGGTGAAGTTATCATTCCTTTTGCTAGGTTCCATTTCTAATCAATTCCATATTATATATTAGCTCATAAAATTATGAACACTCTATATCTCTAAACATGGTATAACACATAACTTAAATTTATGCATCCTAAATCCTAGAACCATATACTTTGGTTACATTGGGTGCATAAATCCTTCATTATTTTTTTAATAATATTATGAATTTACCAAATAATATCCCATAGGAGTGTCAATCCTAGATTTCATCAAGACCCATTATCATGCACCAGTTCTCATTCGAGTCTAGCTCAAAGTGGTGTTTTCGGTTTTTACCCCCAGATACATCTGTTCCAGAGCCACCTCTACTTGTTCGTATCTAGACAAGGATGTATTTTCTTTATAAACCACAAAATCTATTCCATAACAAAATTCTAGTATGACCTTTTATTATTATCCCCAAATTCTATCTTAGGATTTTGATCACTAATCTACTTTTTCTAAATCTAGTTTTCAATTTTTCTACTAAAATTCCTTTGACACCAACTGTAACACCCTGACCCCAGATGCTCAGATCTCGTGCATTATTTTAAAACATTTTCATGATTACAAGGAATAAAATCCAAGAGGACTGGTCTTTTTATTAGTCATAAAGAAAATAGATACACACATGGAAACCATTTTTTATTTTGAAAGGAAACAAAATATGATACATAACAAAAGCTAATAAACTACATCTTTGAAAATTCAATAAATGATCACTTCTTCATAACCTGAGGATGGAAAAAATGAAAGGGCTGATCCTAGATGCTCAGTAAGGGTAATAAATACATCAGAAGATATCTTAAACATTAGATATGGTGAATAACTAAAAACAAATGCCTTTTAAAAATAAACATGAACATAATATGGAAGTAATTTGAGCTGAGTAAATACTTTCATAATAAAATGTAATCATGGGTATTATATTAGTCAAATAACAACATGAACTATGAATTTATAAATTTTTAATGAGGGAAATGTATATGCCATACATTATAAAACATACCTTCAAGGTCTCAGTCAAGATATCTAAAAATTATTAAGGCCTCAACCAAAACCATATATCAAATTGGGAAAGCCCTCAGCCAAGTCCAAATCTATTTTTCTCATGAGACCTACAGATGCATCGAGGGGCTATAGCAGGTCCCACCCGTCACATTATAAGCCCATAAAATTCCTCATATGAATGGGGATAAACATAAACAATATATATATATATATATTCATATTTAAACTAACATATGAAATGTAAATAACATTCCCTGAATATTAAGCATAAACACTAAACATTCAGAGTAAATTGGTGAGTGGTTTTAAGATAGCACATCCAAAATCAAAATAATCATAAAATATTTATTAAAACGTGTTCGATAATATCATAGGAGATAAACCTTAATTAAGTAAAAAAATTAAACAAAGTATTTTGACATAGATGAAGATACTTTTAAATGAGACCATTGAAAAATACTTGATGGAAATAATCCTTAAACATTCCCAAGGGTATCATACCACCTTGAACAATTCAAATAATAATCCATTATAATATCATAAGAATATGGAGACTCTTTATTTGATATACCAAATGTCATTACATACACCACAAGAAAGAAATAAGTGGTGAACAAAGCATATATCTCATAAATGTTAATGTGAGATGAGAAAAATAATGTTTACTTTTGAAAGAATATTTATTTTGAAAAATCATTTATATTTTCCAGAAATCAGATTGTAAAAATGAATATGAAAGAAAATTAAATACTAGTACATTGAAATTATATTTTAGGCATAAATGACATCCCACAGAAGTGAGATCATGTAAAAAGAGTTCTTAACATTCTTTAGAAATAAAACATTTTAGAGCATTTCAAGGAATGTATTAAAGAGAATTTTAAAGACGGCAGTAATGATTGTTATATTAAATCCAGAAATGATCCGATATAATTTTTCATGATGAAACTAGTTTTTTTATAAAAATATTGGTGGCTTAAAATATATTCTAGTGTACACTTAAAAATGGGTAAGAATTTGAAAACATCACTTGAATCGGGTTTGTTTATCAGGATAAAATTTTGAATGATTCCTTTAAAAAATATAAATCCCTATAAAATAAAGGATAATTTTGGTTGGTAAACATATATAGAACATTGAAACAAAATATATGTTTATTTCATAAGAATAAATAATGATATCATTGAGGTTAGTAGATAATAAAAGTTACCCGAATGAAAATAGAGGTTCGGGTAGAAAACCCTTATCACTTTGTAATCAATCGATTCGTATGACCCAAAATTAATAAATTTCAAATGATAAATTTAATTCCATTAAAATAAATATATTCATGATATGTTACATCAGTGGGAAGTATATATAAAACATACACAAGAATTAGTAGTGAATATGGAAAATATCACAAAAATGGATGTGAGATGAAGAAACCCTTACCTTAAGTCGAATGGTGTTATTCACATGCTCTGAGTGTCCCCGATAACCAAATTAAATTCATTAATTAATATTTCCAGAACCTGTTATTTTTTTAATTTTTTTATTATAAACTTATTAAGTTCAATCATATCCTTCTTTATGGGTTTAAGAGGTTCAATTTTATTGTTTGGGAGCGTTTTCTTCAAGATCGATATACTTATATACATGAATGGAGAATCATGTAAAATGAGGATGGTAATCCCAAATTGAAGTTATATGTTATTATTGAACATATAGAAGGTTACATGTTTGTAAATTTAATTTGGTTACTTGGAGTGAATATGAATCATTATATAAATTATTTAATGAAAACTGTTTCGGTTAATTGGCCATTTTTGAACACAACGAACTCATTTTTCCTTATAAATCAAAACCACATGTAAACAAATATTAAAGAACAATATATGAGTCATAATACATATATTATAGTTTTGTTCAACCATATTAATGGTTTCATGATCATAATTAAAGGCGGTAATAAAAATTGATAACCTGTCGTCCTTGAATGTGATAAATTAACACATCTTAGATGGTGTTTTCATTTTTAGTATAAGAGGAGGGGAAAAGATAGGTGATGATAAAATATATCATTATCATAATAAAATTAAATTTAATGTATGTTATTGAAATTATTATTGAATTTGGATGAGGGGAGATGAAAAAATAAAAGAAAGGAACTCGAAATAAAAGAAAAATGAGAAATCCCTCATGAAAATTCGGCAGCCTAACCGATTTGCATAAAATTTCATAAAATAATTTGATGAGAGAAAAATCTATCTCAGTATTATTTAATAATATATACAGTAATTGGGATAAGGAATGAAATATACGAGCATAAACCTATTTAAATTAAAATATAATAACATAATAAAAGAGCTTGAAAAAAAGAGTGATTTTGAGACGAAAATTCTACTGCATAACGCAATGCTACATGGTTTTATAAGACAATAAAAATAGAGTTTAAAGGGGTAAGACATTAATAAAAGACTCATAAAATATTTTGGGGATATAATAATATTTAAATAATAACATGTTATGAAAACTTGAAAAACATACCACATAAAAGAGAACATAGATGGAAAAGAGAAGTTGAGAATTCTCTTACCTTGTAGAGTAACTCTTAAGACATGAAATTTGGGACCTTGGGGGATTTAGGACACCTTCGTAGGACTAATAAGGAGGTAATAATACCAGATATTATAGGATTATGAGTTTGTAATTAATGAAAATGAAAGAATTAGTGGGTATTTATAGTAAATGAGAGGGAGTTGTTTATTAATTTAAAGGGACGCCTCATTAGTGGTTTTTGAAAAACCATGGGATTTCCCATGGTATTTTCCTAAGGTATTAACCACTTGGGACACCACATATAATATTGTATAGTAAAAAAGTCGACCATAATTTTATATTAATTATTAAATCATTATGATTTCATTAAAATTCAGAAAACTCAAAACTGTATTTTTACTATTTAGGAAAATTCAAGTATTTTAGAAAAATATCCAAAATTCATCCTAAACATTTTTTGACGTGTACAATTAAAAAATGAAATCCATTTTTTGAAAACAATTTTCTGAATATTTTTAATTTAATTTTTAAATAAATTCATATTTTATTCCCAAAAAATAACTTTATAACTATAACTCATTTTATAACACATTGCGAAATTAATCAAGGTCCCATAAAAGTATCTTATAATCATTCTAAAATAAAGTAACAATTTATGAATACATTTTATGAAAATAAATTTCCATTTTAAATTATTAAATGAATCATAAAATTATAATTAAAATATTTATGGCATGAAAAAATACCAATACTTATATTATGATTGTTTTTTAACTTTTAAGATATCTAAATTGTATTTATACATTCATCGATGAAGTTTCTATTTTTTTGGCCAATTTATTATTCATTACTATTCATAAAGGTATGTTACTATTCATAAGTGTATGTTACTATTCACCAAAAAATTATGTTTATCTTATCAGACTCTAAATATCTTACTGGACGCATCTATGTATGTTAGTTTTTTAAAATTCAAATTATAAAAGTGAAAAAATTATATTTAGTTTCAAGGTTATAAAAAGGTGGTGTTTTGTAGAGACATAGTGTTTCATGCATTCAGTATTAAATCTATTTTTAAATTCTTGTGGTGTTATAGTTCAAGTTTTTATAATGCATGTATAACCTCAATCTCTCAGTCGCCTTCTTAGAGAACAACACATGGTCTTCTTATATGGAAATACTAGGTATAACAAATCCCTTCCTCGGCAATTCATCCAAATGCACCCTCAACTAGAAAAGATTCTTGTGATCCATCTGAAATGAAATTATAAATATAAAGTTCATACCTAGGCATAATTCAATAAGGAATTCTATCTCATGGTGGGAAGGTAAGTCTGACACATACTCAAGAAATACATCATTGTACTCATCCACCGCTCTAGGAATCTTATATTACATAACATCCACTACTGCAAGAGTCATGCTAGTAAACTGGTGAGTAATTGGTTGCAATGTTCTAGGTTTGAGTCCATCCTTATTCTCCTAGGTATCATTCTCTTTTATGAAGGAAAAAATCATCCCATCTATGTAACCACTTTATCCACCATCTAAAACAATCAATTTGTTCATGAACTATGTATATCCAATCCATGACTAAGATGATTTATTAAGATTTATTCACAAAAAAAAATTAAAACATGTGAGAAACTCTCTCCTCCAATCATCAAATAAATAAACAATAAATTTGTGTGATCATCATGTCATCGTTGGTGTTAGTCACCAAGAGTAAGGGTCAAGCTAAAGGCTCAACTAAAACCCCTATGTATTGATCTTGATATTCATTAAAAAAATATCTATCATTCTTGTCTCTAGAAAAACAATATATATGGTAGAAAAGACATAAATCATACCTCCAATCATCTCCAGAGCCTCTGGGTCCTAAGACTCAACCACCTATGGCTACCACCACCCCTATCCACTAGCTCTCTAGACTTGTAGGGGACCACCTTGTGTAGGTGGAAAAAATAAGTAAAATTGTATGCCACTTCCAACTTCTCGTCCTACTCCCCAACCACTTCATCTACCATATGGACCACCATGATCTAAATTTTACCTTTCCCTAGGTGTCTCATCCACTATCTCTGAATTAATGAGAGGAAAGGCCGAAAAATCTCATCAAAGATGTCTCAATGCATCATAATAGTAGCACCACCTTCTCCTAATCTAATTATTACTATTATGAGATCCCTTAACTATAGAACCTATTTTCAAAAATCACCTCGTAAAACATATTATACATCTAGATTCATGCATCTACTATCAAATACAAGCTAATGGAGTGTCAACTCCTGTGTGCCAATGATTGGAAACTACTATTGGTTTCAACCCATCCCGAAATATCCCAATCACCAAAGCACACTCCGACACCTAAGTATTTGTAGTAATGCTTTTAGGTATCACACTGGAATGGATGTCTCAATGTATACCTCACTCGAAGGTCCATTCCTAAAAAAATCAATCTTGAACCATATCTATCTGGTATCATGAGGGGTTGCTAAACCTCAATAAGTACTCATCCAAAATCATGCTTCCCTACTGTAGCTATAAAATATCCTAAATGTGAACTACATACATCGTATTTGGAGAGTACCATTATCTAAGAGGTTCTCAAAAAATTTCTATAAAATATTTGCCTCATCGTATGGCATAACCAAAAGGCTCCATGAACTCCCTATAGATCCATGAATAGTGCTTGCTACTTGGACCACCATCTAATTTATAGGTATCCTAATAAGAAAAAAGGATCACATAACTGCCTTGATCCAATCCTTTTCTCCCTGGGGGATTAGATCACCCAAAAACCTAAGGGTTCATTGATGTTAAAACTCATGAATCACACTTAGCCTTCCAACCTCATCCATTGGTACTATTGGTATCATATGTTTCTCGACAGGTGGAGGTAATTAAGAAAACCACCTAAATGAACTACCTCATAAATAGGTCCAAGTATCAAATCCACATCACTAAGGGGATCATCCATGCAATATTTCTAATCCTAGATAGAAATATTTGTGGATACATTCTAAAATAGAAAAGATGTACCACAGTCAATGATCATATATCCGGGAAATGACTTAATAAGGACATGAAAAAACAACCAATTCCTATATTATGCATATACAAATGTTTTCCGTAGAACCAATGTCTACATTTTTAGATTTTAAAGGCATGTAGTTATATTCCAAGCCTAGGGATATGTCATCCACCACACTAACACTAGAGTCCCTAGATTGAAATATGAACTCAAAATACTTAATAATATTTCCATAAACCAAAACTCAACCTCATAACTATACTAAACTCCAAACTCATATCCTAAGATGGAACTATTATGATACCAATCCATCATATCCCCACCCACCAGGGCCCACCTGGCTGGTGATGAGCCGAGTTTTACTACCTCAGTAATTCCACTAATAGGATAGGGGTTGGAAACCAGCTCTGATTGGGCATATCATGCACATGGGAGGCATTATCTTCATTTAAACGTATGCATGCACACATATCCAAGCCCATACAATTCATAAATTTAAATTAATTCATCTGAAACCATTTCATGCATACATCTAAATCCCACAATCAGAGTACAACAATTATACTGTAAAGTATAAAGGCGAAAATAGAATCTCACCAAAAATTATAAAGCTATTCAACCTGCTAAAATGAGGGGGCTATAGTCAAATGTGTAACCTAGTATGAACCACAATCTATATAGACCAATATATTATATGTTTTCTCTTGGTCCACCAAGAACCCTATTGAACGGTCAACTATCTACATAATACACAGCTTCTGTAGAAAAATTCTATGCAGGGGTGAATATAATAATACCCAGTATGACACCCTGAAATAACTTAGAAAATGAATCAATATTGTAGTCATCTTATCATAGGTATATGTTAATAAAAATATTAGACATACAAAAAACGTCCAAATATTCTCATTGTTGTCAAAAACTCTTAAGGAAAGTTCACAAACACATTTCCATCCAAAGATTCTTCTTGAAATTTCATAGCAACACTCGCCCAAGTGAACTCACATAGTGGTTCTCATAGCACTATGTATGTTCAGAAGATATTTCTCTCTCATCAAGTGTAACTAAGATTTACATGATGGAAGTCAGAAGAGATTGACACATAGATAGGTTATTACACACAAGGCCCTAGGAGACCCCAAAAACCAGAAAATTTGTGGTTTAAAGTCTTTGTATGTTGGTCACAAGGATTAATCAAACCCCAACTAGGAAAAAGGATGACAGAGGATCCAAACCATGGACATGGGGGGACACTAAGAACTATATCTGATAAAAACCACTTATATAGGATCATAATCCTTTTACTAGTATGTAATTCCAAACTATACCCTCAATGGGAAAGATTGAGGGAATGCACCCTAAGGAAACTTTTCCACTATGAAGAAAATAAGGGCCTTATACCCCTCTAGAAAAATTAAATGGTGTTTAATAGTAGTACATGATGTGTCTTACTAGTCCCTAGTATGCCCGTGTTCTCCATCTCGTGCTGATATACTTCATACCATGCCTCTGTACTTAGTCAACCTTTTGTACCTCTATTTTATCCCATGTACATGGTCATGTTTGAGTATTAGGTCATTCCCATGTACTAAAACCATGCATTTGTACTTGGTTGTGTCGTTTACTATGTATCCTCTAAGATACACATTGAGCCACCAGGTAGGGGTTTCATGGTGTGTTACATATTTTACATGGACTTTTATTTGTTTCTTCACCAAGGAAACCATATCACATTATCCAAGGACCAACATTCTGTTTGTTCTTCTGACACAATCCATGTGGTGTGTAATTTTCCATAAACCATTAGTTCTTCACACATTCTTCTCCTACCACTATTGTAATTATTTACACAATTAATATCACAAAAAATGATGGGTTTGATCCAAGTAAGCTTAATTACCTCCAAAGATCAGATCCCATAGTCCAAATTGATCCGGAAACCTTCATCATCGATTATTTTCATCACCACATTCTAAAACAAAAACTGTAGGTCCAAAAATATAAACTCGGTCTGATGTTGTCACCATGCATCACAAGCACAATGTAGGTCTCAACCCTGAACCCATGGTGTAGTGACCCCAGCCCTATTAACCCATATCTAGTGTAATTATTTATTAAATTGGAATAATATACAAGGAATATCATCTTAAAGGAAATAATAGTTTAGTATCCTTGGAATGTTAGATACATACTTGAGTCATACATTACATTTGAAAAAAAATTACAGCATAATTTTTCCCTAGAATAACAATATTTCATCTATCATATTCTTTATTATAAAATCTAGTACACTTCATGGATTCATGAAAACAAAAATAAAATATGGGTGAGCTCAAATTCTTATTGATGTTTAAGTACAATGTAATCTATTAAGAATAAATGAAGTGTAATCAATAAGAAATAAACAATATGGTAATGTGAATATCTAAACACAAATTCCATTCAAATAATTGACAAGAATAATCAATACCAAGGTAATTAACAGAAACACATTCCATTTAACCAATTAAATAACTTTCATTAATGGATAATCCATAATAAATATGGCATGATAAAAAAATATAAAACCGATTCCATTCAATTAATAAACTAATAATGGAATGAATTTGGAGATAATATCATTGAAAAAATCTCATGGATGATAATAACTAAATTTAAAATTAAGGTAATTCATAATTATTGAAAATCATATTTCCTTGAAATATTATATCTTTAACATCAATACCTATCCTCAATACGGTATAAAACATACTGGTTAAAAACTCATCTGATTTAACAAATTAATTCATCTAATGACACTACTGACGCATCAACCGTATTTCTATAAACAATACCCATCCCATGTATTGCATATTAAAATTGATCCTCATATATCAAATATTTGATTTAATTTATAAACACTACTCCTTGTCCTAAAATATCCATATTGGGTAAAGAATACTATTTTATCAATATTTCCCCATATAAAGAAATAACTTTCAATGTAAACACTACATGTAAAAATGGTATATAGTTTAAGAAATAAGAATATGCATGATAAATAATATGGATATTTATGCGATATTTAATGCATAATGATAATAGGAAATTAAATCTTTTAAGATGAATTTAATGACCATAAAATGTATCAAGGAAGTGAATTTCAATACTATCCTTTATCAAGTTAATCATAGACCCTTCAAAGTAATAGTAGAGAAGTTATTAACATATACCCATAATATGAATAATAAATGGTTTCTTCCATTTATGAAAATAAAAACCACAAAAATATCTTTAAAAACATTCTTCAGGAAAATATTTTTTTCATTTTGAAAAACATTTTAAAATCCTTTTTTTTGAAAATGACTTTTAAAAATGTTTTCTTTAAAAACCCCATAAACATAAATGGAATCTTAAAAGAAATAGGATTAATGATGGAGGATAATTACATAAAAACCATAAAATTTAAAATAATATTTCTCTTGCACTGTAAAAATTTTAGGAAAGTTCCTTGTTCAAAAAATGACTTGAATATTTCTTTCAAACTTTTGGTAAAATCCAATTGTGTATAGTTTTGAAAATGACATAATATTGCATTGAATTTTTTTAAAGAGTAAAAGTGGGTGAAAATTAATTTTAGAAATCATTTTGAAGACCCTAAAACATTTTAAGAAAACACGGTATTAAAAAAAATAGATTTCTGATGGAAGAGAGAAATGAAGTCGTATTTTCTTAAAATACATTCTCAATTAATTTAAGTACCAATAATTGAGAAAATAGTAATATTACAAGAAAATAGAATGAATAAATTGGGGATAATAAAATTAAATATTTTTATTAATATATTCTCAAATAATTTCCCTCAATTGAAATTCAAGGATAAACAATCTCAATTAAAGTGATATTGTGAAGTAAACCCTTACAAATATCACAACATTGAAGTGAGATTAAACCCATGAAGATATTACGTATATAAAATTTAATTCCTCACAACATAGGTGTAAATATTAAATAATTTAATAAAAATTCATCATTCACATAATCTTAGAATATTAACTATAAGGAGGAAGTAATATAACCCAATGAAATGATATTGAGTAATGAAATTATTTACCACTTGGTAACACTTAATTAGAATACACTTGGATGTAATAATTAAAATTGAATGTCAATATACAATGAATTATTAGGTAATAATTATACTACATATCAATGAGGATGTATATATACCATATAAAATAAATTAGGTGCACAATATTACAATATGCCTCAAAGAAATGAAATTGAGATGAAATATCTTACCTCGTGCTTCCTTTTGATTGAATGTTGTTTGTCCTCCTATATAGTTGTTTTTAAAATGTTATTTAATTATAAAATAACTATATTAATATTTTTAATATTATATATAGTCTTTTTATAATATCTTGTTACCCATTAATAAATAATCTTTAAAAAATCGTTGTTTAGGTTGTTAATTTCTTTATTTTCTCATTCATGTTTCATCATGAAAGATATGTTTTTTGTACATATTATATTGAAATATCATATCCAGAATAACAAAAATGAAATAATTATCATATTTACACCTATTTTATTTTTAAAACCGAGCATGAATTATTCTTTTGAAAAATAATATATATTATGATCATAGAGACGGTAGGTTGTACATACAAATAAGTAACATTTCCGTTTTTTAATATTCATTATGGAAAGGATGTAAGTAATAAATTAACATTACATAATTATAATAATATCACTAATACCATGTTATATACTTATATATATCATCCATGTGGTTTAGTGATGAAAATTTCGACACATCGCTTCATGAAGGTCGTAGTCAACATGTACATGAATTATGTTATCATCATTATGTGTGTTAAAAGGAAAAAAAGAAAATCATTTAAATTATCCTTGAATAAATATAAATATTTCATGAATATCATAATTAATTCATTTAAATCACATATAATAATTAATTTTATCTTTATCATCTTTTATGTGAAGCGTTAGTGAAAGAAAAATCATATCGTGTTGCGAGACGGTTGTCCCCCGTACACACAGGCAACATTATAATATATACTATATAATGGAATATAAATAATAAATATATGATATAGTAACTAAATAGGTATCAATATGTTATATATATCATATATATACTTTATATCTGTAACACCCCAAGGTTTTAAAAAAATTAAATGAAAGAAACTTTGTTGTATGTAGATATTTATAACTAGCCTTTAAATCTAATTTTGTAGCTTCTATGTTTTGAATTTCAAAAAATGGTCATGTACAATTGTGATCAGTAAGTTATTTAGAGTCTGATGGAGCCAACTTGCTTTTCTGATGAATAGTAACATACCCTTATGAATAGTAATATGAATAGAAATACGATCCAAATGAATAGTAACTAGTATTATTATATTATTTTCTTCAGGTTTTAAGATAATGACATCTTGGATAGTTTTTCCATGTGATATAAAAGCAGTTATAGAATTAAAATTGACAATTTTTTAATTATGTATTGTTTTATTTAAAAATTAAATTAATAATATTTAGAAAATTATTTTCAAAAAATTATGTTCATATTTAAATTCTACACATAGAAAAATGGATAAGGTGAATTTTTGGGATTTTTCTAAAATTCTTGAATTTTTGATGAATAGTGAAATGCGGTAAAATACCATATATTCAAATTATAATTCAAATACTCTATTTATGACATCATAAGTGACGTAAGACCACTTGTATCAAACTCACATTCCATTATTACTATTTTTGGTCACATAAATTAAGATTATTCACAGTCTTGAGAAAAAATATCATAATAATGATTTAAATAATGTAAAATACCTCCTCCCCTCCACTATAAATACCACCATCATTACCCTCTCCATACCACACTTCTAAATCCTTGAAAATTGACTAATTTCTAGAAAATTCCCTCCCCAATCTTCTTCCCCACTTCCAAGACCTACTGGTCTCACCCAAAGGCCCAAATTAAAGACCTTAAAGAGGATCTCAAGGAGAAGAGATCAAGAGGTAAGAAATCCTCTTCCTTTTCATGTGTTTTACTTTCCATTACTTTTATTTTATAGTCTCTTCCACTCCTCTTATCCAAGTGTAAAAACTCAGTTCTTATTCTTGAGGTATGAGTTTCTTCTTTTCCTTTTTCCTATAGTGTTTTTTTGGAAATAAGGAAAATGGGGGAAATCCAAAATTTTGTGGGAACACGCCATGTACTTTTCCACACGTCGTGTACTTTGGCTATGTGAGATGAGTACACAAGGCATCTAGAACTACCAGATATGAAGGGTGTAAAAATTGACAACATGCCGTGTACGTAGTATATACACGCCGTGTAATCAGTCGACAGGTGAATAGTAAGACGGTGGAAGTAGCCACCAGCAGAACGATAGTACACGCCATGTACTCAGGAATACACACTGTGTACTCATGTCAATAGATGAAAAATATGGCAGTGAATGTAGCTTCTAGAGGAACAGTTAAAAAAATAAAAAGTACAATCCGTGTACTTAAGAGTATACGTCGTGTAGTTTTTTTGTTTGTTTTTTTTTTGCTTAAAACGGGCAGTAGAATCCTCATTTGGAAGAGGAGGCAATGGATGCATTTGGAGCTCAGAAGGTGAGGCCGGAGATTGGAAGAGCTCCTGATCGCACACTGGGAAT
This sequence comes from Viscum album, assembly GCA_963277665.1. Taxonomy (NCBI): domain Eukaryota; kingdom Viridiplantae; phylum Streptophyta; class Magnoliopsida; order Santalales; family Viscaceae; genus Viscum; species Viscum album. The sequence goes on along the minus strand of OY728127.1, from coordinate 1,513,558,867 downwards.
CTGTTTCTTTCCCTGTCAATCTAGTTTGAACCGTTCAGGTAAGACCTTCCTTCATTTTGAGCCTTTCTTTTCAATTATTTCCCGAGGGGAAGTTATTTATATTTGAATGGATAAATTTTTATCCTAGATCTACACCATTCTTGGGTGTTTCGGGAGGTGTCGTTCGCATATATCGATCAGTGGAGATCGAGGTAGGTGGTCTGATGTTTAATTCCAACTGTCATGTTGTTTTTTTTGTACCATTGTTCTATGCGCACATGTTTGGGGTGTTGTATGGATGAGGCCTTGATTAATTAAATGTCTATAATTTCATAGGTAATTTAATGAATATGCACAACAGCTGTTTGGGGTCATTTCTTGGATCCAGGGCCACCTTGTGGGTGTGTTCCCTTGTATATCCATTTTTTCAGGTTACCCGAGGGTATGCTGTGATTTTAGCATGCTTTGAGTTTTCTTGAGAGAAAATGTGTATAAACCGCTTGCTTATGTGTTGGGCTTAACCTGGTTTCTTGTTTAGCTTGAGGGCAGAGTTTCTCATGCCTGAGGGCAGTGTTTTTTTAGCCTGAGGGAAATTTTTCTTATGTCTGAGGACAATATATTCTGTGCCTAAGGGCAATATCTCGTATGCTTGAGGGAAATATTCATTATGCCTATGGGCAATAACCTAAGGGTTTCGATTCTGATTACCTGAGGGTAACGTTTTGCATGTCTGAGGACTCTATTTACTTTTCATATTCATTGTGGTGATTTCACATGTTATACCTACCAAGATAAAGCACAGGCTTGGTATTATTTCACCATGTACTTTTTAGATAGCTGGTTGTAGTTTTGTTGCGGCATTTTATAGGATATTGTTAGCTGAGGCTGGGTCTTGGAAACTTAAAATTAAATTATATTGAATTGTTAAATAATAATTAAATGGAAATTTAATTGTTAGGAATGTTTAATTTTTAGTACTTCCTATTTTACTACATTTCATTACTGCACACAGTTGTTGCACGAACTCACTGACAGTTGGGCACGGGCCTTTGGTGGTTGCCTACTGGGATATATTTCTCACACCATGTTTGGGTCATGTCTTGGGCCAAAAAAAATTATATTGTTGTAGGTGTAGATAAGGTAAAGGGTCCCTATACATGTAATTGATTATTGAAGATGAGTAATAGAGCATGGGACCGAGCTTAGGCTTGCGATGTTACTGCATTCCTGCTGCGCTGTTTTATTTTTCTTTGCTGTATTTTTTCCTTCTACTGTATTGTTTCAGATTGCAGTGTATCCTGTTTTGGCTGTATTCTTAGACTTAGGGGCATATTTCATCATTAAATATGATTGTTGGCCTTTTATTTAATTCGGTACTGTTGTCCATTTCATCTTAGTGTTGTTTACTGTTTCCTCTTTTTGCATTCTTGTATTTTGTTCTGTTGCGTTACACTTTGAAAAATGGGGGCATAGTTTCCCCACTATAAAACCTATGCCCCCGCTACTAGTCGTCAGCCTCTGGCATTTGGGGAAATGCGCTTGAGGTCGTATGACCAACCGGGTTCGGGGCACCCATTGAGTGGCACCTAGATCCGGGATGTTACAAAGGGGAATCAAAGGATTTTTCTTTTCTCTGAGTTATTTATTATTTGGCGATGACAGAAAGATATAGATTGCTAAGGGATTTGGTAATAACTGTTCCCAGGAGTAGCTAACCCATGTATAGGTAAAGGCCTGATTTCCTCGATGTAAATTATGAATCACGATTTATGATTGTTATAATTCATTTGATTTTCACTATTGGGTGAAGCACTTGTTGTGTATTGTTTTTATTTTTATACTGGGTTCTATTTAGTTGCAACCTGATGAGATGAGGGTATGCCATCTCATGCATCATTTAGGAACATGTTATAGTAACATTCCATGCATAGTTTCCATGTCATGTAGGTGCATTAGAAATTGCATGTTGTTGTGATAGATGATATGCTAGAAAATTCATGTTGTTGTGATAGGTACCTTGATATATACACCTACTAGTGATATGGTATTGGTACATGTTACAGTTGGCTTTATGGATGCTAAACTTTGGTTCCTAAGAAGTATGGGCTCTCTTGGACCCGAATTTAGTGGATCATGATCCTACCTTTTGTTGGGTTTTGTAGTATAATGTGAAAGTTTAGGTACTAAACTTTGATTCATGGGGAGTATGGGGCCCCACAAATTGAAATTTGGAATACTAATGCTTGAAATTAAAAAAAAAAATGGGCTCCGGAGTAGTTTTTGAAGTTTACTTTCCGGAAACCCAGACAAAAATTCATGTGGTTCTATGAACACACGCCATGTACACTTATTTTCAGGAGTAAATGAAAAAAATTTAAGTGCACTCCATGTACCATATGTACACGCCGTGCAGTTTCTTCCTATGTCATAGGTTGTGTAGGTAGAAACAAGGGATAATGAAATTTGAAGGCACATGTCGTGTAGTTATTATACACACTGTGTTGTATTGACCCGGTGTCCATCATGTAACCAACAACACAGATGGAGAAAGAAGAGATTCTACACGCTGTGTCAAAGATGAACACGTCGTGTAGTTTTTACTAGGGATCCGGGCATGTAACTAACAAATACGGGTCGATGTTACCTCCTCCTAAACACGTCGTGTACCTGAGGGAAATGTCGTGTAGTATTGATCAATGAAAGACCGTGTGGAATTGACCATGTGGCTGGGGAAACATGGTGCTGTACACGCCAATTGTGGGTCTAACACGTCATGTAGTGTAAGCGAGTAGTTAGATGTGTCACAAACAACACGGGTAGTTGGAATTTAAGTTGTACATGTCGTGTCAATCTGGAACACGTCGTGTAGTCTGAGCTGTGTACCTGGCCATGTAACGGACAATACGGGTCGGTGAAGCTCATCCAGTACATGTCGTGTAGACCCTATACATGCTGTGTAATCTTGTTCAAAAGAGATCCATGTGGATAAGACTTGTAGAAGGACTTGGGTAGGGGAAGAAAATTCAAGAACACACTGTGTGTGAGGACAACACGCCGTGTCTTTGGTGTGTTACACGACCAGTTTGGGAAGAGTACATGCCCATGCGGAAGACATGAAAGAACACGCCGTGTAGTTATTATACACGTCGTGTAGTTTAGTTTTGTAAAAATAGGGTGCTTTCTTTCTCCTTTTCCCATCTTACACTTCTTGTTTTCAGTCCACGATGATCTTAATCTAAGGCATGTGTTTGACCTTGTAGACTTATGCCACTGAGAAAACCTCGAGTTTTTTGCCAGGAGAGCGACAATGAGTATACTACTGAGATGGTAAGCCATGGGCTACTGATGGATCCTCCAGCAGAGCCAGATGCGGCGCCAGCCATTATATCGGACACAGGCACGGAAGCGCAGTTCCGTGAAGGCTTCATGCGGTTTATGCAGACCTTCCAGGGAGCATCGCCAGCTCCCACGTCTATGGAAGAGCTTATGCGTATATTCAAGAAGCTGCATCCTCCTACATTTTTAGGGGATGGCAGACCACAGGCTGCGGAGTCTTCACTGGGTTCTATGTAGACTATTTTTGAGCATCTAGAGATGCCTCCTAGGTGGAGGCTCAAGCTCGCTACTTACATGCCTCGTGATTCTGCCAAGAGGTGGTGGGATGTTACCACCCAGAAATAGCATCACAGAGACATGGAGTGGGAAGAATTTTAGGTGGTCTTCTATGAATTTTTCTTTTTTGAGATGCTGAGGGTAGATAGAGAGCGAGAGTTCATAAATCTTTAGCAGGGTTCCATGTCAGTGATGGACTATTCTTCCCGCTTCATCGAGATACAACATTTTTCACCTGTTTGGGTGGGTGATGAGATGTTGAGGGCTCGACGCTTTGAGTATGGTCTTCGATATGACATTCGAGTGCTGGAGAACATTTTTAATTTTCCTACAGTGCATGCTATTTTGAACCAGACACTGATTACTGAGCGGAACCTTCTGGAAGCTAGTGGTGCAGGCCAGGGTGGTTCGGAACCAGTTTCTGGTACTATTCCTACTGGTAAAAGGAAGAGGCGTATGGATTTCTCTCAAGGTAGCAGTACTAGCCAGAGAGACTCATTATGTGGCCAGGTGAGGTGCTACCAGTGTGGTAAAGAGTGGCACAAGACACCTCAGTGTCCACATGACCCAGGGGAGTGCCAAGATTGCGGTAAGATGGGTCATATACATTGCTTTTGCAGGGCCTTTCCACCAGTGGCTAGTGAGAGGGGTTATGTTCAGACTCCTAATGTGGGAGCAGGGCCATTAGCTTCTTATGAGTTAGGGAATTGGAATATGTCAGGATGTTCAGGTAGAGGTGGTGGTCATGGTTGTGGTAGCCAAACACAAGAATCTCAGTGACAACAAGGAGGGTCAGCTATGGGTAGCCAGGCTGTGTCATAGGGTCGTGGCATTGGGTGGGAATATATAGTGCAACAGACAAAACAATATTAGGATCCCAGACCTTCTACTGTCAGAGGTACTATTCTAGTTGCTTTTGTTATGTCTTCAGTACTTTTTGATACTAGTTCTACACATAGAATAATATTTGTGGTCGTTGTGGGGAGCCTTGTGCTCCGTGTTTCTTCTATTTTTCATGTTACGACTCTAGACAATCTGGGGGGAACTAGAATGGAAAGTGTGCATCAATGCAAGGATTTCCCCCTTGAGTTTTTTTGGTGTCACTTTATATGGGACCTCTATGACTTAGAGATAATGAGATATGACATCATTCTCGAGATGGACTGGTTGGTACCCTTTCGAGCCTTTTTAGATTGCTGTCATTGTAGGGTGAGTTTCACATCACTAGAGGGTGGATAGTTTCTATACAATGGAGAATGGGATGTCCAGGTGAGCCGAGATCGACCTGAGCATTGTGGGAGAGGTGGTGTGATAGCCCAGATTGCGAGATTATATCTAGATGATCAAGGAACATGTTAGAAGGAATTCCCTCCAATGGTTGATCGTTTCAGGGATGCCTTCCCGGATGACTTTTCAGGTCTTTCTCCAGAGCGTAAGGTGGATTTCTCTATTGATCTAGTTACAGGAGCAGCACCGGTGTCCATTACTCTTTACAGGATGCCTACACTAGAGTTTCAGGAGCTCAATAGGCAGTTGGAGGAGTTGCAGGAAAAGGGTTTCATCTGACCCAGTACTTCTCCTTGGGGTTCACCTGTCCTATTTGCAAAGAAGGCAGACGGTACCCTCATACTTTGGGTGAATTATTGGACGTTGAACCAGTTGAAGTTCAAGAACCAATATCCCTTTCCAAGTATTGATGTTCTTTTTGATCAACTTCGAAGAGAACGAGTGTTCTCAAAGATTGACTTGAGATCCGGATATCATCTGTTGCGCGTCAGACCATCGGACATACCGCTCACATATTTTCAGAGTAGATACGGTCTATATGAGTACTTGTTCATGCCGTTTTGACTCATGAATTCACTAGCAGTTTTCATGGATCTGATGAATCATTTGTTCCACCCTTATCTGGATTCTTTTGTGGTAGTCTTCCTGGACTATATCTTGGTGTACTCTCACACTTGAAATGACCATGCTACCCATCTTGAGATCATTCTGAGTACACTGAGAGAGCATCATATATGATAAGCTCTCAAATTGCAACTTTCAGATGGACCAGATACACTTCCTGAGTCAGATAATCTCAAATACAAGAGTTGCGGTAGACCTAGAGAAAGTGAGAGCATTGGTTTCCGTGGAGCATCCAAATAATGTGTTTGAAATATGGAGTTTCTTGGGGTTGTCTGGTTACTACAAGTGCTTTATACAGGACTTATCCCACTTATCATCATCGTTGATGGGTTTGACTAAGAAGTGTGTGAAGTTTGTTTAGTCAGAAGCTTTTGGGACAGGCTTTCAGGAGTTGAAGGGAAGGTTGACATCAACACCAGTCCTGATACTTCCAGAGCAAGGGAAGAGCTATAAAATTTACTGTGATGAATCAGGTATTGGGCTGGGAGCATTGTTGATGTACGATGTTCGAGTTGTTGTGTACGGGTCTCGGTAGTTGAGGCCACATGAGAAGAATTACCAGACGCATGATCTTGAGATAGTTGCAGTTGTTCATGTGTTACCCTATTGGAGACATTATCTTTTGGGAGAACATTTTGTGGTGTTTACGAAACACAAGAGTCTAAAATATATCTTTACCCAGCGTGACCTAAATCTAAGACAGTGAAGGTGGTTGAATACCTTCAGTTTTTTTACTTCGAGCTTCCCTATACACCTGGTAAGGGTAACATAGTTGCCGATGCACTGAGTAGGAGGACTCAGTTACAGGCAGTGGAGGAGGCCAGCGGTGAGTGGAAGCTCATGGCTCTATTCTCTCAGATGCATTTGGAGGTGCACAATAGTCATGGGTGAGCCTATATTTCTTCATTAGCTGTGACTTATACCCTCCTGGAAAGAGTGAGGATGAGACATCTATCAGATTCGGAAGGCCTAGTTCTACAGCATTCGGTGGAAAGAGAGGACCCTCCTCCTAGTTGGACGATAGGCGATGACAAGGTACTGCATATCTATTGGCACCAAAAATATTCTAATAAAGGAGAGAAGAAAAGGAGGCTTCGTGCCCTGCCTCACGAAGCTCCGACGCGCAGCCCCCTAGCTCCTCGGCCCCCGCGAAGCACCAGAGGCAGTAAATCTCTACAAATTCCCTGATGTTCACGAACCTGTCATGAAGAAGAGGAGGTGGTACCTCTACGCGAATCCTGTTGACGTTCGCGACCCGCCGTGAAGCCACCAAAGCCCCCTTCATACTGCGTGAGCTCTGCTTCGTGGTTCCCCTTGCTTATAAATACCAATCTCCCCCTGAGGCCTCTAGACGGACAATACGACCTTTCAGCTTCTCAACTCCCAAATCATGAAGCACTCTTCGCTTTGGGTATCATGAGCTCCACGAGGTATTTTTGCTTCACGAGAGGCCTTCGACTTGTCTCGTTTTGAGCCCCTCTTCCGAGAGGGATGCCCTTCGCGAAGCCTAAGGGCATTCGTGAAGAAAGGGGATCCCCAAGGGGAACCGGGTAGTCATAGAGAGTTTACGCTTTGCGAAACACCCATCATGTACAAGTGATCCACATGCCAAGGTAGGATCACTGTACGTCGTGAAGCACACTGCTTCACAACACCTTGCTTCGTGAGGCACCTCTACTTCACGAGGCAGTGCTCCGCGAACACCCTTCCACTTCGTGAATCACCTCCCACTCGCACCTCTGCCCCATGCTAAGTCCAAGGCACTCCCCTTCGCGAAGCACACCCCTTAGCAAGTGCTTTCCTCTATACAAAGCGACCAAGCTCCGAAAGGTCCCTGCCTGTGGATCCCTTTGCTTGGAAATCCCTCTTCCCGTGCGACCCTCCAGGTTTGCACGATGTGATTTCAAAGTCCCCTGGACAACACCACCCATAGCATTGCTTCCCCTAATGCTTCTTCTCATAGCCATGCTAACGGCTATTGCTTCTTCGCATAGCCATGCTAACGTGGACCCCTCGATGGTTTTCTCTGCAACCCCCCTTCAACACGGCCTTGTTGATGCCTTCCCTCCCACAAGGATCAGAGGGTACCGGTCATGTAATCCCTAGGGGTGCGGAGTAAACCCACCTCGTCCGAGCTACAGGACGTTAAACTGCCAAGCACCTCGTCCTCAGCACAAGATGTTAAACTATGACCTGACCTCGTGCCTCGCACGCAGGGTCCCCCCGGCTCGGACATTCTTTACACCACTCGTCTCCACATGAATGGAATATTCCTCATATGCAATGATATCCTCCCTCTCAGAGTGACGTTTGTCCACGGGGGAAGGGCAGCCACCTTGGTGTAAGCCCCCTAGCCTCTCTTGCGGAAGGTAGCACCCATGCACCTCCGTACTTCCCCACTGCCAAGGCCAGTGGAGGGAACGATAGGGAAAGAGGCACCTCCCATCTTCAGTCCCAAATCCCTCTCCCTCTACGTTGTCTCTCTCAAGCCTCCATCCTAGAGTAAGTCCCGGCACCATGGGCCACTCAACGCGTAATCCCCTCTTCACTTTTCACAGATGCACCCTTCACGACGTGATCGTCAGGTCTCTACTGCCTCTTGTTTCTCACACCGAGCATGACTGACGGGGTCTTAGAGTAAGCATCAACCATGGCAATCCCCCGTCCAGCATGATGTTAAACTGTATGCCCCCGTCCAGCATGACGTTAAACTGTATGCCCCCATCCAGCATTACGTTAAACTATATTCCCTCATCCAGCATGATGTTAAACTGTATACCTGAACAATGAGGACTTTGATTCATGTAAAGGCATGATACAGAGGAAGCCTCATGAGGTTCAATCCCACCACTAGTGGACCCACGGGTTCACCTTCATGTCGGTTCGCCGGAAGAAACCCCACCGGAACTATGTAGTCTTTGATCTGTGTCAAGGCATGGAACGTAGGAAGCCTCCCTGAGGTTCAATCCCATCACCCATCGGACCAAGGTCCGTTCTCACGTTGGTTCGCCGATACCCACATTCACACCCAACCTACGAGGACTTTGATTCATGTCAGGACATGATACGTAGGAAGCCTCCCTGAGGTTCAAGACCAACAATTATTGGCCCCAACCGTGTCCGTGTCGGTGTGCCAAGCCCCTCTTTTTATCCAAACTATGGGGACTTTGATCCATGTCAAGGCGTAGTATGTAGGAAGCCTCACGAGGTTCAAGCCCACCACCTAGTTGTTTCTTTACATCGGGTTCCACCCTCATCCTGTATGACGTTAAACTACATTTTAGTCCAGTGGTAAGCCGTTGTGACTAACCTGAACTATGCGGTCTTTGATCCATGTCAAGGCATGGTACGTAGGAAGACTTCCTAAGGTTCAATCCCACCATCCACCTGGAAAACGGTCCATCTTCACGTCGGTTCTCTGACACGCGCCCATCCCGCATGACGTTAAACTGCATCCCAAACCAGTGGTAAGCCGTTGTGACCATACCATCCAGTTGTTCTGACACCCCTTCGTGTCAGTATAACAGCCCCTTTACCTGAACTACGTCGACTTTGATCCATATCAAGGCATGGTACGTAGGAATCCTCCCTGAGGTTCAAGACCATCGCCCATTGGACTAAGGTCCTTATTCACGTCAGTTCTCCGGCGTCCATCCTGAACTATGTAGTCTTTGATCTGTGCTAAGGCATGGTACGTAGGAAGCCTCAGGAGGTTTAATCCCACCACCACTTGGTTGTTTCGACCTCATTCACGTCGGTTCTCCCACCACCTCGGGCCACCACAAAGTGTAGGCACCATCCCATATTGAACTATGCGGGCTTTTATTCCCTGCAACAGGGATACATAGGAAGTCTCTTTGCGACTCATGCCCATCAACACCGTCATCTCTGTGATGGTCCCATTTCATTCCCCCTCCACTCCATGAAATTCTCCGCCGTCCATCCTGATTCTTACTCGGGCCGCTACATCCTGGTGAGATCATGCCACCCCATTCCACTCCACAGCATTCGGGAAGCTGCCCATGGGTTGGCTCCGATATCGACATTCCCTCAAGGGGGATTCCTCAATCTGATCCACTCTAGATGGTGTTCTGATCAGCCCGATCCATCTCCACTGGATGTTAAACTTGCGGCATACCCTGTGTTAAACAGGGGAAGCTGAAGAAAAGCTCAGATACATGCCTATGACATATGATTCCCCGCGCTCGATGTGGGATGCCTTTGGCTTTTTCTCCCTCAAGAAGCCCTATAATAAGGGACAAAATAAAGACACACCAATTCCCCAGCATTCAGACATGTTAATGATGTCTCGACGTGATTACTCCCCCAACTGAAGCTTGCTGCCCTGAATGGACCCTTTGGAATGTCCTGACAGAAGAAGTGTAATTAACCAGTGTCCATGGAAATATGGCACCGGGAAGAGTTTCACGAACTACGTATTAAATCTATGAGGGAGACCTGTACTAGGTAACAAGTTCTGAAGAGGAGTCCATGGAAGGAGAAACCGACATCCCATCATCCTGTTTCGATCAAGGAGAAGGCGTCCCTGAATAAGGATTGAATGTCGCCCAACTTTGGAAAGCGGGAATACGGGGTAACAAAAACCGCGCCTACCGCACCCCCAAGCGGATGGACGTGTGCGCCCCGGTGAAAGCATCAGAAAAAGAAATGGTGAACCTAACGTTAATTTCTTCTCCTCAATGTGGATATTAGTAGCACTAGAAACATTAGTAGATTGATGTGTCACTGGATCCTGATATCTGGTGTCGGGTCACGCCAAGAAAATAGAGGGCCTGGTGTGAAACTCACCAGAAGTTGGGGTAGTAGAATGTGGGGAATTCCATTCTGCAATGTTGTCTGTGTGGATCCCTCTTGCCAACAACGAAAGACGGAATGGCACTGGGGAACTGGTTTTCAATCTCTTTTCCCCGTAGTGCTGATGAGTTAATCTCCTCGATTCTTAGGAATCAGGTTGCTGCTATATGAACACGATCACCGCCCACCCATCTACGCAGGGGCAGGAGCAATACCAGCATAGCCACTCTGTGTGGATCCACTACTACTACAACGGAATCTGCATCCATGAGCATGGGGCAGCCATGCCCACTCTCCCCATCAAAAGTCATCCAATGAAGGGTGATTAACGACCTTGTACGTCGTTACGAGGAGGAGGGAATAATCCCAAATCAGGATATAGCCCACCTAGACTTGGAGGTGTCCAGGCCCCGCCATCAACAATGCCCTTGAGGGCCGCGCAGGGAGCCCTTGATCCCCACCCCAAGGTTCAATCGTTTCGGGAGCCTGCCCCTGGAATGCCTCGACGACCCCCTACCTTACGCTGATGAGGTGGGTGATGTCCGGCTTAGCCCGGTCAGAGTCCTGATCCAAGGACTCCAAGAAAGGGCCCCTACCCAGCAGCATCCGCGCCGCCGTCCGGCCTTGCCAGAGGGGTAGGTAGGCTATTACCCTGCACCACCCGCACCGGCTCACCTGACCCGATGCCAGTGTCAGGCCCGAGCTGAGGTCGCCCGCCAAGGGGCATTGACGTCGACAGCTACTATGGCCCGAGCCACCACTGACATATATCATGAATCCCCTGCAGACACTGAGCAGGAACACTCCTTTTCTTTACCAGGATCGAGGCCCCAACTTCCCCACAGGCAGGCCGGGTTGACTCTCCGGGTTGCAGGCCCAGGTGGTGATCACCGCAAACCAATCTGTGATCATGACACCTCGTACGGAGGCCCTCCCCGTACCACCACTCCACAGAGCATGGGCCTTACCCACTCCGAAGTTTGTCATGGAGGTATGCCCCGCCCTACCCCCAACCCGAATGAAGACCAGCCCCGCTGCAGTGACACTCGGCGTGGAATTCTTTCTCGTGCCCACCACAATGGGTATGGAATTCCTCATCCTACCCCTCGAACGTCGATAAGAAGGCATTTCCCATCCAGTCCCTCTCCAACGTGGGGACCCTCCCTACATCCTTTCCGCAACTGGCCAAGGTCCTCCTTGCCCTGTCAACCAGAGGGGTGAAGGTCAGCCTCGCCCCACCTATACCAAGCATGGAGGTACTCCTCATGCTCCTGCCGGTTTCAACGGAGGTTTTGTCTGCTCAGGTATTGTTCATTAGGGTATTCCCCATGTTCCCTTCAGCATTTTCCATGATTCCCCTCGCACCTCGGCCATCTCAAGCGGAAGTCCTCTCTGCCATGGCGCCATCACGGCCCTGAGACTACATGTCGGGAATCAACCTTGTCCTGAAGAGACATCTAGGGGTAAGAGGGAGGGTCTTCGCCGCTACAAGAAGAATCTCGGGAAGGCCCAGAAGAGGATCAAACTAGCCCGATTCTCGGATTCTGAAGCAAAATGCGACTCAGCATTGGAACCCTCCCCTCATTCCTCTACTTCAAGGACCGGGGCAGGAAAAAGGTGTGTCAGCCTCATCCTTCCAGAATGCGAAGTCCATAAGAATCCTGCCTCTCTTCATAGGTACATCCAGGAGGAGGAAATTGTGGGAATCCCACAGGTTCCGACAGTACAGTCACCACCATCTTCACCAGAAGCGCCCACTACCTCAACCAGAGATCACAGAGAGATATTTTGGGGATCGGTAACGGTTGAGAAACAGTGTGTCCCATCGCCGGTAACCGCAATCCCTACACCAGAAGTTGTGGCTATCAACCCATCATATCGTGACATGGTGGTTAGGTCACCGCACTCTTCGTAGGGTGGCCCAGAATTCAATGGCCAGTTAGCTCGTTCGTCGTATTCTCGTCCGCCCAGTTTACTGTCCCAGCAGTCCACCTCAGTACCACTACCAGTTCCTCATCCACCCCTGGTTGACGAGTGGGGAAATACGGGGCCAGAATCTGAATCCGAGCCTAGGATCTTCTGGAACATTCTCGCAGAAGACCACTTCCCATAGAAGTTTTGGCCGGTGGCAGCGTCAAACTTTTGTGCGCCGGAATCCCTCACCCTAGAGGAATTCAAGTGCTTCCGTCAAAACCTATGGGTGACTCACTTTATTCTTCGCTATCAATGGGTTTGGTACCCTAGGAGCCAAGCGCACTTCAAGGAAATAGGTGATCAATGTCATCTGGTTGATTTAGCTGCACTCCCCGTGGCCCAGCGCCCTGAGTCGTCAGGTCGCCAGAGCGCCGTCCAACAAAAATGTGTTCAAAGTTTCAAGGTACTCTGAAAAATCATCAGGAAAGCTACCACCCATGTGCAAGTCCGTGGCTGGGGACAGTGTTCTGCCCTCCTCTTCAGTCCTACCCGACGGCAGCCCGATTCATTATGCGACACTGAGGACATGCCCCCAAGAAGGGTTGCGGTCCACATGAATGACATAGTGGAAAAAGGGGAAAATCTGGAGTTTCTCGATGGAGACTTACCCCCTGAGGGTGTACCACCATTGTTGGACCCATCAGGGAGGATTACTCATTAGTAGAGGAACCTTTTAGGCCTCCTTGCACCCACTAAGTCGCTGGTACTCAGCCGAAATGCCAGTAATGGAAAAGAGAAGGTTAGAGTCGTCAAGCACACTGACCCATCCACCTCAGTACAAAAAACGGACGAAGACCCCGAGAAGGCCGCATTGCGCCAACAGCTTGCTGAGCAGAAGAGGCTGGTCGACGAACGCTTAACCGAGCGCGCTATAGAGAGGCGAACTAACTATGGTAATCCTAAGCCGGGGCAGTAGGGGAAGGAACAACTCCCCCTGGAGAGATGCCTCTGGGCAACCCTGACCATGCTACGCCCATAGACAGGGCAGAAGCCGGAACTCACGGCAAGAGGGCATGATACGTCTCGCCAAACCCTCCCAAACTGCGAGGAAATCCGAGGAATCTTGCTCAGGTTCCCCAGCCGCCCCAAGGGTTGTTCCTCCATTTGCTCCACGAGCCATTGAATTCGTTTACCATGTCAAAGAGCCCAGTAATTCACTCATATTTAGGGATCCCCATCAAGACAGGGACCCCCACTCTGATGATCCTATAGCGGCACTCATCGCCCGCCTTGAGGTGTTGGAAATGCAGTAGGTGGAATTACCACCAGATGGCAAGCCATATCCCACGTGGGTGGATGATATGCCTGAACCCCCAGGTTTTTGGAATCCCACTTTCTCTCCCTTTAATGGGACTGGGGACCCGCCACAGGACTTGGCTCATTTTTCCTCCAGGTGTGGCCCCATGTTGGGGACCCCGGCACAACAGTAAGCCACCAAGCTCTGTTGTTTTGTGCATACATTTGAGTTCCATGCAGTCATCTGGTACAGCCAGCTCCCTATCAGATCAGTGACCGGTTGGGAGGATCTCCGCCAGCAGTTCTTATACTAGTTGAGCTCCACCACGTGAAAGAACAGTATCGCAGACCTCTTCAAGTGCAAACAAAGGCCTGATGAGTGAGTCACGGACATCATCGCCTGGTGGAAGGGGATTACATACTCCCTCAACATGCCACTGAATCCTGAAAAATTACTTACGATGTGCGTAGGGAATGTTAAAACAGAAATGGTTCCTTCCCTGATCACCCAGAACTACCCCATAGGGTTCCGGGACTTCTCAGATAAGGCCCAGCGCCTCGAGGAACCTCTGCAACAAGCTAGTCAGGCACGTCTGATGCCCCCTGTGATCCCAGTCGGGAGGGCTACCAGAGCCGAACCCCCCATGGTGGCCCAAATAGAAGCCCCAGGTAGCTAGAATTACTGCCAGTGGCACTGGCTCCGCAACCTCGCAGAGGCCCTCCACCTCAAGCATAGGCTCCTACCCAGCAGCGACCACCTCAGAACCGACAAGTTCCCCCATGCAATGTGCCACCACTGCCTAGGCGGGACAATCCAGCTCCGCCTCCTCGGCAGGCCCCTCCGGCCCCTCATCAGGTCCAGGCTCCCAGGGCCCCCTATCTGGAAAGAAGGCACCAGACTTACTCATTCAATGAGAATTAGGTCCCTGGTTACTTCAGAAGTTCCCTAGAGTAGGGGATTGTGCGTTTACCTGAGTGTAGAAGGCCAGCAGAGGCGAATCTCACCGATCGGCCCAACTACTGCCCCTATCATCAGATTCTAGGGAACACCCTCAAGTAGTTCTATGTGTTTAAAGACTGGCTCCAAGACCAGGTCGACAAAAACAAAGTCAGGTTCGGCCCGGCCCCGACACAAGTGGCGGGTGTCTTCGTAGGGTCAAAAAGTGGTAGCGATGATGAAGGCGAGTGGCAGCAGGTTCCCAGCCATGGGTCCCATAAGTACAACCACTATATGGCTCGTAAAACCGTCACCCGCACCCATGGTATTATTTGGGAACTCCTGAATCAGCCGAAGCCTTTAGAATATGTGACCAATACCTCTATGTCATCATCTTAGCCAACCTCTTCCCAAAAGGGAAAGCAGCGACGACGCAAGAAGAAGCAACGCACTCCACCACTGTCGTCTTCATCCCACAGTCTCGTTGATTTCATGCCCCCTAAGATGGGGATTCCACCCAAAATCTACCCAGTGGTGGATGACTCTTTGAGAGATAGTCAGGGGTATGCTTCGGTTAATACCATGGGGCTGGTAAATCCCTATATGACTCCCGACAAGGGGGAATGCTAGTCGATCCTCCCCAACGTCCCCACCCGACGTCAACATCAGCAGAACCGCTGACACGTGGGTCGTCAAGGCACATCATAGGATGCTTTCAGCCAGTTCGTGAACACTACTGAAACTAGACAGTAGGCCCAGCACAGATCTCAGTATGCGCAACCTCATCTAGTGCCCTCAGATCTACCTCCACCGCCGTTTGTGCTACTAGACCAGGCAGAGCTGTCTCATCCGTACCGTGGCCAGTCTTTCCCTACTATAGGAAAATCTCAGTTGTCTGGTCCTCATCCGGTAACTACTCTTCAGGCATCAACTAGCAGGCAGCGGGACGTACCTAGTACAAGGCAGCCACCAGTCCAGCTGGTAGGGCCCGCCATGCCTCCAATTGCAGAGCGACATCCTGTAAGCAGAGGCTCGCATTTGGCACTAAAGTATGATGTTCTGAAGCACCTTTCCGGCATTCCAGCAAGGCTTTCTATCCTTGAGGCTCTTCGCATGTCGTCTGAAATGCATGAGGCACTTTCCAAGTCCCTAAAGAGCCCCCTCTAGTTTGACACGGAGGTAGCAGCTGCAGAAGCCTTCCACGCTGATGCAATTGAGAACGCCGAATGTCAGGCATTTATCTAATTCCCTGGTGAAGATGAAGACCCTACAATACATGGGGATAATCACCCATTGTACGTCACTGGCCAATTTAATGGCGTGGAAGTCCACTGCTATCTTGTTGACATGGGTTCTGGGATAAACCTAATCATGACTCGGACACTACGAAAGTTGGGTTTTTCTGAGGATGATTTAACTCCCTCTAACCTCAAAAAATAGGGATACGACAGGACTGAGAAATCCCCAGTTGGAAAGATCCGCTTGAAGACTGAGTTCGGTGTCCTGATTGCTAGCACTGAGTTTATGGTCATCTCCCAGGAAACCGCATACAACGCATTGATGGGTAGGCCATGTATCCATCTTCATGTTGCGGTCCCTTCGTCGTATCACCAATGCCTCAAATACTCCCTCAATGGTCGAGTAGGCGTACTCCAAGGAGATGCATCTCCTTTTGCCTCTTGTGAAGCACACTATCTGGACGCCGACTATTACAAGAGCAAGGATAAGAAAATTCTGGCATGTGAGGATGAATCTGCTCTGGTCACAAGTGATCCCTGTGCAGGTCTGGACGACGCCTACATCTTCCCGATCCATCAGTTGAAGGCCACGACCCCCGACATGGGGCAATGTTTTGTTGTTTCAGGTACAAGAGGAAGGCATATTCCTATGTCCAAGAAATGACGGAAAATCACCTCTTACTCCTACACCAACCAGGATCAGGTGATCCCAAAACCTCTTACACCTGTACGGTATCGGGATGTCAGGCTTAGGGCAATGGTGGTACGTCATACGTGTCTCTTCCGCCAGGTGGGAATCAACCAGCTCAGGCTGACGAGTCACTACTGCTTTGATGTCATCAAGTGTGGCCCCTTAGGCCAAAGGCCAGATGGGATAGGATCGACTACCTTCATCGCTAAGTTCATAGTGGCACATGAGTCTCCGGATATGATGACCATTGCTGCCCAAGCCGGCACCAGCCATCTATCAGGGTTTGATAACTCAGAAGCATCTCCCCCCGTGGAAGATCCCTCCATAGGTAGAAAAGAGGATCTGGAGGATGCTCCCCATTCTTTTGAAGAAGGAATCACTAATACGGTCGATGAACTGGCACATGTGAGCCTTGGTAGCGAGGAATATCTGAGACCCACATTGATCAGTGCAGACATGCCCCTCGAGGAGCAGTAATAGTACGTGGACCTTCTCAAACGGCACCGTGATGTGTTTGCTTGGAGTTACGACGAGATGCCAGGACTAGATCCCCAGGTAGACGTCCACCACCTTGGTCTCCCGACAAACCATCGCGGGTTCAAGCAACCTCCGAGAAAGATGCACCCTTCTCACGGTGCCATGGTTGAGGCTAAAGTTGACAAGCATATCAAAGACAACTTCGTCAAGGAAGTCCATTACCCTAGGTAGCTTTCCAAAATTGTGCTAGTCAGGAATAAGAACAGGCAGATCAGTGTCTGCATCGACTTCCACGATCTCAACTGCCACTGTCCGAAGGATGATTTTCCCCTCCTAGTGACAGAGTTGTTGATTGATTCCACGTCCGGATTCCAAGCCCTCTCCTTCATGGATGGGTATTCCGGGTACAACAAGATCTGGATGGCCCCTAAGGATGAGGATTCCACTGCCTTCATGGATCCCCAAGGTACTTTCTGTTACTAGGTCATGCATTTCGGCCAAAAAAATGCAGGTTCCACCTATCATCGGGCCATGCATCTCATATTCAAGATGATTCTTGGGACACTGGAGGAATGCTACGTGGATGATCTGGTGTTCAAATCTTGCCAACGCTAGTACCATCTCAAGGACCTTGAGAAAGTGGTCGACTTCCTACGTTCCCGCCACCTAAAGATGAACTCGCTAAAGTGTGCCTTCAGGGTCACCTCTGGGAAGTTTCTTGGCTTTGTTTTCAGATACCGAGGCATCGAGATCGACTCGGAGAAGATCAAGGCCATCATCCAAATGCCTCCCTCAAGTAATATTCAAGAGCTTTGACATCTCCAAGGCCACATAGCCTATATACGTCGATTCATTGAGAATATGGCTGGCAAGTGTAAGCCCTTTTCCCATCTCATGAAGAAAGGCGCCACCTATGAATGGGATAAAGAGTGTCAGACCGCCTTCGAGGAAATCAAGCAGTATCTGCTCCAACCTCCGGTCTTGATGCCACCTGTCTCCGGAAAGCCGTTGTTCCTTTATGTGACCACCCTGGAACGGTCCCTTGGCGCACTTCTCGCCAAGAAGAACAACGAGGGAACAGAGAACAGCCTCTACTACCTCAGCCGCATGCTCCTCGATACGGAGACTAGATACTCCCCCATCAAAAAGAGCTGCTTGGCGCTTGTGTTTTCCGTACAGAAATTGATCCATTACCTACAGCACCATGAGTTACAGTTGGTCTCTCAGGTAGCCCCGTTGAAGTACATTTTGAACTGCCCCATGTTGACTGGCCGGCTAGCGTGGTGGGTGGTGATCCTCTAGCAGTTCGACATCAGGTTTGTGCCTAAAAAGGCCATCAAGGGATAGGCATTTGCAGACTTCCTAGCTACCCATCCAAACTCCACGGATCAATCCCTGGACCTGGACTTTCTAGATGAGGCAATTATCTCAGTCGATCATTACATCTCATGTTGGCAAATGCACTTCAATGGTGCCTCCCAGAGACCCACCGGTAGGAGGCTCAATGATCCTAAGCTCAATAGAGTGGGTATGGGTATCGTCTTCATCACCCCGGTGCAAGCATTTCTTCCATACTCATTCCTATTGTCAGAAGGCTGCACTAACAACGAGGCAGAGTATCAGGCTCTCATCATTGGCCTCGAGCTGGCCCTTGAGATCGATGTGCCCCATTTTCATGTGAAATGGGATTCCGAACTAGTCATCAAAAAGGTCAATGGAGACTATGTTGTCAAGAATCCGGAGATTTTTCCATTGATGGAGTGCACCCTCCATCTAATGGCCTAGTTCTCTTCTCTTCCAAAGGTTACCCATGTCCCTCGGTCACATAATGGTCAAAAAGACTCATTGGTCGGCTTAGCTGTGTCACTTGCAGAACCTGAGAAAGATGATTTGATCATACATATAGCACACTGGAGAGTCATCACCCCGTAACCCCAGAGGATGACAACGGCCTGCGGGTAAGAAACCTTACCGCTGGACCCTCCACGTCAGGGGTCCCAGGTTCATTAGATGCAGTGGTTGAGGCTAGTCCCGACTGGAGGGAACCTTTTGTCGAGTATCTCCAAAATGGTTGCCTCCCGGATGATCGGGCTGAGCGTGAGAGAATCTGATGTCACGCACTGCAATTTACTCTCCAAAGTGGTCCTAGTCTTGATCGGATCCTCTATAAGTGGGGCTTCGATGGTGTTCTACTCCTTTTCATTCAAGGAGTCGAGATTTATCATGTCATGAAAGAGGTTCATGATGGTTCCTGCGGTGCCCACCAGGTTGGGCCCAAGATATCCCATCAGATCCAGAGGTTGGGGTACTTCTGGCCCTCTATGATCCATGATTGTATTGAGTTTTCCAAGATATTCCACGTGTTCCAAGTTCATGCTAACTTTCTGCATCAGTCTCCATAGCCTCTTCACTCCACCAAGTACTCTTTTCCATTTGCGGTGTGGGGACTCGATGTCGTGGGACTATATCCACCGGCGACAGATCGTCAGTGTAGATTCATCCTGACTACTACAGATTTCTTCTCCAAGTGGGAAAATTCTATTCCACTCAAAGTGGTCAAGGTCCATTCCATTGTCGACTTCATGAGCTCCAATATCATCCACCGGTTTAGAGTCCCTCATGCTGTCCTCACCGATAACAGCACCAACTTCTGAGCCACCGAATTGAAGAAATTGTATGCCAAGTACAATATCCATTCGAACCATACCTCTCGCTATCATGCACAAGAAAATGGATAGATTGAGGTGTTCAATAAAACCCTCTCTAACATTCTGCAAAATATGGTTGGTCAGAACAAGAAGAGTTGGCTAGAAAAGCTCCCCAATGCCCTATGGGCTTATAGGACGATGACTCGCAATTCCACCCAGGTGACCCCATATTCTCTAGTGTAGGTGGATGAGGCCGTCCTGCCCATTGAGATCTAGCTGCCATCATTATGCACTGTATTCTATGACCAGCAGGTTCTAGATAAGGTGGCCGAAATCCGTCTAGCTAAATTGGAATCACTGGACGAGAACAGGCTTCGTGACCTATACAATCTGGAAAGGCATCAGAATAAGATAGCCAAAGCCTTCAATAAGAAGGTTTGCCTTCACTCTTTTCTGTAAGGCGACCTGGTGTTGGCCCTCCGAGTGCCAATGATTCCCGGTAGGAAACCACCCCAGCATGAGCCCAAATGGGAAGGACCTTACGTCATTCATAATTTTTACCCCAATGGAGCATACTCCTTGGTGACCATGGATGGTGAGCGAATAACTCCTCCCAACAAAGCCAAGTTCCTCAAGAAATACTTTTCCTGAGCCCCTTGGTCCTGCACAACCTTAAATTGTACGATCCCGCATGACCCTAAACTGCACATTACGGTCCGACATGACCTTAAACTGCACCATCGTCCTGCATGACATTAAACTGCAACATTGTCCTGCATGACATGAAACTGCATCATTGTCCATCATGACGTTAAACTGCTCAGTATCATCCTTCATGACAATACACTGCAAAATGGTCCGAGCTATATGACCTTAAACTAAGGTCTCCCTCTTTCTTACTACAAGACGTTAAACTGCAAGCTGGTCATTCCTTCCTGACTGAGGGCCAGCCTGAGGCCCCTTGTCCTCTTTGGGCCCCTGGCCCCCGTCCTTACTACAAGACGTTAAACTGTAAGCCATTCAGGCCTTCCTGACCAAGGCTCAGCTTCAGGCCCCATGTCCTTTCCCAAATCAGACTCTCTTGCGGGATTGTATGGTGTAGTGTGGGATTATGTCCTCATTCATGTCGAGTTACTCACTGTATCGTACATTCCCCAGATGAGATGTGTCCCCCGTCCCACATGATGTTAAACTGCATCTCCTCCCGTATGATGTTAAACTGTGCCTCTAGAACTATGTATGGCTTGATTCCCATCCTAATGGGATATATAGGAATGCTTAGACGTCTCGTCTTGAGCCCATCCCCGAGATCTTCTCTTTGACTGTCCACCCTGGATATAGATTCCTCAGAGGATCCTTGTATGATGAGGAGTAGTCTTCCTTATCCCCACTCATACGAGGATTATAATGGTCGTACCATGTGCCCAATATCGTTCATATATCCTCCCACGTCCTTACCGCACGACGTTAAACTGCATGGCCTTCAAGAACTACGTATGTCTTGATTCCCATCCTCATGGGATACGTAGGAACGCCCATACATTTCGTCTGTTGGCCCATCCCAAAAGCCAAAATCTTCCCCTCAGGTCAAGACATATGGCAGGGTGCACAATTTTTCCACAATTTATGTTGAGTAAGCCTCGACCCAGCTGTGTGTCCCCCCTAGAGATGTTTGCCTCTTTCGTATATGGGTATGGTTATGCTTCAACCACTCCTTGACTGGGATTCCATCACATTCCTCATTCGGAAGGGCCCCTGAATGGTATGGATTCTCAGCCTAAGGGACCTCTTACCACTTCGGGCCAACGCCCTTGAGGATGTCGAGAAACAAGCTGATACAAGTCCCGCGTTTCGAATGCGGTCAGCGGTCGACACTCTTTTGTTGCTCTCATATCAGGTCACCTTAGGGATGCTGTGATTTGAACATGGTCAACAGTTTTCCCGGATCTTCGGGTCCACCCCAAGATGTCCCAAACATCGAGTGTAGTGATTCGTTCTACCCCATCCTGAAGCGAAAAACTTCCCTCTGGGTGGTGCTAATAGTCAGGCGCATGACCCCAATTCTTTTATAGGGAGTGTACGGTGTGGTGCGGGATTATGACCTCATTCACGTTGGGTTACTTTCCATGTCGCACGCATTCCCTTATCAAGGCCCATCCTCAGGCCTCCTGGCCTTTTCGGTCCCTAGCCCCAGTTCCTACCCGAAGTGTACGGCGTGGTGTGGGATTATGTCCTCATTCATGTCGGGTTACTTGCCATGTCGTACGCATTCCCTTATCGAGGCCCAGCCTCATGACTCCTGGCCTTTTCGGGTCCTAGCCCCAGTTCTTACCCGGAGTGTACGGTGTGGTGAGGGATTATGTCCACACTCACGTCAGTTTGTTCACCGTACCATACACCTCCTCCGTCCAGGGAACCCTATTCCCCGACCTTCTTCCTCACTACAAGATGTTAAACTACGAGTAGGTCAGGCCTTCCTGAACAGAACCCAACTATCTTGCCCCTTGTCCTTTTCGGGACCCCTGGCCTAGGTTCTTTCCTACAGGACTGTGCGGTGTGGTTTGGGATTACGCCCCCATTCACGTCGGGTTAATCGTCGCGCCATACAAATCCTCATTAGGGTATCCTGCCCCCTGGGTATCTTTTAGAACTACGTGTGGCTTGATTCCCATCCATATGGGATACGTAGGGACACCCCGATATTTTACCTAGGGTCCATCCCACAGGAATCATAAATCCTGTGTTTCTCTAGGACTACGTGTGGCTAGATTCCCATCCTTATGGGATACGTAGGACCACCCGAATGTCTAAGCGTCGGGTCCTGCCCCATCTTCTGAAAATATCTATCGCACCTTGGCCCCGTGGCCTACCCCTCCTAAGTCACTTCGTCGACCCTTTTCAGCGGTTCACCAATGTGGCTAAGGGTACTTTGGTTTAAGTTACCTATAATGTTGGATTCTACTCAGACACGTCTGCACCCACTTTTCAGGATTCATGTTTCCCTTCATCAGGGATTTCATCACCTTTCACACCCGGAGGGACCCCCAGGAACGGCCTAGATACAATGCCCAAGGGATCTCCTACCGTTACGGGCCAATGCCCCCGAGGGTTTTGGACAACAAATCGATAAAAATCCCACGTTGCGAATACGGTCAGCGGTCGATGCTCGTTTTTTGTTCCCACTTCAGGCTAATTCAATATGGAGACTATTTTCCCACCATGGTTAACAATTATCCTCTATCACCATGCCAACCCCATTAATCCCAAAATGTTGGTTACATGATTCATATCCTTCTCCATCCTCATCATGTCTACGTAGAGTTCCGAAACTCTTGGTACTATTCCTCAGTATGCATCTGCGCGTTAGGGGGACAAAGCCACGTTAATGGTGTCCTTTGGGGACTTGTACCGACTTCCCATTGATGGAAATTCTGGGTATTGCAATAAGGATCTTCCTCCCTTGTTTACCACACCGAGTTTGACTCATGTGGGCTTAGGGATTAGATAGATGTCTGTGCTTACATGGAAAGTTTCCATCCATATGTGGTCCGAGCTCTAAGACCATAAACTAAGATCTCCTAATAACTATTAATGGCTGGATTCCCATCCTCATGGGATACGTAGTAATGCCCAGACCTCCTGTCTTTGGGTCCAGCTTGAGTTCAGCTAACTTGTATATTCTATCCGGCCTTCGGGACCCTGACTACAAGACTACGTGGTGTGATGTGGGATCATGTCCTCATTCACATCAGGTTTGCAATAGCCTTACCACATGCACCCCATTCTAAGAATTATCCCTCCTATTTTCTATCCTTCACGACATTAAAAGGAATCATCCAGAACTATGTGTGGCTTGATTCCCATCCTTATGGGATACGTAGGACCACCTGAATGTTTAGACTTCGGGTCCAGCCCCACCTCTTAGAGATCTACCGATCTCCCTGGTCACCTAGGTCCTTTGGCATGTCCCTCTGCAAGAGAGGGATATATAGGTGTGGTACAGGGTTTTTGGAACTATGCCCCCTTGTCCCGGGAATCCACCATCTCTTAGTTACCCTCAAGTTGGGTCCCTTGAACCCTTGCAGTGGTTGACCCCAAGTCTTAAGAGTACTCTAGTCCAGGACCAAGATTTCCAAATTCAACTTGGTCAAGTTCCATTCACTTGTCAAGCTTTTTGTTCCCCTCCATTCGGGCTGCCATCATCTTTCACACCTGGAGGGACTCCCAAGAACAGCCTGGATACAACGCCTAAGGGCTCTCCTACCATTACGAGCCAACACCCCCAAGGGTTTCGAACAACAAATTGACACAAATCCGTCATTGCGAACATGGTCAGTGGTCGATTATCATTCCCCCCCCCACCCATTTTAGGATAATGAGACAGGATGATGTGTTGAGAACATGTTCAGCAGTAATCCTCCATCGTCACACCATCCCATTCAGGCCTTGAATGTTGGTTGCATGATTCACGTTATGTTCCACCCCATCGTGTCCATGTGGAATCTCGACACTCTTGGCGCTATCCCTCAGTGCACCTTTTCATTTCAGGGGGATGAAACTGCAATACGGTGTCCTTAGGGGCTCCCACAGTCCGAGATCTAAGACCATAAACTAATATCTTCATTAAGGGATATGTGCGGCTCGATCCTCATCCCTATGGGATATGTAGGGTCACCCTGACGTCTTGTTTTCGGGTCCAGCTCAGTTGGGAGCTAGTTTCTCCTGCCCCTTTCACTCTCACCTCTGTTTAGGCCCCTTGGCCCGAGGTTCCTATATCGGGACTGCGTACGGTGTGATGTAGGATCATGTCCCCATCCACGTCAGTTATGTCGCACGACACCATACACATCACCCGCCTAGAATCGTCTCTGCTATGTCTACACTACATGATGTTAAAATGCATGCTTGGTCCTATCACACAACCCTAAATTGTGACATTATCGTCTTAGCCGCACGAAGAAAAAAGACACTGCATTGTGATGACCTCGTTGTAGAGGACATCACGTTGGGTATTGGTCACGTTCCATGCCATTTTTCAATGCCTATCACAGCGTGATTCTTGTGGAAACACCAGGGCTTGCTACCCTAGGCCTCTATCTTCACAAAAAAAAACACTCACCTTAAAGGACAAACAAGATTTATCAAATTCCGATTCTTTTGGTGCAAGGGCCATGCCCGCACTCCCCTTTTTCTCTGGCACTAGTACCTTACCGTGCCATGCTTCAGAACTACGTATCGCTTGATTCTTATCCTTATGAGATACGTAGGAGCACCCTGGAACCTCCCCATTGGCCCAACCTAAATTCCATGTTCGGTCACTTGACTCGAGCACTTCCCCAGAGAACACATGGTAAGTATGGATTATGTCCTCATTGTCGGGTTTTGTAACCACCTTACCACGTGTCCCCAGCTCTCCTTACCCATACATAGTCTGAGTTATAAGACCTTAAACTAATAACCTTTCAAGAACTATGTGCAGCTTGATCCCCATCCCCATGGGGTATGTAGGAACGCCTTTGCACTTTGCTCAGGCCCAGCTCAACTCTCATTTTCGGTCCCTTGACCTAAAACCTCTCACAAGGGGGTTGTGTAGTGTGGTATGGGATTATGTCCTCATCCATGTTGGGTTTTTCTAATTACCCTCCATGTGCCTCCAGTGTTTCTTCCCATCCATGGTACGAATTATACGACCCTAAACCACGATATCCCTATAGGAAGGGACTCGACTCCCTCTATCTAATACGCCTTGTTGTCGTATTTAGATGTGTTTTGACAAAGAGCCCAGAGTTTGGTACTTTCATGGGGACATTCCCCTCATCCCATGACCAAGATTCATGAGCTCACTATTTGGATCCTCATCCTATTCCACATCCAAAAGGACCCTCAGACGACATGGATGGTATGCTTAAGGGCTCTCCATGAATGCTGGGCCTAAGGGTTATCCAATCATTTCGGGCCAACGTCCCTTCGGATCTCTGGCAACATTTTCGACATGGTCTCGTGTTTCGAACATGGTCAACAGTCGACCCTCATTTGTCTGTCCCCATTCTAGGCTAATACGATATGGATGATTCGTTTCCGCCATGGTTAATAGTTATCCTCTATCGTCACACCGCCATCATTGTGATCCAAATCTCGAGCATCATGATTCACACATTTCCACTTCCTCATGCTCACGTGGAATTCCAACATACTCGATTCTACCTCTTCGTGCATCTAGGTGCACCACATGGATGTATTAGTGTCATTGGTCTGGTCTTCACCAAGCGTCCCTTCACCCTAACATGCCCCTTCTTAGGTCGGGAAAGTTATCCATTACTTCTTGTTTCCCACATCGAGCACGAATCACGTTGTCTTAGTAGTTTTGGTAGGATGTGTACCAGTGCAACCATACATTCCATCGTCCTACATGACATTAAATTGTGCCTCTAGAACTATGTGTGGCTTGATTCTCATCTACATGGGATATGTAGGGACACCCTCGTATTTTACCTAGGGTCCATCCCACAGGAATCATAAATCATGTTCTTCCCCTTTCTGGCCCCCTTGGTCGGACCCCTCGTAGGGATCCGTAAAACAATAACTCTACCCTAAACAGGTTCAGGATTCCCCAAGATAACATTGGGAAGTGACAGACCACCTCGCAGAGAGGCCCTATCAAAAAATAATAATGATCCATGATCAAATCGATGTTCCCATCTGGCGTACTCCCACCACGGTGGTGTAATTGCATGAGTATTGGACTCTGTTCGGACAAACCATCAATCCACATTCCATGCTTCGCATGCCCTTTATTCAGACCCTCATCTTCTTTAATGTCTATAGGAACCCCCTAACAGTATGGATGCCTGACCTATGGTCCACCTACTGTCCTGGGCCAACGTTTTGGAAGACCGGTCATGTTTCAAGGGACCCCCTAATAGTATGGATGCTTGACCTATGGTCTCCATGTCGTCCTGGTCCAACGTCCCGGAAGACTGATCAACGATATTTGAGTTAGGCCCTATGTTGTGAACATGGTCAATGGTCGACCCTCATTTGTTGTCCCCATTTTAGGCAAACACAATAAGGATACTGTTTTTTCGCCACGGTTAATGGTTTTCCTTTATTTCCACGCCACCCTCACAATGTTCTGAATTTTGGGTATCGTGATTCTCACTTCCCATTCCCATATGTTCAGACCAATTTTAGCGCCCCTGGAGTTTCACTGTTCGTGCACAAGAGCACGCTGGAAAAACGGTAATTCGGCTGTTTTGAGAACTTCCTTCTCCGGCCAGGTCTCTCCTATTTCTCAGAAATCCGGACCGATTATCCAAACCTCGGGTGCCCGAAGCTTGGTTTACCCTCTTATGTTTGGATTGGACGATGAGGAGACTATCTCTTGTTTCTCACATCGGGCCTGACCCACGTGAGCTTAGGGAATTGTCGTTGGACATCCCGAAAACATTGTAAGGATACAAAATGAACCAGCGCAAAAAATAGAGCTCAGGTATGCTAGGGCATTCAAAAAATTATAAAGCACGAAAGTATGTAATCATTACAGTACCTAGGGGTCAACTCCCCCCATGGACGGATTGACCCCGTCAAAAGAGTGTTGCTGCTCCGCCACCCTTTGACTTGTGGCATCCAGGAATTGTTGTCGTTGACTCAGCTCCTGCTCCTCCTCAGTAGAGATGGGGTGCAGTTCATCAGCCTCGGCTCGGGCCCTCTCTATGTCAGCCTGAATGGAATCCATCTCTCTGGAAGCCTGCCTCATACGCTTTTCTGCCTCTGCCAGCTGGGACTTCAATCATGAGATCAGCTCAGATTGTGCATTGAGAGAGGCTGAATACTCATCCGCCCAGGCCTGCAGCTGTTGGACCTCATTTTCAGCCTCCTGGAGCTTCTTGACATTCATCGCCTTCCTCTGCTGCCATCCCTGGCTGAGCCCGCAATCATACTCCCGAATATTTTCTGCCATGAGATCTCCGATGATTTCATGAGGACGCTGGGCATCCACTCCCCCAGCACACAGTTCGCGTAGTTGTGAGCGGAGTTTGTCCATCTCATTTAACAACAGCGCTTGGGGGTGTCACCGATGAAGCGCCTGATTAGCTTCCATGATCGGTGATGGATTATTTTGTTGTCCTCTTTATCAGAGGACATTTTTACCTAGTCTGTGTGAGTTGAAAGCTCATATGCAGGATACGCCCGCAATAAATCTTCAGTAGGATCTGCATCGGGTGTTGAATCTAGCGTGACATCTGGCGCCGAAGCAGGCGTGGAGGGAATTGAGTCGACCGTTTGATCCTCATTATCGGAATCTACCTCAATGTCCTCAGGCACGACCATGCTGGTCGTCCCACCAATGATAGGGAGTGTAGCAGCTCGGGTAGGTGGGGTAACTATCTCCACGATCATCGGCATGCCCCTAGGAGGGATGCCACCAGACATCCTGACTAGCCTTGCCATAACATCCCATGCCAGTCGTAGAACTGTACGCAATAGGGAAGGGCATGTACGTCAGTCAGCACGATCTATATATGATAGCAATGAATTTAGTGGAGAAGAATTACGGATATCAAACTCCTGGTGCTGCTCTTGAGTTGATGCTGACGGGACCCCAGAGAGTGACCATCCGTATATTGTCGGAAGGTCTGGAGATCCTAGAGGAGCCACCCCAGGTGTCCTAGCCCCGCCAGACACAGAACTGGACGTGGCCGCAGGCACGGGTTCTGAAGGTCCTACATCATCACCCGCCAAGGGGTGACAGCGAGGTCTGCATACGAGTTCCTCTTGCACGGTTCAGATGTTTGTGAGAGGTCCATAATGGCCTGAGAGAAGACCCTAAGGAAAGAAATTTGGAATGCTACCTCGAGAACCTCCGTGAAATCATCAGAATCCGAGTCTTGATCTCTGACTTCACCTTCCTCCAATAGGATCCCTCTGCCAGCCTTGTCTTTCCCAAAGGATACATCTGATTCTTCCGGCAGGGGGAAGCTCTCTCTCAATTCGGCGTCTGACAACTGTGGGGGTACCGTCTGATCGAGCAGCACCCTTACCCAGTCTGTCATTGGACTCCGGGCACCATTGGAATGTACGTAGTCCTCCAAATCATCCATATATTGCTCCACCTCCGTCGAAGACATCTTGAAACTGGTCCGAACAGGGCCTATACCCGATAAAACCATCCCGAGACGGTTCAGGTGTTCTTACATCTCGGGTGGACCGAGGTGTTGTCAGTTGACATCCCAAATTTCCCAGGCCTTCAGGAAGATGGAAACCTCTGGCATCTCGATATGACGCAGCCGCTTCCCCAGAGACTGAGCGGATATCCTTCGGAATCCCCTCGGAGGACGCCCCTCCGGATGGCTCTGCTCTTCCAGAATCACTGGGTCCACTACTGCTGTCGGGTCCACCGCTGCTGCTGCATTCTTAGCTGGTGTAGGTCTCTCCGCCACGGCAGCCCCACCACCGCGAGAGGCCCTTGCTGCCCTCCGACCCCGACCTCAAGATAGGGGAGTCCCACCGTCACCAATCCGAATGGTTGGTTGCTTCATAATTTCCCCCAGATAAGTCGCCTCCTAGCTGATGGCATACTCCTTCACCAGTCCAAAGGCGGCAATGGATGGAGGAAATGAAGTTCACATTTTCCCATCTTCCCATGTGAACATGAGCCACAACTGCCTCATTCCACACGAGTTCTCCTCAAGACGCACCTCCCAGTAGACCTGCGGGGTCAGCCGCTACAGGCACTGAAACTGTCTTTCGAACCGGTGCAGGGTGTACGGCTCGCAGAGAGGCTCACGGTCCACCCGTGCCACCAAAACTCCACCTTGAAAGGCCATGATATAATCCATGTGCTCTTCCATTCCCTGACCATCGTCGGTGTGTACCCCCGCTAGCAATGGAAATGGGTGGAAGTCAAACTCGTTCACCTTCTACATCCGGTTCAGCACCATCGGTATGGTTAATTTAACTGGAAATCTCCCGACCGCATTCAGAATGGAGGGGCAGAAGTTCGACTCCGGTGGTGAGATGGTGTTTGGATACTCGTAAACCCCTTTGACGTGTGCCGCGATCCACCCATAAAAAAGGTGGAAGGGCCCGCATATCCTCGGCGGCTTCTTGACCTTGCTAACATGCCGCAACATCCTGTACAATCTGGAGAGCATCAAAATTCCCAGATTGACCTGCCTTCCCATGGTCTACATGGATGACATGATGAACGAGCTAGGCTGCACCCCCATGTTGGTATCCCTCACTCACAGGATCCAACCGCAGATAAGGGCCACGATAAATTACACATGCCTGACTATCGACTGTTGTTCAGTACTGACACTGAAACCTGAAGTCTTCCATTGTCTGTCCTCCAAGATCTACTAATACGAGTGCACCTTGCCCCATTGATCCACCTTCGGACAAGTTCGAGGCCTCAGACGGAACTCGCGGTTCACTAGGAAGTTCAAAAATTACTCGAACCACTTCTTAAAGTGGACATATCTCACTGCTTCATTGTCCTCTCTAGGGACTAGTCCCATCAATGCCAGCGCCAGCCACGGAATCTGCTCCGGATCCTCCCACGCGATCATGACGGGGAGGCACTCATCATACATGGCCCCCTAGATCAGGACCCTTGAGATCTGATGGACACCCCATAGACTGATGCCAACCTCCCCGTGGTGTAGGTGAAACGTGTTGGTCCTAGATGACCATCTGCTCAACAGCTCTGGCATCAGTTGCTTCGGTTGATAAATGTGGAATTATAAGGCCCATGCCGCCTCATACAAGCCCACTCTCCTCAGCTCGGCCCCAAAATCCTCGCATGAGGAACCTACCAAGTAGGAACCTTCCTATTCATTAGTGAAGTTGCCGCCATGCTGCAGGTCCCATTAATCAGACCACCCCTTCTTTAAATCCCACAAAGTCGCCTTTAGTATGGTGAGGTACATGGGAGGGGACATCTCTGGTTGCAGTAGATTCCCATATATTTTGTTCATATGGTTGTACAGACAATCAGCGGTGACAAGTGTGAAGTCCTCCCATGCATGACCATCGGCCGCCCTGAACCATTGACGCTGGCATGGCGTGCTCCTGAACCAGCAAGCTGGTTCGTCCCTACTCACCTTGGGAGTGAAGACGTCATCCCTTAGCCCGAAGCCATATAAGGGAAGCTTCTTGCACAATGGATAGTTCTTTTGGCTCTCTAATAGAAGTTCTGTCAAGGAACTATGGTCCTAGTGTCTTCGAACCAGCTCCCCTAGGCCCAGACAGTTGGCCATCTCATCCCTCCGGGCAGCGTCTGCGAACACCCCCATCACGGCTTCTTGATGGGCCATTACGGTTTTAGAACTCATAAAAATTTCTGGTCGGGTTGCGGAGATTGTTCGCGAAGATCGCTCTCGAAGCTCGGGCGCAAATCCAAGACACGGAGCCTGGCCTCGGTTTGCAAGCAGATGTTCGCTTGGCGCAGTCGCGGAGTCAGAGACTCATGGTTCACCGTGAAGCGCAATTTTCGGTGAGAAGACACAGAGGACGCGGAGCTTCGCGAATTGAGGGTGCAAGAGGATAAAGTTTCAATGATGGAAAAAAGACAATAGAGGTCATCCCCCTATTTATAGGTGGTGGCCCCCAGAGCTTCGCGGTGCATCCAGCATGTGCGGAGCTTCACGGTGCGTCCGGATCACGCGGCCCGTGGCCACCTCTCACACCCGCTTCACGAGTCCGCATCGCGACCGACCGATAATTTTGGCGATTTCCCTCAAACTCCAACCCTTGATCCCTCTGCGGCTCCAAGTCTGAGGGGGGGAATTTGTTGGTGCCAAAAATATTTGAAGAAATGAGAGAAGAAAAAGAGGCTCTGCGCCCTGCCTTGCGAAGCTCTGACGCGCAGCCCCCTAGCTTTGCGGTCACCGTGAAGCACCATAGGAAATAAAGCTCTGCGAATGCCTTGACGTTTGCGAAACCATCGCGAAGTAGAGGAGGCGGTACCTCTCCACGAATCCAGTTGACATTCGCGACCTACCGTGAAGCCACCGAAGCCCCCTTCGCACCGCGTGAGCTCTGCTTCACGGTGCCCCTTGCCTATAAATACCGAGATCCCCCTGAGCTCTCCAGATAGACATTCTGACCTTTCAGCTTCTCATCTCCCAAATCACGAATCACTCTTCGCTCTGGGAATCATGAACTCCACGAGGTATTTTCGCTTCATGAGAGGCCTTCGCCTTGTCTCATTTTGATCCCCTCTTCCGAGAGGGATGCCCTTCGCGAAGCCTAAGGGCATTCGGGATGGAAGGGGATCCCCAAGGGGACCCGGGTAGTCGCGGAGTGTTTATGCTTCATGAAACACCCATCCTGTACAAGTGATCCACATGCCAAGGTAGGGTCACTGTACATCGTGAAGCACACTGCTTCACAACACCTTGCTTCGCGAGGCACCTCTGCTTCGCGAGGCAGTGCTCCGAGAACACCCTTCCACTTTGAGAAGCACCTCCCACTCACACCTCTTCCCCATACTAAGGCCAAGGCACTCCCCCTCGCGAAGAACACCCCTTCGCAAGTTCTTTCCACTATGAAAAGTAACCAACCTCCGCAAGGTCCCTACCTGTGGACCCCTTTTCTTGGAAATTCCTCTTCTCATGTGACCCTCCAGGTTTGCACGATGTGATTTCAATGTCCCCTAGATGACATCACCCGTAGTGTTGCTTTTCCTAATGCTTCTTCTCATAGGCACGCTAATGGATATTGCTTATTCACATAGCCATGCTAACGTGGACCCCTCGATGGTTCGCTCTGCGACCCCCCTTCACCATGGCCTTGCCGATGCCTTCCCTCCCACAAGGAGCAGAGGGTACCGGTCATGTAAGCCCTAGGGGTGAATAGTAAACCCACCTCGTCTGAGCAGCAGGATGTTAAACTGCCAAGAACCTCATCCTCAACACAAGATGTTAAATTGTGACCTGACCTCGTGCCTCGCACGCAGGGTCCCCCCGGCTCAGACATTCTTTACGCCGCTCGTCTCCATGGGAATGGAATCTTCCTCACATGGAATGATATCCTCCCTCTTGGAGTGACGTTTGTCCATGGGGGAAGGGCATCCACCTTGGTGTAAGCCCCCTAGCCTCTCTTGCGGAAGGTAGAACCCATGAACCTTCGTGCTTCTCCACTACCAAGGACAGTGGAGGGAGTGATAGGGAAAGAGGAACCTCTCATCTTCGGTCCCAAATCCCTCTCCCTCTGTGCTTTGTCTCTCTCAGGCCTCCATCCTGGAGTAATTCCTAGAACCATGGGCCACTCAACGTGTAAGCCCCTATTTGGTTCTCACGGACGCACCCTTCGTGACGTGATCGTCAGGTCTCTGCTGCCTCTTGTTTCTCACACCAAGCATGACTCGTGTGGGCTTAGAGTAAGCATCGACCATGGAAATTCCCCCGTCCAGCATGATGTTAAACTGTATGCCCCCATCCAGCATGACGTTAAACTGTATTCCCCCGTCCAGCATGACGTTAAAATGTATGCCCTCATCCAGAATGATGTTAAACTATATACCCGAAATATGAGGACTTTTATTCATGTCAAGTCATGATACGTAGGAAGCCTCACTAGGTTCAAGCCCACCACTAGTGGACCCACGGGTTCACCTTCACATCAGTTCACCGGAACAAACCCCACCTGAACTACATAGTCTTTGATCCGTGTCAAGGCATGGTACTAGGAAGCCTCCCTGAGGTTCAAGCCCGTCACCCATCGGACCAAGGTCCTTTCTCACGTCGGTTCACCGACACCCACATTCACACCCGAACTATAAGGACTATGATTCATGTTGAGGCATGATACGTAGGAAGCCTCTCTGAGGTTCAATCCCAACAATTATTGAACCCAAATGTCTTCGTGTCAGTGTTCCAAGCCCCTTTTTTTACCCGAAATACGGGGAATTTGATCCATGTCAAGGTGTGGTACGTAGGAAGCCTCACGAGGTTCAAGCCCACCGCCCGATTGTTTCTTTACGTCGGGTTCCACCCTCGTCCCACATGACATTAAACTACATTTCAGTCCAGTGGTAAGCCATTGTGAATAACCTGAACTACATGGTCTTTCATCCATGTCAAGGAATGGTACGTAGGAAGACTTCCTGAGGTTCAAGCCCACCGTCCACCTGGACCAAGTTCCATCTTCACGTCAGTTCTTCGGCATGCCCCCGTCTCGTATGACATTAAAATTCATCCCATTCCAGCGGTAAACTGTTGTGACCCTACCATCCAGTTGTTATGACACCCCTTCGTGTCAGTATAATATCCCCTTTACCTAAAATGCATGGACATTGATCCATATCAAGGCATGGTATGTAGGAAGACTCCCTGAGGTTCAAGCCCATCACCCATTGGACCAAGGTCCTTATTCATGTCAGTTCTTCGGCATCCAACCTGAACTAGGTGGTCTTTGATCTGTGCTAAGGCATGGTACGTAGGAAGCCTCACGAGGTTCATTCCCACCACCACCTGGTCGTTCCGATGTCATTCACGTCGGTTCTCCCACCACCTTGGTCCACCTCAGAGTGTAGGCCCCATTCCATATTGAACTACGCAGACTTTGATTCCCTGCAACGGGGATACATAAGAAGTCTCTTCGAGACTCAAGCCCATCAACACCATCATCTCCATGACCATCCCATTTCATTCCCCCTCCACTCCATGCAATTCTCCAACGTCCATCCTGATTCTTACCCAGGTCGCCACATCCCGGTGAGATTATTCCACCCCATTCCACTCTATAGCATTCGAGAAGCCGCCCACGGGCTGGCTCTGATTTCGTCATTCCCTCAAGGGGGATTCCCCAATCCGATCCACTCCAACTGGTGTTCTGATCAGCCCGATCCGTCTCCGCTGGATGTTAAACTTGTGGCATACCCTGTGTTAAACATGTGAAGCTGAGGAAAAACTCATATACATGCCTATGGAATATGATTACCCACGCTAGATGTGGGATGCCTCAGGATTTGTTTCCCTCGAGAAACCCTATAATAAGGGAAAAAAGACAGACACACCAATTCCCCAATGTTCAGACACGTTAATGATGCCTCGATGTGACTACTCCCCCAACTGAAGGTTTCTGCCCTGACTGGACCCTTTGGAATGTCCTGACAGAAGTAGTGTAATTAACCGGTGTCCATGAAAATATGGCACTGGGAAGAGTTTCACGAACTTTGTATTAAATCTATGAGGGAGACCCTGACTAGGTAATGAGTTTCAAGGAGGAATCCACGGAAGGAGGAACCGACATCCCATCATCCTATTTCGATCAAGGAGTAGACATCCCTGCATAAGGAGCGAATGTCGTCCACCTTTCGAAAGTGGGAATGCGGGGTAACAGAAGCTGCGCCTGTCACTCCCCCAAGCGGATGGACGTGCGCGCCCTGGAGAAAGCATCGGAAACAATATCCATGGATGTGTGTGGTTCCTAGGAGATATATGCAAGGAGTTGATGGATAGTTTAATGCTTCGGCTTGGGCAATGCATCCTGGAGTTACCAAAATGTATTGTGACTTGAGACGTTAGTATTGGTGGCCGAGTATAAAACATGAAATAGCTGGTTTTGTTATGAGATGTTCCACCTATCTGTAGGTGAAGGCGGAGCATCAGAGGCCAGCTGGACTGTTACAATAGTTACCCATTCTGGAGTGGAAATGGGATAATGTCATGATGGATTTCATGATTAGGTTACTGATGTAACCTCGAGGCAATGATGCCATGTGGGTTGTTGTGGATAGACTTACGAAGGTAGATCACTTTTTGCCGATCAACGAGACATTCAGTGTTGATGAGCTTGGGAATTTTTATATCTGATAGGTGGTACATCTTCATGGGGTCCCTAGTTCTATTATTTTAGATAGGGATTCCCACTTTACGTCTCGTTTCTGGCAGAGTTTTCATAGGGCACTACGTACACAGGTGCTTCTGAGCACATCTTACCACCCTCAGACCGATGGCCAGTCAGAGTGTATGATATAGGTGCTTGAGGACATGGTACGTCCATGAATCTTGTAATTTGGGGGCTCTTGGGAAAAGCACATACCTCTGGTTGAGTTTTCCTAAAATAATAGTTTTCAAGAAACTATTGAGATGGAACCTTATGAGGCTTTATATAGTAAGCCATGATGATCTCCTTTGTATTGGTTGGAGGCAGGTGAGGTAGCTTTACTAGGACCACGTCTCGTTCAGGTGACTTCATAGCCGGTCTAGTTGATTCAGAAGCATATGGATACTAGAGAGCCTCGTCAGAAGTCTTATGCTGATCACCACAGATGACCATTGGAGTTCGTGGTTGGGGATCATGTTTTCTTATGTGTTTTACCAAGGTTGGGAAACAGGCAGATCATAAGATAGGGTAAACTTTCACCAAAGTATGTGGGGATATTTGAGATTTTTGGGAGAGTCATGCCAGTTGCATATCGATTGCAATTACCACTGAGGTACCGGGCCATTCACGACGTCTTCTATGTATCTCAGCTGTGATGTTATCAATCAAACCCGTCTCACATTTTTCAGCCCAAGGAGGTTGATCTCTAGGTTGATACATCCTTTGAGGAGAATATAATTCAAATTGTTGACAAGAGCACAAAGGTACACTGAGGCTGGTCAGTTCCTCTTGTATGGGTGCTATGGAAGCATGGATGAGTGTAGGAAGAATCCTGGGAGTGGGAGACCAACATACATGCTCAGTGTCCAGAGTTGTTCTGAGCTTTATCTTCACCACCCTTGGAAGGGAAATTCGGGGACAAATTGCTTTAAGGGGGAAGTTTGTAAGAACCTGGTTCTTATTCTTGAGGTACGGGTTTCTTCTTTTCCTTTTTCCTAAATGTTTTTGTGAAAATAAGGAATATGGGGAAAATACAAAATTTTGTGGGTACACAACATGTACTTTTCAACACGCCGTGTACTTTTCCACACGCCGTGTACTTTGGCCATGTGAGATGAGTAAACAGGGCGTGTAGACTTTCCGAAGATGAACGGTGTAAAAACTGACTACACGTTGTGTACTTAGTATATAAATGCCATTTAATCAGTCAGTAGGTGAATAGTAAGGCAGTGGAAGCATCCGCCAGCGGAGCAACAGCACATGTCGTGTACTCAAGAATACATGTTGTGTACTCATGTCAACAGATGAATAGTGCGGCGGTGAAAGTATGTAGAGACCCGAAGCCTGACGTACATGGACCTTACATTACATTTGCGGAATACTTAGTACATAACAAAAACACACACACAAGGACCGTAATAGTTTAGTGTCTTTGGAAACTCGGAATATAATCTTCTAATCATGGTGAAAGATCTTCAACATCTCCCATAAAGATCTTCCTTTTTTTTACCTAAAACCTTTCTTTATATCATGGGGAAAATAAAACATAAAAGGGTGAGCTCAAATGCTCAGTAAGGGTAAACAAAAGAAATAGCAATCACATCGTATTCATAAGAACATAACATTTTGGAAATCATAACCTGCAAAAGAGAGCATAATTTCATAACATGGGATAAATCATGGTAGTGAAATGTAATCACAATAATCATAACTTAAAACATGAAACTTTGTGTCATTCACACATAATCATAGAGAATCATTTCTTGTTAGTCAAGACTCATTTCCAAGACTATCTTAGTGGACAAAGTCCCTTTCTGAATCGAGTAACCCTCGTTTCAGTCCTGTTTCACTGAACCGGTATAACCTACCATTCCAGCCCTGTCTATCTCATGAGATATAAAATCTTTACCCAATGCATTGGAGGGAGATATAGGTCCCACCCATCTTATAATGAATCCTTTCTTATGTGTGCCACATAATCATAAATCATAATTCATCGCATAACCCATGTAATAAAAATGGGATTCTTAAACAACATGACATCATAAAACAATTCATATAAGATAAAGGAATTCATAAAAATGTTTCCATCACAACATAATCAATATCCATGTAACAATAGGGAGAAAAACATAACCCTTTTATTATCTTAGATGGAAAATAATTTTGAAAATCACTTGAACTCCATTCTTGAGGAAAATATCCTTTCTTCTTCAAAAACATTTTTCCTTTCATAACATGTCATACAACTTTAAAATAAAAGAAGTTGATTAAAAATAAACTTGAAAACTTGTAAAGTAAGCTTCTTGGAAATAATTTTTTAAAAATCCATTCATACCGTATAAGTTAAAAAAACATTCTTCTCGTTCTTTTGTCGGAAAAGTCAAAAAGTACCTCGTACGGAAAACGACAAAAGATTCCTTTCATTTCTTTTACTAAAAACTCAAAAAAGGGTAAAATTGGATTTAAACAATTGTAGTTGGATGGAAATAATATTACATATTTATGAAACAAGGATGTGGATGATAAAATACACCCCAGTAAATACTTACGAATAAACAATCTCGGATAAAAATGAGATTGTGATATTTCCCTTACCTTAGGTCCGATTTGCTTCGTATGTGTCCGAACCTCCTGTATAATGATTTAAATAATGTCATTGACTTATTATAGAATCATATTCATTGTTATGATATCATATATGGTTCACTTATGACATTATATTACCCGTTCTTTTGTAAATTCCATGTTAAAGAAGCGTTTTGGGTAAAATCGTTTCATTTATCGTAGGTGTTTTGACTTGTTGTTCATGACATTATTATTACTTATATCATGATTTACTTACTTCCAGAATATAAAATTTGATTTATATATCATATATATTCAGTATATATATATATATAATAGATAGATAAATAAAATGAAAAACACCGTTCATGGATACGGTAGTCCGTACGTACGCATGAACGCTGTTTTCCATTCCTTATTGTCTTGAAATGGAAGTAAGTAGATGACATACATATATATATATATATAATCCAGTAGCTTTATAATGTCATATATTTCATTATTATTTCTTATATATACTTTATAATCATTCTTAAATGGTTAACATGGAGAATGAATCTCATCGCGTCGTGGAGACGGTAGTCCGTACGTACGCACGAGCGATGATATCATTTTAATAAATATTGAATTGAATCGGAGTGGATTATACAATATATCAAAATCAATATTATGTTGTAATAACTATGTATAGTTATTCTTTACACCATTATACCCATCCATGTAAGGTGGTGGTGGAAAATATATTACACCACGGCGTGGAGACGGTATTCCGTACGTACGCACGCGCAGTGATTTCTTTTTTCGTAGGATGGATAGATGGTGAAATAGGGTTGTTTCATACTTATAATAACATATCAGTATATGAGTGATACTGATGTTATTACTTCATAATGAAACAACCTAAGAAGAATAAGTGTAAGAAGAAATAAAGATGAAAGAATTGGTAACGGTAATTACCTCTTCTTTGAAGCGCCTCTTTGAGACCTCCTCTTAGGGCACTAAAATTGGTCTTTGAGGAAGACCAGAACCTCTAGGATGTTTCTAGGGAAGTGGAGAAGAGATTTTGGCAGGGGTTGTCCGAGATTGAGTGCTCAAATTGGTGTGAGGAGGAGGGGGAGGAGGTGTCCTTTTATAAGGGAGGAGAGGGGCACCTTAGGAATATCTCAAAATATTATTTTATATTAAAGTCAAAATCGGTTTATAATGGTTCAAAAGGGTATTATTTCGAAGATAAAGTGGGGATGGGTCGAAATCCTATCAACCAATAGGATTTAGACAAGTTTAGGTAATTATTTTAACCTTATCAATTAGATTAAACTCTAAGTTAAATAATTTAACTTTTACCGTGTCTTTTTGTTTTCTTTCACTATATGGTTAATACACTTACTATAACATGCCAAACGAACCCCAAATTGTATATTATTAATAAATATATCCTTATATAAGTCATTTGGTCGAACCTTAGATTTTTAGGAATAAAATAACAATTAATAATATAATATTTTATTTAAAAACTATTTTGTGTCAATTTTGACACTATTTGATATATGATTTTTGTGAAAGTCATAACAGAATTATATGTTCGACCAAAGTTGATTAAATCAACACTAATATATCATAGTAACCTAGAAAATTAGTTTAAGTCATAAAAAGTCTCGAATTACATTCATTTGAGCATTTATAACATCAATTATGTTAATATTTCCTTAAAAGGGTAATTACTGCATCATCGTTGTGTCATAAATAAATTAATTTATTTAAAGTCTAAAAATTATAAATAAAATATAATTATGTAGGAAATCTTTTTAGCTTTCTAATGAATATTTATAGTCGAATTTATCTTATGTATAACCCCATATTAAAAATGTTTTAGTTATTAAAC
The DNA here is from genome assembly GCA_963277665.1 of Viscum album. Taxonomy (NCBI): domain Eukaryota; kingdom Viridiplantae; phylum Streptophyta; class Magnoliopsida; order Santalales; family Viscaceae; genus Viscum; species Viscum album. Next base: position 1,513,519,065 of record OY728127.1, on the reverse strand, counting down.
TTTGATTTTAACTATTTTAACTATTCATTAAATAATATAATATTAAATGTCATAATCTAATCCAAGTGGACCTAAATGGTCATATTATATTCATAAGGTTGTTTTTGGTCGAATTACACTTATCCAATAGAATTAGGACATGTGTTAGGGTAATAGTAATATCATATTTACCCTTAGTTACCCTATTTACTATTAACCGTGGTAAAAAAAAGTAAAAAGTTACTATTCACCAAAAATTATTTTCATCTCATTGAACCACATTTTACTTACTCACATCAACCGTGTCTCTCGGAATTTTGAAATTCCATTCACAGAAGCGGTAAAATTAAGATTTATGAATAAATTAATTTTTTTAACTACCACTTAGTAGTTTCACTATTCATCAAAAATTGATGTTTTTCAGAACAATGCCAAAATTTCATCCTAAGCTATATTTCATATTCCGAATTCAAAAATGAAGTCTATTTTACCAAATTCATATCATAGAATTTGCATTAATTAATTTTATAATTAAATCCCGCTGTTAAAACAAATAGCGTGTTTTTAAGAAACAATATCTATCAAAAGATTGACACTTGATTATGTCTGGTTTAAATGTGAAATTACATCCAATGACCAACATTGTATTAAATTGTAAAAATATATTCTAAATATACTTTAAAACCACTCAAATTAATAATTTATCACTATTAATTATTTCGATTAAAAAAAGTTGTTTTTAATTATAATTTAGTAATTTTCACTATTCATCAGAATATGAAAGTTATCCGAAAAGTACCAAAATTTTACCTTAGGCTAAATTCGATACTCCGAATCCAAAAATGAAGTTCATTTTGAAAAATAAGATTTACAGAGTTTTAAAAAGTGGTTATTACTATTCATAACGGCTAGTTTTAATAATATTTTAATAGCATATCGTTGTTTAGTGAAACTCGGTATTGCGTATTACACACGCTATCGAGGAAGGTCGTGATTGCGTGTAATGCAAGGCAAGTCAAGGATACGTGTTGTGCAAGCTCCTTTTGGTGTAGCATACAACACAAGACTTTAATAAAATTAAAAAGAATATTTTTTTATAAAATCTTGGGCTGTTACATTCTACCCCCCTTAAAATGAATTTCGCCCTCGAAATTCGTCGGGGTTATAAATGGTTTACTATTCGAAAGTTTCTTTAATAGAAACCCACATCGTAAAAAGGAATATCAAAACCAATCTTTAAAAACAAAATTATGAAATGTAACAGTTGCCCAAATAAACTAATCATTGGGTTTCCACATAGGTGAAAATATGGATATGGAAGAGAAATCTAACCATCATGTTCTGATGGAGAGTGGTAGAGAACATGGCTATGGAAAAGCCAGAAATCACAAATCCATAGATTTGTGATGATATAAGGTACCATCTGATTCATCAGGTATAAGATCACTAGGACAACATTTTTGGTTTTCAAGATCATTTCCCTAAAGTTGAAAATTTGAATTAGAATAAATACTTACTTTATTTTGGTACAATCTCACTGTTGTTCGTGCCTTGAACAATTTCCACTTCATCTCTTAAATAAATGAAGTTTAATTTGTTATTCATGAAGTGTTAGCAGATCATGTGATAGAATGACGGGTCATTCCATCTGTCTCAAACAAAAGGTTAGCAAAAATTATATGCATAAGTCGATCTATAGTGAGATTAATCATATATGGTTCCTAAAATGGACTTATACTTCATATATCATACTGCTTAATATAATAAAACTAGTTTCTACTAAACAGGGACTTCCTGTAGGCCAGTGGTAGGCGATAAAGGCCAGTCGCACTTCGGTTGTGGGTTCGATTCCCACAGCCTTGTCCGAAGCGATGGGTTGTCGCCCATCCTGCAGGTTGTCTTTTTTCCAAAACTATATAACATCCCATCAATAATATCGAAAAAACAAACAATACTAACTTAAGTCCAACATAATCCATTCCAATCTTTTAGGCTTATCCATAATACTGCAGTCGACTCTCATAATATAGTGAAAATGATTACCAGAGATTTAACACTATCATCGATCCCCATATATCATAAGATATGTTTTGTTGGTCACATTCCAAACATTCAAAGTCCTTAATCGTGTATTCTCTTGAATACCTTAGTGAAAACATGAATGTAGTTAAAAGTTAACACTTTTCACATACCAAAATCCTCAAAATTCTATATACTCAAACTTAGTCCTTATATCAATCATGAGCTCATGAATACTGTTAAACATTTCATTTTCTCGTTTTCCCTTCATTATGTGCATAATATCTCAATCACTTTGAATACCACATTAGACCAATACATAAATATTCCAATATTCCAAGATACAACATTATTTTGGAATCCCATTACATAAACACTTAATCATTCCACCACATCGTTGTCATATTCAACATTGCCAATAGTGATCGCATGTGACTTCCCTTTGTCCTTTGCCTTAAGCGGTTGCTCATGTCGATCATCACTAACCCTTGGATTAGGGCATTTATTAGCATAATGCCCCATTTCCTTGCACTTGAAGCATTGAAGTGTTGGTTGTACGTTCTCTGCAGTGTTTTCTTTATTCACTTCATTAGAATCCCATTTTCCATTACTTCGACACTCAGCTGCTCGATGACCTTCTTTTCCACACTTAAAACATTTTCTAGTCCCTTTAAGACAATCTCCACCATGCTTCTTTCCACACTTTGTGCATAAAGAAACATTCATCTTCTTTTCACCATTATTATGAGTTTTCTCCTTGAACTCCATCTTTCGTTTCTTGTCAAACCCATGAGATGGATATGTAACACCAACTTCCATTTCTACCTTGATAGCACAACGCACAATTTCTTCATATCTACTGAAGTCTCTTATAGCTAATGCCCTTCGAAGACTTGGTTTTAAGCCACTGAAAAATCGATCAACTTTACTTTCAGGTTGGATGATAATACCAGAAGCGTACCTTGCAAGTCTTGTAAAATTCGCTTCATAGGTACCAACAGATTCATCATCCCTTTGCTTCAGTTCAAGAAACTCTTTCTCCATCTTTGTTCAGAGAATACGAGGGAAGTACTTATTGAAAAATAAGTTCTTGAACTCGTCCCATTCCATAGACTCAATTTCATCCCTTTGCCTCGTATTCTTAATAAGATTCCACCATTGATCAGCATCTCCTTCCAAACGATACACTGCTAGGATGACTTTATCATGTTCAGAACATTGAAGAACTGAAAATATCTTTTCAGTAGTACTAATCCATTGTTCAGCAACTAATGGATCAGTAGACCCACTGAAAGAAGGTGGACGCTGCCTCATGAAGGATTCAACAGAATGTTGCTCCTTCCTTTGCTCGTTTGGAAGTCCTGCATGATTCATAGCTTGAGAAAGTTGTCTGAGCATGGCTACAAGATTTTTCATTCCGGCTCCCATATCGTTTGGTTGCTCAGGGGGACAATCATTGTATTGCCCATCACATTCCGCATTAACACGGTTCCTTCGGGTTCCAGCCATCGTCGAAAACCCCAAAAGAATAGTATGAGAGGCAAAAATCATGCTAGGGAAAACAACATAATAAAGAGGTAGTACCCTCAATATCTAACATCTTAGGTTAAATTCGAAGATCGTTAGCGCAATTCTAGGACTATAACCTATACGTATACTTAACCTTAGAGACATCCCTAGACATACCTTAGAAATATCTCTAGGGATCTCACTAAAGTTCTCGCATCCTAGTTTCCAAAGGTTGACTAAACCTTTCCTCTGATACCAACTGTAGAGACCCGAAGCCTGACGTACATGGACCTTACATTACATTTGCGGAATACTTAGTACATAACAAAAACACACACACAAGGACCGTAATAGTTTAGTGTCTTTGGAAACTCGGAATATAATCTTTTAATCGTGGTGAAAGATCTTCAACATCTCCCATAAAGATCTTCCTTTTTTTTACCTAAAACTTTTCTTTATATCCTGGGGAAAAGAAAACATAAAAGGGTGAGCTCAAATACTCAGTAAGGGTAAACAAAAGAAATATCAATCACATCGTATTCATAAGAACATAACATTTTGGAAATCATAACCTGCAAAAGAGAGCATAATTTCATAACATGGGATAAATCATGGTAGTGAAATGTAATCACAATAATCATAACTTAAAACATGAAACTTTGTGGCATTCACACATAATCATAGAGAATCATTTCTTGTTAGTCAAGACTCATTTCCAAGACTATCTTAGTGGACAAAGTCCCTTTCTGAATCGAGTAACCCTCGTTTCAGTCCTGTTTCACTGAACTGGTATAACCTACCATTCCAGCCCTGTCTATCTCATGAGATATAAAATCTTTACCCAATGCATTGGAGGGAGATATAGGTCCCACCCATCTTATAATTAATCCTTTCTTATGTGTGCCACATAATCATAAATCATAATTCATCGCATAACCCATGTAATAAAAATGGGATTCTTAAACAACATGACATCATAAAACAATTCATATAAGATAAAGGAATTCATAAAAATGTTTCCATCACAACATAATCAATATCCATGTAACAATAGGGATAAAAACAGAACCCTTTTATTATCTTAGATGGAAAATAATTTTGAAAATCACTTGAACTCCATTCTTGAGGAAAATATCCTTTCTTCTTCAAAAACATTTTTCCTTTCATAACATGTCATACAACTTTAAAATAAAATAAGTTGATTAAAAATAAACTTGAAAACTTGTAAAGGAAGCTTCTTGGAAATAATTTTTTAAAAATCCATTCATGCCGTATAAGTTAAAAAAACATTCTTCTCGTTCTTTTGTCGGAAAAGTCAAAAAGTACCTCGTACGGAAAACGATAAAAGATTCCTTTCATTTCTTTTACTAAAAACTCAACAAAGGGTAAAATTGGATTTAAACAATTGTATTTGGATGGAAATAATATTACATATTTATGAAACAAAGATGTGGATGATAAAATACACCCCAGTAAATACTTACGAATAAACAATCTCGGATAAAAATGAGATTGTGATATTTCCCTTACCTTAGGTCCAATTTGCTTCGTATGTGTCCGAACCTCCTGTATAATGATTTAAATAATGTCATTGACTTATTATAGAATCATATTCATTGTTATTATATCATATATGGTTCACTTATGACATTATATTACCCGTTCTTTTGTAAATTCCATGTTAAAGAAGCGTTTTGGGTAAAATCGTTTCATTTATCGTAGGTGTTTTGACTTGTTGTTCTTGACATTATTATTACTTATATCATGATTTACTTACTTCCAGAATATAAAATTTGATTTATATATCATATATATTCAGTATATATATATATATAATAGATAGATAAATAAAATGAAAAACACCGTTCATGGAGACGGTAGTCCGTACGTACGCATGAACGCTGTTTTCCATTCCTTATTGTCTTGAAATGGAAGTAAGTAGATGACATACATATATATATATATACATAATCCAGTAGCTTTATAATGTCATATATTTCATTATTATTTCTTATATATACTTTATAATCATTCTTAAATGGTTAACATGGAGAATGAATCTCATCGCGTCGTGGAGACGGTAGTCCGTACGTACGCACGAGCGATGATATCATTTTTATAAATATTGAATTGAATCGGAGTGGATTATACAATATATCAGAATCAATATGATGTTGTAATAACTATGTATAGTTATTCTTTACACCATTATACCCATCCATGTAAGGTGGTGGTGGAAAATATATTACACCATGGCGTGAAGACGGTATTCCGTACGTACGCACGCGCAGTGATTTCTTTTTCCGTAGGATGGATAGATGATGAAATAGGGTTGTTTCATACTTATAATAACATATCAGTATATGAGTGATACTGATGTTATTACTTCATAATGAAACAACCTAAGAAGAAGAAGTGGAAGAAGAAATAAAGATGAAAGAATTGGTAACGGTAATTACCTCTTCTTTGAAGCGCCTCTTTGAGACCTCCTCTTAGGGCACTAAAATTGGTCTTTGAGGAAGACCAGAACCTCTAGGATGTTTCTAGGGAAGTGGAGAATAGATTTTGGCAGGGTTTGGCCGAGCTTGAGTGCTCAAATTGGTGTGAGGAGGAGGGGGAGGAGGTGTCCTTTTATAAGGGAGGAGAGGGGCACCTTAGGAATATCTCAAAATATTATTTTATATTAAAGTCAAAATCGGTTTATAATGGTTCCAAAGGGTCTTATTTCGAAGCTAAAGTGGGGATGGGTCGAAATCCTATCAACCAATAGTATTTAGACAAGTTTAGGTTATTATTTTAACCTTATCAATTAGATTTAACTCTAAGTTAAATAATTTAACTTTTACCGTGTCTTTTTGTTTTCTTTCACTATATGGTTAATACACTTACTATAACATGCCAAACGAACCAAAAATTGTATATTATTAATAAATATATCCTTATCTAAGTCATTTGGCCGAACATTAGATTTATAGGAATAAAATAACAATTAATAATATAATATTTGATTTAAAAACTATTTTGTGTCAATTTTGACACTATTTGATATATGATTTTTGTGAAAGTCATAACAGAATTATATGTTCGAACCAAGTTGATTAAATCAACACTAATATATCATAGTAACCTAGAAAATTAGTTTAAGTCATAAAAAGTCTCAAATTACATTCATTTGAGCATTTATAACATCAATTATGTTAATATTTCCTTAAAAGTGTAATTACTGCATCATCGTTGTGTCATAAATAAATTAATTTATTTAAAGTCTAAAAATTATAAATAAAATATAATTATGTAGGAAATCTTTTTATCTTTCTAATGAATATTTATAGTCGAATTTATCTTATGTATAACCCCATATTAAAAATGTTTTAGTTATTAAACTTTGATTTTAACTATTTTAACTATTCATTAAATAATATAATATTAAATGTCATAATCTAATCCAAGTGGACCTAAATGGTCATATTATATTCATAAGGTTGTTTTTGGTCGAATTACAATTATCCATTAGAATTAGGACATGTGTTAGGGTAATAGTAATATCATATTTACCCTTAGTTACCCTATTTATTATTAACCGTGGTAAAAAAAAGTAAAAAGTTACTATTCACCAAAAATTATTTTCATCTCATTGAATCACATTTTACTTACTGACATCAACCGTGTCTCTCGGATTTTTGAAATTCCATTCACAGAAGCGGTAAAATTAATATTTATGAATAAATTAATTTTTTTAACTACCACTTAGTAGTTTCACTATTCATCAAAAATTGATGTTTTTCAGAAGAATGCCAAAATTTCATCCTAAGCTATATTTCATATTCCGAATTCAAAAATGAAGTCTATTTTACCAAATTCATATCATAGAATTTTCATTAATTAATTTTATAATTAAATCCCGCTGTTAAAACAAATAGCGTGTTTTTAAGAAACAATATCTATCAAAAGATTGACACTTGATTATGTCTGGTTTAAATGTGAAATTACATCCAATGACCAACATTGTATTAAATTGTAAAAATATATTCTAAATATACTTTAAAACCACTCAAATTAATAATTTATCACTATTAATTATTTCGATTAAAAAAAGTTGTTTTTAATTATAATTTAGTAATTTTCACTATTCATCAGAATATGAAAGTTATCCGAAAAGTAACAAAATTTCACCTTAGGCTAAATTCGATACTCCGAATCCAAAAATGAAGTTCATTTTGAAAAATAAGATTTACAGAGTTTTAAAAAGTGGTTATTACTATTCATAACGGCTAGTTTTAATAATATTTTAATAGCATATCGTTGTTTAGTGAAACTCGGTATTGCGTATTACACACGCTATCGAGGAAGGTCATGATTGCGTGTAATGCAAGGCAAGTCAAGGATGCGTGTTGTGCAAGCTCCTTTTGGTGTAGCGTACAACACAAGACTTTAATAAAATTAAAAAGAATATTTTTTTATAAAATCTTGGGTTGTTACATTCTACCCCCCTTAAAATGAATTTCGACCTCGAAATTCGTCGGTGTTATAAATGGTTTACTATTAGAAAGTTTCTTTAATAGAAACCCACATCGTAAAAAGGAATATCAAAACCAATCTTTAAAAAAAAAGTATGAAACGTAACGGTTGCCCAAATAAACTAATCATTGGGTTTCCACATAGGTGAAAGTATGGATATGGAAGAGAAATCTAACCATCATGTTCTGATGGAGAGTGGTAGAGAACATGGCTATGGAAGAGCCAGTAATCACAAATCCATAGATTTGTGATGATATAAGGTACCATCTGATTCATCAGGTATAAGATCACTAGGACAACATTTTTGGTTTTCAAGATCATTTCCCTAAAGTTGAAAATTTGAATTAGAATAAATACTTACTTTATTTTGGTACAATCTCACTATTGTTCGTGCCTTGAACAATTTCCACTTCATCTCTTAAATAAATGAAGTTGAATTTGTTATTCATGAAGTGTTAGCAGATCATGTGATAGAATTACGGGTCATTATATCTGTCTCAAACAAAAGGTTAGCAAAAATTATATGCATAAGTCGATCTATAGTGAGATTAATCATATATGGTTCCTAAAATGGACTTATACTTCATATATCATACTGCTTAATATAATAAAACTAGTTTCTACTAAACAGGGACTTCCTGTAGGCCAGTGGTAGGCGATAAAGGCCAGTCGTACTTCGGTTGTGGGTTCGATTCCCACAGCCTTGTCCGAAGCGATGGGCTGCCGCCCGTCCTGCAGGTTGTCCTTTTTCCAAAACTATATAACATCCCATCAATAATATCGAAAAAACAAACAATACTAACTTATGTCCAACATAATCCATTCCAATCTTTTAGGCTTATCCATAATACTGCAGTCGACTCTCATAATATAGTGAAAATGATTACCAGAGATTTAACACCATCATCGATCCCCATATATCATAAGATATGTTTTTTTGGTCACATTCCAAACATTCAAAGTCCTTAATCGTGTATTCTCTTGAATACCTTAGTGAAAACATGAATGCAGTTAAAAGTTAACACTTTTCACATACCAAAATCCTCAAAATTCTATATACTCAAACTTAGTCCTTATATCAATCATGAGCTCATGAATACTGTTAAACATTTCATTTTCTCGTTTTCCCTTCATTATGCGCATAATATCTCAATCACTTTGAATACCACATTAGACCAAACATAAATATTCCAATATTCCAAGATACAACATTATTTTGGAATCCCATTACATAAACACTTAATCATTCCACCACATCGTTGTCATATTCAACATTGCCAATAGTGATCGCATGTGACTTCCCTTTGTCCTTTGCCTTAAGCGGTTGCTCATGTCGATCATCACTAACCCTTGGATTAGGGCATTTATTAGCATAATGCCCCATTTCCTTGCACTTGAGGCATTGAAGTGTTGGTTGTATGTTCTCTGCAGTGTTTGCTTTATTCACTTCATTAGAATCCCATTTTCCATTACTTCGACACTCAGCTGCTTGATGACCTTCTTTTCCACACTTAAAACATTTTCTAGTCCCTTTAAGACAATCTCCACCATGCTTCTTTCCACACTTTGTGCATAAGGAAACATTCATCTTCTTTTCACCATTATTCTGAGTTTTCTCCTTGAACTCCATCTTTCGTTTCTTGTCAAACCCATGAGATGGATATGTAACACCAACTTCCATTTCTACCTTGATAGCACAACGCACAATTTCTTCATAGCTACTGAAGTCTCTTATAGCTAATGCCCTTCGAAGACTTGGTTTTAAGCCACTGAAAAATCGATCAACTTTACTTTCAGGTTGGATGATAATACCAGAAGCGTACCTTGCAAGTCTTGTAAAATTCGCTTCATAGGTACCAACAGATTCATCATCCCTTTGCTTCAGTTCAAGAAACTCTTTCTCCATCTTTGTTCGGAGAATACGAGAGAAGTACTTATTGAAAAATAAGTTCTTGAACTCGTCCCATTCCATAGACTCAATTTCATCCCTTTTCCTCGTATTCTTAATTATATTCCACCATTGATCAGCATCTCCTTCCAAACGATACACTGCTAGGAAGACTTTATCATGTTCAGAACATTGAAGAACTGAAAATATCTTTTCAGTAGTACTAATCCATTGTTCAGCAACTAATGGATCAGTAGACCCACTGAAAGAAGGTGGACGCTGCCTCATGAAGGATTCAACAGAATGTTGCTCCTTCCTTTGCTCGTTTGGATGTCCTGCCTGATTCATAGCTTGAGAAAGTTGTCTGAGCATGGCTACAAGATTTTGCATTCCGGCTCCCATATCGTTTGGTTGCTCAGGGGGACAATCATTGCATTGCCCATCACATTCCGCATTAACACGGTTCCTTCGGGTTCCAGCCATCATCTAAAACCCCAAAAGAATAGTATGAGAGGCAAAAATCATGCTAGGGAAAACAACATAATAAAGAGGTAGTACCCTCAATATCTAACATCTTAGGTTAAATTCGAAGATCGTTAGCGCAATTCTAGGACTATAACCTATACATATACTTAACCTTAGAGACATCCCTAGACATACCTTAGAAATATCTCTAGGGATCTCACTAAAGTTCTCGCATCCTAGTTTCCAAAGGTTGACTAAACCTTTCCTCTGATACCAACTGTAGAGACCCGAAGCCTGACGTACATGGACCTTACATTACATTTGCGGAATACTTAGTACATAACAAAAACACACACACAAGGACCGTAATAGTTTAGTGTCTTTGGAAACTCGGAATATAATCTTCTAATCGTGGTGAAAGATCTTCAACATCTCCCATAAAGATCTTCCTTTTTTTTACCTAAAACCTTTCTTTATATCCTGGGGAAAAGAAAACATAAAAGGGTGAGCTCAAATGCTCAGTAAGGGTAAACAAAAGAAATATCAATCACATCATATTCATAAGAACATAACATTTTGGAAATCATAACCTGCAAAAGAGAGCATAATTTCATAACATGGGATAAATCATGGTAGTGAAATGTAATCACAATAATCATAACTTAAAACATGAAACTTTGTGGCATTCACACATAATCATAGAGAATCATTTCTTGTTAGTCAAGACTCATTTCCAAGACTATCTTAGTGGACAAAGTCCCTTTCTGAATCGAGTAACCCTCGTTTCAGTCCTGTTTCACTGAACCGGTATAACCTACCATTCCAGCCCTGTCTATCTCATGAGATATAAAATCTTTACCCAATGCATTGGAGGGAGATATAGGTCCCACCCATCTTATAATGAATCCTTTCTTATGTGTGCCACATAATCATAAATCATAATTCATCGCATAACCCATGTAATAAAAATGGGATTCTTAAAAAACATGACATCATAAAACAATTCATATAAGATAAAGGAATTCATAAAAATGTTTCCATCACAACATAATCAATATCCATGTAACAATAGGGAGAAAAACAGAACCCTTTTATTATCTTAGATGGAAAATAATTTTGAAAATCACTTGAACTCCATTCTTGAGGAAAATATCCTTTCTTCTTCAAAAACATTTTTCCTTTCATAACATGTCATACAAATTTAAAATAAAAGAAGTTGATTAAAAATAAACTTGAAAACTTGTAAAGGAAGCTTCTTGGAAATAATGTTTTAAAAATCCATTCATGCCGTATAAGTTAAAAAAAACATTCTTCTCGTTCTTTTGTCGGAAAAGTCAAAAAGTACCTCGTACGGAAAACGACAAAAGATTCCTTTCATTTCTTTTACTAAAAACTCAACAAAGGGTAAAATTGGATTTAAACAATTGTTGTTGGATGGAAATAATATTACATATTTATGAAACAAGGATGTGGATGATAAAATACACCCCAGTAAATACTTACGAATAAACAATCTCAGATAAAAATGAGATTGTGATATTTCCCTTACCTTAGATCCGATTTGCTTCGTATGTGTCCGAACCTCCTGTATAATGATTTAAATAATGTCATTGACTTATTATAGAATCATATTCATTGTTATGATATTATATATGGTTCACTTATGACATTATATTACCCGTTCTTTTGTAAATTCCATGTTAAAGAAGCGTTTTGGGTAAAATCATTTCATTTATCGTAGGTGTTTTGACTTGTTGTTCTTGACATTATTATTACTTATATCATGATTTACTTACTTCCAGAATATAAAATTTGATTTATATATCATATATATTCAGTATATATATATATATAATAGATAGATAAATAAAATGAAAAACACCGTTCATGGAGACGGTAGTCCGTACGTACGCATGAACGCTGTTTTCCGTTCCTTATTGTCTTGAAATGGAAGTAAGTAGATGACATACATATATATATATATAAATAATCCAGTAGCTTTATAATGTCATATATTTCATTATTATTTCTTATATATACTTTATAATCATTCTTAAATGGTTAACATGGAGAATGAATCTCATCGCGTCGTGGAGACGGTAGTCCGTACGTACGCACGAGCGATGATATCATTTTCATAAATATTGAATTGAATCGGAGTGGATTATACAATATATCAGAATCAATATGATGTTGTAATAACTATGTATAGTTATTCTTTACACCATTATACCCATCCATGTAAGGTGGTGGTGGAAAATATATTACACCACGGTGTGGAGACGGTATTCCGTACGTACGCACAAGCAGTGATTTCTTTTTCCGTAGGATGGATAGATGGTGAAATAGGGTTGTTTCATACTTATAATAACATATCAGTATATGAGTGATACTGATGTTATTACTTCATAATGAAACAACCTAAGATGAAGAAGTGGAAGAAGAAATAAAGATGAAAGAATTGGTAACGATAATTACCTCTTCTTTGAAGCGCCTCTTTGAGACCTCCTCTTAGGGCACTAAAATTGGTCTTTGAGGAAGACCAGAACCTCTAGGATGTTTCTAGGGAAGTGGAGAAGAGATTTTGGCAGGGGTTGGACGAGCTTGAGTGCTCAAATTGGTGTGAGGAGGAGGGGGAGGAGGTGTCCTTTTATAAGGGAGGAGAGGGGCACCTTAGGAATATCTCAAAATATTATTTTATATTAAAGTCAAAATCGGTTTATAATGGTTCCAAAGGGTCTTATTTCGAAGATAAAGTGGGGATGGGTCGAAATCCTATCAACCAATAGAATTTAGACAAGTTTAGGTTATTATTTTAACCTTATCAATTAGATTTAACTCTAAGTTAAATAATTTAACTTTTACCGTGTCTTTTTGTTTTCTTTCACTATTTGGTTAATACACTTACTATAACATGCCAAACGAACACCAAATTGTATATATTAATAAATATATCCTTATCTAAGTCATTTGGCCGAACCTTAGATTTTTAGGAATAAAATAACAATTAATAATATAATATTTGATTTAAAAACTATTTTGTGTCAATTTTGATACTATTTGATATATGATTTTTGTGAAAGTCATAACAGAATTATATGTTCGAACCAAGTTGATTAAATCAACACTAATATATTCTAGTAACCTAGAAAATTAGTTTAAGTCATAAAAAGTCTCAAATTACATTCATTTGAGCATTTATAACATCAATTATGTTAATATTTCCTTAAAAAGGTAATTACTGCATCATCGTTGTGTCATAAATAAATTAATTTATTTAAAGTCTAAAAATTATAAATAAAATATAATTATGTAGGAAATCTTTTTATATTTCTAATGAATATTTATAGTCGAATTTATCTTATGTATAACCCCATATTAAAAATGTTTTAGTTATTAAACTTTGATTTTTACTATTTTAACTATTCATTAAATAATATAATATTAAATGTCATAATCTAATCCAAGTGGACCTAAATGGTCATATTATATTCATAAGGTTGTTTTTGTTCGAATTACACTTATCCAATAGAATTAGGACATGTGTTAGGGTAATAGTAATATCATATTTACCCTTAGTTACCCTATTTACTATTAACCGTGGTAAAAAAAAGTAAAAAGTTACTATTCACCAAAAATTATTTTCATCTCATTGAACCACATTTTACTTACAGACATCAACCGTGTCTCTCGGATTTTTGAAATTCCATTCACAGAAGCGGTAAAATTAAGATTTATGAATAAATTAATTTTTTTAACTACCACTTAGTAGTTTCACTATTCATCAAAAATTGATGTTTTTCAGAACAATGCCAAAATTTCATCCTAAGATATATTTCATATTCCGAATTCAAAAATGAAGTCTATTTTACCAAATTCATATCATAGAATTTGCATTAATTAATTTTATAATTAAATCCCGCTGTTAAAACAAATAGCGTGTTTTTAAGAAACAATATCTATCAAAAGATTGACACTTGATTATGTCTGGTTTAAATGTGAAATTACATCTAATGACCAAAATTGTATTAAATTGTAAAAATATATTCTAAATATACTTTAAAACCACTCAAATTAATAATTTATCACTATTAATTATTTCGATTAAAAAAAGTTGTTTTTAATTATAATTTAGTAATTTTCACTATTCATCAGAATATGAAAGTTATCCGAAAAGTACCAAAATTTCACCTTAGGCTAAATTCGATACTCCGAATCCAAAAATGAAGTTCATTTTGAAAAATAAGATTTACAGAGTTTTAAAAAGTGGTTATTACTATTCATAACGGCTAGTTTTAATAATATTTTAATAGCATATCGTTGTTTAGTGAAACTCGGTATTGCGTATTACACACGCTATCGAGGAAGGTCGTGATTGCGTGTAATGCAAGGCAAGTCAAGGATGCGTGTTGTGCAAGCTCCTTTTGGTGTAGCGTACAAAACAAGAATTTAATAAAATTAAAAAGAATATTTTTTTATAAAATCTTGGGCTGTTACAAAGTAGCCTCCAGAGGAACAGTTAATAAAATGAAAATTACACGTTGTGTACTTGAGAGTACACACTATGTAGTTTGTTTTTTTATTAAAATAGAAAGTAGCCTCCTCATTTGGCAGAGGAGGTATTGGACATGTTTGGAGCTCGAAAGGTGAGGTCAGAGCTTGGAGGAGCTCCCGATCGCATGTTGGGAATCCATTTCTTCCATTGTCGATCTTGTTTGAACCGTGTGGGTAAGACCTTCCTTCTCCTTGAGCCGTTATTATCAATTCTTTCCCGAGGGGAAGTTATTTACATTTGAATGTATAAATGTTTATCCCAGATCTACACCATTCTCAAGTGTTTCGGGATGTGTCGTTTGCGTATATCGATCGGTGGAGATTGAGGTAGGTGGTATGATGTTTAATTACAACTGTCATGTTGTTTTTGTGTACAATTGTGCTACACGACCATGTTTTGGGTGTCGTATGGCTAATTCCTTGATTAATTAAATGCCTAGAATTGCATAGGTGATTTAATGAATATTTACAACTGCTGTTTGGTATCATTTCTTAGATCCAGGGCCACCCTGTGGGTGCATTCCCTTGTTTAGCCGTTTTCCTAGGATACCCAAGGGTATGCCATGATTTTAGAATGATTTGAGTTTTCTTGAGAGAAAATGTGTATAAACTGCTTTCTTATGTGTTGGGCTTGGCCCAATTTCTTTTTTAGTCTGAGGGTAGTGTTTCTCATACCTGAGGGAAGTGTTTTTTTAGCCTAAGGGCAATGTTTCTTATGTCTGAGGACGGTATCTTTTGTGCCTGAGGGAAACGTCATGTATGCCTGAGGGCAATATTCGTTATGCCAGTGGGAAATCACCTGAGGGTTTTGATTTTGATTACCTGAGGGCATGGTTTTTCATGTCTAAGGAATCTATTTACTTTGAATATTCACTTTGGTGATTTGACATGTTATACCTACCAAGCTAAAGCATAAGCTTGGTATTGTTTCGCATTGTACTTGTTAGATAGCTGGTTGTAGTTTTGTTTCGGCACTGTATAGGAGATTTTCGGCTGAGGCTGGGTCTTGGAAACTTAAAATTGAACTATATTGATTTGTTAAATAATAATTAAATGAAATAGAACTGGTAAGAATGTTTACTTTTTATTACTTCCTTGTTTACTGCATTTTATTACTGCACACCGCTGTTGCACGAACTCACGGACAGTTGGGCATGGGCCCTGGGTGGTTTCCTACTGGGATTTATTTCTCACACCTTGATTGGGTCATGTCTTGGGCCCAAATAGATTATATTACTATAGGTGTAGATAAGGGCAAGGGTCTCTATACAAGTACTTGACTGTTGCAGAGGAGTAGGAGAGCATGGGACCGAGATTAAGCTTGCGATGCTGCTGTGTTCCTGCTACGCTATTTTATTTTTCTTTTCTATATTTTTCCCCTGTATTATATTGTTTCAGATTGCAATTTATCCTTTTTTGGCTGTTTTCTTAGACTTAGGGACATATTGCATCATTATATATGACTCTTGGTCTTTTCTTTACGTCTGTAATGTTGTCCATTTCAGCTTAGTATTGTTTACTGTTTCTACTTTTTGCATGCTTGTATTTTGTTCTGCTATGTTACACTTTTACAAATGAGGTCATAGTTTCCCAACTATCAGACCTGGTCCATTTCTACTAGTCAGCAGCCTCGGTCATTTGGGGAAATGTGCTTGAGGTCACGTGACCAACCGGGTTTGGGGCACCCGTTGAGTGGCACCCGGATCTGGGATGTTACACAAAGAGTCATGAAAGCTCCATAAATATTTTATATTTTGGACGTTCTTCTATTCATGGAAAATTCTTCATCATTATTCTTCTCCTCTCCCACTTATTCAAGGAATAGAAATATTGTTCGTGATGTGTCGAATTACCGACATCGTGGATGATGTGATTTCAATTTTCTTTAATTATTTCAAGTACAGTCATGAAATCATTTTTATGGTTGAAATAGGTTATAATATATGTATTATTTATCATCCATGGTTCTAAAATAATTTTTTACACATGGTTTTAATTTATAAAACAAAATGAGGTTGTTATTATCAAAGAACCAGTAAAATGATCTAAATGAACGTCATTAATGTTTTAACTTATAAATCATCATCATTTTAGAATTCAAAATGATAAATGGCATAGTTTATGCTTCTGGAAATATTTAACTACCATGACATTCCAATTCTAGATTTTTACACCAAATCAATAAGAATATTCATCATGAACTGATCATGGAAACCATGTAAAGAACGCACCCGACACAATGTAAATAACAAAATATTATTAATAAATGTGCCGAATGTTGTTGTAAAATTTTCATAAAAGGTGTAATAAAAATGAAAATATTTCATTTAGATATTAATAAAACTATTTTAACCATTATATAGGAGGTTTAAACAAATTTTATGTAAGAAAAATCTGAGGTAAGGGAATTATTAACCCTATTTCCATTCTTTCGGTTAACCTTCTTCTTTATTCATTATGTGGAATTAAGATTATTGGTGTGATTAATTTTTGTTTATATTATGTTTCACTATGTATATTTACATTTTATACACATCTCAATTAAATTCTATTAATTCTCACTCTATTTATATTTTAAGGGACTTTCCTTTAAAAATCATTTTAAAACTCTCTTTAATAAATTTTGAAAGGATTTTTTTATATGTATATAGAATTAGTAGTTTCTTCTTATTTCAAGGTAATTTTTTACCATGATATGTTCCTTGGACATTATTTATGTTGGTTTGAACCCATTATATCTCAAGATTTGTTGGGTTGATCCCATTATAGCTCAAGATATGTTGCGTTGAGCCCATTATAGCACAAGATATGATGGGTGAGCCCCAATATAGCTCTCCAATGTATTGGGTACTCTGGAGATGGAAGTTGACCAAAATGTTATTCCATGTGTAAGGGTTAATGTAAGAGTTATATGGTAAATATGTCCCAAGGATACTACATGTTGTTTCTATGCATATGAGTTTTTATGATTATGGGGTTTAATGGTCTTTATGTTATCACTTTACTAACACTTTCTTTCTTTATATCTATTATTGAGTTTTATACTCATCCCAAGTTTTTGAAATGTTTTTCACATGATATAAGGATGGTTAAGAGAAATAATGGAGTCTTGATGTTTTATATATACTGTTTTTAAAGAAATCATGTTTTTGGTTTTAATGTTATATATTTTGAAAAAAATGGATACTCTTTTAGTAGTATCCTCTTGTATGAATGTGGTATGCCATGTATATAAGATATAATAATTCATTAAAACTATAAACCCAAAAAGATTATCAATGTGTAATAATGCATGGTCTTGTGTAAAATTCAAGATTAAGTAATGTTTTATGGTCGGGTCCTTATAGTTGGTAGCAAAGAATCGTTTAGATAACTTTAGGGGTAAGGATGATGTTAAAAGAATAATATAAATTATTTTTACAATATGATTAATTTTAAATGTTATATCACTTAAATATTACCATGTTGCTTCGACTAAGATATGTTAGTTCAAAACAGTTGTCTGCAGAAGAAACAGGGAAGCTGAAGTTGGATGGTACCAAGAGGCTGATGTCTATCCAAATCTACATCTCAAAATGGTTGGAATCATAACCGATCAGTTTATGAAAGATATGGATTAGTTGACTCCCGCAATAAATAGGGGTGATATCCAATCTAGATATTAACATGAACTACTATGAAGAAACATGTATTTTGTGGAGAATTTTATGAGGCAACATTCTCCAGCATTGAGTGGAACCGCATATCTAGTGATAGACAAAAGATGTATCAATGCTCTAGAAAATATATTTGCTTTCATGGGATGTTCATAATTCTTAAATATAATACTATCCATTTATCATTTGGAAGGTGAATCCGATCAATGGTGGACTCTGGTTATGAATACGAGAGAAAGAGATGATCTTGACAGTTTGGAATGGGATTATTTTAAGAGTCTTTACTGGAAAAATATTTTTTCAAAATAGTTCGACTTAAAAAGGAGAAATAATTAATGCAATTAAAGGAAAAAGATGATGATTCTATTACAGCATATGAAGCTAATTTTACAAGTCTGTCCGAGTATGTACTAGATTTTACTTGGGATTGTGAAAATAAAATTAATAGATTTTACTCCAGTTTGAAACCATTTTTGCGAACAGATTTGGCATCACGGGAGTTTAAAGGTTGTGAGAATATTTTTCATAGTGATGAAAATGTTGAGATGGAGTTTCCTAAAACATATGTGCCTCATTATTAGAAGAATAAGAAGTTTTCAGGTTGGCAGGAAATGGGGAAGAACTCGTCAAAGAAGTATGGAGGTAATAATATGAATTTCCATTCTTGTGAAAAGGGTGGTAAAAGGAATCATGGT
This sequence comes from Viscum album, assembly GCA_963277665.1. NCBI lineage: Eukaryota > Viridiplantae > Streptophyta > Magnoliopsida > Santalales > Viscaceae > Viscum > Viscum album. Next base: position 1,513,499,782 of record OY728127.1, on the reverse strand, counting down.
GAATGTCTTGTAAGCTATGAAAAATGATAATGATGTGAAAATTCTTGACACATGTCTTGTGATTTCAAGGAAAATGATTCAAAAATTAATGAGAATTTGATGGTGAGATTCATTAACTATATGGAATTGGGTCATTCTGCTAATGTTTGTCTGAAGCTAGTTACTCAAGTAGGGAATCTAAAATATTGGAAGCAGAAGGGTTTGGTAAAATCCTTTTCAACCACTTTAGTAGATTTTGATCCATCAAATGAGGTGGTATTAGGTACATTTCTTATTTTTACAAATTTTTTCAAATGTTTTGTCTGATTCAGGGTCTAAATATTCATTCATTTCTGATAAATTTACAGAAAAATTGGGAATTCAACCTCATGAAATAAAAATAGATCTTATGGTAAAAACTCCTAGATGAAATATTATGGAAAAAAATAAATCATAAGAATCTTCCAATCATTTTTTTGTGGAAATATTTTAATTAAAAACCTTGTTTTTTTCCTCTAATAGAGTTTGATTTTATTCTAGGTATGGATTGGATTTCTTTTTATTATGCTAAGATAGATTGTAGAGAAAAATAAGTAGTTTTCAGAAAGAATTTCAGTTTTTGTACGAGAATGAACCTATACCATTAATAACATATCAGGAGTCTAAGAGACTAATAATGGATGGAAATGAATGTTATATTTCTAATATTTTTGAAGAGAAGGGAACTATCTAGATTAATGATGTACCAATGGTAAATGAATACTTGAATTTTTTTTTCAGATTATTTTCCTGATGTTATTCCTAATCGAGAGGTTGAGATTACTATTGACTTAGTTCCTGATGCTAAGTCACTTTCTAAAACTCTTTATCAAATGTCCCAAATTGATCCTAGGAAATTAAAAAAGCAGTTGCATGAATTATTTGATAAAAGCTTCATCCAACCCAGCACTTCACCATGGGCGCTTATGTCTTTTTTTAAAGAAAAAAGATGGTTCAATGTGAATTTTCATCGATTATAGAGCCTTGAATAACATTATTATTAAAAAAAAGTATCATTTCCCTCATATAGATGATATATTTGATCAGATATAGGGAGCATACTATTTTTCAAAGGTTGACCTGAGGTCGGGGTACCATCAGTTTAAAGTAAACGACGAAGACATCCTGAAGACTGTGTTCCGTACTAGTTATGGTCATTATGAATTTATGGTTATGCCTTTTTGGTTTACTAATGAACCTATTGTATTCATGGATCTTATGAATAGAATATTTCATGAGTTCCAGGATAAGTCTATGGTTGTGTTTATTGATGACATTTTGGTATATTCTATAAGTAAATAAAAGCATGAAAAACATCTAAGAGTTTTTTTACAAACCTTAAAAGGAAAGAAACTGTATGAAAAAATTAGAAAGTTTGATTTTTTGTTGCAATAGATTTATTTTCTTGGGAACATTATAAATAAAGAAGTCATAACAGTTGATCCTTCCAAAAAAAGTGGTTGATGAATGGACAAGACCTATAAAGGTTATATAGATTCACAGTTTTCTTGGAGTTCTAGGTTATTACTGATGTTTTTCTAAAAACATTTCACAGTTATCTAGCTTGCTGACTAAGTTAACATAAAAAGGTGTTAAATTAGTTTGGATATAAGAATGTGATGTTTATTTTCAGGAAATAAAGAAGTGATTGGTGAATTCTCCAGTTTTGTCCTTCCCTTCCTGAAATGGTGAGTTTTTCATCTATAGTAATGCTTAATTGAAGGGAATTGGTTGTGTTCGGATGCAGAATGATCAGGTATTTTCTTATGCATCAATAAAACTAAAACATCATGAGTTAAACTATCCCACATATGATTTGAAATTGGAAGTTGTGTTTTTTGATTTGAAAAATTGGAGGCACCATTTATACAGAGCCAAATGTCAAATATATACTAAACATAAAATTTTGAAGTATATATTCACTCAGAAGGAATTAAACATGAGGCATAGAATATGGATTGAATGGATAAAGGATTACGATTTCACGATCAATTACTATCCCAAAAAAACAAAAAAAAAGTGGAGGATGCCTTGAGTTGAAAACATCATATATCATTAACTATGTTACGTTGGGAATATGATCCATTGATTAACGATTTGATGATTTTATATTAGAATTTCTTGGTGTAGGGAATATATCTGTTTTGATTCAGGTTTAAGTGTAGTAATCATTATCAGAAAAAATTAACCAATCGCAGAAGGAAGACCATAAGCTACAGAAAAAGGTAGAGTTAGTATAAGGCCCCAGCCTTAAACCTTACTTAATCTTGAGTTATCACAAGATTACACATTGAGGATCTTTTCAGGTTTAGAGTTTTAGAGAATTAGATCATGAAACTTGCATTACATTCCACATTTAAACAAAGTGGTTACATAAAAGTCAGCATTCATTCTTCCCATCAACGGGAACATATTTAAAATATAACACGGATTCTTTCTTGACACATCCTTGACACTATCATCACATCATGTACCTTTCCCTTGACCTGTGAAAAACATTTCAAAAACTTGGGATGAGCATAAAAAGCTCAGTAAGAGTTATAAAAATATGGAAAGGAAACATGAGTTCATATATACATAAGAATGAAATCATACTTTACCCATAAAACAAAGGCACTTTAACATACCTCATCAAACCATGAATAAATCATAGAAATCATAAGACATAAAGGTAACTTGAGGCATTCATAACATTCTTATGTAGGGAGTAACCCTCTTGGTTACGTTTGGAATACCCATCACAGTATATTCCCTAAATCTCTTCGGAGAAACCTTAACGTTTCACTCCTTCGCGTTACCCAATGCATTGGAGAGCTATAACGGGCTCACCCGCCCTTAGTTTATCACGGAACCACCCGTTCTTCATAACAATGCCCAAGAACCATAACATACACGTATCACATAAAATATTCATAAAGGAAACAAAACATTTCCACATTTCAAACACAACATAACATTTTAGTATTTTGAAATAATGAATCCATATAAAAAGAAACCATTTCCAAAACCATTTAAAACATTTAATAAAGATATTTTTGAATCAAAGTGTCCCATACCACCTTGAAGCTTTTAAAATTTTAAACCATTAATATCCATATAAATAAATCCTTAAAACCACTTTGAAAACATGGATATTAATAAGAACGAATAATTAAAACATTTAAAATGATATTTTGGTTAAAGGGGTTTTACCAAAATTAGAGACACTTGAATACAATAATTGAGGAATAACGTTTAGTCAGAACTTTATAATATCATGAGAATAAATGGATTCATGATATAATACTCCAAAGGACAGTATATACACCATATAAGAGTGAATTGGTTCATAACAACAATGAACCCTCAATAGAAATGTCAAATGTGATGACATCCCTTATAAAGAAGGTATCCTTAAATTAAGGACAAATCAATCTCAAAAATATGTGTGAAGAATATAAATACACCCAATATAAGTGGATATTAAGTGTAAAACAATAAAATGTCATTCACACATATTGAATGGATGCCATATTTAATGACTACAAGTTGAACCCAAAGAAATCGAAATTGGGTTAAGAAGTTCCCTTGACAGCCTAACGGCGTCACATCAAAATGAGTTGATGAGAGATAAAAAGAGTATCTCATCACTTGGACACAAAATTTACATCATTAAGGATATATGAGAACATATCCCAACATAACAATATGTAAATTAAAAGACCCAATAAAAGAAGTCTTTTAAAAAGAGGAAGGGTGAAAGGTTCCCTTACCGAATTGGGTATCTTTCAAAACATACACCCCATGGAAGAAGGGCAATAAATCATTGATGTAAATACTCATAAACGAAAGTATATTACACAAAGAGTAGAATAATGGGCAGTACATACACCACTCAAAGGAAATTGTGGCAAATGTAGCATAAATCTCACGGGGATAAAAGTGAGATGAAAAATCCCTTACGAAAACTCGGCAGCCTAACGGCGCCACATAACTTCCAAAAGGATTGATGAGAGAGAATAGGGTCTCTCATCACATGAACATAAAAATTACAGTAGGAGTAATATAAAATAACATCCCAATCATAATAAAGATGAGCTTAAAAGAAATTACATAAAAGAATGTACTTAAAAAGAAAGAGAGTTGTAGGATCCCTTACCTCGGGTCCGACTTGACTCGATCATTCTTTAATCTCCTGAATAATAAACTTGAGTTAATTTCTAATTCCTTAAGAACCCTTTTCAAGTTCATTATTACTTTTATACCACTTATTACCTTGTCATAAACATTATGTAATCATTTAAGTTAATAATATTTGTTTTGCCGATATTTGGTTCTTAAGTCGAAAGTGGTCTTCTTACAATTACATGTTGTTCGTGTGGCCAAATGTTTATTATATCCAGAATTGTATTCATTATGTAGATATCATATATTTCATATATATCCAGTACATGCATGCATTTATAACATTACATAATCATTTAGAGGTAAGAAATGAAATGCACCGTTCATGGAGACGGTAAGCCGTACGTACGCATGAACGCTACTTTCATTTCTATTTCGTATTTTATAGAATGGAATAATAATGATATAAAGGTATATTATAATTCCAGTATAATATCATATATAATATCATATTTCCATCCTTTATACATCCCACATATGGTATTTAACGAATCAAATCACTTTGAGGGGGCGGTAGTCCGCACTTCCTTAAATGAAGATATCGCGTATACCCATAATGGAAGCCACAAAGGTAAGACAAAAATGAAAAATACAGAAGCATAAATAAAACATAAACATATTATATATTATATATAAAAATAGTGACATCATAATGGCCACCTTTGAAGGTGTTAAATGAGTATTGAACAATCATCGTTTCGGGAGGCAGAATTTCACCGTCCACGGAAACCGTATGTTCTTTAACCATTTGATGTAGTTGTGTGAGAGTGTAGCTAAAATAAATCTTGTAACAACATCCTAGTATATTGAAGATACTGGTGTTGTTACAAAAGAAGTAAATAAAAAGAGATTATAGGTTTGGAGAAGCAAAATAAAACAAATGAACAAGAGAGAATGAGTTACCTTTAAAAGTGTAATCTCCTTTTGATTTGAGCCTAAAGGCTTCCTTTGAAAGGATTCTGCCCAAAGGGGATCCTCTAGGATGAGGAGAGGGATGTTGAGAGAGTAAATGGGCAGGGGTTGGCCGAGCCAAAGGCTTGAGGGGTGTGGGAAAAGAGGTAGAGGTGGGGGCCTTTTATAAGAGGAGAGGAGGGGCACTTTTGGAAAGCAATGAAATATTACATTATTTGAAAATGATTTTCGGTTCTAAAGGGTCCCACATTGATAGAATTCGTGGATAAGGTGGTAAGGCATCGAAATCCACTCATCCAATTGGTTTTGTCCATGTGTATATTGTAGATTTTTCATTATCTTTCCATTTTAATTAAATTGTCAAATAATGATGTCATCGCTGCATCATTATTATGTCATAAATAATTTAATTTCTTTAATGTCTAAAAATTATAAAAAAAATACTATGATATAGGAAATCTTTTTATCTTTCCAATGACTATTTATAATCAAAATTTGGACTTGTATAACCCCACTTAAAAATTGTTTTAGTAAAACATACTATGTCAGTGTCATTTTCACTTTAACATTAAATAAAAAGTATTTTATGTTATTTCCCAACAAAAGTGGATCCATGGGGTCCCCAAGTTAGGCCATGGCTTGTCTTGGTCGGCCATGACATAACCAATAGGGTTGGGACATGTGTCTAGGTCATTTTATATTATTAAAGCATTATTTATACCTTAAACTACCCTAATTACCACTAATCGCGATTAAGAACTTAATGAGTTACTATTCACCAAAAAATTATTATAATCCCATTGAACCACATTTTACTTCTTAATGACAACCATGTATGTCGGATTTTCAAAATTCAATACACATTAGTGGTAAAATTTCATTTAACTGAAAAATCAGTTTGCTTGATTACCACTTAGTGGTTTCACTATTCATCAAAAATTGAAGTTTTTCAGAAAATTACCAAAAATTCACCCTAAGCTATATTTGATATTCCGAATTCAAAAATGAAGTCCATTTTACAAAATTCAAATTATATAAGTCACATTAATTAATTCAATAATTAATTCCCGCTGTCAGAGCAAATATCGTGTTTTTATAAAACAATAAGTATCAAAAGATTGACACTAGTTTAAGTCCGATTTCAAAGTGAAATTGATTCCAACGACCACTATTGGATTTAATGGTAAAAATATTTTCTAATTTCACTTTAAAACCAATTAAAAAGATAATCTCATCATATAAATAAATTATATTAAAAAGAGGTTTTGAATTAAAATACAACATTTTACAGTATTCATCAAAAAATGAACTTTATCAGAAAAATACCAAAAATTTACACAAAGTAAAATTTGATGTCCCGATTCTTAATAAGAGTTTTATTTGGTCCAAAAGAATGTATAAGAGTGATCAAAACTATATTTAATGACAGTTCTCCATTAAAAGGCGATAAGTGAACCTTTAGTGAAAACTAGGGCATATACACCTAAAATTGAATTCTTTCCATATTTTAAGACATTGTCTTTTATTGGATAAATGTAAAAACATTTATAAAACATATATAATCATATTTTAGTTATTTATATCCATTCCCGCCAATACAACGGCTACATGTTAACTACCATTTGAAATAATATTATTTTATTATTAGAGTGCAACGTAAGATTCCCAAGAAACTCGTTGTTGCGTATTGGGTACGCCATCGAGCATAGCGTCCCCTTTAAAGCCATATTAATATTTTATTCACAAAAATGGATAAATACAAAAATGTCATATTCTTCATTTACCTGGGATGTTACATCCTTCCCCCCTTTTGGGAATTGCGTCCTCGCAATTTTAAAATTGCGCTTGGAAACATCCTTGAAAGTCCCACATCGGAACAAAAGTCGGTAAAACAAACACTTTAAAATAAAGAAAGATAAGTACAAAGGTCACCCGAGTTAACCCATACTAGGATTCCAAGTATGAAAATATGGACATGGAGGAGAAAACATAGGTTCATGTTCTCATGGAGAGTGATAGAAAACATGTTTAGGAGAAAGTTAACCATGAGAAAATCACAAACTTGTGATGGGTTAAACGGTATTCGATTCCCCAGTAGGAAAAGTTAATAGACAACATTTTTGGTTTAAGTTACTTTTTATTGAGGAATTTATTCATAAGGAAACATAATCACTTATCATGTTGACTTTCAACTTTTATTAGATTCCTTAATCAAACTCATATTTTCTCCAAAAGGCGAATATTTTGGAAGACTTGTTCACATTAAGAGTACCATAATCAACTTCTAGAGAATCACCTAATTCACAAAAGAGAGCTATATACTTCCCATGTCTTTAGACTTTAACCAAAAACAAAACCAAAAAGGCTAGTACAAGATCGGATAATCCAGAAAAGGATAACCCTTTATAAAAATAAAATCTATTCTTAACATCCAAAATTTGTCAAACAAAACCCAACGTTCAACAAGGATCATTCTATAATCAATTTGTCCATAAAATTCTTCAAAGTAAACCAATATAAGATTGAAACCCAAATATTTGAAGGATTTAGTCACATAGTCTTCCAAGTTAAATCGTAACATTTATCTCCAAACAAAAACAGTTGCTCTTAAAGTCTCGCATTGAAAGTAATTAACCTAATCACATATCCTCCATGATAGGTTAATCATTTTCATAAATAACCCAAAATCAACTTACTCTTAATTCATAAAATCATATAACCAAAAATAATCAGTCAAACTAACCAGGGACTTCACGTAGTCCAGTGGTAGGCGATAAATACCAGTCGCACTTTGGTTGTGGGTTCGATTCCCGCAGCTTTGTCCGACGCGACGGGATGTCACACGGTCTGCGTGTTGTCCTTTTTCCAAAACTATATAATTCTCAAAACATTCCCCAAAATGAGATAAAATCTTCAAAAATATTCATAACATATTTTAACCTCAAGTTTATCTCATTCCATTCCTTTTCCATCATATCATAGAGTAACCCATAATTACCTAAAAAGTAAGGATCATATAAACCCTAATGGTTACCTTAATAATTATTACCTGAATTTCCACATCGAGTTGGCCATCTCGTAAATGATGCATTAGAGAACTCACGAAGGTTGAAGTGATTGATCATGGATCCTTGATAGTTGGTTTAGAACAACTATGAGATTCCTCATTGAATCCCCTATCTCATCTAGTATCATAATCAGAGAACCACCACAGTTTCCTTCAAACCCATTGTCACTTTGGTGCCTGCTAGATCCATCCATTCACTAAAAACATAAATGTCAGTGTGAGTATATCAACAAAAACATCATGTACTAATGAGGAAGGTAGACTCTAAGATATACTTACTCATTCACATTATCTAAAATTAGGACTCTTTCTGAAATTCTAACCATTATGGTAATGTCACTTATGCTTAAAGAATACCCTAACCTCTAAAGTTATCTAAACCGACCTCTGATACCAACTATAAGGCCCCAGCCTTAAACCTTACTTAATCTTGAGTTATCACAAGATTACACATTGAGGATCTTTTCAGGTTTAGAGTTTTAGAGAATTAGATCATGAAACTTGCATTACATTCCACATTTAAACAAAGTGGTTACATAAAAGTCAGCATTCATTCTTCCCATCAACGGGAACATATTTAAAATATAACACGGATTCTTTCTTGACACATCCTTGACACTATCATCACATCATGTACCTTTCCCTTGACCTGTGAAAAACATTTCAAAAACTTGGGATGAGCATAAAAAGCTCAGTAAGAGTTATAAAAATATGGAAAGGAAACATGAGTTCATATATACATAAGAATGAAATCATACTTTACCCATAAAACAAAGGCACTTTAACATACCTCATCAAACCATGAATAAATCATAGAAATCATAAGACATAAAGGTAACTTGAGGCATTCATAACATTCTTATGTAGGGAGTAACCCTCTTGGTTACGTTTGGAATACCCATCACAGTATATTCCCTAAATCTCTTCGGAGAAACCTTAACGTTTCACTCCTTCGCGTTACCCAATGCATTGGAGAGCTATAACGGGCTCACCCGCCCTTAGTTTATCACGGAACCACCCGTTCTTCATAACAATGCCCAAGAACCATAACATACACGTATCACATAAAATATTCATAAAGGAAACAAAACATTTCCACATTTCAAACACAACATAACATTTTAGTATTTTGAAATAATGAATCCATATAAAAAGAAACCATTTCCAAAACCATTTAAAACATTTAATAAAGATATTTTTGAATCAAAGTGTCCCATACCACCTTGAAGCTTTTAAAATTTTAAACCATTAATATCCATATAAATAAATCCTTAAAACCACTTTGAAAACATGGATATTAATAAGAACGAATAATTAAAACATTTAAAATGATATTTTGGTTAAAGGGGTTTTACCAAAATTAGAGACACTTGAATACAATAATTGAGGAATAACGTTTAGTCAGAACTTTATAATATCATGAGAATAAATGGATTCATGATATAATACTCCAAAGGACAGTATATACACCATATAAGAGTGAATTGGTTCATAACAACAATGAACCCTCAATAGAAATGTCAAATGTGATGAAATCCCTTATAAAGAAGGTATCCTTAAATTAAGGACAAATCAATCTCAAAAATATGTGTGAAGAATATAAATACACCCAATATAAGTGGATATTAAGTGTAAAACAATAAAATGTCATTCACACATATTGAATGGATGCCATATTTAATGACTACAAGTTGAACCCAAAGAAATCGAAATTGGGTTAAGAAGTTCCCTTGACAGCCTAACGGCGTCACATCAAAATGAGTTGATGAGAGATAAAAAGAGTATCTCATCACTTGGACACAAAATTTACATCATTAAGGATATATGAGAACATATCCCAACATAACAATATGTAAATTAAAAGACCCAATAAAAGAAGTCTTTTAAAAAGAGGAAGGGTGAAAGGTTCCCTTACCGAATTGGGTATCTTTCAAAACATACACCCCATGGAAGAAGGGCAATAAATCATTGATGTAAATACTCATAAACGAAAGTATATTACACAAAGAGTAGAATAATGGGCAGTACATACACCACTCAAAGGAAATTGTGGCAAATGTAGCATAAATCTCACGAGGATAAAAGTGAGATGAAAAATCCCTTACGAAAACTCGGCAGCCTAACGGCGCCACATAACTTCCAAAAGGATTGATGAGAGAGAATAGGGTCTCTCATCACATGAACATAAAAATTACAGTAGGAGTAATATAAAATAACATCCCAATCATAATAAAGATGAGCTTAAAAGAAATTACATAAAAGAATGTACTTAAAAAGAAAGAGAGTTGTAGGATCCCTTACCTCGGGTCCGACTTGACTCGATCATTCTTTAATCTCCTGAATAATAAACTTGAGTTAATTTCTAATTCCTTAAGAACCCTTTTCAAGTTCATTATTACTTTTATACCACTTATTACCTTGTCATAAACATTATGTAATCATTTAAGTTAATAATATTTGTTTTGCCGATATTTGGTTCTTAAGTCGAAAGTGGTCTTCTTACAATTACATGTTGTTCGTGTGGCCAAATGTTTATTATATCCAGAATTGTATTCATTATGTAGATATCATATATTTCATATATATCCAGTACATGCATGCATTTATAACATTACATAATCATTTAGAGGTAAGAAATGAAATGCACCGTTCATGGAGACGGTAAGCCGTACGTACGCATGAACGCTACTTTCATTTCTATTTCGTATTTTATAGAATGGAATAATAATGATATAAAGGTATATTATAATTCCAGTATAATATCATATATAATATCATATTTCCATCCTTTATACATCCCACATATGGTATTTAACGAATCAAATCACTTTGAGGGGGCGGTAGTCCGCACTTCCTTAAATGAAGATATCGCGTATACCCATAATGGAAGCCACAAAGGTAAGACAAAAATGAAAAATACAGAAGCATAAATAAAACATAAACATATTATATATTATATATAAAAATAGTGACATCATAATGGCCACCTTTGAAGGTGTTAAATGAGTATTGAACAATCATCGTTTCGGGAGGCAGAATTTCACCGTCCACGGAAACCGTATGTTCTTTAACCATTTGATGTAGTTGTGTGAGAGTGTAGCTAAAATAAATCTTGTAACAACATCCTAGTATATTGAAGATACTGGTGTTGTTACAAAAGAAGTAAATAAAAAGAGATTATAGGTTTGGAGAAGCAAAATAAAACAAATGAACAAGAGAGAATGAGTTACCTTTAAAAGTGTAATCTCCTTTTGATTTGAGCCTAAAGGCTTCCTTTGAAAGGATTCTGCCCAAAGGGGATCCTCTAGGATGAGGAGAGGGATGTTGAGAGAGTAAATGGGCAGGGGTTGGCCGAGCCAAAGGCTTGAGGGGTGTGGGAAAAGAGGTAGAGGTGGGGGCCTTTTATAAGAGGAGAGGAGGGGCACTTTTGGAAAGCAATGAAATATTACATTATTTGAAAATGATTTTCGGTTCTAAAGGGTCCCACATTGATAGAATTCGTGGATAAGGTGGTAAGGCATCGAAATCCACTCATCCAATTGGTTTTGTCCATGTGTATATTGTAGATTTTTCATTATCTTTCCATTTTAATTAAATTGTCAAATAATGATGTCATCGCTGCATCATTATTATGTCATAAATAATTTAATTTCTTTAATGTCTAAAAATTATAAAACAAATACTATGATATAGGAAATCTTTTTATCTTTCCAATGACTATTTATAATCAAAATTTGGACTTGTATAACCCCACTTAAAAATTGTTTTAGTAAAACATACTATGTCAGTGTCATTTTCACTTTAACATTAAATAAAAAGTATTTTATGTTATTTCCCAACAAAAGTGGATCCATGGGGTCCCCAAGTTAGGCCATGGCTTGTCTTGGTCGGCCATGACATAACCAATAGGGTTGGGACATGTGTCTAGGTCATTTTATATTATTAAAGCATTATTTATACCTTAAACTACCCTAATTACCACTAATCGCGATTAAGAACTTAATGAGTTACTATTCACCAAAAAATTATTATAATCCCATTGAACCACATTTTACTTCTTAATGACAACCATGTATGTCGGATTTTCAAAATTCAATACACATTAGTGGTAAAATTTCATTTAACTGAAAAATCAGTTTGCTTGATTACCACTTAGTGGTTTCACTATTCATCAAAAATTGAAGTTTTTCAGAAAATTACCAAAAATTCACCCTAAGCTATATTTGATATTCCGAATTCAAAAATGAAGTCCATTTTACAAAATTCAAATCATATAAGTCACATTAATTAATTCAATAATTAATTCCCACTGTCAGAGCAAATATCGTGTTTTTATAAAACAATAAGTATCAAAAGATTGACACTAGTTTAAGTCCGATTTCAAAGTGAAATTGATTCCAACGACCACTATTGGATTTAATGGTAAAAATATTTTCTAATTTCACTTTAAAACCAATTAAAAAGATAATCTCATCATATAAATAAATTATATTAAAAAGAGGTTTTGAATTAAAATACAACATTTTACAGTATTCATCAAAAAATGAACTTTATCAGAAAAATACCAAAAATTTACACAAAGTAAAATTTGATGTCCCGATTCTTAATAAGAGTTTTATTTGGTCCAAAAGAATGTATAAGAGTGATCAAAACTATATTTAATGACAGTTCTCCATTAAAAGGCGATAAGTGAACCTTTAGTGAAAACTAGGGCATATACACCTAAAATTGAATTCTTTCCATATTTTAAGACATTGTCTTTTATTGGATAAATGTAAAAACATTTATAAAACATATATAATCATATTTTAGTTATTTATATCCATTCCCGCCAATACAACGGCTACATGTTAACTACCATTTGAAATAATATTATTTTATTATTAGAGTGCAACGTAAGATTCCCAAGAAACTCGTTGTTGCGTATTGGGTACGCCATCGAGCATAGCGTCCCCTTTAAAGCCATATTAATATTTTATTCACAAAAATGGATAAATACAAAAATGTCATATTCTTCATTTACCTGGGATGTTACAGTTAGATAAAATGGGTAAGTTTCTAAAATTTAACCTTGATAAATATTGTGTTTTAAGATTTGGAAAAAGTTTGTGGGTGCCTTGTGATTCCCAGTTAAAGAAAGATTTGTTGTGTGAAGCTCATAGTTCTCCATTTTCAGTTCATCCTGGAAGTACTAAGACGTACAGAGACCTTCAGAATTATTACTCGTGGGATAGAATGAAAAGGTATATTGATGAATTTACTGTAAAATGTTTGACATGTGAATAGGTTAAAGCAGAGCGGCAGTTACTGAAGGGGATGCTTCATCCTTTTCCAGTTCCAGAGTAGAAATGGGAGAATATATCCATGGACTTCGTGGTGGTACTGCCTAAGACTTATCGAGGTAACGATGTGATTTGGATTATTGTTGATTGGATGAAAAAATCTTCACATTTAAATTCTATTTGAGATAAAATATATTTTAATCAACTTTATCAATTGTACCTCAAAGAGATTTTTAGGTTACATAGAGTTCCTTTTTCCATTGTATCTGATCAGGATCTCAGGTTTACTTCTAACTTTTTGATGTTTCTTTAGAAGTCATTGGGCACAAAATTAAATTTTAGTATAGCTTTTTATCCTCAATTAAATGGGCAGTCAAAATGAACAGTTCAAACCTCGGACAATATGCTTCGAGATTGTTCAATGGACTACCAGAGAATTTGGGATCAACATCTTTCTTTAGTTGATTTTTCTTATAATAACGGTTTTCATTCTAGTATACAGATGACACCTTTTGAAGCATTGTATTAGAAGAAGTTTTAAACTTTAGATTTTTGGGTTGAAGTCGAGGAATGGAAGTTGATGGGACAAGAATTAGTATAGGGAGTGGCTGATAAAGTGAAGATGATCCAACAACACATGAGGACAGCTCAGAGCAGGAAGAAAATTTATGAAGATAACAAAAGGAAAGACTTATCTTTTGAGGTTGGGGGCCATGTTTTCCTTAAAATCTCTCCTTGGAAAATTGTTATGTGTTTTGGTAAGAAAGGAAAGCTAAGTACTCAATTCATCGGTCCTTTTGAAATCCTAGATAAAGTTGGATTAGTTGCATAGCGAGTAGCTTTTCCTCTGAGTTTATCTCAGGTACATAATGTTTTTCTTGTTTCGATGTCGAGGAAGTATGTTCCAGATTCATCTCATGCCTTTAAGCCCAAAATCAGTTCAGCTGGAAGATAACATTTCATATAAAGAGAAACCAGTTCAGATTCTTCATCGAAGGGAACATGTATTGTGGAATAAGGTAATCCACCAGGTAAAGGTTTTGTGGAGAAACCACATGGTTGAAAAATCAACATGGGATTCTGAAAATTCTATGAGGGAAAAATACCCTCACTTGATTAATTATTAAATAAAATTGCGAGGACACAATTTCTAGAAGGTGGGGATAATGTAACACCCTAAGGATTTAAAAACAGGAAATGAAATGCATGAAACTTTGTTTTAATTAGATATTTATAAATTCCATTTAAACCAAATTGTGTAGCTTTTATATTATGAATTTTGAAAAACAATCATCTATAATATTGATCGTTAAGTTATTTGGAGTCTGATGGAGCTAACTTGTTTTCTTGGGGAATAGTAACACACCCTTATGAATAGTAATATGAATAGTAATATGACCCTAATGAATTGAAAATTGTATTATTATTTTATTTTCTTAAGGCTTTAAGATAATGGAATATTGGTTTTTTTCAATGTGATATAAAAGGTGTTATAGAATTAAAATTTTTAATTTTTGAATTAAGTATGATTTTATTTAAAAATTATATTAATAATACATAGAAAATTATTTTCAAAAAATGGAGTTCATTTTTTAATTCTACACATTGATAAATGGATTGGGCGTTTTTTCGGGATTTTTCTAAAATTCTTGAATTTTTTATGAATAGTGATATACGGTAAAATACTATATATTCAAATTATCAGTTAAATGTACTATTCATGACATCATAAGTGATGTAAGACCACTTGGTTCGAACTAAAATTTCATTATTACTATTTGGGGTCACAAGAATTATGATTATTCATATTCTTGACTAAAAATATTATAATAATGATTTAAATAATGTAAAATACCTCCTCCCCTCTAATATAAATACCACCCTAATTCCACTCTTCCTACCACACCTCTCAAGCCTTGATAATTGTCCAATTTCTACCAAATTCCCTCACCAATATCCTTCCCCATCACCAAGACCTACTGGTCTCACCCAAAGTCCAAAATCAATAGCCTTGAGGAGGATCTCAAGGAGAATAGATCAAGAGGTAAGAAATCCTCTTCCTTTTTCATGTGTTCTCCTTTTCGTTCCTTTTCTTTTATAGTATCTTCTCCTCCTCTTATCCAAGTGTCATGAAAGCTCCAGAAATATTTTATATTCTGGATGTTATCATGTTCATTGAAAATTCACCATTATTATTCTTCTCCTCTCCCACTTATTCAAGGAAAAAACATTTTCCCTGATCTGTCAAATTACCGACATCATAGACGATGTGATTTCAATTTTCATTAATTATTTCTAGTCTGTTCATGAAACAATTTTAATGGTTGAAACAAGTTATAATATATGTATTATGTCTCATCCATGATTATATAATTCTTTTGTACATATGTTTTTAATTTATAAAATAAAATGAGGTTGTTATTATCAAAGAACCGCTAAAATGATCTAGATAAATGTCATTAATGTTTTAACATATTAATAATCATCATTTAAGAATTAAAAATGATAAATGGTATAATTTATGGTTCCAAATATATTTAACTAACATTCCATTACAATTATATAGTTTCACTCCCAATCAAAAAGAATATTCATCACAAACTGATCATGGAAACCATGTAAAGAACCCACCCGACACAATGTAAATAACAAAATTTTACTAATAAATGTGTCAAATGACATTGTAAAATGATCATATAAGGTGTTATAAACATGAATGTGTTTACTTAAGATATTAATAAAACTATTTTAACCATTATAAAAGAGTTTTAAACAAATTATAAGTAATTAGAACTAAAGGTAAGGGAATTCATACGCCAATTTACATTTTTTGGGTTAACCTTCTTCATTATTCATAATGTGGAATTAAGATTATTGCAGTGATGAATTTTTGTTTATATTGTTTTTTACTATGCCTATTTATAGTTTATAAACATATCCATTCTATTATATTAATTTTCAATCTATTCATATTTTAAGGGACTTTCCTTTAAAAATCCTTTTAAAACACTCTTTAACAAATTTAAAAAGGATTGTTTTTATATGTATATGGAATTAGTATTTTCTCCTGATTTCAAGATACTTTATTACCATGATATGTTCCTTGGAAATTATCTATGTTGGTTTGATCCCATTACATCTCTCAAGATATGTGGTTTTTATCTCATTATTGCTCAAGATATGTTGGTTTTATCCCATTATAGCTCAAGATATAACGGGTGAGCCCCATTATACCTCTCTAATGAATTAGGTACTCTGGAGATGGAAGTTGACCAAAATGATATTCCATGTGTAAGGGTTAATGTAAAAGTGATATGGTAAATATGTCGCAAGGAAAATACATGATGTTTATATGCATATGAGTTTTTATGATTATGGGTTGTTATGTTTTTTTATGTTATCACTTGACTAACGCTTTATTTATATCCATTAATGATTTTTATACTCATCCTAGGTTTTTAAAATGTTTTTCACATGATATAAGGGTGTGTAAGAGAATTAAGGTATTATTTATTTTTGATATTTATTTTTGTTAAATAAATCATGTTTTATGTTTTAATGTTTTATACATTAAAAAAAATGGATATTGTTTTAGTAGTATCTTCTTGTATGAATGTGGTATGTTATGTATGCAAGATATTCTAATTCTTTAAAACTATAATACAAAAAATATCTTAAATGTGTAATAATGTATGGTTTTGGGTAAAATTAAATATTAAGTAAAGTTTTAAGGCCGGTTTCTTATAATTTCCATCATCATACACAATATTTAGAGATGGAAATAGAAAAATGAATGACATCAATTTGTGAGGTAGTATTCTTTCATAGACATGAATGATGATTTCATAACCCATTTGATAAAATAGGTTATGGTTGTAAGTAAAAAAATTATTATTAAAAAATACTATTATATTTATTATAATTAGTTTATTATACATCATGTTTTAATAAAAATTTAATGAGGTGGATAAAGAAGTACATTAAAGAGGCTCATTTAATAACATTACCTATTCTTCGGGTATCCTCCTTAGTTTTTCACTAAATACATTAAAGATTAGATTTATTCCCCAAATGAGGATTCTAGGATGATGGTATTTAATTTTTTAAGAGATTTGGGTAGTGATTTTTTGAACCAAAATGCAGTGATGGTGTGAATAAGATAGGAGAGGGGTGGCCTTTTATAGGTGGGGGACATGACATACTTGGTATTTTTTTAATGAATTGAGTGTTCCCATGTTTTTTAAATTTAAAAAGAGTCAAAAATTATAAATTTTCAATAATTAGGGGTTTAATGGACTAAAGTTTTCCATCCAATAGTTTTTAGAGAAGTTTATAGGTTATTTTACCCTTATTTTTTTAGTATAACCCCTCAGTAAACCCATTTTTACTTTAACCATAACAATTAATTTTTTCTACGTTCACTATTTATTTCATTCATAAATTAAGTTGAAATTATTATTCAATATAAATTATTTTTGATTCCAAATATGGAAAACAGTTTTTCCATTTCAATTCACACAATTTCAATTTTTGATTTTAAAATTAATCCCACAAACGTGAAGAGAATGTTGGTTTTTAATGGGAAAATTTACAAATGATTACAATATTTTATATGAAAATTCAATATAAAAATGATTCCAATGACCTAAATTGTATTAATTAGTTTTTTATTGAAGATAATTACTTTAAAACCAATTAAAAATATACTTTAAAATTATAAATTATTTATATGAAATGGCAGCTTTCAATTAAAATTTACTATTTTTTCACTATTCATCCAAAAATGAATCTTTTTAAAAAAATCCCTAAAATTCAAAAAAGTCTAATTTTGGTATCCCAAAATCAAAAATAATTTTAATTTTTTTATATAAATTTTCCAAAATTTATACAAATTAATTATAAACTATATGCACAAAGCTCAATTAAAGTGTTTTTTAGAAAAAATAATGTTTTTTAGAAAACATTTCATTTTCTTAAAAATAAAATATATATTATTTATTTAAATTGATATATAATAAAATTGTGTAAAATATAAATTTTCATAAGTTATTTAATCATATTTTTACCATCCAATTTAATGTCTAGTTTATAACTATTATGTTATAAAATAATATTTTAGTAATATATTTTTTCCTATAGAACTTGGCCTTCCATGTAACATAAGATATAGAAGAAAATCCTTATTCAATATAACTAAAGACAAACTTAGGTTTTTGTGTAACACAAAATATTTAATTTATTTAATTTATTTAAAAATAAATGTAATGTAATGTCTCGGGGTTCTATATTCTCCCCACCTAAAATAAATTACATCCTCGCAATTTAAATTTGATCTTGCTAATAAAGATTTTGACTTTTGAAAATACCACTGTTGAAAAACACAAAATGTAAAAAGGGATAATAAAACATTCTATTAATAAGATAGAATGGGAAGTACAAACGTCATCTATAATAACCACATGACTAGGTTTCCATGTAGGATAACATAGGTGGGAAATTAAATCATAAAAATGGAAGAGAATACTAAGGCATGTGGGTTAATGGAGATTGATAGAGGTTATTGATCACAAGAAAGTGGGTGACCAGTGGAAAGTTAGTGTCCTAAAAACCAAAAATATGTGATGATATAAATACCATATGATTTATCGGATGTTAATGTAATAGGATAAATTTTTTGTTTCAAGATACTTCTCCTAAGGAAGAAGAATTATTTTACTATCTCATAATATATGAAAATATAATTACTTGATATATTTCTATTTCATAAGCACAATTTCACCCTTTGGTTGTGCTTTAATAAATTCAAAATTTATCCCTTACTCTAGAGAATTAATATTAAATAATAAAATATTTATTCCTAAACAATTGAAATTCACTTTTAACAGATCATATGATCCATAAAAGAGTGAAAAGTTTTTCTATATGTCCCCAAATATTATCCAAAACCAATATTGTTAGAACAAGTTAACCAATTTTCATAAATCTCTATATATTGAAGTAATACATTAATTTTTAAAACCTCATCCAAAGTTAAACTCAAACAATTTTATAAATTTTTAACCTTATGGCCCTTCCAAAATATTAAGATCCATAACTTTAGAAAAAAGGTCACTGAATTTCTAAAATGAAATTATTGTTAATCCTATAGACAATATGAAGTGTCTCTTAGTCATTGGATACCAAAAAAACTAATACCTTCGTCATGTATTGTCTTGAAATTTTGTAATGACCAGAATTACCATAAAACCTTATTGAAAACATGCATTATTCCACATTACATAAGTAAAACATATATTTTTCAATATATTCCATAAATCCAAAGATGTTGTAACCTCCATTAAAGATAGTATAAACCACTTTGTCAACAAATAAATAATCAGTTCCATGGAAATCAGAACTATGATATTTACTTTATCTATATCAGGTTTCTCTTTATCCTAACACCATTATATCAACATCAAGAAATTATTAATGGTTATATTTCCCTCAATAATGTGTTCTCCAAGATGTTAAACATTATAATAAATCAATTTTCTTAGTACAATTCAACACAAGTGTTCAAATTATTTAAGAAAAAGTATTATAGTAAAATACTTATACATTGCATAATTATTATAACCAAAATATCATTAATAAAATAATTTTACAACATATTCCATGGATCCAAATTCTAAATAACATTAATAATTCAACTTCAGATGTATCAATATCATACGTATGACCTTAATCCCTTATATTCTTCAGTGATATATTCCATTGATGCTTGGGGTATTTATATTTTTAGTTACTAGTTTCTTTATAGTTTAAAATGTGTACACTGGAAAAAAATATTACCCATTCAATAACAATCATTGTATCTATTCTCTCCACACTTTTAGAAAACTCTCATTCCCTTCAATCAAGTACAATAATGTTTCTTTCTACAATTATCTTATGTGGGAAAATCCTTATTTACCTTCTTTCTTTATCTATCCTTTTTCCTATAGTCCTCTTATTCTATTTCTTATCTTTTAAGCCTTAATACTTAGATAATTAGTTCTCTTCCTTATTATAACATGATATTATGCCCATATATGATGATAAATTTAGGTATACTAGTTCCATTCAAAATATTGTCCTAAATCCATAAAATAAATTATCATTCTTACCCTTTGGATTATATACATTAATATGGTACCCATTCCTTCTAATAGGCAGCATTTATAAATAATGGAATACACTATATTAGATAATATTCTTAGGAAACATAATGTATAATCCTGAAACTATTGATATAATTTATTCATATCTAATATCATAATCATAAACATTGTTTCATTGGGGATATTTCTATTTTAAAACCTTCATAATTGTTTGTGTATAAAATGTGAATTATCCTAAGAATATCTCCTGGGATTGTCAAACCAGGTGTGCATTAAGGCCTGTTTCATGAACCAAGTGATGATTGGGTCACTCCTAATGTCATATTTTTTGAGTTATTACCCCTAAGTACATCTATACCAGAATAAAATCCACTTATAGTATCCAAACAAGGATGTGTTTTTAGGAAAAATCACATAATATATTCCTTAAAAAAATTAGGATGTTCCTATATAATTATCTTAAAATTCTATCATAAGGTTATGATACCTAATCTATGTTTTCCTAAATCTATTTTATAAGGTTTCTACTAAAATTACTCAAATACCAATTGTAGTGAACATGCCCCAATAACTCGGATTCAGTGTCGTACATTCTTACATTATCATAAGATATAAGGAATATCATCTTAAAGGACTGGGTATTTTATTATTCTTGGTAAACTAGATACATACTTGATTCATTCATTACATTTGAAAACACAAATTACAACATATTGTTTTTAGAATAACTTTATTCCATCTAGAATATCCTTACATATCAAATATTTTACACTTCATGGATTAATAAGAAATGGAAAAAAAATAAGTGTAAACTCAAATTCTGAGTAAGTGTTAAGTACAATGGATGTTTTCATGAATAAATGAACTATAATCAATAAGTAATAAAAAATTTGGAAAAGGTAAATATCTGAACTCACGTTACATTTAAATAATCAACTAGCATAATCAATGGAAAGGTAAATAACTTAAACACATTCTATTTAATCAATTAACTGGCTATCATAACTAGGTATGGAATAATCAATATATAAAGGTAAATAATTTAAAACACATTCTATTTAATCAAAAAACTAAGGATAATATCCATCCATATATAATATCATTGTGAAAATCTCATAGATAATAATAAATTAATTATGAATGAAGGAAATTCTAAATTATTAAACATAATTTTTCCGAATAACATTATGCATTTAACATAAATACCAATCATCAAAATAGTTTAAAATATATTCGGTAAACATTCATATGATTTGACCAATTGATTTATCTCATGAGAATACCGATGCATCGAGTGGATTTATATAAATGGTCTCCAACCTTTTTATTTCATGTAAAACTTTTTCCTTGTATATCTAATAATTTATTTAATTGAAAACAATGTATCTTAAAATCAAATATCCATATTTACTAAAGAATACTATTTTATCAATATTTTCCCCGATAAAAAAATAACTTTCAATGTAAACACCACAATTTAAAATGGTATAAAATTTAAGAAACAAGGATTTCCAAAATAAATAATGTGGATATTTATGGGAAATTGAATGTTTAATGATAATAGGAAAGTTGATATTTAAATTGGATGTTAATGACTACAAAATGAATCGAAGAAGTTAATGTAAATAATATCCTTGGTCAAAATATTCAAAAACCATTCATATGAAGAATAAGGATGGTATCACAATATACTAATTAGAGTAATAATAAAAGATTTTTTTTCATTGATTAATTTAATTACCGTAAAAATATCTTTAAAACATTATTGGGGAAAATATCATTTTTAGTTTGAAAAACATTTGTAAAGTCGTTTTATCAAAAAATCTATTTAGATAAAATTTTCTCTAAAAATATCCATGTAAACATGCAAACAAGTATTAAAAGAAATGGTGTTAATGATGATAGGTAATTATATAAATTTTATAAAAGCTTAAATAACATTCCTTTTGTACTCTAATAAGGTTAGAAAAGTGTCTTGTTTAGAAAACAAGAAGAAGATGACATTCACATTTTTGATAAAATGCAAATGGCGATAATTTTGAAAAAAACATAAAATTCCATAGAAAAAAATTGAAGAGTAAAACTGGGTGAAAATTCCATTGATAAATAATTTTTAAATGTTTAAAATCATTTTTTAAATCATTTTTAGAAAACATGGTTTTGGACGAAAATAGATTTCCTACCGAAGAGAGATATGAAGTCAGATTTTCTAAAAATATTTTCTAAATTAATTTAACTACCAAAGAGTGTAAAAGGGTGATATTATATTAAATTGTAATGAATAATAATAGGATATTAAAATTAAATAGTTTTTTTATGAAATGGTCAAATAATTTCTTTCAATTTAAATTCATGAAAAAAGAATAACGATTAAAGTGAGTTTTTTAAGTAACCCCTTGCAATGATCATAATGTTTAAGTTACAATAAATAAATGGATTGATTATGTGTATCAGTTGTAAATATAGATATAAAAATTTTAAATAAAACATAAGATCATAAAAATTCATTATATATATAAACTTATAATATTACTGCCAATGAGGATGTAATATAACCCAATGAAAACAAATTGAGTTATGAAATTCTTTATCACTTTGTAACTCTTAAGTAAAATCACCTTCGATATAATAATTCAAATTGAAACTAAATATACCATGAATTATTAATTAATCTCGATCTTACATGTCAAATGTTCAGTATATAAACCATATAAAAGAAATTTGGTGCATAACATTACAATATGCCTCAATGAAATGAAATTCAGATGAAGTTCCTTACCTCACACTTATTTTTTATTTAACTTTATTTAACATAATTTTTAGTGATTTTAAACATGTTATTAACTTTTAATGTAACCATATTAATATTTATAATATTATATATGATACTTTTATAACATATTATTACATTATCATTGATAATATTTCATTATTTTCATTGTTTTGGGAGTTGATTTCCCTGTTTTCAGATGCGTGTTTCATCATAAATTATCTGGTTCTTATACATATTATATACTCATAAAATATAAAAAATTATAATCATGTCGTAATTATCATATTTTTTAATCAATTTTACTTTTAAAACCAATCATGAATTATGGTCATAAAAAATTAAGTATGTTACGATCATGGAGATTGTAGGTTGTACACACGCATGAGTAAAATTTCAATTTTTCATAGATCATTATGGAATGAAGAAAATTAATATATTACATTTACATAATTATAATAATATCATTAATTCCATATTTTTTACTTATATATATCATCCATATGGTGTGGTAATGAAAAGAGGGTCACATCACTTTGTAAAGGTGGTAGTCCACACATATAAGATTGATGTTATCGTCATTATGTGAGTGAAAAGGAAATAAATAATAATAATAGATATTATTATTATAGAAAGATAAATATTTAATTAATTACAAAATTAGTTCATTTATATCACATATAATCATCAACATTATCTTTATCACCTTCCATGTGATGCGTTAGTGAAAGATGAATCACATCATTTTGCAAGGCGATAGTTTGCCATACACTCGAGCAACATTATAGTATCTCCTATGAAATGGAAGGTAAAAGGATATATATGATATATTGAATAATGATATAGAAACCTAGGCATAGAATACATGGATATTACATCATTTAGATAAATATTTAGTACATTACAAAAATACACGCTCGAGGACTGTAATAGTTAAGTGTATTTGGAAACATGGAAATAAAATATTTTATCCTAGTGAAAGATCATAAAAAATTCCCATGAAGATCTCCAAATTCAGTAATTATACCTAAAATTTTTCTTCGTAACCAAGGTAAAGTAAAAATAAGAAAGGGGTGATCTCAGATGCTCAATAAGGGTAAACAAAGTAAATGTGTAAGAATAACATTTGAAGATCATTCACTAAATATTAGGGATCATAATAAATATTGGAAGTTAATAATACATGTATCATAATATAATTAAGATCATAGTTCCTTAAATCATAACATGGGAATAACATATGAAATTGGGGTCATCTACATTTTTTATAACGTTGTAAATATTTATAAGTGGAAAAAGATTCTCTCATTAAGTAAAGAAAATGAAATCGGGCTCCTACGTCATCTTATGTACATGAAACCGGGTCCATGTATAGAATTGTGAATGTGTAATGAGGTTCATTAATAACCTTGCAGATATGAAACTAGGTCAATGAATAATAGTGTGAACATGTAATCATGTTTATATATAACATTGTTAACATGTGATCAGGTTCCCGTATAAACTTATGGACATGAAACCAGTTCCATGCATAATATTTTGAACATGTTAAAAGTTCACTCCTAATTTTTTTAACATGTAATCAGGTTCAGACATAAACTTAAGGACATACATCCATATCCATGCATAACATTCTGAACATGTGATCACGTTCACTCGTAACATTGTGAACAAGAAATCAGGTTTACACACAACATATATACACATGATTCTCTAATCATAACCTAATTACTTGGAAGTATATATAGGTCCCACCCATCTCATAATAACATCATTCATACATGTTCCTCATAATAAATCTTTCATCATATCATGACATATAAAAATACATAGGTTTTATAAAAATCAACTCATAACCCATGAAATGAAATGCGTATCATTAAAATTTCATCAAATATTAATCTATTAAAGGACATATGTTTCATAATCACTTAATTAAATCATAACCATTTAAAACAATAGAGATTCAAAAGTATATAACTGATGGGATAAAAACAGGTTTCATAAACATTATGACATCAAGTCATAAAAAAATCATAAAAAGAATATTAATGGAACCTTTAGGCCATTTCCTAGAAAGGAATTAGTAACATAAACGGATGTCATCTTTGATGGAAAATAATCTTAAAATATATTTTGTAAAAATTTCATGAGGAAAATTTCCTTTCTACTTTGAAAAAAATTCCTTTTTAAAACTAATAACATTCTGAAAACAATTCCCTTGAAAATAAACTTGAAAAGTTATAAAAAAATAATTGAAATAATTTTGGAATAATTTTTATTTCAAAACATATAAATAATTATTAAAATTTTCTAAAACATTTATCAAACATAAAACATTATTGAAATCGTTTTTCTTTAAAAATACCATTGAAATATCTTAAAGAATGTTTTCAAAAACCATAAAACATTTTTGAAAACCTTTTACATTGAAAACAACATTTAAAAAATAAATGTACAGAATATTAAGGAAAAAAATTTCCTTTAAATAAAACTTTTTAATTTACAATGGAAGCTTCAAGTAAATGAATATCACAATGGTGGTAAGTCTGTACATGTTGAACATTCAATTTTTTACCTTAAAAGTTACGAAAAGTGCCTGGATATAGAAACAACATGACGATTCCTTCTATAACCATAGAAGGTAAAACATGGGTAAAAAGTTCCATTAATATCATGTGATCAAATAAAACATTTTTTAAATAATTTTTAGAAATCATGGTTTTGAAAGAACACAGATTTCGAACCAAGAGGTGAAATAAAGTCGTATTTTCATTAAAAAAAATTAGTTATCTTATGTACCAAATAGTGGGAAAATGATACTAATAAATGAATATATCATGTATAAACATATTAAAATATAATTCATGGTTTTTCTCAAGATATGGATCATGATAATTCATCAATTTAATCATAATCATAAACAATATCGAGAAACAATGATATTGTTTCAATAAACTCTTACCACTTGGAAACAAAGAGTTATACACCCCATGTAAAAAATGAAATTTCATTAGGCTTATAATATCATAAAAAAATATTCATGATATAAAATTTCAAAAGGTAGTGTATATACCACATAATAAAAGGGAGTGGTGAATAATGCATGTATCTCATGGTAATAAAATGTGAGATGAAATTCTCATACCTTGTGTCTGGAATCTCATCGTACTTGTTCAAACCACTTATATGATAGATATAAATTTTTTATAAAACTTTTCAATAACCATAGTATTATATCTAATACCATATATTTTTTTATTCTGACTTATATTACATTCTTGTTAATAATCCTATGTTAAGGTTTTACTTCGAGTAATATTCGCTTTTTTCTCCGCATTTGTCTTAATTTGTTATATATTTGGTCCTTATACTTATATCATGATTTCAGTAATGTAAAACATGATATAAATATCATTTATATAAATTATATATGTATTATAATAATATATATAATATATAAGTATGAAATGGAATACACCATTCATGGAGACGGTAAGCCGTACAAACACATGAACATTGTTTCTGTTTTTATTATCGTATAGAAATAAAGAAATGAAATGACATATAAGTATCTATATATGTGTGTATATATATATATATATATAATTATTCCAGTATAATTTTAATATCATATATATCTTATAATTTCACCAAACACATCCTTAATATATTTTATGTAGTGTGTGAGCAAATTACATCGCTTAGAGTTGGTGGTAGTCCACACTTCCTTAAATGAAATTATCGTATTTACACCAAATGGAAAGTAAAAAATGTATCTACTGTCAAATGAATAAAAATATTATTTATATAATAAATATAATATATTAAATATATAAATATATTTTCTATCATAATTCCCACCATGATAGGCAGTAAAATAAAAATGAACAATCATCATTTGGTGAGGCGGTAGTTCGTTGTACACATAAACAGTATGTTGGCTACCCATTAGATTGAATTTTGTGTAAGTTTAGGTAAAAAAATAGAATAAAAACATACTTTTATATTTAATATATATGTTTTTATATAAAATAATTTAATAAAGAGAGTTTAGTGGGAGGATAAAGGAAATAAAAGAACGTAGCTTCACGGAAGGTGTTACATCTTAATCGGGTAACTCCAATTGGTTTGTGCCAAAATGATTCCTTGGATTGATTTCTTCCCAAATGTAGGATTCAAGGAGTAAATGATTACTTTTGGGAACATTATGGGGCATATATTTTCCAAACCTATGTGTTTTGATAGGTGTAAAAAAGAGGGAGAGGTGGTGGCCTTTTATAGGGAAAGGGAAAGGGCGCACTTGGCATTTTTTAAAATAGGATAGGTGTACCCACGTTTTTACTTAAAAAAGTAATAAAAGACCAAAAAAATCAATAATAAGAGGATAATTTATAAATAATGGTCATAAAATGAGACTTTTATAAGTTTCTAGGTCGTTTTGGATCTTATTTTTAAGGTTTTGTACTTTGTTAACCTAATTTTTCTCTTAACCATTGTAACTATTTTTAATCACATTCACTAATATTTTTGGTAAAAAAATAAGTTTACATAATAATAAATTTTTAACTATGATTATTCCAAATAATTAATCCATTTTTCTAATTTCTAATCACATATGTGGTAGAAATTAATTTAAAATTAATCCCACTGATGGGACGACACTGCAGGTTTTTAAAGTAAAAACATTTGAAAAATTTCTATGTTTTTGTACAAAATTTCCAAGTGAAATTGATTAGAATGAAATATATTGGATTAACATATAAAAATATTATCTAATTAAACTTTTAAACTAAATTAATATATAATTTAATATTATATATATATTGGATGAAAATGCAGTTTTGAATTAAAATCTGGTGTTTTTCACTATTCATCCAAAATTGATGTTTCTCAGAAAAATCCCAAAAATTCACCCTAAGATAATTTCAAATTTCTAAATTAAAAAGGGAAGATTATTTTAACAATTAAATTTATAAATTGGTCTAAAATTAATTTTATTATTTTTCATAGAAGGACCTAAAATAGTATTTTATTGGTGAAAATTGTACTTTAAAACACATAAAGACTTCATGAAAAAATTATATGCTTCACTATCAACAAAACCATTATAAAAAATATTTGAAATGTAGTTATTAATATTAATATTACTAATTTTAATTTCTATTTTATAATTATCTCTTTTAAATAATTAAAACAATAAAAGGATGTTTCATAGAATCTTAGTGTTGCGTGTAACATATGCCAAGTCAGTGTTCGGTGTAATTTACATCAAGTCATTGTTGCATGTAACATGTGCCAAGTCAATGTTTCATATAATGTATTCTAAGTTAGTGTTGTTTGAAAGGAAGGTTTTACACATTATTTTAATATAAAAAATAACATTCATTTTTTTGTGAAATTAAAAATATCAAAATATTAAATTAATTAGAAAAACAATATATATAAAAATATTAGGGTGTTACATTCTACCCCCCTTAAAATGAATTTCAGACCAAAAATTCATCTGGGTTATCAAAGGATTAGTACATTTTATTTTAATTCATAGAAACCTATATCGTAAAAATTAATTCTAAAACATCATTTATAAAGGGAATGTTGGAAACCGAATGGTTACCAAAAGTAATATATGATTAGGTTTCTAAATAAGAGAACATGGGTGGAAAGTGAAAACATAGAAATGGAAGAGAAATATAGCCATCATGTTCTCATGGAGATTGATATATAAAATGTTTAGAATAAATTTAATAATCAAAAATACATTTTTTTTATGATCTAAGGGGCCATTGGATTTATCAGAAATAAAGGTACTAGGACAACATTTTCAGTTTCATGATTCTTTCACTAGAGTTGATGAATTTTCATGAGAATTTATAATTACGTGATTTTATTCCCTTTCATATGAACAATATCAGCCCTTGGTTGTTCTTTGATATATTTCCACTTCATCTCTTACCCTAAGGAATGTGTGAGAACTTTTTTTCGTTCCTGATGTACTAACAGATCATGAGTTCCATGATAAGTCATACAATTTGTCTTCAGTTGCCATTAACAAAAACAGGTTGTCCATTATGCATGGGCCCTCATGTGGTGATATAAAACATTAATCTCAAAAATATTATTTTAATTTTGTCTCATAATTTCCATAAATGATTAACATTATGACCCTTACAAAATATAATTCACAATTGCTTCCTTAAATATGATCTTATATTATACCAAAAACATTTTTATTGGATACTTGGGTTCATCCATGCACCAATAGAACCTTAAATGTGATTTTATTATTCCAAAATCCATGTATAGGGATATAATCACATGAAACCTCACTAAATGATGAACAAAAAGATTGTAATAGGGATTATTCATACAAAATAAAACATAAACTTCCCAACTAAGGGGGGCAAGGATAAGTTTGTCCCTAATTTTCATTATTCACATCATCCATTGTGATTTCGTAAGCTTTATTTTTTTTCCTTTTTCCTCAGATTTTGTTATTTATTATCTTTTATATTATCCAATGGATTGGGAAATTTATTCACATAATTCCCAAACTCTATGCATTGGAAACAAAAATGTGTGATTGGTTCATTCTATTGAGATTTCTCTCCATTAATTTCATTGAATTCCATCTTCTTATCACTTATAAATTGTTTTTCTTAGTGGTCAGGCTTCCCACACATAAAATACCTTCTTGTTCCTTTCAGGAACTATCCTATGTGCTCTTTACCATTGTTTTGGCATATAGGACTTTGAAAAATTTTCTTCTCTCTAGGGTTTTCATATTCATTTTTAACTCTACCTTCCTCTTCTTGTTAAAACTATGAGATTGATACATAACTCTGACCTCCAATTCAACTTTTACATCACAATTCATAATCTATTCATAAGTAATAAAGTCTATTATGTTCAATTCCTTTATGAGACTTGGATTTAATCCACTAAAGAACCTATCAACTATAATTTCGTGTTAGATGATAATACTAGAAGTGTACCTCACAATTCTTCTGAAATTAGGCTCGTAAGTAGCAACAAATTCATCATCCCTTTTTCTTCAACTCAAAGAACTCCTTTTCCATATTCATTTTAAGAACACTGGGAAATTACTTATTTAAGAATAAGTTATTTAACTCATCCCAATCCATGGATTCAATTTCATCTTACTTCCTCGTATTCTTGATTAGAGTCCACCACTAGTCCGCTTCACCTTCTACTCGATAAATAGAAATAATGAATTTCTCATTATTTGAACACTGGAGAATGGATAATATCTATTCAGTGGTACTGATATAGTGTTCGGAAACAAGTTGATTAGGAGACTCACTGAAAGAATGTTGAAGTTTCCTCATTAAGGACTCAATATAACATTTTCCCCACCTTAGATCATTTTAAAGGTCATCATGATTCGTAACTTGAGAAATATTTGAGAGTATAATAATGAGGTTTTGTATTCTAGTCCCCATAGAATTCAGATATTCATGAGAAAAATAATTTCATTGTCCGTCACAATCACTATTAATGTGGTTCTTTATGACTCCATCCATTGATTAAAACCAAAGAGTAAGAAACAGTTATCATAATGGGGAATCACATAATCATGAAAATTCACTTATAGGATATATAGATTATTACACCTTTCTTAATATATGAAACCTTATTTTTATCCTAGGTTATTCATAAAAAAACTTATATTTAAATCTATCATTATGGTTTATGAAGAGTTCATTAATTCCCAAAGCATAACATGAGAAAAGGGGAATGGAACTTGAAAGTAGAATTTTATGATCATACCATACATATTAAAGATCATAAAAAATATTGGAAGTTCATAAGACACTGGTCATAAGATAATTAAGAGCATAAGTCATGAAAGCATAACATAGGAATAAAACATGGATTTTGTGTCATGTACAATTTTTTTTAATGTTGTGGACATGTATAAGTAGAAATATGTTCACTCATTAAGTAAAGGACATGAAATCATTCCCCTTTATCAACTTATGGGCATAAAACCAATTCCATGTATAACATTTTGAATGTGTAATCAGGTTCACACATAACCTTATAGACATGAAACTAGGTCCATGCATAACATTGTTAACATGTAATCATGTTCATGAATAACATTGTGAACATGTAATAAATTTCATTCATAAAATTATGGAAATGAAACTAGGCCCATTCATAATATATTGAACACATAATAAGTTCCACTTATAACATTGTGAACATGTAATCAGGATCATGCATAAACTTATGGACATGCATCCAGGTCCATGCATAATATTCTGAACATGAGATCATGTTCACGCATAATATTCTGAACATGTGATCACGTTCACGCATAACATTGTGAACAAGAAATCTAGTTCATGAATAACATATATACTTATGAGTCCTGTGTTGTTACCCAATTCATTAGAGTGAGATATAGGTCTCACCCATCTCATAATAACATCATTCATACATGTTCCACAAAATAAAACATTCATCATATCATGACCCATAAAAATACATAGGTTTTATAAACATCAAATCACAACACGTGAAATAAAATGGGTATCATAAAAATTTTATCAAATCATAAACCATGAAAATATATAGGTTTCATAATCACTTAATGAAATCATAACTTGTTAAAAGAAGTGGGTTTCAAAATATTATAATCTTAAGAGAGAAACAGGTTTCATAAACATCATGACATCAAAGAATAAACCATTCATAGAAAGAATATGAATTGAAACTTTAGATGATTTTATATAATGGAATAATTAACATCAATATATATCATCATATATGGAAAATAATTTTGAAATATATTTTGAAAACATTTCGGGAGGAAAATACCATTTCTTCTTTGAAAAAAAATCTTTTTTAAAACATAAAACATTGTGAAAACCATTTCCTTGAAAATAAACATAAAAACATATAAAGAAAGATTTAAAGTTATTTTATAATCATTATTATTTTATAACTAATAAATAATTATTGAAAACTTTTAAAACATTTCTTAAACATAAAACATTCAAAAAAACATTTTTCTTTGAAAATATCATTGAAATATTTTAAAGGATGCTTTATGAAAACAAAAAAAACATTTTTAAAACATTTTTCATTGAAACCCACTTTAAAAAAATAAATATCAAAAATATTAGGAAAATATTTTTCCTTAAATTAAAATTTCAAAACATACAATTTAAGATTCAATTAAATGACGGGTGCAATGGTGGTAACTCTGTACGTGCCGAATATTCCTTTTTTACCATAAATGTTCCAAAAAGTGCCATGATATGAAAATGGAAATAATATTACTTCTAAGACCATAGAAGGTAAAAAGAAGGGAAAAATTTCCTTAAAAATAATAAAATAAAATAATATCATTTTTGAAAACATTTTTAGAAATCTTTGTTTTGAAAGAACTCATATTTCTGACCGAAAGGAGAAATAAATACATATTTTCATTAAAAAAATCATAGTTATCCTTATTACCAAAGAGTGGAAAAAATTATACAAATACATGAATATTTCATGTAAAACCAAAGGATAAGATAATTAATGTTTTTTCTTCATATATGAATCATGATATTTCAACAATTGAATCAAAATCATAAACAATCTCGATAAATGATGAGATTGTTTCAATAGACTATTTCTACTGGGTAACATAAAAGCATACTCCCCATGTAAGAAAATGAAATTTCATGAATATTATAATATAATGAAAACAATAAGATTCATCATATTTCATTTTAAAGGTAATTGTATGTACAACACAATTAAATTGAGTGGTGAATAAGCTATGGATCTCACGATAATAAAAGTTGAGATGAAATTCCCTTACTTTGTGTCTTGACTATCATCATACTCATTCAAACAACCTGTAAAATAAAAAAATTATTATAAATATTTTAAATAAATATATTATTATATTTAATTCCATATAATATTTTATTATGACCTTATATCATTCAATTTTTAACAATCCTTTCTTATGGTTTCAATTCGGTTAATATTCAATTTTTTCTTTGCATGTGTCTTAATTTGTTATATCTTTGGTCCTTTTACTTATATCATGATTTCTAGATTATAAACCATGATATAAATATAATTTATATGAATTATATTAATATTATTATAATCTATATAATATATAATTATGAAATGGAATACACCATTCATATATACGGGAATTCATACGTACGCATGAATGATGTTTCTGTTTTTACTATCATATTGAAAGAAAGAAAGAAAATTACATATAAGTATATATATATATATATGATTATTATATTATAATTATTATATATAATATGCAATATAATTCCATTAAACCCATCCTTAATACATTCCATGTTGTGTGTGAATGAATCACATCACTTTGAGGGGGCGGTAGTCAACACTTCCTCAAACGAAATTATCATATTTACACCAAATGGAAAGTAAAAAATGTATATGTTGTGAAAGGAATACAGAATCATTAAGATGTAATAAATATAATATATTAAATATATTAACATAATTTACATCATAATTTCCATTAATAGAGGAAGTAATGGAAAAAAGAACAATCGTTGTTTAGTGAGGAGGTAGTTCACCATACACATAAAGACTATTTTAGTTACCAATTAAAAGTATTTGTTTTGTTGTGTAGGTAAAACCTTTAGAATAAAAATATTTCTAGTATATTTAATTTACTTTTTTATACAATAATACAATTAAGAGAGTGTAGGGGTGGATAAAGGAAATAAAAGAAAGGAACTTGAGGGAAGGTGTTACCTCTAAATCGGGTAACTCCTTTTGGTTTGTGACCAAAGGATTCCTCTGATTAATTTATAGAAAAATTCAGGAATAAATGAGTAAGAGATTCATGTTAGGAAGTTTATTGGTTAGAAATTTTTTGAACCTAAGTGATTTGAGTGGTGTAAAGAATAGGTATAGTGGGTTTCATTTTATAGGGAAGGGAAATGACACACATTGCATTTTTTAAAACAAGTTAGCTATTCCCACGTTTTCACCCAAAAAAAGTAATAAAAAACCAAAAACAATAAATAATTGAAGGTTAATAGATTAATAATGGACATAAAATGGGTGTTGGACAAGTTTATATGTCATTTTGGGTCTTAAATTTATTGTTTAGTACTTTATTAACCTAGTTTTTCTCTTAACCATTGTAATTAATTTTCATCACTTTCACTAATTTTTATGGTCAAAAATTATGTTTAACTTTTTATAAATTATGAATTATTATGATTTAAAATTTAAAATCTATTTTTACATATTATAATCACATATGTGGCAGAAATTAATTTAAAATTTATCCTGCTGACGGAACGACACTACGGGTTTTTAAAGTAAAAACATCCAAAAGTTTGCTAAGTTTTTATACCCAATTTAAAAGTGAAATTAACTAAAATGATCTAAATTATATAAAGTGGAAAAATATGCTATAATTAAACTTTTAAAACAAATTAAAATATAATTTAACTATATAAATAAATTAGACAAAAAGGTAGTTTTGAATTAAAATCTTGTATTTTTTATTATTCATCCAAAAATGAAGTTTCTCAGAAAAATCCCAAAAATTATCCCTAAGATAATTTTAAAATACTAAATTAAAAATTAAAGTTTATTTTGTAAAATTTAATTTCTTAATTTTTCTATGAATAATTTTGTTATTTTTCATATAGGGACATAAAAAACATTTTATTTGAGAAATTGGTATTTTAGAACATGTATGGACTTTACCAAAAAAATATCCCTTATTAACAATGAAGTCATTATAAAAAATATTTGAAAGTTATTTATTACTAGTCATATTAATATGTTTAATGTATATTTTATAATTATCTTATTTAGATAATTACAACAATAAAATGATGTTTTGTAGAAACTCAGTGTTGAGTGTAACGTACGCCAAGTCCGTGTTCGGTGTAATGCACACCAAGTTGGTGTTTCATGTTAGGTACACCAATTTGATGTTATGTGTAATGTAATATATTTAATTTTTATGTGAAATTAATGTTTTACTTAGTTATTTAATATAAAATAACTATTTTCAATGCTTCGTGAAATGAAAAATATCAAATGATTTAATTAATTTGAAAAAATATTTCACAAAATATAGGTGTGTTACACAATAGGTATAAATATGTTATAAATATAATATATATAATTTCTATCCATGATCATACATAACCATTAGATGTTTAAATGAAAACAGAAATGTCATCGGTTCGTGAGGCGGGAGTCCTCCACACACACAAACAATGATTATGTAACCCATTTGATGGAAGTGGAGATGATAGTTAGTAATTAGTGTATCATAAAAATGTCCCAATATATGAAAGATAATAAGGTTGTTATATCAATATTCTTTAATAAAATTTTAATAAGGTGTATAAATAAGTAAAACAAAGACGCTCATTGAAAAATATTACAACTTATTTGGGAATCCTCCTTAGGATTGCACTAAAGCCATAAAAGATTACATTTATGCCCAAAATAAGGATTATATGTTGTGGGTAGATAATTTATGAAGTTATTTGAGTAGTTATTACTAAAACAAAAAGTTATTTTTGGTGTGTGGAATAGAGGATTGGGGTGGCCTTATATATGTGGGGGATAGGACACACTTGGTATTTTTTGAAAAGAATTGATTGTTCCTATGTTTTTTATTTGTCACAAGGGTCCAAAATTTGACATTATCAAACACTTAAGGTGTTATGGTCGAAATATTTTCATCCAATTTTTTTTATACAAGGCTACAAGTAATTTTTACCCTTGTGTTTTAGTTTAACCCCCTAGTAAACCCATTTTTTAATTAAACGTGGTAATTAATTTTTATTACATTCACTATTCATTTTGGTCAAAAATGAAGTTGTCCTTATTAAACCATATAGATTATTATTATTTAAAAATTTTAATCCATTTTTCCTAAATCTATTCACAAAAATTGGATAATTTTAATTAAAATTTAATCCCACATACTTGATGAGAAAGTGGGATTTTAATGGGAAAATGTTCAAAATGTTTAGAATGTTTTTATATAACATTCAAAATGAAAATGATTCTATTGAACTAAATTGTATTAATTTATATATAATTAAAATAATTTTCATTAAAAACAATTAAAAATATAATTTACCATTATAAATTATTTAACCAAAAAGGCAATTTAAATTACAATTCAGTATTTTCCCAATTTATGACAAAAAGTAACTTTTTTGAAAAATCATAAAAAATAACCCTAATATAATTCTGGTATCCAGGAATCCAAAATGAAGTTTATTATTTCATATAAATTTTCTAAAATTGGAAAAAAATATTTTTAATTTATATTCTCAAAGTGATATTAAACCGTCATTTAGAAAAAAAATAGTTTTTAAAAAAACATTTCTTTTTAATTTATAATAGTTTTAATTTATTTAATATAAATTCATATCTAATAAATTTGAATAAAATATTAATTTTCTTAATTTATTTATTCCAATTATTACCCACAAATTAAATAGCTAGTTTATAACTATTATATTAACTAATAATGTTTTAGTAATATATTATAGTTCGGTAAAACTTAGTCTTGTGTGTAATGCAAGCTATATAATAAACTAATTTTTATTTATAATACAATATAAACTCTGTTTTTCATATAATGGAAGATATTAAAGATATTTAATTAATTTAACAATAAATATATCTTGAGGTCTCAGGGTGTTACACATGGTGACGATCCATTGTGCCAAGAATCGAACGAGCAATGATCATCCACTAAGTATTTGTTGAACCACTAGCCAAATGGATTATCGATAATGAATTCATGAAGAAAAAAAAAGAAAATTTCACTAAAAAAACATCAAGAATAGACCTCGTTTGTTGGTCATGTTGAGTAAAATTTATTTCTATTAGAATGACGAATAAAGAGATATAATTTATAAACAATAAAAATCCCCAAAACCCAAGTAAAACCAACCAATACCCAAAACATGATCGGTTTATGAATCAATTTTCTAATTTATTGATTCACATTCATTATGGAAGAATTTAACAGGGATAAATCCAGATAAACAAAATTTCAAACCATAATTTTGGACCAATTATTAATGAAGAATGATCATGTGTCAAAGTTGTTGGTGAGATCATCGAACTCTATTAGCATAGATGATCCTGATGGTATCAATCTAATCCCTTGATCTGTTGTCATCTACAAACATCTCTCCATGAACTCTTCTCTATATCTCTTGGTTTGTGTGGATAGCTCTTATATTTACTCATAATGGGGTATTTATAAATGTGGAATTAGGTCACTATGTTATTAAAATAAAATTAATTAGTTTATTTATTTATTCTTAATGTTCACCCGTGATAACTTTTTTACAAACGCTCGATGCCGACAAAGATTATGTACCACCTAGTGTAAATATTGTATTTAGAACTCAATGGAGTTATTAGTTTTTTTATCAAGGACTATTTTTTATATCTATTCTAATTTTTCAATAAAACTATGTGTGTTTGATATTAATATATTTAATATTTTTAGAATATCAATTCTGGGCTCACTGGGCCTCATAATATCATGTCAACTCAATGTCTAGCTTTGAAAATATTACAAGATATATTCAAAAAAATTACATAAAAAATCAAGACATTACAAAATATTTTTATTCAATGACTAAATATAATTTTATTATTTTATTCATGTTGAATTTTTCTTCAAGATTTTTCATGTATTTTCATGACGCCCTTACATATTTAGTCCTTTTTTATATCCCTTACTGTACTTTATATGCTCATATCATAATTTTTTAGTGCTTTTTATGGGTTTTAATAATTATCACGAACAAAAATTAAGCCAAAATTCAAGTTATAAGAATTTTCATTGAATGAAACAATTTTATATTTAAATTTATTGTTATTTTTTAAAAAAAATTAAATAAGTGGACAAGTGTGGTTTTTATATAATGGATTTTTAAATCCAATAAAAATCCAAACCTAATAGTCTTAGAAATTAAAGTATTATAATATTTATTTAAAAACATGTAATTATGGGATGGTTATGTTTTATTTTTTTCATTATATCTCTCTTATTTGGAACTTAGTTCACTGAGGGATAGGTGACAAGATAGATTTCATTGGTGGTTTGCTTCCAACATACCCACTTAATATATATTAGGAAGCTTGGTAGTTTTGTTCTCATATTTCTCGGATTTGATATCCATAAGTCATAAAAATTCTATGAAGATCATAAAAATGACTTGTTCTTGACTTTTTGGTGACCCTTCCATCTATGGAATGAGATCATGTAAGATGATGATGACTTAATGTTGATGATGAATATTCATAGTGACAAGCATGTTGGCTTTAATGATGGTGACACCATACACTAGGTAAGGCGGTCCTAGATTGGTATTATATTTCTTTTTAATTTATTTTTTATTATACATTATGGTTTATTGATGTTTTTTGGTGTGTTTCATGTGTACTCATCCATATCGGAAGAATACATAACTTCCTTAGGCTTAACTGGTTGTGGGTCCTTATATCTACATTATCCTAATTGAAAGGTGGCTATTTTGGCCCTATTGTGCTTAGTTTTGTCCTTCATTTCTTGTAATCTTTTTTTATTCCATAGTGAATAATGTAATGATATTACCCCATACAAATTCGTCAAATTACTGAATAATGAAAATATTTTTATATTATATTATTTATTTCTTTTGTCACTTTATTGACCAAATAATGTAGAACATATCACTTCTTTCATGATTTTCATGATTCAACTCAACATATTTTAATTTTTATGATAACATAAAATCTATTATTCTAATATTTTTTAGCATTCTAAAGTGTGTTAAATGTTATATTAAATCTGATTTACATCTGTTGTTCTCCTATTTATCCTCATATACTATTCTAATATTTTTTTATGGAAACCCCATTTAAAATCTAGTTTTTCACACTTTTATAAGTTATATTGGAAAAAAATAAACTTCTTCTTTTGAATCAGAACATAAAATTTAACTTTTGATAAATTGTTTGTATTTTTATGATAATATTCATTTTTTAATGAACAGTGAAAAATAATGCATTTTAATTCAAAACAGCTTATTTGTATAATGTATTTATATAGTTATTTTTTCATTTTAATTGGTTTTAGATTGTTATTATATAAATTTTTTATCATTTAATCCAATTTATATAATTGGAATAAATTTAAAATTTAATATATATATAAAAACATTTTAAACATTTGAATGTTTCATTTTCAAAAACCGCTTTTTATTTTTGTGATTGGAATTAATTTTAAATCCAATTTTACTAATTCTGTGAATTTAATTTTGTAAAATGGATTCCATATTTTTAAAAATATGGTACAAATTATTTTTAAGTTAAATTTCATTATTAGGTAAAAAAAATATTACCATGGTAAAAAAATTATTTCACGTTGTATATGTAAAATTGTGACAAGGGTTGAAGTAAAAACGATAAAAGCTTAAATTGTCTCAAAAATAAAAAATTTAAAGGTTGTTTGAGGTTTTTATAGAAACTAACCAGCCTGCACACCATTAAAAAAATTATAATTCATTGAAATTAATTCTACCTCAATGTGGTTAGCTTTTAATTTAAAATAATCAATAAATTAATCAGTTGAACCCACCTCTCCTCAAGTATAAAACCACGCTCCACCTCCCAATTTCATCCCACAACGTCTTTTAAATACTAAAATATATTCCCAAACCTCTCCTACTCACTCTCACCACGTCCATTTTTGTATTTTATCACCAAAATACCAAATCCAATGTTCTCAATGGTCTTTCAAGGATGGGATATTCAAGAGGTAATTTTATCAAAGTACCTCTCTTAATTTCTTATCTTTTTTCTACATTCTACTCAAATCATTCATCCATAAATTAATGAAAACTCTATATTCATTTATATAATGTATTTATATGTTTCTAATGGAATATATCATATCCATTTCATTTATCACCTCCTCTTATTAAAATAATGTAAATTGTTATCCAAGTTATGCCGGTTAATTTCCTCCTTGAATAATGTTGTTGTTCTTTTTCCATTACCTCCTTCATAGTGGTTCTTAAAACTATTTTAATGGGACAATAATATTTTAATATGTATATTATAAACTATTTAATATTCTTGAAATTTTATATTAAATATACCTTCATGCTTTCCATAATATAGAAATACTTTGTTTGGGGACGTGTAGATTACTACCTCCTCAAAATAATGTGATTTGTTCACACATCATATGGAATATATTAAGGATTGATTTAGTAAAAATATATGATATTAATGAATTATTAATTCTAATATAATGATATTATATAGGTTTAAATATTTACAAACATTTCATTTAATTTCATTCTTTCAATACGACAGGAAAAACAGAAATAGCGTTTATGCGTACGTTTGCCCTACCATCTCCCTGAACTAGTTTTTTAGTTTGTCGTAAGAGATTAATATAAATACTTATCTAATGAATACATAATATATTTATATCATGTTTTATATTCTTAATATTATGGAGTTATAACTACATGGACTATTGATTTCATACTAAGTTCATTTTCGACTCAAGTACCGAATATCGACAAAACGTCCGATATGAACATATATAATTATGTAATTATTATAACATGGAAATAAATTTTATATAAGTAATAATAAAATATAAAAATATTCTAAAAAAACTATAAATTAACCTTTGTTTATTTTTCAGGAATATAAAGATTGTACATGACGAGTCAGGCTCATGATAAGGGACGTCATCTCAATCTCCTTTCATTGAGCCATATCTTGATATTATGCACCTTTATTATCCTATAAGGTGTATATAAAAACATTTTGACACTTTATATCATGAATTAATATATTCTATTTATATTTAATGTTTTGTTTAATTATATTGTTTAATTATTTTTATTCAAGTGTTTCTCAAGTTGTAAGCGACACTTTAATTAAAACAACGTGTAATGTGTTTTAAATATTTATTCTTCCAAATATTTCTCATTAATATCCACATTTTAAAACTAGTTTTAATGATTTATTTATATGGAAATGAATGCTTTTAATTGATAATTCCTTACAAAATTTTTAATGTGGTATGGTACAATGCGATTTTAAAATCATATTTTTAAATGTTTTAATTGTGTCATAAAAATGGATTGATTATTTAAATAACCTGAAACGTTTTTTACATATATTAAATGAATTTAATTTATTAATTTTATGTATATATCATTTATTTATGTTTACTTTAAATGTTTTCCATTTTATTTTAAAATGTTTTTATTTTCATTTTTGAGTGCACGACTTGTAAAGATAAATTGTGATTTCAAAGGGGGAATGTGATTTTTCCTTTATGTTGGTTTATGTATTATGATTATGTTATGGTTCTTGGAAATTGATTAAGTTTAGAGTGGTTCTATGATAAACCAAGTTTGGGTGAGCATGTGATAGCTCTCCAATGAACTTGGTAATGAGACAGAGTTAAATGGTAGGTTTTCTCCTAAGAGATTTAGGGAATATACCTTGATGGTTATTCCAAATGTAACCATGAAGGTTACTCCCTATGTAGCTATGAAATCTAAAAATTAAAGTGTGGTTTTTATTTCAAAATTTACCTTTACTGTTTATTATTTCTATGAGTTTTATATGAATCATGTGATTTAATGAGGTAAGATTAAAGGTTCGTGTTTTATGGGTGAAAAGTATGATTTTGTGAAAACAAAACTTGTGTTTAAAATATTCCTAGACTAACAGTTTCTTTCCCAAATTTATGCCCATTATTGAGATTTTTTTATCATACCAATTGTTAAAAAAAATTACATGTATTATGATTTTTAATGATAAAGTGGATGTTGTGATTAAAGTATCGAATATGTGTCTTGAAAATAAAGAAAGATTTATTTTTTAAAAGGATTCCTTTTGGTGAAAAAATGGATACTATTTGTAAGTGACCACTTTGTATTTTTATGGTTTTTTATGTATGAGTTATGGAATAATTCTCTAAATCTATAAAATTCAAAAGATCATCATTGTGAAATAAACAATGATTCTTGACTTAACTAAAGATTATTTAATATTTAAGGTCGGGTCCTTATAGTTGGTATCAAAGGATGGTTTAGAAATATTTGTAGATTATAATGTTTTTGAAAGAGTTATTCATATCATAATGAGTCTATAATGTTATTTTTTACTGATATTTTATTTTATTACAATTATTTTTTAGGCCTTATGTTTTGAAATTTTAAGGTGAACAATAGTATTTTTGGAAATTTTTATCATTGATATAATTATGGGTTATTAGTTTTTGGGATAAAAAATGAAATGTATGAGATAATATTTGAGGTTAAAACATGGTATTTTTATTTTTGAGTTTTTAATAATGGGAATTTTATAATAATTACATAGTTTTAGAAAAAGGACAACTCGTAGGAAGTGTGAAAAAACTCGTCGCGTCAGACAAGGTAGTAGAAATCGAACCCACAACCGAAAGGTGATATGGTTTTATCACCTACCACTGGCTTATGTGAATTCCCTGGTTAGTATTACTTTTTATTTTTATTAAAATGAGTTGATGAAATAATAATAAGTTGATTTTGGGAAATAAAGTTTTATCCAATGAGTATCCTTTCTATTGGAAAATTATTTAGGGATTAATTATTAAATGTTATTTTGGAAGACGTTCACTATTTTGGGAACCCAATATGATAAATCTAAATAGAATAATATGTTATTTTATTTGAGGATTAATGGTTGAATTATATTTTGGAATAGTATATTATTTTAATTATGGACTTATGGTGAATTAAGTTATTCCTAGAAATTATTAACCTAACTTGAAGAATATTTTATTAGGCTAATTACTTTTTGGTATGAGATGTTAAAAGTGGTTAATGTTATTTGGAGAAAAATGTTAAATTTTATCTCATAAGATGATGTGATAAAATCCTTCTAAATTTTAGTTTTCAATCCTAGTTCAGATTATTTTGAGCAGTTCTAAGGATAGTTATTTGTTGAATGGTCTATCTTTAACTTTTGGGGTCAATGTGGAATTTTGGATATTAATGTATTTTTTCACCGTATAATGGTTTATTAATTTAACAGAATTAGTTTATCTTATCCTAACCATTTTGGTTTTAACTAATTTTTCAAGATATAATGAATATATAATTAAACTTTTGTGGATTATTTCATTCTCTAAAATTTTATTCTAGTGTATCTAACATGAAAAAAATCTTCTCAAATACTAATCATTTGGAGAAAATTAGAGTTTTTGGTGGAATTTGATTAATGGATGAAACTCTAATTTCCAATTATGCATACTTCCTTATGATCTTATTTATAATATTAATTGATTTCCTAAATTCTATGAAAATAATCCTGAAAGAAAAACATTATGTGATTTCTTTACTATTGGGAAATAAAAGGCATTTTAACGAATCACAAATTTATGGTTTTTTTATTGTTAACTTTACCCTAACAATGTTTTCTATCACTCTCCATCATAACTTGATGGTTAGTTTTCTCTTCCATTCCATTTTTTCTTATATGGAACAACAATTTTTGTTATCTCATGTGATCTTCGTACTTCTCTTTATTTTTTTTAAAGTGGTAATTTTATTAATCATTGTTCATGTGTGGCATTGTAATAAAGGTATTTTTGAAAGTCATACCTTAGTTACTGACCATGAATTAAAATTGAGAGGGTGAAATTTATTAAATTGGGAGGATATAGATTCTCGAGTTTTTTAAAAAATACTTTATGTTTGATGGCATAATGATATGCCACATCAAACATAAGAAAAAAATTAAATATTATTCTTTAATAACATAGCTATTAAAATGGTGGGAATTAATAGTATTAATTTAATTATGAAAAAATGGTTTACACATGTTTATAATTAATTCTTTGGTTCACAGTTAATTATAAAAGAATTTAAAAGCCTTTTTAAATAAAAGGAAATGTTTTTCTGAAAAATTATTGAAATGAAAATAAGTGAGTTTATAAAGTAATAAAATCACTATTTTTTT
This sequence comes from Viscum album, assembly GCA_963277665.1. Lineage (NCBI taxonomy): Eukaryota > Viridiplantae > Streptophyta > Magnoliopsida > Santalales > Viscaceae > Viscum > Viscum album. The sequence goes on along the minus strand of OY728127.1, from coordinate 1,513,455,373 downwards.
GTTTTGATAATGAAATATATGTGTAATATATTCAATTTAATTTTTTTGATTTGTCTTATATGTTATATAGAAATTACATAAGAAAAAAATTCAATTTCCTGGGTAAAAGAAGTATTTTTCAAAAAAAATGCAATTTTGTCACCTTTTGATGGAAAACCAATTTGGAATATTGTTTTTAAAATTTTATAAGTTATACTTGAAAAAATTGAATTTCTATATATAACAGGGACATAAAATTCTACTTGGTATAAATTTATTTTATTTTTTTACTAACATTCATTTTTAAATAAATAGTGAATAATACAACATTTTAATCCAAAACTGCTTTTTTGCCTAATTTATTTATATAGTTAGATTCTCATTTTAATTGGTCTAAGTGTGTAATTAAACTTATTTTTTTCATTTGATATAATTTATTTCATTGGAATCAATTTCAAATGGAAAACAGATATAAATACATTTCAAACATTTCAATGTTTCACTTTTACAACCCACTTTTTAGTTTTGTCGGTGGAATTAATTTTAAATCAAATTTTCCCAATTATGTGAAGTTAATTAGTTAAAATGGATTCAATATTTTTAATAATATGGTTCAAATTATTTTTAAGGTCAATTTCATTTTTAGGTATAAAAAAAAGTTACTATGGTAAAAAAAATTATTTTCCGTTGTATAGGTGAAATTGTGGCAAAGGTTAAAGTTAAAAGATAAAAGCTTAACATACCTAAAAATTACAAACATTAAAGTTTGTTTGAGGTTTCTATCATCCATAACAATCCTACAAAACATTAAATTAAATTATTATTCTTTGAAATTAATTCCACCTCAATGTGGTTAGCTTTTAATATAAAATAATCAATAAATTAATTAGTTGAACCCTCCTCTCCTCAAGTATAATTACCACCCATCACCTCTTAATTTCAACCCTAAAGACTTTTAGATCCTAAAATATATTATTAAAACTATCTTTATCACTCTCCCCATTTCCAAGTATGGTTTTTATCACAAAAATACCAAATCTAAGGTCCTCAATGGTCTTTCAAGGAGGGCATATTCAAGAGGTAATTTTCTCAAAGTACGTCTCTTAATTTCTTATCTTTTTCTAATTTCTACTCACCTCCTTGATCCATCAATGAATGATAACTCAAAAATCATTTATATACTTTATTTTTATGTTTATAATTTAATATCTCATATTCATTTCATTTCTCACCTCTTTTTATTCAAATAAATGAAATTTCTGTCCAAGTTATTCCAGTTGATTGCCTCATTGAATAATGGTGTTGTTGTTTTTTCATTACCTCTTTAATGGATAGTCTTAAAACTATTTTTATGGTAAAATAATATTTTAATTTGTATATTATAAACTATTTAATATTATTTAAATATTATATTAAACATACCTTCATTCTTTCCATATTGTGGTAATAAGATAACTTCATTTGGGGACTTGTGGACGACCGCCTCCTCAAAATGATGTGATTCGTTCGCACATCACATTGAATATATTAAATATTATTTTAGTAAAAATATATGATATAAATTAAATATTAATTATACTATAATTATATTATATATGTATAAAATTTTACATACATTTTCATTTAATTTCGTTATTTCAATACAATTGGAAAAACAAAAATAGTGTTAATGTGTATATACGACATACTATCTCTATAAATGATGTAGTTAGTTTGAATTAAAATATTGATATAAATACTTATATGATTAATATATAATATTTTTATATCATGTTTTATATTCTGGAGATTAGGGACTTATGACTACATGGACTGTTGACATCATACCAAGTTCATTTTTGACACAAGTACCGAATATCGACAAAACATCCGATATGAACATATATAATTATGTAATTACTATAAAATAGAAATAAGTTATATAAAAGGAATAATAAAATTGATAAATTATTTCAACCGAATATAAATTCTCCAAATTTTATTTTTTAGGAATATAATGATTGTACGTGATGAGTCAGACTCAAGGTAAGGGACTTCATCTCAATCACCTTTCATTGAGGAATATCTTGATGTTATGTACCTTTATTACCCTATAATGTTTATATAAAACCCTTTTGATACATTATATAATTAATTAATATATTCTAATTATATTTAATTTTTTTAATGTTATTATTTAATGATTTTTATTCATGTGTTTCTCAAGTGGTAAGGGAATCTTTAATTAAAAAAAATCATTTTATGTGTTTAAAATATTTATTCTTTTAAATATTTATTATTAATTTCTATTTTCTAAATTTTTTTAAGGATTTATTTATATATAAATGAATGTTTTTTAAATGATAATTCCCTTCAAAAGTTTTAATGTTTTATGAGACACTTTGATTTTAAAATTTTCTTTTTAAATATTGTAATTGTGTTTTAAAAATGGTTTGATTATTTCAATAACATGGAATGCTTTTTTACATATATGAAATGAATGAAAACTTTCAATTTAATTTCTCTATTATGTGTTGATTTTTACTTAACATGTTTACAATTTTATTTTAAAATAATCTATTTTCATTTATGAGTGTGCTGCTTATAAATATGAAATATGATTTCAAAGTGGAAATGTTGTTTTCCCTTTAAGTCTGTTTTATGTGGTATGATTATGTTATGGTTCATGGGAATTTTTTAAGTATATGGGTGGTTCTGTGATAAAATGATGGTGGGTGTGCCCGTGATATCTTTCTAATGCATTGGGTAATGAGACAGAGTTAAACAGTAGGGTTTCTCCTAAGAGATTTTGGGAATATACATTGATAGGTATTCCAAACGTAACCATGAAGGTTACTCCCTATGTAGTTGTGAAAGATAAAAATGTAAGTGTGATATGGATTCAAAAAGATACCATTATGATTTATGAATTCTATCAGTTTTATAAGAATCATATGATTTCATGAGGTAATTTAAAGGGTTTAAATTTTATTGGTGAAACAAATGATTTTGTGAAATAAAATCCCAAGTTTAAAATTTTCATGCACTAACGGTTTATTTCAACCTTTTATTACCCTTGTTGATATTTTTATGATAATACCATATTTTAAAATGTTTCACATAGTTCTTAATACTATTAAGGACAAAGGGGGTGTCATGGTAAAAGTATCAAAGATGTGTCTTGAGAAGAAATCATGTTTTATCTGACACCCCAATATTTTTTGGTATGTTTCTTCGATAATTAATTTCAATAGATTATAATTAATGCAACAATAAGTCTCTATTAAATAACACTTGGTTGTAGGATATAGTTATAACCTAGACGTTAATCATAATTTTGCTGCTTCGGTGCTTTGAATTTCAAAAAACGGACATACATGGTTGCGTTCAGGATGCTATTTTGGAGTCTGATATAATCAATATATTTTCTGGTGAATAGTAAATCAACCTTATGAATAGAAATGTACCTTGGGAATAATAATATACCCTTATCAATAGTAAATTGACCAAATTAATATTAACCTCACCCATGAATGTATAAAAAATTTAGACATCTTATAAATAATATTATGGTATAATTATATCATAGTATAAATAAATAAATTTTTTAGAAATTACTAAATAAATAATAAATATAATTATTAAAAAGAAAATTTATTTTCATAAGATATAATCCTAAGATAATATTTTGATTTATTATTATTATAATATGGTTTTATGAGACCATAATTAATTTTTCAAAGTGTCATAAGATCAGTTTTAATTTTAAGAACTCTTATTTTTAATAAATGGCAATTTTAATTAAAAATAAAATTACGCATATTTATAAAATTATTTTCATAAAATTGATATCATTTTTAGATTCTATATGTATAAAAAACTGTAGGCAAATTTTTTTGTATTTTTCTAAAATACTGGAATTTTTTGTGAATAATATAATACAATATTTATGGTATAAATACATTATAAAAAATACACTATTACTTGCATCATGGATGATGTAAGAAATCATTAGTTAGAAATAACAGGCACTAATTACTATTTTTAGTCACAATAGTCAATATTATTCATAGTCTTGAGGCAAAATAATAAACTAATGATTAAAATAATGCAAAAACCTCCTCTCTTCCACTATATAAACCACCCCTGACCCCCTTCCTCTCACACCAATCTAGATTTGAGCCTTGAATATGTTCTTCTAAATACTATTTCTAAACCATCCCCCCACTTACAATACCTTTTTATCTCACCCAAAGGACAAAAACAATGTCCTTAAGTAGATTCTCAAGGAGGAGTACTCAAGAGGTAAACCTCTCTTCCTTTTTCTTTCAATTTCTTCTACAAGTTCTGTTCTATTGTTATACACTTCTCATATACCCTCATACAAATTCTACGATAATAATAGTAACTTAAATTTACTATAATTTTATTATTATAATGTAATATTTCATCATCATCTCTCTTTCCCTCTCCTCTTATACTAAAAATGAAAACACCGTCTGAGATGTGCTAATTTATCACATTCAAGGACGATGAGTTTTCAATTTCTATTACCATATTCAATTACGGTCATGAAACCATTTTTATGGTTGAACCATATTATAAAATATTTATTATATCTTATGTTATGATTATGTAACCATCATTGATACATGATATTAAATAATGGAACAAAACAAGTTCATTATGATCATAACTGCAAAAATTAAGCTAAACGATTTTCACTAAAAGTATTATCTAATGGTTCATACTAATAATATATACCTAAATGGAATATAAAACCATTTAAACTTATTTATGTTCAATAATAAAATATAATTCCAATTTAGGATAATTATAACCATTCAACATGGACTCCATTAGTCATAGTCAAGCGAACGGATCATGTTAAGTAAAAATAAACACATGATAAGAATAATCCACTCAGTGAGAAAACACACTGAAGAAACAATATAGGATCCCTGTCGTGCCTCCTTCCCTTGGTCCATTCCATATATTATCAACCTAGATTATTCAATTTATTAAATGTATTCCCTTATTTGTACTTATATGCATCATTAAATAATATTCTCATGTTATTGGTGTAAATATTTATATTGTTTCTTCAGTGTGTTTTCCCACTGAGTGGGTTTTGTTTAGATCTGTTTATGCCTCTTGTTCAAGAGTCACAGTTTCTAGGAGTCCTCTCCAACTATTTATGTGATCTGATTCTATATTATATATAGTTATACATCTGTATAACATGAAATCCCCACCCAACTACTCTAAGATCACTCATTGGGATCCTTAATCATAAGAGAGGTTCACATTCATTTTACAGTGTGCTCTATTGAACAAAATCTATCTAGTTCATCTATATTATTTCTTATATAAAGGATATGAGATGGATTTTTCTATTAGTTTTCTTTATTATTTTATAAGAAATATATATGGATAATATTAAACGTACCATTATCATATTTTCTATTTTTTATCCTTATAATTAGCTATCATTCGATTATGGTCATGAAGGGGTCTTCTTTCTTACTCTTTGGTTATCCATTGGTCTGTGAAATACAAAACAATAGGAAAAGGACTCAATAATGATGGTGGTTATGAATCATGATTCCCATGGGGGCTTCAAGTAAGGTGATACTAGGCCTCGTCTAAGGGGGTTTTTTTGAATTTATGTTTCATTATTAGATATTTTTTCTTATAAATGTTGTTTCATTGATGTTGTCGAGAATGTGTCATATTTTTTAATCCAAATTAGTGGAATACATAGCTTCCTTAGGAATGGCTTGGACAAAGTCCCTAGAGCTGTGATATCCTTGTTTCTTAGATAGCTTCTTTATTCTAGTTATGGTTGTGTATTGATTTTTTTCTTATGATAATTTTATATTTCATGGTGAATATTTTGTTGATCATTCCCTATACAAATAGGTTCTTAAACAAAATAATATAAATATTTTTATCAACTTTAACATGTTTACTTTATCAGTTTATATACATAAGAACACTAAATGTATCATTTATATTTGAATATTCTTAATTAAACTCTACCACATTGATATTTTAATACCATATTGAATCAAATATACTCTTTTTTATTATGATAAAAAAATGTTTGATCTTTGATCGAAGTTGTTTTACTTCCTAAATGAATTTATTTGTCCTTATGTGCTTCTATTGAGGAATCTTGATTACTAGTTTGGATTATTTTTGTATGAGAACATGTTTATAGGATATATATATATATGCAATGAATATATATTTATATATGTGTTAAACAAACCAATATGTTTTGATTTTATTATTGTAAAATAAAATAGATTAATCTATTCATAAATTTTAGAATGATTCATGTTTTTACATCTTGTTTGTAGTATTTTGATCGAGTTTTGTGTATTACCACTAATTCAAAGTATAAATCATCTGTGATTCCTATTAGTTTAAATTTTTTAATCAAATTTTTTTCTTGTTTATTGGTTTTATGTTATGAAACTTACATAATAATAAATTGTTTTAGATTTTATACTTTAATAAATTTTCAATAAAAATAAATGAAAGGTAATTTTGTTTTTGAATATGGATATGATACCACAAATAGTATAATCACCCAAAAAATTGACATAATAAACAACATAGGCATAATTCTATTAAAAAAATTGAAATCGAATGTTTTTTTCCTAAATTTATGTTTTATTAATTACTTTTTATCATGATTATTTTATTTTATTTTTGTTCCGATAGGTTAATTTCTATCTTTTTTTAAATTATAAATATTTAATTGATTTTTTTCTCTATTATTCCCCTTATTTTTATATACTAGTTCATACTTATATGTTTCCATATGTTTTACCTTAGTGTGTACATCGAATTTTGTGATAGGAGTGGCAAGTGTGGGGATTTACTGGGTGAGAGTGTTGGTTAGAAATGAGATGTTGTCAATGTTAATCCTAGTGTATTTATAACTTGTGTCTGACTTTTTTCTTTAGGAGTTTAGCTACGTTTTTTTTCTCTATTTTATTCATTTTTTTATAGATGGGTTATTTTATTTGGGTTTTTACCAATAGTGGGTTAGTGATTGGGATGGGGTGGTGCCTTAAGTTGAATTATCATGGGTCTATGCTAAGTAAAAACTTAACTTCCTACTCATTTTATGGGGATATCTCTTGTGATATTGTATGGTACCTTTATTTGGTTAGGATGATAAACTAGGATGGGTTTTTTCTTGATCAGTAGGTAAATACCCATGGATCACTTGTGTTTCTTTCATTTTACATATTTCCCATAGGAATTTGATGGTTGTGTATTTTCACATTAGAACCATCTTTGAGTAATTCTCCTTTAATCATAGGTTTATTTAGTTATTTACTTAGGTGTATATTTTAGATCTAATACTTTTAGATTTCACTGGTTTATTGCATTGAAAAACAACATGTTTTTTTTATTTTCAGTTGGTGTGTATCTATATGGAGGCGATAGTGAAAGATGTTTTGATCCTATGTTTTTTAGGTTCTGGTAAAGAATCTGGTGTCATTTTAAACATTCATTGATTTCTTAAAATTTGGTTTCCTTTGTTATTGTTTATATGTTGTTGTTTTGTGGATAGTTTTATCCTATCACCCTCCAAATATATTGTTCTCTATTATAATATGTATTGTTTCACTCTAGTAAAATCCTTAAAGATCAGGCGCTTATTTTGGAACTAATTCAAGTTTTTTTATCTATGAAAGGGGGTTTGTTTTTATAGAAAATTAAAAATAATGAAAAATTTTAATTTTAAGGAAACTATTTATGTGAATTCAAGGTTGGAAATGGATAGGTGGATAATGGATTAATTTTATTGATCATTGAAAAATATCTTATCAAATTAACATTTATAGTGTGATATGTGAAAGATTAGGTTTCTTCAAATTTTTATCTATAATCCAAGGATCAACACCAAATCCAATCCATGGATTTTTTTTGTGGTTGGTAAATTAATCCATTAACATTTATATTATAAAATATCTAATAATCCATGAAACCCTAAAATCCATCAAATATTTCAATAGTTCATGACACATTCCATAAAGGTACACAAGTTCAATTTGACAGTCATGAAGTGTGCTTTCTATCAATCAATACATCATCCTTATCCAATGTATTACCCTAAAATAATTTTTACACATCCATAGAAATAGAGAGTAATGTGGCTAGGCGTGTAGGTTATAAATGAAAAATTAAAAGAAAAATAAAGGTATAAAGAAATTTTTAAACTAACCAAAATCACACACAAGAATAGAGTGAAAATGACATACATAATCCATTGAGTTGAAAGGGTGTTGAGGGAAGTGATTCCAATAAAATTTAAACAAAATTAATAACACACTAATTCATTTAAAATGGTGATTATAATTAAGATAATAATATGAAATTTTCGTTAACATTAAACATAAAATTAAAACAATACATACAATTTTAGAATAAAAAAAAGAGTAAGACAATTAATAAATAATAGAAAGGTGGTGTCTACCTAGTAAGAACTAGAGTTTGGTAGATCCTAATTCCCTATATCGTGGTTTGTACATTCAAAATATGCTTCCTTCACTTCTAAAAATGATAAGTCGTTTAATGGAAGTAGGGAAGCATTTTTATAGCCCAGAGGTATGTTTGGTTTCCCTCCAAAAATGTCCTTTGAAATCTAACACCATTTTAAAAAAAAGATGAAAGAATATCAAAATTTGATCAACCAAAAAGTTGTTAAAATCATTATTAATAATCTTTTCAAAAAAATTGAAGTCTATTGGACATATTTAGCAAAATTTGTGATCAAAATATTAAATTATACATTTCTATATAGATAGAATCTTAAATTCGATAATTTTAGATTCCCATGAATTTATGAACATGAAAATGAAGTAATATCAATTCATATAAGTTAATTAATTTTTTTCCATGCTCTTATATATATTCATGACAAATGTTAGATAATTTAGACTTATGGTTTGAAAGATATTGTTACAATACTAAAAGTGATCCAAAATGTTGATAGATTTCTTAGGCTTTATTTAATGGTTTGGTTAGGTCACTAAAATGAGGAATTGCACACTAATATTTTTTAAAAATTGAGGAAAAATATATTTATGTAAACCATGAAATTTCTAAGAAATTTGGATTGTTTATTTTTTTCTAATAATAAAAACTTTAAAACTCATCCATGATGCATGGTAAAAATGTTCGTTCTTCTTCCATGATCATAATGGCCTTACAAATAACCAAAGTAACATTATTTGAAAGTGAATTATACATATAAAAATATTCTAGGAAACCATATAAGACATAATCGCATGAATTTTATGATTTTTTAACATGTTATGATCAAAATATAAAGCTAATATCAAAGTGTAACAATTTAACAAATTCTCTCATGTTAAATTCAATAAAAATCAAGAACATTTGGATGGAAATGTGAAATTTTATGAGAAAATCGTCATTGAATGTTATTTAAAAATCATTAATGAATTTTAATTATCAAATCCCTCATAATAATTCTATAACACTCATTAATGCACAATAAAACACAAAAAATACATGAAAACACATGATCACTAATTAAAAAAAACATCATTGCATTATTTCCACCAAAAATATTTTTTTAACATGTTCAATCATCCATTGTGCATCTAAAAACCTATTCATTTTTAAATTTCATGATAATTCCAATTTTCATTTGTATTTCACAAATTTATAATTATAAAATTTTCTCATGCATTATTCACTCATCTCACAATGATGTAAGTTTTTAATGAAGTCCCCTCATTCACTGAAAAAGAGTGATGCTCTAGGAATTTGTTATTTCTTTTAGCATTCATTCCTATAATAATTTGAAAATTTAATAATAGGTATTTGTTAAGGATTTTTTATATGGATTATGTAATGGTTTTTAAATTGATTAAAATTTTTAAAGTGGGGTAAAAATATCAACTTGGAAAAAACCATGTCTGGCTAATGATAGTGGAAATCGAAGGGCATACAACAAAAAATAAAGGTAACTCACACTTGAGGAAAAAAATATAAGCGATGTACTTGAGTGTGGATGATAGTGAAAAATAACTAAAACTATCATAATAACTTGGATTATGAGATAAATGGAAGGGTACATATTATTTATTTTCTCAATATAATTTTTATTCATTTTTTCATTTTTATTTTCTTCTTTTTTTTTTTGATTTTCTTTTTTTCATTTTTTGAACACTTTTTTGAATGAAAAGTGTCAAAATATGTGACATAATATTACAATGAAATTTTTTCCAAAGATTATATACAAGAAAACCTCTCCCAAACATTAAATATGATGTTTTCCCCAAGAAAAATAAGACTATAAAAATATCAATAAATGTAAATAATTATTACAAAACATTCCCCCCATACTCAAATTTCATCAAATCATGAATTCAATATCCAAGTGAATGTTAGGTTGGAAATGGTCATGGGATAGTAATATTGATACCAAAAATAGGTTCATTATTGGATCAAATGGGATTTGAAAAGGAGGTTCAATGTAATGTTAAGGGAGGATATTTGGATAAAGTGATTCTCATGTGGTTAAAAACCACCTCTTTCATTTTCAAGCACACAAATGTTTAGAAATTCAAATATAAGGTAAAAAATATCCATATTCACAATAAATTGTGAAAAAACACCAGGATAAAAGATTATCATAAATAACCTGGGAATGAAACAACAATATATATCCCATGTTAAGTGGAAATAATAAATTTCTTAATATAAATTTTGGAACTCAATATACATTTTCACTGAAATAAAATTTATTGGTAAAAATATATGATGAAAATTGAATAATTTGGAGATAAAAATAATGCTTTTAAATTCCCTAAAATGGATTGATAGATTATCAAAAAAAATTATGAGTGAACATTAACTTTTTTATGTTTTTTTATATTTTTTGGACACACTTAAGAAGGAAAATATGGGTGAAGAGGGTGAATAGAGAATTATATTGTGAGATAAATATTTAGTGAAAATGGGGTGATTAATAGTATATAGTGGATGGATTGTCTAGTGAAATTGATTTTGGTGTCTAATACTTGAGTCATCTCATGTCAGAACTTCTATAAATTTCAATTAACTATAATAAAGTCAAAAATAATAATTATTCATTTATAAAAACATAAAAATAAATATAATATTAAGGGAAGTAAATAAAAACTTGTCTTTACACCCATGAACTGTTTCATTTAATTTGTCTACATTTTGGAAATTAGGATAGACTACTTATAGTACAATGATGGATGTGGTTCCATTAGTTTAAACTACCAAATTTTATCAGCTTCGGTATGATTCTAGGAAAACTTTTCCTTTTAGAGGCCCCATTGTTCATTAGATAATTTGTCTCCCACCCTTCAGATATAATTTTAATTTAGTGATAGTGGATAAATAATATAAAGAACCTCTATTTTTTCATAAACTTGTGGAGTGATATAGTCCACTGGGTATTGGTATTCTATATACTGACTGAAAATTATCTTTTTTTTACTTTCCAAATACCTGCTTTATGGGTGAGCGGTAACCACAAAAACACAACTTACACCAAACACGGGATCCAAATTCTAAGGTTCAAAATGAAAATTCAAAATTCAAAACAGCCACCGGACCCGAGGATACCTCAAGCCACAAGAACCCACAGTTTCCAATCACGATGCCCACTGTCATCATGCATCTAGTACACCTCATCACCTTTATAGAAAACCTCACAAATGAAGATAGCATGTCGGTCGCCAAAACGTAGCCCCGCCACAACGAACCCATAAGCCTCCCACTGAAACCACAGCCGCAGATCTGAGCCGAAACTGGGAAGACGCATCAGAGGCCGAATAGAGCAAGCTTCCTAAAGCGGAAGAGGGGGAGACCAACGAGGACCAAAGACAGAGACATACTGACATTGCGAAGCTACGAAACCATCCTCAGACCATCCATCATCAATACCACCCTGAAAAAGAACCACAAAATGCCGAGTGCATCACAACATAAGAACCCACACACTCCATAACGGATCACTTCACCAAACTCTACAAAAGAAATCAGTTGTTTAGAAGAAACCATCTTCTTGACCAGCAATCTGAACCAATATCAATTGGCATAAAAAGATCCACCCAACAAAGTCGACCAATAGAAAAATCAAAACCAGAATCTGTAAATGAGGAGTAAGAATCACAAACTTGCACCGATTGAGGACCTCCCAAATCACACCAGAAGAGGACGTCATCGAAGCCAGAGCTATGGTTCCTACCGTCACCTTCAAACCCGCACACAGAGACCTGCCCCTCCTACACACCCACAGCCAACCATAAGCGTGATGAAAACCTCTGGTCTACAGAAACTAAAGCACGAACATCGGTACACATAGCTCCACCGAGAAAACCCAAACCAGAAGCAAAAATTGGCATCTTCGAGAGTCACAAACCCACACGAAGCCACAACAGGAAGGGGATGCATGCTGCGAATTCACTGAGAAGAGGAGTTGAGGATAAATCTGATATGTGATGGTGAAGATGAAGGTGGCATGTGGGAAATCATATCATCTTGAGGCCCCTTACAGGCGCATCTTGTCATGGCATTGGTTTTATATATAAGGAAGTGTGTTTTCTTCTTGTTTATCTTGTGTAATGGATTCTTCTATAATGGTCATTTAGTTTTATCATACTCATGTGCCTAAATGTTTTGTAAAATATGTTCCTTCATTGTATCCTCAAAAACCATGACACTAACTACGGTATATTCTTTATCCTCATAATTTGGAGCATAAAACAAAGATGTTTGGTTGGCAATATTATAACAATTAGAACTAGTTTTCAATTAAATATTATAATATTCAAATAAAATTGAATCCAAAGTAAAATAAAATCCATTTAATGGTTAATCTCATAACTTATGTTCCTAGTGGAGTGAGTCTTAAAATCTATATGAAATATTTGGAAATAGATTATACATTTCTATATAATTTTTAGTCTATTTTACAACATCTTCAGTAAATATAGAATAATTAAAAGGATTAAATTGTTATTTTACTATATTTTTATGAAACTTAGAAAATTATTTAGATAACTCACTAAATTATACGAACAAATCCTTTAGAAATCATGTTCAATATCCTCTTTAAGGTCCTCAATTAGTTCCATAAAAACATTCTACCAATAATTTTTTTTACACAGGGATCTCACTTTTCTAGTGAAAATAATTACTATTACATTAAAAATGAAAAGGTTGTCAAAAAGAAAATTTATTTTTTATTTTTAGTTTATAATTTTCATGATATTATTATAACAAATAGTAAAAATTAATTCCTTATAGAACCATATAAAGAAATTGTTCCAATTTTATGCATGGTCGAGTGTCACATATTAACCATCAAATATTTGGTGCTCTGCTATAATGTATATAGTGGAACATGGTTCGAATATTTTGTGAAGGTGCTATTATTTTATAACCAATTAATGTTTTCAGTCAATAAAAGGGGGTTTTATATATATTTAATAAGAATGGAATATTTTACTTTTAATGAAACTATTTATGATAATTCATGGTGAAAACAATAGATAAATTATTAATGGATTGATTTCATTGAGAATTTAAATAGTTTATGTAAAATTAATACTCACAATGTGATATATGAAGGATGGGGATTCTATAATGTTTAATATACAATCCAAGTGTCAAATTGAGATACAATCCATGTTTATATGTTATTTATTGATGCATTAATAATCCATGATCATTTATATTCCATGAGATCAAATAATATATGGAAACCTAAAATCCATAAAATGTGTTAGTAGTACATGACATATTCGATGGAGGCACACAATGTTATTTATAAAATCATGATGTATGATTTCTCTTTATCAACACATCATCCCTAGATAACGTAACTCCGCAAATTAAATTTTACATAGCCATGGAAATAAAGAGTTCAGTAGATAGGTATATAGATGATTAAGAGAAAATATAAGTAAAATTTAAAGGTATAAGGAATTATTTAAACTAACCAGACTCACACACATGAATGGAATAAAGATAACACACACATTAAATTTAATTGAAAGGGGGTTGAGGTAAGGGGGTCTAATAAAAAGTAAACCACCATAATCAATAATAGTTCTAAATAAAGTATTATAATGAAAATAAGAATTTCAAACTTACATTGACATTAAGTAAGAAATTGAAATAATTTTAACTAGTTTAAAACAAAGAAAATAGGAAAATGATAAATAAATAAGAGAGGAGGAGGGGTCTCTATAGTTACAAATAGACTTTGTAAGATCATAATGACCTTGATAAATGTGTGTATTTTATAATCGCCTTCCTTCAATTCTGTAAATTTCAACCCCTTAGATGAATTGGAGATAAATTTTTTTGGGAAAGAGGTGTGGTTTTTTTCCCTTGAATATATCCAAAAAAATTAATAATTTTCAAACCATAAGAAAGCCTAATCATAGAAAATTATAAATTAAATTATTTTCACCTCTATCTTACTTATCCTCCCACAAACTTCCATGTTTATTATATACTTTTATTAAAAGTTATATATAAATTAGAAAAGTATACATTTCTATCTTGATATACTACTAAATTTCTTAATTCTAGTTTCCTATGCATTTATAACCTTAAAAATATGAAATATTAGCATATTAAAAGTTAATGACTTTGTTCCCCATACTCTTATTTATCTTCATGAGATATTTCATATGATTTGGATTTATTTTTAGGAAGATATGTTTCTAACATTAAAAGTGTTCAAAATTATTAATAGATTTATAGGTATTCCTTTAATGACTTATTTGGCCCACTAAATATAGGAATAGAGCCCTTATATGTTTCCAAAATTGAGGGAAAAGTTTTCACAAAATACATTGGGTTTTAAGGAAATTGGGATTATTGATTTTTTCTAATAATTAAAACTTAATATATCATATATGATGAAATAAAAAAATGGTTGGTCTTATTTAATGATCAAAATAGCCTTACAAATAACTGAACTAATAATAGATCCAATTTAATGATTTATACAAAAAAATTACCTAAATTTTAAAAATAAATAATAATATAAATTAGATGAGAATATTAAAATTTTATGATCAAAGTATGAAAATGTTGTCAAAATGGATCAATTTAATCAATTTTATCATGTTGTATTTAATATAAAAAACTTTTTTAATGAAAATTAAAATGATTTGTTAAAAAATTTGTATAGGATGTTTTTAAAAAATCATGAATAAATAAAAAATTTCAGTGGTACGTTTATTTGTGAGTTTTATTATGCTTGAATATATGATATGTTTATTATTATATCGTTTTAGATGAGGATATTATTTATTTACTACGTTTTTTCTGGTACTTGTATGCTAGTTCAATATTACATGATGAAGATATCTCAAAAGTTAACTCAAGAAAGTGAATGTATGCACTATTTTCATAAAATTTTCTAGAATTTTTTATTTTTGAGTATGTTGGGTAGGATTTATAATTTTAGTAATTCAGGAAAAATTTGTCTCATTTACACAAATTAAGAGAACAAACTATTATTGTAACCTATAATTTCTTATTTAGGTTGTGATTCCTAGATTAATGGTTTCGGTAGTTATAAATTAACAAAGGATTGTGGAATAAATTTTTAAGGTGGAGATATGTTAAATTTATTTCAATGATTATTCCTTATTAAATATTAAACATGTATTTATTTTTAAGTTTGAGAATTATAAATTTTTAATTCATTATTTATGTTAATTAATTTCTTGTTTTATATTATTTAAATATTTATTATATTTATTATTTACATTTCATATAGTTGCAATATTAATATGTTGTTTCTGATATTACTTGTGTTTAGGATTTATTTTTGTGGGTTTCTTTATTCTTCTTTTCTCTCTATATTGGGAGTGCTTCCCTTGGGTCATTCCTTTAGAAAACTTCCTATCCTCATCTCCTTACTAATATATACCACTTTCTTGGATTTATATGTGTTTTTTATTAACTTGATAAAGTTTTTGTGGTTGATCTTTGTTTTGTTTATTCAGGGTGTTTTCCCACAAAGTGGGTTTTGTTAGGATACTCATACACCTCAAGGTATCCAATCAAAAACATTTCATGTGCCATATCTAGTTGTTTTAATATTTTATTTAAAATGATCAGTGGCTATATGTGTTTCTATCTTATTCTCCCCACCGTCCTCTACTAAGAATACTAGTTAGGATCCTTGATCCATATAGAGGTTCCCTTTGGGATTATAGTGTGATCCATATCATGAAATCTCTTTAGTTATTTTCTATGTTCCCTAATGAAGGATATGAGAGTGTTTTTTTATTAGTTGTTTTTTGGTTCACCTATGAATATTTATGGAGAATATTATATGTCTCATTCTCATAATACTCATTTTTTAGCACTAGGAGTATATATAATTCAATGGAGGTATTAATGATTTCTTATGTAAAACTCATGGGAGATCCTTCCATCTTTAGAGTGTAAAACTGTAGTATGGTCATGGATTAATGATGATAGTGACTACAAACATCAATGAACCTAGAGGATTTTATGAATGTGACACTAGGCCTCTAGTAAGGGGTTATTGGTCTTGTATTATGTTAATTTTCACTTATTTTTTTATTGTACATGTTGTTCCATTTATGTTATGAAGAATATATCATGGGTGTCTATTCATATTAAAGTAATACACAACTTCCTCAATATCCTCTTTGATTCTGGTCTACGAAGCTATAAGATCCTCATTATTAGATAGCTTATTTGGTCCTGTTATGGTTGATTTTGTCTTATATTAATGTAATAACCTTATATTGCATAATAAATCTTGTAATTATTCTTCCCCATATATTTTTTTCAGTTAAAAAATCATGTCAATATTTATTTATTATTTAACCAATATCATGTATCTCTTTATCAACCAAATACTTTTAATGTATCACTTCTGTTTTAGTGTTTTTTTATTCGACTCAACTACATTGAGTCTCTATGAACATAGTGAATTTTTCTTATTTTATATTTAATCATGATAAATAATGTTTAATATTATATCAATTTTGTTTTACTTATTTTATACTCTTATTTTTCCATGTATTCTGTCATTGATGAATCTTGATTACATTGTTTGGATTATTTATATATATGAACATGATTATCATTTTTGAAAATTTATATATAATGAATTTAGTTTTTTATATGTTTCAAACATGCTAAGATATTATGATTCAATTTTTTTATACTAAAATAGTTTATCTTTTTCATAGTTTATCATGAATATGTGTTTAACATTTTGTTTTTCGGATTGTGATTCTATTATGTCAATTTTTACTTGTACTAGAATATATTAACTTTCTAAATCATTTATAATTATAATTTTTTAAAATAAATTATTGTAATTTTATTTATTTTAATTGGTTTTATGTTTTAAAACTATCATAATAAGGATTAGTTTTTGATTTCATACTTTTTTATTTTTTCTAATAAAAATTATAAACAAAGGATCTTGGCCATTTAATGTAGATACACAATAATTAGGACTGGCATCAACCAGAACAATTGGTATATGAGATAACATAGGGCTGATTGTTTTTTGAAAAAATTTAAAATCATATTTTAATTATATAAAATTTATTTTTAAGGATTACTATTTGTATAATTCTTTGATGGTTTTTTTCAACTGTGTTGTTTCTCTCATTGGTTATAATTCTGAATCTATTACTGATTATTGTCCTCTATTATTCCCTTCATTTGTTTATCATAGTTGTTAGATTTATTTTTCCATTGGTTGTTTCTTGGTGTGTGTCTTATATTAAATATATAGAAGGGTTAGTGTGAGGTTTTATTAGGTGAGAGTTTAGAAGAATTAATTAACACTCAACACAAAAAAAGTAATAATAAACCAAAGAAATAATATCTACAATACTTGAAAAGAAACCCGTCTATAAATTAAAATATAGAACACATGTAACTTTCATAATTGAGATAATTATATTATATTCATCATATTGGTTTGAAAAATATCCCTTATAGGAATCTAAATAACTCCCACCAATGTAGTGTATCCATGAGTATAAACTGATTCACGCATCGTAAGAGCAAGAACCACCTTCAAACTCACAACATGCCAGTTTCTCTCAAAGTATATAAAATAGGAGGATGAGATATCAAATCTTATAATAATCCAATAAATGTATATAAAAAATATATATATGGAATTATCATACTAATATAGGCCTCATGGAGATTCCATGAGCCCTCATGAATTTACTCATGTTTTACAACTCATGAGTAAATACCTTTCAGTAACAACATTTGTAAACCTCATCAGTTATTAATATCCCTTTTATTTTATCTTATAAAATGATTAATATTTTTTATATCTAACATGGGATTTTCTTGTATAATAATATTTATCACATGGTTTCCAAGGTCAGGGTAATTATATCTTATACCATTCATTACGATAAACCATTACAATGGTGAACTCATCAAAATTAACTATTTTTTTCACCCTCATACCACTATTTTAAACTGAATTTTTAATATAAATTATAAATAAAATAATAAATTTAACTTATAATTTTATTTTATTAATTAATTTCAAAAAAAATAAATGGGGAAATTTCACTTTTTGTTGTCTTTATCATCAGGGGAGGTGAATTGGAGAGTTCAAAATGAAATTAAAGAAAATGGGTCAAACTGTATGAAATCTCGAGAACACTTGTGAAATAATTTTAAAATTATGAAAACTATATCAATTAAATTGAGATTAAATTATTTTGGATTTATTTTTCTATATAATCCCTATAGAACTTTTTAATAAATCTAATCCAAATCATCCATCTCGTTTCCCAAAAGAAGTGATCTTTTCAAAAAACTAAAACTACTCAAAGTCAAGAGTATAGCTGGGTATTTTGACAAGATTTCACAATATAAAACTCCATTAGATTAAAACTTTTACAATAATATATTAATTTTTCTTAAAAATGACTCTTTTTTTGTTAATTTTTTTATAAGTACTTTTAATTTCAAGAAAATTAGATAAAAGTGGAATTGTGAAATTTGTGTACAAAACTGCTACCTATCATTGCCTATACATTGGAACATTTGAAACCTCATTTTTATGTTTGACTAGGGGGTAGGGTTCTACTATTTTTTAGTGTGTTATGTTTCTTCTCATCATGTTATATTTTTTATCTCTCTATCCTCTTAAATAAAATTTAAATGAATAAAGATACCCACTCAAGCCTCATCCACCAATTAATGGTGTGCTAAACTGTGGGAAATCATTTCGAAGAAGAAACACACTTGTAGTGTGAGTTATATAATTTATATTGATATTATTTTTTGTTAATTTATTTGTTTTATCTATTTCTTTTAATTGTATCTTAACTTGTTTTAAATGATATTATATATTTAAATAAAAATATTTTTATTTCATTACAAATCATCTTTCAATTTAAAATGTGTGACTTGTGTTGTTACCATTAAAAAAAGAGTAAATTACCTTTAAAAGAATTGTAGATTTCAACATTATTTAGTAGTCCTTTCAACATTCATATATTCTAAAATCATAATATGAGATTTTTTATGTCAGGGTTTTGTTTTATAATAAGTCTTTTAGTAGTTTTGAGGGTAACTGTGATCTTTGTTAACCCTCTAAAAAAGAATTATAATAAAAATTTATAATAATATAAGAATAAGAAACATTACAAGATGGTTTGAAAATAAGTAATTACATCCTTCTCATGTTTCTCTAAAACTATAATTTATTTGTCAACTCAGTTTTCTTTATTCAAGCTAAATTTTTCTATTTTTATAAGATTAATAAAAACCCCATGTTTTTGTTTTTCATTTTATAAATAATTTTTAAAATTCATACTTTAAACCTTTAATACTACTTGAGAGATTATTTAAGGGCACAATTTTTTTCAAGTATTTCCCTTTGTGACTTTTAGGTATGAGTGAGTGGTCAAAATATGTAAACCATGTTACTACATGAATTTAAGGCATGAAATCAATATTCATGGCATAAATTGTGATTCATTGATTGAATTCAGGTTCATTTACTAATGGGTTAAGGGTTTAATTTTGTCATCCTACCTAAAATAAATTTATAGTGTTAATTATTGTTTCATAACATGAATTTTTATTCATTTTTTAGGTGTGAGGTTAATGAATTTTTAGTAGATGTGGAATTCAAAGAATTCAAAGTGTGAAGTATCCTTTCACATCATGAATGTGGCTTCAACAGCTAGCATATAAGTTAGGGATCCACCTCTAGATTATCATAATTTTCTTTTCCTATCTCAAACCCTGAGTGGTGAAGATATATTTGTCTATATCCTCTAAAGCCTCATTAATTAGATTCAACCCACTATCTTCTAAAGATCGATCTATGGTGATCTGAGGTTGTTTTTATTTATTTGATATTTTTTCTCTCTAGTTATTATTTTTTCATAATATGATGGGGTGTTCTGTTGTATTTTTTTGTTATTTATATTTATTAATGATAAAGTGATATTGTTGGGAGGGTTTTTTTGGGATTTTTTATTTCCCGTAGAAAAGGAAATTTTGGTTTGGTGATTTTGGTTTTGTTTATTCTCAGATAATTTTGAGATCTTTGTGATGAGGAATATATTTTTTACCTTTATCTTGATTTAAAATGAAAGTGTGAGATTATCATGTTTTAATCCTTTGGGTAATTGTGGAATTAACCTAACAAAAATAAGAAAATATAAATTTAAAGTATGAATGATATTGTGGTTTGATTTTGTGATCTCTTTGGGATTTATTCTTATTTATACCACATGTTTTTCTAATATAGTATGTTATCTTTATATTTTAGTTTTTTTGTGTGATTAAAATGGTTGTTTTACTAGAAATTTTATAAAAACATAAATTTGAAATAATTTTAATTACATTATTGAAGAAGGATGCATTTAAATTAATATATGATCTTCTTAATTTTTGATGGAATATGAATGTAATAATAAATTCATGTTTATTTTGTTTATAACTATTGATTTTGGATATTTTATAGGTTTCTTATTTCTAAAGACACTATTCACAACAAACTAGTTAATTCAAAAAATGAATTAAAATGGTTTTTTACTAAACAAGAATTATTTTGGACTAACCTAACCTGTTCTTATTGTGGAAACATTGTATACCTTGGTTTTATAACCTTATTGTTTTTTATTATGTATGGAAAATTCATTTTAAATGTATGTGTTCTCTAAAAAAAATTAGATCCTTGATGTTTTTATTTTATATCCTTGTGTGGTTTTTTTTCATAATTATAAATGGGTTGGGAGCCCAGGACTGTTTAACTAATGGTTATTTTTATATGATTGGGAACCACAGTTGATAAAAGGACTAGGATCCCGAGGTGTAGTGATGTTTGATATCGATAATTTTGGGGTAGTTTTTGGTTATGTACAATAGTGTAAGACACTGGTACGGTCAAGAAAAGTTCATATCAGTGATTTCTCATCAATTATTTTTATTTATTAATGCTTTCTGAATGTCTATATGGATGAATATTCTTATTATTAGGTCCCCACTATTTGACACAGTCAATATCTCAGCATGGCCTGTACAGTTTTGATGTAGTATCTTAGGAAGAATCTTAGTGAACCTTGATAATTTATTAATGATAAATTCCTAAATAAATAACCCATTATAAGGGTTGTTATTTATGGTAGTAATGCTAAACTATTTTCAATATTTATTAATGTAAACCAAGGGATGGTTGGATTGGACACTGAGGAGCATAGGTATTGAATATGGAATTGGTAATGTGGTTTAATAAAGTATGTTAGATGTAATGAAATAGTTAATCCACATTTAATGATGATGAAATACTTGGTAGTATAAGAATGATAATGAAAACATTCATTAGAACATGGTTTGGGATGATTAAAATCATAATCCTAGAAAAAGTGGTTGATTAATTAAATAATAATGAATCTGATAGTTGTGTTCTTATTTGATATTTATCTATAGTAGTTATAGCCAGGGGTCTTGTATGATGATAGTGGCAGATTATTCTATGTATTTATAGTTTTCTTAGTGTGATTTTTTCATTATATTACTTTTATTTTCTAATTTTATATAATACCCCACACTTCTTAGTAGAGAAACCAACACCCAAATGTTTTGGTGTCTGTTTTCTGTAATATCCAAGATAGAGAGGTAATATATGGTTGGATTCTCCCTCTCCCACACCCTCTCTTAATACATATATGGGTAGGAATATCCTACGCTATAATGGTTTATGGTATAGGCGGGATTCCTACCTAGGATGTGATGGAGCTCAATTTACGATAAATTTGTGTGTGGGTTATATTGTCTTGACGTATAACACATGCTTATTTCCAGTTATAGTGGCTTTAGATTCCCATGGGTGTATGTTCATGGGATATGATGTATGGAGGTATATTTCATTTACACATGTTGTAATGGATTTCATAAATACACTTGGTTATAGATGGTACAATGATGATGATGAGATAGATATGTGGACTAATGAAAATAAGAGATATTGGGGCCTATTTGGAGTGAAGGTAGTTAAGGCTAAGGCATTACTAACATCATGGATGACTTACTTATGCAAGGGATGAGAATAAGATTTGTTGAATTGGTGAGTGAGAGTGACTAACTCGTGGAGAAGTGGAATAGGGGTACCTTCCTATATATACACAATCTTTTTGATATAGAATGGTTTAATTCCAGGTATTACTTGGTGAGTTATCCATAGCGAGGATGGGGAAAATAGTATTACCTATTTGGTTGAAAAGTTAGATTCATTTGTTTATTCACTATAATCTAGTATGATTTTTTTCACATTTTACATGAGAGGTTTCAGGGAGGATCCTTCTGAGTATACATGTTATGTATACCCTAAATATATAAACTATTTTTAGTTTAGTATGAATAGGTTAGTGATCAAGATGGACATTATGATCTTGGAGGAGCTGTTGGAGTTCATACTCGATTACTATTTTTACTTTTGGTACTCTGATTTTGTCTTCTAGTTGTTTTAGTTTATGTATGATATTACATGAATTGGGATTTCTTATATTTTATACAAGGTTTTGGTTGGCTTATTATCCTTCCTATCTCTTTTTCCTTAAATTTATAGACATAAATTCCTCCCATGCGTCTAAAATTGAAATCCTATTGATTCTAGTTGTCAACCTACGGCCAGTTGGAAGTGGTCTTCAAGGGTCATTATCACAATTTATTCATTTTTAACTTAGGTGGAATACCATTTGAGGGAGAGGGTCATGATTTATGACCTATGGTCTTCCATATATTTTATATAATCTCTAAAAACCTATTTAATTTGACACATCATGATAGCACATTCAAATCTTTTCATCATTTTCGGCGTGTGATACATTTTAGAGTCTATTTTTTATAATATATTTATGTATTACGTAAATATATATTTTTTAACTTATAGTTTCATATATCTAGTTTATTTGTAATTTATTTTTTATAGTTTTTTTCATGATGGGTTCTTCTTTAAGTGAAACACTAATATTCTGACATGAACTAAATAGGATCAAATTTCATCGACACCGAAACACACAACTCAACTTTTTGACGGAGGACACAAAAATCCTGAACAACCCTCTAATCCTTACTTCTCATGGAATGAAAACCAAAAATGAATTTAATTTATAAAAAATGGATGAAAATAATTTTAATTTAGAATAACTGACATCGCAAAACATTTAATTCCAGCCATATTATATACAACAACCAACTAAAGCACCTAACTTTGAATTAAAATATATTATGATTCAGTTATTACAAATAAATATAGAAATAATATAAATGACACACATAATCATTTAATGGAAATACACAATGTATTTTCAACATTAAAACCTATAATAGTGGTTTAATAATTTTTAAAACTATGTGATTTTGCATTATAATACTCTGTATAAGAAAGAAAATACTATATAAATACCCCAATTGGAAGTTGGACAGAAATGAAATTACTTTTTCTTGAAAAATACCTCCAAAAGTGAAAATAAATAAGAAAATAAATATCTATAATAATAAAAATTAAGTGAAAAAAATAGTTGAATACAGGGAACACTTTAAAAAGATATGTTCATTTTTCCCTGATCATCAAATAAGTGATCAACTACTAATCTAATATTTTATAAATGTCTAATCCTTGTGGATCATAGTATTATTGATATAGATAAAGGTGGTGTTCTAGTGGCCAATAATATATTCACTCCGTGTATAACACCCTAAAATTTTATAAAATATATTTTTTGAATAATTTTAATTTCTTCGACAGCATTCATTACATGCAACACCGAGTTTATCTATCATTACACACAACAATGAGTTTTAGCAAAACATGACATACTATTAAAATATCATTATTTAATAAGATAGTTATCCTTTAGATTTTGGAATGGGGGGAATGAATCAGATTATCTATATTATGAAAATGGATCATTTACAAATTTATATATAATGAATTATTTTCATCCTAATTAATTATAAATGAAAATAAAAACCATTTAAAAACAAAGAAACCCTACTTTTTAAAAAAAATAAATTTATATGAATGAACATGTTTTAAATAAAAAAATTAAATAGATCAATTTTGGTGAATTATTTTAATGAATTTTATATATTATATATTTAATAAAAAAAATTAACATGAAACTTTTCTTTTTTAGATAAGAGATACGAATAAATCTAATATTACACTTAAAAACTGTGTTTTTCTAAAAAAATAGTATTGTCAGTTTTTCTGGACATAATTAAAAATTACCTGTTTCCAATTTTATAAAATTTATTATTTAAATAATCATTTCAAAGTTATATTGGTCTTATCGTTTGGTATTTTTTTGAAAAGTTAAATTTTTTGATGAATAGTGAAAAATACTGGTTTTCATTTTAAAAAACCATTTATTTCAAAGCATTTAAAAATTTATAAATTATTAAAATAAGGTTTGAAAGGTAAAATTTTTCCATTTATATATATAATAATATAATTTAGTTCATTTTAATCAATTTTATTTTGAATTTTTATATAAAAACGTTTTAATCTTTTGAAACTTTTCTCTTTGGAAAATCGTATTTTCATCGCATCTGCAGTTTTAATTTGAAATTAAAATTTTCCAATTATATGAATGGATTTAAGAAAAATAAATTAAAGATTTGTAATAATAATAATTTATATTATCTAATAAGGTCAAATTAATTTTTGACCATAATGAGTTCTAAAAATAGTAAAAACTAATTATCACGATTTAAGTAAAAATAGGTTTAACGGGGGTTAAACTAAAACAATAAGGTTTAAAATGACATATAAACTTGTAAAAATCCCATTTTATGGCCATATTTCTGACTTAAAACATCTAAGATCTGATAATGGGCCATTTTGGGTCCCTTTGGAAAGTGAAAAACGTGGTTATATCTTTTAATTTTAAAAAATTACAAATGTGCCGTAGGCCTCACTTATAAAAGGTCACCCCCTATCCTCCCCACTTAATACTTAACAACCCATTGGTTTGGAAAAAACATGACCAAATAAATTATTTAATTTTCTCCACACATAATATAAGTCTTATATTTGGTCATAAATCAAACCTAGGAAGGCTTTTGGTGAAAACCAAAATAAATCGTCCGAAGAAGATATAATGTCCCTAACCAAACATCTTATTTTTTTCTTCCTCCACCTCCGTCAATTATAATTAAAACATAATGATATAATAACATATATATACTCTATATATTGATATTTTTTTATGTTAATGTAGTAACCAAAAACTATCGCCACCTCCATCAAATGGGATGTGAAATTATTATATGTATGTACTTTGGCTACCACCTCACGAACCAATGTTATTCATTTTCTATCACCACCTCAAATAAATGGATATAATGATAGATTTAATGATTATATATTATATTTATTATATAATTATACTTATTTAATTATATTATCACATATTATTATTACTTTCCATTCCTTATGAAATATGATAATGTCGCTCCTCTGTACGGTGGACAACCACCTCGTGAAGCGATGTGATTTGTTTTTCCCTGAATCTTTTCATGTAAAGTAATAAGGAATAATTTTATATTAATATATTATATTAATGAAATATTAATAATTATATAAAATAAATATATCATATCCTTTTTTACCTTTCTATTGAAAAAATGATAACGTTGATCGTGTTTACATCGTACCACTACCTCGTAAAATGATGTGATTCATTTTTCACAAATGATTTACATAGAAAATAAAAAAGGATAAATTTTATGAATATATGTGATATATATGACATGATATTTATTATTAATAATTAATATAAAATCCACTTCCTTAGCATTTCACCCACTAATGGAATGATAATTTCGCTCGTGCATACGTACGACCTATCGTCTCTATGAAGTGATGTGATTAATTCTCACTGTTAAAAATTAAATAATGATTTTAAAGTTTTTTATAACTAAAATAATATATTTATCAAATTAATATAATTATATATTTTATATAAAAATAATATATTTTCAACATCCATAACTTTCCAAAAGAAACATGTTGGACAAGATAAGATAATTAACACCCAAACCAAAAATGATAATGAATGATTATTAGCGAATGGGTAATAAGATGCTATAAAAGGATCATATATGATATTATAAATAATAATTTGATTCTTTTATAATTGAATAACATATTTAAAACCAATATAAATGAGTTTTAAGAATTTTCAACCAAATGGAAGCATGAGGTAACCGGTTAATAACTCAATTTCCATTCTTTGGGATATACGACTACTTCATTGATTATGTTATTCTAAAATTATGCGAGAAATTAATTTTTATTACTTTATATTATTTTTAGAATTTTTTTTTGTGATATAAATTTATAATACAGAATCTACCAATCTATTAACAATCACCTCAATGATACAAACATTGTAAGGGTTTTGTCTCAAACATCCTTCTTTAAGACACATGTTCTTATATGAAACTAATTTATTTTTAGGGGTGTATATACCTACCACATACGTAAAATATCTTGAATAATTCCTATATCATGATATTTTATGTAACAATTAATCTACTTAATTCAAGGGAATTTATGATTCAATTGTTTCCAAATTAGTAAGATTTTATGTTTCAATCTCATTTTAATTGGGATTGCTTATGTTTCAAGTTTTATGTACTTTGGGCTACCACCTCACGAACCAATGTTATTCATTTTCTATCACCACCTCCAATGAATGGATTAAATGATAGATTTAATGATTATATATTATATTTATTATATAATTATACTTATTTAATTATAATATCACATATTCATTCTTAATTTACATTCCTTATGAAATATGATAATGTCGTTCCTCTGTACGGTGGACAACCAGCTCGCGAAGCGATATGATTTGTTTTTCACTTACTCTTTACATGGAAGGTAATAAGGAAAAATTTTATATTAATATTTTATATTAATTAAATATTAATAATTATATAAAATAAATATATCATATCCTTTTTTACCTTTCTATTGAAAAAATTATATCGTTGATCGTGTTTACATCGTACTATTTCCTTGCAAAATGATGTTATTCATTTTTCACAAATGATTTACATAGAAAATAAGAAAGGTGAAATTTTATGAATATATGTGATGTATATGACATGATATTTATTCTTAATAATTAATATAAAGTCCACTTCCTTACCATTTCACCCATTAAGGGAATGATAATGTCGCTCGTGCATACGTACGACATACCGTCTCTATAAAGCGATGTGATTAATTCTCATTGTTAAAAATTAAATAATTATTTTAATGTTTTTTAAAATGAAAATAATATATTTAAAAAACTAATATAGTTATATATATTGTGTAAAAATAATATATTTTCAAGATCTATAAATTTCCAAAAGAAACATGTTGGAAAAAATAAGACAATTAACACCCAAAACAAAAATGATAATGAAAGATTATTAGAGAATGACTAATAAGATGCCATAAAATGATCATATATGATATTATAAATAATAGTTTGATTATTTTATAATTTAGTAACATATTTAAAACCAATATAAATGAGTTTTAATAATGTTCAACTAAATGGAATCACGAGGTAACGGGTTAATAAATCGATTTCCATTCTTTGGGATATACGACTACTACATTGATTATATTATTCTAAAATTATGTGAGAAATTAATTTTTTTTAATTTATATTATTTTTAGATATTATGTTTTTTATATAAATTTATTACCCAGAATCTCCCCATTTATTAACAATCAACTCAATGATACAAACATTGTAAGAGTTTTGTCTCAAACATCCTTCTTTAAGACACATGTTCTTATATGAAACTAATTTATTTTTAGGGGTGTATATACCTAACACATACATAAAATATCTTGAATAATCCCTCTATCATGATATTTTATGTTACAATTCATCTACTTAATTCAAGGTAATTTATGATTCAAATGTTACCAAATCAGTAAGATTTTATGTTTCAATCTCAATTTAATTGGGATTACTTATGTTTCAATCTGTATGTACTTTGGGCTACCACCTCACGAACCAATGTTATTCATTTTCTATCACCACCTCCCATGAATGGATATAATGATAGATTTAATGAATAATTATTATATTTATTAAATAATTATAATTTTTTAATTATAATATCACATATTTATTATTACTTTCTATTCCTTAAGAAATATGATAATGTCGCTCCACTATACGATGTAACACCACCTCGCGAAGCGATGTGATTTATTTTTCACTTACTCTTTACATGGAAGGTAATAAGAAATAATTTTATTTTAATAGATCATATTAATGAAATATTAATAATTATAGAAAATAAATATATCATATCTTTTTTTACCTTTCCATTGAAAAAATGATAATGTTGATCGTGTTTACATAGTACTCCTACCTCAAAAAATGATGTGATTCATTTTTTAAAAATGATTTACATAGAAAATAAAAGAGGTTAAATTTTATTAATATATGTGATATATATGACATGATATTTATTCTTAATTATTAAAATAAAATCCACGTCCTTACCATTTCACCCATTAAGGGAATGATAATGTCGCTCGTGCATATGTACGACATACCGTCTCTATGAAGCGATGTGATTAATTCTCATTGTTAAAAATTAAATAATTATTTTAAATTTTTTTATAATTAAAATAATATATTTATAAAATTAATAAAATTATATATATTATGTAAAAATAATATATTTTCAAGATACATAACTTTCCAAAAGAAACATGTTGGACAAAATAATACAATTAACACCCAAAACAAAAATGATAATGAAAGATTATTAGCGAATGAGTAATAAGATTCTATAAAAGGATCATATATGATGTTATAAATAATAATTTTATTGTTTTTATAATTTAATAACATATTTAGAACCAATATAAATGAGTTTTAAGAATGTTCAACTAAATGGAAGCATGATGTAACGTGTTAATAACTCAATTTTTATTCTTTGGGATATATGACTACTTCATTGATTATATTATTATAAAATTATGTGAGAAATTAATTTTTATTACTTTATATTATTTTTAGAAATTATGTTTTTTGATATAAATTTATTACACAGAATCTCCCCATTTATTAACAATCACCTCAATGATACAAACATTGTAAGGGTCTCATATCAAACATACTTCTTTAAGAAACATGTTCTTATATGAAACTAATTTATTTTTAGGGGTGTATATACCTACCACTTACATAAAATATCTTGAATAATTCTTATATCATGATATTTTATATTACAATTCATCTACTTAATTCAAGGGAAATTATGATTCAAATGTTTCCAAATTAGTAAGATTTAATGTTTCAATCTCATTTTAATTGGGATTGCTTATGATTTAATTTCCATTGAAGGAAATAATTTGATAATTATATAATAATACTCTTAAATTTTATGTTATATGTTACAATTTATTTCCTTTTTTTCACACATAGATCATGAACATTTTATGATGGGTATTCCCAGATATCCCTCCAATGAATTTGGTAAATCTTTAGTCTCATGAGACGTTATGTATGGTATTAAGTAGTAAACCCAATCCTTTATGGGAATATTTCCACCATATGATATTTTCTAGGTAGTTATCCTTGACTCATGTCTATTTCATGTATTGTGTTTCTCCCACATTTATTATTATTCCATTATATTAGGATACTATGTTATTTACATCATGATTTCATTTTATTACTCATGTTCCTTCTAGGTTAGTATATCATGATATACCTCTGACTCACATGTTATGTTTCTTTAAAAAGTTTATTCTTTTATTAGGATTTTTAGCTCACCCCTTCATTTATTTATTACCTAAGTTATCCCTTGTTGTTTTAGGATCTAAAATGGATTTTTGGAGCTCACTAAAGATAACAAAATAATGATTCCATATTTATGTTTCCTATTATTTAATATGAACCTAATCTTCCAAATTCACTAGATCTCTACTATCCTTGTGTTTCATTAATGGATATTTATGTTTAGGAATCATGTAATAAAATGTGTAAAATTTATAGTTCACCAAAGTTGGTATCATAAATTTTTTTAGTTAACCATTAGAAACTAGGATGATAAAACTTTAGTAAAATCCCTACTGATTTGTCTGAGGATGAGTCAAAGTATATGAAAATATTCTATAATTTTGGTAAAGGATATATAGAGTGGTTTCTAATAAATTACATCCCTTTCAAGATACTAAAATAGGATGTATCTATGGAAACAAGTAACCTAGGGGTAATAACTCTTCAAATAGTTCATTTAAATGGACTCGATTGTCACCAATTTTAAAATAATGAGATTTACAGCACACATAGTTTGATACTCTTGGGGGATGTGATTTAGAAAATCAAAAAATATTTACAAATAATCATAATGGATTTAAATATATGGTTACTATGAATAAACTAGGATAAACATAAGGTGGAAAAGTTTAAAAATTAAGGTTTCATGATTAAGTCATCCTATAGATTATTTTTCATGATTATGTGGTTTTGTTACATGAATATTGTTTCTCACACTATACTTTTTAGTTTTAGTCAATTGTGAGAACCATAAATAACTAGGTTAATGTTTAATGTGATATAAAAGATGTTTATGAGTAACCAAATGGGATTATTACTTGAGTGATGTATATTTTTATTAAGCCTAATCATTTATCATGATATATGATTAAAAACTTTAACCTTAACCAACTCTCAGACTCCCAAAAGAAGATAATGATAGATTTCATTGAGTGTTTGAGTGGTAGATACAATGGAGGAAAGAATATTTCATTTTCTATATGTTTTGAATTTGGGAAGAATCACTCAAGTTAATATATCATAGGAATGGGAAGATGTTTAGAGTGTGGAAAAAGACAAGAAGAAGGTAATTTATAAGGAAAAATGAAAAGTTTGGTTACTGAAATGGATGTCAATAATTATCTCCTTAAGTTTTCATCAAGTGATGAATATTTTAAATGTATAAATTATAGGAATTATGAGAATCTATGTTTAAGGGGGAAATCTCATGTATAGAATCAGTAAGGTGGTACGAGTAATGATTATAACGCTGATGATGAGTACACCACAAATGACATATGAAAGGTATGGGTTGTTATAACAATATTTTTTATATTTAATGTAAGAAACATGATTAAAATGAGGTTAATGAATGTTAATACATGATTCATATCTTATATTTTAGTAAATGGGTATTAAATATTAAGATAATTAAAACTAGTTAATGGTTTAATAATTAAGTGGAATGATTGAAATGTGTGTGCATGGGAATTCAATAATTATCTTATATGAATAATGAAATATATAAGGATTGTTCTATTTAAGTTTTCTAATAAGGATTTACAAAAATATATTGAATGGTTTTATAAATGTTATCTAAAGTTAAGGTGATATTTTATAGAAAACACAAGATTAAGGGAATATAACCCTAGAAATATTCTTGATTTTAATGGAATGGTGTTTTGTTTAGGTAAAGTAATTATTGATATGGATAAAGTAAAATGGATGGTATTGATGACCCTAGAACTGACTAATTGTATTTTGATAAAGTGGTATATTTTATCATTGATGTAGTTTATAATATAATTGGATTTATAGAATATATTCAATAATATGTTTTTTTATTTAAGTAATGAGGAATATTGTTTGTTTTCATTGTGTTTTTAGGGTAATTCTAGTTATTACCATGCTTCAAGGGAATATATGAACAAGTTTTCCATATATTTGGTATGTTTCCATTAAGATATACTTATTTAAATTTGGGGGATTATAGTTCAGTTTGTTTTGAGAAATTTATTTATTTTATTTATATATTTTAAATTATATAAGGGCCATAAGGTCAGCCATTTATAGAATGGTTTAAGTTGAATTTTGGATGAGGTTTTATAGATTAATGTGTTGTTTCACCATATGCTGATTTATGCATACCTTGTATTAACCATTATTTTTATAATAACTACATATAGATGGAATTAATTATTATAATTTTATAGATCTTATTATTTTTTAGTACATCAGACATGAAAAATTAATCTCTTCGAGTAAGAGGAGTAGTGGAAATTGATTAAGGCACAACCAAAGGATGATATTGTTCTTATGAAATAAAATGAAATCAAATAAGTATATCCTCTCATGAAAATTACACAAATTTTAGAAAATGCTGTTTAAATTAAATGTTTTCCTATTACCATAAAATTTTCTTATATAAATTACCTTTTTCACACATCTTTGGTTTATGACTTTGTGGTTGTTTATTTTCACATTATCATTCACTTTCTTGTTATCAGTGATCTTTGTCACTCTATATCAATATTTTCTTGTTATATTCCTCTTCTATGCTAATATTTTCACTTACCTCAAATGTTCTAATATATGGGAACCTAGTTATGTGTAGTTTTTCATGACCTTATCATATCCCTTTACCTCTTTTCAAGAGTAATTTTTTATCAACCCTTTTTACAATGTGGGTTTCCAATAAAGTGATTTTCAAATGTTGAACCCTTGATTACCAAGCATAAGTACAACTTGTGATGGTGAAATTTATTTAACGGTGGTAGAATGTAATACCCAAAGATTTTATGAAATATTTTTCTAATAATTTTATTTTCATTGATACATTTCATTACAAATAACATCTAGTTTATCTTGTGTTACACACAACATTTATTTTTAATGAAACACGACATACAATTAAAATATTATTATTTAATATGAAAGTTATTATCTAGCCATTAGAATATAGGGTATGAGTACAATAAAAAATTTATTAAAATACATGGTTTACACATGTATATATAATGAATTATTTTGTGAGAAATTAATTATAAATGAAAAAAACATTTTAAAACAAAGGAAACCTTTTTCTGAAAAGCTATTCCTTTTCACAAGAACATATTTTACCTTAATATACTAACCAAATCACTTTTGGAATGATTTTAATTAAATGTAAATTTTATATATTCAATTAAGTCTTCTACATTAATCATATGTGTTTTCTATACAATATATAAGATTAAATCCAATTTTATGTTTAAAACTATGGTTTTCAAAAAAAATAGTTTTGTTCTTTTTTGTGTACTTATTTTGAAATTACTTTTTTAAAATTTTATAATATTTATTAAAAATAAATAAATTTATGTTTTTAAATTATCATATCTAATTATTTTTTAGGGAATTTTTTATAATTTTTGGAAAAGATAAATATTTTAATTAATAGTGAAAAATATTGGTTTCTTAAGACTTATAATTTATTTTAATGCATTTAAAAACATAAAAATTATTATAAGATTGTTTTAAAAGTTAAATTAGTTAAATAATAAATCTATTAATCCAATTTTTTCATTGGGATAAATTTCATATTGAATTTTATATAAAAACATTTTAAACTTTTGAAACATTTCTCTTTGAAAAACCACTTATCATTGCATCTACCGGATGAGTTTTAAATTAAAATTTTATATTTATTTTAATGGAATTTGTAAAAATAGATTTAATATTTTTAATTTTAATGATTTATATTATATAATAAGGTCACCTTAAATTTTCACCATATTGCATTGTAAAAATGGTAAAAACAATAATTATCACGGTTCAGGAAAAAAATTGGTTTACCTTGGGTTCAACTAAAAATATAAGGTGTAAATAAATCTTAAAAATTTTCTAAAACCCATTTTATGGCCATATTTTGGCCTTATAACCTCAATGGTTCTATAATGGACTATTTTTTTCCTTCAGAAGTTTTAAAAATGTGGGTACACCTTTCTATTTTCAAATATTACCAGTGTGTCACTCACCTCACTTTTAAAAAGCCACCCCATATCTTCTCCCCTTCACACATATAAAACCCGTTGGTTCAAAAAATACATAAGTATATGTGGGAATTAAGGATGTCATTTATTTATGTATTTTTTTAACCAACAGGTTATGGATGTGTGAAGGGGAGGGGATATGGGGTGGCTTTTTAAAATTGAGGTGAGTGACACACTTGTAATTTTTGAAAATAGAAAGGTGTACCCACATTTTTAAAACTTCTGAAGGCTCAAAAATGGTCCATTATAGAACCATCGATGTTATAAGGCCAAAATATGGCCAATTACATTTATGAGAGGTGTTTTTTTAACAAATGTTTTTTATATCATAATGTTATAAGTATATGAATAATACACAAGAATGTTATACGTATAACATCCTATATAGTGATTTCGTATAACATTATATTCATTCAAGATAGGTGTTTTTTTAATGTTCATGAGCTACAAACATATCCAATTACATTAAATGTTATACGAAATCCTCATTCTTTTGTATGGTGGACTACTACCTCACGAACCGATGTTATTCATTTCCAATAACCACCTCTCATGAATGAATATAATGTTATATTTAATGACTATATATTCATTTTATTATATAATTATACTTCATTAATTATAATATCACATATACGTTATTACTTTCCATTTCATAGTAAATACAATATTTTTTGCTCATCTGTATAGCGGACTAAAGCCTCGCGAAGTGATGGGATTAGTTTTTCATTTATTCTTTATATGAAATGTAATGAAGATTAATTTTAGGTTGACATATTATATTCATTAAATATTAATAATTTTTGAAAATAATTATACCATATACTTTTTTACCTTACCATCCATTGAATAAATGATAACATTGTTTGTGTGTATGGTGGACTACTATCTCGCGAAGGGATGTGATTTTGGTTCACTAAATCTTTACCAGGAAGGTAAAAAATAGATAAAATTAATAAATATATGTGATATATATTAAATTATATTGATTTAGTAAAATTAATATACAATAAAATTCCTTACTCTTTCACATGTTAAGGAAATGATAATGTTGTTTGGGCGTATGTACCGCCTACCGTCTCCACGAAGTGATGTGATTTATTTTCTATGATTGAAATTAAATAATTATTATAAGGATATATATAATAAAAATGAATTATATTTATAAAATTAATATAATTGTATAGATTATGGAACTATAACCTATTTTCAATATCCATAACTTTCACAATGAAACGTGTATGAGAAAACAAGGCAATTAACACCCAAAACAATAGTGATAATGAAATATTATTAACGAAAGAAAAAATAAGAATTTATAAAAGTATAATATATGATATAATAAAAAATATTATTATTCTTTTATATTTTAATAACATTTTTAAAAACACTATATAGGATGTTAAAGAATACTCAACTAAAGGGAAGATCAAGGAAAGGTGTTTCTTAACTCAATTTTCATACATTAGATTATATGAATACTTCATTGATTACATTATACCAAAATTCAATGTGAAATGACTTTTGATTAAATTATTTTTTAATTACATTTTTATTTGTGTGGATATACATTTGTTAAACATAATCACCCAATTTATTAACTCTTACCTCAATGATATGAACTTTGTCAGGATTTTATCTCAAACTTACTTCTTTGAGACACATATTCTTTTATGAACCTAATTTATTTTAAATTGTGTATATACAATCCTTTTATATAATATATCTTGAATCCTTAAAGTATCATGATATTTTATGTAATAATTAATCTACTTTATTCATGGTAATCTATGATTCAAAATTTACCAAAGTGATTAGGGTTTATGTTTCAATCTCTTCTTAATAAGGACTCCTTAAGCTTGAATTTAAATTAAAGGAAATTATTTGATAAATTTATAATAATCCCCTTAAATTATATTATTATCTATTTATTCATGTATAATTAAATGAATATTATCATTTCCCTCTCTTTGGTATTTAAATTGATTGATAAAATTTTCTAAGAAAATGTGACTTCATTTCTATCTTCGGTCGAAAACCCTTTTTCTTCCAAATCCAAATTTTCTAAAAATGTTTTCAAAAATGTTTTATAGTTATTTTTTAAAATCATTTATACCATTAATTTTATTTTTAGAAGATTTTAAAATTTTAATATTATAATCATTTTACAAAAAAGGTGCGTTTTTACTTTTCTTACCAAAATGTGAAACGAATATTTTTTCTTTTAATGTATTCAGTATGAGTGAAACTATTCCTCTCTCATTACCACTCAATTTTTTAAATATTACTTTGTAGTTTCAAAGTTTATTTTAAAACAAATTTTTTTATTTAATTTTTATAAAGTTTTATATTTTAAATATGTTTTTTCAAAATGAAAAGTATATTTTTCTCAAAGAATGTTCAGAGTGATATTTTAAAATCATTTTCCATCTAAGATGACATCCTTTGATGTTACTAAAACTGAAAACTCTATTTTACTTCATGATGTATTTAAAATTTTCAAAATTATTTTCATCAATTAAAATAACCATTGATGTTATGGGTTTCTTCTAAATTATTTTTTTATTTCTCTCACACATATACCTAGTCTATTCTACCCTCCTTTAACGGGGTAATACAATCCTTGTGATCTTTTATCAAATGAATTCATTAAGAAGTTTCCTATGATTATTACATGAATAAATATTATAAAACCCATTACTATTCCATGGGTAATTATTATGTTATGACTTATGATTAATTTCCTTTATGTATAACACATAGATCATGAACATGTTAGGATGAGTGCACCTAGATAGTTATCCAATGAATTGGGTAAAGCTTTAGTCTCACAAGATTTCATGTATGGGATTAGTGAGTAAACCTAGTTATTTATCTGACATTTTCCACCATGTGAAATTGTCTAGGAAGTTAGACTTGGAACATGTTTATGTCATGTTTTTTTTCCACCAAATTTCCTGTGATTCAATGATATTATGATATCATGTTATTTACAATATGATTTCATGTTACTACTCATGTGACTTCTCTTTTATGATATCATGTTATACATTTGAATCGGATGTTATGTTTCCTTAATAAGTTTATTCCCTTTCTAGTATTTTTAGATAACATCTTTATTTATGTATTTTATAGGTTACCCCCATGATATTTTAGGAGATCAAATGGATTTTAGGAGTTCATTATGGATAATAAAATAAGATTCCATGTTTAAGTTTCCTTTTATATAATATAAACCTAGTCTTCAAATGAAAATAGACCTTTTATGATCCTTATGATTTATTAATGGATATTTTTGTTTGATGATCATGTAATAAAATTTGTAAATTTAATGGGTCACTATAGCATGGAAACTCATTAAAATCATGGAGAAAATGTGAAATAGTTTGCTTATATGTCATGTGCACCTGTCAAAAGAGTCCATGAGGTGCATACTTTTAAATTCAAGAATAAGGTGGACAATTAATTTTTAAGAGGAATGTACCAGACCTTGATAACATTCTATTTCCCAAGGGAAATATCCACTACCCCTTTCACTTTATATCAGTATATGTGTCACTAAAACCCATTATTATGACTAATACCCTCAAATAAGAAAACATTTTATGAGTTGTGAAGAAATATTCCTAGGTCACCCATATAACCAACCAATTAGGAAATAACTATACTATTCATCCAACTATGGATGGAAATATAATTGATCATTTAGAAAATGGGGTATTTCAACTAACATTAAATGTCATATATTGGGGTAGTGTAGTTATCTTCTACCACTACCCAAAAATACTCAACCACCCAAACGTTATTTCCAATAACCCCATATAAAACCTGATCCTATTATATTAGACCTAATAAAACAAATGGATATAAATAATATATAATTATAATAAACAACCCAAGCCACTATAAAAGTCCTAAAAATTCAATTTGGCCAAATCACTAACTCATTTATGGAAATCCAAAGTCATGCATCAAGAAAACATCCTTCATAACCAATATTTAATGAAAGGGACAGGGGAATTGTTTATGTCATCGCCCTTTAGAGTGGTACACAACTTATATTTTAAATGACCCCTCTATTAGAGTCATCCCATCCCTAGGGAACCCCATTCCAACTGTCTATAAAGATTTAAATGAGTAGAAGTGTTTTCTAGAGATAAGCCCCACCAAAATAAATAGAGTGACAATTAATGAACCCCAAATCCCATAAATTACTATTCCATTATCCCAAAAGACCATCATACCATGGAAACAAAAAAAATTAATCATTATATCTAAATCCTGGAAATAATCAAAAAAGTACAGGTTAACATTCCTATGATTGATGTTGTGATGTAAATTACTCCATATGACAAGTTACTAAAGGATAGGTGTACACATCTAATGTGACTTTTATATTATTAAAGGGTGAGCTTGGGGAATAACAACTCATCATTGATCTAGACATCACTTCCCACTAAATTCAAGAATCATACGACATTCAAAATTCTATATACCATACGGGAGTATTTTTTTGGGATTTTATTCTTAATTTGGGTGCCTCTATAAATATGATATCTCGCACCATTTTACATTCATTATAGGTTGGGTAAATAAAGACTACTTGAATACTTGTTCAACTAGAAAACTAGAGTATTGTACACCCTTTTGGTTTTCTAAAGGTTGTTATTTTTAGGGTTAAAAACTTAATATTTCTTTTTATTTTTATCTTCTTAAAATGGAAGATTATATGATGAATGGACATGCCCAAATTATATTGGGGATAGATTTATTTAAAATTAATAAAAAAAATTAATTAAATTACCCAATGGTACATTATCAATGTATTTTTGTGGTTTCATTATCCACTTTAACATTCTTGATAACATGAAGCACCCTTAAAAATAGAGTCTATTTCCTTCAATTAATTTTATTTATGTACTCCCTATCTCTATGGAAACTTCTTATATTTACCCTAACCCCATTTCCATGTTTTCATAATTTATAGACATTTTAGTTAATGATTCATGTGTTTAATTCTATAATGGTCTATAAAAATTCTATGTAAGTTTATTAATTGATGATTTCTTGTGAACTAAGGACATAATGACCATCGATGATTCCGGTCAGCTTGTAAAAGTATAATCCTATTATCAATATGTTACTATTAAGTAGATAAATAAGATCATAGACCTCTCAATTTTTTCTTCCATCTAATCAATCAAAAATCCCCTATAATTATAAATTAAACCACTACCTAAATATTAAATATATTAATATCTTGATATTATAAATTATTTTTCAGTCACAATTGTCAATTCACTTTTATTAAAGAATGAATTATGATTTATTAACATCTTTAAGGAGTATAAATAAGTATTATGATGAAAACATACTGAAATTACCAATATTATTCAATCAATTCGCATGCATTTTAAATTATTATATAACGAGGAAAAACTAGTGAAGCGGTCACAATGCCAACTAAACCCACACAATATGATATCATTAAAAATAAATACTAAATTATTGGATACTATAATCACTTATCCTATATATAATAGCCAATTTATAAGTCCACTATAAGTATTTTCTAAGAAAATAGTTCTATATATAATCAAAAATGAAAATAGTGAATTAGTACCAACTCAGGTGCAGCATAGTTGGCATATATATTTGGACTATCACCAACTAAAACAACGCACTAGGATAAACCATTTTCAATTATCATTCATTAATAAGATTCTATACTTGTTAGTATATAAGTATAATTATTGTTTCTAAAATGGGTATTCCAAATATTTTCAAATCCATTTTCCCCTAATATTGGGAAAAATCAACTTTTACTTTCCCCTTTAGCATTGTTTTATATTGGAGGATTCCGTTTTATTTTTTCAATGCGTTAGTTATATTCTAGTGATGCATGGTTTGTATTTTCTTGGATTATCTATAGTATTTCATGGAAGTATTCAGGGATGATTTAACAATATATGGTTCCTATTTTGATGAGTGTTTGAGTTGATTAAGTGGTTTACATCAGTATTGTATTGAAAATAATCTTATATTAAACTGTGAGAAATGGAATTTTATAGTTTGATAGCGGATAATTCTTAGACACGTCATTTTTGGGGATGGTATCCATATATATAAATCAAAGGTGTATGTCATTTCATCTCTACCATTTACTAGAATTATGTAGGATGTGTTATCTTTATTGGTTCATGTCAGATTGTATCACTATTTCATTTGTCGATTTATAAATATTAAAATCCCCCAATCCCAATTACTGTAAAAATACAAATAATCTATGTTTGATAAAATATGTTATTGTGATTTTAAGAAATTAAAATGGGGTCTCATGTTTCTCCTAACAATCCAACTACCTTGGTGGGATTTACCGTTTGAGATAATGTGGTTTGATTCCAATAATGAAATTAGTGTAGGCTTATATAAATGTTTCAATTGAGCTCCACATTTCATTATATATTACTAAAAGGCGTTGTCATGGGTGCTCTCAAATGATGTTCAGTTTCAGGTTATTTCGATGCAGTAGAGTGGCTTACCAAAGTCATCTCTCAAAGGAGGAAGTAATTTAAGACAACATATTTATGGTATTTCGAAAATAAAATTAAATAACTCAAAGACACTACTTGAAAGGATGGTGGGTTGTTTATCATTTATAAAACAAGAAGAAGTTTCCTAAAAGAATATTTTTTTTCTTTTTTTATTATTGAAATGAAGTTCGGTTAAAAAGACACAACAAGAAGTTGTTTTTTAAGAAAATATTTTAAAAGGGATAATCGATATAACTCTGCATCTTCACTTACTTATAAATCATTATCATTAAAACTAATATCCATTTAATTATGATCCCCTAATTTGTTAACCCCCAAACACTATGAGAATTAACTAAACCACAAAGATGAAATGAATTAAACCCGAGGCTGGCTTCGAAACATTCAATCATAGAACCCTACTTGGATTTATGTTCTAATTCTAGCTTATGGTCAGTGGTAAATTATGGAATATATCCATTCTAGAAAATAAGGATTAATTGTGTTTTTAGTATTGTATTTTAAATATTAAATTTATCCCTTGTGCTTTTGTTTCACCGGTTAAGGTTATGCTCTCAAAATTCACACATTACTCGACATCAAATGTTTTTTCATAGATCCTTAAATTGATTGATTAGTTTAAATTAAATTAAAAAATAAATACATATATATCATATTATGTGAATTACAGTATCTCATTGATTAAAATTAAATTAATGATGAAGGTTAGAGTTACATTTATTACTAAAAGGAACTACTCTTCCATGGGCGGTGTAGTCATCGTAGAAACATTTTTCATGTACAAAGGTTACAAAGGGTAGAAACCAATATCATTTATACTCTTGATTTCTAGCCCAAAAAGGAAGATAAATAGAATAATAAATTTTAAAAAAACAGAATAAAAGATAAGAAATAAAAGAGAAACCAATAAGTTTATTATGAAAACAAAAACATTACAACATGAGAAATAGAGGGAGGCTTTGATGAATGAATACTTGATCCAAGATCTCCCCTATTATTATAGGAAGTTCCAAAACCTCTATGGTGATGAGAGGGATCCTCTTAAACTCCAAAATTATAGCACTTCACTCCTTGGTCGAACTTGAAAATGAGGTGCCCAAGGTGTCTATTTATAGCCAAAATGGGAAGTGGTTTTGGGCTCCTAGATTTTTGAGATACCACTTGTGTCTCAGTTTTGGGTTGGTAAATGGACTATATAGACTTGGAAAAAAAAATAAAAGTTATATCCCAGAATATTGACTATGTCTGTATCAAATTTTTCGGCCAATGGAGGATGAAAGCGTGAGATATTGCTGAAATACAGAAAATTATTTTTTGACTTCGTGCATATTTTTTCCCCGGGACAGATTGGTTTGTATGGACACTTTAATTGGATAATTTGGATTTGGTTTATTGATATGAGTTGTATAACATGAAGTTTTGGAGTGGTCCACAAAATTTCATCCCATTTTGGGTCCTTGATTTTGAGCAATGTGCAAAACATTGGACTGGTTCTCTTGGGCTTCCATGCAGTTTGGCCCATTTCCCTTATGGATCATCTCCGACCCTCCAAGTCACCTCCTGCTACAACAAAATCAACCAAACAATTATAATTGAACTTTTTAATATTGATAAACATTTATTAATTTAATCAAATTGGATTATCAATTTGGGATAATATTTTTAATTTTAAATATGAAACTAGTTTAAAACAGCGATGTATGGGTGAAATAAAGCAGTGAATTGTGATGCGATCACACCACCACACTTACCATTTTGCAGTCCTGGTAAAAACCTTATATCATTTATTACAAAAAAATATGAAAAGTAAACATCAATATCAAATCAAAACAAATTTTAAAACACATATCCTTGAGATCCAAAAATTCCACACCAAGACACAAAAGATATCATGCCTCATAAAAAAACATTATTTTCAGTTCTCCATTTATATCATTCAATATATTTCCAATTCATTTGTCCTCCCATATAAACAAAACACTTAACTCACTTTCATTTTCTCTCATCACAAAAATGTCAATTTTTCAAAAAAAAAATCTCATCCAAACTCATACGACGGTCACTATAGGGTTGATAAATTCCTACATTGCCACCTGATGTAGGTTAAGGACATATATTTATCATTAGTAATTTTCAGATATTTTTTGTGGATTTAGGTTTGTTGGATTTATATGTGAAAAATTCAGAGGCTAAATTGGGAGGGATTGACTCTTTTTGAAGAAAAAATTAATTATTCTAATTTTCACTCATGTATGGTCTCATCCTCACTCCCGTTAGTATCAATTCAAGTAAATCATCATGAAAACACATGGAAATTTTATACCATTCATCATTTCATAAAAAAAATCAATATTCTCAAACATAGTTTTTTCGTGAAAGCTCCAGATAGGCACAACATTATTTCTTCATAGGAAGCTCTAGAAAGGCAAAACATCTTTTATAATGAAAGCTCTAGAAAGGAACAGCTTTCAACATAATTATTTTTTTAGTAGAAAAAACATATCTTTGGAATTTAATTTTCCACCCAAAGTATCACAAAATGTGGTAGCACAACACAAGACAGCATCCCCCACACTTAAGTTCAACTAGATTATGGAATTTCACTTAAAGAGTTGGTTGGATTGGGAAAATTGGCTTGTAATGTGCCTATCCTAATAGGTTGTTCATGGCCTCTAAGGGATACAAGGACTAAATATTCTTGGTATACCATTATAAAATGGATTATTATGAAATAGGGGCTTTAACATCAAACAAATTATTCATTCATTTAAAACACAAGTACCTCAAACCCTCATGTTTTGATAGGAATAAATAAAATTTTGGTTAAATTAGGCAGGGTTTGGTTCTCTCAAGAAGTAAGGTAAATGTAAATAATATGAAAATAATGTTTCATAAGCCTCATAGAAAATTGATTTAAAATATAAACAAAGTTTTATGTGGCATGGGATTCAAAACTCAGAGAACTTATCACGAAATTAATAAATATTTGACCTTGAAATGGTGTCATTTCTAGCTTTCATTTAAGCTCAGTTTCATGGGATAAATTGTTTCACTTATTGATATGGATTTTAAAATGATGATGAGAATCATTTAAGCTCAAAAGTTTCAACAACATGAAATAAATTTAAAAATAAACACAAAAAATTTGAAAAACACTCATTTTTTTTTTGAAAAAACATTGAAAAATAGGAAAACAATTGAAAGTACAAAACTAAAAGGTTCCCTACCCCACACATAAAATATTTCTTCATCCTCAATGTGAACCCATGAGATTATATGTGCACATGAAATACAGAATTTAAAATGGTAAAAATTATATAAAAGTGAAAGTGTTAGGAACAGCCTGATGTGCTCAAGGGATGATGGGGTCATGTTGTGTGATGAAATCCACTAATTTAGTAAGAAGTACCTCAATTTATTTCATTTGAAGTTTACCATTGACTATAAATATACTTCCTGTGTCCACTTGTGTGATCTCCACTACACCATAAGGAAAGAACATTAGTCACAACATAAGGACCTAACCACAAGGAATGCAACTTACCAAGCATCAGCTTCAGTCGTGAACTATAGAGAAAGACTTTCTATCTAACTTGAAATTCTATTTTCTAGATGATTTTTTTATGAGATGATTTGGAAATTTCCTTGTATAGGCTTGACTTCTCAT
Source organism: Viscum album (assembly GCA_963277665.1). Lineage (NCBI taxonomy): Eukaryota > Viridiplantae > Streptophyta > Magnoliopsida > Santalales > Viscaceae > Viscum > Viscum album. The sequence continues at coordinate 1,513,410,768 of OY728127.1, read as the reverse complement.
ATGAAAATAATCTAATCTACTCAATCTCTTGAATTTGTAGCTTCTGTTGAATTCCATCTTGGGTCAAATTCATGTTGCATTTCTTTATAACCCAATAATTCTGAATCTCAACTTCCACGGGGAAATGATATAATTTACCAAAAAACAATCCTAAATGTGGAAATATTGATGGGAGTTTTGTATGTTTTCCTATAATCCCATAGCACATCATCTAAGCACTTGATCTAATCCTTCATATTTTGTTGCATAGTTTTCTCCAAAATTTGTTTCATCTCATGATTTGAAAACTTAGCTTGGCCATTTTTTTGGGGTTGTATGGTGTTGATGTTTTGTGTGTCACCCCATACTTTCTAAGGAGGGAATCCAAATTCCAATTGTAGAAGTGTGTCCCTTGGTCACTAATGATGGATTTTGGCACTCCAAACCAACAAAAAATATGTGTCTTGACAAAGTCTACTAGAACATGATAATCATTAGTCCTAGTAGCCTTAGACTCCACTCATTTACTCACATAATGAACAAAAACCAAAATATACAAAAAAACAAAGGAACTAGGAAATGGACCCATAAAATCATTTCCCCACACATAAAAAATATCACAGAATAGTATGGGCTGTTGGGGAATCTTGTGTCTCCTAGAAACATTTCCAGTGTGTTCACAACGTGAGAAGGACTTGAAAAACACATGAGCATCATGGAATAATATTGGACAATATAATTCAGATTCTATGACTTTCCTAGTTGTCCATTGGGTTCCAAAGTGTCCACCACAAGAAAGTGTATGACAAAAATGTAAAAGAGACTCAAACTCATGATCATGAACACACCTCCAAATAACTTGATCACTACACATGCGCCAGAGGTATGGATCATCCCAAACATAAAATATTTAATCTCTCTTTAATTTTTGTACTAGATGTTTATTTAAATTTGCAGGGATTTTGGATGCAACAAGGTATTTCACTTAATCAGCATACCAAGGATGCGTACCTGAGATGGAATAATGATGCTCATCGGGAAAAGTGTCCGGAAGCGGTACCTTGTCCAAGGTGTAATCCTATAGTGTGTGAGTAAGCCTACGCGTGTGGTTAGCCACCAGGTTTTTTGACCCCTTCACGTCCATTATCTCAATATCAAATTCTTGAAGAAAGAGCATCCATCAGATTAGCCTAGGAATTGCATCCAGGTTCTTCAAGAGGTACCTTAGAGCCGTATGGTTAGAAAAAACAATTACTTTAGAGCACAATAAATACAAATGGAATTTATATAAAGAAAATATTAAGGAAAGAAACTCCTTTTCTGTGGTTGTGTATTTTTATTGGGTTGAATCCAGTGTCCTTGATTCATAGACAATCACATGTGAATGTCCCTCCACCCTCTGAGATAACACAACTCCAACCACAGATTTGGAGGCATCAAACAAAATCTCAAAAGGAAGCTCTCACAGTGGAGGATTTATGATAGGTGGAGTGGTAAGACTTTGTTTTAGATCATAAAATTAATTCCTTTAAGAATCATCAAACACAAAATTATAATCCTTTTGATGTAATCATGAAAAAGGAAGAGCAATCTTACTAAAATCTTTGATGAAGCACCGATAAAATCCTGCAGAACCTAGGAAAGATCTGACATCAACCACACATAAAGTATAGGGTAAGAAAGAAATAATATCTACCTTATATATAACAACATCTATCCCATGTTTTGACACTACATGCCCTAAGACAATGCCATGTTATACAATGAAATGACACTTTTCAAAGATCAAGACCATATTCTTCTCAATACAACGATTCAAAACCATTCCCAAACTAAAGATAAAATCATCAAATGAAGACTCTTAAACTATAAAATCACCCATAAATACCTCTACAAAGGACATAATGAAATATGAAAAAATACTCACCATGCATATCTGTAAGGTACTTGGGGAATTACAAATTCCAAATGACATCCTTCAGTAGGAAAAATTACTGAATAGACAAGTGAATTTTTTCTTCTCCTAATCCTCTGAAGTAATAGGAATCTGAAAATATCTTGAAAATCCATCCAAGAAACAATAGTGTGTTCTCCTAGCTAGTATCTCAAGCATCTGATCAATAAATGTTAGGGGGAAATGGTCCTTGTGAGTGGGATGATTTAGTTTCCAATAATCAATACACACACGCCAACTATTTTTGTACCCTCATTAAAACTAACTCACCATTCTCATTTTTAATAATAGTAACACCACTTTTATTAGGCACAGCCTAAATAGGACTCACCCATTGGGAATCTGAAGTGGGATAGATTATACCTTCCTTGAGAAAGGATTAAGTCTCTTTTGTGGTTGTCTAACTAGTTTTCCCCATCCTCCAAAATAATTCTATGCATGCCAATGGAGGGGCTAATCCCTAATATGTCAGCCAGGGTCCACTTGATTTCCCTGATTTCTCCCTCAAAAGATTCAAAAAAAATTCTTCATGTTCAAAATAGAGATTGTTAGCAATTATAACAGGTAATTCTCACCCCTAAACAAGTTTGAGTATTTTAGATTTGGTTGTAATGGATTGAGTTCCAATGTGGGGGTGATGTATGGATGTAGAAATTGAAGGAACTGAAATATTTTCACAATGAACATCAGTATTAGAATATACATCATCAAAATCATACAATAAAGCATCAAATCCATCAGCATACTCAACATCCATGTTATAATCAGAGTTCAAATTATCAAAATCAGAATATGAATCAATATCAAAATCAAATCTAAGAGAGTATTGTGCATTAGAAAAAGGTGGGGAAGTACTCTTACACATCAAACTAGAACCAATACTCATAATCTTCTTAATTATAGGATAATAAAATTCCATGTTGTTTTTATTTGGTGGTTAAAAATGGGAGATAAAAAATTCATAATGGTCCTCTGAGGGGTACTTCACGGTGTCCATAACATTAAATACCATAACTTCATCCCCAAACACTATGGAAAGTGTACCCTCATTGACATTTATGGAAGTTTTTGCAATTAAAAGGAAGGTCCTACCTAAGATAATGGGATCATGAGAGCTTAATTGATCATCCTCTATGTTAAGCACGTAGAAATCAGCTGGAAAGATCATGTCTCTTACTTACACAAGTACATCCTCAAGGACTCCTACTGGATATGTTGTAGCTCTATTTTCCAATTGCATCACTGCTCTTGTCGGATTCAACTCACCAACCTGTAAAGAAGAAAATACAGAGTGAATAATTACATTTATAGAAGCTCTTAAATCACAAATGGAATTAGAAAAGTGTAACTCCCCTATGGTTCATGGTATGGTGAATGTACTGGCATCCTTGCACTTTGTTGGCATTTCTTGAGTTGGTGTAATTGAAGGTTCAAGGAATAGTGGAAGCATGGTCGGTCCAGCACCCAAATTTTATTTTTACCATGATCAATGTTTATTCCAGGATCAATACGATGATAAATTCCAGTCTCCATAGAATAGAATCAAATATTTATATACAGAAGGAAGAGTCCTAAAACCATTAGAGTGGATCTTTCACAACATCTTTTTAATTAATTTAATTAATTTCAAAAAGAAAATAATACCTATATCTTTAGTATTTTCTTCATTGATGATGTTGATCACTTGGAATGACCCTTTTGGATTATCTTTTTTCACTTGAAAGGTTCCAAACTAGAATCCCTCTAGCGGTGATCCACACATGCTCTGATCGAAACTGATCGTTATCCGGGTGCTAGTGTGGCAAAGTGAGTGTTGTGTGTTAGTTGTTCTTGATTGCTTGTTCTTCATCCATGAATAACGTCTCTCATTCTTGAGAGGGGAAGGAAGAGGATTTGAGAGAGAAATTTTTTAGCTCAACAATTCTCAATTCACTGGGTGTGTGGTTCATTACTTGGCACAATAGACGTATGTGTCTATTTATTGACATAAGGATTTAGTTACAATATTTAATTGCATAATAGTAATTAAATACATTCATAACCTTAGAGAAAACCCATTCTATTAATAAAAATACCGCTTCCTTATTTATGGTGTGCCAAATTGAGAAAAACAGAATTATAAATAAAATTCTACGTCACAAAATAATAGCAACGTTATTTTAATTTGTGTCAACAAGTTAAATAATTATTTATCATCTTGAAAATAATTATTTCACTACTGGAACAGCCTTTTTCCTCTCAAACTCAACTTCCATTTATTGAACACCCGAATAAATAAAGAAAAAATTTATTCTCTTAAATAAATATTTTATTTACAAACTAGTAAATAAATATTTATCAACTGTTCAATAAAATAAATAAAAATATTTTACCCACAATCTGTTGAATAAATATTTATCTCATTTATGAAATTATTTTAAAATTAATAAAATTATTCCATTGTCTTGAGAATAGTATTTATTAATTAAATTCAAATAGAATCTAATTGAGACCACCAGAAACACTTAGTGTGGGACCCTCTTGGATTCTTTCTCATTGGCATTAGGTGGGATTTCCTAAAGTTCAGGAGTACTATCTAGAAACTAGTCAAGGAACCTAAGAGAATGAACATAAATTCACAACAATGACATCCACATATGAATTATCACTTTGTAATATAATCCTTTTTTCCCAATATCTCATCAAGTAGGTTTCATGATAGTGTCATCAACTTTTATGCTTGATACATCATTCTTTGACTACCTAAAATAAATTTGTCGTTACACCATGTCCATATAATTTCACATGATGGTTCTATTTCAATAAAAGGGATGAGATATCAACCTCCATAAATGGAAGGGGAAAATCCTTCCTCGAATTATCCATTAATAACATGCCACTCATGACGCACCCAACATACCCTATTTCTTACCAACAGTCTGTGGGATGGTTTTCGTCAGTAAATCAAAGTGTGTGAGTCATGAAACGTATTAATGATAATATTAAAGTCTAAGGATCATTAAACACACTCGCATATAGAAATATATGATGAAACCAAAACATGCAGAATTCCTACTGGTGGGTATGTTCTCATAATCTCCTGTCATGTTGATTACCAAGTGTGAATTTCATGGGAGCAAGTCTCATTTTCCTATGAGTACTCACACCTAATGGTCTGTATGTTATATGTCCCATAATAGTATATCATTCAACCATATAACTATATTTAATAATATTTTTATAGCATTCCAGGGTTCTGATCATAGCGGGGAACTAACATGACCTTATCAACGCAATAAATACTCTAGGAAATTATTACATCATAGTCATGCAGAACAATGAACAATATGCAATAAGATGTTTAATATTTAAATATATTAAATATCCTCGTAATAAAAGTACAACCAGTTGGTTCTAGGACACCAACTCTTACAGTAATGAGTGTTGACACATTTCTTCAATGACTGATCCTCTCATTTCCCTAGATCCCTCTTCGATTGGTACAGAGTTCTTTTAAGAATCTGGCATAGTTTGGTGTTTTTTTAATGGATTCAAGTAAAGGGATGTTGATCTATACATGCTTGAGTGTATCCAAAACTTATTTTTTTATCACCTCTTTATCCATATTTTTTGTTTGAATAACTCTATTTGGAAAATGAAGAGGTTTAAGAGGATTATCATCAATCTTTTTCTTAACTTTTTCTTTCTCCTTGGGTTCCTCAACAGTTGGTGTGGAATGGGGATTTTTTGGTGTTGAGGTGTATCCCAGTGTATTGGTAGGTACAAATTTATCATTCATTTGCTTCCCACTTCTCAATGTGATGACACTAAAATTCCCCGTTGGATTTGGAGTAGGTTGCGAAAGAAGATCTCCAGAGTTCATACATACTAGTTCATGGAGGGTAGTGGCAATTAGGCTCATTTGTGTCTTCAACTCCCTAGGCTATGAACCTTGAATCTTCATCTCATTCTATTGATTAAGAAAAATTTGATTCAAAAGGTCATCAGTGTTAGAATCTACCTTGTGTGGGTGATTCCATTCTTATTTTCTTGTTGATTATTTGGATTCAAATCTCCTTTGGGGTAGTTGGAAATTCTACTAGTAAGGTGGAGGCTGCTGGAAGTTTTGTTGAAAAGGGGAACTTTTTTGTTGTATGGAGCCATACCTCTTGTCTTATTGATCCTTACACCCTTGGTTTTATGTTGGTTCAAAGTAATCAATATTCTTTTGGGAATATGGTTGTTGTTTCTTCTAATTTGGTCACCCAAGAAATATTGTTGCACAATCATTAGTTTCTTTTAGTTCGGGGAAACAGTTGGTAGGGTTGCTTGTCTCAGTAAAAATGACATAAGGCCTTGAAGGAGTGGGTCAGGATGTCTTTTCTGCCAAAGAAATATGTCTCACTATAGTTTTAAATTATTCTAACTAAGTATCAATCAAATTACATTCAAGAGAAGATGGACTTACCTGATGTACTCCCCTGACATGGGGGGTACCTCGATCATGAAATTTTTGAGAGTTTTATGCCATATTATCGATCAAAGCACATCCGGCTGCTGGTGTTTTATCAACCAATGCCTCTCCAGCTGCAGAATACACCATGATCCTCTCCATATGTGTGAGTCCTTCATAGAAGTATTAGATGAGGATTTTCTCACTGATTTGGTGATGCGGACAGCTTGCGCAAAACTTCTTGAATCACTCCCAGTAATCATACATTTACTCCACCTGTGCTTGATTGATTTATGAGATATCCTTACGAATGGAAGTGTTCCTTAATGATGGAAAAAAATCTCTTCAAGAAAAGTCATTCTTAATTGTTCCAACAAGTTACATCATCAGGCTGTAAATAATACATCTAATCCTTTGCAGCTCCATCAAGTGATAATGGGAATGCTCTTATCATTATTTGATCATCAGGAAAATTTCACGGTTTTAGAGTTAAGGAAACCATATTAAATTATTTAAGGTGTTTTTTGGGTCCTCTCCAGATAATCCATGAATCTTTGGAAGAATGGGAATTAACCCATATTTCAGTACAAAGTCTGATTCGAGATTTAGGTACGCAATAAAATTTGGTTGATAGTTAATATCTGGTGCATACAAATCTCGAATAGTTATATTAATTTCATTGTTATTTTCTTCATCCATTGGTTCTTTTTTAGGTTTTATTTTAAATTTCTTCCAATTTCAATGTTACTAGAATGGATGAATTCTCCGGCTGGTTGAATGTTGAAACTTTTTATAGACTGAGAATGTCTGATTCGAGCCCTAGGGTTGCATCCAATCTCAGGTTCATGATATAAGATATTCTCAAGATTAGTTTTTTTCATAAATCAATAAATGATAAAAAAATAAATTAATAAAATTTGACCATAATAAAAATAAAAAAAATTGAGTTGGTATGATAAAAATAAAAGAAGAGAGTGAGAGAAAATAACTTGAGCAAGGGGGAAAAATAAAGAAAGAGGAGAAGAAAATAATTAAATGAAAAATAAAATAAATACCACTTATTGGTTTAATAAATTACTTGTCTAATTGTAAATGGTACCAACTTTAAAGGCACTATCATGGACGCTCTCAAATGATGTTTGGTTTCAGGTTATTTAGGTGCAGCATAGTGGCTGACCAAAGTAGTCTCTCAAAGGAGGAAGTAATTTGAGACAACATATTGAATGTATTTTGAAAATAAAATTAAATAAATAAAACACACTAATTGAAAGGATGGGTCTTTTTATCATTTATAAAACTAAAAGATATTTTTTGGAAGAATATTTCATTTTTTGTTTTTTTTAAATGAAGTTCGATTAAAAAGTCACAAGAAGAAGATGTTTTTTAGAAAATATTATAAAAGGCATAGTTGATCTAACTGTACCTCTTAACTTAGTTATTAATCATTATTATTTAAATTAATATTCAGTTAATTATGATCCCTTAATTTTTTAACCCCTGGAACTTATGATAATTAACTAAACCACGAAGATTAAATGAATTAAACCTCAGGCTAGCTTCAGAACATGCAATCATAGAACCCTACATTGATTGATATTCGAAGTCTAGATTATGGTCAGTGGTAAATTAGGGAATATATACATTCTTTAAAATTAGGATGAATTTTCTTTATGTGTTTTATTTGAACTATACAAATTTATCCCATGTGCTTTTGTTTCACCGGTTAAGGTCGCACTCTCAAAATTCACACATTACTCGACCTTACATTTTTTTTCATGAATCATTAAATTTCTTGATTATTCTCAATTAAATTGATAACTCAATTCATATATCACATTATTTTAATTACATTATCTAATTTATTCAAAATAAATTAATGAAGAAGTTTAGAGGTAGATCGATTACTAAAAGGAACTACTCTTTCATGGGTGGTGTAGTCATCGTAGAAACGTTTTTCATGTGAAAAGGTTAGAAAGGGTAGAACCCAATCTAGTTTTTAAAGTTTATTTACATCCCAAAGAGGAAGATTAGGAGAATAATAAATTTGAACAAAAAATAAGAAAAGATAATAAATAAAATAGGAACAAATAAGTTTATTATAAAAACACAAATATAACAACATGAGAATGAGAGGAAGGTTCGATGAAGGGGTCCTTGATTCAAGAGCTCCCCCTAGGAGTATAGTAATTTCCAGAACCTCTAAGTGATTATAGGACTCATATGAAACCCCAAAATGGAATCACCTCACTCCTTGGTCGAACTTTCAAATGAGGTTCCCAAGGTGTCAATTTATAACCAAAATAGGAAGTGGTTTTGGGCACCCAGATTTCTAGATATCACTTGTGTCTCCATTTTGGGTTGATAAATGGCCTTATTTAGACTTCAAAGAAAGATAAAAGTTGTCTCCCATAATCTTTAATATCTATATGTTAACTTTGTCATACAATAGAGGATTACAGAGTGAGATATGGCCGAAATATAGAACAAACATTTTGACTTCATGCAGATTTTATCCCCTGGACAGATTGGTTTGTATGGCCCCCTTAATGGGAGAATTGTGCTTTGGTTTCTTGAGATTCATTATATCACATGATTTTTAGGATCTTTCCAAAAAATTTCATAAAATTTGGAGGTATTTATTTTGATAAATGTTCAAAACAGTGGCCAGATGTCCTTGGGCATCCATGTAGTTTGGCCCATTTCCCTTCCGGATTATCTCCGACCCTCCAAATCACCCTCTCCTACAATGAAATCAGAAAAACAAGAATAATTTCCCTTTTTAACAGTGATAAATATTTAATAATTGATTCAAAATGTAATATAATATTTTTAATTTTAAATACAAAACTAGTTTAAAATAGTGATGTAGGGGTGGAATAAAGCAGTGAATTGTAATGAGACCAATTCCTCACACACACTAGACCCTACCCAGAAAAACTACAAAAAAACCAAATTTAATTTCATGTCATTGTTTGTGCCTTGGATAAATATAGTTCATATTTTTTTAAAACCAATGTTATTGTGCATTCTAACCAAATAGTCCTCTAACATCTACTTATGAAATTATATTCCAAACCTTGTTTTATTCCTTTGAATCTCCTCCTTCAATAATTCAATTTATAAATTAATTATAAAAAAGGAGAAAATAATGTGGAGTCTGGACATATATGTAGGATTCTTATATCCTTTTACATTGACTAAACCCCTTTTATTTTCAAAAATGACATGTTTCCTGATTATAAATTTTATCAAGTGTAAAATGTTATTCCCATCTATGTTGACATTGTAAATCATTTTATAGAATATTTCATTATTTTTTATTTCAATAAAAACCAAGATTATCTTCTTAAACATGAGTACTATTTCTATATTTGGTATAACCCTTACCATTTGTGCACATTTATTGATCATTTCCTATGGATTTATGTACTTTATAGTGAGTTTTAGTTTTTCCTCCTGTTCTATCACACTCTTGCATGTTGGGGCCACATTGGTCCTTAATAATATTCTTATAAGGTACATGATTCTTAATTATCATTATTTTTTTAGAGTTTACATAATTGTAAAAGGATGTGTTATTCATCCATAAGAAATGAAATTTCATAAAAATAGTTGTTTTCCATGACATGTTTTAGGTTTGGGGGATCAAATTTATAGTGAACTGGGCTTAACATACATGGATATTAAATCATTTTAGATTAATATTTTTCACTTTAAAAAATTACATGGCTGAGTAACATAACTGTTTAGTGTCTTTTGAAACATGGAACACAATATTATATTCTTGGTAAAAGATCTTCAATGTTTCCCTTAAAAATATTCCCTTTTTTTATTCCTACTGAAATCCTTTCTTCATAACCCGGGTGAAAGGATTTATAAGAAAAGGTGAGCTCAGATTATCAATAAGGGTTAAAAAGGAAATAAGTAAGGATAACATAATCATAATGGTATGATAACATGAAAATAATATTTGAATATCATACCCTGCATATCAAATATTAAAATCATGAGTCATTGCATAATTATTGTAAGTTCATAAGACAAGAATCATAAGGGAATCAAGAGCATAATCCATAGGAGAATAACATAGGAATAAGTCATAAAATTTTGGGAGATACATAAACATTTAAAATTATTTTGATACTATTCAAGACTAACTTCAAAGTTTATCTTAGTATAATGGTTTTACTCCCCAATTAATTTTAGAAATTAGGTTTCACTCTTAAGACCATCTTCACTGACAAAGTCCTTTACTGAACCGAGTTCACTCCCCATTCCATCCATGTCTATCTACTGAGATACAAATATTTACCTAATGAATTGGAGCACTATCTGGGTCACCACATCATATAAGAAGTAATAGTATTATCTTACACTATCTGGGCCACCCCCTTATATAATATTTAATGGGATTACTCGATGCTATCTAGGTCACCCCATCGTATAAGCTATAACATGCTTAGTCCATGATATATGTATAAGTCCCCAGCTATAAACATTACATAATCTTGAATTAAGTTAATAATTCACATAGAGGGTCTTTTCAGGTTTATAGTTTTAGTGAACTAGGCTGTAACTATTACATTACATTTCAAAAATTACAAAGTAGACACTGTTACTGTATCCAAATTTTTTTGAAATAATAAAACTCCTTAAATAAAACAAGAGTTCTTTTCTGGATATAAATATTCTTGATTTATTCCTTTCTCTTACCCTGCCTGATATCCTATGAAAAACATTTCAAAAACATGGGGTGAGCATAAAAATCTCAATAAGGGTTATAAAACATGGAAAGAAAACATTAGTCCATCAATACAAAAAATTCAATGAAATCATACTTTTCAATCTTTAACATACCATAAAAGATCATAATATTTTTGAATAAAAAATGGAAATCATAAATCATAAAGGTAAATTGTGGAATCCATAACATAATTATGTTTTAGCTTTCACAACTACATATGGAGTTACATTTGGAATACCCATCATATTATATTCCCTAAATCCCTTAGGATAAACATTATCGTTTACCTCTGTCACGTTACCCAATTCATTGGAGAGCTATATTAGGCTCACAAGCCCTAGGTTTATCATGGAACCACCCGTATGCATAAATAAAACCCAAGTACCATAAAATTATAACAACACATAAAAAATCATAAAGAAAAGATAACATTTCCACATTGAAATAATAATATATCATTTCAATATATTGACATAATCAATGCCTTCTCAAAACCATTTTCAATAACATTTGAAACATTTAATGAAGAGATTTTGGAATAAAAGTTTCCCATACCAATTTGAAAATTTTATTGGAATTAACATTTTAAAACTTCAATGTCCATATAAATAAATCCTTAAAACCATTTTGAAAACAAGTACCTTAATGGGAATTATTTAGAAAAATATATCTTCAAAATTTTTAAAATGATGTTTTAGTGAAAGAGTCTCATAAAGATTGAGAAACACTTGAATAAAAATACTTTCTGAATAATATCAAACAAATATTATAATATCATGAGATTAAGGATATTCATGATATAATATTTCAAAGGGTAGTATATACATCTTATAGGATAATAAAGGTGCACAATATCAAGATATGACTCAATGAAAGGAGATTGATACATAGTTCATTACAAAGATTTTATCATTAGATTAAGGATAAAAAATGATATAATTATGTGTGAAAAATATAAATACACCCAATATAATTGGATATTAAGTGTAAAACAATCATATTTTATTCACATATATTCAAAGCACGGAATAATCCAGAAGTATAATTTTAACCCAAAGAATGGAAATTTGGTTACGGAGTTCCCTTACCTCGTGTATGACATGACTAGTTCATTATTTAATCTTATGAATAATAAACTAAATTTAATTTATACTTTCTTAAGAACCTTTATTAATTTTATTATTCCTTTTATATTACTTATTACCATGTTATAAAAACTGCATAATCATTTTTGTTAATAACAGTCGTTTTGTTAATATTTGGTACTTGAGTCAAAAATGAACTTCTTATAATTACAAGTTGTCCATGTGGTAAAAAGTCCATTATCACCTAGAATTATATTAATGATTTAGATATCATATATATCATATATATCTAGTATATATATATGTATTTTTAATAGTACATAACATTTGGAGATAAGAAATGAAATGCACGGTTCATGGAGACGGTAAGTCGTACTTACGCATGAACGCTACTTTCATTTCAATTTTGTATTTTAATGGAATGAAAAAATAATGATACATAGGTAGATTATAATTCCCGTATAATAAAATATATAATTTCATTAACTCAATCCTTTATATGTTCCATTTATAGTATAAACGAGTCATACCACTTTAAGGGGGTCGTAGTCCGCACTTCCTCAAATAAAATTATCGCATTTACCCATTATGGAAACCATAAAGGTGTGATATAAATGAAAAGAATAAAGAATCATAGAGACAATATTAATATAAAATATATATCACATATAAATATAGTTCCATATTAATGGACACTATAAGAGGCAGTGGGATATAATTAAGCAATCATTGTTTCGTGAGGCGGTAGTTCACCGTCCACAGAAACAGTATGTTTGTATCCATTAGATAGAGGTGTGTGGATGTGTAGTTCAAATAATCATTATAAAAACAACCTATTATATTGAATATATTTATTTTGTTATAAAATAATGGAATAAATAAATATTATGGGGTTAGAGAAAGAAAATAAAAGAAAATAACTTGAGAGGATGTGTTACCTTTAAATCAGGTAACTCCCTTTGGTTTGAACTAAAAGGTTTTTTTGATTTTCCTTCTACCTAGGGTAAGGCTTCTGGGAAGAGGATAGGTATGTTGGAAGATTATTTGAGTAGAGTTTGGATGAGCCAAGGGGCTTTAGATGTGTGTATAATGGGTTAGAGTTGGTGGCTTTTTATAAGAGGGAGGAGGGGCTCTTTAGGAAAGTTTGAAAGTATTATTTTATTATAAAATGATTTTTGAATTAAAAAGTTATAAAAATTAATTAATTAAAAGGTAATGTGAGTTTAAGTCGACATAAAATCATCCAATAATAATCCGACAGGTTTTGGATATTTTTTAATCCTTATCTTTTTTATTTAACCCATTGTTAGCTTATTTAACTTTTACCATGTCCTCTTATATGTTCATACTATATGGTTAATATATATACAATAAAATTCCAAGTGACCCAAAATGGATAATTTATGACATTTGTAACATTATTTAAGTCATTTAGATGAATATTAGAGTTTTAGGATTATTTTATCATTTAATAAAATATTGATTTTTGAAGAAACTCATTTATGTCAATTTCTAAATTATTCATATCAAGACTTTTAAAAAAAATCTATATAAACTTGATTATTTATAAAAAACATCATTAATTAAAATATAACAGGTCATTATTATCCCTAAATTTTTTTTATATAAATTTATTTTAATATTTATAATATCATTTATTTAAATCATTTATTAATGAAGCAATTACTACATCACTATTATATCATAATTAGATTTATTTATTTATTGTATAAAAATTATAAATAAAATACCATGATGTATGAAATCATTTTAGATTTCAAATGAATATTTATAGTCAAATAAATCACTTATATAACCCCATATATAATTGTTTTACAAAAAGATATATGTTTATGTTACTTTTGTCCATACTCTAAATTAATTAATATAAACTGTCATTTTCACTTACAAGTGGATCCATGGGGTCACAAAAATCGACCCAAGGATGCCCATGGTTGGAAATGTATCATCCAATAGTATTAAGACATGTGTTAGGGTAAATTAATACTATTATAATATTAGTTTTTTACCCTAATTTACCGAATATACCCTTTTACCATGGAAAAAACTATTTACTGAAGTTACTATTCATAATGTCTAAAAATAAAAGTTACCTATTTACCCAATTTGGAACTTCTGATTCTAAATATGGAATCCATTTTTCTAAATTCGAATTTTCAGAAATTAATTTAAAATTAATTCCCATTGTCAAAACAAAAAAGCGTGTTTTTAAGAAATAATAACTATCAAAAGATTGATAATTTTTTATGTCAAAATTCGAAGTTAAATTACTTCCAATGAATAGATTTGGATTAAATGGTAAAAATATAATCCAATTACACATTAAAACCAATTAAATGGTTAATTTTTTTTACTAAAAATTAATTTTTTATTAAAGAAACACATTAAAAAAGAAAGTAAGAAACCAACAGACGTGACTTCAACGACAAAAGACATAAAACCATGCCCTGATGGTCCAAAGTTCAAAAAACTAGATCATAAAAAAATGAAATTCCCCTCCCCAGCAAATCAATAATAATGTTAGTTTTCACCATTCCAACACCGGATGGCAAGAAATATCGTACAAAGACAGGCTGGTACCGATGGCCAAGGTTATACCCTCTCAAACATCCAAAACTGAATCGCGTAAGTCAGGTGAAAACTTTCAGCTCAAAAATCATATGGATCCATCTCTGAGGATAATATGGAATCAAGAACCTTGAACGGCAAGCCACCAGCAAACAACATTCATTGTGGGGAGCAGAAACATTGAGGCATGACATGAAATCCACCACCACTTCAATGCAATCAGGTCAACACGATAAAATATCTTGTAGGTGATTGTTGTGACCATAAACTTCACCACTTGCTCAATTCAAAAATCACACTTGCAGACCAATACACCCGCATTAAGAACCCATTCACCATGAATCCATCAACGGTCAAGGGAATCAAAGATGGTACCCCACCCCCATCCCATCCCCAACCAGTTGTAGATGCCATAGGGTCGAGGAGCCTCACCAGAGTCTAAATCACACATAGGAAGTGGATGTCAGGAGTGAGTAACCTCCTATGACTAATGCCGCAAAAATCCAAATGACCATAGAACATCCAAGAAAAAATAAAATACCACTTACCGATAAAACCAATGGATCTGAACCTATGATGAGGAATAAGAAATCATGTTGCTGCCTTTGAGACCTCACCCAGCAACTAGATCCACCCAACACATCCATTTTTAATTTGGTTCCTATTACATCCAGCCATTTACTAAAACCAAAAAGTTCAGTGTCAGTATATCAGTAAAATCATCATATAATATCTTATGAGGAGGGTAAACACTAAGATATACATATTCATGTTATCTTAAACCCAGTTAATTTATCTAAAATAACTATGACTATTTATATTATTCTAACCATTATGGTTATGTCACTTAATCTTAAATAACATCATAACCTCTAAAGTTATCTACCGACCTTTGATACCAACTATAAGTCCCCAGCCTGAAACATTACATAATATTCAATTAAGTTAACAATCCACATTGAGGATCTTTTCAGTTTTAGATTTTTGGAGAATTAGGTCGTAACTATTACATTACATTTCAAAAATTACAAAGTAGACACTTCTACTTTATCCAATTTTTTTCACAACATTAAAACTCCTTAAATAAAACAAGAGTTCTTTTCTTGATATAAATCTTCTTGAATTATTCCTTTCTCTTATCCTGATTTTATGTCATGTGAAAACCATTTCAAAAACATAGGGTGAGTATAAAAATCTCAGTAAGGGTTATAAAACTAAGAAAGAAAACATTAGTCCATAAATACATACAAGTCAATGAAATCAAACTATTAAATCTTTAATATACCATACAATATCATAAGATTTATGAATAAAAAATGGAAATCATAAATCATAAAGGTAACCTGTGGAATCTGTAACATACTTACGTTGTAGCTTTCATAGATACGTAGGGAGTTACATTTGGAATACCCATCATAGTATATTCCCTAAATATCTTAGAAGAAATATTAACATTTACCTCTATCATGTTACCCAATGCATTGGAGAGATATCTTAGGATCACCCATCCTTGGTTTATCACAGAACCTCCCGTATGCATAAACAATGCCCAAGAACTATAACATGATCATAACACAAAAAACAAGCACAAAATAAAGATAACATTTCCATATTTCCATCATTGTATATCATTTCAAGATATTTACATAATCAATGCTTTCTCAAAAACATTTTCAATACCATTTGAATTATTTAATAAAGATATTTTTGAATCAAAGTGTCCCATACCACTTTAAAACTTTTAAAGGAATTAACATTTTAAAAAATTAATTTCCATATAAATAAATCCATAAATCCATTTTAAAAACATGGACTTTGTTGATAAGGGTTTAGAAAAATAAATCTTCAAAACTTTTAAAATGATGTTTTAGTGAAAGAGTCTCGTAAAACTTGAGAAACACCTGAATAAAAATACTTACTAAGTAACATCAAAAAAAGTTTATAATATCATGAGAACAAGGAGATTCATTATATAATATGTCAAAGGGTAGTATATAAACCTTATAGGATAATAAAGGTGAATAATATCAGGATATGCCTAAATGAAAGGAGATTGAGACATATTACCTTACAAAGATTGTATCATTAGATTAAGGATAAATCAATGATAGTTTATTCACATATATTCATAGCATGAAATAATCAAGAAGTATAATTTTAACCTAAAGAATTGAAATTGGGTTATGAAGTTCCCTTACCTCATGTCCGACTTGACACTTTCATTATTTAATCTCTTGAATAATTAACTAAAGTTAATTTCTACTTGATTGAGAACCTTTTTCAGTTTTATTATTCCTTTTATATTACTTATTACCAAGTTATAAACATTACAAAATAATTTATGTCAATTATAGTCGTTTTGTCGATATTAGGTACTTGGGTTAAAAAAATGAACTTTTTATAATTACAAGTTATTCATGTGGTCAAAAGTAAATTATCTCCTAGAATTATATTCATGATTTAGATATCATATATATCATATATATATATCCAGTATATATAGGTATCTATAATAGTAAATAACATTTGGAGATAAGAAATGAAATGCACCGTTCATGCAGACGGTAAGTCATACGTATGCATGAACGTTACTTTCATTTCTATTTTATATTTTAATGGAATGAAAACTTAATGATACATAGGTATATTATAATTCCAGTATAATAGCATACATAATTTCATTAAATAGATCTATTATATGTTCCATTTATGGTATGAATGAGTCATAGCACTTTGAGGGGGCGGTAGTCTTCACTTCCTCAAATGAAATTATCACATTTACCCATTATGGAAACCATAAAGGTGTGATATAAATAAAAAAATACATAATCATAGAGACAATATAAATTAATATATATCACATATAAATATTGTGCCATCTTAATGGCCACTATGTGAGGTGGTGGGAGATAATTGAACAATCATCGTTTCGTGAGGTAGTAGTTCTTCGTCCACAGAAATAGTATTACCTTCATTTTGAATACTCCATATAATTTTAACATGCATATTATGTCTTTTTTAGACATAATATAAGAACAAATTCAATTTTTCAGATAAAACAAGTGTTTTTAAAAAAATAAAATTTTACCATCTATTAATGGAAACCCCTTTTTAAATATAATATTTGACACTTTTATATATTAAATTTGACAAAATAAACTTTTTCTTTAGAATAGAGACATAAAAATTTAGTTTGGATAAATTTTGGGTGTTTTTCTGATAACTTTCATATTTTGATGAATTGTCAAAGATACTATATTTTAATTGAAAACAACTTTTTGAATCAAAATAATTTACAGTGTTAAATTATACATTTGAATATTTTTTAAGCATAATTAGATTATATTTTTATCATTTAATACAATATAGGTCATTATAATTAATTTCACCTTTAAATTGGACATAAACACATTATCACGAACCGGATCTGGTCGCCACCATTAACGGCACCAAACCCAGCCCGTGGCAAGGACCGAAGGGTGTTCCCTATCCCCACGGGCTGGCACAAGTGCCCGGGTATCAAACAAATCTGGTTTGGGAACGATTTACCCGAGTATGAAAGCATAAATCAAAAAAAACAATCAATTATTAGAATCTGAAATTTTCATGCTAAACAATTCTTAACAAAACCAGATCTGAATACATATGTTCAAAGACACTAAAAGTGGTCTAAAAAATCATTACAACATAAATACATCCTCATGGACTCCACACGACAAGGGGATCATCACCCGCAAGTCGTCCCCGCAACTCCGCCCCAACGATGGGGACTAACATCCCGAACCGCCATCACCCTTAGCCTTCCCTTTACCTGAGTCAAGCATAAGCAGGTCTACTTACACCCAAGGGGTGTAAGTAGGGTGTGATCCTAATCCCAATAGGATACCACCAGATGATTCCAAAGATCATGCAATACAATGTGAACAAAACAAGCAATTTTAATACACAAGGTGAAACAGTGTTAAAATTTAAAGAAATGCAACTTTCAAATGAAAACAGTTTTCAATCCGAGAATTTTAGAATGTTAGCACATTAAATATACATGTTAGATAATGTAAATTACTGCCAAAAACAACCCACAACAAGGGTAAATACAACAAATCCAATGAGAATCAAAATCGGGAACACCCATAAGCACTAGGTTGTCTCGGGCCCTATGTACCTCGTACCTCGGTGTAGAGTAACCATAGAAAAATCCATTCTCATGCACGATCCACTAGTAGGGAACATACCCATAACCTAGTGGTCCCCAATAATCATCCAAATAGTTTAGTTAGAGTTTTCATTATCCATATGCTAAGTGGAACAGGGACAAAACCCATCTGATCCACTAGTCGTACTAGTACAAATCCGCCCCACCTAGGTACCTGAGCTTCCCATTTTTGTGCTCAAACAATTTCAGAAAACAAAACACATAATTTTTCATATAAAATATCACTACTGGTCACAAACAAATTGTACATTATATACACACATTTTATACCATTTAAAACACACAATAAAACAATTTTATTTCCAATAAAACAACCTCTCAAAACATAACATTGTTTTGCACCAAAAGCTCTTTAACATATCCACCTTTCACACTATGTTAAAACTTGTAAGTTATTAAAACAAAATTTCAGTTCAACACCCTTTAATGAAACCAACAATTCAGTTATGGGGCATCCCAAAATGAACCAATAAAAGATTTGAATGAAAAACCCCCAATTTCACCAAAAATTGGAACTTAAAATTCATTTGCATTATAAATGCAACTAAAACCAATTTTTACAGAAACATTCAAGTGAAATAAACATTAAGGTACCATGAAAACAGCAAGCTAATTCACAAAAATTGAACACACAATGGAATCACCTACCAAATTAACAAAAACCCTTGAATCTCGTTGCGAAAATCAAATCGCACCCCCGTCGCACCAAGATAGAACTAGATCAAACCTAAAACCACACAAATTGGCCAAAAAAGCCCAATGTTAAACCCTATGTTCTAAATACTAGTTTATAGACATTAGTAAACTCAATTATAACCGAAGAAACTCTAAGAACAATGAGTTAAACCCAAAGTAATTTGAAAGAGGAAAGAAAAGGGCCCATTTACTTGAAGTATCTTGAAGTAATCACTCCAAAACTCCAGTATCTGAAATTTAAAAGATCCAAAATTTAGGTTACATTCGAAAAAGATGTATTAGCTCATTTGTTAACTATAATGGAGGAACAATATTGAGAATTGAGAGAGTTATGAAATAAATACTTTACCTCTTCAAATATGGGTGATTTGAGGAACCCTAAGAAGTTCGGCACCAAATCGTGATTATCCAAAGCTCCAAAGAGGTGAGAGAGAGCTCAGATGCGTGGATGGGTTAATTGGGATTGGGTGAGACTTGGAATCACCGAAAAATCCCAAATATTGAATAAGTTATAACAAAATCAAATTTTATTTTTAAAATAGGAATTGGGCTTTCGGGAAGGCCCAACCCCTTAGATAAAAACCCAAATAAACCCTAGTTATGGATTTATAAAAGCTCCAAATTACCTTGGTGATGTTAATAGGTTAAAGGAGGTCAATTAGGAATTTTAATGGATGAAAAACGTTGAAAAATTAAAAATTTATAAAAGATACAAAATTTATTTTTTAATCTGGAATTGGGCTCACGGTTTGGCCCAATTCATGAATACTCATCTATTCCTCCCTAAAACCTAGGGAAATCCCCAAAACAAAGAAAGGGTGTAAATTAAATGAAAAATACCTTTAAAATATGTCTTGTATGTGACAATTCTCCCCACCATGAAGGTCTTTCCGCCCCGGAAAGTCAACATGAATCTCGGTTGGAAAACAAGAATGGGTAATCTTCCTCGACCCATGACTTTCGCTCCCATGTCTCATGTGTATCATTCTCATGTTTCCATAAAACCCGGACTAAAGGAATAGAATTTCCTCGAAGTATCTTCTCTTGGGAGTCCACTATTTTCACCGGCCTCTCAATGATAGACAAGTCAGGCTCTATCTCCAGTTCTTCCCAACTCAACACATGGGATGGATCCAGATTGTATTTCTTCAACTGAGAGACGTGGAAGACAACATGGATAGACGTAAACTGAGAAGGTAAGGCCAACCTGTATGCCACCTTTCCAATACGCTCGGTGATCTCAAAGGCTCCGACATACCGTGGCATCAGTTTACCTTGCTTCCCCAATCGACGATGTCCCAGACGAGGGGCCACTTTTAAGAATACCCTATCACCCACAGAAAACTCTAGGTCTCGACGCCTCCGGTCAGTATAAGATTTATGGAGACTCTGAGCTATCAATAAGAACTTCCTGATCAACTTGACCTTCTAAGAAGTCTCCTGCACAAGGCTCGTCCCCAACAGTGAAGTCTCTCCTACCTCATCCCAACATAGGGGGGACCGACAAGGCCGACCATAGAGCGCCTCAAAAGGGGCCATTTGAATCGTGGATTGGTAACTATTATTATAAGAAAACTCTACCAATCCCAAATGGCTATCCCAAGAACCTCCAAAGTCCAGGACACATGCACGAAGCATGTCCCCCAATATCTGATTCGCCCGCTCTGTCTGACCATCCGTCAGTGGGTGGTATTCCGTGCTCATCTTAATATGAGACCCCAAGGCCTTCTGAAGGCCTTCCCAAAATCGAGAAGTGAAGCGGGGGTCTCTATCTGAGACAACAGCTGATGGTACACCATGGAGTCTCACCACTTCCTGAAGATACAAATGGCCCAACTCATCTACTTTAGTTGTATCTTTTATCGGAATGAAGTGGGCTGATTTGGTCAGACGATCAATCACCACCCAAATAGCATTCTTACCCCGAGGTGTACGAGGTAAGCCAACAATGAAGTCCATGGCGACCTCTTCCCACTTCTAGGTAGGAATGGGTAGTGGTTGGAGAAAACCGGATGGCCTTTGGTGCTCTGCTTTCGCCTGCTGACATGTGTAGCATCTTGAAACAAAGTCTGCTATGTCTCGTCTCATACCAGGCCACCAAAACTGCCGACAAACATCATAATACATATTAGTGACACCCGGATGGACAGCCCACTGAGACTGGTGGCTATCTTTCATCACCACCTTCTGCAGAGATAATGGCACTACTGAACGACCCTTGAAGCACAAGATTCCCTCGGGAGACGACGACCAATCAGAGGATGTCTCCCCACCATGAAGGAACTGCTTAGACCGCTGACAAAGATCATCACTGGGTTTTTCCTGCTGAATCAACTCCAATAGAGAAGGAGTCAACTGGACGCTTGCCAAGAATGCCCCTCCACTGTATTCCCTGGTCTCCACATGCATCTGAGAAAAGAGACCCATCAAAGTCCACTCATCACTAGACTTCCTCAAAGATTGCACTGGAACTTTTCTGCTCAAAGTGTCGGCCACTACATTACCCTTTCCTGGGGTATAGACAATGCCAAAGTCAAACCCCTGCAAGTACTCGATCCAGCGACGTTGCCTCAAGTTGAGGACCTTCTGCGAGAAGATATAAGCCAAGCTTTTGTGATCAAAGTATACCACAAACTTCTCCCCAAAGAGGTAGTGACACCAAGTCTTCAAAGCATGCATCACCGCTTCCAACTCCAAGTCATGGGTTGGGTAGTTCTTTTCATGTGGTCGAAGTTGGCGAGATCCATACGCGACCACATGATCATCCTGCATAAGCACGCACCCAAGACCCATACCTGAAGCATCACAATAGACCACATATCCCTTTCCAGCCTCTGGAAAAATCAGCATGGGGCGGTAGTCAGCCTCCTCTTCAGCTTCTCGAATGATTCCTGACATTCTGGACCCCATACAAACTTCACCCCTTTCTGGGTGAGGGAATTCATCGGTGAAGCAAGCCGAGAGAAATCCCGAACAAATCGCCTGTAATAACCATCCAAGCCAAGAAAACTCCTAATCTCGAACACATTCTTCGGTTTCTCCCACGACATGACTGCACTAATTTTCTCAGGGTCCACTGAAACTTCATCCTCTGAGATCACATGCCCCATAAATCTCACCTCTCTGATCCATAAAGTGCACTTTGACAACTTTGTATAGAGGCGGTGATCTCGTAATGTACCCAAAACGATCCTCAAGTGATGTTCGTGTTCCTCCTCAGAGCAAGAGTATACCAGAATGTCATCCAGAAACACCACAACAAAGGAATCGAGATACCGATGGAACAACCTATTCATAAGTGCCATAAATACCGCTAGAGCATTGGTCAATCCGAAGGGCATGACCAAATACTCAATGTGGTCGTACCTACATCGGAAGGCTGTCTTAGGGATATCTGACTCCTTCTCCCTAAGTTGATGATACCCTGAATGCAGGTCTATCTATGAGAACCACTTTTCTCCCTTCAACTGATCAAACAAATCATCTATTCTGGGCAAAGGGTATTTGTTTTTAATTGTTACCTTATTCAGCTTCCGGTAGTCAATGCACAACCAGAGGGATCCATCAGCCTTTTTTGCAAACAACATAGGAGAAGCCCAAGGAGAGACGCTCAGGTGAATGAATCCTTTGGATTCTAAGTCATCCAGCTGTATCTTTAATTGCCTCAACTCGGTGGGGGGCATGCGATAAGAGGTAATAGATATCGGCTATGTTCCTGGTGCCAGATCAATCGAAAACTCCACATCCCTCTCTGAGGGAAAACCAGAAAAATCATCAGGGAATACCTCGAGAATCTCATTCACTACACGAGGTAGTGAACCTTCAGGGGAAAGACCATCCTCTAGCACAAGCGAAGATAAATGGAAGATAACACTTCCCAACTCTAGGAGTGGAGGCCCTGTGCGACTTGATCATGGATCCCATTCTCCATGAAAAACCTGACAACTCCCATCCGGTGCTGTGAAACTCACACGCCGTCTGTAGCAATCAATGTGTGCCTGGAAGTGTACTAGCCAATCCATCCTGAGTATGAAATCAAAAAGGTCCATATCTAAGACCAAGAGGTCCCACTCCATCTCGACCCCTGACACAGAAAGTGCACACGAGGGACACCTGAGGCCCTACTCCTTCTTCTTTCCCAACGGTGTCAGCAAATCCATCGCAAAAGACATCAACTCAGTTGGCAAATTCAGCAAGTCCACAAAATGTCCAGAAATGAATGAAACATAGGCACCAGTATCAAAAATAGCAGTAGCTATAGAAGATGCGATCAGAACGGTACCTCGAACTGTCGACGGTCCCGCCTCTGATCCTGCTGGTGACTGATCCACTGCATGGAGATGTCCAGTATCTACCTGAGGACAACCGCTAGTCTGTGATTTTTCCCTGAACTGGCTCTGCCCAGAAGATGATACAGCCCTACCACCACGACCGCCAAATCGAGATCCCCCAGTCCTCGATGGCTCGGACTGTGTTGGCACTCCTCTTGAAGCCACTGACCCTTCCCCACTTGGGAGTGGACGTGCCACACCGCAGAAGCGCTGCAAATTCCCTATACCTCCACACTGGTAACAAGGCTTAGGAGGAAGAGGACATGCTGGTCGGATATGCCCAGGCCTCCCACATTGGTGGCACATGACCGATCTTGCATCAGAAGCCGCAGAAGAAAACTGCCTGGAAGAGTGGCCTGAACTTCCCCCTCCTTTCTTCCCATGATCCCCCTGCTTCCTTTTCTTCTCTAAGGAGCTGCCACTGCCCACTGCTGATACTGAACCATAGAAACCAGCCCTGCCTTTCCTATCAATCTCCACCATGCACGCCTGATCAATAACCTCAGCATAGGTCCTCATCTTAAACAAGAACACCTGGGAGTATATCTCTGGTCGTAAGCCTTTCTCAAACCTCTGGGCCTTTGCTTGCTCATTAGAGACAATTTCTGGAGCATACCGAACCAACTCAGCGAAATGTTTGGCATACTCCATCACAGATAGATTCCCCTGAACAAGTTCCATGAACTCTCTAGACCTGGCATAAGACAACACCTCAGGGCAATACTGTTCATTGAAGACAGCCTTGAAATCTCCCCAGCGCATCTGCTCATTCTTCCCAGACTGAAGCACTGACTCCCACCATTTACGGCTGGGACCCTCCAACAGAAAGGAGGCACACTTCACCCTGAGCTCCTCAGGTGTTTCCAAGAACTCAAACATACGCTTGATCTTCTCGATCCATTCTTCTACTTCCTGGGGTTCTGTGCTACCTCGGAAGGTATGAGGCTTGTTTTTCAGAAACTCTTGTGCTTTATATTTTCTAAGACCTGTCTCTTCTGCCCTAACAGAAATAAGAGCATGATCTGGTCCCTGTCCCAAAGCTTGGATAGCCCAAACAACAGCCTCCACGAGCCTATGATCTATCGTCATGGGAGAACTCTCTCCAGCTTCCTCCTGTGGGTGCATGGGAGCTTTCCGGGGAGGCATGTTGCTACAAAATGCAACAGTCACAAAACAATAGTCAATACCACAATTCTGAAAATTGTAATCAAATACATCAAATATAAATAAACTAAACACATTCCTATAATAAAAGAAACAACTACTCCACATATGCCTGATGTCCACATGTGGTCTGCAGCACACACGTCTCACCTAGAAGTGAATTCAATCAGTAAATTCCAACATCCTCTGGTGACTCAAGGTCTTCCATGAGAGGTGCGGGCCAGACACCATACTCAAAACCAATACCTCGATCCCCGACAGTCCTAGCTCTTGTCTATCCCGACTCATCCCAAAATAACAATATAACCCAAAAACATTAACCTCCTCTGATACCATTTTGTCACGAACCGGATCTGGTCGCCACCATTAACGGCACCAAACCCGGCCCGTGGCAAGGCCCGAAGGGCGTTCCCTATCCCAACGGCATGGAACAATTTCCCGGGTATCAAACAAATCTGGTTTGGGAATGATTTACCCGAGTATGAAAGCATAAATCAAAAAAAACAGTCAATTATTAGAATCTGAAATTTTCATGCTAAACAATTCTTAAAAAAAACAGATCTGAATACCTATGTTCAAAGACACTAAAAGTGGTCTAAAAAAAATAATGACAACATAAATACATCCCCATGGACTCCACACGACAATGGGATCATCACCCGCAAGTCGTCCCCGCAACTCCGCCTCAACGATGGGGACTAACATCCCGAACCGCCATCACCCTTAGCCTTCCCTTTACCTGAGTGAAGCATAAGCAGGTCTACTTACACCCAAGGGGTGTAAGTAGGGTGTGATCCTAAGCCCAACAGGATACCACCAGATGATTCCAAAGAGCATGCAATACAATGTGAACAAAACAATCAATTTTAATACACAAGGTGAAACAGTGTTAAAATTTAAAGAAATGCAACTTTCAAATGAAAACAGTTTTCAATCCGAGAATTTTAGAATGTTAGCACATTAAATAGACATGTGATATAA
Source organism: Viscum album (assembly GCA_963277665.1). Classification (NCBI taxonomy): domain Eukaryota; kingdom Viridiplantae; phylum Streptophyta; class Magnoliopsida; order Santalales; family Viscaceae; genus Viscum; species Viscum album. The sequence goes on along the minus strand of OY728127.1, from coordinate 1,513,384,600 downwards.
TATAAATTACTTCCAAAAACAACCCACAAAAAGGGTAAATACCACAAATCCAATGAGCATCAAAATCGGGAACACCCCTAAGCACTAGGTTGTCTCGGGCCCTATGTACCTCGTACCTCGGTGTAGAGTAACCATAGAAAAATCGGTTCTCGTGCACAAGCCACTAGTAGGGAACATACCCATAAACTAGTGGTCCACAATCATCATCCAAAAAGTTTAGTTATAGTTGTCGTTATCCATATGCTAAGTGGAACAGGGACAAAACCCATCTGATCCCCTAGTCGTACTAGTACAAATCTGCCCCACCTAGGTACCCAGGATTCCCCTTTTTGTGCTCAAACAATTTCAGCAAACAACACACATAATTTTTCATATAAAATATCACTACTGGTCACAAACAAATTATATAGTAGCTACACACATTTTATACCATTTAAAACACACAATAAAACAATTTTATTTCCAATAAAACAACCTCTCAAAACATCACATTGTTTTGCACCAAAAGATCTTTAAGATATCCACCTTTCACACTATGTTAACACTTGTAAGTTATTAAAACAAAATTTCAGTTCAACACCCTTTAAGGAAACCAACAATTTAGTTATGGGGCATCCCAAAATGAACCAATAAAAGATTTGAATGAAAAAACCCCAATTTCACCAAAAATTGGAACTTAAAATTCATTTGCATTATAAATGCAACTAAAAACAATTTTTACAGAAACATTCAAGTGAAATACACATTAAGGTACCATGAAAACAGAAAGCTAATTCACAAAAATTTCACACACAATGGAATCATCTACCAAATTAACAAAAACCCTTGAATCTCCGTGCGAAAATCAAATCGCCCCCCCGCCGCACCAAGAGAGAACTAGATCAAACCTAAAACCACACAAATTGGACAATAAATCCCAAAGTTAAACCCTAGGTTCGGAATCCTAGTTTCTGGAAATTAGTAAACTCAATTATAACCGATGAAACCCAAAGAACAATGAGTTCAACCCAAAGTAATTTGAAAGAGGAAAGAAAAGGGATCATTTACTTGAAGTATCTTGAAGTAATCACTCCAAAAATCCAGTATCTGAAATTTGAAAGAGCCAAAATTTAGGGTACGTTAGAAAAAGATGTATTAGCTCATTTAGGAACTAGAATGGAGGAAGAATATTGAGAATTTAGAGATTTATGAAAGAAATACTTTACCTCTTAAAATCTAGGTGATTTGAGGAACCCTAAGAAGTTCGGCACCAAATAGAGATTATCCAGAGCTCCAAATAGGTGGGAGAGAGTTCAGATGCGTGGCTGGGTTAATTGGTCTTGGTTGAGACTCAGAATCACCGAAAAATCCCAAATATTGAATAAGTTATAACAAAATCAAATTTTATTTTTAAAATAGGAATTGGGATTTCGGGAAGGCCCAACCCCTTAGATAAAAACCCAAATAAACCCTAGTTATGGATTTCTAAAAGCTCCAAATTACCTTGGTGGTGTTAATAGGTTATGGGAGGTCAATTAGGAATTTGAATGGAGGACAAATGTTGAAAAATGAAAAAGTTATAAAAGATACAAAATTTATTTTTTAATTTGGAATTGGGCTCACGGTTTGGCCCAATTCATGAATACTCATCTATTCCTCCCTAAAACCTAGGGAAACCCCCAAAACAAAGAAAGGATGTAAATTAAATGAAAAATACCTTTAAAATATGTCTTTTATGTGACACACATTTCAATCTTTTGATAGTTTTTACTTTTTAAAAACCATTTTATTTGGTTTTGACAATGGGAATTAATTTTAAATTAATTAATGAAACTTCTTTTTTTGAATTTGGTAAAATAGACTTCATTTTGAATTTGGGATATCCAAATTATATTAGAGTGAATTTTTTGTATTTTTCTGAAAAACTTCAATTTTTGATGAATAGTGAAAAACACTGCCTTATTGTTTAAAACTGACTTTTATTTAAATAATTATTATTTTCTATTCAAATTTATTTTAATGTCCAAATAGATACATAATACCTAAATTACTCCAATTTAATTCATTGAAAACATTTTATAATAAGATTACATATATAAAATTTTATTTAACTTTTAACGTCTTTTACCCACCTTCTAGGCACATTTGCAAATTTTCATAAAACATAATTTTACCACTTCTGTGAATTGAATTTCAAAAATTTGAGAGAGACGGTCGACATCAGTAAGTTAAATTTTTTTCAATAAGATGAAAATAATTTTTGGTGAATAGTAACATTTGAATTTTATTTACCACAATTAAAAGTAAATAGGCTAATTAAAGTTAAAAATGATATTATAATTACCCCAACCCACGTCCTAATTCGCTTGTATTAGTGTTTTTTGACCAAAATCATCCTTAGGAATAAACTATGAACTTTTTTTCTCCACTTGGATTAGATTAGGACATTTATTATTATTTTATTTAAAGAAGAGTTAAAATTGTTAAATACAAATGTTAATAACTAAAACATTTATAATATATGGTTATACATAAGATAATTTAGAATATAAATATTCATTAAAATCTAAAAATACTTCCTATATCATGGTATTTTATTTATAATTTTTAGAGATTAAATAATTAAATTTATTTCTGACATAATGACGATGCAGTAATTACTTTATCAATGAATAATGAAAATAATTATTATTCTAAATATCCAAATAAATGTAAATTGAGACTTTTTAGGCCATAAAAAAATTTCTAGTTGAATATGACATTTTAGGGATAATTTAATGTAGTTTTTTTAAAATTAATAATGTTTTTATGACTTTCAAAAAAACCAAATACTAAATAGTGTCAAAATTGACATAAATGAGTTTTTTAAAAAAAATATTGTATTATTAAATGATATAATATTTCTAAAAAACGATGATTTGACGAAAGGACTTAAATAATTATAGATATTTAATTAATGAACCACTTGAGGTTATCTGGACATTTTATAGTATGTTTATTAACCATGTAATATAAAAATACAAGAAGACTTGGTAAAAATTAAACTATTTATCTAAGAGTTAAATCTAAAAGATAAGGTTAATGTGGTGACATAAACTTATCTAAAACCTATTTTTGAGAGTTTTTTGACCCATTCCCACCTTATACTAGAAATAAATCCATTTGGAGCCATTATAAACCGAAAATGGTTTTATAATAAAATAATATTTCAATATTTTCTTAAAGTTCCCCACACCTCTCTTATAAATGGCACATCCCCTTCTCTTAATTTCACACCTCCAAAGCCATTTAGTTTGGCCAAAACCTAATCAAATATACTCCCAACTACCCTCAATTCAACTTAGAGTCATTACTTTGATCATAAAGCCAACTTAAGGAGACCTTTTGACCAAATCAAAAGGAAACACCCAATGAAGAGGTAATTATTTCATCACCTCTTTCAAAGTTATTTTCTTCTTCCACATCCTCTTTCTTTGTTGTTTCCATACCAAAATAATAACTCCAGTACATTATACATAATTTGATTTTATTATATATATTTTACAACAATATTCATTATTCTATCCATCATATGAATGAAAAATTCACCATACGTGCGTACGTACGGCTTACCGTCTCCACATCGTGGTGTAGTTCGTTATTCAACATTTCACTATTTGGATGGGTATAATAATGAGTATAATTGATGTAAATAATAAATATAACATCTTAATTTTTCTGTATAATTAATATACCATCGAATTCCATACCATTTCATCATTAGGGAAATGATATTGTTTCTCATGTGTATGTACGACATACCATCTCCACGACGCGATGAGATTCATTTCCACATTCACCATTAAATGATGATTATAAAAATATATATTATTAATAAGTATGTAATATATGACATAAAAATGATACTATAAATATGTGTGTGTGTGTGTGCGTGTGTGTGTTTGTGTGTGTGTTTACATATATCTCAATAACTTACTTCCATTCAATAAGATAAGAAAACGGAAACAATGTCCATGCGTACGTAAAGACTACCATCTCTATGAATGGTGTTTCCATTTCATATATATATATATATATAATATATATTTATATTCTTAAAATATATAACATATAAACCATGTTTTATATTCTGTAGTATGTAAATCATGATCTAAGTGATATGATCAAGAATATCTAGTTAAAACACAAACGATAAAGAAAGATATTATTACCCGAAATGTTACTTTAACATGGAAATTGTTATTAATTGGTAGTATAAAGTCCTAAATGAATAAATTATTATATAATAAATATGAATATGTTTATAGTATAATTAAATAACATACTATGGTCATTATACAGGAGGTTAAATGTAACATCGACTAAAGGAAAGTACAAGGTAAGGGTTAATTCCTTAATCTCATTATTATGTGAGATTGTCTATGTGTAAATATTTTCTAGGAAATATTTATAATCCATGTCCATGTATTATAAAAATGCTTTCAAATGGATCCTTTTAAGTTTTATGGAATGTAATACTTAACTAAATCATCGTTTAAATGTTTTAAAGAATTATTTTGCTAAAGTTTTTTAATTAATGTCCATGTTTTCAAAATGATTTTAAGGATTTATTTATATGGATATGATTGTTTTAAAATATTAGTTCCTTTAAAAAGTTTCAAGGTGGTATGGGACACTTTGATTCAAAAATATCTTTTAAATGACTTCCTTTATAAATGTGTGACTTTTAAATAATTTCACAAAAAGTGATATTTCTCTCAAAGAGTTTTACTAATCATTATCAACTATATCAAAATCCTTTACTGGATATTATTCTTGATTGAGGTTGATTTATTATAAATACAGTCTTCAATATTCTATTGAATGAGTAATGATATGGTTTACTGTGAATTTTCTATTTTTATACCATTCATTATTTATGGTTAAATTATTGACATTTCATATGCTAGTTTTAATATAGATGTCTTTTTTATGTTTCAACATTTTCATATGAGGAATGTAATGGACTTAGAAAGTGACGGGTGGGGCCCATTATAGCTCCCCGATGCATCGTTGGGTCTCATGAGACAAAATAGTGTCTCGGAACAATTCCTTGACAAAGTCTTTATTTTTAGTCTTGGCACGAGGCCTTGACTATGTGTTTATGATGTCTGACATTATGAATTTCGTCGTTATAAAATTTGTTATTTCATGTGATTATTCGAATAGTAGAATATCAATGTACCTATTTATATAGTAATGTTTGAATTTTTTTTCCATATTATGTTCAAGATTATGTTTAAAATATTTTTGTTTTTATTACACATCTTTATTTAAAAGTTTATAGTTCCTGCTATATTATTTACCCTTACTGAGCATCTGAGCTCACCCCTTTCCATGTTTTATTTTTTCAAGGATGTGAAGAAGTGTATTATGACTGAATTATAGGGATAAGATAAGGGATATGAATTTGTTCAAAGGATACACAATGTTTTTATTTTCCATTTTATAATGTAATTGAAAACTCGTTTATGTATCTAATACTTCCAAGGCTACTAAACTGATCTGTCCATCAGGACATGAATCCTTATAATCATGATAATGTTATGTAATAATGCACTGACTCTAGGTAACTAGGGTTGGGGTGTTATAACTTTTATAACATTAAAAAAAATTAAAATCCTTTTTCCATAAAATTTTACTTAAAAATTCATTTTTAAGAAAAATTAAAACATTTTCAAAAAATATGGTATTTGAATGAAAATAGATTTTTGACCGAAAACAGAAAATAAAGTTTAATTTTATTAAAAAAATATTAATTATATTAAGTACCAAATAGTTTAAAATGGTACCATTACATGAATATATAATGAATAAAGAGAGGATAATATAATTCATGATAATTCTTGAGAGATGGATCATAATATTACATCAATGGAAGCATAAACATAAATAGTCCTGATAAATAATGGGATTGTAAAATATAAACTCTTTCCACTTTGGTAACTTTGAATCCTAATACATATTAAATAATAAAATTATATGACACATATTATATCATTTAAATAATTATACTCATGATATAACATGTTAAAGGAGATTTTTATACATCAAGTAAAATAATATTGTTGCATAACATAATATGTGTCTCAAATAAAAACAATTGAGGCAAAAATAATTTATCGAATTGGTATCTTTTGAACTATAAACCCCATGAAATATAAATCCTTAAATGGATAAATAAATATAAAAAATTTTATTTATATTAATCATAAAATACATTTATGGGAATTATATACACCATATATAAGAAATAGGTGGTGACTATGAAATGTCTCTCACAGAAGTAAAAAAATGATATGGAAATCCCTTATTACATGAGTAACATTTAAATCATGAGATATATGAAATAATTTCATCAATTGAAACTTTTAATATCATGAGATAAATTTAATCCATGGTATAACATGTCAAAGGTCAGTATATTCACCATAAAAAATGAAACGAGTGCTGAATATGGCATAAGTCTCGCAAAGATAAAAGTGAGACTAGAAATCCCCTTACTGTAAATATTGAAATTCGTTATAGATGTTAAAACCTCCAATATAAAAAATATAAGTTTATTTTAAAATATATTAAAAAATAATATTCAACAATATCATACCATATATGATTTACTTGTGACTTTATATTTGTAGTTTATTAACAATTTCATGTTAGAGTTATGTTTCGGGTAAAACTGCATTGTTTTTCATACGTGTTTTGACTTGTAATTCTTAGTAATCTTACTTAGATCATTATTTCATTATTTATAGAACATAATCCATGATATAAATATCATGTCATGACTCATCCCTCAGGGCCCGTGTCGTGACTACCCCAAGCCCGCCTTCCATAGGCTAGGGGCTAGCAACTAGCACTAAAGGCGTAATTCCCTAAAACTGGGAAGGGATTGCCTTTATAACCTATAACACACACATAAGAAAGCACACAGCTGGATGAGACACCAAGTAAACTGTATAATGAAAGAGTGATGAAAGAAAAAGGGCCATAATACAAGCCCAACTGGAAAGTAAAAGTACAACTAAAATTCAATACTACTCAAGAAAAAGCAAAGATAGTTGTTGGATCATCCTTCGAGGTTCCTACCTGAATGGTAGGTACATATCATCTCCTCAGTACTCCACATCTATCTGTCTCCTCCATGTACCGATAAGTCGTATGGCCCACCTCCGGGTATCATCCAGTCCTGGTACTCTCTGCCTCAGTCAGTTTTGTTCGTCATCTGCATCCAACACAACAAGGTGCGAGCATAACCCGTGTAGGATTGAGTATAACGATATTCAGTAGGGACCCTTAGACCCTCAAGGTCTCCCAAAATCCAAAAAAGATAAACCAAAAAGTATGAAATCAACATATAACCCTACTTAGGTATATGCCCATACATATACCTAAGTTATTAATAAATCCATCTCAATCATGAAGAAAACAAAAAAGTACTGACTCAGCTCAACCAGGATTTTATTTTAGGGGAAGTATCTAGTAACATCCCCAAACACATTATCGAAACCTAGGCTGCTGGAGAACTCCTGCTCAATTGAGTATAGTGGGCTTGCATCGACACCAAGCATGCTTCCCACTAACCTTGGACTGCTGAGGTACTCTTCCTGTCGAGTACCATGGCTCTACCGCATCAAACAGAGGTGCTCCCCACCATGGGTTTGTAGCATCACCAAGTGTGCTCCCCCTCGTAGCCTGCTAAGGTACTCCTACTGTTAAGAAGCATGGGTGTGCCGCATCACCAAGCGCGCTCCTCCACCGTGGGTCTTCCGTAACACCAAGGCGCTCCCCACTGGGCTAGTAGAGTCACACCGATTCAAATAGTCAGTAGTCGTCAGGTCTCAGACAGCAACTAGGTCTTCTCACTACGCTCACTTATCTCCAGTAGGATCTGCTCCACGAGCTACGGTTCGATACTCCATCTATCATGAAGTCCCATGAAGAAGTATCTCAAAGGTCTTCCACGTCATAGGGGTCTCAACACAATAGACGGTGCGTCAATCGGACGCCCGATCTGTGAGTTATTAAACTTTCAGTCCCGGGGCCCGATTGGATTCAAACATGATCCAACCTGACCGTATCTCAACTATACCCCAATCTCATGTGGGGTATACTCAAAGGGACCATCATGCTCCAAGATTACCAATTCCGCTAACGGTTTGTCAAATGGATGTTAGGTGCCAAAGATATGGCCAAAATAAAGAAAAGGGTCGTAGTGGGACTGGGTCTGGTCCGACCCGTTTGGACAAACCCGTCCCAACCCAGTCTGGGCCAACCAGGTTCGAGTCAACCGGGCCAGATCCATTGGGTATGGTCCGGCCCATTGGGTGTGCCAGCCCATTGGGTTCGGCCCGGCCTACTGGGCCCAGCCCAGCAGGTCGCGATGGGTCGCGGAGGGATGAGAGGGCGTGGACCGGCCGTGAGGGCGCATACCGGCCGTGAGGGCGCAGACCAGTCGCGGGTCGGCACAAGGGTGGTTCAGCCCGGAGGGTGCTACGTGGGCGGCTCGGCCTAGAGGGCACCACATGCGCGTCTCGGCCCGGAGGGCGTAGCGAGGGAGGCTCGGCCCCGGGCGTGGGGTCGGTTTGGTCGGGGAAACATGAGGGCACGGGCCAGTTCGTTCGGCGAGCCGCGTGGGTGCGGGCCGGTTCGGACAGGGCACCACGAGGGGCTGGCGTGCTGGCATGGCCTGGGCGGCTCGGAAGGCCGGCGGGCTCGCGTAGCCGGGGCGGCTCGGGAGGATGGCGGGCGGGCATGGCCGGTGCGGCTCGGGAGGCTGGCGGGTAGTGCGAGCCGACTGGCGGCGCGGTAGGCGGGCAGCGCGGTTCGGTCCGGGGCACCGGAGCCGGTTCGGCCAGGGTGTCGGAGCATCGCGGGGGCAGCACGGGTCGCGGAGGCCACGGGTGGCGCGGTCGTTGCCTTCTTCACCTTCGACGTTGTTGTTTCCTTCCTCTATTTCAAAGAACACCACAAAGAAGAACGGTGGGGGTTGGTCCATGTTTTTTTGGCCCACACCCTCCGCTTTTAGACTGGTAGCAAGCGGTTCATCAAGAACCTAAATAAATAATGAGCATGGAATATATTTTAAAACATCAATTCCCATAATCCCTCGATAATTTCTATTCTTAGCCCCGTAATGGGAAAATAGGGGAGAACATGGGAAGTTTTTAATCAAATAACGAATAAACCCCTACAATGTCCCACAACAATTTATTCCTAACCCGCAAGGAAAACATTTTCAGATCAACTTGATAATAAGTTGATCCGCGTTCTTTGTTTTTTAAAAGGAAAGAATCAAGGGAATAAAATCATACTTTATTAAAAACCATACCTTGTTTGATGTTGGTAGACATTGGCGCGAGAAGGAAGACGTCTATTCATTGTAGACAAACACATCCTGTGTCCAAGGAAGTTCTGAGGAAGAAGGTCGAAGTCGTTGACGTTCTTCATGGAGGAAGCATTCTTCATTGGAGAAGCTTTCTCCCATGATCTCCTTGTCTCCCTAAATCCACGAAATAAAAGAGATAGCCAATAATAAAAAGTGTTTCCCCAATTTAATCATAGTCATAATTCATGTTGGATTAAATTAAATTGGCTCAATTAGGCGGTGTGTTGGAAAGATTAATGGTATGTGCGTTGGAACAATTAAAGTGGAGGAGGTCAAGAGGCTCTCCCTCATTAATTGTGGGAGTTGAGGGTTTCTTCCAATTAAAAGGGGGTTTTATGGGGGTTTAATCCCAGGTGGTCCCCACCACCATAACCTCTCATGGGAGGTTATGGTTTGAGTGGTTCCCACCACCTTAACCTCTCATGAGAGGTTAAGGTCTGGTGGTCCCCATTTCTAACTACCACATGGAGGTTTAGTTCTGGTGGACCCCACCTAAAATATCTACATGGAGGCTAAAAATAAAATAAAATGAAGTTTATTTTATTTTATTATTTGCACAAAAAACCCAAAAACTAACTTTCTCCCTCGTCTATCTGCTATCAAGGTGAAAGTCTCCTTAAGATAATATCGGCATTGCAAGTTCAACAGTGCCCTCGAATTTAAATTCCGAGCACTGGTTCAAAAGTTAGAAAAACTCACTCGCACGTTTACTGAACGTACCCGTAATAAAGTTCAGAAATTCATTTCGGGCACTCTGGGCCTTGGAATCACGGGCCGCCAATTTTTGAGGACTCGTAAAATTCCCATATATTTAAAAAAATTACATGGAAATTCAGGGTCTTTACATTCTCCCCACCTCAGGCTTTACGTCCCCATAAGCCACAAATCAAACTAAGGTAATGTGTGGGGGTACTAAGCATGCATCTAAGCCTCCCGCTCCCATGTTCTCTCCTGGAGGTTCTTGTGCTTCTAGCGAACGTGCACCGAAGGTATCGACTATCCACAAAGGACCCACTTCTGTCGATCCTCAATCTCTACTAGAACCTCTATAAAAGTAGCCACATCATCAACGTCCAACTCCCCATGGTTGATGATGTGAGAAGGGTCATGCATGTATCTCCTCATCTGGGATATGTGGAAGACGTCGTGCACCTGGTGCAATTGAGGTTGAAGAGATAAGAGGTATGCCACCTTGCCAACTCTACTGAGGACCTGAAAAGGTCCGATGAACCTTGAAGATAACTTTCCACCTCAGCCAAATCTCTGCAAACCTCGTCGAGGTGAGACTAATAGAAAGACTTAGTTTCCATCCTCGAACTCTAGGGGTCTGTGTCTCTTGTCAGCATATGACTTCTTCCTGCTCTGTGCAGTCTTCATCTGCTCTTGGATGATCTGCACCTTCTCTGTGGTAGCTCATACCATCACTGGTCCCACTAGTACCGACTCCCCTAGGCCTGTCCAGCACAAAGGTGATCTGCAAGGTCTCTCGTACAATTCCTCAAAGGGTTCCAACCCAATGGTGGAGTGATAGATGTTGTTGTATTCAAACTCCACCAAAGTTAAGTGATCCTTCCAGCTGTGACCGAAGTCGAGGAAACTAGAATGGAGCTTGTCCTTGGGGGTCTGAATGGTTCGCTCAGTCTAGCCATCCATCTGAGGATTGAAGGTGGTGATCAAATGAAGCTACGTCCTAAAATCCTCCTGAAACCCTTCCCATAGCTAGGAAGTAAAACGTGTGCCATGATAGGATACAATCATCGAAGGTACTCCATATAGCCACAAAATCTTCTACACATAGAGGCATCCCAAGATCTCTAAGGAACCCTGATCTCTGATCGGTAGGAAGTGGGCCGAATTGGTGATTCGGTTGACGATCACCCAAATCGAGTCATGTCCCCTGAATGTACGTGGAAGACCTATCACGAAGTCCATGGATATCCCATACCACATCCACTCTGGGACCTCTAAAGCATGAACCATGCCTACCGGTACATGATGTTCTGCCTTCACTTGCTGACAAGTGAGGTACCAAGAAACAAACTCTGCTATTCCCTTCTTTATTCTCGGCCACCATTGCTGTCGTCGAAGATCCTGGTACATCTTCACCACTCCTAGATGTATCTCTAGAGGGTACATGTGGAACTCCCTCAACACTTCCTCCTGAAGTGACATTGGTACCATGGTACATCCTATGAAGAGGATGACGTGCACCCAACCTTCAGAAAATCCATTAGGTGCCTGCCCTATGGATATCTGAGCATGTCATGTCTCGTACTTAGTGTCCCCACACTGCGCCTCCCTGATTCGCTGAAGAAGTGGTGGAGTGACTATAAGAGATTGTATAAAATCTTCTCCATCTCTATCCACAAAGGATATCTGCAAAGCATCCAGCCACTCCATCACCTAACCAAGCAGTTGTATACCAGATCTATTAATGAGTGCATCTGCAACAATGTCCCCCTTCCCAAGAGTATAGACTATCTCAAAGTTATAGTCCTATAGGAACTCAATCCAACATCGTTGTCTTAGTTTTAGGTCTTTTTGGTATAAGATATACCAAAGACTCTTGTGATCAGATAACTTGGTAAAACTCTCGCCCATCAGATAGTGTCGCCACATCTTCCAAGAAAAGACCACTGTTGCTAACTCCAGGTCATGGGTTGCGTAGTTCTACTCATGTTTCCTCGGTTGTCGAGAGCCATATGTGATCATTTCTTGCTCCTGGATTAAGACACATCCGAGTCTAGTCTCTAATGTGTCGCAGTAGACTACGTACCCTATGCCTTCCTCTGGAAGCCTCAATATGGGGGCACTAGTCATCCTCTTCCTCAACTCCTGAAAGCTCTGCTAGAATTGCTCCAACCACACAAAGGGTTTCCTCTTATTTATCAAGGCTGATATTGTTGCTGTAAATCTAGAAAAATATGGCACAATTCTCCAATAGTATCCAGCCCAACCCCGAAAACTTCGTACTTCTGTCACACTCCAGGGTGGCTCCTAAGCAAGTACCACCTCAATATTTTCTAGATCTACTACAACTCCAGCCTCTGAGATGACATGTCCTAGAAAGTGATCCTCTCGGATCTAGAACTGGCACTTTGAGAGATTACCATAAAGATAGTGCTCTTGGAGTGTGTCCAGCACTACTCACAAGTGATAGGCATGATCCTCCTCAGTAGTCAAGTACATCAGAATGTCGTCGATGAAGACCACTACAAAGAGATCAAGGTATGGATGAAAGACCATGTTCATGAGTCTCATGAACACTTCTGGATCATTGGTTACACTGAAAGGCATAACCAAGAACTCTTAGTGGCCATACCGACATCTAAAAGTCATCTTCTGCACATCCTCGTCTCGGACTCTGAGCTGGTGATAGCCTGATCTGAGGTCTATCTTCAAGAACCATCATTATCAATGCAGCTAATCAAAGAGGTCATCAATCCTCGAGAGTGGGTACTTGTTCTTCACGATCACCCGGTTCAGGCACCGATAGTCAACACAAAGCCCCAAGCTCCCATCCACCTTTTTGGCGAACAGAATCAGGGCTCCCCAAGGAGAAACACTAGGATGAATGAATCCATTCCCCTACAAGTCCTCTAGTTGTACCTATATCTCATGAAGCTCTGTGGGATCCATCCAATATGCTAGTGTAGATATATGTGTTGTCTCGTGCTACAAGTCAATGTAAAATTCCACCTCTCTGTGAGGAGGTTGACCTGGGATATCATTAGGGAAACATCTTTGTACTGTTCCACCACTACAGGATAGCTTGGACTCTCCCCTTTAACTGATCCAAGGGTAAGTCTATCCAACTGATGTGTAATCGGCTACACCCTCCTCCGAGTAAGTCTATCATGCACTGCATAGGCTCTCTTCTCACTGGTGAAGGTAAACCTGGTCCAATCTGTGCGAACACACTGCAATTTGCACCTAATACTGTCAATCTCAGCATGTACTTTAGATAACCAGTCCATACCCAAGATGACGTTGTAAGGCATCGACGTTGCTACTAGGAGATCCCAGCCAAAGATCTTGCCTCCTAGAGTAAGCTCACACTGCCGGCACCAGTGTGTAATCGTCGAATCTGCTCCCGTAGGAGTCTCTAGTCGTAAGGATCGATCCAATGGCACTGTCAGAATCTCCGAGCTCCGAATGAGGGTAGTGGAAATGAAAGAATGAATGGAACCTATGTCTATAAGTACTACAACTAAGGTGGAGTAAACATATATCATACCTCATATCATCTCTGGAGCATCGTGGTTGTAGGCCTCAGCTGGCTGGAGCTGAGCTCTCTCATGTCTACCTGCTCCCTATGGTCGGGGTGGACCTCCTGGTGGTGGTGGCGGTAACACCTCGAAACGTCACCCACTGCCAGCTGCTCGACCAGCTCCTCTTCCATGTCCGCCTATGCCCTATGGACCACCTCGATCAAATATTTGTCTCTGCCTGGGCGGTCCTTCGACCGTCTGCCGATCATCTGTATAGTGGTTTGGACAATCATGAGCCATTTGACCCTTCTTGCCACATGAGTAAGATTGCATTCTCCTAGCATGTTTGTCTCTGCTTTGGGTGCCCTACACAACCAATCCTGATTCATGCGGTCATCCACCTATAGGTCTGGTCCTCTTGGACCTCTATGATGTTTGTTTGCTGCCAGCTGCATAAGACTCTGCTACCTGACGACTGGTAGTGGGTCTCCCTACTGGTGACTTCTCAGCAAGGAAAATATCCACCAAGAGGGCTCTCTCTAACACCCCCGCCTATGTCGGGATGCTGAGTGAGACCATCGAAGCTCTAATATCCCGCCTGAGTCCCTGATCGAAGGTCCAGTCCCTGAAGAATGGGTCCCACACCATATCGGTGGAGTAACATGAGAGGTCTGTGAACCTCGCTGAGTACTGAGCTATAGTCATGTTGCCCTGCTGCAGATGAAGTAGCTCTTGTATGTGCACTGCGCGAAGAGTTGCTGGAACAAACTCTGCCTGAAACAGGCTCTCAAAGTCTTCTCAGAGAAGCGTCACCTCGTCATGAACCTGGAGCATCATGCTCCACCATCTGCCTACTTCTACCTGTAGTAGGCAGGAAGTAAGGATCACCATGAGGTCTGTTGGTGTCCCTACCAGTCGGAAAACTCTCACCATATCCTCCATCCCATCCTCAGCCGCCTATGGGTCTGTCTCTACCCTGAACCTGGGTGGACTCTGGCACTGGAACTCGTGCAATGCACTCAAGCGGTTTGCATCGTCTGCTGCTAGGGCTGGTGGCATCTATGGCCTAACGGGGAGTGGTATTGTTTGTGCCTCCACTGGAAAAGGTCCATGCATCGAGGCCTTGTCACTAGGTGGGATATCAGAGCGTTTAACTCTCAGAACTCTAGCCAACTATCTGTGTGGAGGCATCTTGAAAAGAAACCGATGTGTTACGGTTAAAAGTTATACCTGGTGAGCTGACCTAGTTGAGCTGACTAAAATAAAACTTTTGAAAACACACATGCAATCAGTGTTTTCATGCACTGAGTCAGAAATTAGAAGTCAGGGTCTTGGTGTATGGATACATCGGTCGATGCACCAATACTGGACTCCCTGAACAGAGAACCACACTCACTACCCTTAACACTATTTTTTCATAGAAAAGAAAGATCAGAATCCTAAGTTATGTAGTAGAACTGACTCCTCTAATACCAATTTGTCACGACCTGTCCCACGGGGCCCGTGTCGTGACTACCCCAAGCCCGCCTTCTATAGGCCAGGGGCAGGCGACTAGCACCAAAGTTGTAATTCCCTAAAACTGGGAAGACATTTCCTCTATAACCTGTAACACAAACACAAGAAAGCACACAGCTGGATGAAACACCAAGTAAAATGTATAAAAAAGAGTGTTGAAAGAAAAAGGGCCCGAATACAAGCCCAAATGGAAAGAAAAAGTACAACTAAAATTAAATACAACTGATGAAAAAGAAAATATAGTTGTTGGATCATCCTCCGAGGTTCCTACCAGAAGGATGGGTGCAGATCATCTCCTCAGCACTCCATGTCCGTCTGTCTCCTCTAGGTACCGACAAGCCGTATGGTCCACCAACAGGTATCATCCAGTCCTAGTACTCTCAGCCTCAGTTAGCTTTTTCCACCGTCTACATCCAATACAATAACGTGCGGGAATAGCCCATGCATGGGTGAGTATAACGATACTCAGTAGGGACCCTGAGACCCTCAAGGTCTCAAAAAATCCAACAAGGATAAACCACAATGTATGAAATCAACTAATAGCCCTACTTATTTATATGCCCATACATATACCAAAGTTATTAAGAAATTCATCTCAATCATGAGGAAAACACAAAAGTACTAACTTATCTCAACTAGGATTTTATTTTAGGGGTAGTATCTAGTAACATCCCCAGACACATTATTGAATCCTTGGATGTTGGAGAACTCCTTCTCAATTGAGTACAGTGGGCCTTCCGCGACACTAAGAATTCTTCCCACTAACCTTGGACTACTGAGGTACTCCTCCTGTCGAGTACTGTGGGTCTGCCGCGTCATACAGAGGCGCTCCCCACCATGGGTCTACCGCGTCACCAAGTGTGCTCTCCCTCATAGCATGTTGAGGTACTTCTCCTGTCAAGTATCGTGGGTCTGCTACATCACCAAGAACGCTCCTCCATAGTGGGTCTTCCATGACACCAAGTTTCTCCCCACTGGGCTAGTAGAGTCACTCTGAGTCAAACGGTCAGTTGTCGTCAGGTCTCAGCCAGCTACTAGGTCTTCGCAATACACTCACTCATCTCTGGGAGGATCCGCTCCACAAGCTACTAGTCAATAATCCATATATCATGAAGTCCCATGAATAAGTATCTCAAAGTTCTTCCATGTCATAGGGGCCTCAATGAAACAGAAGACGCTTCAATCTGACGCCCGGTCTGTGAGTTATTAGACTTTTAGTCCTGGGGCCCGGTTGGATTCGTGCATGATCCAACCTGACAGTATCTCAACTATACCACAAAATTTAGTGGGGTATACTCAAAGGGACCTTCATTATACAAGATTACTAGCACCACTGAAGGTTCATCAAACGAATGTCTGGTTCCAAAGATATGGCCAAAAGAAAGCATAGGGTCGTCGTGGGCCCGGGTCCGGTCCTACCCGGTCGGACCGACCCGGCCCAACCCCGTCCAGGCCAACCCGGTTCAAGTCGACCAGGCTTGACCCTTTGGGTCTGGTCCTACTCGTTGGGAGAGCCAGCCCGTTGGGTTCGGCCCGGCCTGCTGGGCCCATCCCAGCAGGCCGCGAGGGGCAGAGAAGGGCTGAGAGTGTGCGGACCGGCCATGAGGGTGCGGACCGGCCGTGGTTCGGCACGAGGGTGGTTCGTCCTGGAGGGCACTATGTGGGTGGCTCAGCCCGGAGGGTTCCGCAAATGCGGATCACCCCGAGGCGTGGGGCTTGTTCGGTGGGGGTGTCGTGAGGGCGGGGGCCGGTTCAGCCCTGGCACCGTGAGGGAGCGAGCCGGTTCGGCCGGGGCGCCGTGAGGGGCCGGCGGGTGGGCACAGCCGAGGTAGCTCAGAAGTTCGGTAGGTAGCAAGATCCAGCGGGTGGCACGGCCGGCGGGTGGCGTTGTTCGGCCCGGGGCGGCGGAGCCGGTTCGGTCGGGGCATCGAAGTGTCGCGGGGGCGGCGCGGGTCGCAGAGGTCGCGGGTGGCACGGTCATTTCCTTCTTTTCCTTCGACATCATTGTCACCTTCCTCCATTTCTAAGAACACCACAAAGAAGAACGGTGGGGGGACGGGACATGTTTTTTTGTCCTGCACCCTCCGTGTTTAGAGTGGTAGCAAGCGGTTCATCAAGAACATAAACAAAGAACGAGCATGGGAGATATTTTAAAACATCAATTCCCATAATCCCTTGATAATTTCTATTCCTAGACCTGCAAAAGAAAAAGAGGGGAGAACATCGGAAGTGTCAATCAAATAATGAATAAACCCCTATAAATTATCGCAATAATTTATTCCTAACCCGCAAGGAAAACATTCTCAGATCAACTTGGTAATAAGTTGATCCCCGTTCATTGTTTTTTAGAAGGAAATAATCAAGGGAATAAAATCACACTTAATTAAAAACCCTACCTTGTTCGATGTTGGTTAACATTAGCGCGAGAAGGTAGACATTGATTCGTTGTAGACGAACACGCCCTACGTCGAAGGAAGTTCCGAAGAAGAAGGTCGAAGTCATCGATGTTCTTTGTGGAGGAAGCGTTCTTCGTTGGAGAAGATTTCTCCCAAAAGCTCCTCCTCTCCCCAAATCCACCAAATAAAATAGATATCCAATAATAAAAAGTGTTTCCCCAATTTTATCATAGGCACAATTCATATTAGATTAAATTAAATTGGCTCAATTAAGTGGTGTGTTGGCAAGATTAATGGTATGCGCGTTGGCACAATTAAGGTGGAGGGGTTCAAGAGGCTCTCCCTCATTAATTTTGGGAGTTTAGGTTTTCTCCCAATTAAAGGGGGGTTTCGGGGGGGTTTAATCCCAGGTGGTCCCCACCACCATAACCTCTCATGGAGGTTATGGTTCGGGTGGTCCCCACCACATTAACCTCTCATGGGGGGTTAAGGTCTGGTGGTCCCCACTTCCAACTTCCACATGGAGGTTTAGTTCCAGTGGACCCCACCTAAAATATCCACATGGAAGCTCAAAATAAAATAAAATGAAGTTTATTTTATTTTATTATTTCCGCAAAAAAACCCAAAAACTAACTTTCTTCCTCGTCCATCTATCGTCGAGGTGAAAGTCTCCTTAAGAGAATACCAGTGCTACGAGTTCAACGGTGCCCTCAGATTTCAATTTCAAGCACCGGTTCAAAATTTAGAAAAACTCACTTGCACGTGTACTGAACATACCCAAAATAAAGTTCATAAATTCATTCCGGGCACTCCAGGCCTCGGAATCACACGCCGTCAATTTTCGCGAACTCGTAAAATCCCCATATATTTTAAAAAAAATTAAATGGGAATTCTGGGTTTTTACATATCATATATATTCATTATATAATTATTTATAATAATCTAAAAAATAGAAATAGGAAATGAAATACACTATTCATGGAGATGGTAGGTCGTACATAGGCATGAACTATGTTTCCATTTTCTTATCGTATTGAAAGAAAGAAAATTAAATGATGTATATATATATATATATATATATATTATCTTTCAGGTATAATTATTATTTCATAAATATCACATATATTTAACAAACTCAACCTTAATACATTTTATGTAAAATGTGAATGAATCACATCGCTTTGAGGAGGAGGTAGTCCACACATCCACAAACAATGTTATCATATTCCCAAAAAAATGGAAATCATGAAGTTATGTGTCATATAATAACAAAAAAACATAAATAAATTAAAAATATCATATATATATATATATAATATAAAAATAGTAATTCCATCATTATTACCATCCTTGATAGGTGGTAATGGAAGAACGAACGATATCGGTTCGTGAGGCAACAGTTCACCGAACACACGAATGATGATTTCATATCCCATTTGATGGAAGTGTGTGTAGGTGTAAGTCATAAAATTAATATGACATCATCTTAGTTTATTGAATATATTGAGGTTGTTATATAATATTTATATAATTACAATTTATTTTGTTTTAGAAGGAAACAAAATAAAAATTCATGTTGATGATCGTAAACTCTTCTATAGGTAACTTCTTTAGGTTTGCACCAAAGGGATTATATGGTTGGATTTACTCCAAAATTGAGGATTATAGGTTGAGATTATGGATTTTGAGATCTTATTTGGATATTTTTTTCAATAAAAATGGCTTTTGAAGTTTGAATTAGTTATTGGTGTGGTGTCGTTTTATAATGGAGGAGGAGTGACATTCTTGAAAATACCCAAAGGTAAACACTATTGAGAGGTCTCCCTTAAATCATGTGCCCCCAATAATGGTTCATAATCTAGTAAATAGGGTATATTCTCCAAATATGGAAATAAAAAGTATTTTTTACAAGTTTATAGGTTATTTTTTTCCTTAAGTTTAAAGTTTAACAACTATGTAAACTTGTTTTTCTCTTAATCACTGTAATTAATTTTAATTTATTTCACTAATATGTTTGGTCAAAAACTAAGTTAAAAATACTATAAATTATAAATTATTATGATAAATAATATGGATTTAATTTTTTTAAATTATAGTCAAAAAACATGTAGAATTTAATTTAAAATTAATACCACAAAAAGGATGTAACAAAGGGTTTTTAAAGTAAAATTTTCAAAACTATGAAATGTTTTTATATCTCATTTCCATGTAAAATTAATTATAATGACTTTAATTGTGTTAATATATGTATAATTTATCTAAATATACATTAAAAATAAGATAAAATATAATTTAACTAAATTAATAAATTTAAAAAAAATGAATTTTTCAATTATAATTTAGTGTTTTTCCACAATTCATCAAAAAATAGAAATTCTCAGAAATATAATTAAAATTCACCCAATGTAAAAATTTATATTAAGATTTAAAAAATTGAGTTTATTTTGAAAAATAAAATTTTTAAAAAATTTTAAAAAATACTTTTGAAACAAGTCTACCATTAAAAGGCGTTAAAACTTCCTTATAGAAAAATGCATCCTTTTATGCATAAAATTGAATTTATTCTTGTATCTTGTCTAGAAAATACATAAGATGAATTTTAAATATTTTTTGAATATATAATATATAAATTCCAATAAAATAATTTTTAAAAATTGGTTTGTTTGATTTATTTCGATAAAAAACGTTTGTGCATAGTAAATAGTTTTTCAGAAAGTGAATTTCTTTATTTTCAAATAGTTTCTACTCTCAATTGTAATTAATTCATTACCAAAGAATTGATTTTATAAATATCAATAAAACATATTATAGTAATTTATTTAGTCCCTTTCATACCCACCATCCCAATGGTTATGTATTAACTATAATAAAATTTTAATAATAATTTAAATAGTATATTATAGTTTTGTAAAACTTGGTCTTGTGTGTAACGCAAGCTATCAAATGTAATCAGAATTGTGTATAACACAAAACAAAAATATTTTTCTGTATATCTCAATCCAATATAATTGGTTTTTATTGTTACAATATTAACATGGATTTGTGTATGAAGAAATAATAACATGGTGTAGCGTGAAATGTAAGCCATCAAATAAATTTAATTTATTAAAAAAATAATTCATCAAAAAAATGATCTGTTACATTAAACCCCCCTTAAAATTAATTTCACCTTAAAAATTCATTTTGTTCATCAACAGTTTTATACTTTAAATTTTCTTTTATATAAACCCACATCGTAAAATGAATTCTAAAACATCCTTTAAAAAGGGAACGTTGGAAACATAGCAGTTACCCAAAGTAACTCATAACTAGGTTTCCACATAGGATAACATAGGTAAATATTTTTATATTAATGATAAGTTTAAATAATTATAGATAGTGATAATGATCACTAATCACAATAAATTGGGTGATCAAGAGAAAGTTAATGATCACAAAACCATAAATTGGTGACGATCTAACAGACCATTTGATTCATCAGAAATGATGGTACTATGATGGAATTTTTATTTCAAGATCCTTTTCTTAAAGTGTAATAATTTTAACAAGGAGAAGTAATTACTTAATTTCATTCCATTTTATATGAAAAATCACAACCTTGTTTTTGTTCCTTGATCAATTCTCACTTCATCTCTTACTCTAATAAATGAATGTGAATTTTGATTTCCTGAGATCCGTAAATGGAATGATAGGTCATTCCAAAATTCTGTAGTTAAAATTAGAGAAAAATGGTTAGAAAGGTTTATCCAATATTCATAAATCCTCATGCGGCGAGATAATACTTTAATCTATAAAACCTCATATGATGTTTAACTTAATCTATTCTATAAATGGTTAACATTGTAACACTTACAAAACATGAAAATACAAAACAATAGAAATAATTTTATTAAATTTCTCAATAATAGATTAACATTTATCCTGATATATCATAAAGTGGCTCTTGGTTGTCATATACCAAACGTCTGAATACCTTCATCATGTATTATCTTTAAATATTCTAGTAACTAAAATTACCATAAATCTTTATTTAAAACATGTGTGCTTTCTTATTCTAAATGTTTTTTATGTATTCCTTAAATCAAATAATGTCATAATCTCCTTCCATGGTAGCATAAACTACTATCTCAACAAATAATTTCTCAATTTTTAGGTCATAAATACTATACAATTTAAATTATCCATATCAATCATCTCTTTATCCAATATAAACACAATTTCCTTAAAATGAAGAACACATTAAGGGTTGCCTTACCTTAATCAAAATATAACCTTTCCATTAAATAATTTTTCTAGTTCATAAGAACCATTCAATATTTTTTCCCTAATCCTTAAGGGAAAACATAAACTTCATGATTCATATAACATAATTCTTGAATTCAAATACATATACACTTCAATCATCCAACTTTATTCTTAAACCATTAATTAGGATTCATCATCATATTCCTAAATACCCCTTTCCTAGAATATGAAATATGAATCATGTATTAAAGTTTTTCAACATAAATTTAATTATTCTTCTTACATTTAAAATAAACAATACTGTTAGAACATCCCAAAACTTTCACATATCATTTGAGATCACTTTATCTTAAGTCATATAACTGATACTCATACCACCTTCCTAATACTCTTAATGACATTTCCACTTAGGAAATCAATTTTCATAATGCCCATACATTCTAAATACAAAACATTCAATGTTAACTCAATTCCTTCTAGTTACCTCCATTGACTAAAACTAGAAATCCTCATGTGATAAACAATTATAATAATGGAAACCCACATAATCCTAAAAATAACTTTTTGGATTTCAAAATAATAAAACATTATTATATAATCTATAAAGCCTTAGGTTTATCCTAAGTTATTCACGGTCCTATTCTATTTATATCCTTCATTGTGGTTCATAGTAGTTTCTGTATTCCCAAAGTATATTTCCCAAGAGTGTCAAACTAGGTGTGCATCAAGGATTGTTGTCGTGCACTAGTTTCTTATCATTTCTATCTCAATACGGCATTTTTAGGGTTGTCAACCCTAAGTACATATGTTCCAGAGAATCATCCAGTTGTACTATCTAGCGAGGTATTTAATTGCTTGGAAATCATTATCTCAATTATTTACCAAAATACTAGGAAATTTTCCTAGACTTTAACTCATATTTGACTTATCCTTTGACACATCCATAGAAATATCCTTATAAATATCCCAAGGGATATCACTAAATATTTATTGTCCTAGTTTCCAAAGGTTGACTAAAACATTACTTCGATACCAACAATAGTGAACTAACCTTAACATACATGGATAATACATCTTTTTAGATAAATATTTAGAAAGTTACAAAAGTAAATTCATGAATATTTTAATAGTTTAGTTCCTTTAGAAACATGGAACAAAATCTTCTAGTCTTGGTTAAAGATCATAAATGTTTCCCTTCAAGATATTACCCTTTTGTATTCCTACTTAAATCCTTTATTTATAACCTAGGTGGAAGGAAACATAAGAAAGGGTGATCTTAGACACTTAGTAAGGGTAAAAAATGAAAATACATAATCATAACATGATAATAAGGGTATGATAACAAGAGAATAAAATTTGAAGATAATACCATGCATAATAAAGATCATCAACATAAGTCATGGAATAATGGTTGACAGTACATAAGACATGAATTGTAAGGGAATAAATAGAATAATCCATGAGATCATAAAATAAGAATAAGACATGTAATTGGGGAAGAAACATTCACATATACATTGATTTACATATTAGTCAATGTTCACTTCCAATGTTATCTAATTATAATGGATTTACTCCCCAAACTATCTTAGTAGTCAACCTAGAACATCTTAGCAAAAAAAGTCATTTACTGAAATGATTTCACTCCCCATTCCATCCATCTCTATCTCATGATATATAAATCTTTACCAAATTCATTGGAGCACAATTTGTACCACCCCATTATATAGGTTTCAATGGTATTACCTGATGTTATCCAGTCTACCCCCATCATATAAGTTGTAATGGGATTATCCATAGCTATATGGACCACCCCATAGTATAAACTATAAAAGGCTTACCTTGTGCTATTTGGCCACCCTATTATATAAACTCTAATAGGATTACCTGATATATCTAGTTCACCCCATCATATATGATATAATAGTCTTACCCATAACTATCTTGGTCACCCTATAATATAATATATAATGGTCTTACCCAACACTATCTGGACCACCCTATCGTATAAGTAATTTCCATGAACCATAACATGAATAATTTATAAAGACTGTACATATCATCATAAAAACTCATAAAAACAATTATTCTTCCATAACCTTATTAACCCATTTAAAATAAATTGTTTTCATATCAATCTCTTTGAAACATGATTTTCCCATGGAAAAGAAACGAGTTCCAAAAATATCATGAAATCAAAGCATAAACCATTCATGAAAAGAATATTAATGGTATACTTGGATCATATACACTATAATAAATAGTTAAAACCAATTTATACAATCTTATGAGGAAAATAACTTTTTAAGAATAATTTAAAAAGTCTCTTTATCAAATAATACTTTCACATTCAAAAACACTTTTTAAAAAATAAAATATTTTGAAAACCTTTTTCCTGGAAAATAACCAGGAAGACTTTATAAAATAACCTTCTAAATATATTTTAAACACTTTTTAAAACATAAAAAAAATTAAAAATTATTTTTCCTTGAAATTTTTATTAAAATTTCATTTAAAAAAATTAAAACATTTCTTGAACACATATCTTTTGAATGAAAACTGATTTCTGGCCGAAAAGAGAAATAAAGTCAGATTTTCTTTAAAAAATCTAAATTTTATTAAGTACAAAAGAATGAAAAAAGGGTAAAAAGAAATTAATATATCATGAATAACAATAGGAGAAGAAAATTCATGTGAATTATTGAGATATAGATAATAATATTTCATCAATGTAAATATAAACATAAATAATCCCGATAAACGATGATATTATAGCTATAAACTCTTACCACTTTTTTAACTTTGAATCAAAATAATCTAGAAAGAATAAAATTAAATGAAGCATATAATAACATTAAAATAATTATTCTCATGATATAACATATCAAAGGGGCAGTATATACACCTTGTAAAATAATGTAGGTGTATAACATAACATGTGTCTCAAAGAAGGCAAATTGAGACAAAAATACTTTACAGATTTGGTATCTTTTAAACCATATACCCCATGAAAGAGATATCATAAAATGATTAAATAAATACAAATAATGTTATTTAAATACATAATAATTTAAATTTTCAGTAGTTATATAAAACACATATAATAAAAAGGTGGTGAATATGAAATGTGTCTCACGGAAGTAAAAAAGTGAGATGGAAATCCCTTACTACTTGTGTAACTTTTGAATTTTGATATCTAAAAATGAATAATATCAATTGAAACATCTAATTAAATTAAATAAATTAAATTCATGATTTAACATTTCATATTTTATTATATACACCTCACAAAATAAATGAGTGGTTAATATGGTGTAAGTCTCATAGAGATAAAAGTGAGACTAGAAATCCCATTACCTTATGTGTTAAATTTCTTTGTACACGTTCAAACCTCCTGTATAATAAATATAAGTTTATTATAATTAAATTATATAACCATATTAAATTATATTATACCATATATTATTTAATTATGACTTTATATTACCCATTTATTAACAATTACATGTTAATGCAATTTTTTGGGTAATAATTAATTTGTTTTTCGAACATGTTTTGACTTAATATTATTGGTCCTCTTACTTTGATCATGATTTTTTTATTTATAGAATTTAAAACATGATATAAATATAATATATATTCATTATATATTTATTTATTATAATAAATAAAAGATAAAAATGGTAAATGAAATACGTCATTCATGGAGATGGTAGGTCGTATGTGCGCATGAAAATTGTTTCCATTATCTTATTGTAATGAAATAATGAAAAATAAATGATGTATATATATATGTATATATATTATATTTCTTGTATCATTATTATGTAATAAATATCACATATTTTTAATGAACTCATCTGTAATATATTCAATGTGAATCATGAACAAATCACATCACTTTGAAGATGCGGTAGTCCACACGTCCACAAATGATGTTATCGTATTCCCACAAAATGGAAATATTGAAGGTGTGTGTTATATAATAATTCCAAAATAAATAAATAAATCATAAATATAATATATATCATATAAAAACATTAATTAAACAATTATTACCAAACTTTATAGGTGTTAATGGAAGAAAGAATGATATCATTTTGTGAGACGGTAGTCCACCATAAAGATGAATAATGATTTTGTATCCCATTTTGATGGAAGTGTGTAAATTTTTAGTTCATACCCATATCATAAAACCGTATAATTATATTTAGGATACTTATGTTATTATATAATATTGATATAATAGTAATTTATTGGGTTTTAGAAGGAAACAAAATAAAAATACATGTTGATGAACATTACCTCTTCTTCAGATAACTCCTTTAGGTTTGCACAAAAGGTATTACTTAGTTAGATTTATACCCAAAGTTATGATTCAAATTTTAGAGTATGTATTTTGGGTGCTTATTTTTATGTGGTTTTTCTAAGAAAAATGTCTTTATATGTGTGAAAATTTTAGGGGTGAGTGTCCTTTTATAGTGGAAGAGGAGTTGCATTCTTGTAAACATAAAAAGGTAAATAGTATTGATAGGTATACCTTACATAATGTGGACCAAATAATGGTAAATATTATATAAAATAGGTTATATGGTCTAAAGTTTCCATAAAATGTCTTTTGTACAATTTTATAGGTCGTTTCCTCTTTAATATTAAAGTTTAACCACTAAGTAAACTTGTTTTTCTCGTAATCATTATAACTAATTTAAATTTATTTCGCAAATAATTTTGGAAAAAAGAATAATTTTGAATTACTATGTATTATAAATTATTCTTATTAATAATATGGAATCCATTTTTAATAATTTTAATCACATAAGTTGAAGAAATTACTTTAAAATTAATCCCACGGATGTGATGTAATAATGGGTTTTTCAAATTAAAAAGTTCAAATGATTAAAATGTTTTTATATCAAAATTCAATGTGATATTGGTTTTAATGACCTAATTTATATTAATATATGTATAATTTATTTAAATATTCAATAAAACCAATTTAAAATATAATTTAACTATATAAGTAAATTAGAAAAATATGCATTTTTAAATTAAAATTCATTGTTTTTCATTATTCATCAAAAAATAAAACTTAACAAAAAAAATACCAAAAATTTAACCAATGTAAATTTTGAAATTATGATTTCAAAAATAAATTTTATTTTTTGAAAAATATATTTTAAACGTTTCAAAAGTTATTTTTCAAACAAGTCTGTCATTAAAAATTGATAAAACTTCATCTTAAAAAAATACATCATTTCATGTGTAATATTGGATTTAATCTTAAATATCATTTATAAAATATACAATATGTATATTAAATAGTTGTTTGAATATATAATAAATAAAAAAATTAAAATAATTCATCAAAATTGGTTTTTTTATTTATTGAGATAAAACATGTTTGTGCCTAGAAAATAGTTTTTTCGAAAAGGGATTTATTTATTTTCAAATAGTTCCTACTATCATTTAAATAAATTATTTACCAAATAATTAATTTTATAAATATGAATAAAACATATTATCATAATTTAGTTAATACCTTTAATACCCTCCATCCCAAAAGTAAGGTGATAACTATATTAATATTTTAATTATAATAAAATTAGTATATTGTAGTTTGGTAAAACTTGTTCTTGTGTGTAACAAAATATATTGAAGGAACATAGAATTATATGTAACACAGGAAAAAAATAGTGTTTAAAATACTAAATTATAATCTAAGTATTGAGTATATAACAATCTTAACTTGGTTTTGTGTATAAAGAAATCATAACTTTGTGTATCGTGCAATGCAATCCATCAAAGAAATTTAATTTATTTGAAAAATTCATAAAAAACTCTGTGTGTTACATACTTTATGGGTCCATTTACTAATTAATTTAGAAACATATACTTTCTTGTTGTAGTGTATTATGGGTACAAATGGGTAGAATCACATGTCATAAGGATTTATGAATCAAAAGTAGTTGGAAAATTTTCATGAACCTGAATCTTTTGATTCCATATGTTCATTATTAGTGGACAGGGTTCTAATTTCTACAAATATACAATGAAATAACATTTTCATTGATATGGGGTCATGTATTATGTGTTTAAAACATATCACCCCCCCCCCCAATGGGAAAATTGTGGTGACAAATATAGAGGTAAAAAAATCTTGAGAAAATGGTCCAACCTAATAAAAAATATTGGAGAATTAAAATCGATGATACATTGTGGGCTTACCATACTAATTTCAAAACTATAGTTTGGCATGTCACATTATTTGATTGTATTTGGAAATATTTTTCATAAACTCATTAAGATAGTTTATTAGGATTATTAATACATTAAACAATTCAAATCTATTTATTCTAGTGTAGGTTCTCAAAAGAAATTACAGATTCAAGAGTTGGAGTAAATATGAAGAGATTTATTTGAGAACTCCAAAATATATTCGGAATTAATCAAGGATTCCCATTATCTCCACACCATTCATCAGCAATTCCATATTGGGAATAAGACCCTTATTTATAGTTAAAGAATGAATTTTCCCCTAAGTAAGCTATCTTCCAACTGGTTTGACTCATACACTATTCTAATTTATAACCTTTTGGGGTTATAGAGGTGAAAAATAGGGAAACCTAATAGACATTCACCATTAATAGGTAGATAATGATGCACTTCCATGAAACCCTTCTGGATTCCCCAATATAGTAAATACACCTAAAGAATCCATCTATCAATGACACCCACTAGGTGATATCATTCTCTCATATCATCTCATTAATTTCCATGAGGACACTATAAATTATAAGTGTAGGGGTGGATAATTTCTTGAGTAGTTATTAATTTTATCATAATTCTTATTTTTCCTTTTTTTACTTATTTCACGGTATTTTTATGTGTTTTTATTCATCTTCTTAATCTTATTATTCTTCTTTTTGTGCTAGAATGATCATATTAATTTTACCATTTTGTTAAGTAATTTAAGGAAAAATCGTGTTGAATTTCCCTTTTACAATTTTTTAATATTTAATGAAAATTTATTTGGATAATGTAACATTAATTAGAAAAATAATTTAACATTAATGGGTGATTTTAGTATAATTAATTATTTTTAAATTATATGATTTGTGGTATCTCTATAAAAATATTGAGATATTAATATCTTTTATTTGAGTAGTTTATGGTTTAATTATTTTATTTAACATCCCCACATGTTATTCTAATAAAATATGATGTGTGAATATTTATTACTTAGTTGAAGGTATATATAACTCTGGTTAATGTTATTCTGATTTCAAAAGTAGTTTCTCCATATATTCATTTCTTATCTAGTCGGTTTCATTACATAACCGGACTGACCTATGGTTCATACTTATTTTTTTGTTGAAAAAATATAAAATAAATAAAATAAATAATAATAATAATAATAATAAAACAATACATATTTGATGAGTCCAAAAAGGTTTACCTTATTAGAATAATTAACTGGGTGTTTTTTCAAATTTGATTGAAAATAGTATAGGTAGGATTCATTAAAAAGAATTAGGTAAGTCAAAAAAAATTAAAATGACATATATTTTCCATATATAAAGTAGAAAGATTAGTTTGAAATATTTTTCACACATAGTAATAAGTATTGATTATTATGGTTGGCCCATATATTTCCTTGTAAAAAATAAATTTCAAGTATCTCAAATTGCTATTTTGAAGCCTTATTTAAGTACTGAAGTCATTCAACCAAAAGGAGATACTCTATAACATATTTTGGACTAATGAAGGTAGTGATCGTAGGTATTTGATATGAGGAAAGATTATTTGGTTTATGTTTGGATAGAAGATGTTGAATCTAAGATCTACTGGTTTGGTCAGAAGGTATATTGTTTCATCTTTCTGAAGTTGACAGTAAAGCAAGTTAGAGTTACAGTTGACTAGAAATAACTATTGGGAATAGATGGACTCTTATGAATTCTAGACATCATTGTAACCCATTAATAGATTAGTTCCCACAATTTACGTGGGTGGGACCACATGTTGATTTGTAATTTTGATCATTGATCTTATTTTTCTAAATCATAAAAATTCACAATGATTGTAAACTTTGATCTACTAATAAATAAAATGTTATAATATTCCTATCATTTCGATGTAAAATTAATTATAATGACTTTAATTGTGTTAATATATGTATAATTTATCTAAATATACTTTACAAATAAGTTAAAATATTATTTAACTACATAAATAAATTGGAAAAAAATGAATTTTTCAATTATAATTTAGTTTTTTTCCACAATTCATCAAAAAATATAAATTCTCAGAAATATACCTAAAATTCACCCAATGTAAAAATTTATATTAAGATTTAAAAAATTGAGTTTATTTTGAAAAATAAAATTTTAAAAAAATTTTAAAAAATACTTTTGAAACAAGTCTACCATTAAAAGGCGTTAAAACTTCCTTATAGAAAAACACATCCTTTTATCCATAAAATTGGATTTACTCTTGTATCTTGTGTAGAAAATACATAAGATGAATTTTAAATATTTTTTTGAATATATAATATATAAATTACAATAAAATAATTGGTAAAAATTGGTTTGTTTGATTTATTTAGATAAAAAACGTTTGTGCATAGTAAATAGTTTTTGAGAAAGTGAATTTCTTTATTTTCAAATAGTTTCTACTCTCAATTGTAATTAATTCATTACCAAAGAATTGATTTTATAAATATCAATAAAACATATTATAGTAATTTATTTAGTCCCTTTCATACCCACCATCCCAATGGTTATGTGATAACTATAATAATATTTTAATAATAATTTAAATAGTATATTATAGTTTTGTAAAACTTGGTCTTGTGTGTAACGCAAGCTATCAAATGAAATCAGAATTGTGTATAACACAACACAAAAATATTATTTTGTATATCTCAATCCAATATAATTGGTTTTTATTGTTATAATATTAACATGGATTTGTGTATGAAGAAATAATAACTTGGTGTAGCGTGAAATGTAAGCCATCAAATTAATTTAATTTATTAAAAAAATAATTCATCAAAAAATTGTTCTCTTACATTAAGCCCCCCTTAAAATTAATTTCACCTTAAAAATACATTTGGTTAATCAATGGTTTTATACTTTAAATTTTCTTTTATATAAACCCACATCGTAAAATGAATTCTAAAACATCTTTTAAAAAGGGAAAGTTGGAAACATAGTAGTTACCTAAAGTAACTCATAACTAGGTTTCCACATAGGATAATATAGGTAGAGATTTTTATATTAAAGATAAGTGTAAATAATTATATATAGTGATAATGATCACTAATCACAATAAATTGGGTGATCAAGAGAAAGTTAATGATCACAAAACCATAAATTGGTGACGATCTAACAGACCATTTGATTCATCAGAAATGACGGTACTATGATGGAATTTTTATTTCAAGATCCTTTTCTTAAAGTGTAATAATTTTAACAAGGATATGTAATTACTTAATTTCATTCCATTTTATATGAAAAATCACAACCTTTTTTTGTTCCTTGATCAATTCTCACTTCATCTCTTACTCTAAGAAATGAATGTGAATTTTGCTTTCCTGAGATCCGTAAATGGAATGATAGGTCATTCCAACATTCTGTAGTTAAAATTAGAGAAAATGGTTAGAAAGGTTTATCCAATATTCATAAATCCTCATGCAGCGAGATAATAATTTAATCTCTAAAACCTCATATAATGTTTAACTTAATCTATTCCATAAATGGTTAACCTTGTAACACTTCCAAAACATGAAAATACAAAACAATAGAAATAATTTTATTAAATTTCTCAATAATAGATTAACATTTATCCTGATATATCATAAAGTGGCTCTTGGTTGTCATATACCAAACATGTGAATACCTTCATCATGTATTATCTTTAAATATTCTAGTAATTAAAATTACCATAAATCTTTATTTAAAACATGTGTGCTTTCTTATTCTAAATTTTGTTTTATGTATTCCTTAAATCAAATAATGTCATAATATCCTTCCATGGTAGCATAAACTACTATCTCAACAAATAATTTCTCAATTTTTAGGTCATAAATACTATACAATTTACATTATCCATATCAATCATCTATTTATCCAATATAAACACAATTTCCTTAAAATTAAGAACACCTTAAGGGTTGCCTTACCTTAATCAAAATATAACCTTTCCATTAAATAATTTTTCTAGTTCATAAGAACCATTCAATATTTGTTTCCTAATCCTTAAGGGAAAACCTAAACTTCATGATTCATATAACATAATTCTTGAATTCAAATACATATACACTTCAATCATCCAACTTTATTCTTAAACCATTAATTAGGATTCATCATCATATTCCTAAATACCCCTTTCTATGAATATGAAATATGAATCATGTATTAAAGTTCTTCAACATCAATTTAATTATTCTTCTTAAATTTAAAATTAAAAATACTGTTAGAACATCCCAAAACTTTCACATATCATTTGAGATCACTTTATCTTCAGTTATATAACTGATACTCATACCACCTTCCTAATACTCTTAATGACATTTCAACTTAGGAAATCAATTTTCATAATGCCCATACATTCTAAATATGAAACATTCAATGTTAACTCAATTCCTTCTAGTTACCTCCATTGACTAAAACTAGAAAGCCTCATGTGATAAACAATTATCATAATGGAAACCCACATAATCCTAAAAATAACTTGTTGGATTTCAAAATAATAAAACATTATTATATAATCTATAATGCCTTAGGTTTATCCTAAGTCAATCATAGTCCTATTCTATTTATATCCTTCATTGTGGTTCATAGTAGTTTCTGCATTCCCAAAGTATATTTCCCAAGAGTTTCAAACTAGGTGTGCATCAAGGATTGTTGTCATGCACCAGTTCCTTATCATGTCTATCTCAATACGGCGTTTTTAGGGTTGTTAACCCTAAGTACATATGTTCCAGCGAATCATCCATTTGTAGTATCTAGCGAGGGATTTAATTTCTTGGAAATCATTATCTCAATTCTTTACCAAAATACTAGGAAATTTTCCTAGACTTTAACTCATATTTTACTTATCCTTAGACACATCCATAGAAATATCCTTATAAATATCCCAAGGGATATCACTAAATATTTATTATCCTAGTTTCCAAAGGATGACTAAAACATTAATTTGATACCAACAATAGTGAACCAACTTTAACATACATGGATATTTCATCATTTTAGATAAATATTTAGAACGTTACAAAATTAAATTCATGAAGATTTTAATAATTTAGTTCCATTAGAAACATGGAACACAATCTTCTAGTCTTGGTGAAAGATCTTAAATGTTTCCCTTCAAGATATTACCCTTTTGTATTCCTACTTAATTCCTTTATTTATAACCTAGGTGGAAGGAAACATAAGAAAGGGTGATATTAGACACTTAGTAAGGGTAAAAAATGAAAATACATAATCATAACATGATAATAAGGGTATGATGACAAGAGAATAAAATTTGAAGATAATACCATGCATAATAAAGATCATCAACATAAGTCATGGCATAATGGTTGACAGTTCATAAGACATGAATCTTAAGGGAATAAAGAGAATAATCCATGCGAGCATAAAATAGGAATAAGACATGTAATTGGGGAAGACACATTAACATATACAATTATTTACATATTAGTCAATGTTCACTTCCAATGTTATCTAAGTATAATGGATTTACTCTCCAAACTATCTTATTAGTCAACGTTGAAATCCCTAGAACATCTTAGCAAAAAAATTCATTTACTGAAATGATTTCACTCCCCATTCCATCCATCTCTATCTCATGATATATAAATCTTTACCAACTTCATGGGAGCACAATTTGTACCACCCCATTATATAGGTTTCAATGGTCTTACCTGATGTTATCTAGTCCACCCCCATCATATAAGTTGTAACGGGATTACCCATAGCTATATGGTCACCCCATTATATAAACTCTAATAGGATTACCTGATATATCTAGTTCACCCCATCATATAAGATATAATAGTCTTACCCATAACTATCTCGGTCACCCTATAATATAATCTATAATGGTCTTACCCAACACTATCTGGACCACCCTATCGTATAAGTAATTTCCATGAACCATATCAAGAATAATTTATAAAGACCGTACATATCATCATAAAAACTCATAAAAACAATTATTCTTCCATAACCTTATTAACCCATTTAAAATAAATTTTTTTCATATCAATCTCTTTGAAACATGATTGTCCCATGGAAAAGAAACGAGTTCCAAAAATATTATGAAATCAAAGCATAAACCATTCAGAAAAAGAATATTAATGGTATACTTGGATCATATACACTATAAGAAATAGGTAAAACCAATTTATATAATCCTATGAGGAAAATAACTTTTTAAGAATAATTTAAAAAGTCTCTTTATCAAATTATACTTTCACATTCAAAAACACTTTTTAAAAAATAAAATAATTTGAAAACCTTTTTCCTGTAAAATAACCATGAAGACTTTATAAAATAATCTTCTAAAAATATTTTAAACACTTTTAAAAACATAAAAAGAAATTAGAAATTATTTTTCCTTGAAAGTTTTATTAAAATTTCATTTAAAAAAAGTAAAACATTTCTTGAACACATATCTTTTGAATGAAAACTGATTTCTAACCGAAAAGAGAAATAAAGTCAGATTTTCTTTAAAAAATATAAATTTTATTAAGTACAAAAGAATGAAAAATGGGTAAAAATAAATTAATATATCATGAATAACAATAGGAGATGAAAATTCATGTGAATTATTGAGATATAGATAATAATATTTCATCGATGTAAATATAAACATAAATAATCCCAATAAACGATGATATTATAGCTATAAACTCTTACCACTTTTTTAACTTTGAATCATAATAATATAGAAAGAATAAAAATAAATAAAGCATATAATAACATTAAAATAATTATTCTCATGATATAACATATCAAAGGGGCAGTATATACACCTTGTAAAATAATATTGGTGTATAATATAACATGTGTCTCAAAGAAGGAAAATTGAGACAAAAATACTTTATTGATTTGGTATCTTTTATACCATATACCCCATGAAAGAGATATCATAAAATTATTAAATAAATACAAATAATTTTATTTAAATACATAATAATTTAAATTTGCGGTAGTTATATAAAACACATATAATAAAAAGGTGGTGAATATGAAATGTGTCTCACGTAAGTAAAAAAAGTGAGATTGAAATCCCATACTACTTGTGTAACTTTTGAATTTTGATATCTACAAATGAATAATATCAATTGAAACTTCTAATTTAATTGAATAAATTAAATTCATGATATAAAATTTCATAGTTTATTATATACACCTCACAAAATAAATTAGTGGTTAATATGGTGTAAGCCTCATAGAGATAAAAGTGAGACTAGAAATCCCCTTACCTTATGTGTTAAATTTCTTTGTACACGTTCAAACCTCATGTATAATAAATATAAGTTTATTATAAATAAATTATATAACCATATTAAATTATATTATACCATATATTATTTAATTATGACTTTATATTACCCATTTATTAACAATTACATGTTAATGAAATTTTTTGGGTAATAATTAATTTGTTTTTCGAACATGTTTGGACTTATTATTATTGATCCTATTACTTTGATCATTATTTTCTTATTTCTAGAATTTAAAACATGATATAAATATAATATATATTCATTATATATTTATTAATAATAATAAATAAAAGATATAAATGGTAAATGAAATACATCATTCATGGAGATGGTAGGCCGTATGTGCACTTGAAAATTGTTTCCATTATCTTATTGTAATGAAATAATGAAAAATAAATGATGTATATATATATATATGTATATATATTATATTTCCTATATCATTATTATGTAATAAATATCACATATTTTTAATTAACTCATCTGTAATATATTCAATGTGAATCATGAACAAATCACATCACTTTGAGGATGCAGTAGTCCACACGTCCACAAATGATGTTATCGTATTCCCACAAAATGGAAATATTGAAGGTGTGTATTATATAATAATTCAAAAATAAATAAATAAATCATAAATATAATATATATCATATAAAGACATTAATTAAACAATTATTACCAAACTTTATAGGTGTTAATGGAAGAAAGAATGATATCATTTTGTGAGACGGTAGTCCACTTTAAAGATGAACAATGATTTTATATCCCATTTTGATGGAAGTGTGTAAATTTTTAGTTCATACCCATATCATAAAACCATATAATTATATTTAGGATACTTATGTTATTATATAATATTGATATAACAATAATTTATTGGGTTTTAGAAGGAAACAAAATAAAAATACATGTTGATGAACATTACCTCTTCTTCAGATAACTCCTTTAGGTTTGCACAAAAGGTATTACTTAGTTGGATTTATACCCAAAGTTATGATTCAAATTTTAGATTAGGTATTTTGGGTGCTTATTTTTATGTGGTTTTTCTAAGACAAATGTCTTTATATGTGTGAATATGTTAGGGGTGAGTGTCCTTTTATAGTGGAAGAGGAGTTGCATTCTTGTAAACATAAAAAGTTAAATAGTATTGATAGGTATACCTTACATAATGTGGACCAAATAATGGTAAATATTATATAAAATAGGTTATATGGTATAAATTTTCCATAAAATGTCTTTTGTACAAGTTTATAGGTCATTTCCTCTTTAATATTAAATTTTAACCACTAAGTAAACTTGTTTTTCTCGTAATCATTGTAATTAATTTAAATTTATTTCGCAAATAATTTTGGTAAAAAAAATAATTTTGAATATACTAGTTATTATAAACTATTCTTATTAATAATATGGAATCCATTTTTAATAATTTTAATCACATAAGTGGAAGAAATTAATTTAAAATTAATCCTATGGATGGGATGAAATAATGGGTTTTTCAAATAAAAAAGTTCAAATGATTAAAATGTTTTTATATCAAAATTCAATGTGATATTGGTTTTAATGACCTAATTTATATTAATATATGTATAATTTATTTAAATATTCAATAAAACCAATTTAAAATATAATTTAACTATATAAGTAAATCAGGAAAATATGCATTTTTAATTTAAAATTCATTGTTTTTCATTATTCATCAAAAAATAAAACTTAACAAAAAAATACCAAAAATTTAACCAATGTGAATTTTGAAATTATGATTTCACAAATAAATTTAATTTTTTGAAATATATATTTTAAAAGTTTCAAAAATTATTTTTCAAACAAGTCTCTCATTAAAAATTGATAGAACTTCCTCTTAAAAAATACATCCTTTCATGTGTAATATCGGATTTAATCTTAAATATCATTTATAGAATATACAATATGGATATTAAATAGTTGTTTGAATATATAATAAATAAATAAAATTAAAATAATTCATAAAAAGTGGTTTTTTTATTTATTGAGATAAAACATGTTTGTGCCTAGAAAATGGTTTTTTAGAAAAGGGATTTATTTATTTTCAAAAAGTTCCTACTATCATTTAAATAAATTATTTACCAAATAATTAATTTTATAAATATGAATAAAAAATATTATCATAATTTAGTTAACACCTTTAATACCCTCCATCTCAAAAGTAAGGTGATAACTATATTAATATTTTAATTATAATAAAATTAGTATATTGTAGTTTGGTAAAACTTGTTCTTGTGTATAACAAAAGATATTGAAGGAACATAGAATTATATGTAACACCGGACAAAAATAGTGTTTCAAATACTAAATTATAATCTAATTATTGAGTATATAGAAATCTTAACTTGGTTTTGTGTATAAAGAAATCATAACTTTGTGTATCATGCAATGCAATCCATCAAATAAATTTAATTTATTTGAAAAAAAATAATTCATAAAAAACTCAGTGTGTTACAAACTTTATGGGTTCATTTACTAATTAATTTGGAAACATATACTTTCTTGTTGTAGTGTATTATGAGTAAAAACGGGTAGAAGCACATGTAATAAGGATTGATGAATCAAAATTAGTTGGAAAATTTTCATGAACCTGAATCTTTTGAATCTTTGGATTCCATATGTTCATTATCAGTGGACATGGTTCTCATTTCTACAAATATACAATGAAATAACATTTTCATTGATATGGGGTCATTTATTATGTGTTTAAAACATATCCCCCCCCCAATGGGAAAATTGTGGTGACAAATATAGAGGTAAAAAAATCTTAAAAAAATGGTCCAACCTAATAGAAAATATTGGAGACTTAAAATCGATGATACATTGTGAGATTACCATACTAATTTCAAAACTATATTTGGAATGTCACATTATTTGATTGTATTTGGAAATATTTTTCATAAACTCATTAAGATAGTTCATTAGGATTATTAATCCATTAAACAATTCAAATCTATTTATTCTATTGTAGGTTCTCAAAAGAAATTACAGATTCAAGAGTTGGAGTAAATATGAAGAGATTTATTTGAGAACTCCAAAATATATTAGGAATTAATCAAGGATTCCCATGATCTCCACACCATTCATCAGCAATTCCATATTGTGAATAAGACCCTTATTTATAATTAATGGATGAAGTTTCCCCTATGTAAGTTATCTTCCAACTGGTTTGACTCATACACTATACTAATTTATAACCTTTTGGGGTTATAGAGGTGAAAAATAGGGAAACCTAATAGAAATTCACCATTAATAGGTAGATAACGACGCACTTCCATGAAACCCTTCTGGATTCCCAAGTGTAGGGGTGGATAATTTCCTGAGTAGTTATTAATTTTATGATCATTCTTATTTTTCCTTTTTTTACTTATTTCATGGTATTTTTATGTGTTTTTATTCTTCTTATTCATCATCTTCTTCTTCTTTTTATGCTGGAATGATCATATTAATTTTACCATTTTGTTAAGTAATTTAAGGAAAAATCATGCTGAATTTCCCTTTTACAATTTTTTAATATTTAATGAAAATTTATTTGGCTAATGTCACATTAATTAGAAAAATAATTTAACATTAATGGGTGATTTTAGTATAATTAATTATTTTTAAATTTTATGATTTGTTGTATCTCTATAAAACTATTGAGATATTAATATCTTTTATTTGAGTAGTTTATGGTTCAATTATTTTATTTAACATCCCCACATGTTATTCTACTCAAATATGAAGTGTGAATATTTATTACTTAGTTGAAGTTATATATAACTCTGGTTAATGTTAGTCTGATTTCAAAAGTAGTTTCTCCATACATTCATTTCTTATCTAGTCAGTTTCATTACATAACCAGGTTGACCTATGGTTGATACTTATTTTTTTGTTGAAAAAATATAAAATAAATAGAATGAATAATAATAATAATAATAATAATAATAAAACAATACATATTTTATGAATCCAAAAAGGTTTACCTTATTGGAATAATTAACTGGGTGTTTTTTCAAATTTGATTGAAAAGAGTATAGGTAGGATTCATTAGAAAGAATTACATAAGTCAAAAAAAATTAAAATGACATATATTTACCATTTATAAAGTAGAAATATTAGTTTGAAATATTTTTCACAGGTCTTAATAAGTATTGATTATTATGGTTGGCCCATATATTTCCTTGTAAAAAAGAATTTCAAATATCTCAAATTGCTATTTTGAAGCCTTATTTAAGTACCGAAGTCATTCAACCAAAAGGAGATACTCTATAACATATTTTGGACTAATTAAGGTAGTGATAGTAGGTATTTGATATGAGGAAAGATTATTTGGTTGATGTTTGGATAGAAGATGTTGAATCTAAGATCTACTGGTTCGGTCAGAAGGTATATTGTTTCATCTTTCTGAAGTTGACAGTCAAGGAAGTTAGAGTTACAGTTGACTAGAAGTCACTATTGGGAATAGATGGACTCTTATGAATTCCAGACATCATTGTAACCCATTAATAGATTAGTTCCAAAAATTTAAGTGGGTGGGACCACATGTTGATTTTTAATTTTGATCATTGATCTTATTTTTCTAAATCATAAAAATTCACAATGATTGTAAACATTGATCTACTAATAAATAAAATGTTATAATATTCCTATCATGTATGTAATACTAAAATTATGAACTATGTAAAACCTATTGTGTTATTTTATTTCACTTTTTTATTATTTTAATATATGGTGAGTTGTAAGGGAAATTTCTAGAGTGATTTTATTTTTTATGGGGAAAAGAGTTAATGATTTTATTCCTTATTCTAGTACACTAATGTCATGAGAGTTCCTTTTATAATCTAATTTTTTAATTTGGTTCTAGTGGCCTAAATTTTTGTGGATGAATCTGGTGTGGTATTATAAATAATTAGTACTATAGAAAAGGTTTATAGAGTCTCAGGAGTCCACTAAAAAATATATTAGGTAACATTCAAACATACTCATTTGTTTTTCTAGTTTCAGTAGGAGTTACTTTTATTAGAGGGGATGATTAAAAATATATAAGTTCTAGATTAAAAAGTTTTATGGGACAGATTTCATTTTTATGGATGAATATTAAGGAATATTTCATATAAAAAACTTGAAAGATCTATTGAATTGTATCAAGAAATGGGTAATGGATGAATTATAATGGGAGAGGAAGGATCAAAATGAATTAGGTTTGGTATGGATTTCATTGGTTTGTAATGTGTCCTTTAATATATTGGATAGGAAAATAATAACATAATTAATGGTATCTTTGGATGATATATATGAGAAACCTACAACACTCAAAAAAGTATATTTGATATGAAGATTGATTAGAATGAGTCTATCGTAAGGAAAGTTAGTGAATGATCATGTGAATAATTTCAACTTGATTTTCAAATTATTTGTAATGCCCTGACCCCAGTTGCCCAGAGTTGGTGCATTATTTTAATAAATTTTCATGATTACAAGGAATCATGTCTCGAAGGATGGATCAATTCAGCAGTCTTGGAAAACATATTACATAAATGAATGTTACATTACATTATAAAATGAAAAACAACAAAAAAAAAATCTCAATTGACCACATTCAAATACCTTAGACTCTCCCTATAGGTCAGTCATAATATACTTCTTCACATCTTGGGAAAAATAAAACATAGAAAGGGGTGAGATCAGATGCTCAGTAAGGATAACAATATAGCGAAAACTTTCATAAATAAGCATAAATATTTAAGGCAATGTATAAAACTAAAACAAAAGTATTTTAAACATAAACTTCAGTATAATTTGGTAAAGATAAATCAAATAATGTAATTTACTTATTCACGTGGATATTCTAATAGTTGAATAATCACATGTAATATAAATAGCTAATTTTATAATGATGGAATGAATAATGCCAGACTTCATAACCACATAGTCAAGGCCTTGTGGCAAAACTGCAAATAAGATTTTATCAAGGCCTTGTGCCAAGACACTAGTTTGTCTCATGAGACCAACCGATGCATCAAGGATCTATAGTGGGCTGCACCCATCACTTACTACGTCCAATGCATTCCTTATATGAAAAGGTTTAAACATAACATAAACATTCGTATTAAAACTAGTATACTAAATGTCAATACTTTATCAATAAACCTTGAATGGTATAAAAATAATGCATCCATAGTTAAACATATCACAAAACCTTCAATACAATATGGAAGATTTTTATCATCCACGATCCAGAATAATATCTCGTAAAAGATGTTGACATTGTTGAAAATGATGATTAAAAATCTTTGAGAGAAATATCCCTTTTTCAAGAAATATTTTAAAAGTCATATAAGAATGTAATTTAGAAGATAGTTTTGAATCAAAGTTTCCCATATAACTTTGATACTTTTTAAAGGAATTGAAATTTTAAAACATTCATTTCCATATAAATAAATCCTTAAAACCATTTTGAAACCATGTACAATAATGAGAAAGGTTTAAAAGAATAAATCTTTAAAACATTTAAAATGGTGTTTTAGTAAAAATTAACTTAAAAATAATCCCTTTGAAAACACTTTTATGAAACATTTACAAGGATAATAAATATTTCCGGGTAGATAATTATGTAAAAACAACCTTGGATAATAAAGATAATGTGAAATTAACCCTTACCGTGCACTTTCCTTTGGCCGAGGGTATGTTTAACCTCCTGTATAATGACCAAAATATGTTATTAAACTATACCAAAACCATATTCATATTTATTATATCATACATGATTCATTTATGACTTTATACTACCCATTTAATCATGATTTCCATGTTAAATTAACATTTTGGGTAATAATCGCTTTCTTTGTCGTACTTGTTTTAACTTGTTATTCTCGATCGTATCATTTAGATCATGATTTAAATACTTCCAGAATATAAACCTTGATTTATATATCATATATATTTAGAATATAAATATTTATAATAGATAGATATATGAAATGGAAGGCACCATTTATGGAGATGGTAGGTCGTACGTATGCATAAACGTTGTTTCCGTTTTCATATCGTATTGAACGAAAGTAAGTGAATAAGATATATGTAAGAACATATAAAAATAAATACATATATATATATAGTAGTATTATTGTTTCATATATTACATACTTATTAATAATATATATTTTTATAATCATCGTTGAATGGTGAACGTGGGAGTGAATCTCATCGCATCATGGAGACGGTAACCCGTACGTACGCACGAGCAACAATATCATTATATTGATGGTGAAATTGTATGTAATTGTATGGTATATCACATATAAAGAATAATTAACATGTTATATTTATTATTTACATTATTTATACTCATTATTATACCCATCCAAATAATGAAGTGTTTGAATAACAAACTACACCACGACGTGGAGACGGTAAGTCGTACGTACACATGTATGGTGACTTTTTCATTTAGAGGATGTATAGAATAATGAATATGGTTGTAAAAAATTTATAATAACATCATATTATGTATAAGGTACTGGATTTATTATTTTGGTATGTAAACAACAAAGAAAGAGGAAGTGGAAAATGAAAAGAACTTGAAAGAGGGTGGTGAAATTATAACCACTTCTACGGGTGTTTCCTTTTGAGTTGATCAAAAGGGATCCTTATGCTGGATTTCTAATAAAATTAAGGACTCTAGGTTGATGTGAGGTAATTTGGGAGGATATTTGGGCAGGTTTTGGCCAAGCCAAATAGCATTGGAGGTGTGATTTTGAGAGAAGGGGAAGTGCCCTTTCATAAGAGGGTTGAGGGTCACTTTAGGAAAAGATTAAAATATTAGTTTATTATACCATAATATTCGGTTTATAATGGCTCAAAATGAATTTATTTTGAGTCCCATGTGGTTATGGGTCGAAACACGCTCAACCAATAGGTTTTAGACAAGTTTATGTTACCATTTTAACCTTATCTTTTAGATTTAACTCTTAGTTAAATAGTTTGACTTTTACCATGTCTTCTTGTATTCTTACACTACATGGTCAATAAACACACTCTATACTTCCAAGAGAACCTCAAGCGGTTCATTAATGATATATATAATATTATTTAATCCCTTTGGCCGAACCATAGATTTTTTGGAATATTATATCAACCAATAATATAGTATTCGTTTTAAAAATTAATTTAGGTCAATCTTGACACTATTTGTAATTTTGTTTTTGTGAAAGTTAGAAAAACCTTATCACTTCGAACAAAATTTATCTAATCAACCCTAACATGTCATATTAACCTAAAAAATTCTTGTATGGTATCAAAACTTTTAAATTCAATTTATTTTAATATTTATAATATAAACAATTTTACTATTTCATTAAGAAGGTAATTACTACATCATCATCCTTATTTAAAATACCATTATGTAGTGCATCTTTTTACCTTTCTAATGAATATTTATAGTCAAATTTATTTTATCTATAACCCTATATTAAAAATTGTTTAGTTAATAAACTTTGAATTTAACACTTTTA
This sequence comes from Viscum album, assembly GCA_963277665.1. Lineage (NCBI taxonomy): Eukaryota > Viridiplantae > Streptophyta > Magnoliopsida > Santalales > Viscaceae > Viscum > Viscum album. Next base: position 1,513,340,792 of record OY728127.1, on the reverse strand, counting down.
ACTCTTCTTTAAATAAAATAATAATAAATGTACTAATCTAATCCAAGTGGACCAAAAGGATCATATTTTATTACTAAGGTTGTTTTTGGTATAATTACACTTTTCCAAGAGAATCAATACATGTGTTAGGGTAATTATAATATCATTTTTACCTTTAATTAACCTATTTACTTTTAACCGTTGTAAATAAAAGTCAAAAGTTACTATTCATAAAAAATTATTTTCATCTTATTGAATCACATTTTACATACTTATTTCAACCATGTCTATTGGACTTTTGAAATTCAACTCAAAAAAGTGATAAAATTAGATTTTATGCAAATTTGCTAACATGCCTAGAAGGTGGGTAAAAGAGGTTAGAAAGTTCAATAAAATTTTATACATCTAATGTTATTTTAAAATGACTACAATGAATTAAATTGAACTTATATAGGTATTATATGTCTATTTTGACTTAAAATAAATTTAAATAGAATAAATTATTATTTAAATAAAAAGTCGGTTTTAAATAATAACGCAGTGTTTTTCACTATTCATCAAAAATTGAAAGTTTTCAGAAAAATACCAAAAATTCACCCTAAGATAATTTTAATATTTTGAATTCAAAAATGAAGTCTATTTTACCAAATTAAAAACATATAATTTTCATTTATTAATATAAAATTAATTCCCGTTGTCAAAAGCAAAAAGCGGGTTTTTTAAAAAGTAAAAACTTTCAAAAGATTGACATTTGTTTATGTCAAATTTAAATTTGAAATTACTTATAATGACCTAAATTTTATTAAATGATAAAAATATCATCTTATTACACTTCAAAACCTTTCAAATGCATTATTCAGAATTATAAATTATTTCGATTAGAAAAGTTGTTTTCAATTAAAACATAGTATTTTTCACTATTAGTCAAAATATGAAAGTTATCAGAAAAGTACCAAAAATTTATCCAAAATAAATTTTTATGTCCTTATTCTAAATAAGAATTTAATTTCCTTAAATTGAATATATTAAAGTGTCAAAAATTGGTTTTAAAAATGGTTCTCCATTAAAAGGCTGTAAAATTGCATTTTTTTGAAAAATACCTCTTTTATCTGAAAAAATGAATTCGTTCTTATATTATGTCTAAGAAACAAATAATATGGATATTAAAATTATATAAAGTATATAAGATTCAAAATTCGGTTAATACTATTCATAACTGTTTTTTGAATTGCTAGTTTGGTTATTTGTGGTGCGCTTCGAACATGGTGTTGCGTGTAGCGCAAGCTATTGAATTACATTAATGAGATAAGGTACTGTGAAATCTTGGGGTGTTACATTCTCACCTCCTAAAATAGATTTCTTCCATGCAATTTCAAATTGTTCTTCTAAAATAAAAGTTTAAAAATAGAAAAATACCTATGTGGAAAACCCACATCGAAATTTGGGTTTATAAAATATATTATTAATAATAGGGGAAGGGAATGAAAGAGTAACCACCAAATTTTGATCTCAATTAGGAGAACATCAGTGGAAATTAGAGACACATAATTAGAGTAAAATATAAATATTTATAGGGAGTGATTGAGGTCATCAATGACAAACAAGTGTAAAATTGAGGGCCTCAAAGCCATCAATCTATGACGATTTAAAATATCATTAGTTCCACAAAACATAATGTATTAGGATGACACAATTTTGGTTTTAAGATCCCTTCCCTAAATATTAAGAATTAATTTATTCATAGAATAAGATATGAAAAAATATACTTGAAAAGTAGAGTTTCATCCTTCAACTAATTTCTACCACAAACTCATCTTTCACTCCAAAAGATAATAGATTTCAATAATATTTCATCTATCCTAATCGTATAGGGTTCCAAAAATAATGAATTTATAATTAATTTGTCATACTATTTAAAAAAACATTATACAAATCCGAACATCACGTATGCCAGTGGTAGGTGATCCACCCTTGTCGCCCTTCGGTTGCGAGTTCAAGTCTCGCGGCCTTGCCAGACGTGACGGGTTGTCGCCCGACCTCTGGGTTTTCCTTTTTATGGCAATCCAAAAATAATCTCAAAAAATCAGTTAACCTTAACAATAGTATCCAATGTCAAACTTAATCAATTCCAACATTTAGACTTATCCAAAATACTTTTGTCCAAACTCACAGTCCAAAATTTATAAGGAAGGTAAACACAATGAAGATCATTTTTTCCATGTAATAACATGTGAATACCTTCATTATGTATTCTTTTAAAACACTATAACACCCTGAATTACCATAAAACCTTATTGATTACATTCATTCTCCCTTATTCCTTATAGAATATTGGATACACTCCTTCTATCCAAAATTGTTGTCAACTCCAACAATGATGGAATATACAAATAATTAATCAGTTTCAAGGTAGTCAAGAATATCTAATATAATTTATCCAGATCAATCATATATTATTTCAAAATAACTACCTTAGTATCAGAACCATATTATGGTTTATATTTCTCTCAACCATATATTTTACAAAACATTTAACCTTATATTGAGTCAGTTTTCTTGGTTCCACACAATCTCAAGCCCTTAATGAAATAGTTCTGAAGTACAATCCTTTTATACTCTATAATTTTAATAACATGTACATCATTAATACAATACTCAAATAACACAATACTTTAATAACAACATAAAAAATATAACCATTCCTCTTCATCTTCGGTAGTATCATAACTTGATTATTGTCCAATAGCAACATTTTGGGTATACATTGATGATTAGGACATTTCTTTGCATAGTGTCACAACTCCTTGCAGATGAATCATTGTACGTTTGAAACCTTTTTCTTACCCTTGAAATCACATAATTGGTGTCCTTTTTCTCCACACTTATATCACACTCCCATTCCCTTCAAAAATTTTCCAAGGTGATTCTTTCCACAGTTATCACATATAGGAAAATCCTTCTTTCCCCTCTTCCATTTAACCATCTTTCACTCTTCCATCCTTTTCTTCTCTTGCTTCCCTTCAAATCCATGGGACTCGGAAAATTATTTACTTATCTTATTAACACATGATATTATTTCTTCATATGATGAGAATGCATGTGAAACTATTTCCCTTTTAAATTTTGGATTAATACCATGAAAGATGTGATCCTTCTTAATCTTTCGATCATGTGTATTGCTGGAATTTTCATTCCTTCTACTAGGCACCATTTCTTAACATTAGCAAACACTAGGTTAGTTTATGAATCTCAATGCATAATTACAAACTTGTAAAATACCTAATGTAAATTGAAATGATTATGCATATAATCTATAATCATAAAATGTTTTCTTGGAGAAAGTATTTACTCTTAAATCCTTCGTAATGGATTGTAATGAAAATCTGAATTATCCTAAGAATATCCCCCAGAAGTGTCATAACCAAGAGTGCAGCAAGGCCCGTTGTCATGTACCAGGATACCCTGGGTCAAACCCGAAACTCCTTGTCGGAGTTTTCACTCCTAGGTACATCTGGGTCAGATCCGCCTCTACCTGCTCATATCCAGATAGGGATGTATTTTTTGGAAAATACACAAAATATCTACATTACCAAAATTCTAGGAAGTTCTTCTATACTAATCCTCAAAGTCTATCTTAGGGTAATGTTCTATAATGAGAGTTTATCTAAATCTATTTCCAAGTTTATTGTTAAACTTCCTCTAATACCAACTGTAAAGCCCCGACCCCAGTTACCCAGAGTTGGTGCATTATTTTAATACATTGGCATGATTATAAGGAATCAAGTCTCAAAGGACCGACCAGTTTAGCAGTCTTGGAAAATAAATTACAAACATGAACGTTACATTTCATTATAAAATGAAAAAAACAAAAACATTGTCTCCATTGACCACATTCATATCCCTTATACTATCCCAGCAGGTCAGTCATAATATACTTCTTCACATCCTGGGAAAAATAAAACATAGAAATGGGTGAGTTTAGATGCTCAGTAAGGATAACAATATAGAGAAAACTTTCATAAATAAGCATAAATATTTATGGCAATGTATAAAACTAAAACAAAAGCCTTTTAAATTTAAACTTCATCATAATATGGAAATTATAAATCAAATAATTCCATTTAATTATTCACTTGCATATTATACTAGTCGAATAATCACATGTAATATCAGTAGCTAATTTCATAATGATGGAATGCATAATGCAAGACTTCAAAACCACATAGTCTAGGCCTTGTGACAAGACTACAAATAATATTTTGTAAAGGCCTTATTCCAAGACACTAGTTTGTCTCATGAGACCTACTGATGCATCAAGGAGCAATTTCAGGCTCCACCCGTCACTTACTAAGTCTAGTTCATTCCTTATATGAAAATGTTTAAACATAACATAAACATCTGTATTAAAACTGGAATACGAAATGTAAATACTTTATCCATAAACCACGAATGGTATGAAAATAACACATCCATAGTCAAACATAACAAAAAACCTTGAATAGAATATGGAATATTAGTATCATTATAAATCAACCTCGATCAAGAATAATATCTCCTAAAAAATGTTGACATAGTTTAAAATGATCAGTAAAAATCTGTGAGAGAAATATCCCTTTATCATGAAATAATTTAAAAGTCAGATAAGGACATCATTTAATAGATAGTTTTGAATCAAAGTGTCTCATACCACTTTGATACTTTTTAAAGGAATTAAAATTTTAAAACATTCATGTCTATATAAATAAATCCTTAAATCCATTTTGAAACCATGGACATTAATGAGAAAGGTTTAGAAGAAAAAATATTTAAAACATTTAAAATTATGTTTTAGTAAAAAGTCCCTTAAAAATAATCCCTTTGAAAACACTTTTATGAAACATGGACATGGATAATAAATATTTCCCAGTTGATATATACGTAAAAGCAACCTCGGATAATAAAGAGATTGTGAAATTAACCCTTACCTTACACTTTCCTTTGGTCAAGGGTATGTTTAACCTCATGTATAATGACCATAGTATGTTCCTAAATTATACCATAACCATATTCATATTTATTATATCATAAATTATTCATTTATGATTTTATACCACCCATTTAATAATGATTTCCATGTAAAATTGAAATTTTGGGTAATAATCGCTTACTTTATCATACGTGTTTTAACTTGTTATTATCGATCGTATCATTTAGATAATGATTTAAATACTTCCAAAATATAAACCTTGAAATATATATAATATATATTTATAATATAAATATTTATAAAATATAGATATATGAAATGGAAGACATCATTTATGGATACGGTAGGTCGTACGTACGCATAAATGTTGTTTTCATTTTCATTTCGTATTGAACGGAAGTAAGTGAATAAGATATATGTAAGTACAAACATATATATATATATATATATATATCCATTAGAATTATTGTTTCATATATTACATACCTATTAATAATATATATGTTTATAATCATCGTTGAATGGTGAATGTGGGAATGAATCTCATCGCGTCGTGGAGACGGTAATCCGTACGTACGCACGAGCGACAATATCATTATATTGATGGTGATATCATATTTAATTTAATGTTATATCATATATACATAATAATTAAGATGTTATATTTATTTTTTACATCAGTTATACTCATTATTATACCCATCCAAATAATAAAGTGTTAGAATAACAAACTACGCCACGACGTGGAGACAGTAAGTCGTGCGTAAGCACGTATGGTGACTTTGTCATTTAGAGTATGGATAGAATAATAAATATGGTTGTACCATATTTTCATAACATAATAGTATGTAGGAGGTACTGGAGTTATTATTTATGTATGTAAACAACAATGAAAGAGTAAGTGGAAAATGAAAAGAATTTGAAAGAGGGTGGTGAAATTATTACCTCTTCTTCGGGTGTTTCCTTTTGAGTTGATCAAAAGGGCTCCTTAGGTTAGATTTATGATCAAATTAATGAATATAGGTTTATATTAGGGAAGTTTTAAGGATATTTGGGCAGGGTTTGTCTGATCCAAATAGCTTTGGAGGTGTGATTTTGAGAGAAGGGGAAGTGCCCTTTTATAAGAGCTGTGCGGGTCACTTTAGGAAAAGATTAAAATATTAGTTTATTATACAATAATATTCGTTTTATAATGGCTTAAAATAAATTTATTTCGATCCTTATGTGGGTATGGGTCTCAATACTCTCAAAAAATAGGTTTTAGACAAGTTTAGGTTTCCATTTTAACCTTATCTTTTAGATTTAACTCTTAGTTAAATAGTTTAACTTTTAGCGTGTCTTCTTGTATTCTTACACTATATGGTTAATAAACATACTCTAAACTTCCAAGAGAACCTAAAGTAGTAAATTAATTATATATATAATATTATTTAATCCCTTTTTCCAAACCATATATTTTTGGGAATATTATATCAACCAATAATATAGTATTTGTTTTAAAAATTAATTTATGTCAATTTTGACACTATTTGGTATTTTGTTTTTGTGAAAGTCATACCAACCTTATCACTAAAAAATAAAATTATCTAATCAACCCTTACATGTCATATTAACCTATATAATTCTTTGATGGAATCAAAACTTTTAAATTCTATTTATTTTCATATTTATAATATAAACTATTTTAGTATTTCATTAAGAAGGTAATTACTGCATCATCATTGTGTCATAAATAAATTTAATTATTTAATCTCTAAAAATTATAAATAAAATACCATTATGTATGAAATGTTATTATATTTCAAATGAGTATTTATAGTCTAATTTATCTTATGTATAACCCTAAATTAAAAATGGTTTAGTTAATAAACATTGAATTTAACACTTTTAACTCTTCTTGAAATAAAATAATAATAAAAGTCCTAATATAATCCATGTGGACCTAAAGGATCATATTTTCTTTATAATGTTATTTTTGGTCAAATTTAACTTATCCAAAATAATTACAACATGTTTTAGGGTAATTATAATATCATTTTTACCTTTAATTACCCTATTTACTTTTAACCGTGGTAAATAAAAGAAAAATTTACTATTCATCAAAAATTATTTTTATCTTATCAAATAAAATTTTACTTTCTAATTTCAACCGTGTCTCTCATATTTTTTAAATTCAATTCACAGAAGTGGTAAAATTAAGTTTTATGCAAATTTGCTAACATGCCTAGAAGGTGGGTAAAAGATGTTAAAAAGTTCAATAAAATTTTCTCCATCTAATTTTATTATAAAATGACTCAAATGAATTACATAGAACATATATATTTATTATATATCTATTTTAACTTAAAATAAATTTAAATAAAATAAATAAATATTTAAATAAAATGTTGGTTTTAAATAATAACGTAGTGTTTTCACGATTCATCAAAAATTTAAAGTTTTCAGAAAAATACCAAAAATTCACCCTAAGATAATTTTGATATTACAAATTGAAAAATGAAGCCTATTTTACAAAATTTAAAACATATAAGTTTCATTTATTAATTTTAAATTAATTCATGTCGTCAAAACCAAAACACAGGTTTTTAAAAAGTAAAAACTGTCAAAAGATTGACATGTGTTTATGTCAAATTTAAATGTGAAATTACTTATAATAACCTAAATTGTATTAAATGGTAGAAATATAATATAATTATTCTTAAAAACCTTTAAAATCCATAATTTAAAACTGTTAATTATTTCGATTAAAAAAGTTGTTTTCAATTAAAACGATGTATTTTTCACTATTCGTCAAAATATGAAAGTTATCAGAAACGTACCAAAAATTTATCCAAACTAAATTTTTATGTCCCGATTATAAATAAGAATTTAATTTCATTAAATTGAATATATAAAAGTTTCAAATATTGGTTTTAAAAAGTTTTTTCCATTAATAGGTGGTAAAATTGCATTTTTTGAAAAATACTTCTTTTATCTGAAAAAAGGAATTTTTTCTTATATTATGTCTAAGAAACAGATAATATGGATGTTAAAATTATATATAGTATATAATATTCAAAATTCACTTAATACTATTTAGAAATGATTTTTTAATGGCAAGTTTGGTTAGTTGTGGTGTACTTCAAACTAGGTGTTGCGTGTAGCACAAGCTATCGAATTACTTTAATGAGATAAAGTACTATGAAATCTTGGGGTGTTACATTATTTGATTCAATGAAATTTACTTTCACATATGATTTTTGGACTATAATTTTTTGGTTATATTTTCTGGAATCAGGGTATGGAATAATATTAGTTGTGTATAGATCTTATGTAAAAAGTGACTAGATGTTTTATAATGTTTGTAATATAATTTTGAATGAAAATATCTAGAGGAGGGAGATTCGATCACACCTTAAAAATGCATTAAATATATAATTAAAGTGGAACTTACCTCATCAAAGAAGTCATAGACAATCAAAATAAAAGTCCAGAGAGAGAAGTAGAGGTAAATATATGGGACCCAAGACCACATGTTGGAATTATGGAAAAATGAGTCATCTCAATAAAGAATAACACAACCAAAAATGAAATATTGGGAGGATAACTTCTAGAGGATTAATTTCTATGAACCCATCATTTTAGAGTAGCACCAACATACTCTTGAGTGTTACTACTATTGTGGAATTTTGTATTATATATTCTAGTGTATCATTACACTCCACTAGTGAAAAGGGATACTTTTCAAATTATGTGTATAGAAGAGTTGGATTAGTTTATCTATAGGATGAATAATATCTTGAAATTATGGGGAAGGGGGATGTGAAATTCTATATAAATAATGGTAGTTTCCTAGAGCTAAAAGGTGTCAGACATATTTTAGGTCTTCTGAAGAATATGATCTCTATTGGACTATTGGATAAAGCAGGTTATTGTACCAACTTTTTATAATTTTTGTGTAAAATCACCCTAAGTTCCTTATTCATAAATATAGGTTTAAAATATGGTGAACTCTATCTAACTAGAAAGTTTTAAGGGGTACATTCTAGATAATTAGCTTCCATAAGTTCATAATTTTAGCACTACCATCTCGGGTACCATAGTGAGAAAGGTATGAGTATTTTTGAAAAAAAGGGGTTGTTGAAGATGAAATATTCAAACATCAAAACTTTCAAGATTTTTATACTTAGTAGTAAATATAATGTTTCTTTAAATTTATCCATAAGAACACCAAAAATTTTGAAAGGTTGAACTTTTACATACATATGTGTGGGGGGCAACTCCTGTCAAATATCATGGTGGGTCACTATATTTTATCAATTTCATCAAAAAATATAATATAAATGTTATGGGTATATTTATCACATAATGTTTAAAAAAATTAAAATAAATTTATGTTTAATGGAGTATGTTACACGCAGCACCAAGTTTTAACAAACATCAATATACTATTAATATTAATATTTCAACATGACCATTATAACTTATCTATTAAATTTGATGTTAGGAAAATTAATAACCACATTTTTAAAATTAATTATGATGTTTAAATAAAATATATCGATAAATAAGTAATTAATTTTTTTTAAAGCCTTTATAGGCTTCGAAAATATTTTTTTCTAAAAAAACATTTTTATTGATTTTTTTGAAAAAATTATAAAACTGGTATTTTCCACTTTTAGAAAATGTATATGAAAAAATTAAATGTATTTTTTTAAAAAAAAATATAAAATTTATCTTCTGATTATTTTTTTTAATTTTCTAAACAACATAATTTTTTATGAATAGTGAAAAATATTTATATTTATTGAAAATTGTCTTTTCGTTCAAATCATTTGCAAAGTGATATATTGTTTAAAAATGTTTTAAAATTAAAATTAGTTCAATTATTTTTTTTATTAATATAATTTATATAACTTTAATCACTTTTTTGTTTAATTTTGATATAAAAATAAATTTTACTTTTGAAAACATTTTCTTTGGAAAATTGTTTTTTCATCATGTCAACAAATTTAATTTTAAATTAAATTCTTCCAATTATATGAATTAAATATATAAAAGTGGATTAAATATTATTAATAATCATAATTAAAATTATATAATATGTTTAACTTTATTTTTTTCATAATTAATAGTAAAAGTAGTAAAAATTAATTAGCACAATTAAGGTTAAAACGGGTTTATTAGGGGTTAAACTAAGAAAGTAAGGGTTACAATGGCCTAAAAACATGTCAAAATCATATTTTATATAAATATTTAAACCTTATAATATCTAATATTATATAATTATCCATTTTTTATCCTTTTAGAATCTGTAAAATTTGGTTATAACTTTTTATTTTCCAAATTTCCAAGTGTATTTTCTCCCCCCACTTATAGAAGGGAACCCCCTCTCCTCTCCTATCAACACTTATAAATCATTTTGATTCATCCAATACCTACCAAAATAATTTAATTAATTACATATACACATACTTTAATCCTTTTATTGATCATAAATTCAATCTATTAATGACTTAGATATAATCCTAAAGAAGTGGTCTAAAAAAGAGGTATTGTTCTTAACCAAGCATATTTGTTTTATTTATTCTTCCACCTCCTTAAAATCATAGTCAATAATTATGTTATAATAAAATAAATATTTTACATTTACTAATATGTTATTATTATAATTTAATTACTTAAATCCATATCCACTTCCTTCAAATGGGAAATGAACCCATCATTTGTTTGGATGGCGGACTGTCACCTCGCCAATCGATGTAACTCATTTTCCATCACGCATCTCATAGATATTAATTATTATTTAATTAATGTTTATATATTATATTCATAAAATATTAATAATTTTTTGAAATTAATATATCATATACCTTCTTACCTCAACATCTATTAAAATAACGATAATTTTGTTCATGTGTACGGCAGACTACTCCCTCTTGAAGCCATGTGATGCGTTTTTTATTATCACATCATTTGAATGGTATATGTAAGTGTATTTAAATAAATAATATAATATTTATAATATAATTATAATTATAAAAATATAAAATAAAACTTACCTTATTTCCATCATGATCATTCAAAATTGGAAATGTTTCTCATGTGTGCATACGACATACCGTCTCCATTATTGAAACGTAGTTCATTTTTCATAAACGTATTTCCTGGTTTATTTTAATAGTATAATTTATATATAAAAATTATATTTTATATCATTATTATTATTCTATATATGATTAAATAATAATATCTTTTACCCTAGTCAACTTTCCTTGCAGATTTTTGACATATGAGCTGAATGTCATCAAAATTTCCAAATTGAACCAAAATGATTAAGTAATTGAATATAAAATGGTAATGAATAAAATAAAATAAATAATAAAATTGAAAAGGTTTATTAAGAAAATAAATAATTAGCATAAGTTTATTATTATGGAAGATAAATAATGCACATGATGAATCAGGCTTAAGGTAAGGGATCTCTCTAATCTATGCTTTCTTTGGGTTATGAAAAATATCTCTCTAACTCACTTTATATATCTATTTAAAGTTATATAATTATTCTAATATATATATATATATGTCTCTCGTAGATATAAATATCTTATTATACCTTCATTTTATGGTTTAATACATTCTTTATGATCATTTTTAAAATTTCTTCATTATAAAATTTCATTTGATTATGATATGAGGCAAGATTATGCAACCCGGTTTCATTATATGGGTAATTATTATATAAGGACATATGATTGAATTAATTTATATGTCACACACATATTATTAATATGTTATGATGGTTTTTCCTAGATAGATATCAAATACATTGGGAAATTTTTTAGTGTCATGAGATGTCATGTATGGGATTAGGGAGTAAACCTAATCCATTATGGAACTTTGTCTATAATGTTATATTATCTAGATAGTTATCATTGACTCAATTTTATGTCATTTATTCTGTTTATTCCACATTTAAAATGTTACTAAGAAATTATGATATAATATTCCTTATGTTATTCTCCCATGTGATTGCTTAAGAGCCGTCTCTTTTATGATATCATGTTATACCTTTGACTCACATGTTCTATACCTTTATCATGTTTATTCCCATACTAGGATTTTTGTCTCACCCTATTATTTTATGTATGCCCTAGGTTATTGTATGTAGTTTTTGGATAAAAATTTGATTTAAGATCTCATTATGGAGAATAAAATTAGTATTTCATGTTTTTGTATCCTTTTGATATATTATGAACCTATTCTTAAAATGAAACTAGGCCTCACGATATTTTGGATAAAATTATTGGATATTTATAGTTAAAAATCATATAATAATATGTGTAAAAGGGATGGGTCACTATTTTTAGTATCAAAGAAAAGTTTTAGTTAAACTTTGGAGACTAGGATGAGAAAACATTAGTGAGAACCCTAGTGATAAGTCTAAGAATAAGTATAAGGATAAGACTAAGTATAAGAAAATTCCATGTAATTGTGTTAAAGTATAGAGATAGTGGGTTCCAAAAAAATACTTCTAAGTCTAGATACTAAAAGTGGATGTAACTCTAGTAGAGTTTTACTTAGTGGTGATACCTTCGAAAATAGTGCATTGAGATAGACTCGAACATCACATGGTTCATTAAAATGGGCCTTGCTACATAGCTACTTTGAAACTCCTAGGGGATACGTTTTGAAAATTTAAAAACTCTTTATGAACCATTATGAAGTACTTGAACAAAATATTATGTTAGAAAAAAAATAATAGTGAAATTACTATAGATAAAATTTATAGAAACCTATAGACACATAAGATACAATGTACTTGTCATTTATATGTTATTCATACCTTTTTTGAAAGTTTCCCTTTTCTAAATTTATTAGTTATTGTGTTCTCATCTTATTTTTCTACTTTTACTTAATGTAATTAAATAATAAAAATTAGTCCAAAAACCAATATGATAGGAAATTTTATGATTTCCACAATTATATGCATAATTTTCTAGGATTGGGTGCTAAGAACTTCATGGAAGTGATAAATCAATTTATAAATAATAGCATGAATCATGAGGAATGAAAAAATCCTCCAAAGAAATATCAAGTTATAGTTGAGTATTTTATGTGACAAATGTATCCTACCTTTATTTTATATTATTATCCCCTCGTCATGGAATAAGGGATTAAATTCATTTAGAATATATTCTCTGTCCAAAAATGGTCAGAGAAAGAGAAATTTTTGTTGTCAGTTTATCACATTGAGGGAGAGGATGATTGGTGGTGGACATTAATAAATAACACAATGTCTAAAATAGGATATTTATTCCATCTAATGGGAGGAATTAAATAAAATATTTTTCAATAAATAATTTCCCAGAACTCTCCTTAAAATGGACAGGGAGTTTCTCAGGCAAAAGGAAAAGGACAAAGAGTCTGTTGGGGCGTATGATGAGAAATTCACAAGGATTTCATGATATATCGTTGGATTTTTTATATAACACTAAAAATTAAGTAGAAACATTTCTTTAGTGGGTTGAATAAAATTATATGAAAATATTTGGTGATTCAAGTCTTTTACACCTATGAGGAAATTATTTATTATTCCCTTAGAGTTGATACGGATATCGGTTACTTAGAGTGGTCTCATAAGACTAGAGAAAAAATGTAACATGGATTTTTCTTTGGGGTTTCAATAGATAAATCCCATATAAGAATTAAACACTTAAATCCCACTTTTCAAATGTGTGGAAATATTTATCTTGTAAAAAGTCAGATGAAAATTGGTAGATGCTTCAAATGTGGAAAAGAAGGGCATAAGGCTTATCAGATCTAAAGGGAAATGAAGAAAATCACAAATGTGAAAAAAGAAAATAATATTTAGATCAACATTAAGCCTACATTTTATTGTTTCAATTTCAAGGAATGTTGTAATTATCCAATTCAATTCTCTAAGCCAAGGGTTGTCAGTGAAAATCAACAACCACCACCTCTAAGGCTTATAGATAAAGGAAGAGAATATTTTATCACTACTGCCAAGGTGGTTCCTGAAAATGATGTGGTGATAGTTATTCTACATAAAAATTCAAGAATATATATCATACTATTTTATTCTGTATTTATAAATTCTTTAATTTGATTCAAGTTTAGTATAACTATTCAAGTACCTTATCAAAACATGGGGGTTGAGCTATCTGTGAAAATAGAAAATTGTGCAATGGTTTCATCCTAAGTATATAACTCCTCCCTAATCAATGTTTCTGGAATAAATCTTCTAGAAAATATAATATTACATACTTTAGTGGAGTTTAATGAAATTTTGGATATGTATTGGCTATCCTTATATAAATCAAATATCAACTTTTGAGAGAGGGAGGTCACTCTTCATATCCCAAATCAACCCTTGATTCAATACAAGTGTAAGGAAGATGATGAATATCCCTTGGAATATTCTATTCAAGTGTCAATATTATTTCATTATGAACAAAAATATTTATCTCAAATGATATATAAAATGGAGAGAATCATTCTTGAATACATGCCTATTGCGAGGGATTATACTAATGTAATCGCTAAAGAGTTTCCAAGTCTTCCTCCTAAATAAGAGGTTAAGCTATCAATTGAACTTATACATGTATCTCTTTCTATATGGAATACACTTTATATAATATAAATCATTGAGTTGGAATAGATGAAGAATTAGTTGCAATAGAATACAGAAAAGGGTTTTATACGCACATGTTTTTAACCATGGGGTGTGTTGGTCCACTTCTTCAAGAAGACGAATGGGTCAATGCGCCTATTTATTTATTATCATAAACTCAACAAAATCATGATAAAGAACAAGTATCCCCTACCAGGGATAGATTACTTATCAATCAACTATGTGGGACTCAGTATTTCTATAAGGTGGACCTTAGGTCAGGATACCACTAATTAATGGTACAGAAAGAATATATTCCCAAAATTTACTTTCAAATAAGTTATGGAAACTATGAATTCATATTAATAACTTTTAGACTCACTAATGAAACAAAAATATTTTTGAACTTATTTAATATATTATTTAGATATTTCCTCAAGAAATTTATGGTATTTTTTATATATTATATTTAGATTTAATCCAAAAGCAAGGAGGAGAATGTGGACCATTTGAATACTATATTAAAACCTTTGAGAAAGGATAAACTATATATAAGGTATAGTAAATGGGAGTTATAGATGGAGTAACTATCATTATTGGAGAATATTATCACCAAAAAAGGGATATCTGTAAACCCTTCTAAGATAAAGTCAACTGAGGACTAGCCCAAACCATTATCTATAATAGAGATTCATAGTTTCCTTGGACTAGTTGTTTATTACCAATGATTTTTTATAAACATTTCATGATTCTCAAACCCACTAACCAAGCAAACACAGAAGGGAGTATAGTTTTTCTAGACTATTGAATTTGAATAGGGTATTAATAAATTGAAAAATAGGCATATCACTACACCAGTCCTCACACTGCCCTCAAATTGGGAACTTTTTGTGGTATACAATGATGATTAAATGAATGGATTAGGTTTTGTACTGATATAGAATTAAAATTTTATAGTCTATGCCTCGAATAAATTTAAGGTTCATGAGTAGAATTATCCCATTCATGATCTAGAGTTGGTTACAGTTATATTTTCATAGAATATCTAGTGAAATTAACTCTATGGGGAGAACTTTGAAATATATATGGGTCATAAGAGACTCAAATATATATTCACATAGAAGGAGCGTAATATTATCCAACAAAGGTGGTTATATCTAATCAAGGACTATGACTTCTCAATACACTACCAACTTATTAAAGCAAACAAAGTGGTAGATTCTCAAAGTAGAAAGGATCCAGGGACTTTATCAGTGATGATAATTGAGAAGGATCTAATCTTATTAGACTTGAAAATAATGGATATGGGAATCATGAAGTAAGGAACATCATCATTCATTACTTATCTGATTGTTCAACCATACTTTCTGGAGAATTTCAAGGATACTCAAAGAGATTGTGTAAATTCATATTAAGGTGGAAGAAATAATAAAGGGGAAATCCATGGAGTTTAAAATTTATGAATAATGGGTTGTATGATTTTGGTCGTGACTATTTGTACTATCAAATCCTGATATAAATGATTTGTTGAATGATGCACAAAGTTCGACCTTCTCAATCCATCCAGGGAGAAATAATATGTATCATTATATCTGATAGCACTATTGGTTGGAAAATATGTAGAATAATATCCTGAAATATACATCAAATTTTTTGGTATGTCATCAAGTGAAGTATAAAAGGTAAAATTTTATGGGTATGATGCAACAATCTCCCATACCTACTTAGAAATGGGAAAACATCACCATGGATAGTGTCATTGGTATTCCTAATACCTCTAGAGAAAACAATTATATATGGATGTCCATGTATTTTCATACAAAGACTTTTCACTTCATTGAAAATTGATAGGACTTCTAATTTGATCATCTTGTAAGAATATACATCAGAGAGGTGGTAAGTCTTCATGGAATACCATTATCGATTATATCTGGACAAGATCCAATATTTTCCTCTAAGTTCTATAATATTCTCTAACATTCTCTAAATATTGAGTTAAAATTCACTATGGCTAATCTCCACCAAAATTATGTACAATTTTAATGGACTATTCAAACACCAGAAGACGTTTTTAGATAATGTTTGATGGAATTTAAAGGATTATGGGATCAACATCTTCCTATGGTCAAGTTATTATACAATAATATCTTCCACTCAAGAATCCAAATGAATCCATGTAAAGAATTTTATGTAAATATCTTTAGAACGCCTTTGTATAGGGATGAATTTGGTGAACGTTAGTTTTTGGGACTATAAATGGATGAGGAAATGCTAGAAATGGTCAAGACAATTCAGTATCACATTAGGACTAACAAGAGTTTAAAAAGGATATATGGTGACAATCATCGATGAGGCCTGGAATTTCAAGTTAGGGATAATATCTCTATGGGAGATATTTGTGAGATTTGGGAAGAATGGGAAGCTAATCCCTATGTACATCATCCAATTAGAGATTCTTGATCTCATCGGAGATGTGCCTTATCAAATAGCACTACCACCAACCCTTTCTCAAGTACATGACATATTCCATATATCAATTATGAGGAAATACATACCATATCCCTCACATGTACTAAATTCATAGGTGGTGCAGCTATAAAATTATCTATGTCATGAGGATTATTTAGTGAATATCTTGGACCATATAGATAATTTTCTAGGAAACAAGATGACTCATCTAGTCAAAGTGTTATGGAAGAACTATAAATATGAAGAGGCATCATGGGAACCAAAGAAATAAATGAAGAAAACTTACCCCAACTTGTTTTCACCTTGATTTTTAATATTAATTTTGAGGGTGAAATTATTTAAGGAGATAATAATATAACACAACAAGTTTTTAATAAAAATAAAAAAATCTATGTTTCATGGCATGTAAGACATGCAACATCGAGTTTAAACAAACCTCAATATAATTTTAATATTATTATTTTAACATGGTTGTTATAACCAAGCCATTAAATTTGGTAGTATGAAGTGGAATAACCACTTTTTTATATTAATAACTAATTATTAAAGAAATATATTGATAAATAAGTACTTAGTTTTTGGTAAAGTCTTTAAAGGCTTCGCAAATATTTTTTTCTCAAAAAAAATTATTTTTATTTTTTATTTTGAATAATTAATAAAATTTATTTTTACTAATTATAGAAAATTTATTTGAAAACATTAAATTCATTTATATAATTAACATTTCAAAGTTATATTATTATTATTATTTTAATTTTTCTAAAAAGAATAATTTTGTTATGAATAGTAAAAAATGTAGGTTTTATTGAAAACTGTATTTTCTTTTAAATAATTTTAAGAATATTATTTTAATAAATTATTTAAAAATAAAATTGGTTAAATTATGTTATTATAAATCCAAATTAGTTCATTTTAATCAATTTTAGTATGAATTTTGATATAATGGTTTTTCTAATTATGAAAACTTTAACTTTTGAAAATTGTTTTTATGACGTGTTTGTGGGTTTAATTTTAAATTATATTTTATCTATTCTATAAATTGAATTTATAAAATATAAATCCATATTTTTAATAATCTTAATTATATTATATAATAGATACAACTTAATTTTTGTTCATAATGAATTATAAAAATAGTAAAATTTAATTTCCACAATTAATGTTAAAATAGGTTTACTTGGGGATTAAAATAAAATGTTAAGGGTTAAAATCACAAAAAACGAGTCCAAATAATATTTTATATATATATTTTTACCTTATACAATCTAAGGTTATATAATGATCTATTTTTGATACTTTTGGAATGTAAAAAATCATGGTTATAACTTTTGATTTTCCAAAATTATAAGTGTGTCATATCCCCCCACTTATAAAAGGGAACCCAATATCCTCACTTATTTACACCTATAGATCCTTTTGGTTCATAAAATAACTTTTCAAATAACTTCCTTAATTCCATAACAATTTCCTCAGAACATTTTTTTATCATATATCCAATCTAGGAAGGCTTTAGGTATAATCCTAAAGAGGTGCTCTGAAGAAGAGGTATCATCCTTAACCGAGAGTCACAATTTTATTTCTTATTCCACATCCTTACAATATTACTCAATCATTATATTAAAATAAAAATAATATTCCATATGATAATATGTTATTATTTTAATTTCATAACTTAAATCCATCTCTAGTTCCATCAAATGAGAAACAAATCTATCATTTGTGTGTATGACATACTACTGCCTCGTGAACCGATGTAACTCATTTTCCATCACACCTCTCACAGATGTTCATGACTATTGATTTAATGTTTATATGATATACTCATGAAATATTAATAAGTATTTATAATTAATATATAATATACCTTCTTACCTTACCGTCCAATAAAAGAATGATAATGTCGTTTATGTGTATGGAATATTACTGCCTCACGAAGCGATGCGATTTTTTATTACTACATAACATGAATAGTATATGTAAGTTTATTTAAGGAAATAATTTTATATTTATGATATAATTATCATTATTTAATCATAATATATCATTTACCATTTTTCCGTCATGATCATTGAAAATGGAAATGTTGCTCATGCGTACATATGACCTATCATCTCCATGATTACAAGGTGGTTGATTTTTCATAATAATATTTCATGGTTGAATTTAAAAGTATAATTGATATAAAAAATGGTAATTATTTCATGATTAATTTTTTTAAATATTAAATAATAATCTCTTTAGCCTTATTCAACGTTCCAATGTGATTTTGTACATATGAGTCGAACATCGTCAAAATTTCTGAGTTGAACCTATTTGATAAGGTAATTGAATATAACAAGGTAATGAACAAAATAAAATGAATAATAAACAAGAAAAGGTTTTCAAGAAAAATAAATAATTAATATAACTTTATTATTCAGGAAGATAAAGAACATATATGATGAATCAATCTCAAGGTAAGGGATCTCTCTATACCATGATTTTCTTTAGGTTTTGACCAATATCTCTTTAACTCACATTATATCTCTATTTAAAGTTTGGTAATTATTATAAACTATGTATATAATTCTCTCAAATATATAACTAGATTATTATTCCTTCCTTTTATGGGGTAATACCGACATTATGTTCATTTCTTAAATAACTTCATTATGAAAATTCCATTGATTTTGATATGGCATAAGATTATGGAACCCATTTTCCTTCCATGGGTAATTATTATGTAATACCTTATGAAAGAATTAATTTATATAGAACATATAGATCATGTATTTTTTATGATGTTTTTGCCCAGATGGTGCTCTAATTCATTGGGTAATGTTTAGTCTCATGATTATCCTGTGTGAGATTATGGAGTAAACTCAATCCATTATGGGACTTTGTCCTCCATGTGATAAGGTCTAGGAATTTAGTCTTGAATAATTTTTATGTCATGTGTTGTTTTTATGACACATTTACTATGTTACCATTATCATATGATATAATTTTCCTTATGTTACACTTCTATGTGATTACTCATGCTCCTTCTCTATTATGATATAATGTCATATCTTTGAATCACATGTTCTGTTTCCTTATCATGTTTATTCCCTTACTATGATTCTTAGCTCACCCATTTCTTTTATGTGTTACCTGGGTTATCCTATGCAGTTTTAGGATCTCAAATAGATATATGATCTCATTATGGAGAAAAAAGTGATTATTTCATGTTTTAGTTTCCTTTGGATGTATTATTAACTTGGTATTCCAAAGACACTAGGCCTCATGATCTTTAAGATATAATTATTAGATATTTATATTTAAAAATTATGTAAAATTATGTGTAAAAGGATTAGTTAACTATAGGATACTTCTTGATACATAAATATGAAGTGTTTAGAGATTTCATTTAGAAAAAATATATAGTGTAAAGGGAAATGGGAAATAATTTGATGTGTTTGAGGTCAGAAAACATAGGTTACTACACTCGAAGGAATTTTTAGAAACACTTCAGGCATAGAGGAATCATACATAACAAGAAAGTACCCAAAATAGTGTGTATGAGATGATGAATCATACATTGATGTAAAAGGCAAGGAGAATTAGGCAACACTTTATAATTCTAAAGGGGTTTTCGGAAGAGGTAGGGAATAAAAAAACTTACTTAATCAAAAAAAATCCTTCATCACCATAGGATGGGAGGTACTCGAATAATATTGGTCTAGTAATACACTTTAATTATCTCACCAGGAGTACTTTGGAATTATAACCTTTATACATGTGGATTCCAATGATAGATACAATCTTGAAGCTAATTCTCTGTAAAGTCCCAAATTTTTTCATGTAATTTTTTTTATTTATATGGAAATATTACTTGTTCGCAAAAATTGATGGCACGTGATTTCAAGGCCCGGTGTTCCTGGAATGAATTTCTAAACGTTTTTTTGGTACATTTAGTAAATGCGCGAGCGACATTTTGTAACTTTTTGAACTGGTGATCGGAATTGAAATCTGAGGACACCATTGAACTCACAGTGCCAATATTCACTTAAGGAGACTTTCACCTCGAAAGCAGTAGGTCGAGGGTAGAAGTTAGTTTTTCAGATTTTTGTGGGAGGGTTAAAAAAATAATAAAATACAATATTTAAATTTTATTTATTTATTTTAAAACCACCCATTTGAATTCATGGTGGTGGGGACCCCCAAACCCTCTTTTAATGGGAGGAAACCCTTGTTTTCCCCCCAAATTAAATGTTCCAACATTAATTGTTAAATTAATAATCTTAATTTATTAAGTTGGATCCTCACCTTTCTTGAGGTTGGGAAAATTGTTGGACAAGGGAGGCTTGGGAGAGATTTGGAGAAATATCCTCCAAATTAAGAACCTCTCCAATGAAGAATGAACCTCTAACAAGGACGACACTCGAGCTTGGATCGAGAGCATGTTGTAGGAACAATGGATGTTGACATATTCAACATTTTCATCTCCTTTCTCGTGTCGTCTACAACGAACGAGGTAGGGGTGTGTTTATGTTTGTTCTTTGTGGTTTTATGTTCAAAAACTCTTCTCGAAGCCGCATTCTACCGGTCTAACGTGGAGGGTATGGGCCAAAAGAACACTTCCTGATCCCTCTGCATCTTCATTGTTGACGCATTCTTCGCGACATAGGAGGATGGCGACCAACGCTGGCAGGGCACAAGGTGGTGGCCGGCACTCGGCCGACTACGAGGATGACAGTGGCATCGTCTTGCCACTGAGAGGGGAACCGTCCAGCCGCGTCACTCTGAGCTGGACCACTCTGGAAGTCCCGCGTCCTGGTAGGGTGACCGAACGTCCCTTAGGCCATTCAGAATATAGGGTGGGCGCCTCCCTCCCCCCCCCCCCCCCCAGGTTTCAGCTTGGGCGGGCTTCGCCATGGGGGACCACACCCAGCCGAGCGATTCGTGCTTGCCGTAGCCCAGCCCGTCAGGGCCGGACCCAGACCGAGTCAGGTTGGGCCGGGTTGGCACGACTAGGTCGGACTATACCCAGGCCCATCTAGACCCAAATACGCGTTTATGGCCATAACATGAGAACGAGGCATCTGTTTGATGAACCATCTATGGAACCAGATTCCATGGATCGAGAGAGTCCTTTTTGGTATACTCCACTTGAGTTTTGGATAAAGTTGGATTATGGATGGGTTGGATCGAACCTGAATCCAACCGAACCCTCGGAACAAAAACGTTAATAACTTGTAGACCGAGCGTCCGATTGATGCATCGTCAGTCGCGTTGGGTCCCATTTTATGTGGCGGGCCTTTTGGATACTTCTTCATGGGACTTCATGGTAGTTTAACTATCGACCGATTGCTTGAGGAGTGGAACCTCCCCAAATCAAGCATGCTTAGTGCAGGAACCTTGTGGATGGCTATACTAGAGGAGTCTTCAGATCCTATGTGGGTCATATTTAGATCCTGTGTGGGTCAGTGCTCAGCGATCCTGTGTGGGTCAGTGTATAAAGATCCTATGTGTGTCATCTTCAGATCCTGTGTGGGTCAACAGTAGAGCTTCTCAACAAAGTAAGATGATCTATCAATACAGCTAATCATCTATACTACCATACTTAAGTTATACCTAGTGTGAGATGAGTCATTACCTTCATGGTGATACCTTAGTGGTATTATTCTGTGTGGCATACCTTTATGGTACTTACCATCATGGTGATACCTTAGTTGTATTCTTCTATATGGCGTACATTTGTGGTAATATGTTAGTGGTATTCTTTGGTGTGTAATACCTTTGTGGTACTTACCTTCGTGGTGATACCTTTGAGGTATTCTTCTGTGTGGTGTTACCTTTGTGGTACATACCTTTGTGGTGTTACCTTCGTGGAATTCTTTCCTTCATGGAACAATTGTGCTTTTTTATAATGAGTTAGGCCTTGTGTTTCCTCTTTAATGAGATAGGTATACTTGATAACTTAGGTATATGTATGGGCATATACATAAGTAGGGTTGACTGTTGATTCATGCTTTGTGATTATGGTATTTCTTTGTGGTTTATCTTTTGTGGATTCTAGGAGACCTTCAGGGGTCTTGGGGTCCCTACTAAGTATCATTATACTCACCCCTACATGGGCCATTCCCACACCTTGATGTGTCATGTGAAGACGAGGGACAGCGTGGATCGAGGACGATGGTACCAGGGCTGTAGGTTGCTCGGGGGTGAACCTTAGACGAGGCGTACTACAGAGACGACCATTCGAGAGATGTACCTACCCTTCAAGTAGGGTCTTTGGTGGGTGTTCATAGGAGATGTTTTCAATTTTACTTATGCTTTTTAGTTGGGCTGGTATTCTACCCCCCCCCCCCTCTTACTGTACACACTCTTTTTACTATACCATTTACTTTGTTATTGTATCTTGTTGTGTGCTTGGTTGTGTGAGTTTACAGGTTATAAGGGCAATGTCTTCCTGGTTTTAGGAAAATACCTTTCCAGTATAATTCGCCAGCCCCTGGCCTATGGAAGGAAGTCTTGGGGTAGTCACGGCATGGGCCCTTGGGGACGGGTCATGAAAAATTGGTATCAAAGGGTTTCGGTTATACTGAAGAACTAAGACTGTGATATTTTCTGTGTAGAAATAGTGTTAAGTGTTATGAGTGTGGTTATTAGTTTGGGGAATTCAGTGTTGGTGCGGCGGCCAAGGTATCCATACACCAGGACCCTGACTTCTAATTTCTGACTCAACACACGAAAACACTGATTGCGTGTGTGTTTTTTGAAAAGTTTTCTTTATGATCTCTTGAGTTAGCTCACCAGGTATAACTTAATGATCTTGGTGCACCTGTTTCTTTTCAGGATGCCTCCACATAGACATCCATATAGGTTTCTAGGTAGAGTACGTGATGATATCCCACCAAGCACTGAGGCTTCGGTGTAGGGCCCCCTTATGGTAGTTGTACCATCAGGTGGTGTACTAGGAGCACCACTACCCATTGGGCAGTAGATGCCACTGGCCCCAGCAGTAGAGGGTGCACGCCGCTTTAGCACATTGCACAAGTTTCAGTGCCAGAGGCCACTGAGGTTCAAGGGAGAGATGAATCCACAAGTGGATGAGGACTGGATGGAGGCCATGGTTAGAGTTTCCCAACTGGTAGGGACACCATCTGATCTCATGGTGATCCTTGCGGCCAGTCTTCTCCAGGAAGCAATGGGAAGATGGTGGAGCTTGATGCTCTAGGTTCACGATGAGGTGACTCTCATCTAGGAAGACATCAAGATCCTTTTTAGGGAAGATTTCATCCCAGTGACTTTACGCTCAGTGCATATACAGGAGCTTCATCACCTGCAGCAGGGAAGCATGACTGTGGCTCAATATTCATTGAGTTTCACTGACCTCTCACGCTACTCCACTAACATGGTTTGGGACCCTTTCTTCCGGGCCCATACCTTCGAGCAGGGGCTCATATGGGAGATTAGAGCCTCAAAGATTTCTCTTAGCATCCCAATGCAGATGGGGGTGTTATAGCGAGCACTTTTAGTGGAGAGTTTCCTTTCCAAGCAGTCACCAGCAGCGAGACCCACCACCAGATGTCACGTAGAAGATTCATCTATAGATGGCAGCAGACAGATGTTGTAGAGGTCTAAGAGGGCCAGACCTACAGGTGAACGACTGCTAGATACAAGGTCAGTTGTGTGAGGCTCTTGAGATAGAGCAGGACAGGCGAAAAGCATGCAGTGTTACTCATGCGGTGGGCGGGGTCACATGGCTCGCGACTGCCCAACCCGCCGTATAGACGACCATCAGACGGTCAAAGAACTTCTTAGGTAGAGGAGAAGGTTTGATCGAGGAGGTCCACAGGTAGGAGGTAGACGTGGAAGAGGATCTGGCCATGCAGCAGGCGGTGGGCGGCGATTCGAGGTTCTACCGCCACCACCTCGAGGTCGTCCACCCCGACCACAGGGAGCAGGTGGACAGGGACGAGCTCATCTCCAGGTAGCTGAGGCCTATTATCACAATGCTCTAGAGATAATTAGAGGTATGATATATGTCTACTCCACCTTAGCTACAGTACTTATAGACACAGGTGTCAGTAACTCTTTTATTTCCACGGCCCTCGTTCGCATCTTAGAGATACCGGTGGAGCCATTGGCTTGATCCTTATGGCTAAAGACTCCTATGGGAGAGGATTCAACTATTACACATTGGTGCTAGCAGTGTGAGCTTACTCTAGGAGTAGATAGCTTCGGATGAGATCTTTTAGTAGCGGTGTCGAGGCCTTACAACATCATCTTGGGTATGGACTAGTAATCTACATTCAATGCTCAGATCGACTGTATTTGGCGCAAAGTGTGGTGTGTCCGCATGGACAGGACCAGGTTTTCCTTCACTAGCAAGAATGTAACCTTTGCAGCACAAGATGGACTTACCCGAAGGAGGGTGCAGCCGATCACACATCAGTTGGCTAGCCTTACCCTCAGAGCGGTTGATGTTGAGAGTCTGATTTATCCTGTAGTGGTGGACCAGTACAATGATGTTTTCCCTGATGATGTTCCGGGTTTACCTCTTCACAAATAGGTGGACTTTTACATCGAATTGTACCCCAGTACAACATCGATATCTACGACATCATATCAGATGGCTCCAGCGGAGCTTCGAGATCTGCGAGTATAGCTGGAGGACTTTCAGAGTAAGGGATTCATTAGGCCCATTGTTTCTCCTTGGGCATCCCCGATTTTGTTTTCCAAGAAGTAGGATGAGAGTTTCAGACTCTATGTGGACTATAGGCCCTTGAACTAGGTGACAGTGAAGAACAAGTATCCACTTCCGAGGATTGATGATATCTTTGATCAGCTGAAGGGAGCATAGTGGTTTTCGAAGATAGACCTCAGATAAGGCTATCATCATCTCAGGGTTTGAGATGAGGATGTGCAGAAGATGACATTCATATGATGGTATGGCCACTGTGAGTTCTTGGTTATGACATTCGGCATGACCAATGCCCCAATAGTGTTTATAGGACTCATGAATAGGATCTTCCAACCATACCTCGATCGTTTTGTGGTAGTCTTCATTGACGAAATCTATATATACTTAGATATAGAGGTATAGCATGCCTATCATCTGCAGATAGTTATAAAAACACTCTGAGAGCACCAACATTATGGTAAACCCTTCAAGTGATAGTTCTGGATCTGAGAGGTTCACTTTCTGGGACACGTTATCTCGAAGGCTGGAGTTGTGGTGGATCCAGCTAAGATTGAGGTTGTGCTTTCTTGGGAGCCACCCAAGTGTGTGATGGAAGTGTGGAGTTTTCTAGGTTTTTCTGGTTACTACTAGAGGTTTGTGCCTGAATTTTCCCGAGTTGTGGCACCCTTATCAGCATTGAAAAAGAAGGGGCAACCCTTCATGTGGTTGGAGAGATTCCAACAGAGTTTCTAGGAGCTGATGCAGAGACTAACATGTTCCCCCATCTTGAGGCTATCGGAGGAGGGCATTGGGTACGTAGTTTACTGTGCCGTATTAGGGACTGGGCTTGGATGTGTCCAGATGTAGGAGTGAGTACTTATCGGGTATGGTTCACGATAGCTGAGATAGCATGAAAAGAACTATGCTACCCATGACCTGGAGTTGCCAGAAGTGGTCTTCACCTTGAATATGTCGCGACATTACTTTATGGGAGAATGTTTCACAGTCTACACTGATCACAAGATTCTCAGGTATATCTTCTCTCAGAAGGACCTGAACCAAAGACAGCGTCGTTGGCTTGAGTTCCTCTTGGACTATGACTTCAAGATAGTCTATACTCCTGGGAAGGGGAACATAGTAGTATATGCACTCAGCAGGAGATCTGGTATATAGTTTTTGAGTGAGGTGATGGAGCATTTATCCACTTTGTAGATATCCTACATGGATCAAGATGGAGTAGCTTATCTTTAGTCTCTAACAGTCACTCCCCCACTCCTTTATCAATTAAGGGAGGCACAGTTTGGAGACACTGACTGTGAGGCTCGACGTGCTCAGATATCCACAGGACAGGCACCTGATGGATTTTCTGAAGGTGGGGAGCACGTTATCTTCTTCAGAGGGCATACTATGGTATCAGTGGTGATACAGTAGGAAGTGTTGATGGAGTTCCATACATCCCCTCTAGCGGTACATACAAGAGTGACGAAGATGTACCAGGACCTTCGGTGTTAGCACTAGTGGTTGGGAATGAAGAAATAAATGGCAGAGTTTGTCTCACGGTGCCTCACTTGTTAGCAATTGAAGGTAGAGCATCAGGTTCCAGCAGGCTTAGTTCAACCACTAGAGGTGCCAGAGTGGAAGTGGGATTGAATTTCCATGGACTTCATGATTGGACTTCCACACACGACCAAGGGGCATGATTTTATCTGGGTGAACGTTGACCGACTCACCAAGTCGGCCCACTTCCTGCCTATTAGTGAGCAGGGACCAGTATAGGGCTTGGGATGCCCTTATGTGCATGAGAATGTGCGGCTTCATGGGGTACCATATATGATTGTATCTGATCATGATGCATGTTTTACTTCCTGGTTATGGAAGGGGTTGCAGGAGGTGTTCGGGACTCAGCTTCGATTGAGAACTGCCTTCTATCCTCATACGGATGGTCAGACAGATCATACCATTCAGACCCTCGAGGACATGATACATGCTTGCGTCCTTGATTTCGGCCTTAGTTGGGATGATCACTTTCCCTTGGTGGAGTTCACATACAACAACAACTACCACTCCACCATTGGTTTGTCACCATTCAAGGCGTTGTACAGTCGACCTTGCAGATCACATCTGTGCTGGACTGACCTAGGGGAGTCAGCACTCATGGGACCAGAGATGGTATGGGATACCACGGAGAAGGTGCAGATCATCCAGGAGAATATTAAGACTCTATAGAGCAGTCATAAGTCCTATGTTGATATGAGATAGAGACCTCTTGAGTTCGAGGATAGTGACCATGTCTTTCTACGGGTCTCGCCTTGATGAGGTTTGCAGAGATTTGGCCAGGGCGGAAAGTTATCTCCGAGTTTCATCAGACCCTTTGAGGGCCTCATTAGAGTTTGTGAGGTGGCATACCGTCTAGCTCTTCACCCGTAGTTGCATCAAATGCATGACATTTTCCATGTATCCTAGCTAAGGAGATACGTGCACAATCCATATCACGTCATCGACCATGGTGAGCTGGACTTAGACAATGGGGTGACGTTTTTGGAGGTTTCTAGTGGAGACTAAGGATCGAAAGGATAGATTCCTTCGTGGGAGGCTGATACCTCTAGTGTGTGTTTTTTGACAGCACGGGAACCTCCAGGAGAGCACATGGGAGTGAGAAGCTCAGATTTGTGCTCAGTACCCCCACTTGTTTCCCTAGTTTGTGTTATGGCTTTCAGGGATACAAATCCTTGAGGTGGGGAGAATGTAAAGACATGAATTTTTCCATGTAATTTTTTTTATTTATATGGAAATATTACGAGTCTAAGAAAATTGAAGGTGCATGATTCTGAGGCCTGGTGTGCTTGGAATGAATTTCTAAACGTATTTTAGGTACGTTCAGTTAATGCGTGAGTGGAATTTTTTAACTTTTGAACTATTGCTCAGAATTGAAATCTGAGGACACCGTTGAACTCACAGCACCGATATTCTCTTAAAGAGACCTTCACCTCAACCGCAGTAGGTCGAGGGAAGAAGTTAGTTTTTCAGATTTTCGTGGGAGGGTTAAACAAATAAAAAAATAAACTATATAACTTTAATTTATTTATTTTTAAAACTCTCATTTTAATTCATGGTGGTGGGGACCACCTGAAAACTCTTTTAATGGGAGGAAACCCTTGGTTTCCCCCAGATTAAATGCGCCAAAATTAATTGTTTAATTAATAAACTTAATTTATTAAGTTTGCTCCACACCTTACTTAAGGTTGGGAAAATAATTGGTAAGGGGAGGCTTATAAGAGATTTGGATAAATATCCTCCAAACGAAGAACCCCTCCAATGAAGAACGAACCTCTGACGAGGATGATACTCAATCTCAGATCGGGAGCGTGTTATGGGAACAACGAACATCGGCATCTTCAACATTTTCATCTCCTTCCTCACACCATCTCCTACGAACAAGGTAGGGATGTGTTTATGTTTATTCTTCATGGTTTTATGTTGAAACATTCTTCTCGAAGCTGAATGTTATCGGTCTAAGGCGGAGGGTACGGGAAAAATGAACATGGTTCAATCCCTCTGCATCTTCATTGTTGACATGTTCTTTGCAGTAGAGGAGGATGAAAACCAACACCGATAGGGCACAAGGTAGAGGCGGTGCGATTGCACCGCTGGAGGAGCCTGCGGCCCATTGACCGTGACGGAGGAGAACGACGGTCGGCATGCTGGTTGGCCATGTGGAGGTAGAGCGGCGCGCGTCCGCACCACCGGTTGAGTAGGAGGCCACCGCCCGTCGGTCGCATCAGAGTAGGGTGGTATTTGGCATCCGGTCGGCCCTGTGGCGAAGCAGCAGCATGCGTCCACACTACCGAAGTTGGAGACTGTGGCTGCCTGGCCATGGCGGAGGCCAGAGGGCGGCAGGCACTCAGCTGGCCGTGGGGAGGACAGCAGCGCCATCACGCCGCTGAGAGGACAATCGGAAGACTACATCATACCAAGAGGGACCGCTCTGGTGGTCCTGCATGCTAGTAGGGTGACCGAACGGACCTTAGACCATTCAGAATACCCCCCCCCCCCCAGGTTGCGGCTAGGGAGGGGCCCGCAACGGTGGACCATACCCAACCGAGCGGGCCGCACAGTAGCCGGTCATTCCTAGAAATCCATACAGGATGGGTTGGGACCACCACAGCCCAGCCTGTCCGGGCTGGGTTGGTCATACTAGGTCAGACTGGACCTGGGCCCATCTGGACCCAGATATGCCTTTGTGGCCAAAACTTAAGAATTGGGCATTTGTTTGACGAACCATCTGCGGAATTGGAATACTTGGATCAAGACAGTACTTTTTGGTATACTCCTCTTGAGTTTTGGATAAAGTTAGAGTAAGGTCGGGTTGGATCTAACCTGAATAAAACTGAGCCCTCTAAACAAAAATGCTAATAACATTCAGACCGGGCGTCAGATTGATGCGACATTATTTCCTCTGGAAATGGGGATGACCTTGTTTGTTTAAGGGTCAAACTTTCCAATCGGTTTCTAATTGGTTTATTCGTAGAACCAGAAACACCCAATGATTCATATTCAGTTGGACCTACTTTCCAAATGTAGGTGCTCATTATTTATAGACCAATGAGGCTTAAGAATTTGCATTGGTCAAGAGGATGGGAGGTTAGGCTCATCACACCTTTTTTGGGGGGAATTATTGCCTACTTCGGGACACTCTTATAGTTTTAAGTTATGTTCACAAATCCTTATTAATTCACCAAGCATGAAAATGATTTTTCCTTTATATTTGGAAATCGATGATTGATATGTATGGGATTTAGAGAATCTTTTATTTGTATTTGAGGTTCTTCATTGATGGAGTATCATCTGTACATATTATATATTCTTAGTCAATGGTATCCTTCAATAAATTATATAGAAATATCTAGGTCATTATGATGAAAATTCTAATTTTAAAGCCACTCAGTGGGGAACTTGAAGTTTATTGTCATTCAGAAAGACAGGGATTATTTCAGAGTTGGGATCGTGCCCACCGATGGGCTACGTACGTATCCTTGTTAAAAAAGAATCAGAACCCACGTAGTTCGATAATAAGGATAAAGTTTAATGTCATATGGGATGGAAAAGAATTAATGAATGATGGGCTTGAACCTTGTAAAGGATTCCTACATACTCTACTTTTAAGGCAGAGATCAATGTCCACGTAGTTTGGGTGAAGAAATATGAGGCTTATGCATAGTTAATGGCCCAAAAAGAGATGTCGTGATTACTTTTACACTCTAAGCTCACTTGATTCATGCTTAGTGTGAGAAACAATAGGTATCAGTAAATCTGACAAATATTCTACAAAATATGCAGTCATGAAAAATGATTTGGCGCTTACGCATATATGACAGCCCAAGTAAATGAAGACCAGGAATTTCTTCAGGAAAGAAGCCCAGGAGTAGGGTCCATAAAGGTATTTGTACTTTATGGAGATTTGTAGTTTTAATACGTGGCTTACTCCTGAGAAGGATGACCAAATTAAAAGGGGCTTACGATTGGGGTTTATTCCTGAGAAGGAGTCCAAAATCAAAAGAAATTAAAATTGGGGCTTACTCCTGAGTAGGATGCCCAATGTAAAAGGAAACTATGACTGGGGCTTACTCCTAAGAAGGAGTCCCAGGTTAAGGGGACATATAACTTAGGGATTACTCCTGAGGAGGATTTCCAATGTTAAAGGAAATTATGACCGAGGCATACTCTTGAGAAGGAGGCCTAAGCTAAGGGAACTTGGGGCTTACTCTTGAAGAGGATGCCCAAATTAAAGGATATTCTCATCTTAAAGGATGAGGTTATATGAAGGAAACCTCTAACCGCAGTGACATAAAGACTGTAAGTCACGAGGTTTTGAGAGAGGTTCTCACAAAATTCCTTTCAGATAAGGAAGCCAACAAAGGAACCATGCCATAAATGGATTTGAAAAGGGGTTCAAGGGCTAATATCTTGAAGAGGATAGGTGAATGGGAGAGAGTTACACAAATGAAGTTGGCGCACAAGTCTTGGCCGCGCAAGTGTACTTGCACAACATGGGTTCACCTGGGCGATGAAGAATCTATAGGTTAATACTTGGGCGAGACATAGATTAATCCTTTATTATTATCCTAAGATGTTTCCAATAGGGTGGCACGCAAGTTTCATCGAAAGGTTAGGGTGGCACGCAAGTGTTTTCATTTTTAAGGAGGTATGGACACTTAGGCTCACAAGTGTTGATGAATTCTAAACACTTAGGCCTTATTCTACTCATTCAAGTCTTCCATTATAGGTAAAAAGTTACCTTAGAAGCTTTCGGAAGAGTTGAGTTGAAGACTTGGGTGGCCAGAGCTTGAATTTGACCTCTGGAAAATTCTATCCTTGAAATGGGGGCCCACATGGGCTATTTATAGGCCACCTTTCACCTTGGGAGAAAAACTTAAATAGGGCATGCAAGTGATTTGCGTGACACATAGGTGGCATGCAAGTGACTTGCATGGTGCGCAAGAAACTTGTGCGCCTCACTCCAAATGGTATTTTGGTCCATTCCTTCATCAATTTTTTTGATGTTCTTCAAGGATTGGCCCTCTTTGTGCTTAAATAATTACCCTTCACCATTCATTAAACTCTGTGACGGAAAGGAGTGTCAACAAAAGTCCCCCCTCAGAGTTGGATCTGAAAAGGAAAGAGGATCCGGCTCTGAGGTAAAGCTGGAGAAATCAAGGTTCAGTGGCACGCAAGTTCGGCGCACAGATGTTCTTCTAATCTTGTACATCAATGAAAAATAGTTCATCTTCAATCATCTATACCTTCATTTTTTTGATAATTGCTCTAATTTTTACCTAAGAAAATGGGCCTAGTAAACATAGATTGATTTTTTACTAGGATTATATAAGGAACCCCACAAACATTGCATCTTTTAATTGTGCAATATTGCCTAAATCATACAAAATGTATGTTTAGAGATTTGGGACTCGACTTTTGTTCAGAGTACCCTTTATAGGTTCCCAATTTAATGAGTACCATGTATTTTGTTGTTGGTAGTTTAAAGTCATTCAAGTTGGACTATTAAAAGGATAATATTTAAGGTTGAATAGCTTTGACCGAATGGATGATATTGACTCAATTCTTGATAATTTTTTTGGAAACATATTATCATATTCAAGTATGGAGGGGGGAAATTGTAAACTGTGACTTGAGAAATTTTGAATATGAGGAATGACATGGGAAAAGAGCTAAAAGAAATTAGAGGAATTATTTTCTAAGAATGAAGTTACCACTACTTGAAAAACTCGTTATGGGGTCTGAATTATGCAGAACCAACTGGGGAATAAGATGCATAGTCAAATAGTAGCATCTTTTGGCTAACAGGTACGTTATGTAGAAAAATTATGCAAGCCCACCTAAGGTCATGTTCTGCATAGCTGGGAAAAAGAACTCTAAAAAATTTGACTTTCTATTGCTAAAAGCCGAAGAAAGTATTATGGGGATTCGAATTTTCCAAATTGTATAGTCTGCTTTATAGAGAAATGTACTTGAATATGGAGAGGGTATTCCAATCAGATTTGTGAAATAATTGGAGGAATGTGAATTCTATGAAGTTCTGAGCCAAACTTAGCAAAAAAATGTATCTATGGTTTTAAATCATATGACTAAAACCAGAGATAGAAACATTATGTGACATAATACTTTCAGATCATGAAAAAAAGTATGGAAAAAATATGTTGAGGATGGCCGTTTTTTTGCATATCCCTACATATCGCCGTTAAGACCAATAGGGACAAAAGAGGCTTCTCCAAATAATAAAGTTACCACTACTTGAAAAACCCGTTATAGAGGTTGAATTATGCAGGGCCAACTGGGACATAAGATGCATAGTCAAATAGCAGCATCTTTTGGGCTGACAGGTCCATTATGTATACAACTTCTACAAGGCCACCTAAGGGCACTTGTTGCATAGTCAGGAAAAAGAACTCTTAAGTATCAGACATTTTGCGACCAAAAGTCAAGAAAAGGGTTATGGAGATCATTAATATTATTAGTATAATGTTGCAGCTAGGTCCTGAATTGAGATTCTGGATGTCACTACGTATCTCATTAGGATGAGAATCAAGCCACACGTAGTTCTTGAAATACAGTTTAACGTCATACAGGACGAGAGCATAGAAGATATTGGTTTAGGGTCATAGAGCTTGTACCATAGTGAGGGATACACATCATTCATTTGTTATAAACTTGATGTGAATAAAGACCAGGGTGTTCCATATCACATCATGTGCTCCCAGGGGGACTTTTCAGCCAAGGGACTGAAAGTGGAGTTTGGGGTTAGGCCCAAAGGCTCAGGGCTGGACTCGAGGAATGCTCGAGCATTCCTACGTATCCCATGAGGATGGGAATCAAGCTACACATAGTTCTTGAAATACCCTTTGTACAGATTCGGTTCGTACATATAAGGGGTAAAGAGGACTATATTGCAATTATGGTTGGACCCAAGATGAAATACTTGGGTATCACTACGTATCTCATAAGGATGAGAATCAAACCATACGTAGTTCATGAAATATGACACAGTTAGAGACCATGTCAATGATGATTCCTCTCGAGTGAGTGTTTCAGGGATTGCTGCAGTTTATTTTCATAGAGGAAAAAAGTGAAAATAGTTTAAGGTCATAAGCATGGATCAGTGCTATGCAGTTTAATGTCTTGTAGCAAGGACAATGAGGAACTGTATAGTTTAACGTCATGTAGCTAGGATGATGGGATGTACATAGTTTAACTTCATGTAGGATGAACGTGAACCGATATGAATAACACGGTTGACATGGGCTTCGTGAATCAACATCGTATGGGATGGAGGTGAATCGATGTGAAGAAAGTGGTTTTGGTCTTGAACCTTAGGAGGTTGCCTACGTACCCAGCCTAGGAGGCAAGGATCAAAGTCCACGTAGTTAAATTGAGAGGGATTTGGCGATTGGGGCGTACTTGAGGACAACAACCCGAAGATGATGTTGGGACTTAAGTGTGGTTATCATCCCAAAGAAGATTTCATGGTCGAAGCTTACTCTAAGCTCACGTGAGTCATGCTCGGTGTGAGAAACAAGAGGTAGCAACAAACCTGACGATCGTGTTGTGAAATATATGACCCTGAAGGATGGTGTGGGGCTTATTCATGGTTAGCTTCCCAGGCCACGCATGGAAACAGAGTTTAAAATACAATTGCACATGCGACAGTCACAATTTAATGTCATGCGTCACAGACATGGGGTGCTTGGCAGTTTAACATCCTGCATCTCGGACGATGCACAGTTTAATGTCATGCTAGATGATAGGGGGACACAGTTTAATGTCATATTGGATGATAGAAGGGAGATATGCAGTTTAATGTCCTGAAACAAGGACAATGGGTGTATTTGTGTTACACAAAATACTTCTTCAAGAATCTTGCATTGGATGGAGTTGTAATGAGTTCTCCATCCATTGAGATTAAATAATATGCTCCATTAGAGTAGACCTTATGTATTGAATAAGGTCCTTCCCATTTTGGCTCAATATTTTGCGGCTTCTTTCCCAGTATCATTGTGGTTCTGAGGACCAATACCAATTCTCATTAAATGAATTAACGAAGAAGATCTTTTTTATTGAAATATCATGCTATTAGATTTTGATAGACTTATAAATGGTGCAGTGTGCACAATCTTTTTTCATTTAGTCATTCCAACTCATCCAATGGATTTTGAGATTGTTCATATGTAGATAATTGATCACAAATGGTGACTCTAAGTGAATGTAATTGGACTTCAATAGGCAAGACTAATTCCGTTCCATATACCAATAAATATGGAGTTGATCATGTAGCAGTGCGGGTGGTAGTTCGATAAGCCCATAGAGCATGAAAACTTTTATCAGGCCATGACTTCTTATCTTTATCCCCCATATTTTGAAGTATGTTTGAAAGAGTCTTATAAGTATCTACTTGACCATTGTCCGTTGCATGATATCGAGATGAATGGTTGGATCTGATATTGTATTCTTGATACAATTTTCTTACCTCGGATGAACAAAATTTGGTGTCATTATCCGTCAATATGGTATGAGGATCACCAAATATGGTAATGATGTTGGACTTGACAAAGCTAAAAATGATTTTAGCACCGACTTCTTTGAGAGGTATTTCCTCTGCCCATTTGGAAAAGAAGTCAGTAGTAGTAAGAATATACTTAAACTGCTTAGTTTTAGTCGGAGGATAAGGTCCTACTACATCCATTCCCCATGTTGAAAATGTCCAAGAGTATTTATCCATATGAAGCAACTCTGGGGGTTGATGAATGAATTTGGAACATACTTGTAAAGGATGACACTTCTTAGTGAAATCAACACAATCTTTCATCATTTAAGGCCAGAAGTATCCAAGCCTTCAAATTTGACCAGAAAGTCTATGTCCAGACTGGTGGGCACCACAAACTCTTGCATGTACTTCATTCAAGACAGCCATTGTCTCTTCACCATCAATACATATTAAGATAATTCCATCAAAACCTCACTTGTAGAGAATTTTTGGTGATCTGGGATATCATAAAGAGTAAAATTGACCACGCGTTTCCAGACTTGTTCTTTCCCGGCTCTATCAGGTGGGATTGTTCCATTTTGAAGGTATTCCCTAATAGGTGTCATCCATCCTATAGTATGACCATATGGTTCAGAAATGGGACTCATTTCATTGATTTCTTCTATTCTGATTTGAACATAAGGTGAAACTATACGACGGTGGGAATACATATGATTTTTTCATCCCGATTTGGATCATCCAGGGCTTTGGCTACATTAGCCAGTGCATCATCTTGGGCATTTTGTGATAATGGGACATAAGAAAATGTTGGTTCTGAGGGAAATTTTTCCATTAACTCTCTGACGTAATCACACAAAGGTATTAACTCTTCCTTTATGATGGAATAATCCCCATTTATTTATTCGATTACCAAATCTGAATCACCTTTTACCTTCAAGTGATTCACCTGTGCCTGAAGCGCAAATTCCAAGCCTAAGATGAGATCTTGATATTCTGCTTCACTGTTTGTACCACCTTCCAACAATAAGAAGTAATAGGGTAGCACTACTTTTTCTGGGGAAATAAGCATGATTCCTAACCCAACTTTGTTGAATTTAGGATCATCCATTTTCTTCCCTGTTGGACTTCTGGAGGCACCATCAAAGTACATTTCCCAGGTTTGATTATTATCTTTAATAGTGAAGACTTCCTTATCAAGAAGTTCAATATTTAAAGATGTGTCTTCGAAAAATGGGTTTTCGGCAAGGAAATCGGCCAAATCTTGGCCCTTTATTGCCTTTTGAGACACATACTGGATATCAAACTGCTACAAAATAACTTCCCACCTTGCCAGATATAGCGACCCATACTTTACATACATTGTTAATACTTCAAAATTGAAGCACACTTATTACCACATATAACAAAACCAGGAAAGGACCGTATAGGTATAGTGTCTTTAGAAACTGGGAAACATAAACAACTGGTTCATAAAGCATCTACATTGTCTCCCATTTATTTCATCATATCTAGAGTCCCTTTTGGAATATCCTACTTAATAACCATCTTCCTGACCTGGGGAAAGAAAACATACAAAAGGGTGAGCTCAAATTCTCAGTAAGGGTAAAAAAAAGAAATAACAATCACATCATATTCATAAGAACATAACATTTTGGAAATCTTAACCTGCAAAAGAGATCATAATTTCATAACACGGGATAAATCATAGTAGTGAAATGTAATCCCAATAATCATAACTTAAAACATGAAACTTTGTGGAATACACACATAATCATAGAGAATCATTTCTTAGTAGTCAAGACTCATAGCCAAGACTATCTTAGCGGACAAAGTCCATTTTTGAACCGAGTTCACTCCTCGTTTCAATCCTGTTTCACTGAACTGGTTTAACCTGTCGTTCCAGCCATGTCTATCTCAATAGATATAAATATTTACCCAATGAATTGGAGTGAGATATAGGTCCCACCCATATCATAATGATACCATTCTTATGTGTTCCCCAAAATCATAAACCATACATCATAGCATAACCCATGTAATAAAAATGGGATTCTTAAACATCGTGACATCATAAAACAATTCATTTAAGATAAAGGAATTCATAAAAATAGTTTCAACACAACATAATCAAATCAATGTAATAATAGGGATAGAAACAGAACCCTATATTATCTTAGATGTAAAATAATTTTGATTAAACACTTGACTTCCATTCTTGAGGAAAATATCCTTTCTACTTCAAAAACATTTTCCTTTCTTAACATGTCATATAATTTTGAACTAAAATAAGTTGATTAAAAATAAAATTGAAAACTTGTAAAGGAAGATTCATGTAAATAATGTTCTAAAAATCCATTCATGTCGTATAAGTTAAAAAAAATACATTCTTCTCGTACTTTTGTAGGAAAAGTCAAAAAGTACCTTGTACGAAAAACGACAAAAGATTCCTTTCATATCTTTTACTAAAAACTCACCGAAGGGTAAAATTGGATATAAAAAATTGTAGAAGGATATAAATATTACATATTGAGGAAACATGGATGTGGATGATAAATATTCCCCAGTAAATTCTGAAGTATAAACAATCTCGGATAAAAATGAGATTGCGAGATTTTCTCTTACCTTAGGACTGATTTGCTTCGTAAGTGTTAGAACCTCCTATATAATGATTTAAATAATTTCATTTACTTATTCCAGAATCATACTAATTGTTATGATATCATATATGGCCATATTCTTAGCTTCTTATTAGTAATATTTCATTGCTACTTGTTATTCGGGTGTTTATTACTTTTTGTTCTTATGCGTGTTTTGTCGAATAAATTCTTATTCTTCTCTTTAGGTTATAGATACCTTATTTACAGAATGGTATTAGTGTAATATATATCATATTCATTCATTCAATTCATTTATATAATCATTATGAAATGAAGATCATGTAGAACGAGTCGCATCACATCGTGGAGACGGTATTCCGTACGTACGCACGAGCGATGATATCATTCTCATGATCATGGAATTGTATTGGACTGTA
Organism: Viscum album; assembly: GCA_963277665.1. Classification (NCBI taxonomy): domain Eukaryota; kingdom Viridiplantae; phylum Streptophyta; class Magnoliopsida; order Santalales; family Viscaceae; genus Viscum; species Viscum album. The sequence goes on along the minus strand of OY728127.1, from coordinate 1,513,302,024 downwards.
TGAATACTATTTCAGAATAAATAACACTTTACAATAATAATATATAGTTATTTATTTGTACCATTATACCCATCCAAGTATGGTGGTGATGGAAAATAGATTACACCACGGCGTGGAGACGGTATTCCGTACGTACGCACGCGTGGTGATTTCGTTTTCCGTAGGATAGATAGATGGTGAAATAGGGTTGTTTCATAATTAAAATAACATATCATTATATGAGTGATACTTATGTTTTTAATTTATAATAAAACAACTAAAGAAGAAGAAGTGGAAGAATAAATAGAGTTGAAAGAATCGGTAACGGACATTACCTCTTCTTTGAAGCGCCTCTTTGAGACCTCCTCTTAGGGCACTACAATTGGTCTTTGAAGAATACCAGGACCTCTAGGATGTTTTTAGGGAAGTGGGAAAGTGAAATGGGTAGGGATTGGCTGAGCTTGAAGGCTCAAATTGGTGTGAGGAGGAGAGGGAGGAGGTGCCTTTTATAAAGGAGGATAGGGGCACCTTTGGAAATATAAGAAATATTAGTTTATATTAAATCCCAACCCCACTTAAAAACTTCAAAAATGACTCATATCCAAATATTATATGAGATAGGGTTGTAATCTCGTCAACCAATAAAATTTAGACATGTTATGAATTTATTTTAAACATTGTCAACTTGATTTATCCTTATTTATCAATTTAATTTTATTTGTGGTAATAATATTATAAATTCTAAATTATTATAAATAATTACATATGTGTTGTGAATTTTCCATAATTTGACACTTTATGACATTTTAGACCATATAAATTTTAATTTATAATTTTTAAATTTTTATTTTATTTTTAAACAATTTTATAATATGTTATTTTTATAAAATATCAATAGTGTCAATTTTGACACTATTTATTTATTTGAATTTAAATAAAATATATACAGAATATATGTTCGAACTAAAAGCTTTAATAGATTAATAAAATGTTATATGTTTCTAGAAAATTAGTGGAGAACATTAAATAGTTCATATAATATTTATTTTAATATTTTTCAAACCATTTTTTTTATATTTTAATTAATAAAATAATTTCAACATCACTATTGTGTCATACTTAATGATAATTATTTAATCCCTAAAAATTATAAATAAATTCTTATGATGTATATAATTGTATTAGCTTTCTTTACATTATTCATTTTCGAATTTCCATTAAGTTTATCACTGAATTAAAATTAATATACTTATAAGATTTAAGAAAGTGACATGTTGTCACATTCTTAGGTTTTAATAATAATTAAATTATTTTCATGGAAAAAAGTCCATTAAATGAATCTAATCTGACCCTTAGGTGATATGGGTCGACTTTTAGTCATCCAATAGGATTTTTTCAGGTGTTAGGGAAATTTTATAATCTTATATTTACTCTTAATTACCTGATTTACCTTTAACTATGGCAAATAAAATTTACCATAGTTACTATTCATAATGCCCAAAAATAAAAAGTATCCTATTAAAATAATTTATACCCACTTATTCCAAATATGGAATCCATTTTTCAAAATTCAAAACATATAAGTTGCAGTAATTAATTTAAAATAAATCCCGTTGTTAAGAAAACGAGTTTTAGAAGTTAAAACATTGCCAAAGATTGAAATGTTTTTACCTATGAATTCAATGTGAAATTAATGATAATGACATACATTATATTAAATGGTAAAAATATATTCTATTTATACTTTAAAACCATTCAATATTATAATTTAACCATATAAATTATCTCAATGAAAAAAGCTGTTTTTAATTAAAAATTAGCGTATTTTTACTATTCATCAAAATTTGAAAGTTATCAGAAAAATATCAAAAATTTATCCAAAGTAAATTTTTATATCCTGATTTAAAAGAAGAATTTTATTTTGTCAAATTTAACTTATAAACATGTCAAAAACTAGATTTAATTTGGGTGCACCATCAAAAGGCGGCAAAACCACATTTTTTGAAAAATACTTATTTTACCCGAAAATTTTATTTTGTTCTCTTACCATGTTCTATAAAATGTGTAAGATGAATAATAAAATTTAAAATGTAGTTAATACTATTCATAAAGGCTAGTTCATAATAATATATCGTTGTTTAGTGAAACCCGGTATTGCGTACTACACACGCTATCGAGGAAGGTCGTGATTGCGTGTAATGCAAGTCAAGTCCGTATTGTGTGCTGTGAAAGATTTCTTTGGTGTTGTGTATAACATAAGACATAAAAAAATTTCTCATAAAATCTCAGGGTGTTACATTCTACCCCCCCTTAAAATGAATTTCGCCCTCAAAATTCATCACTTCATTACAAACAGATGAGGATACCTCTCCCTCATCATATCCTCAAGTTCCCATTTAGCTTCTTCTAATTGGTGGTTCCTCTATAAAACATTCACCAAGCGAGTGGTGTTGTTCTGCAGGACTTTTTCTCTATGATCCAGAATCTCTATTGGTTGTTCTTCATAAGAAAGATCTTGCTCCAGCGGTACAACTTTTGAGCTGAGTACATGTGAATGATCAGGTATGTACTTTCTCAGCAGAGATACATGGAACACATCGTGAACTTGAGAGAGATTCGGTGGAAGCGCCAATCAGTAAGTTACCTTCCCAACACAATCCATAATTTCAAAAGGACCGATATATCTAGGGCTCAACTTTCCATTATTTCCAAATCTCATGACCCTCTTCCAGGGAGATATTCGTAAGAACACTTTATCACCCACTTAAAACTCTAGGTCTTTTCTTCGGTTGTCGGCATAACTTTTTTGTCGACTCTGAGCTGCTCTTATGCGTTGTTGAATAGGTCTGACCTTTTCTACCATTTCATCAACAAGATCAGGTCCTAATAGCTTTCTTTCCCCAACTTCATCCCAGCAAGTTGGAGTACTGCATTTCTTTCCATAGAGAACTTTAGAAGGAGCCATCTGAATACTGGAGTGAAAGATATTATTATAAGAAAATTCCACCAAAGGTAGGTGTTGATCCCAACCACCTTTGAAATCTATAGAGCAAGCTCTCAACATATCTTATAGAGTTTGAATTGTCCTCTTAGACTGACCGTCTGTCTGAGGATGATAAGCAGTGCTGAAACTCAACTCTGTATCCAGAGTTTGTTGAAGACTTCGCCAGAACTTTGAGGTAAACCTCGGATCCCGATCAGATATAATAGAAAGTGGTACTCCATGAAATCTTATCACTTACTTTATATATATCTTGGCAAGATGATCTAGAGAGAAATCCTCTCTAATATAAATGAAGTGTGAAGACTTTGTAAGACAATCAACTATGACCCAGATAGCATTATTGCCTTTGGATGTTTTAGGAAGTCCAATGACAAAGTCCATAGTGATTTTTTCTCATTTCCATTCTGGTATGGGTAATGTTTGTAACATCCCCTTAGACTGTTGTCTCTCGGCTTTAACTTTCTGACAAACCAAGTATCGAGAGACATATTTAGCAACATCTCTTTTCATGCCATCCCACCAGAAGTACTCTTTTAGGTCCCTATACATCTTCGTGCTTCCAGGATGAATAGAGAATGAAGAACTATGAGCCTCATCCAGCAGCTCCTTTAATTTAGGGATGGGAGGAACACAAACCCGATTCCTAAACTTTATTATCCCATCACAATCAAGGTTGAATTCGGGAACATTTATCACCTTCTTTTGTAACTCGACATCTTCTTTCTATGCCTCTTTAATCTTCACATGTATAGATGGTTGAACATTCATTTGAGAAAGATAAGATTTCTCCCCTTCCATTAAAATTCCAAGATCCATCCTTTGTAAATCCATAAATATTGGATCTTTTGTGATCCTCATCATGGATAAGCTAGCATGGTCTTGTCGACTTAATGCATCTGCTACATTTTTTGCTTTCCCAAGGTGGTAATGAATTGAGCAGTCGTAATCCTTAATCAGCTCCAACCATCTTCTTTGGTGCATATTCAGCTCTTTTTGTGTGAAAATATACTTTAAACTTTTATGATCAGTATAAATTTCACACCTTTCTCCATAAAGATAATGCCTCCAAATCTTTAATGCAAAGATTACCGCAGCTAACTCCAAATCATGAGTTGGGTAATTTTGCTCATGGATTTTCAACTGTCGTGAGGCATAAGCTATCACCATATAATTTTTCATGAGAACACACCTCATTCCCTTCTTGGATGCATCAATGTAGATCACAAACCTTTCTCCACTGCAAGGTAGTGTGAGCACAGGTGCACTGGCTAACCTTCTTTTTAGCTCTTTGAAATTCACTTCACATTCCTCCGTCCAAACAAACTTAACTCCTTTTCGAGTCAAATTGGTGAGTGGGTTAGATAACCTTGAAAAATATTTCACAAAACGTCAGTAATATCCAGCCAAACCAAGAAAACTTCAGATCTCAGTTACTATTGTTGGTCTCGACCATCTTTCGATAACCTCTATTTTTTCTGGATCCACAGATATCCCCTCTTTTGAGATTATGTGACCAAAAAATGCAACTTTTTGAAGCCAAAATTCGCACTTGGTAAATTTGGCATAAAGCTTCTCCTTTCTTAGGTTCTTTAATACAATTCTCAAGTGATCTTCATGTTATTCCTTGCCCTTTGAATAGACAAGAATATCATCTATAAAGACTACCACAAACTGATCAACATAGTCTCTAAAGACTCTATTCATCAAATCCATGAAGATAGTAGGGGAATTAGTAAGACCAAATGGAATCACTATAAATTCATAGTGTCCATACCTTGTACGGAAAGCCGTATTTGGTATATCCTCCCTTTTGACCCTTAATTGATGATACCCTGAACGAAGATCAATCTTGGAAAAGTATTGAGCTCCGCGTAGTTGGTCAAATAGGCCATCAATACATGGGAGAGGATATTTTTTCTTGATATTGATCTTGTTAAGTTCTCGATAATCAATGCAGAGTCTCATTGATCCATCTTTATTCTTAACAAACAGAACAGGTACTCCCCAAGGTGACACACTAGGGTGTATGAATCCTTTATCAAGATTCTCTTGGATTTTCTTCTTCAAATCCTGCAACTCAATTGGGGCCATTCTATAAGGTGTCTTTGAAATAGGTAAATCACCCGGTACGAGTTCTATTGAAAACTCAACTTCACAATTTGGAGGAAGACCTTGCAATTCCTCCAGAAAGACATTATCAAATTCCCGTACAATGGGAATATTATTAATCGTGAGTTTCTCTCCAACCATTTGAGATAAATAACCTTCATTTAGTGGAATCAAGAACCATAAGATAGAAGAAATTTCCACTGGAAGGTTATGTTTATCCTTGCATCGATAGACGATCATAGATTGATCTGGAATATGAAATGTGACTTCCATTCTTTGGTAATTGATATGAGCTCCATATAAAGAAAGCCAATCCATGCCAAGAATCATATAAAATTCCACTATAGGAAGGATCACAAGATTTACAGGAAGCACTTTCCCACAAACTTCAATTGGAGAAGAATTGTAAACTTTTGATGCGATTGTTGTGCCATTAGGAGTTGTCACAGCCAACTCAACATCTAATTGTTGAGGTAATACGGCGATACCCTTAGAAAATTCTTCAAAAATAAAATAGTGGGTGGATCTAGAATCAAATAAAACATTCGCTGCTTTAGAGCGGATGGTAATTGTACCTTTCACCACTTTGTTATCGTGCTCCACATTGCTGATAGAAATTGCATGTGACTTTCCTTTGTCTTTAGCCTTAAGAGTTTGTTGACGTCGATCATCATAATCAACCCTTGGATTTGGGCATTGATTGGCATAATGCCCCATCTCCTTGCACTTGAAACATTGAAGGGTAGTAGGTTCATTCTGTGTGCCCCTTCCTTTGTTTGCATCATTAGACATCTTCTTCCCATTATTTCAACATTCAATTGCCCGATGACCTTATTTTCCACACTTATAACATTTTCTTTTCCCCTTAAGACAATTTTATCCATGTTTCTTTCCACACTTTGAGCATAAGGGAAAACTCATCTTCTTTTCAGTGTTCTCTTTAGATTTTCCTTTGAACTCCATTTTCCTCCTCTTATCAAACCCATATGACTGATGGGTTACACCAATCTCCATCTCAACCTTGAGAGCACATCGAACAATTTCCTCATAGCTATTGAAGTCCCTTATGGCTAACGCCCTTCGAAGACTTTTTTTTAAGCCACTAAAGAATCGATCGATCTTACTCTCAGGTTGGATAATAATACCAGAAGCGTACCTTGCAAGTCTTGGAAAATTTACTTCGTAGGTACCAACAGATTCATCATCCTTTTGATTTAGTTCAAGAAACTCCTTCTCCATCATTTTTCAAAGAATATGAGGGAAGTACTTATTGAAAAATAAGTTCATGAACTCGTCCCATTCCATGGACTCAATTTCATACCTTGACTCATATTCTTAATAAGATTCCACCATTGATCAGCATCACCTTCCAAATGATAAACTGCTAAGATGACTTTATCATGTTCATAACATTGAAGAACTAAAAATATCTTTTTAGTGGTATTGATACATTGTTCAGCCACTAATGGATCAGAAGACCCGCTAAATGAAGGTGGACACTACCTCATGAAGGATTCAACAGAATGTTGCTCCTTCCTTTGCTCGTTTGGAAGTCCTGCATTGTAACGACCCGAAATTTTGAATAAATCTTGTTTCCTAATTTTATGTGTTATTTTATTTTATTTTTATACTCAACAAAAATGTTTCATTTGATAACATGAGTATAATTAAAATGATACCGTTGGTTTTTAACTGTTATATGACCATTGGTCAATATGACCGCTGGAAACTAAACGTTTTGATTATTGTCTCTAAATACAAGTAATCTTGGTTAATTAATATAGAAAGAAGATTCGATGGCCTCACCCAGTAGTCTTGGACCAATCGAAGCCCATCTAACAGAACTTGGGAAGGAGGTAGCACCACTGGGCTTTGCTCTAGACCAAACTCAAGCTGAACTTCATCGTGTGAAGCTAGAACGGGATCTCCTTCGCAAGAAGTTAAAACTGATAGAAATTACTACTTGTGCGATGTTGGCCGAGCCTCCCTCAGATTCTCTCACCTTAGCACACCTTACACTTAGGTCCTATGCTGGTGGGATAAGGGGCTATGTATGGAGACCGTAACTGCCTTGTGTAATCCTTTGTTTTAAATAAAAATTGGGATTCCTTCTTATGATGAAGTTTATGAATTTTCAAATGACCGGATAAATATGGTATGCATATTTTTGATGAATTTTAGAAAAAAGTATATTTTAAAAATGTTTTTTTAAACCTTAAATAATTAAAAATGTGTAATGATTTTCAAAAAATGGTCTTCTACAATTATGTTCATTACGAAATTTAGAGTCTAATAAGATCAACTTAATTTTTGATGAATAGTAAATTATGAATAGTGATTTTATGATTAGGATTAGTAATGTGTCCAAATGAATTAGTAATCTCACTTAAAGAAATTATTAATATAATCTAGGCACCTTGATTAAGTAATGTGATTCAATAAAATGGTTAAATAACGGTTTCATAAATCATTATTCAAGTATTCGTTTTTTTGGGTGAATAGTGTTTTTTAATTAAAAATATAATTAAAAAATTATTTTTATAAAATGGATTTCATTTTTGAACTCAGAGCACCGATATTATGCTATGGTAATTTTTGGGGTTTTTTCTGAAAAAAATGAATTTTCGGTGAATAGTGTTTTTATTTAAAAATTAAATTAAAAATATTTAGAAAATTATTTTTATAAAATGGAGTTCATATTTTTAATCAGAGCGTTGATATTTGGTTAAGGTGAAATTTTGGGATTATTCTGAGAAAGTTGAATTTTTGATGAATAGTGAAAATACAGTTTTTTAAGTTACGGGTGTTTAATGACATCATTAAATGATGTATTAAGTTTGTAATCAATATGTTCGAATTATGAATAGTGAGATAAGGTATTAGGTGTCCCAAGTGGCCAATACCATGGGCAAATACCATGGGCAAGCCCATGGTTTTTCCAAAACCACTAATGAGGTGTCCCTTTGCCATTAATGCCTTGTCCCCTCACTTTCCCTATGAATACCAAGCCATCCTCTCATCCATTCGACTCCCCACTCTCCCCAAACAAAGTTCTGGTCTCATTACCTCCCAAGGAGTCCTCCCATGGTGCCCCCAAGCCCTCAAGGTCCCAACCTTTGAGTTTTAAGAGTTATGTTTTAAGGTAAGGGATCCGACCTCTCTCTTTAATTTCAAGTAATCTCTTTATGTCATTCCTTTTATGCTCCATGTTCTTATGTTTGAGGATGTTCTTTTATACTCCTCTTACTGCCCTTTTCATGTTCATATAATTAGAGATCCCCTCTTACTCTCATTATTTCGTTTTATGAAGTTTTAAGTGGCGTCGTTAGGCTGCCGAAATTTTTGTAACGAATTCTTGAAGATCTATTTTCATGTAAAGTATTTCAAGTTCCTTTTTATTATGTTGGGGTATTATCTCTAAATTTATCATACTGATATTTTATGTTAATATGATGAGATACCCCATTTGATCTCTTCAATTCAGTATTTTGAAGTTTTAAGTGGCGCCGTTAGGCTGCCGAATTTTTAAGTGGTTCTTCACCCTTCTCGTTTTGAAGTTCTACTTTCATGTCAATTATTTCAAGTTCCTTTCTATTATGTTGGGGTATGATCTCTATATATATCATACTGTACTCTTATGTTCATATGATGAGAGACCCCATTTTATCTCTTCAATTCAGTATTTTGAAGTTTTAAGTGGCGCCGTTAGGCTGCTGAATTTTTAAGTGGTTCTTCACCCTTCTCGTTTTGAAGTTCTACTTTCATGTCAATTATTTCAAGTTCCTTTCTGTTATGTTGGGGTATGATATCTATATCTATAATACTGGACTCTTATGTTCATATGATTAGAGACCCCATTTTATCTCTTCAATTCATTATTTTGAAGTTTTTAAGTGGCGCCGTTAGGCTGCCTAATGTTTTAGGGGATTCTTTCACCCTTCTCATTCTTTTCAAAGTTTCACTTTCATGTCAAGTCTTTCAAGTTCCTTTTTAATTATGTTGGGGAATTATCTCTATATCTGTCATACTAAACTCTTATTTTCACATGATTAGAGACCCTATTTGATCTTTTCAAATCATTTTGTTTGAAGTTTAAGTAACGTCGTTAGGCTGCCGAACTTTCATAAGAGAAATCTAATTTTTGTCTTCCTTCCATGTTTTTCATTTCAAATGGTATGTCCTTGAAATTTCATTACCATGATCATTTATCCTTCTTATTCTGTCCATCTACTGTTTTATGGGTCATTTATGAATGTTTGACCCATTTTCTCTCTCTTTTTAATGTCTTCTAAAACCTCGTAACATAGCCGTTATGCTGCAGAATTTCCGTCTCAAAATGTCTCTCTCTTTTTCTAAAGTTCTTTTATATTATTAAGTGAATACTCAAAGATATTTCTTCTAAAGGGGTATTCACATATATACCAAAATGTTCTATTTTGAATTATGGGATTTACATACATGAGACCAACCTTCCTTTTTTGTGGGTTTTAAAGTGACGTAAAGATCATGTCTTTAAAGCAGTTTTTAAAACGTTGTGATTATGAAATGAAACCCATTTATTTTATGATATATGGGTTATTTATGAAATTTTTGATGATGATATATGTGGCTCGCATGATAATAAAGTCAAATTTAAGGGTGCTCCCTGATAGCGCTCCAATGCATTGGGTAATGATGTAACCACTAGAGATTACAATTTTCACGATACCTTGGTGAATAACCTTGGTAATTTTCAAATGACACCTTGGGGATGGACCTTGGTGATATGTTCATGATTGTCTATGTTAAATGATGTAGCCACATCTTCAAGTTATGAAAAAGTTTTATTTTTATTATGATATGCCTCATGATTTCATTTTCATGCCTTAAAGTTCTTTTCATGACTTTATTGATGTATCTCAAGTTCATATGTAAAATGTTTCACTTGTTTCCCTTGCTGGGCCTTCTGCTCACCCTTCCTTTTGATGTATGTCCCCAGGTTATGAGATGCAGTAATGAGCCTAGGGTGAACATGAGTAGAATCCTTTCAAGTGTTTAAGAAGAATGTTTTTTTTTGTTTCATGTTTTATGTTCCTTGTTTCCAAGACACTAAACCTTAAAGATCCTCAGTTCCGTGTAATGGAATGAAAGTTATGTTATAAAAAGACAGGATGTTATATGCATGATTCATAGCTTGAGAAAGTTGTGTGAGAATGGATATAGTATTTTTCATTCCATCTCCCATAGATTTTGGTTGCTCAGGGGGACAATCATTGCATTGCCTGTCACATTCCGCATTAACACGGTTCCTTCGGGTTCCATCCATTGACTAAAACCAAGAAGAATACTGTGAGAAACACTAATTATAATAGGAAAAACACATAATCAAGAATAAAATTTCACACTTAAGGTCTTATCATAGGTTGTTCACGGCCATTTCAAAAACACTAAGATTGTGTTCTATGCTTAGACATATCCTTAGGTTTCTTACTAAGGCTTTCACATCCTAGTTTCCAAAGGTTGACTATACCTTTCCTCTGATACCAAATATAGCGACCCATACTTTACATACATTGTTAATACTTCAAAATTGAAAAACACTTATTACAACATATAAAAAAAACTAGGAAAGGACCGTATATGTATAGTGTCTTTAGAAACTGGGAAACATAAACAACTGGTTCATAAAGCATCTACATTGTCTCCCATTTATTTCATCATATCTAGAGTGCCTTTTGGCATATCCTACATAATAACCTTCTTCCTGGCCTGGGGAAAGAAAACATAAAAAAGGGTGAGCTCAAATTATTAGTAAGGGTAAACAAAAGAAATATCAGTCACATCATATTCATAAGAGCATAACATTTTGGAAATCTTAACCTGCAAAAGAGATCATAATTTCATAACATGGGATAAATCATAGTAGTGAAATGTAATCCCAATAATCATAAATTAAAACATAAAACTTTGTGTCATATACATATAATCATAGAAAATCATTTCTTAGTAGTCAAGACTCATAGCCAAGACTATCTTAGCGGACAAAGTCCATTTCTGAACCGAGTTCACCCCTCGTTTTAGTCATGTTTCACTGAACTAGTTTAACCTGCCATTCCAGCCATGTCTATATCATGAGATACAAATCTTTACCTAATGAATTGGAGGTAGATATAGGTCTCACCCATCTCATAATGATACCATTCTTATGTGTGCCACAAAATCATAAACCATACATCATAGCATAACACATGTAATAAAAATGGGATTCTTAAACATCGTGACATCATAAAACAATTCATATAAGATAAAGGAATTCATAAAAATAATTTCATCACAACATAATCAAATCAATGTAATACTAGGGATAGAAACAGAACCCTATATTATCTTATATGGAAAATAATTTTTATAAAACACTTGAATTCCATTCTTGAGGAAAATAACCTTTCTACTTCAAAAACATTTTCCTTTCCTAACATGTCATATAATTTTGAACTAAAAGAAGTTAATTAAAAATAAACTTGAAAACTTGTAAAGGAAGATTCATGGAAATAATGTTCTAAAAATCCATTCATGTCATATAAGTTAAAAAAAGACATGTTTCTCGTACTTTTTTTCGGAAAAGTCAAAAAGTACCTCGTACGAAAAACGACAAAAGATTCCTTTCATATCTTTTACTAAAAACTCAACAAAGGGTAAAATTGGATATAAAAAATTGTATAAGGATATAAATATTACATATTTAGGAAACATGGATGTGGATGATAAATATTCCCCAGTAAATTCTGAAGTATAAACAATCTCGGATAAAAATGAGATTGCGAGATTTTCCCTTACCTTAGGTCTGATTTGCTTCGTAAGTGTCCAAACCTCCTATATAATGATTTAAATAATGTCATTTACTTATTCCAAAATCATACTCATTGTTATGATATCATATATGGCCATATTTTTAGCTTCTTATTAGTAATATTTCATTGCTACTTGTTATTCGGGTGTTTATTACTTTTTGTTCTTATGCGTGTTTTGTCGAATAAATTCTTATTCTTCTCTTTAGGTTATAGATACCTCATTTCCAGAATGGTATTAGTGTAATATATATCATATTCATTCATTAAATTCATTTATATAATCATTATGCAATGAAGATCATGTAGAACGAGTCACATCACATCGTGGAGACGGTATTCCGTACGTACGCACAAGCGATGATATCGTTCCCATGATCATGGAATTGTATTGGATTGTATGTATACTATTTAAGAATCAATACCACTTTACAATTATCATATATAGTTATTTATTTGAACCATTATACCCATCCAAGTAAGGTGGTTATGGAAAATATATTACACCACGACGTGGAGACGGTATTCCGTACGTACGCACGCGCGGTGATTTCGCTTTCCGTAGGATGGATAGATGGTGAAATAGGGTTATTTAATAATTATAATAACATATCAGTATATGAGTGATACTGATTTTATTAATTCATAATGAAACAACTAAAGAAGAATAAGTGGAAGAAGAAATAAAGTTGAAAGAATCGGTAACGGACATTACCTCTTCTTTGTAGCGCCTCTTTGAGACCTCCTCTTAGGGCACTACAATTGGTATTTGAAGAAGACCAGGACCTCTAGTGTGTTTCTAGGGAAGTGGGGAAGTGAAATGGGCAGGGATTGGCTGAGCTTGAAGGCTCAAATTGGTGTGAGGAGGAGAGGGAGGAGGTTCCCTTTTATAAGGGAGGATAAGGGCACCTTTGGAAATATAAGAAATATTAGTTTATATTAAATCCCAACCCCACTTAAAAACTTCCAAAATGAATCATATACGAATATTATATGGTATAGGGTTGTAATATCATCAACCAATAAAATTTAGACATGTCAGGAATTTATTTTAAACATTATCAACTTGATTTTTCCTTATTTATCAATTTAATTTTATTTGTGGTAATAATATTCTAAATTTTAAATTATTATAAATAATTACATATGTGTTGTGAATTTTCCATAATTTGACACTTTATGAAATTTTATACCATATAAATTTTAATTTATAATTTTTAAATATTTTTTTGACTTTTAAAAAATTTTATAATATGTTATTTTTATAAAATAACAATAGTGTAAATTTTGACACTATTCATTTATTTGAATTTAAATAAAATATATACAGAAGATATGTTCAAACTAAAAGCTTTAATAGATTAATAAAATGTCATATGTATCTAGAAAAATAGTGGAGAACATTAAATAGTTCTTATAATATTTATTTTAATATTTTTAAAACCATTTATTTGATATTTTAATTAATAAAATAATTTCAACATCACTATTTTGTCATAATTAATGATAATTATTTAATCCCTAAAAATTTTAAATAAATTCCTATGATTTAGATAATTGTATTAGCTTTCTGGAGACTATTCATGTTAGAATTTTCATTAAGTTTATCACTAAATTAAAATTATTATACTTATAAGATTTAAGAAAGTGACATGTTGTCACATTCTTTGGTTTTAATAATAATTAAATTATTTTCATGGAAAAAATTCCATTAAATGAATATAATCCGACCCTTAGGTGATATGGGTCGACTTATAGTCATCAAATAGGATTTTGGAAGGTTTTAGGGTAATTTTATAATCTTATATTTACCCTTAATCACCCGATTTACCTTTAACTATGGAAAATAAAATTTACCGTAGTTACTATTCATAATGCCAAAAAATAAAAAGTAGCCTATTAACATAATTTGGACCCAATGATTCCAAATATGGAATCCATTTTTCAAAATTCAAAACTTATAAGTTCCCGTAATTAATTTAAAATAAATCTCGTTGTTAAGAAAACGGGTTTTAGAAGTTAAAACATTGCCAAAGATTGAAATGTTTTTACCTATGAATTAAATGTGAAATTAATGCTAATGACATACATTATATTAAATGGTAAAAATATATTCTATTTATACTTTAAAACCATTCTGTATTAGAATTTAACCATATAAATTATCTCAATGAAAAAAGTTGTTTTTAATTAAAAATTAGCGTATTTTTACTATTCATCAAAATATGAAAGTTATCATAAAAATATCAAAAATTTATCCAAAGTAAATTTTTATATCCTGATTAAATATAAGAATTTTATTTTTTCAAATTTAACTTTTAAACATGTCAAAAACTAGATTTAATGTGGGTGTGCCATCAAAAGGCGGCAAAACTGCATTTTTTGAAAAATACTTATTTTACCCGAAAAATTTATTTTTTTCGCTTACCATGTTCTAGAAAATGTGTAAGATGAATAATAAAATTTAAAATGTAGTTAATACTATTCATAACGGCTATTTCATAATAATATATCATTGTTTAGTGAAACCCGGTATTGCGTACTACACACGCTATCGAGGAATGTCGTGATTGCGTGTAATGCAAGCCAAGTCCGTATTGTGTGTTGTGAAAGATTCCTTTGGTGTTGCGTATAACATAATACATAAAAAAAATATTTCTCATAAAATCTCAGGGTGTTACACCAGATGTCCTGTAAGCATTGGATGACTAAGGATAAATTTGAGCGGGTTATTGTGAGATACCAATTGGACCTCATGATGTTGAAAGTAGTGTCTCAATTTTTGAACTGCAAAGATTAATACTAGGAAGCACTTTTAAATACTTTAATATCAAGTTTATGCCTCAAGCATAGTCCGACTGAGATAGTAAAGGTTGTTTTCATTCCCAACATCATTCTTTTGGGCAAGGAAGGCACCCAATGATCGCTCTAAATCTTTCACATAGAGAATAAGTGGTCTTCCTTCAATAGGTGGCATTAATACTGGTGGACTCAAGAGATATTTCTTGAGGATATTGAATGCTTCTTGGCATTCTTCAGTCCACTGGTAGGTGACTCCCTTCTTCATTAATCTAGTGAAGGGTAAACACTTGCCTGCCAAATTGGCAATGAAACACCGAATATAGGCCAAGTGTCCTTGAACACCTCTTAATTCCTTCAAATTTATAGGAGGTGACATGTCAAGGATTTATTTTTTCTTCTCAAGATAAACTTCTATACCACGATGGCGTACAAAAAAGTCGAGAAATTTTTCTGAAGTTACCCCGAAATCACATTTCAAGGGGTTCATCTTCAAATTATGTTGTCGAAGTTTTTTGAATATGATTTCCAAATCAGCCAAGTGATCAGGATGTTGTCTATATTTAACCATAAAATCATCCACATAACATCAAACAAATTTCCCTTAAAAGGGTTTGAAGATATGGTGCATGGAACATTGATACATTGCACCTGTATTCTTCAGGCCAAAGGGGATTACCCGATAGCAAAACACACCTTGAGAAGATATAAAGGTTGTAGACTCCTCATCTTCTGGGGCCATTTGTATTTGATTGTACCCAGAGTAACCATCCATGAAGGAAAAAGATTCGTAGCCATCTATTGCATCAATTAAGTGTTCTATGATCGGAACTGGAAAATCATCCTTAGGACAATGCCAATTAAGATATATGAAGTCAATCAAAACTCTAATTTGTCCATTATTCCTTTTCACAGGTATAATATTAGACATCCATTTGGGGTATTAAACTTCTCTGAAGAAGTTATCCTTGATAATCATATCAACTTTAGCTTCAAATTTGGAGGCATAACTTCGATGTGTTCTTCTTGCTGCTTGCTTGAATCCTCGATGTTCTTCTGGAAAACCCAAATGATGAGTGGAAACATTGGGATTAAGACCTGGAATTTCTGTATACTTATAAGAAAATACATCTCTATTTTTCTTTAAAAATTAAGTATACATTTCTTTCTCTTCAAGAGTCATGGATTCACTAATTAAAGTGGGGCGTGGATATTCTTTTGTACCCAGATTTATTTCTCTGAGTTCATCCATAGTGGTAGAGATACCCTCTTCAAATGCTGGAGGAGAATCCTTGAGATATTACTATTCTTCTTCAATGTGTGTCACTTCTTCTGTTTCTACTTTCATAGTAGATGACAAAGCATAATTTCCATGGTCAGGGGAGAAGTTAAAATTTGAACATCTTGAAGAAGAGGCTTCCATTTCTGACCCTATTGATGATGAAGGGTCTTCCTGGGGTGATAGAGAGGAGATGATGGATTGAGAATTGACATCATTTTTTTTCCTCTAGTATTGATATAACTTCTTCTGGCCTGGTTGATGAAGTATATAATTTCTAGATTTTAGTGGATGAAATGAAGACATCTCCATTTAAACTTTCATCACTGCTTGGAAAATCAAAAATTTCTCTCATGTTGTCTGGATTAATTGTCGTAATTGACATTATGGAAGTTTCGATAAGAGTGTTTGGATTTAGGTCTATCCTATCAATTTGACTGATAAGCAACACATTATCTGTACCCACATGTATGAATGGGTTTACTGGAATCTTTTACAAACCATTTGGAGCATTAATTTTGGTGACCTTCTTTGCCATGGATTTTTTCTTTCCCTCCATGTGATAAAATTATGCCTCAATGTATTGAGATAACACATTTTGAATGGGGCCTTGTCACCATACAATGTCCCAATTTGACCATTGAAACAATATTTGAGACATTTATGGTATGATGAAGGTACGACTGCATGTTGATGTAGCCAAGGCCTTCCAAGCAAAATTTCGAAGGCTGTGTTCGGACGAACAACCATGAAATCTGAATTAGACACAAGGTCTCCAAACTAAATTCTGAGTGTAATTTCACCCATAGGTTTTTTCTCATTCTTATCATATCCTTTCAACATCAAAGTAGAAAGAGATAAATCAGATTTGGTGAGGCCCAATCGATGAAGTGTACGAATAGGAATGAGGTTGACTCCTGATCCATTATCAATGAAATCTCATCGGATGTCTATGTCATTGACTTTTCTCGATAGATAAAAAGGTATGATATGTACATGTACAACATCATCTTCATCTTAATTTGTAAAATATATCATTGCATGGAATTCTTCTGGATCATTCTCTATATGGTAGACCTCAGCCGCAACAATTTCAATTTCGAATTCTTGAGGACTTGACATAGCCTCAATAAGTGCCTCCCAAATATCTTTTGATAGATTCAAGGCATCCAGAATTGATAACTTGGCTGGTATTTGGGCCAAATGTTTCAATAAATCATACTTTTGTTCCAAAGTTCTGTGTTTCCCATCATGAAAATGTGGTTTTGCAGGTGCCTTGGAAGTTGATGCTTTGGCAGTAGATGCATCCCATATCGGGGTAGTAATTGGAAACACTCGTGGCTTTAGTAAATTAGACTGAATAGGTCTATATATTTGAGAGGAAGAAGGTGTAACCTTTAACCGGTCCTCCAAAATAACTATGTCAGGACCGAATCTGCCATGTGTGGAAGAACATTCTTGTTCCTGTTGAGCCCACTGGAGGGATTTTCCACGAGTTTCTAACGCATATACAGTTCTAGATGGGGTAGGATTAAAATAGTGGTTCCTGGAATATCCACGTCTTCCCTTGTATCCTAGACCTCTGTCTCTTCCTCTAATTCCTCTATTAGATACATGGAACTTAGGCTCATCATGATTGAAACCGTCATTGGCATAGGGATCCGTTAAATGAATCATGTTAACAGAACCAAAGATCAATTCTTCATCTGATGAATATTCTTCCTGATGAACCAGTTCAGGTTTTTCCATTTGGTGGGATGGTGCCCATTCTTTTGAAGCAGATGGCATAAAATATTCTAGAGTCCAAGAAAACTTAGGCTTTGACACGAGCTCATTTTCTTCTGACTGCTCTTATTTCTTCAAATTGAACCACTTCTTTGAGGATTTTCCTTCTGATGAAGGGGGTTTTGCTATGGAAGAAATAGAAGAAGACACAATTAGTTGATTCAATTGTGTTCATAAAATGGCATGAGTTCGGTTGATCATTTTCCTGACCATCAAATTATATTATTGTTGTGTATTTTTACTTTTGACTTTATGCCACTCTCCTTCCTCCTCTGGATCAGTAGCAGTAACACATGATACCTGGGATGAAGAACCTTTCAGTTTTACTTGTCTAGAGTCCACTATCTTTTACAAGAGGTCTTTGAAGACAAAACACTCTTGAATGGGAAGCCCCAACATCTGATGAAATGGGAAATAGTTGGGGAGGTCTTCATATCCTTCCTTGTTCAGCCTTTTGGGTCTTGGAAACTGAACCATATTGTTTTCCAGAGCCGAGATGAAGTAACCAGGAACTTGTTCATTCTAGAAAGAATAAAATTTGTTCATTAAATCCTATAACTATTTTTGACTTTGATCTATTTGATCAAATTGATGAGGAATCCATTGTATTTGATGCTCAGGAGGTGGAGACCTTCGATATGATGAAGGTTTTGAAGTGGAAGCAGTTACAAGTGCTTGTTTAACTGTAACTATAGTAGCTTATTCCTTTCCTATTCTCCTTCCTGGAACTGATGGAATTACACGAGTTTTAGCCTTAGTCCATATAAGTAAGTCTTCTATCTACTAAGTTAATGAAGTAAGGTCTCTAAACCCTCCTGTGTATTTCACATGGATCAATGGTGTGCATAATTGATCATGCAGATTTGCCACACATATTAGAAGCAACTCTTCTTAAGGGAGTGCTAAACTTAAGGAATATGTTAATCCCTTCCAATGAGCAATGAAATTCGAAACTCTTTCATTTTCCCTTTGTTTGCAATTGGTAAGATCAAAAACTATCATCTTTGGTAATGTTGAGATAAATTGAAGAAGTAATTTTTGACGAAGATCTTCCCACCCAGTAATTGACTGAGATTGCAAACTTGTATACCAGACAAAAGAAGGTCCTTGTAATGACTGCACAAAACACCTGAGCTTAAATGCTTCCTTTTGTTGAGGAGTTCCCATTATAGGATCACAATGAGAAACAAAATGTGTTGAGTATTTTTCTGGATCTCACGAACCATTAAAAATTGGGAATGTGGTACTCGCAAAATTTGATGGGGGAGGAGTCGCATCCACCCATTCAGGGTAAGCTCTCTTTTCTGGTTGAACTGGTGCACGTCATCCTTCCATAGATTCCAACTGAGCTATTAATGACTCAATGGTAGTCATTAATGTTTGAGAAACATCTAGTTGGGCTTGGACCAGAGCAGGTGCAATAACTGGAGCTTGGATGGGTGTGGCGACCAGTACTGCCACTGATGGTAGTATTGCTGGTCGTTGTCGCATATGACCCATAGGATTAGACCTATGGGGGTTTACTTGTAAAGGGTGATATTCTCGATCCATCCCAATAGATGCAACAAATTATCTTGACTTATTAACTCCAGTGTGCTTAGGAGGAAGAGTACCTTGAAGTAGTTCTACATTTAACCTCCTTAACTCCTTCATTTCTTATTCTTGTTGTGCGAACCTTTCCTCTAATGGGAGTGATTGGACTTCTCTATAGGTAGGGTGGGATGTAACCTGACTTTTACCATTTTCCTTGCCATGTTCCTTTCTGGAGTATGGAAGGGCATTACCGGAAGGAATGTCTTGCCTCTGGGAAACCCTCTGGATTCTGGTACGCACACCTCCTTCATTTTTTTCTGTGTGTACAGCCTGTTGAACAGGAACTTCTTCATCTGATTACTCTGAGTGAGCCTCAAGTTCTGTGGGATCAGTGACAACGGCATTGATGATATTTATTGATGCATAATGCATTGCAGCCCTTCTGTCAGCATTTTGGAGATACTGTATTCTTCCATGTCCTTTATGAGACATTGCATTTTGTTTGGTTGATCCCTTAGGAACTTCTTGATGAACCATAATTTGGAGGGAATTTCTTGATAATTCAGATCTTTTTTCCTCTTGTGGATCCTTCCCTAATTGAGAGAAGACTAAATTTCGCTGAGGAAGAGATTAAGAATTTGAAAATTCCCCAATCTGGTGGACTGGGGTAGTTCATTTTTTTCCTTCTCAACTCCTTGAATCCTATCTGTTGATCCAGAGTGTTGGATTAAAAGAGTCCCCAGCATAGAAAGATTAGGTGGCTCTTGATCTGGTACATCTGAAACATTCTTAAAAGCACTCCTGATTTTGCAGATTTTAGTCTGGAAATTGGCCAGATGCATCATCTGACATCCACTCTTATCACCTAGCTCAGATGACAATTAGATTATTTCTGACACCTCTGCCACCTGATGATCCGCATGATCCAAACGAGAAGACTGTTCAATATTCTCATTTTCTTGATGCAAGAGTAATTCGACAACTTGCTCTTTATATTCCTAACTCTGGGAAGAACTAATTGAGGCATGTTCTTGAGAAAGATTTTGATTACATACAAAACTAGTTAGATGTGTCCATCCATGGGCAATAACATTGCATGAGACCACTTTTGGCAGGCTTTATTGACTGGAGAGCACAGTGAAATGCAATTTTCCATGAACACCCCAACCCCCGATATGAATACCAGATGGGGCATTGATAATTAACGGGTGAAACCTTTTTAATGCACCAAGGCATGTATGCTGAAGGGATCTCTACTGCTTTTCAAACTTTGGATATCGGGAAACTGATAGAGACGCCAAGTTAATTTGGCATTTCAACCCTTCTATTACCTTAACATGATTTTGAAATTCGTTATAAGATTATATTTTCTCTTTAAAGTGACAAATAGTTTTCCATATTTTGAGACGAATATCGTGAATACAATATTTTGTCAACGTTTCTGGAATATGAAACTAAGAGTCAGTCAAAGGCCAAAACATGACTGGTATTTCACCTTTCACCAATTGTTTTTTCATATTCAGCACTTCCTCTTTGTCATTTGATGAAGATTATTCTACCTGATTGGACCAAAGTTAGTGCTTCTTTTTTTCTTCATCAGATTCCATGAGATTGGTAGAGAATTCATTTGTAAAATTAGAAGATGAATGACCTGGGAGTGGTTCAGAGAATGACCTACACCCCGGGCTCTCTTCTGATTGAGAAATTATTTCACCTGCTAGTGGTAAGACATCAGACATGGCTGGCTTCACATTTTCAAGGGCCTCAAGATAATAGGGATTTATCATTACTACATTGTCCATTGAAGAATTGTCCAGGAAATGCGAATTACTATTGTAGAGAGGACTTTCTCAACTAAATTTATCATCATGGGGTGGACCACCATGGTGGGTTACAGTAAAAGATGAAACCTTTTGCTCCTTGGTCTTCTGGCCATGTAGAGGGTTATCATAGCTCTTATCTGAAGATGATGCTTTGAGATTGACCGAATTGTCATGAAGAAAGACTTCATGAGGAATTTTCTGATGAAGACCTTCAGAATTATTGTTGTTATTTCCAGAATTTGGAAATGAGAGAGTAGAATCTTGAGTTGCAACAAATAACTGTCTAAGGGCTTCAAGAAATCCAGCATTGAGCGAGGCCTTATTGCAGATTAGATCTTGATTTTTTAACTATGTTGTATGGGAATTTTTCTTGGATGCCTTCTTACTCACTTTGGAAACCACTTTTTAACGAAAGTGGTCATTATGGTCAGGTGTATGTGCCTGCTTAGGAGAAATGGTCAGGTTAGGATGACTATCTCCATTTAAATCGGGTGTATGTGCCTGACTTGATTATCTGTATGACATGAGGGAGTATGCCCCACGACCCTCTTGGACTAGAAAAAAGGTGTGTATCTACTCTGGGGTGACATTTTGATGAGTCACTCCACTGATAGGGATAGATTTATGTTTCCTTCCCTGTGATGTCGCTGAAGTTGTTATAATATTCTGAGAGGTATCCAGAATATGGGCAGGAATTTTCTTCTGCTCTTTCACCATTGTCAGAATGTGATTGGTGACTTCATCAGGTGAAATGGGAATATACATCTATTCTGTGTTTGGAGTAGGTGTGTGTTCATGCTCCTTTCCTCCTTTTTCGGTCAGTGAATTCTGACAGTACACATGTGTGGGGGCAGAAAGTTGTGTCTGCATCCTGTTTTTCATTGGAACTTTCTAATTGAAGTCTCTGAGTTCTACCAAACGAGACTGTTGGTTAGCTTAATGAATTGCACATGTATGTGTCTGCTGATTTTTATCCACCGAATATGATTGATGAACTTTCTTCAATACTAGAAGATGAGACTGCAGGCAGAATTGATGAGTGTAAGTAGGTGTATGTGCCTGTTTACAGGTGGTCACCACATCTGGTTGGAGGGATTCTTTGGATGCAGTCAGACGAGCCTGCTGACTAGATGATGATTTATAAACAGGTGTATGTGCCTACCTATAGTACTTCTCTGGAATTTCCTGGTGGGATTGGTGTGTTACTTCCTGACGAGTCTATTGGGCAGTGAAATTAGGACGGATGAGTGTATATGCCCGCTCGTTGTTTTCCAACAAGTTAGGTTGATGGACTTCTTCGGAGGGGGTAAAGGTAAGAACCTGCTCCCTGTTGGCCTAATTTCGCTTCTGAAAGTTTTTCTTGTGTTCTTCAGTCTAAGGAACCTGAGCTAAATGCCTAGCGGTGATACCCCCATCATGTTGAGGGTGCACTACCGCACGAGTCTGGTGGCGATTGTTGGTGGGAGTCCCTAGTAAGGACTCCCATATTCATGAAATGAGGCCTTGAGTGACCTCTTTATTAACCTATATGTATTATGGGAGGGACTGGTTGTTGCGTTCTGGGGATAAGGACCCGAAATGTTTGGAGATGGTGGTTGGAACTACCTGCTTATTGACCACTGGTCATCACTGTATGGACAACCAGGGTGAGTTGTTAACTTGGAGGGATTGTCGAGCAGCCTCCAGAGTCAGTATGGTACTGTGTTGATGGTATTCCCTCACCAATGCATTTGAGACCCATTTTTTAAGACACTGAGTAGGTGATGTTGTCCTCAGAGTGGACAAGGATCCCATAGGAGTAGCGGTCGAGGCATTCACAGGTGTGAACCTTAAAGAATCCATTTTTTGTTGCATAGAGATCTTTGAAAAGAGTGCCTTTATGACATAACAGACATAATCAAGATAAGTCTGGCCAGACTACATCTTTTGGATGAGAACATATGTTATTGATTGCTTTGTTGGCCCTCATATTGAGTTTTAATAGGGGCCTAACAAATAAGTAAAGCTTCATTTAACTTGGTTAAGGATTCACGTCGGGTTCAGTATTTTTTATTTTGTCTAGAAATTGGGATGAACTTATTTGTTTAAGGTTAAAACATTCCAATCGGTTCCTAATGGGTTTATTCATAGAACCGGAAATACCCAATGATTCTATATCCATTTGGACTTACTTTCCAAAGGTAGGTGCTCATTAGTTATAGACCGATGAGGCTTAAGAATTTTAATTGGTCGAGAGGATGGGAGGTCAGGCTCATCACACCTTTTTTGGGGGGAATTATTTCCAACTCTGGGACCCTCTTATAGATTTAAGTTATGTTCACGAATCCTTATTAATTCACTAATAATGAAAATGATTTTTCCTTTATATTTGGCAATCGATGATTGATATGTATGGGATTTAGAGAATCTTTTATATGTATTTGAGGTTCTTCATTGATGGAGAATCATCTGTACGTATTAGAGATTATTATTCAATGGTATCCTTCAATACATTATATAAAAATCTCTTAGTCATTATGATGACCATATTGATTTTAAAGCCACTCAATGGGGAACTTGAATTTTATTGTCATTCAGAAAGATAGGGATTATTTCAGAGTTGGGATCGTGCCCAAAGATGGGATACCTACTTATCCTCATTAAAAAGGAATCAGAACCCACGTAGTTCAATAAGAAGGATATAGTTTAATGTCATATGGGATGTAAAATAATTAATTATTGATGGGCTTGAACCTTGGAAAGTCTTCCTACATACTCTACTTTTAAGGTAGAGATCAAATTCCACATATTTTAGGTGAATAAATATGAGGATTATGCATGGTTAATGGCCTAAAAAGAGATTTCGTGATTACTTTTACACTCTAAGCTCACATGAGGCATGATCAGTGTGACAAACAAGAGGTATCAGTAAATCTGATGAATGTTCCACGAAAGATGCAATCATAAAAAATTATGTGGGGCTCACGCATGTATGACTGTCTAAGTAAATGAAGACCAGTACTTACTTCAGGAAAGAATCCCAGGAGCAGTGTTCATAAAGGTATTTGTACTTTATGGAGATTTGGAGTTTTAATCTGGGGATTACTTTTGAGAAGGAGGCCCAAATTAAAAGGGTATTATGATTGGGGCTTATTCCTGAGAAGGAGGCCAAAATAAAAATAAATTAAAATTGGGGCTTACTCCTGAGGAGGATTCCCAATGTTAAAGGAAACTATGACTGGGGATTACTCCTAAGAAGGAGGACCAGGTTAATGGGACTTATAACTTAGGGATTACTCCTGGGGAGGATGCCCAATGTAAAAGGAAAGTATGACTGCAGTTTACTCCTGAGAAGGAGGCCCGAGATAAGGGGACTTGGGGCTTACTCTTAAAGAGGATGCCCAAATTAAAGGATCTTCTCATCTTAAAGGATGAGGTTATATAGAGGAAACCTCTAACTGTAGTGACATAAAGCTTGTATTTCACGAGGTTTTGATAGAGGTTCTCACAGAATTCCTTTCAGATAAGGAATCCAACAAAGGAACCATGCCATAAATGGATTTGAGAAGGGGTTTGAGGGATAATATCTTGAAGAGGATAGGTGAATGGGAGAGAGGCACACAAATGAAGTTGGCACGCAAGTCTTGGTCGTACAAGTGTAATTACGCGGCATGGGTTCACTTGGGCGATGAAGAATCTGTAGGGTAATACTTGGGCGAGATTTAACTCAAGCCTTTAGTATTATCCTAAGATGTTTCCAAAATGGTGGTGTGCAAGTTTCATCAAAATGGAAGGGCGTTGTGCAATTGTTTCCACTTTTAAGGAGGTCTGGACACTTAGGCGCGCAAGTGTTGATGAATTCTAAACAATTAGGCCTTATTCTACTCCTTAAAGTCTTTCATTATAGGTAAAAAGTTACCTTAGAAGCTTTCGGAAGAGTTGAGTTGAATACTTGGGCGACCAGAGCTTGAATTTGACTTCTGGAAAAATATTTCCTTGAAATGGGGGCCCACAGGGGCTATTTATAGTTCAGCTTGCACCTTGGGAGAAAAAAATAAATAGGGCGTGCAAGTGATCTGCGGGAACCATAGGTGGTGTGCCAGTGACTTGCGTGCCTCACTCCAAATGGGCTCCTGGTCCATGCCTTCGTCAAATTTTTTTATGTTCTTTAAAGAGTGACCCTCTTTATGCTTAAGGAATTACCCTTTTCCGATCATTAAACTCTATGACAGAAAGGAGCATCAATAGCCGTATGTCAGGTTGGGTCCCTTTTTACATGGAAAATATTTAGGATACTTATTCGTGGGACTCCGTGGTAGTTGTAGTATCGACCGATGGCTTGAGGAGCAGAACCTCTTGGAATCAATCATGCTTAGTGCGGGAACCTTGTGGCTGGATGTACTTGAGGAGTCTTCAGATCCTGTGTGGGTCGTCTTTAGATCCTGTGTGGGTTAGTGCTCAGTGATCCTGTGTGGGTTAGTGCTTACTGATCCTGTGTGGGTCATCTTCAGATCCTGTGTGGTTTATCTTTAGATCCAGTGTGGTTCATATTAAGATCCTATGTGGGTCATCTTCGATCTTTTGTGGGTCAACAGTAGAGCTTCTCGATGAAGTAAGATGATCTAGGAATACAGCTAATCATCTATACTACCGTACTTAAGTTATACCTGGTGTGAGCTGATTCCTTACCTTCACGGTGATACCTTAGTGGTATTCTTCTGTGTGGAATAACTTTTTGGTACTTACCATCGTGGTGATACTTTAGTGGTATTCTTCTATGGGCGTAACTTTTTGGTACTTACCTTCATGGTAATACCTTAGTGGTATTCTTCTGTGTGGCGTACCTTGGTGGTACTTACCTTCATGGTGATACCTTTTTGGTATTCTTCTATGTGGAATTACCTTTGTGGTACATACCTTTGTGGTGTTACCTTCGTGGTCTTCTTTCCTTTGTTGAACAGTTGTACTTTTGGTTAAAGAGTTGGGTCTTGTGTTTCCTCCTGAATGAGATGGGTATACTTGATAACTTAGGTATATTTATGCAAATATACCTAAGTAGGGTTGACTATTGATTTATGCTTTGTGATTATGGTATTGCTTTGTGGTTTATGTCACGACCCGTCCTCGGGGCCCGTGCCGTGACTACCCCAAGCCCGTCTTCCATAGGCCAGGGGCTGGTGACTAGCACCAAGGCGTAAGTTCCGGTAAAAAGAGAAGGCATTGCCTTTGTAAAGTAAACAAACACCACAGAGCAAGCAAGCAGAAGTAAATACTAAGTAAAAACTGGGTACAATGTAAGTGCAGAAAAGTAAGTGGGCCAGAATACAAACCCAAACTGAAAGTAAAGTACAACTAAAAAAGGGAGTACAACAACTGAAAAGTAAAGCCGCAGCCTCAAGCCGTCCACTGGAAGTCCCACCTGAAGGGTGGGTACAGATAGCCTCCACAGCTCCTCGGGTCCAGCCGTCCGCTCCGAGTATGCCCCGCCCTAGGGTCCACCTCTAGGTACCGTGTAACGACCCAATATTTTTGAGTAGTATATTAACTTACTCTTAATGATTTAATAAGATGTTAATGGTTAATGCAGAAAGAGGAGGCGATGGCTTCATCCAGTAGACTTGACCTTATGAAGCCCACTTATCAGAGCTTGGGAAGGAGGTAGCATCTGTGGGCTTCGCTTTGGACCAAGCCCAAGCCGAACTCCAGCATGTCAAGCTTGAACGGAAACGCCTACGGGAGAAGTTCAAGTTAGTAGAGATTACTACTAGGGCAATGTTATCTGAGCCTCCCTCAGATTCTCTCACCATAGCACACCTTACACTTAGGTCATATGCCGGTGTTATAAGGGGCTATGTGACGAGACCCTAGCTTCTTTGTGTAATCCTTTGGGACGAATGAATTGAGATTTCTTCCTTTAGTGATGTTTGTGAAATTTCAAATGTCCGGATAATTTTAGAATGTACTTTATTGATGAATTTCGAAAAAAGGATATTTTAAAATATTTATGTAAACCCTAAATAACTAATGATGTGTAATGATTTTCAAAAAATGGTCTTCTACAAAAGTGTTCAGTAAGGAATTTGGAGTCTAATAAGATCAACTTAATTTTTGATGAATAGTAAATTATGAATAGTGATTTTACGCTTAGGATTAGTAATGTGACCAAATGGATTAGTAATTTCACTCAAAGAAAGTTTTAATATAATTTAGACACCTAGATTAAGTAATGTGATTCAATAAAATGGGTAAATAACGGTTTCATAAATTATTATTCAAGTATTAGTTTTTTCGAATGAATAGTGTTTTTTAATAAAAAATTTAATTAAAAATAATTAGAAAATTATTTTTATAAAAATGACTTTATTTTTGAACTCAGAGCATCGATATTATGTTATGGAAATTTTTGGGGTTTTTTCTGAAAAAAAAGAATTTTCAATGAATAGTGTTTTTATTTAAAAATTAAATTAAAAATATTTAGAAAATTATTTTTATAAAATGGATTTCATTTTTGAAATAAGAGCATTGATATTTGGTTAAGGTGAAATTTTGGGATTTTTCTGAGAAAGTTGAATTTTCAGTGAATAGTAAAAATACAGTTTTAGGGTTTCGGTATGTTTAATGACATCATAACTGTGTCATGATGATGTCATGAGATCTTTTAAGGGTTGGCCAGCCAAGGGTGATGAATTATTGTTTTGGGGGCCCCATGTGGCCTAACTCCTTGATAAATTCCAAGGGAGAGCACATGGGTTTGAGAAAAGCACATGTGAGGTGTCCCTTGGCCATTATTGCCTTGTCCCCTCACTTTCCCTATAAATACCCACCCTTTCCTCCTTTATTTTTCACTCCCAACTCTCCCCCAACTAAGTTCTGGTCTTATTACCTTCCAAGGAGTCCTCCCAAGGTGCCCCCAAGCCATCAAGGTCCAAAACATTGAGTTTCAAGAGTCACGTTTTAAGGTAAGGGATCTGACCTCTCTCTTTCTTTTCATGTAATCTCTTTTATGTCATTCCTTTTATGATACATGTTCTTATGTGAGAGGATGTTCTTTTATATTCCTCTTACTGCCATTTTCATGTTTATTTGATTAGAGATCCCCTCCTACTCTCATCATTTCATTTTATGAAAGTTTAAGTGACGCCGTTAGGCTGCCGAATTTTTAAGGGATCCTTTCACCCTTCTCATTTTTCAAGTTCGATTTTCATATCAAGTCTTTCAAGTTACTTTTTTATTATGTTGGGGTATGATCTATATATATATCATACTGATCTCTTATGATCATATGATGAGAGACCCTATTTGATCTTGTCAATTCATTTTTATTGAAGTTTAAGTGACGTCGTTAGGCTGCCGAATTTTCATAAGAGAAATCTAATTTTTGTCTTCCTTCCATGTTTTTCATTTCAAATGGTATGTCCTCAAAATTTAATTACCAAGTCCATATATCCTTCTTATTCCGTCCCCTACTGTTTTATGGATGATTTATGAGTGGGTGACCCATGTCCCCTCTCTTTTCAATGTTTTCTAAAACCCCGAAACATAGTCGTTATGCTGCAGAATTTTTGGTCTCAAAATGCCTCTCTCTTTTCTCAAAATTATTTTATGTTATAAAGTGAATACTCAAAGCTCTTATTTATACAAGGGTATTCACATATATATAAAAATGTTCTATTTTAAATTCTGGGATTTACATACATGAGACCCGCTTTCCCTTTCTGTGGGTTTAAAGTGATGTAAGGATCGTGTCTTTAAAGCAGTTTTTTAAACGTTATGATTATGAAATGAAACCCATTTATTTTATGCTATGGGTTATTCATGAAATGTTTGATGATGATATATGTGGCTCACATGATAATAAAGGAAAATTTAAGGGTGTGCCCTGATAGCGCTCCAATGCATTGGGTAATGATGTAACCACTAGAGATTACAATTTTCACGATACCTTGGTGAATAACCATGGTAATTTTCAAATGACACCTTGGGGATGGACCTTGGTGATATTTTCATGATTGTCTATGTTAAATGATGTAGCCACATCTTCAAGTTATGAAAAATGTTATTTTTATTATGAAATGCCTCATGATTTCTTTCTCATTCCTTAAAGTTCTTTTCATGTCCTTATTGAAGTATATCAAGTTCACATGTAAAATGTTCCTCTTGTTTCCCTTACTGGGCCTTCTGCTCACCCTTTCTTTTGATGTATGTCCCCAGGTTATGAGATGCAGTAATGAACCTAGGATGAACTTAAAGAGAAGCCTTTCAAGTGTTTAAGAATAATTATTTATGTTGCTTTCATGTATTTTGTTCCTGGTTTCCAAGACACTAGACCTCAAAGATCCTCAGTTTTGTGTAATGTAATGAAAGTTTATGTTATAAAAAAGGTGGGATGCTATAGTTGGTATCAAAGGGAGGTTTAGTTATTTGTGGAAATTAGGATATAAAAACTTTATGAAGAACCCCATAGAAAAGTTTAAATATAGGAAAACTTCCAGGTATTTTGGTAAGTATTGAGTAAGTGGTTTATCAAACAAATACATCCCTGTCTGGATACGAGCAGGTAGAGGCAGCTCTGGCACAGATGTACATAGGGGTAAAACCCGAAAACACCGCTTTGAGCTAGACTCGAATGGGAACTGGTGCACGATAACGGGCCTTGCTGCACTCTTGGTTACGACACTCCCGGGGGATATGTTTGGTTAATCACAAGCTTTTTATGAATAATTATGAAGGAATTATAGAAAAGTGTAATTGTCTAAGCATGAAGTCTTTGTTAAAAGATCCATAAATGAAATAAGTTTCTTACTAAGGTTTTATTCTTTTAGAAAATGGCGGGAAATAGGAGGAATCGTGCCGATGGTGACCGCAATACACCATGTGCTGACGGATCTCCGATGGAAGCCGGAATGGAAACATTCATGCGAATGATGAACCAACTGACTCAAGTTATGAGTAATAAATTGAATAAAGCTGAGAGGCCGACCTCACCGTGAAGGGAACAACTTTCTGTTGAGTCCTTCATGTGTCAACGACCACCAACATTCAGTGGATCTACTGACCCATTGGTTGCGGAACAATGGATAAGCTCCATTGAAAAGATCATTTCTGTACTTCATTGTTCGGAACAAGAAAAAGTCACCCTTGTTGTTTACCGCCTAGAGGGAGAAGCTGATCAGTGGTGGTCATTGATCAAAAACACGAAGCCACGAGGAGAGATGGAAGCTATGGAGTGGGAAGAATTTCGGGGAACTGCTTGATCGGAAGTGGTAAGTGCTATAGGTGTGGAAAAGAAGGCCATATTTCTCGGAATTGTCGTAGTGATGTGAAGCCTCAACTTACCAACACTAACGACAGAGGAAAGATGGTTCTGGCCCTACCCGAAGTCACATTCTTCAAGTGTGGACAGCTTGGGCACTTTGCTAATCAATGTCTAAATCCGAGGGCGGTGGAGAGGAATCACCATCAACCTCAGCAGAGGCCAAGGGAGCAAGGTCGTGCTTTCGCTATCACAACAGCTGAAGTTGAAGTCCCGAACGATGTGGTAGCAGGTACTCTTGTTGTCCTCTCAAAACTAGCAAGTACTTTATTTGATTCTGGTTCTACGCATTCCTTTATTTCCTCCAAGTTTGCAAGGAATATAGAATCAATCCCTGAACTGCTAGAGGTAGAGTTGTCAGTCAAGACTCCAAGTGGGATTATCCTTGCATCAAAAGTATTTAGAGACTCTAGTGTTTACTTTGGTGAGCACAATCTTATCGCAAATCTAGTAGTCATTCCCATGATGGAATTCGACATTATACTAGGGATGGACTGGCTCTCAAAGTATAATGCTAAGATCAAATGCAGAAGTAAGTAAATCTCAGTAGTCTTGAATGAACGACCTACAGTTATCTTCCGAGGAGAGATATCCCGAACTGATCCCTATCTAGAAGCACCTCCTATAGCTTTCTTTATAGAGTTAATCGGTGATGAGGAAGAAGGGAAAGGGATCATACAAATCGAAGATGTTCCGATTGTTCAGGAATACATGGATGTATTTCCTGAGGAGTTACCTGGACCTCCCCCAGAAAGAGAGGTAGAGTTCTCCATTGAACTCGTACCTGGGTCTCAACCGATATCAAAGACTCCGTATAGAATGGAAAATGTGGAGCTAGAAGAGCTAAAGAAACAACTCCAAGACTTGTTGGAGAATGGGTTTATCCGACCGAGTGTGTCTCCTTGGGGAGCACCAGTTCTCTTTGTGAAGAAAAAGGATGGATCAATGCGGCTATGCATTGATTATAGATAACTGAACGGGATCACAGTGAAGAACAGATATCCTCTTCCAAGAATTGATGATTTATTTGACCAACTTCGTGGGGCTCAATTCTTCTCTAAGATTGACCTTCGATCTAGTTATCATCAACTGAGGGTGAAGAAGGAAGATATTCCAAAGACTGCCTTCCGATCAAGATATGGGCATTATGAGTTTACTATTATGCCCTTCGTCTTGACTAATGCTCCTGCTATTTTCATGGATTTGATGAATAGAGTCTTTAAGGACTACCTTGATAACTTTGTGGTAGTTTTTATTGATGATATTTTGATATATTCAAAAATTCGTGAGGAACATGAAGATCATCTGAGGGTTATTTTGAAAACTCTACGGAAGGAGAGGCTCTTTGGGAAGTTCAGCAAGTGTGAGTTTTGGTTACAACAAGTGTCTTTCTTGGGGCACATCGTAACCAATAAAGGAATCTCAGTTGACCCTGTAAAGACAATGGTTGTGGAGGAGTGGCCTCAACCCACAACAGTAACTGATATTCGTAGTTTCCTTGGTTTAGCGGGATATTATAGGAGGTTTGTGAAAAACTTTTCACGACTTTCTAATCCACTAACCAAGTTGACTCGAAAAGGGGTTAAGTTCATCTGGACAAAGGAATGTGAGGAAAGTTTCCAAGATCTGAAGAAGATATTGGTTACTGCACCTGTGTTAACACTACCCTCTATCGGAGAAGGATTCGTTATTTTTAGCGATGCATCTCTGAAAGTGCTTGGGTGCGTCCTCATGCAAAATGACAAAGTAATTGCTTATGCATCTCGACGGTTGAAGATTCATGAGCAGAATTATCCTACGCATGATCTAGAGCTGGCGGCAGTTGTTTTTTCTCTAAAGATATGGAGGCACTATCTTTATGGGGAGAAATGTGATATATACACTGACCACCAAAGTCTAAAGTATATTTTCACTCAGAAAGAATTGAACATGAGACAAAGGATATGGTTATAGATTATTAAAGACTATGATTGTTCAATTCATTATCACCCTGGAAGAGAAAACAAAGTCGCGGATGCGTTAAGAAGGAAAGATCCTATTGTTATGGCAACAATGAGGATCCTGGGAGATCCCTTGATTAAAGATCTAGTAAAACTGGACATGGGAATTATAAGGAAAGGGACATCATCAACCCTATCCCAAATGATTTCTCAACCTTCATTACTAGAGAAGATCAAGAAGGCTCAAAAAGAAGATCCTTTGCTGCAGGAGAAGTTGGAGGCTGTAAAAGATGGGAAGTTACCTGATTTCAATATTGATCAAGAAGGTGTATTGAAATTTCATACAAGACTATGTGTCCCATCTATTCCGGAGATAAATAAAGAACTGATGGATGAAGCTCATAGCTCTACTTTCTCTATACATCCGGGAAGCACTAAGATGTATAGAGACCTTCGTGATCATTATTGGTGGGATAACATGAAGAGGGAGATTGCCGATTACACTACGAGGTGCCTGGTGTGTCAGTAAGTAAAGGAAGAACGACAACTTCCTAAGGGGGTATTACAACCGCTACCCATACCAGTATGGAAGTGGGATAATATCACTATGGACTTTGTAACTGGTCTCCCAAAAACATCCAAAGGAAACAATGTGATATGGGTTATTGTGGACCGTCTCACCAAGACAGCCCATTTTATCTCTACTCGGGAAGATTTCTCTCTGGATCATCTTTCCAAGATATATGTGAAGGAAGTGGTAAGGCTGCATGGGGTACCACTATCCATCGTATCTGATCGTGACCCAAGATTCACATCAAAATTCTGGAGAAGTCTTCAGCATGCTCTGAATACTGAATTGAATTTTAGTATGGCCTATCATCCTCAAACTGATGGCCAATCTGAAAGGACTATTCAGACACTCGAAGACATGTTGATATTATGATCAATGGAATTTAAAGGTGAATGGGATCAACACCTCCCATTAGTGGAGTTCTCCTATAACAATAGCTTCCATGCGAGTATTCAGATGGTGCCCTATGAAGCTCTGTATGGAAAGCGGTGTAGAACTCCTACTTGTTGGGATGAAACTGGTGAGAGGAAGCTTCTTGGGCCTGATCTCGTGCAAGAGATGACGGAACAGGTTCATGCCATCCAACAACACATAAAGGCTGCTCAGAGTCGGTAGAAGAGTTATGCTGACAATCATCGAAGGGACTTGGAGTTTGGTGTTGGTGACAAATTCTTCCTTCGAATTTCTCCATGGAAGAGAGTCATGCGGTTTGGGAAGAAAGGGAAGATCAGCCCTAGGTACATTGGCCCCTATGAAATCCTTGATCGCATAGGAGCAGTGGCCTATCGGCTAGCACTTCCACCGAACCTAGCTCAAGTTCATGATGTCTTCCATGTATCTCTCTTGAGGAAGTACATACCCAACCCTTCGCATGTACTGAACCCAGAGGTGGTACAACTTGAACATGACCTCTCTTATGAGGAGCATCCAGTGGAGATCTTGGACCGTAGAGACAAGGTTCTACGAAACAAGACTACCCACCTTGTGAAAGTGTTGTGGAGGAATCATAATTATGAAGAAGCGACTTGGGAGCCTGAGGAAAAGATGAAGCAAAATTACCCTCACCTTTTCGACTAGGCCTCAACTATAAATTTCGGGGACCAAATTTCTTAAGGGGGGAAGAATGTAACGACCCAATCTTTTTGAGTAGTATATTAACTTACTCTTAATGATTTAATAAGATGTTAATGGTTAATGCAGAAAGAGGAGGCGATGGCTTTATCCAGTAGACTTGAACCTTATGAAGCCCACTTATCAGAGCTTGGGAAGGAGGTTGCATCTGTGGGCTTCGCTTTGGACCAAGCCCAAGCCGAACTCCAGCGTGTCAAGCTTGAACGGAAACGCCTACGGGAGAAGTTTAAGTTAGTAGAGATTACTACTAGGGCAATGTTATCTGAGCCTCCCTCAGATTCTCTCACCATAGCACACCTTACACTTAGGTCATATGCCGGTGTTATAAGGGGCTATGTGACGAGACCCTAGCTTCTTTGTGTAATCCTTTGGGACGAATGAATTGAGATTTCTTCCTTTAGTGATGTTTGTGAAATTTCAAATGTCCGGATAATTTTAGAATGTACTTTATTGATGAATTTCGAAAAAAGGATATTTTAAAATATTTATGTAAACCCTAAATAACTAATGATGTGTAATGATTTTCAAAAAATGGTCTTCTACAAAAGTGTTCAGTAAGGAATTTGGAGTCTAATAAGATCAACTTAATTTTTGATGAATAGTAAATTATGAATAGTGATTATACGCTTAGGATTAGTAATGTGACCAAATGGATTAGTAATTTCACTCAAAGAAAGTTTTAATATAATTTAGACACCTAGATTAAGTAATGTGATTCAATAAAATGGGTAAATAACGGTTTCATAAATTATTATTCAAGTATTAGTATTTTCGGATGAATAGTGTTTTCTAATTAAAAATAATTAGAAAATTATTTTTATAAAAATGACTTTATTTTTGAACTCAGAGCATCGATATTATGTTATGGTAATTTTTGTGGTTTTTTCTGAAAAAAATGAATTTTCGATGAATAGTGTTTTTATTTAAAAATTAAATTAAAAATATTTAGAAAATTATTTTTATAAAATGGATTTAATTTTTGAAATCAGAGCATTGATATTTGGTTAAGGTGAAATTTTGGGATTTTTCTGAGAAAGTTGAATTTTCAGTGAATAGTAAAAATACAGTTTTAGGGTTTCGGTATGTTATTGACATCATAACTATGTCATGATGATTTCATGAGATCTTTTAAGGTTTGGCCGGCCAAGGGTGATGAATTATTGTTTTGGGGGCCCCATGTGGCCTAACTCCTTGATAAATGCCAAGGGAGAGCACATGGGTTTGAGAAACGCACATGTGAGGTGTCCCTTGGCCATTATTGTCTTGTCCCCTCACTTTCCCTATAAATACCCACCCTTTCCTCATTTAGTTTTCACTCCCAACTCTCCCCCAACGAAGTTCTGGTCTTCTTACCTTCCAAGGAGTCCTACCAAGGTTCCCCCAAGCCCTCAAGGTCCAAAACTTTGAGTTTCAAGAGTCACGTTTTAAGGTAAGGGATCCGACCTCTCTCTTTCTTTTCATGTAATCTCTTTTATGTCATTCCTTTTATGCTACATGTTCTTATGTGAGAGGATGTTCTTTTATATTCCTCTTACTTCCCTTTTCATGTTTATATGATGATAGATCCCCTCTTACTCTCATCATTTCATTTTATGAACGTTTAAGTGACGCTGTTAGGCTGCCGAATTTTTAAGGGATCCTTTCACCCTTCTCATTTTTCAAGTTCGATTTTCATATAAAGTCTTTCAAGTTCCTTTTTTATTATGTTGGGGTATGATCTCTATATCTATCATACTGATCTCTTATGATCATATGATGAGATACCCTATTTGATCTTGTCAATTCAATTTTATTGAAGTTTAAGTGACGCCGTTAGTCTGCCGAATTTTCATAAGAGAAATCTAATTTTTGTCTTCCTTCCATGTTTTTCATTTCAAATGTTATTTCCCCCAAATTTCATTACCATGTCTATATATCCTTCTTATTCCGTCCCCCTACTGTTTTATGGATCATTTATGAGTGGGTGACCCATGTCCCCTCTCTTTTCAATGTTTTCTAAAACCCCGAAACATAGCCGTTATGCTGCAGAATTTTTGGTCTCAAAATGCCTCTCTCTTTTCTCAAAATTATTTTATGTTATAAATTGAATACTCAAAGCTCTTATTTCTACAAGGGTATTCACATATATATCAAAATGTTCTATTTTAAATTCTGGTATTTACATACATGAGACCCGCTTTCCCTTTCCGTGGGTTTAAAGTGACGTAAGGATCATGTCTTTAAAGCAGTTTTTTAAACGTTATGATTATGAAATGAAACCCATTTATTTTATGCTATGGGTTATTTATGAAATTTTTGATGATGATATATGTGGCCCACATGATAATAAAGGCAAATTTAAGGGTGTGCCCTGATAGCGCTCCAATGCATTGGGTAATGATGTAACCACTAGAGATTACAATTTTCACGATACCTTGGTGAATAACCTTGGTAATTTTCAAATGACACATTGGGGATGGACCTTGGTGATATGTTCATGATTGTATATGTTAAATAATGTAGCCACATCTTCAAGTTATGAAAAATGTTATTTTTATTATGAAATGACTCATGATTTCTTTCTCATGCCTTAAAGTTCTTTTCATGTCCTTATTGAAGTATATCAAGTTCACATGTAAAATGTTCCTCTTGTTTCCCTTACTGGGCCTTCTGCTCACCCTTTCTTTTGATGTATGTCCCCAGGTTATGAGATGCAGTAATGAACCTAGGATGAACTTAAGGAGAATCCTTTCATGTGTTTAAGAAGAATGATTTATGTTGCTTTCATGTATTTTGTTCCTGGTTTCCAAGACACTAGACCTTAAAGATCCTCAGTTTTGTGTAATGTAATGAAAGTTTATGTTATAAAAAAGGTGGGATTCTATATACCGACTGCTCTACAAGCCTCAACCAGTATCAGCGATGTCCGTCATCTGCAACCAACACAACGTAGTGCGGGCATAGCCCGTGCAGGGGTGAGTATAAGATACTCAGTAGGTACCCCGAGACCTCCTAAGGTCTCCCAGAATCCACAAAGGATAATCCACAAAGGAAAGATACAAACACGAAGTAACATCCAGCACTTCTTAGGTATATGCTTATACACATACCTAAGTCATCAATTCTTGTTCGGCTCCAACATCCGAGCCCAAGTACAACCCAGTCCACACAGGAAAACACAACTCATTCCACACAGGAAAGCAAAACGTAATCCACACAGGATATCAATTCAATCTTATCGAAGATAAGGATTGAAAGTCAAGATTCAGCTCACACAGGTATACTTCTTCGTAAGATGATAGAGATGATCAGATATTTCCACTGATTCATCTAAGCCGTCGGACCCACACAGGATCGATAGGTACTAACCCCCGCAATGACCCACAAAGGATCGATAGGTAACTAACCCCCGCAATGACCCACACAGGATCGGACCCACACAGGATCTGTAGGCACTGGCCCACACAGGACCGTTGAGCACTGACCCACACAGTATCTGACCCACACAGGATCGATAGCACGGATCCACGTAGGATCGCTGAGTGTTGTAGTCGTCGCCGTCGAATCCATGGAGGATTTCTATACAGTCTTCATCGTTGTCGCAGTCGCAGCCAGCTCTAGGGTTCCCGCACACAGCATGCTCATTCGGGAGGGTCCGCTCCATGAGCCGAGGGGCTGATACATCAACTGACACATATTCCGGAGTTGATGTATCCAAAAGTTCTGTATCGTCAATATGAACTCAACACGACAGACGGCGCGTCGATCGGACGCCCGGTCTGAGAGTTATTGTCTTTTTCGTTCCAGGGGCACAGTTGGTTTTTAAGTCAAAACCAACCCGACCGTACTCCAACTGCATCTAAACCTCGAGCTTAGTAAGCCAAAAGGTCCTCCTCACTTAGAGGAATCCATCAAAGTTGACGGTACGTCAATCGGATGTCCGGAGCTCAAGCTATGAGTGTTTCCGCTCCGAGGGCCCGGTTGGTTTCGTGTACGAACCAACCCGGCCGAACCCAATGTACTCCAAAACCTTGAGTGTAATATACCAAATCGACCGTATCGATCCAAGGATCGCATATAAGCTAACGGTGCGTCGATCGGAGTTCTGCAGCCCAAGTTATGGGCAAAAGATAGTGAGAGGTCCGGTATTAGGGGGTTCGGGCCCGGTCCGACCCGGCCCGGTACCCCCTGGGTCGGCACGAACCAGGTCGACCCAACCCGGGTCCGGGTCCGGCCTGCTTGGGCGCGGCCCAGCCTGGCGGTCCGGCCGGGCGGCTCACCCGGCGCACTGGCGCTGGCCGGGTGGCCAGGCGGCTCGGCCGTTACGGCCGAGCGAAGAGGGGGGGGGGGGCGCGTTGCCCCCCCGCGTGGTGAACCCGCAGCCCCCATTTGGGGGGCCGCACCTAGTGGCCGACTGGGGGTTACGAACCCCCGGTTTTCCCCTAACTGGTTGGTCTGCTCTGGCCGGTCGGCTGCTGCCACCACGGGACCAGCGCTGGACGGTCCCCCTACTCCGACGTCGGTGGCCCGGAACCAGCCGCTGGTCTCCCCGCTCCACCGCGGACTAAGTCGCGGCCTTGGTTTGTCCGGCACGGCGTGATGGCGCCGCGCCCCTCTACCGTGGCCCCGCTTCCGCCGTGGCGCTTTTGTGGTTCTCCGGCGTGGCGCGACGGCGTCGCGTCTTTGGTTCGTCTTCAACGGCGTGGCGCGACGGCACTGCGCTTATCCTTCTTTCTTTAATATTTCCGCGTGGTGCTTCGGCACTGTGTTGCCTTGTTCGTGCTGCAAACAATATCAAACAACCAAAGGGGAGAGGAGGGTCGGCCGTGTTCATGCGGTCCGACCTCCTCCCGTTATTCCGATTACAGGCGGCCCCAAACAGACGATAAGTCAACGATGAAGTAATCAGGAACAATTGAAAATAATAATCCCCTACCTCAAGCGTCGATGATTCAAAGATTGTCACGGGAGAAGGAACGTCCCAGAAGAAGCGTCGCAGAAGGAGGATCATCGCGTCGTGGAGAAAGGATTCATCGGCGTCACGTCGTCGATCTCTGAGGATCTAGCGTTCTTGTTGACCTTCATTGGAGGTTGGCGTTCTTCGCGTTCTTCGCGAGGAGGAAGAACTTCAAGAACCTGAGTGAATTCTCCCCAGCCTCTCACAACCCAACAACTTTAATAAAATAAGAGTTGTCTTATTTTATTAACACACCAGCCAACGATTTGAACTTCAAAAAAAAAGAAACAATCAATTAATTTAATTAATTGAGGAGTTTAAAACTGCCCAATTAATGAGGCGTTTATTATCCAGATTAAACGCAAGGGTTGACTTTATTAAGAAGGGGGTGCAGGTGCATTACTTAATTAAATGTGGGGGTTTAGGAAGAAAAGAAACGGTGGGGCTCTTGTGGGCCCCACCTCACAAATATCCTACCAAGTGGGTAGGATATTGTGGGTCCCACATCATCCACTTAACTTAGGTTAAGCAAAATAAAATAAAAATTGGTTGCACCACTTTTATTTTATTCCTTAACTTAACCCCAAAAATTAAAATCCACACCCGAACAAACGCAACTCCGAAAAAGGTGTTTCTAAACAATTACTGGCACTGCGATTCCATCGGTGCCCTCGGAATTTGATTCCGAGCACCGGTTCAAAAGTTAGAAAAACCCGCTCGTTCGTTCACTGAACATACCCGAGCTAAACTTCAGAAAATGATACCGGGCACACAGGGCCTCGGAATCAGGTGCCGTCAGAAACTGCGTTCTTGTAAAATCCCTAAGAAAATTAAGAAAAAAAAATTCCCTTGAATTTTACGGGTCTTTAAATCACTCCCACCTTAGGGATTTACGTCCTCATAAAGATACATCATAAACTAGGGAATCAAATGTGGGTACTGAGCACGCATCTGAGCCTCCCTCTCCCAAGTGCTCTCCTGGAGGTTCTCGTGCTGCCATCTGATGCGCACAAGAGGAATCGACCGTCCACATAGGACCTGCTCCTGTCGATCCTCAATCTCCACTGGGACCTCCGCAAAAGTTTCCCCATCATCAACGTCCAGCTCCCCATGGTCAATGATATGTGTCGTTTCGTGCACGTATCTCCTCAGCTGAGATACGTGGAAGACGTCGTGCACCCGGTGCAACTGAGGTGGTAGAGCCAGGTGATAAGAC
This sequence comes from Viscum album, assembly GCA_963277665.1. NCBI lineage: Eukaryota > Viridiplantae > Streptophyta > Magnoliopsida > Santalales > Viscaceae > Viscum > Viscum album. Next base: position 1,513,261,800 of record OY728127.1, on the reverse strand, counting down.
ACCTCTCCAATCCTGCTGAGGACTTGAAATGGTCCGATGAAGCGTGGAGACAACTTTCTGCCTCGGCCAAATCTCTGTAATCCACGTCGAGGTGAGACTCGCAAGAAGACGTGGTCGCCATCCTCGAACTCTAGTGGCCTCCGCCTCCTGTCAGCATAAGACTTTTGTTGGCTCTGAGCTATTCTCATCTTCTCCTGGATGACCTGGACCTTCTCTGTCGTGGCCTGGACCATCTTCGGTCCCACAAGTGCTGACTCCCCATGGTCTATCCAGCACAGAGGAGATCTGCAAGTTCGGTCGTACAACGCCTCGTATGGTGCCATCCCGATGGTGGAGTGGTAGCTGTTTTTGTACGCGAACTCCATCAAGGGTAGGTGGTCCCCCCAACTACGACCGAAGTCGAGGACACATGCACGGAGCATGTCCTCGAGAGTCTGAATGGTCCTCTCCGTCTGACCATCTGTTTGAGGGTAAAAGGCGGTACTCAGACGTAGTTGTGTCCCGAATGCCTCCTGCAACCCCTTCCAAATCCAGGAAGTAAAGCGAGCATCTCGATTGGAGATGATAGATGATGGCACACCATGAAGTCGTACAATCTCATGAATGTAGAGACTTCCCAAGCTCTCCACTGAGCCCTTCTCTCTGATGGGTAAGAAGTGAGCCGACTTGGTGAGTCGGTCGACAATCACCCAAATGGAGTCATGACCTCTGGAAGTGCATGGAAGTCCAGTCACGAAGTCCATAGATATCTCATCCCACTTCCACTCCGGGACCTCCAAGGGATGTACCAAGCCTGCTGGTACCTGGTGCTCTGCCTTCACCTGCTGGCAGGTGAGGCATCGAGAAACGAACTCTGCCACAACCTTCTTCATGCCCGGTCACCAGTGCTGTCGTCTGAGATCCTGGTACATCTTCGCCACTCCAAGATGTACCGCCAAAGGGGAAGTGTGAAACTCTCTCATCACCTCCTCTCATAAAGAAACTGGTACCAAGGTACGTCCTCTGAAAAGGACATCGTTCTCTCCTCCCACGGAGAATCCATCAGGTTCCTGTCCTGAGGATATCTGTGCACGCCGCGTCTCACAGTCGGCATCCCCATGCTGTGCCTCTCTGACCCGCTACAGTGGTGGAGGAGTGACTGTGAGTGACTGAAGGAAGGCTGCTCCATCTCTATCCACGAAGGATATCTGAAAACCGGCTAGCTGCTCTGTCACCTCCCCAAGTAGCTGAATGCCCGTCCTCCTGCTGAGTGCATCGGCTACTACGTTCCCCTTTCTAGGAGTATAGACTATCTCAAAGTCATAGTCCTGGAGGAACTCAAGCCATCTTCGTTGTCTCAGGTTCAGGTCCTTCTGCGAGAACATATACCTGAGACTCTGATGGTCATAATAGACTGTAAAGCGCTCTCCCATCAGATAGTGTTTCCATGTCTTTAGAGCGAAGACCACTGCTGCTAACTCAAGGTCATGGGTAGCGTATTTCTGCTCATGCGGCCTCAAATGATGTGATCCATAGGTGATAACTGCCCGCTCCTGCATCAGGACACATCTGAGTCTGGTCTCTGATGCATCACAGTAGACTACGTACCCTACTCCCTCCTCCGGCAACCTCAAGATAGGTGCGATGGTCAATCTCTGTCTCAGCTCCTAGAAGCTCTGCTGACATCTGTCTGACCACACAAAGGGTTTCCCCTTCTTTGTCAAAGCTGAGAGTGGTGCCGAAATTCTGGATAAGTCTGGAACAAATCTCTGGTAGTATCCAGCTAGTCCCAAGAAACTCCGCACCTCTGTCATGCTCCTGGGTGGCTCCCAAGCTAGCACTGCCTCGATCTTCGCAGGATCCACTGCAACTCCCGCCTCAGAGATGACATGTCCCAAGAAGTGGACCTCGCGTATCCAGAACTGACACTTCGAGAGCTTACCATATAGCTGGTGCTCTCGGAGTGTGTCCAGTACAACCCACAAGTGGTAGGCGTGCTCCTCCTCAGTCGTCGAGTATATCAAAATGTCGTCAATGAAGACCACGACAAATAGATCGAGGTATGGCTGAAAGATCCTGTTCATGAGGCCCATGAACATTTCTGGAGCATTGGTTATGCCGAATGGCATAACCAAGAACTCATAGTGGCCATACCGACATCTAAAGGCCGTCTTCTGCACGTCCTCGTCCCGAACTCTGAGCTGATGATAGCCTGACCTAAGGTCTATCTTCGAGAACCACCGTGCTCCCTTGATCTGATCGAAGAGGTCATAAATCCTCATTAGAGGATACTTGTTCCTCAATGTAACCTAGTTCAGGCGACGATAGTCAACACAAAGTCGCAAGCTCCCGTCCGCCTTCTTGGCGAACAATATCGGGGAAGCCCAGGGTGAAACACTAGGTCGGATGAATCCCTTGCCCTGCAAGTCCTCCAACTGTACCTGTAGCTCTTGAAACTCATCGGGGGCCATCCGATACACTGGAGTGGATATCGGGGCTGTCCCGGAGTACAGTTCAATATAAAAGTCTACCTCTCTGCGAGGAGGTAGTCCTGGAACGTCATTGGGGAAAACGTCCGCATACTGATCCACCACTGCAGGAAAACCAGTACTCCGCACATCAACTACTCCTAGGATGAGGCTAGCCAACTGATGAGTGATGGGCTATCCTCTCCTCTGCGAGAGTCCATCCTGTGCTGCGAAGGCCCCCTTCTCACCGGTGAAGGTGAACCTGCTTCCGTCGGTGCGTACACATCGCACCTTGCGCCTAATACAGTCAATCTGAGCATGGACTGTAGATAACCAATCCATGCCCAAGATGACGTCGTAAGGCCTCAACGCCACTACAAAAAGGTCCCAGACGAATCTCTTGACTCCTAGATTAAGCTCAAACTATCGGCACCAACGCGTAATCGTCGAGTCTGATCCCGTAGGAGTCTCTAGCCGTAAGGATCGAGCCAACGACTCTGTCAGAATCTCCGAGCTCCGAAAAAGGGCAGCGGCTATGAAAGAATGAATCGCTCATGTGTCTATAAGAACTACAGCAAGGATGGAATAGACACAGATAGTACCTCAAATCATCTCAGGCACGCCGTGGTCATAGGCCTCCACTGCCTGGAGTTGTGCCTGTCCCTGCCCGCCAGCTCCCTGTAGTCGGGGTGGACCTCCTGGTGGTGGTGGTGGTGGTAGAGCCCGAAGGCGTCTCCCACCACCTATTGCTCAGCTATCTCCTCTACCTCGTCCGCTTGCTCCCTACGGACCGCCACGGTCGACCCTCTTTCTCTACCAGGGTGGTCCCTCAACCGTTTGCTGCTCCTCGATACGGCGGGTCGGGTAGTCACGAGCCATGTGGCCCTGCCCGCCGCATGCGTAGCACTGTCTGCCTCTCGAAAGACTGGCTTTGCGCTGAGTGCCCCGCACCTCTGAGCCAGTGTCCTGAGGTCATCTGCCTGAGGGTATGGTCTTCCTAGACCCATGAGTCATCCGTCGACTACCTGCTGTAGAAGACTCTGCTACGTGCCGCCCTGCGGTAGGTCTCGCTGCTGATGCAGGCTCAGCAAGGAAGATCTCGATCAGAAGGGCTAACTCCAGTACCCCTGCCTATGTCGGAATGCTGAGGGAGATCAGAGATGCCCTGATCTCCTGCCTCAATCCCTGATCGAAGGTCTGGGCCCAGAAGAATGGGTCTCGTACCATGTCCGTCGAATAGCGCAAGAGATCTGTAAATCTCACCGAGTACTGGGCGACCATCAAGCTGTCATGCCGCAGCTGTAGAAGCTCCTGGATGCGTACCGCACGGAGTGTGTCTGGGATGAACTCCAAGAGGAAGAGGGTCTCAAAGTCCGTCCATAGGAGAGATGCCTCGTCGTGCACCTGGAGCATCAAGCTCTACCATATGCCAGCTGCCGCGTGCAGGAGGCTCGCTGCGAGGATCACCATGAGGTCTGTTGGTGTCCTCACTAACCTGAAAACTCATACAACTGCCTCTAGCCAATCCTCGGCGGCCTAAGGGTCCGTCTCCCCGCGGAACCTGGGTGGTCGCTGACATTGAAACTCGTGCAATACACTAAGGCGACGTGCATCATCAGCGGCTGGGGCTGGTAGCATCGGTGGCTCGGCGGGTAGAGGTATCGCTGGTGCCTCTGCTGTCAAAGGGCCCTGTACTGAGGCCTCGTCCCTCGGTGGGTTGTCGTCACGCACAACGCTCGGAACCCTAGCTGGCTGCCGTCGTGGGTCCATTTTGAAAAAAAACAGGTGCACCACGGTCAAAACAGTATACCTGGTGAGCTGACACAAAGTAATCACAAAGAAAACTTGAAACACACATGCAATCATTGTTTTCGTGCATTAAGTCGGAAATCAGAAGTCAGGGTCCTGGTGTACGGATACGTTGCCCGCCGCACCAACACTGGACCCCCTGGACTGATAACCACACTCAATACTCTTAACATTATTGTTTCACATAGAAAATGATCAGATTTCTGAGTCCTGCTGTAGAACTGAAGTCCTCTTATACCAATTTGTCACGACCCGTCCTCGGGGCCCATGTTGTGACTACCTCAAGCCCGCCTTCCATAGGCCAGGGACTGGCGACTAGCACCAAGGCGTAAGTTCCGGTAAAAAGGGAAGGCATTCCCTTTGTAAATTAAACAAACACCACAGAGCAAGCAAGAGGAAGTAAATACTAAGTAAAAACTGGGTATAATAGTAAGTGCGGAAAAATAAGTGGGCCAGAATACAAACCCAAACTAAAAGTAAAGTACAACTGAAAAAAGGAGTACAACAACTGAAAAGTAAAGCCGCAGCCTCGATCCATCCACTGGAAGTCCCAAATGAAGGGTGGGTACAGATAGCCTCCACAGCTCCTCAGGTCCAGCCGTCCGCTCCGAGTACGCCCCACCCTGGGGTCCACCTCCAGGTACCGACTGCTCTGCAAGCCTCAACCACGATCAGCGTTGTCCGTCGTCTGCAACCAACACAACATAGTGCGGGCATAGCCCGTGCAGGGGTGAGTATAAGCTACTCAGTAGGGACCCTGAGACCCCCGGAGGTCTCCCAGAATCCACAAAGGATAATCCACAAAGGAAAGATACAAACACGAAGTAACATCTGGAACTTCCTAGGTATATGCCCATACATATACCTAAGTCATCAATTCTCGTTCGGCTCCAACATCCGAGCCCAAGTACAACCCAGTCCACACAGGAAAACACAACCCATTCCACACAGGAAAGCAAAATGTAATCCACAAAGGATATCAAGTCAATCTTATCGAAGATAAGGATTGAAAGTCAAGATTCATCTCACACAGGTATACTTCTTCGTAAGACGATATAGATGATCAGATATTGCCACTGATTCATCTAAGTTGTCGGACCCACACAGGATCGATAGGTACTAACCCCCGCAATAACCCACAAAGGATCAATAGGTAACTAACCCCCGCAATGACCCACACAGGATCGGACCCACACAGGATCTGTAGGCGCTGGCCCACACAGGACCGCTGAACACTGACCCACACAGGATCTGACCCACACAGGATCGGTAGCACTGATCCACGTAGGATCGCTGAGTGTTGTAGTCATCGTCGTCGAATCCATGGAGGATTTCTGTACAGCCGTCATCGTCGTCGCAGTCACAGCCAGCTCTAGGGTTCCCGCACACAGCAATCTCGTTCGGGAGGGTCCACTCCACGATCCAAGGGGCTGATACATCAACTGACACATTGTCCGGAGTTGATGTATCCAAAAGTTTCGTATCGTCAACAGGAAATCAACGCGACAGACGACGCGTCAAGCGGACGCCCGGTCTGAGAGTTATTGGCTTTTTCGTTCCAGGGGCCCGGTTGGTTTTTAAGTCAAAACCAACCCGACCGTACTCCAACTGCATCCAAACCTCGAGCGGAGTAATCCAAAAGGACTGTCTCACTTATAGGTATCCATCAAAGTCGATGACACGTTAATCGGACGTCCGGAGCTCAAGCTATGAGCGTTTCTGCTCCGAGGGCCTGGTTGGTTTCGTGTACGAACCAACATGGCCAAACCCAAAGTACTCCGAAACCTTGAGTGTAATATAACGAATAGACTTTCTCGATCCAAGGATCGCATCGCAGCTGACGGCGCGTCGATCGAAGGTCCACAGCCCAAGTTATGGGCGAAAGACCGTGAGAGGTCCGGTATTAGGAGGTTCGGGCCCGATCCGACCCGACCCAGTACCCCCTGGGTCGGCCCGAACCAGGTCGACCCGACCCAGGTCCGGGTCCGGCCCGCTTGGGCGCGGCCTGGCCTGGCGGCTCGGCCAGGCGGCTCGTCCATTACGGCCGAGCGAGGGGGGGGGGGGGCGCTGCCCCCCCCCCCACATGGTGAACCCGCGACCCCCATGTGGGGGGCCGCACCTTCTGGCCGACTAGGGGTTACGAACCCCCAGTTTTCCCCTGATCGGCCGGCCCGCTCTGGCCGGCCGGCTGCTACCGCCACAGGACCGGCGCTGGCCGGTCCCCCTGCTCTGACGCCGGCGGCCCGGAACCGGCCGCCGGTCTCCCCGCTCCACCGCGGCCTCAGTCGCGGCCTTGGTCCGTCCGGCACGGCACGACAGCGCCGCACCCCTCTACCGCGGCCCCGCTCCGGCCGCGGTGCTTTTGTGGTTCCATAGCGTGGCGCGATGGTGCCGTGTCTTTGGTTCGTCTTCAACGGCACGACGCGACGGCGCTGCGCTTCTCCCCCTTTCTTTAATATTTATGCACGGTGATTCGGCACCGCATTGCCTTGTTTGTGCCGCAAACAATATCAAAAACCAAAGGGGAGAGGAGGGTCGGCCATGTTCATGTGGTCTGACCTCCTCCCGTTATTCCGATAACAGGCGGCCCCAAATAGACGATAAGTCAACGATGAAGTAATCAGGAAAAAATGAAAATAATATTCCCCCTACCTCAAGCATCGATGATTCGAAGATTGTCACGGGAGAAGGAACGTCCAAGAAGAAGCGTCGCAGAAGGAGGATCATCACGTCGTGGAGAAAGGATTCATCGGCGCCGCGTCGTCGATCTCTGAGGATCCGGAGTTCTTGTCGACCTTCGTCGGAGGTCGGCGTTCTTCGCGTTCTTCGCGTTCTTTGCGTTCTTTGCGTTCTTTGCGTTCTTTGCGAGGAGGAAGAACTTCAAGAACCTGAGTGAATTCTCCCCAGCCTCTCACAACCCAACAACTTTAATAAAATAAGAGTTTTCTTATTTTATTAACACACCAGCCAACGATTTGAATTTCAAAAAAAACAATCAATTAATCGAATTAATTGAGGATTTTAAAACCGCCCAATTAAGGAGGCGTTTATTATCCAGATTAAACGCAAGGGTTCACTTCATTAAGAAGGGGGTGCAGGTGCGTTACTTAATTAAAGTGGGGGTCTATGAAGAAAAGAAATGGTGGGGCTCGTGTGGGCCCCACCTCAAAAATATACTACCAAGTGGGTAGGATATTGTGGGTCCCACATTATCCACTTAACTTAGGTTAAGCAAAATAAAATAAAAATCGGTTGCACCACTTTTATTTTATTCATTAACTTAACCCCAAAAATTAAAAACCACACCCAAGCAAACGCAACTCTGGAAAAGGTGTTTCTAAACAATTATCAGTGCTGCGATTCCATCGGTGCCCTCAGAATTCGATTCTGAGCACCAGTTAAAAAGTTAGAAAAACCCGCTCGTTCGTTCACTGAACGTACCTGAGCTAAACTTCATAAAATGATTCCGGGCACACCGGGCCTCGGAATTAGGTGCCGTCAGAAACTGCGTTCTTGTAAAATCCCAAAGAAAATTAAGAAAAAAAATTCCCTTGAATTTTACGGGTCTTTAATGTTTATCCTGTGTGGATTCTAGGAGACCATTGGGGGCCTCTGGGTCCCTACAGAGTATCGTTATACTCACCCATGCACAGGTTATGCCTGCACCTTGTTGTGTCTTGTGCAGACGAAGGACAACGTTGATCAAGAACGAGGGTATCAGGGATAGAGGTTGCTCAGGGGTAGACCTTATATGAGGAATATTGTAGAGACGACCATTCAAGAATTGTACCTACCCTTTAGGTAGGGTCCTTGGCGGGTGTTCACAGGAGCTGTTTTCAGATTTAATTGTACTTTCTAGTTGGGCTTGTATTCTGGCCCCCTTACTTACTGTACACACTCTTTTTACTATAAATTTTACTTTGTGTTTGTATCTTTTTGTGTTCTTGGTTGTGTGAGTTTACAAGTTATAAAGGAAATGCCTTCCCGGTTTTGGGAATATTCTTTTCTGGTGCTAGTCGCCAGCCCCTGGCCTATGGAAGGTGGCCTTTGGGTAGTCACGACATGGGCCCTGGGGGATGGGTCATGACATTCTCACACATGTTTACTCATGGTATATGGAGATTAAAATAATATATTTAAACTCTGGGATAGTGGTAAAATGAAATCGATCTGAAGTCAAAATGTGAACTTTATTGAGTATGATATGTGGAAGGACCAAAACATGGTATATAAGAAATTTGGAAGCAAGGAATCATCTTTAATACAATTTTATCTGAATGGGGGTTCTAGAGGCATACATGTTCTAGGGGATTTAGGTGGTTCAGAATTCACCAGAAGCTCATGATGTAACACTTATAAAAATTCTATTATGGAAAGAACATATTTTTTTAAAATGTAATGTATTAAAAATAAAAGGTACAAATTTATTAATATTGTTATAACTAATAATGGAAAATAGGAAAAAGTAAATAATTCAAGTATATTGTTTATATCTCTTGGATCATATTCTTCAATAAACATCACAATTATTATAAGAAGATTATAAAGAAATAATAATATATTAGGTAATCAACATATTAAAGGAACTAAAAATAAAATGCTGTATTTTCGGGGACTCTTTTTGATGAATTTATAGGAAGTAAATATGGGCATTATGATTGTTTTACATTATGACCATTGTCCAATATGACCATTTATCAATATGACCATTGGCCAATATAATCTTTGGACAGTATGATTATTGGTCAATATGAACATTGGTAATTATGACCATTAGTAATAATTTTTTCATTGTGGTTATTTCATATAAAAGGTAGTGATGAGAGATAGTTGATGTAGAAAGGATAAAAAATTGACACAGCCACTAGGAATGTCCCATATGAAGTCCATTTATTAGAACTTGGGAGTCAGTGGAATCACTGTAGTTTTCACTTAACCAAGCCTATAATGATCTTAAACAACTAAGACTTTAGTGGAATCATTTTTGGAAGAATTCAACGCTAGTAAATATCACCATGAGATCAATCTTAGCTAACAGCCACAAAAAAGTACCGCCATCACATACCTTTCCCTTAGGGACAATGATAGTGTGATATGGGGTTGTGTATCTTGAACTTAAGTAATAGTAAGGCGAAAAATAATATATAAATAAAATAGATTTTACCAAAATCCTACAATTTTATTTAATGTATCACCATTATATAAAATATATAATTCACATGATTGGAGGATGAATATAATAAAAATATTTTTTGATACTATGAATCCATAATAGTATTTTTTTTAAAATATATACATATAATTTTATTGGAAAAAAATTATAATAAATTTATAAATTTTAAATAAAATTTTATTTCTATAAAGTGATTTTAAACAATAATATTTATTCTTATATAAATAATAATATAATTTTTCAATCATATGCATTTTTTTACAGGGTTAGAAATTTGATCATGTGATAAAAATAATCATTTTTTGATAAATGAGTATTTTATTTAAATATTATATTTCACATAATAAGAATTTTTTTTACTGAAATTGATGTTGTTTTTGCGATCATTACATTGAAATTATCAAATGATGAATATTTCATTATTTTCTATGACAACCAAATTTTTTGGAAAAAAAATTAGAATGGATTTAGTTAAGTATTATGAAATCATAATGAAATAAAACTAATGAAATAAGTAATATAAATTCTTTATCATCCAAAAATGTATTTATTAATTAAAATAATATATTTTTTATAATAAAATTAATTTTCTAAACCTATAAAAAATATTCCAAAACCTAAAGTATTTTTTAATATTTTAAAACAATTCTTTATGAACAAGAATCTATTACACACATAAAGTAATATTAAAATGTATTTTGGTTCTAAAACATTAAAATATAAAAAAACATTTCAATGTCAAAAAAACATGAACTAAAACCATTATCAAGATAATGATTTTTTGTTTTCCGCAACCTATTTTTCTAAGGATTATGTTTGTATATTAATAAACAATTCCCCTTCATTTTCTATAAATACCCACCCATTCTCTCATTGGTCTCCAATATATATACATAGAGAATAAATTTCCTCTCATTTTACCTCTAAAGAGTCTCCCTAATGAGTCTCTTGTGTTCTAAGGAGTTCCCCTCATGATTTTAGAATCTACTATTCAAGTGTGGGTTTCCAAATTCTCCCCTTTAATTTTCAATAACAATCATTTTGTTATAATATCTTTTAAAATTATTTTTTATATACTTCCATGCTTTAAATTCCATGTAATTTTCATCCATTTGATATATTTTTAATTATATATTACTTATTCCCTCTCATTATATCCTTTTACTAGGACATTATTATGTCGAAATAAGAATTATTAACCTCTTATCTTTCTTTAATTATGTTATTATTTCCAATTCATTTTCTTTTCAATGTAAAATTTTATTATTACACATTTATATAAATTCTTTATTTTATTATTAATGATATATCATCACTCCCTTTCATTATACCATCATATGTTTTTATAATTCTCAAACTTCCTCAAAGTCATACACATCAGAAAATTTTCATACAGTAAAAAGTGTCTGATTTCTTAGCTACGAAATCCTTATTTAAATATAAAAAAGTGGTCACAAGCTCTCACATTTATTCACCTAGGAGAATAATCCAAAAAAATAGTGGTTTTTAATTAAATAAATCTTCACTGTGTGGAAAAAAAGTGTGCATAACAATACTATAGTTTTAACACTCCTAGGGTGTATTCTTTGGATTATTCACATTCTCTTTATGAACCATAATAAAGGATTTTAAAATATCATTTCTTTGGTCTTCTATTATTTCAAATTATTAAACACAATGACTATTTCTTTTTGATATTATTCTTCCATGAAATTAAACTACACCAATACTTTATTTTCATTCCATTAATAAGTGTTATTTACATTTCTTTATGAATATCCTATAGATTCTAGGTTTATTTTTGGTTATTCACGTAGATAGTAACACTATTCAATTGAATGGGGAATTATTGATATTCCTTATATCCATTATTTCTATACATGTAACAATTTATTATTTAAATGATTAAGTATATGTTTCCTTATAAAACATTATGATATTTAATGATAATTCATTATTTTCATATGATGGATGAATTAGACTTTTTATGTGATGAGTGGTGCCCAAAATTATATAACATCTCAATGAATTTGTAGGTCTCGTGATATAAACTATCATGGGTATTTTGTTTATTCCTTTCCCTTTTATGTATTATTTATTAACATGAGGTCTTGATGGTATGTTTATGATTTATAAAATTATGAATTACATCATTATGATATTAGTTATTGATATCCATGTGTTTCATTAATATCATATATTATATGGATATATTATTCCCATAGTTTTTTTATGGAATTATTTGATTTATTTATTCCATTAATATTCATTTATGTCATGTTTATTCTATGATAACTTTCAGTGTTTGTTTCCCCATGTTGAGCATCTAATCTCACCCATTTATATAATTTCTCATTTCCCAAAAAAACCATGAAGATTACTACATGTTATATAAGGACTGGAAAGGAGAAATAAATAAATTTCCATGTATTTATTTTATGTATCTTAATTTTTCAACATAATAAAATATTCATTTATATATATATATATATCTTGAGACTATTAAACTATTGGATATTGCGTATTTTGATCTATTTATTTCATACCATTGTAGTAAGATAACCACTGAATCTAGGTTGTTGGATATGGTGTGTTATTTTTAGTATCATAGAAAGTTTAGTAAAAACCTCAAGAACTAGATTTAGAAGAACATATTTAGATAATGTAGATCAATAAAAAACTATTTGGTTATTTTAGAAATATTTTTAGATTAAATGATTTCAATTTATAATAAATGTATAAGAATTATATATTATTATTGATAATTCATATTGTTTTTCATTTACTAATTACATATATTTCATTATCTAAAAATGGAGTTCCACTCCCTAGTATATAGAATCTGGTACAGAGCCTCTTTTATTTTTCTAATTTCATAATTTTGGTCAATTCATTAGTTTAGAGAAGTGAATATTGGAATTTGAGTTTGATTTTTCAAGTGGAACAAGATACTATGGTGTGTTGTTTGTTTTCCATTATGGAGGTTGTGGATGTTGTGTGGTTGGACATTGCAACTTAGTTGTTAGTTTTGATGGTTTTAGTTATTTGGCATAGTTTCATCATGGATATTTGGCTACAGTGTGGAGGATATAAGTTTGAGTTCAGGAAATTTTTCCAATATCAGTGTCACTAAATTGGGGGTCATTGGTTGCAGTGTAGTGTCCTTATGAGGGATTGAAGGCTATAACATAGTGATGTCCATTACATCATAGTCCTTTTCCCGAGTTTATAGGATCTCTCCATTGACCACAAATTGGATTTTTTATTCACTTTTGACTTGGAACCACTATGTCATGGCCATCTCCCTCACATAAAATTCCTTTCCATTTGTTCTGCATTTCATAGTATCCCAATATATTTCACCATGATGTATATTTTTCTAAACGATCTATAAATATATTATTCCCCTTGAACTCATCCTTTTCTCATGATTTCCTCTCAACACTAATATAAATTTACATTATTTATAGGCTCTTTGGTGATAATTTTTGGCTCTCTTCCTCTTCCCATTAGTTGATATTCATGATGATTGAATGTTGGATCACCATCGATTATAATCAGGTTCCGAAGGATCTGATCTATTCCTCTCCCATCACCAGTATAAAAGGAAATAGTTTTCATTTCTATTGAGGTATGTGTATCTATATTCTTGTTTATCCCTATCATTATTTCATTATTATGATGCACTCCTTTGGTTTCAATTTATGAAATTTAATGTTTTATCATTGGTGGTAACAAAAAGAGTTTTGAAAATGGGTTTTATATAAAAAACAAGATTTTATGAAAATGATGCATTTCATAAAATTCCTCAAAGATGGTTTTGAATAATAAATGGATTTAAATCATGGAATCAGTGTGGAATCACTATATAAATATCCTTAGGAAATGTGGTCTTGGTTTTCTTGAAAAGTAATGATGAAATATCTCACATTGGAAAAATTCATGCTATGGGGAAAACAAATCATATGTGAACATTTTTTGAGTAATTTATCACTAATGTAGGTTCCAATGATTCTATATTTTCTAGTTTCTAACCATTCCAGGTGACTAAGGTTTATAGACATTAGTATTCACATATATCTGCAAGTGTTCCTTTATGCGTCTTAGGTGTGTACACCATCATGTTTTGTATTTACCTTTGTTTAATTGTGGATAAATTATATACATTTTTGCTTGATATGATTGTTTCCCCACTTAATATGGATATCGATGCATGAGAACTTCATTTAATAATATGCTTATGCCTCCTAAATATATGTTTTTCCATATTTCATTGCTTATTATAATATGAAATGTTTTTTAAAAGAAAATTAAATGGTTATTTTATATGGAAAATGAATTATATTAAAAAATAAAAACTATTTTATAAAATAACTAATGGATTCATGTGGATAGGAATTGTATAGATTCTTTGGTGGTATCCTTATAATATTTAGATCTCACACCCTAACATTTTCATTAAGAGTTTATATCCTTTGTTTTATAGGATATAGGAAAAAGGAAGAGTGTCAGGTGGAGTACATATCTCCTGGATCATGTTGCCTTCTTGTGGGTTGGGTTGGTGGTGACATATGGTCACATAGAGTTAGACTCATGGGATGATTTGGGGTCCCTGTTGATGGTATTTTAGTTTTTCTATCTGGACTTTGTTTTTCATTTGTTTGATGTTACCTTTATGGTTTGGTTGTTTTGATATATGATGTATTTTGGATATCTATTATGATACTTTGATTTCCTCTAACTTATCATAAGTCTATTGAGAGTGAAATCTTTCTCATGTTTCTATGTATGATACCGTGGTTATTGTAGTTATCTCATGGAAATTAGGAACACGCTTTTGGTCTTATGGTGGGTCGATTTTTCTGGAATTATGGTTCGAGCTAGGTTGATCTATTACAAATTGGTATCAATGAATTTGGTTATTATTAAATCCAAAACTAAATCTTTTGTATCACCCAATTTTGACTAGGGTCTGTTGATACACTATAGGTAGGACTGAAAGAACTTGAGATTTAGTATTGGAGAATGTCGGGCTATCTTACTTTCATGATAATACTTGAGTTTTCATGGTAACTCTTGTGTAATCTAGCATATGTGTTTATTGATTTAGCCTTTGGTTTCAGTCCTCTAAATTTAGTACATGATAAGGGAATAAATTTTTTTCCTTTATTTTTTCCTTTCTATTTTTTTAGAATATGAATTCTTCAAGAAGACCATATTTGAGTGCTAGAGAGGAAGCTATAGAGTGATTCCTATAGTAAAATCATCCAGTTGAATTGATATTGGTGGATAATATATTCTAAATGATCTAGTTCTTGGACCAAGTATCCAATGTTGAACTGAAATAGAATGTGTACCATTCTTTGGAATTCACTAAGTATCATCTATTAATCATTTATGGTGGAAAGGGACCATAGGAATCAGAAGAATGGATCGAGAGGATTTAGAGGATTTTCCACTTCCTAAAAACTCTATAAGACTATAAGGTTCATTTCACCCCTTATATTCTTGAGGTTCTGGGAAGGAAGTGGTGAAAATTTCTTATTCAATCAAAATTTCATGAATATCTCACCAAGAATACTTTCAATAAATCCTTCATTGAACATTTTTATGGTGAAAAGTTTTGAGTGGCGATGGATCAGTAATTTTTTACCTTGGGTAAAGAGGATCATTCGGTTCTCAAGTGTTCCAATCAGTTTATAGAGTTGGTGCATCTAACATCTATGCTTATTTCTAATGACTACCTTAAAACCAAAAGCTTTGAGATGGGTTTGAGGGATTATATTCAATCAATGATAATTCTTATTTACCTAGCCACCTTCGCGGTGGTTGTAGATAAGGAATTTATGGATTAAGTGGATATAACTAGAATAAAAAGACTTTCCTAGGAATCAATGTTAGAAGGAGGTATCCAAAGTTCATTTTTTGGTCCAAGATAGGATGTGGGATTCTTAGTTTTAGGGTGGTGGAAGGGGTGTACAATGGATTTCAAGGAATATTCAAGTGGTTTTTTTTATCAATTTTCGAGAATGGGACACTAAAAACCTGATTGTAAGGTATTACACAAGGTGTGTCATGTGTGTGGTAAGTCTTATTATCTTCAATGTTTATGTGATAAGGAATCCTAGGGTAGTATAGTTAGATCCACCTCCATCATGTTATCTCATTTTAGATATGTCATAGAAAAAGGTGTGATATCTCAACCATATACTAATGTTGATGCTCAGGTTGTGAAGAAAGGATCTCATGAGGTTGGATTTATACTTGCACCAAAGTGTACATTGGATGAATTGGAGGTAGAAATTGATTCCATGGGAGGTATTTTTTTATTTCATCTTCCATCAATATGGAATTATTTTATTATGGTGATACTCATTCCTTTATCACTTAAAATATTATTAATGGATTTGTTTTGATACTGAGTTATATGCCTTTCACAATGGAGCTTTCCACTCCTTTGGGAAATAATTCAAAATAGGGTTTTATATTTGTTGAGAATTAGGTGGTGATCACTAACCATGAAACTATATAGGATTTTATAGTTATTGATATTGAAATCCTTAATATTATCATTGGAATGGATTTGATGATTAGTTTTAAATCCTAGATGATTTATATCATCATCAAGTCTAATATATATCTTCTGATGGATTCACTCATGCCTTTCAAGGTTAGTGGGATCCTTGATCTAGGAGAGTAGGTATCATTATCCCTATATATGAGATAATCTCATTCTAGTTTTCATTGATGTAACTTGATGTTTTTTATCCATGTATTAATATTTATCTTCTTGTAGTGGAGAGTGAGTATCCTAAAGTTTTTACAGATGATTTATCTAGGTTTCTACCTCAGAGTGAATTTAATTTTCTTATATACTTTCTTCCAGGGATTAGTCCCATATCTTTACCTTTATATGATATAGAACCCACTAAATTGAAGTAATTAACGTTTTATCATAAGGATCTTGAGGTAATTTTATTTATATATCCTACTGTTTCACCAAGGGTGTCGTCAGTTCTCCTTATAATGAAGAAATATGAGAGTCTTCAAATTTATACTAATTACCAAAAACTCAACTAGGTAATAGTTAATAACAAATATACCCTACCTAATATTGAATAGATTTTTGATCAACTCAAGGGATCATATTGTTTTTCAATGATTGATCTGAGATTTGGGTACCATCAACTAAGGGTACAAGTGGAAGATATTACTAAGACAACATTTAGGATAAGGTATAGTAATTATGAGTATCTAATCAGATTGTTTGGACTTAATAATACTCCTTTTTGTTTATGGGTTTAATGAGTCAAATGTTCAATTGGTTCTTATATTTTTTCATGGTTGTTTTTGTGGAAAATATCATTTTTTATTCCATATCATAGCATGATTATACAGAGTAATTGAATTTCAATCTTGGGATATTTAATGAACATTTTCTGTTTGGGAAGATATAACAATGTTAGTTTTGGATTCAAGAGGTGAAATTTTTTAGCCCCTTTGATTTCTAATAAATGTGTCTCAGTGGATCCTGAGATGATTCAGGTAGTTATGACTTAAAAGTATCCTAAAAATTTGTTTGAGATCCATAGTTTCTTAGGATTAATAGGTTATTATAGGGTCTTTGTTAGGGAATTCTCCAATCTTACATCACCTAGGATATATTTAACCAATAATTGTGTGAATTTTTGTTAGAGATATCAATGATAGATATATTTTTAGGGTTTAAAATTGAGATTGAATTCAACACTAGTCTTGATCCTTCCTAATCTAGGTTTGGGATATGATATTTATTATGATTCATCTGGTATTGGTTTGGGTTATATTTTGATATAGGGGATACAAGTGGTAGAATATGTCTCTCATCAATTTTATCATCATTTGAAGAACTACTGTATTCAAGATCATAAATTGGATGCAGTCATGTACTCTCTTAAGACTTGTCTCCACAACCTCTTTGTGGTGTGTTTTATAGTGTATTAATCCTATAAGAGTCTGAATTATATCTTCACATATATAGATGTACAATTGATATTGAAACACTAGGTGTATTACCTTCAGACCTTAGATTTTGATATTGCATACACCCTTATAAAAATAAGCATGTTCACGAATTCTTTGAGTATAAAATCATTGACTCAAACAATTAAGGAATTAGATAAATAATGGTGTTTGGTAAGATTGATTGTTGAGATACACTTTGATTAAGGGAGAGCTATAGGATGGGTATTATTATATTATGCTCAGGAAAGATCATTTATGGATGATCGTATTCAACTTGGATAGCCTTAGGATACAGAGATGCAATGATTTGGCTAGAATACTTTTGGTGGAGAGACCTTAGGTGAGTGGTCTTGGTCTTCTAGTGGAGTTTTGGGATTTTGATGTAAAATAGTTGTTTTGATAAACCTAATGTATAAATTGAATGGAATACAAAACTGGTATAATTGTTCAGTGAAACTTGGTGCAACTAAGATGTATCATGACATGAGATATCACTCCTGGTGGCTAGGAATGAGATGATCGATTGTGGATTTTGTGTCTTGATGCCTGAAATATCATAAAATTAAGGTGTAACATTAGATTCAAACGGTTTTTACACAATATTTATCCATTTAAATATGGAAATGAGATAAGATATCCATGGACTTCATTATTGGGTTACCTTAGACTCCAAGTTGTAAGGATGCAATAAGGGTGATTATTGATCGACTCGCAAAATCAATGCAATTCCAACCAATCAAGGACTTGACAAAGTTATAGGATCCTGGGAGATTATATGTATGTGAAAATGTTAGAATCCATGGTTTCGCATATTCTATTATTTCATATAAGGTACCTCTCTTCACATCCTGGTTTTTGAGTGGACTATAAGAAGCGATGAGTTCTCAGTTGAAGTGGAGCAAGGATTATCATCCCTATATGGATGTCCAAACTAAGAAATTCATTCATATTTGTGAATACATGCTTCAAGAATGTGTTCTTTAATTTAATGAATCGTGGATAAACATGTAACCTTAATGAAATTTTCCTATAAAAATATTTATCAAGCTTCGATCAGTATGGAACCATTTGAGGCATTGTATGAGAGACCTAGAAGATCACCTCTTTGTTGGGTAGAGATTTTAGAATGGTCCCTAGTTAGATTGAGCATTTATTAGGAGATAATTTATGTTATGAAATTTATTAGCATCTAGTTAGAGATAAACCTGATTCATTAGAGATCATATGTTGATTGGTAGCATCATCCATTGGAATTTGAGGTAGGTGGTCAGGTGTTCCTTAGAGTTTCACCTCAGTTGGGATAAATACATTTGGGGAGCTATGTTAAGTTAGGACCTAGTTATTTTTTCCCATATTATATTTTGGAGAAACTCATTAATGTTTCTTATCAATTAGACTTACATGCTCATTTGACTTTTATCCATGATGTGTTCCGTGTTTCCTAATTAAAGAAGTATCAGTCATATTTGTCTCACATGATCAAGTAGGAGGATTTTGAAATTGAACCTTATTCATTAGTGATTGATAGAATTATTAAGGTAGTGAAATTTTAGGATAATTTTTTTTGTGTCATGACTATCCCATTGCTTTAATTTAGATGGTATTTTGTTAGGGATAACAATGAGACATGGGATTGTGACACCTTAATTATGCAGTAATGGTATTATCTCTTTTAAGGTTTGTGATCATGGGCCTTTATGGGGGAAAAATATTTTATGGTTGGGATAATTGTCACACCGTATATGGAATAAGAAATATAGCATTTTCCCCTTTTTCATTTTGGGTTGTTCATACATCGGTAAAAGTTAATTTTGGTAGTCAGGATGCATTTTTCAAGTGGAAATGGATACTACAGCATGGATATTACTATACATAATTGAGGGTATGGTTATTGGAAAGTAGGTAAACTATATTGTAGAGGATAGTTTTAGTGGTTCGGGTTATTTTTTCATATTTATGGAGTAGAGTGTTGATTGCAGCATGGGGGCTAGAAGGTAGATTTCAGGAAGTTCTTTCAATATTGGAGTCATTAGGCTATTTATTTGTGGTTGTGGTGCAGTTTTCTTATGAGGGATTTGAGGCTTTGGTATAGTGATTTTCATTGTGTCATTTTCCATTCCCTTGATTTATATAATCTCATCGTTGAAAAAAACATGAATTATGGACACACATTGGACTAGGTACCATAGTGTCATGGCCAACTCCCTTCTGCCATAGTCCATACTATTTTGGGATGCATTGTGGAATATCCCTATATTTTGTGTCATGATTCCGGTTTTTCTATAAATTCTATAAATATCTGAGTCATCTCAAATGCATCCTTTTCTCATTCTTTCCACTTGACCCAAATATTAATTTTTCTGATTTATAGGGTCCTTGGTGATGATTTTAGCACTCTCCCTATTCCTATTGAAAGATATTCATATCAATTAGAAGCTTAGAAATTAATTTATTTTAATCTAGTTCTCCAGTATATAATCTTTTCCTATCCCATAACTAGTTTAGAAGTAAGCATTTTTCATTGATCTTGAGGTTGGTTCCTCTATCCTATAGTCTATCCCTTGTTATTCTTGTGTTATTTTGATGCCCTCATTGGGTTTTGATTTATGAAATTGAGTGTTTAATATTTGGGGGTAATGGAAAGTGTTTTAAAAATGGGGTTTCTTTTAAAAATAGATTTTATGCACATGATGTGTCTGATAAAATTACTAAAATTTGGTTTTGGATTGGAAATTTTTTTCAAGCATGTAAGTGGTGTGGAATTATTATATAATTTTTTTATGAAATGTGGGATTATTTTTCATGAAATTATGATTAAATAAAGTAAATTGGGAGGCCTTGGGTGCAAGGGAAAACTAAACATATGTGAATCTTAAGAGAGTAATATATCATTATGGTAGGTACCAATGATTATATGGTTTCTAGTGGGTATCCTTACTAGGGGATTGAGGTTCCTAGACTTTAGGATTCACATATGTCAGCTAGTGTTCCTTTGTGTGTCTTAGTTATGTATAGCCTCATGTCATGGATTTCCTTTTGGTTCTTTTTGGATACATTACGTATATGTTTAATTAATATGATTTTTTTTCACTTGATATGGATATTGATGCATGAAAATCTAGTTTATTCATCTTATTATGCCTTATAGATATAAGTTATGTCACATTTATTTGATTATTAAAATATGACATTTTTTTAAAAGGAAGTCAAAGTGTGCTTTTTATATGGGAAATGACTTCTATTGAAATTTTTTGGGAAACTATTTTATAAAAGAACTAATAGGTGAATGTATACAGTAGTTGTATAAATTATTTTGTGGAATTATACTGAGATTTATCACTCACACCCTACTTTTCCCTTTGGGTATTTATAGCCTTGGTCTTACTGGATATAGTTAAAGGGAAGAGTTTAATGTAGAGGACAAATCTCTTGGATCATGTTTTCTTCTGGTGGACCAAGATGGTGGTGATATATTTTCACATAGAGTTGGAAACATGGGTTTATTTAGGATTCATATTGATGTTATTTTAGTTTTTTATCCAAACCTTGTTTTGTATTTGTTGGATGTTACCTTAATGGTTTGGTTGTTTTGACATATGATGTATTTTGGATATCTTTTGTGATACTTTGATTACTTATATCTTATCATATGTCTATTTAGGGTGAAATTATTCTCATGTTTCGTTGTATGATTCCTTAGTTCTTATTTCTAGGACGTGGTGATCAGGAATTCACTTTGGGCCTTGTGGTGGGCCAATTCGGGTGGAATTATGGGCTGACTCGGGTTGGTTTGTTAAATGAATCCTAATGGAAGGTAGAAAAATCATTCCAAAAATTGTAATCAGTATATGGATTTATAAGAATAATAAATCACCCCTAATTAATTTATAAAGTAATTTTAAGTTAAAAATCATAGTGTAAATCTTATATTAATGAATGTATATTGGACTTTCCCTATTAAAATGAAAGGAGGTTCCTTAGTTGTTAGCCTAGTTATTATACCAATTGTTAAATTTCATATAATACTTGGGTTGTATTGTATCTCAAAGTATAATGAAAATATTTATTATCATGAGAAGGAAATTAGAATATCTGAGTATAGAATTGAATCCCTTATTTTTAGAGTAGAGGCTTCATTTCCTAAGCCTTATTTAGAACCACTCATAATAGACCATCTTAATGAACTTTTTTGGGAAGATGAGTCAAAAAATGAGAAAGATATATTTACAATAGAGGATGTGTCTATTTTTAAGGATTATGTTGATCTATTTCCTGAGGAAATACTAGGATATCAACCTAACTATGAATTTGAGTTCACTATTTACCTTATCCCAGATGAAAAACCCATATCTAGTCCAACCTATATAATAGATCTAGTGTAATTAGTGGAATTAATTAAAAACTTAATCAATAGTTTGTTAAGGATTCATACTCCCTCATGTTTCACCTTGGGGAGAACCAATCTTATTTGTGAAAAAAGAAGGATGCTTTTATGAGGTTTTTCCTTTATTATATATAGAAATAAATTTTGATGCCTGCCCCAAAACAGTTTTCCATCCAGTCTCCCCGAGAATTTGCGTTGAAGTTGATGTTTCAAAGGGACTGTTGGACTCTATCATTGTTGATATTGAAAGAGATCTCCGCTAAAATCAGATGGTTTGTTACGACTCTTGGGTTCCATTTTTCTTTGGATACCGTCATTTGGGTCATGATACTTAAAGATGAAATCGAAGCTCCTCTGATCTTACACAGAACGCTACCCCTCTGGGTAGCCAAGAAGGTGGCATGGATGATGTGGGATATGTCAACAAGACAGATCATCAAGGTACCGGTGGGGATGGAATCCCTCCTATTGTTTAGAATGAGGTTAACACATTTAATCAAGAAGCCAGTGTGGTAGAAGATACTAGATATTTGGGTTTTAGTAAGCCTGTTTTGGCATAGGACCAGGGCATACCGAGAATAATCATTCATGGTGGTCCTCCTAGTGAAGAAGGTAAACTCTGAGTTAGGACTGGTGCAAGGTTTGATGTTGGTTGTGACAGTTCTGGTCAGGATACTGGCAAGGTAGAGGATACCCAATGTTCAGATGGAGAAATGAAGCAAAAACTAGAAAAGAGATTACCTCTGGAACCCATTGTAGAAAATATCTTTAAAAGGATGTGAAGATATTTGGCGAGTCCTCCTAGAATAAATTCATTACCAAATGGTTCCTAGGTCAGTATGGTTGTTGAGGCATCTCTGGATATGCACAATTCTCAATCTCAGGCTCCAAGGAACTCTATCGGAGATGCTAGTCCAACATCCAAGGGTGCGGTGAGTCTAAATCCATGTACCTACATGATAGTTGTGTGTGCTGGTGATAGTAAAAAATATGACAGGGTGATACATTATACGGGAAATGGTAATTCCAAGGGTGGACAATAGTGGGATAAGCCTTCACATGATGTAGACAGGACATTGATCACCAGACAGGGAACCAACATAGGGAGGACTTTGTCCTGCCTCAACTTAAAACAACCAATTTGACAGTTTAAGTAATCAATGACAGTTTCAAGGCAACTCAAACTATCTATCTATGGCCAAGTCTGATGGATATGGAAAACCCTCATATGACTTTGGTTTTGAAGGGGTTAGAAAAGTTCTAAAAAATAAAAGAAGGAAGAAAGGAAATAATGAAAATTGAGACCATGGGAGATGTATTGTTCCCAAGAAGCTGAAACCTAGGAGACGTAAGGACTACTCTAATGTTTCTAAACTGATAGAGACTTGGTCGGCCAAAAAAAGAGGGTAAACTCAAGGAGAAAGAGATCCATCTAGAGGCAGGAGAGGAGGCTCAGTTGGATGGTATCATAGAGTCTCAATTTCATGTTAAAGGAGCCTCAAAGGCAGATGACTTGCAAGAGGATATGCATTTATATTTTGAGGAGACGATGCTGGTAATGGAGGATTCTCTTACCCCTAGAAAAAAATGTGAGTCAATATCTCTCGATGGATTGTAGTGCCTGAAGGACGTGGATCTGGATACTTAGATGGAACTACTCATACACTATGGAAAATAAATGAAGGAGTATGTTCTGGTGATCAAGGCGGCGAGGGAAGACATTGACCAAATGATGGAAATATTTATCCAAGTGTAATTTTCCAAGGAGAAAGATGAATAGATTGACAAGAAATATCATATAGAAATAAATTCCATAGCTATTAAGAACAAGTATCTTTTACCTCACATTGATGATTTGTTTAATCAACTTTAAGGATCTCAATGATTCTTAAATATTTATATTCGTTATGGTTAACATCAAATAAAATTCAATAAGGATGGTATTAAAAAATATAACTTTTATACAAGGTATGGGAATTATGAGTTCACACATTTTCTTTTTGGTTAACTAATTCACCCTTAAAGTACATGAATTTTATGAATAGAGTATTCAAGAATTATCTTGATAATTTTTTTTGTTTTTTATAGATTATATCTTGATATTCTATAAGTATTATAAAAATCATAAAATCTCTTTATGATTTGTTCTTGAGATTATAAGGAATAAGGTGTTATATAGAAAATTCATTAAGTGTAAATTTTGTATTTTGAATGTTTATTTTATTCGTTATATTGTCTCCAAGGATGTAATATCATTTGATCCAACAAAGAAAAAGTTTTTTAAATAATGGCCAACACCAATGGATATAATTGAGATTCAAGTTCCCTTGGTTTAGCTAACTATTATCGGTGATATGCTGAAAATATTTTCTGATTAACTAATATGTTAACCAATTTAACTTTTAAAGAGGTAAAATTAACATTTCTTAAGGATTTTGAATAAATATTTGAGGAACTAATGAAATATTTATCAATTAAATATAATTGAAATTTCAATTCTGAAAGAATTATTTATTATATATAGTTATTTATCATAAAATTACTAGGGTTTTCCATTATGTAGAATGATATATTTTTTTCTTTTGTATCAAGGTAGTTAGATACCAATGAGAAAAACTATCCAAATCATGACCTTGAGTTTGTATCCATAATCTTCACTTTTGATCTATAGAGACACTATATTTATAATGAATGTTTTTTAGAGGAATACCAAGAAGAAACATGGGATCCTGAGGAAGTAATGGGGAATAATTTCCCTCATTTGTTCATATATTGATGCACACCCCAAATTTCAATGATGAAATTTTTCTTAAGGAGTGGCATGTGTAACACTTGAGATAATTCTAGTTTAGAATAAACATATATTATTACAAATTAATTCATTTCAAATCAGAGTTATAAATTTATCAATACCTCTATAACTAATAATGAAAAAGAGATAAAAATCATAATGAAGGTACAATGTATATATCTCAAAGATCATATTTTCTAATAAACAACACAATTATTATAAGAACATAATAATGGTAGAATAATATATACTATGGAATTGGCATATTAAAGGAGCTAAAAATTAATAGAATTGTTTTAAGGTATTAGTTTTTATGAATTTATAGAAATTAAATATGGCTATTATGACTATTAAATAGTATGATAGTTGTCCAATATGGTTGTTGGTCATTATGACTATTGCCTAATACAAAAATTATTTAGTATGACCATTATGAATTATAATTGTTTGAAACAATTTTACCATTGTAATTATTGTATATAAAAGTTAGTATTGGTAGATAGTTTATTCATGAGGGAGAAACCATTAACTCAACTAATAGGAATATCCCTTATGAAGTTTATTAAATAGATCTTGGGAGGATGGTGGAAACATTGGGGTTTTTCGTTGACTAAGCCCAAGATGAACTTTAAAAACTAATCCTCTAGTAGAATTTTTTTTCTTACAAGTTCTAGCTATTGGAGACCACTATAAGATCAATATTAGCTAAAGCACCTCATGAAAGTACCACCATCACACACCTTATCCTTAGGGATTAATCTAGAGTGACATGGCATTACGTATATAGAAATTAAGTTTTATTAAGGAGTAAATTATTTCAGAAATGAAATAGTGGTTACAAAAATACCACATTTTTTAATGTATCACCCTTATATAAAATATAAAATTCACATTATTAGAGGATGTATATGATCAAATATATTTTTATACTAAGAAACCATAATTATATTTTTTGAAAATATGTATGTCTAATTTTCATTAGAATATATTTTTATGATATATTCATAAATTTTAAATTAAGGACTCTTTTAATAAAAATGATTAAAATAAAAAATATTTATTTATATATAAATAATAAATCAATTTTATGAAATTATATAAAGTTTTTTTAAGGGTTGGAAATTTGATCATGTGATAAAAATCAGTATTTTATAATAAATGAGTATTTTATTTAAATATTAAATTTATCATATTTAGAAAATTATTTTTGATAAAACGGATTTATTTTTTTAGATCATTACATCTAATTTAACCACTGTTTAATTTTTAATAATTTTCTAAGATAAATGATTTTTTGGGTAAAAAGTAAAACACGATATGAATATGAGTAACTATTATGTCATTATAATGATGTGAAAATGATGAAATAAGTAATATAAATGATTTATATACCAAAAATGGATTTATTGTAACAACTCAACATTTTATGGTATGTCGCTTCTAAATTTAACACCTTTGATAGCTTATATTGCACACAACACCAAGTTAAAAACCATGATATACGATTTAAAATGTGACCATTATAACATGGAAATTAAATTTGTTGTAATGAATAGTATTAACTAAATTATAAAATTTATATATTATATATTCAATCAAATTCTTCCAAATTATTATTTTAGGCATAAGATAAGAATAAATCCAATTTTACGCATAAAAGACTATATTTTTCTAAATACAATTTTACCACCTTTTAATGTGGAACTTGTTTTAAAACTAAATTTTAACACTATTATAAATTATATTATACAAAATAAACTTATTTTTAAAAATAATAATGTCAAAATTATATTAGGATTAAATTTTTGTATTTTTCTAAAAATATTTGTTTTTCAGCGAATAGTGAAAAATACAGATTTTTATAAAATTGTCAATCTCATTAAATTAAAGTCTATTTATGATTTGAATTTGAACTCACCTATGAAAGTATAAATAAAATTTATGTAGATAATAAATGAAAATATTATATATTTATATCATGGAATAAGTAAATAATTTTTTTTAAAATGATAAATTAAATGTTGGTATTTTTGTGAAACGTAAATGTTTAATTAAAACTTGAAAATTAAAATAATTGTTTAAAATAAAATTTATTTTAAAAAATCTATATTAATAAATTAATATTTTTTTTCTTATTATTATAATATAATTTTATGATACTATAATTAGTTTTTCAAAGTGTAATACAATCTGTTATAATTTTAAAATCGATATTTTTTGAATAAATGATGATTTTAATTAAAAAATAAATTTATTATATTTAGAAAATTATTTATCTAAAATAGAGTCTATTTTTTAAATATATACATCAAAAAAATTAGTATGAAGTTTTTTTATTTTTCAAAAATAGTTGAATTTTTGTGAATAGTGAAATACGGTAATTTACGGTATTTAACATTATAAGTAAATAAATAAATTTTTAAGTCATGTTTGAGTCATGTATGATGTAAGTGGAAATTATATGGATCTAAAATTATTTATTTAATGTATTTATTCATAATAACCAATAATATTTCTAGTCTTGAGGAAAAATAATCAACTAATGAATAAAATAATATAAGAACACCCCTCTCCTCCACTAGAAATACCACCCCTTCTCCTAACACATTATAAGTTTGGATCTTGTTTATATTCATCCCAATTCATCTCCCAAACCTCTTCCCCCTGTTATGGTCTTTCTGGTCTCACCAAGGGTCCATTTCCAAGTTCCTTAATGAGGTTCACAAGGAGATGACACTCAAGATGTAAAACTCACCCTCTTTCTCTTTTAATTGATTTTATTTTATTATAATCCCCTAACCTCCCTAATACAAAGTGGTATGGTAACTCAAATGGAATAAATATACTATAATTTTATTATGTTAATTTAATATCCCTCATCAAGTCTCTTACATTCTTCTTTTATTCTAAAAATGAAAGCATCATCTGTGAGGTGTTGATTCACCGCCTTCATGGATGACGAATTTCTAGTTTTCATTACCACCTTCAAGGATAGTTATAAAAAATTAATGGTTAAAATATATTACAATATGTGTATTATATATTATTTAATGTTCTATAACTAGTATATAAATATAGTATAAAATAAAATGATATTAATATTTGATGGTTGTAAAAACTGTCAAAATAAATTAAATGTTTTTTATTAAAAATTTATCTAATGATTCATCCTCACAACATATAACCAAATTATATATGTTATCATATAAAATTATAAAAGTCTATTAATACTATATAATTTCACTTCTGAAGAATTTATTCCCATTTTACAAGAACTACCATATTCATATACAAGAGAATCATCCATAAAACCATTAAACGAATGCACCAAGAACAAAAAAAAAGTTAAGATTCTAACACATAGAAATGAAAATAGATGATCTTAATAAAATTATAATAAATAAAATATATGTTTGATATAATTTTAATTAAGTAATTAATTAATATAATTTGATTATCTAGGACATTAAGGACCAGTGTAAAACATTTTTTGACATAAGGTGTGGGTTTTCTCATCTCACTTTTATTTCTGTGAGATGTGACTTATTCAACACTTGTTTCTTGTATGTGGTGTATATATAATACAATATGATATATCATATCATTAAACTCTCTATATTCATGGTATTAAATTTTTCATTTGATGATTATTAATTTTATGGGTTATATGATTCGATTGATTATAAGTGGTAAGAGATTCTCTTTGAACTGTCATTTTTCCTTCGGGTTACACTTTCTCAATCTTTACCCTAATGTAATTATTAATTATTATTATTTATTTCATTTTAATTCTATGTATTTGTTCCAAAATTATGTATACAGATCAATTTATCCTTATTTAATTGGGAAATACATATTTTATAAGGTTCCCTTCTAAATTCCACCCAATAAGAAAGCCCAATTAAAGGGAAACTGTCAATTTATTACCCATTTTCAAGTACACTTCGTAATATTTTTTAAGAAAACAATAATTTTCTATAATCACTATTTATATCATTAAAATCCATCTTAGTTCATTTTTTGTTTTATGTAAACTATTGTACCTTTTCCCTTTTAAATACCCTTTAATATTTTCCCTTAAACCACAGTAAAGTGGCTCATTTATAAAGTTTATTAAATACTATTTTTATATGTTTTCACTTCAGTTGGACATCAATTATCATGATATATGCCTATTTTCCTGTATTAATTTCTATGTATGTTTTAAATCCTTTCTTTCATGGACACATCTATGATACGCCGATTTTTTATGCCTTATAACATGATTACAATGCCCAAATCTTTCCTTGGGTAAAAATTGTGTTAATTTCTTATAATTAATTCAGGTTGATCAATTATGATACCATATACTATATTTTATTTAAATTTTTTTGATCATTTTGACTAGAGTTTTACTATCTTAATACCATTATCCATATTACTCTAGATATTTTATGATTATGTTTACTGATTGAAGAAATTATTTATATTTTATATTATAGTTTCAATATTAATGTATATATAGATTATGTTTCACCCCTTTCATTTTATAAATGAATTGGACTTAGTAAGTGTCGGGCGGGGCCCATTATAGCCCCTCGATGAATCGGTAGGTCTCATGAGACAAACTAGACCGAGTTTTCGTCTAGGCCTTACCAACTTATTAGATTCTTGGAATAAATCCTTTAAAATAATGAATTCTTAACATAGATACTTGATAGTATATTTATGATGTCCCATATTATGAATTCCATCATTATGATATTATTTATTGATAATCCATGTGATTATTCGATTGGTACAATATCCACAGTTAAGTATCATTCCCATGTGATCTTTATATGGTGTTATTTGATCATATTTTATTCCTTATATATTATTCTCAAGTTTATGTTTTAATGTAATTATTTGTTAGTTATTATCCTTGAATTACTATTTATGTTTTTTATGATATCTTCTATTGTATTACTTATGCTTACTAAGAAACTTGTTCTCACCCCTTTCTTATGTTTTATTTTTTTCCCAATATGCCAAGATTTATCTTATGATTGACATGTCTAGATAATCTTGAATAATAGGGATGATTCCAAAGGAGTTTATATTTTTTTTAATTCATTTCATGTTGTAATGTAAAAAAGTATGTTTGTATTTGGTTTTTAATAGGTACTAAATTATTCAGTCTTTTGGGATGCAACTTCCTTGTTTATTATACCAATGTAATAAAGTCATCTACTATAGACTACTAGGGTCAGGGTCCTTATAATTAGTATTATAAGAAGTTTAGTAGAAACTTTGGAAACTAGATTTAGGAAAAAAAATATATTACGGAATATAACCCTATGATAGAATTTGATGATAATTATAGAATAACATCCCAAAAAACCATGTTTTTTAGATTAATTATGCATAAATATTTCAATTTATATTAATTATTTCACTAGTTATTGAGATTATGGATAGTTACATGACATAATCTAGTGTATATCATCATTTATAAATGGATCCAATCAAAATTAATGGGAACTTAATATATGAACATGATCCATAGAGTAATAAGAATCATATCTTTTCGAGTCTTAAGAAAATATTTTTAAGGGAACAACTCTCCCAAATATTCTCATTATATGAGGATATAGTATCATGTTCTAAAGAAACAAAGAATGAATTATCTATGTATTATGGATTTATAAGGAATAACAAGAACAAAAGTATAGCTAGGAGAAAATTAGATAAAGTAAATAAGAGAAATAAGTATTTTCCCATATGTGACTATTTTTGAAAGAAACACCTTGGTACTTACTTAAAAGGAATGGGAGTTTTCTATAAGTGTGGAGAGAAATGGCACTACTCTAGTGATTACAAGGGTAAAAAAATAGTTTCCAATGTATAATGCTTCAAATTCATGGATATGGGATGCGATATAAATTAATGTCTCAAACTTCAAAGGAATATACCCCAAAAAATGATAATAAATCATGGTCAATTTAAGCTACGACCATAGACGATGAGGAATGATCAATATTATTAGGTTTGGGTTAAATAATTGTGTTATTTTAGTACTTTATAAATAATTCTCTAGTTATAATAATTATATGTTGTATAAGGATTGTATTGAAATACTTCTTCTTTAAGGAATTAGAATCATCTGATGAATAGAACCTATAATCAATAGAATTGATTATATTATAAGTTTATATACTTGAAAACACATGACTTAGAAAAGATAACCCTAAATTGGTGCTTTTTATTGATATTATAATAAATAAATTTTTATGGGATAGTATTGGTGACAAAAAATTGTTTAGTCATCTGATGGTTTATGTTATGCTATAATTAATAGATTTTTGGATTTAATGAATATATTCAATAACCTAATATTTTACTCCCGGAAGAATGCATGTTTTAATAAAGTTTTAAAGTAGATTAATGTATTCATATATTTGGTTTTATAAAATAATACCTACACTATTTTGGGAAATATTATGTTATGTTTATTTTGAAAATTTAGTGACATTCCTTATAAATTGTTGGTTTTTGAATTTGGACAGACATACTTTGGAAGAGTCTAAAGATTATTTACTTATGGAATGAATTAAGTTGGACATCAGATATTATTTTTTGAGTTTAAAGTATGACTTATTATATTTGATATCGCATGCTAACCATTTTTATTTCAGTAAATATTTAAAGGTTAGAGGAATGACTTATGGATTTTATGATTCATTAAAGTGATTTATAAAAAAATCATTATGAATAATCATATTATGGTGTATGAAATGAAGTTGAAATTGATCGAAAAAAAAACCAAATGATGAGATTAATATTATGAAATGAAAATAAACTAGGTAAGTTTATTTTTCATGTGCCTATATATATAGTAAAATAATACCTCAACTCTCAGAAAAGGATTCTAAAATAAAAATGTTATCTGTTTACTTTTCATTCTCTAAAATCAATAGACTTTTAATGGATCACATATTTGTGTTTTTTTATGGTTAACATTATAATGAAAATGTTCTATATCACTATACATAAGAACTGTATAGTTATATTTTTCTTCCATATCCATATTTTCATTTTGTACTAATGTTATCCTATTCAAATCCCTAATTTTGTGGTGACCTTCACACTTCCCTTTCCCTATTTTTAAGAAGAAGTTTTTTAATCCTTTTACAAATTTGAGATTTCCACAAGGGTATTTTAAAATGACAAGTCCATGATTACTAGTAACGCCCTGACCCTAGTTAGCCAGAGTCGGTGCATTATTTTAATACATTGGTATGATTACAAGGAATCAAGTATCGAAGGACTGATCAGTTTAACAATATTGGAAAATATATTACATACATGAATGTTACATTACACTTTATAACATACAACACAAAATAAATAATCCTTTATGAATGCCATTATTCCCTTAGCATAACCCTGTATATTAATCACAATACACTTCTTGGAATCCTAGGAAAAATAAAACATAGAAATGGGTGAGCTCAGATGCTCAATAAGGATAACAATACAACAAAAACATTCATAAATAAGTATAAAATTTTTTAAAAATGTATAAAACTAAAAAAAGAATTTTCAACATAAAATTCATCATAATATAGAAAATATAAATCAAAATAATTTCATT
The DNA here is from genome assembly GCA_963277665.1 of Viscum album. NCBI lineage: Eukaryota > Viridiplantae > Streptophyta > Magnoliopsida > Santalales > Viscaceae > Viscum > Viscum album. The sequence continues at coordinate 1,513,229,577 of OY728127.1, read as the reverse complement.
TACTTACTCACATGGATATTCTACTAGTCGAATAATCACATGAAATATCAAGAGTCACTTTCATAATGATGGAATGAATAATTCCAAACTTCATAACCACATAGTAAAGGCCTTGTGCCAATAATAAAAATAAGATTTTGTCAAGGCCATGTTCCAAGACACTAGTTTCTCTCATGAGACCTACCGATGCATCGAGAATCTATAGCAGGCTCCACCCGTCACTTACTAAGTCTAATGCATTCCTCATATGAAAAGTTTTAAACATAACATAAACATTCGTATTAAAAATAGCATATGAAATTTCAATACCTTATCCATAAACTATTAATGGTATAAAAATAACACATACACAGTCAAACATATCACAAAACCTGTAATACAATATGGAAGATTTGTATCATAATAAATCAACTTTATACAAGTTTAAAATCCATCCAGGGATGTTGATATAGATGAAAATGATTTGTAAAAATCGTTGAGAGAAATATAATTTTTTCATAAAAACAAAATTTAGAAAGGAATAAATTAAAATAAATTTTTGAATAAAAGTGTCCCACAACACTTTCAAACTTTTTAAAGGAATTAACATTTTAAAAACATTCATGTCCATATAAATAAATCCTTAAAACCATTTTAAAAACATAGACATTAATGAGAATGATTTAGAAGAATAAATATTTAAAACATTTAAAATGATGTTTTAGTAAAAAAAAGTCCCTTAAAAAGAATCCCTTTGTAAACTCTTTTATGAAATATGGACATGGATAATAAATATGTCCCAGTAGATACTTACGTAAAAACAACCTCGTATAATAAAGAGATTGTGAAATTAACGCTTACCTTGCACTTTACTTTGGTCAGGGGTACATTTAACATCATGTATAATGACCATTATATGTTATTAGATTATACCAGAACCATATTCATATTATATCATACATTATTCATTTATTACTTTATACAACCCATTTAATAATAGTTTTCATGTTAAATTAACATTTTGGGTAATAATCGTTTTCTTTATCGTACGTATTTTAACTTGTTATTCTTGATCGTATAATTTATATCATGATTTAAATACTTCCATAATATAAACCTTGATTTTTATATCATATCTATTTATAATATAAATATTTATAATAAATATATATATGAAATGGAAAACACCGTGTATGGAGACGGTAGGTCGTACGTACGCAAAAACGTTGTTTCTATTTTCATATCGTATTGAACGGAAGTAAGTGAATAAGATATATGTAATTACATAAATATATATATATATATATATATATATCCATTAGAATTATTATGTCATATATTACATACTTATTAGTAATATTTTTTTTATAATCGTCGATGAATGGTGAACGTGGAAATGAATCTCATCGCATCGTGGAGACGATAATCCGTATGTACACACGAGCAAAAATATCATTTCCTTAAAGGTTTGGAATTGAATGGTATATTTATTTTAAAAAGAAATTATAATGTTGTTTTAATTAATTATATACATATTAATCATCATTATATCCATCCAAATAACATAGTGTTGAATAACAAATTGCACCATGGTGTGGAGACGGTAACTCGTACGTACGCACGCATGGTGACATTATTATTCATAGGATGGATAGAATAATGAATATGGTTGTTACATATTTATAATAAAATCACAGTATATATAAGGTACTGGATTTATTATTTTGGTATGGTAATAACAAAGAAAGAGTAAGTGGAAGAAGAAAAGAACTTGAAAGAGGGTGGTGAAATCATTACCTCTTCTTTGGGTTCTTCCTTTTGATTTGATCAAAATGGATCCCTAAGTTGGCTCTCTGACCAATGTAATTCCTCTAGGATGAATTTAGGATAGTTTTTAGGATATTTTGGCATGGTTTGGCCGATAAAAATGGCTTTGGACGTGTGAATTTGAGGGAAGGGGAATTGGCCTTTTATAAGAGGGGTGAGGGCACCTTAGGAAAAGATTGAAATATTATTTTATAATAAAATAATTTTCTGTTTCTAATGGCTCAAAAATGAATTATTTAAAGGATAAGGTGGGGATGGGTCGAAAACCACTCAACCAATAGTTTTTAGATAGGTTTTGGTCACTATATAAGCCTTATCTTTTAGATTTAACTCTTAGTTAAATAGTTTCACATTTACCATGTCTCTTTGTATTTTTATATTTTATGGTAAATAAAATTACAATAAACTTCTAAGAGAACCCCAAGTGGTTCATTAATGGTAAAAATATCATTATATAAGTCTTCTGGACGAACCTTATATTTTTAGGATTATTATATCAACCAATAATATTGTATTTGTTTTAAAAACTCATTTATGTCAATTTTGACATTATTTAATAATTGATTTTTGTTAAATTCCTAAAAACTTAATTAATTCAAAATAAATAAATTTAATAAACCCTAACATGTCATAGTCAACTATAAAATTTGTTTATGTCATCAAAACTTTCAAATTATATTCATTTTAGTATTTATAATATCATTTATTTGATTGTTTCATTAATAAGGAAAATACAGCATCATTATTGTGTCACATATAAATATATTTATTTTATGTCTAAAAATTTTAAATAAAATATCAAGAGGTATGAAATATTTTTATAATTATAATGACTATTTATAGCCTAATAGATCAATTACATAACCTCATATAAAAATTGTTTTACTAAAAGATATTTTCTTTTGTTATTTTTGTCTTTACTTTAGATTATTTAATATAAAATGTCATTATCACTCCCAAGTGGCTTCATGGGGTCCCAAAATCAACCCAAGGATGACCATGGTCGTACATATATCATAAAATAGGGTTATTACACGTGTTAGGGTAATTTAATATTATTATAATATTATTTTTTAACCTTATTTACTGGATTTACCCCTTTAAACACGGTAAAAAATATTTACTGAACTAAATATTCCTAATGTCTAAAAATAAAAGTTACCTATATACACAATTTTAACCTCATGATTCCAAATATGGAATCCATTTTACAAAATTTAAAGCATAGAACTGGCAGAAATTAATTTGAAATTAACTCTCGTTGTCAAAACAAAAAGAGTGTTTTTATGAAATAATAACTATCAAAAGATTGACACTTGTTTTTGTCGAATTTAAATGTGAAATTTACTTATAATTTCCTAAATTTTTTTAAATAATAAAATTATAATATAATTATACTTCCAAACCATTCAAATTCATAATTTATCACAATTAATTATTTTGATTAAAAAAGTTGTTTTTAATTAAAATTTAGTGATTTTCACTATTCATAAAAATATGGAAGTTATCAGAAAAGTACCAAAAATTTATACAAAATAAAATTTTATGTTCTGATTCTAAATAATAATTTAATTTCATTAAATTTAATATATAAAATTTTTAAATATTGGTTTTAAAAAAAGTTTCTTTATTAAAAGGTGGTATAATTACACTTTGTTTTTTGAAAAATACTTCTTTTATCTGGAAAAAATGAATTTTTTCTTACATTATGTATAAGAAAATCATAATATGGATTCCTAAATTATAATGATTATATAAAGTTCAATATTCACTTAATACTATTCATAACCACTTTTGAACGGCTAGTTTGGTAAGTCGTGGTGCGCTTGAACTCGGTGTTGCGTGTAGTGAATGTTATTGAATTACTTTGAAGAAATAGAGTACTATGAAATCTTGGGGTGTTACATTCTTCCCTCCTTCAATAAATGGCATCCTCTCAATTTGAAATTGTTCTTCTCAAATAAAAGGTTGAAAATTGAAAATACCTTTGTGGGAAAACCCACATCAGAAATTGGTTTAATAAAATTTAGTCTTAATAAGACGAAAAGGGAAATGAAAGGGTCACCACAAAGTTATGATCTCGATTAGGAGAAAATTGGTGGAAATTAGAGACACATAACTGGAGAAAAAATTTAAATATTTATAGGGAGTTATTGTGGTCATAAATCACAAAAAAGTGTAAAATTGAGGGCCTCAAACCCAACAATCTATGATTATTTAAAATACCACCAGTTCAACAAAACATAAGGTGTTAGGATAACACATTTTTTGTTTTAAGATATATTCCCAAAAGTTTAAGAATTAATTTATTCATATAATAAGAGGAAAAAATTATATATATAAATATACACTTGACAAGTAGAGTTTCATCATTCAACTAATTCCTACCACAAACTCATCTTTCAATCCAAAATATTTCAAAAAATATTCTATTTATCCTAATCGTATAGGGTTCCAAAAATAATTAATTTATAATCCACCTATCAGAAATTAAAAAAAATAGATTATACAATCCATGGACTTCACATTGTCCAGTGATAGGCAATAAATCCCAATCGCACTATGGTTGTGGGTTCGATTCCCGCAGCTTTGTCCGACACGACGGATTGTCACACAGTCTGTGTGTTGTCCTTTTCATAAAACTATAGTATTATAATATTCCAAAAATAATCTTAATAAATGTTTTAACCTTAAAAAATACTATCAAAAGTTCAACTTAATCCATTCCAACCTTTATAGTTATCCAAAATACCTCTATCCAAACACACAGTCCAAAATTTATAAGGAAGTTAAACACAATGAAGATCCCTTTTTCCATGTAATAACATGTGAATGCCTTCATCATTTATTCTTTTAAAACATGGTAACACCCTGGATTACCTTAAAACCATATTGATTACTTTCATGCTCCCTTAATATTTATAGAATACTAGATATACTCTTTATATCCAAAAATGTTGTAAACTCCAACAATGATGGAATATACAAACCATTAATCAATTCCAAGGTAGTCAAGAATATCCAATATAATTTATCCAAATAAACCATCTCTTATTCCAAAATTACTACCTTAGTATCAGGACCATATAATCTCAAATTCCCAATGAAATAGCACTGCAGTACAATCCTTATTTATTTCCATAATTCATATAACCAGTACATCGTTGATAAAACACTCAAATGACATAATTCTTTAATAACAACATAAGAACTATTAATCATTCCTCTTCATCTTTGGTAGTATTATAACTTGATTCTTATCCAATAGCAGCATTTGGGGTATACTCTGATGATTTGTACATTTATTCACGTAGTGTCCCAACTCCTTGCAGATAAAGCATTGTACATTTGAAACCTTTTTCTCACCCTTGAAACCATGTACTTGGTGTCATTTTTCTCCACACTTATAATAAACTCCCATTACCTTTAAGCATTTAAAAAGGTGATTCCTTCCATAGTTATCACATATGGGAAAATCATTCTTTCCCTTATTCTATTTATCAATCTTTCACTCTACCATCCTTTTCGTCTCTTGCTTCCCTTAAAAGCTATAGGACTCAGAGAATTCTTTACTTATCTTATTAACACATGATATTATTTCTTCATATTTTGAGAATAAGTGGGAGACTATTTCCCATCTAAATGTTGGCTTAATACCATGAAATATTTGATCCTTCTTACTCTTTGGATCATATATATTATTGGGGTTCTCATTCCTTCTATTGGGAGTCATTTCTAAACAATGGCATACACTAAGTCAGTTATGAATTTCAATGAATAATTTCAAACTTGTAAAATACCTAACATAAATTAAACAGTTTATGGATATAATCCATGACCATAAAAATGATTTCTTTGAGGAAGTATTTACTCCTAAATCCTTCATAATGTATTGTAATAAAAATGTGAACTATCCTAAGCATATCCCCAGAGAGTGTCGTAAATAAGAGTACAACAAGGCTCATTGTCATGCACCAGTTCCCGTTCGAGTCCAGTTCAAAGTGGTGTTTTCGGGTTTTACCCCTAGGTACATCTGTGCCAGAGCTACCTCTACCTAATCGTATACAAACAGGGATGTATTTCTTAAAAAACTCACAAAATCTCTACAGTATCAATATTCTAGGAAGTTCTTCTACACTAATCCTCAAAGTCTATCTTAGGGTAATGTTCCTTAATTAGAGATTTTCTAAATCTAGTTTCCAAGGTTATTGCTAAACCTCCTCTGATACCAACTGTAACGCCCCGACCCCAGTTACCCAGAGTCGGTGCATTATTTTAATACATTGGTATGATTATAATACACTTATTGGAATCCTGGGAAAAATAAAACATAGAAAGGGGTGAGATCAGATGCTCAATAAGGATAACAATACAGCGGAAACTTTATTAAATAAGCATAAAAATTTAAGGCAATGTATAAAGATAAAACAAAAGCCTTTTCAACATAAAATTCATCATAATATGGAAAATATTAATCAAAATAATTCCATTTAATTACTCACGTTGATATTATATTAGTAGAATAATCACATTCAATATCAATAGCCAGTTTCATAATTATGGAATGCATAATGTCAGACTTCATAACCACATAGTCAAGGCCTTATGCCAAGACTACAAATAAGATTTTGTCACAGACTTGTGCCAAGACACTAGTTTGTCTCATGAGACCTACCGATGCATCAGGGAGCTATAGTGGGCTTCACCCATCACTTACTAAGTCCAATTCATTCCTAATATGAAAAGGTTTAAACATAACATAAACATTCGTATTAAAACTAGCATATGAAATTTCAATACTTTATCCATAAACTATGAATGGTATAAAAATAAAAAATCCACAGTCAAACACATCACAAAACCTTAAATACAATATGGAAGAGTTTTATCATAATAAATCAACTTCAAACAAGTGTAAAATTTATCAAAGGACATTGACATAAATGAAATCAAAACTATTTGAGAGAAATATCTCTTTCTATTTTGAAATCAGTTATGAGTCACATAATTATAAAAAAACATTTATTTTGAAAATATTCCTATAAAATTTTAAGGGAATCTTCAACTATGTTATAATGTCAGAAAATAGTCGCACCCACTGTATAAGTTAAAAAAACATTCTTACCTTAATTTTGTCGACAAGGTCATAAAGTACCTTGTTTGGAAAACGACAGAAAGATTTCTTTCAAAAAAATATAAAGTAAAATAAGGATATAAATGACATTAACCAATTGTATATTAAATAGTAAAAATGTTTTGAAATAAATTTTTAAGAAACATGGATGTGGTTGATAAATAGGTCCTAGTAGATAATTACGTATAAACAACCTCAGATAATGAAGAGATTGTGAAATTAACCCTTACCTTGCACTTTCCTTTGGTCGAGGGTACGTTTAACATCCTGTATAATGACCATTGTATGTTATTATATTATACCAGAACCATATTCATATTATATCATACATGATTAATTTATGACATTATACTACCCATTTAATAATTATTTTCAAGTGAAATTAACATTTCAGGTAATAATCACTTTCTTTATCGTACGTATTTTAACTTATTATTCTTGATCATATCATTTAGATCATGATTTAAATACTTACAAAATATAAACCTTTATTTATATATCATATATATTTAGAATATAAATATTTATAATATATATATTTATGAAATGGAAAACACCGTTTATGGAGACGGTAGTTCATACATACGCATAAACGTTGTTTCTATTTTTATATCGTATTGAACGAAAGTAAGTGAATAAGATATATGTAATTACATAAATATATATATATATATATATCCAGTAGAATTATTATGTCATATATTATATACTTATTTGTAATATTTTTTTTATAATCGTCGATGAATGGTGAACGTGGAAATGAATCTCATCGCGTCTTGGAGACGGTAATCCATACGTACGCACGAGCGACAATATCATTTCCCTAAAGGTGTGGAATTGGATGGTATATTTATTTTAAAGATACATTATCATGTTATTTTCATTATATATATACATATTACTCATCATTATATCCATCCAAATAACATAGTGTTGAATAACAAATTACACCACGGCGTGGGGACGGTAAGTTGTACGTACGCACACATGGTGGCATTATTATTCATAGGATGGATAGAATAATTAATATGGTTGTGTAATATTTATAATAACATCACAGTATATATAAGTTACTGTAGTTATTATTTTGGTATGGTAATAACAAAGAAAGAGTAAGTGGAAGAAGAAAAGAACTTGAAAGAGGGTGGTGAAATCATTACCTCTTCTTCGGGTTCTTCCTTTTAATTTGATCAAAAGGGATCCTTAGATTGTATTAATGACCAAAGTAATGAATCTAGGATGAAGGTAGGATATTTGGGAGGATGTTGGGGTAGGTTTTGGCTGAGCCAAATGGCTTTGGAGGTGTGAATTTGAGAGAAGGGGAAGTGTCCCTTTATAAGAGGGGTGAGGGGCACCTTAGAAAAAGATTAAAATATTATTTTATAATAAATTCATTTTAGGTTTCTAATGGATCAAAAATGAATTATTTAAAGGATAATGTGGTTATATTTCGAAAACCACTCATCCAATAGGTTTTAGACATATTTGGGTCACTATATTAACCTTATCTTTTAGATTTAACTCTTACATAAATAGTTTGACATTTACCATGTCTCTTTGTATTTTTATATTATATGGTTAATAAACTTACTATAAACTTCCAAGAGAACCCCAAGTGGTTAATTAATAATAAAAATATCATTATATAAGTCTTTTTTCCGAACCTTATATTTTTAGAATTATTATATCAACCAATAATATTGTATTTGTTTTAAAAACTCATTTCTGTCAATTTTGATAATATTTAATAATTATTTTTTTTAAAGTACTAAAAACTTTATTAATTATAAATAAATTTATTTAATAAACCCTAACATGTCATAGTAACCTATAAAAGTTTTTTATGTCATAAAAACTTTCAAATTATATTCATTTTAGTTATTATAATATCATTTATTTGATTGTTTCATTAATAAGAAAAATACTTCATCGTTATTGTGTCATATATAAATATATTTATTTTATGTCTAAAAATTTAAAATAAAATATCATGAGGTAGGAAATATTTTTAGATTTATAATTAATATTAATAGTCTAATAGATCAATTATATAACCTCATATAAATTTTTTTTTACTAAAATATATTTTCTTTTGTTATTTTTGTCTTTACTTTAGATTATTTAATATGAAATGTCATTATCACTCCCAAGTGGCACCATGGGGTCCCAAAATCGACCCAAGTATGACCATGGTCGTAAATGTATCATAAAATAGGGTTAGGATACATGTTAGGGTAATTTAATATTATTATAATATTATTTTTTAACCTTATTTATTGGATTTACCCCTTTAACCACGGTAAAAAAATATTTACTAAAGTAAATATTCCTAATGTCTAAAAATAAAAGTTTCCTATATACACAATTTGGACCTCCTAATTCCAAATATGGAATAAGTTTTTCTAAATTCAAAACACAAAAATGGCATAAATTAATTTAAAATTAATCCCCGTTGTCAAAATAAAAAGCGTGTTTTTATGAAATAATAATTATCAAAAGATTGAGACTTGTTTATGTCAAATTTAAATGTGAAATTACTTATAATGACCTAAATTTTATTAAATTATAAAAATATAATATAATTATAATTCTAAACCATTAAAATTCATAATTTATCATTATTAATTATTTCGATTAAAAAAGTTGTTTTAATTAAAATTTAGTAATTTTCACTATTCATCAAAATATGAAAGTTATCAGAAAAGTAACAAAAATTTATCCAAAATAAATTTTTATGTCCTAATTCTAAAGAATAATTTAATTTCACTAAATTTAATATATAACATTGTTAAATATTGTTTTTAAAAAAAGGTACTCTATTAAAAGGTGGTAAAATTGCATTTTTTTGAAAAAAAATTCTTTTATCTGCAAAAAATTAATTTGTTCTTACATTATGTCTAATAAAATCATAATATGGATTCCTAAATTATAAGGATTATATAAAGTTTAAAATTAAGTTAATAATATTCATAACCACTTTTGAATGGCTAGTTTGGTAAGTTGTGGTGCGCTTGAACTCGGTGTTGTGTGTAGTGAAAGTTATTGAATTACTTTGAAAAAATAACGTACTATGAAATCTTGGTGTGTTACATTACCAATCATGATATTAAATTCAAATGATTAAATTTAATTAAGTAGGGGAGAATATAACAACCAAATATTTTTTTGTATGTCTATTTTAAATTTAACATCTTCAATAGCTTATGTTGCACTCAACACCAAGTTTAAAACTATGATATACTATTTAAATTGTGAAACTTATAACCTAGTTTTTAAATTGGTGGTAATTAATATTATTAACCAAATTTTGAAATTTATATATTATATATTCAATCAAATTAATCCAAATTATATTTATAATCATTAGATAAGAATAAATCCAATTTTACCCATTAAAATCTATTTTTCTAAATGCAGTTTTACTGCATTTTAATGGAGTACTTGTTTTAAAACTAAATTTTGATACTTTTAAAAGTTATATTGAATAAAATAAACTTAATTTTGAAAATTTAAATTTAAAAATTATCTTAGGATGATTTTTTTGTATTTTTTTGAAAATATTTATTTTCCAATGAATAATGAAAAATACAGATTTTTGTAAAATTATCAATCTCGTTAAATTAATGTCTATTTATGATTTTAATTTTTCATAACCCATTAAATTATAAATTAAAATTATTTATATCATAAATGACCTTATGATATATTTATATCAGTGAATAAGTAAATAAAAGTTTTAAAAATGATAAATTAGCTATTGGTATTTTTGTGAAATGTAAATGTTTATTTACAAATTTATAAATAATATAATTTTTTAAAACAAAATTTATTTTCAAAAAGTAGATTCATAAATTAATATTTTTTTATTATGATTATAAGATATTTTTATGAGAGCTCAATTAATTTTTCAGAGTGTCATAAAATTAGTTATAATTTTATAATCGGTATTTTTTTAATAAATGCTGATTTTAATTAAAAATTAACGTTTTCATATTTAGAAAACTATTTTTATAAAATGGAGTCCATTTTTGAAATCTAAATATAAAAAATTGGTTAGGGTGAATTTTTAGTATTTTTCTGAAATAGTTGAATGTTTTTGAATAGTGAAATATGGTAATTTACGGTATTTAACATTATAAGTAAATAAATGAATTTTTGAGTCATGGTTGAGACATGGATGATTTAAGTGGCCATTATCTCAAAATAAAATGATCTAATTACATTATTTAGTAACTATAATCAATATTATTAATATTATTGAGCCAAAATAATAAACTAATGACTAAAGTAATAAAAAAACACCCATCTCCTCCACTATAAATATCACCCCTCACAACCCCTTCTCCTTACACCTTCTAAGATTCTAAGCTAGATTATATTCTATAAAATTCCTCTCCCAAACCTCTTACCCATGTTATAGTCTTGTTAGTCTTACAAAAAGACCATTTCCAAGAGTCTTATGGAGGTTCTCTAGGAGACGACACTCAAGAGGTAAAACCCTCCCTCTTTCTCATTTAATTTCTTTTCTTTTCTGATTCTTTCCTCACCTCCCTAATCCAAAGTTTCATGGTAACTATATTATCATAAATATACTATAATTTCATTATGTTAATGGAATATGAATCACAAATTATCTTCTCTTCTCCTTTTATTCTAAAATTGAAAACATCGTACATGAGGTATCGATTCAACGCATTCATGGAAGATGAGTTTTTTTGTATTACCACCTTCAAGGATTGTCATAAAAATTATGGTTAATCCATATTATAATATGTGTATTAAAACTTATTTAATGTTCTGGAACAAGTATATAAATATAGTATTAAATAAAATTATGATAATTCGTTATGGTCGTAAAAACCGCCAAAATGAATTAAATCATTTTCATTAACATTTTATGTAATGAATCATCCAAATACCATATAATAAAATGATATATGTTATCATATAAACATATATAAGTTTACTCACTACAATCAGTATTTTTTTATTTTAAAATGACACTTTTAATTGGAAGTGTGAACCCAAAGAAAATCCCACCAAATACAACTAATCAAGAAAATAAACCGTCACCGCCCACATAAGAGTTCAAGAAACATGCCTGGATCATTTTCAAAATTAAAATTAAAAAAACCATAAAAGAGATTAGGGATAACATAACATTGTTCCACCCAAGAAACCAACCCTTTGTCACCTCCCCACCATCATCACATCGCCTGCATCAGTCGCATCAACGCCAACCGCTGTCATCTTCGCATTGGAGTCGAACACAACCATGTCGTCGATGGTCAATTCATCATCACCATCCACATCCCTAAACCATATGTTAAAAATAACATCCTAAATACCCTTTAATTCCACTTTAAATCTCCTCCTGTAATAGAATGGTGGAATTTGGATCCAGAGAAGAGAAAAAAGAGGGCTTTTGAAAGGAAGAGTGGTAAGAACCTCAGAACCGTCAACACTGATGAGAGATAACATTGTCGATGGCATCACAGACAACCGCATAACATCAATGTAACACCATGGAATCAAACCCAACATCTACACCATCTTCCCCCCACCCTCTTCATCTCTATCCATGATGACATCCAACACCGCAACAGATGCAAAAATCATTGAGACCAGATACCAAAACGAATTTCCCACCGATCAAAAATTAAAAAGAAATAACACACACAAAAATACCACAAACCTTTTATGATATATTTTATGAATAATCACTAAGAAATATGAAAATATAGAAACCATATTCACTAGAAAAAATTGGCCCATCCCACGCATGGAGCACCAAAGGTCGTCGAGCTGCACATTCAAAAACTACGATGTTACCCCTATGCTAGATCCGATAGGGAGAGGCATAGAGGAACCTGAGGTTAGAGTAGGGTCTTTAATGCCAGAGAAATATGAAAACCTGTAACATTGAAGAAGACCTAAATCTATCCAAGCAAAAGGGAACAAACTCTAGTAGCACCTGAAAATTCATCATCTGTCAGACCACAAAATCAAAAGCCTCTTTGAATCCTCTACTCCAGCGCCGACTAGGAGAGGTGCATAGAATCATGAGTCTATGGAAGGATTGGTTAGTAGAGGGCCTCCATAGCACACCAAAGAGTGAAAAAAAGAAGAAGATAACATAATTGTGGAAGTCTAAAGAAGGAGGAGATGGGAAGATCCATCAGAAACCCTATGGGAGGAACTGCTGAGAGCAAGAGAGGCCAGGAGAATGTGGTGAAATTAATTAAAAAGTATTTATCACTTATATAAGTTTATTAATACTATATAATTTCAATTCGGTAGATGTTATTTCCATTTGAAAATAACTCCCATATTTATATACAAGGGAACCTTCCATAAAATAATGAATCAAACGCACCTGGAACAACAAAATTAAACACTATAACCCATAAAAATGGCCATAAATGAACTTAACAAAATTATAATAAATAAAATATATATTTAATATGTTATTAATTAATTAATTAAGGAATATAATTTAATTATAAAGTTTATTAAGTACAAGTACATAATGCTTTCATATATAAGGTAAGGGTTTTCTCATCTCACAATTATTTATGTGAGATATGCCTTATTCACCACTTATTAGTTATGTGTGGTGTATATATACTGAAATTTGATATATCATATCATGAATCTATATATATTCATTGTATTAAATCTTTCATTTTATAATTATTAATTTTATGGGGCATATGATTTGATTGATTGCAACGGGTAAGGGATTCTCACTGAACCATCATTTTTCCTTTGGGTTACGCTTTCTCTATCTTTACCCCGATGTAATTATTAATTATTCTTATTCACATCTTATGAATTATATATATATATATATGTTTCAAATATATTTATCCAAATAAATTCATCCTTTTTATAGTGAAATACATATTTTATAAGGTTCCCTTCTAAATTCCCCTTGATTAGCAAGACCAATTAAATGGAACTTCCCATTTTCTTACCCAATTTCAAGTACACTGCATAATCTATTTTAAGCCACCAAAATTATTATAAAGTAAAAATTTTTACCATGAAAAAACATATTATTTAATTTCTTGTTTTGGGAAAAAAATTATTCATTTTTTCATTTTAAAGACTCTTTAATATCTTCCCTTAAACCGCACTAAAGTGGCTCATTTTTAAAGTTTCCTAAACACTATTTTTACAGGTTTTCACTTAATTTGGACATAAATTATCATGATATATGCCTATTATACCTTATAAATGTATGTTTTTTATTTAAATACATTCTTTTAGGGAAATTTTTTTTGATATGACGATTTTTTATGCCTTATGGCATGATTACAATACCAATTTCATTCCATAGGTAACCCTTATGTTAATTTCTTATGCTTAATTGAGGTTGATATATTATGATATCATATACCATATTTTATTGAATTTTTTATGATAATTTTGACTTGGTTTTTACTATCTTGATACCATTCACCATATTACTTTGGATATATTTTATGATTATGTTTATTGATTAGGGAAATTATTTACATTTTATATGCTAATTTCAATATGAATGTATATGTGGATTATATTTTACCCCTTTCATATGAAGAATTAATTAGTCTTAGTAAGTGTCTAAAAGGGATATCTATAGTCCCTTTATGAAAATGTAGTTCTCATGAGACAGACTAGACCGGTTTTTTGATAAGGCCTTACCCACTTATTAGATTCTTGGTATGAAGCCTTGAAAGTAATAGATTATTGTCACGGATCCTTGGGAGTATGTCTATGATGTCCCCCATTATGGATTCCCAAATTATGATATTATTTATTGATAATTAATTTGATTTTTAAAATAATATAATATACATGGTTAAGTATCATTCTAATTTGATTATTTATATGGCATTATTTGATAATCTTGTATTCCTACCATATTATGCTCAAGTTTATGTTTTAATGGAATGTGTTGTTAGTTATTCACATTTCCTTATTATTTATGTTTATTTATGATATCTTACACTTTATTTATTACCCTTACTAAGTATCTGAGCTCACCCCTTTTTTATGTTTTATTTTTCCCCAGGATGTCAAGATGTATATTATGATTGATTTGTAGGGATAATCTATAATAATATGGATGTTTCCAAATGATTTTATGTATTGTATTTTATTTTAAGTTGTAATGTAAAACTTATGTTTGTATCTATTTTTCCAAATCTACTAAACTATTTGGACATTTAGGATGTGACTTCCATGTTTATTATACCAATGTAATAAAATAGTAAAATATAAAAAAACATGTCTTAAAGTTCAAAAACCAAGAAATAAAACCTTGGTTAATAAAATGGTTTTAAATATTCCACAACCTGTATATCCAAGGACTATGTTTTGAAATTAATAAACAATTCCCATTCATTTTCTATAAATACCCACCCATTATCCTATTCCTCTTCACTCAAAATTCATTTAGCATCAATTCCCTCTAATTTTTTATCTCAAGAGTATACCCAAGGAGTCTCTAAGGTTATAAATAGTTACTCTCAATTTTTTAGAATATGGTTTTCAATTAAGGGTTTCTCAATCATCTTCTTTCCTTTTCAATCGCAATCCTTTTTCTATAATATCATTTAAAATTAATTTTCATATACTACCATGATTTTAATTCAATAGTATTATCATCCCTTTTATATGTTTTTAATTATATATTACATATTCACTCTCATTATATCTATTTCCTAATCTATTATTATGTCAAAGTAAAAATACATAACCTATTCTCTTTCTTTAATGGTGTTATTATTTCTATTTACTTTTCATTTTATTATGAAATGTTATTATGCCTCATTTCTAAAACTTCATAATTATATTATTAGTGAGGGACCACAATTCCCTCTAATTATGCCACCTTTATAAGTTGTTATAATACTCAAACATCCCTTTAGATATAAAAAATCCTAAAATTTTGGTAAAGTAAAAAGTGTGTGATTTCTAGTAAATGACATCCATGTCTATATACAAATAAGTTCATTAAAATTTAGAAAATATGCACATAGGTCTAATAACCTGGAAAAAATTGTTAGGTATTAACTAAATCTTTACTTGGTGCACAACAAGTGGGCTTAACTAATCACCTTGTTTGACACTCTTCAATTATATGATTTGGATGATTCATATGACCTTTACGAACCATAATGAATAATTTTAATATATCATTGATTTTATATAAAACTATTACAAATTTTTAAACACATTGAATATTTCCTACTTAGATTCTTCTTCCATAAAAGTACCCTACACCGTTATTTTTCATTTATTTAATAAGGTTATTTTCCATTACATTGTGAATATCCTCTATACTCTAGTTTTATTATTTGATATTCTCGTAAATAGACACATTATACAATTTCATGGGGAAATATTTATTTTTATCCATTATTTTTGTATAGATATAATTTGATTATCCAACCATTATTAATTTTTTACTTCCTTTGGGAAAATTATGATATGTATTATTTAGTCATTATCTTCATATAATGGATGCATTGTAATTATTATATGACGGGTGGGTCCTAGAAATATATACCCCCTTAATTCATTAGAAAGTCTCATAAAGAAATCTAGCTTGGTCTTTTGGTGTATTTCTTACCCATTTGTGTATGATGTATTAGAACGAAGCCCGGATGGTATGTTTATGATGTATGGAATTATGTATTCCATCACTATGGTATTACTTATTAATATCCATATGTTTATTTCTTATTATTTCATCCATGAATATATTATGCTTGACGTTTTCTTTTTATGTCATTATTCAATTTATTTATCCATTCTATATTTATTTATGTCAGGCTTAGGGTATAATAGCTTCTATTGTACTGTAAGGGAAAAGTTGTCCTAGGTCTTTCCTTTTATAATCTTGAGGTTATAGTAGGTAGTTGGAATATGGAAATCTAGATATAGGAGGAATTCATATTATAAACTTAGAAATCATGACATGAATTGTGATTCACAATTTTAATTTGGGTACATATATTGAAGGGTTTCTATGAGGAATTCATTGGATCAACTCAAAATAAATTTTTGTGTGAATTAGTTATTCATTATGTGAATGGGTTTTCCATATTTTAGAGTATGAAACTTAAATTTAAATAAATGTGGAATGTGAGGAATTCACAATATGAATTATGTAGTCACACAATGAATTCATCTTTTTCTATCCGAGTTATAAATTGGGGATCCCATCAAAATTATATTAATTCTCTTCTTCTCTCTCTAACCCTAAGAAACATGAAGAGTGTTTTGGAATTAATTTGAATACCCTTTTATTATATTCAATCACCTACTACTAGAGATCAATTTTTTGTGATCCAAGGTGAATTTTTTCCCTCCTAATGACCCTTGTTTCTCTTTCATTCTTTCTCTCTATTTTATAGAAACGGTGTTCCCTTGTTTTTATTGGTTTTCTAATGGATTTAGCCAAATCTATATCATTGAGATTATTTTATATGATTACATTTTGATTTTTTGTATTTCACATAATTTTTCATAGCTATTACCAAAAAAAATATTGAGGTAGGGGATCTATTACCTCTCTTTGATTTAAAGTGAAATTGTGAGATTTTCAAGATTTTATCCTTTTTTATAATTTAAATTAACCTAATAAATAAAATAACATCGTAAATATTTTTAAAGTGAGAATGAAATTATGGGTTTTCGTTGTGATCACTTATGGTTTTATGCTTTTTGATGCCTCGTGTTATGATAATATAGCTTATTATATTTATTTTGTAGATGTTGTTATGTTTATCTGGGTTAATATTTATATAAATATAATAAAAACATAAATTTAGAATCATGGTGGTGTGATTAAAGAAAGTGTAAGGTAAATTTATAACTTTTCTTTCATGAATTTTATAAAATATGAATTTAATATAAAATTTGTGTTTATATTGATTCATAGCTATTGATAATCGATAAGTTATAAAATTATTATTATTGAAAATCTATGTTTAATAAACCTATTAATTAAATATGGAAATTAATATGGTTTTTTGTTAAATATAAATTTTTGGGGATGATCAATCCCATTGAGAGAGGTTTAAATTCTTCGATTACATGGACTTACCACCACAAATTATGTGTGAAAAATACATTTGAAATTGTATGTGTGCTCTTAGATTTTAGATCCTTGAAGTGAGTGATACCTATGTTTGGTTGAATTCCTTAATGAAAATGGGTTGGAGTCTTGGGGTTGTTTTGACTAATGTTTGTTTTGATATATAAGCAATGGGATGGGATCCCTGGCTACACTGATGGTCAATTTCAGTGTTGTAAGGACCGATTGATATTATATACAATGGTGTGGGACACCAAGTTAGTCAGGTTGAATTTAGATTAGGTCTTTTTTATCGATTCTTACTTCTTTATTGATACTTAATAAATATTTGGGTGGTTATATGGTCCTTATTTTAAGGTTACCATTATCTAACACAGTCCAACTCTATGCAGTGTGAGTTTATCTTTTATGTGGTAGATTAGAAAGAGTATTAGAGTACCCAGATAATTTTTTATAATAAATGAATAAATAAATTAACCCATGAGATTTGGTGTTGTTTATGGTAGTGATGATAAATGATTTATATCATATTAATGGAAACCATGGAATGATGGAATAGGATTCTCTAAGAAGCATGAGTTTAAAATCTAGAATTTATAATGTGTTTTAATAAATCACGTTGTATTAAACAAAATGGTTAAACCAGATTTAATTATGGGATAATAAAACATTATAAGTAACTAAATAATTGATTAAATAGATGTTAATCATTAATTACTAAATGGTTGATGATAATAACATACTTCTGAATATAATTAAAGATAATTAATAGTTTCATCAATACTTGACTTAGAATATTAAGTTCTTAATCTTTGAAAATTAACAATGGAATAATATTAATTAATAGTTAACTAATTAATTAATATGGAACTTGATGTTATTGTGTTTTTTATATCAATTTCTAAGTAGTGGTGGTCAAGGGTCCTATGTGATGATAGAGACAGATGATTCAAAGGCTAGGTAGTTACCATTATTGTGGTTTTTGTGTGATATTATTTATTTTTTCTAATTTCATACACTACCCCACCTATGTTGGTAGGGAAACTGACACCCAAATATACTCAAGGGTGTTATATCCAATATCTAGGATACCAAGGAAATGGATGTATGACTTCTCCCTCTCCTATTATCACTCTTTGGATTTAGATATGAGTAGGTTTATCCTAGGATATAATGGCTTATGGTAAAGGGTTAATTCATACCTGGTATTTAACAAATCTTGGTTTACTATAAATTTATGTGTGGGATGTAATGGCTTGAGGTATAGTGTATACTTGTATCCAGATGTGGTTGATTTAGCTTTACATAACTGTATGTTTATGGGTTGTGATGGCTTGAGGTACAATTTATATACATAGGTCATAGTTGATTCCATACATACACTAGGTTATAGATGAAATATTTTTTATTTTTTTATGGATATTTGGATTTATTCCAACATGACATATTAATCCCTATGTGGGATTGGGGTAGGTAGGGATGAGGCCTACCTGGAATTAGGTACAACCTACTTATGGAAGGAATAATCACGAGATGTATGGAATCAGGGTGCTAGAGAAAACTACCGTAATGGAAGTGGAAGTAGAGTACCTTTATTATATATATATACATATATATATATATATATTAAAATGAATGGTTTTCATTTATATGCTACTTGGTGAGGGATCCATAGTGAGGATGGGGAAACTAGGATTACATGTTTATGTGATGAGTTAGTTTCATTTGTTTATCCATTGGGATTTAGTATAATTATTTTACATTTTATCAAGAGGTTATTTCGATTATCCTATTTAGTATACCAATTATTTTTACCCTATATATATTTAAACTATTTTTATAGTCCACAAAATTTAGTTGGTGATTGGGATAGGTTGCGATAATTCAAGGTGTTGTTCAGGAGCAATATGAGATTTTTTTTTTGACAACCAAGGATTAAATTTTGGTAATTTTAGTTTTTCCTTATAGTTATTTTAGTTTATGAATGAAATTACATGTTTTTTATTTTTTATGGTATATAAATGGTTTTGGTTGGAATTTATCCTTCTTATATCATATTCCTTAAAAATATATGAGTGTAATTTCTACCATTTTTTATATTGATATACCCATGGTTTTAGTAACCAATCTATGAAATATGGGAGGTTGGATTCGAGGTTCCTTATCTCTCTTTATTCATTATCCTATGAGGAAGGGTACCCTTGTATAGAGCGGGTCAGGATAGAGTAATATAAAAGGGACAATGGTTGAGATATGGTATGTAGTTCAGAGTTAAGCACTAGAAAGTATAAATTGATTAGTAGGGATATGGAATCATATTGGCTTAATATTTGTCGTAAACTAGGGTGAACATCTAAGAAATATAATTTTATGTCCACCTATGTAATCACCTTCATGTATACTGATCATGATATGAAAAGTGATACTTCTTTAAAAGTAGTAACCTAGGTGAAGATAATGCATCATAATGTTCTATGAATGTGTTTGAATTTGGATAGATAATGGTAAATTGGTTAAAATAAATTAATAGATAAATTTATTAACCATAAAATAATTTTTATATCATTTTTAGTAGTTACTAACATTTATTCTTTGATAGATATGGCTCCAGGTTGATGTACCCATCAGGATCATACTAAAGATGTTCCACTAGAAGTTTTAGTGGAGTCCACCACTATTGAAACTTGGTGGAGGACTCGGAGAGTTCAATCACAAGGGTTTTTAGATAAATGAGGGATTTTTTTATATCAATAGATAGAATGATAATTGTTGGTGGTGGATATAGCCTTTATTTTGATCCATGCTTAAGAGGTGCATTGTGATTCTTTAGCTATGATGATATTGTATGTATCAAATCTAAAGTGGTTCCTTTTTTACCAAATGGATCCTGAGGAGTCATCTATTCCATGGGATAATTTTAGGGATCAGTTTTGGGATGAATTTCTATATTTAACTGCTTAGAAAACATTTGTTAGGATAGCCTTACCCTTCAAAAAGGTATTTCCAGTGTTTGAGAGTTTACTATCATCTAAATTAACCTCTTACATATCCTTTGAACTCTATTAAAAATTAGGAGTTTTGGATGAGGAATTTTGAGAGGGATTTGTACCCAAAGGTATTACATTAGGTCACCCTGGTTATATTGAGGTAAAATGTTGAGGTACTAGTCAAAGGTAGAGGTCTTTGAGAGGATGTGGGCTAGAACCGAGTCATCATATGAAAGGATTATTTAGGTCTCTTCACTAAGAATATAAATGTTTAGGGATTCTATATTCCCTAATTAGAATAATCTTCAATTAGTATGAATCATTTTTATCCCTCTTAAACCTGTTTCATTGGATCTAGTAGTTCTAGGGACCTTTCCACTGGGGTGGGTGTGGTTTGATTCTCATTATATGGTTGTACCCATTAGAAGTGAGAGTGATTGACCTTTATTAATATCCAATGCATGGTTGGGGACCCATTTTAGGACTATCCTTTGTATTAATTTCATCTAAGGTAGCAATAATAGTAGTTGCGAATTTGGGATTATCAGTAGTGGAGAGGGGATGGTAAAATCATAGGGAAACCCCATGATATCCCTCATCCTTAGGGATATTGGGTACAACATAGCCATGAAGGTGTTTTCCATCAGGTCTATAGAGGTTATATAGTAAGTTGTGTCTAGATGAATGCTTTAGATTTTCCGGTGTTAGGAGAGCCTAACTTTATATTTTGTGTTATCTAACTATTTTCTAATTAGTTATATTTCTAGTTTGATTATAGAGCTACACATTCATTTTTTCACCCACCCTAGTCTAGGCTCTGGGATTTAAGGTGGACATGCCTTCACTTCCATTGGAATTAACTATTCATTTCAGATTTCAAGATATATTTTTTGTTGCCTATAGAGACTATTTCATGGTTATAGCATAGAGACGCTCTTGGGTGGACTTCCAATGTTTATGGATACATCCATAAAACATTGTCTTTGGTATGAATTTGCTATATTTGGTGCAAAATATTTTTTATTGCATAAATATTTGTTTCATATAATATGACATTGATAGAGACTATGTTGTGTTTTTTATTGAGTGATACCCTTAAATGGGTTATAGGAATATTGAATCTATATATTATTTGATTTTTGATTTGATTTTTTATTCTATGGAGGATTAGATGATGGTTTTTTCTAGTGTTGTTGAAGAGTACCATGACATATTTCCTGAAGTGGTTGTGACACTTCCTCCTCAAGGAATAATCGATTTTGGAATATAGCTAAAACTAAGTGTTTCTCTGATATCAATGTCTCCATATCATATTTACCCTTATGATTTGTGAGAGATAAGGATTTGGGTTGATGATATCTTTCTAAGTGGATTAATACACCCTAATACGTTTCCTTAGGGATCTCCTATTCTTTTTTATAAGAAGATAGATGGAGGATTATGGTTGTGTGTCAATTATCACCATTTAAATTAATTAACATTCAAGAACCACTATCCCCTCACATGGATTAGAAATTTATTTGATTAGTTTAAGGTATTTAGCTGGTTCTAAAAGATCTATATGTGGACTATATATCATCAGATGTTATTTATGGATAAGGATATCCCACATAATGCTTTTAGATATCATTATGGGAATTATGAGTTCATTTTGATATTGTTTGAGGTTACAAAAACTCACTCCATTTTCATAGGGATGATAAATCCAATTTCCATGATTTTATAGACCAATTCATGGTAGTATTTATGGACAAAATCCTCAGGTTTTCAACATAAAAGGAGGATCATTCATAACATCTATAGGTTGTTTTGGTAGTTCTTCAATTTCATCAGCTCTTTAGGAAGTCATAAAAGTGTGATTTTTGGGATCATGAGGTCCATTTCTTGGGGCTTGTTGTATCTTATCATACAGTATCCATATATCATTTTAAGCTTAAGGTAGTGTTTTCTTGGTTATCCCCCAATAACGTTATAGAGGTGAGAAATTTCCTTGGTCTTGCTATATATTACTAGAGGTCCATACCCACCTTTTTTGGGATTATGATTCTTATGATAGCCTTGACTGGAAAAGACCATGAATTTGTGTGGGCTAACTAGTGTTGGGATTCTTTAAATTATTTGAAGGAGAATTCAGTTGGTCCTCAAACTCGTTTTTTACTGAAGGAGGGTGTTTCATTTGAGGTTTACATAAACTCTTCATGTCTTGGATTGGGTTCTGTATTAATACAACAAAGGGATATTATCTCATATAGGTATCGATAATCGTAGATCTAGGAATTTAATTATTATATACATGATATTTAGATTTCTACAATAGTTTTTTCTCTAAAATTATGGAGACACTACCTTATTGGATAAGGTTTTTTGGTCTTTAGAGATCACAAGATTCTGGAGTACATTTTCTCCCATTTTATTTGATTTTATGGTGGTGATGGTGGATATAGTTCTTTCAGGACTACAACTTTTATTTTTTTTACTTTTCATCTGGTTAAGGGAATGTGGTGGTAGATTACATGAGAAGAAAGACACAATGTGGTGTTCTGAGTGAGTCTGGAGAATCTTAGATAATGATGGAAGACTTGGATATGGTTCTTCTTAATATGGGAGTAGTTGATGAAAATGGTTGTATTTACTCGATCAAAGTTCATAATTCAATGATACAATGAGTAGAGGAGTCCTAGGTGGGGGATTATAACATAGATATTTGGTACCATCTAGTTAATTGTGGTAATGATCTTTTGGGATGGTATGAGGATATCCAGTGATAAGTTTTGTTTCAAGGAAATATCTTTATTCCTTTAGAAATGTGTGAGGTTATTCTATGTTAGTTCCATTTTTCACCCTCAGTGGAACATCATAATGTGGAAAATATATATAATTATCTTAATAAATAAATTCTAGTGTCTTTTTTTAAATTGATTGTTTAAAAAATTTATCTCTTTTAGTATGATTTTTGTAAAGGTGAAGGCTAATAATTGTTCCCCTACGGGTTTGTTGCAGCTGCCTGATATTCCCCAGTGGAAGTGGAAGGAAATTTTAATGGAATTAATCACCATATTACCCATATATCAGGGTGTTTTTTACATTATCTAGGTTATTTGGGTTCTCTTGACGAAGACATCACACTTATTAATGATTAAGGAGTTAAGCTCAGTGGGGGTTTAGTCAAGGTAGTACTTGGAGGAAATAGTAAGGCTTCAAGGGGTTCCAAAGAAGATAATATTTTATTGTGATCCCTATTTTACCTCTATAATGTGGGAGGTGTATAGTGTTATTTTTCCTATTAGTTATTCCTTAGCACTAATTTTCATCCACAAATGTATGGTCAGAAAGAGGGAATCATACATACTTTATAAGACTTGATGAGCTTGTTTTTTCTAGATTTTGGAGAAATGTGCGTGAGGTACCAACCCTTGGTGGAGTTTTCTTACAACAACAGTTATCACTCCACTATTGGTATGTCACATTTAAATGTAATGTATGGTTAACTTTACTAATTTATTTTTGTGCTACATAGAGGTTAAAGAGTCATTTATTATTAGACTAGGATTGGTGTAGAGTATGACAGAAAATGTCCAAGTGATATGCAAGAAAATGATGACAATTTAGGTTCATAATAAGTCGTACACTGATCATTGGTAGAGGCCTATGGATATGAATATTGGAGATAATGTGTTATTGAACGTTTATCCTTGTCATTGGATGTGAAGGTTTGTTCATGGGAGAAATCTTTATCCCTATTTTTTAGCCTTTTAAGTCATTATATCGGGTTAGATTCATGGTTTATCAACTTTAACTACCCCCACAGATGATTCGAATCCATGATGTCTTCAAAATATCATATCTTCACTAATATCTCCATGATGATTATCACATCATCAATTTAGGTGGTATGGATTTTTAATAAGGTGTGGCCTTTGAGGAGTGACCTATTGAGATTCTGGACAATTAGGAGAAGGTGTTGTGTGGGTGTTCTATTACTTAGGTTCGTATCCAATGGTTGCAT
Organism: Viscum album; assembly: GCA_963277665.1. Taxonomy (NCBI): domain Eukaryota; kingdom Viridiplantae; phylum Streptophyta; class Magnoliopsida; order Santalales; family Viscaceae; genus Viscum; species Viscum album. The sequence continues at coordinate 1,513,204,552 of OY728127.1, read as the reverse complement.
GGTGTCTTGGGGTAGATAACTTGGGAGTGATATTAAAATATGCACACTAAATACCCAATTTTTTATTCTTTTTCAGATGAATAGTAAAACCTTGTTTGTTTAATGAAATTATTTCTCATCCTTTGTTTTATGCATGTTTTTTTCCTTTCCCTTGATAAGTATCACCCTTGGGATCCTTTTTTAAGGTTAGTTGGGGATGTTTCATGTTTATAATCTTTGTTCATTTAGTGGTATAGTTGTGTTCAAGATGAAGAGATACCCTTGAGAGGTATCACGTGGGGTGGTTTTCAGACCCCTTTGTTTTTAGGTTTGTTTTAAATTCTCAGGGATGAGAATTGTTTGAGATGTATATGATGTAAGGAAACAATTTTCTTGATCCATTTCCTTTAAAATATTAAGGTCAAAGTAGGTGGTCAAAATCTAGAAATATGGTTGTAGGAGGAATTCATGGTGTGATATCAACATTCAAAGTATGAATTTTAATTCATGTTCTGAATTTTGGTACATCAATTTAAGGATTTCAAGGAGAAATTTAGTGGTTCTTCCCAATGGTAATTTTTGGTGTGCCTCAATTATACATGAAAAAAATGGGTTTTATAAATTTATGACTATATGACTTAAATTTTTGTGGATGTGGAATTAAAAGAATTCACTCTTTGAATTATGAAGTCATTCCATTAATACATCTTATTCAATACTATTTATAAATTGGCTATCTCCTAAAAAATCTCTTAATTCTCTAGTCATAAATAAATCCCTAGGTAACCATAAGAGTTTATTTTAAGTCCATTGAATGCCCTTTAATTGGATTCAACTCATATCTTCTATAAATCCATCCATAGTTATATGCGGTGAGTATTACCCCTTTGGTTGATCCTTTTTTTCTTATGTTATCTCCCACCCTATTATGGAAATGTTTTCCCATGTTTCTCTTGGGTTTCTAATGAATTTATCCCAATATAGATCATTTTTATTCTTTTATATGATCATATTCTAATTTTCCTTCTTTCACGCCCTTTTATATAGTGATTATCAAAAAAAATCTTGAGGTAGGGAATCCTTACCTATATTTGATTTAAAATGAAACTGTGGGATTATGATGCCTTAATCCTTTGGTTAATAGTGGATTTAACCAAATAAATATAAGAAAATTTGAATTTTTTAAAGAAATAATGAATTTTTGGTTTGGGTTTGTGGTCTTTTAGGGTTTTATGCTTGTGGATTCCTCGTTTTTTATAATATATTGTGTTATATTTATGTTTTGGATGTTTTTTTATTAGAATTTTTAATATTGCTCAAAATATTATAAATAATGTAAATTCATAATCACAGTTATGTGACTAAAGAAAGAAGAATGTAAATTAATAACTTTTATTTCTTTAATTTTATAGAATATGAAAGTAATGATAAACACATGTTTATATTGATTTATAGTTATTGATATATGATAAGTTAATGGTTTCTTATTACTAAAAAACTATTCATAATAAACCAGTTAACTCAAGATGGGAATTAAAATGGTTGATTGCAAACAGTAAATGTTTGGGGTTGAGAAAGCCCTTTATGGTATGCTTAAATTACTTGATTCCATATCCTTAGTGACTTTCCATATAAGATAAAAATATGTTTCAAAATTTATGTATGATCTAGGAATTTAAAGAATTTATTTGATTTATAACCATGTGTGGTTTGATTTTATAATGATAGATGGGATGGTGGTCGTGGGTTGTTTTGACTAATGTTTGTTTTGATGGATGAGAAATGGGTTGGGATCCCGGGATGCAATGATAGATTATTTCGATGAAAATGAGATATATTGATATTTTTTTCAATAGTGTGGGACACCAAGGTGGTCAAGATAATTTTAGAGTAGGGATTTATCTTCGATTCTTACTTCTTTCTTGATGCTTACTAGATGGTCGGGTGGCTGGATATTACTTGTTGTTGGGTTCCCACTACCCAATGCGGTCATACACATTGCACTATGAGTGTATATTTTATGTTGTATCTAAGGAATATTCCTCAAGTACTAGTATAATTTTTAAATGATAAATGATTAAATAAATTAACTCATGGGATGTGGTTTTCATGATGGAAATAATGTTAAATGATTTATATCATAATAGTGGAAACCATGGAATGGTGGAATGGTGTGATTAAAGGAGAATGGGTTTAAAATATGGAATTTATAATATGTTTAATAAATAACATTGTTTATACTAAAATGAATAAACTAGAATAAATTATTGGATAATGAAACATAAGTATTTACTGGATAATTGATTAAATGGGTGGTAGTCCTTAATTACTAAGAGTTCATTATCTCTCTTTATTCATTATCATCCTAGGAAGGGTACCTTTGGATGGAGGTGTTCATGACATTTATTATACCCCTTAATAAGAATTTGATCCCACCCCTTTATATTTTTTCCCATTTCCCTATGAAAAAATAAATATTACTATATGTGATAAGTATTTACAATGAAAAATAAATAAATTTTCATGTATTCAGTTGATGGATCTTATGTTTTCAATGTAATGAAAGGTTTATTTATATATCTAGTTCCTAATACAACAAAAATTCAAGATCCTATGTAATTTAATCTATGTATTATTTACCATTGTAATAAAATAACCATGGGATTTACGTTACTGAGTTGGGGTGTTACACATGAGTTCCTAAGGAAAATTTAGAGGGCATCATAGGAAGTACAAAAATTAAAATACCATAACATATTAAAGAAATATTGAGAAGTGGTGAAGCTCGATTTAGATATACATAGAATGAAATTTTGGAGTTTTTAGTTATGGATTGTGTAAGATGATAGGTTACTTTTATAATATCCTCAAGGGTCTTACGGTCGGTATAGAGGTATGGATCTGACATTCATTTCTTACTTTTAATGGATGCGGGAGAACCAGAGAGTCGAGTAGAATTTTTTAGCCTCAATGATTCAATCAAGTGGTATTTAGAAATTATGGATGAGTTGAATCCACTTCATGTGAAAAAAACTCATAATGAATGGGTATACCATATAGAAAGAGGGAACTAAAAAACAATTGGTTTTCCAATTAAAATAATAATTGAGGTTAATGGTTAAATGGTTTTAGTAGAACAAAGTCATAGAATTATCTGAAATATTTTTTATGATAGTAAAACATACTACGATATAGAAGATTCTAATATTATTTGAATTTTATGGATTAAATTTGGAAAAAAATTATGTGAAGTTGAATTTTCTCTATAGGGATTTGGAGGAAGAAATTTATATAAAGCAACCTATTGGTTTTGTGGATCAATGAAATAGAAAATTGGTGTGAAAACATAATAGGAGCCTCTATGGTTTAAAAAAGTTCCAAGAAACTTGAACTATAATTGTATCTTGTTTATATAGGATAATGGTTTCAATCCAAGAAGCTCAAATCGATATTTTTATTTGAGGGAGTACAATGATGGGGACTACATCTTTTTTTTGGTATTTGGATGATATGTTGTTAGTAAGTTATAAAATTCAATAGATTTGAAAGTTGAAAAAAGGATTTTCTAGGAGGATTGAAATCAATAATATTGGTGTGAAAAAAAGATATTGGGTTTTCTAATTGATTGAGATGCAAAGACTGGTATATTGGTTTTTTTTATCATAAGGATTAAATCTAGTACATAATTGATAGTTTCAGAGAGAAAGGGTGTAATTTTGTCTCAACACCACTTGTTGGACACTAAAAACATTAAAATAAGTAGGAACCATGGATATATGATGAGGAAAAGCACATGGAAAGGGTATCATATAAATTGGTAGTAGGAAACCTTACATATATTATGGTGTAAACTTGATCATATAAAGCCCATGTAGTGGGATTGGTCATCTGGTAAATGGATAATTTGAGAAAATATCATTGAGAAGCTATAAAGTGGATTATTCAATATCTCAAAGGGTTAGAAGATACATACTTTTTTTCTGGTAGGATGATCTGTTTCAAAGGTATGTTGGCACAGAATTTTTTAGGTAACTTAGATATAAAGAAGAATACAACTAGATATGACTTAAATTTTGTAAGAACTATGATTATTTATATTTTAAGGATGCAACAAGTTATTTCACTATCTTCAATAGAATTAGAGTATATAGCTCTAACAGAAGTAGGCAAGGATATGCTATGGTTGAGGCGTCTAATTGAGGATATTTAAAGGGAAAATGAAAGTGGAATACATTGAGATTATAGAAAAAGTGAAATACAATTGGATAAAAATATTGTGTTTTTTCTTGGATGAATCACATTGTCCTAAAAAATCACTCTACCTAGAAGATATTGGAAGATGGAGTTATAATATTTCCAAATATTTCTAGATCACAAAATCAAGTGATATGTTCACCAGGAGTTTATTATAGGGGATTTTGAGTCAAAATTGTTCCTTAGATGAAATTGGGTGAATGGAAAGAAGTGAAAGATCATTTCATATAGTGGAAGTGGAAGGATATTTTTTCAAAGTGTTATAGGATTTAATGAAATTACTTGAATTGGTCTTAAATTGGGATATTATTGGGATTGGGAAGCCTTATTCAAGTACCACTGTTAGTAAAAAAAGAGTATAAACTCTGAAACATGCTCTGGTCTATTGGAGGTAGTGTAATAAGATCCTTGGTGAGAGGAAGTATTGTTTGGATGATGTTTTTTGGAAGACAATAAACACAAAGATCCACTAGTGTGATTAAAAGGCCCATAGTTCTATCTTAAAAAGTTCAGTGGTCAAGTTGGTTACAATTATAGGTAATAATTTGTCACTTATGGTAATGGATGGACTCCCATAAATATAGGAGTTCGATGCAACCAATTTACCAAATAGGACCCACTATATAGATGGGCGGGCCATATACTCTTGTGAAATTAGGATAATTTGTTTTATGTATCTACATAGTTTACAAGTCATACTGATTATAAACTTTTATCTTTTGATAAATGAATTCATTTAATTTTCTCATATAGAAGTTGGAATAAAATTACAATCCATGTAAAACCAATCATGTGGTTCTTTTTTTATTTCTTTTTTCACTTGTATGAATTCCTGGTGAGTTATGAGGGAAACTTCTAGAGTGGGTTGACTAATTGTAGTGGTAAGGGTGAAATATATTATTTCTTATTCTGGTATACTAAAAAAACATATTTTATTCTAGAATCTTCTTCTACCAATATGATTTTGGTGACCTAACTTTTTGTGACTAAAGTTGGTTTAGGATTCTCAACATCTCCTTGACGTTTTTCATAGAATTTATGAGTCAATTATTTACTTACTTATTGAGATTAATTTTTTAGTGTGACACTTACTTTTCTTACATTAATATAATCACTTTATTTTCCTATAAATGTAAAATATTTAATATCTATATAATATAGTCATGCATTATTTTCTAAAATATGAATTTTCCATAAGAGAAAATATTCAGCTATGTGTGGGTATGATCACATAGTGATTTGTTGTTTCTTTTTCCACCCTCATTCCACTATTTTAAAATGATTTTATATTGTGAATTAAAAATATAATAATAAATTTAACCTCTCAAATAATTCAATTAATAAGTCTTAAATACTATTAAAATTTTCAATTTTAATTTTTTTATGTTTTCATCATAGGTAGAGGTGATTTGGTGTGCCCAAGATGAAGTTAAAGAAAAATGGATCCAACTGCATGGAAGCCTAATCAATCATGTGCACTGATATTCACATTTTGAAAAGTATATCCATTTAATTGGATGAAATTTTTTAAATAGATTCTTAAATATGTGAACTACTACCATTTTAAGAAACCTAAGCCCGGTCCATCCATCTGGTGGCTCAAATAAAGTGATATATTCAAGAAAATGAAACTGTGTGAAGTAAATATTATAACTAGGTATTTTGATAATATATATCATTCTAGAACACCATCGGTAATATAATTTTACAAGGATACATTAAATAGGATGGTAAAAATATATTCAGTTCTTTAAAAATATAGATAAGGTTGTTTACTTTCCTAAAACCAAGCTATAAGTGGCATTGGGAAATCTATTTTTAAAAAAAATTACCTCCCATTTTCGATAAATTGGAACCATAGGAACTTCATTTTTAAGTTAGTCCATGGGAAATACTCTACCCATTTTGATATAACTAGGGTTATTCTCATCACCTTGTAGGTTTTATAACTCCCTATCCTCGTAGGTAAAGATAAAATGAATAAGAAGATCCACTTGAGATTCACCCTCCTCTCGATGGAAAGATAAATGGTGTGCGATCATTTTAATGAAGATAAACATGTGGAGAGGGATTTGTGGAACATAATTTTCTACATATTTGGTGTATTTTTTGGTTTAAAATAGTTTTATTATATGTATATTGACATGTTTTAAATGTTTTGATTCAATTAAATTAAAAAAATTATTTAATTATTGATTAGATTTCAATTTTATGTGTGTGACTTATGTTGTTTTAATTGGACAACACAAGAATCCTTTTCTTTCCCAAAAATTTTAGATTTCATCATTATTTGTAAATTATTTTCATATAGAAAAGGATATAACTTGACTACATGATTTTTATGTCACAGTTTAGTTCTGTGTGCATCATTTTAGAGGCTTATATGGTAATCGTGATCTTGGTGAACCCTCAAACAAAGAGTTATACCAAAAATAAATAATCATATATGAATAAGGAAATTTTAAAGAGTTGTATAAGCCTAGTAATAATCACCTTATTATATTTCTCTTAAACTCCAATTTATTTTAAAAAAAATTATTTATTTAATATATATTGTTTCTATTTTTAAAAGATCAATAATACACTTCTATTTTTAGTTTTATTTTTATAAATATTATTTTAAATGCACACTTTAAACCGTCAATGCTCTTTAAAAAATAACCTAGTGTTTTTTCTATACCATAAATAATCTCTAAAAACCAAATTAATTTTATGTGTCACAAAAACATGATCAAAATACATAAAATACATCATATAAACATGTAATTCATACTATATGACATGCATATATTATACAGTATGATATGAGTACTTTCCGGCATATCTCATTCATTCTCCCACTTTCACTAAAGCATCATATACTTTGGGTTATTTCACCTTACACTGTATCATATACAACAACATAAGAAATTATATTCCAAACCCTTTTTTATATCTTCTAAAATACTTCTGGATAGTTATTATGAAATTTACTTTATATCCCATCATATTAAATCCCTTAGGAATACTCATCCAAAACTCCTTTTAGATAAACTCTAAAACACTTTTAGAGCATATATCTGAGTTGAAATCAATATATATTTATTCAACTAAAAAGTGTAACCCCTTGGGCCTTTATAGAATGGAAAAAAAATATAAATTCATGAATTTATAAATGTAATCAAAGAGATTACTATAGAAAAACATCAGTGTTACTCAAGATATAAAGGGGTCTAGAATGATCTTCATCAAACACATGTATCTCTATACTTGTGTCCATCAACTACATCATATGAAAGTATGCATTTTCATATGATTTATTTGTCCAAGAAATAAATTAACCATGATACATAAATCATGTCAATCCCATATAACCACACATACTTTCTCAATTATTTGAGTATAGACTAGCCAGGTTGATGGATACACCACATGTCATTCACATTTTTGGATGAGAACATCACATTCCCCTCACCCAATATATAAGCACATTATATATATAATCCAAGTATAATTATAAACTTCCCTAGTATATATCATTAGAGGGACCAGATGCAATACTCTCCATACGAGAGGATATATATCATATTAATTAAGCTCTAACTGACAACATGTTTAGTAATATACTCAACCACTCCTTGATTATATAATCCTCATGGTTTTCATAAGAAAGGTGTCAAAGTATAAAGTTCTCATGCCAGGTATCTCTCCAACCTCAGGTATAAGCACTCCAAATATAAACCATGCACCCTTATTATACCAAATACATAGTGTATGACATTCGATATAGTATACATCAAGGGTCATATAGTGTGAAAAAACATATTTTTTATCTTGTGATCATATTTTCTATTCAGATATAATAATCATACTAATGAAAACATTAACACTTTTTTATAACCTTTAATTCTCCATGATTAGCATCAGTTATGGATAACTCAAATTCATAGTTTGATAGATTATTAATCAATTTACTTCATGATATATATCTATATATATGAATCCAACATGAAAGAATGATAAAGTGGATATTTTATTTTTGTAAAACATGATACATTTTTTATTATTAAACTATTTTAAGAATACTTAAAAACTGTATATAAAAGTTTTTTCTAACACATAAAATATGATAGACTGTCAGATTATTATAATGTTTTGTGCAATTTTAGGTTTTCATTAAACTCATTACATCTCTATGTAATTCCTACCACATATATGTGTGACTGTATGATAAAACAATTCCACCAAACTATTTAGTGATTGAAATATATGAAAAAAATATAGTTTAAATAATGGTGAGACTAAGGAATCATATTCCCAATGTTCATCTCTTTGAACAATTATTGAAACTCTTTAAAATATTCCATTATATGAGTGGTGGTATCGTATCCCTCGTATTTAAATAGACATCTGGATAAAAAAAAATTATCTTGGGTGAAAATCATTTTATTCTTGTCTCATTTTCAAACATGTTAAAGAATTTTGTGAATAATAAGCCACGTACATTAAAACCATCATCTAATATTTTTCATAACAACTCGTTGTTTTTTACAAAAAAATTCCTATCATATAAGATGATTCAATGTGAAAACACATATCCTTTATTCTAATCCAATTGAGCTTGATATATTCCTTTATATTGAAATATATGATTCAAAAACCCTTTATTTATTTATTTGAAATAAAATTATAAGATTCATTGATTAATTTTTTTTGAACTCTTTTATATTTACAACATTTGTAAAACTTATTATAGGTATCATATACACTTAAAAATAAAATAATTTATTTCTATAACATTGATAAATGATATGGATATTCCATGGGGTTTCCCAATATCCTTAAATTATCTAATACAACTCCATAATATTAAAAAAATAGCCTTACATAATGATTTTAGGTTATAATGATGTTAACTAGGTACTTGAAAAAAAAATTCTTGATTTCCAACTAATGTTTCTTCTTTTAGTTTTAACTTTTACCCACTTGTACTATAAATAAAACACATGAACCATGATATCACATACCAATTTCATATTTCTTCAAACCATGAGAACCTAGGGTATAAAAATTTCTTGAACTTATTCAAATTACTATAACATTTGAAATAATAAAAACAAAATTAATTCTATAGATAGAACAATCCTTAATAAAACCTTAAGTGAATTATTCTTTACATCACATAAGGATTTATATCTATTTGTTAAAATACTTAAATAGTTGGTTAGTCAGGAAGGGGTTACTCTAACACATAGAATTATCTATATTAATAATTATTATTATTCTTTTAACCAGCCTAAGGAGTTTCTTACATTAAAATTCACCATTTTTTTAATATTTATCTCAAAGTCAAGTTAGATTATTATGATTCTATTTATTTACAATAGAGGATTTTCTCACTAATATAATGTCCCATTTTAAACTCATTATATACATGGATAGGCTAAGATCTATATTTCACTATTTAATATGTCCAATTTATTGTTTATATCATCACTTATAAATCTAGGAGTTTTATCATTTCAATCATATCATTTATGACTCTTGGATAATTATGTGGACAACCCTTTTCCCAAATCCATCATATAGATACAATCTTCAATATATTCCTTTGGTATCTTTCTTAATGGTTTCTATATTATGTTTAATCCAAATATCAGATGGGATTTTTTTACCTAAATCTTAGGGTTATTTATCTCTACCATGACTTACACAAACTAATTCATGGTCACCCAGCTTTACTATGAAACTACCCAATAGGATGATCGAGTTCTTCACATGTTTTTTCTTTAAAATAAATATGAAACTTAGTATAATTTTTTAAGGGGATTTAATCTCTCAATATTATCTCATGTATTTACTTTATATGTTTGAATGATTCTAGTTATTCTGTTTAATATCATATTCCTTACACCAAATAAATATGTTGAAACCATATTGATATCTAACTCTTTATAAAAAACGCAACATGAGTTAATAACCCAAATTAAAAGATAAATATATTTACACATATCCAAATTCATATCATGAATGAGGTGCATAAAATAATTTTATGTAAAGTTTTATAGTTATATAAAATCAACAATACTCATAAGAGTAATCTTAGAATGACATATAGAAAACCTCTGCTTTTCTAGACAATGAATAGGCCTCTATGACAGTGAGCAGTTTGAATCAAAGTCCCTCTAACAAAGGATACTTTACTCAAGAAATATCTCAATTACATCATAATTCTCACTCCTAATATCTAAAAACAATAATCAACCTTTAAATTCAAGCTCATAACCTATTAAAATATGAATTCAACGTATAAGAAAACTAAATTAATTATCATATCTGGAATATAACTCCTTATATGCATGTATGAAAATTTTCATAAGTTGTTTAAATCTTTGAACTAAAGAATAATTACATTCATAATATTGAAATTATTATCATGAAAAAATATGATAATAAACAAAATAAATGAAAAATTCATAGATTCAAACATGATATAAACTATTTATGAACAATTTCTAAATAAAACTATTTATAAACACTATAAAATTTAGCCATGCATTATGGATATTCCATAATTAAATAAATATAAACACTATTAATTTACATATAATTTAAATACTTCATATTAATAATTATATGGAATTTTAGTTTAAATATATGATATTAAATTAAATAAAAACAATTTATATTCAAATTATATTGTGTAAAAAATTTATATAATCTAAATATCATATATTTAATATTTATTTAAACCTTGATCAAATAAATTATAAAAAATCATTTTTATATGGTTTAAATTAATTTCTAAAATATGGCCTTTGATTTGAAAAATTACTAATTTTAATATAATCCCTCTTATATTTATTTTCCTTATTTTATAATTTATAATCATTTTATAAATTGCACTTATAATTTCAATATCAACCATTTATATCCAAATTATAATTCATGTCATGTAGCTTAAAATGTATTTAATATTAACACTTAATATAATTTATATTTATTTACAAAATATTTCATAAACATTTAATAATTAATTATAAACATTTTTTATTAATTAATTTATAAACCCATTTATAAATTAAATAAATACTTCAAAATACATTTTTCCATAATTTATAAAAAAATTAAAAATTATTTAAATCAAATTCTATACATATATTACATTTAATGATATACCAATATCCTAAGTGGAAAATCACTATATATGAGAGGGATCAGCGGGAGATATTTACCAAACCCTACGATAGATAGTGTTTCTCCTATGGAAACCTGTGTAAAATAAACTTGGTGGAATAAGTGAACATATCTTACGATATACATCATGTATGATTTGAAGGAGATATACTCTAAATCCCATGTATATTTGATATGATTTGGGCTATATCGTATTATAATATATGTGAATGTCGTGAGGTATGATATGCATGAAAACCAAGTAATATCGTAGTCCTTATGTTAAGGGATATCATAAGGCTTTTTACGTGACAACATGTCACTGCCTTATCATGGTAGTGCAGTATTAAAGGTAAAAATTTGTATTTTTCTACATTGTTTATCATTAATTAGAAATTTTTCCTAAGAAGTAATGTTAATGAGGATTAATTGAATGCATTTATGTGATGAATTCATTATCGATCGAACCATTTAATACTATGTTATATACCATAATGATTCAATGAATGAAGACTTGTAGAGGATTTATGAGGAAAACCCATCAATATGGTGATTATTTAAGCCTATATTTCCTCCTTCCAATTCTCTCATCATGAAGCTCTTTCTCCTTCACCCTTTACATCAAGAGGAACTAGAATATCATGGTTATTTAGGAGAATCTTACCCATATTATGGATAATTCACGTAATCTCATGGATACACCATGGAGAAGGGATTCTAATGGAATCCTTTAAGTGATCATTATCTAGAATGGGAGTGAATATCATTATTGTTTCCATCTAGGGTTCATGGTACACAGAAGTTCTTTATTCTATATGTGGATGGTTTTTGTTTCACAAAAGGTAGATCATGGGAATGCAATTTCTTGTTATTTTCACTTTATTGATTGAGTGTCAACCAATCATAAGAAACCCATCAGTGATTTTGGAGTCATGTTATGAGTTTTGATTCTCAAAATCATGCTTAAAATGAATAATATATGATATAACATTTCTATCTATTTTCATATTGTAAAATACGATCAAAAATTTGAACTATGAATGGAAAAATGAGATAAGATATTGTTAACTATGATGTAATCACCTAATACAGTATGTGATATCATAGTATGCAATATAGTTCAATTTATTTAGTTTTAATATATTGTATGGTATGATATAAGGAATCATTTGGTATGATGACACTGATCCATGATAGAAAATTTGAGTACCATATCACTATGGTGATATCATGACCCATCCTAAAATATGATATATCGGTGTCATGGGATCTTGTCATGTAGGACTTGTTGTAAGTTTCGACTGCCAAATACTGAGTTAATATTATTAATCCCCCCACATGTTGTGTTAATGTTATACATGTGTTTGTCATAATCTGTAAATTTCATATGTTGCGTGAGTTATTATTACATAGGTTATCGTCACGCAAGTTAAATGTTATGTGTAATATAGTCTTCTCTAGTTTAATCTCACTAAAATGATTTGTTCCATAACAATTGTGTATAATTATATGCTTTATCATTAAATAGGATTAATAATAAAAATATGTGTTTTCAAGATTTTAGTTGTGAATTTAATAATATGGCTTATAAATTGTTTATAAATCATAAGAAAGGTATTTTATTATACTTATTTTACTTATAAATGTTTTATAAATTAATTAATTATAAAATGTTAATAATTAAATAATTTTTTATTTATTAAAATTTTATTAAATAAATATTCCATAATATTAATTATTAATATTAAAATACCTTTTTGAGTTATCAGGCATGATTTATAATTTTCATAAAAATATTTATTTGGAAATTATAAACTTAGTTTATAAAGTTTTTATAAATTCAAGAAAAATAGGGTAAAATTAAATATTAATGGGTTTATATTTATTATTATGACTCATTCATAATAATTATTTTGATATATTAAAATTAAATACCTTATTTGAGAAACTTATTTAAACCATATCAAAATGGGTTTTGATAATTTATTTGATCAAAAGTTAAATAATATTAAATATGATTTGATCAAGGTTTATGAATATCTTATTTATGAATTGATCATAAATATTTTATCTCATGTTTAAATATATGAATTTTTAATTAATTTATTATATTACCATATTTATTGTTCAAAGATATAAATTTTTTATTTTATGAATATAATTATACATTAGATTAAATATTAAATTGTTTCTATAAATTATCACATTTATATATACAAGGAATTACAGGCAACATATTGTATTGTATTTAGTTTTCTTATACTTGAATTTTTATTATATTATATTATGATCTTGAATTACGAAGTTATTTATAGTTTATACATATTAGTTGTTATAATTATGATGGAATTGAGACCTCTATTCAGTTAAGTATCCTTGGCTAAACAGACATTGAATTAGACTACTCACTGGCTTAAAGTCTCTTGTCTTGTCTATAAAGGTGAAGGTTGGATATATGTGGCCCCAATCTTACTCATGTTGGGATTCTTGATTCCATATAATTATATTCCTTTACATGAAAAGATTTCATGTCACAACACTCCCCCATTGGGAACCCCTCCTTGGCCTACAGTGAGGATGATAGTAGCCCCTGAAGCCCACCTCTAATAGGTCATAGGGTAGAAACTAGTACTGAGGTTTTAAATCATACAAATAGAAAGAATTATCATCATGAATCATAGGAATATATAAAATAACCCACAAATAAACTCCATAATATAAAATAAAACCAATTTCTCACAAATTAATGTAATGTCATACATATACAAAGTCTCCAACAAAAAACTAAAATATATCCTAAGGCACCATCTCCAACAGAAGTCCCAAGCTCCAACCAAGTTTTATCCAGCTTGATCACAAAATCCCTCCTCGAAAACTATAAAAAAATTGAAATTTATATAGGGTTGAACATACATGTATACTAAGTAGGATTCTTCTCATGGCCTTAGGTACACAAAGTGGAATAATCGAATTGACACTCCAGTGAATAGATCATAGAACCAATACTACTACAAATCGGTCCTTTAACAGCACTAGCCTTTATCAGCACATTATTTTTAGCACTGAAAAAGGGTACCCATTATTATAGTTTTATTCTTAGCATTCATAAATGGTACCATTTAGTAGGGATTTTTTAGTGCTGATAAAGGTCCCAAATAATTAACAATTTTATTAATTAAATAATTATTGAAAAAAATGATTAAATTTAATATACATATATATAGAAATTATAATTATTTAAAAATAGTATATGTTAAATATATAGATATTTAAAATGAATGAAATAAAATAATTAAACAACTAAAAATTAAAAATGAGTAAATTAGGAAAAATATTAAACATTTTATTAATTAAATAATTATTGATAAAAATGAAAAAAATTAATATACATATATATATATTATAAATATTAAGAAATAGTATATTTTAAATATAGATATATAAAATAAATAAATTTTAATAATTAAATAAAAAATTAAAAATGAATATATTTTAATAATTAAACAAAAAAATTAAAATGAATAAATTACAAAATTGTTAAAAAAAATTATTAATGAAACAATCATTAACAAAAATGAATAATACTAATGTATATATATATATATTAATAATAAATAATATATATTAAAAATAAATATAGAAAATAAATAAAATGTTAATTAAAAACATACATATTAATGTCTAATTCATTTTTAATGGTTTTTCTACAAAGTTATTCATTAATATATTTAATATAGAAATACATTCATATATATATTTCTATACATATTTATTTATATCAATTTATATAATATTTCCTAAAATAATATTTGTATAATACAAAATATTTATGCTTACATTAAATAATGTGAAAACTTGTTTATAATTAAAAAGTAATATTAATTAAAAAACTAACTATAATTGCATCGAGTAATGTACATAATTGAATGTTGTTTTATTTTTCAATTTAACATATATCAAATGTGTGTTATATTGATTTCACATACATATACTAAGTTAATGCGTTTTTATATACGATGCACACACACAAATATTTATGTAATGAAATCTTATAGAGAAACACATACACCTAGTATTTATGTAATCTATTCAAATTTTAGTATTCATTTTAGAATTTCATTATAACATGATATATTTAATATATTATGTTTTTAATCGGTAAATTTTATTCATTTATTTTTAATATTATTATAGTTAGGTATTATTTATTCATCTTTAATATTTATTTTTTATTTTTTTTATTTTTTTTATTATTTTTATTAAATCATTTTTTATTATTTATTTATATTTATTTATTTACTCTATTTTAATCTTTTAAATATGTATTCATCCTTACTTCAATATATATCCATAATTTTCTAATAATTTATATTTAATTAATAAAACTTATTTATTTTTTAATTATTTTTAAAGTGTACTCATTTTTAATTATTCAATTTCACTCATTTGTATTCATTAATAATGTTAAAAATTATTTATGAATTTATATATATATATATATATATATATATAATATACATTTTTGTTAAAAAGTATTTATATAATTATAAATAAATAATTATATATATATATAAATAATTATAAATTTACAATAAATTTATTTAAATATTAAATACATTTACTGTATTTTTATTTTTATTTTTATTTTTATTTTTATTTTTTTATTTTTTTTTATTTTTTTTTATTTTTATTTTTATTTTTATTTTTATTTTTATTATTTTTTTTTATTTTTTTTATTTTTTTTTTATTTTTTTTTATTTTTTTTATTTTTATTTTTATTCTTATTTTTATTCTTATTTTTATTTTTATTCTTATTTTTATTGTTTTTTTTTTGTTTTTTTTATTATTTTTTATTTTTATTTATTTATTATATATATATATAATAATATAAATATATATAATGATATAAATCTATAAATATTTTAAAAAAAGTATTTATATATTTATAAATAATTAATTATATATTTAAATAATTATAAAATTATAATAAATATATTTAAATAAGAAATATACTTACTATATTTATCTTTATCTTTATCTTTATATTTATATTTATATTTATATTTATTAAATATATATATATATATATAATTATATATAATGATTTAGATATATTTATAATTATAAAATTATAATAAATATATTTAAATAATGAATATATTTACTATATTTATATTTATATTTATTTATTATATATATATATAAATATATAAATATATATAATGACATTAATATATTTATAATTATAAATAAATAAATATAAATATATTTACAAAGATATAGCTTTATCAGTGCTAAAAACACTGATAAAGATATCTTTTATCAGTGATTATGAATTTAGCACTGATAAAAGGTATTTTTATCAGTGCTTTTTTGGAATCACTAATAAAGGTCTCCCCAATCTATTTAAAAGAACCCTAACCATGACTGATTTAGTCACGATTCTCAAGCGCCCACAGAACTCCCTTACTGTTTGTTCTCCTCCTCTACATTCTATCAAACGAATCAATACTAGAATCTAAGGAATGTTATTTTCTCCTCCTCATCTCTCATTGATTACATGTTTGGGTTCCACAGTTTGTGTTATTAAGGTGTTCTCAACAATGACGAACCATAATTCTCTTCTCCCATAACTTTAGTTATGATTGTCCTCTCTCATTCTTCCTCATTGTTGTTGTTCTTATCACCACCTTCACTCATGGATCTTTCCATTGTATGCGCTATCATTGTCACCATCACCACTATCATCATTAACTTTCCATTTTTCTTTATCCTCTACCACTACTTCTATTTGAGATTTCTCCATGGTTTTTAATCATAATTCTGATTTTTTTCACACATCCAATGTCTGTTTTGTTTGATGAATTTTTGTTTTGAGATTGTGGATTTCCTGTATGATTATTTGATGAATGGGTTTTATAAATCATTTCTATTTTCTTATAAATGGGTGTCTAAGGTATGTTTAATAGGTATTGTCTTTCACTGAATTATTATTTAATGAGTGTCAGGACAACTAATATATTTTGAATTTTCTTGAATGATTATTTATATGGAATTATATTTGAGGATTGATTTTTTGATGAATGGGTGTCTTGTAAATATTCTAAATATTTTTCACAACATTTAAAGTATGTTTAATTTATTTTTTAATCTTTTTACAGAATGTAAGGTATGTTTAATTTACCAAACGAGTGCTTGAATGATTAATGAATATTGTTTTCTATCATTATGAATGTGTTTTTTGAAGGTATAATGGATTATGGAGTTTGAATATGGATTAATTATAATATATATTTAAATGATGATCTTAGAAATGTTTTGATTGTGTTGATTGTGTAATTTTAGTATAGTGGAAGTTAGTTTATAATTATTTTGAATAACAAAAGAATAATATAAGATTTTTTTAGAGTTATCCCCTATTTATTTTCCATTCTATAGTTTAATATTTATATAAAATTCCTATAGTAATTTTTTAACTTAACCCTCCTCAGGTACTATTACTATTTCATCAAAAAACATCATCACTTCCCTAATGTTACTTTATACATCATCTTTATTCATAAAGTACACTAATTTTGATCATTCTAAAATTATATGATAAAGAAAAGAAGATTGAAATTTATTTTGAAAATAATTAGAAAAAAATCAAATCATCTCCCAATTTAATCATGTTCATAATACATATCACTTTGTATTCACTACATGAAGTGACATTTTCATTTTCAATATGATGTATGAAATCGTATACCACCTTTTGGATCCTTATCACTATCGATATTGTTTTCATCACCAATATATTATTTCCAAAGGTTATTTTATAATTTATATTTATTTATATATTTTGAAAATAATAATTACCAAAATATATAATGAAATAAAAGAAAAGTTGAGCTTTATTTTTGGTAAACCTTTTAAAATAAATGTTAATATTTTTTTAAAATTTTTTATGAATCAATTATAATTGAATAAGTCTAAGACGAAAGATTTTTCTAAAAAAAATTCCTTTATTTTATTTTTGAAGTATTTTCCAATTATTTGATTGTATTTTTATTTATAAAAGTAAATTTGAACATAATTTTTCAAAAAAAAATAGTACTTGAAATTTTTTATAGGTGATAAGGGATTATAGTTGGATTAAAAAACTATGAACAAGTGATTAATGTGAGGAAAGGGTTGATGATTTTTTATAATTTTCAAAACGGAATATTCTAAAAAAATGACCTATTTTCTATATTGGGTTGAAATGTTTACATATGATAGAGTTTAAAGTAAAGAAACTAAAGATCATTTATTTATTTATATTTTTAATAGATGTTACAGTCATTGGATTTGTCATGGTGAAATTGGTTAGAATTAAATATCTATTAATGGTGAAGATTTTAATTTTTATAAGTTTGATTGAAATGAAGAAATTTTTTTGATATTAAATTAGTGGAAATTGAGAAGACTCCAATGATCACAAACTTATATGGTGATATTGAAAAACAAATGTATCTAGGTTGTATAAAATTCATTGTTTCACTAATTAATTTCTAAATATAAACCTGGGTAATTTATTTGATAACATATTAGGTTGTTTATTAAATCATATCGCATTCCCTTGTAATAGCTAGGCTATGATATTTCAAAGGAAGGGTCTTGATCTAATTGGAATATAGAATACTAGGAAAAATTATTTGATCTAGTTCCTACTTCTGTAGTTTCACCTAATGTGTCTCTACTAGAAACCATGTCTCGACCAAGGAAGAGGTTTACAATCTTGGTTGATCTAATTTTCTAGACCAAATATATGACAGTTTCATTCCTTTATGAATCCTAAAATTATTTGGAGCCTATATAATTTATAAAAATTTAATAATTTAAATTAAATAATTTAAATAATTAAAGAATAGAAGTCCAAAATTTGATTTCATAGAATAAATGATTTTAAAACAAGTAACCATGTTTAATAGACTTTACATAATAAACTAAGTATAAATATATCAGATATCAGATATTTGAGTATAGTATATTAGAATATGATTGGTATTATTTTATGGATAGTTATATTATGTTATAATTTTATTTACTATATACATGTTAGTGATTCATTGAAGGATAGGGTGAGTGTAATTTGACATTTTTGTTGTTGTTTGTTCTTCTTTATGGTTTTTCATATGTTAGGCTTAACTAATGCATTATGGAATGTATTGTGTGGTTATTTCCTAATGGAATCAATTCTGTTAAGACTTCCCCATATTTAAATTTCAATTCCTAATAAAAATGGACATGTTTATACCAATTTCAATCTGATACACGATGTGCCTATTATGAATCAAAGTGTTTGTTATCAGTTTAAAATTAACATTTTAGATCAAAATGTTTCACCCATATAAAAATGAGAAAAAATGAATGTATTGTCTTGGTAATTTAATAAAATTATTCATAATTAATTTTTAACATGTAGTAATATGTCTCACATAAAAATGACCCGTGATGTGACCAGTATGATTCAAAGTGTGTGTTTCTAGTTTAAAATGAAATTTTAGTAAAAACCACAAGTGATATACTCAAAACTAAGAAAATTCTTTAGGATTATTTTTATAATTTAGGAAAATGATCCATATGTTATCTGGTATTTTTAAGAATTATATGTACCTCAATCAAACACAAGGTGAGACAGTTATGACTCCAAGTGAATTTATTTATTTAGAATTGGCATTAATTTTAGTAAAAAGAAAAACTAACATACTCAAAATGGATCAAACGCATTAGAATTGTTTTGATACTTTATTAAAAATATCCATAAGTAATTTTTATGTGTATTAATAATTTACACCTCAATATGATATATGATCTTCCCATCATGACTCAAATTGACCGTTATAAATTTAAAATTAAAATTTTAGTAAAAAATTTTCACTAACTGAAAACCAAGAAAATGCACTTGAATTATCTTGATAATTTAGGAAAAATATTCATAATTCATTTTTGATGTGTAAAAATTTTTCTCACTTCAAATTGACACATGATGTGACTGATATGACTCAAAGTGCATGTTTCCATTTTAAAATGACATTTTAGTAAAAAAAATAAGTAACCGACTCAAAACCAAGAAAATGAATTCAGATAGTTTTCATACACTATGAAAATGATCCATATGTAATTTGGTATGTTTAGGAATTATAAACTCCACTATCTAACACATGGTGTGACCGGTATGGCTCCAAGTGTTTGTTTTTATTTAAAATTGACCTTAATTTTTTTTAAAAGACAACTGAAATAATAAAAACTAAAAAATGCATTCATATTATTTTGATACTTTAGGAAAAAAATCATAATTCATTTTTTATATGTGGTAAACATACACACCTCATTCTGATACATAATGTTCCCAGCAAAACTCAATTTATCCATTATCAGTTTAAAATTGACATTTTAGTTCAAAAATAATCACTCCCTGAAAACTAAGAAAACATGATTTAGTTGTTTTCATAATGTATTAAATTGATTAATAATTTATTTGCTAATTTTTGGAATTAGTATAACGTAAAATCGACATATGATGTGAGTATAATGACTCAATGTGCACATTTCCAGTTTAAAATGACATTTTAGGAAAAACACAAGTGAAATACTCAAAACCAATTAAATTAATTCATATTATTTTTATACTTTAGGAAAATGGTCCATACATCATTTCAGATGTATAGGAATCATCTGAACCTTATTCTAACACACATTATGACCATTATGACTCCAAGTGCATCTTTTTCTTTAAAATTGACATTAATTTTAGTAAAAATGACAATTTACATTATCAAAACCAAGAAACCTCATTTTTATTGTTGTGATACTTTAATAAAATGATATATAATTCATTTTTGACATATAGTAATCATCCTCACTTCAATCTAATACACGATGTTCCAAACAAGACTCAAAGTATCTATTATCAGTATAACATTGATATTTTAGTTCAAAAAGTGTCAATTACCGAAAACTAAGAAAACACACATAGACTGTCTTTAGAATTTATAAAAATGATTCATAAGCAATTTTTGACACTTAGGAATCATTATAACTTCAATCTAACACATGATGTGACTGGTATGACTCAAAGTGCGTGTTTCTAGTTTAAAATAACATTTTAGTAAAAAACATATGTAACGTACTGAAAACTGAGAAAATACATTTGGATTGTTTTTATACTTTAATAAAACAATGCATAAGTCATTTGGGATGTGTAGATATTATACACACCTAAATTTGATGCATAGTGTGACTGGTATGACTCCAGGTACATCTTTTCAACATATAAGTGTCATTTTAGTTTAAAACTCACATCACATCACCAAAATCGAGAAAATGAGTCTAGATTGTTTTCTCATCATTTTATATTCTATTACTCAATTAATTTTATTATCATTTTTATCATATATTTATTTAGTTAATTTGCATAGATATAATTCTTGACGATGTAGAAGAAATGGTGTGACATGGAAGAATCAATCACAACTCAATATGATACACAATGTTCGTGGTATGACTTAAAGTTTAGTTTAAAATTAACACTTTCTATTTAATTTATTTCTTTATATAATCACTAACATTATAATTATTTTCTTATACATGTGTGTTCTTTTGATCGAGTAAGGGTGTTTTTTATTTTATACAGGTGTGTTCTTTTACTTTATAATATAGTTTTTTTCTTTTTTTTTTGTATTGTAAATTTTATTTCATTTAAATTATGTATTTTTACCTAATTTTACTAATTTATGGTGTTGCAATGTGCTATTATATCACACTACCTTGTTTTTAGTGTTATAGTGTTTTGTTATATCACATTATAGTGTGCCTCTTTATCAATGCTAAAAAATGTGCTGATAAAGACATCCTTTATCATCCCTTCTACAGGTACTGATAACGATACCTATTATCATCACTTTTAGAAGCACTGATAAAAGAATCCTTTATCAGTGATTTTAAAATCCCTGGTGAGGGGCCCTTATCAACCCCTGTAGAAACACTGGTAAAGATCCCCTTTATCAGTGCTACATAAAAGAGTTGATAAATGGGGGTTTATCATTGATTTTTTAGCACTGATAAAGGACCCCTTTATTATCTCTTTTCTAATTCTGATAAATTCATAGGGATTTTAATCTTTCTCAAGTAGTTAGTTCTTTTTAGTTCTATTACAGACCAATTCTAGTGTTGTTAAAGGAATATTTTCTAGTAGTGAAAAAATCCCCTACCAAGTCAACTATGACCCAACCTAACCAAGGCTCACTCACCAAATATCACAATCAATAGTAGTATAATAACATAAAATAACATAGAAATAGGGTACCTATAACCACTTACTCGATATTTTTTCACTCTCACACCCTAGTGGGAAATATCCTAGCTCTCTCATCCCTTCCATATCATCCAACTAAATATACACAACCCATATATCCAGTCACATCTGATGTGGGTCAAACCACATCCATAACTGCCCTAACCCATGAGAGTCCAATATTCTATATTGTCACTAATCCAAATCCACACCACATATCGACCTCATATCAATATCCATGATAGTAAGGATTCATAAACATGAAGGATATCGACCCCATTCTCTCCCATCATGCACAACCCCTAGTAAATGGAACATCATCATCCCAGCATCATCACATCATCAAAATTTTGAATCATATAAATCACATCTTGTGTGTATAAATCTCATCAGAAAGAGAGTGATTTTAAGAGATAGTATTTGGTTATTTATTCCCTCCATAACTTGGATGTTTAGGGAAAACACCCAGAAACTAAAACTTTTTAGAATCAGTGAGAATATCCTATCCAGGTGGGGTATATATGAAAATCATAAAAAAAAAATACATCATATAGTATAATAAAACATGATATTGACCTAAATTTTTCACACTAAAATTGCTCAACCACACTTATCAAAACCACCACCTTACTGTTGACACATACCAACCATCAATACCCATTTATAAATAACTAAACCAACCCCACTTTCCCTGAAAAAAAATTCACAAAAACCATTAAAAATTTCCCATTTTTAATCATATAATTTCACCATTTATATATTTACAATTTAGAAACCAATTAACATTAATTATGTTGTGCATATCCATATTTAATTAAAACCCATTTCTAACCAATACCCATGTTTGATTCCATCCATCTACCCATGAATTCTAAGTATTCACATTTCATTTACAGCTGTATTTTACTCAATTTCATTCTATAACCATAACCATATTTTCTACCATAAATCACATTCCAAAAAAACCTAGGTAGCTATAATACCATCCCCACATCATGAAATTATCCAATGCATCAACCCTCATACATCCCATGTGAAAATCCACCACACCATCCAAATTATCACATGTCTACAAAATTTTCCCTTCCCATGACAACCAATCACATAACAACACTTTCCATAACCTATAACCAACTATATAATCTTCCCATACCATCCCCCACAATATCCACACAAACATATAAACAATTGAAAGAATATAATAGTAATTTCTAGCACTAATCACCACCAAAAGTTTCATTTTAAAGCATGCTTCCATAATAAATTTAATGTATTTGACATGGGTGACAACATAAAAAATAAATTATTCAAAAAACGGGTTCCTTTACATATTTAAGTAATTATAATTTTATGAATGGTTATTTCAGTATTCAAATCATAGTAATATCATAATAATCATAGTATTGACAATAATTCTATAGAAACTAGAAACATCCATCAATATCATAAGCAACATCACAGAAAACACATAACCACATGTTAATCATCCATTACAATAAATTTCCATTATGTATAATCATTATATTTTTTAATTTAATCCCTATCATCAACCAAAAGAAATAAAAATCATTTCACCCCCACATTATGCGCACAATCAAATAGAGTTCTTAAATCCTCCTCCTCAATCAAATATTTACAATTCACTATGTAGTGATAAAGTGAGTAAGAGATGATCACTTGGATATAATCATGCAAGGTAACCCCCAAAAATATAAAACATATAAATATCCAATAAAATATGACTCAAATCTAGAAAAATAGACACTCAACCCTACTACCTTAAGCTCCCAAATGAAGGACAAGGACAAACCCCAATAAGAAAATAAGGGAGAACTCACCTAAAATAACAAATAGATGATCTATTAAAACCAAAGGCTAAATCACACCAATCAACACTCAAATAACTCCAAAGATTAAACTATGATTCTTCAAGTCTCAATAGAAATTGAAGGAAATTTAAGGGACTACTATATTTACACCTAGTTTTAAAACTGCCTCATTACCACATGGTATACCCTCATCACACTATGATAGTTATATTTATAGTTAATTATAGAAATTTTACTATGAATATCTATATATATGCCCCATTTAAGACTCTAACAAATTTTTAAATATGATATGACCAAAGATGGTTCAAGCTACGTCCAATGAATCACATCCCAATAATTTTGAAAGTAGAACCACTAAAAAATCGACCTCCATGCCCTCACGTCATGACACAAAACTAGAAGAACCTACTAATATACTTCCTAGAATAAAAATAATATTACATAAGGTTTAAATATTAATCTCACTTCACATAAAATATCACAAACTTCCCAGGGCACCTCACCCCTCAAACCCTTCATGCCATGACATACAATTATTGCACTGTGACCAAGATTTTATATATAACACTAACACCAATTCTCATGGCCCACTCACTAGGGTCATGAAAAATCCTCTATGCCACAACACATAGACAATAGATCTTCCCCTCTACTCTAGTTAGACCCTCATGCCATGATTCTCAATGCCACACTACAACCTACCTCTCTTAGATTAAATCTCATCTTTAACCACACATCTCTCCCTCCAATATACTCCAAAGAAATTCATTATATAAAATCTACAAAGTCACAAGTTATAAATATTTGGTCTATCACATTATATACCTCTCAAAAAAATATTTTCTATAAGAATACAAATCAAACCCATAGAAGAAAACTACAACAACACTAACCAACCACTTATAGAAGATATCTCTCTAATGGAACATGTAACATCTTTACCCCATCCCATTGACTTGGGAAGGACCTCGATGAAACTAACCTTAAGAGAAATCCCCTAGAAACAAAAGGTTGGGAATAAATTCTAAGTGTATAAATCATCATTGGTGGATTATTTACCTTTATATAAGAACCCATCTATAAAAAAAATCCTAATACTATGTATAAACATAAATAATTAATGAAATAAGGCCAAAATATATAGTATAACTTATAAATATGTAAACATTAGCATCTATTAGCAAAAAAATACAAGACTACATGAATAAATGGCCCTAAATTATATAAAAGTTTCTCATTTGGAACTCTCCCATTCTCAACACAACCACTACTACCAAGCTCCCAACACTATCCTAATACACACCATCCAGACATCCCTCTAGCACATAAAAGGTTCATCACTTAACATTTATCATAAATAACAAAATATGCATATGTACTAGAGTGAATATATAGGGGTGAGTATATTGACTTAATAGAAAATCTACCAAATACTTCTCACACACACTATTAGGATAAGAACAAGTTAGATCACAATATATATATATATAACCACTATGAATAGAATAATAAAATCTCATAAACATAATTATAGGAATCAAATGTTGGAAATAACAATGATATGCACCCAAACCCTCCCATATAGAACCATTTCCTGAATCAAATGAATCCTCTATCAAACAGGATTCCCATAATATACCTAACTCATGAGTGGAAACCCAATTCCTCTTACCTAATCCATCAATTGGAGGAGACACCAAATGTTCCCCATATGGTACAAAAGCCAATTAAAAATCAATAGGTCCCATTTTAATGAAATATGACCACATTCCAATCCCATTCTCATGTCCAGTCAACAAACACTAAAGGACTTCTTTGAAAAAAAATACCTAGAGTTAATAATTTCAAGTTAATTGTCCAAAATTATCCATTATGAAGAAAAATAATAAAACTTATTTCTCATAAGACTTCAAGTTCCTTTAATAATTAATGTGGTAGAGAAATCACTTACCTCTAACCAGATCACTTAAAATACTATAATAAGAAGAGGCTCAGTAAGGGGTAATTGTTTTAAGTTGCCTATAAAAATCATCTAGTTCAAGAGCCCTAACAAGGATAAGAAGGATGAGTTTTTACCAGGAGTTAACTAGGTCAAAAATGGGTGAAGATCCTCCCCAAAAAAAATTGTATGTGGTTTCCCTTTAAATTAAATTACTCCCCCTATGATACGGTGGTTCATTCAGTTATTTTTTTAAATAAATTTTACTAGAACCATGCCTTGGGCCACAACATAGTGCATACTTCATACTATTTATACAACCCCATAAAACCACCATGGTAACCCACACACAATGTAGGGATGTCTCCCTATCCATTTTCAAAATACCATAGTCTCCTCCACAATATAGAGGATCTTCCCTACCCATTTTCCACTGGGCTTCACCAAAATAGATCACCCTCAACCTGACACCCCACGATCATCACCATGCTTGTGGTGTCCTCCCCATTTCCCTTAAGAAAATTCCTAGTACACCACACCCTAGTCCACTATCACCACATCCTATATAATGTCAGGGTTCTCTCCCACCATGATCACACTTCATCTCACCTATTGACCATGACCAAGAACCACCCTAACCAATGTTAAAATCATTGGGTTTTCCCCATTTCCTATAGGTTGACTTCCTAGGAAACATTCTCAATGGTAATCCATTTCACAACATGTGGATCACCTAATATGCAATAGTTAGACACCATACCCATAACATCTTACACATGTAGTACTATGCCCATAATTATGTCCTTTACCAAGGTTTGGTAAATCTTGAATAACCAAACTTCACTTCTCCAACCAATCACATTTCCAAAAACTTAAGATACCAACCTAAGACACCACTTAATTTAAAAATGATAAATAAGGTAACACCAAAAATCGAGAGTGTCACATTCTACCCCACCATTAAGCATTCAATCCATGAAAATCTATAGGTTAGTGGTGTTTAGAAAAAAGATTATGTTACTATTTTAGCATAACACTATCCCATAATTCCTTACAAACCTAATGATGCTAATACAAAAGACACACCAAAGGTACACATGTCAGGACTCAACCCAACTGGGTCTGACCTATGATTAGCCCAATCCTACCTCTAATAGGGCAGGGGCTGGTGACCTATGCTGATTAGTCATATCCCACAAATTGGAGGCATTAGCCTAATTTTCTTATACATGTGAACACATATCCAAGCCACACAATGCTAAAATGTAAAACAACTGTAAAAAAATGAAATAATGCATCTATAATCCCACAACCAAAGTACAATAATAAAATAAAAAAGTGGGAAAAGGGTCCAAATACAAGCTTGAACAAAAACTATAAAGAGTATAACCTACTCCAATGGTGAGGACTGCAATAAAATTAAATCTCCTAGAAAACACCTTGATCTTAGAATCTCAATATATGCTCCATCATCTCTTCATCCTCCAAGGGAATTTTCTAAAGGGTCTTCATCTTCATAATACACGACACGTGTATGAAAATATCATGTAGGGATGAGTATAACAATACCCAGTAGGACACCCTGAAAACACTAAACATGGAGAATCAATTATATTCATCTCAATACAAGGATATAAAAAACAATGTATAATAGAAAACCCCATATATACTTGGGAAGAACATTGTGTAATCAGGTGGTCAAAACCAATTTCCAACCATAATATTCTTTACGAAGCAATGCTCGTTTCGAGATAATTCACTCCATGATCCATGATATCACAAAAGACTCCCATCAAATAGGTCCTTATCATTGGGCCCTACCCAAGAAAGCTCTCTATTCTCAGAAGTCTCTGATACTCATATAGGGGGTCACCCTCAGAACCATTGAGGGACACCATGAACCTAATATGTATCAACCCACTACATAGGGGATAATATGTAAATGATAACATGAATCCTACTGATATATCTTTCTAGATGGAGGATCAACTCCCTACTTAAGTAGGTCACAATGATTCCAAAAACCCCACCTAGAATATAAATATGAGATAGGATCACACTTCAGTCCCATAGAGGGAAACCCTAAACTATAATTTAGACTCATAATCTATAGGGGATAAAAATCCTATGATGTGGATGAAATAACACATTGTACCCTTGGGGTAATGGATCAAGGGAACACACTCAACCAAGAGTGCTCCAGACTAAAGTAACAAAGATCTATAAACACTCATTAAGGGGGTACACAGCATGTACTAGGGGTAGATGGCATGTATAGATATCTACAAGTCTGATTGTGTGGTAGAGCCTCACACAGCATGTAAACCTTGATATACATAGTGTATGAGTGAACCACACATCATGTTGAGGTTACCCGAAACTTGTCTGTGTCATCTGGCCATATCTGTGTATCAACCCATGTTTGTTCTTGAGTACATGACATGCCAATGCCTATGTACTCCATCTTGTGTCCATGTACCCTCCAAGTTACATTCCAATCCACAAAATATGTGTCACACAATATGTGACCATTTCTCATGGCATGTGATATTATTATCATTGTGTGACCATAGAACTACATAGGGGGTTTCACATGGAAAGCCTCACCGGGTTACACTCTGTGTAACCTGGGATTTTCCAAAACCCCTAGTTCTTCATCTGAACTGTGTGTCATGTCATTAGATCCACCAATATCACTGGAACTTGTAGATATAGGGTCGGGTATCCCCTTCCAAATTCACTATCTAGGATTTGAGTCCACCATATACTCATATTACTATCAACCTGATCCTTCCATAGATGCTCCACATGTCACTCAAGAAGAATGAAGAACTCCTGGTTCGATCTCATTCTCCCTCTATCCATCCACTTTCATCATCGATTCCCAAAATTCAACTTCCATTGTGATTCATACCTGTGGAATCAATCTTTTGCACTAAAGAATGCTTATGCAATGACTACATACCAGGTATTGGTTGAACCATTGTCCAAGTAAAATACCAATGTTGATCGAACAAAGAAATGGGGGAGAAAACTACAAGCTGTAAAATTTGACAAATGGACCTCAACATTTTTTCATTTGGCCTCGATTCATTGTCGAAGAAATAGACAAATCAAAGAGTGAAAGATAAAAAACAAATAATAATCCATCGATTTAAATCTAACAATGATGAATATATCAATTTTATTCATTGAATTGATCTTAATTCATCTGATATTAAGAAACATGATGGAAAATGAAAATAAATATCCTACTTAGAGATTGGATTTATCGTTAATGAAGAATGGTTTTGAACTACCTCCATTGATGAGATCCATAAACTCTATTGTCACAATGATCCTTGATCTAGTCTCGATCTATCTTTTTTGTCCAATAATGCTCTCCAATGTCCTCTATAGTTCTCCATTGTTTAGTTTCCAACCCTAATTCAACCTCCATAGACATATACTTATAGGAGAGATCAATATCTTCATTAGTAATAACTAAAATATTATAATTTATTTTATTTTATTCAATTTATTCCCATGATTAATTTTTCAGAAATGTCCCACGCCTAAAAAATTTATGTCATGACTAGGGTAAAAACTACATTATAAACTCAAAAATACCCTTGTATTTATGATTTGGGCCCCCATTTGGGATTTATTCCACTTTTTTAGAAAAATTGTGTGCACGTGTTTTTTAATATATTTCAAACAATTATCTAGGGAACACTAGGCCTTGGAATCACACAAATTCTCAGTTCCTAGTCTCAAAAATAATTTATATAATATCTAAAAATAATACAAGGAAAATATGATACATTACATTCTCCTCACCTTGGGTATTTTCAACCTATAAAAGAGAAAAAAATAATAAAAAGATGAGGGTATTGGGCTTGCATTTGGGTCTCCCACTCCCATGTACTCTTCATAAGAATCCCATGATACCACTGGGTATGAACTAGGGGAATAGATTTCCCATAAAGGATACGCTACTTCCAATATTTGACCTCCATAGGGTACTTAGAAAAGGAAAATTCATCATCGATGTCCAGCTCTCCCCAGTCGATAACATGTGATGGGTTGTGCATGTATCTCTTCAATTGTGACATGTAGAAGATATCCTATACTCATTCCAATTGTGTAAGTAGAGGTAAGTAGTGTGAAACCTCTCAACCTCTACACAGTATTTGAAAAGGAACAATGAATATCATAGAAATCTTACCACCCATGCTAAATATCTATAATCCTTATTGAAGTGATACCCTTAGAAACACAAGGTCTCCCTCTTCAAACTCTAGAGATCTTAATTATCAGTCTGCATAAGACTTATGGAATCTATGTATATTCCTCATCCACTCTTGTATGATCTTCACCTTCTCTATAGTGTTATGCACCAACTCCATACCCATGAGTGTTGATTCTCCTGGATCAGTCCAATAAATTGTTGACTTGTAGGGTTTCCCATACAAAGAATCGAATGGTTCCATGACAATTGTAGAATGGTAGCTATTTTTGTATTAAAACTCCACCAAGGGTGGATGATACTCCTAACTACGACCCAAGTCCAACATGAAAGCTTGAATCATGTCATCCAGGACTTGAATGGTCCTCTCAATATAGCCATCAGTCTGAGGTTGAAATTTTGTGTCCAAGTGTAATTGAGTCCATAAGGCCACCTGCAATCCTCTACAAAATCATGAAATTAAGTGAGTTTCATGGTTTTAAATGATCATTGAGGGAACTCCAGAGAGTCAAACTATCCCCTATATGTAGAGTCACCCCAAGATCTCTACTTAATTCTACTCTCAAATAGCTAGAAAGTGGGCCAACTTGGTAAGTTAGTCTATAATCACCCATATATCATCATTTTCCCTATAAGTATGTGGTTACCCCATCACAAAGTCCATGGATATCTCATACCACTTCCACTATGGATCCTTAATGGGTTGAGCTAAACCCACTAGAACCTAGTGTTTAGCCTTCACCTACTGACAAGTGAGGCATTGAGAGACAAACTCTTAAACTCACTTCTTTATTCCTAGACACCAAAACTAACATCATAGGTCCTGGTACATCTTTTCCACACCTAGATATACCACCAAAGGGGATATATGAAACTCATGCATCAACTCCTACCACAACGTCAAAGGTACCATCATCTGTCCTTTGAAAACGATAGCACGCTTCCCACCTTCATAATATCCATCATGATCATGTCTAGTGGATATCTGAGTCTGTATGGTCACATAGTCATTGTCTCCACACTAAGTATCCCTAGTATACTGTAAATTCAGTGGCGTAACAACCATTTACTAAAGACATGAAACACCATCCTTGTTCACAAAGGACAACTACAATGAGGCTAACTTCTCTGATGTCTCAACTAACAACTGAGAACAATATATCCTACTCATAGAATCAACCACCATGTTCCTCTTCCTAGGAGTATAGATGATTTCAAAGTCATAGTGTTGTAGTAACTCTATCCATATCCTCTGTCTCAAGTTAATATCCTTCTGAGAAAAGATATACTTGATAGTTTTGTGGTCATAGTAGATGATAAACCACTCTCCCATCAGTTAGTGTCACCACACCTTTAGTTAAAATAATACCAATGATAACTCAAGATCATGGGGCATGTAGTTCTTATCTTGTGTTATCAACTAACATAAACCATAGACATTTCCTACATGACTATTCATCAAAACACAACAAATTATAGTCCCTAATGCATCCTAAAACACTATTTACACGACACCCTCCTCTGAAAATATCAAAATGGGAGCGCTCATTAATTTATGCCTCAACTCTTGAAATCACTAATGGAAAATTTTAATCCATAATAATGGATTCCCCTTCCAGTTCAAATCTATCATGCATTCTACCACTCTAGATAAATCAAGTTCAAACCTATGATAGTACCCTTCAAACCCAAGGAAATTACACACCTCAGTTACACTCTTGGGTGGATCCCAATCAATCACTACCTCAAACTTCATCAGGTCCACTGTTAATCCTACCACTAAGATGATGTTTCCTAATAAACGGACCTCTTGAATCCAATACTGACACTTCAAGAACATCCCATAAAGATGTTTCTCTCGAAGTGTGTCCAGAACCATACTCTAGTGTCACATGTGATCCTCCTCAGACATCAATTAAACTAGGATTCCATCGATGAAGACCACCATTAATCGATATAATAAGGGATGAAAGATATGGTTAATGAGTCACATGAACACAGTTGGTGAATTCTTCACACCAAACAGAATCACCAAGTACTCATAGGGACCACAGAAACATCTGAATGTATTCTTCAATATATCCTTGTCTCGTACTTTCAATTGATGATATCCTAATATGAGGTCAATATTCAAGAACCATCACACCCCTCTCAACTAATAAAATGGGTTATAGATCCTTTGTAGTGGATACTTACTATTTATAGTCACTTGGTTCAATCACTGGTAGTCCACACATAACCTCAAACTCCCATTCGCCTTCTTGGTGAAAAACACTGGGGTTGCCCAGGGGAAACACTGGGTCTCACAAATACCTTCTCCTACAAGTCTTCCATTGCACCCTTAGTTCACAAATATCTATGGGAGACATACAATATTCATGTAAAAATATTTAGGTCTTCGCAAGATGAAAGTTAATGCAAAAGTCTAGCTCTCGGTGGTGAGGTAAACCTAGAATGTCCTCAGGAAAGACATCCTCGTACTCCCCCACCACTATAAAAAACTGGTAGCCCATATAATCCACTACTCCAAGAGTAATTACATTAAATTGGTGAGTAATCAATTTCACTCTCCTATGCCTAAGCTTGTCCTACTCTGCCAAGGTTTCCTTTTCACCCATAAAGGAAATCCTCATCCCATCACTATAGATACACCACATCCTCCACCTAAAATAATCAAAATGGGTATGAATTGTGGAGAACCAATCCATACATAAGATTAAATATTATGGCCTCATAACTAATAAAAATAGAACTCATAAAAAACTCTTTCCTCTAAACATCATATCACACTGTCATCACAAGTGATAAATTGTTGAGTCACCACCTGTTGGGGTCTCCAACCTTGAGGGTTAAGCTAAAGGCTCAAATGAAATCTCTATGTCTCAAAACGGAGAAGTGTAAAGGAAGGAATTAATAACACATGTGTCTATAAATAATGAAAATAATATAGAAAATACATATATCTTACCTCATATCATCCCTAGAGCCTCAAAGTCATAGGCCTCTATAGCCTATAGTTATCCTCATCCCTGGCCACTAGCTCTTTGAGCCTAGCATGGAACACCTAGGTGTAGTGTTGGTAATAGGTCAAACCTATGACCACCTCTTGTTATTATGATAGCCCATATTCTATATCTACTACCCTACAGACTACCCTACTCATGCCTTTATATCTGCCTCAGTGTTCCCTCATCCATATCATAATTAGATGTTTGAAAAGTCTGGAAATTCTGAGCCAGATATCCCCAACCATCGTAGTAGAAACATTTATTCCCCCTCAGCTGATTCAATCCATCTTGAGATCCATGATCTTCTGAACCTATTCATTAGGATCATCTCTTAAATAATCTGATTTTCTTGGATCCCTATGAGTGTTTTTGGATACCTATCATTGAGGTCTCATATCTTGGGTTCCCACTACTAGAACCCACTACCAACACTAAATCTTCCATGAAGATCTCCACCACCAAATACTTCTCAAGCACCCCATTATAGGTGGGAATAAAAATGGATACCACTGAAGTCCTGATTTCCTGGTGTAATACCTACTCAAAAGTTTGTGCTCTAAAGAATATATCTTGAACCATATCCATGGAGTATCTTAAGAGATAAGTAAACCTCACTGAGTACTTTTCCATGGTCAAACAGTTCTGATGCAGATTCATAAGCTCATGTATATGCAATGATCACAATGTATCAAGGTATAAATCCTATATCAATATATTCTAAATGTCTAACCATGATAGAGATATTTATTCATGTGAATTTTTTACAAAGCTCCACCATCACTAAAGCTCCACCATCAATTAGAAGAACCTTGAAGAAGACTCTCTGTGAAGGACACCATTAGATTTGCAGGCATCCTCACAAAGAATATAACTCAAGTGACTGCCTATTACCAATCCTTAACCACTTGGATTCCTAGATCACCCCAAAACCTGGTAGTATTCAGTCTCTAAAACTCATACAGCACACTCAGCCTATGAACATACTCAGCTGGCACTTTCATCATTGGTTTATTCTAAACTGGTGGTGGTATGGCTGGTAAACCACCCAGAGGTTCTATCTTCAGTATAAGCCCCTATATCGATGCCCCATCCCTAGGGGGATAATCCTATTGATCTGGAAGTGGAATCATGGTTGGATATCTACATGGAGGAATCCTAAAATAAGACAAGATGTACCATGGTCAAAAGAGTATATCTGGGGAGTTGACTCAAGAAGGACATGGAAAATACAATCCATTCTTATATGATTCATGTACTAATGTTTAACTTGCAACCAATGTCTACATGTACCGAGTCAAAAGGCATGTGATCAGAGTCCTATTGTATGGATACATCTTCTACCTCACCAACACCGGGGTCCATATACAAAAGTATGAACTCAAAACACTAAACATTGTTTCCCAAAATCAATCTCACTGAATCCAGTATTAAGGTAGAACTGAATCCTTTGATACCATTCTCTCACAACCTAACCCTCTGGGGTCTGACCCATGACTACCCTAAGCCTTCCTCTAATAGGCTAGGGGCTGGTGACCAGTGCTGAGTAGTAATATATAAAAAATGGTAGGTAT
Organism: Viscum album; assembly: GCA_963277665.1. NCBI lineage: Eukaryota > Viridiplantae > Streptophyta > Magnoliopsida > Santalales > Viscaceae > Viscum > Viscum album. The sequence goes on along the minus strand of OY728127.1, from coordinate 1,513,169,269 downwards.
TAGCCTAATGTACTAGTACACATGAACATATCTCTAAGACACATAATGTTGAAATGTAAAACAACTAAAAACAATGTAGGCACACATCTATAATCTCACAACCAGTGTACAAAAGTAAAGTACTAAAAGTAGAAAAATGGTCCAAATACAAGCTCAAAAAAAACTATAAATATTCTAACCTACTCTAAGGGAGAGTAATATTTTCAAATGAAAGCTCTCGAAAAACACCTTGGTTTTAAAAGATCATGTTATGCTCCACCAACTCCATGTTATCCAAGGAAACTATCTAAAGGGTCATTATAACAACCCATACTTTACATACATTGTTAATACTTCAAAATTGAAGCACACTTATTATAAAATATAACAAATCCAGGAATGGACCGTATAGGTATAGTGTCTTTAGAAACTTGGAAACATAAACAACTGGTTCATAAAGCATCTACATTGTATCCCATTTATTTCATCATATCTATAGTCCCTTTTGGCATATATTACTTAATAACCTTCTTCCTGACCTGGGGAAAGAAAACTTACAAAAGGGTGAGCTCAAATGCTCTGTAAGGGTAAAAAAAGAAATATCAATCACATCATATTCATAATAACAAAACATTTTGGAAATCTTAATCTGCAAAAGAGATCATAATTTCATAACATGGGATAAATCATAGTAGTGAAATGTAATCCCAATAATAATAACTTAAAACATGAAACTTATTGTCATACCCACATAATCATAGAGAATCATTTCTTATTAGTCAAGACTCATTTCCAAGACTATCTTAGTAGACAAAGTCCATTTCTGAACCGAGTTCATTCCTCGTTTCAGTCCTGTTTCACTGAACCGGTTTAACCTGCCGTTCCAGGCATGTCTATCTCATGAGATATAAAAATCTTTACCCAATGCATTGGAGGGAGATATTGGTCCCACCCATCTCATAATGATACCATTCTTATGTGTGCCACAAAATCATAAATCATACATCATTGCATAACCCATGTAATAAAAATGGGATTCTTAAACATCGTGACATCATAAAATAATTCATATAGGATAAAGGAATTAATAAAAATAATTCCATCACAACATAATCAAATCAATGTAATAATAGGGATAGAAACATAACCCTATATTATCTTAGATGGAAAATAATTTTGATAAAACACTTGAATCCCATTCTTGAGGAAAATATCCTTTCTGCTTTAAAAACATTTCTCCTTTCTTAACATGTCATATAATTTTAAACTAAAAGAAGTTGATTAAAAATAAACTTGTAAAGTAATCTTATTGTAAATAATTTTTTAAAAATCCATTCATGCCGTATAAGTTAAAAAAACATTCTTCTCATACTTTTGTCAGAAAAGTCAAAAAGTACCTCGTAAGAAAAACGACAAAAGATTCCTTTCATATATTTTACTAAAAACTCACCGAAGGGTAAAATTGGATTTAAAAAATTGTAGGTGGATGGAAAAATAATATTACATATTGAGGAAACATGGATGTGGATGATAAAATACACCCCAGTAAATTCCAAAGTATAAACAATCTCGGATAAAAATGAGATTGTGATATTTTCCTTACCTTAGGTCCAATTTGCTTCGTAAGTGTCTGAACCTCCTGTATAATGATTTAAATAATGTCATTGACTTATTCAAAAATCATACACATTGTTATGATATCATATATGGTAATATTATTAGCTTATTATTAGTAATATTTCATTGCTACTTGTTATTCGGGTGTTTATTACTTTTTGTTCTTATGCGTGTTTTGTCGAATAAATTCTTATTCTTATTTTTAGGTTATAGATACCTCATTTCCAGAAGGGTATTAGTTTAATATATATCATATTTATTCACTCAATTCATTTATGTAATCATTATGCAATGAAAATCATGTAGAACGAGTCACATCACATCGTAGAGACGGTATTCCGTACGTACGCACGAGCGATGATATTGTTCACATGATCGTGGAATTGTATTGGAGTGTATGTATACTATTTCAGAATCAATATCACTTTAAAATAATCATATATATATTCATTATTTACATCATTATACCCATCCAAGTAAGGTGGTGGTGGAAAATAGATTACACCGCGGCATGGAGACGGTATTCCGTATGTACGCATGCGCGGTGATTTCATTTTCCGTAGGATGGATAGATGGTGAAATAGGGTTGTTTCATACTTATAATAAAATATCAGTATATTAGTGATACTGATGTTATTACTTCATAATTAAACAACTAAATAAGAATAAGTGGAATAAGAAATAAAGTTGAAAGAATTGGTAACGGACATTACCTCTTCTTTGAATCGCCTCTTTGAGACCTCCTTTTAGGGCACTAAAATTGCTCTTTGAAGAAGACCAGGACCTCTATGATGTTTTTAGGGAAGTGGAGAAGAGAATTTGGTAGGGGTTGGACGATCTTTAAGGCTCAAAGTGGTGTGAGGAAGAGAGGGAGGAGGTGCCCTTTCATAAGGGAGGAGAGGGGCACCTTTGGAAAAACTAAAATTATTATTTTATTATAAAGGAATATTCAGTTTTAAATAGCTCCAAATTGATTTATTTCTAATATAAGGTGGGTATGGGTCTAAATCCTTTCATCCAATAGAATTTGGACAAGTTTAGTTTACTATTTTAACCTTATCATTTAGATTTAACTTTAAGTTAGATAATTTTACTTTTACCGTGTCTTTTTGTGTTCTTACACTATAAGGTTAATAAACTTACTATAACATTACAAACGAACCCCAAGTTGTTTATTATTAATATATATAACCTTATATAAGTCATTTGGCCGAAACTTATATTTTTAGGAATAAAATAAAAATTAATAATATAATATTTTTTTAAAAACTATTTTATGTCAATTTTGACACTATTTAGTAATTGATTTTTGTAAAAATCATAACCGAATGATTAGTTCAAAAAAAGTAAATTAAATCAATAATAACATGTCATATTAACCTATAAAATTAGTTTAATTCATAAAAAGTCTCATATTACATTTATTTGGGTATTTATAACATCAATTATGTCAATATTTCATTAATAAGATAATTACTACATCCTCTTTGTGTCATAAATAAATTAAATTATTTAATGTCTAAAAATTTAAAATAAAATACCATTATGTAGGAAATCATTTTATCTTTCTAATTAATATTTATAGAAGAATTTATCTTATGTATAACCCTATATTAAAAATTATTTACTTATTAAACTTTGATTTTAACTATTTTAACCCTTCTTTAAATAAATTAATAATAAATGTCCTAATCTAATCCAAGTGGGCCCGAATGGTCATATTTTATTCCTAAGGTTGTTTTTGGTCGAATTACACTTATCCAATAGAATTAGGAAGTGTGTTAGGGTAATAATAATATCATTTTTACCCTTAATTACCCTTTTTACTTTTAACCGTGGTAAATAAAAGTAAAAAGTTACTATTCACCGGAAATTATTTTCATCTCATTGAACCAAATTTTACTTACTGACATCAACCGTGTCTCTCGGATTTTTTAAATTCCACTCACAGAAGCGGTAAAATTAAGTTTTATGTAAATTTTCAAATTTTCCTAGGAGGTGGGTAAAAGACGGTGAAAAGTTCAATAAAATTTTTATATATCTAAAATTATTATAAAATTACACCAAGGAATTACATTGAACTTATATAGGTATTATGTATCAATTTTGACCCAAAATAAATTTAAATAAAATAAATAATTATTTAAATAAAAAGTCAGTTTTTAAATAGTAACCCAGTGTTTTCACTATTTATCAAAAATTGAAAGTTTCCAGAAAAATACCAAAATTTCACCCTAGGCTAATTTCGATATTCCGAATCCAAAAATGAAGTCCATTTTGAAAAATAAAATTTACAAAATTTCAAAAAGTGGTCATTACTATTCATAACGGTTAGTTTTAATAATATTTTAATAGCATATCGTTGTTTAGTGAAACTCGGTATTGAGTACAATGAAAGCTATCGAAGAAGGTCGTGACTGTGTGTAAAGAAAGCCAAGCTAGTGTTGTGTGTAGTGAAAGATTCATTTGATGATATATATAACATAAAAACAAAATATTTCACATAAAAGTCTCGGGTGTTACATTCTACCCCCCTTAAAATGAATTTCGCCCTCGAAATTTGTCACTTTGTAACAAACAAATGAGGATACCTCTCCCTCATCATATCCTCAAGCTCCCATGTAGCTTCTTCTAATTGGTGGTTCCTCCATAAAACTTTCACCAAGCAACTGGTCTTGTTCCGTAGGACTTTTTCACTACGATCGAGAATCTCTATCAGCTGTTCTTCATAAGAAATATCTTGTTCCAGCGGTACAACTTCTGAGCTGAGTGCATGTGAAGGATCGGGTATTTACTTTCTCAGGAGAGATACATGGAACACATCGTGAACTTGAGAGAGATTCGGTGGAATCGCCAATCAGAAAGCTACCTTCCCAACACGATCTAGTATTTCGAAAGGTCTGATATACCTAGGGCTCAGCTTTCCCTTCTTTCCAAATCTCATTACTCTCTTCCAAGGAGATATTCGTAAGAACACTTTATCACACACTTCAAACTCTAAGTCTTTTCTGCAGTTGTCGGCATAACTTTTTTGTCGACTCTGAGCTACTCTTATGTGTTGTTGAATAGATCGGACCATTTCTGCCATTTCATCAACAAGATCAGGTCCTAATAGCTTTCTTTCCCCAACTTCATCCCAGCAAGTTGGAGTCCTGCATTTCTTTCCATAGAGAGATTCATAAGGATCCATCTGAATACTGGAGTGAAAGCTATTATTATAAGAAAATTCCACCAAAGGTAGGTGTTGATCCCAACCACCTTTGAAATCCAAAGAGCAAGCTCTCAACATATCTTCTAAAGTTTGAATTGTCCTCTCAGAATGACCGTCTGTCTGAGGATGATAAGCAGTGTTGAAACTCAACTCTGTATCGAGAGTATGGTGAATACTTCTCTAGAACTTTGAGGTAAACCTCGGATCCCAATCAGATATAATAGAAAGTGGTACTCCATGCAATTTTACCACTTCCTTTACATATATCCTGGCAAGCTGATCTAGAGAGAAATCCTCTCTAATAGCAATGAAGTGTGTAGACTTTGTAAGATGATCAACTATGTCCCAAATAGCATTATTGACTTTGGATGTTTTAGGAAGTCATGTGACAAAGTCCATAGTGATGTTTTCCAATTTTCATTCGGGTATGGTTAATGGTTGTAACTTCCCCTTAGACTTTTGTCTCTCAGCTTTAACTTGCTGACAAACCAAGCATCGAGAGACATATTCAGCAACATCTCTTTTCATGCCATCCCACCAGAAGTACTCTTTCAGGTCCCTATACATCTTCGTGCTTCCAGGATGAATAGATAATGAAGAACTATGAGCCTTATCCAGTAGCTCCTTATTTAATTCGGGGATGGGAGGAACACAAAACCGGTTCCTGAACTTTATTATCCCATCACAATCAAGGTTGAATTCAGGAACATTTATCACCTTCTTTTGTAACTCTACATCTTCTTTCTGTGCCTCTTTAATCTTAACATGTATTGATGGTTGAACATTCATTTGAGAAAGATATGATTTTTCCCCTTTCATTATAATTCCAAGATCCATACTTTGTAAATCCATAAATATTGGATCTTTTGTGATCCTCATCATGGATAAAGTGGAATGGTCTTGTCGAATTAATGCATCTGCCACCTTGTTTGCTTTCCCAAGGTGGTAATGAATTGAGTAGTCATAATACTTAATCATCTCCAACCATCTTCTTTGACGCATATTCAGCTCCTTTTGTGTGAAAATATACTTTAAACTTTTATGATCAGTATAAATGTCACACCTATCTCCATAAAGATAATTCCTCCAAATCTTTAATGTAAAGATTACCGCAGCTAACTCCAAATCATGAGTTGGGTAATTTTACTCATGGATTTTCAACTGTTATGAGGCATAAGCTATCACCATATCATTTTGCATAAGAACACAACCCAATCCCTTCTTGGATGCATCACTGTAGATCACAAACCTTTCTCCACTACAAGGCAGTGTGAGTACAGGTTCACTGGATAACCTTCTTTTCAACTCCTTGAAATTCTCTTCACATTCCTCCATCCAAACAAACTTAACTCCTTTCTGAGTAAACCTGGTGAGTGGATTAGATAATTGTGAAAAATCTTTCACAAAATGTCGATAATATCCAGCCAAACCAAGAAAACTTCAGATCTCAGTTATTGTTGTTGGTCTCGACCATCTTTCGATAACCTCTGTTTTTGCTGGATCCACAGATATCCCCTCTTTTGAGATTATGTGACCCAAAAATAAACCTTTTTGAAGCCAAAATTTACACTTGGTAAATTTGGCATAAAGCTTCTCCTTTCTCAGGGTCTTCAATATAATTCTCAAGTGATATTCATGTTCTTCCTTGATCTTTGAATATAAAATAATATCATCTATAAAGACTACCACAAACTGATCAAGATAGTCTCTAAAGACTCTATTCATCAGATCCATGAAGATAGCAGGGGCATTAGTAAGACCAAATGGCATCACTATAAATTCATAGTGTCCATAATTTGTACGAAAATCCATCTTTGGTATATCCTCCCTTTTGAACCTTAATTGATGATACCCTAAATGAAGATCAATCTTGTAAAAGTATTGAGATCCACGTAGTTGGTCAAATAATTCATCAATGCGCGGGAGAGGATATTTGTTCTTGATAGTGATCTTGTTAAGTTCTCGATAATCAATGAAAAGTCTCATTGATCCATATTTCTTCTTAACAAATAGAACAGGTGCTCCCCAAGGTGACACACTAGGGTGTATGAACCCCTTATCAAGATTCTCTTGGAGTTGCTTCTTCAATTCCTGCAACTCAATTGGGGCCATTCTATAAGGTGTCTTTGAAATAGGCAAAGCACCCGGTATGAGTTCTATTGAAAACTCAACTTCACGATTTGGTGGAAGACTCGGAAATTCCTCCGGAAAGACATCATCAAACTCCCGTACAATGGGAATATTCTTAATCGTGATTTTCTCACCAACCATTTGAGATAAATAACCTTCATTTAGTGGAATCAATACCCATGATATGGAATAAATTTCCACTGGAAGGTTATGTTCATCCTTGCATCGATAGACGATCAAAGATTGATCTAGAATATGAAATATGACTTCCCTTCTTTGGCAATTGATATGAGCTCCATATAGAGAAAGCCAATCCATTCCAAGAATCACATCAAATTCCACTATAGGGAGGATCACAAGATTTTCAGGAAGCACTTTCCCACAAACTTAAATCGGAGAAGAATTATAAACTTTTGATGCGACTGTTGTGCCATTAGGGGTTGTCACAGCTAACTCAACATCTAATTGTTGAGGTAATATGGTGATACCCTTAGAAAATTATTCAGAAATAAAAGAGTGGGTGGATCCAAAATCAAATAAAACATTTACTACTTTAGAGTGGATGGTAAGTGTACCTTTCACCACTTCATTATCGTACTCCACATCGCTGATAGAAATTGCATGTGACTTTCCTTTGTCTTTAGCCTTAAGAGTTTGTTGACGTCAATCATCATCAACAACCCTTGTATTAGGGCATTGATTGGCATAATGCCCCATTTCCTTTCACTTGTAACATTGAAGTGTATGTGGTGCACTCTGTGTATCCTTTTCATTGTTCGCATCACTAGACATCTTCTTCCCATAATTACGACATTCAAATGCCCAATGACCTTCCTTTCCACATTTGAAACATTTACTTGTCCCTTTAAGACAACTCCCTCCATGTTTCTTTCCACACTTTGAGCATAAGGGAAAACTCATCTTCTTTTCAGTGTGCTCTTTAGATTTTCCTTTGAATTCCATTTTCCTCTTCTTATCAAACCCATATGACTGATGGGTTACTCCAATCTCCATCTCAACTTTGAGATCACATCGAACGATTTCCTCGTAGCTATTGAAGTCCCTTATGGCTAACGCCCTTCGAAGAATTGGTTTTAATCCACTAAAGAATTGATTGATCTTACTCTCAGGTTGGATAATAATACCAGAAGTGTACCTTGAAAGTCTTGTAAAATTTGCTTCATAGGTACCAACAGATTCATCATCCTTTTTCTTTAGTTCAAGAAACTCCTTCTCCATCTTTGTTCGGAGAATATGAGGGAAGTACTTATTGAAAAATAAGTTCTTGAACTCGTCCCATTCCATGGACTCAATTTCATCTCTTGGACTCGTATTCTTGATAAGATTCCACCATTGATCAGCATCACCTTCCAAACGATACACTGCTAAGATGACTTTATCATGTTCAGAACATTGAAGAACTGAAAATATCTTTTCAGTAGTACTGATCCATTTTTCAGCATATAATGGATTAGTAGACCCGCTGAATGAAGTTGGACGTTGTCTCATGAAGGATTCAACAGAATTTTTCTCCTTCCTTTGCTCGTTTGGAAGTCCTGCATGATTCATAGCTTGAGAAAGTTGTGTGAGCATGGCTATAAGATTTTGCATTCCAGCTCCCATAACGTTTGGTTGCTCAGGGGGACAATCATTGCATTTCCTGTCGCATTCTGCATTAACACGATTCCTTCGGGTTCCATCCATTGACTAAAACCAAGAAGAATAGTGTGAGAAACACTAATTATAATAAGAAAACCACATAATCAAGAATAAAATTTCACACTTAAGGTCTTATATTAGGTTATTCATGGCCATTTCTAAAACACTAAGATTGTGTTCTGTGCTTAGACTTATCCTTAGGATTCTTACTAAGGCTTTCACATCCTAGTTTCCAAAGGTTAACTATACCTTTCCTCTGATACCAACTATAATGACCCATACTTTACATACATTGTTAATACTTCAAAATTGAATCAAACTTATTACAACATATAACAAAACTAGGAAAGGACCGTATAGGTATAGTGTCTTTAGAAACTGGGAAACATAAACAACTGGTTCATAAAGCATCTACATTGTCTCCCATTTATTTCATCATATCTATAGTCCCTTTTGGCATATCTTACTTAATAACCTTCTTCCTGACTTGGGGAAAGAAAACATACAAAAGGGTGAGCTCAAATGCTCAGTAAGGGTAAACAAAAGAAATATCAATCACATCATATTCATAAGAACATAACATTTTGGAAATCTTAATCTGTAAAAGAGATCATAATTTCATAACATGGGATAAATCATAGTAGTGAAATGTAATCCCAATAATCATAACTTAAAAAATGAAACTTTGTGTCATACACACATAATCATAGAGAATCATTTCTTATTAGTCAAGACTCATTTCCAAGACTATCTTAGTGGACAAAGTCCATTTATGAACCGAGTTCATTCCTCGTTTCAGTCCTGTTTCACTGAACCGGTTTAACCTGCCATTCCATCCATGTCTATCTCATTAGATATAAAAATATTTACCCAATGCAATGGATGGAGATATTGGTTCAACCCATCTCATAATTATACCATTCTTATGTGTACCACAAAATCATAAATCATACATTATTGCATAACCCATGTAATAAAAATGGGCTTCTTAAACATCGTGACATCATAAAAAAATTCATATAGGGTAAACGAATTCATAAAAATAATTCCATCACAACATAATCAAATTAATTTAATAATAGGGATAGAAATAGAACCCTATATTATCTTATATGGAAAATAATTTTGATGAAACACTTGAATTCCATTCTTGAGGAAAATATCCTTTCTACTTTAAAAACATTTTTCCTTTCTTAACATGTCATACAATTTTAAACTAAAAGAAGTTGATTAAAAATAAACTTGAAAACTTGTAAAGGAAGATTCTTGGAAATAATGTTTTAAAAATACATTCATGCCGTATAAGTTAAAAAAACATTCTTCTCGTACTTTTGTCGGAAAATTCAAAAAGTACCTCGTACGAAAAACGACAAAAGATTCCTTTCATATCTTTTTTTATAAAAAATCACCAAAGGGTAAAATTGGATTTAAACAATTGTAGGTGGATGTAAAATAATATTAAATATTGAGGAAACATGTATTTGGATGATAAAATACACCCCAGTAAATTCCAAAGTATAAACAATCTCAGATAAAAATGAGATTGTGATATTTTCCTTACCTTAGGTCCGATTTTCTTCGTAAGTGTCTGAACCTCCTGTATAATTATTTAAATAATGTCATTGACTTATTCCAGAATCATAATCATTGTTATGATATCATATATGGTAATATTCTTAGCTTATTATTAGTAATATTTCATTGCTACTTGTTATTCGGGTGTTTATTACTTTTTGTTCTTATGCGTGTTTTGTCGAATAAATTCTTATTATTCTTTTTAGGTTATAGATACCTCATTTCCAGAATGGTATTAGTGTAATATATATCATATTTATTCACTCAATTCATTTATGTAATCATTATGCAATGAAAATCATGTAGAACGAGTCGCATCACATCGTGGAGACGGTATTCCGTACGTACGCACGAGCGATGATATCGTTCCCATGATCGTGGAATTGTATTGGAGTGTATGTATACTATTTCAGAATCAATATAACTTTACAATAATCATATATATATTCATTATTTACACCATTATACCCATCCAAGTAAGGTGGTGGTGGAAAATAGATTACACCACGGCGTGGAGACGGTATTCCGTACGTACGCACGCGCGGTGATTTCGTTTTCTGTAGGATGGATAGATGGTGAAATAGGGTTGTTTCATACTTATAATAACATATCAGTATATAAGTGATACTGATGTTATTACTTCATAATGAAACAACTAAATAAGAATAAGTGGAATAAGAAATAAAGTTGAAAGAATCGGTAACGGACATTAGCTCTTCTTTGAATCGCCTCTTTGAGACCTCCTTTTAGGGCACTAAAATTGGTCTTTGAATAAGACCAGAACCTCTAGGATGTTTCTAGGGAAGTGGAGAAGATAATTTGGTAGGGGTTTGCCGAGCTTGAATGCTCAAAGTGGTGTGAGGAAGAGAGGGAGGAGGTGCCCTTTTATAAGGGAGGAGAGGGGCACCTTTGGAAAAACTAAATATATTATTTTATTATAAAGCCATATTCGGTTTTAAATAGCTCAAAATTGATTTATTTCGAATCTAAGGTGGGGATTTGTTGAAATAATATCATCCAATATAATTTTTACAAGTTTAATTTACTATTTTAACCTTATCATTTAGATTTAACTTTAAGTTAGATAATTTTACTTTTACCGTGTCTTTTTGTGTTCTTACACTATAAGGTTAATAAACTTACTATAACAAGCCAAACGAACCCCAAGTTGTTTATTATTAATATATATAACCCTATCTAATTCATTTGGCCGAACCTTAGATTTTTAGGAATAAAATAACAATTAATTATATAATATTTGTTTTAAAAACTATTTTATGTCAATTTTGAAACTATTTAGTAATTGATTTTTGTAAAAATAATAACAGAATGATTAGTTCGAAAAAAGTTAATTAAATCAATACTAACATGTCATATTAACCTATAAAATTAGTTTAATTCATAAAAAGTCTCAAATTACATTTATTTGGGTATTTATAACATCAATTATGTCAATATTTCATTAATAAGATAATTATTGCATCATCTTTGTGTCATAAATAAATTAAATTATTTAATGTCTAAAAATTACAAATAAAATACAATTATGTAGGAAATTTGTTTATATTTCTAATGAATATTTATAGTCGAATTTGTCTTATGTATAACCCTATATTAAATATTATTTACTTATTAAACTTTGATTTTAACTATTTTAAGTCTTCTTTAAATAAATTAATAATAAATGTCCTAATCTAATCTAAGTGGGCCTAAATGTTCATATTGTATTCTTAAGGTTGTTTTTTGTCGAATTACACTTATCCAATAGAATTAGGACATGTGTTAGGGTAATAATAATATCATTTTTACCCTTAATTACCCTATTTACTTTTAACCATGGTAAATAAAAGTAAAAAGTTACTATTCACCAAAAATTATTTTCATCTCATTGAACCACATTTTACTTATTGACATCAACCATGTCTCTCGGATTTTTGAAATTCCACTCACAGAAGCGGTAAAATTAAGTTTTATGTAAATTTTCAAATTCACCTAGGAGGTGGGTAAAAGACGGTGAAAAGTTCAATAAAATTTTTATATATCTAAAATTATTATAAAATTACTCCAATGAATTACATTGAACTTATATAGGTATTATGTATCAATTTTGACCTAAAATAAATTTAAATAAAATAAATAATTATTTAAATAAAAAGTCAGTTTTTAAATAGTAACCCAGTGTTTTCACTATTCATCAAAAATTGAAAGTTTCCAGAAAAATACCAAAATTTCACCCTAGGATAATTTCGATATTCCAAATCCAAAAAATTAAGTCCATTTTGAAAAATAAAATTTACAAAATTTCAAAAAGTGGTTATTACTATTCATAACGGCTAGTTTTAATAATATTTTAATAGCATATCGTTGTTTAGTGAAACTCGGTATTGCGTACAATGCAAGCTATCGAAGAAGGTCGCGATTGTGTGTAAAATAAGCCAAGCTAGTGTTGTGTGTAGTGAAATATTCCTTTGATGATGTATATAATATAAAAACAAAAGATTTCTCATAAAAGTCTCGGGTGTTACAGTCATCATCTTCATAATACTCGACATGTGTAGGCATAGCCTATGCAAGGGTGAGTATAAAAATACTTTGTAGTACACCCCCAAAACACTAAAAATTAAGCATCAAGTGTATTCAACTCAACAAAAATATATAAAAATCAATGTATAGTAGAAGAACCAAAATAATCTTAGAAAGGAAACCACTCAACTAGATGGTTATAACTAACTACCATCCACAGGATTCTACTCAAAGGAAACCTCATTCTGGGAGAATCCGCTCCATGATCCATTCTATCACCAGAGACTCTCATCAAATCGGTATAGATTATTAGGACCTGCCCAAGAAATATCACTGGTCTTAGAATACATTCATACTCAGATAGGGGGTCGCGCCCAGATTCATTGGGGGATACTTTAAACCCAATATAGATCAACCCACTACATAGGGGATAGTATGGTAACAATACCAAGAACCCTACTGATATGTCCTTCTATATGGACAATCAGTTACCTTCTCAAGGAGTTCATACCAATCCAAAAAACCCACCTAGGGTATAAAGATGATAGAGAATCACACTTCAATATCACGGAGGGACACTAAGAACTCTATCATAGACTCATCCAATATAGGGGATCACAATCCTATGATGTGGATGCAATTCTGCATTGTAACCTTGAGGGAATGGACCAAGGGAATACACTCAACCAAGACTGGTCCAGTCTAAAGTAATGAAGAGCCACAAAAAAACTTTAAGGGGGTACATAGTGTGTACAACTATCCCCAAGTTTGTCCATGTGGTAAATCCTCACACAACATGTAAACCTTGATATAAACGGTGTGTGACTGAATCACACGGCGTGTAAAGACCTCCTGACACCTTCCCATTCTATCTAGCCATGTTTTTGTATTAACCCATGTCTATGCCCGAGTGCATGGAGTGCATGTGCCCGTATACTCCTCCATGTGTCCATTTACTCTCTGAAGTACATGTCGCTCCATCACGTAGGGGTCACATGGCATGTGATATTTTTCTCACCATGGAACCCTAATTCCACATAGGGTGTACCACATGGAATTCATCACCAAGATACATGTTGTGTAACCTAGGATTTTTCAGAACCCCTGGTTCATCCTCCATGCTATCTGTAGCATCACCAAATCCACCAATATCACTAGTAATTGTAGATTTGGGGTCAATCGGCCCCTACTACCATCACTGGTTAGGATTCGAGTCCTCGATATGATCAGAATACCATCTTCTTGATCTGTTCATAGTTGCACCAAGTGTCACTCGAGAAGAATAAAGAACTCCTAATTCAGTTTTGTTATCCATCGATCCATTCACCATCTTTTTCGATTCCAAAAACTCAACCTCCATCATGAGTCATACTAATGAAATTGATTTGTTTCAATGGAGAATGGTCATGCAACGATCAGATATCGGGTATTGGTTGAACAATTGGCTAAGGAAAATATCAACGATGATCGAACAAAGAAATGGGGGAGAAAACCAAAAGCTATAAAATGTGAGGAACAAACCTTAACCTTTTTTCATTTGGACTCAATTAATTATCATATAAATAAAAAATAAAATAGGGAAATATAAACAACAACAAAAAATCCATCAATTTAAATCTATGGATGATGTGTGTATCAATTATGTTCATTGAATTTATCCACACCAGTTTAGGATTAATAAATGGGATGGAAAACATAAATCAACATACTACATAGATTTTGGATTGATCATTGATGAAGAACGGTATTGCGCTACCACTGTTGACGAGATCCACAAACTTTGTTGGTTTAATGATCCTCAATTTGGTCATGATCCATTAGCGTTCTCTAATAACACACCCTAATGGACTCTATAGGTATCTAGGGTTTAGGGGCTAACCCTGAGTCAAACTCCATAGTTGTATACTTATATGATAGATTAGTATTTGTGTTAAGAATAAATAAAACAAATTATTTTATTTTATTTTATTTTTACACCCGTGATGACTTATTCACAAACTCCCTACACTAAAAAAAATATGTTTCTCCTAGGGTAAGCCACATGTTCTTAAATCAATGGTTCCCTCATATTTCTGATATGGGCACCCTTTCAAGAGTTATTCCACTTTTTCAAGAAAACCATGAATGAATCTTGTTTAATATATTTAACATATTTAATATATTTTAAACATTTATCCTGGGAACATCGGGTCATGAAACTGTGTGTTGTTTAAGCACCTGGTCTTGAAAATAATCCATATAACATACAAATATAATACATGGTAAATCTGAGGAATTATAACACATGAACCAAGAAGTATCCTATCATGACAATACCAAAATATGATACTTGGTGAGAACCCAATGGAACTTATACTGGAGGTAAAAAGGATTCCAAACACATACACAATAGATTTGGGCTCAAAACCTCCATATCTAAGATATATGAAATAGTCGCACATAGAAAAACATGAGGGTTATGTTTATAGAGTGTAAACATAACCAATTTTCTCAACAATATCAAAGTTAAAAATGTTCCAAGGTGATAAATAACCTTGATTTACTAGATAAAAACTCTCTGTTAAATTTAATACTCAAAGAATACACAATCTTCACTGGTAACAATAATAGAAACCATCAAAAAATGAAACTGGAAAGATATATATCAGAATAGGTGGAGGTACAATGCTCTAAATTGGGACATATGGAGAATATTATGATAACTCGTGATGGAAAAATTAAGGCATATATGAGAGTCTTTAGAAACATATACACTATGTCACTATAAAACTTTTTGAATAGATAGACTAGAAAAATATTTTTTAAACTTTATCCCCCTTGAAGTGGAATGAAACACAATGACTTGATGAGTTACTCAAGTTACCCCTTTATGAAATTGTGCTTCTAAATACATGTAAATTTCAAATCCCATAAGAAGGTACTCCCATTGCACTAAAGTTATAGTTAAAAATTACAACATATTCAATGGTCATTTTTTGACATCCATAAACTTTTATACCCTCAAATTATCCTGATAACAACACAGTTGAGTGATGATAGGTATAGTTGTCGTAACAAAAGGAGTAACTAGAATTAGATAATGAACTTAAAGGAGAATTTTCATTCTCTACCCACCCACAGAAGTATCCCCACCATTAAGGTTCAAATTAAAGGTAAGGTTATTAGTATTAGACTACTAAACTTCCTTAGACTTGGTTTCCCAAGATGTTACAGAAATAGCTAAAAAAATCAAAACTCATCCTATAATATGTAACCCAAGTATATTCTAAGATGTTTAACTATGAATTTTAATTGATCCTTCATTTAACTAACCCAATAATGATTGAGTTATGAGTAATTCATCCTCACACTCCATATTTTATGTAGAGTCATACATATTCATTGAAATCCTTGGTGATAACAAACATGAGAAAACATGAATAGGGCACGATAAATAACCCACTAAGTATAGAGGGTAAGATTCCTTGAGGTTTCTAGAAATGACGTCGTCTTATCATGATAAGATAACAACTTTCACATTTCTAAATCTTATGACATGACCATGTACTCACCCTTACCCTATAAAACTTCAAAGTAGGTTACATGTCCTAAATCTACTCCAAAAAAACCACACCTAACCAATAAATTCATCCCATATAGGTTCTTGAGAAAAAAGTGATCCATGGTACCTAATTCCACTAACTGGAACCACGGTTCACACAATTCATTCAATGAATGACAAGATATATTTCCCAACTCCAACCATAAAGAATCCTATCCTACCAAAATTGTATCTTATCTCCATTTAAAAATATGAACAAATCCCTTAAAAGATATGAGAGAGACTCATCATGAATAGTAATCAATATTACATTGAATTCTAGAAACCCTTTGACCCACAAGGTTATAAAAAATATATCTATTTTCATGGAAAAGAATTTTCAAAAAATCTAGACTATGTAAATTATATTTAAACATGGTGACCAACTTAAATCCCCATTATTTCCTATTACCCAGGAGGTGTCCTGATTCTCATACCATGAGACATCATTCTGAAATAAAATCCTTATTTCCCCATATGTGTATCATATTAATCACACAATAGAAACAACAATCGTACTTACCAATACTAAAAGTAAAAGTAGCATTAAAATATTACTAGTACAACATGTTCAGTTCATATAGAATCACAACCATCCAAGAATAACATGAATAAAAACTGAAATCAACACAAAAATTACACCAGTAGAATATCCTACCATATATTTCCTAGTTACAATAACCTAGTATTTTCAATTCCATCAAGAATTCATAAGTTTTCCAACCACTAATTCACCTCATTATAAAAATCCCAAAAAAACACATGAAAAAATATCAAGATCAAGAAACAATGAAAAGGTTTTAATTAATCATTTCCTTTTATAAAACCCTATTTAAATAAACCTTTTTAAAATCTGAAAACCTAAAAAATTGTTTAGAAAATCTCTTTTTTATAAAATCTATTTAAAGACCGACATGTAACAATGCTAGGTTTATAAAATAAAATATTCTAAAAACTAGAAAATTATATGTTTCAAAATAATAAAAGGTTTCCTTTAATCAATTTATTTCCCTCCAAAGCCTATTTAAATAAGTGTTTTAAATCATCTTTTGAACCCAAAATACCTAAAAAAAATCATAAAAATTTCTCTAAAATACTTTTGTAACACCTTATATAAATAAAATAAATAAATTTATAAAACAAAACCTACTAATGAAATTATTTAATTTGAAAACCTATTTATCAAAAAAAACATGTCCTTATACACCAGATCGCATAAGAATATCTAAAAACCATTTAACTACTAATAAGAAAAAAATTAAACAATTTACACCAATCAGTTCATATACATGGAAGGTTAGTAATTTCTTTATCAACTCATGATCAATAAAATAGTTTAATATAAAACTACTTATATCATGTTCCATAAAAATCGAAATCATTTTCATTTATTTTCAACTTGGGAGAAAACAACTTTTTATGACAAATATTATATGTTTATGTTTCATGTCATGAGGCTCAAGACTTAAATATCTTACTTAATAAAATTTTCTACTAGATATGCATTCTCAAATAACTCAAAAAATAAACAAAAATAATAATATATCATATATTTTATCATACTCTCATGGCCAATAATCTAATAATTTATGAGACTATAAGATAGATTAAACATTACAACAGGATATTACTTTTAACATTGTTCTATTTTACTTGTTTTGATGTTAATTATACTTGACATTATTGACTAATTATGTACATAAAATTGAATGACACATGTTATTATTAATTAAGTTTTCAAAAATAACTGAAGGAAAAAATAGTTCAAATTCTGACATTATTTTTGTCTAATTTAGTCATCATGTATTATAATTTCAAATTATGAGGTTTATTTCAAGGAATGATATTTCAGGAAAAATTTCAATGAGATGCTAAAAAAAATTAATGTATCATGTTAAAGGGTTTTCTATAATATAGAGATGAAAAAAATAATTGACCAATCAAGACAATAAACATGGAATTATGCTTCTAAGTACTCATTCTAAAGGTTTTAACATTTTCTTAAGTAACATGGATTTCAATTACTAATTAATAAATTAATTATCATTAAATTCAATATCAATTTAATTTCCAATTCACCACTAATTTTATGTTCCTTTAATATATGAACATAATAAAAGAATAAAAAACTCAATGCTATAAATAATCAGTATACAACACAAATCCAAACCATATTTACCATGTTTTGGAAACCATTTTTTAGAGACTCTCGGTTTCATCCAAATCACACCCCAACCATTTCTAGTAAAAACCCATAATATTATTATTTACTAATTCATAACCAATAAAAACCATGTAAAGGTTGGAATCATACTGTAAATTCTCTTTACCAATGAATGATGCACAACTCTCATAGGCTAAACCCATGATAATGAGGTGACGACACACCTAGAAGTGCTCAGAAACACTTTTCATACCCAAACCACTCTCGTAACTTGAAGTTCAGTATAACGAGGTCAGATATGCCTTTTTATTTTCTATATTTCAATTCCCAAAAAATCATATCTTCATGCCTAACATCCCAACTGATGGACCATAGCAAACTAATGCCATTTTTAATATCCCGGCCCCATCTGATTGCCTTGGGTAGGACCAAGGTTCCACTAACCTTAGGTGACATCCCTTGGACACCAAAGTTTGGAAATAAATTCTATGGGTAGACAATGTCATTGGAAGAGGATTTACCCTTACATAAGAACCCACATCTATAAAACATCCGAATCCAATGCATAAATATAAAGCATGAATGAAACAAGTCCAAACTCCATATAATAACATATGAATACATGAACATCAGAATGAAACAACCAATAACAATACAATACAATAAGATAAAAATATCCAAAATGAAAGGCAAGGTACCCATGTAGCATTATACCATGCTCCACATGACCATTAACACCAAAATTTTAGTACCATCCTAATACACATCATTAAGACATCCTTATATTAGATAAATGGTTCCTCCCTTTACCTATTTCATAAAGAAAAAAATATAATATGCACCAGAGTACATATGTAGGGGTGAGTATATCGACTCAATGGGTAATCCACTAGAGACTTCCCACACACGCTACAAGAACAATAACATATTTACTCACAATATATATATACATACATATAACTAAGATAAAAATACTAAAAAATTCTCATGAATTAATTTATAGAAAAAAAATGAAAATAACCATGATATGAACACAAAACCTCCCATTTAGACCCATTTAATACATCAAACTCATCCCCCATAAAATAGGATTATTAAAATTGGCCCAAATCATGAATCAAACCCTTGTTCCTCTAGAACAATTTTTCACTTTTTAGAGTAACACAATGTGTCCCATATGGCATGGATACCAATTTTGAATCAACAAGGCCCATTACAATGCAATATGAATGAACATTAATCCCATGAACATGTCTATTCTATACACACAAAAGGATTTATTTGAAAAAATAACTAGAATCAATATTTTTAAGATTACTATATAGAATTATCCAATAAAATGAAAAATAATTTAATCCATGTCCCATAATCCTTCAAGTTATTTAAATAACTAAAGTGGGAGAGAAGCCACTTGCCTTTAATTGGTTTTTTCAATACAATCCAAGAAGAATGAGATCTAGAATGGAGAATTTACCAATTTTACCACTAAAAACCTATCTAGTTTGAGATCTCAAGCTTGGAGAGGAAGGATGTGGTTTTCCAAGGAGTTAACTAGGTGAAAAAAAAGTAATGTTCCCACCCCATCCCCCAAACACATGGTTTCCCTTTAAAGCACATAACACCCCCAAGATATGATGGTTGATTCATCCATTTTTATAAAATAATCTCACCAACACGATGCTTTGGTCCATGATGTAGTGAATTCACCCATTCCATTTTGAACATCCTACTTGAAGACAACCCCACACAACCACCATGGGAATAGACTACGGTATAGGGATATCTCCTTGTCCATTTTCCAAACACCAAATCCTTATCCACAATTTATAAAATAAACCATACACATTTCCCACTCACCTACACTAAACCATCTCACCCTTGAATCCACACCACATAGCCACCACCACTCTTATGGTGTTCTCTCTATTTCCCCCAGGAATATTCTCAATACACCATGCCCCAATACACTTTCACCGAAATATAGGGAATGTCATCGTGCTCTCCCTCCATGATTACATTGCATCACACCTGCTCACCATGTCCAATAAACACCATATCCAAAGTTATGGTAATGGGGTTTTACTCATTTCCAATAGGTCAACTACTCTAATAAAAACACATAAGGTCACATTGTTTCACACCCATGGTTCATTGTACATGAAATAGATAGGCACCATTCTCACAACATCCAACACGTCTAAGACCACGACAACAATTACAGATTATACCATGATGTGGTAAATCCCAAAGAACCAAACCACACTTCTCTAGAAGATCATCCCACTAAAACCTTATAAAAACAACTCAAGACACCTCTTATCTTAAAAAAACAAAAACTAGAGTGACACCAGAAACCAGGTGTTTCACAGAACAACACAAAAATCAATACCTAAATCATAACTGACAGAATAAATAACCTCAATAAATAAGTATAAAAATAATCTCAAACACTACAGAAATACAATTCTCAAGAAAACTTAGTATACTAGGTGTGAATATACACCACACATTCCCGAGTAATCTCCTTTAGGTTTCCATGAATCCATAGAATGTGAACCAAGGGAATATCATACCAACACAACATCTTCTCTCATCCATCTTGAATCTTGATTGGTCACTCCCTGAACATCACATTATCCTAAACATATAAATCTCTAAATCAATGAGATGGGAGATACTATAAAGATATCCACATATCTATGACACATGGAAAACATCATGAATTTATTATATATGTATATAAAAAACTGATATGTTTCCTTGAAAATACACTACAACGCCCCAAAGGGCCCAATAAACTAATGAAAAATATTACTCCCATGGAAAAAGTTCTGATTCTCATGATGAGGGGAAATCCAAAAGAATACATGGTCCCCAACCTAAAACTCTATAGGACCCTTCCTTTGAGAAACATATGACTTTTGTAAATCATGTTCTAACTTCATCTACTCTTGAATCATCTAAACCTTATTTATATTTCTCTACTCCATATCAGATCCAAGTACCAATAACTCCCCAAAATTGGTTTGGTAAAAATGATATCTTAAGTTTTATCCTTACATCACCTAGAAAGGATCCCTACCAAAGTAAGAGTGGTGGATATTATTATAAGTTAACTCAACTAATGGAATTTTTTTCCCACATAACCCACAAAAATCCATGATGCATGAACCTATAATATCGTCAAGTGTTTGGATTGTTTTATATGTCTTAGCATCTTTTTGAGGAAGGAAAGAATTAATGAGATGAAGTTGATAATGAAAATAATATTAGACACCTCTCTTGAGTCATGAGGTGAAGTGAGGATCTTGATCATAAATGATATTCTTTGGTACTTTATGAATCTGAACCACCTCATATATATACCACCTAATCCATATACCACTTAATAAATAGATATATAATCACCCATATAGGATTGTATGATCCATGGGATCAAGGTAAACCAACGATAAAATCTATTATGATTTCCTCTCATTTCCAATCGAGGACCTACAATGGATATAGAAAACTACATGTAACATGGTGTTATGAATTCACCCACTAATAGATCAAACATCTTGATAAAAACTCTATTATTGACTGTTTTATCATTGTACACTAAATATAACCCCTCAAGGGATGATATATATTTGATATATTATGATACAATTGCATTTTTGAGCTATAGAACTCATGGAGAATGTAGTACCCCCAGTTTCTGGTAAGTAACCCTTATTTTATGTTTTTTATGTACATGAAGCATATGAGAAATGGTTGGGAAATTTTTAAGACTTTTAAAGTGTTAAAGGTCAAAAAGGGGTGATGCACGGGCTTCGCACGGGTTTCCCAAACCATGCGAAAGCCGTGCAGGTGGTGGTAACTTTGGACAGAGGAGATCGCACAGTGTGCGCACGGTTTTTCCAAACCCGACGATGAGGCTGTGCGGAGTGCCCCTTCCAAGTAGTGACTACCGCACGGTTAGCGCACGATTTTCCTAGTCGTGCGGACTAACCATGCGCGGGGTCAACATAGATCCTATTTTTAAGGATCTAATCTGTTTTATCATTAAACCCACTCATTTTTTCTCCTAGACGGCCCTAAATTAGGATTTCTCTCTGGTGAAGGTGGGAGAACACTTACCAGGCATTTTGGAAGCGACTTGGAGGTTTTCTTGGGAATTTAGAGGCTAGCTGATTGAGTTAAGTCTCGTTTCCTTTAGTTTTCTTAGATCTCCTTCTTCCCTATTGATGGATCCTTAGATCTACGCCCAAGGTGGGTAGATCTAAGGTAGTGGATTGCTTTTAAGTTGGGTTTTGGATTTTTTAGTACTAGGGGAAGGAATCTAAGGAGGTTTCGGGGAGCAGTTGACTTGGTTTTGTTGGCGTTCTTCATCCATTGGTTGGTTTCGCCAAATTTGTTCAGGTAGGTGGCTTCACTCCCGATTCCGCTTTCTTAAAACTTGAAGACTTAGTTTCAAATTGTTTTCCTTGATTGAAATGGTTTGTTTAGCTACTGTGAAAGAATGGTTGAAACCCCTTTTAAGTAACGGGTGATGCAAATTGTGTGTTTTTCGAAAGTGTTTGTTGAAGTGAATTTAAAATGGTGATTTTAAACAGGTTATGGTTTTGCTGCTTGAAAGAAATGGTTTTCAATAAAAGGTTTGATGCTTTATTGAAAGGTTTTGAACACACTTGGTTTTGGCATGGATTTGTATGGGTTTTGGTGTGTGTTCATATGCATTAGGATGGATAAGGTCAAGAAGTACCCCAATCAAAAGGTTGGGATGGATAAGGGTGAGAAGTACCCCCATAAAAAGGTTGGGACGGATAAGGGCATGAAGTACCCCCGTCAAGGTAGTCCACTAAGTGACGTCTTAGTGGAACGATAACTCACCACTCGCAAGTATAGGTAGGTCTAGGTTTCATGCATGGTTGGTTGTGTGGATTTGTGAAATGGATTGAATGTGCCAAAATGGAATGGGAATTTGATTGGAAACTTTTCTTGGTTTCTTTTCTTGAGAAAGATGGTTTTTGTTGGAATATGGTTTTAACATGGAACTTTTTATATTGTGAACTTTTTTGGAATTGTTTTATATAAATTGTTTTATATAAATGTGCTAACATGTTTTATCCTAGAGGCATGGGTTGGGAAGTCATCGGGGAAAACCTAATGAGTTTCATTACTCACCTCTTTCTTTGGAACATTGGTGATTTTGCAGATGTCATATATTGGGATGTTGGTAAAGGTAAAGTGTCACATGTTTATATCACTACTTTGTAATACTTGGGTTGGTTCGTGATGTTGGAGGTTGGAGCTTGTGGAGCATAGAGTTGGGTTGTCATCTTGTTGTCTTTAAGTTTTTCTTTCCGCTGTTTACTCTGATTTAGTGTTGGTTTCCGCTGTGGTACTCTTGGTTGGTTTATGATAAAATAAATGGTTGAGTTGTCTTAGCTTTTATCATGCATCATTTAGTTGGTTAGTTTGGTTATGGTTGTTGGTTCTGTGGTATATTCTAAAAGGGTAAATCGTCCCCCACTTGTTTTGAAACCCTTCAGAATTTATTTTCAGCCTTTGGCACCCTGGGGATGTCTCTTAAGGCCTAGTAATGACTCGTTCTACTCTCAAGACAATGAGAATTGGCGGGTAATTAAAATTGGTATCAGTTTGTTCGGTCCTTAGGGTATAAATGCAATCAGCTTTTTCCTTTCTTTGTGGAAAAAGTAGTAATCAGTTTTTGTTGGAATTGGCATTGAATTCTTACGTGTCTATTCCTTGGGTGGTCATATTAGGAAGGAGTAGGGTTTTTGGAACTTGGAATGTAGAGCATAAAAAGACGTAGCTAACCTTTTTATACTAAACTTCAAGTTACCAGGGAGTTGGGTACATAAGTGTTTTGGAGACACTTATAGGATAATAAATCTCATTGTCATGGGTTTAGCCAATGAGATGAGCATGACATGCATTAGATGAATGACTTCCCACTAGGATTGCATATATCATTTTTTGAAATGGATTATGGTTTGATGCAAAAGCATGATTTCGGAAAATTTTAAACTTGTTTTCAAATGAATGATTTCGAAAATATAATAGTTGATGTATTTTGAAAATAGATTTATTTTCAAAAGAAAGAAAAGATTTTTTTAAGAAATGGGTAAATTTGGAAAAGCTTGATGGTTGGAAATCAATGTTGTGATAGTGATGTGATAGAAATTGAAATGTTAAGCCTTCATTTTCTAGGAAGTGAGACTAACGGCGTGCGTTGTATGGATAGAAAATGGCACCCGTTAGGCATCGTAGAAACCAAACGGAAGAGGTTGTGGAGAATGTGGTCGCACCTGAGCCACAGGTGAACTAGAAGCTAGTCCAATGTATAGTTCAAGAGTTCCAGGCTATGGACACAGGGAATCGGAGGGATGATTCAAGGCATGTAGACCATTATGTCCTGTTCCAGAAGCAGAATCCATCCATCTTTTGGGGTGATTCTGAACCAGAAAGGGCAGAGGTGTGGCTGAGTAGGATGAATCGTATCTTCGATTTCATCAGCACACCAGTAAAACTAAAAGTAAATTTGGTGATGTATATGCTAGAGGATCTTGCACAATAGTGGTGGGAGCTAGTGGTGCAGGATAAGGTGGATCAAGTCCTGGGCTAGGAGGAATTTGAGGAATTGTTCAACAAACAATTCTATCCTCACACGTTCAAGATCCAGAGGACGACGGAATTTTTCAGCCTGAAGCAGGAGAATCTCTCTGTCACGGAGTATGCAGCTAAATTCATGAATTTAGTGTGCTTTTCACCGGAAGTTTCTGCAATTGCGTCGCTGAAGGCATGCATCTTTGAATTAGGGTTGCGACGGGAGATTCACTCGAAGATAGATGTGCTCTGTATTACGGATTATACGGAGATGGTAAATAGAGAAATAGTAACTGAAAGAGACATATCAGGAGTTATGGGAGGAAGAAGTACGATGATACCCATGGGAACAAGTGGGAAATCTAATGTTGGGAACAAGCGGAAGAGGGACACCTACTTCCAAGGTGGGAGTGCGAATCAGAATCAGACGGATGGATTAGTGAATCTTCATCCATGACCCATGATGAAAGTCGGGTGTTTTCAATGTGGCTCGATTGATCACATGAAACGAGAATGTACAACACCACTAAGAGCATGCCACAATTGCAACAAGATGTGGAATCTTTAGCGATATTGTCACAGTGCTCCACGGTCGAGTGTTCGTGACACTTCTCAGGTGTTGCAAGCATCTTATGCTTCTAAAGGGTGAGGATAGCAAAATCAGTCTTGCTAGTAGAACAGAGCTAGCTATGGTGATTCTTGGAATACCATGACTCCTCAGGCAGGAAAATCTCAACAAGTCAATAAGGAGCAAAGTGCAGCAACAAATAAATTATATGGAGTGGAACAAGTGATTGTGGATGACCAGTCCAGACTGTCTATAGTGAGAGGTACGATTATTTTTAATTCTACCTTCTTGAAATTTTTGTTCGATACTGGTGCATATTATTCTTTTCATGCTTCTCGTATTTCAGATTTTCTGAACATAAAACTTGAAATGATGCCTTCTGTGATAAAACTTCAAACTCCTCTTAGTGAAAGAAAGTGAAGAGACTTCGTGTGTAGAGCATGTTCTATTACTGTTGATGGAGCTAAGATGAAATGGGATTTCCTATGCTGAAGATGGATGTCTATGATATAATCATGGGTATGGATTGGTTGATAGAGTTTAGGGCTCACATCGACCATTATAGCAGAACAGTCAGTTTCGCGACTGAGGATGGCATCAAGCATCTCTTTAGAGAAGAAAGAGTGGTGAAGGAAGGTGCAACGGGCTTGTTGTCACTAGTAGTGGCAACGATCTCTTACCAGTTGGCTGTGTTAAACTTGGAATCGATGGACGGGATCACGAATAATAGTTTTCCAGTAGTCGCGGATCAATTTCCTGATGTTTTTCCTAAAAACTTCTCAGGGTTACCACCTGTAAGAGAAGTGGAGTTTACGATTGATCTCTTTTCGGGGACCAGTCCTATCTCACTTCCATCTTATAGGATGGCACAAACATAGTTCAAGGAATTGAAAGTTTAGTTGGAAGAACTAGAAAACAAAGGTTTTATTCGGCCAAGCGTGTCTCTGTGGGCAGCACTAGTTTTGTTTGTAAAGAAAGCAGATGGAACTTTGAGGCTATGTGTGGATTATCTTAAACTTAACCAAGTTAGGATAAAGAATAGATATCCACTTCAAAACATTGATGACCTGTTTGATCAATTGAGGGGATCTAAGTAGTTCTCTAAGATTGACTTGCAATCAAGATATCACCAGTTGCGAGTTCGGAAGGATGATATTCCAAAGATAGCCTTCAGAAGTAGATGTGGTCACTACGAATATGTAGTCATGCATTTTGGTCTTACAAATGCACCAGCAGTCTTTATGGCATTGATGAATTGGATATTTCAGCGATATTTGGATTCTTTTGTTGTGTTGTTTTTAGATGACATATTGGTGTATTCAAGAACAAGGGTTGATCATGAGAAACACTTTGCGATAGTGCAGGAAATATTGAGAGACCATAAGTTGTATGCCAAATTATCAAATTGTGACTTTTGAATATAAGAGGTATGCTTTCTAGGCCATGTTGTTTCTGAGAAAGGTGTTTCAGTGGATCCAGAAAAGATAGAAGTTGTTCTTTCTTGGAAACTGCTGAAGAATGTCTTTGAAATACGAAGTTTTCTTGGTCTAGCTGGTTATTATCGACGCTTTTTGCGTGAATTCTCATGACTATCTTCACCAACGACAGAATTGACAAAGAAGAACATTGTATTTCAATGTACTGAGGAATTTCAGAGATCTTTTAAATATTTGAAAGTTCTACTTACATCAGAACCCATCTTGATTTTGCTGGAATCAGGATAGGGGTACGTGGTGTATTGTGATTCTTCAAGATATGGGTTGGGATGTGTTCTCATGCAAGGAGACCATGTTGTTGCTTATGGATCAAGACAGTTGAGAGTGCATGAAAATAACTACCCAACACATTATTTGGAGTTAGCTACAGTTGTCTATGCCTTGAAGACTTGGAATCATTATCTCTTTGGTGGGAAATTCACTATGTTTACAAATCATTAGAGTTTGAAGCATATTTTCTCACAACGATATTTGAATCTGCGGCAGAGGAGATGGATGGAATATCTTCAAATGTTTGACTTTGACTTGATATATACACTAGGTAAGGGAAATTCAGTGTCTGATGCATTAAGAATAAAGTCGTATGCTTAGTTGGCACAAGAATCTTTAGATGAGTGACAGTTGATGTCGGTCCTAACTGACATGTGTATGGAATGTGAAGACCGAGCTAATGTTGAAGTTTTCTTTCCAGTTGCGCTTGTTCCTAATTTGATGGAGATAGTAAAGAAGGCATAGGCATCTGATGTAGACTATGTTGAGATGAGTTCAAAACTCAATGGTGGGGAGACCATTGAGGGATATAAGCTAGATGGGAGTTCAGTTTTGTGGTTTCGAGATCAGATGGTTGTACCTTTAACTGCTCAGGAACAAATCCTTCATGCTTACCACCATTCTAGATGGTCTGTTCATCCAGGAATATAGAATATGTATAAGGCGATAAAGGCACAATTTTGGTGGAGTGGCATGAAATGGAAGGTAGATGAATTTGTTTCAAGGTGTTTAACTTGTCTACAAGTTAAAGCATAAGATCAGCAGCCAGCGGGTATCTTGCAGTCTCTACCAATTCCAGTGTGTAAATGGGAGCAGATAGCTATTGATTTTGTTACAAGTCTCCCAAGAATGGTTCTGAAGCACGATTCCATATGGGTGATAGTGGATCAGCTTACCAAGTTGGCCCATTTCATCCCTATTCATGAATCTAATATGGTGGGGGATCTGTCCAAAATCTATATCTGAGAAGTGGTAAAGAGATATGGAAAACCAGTTTCAATCATGTCAGACAGAGATCTGAGGTTCACATATCATTTCTAGTGATCCTTACAGAAATCCTTGGGAACTCAGTTAAATATGAGTACGGCGTATCATCCTCAGACAGATAGACAGTCCGAAAGGATGATACGGATGTTGGAAGACATGTTACGGGATTGTGTAATGGATTTTGGTGGCTCGTGGGAAGAGAACGTGCCTTTAGTGGAGTTCTCATATAACAACGGTTATCGGGCCTCGATACACATGGCTCCATTTGAAGCATTGTATGGTCGTCCTTGTCGTTCTCCACTTTTTTGGGTGGAAATAGGTGAGACTTCACTAGTTGGGCCAAGCCTTGTCTAAGAAACAATGGAGAAGATTCAGTTAATAAAAAAGAGGATGGAGATGGCATATAGTTGTCAGAAATCTTATACGGATCATCGCCGAAGACCGTTGTCATTTGCAGTGAGTGATTATGTCTTTTTGAGAATATCTCCAAGGCTTGGACATCGTCGTTTTGGGAAGTAGGGAAAATTATATCCTCAATATATAGTCCCTTTTGAGATACTGGAACGGTTTGGTGAGGTGGCGTATCGGTTGGAATTACCACCATAGTTCAGTGCAGTGAATAATGTGTTCCATGTATCTCAGTTGAAGAAGTACCATCCCGATCCTGACCATGTGATCAGATGGGATCATGTTGACCTAGAGCTGGATGCTTCTTTGGTACATATTCTGGTGCGGATTTTGGATAGGCAGGAAAAAGCCTTGCGTGGAAAAAGCATCGGTCTAGTGCGGGTTTTGTGGCAACATGGTCAGATTCAGGAAGAGACTTTGGAAGGTGAGAAATAAATTAAAGAGCAGTGGCCAGAACTCTTTTAAGAAAATGATGGTTTTTTACTTTCCAGGGAAAGAAAGGCCAATGGTGGGTAGAATGTAGTACCCCCAGTTTCTGGTAAGTAACCCCTGTTTTATTCTTTTTAATTACATGAAGCATATGAGAAATGGTTGCCAATGTTTGGAGACTTTTAGAGTGTTAAAGGGAAAAAAGGGGTGACGCACAGGCTTCGCATGGGTTTCCCAAACTGTACACAAGCCATGAAGGTGGTGGTCACTTTGGATAGAGGAGACTGCACAGTGTGCGCACGGTTTGGGAAAACTGTGCAGAGCACCCCTTCCAAGCAGTGACTACCGCACGGTTAGCGCATGATTTCCCTAGCCGTGTGGACTAACTGTGTGTGGGGTCAACTTAGATCCTATTTTTAAGGATCTAATCCATTTTATCATTAAAACCACTCATTTTTTCTCCTAGACGGCCCTAACTCGGGATTTATCTCTGGTGAAGGTGGGAGAACACTTACCAGGTGTTTTGGAAGCGATCCGGAGGTTTTCCTTGGCGTTTAGAGGCTGGTTGATCAAGGTAAGTCTCGTTTCCTTTAGTTTTCTTATATATCCTTCTTCCCTCTTGATGGATCCTTAGATCTATGCCCAAGGTGGGTATATCTAAGGTAGTGGATGACTTTTAATTCAGGTTTTGGTTTTTTTGGTACTAGGGGAATGAATCTAAGGAGGTTTCGGGGAGTATTTGACTCGTTTTTGTTGTCATTCTTCGTCCGTTGGTTGGTTTCGCCTAATTTGTTGAGGTAGGTGTCTTCACTCCCAATTCCTCTTTCTTAGAACTTGAAGGCTTAGTTTCAAATTGTTTTCCTTGATTGAAATGGTTTGTTTATCTGCTGTGAAAGAATGGTTGAAACCCATTTTAAGTAACGGGTGATGGAAATTGTGTTTTTTTGGAAATTGTTTGTTGAAGTGAATTTAAAATGGTGATTTTAAACTAGTTATGGTTTTGCTGCTTGAAAGAAATGGTTTTCAATAAAAGGTTTAATGCTTTATTGAATGGTTTTGAACACACTTGGTTTTGGCATGGATTTACATGGGTTTTGGTGTGTGTTAATATGCATTGGGATGGATAAGGGTGAGAAGTACCCCCATCAAAAGGTTGGGATGGATAAGGTCGAGAAGTACCACCATCAAAAGGTTGGGACGGATAAGGTTGTAAAGTACCCCCGTCAAGGTAGTCCACTAAGTGATATCTTAGTGGAAGGATAACTCACCACTCGCGAGTATAGGGAGGTCCAGGTTGCATGCATGGTTGGTTGGGTGGATTTGTGAAATGGATTGAATGTGCCAAAATAGAAATGGGAATTTGATTGGAAACTTTGCTTGGTTTCTTTTCTTGAGAAAGATGGTTTTTGTTGGAAAATGGTTTTGACATGGAACTTGTTATATTGTGAACTATTTTGGAATTGTTTTATATAAATTGTTTTATATAAATGCGCTAACATGTTTTATCCTAGAGGCATGGGTTGGGAATTCATTGGTGAAAACCAACTGAGTTTCATTACTCACCCCCTACTTTGGCACGTTGGTGCTTTTTCAGACATCATATACCAGGATTTTGGCAAAGGTAAAGTGTCACATGTTTATAGCACTACTTTGTGATACTTGGGATGGTTCGTGATGTTTGAGCTTGGAGCTTTTGGAGAATGGAGTTGGGTTGTCATCTTGTAGTCTTTTAGTTTGTATTTTCTCTATTTACTCTGATTTAGTGTTTGGTTTCTGTTGTGGTACTATTGGTTGGTTTATGATAAAATAAATGGTTGAGTTGTATTAGCTTTTATCATGCATTATTTAGTTGATTATTTTGGTTATGGTTGTTGAATATGTGGTATGTTCTAAAAGGGTAAATCGTCCCCCACTTGTTTTGAAACCCTTCTGCATTTATTTCCAGCCTTTGGCTCCTTGGGGATGTCTCTTAAGGCCTAGTAATGACTCGTTGTACTCTCAAGCCAATGAGAATTGGCGGGTCATTACAGAGAACCTCGTTTTTCATTATTGAAGGACCAATAATCACCCTTGAAACAAAATTTGATGTCATATATACTATTACCATCCCTTCTAAGAATCACCATGAAATATATGATCTCATATCACCTCCACCTACAATCCTTCCCACTAAGACTCCTTTACCTACTGCCTCAAGGATGATTACACTTCTATTAGAAAAAATAAACATCTACCATTATCCCCCTCCACATAGATATGCATTTTTGTAAGATACTATATCACCATTCATGAATTTATAGACTCAAAACAAAATATCCTTGTGAATTTTCACTTAGTTGAAATATTCTTTACATAGATCAGTCCACAAAAAATAATAGCCCTTCCTGGTCAAGGTTTCTAGCACGGTTGAAATCCAAGAGAAGTCAGAAATGAACCTCTGATTATATCTTGATAGACTATGGAATCTATGGACCTCTATAATATTTTTGGGTGCTTCCTAAGATAAAATTACATTGATATTTGAAGGATTGATGACCACTCCTTATTAGGGTATCACGTGCTTGGGAAAATTCAACTCTCGCATCCAAAATTTTAAATTAGAAAAATTTCAAAAAGGGATAAAGGACCTTTAAAATAGGCATAATATTCTTTGAATACTTATATAACCTCCATTATAGAAGAATTTCATTAATGAAAACTACTATGAATTGATCAAGGAACTCATGGAACACATATTTTATAAATATCATGAAAATGGTAGGGGAGTTGGTGACATCGAATGACATAACTATGAACTCAAATTTTCCATAAGGACATTGAAAGTAGGTATTTATAATATTTTCCTTCTTCACCATAATTTGTTGATACCCAAACCATAAATAAATCTTTAAAAATAGTTGGTCTCCCTTCATCTGATTTAATAAATCATCAATTCTCAAGAGAGAGAAATGATTCTTGATTATCATGTAGTTTAGTCATCAGTTGTCTATATACAACCTCATACCACCATATTCCTTCTTATAGAATAACACTAGGGATCCCCATTATGATACACTCAATCAAATGAAACCATTTTGTATCAGATAATCAACCTAAATATATAGATCTCATAGCATGGAAGGTTATATCTAATAGGGGCCCATCAAAATCAAAGAGACTCTAGGATATAGCTCTATCCTGAACATAGTGTCACGTTGAAGGGGTGTGGCCAAACCTACTCAAGGAAGATGTAAAAAAACTCATCAAATAACCTAGAAAACTATTCTGCCTATGCCCCTATTGAAACCAGTTATAATGATACTAATGGAGACAAAATAGTCTTTGAAATCCAATGATGCATCCAATAATCACGCTCACCAATGAACACAACACATTGGACCTCCTCTTCACAGAACATAATTATCCTATATAAACAAACCATGATGGAACACATGGAAAAAACTATTCAATTACTATAATGAAATCGTGTAGTTTTATTTGTAACAAAAATAAATCCCCAACTAACTAATTCATCCCCATCATTAGTTCATAACCCCAGTAAACATCAAGGGAACTCATTTGATATCCTAATAGCATGGTCAGCACTAGGGGGACTACAAACACATTTACCTTGAGTCCCAGGTTATGGACCAAGGAGGGTGAAATAAAGGATTGATATAATATGGAATCAATTAAAGAATAATCCAAAGTATATGATAAATATATGGTACCTCATATGACCTCTAGCTCATCTGGCACTAGTATCTCTATAGCATGCAAATATTAACATCTAGATCATCTTCCCTACTACTAGTGACCACCACCACGGCTATAATAAACCTAATGTACTTGAGGATATAAAAAATAATGGGGATAACATATATAATATCTTTCTCATATCATCAAAAAAAATCCTATTGTCATAGATATTGTTATGGTCATGAAGGAAATTGTTGCTAAGGCTAATAAGGAATCTGACTAACCATGCCAAAAAGGGCCCCAAGAACAGTTAGAAACTAATATCACCAATAGAAACAACCCTAAAAATTGAATAAAACTAGCGAAAAAATATTCCTAGTTTCATAAGAACTACTATCTCTAGAGATATGGGAATTGGGATGGGATCAACTCCCTATCAATTAGAACCTCAACTGCTCCAATGTTTGAGATCCTCATTAAAGTAATATGCCACTTTCATGAATCATACTAAAGGTAATATAAATTTCCTATAGCTATAACTATTTATAAAAATCATATATACTCCCTTCATACTTATCTAATCCCTAGTGTTGGAACTCACATAGTTTCTTCCTCCAACCCTCATCTTCCTCAACCAGATCAACCCTCTAATGATCAACTAGATCTTCCGATGGAACCTCACCAACCAATCCACATGAAAAAACCAACCCATAAGAATCTATGAAAATAATAAAGAAAACTCCTAATCCTATTGATGTGTATTTTTTTATATTTCATTTAGTTATATTCATTTTTAAGTTTCCCCCAATCACATCAATTCAAAAACAAGAACAAATAAGTATGAAGCATGTGTCTATCATGGGTCTCTACCCTGCAATCATAAATATCTCACCAAGGTTGTTTTTTAAGCTTAAGGTCCTTGTATCATATCACAAGGGGTCCCAATCCCTTATAACCTATCCAATCTTCCTTTTTCATATCACACACAAGGTTTGACTAGAACTATTATCCTACCAATATCATGAAATATTTACTAGTTTCTCACTTAAATCTACATCCTAACATCCAAACTAAATTTGACACCACTTTTTCATGACCGACCCCCACTAGGAACCCATATTTTACATTTATTGAAGACAAGAGTGACCCCCAAATCCTTAATCAAATAGGATACATAGTTGATACTATCATCAATGGTATACGTCACAAAAATGGGTGGTATTTCCCTCATAAATCCTAATAATATATAAAAATCCATCAATAAACTCTATAATATGAAATAAAACTAAGATCATGAAAATTCATGTAAATTAATATAGATAAATATTATACAACAAAATACTAAAATAAATCCTAAGGCAGCACCTCCAATAGTAATCTTAAGCTCCAATATTGTACTATCCAACTCAATTACTAAATACATCCTAGAAACCTATAAAACATGTGTGTGTGTGTGTGTCTATGTGTGTGTCTGAGAATAGATTTATACTTATTAGTATACTCCTCAAGAATTATCATCAACAAAGTGGAAGAATCATATTTATGCTTCAGTGAATGCAACCCATCTATGACATAGGAGGGCGCTATAGGTGCAATGTTCTAGGTGCAGTGTAGCCTAGGATCACCATGTAATTGTGCTACTAGTCATGTCATGGTGAAGGGAGTTTTACATATGTATTCATACTTAATTACACTAAACCTTTGGTTCATTGGGCCTTCGATAAATGTATTTTAGGTTCTTAGGACCATGTAACGGTTCCCTATCAACCTAGTTAAAAAAAGAGAGGACTATCTAAAATTCAAATAAAATAAAATTTAAAGGTATAAGTAACTCAATGCTCACAGATGTCTCACCTTACAATAAGCCTTGCATATAAGTAACCATTCATCTACTTTTATATATTATGCTATAAATTATATCGTATTAATGATATGATGATATTTTTTCCAATGAGGATCAGGACCATCGTACCCTATGATATCCCATAGTGTATCTTATAATAAATTGAAAAAATATATTTCTATGGATTATATCTTATTATATCACATATCATAATAAATAGCCATATCGTTATTTATGATATCCTATATCAAAAACCATGTCATAATGAAAATTATTAATCATATTTTATGATAGGGAATACAGTATCCATTTGACATATAATATTCATTCTTTTTACATGATTTCATGAATTATAAAACATAGTAATGTTATGATACCACTGATAGATTTATAAAGATTGATTAACTCTTCATCAATGCTTCAAAAGCAACAAGAAACCTAATAACTAAGATCTACTATGGTTGAAACTGAAAACATTTATAACCCAAATTTAAGAACACTTTTATCTTTCACCATTTAGTTGTTTCTATTATATCCATCATAGTGGTTTGATAAAGATACCTTAGATATGGAAAAAGGACCCCCTATCCCATGGAGTGTCTATGGGAAGAAACTGAATCACTCATCATATAGGAAACACTATCCTTCAAACTTATGGAATGATTGAATCTTTATAAGTGAATAGAATAAGGGGAAGATAGCTCTCGAACAAGTAGAATCCATGGAATGTGTCTATAACACATCTATATGGGTTTATCATACTTATATATTCCACAAGGTCATTCCCTAAACCCTCATGCATTTACTCATTCATTACAACTCATGAGTAAATACCTTTTTGTTACAAACTTTGTAAACCTTGACCATTTCTAATTCCCTTGCATTTAATTTTAAAAAATGATTAATATTTATAATATAAAATGTGGAAGTTTCCCGAATGATAACATTTATCATCTGATCACCAAAGACAGTTTCATGATATTGTATACCATACCTTATTATATCTCTTTAGATGTTCATATGATGTGCCTTATAAATATGGAATTTATATTATACTAAATGCACATACTTTATATTATTGTAACAACTTGCATCAATACATGTTGTGAAATTTAAAGGAAATTTGAATTTTTAATCTCTAGAGAAGTAGTGTTTAGTGAATAAGGATCTTGATCCAAATTTTGGGACTTGTAACATCTCTAAGAGGTATTTTTAGATGTTTTATGAGGTACATGAGGTGTTTTAGATGATCAAGTGAGTATCAGAGCAAGGTTGGGGAGTCCTTGATTCTAAAATATATTGTAGGCCGTAGATCATAGTATAACCAGGGAAAGTCATGGTGTGTTTGTGTGTGTATTTCATGAGATTAAAAGTTTTTATGGAGGGATAGAGTTTCACTATGGATGAATAGGATCATGTCATAACCCTAAATATAAGATTAAATTTTTGGTGTTGTGGGAGGTTCATTCTACAATAGAGGGGTTATGTCATGAAGGATAGAGAAGGGGGATACATCATGCCAAAGCCCTAGAATTGTTCCAAGAAGGGTTCTTGGGAGGAAAGAGTATCAACATACCCATAATGGTTGGTTTCATCATGAGTCATTGGGTTATGTTGTATAAGGTCACCTGCAGGTGTAGCATTGTTTTGTAACTAATGGTTCATATAGTAAAATGGCCCCAGATTAGGGAATCATTTTGTGTGTCTTAAGGTCACATTATAATGTACCCCTTTTCTAGTTTATTTATCAGGGTTAGACCTATAATTTATAGGTAAACCCCTTCTCTTCTATCGAATAGGTTCTTGAGGGAGGCCATTTGGCTGGTATCTCTCAATTTATTTCTCCCACTTGGATCACTCATGTTTCCCCCTCTGTTTGAGGTTCATTAGAAGTTATTTCAATAGGGTATATCTTGTTAACCCTTCTATTTCTCCCTTATTTGATTTTGGTGGGTTTCACCTAGTGTATCAGTGATGATTCCACTAGAGTATGGTCAAATTTTCTCAAAAGTTTAGGGATTCATGGTGTGGTGGATTTTGGT
Source organism: Viscum album (assembly GCA_963277665.1). Taxonomy (NCBI): domain Eukaryota; kingdom Viridiplantae; phylum Streptophyta; class Magnoliopsida; order Santalales; family Viscaceae; genus Viscum; species Viscum album. Next base: position 1,513,132,495 of record OY728127.1, on the reverse strand, counting down.
TGTTCAAATAGGAGGAGTGCCTCTTTTTATTCAATTTTTCATTATTGGTATGTATCTAGGTGGATTTTATTAGGTTTTTTTCAAATTTTCTTAGAATTATTTACTGATTGGATGTCATATGATGTTCATATCATTCATAGGAGTGTCAGAATCATGACATGAGATGTTTTTGTCTCATTTCATGAGTTCCATCCATGGGAAGCAACTCGATTAGGTTTCAATAATTATTCCTCAATAAATTATATTATATAATTAATTATAAATGAATATAATTAATTATTAAGTATTTTTTTATGATATAATATCTCATAAGCATGGAGGACCTTGTTTCAATATTTGATGGGGATAGAGGGCTTGATATGATGATAGTGAAATTGTTTTAGTGGTAGGTGTTCCTTCTAGTACTAATCCATGTGAATGTATGTATTTTATTTCATGTGTGTGCCTTGGTATTAATTTGTAAAATTTTTAAAGGATATCAGGTGAGACTTAGTGATCTAGTTAAGAGATTCAAAGTGTCTCAATATTGATTAAGAGACTAATTAGTGTTGGGACTTGGGTTTTATTTATTATTGGGTTATAGAAGTGGTAAATCGCACTCTTTGTGTGTACCTAGTGGAATTTAATGAACATAAAGAGGGATAATGGTCTCTCTTTAGTGTGGGGCCCTAAGGGAGTGGGATAAAAACGTGAGATGGGTAAGAATAACTAGTGAGAAGTCATGTGGGGCTTGAATAGTGTTAAAAATGGTGTGTAATGGGTAAAAATAGGGGAAACTAGGGTAGTATATGGGTGGAATTATTATAAATAAGTGTTTCTAAGAAGGAATGAATATCTATTGAGATGCCTCAAGGTGTGATTGGGAAATATCCATGTGTTAGGAGAATAGTATAGATCTATTAGTGGTTTCTTGAGACCCTTCATGGTAGTGCATAGTCTAAGTTAGAGGCTTAGTGTTTTAGTATGTCTAGGTGTGAACTATGGGTTAGCCTTGTGAGTTAGTTATGGACTAAGGGATTGGGATCATTGTGAGTATTGTTTTGACATGGATTTTCTAGGTGGCTAGGGACCATGAGGTTGGTCAGGACGATGATGTTGAGTTGTATGTGTTACCCTATAGTATAGAGCTATGTGGGGGCGTGAGTGTGGCTAGCTGAGGAATTGGATACAGTATTATCTTCCATTTTAATAATTTATTATTATTTATACCCTAGATATTTCTTTTATGAGTGATGACCCTCACCCTAAGTGATAGGGGGGAGACATGTGGCATGACACATGACTTGGAATATGACTCTACCTTGAGTTAGATAGTAGTGGTTAGGATGTGATATAGGGACCTTCCCTGAGTGAGAGAGTAATGGTTAGGATATGATATAGATCCCTACCCTGAGTGATAGGGTAGTGGTCAATATGTGATATAGTACCCTACCTTGTGTGAGAGGGTAGTGTTTAGGATGTGATATAGAACCTTACCTTAAGTTAGAGGGTAGTGGTCATGATGTAATACGGGGCCCTACCCTAGGTGAGAGGGTAGTGTTTGAGATGTGGTATATAGAATCACCCTATCTCAGAGGATGATGGTATGATACATAGTAATAGGTTGTATTAAACCCCCTCCTAAGTGAGAGGGTGGTGGTAAGTGATTGATTATGGAAATAGGACTTGGTATGAGAACTAATTTTGAGTGAGAGGGTAGTGGTCAAGACTCAGATATAGGACCCTACCTAAGAAACAATATATGGGTTAGGGTTTGTAATTTTAGAAAACATATATTCTAGTACTAGTTTAAGTAGGTGAGGTAAGGTATCATGGTGGCCTAGTTAGCACATGATGACCTAACATGATCGATGGCATGTTGTTCCTGCATGATTTATTTTATGTACATTCATACACTATATATAATGGTATATATTAGGAGAAATTTGTGATACCCTACAGTGTTTTATTCTCACACCAAGTATGGGAACCATAGTTCCTTTGTAGGTCTTATGTTTCACTTTCAGGTAGACGGTTATAGGAGATATAGGTGGAGTATCTTGATGGAAACTAGGTGATTGGTACGAGGAGGGACATAAGTTTTATAGTTTAAGAGCCCTATGTTTTGTAGTTGAAGAGCCCTTTATTTTGGTTATATTTATATATACTAAAGAGCCTTATGTGTGGTCCTTGTTGTATTTTGTGTGATGATAATGGTTGTCATTTATGTTATAGCATGTTGTTATTGTATATTACTGATGTTTGTAATTTAATTATAATTATTTTCACTCACTCTAATTTTTTATATTGGCTAGTTTATTTATATGTTATTTGTTGTGATGGTATCGAGATTATAGTCTCTCCATGTTTCCCATAGACTCTCACTATTGGTCAGCAGCCTCTGTCATACTGAGATACTCATCATAGGACTTATGATGCTCTTCCAAGAGTTTAATTTAGTAAATTTTATTGATGGGGTTAAAATGTGGAATTATAGCATGGTTTAAGTTTATTTTATATTAAGGTATGGTATTTGGATATAGGATGTGTTTTTAGAGCTTAGGAAGAGCTATATTCTTGGGTGTAGCTAACCCTAGTATAAGAAAATTTCAAGATACCAAGGGTGTGGAGTTATTGTTAATTTCTTTTCACTAATATGATTGAAGTGTTGATTCATGGATAATATTTCGGGTGAGATTTTTATTTATTGTTTTTAATATTTTTCAAGGATGGAAATAGAGCATGAGTTCATGCATCATCTTAGGCACATAGTTATATCTATACATGAGATGATTGTCTGTGATGGTAAAATTATTTTAAAATAGAGGATAATGACTTTATAAAACCGTTAAAGAGGAAAGTTTTTGAGAATTGGATTGAACATGTAACATCCCTAGTTTTTAAAAGGAAACACTATTTTTAATAATGTACATGATACACTGCATTGATATTAAATTATAAAAATATTTTTTACACATTTTTGTATAATTTATTTTTTTTATCAATTAATTATAAATTAAGATAAAACCATTTTTAAAATAAAATGAAATGTTTTTCTTAAAAAACTATTTAAATATGCATAAGTGTGTTTTATACTAATAATAAACAAATCATGCTTATTGGATTATATTAATGGAATAGATATATATATATATATAATACATTAAATATAATGTTTAAAATCCATCTTATGTGTTTTCTATACATAATATAATAACAAATCCAATTTTACAGATAAAATAAGTATTTTTCTAAAAAAGGAAGTTCTATCCCTTTTTGATGGTACACTTGTTTTAAATTTAATTTTTGAAACCTTAATAAATTATATTTGAAAAAATAAACTTCTTCTTTGAAATCATAATAAAAATATTTACTTTGGTTGAATTTTTTTTATTTTTCTCATAAGTTTCATGTTTTGATGAACAGTGAAAAATTATTACATTTTAATTCAAAATAGCATTTTTTTGTCTAAATAATTTATAGTGTTAATTTATACATTTTATTGTATATAAAGTATAAATAGATAAAAAAAATTATCATTTAATCCAATTTAGTTCATTGTAAAACAATTTCACATTGAATTTTGAGATAAAAACATTTCAATATTTTGAAAGTCTTTACTTTAAAAACTCATTTTCTCAATCCGTCAATGGGATTAATTTTTAATTAATTTCTTCCAAATATGTATTTTGAATTTATAAAAATGGATTTCATATTTAGAATCATAATTTAAAAATAATTTAAATAGTTCTCTTTAATTTTTTGGACAATATGAATAGTAACTTTAGTAATTTTTTCATTACCCTGGTTAAGGGTAAATTGGGTAATTCAAGTTAAAAAAATATTATAAATATTATAAAATTACCCTAACAGTTATCCTAATTTTATTTTATGAGTTTTTTTCAACCAAAAGAATACTTGGGCTGAAATTATGACCTTTATAAGACACTTCTAAGAGAGTATGACATTTATAATATTATATTCATAGAAAAGTCAATTTTGTCACACTTTTATTTTTAACAGGTGAAATATTTTTAATATGGGTTTATATAGAGGATATTTTTTAAAATAAATATTATTTATTAAGATAAAATATTTATATTTATCATTATAATTTATTTTTAATTTTTAGATAAGAAATTATTTAATCAAATGATTTCACAATGATGATGTAGTAATTGTTTGATTAAAGGAAATATAAAATAAATGATATTAAAAATGCTAAAATAAATATAATTTGAGATGATTAATGTCATCCACTGATTTTTTATATTTATATTACATGTTAGTTATGTTTTGGAAGTTTTTTTTAAAATTTATCTTGATTTTATGATACTTTTTAAAAATCATGTAATGAATAGTGTCAAAATTGACATTATTGATATTTTAAAATAAATAATATTTTATTAAATGATATAAAATTCATAAAAATATAAAATTCATCCAACTAATTTTTATAAGTCTAAAATTTTCATAAATTACTCATTTAGTGGTATTTTGTTATTTTATATTAATTATATTAACCTTTAAAGTGTAAATTACATGATATCATGCTAAGAATTAAAAGGGTTAAATAAGGGTTAAAATATAAATGTAAGGATTAAAAAATATTAAAAACTTATCTAATATTAATTGGATGTAATTTATTCGACCAAAAATCATTATATATTTTAAATAAATCACTTTGGGCCCAATTGGAATAGAAAATTAATTTATATTAAATTAATATTTTGAAGAATTCCAAGAGTGGCTCTCCCCTCTCCTATAAAAAGGAACCCATTATTATCATTTAAAATGTAGTTTAAAACCTATTTGGTTTAGAAAATATCTTCCCAAATACCTTACTATAACCCTTAACCACATTATATAGGCCTTAATTTAGGCATAAAAACCTCCTTAGAGTTGTTGATGTGTTAATCAAAGGAGATCGTCTGAAGAAGAGGTATCATTTTAAATTAAGTGTTTCTATTTTATTTCTTATTTGACTTACTTAAAATCTTATTAAACCATTATTAAATAATAAATAAATTATACTCAATATACTAAGATGTTATTATGTTAATATCATCTTCTTAAATCCATCTCCAATTTCATAAAATGGGAAATTAATATATAATTATCATAAGGGAGTTACACACTATCTAGATAGTATACACACTATGTAACACATAACCATTTAAGTTGAGTAAATGATAATTTATGTTGTGTGTAACCTCCCAACCTAGGATCCACAAAAATGGTTCCCCAAGCCGATCGATCACAATGCCTCAAGCATTCCTACTCATATTCCAGAGGCTACCAAATAGATATAAGGGTCCTATGATGGTACAATGAGGAGACTATACTCTCATGATCAAAGTAGTGTTGTGGTATAGAGTAAATAAGTCAAAAAAAGAATTATAATAAATAATAAAGTAGTGCAAGATAATAATATCTGATAAAATGGACAATGCTAAATATACAACCATGCATGCACATTTGATGCTAAAATAAGCAATAAAAATACATGTAGTAGGAAATAAATAAAAATACAAAAAAATAAACAAATCCCTAAAGGTTATATTCCTAATCATCTTGAAATATGACTCAGTTCTATGCTCCGAAGATCCTATGTGAAAGAGTGATAGCACAAGCAACCTGAACCTACAACCATGAGGAATTTTTGAGTACCAAACAACAACCCAAACAAGGTGTGAGATAAACTCAATAGGCCACCATAAATGGTGTCTAATGTTATCCAGTCCATGAATATAAAATAAAGCAGTGTGTAGGAATATCACAAATCAATCAATTTATTAAATTTGATTGAAATCAAGTATTCCCCAAGTTCCTCAAGGACACCTAGCTGGCCATATCTTCTTCAGCCTAAGCTGGAAATGTCTCTAAACAAATATCACCATATATATGAATATATATATATATATGTGTGTGTGTGTGTGTGTAAATAAGTTTTTATTTATTTATATATATATATACTATAAACATAGAAACATATATATATATAGATATATATATATAGTTTAGCTAGGACCCAAGGAGTAACTCAAACATCCATGTATGATTATAATAGGTTCTTTAATTCTCAGGAAATATGAACTTAATAATTAGTTATAACTATAATTTCTTGTATTTAAACCATATACCAACTCCAATTATGTTCTTTGACTTATCAAACATGTCATTTCACTTAATTAATTGGCATCGTGAGCACATATGAGGCATTCTGTAAAAATAAAAGTAGGTATCAATCCATTTGTACTATAAGATCCCATCATCAAAGGATTTTTTTCAAAGTTGTTCTATATAAGAACTCAGGTATCACTCATTCCATGGTATACAATAATAACCCTCTGATCCCATCTATAGTATACCACTTAGGGAACCAGGTATTTCTCATGTCGTGGTACAGTATCATTACCCTATAATCCCATCTGAGGTAATCCACTTAGGGGACTAAGTATCACTCATGGGGTAATATAAAGGAACAATCTTGGCGATCCCATCTAAGTTATTCAATAAAATAATCCACGTATCACTCCCTACATGTTATAATTTATCTCTGGTATCAGCCTGTCCATGGTATTTCTACTTGAGAATCCAAGGTTCACTCAAGGCATGATATAATAGTGTAAGTCATTTACATTTAAAATTTATATATGGGAAATGGTAAAAATCCATTCCAAACCTGAGGATCAACATGTATCATTTCATTTTTTAAAATATAGGAAAATATGTAATTAAGGAGTAATAAGGGGTCAGGTGAACTGACCATGAGCAGTTAACAACATTCATTTAAAAAGTATATAATAGGCCATGAACAGTCCATGCCATTTATTATTTGAAACATTTCCATTTATTTTCCTCTATAAATACCAAATCATACTTCCAATATTATCAAGGTCTAAGAAATTATAAATTCCCAATTGTAATTTAAATAATTTATTTATCATTAATTAATCAATTCTCATTCTAGAGACAATTACAAACAATGGATAATGAGGGTATTTAATAGGTAATTCCCAAAAGGGGTTGAAAATTTTGAGGTCACCAACATCCAACCATGTGAATGGGTATAAAAATGGTCTAGGTCATGGTATTGTCTTCTCATTTAAGTTATTTCACATTTTAGGAGTAATGCGCAGGAATCCTGGCATGTAGTACAATGAAAAAATAATATAAAAAATGAGAATTTGAGGGAAAAGTGATATACCACATACCTAATTATTAATATTCTTCACTCATTTGTTATTGAGATTTGATTCAATCTGGTTTGGGAGAAATCGAAGAAATAGACAAACACCTTGAAATAGGGCATATGATCTCTCAATGAAATATCATTCAATACAACCAAAGAAATTTGGAAAGGTGAAATGAGGATTTATAGACTCACTAAGGGGATTAAAATGTGATAGAAGGTGAATTATTCTAGTATTATAAAGAGGAGAACCATACATTCCTAAAGATGAAGCCAAGGGGGAGCTCGAATAGAGGGGTTATAGTGTATGGAAAGGATAAGAAATGGAGGAGGAGGTTAAAATAAAATATATTATAATGGTAATTTCAGCCCTTTTAATGAGGTTTATTGTAATGTTCCATGCCCTTCCAATCTGTTAGTTTTCTATTTTTTGTTGTTGGAGGTGTTCGTGGGAGGTTCCATGAGTTTTTGTGGGTGTTGGAGGTGCAATAGAGCTGCTGCAAGAAATAAATGTCATGTAACTGTATTATACAACGTGAAAGTTGGTTTCATGGCTTCTCTAGAGTTGGTTCATGATATGTAGATTTTTGGGGTTAAATAATAAAAAAAGTGATGTGTTTTTTGGTGAAACTAAACCCCAAGGATTACACGATGTGAAAGGGGATTACACATCGTGTAAACCCATGATTCATTGCAGTTTTAAAATTATTTTCCAGAAAAATATTCATTTATTTAGTGGTGTATTATTCTTCCTCTTATTTAGGGTTAACCCTAGGCTATATGATGATTTCTTCAACCCTCTTCCTCCCTCTTTAATCTATTGTTCCTGGTTTTTGTTTGTTGTAAATTTGTGGTTGATTTGTGGTAGGTTCTTCTCCCTTATTGGTGGTTTTTCTTTTTTTCTTCTTTCATAGATTCACTATGAAAATTTTTTTATGGTTTGGTAGGTGTTTTGGGTTTATTTTTATTTTATTAAGTTTTTTTGTAGGATAACCAATGTATTCTCATGGTACGGTTATGGTTTTCAAGCATTCTTCTTCGCCCGTCGGTGTGTAGTGAGTCAGCAAGCTTCTTTAAGGTATGGATTCCCTCATTTCTCCTTATTGTGTATCATGCAATAGGGGTTTACATTTTTTTCTACGGGTTATGGTTGTGTCAGATTAATCAAAGATAAATAATTGTTTAATTTAATTGAAAGGGGGGAATTGGGTTTTATTTTCATACTTTTACACCTTTGATATTATTTGTGATATTGTGAATTGTACTATCTTGATGCCCTGCTGAAAATTGTAGTCATTGGGGGATTTGTTTTCACTATATATATATGTGTGTGTTTTGATTGATTATTGGGTTGTGATTATTGTGATACCACCCTAAAATGGAAATTTATTAACCACTTATATTTGTATAATGAAATGGTTTCCCATGATTTTATCTTGTGTGATAATGCCCCTAAAATAAAGTGGAATGTGATAAAAGCTCCTTTATAAATTTTTAAAATGATCATGAAGTGTTGTGATATGTTGTCATACTTTTGGGATGGATATGTGTGGTTTGGGAATGTGGGGATGATAGTTTTCTTGGTCATGCTTTTAGGTGGTAGGGAGGTAGTTTGTTTGGCCATTCTTTTGGGGTTGTGAGGTGGTGGTTTATTTGTGCTAGATACCTGAGTAGTGATGGAATAAATAAATAATTGTTCAATAATGTTTGGAATGTCTTGGTTAGTTTGTTTAATGGAATGGAAATGGTTATTAGATAATTAAATGGTGGGTTGTGTGGTTAAATTTGGTTTATTCTAAATAATTAAATGAATGGGGTGATTAAATGAAATTGGATGGAAATGTGAAGTGGGGTTTGTTTCTTGATGTGTTGTTTAATGTATTTAGAGGTGGTAGTAAAAGTGATGGTGTTGTGAGTTGGTTTTTTAGTAAACCCATAGGATGGGATTTAGTGCTTAATATTATATATATATATATATATATATACTTTTACTTTCTTTTGATTTCTATACGCACCCCACCCACACCGAGCACTTTGTGTCGACACCAGCATAGTCACACGGGGGTGTTTTTTTCCAACATCCTGTGAGGGGTACAGATGACTGGGTACCCACTCTTTCCTAATCTCTCTTCTAGGTGAGGTAGTTATTGAATAGGTTGTGATGGTTTGAGGTCTATTAGTGCATTAGATTATGGTTGAGATAGAATGGGTTTCTTTGGGTGAGATGTGATAACTTAGGTGTTTTTGAGTGAGATGTGATAGACCATGTGTTTTTAGGAGAGACATGAGCATGTTTTTAGGGTGATTTTTTGTCCGGGTCAGGCATGGTATGGGGAGGGTACGAGGTTGATGTCTTAAATGTTCCTGACACACTACTACTCTGGTTACGGCGGTGGTTGTGTTATGGCTCAGGTGTTTTCGGGTGAGATGTGTTGTGGTCGTGTTTGTGGGGAAGTGAGCTTAGGTGTCTACGAGCAAGGTGTGTTGTGATTGTGTTTGTGGGTTGGTGTGTTATATGGGAGAGATGGGAGCACCAAGACACATGATGTTGGGTGTGAGAGCGACATACCAGTGGGAAAGTGGTTTGGGGTACCCTTATCAATGTGATTCTTATTCTACTATATTACTTGGTTTGTATTACTTGGTGAGTATACCTTGGTGAGGTTGGGATGGTTAATATACCTTGATATGTGTTTTTTGATTCTATTGTTTTCTCATAGGTTCATTAGTATGCTTCTTTCAAATGTGCACAAGAGACTCGATTTTTTTCTACTGAGTATACTTGTATGCTCACCCTGTATATATAAAACAATTTTAATGTTTCCAGGAGGATTATGTGGACTATTATGGGCATTAATAGCTTAGACCTTTGGATATTTGTTGTGTCACTGCTTTTGCTTTACTTTGGGTATTACTTTAGAGGCCTTTATTTGTATCAGTTCTTTTTATGCATGCATTGTGGGATGGTTTTTGTATTTCTTTTATATTGTGTCTTGGAGTTGTTTGTGGGTGATCCATCTTATCTCCCAATATTATTTATATTATAGAGGGTAATGCCTCCCATATATGATATTTCCATACCCTTGGTGCTAGTACTAACCTATGGCCTTCTAGAGGTGGGGCTCAGGGGTCATTATCTATCTCCCTTCATTGTGGTATCTTTAGAGGGAGGGGGTCATGACATAGTGGTATTATAGGTGATTGTTGAGAGATAGGGTAAAGTTTGGAGTTAGGCACAATGATGATTTTATGGGTTAGTATGGAAATAGTTTTAGTTGACCTTGGTGGGTGACATAGGCTAGGGAGGCCATCTAGGACATTGGATTTTAGCCCCCCCCCCCCATAATCTAGTAAATGGACTCTGAGCTTATTTAATAGCCAAATGAGATAGACCTTCTTGCAGGGTAGAGACCTAGGAAAGGTACATGCATCATAATAACTTGTGTTCTTATTTGAATTGGGTTTTTGTTCAAAGTTTAAATTAATAAACAAATTAATTAAATGAGTTAAAATAAATATTAAATGAAATTTCATACTACTCAGGCTTAGTAAATCCCTGTTTTCCTTTCATCTATGGCTCCCATTCTTCATTTTTGTGTGTCATAGGTAGTTGAGATTCACCAGGATGATCTGGTTGATCGTTGTAGGTTTGATCTGGTTGAGTATGATGATCAGTGGAAGATGAATTTATGGGCTTCTAACAGTAAGATTTGGGGAAGTGTGAGGGAAGTGTTTCATATATGGTGACCAAGAGTTTCCTGGAGGATCTCTAGGTCACTTTTAGTTTGATCTGGTTCCCAAATGAGTATTGGGTCTCTTTGGAAGTCAGTCAGATGTGGGGAGCTACGTGTCAGTGGTGGGTGTTATATTTTGGAGAGTGAAAGGAGGTAGATGTTTTGTGGGTCAAATTCCAAAAGGAGTTCCAAGCAGAGTTCCTTTCATTTACCATGAACGTAGTAAAGAGGTAGGAGCTTCTTTATCTTTATCAGGGGAGCATGTCAATACAGGAGCTGGGAATCAAGTTCAAGGACCTTTTTTGTTTTTCCCCAGATCTTTTTCTGATTTAATAGTCCTGTGTTGGATGTCTTGAAGAGAAAATACATCCTTCTATCCAGTATAAAGTAACTCATTTTATGTTTCCAATATATCAGTAGGTTTAAAAGAAGGTAGATTTGATCGAGAAGATTCGCTCATGAGGAGGTTTTCTATGAAAGGGGAACCAGTATGGATACTTAAGAAGAAGTGTTTCCTATGTCAAGTCTCAGGAAAAGGTACCTTCAAGGTTTCGAATGGCAGGGGTTAACCTCTGTAGCTTCCTTCCCACCTTCTGGTTCCAGTGGTTTTTTGTGATTTTCCTAGGATCTTTTTACCAATGTGTTTTGGTTTTGGGGTTCGTGGCCATCACCAAAACCAGGGTCTAGTAGTTCCCTGAGCTCAGTTTGGTGGTGGTTGATGGGTTCAGCACGAGCCTTAGTAGTAGTTACCATTGAGGTCATTTCAGCAGTAGGGGAAGCAGATTTTTTCTCTACTAAGGGGAGAGGAAGTAGTTATAGGGTAACCTCAAGATGTTTGTCATGTTCAGGGACTATGACCCGATCATGGCCATGTAGGTGATCTTTAGTAGAGAGGTAGAGGATTTGGGCATGGTCAGTTTCATGCAGTGGAGGTAGTAGTTTCATAGGGTCCAGATATCATTAAAGGTGGTTTGTTTAGCACCCTTTTTTGTGCTTTTTTTTATTCAAGAGATTCACACTCCTTTGTTTCACCCACTCTAACCCATGCTATGGGATTAGACATATAGAGGTTTCTCATTCCACTAGTGTTGAATATGACAATCGGAGGTCAGACCAGATTATTTTATGTGTGTTGGGGGTGTAGACTAATTATGGGGTCATATCAGTCCTATGGGGATATTTTATTGCTACAGATGTAGCCATATGATTTCATCCTCATCATCTAATCACTTTATTTTTTATGTTCTATTATTGAATATGTTTGGAGGAGAGTTTTGTTTTCGGATTTGAATAGACAAAGAGTGGTTTTCATTGGTGAGTAGGTTTGTCAAGTGGGCAGTCAGTGTGTGGAGACCCTTTTTCTTTGTTGGATGAGTTTTTAGTGAAATCAGTGAATGATAAGATGTTATAGGTTCCCAGTGTCGTTGAGGAGTTCCTATATGTTTTCAATAAGAAGGTTGTGACTCTACCCCCTCAATGTAATGTTGAGTTTGAGATATACTTGAAACATAGTGATTCAACAATTTCAATGGATCCTTATTGGATGAAACCTTTCGAGTTATGGTATTTGAGGTTTCAAGTAGATGATCTAATGCAGAATGATTTTATCTAACCTAGTGTGTCATTGTGTGGTGCTCTAGTGTTGTTCGCAAGAAATTTGGATGGTAGTTTGAGGTTGTTCATAGACTACCGGAGGTTAAATCAAGTGATATTCAAAAACGGTTACCCTATTCCAAGGATAGATTATCTTTTTGACCAGCTGAGAGGGTTGATTTTGTTTTCTATGATCGATATGCAGTCTGGATATCACTAGTTGAGGGTAAAGGAGGGAGATATCCCAAAGATTTCCTTCAGATGTAGGTATGGGAACTTTAAGTTTTTAGTCATTCCATTTGGTGTTACAAACGCACCAACTGTGTTCATGGGGCTTATGAACTCCACTTTCCATGAGTTCTTATATTGTTTCATCATCTTATTCATCGATGATATGTTAATCTACACGAAGTAAGAGGAGGAACATTCCAAGAATCTCAGAACTGTCTTGCATGTTCTTCGACGCTACAAGATCTATAAAACGTTTTCCAAGTGTAAGTTCTATACATGAGATATGTATTTCATCGGGCATGTGGTGTCTTTTCAAGGTGTGGAAGTAAAAATTTATAAGGTTGAATTAGTTGCTTCTTGGACGGCACCCAAGAACGTGGCAAAGGTTTGCAGTTTCCTTGGTCTCACAGACTATTATCAGTGGCTTGTACCCGATTTCTATTGATTTTCTACCATGTCGATAGATTTTTCTTGTAAAGACTAAGATTTTTTGTGAAGTGGTCAGTGCTAAGAGGCATTCAGTTACCTGAAGGGAAATTTAGTCAGCTCTCTAGTGCTTTAGCTGTCGAAGGAGGGTGTGTTGTTTGAGTTGTTTTTTGATACTTCTCATCTGGGATTGGGATGTGTGCTGATGTATCAGTGGGAAGTGATCTCTTATGTATCTAGGGAGTTACGTCCCCATAAGCATAACTATGTCACCCATGATCTAGATCTAGCAGTGGTTATGTTTGTGCTGAATTTGTGGTGACATTACCTCATTGGGGAGCACTTTGTGGTCTTTACAAATCACAGTAGCTTGAGGTATGTCTTTTCCTAGCATGATCTAAACTTCAAACAGTGGAGTTATATGTAGTTTCTTTATTAATATGATTTTGATATCTCTTGCACCTCGGTAAATGGGAATGTTTTGGATGAATCTTTGAGTAGGAAGTCATGGAAGGGTGTTATTATAGAGTTTGAGGATGCTTGGAGAGAAATAGATGAGTTGGAAGCCTTACACATAGATGAAAGAGTGGATGGTAGTAGAGGATGTTGGTTTCAGATGATGATGTAGTATAATCCAAGTCAATAGGTGGAGGAGTCTCAATGGGGGACTCAGAGGTAGAGGTGATGTGTGATCGTGTTGTCCATGGTGATGCTCCAGAGGGATGGTTAAAGGATGGTCGGAACTGGATATTGTTTCATGTAATATTGTTTTTTATGATTATAATCCATGATAGAATCCTTCGTGAGTTTCATGACTCACATTTTTAGGTACACCCAGGAGTTGCTAAGATGTACCATGGCTTGAGGGTGTAGTTTTGGTGGCTCGGGATGAAATGGGAAGTGGAAGGTTTTGTGGCTTAGTTTTTTGGTTTTCTAGTAGGTATAGGTTTATCATCATATTCCTGGTGGTTTTCTACAGACCTTAGATATTCCTGAGTAGAAATGGGATGAAATATCAATGGATTTATTCACTGGGTTACCTAGAATTTAGGGATGTTGTGATGCTATCTAGGTGTTCGTGGATTGGTTGAATAAATCGGCTCACTTCTTAGCGATCAAGGAGTTAGGAACAGTGGATTATTTGGCTAAGAGGTATATGGATGAGGTGGTGAGGTTTCATGGAGTTACTGGGTCTATTTTCTCATATCGGGATATTTGTTTTACCTCACATTTCTGGAGGGGATTACAGCATGCTTTTGGCACTCAATTACTCCTCAACACTACTATCCACCCTCAGACAGATGGGAAACTGGAATAGACTATATATACATTGGACGATATGTTGTGGGCATGCATCTTAGAATTTGGTGGATCTTGGGTATGACACCTACCTTTGGTAGAGTTTTCTTATAATAATAGTTATCACTCTTCCATTAGCATGGATCCTTTTTAGGCTTTGTGAAAAATATTTTGTCATTATCTATTGTGATTGACAGAGGTTGGGGAGATAACTGTTCTTGGACCCTTTATAGTGTAGAGTATGATAGAGAAATTTTAGCTTGTTTGTAAGAGGATGAAAGCAGAACCGGACCGAAAGAAGTCTTATTCCAATCATAGAAGGATTCCCTTAGAGTTCAAGGTAGGGGACCATGTGTTCTTGAAGGTTTTCCCTTGATGTGGGCAGTGGAGGTTTGGCATAGGGAGTAAGCTTTATCCTAGTTTTTTTTAGGCCCTTTGAGGTATTGGGTTGAGTTAGAGAGGTGTCTTATCGGTTGGTGTTTCCAAGATGGTTAGAGAGGATCCACGATGTCTTTCACATATCTCATATTTTTAGGTATATTCATGATGAATCCCATGTCATTTAATAGGTAGAGTTGGATATCGATGATGATGTGACATTTTTGGAACAGCCAGTAGAGATCCAGGATCTCCAAGAGAAGGTGTTGCATGGAGGGACCATTTCTTTGGTTCTTGTGTTGTAGAGGCATGTTGGAATAGAGGAGATTACTTGGGAGTGAGAGACACATATTTTTTCCTAGTATCTGTAGTTATTTTGAACTTTTCTTTGCTCTATTTTTATTTTTGATTTGATGTTTGGATCCTTTTGTTTTATGAGATGGGCTATTTTCCTTGGTTTTTTATTTTTTTGGTGAGATGTGTGATAAATTTTGGACATATGAAAAGGGGAGGACTTGATTCCTAATTTATAAACATTAATTGTAATGTGATTAAAAACATATGGGCAAGTCATTTCAGCCTAGATCGGATAGTATCTTGACATAGAAAACATAATTCTCTGATTCATTTGTTTAGGATAGTGTGGTTTGCTGGTTGTAGTGGTTGTTGGTTTGGGCTCCATGGAGGTTGAGATAGTTTTTTAGTGTTGATTTGGAAGTATGGTTGTGTGAGTGGATGTGT
The DNA here is from genome assembly GCA_963277665.1 of Viscum album. Classification (NCBI taxonomy): domain Eukaryota; kingdom Viridiplantae; phylum Streptophyta; class Magnoliopsida; order Santalales; family Viscaceae; genus Viscum; species Viscum album. The sequence continues at coordinate 1,513,116,919 of OY728127.1, read as the reverse complement.
CTTGTGGTTGTGTAGTGTGTTTTGTGACCATTTAGGTTGGCGTGTTTAGTCAGTAGTAGTGTTTGAGGTATGACAATATCCTTGAGAGGTATCTCGTGGGATGGTTGTTTGTACCCCTTTCCTTATGGGATTGGTTTTGGATTAGTGAGGCCAATAATAATTTTAGAGGTATTTGATGTAAATTTTTGTGCCCTAACATACCATTACCTTTTCATTTTTGGTTGTTGAATGTGTTCATGGGAGGTTCCATGAGTTTTTGTGGGTGTTAGAGGTGCAGCAGAGCTACTGTAGGAAATACACACCGTGTAAATATATTACATGATGTGAAAGTTGGTTTCACATATTCGCTAGGGACAGTTCATGATGTGTATATTTTTTGGGTTAAATAATAAAAGGACAATTCATTTTTTGGAAAAACTGAACCCCAAGGATTACACGATGTGAAAGGGGATAAGACATTGGGTAAACCCTCGATCCTGTGTAGTTTTAAAATTCATTTCAAGAAAATTTTCTTTCATTTAGTCATGGATTCTTCTTCTTCTTTTTTTGAGTGAACCCTAGTCACCATAAGGAGTTCTTAAATCCCTCTTCCTCCTACTTTAATCTATTGGTCTTGGTGGTTGTTCGTTGGAAATCTGTGGTTGATCCATGGTAGGTTCTTCTCCCTTTTTGGTGGTTTTTCTTCAATTCTTCTCCCAGGGATTTGATGTGATGATGTTTCAAATTTTTATGGTGTGTGTTGGGTTTTGTTTTGATGTTATTTTTTGTGGTGTAGGTTGATCCATGTTTCTTCATGGTGCAGTTGTGGTTTGTGATCATTCTTCTTTTCCCTACAGTGTCCAATGAGTCGGAAAACTTCTTTGAGGTAGGGATTCCCTTTTTTTCCTTATTGTGTATCATGCATGAAGGGTTTAATTTTTTTATCTATGGGTTATGATTTTTTTGGCTTAATCAAAGATAAATAATTGGTTAATTTAATTAAAGGGGAAATGGGGTTTGATTCTCATGCTTTTACATATTTGATATTATTTGTGATATTGTGAATTGCAGGGGCTTGATTCCCTGTTAAAAATTGTGGTCATTGGGGGATTTGTTTGCACGGGATATATGTGTTGTGATTTCTACTTTGGTTTTGATTATTGTGATATCACCCTAAAATGAAAATTAATTAACCACTTATATTTTTCTAATTAAATGGTTTCCTTGGGATTTTTTCTTGTGTGATAATGCCCCTAAAATAAAGTGTAATTTGATAAAAGACCCTTTTTAAATTTGTGAAATGATCTGGATGTGTTGTGATATATGGTCATGCTTGCGGGATGGTGATGTGTGCTTGGGTAATGTGGGATGATAGTTTGTTTGGTCATGCTTTTGGGGAGACAGGGAGGTGGTTTTTTCTATGCTTTTGGGGCGGTGAGGTGGTGATTGTTTTATTATAGATTCCCAAGTAGTGATGGAATAAATAAATAATTGTTCAATAATGTTAGGAATGGATTGAGTTGGTTTGGTTAATGTAATTTAAATGGTTAATGGATAATTAAATGGTTGGTTTTGTGGTTAAATGTGTTTTATGCTAAATAATGAAATGAATGGGGTGATTAAATAAAATTGGTTGGAAATGTGAAGTGGGCTTAGTGGATTGATGTGTGGTGTTATGAATTTAGAGGTGGAAGCAAAAGTGACGGTGTTGTGAGTTGGTTCATTTGTTTATGAACCCATAGGTTGGGATTGATTTTTTTATTTTATATATATATATATACTTATACATTCTTGTGCTTTCTATACGCACCCCACCCATGTTGAGCACTATGTCTGCCACCTGCATAGTCACATGGGGGGTGTTTTTTCCAAAATTCGGTGATAAGTATGGATGGTTGGGTAACCACTCTTTACCGCTCCCTCTTCTAGAAGAGGTAGTTATTGCACAAGATGTGATGTCCAGAGGTATATTAGTGCATTGGATAGTGGTTGTGATGTCTCGGGTTTCTTTGGGTGAGATGTTATAGCCCAGGTGTTTGAGACTTAGATGTGACGACCCATGTGTTTTTTAGTGAGATGTGATTGTGCTTATGGGGAGTCTTCTGGTGGGGTTCATGCATAGTAGGAGGAGGGAATGAGCTTTATTTCCTACATGTTCACGATAACATACTACTTTGGTTATGGCATTGGTTGTGTTGTGGCCTATGTGTTTTCGGGCAAGATGTGTTGTGGTTGTGCTTGTGGGGTGGAAAGCTTAGGTTTCTTTAGGTGAGGTGTGTTGTGACAGTGACTGTGGGGTGGTGTGGTCTACAGAAGAGATGGGAGCTCTAAGACGCTGATTTCGGGTGTGAGAGAAGCATACCAGTGGGAAATATGTGCGAGGTATCCTTATTGATGTGATTATTAATATACTATATTACTTGGTTTGCATTATTTGGTGAGTGTGCCTTTGTGAGGTTAAGATGGTTATTATACCTTGATAGGTGTTGTTTGGTTCTATTGTTTTCTCATAGGTTTATTTGTATGCTTCTCTCACATGTGCATGAGAGACTTGAGTTTTTCCTAATGAGTATACTTGTATTCTCACCCTATATATATAAAACTATTTTCAAGTTTCCAGGAGGATTATGCGGATTGTGGTGGTCATTACTAGCTTGAACCATTGGATAGATATTGTTTCACTACTTTAGCTTTACTTGGGGTATTTACTTTATAGAATTTTATCTGTATCAATTATTTTTATACATGAGTTGTGGGATGGTTTTTTTTATTTCTTTTAAATTGTGTCTTGGAGTTTTTTTTTGGATGATCCATCTTATCTTCTGATCATATTTACATTATAGAGGGTAATACCTCTCATATATGAGATTTTCATACCCTCAATGCTAGTCGCCAACCTAGGGCCTACTGGAGGTGGGAATCAGGGGTCATTATCTCTTTCCCTTCATTGTAGTATATTTATAGGGAGGGGCTATAACATGCATATTTTGGCCAAACCATGCGCCAACCATGTGGGCTCACTATCTAAATGGAACTAAGTGTGTGGGCTAGGCACACAGTTTGTATAACCATGCATAGAACATGCAGTTTTTCTATGAAATTTTATATAGATTCCTCGCACACCCATGAATCCTTGGGTTCATAGTTTAAGTAATCATGTGACACCCTCTAGGACCCGCATGTTTGAGGTGCACGACTAGAACTATTGTGTGATAATCGTGTGCCTCCATTTGTCTTTCCAAAAATCATGCTTTAGAATTATGATGCTCCTGAAACTCAATGGAACACCTAATACACCTACCATCTAAAAATAATAGTTTTAAGTGTTACAATTCTCAGCTTTAAATTCTAAATCTTGGATTACAATTCTTCTTTTATTCTAAATTGAAAAATTCAAATTCCTCTAGAAATTTCATGATTCAAAAACATAGGACCATACATTGTGCACCATGTGAATAAATCTAGAATACACATCATGTAATGTAGTTTTATATAATAATCAATTCCTGATTAATTTCATTTAAATTTCAGATATGCGCATCATGTGGTGGTTGTACACACTATGTACGTTACATGGGAATTTAAAGTGATACATGTTTCATAGGTTATACATGTGTTTATATATGATGTATAAAATTGTAATTCATAATGTATGCTACATACCATGAGGATAAAATATACATGAACACTAAATACATTGTGTAGTTTGAGTGGGAACATGCCTTGTTGACTCCTAGGACCCACTGTGTGCTGATTTCATTTTAAATTAGTTTATTTAATTTATTTAAATTACATTGGATGTTTTATATTTTTTGTCTCATGGAATGTTTGGATTAATAATTTATCAACAGAATTAATTAATTAATAATAAATTTAATTATTAATTCAATAAAAATTTATCTTAAAAAATTGGGAAATTAGAAATGCATGATAACTTATATGAATTCAATGTTGTTTCATGTATGTGATTGATCATATGCTTGACCAACCAATGTATGAGTTATATTTCTATTTAATTTAATATTGTTTCTGAGGTTTTTACATTAATGAAGTTTTATTAAATTAAATATGACAGTATGGTATTCATCTCTCTCACCTTTATTGAGTGGGACATATGTTTCCATGGTTTATTTTAGGTATCTCATTCCCTCAGTGCCCCTCACCTATGTGTGGGTATAAAATACGAAAAGGATGGAACTCTAAGGAGAGGAGGTGGCTTAGAACCTGAGTCAAGGTGAAACCAACCAAGAAGATACAAAATTTTCTGGTTGAATGTTTCAACTCTTAAGTCATGACTATATCATGTAGTTTTTCCCCTAGGTCCATAGGTTGATTTATTTTACACTCAATAAATCAATCATTAGAAATATAATGATCAAGTCACTTTATTTATTTTACTTCTATCTATTTCATGGTTAATTTTTTGGATGTTTTATCATGATGACAAAAATAAATGAATTAACAAATAATGCATGATGGAATTAAATTAAATAGATTTTACATATATTATTTTATCATAACATGTTAATTAATTATGTAAAATACACATAATATTAAAAATTCATGAAAAGATAAAATAAGTAAATTTAACCATAATAAACAAAATCCATAAAATAAATATTCAATCAATAAAACCTTTCCATTGTTTAAGTTAAATATGGACTCATAGTTAAATTTCTTGTTCAGACCATAGTCTAGGGGAACTTTTAATTATTAGGGAGTTTAAACAAGGATTATGGGTTAACTTATCCAAGCTTGTATTTAATTTAATGGTCATAATGTGTTAAATACAAATATATAGGTATGTTTTATGGAAATATGAGTTAGGATTTTATGATTGGGGAGTCCACTCAATGGATCAAGGAGTTGTGAGTTAATAGTTGGCAAGAACTCCAACCAAAATTCCTTGTTATGATTTACATGTTCATGGTATGGGTTATAATAATGGAAATATATATCCTTTAAACTAGAATTTCTATACAATATAATATTTTGATTCCAATGAATAGAGATAATAGAACTTGATCAAATAGTGGGAGACTAATAATATAATTCAATTATTTTATCTCATATATTTTGGTAATAAAATAAATTACTTAAAATATGATTTTATATTATTGTAGAAAAAATTGAAATGACATAGAAGATGTTATCCCAATTATTTATATTGGATAAGTATGATCTATTTAATTATGGTAACTTCCAAGAGTGGTATGGGCACTAACACATTGTACTATGACAATAATGAAATATTTTAGTGCTAGAATCCCTAATTCTAATATACCTACTATAGAGGTGGGTGTAGAGGATATATTTTTATACTAAAAACACTTATACGATGATCTAGATGTATAGTGTTTGATTATTTCATCTAAATATGAATAACTCCAGAAGTTTCATGAGAATATGGATGTGTATAGTATGATCAAGCATCTCTAAGATATTTATTAGGATATGGATAAACAAGAGCGGTTTGATATCTTAAATTCACTCTTCACATGAAAACATAGAGTGGTAGCACTATATGGACCCCATATACTAAATATGATTGGATACATTGAGCCTCAAGATATTATAGGGTTTAAAATATTAGATGAATTATGCACCGATCTCATACTTGCTTCACTCCCTCAGAGCTTCTCCAGCTTTTTTTTGAATTCTAATATTGAAGACATTGAGAATTATCTCCTAAATATATTTACTCTTATTCACCAAGTTAATAAGGACATGAAATGTGAAAATACTTTTATATTTATGGTGAATAAGAGGATTGATAAGGTGAAAGTCCCAAAGACTAACACTAATCCTAAGGCTTCTTTGAAACACCCAACCAAGAGGAGGAATGTCAAGGGGGAAGAAAAAGGAACAAAATGTTATTTACTTCTCATGTGGGAAGAAAGAACATTGGAGGAGAAACCACAATGAAATGAAGTGCAACCTAAAACTTCTGGTTAATCATTAATGTAATTCTTATTTCTTACTTCTTGGGTATCAAATATAATATGTTTAAATATGTGTATTTGTAATGAACTATAATTTTATCATTGAAATTTTCCATCTTGTAATTATTTCATGAAGTATAAAGCACATACATCACATAGAGAACCCAATAAAAAATTTATTCTCATAAATTAAGAATGATACTTTAGTAAGAAAACAAACCAATAATAATTCAAAATATTACAATAGAACAATAAATAGAAAACAATATAATAAGAATGAGAAAATTTGGATCTGCTCGATCCACTAAAATGACCACACTCACAAACAAAGCTATAGAAATAAAACATAATGTTAATAATAAAATATCCATTTAAAAGATAAAATTATAAATAAAATTGTTAGAAAATATAAGTGACTAATTAATGGAATAATAGGTATTTATAGGAATTAGTAAACTCTTGTGACCATTAGAAATCTGACTGTTGGAACAGTAACCTGACCATTGGAATAGTAATTTTACTATTAGGAACAGTAATCTAGTCATTAGAATAGTAACCTCACCTATGAAATAATAAATAAAATTTAGGTATCTTATAAATTAAAATATTATATATTCATGTCATTTAATAAGTAAATAAATGTTTTAAAAATGATAAATTAAGTGTTGGTGTTTTTTTGAAACATAAATGTTTATTTACAATTTTATAATCAATATAATGATTTAAAAGGAAATTTATTTTTGAAAAACATATTCATAAAATAATATTTTTTTGTATTATAATTATAAGATAATTTTATAATACCTTAATTAATTTTTAAAGTGTCATAAAATTGGTTATAATTTTAAAATTGGTATTTTTCGAATAAATGATTATTTTAATTAAAAAATAAAGTTCTCATATTTAGAAAATAATTTCATAAAATGGATTAAAATTTTCAAATCTACATTTCAAAAAATGGTTACGATTAATTTTTGTGATTTTTCTAAGATACTTGAATTTTTTGTGAATAGTGAGATACGGTAATTTACGGTATTTAAAAAATACATGAATTTTTTAGTCATAGTTGATGTATGGATGAAGTAATTGATGTTATTAATATTTTCATGACTTATTATATTCCCCCTTTACTTATTTTATATGAAATGTGGATAATTTGTGTGAAATATTAATGTTTTAATATTAAGTATAATATTTGAGCATTTTTAGAAGTAGTCAAATTGAGTCAGTTTAATGTTTTACTTATAACTATCACTATACTGATCCAAATTGTGTGGTTCTTGTTTTTTACTATTCTCCTTTCAATATAAAACATTTCATTAGAAGGCACCATGATCCAATTCTTCCATTTGAAGGGTCATATGGTCCTCACAAACAAGACCAAAGAATCTGTGAAGAAACTGGACTATTCATGAAGATTGATTTACTGGGCTCAATACAGAAGTTCAAAAACCTTAACTCTCCACCATAATTCGGGGGACAATACATGTCATCTTGGATAAAAATTTCATGGCCCAAATCCAAGTACAAGGGGCCCAAATGAATCTTTGAAGTGCAGCCCACCATTCTGACCGAGAATGAAAATCAGTATAGTATGCATGACATATCTCCTGATGTAATCATCCAAGCGAGCTGAGATTTTGCAGTGTGAAATAGGGGATGTAGGCCGCCGACTTTTTTGAAGAAACCATTCGGATTTGAAGGCATCTTAATATTCAAAAACCCTTTCACATTATGGACTTCAAAAAGACTGGATTGAAATGGACAGTTTAAGTTTGTTTATTCAACAGGCCATAACTTTTTATCCTTACGTCCAAATGACTCCAAATTTTTAGAGTAGTCGGACAACATTATTTTCTACAACTTTGAAGAAGGAGATATTTTAAGATTCGGCTGTCTGAATTGCCAAATTGTCGATGCAAGTGGAAGGACAGATTGGGAATGCAAATAGTCCACTCCTTGGGCTATAAATACTCTTCCCTTCTCTCCTTGAGAGGGGTTGGCATTTCAGAAGAGAGGAGATCATATTGGCACGACCAAAGCTTTGCCAAAGGCTTGGGAGGACCTTTCATACTCAAGTTTACACTTGAGAGACATTTCCTCCTCTCTTTCTTTTCACTTACTTTTGTGTTCTTCATTTTTGTAATCTTGTAATTCTCTTTCTTTGTAATTCTCTTTTAATGCAAGTTACTTCTTCAATATCTCTTATTATCTTCCACCTTTTGTATTTTAATATTAATGTTCTTAAAATAGTTTAAATTCAGTTCAGTCCCCTTCCCTTCTTTAGCTTCCTCATTCAATCGAAAGTTCGTTTTTAATTATCATCATTGTTCGTGTGTGTGTGTCGACGTACCACTCTTTTCTTATCCCTTTCTTTTTCTTCTCTTATTAATTTATAATCATAATAATTATAACCAGATTATTAATCACCCAAATGGCTGAGTAAATATCTCATTGGGGTGAGTTATAATTTAGGTATGTTAAGTGATTGAGAGCTTCTGCTCGATGAATATTCTTTGAATTAACATTGTGTATGTTGGACTTAACATGTCATGGATTAATGACTTGTTTTGTTTAACATGTGGTTTCCATGGATTATTGGAACCATAAATACACAACCATAAATAATATCTGATTGAGATTATAACCTTAAGTTAAGTTAAGTCTTGGTTTAAATCCTTAACACTTAAGAATTCTAATCAACATCATCTTGTGACATGGGTGTTAATTTAAATGCAATATAAAGCAAAGCTCGAGGATATCACAAGCTTAACTAACCTAATGATGAACTCACCCCAATCTTTATCAATTTCGTAAATCAAACATCATCCATAAATCATTTCAATTAAGCTCTGCAAACAAACCCCCCTAATCAAAATACAATCAACTAAAAACAAACGACTACTACAAAGTATCATCGCCGAGGATTCGACCCGAGTGCTGCTATACACATTAGCAGAGCACCGGAACCTTGAACGGTCGATAGGCGACAATCGGCCACACTGTCAGTAATCACCCATTGGATCAAACTATACTAAACCATTTACTATATTTAGTCATATTAATCAACATTGTTTATAGTCTTGATCCAAAAAATAAACTAATTAATAAAATAATCAAAAACACCCCTCTCTTCCCCCTATAAATACCAATCATTCTACTCACACATTCTAAGAATTTTAAATTGTCTAAATTCTACCTGATTACCTTCCCAAGACTCTTCCCCACATCCAAGATATTTTGTTCTCAAAAAAATACCAAACCCAGGTGCCTTAAAGAGATTCCTAAGGAGATGATATTCAAGTGGTAAAATCTTTTTTCATTCTCTTTTAAATTATTTCTTTATTCTACCTTATCCCCACCTACCCTATCTAAAATATCATGATAAATATTATATCATATATATACTAGAATTTTATTTTTTTTAATTTAATTTCCATCATCAAATATCCTCTCTTCCACTTTTATCTTAAAAATGAAAACATCGTCTGTGATATGTTGATTCACCGCCTTTGAGGATGATGATTTTTCGTTTTCCATTACCGCCTTAAAGAATGGTCATAAAACCATTATAATGGTTAAAACGGATTTTAAAATTTAAATTATAAATTTTTTCATGTCTGGAACTAATATATATAACTAATATTAAATAATAAAACAAAACTAGTTCATGATGACCAAAAAACTGCTAGAATAAACTAAACATTTATCATTAACATTTTATCGAATCAATAATCCTCATATTAGAAAAAAAATTATATATGGAACCATTTAAAATTATTTAAGTATTTTAATACCATTTCATTCCACTTCTATAGTTTTTCTTCCATTTTACAAGAACTCTCATAATTATACTCAATGGAATTGATCATAAAACCATGAAATGAACACTCCTGTAACAACAAAATTAAACATTATAAATCATTAAAATGGCCATAAATGTACATAATAAAATTATAAAAAATAAAATATATGTTGAATATGTTATTTTTTAAATTATTAATGAATCTAATTTTATTATCCATGACATTAAGTTAAATTTTGTAACACATTTTTATATAAGGTAAGGGATCTCTTTGAACCCCCAAATTTATCATTGGGTTAAAATTTATCTCTATTTTTACTAATTTATTTCTTCATTTTTTCTTATATAATTATTCTAAATTATGTGTATATGTTCCAAACTTATGTATCCAGATCAATTCATCATAATTTTATGTGGAAATATGTTTTTAAAAGGTTATATTCTCAATTCTTCTTGATAAGCAAGCCCGATTAAAGGGAACTTATCCATCTCATACCCATTTTCAAGTACACTCCATAATATATTTTAAGACACTAATATTTTTCAAATATAAATTATTTTATAATGAAACAAATATCTTATTTAATTTATGGTTTTATACAAAAAAGTTTTCCTTTGTCCTCTTTAAGTACTCTTTAATATTTTCCCTTAAACCGCACTAAAGTGGCTCATTTCGAAAGTTTATTAGACACTATTTTTTTATGTATTCACTTCATTTGGAAATAATTATTCATGATCTATTCTTATTTTTAATTTATGATTATCCAAAAAAGATTTAATACTTTATTTCATGGATACCATTATGATACACCATTTGTTTTTTCCTTATGACATGATTATGGAACCCATTTCCTTCCATGGGTAACCCTTATGTTTATTCCTTATGTTTGATTATTTATGTGGCAAACATATACATGAACATGTTATTATGGTTCTTCCTAGATATCACTCGAATGAATTGGGTAATTCTTAGTCTCATGATACATCATATATTGGATTGGGGAGTAAACCTAATCCATTATAGGACTTTTTACACCATGTGATATAGTATTAGTAGTTATCCTTGATCATGTTTATGTAATGTTATATGTTGCTTCCACATTTCAATGTTTCTATGATCACATGATCCCATATTATATATTTCATGATTCTATATGTTTATTCATGTTCCATGTCTTTTTATATCATCATGTTATGCCTTATAACTCATTTTTTATGATTTATTCTTATGTTTATTCCCTTGTTATGATTTCTAGCTCATCCCTTTTGTCTATGTATTCCCTAGGTTATCCTATCTAGATATAGGAGCTCAAAGGAAGTTACGAACTCATTATGGAATATTAATATAAATATTTTTTATTATGGTTCTATTTTTTCAATTTTATGTACCAATTATTACAAAGACGCTATAATTTATAATCCTTGGTCTATATTTGATAGATAATTATGCTTAAAATCATGTAATAATATGTGTAAAATTATAGGGTCACTATAGTTGGTATCAGAATGTGGTCTAGTTATTTTTTGATATTAGGACTAGAAAAATTTATTAATAACACTATGTATAATTCTATCACCATCGATAACCTATATTAAAACTTAGGTAATCATAATTTAGGATATACTTTCCATTTACAAGTTTATCCTTTTATGTTCGATGTTTCCTTTTTATATGCTTATTATCTAAGTATCCAAACCCCCGTAATTTTATTTTCTTTTTCTTAGTTAATAGAGGGAAATAGGATCACCTGTTCCAAAAATCAATGTGATATAAAATGTGTTTATTTCTCTAATTAAATTCCAAATCTAGTGGGAATGAGAGATCAAAACTTCATGACAATACAAGAACAACTCGCTCAAATTATTAATAATAACTTGAAGTGTATGGAATTATCACCTTATACTAAGAAAGATAAAGTTATGGTCTAATACTTTATGAGAAAAATACCTCCTATATTTAGGAGATATTATGATACCCTCATCACAAAATAATGGATCAACTCCGTTGAGAAGATATTCTCTATCCTTCAATTCTCAGAAGAAGAGAAAGTGGTGATGGTAGTCTATCATTTTGATGGTGAAGTTGATTAGTGGTAGAAACTAATAAAGAACACAAATTCTAAATATGAAATAGATTCCATGGAATGGAATGCATTCAAGAAAATATTTTTTAATAAATATTTTTCTTGAACTCTCCATTTTAATTTGGATAGGGAGTTCCCTAGTATGGATTAAAAGGAAGCTGAGTTTATTTGATCATATGAGGAAATCCTCACAAGGATTTCATGGTATGCTTATGGACTTTTCATCAGTACTAAAATTATGGTGGATATATTCTTTAGTGGGTTGAAAATAATTTTATGAAAAGCCTTATTAATTTGAAACTTTAACAATTATGAAGAGATTTTTCATTTTTTTCCTTAAATTTGAGAAAGAGATCGATAATTCTTTGTGGTCTCATGGGACTGGAGACAGAGACATAAGATGGAATTATCTTCAGTAGGTCTAATAGAAAAATATTATATAGGAAAGAAAACCTAGCATCCCACTTTTCAAAAGTGTAGGAAGAATCCTTATAGAAACTTTCAAAGGGGAACCAAAAGGCGCTTCAAGTGTGGAAAGAAGGGGCACCAAGTTAATCAATGCCAAAGTGAAATGAAGAAACCCATTAATGAGTAAGTGTAAAATAAGGTTCATATTAACACTATATATATTTTTTTAGTTCTTTAACTATAAATAACATGGGAATTTTGTGATCCAATTCCCTAAGATAACGGTTTTGGGAGGCAATCAACAACAATAACCTCTAAGGCAACAAGGAAGAGCATATGTTATCACTACTACTGAGGTGGATCCCAAAAATGATGTGGTGATAGGTATTATGGTTATTCATTAAAGAATAGAGAAAATAGTATTAAATTTTGGTACTATGAATTCTTTCATATATTGAAATTCTAGTAGAAATATTCAAACACCGCCTCAAAATATAATGGTTGGGTTATCTGTGAGAATAGAGAATGGGTCAGTTATTACATATAAAGTATATAACTCCTCCCTGGTTAATGTTTGTGGATTTAACCTCTCATAAAATATAATCTTACTTCCTTTGGTGGATTCTTGATGCTATATTGGGAATATATTGTCTATATTCATAAAAATATAACATTAACTATCGAGAAACGGAGATCACGCTTCACATCCTAAGGCATCCTCCAATTCTGTATAAGTGTAAAGAGGAGGATGAATCTACTTTAGAATCATCATCACAACTGTGGATATTATTTCCTTATGAGAAATAATATCTAGTTCAAATAATTGAGACAAAGGAGAGGATCATTCTCAAAGACATTCCCATTTTGAGGGACTACACTGATGTGTTCACTGAAGAATTTCCCAGTCTTCCTCCTGACCGAGAGGATGAGTTCTCAATTGATATTATACCTAGATCTCTATATATATCAAATAATCCTTATATTATGGCCACCATTGAGTTGTAAGAACTGAATAATAATTTATAATAGAATCTATAAAAGGGTTTCATATGCCCCAAGTGCATCACCATGGGGTGCATCGGTCCTCTTTTTCAAGAAGAATGATGGATCAATGTGTCTGTGAATTGATTAGTGTGAGCTCAGAAAAATCATGATAAAGAACAATTATCCCCTACCATGTATAGATGACTTGATGAATCAACTACATGGGGCCTAGTATTTCTCAATGGTAGATATTCGGTTAGGATATCACTAATTAAAGGTAATGAAGTAAGATATTCTTAATACTGCCTTTCAAATGAGGTATAGTCACTATGAGTTCATAGTGATTCCCTTAAGAATCACTAATTCTCTAAAATGTTTCATGGAAATAATAAATATATTATTTAGAGATTACCTCAAAAAAAATTGGTAGTCTTTATAGATGATTTTTTGATATACTCCAAGAGAAAGGAGGAACATGAGGAGCATTTGAATATAGTGCCAAAGACTTTTCGAATGGAAAAACTAAATGAAAAGTACATTAAATTTGAGTTCTGAATGAAGTAATTATCATTCTTAGTGCATGTTATCACCAATAAAGTAATATTTTTGGACCCTTATAAGACAAAATAAATTGAGGAGTGGATGAGACCAGCACCTATAATGGATATCTATAATTTCCTTGGTCTAGCTAGGTATTACCAATGATTTTTGAGGAAATTATAACCATTGTAAAACCTATTAACAAAACTGACTTGGAAGGGAATAAATTTTTTCTAGACCAATGAATGTAATTACTACTTCATGGATTTTAAAAAGAGGTTTATCACTACACTAGTACTTACCCTATCGATAAGTGGGGAACTATTTGTGGTATACAGTGATGCTTCAAAGAAGGGATTAGGATGTGTACTGATGAAAAATTATAAAGTGATATCATACACCTCGAGTTAGTTGAAATTTCATGAGAAAAACTATCCCACATATGATCTGTAGTTGGCATCTGTTATCTTCACATTGAAAATCTGGCAGCATTATCTTTATGTGTAGAAGTGTGATATATATACTAATCATAACAGCCTCAAATATATATTCACACATAAGGAGATTAATATGCACCAGTGAAGATGGTTAGAGCTCGTTAAGGATTATTACTTCTCAATCCATTACCATCCTGGTAAATCAATTAAAGTGACATATTCTCTAAGTAGAAAGGACTCTATAACTTTATCAATGATGATAATTAAAAAGGATTCAATAATTTTAGACATTAAAAGGATGAACATGGGAATCATTAATGAAGGAATATCATCAATATTTACCAAATTATTTCTCAACCATCCCTTTTAGAGAAGATAAATGATGCACAAAGGGATGATGTGGAAATTTAGAAGATGGTGGAATTGATTAGAAAATAAAAATCCTCATAGTTCAAAATTGATGAGGAAGGATATGTAAGATTTTGTTCATTACTAAGTGTAAAATCAAATCCTAATATAAAGAGATATATTTTGAATGATTCACATAGCTTGACCTTCTACATCCACTTAGGTATCATAAATATGTATCAAGATCTCTGAGAGCACTATTGGTGGGAAAATATGATGAAGAAGATCACCGAATATACATAAATGTGTCTGGTATGTCAACAAGTGGGGGTTAAAAGAAAAAATTATAATGGGATGATGCAACCATTACCCATACCAATAGGGAAATAGGAAAACATCACTATGTAATTTGTCACTGAACATCAAAATAAATCCAGAGGAAATAATGCTATATGGGTTGTTGTATATTGTATTACAAAGATATCCCACTTTATCTCAATTTTATAGGACTTCTCTCTCAATCATCTGGCATAGATATACATCAGATAAGTTATGAATATACATGGATTACCATTATCTATTGTATCTTATCAAGATCCAAGATTTACCTCCAATTTCTGGAAAAGTCTCCAATATGCTCTAAACACTAAGATGAACTTCAGTACAACTTATCATTCTCAAACTGATGTCCAATCTGAGATGACTATTTAAACACTATAAGACATGCTGATATCATGTTATATGAACTTTAAAGGATGATGGGACCAAAATCTACCTATGGTCGAGTTATCTTACAACAATAGTTTCCAATCAAGCATTTAAATGGATCCATGTGAATCCATTTATGGGAAAAAATGAAAAACACTTGCATGATAGGATGAAGTTAGTGATCATAAGCTGTTGGGACCTGAAATAGTTGAAGAAATGGTAAAAAAGGTAAAAACCATTCTGTAGAACTTCAGGGCACCCCAAATTTGAAAAAAGAGTTATGCAGATAATCGTATATGGGACCTAGATTTTGAGGTTAGTGAAAAGGTATTCCTCCACATATTTATATGGAAGAGATTCATGATATTTAGGAATAAGGGAAATCTAACTCTTAGGTACATCATCCCTTTCGAAATTCTTGATCAAGTCAGAGTTGTGGCCTATCAACCAGCACATCTACCAACCATGCGTCATGTACATGACAAATTCTATGTATCTCTCTTGATGAATTACATACCTGGTTCCTCACATGTACTGAATTTAGAGGTGGTAAAGTTGGAAAATGATATCTCTCATGAGGATCATCTATTAAAGATCATGGACCATAGAGATAAATTTCTACACAACAAGACAACTCAACTAGTCAAAGTACTATGGAGGATTCATAAATACGAAGAGGTGACATGGGAACCATAGGAAGGGATGAATAATAAGTACCCTTACATATTTTCACCTTAGTATATAGAACGAAATTTCAAGGGAGAAATTTCATAAGGGGGGAGGATGTAACGAACCAAAATTTTATCAATGAAATTTTCCTTCTTATAATTATGTCATGTAGTATAAAGTACTTAGATCATATAGAGAAACTAATAAAAACATTATTCTCGTAAACAAAGAATGATAATTAATTCAAAAAATAAACCAATAATAATTCCAAATATTACAATGGGATAATAAATATAAAATAATATATTAATAATTGGAAAATTTGGATCTACTCGATCCACTAGAATGACCACACTCACAAACAAAGTTGTAGAAATAAAGCATAATGTTAATAATAAAATATTCATTAAAAAACTGAAAGTATATATAAACTTGGTAGAAAATAGAAGTGACTAATGAATGTAATAAGATGTATTTATAGGAAGTATTAAACCCTTATGGTTGTTATAAATCTGACCATTGGAACAGTAACCTGACTATTGGAATAGTAATGTGACCGCTAGGAATATTAATCTGGCCATTTGAATAGTAAACTCACCTATGAAATTATAAATAAATTTTGAGTATATTATAAATTAAAATATGATATATTTATATCATTTAATAAGTAAATAAATGTTTTTAAAATGATAAATTAATTGTTTGTATTTTTATGAAATATAAATATTTATTTACAATTTTAAAATTAATATAATGATTTAAAAGAAAATTTATTTTCATAAAAAATATTCATAAATTAATATTTTTTATTATTATAATTATGATATAATTTTAGGATCCATTAATTAATTTTTCAAAGTGTTATAAATTTGGTTATAATATTAAAATTAGTATTTTTTGAATAAATGATGATTTTAATTAAAAATTAAATTTATCATATATAGAAAATTATTTTCAAAAAAATGAGTCAATTTTTGAAATCTAAACATTGAAAAATGTTTAGGAGTATTTTTTGGTATTTTTCTAAAATAGTTGAATTTTTGGTGAATAGTGAAATATGGTACTTTACGGTATTTAACAAATACATGAATTTTTGAGTCATGCTTGATGTATGGATGATTTAAGCACCCATTGGTTTGAACTATTCTAAAAAATTTACTATATTTAGTCATAGGAATCAACACTATTTATAGTCTTGAGCCAAAATAATAAACAAATTAATAAAATAATCAAAAACACTCCTCTCCCACTATAAATATCACCCTTCACCACCCCTTCTCCTCACACCTTCTAAGCCTTATAACTTGTATAAATTATGCCCAATTACCTTCCCAAGCCTCTATTCCCCATGTCCAAGATCTATTGGTCTCAAAAAAACCAAACTCAAGTTCCTTAAGGAGGTTCTCAAGGAGACGATATTCAAGAGGTAAAATTCTCCTTTCTCTTTTAAATTATTTCTTTATTCTAGATTATCATTAGCTCCCATATATAGAACAGAATTATATTTATAGTATCATATATTTATATAAATTTTTATTTTTTTTAATGGAATATCCATCATCAAATCTCTTCCCTTTCCCTTTTATCTTAAAAACAAAATCATCATCTGTGATATCTTGATTCACGGTCTTTGTGGATGACGATTTTTTTTCCATTAACACCCTCAAGGATGGTCATAAAACCATTATAATGGTTAAAAAAATATTTTAAAATGTATATTATAACATTTTAATTTTCTGTAACTAATATATATACATAATATTAAATAATAAAACAAAACTAGTTTGTGATGATCGAAAAACCATCAAAATAAACTAAACATTTATCATTAACATTTTATCAGGTGAATCATACTCATATTCGAAAAAAAAAATTATATATGGGACCATTTAAAATTATATAAGTATATTAATACCATTTCATTCCACTTATATATTTTTCATTCCATTTTACAAGAACTCCCATAATTATACTCAAGGGAACCGATCATAAAACCATGAAACGAATGCTCCCAAAACAATGAAATTAAACATTATTACTCATCTAAGTGGCCATAAGTGAACTTAATAAAATTTTAATTAATCATGTATATGTTTTATAGTTTCTAAATTAAATTATTAATGAATCTAATTTTATTATTAAATACACTATGTGCAAGTGCAGAACACATTCGAACATAAGGTAAGGGATCTCTCTGAACCCCCAAATTTACCATTGGGTTACGCTTTCTCTATCTTTACACCAATTTATTTCTTCATTATCCTTATATAAATATTTTAAATTCTATTTATATATTCCAAACATATTTATCCAGATCAATTCATCTTTATTTTATGGGTAAATACAACTTTTAAAAGTTTCCCTTCTCAATTCTTCTCGATAAGAAATCCCAATTAAAGGGAACTTCTCCATTTCTTACTCATTTTAAAGTAAACTTCATAATATATTTTAATAAACCAATATTTTTATAAAATAAATAATTTTATCATGAAAATATATCTTAGTTCATTTCTGGTTTTATACAAACAATTATTTCTTTTTCCTCTTTAAAGACTCTTTAATGTTTTCCCATAAACTGCACTAAAGTGGATCATTTATAAAGTTACTTAAACACTATTTTTTTATGTATAAACTTTATTTGGATATAATTATTCATGATATATTCTTATTTTTATTTTATTATTTTCAATAAATTATTTAATCCCTTCGTTCATGGGAACCATTATGATACACCTTTGGTTATGCCTTTTGATGTGATTATGAAACCCATTTCTTTCCATGGGTAACCCTTATGATTATTCCTTATGTTTGATTATTTATGTAGCACGTATATGAAAGAACATGTTATGATAGATGTTAATGGATATAGTTTTAATGAATTAGGTAATTTTTAGTCTCATGAGATGTCATGTATTGGATTGGGGAGTAAACCTAATCCATTGTGGGACTTTTTCCACCATATGATATAGTCTTAGCAGTTATCTAGGACTCATGTTTATATCATGTTATATGTTTATTCCAAATTACTATGTTTCTATGATAACATCATCCCATGTTCTATATGTCATGAGTCCATATGTGTATCCATGTTTTATTATTTTTTATGTCATCATGTTATGCCTTCTGACTCATGTGTTATGATTTATTCCTATGTTTATTCCCATATTGGGCTTTTTAGCTCATCCCTTTTGTCTATGTATTCCCCAAATTATCCTATGTAGATGTAGGAACTCAAAGGAAGTTAGGAGATCGTTATAGTATATTAATATAAATATGTTTTATTTTATTTACATGTTTTCAATTTTATGTACATATTCTTCCAAATAATTAGAATTTATGATCTTGGGTATGTATTTGATGGATAGTTATGCTTAAAATCATGAAATAATATATTTAAATGTATATGTTCTCTATAGTTGGTATCAGAGAACGTTCTAGTTATTTTTATGTATTAGTACTAGAAAACTTTAGTAAGAACCCTAGGGATAATTATATCACCATGGATAACCTAGATTTAAACTTAGGGAATCATAAGTTAGGATATAATTTCCATTTACAAGTTTATACATCTATAATCAAAGTTTCATTTTTATATGGTTATAAGATAAGTATTAAAACCCCCTAATTATATTTCCTTTTTATTAGTTAATGAAGGGAAATAGGATAACCTTTTCCAACAATAAATGTGGTAGAAAATGTAATGATCTCCCTAATGAAATGGAAAATCTAGTGGGAATGGGAGATCAAAACTTCATGACAGTAATAGAACAATTGGATCAAGTTATGAATAATAACTTGAAACATGTAGAATTCCCTCCCTCTCAAGAGAAATAGAAAGTTTTGGTTGAATCCTTTATGAAAAAAATTAATACTATATTTAGTGGATATTTTTATCTCCTCATCATAAAACAATGGATTAATTCCATTGAGAAGATATTATCTAACCTCTAATGATCAGAAGAAGAGAAATTCATGTCAGCAATATATCATTTTGATGGGGAAACTGATCAATTTTGGACACTTATAAATACTAAAAATTATAAAGTGGAAATGGATTCCATGGAATGGGATGCATTCAAGAAAATATTTTTCAATAAATATTTTCCCCAAACTATCCATCTTAATATAGATAGGTAGTTCCTCAGTTTGAATCAGAAGGAAAATGAGTCTAGATTATCATATAAAGACAACTTCATAATGATTTCATGGTATAATTGGCATCATCACTAAAAATAATTTGGACCAATTATTTAGTTGGTTGAAACCGAGTCTATGAAAACCCAAATCAATTCAGAACTTTAAAAGTTATGAAGATATTTTTCATTATTTCCTTAAAGTTGAGGTGGATATTACTGATTCTTAGTGGTCTTGTGGAACTAGAGACAAGAAATATAATATGGAATTATATTTAGTAGGTCCAATAGAAAAATATTATGGAGGAAAGAAAACCCATCATCCCACTTGTCGAAAGTGTGGGAAGAGGCATTCTGAAAACTACATAAGGAGAACCAGAAGGTTCTTTAAGTGTGGAAAAGAGGGGATCCAAGATAATTAATGCCAAAGTAAAATGAAGAAACCCACAAATGAGGAATTGAAAAATAAGTTTCATATGAACATTATGCCTATTGTTCGGTTCTTTAATTACAAAGAACATGGGCATTATGAGAGACAATTCCCTAATCCAAGGGTTTTCAGAGGAAATCAATAACAAGAACATCCAAAGTAACAAGGAGGGGAATATTCTATCACTGCTTCTGATGTGGACCCCAGAAATGATGTGGTGATAGGTATTCTAGTTATTCATTCAAGAATATAGAATACACTATTTGATTTTTTTTTCTATGTGTTCTTTCATATCTTCCAAGTTTAGTAGAACTATTCAGAAACCACCTCAAAATATGATGGTTGAGTTATCTGTGAGAATAGTAAATGGGGAAGTTATTGAATCTAAAATATATAAATCCTATTGGGTTAATTTTTATGGATCAAACCTCTGATAAAATATCATCTTACTTAATTTATTGTATTTTGATTCTATATTAGGAATGGATTAGCTATCTTTATATAAATCCAACATCAAATTTTGAGAAAGGAATATCGCACTTCACATCCCAAGGAATCCTCCAATTAAGTATAAGTAGAGTATGAATATCCTTTAGAATCATCATCTCAACTGTGTATATTATAGCCTTAATAGAAATCATATCATTATCAAATGATTGAAACAAATTAGAGGATCATTCTCAAAGACATTCTCATTGTGAGGTTCTACAATGATGTGTTCCCCAAAGAATTTTTTGGTCTTCCTCCTGGATGAGAGGTTGAGTTATCAACTGATCTTATACTTGGATATCTACCTATATCAAAGAATCCTTATAGGATGGCCATCGTTGAGTTGGAAGAAATAAAGAAGCAGTTATAAGATAATCTATACAAGGGTTTCATATGCCTGAGTGTATCACCATGGGGTGCACCAGTCCTCTTCTTCAAGAAGATGGATGGATCAACGTGCCTATGAATTAATTATTATGAGCTCAAAAAAATCACGATAAATAACAATTATCCCATATCATGGATAGATGACTTGTTTGATCAACTAAGTGGGTACAATTATTACTCTAAGGTTGATCTTAGGTCAGGATATCACTAATTAAAGGTGAGGAAGGAAGATATTCCCAAGACTGGATTTTGAATAAGGTATGGACACTATGAGTTCATATTGAAGCCCTTGGGACTCACTAATGCTCTAGAAATCTTCTTGGACTTAATGAATAGATTATTTAGATATTACCTGAAAAAAATTGGTGGTATTTATATATGATATTATGATATAATCCAACATCACAGAGGAACATGAGGAGTATTTGAATATTATGCTAAAGACATTTAGAAGGGAGAAACTATATTCAAATTATAGTAAATGTGACTTTTTGAATGAGGAAGTATCATTCTTGGGGCATGTTATCACCAGTAAAGGAATATATATGGACCCTTCTAAGATAAAGGAAAATGAGGAGTGGCTTAGAACAACATATATAATGGATATCCATAGTTTCATTAGTCTAGTTGGGTATTACCGATAATTTGTGAGGAACTTCTCACCATTTTCAAACCCATTAACTAAGATTACTCGGAAGGGAGTAAATATTTTCTTGACTAGATAATGAAAATATTTATTCAAAGAGTTGAAAAAGAGGCTTATCATTTCACCAGTGCTTACACTCCAAAAATTGGGGAACTATTTGTGGTATATAGTGATGCTTGAAATAAGGGATTAGGATTTGTACTAATGAAAAATGATAAAGTGATAGCCTACATGTCAAGGAAGTTGAAAGTTCATGGTAAAACCTATTCCATGCATGATCAGGACTTGGTAGTTATTATATTCACATTGAAAATATGGAGTAATTATCTCTATGGGGAGAAGTATGAGATATATTTTGATCATAAGAGCCTCAAATATATATTCACATAGAAGGATCTTAATATGAACTAGTGACGATGGTTATAGCTCATCAAGGATTATTACTAATCAATCCACTACCATCCTAGTAAATCAAATAAAGTGTAAGATCCTTTAATTAGAAAGGATTGTGTGACTTTATCAATGATGATAATTTAAAAGGATTAAATCTTCTTAGACTTGAAAAGGATGGACATGTGAATCATTAATGAAGGAACATCATCAATCCTTTCTCAAATGATTTATTAACCATCCATTTTAGAGAAGATAAAGGATACTTAAAGGGATGATGTAGAGATTCAAAAGAAGGTGGAAGATATCATGAAAGTAAAATACTCAGAGTTCAAATTTTATGAGGAAGAGGTCATAAGATCTGGGTCATGACTATGTATACCATCAAATCCTAAGATAAAGAGGGAGATTTTGAATGATTCACATGGCTTTACTTTATCCATCCACCTAGGAAGCACAAATATGTATTTTTATCTTTGAGAGAACTATTAATGGTGCAATATAAAGAATTGTATCAATGAATATACAACAAATTTCTTGGTATGTCAACAAGTGAACATTGAATGACAAAAGTCTAAGGGGATGATGCTACTATTACCCATACCAACATGGAAATGGGAAAACATCACCATGGTATTATTCATCAGACTTACAAAGATGTGCAAAGGAAATAATGATATATGGGTTGTTGTATATTATCTTATAAAGATAGATCACTTTATTTCAATTCAATATGACATCTCACTTAATCGTCTTGCATGGATATACATTAGAGAAGTTGTGAGGTTGTATGGAGTACCCTTATCTGTTGAATCTGATCAGGATCCAAGATTTACCTTCGAGTTTTGGAAAATTCTCCAACGTGATCTATACACCGTGATTAAATTCAATATGACTTATCATCCTCAAACGAATGTCCAATTTGAGTGGACTATTCAGACATTGGAAGACATGTTGAGAGAATGTTCTATGGAATTCAAAGAGGATGGGACCAACATCTACCACTGTTTGAGTTCTCTTGCAACAATATTTTCCACTAAATCATATAAATGTATCCATATGAATCCATTTATATTAAAAAAAATAACACTTGTATGTTGTGATGAAGTTGGTGAATGTAAGCTATTGGGACTTGAAATGGTTGAGGAAATGGTAGAAAATGTGAAAAAACATTCAAAAAAACATGAAGGCATCCCAAAGTCAACATAATATCTTTAAAGATAATAGTTGATGGGACTTGGATTTTTGATGTTAGTGACAAGTTATTCCTCCACATATCTCCATGAAAGAGAGTCATGAGATTTGGGAATAAAGGAAAGATAATTCCTAGGTAAATTGGCCCTTTTGAGATTCTTGATTGAGTCAAAGTTGTGGCCTATCTACTAGCACTTCCACCAACCATGTCTCAAGTACATGATGTATTCCATGCATCCCTCTTGAGGAAGTACATACCTGATACCTAACATTTACTAAATTCATAGGTGGTACAACTGTAAAATGATATTTATTATGAGTATTTTTCAGTGAAGATCTTGGACCGTAAAGATAAATTTCTACTCAACAAGACAACTCACCTGGTCAAAGTACTATGGAGGAACCTTAAAAATTAGTAGATGACATGGGAACTAGAGGACACAATAAAGGATAAGTACCCTCACATATTTTCACCATAGTATGTAAAATGAAATTTTGAGGTTAAAATTTCATATGGGGGGAAGACTGTAATGATCCATACTTTTATCAATGAAATTTTCCTTCTTATAATTATGTCATGTAGTATAAAGTACATACATCACATAGAGAAACCAATAAAAAATTATTCTCGTAAATGAAGAATGAAACTTTATTCAGTAAACAAACCAATAATAATTTCAAATATTACTGCAGGACAATAAATATAAAATAATATAATAAGAATAGTAAAAACCAGATCTTTTTTATCCACTAGAATCACCAAACTCATGAAAATATATGTAGAAATAAAATATAATGTTAAAAATAAAATATTAATTTAAAAGATGAAATTATATATAACCTTGGGATAAAATAGAAGTGGCTAGTGAATGGAATAATAGGTATTTATAGAAATTATTAAACCCTTATAACCGTTAGAAATCTGATCATTGGAATAGTAACCTGACTATTGGAATAGTAATGTGACCATAGGAAAAGTAATCTTGCTGTTAAAATCGTAACCTTACATATGAAAGTACAAATAAAATTTTGTAATATTATAAATGAAAATAAGATATATTTATATCATGGAATAAGTGAATAAATGTTTTAAAAATGATAAATTAATTGTTGGTACTTTTATGAAATGTAAATATTTATTTATAGTATTATAATTAATATAATGATTTAAAAGAATTTTTTTTCCATAAAATAGATTTATAAATTAATTTTTTTATTATAATTATAAGATAAATTAATGAGACCTTAATTAATTTTTCAAAGTGTCATAAAATCACTTATAATATTAAAATTAGTATTTTTTTAATAAATGATAATTTTAATTAAAAAATAAATTTTCCATATTTAGAAAATTATTTTCATAAAATAGAGTCAATTTTTAAATCTACATATCAAAAAATATTTTGGATGATTTTTTTGGATTTTTCTAAAATAGTTGAATTTTGGTGAATAGTAAAATACGGTAATTTATAGTATTTAACAAATACATGAATTTTTAAGTCATGGTTGATGTATGGATGATGTAACTATTGGAATCGGGCATGCAACGGAAGCCCAAACAGGTGGGTTTTTAAAAAAAATCCACCGACGATCGACGTAAACATGTCAACGTCCGTGAAGGGCATCCCGGTCAAAGCTGAGGATCCCGCGTGAAGGATTTTAAGCAAAAAATAAACCATAAAAATACCTAGTTTAAATCTGAAGCCACGCACAACGTCTGCTCATCGTTGGTGATCACTGCTCTAATAATCCTATGTCGAATTCCTCTAGATCGTTCACACGCGCTTCATGGAATCCTTAGAAGCGTTGTTCGTCGTAATTCGGGTGCTAGGGTGGAATTGAGACGATGTCTTCGACCCTCCAATGATCACAGCATTGCTTCGTTAGCAATGCCTGAGAGAGAGAGCTCAATCCGCACTCCTTGGATCCAGAGCCTCTCTCTCTAGATTATGGGATAGAGGAGAGGAGAGAGAAGCCCCATGAATAGTGTTTGGAAAAATCCCCTCCTCTTCTATTTGTTGTGCTTAATTAAAATACATGGTATCGCCTCGCCAGCCCCAAATAATTAACACACTATCAACGACATTTATGACTACTAAAATGAGTCATAAATATTATTAAAGTTTACTTGTAATATATTAAAATATATTATGTGATAATGATTGAGTCATTAACTCGACTCGTCACTCCCATAAATATTAATTGAACCTAGAATAATTTAATATTCGTCAATTAATATTTTTCATGTATTTACTAAAACTTGTAAATAAATTTAATAAATAAATTCAATACTCATAATTCTAAAATCGAATAATATGAATTTATTTATTGCATTGGTGATCGTTTAACTTTGGACAAATCCCAGACCCCTATGGCGGGGCCCACTATGTCCAAAACTCCCATTCAACTGAATAGGGAGATTCTTGAATACGCTATTGTGTGTGACCCTCTAGGCCCTTATCTTGATAGCAGTAAATAATATTCACAGACCAAGAGCGGGATCTAGCAACCCATCATGGCCCCTAAAGAGATAAGGATTGGCACAACAGCAACAACCAGCCTATGAACATGCACTGTGTAATATAATTTATCTGTCTGTAATATCTCATAAAGAAAGATGCACTCACGTGTCATTGCCCTTTTTCTTACTTTATTGTTTGTTGATTTAACTGGATGGATTTACCCTTGACTGCCATGGCCATGGTCTTATAAAGGTATTGTCATCCATATCAACATGGCCTGAGATATATTACTCCCATAACCCAGAAGCGACAAATCCTTTCTTGAACATTCAACCAATGCCATGCCACCAACGACGCACCCGACACAAACTACCTCACCACAGCTTCATTTTCATGGTTTTTGTCTTGCATCAAAGTACACAGTCAAATGACATGCATTAGTAATGATCTCAAGTCAGGAGACCATTACACATGATCGTAGATAGGAACATCCAATGACACCCGAAACATGTGGTGTTCCTATTGGCGGGTCAGTCCTTATGATCTCACTACTAGAGATCACCAAGTGCGAACTTCATGAGAAGAAGTCTCAATGCTTATGAGCCCCCAGCACCTGATAGTCAAACATCTATTGTGTCCAATTAGTAAGATGTATCTATCCTATAGAACATATATTTAAGATTAATGTCATAGTATCTAGAGGTTCTCATTATAGCCTGGGAACTGCTATAACCTTTCGATACGACAATTAATCTTTGGACATTACCATTTCAATAGTTGATGCAGAAAAGTCTACACTATAATGGTATGATCACATCATGCATAGCTTACTATATAAACGACATGGTAATCAAAAGTACTTAATAGTTGGGTCTAGGGCACCCACTATTTCAACACTCCCACTTTCACTAGAGCCAACTTGCTAACCAAACTTGTTATCCACTCACATGATGAACATCATGTTCCTACTGAGTAACGGCTTTAGATCTGGGTCTGCCACGGTTCTGTCATGTGGCCATTCTGCTATAGCGACCTCTTCTCTTTGAGTAAAACTACTCAAGAGATGGTATCCCGAGTATATATAACTTTTTTCCACTGTCATAACTTGACATCTTGGCCAGTAAAAATATTATAATTTAGAATATGATAATACTTTTCTTACCAGGTGCGATTCCAAGAACTGGAACAGATTGTTGCATATCTGCTTCTTAGTTTCCTTAGAAGCTGCAACGTACTCTGTTATTGTAGGTATGGATACTACTGGCTTATATGAGCTTGACTCGCTCATCACCTTTATCCTAACTACAATACAAGATCACATTGATCTATGGAAGACTAGTTCGTATCCCTGAAAACTAGTATCCTTTATTCTCCACTTACCAGGTACATATCTTTTGTACTTACCGAAGTACAATTAGATTTTTCTGACTGCACCACTTCTAGTGCTCCTGAATATAACTGATATCTACCCAAAATTCCTTGGGAATATCAGTTCTTGTACACATCTTGGCATGCGTGATTGATCTGTCACTCCGACATATGGATTTTGACTCACCACATTTATCTCTTCCCATGTCATGGACAGGTCAACATGGAGAGATTATGCCATGTGACATAGGCAATAGTTCATCTCTTGAATTGTTCCAACATGTATTTTTCAATACAATGCCACTATATATATGATCAACTAGGACCAAGAAACCTATAGATCTACCTTAGTAGATCCTGTTCCCTAGAACTTAGGTTGCTACTTTAAGTCAATCATTGGAGAGTAAATTTCTTTTTGGTTTTAACTAACTGTGAGACTAATGTCTATTTTCCATATGTTTTTGAACATATTTTTGTTTAGAAAAACATTGATTTTCCCACTAACCTCGCGTAGACACATGGAAAACATTTTTTTTTAAATGTATTTTCTATGATCATGTTGCTTACTTTAATCCTAAATCAGATTTTAGTAACTTGCAACCATTATTAGCATTTTGTGACGTGACCATCCCTTTCTGGTTGCATCGTATAGACACCATCCATGATTGCTGGTCATGAAATCCAATGCTAAATAAATTGATCATAGATATTAGCTATGATAAGTAAAATCTAACGGATTTAGGCATAATGACTTGGTCAAATCAGTCAAGCCTTATTGGTACCAAGATCATACCATCCATGTATCAACTCACTTGAATATCCACTGCAGTATTCAAAATAATAGCCCCTTTTCACTTTGATACATGGAATCCATTAATTGAATTTTAGTTGGTCTTATCAATTTTAGCTAATTTCCATATACTTCTTAATTGTAGGAAATATTATTCACATTGAATAATAGATCACCAATCAAAGTGAATATAAAAACCATCACCACGGTTTTATCCTTCCTACGTAGTATGTGTCTCTAGAACATACTTTGTTCCACATGCGCTTGTGGAACTAGTTCCTATGCCAACTATTTTGTGCATATTGAGCATTGAATAAACACAAGTCAACATAGGTCCCAGTATCTCTAATAGAGATGTGCACCCTTATATAGATATGTAGTCCATTACTTGACTACAACTTTTCAACCTTAGGGATTTATGTAATATCCTAAGAAATCGTTAGGATAAGTACCTTAGATGCACAATGTGTTTATCTTGATGCAAGTTTGTTTGTATCCGAACAAACTATTTGCTTCCAAACACATGTCCTTATGACATAATGGATTTCTATCATACTATGACTCGTATGATATCCATTTGTCATTATAGTTGGCATATGGTTATGGGATATCGTTGTTATTTGCAAAGCATTTCATGAAATATAATGTAATTTTTTGCTAGTTGCAACATTGACATTACTTACATAAATTCTTTGATGTATAAAATGTGCGTTTAGGAATTACTCCATGCTACATTTTGTTGATCAATGTTGATATGAAAGAATTCATCATAAATCATCCTCATTAACATCAAGTTTGTGATGGTGATAAGGTTATGTGAATTTAGGAATTGCTCCACGCTACATTATCATGATTGATGAATGCTTGGTCGAGATATTCTTTAGTATCCCAACCCAAAGCAACTCATATCTCCTGACCATGCATATACTTCACTTTGATATTCCTTAATTACTTAAAGGAATATTATGAAGTATATATACCTCTAGCTTATACTTGGAATAGTTCATGCTTACTAGTTGAACTATTTCCAAATGCTTTGTGACATACCTTTATTTCTAAAGTCTCCTTTGTCCAAACTAAAGACGTCGATAATACCCAAAGTATTTATCTGTGCCGATCCTAAATACCATTCATGGTATATTCATGACGTCCATTTTTAGTATTACTTGACAAAGAATTATCAGGCCAAAATTGGGTATAAGTCTTACATTTATATTCATCAATAATTTCATACGATTCATGTATTACTCAACTAGTGATTGAGTTTACCAAAAACAACATTCATTCCAGAAATTGAAAGAATTTCTCCTTGAATCCAAGGACACGTGAGATTAATGTTTGTGGTTATACTCAATCAATAGTTCAACACGAATATTTCACTTGGAAATTAAAGAATTCGTGTACTTCTCACCATTAGCCTAGGCATCACCCTTTTGCAGCCACTTGGAGAATACACCTGACTTCCAGTAAGGTTTCTATACTAACTTGGTTATTGCATTTAAATACACATATGTAAAAATCATATAGTATTAAATATCCAGGTAGTAAAAGGAAACATTACATTGATGAATATGCCTGATGTAGAAGCGGAAACTTACTTCTTTAAATCAGTTTATGGCTTTTAAACTTCTATAGTATTATTTTATAATATGAAATGAAAATAACCATTGTTAATACCTCATTAATTTAAGGACGTCGCGAATGTGTCATTGGCATTAAATGCCTTTGACCTTTACACATTGTCTTTCAATTTATCTACCATAATAATTAAAGCTTATTTGTATTTTATTCTTATTCTTTTGGAGAATCTTACCTAAATTGGTAATGAATCATTTACTCAATACTTGTTAGTTTTGTAACTTAAAACGAGACATGAGTAATGTGGTGAAAATGATATTTAAAGATCATGATCAATCTTTCAATTTACACATGCTGGTGTAAACTTCCCCTTATTCATATCATTGCTTCGCTTTCTCCTTGCAAACTTCTCAGATATGGGACTTCATGTTATATTATCTATATCCTGGTGTAGCGACCGCAACTGACAACGGACGTTGATGAAAGCATAATGATATAAATATCATATACTTTGTACATTAGTCTCCTGTAATCAATTTTTACCCTTGATTCTTGAGGTAGTTTAAAAGTATTGGGGACACTGACACCTTGAGTTTCCTATATCATAGTACTATGCGCACGCGTCTGTACTATTCATGGATACTCGTGTCAGTGTAGACATTTACTTTGTCCATTATAATATCATAGTTTTTAAACTTGTGGTAGAACATTCCATTTTTCTACAAAAATGAATTTTAGCAGATGAGTGCCTTTTATTCGGATTATCGTTTAGACATTTTTGATTAATTACTTAAATCATTTAATGTCTCCCACTATTTTATCAGATTCTAGGAACCCTCTGTGCTAGAATAAGAATACTATGTCTCTTGATTATTCTAGTGTAAAGGATCCCAGAACCACCCCTCATAGTCTACAAGCTGTGGTTATGCCACTACTTGGGGGGTTCTAGGTAGGATTTTGGCTGGCCAACCGCTTTAACTTGCGGCTCCCCGATCTGTTGAGTGAAGTCCCATCTTCTTAAAATCAGAACTTGATTTACTCAATGCTTGCCTCTAAAATTACAACAAGATAGCTATGGATATTTATTTTCTGTAATTTTAGTTAAGTCAACTCATCATTCTCATAAGGACTCCCTAGTAGTAAGAGGAACCCTCAACTATGGCATGACTGGAACCTCAAATAGCTAGTTTTTCCCAAACTTGAATTACGGAAGGCGATTATGACTTAATATATATTTTGAGGGTTTTATTATTTTTAATGTGATGAATGAAATAATTTTATATTTTTATAAGCATGTACTATGTGATCGCACTCACAACTGACCGTGCAAGAAATAGAAATTTCATCGCGTCACATATTCATTTTATCTTGCATGCTTGTTTATTATTATACTATGTGATCGCGCAACAAATTAAACATGCACAAAAATAATAAACCATGGAAAAATAAAATGAAAATCTGATCATGAGCCGGTAATATTGGTTGATTCGTTGAGTGAATAACGGACCAACCGAAACCCTAGGGGTAAATACCTTTTAGTCTTGCGGCTTGCAACTTGAATAGCATCATCTGCTCATCCAATGCATCTAACTCCTGTCTGGTGCATCGTCGTCACTTGGAATGAAGTGCGTCACACCTCATCTCATTATTATACAACTGTACTCGCACACAGGTGAGGGGGTCTCAGGGTGTAAAAAGTACAACTCAAAGAAGCGGACACGTAGGTCCTTATACATATAATGACACTTGAGATGACACAGAGATCACCTTTTATTTAACTAAAATAATTATTACAAAACCATGCAATAATTAAATAAATTAATTAAATAAACACACCAAACATACATTGGTAGGTCTGCGGCTCATGACTAGTATACTCTTTAACTCATGTATATATAAAATAAATGCATAATAAAATTAAACTTGCATTAAAAATAAACTTGAGGGCACTATTTTATTGAATTAAAATTTCACTCTAATTTTAATTCAATAAATATCGTCGTTCGGTCCGGATTAATTAATTTAATTTTAAAACTAAAAAATAAATTAATAAATTAATTTAATTAAACACCAATTAAATTAATTACAACGCTTTAATTATAAACCAAAATTAAATTAATTAATTTAATTAACTTTTTATTTAAATAAAATTACCCGAGCCCTATAAACCCAAGGTAGGGCCTGTGTGGGTCGGGGCGAACCTGTGCAGGCCCATTCTGGGCTATTCCAACCTCATCTGGTGGTGTTATGGACTAGGCAGGTCCGCCCAAGACTGTTCCGAGATGAGAAAACCTACTTGGACATGTTTCGGGTTGGATTTGATCAAACCCCTTACGGATGGGTTACCTCACGGCGGTGCGCGCCATGTTGTGGGTTCTGGCGGAGCAGCGAGTACAGCGGGGAGGTGGTCGGGCTTTCTCTTACGGCACCCAAGATGGTCCACATCGGCGGTGAGGGAGGCGAACTGGGACCAGGGGAGGAGGTCATCGGGGTGAGCGGAAGAGAGGCGCCTGTCCAAGGAGGCTCGGGGAGGTGTCGTGGGTGGTGTCAGGTGGGAAGTCCATGGTCCACTGCTACACAAAAACAGGACTCGTGCAAGCCACTCCACGGAAGAGGGAGTCTTCACATGGTGTGGGGCTGCTGTCGGCTGAGGGGACGCCTCGAGCAGCCTGCACAGCATACAGCTGGGGTCTCCGCATAAGGGAGAGAAAGAGGCCCATCGGCCTTGTTCTCGAACCACCCTGCGCTGGGAAGGCGGAAAACTGCTGGTGGCTGCTGCCCTGGGAGCGCTGCTTTGGGATGATCAGGAGAAAGTGCAGGGCTTAACGGCGGCTAGTTGAGGCAGCATAGCGGTGCGGCTACAGGAGCTCACGACGGCTACAGGAGAGAGGCAGTGTCCTGGACAGGGCAACAGCGAGGTTGTACGCCTTGAGCGGGGCCTGCTGCATGGAGCAGGGATGGAGGTCAATGGGGAGTGGTTGCCAGCACTTGTGAGTTGGCTGGCCGGCGTCTGGATGGAGTGGGAAAAGAGGAAGACACATGTGCCTGGTTCAAAAGAGTGAGTCGCACTGTGTGGCTCCGTGGGGCAGACAAGGAGGTGGCTCCGCTGCACTGCGGAGGAGGAGAGGAGGTGGCCTGGGTAGTCGCCGTGCGGGGAGACAAGCGGGGGAAGACCCGCTCGGGTCTCCCAGGTCATCACCCCATCCCCTTAATTTTTTTTTAATTTGGAGACCTGATTTGCAGGTCTCCCCTCCCGTTGATAAAAATTTCTAAAGTATATATTTAGAATATAAAATTTATAACATTATAATAATAAAATATTATTATAATATAATATTATAATAATAAAATTATTATTATAAATAAGCTATTATTATTATAATAGAATTATTATAACAATAATAATTATTAAGGTTCACTGGAAAATACTATTCTGATAATCAGGTGTCCACCCGGTGATAAAAAAACAACCGGTTTAATTCCGATTTTAAAATTCAGATAACCGCAGATGGGACATCTGATATCAGATTCAAACGCAGTCTGTGGAATTGGGATCGTATCGATGCTCTCTTTATACCTTAATGAAAATTTAACTTTTCAATTGACTTAAAATCGACATGTGTCCCTCTGATACCACTTGTTGGAACAGGGCATGCAACAGAAGCCCAAACAGGTGGGTTTTTAAAAAAAAATCCACCGATGATCAACGTAAACTTGTCAACGTCAGTGAAGGGCAGTCCAGTCAAAGTTGAGGATCACACGTGAAGGACTTTAAGCGCAAAATAAACAATAAAAATACTTAAATTAAATCCAAAGTCGCGCACGACGTCTTCTCGTCGTTGGTGATCGATGCTCGAATAATCCAAAGATGAATTCCTTTAGATCATCCACACGCGCTTCTAGGAATCCATGGGAGCATCGTTCATCGTAATCCGGGTGCTAGCGTATAATTTTAACGATGCCTTCGACGCTCCAACGATCACTGCATCGCTTTGCTAGTAACGCTTGAGAGAGAGAGCTCGATCCGAGCTCCTTGGATCCAGAGCCTCTCTCTCTAGATTATGGGAGAGAGGAGAGGAGAGAGAAGCCCCATGAATAGTGTTTGGCAAAATCCCATCATCTTCTATTTATAGCGCTCAATTAAAATACCCGGTATCACCTCGCCGACCCCAAATACTTAACGCACTACCAATGACATTTATGACTACTAAACTGAGTCATAAATATTATTATCATTTACTTGTAATATATTAAAATATATTACGTGATAATAATTGAGTCATTAACTCGACTCGTCGCTCCCATAAATATTAATTGAACCTAGAATATTTTAATATTCATCAATTGATATTTTTCATGTATTTATTAAAACTTGTAAATACATTTAATAAATAAATTCAATACTCATTATTCTAAACTCGAATAATATAAATTTATTTATTTCATTTGTAATCGTTTAACTTTGGACAAATCTTGGACCACTATGGCGGGGCCTAATATGTCCAAAACTCATATTCAACTAAATAGGGAATATTCTTGAATACACTATTGTGTGTGACCCTCTAGGCCCTTATCTCGATAGTAGTGAATAATATTCACAGACCAAGAGCGGGATCTAGTAACCCATCATGGACCCTGAAGAGATAAGGATTGTCACAACAACAACAACCAACCTACGAACACGCACTATGTAATATAATCTCTTTGTTTGTAATATCTCATAAACCAGGATGCACTCACGTGTCATCGCCCTTTTTCTTAATTTATTGTTTGTTGATTTAACTGGATGGATTTACCCTTGACTGTCATGGCCATGGTCTTATAAAGTTATTTCCATCCATATAAACATGGCATGAGATATATTACTTCCATAACCCGGAAGCGACAAATAATTTCTTGAACATTAAACCAATGTCATGCCACCAACGATGCACCCGACACAAACTACCTCACCATGACTTCATTTCCATGGTTTTCATCTTTCATCAAAGTATGCAATCAAATGACATGCATTGGTAATGATCTCAAGTTAGGAGACCATTACACATGATCATAGATAGGAACATCCAATGACACCCAAAACATGTCGTGTTCCTTTTGGCGGTTCAGTCCTCATGATCTCACTACTAGAGATCACCAAGTGTGAACTTCATGAGAATAAGTCTCAATGCTTATGATCCCCCAGCACCTGATAGTCAAACATCTACTGTGTCCAATCAATAATATGTATCTATACTATAGAACATATATTTAAGATTAATGTCATAGTATCTAGAGGTTCTCATTATAGCCTGGGAACTACTATAACCTTTCAATATGAAAATTAATCTCTGGACATTACCATTTCAATAGTGGACGCAGAAAAGTCGACACTATAATGGTAAGATGAAATCATGCATAGCTTACTGTATACACGATATGGTAATCAAAAGCACTGAATAGTTGGGTCTAGGGCACCCACTATTTCAATAGTAACCACATATTGCTTCAAAATTTCATAAACCATTTACTTTATTTAGTCATATTAATCGACACTATTTATATTACTCATCTAAAATAATACCAGGAAAGCTCAGCCAGAGGTAAACCTCTGACCATTTATTAATAAAAAGAAAAAGTACAGAAAGCAGGAAAAGAAAAACAAGTAAAACAACTAAAAATCATAGAAATCATCCCTAGCATCATATTCCTGATGAAAATTTTCGTCCTCCATAGCTGATTTCCACTCTGAGCTTTCATATTGATTCAGAACCTTAGCATACTTCCTTCTCAGATTCAGTTTTTCCAACGATAGAAACGTCGTAGTGAAGGTTTTGGGCGCAGCGGAAGCACGTGGGTGGATGTGACCACTTGACTTTTTGTCATTAACAATGATCAATCCGGGATCAATACGATGATAAACGACAGTCTTCACGAATAGAATCACGGAAATGGACAAAGAAAAGTAAAGTCTCGGAACCACAAAGTAGGATCGTTACAGGTTGATTATAATTAATTTAATTAATTGAAAAGAAATACCTTTTGCGGTGTTCTTTCTTCGTTGATGTTTTTGATCACGTTCCGATGTGATTCGTCATTGCGTCCCAGAATCCAAGTGTAGACTTCCTCTAGCAGTGATCCACATGTGCACCTCGTATCTCTGGACGTCGCCAAAGGAGTCTCCGGGTGCTTGCGTGGAGAAACCTTTGCTTGCGTTGTCCACCTTAGATCGTCTTGATCCGATGGAAGAAGATCTCTCTCAGTCTTGAGAGCGTTCTTGGAAGAAAGAGGTTCTTTCAGCCTTGAAAGAATTCTCCAGAGTTGTTGTGCACAACGATTCTCTTGTGTGTCAGAAAAGAGTTGGGGTTGTGAGGATATTTATAATCAGGCTTGAGGTTCTAGAGTTATGACAATAAATAAATGTGTTACGTGTTTTATTTATTTCATTGACTCTTATTTAAAACCCCCATGTCGAATAATTAATTACTTGACATGCGCCCATGCTGATTATAATAAATATCATTTAAAACAATATTATATCCTCAAAATCCCAACTGGAAAAACAACACGGCGTGTATTAATAAATACACGGCGTGTAATTGTTTTTCATTGAAAACTACACGGCGTGTACATTCAATGTACACAGAGTGTATATATTGTTTTCATTTATTCATTTCATTTCCATAAAGAAAACAACACGGCGTGTAATTATTAATACACGGTGTGTACTTTTTTTCTATGAAAAACTACATGGCGTGTGATCTTTAATACATGGCGTGTATATCTTTTTTTTCATTTCCTTCTTCCTCCATCATTAAAATGATTTATGATTCCTTGAATAATTATTAAACCACATACGGGAATAATCTTTATTCTACTTGAGATACTTGAATACACTTAGTGTGTGACCCTCTAGGCCTCTTTCTCATTGGCATTAGGCGAGCTTGCCTAAAGTCCAAGATTACTGTCTAGCAACGAGTCAAGGCACCCAAGATAAAGAAGTTGACGCCGCATTGACGTATCACCTCATACGAATGCTTACTGTGTAATTTAATCCTTTTGTCTCGATATCTCACCAAGCAGGTTTCATGGCAGTTTCATAAACCTATATGCTTGATCCGTCATTCTTTGACTACCTGAAATAAACTCGTCGTTCACACCATGGACATGGAATTTAATGCGACAGTTCTATTTCAATAAAAGGGTCGAGATATAAACTTCCATAAATGGAAGGGAAAAATCCTTCCTCGACTTATACATTAACAACATGTCACTCGTGACGCACCCAACATATCCTACTTCCCACCAACTGTCTATGTGACGGTTTTCTTCAGTAAATCTAAGTGTGCGAGTCATGACATGAGTTAATGATAATCTTCCAGTCTAAGGACCATTACACATGCTCGTAGATAGCAATTTCTGATGACACCAAGACATGCGGAATTTCTACTGGCGGGTCTGTTCTCATAATCTCCCATCTTGGATATTACCAAGTGTGAACTCCATGAGAGAGAGTCTCATCTTCTTACGAGTACTCACACATGACGGTCTGTATACTATGTGTCCTATCATAGTATGTCATCCAACCGTAGAACTTTATTTAAGAATATTGTTATAGCATTTCAAGGTTCTCATCATAGCGGGGATCTTCCATAACCTTATCAATGAAACAAATATTCTAGGACATTATTATATTATAGTCATGCAAAACAATGAACAATATATAATAAGTGAACATTCATGTAATCGAAGTACAAAACATTTGGTTCTCAGGACAACAACCCTTACAAACTCCCACTTGGACTAGAGCCAACTACATACGACTTTTAGTCCGCTAGACCTTACATGATGATCATGTTTTTTCTGAGTCAAGGATTTAGTCAAGGGGTCTGCCACGTTGTCTTCTGTGGAAATACTGCTCACTGCAACTTCACCTCTTTGAGAAAAATCCCTCAAGAGATGATACTTCTGAAGTATGTGCTTTGTCTGCTGATGTGACCTTGGCTCTTTTGCAAGTGCCACCGCTGCAGTATTATCACAATAGAGTGTGATAGGATCTTTACTGCTTGGTACTACATCCAGCTCTTGGATGAATCTTCGCATCTATACTTCTTATTTAGCTGCCTCAGAAGCTGCGATATACTTGGACTCTACTGTAAAATCTGCCACCACACTTTGCTTTGAGATCTTCCAGCTCACTGAACCTCCATTCAAACTGAAGATGTATCCAGTCTACGACTTCATGTCATCATGATCAGTCTGGAAACTAGAATCTACATGTCCTCTGATGACTAGTTCCTCATCTCCTCCATAAACCAGGAACATATCCTTAGTACACCTTAGATACTTAAGGACAGTCTTAACTGCCATCCAATGGCGGTCTCCTGGATCATTTTGATATCTTCCTACCGCACTTAATGTGTAAGCAACATCTAGCCTCGTACATAGCATATCATATATGACTGACCCAATAGAGGATGCGTAAGGGATCCTTTCTATTCTCTTTCTTTCCTCATGTGTCTGAGGGCACATTTTCTTGGAAAGATGAATGCCATGTGACACTGGTAACAATCTCTTCTTGGACTGTTCTATACTGAATCTCTTTAGTATCTTGTCAATGTATGTACTTTTACTCAGACCCAGCATTCTCTTGGATCTATCATGATGGATCTTGATCCCAATAATATATGCTGCCTCACCCAAGTCTTTCATGGAGAATCATTTATGCAACCATGCCTTAACTGACTGTAAGACAGGTACTTAGTTTCCAATTAGTAATATGTCATCAACATATACTATTAGGAAAATGATTGCACTTCCACTAAACCTCTTGTAGACACAAGGCTCACATTCGTTCTTAACAAAGCCAAATTCCATTACAGCTTCATCAAAATGAATGTTCCATGACCTTGATGCTTGCTTTAATCCATAAATGGATTTCTGAAACTTGCATACCCTGTTGGAATCCTTTGGAGTCACAAACCCTTTAGGTTGTGTCATGTAGACATCTTCTTAGAGGTTCCCGTTAAGGAATTCTGTTTTGAAATCCATTTTCCAAATTTCAAATTCATGGTAAGTGGCAATGGACAATAGGATTCTGATGGATTTCAGCATCTCAATCGGTAAAAAAGTTTCATCATAGTCTATTCCTTGACGCTGTCTAAAACCTTTTGCAACCAGTCATGCCTTATAGGTGTTGACTTGTCCCTCCATGTCCAGTTTCTTCTTGAATAACCATTTATTACCAATAGGCTTTACATCAACTGGAGGATCTACCAAAATCCAGACTTGGTTTTGGTATATGGAATCCATTTCAGAATTCATGGCTTCTTGCCACTTGGAAATGTTTGTGCCTTCAACTGCTTCCTTGTAAGTAAGAGGATCATCATTGTCAACCAATAATGAGTCACCATCCTCAGTGACAAGAAAACCATATCGTTCTGGTTCTCTTACCTCTCTCGTGCTCCTATGCAGTTCTTGTGTCTCTGGAACAGATTATTCTTCCATAGGGCTTTGTGGAATCTGTTCTTGTACCAACTCTTGTGTATCTTAAGCCTCGACTTCATTGAAGTCTATCTCTCTCCCACTATCTCTTTTGAAGATGTGCTCCCTCTCAAGGAATATGGTGTGTCTTGCCATTATAATCTTTTTGTCTAAGGGGTTGTAGAGGTAATATCCCCTTTTTCCTTGGGATATCCTATAAAGATACACTTTGTTCCTCGGGGTGCAAGTTTATTACCTGAAGAGGCCTTACCAAATACTTTTCTACCCCACACATGTAAATTTGATAACATGGCTTTGCATACACTCCATAACTTGTATGGAATACCATTTATCGATTTAGTTAGTACTTGGTTTAGTATGTGCGCTGCTGTTTGTAATGCATATCCCCAAAAGGATAATGTAAGACTCGCATGACTCATCATTGATCTCACCATGTCCAACAGGGTGCGGTTCCTCCTTTCACTTACACCATTCCATTGCGGTGTGTAAGGAGGAGTGAGTTGAGATAGAATCCCAAAATCCCGTAAGAAATCAATGAAGTCCTGATTAAGATATTCTCCTTCTCTTTCTGAGCGGAGTTTCTTAATCTTCTTACCAAGCTGGTTCTCAACTTCATTCTTGTATTCTTTGAACCGATCAAAATAATCTGACTTATACCTAATTAAGTAGATATATCCATATCTACTAAAATCATCACTAAAAGTTATGAAGTATGAGAACCCACCCCTTGATTCAACTGGAAATAGTCCACACACATCTGTGTGAACTAATTCTAGAAGCTCTTTAGCTCTTTCACCTTTCCCACTAAATGGGGCTTTGGTCATTTTTCCTTGTAGACACGCATGACATGCACCAAGTGGTTTTAGTTCGAAAGAATCTAAATACTCATCTTGATGTAATTTTGTCAAACGTTTCTCATTGACATGACCTAGACGGTGATTCCAAAGTTGGGTGTGGTATGAGTCGTGTGAATTAACTTTGTTATCGATTTCCATTACTTGGTTTGTGTAGTCTAACACATAAAGGTTGTTATATAAATGTGCCCTACCAAAACAAATGATATCTTTATAAAAGTAGCAACATTCATTTCCAAATTTGAACATGAATCATTCAGTATCTAATCTGGATACTAAAATAATTTTTTTAGTAACATAAGGCACATAATAACAACCCTTTAACACCAAGATCATTCCAGATGGAAATGTGAGGTGGTAGTACCCGATAGCTACAGCCGCAAGTCTGGCTCTATTGGCTGCTCGAAGATCTACCTCCCCTTGATCAATCTTCCTGAATCTACTTGGTTCCTGTATTTGGATACAGATGTGATCACCACAAGTAGTATCTAATACCCAATTAGTAGAAAAAGATAAATTGCATTCGATAAAAAATGCATCTGAATCTTCCCCTTGCTTTCTTGGCTGGGTGCAATTTTTCTTCCAGTGGCCCTTCTTACCACATGCGAAACAAACAGCATCTTGTTCCTTTTCCTCCCCTTTGATCTTCCTTTTCTTGGAAGGACTTGAATAAGCTTTGGGATTAAAGCTCTTCGTCTTCCCTTTCCTTTTATTCACCATGAGGACAGAAGGCTTTTCACACTTCATGTCATTTTCCACTTGGAGAATAAGGATAAGAAGATCAGACAGAGACTTTCCAATGTTGTTCATGTTGAAGTTCACAACAAATTTTGAGAAGCTCTAGGGGAGTGATGAGAGAATGAGATCGGTACCCAGTTCTTCGGGGAGTTTAAACCCTAGAACCTCCAAGCGCTCAATGTAGCCAACGAGCTTGACTACATGAGGCCCAGCTGTGGCACCCTCTCCAAGCTTGCTCTGAAATAGAGCCTTGGAGATCTCAAACCTTTCCTGTCTTTCTCTCTCCTAGTATAGACCACAAAGGTGCTAGAGCATGTTGTAGGAATCCATGTCTTCATGAGACTTCATGAGATCACTAGAAATAGATGACAGCATCAAACATTGAACGTCGAGAGCGTCATTAAAATGTTGATCATAGACCAGGAAATCTTCATCACTCGCCCCTAGGGTAGGAGAATCAGGAAGCGAGGACTCCAGCACGTAAAACTTTCGTTCATGGAGTAGGATAACCTAAAGGCGCCTAAACCATTCCTAAAAGTTATTGTCGGTGAGGATATTGTCTTTATCCAGAATTGATCGCAGAGAAAAGGTGGTTGACGAGTTTGTCATATTGATTCTATAAATTGAAAGAGTAGATTTATCAGTACTTTCTTGATTACATTTTATGAGAAATAATAAATTAATTAATTAATTCTCCCACTATTTTATCAAGTCCCAATGGCCCTCACCATTGAACTCGGAATGTCCAGTTGCTTTGACATTCTAGTGGCAAGGATCCATATTCCCCTTCACATAACCCAAACAAGGGTTGGTCAAGCTATTTGAAGGTATTTAGGTAGGCAGGTCTTTGTCAACTGTGAGCTTACAGTTCCTTGATCTGTTGAGTGGACTCCCCAATCCTAAAATCCTGACTTGGATTTCCTCAACTCTTGCCTCCAATGTTACATCAAGTCTATCAAGGGCTACTCCTCTTGATGTAATGTGGTTAAGTCAACCTGAAACCTTTCATAAGGTATTCCTTTATAAAAGTAAGTGTCCCAACAAGGGTTGGTCAAACACATAGTTTTATTGAGTCTTTCCCTTAATCATGTAACGTAAGGCTAAGTCTGACTTAATATGGTATTGAGGGATTTTAATCTTTTATGCGTAGTTTTTCATTATCACATGCTTGTTAATATTAAGTGATGCTTGCTTAAGTGATTAACCATGTTCTGATAATGTTAACGCATATTCCAGTTTTTATTTTATTCCATCTTTGCATGCTTGTTCGTTTTATTAACTATGTGATCGTGACAACACATACATAATAAATAAACCATGCAATTTAGACAGAAATAAAATAATATGGCATGATCATGAGCTTCTATTGGTTAGCTTATTGAGTGGTTTTGATAAGCTAAACCTGACCTAGGGAAAACACCTTGAACCTGATGGTTCGTGTTTTGAATCTCCCACATGTCCACCTTTGTATCTTCTTGCATCGGTTTCACCTCGGCTTTAGGATTTGAACCGTCTCCTCTAGCTTGGGAGATCCTTCATTACATGGGTTTACATTAAAGAAACCATGGGCACGCAGGCCCTACATTTTATTGGAAGAAGGCTCGCAGGCCAACAAATTTAAATTAAATAAATTTAGATGAAACCATACACATAAAAAGGGTCTTTGGTCTAGCTCATGATCATATATAGCATTCAACGACATTTATGCAAATTTAGAATTCAAATTCTTTTAATCGTTCTTTCATTTAAGATAAGTCGTGCTCGAATTCAATTAATTATGATCTTATAATTAATCAATTCTTTATCTTAAATCCATTTTTTAATTTCCTTGAGATTCTTCTCATCCATATTCCTTGTATGGGTCTTTGTACATTGGAGGAAACTAGGTGAAATTCCATTTCTGTAAAGTACACGACGTGTAGTTTATAATTACACGGCGTGTATTTCTTTTCACTCTTTATCCAAAGTACACGCTGGGGGCTTTGGAATTTTTTCTATACTTTGGAAATTTTGGAGTACACGGCATGTAGATAAATCCTACACGGCGTGTACTTCCTTGTTACGCAGTAACCAGCCTGGCGATCCCGTGTACGCACTACGCGCCTTATCCTTGTACACGGTTTCACCTCGGACAGAACGGACTACACGGCGTGCTGCTCCAACATACACGTCGTGTATTCTGATTTCCACGCACCGATCAGTTCTAGTCAACACGACATGATTAATACTTAGGCATATTCAATTCACACATCGTGGTTTGGCGGACCAGTTCCGGTTCATTGAACCTAAGTACACGGCATGTAGTTTTAATTACACGTCGTGTAATCCCGTGTTGTACAGACAGAAAGAGAGACTCCTCCGGATGAGTTCCTCATTTTTATTTTAATCAAAATTAAAATTAAAAGGTCGTTTCTGTGATGTGAATCGAGAAATGGAGGAGGAAGAACAAATCTCGTTTATTCAGATTTATAGAACGATTTATTTCGAATTGAATCAAATATAAATGTGTAAATTATCAACGAAAATTAAATAACTATAATCAACATTGTGACCTCCATCTGAAACCATTTGAAGGTTCTGGGCGCATCAGAAGCGCGTGGGTGGATGTTCCCACTTGACTT
Source organism: Viscum album (assembly GCA_963277665.1). Classification (NCBI taxonomy): domain Eukaryota; kingdom Viridiplantae; phylum Streptophyta; class Magnoliopsida; order Santalales; family Viscaceae; genus Viscum; species Viscum album. The sequence goes on along the minus strand of OY728127.1, from coordinate 1,513,073,452 downwards.
TTTGTCATTAACAATGATCAATCCGGGGTCAATATGATGATAAACGCCAGTCTCCATGAATAGAATCACGGAAATGGACAAAGAAAAGGAAAGTTCTGGAACCACAAAGTAGGATCGTTACAGGTTGATTATAATTAATTTAATTAATTTAAAAGAAATACCTTTTGTGGTTTTCTTTATTCATTGATGTTTTTTATCACGTTCCGATGTGATTTGTCGTTGCGTCGCAGAAGCCAAGTGTAGACTTCCTCTAGCGGTGATCCACACGTGCACCTCGTATCTCTGGATGTCGCCAAAGGATCTCTGGGTGCTAGAGTGGAGAAACCTTTGCTTTTGTTTTCTGCCTTAGATCATCTTGATCCAATGGAAGAAGATATCTCTCGGTCTTGAGAGTGTTCTTGGAAGAAAGAGGTTCTTTTGGCCTTGAAAGAATTCTCTAGAGTTTTTGTGCACAACGATTCTCGTGTGTGTCAGAAAAGAGTTGGGGTTGTGAGGATATTTATAATCAGGCTTGAGGTTGTAGAGTTATGACAATAAATAAACGCGTTACGCATTTTATTTATTTCATTGACTCTTATTTAAAACCCCCATGTCGACTAATTAATTACTTGACATGCACCCACACTGATTATAATAAATATCATTTAAAACAATATTATATCCTCAAAATCCTGACAGGAAAAACTACACGGTGTGTACTTGTTTTTCATTGAAAACTACATGGTGTGTACATTCAATGTACACAGCGTGTATATCTTGTTTTCATTTATTCATTTACTTTCTATAAAGAAAACAACACGGTGTGTAATTATTAATACACGACGTGTACTTGTTTTCCATGAAAAACTACATGGCGTGTGATCTTTAATACACAGCGTGTATATCTTGTTTTTCATTTCCTTCTTCCTCCATCATTAAAACTATTTAGGCTTCCTTGAATAATTATTAAACCACGTACGGTAATAATCTTTATTCTACTTGATATACTTGAATACACTTAGTGTGTGACCCTCTAGGCCTCTTTCTCATTGGCATTAGGCGAGCTTGCCTAAAGTCCAAGATTATTGTCTAGCAACGGGTCAAGGAACCCAAGAGAAATAATTTGACGTCGCATTGACGTATCACCTCATACGAATGCTTACTGTGTAATTTAATCCCTTTGTCTTGATATCTCATCAAGAAGGTTTCATGGTAGTTTCATAAACATATATGCTTGATCCATCGTTCTTTGACTACCTGAAATAAACTCGTCGTTCACACCATGGCCATGGAATTTAATGCGACAGTTCTATTTCAATCAAAGGGTCGAGATATCAACTTCCATAAATGGAAGGGAAAAATCCTTCCTCGACTTATCCATTAACAACATGTCACTCATGACTCCCCCAACGTACCCTACTTCCCACCAACTGTCTGCGTGACGGTTTTCGTCAGTAAATCTAAGTGTGCGAGTCATGACATGAGTTAATGATAATATTTCAGTCTAAGGACCATTACACATGCTCGTAGATAGAAATGTCTGATGACACCAAGACATGCGGAATTCCTACTGGCGGGTCTGTTCTCATAATCTCCCATCTTGGAGATTACCAAGTGCTAACTCCATGAGAGAGGGTCTCATCTTCTTACGAGTACTCGCACATGACGGTCTGTATACTATGTGTCCTATCATAGTATGTCATCCAACCGTAGAACTTTATTTAAGAATATTGTTATAGCATTTCAAGGTTCTCATCATAGCGGGGATCTGCCATGACCTTATCAATGCAACAAATATTCCAGGACATTATTATATTATAGTCATGCAGAACAATGAACAATATATAATAAGTGAACATTCATATAATCAAAGTATAAAACAGTTGGTTCTCAAGACAACAACCCTTACACGTAGGAGATTACATTTCCTTCTTCACACCACTAACATCCCTTGAAGAATTCCCCCTCTTAGAGGATGATCTGGTGGTAACTGGGTTCGGTAGGTAGGAGTAATCTTTTCTCGGTCAACTTTTTACTGGAGCATTCATACCACCTTCAAATGCAGATAGTTTAGTCTTTTCACTTTGAACAATATCACTATAGGATATTCTAGTAACATCATTAGAGTTCTCTTTGTCACTATCAAAGACACTTCCCCATTTTCCAGTAATGTGCATAGGACCAAAATTTTGACATCCATCAGTTCCTCCAATCAGCATACCCTATGAAGCAGACAAACATCATCCTCCCGCCGACTGTGATTTCACATCAATCGGATTGAGGCACTGAAGGGGAAGCTCACTAACACAATCATCAAAGGACCCCTTTCCAAGAGGGACCTTAGTCATTATAGGATGGGAATATGGAACAATCTGCAAATTTTCAGACTCATACTTTTGCAAATCCTCCTCTATAAGAGGAGTCCTCTCGGTCTCCAATAACTCAAACTGATTATGAGTGACAACAGAAGCCACCTGTAGTTGAAAATTTCCATTAACAGTAGCCAAGGGCCGTTTCTATCCCCCAATATCCAATTTTAGAGTTTCAAACACTTTCTTCACGGAGGGATTCAATGCAGGTGGCATTGCCTTCATCACCGCTGTAACTTCTGTAATTTGTGCAGCCTCACCTTCCGTAGTCGGACAAGCCCACCCATAAACCTTCATTCCCTGCTCAAAGGGAATAACAGTTCCAGATCCAGTAGTTCCTAAATCCACTGCTTGTGAAATTCCATTCACAGTTGGCACTGCCTTCATCACAGCAGCCAATACGGTATTCTGTACAGCCTCACCTTCCACAACTGGATGAGGCCGCTCATCAACCTTCTCTCCCTGATCACAGGATATAACCCTTATCGCACACTTCATGATCCCTGAAGATAGATTCTTCTCCTCAAATATGTTGTTACCAGTTTTCCCATGCAAAGAATTCTCAGGCTGAACCTCCACCAGCAGCTGCTCGATACCGCTGTTGCCAGAGCCACCAGGTCCCAATTCCACAACTTGTAAATTTACAGTCATGTTATTTCCTCAATAGTTCAGTGCTTGATGACAAAAACGATTAAAATTGACACAATAATCCATAAAAGACTCAAATATGACCTTCTACTTCCATCTGAATTCTTCCCCGTCCGTGATCCAAACCCAATTCAGGGGTGGTTTCGCAACATCCACTTCCACGCAAATTCTTGGACAAACAGGATGACACAGAACCTTCGTTCGCCGATCATAACAGAGGTATCTTCCAATCATATTCCTAATAACACACAAGATAGCTGGATTTTTAAAAGGAAATAGGGAGACTAGGAAGACTAACCCAAGATGCGATCGTTGATGGGTCGCACCGCATATGGATAAAAAAATAAAAAACACCCCTCTCATCCCCCTATAAATACCACCCCTCACCGCCCCTTCTACTCACACCTTATAATACTTTTAGATCATCGAAATTCTGACCAATTTTATTCTAATGACTCTTCACCATGTCCAAGATCTTCTAGTCTCAACAAAATACCAAACCCAAGTTCCTTAAGGAGTTTCTCAAGGAGACAATATTCAAGAGGTAAAATCCTCCTTCTTTCTCTTTTAAATTTTTTCTTTCTTCTACCTTATCCTCACATCCCATGTCCAAAATAGAATGATAACTTCAGCATCATATATATACTATAATTTTATAATGTTGATGGAATATCCATCATCAAATCTATTCTCTTCCCCTTTTATCTTAAAAATGAAAACATCGTATGTGATATGTCGATTCATCACCTTTGAGGATGGAGATTTTTTTCTTTCCATTATCGCCTTCAAGGATGGTCATAAAACCATTATAATGGTTAAAACAGATTTTAAAACGTAAATTATAAATTTTTTCATGTCCGGAACTAATATATATTCATAATATTAAATAATGAAACAAAACTAGTTTATGATGATCGAAAAACCGCCAAAATAAACTAAACATTTATCATTAACATTTTATCAAATGAATCATCCTCGTATTAGAAAACAAAAAAATATATAGGACTATTTAAATTTATAGAATTCTATTAATAAAATTTCATTCCACTTCTATATTTTTTCTTCCATTTTATAAGAACTCCCATAATTATACTCAAGGGAACCGATCATAAAAACATGAAACGAACGCTCCGAGAACAGAAAAATTAAACATTATAACTCATCGAAATGGACATAAATGAACTTGATAAAATTATAATAAATCAAATATATGTTTAATAGGTTTTAAATTAAATTATTAATGAATATAATTTAATTATGTAGGAAATTAAGTGAAAATTCATAACACCTTCAAACATGATGTAAGGGGTCTCTCTGAACCCCCCAAATTTATCATTGGGTTATGCTTTCTCTCTCTTTACACCAATGTATTTATTTATTATTCTTATGTATTTCTATATTACATGTATATTTTCCAAAATTATGTATCCATATCAATTCATCCTTATTTTATGGGTAAATACATGTTTTAAAAGGTTCCCTTCTCAATTATTCTCAATAAGAAAGCCTGATTAAAGGGAAATTCTCTATTTCTTACCCATTTTCAAGTACACTCCATAATCATTTTTAAGAAACCAATATTTTTCTAAAATCACTCATTTTATCATGAAAAACTATCTTAGTTCATTTTTTTATACAAACAATTATTCATTTATCCTCTTTAAATACACTTTAATATTTTCCCTTAAACTGCACTAAAGTGGACTATTTCTAATGTTTAATAAACACTTTTTTATGTATTCACTTTAGTTGGATATCATTATTAATGATCTATTTTTATTTTTATTTTATGATTTTATATAAATTATTTAATACCTTCTTTTATGGATACCATTATGATACACCCTTTGGTTATGCCTTATGACATGATTATGAAACTCATTTCTTTCCATGGGTAACCCTTATGATTATTCCTTATATTTTATTATTTATGTGGAACATATATGCATGAAAATTTTATGATGGTTTCACCTAGATATCACTATAAATAATTGGGTAATGCTTATTCTCATGGAACGTCATGTCTGGGATTTGGGAGTAAACCTAATCCACTATGGTAATTTTTCTACCGTGTGATATAGTCTTGGAATTTAGCCTCAAATCATGTTTATGTCATGTTATATATTGCTGCCACATTCCTATATTTCCATGATCACATGTTCTATATGTCATTATTCCATATGTTTATTTATGTTCCATGCCTTTTTATGTCATCATGTTATGTCTTATAACTCATGTTTTAGAATTTATTCCTATGTTTATTACCTTACTAGGATTTTTACCTCATCACTTTTTTCAATGTATTCCCCACGTTATCCTATGAAGATTTTGGAGCTCAAAAGAAGTTAGGAGATAATTATGGAATATTGTTGTAAATATGTTTTATTATATTTCCATGTTTTCAATTTTATATACCTAGACTTCCAAAGATACTAGAATTTATTATCCTTGGTCTATATTTGATGGATATTTATACTTAAAATCATGTAATAATATGTGTAAAGTTATAGGGTCACTATATTATTCAAATATGGGAATCAAGATAATTTAAAGAAATTACTATAAGTTTAGTGAATTTTAAAATAAGTTTAAGAAGGTTTATTCCTAGAACTGTATAAATAAGTGAATGGGTTCATAATTTCTTGCTGAATTCAAGTTAATCTGTTGTTTTGTATTGATTATTACCAAACATTTATCTTAGTGTTTAATTTTACATAAATATACCATGTTTTATTCTTGGAATGAATTTAGTTATGGTATATCATACCTAACTAATAGTTTGATAATCCTTGAATCATAGATATCTAAAATAGGTAATTAATTATGAATATAAATATAAGATTCAAAATACCTAATTGTGGAAATATAATTATTTATTAAATAAAACTGATGGTAGTTGACAGGTTTATATCTAGAATAGTGTTCTAGTCTCTTTTGAGAAAAATACACTAAGTATACTGATAAAATCACAATTAGGTTTTTAGAAAAGAAACCTTTAGAAATAAAGGTATTCCCCAAAGAAACTTGATTTAGTTCAAAAAAAACACATGAACTATTCTAAAGAATCTAATAAGTGTGTTGATATACTTTGTGAGATTAATTTAAGATATTTTAGGAATGCTCAAAGAAGAAATGAATATACTTGGTAATGGATATGTGATCTTATGATTCTTGTTTTGTAAATATAAATAAAATAACTATGTGCTAAAAATATTTAATAATTGATATCATATTAATTTCAATATAATAATAATTTCATTAGGTATAGGTTCTAGTGTTTAATGATAATTTTTTATTAAAATCAATCTTTAGCTACAAACTAACATCAATGAAACATTAAGTACATCTCATCTAATTATCCTATAGCCAGTAAGGATATTAACACCCCTTATTAGTCTATACTAACTATACTTCTATAAGAGATAAGCACATCTCTTCTAAGATAGTGGGAGCATACTAAGATTTAATAAAGTTTAGGCTCTAGATTCACATGAGTTATCATAGAAAAAAAACTCCACTAATCTTAGTGGGAGGTGTTTTCCAAATAAAAATATTGTGTAGGAAGATAAAATGATAGATTTGGTTTAATTTTCACCAATACTAATAACACATTATTCAATATGAATAATAAATCCAGCAAGGAGGCAGTAAATGGAAACATGCTAACATTAAAAAAATATCAATTCAGTTACATAATCAATGTACCAAAATTCAAGGGGGTGTGATGTTTTCTAGACTTGATATTGTTGGTGAGTATTCATGATAAACTAAACATAGATGGTACAAGTCAGTACTAATAAGGCTTGATTTAATAATATACGATTTAAATGATAATATTTACTCCAATAATCATGCTAAAATCCAATTGAATTCTACCTATCATAGAAATATTTTATGATCATAATATTTGATGGTTAGATGTCAAGGACAGTTTCCTTAAATGGAGAACATATAGAACATGTATATATCATACAATCAAAAAGTTTTTAGACACTAATAAATTACAATAAGATAGGAAAATTTAATTTATCTATTTTTTATATAAGAAATCATAGTGATCATAGAATAATTTTTTGTAATGACATAGTGACATGTGTCTATATGGGGTTAGTGAGAGTGTTATTATTTTCAAGAAATATATGTTGATAACAAATGAAAAAATTATTAGTTTTACTAGTTCATTAAAATATAAGGTATGATATTTTTCTGAGAATGAATTAACATAGAAACTATATTCTAGGGAAAATATCTAGAGATTTATATCTATAGATTTCTCAATCTAGTCATCTTACATACCTTGACAAGATTAAACTATTCAAATATGAATTTTTAAATAATTTATAATGTACGAAATATCATCAAAAAATGTTCATGAGAATAAGAGGAGATTATGTATATAATTTCATATGATTAAGTGCTAGGAAACTATCTCAAAATGTATAATCCAAATCATTGTGAGATCACTAAGTGGGGGTGAATCATTGGTACCTTTTCTTTTTAAAAATTGTTCCTTTTTAATTCAACCTCTTTGGTCAATTAAATCCTTGATCCACTCTTCTTGTTTTGATCAGCCTCTCCTTGAATAATGTAGTAAAATAAAGTCACATAAAAAAGTATTTACAAGTTTTGATAAAATACCTACTCCTTTCCATGTTGGTTAGATTTACCAACATGTATTCCCACTAGTAAAGAAAAGTGATTACAATTATAGACAAACTCCCTAAATTACAAATAGACAAAACTCTCATAATGTCTGATCACAAATGATTATTGTGGGCGATCTCTTGATGGGATATTTATATTATCATCAAAATGGTGTTTTTTATGCTGACTCCCACTATTTGAGTTATCTCCCAAAAATATCTAGTTATTTATAATTTCATACTGCCAATTAATCAATGGTATTGAAGGTAGATCCACTATATAATGATTCTCTAATATTCCTCCACAAGCTTGCTAGATAACACTTTCTTGTGTACTTTAATAACTCTAGTAAATCTAGTCTTAAGACTTCTCTTCAAATGCTCAGGTTTATGTGATCACCTTCTTGAATAATTAACCTTCTTTGACTTCTTCTCTCTTCTATACAAATACTGTATCGGGATCTCCAAAAGATATTATAATTGGTGTCTTCATTCTAATCACTTATATGCTCAAATTTATACACAAAAATTGTGCATGGGATCTCAATAATTATATGATTTAAAATTCCCATTTAAATCCTCATCTAAAGGTGTTTATGAATTAAACACATTTAATTTGATCCTTTAAATATAAATATTGTTGGAAGAGGTATTATATTTTACTCGTACTTAATACCCATAATTTTTTTGGGTATTATTTTTCATGAAATGCATAAGGAATACCCATGAATGGGTTGGGTATTATTTTTTATTCTCATCATGTAATTCATCTCATTTTAAACACCTGAGTATATCAGGTATTTCTTCACACGGCCATCACTATAAATGACACAACAAAATTCTTCACAATTTAAAAACCCAAAGGATTCAGGTGTTTTATTCTCATGTGGATAGGTGATAAGTTGATGATCACCCCATCTTAATGAATACATGAATATTGTATCATAAAATTCATTTAAAGGACCAAATAATTCAGGATCTCTCTATTTACTCATGAGGAATAAGATAATTCTGCATTCTCCATATGTAAATGCTTAAAAACTCATAACAAGACATTACTTCTTCTCATAGAGATACTTATTTACTTTTTATAATTTATACCCCTTAATATATTAAAATTATTAAGAAGTGGCATATTATACCAGCAGTTGTAGGATTTTTTTTCCAAAATTACCACAGCACCAGTAGTAACTTCTAAAACTTTGTCTTCCATAATTATGACTGATATATTGGTGATAAAAAAAACTTTTTGTATGTATATACTCCTATCATTATTTTCCATCAGTATTGGGGAACATTCTTTTCCCAAATCACTTAAGTTATCACCGTCTTCATCAGTCCATATTCTACCAATTCTTATGTCATAATATTCACTACTAGATGAAATAGATTTAATATTCCTAGTAATATTAGAAATAACATGTACCTTATTCTTTGGACCGGTCTTCATAGTAACTTGGGATGATTCATATATAGTATCCACTACTTTATCAAAATAATCACTCATCATTTTCAAGGTGTTTTATACTTTAAGAAGCATTGATTGTGCCTCATTTAGTTCTTTTTATTTTGTTTTCAGTTTTTTATTAATATCTTTCAATATCTTCTTCTACTCTACAATTTTGACCTTGGAAGTTTTGATCTCCTCAATAAGATCATTCTCCTTCCTTTTTTCATTCCTTTTTTTCTCCATAATCTTGATTATTTTATTGAGATTATTGTTTTGATCAAGACGTGTTATATGTTTAGATCTTAGTATATACTCATGATAGCTCTCTTATTCTTTATCATCACTTCTTGATGAATAAATGTATCTCTTAACTTGTACTGTGAAGGTTTTTATGATTTTTTGTTAAACCTTCATCTTCTGATTCATTCTATTCTAAAGATTTTTCATCAACTCTCCTACTCATTATATTTTTCTTATACTTCCTTGAGAACTTAGTCAAATTTCCACTATCACCTTTTATGTTTTTTTCAGAAATTATTTTAATTTAGTCTTATTCTTCATTATCACTCTTGTAATCATCAAATTATTTTTTCAAACAATCAATTACAAAATGTCTAATTTAACTATAATTAAAAGACTTTAAAGTAATAAAACCATTAAATTTTCCTTTTCCACTTTTGAATTTTTTGGAAATAAAGGCCATGATTCTTTTATAATATATATACCTTTCCTAATCCTCATTAGAATCTAAGGATAGTTCATCTTTTTTCCCTTCATATTAATACATTTTATTGCTTTGAAATCAATTTCCTCCTTTTCTTTCTTTTTGAACATAGGATGTTTTCTCATCACATAATTAAGAAGTGTATTATGAAATTCATCGAGAGATAAGTCTCCAACTTCTTCTAAGGCATAAATATTTGAGTCAAATTTTAGAGGAAAGTTACACATAAATTTGTTTAAAATAGATTGATCTTCCAAAATATTTCCAAAACACCTGATATGACTACTATCTCATTTACCCTAGTAAATTAGTCATCAAAAATCTCATTGTCTTCCATTTTTATATCTTTGAATTTATCTATCTGGATTTTTAGTTTGGATTATTTGATCTTCACATTCCCTTCATACATATTCTCAAGTTTATCTTACATCTCCTTAGATTTTTTAAGCCCCATCACTTTAGTGAACACATTATCAGATAAGGATGAAAAAATAAAAGTTCTATATTTCCCATATACTTTCATATTTTTCTTATCATAAGGTGTCATGGGAGAATCTATTATAATTGGGATAAAAACATTTATCATAACATCACTAACTTTAAGGACTTGTGAAAGTAGGTATGGAAGTATTCGGTCCTTATATCCATAATAGCTCTTTCCATCGAAGAAAGGAACTCATCTACTATTGACTAAATTCAAAATCTAAATCATTAGTTCTTCAGTAAAGGTAGGATATTTATATAGGTAATTTCCCCCTCTGATACCACATATAGAACCCAAATCAGTGTGAGATCACTAAGAGTGGAGGGTTGAATCATTGATTCCTTTTCTTTTTACAAATTTTTCCTTTTTTAATTAAACTTGTGTGGTTAGCTAAATCCTTGATCCACTATTCTTGTGTTACTCAACATCTCCTCAAATAATGTTGTAAAAAAGGCATGAAACACAATGAATTACAAGGTTCGGTACAAATATTTACTCCTTCATATGTATTTTCTATTTAAAAATATAGATTCCCACTAGTAAAGAAAATTGATTACAAGTATACACAATCTACCAAAATCCCTAATAGAAAAAACCCTCCTAATGCCTGATCACAAATGATTACTATGGGACATGTCTTGAAGGGACCTTTAGAATGTTATTCATCACCAGTTTGTACACAAAGACCACCAATGGCCATGATTTTTAGTAGGCATATAACCCATACAGATCATAATATCAATAGATATCAAATCATAACATAAGTCACTTTCCCACAACCCTGCATGTTGATCCTTAAACAGATTCAATTATCTTTATTTAGTTGGTATTCTGCTATATTCATAAAGGATACATTCATACACCCACCCTGAATGACACACAAATAAAATAGAGAAGAAGGAATCCCTACCCAAATAATAGATGACTAGCACCTCCTTATTACACCAAAACAGGGGGCACGCAAGTAGTAGAAAATCCTCCAGGGAATCACAATCTAAAGGTTCATCACAACACAAGAATCCTCAAGGAAAAAAGGTTATAGGAGCCTCATATCAAGAATAGAAAAGGAAAATACACTAAGAAGAAAAGATCTCAACTTTAGAAATTCCAAATTCTATATCAACAGGAGAAACAGTTTTTAAAAGTCACTAAAGTAAGTCCTTGACCAAGACCATGTAGCATGGGATCCAAAGGAAGATTCATGTTTTTAGAATATATATACGATTCAAAAAAGCTCCCAAAAACCCTTAAAATATGGTATTCAACTCATTTTACATCAAATAAAACATTAAAGAGGAAAAACTACAGCAAACTGGCAAACTGGAGAGTTTTGGAATTTTGAAAAACTATTGAAAAGGAGTCACTGGTGGATGATTCACTAGTGGATGAGTCATCGGTGGATGATTCATTAGTGGATGATTCACTGGTGGATGAGTCACTGGTGGATGAGTCGTCGTTTGTTGAGCTACCTATAAAAGTCACCAATGCGAGTCACTGTTCTGACTCACCAATCCTGAATCACCATTTCGAGCTATCGGTGGATGAGTCACTGTCATGACCTACCATTACGACTCACTGTCATGACCTACCATTACGACTCACTACCATGACCTACCATTACGACTCACTATTTGTGACCTTCCGGTGGGAGTCACCATTTCAACTCCCTATCGTGACCTACCATCGCTACCTACCAATGTGATTCATCGTTGCGACTCAATGCTCTGACCTACCGTTAAATGAGATACCATTGGAATAAATGGATTTTTTTGACAAAATCTTGAAATGATTCACCTTTACATCCTAAAAACACCTCAAACACAATATTTTCACAAAGTAATGGACCGGGGAGGTCTAGAACATTACATCAGAGACCTATCAAACTATTCTTGTCCTCAAAAATCCAAAACCAAGCTCAGAAGAAAGAGGGATCCAAACAACTACCCCATGAGATACCTCTCAATAATCCTGAAATACTTGGAACACCACTAACAACCAAACATGTCGAAGCTCAATGATAACCACCTAGTGTTGCTCGAAAGATGGAGTGGAGAACCTCATCATCCAAGAACACCTCCTTCGAAATCTGATAACTCAACCTACCAGAAGATACACCACACAATCACAACAACCACACTATCCAAACATGAAAATCAGGGAATTCCAGCATCCATGTCAAGATAATATCCACTCGGGGCAGCACTGACTTTCCCACACATGTTTAATCGCATTGCAATTAATACATCTCGGTTAGGAATTAGGTCCTCCCCTATTCACACATCATGAATTTATCACACATTACAGAATAATAAAACAACTCATATCATACCAAACAATGTTCAAAAATTAAATCACAATGTATAATAGAATAAGGAAAAACTCAAAACAACTTTGGGTACTTGGTACGCATATGTGTTTCTTGCTACCATGTACTCTCCTCCAGTCCATCATGCCTCCAAAACACATGATTCAAAGGAATGGTATTCCCACGTAACACCCTCTCCCGATAGTCCTAGATCTATATTGGCTGCTCCACGTACATCGCTTTATCTTTGATATCTAACTCTCCCCAGTCAATAACATGTGAGTCATCATGAATATACCGATGGAGTTAAGAGAAGTGTAATATTTCATGGATCCTATCCATATATGATGGTTGTGCCAACTGGTATGCCACTCTACCAACTCATCGCAACATCTAAAAGGGTATGATGAACCTGGGAGAAATCTTACTCCTTCTACTAAACCTCAGCTACCCATGTCAAGGGGAAACCTTCAAAAAAAACTTGGTCCCCAACCTCGAATTCAAAGGGCCTCCTCCTGTGATTGGAATAAAACTTTTGTCAGTCTTGTGCTGCCTTCATCCTCTCATTAATGAGCTGAACATTATCTATCATTCTCTGCACAACCTTAGGTCCAAGAACATATGTCTCCTAAAACTATGTCTAGCACAAAGGTGAATGACATGGTCTCTCATACAAATCTTCAAATAGATCCATACTAATGGAAGAGTGATATCTATTATTATAAGAAAACTAGACCAAGGGTAATTGTTGCACCCAAGATCTTCTAAAGTCCAAGACACATTCTTGCATCATATCTTCTAATGTCTGGATAGTCCTCTCTATCTTCCCATCTGTCTGAGGGTGGAAGTAAGTGTTGAGGTGTAACTGGGTGCCAAAATAATGCTGAAATCCCCTCCATATTCTTGAGGTAAAGCATGTATTCTGATACAAGACAATGAATCTAGAAACTCCATGCAGCTGCACCACCTCATCTACATACCTCCTTGCCAAGGCATTCAGTGCACCTAACTCCTTAATTGCTAAGAAGTGAGATGATTTCATCAGTCGATACACTACTACCCAAATGGAATCATATCCTCCCTAAGCCCTAGGTAAACCTATTAATAAATCCATCGAGATGTCATCCCACTTCCACTAGGGTACATCTAAAGTATGCAACAAACCACCAGGAACACGATGCTCAGCCTTCACCTTCTGGCACACTAAACACTTCGCAAAAAACTCCACTGCAACCTGTTTCATATCGAGCCACCAAAAATGCTCCCTCAAGCCATGGTAAATCTTGGAAACTCCTGGGTGCACAACTAAAGGTGATATGTGAAACTCGCGGAGGACTCCCTTGTGCATCACAACTGGAACAAATAGCCTCCCATGGAACAACACCTGATTATAACCATCCTCTGACCATCCTTCTGAATCATCACCATAGTCAACATGATTGTGCATCACCTCTACCTATAAGTCTCCCCACTAAGACTCCTCCACCTACTACATCAAATAATACTACACCATTATCTCAAACAAGCATCCTCTACTACCATCATTCCATGCATCTAAGTGCAAGCCTGCCAATTCCTCTATCACCTTCCAAGCATTTGTAGATTCCCAAACTTCCTTCTTATGCATCTTCTGGCTCAAGGAATCAAAAATGACATTCCCCTTTCTTGAGGTGTAAGAGATATCGAAGTTTTAATCCTAGAGAAACCTCATCCACATCCATTTTCACAATTTTAAATCTCACTTGGAAAACATATACCTCAAACTCTTGTGATCTGTGAATACCACAAAGCGCTCCCCAATGAGGTAATGTTGCCACAACTTCAGTGAAAACACAACTGCGGCCAACTCCAGATCATGCATGGAATAGTTACATTCATGGGGACTTAACTACCTAGACCCATAAGAGATAACTCCCTATTGTTGTATCAGCATGAATCCTAATCCCAAATAGGAATCATCACAAAAAACCCCGAACATCACCCCTTCTTATGGAAACTAGATCATTGGATCACTGAAAAAATTCCCTTTTAGATAGTTGAACACTACTTGGAACTGTTCACTCCACACAAAAGACAAGTTCATTTTGGTCATAGATATCAACAGAACTACAACTCGAGAGAAATTGGGTACAAATATCTAACAATATCCTACTAGAATAAGAAAACTATGAACCTCTACAGCACTCTTGAGTGATTCCCAAGAAAGTACTACCTCAACCTTCTATGGGTCCACTTCTACACCCTTCTATGACACCACATATTTAATAAAATGAACCTATAATGTCAAGAACATGTGCTTAGACATATTTTCATAGATCTGGTGGTGTTGAAGAACCTACAAGACAGTCCTGAGATGCTCAGTATGCTTCTCTTATGACTTCGAGTAGATCATGATGTCATCGATGAATACGATGATGAAATGGTTCAGGAAATCATGAAAGATGGATTTCATAAGCCCCATGAACAAAGCTAGTGCGTTCGTAACACCGAACGGCGTGACCATGAACTCAAAGTGCCCATACCTACACCTAAAAGTAATCTTCAAGATATCACCCTCCATCACCCTCAACTGGTGGTATCTAGACTGCATATTGGTCTTAGAAAACTAACTTTCTCCTCTCATCTTGATGAAAAGACCATCTATCATCGGGAGAGGGTAACAGTTCTTAACTGTCATTCGATTCAACATTCAGTAGTCTATGCACAACCTCATACCACTATTTACCTTCTTAATAAACAAAAATGGAGCACCCCACGGCAAAACACTAGGTTGTATGAATCCCTTCTTCATCAGTTCATCAATCTATATCCTCAACTCTATCAACTCATAAGGTTCCATCCAATAAGGATCCATTGAAATTGGACAAGCATTGGGCTGTAATTTTATCTCGAACTCAATGTCAAGTTGGGGATTAGAGTCACAACCTCCTCAAGGAAAACATCCATGAACTCCCCAAAAACTCTAGGAACCTCCACCATCTCAACACCTTCTAATTCCACTGATATCTCATCCAATAAAGAAAGAAGAGTCTCCATACCCTGATTACCCACTTGATGGATCAGCTCACCAAAAAAAACCACACGTCATCTATCCATGTCTAAAAACACAACTCTTCACTAGAATCAATCAAAAAATTCATGCACAGAATACAACCAGTTGATGATGTGAATGAAATATTATGGTTTCATCTATAGAAATAAGATATCCCCATGGGACTAATGTGGTCCCATCATCAACTTACATCCCTAACACACATCAAACAAGCTGGTCTGGCCTCCAACTAGCGTACTCAACACCAGGGGCATGGAAAGCCTCTCTATTTATATTCCCATATAATGTGATAGACTGGGTGTAATAAATGGGTTCAAATCTCCTTAATCAAACAAATCACAAGAAAGGGTACTAAATAAGTTGATCGTACCTCTAATGATCTTTGGCCCTACTAGAACTACTACTTCTGCAGTGTGAAACTGACCACACCCAGCTCCTCTACCCCACTAATGACAACCACCTCCATGAACATGCCCAGGTTGAGGTCCCTGAGGAACAACCTGAGGTCGGCCTCTACCTACTCCATCTCCCCTTGGTAGAGCATGAGCTTGTTATCCCTGCTGCTGAAACAGCTTAGCTGGAAACTGATGATGAGGCTAGCGCGGAACCTATCCACCTCCACCATACTAAATTCGAACGGACACTAGACACTAACTCTAAATATGACCATGAACCCCAAAAAAGAAACACATTTTCCCCAATCCCACGAGAAGGGCATGAGGACCAAAAGGTAGAAACATAAACTACTAAGGTCAACTCCCCACCAGTCGAAACCTCAAAGGCCCTAGAACCTGAGAATTGCTACTGGTAACCCTACCTCTCAAAGAACCCTATTGGCTCCCCTCTCATGGTATACCTCCTCATGATTTCATTTTCTCAGTCACTTTCACCTTCTTCTATACCTCCAAGTACATCGACAAATGTAAAGGGAGTAATTGCGTACTGGATAGAAGGACAAAGTGCCTCCTATAGGAATCTCACATGAGACTCCTCATCCAAAAAGAGATCTAGGGAAAAGATAAGAAGGTCCCTAAACTTGATTATAAGTTCTTTTACTAACATACTCCCTTGCTAGAGGGAGAGTAACTCCTGAATCTTCTCAACCTTCATGGTTGATAAAAGAAATTTTGCTCAGAACTCCTCAAAATCAACCCACAAAACATCATCCCCCTTCCTCTCCCCTAGGTAAAACATACACCACTGAAATGAAAATCCCCACATCTGACTAAAAACCAAGGGAACCCAGTACATTTTCATATCTTAGATCAAACTTAAGG
Source organism: Viscum album (assembly GCA_963277665.1). Taxonomy (NCBI): domain Eukaryota; kingdom Viridiplantae; phylum Streptophyta; class Magnoliopsida; order Santalales; family Viscaceae; genus Viscum; species Viscum album. The sequence continues at coordinate 1,513,056,521 of OY728127.1, read as the reverse complement.
TGATCTCAAGCTCCTCGAGCCAGCTTTCCATCTCCATGTTTGGAACACTACCCTATTACTTTCCCAAAGTCTATTGTTGGAAATCATGTAATGTTATCTGCCACTGGTCATCCTCCCCCACTAGATCAACCCACCTCCAATCAACTAGGTCGGCCTATTGAGACTCAACTACCTGAGCCACATGTGGATGATGAATGTGTTCCATAGCTGAAAAAAAAAGTGAACAAGGAATTTCTAAGCCTGAGTAGTATGGAATTTTATTTAAGATTCTTTTTAACTTATTTAACTCATTCTGTTATCTATTTCAAATCCTCAAAAACAACCCAAATTATACAATAACACAAGTCATTATAATTCATGTACCTTTCCTGGGCTCTCTAACCTGCAAACAGTGTAGCCTCACTTGGTCATTTGGTAGGCTCAGAGTCCTTGCATTGGATCATGGGGGGGCCTAAAATTCCATGTCCAACCTGATCTTCCTTGGTCTATGTCACGGACCAAGTTAACCTAACACTATTTCCCTACCAAGACATGAAATACTCACTATTCCTAACTTCAAACTTCATTCTATATCTCAACCATCACCTCTGATACAATTCTTTCATGTCCCCCTCCCTCCAAAGATGCCCCTCCTGAGCTGGAAATGGAGAAAGAGAGATAATGACCCCCGAGTCCCGTCGTTAGTAGGCCATGGGTGTTGGAACCAAGGATTTTATTTTCTGAAAAAGGATCATGGTTTTTGTGTTTTCTGTCAATCCACTCATGGATGATCAGGGAGATTTCAAGGAAAGGGGTCATATAGTTCAAGTTGAAAGAAGTTTTGAAGGTGACTTTGCTTCCCAGTATTTTCCAAATTTTTGGGTCCAAAATTTGGAGAATAGAAAGCATTGTAAAAAAGTAGTTCTTCTTAGAGGCCTTATGAAAACATGTAAAAGGCAAGAGTTTCACAGATATGGGCTTCTTGATTTGTTTTTTTCAAAGATTTAAAGAACTGAGATGGTGTGCTCTGTGATTATGAGAGTTTGATCTTTGAGATTTGTGAAAGGTATTATTCTAGAATCAGAATTTCATTTATATGTAAAAGGAATGTTTTTTTATGAATACTAGCATGAGGATTTAGAAGAAATGAAGTTTTGTGATTTTAGATGGTGTTTTTGTGTGGTTACAACAAGCTCTATGAACTAGAAATTTCATCAGAGCTTTGTGAGATGGAGGAAGCACCATAAAGACATTTTTATTGATCTGGATTTTGCGCCTGAATAAGCGGAGCTCCATGACTCAACCGTTCCTATAAATAAGAGTCCACCCCTCTCCATTTAGAAAAAATCTTAAGAGAGAAAATCCAGAATCGCTCTAACTTCGTGAAGCAAGGGTTTCTCCATGAAGCAAGGATTCATTGTAAGCTTGATCTTTGTGAAAAAACTATTCTAGTATTGATCGAAGTCAATGCTTCTAAGTTTTGGTCACTTCGCTGAGATGGGATGTTCTACATTGGCTCAGTGAGCTTCATGAAGTAGGTTTCTTTGCGAGGTATTAAGCTTCAAGAAGGGTTTTTCCCTGCAAGGAAGTGAATATTAGTGAATTTACGTATAAACAACACATTGTTAGCAAATGCTCCTTGGATTTATCCCTTTGCGGTGAACTAAGTAAAAGTTGTGTTTCATCTCCTTACTTTATTTTGATTGATAGATTTAAAAAGTTCTTACCAACATGGTAACAATATACACAACTTTAAAAATAAAAAGTTGGAAACCTAATTCACCCCTCCCCTCTCAGAGTGTTTCGGGGTCCTTCAAGTGGTATCAGAGCTAGGTTGCTGGTGTTTGATCTGTCTTATACCATTATGGAGAATTCAGCCAATGTCAGGGGAGTACCCCTCTTCGATGGAAGTAATTGTCAGATCTAGAATAATATAATGAGATATCATCTAAGAACTCTTGGAATGGAAGTCCTATTTTCTACTATTCAAGGAATACAAATTACTGATCCAACAGGGTTATCTATGACTGATGTAGACAAAAAAATTCTTTATGTAGATTCTAAAGCACATAATGCTCTCACTGCAACCCTTTCTGACAAGATCTATCTAAAGGTGATGATTTTCACCTCAGAAAATTCCATGTGGGATAAACATGAAAATATTTATGAAGGATATAGAAAAGTGAAGGAGGAAAAACTACAAGTCCTTCACAATAGGTTTGATTATCTGAACATGTATTCTAATGAGAATGCAGACTCTTTATTCAATCAAATTACTGAAGTTGTTAGAGAAATTTTAGGTCTAGGTGAATAAATCAAAGATATTGATATTGTAAATGTAAAGACCCAGAAATTTCATGTTAATTATTTTTTTAAATATATAGGAATTTTATGAGTCCTCGAAAATTGATGGTGCATGATTCTGAGGCCCGTTGTTCCCTGAATGAATTTTTGAACTTTTTTTCGGGTACGTTTAGTAAAAGTACGAGCGGGATTTTATAACTTTTTAATCGGTGCATGGAATTGAAATCTGAGGGCATTGTTGAACTCGTAGCGCTGGTATTCGCTTAAAGAGACATTTACCTCGACCACAGTAGGTTGAGGGTGAAAGATAGTTTTTCACTTTTTTGTGGGAAAATAAAAAATAAATTTTTAACATTTTATTTTTATTCTTGAAACCTCCTTTGATTTATGGAGGTGGGGAACACAAGAGTTTATCCACCAAATTTAATGCTTGGTGGCGTGGAGCACTCGAACCCTCTTAATGGGAGAAACCCCTTGAACTTCCTCATTAATGAGGAATTAACCAATGGACTTCCTCCCCATTAATTATTCTCCCATTTAATTATGCCTCATCGATTAATTAATGTTGCCAACTTATTTTGTGCCAACAATTTAAAATTGTAAAAACACTTTTTAATTTGGTTGGATATTTATTTTGAGAGCATTCATTGGGAAAAGGGTTGGAAAATCTTTTAAGAGAACTTGGAGGAACACATCCTCCAATAGAAAATGCTTCTTAAAACGAAGAACATTGACGTTCTCCAACAACTTTGACTCCTTCCTCATGACATCCTCCAATTGTGGACATATTCAACAATGAAGAACCACCTCCATCGAAGAGCGTTTATCTGATGAACAAGCTCAATATCGGAGGTGTGTGGCAGGCTCCACGAACGTCGACATATTCAACTTCTCTCTCGCAACACAACAACAAACCTTCAAGTTAGTGGTTTAATTATGTGGGATTATCGAATCCCATGTTCTTCCCTTCAAAACAAAGAACGTGGAACAAATCACTAACTGGTTGGTCCGTGGATGATTTATTTTTGCAGGATTGGGAATAATTATTTCAGGTGGTTGTAGGGATTGTTGTTTGAATTCCCCCCTTACCCGTTTTTGGAAATTATTCGTGACTCAAGAAACAATTGTGAACTGATTTCAACCACTCTAACGCGGAGGTTATGGGCCAAACAAATATGACCTGACCTCTCCATAAACCCTTTTGTTTTTTATGAAATCTTTGCGACTGAGGAAGATGGTAATCAGAGGACGGCCGCATGACGAGGTCAGTGGCGTGCATCCATGCTGCTTGGCGAACAAGGAGATGTGACTTGTGATGTGGTGAAAAATGGAGGACGGTCGTCTGAGCCGGCCACCGACGAAGGTGTGGCGCATGACCATGCCGCACAGAGAATATGGTTGGCCATCCGGCCAGCCACGGCGTCACCCCACCGCACTGCGGGCCTCATGCCAAAAGAGGGACTTATCCGAGAAGAACCACCTTCGATCCACCAATAAAACCCTTTTATTTGCCTCCAAATTGAGACAAGGAGTTTCCCAAACCTCTGAAAACTGGAACTCCCACGTGATCCATGAGTGGGAGCAAGAATTTGGGAAAAATGGGAAATCTCGAGTGGCACGGGACTTAAAAACCCTAACATTAAGTGGTCGCATGGTTACCCCGCATGGTTTGGAAAACCGTGCGCCAACCATGCAGTTTACACTATCTCACTCAGAAACTTCGCACGGATTGCCCGCACGGTCTGAAAAACCATGCGTTGACCGTTCGGAGCCCACTGCCAAGGATAATAACGTATAGACGGAGTTCCTGTTTGATGCACTATCTGTTCTGTTAAGACCCCTATGACGTAGAGGTCCTTTGAGATACTTCTTCGTGAGACTTTGTGGCAGTTGGAGTATCGACCAGTCACTTGTGGAGCGGACCCTCCTGAACACAAGTGATCTTAGTGTGGGAACCATGTAGCTGGATGTGACAATGTACTAGGATCCTATGTGGGTCTGATGATGTAATGGAGATGTACTAGGATTCTGTTTGGGTCTGACGACGTACTGAAGATGTACTAGGATCCTATGTGGGTCTGACGACGTATTGGAGATGTACTAGGATCCTATGTGGGTCTAAGGACGTACTAGAGATGTACTAGGATCTTGTGTGGGTATGAAGACATAATGGAGATATACTAGGATCATGTGTGGGTCTGACGATGTACTAGAGATGTACTAGGATCCTGTGTGGGTCTGACGACGTACTGGAGATGTACTAGGATCCTGTGTGTGTCTGACGACGTACTGGAGATGTACTAGGATCCCGTGTGGGTCTGACGACGTACTGGATATGTACTAGGATCTTGTGTGGGTCTGACAACATACTGGCGATGTAATAGGATCTTGTGTGGGTCTGACGAAATACTGGAGATGTACTAGGATCCTGTGTGGGTCTGACGATGTACTGGAGATGTACTAGGATCCTGTGTGGCTCTGAAGATGTACTGGAGATGTACTAGGATCTTGTGTGGGTATAACGATGTACTGGAGATGTACTAGGATCCTGTATGGGTCTAACGATGTACTAGAGATGTACTAAGATCTTGTGTGGGTCTGATGACATACTAGAGATGTACTGGGATCCTGTGTGGGTCTGAAGACGTACTGGAGATGTACTAGGATCCTGTGTGGGTTTGACGACATACTGGATATTTACTAGGATCCTTTGTGGGTCTGACGACGTACTGGAGATGTACTAGGATCTTGTGTGGGTTTGACGATGTACTAGAGATGTACTAGGATCCTGTGTGGGTCTGACGATGTACTAGAGATGTACTAGGATCCTGTGTGGGTATGACGACGTACTGGAGATATACTAGGATCCTGTGTGGGTCTGATGATGTACTGGAAATGTACTAGGATCCTGTGTGGGTCTAACGATGTACTATGATCCTTCATGGGTCTGCCTCTTAACAGATTAAGATAAATTAGTAGTTATATCTAATCATCTCTACTACTTTACTTAAGTTATACCTGGTGTGAGTTGAGCCCGTACCTATGTGGTATTTCCCTTTTCGGTAATACCTTGGTGGTATTCTTCTCTGTGGCATACCTGTGTGGTACTTACCTTCGTGGTATTCCTTCCTTTGTGGAACAGTTGAGCTTGGGCTTTTGAGTTGGACTCTGTGTTTTCTCATAATTGATATGGGAATACTTGATAACTTAGGTATATTTATGGGCATATACCTAAGTAGGGTTTTCGGTTGATTTCATGCTATGTGGTTTATCCTTTGTGGATTTTGTGAGACCTTGAGGGTCTCGGGGTCCCTACTGAGTATTGTTATACTCACCCCTACATAGGCTATACCCGCACCTTGTTGTGTTTGGTTCAGATGATGGTCATCACTGACTGAGGATGAGGGTACCAGGACTGGACGGTGCCCGGAGGTGGACCATACGGCGTGTCAGTACACAGAGGAGATGGGCGGATGTGGAGTGCTGAGGAGGCGATCTGTACCTACCCTTCAGGTAGGAACCTCGGAGGACGACCTAGTAGTTGTATTTCTCTTTCTTCAGTTGTAATATATTTCAGTTGTACTTGTACCTTTACTATTGGGCTTGTATTCCAGTCCCTCTTACTTTCAGCACTCTTTTTTCTATATAGTTTACTTGTGTTCGTATCTTGTTGTGTGCTTGGTTGAGTGTGTTTATAGGTTTTAAAGGCAATGCATTCCCAGTTTTAGGGAATACACCTTTCGGTGCTAGTCTCCCGCCCTTGGCCTATGGAAGGCGGGCTTAGGGTAGTCACAGCACGGGCCCCGGGGGACGGGTCATGACAGTAAATAAAATATTGTGAATACTTCCACCCCTGTACAATGAAAAGGTGTCATCTCTTGAGGAAAGAGATATTTCCAAACTTTATCTAGATTATTTTATGAGAAACCTTGTGGAATATGAAATTAGAGCCAATCCATAAGATGTTACGACTCGAGTGAGAAAGGAAATGGAGTCCAAAGCCATGGACAAATTGAAAATTTAAAAATATATTAGTGGTGAAGATTATGAGGAAAAATAAATTCTTTCTCTCATTTCCAAGAAGTTCCATAAGTGAAAAGGGAAATTTAAATGGATGTAACCTCTATCTTGCTTTCGTTGTGGAAAAGTTGGGCACATTTCCTCTCAGTGCTCAAGAAAGTTCGAAGATGAATAAAGAAAAGGTGAAAAAATTAAGAATCCTCAAAAAAGGTTTTTCAAAAATGGAGACTTCAAATCTAGAAAGAAAGTATAGAAGAAGAGTTTTATCTATGAAGAGGAAGATGATGAAAATAAATTCTATGAAGAATAAGAACTAGAATTTAAATTTAGAGACCATGCTTCCATGATGGATACCATCGAAAAGTCAGAACTATCAACAGACAAAGATAAAGATAACTAGTTGACAACTAATTCCAATCCCAAGTTACAACTTAAGGAAGATTTTGGTCAGCTTTAGAATAATAGTAAAAGATGTAATAAGTGAAAATAAATTGTGGAAGAATCATCAGAATATGTTGATCATCTTGAAGCTAAAATTGAATGAATGGATGAACTGGTGAAAGTACAATCATCAATCCTTGAAAGGAAAGATGATGTAGTGGAACTAAAGCTTATAATCGAAGAATAGGCAAATATCATCAATGAATTTACCTCAAGACTAAAAGAGAAGTCCAAAAATGTTAGGGGACTCTAAGAATAAGTTGTTACACATAGGAGTATGTTCAAAAGTGAATCAAGTTCAAAATAAGAAAAGAAGAAAAGAAAATTTGGTAGGTTCCTGGATGTTGAGCTGATGGAGAGAGAAAAACAAGGTTCTGATGAAGTTGAAAATATTTTGAGTGATCAAAGAACCATACACATAGAAAATAGTGGAATCGATTGTGATGCCAAAACATCAAATGCTGCAAATAAAGTGGACCAGAATAAAGGGAATATGAAAATTGATCATGTTGTAAAATCACCAAAAGTGTTGAAAAAGAGACCCTTAAATCAAACTAAAATAAGAACAGAAGACTATCCTCAAGCTTCAAGAAATAACATGCAGTCATACAATTTTCCCAAGGAAGAAGGAATGAGGACAAATAGAAGTGATAATACATTTCCTCTCATGAAGTTTCAATTATGCGGATATCTGGATCATACTATGTCATATTGTGAAGAGGAAAGGATCTATCTGAAAGGGGGAGAGCTATGAGTTCAACAGAGGAGAACAAATTCATATCCTACTACTTATAGTAGAAACAATGTCTATGGATATTGTTTTTCGTTGTTCTAACTTTTTCGAAAAGCCATTTATTATAGGCAGAGGAGTGACATGGACACCTCATACTAAAGTCGGAGACAATTCTAAGCACTTCAACAAGGCATTTTTTCTCTTTCAAATAGGTTTTCTCCTCTAGAAGAATATTTTTACTATGAAGAACCCGTGTACACAGAGGAGAGAATTGAAAGTTTGTTAGTGTCCTACACTCAATCCAATGTCTCATGGAGAGAAAATAAGAAAATTGAGAAATCTAACCTTGCTGAGGTAACCCTCAAAGCTATAGAAAGAAACAGCACCTATAATCTTGATAGTGTTTTTTCATCTCATATTACAGGTAATGAAAACTTGTTAAATAATGTCAAGAGGAGGGTTGATGGAATAGTACGGTTTGGTAATGATGGATCTCTAAAAAGCAAGGGCAGTAGAAGTACTGAACTAGATAATGGAGAGCTAAAGAAAATTGATGTCCTTTATATGTATGTCCTATTTCATAATCTTCTCAGTGTGAGTCAAATCTATGACTCAGGACTTATAGTTACCTTTAATCATAAAGGTTTCACTATCAAGGGAAATACAGGAAATTCACTTATGAAAGGATGCTAACCGAAGGCAACCTCTATCAGGTTGATAGTAAAGAAAACATTTTCTACATGACTTTTGAAGAATAAAATAACATGTGGCATCAGATATTGGGGCACATAAATCATCAAGACATGGAAAATATATCTAAGATGAAGATAGTCATGGATATCCCTAATATGAAGCGTGGATAAGAAAAGACTTGTGATGCTTGCATACAAGAGAAACTGGTCTGCAATTCCTACCAGTCAAAGAAGAAAAGAGCATCAAATCTACTTGACCTTATCCAGACAGATTTATGTGGCTTGATAAATGTTGCTGGAACACATGGAGAAAGATACTTTGTTATTTTTATAGATGATTATAGTAGAATGGCATGTGTGATTATTATACACAGGAAGAGACAAGTTCTTGATTGCATGAAAATATATCAATGAATCTTTGAGAATGATATTGGATGGAAAATCAAAGTCATATGATCTGACAATGGAGGGGAATACATGTCCATTGAATTTAAAAATTACCTAGAGAATCATGGGATACAACATGAGGTGGGAGCTATGATAACTCCACAGAAAAATGGAGTTGTTGGGTGCATAAATCAATAGGTAAACAACATAGCCATAACTATGCTGATTGAGAGTCGTATTCCTCAACATTACTGCAAATAGGCCATTCAAGCAGTTTTGTATATTCAAAATCGAACAGGGCTTTATATGGGTGAGACAAAGACAACATATGAATTGTGGTATGTAAGGAAGCCCTCTTTGAAATACTTTTGTGTTTTTGGAAGTAAATGTTTCATTATAAAAAAAATAAGGAAATCAAGGGAAGTGTGGTGAGAATGAAGACGAAAGAATTTTCCTTGGATACTCAATGAATAGAAAATCCTACAAGTGTTTCAACAAGAGCTTATGAAGGATTGTGGAAAGAAGTGATGTTAAGATCATTGAAGAGAAAAACACAAGTGATTTAAGGAATTCATATGATGATGTTATAAAAGATAAGGAAGATTTTAAACATGAAGCAAATGAAAATACATAAATAGAGGAAGGTGTAAAAAAATCACAGGATCCACATCATGATGTTGACTCAGAAAAAGAATCTGAGGAGGAAACCATGGCTGGAGAGAATTTGGTTTAATCTCAAAGGAGGAATTGAAGAGAAGAAATTAATCAATCCAACATTATTGGGGATTGGACTTCACCCACATAGATGAAGAGAATGAGGAATAATTCAAAATCTATATTTCTATCAATTTTGGAACCATACTCATTTAAAGAAGTTGTAAAGGATGAATCATGGGAGAAATCCATGAACGAAGACTTAGATTAGATTGAAAAGAATAAAACATGGGACCAGGTCAAGAGACTTGAAGGTCACAATGTGATTGGTATGAAGTGGATCTTCAAGAACAAGTTTTAAGAGCATGAAAATTTACTCATAACAAGGCATGTTTGGTTTGTATAGGATACTCACAAATTGAAGGCATTGATATTGAAGATACATTTGCTCCAATAGAAATACTGGAGTCAATCAGTTTATTTCTTTCCATGGAAATATAGAGAGGTTATAAAGTTTATCAAATGGATGTCAAGACAGTATTCTTAAATGAATTTTTGGATGAAGAGGTCTACATCGAATAACCCATGGGGTTCTTTCTTGGAAATGATGAACTGAAGGTTTATAAATTAAAGAAAGCTCTTTATGGCCTGAAACAGGAACCACAGGCATGGTACTCTTGGTTGGACTCTTATCTAATAAATATTGATTTTAAAAGAGGAGGATTGGATCACAATATCTATGTGAAGAATTATCAAAAGGATCAGTTCATGGTATTGTTATACATGGAAGATATTATTTTTGGTGGAAGCAGGCAGGGATCAGTGGATGAATTTTCTAATCGCATGAAATAAGAATTTGAAATTTCCATGATTGGTGAACTCACATACTTTTTAGGGTTGCATGTGATTCATAAGAAGTATTACACTTTCATTTCTCAAGAAAATTATACAAGAGATCTATTGAAGAAATTCAATATGCATGATTCCAAAACAATGTCGACTCTGATTGCGGTTGGAACAAATCTCAGGAAGCATGAGTAAAGGAATTTTGTTGATCCCACCATGTACAGAAGAATCATTGGAAGCCTCTTGTACCTAACGATTACATGTCTAGATATTATCTTTGAAACTTTCCTTGTATCCCTCTTTCAGAGTAATATGAAGGAAGAAAATATGGGGTCAATCAAAATCATTGTGAGGTAAATTCACGGTACTCATAATTATAGATTATACTTTGATGTAGGAAGATAGAGTGAACTATAAGAATTTTATAATACTGACTGGGCTGGAGATGTTGTGGATAGAAATTCTACCAGTGGTGGATAATTCTATATTAGGAAGAAATGTGTGGGTTGGCTAAGCAAGAAGTAGGAAATTACTTCTCTTAGTACTGTTGGAGTTGAATATATATCTGCTACCAAGGCGTGTACTCAATTAATTTAGATGAAGCAGAAACTCACTAACAAAGGTGATGAGGTGAAACAACCAATGGTGATTTAATGTGATAACAAGAGAACAATTGATCTTATGAAGAATCATGTTCATAATTCTTGTATGACACACATTGATATTAGATATCACTTCATCAAGGAAAATTTTAAATAAGGCATGATCAAAATGGACCATGTGGGAACTGATGAGAAAGTGGTTGACATTATGACCAAGCCACTATCAATGGTTGTGTTTGAGAAACATCGGTTGAACCTCGGTGTTCATCCACCTCCCAGTGCATAAGTAGGTTGCAAGATTCCCCTCTCCCCAATTGTTTTAACTATGTTAATCTGTTTGTGGAAGTGATGCAAGTTTATGGGGGAGATACGATCCATGGGGAGTACATTCTGAGCTCTAAAATGTTTAAATACCATTCTTTGGGTTTATTTTTAATGGGGGAGAAATGGATAAATTTAATGTGAAAATTTGGAGGATGAATGTTTTTTTTTTGGTTGCAGGATGGTTGCAACAGAATAGAGATCTTCAAAGAAGATAATGTGAAGGGAGAAAAAAAAGTGTTTCATGATGAATCAATTAGATCATTCATTCGAACACTCAAGAACATGATTCATGTCTTCCCTCTTGTTTTCTATAACGATCATTGCACATGTAGACTTAGAGTATTGGCTAAGTTGATTCTTGCGTAACAGGTGTTGATAGTGGCTGGTGCTCTGTTGAATTTATCTGAATATTTACAACAAACCCAAAGGGGGAAACTTTTGGAACCAAGGATGTTCTTTTCTGAAAAATGAGATTGGTTTTTGTGTTTATTGTCAATCCTCTCATGGATGATCAGGGAGATTACAAGGAAATGGGTTATATAGTTTGATCTGAAAGCAGTTTTGAAGGTGACATTGTTTCCCATTATTTTTCAAAAAAATTTGTCCAAAATTTGGAGAATGGAAAAAATTGAGAAAATTGGTTCTTCTTAGAGGCCTTATGAAAATATAGAAAAGGAAAGAGTTTCACAGAGATGCGATTATTTATTTTTGTTTCTCAAATATATAAATAACTAATATGGTGTGCTCTACGATTATGAGAGTTTGATATTTGAGCTTCATGAAAGGTATTCTTCTATAATCAAATTTTCATTTATATGGAAAAGTCATTTTTTCCATGAAGAGTGGAATGAGGATTTCGAAAAAATGAAGCTTTTTTATTTGAGATGGTGTTTCTTTGCAGTTACGATGAGCTCTGGGAACCATAAATTTCAGTGGAGCATTGCGAGATAGAGGAAGCGTCGTAGATGTGTTTTGACTGATCTAGATTTTACGCCTGAAGTGGCGGAGCTCCACGACTCGCCCGTGCCTATAAATAAGACTTTACCCCTCTCTATTTTGAAAGAAAAAACTTAAGATAGAAAATTCATAATCGCTCTAACTTTGCGAAGCAAGGGGTGATCCACAAAGCAAGGATTCATTGTAAGATTGAGATTTGTGAAAAGACTATTCTAGTATTGATCGAAGTCAATGCTTCTAAGTTTTTTTCAATTCTTTGAGATGGGGTGTTCGGTGTTATCTTAGTCAGCTTCGCAAATTAGGTTGCTCTGAGAGTCAGTAAGCTCCATGAAGGGTTGTGCTCTATGAGGTAGTGAGCTCCGTGAAGGTTTGTTCTCTGTGAGGTGGTGTGCTCTGTGAAGGTTTGAGATTCATAAAGGGGCTTTGTGAAGGGTTGTTTTGAGTATCAGTGTTGAGTGGTTGTGGATTTCAGTGAGCATCTACTCAGGTATTTGATGCAAGCAGTGTCTTGTGCTGGATAGAGAAAAAGACTCCAATGCCCATCTGTTGAAGTGACCTTCAAGTCGATAAACTGAGTTAAACCTATCTCATAGTAGTGAGTTAGGGGAGTTGATGGAAGTGTTCTGAGGGAAGCAATGAGTTATCCTTGAACTTTTGTAAGGGAAGTGTGGCTAGAATAGATTGATTATGAACAAACTCTTGTACTCCAAAACTGGTGAAGATTAGTGGATTTAGGTACGACCGACACAATGTCACTGTATGATCCTTGGATGTAGCCCTTTACGGTGAACCAAGTAAAATTTTTTTGTAATCTCCTTGATTTCTTTTGATATATAGATTTAACAAGTTCCTATTAATGTGGGAAAAATATACACAACTTTAAAAAGAAAATTTTGACACCCCGATTCACCCCTCCCCTCTCAGGGTGTTCCGGGGTCCTTTACTAGGGTGGTGACCAGCACCAAGGGTATAAAAATATCAAAAAAATGGGAGGCATTACTCTTTTTATAGTGACCAAGATCGGGAGATAAGATGTATCAACCTCAAAACAACTCCAAGACATAAATATAAAAGAAATCCAAAACCATCCCATATGCATATTTAAAACAGAACTTTTATAAATATAAATAAACTCCGAAGTAAGTAAAAAAAGTAAAGCTAAGCAGTGACAACAACTTTCCCAATGTCCAAGCTAGTAACACCTAGAACAGTCTCTGTTGTACTCCTAGAAACTTGAAAGTAGTTTATAGCATAGGGTGAGCATACAAGTATATTCATTAGTAAAAACCAAAGTCTCTCATGTATAAGTGGGAGAATCATACTAATGCCCCCGTGAGAAAATAGTAAAACCAAAAACACCTAATAAGGAATACTAACCATCCCCACATCACCAAGGCACACTCACTAAATAACACAATTCAGGTAAAGTAATATAGTAATAAAATCTATGATAGGGTACCCCCACACCACTTTACCACTGATTATCCTCTCTCACCCCCTAATAGAAAACGTCGTGGCACTCCCACCTCTTCTGAAAGTACCATGTCACAACCCACCAGCACACACCTGGGCCTCATAGTTAGTCCTGAAATCTTGGAAAATTAAGCTTATCACACCTCTCCCACACACACCTAGGCCTCAAAACCACATCCTTCCCACAAACACCTGGTCCACATACCACGTGATATCCCAAAAACACCTGGTAAATCACAACACATCTCATCTCGAAGACACCCAGGAAAGCACAACTCGCCTTCACACACCCGGGCCCCAAAAACCACAACCTACCTGAATAATCTTGGGCCATCACCACCTGGAAGAGGGATCTGGGAAGAGCGAGTGGCCATCCATCCATCCTCCCACCATGATTTTTGGGAAAGACACTATCCCCCGTGACAATGGGGGTGTTTGGAACATAGTTCTCAACTACGGTGGAGTGTGTATAGAAAACACAAGGAAAATGCAGGTATACATATATAGTATCAAACACTCAATCCCAACCAATAGGTTCTTTATCAAACAAATAACCACCCCATAACACTGCCAACTTTTCTGCTACTTCTAAATGCATTTATCAACATTAACGACTGTCACTTCTGAAGTTGATAAATGAATGTTTCTTCACAAAAAGCCACAAACTCAATTTATATCCATTTCTTGAACAATTTAACAATTATTATTCTTTATTAACCATTAATTTATTCATTTCATCACTATTTGGGAAACTACTAAGTATATCACACAACAATCCACACAGAAAAAGTCACACAGAGGATGAAGAACCACGGTAAAGGAATTAACCCACTTTATATCATAACAAAACTTATCCTAAGAGACGTGGAGTGAAGATTTGGGTGTGATACTCATGGAGAAACTTTAGACGAATTTCCCATACCAACCACTTCCATCATCATTCTTAAGAGTCAGTCCTCCCAATCCATCCTCTCAACAAAACAAACCCCCAACTTACAGCCACACCCAGCAACACATCTCATCACAACCAAACTCAGTAGCCCCACTGCATAACCCCATAACACCCATCAACACACAACCACACAACCCAATCACAGTCTTATTGTATAACACTTCCCATCCATTCCATATCCACACCCATTTACTAAACTAGTACCCCCTATGTACAAATATTCCCATAACCACAACAATCCGCACACTAAATATATAGCCAGAACTGTAGCCCCGCTACACAAACGGTCCACACCACAACCATCGAACCACCCACGCACACTACCATGCTCCCAATCGCAGCACCATACAAATGACACAGGGCACAATTTCTAGATTTAATAAGACATCCCATATTTAATTCCACTCATTAATTCCAGGGTTACTATAGAACAAGTTCAATCCTAAGGCATCCATTTATTTAATTGAATATGTGTGGTTAATCAATTTCATATATATATATATATATATATATATATATATAATCATTCAATAGAGGACCAAAAATGAGCATTCATAATCCATCATAGGTTCACACACAAAGACCACAAACTTCCATGATTTTCAGTAGGCATATATCCCATATAGATCACTATATCAACAGATAACAAAGTAGAACATAAGTCACTTTCCCCTAGCCCTGCATGTTGATCTTTAAACAGAATTAATTATATTTATTTAGTTGGTGTTATGATATATTCACAAGGGAGACATTCATACACCCACCCCACATGATACAAAAATAAAATATATATGAAGGAATTCCTACCTAAAGAATAGATGATTATCACCTCCTTATTTCACCAAAATAGGGGGTGCGCAAGAAGCAGAAAACCCTCCAGGGAATTTTGATCTAAAGGTACATCACAACACACGAATCCTTGGGAAAAAAAGGTTTTGGGTTCCTCATATCAAGAAGAGAAAAGGAAAATTCACTAGGAAGAAAGAATCTCTACTTTTGAAAGGCTAGATCTTATATCAACGGGAGAAATGGTTTTTAAAATCCATTAAAGGTGGATCTTGACCAAGACCACGTGATTTGGGAGTCAAAGGAAGATTTGGGTTTTTAGAAGATAGATACAATTCTAAACGAATCCCAAAAACCATTAAAATATGGTATTTAACTCATTTTATGTCAAATAAAATGTTAAAGGGGAGAAACTATAATAAACTGAAAAATTGGAGAATTTTGGAATTTTGACAAACTATTGAAAATGAATCACTGGTAGAAGAGTCACCGGTGGATGATTCACCATTCAGTGAGCTACCAATGCGAGTCACCATTATGACTCATCGGTCCTGACACACCATTCTGAGCTACTGGTGGATGAGTCACCGTCGCGAATCACTGCCACAACCTACCATTTCCACCTACCATTACGACTCACCGCTGGTGACCTACTGGTGAAAGTCACCATTGTGACTCACCGGTGCAAGTAACCGTTGCGACTCAGTGTTGAGACCTACCATTTCCACCTACCAGTGTGAGTCTCCATTGTGAATCACTAGTCCAACCCACCATTAGATGAGATACCATTGGGAAAAATTGGATTTTTTTTAAAAAAACTCTTGAAATAAGTTAGTGTTACATCCCAGAACACCTTAAACACCATATTTTCACAAATTAATGGACCAAGTAGGTCCAATCCATTATAGAAATGCACCACATCATGGAAAAAGGTATGATATCAGGAAAATTTGTTTTTTTAGTGATCAAATAAAATAATATATCTTGTTGGAGTTGTGTTCTTTGAAGGGAAACCATGTGTAATAATTTTTGGGGGGTCTTAACTCATTTTGACCCAGTTGAATCCTAGAAAAAACATTTTTCCTTCCTTAAATTATGAGGGATCTAGAACCATATGAATTTCATAAGAGACTTTAGGTGATTCTTCATTCCATATATTCTTACTTTGGGTATTTACGGGATGAATAAATTAGATATAGGTGGATTAATACTCACTCTAATTATGAAAATAACTTGGAATATTGGGTGTTTTAAAATTCTAATGCTTGTTCTAAACTATGATTAAATATTTTTACCAATATTAGGAATTTTATCTTACTTGTATGTGGGTTTTGGAAATAAAGGTTTTGAGTGTGTGTGGTGCTCATGGTTTTATGGAATGGAATTGGAATGGTGTTTTGTAAATGGTGTTTTTTGTGCATTCTCATTTTATAAAAGGGGCCATGTTGATTTGGGCATGGTTTTTGTACTGAAAATGTGGAACATTGGGATTTTTCTCGACCACATGATGACTTGGGTTAGAGGAATGGGGTTCCACTCATGAGTTTGGGTATGTTCTGTGAGTTCATCATTAGTGGGGGTGGATGAATTATGTGTGTGAGTGCATGTAATTGTGGGTGCGATGTGGTGAGGATGGTTTTGTGGAAACTATGGATTCCAAAGGAAAGGTGGATTTTAGTGTGATTTATCTATATTAATTGTTTTTCTTGTGTATCATATTACTCTTCTCTCCCATTTTATATGAAATGTGAACTAAATTATTCTTGTTTATAATGTTTTGGAAATATTTGGGGGATTTCCTACTAATCCAATATACCCATCCCCTAAATATTCACTTTGGTTTGTATATAGTCAGTATTCTCTATGATACAGGTAAGGGGAGGACCTCTTACATTCTAGTGAGTTGTACTACTGTTGTGGACTAAGATGGAGTTATGATCTTAGTGGTAGTTTTCATGTGAATCATGGGAGTGTGTCATGTGGAAACCTTGTCTTTCATTTTGGTTCTTCTAGTCCAATAGTATTTATATTATTATTGGTTGGTGTACTCTTATTATTGTGTATGGATATGTTATATATTGTATTTTATTCTTGTTTCATTTATGAATCATGTTATACTTTATCTTGGGGTAGTTTTCTATGAGTTATTTTATATGTAAGGGATATCATTCCCCATTATATTATTAAACCCTGGTTATTTAATGACAACCCTTAGTGTCCAAATAATTTCAACTAAGGTTAGTGGCACCTTGGTCCTACCCAAGTCAATGGTTTGAGGTTGGGATATTTTAAATGGTATCACTTTAGTGTGTTCTATCATTTGGGGTGGTAGGCATGGAGATAAGATGTATTGGTACTTGAAATTTATAGAGATAAAAATTCATATCTAACCTATTTATGTTAAACTTCAAGTTACTAGGGTGGACCTAATACAAAAAAGTGTTTCTAAGCACTTCTAGTCATGTTGTCGCATTATCATCATTTTTTAGATAATTAGTGTTTCGTATCATGAATTTGTAAAGTGAATTTCCACTAGGATTCCAATATTCACATGGTGTTTTATTTATTATGAATTAGTAAATGATTAAAGGATAATTTTTATTGTTTTAAATGGTTGGTTCTAGTAGTGAATGAAATTGAGAGTTTATAAGAAATGGATTCCAAAAAATGGTAGAATATGGTTGGGTTCTGTGTTGTTTATTGATTATAGTTGGTATTGATTTGTGTTTATATACTCCTTGTGATTTATTGTTTAGAGGAACATGAAACTAATGAGTAACTAAAACATAAATTAGTAATGTATCTGTTTTAAAGTAACTGATCAAATGGTAAAAAAATCCTAGTTATTTTAAGAAGATGTTAACAATTACTAAAAGTGTATCTAAAAGAATGATCACATGTTTACTACATAGTTTGTTTAGTCATTGGTGGAATTTTTATAACTTAGAAAACAAATTACATGATAGGGTGGGCTATTTTAATGTTAAAGTTTAATTTTTTTATGAGATACCATGTGTTCACTTAAAATTTATAATTTTAAACTTGATTAGACAAAAACCATTCTATAAAATTAAGTGTTTTCTTGTTAATTTTAAGGCATGATAAATAATATAATGTTGTTTTTATTCTATAGTATATCAATGGGAAGTTGAGTAAGTTTAATATGATTAATATTATAGCATACATAATTAGGAATATGTTGAATTTTATAGCCTATTAAATACTTAGTATTTTACAGACCTGGTAAAATGGTTAATTTACAAGTTGTGAAAGCATGCTAAAATTTATGACATGTTAATTGTAGATATTTAATTAGGTTATTAAATAATAATTATGGATTGATAAAAAAATTGAGTAAGGAATTTAATCCTTGAGAATCATGATAAGATAATAAAAGATGTGCTATAAAATTTTATTTTCTTCCCAGTTAGAAATAAATAAATATTTCATATTTATATGGAACATGGAATAATTAGTTTATGTATTAAACTAGTTTATTGAGGATGAGTTGATAATGAATCTAGTAACCTTTCATGTATATGAAATGATTATTTAACATTGTTTAATTTTTTCTTATTTGTGGTTGTAGGATTTGTTTGGTGTGCTTATGTGATATGGTTGAGGATGTCATATATTTGTTGATAAAGTAGTTTTTAAAATTAAAGAACATTGTTGCTGGGTTTTTTTTTACAAATATTTTTTTGATTTAAATCAGATTTTACAAAATTATTTTTTGGAATGTTTTATGAAAATTTTCAGTTATTTTGGGTTTGAAAAACGATTTAAAAACTTTTCTTTAAATGGAAACTAGTGGAAAATAATTTCTAAAAGGAAACCTTTTATTGTTTTGAAATCTATAATTATCTGATTTTTAGAAAGTTTTTTTATAAATATTGCATTATTACATGTCCATATTTAATTAAAAAGTGGTTTTATGAATGGTTTTACATGTGTTACAATTTTATAATGCTTTGTTTAAATTGGGTTATACAAAATATAAATATTTAATGAAAACCTTATCATTTTTTTGGGAAATTGAGAACTTTTCATGTGGTTTTCTAGGTAATGTTATATTTTTATGAATTGGTAGGTGTAAACCTTATGGTGGATTGCTATAATGGGAAGTAGTGAGTTACTATGCCTAGGAAAGATGTTGTTAGATATTATCTTGGAGGAATTATTATGTTTTTTTTGGTTGTTATGCTAGTTATGATTGTTACACTTGATATGTTACTTGTGCTTCCATGTTGATTAAACTTGTTGTACTAGTAAAATTTTTATGTTTCTAGTAATAATAGTTCTATTAAGTTTGGTTATTGTTGTTGTGTTTTAGAAATGATACAAAGGAGGAAATAGGGATTCCAGGTTAGAAAGATATCTTATGTGATGATCGTCAAGATGCCTATTGTGTAATAGGATCTATTGAATATTTATGCTGGTCACCATGATCAGTTATCATTGACATGGTGAAGAATTGGTGTAAATTCCTTACCTTGTAAATAGACATATTTGGTATAATCTTGGGCTAGCATTCAATGTCTTGTTATTCATGACGATTCTCTCTCACATATTTATATGGGGTCATACATATTTTTAATGGATATCAGATACAGATATAGCAGGAGTAGAGGCATTATAGGTAGAGTTGGGAACCATATCTTTTCAATCACCAATTGAACTGTGTGGACCATAGGTCCAGTTAGAGTAATTGAGAAACATGTATCACTTTATTTCTCAATAACCTATCTCAGTTGAATCTCTTGGTTCGTTATGGTTTTTCAGGATTATTTTTAGGATGGTTAACCTCCTTTGAAGTTTTTTGTGGTATGGGTGAGTGCATAGACATATACCTGGCTTTATCAATGTGTGAGAGAATTTCATAGCATGGTGGAATGGTATCATTTCTATATACCTTGAGGACTCAAAACCTCTGTGATTGGTGTGTTATTTTCATATATTTATTCTTGTATTCTCATATATGATCTCACTAAGGAATACTCTAATTAGGTATGACTTTTCATGATCTATTGGGTAGTTTAATTGTTAACTTATAAGTACTTGGATTTCAAGTTAGTGAAATTTTTAATCATGAATTATTTGTGGGATAAATCACTAACATAAAATTGGGTTATACACACTAAGGATTATTTTGGTTTTCTATTTGTGGACTTTCATTAATAGCTTGGGTGACTGTGTCTAAGGAAGTTCAGTGATCGAATACAGATATCCTTACCATTAATTTATATCTTAATGGTGGGGATCCTTTATTTGGTGGAATTGAATGGTAATTCTCACTTGTGTTCAGAATCCAATTCTAGTCACTCCTTATTTTAGGACAGTTGGACCTATCATCTCTCAAATAGGTTTTCATTTGGGAACTCTAAGGGTATGAAAGTTAATGGAGGTCAAACAAATGAATAATGAGCATGTTGTAATATCTACCTATACCTTTAGTGTATCTTAAGTAAATTCTCAATGGATTTCACACCAATTTGTCTAAAATTACTTGGAATCGTGATGTCATGAGGTGGTAGTTAACACTTTAACTTGATGCACTTCTTACCAATTTGGGGGATGATGTTTTAAAATTGGTAGTGGTGAATGTATGTGGTATATTAAACTTACAAGGTGTATTGATTTCCATCATCTATAATGGAGACCCTGTTTTCCTTCATGGGATTAGTGGGAATTCCTTTAACCTTTGGGATCCTAGTTAACCATGAGTATAGTATACCATCTTCTATCCAATGGGTGGTTAGAGTGATATCTAAACTGAAGGTTTTCCTCAAAGCTGGTAGGATAAACTTTTGTGGTTTTTTTCCTTGGAAAGGTTTTCTTAGGTCTTTAGTTATCCAAACTTCTTCTTATGATCCAACTTAAAAAAGTCATATGATTGTTCATATCTATCTCCAGTTTCCATATTTGGTTTATCATTGTTTTCCATTACCATTGGTTGTGGGTAACTCATCTGTAATTGTAGATATTCTCGCGACTAATGAGCTTTTTTATAGGTAAGCAAGGTTGGTTAACACCTTGGTGTGTTAGGCACTTTGATTTTTTCAAGAACATTGGTCAGGTTTCTTATTCGAAAAAATTAGCCTCTGGTTTTTTCTATGTGTAACTTTTTCACATATCTCATATATATATATAGGTATAATCCTAAATCTGTTGTTTAGGTGTTTGGAATCTTGTTTCTCTTGAGTCAAATGTTCCATCGGTTTCTCATCGTGTATCATATCCTAGGATTGGAATCATAAACTCTTTCTAGGTTTATGTGTACCTTTGGTACATCTGTTATAGAAACATAGTTGGGTGTGTAAAAAAACTTGGGAATGAGACACCATTATACTGGACCAACAGCCTAAGATTTTATCAAGATACTTCCAACCCCTGTCTTTTTTAGGATGTAAAGCCTAATGGTGGGGAGAATGTGACACCCCTAATTTGTGTAAATGATCTTTTTTTATGTATTTCTATGTTATGATGTATATTAGTTTAGTTCTAGGAAGTTTTATAGAGGACCATAGTTCCAGAATGAGGTTTTGATTCTATGGGATTAACTATGGTGTAATGCTAGTCATGGTGGAATTCGTGGTACTATTGTGGGCATGGTGGATGGACGTTGTGTTGAAGGTTGAACCTCATGGTGTGAAACACCATTGTCTGGGTTCTTTTTTGGGGGTAGAACTTAGTGATTATCTCTATGGGAAATGGATGATGGGAAATTCCCAAGGCATTGTGTGAATCGATGTGTGTAGAGATAGAGAGGCATGTTCAATATGTTTATAAGGGGAGAAGGGAAAACGAAAAGTTGGGTCTCACCACACTTTAATTATAGGCATGATGAGGTGAAACAAACAATGAAATTTCCCTATGTCGTGGTAAGTTTATGTGGTGGCTGTGTAGGGTTATCTTCATGAGAGCTTTCCAAAATGGCCTGGGAAAATGCACCATTTCATGTCCTGAGTCTTGGTGTCAATCAAATTAATTTTTTAAAATATCTGAATCAACCACTGTACCTTGGGGAGTTATGTTATTTGAAAGGAAACAGTGTATAATAATTTTAGAGGGTAATTAACTCATTTTGACCTAGTTAACTCTTAGAAAAACATTTATTCTTCCTCTAATTGTAAGGGCACTCAATCCTAATGACTTTCAGAGGAGAATTCATGCAATTATACCTTTCATAGATCCTTACTCTTGGTCTCTAACAGATGAATTAGTTAGATATGGGTGTCCTTACACTCACTCTACTTATGCCAATAACTTGGAAGATTGGGTGTTTTAATATTTTAATGCTTGTTCTAATCTATGATTAAATGATTTTACCAATATTGGGTGAATCCTATAGAGAATATTATCTTTTTTATATGTGTGTGTTTTAAAGTAAAGTTGTGGGTGTGTGTGGTACTCATGGGTTGATGGAATGGTGTTGGAAAGGAATTTTGGAAATATTGGTTTTTAGTGTGTGTTCATATTGTAGAAAAGGGGATTTGTTTATTCGAACTTGGTTGTCGTACCAAAAATGGGTAACATTGGGATATTACTCCACCAAGTGATATCTTGGGTTGGAGGAATAGGGTTCCAATCATAATTTTGGGTTTGTTTTGGTAATTCCTCAATGGTGGGGGTGAATTCATTGGGTGTGTGGGTCTATGGAAATGGACACTACATCAGTCCCTCCCCTCTAAAGGGGGAGGTACTTGCATCATCTTTCATGGGGGATCACAATCATGACTTTATCCCCTTTTTTAACCCTGATTCCCTGCCCCATTTCCCTGATATTACACTCATCCCTAATGTTCCAGTCTTGTTCGATGGTTTTTCGCAACTCTCGCACTCATATATGGAGTTTACATATGCCTCGTCCCTACTGAATTTTGTTCTAGTGACTCACTTCAAAAAACATCATCCTTCGGTTGAATCATTTGAAAGTTTTTCTTCAAATCTAGGGTCTTATGGAAATGAGAATCTATGGGTCTCCTCAACTATAGAAATATCATGATTCATTTTTCATCAGAGAACGATTTGATTCTGACCTGGTCCAAAGATCCCTATATCTATGATGGATCCCACTTCTACTTATTCAAGTGGTCTTATGAGTTACATATGAAGCATGATACTATGACCATAGTAGTATGGGTTAGTTTTCCATAACTCCCTCATCATTTTTAGAATACTTTGATTATTTTAATTTTAGGGAATATGTTTGGTTGATATTCATGTTCCAATAGTAGAACAAGATATGCTTTCTATCCTATATCTCCAAGAATACGTTTTGAGGTATATGTTTCAAGACTACCAGTATAATATGTTTGGATTGTGTTTGTGGAATATTTCTATTATAAGAAATCAATTATCTTAAAATTGTGGGTTGATTTCTATTCTTCATTCAAGGGACTGGGCCACTTAGTTTCAATGTGCCATTAAAGTCTCAAGAATCACATCCAGATGATTAACGTAGGTTTAGGTAGAAAAATAAGTCTTAGAGACAAGGATTTGGCTTCCATTCCTAGTGTAGGCTCAAAGGATTGTGTCCAAATTGGTGACATTTTTGTAGGTCTTGGGGGTTTTTGGGGCTGCATTAATTAGGATATTTGAACTAAAAAATGTCATCCCAAATCCTTCATCTTATTTAGAAGACGTGTGTATTGGATTTTATTCTAAACAGGAGGTGCTAATGAAGTTAGCAAGTGAGGAAGGCCCTTCTGTATGCATGCCTCATGGAATCCTAATGCAGGGCACCCCAAATTCAAAAGAGTTATGGGTGAATGCACCAAAAGGGATGATTCCTTGAAGGACAAATCCGACTCTAAATCTGGGAAATCATTTTGAAGGCCTAGAAGTTAAGGATATAGTCATGGTCAAGGGGTATGGAATTTGGTGGTTTCAAGAGGTTCAGCATAGAAAAATATTATCATATAATACCCTCCTCTGGAAGGGGGCAACACTAAAGTTCAAGTACTCTATGAGGTAGATTCTGGTAGTGTAAATGGACTGCATGGTAGAGGACTTAACATCCCAAGGAGGAAGACGGGGTACAAGGGAACTTGAGACTCATAGAGATGCATTGTAATTAAGGGGAAGAAATATAAAGGGAGTAAGGATTATTCTCACTTTCCTAAACCTATGGAAAAAATTTAGGCCAAAAAGGGTGGGGCAAACAAGGATCCTAAATATAAATCCACTATGCATGAGCAGTTTCATAAGAAGAGTATTAAGCATAAAGGTGAAAATAAAATGACAGAGTGTGTCATTCCTAAGGAATAAGAGAATTTTGGTGAAAATATGGAAGTTCCATTTTAGGAATCATGGACTAGTGAGAATATAATGATAGTAATGGTGGAATCCAAAAAATTAAAAGTTTGGAGCACATTATCCACTCTAAGGAATAATTACTAGAAGGATCTTTCCAAATCAATGCTACATAGGAGGATGTTATCATAATTTATGAGATAATAATTCAAGTTGATCTTGATGGGGAAAAGGTGCATGTATTAACAAAAAATACCACATTTTAGTATGAGGCTTCAATGAAAGGAAGATCAATTTTTAGTAATATATCGAGACTTGGGACAAGATTTCCAATCATTTTAAAGATCTTATAAAAGATTATATGGATACAAAGGTAATAGAACTTCAATGGGATTTATATAGGTTTATTTATTCCAATAATATTAGTCTCATATTTAATGGGTTTTTTTATTTATTTTTGTGTTGAATGAAATTGTTCTTTGAATTGTTTGGTTTCTCACTTTTTTCACAAAAGTTTTTTTTTGAAATAAAAAATTAATTTTCTGTATTATATTACTCTTCTCTCATGTTTTATATAAAATGTAAGATAACTTATACTTGTTTAAGTGTAGAGTGTATTAAGTCTTTGGTGTATTTCCTAACAAGTTGGTATACTCACCCCCTATATATTAACTTTGGTGTGTAAGCAATCATTGTTCTCTATGATACTAGTAAGGGGATAACCTCTTATATTCCAGTGGGATGTACAGCTATTGTGGAATAGTATGGAGTTGGGATATTGGTGGAAATTATCATGTGGAGCATGGGATTGTTCCATGTGGCCTCCGGATGAGGGTTAGACCAACACTTAGTTCCATGGTTCTATTCTTAATCAAGTGATGGAAGGATTTTTATAAATTAATATTAACTTGAGTGATTTTTTTATTATACGTAAATTTTATTATTTTTTATTTTACATGGCCTATTAATATTATGTGTGTAACATCCTCAATATAAAGTTACATATCTTTTTAAGTTTTTTCTCATCTTTAAGGGTGTAATTGAATGATTTAAGGCTTGTTGGGGGTGTTCGGAGAAGGAAAATGCTCAAGGGTGGAAATTGGATACTGTAGTGGTTCACACTATGAATGTCTTCTGGACTGAACCCATGAATCTGTATTCATGGAATGAATTTCATCCACAGTGTGATAGGTAATTCATGACATGAATAGGACTTTTTGGATTTTAAGCTGAGGTGATACGATTTTCAATGTATCGGTTTTCCAGATAATTCAAGACATGAATCCTTAATTCATGATTTTAATGTATACATTTCTAGAATATTTAATGACCCAACACCCTTCTATTTTCTCATCCATCTCCCTTCCTACTAATACAAAACCTAGGATCTCTCTAGGTGATTTAGGGCTCTCCTCTCCCCTTCCAACTCCTCTCTTCGATACCCAAACACATGTTCAATTCTACGCATCAAATCTAGAAAGCTCTTATTTGATCATGATCAATTGTCTCATCTTATCCTTAATAAAAATAAATTATACCTATGATATCTTGGTCAAATATAAGGATTTTGGAGTGATCTAAAAAGGTTTTTGATTTTTGTTGATATAATTGGCATCTCGATTCAAGGTTTCAGATTGTGTGCAATGCTTGGACCAAGATCATTGTAAGTGGCTACTCTTATTTGGTAAGTTTATCTTTTTCTAACATTTTTGGGCATGGTTACTATTCTAACTCAGTCCAAGAGTTCTAAACATGTCAAAAAAAATAATGGTTCTAGGATCCAGGGGTGCATTTGGACTTATATGGTGACCCTTTCCTTAATCGTCATTATTCCACCTAAGGTAGGAATCCATTAAATTTTGTGCATGTCTTATATAGGTTATTGGTATGATTTTTGGTGTGAATGTGTATCCCTAAGAAACCAATGTCTCATTCTTTATCACATGAGGTTTTCATGTGTAGCTCGGACCTGTGCTTATGTAGATTTCATATGGATTTTTCTAATTATGATACTTCTTGACTTGACATTATGTTTGGTCTATCATTTTCATCATGTGTCATATTTGTTTCTATTCTGTCTTTTGTAGTTGATCATTCAGGTAAATCCTAGTGAACTATCCCCTAAGATGGATGAGTTGTGTGTTGGAACCAAGGATATTCTTTGCTGGAAATGGACTTTGGTTTTTTGTTGTAAATCCTCAACATGGAATATCATAGAGTACATGTAAGATCAAGGAGTTTGAAATAAAAGGGCTCTTACAATTCAATCTGACAACAGTATTGAAGGTGGTGTCATTTCCCAGTGTTTGCCAAATTTTTGTGGTCCAAAATTTGGAAAATGGCTAGCATCGTGAAAAGTGGTTTTTATTGAAGACCTTATAAAAATATGGAAAATTCATGGGTTTTCTGAAGATGGGATTTGTGAATTGTATTTCGCAACGGATCAAATAAATTTGACGGTGATCTATGAAACAGCAATAAGCATCTCAAAAGATGTAGAATTGGAGCATTGCGAATGGTGACGGTGATCTTCGTGATTACGAGAATCGGAGCTTCATGGTAGTGAGAAGGTTTTTATGTTGAGATCCATGACTACATCAAATTTTAGTGGAGCATCGCAATGGGAGGAGTGCCACAAAGAAATTTTTGGTAGATCCATAAATCATGATGGAGGCGATGGAGAATCGTGAACGCTGAGCCTATAAATATAAGGCTACCCCTCTTCACTTCTAATGAATTTTTCCATGAAAAATATGGAATCACTCTAATTTCTTGAAGCTAGGGGAGCTCTGTGAAATGGAAATTCTATGAGAGCTTGATCATCACAAAAATAATTTCTAAGTCTTGAATGATGCTAATTATTTTGATTTATAATTAATTTGTGATGATGGGGTATTCCACATTGACTTTGTGATCTTCGTGATGGAGTTTGTTCCACAAAGGAAGGGGTTCTTTGTGAAATCATGTTGCTCCACGAAGGCAAGGGAGCTTCGTGAAGGAGCTTTACGAAAGGTAGTTTTGAACATTTGGTTTTAAGTAAATAGTGATTTCAGAGTGCATCAACGCATGTCTACAGTGAAAACAGAGTCTAATTCTCAGTTAGGGACAAATAATTTAATGTCAATCTATTGAACTGACCTTGAAGTTGATAAACTGAGTTAGACTTCTCTAAAAGTGGTGAGATAGGGGGAGTTTACATAAGTGTTCTAAGGGACACAGTATGATATCCCCAAAACCTTATAAAGGTAGTGCGCCTGGAAAAAAGTGACTGTGTGAAAACTTTTGTATTCCACATATAGTAAAGATTAGTTTATTTAGTTATTACCAACACACTATTAGTGTATTCTCCTTATACTATCCCTTAGTGATGAACCAAGTAAATTTTTTGTGTTTTCTTGATTCTTGTGAATGTTTTAATTACTGCTCATTACCATCAGACATGTTTAGAAGGTTCCTACAAATATGGGAACAAGATCCTTTGTTTTAAAAGAAAACGTTGGCACCCTGATTCACCCCTCCCCTCTCAGGGTGTTTCAGGGTCCTTTGAGTGGTATTTGAGGGTAAAGGTTTATGGTGTTAAATCTGTCATTCTCTAATATCATGTAGAATTCAATTAATGTCATGGGAGTCCCCCTCTTTGATGGAAGTAACTTTAAAATATGGAATAATAGGATGATATCCCATCTAAGATCTATTTTAATAGAAGTAATCTTTTCCACTGCATAAGGAATATAGGTCATTGATCCAACATGGATATCTATGACTAATATAGATAAGAAAATTCTTGATTTAGATGATAAAGCATAGAATTATCTCACTCTATCTCTTTCTGATCAAATCTATATAAAGGTGTTGAGTTGTACTTTGGCAAAGTATATATGGGAAAAACTGGAGAATATTTATGAAGGAGACAAAAAAATTAAAGTAGGAAAAACTTCAAGTCCTGCACAATATATTTTATGACTTAAAAATGAATTCTGATGAAAATGAAAATACATTTTTTAATCGCATTACTGAATTTTTTGGATCTATACGTGGACTTAGTGAAGAAATAAAAGATATTGACATTGTGAAGAAAATATTGAGAAGGATTCCACCTATCTACAATGCAAAGGTGTATCCCTTGAGGAAGTGGATCTATCTAATCTTTCTTTGGATGATCTACTGATCAGTCTAGTGGCATATGAAATGAGAGTTAAACCAAATGATGCAATGAATCAAGTAATCAAAGATATAGATTTCAAAGCAATGGAAAAACTTGAGGTGTCTGAAGATAAAGTTGATGAAGATAATGAGGAATATTAAATTTTTTATCTTCTTGAAAATAAATTCAAGAGAGGAAAAGGAGGATTTGAAGGAAAGCTTCCCTTGGCCTGTTTTCATTTTGGTAGAGTTGGTCACATTGACTCTCAATGCTCAGGGAAGATAAATGAAGAATAAAGTGAAGAGGTAAATTCAAAGAAGCCTCAAAAAAGGTTTTATCAAAAGGGAGACTTCAAATCTATAAATAAAGTACAAAGGAATATTTTTTTCTATAAAGAAGAATTTTATGATAATGAATTATTTGGGGAAAAGGAACTAGAGTTTAAATATAGAACCCACGCATCAATGATGGATATAGTTGAAAAGTCAGAATTACCAAAAGATAAAGCTATAAATAATCATTTGATGGATGATGATAATCTCAAGTTGTAACTTAAGGATGCTCTTGGAAAATTTTATAATCAAAGTAATAGATGAAAAAATTGGATATCAGTTATGGAAGAATCATCTGAATATATTGATCATATTGAATTTTAAATTCAATGATTGGAAGAAGTAGTGAAAGAACAATCAAAAACTTTTGGAATTAAAGAATATATAATGGAATTGAAGCTCAGAATTTAAGAACAGTAAAGGGATATCAACGAACTTACATCCAGACTAGAGGAGAATTATAAGACTATTGATGGTCTTGAATAATAAGTTGTTACACTTATGATTAAATTTGAAAGTGAATCAAATTCAAAGGAAACAAAGAAGAAAATACAGTTTGAAATATTCTCATATGTTGAGCTGATAGAGAGAGACAAGTGTGGTTCAAAAGGAGTAGAGAAGGTTTTGGATTATCAAAGATCAACATGCATGGGAAAAAGTGGAATTGTTTATGATGATAAAACATTGAAAGATGGAAACAAGATGAACCAAAATAAAGGGAAGATGAAAGTTGGACATATCGCAAAGTCACCTGAAGTCTTAAAAAAGAAATCCCCAAATCAAAATTAAAGGAGAACCAAAAGTTATACACAAGTTTCCAAAAATGATCTTCAGTTAAAAAAATACCAAAGGAAGGATAGATAGGGAGAAACAGAAGTGAGAAGACATTTCATCTTATGAAATGTCAATTCTTTTGCTATCTGGACCATACCATGTCATACTGTGAAGAAGCAAGGAGTTATTTGAATAGAGAAGAGCTAGAAAGTCAATAAAGGAGAAAAAAAGCATATCCTACTACTTATAGAAGAAATAATTTCTATGGATATTTTTTTATTATTCTAACTTAGGTCAAAAAGTTGTTTATTTTAGGTAGAGTAAAGGCATGGAAAATTCATACAGAACTCAGAGACAAGCCAATACTCGTCAACCAGATGGTGTTGCTCTTACAAACATATTTTCTCCTCTGGAATAAGAGTATGAGTACAATGAACTTGTGAACATAGAAAAGATATTTTAAATTCCATATTTATCCTTCACTCAATCTAATATTTCATGTAAGGAAAAGAAAAATATTGAAAAATCCAATATTTCTAAAGTCGCTCTCAAAGCTACAAAGAATAGTAGCACCTAGATTCTCGATAGAGGATGTTCATCCTATATGATGGGAAATGAAAATTTATCGAAGAATATAAATAAAATTATTGATGGAATGGTCAGGTTTGGTAATGATAGTGCTTTGAAGATCAAAGGAAGTGGGAGTACTAAATTGGAAAGTGATGAGCTTAAGAAAACTGAAGTTCTTTATGTAGAAAGTTTGCATCATAATCTTCTGAGTGTGAGTAAACTTTGTGACTCAAGACTTATAGTAACATTCAATCAAAATGGGTGCACTACAAAAGGAAACATAAGGAATTGTCTCATGAAAGGATATAGAACAGATGGGAACTTATATCAGGTTGATAGTAAAGAGAACAATTGTTACATGATAGTTGGAGAAGAGAACAACTTGTGGCACTAGAGGTTGGGTCACATTAATCAACAAGACATGGAAAATATATCTAAGATGAATATAGTCATGGATATACCCAATCTAAATAATGAATGGGAAAATAATTATGATTCTTGCATACAAGGGAAGTTGGTCTTCAGTTCATATTAGCCAAAGAAGAAAAGGGTATCAAATCTTCTTGATCTTATCCATACAGATATGTGTGGACTAATAAATTTTTCTGGAACAAATGGAGAAAGGTAATTTTTATTTTCATTGATGATCCTAACATAATGGCTTGTGTGATGGTTATACATAGGAAATGGAAAGTGGTTGACTTCTTGAAAACGTATTAATGAATAGTCAAGAATGATACTAGACGAATAATAAAATTTATACGGTCTAACAACAGAGGGTAATACACATCCATTGAGTTTGAAAATTACCTGGAGAAACATGGAATACAACATGAGGTGGATGCTATGATAACCCCACAAAAAATGGATTTGTTGACTGTAAGAATCGACAAGTGAACAATATGGCTAGAACTATGCTGATTGAAAGTCGTATCCCTCACCATTACTAGAAATAGTATTTTCAAGATGTAGTGTATACTCAAAATCAAACAGGTATTTATATGGGAGAAATAAAGACACCATATGAGTTATGGAATGGAAGGAATCCCTCTTTGAAGCATTTATGTTCTTTTGTAAGTAAATGTTTCATCTGAAACAAAGAAGGAAATCAAGGGAAGTATGGTGATGCCATAGATGAAGGAATATTCCTCAGATATTCAATAAAGAGAAAAGACTACAAATGTTTCAATAGTTATCTTGGAAAAATTGTGGAAGGTAGTGATGTCAAGATCATTGAAGATAATAACACAAAGTCCTTAAATAATTCTTATGCTGATATGATAGAAAATGAGGAAGAATGTGGATATGAAATATATCCAAAGTCGGTCAGTTAGGAGTGAGCGGCAGCCTCTCCTCCGCAATTCCTCGATGAAACCCTAGCGGCGATGACGGATCTGGCGGCCCCTCCCCCGCCGGGGGAGGGGTCTCGTCCTCACGGAAGTTCTCAGCATGGGTCTCCAGATAGAGGTAGGTTTCCTATCTTGTTACCTTAATCTGAGGAACAATCGTTCTTTCCTTGCATTTTAGTCTCCCCAAAGGTTCTGGGGGTCCCTAATGGACAACCCGTGGTGCCGATTTCTCCGCAAGAGTTCAACGAAGCGTCCACGCTTCTTTCCTCGTCTCTGGTGGCACAGCTCATTTGGCATCGCCCCCCGGTTGAGTTGTTTGATAGGATTGTGAATGAGGAATGGGGATTAGCTCAGTGAGCAGTTGTCGGGTTGCTTGGGCCTCGACAGATTCTTCTTAGCTTCTCAAGCGAGGAAGACCTTGTTCAGGCGTGGTCTCAGCCTAGTAGATCAGTTAGGGGATTTCATTTTCATCTGCTCTGTTGGTCGTTCGACCTCCATATGGAGCGGGATCCTTCTACCACAACAATTTGGATTCATCTACCTGGTATTCTGCTGCCTTTCCAAAATCCAGCGTTACTCCCGTCGATAGGTAACTCTATAGGACACTTCCTTTGTGTTGATCGGCATACTTCTTCCCTGAAACATCCGATTGTGGCTCGGATATGTGTTAAAATGGAATTATCTCGGCCTCCTCCCAAAGTAGTGTGGATCGTGAATGAGGGGGAGTACAGGTATTGCCAATCAATTTTCTACGAATCTTAGACTAAGTTGTGTTGCTACTGCAATCGACAGGGGCATAGCCTTCTTGAATGTAGGATGAAGGATACAGGTTCTGTTGAGGTCGATCCCTCCGATCGGTCTCCTGGGCCTGATTCCCAGATGAACGCTTCAGGGGAGGCTCATCAAGAGGGTCACCCGGATGTTCAAGATAAGGGGGATCTTATCCCTTTGGGCGAGGACCTCTCCAGGTAGACTCCTTTGGGAAAAGGCCAGGGGTATTCTTCAGGTGCGGCCAAGAAAGGTGGTCCAGAGGTTTTGAGGCCACTTGTTTCAGAGGTTTTTGATCGGTTGCGGCATGACCTTGGGGAAAGCAGCTCAGGCGACAACATGAAAGGGTGTGGGGCAGTGCATGAGAAGAGGTCACTTCCTTCGGATGCAGATCAGGACAGTCAAAGGGCAGAGAAAACAGTTAGGTAAACCACTGGGGAAGCTAAACAGGCCTTCCAGGAGGTTGATCATAAAACATATAATGATGCTATACCGAAGGTTGATAGTATGGCTCATGGTTCCAAGGAATCCTCTCAATTCTTGGATTTGGAAGACAGTACCAACATTTTCCAATATATGGGGCGTGGTCTTGAGAAGATAGGAGTCCCGGCCAAGACAAATCAGTCTTCACAGACCTCCTCTTATGCGGAGAAACTCTTAGAATGGGGGTCAATCGGGACCTCCCATAACCGGTATGCAGTTCTTGGTGAAGATCAGTGTCTCAATTATGAGGAGGTTGCAGGGGTGGATCACGGTCAGGACCTTGTAGCTGATACTGAAACATCCCAAGAGGAATTGATTGAGGCCTCAGACATTGACGATCCCAAGGAGCTTGTTATAGAGGAGGACCATTTTATATCCTCTATGTGAAAAGTCAAGAACAAAGTCATGGATTCTGATGGATTTATTTTGAACAATCGGAGGGTGCGAATAAGGAAGGACTACTCCAAACTCCCCAGACCTCCTATTACTAAATCTGTTGGAAAGGGAAAGTTGTCCCCAAAGGTCTCTACAAAGGCTGGAAGTTCAACCCTGAACATGTCCAAAGACATTTCACAACAGGAGGTGGTCTCCATTTCCAAGGACCCAGCTCAGGTAAGTTGTGATGTTGCTTGTCTTGTGTCTTCTTCAGGCGGTGTGGAGCTGAGGGGCCAGGGGCAGTAATGTGAAGAGGTTTCTAAAGCTGAACCATAGCGCCAAATGGTCTCTGTGTTGGAACATAGGGATCTACTTATGCATTTAGACGAGGAATTGATGGAGGAAACTTTCTACATCAATGCTCTGAAGAGGAATAGACCGATCTAGGTGGCTACAACTAAGGAGCAAGACTAGTGGGCTGACAAGTAGGCACGCATTCTGCTTAGAGGTTGCAACTTGGGGAAGATTAGCAAAGAGGAGCTCAAGAAATCCTGGGACAACATGGCACTTCTCTTCGAGGGAACCTTGAAGGACTCCCCTGGAATGAAGGTACACGATACTCCCTGGGTTTTGTTTAGGGAAAACGCTTCCAATCAACTCACTCTTTTCTTTAATAGATCTGTCGTATCATTTGGCTCTGAAACTAGCTAGTTGTGAGGGTTCCCACTTTCCCCTTAAAATTGATTTCTCTTTAATAAAAAATTAACGTTGGATGGAAATATATCCAAATATATAAGTAGAGGAAGATGTTCAAAACATTTAGGGGTCACAACAAAATGTTGATTTAGAATACGAATTAGAATAGGAAACCATGGTTGAAGAATATTTTTCTGAACATCACAGGGGAAATCAAAGAGCAAAGATTAATCAATCAAATTTAATTAGGGATTGGTCAGCACCCACATATAAAAGGATAATGAGGAACAATGAACAATCTGTCTTCCTATCATATGTGGAACCATCCTTGTTTGAAGAAAATACAAAGGATGAATCATGAGTTAAATCCATGAATGAAGAGTTAGATTAGATTGACAAGAATCAGACATGAGATCTTGTTATGAGACCCAAAAGTCACAATGTGATTGGTACTAAGTGAATATTTAAGAATAAATTCGATGAACAATGTAATTTGATCATAAATAAGGCATGATTTTTGTGTAAAGGATATTCCCAAATTGAAGTTATTGATATTGAAGAAACATTTTCTCTAGTGGTGAGACTAGGGTCAATTAGGCTTTTTCTTTCCATGGAAATTCAAAGAGGATACAAAGTGTATCAAATGGTTGTTAAAAATGTTTTCTTGAATGGTGTTCTTGAAGATGAAGTCTACATTTAACAACCAATGGTTTTTCTAATTGGTAATGATGAAATGAAGGTTTATAGATTGAATAAGGAAATATATGGTCTGAAATAGGAACCATGGTCATGGTACTCTCATATGGATTCTTATCTAAAGAAGATCAAATTTAAAAGAGGAGTATTGGATCACAATATCTATGTGAAGAATTCTTAGAAAGATTAGTTCATGGTACTGGTGTACATAGATGGTATTATATTTGGTGGAAGCATGAAAGGATCAGTGGATGAATTTTCCAATCACATGAAATCAGAGTTTGAAATGTCTATTATTGGTGAACTCGCATACTTCTTAGGGATACAAGTGATTCAAAGGAAATATTCCAATTTTATTTCTCAGTAAAAGTATGTAAGAGAGATGTTGAAGAAATTCAATATGCTTGATTCCAAACCAATGTCGACTCTAATTGTGGTTGGGAAAAAACTAGGAAAGCGTGAAGATAGGTCATATGTAGATCCTACAATGTATAGGAGAATCATTGGAAGCTTATTGTACTTGACTGCAACACAACCAGACATTGTCTTTACAAAATGATTAGCAGCCTGCTTTCAAAGTAATCTGAAGGAATAACATATGGTGGTAGTGAAAAGAATCATGAGGTACATTCAAGGTACTCACAATTATGGATTATAATTTGTTGTAGGAATAGATAGTGAACTATCATCATTTTCTAATGTTGACTGGGCTAGAGAGTTTATTGGTAGAAAGTCCACAAGTGGTGGAGCATTATTTATTGGCAAGAAATTTGTGGGATGGTTGAGTAAGAAGTGGGAATGTACTTCTATTAGTACTACTGAAACTGAGTATATCTCCTCTATAAAGGCTTGTAATCAGATACTGTGGATGAAGAAACAACTTACTGATATTGGTGATGAGGTGAAACAGCCAATGGTGATTCACTGTGATAACAAGAGTGCAATTGATCTTACGAAAAATCTTGTTCATCGTTCTCGTACAAAACACATTGAAATCAGATATCACTTCATCAATGAAAAAGTTGAACAAGTCATGATTAAAATAGATCATTTTGGAACTGATGATCAAGTGGATGACATACTAACCATGCCATTGTCAACACATGTGTTTGAGAAACATCGGTTGGACCTCGATGTTCAATCACCTCCCAGTGCATGAGGTGGTTATAAGGGTTCCCCTATCCCCAGTTTTGTTAATTGTTTTAATCTATTTTGTGGATGTGATGTAGGTTTATGGGGGAGATACTATCCAGGGGAAGTATTTTTTGAGCTCTAAAAGTCAAAGTTAGGTTCTTTAGGTTTATTTCCAATAGGGGAGAATGGAAAAATTCAATGGTAATTCAACGGAAAAAAGGAGTAGAATGAAATTTTTTTCTGGTTGTAGGATAATATAGAATGGATAATGGAGAAATTCAATGAGTTACAAAGGGGGTAAATGAGAATGGAGAAAACAATTTGATGTTATGAGGAAATATTTTTGGGCATGAAATGCCTCTGTGACATGATCATAGCTTATCTTGGACATATTTAATCATTCCAAAACATGTGAACCCAATTCATTCTTCCTCTCTTGTTTTATACACAGATAATTTCTCATGTAGACTTAGAATTTTGGTTGAGTTGTTTCTTATATATCTGGTTTTGATAGTGGTTGGTACTCTATTGAATTTATTTATAGATTTCTAACAAATCCAAAGGGGAATATTGTTGGAACAAAGGCTATTCTTTATTGGAAATGGATTTTGGTTTTTTGTTATGTCAATCCTTAATATGGAATATCATATAGTACATGGAAGATCATGAAGTTTGAAAGAAAATGGATATTATAGTTCAAGCTGAAAACTGTATTGAAGGTGGTGTTGTTTCCTAGTGTTTTCCAAATTTTTGGGGTCCAAAATTTAGAAAATGGCTAGCATCACAAAAAGCGGTTTTTATTGAAGGCTTTATGAAAATATGAAAAAATCATGGGTTTCGTGAAGATGGTCTTTATGAGTTGTGTTTCACGAAGGATCAAATAAATCTTATGGTGATCTACACAACAACGATGAGCATAGTGAAAGACGAAGAATTAGAGAATCACAAATGGTGACAGTGATCTCTTTGATTACGATAATTAGAGCTTCATGGTGGTGCGAAGGTTTTGATGGTGAGATCCGCGACTATGTCAAATTTTAGTAGGGAATCACAATGGGAGGAGTACTACGAATATATTTTTGGTAGATCTGGAAATATTGTTGGTGGCTATGTAGCATCATGAACACCGAGCCTATAAATATAAGGCTACACCTCTTCACTTATAATGAATTTTTCTAAGAAAAATCTAGAGTCTCTATGATTTCTCAAAGCCATGGGATCTCTATGAAAAAAAAAATTTATGTGAGCTTGAGCATCATGAAAAGAATTTCTGCATCTTGATTGATGCCAATTATTTTGATTTATAAGTTATTTTTTATTATATGGTATTTCACATTGGATTTGTGAGCTTCATGAAGGAGTTTTTTCCATGAAGTTAGGGGTGCTTTGTGAAGGAAAGTTGTTCCATGAAGGCAAGGGATCTTTGAGAAAGTATCTTCACAAAGGGAGATTCACAAATGAGAAATGAGAAAGGAAGTTTTAAACATTTGGTTTTAAGTCAATAGTGCTTTCAGAGTGCATCGACATAGGTCTATGGTGCAAGAGGAGTCTCATGCTAAGTCGGGGACAAATAATTTAATTCCAATCCATTGAAGTGACCATTAAGTCAATAAACTGAGTTAGAATTATCTCAAATCAGTGATCTAGGAGGAGTTGATGGAAGTGTTCCAAGGGATGCAGTGTGTTATACCTAAAACCTTGTAAAGGTAGTGCACCTAGCACAGAGTGACTGTTTCAAAACTTATGTATTCCACATCTAGTGAAGATTAGTGGATTTAGGTGTGACTGACACAATGTCACTGTATGCTCCTTGGACTAGATCTTAATGGTGAACCAAGTAAAATTGTTATGTTGTCTTACTGATTGTGAATGTTTTAATTATTGCTCATTAGTATTAAATTGGTTTAATAGGTTCCTACCAACATGGGAACAAGATTCATTATTTTAAATGAAAAATTTGACACCCTGATTCACCCCTCCCCTCTCAGGGTGTTCTATGGTCCTTTATTATACATGATTTCAGCATGAATTGGACTATCCATTGAATAAGGGATGTGTTATCCATGTTTGGGACTATCCCTTATTTTATGTGGATGTGTCATATGGATGACTGATGTTCCTTCCAATATGGATTTGAAGCAGGTAGAGCCAGTCTCTGGGGACCCGAAATATGTTTTGGACTTATTTGATATATTTTTTGTGATATTTTTACCTTATTTAATTTTATTCCATGAACTTTTATATGTTATTAACTTATGTTAATAGTGGTTGGTGGTGTCTTACTTAGTCTTGTACTCACACCTTACTCAAGAATTTTAGTGTTCTTGTAGATTTCATGCTCATGGATCTGGTGAAGGGAAAGGGCCTTGTGGTGGTTGGTTGAGAAGGTCGATAAGAGGAAACAGATGTTTCTAGATGGAGTTGGAACCAGATATTTGCAGCTACTGGTTTTATTTTTCTAGATTATTGTACTTTAGATCCTTTTTGTTAGTTTTGGGTTTTGTATCTATCATGTCATATTACTACTACAAGAGTTATATTTGTATATGATATTACTCTTGTGGTTATTGTTTTATTATTTATTTTTTTATTAGTGTTATTGCTCTATTTATATGATCTTATTTTCACCTAGTACTAAGTTCATAGTCTCCTCACGTTGTTTCATAGACCTTCACCACTCGTTGATAACCTATTGTCTGTGGGGAGTTGTGCATTAGGTCATGTGGAATCCCCATTTTGGACCCAATGGTTTAGGTTGGGGTGTTACATAATGGTATTAGAGGACTAGGTTTACTAACTTTTTCCTTCTCTTTTCCTTGACTTGTGATAGGGTAGATAGAAGATAGGATGGTTGGAACTCAGGTAGGGGAACTATGTCAATGTCTAACCAGCACTGTATAGTGGACCTCTGAGTTTCCATAAAGTGGGGAATTATGTTTTGATGTTTGATGTTATTGTTTATTAAATTCACCTTGGGTGATGCACATGATGTTGATATGTTTATTTATGTGAATTTTTGTGCATTACTACATCATGCTAGGAACATATGTTCACTTGTCATGTCACGACCTGCCTTCTTCAAGATGAGGGGAGGAACAGAAAATTGCCAGACCCTTCCTTCTTCAAGATGAAGGAGAGATAATGACCCTCAAGTCCCACCTTCAATAGGCCCTAGAGTGGCGAATAGCACCAAGGGCATAGAATATCACACAAAAAGGGAATGTATTAACATTTTTATTAGAACAATATCAGGAGATAAGAGGGTAAATCCCAAAAAACTCAAAATACTAAAATCCAAAATTAAATCCAAAATCCATTCCCACATGCATGTTCAAAAGTGAAGCTGATACAAGGTATGAAGAAAAATCCAAAGTAAAGTACCAAAAGAAAAGAGTCTAAGTAGTAATAGTAACAAATCCTGATGCTTGAGCTAGTAAAGTCCAGCACGGTCCTCCAAGTCCTCCCAGAAACCTAAAAATAGTTTATATACATAGGTTGAGCATACAAGTATACTCGGTAGGGAAACTAAAGCTACTCACTCCCAAGTGGGGGAACATAATAATTCTCCTATGATAAAATAGTAGAACCAAAAATCACCTACCAAGGAGTACTAACCAGACCATCCTCACTAAAGTACACTCACCAAATAATGCAATTCAAGTAAATTAATAGTATATGCACATCGATATTTGGGTACCCTGCGCCACTTCCCCACTGGTTGAATGCTCGTACCTAATGGCTAACGTCTTGATGCTACCACTATTTCAATACACAGTCTCACTTCCACAGCCTTCCCACACACACCTAGGCCTCAACCACACACAATCCCACCCGCAGACACCTGGGCCACAACAACTACACCACTCGCCTGAAGACACCTGGGCCTCATCCTAAATAAACTTGGGAAAACTAACCTATCTCACAAACACCTAGGCACCTCATCCAAAATAAACCCTCACCGTAAGAATCTTGAACTATGGTAAGCCTCAATCCATTACATCCTACCTGGATACGCCAGAGCGACAAAATTTGGAAGAGGGTGCGAGGAAGAAAGTCAGTAACCATCCATCCATCCTCCCACCAGGATATTGGGAACAAAACCCTCCCCGTGAAATATATGTGTTCAGCAC
Organism: Viscum album; assembly: GCA_963277665.1. Taxonomy (NCBI): domain Eukaryota; kingdom Viridiplantae; phylum Streptophyta; class Magnoliopsida; order Santalales; family Viscaceae; genus Viscum; species Viscum album. The sequence goes on along the minus strand of OY728127.1, from coordinate 1,513,016,665 downwards.
ATAGTTATCAACAAGGGTGGGGTGTGTATAGAAATGACAAGGAACTACAATATTTATATATATAGGTAAGAAAATACTCATCCCAACCTATGGTTTTTTGAACAAACAACAAATTCACATAGAACCACACTTTCTGCTACCCCTATATGCACAACCACACAATAGCCACTACGAGAGCATAACTCAACCCCTTTTTAATTCAACCACTTTCAATTTATTTATTTAGGGGATTCACTGTAATTCACTCTAGAACTATCCGGGGCAACTAACAAGCACAACATCCACTACTGTTCTTATAATTCTAAAATCCACTAAACACTACCAAGACAACCAAATAAGTAGAGACCAAGGTAAGAAAATCCATTTTAACACACATTCATAAGAACAACGGAGAAAACCCAACCTCCATTACCACTTCTCATAGTACAAAAATAGATTTACAGTCCACTATATAGATGCCCAATCTTCCTAGACACATGTTCAGTCGTTTCCAACAATCATTCTTCAAAATTATGCCGCATAATCGTTCTCTCACAACCCATCCCTACAACCCTGTTGCCCAAAAAATTCCTCAATGTAGTCCCACTGCATAACGAGTTTATAACCACACTACAGTCCCACTACCCAACATCGCTCCACAACCAGAACACAACAAAGGTAGTTTAGCTACCTATAATTTCATCCATTCCATAATCAATTAGTCTCTCAGACTGAGAATCCAACTCACCACCTATACCTCCCATGCACAAATCCCACAGTAAATACCATTAACCCCAGCCCTGTTTCACACTTATACCACACCCTTCTCACTAAACCAACTCCCCTTTCCAACCTTTTACCTATAACCGTGCTCCCAACATTATCACCACAAAACTCACATAAGGTTAAAAAAACTCAACAGAACACAGCACTCATCCATTCCTATCAAAAGGATGTGTATACATTCATATTTAATCAACAGAGGTTCTTTAATTCCACTAGATTATAATCGGGGTGATCACAGAATAGGCTTGATCCTGGGGCATTCATTTATTTAACCAAGTATACATGATTAAGTAGATTTAACATTACAGTCATTGTTGAAGCATCTCAACAAAACAGAATGTCACTAGTGCGCAAAAAAATACCACCAAAGGCCATTATTTTTAGAAATAATATAGCCTAGTCAACCATAACAGAATAAAAGATAAAAAATAAAATAGGAAACCAATATCAAACCACTCTCTTCCCATTATATTATTTACCCATGTTATCTTTTGATCAAATCCAGTTCTTATCTATTTCTTTTTTTTAAGAAAGTTATCAGTAGTTACTCATGAGGATTCATTAGCATACTTATACCACATGATGCACAATTAAATAGAAGAAAAAAAATCCCTACATGGATGATCAAGGATCAAAGTTCTTCCTTGCACCAAGAATAGGGGTCATGCGAGTCGCTAGAAGTATTTTCAAGAAAACTGAGCAGGAGGGGCTCTAGAAAAGGTGCACGACTCGTATGTGGAGGAAGTCTCTAGATGCACCATGGGAAACAAAAATGAATAAGGAAGGAAGATATCTTGGTTTATGAAAGAGAGATCCTAAAAATCAAGGAGATGATTTCAAAGTACTTGAAGATTGGATTGTGGTTTGACCACATGGATTGGCAGTTGTGAGGCTGGTGGAATGTTATGAGATACGGGTAATTTAATAATTCCCTTTGTAAATAGTGGAGACAAACTAGTGCATGTATGTGGGTTGATAGGTTACCATTTCATGGAGATAAACACATAACAGGGGAAAAACTAGAAAAATTGGAATTGAGTCACCGACACAACCTACTGATTCTTATCCACTGACATTGAGCTACTGATGCAACGAATCACTGACGACACCACCTACCGACACCCTAACCTACTAACTCCTTTTCCTACTGACGCCTTAACCTACTGATTCTTTGACCTACTGACGCAACAACCTACCGATGTTGATGTGCCTGAATCACCGATGTCGACGCACCTAACTCACTGATGCTGACGCACCTGACTCACTGATGAGGATGACCTTTGACTCACCGATGCTAATTCCCTTTTACTCATTGATTCCAAAGAACTGACATTCTGATGCACTAACATGTGGATGCACTGACATGTTGATTCACTGACATGCCAACACACTAACATGCTGACACAAAAACTAGAAATTTAGAAAACTCTTGAAATGATCCACCATTTCCTCCTAGAACACCCTAAACATTGGATTTTCATAAAGGAATTACTTGGGGAAATTTGGTTCATTACATCAAATACCTCTCAAATATTCTCATCCCTGATAATTTCAAAACTAACCTAGAATAAAAAGAGGTTTGAACAACCATACCTTAAGATACCTCTCAGGAGTAAACCACCTTGTGTCATTCTAAATCTGGAGTGAAATCCTTGATATCCAAGTACACCTCATTGACATATATCTCCTAAATAGTTGTGCAGAACTAAGGCCCCACACTACCCCAAACAATCACACATACACCAAGGTCATTCTATCCAGACATAGGGATTAGGGATATACTTCCTCCATGTCAAGATACTATTCTCTTTGGGTAGCACTGACTCTCCCTCACAAGTTTAATCACATCCATATTAATGAATATTGATTAGGGATAAAGTTATCCTCTTCCCATAGTTAGTAATTTTCATACAAAATAAGAGGACAGGGAAACAAATTATCATACAAAAAACAGGTTCAAATATTACATCATAATAATGGAACAAATAAAACACAAAAGAAAAACTCAGAACAGCTTTGGGTACTAGTCATGAATCTATTCTCATTCCTAGGTACTCTCCTTGATGCCACCATGCCTCCACAACACATGAACCAAAGGAATGGTCCATCCACACAACACCTTCTCCTCACAACCCTTGATTCTTACTAGTCATTCCATGATCATCATGTTGTACTCGACATCCAACTCTCCCCAATCAAGGACGTGGGAGTCATTGTGTAGATACTGACAGAGCTGAGAGACATGGAAGACTTCATGGATTTTCTCTAACAGTGATGGAAATGCCAGCTGATATGCCACCTCGCCAACTCACCCCAACACTTTGAAAGGTCTGATGAACCTGGGAGGAAGCTTTCTCCCTCTTTCAAACCTTTATTGTCCATGCCAAGGGGATAACTTTAAGAACACATGGTCCCCAAACTCAAACTCCAAAGGCCTCCTCCTATTATTGGAATATGACTTATTCTGATCCTGAGATGCCTTCATCCTCTCACACACAAACTGAACCTTCTTCGTTGTGCTCTGCACTACCTCTGGTCCAAGAAGGGTTGTTTCCCCAACCTCTATCTAGAACACAAGTGAGTGACACAGTCTTCTTTACTAGGTTTATAACGATTTAATTATAATGGTAGAGTGATAGCTATTTTTATAATAAAACTCTATCAGGGGAAATTGTCTTACGGATGATCCTCCAAAGTCCAAGACACATGCCCACAGCATGTCCTCTAATGTCCGGATGGTTTCCTCTATCTGACCATCTGTCTAAGGGTGGAAAGTGGTTCTAAGGCGTAACTGGGTACCAAAATCATGATGTAATACCCTCCAGACTTATAAGATAAACCATGAATCTCAATATGAGATTATGGATCTTGGAACTCCATGGAGTTGCACCACCTCATCCACATACCTCTTTTCCAAGGCATCCACTGCGCTTAACTCCTTGATTGTCATGAAGTGGGCTAACTTCATCAATCGATACACCAATACCCAAAGAGGTTCGCATCCTCCCTGAGATCTAGGTAACCCTATGATAAAATCCATCGAGATGTCATCCCACTTCTATTCGGGAACATCCAAGGGTTGCAACAGACCATAGGGAACACAATTCTCATCCTTCACCTACTAACACACTAGGCACCTTGCCACAAACTCCACCACTACCCTCTTCTCCCCGGGTGACCAAAATTGTTCCCTCAGGACTCAGTACATCTTAGAGTCTCCTGGATGTACCTCCAGGGGTGATCTATGGAACTCATGGAGAACTCCCTCATGTGTTTCCACTAGGACAAACATTTTTCCTTGGAACGACATCTGATTCTAGATATCCTCCAACCATCCCTCTGAAGCATCACCCTGGACAATTCGATCACACATCACCTCAACCTCTAAGTCTCCCCACTGAGACTCCTCTATCTTCTGCACCAAGTAAGACTTCACTATCAGTTGAAACAGATAGCCTCTTCCATTATCCTCCCCGGCGTCCAGGCGTAAAGAGGCCAACTCCTCCATTTCACTCCAAGAATTTTTGGATTCCCAAACTACCTCCTTTTGTGACGTCCTACTCAAGGCATCATCCACCATATTCCCCTTTCCTAGGGTGTAAGAGATATAGAAGTTGTAATCCTAGAGTAACTCCATCCACCTTCACTGCCGCAAGTTCAGGCCTCATTGGGAAAAGATATAACTCAAGCTCTTGTGATCTATGAAGATCACAAAGTGCTCCCTGATGAGGTAATGCCACCAAAACTTCAACATGAACATGACTGCTGGAAGATCCAGGTCATGGGTGGCATAATTACATTTGTGAGGAAGTAATTTCCTAGACCCATAAGAGATTAATCCTCATTGTTGCATCATTACACATCCCAAACCTAGACTAAAAGTTTCATAGAACACCTTGAACATCACCCCTTCCTCTAGAAACCTAAGCATTGGGGCACTGACCATCTTCCCCTTTATATTTCTGAAATCTACCTAACACTACTCACTCCATACAAAGGTTTGGTATTTTCTGGTCAAAGTTGTCAAAGGAGATGCAAATCAAGAGAAGTCGGGTACGAACCTCCATCAATAGCATTCCAGACCCAGGAAACTACGAACCTCCACCACATTCTTGGGTTATAACTAAGAAACAACTACTTCAACCTTTAACAGGTCCACCATTATCCCTTGCTGAGAAACTATGTGTACAAGGAAGTTCACATCTCACATTCAGAACTTACACTTGGAAAAATTTATGTAGAGCTGGTGGTGTCGGAGGACCTCCAAGTCAGTCCTTAGATGCTCAGAATTATCCTCCTCTAACCGTGAGTAGATCAGGATGTCGTTGATGAACATGAAGATGAACTGGTCCAGATAATCATAGAAAATAGAGTTCATGATCCCTATGAACATGGCTGGTGAATTCGCAACACTTAAGGGAATGACCACGAACTCGAAGTGCCCATACCTGTACCTAAAAGCAGTCTTCAGGATGTCACCCTCCTTTACCCTTAGTTGGTGATATCTAGACCACAGGTCGATCATAGAGAACCAACATTCCCCCTTTAACTGGTTGAAAAGTTTTTTGATCCTTGTAAGGGGTTAAGGGTTCTTGACCGTCACCTGATTCAGCCTCTAGTAGTCTATGCACAGTCTTAGGCCATCATCCACCTTCTTTGTGAACAAGAATAGATCACCCCATGGTGACACACTTGGTCGGATAAAACCCTTCTTCATCAGGTCGTCAACTTGAATCTGTAACTCCTACAACTCAGAAGGCGCCATCCTTTAGGGGGCCATCAAAATAGGATGAGCACTAGGTTGCATGACTATCCTGAACTCAACATCGCATCGAGGGGGTAGAGTCACAACCCCTTGGGGAATACATACATGAACTCACTGAAAACCCCTGTAACTTCCACCGTATCAATATCTACTGATCCCACTGACATATTTTCTAAAAAATAAAGAAGAGGCTCCACACACCGACTGCCCTCCTGAAAACTCTGCTCGCCAAAGAAATTTATGCACTAGCCACCCATATCTGAGAATACGACCCTTCTCCAGAATCAGTATATTACAGTGTGCACAGAAAACAACCATTTGATGCCTAAGATGACATCGTATGGCTGCATCTATAGTAGAAGAAGATCCCTACTGGACTGATGCGGCCCCAACATCAGTCTACATCCTCGACAAACATCAAACAGACTTTCCTGACCTATAATTGGAGTACTCAACACCAGGGGAATGGAAAGTATCTCTATGTCTAGTCCCATATCATGATCTAGACCAGGTGAAACAAAGGAGTGTGAGGCTCTTGAATCAAAAAAATCACATGCAAAGAGTACTAAACAGACTGATCATACCTCGAACAACCTTTGTCCCTGCTAGAACTGCTACCTCTACAGTGTGCAACTACCCATGCCCAGATCCTATACCTCTCAGTTGTCGACTGGATCCCTGACCACACCCTAGATGAGGTCCCTAAGGAGAACCCTAAGGTCAGACTCCCCCAACACTATCTAACCTCAGTAGAGCGAGAGCTCACTGCCCCTACTACTGGAAGGGCCTAACCAGAAATTTATACTACTAAGGTGGGCGCTGGGCCTACCCACCCCCACTGTACGGCGATCAAACTGGGCACTATTTTCGAATATGTCCACAACCTATGAAAATAAATCACCTCAATCCTTGGCCCATAAGGAAAGGGAAAGGATCAGGAGATCAGAACTGGAACTACTAAGGCCTACTCCCTGCTGGAAAAAACCTAGAAGGCCCCAATTTCGGAGACCTAATGCTGACGGATTTTCCCTTTGACAAACTCAGAGGCTCCCCTCTCACATCACACCTCCCATCAATTGCATCCTTTTCACTACTTAGGCCTTCTTCTGAACCTTTAATTATGTCAGTTGAGTGAAAGGAGTAACAACATACTAAATAGAAGTTTGGAGTGCCTCCTCTAAATATCTCGCTCGAGACTCCTTGTTCGGGAAGAGATCTGGTGCGAAGCGTAGGATATCCTTGAACTCTATCCCTGGTTACTTTACTAACATACTTCCTTTCTGGAGGGATAGTAGCTCATGTCTCTTCTCATCCTTCATCATAGATGAAAGGAATTATGCCTGGAACTCCCTCTCTAAGTTAGCCCATGAAACCTCAGTTTCCTTCCTCTCCCCGAGGTATAGCGTCCACCATTGATGTGATGATCCCCATATCTGGATCATTTCTTGAGGAAACCAATAATTTTTTGGATCTTGAATTAAGATGAAAGTGATCACCAGATCCTTGGTCCAGCCTTCTATTTCCATATCTAAGACGCTGCCCTCGTACTTCCCCAAAGTCTGTCACTGGAAGGCATGAAGTGTCTTCTACCACTAGTTATCCTCCTCCTCTCGATCGGCCCTCTGTTGATCAACGAGGTCAACCTATTAGGCCTCAATTTCTCATGCCACATGGGGATGATGTATGGGTTCCATAGCTGAAAAAAAAAAGAACAAGGAACTCCTAAGCCCAAGTAGTGTGGAAATTTTCTTTTAAATTTTTTTTAACTCTTCATTTATTTTAAATTCCAAAATCACCCAAGACACATAAGAAAAAAGTCATTATGATTCATGTACCTTTCCTAGGGTATCTACCCTGGTATTTTTGTAGCCTCACTTGGTCATTCAGTAGGCCAAGAGTCCTTGTATCAGATCATGAGGGGCCCTAAAATCCCATGTCCTAGCCGGTCTTCCCTGGCCTACCTTGCACACCAAGATTGCCTAAAATTGTTTCCCTACCATCCCATGAAATCCTTATTGTTCCTAACTCTAAACTCCATACTATCTCTCAAACTCCCAAAACCCCCCTCTGATACCATTTTGTCACAACCTTCCTTCTTCAAGATGAGGTAAGGAACAAAAAATTGGCATACCCTTCCATCTTCAATATGAAGGAGAGATAATGACCCCTGAGTCTCACCTTAAATAGGCCCCATAGTAGCAATTAGAATCAAGGGTATAGAATCTCACATGGAAAGGAAAGGCATTACCCTTTTCATTACAACAAGATTAAGAGAAAATATGGTAAATCCCAAACAACTCCAAATACTAAAAGACAAAAGTAAATCCAAAATCCATTCCCACATGCATGTTAAAAAGTGAATCTGATACAAGGTGCAAAGAAAACTCCAAATTAAAGTACCAAAAGAAAAGACTATAAGAAGAAACAGCAACAAATCCTAATGCTCAAGCTAGTAAAGTCCAACACAGTCCTCCAAGTCCTCCTGGAAACCTGAAAACTGTTTATATATGTAGGGTGATCATACAAGTATACTTAGTAGGGAAACTAAAGCTATCCGTGTACAAGTGGGGGAACATACTAATGCCCTTGTGAGAAAATAGTAGAACCTCAAAGCACCTACCAAGGAGTACTAACCAGCCCATCCTCACCATGGCACACTCACCAAATAATGCAAGTCAAGTAAAGTAATAGCATATGCACATTGATATTTGGGTACCTCGTACCACTTACCCACTGGTTAACTGCTCATCCCTAAAGGCTAATATCTTGATGCTACCACTCTTTCCATACACAATCCCACTGCCATATCCTACCTGCACACACCTGGGCCTCAACCACACACAATCCTTCTCATAAACACCTAGGCCACAACAACAACACCACTCACCCAAAGACACCTGGGCCTCATCCTGAAGATACTTGGGAAAATAAACCTGAACCAAAAACACCTAGGCTACTCATCCAAAACAAACTCTTGCCCGAATAATCTTGGACAATGGAAATCCTCAAGCCATTACAGCCTACCCAGATACGCCCAAGTGACAATATCCAGAAGAGGTTTCAAGGAATAAAGTTAGTAACCAACCATCCATCCTCCCACTAGGATGTTAGGAAAAAAACCCTCCCCCATGAAATGGTGGTTTTCGGCACATAGTGATCAACAAGGGTGGGTGTATATAGAAATCACAAGGAACTAAAATATGTATATATATATATATAGGTAAGAAAACACTCATCCAAACCTATGAGTTTCCAAAAAAACAACCAATTCACGTAGAACCACACTTGTTACTACCCCTATATGTACAACCACACAACATCCACTTCTAGAGAATAACTCAACCCATTTTTCATTCAACCACTTTCCATTTATTTATTTAGGGGATTCACTGTAACTCATTCTAGCACTACCCGGGGCAACTAAAAATCACAACATCCACAACTGTTCTCATAAGTCTAAAAGCCACTAAACACTGCCATGGAAACCAAAGAAGTAGGGACCAAGGTAAGGCAATCCATTTTAACACCCATTCATAAGAACAACAGAGAACAACCAACCTACAGTCCCACTTCTCATAGCACAAAACTAGATTTATAGTCCACTATATAAACCCCCAATCTTCCTAGACACCTATTTATCTGTTGTCAACAATCATTCTTTAAAATTATTCTGAACAATCCTTATCTCACAACCCATACTCGTATCCCCGCTACCCAAACAATTCCCCAATGCATTCCCACTACATAACGAGTTTATAACCACACTATAGTCCCACTGCCTAATGTCGCTATGAGACCACAACACAACAAAGGCAGTTTAGTTGCCTACAAGTTCATCCATTCCACAATCAATCTGTCTCTCATAATAAGAATCCAACTCACCACTTATACCTCCCACGCACAAACCCCACAGTAATGACCATTAACCTCAACCCTGTTGAACACTCATACCACACACTTCTCACCAAACCAACTCCCTTATCCAATCTTGTACCTACAACTGTGCTCCCAACTACAGCACCACACAACTCACACAAGGTAACAAAACTCAACAGAACACAGCACTCATCCATACCTATCAACAGGACATGTATACATTCAGATTTAATCAATATAGGTTCTTTAGTTCTACTATATTATAACTAGGGTGATCATAGAACATTCTTGATCCTAGGGGATTCATTTATTTAACCAAGTATATGTGATTAATCGGATTTAATGTTATAGTCATTGTTCAAGCATCTCAACAGAACAAAATGTCACTAGTGTGCAAACAAAGACCACCAACGGCCATGATTTTCAAAAGGAATATAGCCACAGAAACCATAATAGAGTCAAATATAACAAATAAAACAGGCGACCAAAATCAAACCACTCTCTGCTCGTTATATTATTTATCTATGTTATCTTTTGATCAAATACAGTTCTTATCTATTTCTAGTTTTTAAGAAATTTCTTATACATTACTCATGAGTATTAATTAGAATACGCATCCCATATGATACACAATTAAAGAGAAGAAAAATAATTCCCTACTTGGATGATCAAGGATCTAATTTCCTCATTGCACCAAGAATAGGGTTCATGTGGTCGCATGAAGGATCTTCAAGAAAACTAAGTAGGATGGGCTCTAGCATAGGCACACGACTCATCTGAGGAGGAAGGCTCTAGACACACCATGAAAAATGAGAAGGAAGAAGGAAGGAATAGATCTTGTTTTAGGAAAGCGACATCCTAAAAATCAGGGAGATTATTTCAAATTACTTGAAGATCGAATCATGGTTTGACCACATGATTTGGTGGTTACAAGGCTGGTGGAACATTAAGAGATGTAGGGAATTTAAAAATTCCCTTCAAAAATAGTGGAGACAGACCATCACATGGATTTGAGTTGATAGGTTACCAATTCACAGTGATAAACACGTAATAGGGGAAAAACTAGAAAAAATGGGAAAAAAATAGAAAAGCTAAAAATGAGTTATAATGTCTCAGATTTTTTTTGTATTATTTTTAAATATTATATGGAATTATTTCAAGACCAGGCCTTTCAAAGGCGTGTGATTCCGAGGCCCGGAGTACCTGAAATAAATGTTTGAAATAAATTAAAATTTTAAACAGTGCATGTAAGTGGTTTTCCTGTAAAAGTGGAATATATTTTAAACAGGTGTCTGGATCAGAAATTCGAGGGCACCATTTTGTTCAGAGTAGTGACTTTACCTTAGGTGAGGCCTAACATCGACCAGTGCAGGTCAGTTACAAGAGTTGGTTTCAGAACTTTTTTAATGGAAATAAAATAAAATAATAATTTATTTTATTTAGTTTCCTTTTTGCACAGTGACCTAATTCCTCCCTTTTTAAATACCTGCTTATGGAAAGTTCACAGGGTTAGCCTCATAACCCTATGAATTGAGAGAGAGGCTCTTAGAGCTTTGGAGGAGAACCCGTTGGTGGACAATGACAACGCATCTCGGATCCGACGAACCTCGCAAAAGAATGCGATGCGGCGATCGTTCTTCAACTGGATCGAGGTAGGGGTTTTTATTTCGATTCTTCTTTCCCCATTTTTGGATTTAACGACAAACTCAGATCAATCACAAACGTGTTGTTCTGCGGATCATGCGTTTATTTGGGAGGGTTTTATTTTCCGTTTCTTTCGGGGTTTGATTCGGGAATTTTAAATTGTGATAATTGTTGGATTATCGTTTTGATTCGTTGTGTTTAATCCTTATAGAAAGAGGGGATCAACTTCATGACGAACGACAGTGGAGGTTCATTCCTTATTTTGGTGTGTTGTATTTTCTTCCTCTTTTCTTCATGATCTTCATGTGGCAATGAACAACAGATCATTGTGGATCTGTTTCGAGATGCAACGATCCCAAATTGGAGATCTGACATCGTGGAGACCTAGAGGAGGTGTGACGGCGATGGCGGCGGGCGAATCGACACAGTTTGGGAATTATCATTCTTCGACCATTCTTCGCTATGATGATAAAACGCATTTTTGGGACTGATCAGAGGCCTAAAACTGACAGAATTGACTTCGTGAAGTTGGGGTGGCCTAAACCCTTGAGTTTTATGGAGATCGGATGGCCAGATCGAAGAACGGGGTAACACGGGAGGTGCGAAGGTAGAGACTCACAATTCTGGAAATTTCCAAAATACACGGCATCTATCCCGATGAACACGCCGTGTGGTAACGGCAGTGGCGGCTAGGGTTTCAGGGGTCAGATAGGTATCACATAGTGTGTGACCCCGGTCACACGGTGTGTTGGACCTTCCCCGAAGCTCGGCATGTATTCTGAGAAGTACACGGACACGGGATTGACTACATGGATACGAAACATGGCATGTAAAACCTAAGCAGCATGGAAGAGGCAACTATGCGGGACTCGGCATGTATCTTAGGCAATACACGGACACGGGATAGAGTACATAGTCGTGTACTCCACCACACAGCCAGACCAGGCCAGCAACACGAGTTACCCCATTTACCGGTTACACAGGATGGTGCACACAGGATAAATTCATGTACGAGCACACGACCGCGTACATGGAGCCGACCCCAGCTACTCAGACACGGAGTGTGATCTGTACTACACGTAGTGTACTAACTTTCCTATACAACCAGCCTTGTGACATGGGTCTTAGTACATGGGTAGTACCCGGGGTCAGAAGAAACAGTGTGTGGCACTTCTACACACCGTGTACTTTTCAATACATGGATTAATATTATTTTATGTCGTATCTTGGACATGTTTCATTTGGTTTAGTTCCCTTTTTTCTTGTTCCCCTGATGGTCAGGTATCACAGGAGTATGATCCCCTTCAGTAGGACTTTCTGAGATAGAGTCAGGTATCCCTCCGAGAGGCCCGGAGCAAGATCCTCTATCCATTCTTGACCCTAGGTAGAGTCAAGTATCGACGTGACTACTTCCACAGGGAGTCGATCCTCTACCTAGAAGGTGAATCTGGATGAGTCGTGGTATCCGCCAAGGCCCTAGAAGTTATCCTCATCTATGTATCATGATCTTTTCCCCACTCAGAAGTGTGTTCTCCTGGAATGAGTGCATCTATCTCTCGTGACCTTTCTCGACGGACAGTACTTCTCAAATGGATGTCATCACAGCTATCAGACTCATGGAGTGAGTTCTCCTAAGCAAGTGCTTCGTGGAATCTTCGAACTGAATCCCTAGTGGGGGTATTCTATTGTGTGACTTGACCCTAGACTACGGGTTTGGGATTTGAGTATATCTGGATTGTGTTCTCCTATTATATTTTCAGTATACATATACTGTGTAGAGATGACTGTGCCTTTCCTTTGTGTATTACTTTGTGGTTTTTGGGGTCCTCTACTGAGTATTGTTATATTCACCCCCGCATAGGCTTTTCCCACACATGTCATGTCTTGTGCAGATGAACAGCCTTTTGACAGAGTCCAGGGCGGACCAGGACAGGATTGAGCTTTCTGAGTTCCCTATAGGTCGAGGTGTTCATATGGCTACGAGCAACATTCCAAGAACTTATTTGTGTTTATAGTTTGTACTTCGTAGTTTTTAGACTTTTTTTTGGTGGGCTTGTATTATGGATCAGTTTACTTTCAATAATTTACTTTCTATCATACTCTGTTGGTTGGGTTTAGTTGTATGCATGCATTTTTGTTCCCTAGTGTTTTTTTTCATTTCAACATTGTGGGATTGGAGATGTGTGTGTGTGTACAGGTACTTAGAGAATGCCTCCCATGTTAGTAACATGCCTACTCAGTGTTATTCACCAACCCCTGGCCTATTAGAGGTGGGCTTGGGGAGTCACGGCGTAGGCCCCACTGGTATGGGTCATGACAGAGTGGTATCATAGGTGGTTGGTTATAACTTAGGACCAAGAATCTGGGAGGTTGGTTTGGGGAAACAGTGTTAAGTGTTTCGAGCTCGTATTTCAGGCCAGAGACTCTGGTGTTGGTGCGGGCGGCTGACATATCCATACACCAGGACTCTAATAACCTTCTTTTCGACTTGATGCATGAAAACACTAGTTGAAGGGAAATAAAAGAATGGTACGTGCATCATATAGGAATGGGTTGTGTTTTCCATATCATTTGTGTCATCTATCCAGATATAATAGTTAACCATGGTATATCTTGTTTTCTTACAGGATGCCTCTGCGATGCATACCCGCTAGGATTCAGCAGCACGATCACGAGGATGACCCCCTCAGTAATGAGGCTTCGATACAGGGACCATTTCCCCAGGCATTTCCACCAGGTGGTACACCACTATACCACCACCAGTGGAGCAGCCCATGGTACCTACAGTACCGAACAACAAGGAGCACAGGCTGAGCATGCTCCATGAGTTCCAGAGAGAGATACCCCTTAGGTTCCAAGGTGAGCCCGACCCTCAGGTGGCTGAAGACTGGATTGAGGTAGTGACCAGAGTTTTTCATCTAATGAGGACACCAGCGAACTAGATGGTGATCCTAGGTGCGAGCCTTCTTCATGGTTTGGTGGGGCGATGGTGGATTCTGACCACATAGACTCACGATGAGGAGACTCTTTCATGGAAGAAATTTGAGAGACTCTTCAGGGAGGAGTTCTCTCTGATTATGCTAAGAGCAGTGCGCATCCATGAGATTCTTCAGCTTCAGCAGGGTAGTTTGACAGTAGCTGACTATTCATCGAGGTTCACCAACCTCGCTAGGTACTCGATGGATATGTTCATGGATCAGTACTTTAGAGCTCAGACCTTCGAGCGAGGTCTACGAAGGGACATCCGAGCTAGTGTCATTCCTATATGCACTTCTACTTATGTTGGAGTGCTTGAGAGAGCCTTGGTGATTGAGAGCTTCTTAGCAGATCAGAGATATCTGACGGTAGTCAGCAGTAGGCAGATAGGTGTGGAGACCTCAGCAGTAGGGATCCGATGTGAGGCACAGGGATCTGGACATGGGAGACGTCATAGGAGGACCCAGGACAGGGGATCAACAATCCAGGGCTCTCATAATGGATCTAGTCAGCCTAGGGAGAGGTGGTGTTACTCGTACGATGGTAGTGTACATCTCTCTAGAGATTTCCCAACCTATTGAGCTACTGACAAGGAGGCATTGGATGGACCACCTAGGAATAGGAATAGAGTGGAGTAGATAGACCCTCCAGGCGGTGGACGTGGAAGAGGAGCTGGGAGAGATACAGGTGGTGGAAGACGCTTCGAATTACTTCCACCACCACCCCCAGTAGGTCAACACCAGGCTCAGGGAGATGGGGGACAGGGGTGGGGACAACTACATGCAGTCAAGGCATACGACCCAAGGACTCTAGGGATGATCCAAGGTACAATTTGTGTCTTCTCTACCTTAGTTTTCATACTTATATACGTAGTTTCCAGTCATTACTTCATGGCCACATGTCTTGTGCGAAAACTTGAGATTTCGATAGATCTGTTGACTCGATACTTATGCTTGGAGACACCTATGGGAGGAGACTTGATGATCACGCACCTTTACAGACAGTGTGATCTTACCCTTGGAGGTGAGAGTTCCAGTTGGAACCTCTAGGTGGTAGCGTCGAGGCCTTACGACGTCATTCTCAGTATGGATTGGTTATCTTCGGTCCATGCCCAGATTGACTATTTTAGGCGAAGAGTGCGGTGTGTCCGCAGTGATGGGATGAGGTTTTTTTTTTGGAGAAAAGAAGACCCAGGCAGCACAGAACGGGCTCATGCATAGGAGGGTGCATCCGATCACTCATGAGTTGGCTATCCTTTCCCTTGGAGCAGTAAATGTTATGAGCTCCCAGTTCCCAACAATAGTGGTGGAGTATGAGGACGTCTTTCCCAAAGATGTTCCAGGAATACCTCCCCGCCGGGTAATTGACTTTTTCATCAACTTACACCCTGGGACAACACCAATTTCCTCACCAGCATATTGGATGTCTCTCGCAGAGCTTCACGAGCTGAGGGTGCAGTTGGGGGATTTGTAGAGAAAGGGTTTCGTAATACCCAGTGTTTCACCCTGGTCGGCCCCAGTCTTGTTTTCCAAGAAGGAAGATGGGAGTTTGAGGTTGTGTGTGGATTACCGGTGCCTGAATCAGGTAACGGTGAAGAACAAGTATCCACTGCTGAGAATCGACGACCTCTTCAATCAGCTAAGAGGGGAACAGTGGTTCTCGAAGGTTGACCTTTGATCAAGTTTTCATCAGTTATGAGTATGGGATGAGGATATACTGAAGATGGATTTAAGATTCCTCTACGGACACTATGAGTACTTGGTGATACCTTTCGGCGTGAAAAATTCCCCCATAGTGTTCATGGGACTGATGAACCAGATCTTCCAGCCGTACTTAGACCGGTTCATAGTGGTCTTCATTGATGACATCCTTGTGTACTCGGTGTCAGAGGAGGAGCACTCGGGATAGATATGGATGGTTCTAGATGTACTCCGAGAGCACCATATTTATGGGAAGCTCTCGAAGTTCCATTTCTAGATTCAGGAGGTCCACTTTCTAGGACATGTCATCTCAGCAGATGGTATAGTTGTGGACCCAACCAAGGTGGAGGCATTGTTAGCATGGGATCCACCTAGGAGCGTGATCGAGGTGTGAAGCTTCCTTAGGTTGGAAGGATATTACCGGATATTCATTCCTGATTTCTCCCGAATATCAACACTAATGACAGCCTTGACCATGAAGTGACAACCCTTTGTATGTACAGACAAGTTTCAGTAGGATTTAGAGCAGTTGAGACAGAGTTTGACGCGCACCCCGATCTTGATATTACTGGAGGAGGGTGTCGAGTACATTGTTTTCTACAACGCATCAGGGACTCGTCTTGGTTGTGTCCTGATGTAGAGACAGGCAGTGATTGCTTATGGTTCACACCAGCTTAGGCCACATGACCAGAACTATGCGACCCATGATCCTGAGTTGGTAGCGGTAGTCTTCACATTGAATATGTGGTGACACTACCTTATGGGCGAGTGGTTCATCATCTACTCTAACCACAAGAGCCTCAAGTACATTTTCTTGTAGAAGGATATAAATATAAGGCAGATTCATTGGCTAGAGTTCCTCCAGGATTATGATTTTGAGATCATCTATACTCCTGGGAAGGGGAACAAGGTGGCAGATGCTATTAGAAAAAGGTCAAGCTCGTAGCTATTGAGTGAGGTGACAGAACAGTTATCTATGTTGTAGCTATCCTTCATGGACAGTGAGGATGCAGCTTACCTTCAGTCGATGGTTGTCACCCCTCCACTCCTACAGTGAGTTAGGTAGGTGCAACTTGAGGATGTTGACTATGAGGTTTTACATTCTCAGTACTCCATCGGAGCCCAGATCAATCTAAAGGTGATCTCAAGTTCCTCGGGCCATCTCTCCATCTCCATGTCTGAGACACTACCCTCGTACTTTCCCAAGGTCTATTGCTAGAAAGAACATAAAATTCGCTGCCACTAGTTGTCCTCCTCCTCTAGATCAACCTTCCAGCAATCAGTTGGATCAGCCTACTAAGCCTCCACTGCCTGAGCCACTCATGAATGATGATCGGGTTCCATAGCTGAAAAAATTAAACAAGGAACTCCTAATCCTGAGTAGTATGGAATTTTATTTAAGACTTATTTCAACTCATTTAAATCATTTCATTTCATTTTTTAATTTCCCTAAAACAACCCAATTAAAATAGAAACATAATTCATTATGATTCATGTACCTTTCCTAGGGTAACTACCCTGAAAACATTGTTGCATCACTTGGTCGTTCGGTAGGCTCATAGTCCTTGCATCGGATCACGGGGGGCCTAAAATCCCTTGTCCTAGTTGGTCTTCCCTGGCCTATGTCATGTAATAAGATCACTTATCACTGTTTCCCTACCAACCCATGTAATCCTCACTATTTATAACTCCAAACTTCATCTTATCCCTCAACCATGACCTCTGATACCATTCTATCATGACCCCCTCTCTCCAAAGATTCCCCTCCTAAGATGGCAATGCAGAAAGAGAGATAATGACCCCTGAGTCCCACCTTCAGTAGGCCTTAGGGTGGTGACCAGCACCAAGGGTATACAAATCTCAAAAAATGGGAGGCATTGTCCTTTTTATAGTAACCAAGATCGAGAGATAAGATATATCAACCACAAAACAATTCCAAGACATATATATAAAAGAAATAAAAAATACATCCCACATGCATGTTTAAAAAATATAAATGTTAAAAAACAAGTGTCTCCAAAGCAAATACCAAAAACAAGACTAAGCAGTAACACAACAACTATCCCAAAGTCTGAGATAGTAATGTCCATCACAGTCCCCATAGTCCTCCTAGAAACCTGAAAATAGTTTTGTATACGTAGGGTCAGTATACAAGTATAATCAATAGGGAAAACCAAGTCTCTCGTGCACAAGTGGAGAAGCATACTAATGCCCCTATGAGAAATAGTAGAAACCAAAAGCACCTAACAAGGTATACTACCCACCCCAACATCACCAAAGTCACACTCACCAAATAACACAAGTCAAGCAAAGTAATATAGTAATCACATCAATGATAGGGTACCCCGCACCACTTTCCCAATAATTAGCTACTCTCACACCCTAACAACAAACATCCTAGAACTTCCACCTCTTCCTAAAGTACCACATCACAACCTTCCTGCACACACCTAGGCTATATACCACATCACATCCTACCCATAGACACATGGTCCACACACCACACTACATCCTTCCCACATACACCTGGTCCACACATCACACCACATCCTTCCCACAGACACCTGGGTCACATACCACACCACATCTCATCCCAAATACACCTAGGAAACCACAACTCACCCGCACACACCTGGACCCCACAAACCACAACATTCCGGAAGGATATTGGGCTAACACCACCTGGAAGAGGGAGTAGGGAAGAGAAGGTTTCCATCCATCCATCCTCCCACTAGGATGTTTGGGAAAGACACCATCCCCCTATAATAATGGGGTTGTTCGGCACGTGGTGCTCAACTAGGGTGGGGTGTGTATAGAATCACATGAAAGTACAAGTATATATATTTAGGTACCAAACACTCATCCCAACCTATGGGTCATCAAGAAAACAACCCCCCCCCCCCATAACACTTCCACCTTTACTGCTACCACTAAATGCACATATCAGGACAAACAATTCTCGCTTCTGAAGTTGATAAAATAAATTATCTAAACACTCAAACATTTTGACATTATTAAGCATTTACAAGTTATTCCATCCCTACCTAGGAAACTAACAACCACAAAACATGACCAGCCTCACAACCAATCCAAATAGAGGAATAAAACTATGATATAACACCCCACTTCACACTTCCTCCCAACTTATCACCAAAGACAACCGCTGTAATTATCATTCTTAAAAGTAATGTCACCCTATACTTTTTCTCAACAAGAAATCCTCAAAATTACAGCAAAACCATATAACACACCTCATCACAACCATACCTAGAAGCCCTACTGCATAACAACACCACACCTAATAACATAAATATAAAATAACCCAAATCCACATCCCCACTACCCATAAATTCCACAATCAATCAATCTATCAACCTGAGATACCATTTCACCACCCATATCACCCCAGAAACACTCGTACTCTCAACCCTAGTACCACACAAGGTAATAAATGAAGAAAAAGGCCACAAACATCACACAACCACACTAATAAAGCAATGAATATTATGATTTAGAAAACACTCATTCTTTAATTCCACTTTGATAATTTAGGGTGGTCACCGAACAAGTTCAATCCTGGGGCATCCATTTACTTAACTGGGTATACGTGGTTTATTAATTTCATAATTCCAATAGTTAAACAGGGGATCCATAAAAAATGTAAAGCATCACCCATGCACAAGCAAATATCATCAGTGGACATGATTTTTAGAAATCATACAACTCATAATATGGGTCAAATATAACAGATAAAACAAATGATCATCGTCATCTTCTTCCCCACCCCTCATCTATTACTAATGTAACAAAACTTGTTATTGTAACAGGTCTGATTATCTTTATAAAAAATTAGATTTTCTTTGTAATATACTTAATTAAAATTTTGGATTTGATCATAATCACAAAGGGAAATTAGCTTACCCACCCCGCATGATACACAAATAAAAAAATACTAATGGATCCCTACCTCGAAGAACAGACGATTAGTAACTCCTCCTTGTGCCAAGATAGGGGGTTTATGAGTAGCAGGAAAGACTCAAAGGAAAACTAGATTCAAAGTTAATAGTACAACACATGACTCCACAGAGGATAAAGGCTATGGGTTCACCAAGAGAAAACTAAAACACACGAGGAAGAGAAAACCTTAGTTCTAGAAGGTCCATATCCTATATCAATGGAAGGAAACGGTTTCAAGGTCCATTAAAGTTATATTGTGGTCAAGACCACAAATCTTGATCATTTCAAGGTTTCGGGAGAATTATTATATTAAATATATAATTAATATCCTTTTAAATTGCTTCAGAAATGGTTTAAAAAGGTTTTAAACTCGATTTACGTCAAATAAAACGTAGGAGGGGCGAAACTAGAAAAACTGGGAAAAGCTGGAAATGACTCACCGTTGGGTGTTTCACCGATGTGAGTCACCGACACGACTCACCGATGCCACCTACCGATTCCACCTACCAACACAACCTACCAATAGCAATCCACTGATTCGACCCACCAACACGACCTACTGACAACGAGTCGCCGACGCGACCCACCAATGAAACCTACCGATAGTGAGTCACTAACGCGACCTACTGAGAATGAGTCGCTTATGCGACCTACTGAAAATGAGTCACTAATGCGCATGGGAAATTACTTTCCTCGATGGTGGTTGCTGATGTGACCTTTATTTGTTTCTTTTTTTCAAAACACTTTTGTTGTGTTAACTATATTTTACTGTCTAAGCTAGACAGTTTTCTAGTTATTTATAGATTATTGGTTAATTTACAGTGTTTTTGGTAAATTAATGAAATTTATAGTAATTATGTTTGTTTTATTGATTAAATTATCAACTGTTCAATATTTTATTTATTTAATTATTTTTTGACATTCTTTTTAGTATTAATTTTTATTGTCTCTAATTATTCTTGTGTTTTTAGAATTAAATATTTATTACTTTTTTCTATTAATATATTTATTAATTAATTAAAGTTTAATTTTTAATCACTTTTCTTTAATAATTTAATAATTATTAACAATAATATACAATTAAATTCTTTTTTATTTTATTTATTTTATTTGTTTTTTTAATTTAACTTGATTAATTAAGAAAATTGAAATTTTTATTTATAACATTTTTACTTTTATTTTATTTTTTTAACACTTTGTAATTTTCAACTTTAAATTTTCTTTTTAATTTGTAGAATCAATTTTTAATTTTTAATCTATTGTTTAAAATGTTTTAGATTTTTTCAATGTTAAATTATAATTTTTATTTTGTTTGAATTTTTGTTCTTATACCACTAGGGTGCTACCGTTGACCCTTCTACTATGGTCATTCTCTCGCCAATTGTCAGATGTGCTGCCACCACCTACTACCATTGGGAGGAAATATTATGTTATCTTTCTAGGAGTGTTCTACCAGCATAAGATCATGCTATTGATAGTCCATTTTGCTACCACCAGGGTATTACCATCATCTGTTACAATAGAAGGTGCTATTGTTACTATGATACCATTGAGACCTGCTACTGTCAGGTGATCTTGCTTTTGATACTCGTGTGATCAGCTACCAGTCTTTTTCTTCTAATACCTCCATCCTTTTACTTTCATTATCATGCCTAAATATTTCTTCAATTGTTTACTTCACTTTCTTCCACCATCCCTTTCCCCTACAAGAGCCACCGCTTTCTAACCTATTACCTCCACCCAAATTCTGCCATCATTCCTTCAAGGATCTACCTCCACAGTATAAACTCACCCCCATGGTTCTGAAAAATACATCATGACACACTAATGACCTATCGCAAGGGAAGGTCATCCAAAGCCATTGAATCATGAAGAATTACTCCAAAATCGATGAACTAAACCTGATGATTGAAGCATAAATCAAATGGGAAACTGAAGTCAAGACCGGACCCTCCCAAATGAAGACTCTCCATATCCGTTTGAGATTAGCGATTGAAGATCAACTATTATCAAATTGAAACTGAAGAACTTGAGGTTGCAGGATGATGTCGATCTGAATCCAAATTCAAGATGAATGTGCAATAGTGGATTTTGAAACTAGGGAAGGCGATGAAACTTTTCTCAATGAATGTGAGTCCAAGATGTATTAGAGATTGGGAAATCTATTTTAAGATCTAGGTATGGTGGATGAGTTATATGAATCAAATTAACCAAGATATTCAACAATCAACCAAGGAGATGATGACACTGGCTCAGAGCTGGGGTAGAAGAATGGAACCTGGGATAAATTTTTTATGTTATTGTTGATCGTTTTTAGGTTTATTGATAAAGGCGATGGGGTCTATGAATTTCCAAATGCTTCTTATTTTTGCTCCAAGAGGGTGTACCCAACATGTTCAAAGAATTTACTCTATGGACATCAGAGTTCATAAGATGATGATTTTCAATCTGAAGTATGAAGATGACCAAGCATAAGGGTGATAGTCATGTTACATAAGGGTAGCATCGTTGAAGTTGGTTATGTAAGGGTAGAATTGTTGGAGTTACGTAATGGGGATGACTAGGCAGATGTAAAGTTCAATTATGCATCAAAAAATCTATTAAAGGTAAATTCCCCCCATGTAAGGGTAATAACAAATGACTGAACCTATGCCAAGGTAACATTTTGGCTGATTATAAGTGAAGCTTATAGAATTTTCAAATAGCTACTAAAATTCTATTATGCTAGGAAATACATCCTGGTTAGTTTTATTAATTCAAAACAAGATGTGCATGGGGTTTTCATATTTAGTTAGGAGGGATAAGTTCCTATCATAGGTGAAAGTACATAGTCAAATTTTCCATGTGTAAGTAGCCAAGGATAAGGATTGAGTTAAGTCGATACTCATATAAGTGAGCTTGAAAAAAATGACTATAAAATAGATCATCGCACATTTAGAGAAAAATAATCATCCATCATTCACTTGGGGGGTACACAATAGAGAGTTGACTTCAAAACCAGCGGCTTTCAAAGTAGAAGTGAATTAAAGTTGGAGGACATAAGCAACTTTGATAGAGAAGTTTCCATTCTACTATTTATTATTTTGTAGATGTTTCTATTTGATAATAAACTTTTTGTTCCTATAAATATGAGTAGCTAAATAAAATAGGAGAAATCAGATTATAATAAATGATGTTTTTAAATTTGTTTTTCTCTAGTTAAAACAATTGCTTCAATGCAATTTAAGTTCAGTGATCTTTCTTCTATTAATTATGAGTATTATTTTTACACTAATCTAAGGACTGAGAGGTGGAAATAGTGATATTATAAACTCTTGAATGTTTATCAAAGTATTGAAAATTGTAAAATGTAGTTTTTCTATTATCTATAATTGAACAAATTTACTTCTGAGTAATGATCGATAGATCATCTCGAATAAGAGATCTCTGAACTGTGTTGTACACTAAATCCATAGCTTAGTGGATCATCACATTTTCTTTAATCACTAAAATAATTGAAACAAACTTGAGTATAATGGATAAAATATTTTACTAAATTCTATTTTAGTCTTATATCCCTAGATATCATGTTGAGTAATCTTCATGCACACCATCTTTATGCCAAGTACTCAAAGTGTCACTTTTATATATAGGAGGTGTGCTTTCTTGGTCACTAGGTTTCACAAGAAGGTATATTATTTTATCCAAATAAGTTTGATGTGGTTATGTATTGGGAATTGTCGATGAATGTGTTCAATATTTATAGTTTTCTCATATTTTCTAGGTACTATAGAAGATTTATTCGGGACTTCTCCTACCTGTAAGCTCCCATGACCACACTCACCAAGAATGGGATCATGTTCAAATGGATAGATCAATGTGAAGAAGTCTTCTTAGAGGTTAATAATAGGTTTATGTTGACCTGATCCTAATTCTTATTGAACCTGGAGTTGGTTAGGTTGTGTACTGTGAAAAATACGGCTTTGTCTTGGGAGAGATTTTAATGTAGGGTGACAAGGTAGTCGCTTATGAGTATTGTTAGTTTTGACCCCATGAGAAGAACTACCCTACTCATGACTTGAAGTTAGTGGTGATGGTACATGAACTGAAATGTTGGTGACACTACCTCTTCGGTGAGAGATGTTTTGTGTATACGGACAATAAGAGTCGGTGGTATATCATTTCCAAAAATGGCCTGAATATTTGTCAAAGGAATTGGGTAGAGTATTTGAAAGAATTTTAATTCAAGATGGAATATGTTCTTGGGAAAGGAAATGTAGTTTCAGATGCGCTGAGAATAAAAAAGTAATAAGTGGATGAATGTACATCTAAAGCTAAATGGAAGCTCATTGATTTATTGGTAGACTGTAAAATGGGCATGGCTGGGGAACAAGGAGCAGCAGTTTGTGCACCTTTAGTGATCACGCCCTCATTAGTATAATGAATGAAGGTTGATCAGAAGCATGATCCAGAGTGTGGGAAATACATGAGAGGTTGATAGAAGGTGGTTATGTTTCAAGTTAGGATTTGGATAGACATGGAGTGATCCTGGTTCATAGCAGGGTGATGGTTCCATCTATCATGAGAGAGGATATGATGAGTGCCTCTCATGATTCGTAATGGGTAATTCACCTAGGGTTGACCAAAATGTATCGCAATGTCAAGAATCAGTTTTGGTGGCCCTGTATGAAGAGAGATATTGCCAGTTTTGTCTCCTATTGTATGACTTATCAGAGAGTTAAGGCTAAATATCAGAGACCTGTAGGGTTACTCCATCCACTTCTAGTGCATGTATGGAATGGGATGAGGTAACCACAAACTTCATGATAGGGTTTCCTAAGACCCTGAGATGTAAGGATGTCATTTGGGTGGTAGTGGATTAGTTGATTAAGGTGAATCATTTCATACAGATCTGGGAGATGAAATCAGTTGATGGTCTAGACAATATATATGTTCAATAGATCATGAGGATTCATATAGTTCCTATTAGCATATTATCTGATAGTGATTCTTAGTTAAACATACGGTTTTAGAAAGGTTTATAGAATTTGATGGGTACCCAGTTGAAGCTGAGTATGACCTTTCATCCTCAAACTGATGGGAATTCATAAATAATGATCTAGACTTTAGAGGATATGCTTCAAGTGTGTGTTCTAGATTTTGGAGGTGATTGAGATGATCAATTTTCTTTGGTGGATTTATCCTAAAATAAAATCTTCTATTCTTTGATTCAAATGGATTGGTTTAAGGCTTTGTATGGTCATCCATTTCGTTCACCTCTCTACTAGCATGAGGTGGGTGAATCTTCTATTGTTGGGCCAAGTATGGTATAGGAAACCTTGGAGTGGGTGTGGTTGATTTAGAAATGAAAAGTTAAGACCCATAATAGGAAACAGTATTATACTGACCAAATGAAATAACCCTTGGAGTTTATGGTGGGCAATAAGGTTTTATTGTCAGTGTCCCCTTGTTTGGGGCATAGACATCTCAAGACGCAAGGGAAGTTGGTATCATAGTACATCGGGCCATTTGAGATTTTCAAACACATCAGGATGGTTTCCTATTAGTTGTACCTTCCTTTGATGTATCAAGGTATGCACAATGTATTTCATGTTTCAAAGCTTCATAAGTATGAGCATGATACTATGAATGTGCTCGACTATGAGGATGTTGATTTAGCACCATATGCATCCTTTATAGAGCGACCTATTAAAATAGTGAACCAAAGTGACAAGGTGTTACGGGGAAATATGGTTCCTCTGGTTTGATTTCAATGGAAGTATGTGTGTTTTTGGGAAGAAACAGGGGAGTGGGGGACAGAAATTCAGGAATAGTGTCCTGATTTGTTCAAGAAGAACTATAAGGACACTTCTTAAGGATGATAAGTCATTATAGGGGGGACTTATAACATCCACAATCTCAAGTTACCTCTATTTTTAAGTTTTGTCTCATATTTAAGGGTATAATTAAATAATATGAGGCTTTTAGGGGTGTTTGGATAAGTAAATGGATCGAGGATGGAAATTAGCTATAGGAGAGGTTCACACTGTGAACAGACATTCACATCATGAATGCCTTTCGGGATGAACCCATGAATATGCATTCAGGGAATGAAATATTTCTATGAAGTGAAATTTAATTCACGATGTGAATAGTACTTTTGGTATTTTAAGTCAAGGTGATGTGATTTTGGGCATATTGGATTTCCTGATAATTCATAATGTGAATCCTTAATTCACCCCATGAATATAATCAGTTCTAATAGATTAATGACCCGGTTCTCTTCTATTTTCTCATCTGTCTTCCTTCCAACTGCTTCAAACACTAGGCTCTCTCTAGGTGATTTTAGCCTCTCCTATCCTCTTCCAACTCCTCTCTTTGACACCTGAATGCCCATTCAAACCTTTTAATCAAATCCGGTAAGTTCTTCTTTGATCATGATCAATTATATCCTCTTATCCTTGATAAAAATCAATTATACCTTAGAAGTATTGGTTGGATTTAAGGTTTTTTCCTTGATCCAACAATTTTTTTGATGATCATTGATAGAATATTCATTTGGATTCAAGGTTTTAGCTTTTACACAAGGCTTGGAATATGACCATTGTCAGCAATGGATCTTCTTTTATAAGTATATCTTGTCTAAAAAAATTGGTGTGGTTCCTCTTCTACCAAAATCCAAGAGTTATAATTTTTTCAAACCAAGAAAAGTTATAGGATCCAGTGATTAATTTAGACTTGGATGGTGACCCTTTCCTTGATCATCATTTCTTCACCTCAAATAGGAATCCCTTAACTTTCATGCATGTATTATATGGGTTATAGTCATGATTGTTGGAGTGAATGTGTATCCCTAAGAAACCTATATATGATGATTGATCACATGATTTTTGTGTGTGTATCCATGACCATTTCTTATGTTGATTTCATATAGATTTTTCTGATGATGATACTACTTAACTTGACGTGATGTTTGATATGTCATTTTCATCTTGCATCGTATGTGTTGTTCTTCTATCTTCTGTGAATGCAAGTCGATCCTAGTGTACTATCCTCTAAGACGTATGTGTTAGGTGTGAGGTCGTTATGTATTAAAATATACCTTAAATAAGGGATGTGTTAACCATGTTTGGGAAAATCCCTTGCTCGAGGGGTATGTGTTAGTAGGATGACTGATATTCCTTCTAGCATAGAACCAAATCAGTTATATCTAGTCTCTGAGGACCAAGAATATGTTTTAGACTCATGTGATATATTTTATTGATATATGTACCTTATTTATTTTCACTACATACACTTTTATATGTTATGAACTTATGTTAACAATTGTTGGTGGTGTCCTACCGAGTCTTGTACTCACACACTAATCATGTATTTTGGTGCACTTATAGATATCATGCTCAGGAATCTAGTAAAGGGTAAGGGACCTGGGGTGGAAGGTTGAGCAGGTCAGCAGGAGGAAGTGGATGTTGCTGGATGGAGTTTGGACTGGATTTCTATAACTGCTTATTTTATTTTTCTGACTTATTATACTTTAGATCCTTTTTTGTTTTGGGTTTTTTATATGTAATTTCATACTACTACTCCATAGGTTATATTTTTATATGTTTCTACTCTGATGGTTATTTTTTATTATTTATTAATTAATTATTTTCGTTTATCTATTTATATGCTCTGATGTTCACCTGATACCGATTGTATAGTCTCTCCATGTTGTTATGTAGGCCCTCATTATTAGTCAGAAATCTCTTGCATAAGAAGAGGTATTCATGAGGTTGTGTGGTGACCCCGACTTGGACCTAGTGGTTTGGATTGGGGTGTTATAATGTGGATTTTATATAATTAATTAATCATGTGTTGATAAAACAATCTATGCATAAAACATTTATTTTAATTCTATCTTGCATGTTTTTAATTCATTTATTTATATGATCGTGATAAAACATCCCCAAGAACTAACCATGTAATTGAAAAAAGTAAAATAAATATTTACTTGATCATGAGTTTTTTTAATGGTTGATTTATTGAATAGACAATAAATCAACTTGTGACCCTAGGGGGGAAATCCATGAGTTGGGCTTATCTTGAGAGTTGCTACATTCCACTATTGACCTTTGTATATTCTTGATTGGTTTCACCTTGGCTCAAGTTTTGAACCATCAACTCTCCTTGGATCTCCATATTTTACATATTTTACTCACATGCAGGTCAGGGGAACCAGAGGTATGGGATACAAAAATAAATTATGGACACACAAAATCTGCATAATAAAGGTAATATAGATGACTCATGGACCATCTTATTTAATTTAATAAAACATAATTACATATAAAAAACATGTAATAATATTAAATTAAAGTGAAATCCAAGCCATACATTGATCAGTTAAGCCCATAATTAGTAACATACATACAACAACATTACATTCATACAAGCTAACATACATTTCTAATCTGTCAATTAATTAAGATAAATTTATCTTTAATTAATAATCAATGGTATTAATAATTAATGTTATATTTAATTATTTATTTATTTATCTTAATTATAAATTTAAATAGCCCTTAAAATACATAAGATGAACCATACAATGTAATTTAAATAAATAAAATAAAATTATTTTATTTAAAATCACCTCAGTACACGATGTGTACTGGGAGTAAACAAGGTGTATACCCAACCAAACTATGAGGCACATTTTTTGGTCATGTACAATGTATTTAAATGGCATGTGGTGTACATAGTGTGTCGCATTGTTACATGGTGTGTAAACACACGTATAACTTATGTGGTGTATGAATCTATAAATGCTTGTGTAAAGTACACAGTGTGTAAAACCACTACACTGTGTGTAGTTCTAAATTTTACATGGAATTAATTAGGCATTTATTATTCTGTAAAAATCTATCATATAGCGTGTACACCATCTACCCTCTATGTTGTTTGGTTTTAAGGTCGCAGTTAATTTTATTATATTTAATTTATTTCGCACAGTGTCTTGTCTGGATTGGAATCTACTCTGTGAAAATTAGTGTTAGTTAAACAGTATGTACACCAACTACATGTCATGTAACTCTCTTCTACCAATTCATCATTACATGTCTAGGGACTCAGGATGTAATCCCTGTAAAATAATATTTCATTAGATTGTGAGTACATCAGCTACACACTGTGTAATAAAATAGGCTTTGTGTCATCTAGCTGGAATTCAATTACGTGATGTGTATATTAAATACACTCTGTATACGTTAACCACACCACCACCACACTGTTGTGGGATTACACAACATGTATTCTAACCACACGTCGTATAACCATAAAATTCATGTGCAACACTAACTGTCAATACTCGAGGTAATAAATATGCATCTACACGCTGTGTAAATACCTACCACATAGCCAACCATTATTCACAAAATTGAATCTATGTATGGTCAACCTTGAATACATGACATGTAATGAGGATAAATGTTGTGCAACCATTTCATGCAGCCAAGATACCCAACACTTCCAGATGGTATCTTATTTCATATTTCACTTGTTCTTAGTTTGTTCATGGTCATATGATAGTGAATGAACATGTTATCTCATCTTTATGGACTAAAAATGATAATGAAAATGTAAAACTAAAAAAATAATTATGATATTAATCAAAAAAGAATTAAATAACTATAAATTTGAACATGACTGCTCTAATACTACTTGAAGTTTTCAAGTGTAGCATAAGGTGGTCAGATCCATACTCAATGTTGGTTTTTTGTTGAATCAGGTGAATAAATCATAAAAAATAACTAAGAATGACATTTATCATGATTATATAAAAATAACCATAAAAAATTATTCTGAAAACCATGATATTGGATCTTTCAAGTTAAATTGATAATTAATTCCATAGTAATAAACCGCTTTGTTATTGAGTACTTTCATTGATGTGTATGTTGATCGATCAAACCTCGTGTGTGATAAACCTTCATTGTGTCAAGTGTATACAAAGTATAATCCCTATAGCAGTGATCCACAAGTGAACCTTGATATCCAAACAACATTGAAGGATCATTGAGTGTCAGTGCAGATGATATGTTCATCTTGCATTGTTCTTATTGATTGCAACACTATCACTCAAACTTGAGGATTGTCTATCTTATATCATTCTTGAGAAGAGGAAGGAGGTGGAAGAGGTTGTCTCAAGATTGAGAGTAACCCTAGAGATATTCTTCATAGAGATAATTCTCTAGGGAGGATAAATGTTGTACACACAACATTCACCAACATAAAAATGATATAATTAGGTATATATAGATCTAGGTTAATAGAATTAGTAATTTCATATAGGTTATTTGTAAAGACCCGTAAATTTCAAGGAAATTTTTTTTTCTTAATTTTCTTTGGAATTTTACAAGAACGCAGTTTCTGACGGCACCTGATTCCGAGGCCCAGTGTGCCCGGAATCATTTTCCAAAATTTGGCTCGGGTACGTTCAGTGAACGAACGAGCGGGTTTTTCTAACTTTTGAACTGGTGCTCAGAATCAAATTCTGAGGGCACCGATGGAATCGCAACGCCGGTATTTTCTTAGAAACGCCTCTTCCGGAGTTGCGTTTGCTCGGGTGTGGTTTTTAATTTTTGGGCTTTAAGTTAATAAATAAAATAATGTGGTACGACAAACTTTATTTTATTTCACTTAAGGACGCTTAAAAGACACTTAAATCTGCTTAAGCTGAGTTGAAGCGGATAGGGTGGAACCCAAAAATATCATACCCTCTTGGTAGGATATTTGTGAGGTGGGGCCCGCACGAGCCCCACCGTTTCTTTTCCACTAAGTAACGCACCCGCAAAAACCCTTTTTAATGAAAGTCAATTGGGGCATTTTCTTAAACAATTAAACGCTCCTATTAATTGGGCGGTTAATTCATTGAAATTAATTCTATGAATTAATTTGTTCGTTTCTTAACCTGTTTTCAAACCGTTGGCATATTATTAAAATAATACCAACACACCTTTCTTCTGGGGTGCATTTTGTTGAGAGGTTTTGACAGAGACTTAATATATTCATCCTCCTTCGCGAAGAACGCGAAGAATGCCGGCTTCCGACAAAGGGTGATGAAGAACACCAAACCCCCGTAGATCGACGACGTGACGTCGACAATTCTCCCTCCGCAACGCTTCTTCCACGACGAACCATCCCCGCGACAATCTTTGATCGGCATCTTGAGGTAGGGGATTGCGGACCTTTTAATTATTTGTGGTTTATAACAAAAACATGGATTTAATTGTTATAATTTTATCCGTGTGTTTCTTTAACCCTCGGATATCGTCGACGCGATGCCTTTCCGTGATGACGCGATGATCACCTCCTACCGCGACGGTCAATTCTGCGATGTACTCGCACTCATCCGACGACAGCTACGAGGTAGGGGTCGTTTTGAAAATGTTAATACCCATGTTTGTTTTCCTCCAAGGCAAGAACGCGGACCAACCAATTAACAAGTTGGTCCGCGTATTATTATTGCGGGTCGAGGTTTATCAATTGCTGGGAATTATGGTGTTGTTTCAAACCGCTAACGTGGTGGGTGCGGACCAACGAAAAAGTCTGAACCCACCGCCCTTTGTTTCTTGGTGTGCGGAATGGTGGACGATGACAAAACGGGCCGCAGAGACGATTTGTTGATTCCGCAGTGAAGAACGGGACCCAGGATGAGCTACGGCACAGATGGAAATGAAATCGGACCACCAGAGCAACTCTGGTGGCCCACGGACTCCACCGGCGGCGCGGGTCGCCGGCGCGGCGGCCCCGGCGGCCGGAGGTGGCAGCGCCCCGGCGCGCCGCCAGACGGAGCCGCCGCTGCGGCGAGGTGCGGTTCCGCGGCCGCGCGGAACTGAAGGCAGTACATGGCCTTGCCGCGTCCGTTGGCGGAGGCGGCCCCCCGCGTGGGGCCGCGGAGTCATCAAGGGGGGGCGGCGCCCCCTTGCACCTGCTCGGCCATCACGACCGAGCCGCCAGGCGGCCGGGCCGCGCTCGCGCCGGCCGGGCCGGGTCGCACCTAGGCCGCGCCGGCCAGGTCGGACCCGGACCCGGGTCGGGTCGACCTGGTTCGGGCCGACCCAGGGGGGTCGGGCCGGGTCGGTCCGGGCCCAGACCCCCCGTTTCCAGACCTTTTGGTCTTTTGCTCATAACTTGAGCTACGGGCCTCCGAACGACGCGCCGTTAGCGGCGATGTGATCCTTGGATCGAGACGGTCGTTTCGGTATATCACACTCAAGGGTTAGGAATACTTTGGGTTCGTCCGGGTTGGTTCGTACACGAAACCATCCGGGCCCTCGGAGCGGAAATGCTCATATCTTGATCTTCGGACGTCCGATTGACGTGCTGTCGACTTTGTTGAATTCTTCTAAGTGACACGGATCTTTTGTATTACTCCACCCAAGGTTTGGACGCAGGTGGAGTATGGTCGGGTTGGTTTTTCCTTAAAAACCAACCGGGGCCCTGGGACGAAAAAGCCAATAACTCTCAGACCGGGCGTCCGATTAACGCACCGTCTGCGACATTGAGTTCCTGTTGGCGATACGGAACTTTTGGATACATCAACTCTAGACTATGTGTCAGTTGATGTATCAGCCTCTCGGCTCGTGGAGCGGACCCTCCCGAATGAGCTTGTTGTGTGCGGGAACCCTAGAGCTGGCTGCGACTGCTACTGTGACGACGACGACTGTACAGAGATTCTCAGTGGATTCGACGACGACGACTACAGAACTCAGCGATCCTTTGTGGGTCAGTGCTACCGATCATGTGTGGGTCTGATCCTGTGTGGGTCAATGCTCAGCAGTTCTGTGTGGGCCAGCGCCTACAGATCCTGTGTGGGTCCGATCCTGTGTGGGTCTTTGTGGGGGTTAGTTACCTATCGATCCTGTGTGGGTCAGATCCTTTGTGGGTCATTGCGGGGGTTAGTTACCTATCAATCCTGTGTGGGTCAGATCCTTTGTGGGTCATTTCGGGGGTTAGTACATATCGATCCTTTGTGGGTCCAACGACTTAGATGAATCAGTGGCAATACCTGATCATCTCTATCGTCATACAAGAAGTATACCTGTGTGAGATGAATCCTGTTTTGCTTTCCTTTGTGGATTGTGTTGTGATATCCTGTGTGGATTTACGTTTTGCTTTCCTGTGTGGACTGGGTTGTACTTGAGCTCAGATGTTGGAGTCGAGTGAGAATTGATGACTTAGGTATATGTATGGGCATATACCTAAGCAGTGTCGGATGTTACTTCATGATTGTATCTTTCCTTTGTGGTTATCCTTTGTGGATTCTGGGAGACCTTCGGGGGTCTCAGGGTCCCTACTGAGTAGCTTATACTCACCCCTGCACGGGCTATGCCTGCACTACGTTGTGTTGGTTGCAGACGACGGACAGCGCTAATCGTGGTGGAGGCTTGCGGAGTAGGACGATACCTGGAGGTGGACCACTGGGCGGGACGTACTCGGAGCGGTCGGCTGGACCCGAGGAGCAGTGGAGGCTTTCTGTACCCACCCTTCAGGTGGGAATTCCAGTGGATGGCTCGACGTTGCGGCTTTACTTTTCAGTTGTTGTTTTCCCTTTCGATTTGTACTTTACTTTCAGTTTGGGTTTGTATTCTGGCCCACTTACTTTCCGCACTTACTGTTGTACCAGTTTTTACCTAGTGTTTACTTCTTCCTGCTTACTCTGTGGTGTTTGTTGTTTACTTTACAAAGGCAATTCCTTCCCCTTTACCGGGATTTACGCCTTGGTGCTATTCGCCAGCCCCTGGCCTATGGAAGGTGGTCTTGGGGTAGTCACGGCACGGGCCCCGAGGACGGGTCGTGACAAATTGGTATCAGAGTCAGGTTTGGTTCTACCGCAGAACTTGGGACTATGATCTTTTCTATGTGAAGAAATAGTGTTAAGCGTATTGGGTGTGGTTATCAGTCCAGGGAGACCAGTGTTGGTGCGGCGGCCGACGTATCCATACACTAGGACCCTGACTTCTGATTTCCGACTTAATGCACGAAAACATTGATTGCATGTGTGTTACAAGTTTTCTTTGTGATTACTTTATGTCAACTCACCAGGTATACTGTTCTGACCGTGGCGCACCCGTTTCCTTTTCAGGATGGCCCCACGACGGCAGCCATCTAGGGTTCCGAGAGTTGAGCGTGACGACAGCCCACCAAGCGACGAGGCTTCGGTGCAGGGCCCTTTGACAGTAGAGGCACCAGCAGTACCTCTACCTGCCAAGCCACCGATGCTTCTAGCCCCATCCACTGACGATGCACGTCGCCTTAGTGCACTGCATGAGTTCCAGCGCCAGCAACCACCTAGGTTCCGCGGGGAGACGGACCCCCAGGCAGCCGAGGACTGTCTAGAGGCGGTTGTACGAGTTTTCCGGTTAGTGAGGACACCAGCAGACCTTATGGTGGTCCTTACAGCGAGCCTCCTGCATGCGGCAGCAGGCAGATGGTGGATCTTGATGCTCCAGGTGCACGATGAGGCATCACTCCTTTGGACGGACTTTGAGAGCCTTTTTGCTCAGAGTTTGTCCCAGACACCCTCTGAGCGATGCGCATCCAGGAGCTACTACAGTTGCGGCAGGGCAGCATGACAGTAGCCCAGTACGCGGCGAGGTTTACCGATCTCTTGCGCTATTCCACGGACATGTTACGGGACCCATTCTTCAGGGCCCGAACCTTCGAGCAGGGGATCAGGTGAGAGATCAGAGCTTCAGTTGTTTCTCACAGCATTCCGACGCAGACAGGAGTGTTGGAGCGATCCCTCTTAGTGCAGAGTTTCCTTGCTGAGCAGTCTCCAGCAGCAGGACCCACCACTAGCCGGCATGCGGTAGAGTCTTCTACAGCGGGCAGTAGACAGATGACGTAGGGGTCCAAGAGGACTAGACCTACCGGTGGTCGACCGCGTGACACAGGATCGTTTGTGCGAGGCACCCGGGGTGGACAATGACTTACCATGAGCGGACAGTGTTACTCCTGTGGCGGGGTTGGTCACATGGCTCGTGACTGTCCGACCCTCCATACAGATGACCATCAGATGAATGAAGGACCTCCCAGGAAGAGGCAGAGGTTCGATCGAGGCGGATCGCATGGAGCAGGAGACCGTGGCAGGGGAGCTGGCCATGCAGCTGGGGGTGGACGAAGCTTCGAGGTGTTGCCACCACCACCACCAGGAGGTCCACCCCGACCACAGGGAGCTGGTGGACATGGGAGAGCTTAGCTTTAGGCAGCTGAGGCCTACAATCGTGCAGCTCCAGGAGCATATGAACAGGAGCGGGACTAGCTCCAGCCCTGGAGACTTTTGTTTATGCTGCTTCTAGTGTTTTTGATGTTTGTTTGTAGATGTTTTGTGTCTTTGTACTTTGAGCTGCAGTAATAAAAGACATTTTTCTTGTGGCGTTTACCTTCCTGTCCTCTCTTTTAGTTGTTACTAAGAGGTTCTGGTTTTAAAAAAAACCGTTGACTTGACCCTCACTTTGAGAAACCTACTGGAGGAGACCCAGTGACCACACACTGATGCCGACAGTGTGACTCAACCCTTGGAGGCGAGAGTAACGGTTGGATCTCTTGGTAGTAGCGTTGAGGCCTTACGACGTCATCCTTGGTATGGAATAGTATCATCCATGTCAGGATTGACTGTATTAGGCGAATAACATGTTTTATCCAGGTGATGAGACCGGATTTCTCTTATCGGAAAAGAAGAAATCTCAGCAGCTCTTGTAGGACCAGAAAGGTCCAAGTCATCCAAGAGAGGATGAGGACAGCTCAGAGCTGGCATTAGTCTTATGCTGACAGGAGACGGAGGCCACTAGAGTTCGAGGATGGCGACCACGTCTTCTTGCGTGTCTCACCTCGACGTGGACTACAGAGATTTGGCCGAGGCGGCAAGTTGTCTCCACGCTTCATCGGACCATTCCAGGTCCTCAGCAGGATTGGCGAGGTGGTTTATCGCCTCGCTCTACCACCTCAGTTGCACCGGGTGCACGACGTCTTCCACGTATCTCAGCTGAGGAGATACATGCACGACCCGACGCACATCATTGACCATGGGGAGCTAGACGTTGATGATGGGGCGACTTTTGCAGAGGCCCCGGTGGAGATCGAGGATCGACAGGAGCGGTTCCTACGTGGACGGCCGATTCCTCTAGTGCGCATCAGATGGCATCACGGGAACCTCCAGGAGAGCACTTGGGAGCGGGAGGCTCAGATGCATGATCAGTACCCACATTTTTTCCCTAGCTTATGATGTATCTTTACGGGGACGTAAATCCCTAAGGTGGGAGTGATGTAAAGACCCGTAAATTTCAAGGAAATTTTATTTTTCTTAATTTTCTTTGGAATTTTACAAGAACGCAGTTTCTGACAGCACCTGATTCCGAGGCCCGGTGTGCCCAGAATCATTTTCCGAAGTTTGGCTCGGGTACGTTCAGTGAACGAACGAGCGGGTTTTTCTAACTTTTGAACCGGTGCTCGGAATCAAATTCCAAGGGCACCGATGGAATCACAGTGCCGTTATTTGCTTAGAAACGCCTCTTCTGGAGTTGTGTTTTCTCGGGTGTGGTTTTTAATTTTTGGGCTTTAAGTTAAGAAATAAAATAATGTGGTACGACAAACTTTATTTTATTTAACTTAAGGCCGCTTAAAAGCCACTTAAATATGCTTAAGCTGAGTTGAAGCGGATAGGGTGGAACCCAAAAATATCCTACCCTCTTGGTAGGATATTTGTGAGGTGGGGCCCGCACGAGCCCCACCGTTTCTTTTCCACTAAGTAACGCACCCGCGAAAACCCTTTTTAATGAAAGTCAATTGGGGAATTTTCTTAAACAATTAAACGCTCCTATTAATTGGGCGGTTAATTCGTTGAAATTAATTCTATGAATTAATTTGTTCATTTCTTAACCTGTTTTCAAACCGTTGGCATATTATTAAAATAAGACCAACACACCTTTCTTCTGGGGTGCGTTTTGTTGAGAGGTTTTGACAGAGACTTAAGATCTTCATCCTCCTTCTCGAAGAACGTGAAGAACCCGAAGAACGCCGGCTTCCGACAAAGGGCGACGAAGAACGCCAAACCCCCGGAGATCGACGACGTGACGTCAACAATTCTCCCTCCGCAATGCTTCTTCCACGACGAACCATCCCCGCGACAATCTTTGATCGGCATCTTGCGGTAGGGGATTGCGGACCTTTTAATTATTTGTGGTTTATAACAACAACATGGATTTAATTGTTATAATTAAATCCGTGTGTTTCTTTAACCCTCGGAGATCGTCGACGCGACGCCCTTCCAAGACGACGCGACGATCACCTCCTACCACGACGGTCAATTCCGCGACGTACTCGCACTCATCCGACGACAGCTACGAGGCAGGGGTCGTTTTGAAAATGTTAATACCCATGTTTGTTTTCCTCCAAGGCAAGAATGCGGACCAACCAATTAAAAATTTGGTCCGCGGATTATTATTGCGGGTCGAGGTTTATCAATTGCTGGGAATTATGGTGTTGTTTCAAACCGCTAACGCGGTGGGTGCGGACCAATGAACAAGTCTGAACCCACCGCCCTTTGTTTCTTGGTGTGCGGAACGGTGGACGATGACAAAACGGGTTGCAGAGACGATTTTTTGATTCCGCAGTGAAGAATGGGACCCAGGATGAGCTATGGCGCAGACGGAAATGAAATCAGACCACCGGAGCAACTCCGGTGGCCCGCGGACTCCACCGGCGGCACGGGTCGACGGCGCGGCGGCGCCAGCGGCCGGAGGCGGCAGCGCCCCAGCGCGCCGCCGGACGGAGCCGCCACGGTGGCGAGGTGCGGTTCCGCGGCCGCACGGAACCGAAGGCAGGACACGGCCTTGCCGCGTCCGTTGGCGGAGGCGGCCCCCCGCGCGGGACCGCGGAGTCATCACGGGGGGGTGGCGCCCCCTTGCACCCGCTCGGCCATCCCGGCCGAGCCGCCAGGCGGTCGGGCCACGCCGGCCGGGTCGGACCCGGGTCGGGTCGACCCGGTTCGGGCCGACCCAGGGGGGTCTGGCCGGGTCGGTCCGGGCCCAGACCCCCCGTTTCCGGACCTTTTCGGTCTTTTTCTCATAACTTGAGCTACGGGCCTCCGAACGATGCGCCGTCAGCGGCGATGCAATCCTTGGATTGATACGGTCGTTTTGGTATATCACACTCAAGGTTTCAGAATACTTTGGGTTCGGCCGGGTTGGTTCGTACACGAAACCAACCGGGCCCTCGGAGCGGAAACACTCATATCTTGATCTTCGGACGTCCGATTGACGTGTTGTCGACTTTGTTGAATTCCTCTAAGTGAGATGGATCTTTTGGCTTACTCCGCTCAAGGTTTGGATGCAGGTGGAGTACGGTCGGGTTGGTTTTGCCTTAAAAACCAACTGGGCCCCTAGGACGAAAAGGCCAATAACTCTCAGACCGGGCGTCCGATTGACGTGCCGTCTGCGACGTTGAGTTCCTATTGGCGATACGGAACTTTTGGATACATCAACTCTGGACTATGTGTCAGTTGATGTATCATCCTCTCGGCTCGTGGAGCGGACCCTCTCGAACGAGCTTGCTGTGTGCGGGAACCCTAGAGCTGGCTGCGACTGCTACTGTGACGACGACGACTGTACAGAGATCCTCAGTGGATTCGACGGCGACGACTACAGCACTCAGCGATCCTTTGTGGGTCAGTGATACTGATCATGTGTGGGTTCGATCCTGTGTGGGTCAGCGCTCAGCAGTTCTGTGTGGGCCAGCGCCTACAGATCCTGTGTGGGTCCGATCCTGTGTGGGTCTTTGCGGGTTCTGAAGGTCCCGCATCATCACTCGCCAAGGAGCGAGAACGAGGCCTGCGAACAAGTTCCTCCTGCATGGCTCAAACATTGGTGAGAAGTCCATGGGGACCCAAGAACAGATCGTAAGGAGAGAAGTTCGGAATGCTACCTCGAGAGCCTCCGCGAAATCGTCAGATTCTGAGCCTCGGTCTCCGACCTCGCCCTCCTCCAGCGGGCTCCCTCCTCCAGCCTCATCCTCCCGAGAGGAGTCCTCTGATTCCTCCGGCAAGGGGAAGCGCTCCCTCAGATCGACAGCCGATAACTGTGGGGGGACCGTCTGATTCAACAGTACCCTCACCTGGTCTTTCATTGGGCAAGGGACACCACTGGAGTGGACGTAATCCTCCAGCTCTTCCAGGTACTGCTCTGCCTCCACTGGAGACGCCATGAATCCAGCCCGAACTGGGCCAATACCCGGTAATTCCATCTCGAGGCGATTCAGGTGGGACCATATCTCGGATGGGCTGAGGAATTGTCGGTTGACATCCCAAATGTCCCAAGCTTCCGGGAAGACGGAATCCTCTGCCATGTCAATGTGACGCAGGCGCTTCCCCGGAGCCTGGGTGGATATCCTACGAAATCCCCTCGGTGGCCGCCCCTCCGGATGACCCTGCTCTTCCGGAATCACTGGATCCACCGCTGCCGCCATACCCTCGGCCGGTGCGGGTCTCGCCGCCATGGCATCCCCGCTACCGCGAGCGGCCCTAGCCGCCCTCCAACCCCGACCTCGAGATAGAGTAGGCCCACCGTCACCAACCCGGATCGTTGGTTGCTTCAGCATCTCTCCTGGGTAAGCAGCCTCCCAACTGATGGTGTATTCCTTCACTAATCCGAAGGCGGCGGTGGATGGAGGCAATGCAATCCGCATCTTTCCATATTCCCGTGTGAACATGAGCCACAGCTGCCTCATCACACACGGGTGCTCCTCGTGACGCACCTCCCAGTAGACCTGCGGGGTCAGCCGCTGGAGGCACCGGAACTGCCTCGCAAACCGATGCGGAGTGTACGGTTCACAGAGCGGCTCACGATCTATTCGTGCCACCAAAACTCCACCTCGGAAGGCCAGGAGGTAAGCTCGATTTTCTTCTGTTCCCCGTCCGTCATCAGTAAGCATCCCCGTCGGCAATGGGAAGGGGTGGAAATTGAACTCATCCGCCCTCCACACACGATTCAGCACCATTGGAACGGCCAGTTTGAACGGGAATCTCCCGACCGCGTTCAGGATGGAGGGGCGGAAGTTCGATCCCGTCGGCGAAATGGGGTTTGGATACTCGTAAATCCCCCTGATATGCGCTGCGATCCACCCATACAGAAGGTGGAAGGGCTCGCATATCCTTGTCGGCTTCTTGCCCTCACTAATATGCCGCAGCATTCTGTACAGTTTGGTGAGCATCGGGATCCCCAGGTTGATCCGCTGCCCCATGGCCAACATCGACGCCATGATAAACGAGCTGGGGCATACCCCCATGCTTGTATCCCTCACCGGTAGGATCCAGCCATAGAAGAGAGCCGCGATGAACGCCGCCAGCCTGACTATCGGCTGTTGTTCAGTGCTGACACTGAAACCCCAAGTCTTCCATTGGATGTCCTCCAAGACCCACCAATACGAGTGACCCTTGCCTCGTTGGGCTGCCCTTGGACAAGTTCGAGGCCTCGGAGGGAACTCTCGATTCTCTGGGAAATTCAGGAATCCTTTGAACCACCTCCTGAAGTGGACGTCCCTCACTGCCTCCTTGTCCTCTCCGGGGACAAGTGCCATCAACGCCAATGCCAGTCGCGGCATTTTCTCCGCATCCCCCCACGCGCTGACAACGGGGAGGAATTCTTCATACATGGCCCCCAAGATTGGGACCCAGAAATGTGGTGGACATCCCACAGGCTGATGCCTACCTCCCCGTGATGCAGGCGAAAAGTGTTGGTCCTAGATGACCATCTACTCATCAACTCCAGCATTAGCTTCTTCGGTTGGTAAATGTGGAATTGGGAGGCCCATGCCGCCTCATACAACCCCACTCTCCTCAGCTCGGCCCCAAACTCCTCGCATGAGTGAAAGTGCGGCCGATTGTCGCCTATCGACCGTTCAAGGTTCCGGTGCTCTGCTAATGTGTATAGCAGCACTCGGGTCGAATCCTTGGCGATGATACTTTGTAATAGTCGTTTGTTTTTAGTTGATT
The DNA here is from genome assembly GCA_963277665.1 of Viscum album. NCBI lineage: Eukaryota > Viridiplantae > Streptophyta > Magnoliopsida > Santalales > Viscaceae > Viscum > Viscum album. The sequence continues at coordinate 1,512,975,972 of OY728127.1, read as the reverse complement.
GTATTTTTATTTGGGGGGTTTGTTTGCAGAGCTTAATTGAAATGATTTATGGATGATATTTGATTTACCAAATTTATAAAGATTGGGGTGAGTTCATCATTGGGGAGTTAAGCATGTGATATCCTTGAGCCTTACTTTGTATTGCATTAAATTAACACCCATGTCATAAGTTGACGTTGATTGGAATTCCTAAGTGTGAAGGCTTTAATCCAAGCCTTAAATTAACTTAGGGTTCTAATCTTAATCAAAACTTATTTATGGTAGTGTATTTATGGTTCCAATAATCCATGGAAACCACTCGTTAAACAAAACATATCATTAATCCATGACATATTAAGTTTAACATACACAATATTAATTTAAAGAATAGTCATCGAGCAAAAATCTCAATCACTTAACATCCCCGAATTATAACTCACCCCAATGAGAGATTTACTCAGCCATTTTGATGTTTAATATTCTGGTTAAAATAATTATGATGATAAATTAAGAATAGAAGAAAAAGAAAGGGATTAGAAAAGAGTGGTACGTTGACACACACACACGAACGATGATGATAATTAAAAACGGATTTTCGATTGAATGAGGAAGCAAAAGAAGGGAAGGGGATTCAACTGAATTTAAACTATTTTAGGAACATAAATATTAAACTACAGAAGGTGGATGAGAATAAGAGATATTGAAGAAGTAACTTGCATTAAAACAGAATTACAAAGAAAGAGAATTACAAGATTACAAAAATGAAGAACACAAAAGTAAGTGAAAACAAAGAGAGGAGGAAAGGTCTCTCAAGTGAAAACTTGAGTATGGCAGGTCCTCCCAAGCCTTTGGCAAGGCTTTAGTCGTTCCAATATGATATCCTCTCTTCTGAAATGTCAACCCCTCTCAAGGAGAGAAGGAGAGAGTATTTATAGCCCAAGGAGTGGACTGTTTGCATTCCCAATATGTCCCTCCACTTGAATCGCCAATTTGGAAATTCATACAGCCGAATCTTCAAATATCTCCTTCTTCAAATCTGTATACAATAATGTTGGCCGACTACTCTAAAAATTTGGAGTCATTTGGACGTAAGGATAAAAAGTTATGGCCGGTTGAATAAACAAACTTAAACTGTCCATTTCAATCCAGTATTTTTGAAGTCCATAATGTGAAAGGGTTTTTGAATATTAATATGCCTTTAAATCCGAATGGTTTCTTCAAAAAAGTCGGCCGCCTATATCGCCTCTTTCACGCTGCAAAATCTCAGCTCGCTTGGATGCTTACATCAGGAGATATGTCATTCATACTATACTGATTTTAATTCTCGTCCAGAATGGTGGTCTGGACTTCAAAGATTTATTTGGGCCCCTTGTACTTGGATTTGGGCCTTGAAATTTTTATCCAAGATGAAATGTAGTGTCCCCCGAATTATGGTGGAGAGTTAATGTTTTTGGACTTCTTTATTGATCCCAGTAAATCAATCTTCAAGGCTTGTCCAGTTTGTTCACAGATTCTTTGGTCTTGTTTGTGAGGACCATATGACCCTTCAAATGGCAGAATTGGATCATGGTTCCTTATAATGAAATGTTTTATATTGAAAGGAGAATCCTACAAAACAAGAACCACAGAATTTGGATCATTATAGTGATAGTTATAATTAAAACATTAAACTGACTCAATTTGACTACTTCTAAAAATGCTCAAATATTATACTTAATATTAAAACATTAATATTTCACACAAATTATGCACATTTCATATAAAATAAGTAAAGGGGGAATATAATAAGTCATGAAAATATTAATAACATCAACTCCCCCACACTTAGATTTTCGCGTGTCCTCATGTGCAACAAATATAAAAACATGACAAAATCATTTTCACTCACCAACAAATATTAAAATTTTGTTTTCTCCAATCAGGGGAGGTTTAGAATATTTCACTCATCCATATTGAATTCCATCACAAATTTGGTTCATAATAATGCATCAGAAACAATTCATTTTTTCATGTTCAAGGTTTGAATTGGAAAATGTAGTCACTCAAAACTTACTCCTCTCAAGATGATAAAAATGTATTTTAGGAGGTTCACTCATTCACCAACAAAAAGTGAAAATCAAGAGTTTGTAAGAGCTCTCAGCTTCCATTCCCAAATCTAATGTGTACAAGAATCAAGAGGTCTTTTAAGGGGTTTTTCAGTGGCTATGGGACGGTAGGTATATAATGTCCAAAGGAAAAGAGGGGTTAAAAACACCAACATGGAAAAATCAATGCACATTTTTTAAATTTGATTTGAAAGGAAATAGAAACACATATTTACAAGGGCATGAATGTGTAATGAATGAAAAGTGAGGGAGATAGAAAATGGAATAGGGTGAGATGATGGAATATGTACAACATGGAATACTTCCAATAATGACACAATACAAGATGATTCAAGTGTTCTTTTTTTTTCTTTTTTTGCTTTTTTTTCGAAAGTTGTGCTTGAAACAAGTCTCACAGTCATCTCCCAACCCATGCTTGATCTCCACATGGAACTAATTTATAACACGAACAAAGGTTGATGATGAATGATTTTTGACCCACCCAAGACACAACCCATTCCTTTTTTTTATTTTTTTCATTTTTTTTATATAATTTTTTTTCATTTTTTTGAACACTTTTCAATGACTTTTGTACAAATGACAATTACACATATACACCCCAAAGCTCACAGAATTAAAAACTCTTCCCCACACTTTAATGGATGCTTGCCCTCAAGCATATGATGACACATTGGAAATCAAAGAAAGTACGCCCAAAAATGAAGTCCATTCCCCCCACACTTAAATTTCAATAAATTGTACAATGAAAATCCATGAAGATGTTGGGTGGGACAAGGTATTAGGCTTGTAATGTTGCTATCAAAAGAAAGGTTTTCATAGGCTCAAAGGGGCTTTCAAAATTAGGATCAATGTAAGGGTAACGGGAGGCTATTTGGCTATTCTGATTCTCATGTGGCTTAGAAAATGCCTCTATCATATTAATGCACACAAAAGATGGAAATTCAGCTCGAAGGTCTACAAACTCAAGACTCACAATTAGTGGTGAAGACACACAATGAAAAAGATGGCCATAGATGACCTTGGCATGAAGGCTAATGTCATTCCTCACGGTAGGGGAGAATCATTTTCCACCAAAAATTGTTCATTCAAAATGTTTTTTATTGACACAAAATTGTTTACCCAAGTTTGAGATAAAAATTCAATATATTTGAGTTTAAAACAAACCTTTTGACTCCCCAAAATGGTTGGACAGAATTTCAATATTGGATGATGAGTAATTATGACACCCCTTTTTGTCAATTTTCATTTTTTTTAATTAATTTTTTTAAATTTTTTTATTTTTAATGACACATCCACACAAAAGAGAAAATAGAAAAAAGGTTGTGGAAGAATGTTGTAAAAAAATGAGAGGGAGAGAGGAAGAAGAAGAAATAGAGAGTTAATGGGAAAGAGGTGCCCCCTGGTTTGGATTTGGTGGGTTGCCATCTCCATCTAGTGGTGGGTCGGCTAGAGAATTTGGGGATTTGAGGAAGTCGAGGTGGTTCCAGGACAGTGGGAAGTTACCTGAAAAATAAAATTCATTATTCATCTAATGAAAATCTAAAAAGAAATTGAAATTTCATAAAAGTAAAAGAAAACATGGGTTGCCTCCCAAGAAGCGCTGCATTTATTTGTCTACAGCTGGACAATTGCAGTGGACTACCCATAGTCTGACGGTGGACATCGTATTTTCTCAACTCCAGTGTGCTTCCAGAAAAACTTTTTCTTTGGGAGGCCTGATGATTCATTGGATAATTTCTTCCCATCCTTGTTGGTGTTCTTTCAATTCAATGGGGGTGGAAAGAGAATATGACTATCCTCCCTTTGGTCTTCAATGTGAGGAATGATTTTATCCACAAAGTGATGATTTTCTATTCTTGGAAATTCAGGAAGATGTCTCAATTCTGATGGTTTATTTATGTAAGGTTCAGATAACACAAAAGTAGAGTATGAGATCCCAATTGTTTTTGACTCATTTATTTCATCACTTACCGATGTAGAGTAATGAGGATTAGTGGAGTCATAAGACTGAATAAAATTTTCAATATCCTTTACTTCAATGTTGTTCGCCAAAGAATGGTCAATTTCAACCTCACCAGTGATCACTTTATTAATTAGGGTACAAATATCACAAACATCACTACCATCAGGACAATATAAACACATTGGTTCAAGGTTCACTTCACATATAACATAATTTTCAGAATCATGGATAGGAAAGGATGAATGTGGGATAATCTGATCTGAATCAACAAATGAGCATTGTAGTTCATTTTTCTAAATACCATCCATGTTGGAGCATTGGAGGTCAGAGGTGAGATGGGATTCCAAAGAGTTTTCAAGATCCTTTAGATCAATGGAGTTTGCATTTGTAATTTCAACATCAATTTCACCATTAATCACTTGGTTAATGAGGATACAATATTCACAAACTCCTCTATTAGTAGAATAGGAAGAACATAATGGATTAGGATTCAACACACTCTCATAGGGAGTTTCAGAAACATGGATTGAGAATGCAGAGTGATCCTCAGATGGGTATCGCATGGCTTGGAAAATGTTGAACTTGACCAGTTGGTCACCGAATTCCATGGATAAGATGCCAGCATGGACATCAATTTTGGTTTTAGATGTCATAAGGAATGGTCTTCCTAGAATTAGGGGAGATAGAGAAGAGTTCGTCTCACCTTCCATGTCAAGGACATAGAAATCAGCTGGGAAGATAAGATCATTGGCCCGAACAAGAACATCCTCAATTATCCCCTCAGGACTGGCAGTGCTTCGATTGGATAATTGAATGACAACACCCGTTGGGTGCAAGGGACCTAGACCAAGGTTAGAGAAAATGGATTTGGGCATGACATTTATTGAGGCTCCAAGGTCTATGAGTGCATCATCAAAGTTGGAACTCCCTATTTGACATGGAACCGTGAAGGTCCCTGGATCTTTTCACTTCATGGGAATGGACTGTTGGGTTGAAACATTTTCAATGTTCCTAAGTTGCCTCTTATGGGTGCACAATTCCTTAAGAAACTTGGCATACTTAGGGATTTGTTTGATGGCATCTAAGAGGGGGATGTTCACTTCAACACATCTAAACATGTCAAGCATTTCAGGATCAGTTTCAAAGGACTTCTTAGGCTTGGAGATGGATTGAGGAAAAGGAATTGGGTTCCTTAGAGGAATGGAAGGAGGTGAAGGAGTGGATTCAAGTTCCTTTTCCAGCTTTTTGTTCTTTTCATTTTCTAGATCAACATCGAAAGGGGAGTTAGAGCAATCAGCATGGGGCATAGTAATTTGCTTTCCCGATCTAAGTGCAATTGCACTTACATTACCCTTAGGGTTGGGTAATGGTTGAGCTGGGAGTTGGGAAGAATTTGATTGTTGTTGTTGGATCAGGTGGGATGCAAGTTGACCTATTTGGGTTTCAATGTTCTTGAGGCTAGAACGGGTGAAGGAAGCAAGATCCTCTACAGCACTTTCCCATGGTTGTTTAGAAGAAGAGGCTTGTCCCAAATTGGGTTGGCCTTGATTTTGGTTCTTGGGAAAGTGATTGTATTGGGTTTTGGAATTGGGAAGGCTCACTAGGATAATGGAATCCAGGAGGAGGATTGTTCCTTTGAGGTTGAGGAGCAAAAGGATAAGGTTGATGGAAGTTACCACCACCTTGACCATATTGGAAATGGTTTGGGTTTTGATGAGGGAACTGAGGAGGATGAGAAATGGTATTACCATACCTCAGAGGTGGGTTAAAGGTAGAAGAGAAGGGCTCAGAGTGGGGTTGGTTGAAGTTTCTAAAAAACTGACCTGATTGTTGAGGGTTGAAGTTTCGCTGAGCATATGCCGCATTGAGCTCCATTGGACTAGATGAATCAGATGGATCATCTTGAAGTTGTGGACATGTGTCAGTCGGATGAGATGGAGAGTTGCAGATTCCACAATTCTTGATAGGTCCAGGGAATAGTGACTGTGGAGAAGATGAGGTTGGGGCTTTGGTAGCCACCGCTAGTTGACGCACAAGACCTGTAAGTTCACTCATCCACTCAGTCATCTTGTTGGGCTCTATGGATTGATTCTCTTGGTCTTGTTTCACTTGAGCATGTGCTCGAGTATGGAATTGTTGCGTGTTTGCAGCCATTTTTCTTATGAGTTCTCATGCAGCTGCAGGAGTTTTGTCAACAAGAGCACTGCCACTTGCGGCATCAATGATAGTTCGCTCCATAGCCAATAACCCCTCATAGAAGTATTGGATCAGGAGTTGGTCAGGGATTTGATGGTGTGGACAAGTTGCCACAAGCTTTTTGAACCTCTCCCAATACTCATGGAGTGATTCATTAGGGAATTGACGGATGTCGCTTATTTCCTTTCAGATAGAAGCTGTTTGAGAAGCAGGAAAGAATTTCTCTAGAAAGAGACGCTTCATGTCATTCCATGTAGTTATAGAACCAGGAGGGAGGTAGTAGAGCCATGACTTGGCAGAGTCAGCTAGGGAGAAAGTGAATGCTCGAAGTTTGATTTGTTCTTCAGAAACCCCTTGAGGCTTCATGGTAGAGCACACCACTTGGAACTCTTTAAGGTGGAGATGTGGATCCTCACCATCTAGCCCGTGAAAATGAGGGAGAAGATGAATCAAACCTGATTTGAGTTCGAAGTCAGCTTCAATGTTTGGATATTGAATACCAAGAGGTTGGTAATTCATATCAGGGGAAGCAAGTTCTTTCAATGTTTGTTCCCTAGGATTGGCCATATCTAATTCAATTGGTAGGGAAATGATTGGTTCTTGGGTGATTTGGTTATCCCTAATGGTCCTCCTAAGTTGACGAAGAGTTCTATCAATTTCAGGGTCAAACAAATCCGAGGGATTGTTTGGGAGGCTGCGGGGCATTCAGAGAGATTTATAAAGGATGAGGAAGACGGGTTTTCCTTTGTATTTTTTCAGTTTATGATTTTTAAGAGGAAGACGGGTTTTTCTTTGTGTTTTTTTTTCAATTTTTTTCAAAAATTTTGATTTTTTTTTGGTTTTTTTTACAATAACCAGAAACTAATGACTACTTAAAGCACCATCCCCGGCAACGGCGCCATTTGAAAGTGCGGCCGATTGTCGCCTATCGACCGTTCAAGGTTTCGGTGCTCTTCTAATGTGTATAGCAGCACTCGGGTCGAATCCTTGGCGATGATACTTTGTAATAGTCGTTTGTTTTTAGTTGATTGTATTTTGATTTGGGGGGTTTGTTTGCAGAGCTTAATTGAAATGATTTATGGATGATGTTTGATTTACCAAATTTATAAATATTGGGGTGAGTTCATCATTGGGGAGTTAAGCATGTGATATCCTTGAGCCTTACTTTGTATTGCATTAAATTAACACACATGTCATAAGTTGACGTTGATTGGAATTCCTAAGTGTGAAGGCTTTAATCCAAGCCTTAAATTAACTTAGGGTTCTAATCTCAATCAAAACTTATTTATGGTAGTGTATTTATGGTTCCAATAATCCATGTAAACCACTCATTAAACAAAACATATCATTAATCCATGACATATTAAGTTTAACATACACAATATTAATTTAAAGAATAGTCATCGAGCAAAACTCTCAATCACTTAACATCCCCGAATTATAACTCACCCCAATGAGAGATTTACTCAGCCATTTTGATGTTTAATATTCTGGTTAAAATAATTATGATGATAAATTAATAATAGAAGAAAAAGAAAGGGATTAGAAAAGAGTGGTACGTTGACACACACACACGAACGATGATGATAATTAAAAACGGATTTTCGATTGAATGAGGAAGCAAAATAAGGGAAGGGGATTAAACTGAATTTAAAATATTTTAGGAACATAAATATTAAACTATAGAAGGTGGATGAGAATAAGATATATTGAAGAAGTAACTTGCATTAAAACAGAATTACAAAGAAAGAGAATTACAAGATTACAAAAATGAAGAACACAAAAGTAAGTGAAAACAAAGAGAGGAGGAAAGGTCTCTCAAGTGAAAACTTGAGTATGTCAGGTCCTCCCAAGCCTTTGGAAAGGCTTTGGTCGTGACAATATGATATCCTCTCTTCTGAAATGCCAACCCCTCTCAAGGAGAGAAGGAGAGAGTATTTATATCCCAAGGAGTGGACTGTTTGCATTCTCAATCTGTCCCTCCACTTGCATCGCCAATTTGGAAATTCATACAGACTAATCTTCAAATATCTCCTTCTTCAAAGCTGTATACAATAATGTTGGTCGACTACTCTCAAAATTTGGAGTCATTTGTACGTAAGGATAAAAAGTTATGGCCGGTTGAATAAACAAACTTAAACTGTCCATTTCAATCCAGTATTTTTGAAGTCCATAATGTGAAAGGGTTTTTGAATATTAATATGCCTTCAAATCCGAATGGTTTTTTCAACAAAGTCGGCCGCCTATATCTCCTCTTTCACACTGAAAAATCTCAGCTCGCTTGGATGCTTACATCAGGAGATATGTCATGCATACTATACTGATTTTAATTCTCGGCCAGAATGGTGGGCTGGACTTCAAAGATTTATTTGGGCCCCTTGTACTTGGATTTGGGCCTTGAAATTTTTATCCAAGATGAAATGTAGTGTCCCCCGAATTATGGTGGAGAGTTAATGTTTTTGGACTTCTGTATTGATCCCATTAAATCAATCTTCAAGGCTGGTCCAGTTTGTTCACAGATTCTTTGGTCTTGTTTGTGAGGACCATATGACCCTTCAAATAGCAGAATTGGATCATGGTTCCTTATAATGAAATGTTGTATATTGAAAGGAGAATCCTACAAAACAAGAACCACACAATTTGGATCAGTATATTTATAGTTATAATTAAAACATTAAACTGACTCAATTTGACTACTTCTAAAAATGCTCAAATATTATACTTAATATTAAAACATTAATATTTCACACAAATTATGCACATTTCATATAAAATAAGTAAAGGGAGAATATAATAAGTCATGAAAATATTAATAACATCAATGAGGCGCCTACCCAGTAGGCCCAGGCCCAGTCATCAGTAAAGTTGCCGCCCTGGCGCAGGTCCCACTCATCGGACCATCCCTTCTTCGAATCCTGCAAAGCCGCCTTCAGCATGGTACGATAGAGGGGAGGGGAAGTCTCTGGTTGCAGTGGATTCACGTCAATGTCATTCACATGGTTTTAGAGACAGTCAGCGGTGACGGGTGTGAAGTTCTCTTGTGTGTGACCATCGGCCGCCCTGAACCATTGATGCTGGCATGGTATGCTCCTGAACCAGCAAGTTGGTTCGTCCCTACTCGCCTCAGGGATAAAGACGTCATCCCTCAGCCCGAAGCCATACAATGGCAATTTCTTGCACTGCGGATAATCTTTCTGACCCTCCGAGAGTAGATCTGTCAAAGAAGTGTGGTCTGAGTGGCTCCGGATCATCTCCCCCAAGCCTGGACAGTTAGCCATCTCATCTCGATGAGCAGCATCTGCAAGGACCCCCAATACAGCTTCTTGATGGGCCATTTTAACTCTGGCCCTCAGAAAAGAATTCTTTCGGCTGGATCGTGAAGCTCGACCGCGAAGATGAATCACGAAGTCGGAACGCAAAGATCGGTCGTGAGACCTAGCCTCGAAGTCTGGCCAAGGCCGACAAACAGAGGTTCGCTTGGCGCGGACGCGGAGTCGGAGACCTGCGGTTCGCCGCGAAGCTCGATTCGCGGAGGGCTGTCACGGAGTACGCGGAGCTTCGTGAAGTCGAGAGCACAAAAAGACAAGGCATGTGAAGACAAAATAGGTCGGACCCCCTATTTATAGGCGGCGACCCCGGAGCATCGCGGCGCGCCTCACCCGCGCGGAGCATCACGGCGCGTCCGGATCTGTGGCCCCGGTCCGCACCGCGGGTCCCCTTCGCGAAGCCGCTTCGCGAACCACCGACAATTTTGGCGATTTTCCCTCATACTTCGACCCTTCGCCCTCCGCGGCTCCAAGTTTGAGGGGGGGAATTTTTTGGTGCCAAAAATACGGCCCGAAAGAAAGGAATGAAAAAGACAGCTGGCGCGCTGCCTCGCGAAGCACCGCCGCGAAGTACCACTGCGAAGCACCCCGACCATTGCGGCCCCACGAAGCTCCGGAGGCGGTAAAGCTCTGCGAACGCATTTGACGTTCGCGAGCCGCCGCGAAGCTCCAGAGGCGGTAATGCTCCGCGAACGCATTTGACGTTCGCGAGCTGCCGCGAAGCTCCTGAGGCGTTAATGCTCCGCGAATGCATTTGATGTTCGCGAGCCGCCGCGAAGCTCCTGAGGCGGTAATTCTCCGCGAACGCATTTGACGTTCGCGAGCCGCCACGAAGCTCCTGAGGCGTTAATGCTCCGCGAACGACGTTGACGTTCGCGAGCGCGCCGCGAAGCACCGAAGGCGGCGCGCGAGTTCTGCTTCGCGGCGCCCCTTCCCTATAAATACTGGACTCCCCCTGAGTCCCGAGGAGGGACAATCCGACCTTTCGGCTTCTCCTCTCCCGAATCACGAAGCACGCTTTGCCCCGGGAATCATGAGCTCCGCGAGGTACTTCTACTTCGCGAGACTCCTCTGCTTTGTCTCGTCTTGAGCCCCTCTTCCGAGAGGGATTCCCTTCGCGAATCTCAAGGGCGTTCGCGAAGGAAGGGGATTCCCAAGGGAACCCGGGCAGCCCCGGAGCGTTTATGCTTCGCGAAACACCCAACCCATGCTAGTGATCCCTATGCTAAGGCAAGATCGCTACACATCACGAAGCACACTGCTTCGCAGGACCCTGCTTCGCGAGGCACCCCTTCTTCGCGAGGCAGTGCTCCGCGAACACTGTTCCACTTCGCGAAGCACCTTCCACTCACACCTATTCCCCATGCCAAGGCCAAGGCACTCCACTTCGCGAAGCACACTCCTTTGCTTAGAAATTCCTCTTCCCGTGCGACCCTCCCGGTTTGCACGATGTGATTTCAAAGTCCCATGGAAAATACCACCCGTAGCGTTGCTTCGCCTAATGCTTCTTCGCATAGGCACGCTAACGGCTATTGCTTCTTCACATAGCCACGCTAACGTGGACCCCTCGATGGTTCGTTCCACGACCCCCCTTAACCATGGCCTTACTGGTACCTTCCCTTCCCCAAGGACCAGAGGGTACCGGTTATGTAAGTCCTAGGGGTGTGGAGTGAACCCACCTCGTCCGAGCTGCAGGACGTTAAACTGCCAAGCACCACGTCCTCAACACATGACGTTAAACTGTGACCCGACCTCGTGCCCCTCACGAAGGGTCCCCCCAACTCGAACATTCTTTACACCACTCGTCTCCACGGGAATGGAATCACCCATTCACATGGGATGATATCCTCCTTGTCGGAGTGGCGTATGTTCGTAGGAGAAGGGCGACCCTAGTTCCCCAACGGATGGCTGCACCTCTGCATCTCCGTACTTCCCCACTACCAAGGTCAGTGGAGGGCGTGATAGGGAACGAGGCCCCTCCCACCATTGGACCAAGGTCCATCTTTCCCGCGCTTTGTCGCGCCATGGGCCTCCATCCTGGAGTAAGTCCCAGCACCGTGGGCCGCCTAACGCGTAAGCCCCTCTTCACTTCTCACGGACGCTTCCTTCACGACGTGATCATCAGGTCCTTGAAACCTCTTGTTTCTCACACTGAGCATGACTCACATGGGCTTAGAGTGAGCACCGACCCTGACCCCCCACCCTTAGCGAACTACGAGGACTTTGATCCATGTCAAGGCATGGTACGTAGGAAGCCTCTATGAGGTTCAAGACCACCTGTCACTCATTCACGTCGGGTCTCATTCACGTCCAGCACGATGTTAAACTGCAATTCCAGTCCGACGTCAAGCCGTTGTGACTAACCTGAACTACGAGGTCTTTGATCCATGTCAAGGCATGGTACGTAGGAAGCCTTTTAGATGTTCAAGCCCACCACTCATTGGACCAAGGTTCATCTTCACGTCGGTTCGCCGACAAAGCCACCTTGCTCGGTCGTTCATTCACGACGAGTTTCGCCCTCGTCCAGCATGACGTTAAACTGCATGCCCCTCTTGTCCCGCATGACGTTAAACTGCACACCCACCTGAACTACGAGGTCTTTGATCCATGTCAAGGCATGGTACGTAGGAAGCCTTCCAGAGGTTCAAGCCCACCACTCATTGGACCAAGGTCCACTTTTACGTCGGTCCACCGACAAAGCCCCATATGAACTACGAGGTCTTTGATCCATGTCAAGGCATGGTACGTAGGAAGCCTCCACGAGGTTCAAGCCCACCCATCATCCAATTCACGTCAAGTTCTATCTACGTCCAGCACGACGTTAAACTGCAATTCCAGTCCGACGGCAAGCCGTTGTGACTAACCCGAACTACGAGGTCTTTGATCCATGTCAAGGAATGGTACGTAGGAAGCCTCTACGAGGTTCAAAGACACCATCTGGTCGTTCCAACCTCATTCACGTTGGTTCACCCCCGTCCCGCATGACGTTAAACTGCATTACCCAATCCAAACTACGAGGACTTTGATTCATGTCAAGGCATGGTACGTAGGAAGCCTCCCCGAGGTTCAAGCCCGACTCCCATCGGACCAAGGTCCCTCACTTACGTCGGTTCGCCGACACCCACCGCCCGTCGTTTATTCACGACAGGGTTCACTATCGTCCCGCATGACGTAAAACTGTGTTCCATCAATCCCCCGAACTACGAGGACTTTGATCCATGTCAAGGCATGGTACGTAGGAAACCTTCCCAAGGTTCAATCCCACCACTAGTAGACCCATGGGTCTACTTTCACGTCGGTATGCTGATGATGCTCATCGGGCCAAGGTCCACCTTCACGTCGGTTTATCGGTGTCACCCCGAACTACGCGGACTTTGATTCCCTGCCACGGGGATACGTAGGAAGCCTCGTCAAGGCTCAAGCCCAACTTCACTGTCGCCCCCTGCGATGGTCCCATTTCACTCTCCCTCCACTCCATTCATCAACCTACCACCCGTCCCGATTCTCGCCCGGACCGTCTTATCCTGGTGAGACCATTTCGGTACGCTCTTCTTCGCAACCATCCATGGGCTGGCCCCGGTATCGAAATCCCTTCAAGGAGGATCCCTCAATCTGATCTATCCTAGATAATGCTCTGGTTGGGTTGATCCGTCTCCACTGGACGTTAAACTTGCGACATACCCTGTGTTAAACACGAGAAGCTGAGGAAAACCTCAGATATGTGTCTATGACATATAATTCTCCGCGTTCGATGTGGGATGCCTCGGGCTTCCACGCCCTCGAGAAGCCTTGTGACCAAGGATAACAGACAGACATGCCAGGTACCCCAGCATTCAGACACGCTACTGATGCCTCAACGTGACTACTCCCCTGACTGAAGGTTGCTGCCCTGACTGGACCCTTTGGAATGTCCCGACAGAAGCAGTGTAATTAACTGGCGCCCATGGAAACATGACACTGGGAAGAGTTTCACGAACTACGTATTAAATCTATGAGGGAGACCCGGACTAGGTGACGAGTTCTGAGGAGGAATCCGCAAGAGGAAGAACCGACATCCCATCATCCCGTTTCGATCAAGGAGCAGAAGTCCCTGAATAAGGAGCGAATGCCGCCTGCCTTTGGAAAGTGGGAATGCGGGGCAATAAAGCACCGCGCGTCCTCCTCCATGGACGGACGGGCGCGCGCCCCGGCGAAAGCGTCAGAAACAAACGTCATAAATAAACTATTCAGAAAACATTATAAAAATTAATTTTTAAACCTTTGAAAATAAATTAAAATATGTTTGAACATTTTAATTAACATGAACATGGAAGAAAAAAAAGTTTGACCAGTGAGAAAATAAGGTCAACTTTTCTTAAAAACATTTTCTCGATCATTTTAAGTACCAAAGAGAGGAGAATGAAAGGAAAACATGAAACCCCTAGAAATAACCAGAGTAGAAGAAAATATGTGGGGTTTAAGATATAGACCATATAATTCCCTTAAATGAGATTCAAGCATAAATAATCCCAATTAAAAATTAGATTACAACATAAAGTCTTTCCAATTTGGTAACTTTTGAATCATAAACTCATTGAAATAGATGACTGATAGAAATTAAAATATCATGAATATGAATAGATTCGTGATATAATATATCAAATGGATAGTATATACACTATATAAACACAAATAGTTGAATAACATGAAACATGTCTCAATAAAACAATATTGAGATGAATAAATCTTACAAAGATTGTCACATTTATAGTCAAATTCAATCAATGAAGTGATTATGTGAAATAAATTTAAATATAAATAAAACAATTTGAAATGAAATATAAAAAATCATAAGTAATTTCACACATAATTTTTTCATAATATAATGAATAAAGAAGTGATAATACTCAATGAAATGAAATTGAGTTAAGAAACTACTTATCTTGAGTCTTGACTTGTCACACATGTTCTTTATCTTCTTAAATAATAAACTTATATTAATTATTTAAAAGCTTAATAACTTTTTTCAAGTTTATTCTCTTATCATGATCCCTATTATTTCATCTATTATCATGTCTTATATAGTTACTAAATTGATTAAATTCATGTCCGATGTTTTGAGGACGTTCAATTCATAATGCCAAAACAACTTTGGTAGGTTGAACAAGATCAAAGGGTTCATGGTTCAATTATATTTAGAATTTAAATTATTAAATAATTATATTTTTTAAGCATTAAATACAATTTTAGAACCATTCATGAAAGATAGACATGAAAAATAAATCGCATAGCTTCATGAATGTGGTAGTTCACACATATGCATGAAAGATGTTATCATTTTCCAACAAATAAAAAGGTAAGAGAGTGTGTAACATCATATCTTTCCATAATCATAATTACGTCATAAATATCACATATATTCATTTGATACATCATTTTAACAATTCATATGAGGCAGTAATTAAAAACTAAATGTATCGATTTGTAGAGGTGGTAGTTCACACGTGTGCACAAACGATGTTTTCATTTCTCATTGGATAGAAAATGTGATTAATAAAGGATGTTCCATCAACATAATAATATCTAAGTATATTAAAATAAATATTTTATTAAATAACCATGGGTATAAAATATTTTAATGAGGTATAAGAGGAAATAAACATGAAAACACTCAGTTAAGAGTTTTATCTCTTTTTTGAGAAACCTTATTTGGTTACACCTTAAACCTTCTAGGTTGGTTTTTTGGTGATACCATAACCTATAGAAAATTGGGATGAAGGTTGGTAAGGGTTTTGGGCAGAAATTGGTTGAGCTAAATGGTTTGAGATATGTGAGGAATAGAGTAGAGTGGGTGCCCTTTTATAAGTGAGTTGAGTGAAAATCTTGTAAATACATGAAATATTAATATATAAAATGTGTATAACTCGTGTAAAATGGCTCTAAAGTGTCATAGATTCAAATATTGGAAATATAAGGTCTAAATACATTCATCCAATAAAATTTAGACAAGTTTAAGTGTAATTTTGAACCTTATCTCTTATTTTAACTCCCTCATTAACCCTTTTAACCTTAAGTGTTGTAAAAAATGTTTCAATCTCTAAGGGTCATGAAAGTAATTTTAAAATTGTCAAGTGAAACATACATGAATCATTCATGATATCCTTGTAAATTTCTCATCCAATTGAGTTATGATAATATTTTTATGATTTTTTAATGATTTAAAAATAATTTTTGAACATTAGATACCATTTAAAGTCATTTTCATGACTATTCACATATTTTGTCTTTATAAAAATAAATATAACAATGGAATTAAAATCTAAATACTTTCACTATCACCCATAAAAGTTATGGGACACCATAATTAATCCAAAACATATTACATTCAATGTAACACCCTCCAGGGTTTGATACACCCTGCTTTAATGTTTAGGGGACGGTAGTTTGAGTTCATGGGGTTTTAGAGGTGAGCTTGAGTTTTCTGAAATTTTTCTAGAATTTTATAGGGACTACATCATGGATGGGTCGGCTACGGCATGGTGTGGGCACACTACAGCATGGAGTCCTGGAGGAGTAATTTTGGTTCCATGGACATATTTGGCATGGTTGCGTCGTGGAGTAGGGGTTGCGGCATATGCATTTTGTTTGATTGAGCTCTGCAGCATGGAGGCAGAGGCTATAGTGTGGATTCATGCAGGGGTAGTTTGGTCAGTTCTTCAAAAATCAGTACCCCTATGGTGTGGGGGTTGGTTGAAGATAGATTTTTTTCTAGCGGTGGGGCTTTGTGGCATGGTAGTCTCAGTTGTGTCGTAGTCCCCTCTCCTGGAAAATGTGATCTACATCGTGGTTCTCAGACACATTTTTGACTAGATGGACTTTAGTGTGGTCCATTGCATTGCATCGTAGTCCCCCTGGTGTCAATCCCTTTCTACGCAGTGTCTTGGGTGGTTGGACGTGGTCTGGCCATCCTGCGTTGTGGTGTTGTGGGTTGTGCCAGGGTCTTTTATTTTACAGACTGCCTATAAATACTCGAAACTCTGTCTAAATCATTTCTTCTTAAAACTTTCACTCTCGAAACTTAGGTTACAAAGAGATTTTTTAGAAGGCCTTGGATCCCATTTGTGATCAAGTCCAACCCCAGGATTTGGGAGATCAATTCATGGTAGTTTCTCTTCATTCTTGATGTAGGTGTCTCTATGAAAAGGTTATAACTCATGAATTAATTAAAGTTATTAAAAATTCATTTGGTTATTTTTATAAAATAGATATATTTGATATCAAAGTGGATTTTTGTAAATATGTACATGTTTTTAAAGGGTTTTTTCTTTAAAAAGGTTTTGCACACACTGTGATTTGATGAAATTCCTTAAGGGCGGTTTTAGTTCTAAAATGTATTTTCAAGCATGGAAGTGATAAGTATTCATTGTGAAAATGTTTTTATATAATTTGATCATGTTTTTCAAATGGTTTTGACAATCATAGCACATTGGGAACCTTGGGTGCATTGGGAAATGGACATTTCACTTTAGTGTGTGTAACACCACTAGAGGTTTTGATATCAATAGACTGTGTGATATGGCTTGATATTGGTTGGATTCACATGATTTATGGCTTAGTGATTTATTTTTATGTCTAGTACGTATTCTCATAGTCTAGAGCTCAAATATTGTGTTTTTTTATTTATGATTGGTTTTACGCATGATGGTATATTTCATGGTTGGTTTCTCACTCATTTATCTTATAGTGTATCCATGGAGATGTCTTCTTATGCTCACATTTTTTCTCACATGCACTTTTAATGTTACTTTATTGTATGAATATGTAAGGATTTTATGAAAAAACAAAGGATATTTTACAAAAAATTCTTTATCTTAAAAAAATGTTTTATTAACTAGATTTTTTTTAAATATAGAGTTAACATTTTCATGATATTGAACTTGGTATATATTCTTTTGGTGAAATACTACTGGGTTTTGTGCTCACACCCTAATTTTGTCTTTGGGCATTTTAAGATGTGGTTTTGAGGGATACAGGTAAAGGGAATGGCGTCATGTAGATCATTGGCTTCTCTTGATTGTTGTCTCCTTCATAGTTAGCTTGGTAGTGATGGATGGTAAAATGGTGACTTTTTTTAGTCTTATCTTGGTTGTTTTCAAGTTTAGTCATTTAGATTGACATTGTATGTCTCATGGTTGTATCTTTTACTCATGTGTTGTATTATGTTTGTTCTTTGGTTATACATGAGACTTGTGTTGTTTTGTTTCGCCTCACCCTATGGTGGACCTTCTTGGGTAAATTTTCTAGTTTACCTAGTTGGTTCATTAAAAAATGGTATCGAATATATTTCTCAACTAGAAGTGTTATGAAACTATCCTAGTTTGGTTCGGGGTATTTAGTAGATAGGAGTTAGTATCGTTGTAATTTGGGGTAGTTAGTTCATTTGGGTGTCTAACCAGCTCACTTCCATGTCTGAACTCGAGTTATCTTGGGTGGTAAAAGATTCTTTTCAATCTTGATACTTGTTGTTTGAGGTTATTTGAATAAAATGGATATGAGGTTCATTTAAATGGGCATATTCATTAAAGTGTTGTCTTTCACTCATAGGATCCATAATTGATTTAAATTCTTGTTATTTAAAGGCATTGATATTGATCCTAGAAGTTGGTCTTATGATTTGGGAATTTTCTCTTAGGTTGATTAGTTATTGTCTTGTGTTTATTATACAATTCCTACTAGAATATCTCTTTCGAATCTGAGTAAGGAATCTACGAGACAAGTTCCGCAGGAAAATCCTTTGGTGGACCCTTCTTTAGTAGAAGCTATAATCCACACTATTCAAACATTAGGTTATGTGGTTATTGGAAACTAAGGATGAGAAGTGGATCATGGCTTAGAATTTACTAAGAAGAATTCACTCATATTTTATAGTGACAAAGGACCCCAGAATCTGAGTAATGGCTTGATAAAATTGAAAGGATATTCTATTTTTTGAAAACTCATGAGGACTTTAAGGTGGGTTTTTTCACGTATATGCGTGAAGAAACGGGAAGGAGATGGTGGGACTTCATTGTGAAAGTTAAGTTACACGAGGATCTTACTTGGACTTCTTTCATGAAAATCTTCGATCATCAGTTTTATCCTAAAACATTGCGTGTAGAGAAGACCTAGGAATTTCTAAGCTTTGAGAAAGGAAAGCATATAGTTTTGGATTATTCCACCTATTTTTCTGAGTTGGTGCACCTAGCACCCAAGATTTTCACTGATTATTACATAAAAGATCAAAGGTTCTTGATGGGTATAAGGGTTGATATTCGATCGATGTTGATTCTCTTATGTCTTCCGACCTTTTTGGAGGTAATCGATAAAGCGGTTATGGTTGAGGTGGACATAGTTGAGAGAAAAAGTTTGGGTGGAGCTTTAGTTGGTGCAACTATTTGTCATGATGTGTCTTATGGCCAAAAAAGGAAATGCAAGGGTGCTTAGTTTTCTTCGGGACCAGTTTTAGGGGCTTCTTCAGGACAACAACATGTTGTTTGATATCAGTGTGGAAGGTCTAGTCATATCAAGCCTAATGGTATGGAAGAAACCCTGTAAATTTCATCATTATGGACAATCTGATCATCTTAGGTGTTTTTGTGGAAGGATGTACCAAAGTAGTAAGGTTTGATCTACTCTCACCAAAGGTTCATAGGTTCGTTCTGATGCTTCTAAGGGTGTTGGGTCTTACCTTCAGGCCCAGGGGGGTGTTTATGTAGCTAAAAGGGATTAAAGAGAACCTGAGACTGAACATATTTATGTAGTGGAGTATGTGCCAGAGGAATCTGAGGTAGGTCTGGCTACTGTTAGAGATACATTTTTTATTTCATCCTCTATGGTGCTAGCTTTATTTGATACAAATGTCACTCGCTCTTTTATATCATCAAAGTTAGTTTACATGTTGGGATTGTTGGATTGGTGTACCACAATCCATTTTGGATGATGTTGTTTTGAATGATTGTGACCCATACTATGCACCAGGCTGCAACTTTGCGGGTCGAGCTCCACAGTGATCTCGTTGGGGGTTGTAGGGGACAACACGCCCCTGCTTCGAGGGTACGGAGGTCGAAGGTCCCTAACCCAAATTTGGGGGGACTGTAGCAACGCTGACCACTACAGAAGAGATGACTAGACAATGCTTATAAGGCACTGTAGCAATGTAGACTTTAGCATGACACTATAGCAGGGATGACCGGCAACACCGATAAGGTATTGTAGCAGTTCAGAATTTGGAGGTAGTGGTATTGTAGCTACATGGACTTCCATACATCAGCCACTATAGCATCTTGGAATTGGATGGTTGTGGCATTATAGAAAAACAGACTTTCTATGTAGTGGGTGGAACAATGTAAGTTGGTGGAACAGTGCATCTTCTTCATTATTAGCTCATTTTGAGCTAGGGTTTCTGTGTTGTGAAACTCTGATATTCTCCCTATAATCATTCTCCTGAATCATAGTGATATTTTTGCCTCACCATGGGCATAGGTATTATTCCTGGACCACATAAATCTCTTTATTTGTATTATTATTATTCTTATTTTGTAACTTTCTTTTCTTTATTTGAAAACCTATTTGTCATTGTGACTCCCGGTATTTCCACAATAGGGCTTGCATTTGGAAATTATGTCATTCTTATTGGATCTTTCCATGATTTTGGGAAAGAGGTATGAATAAGGTTTCAGATGTCCTGTGTGTTGGGAAATGATATCCGAATTTGAAGTGGTGTGGGATTTCTTGGTTCTTAATATTGATATCTTCAACTTGGTCATTTTCATGGATTGGATGTCTATCATTAAGGCCCATATCAATTTTTATCAGCACCAAGTTCGGTTTTTAACTCTTGATGGGGTCTCTCATGTATTTTAGGTTGAGTGGGGTTATAGATATAGTAAGGCATTGCCTATTGTTCCTTATGCCATAAAAAATTCATGCCAATTGTAGGAGATGTTTCTTGATGTCTTTGTTTCCCTCTTGAGAATCCCACTTCTGGAAGTGGTAAATTCATACCCTAAGGTATTTCCAAATAAATTTTCTTGGTAACCACTACAGAGAGAGGTCAAGTTATCTATTTACCAGCTCCTTGATACTATGACCATTTCTATATCATCTTATCACATGGAACCTACTGAGTTAATGGAAATTAAATTCCATCTTGGGGATCTTGAGGCTAAGGGATTTATTCTCTCTAGCATGTCACCTTGAGCTTCATCTATCCTCTTTTACAAGGTGTATGGGAGCCTCATAATTTTCATGGATTACTGAAAGTTAAATCGGGTGATCATTAAGAACAAGTATCTCTTTCCAAGAATTGATGATCTTTTTGATCAACTCAGAAGGATCATTGGTTTTCTAAGATAGACCTGCAGTCAGGGTACCACCAGTTAAGAGTATGAGAAGATGATATACCTAAGAAAATTTTTAGGAATTGTTATAGCCATTTTGAGTTTCTGGTCATGACATTCAGAATCATTAACGCTCCTACAATATTTATGGAATTGATGAACCAGATCTTTCATCAGTTCTTGGACTCATTTATAGTCGTGTTTGTGGATGATATTTTGATGTACTCCAAGTCAAAGGAGAAGCACATGGATCATTTGGATATCATTATTAGAACCTTGAGAGAACATCTCTTTTATGATAAGCTTTCCAAAGTATGAATTTTGGAACCTAAAAATATATAGGTGGTAATGTCCTGGGAGCATCCCAAAAATGTTCTTAAAATACGAAGTTTCTTGTGTTTAGATGGTTACTACAGGTGGTTTGTTCAGGGATTTTCCAATAATGCATATCCAATGACATCGTTGACCCACAAGGGTGTAAATTTTGAGTGAAATGAAAAATTTAGGAGATATTTTAAGGAACTAAAGGTAAGGTTGACTTCAGCCCCAGATCTGATTCTTCCAAAACCAAGTTAAGGTTATGATGTTTTCTGGGATGCTTCGGGTATGGGATTAGGGTGTGTCTTGATGCAGGGGAAGCCGGTGGTGCCCTATGGCTCTCTCTAGTTATTCCCTCATAAGAAGAAATACCCTACCCACGATCTTCATTTGGCAGTGGTTATGCATGCACTCAAAATGTGGCATCACTATCTCTTTGGGGAAAGGTTTATGGTATATTATGATCATAAGATATTAAAGTGTATTTTTACTTAGAAGGATCTGAACTTGTGATAGAGATGATGGGTTGAGTATCTCCAAAATTTTGATTTTAATATTTTTTATACTCCCAGGAAAGGGAATTTGATCATCGGTGGATTGAGTATAAAAATACCAACTCAAGCATTAAAGGAATCAATAGAGGAGTGGTCTTTGATGAGTATGTTCACTAAGATGAGGTTGATTGGAAAAGGTTGGTGGGAAGGTGTTCTTGGCCTTAGTAAAGGATGAATCTTCATTTGATGATCAGTTTCAGATCGATCATGTAACAAACACTGAATGTTAGTGTTTTAGTGAAATCCTATATGGTCGGGAGACCTCAGGTGGTTGGTCTTGGTCTCCCATTTGTGATTTATTTGTTCAATGCAGGCTAGTTTTCCTATATCTATGAGGAAGGAATTGACAGACATTTGACATCAGTCTTGTTGGTCCATACACCATGGGACTACCAAGATGTGTCATGATTTGAGACGTCGGTATTGGTGGTCGGGGATGAGGTAGTCAATTGCAGATTTTTTATCACGGTGCCTTACTTTTCAGATAATTAAGGTGAAGAACTAGAGACTTGCTGATTTTTTGTAATATTTTCTCATTCCAGTATATAATTAGGATGATATTTTTATGGACTTCATCATCGACTTTCCATGGACCACTAGTGGGAGGGATTCGATTTAGGTGATCATTGATCGACTTATGAAATTGACTCATTTCCTCCCTATCAAGGAGAGGATGAAGATGGAACAACTCGAGCACATGTATGTCTGAGAGGTTGTGAGACTTCATGGGGTTCTCTTGGCAATCATTTCTGATAGGGACCCGAGGATCGCATCCAGATTTTGGAAAGGTTTGTAAGAGGTGATGGGTTCCTAGTTGAAATTGAGTATGGCATATCATCTGCATACAGATGGGAAGACATAGAGAGCTATTCAGATTCTTGAGGATATTCTTTAAGCATGTGTACTTGATTTTAGTGGTTCCTGAGAAAAGCATCTTCCTCTAGTTGAAATTTCCTATAACAATATTTATCAGGATTTGATTAAGATGATACCCTTCAAAATGGTATAAGGGAAGCTATGTAGATATCTATTATACTAGAAAGAGTTGGGAGAGCAGTCCTTGGTTAAACCAAGCCTTGTTCAGACCAAACCTTTTTCAGGAGACAACAGAAAAGGTGCAATTGATCTGGAAGAGATTGGTTACAGCATAGAATCAACAGAAATCTCATGAAGGTCATTGATGGTGACCACTAGAATTTGAGGTTGGTGATCGGTTCTTTCTTTGAGTTTCACATTGCTTGGGATGCCGTTATTTGAGTAAGTAGGGTAAATTGGCACTAAGGTTTGTTGTCCCCTTTGAGATTGTTGAATGAATTGAAAAGGTGGCGTATCAGATGGACTTGTCATCTCACTTGACATCGATTCAGGACGTGTTTCTTGTTTCCCAACTAAGTAGGTATCAACCAGACCCTCCTCATGTGATTGAATGGGAGGATGTTGATCTTGAGCCTGACACAGTTGCGGTTGAACAACCGATTCATATTATAGATCATTACGATAAGATACTACGTGGTAAAAAAATTCTCATTGTCATGACTACCCCAAGCCTGTCTTCCATAGGCTAGGGGCTGGTGACTATCACCGGAAAGGTGTATCCCTAATACGGGAAGGCATTGCCTTTTTAACCTGTACAGAAACACAGTCCAAGAACACAACAAGAAGAAACCACAAAGTATACTATTGTAGTAAGAGAATGTTGAAAGTAAAGGGGCTAGAATACAGGCTCAACTGAAAGTACAAGTACAACGGAAAAGTACAAATATAACTGAAAGGTACAAACAGCTCCTGGATCATTCACCAAGGATCCTACCTAAAGGGTACGTATAGCTCACGAACAGTAGTCTCTGCGTCACGTCACGCCAAATGATCCACCTCCAAGCACCGTCCAGTCCTGGCACCCTCAGCCTTGATCAATGTTGTCTGTCATCTGCACAAGACAAAATAAGGTGTGGGCGTAGCCCACGCAAGGGTGAGTATAACGATACTCAGTAGGGAATTTGAGACCCCCGTAGGTCTCCTAAAGTTCCACAAAGGAAAAACCACAAAGTAAGACATCAACTCTACTTAGGTATATTCCCATACACATACTTAAATTATCAAGATATACTCATCTCATACATGAGGAATGAATACCACAAAGGTAACACCACGAAGGTAGAAATACCACACAGGTAACACCACAAATATAGAAGTACCACGCGGTTAACACCACGAAGATAGAAGTACCACACAGGTAACACCATGAAGACAACACTACAAAGGTAGAAGTACCACACATGTATCACCACGAAGAAAATTCCATAAAGTTAGAAGTATCACACAGGTATCACCACGAAGACAATGCCACAAAGGTAGAAGTACCACATAGGTATCACCATGAAGATATAAGTACCACACAGGTAACACCACGAAGATAGAAGTACCACATAGGTAACACCACGAACGTGGAAAGACTCAGCTCACAATCAGGTATAACTTAAGTACAGAAGTACAGATGATTAGTCGTAAGGCTATATCATCTTATTCTATTAAGTATCACTACTTCTGACCCACATAGGATCGATAGGTAACTAACCCCCACTGACCCACACAGGATCTATAGGTAACTAATCCCCGCTGACCTACATAAGATCGGTATGTGGTGACCCACACAGGATCAATAAGCGCTGACCTACACAGGATCTAACCCACACAAGATCTGACCCACACAGGATTGCTGAGCGCTGACCCACACAGGATCGGTATTCTTCATTCACATTACAGCCTGCCACAGGATTCCACGCACCCGGTGCGCTCGAGTTCCGTAGAATCTTCCACTCGAGATATCATTCATACCTCAACCACCACTAAGCTCCATAAAGGAGTAACCCAAAAGACCGCCATGTTGTAAGGGTTCCAACATGACAGACAGTGCGTCAATCAGACGCCCGGTCTGAGAGTTATAAATGTTTTGGTTCCGAGGGCCCGGTTGGATTCGGGTTCGATCCAACCCAGCCATACTCCAACTGTCTCCAATTCTCAAGTGGAGTATACCAATAGGATCGTCTCAATCCAAGTATCCCAACGCCACATACGGTTTGTCAAACGGACGTCTGGTTCTCAAGATATGGCCCTTTAAGTATTTATGGGTCCAGTTGGGCCCAGGTCCGACCCAACTAGGTTGGGCCACGATGGGCTCAGCCTGTGAGGGGGCGGCCCCTCCGGTAAGGGGGAGGCCCGCCCCCCAATGGGGCACGGCCCTCCAGGCGCATGGCCCGCTGGACAAGCAACCCGGCCGCGGTGAAGCGCGGCCCACTGAGGGCTCGTGCTAGGTGGCACAGGGGAGCGGCTCCCCCCGAATTCCCGAACGGCCCGGAGGTCGTTCGACTCCTCTATAGTGGCAGCACCATGTGGCACTGCCAGGTAGCTTGCGGGACCTGCTAGAGTGGGTCCTGCCTTTCTTCGCGGTCAGCTGGTGTGCCAGCCGCCGTCTCCAGAGGCGCGCGACGGCGCGCCGCTCCACCACCCACGGTCGGCCGGTGTGTCGGCCGCCCTCCTCTGGTCTGTCGCGGCTAACGAGCTACATCTCGAGTCCTCCGGCAGTGCGCTGGTTGTGCCGCCTTCTCCTTCTGCGGTCGGTCGGTGTACCGGCCGCCTCCCCCGATCGCTGCGACTGACGAGCCGCGGCCGGTTCCTCCAGTGGCGCGGGTGCGCCGCCTCCTTCCTCGCGGTCGGCCGGTGTCGGCCGCCGCCTTGGTACTTGCCGGCGCCGTTCGTCGGTACCGCTGCACTGGCGGTCTTCAACGGAGAACATAAAGGGTTATCAAGGTAGCGGAGGGTCTGGGGCGGGTTCGTTAGGCCCACGCCCTCCGCATTAGCTTGTAATCACGAGGAAGATAAAGAATCAACAAACTCTTGGAATTTAAAACAAGTTAACCCCCTACCTGAGGTTGTTAGGGAGCCTCCGCGCTTGAGAAAGGGGGTCGGTGCTCGACGTCCTCCGCAACTAGCTTCCAACAATGTCGTTCGTACGTCGTCCTTCAGTTCGTGGTTTAGTGTCTCTTGTCACCTCCTACTGGGATCGGCTCCGTTCTCTAAGAGTTTGGCGTCTCGGCACTTTACCAGCACTTCGTTGCTTGGTGAAGCTGTGCCTATACCCCTCCCCGAGTTCCATATAAATAGAGGAGTAGGGTAAGTAACGACGTTGGGAATTAATGGGGGCTCATTAATTAGAAACCTTCGTAATTCCTCAACGACGTAGTTACTTAAGATTGAAATGTCAAGCCATATATTAGATTGACACGCCGCTGGTCCCACGTTGTCGTTTGTCTATTGGAGGGAAAGAATAAAAATAAAAATTAACCAAGTTATTTTTATTATTTTTTAAAAAGTCTCAAAACTTAACTTTTTCTCCAGACCTACTGCGGTCAAAGTGAAGCCTCCCTTAAGCGAATATCGGCGCTGCGGATTCAACGGTGCCCTCGGATTTTTAATTCGAGCACTGGTTCAAAAGTTAGAAAATTTCACTTGCGCGTTTACTGAACATACCTAAAAAAATTCAGAAAATCATTCCAGGCACACCGGGCCTCGAAATCACGCGCCGTCATTTTTTGTAGACTCGTAATAATTCCATATAATTAAAAAAAATACATGAAAAATCCGGGTCTTTACAATGTATATAATGAATACATATTATATTTATATCATAATTAACATTCTAAATATTATGGAGTCAAGATCAAAGTACAAGAGCCAAAACTATCGAACTAAAACATACATGGAAAACAAAGCAAATATCACCCAGAATAGTAATTTTAATAATAAATTGTTAAAAATGGATGATAAAATGTTATAAGTAAATTATATATGGTATGATATATGAGTATAGTTCTATAATAGATGTATAATAAATTGATATTTATTATACAAGAGGCTCGAACATGTATGAAGAAAGTCGGACCTAAGGTAAGAGATTTCTAGTCTCACTTTTATTTCTGGAGACTTGTGTCATACTCACCACTTGTTAATTTTTTGTGGTGTATATACTATATCTTTGACATTTTATATCATGAATATATCTCTTTTAAATATATTTAAGTTTCATTCAATTATTATGCTTTAATGGGGCTTATGATTCAAAAGTTATCAAAGTGGTGAGGGGTTTTCATCTCACTTTTATTTCTGTGGGATACATATCATATTCACAACTTGTTTCTTTTGTGTGGTGTAAATACTACTCATGAATATCTTTGATGATGATTCTTATGAAAATTATTGAGATTTAAATATCCATATAAGGTTATTTCTTTCATGTGGATTATGATTCAAATGTTACCAAAGCGGTAAGGGTTTTATGTTACAATCTCATTTTTTATCGGGATTGTTTATGATTAAGTTTCTGATAATGAAATCTTATGATCTACCTCTCAAGAAACCCGTGAATTTTTTTCATCTAGTTATTTATGGAGAATATATGTTTTCCTTTTATTTTCTTCCATTTAAGTAATCAAGAGACTGAAAGAATGTTTTTAAATAAAACCAACTTTATTTTTCTCTTCGATCAAAAAACTTTTTTCTTCCATATCCATGTTTTCTAAAAATATTTTAAAGAAGATTTTTATTATTCTTATATGATTTTTTAAAGTTATTTTTACTCATGTTTTACTTTTTACAAAAAAAAATAAAATAAATCTTCTTATTGATTTCTGAATGAGGAATTTCTTACCTTTTCTATAAAAGTATGAAAGCAATGTTTTATTTTAACGTATACGGCATGAACAGAATTTCATGCTATCATGACCAATAAATGCTTTGAAGCTTCCATTACAAGTTTCCAAGGTTATTTTCAAAAAAAAGGTTTTCCTTGATATTTGTCAAAGTTTTATGTTTTAAGAAAGTTATTTCAAATTGAAAAGTTTTGTTAAACTGTTCGATTAAAGGCGAAGCGAAACAATGCGTATAACGACACAGAATTCTCAAGATGACGATGGTAGAGTAAAATGTCTCAATCAAAATAGAACATAAGAAAATAGAAAGAACACAAGTATATGTACAGTTAAAATCTCACACCAAATTCCATTAACATGTCGCTGTATTTATAGATTAAAAAAGGCTTGATCCAACGGACAAAATTAATTCCTATGAATCAGATCCAACGGTGGGAATACAAATGGTTTTGTCCATATGAAGGGTCTTGTTGGGTAATCAATATACCTCATTAATTATGATTTTATGACATTCACACAATAAATGAAAATTTATAACACTCCCCCTTAGATGTCATGATCTCGTGGAAACTAATATAAATCTTCACTTAAAAATACCCTATGGAAAAAACAAGTGAAGCCAAATTAATATGATTTCATGTTATGTTGCCTCATTAAAAACCTTATCAAAAAACCTAGTGGGAAAACTGATGAAGGGGAAAAAGTACTGCGTTCCTAACTCCCCCTCATAAAATCACGAGACTTTTCAGTCATCGCATTCCAATTTTATAAATCAATTTCTCAAATGTTGAAGTTGGCAATGTCTTTGTAAAAAAATTTGTGAGATTGTCACAAGACCTTATTTATGGGACATCAATCTCACCATTATTTTGAAGGTCATGAGTTAAAAATAGTTTTGGTGATATATGATTTATTTTGTCACCTTTAATATACTCACCTTTCAACGGTGTTATGCAAGTAGTATTGTCTTCATATAATATGGTGGGAATAATATTATTTATATCTAATCCATGGTCACTTATAATATGATTAATCACTGATTTCAACCAAACACATTCTCGACTTGCTTCATGAATAGCAATCAACTCAGCATAGTTGGAAGAAGTAGCAGTAATGGTTTATTTTGTAGAACGCCAAGAAATAGAAATTCCCCTATATATAAACACATATCCAGTTTGAGATCTTGCTTTGTATGGATTAGACAAGTATCCAGCATCATCATAACCAACCGAATTTGGTTATGAATATTTGGAATAAAGTAACCCTCAATCTTTTGACCCTTGAAGGTATATTAATACATGTTTGATACTATTATAATGTCGGTGAGTAGGAGAAGAACTATATCTTGCCAATAAATTTACATAAAATGATATATCTAGTCTTTTATTATTTGCAAGGTACATAAGTGCTCCAATAGCACTCAAATATGGTACTTCAGAACCAATTAGTCCTTTATTATCCTCTCATGGTTTAAAATGATCATTATCTTGATCAAGAGATTGTACAACCATTGGTGTACTTAATGGATGTGATCCATTCATATTAAATATTTGTAGGACTTTAGCAGTATATCATGATTGATGAACAAAAATTTCATCTTTAAGATATTCAATTTGTAAACCAGTGTATAACTTTGTCTTTCCAAAGTCTTTCATTTCAAATTCTTTCTTCAAATATTCAACTACCTTGGAAAGTTCATCATTAGTCCCAATTATATTTAAATCATCAACATATACTGCAATGATCACAAATTCATATCTAGACTTCTTAATGAAAACACATGGACAAATTGGATCATTATTATAACATTCATTCATCAAATATTTACTCAGATGGTTATACCACATACGCCCTGACTGCTTTAATCCGAATAATGATTTATTCAGTTTAACTAAATAAAGATCTCGAGATCCGAGATATTTTGTTGGAAATTTGAATCCTTCTAGTATTTTTATGTAAACATCATTATCAATATCACTATAAAGATATGCAGTCACAACATCCATCATGTTTAATTCAAGTTGCTCATGTACAAAAAACGTTATGAGATACTGAAAGGTTATTACATCCATTACAGGAGAGTATGTTTCATCATAATCAATCTTGGGTTTTTGTGAGAAGCCTTGTGCAACTAGACGTGCTTTATATCTCACGACTTCATTATTTTCATTTATTGTTCTCACAAATACATATTTGTATCCAACATGCTTAATCCCTTCAGAGGTTTTTATGATCGACGCAAAAACCTCATGTTTAGCAAGTGAGTCTAGCTCATATTAAATTGTGACTTTCCATTGATCTCAATCTGACCTATCACGACATTCATTGACTGTTTTAGGTTCTTGATCCTCATCCATACTTTCAAGGGCTATATTGTATGAATATTTCTTATCAACAACTGTCTCCACTTGGTTCCAACATCTTCCAGTGTTGGTGAAATTTATTGAAATTTCTTCCTGATCATGTTCATGTACTTTTGGTACATTTACATTCTCTTCAAGTTCATTCATATCTTCAACCAACATAGGTTGGTTCCCCTTTCTTTGATGGAGATTTTTATCTTTCGAACCAATTGGTCTCCCACACTTTAGATGCGGATTGGAAGCATTATTCGTAATATCATCAGATTGTCCTTCCAGGACATCTATCCTTATTGGTGCATTCACAGTAGGTATATATGATTTTGTAACCCATTTTGAATCATTGAATGCATCAAGCAGTTGATTTGCTAAATTTTGAAAAATAATGATCTTTTGAACTTCAAGTTCACTCATATTTGTACGAGGATTAAGATGTAAAAATGAAGTCTCCTTCCATAATATTTCTTTTGAAGTCGATTGATTTTCCCCTTTGAGTGTTGGAAATAATATTTCATAAAAATGAAAATCAACAAATCTTTTTGTGAATACGTATCCTATCGTAATCTCGAGATATTTAATAATTGAGGGAGATTTAAAACCAACATATATCATCAATATCCTTTGGGTTCCAGTTTTGTTCATTGTGGGGGTGCTACAGGCAAATATACAGCACAACCAAATATCATTAAGTGTGAAATATTTGATTCATGATCACAAGATAATTGTAAATAGGGGGTAATTATGATAGCTTGATGGATTTATTTTAAGTAGTGATGTTGCATGCAAAATTTCATATCCCCATGCTCAAATGGGTAATTTAGTTTTCATAAGTAATGGTCTAATGATAAATTGTAATCACTTTATAAATGATTCATCTATACCATTTTGGGTATGAACATTAGCTAATGGATGTTCAACACTTATTCTAAATGAAATGAAATAATTATTAAAAGCCTGAATGGACTGAAGAACTTATTTTTTTATTGATTTTTGATAACCCCCTTTCAAGGGATGAGGGGGAACCCTTACAAGGCTCATAAGCTTTAGAGATTACATTGCTCGTAGGCTTGGAGACATTACAGGACCCGTAGGTCTTAAAGAAATCATACAGACTATGACTACTTGAAACCGCCCCTCCCCAACATCTACATCGTGATAATCTCTCCACCTTTGCATGGTTGTTCGACTAGCTGTCTTGTGCAGAGATGCATAGGCCTGGTACTGATGGCAATGTCATGCTCTCTCATTCTTCCAAATCCATTAGCCCTACTCTGGTGAATGCAGCCTACTCTTGAATATTCACCAGCATTATCAACCCTAATATGCTCGACTGAATAATCAATAAATTGCACATTTAACCTTATTATTTGGGCAAGTAATTTTGCAAATGTCTGGTTGTGAGTGGACAATAAACACACATGGGTCTATCTAGTTGATGCATCAATCATGATTATAAAATATTTGAAATGTACACATAGTGGGCGAATTATTCCACATATATCACCATGAATTTGGTCCAAGAACATCGGGGATTCGGTCCCGATCATTGATAGTGATGGTTTTATGATTAATTTTCCTTGAGAACAAGTAGCACATGAGAAATCATGGGGAATAAGAACTCTTTTATCAACCAATGGATGACCATGCATACATTTAATTATTTTCCTCGTCATTATTGATCCATGATGTGACCCAAACGTTCATTCCACACAATGAATGTATTATGGTCGGTAAACTTTTGGTTTAACATGTTTGATTCGATTGTACAAATATTGACAAAGTACAATCTGAATAGAAGTCTCAAAAGATTCCCTTGAATCAATTTGTGCTCATTTTTTAACACTCATTATATAGAGGTATTCATCTCCTCCTTCATCTATTTCCTCAATGTGATATCCATTATTACGAATATATTTAAAACTTAGCAAATTGTGTCGAGACTTGGGAGAAAACAAATCATTATTTATCATAATCTATGTACCACCAGGTAGTCATATTCTTTCTCTTCTGGAGCCTTCGATTAATTATGAACTACTGATTAATGTACACACATGAGCACTCCCCATTTTAATGGTGATAAAATATTTCTCATATTTAAGAATTGTGTGCATCATTACTCTTTTGACGAGACAAATATCTTCATCATGGAAATTATTCTCAATGAATCGATTTATATCATCCATTTCTATTAAAGAAAATAAAACATACATATAAAGAATAAAATAAAATAAACAAAATGAAACATGTGATATTTAAAAAATATTACAAAAACCAAAAACCAGAGTTCATTTCAACCATGAGCATACAAAAACCAAAAATCAAAGTTCAGTTTCATCACGAGCATTCATGCTTGATCTATATTCTCATCACCTTTAGGGTGTACAAAATAATCAAAAATATGAAAGTTTATAATATCATCATCATATTTCAAAGTCTATTCAATAAAATTCACTTTGGTATTCTTTTCCTTTCCTTCGATAGATTGTTGATAAAGATCAAAAAAATGTTTTGATGTACGACAGGTACGCGACCAATTCCCCTTCATGCCACATCAAAAACATTTACTTTCATCATTTTTTGCTTTCTTCATTTTTGGTTGTTTGTTATTAGACCACTTTTGGTGGTGTCATTTCCTCTTCTCATTTGGTGTATGACCACCTCAAGCAAATGACTTTCCTCGGCCTCGATTACATCGATTCTTCCCATAACCTTGATTAAAAGCAGTCTCATTTTCTTCAGGGAATGAAGTCGCACCAATAGGTAGGGATTCATGATTTTTCATTAGAAGTTAATTATTTTTTTTAGAAGAAGGAAAGAAAGTAATTCAAATTATTTTGTAAAACCTTTCTCGTGATATTGTTGTTGTAGAATGGAATTTGAGGCATGGAAAGTAGAATAGGTTTTTTACAATATATTGGTATCAGTGATAGGTATCTCAGTATAATTTTAGTTGCGATGTTATTTTAAACATAACGGATTTTTATTCACTAACTAATTTATAATCTTGGAATTGTAAATGACTTCACTAAAACCTTTCTCTTGGTAGTATTACAAGTCGAAGGGGGTCATATCGCTCCTTGAGATTCTGTCATAACACCAAAGGATCCTTCACCGTGAGGTACTCATTCTTCAGATCCTCATAGAGATGATGGCGGAGGAATATTAAGGCTTGGGCATGGTCTTGAGCATAAGCATGATTGCCAACTTTAATTATTTCTCCAAGGTTGTTTGCATCAAGGTTCGTCTCTGCATCCAGAATCCACAACAATTATTCCTAGAAATATCAAGAGGGAGAAATCCATTATTCACAATATTTTCTATGGAAAAATTTATCTTACCAATTTGACTAACCTTTTTACTTCGCAGAACAGTTGTGTTGATAACGTGTTGTGAAACTGGTCGATTGAAGGCGAAGCGAAACAATGTGTATAATGGCATCGAATGATCGGGATGACGATGGAAAAGTAAAATGTCTCAATCACAATAAAACAGAAGAAAAGATAAAGAACACAAGTATATGACCATTCAAAATCTCACACCAAATTCCATTAACATGTCACTGTATTTATAGATTAAAAAAGGCTTGATCCAATGGATAAAATTAATTCTTATGAATCAGATCCAACAGTGGGAATAAAAATGATTTTGACCATATAAAGGGTCTTATTAGGTAATGAATAGACCTCATTAATTATGATTTTATGACATCCACACAATAAATGAGAATTTATAACAAAAAAGTTATTTTCCCCAAGAAACGTTCCAAGTGATCTTTCAAAATCATTTTTCATCTAAGATGACATCCTTTAATGTTACTTAAGCTTTATTGGGGATATGATCCAATGACATCATCCTTATTATTTTTCTTAATACCTTGTATTTATGATGACAAGATGTTTATGAAACTCTTTCCTTTTCAACGGGTTATGCTATGATGAAATGATGAAATGTTTATGAAACCATACTTTTCTATGGGTTATGCTACGATGAAATGTTTATGAAACCATACTTTTCTATGGGTTATGCTACGATGAAATGTTTATGAAATTCATTTATTTTCTTGAGTTCTAATATGATGAATGTTTTATGATCCTGTGGCACACATATGTATGGTTTTCATTATGTGATAGTGGATACATTATAACCAATGACAGTGGCTACGTTATAACCAATGATGGTGTTTACGTTATAACCAAGGACGGTGGTGACGTTATAACCAAGGACGTTGTTCATGTTATAACCAAGGACAGGCGGGACCTATATCTCTCTTCAATGCATTGGGTAAAGTTTTATACCTAATGAGATAACTAAGGGAAACTAGTCGATGTGCTTAATCCATTATGAGAAACAAGTCGATGTGATTGATCCATTGTAGAATACAAGTCAATGTGCTTGATCCATTGTGGGAAACAAGTTAATGTGTTTAATCCATTATGGGAAACAGGTGTTGAGGCCTGATCCATTATGATTTGATGGACTTGGTAGTTAACCTTGAATTGTGAAATGGTATATATACTTATGATGGTGCCACACTTCTATGACATGAGCTTATGGTTCATGATTGATTTATGATGTTTTCTCACTCACGCCTTAGTTCGTCGGGTGGGGTGTCACTCAAATCAGTGCAAGTATGGGGGACTCATGCCCTGGTACGATAGGGGGTTGTCAAACCAGCCTCTCTCTGATGATCCTTCCTGATCACTCTCGACGTCAAGCGTCGTCTAATGAAGTGTCGTGCTCGGAAAATCTCACATCGTATCTCAAAAGCCGCTATGAAGGTTACTATCATGTTCTACGTGGAAAACTGCTCAGGATATGCTACTTGAGAACCAAAATCTGAGTTAAAATGAATGAGATATGAGATACAGATGTTTCATAAAGTACACGGTATGTAGGGGTCACACGGCGTGTGACCTCACCTGGCCTCCTAGTCGTGTCCTCGCCAGCACACGGATCACTGGTCATGTAGTACTACATGATGTGTAAGGGTACTACACGGCGTGTCTCGGCCTCCCGAGGCCCAGCCATATGCTCCTGGTCGTGCATGTGTCCTTTGGGCCATATCCGTGTACCTGGTCGTGTCCCAGCCTGGGTATCTGGCCATATCCATGCCCATGTAGTCGGGTCGTGTCTGTGTGTTTGTCCATGTTTGTGCATGTGTACTCCTGGAGTACACATCGGGCCGCCAACACCGGGTCACATGACATGTGGGGATCCCACACAGTGTGTAATACTTATCTCCACCCGAAAACCCTAGTCGTCGCAGCCAGGGGACTACACAACGTATGTTCATCCCAGTACACATCATGTAGTCGAGATTTTCACATGAAGTCAGATTTCTCACGCGGCTTCCAGATCTGTCGCTCCCATCGCTGAATCCATCATTTAACCACCCGAAATCAGTATAAATCACCTCCATCGGTCAATTCCGACCCACCGGTGGTTAGAAATCGAAAATCGGCTGATCGCATGAAGATTCGTCGTGCGTTCTGCTCCACCTCGTGTTGCTTGTTGCCGCTCCAGATCCTAAATCCATGAAGTATCACCCACATTCAATCCTAATCCATCCACAAATTGATTATTTGGTCATTGTACACACATCGAGCGTGAATTTAGAGGTCAGATCACCCTCGTACCTACCCGTTAATGTCGAACTGTGGCCTTGTAGCCCAACGACAAAGAACACGAAGAACGGGTGGGGGGAAGGCACGAGAACAAAGGTGAATCAATCGTTGGTCAAGTGTTATTAGCCAAAAATCATGGATCAGGGATATTCAGGGTGAGAAACATGGCATAATCGAGAATAAATCAAATAAACAATTTAATTCGATAAACTGGCTCATGCTAAGGATCAAATTAATCGCAGATCAAAGAATAGCTTATAAAAACATGTTCAATCTTTTAATTAAGGGTGAAAACCGAAATTGATGAGATCTACCTCAAGATTGGATCAATCATTGGCAAAGAACATGCACACCAGTGATGAGGATGATCTACTGCATTTGTTGCTTGTCGATTCACCTCAATTTGATCATTGGTCATCGTCTGATCTCGATCCGCCTACCAAGAACGATGAAACCTCCTCTTAACGATGTTAGGGTTATGTGGTTAACCTTAACGATTAGCCATAGCAGACAACTTGTAGAGGGAAATAGATTTTGGGCATTTAATGAATTAATTAAATTAATTAATTGACTGATCCACTTAACATACCCGCCAACGACTACCTCATATGAACATCCGGCGTCGATCAACTTTAGTTCATTTCTAGAGTGAACCTCACGCTCCGAATTCAACCGTGCTCTTAGATTTCTGATTAGAAACTTCATTCAGGAGATATTCCATTATCTTTAAAAAATTGTGAGCGTGATAAAAAAATATTTTTAAATATTTTTATAAAAATAATTACAATCTCATCAGGACTCGAAATCTTATGTCGTCTCAGCGTCCAACTCTGCAAATATTTCTTAATATAATTCAAAGTATTACAATGCAAAAATAGAGTCTCTAAATTTATGTTATTCAGTGTTTGGAGCATGAAAAAATCATTTTGGTTGTTTATCGTTTGGAAGGCGAAGCAGCTCAATGGTGGACTCTAATCAAGAATACGAGGCAACGGGAAGAAATTGACTCCATGGAGTGGAATGACTTTAAGAGCTTATTTTTTAATAAGTACTTTACTCATATTTTTCGTATGAAAATAGAGAAATAATTCTTTGAGCTAAAGTAGAATGATGATGAATCTGTTGGTGCCTATGAGGCAGATTTTACAAGACTTGTGAGATACGCTTCTGGTATTATCATCCAACCTGAAAATAAGGTTGATCGATTCATTAGTGGCTTAAAACTAAGTCTCAGAAGAGCGTTAGCCATAAGAGACTTCTATAGATATGAATAAATCGTTTGATGTGTTATCAAGTTGGAAATGAAAATTGGAGATTCTCATCATTCTCACGGTTTTGATAAGAAAATAAAGATCAAGTCTCGTGAAAACTCGAATAAATCAATGGTGGAAAGAAATTTCAGTAATCTGCATGCCAAAACTATGGGAAGAAAGATCCATGGAATTGGTTGAATTGGGTTGGGAGGTGCTTTAAATGTGGAAGGGTGGGTCATAAAACCCGCGAATATCGAAAGGGGGTGAATAGGTCAGATAATGCAATGGATGAAAAGAAGACGTCAACTAATGCACCACCCATACTCCAATGATTCAAATGCAAGGAATATTTTTATTATGCCAACCAATGCACGAATTCGAAGGTTTTTTATGATCAACGTCAACAACCTCTTAAGCCCAAGGATGAAGGGAATGTTTATGTGATCACAACAGTTGAAGTGAGTCATTGATAATTAGGGCACACTTATCCTCCACTCTAAGGTTGGAGATTTCATGTTGAAGTTTGAATGAATGTGCCCTATGAAAATCATATTATTCATCCTTCAATGAAATTTGATGTGATTTTGAGTATTGATTACCTCTCTATATAGATTCTAGAATAAGGAAATCACATTTTATATTCTGAATCAACTTATGGTCATCTATTGATGTAAGGATGAACTCAGGTTTCCAATAGAAATGTTTTTGGTTAAGATATGAGCTTATTTAAGGAATAGAAGGTGAATTATCATTTGGAGACATGATTTTATTATGAATTCATTTTGGGAAATGATCAGGGTATATAAATTTTGGAATGAGACTTTATGAGTGATTAAAATTATTTCAAGAAAATCTTTAAGTTGATCATGGAAGGATATGTTGTCAAATCATTCCAGTCTTTGGGGTTCAATTTTGGTCAGACATGTTTTGAAAGGATTTTAAGGTTAACTATTTATGGAATTGTTTAAATTGAACTTAAGATGTGGTTTTAGAGATTAAAGTATGATTTTTTTCATATTGGATAACTTGTGCTGACCATTTTGGTGTTGATAAATATTTAGAAGTCAAAGGAATGACTTGAACATCTTATGATTGATTAAAAGTGCTTCAGGCATGAAAAAATCATCTTGAATGTCTATTTCCTAACATAAAAGATGAAGTAGAAATTGATCGAAACACAACCAAATAGTGAGATTATTCTTATGACATGAAAAGGAATCGAGTAAGTTTATTTTCTCAAGTGCTTTATATGGATAGTAAAAGAATCTTTCGAATTTAGGAAAAAGGACCTTGAAATAAAAACGTTGTTCATTTACTTTCTGAGAAATCAATGATCTTTAAACTCATCACAGATTTATAGTTTTATGGCGGCTAACATTATCATTATCATGTTCTCTATCACACTCTCTATTAGTCATGAGAGTTAATTTTCTCATCCATGTTCATATTTTAACTTCCCACCAATATCCTCCTTATGTGAGAACCCAATTTTATGTTATTTCAGGTAACCTTTATATTTCTCACTTTTCCTTTTTAAGAGAAGTTATATTATTCTTTTGTACGATGTGGGTTTCAACAAAGGAATTTTCAAATATTAAACTTTTGATGACTGAGACAAATTGTGAGGGCGCAATTTATTTAAGGGAAAAAATGTAAAACCCCAAGATTTTAGAATATATCTCTTTAAATAATGTCATTTCTTCAATAGCTTGCGTTATAGGCAACACCGAGTTCAAACGAACCGCAATATATTATTAGAATATTAAGTGACAGTTATCGTCTGGTCATTGGATTAATGAGTATGAATAGGACTAACTAAATTATGAAAAATGTATGGTTACATATGTATAAAATTAATAATTGGTTATCAATGGATAATAAGTGAAAATTAAAAAAAATCATTTGAAAGAAAAATAAATATTTTTCTGAAGAACTGTTAATGTGTACGCAATGTGTTTTTATCTTAATAAATTAAATTAATTCATTTTGGTGAATGATTTTAATGAAATGTATATATTAAATATTCAATCAAATTTTTTAACATTCATTTAATATTTTTCTATGAATGAGACGAGAATAAACCAAGTTTTATACTTAAAAATGTATTTTTCTAAAAAATGGTTTTTGTCGCTTATTACACGCTTATTTTAAAATTAATTTATTTCACTTATAGAAATTGAATTTGATAAAATGGATTTCATATTAAAAATCAAGAAGTTCAAATTTGGTAAATATAACCATTTTATTTTTAGTCAATATGAATAGTAACCACGGTAAAATTTATCACATTGGTAAAGGGTAAATAAGGTTAATCTAGATTAAAATTATCACCTTATGCTCGAAATTGAGTTGTTTATAGACATTTTTTCATGAAAATGACATCTAATATTTAAATCAAAAAAAGTCACAAAATGTCACTCTCTTAGTTTTAAATATATCTTATGTGTTTACATAAGAACAAAAGGAAATTATGAACGAATCTAAGTGTTTATTTTGAGCTTAATGAAATTATTTTTATTATATAAATTTATTTCTATTTTTTAGAAATTATATACATACCTTAAATACTTATGTATCACCAATACAGTATTTCTCCAATTAATAAAAAATATAATAAATGATTTTAAAAATATTAAAAGTAATATAATTTGAATGAGTTAAGGTGTCCCGTGAATTTTCTAGATCTATATGACATATTAGGGGGATGAAAGCATTAAACTTGAATTCCCCCTTTGTCTTGATGCATTTAAAGTCAAATTAAATGAATAGTGCTAAAAATGACATTAATGATATTTTATAATAAATAATATTTTATTAAATGATATAAAATTTATAGAAATCTTACATTTGGACAAATGAATAGGATGTGATTGTACACATCAACCATGGTCCATTTATGGATCGTTTGTCATTTTATAGTAACATTATTAACTATTAAATGGTAGAAAACTTTAATATTACGAAAATTGTCAAAAGGGTTGATAAATGGTTAAAACAAAAATATAAGGGTAAAAATGTGATCCAAACTTGTTCAAATTTCATTGGATGAGAGGATTTCGACTCACCCTCTTCTTAGATTCGAATCTTATCAATTTGGAGCCATTTGAACATTAAAATTAATTTATATTAATTTAATATTTAAAGAAGTTTCAAGTGTCACTCTCATCAATTATAAAAGGGCACCCCTCTTTTCTCTTCTTCACACCACATTGAGCCTTCTAACTCGACCAACCTCTATCAAGTTCTTTTCTCCACTTCTCTAACCACGTTCTAGAGGTGATGGTCTTTCCAAAAGACCAACCCTAAAGCCCTTAAAAGGAGACCTAAAAGAGTCATTTCAAAAAAGAGGTCATCACAACCGATCAATTTCTTTTTAATTCTTCTTTTCCCATATATAAATCTGTTATATTATTCAAGAAATAATAACTTCGGTATCCTCAATATACTGAAATGTTATTATGATTGTGAAATCACATTTATTCACCCTCTTTTCATCAAATGAGAAGTGAAAGTATCGTCTATGCGAACATACGGCTTATCGTCTCCACATAGCGATACAATTCATTTCACATCACCAACTTTTATGGATGTGTATTATGATGGGGTTAAAGTTTATATATGATATTTATAACATATTTATACTTCAGATATCATAATATCACATCTATCTTCTTACCTTCCAATCTGTTGGAGAATGATAACATTATTCATACGTACGTGTGGACTGCCAATTTCATGAAGCGATGTGATCCATTTTTTGATTCTATTTTACTTGGATGATAATAATGATAAATTTAATGAATATATAAGATATATAAGATATAATAATTATTCTAGAAAAGTGAATTATTATTTACCTATCTTTTGTTTCGTCCGTCGAAAAAAAAGAAAACAGTGTTCATGCGTACGTACGACGTACCATCTTCATTAATAGTGTAATTCATTTTTCTCTCTGCTTTTACGAATGGCTCTAAACATGTATATAATGAATACATATGATATTTATATCATGATTAGCATTATGGAGATAATGGAACCATAATCAAAGTAGAAGTACCAAAACTACCGAATCAAAACATACATGAAAAATGAAGCAAATATCACCAGAAACGGTAATTTTACTAATGAATTGTTAACAAACATGTAAATCATATATGGTATGATATATATGAGTATGGTTCTGTAATAGATGTTATAATAAATCTATATTTATCATACATGAGGTTCCAACGTCTACAAAGTAAGTCGGATGTAAGCTAAAGGATTTTTAGTCTCACTTTTATTTCTGGAAACTTATGTCATACTCACCACTCGTTAAGTTTGTGTGGTGTATAGACCGCCTCTTTAACATGTTATATCATGAATCTCCCTCTTTTCATGATATTTAAAGTTTCATTTGATGATTATTCTTTAATGGAGCTTACGATTCAAAAGTTGTCAAAACAATAAAGAATTTGCATCTCACTTTTATTTTTGTGAGACGCGTGTCATATTCACCACTTATTTCTTTTGTGTGGTGTATATACTGCTCATAAATGTCGTTTATGATGGTTCTTATGAAATTTATGAGGATTTACATATCCATCTAAGGTTTTATATTACAATTTCATTGTTTATCGGGATTGTTTATGATTAAGTTTCCGATGATAAAATCTTATGATCTACCTCTCAAGAAACTCATGAATTTTCTTCTCCTCTGTTATTTATGAAGAATATATGTCTTCCTTACATTTTCCTCTCTTTAAGTACTCAAGAGACAAAGAGAATCTTTTTAAAGAAACTCGACTTTATTTTTCTCTCGGTTGAAAACTGTTTTCTTCCATATCTATGTTTTCTAAAAATGTTTTAAAGAATGTTTTTACTCTCTTATGATTGTTTAAAGTCATTTTTACTCATGTTTGACTTTTAAAAAATGTTTTAAAATGGATCTTCTTATCGTTTTCCGAACAAGACACTTCTTGACTTTTTCTATAAAAGTGTGAAAGGAATGTTTTATTTTAACGTATATGACATGAACATAATTTTTTGTCGTCATGACTGATCAATGCTTTGAAGCTTCCATTACAAGTTTCTAAGGTTATTTTCAAAAAAAAAATGTTTTCCTTAACATTTGGGAAACTTTTATGTTTTAAAAAGGTTATTTCAAAGTGAAACGGATATTTTCCTCATGAAACGTTCCAAATGATCTTTCAAAATCATTTTTCATCATCTAAGATGACATCCTTTGATGTTACTTAAGCTTTACTAGGAATATGATCCAATGGCATCATTTTATCTGGATAGTTTCTGTTTATGATGACAAAATGTTTATGAAACTCTTTCCTTTTCCACGGGTTATAATATGATGAAATGATGAAATGTTTATAAAACCAATTTCTTTTCCATATGTTATGTTACGATGAAATGTTTATGAAACTTTTTTTTCATGAGTTCTGATATGATGAAGGTTTTATGATCTTGCAGCACACATATGTATGGTTTTCGATATGAGACATTGAATACGTTATAACTAAGGACGGTGGTCCCGTTATAACCAAGGACGGGTGAGACGTATATCTTTCTCCAATGCATTGGGTAAAGTTTTATATCTCATGAGATAACTAAAGAAAACATGTCGATGTGCTTCATCCATTACGGGAAACAAGTCGATGTGTTTGATCCATTATGAGAAACAGGTGTTGATGCCTGATCTATTATGATTTGATGGACTTGGTAGTTAACCTTGACTTATGAAATGGTTTTTATTATGACGGTTTCACGCTTCTATGACATAAACTTGTGGTTTGTGATTGATTTATGATGTTTTCTCAGTCTTATGAATCATGTCTTCTAAAATGATAAAGTTGTATGTCATGACTCATGTTATGATTTGTGACAGATTGGGTATAAAATTTGTAAGTTACAATCACGATGTAACGATCCACTTATTCTCATTGGCTTGAGAATACAATGAATCATTACTAGGCCTTAAGTGGCATCCCCAAGACGTCAAAGGGTAGTAATAAATGTCAAAGGGTTTCAAATACAAGTGGGGGACAATTTACCCTTTAAGAAATAAAATCATTAACCAACAACCATAACCAACCAACATCAAATGATGCATGAACTAAGAAAGACAAATCAACAACTTCTTTTATAACCAAAACCAAACCAAGTGTACCACAGCGGAATACAAAGCAACTATCAAAGTAAACAGCGGAATATAACTACAAGAACTCCAAGACAACCACAAGACTCCATTTTCCACAAGCTTCATGCTCCAACATCACCAAACATCCCAAGTATCACGAGATGGTGCTAAAAACGTGTGATATTATACCTTTGTCCATGTCCCGAAAGATAGCATCTGCAAAAGCACTAGTGTCAAAAAGCATGGGTGAGTATAAAACTCAGTAGGTTTTTTCCCCAATGACTTCCCTACTCACGCCACTATGATAGAAAGGTTAGCAACGTTTATATAAAACCATCTATATAAAACAATTTCCCAAAACAGTTTATAACTAAATATAAACAAGCTTCAAAACCATTTAAAACCAAAAGTGCACTAGTGTTATTTCCACAATTTTCAAGGAAGTCGTACTTCCAAAAAAACAATCAAACTCAATAACATTTTGGCATAACCATTTCATTCCACTTATTCATACATCCAACTATGCATGCTTCATTATGACGGTTTCATACTCATGAGTGGTCTCTCATCGATCTATCATGTCGTCACATGATAATTATACCCAATGTGTCATTACACATTTGGCACCCCAAGCACAAGGTCATATTCCAACCAAGCCTCGTCAATGAGATCTACACACACCACTACTATGTCAAAACCATTTCAATTAACCATTTCAAACCATTTCAATAAAACCGTTCTTTTATTAAAACCCGTTTAAATAATCCAATTCCAAACACCCGTTTCATTCTAATAAAATCATCCCTTTTATTGAAAACACTTTAATCAAATCCAAATACCATAATTCCATAAAAAAATCTCATTTTAAAATCCACATTTTAAAATCAAGAATCAAAGCACCTTTCAAGAACACTAATTTTCCAGATTTCCACAAATTTCCAAATCGTCACTAAAGAGGGTTTCCAATCATTATCAAACAGCCAATTCACAATCAATTTAACACAAGAATATCAATTTGAAAGCATGTCAATCAGTTCTACTAAGAGGAGTCGAGAGTGAAGTCACATACCTCAATCGTTTTGACGAAAACCGAAAACGGACAAAGAACGCTCAAGAAAACCGGGTTGATTCTTCACAAAACCGTCTTAGATCTCTTCTCATACCAACAACAAGACCAAAACTTATCATATTTGGCATTCACTATCTTAGATCTACCCATAACGGACGTAGATCTAAGAAACTGAGAGGAGAGGAGAAGTAGATCTAAGTAGATCTAAGAAACCGATCAAGAACGATAAAGAACGATCACATACCTCAAGAATCAGGCTTCAAAACACCAAGGGAAGCCTTTTGGATTGCCTTCGGATCGAAGCCAAAGCCAACCTAGATCAACTTTTTAAGGAGGTGGTTTTTAACTCACGCACGGTTAGGCAAACCGTGCGCTAACCGTGCGTTAGTTATTGTCTTATATAGATCACCACGCACAGCCTCCTCACACGGTCTCCCTAACCGTGCCGAAGCTACTGTCAAGAATCTGCAACTTCGCACGGTTTTTACTAGGCTTTTCGCACGGTTTGAACAAATTGTGTGCATCCCGTGCACCTTCCCTTTAGCCCCAAAAACTCTCAACAAGTTCTTCAAACTCTCCCAACTTTCACCTTTATACTTTTTTTTGACAAAAAAGATATATTCATCATAAAGATCAGCAGAAATAAAATCATACAGCCAGGATGGAAAATGATCAAGCCATAGATGATTCGTGTCAGGAAGACCAAAAGAAGCCAGATGATGGGTTTCTTCGTTTTTTTCTCTTTTGATGAAAGAGAAGGGGTAGGCTGTGAAGCTTTGACTAAGACTGAATTTTTCTGATGAGGGAGCCAAAAGATTAGAGGTCACCATCATTAAGCCTGATAGCATTGATGATGGTGAGACAATCTGGTTCAATGTGGATAGTTGTCCATCCAAAATCTTTTGCAAAAGTCAAC
This sequence comes from Viscum album, assembly GCA_963277665.1. NCBI lineage: Eukaryota > Viridiplantae > Streptophyta > Magnoliopsida > Santalales > Viscaceae > Viscum > Viscum album. The sequence goes on along the minus strand of OY728127.1, from coordinate 1,512,931,117 downwards.
CCGGCAAGGACAATGAAGGTTTCAGCAAAAACGGGCTCCCAGAGAACGTGGTGTGATTCATGCTTGGCAACAATGATTTGGTCATGATGGTCTCGGGCCAAAAGTTCAATTCCAACAAATCCTTCCTTTGAGAGAGACGCATCAACATTAATCTTCAGGATCCCTTCTGGGGGAGGGCACCATCGTGAAACAGTTGTGTGAGTGCCAATGATCTCATGCTGATCAAAGTCTCGATTTCACCCCTCAATCTAGGAGGTAGCCCGTTCAATCTAGAACCAGGGAGGCTTTGTTGTGTGATTAAAGATGAAGTCATTTCGTCGAACCCAAATGATCCAAGCTACGATACACAATGAGGCAACTTTATCAGCAGTGAAAGAAGCAGACCACGACATCAGCAGTGTTGGAAGATTTGGCACCGTATCCAGCATAAGATCCATAATAGAGCCCCAAGAAATCCAGATCTCCTCCACCCCCGAGCACTGGATGATTGCATGCAGAGGAGATTCCAGAACACCCGAGCAAAGGGGACAATGCTTATCACTCGTAACATGGCGGAAGGTGAGGAAGTCCATGGTGGGAAAGATACTGATGCAAGCTTGCCACCAGAAATAGCGGATTTTCGGGGGGACATTAAGATGCCAAAGAGTTTTCTAAAGCCCCTCCCTTTCTTCGACCTGAGCATCAAGAGCGAGCATATATCCTGACTTCACCGTATAGGATCCAGAAATGTCGTTGCTCCAGAAACAGTCATGTCTCGCATCCATCACGCAGGGGATGTTAAGAATAATCCTTTTGTCCCTTTCGTTGAACCAAGAATTGATTTTATCCATACACCACTCAGTCTCATGATCGTCAAATAAGCATCTAACAGTGGCATTCTCATAGCTAGGGAAGGCTGGGGAAGTAGCCTGCATACCATCTTTATCAATCAACCAGGGATCGGTCCAAATGTTAACTTTTGAACCATCCTCAATCCTCCAACCCAACCCTTCATTAAGTAGGTATCGTGATCCTCAAATACTTCTCCATAGAAAGTTGGGGCGAGAGCCAAGAGAGGAGTTCTGAAAATCTGAGTGGAGGAAATATTTTGCACGAAGAATCTGTGCACAGAGAAAAAATGGATGAAACATGAGGCGTCACCCTTGTTTGGCCAAAAGGGCATCATTAAAGAGACAGAGGTCCCGAAATCCCATTCTCCTCACCATCGGGGGTACTACATTCTCCTCACCATTGGTCTTTTCTCAAAAAGTAGAAAACTATTGTTGCACTGAAAGAGTTCCAGTCATTGCTCTTTCATTTCCTTCTCGTATTCCCAAATTTCTTCCTAAATCTGACCATGTTGTCATAAAACCCGCACTAGATCGATGTTTTTTCCATGCAAGACTTTCTCTTTCCTATCCACAATCTGCAACGGGATATGTGTCAACGAAACATCCAGCTCTAGGTCAACGTGATCTCATCTGATCACATGGTCAGGATCAGACTGATAATTTTTCAGCTGAGATGCGTGGAACACATTATGTACCGAACTGAACCGTGGTGACAATGTCAAATGATATGTCACCTCTCCAACTCGTTCCAGTATCTCAAAAGGGCTCATATATCGAGGAGATAACTTGTCCCGCTTCCCAAAACGACGATGTCCAAGCCTTGGAGAGATCCTCAAGAACACATGATCACTCACCGCGAAGGACAACGGTCTTCGGCGATGATCCGCATACGATTTCTGACGACTCAAAGTCGTCTTCATCCTTCCTTCCAACGACCCAAGAGCCTTAGATTTTTTTTATTTAAAATAAACCCCTTCTAAGGGAGAAAGGGGAACCCAGAAGACTTCATGGACAGAAAACATACTTGACCCGAATATGAGAAAATAAACCCAGACTAGCAACTTGAAGTAGCCCCTCCCCAGCATTTGGAACGTGACAAAGCTCTCCACCAATGCAGAATTGTACAGCTAGCAAGTGTCCTGTGTCAAAGCATAGGCTCGATCCGGTGGTTGTCGTTATACCCTCTCAATCATATGAGTCTATAAAGCCTGCATAGGTGAATTGCATGCTCTGAATCCTCCATTGAGGCATGTCCTAGTGGTCAAGTTCGGTCATATCTTCAAATCTCGAGTCTTGAAAACGAGCCAATATTCCGCACATTATCATCAAATTGAAAGTGAGGACCATAATGCTGAGGTCAAAGCCACAGAAGCCTTGCCACACGAGACACCTCTGACACACACGCAGCAACACGAAGAGGAGGACGAACCAAGGAACGGGAATCCGAGTCTCCATCCTCTTTCTGATCAACTGAATCTTCTCTGTCGTTTCTTGGACAAGGCTCGACCCAACTAGTGAAGTCTCGCATGTTTCCACCCAACAAAGTGGAGAACGACAAGGACGCTCATACAATACTTCAAAATGATCCATATGTATTGAGGCCTGATAAGTGTTATTATACGAGAACTCCACTAAGGGTATATGCTCTTCCCATGAACCACCAAAATCCATTACACAAGCATGGACCATGTCTTCCAAAGTTTGTATCGTCCTTTCAGATTGCCCATCTGTCTGAGTATGATACGTCGTACTCATAGTCAACTGAGTCTCAAGGGCTTTCTGTAGGGATTTCCAAAAACAAGACGTGGACCTCAGATCTATGTCTGAGACTATCAAAACTGATACGCCATGCCTCTTTACCACCTCTTGGATATAGATTTTGAACAAATCATCCACCGTATGAGTTTCACGAATAGGAATGAAATGGGCCGACTTGGTAAGTTGATCCACTATCATTCATATGGCATTGTGTCTCTGAACCGTTCTCGGTAGACCTATAACAAAATCCATCGTTATCTGCTCTCATTTCCACACCGGGATAGGTAAAGACTGCAACATACTCGCTGGTCGTTAATGTTCTGCATTAACTTGCTGACAAGTTAAGCACCTTGAAACGAACTCAGCCACTTTCGGTTTCATACCAATCCACTAAAACTATGCTTTCAACGCCTTATACATCTTTTGTATTCCTAGATGAACAATCTATCTCAAATAGAGGTAAGCATAAAGAAGTTGTTCCTGACAATCTATAGGTACAACCATCTGATCTCTGAACCACAATACTGAACTCCCATCAAGTTTTTAGCCCTCAATGGTCTCCCCACCATTGAGTTTTGAACTCATAACCAAGCATTATGCATCGGATGTTTGTGCCTCTTTAACCATCTTCACCAAATCAGGAACCACAGAAACTGAAAAGAAAGTCGCAACATCACCTCAGTCTTCACATTCCACATGCATGTCGGCTAGGACTGACATCAATTCTCACTCATCTGAAGCTTCTTTTGCCAACTAAGCATATGACTTTCTGCTTAATGCATTTGGCACTGTATTGCTTTTACCCGGTGTATACATCAAGTCAAAGTCAAACATCTGGAGATACTTCATCCATCTCTTTTGCCTCATATTCAAATTTCATTGTAAGAAAATACGTTTCAAGCTTTTGTAGTCCGTGAACACAGTAAATTTCTCACCAAAGAGATAATGACGCCAAGTCTTCAAAGCGTGGACGACCGCAACTAACTTCAAATCGTGTGTTGGGTAATTCTTCTCATGCACTCTCAACTGCCTTGAACCATAAGCAACGACATGATCTCCTTACATGAGAACACATCCCAACCCAACTCCCGAAGCATCATAGTACACCACGTACCTTTGTCCAGATTCTGGCAAAATCAAGATAAGTGCTGATGTAAGACGAACTTTCATCGCTTGAAAAGACTTACCGCATTCTTCACTCCATTGGAATTGAGCATTTTTCTTTGTCAAACTATCATTGACGAGGCTAGTCGGGAGAAGTCGCGCACAAAGCGTCGGTAATAACCAACTAGACCCAGAAAACTTCATATCTCAAAGACATTCTTCGGCGGTTGACAAGAGATAACAGTTTCTATCTTCTCTTGATCCACAGAAACACCTTTTTCAGAAATTATATGGCCGAGAAAACGTACCTCTTGTATCCAAAAATCACACTTTGATAATTTGGCATACAAACGATGGTCTCTCAAGATTTCCAACACTATCGTCAAGTGTTGCTCATGATCAGTCTTTGTCCTTGAATACACCAATATGTCATCCACAAACACCACAACAAAAGAATTCAGATATCTCTGAAATATCTAATTCGTCAATGTCATAAAGACCAATGGTGCATTCGTAAGATCGAAAGGCATGACTAAATATTCGCAGTGGTCATATCTGCTTCTGAAAACTGTCTTCGGAATATCCTCCTTTCGAACTCGCAATTGATGATATCTTGATCGCAAGTCAATTTTAGAGAATCGTTGGGCTCCCCTCAATTGATCAAACAGATCATCAATGCGTGGAAGTTGATAGTGATTCTTGATCGTAACTTGGTTAAGCTTACGATAATTCACACACAGCCTTAGAGTTCCATTTGCTTTCTTCACAAACAAGACTGGTGCAGCCCACAGAGACGTACTCGGCTGAATGAAACATTTGTTTTCCAGCTCCTCCAACTGCACTTTCAATTCCCTTAATTCTGTTGGTGTCATCCTATAAGACGGGAGGGAAATAAGACTGGTCCCCGGAAGGAGATCAATCATAAACTCCACTTCCCTTATAAGTGGTAACCCTGAGAAATTCTTGAGAGACATCTGGAAATTGATCCACAACTGCTAGAAAACGGATATCCTTGATCTCTTCCATTGATGTCAAGGTCAATGTCGCCAACTGATAAGAAATTGTTCCCACTGCTGGTGCCAACAACCTCGTTGCACCTGTGTTTACAACTCTTTCCTCTGAAGAGATGCTCGACGTCGTCCTCTGTTGTGAAACTAAACGTTCTGTTATAACAGTCGATGTGAGTTTGAATGTTGTTAACCAATCCATACCTAGGATTACATCAAAGACATTCATCTCCAACACTGAGAAGTCCCACTTTAGCTCAGCTCTATCAATGGTTATAAAACATGCTCTACACACCAAGGCTCGATATTCTCTTTCACCGAGAGGAGTTTGAAGTTTTAACACAGAGGGCATCATCTCAAGTTTTAAACATAGCAAATCAACAGCATGAGAAGCAATGAAGGAATGTGATGCACTAGTATCAAACAGCACTTGCATAAGGGTAGAATTCAAAAGAATCGTACCTCTAACTGTAGATGGTTCAACCTGATCATCTACAATCATCTGCTCAACTCTATACAATCGCTTCGTCGTTGCACTTTGCTCCTTATTTTTTGTTGAGATCGCTCTTGTTGAGGAGTCGTGGTATTCCTAGAATCACCATGGCTAGCTCTGGTCTACTGACGAGTCTGATTCTGCTGCCATCGCTCAATCGAAGAATAAGATGTTTGCGATGCCTGAGAAGTGTCTTAAGCACCTAACCTCAGAGCACTGCGACAAAAGCGCTTAAGATATCCTATCTTGTTGCAATTATGGCACACTCTTGGTGGTGTTGTACACTTTCGCTACATGTGGTCAAAGAAATCACATTGGAAACATCATGTTTGGCTCTTGAGTCGTGGAGGAAGATTCACTGATCCAGCCGTTTAATTCTGATTCTCACTCCCACCTTGGAAATAGGTATCCCTCTTCTGCTTGCTCCCAGCATTAGAGTTCCCACCATTTCTCGTATGTATCATCATACTTCCTCCTCCCACAGATCCTGAGATATCACGTTCAGCCACTGTCGCTCTGTTCACTATCTCTATATAATTCGTAATACAGAGCACCGCAATCTTCGAGTGAATCTCATGCCTTAGCCCTGATTCAAAAATGCGTGCCTTCAAGGCCGCACTCGCCCCAACTTCTGGTGCAAAACGCACTAAATGCATGAATTTAGCCGCATATTCTGTGACAGAGATTTTCCTGCTTTAGGTTGAAGAAGTTCGTCGTTCTCTGGATCCTGAACGTGTGAGGATAGAATTCTTTGTTAAACAATTCCTCAAAATCCTCACAAGTAAAGTCTTGATCCAGTTTAGCTTGCACCGCTAGATCACACCACTAACGTGCAAGATCCTCAAGCATATAAGTCGTCACCTTGACTTTCAGCTTTGATGGTGTGCCGATTAAATCGAAGATACGATTCATCCTATTCAGCCACACCTCCACCTTTTCGGGTTCAGAATCACCCTGGAAGATGGGTGGATTCTGCTTCATGAACTGGATGAAATGATCCACATGTCTTGCACCATCCCTCCAGTTCCCTGTATCTACAGCTTGAAACGCTTGAACGATACTATGAACCATCTCTTGGTTTACCTGTGGCCTCGATGCAACCACATTCTCTGCAGCTTCTTCTGGTTGGTTTCTACGACGCCTACTGGGTGTCATTTGCTAAATAAACAACAAACTCTGTAAGTTTCAATCTCTAGTGACTGATGGCTTAGCATTTCAAATTCTATCACATCAACTATCACAACATTGTTTTCCAAAAACAACATTTCTCACGTTTAACCGTTTTTTGAAAAATTATGTTCTTGCTTTTGAAAATCAAACCATTTTCAAAATACATTATTCGTGTTGTTTTCAAAATCTTTCATTTGAAAACAATTTCTTCCTTTTTCAAAAATCAACACAATGCACAAAATCATAAATTATTTCTCTAAATGAAATATGCAATCCTAATGGGAAGGCATTCCTCTACAATGCATGTCATGCTCGTCTCATTGGCTAAACTCATGATAATGAGATTTCAAAATCCTATAAGTGTCTCCAAAACACCTATGTACCCAACTCTATGGTAACTTGAAGTTCAGCATAAAAAGGTTAGCTACGTCTTTTTATGCTCTACATTTCAAATCCCAACAATCCTACTCCTTTCTAAAATAACAACCAAGGAATAGACAAGAACGGCTTTCAACTCCAAGACCAAGAAAACCGATGACTACTTTTTATACAAGAACCGAACAAACTGATACCATTTGTAATGACTCACTTATGCTCATTGGCTTGAGAATACAATGAATCATTACTAAGACTAAAGCGACATCCCCAAAACACCAAAAACTGGCAATAAATGCCGAAAGGTTTCAAATACAAGTGGGGGACGATTTACCCTTTAAGAAATAAAATCATTAACCAACAACCATAACCAACCAAACACCATATAATGCATGAACTAAGAAAGACAAATCAACTTCTTTTATAACCAAAATCAAACCAAGTGTACCACAGAAGACAAAGCAACTATCAAAGTAAACAACGGAAGATTACAAGTATCACGAGGTGGTGCTAAAAACGTGAGATATTTTACCTTTGCCCATGTCTCAAAAGATAGCATCTGCAAAATCACCAAAGTGTCAAAGTATGAGGTGAGTATAAAACTCAGTAGGCTTTCCCCAATGACTTCCTTACTCACGTCACTATGGTAGAAAGGTTAGCAATATTTATATAAAACCGTTTACATAAAACAATTTCCCAAAACAGTTTATAACTAAATATAGACAAGCTTCAAAACCATTTAAAACCAAAAATGCACAAGTGCTATTTTTACAATTTTCCAACAAGTCGTACTTCTAGAAAAACAACCAAACAAGGCTTTCAAAACCATTACTCAATAACATTTTGGCATAACCATTTCATTCCACTTATTCACACATTCAACTATGCATGCTTCATTATGACAATTTCATACTCATGAGTGGTCTCTCATCGATCTACCATTTTGTCACATGATAATTATACCTCATGTGTCATTACACCTTTGGCAGCGAGCACAAGATCACATTCCAACCAAGCCTCGTAAATGTGATCTACCCACACACCACTACTATACCAAAACCATTTCAAATATCCATTTCAAATCATTTCAATAAAATTGTTCTTTTATTGAAACTCATTTAAACAAGCCAATTCCAAACACTCATTCCATTTCAATAAAACCGTCCCTTTTATTGAGAACGCTTTAATCAAATCCAAATACCATAATTCCAGAAAAAATCCCATTTTAAAATCCACATTTTAAAATCAAGAATCAAAGCATCTTTCAAGAACACTAATTTTCCAGATTTCCACAATTTGTCAAACGGTCACTAAAGAGGGTTTCCAACCATTCTCAAACAGCCAATTCACAATCAATTTAACACAAGAATGTCAATTTGAAAGCATATCAATCAGTTCTACTAAGAGGGGTCGAGATTGAAGTCACCTCAAGAATCCGAATTCGAATCACCAAGGGAAGCCTTCGGATTGCCTCCAAATCGATGGAAGAAACTTCTTTGACCTTAGGAGAAACAAAATCCCAAGTTAGAGCCGATTTGGGGCAAAAACGAGTGGATTAAAGGTAAGGTCGACTTAGATCCACTTTTTAAGGTGGTTTTTAACCCACGCACGGTTAGGCAAACCGTGCGCTAACCGTGTGTTAGCTACTGCCATACAGATCAGCCCACACGGCCTCCTCACACGGTCTCCCTAATCGTGCGCACATCGTGTCGAAGCTATTGTCCAAAATCTGCAACTTCGCACGGTTTCTACTAAGCTTTCTGCACGGTTTGGATAAACCGTGTGCATCCCGTGCGTCTTCCCTTTAGCCCCAAAAACTCCCAACAAGTTCTCCAAACTCTCCCAACTTTCACCCTTATACTTTATAAATATAAAAAACACAACGTAAGGATTACATATCAGAAATTGGGGGTACTAGACATAAATATACTTTCACACTTTCTTATGTTTTCTTTTCTCAAATTATGAAGAAATGTTTTAAATAGAATTTGCTTAGAAAGAGTACTAAATGGGAAGGTTTTTCTAAGAGATGTTGAAGAAGTTTTACGAGATAAGAAGATTGTTTATCTAGTCTTCAAAGACACTAAACTTTTACGATCTTGAGACGTGTTTGTGAAGTGTATTGAATATTCATTTTAAAAAGTGTAATATTAGCGTATGAAAAGTCTAGACCTTTACAATAAACATCAGTTTTAGATGTCATATTTTGAGAATTTTACCAACCAAAATTAAACCCAAGGGATCTTGGATGCACTGCCGCGAAGAGGTGCCTCACCCGCAATAGAACCCTACACGCATCACATCTATGTTTTCAAATTCATGTTAAATCAACGGATATAGATGGACATTAACTAAATTGACAAGATAGTCAACATATCCTAAAAAATATTTTCAATAAGAATGGCCAAAACTAAGTTAATGAAGTAATTAAAACCAGAGAATGGTTGTCGAAAAAAGGATGGGCTGTTGAGTCAATAAGGTTTTCCTTATGACTTTTCCATTCCTTCTTGTTTTGAAAATCACAAACACCTTATCTTTAAGGAAAATCGCTTTTATAAGGAAAAATGCTTTCTTAAGAAAAATCGCTTTTATAAGGAAAAATGCTTTCTTAAGGAAAATCGCTTTTATAAGAAAAATTATCCTTATCATATTTTCATTAATATTTTTCTTAAGTATGAAATTCGGATTCACTTTCTCGGAATCATTAAAACTGATAAAAAGCATTCTGTTTTAGGGTTCGGATTCTGGACAAGAACTATAAGGAAGTTTCACTCCGAATTCCGATTATGAATTCTGACTAAGTTCTATTCCAGATTCAGGATACGAATTCTGAAGAAGAATTCTCATTACGAATTCTAATGAAGAAATCTCATTCCGAATTCTCATTACGAATTCTGATGACGAATTCCCATTACGATTTCTGATGACGAATTCCTATTCCGAATTCCTATTCCGAATTCTCATTCCGAATTCACTCATTAAACAGAATCTGGATATCATTGTTTTATACACTCTGAATTTGTTCACTCCGAACTTTCACTCCGAAATTTCTATTCCGAACTTTTATGTTAGAGTTTAAAACGATGTCGTGCATTCTGTTACACTTACTTTGTTATAAAACGATGTCGTCCATTTTGTTATAAACTAACCGTTGTCTAAGTGACACGTGTACAGGTCCCTCCTAACTTTAAGGGAAATATGACCGTTGGAGAAGGAGCCGACCTCACCTATAAATAGGAGCTCATTTGAAAAAGCTCACAACGGATGGATGAACATTTGGACTTTGTGCATACATGCTGTTGAAGTGATTTCTAGAGAGAGAGTCTCTTATTAACTCTCAAAGCTTCGTGCGACTCCGAATGTTGGTGATTACATTCGAGGGCTTCCGGGGATAGGAAGACAGAGGTGCCGACTACCTTAAAGATCGAGGGCTTTCTTGCTGAGAAAGACAGAGGTTGCCAACTACCTTGAAGTTGAGGGCTTGCGGGGATAGCAAGACAGAGACACCGATCTTCGTATCGAGGGCTTACCCTGGTGTAGGTAAGACAGACTTGCTTGAAAGTATAAATCAAGGGACCTTTATCCAAGGTTGTTGGATACCCTTCTCTTTGGGTTAAAAGACTATTATCTTGTTGCTAGTAGTTTTACTACTCGTTTCTATTCCGCTGTAATTTGTATCTTAAGGAAAGTATAACATTCTTATACTTCCTTACTTACTCTGATTCATTCAGATTCTATACGCTTTAAGGTAGAATCTTATATTGTAACTTTTGTTAAGTTTCAAATTCCGGAACCATATTTCCGGAACCTACTTTTGGAATCTCTTTCCAAGTTTAGTTCGGTGTTAGAGGTGTTGTGAATTTACTTAGTTTAACTTTGTTAAACTTAGTTCTTTCCTTTTCTTAAGGAAACTCTAGTTATTCATAACTAACTTTAAAGGTTCCTAAGGAATTTTTAAAGTATACAATTCACCCCCCCTCTTGTATATTGAGCATCTCATATTCTATTTCGATCCTACAATTGGTATCAGAGCTAAGGTTACTGAAATACTTGTACTCACGTTCAAGTTTTTCTTGCTCACTTTTCAATTCCGAACTTTTTCATTCCGAATTATCCATTCCGAACTTTTCCTATTCCGAACTTTTTGATTCCGAATTTTTGTTATTAACAAGTTTGTTTCCAAGTTGTTTTCAAGTATGGCAGGAATGAATGTTGGTTCGATAGACAATTTGAATCCTACAAGGCCACCAATCTTCGATGGTAATGATTATGAATACTGGAGAGATCGTATGAAGACATTCGTTATCAATACTGGAGTAGATAACTTTGTCATGCTTACTGGTGATTACAAAATTCCTGACAAGGAAGTCAGAACCTTTACTAACCAGGAGAAGCAAGAATATCAACTGAATTATAAGGTACGCAACACTTTATTATGTTCAATGACTAGAAATATATATAGCCAAATTTCTTCTTGTGAAGCAGCTAATTGTATATGGAAGAAGTTAGAGGTTACTCATTTTGGGACTTCTAAAGTGATTGAGACTAGGAGAGCTATGCTTAGAGCTGAATATCATGGCTTTAATTTTCCTTATGGAGAACCTATCTGTAAAGTACAACAAAGATTTATGACAATCGTCAACAGTCTACAGTCTATGGGAGAGAAAGGTTTAGATGATGAAGCTCTTGTGGACAAGATAATTGACATTATGCCCAATGAGTGGGAATCCAAGAGAACAGCTATAGATGAGAACAGGAAGGTTACTCAAATTACTCTTGATGAATTATTTGGAACTCTTCTACAACATGAGACTAGAATGAAGAGAGATGCTGACAACATCAAGAAGAAGAATGGAAATGGTACTGTTGCTTTTACTACAACTTCGAATCAGATGAAAGCTAAGACTCCTGAGAGAGTAACCAGATCCAAATCGAAGAAAGTCATTTTCCAATCCGAATCTAGTGAAAGTGAAGTTTCAGAAAATGAATTAGCCAATCTTGCTCGAAGGATGAACAAGATAGCTGGACAAAGAAACTTTCAATCCAAGTATAAGAAGAAGGATAGGAAAGATAAGAAAGATGGAGAAGTTACTTGTTATGAATGTAAGAGAGCTGGACATATTAGACCAGATTGCCCTATGCTCAGAAAGAAAGAAAGAAAGGAAAGGCATTCAGACAGGAACAGGAAGAAATATTACAAAGCTAAAGCTAAGAAAGTTTTGAAAGCTAATGACACCTGGAGTGCCAGTGGTGGTGACTCTTCAGATGAATCTTCTGAATATGAATCTTCAGGACAGAAGAATCTTGGTCTTATAGCCAGATTACCTATTGATAATCATTGTCTTATGGCTAAGGTACGAAATGCTGAATCTTTGACCAATGTTTCCTTAAATCCTAATGATAGCAAGTATTATAACTCTTCTGATGAAGAATCATCTTCTGATGAGGAAAATACTTTACCTACTTTTGAAGAAGTCTCTAGATTTGCTGAACTTCTTGAGATTGAGAATTCAAAACTCAACAAGAAACTTGATAAGGCAAATTCTAGGAATTCTATTCTTACTAAAGAGATATCAGATCTTTCTAAAGATCTTGATAAGAAAAATGCTGATTTTGAAAATATTTCAAAAAATCTTGAGGAAGTAAGTTCTGAGAAGAATAAACTTTCTAAAGAGTTAGAAAAAGTAATTTCTAATAAAAATGTTTTCGAGCCTAACTCTAGTTCCAAAACTAATGATTTTGAAGATAAAAACTTGGTTGTAAAACTCAAGTCCGAAATTTTTTCCTTAAAGAAGTGCTTATCAAACTTTACCCATGGTAAGGAAAATTTTGATAAGATGTATTCTCAAATACGACCTTTAAGAAATAAATTCGGATTTGGTTATACCCATACAAAACCTGTTTTCAGCAACAATTATTTTGTTCCTCAAAGTGCCTCATTTTGTACTAAGTGTCAATGTGGTGGTCACTGGGCAAGAAATTGTTCCTTAAACAAAACCCAATCCTTAGGTTTTCATAAAGCTTATTTTTCTAAGAAAATGTGGGTACCTAAAATTTTATTGTCTGGAAATCTCGGATCCAAACAAGTTTGGATTCCGAAAGTCTAACTTTGTTCTTAATTTCAGGAAAATAAAGAAAGTTCCAGCAACAATGTTTGGTACATGGATAGTGGATGTTCCCGGCACATGACTGGTAACAAAAGCTTCTTTGAAAATATTATCAAAACGAAAGGAGGAAAGGTAACTTTCGGAGACAATGCTAAGGGAGAGATTGTTGGTATTGGTAATATTGTTCTTTTAGGTAAAACTTTGATTTCAAATGTTCTTTTTGTTAAAGGTCTTAAGCACAACCTCATTAGCATAAGTCAGTTATGTGATGAAGGTTACCTTGTGAATTTTAGGAATGATAAATGCTTAGTTCACAATTCCAAGGAAGAATTTATTCTCTCAGCCAACAAGCAAGAGAATGTTTACACCTTAAACTTAGAAGACCTAAGAAGCCAAGATTTACCTTGCCTAAGTGCAATGGAAGATCATTCTTGGTTATGGCATAGAAGACTAGGACACTGTAATCTTAGAAACCTATGTAAACTCTCTAAGAAGAAACTAGTTAAGGATCTACCGGAGCTTAGATTTGATTCTTCTAAAGTTTGTGATCCTTGTCAATATGGCAAGCAACATAAATCTAGTTTTAAGTCAATCGGTGAAGTCTCAACAACCGATGCATTACAGTTGGTGCACATGGATCTTTTTGGTCCAACACAAACTGGAAGCATTGGAGGCAAATACTATGTGTTTGTTCTAGTTGATGATTACACTAGATTTACTTGGGTCTATTTTCTAGCAAGGAAATCTGAAGCTTTTTCTTATTTCAAAAGTTTTAGAGCTCAAGTTAAAAATGAGAAAAACCTTCCATTGAAAACTATTCATAGTGATCATGGAGGAGAATTTCAAAATTCTGATTTTGAAACTTTTTGTAGTAAGAAAGGTATTACTCACAACTTTTCAGCACCTAGAACTCCTCAACAGAATGGTGTAGTTGAAAGAAGAAATCGAATTCTTCAAGAAATAACTAGAACCATGTTGAGTGAATATTCTATTGCTAGACATTTCTGGGCTGAAGCTGTAAGTACTGCTTGTTATACTATAAATCGAGTTTTGATTAGACCTTTTCTTAATAAAACTCCTTATGAGTTATGGAATGGTAGAAAACCAAGGCTTTCCTACTTCAAGGTTTTTGGTTGCAAAGTATTCATTTTGAATACTAAAGATAACTTACATAAATTCGCACCAAAATCAGATGAAGGGATTTTCTTAGGATATTCCACAACCTCTAAGGCTTATAGAGTTTTTAATAAAAATACTTGTACTGTTGAGGAAACAGTACATGTGAAATTTGATGAGTCAGATCCTTTTGTTTTTAAAACCTCCCAACTTACATCTTCGGATGTGTTTTCAAAAACTGATTGTCAACCTTTGTTAGAAGAACCTTCTGATAAGGAAATTGTTCTAGAAGATACTTCTGAAACATTTACCCCAGAAGACTTTCTACCTTATGTTGATGAACAGGTTTTACAAAACCCAAATCAGATGTTTCTTAAGAATCATCCCAGTGATAGTATCATTGGTGATGTAAATCAACCTGTAAGGACTAGAAGTTCCTTAAGAAATGAAGTAGAACATCTAGCATTTCTTTCCCAACTAGAACCTAAAAGCACTGATGAAGCTTTAGGTGATGATGATTGGATCAAAGCAATGCAAGATGAGCTAAATGAATTCGAAAGGAATAAAGTCTGGACCTTGGTTGAAAGACCTAAGGAAACTTCTGTTATTGGAGTAAAATGGGTCTTCAGAAACAAATGTGATGAAAATGGAGTCATTGTTAGAAATAAAGCTAGACTTGTTGCTAAAGGCTATAATCAGCAAGAAGGAATAGACTATGAAGAAACCTATGCTCCAGTAGCTAGACTTGAATCTATTCGTATTCTACTTGCCTTTGCAGCATTCTTTAATTTCAAACTATTTCAAATGGATGTGAAATGTGCTTTTCTTAACGGTTATGTTCAAGAGGAAGTTTTTGTTGAACAACCTCCTGGCTTTGAAGATACAAAACATCCTGATCATGTTTTTAGACTTACCAAAGCTTTGTATGGCCTTAAACAAGCTCCACGAGCATGGTATGATAGACTTACTGGATTTTTGCTTCAAAATAACTATGTTAAGGGAAATGCAGATCCAACCCTTTTTATAAAGAAAGATAAGAAAAATGTTTTGATTGTTCAAATTTATGTTGATGACATTATATTTGGTTCAACTCAGCAATCTTTGACTGATTCTTTTGCTAGTCTAATGAAATCTGAGTTTGAAATGAGTATGATGGGTGAGTTAACATTTTTCCTTGGTTTTCAAATTTCTCAAAAACCAGAAGGAACCTTCATATCCCAACATAAGTATATTAAAGATCTTCTTAAAAAGTATGGTTATGACAACACTAAGAGTATAAGTACTCCTATTGGTACCTCAAACTCTTTAGATCTTGATGAAGCTGGGAAACCAGTAGATCAAACATCTTTTAGAGGTATGATTGGAAGTCTACTTTACTTAACAGCTAGTCGACCAGACTTAATGTTTTCTGTATGCTTATGTGCAAGATATCAATCCAATCCTAAGGAATCTCACTTAAAGGCGGTAAAAAGAATTTTTCGCTACCTTAAGGGAACCATGGATCTAGGATTATTTTATACTTCTGGAAATGATTTTGTTCTAAAAAGCTTTTCTGATGCTGACTTTGGTGGTTGTAGAATGGATAGAAAAAGTACATCCGGAACTTGTCATTTCTTAGGAGATTCATTAGTTTCTTGGTCATGCAAGAAGCAACATTCTGTTGCACTCTCCACTGCTGAAGCTGAATATGTAGCAGCTGGAAGTTGTTGTGCACAAGTGTTGTGGATGCAAAACACACTCACAGACTATGGCTTGAGTTTTACTAAAACTCAAATTTTGTGTGATAACACAAGTGCCATTGCCCTAAGTAAAAACCCTGCACATCACTCCCGTGCAAAACACATAGATATTAGGCATCACTTTCTTAGGGATCACACACTTAAAGGAGATATTATTCTTCAGTTTATCGGAACGCAAGATCAACTTGCTGATATTTTCACAAAATCTTTACCTTCTGATAGATTTGAATATATTAAACAGAAGTTAGGAATGATAACCGTAAGGTAATCTTCCTTAATTAATTTTCTGTTGGAAAAATCTCCTCACAGTAATAAACTCCTTTTCATAGGGGGAGTACATTTGTTTGTTTATTTAACAAAGTTTTTCAAAATTTGTTTTCAAATTTTTCGGAACGAAACTTTCCGGAATGGAACTTCCGGAACTACAATTTTCCAGAATGGATATTTCCATACAAAATACTTCTGGAATAAAAGTATTCGTATTGAAAATTTCCGGAATGGACAATTTTCGTACTGGTATTTTCATAATGGAAAAACTTTGGTATTGAATCTTCCATAACAAGTTTTTTTTTATGAAGTTTTTCGTATTGAGTTTTTCGTATTGAGTTTTTCGTATTAGGTTTTTCGTATTGAGTTTTTCGTAGTCGTCTTTACATTACCCATTACGAATAACTTTCCTAAGCTAATCCGAAAGGTATGACTTCCTTACTGAAGTTTTCGTAATCATATTTTACTTGCTGGCATTTTCTTATAGTTTGTTTTCGGTTTTTTGAATTTCTTGAATTCTGTTTTAATAAAACCTCAAAAAGATCGGATTCAACCTCTCAACCGTCAGATCTGATCTCAGATCATTCTAAACCGTTAGATCAACCGAGGAAGTTGAACCGTCATCCCAAAGCATATATAAAGGGGACCCTATTTTCTCGTCCCACATCGATCTCAAGCTCTTGCGTGCTGAAGCTCTGTCTCTCTGATTTAAGGCTGTTCCGAACTACAGTTTTCCAGTTCCGAACTTTAGTCTTCTCAGTTCCGAACTTCTCAGAGACTTCTAATCCGAATGTCTGCAGAGTTAGCTTCTCAAGAGATGTCTTCAACCAAGCCCATTTCTCAGTGGTTAGTCTACAGAGAACGGTTAGTGCATCCAAATTTCTTCAGCAACTATGATTCTATTATATCAAAGAATATCAAGCTCAATGGCTGGGAAGATGTTGCGATATCAAAAACCGGCAACCAAGATGAAGTTTACCCAGACTTGCTTGTTGAGTTTTATGAGTCGGTTGCTTTCTTTGTGGAAGACAATAGAGAAAAATTTTCCTTCAAATCGTATGGCAAGACTTACAAGCTATCTTACACCAAGGCTGCAAGCTTGGTAGGGTTGAATTATGAAGGGGAAGCTGAGTTTATCTCGCATGTTCTGCCAGACTCCTTGGGTAGTTTCAACAAGGAGAAAGCCTTAGAAATTCTCGGACTGGATTATGATAAGGCTTCGAAAATTGCAACCCTTTCTACAAACTTCCGGATTCTGGAGTTATGGGTGCAAGGGCTTATTGTACCGAGAAAAGGAGACAAGGACAGCTTGAAGAAGAGTGAGATATACATCTTAGATTTCTTGATAAATCTAAGGAAGTTCAACCTGATGAAGCATATCCTTCTTAATCTTGAGAATTTAAAGAAAGGGAATCTGAGAGCTCAGATAGTAATGTACCCGGCAATTTTGTCGAAGCTGATAGTTCGGTGCCTTGAGTCCTTCAAGGTTGCTTGCAGTTCTAAACCGAAAGTTTGCAAGATCATGTTGCTCAGTGATGCAACTCTTAAAAGGATGAATATAGCATTTGACAAGAAGTCTGGGAAATTTATCGATCTACCGCCTCAAGAAGAAGTGACTCCGAAAGTGGCTGATCCGGAATCGCCTAAGCCGGTAAGGAAGAGGAAGCTGAAAGAAGTGGTAGGTGAAGCTCAGGAACCTAAGTCTAAGGAAGTCCATTCCGCACCTCCTAAGCCTAAGAAGAAGAAGACATATACTGATGAGGTTGCAGCGAAGTGGAGAGCTGACAAGGAAAAGAGGAAGGAAGGAGATCCGCAGTTCGGATTGGATCCCGCAGAGGCTAAGGCTCTGAAAGAAAAGGCTGCTGATGAGCTCGAGAAGCAAGCTAAGGAAAAGAAGCTGAAGAAGAAGTTGTCAGAAGCTGAGGCTGTGCAAGCCTTGTTGAAGTTTAATGAAATGGTTTCAGCAACCATTCCCGTTCCGAGAACTTTTTCTTTGGACTCTCTACCTGAGACTCCAGGAAGAAATCTCGATGATCCGAAAGAGGCTGCTGCTAAGAATGCTGACGAAGTTGAACAAGTGGAACAAGCTGAAGAGGTTGCTGAAGGAAGTGGCGAGACAGGAGATGTGCTCAAACAAGTAGATGAATATAAGGGAACTCCTTCGGAACACCTGTCGCTCCGAACTTCTGAAGCCGAATCTTCAAAACTAGTTACTCCAGTAATAGAAGGAAAGGAAGGAGAGGAAGAAGTTTCTTATCATGGAAAAGAAGAACAATTATTACTTGATGCTGCTCAGAAAGAAAATATAGAAGTTGTTGATGAGGAAGATTTGGTTGTTCAAGTTTCTGACAGTGAGAAGAAATCTCCGGAACAGGTTTCTATTCTGGAAAAAGATAAGGGGAAACAAGTTATTGCTGATACCCCGAGTTCAGAAAAGAGTATGAGGAAGGAAGCTGGTAGTTCTTCAAAGAGGAAGTTGGAGCTTATTGAAGAAGAAAATTCTCCTAGCAAGATGTCAGATTCGGAATCATCTTCGTTGGGGCACGATTTTGTTGTTCAATCCTTGAAGAAGTTAGTAGGAACCATTCCGACCTTCTCCAGTATTGACTCTCGGTGCCAGATGCTCCAACATACGCTGAATCAGAAAACCGATTCCGTATCCATGGTTATGGATAAATGTGTTGAGATAGAAGCTCAGTTCAAAAATTTCTTCATTGGTTACGAAGCCCATAAAAGATCTTGCAAAAGGATGACTAGCTGGTCGAAGAAGAATGTGGAAGAGATGAGGCTGCTGGATGAGTTCCAGGAGAATGTCAAGGATGCATTTCAAACCGAGGACAAGAAGTTTCATGAGATGACTGCATCATTCGATGAGAAATTGGCAGAGGAAAAGAACATTCGGAGTCAGGAAGTAAGAGATCTGAATGGAAAGCTCAACTCTGTTAATCAAAGTTGGAAATTTGAAAGGGATCATCGGATCAATTTTCTAGAAAGGATAAAGTCTCAGGAAGAGAAAATGGAAGCTCAGGAAGAAAAGTTGAAGGCTCAGGAAGAAATCATTCAAGCTCAGTCAGCAAGAATAGTTGTCTTAGAAAAGCAAGCAGAGGAAGATCATAAGGATCTCAAGAAGATCAAGACTATTCTCAAGGGGCTGATGTCGAAAGAGAAAGATCCCAAATGACCAATCCGATCTTTTTGTTGTAATCTGTTTTTGTTGCTGACATTTCAAATTTAATGAGAATCGTGCTTGTTGTTCTGTTTTGTTGTTGTTACTAATTCTTTCAGGTACTTTGTTATTTTTTTTCCATTCCCTCGAAATTCTTTTTGAAAATCACAAAGGGGGAGAAGGAAAAGATCCTTAAGAAAAAGAGGAAATCTAATAAGTGCTTATCAAAGGGGGAGAAAGAAAAATACCCAAGGAGATAGAACTCTAATAAGAGTTTGTTTAAGGGGGAGTTTTTTTCTTAAAGAAATATCACTCCGGAAATATGAATACGATCCTTAGAGATTCAAAGCCTAAGGGGGAGTTAGTCGTATTCATCTATATTCTTAAACCAAGGGAGATAAGCTTTAATATGTTTCTTTCTTCTTAGAATAGCTTTTTCGTAAGGATGTTTGTGCTTTCCAAAAAGGGGGAGATTGTTGAGTCAATAAGGTTTTCCTTATGACTTTTCCATTCCTTCTTGTTTTGAAAATCACAAACACCTTATCTTTAAGGAAAATCGCTTTTATAAGGAAAAATGCTTTCTTAAGAAAAATCGCTTTTATAAGGAAAAATGTTTTCTTAAGGAAAATCGCTTTTATAAGAAAAATTATCCTTATCATATTTTCATTAATATTTTTCTTAAGTATGAAATTCGGATTCACTTTCTCGGAATCATTAAAACTGATAAAAAGCATTCTGTTTTAGGGTTCGGATTCTGGACAAGAACTATAAGGAAGTTTCACTCCGAATTCCGATTATGAATTCTGACTAAGTTCTATTCCAGATTCAGGATACGAATTCTGAAGAAGAATTCTCATTACGAATTCTAATGAAGAAATCTCATTCCGAATTCTCATTACGAATTCTGATGACGAATTCCCATTACGATTTCTGATGACGAATTCCTATTCCGAATTCCTATTCCGAATTCTCATTCCGAATTCACTCATTAAACAGAATCTGGATATCATTGTTTTATACACTCTGAATTTGTTCACTCCGAACTTTCACTCCGAAATTTCTATTCCGAACTTTTATGTTAGAGTTTAAAACGATGTCGTGCATTCTGTTACACTTACTTTGTTATAAAACGATGTCGTCCATTTTGTTATAAACTAACCGTTGTCTAAGTGACACGTGTACAGGTCCCTCCTAACTTTAAGGGAAATATGACCGTTGGAGAAGGAGCCGACCTCACCTATAAATAGGAGCTCATTTGAAAAAGCTCACAACGGATGGATGAACATTTGGACTTTGTGCATACATGCTGTTGAAGTGATTTCTAGAGAGAGAGTCTCTTATTAACTCTCAAAGCTTCGTGCGACTCCGAATGTTGGTGATTACATTCGAGGGCTTCCGGGGATAGGAAGACAGAGGTGCCGACTACCTTAAAGATCGAGGGCTTTCTTGCTGAGAAAGACAGAGGTTGCCAACTACCTTGAAGTTGAGGGCTTGCGGGGATAGCAAGACAGAGACACCGATCTTCGTATCGAGGGCTTACCCTGGTGTGGGTAAGACAGACTTGCTTGAAAGTATAAATCAAGGGACCTTTATCCAAGGTTGTTGGATACCCTTCTCTTTGGGTTAAAAGACTATTATCTTGTTGCTAGTAGTTTTACTACTCGTTTCTATTCCGCTGTAATTTGTATCTTAAGGAAAGTATAACATTCTTATACTTCCTTACTTACTCTGATTCATTCAGATTCTATACGCTTTAAGGTAGAATCTTATATTGTAACTTTTGTTAAGTTTCAAATTCCGGAACCATATTTCCGGAACCTACTTTTGGAATCTCTTTCCAAGTTTAGTTCGGTGTTAGAGGTGTTGTGAATTTACTTAGTTTAACTTTGTTAAACTTAGTTCTTTCCTTTTCTTAAGGAAACTCTAGTTATTCATAACTAACTTTAAAGGTTCCTAAGGAATTTTTAAAGTATACAATTCACCCCCCCTCTTGTATATTGAGCATCTCATATTCTATTTCGATCCTACATGGGCCATTAGTGATAGAGCATGGAACCCATGAAAGAGTTAAAAACAACCAAATGTTTATAAAAGGAGTGGTAAATCATATTGGTTTTAAGCATATGGTTGACTTTTACAATAGACCATTGAAGGATACTGTCCACTAATAATTCCATGCAGTATACTAAAGCTTTAAGCACATAACTAAACGAAAGCATATTTCAGATCTCCATAGATAGGCAACCTTACCAGCAAATCCTTGTCAGGTGCAGTTAGTGTCATAACTTGCAAGACCTAACAGTTGCGGACCTTCAAGTCGAGGATTATTTTCAAAACTGCAACAAAGATAAGAGGGTCAAAACTTATAGCGGTGTAATTTTAAGCAAAGACACCATCCTGTACATACATGGCGTCGCTACTCCAATAGAAATTCCATTGCAGCTTTCTTTAAAGAAAGTGATCATGGATAACCAACCATATGAATGGTATTGCCCTTTTTTCCATGTACTAAACAATTTTTTGCTGCTTTATTCTGTCTTGGCAAGCAACAATTAAAATTGTCTGTTTCCATGGCTTAACATTACTTGATACAGGTACAGCAAATTAAGGATGTGTTTGATTCACAAAAATTTATTTTGATTGTTTTCTCGCAATTGCCAATGATGGCCACCAGTTTTTCAAACTTGTTTGGATTGTTGTATTGAGTTTTGATCAATTATTATGTTGATGTGCTTCGACTATTCAAATCAAGGAGGATGGTTCTAAATTTTCAATTGAACGTAAAAGGGAGAGGAATTAACAGCCGTTGGGATAAAACTCACACCCACAAATGATAATGTTGACCACACCACAATCAAAGGATGTCAAATACTTCGAACTTGCAAAATTTAAGACCCGGTAGACAACTATATAGCATAATATTAAACTCTACATGGGAGACGCACAAGGAAAATTTCAGAGAACACGCAAATGTAATCAATAAAAAAATGAGCGGGCTTACTCCTCCAACGGAATGTGTTCAAATGGCCCACTGGTCAGAATTGTGCCACACAAATCGTTGCTAGAAACATCCCTAATGGCACAAAATAATCCAATAAAATAAAATTAATAAGAGTGCTTTCTTTAAAAAAAATGAAACCCAGACAGTTCACTGCAATACTTACACAACTTTAAGATTCATAAGATTGACAAGTTCTCTTGGGATTCGTCCGGTCAAACGATTGTTATTAAGCCGTCTGTCAAATTGCAGAATAGACAAGGTGAAATTACTGGCAGCAATTTACCGAATTGCATTCGGAGTACTACTTGTCTCAATTAAGTAGAAGACAGTTTTCATGTCACTGAGGGTGCCAACCAAGAATGACTTAACAGCATCAGTAAAAAATGATGTTTAGAGATTAAACTCACAGGAAAACAAGAGACTTCAAGTACTTAAGTGAAGGAGGTATGTGCCCCGTGATGTTGTTGTCATACAAGTCCAGGCAGATCAGGTTTTTGAGATTTCCAATCTCACTTGGGATTGTCCCTTGAAAGTTGTTTTTGTAAAGTTCTCTGTATCAACAACTTTGTACAAAAAAAAGTGAAAAACATGGCATCCCAAATGGTATGAAATTAAAAACAACAAACATGTCATATGATTAACTGTTGCATTAACAGATATCTATACAAGAAGCAGAGAAATTTAGCCGACCACAAAAATTCAGATACTCCCATCAATTATACTGATAAAAGACAAATAGAAGAAGACGTACAGATATTGCAGATGTTCAAGCTTCCCAAGTTCAGGTACCAAATGGCCAGAGAGCATTGAATTCCCCAAATCCCTAAAGGAAAATATCATGCTGGATGAGTAATATTTTAACAGTAATAATTTACAAGAACAGCTGTTTAAGAGTTGGTATGAATGCTTATCCCTACCAGCAGGAGAAATAATATTCACATATATAAAGTGTTGTTTTAGCAAAGGATTGTCTAGTAATGTTATGGATGTGAGATTGGGAGCCCACGTTATTTCAAAGGTTGATCGTTTTCGATATTTAGACTCATTTCTGCAATGTGATTGAGATATTAATACAGATGTCTCTCACAGAATGCAAACTGGATGAATAGAATGAAAAAAAAAAAAACTTATGAGGTGCTTTATGATCCTAAAATCTCTTTAAAATTGAAGGATAAATTTTATAAGACGGTTATTAAACCAACTATTCTATATGTAGTAAGTGTTGGCCTTTGACGGGACACCTTGAACAAAAAATAAGAATAATGGAAATGAAAATGTTAAGATGGACATGTGAACATATTAAGATGAATAGGAATAGAAATGAATATATTCGAGAGAAAATTGGAATGGCTCTGATTGAAAAGAAGATAACTAAGACTAAATTAAGATGGTTTGGACATGCTAGAAGAAGACCTAGATATACACCTATTAATATGGTAAACTTAATGCCTAATTCACTCATTAAAAGAGGTGAAAGTATACCTAAAAGGACCCTTAAACAAATCATTCAAGATGATCTTGTTCTAATACGTTTGATCCATACAGTCGACCCCATTTAATTGGGCTTAAGGCTCATTTGTTGATGTTGTTGTATTGTTTCCTCGCTCATTCTTTTTTTCCAGACCACTGTTTTTTCATAACAAACATAGCTATTATATTTTACATGGGGGCATCAAAAAGTTAAAATATAGAGAACCGAGTTATTAAAAAAAATGCCCTTCTAGTTGGCATGTGATAGATTATTAACATAGCAGTCCAATCAAAACTGAAGTCACACAAAGAAATTATACTGTTACTGAAACAGGTTCTTCTCTGAGGGATTTTCAGCCACATTCAATATTAAACAGGATACAACCCCAAAACATAATCAAACGAAATAAACCATGAGCCTCCAAAGAAAAAAGGAAGAGGAAAAAAAATAATGTAATGATCCAGAAGCAAGACATGAGCGTGACTTATTGCACAAGAAAGCGAAGTTAACATGAGCCAAAAGTACTGGCAAGTGACGCTAATACATCCTATATTCTTAGTGCGCTAACCAATTGATGTCCTTTACCAATTCTGATATGGAGCAATAACCACTTTGTTCACCGCAAGCTCATGCATAGACATGCACATAAACTAAAGAGCATTTGCAAAAAGAAAGTGTATAGTTTAAAAAAAAAAATTGAAAAATTTTGAAACAGATAAAAAATGAAACGACATACAACAACCAAGCTTGATCGAACTAAACTATGGATATTTGTTTTCCACTTCCTCGCCCCCGTTGAGCTCCACATCAATCCTGAGAAAAAACTCCCACAACCATGCTCAATGTAACAACTGTCCAGTATAATGTCACCCCATGCTCAATGTAACATCCCGTGTTTTGGGTGGACTGAAATTTTAAAAGGAATTTGAGTTTTTCATTTGGACGGACCAAAAGTTGAACCGAACTTCGAAATAGATTTTCGAGAGTTGGAACACTTAAGTGTTATTTTTGGACATGAAATGAGGCTCGGAAGGTAGCTTGGAGGTTTCGGGACCGTCCTGAGGGTTCAAGACCCGAAATATAAATTTTGGGAAAAGACAGTTTGGGCGCACGGTTGGCGCACGGATAGTAGTTAACCGTGCGGTCTGTTTTGTTAAGAAGCACGGTTTGTTTAACCATTTGAAGGAGCCCAGGCAACCATGCAATTTGGTGTAGAGGTGTAAAGGGACTCGCACGGTTGGCATATGGTTTGTTTAACCATGCGTTGCAACCGTGCGAGGGGGTGTGCCATTTAGACAGTAGCATTGCACGGGTTGCGCACGGGTTGCGCACGGTTTGATTAACTGTGCGCCTAGCCGTGCAAGGGAGGAATCCCTTTGGACAATGGCACCGCACGGTTGACGCATGGTTAGTCAAACCGTGCGGCTCATTAAAGGGGATGGAAAAACCGTTTTGCCTGTCTCCTTTATCTTTTCCTCCCCCTACTAGCCCTCCTCGAGCTCCCTCTCCTCCTCCTCTAGGCTTAATGGATCTCCTTCATACGGCGTTCGATTCGACCGTCGTTCGTCACATTGGATAGCCAACGGTAAGTCTTTCAGTCCTCTTCCTTTTTTTCCCATTTATCTTGTTGTATCATATGCTATTTTCATACAAGCTCATTTACCCTATTTTCATAACGTTTATCTATTCTTTTGATTTCTCTCGTTCTGGCTCGAATCAAAGCTCGATAATGGACGAGTGAAACTTTCTTTGTATAAGGTGGGCGGTCTATACCTTTTCCTTCAAGGTTTACATCGTTTATAAAATGTGTCGCATGTCGGACCTTCCGCACGTTGCTCCTTCAATGTTTAATGCCTTAAATTAATTGTTTAAACCATGACTTAGGCATGTTATGTGACTTCTATACCCAGTTGGAGGTTGACGCCCTCAACCCGAACCACCCCATGGGTGGGTTCGGTCATATGCCCAAATGACTTGGTTTTTCTTATGACCAAAACACCACAAGGTGTGTTTGGCTTGCTTTGATAATTGGAATGACCCAATTGAGTTGATAAATCCTTAAAGAGGCGATGGATGGCATGTATAATACTTGGCCCTTATATATATATATATCACTTGAAAGTGAGACGTCCTAATTTAATTAAATGGATTGTTATGTGGTGTGGATAACTCCTTGGGCCACTCGTTTGATTTTGAATGATAATAGCTTATGGCTTGAGTGTCTAGTGTTATTTTAAATTGAAATAATAATGTTTGACTTGGCGTTGATGAACAAAACGACCAAGGGGATTTTAAATTAATTGAATTGTAAATGGGCATGTGTACTCACATGGCCTTCTTGATTACTTGTAAATGAAATGTTTAATGGTGTGTTATGAAATTGTAAGTTGGCATGAATGATTCTCATGGCTTATGATTATTTATTTAGGGCAATGTGCCTACTCTTTCATGTTAGGCCTTGGGCGATAATGGATTCCCAAGTAAGAATGTCATGGACAGGCTCTATAAGGACAAATGAATGATGTTATGCCTTGAGCGATACCTGGATTCCCATGTAGGAATACCATGGACGGGCTCGTAGGTTAAATGAATTATAATACACCTTGAGCGATACAAAGGTTCCCAAGTAGGAATACCTTGGACGGGCTCATACGGCGAATGAACTATGTTATGCCATGGGCGATACCTGGATTCCCGAGTAAGAATCCCATGGACAGGCTCTGGGGGAAAATGAATCATGATATGCCTTGAGCAACACCTAGATTCCCAAGTAGGAATGCCACGGGCCGGCTCATAGGGAAAATGATGTTATTATTATACTTGATTGTTATATGAACTTAGTTATACACATATTTTCTCTCAGCCTCATACTGGATGACCACTGAGAGTGGGCTATACTTTTTAAGGTCATGGATGCCACGATTCCTTCGTAGATCCTTTTTATATTACACATGGGCGCCTTGGCTATAAGCCTCGAGTCCTAGCCAGTACTTATTATGCACATGTATGATGACACAGGTTCAGAGACATTCCGGTAGGAACCGAAGCAGGTACAATCGGTTGGGCATCCCCTGGGGAACCCGAGCTCGAAATGGGTTGTATTTATTTACATTACTGCTTATTGATTATTATACCTGCACATTGTTGCATTTTATATCCACTGGCTGGATTAGTTATAGATACCGTTGGCAGTGCCCTACTGAATTTGACTCTCACTCTGTTCGAACCGCCATTTGATACCCGGACAGACTTTGTGGTTGTAGGTCAGGTTAAAAGGAAGCTCCCTGTTACGGATGCGTGATTTCTTGGATGGGAGGAAAGAACTAAGCCAAGTGCTCGGGATGCTTGGGGAGATGATTGTTGGGTCTTTTGCATCCATTGCCCTTTGTTATACATGTATTGGTGTATGTTTGCCGCCATGTCTACCTGTTGCATATTGACTGCCTTGTATTTATGGCTTAGCATGTTCATGCATGGATGGTTTATTCGGCATTGGCCTGATTATCTGTTTATTACTATTGTCATAGCTTTATTATTTATTCCGTTGTCTTTCATTTATTATTGCTCCCGTTGTATTTATCACTGATCCAGAGAGTATAGTCTCCCCACCGTACCATCTTTAGACCTCCGTTGTCAGTTGGCAGCCTCTGACGTACGGGGAGGCGCGCTTGAGACCGTGTGGTCAACTGATTCGGCTACTGTTTTTGAGTGAGTCGGGTTGTGACGTCACAAATGGTATCAGAGCCTTCTTTTTCCTTGTCTTACTGTTTTGGGTTGGTAGACAGGAGACTAGAAATGTGTCGGCATTTGGTAAATAGCTCACGTCTAGGTCCGGCCAACCCACGCATGAGGGAAAGATCAAGTTGTCAAGGATGGAAATGTTGTTCATGTTCGTTATTACAGTTGATTATTATTTCACCATAGATGATTGATGTACTTCCATTGGTTACTGATTTATGGAATTTACCACTGATTTATGGGATTTACCTCATGGCCCCGTTTAGCGAGAGACGAGGTGTGTTCATGCATCATAATAGGCAAGTACTCATGGCCCCGTTTGGCGAGAGACGAGGTGTGTTCATGCATCATAATAGGCAAGTAGAGATTCACCAGCCATGCATATGTCATATCATGTACATTGCATTGCTTGACTGCCTAATACATGTTGAACATGCCTTGCGTGATTACGTGCCATGTTTAATTGTGTACCCTGTTTGGGTGATTTAGTTGTATACCATGCATGAGTGATTGCCTTGTATGACAATGTTTCTTGCTTACGTAGCAGCTTACCATGATTATTGTGATTATTGCTCTGTGATAGAATGTCTGGTTATAGTTATGATATATGGTCGGTTAAATAAAGAGTCTGCATCAACCTAAACAGTGTTTTCTCGCATAGTTTGATGGTGGCACTTTAATTAATCAATTATGACATATTTGAGTCATGGACCATTAGTTGCATGGGCTAAAACATTAGTGGTTGCGGTTAAATGAATGTCAATAGCAATTTATAAAGCATATAAGCCTTTATAAAATTGAGAAGGGTGACCCATATAATCGAACCACCACTTATGGACTTGTTATACCTTGAGACCAAAGGTAGAAACCTGGTTGCAGTTGCATGGATGTCAATTGTAACTTATAAAGACTAGTACCTTTATAACCTGGAAATGGTAATTCATCCAACTAGAGCATTGTATAAATATAAAGGTTGTTAAAATCTGACTCATAAAATGATTCGGTTGATTATGGATCTTAGACATGACTTAACCCGAGTAGGTCGGTCATGACATGATATACTTGTATGATAAACCCACTAAGGGTGTGCTTAATCTTTAATAAATCAATTTCTACTAGGTTGCCCTTAAATGGACCCAGTTTGGAATGACGGGACCCTTGTAGGTCGTCTTTATCTTTTATGCCTTAGTGTTTAACCCCATTGGGGTATATTCATGCTATGTGGGATGGTTATTTAAAGTGTTAGCACCCACTTATACAGCGTTACGTATAAATGTATGGTGGCATCTTACTGAATCGATCCCTTTAAATGGTAAAAGACCTTTTATCTGATTTTGAGCTTTATTTATATGAGGTGTTAGTTAATTAAAATGTCAATTGCAACCTAAATGGTGTTTTCCTCTATAGCTTGGAATTGACATTTTCTTTAATTAAGCCATGTTGTGAGAACTTATAAATAAATGATGGTTAAAAAAGAAATTATGAGATAATTTGCCGAATACTACATGTCGCCAGCTAAATAGTGTTTAGTACAGTTTGCCCTTATAAGTGGTACTTAATATCCCTTACATATGAACTGCTTAAAATGTTGTAATAGAAGAGCAACAATTAAACGCCTTAAAATGAAGCCTTTTATAGGTGTCTATAGCATGGACCCTCGTGTAAGGGTTAACTTAAGTTTTCCCTTGAGAGTTACCTTGGATGGGAACGTGGACATTGCTCGTAGGTCTCTGTGGCCTTTTGTGTTGGGTTTAAAGGATAGGCTGCAGAGCCTAGTGACCTTTTAGGCGTGGCCTAGTATAGAATCAACGCTTTACACGTTGAAGTGGGGGGTTAGCCCGGTTGAGGTAACGCCCTTGGAAATGCAAAATCAGAGACTTTTGAGTCGAGTTTCTAAGCACGGTAAGTGTTGTCCGTTTGACCTTTTGGGTCTTGTCAAACTCTTAGATTAGGAAACGACACCCCAGGTAGGCGGGTGGTTGTCTGGTAAGTTGAACCTCGAGAGGGTATTACAGTATACAGATACCCGGTGAGTGTCGGCTATTTATCCCTTACGTTGGCATGGTGACCTTCCAGGGAGCACTCCCTTATGAGGATGCTCGAAGAGAATCGAGGCTTGGTAGGCCGATGTTTGGTAGGTGATGTCATTACACTTACGTTGACAAGTTTAGACCCTTGTAAGTCTCTGATCTTTTACCCTCTTCCAGTTTTACCTCTTTAAAGATAGTTGGTGGGCGCATTAGATGTCATGTAATAGAAGCCTTAGCTTGACTCGAATCTTGGTAGGTTAGCTGAGTTGGGTCGATTGAGGGTAACCTGTGAGAAAGGTTGGCCCGGGTTTACGGATTCCCTTGAGGCGATGAGTTAGCTCTATGCTCGTTTCGAGACCGAAGCGCAGGAGATGCGCGGGTTTTGCAAAATAGGCACGGTGATGCCTATGATTTTTAAGGGAGCACGTAGGGTGCTTATGTGTCAACACTGGCTTGTATGGGCAGGACTATTAGGGTGTCTGGCTCTGTTGACCAATGGTTACGCATTGACGCTTTAATTTCTAAAACGACGTCATGAGGTGGGGGGTCGTTCGTTAAATCATGGCACAGGTAAGTGTCCAATTTTGAAGGGGAGTTTCTAGGGAGCTCCTGACATGTTAATACTAACGTGTCGTGTAGCATGGACAGCTTGGCCTTGTAGATGGACGACTCGCAGGAGCGTGAGTCGAGTCTTGAATCGAGTGGACAGGATCGTGCGCCCGCTGGGTAAGACAAATTTAACTCGCACCGGTTGCGCGTGGGAACTGTTTGATGAAGAACATCGGTGAGCGAGCAAGTGCGGGCAGAAGATCGACGGTATAAAATTTATTGCTTGCGGGCATGGCGACCCAAAGTTTTGGATAAACTAAAGGAAGTGCCCCTGTGAAGAAGGCTAATTTGGATTTGAATTGGGTTTCGTGAGACGGTTGACCTGTGTTTGAGCCTGGACACGCTTGTTAGGAGATGCGGTGTCAGGAGTTGTTAAAAGGCAAGTACGACTTGTTGAGACGTGAGCGTGGCTCGGAGACAGAGCGATGCACGCCTATCGATAGAATCTCAGTGTACTCCTAGTTAAAAGGCGACCATGCCCACTATCTTGACATCGTCCTGGGTACAATGAGAGAGCGTCGACTATACACCGAGTTACTTAGTTATCTTTTATGGTTCAATAGAGGGACCCCTTGGGAATTGCGCTCGAGAAGCGGTTTAAGGTGAGCCATAAGGTGGGGAGTACACCTTTAATCATTTGAGGGTGGTGACCCCCGTTGTTAGTTGGAATTAGACAAACGTCGTAGACCCGTTGTCGAAAAGCAGGAACGGGTGATGGATGACGTTCACGTTAGGGCTCAGGAATGAGCGGGTTCTTAGTCATGTTGGTCGTTATGTCTGGTGAAGCACGTGGCACGGGTTGCAGTAATCGAAAACTTCTTTTCACTGGTACAACGACATGGATACTCCTAAGGTGGGGAGCGAGACGTCGATCGTTGGTGGGTGACCCTCATGCGAGAAGGGTCGTGGGACTCCGAGACCGATTGTGTGACGGTCGTTTTGGCTCTTGTATGCCATTGGATAAATGGAACAATGTACAGCTTGATTTCTCAGCAAATGTCAGGTATAGGTTTGAATACGAACTTGAGGATGTCCGAGGGCAGGCGTAAGGCCCAGGGATGGCTTGTGGCGATCTAGGGGTTCTGGATCGGGTTTTTGTCGGTGCTTGTGTTGTGGCACTACGAAAGTTTGATCGGGAGATGGTTCGGTTGGGAGACGTCACCTGAAGTCAGGTACGGGCTTCGGTGAGTGCTCGAAACGATCTCAGCATGTCTTGGGATGAAGGCTATTAAAATCTGGTTTTGGTGACGCGTCAGCTGCTGAAGTCGAGCATTTTCAGAAGTAGTCGGAGCGTTTTCAGAAGTAGTCGGCTGGAAGCGATTCAACTAGAGTTTCCTCAAGCAGTTAGATGTGGTCGGTGAGGAAGCGCGTCTAGCACGCCGTTGGATGCGGTCGATCGTGGCTTTTCATGGAAAAGTTGGCGCAACCAGTTAGAGCTTGGTCGATTAGAGTTCAACCGTCCGAGGGTAGCGTCCTCATGCGTAATGTGTTAAACATGTCAGGAGAGTCGTAAGGACGCCGAGGGCTTGCTTCAATAGGCAATTTCGACAGTGGGAGTATCGTGGCTCGGAATTGGCCAAAACAGGATAGAACCTATGGCAAGAAGTACTTTTGGTCGCTTGTTGGAAGAGACGACGACGTTATCATGTCTCGGATTAGACGGACTCGAGTAAGCACCGTCTCGATGCTTCATCTTTGGTTACGAGCGTTGGCTTGAATACTAGCGGCTTAACCACAGTGTGTTTAAAGTGATGCTAAGTGTTTTGGGCGTTTAAAAGCTCAACGCGGCCGTTAGAGTGGAATTCACAACCCAAGTAGGTCGGATGGTGTTTTTGTTGCTTCTCAGAACTTCTCAGAGACGAGAAGTTCTAAGATGGGGAGATTGTAACGTCCCATGTTTTGAACGGGTCGAAATTTTCAAAGGAATTTGAGTTTCGTTTGGTGGATGGGCCAAAAGTTGAACCGAACTTCGAAATGGATTTTCAAGAGTTGGAACACTTAAAAGTGTTATTTTTTGACGTGAAATGAGGCCCATAAGGTGGGTTAAAGGTTTCTAGACCTTCCCGAGGGTTCAAGACCCAAAATAGAAGTTTTGGGAAAAGACAGCAGGTAGCCCAGAAACCGTGTGATTTGGTGCAGAGGTGTAAAGGGACTCGCATGGTTGGCGTGTAGTTTGTTTAACTGTGTGTTGCAACTATGCGAGTGGGTGTGCCATTTGGACGGTAACACCACACGAGCTGCGCACGATTTGATTAACCGTGCACCTAGCCGTGCGAGAGAGGAATCCCTTTGGACAGTGGCACCACACAGCTAGCACACGGTTAGCCAAACCGTGCGGTAAATTAAAAGGGTTGGAAAAGACCGTTTTACCCCAGCCTCCTTTATCTTTTCCTCCCCTTTATTCTCCCTCTTTTCCCATCCCCAGCAGCCCCGCTTGAGCTCCCTCGCTTCCTCCTCTAGGCTTGGATGGATCTCCTTCATACGGCGTCCGATTCGACCGTCGTTTGTCACGTTTGATAGGCCAGCAATAAGTCTTTCAGTCCTATTCCTTCTTTTTTTCCGTTTATCTCGCCGTATTAGATGTTGTTTCCATGCGAGCATATTTGTCATATTTTCAGAGCGTTTGTCTATTCTTCGATTTCTCCCATTCCGGTTCGAATCAAACCCCGATAATGGACGAGTGAAGCTTCCTTGATATAAGGTAGGTGATCTATACCTTTTCCCTCAAGGTTTACGTCACTTATAAAATGCGTCGCACGCCGGACCTTCGGCGCGTTGCTCCTTCAATTGCTTAAAACCTTAAATTAATTGTTTTACCATGACTTAGGCATGTTATGTGACTTTTATACCCGATTGGAAGTTGACAACCTCGACCCGAACCACCCCATGGGTGGGTACGGTCATATGCCTAGATGACTTGGTTTTTCTTATGACCAAAACACCATTAAGGTGTGTTTGGCTTGCTTTGATTGTAATGTCCCGGAAATTCCGTATAAATTTTTTTTTAATTATATGGGATTATTTCGAGAACGCGAAATCTGACGGCGCGCGATTCCGAGGCCCGGAGTGCCCGGAATGATCCGTCAAAGTTTGGTTGAGTTTTAATTAGCGCGCGTAAGCAGTTTTCCTGAAAAAGTAAAATAACTCTTAAACGGTAACTCGGATCAGAAATCTGAAAGCACCGTTGCGTTCAGGATGGCAGGTTTACCCTAGGCGCGACTTAAGTTTAGTCGGCGCGGGCCTCCTGTGAGAAAACCCAAAAATCGCATAATCGTAAATAGAATATTAAATAAATTATTTTATTTTTCAAATGCTTATAACTCAAAAACGGTAACTCGGATTGAAAATCCGAGACCACCGCTGAACTCATGAGGGTATTCTCTCTTTAGGCAGATACTAACATTGGTCGGCGCAGACCATCAGTGAAAGTTAGTTTTTTGACGTAAATAAAATAATTAAGTGGCAATTATTTTATTGTAAAAATTCATAACTTCTAAACGGTAACTCGGATTGAAAATCCAAGAGTACTGTTGGGTTCGTTGGGGCGTGTTTCACTTAGGCAGAGCCTAACCTCGACCGGCGTGGGTCAAGGGTGACTGTTATAATTTTTCCGAACTTTTTTTTCGGGTACGTTCAATAAATGCGCGAGCGGCGTTATATAACTTTTAAACTGGTGCTCGGAATTGAAATCTGAGGGCACCGTTGAACTCGCAGCGCCGATATTCACTTACGGAGACATTCACCTTAACCGCAGTAGGTCGAGGGTAAAAGTTAGTTTCCGTGAATTTCGTGGAAGAGTTAAGAGAATAAAAATAAAATAAAGAACAACTTTTATTTTATTTTTTAATCCTCCCAATTAGAATTCAATGATGGGGACCACCGAACCCCTCATTAATGTGGGGGAAGTCCCTTGGAATCCTCCCATTTAATTGTGTCAACGCAATGCAATTAAATTGTGTCAACGCAACGCAATTAAATTGTGTCATTTAATTGCGCCAACGTAAATTAATTGGCTTGACCTTTCAAATGCTAAGTAACAGCGTCGTTGGAATTTAGGAAGGTTCCTATTAAATGAACCTTCATAAATTCCACGATCGTTACTTACTCTCCCCCACTCCTATTTATATGGAGCTTGGGGGGAGGAATTGGCACGGCTTCACCAAGCGACGAAGCTCTGGTAAAGTGTCGTGACGCCCAACACTTGGAGGAAGGAGCTGTATCGAGCGGGCGGTGACGAGCGACCCCGAACCACGAACCGAAGAACGACGATCGAGCGGCGTCGTTGGAGGCTTGTTGCGGGGACGACGAACGCCGACACTTCCTCAAACGCGGACGCTCTCCAACGAACTTGAGGTAGGGTTTGTTATTTGTATACCCCTTACCCCGTTCTTGACATACTTCATGATTCAAGAATAAACAAGTTGCTTGCTATTGTTCTAACGCGAAGAGAGAGCGGGTCAAACGAACACGGCCCGACCTATCCGCAACCTATGTGAGTTTTGATGAGCTTGAAACGATGGCGACAACCCGAAACAAGTGCGGAGATCTTCAAAGTGAAGAACGGGCCACCAGGGCGCGTCCGGTGACCCGAGGAACGTCACCGGTGGGGCTCGGGAACGACGGTCGGCACTCCGGCCTGCCGCGACGAAGGCGGCGGCGCGATCGCTCCCCAGAGAAGGGTCGCGGCCCGTCGACCGCGGCATAGCAAAGGCGGCGGCCGGCGGCGGCCGGTCGCGCAAAGGGGCGGCGGCGCGCGTCCGCGCCGCCTGGTGGAGAAGAGTCGCGGCCTTGTGCCGTGGCGGTGAGGGAAGGGCGGCCGGCTCGTTGCCGGCCGCCAGCGAAGGCGCGGCGCGCGACCGCGCCACGCGGAGGAAGGCTAGCCGACCGGCCAGCCCTGACACCACAAGCCGCCGCACCGCGAGCCACCGCGGGCCGCCGCACCGCGAGCCACCGCGGGCCGCCGCACCGCGGGCCACCCAGCGCGGGCCGAACAGCGGGCCGGGCCGAACAGCGGGCCGGGCCGAACAGCGGGCCGAGCCGCGCCAGCAAGCCGGGTCGCGTCAGCGGGCCGGACCCCGGGTCGGGCCGGGTAGACCCGAACAAGATCGGGTCGGCCCAAGCCGGGTCGGACCGGGTCGGTCCAACCGGGTCAGACCGGACCCTGACCAACTTCGACCCTTTTCGTTCTTTCGGCCATATCTTGAGCTACGGGCGTCCGTTTGACGAACCGTCTGCGA
Organism: Viscum album; assembly: GCA_963277665.1. Classification (NCBI taxonomy): domain Eukaryota; kingdom Viridiplantae; phylum Streptophyta; class Magnoliopsida; order Santalales; family Viscaceae; genus Viscum; species Viscum album. The sequence goes on along the minus strand of OY728127.1, from coordinate 1,512,895,899 downwards.
CACCGGAAACCTTTGATCGAAACGGTCCTTTTGGTATACTCCACTTGAGTTTTGCATAAAGTTGGAGTACGGCCGGGTTGGATCGAACCCCGAATCCAACCGGACCCTCGGAGCAGAAACGCTAATAACTTACAGACCGGGCATCCGATTGACGCACCGTCAGTTGCGTTGGGTCCCTTTTGACATGACGGACATTTGGAATACTTCTTCGTGGGATTTCGTGGCAGTTGGAGTATCGACTTGTGACTTGAGGAGCGGACCCTCCCGAAATCAAGCGAGCTTAGTGCGGGAACCCTGTGGCTGGCTGTACGTGAAGAAAGAACATTGATCCTGTGTGGGTCGCATCTATCAGATCCTGTGTGGGTCAGCGCTCAGCGATCCTGTGTGGGTCAGCGCATACCGATCCTGTGTGGGTCAGATCTTGTGTGGGTCAGCGCTCAGCGATCCTGTGTGGGTCAGCGCTCAGCGATCCTGTGTGGGTCAGCGCATACCAATCCTGTGTGGGTCAGCGCATACCAATCCTGTGTGGGTCAGATCTTGTGTGGGTCAGCGCTCAGCGATCCTGTGTGGGTCAGCGCATATCGATCTTGTGTGGGTCAGATCCTGTGTAGGTCAGCGCTCAGCGATCCTGTGTGGGTCAGCGCATATCGATCCTGTGTGGGTCAGATCCTGTGTGGGTCAGATCCTGTGTGGGTTAGCGAGGGTTAGTTACCTATCGATCCTGTGTGGGTCAGAAGCAGTGCTACTTAACAAAAAAAGATGATCTAGCCTTCGACTAATCATCTGTACTTATGTACTTAAGTTATACCTGGTGTGAGTTGAGTTTTTACCTTCGTGGTGATACCTTTGTGGTATTCTTCTGTGTGGCGTACATGTGTGGTACTTTCCTTCGTGGTGATACCTTTGTGGTATTCTTCTGTGTGACGTACATGTGTGGTAGTTTCCTTCGTGGTGATACTTTTGTGGTATTCTTCTGTGTGGCGTACCTGTGTGGTACTTTCCTTCGTAATGATACCTTGGTGATATTCTTCTGTGTGGCGTACCTGTGTGGTACTTACCTTCGTGATGATATCTTTGTGGTATTCTTCTGTGTGGCGTTCCTGTGTGGTACTTTTCTTCGTGGTGAAACCTTTGTGGTATTCTTCTGTGTGGCGTTACCTTTGTGGTACTTACCTTTGTGGTGTTACCTTCATGGTATTCCTTCCTTTGTGGAACAGTTGAGCTTTGGGCTTTTGAGTTGGACCTTGTGTTTCCTCATGAATGAGATGGGTATACTTGATAACTTGGGTATATGTATGGCATATACCTAAGTAGGGTTGTCAGATGTTTACATGTTTTGTGGTTTATCCTTTGTGGATTTTGTGAGACCTTGAGGATCTTGAGGTTTTTACCGAGTATCGTTATACTCACCCCTGCACGGGCTACGCCCGCACTTTGTTGTGTTTGGTGCAGACGACGGACAACGCTGACTGAAGACGAAAGTACCAGGACTGGAGGTAGTTCGGAGGTGGACATTAGACGAGGCGTACCGCAGAGACGGCCGTTCGAGAGTTGTACCTACCCTTCAGGTAGGATCCTTGGCGGGTGTTCACAAGAGTTGTTTCAGTTTACTTGTACTTCTCAGTTTTCTTGTACTTTCCAATTGAGCTTGTATTCTAGCCCCTTTTTCTTACTGTACACACTCTTTTTAGTATACAGTTTACTTGTGTTCGTATCTTGCTGTGTGTTTGGTTGCATGTGTTTACAGGTTATAAAGGCAATGTCTTCCCAGTTTTAGAGAATACGCCTTTCGGTGCTAGTCGTCAGCCTCTGGCCTATGGAAGGCGGGCTTGGGGTAGTCACGGCACGGGCCCCGGGGGACGGGTCGTGACATTGATAATTAGAATGGCCCAATTGAGTTGATAAATCCTTAAAGAGGGGATGGATGGCATGTATAATACTTGGCCCGTATATGTATATATCACTTGAAAGTGAGACGTCCTAATTTAATTAAATGAATTGTTATGTTGTCTGGATAACTCCTTGGACCACTCATTTGATTTTGAATGATAATAGCTAACGGCTTGAGTGCCTAGTGTTATTTTAAATAGAAATAATAATGTTTGACATGGCGTTGATGAACGGAACGACCAAGGGGATTTTAAATTAATTGAATTGTAAATGGGCATGTGTACTCACATGGCCTTCTTGATTTGATTACTTATAAATGAAATTTTTAAAGGTGTGTTATGAAATTGTAAGTTGGCATGAATGATTCTCATGGCTTATGATTATTTATTTAGGGTGATGTGCCTACTCTTTCATGTTAGGCCTTGAGCAATACTGGATTCCCAAGTAGGAATGCCAAGGAGAACTCAAGGGCAAATGAATGATGTTACACCTTAAGCAATGTTTGGATTCCCGTGTAGGAATGCCATGGATGGGCTCGTAGGTTAAATGAATCATAATACGTCTTGAGCGATACAAGGGTTCCCAAGTAGGAATACCCTAGACGGGCTCATACAGCAGATGAACTATGTTATGCCTTGGGCGATACCTAGATTCCCGAGTAAGAATCCCATAGACGGGCTCTGAGGGCAAATGAATCATGATATGCCTTGAGCGACACCTGGATTCCCAAATAGGAATGCCATGAACCGGCTCATAGGGAAAACGATGTTATTATTATGCTTGATTGTTATATGAACTTTGTTATACACAAGTTTTCCCTCGGCCTCATACTGGATGACCACTGAGAGTGGGCTAAACCTTCTAAGGTCATGGATGTCACGGTTCTTCCGTGGATCCTTTTTATATTACACATGGGCGCCTTGGCTATAAGCCTCAGGTCCTAGCCAGTACTTATTATGCACATGTATGATGACACAGGTTCAGAGACATTTCGATAGAAACTGTAGGAGAATAAAAGAGAGAGATCTGAACCCCCAAGGTGTTCTCTCTAAAGGAGCCCTTGGAGTTATTTTATAATGAATAATTAAGACCACACCGGACCTCAAGTCCGATGTGGGATGCAAACTCCAACACTCCCCCTCAAGCTAGGCGTACCTAGCTTAGACACATAAAGAAAAAACAAAGCAATCGAAAGACTGTAAACACTCTCCCTCAAGCGGGACATACCCAGCTTAATGACAAAACAAGACAAAGCAGAATAAAAGATAAAGTTGCAAGATTGATGCTCCCTCTCACGATCGCAGCTCCCCCTCACGATTGCAGCTCCCCCTCACGATGATGGATGGATGATGTCGCGGACGCAGCAGATGAACCACTCAGACCAGGCCGATTGACGGAGCGCCAGGAAATGCCGCACTAGTGGGGTCGGTCGATGAGACGCCGGGAAATCCATACTAGCACCGGGAAAACCGCACTTGCGGGGCCGGCGACGGGAGGCGGGGATTCCGCAAAAGTGTTGCGGGATCTGGCGGCACCATAGAGCTCGAATCTCAGACGGTTAAGGTGTTGCACCACGGTGGATGAAGCGTGAAGGTGTGCCGGCAGACATGGGAGATTGATGTCGGGAGTCGTCAGAAGATGCTGGCGACGGGAGGCGGGGATTCCGCAGGTGGTGGCCAGCATGGAGGGAGCAGCGGTTCATCGGAGGAAGTGTCGGACAATGAGATTCGTCGGACTGGAACGGATGAAACTGGCCGGAGGGAGGGCTGCCGAGCAGAACCGGAGGCCGGCTGCTGGAGGGGCTGGCAGGGGTGGAGGTCGGCTGCTGGAACGATGACGGCATGGGGGAAGAGCCGCGGGAGAGACGGGAGCCGCTGGACGTCGCAGGGCGGAACGAAGCCGCAGGAGGCGCAGCGATTTGAGGCGAGCGCAGGGGGTCGCCTGGATGAGGGCGTCGGGAGGAGGAGCAACCGCCAGGAGGGAGCAGCACAGGAGGGCTGTCGCGCGGGAGCGGTGCAGGAAGGTCGTCGCACGGGGAGGTCGGCCGGCGGGATTCCGCTGGAAGGCACGGCTGATCGCGGGGCGAGGCGCGATCCAGAAGGTGCCGCGGGAGGGTGACGAACGACGCGTCTGGCAGCGGGGCCCCGGGATGTGCTGCGGGAGCCGGGAACCGCGTCTGGAAGAGGGGTCGTCTGGGAAGACGCGGGGTCTGGTGATGGCGCTGCAGGAGTCGGCGCGCGAGGAAATATGGCGACGAAACAGGAGGCTCGCCGATAACTGGAGCCGCGGCAGGGGGATGCGGGAGCCGACGGCACGCAGGAGGTCAGGAGCAGCGGCGGGTGATGCGGGAGTCGGCGTCGTGCAGGAGGTCGGCAGCGGGTGATGCGGGAAATGGCGTCGGCGGTGGAGGATATTCGGGAGATGGCGTCACGTAGGAGTCTCGCACAGAAGGAGCGCAACCTGCTGGGAGGGAGGGCTGTCGCGCCGGCAGGAGATCTGGAGCGGGACGCCGGGAAGGGAGGCGAGGTCGGGCTTCGCCGGGAAGCCGCAGGAGCCGACGGGATGGGATCCGGGAGTCGCGACGAGAAGCGTGACGTAGGGCGGGTTCGACGCGCGCAGCGGGTAGGGGACGCCGGGGAAGGAGCTGAGGCGCGGATGACAAGAGTCCGTTGAGGGCCGCCGGAAGAGATGTCGACAGGGGGAGATCCATCGGGAATGCCGAAGCAGGGAGGCTGCCTGGGATAGTGGTCGAGCGGCGCTCGGGAGGGATAGTCGGTAGGGAGAGATCTACCGCCTGGGATAAAAAAAAAAGGGCCCGGAGGGGCGGCCGCCCCTCACGGGGAGAAACTCTAGAGGCCGCCGCCCCTCACGGGGAGAAACTCTAGAGGCCGACGGGAAAAAAAATAGATGGGAGGAGGGTCGGGATTAGGTTCCCTCTGATACCATGTAGGAGAATAAAAGAGAGATCCAAACCCCCAAGGTGTTCTCTCTAAAGGAGCCTTTGGGGTTATTTTATAATGAATAATTAAGACCACACCGGACCTCAAGTCCGATATGGGGTGCAGACTCCAACAGAAACCAAAGCAAGTACGGTCGACTGGGCATCCCATGGGGAACCCGAGCTCGAAATGGGTTGTATTTATTTACATTATTGTTTATTGATTATTAAACCTGCACACTATTGCAATTCATATTCACTAGTTAAATTAGTTATAGGCATCGTTGGTAGTGGCATACTGAGTTTTACTCACACCCTGTTCAAGTCGCTATTTGGTACCCGAACAAACTTCGTGGTTGTGGGTCCGGTTAAAAAGAAGCTCCCTGTTACGAATGCGTGATTTCTTGGATGGGAACACAGGACTGAGCCAAGTGCTTGGGATGCTTGGGGAGATAGTTGTTGGGTCTTTTGCATCTATTGTCCTTTGTTATACATGTATTGATGTATGTTTGTTGTCATGTCTGGTTGTTGTATATTGACTGCCTTGTATTTATGGCTTAGCATGTTCATTCATGGATGGTTTATTCAGCATTGGCCTTGTCAAGAGCTTTATTATTTCTTCCACTGTCTTTCATTTATTATTGTTTCCGCTGTATTTATCACTGATCCAGAAGGTATAGTCTCCCCATGGTACCATCTTTAGACTCCCGCTGCAAGTCGGCAGTCTCTGACATACAGGGAGGCACGCTTGAAGCCATGTGGTCAACTGGTTCAGCAACTGTTTTTGAGTGAGTCGGGTCAGGACCTTATACTCAACAACAATATGTCAAATGCCACATAGTTATCACTCGATTTTAGTCCTAAAGACACCCATAACAACCTATCAAATAGACCTAAGAAATGATGTCAGCTTTCATAAATGAGCCAAGTCAGCGTGACCCAGAAAGTCAAGCCAATTTCACAGCACGTCGTTTTTTTTGTGGGATTTTAGGGTATGAACATGGGAAAGATAATAAATGATACATAGAAGCCCCGACATAACTTTTTGGTTGGATTTTCTGAATCAAACATATTCAATGGGCAAAATTACAACAATTAGTCAAAAAATCAAAAGTAAACAAGATAACAACATCAAAATGGAGACTCTCTCTCCTATTGCCCAAAAATATCATATTCGAAAACTAGAACAAGGATGCAGCCCCGGTAGCTCATAACTAAAATCAAGGCTTCATGCAGCCCAACTTATTCATTCCAAGACTTTTCTAATAAATCAAGGAATATATATCAAACTCACACTTTTATGGAACCATTACAAACAATGAGCATGGATTTCATGCATGAACTGGAAAAACATATCAGTCATATACAATACTTTCAGTTACTCACAGCCCAAGCGTTACTACAATGCATTTTTATATTTGCCTACCAAAAAGTGTTTTCACAAAAAAATTCAATTCCAGATTCACCCATCTGCCTTCAAGTCTTCTATGTGTTACGGTTTGTAGAATTGTATGAATTCTCTACCTCAAGAAGAGGCGGAGACATTCTTTTATGAATAGAAGAAACAAATTACAAGTCAGATGAATCTGATGTGGGACTCGAAAAGACACTTTAACCCAAAAATACAATTAACCGGGCCTAACACAGTTTTTAAACCTTTAGAAGTATAATATCGTTGACTCTCAAAAAGATTAACTGGACTCCCTCTTAATGGCTTGGTGTGTGTATTTATGTATATAAGTGTATATATATATAAAGCGCTTGGAAAATAATTTTTTTAAGTCAATTCCAACAAAAAAGTAATCCCGCCTCCCCTGCTTCCAGATTTCAGCTTAGTGATTTAGTACTTGAAATCCTTCGGCATTCTAGTGATTGTTTGAAAAGAAAGAAGGGATGCTGGACGGGAGGATGTTCCTTCAACCAGTTGAAACCATGAATGTGTAGTTTGAGACAAAACTTAAAAAATCCGCTGTCATGCAATGGAGGACCACTCATCTTTGCCATAACTCTGCCCTTTGGGATCATTATTGCAATTCACAAAGAGAAAACAACCCATGAAAACGATGGCAAGATTCCATTAAACATTACTTATTGAAAACTGTTTATAACACCTGTCACTTAAGTGATTCTAGACAGTTATTTATTTAAGTGGTTTCATTCTGAAATTTAAGAGCAAGTGTCTTTTTACGAGCAAAATAAACACCATTTTTTTTTTCAAATTGTTTGACGAGTGATATAATCAGTTTTCAATAAGTGCCGTCCAACGGAGCCTAATACCAACTTACTGGTTGCGCTCATAAAATGCAGTAGAAGATGAAAACGTTGCAGAAATAAATTATGATAACAAACCCTGCCAGCAAATAAAAGACGATATTTTTTTTAAATGAGGAAAGTACAACTGAACAGGTTTGTCTGGACAGTACAACTGAACTACAATTTTGATGCCGCTAGATAGATCATCTGTCTGAACTTCAATATACGATGCCTATAGAGAGATCACCTGTTTGTGTGGACAAAAGAGGGGATAGGTGAGGGAGTAGGGTAATGAGATTACAGGCGGGTGACGCGCTTGTCCTGATTGCAGGTGATATGGAACCAAGTACAGGGATTGACGAGGGTGGGATCCCAGCTGTCGAGGACTTTCAGGGGATCAGACAAACTCTGCCGCAGCGCGTACAACGCGTCCCCTTCGGAGTTGGCCCGGACCACACCAACCACCGACGAGACTGTTACCAATAGGATCATCGACAGAACACAGAAGCGCCACAGCATGTTCATCGCCGCTGCCATCGCACACGGCGAATCCCAGCGCACCGTGGGGGAGTATCGCCGCCGGTCCGCGGACCTGAAACGGAGGAGAAAATAGTGCGGGGGACCCCGCCACCGGGAAGGGTGATCGAGGGCCATATACGGAGACACCTATAAATAAATAAATAAATAAATTATATATATATATATATATATAACCCGATGACGTGGTGGCCAAATGGAAGAAATATACCTGAGGGTCGCGATGGGATGACCTGACAAAAACGTGAAAATAGAAACTCCTATTATAAAACATTGATAATGAAGATAAATAAAAATATAAAATAATAGCAAATAAAGTAAACCTACAAATTTGTTTTGAATGAAAATTTCCATATTTTTGTACTGGAAATTTAAACATGCATTTATTTTAGATTTTTAATAAACAAATTTCCAAAGAAAATTTCCGGTATAAAATTCCAATACAAATTTAAAATTATTGTATGTTTTTATGCATGTATTTATATTAGTATACGTGTATATGCTTATATTGGATTTTGAGCATAAATTTTATAATTATACCTTTTCACTCTAAAATTTCATTTGAAATTTTCATTTGAATTGTTTGAGTTTTCATTGAAAATTAAATTTTTTAGTATAAATTTATATTGATAACTGTGAACTTTCATTGAAAATTTCAATAGAAATTGTGGAATTTTCCATTAGAAATTTTCACTATGATTTTTTATTGAAAATTTCAATGCAAATTTGCATGTTTATATGTATGTATGTATTGAAAATTTTTTATTTAAATTCAGACATAAATTTTACAAGAAATACTCATTGAAAATTTGTAATGAAATTTTTCAATGTGAATTTACGTGTATATATGTATGCACTGAAATTTTCCGGTGTAAATTTGTATTGGAAAATTACATTGTAAATTTAAATTTATGCATATACACATATGTTTTTTTTCCCAATATTCATTCAAATATATTCTACAAACAGTCACTTGAAATTTCTAATGTAAATTTGCATTGTAAATTTCCAATATGTATATATTGGAGATGTACAATGCAATATTATGAAATATATTGATATCAGTGCAAATTTACGTGAATGTATGTATGCACCGAAAATTTCTAGTGTGAATTTATACTGGAAAATTACATTGTAAATTTAAATTTATGCACATACATATATGTTTTTTCCAATATTCATTCAAATATACTTCAAAGATAGTCACTGTAGATTTTCAATATGTATGTAATGGAAATGTACAATGTAATATTATGATGTATGTTAATATCAGTGTATGCATGCATGTGTGATTTTCAATACAAACTTCTATGGTTCGTGCCATGTATTAAAGATAGATTATAAATTTTCCACTCAAAATTTTCAGTATAAATTTACAATGAAAATTCCCATTGAAAATTTGCATGGAGATTCTCAATGTAAATTTTCGTTGGAAATTCTCATTATAAATTTGTGAATGTATTTATTTATATACTTATATTACTATATATGTATATACGTACAATGCATGCATTATGTCTACATGTATGCATGTATGTATACACTAAAAAAATTCACAAAAAAATTCACAAAAAAAATACATTTTATATTTATATTTTGGACACACACACACATATACATAGACACACACACATAGAGTGCAAAACATATACATGGAAATTTTCACTAAAAATTTAAGTGAAAATTTATACGAACGGTTTTCAGTGGAAATTTATACTAAAAGTTTATAGTATAAAATTTCAATGCAAATTTCCAATGAAAATTTAAAAAAATTATTCATGTATTAATATATTTACATTGTGATTTTAAGTGTAAATTTTAACTGTAAATTTTCTGTGGAAATTTGCAGCAGAATTTTATTATTGAAAATTGCACTATAAATTTCCAATGATAATTTTCACTGCGAATTTAAGTGGAAATTTCAAAAAAAAAAATCCAGCTAAAATTTACACTAAAAGTTTTTAGTACAAATTTTCAACATCATTCATAGTGATAGGTACACATCTACAATACTCTCCATTTCCAGACCGTATACATAAGGATCTTGGGAAGAGATTCTTTTACTTATACATGATTTATAAAGTATTTATAGCGTAAGAACCTGGATCTTCATTTCAGGTATGGATCTTTATTTCAGGTTGTTTTTGAGGAAAAAGGAAGAAGTGAGAATTTTCTTAGTACACGCCATGTACTTATGAGTACACGTTGTTTACCCGGGTACCGCGTACAGTCGTGTACTGGCCGTGTAACGGCCGAGTACATGATCGTGTGGTGACCTGACATACCGCCTAAAGTGGGGGGCCGGTTGAGGCTAATACATGGCGTGCACAATTAATAAACACATCGTGTACTTTTTTTTATTTGATATAACGAAGCGGGGTCACGTCTCATATCCAGAAACTACTTCTTCCTATGTTTCGTACAGGAGCGCTCGGGAATGATGAACACAGATTGAGCCCCCGTTTCTCCGTCCGAGCTCCGATTAAGACGTTGTCAGGTGCATTGGGATCCCACCGGTGAGTTCTCAATTCCCCTAGAGCCTCTCTTCCTGATTCCTCCTCTCTTGTGAGTATTTCAAGGTTGAACGTTTTTCACCTTTTTGTAGATCTACACCGTTCTAGGCTGATTCAAGGGTCGACGTTCAAGAGTGTTGATCGTACGACATCAAGGTAGGTGGTTTGTGCCTTTTGTTGTTCGTATTTGGATTATATATGCTTAAAGTGTCGCATACCCATGTTGGGGTATTGCTTGATTTGGATTTTTACCATGTTTACCACCTGTCGTGGTTTGGTTGTTTGATAAAGGGTAGTTGCTTATAAATAAGGTTGTATACCTTTTTTATGGGACACACCATGGGTGTGTTTCCTTGTTTGATTATTCGTGGTTGTTTGGTCTAGGATGCGTGTAGGCTTGCCTTGTTTCAATGCCTCATGGAGTTGCTAATTATATAAAATGTTTGTGATATGCATTGTGAAAGTGTGACCAAAGAGAATTTTGTAGGATCGAAATAATGATGTAGATGCTCAATATACAAGAGTGAGGGGGTGAATTGTATACTTTAAAAATTCATTTGGAACCTTTAAAGTTGGTTAAAACTTTCTATTGTTTAACAAGGTTAAACAAAGTAAATTCACAAGACCTCTTAGTTCTACAAACTTTCTTGATTCCGAAAATATGGTTCCGAAAATGAAACTTAAGAAAAGTTTACAAGGATAAAGATTCTACCTCAAAGCATATAGAATCTTACAAATCAGAGTATACAAGTATAAGAAAGTATAAGATATTTATACTTTCCTTAATAATCAAAATGCAGTGGAAAACAAACTTGAAACAATACAAGTAACAAGTATGAAATCTTTTAACCCAAAGAGTAGGGTATCCAACAACCTTGGATAAAGGTCTCTTAATTTATACTTTCAAGAAAGTCTGTCTTACTCACACCAGGGTAAGCCCTCGATAAGAATATCAGAGCATGTCTTGCTATCCCCGCAAGCCCTCGAACTTCAAGGTAGTTGGCACCTCTATCTTTCTATCCCCAGAATCCCTCGAATGTATTCAACAACATTCGGAGTTGCATGAAGCAATTCTGAATGAGATGTTCAGTACACACAAATCATTAAAGTCTCTCTCTTTGATTCTCACTCATTAGGCATGATGTCTATAATTTTGTCCACAAGTGCCTCATCATCTAAACCTTTTCACCCATAGATTGTAAGCCGTTGACAATAGACACGAATCTCTGTTGTACCTTACATATAGGTTCTCCATAAGGAAATCAAAAAACCATGATACTCAGCTCTAAGCATAGCTCTTCTAGTTTCAATAACTTCGGATGTACCAAAATGAGTAACTTCAAGTTTCTTCCATATAGAATTTGCTGCTTCACAAGAAGAAATTTGGCTATATATATTCCTAGTCATTGAACAAAGCAAAGTATTGTGTACCTTATAGTTGAGTTGATATTCATGTTTTTCTTAATTAGTAAAGGCAGTTACTTCTTTATCAAGAATTTTGTATCATCCGGTAAGCATAACAAATTTTTCAACCTCAGTACTGATAATGAAAGTCTTCATACGATCTCTCCAATATTCGTAATCATTACCATCAAAGATTGGTGGTCTAGTCGGCTTTATGTTGTCGATAGAACCAACATTTAAACCTTCTATCCTTAAGAAAAACTTTGACACACAAACTTGTTAGAAGTATAAGTCTGTAAATAAGAGAAAATCTTCTAAGCAAGAAAAATTGTATCTCTAAGCAAAAATTGAATCCGAACTATGATTCCGAAAAGTATGAATCCGGAAAGTATGAATCCAAAAATATGAATCCGAAAATTCTATTCCGAGAAATAATTCTCTTCTGAATCTAATCGTGAGATTAATTCAGATGGAACCAATGGATCTGATACCAAATGTTAGATTGGTACAGAGTATGAGGTTGCCAACCTCTGATACCAATTGTTAGGATAGTATGTGATTGAGTATGATATACTCTATAATACCAAACGTAGGATCAAAATAAGAATGAGATTCTCATATACAAGAGGGGGGTGAATTGTACCCTTTTTAAAAATTCCCTAAGGAAATTTTGTATAACCAAAATTCACAACACCTCTAAGTTCTAAAGACTTGCTTGATTCCGGAAAAGTGATTCCAGAAATGAAACTTACCAAAAGTTTACAACTACTAAGATTATACCTTAAAGCGTATAAAATATAACTAAATCAGAGTACAAGTAAGGAAGTATAAGAAAGTTATACTTTCCTTAATAATACAAAATGCAGCGGAAAAAAAAGTAGTAAAAACTACAAGTAACAAACAATAACTCTTTTAACCCAAAGAGAAGGGTATCCAACAACCCTGGATAAGAGGTCCCTTGATTTATACTTTCAAGAAAGTCTGTCTTACCCACACCAGGGTAATCCCTCGATACGAAGATTGGAGTCTTTCTTATTATCCCCGTAAGCCCTCAACTATCAGGTGGTCGGAACCTCTGTCTTCCTCAGCAAGGAAGCCCTCAACTTCAAGGTATTGGAACCTCTGTCTTCCTATCCTCGGAAGCCCTCGATTATACACAGCAACAATCAGAGTCTCACTAAGAAAATCTGCACAAGGCAAAGTTTGAAAAAGCTGTTCAAACTTTCTGCACGAAGCTTGAGAGTTGATAAGAGCATCTCTCTCTAGAAATCACTTCAACAGCATGTAAGCACCAATGTCAAAGATGTTGTCAAGTGTTGTTGCTTATTTTCAAATGAGCTCCTATTTATAGGTGAAGATCCAACGGTCGGCTCCCTCCTCCAACGATCATATTTCTCCTTGAATTTCGAAGGGACCTATATACGTGTCACTCAAACAACAGTTAGTTAATAACTGAAAGCACGACATCGTTTTATATCAAAATGAATGTAAGCATAACTAAAACTGAAGTTCGGAATGAAGGTAAATAAAAGTTCGGAATGTAAGCAAAGTATGAAAGTTCGGAGTCTAACTAAAAATAGAATTCAAAGTCTATAATAAAGAGATATTTGGATTCTGTTTTGTAGGAATTCGGAACCTGAATTCTATAGAATTCCGGAGTCTGAATTTCAAGGAAATTCGGAGTCTAGATTCACAGGAATTCAGAACCTGAACTTAAAGAGTTCGGATTTAAACTCATATAAGTTCAGAGTCAAACTAGTATAAGTTCGGAGTCGAACTAGTAGAAGTTCGGAGTCAAACTCATAGAAGTTCAGAGTCGAACTCATAGAAGTTCAGAGTCGAACTCATAGAATTTCGGAGTCGAACTCATAGAAGTTCATAATCATATTTCGGAGTGGAACTTTATGAGAGTTCGTATCCAGAATTTGGAGTGGAACTTTATTAGAGTTCATATCCAGAATTCAGAGTTAAACTTCATTAGAGTTCGTATCCAGAATTCATAGTTGAACTTCATTAGAGTTCATATCCATAATTCGGAGTTGAACTTCATTAGAGTTCGTATCCAGAATTTGAAGTTGAACTTCATTAGAGTTCGTATCCAAAATTCAGAGTTAAAATTCATTAGAGTTCGTATCCAGAATTCGGATCCTAAAACAGAATTATTCATGTCTAAGTATTATACGATTCCAAGGTTTTAGATATGAATCCGATTTTTACACTAAGAAAAAAAATACTGATATGAACAATGAAAACAAGGTAGGGGTAAATTCTTTTGGGAAGGAAATTTTCCTTATGGAAGTAAAACAGGGGTAAAATGAAGTTTTCCTTAAGAAAATGTGTTTGTGATTTTCAAAACAAGAGGAATGGTAAAGTCATAAGGAAACCTTGATGACTTATCAATCTCCCCCATGAATGAAGGAATGGAAAAAGTCATAAGGAAAACCTTATTGACTCAACGGGTTTTACACATGATAGTTTATTTAATGGTTGTATTGATCACTTTTTTATCTTATGGTGTCTCCATGGATGGTTTTTCTTATTATCACATGATTTCTTTCATGTATATGATGTGTTCCTACATTATGAGAATATGGAAATGATTTTATGAAAACCAAGGGATGTTTTATGAAATGGTTTTGTCTTATGAAAATGTTTTATAAACTGGTTTTGTTTTAAAGCTAGAACTAATGTTTTCTTATAATTAGGCTTTGTATAAATTATTTGGTGTAATCCTACTAGGCTTTGATATCACACCCTACTATTTCCATTATTAATTTGTAGACGTTGTTTTGTAGGACAAAAGTAAAGGGAAGGACATCTTGTAGGTCATCATCTTCTCTTGAGTATTGTCGCCTTCATTTAGAAGGATGGTTTAGTGGTGACAGATGGTCACGTGGAGGATCATTATTAGGATAGTCATGTTTACATTCTAGCTAGTTTATCCCAAGGGCATGATGTTGTATGTATCAGGGATACATACTCTTTCTTCCACTATGTACTCTATTGGTTTTCCTTATTCTAGTTATACATGAGACAAGTTTGGTTTTTTTGATGATTCCCACCTTGTGGAGTACCTTATTTATTTACTTTTCTTGTTATCATGGGTTGGTTTTTTACATATAAAGTCTGCACAATTTCTGGACATTGAAGTTCTAAAGTGAGGAATTTTAAATTAAGTTCACCAGAAATAGAACAAGGTCAACCTAAATGTAATTTTAGTAGAATATAAATATCATCTAAACACATATTAATAGATTCCATAGATAACCTTTAAAGATTCACGTTTCTAGTATAAAAAATGACATAGTTCCTATCAAGAAGTAGAATTGGCTTTTTGGGAGGCAATCAAACCACATGTGTAATATCATGGTAATTGGAGTTCAAGATAATAATTTTTCTCTTAGGTAAAGGAATAGAACTTACTTTGTTGTAGCACTTACGAGAATAGTGAAACCTAGGTAATAGGATAATAACTAGATGTAGTAAGGAGTAGGTTTCCCACACTGGGTCAAACCTTGTAAAAAAACTATGTGTGTTATTTCATTTTCATTATCTACATTACATGTTAGAGTAACTATTTAGGGTGTATATTAAATATTCATACATCCTAACTGGTTTTATATGTTTGAACAACTTAAATAGGGTAGAGGCTTAATTTGAAGTTATTCAGTAAAAAAAATTCTACACTAATTCACCCCCCACGTAGCTGCACTATCCACTAAGACTTTATAACAAATGGTATCAGAGATAACTAGTTTTCCTCTATTTGGATCTATAGTTTTTTTCTTGATTGTTTTCAATGATTTACATGAAGTTAATATTTCTATAAGTTAAATAAATATCTCTTCCAAAAGATTAGAAAAGTATACTAGAGCAGAAGAAAATAGAAGTTATTCCTAGTGGAGGTAACATACAAGTTTAAGAAAAAAAACATTAAAAACTAAAATAATAAAGAAGATCATAATTTAAGAAATAAAGTTAGACTCTCAAGTTCAGTAGAATGATAATACACTATTAGTGGAAGATATGAAGGGTGGTAATTGTAGTTTTAAATCTATTTAAAATAATCCTCCTGATGAAGTATGGTCAAGCTATGATGAGTATAAGTCTATTGGAAATATTAAATAATTTTATGCTAAAATTAATGATTACTTTAAGAATTTCCCTATTAAGTTTTTTGGATATATACTTACATATATCATGGGTCTATAGGATAAAAAATAAAAACTGGAATAAAAATCTAATGAGATGGAGGATGCATAGAAAAAGAAGTTCTAAAAGTGAAGAACTCTCACAGAACTCATGGAAGTAAAGGAACAATACACATCACATTACAATAGAAAATTTGATTTAGTAAAAGAGGAATTTCCAAGGAATGTTTATTAGAAATTAGTATTTAAGAATGTTTTTGAAGAACTAATTCATGCATCATAAGTTATAGTTATTCAAGACTTCTTGATTAGATATCAAAGATAAAACATTAAAAGAGCTTTACAGCTCTCAATTAGAATAAAAAAAGTGATGTGAGCCTAAAATTTTGAAATTTTTAATTCATTATTATAGAAACCCTTCTCTTCTTACATTGATATTACATCGTTTTACAGATAAACAATATAATAGTGTTACAAAACCAGGATACAAAGGTTTATTGTCTTGGGAAAATTAGGTCCATACATAACATTTACATAATAAATAATAAACATTATTTAATTTCTTCTTCTCTAGATTATTATTGGCCCTCATGCTCTCCTTAGTACAAGTATTCACCTGAGGATATAAATCAAAATAAGGGGTGAACTAAAAGCCCAGTAAGAGGATTAATAAGAGACATGAAACATGGGTGGTCATAATCATCATCATTATAACATAAGAAAAGGATAGTAATAATAATCACAAAAGGAAGCATTAGATAAAGTAAATTAATATGATAATGCATAAAAATGAAACATCATGTCTTAGTGGTCAACTACCACACATATTTGTGGACAAAGATAGCATCATTTCCACACATGACATATGTGCATAATCATAACATCGTAATTATGAGAAAAAACTAACATCACGTCTTAGTGGTCAACTACCACACATAGTTGTGGACAAAGATAGCATCATTTCCACACATGACATATGTGCATAATCATAACATCGTAATTGTGAGAAAAAACTAACATCATGTTCACACATATTTCACATTATCTCATGAGATACATCACATTACCCATTGCATTGGAGTGCTATAAAATTTTGGGCCCACCCATCACATCATAACATTTACATAATAATGCTTGCTATATAGAACATATATCAATCATGGACATAAAATAACCCATAGAAAGGAATGGGTTTCATGATAATTTCATAAATAATACTTTAATAAATAAAAATTGGGATTCTCAAAATAAAAAAAAATTGAATAACATACTGGGTACAAGAAGCATAAATCTTAAGTGAAGAAGAAACAATCTCAAGATAATTAAAAGATGTGTTTTTTAGAAAGAATAGTTATTTTGGAAAATTGTTTTCATTTAACATAAAATCATATTGGAATCATTTATATCCCAAAATAAAAAAGGTGAGGACAAAGAAATTATATTTTATGAATATTAAAGAACATCCACACTGAAATTTCACATGAAAGAGGAATAACCCAAAGAAAGGAAATTGGGTTTGAGAATCCCCTTACCTTAAATCTGAATGCTTTCTTCACTCTAATGTTCTGGATAATAAAATTAGATTCATTAATTAATAACTAAATAACCTATTCTATATGTATTTGATTTTTTGTAGTTTTATTAAGTTTATTTATGGAATTTTGATGAGTTATAGAGTTCAATTTCATCGTTTGAGGGTGTTCTCTTTCTTGGTTTTCATGATCGATTCGCTTGTATACATGTATGGAAGATCTTGTAAAATGGGGATAATCAACCAGAATTGAAATTATATTTTATTAATGAATTTAAATAAGTTTAATTTGTATTATATATTATTATTTTTCAGATATGAGGATGATTATTTAGATAAAATGTCAATGATAATTGTTTAGATTAATTTGGCGGTTTTTCGATCACAACAAACTCGTTTTGTTTTATTATTTAATATTATGTATATAAGTTAGTTATAGAACATAAAAAAGGTTATAAAATAAATTTTAAAATATTTTTCAACCATTATAATGGTTTTAATACTATACTTGAAGGCGGTAAAGTAAAATCAAAACTTTTCGTCCTTGAAGATGATAAAACAACACCTCACGGATGACATTTCTATTTTTAGAATAAAAGGGAGAGGATGAGAGGTTTGATGATATATTATTACATTAACATAATAAAATTATAGTATATAAAATATACTGGATTTATCATTCCACTTTTATAAGGGTATGTGAGGAGAGAATAAGGAAAAAAGAACTTGAAAAGAAATTAAAAGAAAATGAAAGAGGGTTTTACCTCTTGAAATCTCCTCCTTGAGAACCTCCATAGGGAAATTATTTTTGATATTTTGTCGAGACCAAAGGATATTGGACATGTGGGGGGTATTGAGAAGATTATTGGGTATAAATTGGACAAGATTCAAGGATTTTGAGTTGTGAGGAGAAGGGGTGATGAGGGGGTGGTATTTATAGGGGAGGAGAGGGGTGTTTTCTCATTATTGTATACATTAGTTTATTATTTTGGCTCAAGACTATGAATAGTTTGAACCTTATCACTAAATATATTAAAATAATTAACGAGAGTTCAATATTATGGTTATTATATCAATAATGACTCTAGGAATAATATATTTAACTTATAGTGTATATATACCGTAAATTACCGTATTTTACTATTTACCAAAAATTCAAGTATTTTAGAAAAATCCAAAAAATATACCCTAATCATTTTTTGATATGTAGAATTAAAAAATGAACTTAATTTTATAAAAATAATTTTATAAATATTAGAAATTTAATTTTTAATTAAAATTGTCATTTACTTGAAAAATATTGATTTTAAATTTACAACTGATTTTATAACACTTTGAAAAATTAATTAAGGCATCATAAAATTATCTTATAATCACAAGACAGCAAAATTTTTAATTTATGAATCTATTTTATGAAAATATTTTTTTTAAAAAAATAATTATATTAATTATAAAATTATAAATAAACATTTATATTTTATAAAAATACCAACACTTAATTAATAATTTTTAAAACATTAATTTACTTATACTGGGATATATTTATATCATGATATCATTTATAAGATGCCTAAATTTTATTTACACTTTCACATATGAGGTTACTATTCCTAATGGTCACATTACTATTCCAAGGGTCAGGTTACTGTTCCATCAGGATCAGTTCCTTAATTTATAGAAATACCTCTTATTCCATTAATTGCTCATTTATAAAGTTTATATTGTGTCCTCTATGTGATTTTATATGATTTATACTATATTCTATAATTATAAGAAGGGAATTTCCATTGATAAAATTTTGGGTCGTTACATTCTTCCCCCCTTATGAAATTTCTCCCTTGAAATTTCATTTTACATTCTAAGTTGAAAATAGGTGTGGGTACTTCTCCTTCATCACTTACTTTGGTTCCCATATTACATCTTCATACTTATGGTTCCGTGACAATATTTTGACCAGGTGAGTAATCTTGTTACATAGAACTTTATCTCTACAGTCCAAGATCTTCACTAGTTGCTCCTTGTAAGAGAGATCATTTTCCAACTATACCATATCTGGATTAAGTACATGTGAGGGATCTAGTATGTATTTCCTTAATATTTATACATGGAATGCATCATGTACTTGAGACATGGTTGGTGTAAGTGCTTATCGATAGGCCACAACTCTGACACGATCAAGAATATCAAATGGGTTGATGTACCTAGGAATCAACTTTCCTTTCTTCCCAAATCTCGTGATCTTATTCCATGGAGATATGAGGAGGAATACCATGTCTCTAGCCTTAAACTCTAGTTCCCATCAATGATTGTCTGCATAACTCTTCCATCTACTTTGGGTTGCCTTGATGTGTTACTGAATGGCTTTCACCTTCTCCACAATTTCATTGACCATTTCATGTTTTAACAACTTACGTTCACTGACTTCATCTTAGCATGCTAGTGTTCTGCATATTTTCCCATAAAGGGCTTCATATGGAACCATTTGGATGGTCTAGTGGAAACTTTTGTTGTAAGAGAACTCAACTAGAGGTTGATGTTGGTCCCATCTACCTTTGAAGTCCATAGAACATTCCCTCAACATTTTTTCTAGTGTTTGAATAGTCTTATCATATTGGTCATTAGTTTTAGGATGATAAGTCGTACTAAAGTTTAGCTTAGTGTTTAGATCATGTTGGAGACTTTTTTCGGAACTTTGAGGTGAATCATGGATCTTGATCGGATACAATGGATCGTGGTACTCCATGCAACCTTACCACTTCTATGATGTATATTCATGAAATTTGATCCAGTGAGAAGTCCTATAGAATTGTGATAAAGTGAGATATCTCTATAAGATGATCTACAACAACCCATATAGCATTGTTTCCTCTATATATATTTGGAATTCTAGTGACAAAGTTTATGATGATGTTTTTCCACTTCTATGTTGGTATGGGTAATGGTTTCATCATCCCCTTAGACTTTTTCCTTTAATACTTCACTTGATGACATAACAGGAACTTCGATATATATTTAGTGATCTCTTTATTCATATTGTCCCACCAATAGTTCTATCAGAGATCTTGACACATCTATGTGCTCCCTTGGTGAATAGAGAAGGTTGAGATTTGTGTGTCATTTATAATCTCTTTCTTTATCACTAGATTGGATGGTACACATAGATGTGACCCAAATATTACAACTACTTCCTCGTCAATTTTGAACTTCGATGATTTACCCTTTCTGATAGCTTCCACATTTTTTTAAATTTCCACATCATTTCTTTGAGAATACTTTATTTTCTCCATGAGGTATGGTTGAGAAATCATTTGGGAATGAATTTATGATGTTCCTTCCTTAATGATTCTCATGTCCATCCTTTGAAAATCTAAGAATATTGGATCCTTCTCAATTCTCAACATTGATAATGATGCAGGATCCTTTCTACTTAGATCATCATCCACTTTATTTTCTTTTCTAGAATGGTAGTGGATTGAGAATTCATAATCCTTGATGAGATATAAACATATTTTTTGGTGCATATTAATATCCTTCTATGTGAATATATATTTGAGACTCTTATTATCAGTATATATTTCACACTTCTCCCCATAAAGATAATGCCTCCATATTTTCAATGTGAAGATCACAGCCGTTAACTCCAGATCATGTGTGGGATAGTTTTGCTCATGGATTTTCAACTACCTTGATGCATAGAATATAACTTTATCATTTTTCATCACTGAATAGCCTAATACCTTCTTTGAATCATTGTTGCATACCGCAAATAGTTCCCCACTTGTCGAAAGTGTGAGTATTGGCACAGTGATAAGCCTCTTTTTCAACTCTTTGAAGCAGTCTTCACGATCACTAGTCTATACCAACTTTTATCCCTTATGAGTCAGCTTGGATAGTGGGTTTGGAAAATGTAATAAGTTCTTTACAAATCACTGGTAATACCCAGATAGACCAAGGAAACTATGGATCTCCATTACAGATGTTGGCATGGGAACTCTTTGATTTCCTTTGTCTTGGAAGGGTCTATAGATATACATTGTTAGTGATGACATACCCCAAGAATGATATGTCTTCCATCCATAACTCACATTTATTGTAATTTTCATAAAATTTCTCCCTTCACAAAGTCTTCATCACAATATTCAAATGATCATCATGTTCCTCCTTTATCTTAGAGTATATCAGAATATCATCAATAGAGACTGCCACAAATTTTTTGAGGTAATATCTAAAGACTCTATTCATTAAGTCCATGAATATTTCTGGAGCATTATTGAGTTTTAAAGGATCACTATGAACTCATAGTGTTTTTACCTCATTCAAAATGAAATCTTAGGAATATCTTCATTCCTCACCTTTAATTAGTGATATCCCAACTGAAGGTCCACCATAGAGAAATACTTGGCCCCATGCAGTTTTTTTTGGGGTAATGTCTTGGTCAAAGACCAAGACACAATTTATTAATAAAAAATAGGGGGAAGCTACAAAATTCTGAAAGATGGGATTTTATTACAATCTCTTTCAAAAAGAGGCAGAAGGTCAACCGACAGATTATCTAACCACGTAACGCCCCGATTGATACCTTTATTAGTGAGAGCATCCGCCACCATATTTTCTTCTCGATAGGCATGAGTGGCAATATATCTGACGAAGAGGACCGGTTCACCCCATAGTGGAGCACCTAGGTGTATGAAACCCTTTTCCAGGTTCTCTTGTAAATTCTTCTTTAGTTATTCCAATTCAATGGTGTCCATTATATAAGGTATATTTAATATGGGAATAGATCCAGTAATAAGTTCAACTGAGAACTCAAACTCTCAGTCAGGAGGAAGACTAGGCAATTCTTTAGGGAACACATCAGTGTAGTCCCTCGCAATAGGAATGTCCCCGAGCATGATTCTATCCTTTGTCTCAATCATTTGAGCTAGATATGATTTCTCATAAGGAAATAATATCCACACTTGAGATAATGATTCTGAAGGATATTAATCCTCCTCTTTACACTTGTACAAAATTGGAGGATGCCTCAGGATGTGAAGATTGATCTCCCTTCCTCGACAGTTGATGTTGGATTTGTATAAATATATCCAATCCATGACTAATATAGCATCAAAATCTACCAAGGAAGTATGATAAGATTTTCTGGAAGGTTCAGTCCATAAAAATTAACCAGGGATGAGTTATATAATTTGGATGCAATAATTTCCCCATTTTTTGTTCTCAAAGATAACTCAACCTCCATATTTTGAGGTGGTGTTTGAATTGTTCTACTAAACTTGAAAGATATGAAAGAATGCAAAGAACCATAATCAAATAGCACATTCGCTATTCTTGAATGAATAACCAGCGTACCTATCACCACATCATTATCAAGCTCCACCTCAGCAGTATCCTTCCCTTGATCCTTCATATTTGGTGGCAACTTACATTCACTACCCTTAAAGAATCAAGGTTTAGTTCACTGTCTTACATAGTTCCATTGCTCCCTACAGTTGAATCATTGAACCATGGGTGGATTTCTCCTTTCCTCCAACACATTTTCCTATTTCCTCATATCTCTTCGACATTCATGAGCTTAGTGGACTTCTCTCCCACACTTGAAGTATTTACCTATCCCTTTTAGGTAATTCCCATGATGCTTCCTCACACATTTTTGACATATGAGTGGTTGATTTTTCTTTCCACCTTTTTCATTTTATCCTCCAGCTTGAAACTCCATATTTCATTTCGTATCCCCATAGCCATGGGGCCATTGTCCAAATTCCATATCCACTTTGATATCACATTGAAATGCTTCTTCATAACTCTAAAAGTCTCAAATTTCTAGAGCCTTTTTAAGGTTTGGTTTTAAACCACTAAAGAATATATCAATTTTTCTATAATTCTTTATAAAAAACAGAAGCATACCTTTCAATCCTTTTGAAATTTTCTTCATAAGACGTAATATATTTACCTTCCTTTTTCTTCAAAACTAAGAATTCTCTCTCCATATTTGTATAAAGAGTTCAAGGGAAATACTTTTTAAGAAATATTTTCTTAAATTATTCCCACTCCATAGCTTCAATTTTTTCCTTCGGCTTAGTGTTCTTAATCAATTCCCACCATTGATTATCCCCTCCATCCAAATGATAAATTTTCAGAGTCACCTTCTCCATCTTAGAACAGTAAATCATAGAAAATATCTTCTCTATTGAGTTAACCCATTATTTTGTGACTAATGGATAGAAAGATCCACTAAATTTCAATGGTTGTTTCTGTATAAAAGTCTCAATAGATAGTTTATCCCTATTAGGTGAAGGATGTCATTCCATAATATTTAGGTTATTGTTCAGAACCAGAGATAGCTAGGTAAGAATCACCATGAAAAATTGAACTCCACCTTTCAAGGAATTGGGGATGTTGTTTGGGAAATCATTTCATTGTCCCTCACATAGGTTTTTGGCATAATTTATTATGGTTCCCACCATTTTCTAAAATAGAAAAGGTTTGAACAAAAAATTAGTCAAGAAGTCATGAATAAATAATGTATTAATTTTTTCAATTAAATCTAAAGGCATGTCTTGTGGGATCCCTATGTTTAGAATTTTTCTAAAATAAAGCTTCTTGGGTGCTTACATATACTTAGTCTTGTAATAAGGGTTTTCACTAAGGTTATCTAATCCTAATTCCCAAATTAACAAAAATTTTCTCTGATATCTACTATATAGACCCTAATTTTCTTACATTGCTATTACATCATTTTAAAGATAAACAATATAATAGTGTTAAAAAACTAGGATCTAAAGGTTTAGTGTCTTAGTAAAATCAGGTACATGTATAAAATTTACATAATAAGCATAAAAAATATTTAATTCATTCTTCATTGGCTTCTTATTGACCCTTGTTTTCTCCTTAATACAAGTATTCACCTGAGGATATACATCAAAAGAAGGGGTGAGCTAAAATCCTAGTAAGAGGATGAATAATAGACATGAAACATGGGTGAGAATAATCATAATCATCACAACATAATAAAAGGATCGTAATCATAATCATGATAGGAATCATTAGATTAAGGTAAGGAATGTGGAAATTCATAAAAATGAAACATCATGTCTTATTGGTCAACTGCCATGCATAGTTGTGGACAAATCTAGCATCATGTTCATGCATAACATATGTGCATAATCATAACATCGTAATTTTGAACAAATATAGCATCATTTTGATGAATATTAACATTATCTCATGAGATACATCACATTACCCAATTCATTGGAGCACTATATAATTTCAAGCACACCCGTCACATCATAACATTTACATAATCATGCTTGCCACATAGAATGTATATCAATCATGGACATAAAATAACCCATGGAAATGAATGGGTTTCATAAGAATTCAATAAAGTGTAATTTCATGAATAAAAATTGGGGTTCCCAAAATAAAAAAAAAAGTAATAACATAATTTATATAAGAATCAGCAATCTTGAGTGATGAAGAAACAATCTCAAGATAATTAAAAGATGTGTTTTTTAAAAAGAAGAGTTCTTTTGGAAAAATATTTTCATTTAACATAAAATAATATTGGAAGCATATATATCCCAAAATAAAAAAGGGGAGGATAAAGAAATTACATTTGAGGAATATTAAAGAACATCCATACTAAATTTTTTCATGAAAAAGGAATAATCTAGAGAAAAGAAATTGGGTTCGATAATCCTCTCACCTTATGTCTGAATGCTTTATTCACTTTATTGTCTTGGATAATCAAATTAGATCCATTAATTAAAAACTCTAGAACCTATTATACATTTATTTGATTTATTATAGTTTTATTAAGTTCATTTATTTCCATTTTTATTAGTTATGGAGCTCAATTTAATTGTTCAATAGTGTTTGTTTTCTTGGTTTTTATAATCGGTTTGCTTGTATACATGTATAAAAAATCTTGTAAAATGGGGATAATCAACCAGAATTGATATTATATGTTATTAAAGAAATTACATAAGTTTAATTGGACTTATATATTATTATTTTTTCATATATTAGGATGATTCATTAGATAAAATGTTAATGATAATCATTTAGATTAATTTGACGGTTTTTCGATCACAACAAACTCGTTTTGTTTTATTATTTAATATTATGTATATAAGTTAGTTACAGAACATAAAAAAAATTATAAAAAAAATTTTAAAATCTGTTTCAATTGTTATAATGGTTTTAAGACCAACCTTTAAGGTGGTGATGGAAAATGAAAACTTTTCAGCCTTGAAGGAGAAAAAACAACACCTCACAGAAGACGTTTCTATTTTTAGAATAAAAGAGAGAGGATAATATGTTTGATGATATATTATTCCATTAACATAATAAAATTATAGTATATAAAATATACTATATTTATCATTACACTTGGATAAGGGTAGATGAGTAGAGAATAAGAAAAAAAATAAAATTAAAATTAAAAGAAAATGAAAGAGGGTTTTACCTCTTGAATTCTCCTCCTTGAGAACCTCCTTAGAAAAATTGGTTTTGGTATTTTTTTGAGACCAAAGGCTCCAGGATATGAGGTAGGGTATTGGGAAGAGGATTAGGTAAAATTTTAACAAGTTTCAAGGATTTGTATTTGTGAGGAGAAGGGCTGGTGAGGGGTGGTATTTATCGAGGGGAGATGGGTCTTTTCTCATTATTTTATTCATTATTTTATTATTTTTCCTCAAGACTATGAATAATTTGTACCTTGTTACTAAATATATAAAAATAATATAGGGTATTTCGAGATTATTTTGATTACATCATCAATGACTCAAGGAATAGTGTATTTAACTTATAATTTATATATACTGCAGATTACCATATTTTACTATTCATCAAAAATTCAAGTATTTTAAAAAAATACAAAAAAATATCCCTAACCATTTTTCAATGTGTATAATTAAAAAATAAACTCCATTTTATGAAAATAAATTTCTAAATATGAAAATTTTAATTTTTAATTAAAATCATCATTTACTTGGAAAATACCGATTTTAAAATTATAACTGATTTTATAACACTTTGAAAAATTAATTAAGATCTCATAAAATTATCTTATAATAATATGACAACAAAATTTTTAATTTATGAATCTATTTTATGAAAATAAATTTTGTTTTAAATAGTTATATTAATTATAAAATTATAAATAAACATTTATTTTTTATAAAAATATCAACACTTAATTAATAATTTTTAAAATATTAATTTTATTATACTATGATATATTTATATCATATTATCATTTATAAGATTCGTAAATTTTATTTACAATTTCATAAATGAATTTATTATTCTATTGGATGAATTACTATTCTTAATGGTCACATTACTATTCAAATGGTCAGGTTATTATTCCATCGGGATAGGTTCCTTAATTTCTAGAAATACCTCTTATTCCATTAATTTTTATTTATAAAGTTTATATTGTGTCCTCTATGTGATTTTATATGATTTATAATATATATATATATATAATAATTATAAGAAGGTAATTACCATTGATAAAATTTTGGGTCATTGCAATTATTATTGATAATAACCCCTTAATTGATTTAATTCTCGGTAAATTAGTGTTTTTGTGAATTTCAGAAAATTTGGAACTTAATTGTTAAATGGATTAAAGTAGGGATTTTATTTTTTTATTCATCCTTGGAATTAAACTAAGAATCCATACATTGATTGGGATTGATTTTGATATTGATTTCTAAACTTTGATTTAAAATTATTGAATTGAATTTGGAATTAAAATCTAAAAGGGATTTATCTTTTTGTTTAAATTCTTTCATTAAATTTTGAATTAATTGAAATGTGAATTTGAAATTGGAATTAAAATTGTGTGGTTTTATTTGTGAAATGAAAATTTGAAAATTAACGAGATTTCAAATGAAGTATTGATTATGGTTTGAAAGATCATATTTTTTAACCGATTTAAATGAATTTGATACCAATTGTTAGAAGGGTGGAATTTTAATTTTAATTGTTTTTATTATTATTGAAATTTTTTCATAAAAAATAATACATTAAAAAATGTGTTTTTTTGTGAATTTCAGATTGCAAAAACATCAAAGGGTCAACTAACTGCATGAAGGAAGCATTGTCACTTAAGTGACCATGCCTGAACTGACCATGGACAACCTACTGTGAGTTCAAGGTTACTTGCAGAACCTATCGTGAGCCTCTAAACTCACGATCACTTCTAGCCACCAACCTACCTTGAGTTTACCATGAACCCGTCACATCTCCTACCCATGATTGGTATACCAACCGTGCACTCTCACTTCCCCAAGCTACCACAATGAACCTACCATGTGACCACTTGGCTCATACTTACAGTGACTTCCAAATTCACAATCACTTATCCTCCACCCTATCTACTACAACCTACTATGCTACCATCGGTCAACCAACCACAAATCTAACATAATCACGAGCTTCACAGTCACTTCACAAGTGACCGCGCCCACTGCACATCTCCCTCACCTATAAAGAACCCCTATTGTATGCTTTTGTTGAAGTAGAACTTGTGCGCCAACCAAGGATGTTGAAGAAGAAATGATTTGATGATGTTGTGCTATCTAATATGCTCCACCAAGAATTGGTTGCGTTGACATTGAAGATACATGAATAGAGCCTAAATCTAGCAGATTCACACCACTAGATATATCACTCCACTATTGTTCTAAATTGAGGGGAATGACCCAAAGTACTGTTGTGTTAGAGATTCTAGATGCATCAGAAATAAAAACTAAGAAAATAAAAAATACCATGGTTCGGTGAAACTCTACTCCACCCTAGAATCAATAATTTTATTTCCAAATAAAAATTAAAAGTCTCACAAATCATACACTTTAATTGGCACAAAAATCTCTACTCCACTCAATGCTTTATTTCAACCGCCATTTTGATCCTAGGCTTCCCCTCTACGCTTGGAGCCATGCCATGCACAACAAACCTCTACTCAAACCCTCAACATAGTGTTTTCGTCAAAGCCCCCCTCCAATATGACCAGGCATGCTGACCTTCAAAATGCATACCTCCTCTATTGTCTACCTTTCCTCTTATAGAACTTTTTTTCAAACCTTATGCGTGGTTTAAATTTAGTAAAAACAAGACCCTATTTTTTAGGAGAATTAAACCAAATATTCTATTCAGATTTTAAATTACTCCCAACAATCTCCACCATGATTTACAAATTTGAATAGTTCACAATCATCATCCATTTTAACCTTCAATTTTGCTCCCAATATTGGCATGACCCGCTACACCCATAATGGGTGTACAAATTCTCAAATCTGATGAACAAAATGTTGTGGCTCCACTGTTCTATGAACAACTGAAGAAAATGTCACATTCTTTTTCAAATAACCATTTGCAAACATATCTTTTTGAATATCACCTGTAATGGTATTATGGGTCCTTGAAGAAGATTCACCTGCTCAAATAAACTTGTATAGATTCCCAATTTTATTCCCTTTGATCATGGTCATTACTCCTCGCATCACTTTGAGAACTCCACTATCAACAGAAAACATAAAACCTTTGGAATTCAATATACCCAAAGAAATCAAGTTCATTCTCAAATCTGGTACATACATCACATTATAAAGTGTGTGAATAAGCCCATAAAATATATGAACTTGCACCATACTAATTCTAACAATTATACTTTCTGATTTTTTATCCATTTTCACAATATCACCAACATACTTCTTATAATTTTCAAAACATTCTTTTTTCACATATATCATAAAAGAAACCAAAATCTAAAATCCAGTTTGAATCATCCACATATTCAATAGTTGTAAGCAATAAATCACTTGCATACCTCTCATATTGAGTCACAGTATTCACCTCAACTGATTCTTCTTTAATTTTGGATTATTTTTCTTCTTTCTTCATTATCTATCTAAACTTCTCACAATTCCTTCTAATATGACCATTTTTTCCATACTTCCAGCATAAAAAATCACCTCTTGGTCTTGATTAACTTCAATCTCTCCTACTCCTTGAACCATTCCTTCATTTTTTCAACCTTCCTTGATATTTACATCCACTAGTCACTACAAAGAGACCACTATTAAATAATGATCCATCATCAATGGTCTTTTATTGAGTCTCGTTCATTAGAAAGGATAAAATAACATCATCTAATTTCAGAGTGTATTTTCTAAATAAGTGTGCGGTGATGAGATTATCATATTAATATGGAAAAGAACCTAAAAATAGAAAAGTCTTGTATTCTTCTTCCATTTTCATGGGAACCACATTTCATTTATCATTAGTTTTTATTTCCACTAAAGACAATTCCGTCAAGAGTTTTGTGAGCTCATCCAGATGGTTTCTAAAATCTCCACTTTCTAAAATTTTAAGACAATATAATTGTTTTTTCAAATATAAATGATTTTTAAAGATTTAGATTTATATCTGGATTCCATATTCATCTAGATCTCCTCTAGATCAATTAGATTCATCACCTCCCATGGTGTATTTTCTTCCAAATACAATTTAATGGTGCTTGTCATCAAATCTCTCATATGTTTCTAATCATCAGAGCTAGTCTTCTCCAGCTTCTTTGATTTTTTCCAAAATGATTTCATTATCCATTCCCAAGTAAAAATATTCTTTACTCATTGTTGTCATAGTGTGATATCATTTTTTCCATTAAACATATCAATATGGACATAAATATTTGGACATGAATCTCTCAAAATTATTCAACAATAAAGAACGGATAACCACCTTTGATACCAGATGTCGGGTCAGAGATTTCAGATGCAGCGGAAATAAAAAAGAAGAACACCAACAATATTTTGGTTCAGTGAAAGCCTAATACACATGAGAATTAATAATTTTATTGTCAAATAAAAATTACAAATCTCACAAATCACACACTTAAATTGGTGAAACAATCCCTACTCTTCTCAGTGATTTATTTCAACCACCTCCCTGATCCTAGGCTTCCCCTCTCCGCTTGCAGCCACATTGTGTGATGCACGTCACTAATCGAACCCTAGTAGTAGTGTTTCTATAAACACCCCCTCCAATATTAAAGGGCTTATGGACCTTCAAAAATTCATACCTCCTCCATTGTCTGCCTCACCTCTTATAGCCTTTTTTTGCAAACCTTCCACATGGTTTAAATTTAGTCAAAATGAGATCCTATTTTTCTATAGAATTAAACCAAATCTTACATTCAGAATTTAAATTAATCTCAACAAATACAAATTTGATGACCCGTGAGGAAGAACACCGAGCATTGTTTCCTCTCAAAGAGAAACCAGTACTGATGAAAACTCTCATATCTGCAAGCACCCATGCCAATGTGTTCAACCTCGCACCACCATGAATGGGAAACAAATAGAGTCGCACTACTGTGTATTGTTGGGATGGAATAAAACCAGATATATGTTTCCCTATCTCGTGACTTATAGGGATGAATCCTCCATTAAAGCACCTTGTTGTTCCTATTTAAGAACCTTCTTGAAGCCTCACACATTTTTGATCACACCAACTTGAGACCGAGCTTCACAACCATGGTAGAACCAACCTCCTACACCCCAGATCTCTCACGCACCCAGAATTCCAACCTGGACCAAGACTAAATCCATTAGACCAATCCCATGTTAAACATTCTAGGCCCAGGTTCAAACCATGCCCAATATTTAAGCCCATCATTTTTTAGGCTGGAATTTCTAGAATTAAAAGCCTGATCCAACACATGAAAAATCTACTTCAGGTTTTCATAACAAGTAACACCTAAAATCCACTACACCATGAAGAAGTTAAATTTAACCTAGATATTATTATAGAATATTTCCACTAGAGCAATGAAGCATAGGAACAATTATCCTATCATGTTTCTCAAACATGTGCACACATGATCATGGGAAAAAGATACTCCTAACTGAATTGATCTCAACCATCAACTGTGACACTTAGTATCCATATGAAAAAATATTATCTCAATGCTCATTGTATTGAAAGTGAGGGATAAATTTCAATGCTATAATATTTTTCCTCTTCCCATAGTAGAATTATTCAGTATATAGTGATTTTAATTAATTTCTTCCTTTCAACAATTTTATGTTCAATTTTGTTCTTTGTTTTTTAAATTATTTCATTCTATTATCCCTATTTTCTTTGTGTTTCTCACCTTTGTGATGTCTTAATGATCTGAATATATAATATCATGGAGAAAAAACCCATTGTAGGTGATTTGAGGGGAATCACAGTGGCGCACATAAATTTACATGCTTCAAATTTTCACTATAATTTTTCTGATTATAATGTGACAGTAGAAGTGGCATGTAGAGGAGGTTATTTTCACTCTACATTCTATTAATTTTGTTTCACTCCTCTATTTTTTCACTTCAATGTCTCCCTACATTCATATCACACTTCATATTGGTGTAGTCATGTAATTTTTGTGGAAGAATTTTACACGATCTATGTCAGGTGAATGAGTAAATCCATTCACTCAATCGATGGATCTGTTCACCCATTCTCCAAGGAGAATATATCATATTAATGGTCAATTTAGGGGATCCATTGAGAATATTATAGGTTTCATACTAGATTAAAATAGTGGAGGGTGTATGGAAAAATGATATTGAGTTTGTGTGTTGAGTTAGAATATTTAGAATAAATGTAAATAATGATAAAATCCATTGGAATTAACCTTATGATTTCCTGCATTTCTTCCTGATCACTTTTTCATGTTTTCTGTATTTATTTTATTTCTAATGAATTTTATTAGAAAACTAAAAAAAACATATCTACTCATTTCTCTACTTCAAAACATTAAAAACAAAAACAAAAATACACAAGTGTTAAGATAATGAAAATCCCAAACCTTTCTCCTTGAGTAATGACCTTGTTAGGCCACTATGATACATTATGAAGTTTTTGAAATTCTATTTGACCACAGTCTACGACAACTATGTGATTAATTTGGCATTATTATAGGGGTGTAAGGGATGAGTTTTCATTATGACCATGGTAGGCCACTAGGATACATTATGAAGTTTTTAAAATTATGTTTGACCATAGTCTACGACAACTATGTGATCAACTTTTCATTATTGTAGGGGAGTAAGGGATGAGTTTTCATTATCTTTAACACATTTTTAATCAGTATTTTTGTTATTTTTATTGTTTTTATTTGTTTTTTTCATTTATTTATTTCTTATTTTTCTTCATTCGAGGACAATAAGTAAATAGTGACCATTATATATATTGGATCATAAATTTTACACCTATATTAAAGGTATTTACATAATCAAACAAGTCATGAACCCACAAATTACCCATTTATTTTCTAACCAATTTGTCTTACCATATGTCCTTTAGGTTCCCTCTGATGAGAAACACCCATAAAAACCAATGCACAACTACATTGGATGGGGAAAAATCTAAGAATAAGAGAAAATTAAAATTGAGATGCAATAATTGATGGATAAACTAGCTAAGCTCAACAAATCTTCCCCAATTAAGGAAGAAAAAGATGAACAACCCCTTTGCATGGAAGAACTGAAGGACTTGTAATATGAACTCAGAGCCACTTTTCAATATCATGTGTAAGAATAAGAAGAATACTATTATGTGGTAGATCAAGATAAATTAGAATTAAAGTTCACACTTATCGAGACAGCCAATGTAGAGATGGAACTTGAATAACTTAAAGAAAAATAGAAAGCACATTTGTTCACCCCTAAACTCATTTTCACAGTGGATTTGCACTATAGAGAGGAATTTAACTCTAAAATATTTTATTTAGAATCTTTAATGAACTTTTATTTCTCTTATTTTATTGAAAATCAATAGTTTTCTGACCTCCCTTATGTTTTAGAAGAAAAATTAGGATGTTAAATGTAGGCCCTAGATAATAAAGATGATGAAGGAATAAAGGAACTCCACTTTTATGAATGAATGAAAGAACCATTTTGGATACCTTCTAAGATTAAAGTAGGAGTTAGAAAATAAAAAAAATTGAACACTAAGAAATACTTTCAAGAAAAACTAGACGATAAGATGCTCTCTAGATAAACCACTACATCATCAGTAGGGTGCCCATGTGTGTCAACTGATGAAGAAATGATGGAAGGTCCACTACTTTCCACCACAATTCTAGAAGAATTCCAAGTGGTGTCACACTTTCAATATAAACTAAAACAGTAAGAAAAAATAATTGAGGGTTATTTCCTTACCTAAATCACATTTCAATCAAAATTTTATGAATTGAATTTTGAATTCCCTTCTTACAAAAATGCTAATTCAGTACCATTTTCATTAACCCAGGGTGAAGAATATGAGTTGGATGAATAATTTTTTGACAATCTATTGAAATATACTTTTAAAAAAAATACACAAATGGATAAAAAACCTAGAACAAACCAGATGATTGGAAAATTTGAAGGAAAATTCATACATCTAGACCTATAAAGTGAGTACAAGTCCACCCAAGTGGTGGAAGAACATGATAATGATGTCCCCATACCTATGGTAAATCAAATACTCCCTCAGAAGTACCATGAAAATCATATGGTGGGAGGCACAACATAAGAAGGATTATTAGTGGATGCTCATGAAGAGATGGAAGTAGAAGATACTATATGTGGGGGGATAATTTTTATTTGAACTCCACTTGCAATGATTTTATTCATCTTGAATTATTTACTGACTAACCCTTATTTTTGCATGACCAAGAAGCATCAATGGAGCATCCAATGGAAGAAGAATCCATTGAAGCTGTGGTAGAGGTAGAGAAGACCTTGTACATCATCCTTCCAACCCCACCTTACCAAGTACATCACACTAATCAGGGGGTGGGAAATAAGAACTCTATTAAAGGGTACCTCTAAGAAGTATAGCTAAAAAAATTTGGAAGAAACTAAATGTGGTGGTTATAATCATAGAAATCCCTTCCTCTGGTAGATTGGGTATGATTAAAAAATTATCTGGATTTGGATAGTATAAATTGCAACACCTCTTGGGGGGTTTACCTAAGTTTATTTACCCATTATATTTATTTTCCAATTTTTATTTTAATAAAAAATTATATTATAAATTCGGTTTTTCTATAGGTTTTCCCTAAATTGAGAACACCTAAGAGGATATCTCAAGTCTATCCACAATATACTAGGGGAGATCTTAACTCAAACCTATTAGTTAAATAACACTGGGTTCTATCTATTCTTTTTCACTATTTATTCACTGTAATTTTTTATTCATTTTTGCTGGAAATTAAATGGAAAATATTGAACAAGTGTAGGGTAGTGGATTCAAGCCAATTTAGATTAGTTTTTAAATTATTTTTAGTTAATGTTTTATAATCATTATGTAAATATAAAAAACTCATAGCATAACAAACAAGAGAAAAAGAAAAAAAAATTATGTTTATAAATACTACACATAATCTTTTGTATAGTTTCTATTTTAATTTTTCAAACTTATCTTGAACTTCAATGTTTCCCTGCTTAGTTTGGAAATACCAAGATAAAGTTTAGGAATTCTCTTGTTATAAAATTATGAGAGATGGATGATTGTTGAGTGAAATCACTAGTGATTTCATTGAGTTTTCTTCTTTTTGAACTGGGAAAAGAGTCATAAATGAAAAAGGAATTTGTAGAACCAAAATCATATCTTGAGAAAACTAGAATGATGAAATCAACCTAAGTAACTAGACCATAGTGATTAAGTATCGCCTTAGGGATACCCCCAAAATAAAAATAATCAGATAGCACGTATGAACTGAAGTAAAATGCACAGATGGGATCTAATCTTGAAATTTTCTTAAGCCAACATAAGTACGTGTGTGTGTGTGTGTTAGCCATAAAATAAGAGTTAGAGAGACCTGAGTGTCAGCTACCCAAGAATTGATTATATTCCTTGACTATTACAATTATTATTAGAGGGGTACCTACTATATAAGGATGGTTTAGTTCTGGGTTTATCTACACTCATTCAATAAGTTCATTTTCATAGTTATTTGTACAAATATGGCCAGGAAAAATTCAATAAGTGATAATTGACCAAAGGGATGGATAATTTTTGGGAATTTTGAACTTGGATAAAGAATGGGTAGATGATATATCTAGATTCCATTTATGGAGTATCAATGAAGTGTGAAAAAAGAACCTTTGGAAGGGAGCTTTGGGGAGAAAGACTTAGGAAGTTTCCACTTGTTAAGATCTTGACTCCACTAGGATCCATTCTATTTACAAATCCAAAATCAAACTTAGGTGATAATTGAAATGACATAGTGGATAGATTCACATAAGAGGCATTCTAATTCAAATATTGGATGAATTTGTGTTTACTTATTCTTTGGGTGGTAAATTTAAATCAAGGTAGGTCCTTTTTGTTTACATTTTTCAATAAATTGAATTCAATGATAAAATTGCATGAGAGTGTAGTATTTCAAGTGTGTAGGAGTGATGTGAGCCCAAAATTTTGAAATTTTTAATTTATTTTCATTGATAATAACCCCCTAATTGATTTAATCTGGGGTAAATTAGTGTTTTCATGACTTTAAGAAAATTTGGATCTTAATTGTCAAATGGATTAAAATGGGGATTTTATTATTTTATTCATACTTGGAATTAAACTGAGAAGCCATACATTGATTGGAATTGATTTTGATATTGATTTTTAAACTTGGATTTAAAAATATTAGATTTAATTTGGAATTAAAATATTAAAGGGATTTATCTTTTAGTATGAATTATTTAATTCAAAAATGAATTAATTAAAATCCAACTTTGAAACTAGAATTGAAATTGTGTGGTTTTATTTTTGAAATGAAAATTTGGAAACTGATGATATTTCAAATGATAAATTGATTATGTTTTAAAAAATCAGATTTTTTTATTTGATTTAAATGAATTTGAAATTAATTTTTTGAAGGGTGGAAATTTGATTTTAATTGTTTTTATTATTTTTGAATTTTTTTCAGAAAAAATACTGCACTAAAAATGTGGATTTTTTATGATTTAAAAATTGAAAAAAAATAAAAGTGTCAATTGACCTCATAAAATAAGCATGATCACTTACGTGATTGTGCATGAACTGACCGTGGACAACCTACCATGAGGTCAAGATCACTTGCAAAACCTTTCATGATCCTCCTCACTCATGGTCACTTTCATCCACCAACCTACTCTAAGTTTACCATAAACCTACTATGTCTCTTACCCACAGTCAGTATACCGACTATGAGCTCTCACTTCTCCAACCTACCACAATGAACCTATTGTGTGGCCACTTCACTCATACATATCATGACTTCCAAACTCATGGTCGTGACTCCTCCACCCTCTCCACTATAACCTACCATACTAACATTCTTCAACCAAACACAAATTTAACCTACCATGAGGTTCATGGTCACTTTTCAAGCGATCTTTCCCAACACACCACTTCCTCACTGTGAATTGTGGCATTCAATTATGTTTTCATATTAAATTTTCCTTCATTATAATATGCATATTTATATTTTTAATTCCTCATGCATGCAAAATCATGATTATTTTTTAATTTTACTTTATGCTCAAATATTGCTATTGGACTCTCCACCCAGGATTATTCATTTTCGAATGGGCTTTCTTGAGTGGTATTTGGCCTTGAGTCGGTCCGTTGGTCGCCCCATGCTGACTCATCAATCCTTAGTGACTTAATTCCTAGTTTTTCATCTGTTTGAGTGCCTATTTGATATGTGTAATCCATCTATCTTGGTGCTTGAGTGCACCATCTGTTTTCTGTTTCGGTATGGACTCGTGGCGCATGTTGGTTGGTTGTGTAGTTTTGAGGAGTAGTAGGTTTCAGAGGAATTGATCAGCCTCACACCCCTTCCATTCACCTCACTCTCACCTTTTCACCTTCTAAGTTTTTCACTCCTACTGTTTTTGAAACCCTACCTTCAGCGTTCAATCTCTCGGTGGTGATTCTTCATGCCTATCATCACGCATGCACTGTCGATGTACTACTTTTGGTGGAGCTCCAATGACAGCATCCTTAGAACAAGAAGTTGTGTGGTTGATTTCCTGAGCAAATAATGACTTCTTTCAAACTAGTTGAGTACTTCTATGAGCATAATGATTGGATGAAGTTTTTTGAACGACAACAAGAAGAGATCCAGACTGTTGGACCCATGTGTTCAGCACTGTAAGTTGTTTTACCTTATGGATTCTTGATTTGTGGATTTTTTTATTTATAGATTCTATCATTCATTCCTTAAACTTATATGTTGTAATATTTTTTCTTCTTTTGATCATTAATAAAACGCATGTGTACCGGGTGGTGTTCTTTTCGTGCACGTAGGTCCCCACGGGACCGAAGCATGTTAAATATTGTGTTCTTATTCTTCCATTTATTTGTTATCTATTATTTTTGTTTGGTTATACAATTTTGAATTCTGATTTCAATTGACCGGTTTAGTCCTTATTGGTTTTTTTGGTTCTCCTTATATTTAGGACTGCCTCTCCCCACACAATGTGGTATCATAGCCTATATTGGCTTTTATTTACTGTCAATTTTTTATTCCTGTTTATGATTTACATTTCTGGTTTCTATTTAAACTTTCCACACTTTCTTCTCTTCTTAAATCACCATTATTTCACTATTGTATTCGTTTAAATCTATTGCCCCATCTCATATTTATTATCATTTCGTATCCCATTGGATAAGCATCATTTATCCAAGATATCGATCAGTTGTTGGGGTAGTACGCTTAATGTTGTCTGCAAGAACTCAACATATACTATTTGGATAAACATGTCAACAATGAGGTATGAAAATCGATAAATTTGATGGTGATGATGAGTTTAATCTATAGAAAATTAAGATGATAGTCTTGCTTGTATGGTAGATCCTAATTGATTCCCTTTGTGGGCCGAAGAAACCTATTATTACTGTAAATGAAATTGGATAGCCCACTACTGAATACATAGATTTTTCTCCTGATGTGTTAGTCAAAGCACATAGCTCTTTAATGTTTTTATTAGGTGATAAAGTTCTAAGAAAAGTTACTTGTGAGTATAATGTTATTGGTATTTCAATTAAGCTATAGAAATTATATATGATTGCTTCACTTGTTGGTAGGCTTTATAAAAAACAACACATGTTTACATTTAAAATAAAACCCAGTAGTTCCATTAAATCCCATATTGATGAACTTAACAAGGTTATGTTAGATTTAGCCAAAATTGATGTTACTATTAATGATAAAGATTAGGCAATGATCCTATTCATTTCTCTATAAAACACTTACATCACTTTAGTTGATACCATGATGTATGGTCAAGACTCTCTGCCTCTTGAAGTGGTCAAGTCAGCCCTTCTTTCTAAATAACTACACACTAAACCTAGAATTAAAGGTGAGGTGGAAAGTTTATTCACTCTAGGTAGACCTCGATAAAAAGGGGAAAAGAAACAATTCACTAAAGATAAAATCAAGAATAATAAGTACCCTAAACCTAGATATGATTCTAAGGAAAGAAAAGTCACTTGTTTTCATTGTGGTAATCCAGGGCATATTAATCTCGGATATAGGAAACTAAAAAATGAGTTAGAGTCTAAACAACCCACTTTACAGTCCCACTTAGTTGACTTTAGATATGAAACTACTGAATTTATTAATGTGTCCATCCATGCACTCAATGAAGAGTGGTTCTTAGACTTAGGTTGTTCCTTTCATGTGTGTCTTTTTACAGATCCATTTCAAGATTTTATTGAAAGGGTAGAAGTAGATGTCCTATTAGGTGATAATAAGAGGTGTAAGTTTGATGGAAGAGGTTCTGTTTTGATATAACTAGATGACAATTCCATTATCACTTTACTTGGTGTAAGGTGGGTTCCCAACCTATATAGAAACCTGATTTCCTTAGGGATATTAAACCAAAAGGGGTTTTCTTTTAGGTTATAAATAGGTTGTATTAAAATCTATAAAAGACTAGAACCATTCTTAAAGGGTATTTAATCAATAGGTTGTATGTCTTGAATGGAAAGGCCCATTAAATGCATTTGGTTAGTGTGTACAATACTGCCACTGATAATACTATGCTTTGGCATAAGAGATTGGGACATGTTATCTCCAAGGGCCTAGAATAACTCAACAAGCAGGGGATATTAAGAAACATCACACCTTATAATATTTCATTTTATGAAGATTGTATAATGGTAAAGGACAAGAAAGTTACCTTTAGTGGGTCCAGCTTTAAAGCAACCATCACCTTAGAGTATATCCATTCCTATCTTTGTGGACTAGCTAGGACTACCTCCCATGATGGAGGCTCCTATTTTGTCACTTTTATAGATGAATTCTCTATCAAAGTTTGGATTTATATTCTTAAAAATAAATATGATGTTTTCTAAACTTTTAAAACAAGTAAAACTTTTGTTGAAAACTAAACTAGGAAGAAAATTAAAACCATGAGAACTGATAATGGCCTTGAATACTTTTCCACTAAATTCATTCAATTTGGTGAATTTGAAGGCATTAAAAGGAATATGACTGTTAGGGAAAGCCACTAATAGAATGGACTTACAGAGAGGATGAATAGTACTATCTTAGAAAGATTCTGAAGCATGCTTACATGCTCATGCCTCCCCAAATCCTTTTGGGTAGAGGCTGTCAGCATAGTTTTTTACCTAATAAATAGGTGTCCCTATTCTACTAATCAGTTAAAAACACCTAAATAATTATGGAATGGTAACCCCCCTTCCTATACCTAATTAAGAGTCTTTGGTTGTACAAATTATGCTCATGTTAAAACTGATAAACCGGAACCAATAGCTCTCAAATGAATTTTCATTGGGTATCCTGAGGGTTTAAAGGGATATAAACTCTGAGTGGATAAACATGGATACCAAAAGTTCATAATAAGTAGGGATTTTGTCTTTCATGGGTATTCCTCTCCTAAAACTAAGTCTTCCACATCTGGAAACAGTGAACCAGTCTTAGAGCATTATGATGAAGATGAGCCCTCGACTCATTTTTAGGCTACTATGCAGCCTACTCCACCTATAGCACAACCCACTATTGGGGCTGATTCAGAGTCTTCTTGTGGTTCAGATTCTAAATATGAACCTCCTTCCATTAATAGGGATTACCAATTAACTCAAGATAGAAAAAAGAGTGTCCTAATACCTCCTGCTCAATTCAGCTAGTTTGACATGGATTCTTATGATTTTCATGTGGACCAGGATCTAATAGATGTGAACCTCAAACCTATAGGGAATCCTTAAATGAAAAAGACTCAAAGTAGTGGGTCTCTTCCATGAATGAAGAAATGCATTCTTTAAATAAGAACCATACTTGTATTTTTGTAAACAAACCAATCAATGCTAAAATAATTGGGTCCAAATGGATTTATAAAAGAAAAGAAGACAACACCGATGGAAATATAATCAAGTACAAAGCTATGTTAGTTTCTAAGGGTTTCGTTCAAAGATAAGGTATTGAGTACTCTGAAATATTTTCCCCTGTTGTTAAGAATTCTTACATTAGGCTTTTACTTGTCTTTTTAGCCAATAATGAACTGTATATTGAACAAATGAATGTTAAAATTGTCTTCTTACATGGTGATTTAAAAGATAAACTCTATATGAAACCTCCTGATGGTTATTCTAATAAATTTAAAATGAATCAAGTCTAACTGCTAAATAAATATTTTAATGGCCTAAAACAATCTTATAGGCAGTGGTATATGAAATTTGATTCATTTATGTTAGATAATTTTTTTTCCAAGAGTCAATATGATGCATGTGTTTATTTTAAATCAACTAAAAATTGCATTCTTTACCTACTGATTTATGTTGATGACATGATTATCATTTGTACAAATATGATTTTAATCATTACTGTAAAATCCTAATTAGGAGGCAATTTTGAAATGAAATACTTAGGTACAACTAAGCAAATTCTAGGTGTTGAAATCATTAGAGATAGACCAAATAATTTTTTTTACTAATCTCATCGTGATTATATTTTAATGATTATCAAGAGATATATGTTTGAATCTCTAAAAAATGTTAATATACTTCTTGGACATCACTTTAAACGTTCTTTAACACAATCACCTACTTCTGAACCTGATATTCAATTTTTGTCTAAAATTCCTTATGCTAGCATCGTTCTTAGCATTATGTACTCTATGATTTTCACTATAACTGATATTTCCTATGAAGTCTACACTCTTAGAAAATTTATGGATTCACCTGGGAAGCCACATTGTCTTGACCTTAAGTGTATTTTAAGATACCACTCTTGTAGGTCAAACATTTCTTTATGTTATAGTAGAAACATTGATCTTGCTGAAATTATTTATGGGTATGTTGATACCGACTATGCTAGAAATATTGACACTCGTACGTCCTTAACTGGTTATATATTTACTACTTGTAGTGGTTCCATTTTCTGGAAATGAAATATGAAATATATGGTTGCTCTTTTAAACACATAATCTGAGTATATTTCCTTGACTGAGACAGTTAAATAAGCCCTATGGATTAAAGGTTTGTCTTATGAACTCAATATTTTT
The DNA here is from genome assembly GCA_963277665.1 of Viscum album. Taxonomy (NCBI): domain Eukaryota; kingdom Viridiplantae; phylum Streptophyta; class Magnoliopsida; order Santalales; family Viscaceae; genus Viscum; species Viscum album. The sequence goes on along the minus strand of OY728127.1, from coordinate 1,512,854,125 downwards.
AATTTTTCAATTTTTATTTACTCAGATAGCCAGTCTTCACTACATTTATCCAAGAACTTACTATGTAATGGTAAATCCAAACATATTTATATTAGACTGCATTTTATTAGAGATATTATAGAATCAGGAATTGTGTGTGTCAATAAGATACACGCTGACATAAACTCAGTTGATGGTTTGACTAAAGATGTGGTATTGTCTAAGTTTAAATTTTGTTTAGATAGGTTAAACTTGGTTCCTATTTTATAACTATAGGTTTAAGAACATCACACAATTCAATTGAAAATGGCAGATATTTGTGAATTGTGGCATTCGATTATGTTTTCATATTAAATTTTCCTTCATTATAATATGCATATTTATATTGTTAATTCCTTATGCATGAAAAATCATGCTTATTTTGTATTTTCATTTTATGCTCAAATATTGCTGCTAGACTCTCTGCCTGGGCTTATCCATTTCTATGTGGGCTTCCTTGAGTAGTATTTATCCTTTGGTCGGTCTGTTGGTTGCTCTTTAGTGACTCATCGATCCTCATCAACTTAATTATTGGTCATTGATTGGTTTGGATGCTTGTTTGATCCATGCCATCCATCTTTCCAAGTTCTTGAGTATACTGTTTGTTTTTTGTTTCAGTATGGACCTGTGGCACATGTTGGTTGGTTGTGAAATTTTGAGGAGCATCAAGTGTTAGGGGAATTGATCACCCCTACACCCTATCCTTTCTCCACACTCACACCTTTTCACCTTCTAGGTTTGGCACTCACGCTGGTTCTGAAACCCTACCATTAGTGTTCAATCTCTCAATAGTGATTATCCATGCCTGTCGTCTAGTATACACAGCTGGCGTACTGCTTCTATATTGGGAACCTCCTCAATTGGCGCACACGGGTCAAAACCAAATTTCTAAATAAATGAGGTGATTTCAACATGGGTCAAAGAAGCATTTTTTATGGAGTTAGAAATCTTCACGTGGAAATTTTTTCTTATAAAAGGAGGTGGCATCAAGGATTTTTAACACACCGGCATACAAAGAGAATATTATTTTAGTGATAACCTTTTGTTCAATGATCATTTTTCTTCTCTCTCTGACTTTGATCTGCTATTTTATCTGAGTATTAATTTTGAGATCCCTTCTATTTTTGGGAGTTTCTACCATGTTATTCTTCATTTTAGTGGATCCCGCTTTCTGAACTAGGTCCCGTGGTTTTCCCATTTTGGGTTTTCCACATAAATTTTTTTGTGTCAACATTTATTTTCTGAACATTTATTTTTGGGTTGTTGTGCATCCGCTTTTTTTTGGAGGGAAAGAATTTATTTGTGTTGCACATTTTCTTTGATTTTGTTTATGCATTTGACACTTGTCATATTTCCCAAAAATTGGTATCAAAGGGTTTTTTCTTTAATTCATATTTATTATGGAATCCAATTAAAATTAGATAATTTTTTTTGAATGGTACCAACTACCATATGTGTGACTAAAAATAAAGGATTTTCTTTTTGTCAAGCGAATGCATCCTCTGGTGTTTAGTACCCAGAAGCCATAAAAGATGTTAGGTGAAGAATAGGAATTCGAGCATGAGATGGTTTGTGGTTTTATTCTCCAATGGGTAAAAGATAATGTGATGAACCATATTCTCAACATATCTCATGCTAAAACTTTGTGGGAGAAGCTTGAGACCACCTATACTTCCAAGATATGAAACAATAAATTGTTTCTTCTCAAAAAAATGATGAATTTGAGGTACAAAGAAGGTACATCTATTTATGACTATTTAAGTGAATATGAAGGATTTTTTCATCAGTTTTCTGGTATGGGTATCAATTTTGAAGATGAGGTTTTGACTCTTTTGTTTCTTAACACTTTTCCCAATTTGTGGGAGAATTTACATGTTACTATAACTGGTTCTTCTCCTAATGGTGTTATGACATTTAGTTTTGTTAAGTTAGTTATTTTGAATGAAGAGGTCAAGATACGTACTCAAGAGAAATCCTCTTCAAAGATTTTAGTCATAGAGAATAGGGGGAGAAGCCAGGATCAGGGATAAAGTTGTCAAGGTAAGAGAAAAGTCATAAATAAATCTAGATCAAAGAAAAGAGAATTTAAATGTGATCATTGTGGTAAGAAATGGCATGTTAAGAAGTTTTGTTATCAACTGAAAAGAGAAAATAGAATGAATAAAAATCTATAGAAGAAAAATGGTGATAGAGATGATCATGTCACCACTGCTACAAGGGATGATCTTGTTATTATTTATGACTCTATTAATATTACTTCTAATGATTTTTGTTGGGTTGTTGACAATGGTTATTTTTTTCATGTGACATCGAGGAAGGATCTCTTTAAATCTTACAACCCAAGTAATTTTTATATTTTGAATATGGTAAATGATGTTCATGCTGATGTTGTAGGTATCGTGACTATTTTTTTAGAAACCAGCATAATAAGTAAGCTGATTTTGAATAATGTTTGACATGCACTTGAGGTTCACTTGAATCTTATTTCTATTAGTGTTCTTGATGATGAAGGGTTTATTAGTACTTTTGGTGATTTCCAATGTAATCTTTCCAAGGGTTCTTTTATTGTGGCTCGAGGGAAGAATCAGTCAGGTTTTTACTGGACTAGAGCTTCTATTTCTTATAATACTACATGTGTTGTTGAGTGAAGTGTTTTTTCCAAATTATTGAACAAGAGGATCAGTAACATCAGTGAGAAAAGGATCGGTTGTTTGGCCCAGATAAATCTTCTTCCAAATTTTAAGAGTGTCAAATTGGACATGTGTGATCATTTTATGACTGGAAAACAGAGAAAAGTGAGTTTAAGTAGTCATCCTTTGCGCAAGAAGTCATGGGTACTTGAATTAGTACATTATAACATTTGTGGTCCTTTGAAATCAAATACCTTTAGTGGAAGTTTTTATTTTTTGACATTTATTAATAACTACTCATGTAAACTCTGGGTTTATGTTTTGAATGCTAAAAGTTAGGTGCTTAGTGTTTGTAAGAAATTTCATGTTTCTATTGAGAGAGAATCTGGTAAAAAATTGAAATGTATTTGCACTGATAATGGGGGAGAGTATTGTGGTCCATTTGATCTGTATTGCAGGAAGATTGGTATTCGGCATCAGAAGATGCCTCCTAAGACACCTCATCGAAATGGTATAGTTGAGCGGATGAACAAGAATTTATTGGAAAGAGATCGTTGTTTACTTTTGGAAGCAAAGTTTCCTAAACATTTTTGGGGTGAGGATTTACTTACCACTTCTTATATTATCAATTTATCACCTACGGTTGCTTTGATGATAGACACTTCCGACTAGTTTTGGTATGGAAAAGAGATCAAGTATGACCACTTGCGTGTTTTTAGTTGCAAGGATTTTGTTCATGTTCCTAGAGATGAGATATCCAAGCTGGATGGTAAGACACACCAGTGTATTTTTATTGTCTATGGATATGATGAGTTTAGGTATAAGTTTTGTGATCCTTCTTTGAAGAAACTTGTCAGAAGTCATGATGTAGTGCTTAAGGAGGATCAGACTATTGTAGATATTGATAAGGGAGAAAAATCTAATTCTTCATCTTTTGATGGCTTTTTCAGTCTTGAGCTAGGTTATGATTCACATTTATCTCATATTGTTGATTCTGCTAATCATGTTGATGTGCAGAATGATGTTTAGTGTGAGCAGGTTGGAGTTGATATTTTTGATTCACCTTTTGTTTCTGATGATCCAGTTCCATGGGTTATTAATAAACTTGTAGTTCCACTTTGGAGGTCATCTCGGTATCGTACCATTTCTACTCGGTATTCACCTGATGTGTATGTGCTCCTCGTTGAAGGGGGAGAACCAGAATCTTTTGATGAGGCAATGGAAAGTGAACAGAAGGATAGATGGGTTGAGGTAATGGATGATGAGATGACATCATTACATGACAATCATACTTTTGAGTTGGTGAAGTTACAGATAGGTAAGAGAGCTTTGCAAAATTGGTGGATTTATTAGATTAAAAATAAAGAATCCAGATTTGTTCCACGATACAAGGCAAGGTTAGTTGTTAAAGGCTTCTGTCAGAAGAAAGACGTTGATTTTGATGAGATTTTTTCGCCTGTTGTCAAAATGTCTTCCATTCGGGTTGTTCTTGGTTTTGCTACTAGTTTGGATCCGCGGATTGAGCAGATGAACGTGAAGACAGCTTTTCTCCATGGAGATGTAGAGGAGGAGATTTGTATTGAGCAGCCAAAGGGTTTTTTTGAAATAGGTAAGGAGAATCATGTCTGCAGGTTAAAGAAGGGTTTTTATGGTTTGAAGCAAGCACTGAGGCATTGATATAAGAAGTTTGAATCTGTCATTTTTCATCAGGGTTTCAGGAAGACATCTTCTGATCATTGTGTTTTTGTTCAGAGATTTACTGATGATGATTTTATTATACTGTTGCTTTATGTTGACGATAAGCTCATTGTTGGCCATGATGCTTCTTGAATTGACATATTGAAGAATGATCTTTATCAGTCTTTTTCGATGAAAGACTTGGGGCCAACATGATAGATTCTTGGCATGTCGATCTCCCGTGACAGAAAGACTAGGAAATTATGGTTATCTCAGGAGAGATATATTGAGAAGTTTCTTCAAAGATTTTCTATGGATATATAAGAAGTGGTTAATACTCCTCTTACTTTACATTTTAAGCTCAGTACCAGTCAGTCAGCTTCAACTGATGAAGAGAGAGAGAGAGGAGATGCAACACATATCTTATTCATCTGTTGTTGGTTGTTTGATGTATGCAATGGTATGTACTAGACCTGATATAGCTCATGTAGTTGGTGTAGTCAATCATTTTCTATCTAATTCAGGTAGAGAGCATTGGAGAGCAGTGAAGTGTATGTTTTGTTGTCTTTGTGGTAATTCTGATTTGAGATTGTGTTTTGAAAAAGGGGAACCTATGCTTTGTGGCTTTACAGATTGAGATATGGCAGGAGATATCGATTCGAGGAATTCTACTTTGAGTTATTTGATCACTTTTTCAGGGGGAGCTGTATCTCGGCAGTCTAGATTGCAAAGATGTGTTGCTTTATCTACCACAGAGTCAGAGTTTATTGCAGCTACAGAGGCGAGCAAAGAATTGTTGTGGATGAAAACTTTTATTTGAGAGCTCAATTTTAATTAGGACAGATGTGTTTTATTTTGTGATAGTCAGAGTGCTATTTGTTTGGGAAAGAATTCCATTTTTTATGACAGGTCAAAACATATTGATGTTCGGTATCATTGGATTTGCAACGTCCTTGATTCGAGACAGTTAGACCTTGAGAAGATCCACACTGATGACAACGGGTCAAACATGTCGACCAAGAGTTTACTTAGAGGAAAATTTGAGACTTACCGACTGATTGCAGGGTTGGTGGTGATTCCCACTTAAGTCGGGGTGGAGTTTGTTGGGTGCCTCCTCAATTGGCGCATGCTGGTCAAGACTGTGTTTCTAAATAAATGAGGTGATTTTAAAGCAGGTCAAAGAAGCATTTTTTGTGGAGTTACAAATCTTCACGTGGACATTTTTACTTATAAAAGGAGGCAGTGTCAAGGTTTTTTAACACATCGACATACGGAGAGCATATTCTTTTGGTGATCACCTTTTGTTCAACGATCATTTTTTTTTGCTCTTCGACTTTGATCCGCTGTTTTATCTGAGTATTACTTTTGATATATCTTCTGTTTTTTGAAGCCTCTACCATGCAATTCTTTATTTTAGTATATTCCTCTTTTTGGACTAGATCTCGTAGTTTTTCCTTTTTGGGTTTTCTACGTAAAAAAATCGGTGTCTACATTTATTTTCTGCACATTTAATTTTGGGTTGTTGTGCATGTGCTTTTGTTTGGAGGGAAAGAATTTATTTCTGGTGCACGTCTGCTTTGATTTTGTTTTGCTTGTTCACCGCTTGCCGTCTTTCCCAACATTCTGGTGGAGCTTCGACGATGACGTATTTCGAATAAGAAGATGTGAGGCTGAGTTCCCAAGTGAAGAATGATTATTTCGAGACTAGGTGAGTACTTCTACGAGTACAACTATTGCGTGTGGTTTTTGGAACAACACCAAGAAGGGATCCGGATTGTGGGACCCATATTTTTGGCGCTTTAAATTGTTTTACATTCCTGCTTTTTTATTTGAGGGTTTCTCTATTTATAGCTTCTGTTGTTCATTCATTAAACCTGTATCTTGTAATCTTGTTTCTGTTTTAAGCATTAATAAAATGCGTGTGCATCGAGTGGTGTTCTTAGTGTGCATAAGTGTTCACGGGACCGAAACCCGTTAGATCATGTGTTGATGTTCCATTTAAGCATTATTCTATTTGTATGGTTCTATAATTTCGAATTATGATGAAGAATTGACCAGTTCGGTCAATTATTGGGGTTTGCGATTCTCCTTATATTCCGGACTGCCTCTCCCCTCACACTCACTGGTGAAGAACCCCTCCCGTGCACCGCTGCTGAAGTCAGAACTTGCGTTCCTTCCAACGATGTTGAAGAGGAACTAATTCGGTGCCGCTGGGCTATCCGAGCAACTCCACTGAGAAGAGATCACTCCGCCGTTGAAGATCCACAACTGAAGCTGAGATCCTGCCAAGTCCCCCCACCGGAGATGTCGTGCTACCGCTGTGCTAAACCGAGGGAGATGACCCAAAATTTGATGCTGAAATCCTGTGAGGAAGAACACCGAGCACTGCTGCCTCTCGAAGAGAAATTAGTACTGATGAAAACTCCCGGATCTACAAGCACACGCACCGCTGCGTTCGACCTCACGCCACCATGAATGGGAAACAAACAGATTCGTTCCACTGCGTATCACTGGGATGGAAGAAAACCAGATCGGTGCCGCCCTATGCCGCAACTTACAGGGAAGAATCCCCGATTGAAACGCCTTGTCATGCCTGTTGAAGTTTGTCGGTGAGTGAATAGAAGCCAATTTAATGGGCTGAGTTTGAATTTATGGATGCTGAGATTGGTTGACTAGAGCTCGATGAATTTTTAGGGGCTAGAATCGAGCTTGAAGATTTGTGATTGATGCTGTCTCTATTCCAGGTTTGGAGGGGGCCTTGTGTCTTCAGATTCACCTGTTGCAACTCTGTTGAAGGCCGCACACCATGTGATTGACGAAATGGCTCAATAAACTCAAACCATCACCTGCTGCACCATCAAGCGCAAATTCTAGAATATTTCCACTGGAGCAGCGGAGAATATAAACAATTCTCCTATGATTTTTCTCGAACCTCTGTATGTGCGATCGTGGGGAAAAGACACTCCTAGCTGAGTTGATCTTAACCAACGACAACGAAACTTAGCATCCACCTGAGGAAATAAGATCTTAATTCTCTCTGCACTAAAAGTAGGGGAGAAAGGCCGATGCTATAAATATTTTCCATCTTCCCCTGGTAGAATGATTCCCCATCTGCCAATTGTAATTAATTTCTTAATTTATGCATTTTCATGTTCAATTATGTTTTTTTATTGAATTGTGTCATTCTATTCTCCATCTTTTCAAAATGTTTCTCCCCTCTGTGAGGTCCAAATGATCTGAATCTCCGTGATAATAGAAAACTAACCTATTGCGGGTGGTATGAGCGGAATCAAAGTGGCGCGCGTGAATTTACTTCACTCGAAGTTTTTTTATTCTGGTGCGACAGTGGAAGTGGAGTATAGAGGAGACAATCATCGCTCTACATTCAATTTTGCACTCATTTATTTGTTTCACTTCAACATCTCCCTCCATTCATCACACTTCATACTAGTGATTCATGTGATTTGAGTGGAAGAATGGTATGCAATTGTTGTCAGGTGAGTGAGTAAATCCATTCACTCAATTAAGGAGCGTGTTCACCCATTCATCAAGGAGAATATATGAAATTCATGATCAATTTAGAGGATCCCTTGAGTAGATTATAGGTTTTATAATAAATAAAAAATAGTAGTGGGTGTATAGAAAAATGATATCGGGTCTGTGCATTGAGTTAGAAGGTTTAGAATAAATGTGAATAATGACCAGATCCGCTGGAATTCACCTTAGGACCTCCTGCATTTCTTCCTGACCCCTTTGTCTTGTTTTCTGCATTTATTTTATTTTCAATTCATTTTATCAAAAAACTAAACAAACATCACATCTCCTGATTTTTCTCTTTCAAAACATCAAAAACAAAAACAAGAAAAACATAAATACTTGGATACTGAAACTCCCAAACTCTACTCCTTGAGAGACAACTCTGGTCAACCACTAGGCTGCATTATAAGGTTTTAAAAATTCTGCTTGACTTTGGTCCATGACAACCATGCAATCAGGAATTTCATGATGATAAGGTTTAAAAAATGAAAGCTGAATGTGAGAAGTTAAGAAAAATAATTTGAATTTAAAGTGTTTTGACTTGGAGATAAAATTGAAAAACTTGGAAGCTACTCAAGTTGAATCTTCAAATGAGTTGAGAAAAGAGTCACTGCCATAATTTTTAAGGAGAGTCACACTTCACAGAAGACTCAAACCAACGACAGAAGAAATTTTAATCATTCAAAAGATACATCTTCCTTAGTCTTGAAGAAACAGGTAAACCCATGTTCTGATAACATTGTTTCCACTAATTCTAATTCTATGAATAATGAAAGTTACAAATCTAAACCAAAACTTAAGTGGGCGAAGAAAAGTAATAAACCAACCACTTCTAAAAAGGTTGAAGGAAAGAAGAAAACTGGAGAGATTTCCCCATATGGTTTTTGGAAGTATGAAGCACATTCAAAATCCAAAAGAAACATCAACCAGCCAGTCTACAATGAAAAGGAAGAAGAGTGGATTTATTGCTCATTAGTGGTGTTGTGGAAAGTTTAGACATAGGGCCATTGACGGCTGGTATAACATCTCAACTGCTGTAAAATAGAGAAGTCTTATATTAAGTGTGAGTCATATAGAAGATAAGAAGGATTCACCTAAGCACAACCAAAGAACACAGAAGAATGGAAATCTATTTACTTTGAATGGATTTGAATATCTTGAAGACTTCTATGGAATGTGGGATGAAAGTACTCATGGTAATTATGAGTGTAGGTTTGCATCTACCAAGCACAACTCTATTACAACCAATGGAAGGAGAATAAAAAATATGAATAAAAATGAAAGGAAAATGGACTATAAGTCTACCTTAGGGTGTAAAGAAATAGAAGTTATCAAACTTATCACACCCAAGAAAGAAGTAAAGGAAGACAGAACACCCAAGAAAAGATTATTCTTTTATAGATGAAAATGACACATCATGGATAGTCTCAAGCAATCCATGAATATTAAAATTAATGGAAGTAATTTGGAACAACAAAAGGAATCAGTGTGACAAACAAACAAGTGGATTGGTTTATTAGAAGACATTAGTGATGAAGAAGTTGATTTTTTTCAAAAGTTACCAATGAAAAGTAACTTAAAGAAAGATAAGATGTTGTGTGGAAGATGTAGGGTGGCCATATACACTTCTCAAAATTTAATGACATGGTTTCTTAGATAGGATAAGTTGGTAAATAAAAAGAAGAAGGCTTTGGAAGATACATGCTCCACAAAGATGTATGTGAAGAAGAAATCTTATTATAAGAACAAATTTGAAAATATTCCAAAAGATTATATGACTCTCTAGATAATGCAGTTTGAAGCGGCAGTGAGGATGGAGGAGAAAGAACAAAAGAGTTCAAATTCCTTACTGATAGAAGTTAATAAAAAAATTCCACACATAGTAAAGGTTGAAAGTAAATCTAAACATAAGAAATCCATGCCACCCAAGGAAAAAATTGGCTAGAAAATCAAGGGTGAAAGCATGAAGAAAGATAGATCTGAAATGAATATAGTTTCTAGATTGGTAAATAAATCTCAATATTATTTCTCTAACTAATGATAAAAGGAAAATCCACCTTATTCTATAATAAGTTTCAATAAATTTTAACAAAAAATGAACTGGCAGTGATGCAATTTAAGTGGATCCCTAGATATTTGAGTGTTGTAAACACTTCATAAATGGTTGAAAATATCCATAATGGAATTTTCTACTCACAATTGGTATCAACCATGGTGAAGAAGATAGATGGATTTAACCTATTTAAGAGGAGTGAAGCTAAAGCTGGTGAATCCAATAATTTAAAAAATTAAAATGAAGATTCTAAATTCCAGAAAATTGGATAACTAAGACACTAAATGATGAAAATCCAGTGGATTGAAGAATTGAATTACCTGTAATAGAACCTTTATATGATGATGAAGTTCTGGATGATTAAAATATATGGATTTCATTTTTTGTCATATTTTAGGTACACTGATACCCTATCCTATCCTTATATGAAAAATCAATGTGTGTTTCAAAGGTGGGGAGATCACCGGAAAAATAAAGTTACACCTACGAAAGCAACACTAGTGGAAAGAAATATGAAAATAGATAGTTGGAAGATCTATGAAATATGAAGTTGGGAATAAATTTTGTACCTAAACAATCAGAAGAGTTCAGAATTCAAGTCATACATTATCTTACTTTTCATTCAATGGAAAATATATCCCAATTACTTTTGATTTTTGGGATTCAATTTGAGTTGATCAAAAGTTAAGTCAATCGGAAGATAGAATAGAGGAAGGAACCCAACACACCTTGTATAGAACAACACTGAAACTTTATAAGGTACATACTGAGTAGAAGAATCATAGAATTGACAAAGGCATAACCCATGTATAAGACATATTAACTTTGAGACATAATCATTTGGATCCGTGTATGATTCATTTGACAAAGACCTATGCACTAAAAATTAAGTATGTGTGTGAAGAATCATGGAGTTGTCATGTCACTTAAAGTTAGAGTAATGAAAGATGATGATGAAGAATCCAAAAGAAGCTGGCAATAAAGAAAATTAATCTATGATAAGAACTTAAAGTAATATTAATGGAAGATGAGGTGGAATTGAAATAACCATAAAACTATGTGGTTCTTAAGAAGATCATCAAAAATTCAATTAGAAGTCTGAACATAAGTTGAAGCACTAGAATTTGAGGTAATGAGACAGGCTGATGACTTTGGATGATGATAAGGGAAAATTATTAGAATATTATATGATCTATCCAAGTGAGGAGGATAGTTGGAAGATATAAGTCTAACTATGAGTGATACTGAAGGTATAATCATCAAAAGTAGTTTGAAAATCTAATGACCTTGGGAGATGATAAACCAAAGTGTCAAAAGAAATGAAAGACTAAAGTGATAAATCAATTTTTTTTCAAAATTCCAACTGATCGGATGATAAAGATTATCATAATATATGAAGATCAAATGATTGAAAGAAGAATCCACAAGACAAAGTATTAACCAAGTGTTAGTGAAATGGGTGAAGTCCATTGGAAGCACAAAATTTAATTCAGAGATCATCCAGAGAAGAAAATGTTGGGGATGGCGGAGAGTTGAGAAGAATCCAATGCAAAACTAGATGAAGGGTAGAATGAAGTCCAAGTTATAATTATCAAAATATATAAAAGTTAGGTGACTAAAACATGCCAAGTGACTTCACATAAATATTGTGAAGTTACAATAATTATGATGATGTTGATATGGAAATTAAAAATTCCAATACTCATTAAGAGAATCTTATAATTCAAGTCAAAAAAATACATAAAGAATTGAGATATTATTGAGAAGAGAAAACGAGATGGAGAAGTTGACCAAGTACATTCCATAAGATCTATTAGGTCAAAGAGTTGAGAAGAATGGAACTTACAGTTCTGAATAAGATGATTAATTTCATTAGATTCAGTTGATCGGAAGAAGGAGAGCTAGACTGATGTCAAGTACAACTTTCAATATAACCATATGTTGAAGTTCTGTGATGTGAGAGCTCTAGAATTTTAACTTTTAGAAGGTGAAGAAGACCAAGAACAATGTCATGTAGAATTTGTACAATTTTTAGATGTTGAAAACTATAAAGTGATGTCTCTAGAATTAAGTTCATAGGAAGTAGAATAAGGCCGAATTTCATGTGAGTTCAATGGAATGTAACTAGAAGTCAAAAACCTATTCATGGTTCTCATGGAGAACCTTTAAAGACCGGTGGTTCCAATACAAACAACACCACTATTCCTACCAAGAGATAGAAGGGGATTTTAGGTAGATATCCAAACCACATGTGTAACATTTTTAAAATAGGAGTTCAAGATAATAACTATTCTCTAGGGTAAAGGTTAATAACTTGATCTATTATAACACATTTGAGAATAGTGAAATTTGTGGAATTGAATTATAACTAGACATAGCAGGAGTGTTTTTACCACACTGGGGGAGAACCTTGTAAAAATATACGTGTTTTGTTTCCTTTAAATTATATGAATTGCATATAAGAGTAAGTGTTGAGTACACATATCAAAGATTAATAAATCCCAACTGATGGCAGGGGTTCAAACAACTTAAAGTGGGTGAAAGTTTATATTGATGTTATTCGATAAAAAAGTTGTATACATTGATTCACCCACCCTAGTGTAATCTCATAGTCTACTAGGACTTTATAAAACTTTTGGCTATCCAACCACATTGACTCACGGCTCCTAGATCTATTGAGTGAAGTCCAAACTTCTTTAAATACTAACCTTTCGTTTATTCAACACTTTGGCTTTAAAGTTGCAACAAGCTATCTATGGATACTTCTTTGAAGAAATTTTTTGTAAAGTTATCCAAAAAATTTCATAAGAACTCTCTAATAATTAATGGAACCCTAAAATATAGATAATAAGAACCTCATACATATGGTTTTATTAAAATTCAAGTTATAAAAGGCACTTGACATAATATTTCTTTGAAGAATTTTTAGTTATTCATAGAAAATGAAATCATTTTCTATTTATCATTCTTGTTACTATGTGATCACACTCACAACATAACCATTCATAAACAAAAAACATTTTTCACTCATGAATTCAATTTTATTTATGCATATTTTTTCATTATTCTATGTGATTTCATATAAACTACACATACACAAATACATTGAACCATACATGAATAAATAAATGATGTGATTATGATCATTTTTAATGGTTGATCCATTGAGTGAATAATGGATCAACCTATACCCTAGGGTTAACTCTTTGATCTACGTCCAACTTGAGTTGTAGCTTCCACCCTATCCAATGTGTCTAACTTTCGTATGGTGCATCACTAAGTTTTGGTGCGAACTACATCACCTTTCATCCTCCTCATTATACAAAAATACTCACACATAGGTGAGGGGTCTCAAGAATGAGAGATACAAATAAATAATTCTCTTTCATGGGCATGCAAGCCCTTATGTGTATAATGAAGTGAAGAGATAACATGAAAACCATTATTTTTTAATTAATTATTACAAACATCACACATTGAAATAAATAAATAAAACTTAAACATACAATGGGCCATATTGCTTATGATCAGTCAGCATGCATTAAACTCTTATAATAAAATAAAATTTATAAATAATTCTACTTTAGGAAATTAATTATGATTTAAAATAAATTTAACTAATTTCAATTCATAATTTACTTGTCTCATGATTCCAAAAATTATTTTATTAAATTCAAAATATTTTTTAATTATTTATGGAATTTTTTATAGATTTTTGGGCTACCTAGGAATGAATAAATCACTGAGAAGAGGTTACTGACCCTAACTGGGTCCAGATAGGTAGGATGGGTCGGGCAGGGATCAACACAACTTGACCCAGGTCAATGAGTCAGGGCACCTCATGCGGGGTGCGTGGGGTTAAGTAGGAGGGGTTAATGGGCACAACCATTTTTAAAATAAAAAAATGTTTTCTTATAAAAATTCCCTGCCACTCGTGTGATGTGGGCAGTTGTCTCCTTACAACAATGTGGGGTGGTTGATTGGCCAAACATGTGGGTGTCCATTACCACCTATCACAAAAGATTTTTTTTTACCTATCACGCACGAATGCACAGATGACCCCCATCGGCCAGCTTTATCACCGGCTAGTCCCACAGTCAATGACTCGCCATCTATTACAACCTCCACTATACCATGTTTTTGTGTGTTCACATTCACATGCACCTATTTGTGTGTGTGTGTGTGTTTAATTTTTAGCTGAAAATGTGTTCTTCAATCTTCCAATAGTCATATCTCAGCTATCTGATCTCATATTGAAGGTGTTGAGACTGTATCGATATCATCTAACTGAATTTATGAAAATTTAATTTAAATTTCAACTTAAGAAATCACATGATCATTCTGACACCACTAGATGATATTGAGTGTATAGAGAAAATGTAAAAGAAGAGGAAATTATAATTTTTAACACTGGATAGATGTCATAATATCATATCCGGTGAGGCATCACTCAATCATCAGCCTGAGGATCTAATGTTAACTAAATAAGTATGAAACATAAATCTAAATGATACCTCAATTGATTTAAATATGTAGGCATGTTCATCACATCGTTGGTGATCACTATGCATTCTTCCCATCTCCAGTGATCATTTATCTTAAGATAATAGGTTATTGTCTTTTATTTATTAGAAAATACCTCTAAGAAGTGATATTTTGAATCTAAGAGAGGAAGCTACAAATAATGTTCTACAATAAAATCCTACAATGGACCCCTCTTTGGTTGAATCAATAATTTTCACCATTTAGACACTAGGTTGAGTGGGTATCGGGCACTAAGGACGAGCAATGGACCATGACTCCAAATTTACTAAGTAGAATCCACCCAACTTCCATGGTGACAAAGGAACATAGGAATCTAAGGAATGTATTGAGAGGATTTAGAGGAATCTGATGTGGATTTTTCCATGTACGTTCTTGAGGGACTAAGAAGGAGATGGTGGGACTCTATTGTTTAAGTTAAGTTGCATGAGGATCTTCCATAGACCACCTTTAGGAAAATCTTCAACCAGTAGTTTTATCTTGAAATGTTGCATGTGGAAGACCTAGGAGTTTTTATATTAGATCAAGGGGAGCATACCATTTTGGAGTATTCCACCCATTTCTCTAATTTAGTGCACCTAGCACCTGATATTGTTACAAATGATTACCTTAAGGATAAGATGTTTGAGATGGGGATGAAGATTGATACTCAATGAATGCTTATTCTATTATGCCTTCTGATTTTTTTGAGGTGGTGTATAAAGTAGTTATGAATGAGGCAGACACAGCTGGGAGAATGAGCTTGGGAGGAGCTTCAGTTACTATAGCTGTTACCCAGGGTGTATCCTCTAGCCAGAAAAGGAAATGAAAGGGTGCACAGTTTTATTCAGGATCAATTTTAGGGGCCTCATTGGGAAATAAGAAGTTTATTTTATATCAGTGTGGGAGACCTAGTCATACCAATCCTAACTATATGAAATTCCATGGACTTATCATCATTGTGGGCAGTGTGGTTATCTAAAACATTTTTTTGGAAGGATGTTCCAAGGCGGTAAGTTTGGATCCACTCTCACCAAAGGTTTGAGGGTTCATTTTGATGATTCCAAGGGAGGTGGATCTTATCCTTAGGAAAAGGGGGTGTTCATGTGACTAAGAAAGTTCAAGTAGGAACTGATACCGAATGTCTTTACACAACATATTATGTACCAATGGAATTTGAGGTAGGGCCGACTATTATTAGAGGTACAGTGTTTATTTTATCCTCTATAGTTCTATCTTTATTTGATATAGGTGATACACATTATTTTATATATTCAATTTGGTTGATTTGTTAGGAATTATTTATAAGCTCATTAAATTTTTTTGGATCTTTCCATGACTTTAGAAAAGAAGTTTAAATTGGGTTTTAATTGTCATTTGTGTCAGGAAATGATAGTTGACTTCAAAGTAGTGTGGGATTTTTTTGTTCTTGATCTTGATGTCTTAGAATTGATTATTGGAATAGATTGGATGAACAATATTAAGGACTAGATCAACTATTATCATCGTTGAGTACAATTTATATCTCTCAATGGGGTCTCTCATGTCTTTTCGGGTGAGGGGGGTTCTAGGTTTGGGAGAGAAAGGCATGTTGTACCTTATGCTAGAGTGATCTCATGCCAGTTTTCAAAGGTATTTCTTGATACCTTTGATACTAATTTTAGAAATCCACTTCCTTAAATGGTTAGTTCATATCCTAAGGTCTTCTTTAAGTATTTTTTTGGTTTACCACCATAGGGAGAGTTTGAGTTCTCTATTGAACTACACCCTGGTATGATTCCCATTTCTATTCCATCTTTTCGCATGGAACCTATTGAGTTAAAGATTCTTAAAGTTTAGTTGTAAGATCTTGAGGCTAAGGTATTTATTCATCCTAGCATGTCACCTTGAGCTTCATCGGTCCTATTTTCTAAGAATGCATATGGGATCCTCATACTTTGTGTGGATTATCAAAAGTTAAATTAGATGACTGTTAAGAATAAGTATCTCTTGTAAATGATTTATGATCCCTTTGATCAACTTAGCAAGGCTCATTGGTTTTCAAATATTGACCCTTGGTTAGGGTACCACCAGTTGAGAGTCCGAGAAGATGATATACCTAAGACAACATTTAGGATCTGATATGGTCATTTTGAGTTTCTAGTTATGCCATTCAGTCTCACTAACACTTTTATGGTATTTATGGAACTGATTAATTGAATATTTCATCGTTTCTTGGAATATTTTTTGGTCATGTTTTTGGATGATATTTTAGTGTACTTTAGGTTATAATAGGAGCAACATGATCATTTGGATATTATCCTTAAAACCTTGAGAGAACATCTTCTGTATAGTAAGCTTTCTAAGTGTGATTTTGGATCGAAGAAGTAAAATTTATGGGGAATTTTATATCTAAGAGGGGTGTATTGGTGGATCCTAAAATGATTTAGGAATGTATTGGGAGTATTATAGAAATGTGTTTATGATTTGGAGTTTCTTAGGCTTGTCTAGTTATTACAGGTGTTTCTTATAGGACTTCTCTAAGATTTCATCTCTAATGATAGCTTTAACTCGTAAGGGTGTAAATCTTGAGTGGAATGACAAGTGTCATAGATCTTTTAAGTAACTTAAGGTAAGATTGAAATCAACTCTAATTTTGATTCTTCTAAAACCAGGTTTAGGATATGATGTGTTCTGTGATGCTTCTGGTATGGGATTGGGTTGTGTCTCGATGAAGGGGATCAAGTGGTGGCCTGTGGCTCTCACAAACTACACCCTCATGAGAAGAACTACCCTACCCATGATTTGGAGTTGGTAGTGGTTATGTATGCACTCAAAACATAGTGTTACTATCTCTTTAGGGATTGGTTTATGATATATTCTGATCATAAAATCCTAATGTAACACCCTGATATTTTTTGAATTATTATTTTTCAACTTAATTTAATATTTTTGATATTTTTCATTTCATGCAACACTGAAAATAGTTTATTTTATATGTTTGGATTACGTTATATGCAACACCAAGTTAATCGTGCACTACATGCAACATAAATTTTAGGTTTCTCTACATAAAACACTGAGGTTATCTTGCATTACATGCAACAATGACTTTCCTCGATGCCTTACGTAACATACATGATCGAGTTTTACCAAAGAATAATATATTATTAAAATATTATTATTTAATATAATAAGATATAACCTAGCCATTAAATTAGCATCTATGAATAGTATTAACTAATTTATGAAAATATATGGTTTAAAAAAATATAATATGAATTCATAATTTACCAATTAATTATAAATTAATATAAAAACTGATTGAATATAAAGGAAAATATTAATATTTGTATGGTCATAATGTTGTTTTACCCTATTAAATTAAATTAATTACCATTAGTGAGTGTTATTAATGTAACAAATATTTCATATGTTCAATAAAATATTTTTGATATTTATCCAATATATTTGATAGACATAAGATAAGAACAAACCCAATTTTATGCTTAAAACCCATATTTTTATTAAGACATTTTTACCGCCTTTTAATGGTGAACCCATTTTGAATACTTTTTTTGGAAATTTTATAGATTTAATATGTAAAAATAAACTTCATATTTGAAATATAAACATAATAATTAGGATAGGGTAGATTTTTGGTATTTTTTTGTGAAGTTTCATTTTTTTAATGAATAGTAAAAAATACTGAATTTTAATTCAAAACTATTTTTTTATATAATTTATTTATAAAGTTAAATTATATTTTAAATTGGTTTAAAAGTTTAATTAGATAATAATTTTATCAATTAATCCAATTTAGTCCATTTTAACTAATTTCACATTGAAATTGGATATAAAAAACTTAGCAAACTTTTGATCATTTTTACTTTAAAACCCATAGTGTCTTCCTGCCAGTGGGATTAATTTTAAATTAATTTCTGCCACTTATGTGATTGGAATTTTGAAAAATAGATTAAATATATTTAATCTTAGTAATATATAATTTATATTAAGGTCAACATAGTTTTTACCAAAAAGATAAGCGCAAGTAATTAAAATTAATTACATTGATTAAGAAAAATTTAAGCTTAACTAAGGACTGAACATTAAATTTAAGACCCAAATGACTTAGAAACATATCCAAGATCCATTTTATGGACATATTTTGACCATATTTTATCTTTTATCGAATTTGGTCCATTATGGGATCCACTTTACATGTGAAAAACGTGTATGGAATTCCTTTTTCAAAATATTACAAGAGTGTCACTCCTCCTCCACTATAAAAAGGCCTCCTCTCCTCTCACTTCCTTACACCTATAAAGCAAATTGGTTCAACAAAACTCTACTATAATAATCTCACAACATCCGTACCTTACTCTTAGAATCACCTCCTTATACAAAAATCAATCCAAAGAATCCTTTTGGCACAAACCAAAAGGAGTTACTGGATTAAGAGGTAACATCTTCTCTCAAGCTATATTATTTTATTTTATTTCTCCACCCCCTCCACTCTATATATTAAATGATCGTATAAAAAACAGTATATTAAATATACTAGTATATTTTTATGCTAATTTTTTGAACTAAACTTATACACACCTCCATCTAATGAGTAACGAATATACTGTTTACGTGTATGATGAACTACTGCCTCACAAAACGATGATTGTTCATTTTTTCTTATCGCATCTCATGGTGAGAATTATGATGGAAAATATGTTTATATATGTTATATATTATATTTATTATTCCTTTAATCTTATTTAATCATTTTACAACACATATCATTATACTTTCCATTTGGTGTAAATACGATAATTTCGTTTGAGGAAGTGTGGACTACCGCCCCCTCAAAGCGATGTGATTCGTTCACACACTACATGGAATGTATTAAGGATGGTTTTAGTGAAATTATATGATATATATGATATAATAATTCTACATTAATAATTATATATATACATATATATACATATATGCCATTTACCTTCTTTTTTTCAATACGATAATTAAACGGAAATAGCGTTCATGCGTACATACGACCTACCATCTCCATGAACGATGTATTCCATTTTATACTTATATATTATATTTATTATTATAATACATATATAATTAATATAAATGATATTTATATCATGATAAACATTCTGAAAATCATTATATAAGTATAAGGACTAATGATATAACAAATTAAGACACATGTGAAGAACAAAACAAATATTATCCAATGTGAAACCTTAACATAGGATTGTTAAAAATGGGGTAATATAAGGTAATAATCATACCATATATGGTATTAAATATAATAATATGGTTATTTAAAATATTTATAATAAATTTATATTTATTATACAGGTGTTTTGAATGAGTACGATGAGAGTCAAGACATAAGGAAAGGGAATTTCATCTCAGTTTTTATATCTGTGAGATACATGCCATGTTCACCACTCTTTTATTTTTTGTGGTGTATATATTATCATGAATGTATTATATGATTATTATTCTTAAATTTATGTGTATTTACATATCCAATCTATGATATTTCTTTCATGGGGTTTATATTTCAAGAGTTAACAAATTGGTAAGATAATTTTGTCTCAATTCACCTTCTTTGAGAAACATGTTTTGTTATGACCCTAAATTCTTTATCAAGGTGTATTTGACATGTTGTATTATGAATATACTTATTTTAATGATATTATAGGATTCATGTAATTCCATTTTATTTCATTTAAATTATGATCCCAAGTTACCATGTGGTAAGAGTTTATTGAAATAATCTCATCGCGTTTCGAGATTGTTTATATTTATGCGTACTTTGATAAAATATTATGATCTATCTCTCAAGAAAAATCATGAATCTTATTATCCTATAGTTATTCATGATTTATTCATTTATTTGTACCATTTTTCTACTATTTGGTACATAAGATAGTTAAGAAATTGTTTTTAAGAAAACCTAAATTTACCCTCTCTTCGGTCAGAAATCTGTATTCCTTAAAAACCATGTTTTCTAAAAAGGTTCTCCAAGAATATTATTATTTTATCTGATAATCATTAAAATACATTTTTGTCATTATTTTTTACCAATGTTTTCAAAGGAATATTTTTTTCATTTTCTGAACAAGTCATTTTTCTAACCTTTACCATGAAAAATGAATGTTCTTCTTAACTCGTACAAAATGCATGTATTTACCCACCATTATTTCTATGAATATTACTTTGCATGTTTAAAAGGTTAATTTTTATGAAAATGTTTTTAAAATTAATTTTCAAATAAATGGTTTTCAAAACATTTTCAAGATTCATATTTTTTCAAAGTATTTTTCAAGGGAAATGGTTTTCAATATGTTTTCATGCTTTTTTATAAGTTTTAAAGGAAAATGGTTTTCAAATGATTTTCAAGCCTTATTTATAAGTTAGAAAAGTATTTTCAAAGAAACGGTTTTCAAAATATTTTCAATCTCTCTTTATATGTTTTCAAAGAAAAAGGTTTCCAAAAGTTTTTTAAAGAATTATTTATAATCTTGCAAGTTTATTTTTCAAGAAAATGGTTATCAAAAGTTTTTTATGTTTTAAAATCCTTTTTTAAAAGAAGAACAAATATTTTCCTCAAGATATGTTTTCAAAGTATATTTCCAAGTTATTTTCCATCTAAGATGACATATGTTGATGTTACTCATTCCCTTCTAGGAAATGATCTGAAGGTTCCATTTATATCCTTTCTTGAATGGATTATGTTTTGATGGAATAATTATTATGACACCCATTTCTATTCCATGGGTTTTATGCTTTTGAAACCCGCTTCTTTTTATAGGTTATGCTTTTATGAATTGATTATGAAACCTATATTTTTTCATAGGTTATGATGTGATGAAATTTTAATTATTCCCATTTCATTTCATGGGTTATGATTTAAATTTTATAAAACCTATCTCTTTTTATGGATCATGATATGGTGAAAGTTTTATTTTGTGTCACATGTATGAATGATGTTATTATGAGATGGGTGAGACCTATATCTCCCTCCAATGCATTGGGTAAGGATGGAAGAATCATGAGTAAAAATTCTATGCGTGAACCTGGTTACATGTTCACAATATTATATATGGACCTAGTTGTATGTCCATAAGTTTAGGCATGAACCTAATTACATGTTCAAAATGTTATGAGTGAACATTATTATATGTTCACAATGTTATGCATGAAACTAATTTCATGTTCATAATATTATTCATGAACCTGATTTCATGTTCACAACATTATGCATGGACATGGTTGCATGTCCATAAGTCTATGAGAGGTCCTGATTTCATGTCCTTAACTTAATGCGTGAACCTGTTTCTACTTATACACGTTCACTATATTATACATTGATGTGTATTCCACCATTCCATGTCTTATTTCTATGTTATACTTCCATAGATTATGCTCTTTATTTCCTTATGATTCATGTCATATAGACTACAAATATTTATTCCATGATTCATGTTTATAATCTTTGATATGTAGGGTATGATCTTCTAATGATCACAATCACGTTCTTATACCCTTATGTTCATGATATGCACATACATTTCCTTTATTTACCCTTACCGATCATTTGAGATCACACCTTTATTATGTTTCCTTTCCCCAAGTTATGAAGAATTTTTTTTTAATTAGAATTACTAAGGGGGGAGATATTTGTGGGAAACATTGAATATATTTCACTGGGCTAAAATATTTTTGTTCCAAGTTTCCAAAGTCACTAAACTAATGCGGTCTTTGGGAATCTGTTTGTATAATGTTTTAAGTATTCTGCAAAAGTGGTGTAATGCTAACGTATGAAAAGTGAGGGTCACTATAGTTAGTATCAAAGCGAAGGTTTAGTCAACCTATGTAAAAAAGTATGAGAAATCTTTATAAATATCCCTAGGTATATTTCTAAGGATATGTCTAGGTATGTCTCCAAGGATAAGTATATTAATGAGTTAACATTTAGGAAAATGTCTTGGAATTTTTGTAAAGGATATAGTGAGTTGTTTCCTAGAAATATATACCTATATGGATAATACAAGTAGATGTGGCTTTGGTACAAATATACCTAGGCGTAACAAATCTGATAAGATATCCTGGGCCTAACTTAGGGTAATCTGGTACATGACAACGGGCCTTATTGTACACCTAGTTTGACACTCTTGGGGGATATACATTATGAATTCAAAAACTCTTTACGATCCATCATGAAGGATTTAAATAGAGGATGACTATGAATAACCTATGATAAACCTAAGGTTTCATAGATTAAAGAAGTAGGATTCATGATTTAATCACCTTATAAGTAATTTTTCATGATTATATGGTATCCCAACATGATAAATGTTTCTCACACTATGAATTATTATTTTAGTCAATAGAGAGAACTATAAGGAACATGTTTAACCTTTAATGTTTTATATGTGGGAAGTATCAACATTATTCGAATCAATTTCCCATGTGGAAATATCATAAAGAGAATCAGGAAGGTGGTATGAGTATTGGTTATACATCTGAATATAAAGAGAACACAAGTGACATGTGAAAGGTATGTGATGTTCTTCCATTATTCTTTACTTTAAACATAAGAAGCGTGATTAGATTGATGTTTAGAAACCTTAATACATGATTCATATTTCATATTCTAGGAAATAGGTAATAAGGAATAAGTTAATGAATCATGAGTAATGGTTTAAGAATAAAGTTGGATGAATGAAGTATTTATGTTTTGGAAATTCAAAGATTATGTTATATGAATCATTAAATATATAAGTTTTTTCAGTATAAGTTTTAATTAAGGATTGAAAAGGATATATGGAATGGTAATTTCATGTAAATTTGATATTTTTATTAAGGGAAGGTAACCCTTAATTAATAACTGGTGTTGAGATAATGATCTTGGGATAAAGATATGTTGGATATGAATAAGTAAATTGGCCAGTATGGATTATCCTAGAACTTATTATTGACAAAGTGTTCTATCTCATCATGGATGAAGTTTACAACTTCTTGGATTTAAATAATATATCCAGTAATAATTGGAATAAAGAATCATGCATGTTTTCCAAAAGTATTTATGGTAGTTAAGGTTATTACCATGTTTTAAGAGAATATATGATAAGGGTATTCACATGTTTGGAATACGGAAAAAAATAAGTAATTTTTGATATATGGGGGATCAATGTTAAGTTTCTTTCATGAACTTATTTCTAAAGTTTTTTATTTTCATATTTCATAAGGGTTATAAGGTTAACCATTTATGGAAATATTAAGTCAAAGTTCAGATGAAGTTTGTGAGAATAAAGTATTATCTCACCACATGTGGATTTATTAATATTGAATAACCTGTCATAAAATCTTGGTGTTGATGATAATTGGTAACATATAGGATTGAATATCATGGATCTCATGATCTGTTAGTGCTTTAGGAATGAAAATCTCACCTTCCTTTTTGGAGAAAGAGGTGAAATGGATCAAGGAAAAAAAGGGCGAGGTTTTCCTGAAATCATGCAAGTATATATTTTTATGAAAATTATTTAACTTTTAGAAAAAGGATCTTGAAACAAAAAATGTTATCCTAGTACCTTCGTTTCTGATCAATCAAATGGTCCCTTAGGTCATCGTAGATTTATGGCTTTGTGATTGTTAACTTTCTCCTAGAATTATTCTCTATTACTCTTCATCAGAATATGATGTTTATATTTCTCTTTCATGTCCATGTCTTCACTTCCCACCTATGTTATACCATATGGAAACCCAATTATATGTTACTTAGGGTAACCGTTATGTTTCCAATTTTCCTTTTTAAAAGGAAGTTTTAGAATTAATTTTTACCATGTGGGTTTCTATGAATGAAACTTTCAAGTATTAAACCTTTGATAACCTAGATGAATTTCAAGGGATAAATTAATTTTAAGGAGGGTATAATGTAACACCCCAAGATTTTGTGAATTATTATTTTTTGAATTAATTTAATCTTTTTGATATTTTGCATTTCACACAATACTGAAAATAATTTATTTTATATGTTTTGATTACATTATGTGAAATACCAAGTTAATCATGCACTACACACAACATAAATTTTATCTTTATCAATATGAAACACTGAGGTTAGATTACATTACATGCAACAATGACTTTCCTTGATGCCTTGTGTAACACACATGACCGAGTTTTACCAAAAAATAATATATTATTAAAATATTATTATTTAATATAATAAGATATAACCTAGTGGTTAAATTAGAGGTTATGAATATTATTAATTAATTTATGAAAATATATTATTTACAAAAATATAATATGAATTCATAGGTTACCAATTAATTAGAAATTAATATGAAAATTGATTGAATATAAAGGAAAATATTAACATTTGTATGGTCACAATGATGTTTTACCCTATTAAATTAAATTAATTACCATTAGTGAGTGTTATTAATTTAATATATATATGTTATATATTCAATAAAATATTTTTTATATTTATCCAATAGATTTTATAGACATAATATAAGAACAAATCCAATTTTATGCTTAAAACCTATATTTTTATTAAGTCATTTTTATCACCTTTTAATGGAGAATCCATTTTAAATCCAATTTTTTGAAATTTTATAGATTTAATATGTCAAAATAAAAATCATATTTGAAATAGGGACATAATAATTAGGTTAGGGTAAATTTTTTATATTTTTATGTGAAGTTTCATTTTTTAATAAATAGTGAAAAATACTGAATTTTAATTCAAAATCGCTTTTTCGTCTAATTTATGTATAAGGTTAAATTATAATTTAAATTGGTTTAAAAGTTTAATTTGATAATAATTTTATTAATTAATAAAATTTAGGTTATTGGAACCAATTTCACATTTAAATTGGATATAAAAAACTTAGCAAACATTTGATCATTTTTAATTTAAAAACTCACAATATCGTCATGTTAGCTGGATTAATTTTAAATTAATTTATGAAACTTATGTGATTTAAATTTGGAAAAATGGATTCCATATTTTGAATCATAATAGTTTATAATTTATAATAAGGTCAAATTAGTTTTTGAACAAAAATATTAGTGAAAGTAATTAAAATTAATTACATCGATTAAGGTAAAATCAAGCTTAACTAAGGACTAAACCTTAAATTTAAGACCCAAAACGACTTATAAACTTGTCCAAGGTACATTTTATGGAAATATTTCGACCATATTATCCCTTTAATATAATTTTTCTATCACTACGGGAAAAATGGGTATTTGCGACGGGAATAAATCCCGTCGCAAATAGCCCCGTTAAAAACTTATTTGCGACGGGGGTATTTACCCGTCGCAAATAAGTAGGCTTTTGCGACGGGATTGCTTTCCCCGTCGCAAAAGAACTGGCGCGCGTTGCGCGCCAAATCGCGGGAAACATATTTGCGACGGGGGAATTCCCCCGTCGCAAATAACCGGCGGCGGTAAAAGGTATTTGCGACGGGAATATTCCCCCGTCGCAAATAGTATGTCGGCAGGTGGTTATTTGCGACGGGACCCGTCGCAAATAACTATTTAACCGTTGACCGTAATAAATGTTGGCTAAGGTATTTGCGACGGGTACCGTCGCAAATAACACTATTTGCGACGGGAATCCCGTCGCAAATGGACCCGTCGCAAATAATCTAACCTATAAATACCCCCATCCGTTTTTTTCAAATCATTCTCAAACTCCATCTTCTTCTTCTCTCAAAGTTGTATTTCTAAAGTTCAGTTTTTCTCCAGTTTAATTTTTTTCTCCCGAGTTGATATTAAAGTTTTGAAGAACGATCAGAGCAGATCAATTTTCAAGGTATTTATGTTCATTTTAATTTAATATTTATTTTTAATTTTTTATTAGTTTCAATTATTCTTAATTAGTTGTAATTTAATTATGTTTACATTGTTTTGTTACTTAATAAATTTAAATTATTAGTATTGTTCATAGTTAATGGTAATTAGGAATAATTAGTAATAATTTTTAATAATTAAGAATAAATATTAATAATTAATAATAAATACCAATAATTAAGAATAATAACATTATTACATTATTAGTATATTTTATTATTAATATTAAAATAATATAATTTTATATATATATACAATTCTCTTTTCATCTGTGTGTTTGCTGTCTTCACATGTATTATTTGTATGTGGAGATAGAAAACGCACAGATAAAAGGAGAATTGTATATAAATTAGAAAATTATATTATTTTAATATTAATAATAAAATATACTAATAATGTTATTATTTGTAATTATTGGTAATTATTCCTAATTATTGGTAATTATTCATTTAATTACTAATAATTAGGAACAATTACCAATAATTATCAATAATTAAGAATAATTAGTAATAATTAGTAATAATTAGTAATAATTACCAATAATTAGTAATAATTACCAATAATTAGTAATAATTACCAATAATTAGTAATAATTACCAATAAGTAGTAATAATTATCAATAATTAGTAATACTTACCAATAATTTGTAATAATTACCAATAATTAACAATAATTAGTAATAATTAGTAATAATTACTAATAATTACCACTAATTAGTAATAATTACCAATAATTACCAATAATTACCAATAATTACCAATAATTACCAATAATTACCAATAATTGCCAATAATTTGTAATAATTAGGAATAATTAGGAATAATTAGGAATAATTAGGAATAATTAGGAATAATTAGTAATAATTAGTAATAATTAGTAATAATTACCAATAATTACCAATAATTAGTAATAATTAGGAATAAATACCAATAATTACCAATAATTAGTAATAATTAGTAATAATTAGTAATAATTACCAATAATTAGTAATAATTAGTAATAATTAGTAATAATTAGTAAAAATTAGGAATAATTACCAATAATTAGTAATAATTAGTAATAATTAGTATTAATTACCAATAATTAGTAATAATTACCAATAATTAGTAATAATTACCAATAATTAGTAATAATTAGTAATAATTACCAATAATTAGTAATAATTAGTAATAATTACCAATAATTAGTAATAATTAACAATACTTACCAATAATTACCAATAATTACCAATAATTAGTAATAATTACCAATAATTACCAATAATTGTTAATAATTAATAATAATTACCCATAATTAGTAATAATTGGTAATAATTAATAATAATTACCAATAATTAGTAATAATTATTAATAATTATTAATAATTAATAATAATTACCAATAATTAGTAATAATTATCAATAATTAGTAATAATTACCAATAATTAGTAATAATTAACAATAATTACCAATAATTAGTAATAATTAGTAATAATTAGTAATAATTAGTATTAATTACCAATAATTAGTATTAATTACCAATAATTAGTAATAATTACCAATAATTAGTAATAATTACCAATAATTAGTAATAATTACCAATAATTAGTAATAATTAGTAATAATTAGCAATAATTACCAATAATTAGTAATAATTACCAATAATTAGTAATAATTACCAATAATTAACAATAATTACCAATAATTACCAATAATTAGTAATAATTAGTATTAATTACCAATAATTAGTATTAATTTCCAATAATTAGTAATACTTACCAATAATTTGTAATAATTACCAATAATTAGTAATAATTACCAATAATTAGTAATAATTACCAATAATTAGTAATAATTAACAATAATTAGTAATAATTAACAATAATTAGTAATAGTTACCAATAATTAGTATTAATTACCAATAATTAGTATTAATTACCAATAATTAGTATTAATTACCAATAATTAGTAATAATTACCAATAATTAGTAATAATTAGTAATAATTACCAATAATTAGTAATAATTAGTAATAATTACCAATAATTAGTAATAATTAGAAATAATTACCAATAATTAGTAATAATTAACAATACTTACCAATAATTACCAATAATTACCAATAATTAGTAATAATTACCAATAATTAGTAATAATTACCAATAATTACCAATAATTGGTAATAATTAATAATAATTACCAATAATTAGTAATAATTAGTAATAATTAGTAATAATTACCAATAATTAGTAATAATTATTAATAATTAGTAATAATTACTAATAATTACCAATAATTAGTAATAATTATCAATAATGAGTAATAATTATTAATAATTACCAATAATTAGTAATAATTAACAATAATTACCAATAATTAGTAATAATTAGTAATAATTAGTAATAATTAGTATTAATTACCAATAATTAGTAATAATTAACAATAATTAGGAATAATTACCAATAATTAGTAATAATTAACAATAATTAGTAATAATTAGTAATAATTAGTAATAATTAGTAATAATTAGTAATAATTACCAATAATTAGTAATAATTACCAATAATTCGTAATAATTAACAATAATTCGTAATAATTAACAATACTTAGTAATAATTACCAATAATTACCAATAATTACCAATAATTAGTAATAATTACCAATAATTACCAATAATTACCAATAATTACCAATAATTACCAATAATTACCAATAATTAGTAATAATTACCAATAATTAGTAGTAATTACCAATAATTAGTAATAATTACCAATAATTAGTAATAATTAACAATAATTAGTAATAATTAACAATAATTAGTATTAATTACCAATAATTAGTATTAATTACCAATAATTAGTAATAATTACCAATAATTAGTAATAATTAGTAATAATTACCAATAATTAGTAATAATTAGTAATAATTACCAATAATTACCAATAATTAGTAATAATTAACAATACTTACCAATAATTACCAATAATTACCAATAATTAGTAATAATTACCAATAATATTAGTACTATGAAAATAATAAAAAATTTATATAATATTAAAATTATCAATATTTGTAACATGTTTTGCTTTATTTTCAACATATTTAATTCTTAAAGGGTCAATTTTTAGGTCTATCTCAATAAAAAGTTTGCGTCAGTCGTGTATGATCTAAACTCTATAATTATCCTAGCTTGAGTGTTTTTTCTAACAAATTATTCAAAACCAGTAATGCTTTTATATTTTATAGAGAAATATGGAACAACGAGGTCGTCAACAATCATTATTAGGTGACCACATATGGATAAATCAACGTAGAAATCCAAACGGTTCTGGTTTAAATCCAGTATATGTTGAGGGTGTGGAGACTTTTTTATCATTTGCGGCATCAAATCCAGAATTTGTTTCAGAAGGCAAAATAAAATGCCCTTGCAGAAAATGTGCATTGAGAACGTTTGACACGTTTGACAAAGTGGGAGAACATCTCTTGCGTTTTAGTTTTCAATCAGATTATGTTTTTTGGTATCAACACGGTGAACGCAGTTCCAGAGCAGGTGATACCAACTTGATTCCGGATCCATCCCGGTTTCAAGATTTAGTACATGATGTTGCAGGTTCATCTGTTCAACATACAGAAACTCCGGCTGATATAGCTTCAAATCTTGAGTTGGCACCGTCTGAATTTTATGAGTTGTTGAAGTCTGCTGAGGATGCATTATATCCTGGCTGCAAGATGAGCAAATTAGAAGCAGTTGCAAAATTTATGGCTATCAAATCAGATAACGGAATGTCAAACACCTGTTTTGACCAGATATTTTCTTTGTTGAAAACACTGTTACCCGAAAGAAATTTTTTACCTGCAAATTACTATGAGAGTAAGAGGCTGGTTCGAAATTTGGGACTTACTTGTCAGAAGATTCATGCATGTTCAAATGACTGCATTTTATATTCTGGGGAAAATGAGTCGTTGGATAGTTGTCCTACATGTGGGCAACTGAGATATAAAGAAGGACAACACGGGAAGTCTGGTTTGATTCCTGTAAAACAGTTGAGATATTTTTCGCTTACATCCAGACTTCAGCGTTTATTCATGTCTAAGAATACAACGACAATGATGTCATGGCATAAAGAGAATATTTCAACTGATAAAAGCTTGAATCATCCAGCCGATGGTGATTCATGGAAACATTTTGATAGAGTGCATCCATCCTTTGCTTTAGAAGCTAGAAATGTTCGACTGGGCCTTTCCACTGATGGTTTCTGTCCGTTTGGATCTTATGGTAGTCAATATTCATGTTGGCCAGTTTTTTTAACTCCGTACAATTTACCTCCATGGATGTTGATGAAGGAGCCATATATCTTTTTGACTTTACTAATTCTAGGACATCCGAAGAAAAATATTGATGTTTATTTGAAGCCATTGATTGATGAATTAAATTTATTGTGGAGTACTGGTGTCAGTACATATGATGTTGCAACGAAACAGAATTTCATACTGAGAGAAGCATTGATGTGGACAATAGTGACTTCCCGGCTTATGGGATGTTATCTGGCTGGAGTACACATGGTCATAAATCATGTCCTTACTGTATGGGAGAGAACAAAGCATTTATGATCATTCATGGAAAGAAACCTTGTTATTTTGACTGTCATCGCATATTTCTTCCAGCTGATCATCCTTTTCGCAGAAACAGATCTTATTTCAGAAAAGGAACAGTTGAAAGGGATGGACCTCCAAAAATGATATCAGGTTCGGAGTTAAAATCAGTTGTATTTTCATTACCTCCCATCACTTTTGGTCCCACAATAAACCAACAGAAAATTTCTGGTTTTGGGAAAGAACACAATTGGATTAAACGTAGCATATTTTGGGATTTGCCATATTGGTCTGATCTGTTGGTCTGACACATGTTAGATGTCATGCATATTGAGAAGAACTGTTTTGATAATTTGTTTCATACAGTTTTGGATACGCCAGGAAAGAGCAAAGACAATGTAAATGCACGTTTAGATCTTGCCCAAATTTACAGGCGTCCATAATTGGAACTATTTGAGAATGTCAGAACAGAAAGGTTACTGAAACCAAAAGCAGCTTATACACTGTCTAAAGAAAACTGTTTATTATTTTGTCAGTGGATTGCAGATTTGAGACTTCCAGATGGCTGTGCTTCCAATTTGGGTAAATATGTAAAGAATGGTCATATTACTGGATTAAAAAGTCATGATTGTCATGTTATAATGGAGAGACTTCTACCCATTGGATTAAGAGGTCTGTTGAATTCTGTTATTTGGGATTCCATAACAGACATGTCTCATTTTTTTCGGGAAATTTGTGCGGCTACGGAAAATTATGATGCTCTAGGAAAACTTGAAAAAGATGTTGTTGTAATTATATGTAAACTGGAAAAAATATTTCCGCCGTCTTTCTTCGACTCAATGGAACATTTGATGTTACATTTGCCATATGAAGCCAAATGTGGAGGTCCGGTACAGTTTCGATGGATGTACCCATTTGAAAGATGCATGCAAAAATTGAAAAGAAAAGTACGTAACAAAGCATCTGTTGAAGGATCTATTGCAGAAGCTTATTTGCAAGAGGAAATATCTTTTTTCTGCTCCCATTATTTTGAATCTGAGTATCCTTCAAAACACAACCGAATGGGACGGAACGAGAGGAATATTGATGAAATCGACAATCAATTATCTATTTTCAACCAGTCAGAGCTTGGTTTTGGTGGAGTTTATGAACGCTGGCTTTCAGATGATGAACATCAGAGAGCTCATACGTATGTTCTGCTCAACTGTGAAGAGATGACATCAGTTGTACTGTAAGTGTTTATATCACTTATTCTATCATTTATGTTACAGTAAATAACTTTGGTTTTTATAGGTTGTATGATAATCATATCAAGAAACAAATTCCACAAATTACAGCAGCTGCTCTCGAAGAACGTCGACTGAAAAATTTCTCTCAGTGGTTTCAAAAACCGGTAACATAAATTCTTTATCTTTTAGCAACTCATTCAATGTATAGTTTACTATATTGATAATTATTTCACAAATTTTCAGGTGTCTCGACATGCTGATAAAATTGACAAACGGCTGTGTGTATTGAGTAACCCACCTTCCAAACTTGTTAAAACTTATAATGCATATGTGGTGAATGGATTTCGATTCCACACACATGCATATGGGGAATCGAAAAAAACAATGAACAGTGGAGTTAGCTTGAGAGGATATCATCATCGAGAAAATGAAGTTGACTTTTATGGCATACTTGATGAAATCATTGAACTCTGTTATCTTGGACAACATTACATAACCATGTTCAAATGTCGGTGGTTGGATACAGAGAGAGGCATGAGTGTTCATCCGACTCATGGAATCATCGATATTAAATGTAAAAGTGTTCTCGCAGTAAATGAACCATTCTTATTGGCTCAACAGGCATATCAAGTTTATTATGCAAAGTACTGTGCAACATCAAGAGACTTGACTGATTGGTGGAGTGTAATAAAAATAAAAATTCGAGACAATCAATTTAGTCAAAGTGAATGTGCTTTCACTGATGTGAAAAGAATTGAAGTTTTTCAAGAGAGTACTCAAAATCAATCTTTTTTACAAAGAGACATGAGTATTGATGACGACACCCCACATTTAAGAGTCGGTGATGACGATGATGTTAATGATGTCATATATGAATTTGAAATGGTAAGAGATGAAGCAACTGTAACTCGAATGGATATCGATGATGTTGAGGAGGAATATGAAGATGACATTGACATATATGAAAATGATGATGAAGATGAACACTGATAGCATTCCATGGTATTTATATACAATCATAATATGTATATATGTATATATAATAGTAATTATCAATTATTTGCTAACATTAACATTTTCTGTTTCAGATGGATGACGCCACATTTCGTGAGTTGGCGGATGCTGACCTGACTTTCGATGCGGATGAGTTGCTGACAGATGACCCTCAGCCTGCAGGCGCTCCAGGGAGTACGCGGAGGGGGCGCGGTCTTGCATGATTGATGATTCCTGACCCCATCCCCGAGCGACGTCCACGTCTTGGGTTTGATCCATGCACACAGAGGTATGATAACCTGTGTGATAACCTGTGGATTTGACTAAGATTTCATTAATCTATTCACATAATAAATGTTTATTATTTTTTCAGTTTTCCGTATATAGCATTCGGACAGGGCAGCGCTATTTTGCGCAACTATTTCTCTCAGCCGTGGACCACATGGGAGCAGATTCTCATTGATGTGCAGCAGGTCATGTTCGGCCATTGGTTGGTACGTACGTAAATAAATAATTTTTATTTTGAAAATTATTTCATTTCTAACTTGATATTTTGATTTATTTGTAGGGTTTATGGTATCCGATCGAGGATACCATGCGCGACGCCATCCACGAGGCATGGGAGGTGGCCATGCGTGATCGCCTTCGTCAGTTTTTGCACAATTTAAGAAAAGCTGCGATGAAGAAAGCAGGAGTGTCAGATTTTGAGGAGTCATGTAGAGCACACCGACTAGAGTATATTTCATCCCATGTATGGGATGGATTATGTGCGCACTGGTTGAGTGGTGCCTTTCAGAGGAGATCATCAGTGGGGAGGCAGAATCGGGGGAGACAGGAGGTGACTCATCGAGCTGGGAGTCGTTCTTTCAGTACTCATAGACAGCATCTGGTACGTACATTATTTATAAATATTTTATATAACTATAAATATTAACAGTTTATTTTTTATTCTTATAGGCTGTCGAGCACCCCGATATTACAGAGTACGACGTATATCAGAGGATGTATAGTGATCCTGCTACTGGGGAGCTCAGAGGTGATCGTCAGCATCACATCGTGGTCAGTATTATTTGTTTTCAAGTTTAAAAATTAACTGTATATAATATATTCACAATTTTAATTTTAAATTGCAACTATAGGAGTCATATGAGGCCGCAGCGTCACAGGCCCGACCTGAGAGTCAGGCCGAGTCATCAGATCAGACCACTGCCCATCAGTTTGATGAGGCGGCATGGATGTAGGCCACCCAGTATGCCTTCGAGAAGGGCCGGGTAGTTGGTATCGGCTCTCGACTGACTCCCAGAGATTATTATGGCAGTGCTGCGATGTCAGCGTCCAGCTCGAGAGGAGCTCGTGCATCTTCTTCTACTACACAGTATGATGATCAGTTGCGATCTCAGACTGGACAGATAGAGATTCTCCGACAGGAGCAGGAGAAGATGCGTCAGCAGCATGAGGAGGAGCGTCGACGCCAGCAGCAGCTGTACGAGGAGCAGACGAGTCGGTGGCAGCAGCAGCATCAGGAGCAGATGGAGTACATGCGCCGACTCACTCATGCTTTAGGGATGGAGTTTCCTCCACCACCATCTACAGATCCCCCACCTCCCCCCTCCTTCAGATTAGAGTTTGTATTTATGTTATAAAATTTGGGAAATCAAAATATTTTTTTTCTATTCTTAGTTTTTGTCTCATTATAAAATATTAATAATATTATATTTTTAAATAACAATATTAATATGAATAATAATATTATTTATATTTTATAATATTAAATTATATATATATATTAAAATTTTATAATATTATAATTTAATTATATTTTTTGTAATACTTGAATTATTTTAATATTTGAATGTAAAATAATTCTATTATTTTTATATTAATTAAAATAACTTATTAATATTTTTTTTATTTATGAATTATAATTCTAATATTATTATATTAATTAAATCATTCATTAATATTCTATTATTTTTTATTTTTGAATTATAATTCTATTATTATTATATTAATTAAAATAATTTATTATTTTTATTTGTGAATTATAATTCTATTATTATATTAATTAAAATAATTTATTAATAATTTATTTTTTTATTTTTTTTATAGTATTTGCGACGGGATACTATGCCCGTCGCAAATACTAGTATTATTATATGCATTAAAATAATTTATTAATAGTTTTTTATTTTTTTTAAAAAATAGTTTTTGCGACGGGTCCCGTCGCAAAAACTATTTTAAAAGTTTTTTACAAATATACGGAGTACTATTTTCGATGGGGAGAATAACCGTCGCAAAAAAAGGCTTTAGCGACGGGCCCGTCGCAAATAAGTGTTGTTGCGACATCGTTTTCAGCAACGGGCCATTTGCGATGGGCCCCCGTCGCAAAAAGCCATTTGCGACGGGATCCCGTCACAAATGACCCGTCGCAAATACCTGTTTTTCTAGTAGTGTATTATCGGATCCACTTTACATGTGAAAAACATGTATGGAATTCATTTGTCGAAATATTACAAGAGTGCCAGTCCTCCTCCACTATAAAAAGGCCTCCTCTCTCACACATATCAAGCCCCTTGGATCGAAAAAAATATAATAAAATAATCTACAAACATCCATACCTTCTAACTA
Organism: Viscum album; assembly: GCA_963277665.1. Taxonomy (NCBI): domain Eukaryota; kingdom Viridiplantae; phylum Streptophyta; class Magnoliopsida; order Santalales; family Viscaceae; genus Viscum; species Viscum album. The sequence goes on along the minus strand of OY728127.1, from coordinate 1,512,818,401 downwards.
GAATCCCCCCTTGGGAATAAATAAATATAATGAATCCTTTTGACATAAACCAAAATGAGTTACCCGATTAAGAGGTAATGTCTTCTCTCAAGCTCCTTTATTTTATTTTCTTTATCCACCCCATCCACTATATTTATTCCATTATTGTATAAAAAAACCAGTATCTTCAATATAATAAGATATTTTTATGATTATTTTTTGACCTACACTTACACACAACTCCATCTAATGGGTAACAAACATACTGTTTCTGTGTACAACGAACTATCGCCTCACAAAATGATGATTGTTCATTTTCCCTTGCCTCCTTTCATGGTAGAAATTATGATGGAAACTCTATTTATATATATTATATATTATATTTATTATTCCATTAATCTTATTTAATATTTTTATAACACATATCTTTATACTCTCTATTTGGTGTAAATACGATAATTTTGTTTAAGGAAGTGTGGACTACCGCCCCCTCAAAGCGTTGTGATTCATTCACAAACTACATGGAATATAATAAGGATGGAATTAGTGAACTTATATGATATATATGATATAATAATTCTACTTGAATAATGATATATATACATATATATACATATATACACACATATATACATATATATACATATATATACATATATTTCATTTACCTTCTTTCTTTTAATGCAATAATTAAACGGAAACAACGTACATGCGTATGTACAGACTATCGTCTCCATGAACGGTGTATTCAATTTTATACTTATATATTATATATATTATTATAATACACATATAATGAATATAAATTATATTTATATCATTATTTAAATTTTTTAAATCATTATATAAGTATAAGGGTTGATGATATAAATAATTAAGACACATGCAAAGAACAAAGCGAATATTACCCGAAGAGAAACCTTAATATATGATGGTTAACAAGTGGGTAATATAAGGTCATAATCAAACCATATATGGTATTAAATATAATAACATGGTTATATAACATATTTATAATAAATTTATATTTATTATACAGGTTTTTTGAACGATTATGACGAGAGTCAAGACACAAAGTAAGATAATTTCATATCACTTTTTATATCCATGAGAAACATGTCATGTTCACCAATTTTTTCTTTTTTGTGGTGTATATACTGCCATAAATTTATTATATGATTATTATTCTTAAATTTATGTGTATTTACATTTCCACTCTATGATATTTCTTTCACGGGGTTTATGTTTCAAGAGTTACCAAATCGGTAAGATAGTTTTGTCTCAATTTGCCTTCTTTGGGACACATGCTTTTTTATGCACCGAAATTATTTACCGAGGTGTATTTGACATGTTATATCATGAATATAATTCTTTTCATGATATTATAGGCTTCATATAATTCCATTTTATTTCATGGATAGTATGAACCCAATTTACCATGTGGTAAGAGTTTATTGAAATAATCTCATCGCTTTTCAAGATTTTTTATATTTATGCTTCCTTTGATGAAATACTATGATCCATATCTCAAGAACACTCATGAATATTATTATCCTCTGGTTATTAATTATTTATTCATGTATTGGTACTATTTTTCTACAATATAGTTATGAAATTATTTGTAATAAATCCTGAATTTACCCACTCTTCAGTCGGAAATATGTGTTCCTTCAAAACCATGTTTTCTAAAAAGGGTCTTAAAGAATATTCTACTATTCTAAGACAATAATTAAAAAAAAAATTCCATTTTTTTATTTTTCCAATATTTTCAAAGGAATATTCTTGTCATTTTCTGAACAAGACATATTTTTAAACTTTTACTGTGCAAAAGGAATGTTCTTCTTACCTCGTATGACATGTACATATTTATCCACCATAATTATTGTAAAGATTCCTTTGCATGTTTAAAAGGTTATTTTTTATGAAAGTATTTTTACAATTAATTTTTAAAGAAATGTCTTTAAAAACATTTTCAATATTTATATTTTTTTAAAGTATTTTTCAAGGAAAATGGTTTTCAAAATATTTTCAAGATTCTTTATAAGTTTTCAAGGATTTTTTTTTTCAAAAGATCTTCATGCCTTATTTATAAGTTTCTAAAGTATTTTCAAAGAAATGGTTTTAAAAAAAATTTCAATATCTATTTACATGTTTTAAAATATAAAGGTTTCCAAAAAAAATCAAAGCATTCTTTATAATATTTCAAGTTTATTTTCATGAAAATTGGTTTCAAAGGGTTTTTATATTTTAAAGATCCTTTTTTCAAAGAAGAATGGATATTTTCCTTAATAAATATTTTAAAAACATCTTTACAAGTTATTTTCCATTTAAGATGAAATCTATTGATGTTACTCATTCCCTTTTAGGAAATGATCCAAATGTTCCATTGATATCCTTTCTTGAATGGTTTATGTTTTGATGGAATTATTCTTATAACACCCATTTATATTACACGAGTTTTATAATTTTGAAAACCCATTATTTTCACAGGTTATGATTTCATGAAGTGATTATGAAACCTATCTCTTTTCATAGGTTATGATGTGATGAAATGTTAATGATACCCATTTCATTTCATAGGTTATGATTTCATGTTTATAAAACCTATCGGTTTTTATGGGTCATGATATAATAAAAGTTTTATTTTGTGGCACATGTATGAATGATTTTATTATAAGATTCACTACTTTAAATATGGCCTTTATTAGCGCTAGAAAAGGGCATTAACAGCACTATAAAGGCATTTTTAATCGAGGTGAAGATAGGGGGTACATTTTATCAATGCTCAAAAAAGCACTGATAAAGGACCCTTTTATGAGCGCTAAAAAAAGCGCTGATAAAAGGTGTCTTTTATGAGTGCTAAAAAAACACTGATAAAAAGGCCCTTTATCAGTAGTGATAAAAAACCCCTTTTATCAGCACTTTTTTTAAGCACTGATAAAATTCAAAAAAAATTAAAAAGAATATATTAATGTGGGGAGATTTTAACAGTGCTTGACCCCCCTTTTATCAGTGCTAGGCGGAGCCCCCTCCCTCTCACTGCAAGCTGCAATTTTCTGAGCAACCCCCTCTCACTTGCCTACACGCCCCTGCTTCCACTAGAACTCGAACCCGAGACCTCCCCCCTTGCACGCCTGCACCTTTTCCACTAAGTCATTTAGTTTTTTTCTCTATTTAATGATATATATATATAGTTATATTTATTCGTATATTAATATAGATTCATATTAATATAAATATTTTTTTTATATTAATACATATATATTTATTCATATATTAATATATATATATATATTCATATATTAATATATATTTATATCTATTTATATATATATATATATTTAGTTATAATTTTTTATCTATATATTTATTTGTATATTAATATATATTTATAAGATTAGTTTTAAATACATTTATAAAATATTTTTTTATGTGTGTTTATAAATAAATAAATAAATACATACATACATATATAAAACACACACACACACACAAAAAAAAAAAAATATATATATATATATATATATATATTTACGAATAAATACATATATATGTGTATCTGAAAAGCCATAGAATGTTAAAACGACCATAACTTCTAATCTAGAAGTCCATTTCAACTCTAAAACTAGTAAAATTGAATAAAATGAAACAATATTCAATATGATATGTGGTACAGGCCTAGAGGACATCCATATCATAAGTTATAGCTATTTGAGTGTTAAAAAGTCGGGGTATCCCAACTAGAAACTCAATTTTGGAGGCCTTATGGGCCTTTTTTGGCCTCAAAAAATGTGACAGAAGGTTCCCTTCAGTCACTAGCGTGTATAGATTTTCGCAAGATTCTATTTGATATGATGTAGATCTCAAACGGACACCCGAATCAAAAGTTATGGATTTTTGATGTTTGAGTTACATTTTCAACTTATTTTAGATATTTTATTAATTTTTTGATTTTTTGTGCCTTCAAATTGTTATTAAATGATTATTAGTTGATGATAATTAAAAAATTGTTAATTACTAATATTTTTTAAAATATTTTAAATCTATTTTCACTAAATTTCTTATATATTAAATGTAATAGTCTATTTATACTTATCTAAAACATATTTAAAAAATATATATTATATTTATATCAATATAAATATACTTATATATCAATATATTATTTTTCATGATTTTTTTTGAAATATAAACATTATCAGTGCTACTAAAAAAACACTCATAAAGGGTCACTTTTAACATCACTTTTTAGCACTGTTAAAAGTGCCCTTTGTCAGTGCTTTTTTTAGCACTGATAAAGGAACCCACTTTATCAGTACTTTTTTTAGTGCTGATAAAGTGTGGCGTTGCGGAAATTCATTTTTCTGGTAGTGATGGGTGAGACCTATATCTCCCTTCAATGCATTGGGTAACGATGGATGACTCGTGAGTAAAAATGTTATGCGTGAACCTGATTACATGATCACAATGTTATACATGGATCTGGTTTCATGTCCCTAAGTTTATGCATAAACCTGATTACATGTTCACAATGTTATGAGTGAACATTATTTTATGTTCATAATTTTGTGCATGAACCTGATTGCATGTTCACAATGTTATGCGTGAACCTGATTGCATGTTCACAACATTATGCGTGGACCTAGTTGCATATCCATAAGTCTATGAGAGGGACATACTTTATGTCATTAACTTAATGTGTGAACCTATTTCTACTTATACATGTTCACTATGTTATACATTGATTTGTATTCCACCATTCCATGTCTTATTCCTATGTTATGTTTTCATAGCTTATGCTCTTGGTTTTCTTATGATTCATATCTTATAAACTGCAAATATTTATTCCATGATTCATGTTTACAATCTTTGATATGCAGGGTATGATCTTCTAATGATCATGATCATGATCATGTTCTTATACCCTTATGTTCATGATATGCGTACACATTTACTTTATTTACCATTACTGAGCATTTAAGATCACCCCCTTCTTATGTTTCCTTTCCCCGGGTTATGAAGAAATGTTTTTAATTAGAATTACTATGGGGGAGATCTTTGTGGGAAACATTGAAGATATTTCACGGACTTAGAATAATTTTGTTCCAAGTTTCTAAAGGTACCAAACTAATATGGTCTTTGGGTGTCTTTTTTTTATAATATTTTAAGTATTCCATGAAAGTGATGTAATGTTAATGTATGAAAAACGAGGGTCACTATACCTAAAGTGTATTTTTACTTAGAGGACCTAAACTTTAGACAGAGGAGTTGGGTTTAGTATCTCTTGACTTATGATTTTTTTATTTCTTACAATCTTGGTAATGGGAATGTGTTTATTGAGGCATTGATCAGGAAATTACTAAATCTATCCTTGAAGGAATCAGTGTACGAGTGTTCTATAATGATTTTGTTCACTGAGATGAGATTAGGAGTATAAGGGGTTGTTAATAAGGTGTTCTTAGCTTCAGTAAAGGTTGACTCATCATTTAAGGAGTGGGTTCGTCTTGAGAAGGTTATGTTCACCGATTTCTAGCACTTTGGTAAAATCCTAAATAGTGGGGAGACCTTGGGTGAGTGGTGTTGGTCTCCCAATGGTACTTTGTGTTTTTATAGTAGGTTGGTCATTCCTGTATCTATGAGGTAGGAGTTGATGGATCATGGAGACCATCATGTTGGCTTGTACACCCAGGGAATACCAAGATGTATCATTATTTGAAATGTTGGTATTTTTTTTCAGGGATGAGGCGGTTGATTATAGTTTTTGTGTCGTGGTGCCTTACTTATTAGAGATTCAAGGTGGAGCACCAGATACTTACTAGTTTGTTGCAACCCTTACTCATTCTGATATGGAAGTTAGATGATATTTCTATGTAATTTTTCATTAGTTTACCATGGAATCCTAATGGGAAGGATTCAATTTGGGTGATCATTGGTTGACTTATGAAATCAGTTCACTCCCCTCTATTAAGTAGATGATGAAGGTTGATCAACTCGAGCACTTATATGTCTGAGAGGTTGTGAGAATTCATAAGGTTCCCTTTGTAATTTTTTCTAATAGGTATCCACAATTTATATCCATGTTTTGGATGGTTTTGCAAGAGTTTATGGGTTACTAGTTGAAGTTGAGCACAATGTATCATTTTTAGACAAATAGGAAGATAGGGAGAGTTATCTAGATTATTGAGGATTTGCTTTGAGCATGCGTGTAACATTTCATTACATTATTTCAGGTATTCCTTGACCCTTTTTTTGATCTTATTTGATTTGAGTCTTATTTTGGGATTTTTCTAGGATAAAGTGAAAAAATTTGGAATCCCAAGGGGCTATGTATGGTTGACACATGGTTTGTGAAAACCATGAGGTTTATCCCAACAAACTGTGTTCCCTATTAAATCCAATGGAAGGGGGTGCATAGTTCTTCCAAACCGTGTGTCCACTCCTCCAAATCGTGCACCCCATGGATATTGGGGAATTTATAGTTGGTGAGAGTTTAGTTTAACCATGTATCCAAAACATGCACCCCATCTTGAAGTCCAGTAGGGGTGCACAACTAGGGTACATGGTTTTTATAACCATGTGGCCCTCCCCAGAAAACCGTGTAAGTGATTTTTAATTACCATGAAATTAATTTTAAAAATAATAAACCCTTATTTTATGTTTCTAATAATCCCCCATTTTACTCTAACATGCTTTTTTCATCCTTAGATGCTCTTAAGAGGTGATTTTGGATCCTCCAAACCCTTTCTCTTGCGAATCAAAGTGACAGTGGAAGATTTGATCCTTCTCCGGTAAGTGCATACTCTCTCGTGTGTTTTACTCTGACCTCTCTTTCTATACTACTTATATTTTTATATATCATCTTGTAATTTATGTATATAATATCCATTTATTTCTATCTTGATTCTATGTTTGATTTATTTATCTCCAACGCCTTCATTCTTTGTTGGCTGATCCTGTTGCAGGTGTTAAATTTTTTGAATATTTGATTTAAATATAGAAGGTTCCACAATTGTTTTCCCTATGATTGAAACCTTTAACTACTTGATTAAATTGAAATGAGTTTTTTAATTTATTTAAAAACATTTATTTGTGATGATTTGATCTTTGATTTGAAATGGGTATGATAATTGATAAATATCCCAATTTCAATGGAATTGAAATTGTGGGGTGGATTTGTGAAAAATGATGGCTTGATTTGAAAATAATTTTAAAGAAATGATTTGATGTTGATCTTGAGAAAATGCATTAAATTGAAATTTGATTTTAAATTTAATGAAATTATGAAAACCTATGATTTGCTTTTTTAAATGATAAAAGCATCTTGAAAACTGAAACCGGGAAATTTTATTTTGAAATGATTTGAAACGATCAATTACCAAATTGATCAATTTATTGATTGATTGATTATAGAACATGTAATTATGGACAGTTAGTAGGTAACCATGATAGGTAAACTGGAATCTTGATACCCTAGTACTGGATTTATGATGACAACACTAACTAAACTAAATCCGCTTTGACTTCCCATAGTGGATCTGCGAACAGTGTGTAGACTGATTGCCCGTAGTGGATCCCCGAATATGGTATTTATTTGAGTGTGCATACATATCTTGAGTCATGTTGATAATTATAAGTGTGGGGATTCTTTTAACAACGAAACTAACATTCCATAGGGATATTTTTCATGGTGCTTTATTTTCACGACTTGATTGTACATTTTGTTGATTTATTGAACTATTTTATTCGTGCCAATTGATTTATATAAACTGTTTTATATAAAATGTTCATTTAATCATGTTTAAAAGTTGTTTTGATATATCTTCTATCTAATTAAATGAAACAATGTTTTGTTTTAAATATGAAAATGAAATTATATGCTTTGTTTTATATAAATTGTTATCATAATTATTTTATTGTTATGGTATTGATTATAGATCACACCCTACCTTTTCCTTTTGGAATTTATATATTATCTTCTTCTAGATCTAAGAAAAGGGAAAGATCCACTTAGAGGTGGTGTATATTCTTAATCCTTTGGACCCAAAGTCTTTAATGTGACCAATGGAGATGTCATCCACTTATTTAATGATATGTTAGAGTTTTTATCATGTTAGATACTGAGTACTTTGATGACACACTGCTTTGGGTTTTTGTTATTTCTTTTTTTTTCTGTACTTTCTCCCTTTGGAGTGTTGATCATATTGACTTGTAAAATTTTATAGTATGTTGTTTTATATCAAATTAATTCCTTATTTGATCTTATATAATGCTAGGTGCTAGTTTCCAACTCGTGGGGATTGAGAACACCCATCGGGCTATGTCAGAGTAGGCTCGGGTATTAGGTTACTAGGGTATCTAGGTTGGTTCGTGCCAAATTGGTATCATAGGTGTAGGTTAAACATATTTCATTGATGTTATTATGTGTTTTGGGATGTTTTGGTGGGAGTTAGGAGGTATTTGCGAGTGAGTTCCTGGCTAACTCTCACTATAAAAAGCCTTAAATCACCATGGGTGTTTGGGAAAAGTGTCTTTGAGGAATGTTTTGATCTAATTCTAGTATTTTCTCTTCCTTGATATGAGTTTTATGAAATCCAAATCTTTAGTCTCTACTCAATGGAATTGATATTCTACTATCTCTTGTTTGAGTTTTTGTTCTGTGTATCCTTTTTGATGTCTTTAATGTTGTCTTCTAATGTTGTGTAGAATCATGCCTCTAAAAAGACATTTGAATAGGTCCAAGGAGGAAGCTATTGGTGAACAATAGTGAGTGAATCCTCTTGAGGACTAAAATATTGTTAATATTATTGTGCGTGTTATCCAAGCTATGGGACAAGAACCTTCAACCTTTCCCATTCAATATCTAGTTGTGGAACCTCAGAGGGATGAATCTAGGAATCATGCTCAATAGTTTCTTCACTAGAAGTCACCATCATTCCAAAGTTATAATGATCCTAAAGAGGCTGAGGATTGGTTGATAAAGATATATCTTCTATTTTATTTCTTGGAAACTCCTAATTTGATTAAGGTGAAATGTGCCACCTTCAATATAGAAGGGCCTAGAAGGATATGGTGGGATTTGATGGAAACTATGAAGAATCATGATGGTTTAGAGTGGAAGGAATTTATAGTTATTTTCATTGATTATTTTTATCCAAAATCAATGGTATTGGATAAGGATATATAGTTTTTCAACCTCTAGTAGGCTAACGAGACCATAAAATAGTATGCAAACCATTTTTTTGAACTTGTGAAGTTTTCACTTGAGATTATATTGAATGAGAAGATGAAGAATCTATGGTTTGATATGGGTCTCCAACCTGAAATCCATTTATAGGTATTCTTATTGAAGCTCACATTATATGTTGATTTTCTTGATATAACATTGATGGTTGAGCTTGATCTGACTGGTAAGTCAGGTTTTATGGGAATTCCCATTTTTATCAATGGCAGTTCTATGAGTTCCTTCAAAGGAAAGAGAAAGCATGATGATCCAAATGGTGGATCCAGAAAGGTGTCTTCTAAACCTCCTGTAGTTTCTATAAGAGGCCCTTTGACTTGCTTCCAATGTGGAAAACTTGCGCATTCAAGAAGGGTTTTCACCGAGGCATCCAAGATATACAGTTTTTGTGATCTCTTTGGCCACCTATAGAAATTATTCCATACGTTTTCTAATCCGTGCAGTGGAAAGGGATTATCATCACATAAAAGTACTAAGGTGAAATCAGATTCTTCATGAACAATGTTGACTCTTCCAGAGGATAGGTAGGGCTATTTGGTCTTCTATGACACTTTAGGTTCAGGTTTGGGTTGTTTTCTTATGTAGGGTGATCACATGGTCACCTATGGCTCCAAAAATATTAGGAAACATGAGAATAATTACCATATCCATGATCTAGAACTCGTAGTTGTGATTCATGCTCTTAAAAGTTAGTGGCACTAAATTTTTGAAGAAAGTTTTATATTTATTTTGACAAAAAATCATGAGTTATATCATCTCTAAAAAATATATGAACCTCTGATGGAGGTGTTGGGTGGAGTACCTGAAGTCTTTTTTACTTTGACATTTTCTATACCCCGGGGAAGGGAAAAGTAATTACTGGAACCTTGAGTAGGAAACTTCTAAATCAAGCCATGGAAAAATCATCAGAAGAGTTGAACTAGATGGATCTTTTTTCATAGTTTCATTTAGGAGTCTAAGAGGAAGAGGCTGAGGTTGTTTTGACAAGTGTTTAGTTTACCTCCTCTCTTATTGATATGATTCTACAATAACAGAATCTTGATGATTAATTATATGTAAATAGAGACTCTATTTATGGTGGGGATACCATTAGTGAATTATCATTCTCTTCTGAGGGTATCCTATGTTTCTATAACCCTTATGTTTTATATTTTCTAGTGAGAAAATTTGTGATGGGGGATTTACATAACTCACAGTGGGCAGTGAACCCAGGTACCATGAAGATGTTTTATGACATGCAACAACCATTATAGTGGATAGGTTTGAGATAGTTCATTGCTAACTTTGTTTCACATTGTTATACCTATCATTAGGTCAAGGTTGATCACCAAATACCATTGGGTTTGCTTCATCCACTTCCAATGATGACCTGGAAGTGAGATAAGATCTCTATGGAATTTTAGTTGGGTTTCCATGTACCCTTCAAAATAATAATGTGATATGGGTTTTGATCGATATTTTGACCAAATTGGATCACTTTATCCCCATTAGTGACAAAAAAACTATTGAGGAGTTAGGAAATATATATGTGAAAGATATTGTTCGATTGTATGGATTTCCATCTATTATAGTCTCTGATATAGATCCATGTTTTACCTCTTTTTTTGGTGAGTCCTTCAGTGGGTGATGGGATCTCATGTTAATTTAATTACGACATACCATTTGTAAATAGATGTTCAAATAGATAGGGCTATACATATTCTTAATGATATGTTATGTTCTTACATTATTGAATTTGGTGGAGCTTGTGAAAACCACTTGGGATTGGTTGAGTTTTCTTATAATAATAATTATTAGTGTGCAATCAGAATGAATCATTTTGAGTCCCTGTATAGTAGGCCATGTAAATATCTATTATGTTGGTCAGAGATTGGTGAAACGTCCTTGGTTGGAATGAGTTTGGTCTAGGAAATGAAGGCAAATATTCAGTTGATTCTTAAAATAATGTTGACAATATAGAGATGGTATAAATCCTATGCTAGTTTTTGTTGTATATTGTTGAAGTTTTCCATTGGCGACTATAGTTTTTTGATAGTTTCACCTCGGTTGGATCACTGACATCTTGGGAGGAAAGGGAATATTTCTCCTTTCTTTATGTGTCCTTTTGATATTGTTGACTAGGTGGGTAAAGTGGCTTACTATTTATCACTTCCATCGAAGTTTTCAATAATCCACAATGTGTTTCACATATCTCATCTTTTAAAGTATCTTTCTGACCCATCTCATGTTTTGAGATGGAGTGATATTTATGTTGAGCCTGATTTATCTATGACCGAGCTTCCAGATAAGATTGTTTATTCTGAGACAAAGTTACATTATGAGAGGATGGTATCTTTAGTCCTTATTCTATGGAATTATGGTTCTGATTCTCATAAGATGTGGGAGCATGAGGCACTGATGAGAGATCAATGAACTCATCTCTTTGATATGGAAACTTCTTGACAGGGTTTTTGGGGACATAAAATTTTTATGGTGTGGAGGTTGTAGAATTTTGTTAGATTATTTTAGGTATTCTTTGACCCTTTTTTATCTACATTGAGTTGGGTCTTGTTTTTGGGTCGTTTCAAGAGAAATTGGAAAATTTCGGAAGCCCAAGGGATTTTCCACAGTTGACGCATGGTTCAGACAAACTATGCACCCTGTATAAAGCCACTTGAAGGTGGTGCATGGTTTTTCCAAACCATTTGGCCACTCCTCCAAACTATGAACCCCATGGACATTGGGGAATAAATGGTTGGAACATGGTTAGTTTAACCATGTTGTAAGACCATGCACCCCATCATGAATCCCAGTAGGGGTGCATAGTTAGGGTGCACATATTTTCTAACCATACAACCCTTCCCATAAAAATATGCATGCGATTTTTAATTCCTTTGAAATTAATTTCAAAAATACTAAACCCCCATTTTAAGTTTCTAATCAACCCCATTTGACCCTAAAACATTTTTTCATCCTTGGAGGCTCCTAAGAGGAAATTTTTTCTCCTCTAAACCCTTTCTCTTGCGAATCAAAGCGATGGTGGAAGATCCGATCCCTCTACAGTAATTGGATCTCTTATCATTTGTTTTCTTCTAACATCTCTTTATCTACTAATTATATTTTTGTAGATCATTATGTAATTTATGGATTTAAACTTAATTTAATTGGATCTTGATTCTAGTTTTGATTTCTTGATCTTCAATGACTTCGTTCTTCATTGGTGGATCCCATTACAAGTGTTAAATTTTTATATCTTTGATTTATAGGTAGGTGGTTCCATAATTATTTTCCTTATGATTGAAACCTTTAATTGATTGATTAAATTGAAATGAGTTTTTTAATTGATTTAAAAACATGGATTTGTGATGATTTGATATTTGATTTGAAATGGGCCTGAGAATTGATAAAAACCCAAATTTCAATGGAATTGAAATTGTGGGGTGGATTTGTGAAAAATGAAGGTTTTATTTGGAAATAGTTTTAAAGAAATGATTTGATGTTGATCTTGAGAAAATGGATTAAATTGAAAGATGATATGAAATGGCATGAAGTGATGAAAACATATGATTTGTTTTTTGAAATGAGAAAGGCATGTTTAAAAATGAAATTGGGAAATTTTATTTTGCAACTATTGATTTCCATATTGATTGATTGATTTCAATACTAAAAAGTATGATTTTAGTAGTGCTAAAATTGGCCTTTATCAGTTCTAAAAAAAGTTCTGATAAATGGGTCCTTTATTAGTGCTAAAAAATCACTAATAAAGGGTCCCTTTATAAGTGCTTTTAGAAGCACTGATAAATGAAAAAATACATCAGCACTTTTATTTAGCAATGATAAAGGGACCCTTTATCAGTGCTTCTACAAGCAATGAAAAATGATTCCTTTATCAGTGCTAATAAATATTCTGATAAAGGAATCATTTACCAGCACTTCTAAAAATGTTGATAAAGGGACCCTTTATCAGCACTTGCAGGATGCCTTTATTAGCACATTTAGTAGTGCTAATAAAGGAGCATACTACAATGTGATGTTATAGAACACCAAAACACCAAAAACAAGACATACTATAGTACACTATAACAACACAATATATCACCAAAAACATCACCATAAATGAGAAAAATCAAATACAAACACACAATTTAAATGAAATAAAATTTATAATAAAAATACAAGAAAAAAACACTATTATAGAGGAAAAGAACACACCTGTATAAAATAAAAAACCACCCTTGCTTGAGAAAAATAAAAAAACTATATAAGAAAACAATTATTATGTTATTAATAATATAAATAAATAAATTAAATACAAGTGTTAATTTTAAACTAAACTTTGATTCATACCAGAAACAATGTGTATCAGATTGAGTTGCAGATGATTCTTGCACGTCACACCATTTATTGTTCATCTTCAAGAATTATATCTATGAAAATTAACTAAATAAGTATAAGATAAAAATGATAATAAAATTAATTAATCAATATCAGATAGAATGATGAGAAAAAAAACTAGGCTCATTTGCTCGGTTTTGGCGATGTGATGTGTGTTTTAAAATAAAATGACACTTATATATTAAAAAGATGAAATTGGAGTCATACCATTCACACCGTAAATCATATTGATGTGAGGATAATTAATACACATCCTAAATGACTTATGGATCATTTTTCCAATGTATCAAAACAATATGAATGTTTTTGCTCGGTTTTGAGTACACCACTTGTGTTTTTCACTAAAATGTCATTTTAAACAGGAAACATGCACATTGAGTCATACCGGTTAAATAGTGTGTGGGTTTGATGTGAGACTGATTCATACACATCAAAAATTAATTATGAATCACTTTCCTAAATTATCAATACAATTTGAGCATGTTTTCTTAGTTTTTAGAGAGTTATACTTTTTTGTACTAAAATGATAATTTTAAATTGATAACGACCACTTTGAGTCATACTAGGCACATCATGTATCAGATTGTGGTCAGGATGATTCCTAAATGTTAAAAATGAATTGTAGATCATTTTAATAAAGTATCAAAATAATCTAAATGGGTTTTCTTGGTTTTTAATATGTCAATTGTATTTTTTAATAAAATTAATGTCAATTTTAAATAAAAAGACACACTTAGAGTCATATCGGTTACACCGTGTATCAAATTAAGGTGTGGATGATCTCTATATGTCCCAGGTGAATTATGGATCTTTTTCCTAAATTATCAAAATAATAATAACGTGTTTTCTAGATTTTGAGTATATTAGTTGTCATTTTTATTTAAGTTAATGTCAATTTTAAATAAAAAGTCACACTTGGAGTCATACCAATCACACTGTGAATCATATTGAGGTGTGAATGATTCATAAACATCCCAAATTACTTATGGTTCAATTTAATAATTTATAAAAATATATGAATGCATTTTTTTTGGTTTTGAGTATGTCACTTTTGTTTTTTACTAAAATGTCATTTTAAACTAAAAACACACACTTTGAGTCATACCAATCACATAGTGTGTAGTTTTGATGTGAGACTGATTCCTACTTGTCAAAAATGAATTATAAATCACTGTACTAAATTATCTAGAAAATCTGAGTGCATTTGATCAGTTTTTAGTGAGTACCACTTTTTGAACTAAAATATCAATTTTAAATTGATAACAAACACTTTGAGTCATACAAGGTACATAGTGTATGAGATTGAGTTGAGGATGATTAATACACATAAAAAATTAATAATTTATCATTTTCCTAATGTATCAAAATAATACAAATTGGTTTGCTCATTTTTTAGTATGTCAGTTGTCTTTTTTTAGTAAAATTAATGTCAATTTTAAATAAAAAGACACACTTGGAGTCATATCAGTCACAACATGCATCAGATTAAGGTGAGTCTAATTACTACATGTCCCAAATGACTTTTTTATTATTTTACTAAGGTATCAAAACAATATGAACGCGTTTCCTTAGTTTTGAGTATGTCACTTGTGTTTTTAACTAAAATGTCACTTTAAACTGGAAACACACACTTTGAGTCATACCTGTAACATTGTGTGTGGGTTTGATGTGAGAATAATTCCTAGATGGAATAAATGAATTATGAATCATTTTCATAAATTATCAAGACAATCTAATCGTTTTTCTCAGTTTTTAGTGAGTGGCATTTTTTTGTACTAAAATGCCAATTTTAAACCGATAACGAACACTTTGAGTCATACTGGGAACATCGTATATCAGATTGATTTGAATATGGTTCCTATATATAAAAAATGACTTATGGATAATTTTTATAATGAATAAAAACAATACGAATGTGTTTTATCATTTTTGAGAATGTTAGTTGTATTTTTTAGTAAAACTAATTCCAATTTTAAATAAAAAGATGTATTTTGATTCATACCGGTCACACCATGTGTTAGATTGAGGTGCGGATAATTTATACACATCCCAAATGACATATGGATCATTTTTCTAAAGTATCAAGACAATTACAGTGATTTTTATCAGTTTGGAGTATGTCGCTTGTGTTTTTTACTATAATGTCATTTTAAACTAGAAACATGCACTCTGAGTCATACTGGTCACAACGTGTGTGGGTTTGATGTGAGACTAATTCCTATACATTAAAAATTATTTTTCAATCATTTTCAAAAATTATCAATACAATTTGAGTGGATTTTCTATGTTTTGAGTATGTGATGTGTGTTTTCAACTAAAATGTAAATTATAAATGAAAAACATATCGTTCAAGTCATACCGGTCACACCATGTATTTTTTTGAGGTATGGTTGATTCCACCATGTATTTTTATTCTGCAGTACATTCAACACTCTAGTTCATCAAACAATATTGTATTTTGATAACACATAATGTTGAATTTAATGGAGAATAAAAAGAAAATTGCATCATCATGAGTGAATCATCCTTGTTGAGTGCATGATCATAGTACATGAGTGAATCATCTTTGTTGTTGAAGTCATTTATTCCTAGAAATAACTAACCATTAGTGTAAACCTATCAGTATTCATTTATTGAACTAAAATAAATATTTACATATGAGTTTTTATGGAACATAATTAAATCTATCACACCCTTTCACCATCATAGAGTACAAACTCCATGGTAAACCATTTACCTTATTTGATGGGAAAAACTTCAGTGTGACCCATTATGTATTTTCAAAAGACACTAAACTTCATTATAATTTTTTTACCCCTTTTGATAGTATTAAACATTAGTATATTCCTTTATAGTATCCAAATGACACGGAAATCTAGGGCATCCATTAATTCTTCTTGAATTGTGCTATAGATTAGTATATCCTTTTCAATATTTTGGGTAATGATAAACTCTATCATAAAATCATAATTATTTGTTCATCAAAATGGAAATATCCCTATTCTCATGTATTTTTTATTGATAATGATGATGAGTTTTTTATTAACGAGCTTGTGAACATGGGTCATTTTACATAATGAATGTGTACATGCATAATGAATGTTCGCATGCATAATTAATATTAATTGTATTGATTTCAAAAGAATTTGTGATATTATATCATGCATCTAATTTATGATCAAATAGCACAAATAATTACACCACCCACCAAAGTGAAACCACTATATTTTTATTTTCTGAAAATTCATGATTCAATTGATGAAATTTTGTATTTAATTATTTTTAGAGGTTTTAGATTGAGCTACAAGATTCTTTTTAAAAGGGGTCTTCATTTGGTTTTTTGATAATTCATGATTTAATTTGAAGTGGGTTTATCATTTTTAGGTATTTATTCATAAGGAAGTTTCTTTTCATTTGATGTCATGTTTCCTTTGACATCATCCCTCCTCAATGACCATGATATCTCAATATTGGTTGCCCTATAATAGTTCTCTCGTACACTTTATAACTTCTGTGGTTGATTAAACACATATTTATTTAAAAATTTGAGTTGGATTATATACCTTTTTGATGTTAGTATCGGTGTTTTATGATTGTCAAGTGACTATTGGATCCACTACTAAGACCCTTTCTTTGTAGTGTAGAGAAATCATGGTAAAGCAACTGCATCTATTTTTTGTTGTTGTTCATTTTTTTCTTGTCAAGGGATTTCTTTCACACTTCAGTAATATTTTATATTACTTGTCATGTTCTAATAGAAATTTTATCCTAGTATAATAAGTTTGAAAAAATAATTGGTGTTTGTGTTGTTTCTGAAAAAAAAAAATTACTCCACTTAAATTTCTGTATAAAACCACT
The DNA here is from genome assembly GCA_963277665.1 of Viscum album. Taxonomy (NCBI): domain Eukaryota; kingdom Viridiplantae; phylum Streptophyta; class Magnoliopsida; order Santalales; family Viscaceae; genus Viscum; species Viscum album. The sequence goes on along the minus strand of OY728127.1, from coordinate 1,512,800,952 downwards.
TAAACAAGTAGGGAAAAACATTTTTTCAATAAGCCACCTAAAACACTTCCACAATGTCTCTTATCGTAAGTGATAAGTGTTTTTCACACTTTTCAAAAAAAATTCAAACACAACATTTGTATGATCCTCATTCAACTTCATTTCCAAAAAAAATATTGTTTTCAAGCTAGTGCTTCATCTCCTCCTCTGCCATGCTCTCCACCTTAGTCTCCACCTCTACCTCATCCTCTACCTCGGTCTTTGAATGTGACTCTAACTCCACTTCGGCCTCTGCCTCCACCTCCACCTATGCCTCTTCCTCCACCTCCACCTTCTCCTCCACCTCCACCTTTTCCTCCACCTCCACTATTGCCCAAAAATTTTATTTTTTAAGGTCAAAAATTCTAAACAAATTGATTTCCTCCATTATATTTATCATTGAGAAACAAATCAAAAATAATTTATAAGCATTCTGAAACTAATGATTCACACCCCCAATATATTTCTAAGGTCATAGATCATACTAGATCACAAACATAATAGGAAATCACCTAATTTTTTTTCCATAAAACATTCTGACAACATGTATATTGCCCACTCATCTCTAAACAGATTTACTTATTCATTTGAGTGCAATGGTTGTCATTAATATTGATAGTACTAAGAAAATATAGATAAAAAATTATTAAGAAATATATGTAATGAAATTATAATTACCTTCGGAAATTACCTATTGGGGGATTCTCATATTTTCATGCTTTATAATCTCTCTTATAAATTTTCAAACATAATATCAACAATAGGTTCCATTATACTACTTAAAACACTACAGAAACATTCAAAAAAATAAGTAAATTGTTTTGAAATATGTTTCCATAGTTAAATATTTCTATATATACCTTAATCTATTTCAATTTTTAGTAATCTGAGGGATTTATCTATTCATACACTGATTCCATGCCATGATTTAGCCTATATTTAGCAACCACTATATTATAATAAAAATCTTGTTAAAACAAATAACAAAACATATAATTTGAATTTTATCTATAAAATTTTGATTTCAATGTATTACAAATTCACAATACACATCATATGTTTTTGGTTTGTTAGATATCCATGCATTGGAACCAAAAAAAATATTTGGTTTATCCATATTGACTGCAATTAGTATCTAGTGCTTCCTAAAAAACAAAAACAAATAAGTAATAACAAAATTAAAAATATATTTATGTGATTAGATTATAAAGTTTTACTTATACATTTTAGGAACCAAAAGGAGTCTTTCTTCTGATAGTTTTTCCCCAAACGCTTTGAGTGGATCATATTTTTTCTTCTAAATTTCTTCATTATCCAAAGTAAGTTTTTCCATAGAAATGATACAGGTATTAATGAATCCAAATTGTGCTTCTCATAGTTTTCCATTTATATAGTATTAATATAAACACATATAGAAAATATGAATAGTTATTAACTTTAATAAACATATTAGCTCACTATTTTTATAGAATTATTATGAAAATTTACCTTATGTATGTATCCACAACTAAAACTCCCAACCATTCATGCTTGAGAATCTCATTTATAGTCTTGAGACCAATTACATCTATCATGAAAGTTCCATGTGTTTCTTTTTCATATGTAATGTAAGATATATTTTCATCTTTAAATGTTGTCTATACATGAATTTTTAATGATAATAAATGTTTCACTAGAACTACCAGGGAGAAGGTACTTCTGGAAGGTCATTTTGATTTCTTGGTCGATTCAACAGAATGTCTTGATCCAACCTTCTATTTCCCCATAACTTTATCCATATATAATATCATACCTCACTTCATACCTTTTTTCATCAACTATTATAGGTTTTTAATATGAAAAAAATGTTAAAGACATACCTTGTGTATCTTTATAATATTATGCGGTCATGCTATGAAATTTCCAATAGTATCATTGACTGTTGTAATATCCAGATCATCAAGTGGAAAAAGAAATTTAGCAGTTGGCTCATGATCTACTTCAATACCCACTCTCATGTGATATTTTGGGAGTTCTTTAATGTGTATCTTGTCTCATGGGATATTATACACCATACCCCTCACAACAAGGTGGTGTGTGGGTGTTGGCATATACAAATAACATACAACTATACCCTGAAGAATTATAATGAGATAAAGTTATTGAAAGTTATTTTATTCACATTTAGGAGAAAGAGTAATGAAAAAATTTATTACCCTAGGTAAGGTATGAAGTTGGTGGAAATGACTAGACTCAAAGATAGTGGGGTCATTTGGTTCATGTGTGGATCTTTGTTCCACCATCGGTTCGCTTTGATCCTTTCTTATACATTGGTCTTCCAAACCATACCAGACAATAATATCTTATAATGAGTATATTTATTTCTATAATTGTATCACCATATTATATGTATCTTCATGTGGTTTTATCTTCTCAAAATATGTTTGAGGTGACAATCTAAAACCTAATCCTCTAACATGACCATATTGTTTCGGCCGCTTCAAAGCTAATGAAATTAGTTTTTCTTCTAGTATAGTCACTACTGATTCTTATGTCTAAACCATATAAAAAATATGAAAATAAATAGATATTTTTATGTAATATTATTATAAAGCATAACAAATTACTATTATTTCACACTTACACATGTTTACCATACCACTTTTTTATTTTCATTAACCATTTCTCCCACCTTATTTACATGAGCCTCCTTCCATAACACGTGATGTGGGATGGAAGTGGTTTCAGATTTTGATTCATCAATATGCATATAAACAAAGGAACATATATTGTTTCATATCACATAAAAATTTTATTTTTTATTTAACATACATACCAATTTCTTCTCTTGTGAAGTGTACCCCATCATTACTTTGCGATAGGGGTACATTGGTTTTTATAAATATTCTTTATTTTCAACACTATTTTTTTGTTTCATAAATTAACAATTTTGAATCAAATTAGATAAAATAAATAATTTCAAATAATATATTATTGATTATAATTCACCTGAAATGATTTCTCATTACAATTATTGATGAAATTATTCCATGTTTTCTTCTTTATAATGTGTGCATAACTAACTGGTGGGTGGAGATTTACTTTCCCCTCAGTATCCCTAAGATTTAACTTCATAATAATATTATAGAAGCCTCTATGGGATTTTATAGAGTCCATTAAGACAAATTTATTACATAAATATTCTAAAATAAATGAAATCTTCAAGGAATAATGAAAATTAAATCAACATTTCATTATATAATTTTTTGGTAAAATAGATAAAGTATAGCATAACATTACCGTTATATCTTTCCAAAGGGTTTCTTTCATTACAGGTTGGATGTGGATCCATGAATCAATATAAATCAGCACATTAATCCCCATTTCAAACCCAACATAACTAATGAACATTGATTTGTTGGGGATAATGGGTTGGTCATGATGATTCCAACCAAACTCAAATTTTATACCCATAATTCTTGCCTTGATAATTTTATTCAACACTCTGATGCTGCATCATTGTTGTTTTTTCATCAACATTTTATTGATCCTCTAATGATTCTGTAGTTTCATCATCAATATTCTATTCTTCCTTTGGATTGGTAACATCATCATGTGAAGAATGCATTGTCTATATGAGTAGTCAAACATTTAATTTGTCTTGAATAAAAAAAATGTAAAAACGGAAAAAGGATTTGAGAAGGGTCGCATGAATTCTCTATTACAAACTTTATGAACTCTTTAACTTCATCTTCATACTCTTTTGTCAAACAATTAGCATGCATCCATTTTGAAGTAAATGGGTAATTGAATTTAAGAAAATAATTACTCCACTATGGTAGGTGTTATCCTCTGAATTCATCCAAAAGTGAAAGTTATAGACAACTATCATCCCCATCAACTTCATATCACAAATAGTTATTATTTAATTTTGTTTCTTAAGACTCATCATCCATATCTTCTAGACATGAACCTATGTCGCTTCAACTACTCGAAGAAGTAGTCATCCCATACTGGGTACCAATGATCATTTTAGATGACTATTACTTAGAGTAGTTCCAGCAACATAGAAGAGATGGGGGATGTGTCTCAAGAAACAAAATACAATAATAACAGTTCAAGATATAAAGCTGGTGAGGATTACAGTTGCATCCTTAAAACTTTTTAAATTACCAAATATTAATTTAAAATTTAAAATCTCATCTCAAAATGAAAAAGGTTCCCTCACACTACCATGAGAACATCAACTCATCCCCGTTGAGCTGCACTGACTCTCATCTATGTTACTAGTCCTTTCCCTCACATGTGTCTCAAAAATAAGGTCTCTATATCCAATTAGGTTCATGTGTAGGGTGTGAGTATAAATATAAACAAGTAAATACTAACAGGGGCCCTAAAATATACAACAATGCATATATTTGAGTATATGTTCAAAGTAGTATCACTCAAAATACACATATAAGTCAAGTCATTGTGTACTAACCTGGAAACCATGATAATCAAATATACTGACTTTATTTAATACCAGTGAATTATATTAATCATACCATAATTTTATACAATGATTTTTCCCTGAAATTCAAATAATTTCACTAATAAGAGGTTAACATTTGAATCATAGGAGGACCAAAACATATTTATCTCCCTCTAGAAATAACCACATCACAAGTACCATGAGATTTGACCTCAAACCCCTAGCATCCAAGTCTATCCCTCATGGATAACTATCACATGTACTTATTGCCTCCAAATCATGAAATGTGTATAACATATCAATTTTTCTTAAGAAGTGCATTTGAAATATGGGGAAGTATTAACATAATTGGTTCCCTTAGGAAAGAACCACACAATGGGTGCGACAATATATTAGTTAAACCTAACTTCTAAAAAACCATAAATAAGAACAAACAACAACATAAATGTCACATCACCCTCACCCTATCCCTCGATGAATCACTAACATGTTTATAATAACTCACATTCTAATGTATCAAGAATATCATAATATTCCCTATTTTATAAATATTTCCAAAAATTCACTATCATAGTATTAATGTCCACCATTAATCTGCTATAATTAAATGGAAATAATTTTATTAAATAATACTTATTATAATTTAAATTAATTTTCAGAATATTTTTGAACCATTTCAACATCTCCCAAAACAATCAACCACATATAAATTCTTATTGAACCCATTAATTCAATTAGAATATAAATTATATAAATAAATCAATAAATAAATAATTTCAACTAATTTATAGTATTTCATAATAATTAACACCACTAAAAAATATTACTAAAAATATATTAAATATTAAACATCATGTATGTAGTCTAATAAAATTGTTAATATTTAAATTTGAGACATAAATATTTACCACTTATGTTGTGATATATTCCTTTTTATTTTATAAAATGGTTGGAATGAGGAGAAAAGAACTAAAAAATACATGTAATGGGAAATTCATTTATTTACAAAAGGCATTTATAAAGTAGTAAATGATTGAGTTCCAAAACACATGTTAGTACTTAATATATCCAATATTATAAACAATAACCTATATCATGTGGAACATAAAAAATATCCCAATAATAAATAATTTTACACTAAAATAATCATGGGAAAAAATTAAATTTATTTAGTGGATTATTTTATCAATTTATTATGGATCAGTGTATTAATTCAATGGATGTGATAATTTTCATGATTTATTGATTAGAGTATGAGAAAGTTTTTATAATTGTATACTATTTATTTGAATAATAATATAAATGGTTTTTATTTATTAAGAGTATAATGGTGATGGGTGAAGTATCCATATGACATATTTTTCACTATCATTTGATTTCATAGCCATATGACATATTTTTCTTGGTTTTGACCCCCTAACACACATTTTTAAAGGCATAGGTATCTTTTAAAACTGCTTATTGAGTCATTCTGAGCACACCTCATATTAGATGGATGTGTTTTATGATCATACACATCAAAAATAATTCAACCATTGTTTTATCATGATTTCACATTAATTTCAGGTTGTATTATATGGTTTTTACCATTACACACAGGTTTTAGTGTTTTCAAACACTAAAAATGCATTTATGGGAATCCTAGGAAAACTGTAACTTGGATTGATGTGGATTTAGTTCTTACACTTCAAAAATAAATCTATAGTCATTTTCCTATGATGTCATTTGTTTGGTTTTGACCCCCTGATACACATTTTAAAGACTTTTATATCTTTTAAAATGTCTTTTACATAGCCAAAATCAAGAAAAAGTGATCCAATTATTTTCAAACATTAAGAAAACGATACATAATTCATTTTTGATGTGTAAAAATTTAATGCATGTCAATATGACACATGATGTAGTTGGTATGACTCGAAGTGCGTGTTTTTAATATAAAAGTGTCATTTTAGTTTAAACCTTCTATCACATTGTAAAAATCAATAAAATGAGCTTAGATTATTTTAAAACATTAGTAAAATTATCCATAATTTATTTGTGATGTATAGGAATTTATCACACATCAATTAGACACTTGAAGTGGGTAGTATGACTCAAAGTTCATTTTTTTCAACATAAAAGTGTCATTTTACTTTAAAACGCCTGTCACATAGCCAAAACTAAGAAAACGAATTCATATTGTTTTAAAATTTTAGGATAATAATCCATAATTTATTTTTGATGTATAGAAATTTACCTTATATCAATATAAAACATGATGTGGCTGGTATTACTCGATGTATGTATTTTCAATATAAAACTATCATTTTAGATAAAAACACCTGTCACATTTTCAAAATTGAGAAAATGAGCTTGGATTGTTTTTAAAATTTTGGAAAATGATCCCCAATTCATTTTTGATGTGTAGGAATTGACCGCATGTCAATCGGACACACGATGTGAGTATTATGAATATAAGTGTGTATTTTCAATATAAAAGTGTCATTTTACTTTAAAACACCTATCATGTATCCAAAACTAAGTAAAAAAGCTCATATTGTTTTCAAACTTTATGAAAAATATCCACAATTCATTTTTGACATGTATTAATTGGTCGTATGTCAATTTGACACATGATGTTGGTGGTATGACTCAAAGTACATGTTTTTAATATAAAAGTGTCATTTTAGTTTAAAACATTTTTCACATTGCTAAAACCAAGAAAATGAGATTTAATTGTCTTAAACTTTATAAAAATGATCCATAATTCATTTTTTTTTGTGTAAGAATTGATCACATTTCAATCGGACACATGAAGTGGGAGACATGACTCGAAGTACAAGGTTTCAATATAAAAGTGCCATTTTACTTTAAAATGCTTATCACATAGACAAAACCAAGTAAATTAGATCATATTTCTTTCAAACTTTATTAAAATGATCCATGATTAATTTTTTAATATGTAGGAATTGATTGCATGTCAATCTAGTTCACAATGTGGGAATTATGACTCGAAATGAATGTTTTTAATATAAAAGTGTCTTTTTAGTTTAAAACTCCTATCACATAGACAAAACTAAGAAAATAGGCTCATATTGTTTTCAAAATTTTGTACAATGGTTCATAATTCATTTTTGATGTATAGGAATCAACCACACATCAATCTGACACGTGATGTGGGCAGTATGACTCAAAGTGCATGTTTTCAATATAAAATGTCATTTTAGTTTAAAACATTTTTCACATATCCAAAACTAAAAAAGGAGCTTCTATTATTTTCAAAATTTAGTAAAATGATTCATAATTAATTTTTAACATGTAGGAATTAACCACACATCAATTCACTACATGATGTGGTCGATATGACTCAGAGTGTGTGTGTTTTAGTATAAAATGTCATTTTAGTTTAAAACATATTTCACATTGTCAAAACCTATAAAACAAGATTATATTATTTTTTAACATTATAAAAATGATCCATAATTTATTTTTTAGGTGTAGTAATTGATTGTAAATCAATCAGACACACAAAATGGGCGGTATGACTCAAATATCTTTCAATTTTACTCTTTCCATTTGATATTTATTTTCATTTCATTTCCTGTTACATGATGTATTAATCACATTAACCTATTATTAACTCCCAAACTTCCCAAAATCATAGAATTCTATGAAAAATAATATGGTTTCTATCAAGATGATTATAAATATTTGACTTTATTCATGGAATCCTTTTAATTATAAATATTCTTGATTGTATTACCCTACCAAGATTATTTTTAGGGCATGATCATTGAGTTGATAACTAAAATAAATTAGCCACATGAGTATTGTGGGCTACTGTATGTATTCTTTGAAAATGTGTGAATTATCTATAGAGTTTAGAATTTACCTCAGTAGGATGAGTTGTAAGAATTGAAATTTCCTCGGGGATCATTCTTTTCATCCTCTAAAATTTAGAAACTAAATAATTTTCCATTTTTGACCACCATTGATACTATGTTTTCCAATAAGAGTCATTTTCTTGCACTTTTTCTTCCAACCTTGAAATTTATCTCTATTCCACCTAATCAACATCACTGCTCGAACCCCCACTGGGTGTGGAGGTAAATGATGATGATGACCTACCAAAGATAGCTAATGGAGTAGGCCCAGAACCTGTCCCTTATACAAGCCTAGGATTCTCTTTCCTAAAACGATTATAACTGCATAATTCTAGGAAACTTATGATGATTGTGAAGGGTTCATATCCCAAAACTCTGGAATTTTAACCTATTAATACAACAATATTGACAATGATTTTTTAAATTATCTGAACTTCATAATATTATCTAATTCATAAATTTTTCTTTATTATTTAATGTTATTTCATTACTATAAAAACATAATAATGAAAAATAAATTATAACGACAAAAAATCCTTAAACCCAATTAATTGGGGTTAGATATATGGATCAAATGGTGCTAATATAGCTAATTGGTATCATTTGATCCATGTAGTAGACCCCATTTAATTGGGATTAACCTCCAAATCCATATTTTTGTATTTTTAAAATTACATTTTAAGGATAAATGGTAACCGTACATTTCTAAATACAGAACCATACAAAAACTTTAATTAAACCAAAATTAAGATTCAAAATAGTAGACACCAAAGTGCCAAATTCAAAATTTGAAAATACTGCATCCCTGCACCCCCTAGATTCCTTCAGCCATGATATCCTTTATCCATGCTCCCTGACACGAATCACCATCATCAATAAAACCACAACACTTTCCTTTATTACCATCAGTCGTTGTTGTCACCCTAGATCTACCAGATCCATAACCAGGGAAAGAAATCTGAGACGCCGAAAAAATCCACTGCCCATCGCACAACTAAAGCTTCAAACCACGATCACGAGAAACACCATTAACCTTGACATCATCTTATCACCTTCGAATCGAACCAGAATCCATAAACAGAGCTCACCTTTAGAGAAAGCACCATTCGATACAAACACCTAGGGTAAACCATCGAATGATTAGTAGCAGAAAAACTTCAGGAATCATAACCACGCATTGATGTCGACCTGCTCACACCATCATAGTCTCAAGATACCACACTCTCCTTCATATAAGATCGAGATGGGATCTGGAACAAAGGGCTCAGTAGAAAGAGTAGGGGAATGGGTGAGAAAAATGATGAGGGAGGCACCACCAAACGCCACCTCCAACATGATCCCAAACCACTAAGGCACCATCTAGACAAACTAGCATGGAGTTTTGAAATTATGTTTTAGGCAATAAGGGTGGTGAATGTAACGTTCGAGGCTTTGAAATCATTGAGAGCTGATAAGAAAATAGAAGGGAGACTCCACCAAACACCACCACAACAAAATACTAAACTACATGAGCACCATCGTATAAAACTAATTTGGGGTAAAACACGATAGATCTTGTAATAAAAGCATAGAGGCAGTTTTGATTCCATTGAACAACAAAATAGCTCACCCAACTGAGATAAGAGGGAACCTGGAATGGAAATGGAATGGGTAAGAGGAGAGGAATCACATATAAGAGTCACTTTCTGTTAGAAGGATGGTGAGGGGGGAGGCGAGAAGGGGCGGATCGGAAGCACCGTCAACAGAGCCGCAAAGAGATTCAGGAGGAAACCCTAGCGAATGCCAAGTAGAGGGCGGGAGGGAGAACTGAGGGAATGCAGTTCCATCCCATTTAATTGGGTTTAAGGCTTGTTTATTGTAATAATTTATTTTTCATTATTTTTTATAGTAATGAAATATAATTAAATAGTAATGAAAAGTACTTACTCCAATATATCTGATAGGTTCATTCAAAAAGATAAAATTGGGTTTCCTATGAACTTTATGCCACATCTCTACCCATCCAACAGAGTGGTCTAATTCATTAGCCTTTATAAAAAAATATAAAAGTTATAAAAAAATTGACTTATATAAAAATCAATATAACTAATAATGGATAAAATACAACCATGGTCATTCTTTTTCTCAAAAAAACTCTGATACCCAGCGATATGAGGAATGACTTGTTTCTCATGATTCATGGTATTTTTTTAGATAATTCCTACAAAAATAGAAGCATTAATAAAAATTATAATTTTATTATGTTTTTTTATTAAAATACTGTAAGATATGAAATAACCTCATGATATGTATCTCTGTTAATATTGAAAAACATCTTCCACTTCTCATGAGAAATTCATATTATCACTTTCTCCTACATTTGTTTAGAGCTCAAAGATGTGTCATTAAACTCATGCCATAATCTCCATTTAAAATCTCCCCATTTCTCGCCCAAATTTTTCAGTGTCCATGGACATGAAACAGAGTTAGGGGCATCAAAATGAAAAAAATTCTATAAATAAAAAAACAAAATAATTTATAAGTATATTAATAATTTTATTAATTCCTTATAAATTAATTATCAATTAATATTAAATTAATATTACCTTTACTTGGTTATCAAATGATTCATTTTAAAAAACTAAGTAAAATATTCCTCTAATATTTATAATTAATGGGAAAGCTTACTATCTCGTAAAAAAGCTGCCCAAGAATCTATTTATAGTTTCCAACAACATCATTGGTAGGTACCCTGAACTCATCAAATAAAATGATAATATTGAAGTCTTTCTGGTCCCATACATCTATTATGTTCATATTTACATCTCTTCTATTGTTATATTTATCTATTTGAAAAATGTATTAAACAATTAATAAAATATATAGTTTTTTGTACAATGATATACATACCAGTAATGGTAACTCTCCGATATCCCATGGATGAAGAGGTAACCAACTACTTCATTGTAGGAGGTGCATTAGATATTGGGATACCAACAAAATCTGAGGAAACTAATATCTTCTTAGAAGTCTCTGGTACAATAAAATCACTTGGATCCACTGAATCTTGTAGTGTTGGTGGTGTGATCTGATTTGTTGATCGCCTGGGATCTTGAAAATTTTCCGTTCTTGGAATTATTTCAATTTAAATGGTTTAGAATATATTCAATGTATAAAACAAATCATAAGTAAAATATTTTTACAAAAAATGAAAAAATTGAACAATTTATATATGTATGAAACACTTATAAATGAGAAATTTTAATATAGTTTCATTACCAATTTATACATTCAACTATATTTATATTTATTGTCTTTGTTATTATAAACCTCTATTGCAATAGGTACTTCATTTTCACCCTATCTTGTAAGTTCTATTGTTTCAATATTTTTAGGAAAAAACAGTTGAATCTTTTGTGGTTAATGATCTTCACTATCAAAAAGTACCAACTGACCTTCATCACCCATATCATACAAGTCTCTATATTTTAAGTGTATAACCACACTCCAACCTTCATGTATTTCATCATCTACATAATAAACCATATTTTCTTATGAATCCAAGAAAAATGGATCATGCTCTGCATGCTCACCGGAATGGATCAAGCGAGAGTAGTTGATAAAAGTAAAATTCAATGCATATTTCATTATACCCCTATCGATGTTTCCCCACTTTTATTTGAATAAGACAATTGAAAATTGACCATGATAGTTTAATTTGATTATATCAATCATATTTCCATAGTATCTCACCTCTACAAGTGTAAATAAACTACTATTTTTTGTTTTCAATCCTTCTTCATAATAAATTGTACAAAAATTGAAGCCATGAATATTGTAGGAATTGAATCTCTTAGCCTACCTTAGAGGAACTCGGATAAAAAATTCAAATCATTTGATATTTTAGCTCGATTCTCAGCATTCATTATTTAGACAAGAATATATAAGGTGTTAATTTTAACATAGATAAAATAACTACGCATTAATAATATGAATATGAGTATGTACTTATATGATGGGTGAACCATCCAAAAATATCCTTATTAACAACTTTTGATAATTCCTGCTCATTTTGAGATTGAAACATTAGTCACCTATTTATTTGAAATCTCAATTATTCAATAAATTGATTTGTAATAAGACTATTTAGTAACACATATCTATGAACTTTTAGTGATTCCAATTCATTCAGTATAAAATTTTACCCATTTCCAGTCGGTCATCCAATAATTAGAAATATCGATGACTTGTTTTCAGAATGAGAATTAGTGGAGATAATGTCAACATGTCCAACATGATTGAATATAGTCTCAATCCCATCCAAATACCTAGAACATAAGGCCAATTACTCTTCATCTATGTAATCTTCAGCAATAGAGCCTTCTGGTTGAGCTTTATTATACACATATAATTGAAAATGACCTAAGTATCTGATGAAAAAAAAATATTAAAAAAATTACAAAATGATTTGATAAAATTGAATTCATCAATGAAAATAAAAATAACATTAACATACCTCTCAATTGGATGCATCCATCGATAGTGTATCGGTCCACCAAGTTTATCTTCTTCAACCAAATGAATAGTAAAATGAATCATGAATGTGAAAAATGAATGGGGAGATAATATCTTAAAACAAAAAAAGTTTCAAAAAAATTATTTCTTGAATTTTATCAAGATTGGTTGGATTTATAATTTTTCCAAAAAGATTTATGAATAAGGTATACAACTCAACTAGAACTATAGTTACTTTTTCAAGTAACGTATTATACAATTCCAACAAAAAAAAACTAATCCATAATAATATGTTATTCATGACTTTTCAATACATGTATATTTTGATTTTTTAAGTCATATTACCTTTAAATGTTACTTTAATATCCATCTGGCACTTTTACATTCTTTAAAGTTTAAAGGAATATGTCTTTCTCATGATTTTTCATTGTAAAAATAGCCAAAGGATACTTACCAATCACATTTTCCCATAAACCATTTTTTATATTCATTGATTCTAAATCCTTACAAGCATTAAGGTGATCCTTTGATTTACCATGCTCATTAAGTAATGTAAAAATTACATTATTATAGACATTCTTCTCAATATGTATTATGTTAAGATTACAACGAATCAAATTAAACTCCCAATAAAGAAGTTTGGAAAATACAATCATTTTATTCCATTGTTGTGTTCTAGATACTTTGGATATTGTACCTCTTATCTTTCACCCCTTCTTTAAATATATTACATTTTTCAAATTATACAGTGAAATTCATTAATTATCCAAAGATTTATGAACCAGATAACACATTCAGTGACTTTATCAATTAAATATCTCCATTGAATTGTGTATTTTTAAACCCAGATTTATGAGAAGCATCAAGAAATTGATGATGACACATAAAACATCATTTTATACTATGATGTGATCATTGAGGATAAAAATAAAAATTACAAACTAGACAAGATAAACTAGTTTGAGTGTTCCTAATAGATAAGTTTCATAGTCCATGAAAGTCACTAATTGTCCACATTAAAGAATAATTCATTTTGAATAGTTTTCTCATTGAAGCATAATATGTTTCCACACCATCATACCATAATTCTCATAATTGTTTTATTAGAGATTAAAGGTATACTTAAATCTCATTTCTAAAAATTTTATTTCAATGAATAATCATAGAAATAATGAAAGAATTCTTTTTTATACAAATCCATGGAGGTAAATTATAGGGGATCAAAAAAAATTGATATATGTAATAATTAGTGTAGGTTTTGGTAATAGTGGAAATGGAATATGGGGCATGCCCAAATTTTATTTTTTGTCATGATTGATGATTAATATAAGATTTACACGATGATAAATGTTGTGATCAACAGATTTGAATCAATGAATATAGAAAATAGAAGAGAAAAACATTGGAACCAAAGTGTAGGATCATCACATATTATTTATAATTAATTTATGCAATTAAAGAATTACCTTGAAAGGAATTATTTATTCATTGATAGATCAGACAATGTATCTACATCTTACCATCATTTCATTGTAGGAATCAAGAATTGATTCCCTCTAGTGGTGATCCACATATGTTCCACAAACATCTGAACATCATCATAGGAATCTTTGGGTTCTATCATGGAAAATAATAACGCTTGTGTCATCCACTTTTGATCACCCTAAGAATAGATTCAAGGAAGGTCTCTCTTCGATATCTCCAGACTTGAGAGAGGTGGTGGAGGGATATCACTCTCTGTTCTAGATATCTTTTTTGGAGTGGGATCTCTCTAGGGATTTGATAGGATTCTCTCTGAATCTTGTCATGCACAAAAAAATTAATTATCTCTCCATGAAAATAATATAATAAGGATTTATACCACAAGGGTTAGAAAATAACAATTTCACATGCACCCTTATTATTTATGTAATCCTTGCAGAACATCATGTATATAATAATAATAATAATATTATTATTATTTCTTGACATGTGCTAAACTCACAAATTAAATTAAATATTATTTATTCAAATATTATCCAATATATATTATTTCTCATCAGTCTATTAAATTTGGTCTTCCATTCCTCCATAATATTTATCAGACATTGAATAATGACTATTTATTTAATAAATAAATATCACTACATTATTTACTAATAAATAAATAAATATTATATTCACTAAATAGTAAATAAATATTTATTAAATATTATTTTCACATAATATTCTCTCAAATAACTGGTGATGGAATATATGTTATTAAGTAAACATGAATAATTATTAATCCATGTATGAGAATAAAATTTATTCAACTTGTTAAATAATAAATAATAAAATATTATTTAACTAAGATTATGGATACACTTAGTGTGTGACCCTCTAGGACTCTCATTGGTATCAGACGAAGCATCTCAAAGTCCAAGGTTATTGTCTAGTAACATGCCAAGTATAATGAACCAGGTTTTTCATACATATACATTGCATAATTTTTTTTATAATATCTATTACATTACATAAACTCATTCCTAGGAACCATAATAGTTTAATGCCTTTGAAAACTTGGAAACATAAATACAGGTCCATAAGTTAACTACATCATCACTCACTATGTTATTTATAACTAGAACCCTTCTTAGAATTATCATACACAATACATATCTTCATAACCTGGGGAAAGGAAAAATAAGAAAGTGTGAGATCAAATGCTCAGTAAGGGAAAACAAGGGAGATACATAAGAATAACATGAACATAAGGGTATAAGATCAAGAGAATAACATTTAAAAACCATACCCTACATATCAAAATCATAATCACGAGTCATGGCATAAATATTATCAGTTCATAAGACATGAGTCATAAGGGAATAAAATAATATGATTCATGAGAGAATAAGACATGAAATTTGTGGAATACATATAGGCATATAAAATCTTATGTCAAGGCTACCGATCAAGTCATTCATAACATGTTAGGCTTGGGATAACCACCTATGTACATACTCTGGGAATGGGTTGACCACCCATGTTCCATCCTCTTTGGGCTTGGTATGACCATCCATGTACCCTCGACTTTGGTCTTGGGCTACATACACGTGTACCCTCGTCTTTGGGCTTGATCTAAACACCCATGTACCCTCATCTTTGGGCTTGGGCTAACCACCCGTGTACCCTCATATTTGGGCTTGGGATAAATGTTCATGTATCCTAATATTTGGGCTTGGGATAAACATATGTGTACCCTATGAGCTTATATAGCATTTATCACTTCCCAATGCATTGAAATACTATCTGGTCACACTCATCATGTAAGCTATAACAGGCTCACTTGATGCTATCTGGGTTGCCCTTTCATAGAAGCTATAATAGGATTAACTTGTGCTATTTGGGCCACTCCATAGTATAATCTGTAATGGGATTACCCGATGTTATTTAGGCTACCCCGCCATATAAGTAGTTTTCAAGAACCACAACATGACTAAAGTATAAATATATTACATAAAACTCATACAAATAGCCATTATTACCTTTATAACTTGATTAACCCATGGAAAATAAATGTGTTTCATGTAAATATATTTTAAACATGATTGACCCATGGAAAAGAAATGGTTTCCATAAAAATATCTTTGAAACATGATTAACTCATGGAAAATAAATAGGTTTCTATAAACAACATGCCACTAAAACATAAACCATTCAGAGAAAGAATATGAATGGTAACCTTGGATCATATCCCCCCGTAAGGCATATGTAACACCAATTAATTTCATATTATATATAAAATAATTTTTAAAGGATCATTTAAAACATTTCTTGAGGAAAATATCCTTTCCACTTTGAAAAACTCTTTTTAAAACATAAAACATTTTGAAAACTGTTTTCTTTGAAAGTAACCTTGAAAACTTATAAATGAAGATTTGAAAATCATTTAAAACACTTTTTAAAACATAAAAAATTTTCAAAATAATTTTATTTGAAAATAATATTAAAATATAATTTAAAAACATTTTTGAAAACATTTTTAGAAAATAGGGTTTTGGAAGAAAATAAATTCCAGATCAAAGAGAGAAATAAAGTTAGATTTTCTTAAAGACATTTTCTTAATAATATTAAGCACCAAAGAGTGTAAAAATGGTACCATTAAATAAAGATATCATGAATAAACATAGTATAATAAAATTAATTATAATTCTTGATATATGGATCATAATATTTCATCAATGGAAGCATAATCATAAACAATCTCTATAGATGATGAGATTGTAGCAATAAACTCTTACCACTTTGGTAACTTTGAACCATAATAACCATGAAAGGATAAAATTACATGAATCTTAAAATATCATAAAAATAATTTAATTCATGATATAATATGACAAATGGAAAGTTTATACACCTCATAAAATAATATAGGTGCATAAAATAATAAGTGTCTCAAAAAAGAAAAATTGAGAAAAAATTCTCTTACCACTTTGTTAACTTTGAAACTATAATCACATGAAAGAGAGATCATAAAATGGATGTGTGAATACCAAAAAAAATTAATTATAATAATAATTAAGTACATTCATCAACAGTATATACACCACATTGAAGAAAGAGGGGTGAATATTACATGTGTCTCACAAAAGTAAAAAGTGATATGGAAATCCATTACCTTAAGTCTTGACTTCCTTCATACATGTTCAAAAATCTTTTATAATAAATAAAATTTTATTATAAATATATTAAATTAACATATTCACATATATATAATACCATATATGGTTTTATTATGACATTTTATTACCCTTTTATTAACAATACCATGTTAGAGTCACGTTTTGGGTAATAACTACTTTGTTTTTCATATAAGTTTTGATTTGTTATATTTTTTTAATATTACATTAGTCATGATTTCATAATCTCCAGAATTATAAAAATTATATAAAAATTATATATATTTATTATATATATATTTATTATATATATATATATTTATAATAATCACTAAAATATGGAAATAGGAAATGAAATACACCGTTCATGGAGCCTGTAGGTCGTACATACACATGAATGATGTTTTCATTTTATTTTCAGATTTAAATAAAGAAGATTATATGATATATTATCATTAAAATCATTTTTATGTGATATATATCACATATATTTATTAAAATCATCCTTAATATATTCCAGGTATAATGTGAATGAATCACATCGCTTCGTGAGGTGGTAGTCCACCGTACACACGAAAGATGTTATCATATTCCCACAAAATAGAAAGCATGAAGGTATGTGTGATATAACAATTAAATAAGCATAATAAAATCATAAATATAATATATATCATATATAAATATTATTTCTATCATTATTCCTAACCTTGAAAGGTGGTAATGGAAAAAAATAATGACATAGGTTCGTAAGGCGGTAGTTTGTCGTACACATAAATGATGATTTTTCAACTCATTTGATGGAAGTGTGTGTAGTTTTAGGTCATAAACATAACATAAAAACATATAATTATATGTTATATATTGATTCTATTATATAACAATGATATAAAATAATTTAAGTGTTTGAGGAACAAATAAAACAAAAACGTTTGTTGATAAATGATACCTCTTCTTTGGGTATCACTTTTGTTTTACACCAAAGGAAATAATTGGTTGTTTTTATTCCCAAAGTAAGCTTATAGGATTTGAGAATGGAATTTGGGAAGTTATTTTGGTATGATTTGTTTGATCCAAATCGCTTGAGATCTGTGAAGAAGTGGGGAGATGGGGTGGCCTTTTATAAGTGAGGGATATGACACACTTGGCATGTTTTAAAAGAAGTTAAATGTAACCATGTTTTAACTAAAAAAGGATTAAATAATGAAAAAAATTATATACATTAATGTTTAAGGTCTAAATATTTCCAACCAATGGGTTTAGGATAAGTTTTAGGTCATTTTGTCCCTTAAGTTTAAATTTTAGTCCCTTGGTAAAGTCATTTTTCTCTTAATCATCGTGATTAATGTTAACTATTTTCACTAATAATTTTGGTCAAAAATTAATTTGGTATTATTATAAATTATAAATTATTATGATTTAAAATATGGAATCCATTTTTCTAAATTCAATTTACAAAATTGACAGAAATTAATTTAAAATTAATCATGTAGACGTGATGAGAGAGTGGGTTTTTAAAGTGAAAATGTTCAAACATTTACAAGTTTTTTATATCCATTTTAAAAATTAAATTGATTAAAATAAACTAAATTGGAATAAAAGATACATAATTGAACTAATTATACTTTAAAACTAATTTAAAATATAATTTAAATATATAAATAATTCAAACAAAAAGCAGTTTTTAGTTAAAATTCAGTATTTTTTCTATTCATCAAAAAATAGATCTTTTTAGAAAAATACCAAAAATTAACCCTAAGATAATTTTGGGTTTCTGATTTCAAAAATGAAGATTATTTTTTCAAATATAATTTATAAAAGTTTCAATTTTTTTTAAAATAAGTGCGCCATTAAAAGGTGGTAAAACCAATTTTTAGAAAAATACATCTTTTTATGCATAAAATTGGATTTATTATTATCAATTGTCTAGAAAATAAATTAGATTAATGTTAAATATTTCATTGAATATATAATATATATATTTAATTAAAATATTTCATCAAAATTGGTTGGCTTAATTTATTGAGATAAAACGTGTTTGGGCATAGAAAAATAGTTTTCTAGAAAAGGAATTTCTTTATTTTCAAATAGTTATTAATTTAATTTATAATTAATTGGTTACCAAAGAAATAATTTTATAAAAATGCATAAAAAATATTTTTATAATTTAGTTAATCCTTTTCATACCCACTATTCCAAAGGCTAGGTGATAACTATAATAATATTTTAATAATATGTCATGTTTTGTTTAAACTCAGTGTTGCGTGTAACACAATCTAAGCTTGGTGTTGTGTGTAACGCAATATAAACTTGGTATTGCATGAAAGATAATAAAAATTTATTATTGCATGTAATGAAATCTAACTTATTTTTTCATGTAGAAAAAACTTAACTTGGTGTAGCGTGCAATGAAATCCATCAAAGAATTTTAATTTATTTGAAAAAAAAATCAAAAAAAAACTTAGGGTGTTACATTATACCCCACTTAAAATTAATGTTACCCTAAAAATTCATTTGGTTCATCAAGGTTTTAATACTTTAAAGTTACTTTCATATAATCCCACATCATAAAAATGAATATTAAAACTTCCTTTAAAAATGGAAAGTTGGAAACATAACGGTTATCCAAAGTAACTTATAACTAGGTTTCCATATAGGAGAACATAGGTGGGAAGTAATGATTAGGACATAGAATAAAATCATAAATAATTATAGTGAGTGATAAATATCACTAAACATAGTAAATTGGGTGATCCAGATATAGTTAATGGCTACAAAACTATAACCTAAATAGGTAAGAAAAGTTCATTGATATCATCAAAAATGATGCTAACATGACAACATTTTTTTTCAAGACCATTTTCTAAAAGTTAAATAATTTTCATGAGAATATATAATTAATTTATTTCATTCTATTTCATAAGAATAATATCACCATGTGATTGTGCCTTGTTCAATTTCCACTTCTTCTCTTACTCCAAGAAATGAAGGTGAATTTGAAGCACTGAAAAATCATAAGATCCATAGATAGAATGATAAGGCATTCCTTCTATATTTAGTTATTATCAAAAAAAAGGTTAACACTAGTTATCCAATATAAATAAATCTTCATATGGAGAAATAATAAATTAATCTCTAAAACCTCATTCAAAGTACAACATAAACTATTTCATAAATGATTAACCCTTTTGACCCTTATAAAACATGAAAATCCAAAACTTCAGAAATAAGGTCACTAAATTTCTCAAAATCAGCTTAACGTTGATCCCACATATATCATAAATTAGATCTTTATTTTTATATACCCAACTTGTGAATACCTTCATCATGTATTCTCTTGAATCGTGATAATAACCTGAATTCCCATAAAACCATATTGAAAACACAAATGCTCCTTCATTCATTACATAGAACACATATTACTGGTTATATTCCTTAAATACAAAAATTATATAAACTCCATCCATGATAGAATAAACCACTTTTTCCATAAATAATTAATATTTTATAAGGTAATTATTACTATCTAATTTACTTTATTCTTACCCAACATCTCTTTATCCAAACTAAACACTATTTTATCAAAATTAGGAACATATTAAGGGTTAACTTACCTTAATCATGTGTTTTAAATAAAATAAAAGCTCACCATTGATTCAATTTTCTTGGTCGTAAGCACAATTCAACATATTATTTAAAATCCTTTATGAAAAACTTATACTAAACAATGCTTATATATTTCATAATTCTTGAATCCAAATACAAAAATAATTCAATCATGCCACTTCCTTCACAAAAAATTAACTAGGTTTCATGATATTATTCTTTAATACCTCTCTCCTTTCATATGTCATTTTTAGTCTCTTCATCATCAATTATAAAATTAATACTCATAAAACCTTTCTGATTCTCTTCATGAGATTTCCATTTAGGACATTGATTCACATAATACCCAAAATCCTTACACCTAAAACACTGGAGCATAGGTTTTTCATTATTTGGTGTCCTATTTACCTATATTACATTAACTAGGCCATTAATCACATTTTGACATTCTCAGGATTTATGGCCTGCCTTTCCATATTTAAAGCACCTCCTAGTTCCATTCAAGCAATTTTCTTGATGCTTCTTTACACATTTAGGGCATATAGTAAACTGAATCTTCTTTTCTCCATGGTCTATATTACCCAAATTCTTAGTGAAATATATCCCTCTATTCTTTGGTGAGTCCTATAGTTGGTTAAGGTGAATGTTGTTAATCATGTTTCGTGATGACTTATTGAGCACAATATCAATCACCTCGATCATCATCCCACTTGGTTTCTCATTAAAAAAATTTCATCACATTCAATATTAATCCAGTTACTTCTAGTTCTAACCATTGACTAAAACTAGAAATCATCATGTGAACAACACCAATCATATTGTAAAACCACATAATCATGAAAAATCACTTATACAATGTCTAAATCTTAACACCTTATTTTTAATCTAGGATGCCTTAGGTTTATCCTAGGTTATTCATATTCATCGTCTATTTAAATCCTTTATGATGGTTCATAAATATTTTGTGAATTTCCAAAGCATATCCCCTAAGAGTGTCAAACTAGGTGTGCAGTAAGACCCATTGTCGTCTACCAGTTCCCAATTGAGTCTAGCTCAATACAGTGTGTTTTTGGGGATATTACCTTTATGTACATCTATGTCAAATTCATGTCTACTTGTAGTATCCAGGAAGGGATGTAATTTCTTGGAAACCACTCTCTCAATCCCTTACCAAAATTCAAGGACATTTTCCTAAACTTTGACTCATCCTTAGACACATAACTAGACATATCCTTATAAGTATCCCTAGGGATATCACTAATGTTTTCTCATCCTAGTTTCCAAAGGTTAACTAAAACCATTGCTATGGTGCCAACTATAATGACCTAGTATTTTCATACATATAAATTACATCATTTTTTTATAGAATATCTATTACATGACATATACTCATGCCCGAGAACCGTAATAGTTTAGTGCCTTCAGAAACATGGAAACATAAATACTAGTCCATAAGTGAACTATGTCATCTCTGACTACATTATTCATAACTAGAACCCTTCTTAGACATATCATATATAATACATATATTCATAACCTAGGGAAATGAAACATAAGAAATGGTGAGCTCAGATGCTCAGTAAGGGAAAACAAGGGAGATATGTAATCATAACATGAACATAAGGGTATAATATCATGAGAATAACATTTGAAAACCATATCCTATATATCAAAGATCATAATCAAGAGTCATGGAATAAATATTAGTAGTTTATAAGACATGAGTCGTGGCATAAAGATTGGCATTTCATAAGACATGAGTCATAAGGGAATCAAAGAACATGATCCATGAGAGCATAAGACATGGAATTTTTGGCATACATATAAGCAAAGAAAATATTATGTCAAGGATACCCGCCAAGACATTCATAACATATTAGGCATGGGCTAACCACTTGTGTACCTACTTTGGGCATGGGTTGACCACCCATGTACCCTCCTCTTCAGGCTTGGGATGACCAATCATATACCCTCATCTTTGGGTTTTGACTATATACCCTTGTACCCTTATATTTGGTCTTGGGATAAACACCTATGTAATATTATCTTTGGGTTTGGGCTAAACACCTGTGTACCCCCATCTTTGGTCTTGGGTTAAACACTCATGTACCTTCATATTTGGGCTTGGGATAAATGCTCGTGTACCCTTATCTCTGGGCTTGGGATAAACACCTATATACCCTCTCATCTAATATAAAATTTTTCATTACCCAATTAATTAAAGTGTTATATGGGTGCACCCATAATTTAATCTATAACAGACTCATCTTACATTATTCGGGCCGCCCCATCGTAACAGCTATAACAGGCTTACTCGACGCTATTTGAGTCGTCTCATCGTAGAAGCTATAATGGGATTACTCGGTTCTATCTCGACCTCCCTATCATATAAGTAATTTATAATAACCACAACATGACTAAAGTAATGAAATATTTCATAAAACTCATAAAAACATGTAACGCCCTAAGTTTTCAAAAGAGAAAACATTGTTTGATAGCATATCCAATACTCTACACCAAACCCAAACAAACGATGATTATTTAAATATGAATGTTTTATCCTTTCTATTAAATTTTTGGATATGAGTATGATTAACTAATTCATTAAAATTATATATATATACTATATATATTGATAAATTCTTAATAAATAATCGATCAATTATTTTTGTTCTTCAAAATATGTTTTCTTTATAAATGATTTTTATTTTATTTTTTATAATTATTATAATTATTTTATATAAAATTTAAAAAATTTATTTGATATAAAAAATTATATTTTTAATATCAGCATATAAAAATTAACTTTGAGTGGAAATTTTGGATTTTTCAGAAAATACTTACTTTTTAGTGAATAGTAAAAAAAACCATTTTATGTAAAATTGTCACTTATTTTGATAAATAGTTTAATTTAAAAGGCCAATTATTATATAGCTTAAGTAAAAATTAGATATATTTAATTAATTACATTTAAATACTCTTTATATATTATTTTAATACAAGTTCATTTATAGGATTAATAATGCATTTTTTGAAAACTGTTTTAAAATGCATAATGTTTCTATGATATAATTATTTATAATAAAAACTAAGGATAAATTATTTAAATAAAATTTTTATATTATATATCTATCATTATAAATTCATTTAATTATTATTACTAGTTATAGAGTTGAATTGAAATCATCTTTTCCTTAAAAAATGCATTTTTTTGGAAAACCACTTTCCTACATGCTTATGGTTTTTTAAAAATTCTTCCACCTATATGATTTGATTTTGATAAAATGGATTCCATATTTGGAGTCATCATAATTAATATTAGGTAATAATTTCAACTTAAATTCGTTACAATATGAATAATAAATGTGGTAAATATTAATTACCATGGTAAAAGTAAAATAGGTTAATTAAGGGTTAAAATAAGTTAACAAAGAATAGAAACAACTAACCCTAATATTTATCTTTTCCTTTTCATTAAAATTATTATTGTATTCACTCCTTATTGTTTTTACTTTATAAATGATTAAGTTATTAATTTTATATAAATTATATTTTGATACAATGAAACAAAAAATGTTTTGCAATTTATTTTGATGAATTAATGGATTTTTTAACATAAATAAAATTTCATTGAAATATTATTATTAAATAAATTTTATTAAATATAAATTATCATATAATTTTTATGAATTCAAATGTAATTTTTATAAGGGATCAAAAGAAAATGTTATTGTTAAAAACCCATCATTTTCAATGAATGTTGGTTTTTATTTTAAAAGTTAAAATTCACATATTTATAAAATTATTTATATAAAATGAATATTATTTTTTTAATTAGGATGTCAAATTTATCTAATGGTGAATTTTTCATAATTTTCTGAGACAGTCGAATTTTTGTGGAAAAATTAAATACCATATAAATATATGGTGTGTTTTATGACATTATAATGGACCAATAGTGATGTAATAAATAATATAAAAGGTATAATAGGACAAATATATGTTTTACCTTTAAAATTATTTAATTTTATGTTTATTTTTTTATTTTATAAATCCTTAATGAATCCTCCAAGACTTACAATATATTTTAATATTTTAAAATCATTTCTTTGAGAGTGTGACTCGCCTCCACATAATCAAGGGAATTATTTTATTATCTTAGGTAATTGTACTTATAAAATAATGTAAAACAATCCCCTTTGTTAGAAACCATGGGATGGTTTGTGGTTTTGAATATTTTATTATGTAGTGTCTAAAAACAAAATAATAAAGAAATCCCCCTATTTTACTATATAAACCCACCAAATATTACATTTCTATTCACTAAAAATCCTTGGAGTATGACCACACTCTTACCTCTACTCCCTAAAGTCCTCCCAAGGTTCCCCCAAGCTTTCAAGAATCTCCTCCAAAGCCTTTGGAGTCACACACTCAAGTAAGGGATTCCTCTCCTATCCTTTCAATTCAAGCACTTCATTTGAAATTAGTCCTTTTAATATCAATTGATTATATTTACATTAATTTATTAACATTACCCTAATATAAAATTGTTGTTATTTTAATTATATATCATTTATAATCTCTCATTTTAACCATTTCTTAAGCTATTACTATACCGAAATTCCGTAAGGGAACTTCATTTTCCAATCTTCTCTTTTATCAAGCACTCCTTTTAATGTTATTTCTTTTAAATTCCATTTGATTATGTTGGGATATGTTATTACATATCCCCCATAATATCAATTATATATATAAATTATTATATCCCCTATCACTCTCATTTATCCCTCCTACAAACCTTTATGTTCACCCGTTACCATGCCAAAATTTTGGAAGGGTTCTTTCCTTTCTCCTCTTTCTTCAAGTTTCTTTACTATGATATGCCTTCTATTTACAATTTCTTATGTTAGGTAATGTATTTACATTTCCCTATTAATATCCATTTAATTTTTAAATTAGGATATACCCATTTCTATTTCATCAACCAATTTTATGAATTTTTATATGATGTTGTTATATTGATGAGATTGCACCGTGATTTTTTCATACCAAAATAATTGTGTAGTGAATACCATACTCATTTATTTATCAATGGTATTAAAATTTATGAAAATATAATTATTGATTGGGTATATACATATTTTTATTTCACATTCCATTTTCATGGAATAAATTATGATGTTGAATGAATCCATGTTATATGATCAATGTGGCACACTTAAGCATGAGAATGAAATGATTATTAAGGGTGCACCCTGATATCACTCCAATGAATTGGGTAGTGGTTAGTATCATGATACATCATGTTGGGAAAGGGGGTTTATATAATTACTTTATGGGACTTTTTCCACCATGAAGTCTTGGTGGGTTTAGCCTTGACCTAAGTTTATGATGCAGTGTTTTAAGTTGTTGCCACATTTCCCATGTTATGATTATCATGTTATATCATTCCTTATTATCCATGTTCTTTTTATGCTTCATTGATATGCCTATTATATAAAATTTATTTTATTACTCATTTTATACCATGTTTATTCCCTTACTAGTCTTTATTGATCACCCATTTATTATGTATGTCATTAGGTTATCCCATGCAATGTTAAGTATGAAGGAATGTTTTGGTCATGTCAAAGAACTTTTCAATAAAGAAATTTATTTTCATGTTTTAATTTTTTATATAATGAACCTAATTTCCCAAATACACTAGAATTATCGATCTTATGGGTTTTATTAAGTGTAATAAAACATGTACTAATGTGTAATAAATAGTAGGGTTGTTATAGTTGGTATTAGAGGATAGGTTTAGTTATTTTTTTGGATTGGGATCAGAAAACTCTAGAAAAAAGCATTGGAATTAGAGAACTCTATAGAATACATTAGGGATAATACTAATTATAAGAAAACATATCTAAATTTTGGTAAGTATAGAGTAATTTTATTTTCAAGAAAATACATCCTTGTGTGGATACTACAAGTGGGCATGATTCTGTAACAGATGTACCTAGGAGTAACAACTCTAACAAGATGTTCTGGGCCTGACTCATGGTAATATGGTACATGAAAATAAGCCTTACTATACACCTAGTTTGGTACTCATGGTGTATATGATTTTTTAAAGTCATAAACTCATTACAAACAATTATTAAGGGGAGAAAAAATGCCCATAAGAGTATATGTTAGGAAATAGATCATGGATAACATAGATTGTAGCCTATAAATTCATAAGTTAAGGAAATAAATTTCATTTATAATTTATCACTTTAATGTCATTAGATTCTATTTTATGCATTTAAAAATATTCATCCTTCATTTTTCCCTTTATTCTAGCCAATGGCTAGAAATAGGAGTAACCAAGTAAACAACAAATGCAAAGGACAATGTGATGACTTCCCAAATGAGATGCCCAATCAGATGAGAGATCAAGTAGAACATATTGTGATTATACCAAACCAATTATCAAAAAACACAATTAATAATTGTCACTTTTTTTAATTCCTAAAGAAGTAAATTAAGAGAAATAAAACATCTCAAGGAAGTTCATCAAATAAAGATGATAATGGAAATAAGACCCAATTTCCTTTGTGCAATAGGTGTGGAAAGAAGCACTAAGGGAAATGTCACAAAGGGACTATGATGTGTTTTAAGTGTGGGAAGATGGGGCATAAGGTATCCAATTTCCATGAAAAAATGGATAATGTGATGGTTGGAAATAAAGTTAAATCTAAAGTGCCTTGTACAATTATATGTCATAAATGTTGAAAATTAGGCATTATTCACACCAATGCTCTATTCAAATGGCTGAGAATAATGATGAGCATAAATAATCTCTATCAACAAGGGAATAAGGTAAGTCTAATGTTGAGATGGATCATAATGATTGATGTACATGTAACCTCTACTCCAGAGTAGTTTATTTCATGTTTTATTTCAATTCATGCCCTATTTTCATTCTTGTAAGTTTTATAAGAACATAGAGTCACCACCCAAAATGATTTGACATCATCAAAAAAATCATATATGACTATTTATAACATCTTTATGATTGTGGGAATGTTCTTCTTGAAAATATTATCATATTTAATTTAGTGTAATTTTATGTTATCCTAGTTATAGAATATTTTTCCTCTTATAAATATAATATAAATTTTTGGGAGAATTAATTTACTATCTGTTTCTATAAAAGTATAAGGAAGAGGATGAATATTCTTTAGAAAGTGTATCTATCTCAAATGTTTGGGACTAAATAAGGTCATATGTTATGGAAATTGTTAAAGTGTAAAGATTAAAGTGTTTATGTATGGGTATTTGAGAATGTAGTATATCAATCATGTTCTATATATAAGAATCATGAAACATATAAGGATTTTTTTTTTCATATTAGTTTTTCTTTAAGTACTTGAAATATATGGTTAATTGTACCAATAAACTATAAAACTAATTTAGTGATAAAGTGACATTTTAGAGAACATGTGATTAAGGTATTCATAACCCTTAATAGGTGATTGATGTAGGGATATAACTAAATATTCTTGGGATTATATTTCTAAGGCTAATATTATGTTTAAAATCATTAATAAAACTTGTAAATATTTATGTGATGGAAGTTTAGTATGATATTTTGGGAAACATATTATAGGGACATATCTTCTTATTTTAAGGTGATTAACTATATTTTGGGAGATTTTTTATTTGGTTTGAGGTATATAAATAAATTAGGATTATATTAGATGAATTATCTTACATTTTTTGAGGTGTAATATTAAGGGTGTGATACATCCTTTTAGGTTAAAACACTCTTTAATTTTTAGGATATTAGTGTTATAAATGGGTATTTATTTAAGGAATGATCTATGTTAAACATTTGTTTTTTTTGTATAATTTTGGAGATTAATGTGCTAAGGTGTTATCTTACTTTATGACAACCCTTTTGGATTTTTTAAAGACAATAGAGATAGATTATTACTCTTTAGTGCATTATATGATTCATTATAAGTTTATTCTAGTGCTTTAAGAATTAAAAAAATCATCTTGAGTTCTTGTGATTTAGAGAAAAATATGATATTTTAGTGGAAATTAATTATAATTTTCAAGAAATTATATTTCCTTGTGTTCCTATTCTAGATGATAAAGTGATTATTTAACTTTAGATAAATAATCTTGAATAAAAAATGTTTTCATATTGTGATCATTTCTGATGAATTGATGGTCGTTTTATCTGTTATAGATTTATGGTTTTATGGTCATTAACTTTATCCTGACCAAATTATCTATCAAACTCAATTAGTTATTTTCTGTTGTTTTTCTCTTTCATGTCCATGTTTTCACTTCCAACTGATTTTCACCTACTTGAAAACCTGGTTATGTGATGACCATCACACTTCCCTTTCTCTCTTTTCAAGAGGATGTTTTATTAACCCTTTTTACGATGTGGGTTTTCAATAAAGATATTTACAAGTGTAAAAACATTTCTTATTGAGTTAAAGTTTAAATTTCAAGGATTTAATTTATTAAATAGAAGTATAATGTAACACACAGAGTTTTCAAAAGAGAAAACTTTTTTCGATAGCATATCCAATACGCAACACCAAACCCAAACAAACGATGATTATTTAAATATGAATGTTTTATCCTTTCCATTGAATTTTTTGATATGAGTAGGATTAACTAATTTATGAAAATTATATATATATATATATATATATCAAATATATATTGATAAATTCTTAATAAATAATCAATCAATTATTTTTATTCTTCAAAATATTTTTTCTTCAAAAATGTTTTTTATTTATTTTTATAATTATTATAATTATTTTATAGAAAATTTTAAATAATTATTTGATAGAAACAATTCCATTTTTGATATAATCAAATAAAAATTAAATTTGGGTGTAAATGTTTTATTTTTCTGAAAATACTGGCTTTTTAGTGAATAGTAAAAAAAACTATTTTATGTAAAATTGTCACTTATTTTGATAAATGAATTAATTTAAAGTGGAAATTATTATTTAACATAATTATACATTAGATATATTTAATTAATTACATTTAAATCATCTTTATAGTGGATTTTAATACAAGTTCATTTATAGGATTAATAATTCATTTTTTGAAAAATGTTTTAAAATGCATAATGTTTCTACGTTATAATTATTTAAAATAAAACCTAAGGAGAAATGATTTAAATAAATTTTTTTTATTATATAAATATAATTATAAATTCATATAATTATTATTACTAGTTATAGAGTTGAAGTGAAGTCATCTTTTCCTTAAAAATGCATTTTCTAGAAAACTGCTTTCCTTCAAGCTTGCGGTTTTTTTTAATTCTTCCACCTCTATGATTTGATTTTGATAAAATGAATTCCATATTTGGAGTAATAATAATTAATATTAGTTAATTATTTCAACTTAAATTTGGCACAATATGAATAATAAATGTATTAAATATTAATCACCAGGTTAAAAGTAAAATATGTTAATTAAGGGTTAAATTAAGTTAACAAAGAATATAAATAATGTAACCCTAATATTTATCTTTTAATTTTCATTATAATTAAGATTATATTAAATCATTATTTTTTTACTTTATAAATGATTAATTAATTATTTTTATATAAATTATATTTTGATACAATAAAACACAAATTGTTTTGGAATTTATTTTGATGAATTAATGGATTTTTTAAAATAAATAATATTTCGTTAAAATGTTATTATTAAATAAATTTTATTAAATATAAATGATAATATAATTTTTATGAAGTAAAATGTAATTTTTATAAGGGTTCAAAAGAAAATGTTATTGTCAAAAACTCATCATTTTCAATAAATATCAGATTTTATTTTAAAAGTAAAATTTCACATATTTATAAAATTATTTAGATAAAATGATTATTGTTTTTGGAATTAGTAATTTGAATTTATCTAATGATGAATTTTTCATAATTTTCTAAGAGTCAATTTTTTTGGGTAAAAATTAAATACCGTATACATATACGGTGTGTTTTATAACATCATAATGGCCCAATAGCGATGTAATAAATACTATAAAAGGTATCCGTGAAAAAAATATTTTTTCACTTTAAAATAATTTAATTTTATGTTTATTTGATTTATTTTATAAATCCTTAATGAATCCTCTAAGACTTATAATATATTTTAAGATTTTGAAATCATTTCTTTGAGAGTGTGACTCACCTCCACATAATCAAGGGTTTTATTTTATTATATTTTCCCTTTTACCTATAAAATAATATAAATTGACCCCATTTGATATAAACCATTATAAAAACCCATGGGATGGTTTGTGATTTTGAATATTTTATTATTTAGTGTCTAAAACAAAAATAATAAATAAATCCCCATCTTTTCCTATATAAACCCGCCCAAGCTATCATTTTTCTTCACTAAAACTCCTTGGATAATGACCACACTCTTTACTCTACTACAGAGTCCTAAAAAGGTTCCCTAAAGCTTTCAAAAATCCCCTCCCAAGCCTTTGGAGTTACACACTCAAGTAAGGGATTCATCTTCTCTCCTTTCAATTCAAGCACTACCTTTGAAATTGGTCCGTTTAATATCAATTGATTATATTTCCATTCATTTATTAAAATTACATTACTGTAAAATGGTTGTTATTTTAATGATATATCATTTATCCTCACTCATTTTTACCATTTCCTAAGTCGTTACTATGCCGAAATTTCATAAGAGAGCCTCATCTTCCACTCTCCTTTTTTATTAAGCACTCCTTTTAATGTTATGTATTTTAAATTATATTTTCTTATGTCAGGATATATTATTCCATGTCCCCCATTACTTTAAATTTTACGTATAAATTATTTTATTCCCCTTTACTCTCATTTAGTCCTCCTACAAACCTTTATGCATACCCATTACCATGCCAAAATTTTGTAAGGGTTCATTCATTTATGCTCTTTCTTCATGTTTCTTTATTATGATACACCTTATATTTCCAATTAGTTATGTTGGGTAATATCTTTACATGTCCCTATTATTGTACATTTCATTTCTAAATGATGATAGACCCATTTCACTTTCATCAACCCGTTTTATTAATTTTTATATGATTTCATTATGCTGCTGAGATTGCACCGTGATTTTTCCATGCCAAAATAATTGTGTAGTGAATACCATACCCATTTCTCTATAAAGGGTATTCAACTTTATGCACATGTACTTATTTATTGGGTACATACATGTATCTATTCCAAATTCCTTGATCATGGAATAAATTATGATGTTGAATGAATCCATGTTATATGATCATTATGGAATACTTAAGCATGATAATGAAATGATTATAAAGGGTGTTCCCTGATAGCGCTCCAATACATTGGGTAATGGTTAGTATCATGATAATTTATATTGGGATAGGGGGTTTCCCTAATTCCTTTATAGGACTTTTTCCACCATAATGCCTTGGCGGTTTTAGCCTTGACCTATGTTTATGATGCAGTGTTTTAAGTTATTGTCACATTTCCCATGTTATGATTATCATGTAATATCATGCCTTATTATTCATGTTCCTTTTATAATCAATCAATATGACTATTTTCTAACATTTATTTTCTTCCTCATTTTCTTCCTTGTTTATTACCTTGCTGGTCTTTATAGCTCACCCCCTTTTTATGTATGTTCTCGGGTTATCCCATGCAGTGTTAGGTATGAAGGAAAATTTTGTTTATGTCAAATAAGGTTTCAATAAATATGTTGCCTTTAATGTTTTAATTTGTTATGTAATGTACCTAATTTCTAAAATACACTATACCTCTTGATCTTATGGGTTTTATTAAGTGCAATAAAACATGTATTAATGTGTAATAAAGAGCAAGGTTGATGTAAAATAGCTATTATTACCTTTATAACTTGATTAACCCATGTAAAAGAAATGGATTTCATGTAAATATATTTTAAAAATGATTAAACTATAGAAAATAAATGGGTTCCATAAGAATCTCTTTGAAACATGATTAACCCATGGAAAAGAAATGAATTTTCATAAACAACATGCTACTAAAACATAAACCATTCAGAGAAATAATATAAATGGTAACCTTGGATCATATCCCCCATAAGGCATATGTAACACAAAAATATGTCATATTATATGGAAAATAATTTTTAAAGGATCATTTAAAAAAATTCACGAGGAAAATATTCTTTTTTCTTTAAAAAATATTTTTAAAACATAAAACATTTTGAAAACATTTTTCTTTGAAAGTGACCTTGAAAACTTATAAATGATTCTGTAAAAATCATTTAAAAAACTTTTTAAAACATTAAAAATTTTCAAAATACCTTTATTTTAAAATAAACTTAGAATATAATTTAAAAAAAATTTAAAACATTTTTAGAAAACATGGTTTTGGAAGAAAAAAGATTTCCGACTGAAGAGAGAAATAAAGTTGTATTTTCTTTAAAAAAAATTCTTAATTATATTAAGTACTAAAGAGTGGAAAAATTGTACCATTAAATAAATATATCATGAATAAAAATAGGAAAATAAAATTCATGATAATTCTTGAGATATTGACCATAATATTTCATCAATGGAATCATAATCATAAATAATCTTGATAGACGATGAGATTGTAGCAATAAACTCTTACCACTTTGGTAACTTTGAATCATAATCCCCATGAAATTATAAAATTACATAAAGCTTAAAATATCATGAAAATAAGTATATTCATTACATAAAATGTCAAATTTATAGTATATACACCTCATAAAAGAATATAGGTGCATAACAAAACATGTGTCTCAAAGAAGGAAAATTGAGGCAAAATTCTCTTACTGCTTTGGTAACTATGAAATCGTAACCCCATGAAAGAGATATCCTAAAATGGATGTGTAAATACCAAAAATTTTAAGTATAATAATCATAAAGTACATTCATGGGAAGTATATACACCACATATAATAAAGAGGTGGTGAATATAGCACGTGTCTCACAAAAGTAAAAATTGATATGAAAATCTCTTACCTTAAGTCTTGAATTCCTTCGTATGTATTAAAACCTACTGTATGATAAATATAAGTTTATTAAAAATATCTTGTCAAAAAATATTCATATATATAATATCATATATGGTTTTCTTATGACCTTTTATTACTCGTTTATTTACAATGCCATGTTAAAGTCATGTTTTGGGTAATAACCGCTTTGTTTTTCATGTAGTTTTTGATTTGTTATATTTTTTGTTATCTTGAATTAATAATTATTTCATCATATCAAAATTTATAACCATGATATAAATATCATATATATTCAGTATATATGTATTTATAATAATCTCTAAAAGATATAAATAAGAAATGAAATACATCGTTCATGGAGACGGTAGGTCGTACGTATGCATGAACATTGTTTTCATTTTCTTTTAAGATTAAAAGAAAGAAAATTAAATGATATATTATCATTAAATAATAAATTTTATGTGATATATATCACATATGTTTATTAAAATCATCCTTAATACATTCTATGTATAGTGTGAATGAATCACACTGCTTCATGCGGCGGTAGTATGTCGTACACACGAACGACATTATCATATTTACACAAAATGGAAAGCATGGAGGTATGTATGATATAAAAATTAAAAAATTATAATAACATAATAAATATCATATATAAATAGTATTTTCATAATTATTTCCAACCATGAAATGTGAAAATGGAAAAACGAACGACATCGGTTCATGAGGCGGTAGTCCTCCATACATACAAATGATGATTTTGTAACCCATTTGATGGAAGTGCATGTGGTTGTAGTTAGTAACATTAACATAAAAATATATCATTATATTTAATATAATGATATCATTATATAATAATTATATAAAAATAATTTAATGGGTTTTAGGAAGAAATAAAACAAAAATGTTCATCGATGAACGTTGCCTTTTCTTCAGGTATCTCCTTTTGGTTTGCACCAAAGGAATTCCTTGGTTGGTTTTTTCCCCAAATTAAGTCATATAGGATGATATTATGAAAGTAGGTAATTTATTTGGTTTTGGTCGATCAAAATGGCTTGAGAGGTGTGAAGAAGTGGGAAGAGGATGGCCTTTTATAAGTGGGGAGAGGACACACTTGGAATTTTCAAAAAGAAGTTAGGTGTACCCACATTTTTACCTAAAAAAGGCTTAAATAATGAAAAAAATTCTATAAAGAAAGGATTTTGGTTTAAATATGTTCATCCAATGGGTGTTTGACAAGTTTCTAGGTCATTTTCCCCCTTAATTTTAAAGTTTAGTCTCATGGTAAACTCATTTTTCTCTTAATCATCATGATTAATTTTAATTGTTTTCACTAATCATTTTGGTCAAAGATTAGGTGGGAATTATTATACATTATAAATTACGATTATTTCAAATATTTAATCCATTTTTCCAAATTAAATTCATATAATTGGTAGAAATTAATTTAAAATCAATCCTACAGTCGCTGTGAGAAAGTGAATTTTTAAAGTGAAAATGTTCAAAAATTTACAAGGTTTTTATATCTAATTTCAATATAAAATTGATTAAAATGACCTAAATTGTATTAATATATGTATAATTTAACTAATTATACTTTAAAACTAATTTAAAATATAATTTAACTATATAAATAATTTGAACAAAAAGGCAGTTTTCAATTAAAATTCAGTATTTTCACTATTCATCAAAAAATGAATCTTTTCATAAAATCCCAAAACTTTACCCTAAGATAATTTTGAAATTATTATTTAAAAAATTAAGTTTATTTTTTCAAATATAATTTATAAAAGTTTCAAAAATTATTTTAAAAATAAGTGTGCTATTAAAATGCGGTAAAACTACCTTTTAGAAAAGTATATCTTTTTATGCATAAAATTGAATTTATTATTATATATTAACTATAAAACAAATAAGATGAATTTTAAATATTTGATTGAATATATAATATATAAATTTAATTAAAACAATTCATCAAAAATGGTTTTTTTAATTTTTTGAGATAAAACATGTTTGTGCATAGAAAAATAGTTTTCAGAAAAGGAATTTCTTTATTTTAAAATAGTTCTTACTTTAATTCATAATTAATTGGTTACCAAAGAATTAATTTTATAAACATGAATAAAACATATTTTTATAATTTAATTAATCCTTTCCATACCCTCCATTCCAATGGCTAGGTGATAACTATAATAATATTTTAATAATATGTCACATTTCATTTAAACTCAATGTTGCATGTAACACAAGATAAGATCAGTGTTGCATGTAGTGCAATACAAACTTTGTATTGAATGTAACATAAGACAAACTCAGTGTTATGTGTACTGAAATCTAACTTAGTGTCACATGTAGTGTAATCTTAACTTGGTGTAGCATGTAATGAAATCCATTAAAGAATTTTAATTTATTCGAAAAATAATAATTCAAAAAAACTCAAGGTGTTACACTAAGAAAATAATAGAGAAAGAAGTTAATTTCTCAATGAAATAATACCTCATATGGATACTTATTGTGTAATATAGTCTCTTTATTGTGATATCTCTAACCAGGAGGGTTGTATGTTGGGGCCATCAACCTATGTGCTTAATGTCTCTTCCTTTGAATTTTTTGGAAATCAAACTTCACTATAGAATACCATGGCCATGGATTTATTTAGGATATATCGTTTCTATCAAAGGGACTAATATATAAACTTTAATTAAATAACATAAGGTACAAATCCTTTATCACATTATTCATTAATGAGATATTACTTGTGACACACTCAATGCATCCCACCTCACTACGAACATACATCGTCATGATTTTCATCAATACAACAAAGTATGTGACTTATAATACTCATTAATAATAATATTAAAGTCTAAGGATAAATACACACATCCTCATATAGGAATATCTAATGACACATATAAATTTTAATTTCCTACCAGCAGGATCATTCTAATAATATCCTACATTGGATATTACCAAGGGTGTACAGCATGAGAAGGTGCATCAAAGTCCTATGAGTCTCCACACCTGATATCATGTATCATTTGTTTCCCTAAATTGATTTCATCCAGCTATAGAACATATATTTAATAATACTTTCATGACACTTCTAGGTTCTCATCATAGTGGGTAACTGTTATGACCTTCCTATGTGACAACTACTCTTATGGAAATATCACATACTATGTTATCCAGAAGAATAAACATGATGTGATAAAGAGTTTATTAATATTCAAAATAATAAATACATGTTATCATAAAGTATACATAAGTTAGTTCTAGGGCACCGACTCCAATAGACTCCCACTTGTACTAGATCCAACCGTTAACAACCTTCAATCCACCAGCTCTCACATGAACCTCATGCTTCTGTTGAGATAGGCCTTCATTCAAGGGTTCTACCACATTTTATTATGTGGGAACTATACTTACTACAACTTCACCACTGTGAGAAAAATCCATCAAGAGGTGATACTTTCAGAGTATGTGCTTTATCCTTTGGTGTGGCCTAATCTCTTTTACAAGATCTACCATTGTATTATTATCACAGTACAGTGTGATAGGGTCATTACTACTATGTACCACATCAAGCTTATGGATATATTTTTGTATCCAAACAACTTCCTTGATCACATAAAAAGCTGCTATATACTCAGAATCCACTATAGAATCGACAAAACTGGTTACTTTGAACACTTCTAATTTACAGATACTATATTGATACTGAAAATATATCTTGTTTGTGACTTCATATTATTCTGATCTATTTGAAAACTAGAATCCTTATAACCCCAGATGAACAGATCCTCGTCTCTTCCATACACCATGAACATATCCTTAGTTCTTCTTGGATTCTTAAGTATAACCTTAACAGTATACCAATTTTTTTCTCATGGATTAGATTGATATCTCCCTAACATGCTC
Organism: Viscum album; assembly: GCA_963277665.1. NCBI lineage: Eukaryota > Viridiplantae > Streptophyta > Magnoliopsida > Santalales > Viscaceae > Viscum > Viscum album. The sequence goes on along the minus strand of OY728127.1, from coordinate 1,512,762,952 downwards.
AATATGTAGGCAACATCATGTCTAATACATAACAAGGCATACATGATTTATCCTATCATCGAATTGTATGATATCTTACTTATTCTCTTTTTCTCCTATTGTGTCTAGGGACACATTTTCTTAGAAAGATATATGCCATGTGACACTAGAATCAGTCCTCTCTTTGATTGTTTCGTACTAAATATATTTAGTATATGATAAATGTATGTACTTTAACTTAGTCTAAGTAGCCTCTTTGATCTATCACAAATGATTTTGATCTCTATAATATAGGCTAATTCACTTAAATCCTTCATGGTGAAAAAATTGTTTAACTATCCCTTAATAGACTGTAAGACTAGTATGTCTTTTCCAATAAGTAATATTTCATCAACATATAATACTAGTATAATGACCACATTCCCACTAAACCTCTTGTAAAGACATGGATCACATTCATTGTTACTGAAAAAAATATTTTATAGATTAATTGAATCAAATGTTCCATGATTTAGATGTTTGCTTCAATCCATAAATGGATCTCTCTAACTTGAAAATATTTTTAGCATCACCTAGAGTCACAAACCCTTTTGTTTGTGTCATATAGACATCTTCCTGAAGGTCCCCATTAGGGAAAGTAGTTTTGATGTCCATCTACCAAATTTCATATTAATGCTAATTTGTTATGACAAGTATAATTATGATGGATTTAAACATATAAAATGGTGAAAAGGTTTCATTTTAGTCAATTCCTTTACATTTTTTAAACCCTTTATCCACTGGACTTTCTTTATAGGTATTTACTTTACCTTCCATGTCCAATTTTCTCTTGAATACTCATTTTCATCCTACAGGTTTTACATCAATTGGTGTATCAACCAAAACCTAAACTTAGTGATCATACATGGAATCCATTTCATAATTCATGGGTTTTTCCATCTTGTAGATTTTGAGATCTCTACTTACACTTTGTAGAAGATATATTCATCATTGTTAACCAATAATGAGTCACTGTCTTCGGTGATAAGAAAACCATATATCTCTGGTTCTCTTACCTCTCTAGTGCTCCTACGTGGTACTTATGTTTCATGAACTACTTCTTCCATGGGGGCCTATGGAATATGTTCATGTACCAACACTTATGTTTCTTGATAATCAACTTTACTAAAGTCAATATTGTTCTCACTATCCTTTTTGAGTATGTTCTCCCTCTCAATAAATACAACTTGTCTAGAAATAGTTACTTTCTTGTATGAGGGGTTTTATAGGTAGTATCTCTTTGTTTCCTTAAGATACCCTATAAAGATACACTTTGTGGCCCAAGGTGCTAGTTTGTTTTTCGATAAGGCCTTAAAAAATGTCTCGCAGCCTCATACATGTGTATATGACAAGATAGGTTTCTTTCCACTCCATAACTCAAAGAGAATTCCATTTTTCACTTTAGTTGGTACTCGATTTAATGTATATTCCACAGTTTATAACGCATATCCCCAAACTTATAATGGAAGTTATTCGGGACTCATCGTCAAACTTACCATGTCTAACAAGTTATGACTCCTACTTTCACTAACACTATTCCAATATGGTGTGTAAGGTGGAGTGAGTTGAGATAGAATCTCAAACTCCTATCAAAATTTGATAAACTCTTGGTTAAGATATTCACCACCTCGATCTGATTGAATTTTCTTTATCTTCTTTCCAAGTTGATTCTCTACTTAGATCTTGAATTCTTTGAATTTCTCAAATGACTTAGACATATACTTCAACAAGATGACATATCCATATATACTCAAGTCATCAATAAAAGTTTTGAAATAAGAGTTCCCACCTCTAGTTTCTACTAGAAATTTTCCACACAAATCAGTGTGTACCAATCTTATAAGATTTATGGCCCTTTAACCATATCCACCAAATAACGATTTAGTCATTTTTCCTTGTTAACAAGCATGACATATTTCAAGTGGTTTTAGATCAAAAGAGTCTAAATAACCACCTTGATAGAGCTTTGTCAAATGATGCTTGTTTACATGACCAAAATGGTGATGTCGTAGCTGGGTGTTATATGATTTATGTAAACATGATTCATTATCTATCATCAATACTTTTTTTTCATAATTTAATACATAAAAATCATTATTTAAATGTGTCATACCATAAAATACATTGTCTTTATAAAGGAAATAAATTTTATTTCCAAATTTTAAAATAAAACCATTTGATGTAGGCGTGATACATAAATTATGTTCTTGGTAACAGTTGGTACATAATAAAAATATCTTAAATCCAATATCATTCATGTTGGCAATGAAATGTGGTAGTCACCAATGGCTAGAGAATCCATCCTCACACTATCAGTAGTTCAAAAATACACCTCTCCTATGGAAATCTTTTAGAATCTACTTGGTTCCTATATTTGGATATAGATTTGAGCATCACAATATGTATCTAATACCCAATGTATATAAATTGAAATATTAAACTTGATAACAAATTCACATTTAGCTTCCTCTTTCTTCTGGGTGTAGTTCCTCTTCCAGTGGCCTAGCTTTCCACATGAAAAACATACTACTTCCTTTTCTTTTCCCTAGATCTGAATCTTCCTTTTGTTGGAAGGATAGTTCTCGGTAAAATTAGACATGTTATGAGTCTTGGGATCCTTTTCCTTGTTCTTTATTTTCTTATTTTCTATAAGGACTATGGGTTTTTCATTCCCCATGTCCTTGTCTACTTAGAAAATCAGATTAAGAAATTCTGAAAAACTCTTCTCACTATTTCTCATGTTATAATTTACAATAAAATTAGATAAGGACTTAGGTAGGGAGGAAAGTATGAGATCTATGTGCAACTCATCTGGGAATTTAATACCCAAGATGACTAACCATTCAATATAGCTAATAATCTTGACTATATGAGGCATAGTTGGCATTGACTCTCCAATATTAGTTGTAAAAAGTGAATTGGAGATCACATATCTCTCTTGTCTCACCTTCTCTTGATATAGATCCCAAAGGTGATACATCATGTTATATGCACCCATGCCATCATGTTGTTTAGAAGTTCATTGGTCATGGATGATAGTATGAAACCCTGAATATCTTTAGCATCATTCAAATGTTTCTCATAGTGAGACAACTCTTCCTCACTATCCTCTTTACCAAGAATTTTAGGAATAGGTTCTTACAACACATACAATTTCATTTTATGGTGTAGGATAACGCATAAGCACCTTTATCACTCTTGGAAATTTGTGCTGATGAGAAGGTTATCCTTCTCAAGTATGGATCGTAGTGATATGTTTGAAGTCATTTTTATTGTTTTTTCTACAATTTTAAAGAGTATAATTTTATTAATTTATCTAATAAAATTTAGACAAATAAATAAATATTATATGTATTAATCTCCAAATATTTTATCAAAACCCAATATCCCTCACTTCTGGCTTCAGAATATCTTGTTTCTTAGAAATTCTAGTGTTAAGGATCCATATTCCCCTTCTCATCACCCCAACTTTGGTCAGTCAAGCAATTTGAAGGGTTTTAGTTGGGTATTACAAATGTCAACTGCATTAACTCATGGTTAATTAATTTTTTGAGTGGACTCCCCAATCCTAAAATCATTATATTGAATTTTCTAAACCTTTTCCTCTTAGTTACATTGATTCCTGCTTTGGCAGTAAACCCTTGATGTGAACTAAGTTAAGTCAACCCAAAACTTCAAGTTATAATTCCCCAATAATTTAAATCACCCCAACTTGGGTGTTCAAGCACTTTGAACTATGATTTAATTTTAACTTAAGTTGTGGAAGGCTATACCGACTTAATATATATAAATGAGGTATTTTATCTTTAAACATAAATTTTCAATTATTATTTTTATTTCATGCTTGTTAATATTAAGTGTATTTACTTAAGCGATTAACCATGTCTTAGACAATGTTTACACATAATCCAAATTATTTTAGTTCTATCTTTCATGTTTTTTAATTCATTAATTCATGTGATCATGACAAAACGTCCATAATGAAATAACCACGGAACTTGATAGAAATAAAATAATAAAGCGATATGATCATGATCTTTTACTAATGGTTAGTTTATCTAGCGGATGATAAACTAACCATCAACCTAGGGTAAAAATACCATGAACCATTTATGATTCATGTTTCTACTTTCCACCTATCCACCTATGTATCTCTCTTTGATTGGTTTCACCTAAACTCCAAACTTGAATTGCTTCTACTAGCTTGGGAGCTCCATATATTACATATGCTTTTACTCACACGTGGGTGAGGGGAACCAAAGGATTGGTTAAGGGGTTTACATAAAAGAAACCATGGGTACACAAACCCTTACATAATGAGAGGATGAATGAAGCGTGGGCCAAAATTTTAATTTAATAATAAATTAAAAGAACTCAATCACATACAAAGTTCTGGTCTATGCTCATGATCATCCACATATATGCAAGGAATTATGCATTTAATATAATTAACATTCAATTCTAATCATTCTTATTTAAGTTAAATAACGATCGAATCAATTAATTATCTTCTTTAATTAATCAATTCTTTTATTCTAATTCTCAACTGAATTTTCTTAATATTCTCATCCATCGTAATTTTAAACATATTAAATAAATTTATTTAAAATTAACTGTGTGAAAAAATGTACCTCAGAGGAAACACAATGAGCACTCGTCCAAACTACCCAACGTATATTATATTCATATACTGTTTATTCATGCGGAATATAATATACATGACTTATCACATAATTTCACAACATGTAATATCAAATCAATGACTACACAGAACACACAATATTTACATAGTGTGTAATATTTCAATGTGTGTAGAGTGATAACTATATTACGATTTATACATGACACGTTGTTCTAAAAATTATACAGAAAAATAATTAGACATTTAATATATATATATATATATATATATGTGACCTATCACAAGGCATGTAATATCGACTTAATGACCATACAGAACACAAGTGGATAATGTTTAAGCAGTATAATAAATAAATTTTTAATTCTTAATAATTTTTTAAAAGTACACAACGTGTACATTCAAGCTACATGTAATGTGTTATTCTCACCATCTATCTGTGATACACGCTTAGGGACTCAGTGTGTAACTGTGTCATGGAAAATATTAGAGTACATGGCATTTACATAGGCTATACGGTGTGTGGACTTCGAGTTACATGGTCACCAGTCATATAGGTCATGTAAGAAGATACACAGATTATCTGTGACTAAAGAACTACATGTCGTGTATAGAAGTTACACAATGTGTACTCCATTTGACCATGCACCAGGCTGGCCCGATCAAAATGAGGTGTGTAATTAAATTCACTGCATGTAATAAATTCACATGGCTCAAATTAATTCCAAATTAATTTAGGGTGCATTAAACATAGGTACATGGTGTGTACCTTCGAGTTACATGACATGTACTCTTGTGTTGTTCGGCCAGAATCCTCAGCACCTCCAGATTATATTTTCAAATTTATTTCATTCATAAAATTAATTAATTTGATTATATTTATGATAATGAATAGAAAAAAGATAAGATATCATGATTCATATTAAAAAAAATTTAAATGGAATTGAAATCTAACAACAAATGTGTAAATAAATCAATAATGTTAAATTAATTATAAATAATTATGTGACCCCTATGATACCACATGTAAGTTTCGGGTGCAGCAAAAGTGTCAGATGGGGCATGCCCAACTTTGATTTTTTTTTCATGATCGATGATTAATCTGAGATTTACACAATGATAAATTTTGTGATCGAAAAATTTGAATCAAAGAATATAGAAAATAGAAAAAAAAATGTCAAGATCAAAGTGTAGGATCATCACATGTTATTTATAATTAATTTACACTACAAAAAAATATCTTATACTAATATAAATTTTATATCAAATAATATATATGTTGGTAGAAATTAGTAATTCCAAAAAATATATTTTGTTGATATTATTTATATGTACCAAAAAATCATTTTACCAACAAATATATAAGTTGATATTTATTGTTTAATACCAAAAAATTGTTTATTAACAATTAAATATGTCACTTTATCATACAATTACCAATAATTATTTTACTAATAAATGAATTTATTTTCATTATTTATTTTTACAAACAAATATTTTACCTTTAAAAATACACATCACAATAAATTATTCAATATAAATTAATCATTATCCAATAATTAAATATATATTTACAAATTATTTAACAAGGACATAACAATTATCAATTAAAAATATATATTTATATATTGAATTAAAAAATTGATAATTTAATAAAGTTTCTCCACATGATATAAATATATATATATATATAATCTGAGTTAAATCTAAAATAACACTAACTCAATAATTAATATTTTTTAGATGTGTGGTCCACAAAATTTTTTATTCTAACCCTAGAACACCTCCCTTCTACCGCCCCACTAACCCGATCCACCTCCCCACCTTCCCTGCCTCCCCCACCACTGCTTAGCCTTTGTACTTCCCTGATTAGTCGCCACTACTCCGGTATTTCCCTCATACATTCCCCAATTTTCCCTACGTCCCCTCTGCCTACCTAGATTTTCATTGCATCCCCTATATACCTAATATGCATGTCTGTTTCCATTGAATCCCCTGCTTCCCTGATCCCCCTACCAGCCTCCCTAACCTTGGGTCACAATCACCCCCCCTCCGTGTTCTCTCTCTACACATTTCGGTGTCCCCCAGTGATAGTGTCACTTCCAGTCCCTCTCCTAGATCTACCTATTTTGCCCATACTTAATTATCATCATCCCTGTGTCATGGTGTGGTTCTATTTTATCTCTAAATTTTTTTAACCAATAAAACCAGGTATTCATTCATCCATGTTATCCAATTTTCCCCCAAAATTTTTCTTTTCCCATAACATAAGGGGAGATAGTTAGTTTATTTTACCAAACACTCAAACATACAACATAAATGGAACCATGCCATTCAATTTGAATTGAACAACTGGGGATAAATTAGGCTGATTTGTTACTGATAAAAATTTTATGTCATGACTTCAGATGGAAGGGTGTGGTAATCTCATGGGTTTCATCTTGTGTTCTTCTAGCCTTTTTATGCTTTTATTTTTGAATCTTCACTCCTTGTCAGATATAGCCATCAACTACCCTAATTTGAGGGAAATATCTTCAGATTTTTGTATTTTATAAAATTGTAATATTGCTAGTCTTAGAAGGAGTTTCCCAATGTCAATGAATATACATGTTTCTTTAGTCTAACTCTATCATGGTTTTCTACTTGCTCGAGTGACTGCTAACTTCAAGAGTTTGTAGATGCTTCTATTGATTCTCAGATCAGAAATAGTCGATGCATCTATTGTTTCCATTGATTCAAGATATACATTTTTAGAATTTCTTGATCTTATTGGGTCTAGAATCAATTAAAATGGTATTGGTATGATCTTCATCATGTTAGCATGTTCTCTGAGATGATTTCAAGACCCTTTCTTTCTCTCTTCCCTAAAATAAAATTGAATGGTATTCAGTTTTCCATTGATAAAATGCTACATTTTGAACTCATGGTTTGTCTATTGTCCATATCTGGTTCCAATTCCCAAACCACAATCTCTAAAAATTGATATTTTATAATTAAATGAAATTCCCACTAGAAAGTGACATGTTATTTATCTGAAGATGATAATCAAACATGGCAGGTTGAAAAAGATGATTATATTAGATTATTCTGGTTTAGATGTGAGTTTTCTCTATTCATGTGATTGGTTCTTTGTTCAACCCCTCTTTAAGTACTGAATATGTGAATCTCTATTTCAGGATCTATATTTAAACTTTCCAGAACTTGGTGATCTAAATTTGAATTTCCTTGTGAACTTTCATCCAGGTTTGCTACCTATTTCCCTTATTGAAAAATAAATGGATCATTAAAAAAATTATAGTATTAATTACATTGATTTTGATTAATAACAACAACTATAACTTTTTCTTCTTAGTGAGATTGTTACTCTAGCTTCCAAATTTGAAAATTTTGCATGTATCTAGTTTCCAAGATGGGTTGATAACTACCATACGAAGCCAGATAGGTATTGTGTGTTCTTTCCTTTATATATTTTATTTCATTAATATTAGTGAATCTTAAACTTATGATCACTCCCAATTTTAAATAAAAATGATAAAAGAGTAGTCATTATCTATGAAAACCAATGAAAGCTCCAATTTTATTGAAATAGTTGACAATTAATGCATGATAGGGCTATAATACTTGGAATCTTATTGATATGGGTGTCAACTATGATAATTTGGGTCTTTTTGGTAGAACTTATTGAAAACTTCTCATTTCACTCATCAATTATTATACTCAATTTGATAAATATTTTTTTTTACGTTCTTGAAAATACTTTCATGTAGGGTATGTTTGATACCACTTATTGAAATTTATTATAGCATTTATCATTTATGATAAATAGTTTCAAAAATATATATACTATGTGTTCTGTTATTACTTTTATGAATCATCATAAATAAATAAAAAAGTATTGTGTTCTATGTTTCTAAAAACTATTATACTTAAATACCAGAAGAATACCACTCAAGTGGAAGGAAACATTTTTTCAATAAGAAATCTAGAAATGTTTATGTATAAACACTTATGATAAGTGATAAGCATTTTAGGGGCTCATTATACATTCTAAATCTTATCTCTTATGATAAGAAGTTTAAAAAAAAGTGTTTTCAAATGGACTCTTAAATTCTAGAAGAAAATCACTTAAATAAGGGGTAATAAAATTCTTTTTTAGTAAGAAATCTAAAAAAACCTAACAAAACTGCTTATCATAAGTGATAAGAACCATAATAAGTTTTCATCAATTATTGTCAGATAAGGTATTTTCCCTTTATTCAACACTAATATCCTAATCATAAATTTAATCCTCAATTTGGAAATAAATTAAATTAAAAAATAGTGCAACTGCAAGTGTGGAACACAATGCTACAAAGAAAATTTCAAATAAATTGTTGGTCGAGGAATCGACCATACGACCATGCCCCAAACCCCAACCCACCCTCACCATCCCAACCAACTGCAGGGGGATAAATTAAATTATAAATGATTTAAGAGAATCCAAAACACGTTTCAGAACCCAAATTCAACTGATTGTGATATTAATTAAATGCTAGTTATGCACTATCAATCCAACCTAAATCACTTGATCTATATTATGGATGTATAAGTCATAAATTAATGAATTTAATTAAAAAAGGATTATTATATAAATTACATCATCAATTTGTTTTCATCACAACTCTAATAAAGAGTGATTTTCCACTTAACATCTATAGAAAGTTAAATATAGAAGTTAGAATGATCATACCAAGATAAGAACTTTTGTGATGATTCACCCCTTTTGTGTTTGGTTCCAAGTCTCTGAGGAATTGTTGTAGCTCTTTGTATTGTCCTATAGCTCTCTAGTTCTATTTATGATTCTTCTTAATTCATGTAAACAAGAAGATTAATATTGTCTTTATTTTAAAAAAAATGTATAAAAATGTATAAAATTATATTAGAAAATAATAATGTGATGTATGTCTCGTTTTTTATAATACATGAAAAAATCATTCTTTTTTATTTTCCAAACATGTATCATTTTCACATTCTATAAAGACAATTTTCTTTTTTGTTTTCCAAACCTATATCATTTTCACTATTTTTTTATGTCTTTACATCTTCTAATATCAATGTGTTGGGTATTTTATCATTATGTTAACTATTCATATTTGGAATTTGGTGAACCTAATTTTCAAAAGAACATGTTCGATCTAATTATTTCATTTGGAATCATTCAAATTTCTGTTGATGTTAAGATGCATAAATCTTGTTACCTCTATTATTGTCCAATATGTTATAAAGTTTCAATGTTTTATTTTTTTCAATATGCCCAGAAGGAAGCCAATTTTTTTAAGACTAATTTTCATTAGTGAAAAGTTCTGAGGATTTCTGATCGATTATTGAAAATTTTCTTTCCAGGTTACATATTCAATTGATTTTATTTTAAAATTTAAGTGCAAGTTTTATTTCAAAACAAAAATGGCCGCCGCTTATTTTTTAAAACTACTTAAATGTAGTTTTAAAACTACTCATTAAATTTTTTTCCTTTCATACTTACTTTGGGAGGAAGGGACAGTAGATCCGTTGATAGCTACTATCACATTAATAAAAGAAGATCTGTTTCCCAACCAATTAAAACTCTAAAATCTAGTTTTTTTCTTTTCTCCACTTTGGCATTCTATATTTTTCCCAAATTCAAACTACATTTTGAAAATTTATTTTACCAATTCTAATCACTTATGATAAGTGCATATATATACATGTTTTTATTTTTCTTATTGAAAGTGTTTTTCTGCTACTTATTTGAGTGTTATTTTATTGGAATTTAAATATAAGTGATTTTTTAGACATAGAAAAATCATCACATATTTGTTTGAAGTGCATATGTGATATGGATTATAAGTACATAATCTACAATGTTTCTTCTCTCTGCCAATGTTTACATGTGAATTTTAATTTTTTTTAAGATCTAAATGTTTATTCTTTTGTCTTCTCAATTAATTGATCTGCAATCATATGATTCTATTTTAGGACAACCTTTTTGAGAAATTTTTTGAAATTGAAGGCTATGACTACCTCTTATCCACCCTACTCCCAACAAATGGAATGTTGAATAGTAAGTAGCTTTATCCATGTTCTATTTCACTCTTCTTATTCATTTTTTATTCTCCACCTCTACGATTAGGGTTATATTACCCTCTATACATCTATTTTGTTTCTAAACCTTTCATAGCTGAAGAATTTTTCCTTTAATGTTGGATTCGGCTAGACGATGGTTTTTCTCCTTCCATAATTGTTGGAATAACGATTTTATTTATGAAGATATTATCTACAAGGCTTTTGAAGTGAAAACCCACAAATCTGAAAAATCTTTCTAAATTTGAAGAATACATGTTGCGTCATTGTTATCCAAGAGAACTCCTACAAATAAGATTCTACCTCATCGCCACCATTAGTTGTGAATCCTTTCCCTTGTGATGCATCGTTGAGGTAAACTTAAACCCAATCCCTTGTTTTTCCCTCACTTTATCTTGAAATTGATCATAATTGTTATTATTTTTTCACAATTAGTATTTATATGAACTTTGTGGTTCTCTCTGTATTGTGTGTATTATGCTTGAAGGATTAAATTGAAATATTTTTATTGTGTGATGTTTTTATGAACAACATGAAAGGGTGATATTTTCATGTTTAGTATTGGGAAATGATATTTCTAGGGTCGGTTCTAAGTTATATTCTTATTGTGGTCACTGGATGAATAATATTATGGTTGTTGTGGTCTCTAGTTAGATTATATTATAGTTAGTGTTTCCACTAGTTAGATAATACTATTGTTGTGGTCATTGGATGATATTTTTATATCATGCATTTAATTGAAAACTATTTTATAATTGTTGTGTTTGTGTGATCAGAATGTTGCTTGCGATGGTGCATGTATAAAGTATAGGGAGCTGGGACAGGTGCTGCTTAAAAAATAGAAGGGAAGTATACTACAATCAAAGGGATGATGGTGAAGTTTTGCATGTCCAGATGATGGGGATTCCATAATAATGATGTCTGATAAATTGATTGTAGATGAAGCTCCATTGAGTTCCATGTAAATTATATTAGTTTTTGAAAATGTTTAAACATGTTTGTAATATGTTTTTTTAGAACTTCTTATCTTTTTATGAATATTGAATTTGTATTTAAATTTTATTTGAATGTGTTTTTTCAAATAATGTCTTATTTTTTGGCGTTTCATATAAAATAATTTTATAATTATTATATAATAAATATAATATAAAATTTAAATAACAAATATTGGATTAAAAACTTTTAAAATATAATTTAAAAATAGAAATTAATTGTTGATATTGTTTATAAATGTTGATATTGTTTATAAATGTTAATAATATTATCAAAAGATATATTATTCATATTAATTTGTTGCTAAACATTTTGACCAACATATATATTATCTATTGGTATTATTATAATTACAATAGAATAATTTTATTTGTCATAATAACATTTAACAACATATTTTTTACCATCAATTTAGTGATAAATACATATTTTTTGGTAAAATGTTTTTCCAACAGAAAATGTACTTTTACTAATAGATATGCCCCTATTGGAAAAAGTGAAATATTTTATAGTGTTAAGAAATTAAAGAATTTTCTTTCAAGGAATTATTTCTTCATTGATGGACGTGAAAATGTCTCTAAGTCGTATTGTCATTGTGTTGTAGGAATCAAGAATAGATTCTCTCCAGTGGTGATCCACATGTGTTCCAAAAACCTCTAAACATTATCATAGGAATCATTGGGTGCTAGTACGATAGATCCTAACATCTGCGTCATTCACCTTTGGTCGCCCCAAGAATCACTTTAAGGAAGGTTTCTCTTCGATATCTCTAGACTTGAGAGAGGTGGTGGATGAGGATTGTTCTTCATTATTCAGAGCATTCTTGGAGAGGGATCTCTTTAGGGGTTTGAGAAGATTCTCTATGGATCTCGTTGTGCAAAAAAAAGAATTGTATCTCTAGGAAAATAATATAATTGGGTTTATATACCACAAGGGTTAGAATATAATAATTACACATGCGCCCTTTTTATTTCTATAATCCCTGTAGAACTCCATGTCTATGAGAATAATAATATCATTATTATTTATTAACATGCGCTAAACTCACATATTAAATTAAATATTATTTATTAAAATAATATTCAATATATATTATTTCTCACCAAAACATTAAACTCGGTATTCCATTTCTTCGTAATTTTTATCAGGCCATGAATAATGACTATTTATTTAATAAATAAATATCACTGTATTATTCACTAATAAATAAATAAATATTATATTCACTAAATAGAAAATAAATTTTTATTAAATATTTTTCTCATATAACATTCTCTCAAATAACTGGTGATAGAATATATATGATAAGAAAACATTAATAATTATTAAACCACGTACAAGAATAATATTTATTAAACTTTTTAAATAAATAATAATAATATATTATTTAACTTAGATTCTGGATACACTTAGTGTGTGACCCTCTAGGCCTCTTTCTCAGAGGTATTAGGCGAAGCATCCCAAAGTCCAAATTTCACATCTAGAAACATGCCAAGACACCCATAGAGAAATAATTTAATGCTATAATGACATAATACCTCATACAGATACTTACTATGTAATATAATCTCTTTATCATGATATCTCTAATCAAGAAGGTTTCATGTCTGTGTCACCAACCTATGTGTTGATGTCTATTTATTTAACTTTTCAGAAATCGAACTTTCCTATAGAACACCATGGTCATGGATTTATTTAGGCTATATAATTTTCATCAAAGGGAATGAGATATCAACTTTTGTTAAATAACATAAGGTACAAGTCCTTTCTTACATTATTCATTAATGAAATATTAATCGTGATGCACTCAACATATCCTACCTCGCCACAAACATTTTTCATCATGGTTTTCATCAATACATCAAAGTGTGTGAATTATAATACTCATTAATAATAATATTAAAGTCTAAGAATCAATACAAACATTCATAGATAGGAACATCCAATGACACATATAAATGTGGATTTCCTATCAGCGGGTCTCATTCTCATAATATCATACACTGGATATTGTCAAGAACTTACACCATGAGAAGGTGGATCAAAGACTTATAAGTCTCCAACCTTGATAGCTTGTATCATTTTTGTCCCTAAAAATAATTTTATTCAGCTATAAAACATATATTTAAGAATATTTTTGTGCCACTTTTGGGTTCTCATAATAGTAGGGAACTATTATAACATTTCAGTGCAACATCTACTCTTAAGATATTATCACATACTATGTTATGCAAAAGAACAATCATGATGTGATAAAGAGTTTATTAATATTCAAAAAAGTGTATACGGGCTATCGTAAAGTATGAAGAAGTTGGTTCTAGGGCACCAACTTCAACAATTAGTACTTAAAGTACTAAAAGGGTTAAAACCATCAGAAGACAATCTCAAACGTACATTCTTAGGATCCAAATAAAAATGTGGATATAATGAATCAAACACCTTCCATAATGTTGAATTTTTTTTATGCCTCATCAATCCATCATTGTTACTGTCCTGATTATTCCACTTCATGTTGTATGCAGTCTTAGATGACATGAATAATATTTGCAAGCATGGTTTCAGAGGAAAGTAATGCAATACCTTTACAGGAGTTTTCTTCTTCTACTTATTCTTCAAGTTGCATTGATTTTTACTCTCATTGTTTCTCATTGACTTCCTTCTACTTGTATGACATCTTATGCATTCTTCTTGATCAGACTCTTCACCCCAGTAAAGCATGGAATCATTAGTGCATGCATGTATCTTTGTATAATCAAGTCTATGTTTGTTGATGATTTTCTTCATCTCATAGAATGTTTTCGGGATCTTAGCTTCACTGAATATATCATGAAGAAAATTTAAAATCATGGACACTGTATTTTCAGTAATTCAAAATAGACAATTGATATGATACAACATAAGTAGAAAAACTACTGGAAATGGGGTTTATCCCCACGCATCTATCCCCACGGTTTAAATAACTATGGGGATAGATTGTTTTTAGTTGTCTATACCGACGGTTTTATTAAAAATGTGGGTATTAAAACTTCCATCGGACCCTAACTATCAGTCTACTCCTCAAACTTCCATCGCTCTCCCCTGATTCAACCCTACCTCCCCGACCCTTGACTCTCGTCCCTGTCCTCCCCTCCCCGACCACCGCCTCCCGGCCCTCTCCTACCCTCTCTGAATCCCCTCCCCAACCTCGCCTCCCGGCTCTGCCTCCCGGCTCCTGACCTAGACCTCATGGCCTTCACCTCTGCCTCGACATCCCGGCCTTTGCCTCTTAAACAAGGTAATATTGTACATATTACTGTGAATCAGGATGTAATTTTGAAATGATTTAAGATCTATTTGTATTTGGTAACCTCCCGGCTAGTTCATCCTTTTGGAAATAAGTTATGGAATACACAGAAATTAGTCAATCAATTATCGAACTTTTAGGGTTTTAGAAACTTAAAATTTATTCCTATGGGACGTGGATACTTTCACATACTATTTTCTTCTCATGATCTAAAGAAAAATGAATGAGTAATTGGATATATTGTGTTAATTCTGAGAATAGTGTTCTTGTAAGAGTGGGATCATAGATTTAATCCTATTGAGGTGATGAACTCAAGGGCTTAGGTTTGTTTGAAAATATTTGGTATTTATTGGATTTTATGACATAAAAAATCTCTATAAAATTGATGCTACTCTGGGTGTTCCCATTAAAATGGAAAAAGAAACACAGGAATCCAAGTTTGGCTTCTATGCTTGTATCTTGGTTGAAGTGAACCTAATCCCCCTTCACATTGAGAAGGTAGCATTCTGTATGCTGGATAATGATTTTGGTTTGAAAATTGAATATGAGGATACCCCACTTTTTTTCAGGGTGTCAAGCCATTGGGATTGTTAAGGATGAATGTCGTAATGATTTATCATGATATTTTTATTCTAATAAGAGGAAATATATAAAATGCTATTTTAGGAATAAGAATGGTGCTAAGCCTCGGATAGTTGCTGACTCGAATTAGATAATTGACATAGGTTGTGAGTTAAGTTCATATGGTACCTCATCTAAGGATGCTCAGGACTACCCAGGTCAGGGGCAGGAGATTTCCTTGAGGGGCCAATCTTTTTGAATAGGGGTGGTTCAAGATATGGTCGATGGTGATGATATGGTTAGGTTATGGGTAGTTGGAAACTCTTCCATTTCAATATGGACATGTTTGTGGTGAGAAATATGGTAAGTGAAACTAGTATTATAAGGATACCATGGTCCTAGATTCATAGGGAATGGATCAAAAAACATGGTATGAAGTAATGGGGGGGGGGGGTTATAATGATGTATAGTCTTGATATATTAATATGGTTAGGTTACTAAATTGTCATTTTCTCTAGTATTTTTAGGTTCTAATTAAGAAAATAATGATGTATGATTTGTTATCCTTAAAGTTCTACTACTTTGTACTTACTGTATTTGGTCTTTAATGATATTTTGGAGCTTCACTTATATTATCTGCCTCGTATAAGATGAATGATATTGTTCCTCATCACTTTAAATTGATGAATCTTCTTCTCCAACATGTATACTCTCAACACCTTCATCTCATCACTTGATTGTTATGATCAAGTCTCACCTCTTAATGTTCTTCTTGTAATTTGTCAAGGTAAAACCCCATTTATGAAACTTCACTCCCAAGATCAGATTAATGTGTTTCAAAAATGTTATTTCCTACTATTTGAGGCCATCATTTACCCCTATATATAAATTATCTCTCATCATTACCCTTAATATTCACCAATTCTAATTATCACATTCTAACGACTACATCTCTAATGTCTATAATGGCCAATGATCATATTATGGACATGTAAAGTTCTGAATTTCGAATAATATTGTGTTAATTTTTTATGAAATATCACACATATAATTTATTCAATGGTAAATTCCCATATAAAAAGTAGGGGTCATTACAACCATGATGTAAACATGGAATTTGATGTATTTTCTTTATTAATTTTTCTTAAACTTATCTCAAATTCACTTATTACCCATCAATGAGTATGATTCCAGTAAATAAAACATAAAATTTTATTCAATATACATTAATGGATTTTATTCATTAACAATTTCATAGAAATCAAACACTATAAATGTTTTTTAAACACTGAACTATTGTAATGAATAATGGTTTTCCTAATTATCTAACCCTCAGAGTAAAGATCAACACTATACTAGCAATGTATTAATTAAGATCTAATCACCACCCCCTTAATCAATTAACTTAATGAGGTATCTTAGGCTCTAATACATGTTAAGTTTTCTAATCATCAAGGGCTCTTCAATTTCCTCCTTTTTATTTGTCAAAAACATGGGGAACAACACATGAACTCTTCTATAAGTTTCAACTGCCAACTCCCTAAGTCTCCCCAATAAGGAACACTCTCTATGTATTCTCTATTTATCATCTCCTATAAAAATAAAAATAGAGTCCATATACTTTTTAAAAAATAGAACATTTATATTCTCCAATCCTACGGTACTATAATTCATTCTCTTAATTCATGCTTAGATAACATGAATTTTCAACATCACCCACTTGGAATAAATTGCCTCTAGCACTCTTATCCTCTTTTAACCACTCTTCCATCCTCAATGTTCTCAACCAATAACCCATAATTCCTAAAAAAATATTTCCTTTATCATGAATTTGAGAAACACTTAATAGGTTGTGTTTTAATCCATCAACATAAAGAGTGTTTTTTTATTTAAGATTCTCTTTCCCAATAACAATTAAACAAACTCCTTTAACCTTTAGTAACCCATCATTTATGAAGGTAACTAAGCATACATTTCATTTTTCAATAGATTTCAATGTTTTTAAATATTTTATCATGTGAGAAGAACATCCACTATCCAAGATCCACGGACTTTCCCCTTTGGATACTTTAGGTGAAACTTCAACAACTAAATCTTTCTCCTTCACTTTTCTATTCTTCTTTTGAGGATTTTGAGTATTAAAACTCAAATTTTTTCAGGATGGTATAATTATGTGGCATTCATTTTTATCATTAATAGGATGGTCACACCTTCCATATACTTATTCAATAATATCAAACATGTTCTTTGATTTCTATATAGAATTTACAATACATTTCTAAATTTTATTCCTTTAAAGGGGTTGAAACCCCCAAACATTGATTATCAATACTTCCATGTATATCATGATGTCTATTTTAAAAAACATATATTTTCAATATGAACAAATATTCCAAAGTTCCAATAGAATCCACAAAAAGTATATCTTTTAAGAATCATGTTGTACAAAATTTGTAGGATACCTTGAAACATTTTTTCAATATTAATTCCAAAACATTAAAGTTATAACTACTCTATTTTCATTGAATGTTTTATTCCCCATCAAATAACCCCTACCAAATAATCTATAAAATTATAAATTCATATTATTAAAATAAAATTTTCTTCCCATGTGTATAATTCCTCTATATCTATAAAGGAGTATTTTACATTGAAATTTTCTTTTTTATTCCCCATAAATGACCACTTGGGAGTGTCTTTTTTAAATTTTTTCTTTAGTTTACATCTCAAGGTAGACCTTTTTCCCTTTTTTCCTACTTATTCAATCATGGACTCCTCTTGTCATTAAATATGTTTTTCTAGCTACTAATATGCTTTGATTAATTTAATAATAAAATTGATTATAATGATCTTTTTAAATATGATTTACATTTTTGATTGAATGGTATTTTTTTTCTTATAATTGAATGGATAGAAGCTGGATGTATCGTACTGATCAGATTTCAACTGAGTTTCAAAATAATTTGGGGAATTTTTTAGAATTTTCATTTAGCAATGTGTCATATGGAGGTTTTATACAGTGTCCCTACTATAATTGTGTTGGAAGACCATGGTTAAGATGAGAAGAATTTAGTTACCATTTAACGAAATTTGGATTTCGAACAAACTATAATGTTTGGTTTCACCATGGAGAGATGAGTCAATCTTCGACTGTTCATAAACGAAATGAACGAAGTGACATGGAGAATTTGATATTTGATCGGTTTCCATATGTGCATCATTCTGAGAGAGATAACATGTCGGTGCAAGAAGACAATGATATCAGTACACATGTGGAAAATGATGAAGATGATTATGTTGACAGAGTGAAAAAATTATTGGATGATTCCAGAACTCCAGTATATCAAGAATGTAAAAAAATGACCAAGTCGGAATTTTTAATGCGGTTATATCATGGGAAAACCATGTATGGGATTTCTAATACCACCATTGATTATATTCTTAAATTTTTGAAGGACTTGCTTCCTGATGGTGCAGATATTCCCTCAAATCATTACATGACATGGAAGTTAATTAAGAAGCTTGGATTTTCTACTAATAAATTCCATGCTTGTCCAAAAGATTGCAGTTTATTTTTGGAAGAAACAGCTAACTGTAATGACTGTAAAGAATGTGGTACATCTCGATGGAAGACAAATGCAGATGGAACACCATCTCGTGTGCCATAGAAAGTCATGTGGTACTTTCCATTGATTCCCAGACTTCAAAATCTATTCATGTCTCCAGAAATCTCAGTCAATAAGCGATGGAACGATGTTGAGAGAATTAAAGGTAATGATGAGCTGGTCCATACTACAGATGGATTAGCATGGCGAACATTTGATGCACAACATCCTGATTTTGCAGCTGAGGTGCGTAATGTCAGATTGGGCCTATCATGTGATGGTTTTAATCCGTTTGGTCATATGCTTACTGATCATAGCACGTGGATGGTTTTTATTCATGTTTATAATCTTCCTCCATGGATTTATATGAAAAAACCTTTCACTTTCTTGAGTATACTAATATTTGGACCTTCGGATCCTGGTAATGATATAGATGTCTACTTGCAGCCTTTAATAAAAGAGTTTAAACAACTTTGGGATTTAGGTGTGCAGCCATTTGATGCTTATTCAAAGAATACATTTCAGATGCGTAATGCTGTTCTATGGACCATAAATGATTTCCCTACCTATGAAATGATGTCTGGGTGGAGCACGAAGAGAAAACTATCATGTCTTGTTTGTATGAAAAATACACGATCTAGAAGGCTTAAATATCGTTATAGTTTCAGTTTCGTGGGGCATCACCGATTCTTGCCAATGGATAATCAATAAAAGAAGAATCGTCAGAGGTTTGATAATAATGTTGACACTGAATAACCACCTCAACGTATGTCAGGAAGTGGTGTTCTTGATGAATTGAAATATTTTATCTTTTCATTAGGGAAAGGTCAGTTGAAATCTTGAAAGAAGAAGAATGTTGATACTGAAGTCACTTATAATTGGAAAAAGAGAAGTGTTTTTTTTGTGTTGCCATATTGGTCTATTAATTTGTTACGTCATTGTTTAGACGTAATTAATATTGAGAAAAATATATGTGAAATGTTTCTTGCAATTATTTTTAATATTAAGGGGAAGAACAAAGATGACTTCTGATCTCGTCGGGATTTATTGGATTGGGGTATTCGACTAGAACTACATCCTGTTTGTATCGGTGAAAACAAATGGAAAGTTCCCTGTGCTTCTTATGTGATGACACCAAAAGAGAAAGATCAATTTCTAGTAATATTGGAGAATATCAAGGTTCCAAATGGATATTCCAGCAACATATCTAAATGAGTCAACAGAAGATATTTGAAATTGAAATACCTAAAAACTCATGATTATCACATCCTTCTTCATGAATTGATTCTAATAGCAATTCGACACTTTCTATCCAATAATTTAAGGGTGGCAGTGATTCGATTGTGTCATTTTTTTAGAGACCTTTGTGATAAAATTTTATCCAAATCATTGTTGATAAACATGTAGTAAGAGGCTCCGTTAATTCTGTGTGAGTTGGAAAAAAATTTCCTCCATCCTTTTTCAATTGTATGCTGCATTTAACAGTTCATATTCCAACTGAGACACTTCTAGGGGGACCAGTCGCTTTTTGATGGATGTATCCCACTGAAATAAATATGTGCACAATGAAATCATATGTTCGAAATAAGAATTATCCTGAAGGTTCCATTGTGAGGAGTTATCTGGCCCAAGAATGTATGGATTTTTGTTCAATGTATTTGTATGATGTGAGCACAAGGCATAATCGACCAATGAGAAATGAAGATGAGAAGTATGAGGAAATTCAGCCCTCATTTCCATCTCTTCCCCAAACAGGTGGAATTTTCGGGTCATATACATTGGTTACAATGAGCTTTGAAGAGCGGAATATGGCACATCGTACAATCTTGTTTAATTTTGGTTTTTTTATGCCTATATCAAGTAAGTAATTTGAATCTATATATGTTATATCATACGATATCATATCACATATACCTTATACTTTTATTGTCATTTTATGTAGATAATATAAACAAATTATAAGTAGAGTTCATCGGTCTTTGCCGTTGAGAAGAAGAGAGGCTATGCATAGCCAAGAGTTCCCAGCTTGGTTGAAATCAAAGGTATGACCATTACATTAAATACCTTAAAATATAGATATATATTTAATTATATTACTCATATGTATTCTAGGTATTGAGTTTACCTGCTGACTTCATTTCTCAAGAATTAAGAGCATTGGATTTTGGTCCCAATTCTTTTTTTCGTGACTGCAAATCTTTAATAATCAATGGATATAAATTTGTTACAACTGATAAAGTGGTGAAAATGAGAACACAGCATGATGGTGTTATGTTAACTGCTAGAACGGATTATTATGCCAGTGCATCAGATAGTCAACCTCGATATGAAGATGTGTATTATTATGGACTGGTTGAGAAAATATTGTTATTGGATTACTAATCTCAAGGCCGAGTCACTATGATGAAATGTAAATGGTTTGATTCAATGACGCGACATGGTACATTTATTGATTATTGCGGATTTAGAGTTATTGACATGAGTCGATTCCTGCATACCAATGAACCATACATTTTGGCATCAATGGAAAATCAAGTGCTTTATGTGAAAGATCATCTGAAACCTGATTACAGTGTCATTAATGAAGTAATCCCAAGACATATTTTTCATAATGCTGGGGATGAAATTTTCACCATTGATTCCCCCATTGGTGTTATCCAAAATATTGTATTTGATGACACAAATTGTCCCATTGTGTGAGATGATGTTGAACCTGAGGTAGTGGAGGGTAATATATAAAAGCAACCATATATATTCAGAGTTCATTCAGTTTACCTTGATGTGAGTTTCTCATGTTGGTACTAATGTAATTACTTTAATTTAGTTTTAGTTTGGAATGATATGTCTATTTTAGTATTGTTTGGTTTCATTTCATTTAATTATATTTATTTCAATTCAGAAAATTGGGTTTAAAATGTGGTTTTAAAAATTGTATAACTTGGTTGTAAATTATCATTACTGAAATATGTTATGAAATTTTATGTCTTCTTTGGATTCTAAGTTGTATGTATGATTTGTAAAAAAATTTGCTAAAAAATATTTATTTCATTCTTATGCAGATTATGAAGAAAACTACAGAAGCTCGCAAGAAGAGATTATTTGATGTTGATCCTATTAGATGCGAGTGTGAGTTGTCTTCAATGAGTATAATAATTCTAATATTTATCTTCTGCATTACATATAATATCAAGTTCATATTTTTGATCAAATTTTTTTTAGGGATATATAACTCCAGAGTTTCCTCTTCCCAGTATGGGACCGAGCAGGGATCCTCCTAGACCTAGGCGGAGCTCCCGTCTTACCACTCCCCACATTGACCCATCAGTGGACATCCCATCTACCACACATATCTGCCCTCTGCTTGAGACCCCTGGGATGTTCCCATACATGTCATCGTCATCATCCCATTTACCCTCTTTTTCCCATTCCATGTCCATGCCAACTCGATCGATGTTCTCACCTGCACGATTTCCATATCCATTCATGTATCCCCAAACCCACTACACATATTCTGACATCTCTACACCACCTCCTTTTCCTACCATCAATCCTACACATATTGAGTCTATTCCTTCAGTTTCCACTCTTGTTCATGAAGATCAGTTGGAGCATGTTGTGGAACAGATACTTCCTTTAGAGGATGATGATCCTGTACAGTCCACGGATGCCTCACAGCCTATTCAGGAGCCTGAATCAGGTTTTTTTATTATAAATGTTTCAAATTATAGCATTTCACTTTTGTCCTATTGTATTATCACTTAACTCTTCTCTTTTCACCTCTTATATTATTTAGTGGGATCTTCTACTAGGAGACATGGGCACACTCGAATGCAGGATGCCTGGAATCGCGAAACTCAGATTATGGTGGATTACAATCCTAAAAATCAAATGGTAGGTAAAAATTCCAAGGAGTGTAGAAGTTTCATGGCTACTTTATCCAAATATCATGATATCGTTCCGGTGGAACCAGTCTCATGGGGACATATTAGTGCTGACATCAAGGATAGGGCATGGGTGTAGATATGGGTACAAAAATTTTATAAATTTATATTTATATTAGTAATGTATTTATATGACTTAACATGTTCGTTGCAGAGTCTATTTAACTTTACTAATGGTGAAGCTGCCAAAGCTGCTAGGTTGAGTGATCTTGGAGAGTATTGGTGGTCATACAAGTATGAGTTACATATTGGTTGGAGGAGCAGAGTGGGTACGGAGTTAGAGGGTGTACCCACAAACCCTGACTGTCCAAAAAGTCAATATCAAAAAATGATCGCACATTGGAAGACTGAACAATATAAGGTACTACCCATATTTAATGGTTTTTATATAAAATTTAATTCTTATTACTTGTATTTTTTTTGTTTCTTAGGAAGTGTCAGAGAAAAACAAAAAAACAAAGATGAAATGACATATCTACACACATTGGGGTGCACTACAATTTCTGATCATGAGAAGTGGTTGGTACGTTCATCTGAATTAAAATAATGTCCTTATTTATAACATGTCATCATAACTTATTCATTCCTTACCTTGGTTAGTCCATGTATCCTAGAAATAACATCTTATACTAGGATATGGCTTGTCTATTTTTCCTAAACAAGTAGTATATTTCCTTGAAACCCACTTCAGAAAACCATTTCAGAAAATCACTAATCGTTTATGACTGTCATTTACCTCAATGTTTGTAGGTATTTGTTGCAACTCACTTCAATCCAATTTTTTGCATTTATCATATATGGTTGTAATCCAAATTTTTTCATTTCTCATATGCAGTAAGCTGTATTGGGAATTGAAGGTCTTGTACCTCGTGCCAAATTATTCTGCTTCAGTAGGAAAAAAAATATGGAACTGCAGTTAATTCACAAACAAAAGATAAAATTGTAAGTTTTTTTATTTATATTTCAAAAATTTATACGAAATTCATAATTTAATATGTTTATAATTCCAACAGTCTTCTTTGGAGACCATGGATGAGAAGGAATCTAACAACTTAGGGACAAATGATCATTTGATCCAGATGTTAGGTGTGGAGCATCCAGGAAGAGTCTGTTGTAGACCAGGAAAAAACATTGTCCCCTCTAGGTATTGGTCATCATTGGACTCCTATGAATCCTCTAATGCCTCTGAGTTAGAAAGTGTGTGTGCTGAATTAGCTGCGATAAAGAAAATAGTATTAGAGGAGCGTAAAAAAAGTAAGCTAATGAATGAACATTTCATGAAAGCTATGTCAGTTTTGAGTCGGTCACTACCATCAGAGGTTGCTACCAATTTTCATTCATGTATGGAATCAATGCAATATTTAAATAATTCCTTGGGTGATTCTCATGAGGGTCCTAATGGCGATGACGGTGGTGGCGATAGATATGGAGAGGATGTTGTTGATGCTGTTGTTGGTGATGAGATTGCTGATGATGATGTTGATGGTGCGGTTGGTGATGATGTTGATGATGATGTTACTGTCGATGTTGCTGTTGATGATGATAATGCTGGACATGGGGATGACAATGATGGATATGGGGGGGATATTAATCCCCTCCATTTTTGACTTATCAGAGAGACTTGTGTTGGAGTTTTAATTTTTTTTGTATTGGTGGACTGCTTTTATGTGAATTTCTTTATGCAATGAAATGCATTTTGGATTATGTTTTCATCAGGGGTTTTATTTGACAATTATTTAGGTAATATTCACATGCCATATATTTTTTTATGGTTTGTTGTGTTTATTATTATCTCTCCATCTAATCTTGGCCTTAGAAGTAGAGGGGAGGCTTGGGATGGGGGGCTGCAGTAGAGGGTTGGGAGGGGGGCTGGGAGGGGAAGGTTGGGAGGGGGGTGCAGTTGAGGGCTGGGAGGGGAGGGGGCTGCATTCACTTAATCTCTTTTTCATATACTCGACATGCAGAGGATGTTCATCAAGCGAGTATGACCGTGTCCTCCACTTTGAAGCAAAAGATCTCATCTATTGAAGGCATTGAGAAGGTTTAGTTGCTTCTGATATTTTTCTTTAAACGTAAAGGAACTGATTGGTATGTGATCTAACAGTTATATGAATATTCGGAGTTGACTAACTGATTTAGATGTTTCATATGATGTTTTTGGTTTTCAGCTTTCCTTTCTCTAAATTTTTAATGTGGTTTTGTGTGTTTTAGGAAGACTCCAAACACAAAAGAAAAATCTTGTTAGGTGGAATCCTGATTTAGGTTTTACTCCAACTTTTTAATTTTAATATTCGGCTGTATATTAGTGTATGTTTTGGATACATTGAACTTTCATCGCATTTGAAAAGGCTCAGGATGTTATTCAGAAATCATGGATCATGGTGTACTTTCAGGAGGTATGCACCCTTATGTTTTTTCTTGATTTTTTAATCTTTTAACACGATAAAGTATTGAATATTGATAACATTTTCTATTTATGGTGGATACTTTGTATATATATAAATTATTGAATGAAATTGAAATACATGTTTGTGTATTTTATTTCACGTGTTTTTTATCCAAAAGTTTCTCTAAATATGTCATTCTACTTGACTGAGCAGGGGGCAGGGGCTGGGCAGGGGGGAGGAGGAGGGGGAGGGGGAGGAGGAGGGGGAGGGGGAGGAGATGGGCAGTGGGGAGGGAGGGGGAGGGGCTGGGTAGGTGGGTAGGGTGAGGGGATGGGCAGTGGGGAGGGAGGGGGAAGGGTTGGGAAGGGGGGAGGGGGAGGGGTTGGGCTGGTGGGAGGGGGAGGGGCTTGGGGAGGATCTGGGCAGTGGGGAGGGAGGGGGAGGGGCTGGGCAAGGGGGAGGGGGAGGGGTTGGGCTGGGGGAGGGGGAGGGGCCAGGGGAGGAGCTGGGCAGTGGGGAGGGAGGGGGGTGGGCAGGGGGGAGGGGGAGGGGCTGGGGGGAGGGGGAGGGGCTGGGGGAGGAGCTGGGAAGTGGGGAGGGAGGGGTAGGGGCTGGTCAGGTGGGGAGGGGAGGGGCTGGGGGAGGAGCTGGGTAGTGGGGAGGGAGGGGGAGGGGCTGGGCAGGGGGGAGGGGGAGGAGTTGGGCAGTGGGGAGGGAGGGAGAGGGGCTGGGCAGTGGGGGGGGGAGGGGGAGGGGCTGGGCAGTGGGGAGGGAGGTGGGGAGGGGGAGGGGGAGGAGCTGGGCAGTGGGGGGGGGAGGGGCTGGGCAGGTGGGGAAGGAGGGGGAGGGGGAGGTGGGCAGGTGGGGAGGGGGAGGGGCTGGGGGAGGAGCTGGGAAGTGTCGACTTATCCACCGTCGCCAAAGGTATGGTTTTACCACACCATTTTTTACATCATGACAAGTTTTCTTTTTACTCAACTGCATCCTCAAATATGAAATTTAACCCCAGACATACATTTTCATAATATGATGCATTTTCATGTTTGGTTGTTTAATGTTTTAAATGTATGGGTGAAATCTCCAGTTTAGGTGATGTTGATTCATCTTCCAACATCAATGGCATTGAAAAGGGTAAAATTGTGATATCATCTTATTTTCAAGATTAAAATTAATATGTCTACTCTTGTAATTAATGAACACATGATATTGTTATCATTTAATTATTGTGATTTATGATTTCAGGTCAAGCATCATTACAAATAGTGTTGATAATGGCATTGCAATGTGCCTTAAAAGGGTTTGGTGGGGAGAATTTTATAAAAGGTGTGTAGTTTGACTATTTATCAATTATCAATTACTATTTATTGTAATTTTATCCATTGAAATCATTAAAATTGTCCAAAAAAAAATAGATTCATTTAATGTTTAATATTTTCCAATTCCATTTTAATTGATTTCATTTATGAAATCTATAATTTTCAGGTTTAATTCTCCAGTTTAGGTTATTCTGCTTCATCTTCCAATATCAATGGCATTGAAAAGGGTGAAATTGCTATATCATCTTATTTTCTAGATTAAAATTAACATGTATACTCTTGTAATTAATGATCACATGGTATATTTATCATTTCATTAATGTGATTTATGCTTTCAGGACAAGCATCATTGGAAATAGTATTGACAACGCTATTGCAATGTGCCTTAAAAAATGGTTGGGTGGGGAGAATTGTATAAAAGGTATGTAGTTTGACTATTTCTCAATTATCAATTAATATTTATTATAATATTATCCATCACAATCATTAAAATTTTCAAAATTCTCTAGGATTCATTTACTATTTTATTTTTTTCCAAATCCATTTTAATTTATTTCATTTGTGAAATCTATAATTTTCATGTTTAATTCTTCAAATTATTCATTTATATACATTATTTTTCATTTAGTTACAGATTTTATGTTGTTTTCCTGTATTTTGTTGTCTGTAAATTATCATTTTTATATAAAATACTATTGTGTCAGCTATGTTAATTTTTTTTCTTATTTCATTAAACACAAAGGTTAATTACCCTATTCTTTCAATAAAATTTGTTTATTCATAGGTTATAAACTCTATATTAATTGTAAAGATATGCTAGGAAATAGTCATGATTTAAATGTGTATACATGGCTGTATTTTTCCCTCTTGACTTTTTGGTTTTATCACTTCTCGATACAGGTCCTCAATTGGAATTTCCTATCTTCATTATTATTTTTCCAAAATTTATTGGAATGTTATATGTTTCTAAAGTTAATTGAAATTCCAATGAATTTGAATTAGCCCAAAGTTATATTTAGATTCTAAATTTTATGCTTTAACTTTGATCATCTTTTATCACTATTTTTATTAGCATTGTTATTCAATTGTGTTTTTTATGATTTTTTCTTGTGAATAAGAAGAGTACAAATTATTAAAAATTTCATTGCTTTAATGATTTCACTTTGATATTCTATTTAAGAAACACATCAAGATGTGCCCAAAAATCTGAAATCTGTACCTATTTTCACTACATCTTTAGGTTAGGTCACTTCTTTTTTTTTTTTACATTTATTACAATGGGTCCGAACTGTTATATTAATTGATTTCAAACAATATAAATCATGATAGGCTATAAGAGTTCATTTTATGTCAGGAAATTAAATGCATCTATTTTTAGATAAGATATGGTTCCAAATTTCACAACTAATGTAATAATTCACTATCACTATGGTAGTAGTGTGGATGGACCTCTATTAGAAAGGCATCACTATAGTTAGGGGTATCCCTATATTTTATAGTGTTTTCCTTTAGGAGGTGGATTAATTTGAGGAGTGGGAGATGCTGTAAGATTAAGAAAAGATCTAGATGGATAATGTTTCAATCCAATCCCACCACCAGCTATAGGTAGTCTATTCCAAACTCATGGTGCCATTTTTTGGGACCATATGACGATGCATACAAGGGATGGACATGATCAGGTACTGCTTGAGATAGTTTCAGGTATGATATGTGTATTCTATATATTCTCACATATACATATCAATATAGTTTTGACCCTTCCTTTTCTTATTGTATATTTTAATTTGGACATAGAGGTACCAGTGGATTCCCTAGCTTGTCTCCATCTAATAAAGAATCATATTGGGGGTGGTCATCTTCTCAGATGTTGGGTAAATCCTTCTTGGATAATTCCACCTCTGTTAAAGAGGTTGTTAACCCAATTTTTAAGGACTACAATCTAGATCCTATGTAGATGGTGTGAAGGCCTCCAAAATCTTAAACAATGATAGTGGTTAATGATAATAAGGGGGCAGTTAACCTATATTACAGGATTACTGCGATATCTCTTGCATCAAGGGATATTCCTTTAGGTGGTATACTTTAGGATATTGTAGTGGAACCTGTTCATGGAGGTAGTGTTTCAAATATAGATGATTTAGGATCCCTATAGAGGGGAGAGAAAACAAAAAATGAAAAGGGTAAAATAGAGGAATATTATATGTGAAAGAAGAAGTTGAGTAAATGAAGAGGGATGGATAATAAAGGTTTGACACGTACTGAAGGTACCCAAACAAAAGGTAAGTCTTTTAATAAATGAATATTTTATACTAGAACGACCAAGGGTTGGGTTATACCCCAATATTAATAGCCCTTAGGAATCTTGTTGTGACACAAAATCCTCCTTTCAGTGGGATTGATGAGCCTATGATGCATTTTTAAAAGTTGAAAAAATTTAATTTGGGAGCTCTTGGATATATTTTTGTTGCTCAAAACTCTTCAACATTGGCATGGAAAATTTATGGGTCTCAAAACCTGATAATGTTTTGGTTTATTTATATGATAAAGGATCCGAATACATTAATGTTTCTATTATTTTTCAATGATCAGTTTTAAATATTTTTTTATTTTATGCATCAATTCCTATATGAAAATAAGGGATCTCTAGATGGATATATGCTTATAGTTTGAGACTGTGAGGTAGAGGTGGATTCTTAATGGGGAATTTAACATTATTATTGTGACCTGAATAGAGGACTAAAATTAATATTCATAGATTGGCCTCTCATGATTTATCTATGTGTATTGTTCAATGAAACATTGTTAATGTTCAAATTTCTGGGGGTATTTATACTTGGAATAGGCATACACTCAATGGTAGAATGTCTTGTAAACTTGATAGGTGATTTGTGTTGATTAATTATGGAACTGATTCATGTTTTATATCTGGTTTTACTCTATCTAGAATACATTTAGGTCATAATTCATTGATTATTGATGTTTTCACAATCTAGAAGGGTTGTACCCCTTCCCTTCATGTTTAAGAATGGATTGATTTTGATCCCTGGGTGTAGAGAAATTGTTCCGGAAGCCTAGGATATTAGTTTTCATTGTATCCTGATGAATCTATTTACATGTAAATTTAAAGAAATTAAAATTAAATTAAACAGAAGGAGAAGGAAATCATTTTCCACCCCTTCTGATGAAATCAAAGTTTCTGAAAATAGACTTTTAAGCTGTCAAATTGCTAATCAAGATCAGGATACTCATCCAAGTGATGACATTAATGCTCTTTAAAAATAGGATAATTTTTTTGACCATGTAGGAGGGATTGAGAAGAAGTCAGTTAAATGTGAGGTTACTGCAAAATGGGGACATGAATACCAACACGTTTCATACAATTCATAAGGAAAAGGGAATAAGGGGAGGTATTAAAGCCATTATTTTTCATGTACTTATTTTCTCATATGAAAATGAAATATCTATTATAGTTATTGAGTGCTTTAAAATTATTTATTCTAATGATGGTTATGATAGCACTCACAGAATGACTAATGTTATTACTGAGTCTATTGGTGAGAAGCAAACCCATGAGCTTATATCAGTTCCCTCTAAGGAGGAGGTCCAGGTAGCACTTTTTTATCATAACATTGATAGTATTTAATGTCTTGATGGGTTCTATAATAAATTCATTATGTTTTTTTGGGAAATTATTCATAATGAGGTGGTTAATGCTATTAAATAATTATTCATTCATCCTAATATGCCTCATGGTATCAATTCCAACTTCATTGCTTTTATTCCCAGAAAAAGATAATGCTATTGACATTAGTGATTTCAATGCTATTGTTATAGGTAATCCAATTCCAATTTTTTTTTTGCAAAATCATTGCCATCAGGTTAGGAAATGTGGTAATGGATTTTATTACTATGAATAAATATGGGTTTGTCCTGATAGAAACATTTAGAACTGCCTTTTCAATACATCTGAGAGTGTGAAACTCATGATGAGGAAGACTAAACATTTAGAACTGCCTTTTCCATTGATGCCTCTACTTACAGTGATCGCTAATTTATCTTTTGGATAAACAATATATTTTTTATAGGAATCATCTTTTGAAAAAGTATCTACATTCTTTCTTCATTTCAATATATCTTCTAATTGTATACCTCCCTTCATCTATTATTATCTACAATGCTTCATCTGTAGCAACCCAGTGCAGGATGTTTGTATTTTTTTTACAGATCATGGATCTAGCACTAGCCAAAGTACATACTCTAGAATTTAATTCTAGTTATGTTTTGGTAAGAAAATTTTCATCTCTAATGTAGGTTCAGTTTTTGTTTTTATCACACTTTCTTATAGTTTTCATTAGTAATGCAAGTTTAGTTTTGTTTTTTGGTATTCTATTCTGGTTTGTTTTTATGGGTGTAATGGAAGCAGGAAGCAGGAAGGCTGTGGGCAGCAGTTGGGTACACTGGAAGTAGGAGGCTGAGGCAGCAGTTGGGTGCACTGGAAGCAGGAGGCTGCGGCAGCAGCTGGGTGCACTGGAAGTAGGAGGCTGCGGGCAGCAGCTGCTGTGTGGGAGAAGCATCTATGCCCACGGTTCAATGAACCGTGGGTATATTAGTTTTTCCAGGAAGCATCTATACCCATGGTTCATTGAACCGTGGGTATGTTATATTATTGTGAAAATATATTCCCACGGTTCTGAAAACCGTGGGTATTATGAAATTTTCATTGGATATGCCCGCGGTTTTGTAAAAACCGTGGGTATAGGGCTATACCGACGCAACTGCAGCCCACGGTTCATGAAACTGTGGGTATAGCCTATACCCATGGTTTCATGGGCTATACCCATGGTTTTAAACCGTGGGTATAGGTGATATTTCCAGTAGTGAAAAGACAACTTTAAATACTTAGCACACCATATAGTCCTTGTTGTCCATCTTCAACTAATTCTAAAACTCATTTTTTTGGTGACTGAAGTTCTGAGCAAGATTAACCTACTCGGGATCAACTGAAGGTTCTATTAATCTATTAAAAACCTCGAAATTTTATTCTACAAATCCAAATGAATCATTTATTAAGTTTCGAACTAAATTCTCTTATGATGGGTCACTTTTTGTTTCACTGGAAAGATATTCATTGTTTTGACTTTCCATAACATTCAATTCACCATGCCAAATCTGAAATACATACTGAGTAGGAAACTATTTCAATATCAAGTGCTCATATACTTCATTTCTATTCAACCATATCTTGAATTTACAATCAGGACTTAGACATTTTATTCTATCATCCACTAATTAGTTTGCAATTGCATGATCTAAAAATTCTTCCAAAATCTTGGCATATCGGGGTGTGTTTCGAGGTAAATTAATTCAACTTTTATCCATAGGTATTAGATTGATACTTTATCCCTATATATTCAAATATAAAGATATAAATATTTTATCAAACAAGTATAGTCAATTTTTAACATCACCCAACTTCATCATTGACCATGGTAGAGTCTTGATTTGACGGAATGCAGATTTAACATGAAAACAATTCAATCCGACAAGAAAATCATAAAAAAATAAATGAATAAATATTACCCCTCACAATAATAGGGTCGGATGTTGTGGGAGGTCACTGAGGTGATGAGAGGGAAAAGAACAACATGGAGGTCAGGGATATGAGCATAACAATGTCCAACTCAGACAAAATAATGGAAAATCGAGGATGTAGGAAGGAGGATAGGGTAGTGGAAAAGGAATTAGGTCTCGACCATCATTAGGGGCGGTGGTTGTTGGGAAATAGGGAGGAGGGTTCACTGTCTCTGGGAGAAGAGTTGTCAGGGGGTGTCGTCGCGGTCAGCATCGAGGGAGGGGGGTCAGCGGCTGACAGTCGTCAATGAGAGAAGGTGGTCAGGGGTTGACGTTGAGGGAGGGGGGCTTTGGAAACCGATGGAGGGGAGTTCGATAGTCGGTGTCGAGGGGTGGGGGATTAGGGGTGGGGGGTCGAGGTCGCGGGGGGTTTGTGTGGGGGTGGAGGGTTAATTAGGGTTTTTTCTTAAAGGATATAGTGACAGTTTTATTAAAATAGATGTTAAATCTAATGAAGAGTGGTGATTTTATGAAACCGCCACTATATTTTAAATAATATTCAAAAAAATTACTTAGTAACGGTTATTAGAAACATTTCTAATGCCTTATTTTTTGTAGTGTATTTACCACCTTTAGATGCAAGAACCTAAGATATGCTGCTTAGGGATATTCCTCCATCAAGATCAAGCATCCCATACTAATGGTACACATAATTATTTTATATTCTTCATTTTACATGTTGATTTTATGATGATAGATTCTGTATTTAAATGATTTTATTCCACTTTTTATGCAACTCTCCAAATTATTATTAATTACATCGCTAATTACTAGTTAATTATAATATTAATTATCACTAATCACATGATTGATTGATTATTATTTAATAATTATTAACCTTTTAATCACAATAATAATTATTAATTATATTGTTAATTATTTATTAATTGTTCCATTAATTATTATATATTAATTTTATGCTATTATTAATAAATTTATTTTTTATTATTAATTCCTAATTATTATTAATTATGTTAATGATTATATTATTATCATCATTTTGTATCATTATTAATTAATTACATATATAAAATAAGTTTTATTAAATTATGTTCACACAAATTTTGCTAGAAATATGAAGTTTGAATGAATGATGTTCCAAAATCTATCTTGTTTCATAAAAAATTTATTTTGGTTAACAATATTGATTATTTTATTAATTATTAATGTAATGGATTAGATTGTGCCATTTTTTTATGGCGATGCAAGCAACAAACAAATTTTCAATCATTTTCGAGGAAATCAAATTCTTTGATGACTCTCATCCGACAGGCCTCTTGGAAAGGCAACGCTGGTCCGAAAGCCATCAGCAAAAACAGGCCCGGAGGTTTCCATCCCATCAGTGCAGCTCGGTTTCCTTAGAAACAATGGAAGGGGCATCCTTTGTTCCTTCTACTGAAAGCCAAAACACTTCCCCCATGCATGAAGGATTGTGGAACGATGTTCGTGGACCCACCTCACGTGTTGGATGACCCTTATTTAGATTCCTTTTTATTTGGAAAATTATTATTTAAAAATGAGCACTCATCCTAATAATATATTTTTTTACTAAGACTGGAAATTTTTCTCTAAATTAAGGTGAAAATTATCATCTCCACTTATCCTTTGTAACTGGAATTTCCAGTCCAGTGTTCCAGATCAAGTTCAAGTGAAACTTGGTCTAGAAAATTGAACGGGATGGTCTAGTTAGAAAACGTAAGTGGAGATGATTCCGGTCCAAATTAATGTTTGTCCATAGCGATACACAATAAAATTTCCAATTGTTTTCCCTTTCTATTTGGTTTCCTTATCCCATGATCTTGTGGGGGAATACTCTAGTATATATGTGGAGGGATGAAATTTGTATAAACTAGTACTTAGCCCATGAAAATGCATGAGACTATTCACTATGTGTTCAACTCATCTTCTTCAGCATCATTTAAAAAAATTAGAATGTCAAGGAACTCGATATAATGTTTAGAATAAAATGATGATAAAAACAATATGAATATAAATGTGTGTATGAAAGAACTTGAATGTGAATAAATTGATTTCAAGAAAATCCTAAATTCTCATAATGTATAATGGGTTTTGAAGAAAACACTTAATTCTGACAAAACTTGTCTTCCCCTTAGGAACCAATTGTTTTAGTGAAAATGAAACTTTAAAAGCTATAAACTTTCCAATACACTCCACATATAACACAAAAAAAAATATACACTACTATAAAAATTGGAAAGATAAGTGCCACCTTATATCAACTCTAAGAAAAAACCGCTGATAAAGAAACTCTGTATCAGCGCTAAACAAGCACTAATAAAAAGACCCTTTATCAGCACTAGAAAAGTGCTGATAAAGAAGTCTTGTATTAGCACTAAAATGTTAGCGCTGATACAGGATGGATTTATCGGTTCTTTTTTAGCGCTGATAAAGAGGGTCATTATCAGAGCTAAAAAAAGTGCTGATAAAACCTTAGTCCATTTTTTTATAAAGTCGGTCGCACAATGCCCTCGTTTTATCGCGACCTAAAGCTCTCGCGGTACTGGAACCCTGCGACTCCCCTCCGCCGCCCGCTGAGTTCGAGTTGTCGGACCTCCACTGCCCTCGAGCTTCTTGTTTCCAGACCTCCTCCTCCTGCTGAGCTTCACGTTGCTGGACCTCTGCCGCCCTCGAGCTTCACTTTTCCAGACCTCCACCGCCCGCAATTCCCTCGAGCTTCGCTTTGCCGGACCTCCTCCACCCGCTGAGCTTCGCCTTGCCGGACCTCCCTTTAAGGCATGTTTTCCAAATAATTTTTTAATATTGTTCTCCTCTCCCATCACACATAACCATATATTGATTTGGAATGATATATTTAATGGATATTTGCGATTGTGATGGTTGTAGTCTACATGATTCATCCTTTTCTTCTTCATGTTTGTCTCTAGGGTAATGCCCCCTGTCAAAGCTCGAGTTTGGTCCAACTTCTTCTAATGGTTCTAGAACTATTATTCTATAAATCATATCACACTATTAAAACATTATTAATTGGAGTTTTAGGATGTGAGGATTTCCCATCAATGGTGTTCTAGTGGATTTTGTGTTGAATTATTTCATCCCTAGGTTTCATTTCCTCCGGTGGTGATGATTCTGCTTCATCGTAGATTCATGAGTGTTCTTCCTACATATTGTGATGGGGTTCTTGGGGGTGATCATCCAATATATTTCTATTACTAATAAGGTATCACATTTTTTTAATTACTATGGTGGGATTTTAGGTGATTTGGTATTTGTTTATTCTAGATCCTAGAAACCATTCAATTTGATGGTGGTATGGCTGGATATGTTATATAAATTCTTCTAACAATCACCTTTATGAGAAGGTGTGGTTTGAATTATAGAATATATATGCTTTTATTTAATTATATTATTAGGTTATGTTGGGTTGGAAATGGGTGATGAGGTTCCTAAGGTGATGAATTATAGTTTGTTATCTTGTTAGTGAAGTTGTTGATGATGACGTTGATCAGGCGTATCACGGTGCAGGTATCAAGGCACAAGTATCATCATGATTTGAGGCATGATTCAATAGCATATTTTTGTTTGAAATTTGAATTTAGTGGTGTTTTATGGGGTATTTTTTTATAATTTCACATACTATTTGAACATATGTGACTATGACATATTTATTTTTTCTTTTATCATTACTCCATTATTCTAGGATTTTCTATTAGTATAGTTTTTTTACTGTAAATCAAAATATGGAATATTTGGGGAATGTTTGACATGGGTTGATTTTCTTTAAAAGGTATGGTTTATTCATGTAAAATATCTCTTGATAAACCTAGTATTGGTGGAAAGATTGATATGCTCATCATCAATGGAGATCAATGAGTTTACACTATCATAGTGAAGTTTATGAAAAATTTAAGGTCCTTCACACTTGGATTCTTGTTTCACTAGATTCCTCCTAGGTATCATCGATTCCCTTAGATCCAACACCATGTCACCATAAAGTAAGGAATGAAGGATAACCTTTTTCTTTAAGGACAACACCACCCGGTTCTGATTCATTTATAGGTCATCCAATGCTTGAACCCTATTTTCTTCGAGGGGTTCCCCCCTTCTTTCCTTCATGCTATCTAAGTGACTTTGTCTGGCAGTGCACTTGTATGGCATGATTCCCAGACCACCAATATTTTTAGCCTTTCCACCCCTACCTCCATCTCTGTCCTTCTCCCTCGCTGAGGTTACTGACTGCTTCTCTGTAGTGGTCAGGCCCCTTCCTAGCAGTGTTTGT
Source organism: Viscum album (assembly GCA_963277665.1). Lineage (NCBI taxonomy): Eukaryota > Viridiplantae > Streptophyta > Magnoliopsida > Santalales > Viscaceae > Viscum > Viscum album. The sequence goes on along the minus strand of OY728127.1, from coordinate 1,512,726,221 downwards.
TCTGTCTCCCTTGGCTCTGAGCCTGTCATCCAACTCCAAATACTTATTGATCTTGAGATAACTCCCTCACCAGCCCCCAAGTTTCATTACCCATCCTTCCCCTACCCCTTTGGATCCTCATCTCCCACTCATATAAAGCTTACCAACCATAAGGGATTATGAACATGTTCAAAATCAAGGGACCTCAATGAGAGATCATCCTCCCACTTCAATAAGGCTACTAGCTCTAGATCCAATGCAAGAGCCCTGTCCTACCCATCATTATTATCTTCATATGTAATTCTCACGGTCTTAGTGCCCATGTTAAATCGTACTTACTCACTATAGAAATAAAAAAGCATAATGTCATTGTTGTTGTTGTCAAATAACACAAAAAACCCTATAATAATCATAGAATTCTCCTGGAAGATTAAGTTGCATGGATTTATACACTCTAACCCCTCCAACAAACACAAATGGGTATTTTGGCACAATAAATATGTTGTTGAGACTGTTCAAGATTGCAATCAATTCATCACTACCAAGGTTTCCAACGGTGACACCTCCTTCCTTATGAATTTTTTTTGGAAGCTATGACCCTCTTTAAAGGGAATCTCTATGGAGTGAACAAAATACCTTCAATCCCAGCCACCATCTATTGTTTTTTGGGGGTGAATTTAATATCATTTCCAACCCAAAGGAAAGGAAAGGTAGAATCCCATTCCAGAGGAAGGCCATCATGGAGTTTGTTCAGTTCATGGCTAGGAAGGGCCTCATTGATCTCAGCTTCTCAGGTGACAGTTTCACCTGGTGCAACAACTGCAGGGGCTATCACCGCTTGTGGAGTCTATTGGATGGTGTCTAGCCAACATGAAATCCACTAACCTATTCTCAAATACCATGTTTTTTCATCTTTCTTGAGGTATTTTTATTCACTCCCCCCTCTTGGTTTCCATTTCTTCTTGGCATGATCATCAGGAACGGTTTCACTTCCACCAGCAGTGGGTTAACATCCTAGGGTACCAGGACATGGTTTGTGAAATATGGAATGAACCCTTGTAGGAGTATCGGTCCACCTTCAACCTCAGTGACCTGACCTCGAACCCCAATAGGTGCGTGTTCGCCCCTTCCTCCTCAGGAATCTTCACCACTTGGGACTACTGTCACATATGGGCTCCTTCAGAGTATTCTGATAGATGGAATGATACCTTTGGTTTATTTGATTATTAACACCAGTTTTAGATTTATGCGTGACTATATAATTATTATATTTTCTTATTATTTATTACACACCACCACTTGAGTCGATTAACCTGATTGAAATCCATATTGGTGCTTTGGTTCTGATGTGGATATGGTTTTTTATGTGTTTGTGACATGTGTATGTGTGGATATATGGGTATTTAGGCATGATGATATTGAATATAGGGCAGAGACCTAGGAGTGGTAGATGTATCATTCTTGATTATTCTTGTGTTTGGTCTGGGGTGATTTGAGGAAACTATAATGAATCTAAAGTAATTATATTTAATGAAGATGAATAAATACTAATGGTTAGGCTCTATTAATCTCTATTTTTATAAGGAATTGGTTCTATTATACTATATTTGGAAGTCTTGTTTTGTGTACCTGAACCATAAATACTAATATTTGAGATTCAAATAGGATGAATATGAATAAATATTGGATGGATGCTAATCATTTGACAATATACTACGAGAATGGAGTGAAAGAGTTCATCAAGTTTGCAAAGGATCACGCAAAGGATCCTTCTCAAATCCTTTGTCTGCGTTTACGTTGTTTTTATTCTATACTACTTACTCCAGAGGATTTAGAAGAACATTTGATATGTCACGGAATAGATCGGAGTTATAAATGTTGGAATAAACACGGAGAAAAAGCGAATGTAGATACTAGATGGGATAAAGATGTGTTTTATTGATCATCAGATATGAATACAAATATGGATAGTGAAGAAGACCGTATGGAGGATGTGATTACAGATGTCAATAATGATGAATATTTTATCGAGGAAATGACAAATAAAATTGAAGATGAACTCCGTGATTGCCCAAAATTGTTTGAGAAGTTAAAGAGTTGTGAAAAGACGTCATTGTATGCTAGTTGCACTAAGTATACAACATTTTCAGTTGTACTGAAGTTGTATAAATTAAAAGTAGGCAATGGATGGAGTGATGCCAGTTTTACGGAACTACTTTCTCTCTTGAATGACATGCTCCTGGAAGATAATGAGCTCCCAATCCGGACATATGAAGCTAGACGAATGCTACGCTCGATGGGTATGATTTCTAAAAGAATACATGCCTACCCAAAAGACTGTATATTGTTTCGCAAGGAGAAAAAATCACTTACAGAATGCCTAAAGTGTGGTTCTTCTCGATACAATAAAGATAAATCCAATCCTACGAAAGTTGTATGGTACTTTCCAATCATTCCAAGATTTAGGCGTCTATATGGAATTGAAGAAACTGCAAGACAATTATCGTGGCATGCAGATAAAAGAAATAAAGATGGGAAATTACTTCATCCAGCCGACTCTCCTCAATGGAAGAAAATTGATCATGAGTATCCTGAATTTGGAAAAGATCTGAGAAAACTCCATCTTGCGTTATCTACAGATGGAGTGAATCCTTTTGGTTTTCAAACCAGCACTCATAATGCATGTCCTGTTATGTTGGTAAATTATAACTTGCCACCATGGTTATGCATGAAGCATAAATTCATCATGTTATCTATGCTTATATTAGGACCAAAACAACTAGGTAACAATATTTATGTTTATCTATCTCCTTTGATTAAGGATTTGAAGTTATTGTGGGATTCAAGTGTTATGTTGTATGATGCTTATAAAAGTGAATACTTCACGTTGAGAGCAATGTTGCATGGGATAATAAATGATTTCCCTGCTTATGGAAATTTTTCAGGCTGTATCATTAAAGGAACTCAAGGGTGTCTCATGTGCGATAAAGATACAAAATCAATTAGGTTGAAACATTCATCGAAATCTATGTTTCTAGGACATCATGGATTTCTACCTCATCGACATAAGTACCGATCTTGGAAGACATCATTCAATGGAAGTTCAGAACAACGCGCAACACCGTCTCCACTAACTGGTGATCAGCTATTTGAGAAAGTAAAAGATCTGAACACTATTTTTGGTAAACCATTTTTGAAAAAACTTACAAAAATCGGTTGGAAAAAGATATCAGTTTTTTTTTGAATTACCATATTGGAATTGTTTGTACGTCAGACATTTTCTTGATGTGATGAATGTGGAAAAAAATGTATGTGACATTATTATCAGAACATTGCTAAATTCCCCTGGCAAAACAAAAGATGGAATTAAGGCAAGGTTGGACATGGTTGACATGGGAATATGAGAAGAGTTGGCTCCCGTGAAGGGTGAAAATCAAATGTTTCTTCCTCCAGGTGCTTATACTCTTTCTAGGGAGGAATGATATCAGTTTTGAAACTTCTTCAATGATGTAAAGGTTCCAGAGGGGTATTCATCAAATATCAAGAACATTTTTTCAATGAATTATTTTAAGTTAAAAGGTTTGAAATCACATGATTTCCATGTTTTGATGCAAGATCTAATTCCTATAGCTTTACGTTGCATTTTTTCCAAGAATGTTCGTAGGAAAATTGTAATTGTTATTAAATAAAACATCCTATCTCCAATGATTCATTTTCCCATTTTAATAGATGATATGCACCAGCAACATGCAAGAATGCTAAACAACTCAAAGGGTCTCTATTTTGTTTAAAATGGACACAATTTTAAGTGAAAACAACAACTTACCTACGGAAATCCGACCAAACCCATTCGAAATGTGTTGATACTTTAGGATAATGAATCAAGGGTCCTTTGTGATTTGTACGAGTCATCCCCGCCTCAAACTGAGGCATAGTGTGGCTGGTATCACTCAAAGGGTCTCTATTTTGTTTAAAATGGACACAATTTTAAGTGAAAACAACAACTGACCTACAGAAATATGACCAAACGCATTCGGATTGTGTTGATCCTTTAGGAGAAAGATCTACGGGTCTTTTTTGACGTGTAAGAGTCAACCCCTCCTCAATCTGAGGCATGATGTGCCCGCTATCACTCAAAGGGTCTCTCTTTTGTTTAAAATGGACACAATTTTAATTGAAAACAACAACTGACCTATGAAAATATGACCAAACGCATTAATATTGCCTCAATATTTTATAATAACGATCCATTGGTGACATGTACGAGTCAACCCGCCTCAATATGAGGTACGGTGTGGCCGATACCACTCAAAGTGTCTCTATTTTGTTTAAAATGTACACAATTTTAAGTGAAAACAACAACTGACTTACGAAAATTTGACCAAACACATTCGTATTATGTTGATACTTTATGAGAATGATCCACGGGTCCTTTGTGACATGTACGAGTCAACCCCGCCTCAATCCGAGGCACAGTGTGACCGCTATCACTCAAAGGGTCTCTCTTCTGTTTAAAATGGACACAATTTTAATTGAAAACAACAACTACCTATGAAAATCTGACCAAACGCATTCGAATTTCCTTGATCTTTTATAATAGAAATCCAAGGGTCATTTTTGACATGTAAGAGTCAACCCCTCCTCAATATGAAGCACTTTTTAACCGCTATCACTCAAAGGGTCTCTCTTTTGTTTAAAATGGACACAATTTTAATTGAAAACAAAAACTTACCTATGAAAATCCAACCAAATTCATTAGGATTGCCTTGATATTTTATAAAACGATCCAAGGGTCCTTGGTGAAGTGTAAGAGTAAAACTTGCCTCAATCCGAGGCACGGTGTGGCCGGTACCACTCAAAGGGTCTCTATTTTTTTTAAATGTATACAATTTTAAGTGAAAACAACAACTGACCTATGGAAATCTGACCAAACACATTCTAATTGTATTTATACTTTAGGAGAACGATCCACGGGTCATTTTTAATTTTTACGAGTAATCCCCGCTTCAATATGAGGCATGGTGTGGCCGATAGCACTCAAATAGTCTCTCTTTGGTTTAAAATGGACACAATTTTAAGTGAAAACAACAACTGACCTACGGAAATCTGACCAAACGCATTCGGATTGTCTTGATATTTTATAATAACGATCCATGGGTCCTTTGTGACATGTATGAGTCAACCCCGCCTCAATCCGAGGCACTTTGTGGCCGGTATCATTCAAAGGGTCTCTATTTTGTTTAAAATGGACACAATTTTAAGTGAAAACAACAACTTACCTACATAAATCTGACCAAACCCATTAGGATTGTGTTGATCCTTTAGGATAATGATCCAAGGGTCCTTTTTGATGTGTACGAGTCATTACCTCCTCAATCTGAGGCACGGTGTGGCCGGTACCACTCAAAGGGTCTCTATTTTGTTTAAAATGGACACAATTTTAAGTGAAAACAACAATTGACATACAGAAATCCGAAAAAACACATTAAGATTATGTTGATATTTTAGGAGAACGATCCACAGGTCCTTTGTGATATGTATGAGTCAACATCTCCTCAATATGAGGCATGGTGTGACCGGTGTCACTCAAAGGGTCTCTATTTTGTTTAAAATGGACACAATTTTAATTGAAAACAACAAATGACCTAGGAAAATCCAACGAAACGCATTCGGATTGCATTGATCCTTTTGGATAACGATCCAAGGGTCCTTTATGACATGTATGAGCCATCCTCGCCTCAATTAGAGGCACGGTGTGGCCGATATCACTCAAAGAGTCTCTCTTTTGTTTAAAATGGACACAATTTTAAGTGAAAACAACAACTGACCTACAGAAATCTGACCAAACGCATTCGGATTGCGTTGATACTTTATTAGAATGATCCAAAGGTCTTTTTTGACATGTATGAGTCAACCCCGCCTCAATTCGAGGCACGGTGTGCCCGCTATCACTCAAAGGGTCTCTCTTTTGTTTAAAATGGACACAATTTTAATTGAAAACAACAACTAACCTATGAAAATCTGACCAAACGCATTTTGATTATCTTGTTTTTTTATAATAACGATCCAAGGGTCCTTTCTGACGTGTACGAGTCAATCCCGCCTCAAACCGAGGCACGGTGTGACCGGTACCACTCAAAGGGTCTCTATTTTGTTTAAAATGGACACAATTTTAAGTGAAAACAACAACTGACCCACAGAAATCTGACCAAACGCATTAGGATTGTGTTGATCCTTTAGGAGAATAATACATGGGTCCTTTTTGACGTGTAAGAGTCAACCTCATCTCAATTAAAGACACGGTGTGACCGGTATCACTCAAAGGGTCTCTATTTTGTTTAAAATGGACACAATTTTAATTGAAAACAACAACTGACCTAGTAAAATATGACCAAATGCATTTGTATTGCCTTGATCCTTTAGGATAACGATCCAAGGGTCATTTTTTACATTTAAGAGTTATCCCCACCTCAATACAAGGCACGGTGTGACCGGTAACACTCAAAAGGTCTCTCTTTTGTTTAAAATGGACACAATTTTAAGTGAAAACAACAACTGACCTACAGAAATCTGACCAAAAGCATTCAGATTGTGTTTATCCTTTAGTAGAAAGATCCAAGGGTCTTTTGTGACGTTTAAGAGTCAACCTTGCCCCAATATGAGGCATGGTGTGCCCGCTATCACTCAAAGGGTTTCTCTTTTGTTTAAAATGGACACAATTTTAATTGAAAACAACAACTGGCCTATGAAAATACGACCAAACGCATTCGGATTGCCTTGATATTTTATAAGAACGATCCAAGTGTCCTTGGTGACATGTACGAGTGAACCCCGTATCAATATGAGTCATAGTGTGGCCGGTACCACTCAAAGGGTCTCTATTTTGTTTAAAATGTACGCAATTTTAAGTGAAAACAACAACTGAATTACGGAAATTTGACCAAACGCATTCTGATTGTGTTGATAATTTAGGATAATGATCCACGGGTCCTTTGCGACGTGTAAGAGTTAAAACCTCCTCAATCTGAGGCACGGTGTGACCGCTATCACTCAAAGGGTCTCTATTTTGTTTAAAATGGACACAATTTTAATTGAAAACAACAACTGACCTATGAAAATCTGACCAAACGCATTTGGATTTACTTTATATTTTATAAGAACGATCCAAGGGTCCTTTGTGACATGTAAGAGTCAACCCTGCCTCAATCCGAGGCACGTTGTGACCACTATCACTCAAAGGGTCTCTCATTTGTTTAAAATGGACACAATTTTAATTGAAAACAACAACTGACCTATAAAAATCCGACCAAACGCATTCAGATTGCCTTGATATTTTATAATAACGATACAAGGGTCCTTGGTGATGTGTATGGGTCAACCCCGCCTCAATAAGAGGCACGGTGTGGCTGGTACCACTCAAAGGGTCTCTGTTTTGTTTAAAATGTACACAATTTTAAGTGAAAACAACAACTGACCTACGGAAATCTGACCAAACACATTCGGATTGTCTTGATCCTTTAGGAGAATGATCCACGAGTCCTTTTTTATGTTTACAAGTCATCCTCACTTAAATATGATTCACGGTGTGGCCGATAGTACTCAAAGAGTCTCTCTTTGGTTTAAAATGGACACAATTTTAAGTGAAAACAACAACTGACCTACGGAAATCCGACCAAACACATTCAGATTGTATTGATCTTTTATAAGAACAATACATGGGTACTTTTTGAGGTGTATGAGTCAACAAAGCCTCAATCCGAGGTACGGTGTGTCCGATATCACTCAAAGGGTCTCTCTTTTGTTTAAAATGGACACAATTTTAAGTAAAAACAACAACTGACCTACGGAAATCTAACCAAACACATTAAGATTGTGTTGATCCTTTAGGAGAATGATACACAGGTCCTTTGTGACATGTATGAGTCATCTACCCCTCAATATGAGGCACGGTGTGTCCAGTATCACTCAAAGGGTCTCTCTTTGGTTTAAAATGGACACAATTTTAAGTGAAAACAACGACTGACCTACGGAAATCTGACCAAACACATTCAAATTGTGTTGATATTTTATAAGAACGATCCATGGGTCCTTTGTGATGTGTACGAGTCAACCCCACCAACCCCCTGGACACCCCCCACCCCTCTGGACACCCCCACCCCCTATAAAGCCCCCCTGACACCCTGGACACCATCCCACCCCCTGGAAATCCCCCCTAGACACCCCCATCCCCCCGGACACCCCCTAACCCCCCTTGTACATCCACCCCAAACCCTTGAACAGCCCCCCAACCCCCTGAATTCTGAATTGAATTCTTTATGTACTTAATTAACTTATGAATTATGTGTTAATGGTGTACGAGTATAGTTATTGTATGGGTATACTTGGTCTAATTAGCTTATGATTTATGTGTTAATTTTGTATGGGTATACTTTCTCTAATTATATTATTAAGATGCTGATTTTTTTTGCAGGTGTTCGGGTGTACTGCTGCAGATTTTTTCGTAGTAGTAGACAGGGCATTTATCAGCGCTTTTTTAGTGATGATAAATGGAGCTTTTATCAGTGCTAAAAAAGAGTTGACAAATAAATCTTTTATCAGTGCTAAAAAAGCGCTGCTAAACTACACCTTTATCAGCGCTAAAGAAGCACTGATAAAGGTTTCATTTATCAGCACTTTTTTAGCGCTGATAAAAGCTCCATTTATCAGCGCTAAAAAATCGCTGATAAAGGGTACCCCCCTTTATCATTGCTGAGCTTTACAATTCTTTTCTAGCACTGATAAAGCCTGTTTTGAGTGCTGATAAAGACCGTTTTTGTAGTAGTGATAAGATTAGTATGACACTCAAGGGGCACAAAAATTTGATCCTACCACAAAACTTATGAAGTTTTTCACATCCATGAAGATAATATTACAGACAGTCATATTGTCGCAACCCAACCCGCGGAGGTCCGACCCGTGACTACCCCAAGTCTGACTCTAATAGGTCAGGGGCTGGAGACCAACGCTGAGCATCCATATCCCACAAATGAGAAGCATTATCCTAAATTACCTACACACACACATCTCCAAGCCCACACAATACTAAAATATAAAACAACTAAAATAATGCATGCATACATCTAAGATCCCACAACAAAGTACGACAATAAAAGTACTGAAAGCATAAAATGGGGTCAAATACAAGCCCAACCAAAAACTAAAAAAGTCCAACCTACTTCAAGGGAGAGGACTAAGTCAAATTAAAGCTCCCGGTAAAACACCTCGATCTGTCTAGCTCTAGCTACACTCCACCTACTCCCTATCCTCCTAGGACACCATCAAAAGGGTCATCATCTACAGAAGACGTGACACGTGCAGGTAAAGCCCATACAGGGGTGAGTATAACAATACTCAGTAGGACACTCCGAAAACACTAAACACGAAGCAACAAGTACAACTATCTCAATAAAATATATAATAATAAATGTATAAGAGAAACACTTAGATATACTCAGGAAAGGTACCATGCAACCAGGCAGTCATAACCAACTGTTAGCCGCAGGATTCTGCTAAAAAACAACACTCATTTCGGGATAACTCACTCCACGAGTCATGCTATCATTGGAGACACTCGATGAAGAGGACTATATCATTGGGCCCCGTCTAATGGAATCTCACTAATCTAATAAGACTATGATACATAGATAGTGTTAGAGTTGGTGTCCTAGAATCAACTGTTTGTGCTTTGATTACATGAATATTTGATGTATTGAATATTAAATTAAACATCTTATTACATATTGTTCATTGTTCTACATGACTTTAATGTAATAATTTCCTAGAGTATTTGTCACATTGATAATGTCAGAGCAGTTCCCTGCTATGATGAGAACCTTGAAGTGTTATGACAATGATTTTAACATAGTTCTGTGGTGATATAACATACTATGATGAGACATATAGTATATAAACCATCAGGTAAAAGTACTCATAATCATATGAGACTTCTTGTCATGAAGTGCACACTTGGTAATCTCCAAGATGAGATCTTATGAGAATAAACCCTCTGGTAAGAATTTTTCATGTTTTGGTGTCATTAGATATTCCTATCTATGAGCATGTGTAATTGTTAGACTTTAAGATTATAATTAATGCATTTCACGACTTTTTCACTTAGATTTGTTGACAAAAACCATCATGACATATGTTGGTGAGAAGTATTGTGCATTGGGTGCATCACATATGACATGTTATTTATGGACAATTTAAGGAAGTATTTGTCCCTTCTATCTTTATGGAAATTGATATCTCGACCCTTTGATTGAAATAGAACTGTCACCTTAAATCCCATGGTCATGGTGCAATGACGAGTTTATTTTAGATAGTCAAAGAATAATATATCAAGCATATAGGTTGATGACACTTTCATGCAACCTATTTGATGAGATATTGTGATAAAGGGATTATATTACACAATGAAAATTTGTAACGACCCAAAGTTTCATTAATGGAAATCCCTCTTGATCTAATTAAATGTCTCTTTACGTTTATATAAAATTTCAACTTCTTTGGTTTTATGTTAGGAATTTTGACTGTTGCTAATATAGACATTGAATAGTGATCACATGATTAGTGTAAATATAGGGCTTTAACAAATCCAATTTACTCAGACAAAAGAAGCGATGGCCTCATCCAGTAGAATTTCTCCATATGAAGCCCATTTGTCGGAGCTCGGAAAAGAGGTGGCGTCCTTGGGATTCGCTCTTGACCAAGCCCAAGCTGAGCTTCATCATGTCAAGCTCGAATGGGACCGTCTACGGGAAAAGTGGAAGTTGATAGAGATTACCACTCGAGCGATATTATCCGAGCCACCCCAAGAGTCTGTCACCATCGCACACCTTACCCTTAGGTCTTATGCGGCTGTTTTAAGGGGTTATGTAACGAATCTATAGTACTATGTTCATGTACATTATTTTTTTGTATATAATAATGTATATACTTTCTTTTCATTATTGATACATTGTAAATAGTTTTTAAAGTACAAATAGTGTTTTTAATTATTATTTAATTAAGAAATATATTTTATTAAATTAATGGATTTTTGAATTAAATAACATTTTAATAAAATATTATTTTTATTATTAAATTAATTTTTATTAAATATAAATGATCTTATAATTTTATGAATGCAATTGTAATTTTTATTAATATTTGAAAGCCATTTCTGTCAAAACCCGTGAATTTTCGATAAATGTCGATTTTTATTTTAAAATTGAAAATTAACATATTTAGAAAATTATTTAGATAAAATAAATGTTATTTCTGGAATCAGGATGTCGAAATTATCCAACAATGAATTTTTCATAATTTTCTGAGACAGTCAAATTTTTGGGTAAAAATTAAATACCGTTTAAATATATAATGCATTTTATGACATCATAATGACCCAATAGTGATGTAATAAAATACTATAATCTTTATTTTCGGAAAATATATATTTTAACATTAAAATAATGTGATTTTGTGTTTGTTTGACTTACTTTTCAAAGCATTAATGGACCCCTAAAGACTTGTTAAACACCTTGTCTTTTTAAATTGTTTTCCATGGGAGTGTGACTCACCTCCACATAAACAACCCTATTATTTTAAGAAGTTCGGACTTTGGCCTTATAAAATATTGTTTTCCACTTCCCTTTTCCAAAAACTATGGGCAAAAACCATGGGATGGTTTGTGGTTTGGGTTAATTTAATGTAAGGGGACCCAAACCTAAATAATAAAGAATTACCTCACCTTTCCTATATAAACCCACCCAATATCCCACTTCCTACTCACTAAATGCCTTTGGAGTTCGTCCAACCTCTACCATACTCTTTATATAATCATACCAAGGTGATCCAATCTCCCAAGAATCCTCTCTCAAGCCTCTCTCAAGCCTTTGGAAGCACACTTCCAAGTAAGGGTTTTTTCTTCCTTTCTCATTTTTGTCCATTTTTCTTTAAGTTTTTTTGCCCTTTTAATTTCAATTATGAATGTTGGGGTATGGTTTCTCACCTCCCTCATACTGCCCTATTTATGTTTTAATTATGGTAGACCCCTTTATCTCTCATTAAATGCCTCCCATGTGCACTTGTTACTATGCCGAAATTCTGAAAGGAACTTCTCTCTCCTCATTTACATTCAAGAAATACTTTTGTATCATGAATCTAAATTCCATTACAATTGTTGGTACATGTATCTATATAACCTCCTTACTGTCCATTACATGTAAATATGATGAGGAACCCCTTTATCTCTCATCAACCATTTTTATGAATTCTTATGTCACGCCGTTATGCTGCCGAAATCGCACCAATTTTCTAAGCCAATGCCATTGTGTAGTGAATACCATGCCCATTTCTCCATCAAGGGTATTCAACTTTATGCACATTTACTTATTTATTATAAAGTTTCATGTATAAATTCCACATTCCTTTATCGTGGAATAAATTATTATGTTTTATGAATCCATGTTTTATGATCCATGTGGCACACTTATTCATGAAATGAAATGTTTAAGAAGGGTGCGCCCTTATAGCGCTCCAATGCATTGGGTAAAGTATAGTATCATGATACTTCATGTGAAATGAGTGTTGAATCATGATAATTCAAGTGAAACTAGGGTTTACTCGTGCTTTATGTGCAATGAGGATTTACTCATGCCCCATGTGCAATGAGCCTTGGCTCATGCTAATTCCATGTTAAGTGTTGTTGACACATTTCCATGTTATGATTATCATGCTTTATCATGCCTTTATGTTCATGTTTCTCTTGTGCTCTATTGATATGAATAATGTCTAACATGTATTGTAATCCTCATGTTATTCCATGTGTATTCCCTTACTGGGCTTTATAGCTCACCCTTTTCTTATGCATATCCTCAGGTTATCCCATGCAATGCTAAGTACGGGGGAATGTAGTGGTCATGTAAAGGAAGTTTTCAATAAAGATGTTGTATTTCATATTTCAAGTTTTTATGTAATGATCCTAAGTCCCAAATATACTAAACATCTCTATCTTCTTTGTTGTATCAAGTGAATTTTTATGTAATAAATCATGTTTAAGTTTGTAATAAAAGCTGGGTTTTCATAGTTGGTATCAAAGGATAGGTTTAGTTATTTTTGGGATTAGGATTAGAAAACCCTAGTAAAGACTTAGAGACAAGACTAAGTATAATAAAAACATCCCTAAGTTTTGGTAAGTACTGAGTAAGTGGTTTATCAATAAAATACATCCATGTCTGGATATGAGCAGGTAGAGGCGGCTCTGGCACAAATGTATCCTAGGGGTAAAACCCGAAAACACTGCTTTAAGCTAGACTGGAACGGGAACTGGTGCATGAAAACAGGCCTTGCTACACTCTTGGTTACGACATTCCTGGGGGATATGTTTGGATAAATTCACAAGCTTAGTATGAACCCCTATTAAGGGAATTAAAAAATTCCCCTAAGAATATATGTTAGAAAGTAGATCATGAAAATCCTAGATTGAAGCCTATAGACTCATGAGTTAAGGAAATAAAAGTTTATTTATAAGTCATCAACTTTTGTCTTTGGATTACCCTTTATGTGTTAACCCTAACTTTCCTTTTATTCCAGTAAATGGTCAGTAATAGGAGGACTTGGGCTAACAACCGTTGTGAAGATCAGTGTGATGACTGTACTAATGAGATGCCCAATCCAATGGGAGCGGGAATCACGAACTTTGTCATGCTTCTCTCTTAGCTTACTCAAGTTTTGAATAGAAACATGGGTCAAGAGTAACTTTCAACCCCCCCTAAGAAAGAACAAGTCGCTATCGAGAGCTTCATGAGACAAAGACCTCATACTTTTAGTGGATCATCCGATCCCATGATCGTTGAACAATGGATCAACTCCATTGAAAAGATCTTCTCCATCCTTCAATGTTCTAAACAAGAGAAGGTTATCCTGGTGGCTTATTGTATGGAGGGTGAAGCTGATCAATGGTGAACGTTGATCAAAAATACGAAGCCTTAGGAGGAGATCGAGGAGTTGGAATGGAACGATTTCCGGAAGATGTTTTTCGATAAATATTTTCCGCGCACCCTCTGGCTTAATATGGAAAGGGACTTCCTTTCCCTCAAGAAAAAATACAAAGAATCTGTTGGAGCGTATGAGGAAAACTTCACAAGGATTGCACGATACACTTCCAGCTTTTTCGTTACCCCCAAATGCAAAGTTGACCGCTTCTTTAGTGGGCTGAAGCCTAGCCTGTGGAAAGCATTAGCGATCCGTGACTTCGACAGCTATGAGGAAATTGTCTGATGTGCCCTCAAGGTCGAAATGGAGATCGGGGAATCACAGGGGTATCAATGGGATAAGAAGCATAAGGTGGACTTCAATGTTGGTGGTCCGATGGATAAATCCAACGGTGCTAAGAAGATCCAGCACCCCTCTTGCCAAAAGTGCGAAAAGAAGAACCCTGGAAATTTCCTTAAGGGGACAAGGAAATGCTTCAGGTGTGGAAGAGAAGGGAACCTAGCTGTTAACTATTGGAAAGAAAGACCTGCAGCTGCGACAGAGGAGATGAACACTCCATTCGAACCTCAACGCGTTGTTCAATGCTACAAATGCAAAGAACCGGGGAATTTTTCAAATTAGTGCCCTAATCCAAGGGTTTTCGGAGGCAACTAACAACCTCCAAGGCAGCAAGGAAGATCTTTTTCCATAACTTCTTCCGAAGTGAACCCCGACAACGAAGTGGTGACAAGTACGCTAGTTATTCATTCAAGAATAGAAAACATACTTTTTGATTCAGTTTCTACGCATTATTTTATATCTCTAAAGTTTAGTAGAACAATCCCAGCACCACCACAAATCATGGAAGTGAAGATGTCGGTGAGTACGGAAAATGGGGAAATCATTGCATCCCATGAGTATAATTCCTCCCCTGTTATAATCTGTGGATTGAATTTCCCGGCGAACCTCGTCATACTCCCTCTGGTGGAATTTGATGCAATTCTTGGAATGGATTGGTTTTCCTTATATAGAGCCAACATAAATTGTCGGGAAAGGGAAATCACACTCCATATGGAGAATCGACCCCTGATTCTTTACAAGTGTAAGGAGGAAGATGAATCTCCTTTAGCTCCATCATCTCAAGCATGGATATTACTGCCCTATGAGCACGCGTATCTGGCTCAGATTATTGAGTCCAAGGAAGAAACCATCCTTGAAGAAATTCCTATTGTGAGGGAATTTGCTGAAGTATTTCCCGAGGAATTGCCTGGTCTTACTCCTAGAAGAAATGTTGAATTATCAATTGAAATTATACCCGGGGAATTACCAATATCCAAGAATACATATAGAATGGCTATTTTAGATCTTGAAGAGATGAAGAAACAACAAAAGGATAATCTGGATAAAGGGTTTATACGCCCAAGTGCTTCACCATGGGGTGCACCAGTCCTCTTCGTCAAGAAGAAGGATGGGTCAATGCGGATTTGCATCGATTGTCGTGAACTTAACAAAATCACGATAAAGAAAAAGTATCCTCTACCACGAATTGATGACTTATTCGATCAGTTGCGTGGAACACAATACTTCTCCAAGGTGGACTTGCGGTCGGGATATTAGCAAGTAAGGGTGAAGAAGGAAGATATCCCCAAGACTGCTTTTCGCATAAGATACGGGCACTATGAATTCATAGTAATTCCTTTTGGACTCACCAATGCTCCAGAAATCTTCATGGACTTAATGAATAGAGTCTTTAGAGATTACCTTGAAAAATTTTTGGTAGTCTTTATAGATGATATTATAATATACTCCAAAACCAAGGAGGATCATGAGGAGTATTTAAGAGCTGTACTAGAGACTTTGCGCAAGGAGAAGCTCTATGAAAAGTACAACAAGTGTGAGTTCTGGTTGAAGGAGGTCTCATTCTTGGGCCATATCATCACAAGAAATGGGATATCTGTGGATCCCTCCAAAACAGATGCAATTGAGGGATGGATGAGGCCAACATCGGTAACAGATATCTGTAGATTCTTGAGGTTAGCTAGATATTATCAACGATTTGTGAGAAATTTCTCATGATTGTCCAACCCTCTTACCAAGCTAACTCGAAAGGGAGTAAAGTTTGCTTGGAGTGATGAATGCGAAGAAATCTTCAAGAAGTTGAAAAAGAGGCTTATCACTGCGCCCGTGCTCACTTTACCCACAAGTGGGGAACCTTTTGTGGTTTTTAGCGATGCTTCGAAGAAGGGCTTAGGTTGTGTGCTGATGCAGAATGATAAAGTGATATCCTATGCCTCAAGGTAGTTGAAAATCCATGAGCAAAACTATCCAACACATGATCTGGAGTTGGCGGCTGTGATCTTTGCCTTGAAAATCTGGCGGCATTATCTCTATGGAGAGAAATGTGAGATATATACTGACCACAAGAGTCTTAAATATATATTCACACAAAAAGAGCTTAATATGAACCAGAGAAGATGGATAGATCTTATCAAGGATTATGACTGTTCAATCCATTACCACCCTAGGAAAGCAAACAAGGTGGCAGATGCCCTAAGTAGAAAGGACCCAGTGATTCTATCAATGATGAGAATTGAGAAGGATCCAATCTTATTATAATTGATGAAGATGGACATGGGAATCATAAATAAGAGAACATCATCAATCCTTTCACAAATGATTGCTCAACCATATCTTTTGTAAAGGTTAAAGGATGCTCAAAAGGATGATGTGGGAATTCAGGAAAAAGTAGAAGCTATCGAAAAAGGAAAATCCTTGGTGTTTAATGTTAATGAAGAAGGAATTGTGCGGTTTGGGAAAAGACTATGTGTTCCATAAATTTCGGAGCTGAAGACGAAACTTTTGGATAATGCACATAGTTCAAATTTCTCTATTCACCCAGGGAGCACAAAGATGTATCGAGATATCCGAGAAAAATTT
The DNA here is from genome assembly GCA_963277665.1 of Viscum album. Classification (NCBI taxonomy): domain Eukaryota; kingdom Viridiplantae; phylum Streptophyta; class Magnoliopsida; order Santalales; family Viscaceae; genus Viscum; species Viscum album. Next base: position 1,512,709,310 of record OY728127.1, on the reverse strand, counting down.
TGGTCTGATAATATGAAAAAGGAGATCGCTGAATATACATCAAATTGTCTGGTGTGCCGGCAAGTGAAGGCAGAAAGGAAGAAGTCTAAGGGGATGATGAAACCATTGCCCATACCAGAATAGAAATGGGAGAACATCACCATGGACTTTGTCACTGGACTTCCGAGGACATCCAAAGTTAACAATACAATCTGGGTTGTTGTAGATCATCTTACAAAGACTGCACACTTCATTTCTATATGGGAGGATTTCTCTTTGGATCAAATGGCACAGATACATATCAAGGAAGTGGTAAGGTTTCATGGAGTACCACTATCTATTGTGTCTGACCGAGATCCAAGATTCACCTCTAAGTTTTGGAAGAGTCTTCAACATGCTCCGAATACTGAACTGAACTTCAACGCAGCTTATCATCCTCAAACTGATGGCCAATACGAGCGGACTATCCAAAAACTTGAGGACATGTTGAGAGCATGCTCAATAGACTTTAAAGGATGATGGGATCAACATATTCCTCTGGTTGAGTTATCTTATAATAACAGTTTCCACTCAAGCATCCAAATGGCACCATATGAAGCCCTATATGGGAAAAGGTGCAGAACACCAGCATGTTGGGATGAGGTCGGTGAACATAAATTGCTTGGACCAGAAATGGTCGAAGAAATGGTGGAGAAGGTGAAAACCATTCAACAGCATATCAAGGCATCCCAGAGTCGACATAAGAGTTATGCAGATAACCATCGATTAGACCTTGAGTTTAAAGTTGGAGACATGGTTTTTCTACGCATATCTTTTTGGAAGAAGGTCATGAGGTTTGGAAAGAAAGGGAAGTTAAGTCCAAGGTACATTGTCCCCTTCGAGATTCTTGATCGTGTTGGGGCTGTGGCCTATCGACTAGCACTTCCACCTACCATGGCCAAAGTACATGATGTCTTTCATGTATCCCTCTTAAGGAAGTACATACCGGACCCTTCACATGTACTCTCTTCTGAGGTGGTACAATTGGAAGATGATCTTTCATATGAGGAGCAACCAGTGAAGATCTTAGATTGTAGAGAAAAAGTTCTACGAAATAAGACAATTCCCCTCATCAAGGTGTTGTGGAGAAACTACAAGTTTGAAGAAGCGACTTGGGAATCGGAGGAAATTATGAAGCTGAGTTACCCACATCTGTTTTAGTGTAGGAAAAGGAAAATTTTGAGGGTGAAATTTCTTAAGGGGGGAATATTGTAACGACCCAAAGTTTCATTAATGGAAATCCCTCTTGATCTAATTAAATGTCTCTTTATGTTTATCTAAAATGTCAACTTCTTTGGTTTTATTTTAGGAATTTTGACCGTTGCTAATATATCCATTGAACAGTGATCACATGATTAGTATAAATATAAGGCTTTAACAAATCCAATTTACTCAGACAAAAGAAGCGATGGCCTCATCCAGTAGAATTGCTCCATACGAAGCCCATTTTTCGGAGCTCGGAAAAGAGGTGGTGTCCTTGGTCTTATCTCTTGACCAATCCCAAGCTGAGCTTCATCATGTCAAGCTCGAACGGGACCCTCTACGGGAAAAGTGGAAGTTGATAGAGATTACCACTTGAGCGATGTTATCCGAGCCACCCCAAGAGTCTGTCACCATCACACACCTTACCCTTAGGTCTTATGCGGCTGTTTTAAGGAGTTATGTAATGAATCGATAGTACTATGTTCATGTACATTATTTTTTTTGTATATAATAATGTATATACTTTCTTGTCATTATTGATACATTGTAAATAGTTTTTAAAGTACAAATAGTGTTTTTAATTATTATTTAATTAAGAAATATATTTTATTAAATTAATGGATTTTTGAATTAAATAACATTTTAATAAAATATTATTTTTATTATTAAATTAATTTTTATTAAATATAAATGATCTTATAATTTTATGAATGCAATTGTAATTTTTATTAAGATTTGAAAGCCATTTCTGTCAAAACCCATGAATTTTTTATAAATGTCGGTTTTTATTTTTAAAGTGAAAATTAACATATTTAGAAAATTATTTAGATAAAATAAATGTTATTTCTGGAATCAGGATGTCGAAATTATCCAACGGTGAATTTTTCATGATTTTTTGAGACAGTCAAATTTTTGGGTAAAAATTAAATACCGTTTAAATATATAACGTGTTTTATGACATCATAATGAACCAATAGTGATGTAATAAAATAATATAATCTTTATGTTTAGAAAATATATGTTTTAACATTAAAATAATGTGATTTTTGGTTTGTTTGACTTACTTTTCAAAGCATTAATGGACCCCTCAAGACTTATTAAACACCTTGTCTTTTTAAATTGTTTTCCATGGGAGTGTGACTCACCTCCACATAAGCAACCCTATTATTTTAAGAAGTTGGGACTTTGGACTTATAAAATATTGTTTTCCTCTTCCCTTTTCCAAAAACCATGTTCAAAAACCATGGGAAGGTTTCTGGTTTGGATTAATTTAATGTAAGGCGACCCAAACCTAAATAATAAAGAATTACCTCACCTTTCCTATATAAACCCACCCAAGCTCCCACTTCCTACTCACTAAAATACTTTGGAGTTCGTCAAACCTCTGCCCTAATCTCTATATAATCCTCCCAAGGTTCCCCAATCTCCCAATAAGCCTCTCTAAAGCCTTTGGAAGCACATTTCCAAGTAAGGGTTTTTTCTTCCTTTCTCATTTTTGTCCATTTTTCTTTAAGTTGTTTTGCCCTATTAATTTCAATTATGAATGTTAGGGTATGGTTTTGAACCTACCTCATAATTCCCTCTTTATTTTTGAATGATTAGAGACCCCTTTCTCTCTCATTAAATGCCTCCCATGTGCACCCGTTACTATGCTGAAATTCCGAAAGGAACTTCTCTCTCCTCATTTACATTCAAGCAATACTTTTGTATCATGAATCTAAATTCCATTAAAATTGTTGGGACATGTATCTATATGAACTCCTTAATTTCCATTACATGTAAATATTATGAGGATCCCCTTTCTCTCTCATCAACCATTTTTATGAATTCTTATGTCACGTCGTTACGCTGCCGAAATCGCACTGATTTTCTAAGCCAATGACATTGTGTAGTGAATACCATGCCCATTTCTCCATCAAGGGTATTAACCTTTATGCATGTTTACTTATTTATTATAAAGTTTCATGTATTAATTCCACATTCCTTTATCGTATAATAAATGATTATGTTTTATGAATCCATGTTTTATGATCCATGTGGCACACTTATTCATGAAATGAAATGTTTAAGAAGGGTGCGCCCTTATAGCGCTCCAATGCATTGGGTAAAGTACAGTATCATGATATGTCATGTGAAATGAGTGTTGAATCATGCTAATTCAAGTGCAACGAGGGTTTACTCGTGCTTTATGTGCAATGGGGATTTACTCATGATCCATGTGCAATGAGCCTTAGATCATGCTAATTCCATGTTAAGTGTTGTTGCCACATTTCCATGTTATGATTATCATGATTTATCATGCCTTTATGTTCATATTTCTCTTGTGCTCTATTGATATTCCTAATGTCTAACATGTATTTTACTCCTCATGTTATTCCATGTGTATTCCCTTACTGGGCTTTATAGCTCACCCTTTTCTTATGCATGTCCTCAGGTTATCCCATGCAATGCTAAGTACGAGGGAATGTAGTGGTCATGTAAAGGAAGTTTTCAATAAAGATGTTGTATTTCATGTTTGAAGTTTTTATGTAATGATCCTAAGCCCCAAATACACTAAACCTCTCGATCTTATTTGTTGTATAAATTGAAGTTTTATGTAATAAATCATGTTTAAGTTTGTAATAAAAGCTGGGTTGTCATAGCGTTCATATTTGGTTTTCATCATTATGACTTTAAGTTATTTTTTCTTGGGTTCCTTGACCCGTTGCTAGACAACAATCTTGGACTTTAGGAAAGTCCACCTAATTCCAACAAGAAATAATTCTAGAGGGTCACATACTAATGTTTCTATTGGTCTTGATTAAATTATATTTTAATTTAATTAATACAATAAATATTATTCTCAAGACTGAGGAATAATTTTATTCAAGTTATATTGATCATGTAAATTAAATAAATATTTATTCATTGGATTGTGAAAAAAATATATTTATATCTTTTATTGAATCTTTAATAAATATTTATTTACTAGTTTATGAATAAAATATTTATTTAAAAGAATAAAATATTTATTCGGGTGTTCAATAAATGCAAGAGGAGTTCGAATGGACCAAGACCGTGTGTGGTGATAAAATAATTATTTACGAGCCGATAATTATTATTTATCCATTTTTCACAAGTTGACGCACCAAAAAATAATACTATTATTATTATTATTATTATTATGTGGCATGATATTTCATTAATGGTTATAATTATATTTAAGGTCTATTATGCAATTAAATTTTGTAACTTAAATCCCAGCGCTATAAATAGATGACTATGTCTATTGTGTAAAGCATTCGAAACCAATTATAGGTTTGGGAGTAGAGAATTATTTCACATAACAAAGTATCTCTCGAATCCTCCTCCTATCTCCCTAGTAATAATGATAAACCTGATAGATAATTTCTTCAAGAATGAAGAATGAGAAATCAAGAACAAACAATGCAAGGCATTCAATTCACCGCGATAGAACCTGAAGAACAAGTGGCGTTGCTCAGAGACCATTGGAGCATGTGTGGATCACCTCTAGAGGGATTCTACCCTTGGATCCTCACAAGTACAATGAAGGCAGTTCAGAAGGGCATTTTTGGATGATAAACAATCATCAATGAAGAAAGTTCCTAAGTACAGGTATTTATTTCTTCAGATATTAAAGAAATTAATTATAAATTTAATGTGAAAGATCCTTGCTCTTGGTTTTAGGAAACTATTATTAAAATAAATTTTAATATATCTCCCTCTAGTTTTCATCGAGTTTCTCGACATGTTTCCTTATGACTTCTCTAGTTTTTTCACTGATGAGGGAGGTTGAGTTTTCCATTGACTTGATGTCTAGCACTCAACCAGTTTCTATTCCCTCTTACCGCATGGCACCATCTGAACTAAAAGAGTTGAAGTCCCAATTGGATGATCTTCTTAAGAAATGCTTCATATGCCCGAGTGTGTCTCCTTGGGCGATATCTATTCTCTTTGTAAAGAAGGATGATAGTTAACTTTGCCTATGTGTTGATTTTTGAAATCTCAATTGAGTGACCATAAATAAAAAATATCTATTTCTATGGATTGATGATTTATTTGATCATTTTAAGGGGGATAAGTGGTTTTAAAAGATCAAAATTAGATATGGTTAACATCTATTAAGGATAAAAGATTCTGACATTCATAAAATTGTCTTTAGTAGCATGTATGACCATTATGAGTACCTTGATATGCCCTTTGGTCTAACCAATGCTCTTGCAGTTTTCATGGAATTAATGGATAGTATTTTCCACAAGTATTTTGATACTTTCATGGTAGTATTTATTGATGAAATCCTCATATACTCTAAGTCTGAGGAGGATCATGTGCATCATCTTAGAACATTTCTGGGATTGCTGAGAAATCACTGAGTTTATGCCAAGTTTTTAAAATGCAATTTCTAGATTTGGGAAGTGAAATTATTGGGACACATGGTGTTAAAACAAGGAATATCAGTTGATCCTAAGAAGGTGAAGGTTGTTATAACTTGGGAACAACCATGAAATGTCTTTTAGATTTATAGATTTTTAGGCTTAGCTGGATATTATCGTCGGTATGTGAAGGACTTCTCAAAGTTGGATTCTCTAATGACTGCACTTACTCAGAAGGGAGTAAAGTTTCCCTAGAATGATAAATGTCAGAATTATTTTTTTGAGATGAAACATCTTTTGACTACTATGTCAATGTTGACACTTCCTGAGGTCGGTCAGGGCTATGTGGTCTTCTATGATGTGTCAGGTTCAGGCTTGGGTTGAATTATTATGCAAGGTAACCATGTTGTTGCCTATGTATCTCATCATCTTAGGCCACACGAGAAGAATTATCCAACCCATGACCTTGAACTTGAAGTTGTGATGCACACACTTAAAAGTTGGTGACACTACCTTTAAAGAGAATGTTTTACTATTTATTCTAAACACAAGAGCTTGAGTTATATCTTCTCTCAAAAATATTTGAATCTCCACCAGAGGAATTGGGTGGAATACCTGCAATATTTTGATTTTGACATCACCTATACCCTGGGGAAAGGGAACATTGTTGCAGATGTTTTGAGTAGGAATCTTCTAACCCATGAAATAAAGGAATCATTAGAATAGTGGAACTTTGTGGATCTCTTTACACTGTTATATACTAGAGTCCATGAGAAAGGGGTCGAGGTTTCCTTGGCTAGTGTTTTTTTGATATCTTCTCTTCTCAAATTGATTCTGCAAGAACAACAACTTGACGATTAGTTCCATAGAACTGGACACTCTCTTTATAGTGGGGAGTTAGTTTCCCTATGTTTGTTCTCTAAAAAAGAGGGAATTCTATGATATCAGAATCATTTTGTGGTGTCGTCTTTAGTAAGGAGTGATGGTGGATTTCCATATTTCCCAGTGGGTAGTTCACCTAGAAACCACAAAAAATTTCTATGACATGCGGTGGTAGTTCTAGTGTCCAGGTATGAGACAAGGAATTACTAAGTTTGTTTCTCATTTTTATACATGCTAGCAGGTTAAGGTCGAACACCAAAAACCTTCAAGTTTTCTTCAGCCACTTTCAGTCCCCACTTTGAAGTGGGATGAGATCTCTATGGACTTTGTGGTTGGTTTGTCATGTACCCAGAGAAAGAAGAACATGATATGGGTTGTGATTGATAGGTTAATTAAATCGGCTCACTTCTTACACAGTAGTGATATATCCAAAGTTAAGAAGTTGGTAAATATCTATGGGAAAAATATTGCTCATTTTCAAAGAGTTATATCTGATATAGTCTCTGATAGGGATCCTTGGTTCACTTATCTCTTTTGGAGGGGCCTTTAGGAGGTATTGAGATCTCACGTCCATTTGAGTATGACAAACCATCTGCAGTCGGATGACCAGATAGAAAGAGCTATACAAATTCTCGAGGATATGCTCTGCACTTGTGCTCTCGACTTTGGTGGAGAATGGGATGATAATTTGGAGTTGGTTGAGTTTTATTATAACAATAGTTACCAGTTCATGATTAGGATGAATCCTTTTGAGGCCTTGTATGGTTGGCCTTGTAAATTTCTATTGTGTTGGTCAAAGATTGGTGAGAGTTCCTTGGTTGGACTGAGCTTGGTCCAAGAGATGGAATTAAATATTTAGTTGATTCATTAGAGAATGTTGAAGACACAAATATGATAAAAGTCTTATGTTGAACGTCAGCGTAGACCTTTGGATTTCTCAGTTGGTGACCAAGTGTTCTTGAATATTTCACCTTGGTTGGGTCATTAATGGTTGGGGAGGAAAGGGAAGCTTTATCCTCATTTTGTTAGACCTTTTGAGGTTGTTGAGTAGGTGGGGAAAGTTTCATATCATTTGGAACTACCAGCACAGCTGACGTTGATACATAATGTGTTTCATGTATCTCAGCTTCGAAAGTATTTATATGATCCACCTCATGTTTTGAGTTGGTGTGATCTTGAAGTTGAATCTGATTTATATGTGATTGAACGACCAATAATTATTATTGATTCTAAGACCAAAGTACTTCATGAGAGGACAATACCTTTGGTTCATGTGCTATAGTAGCACAATTCTAATTCTCACGAGACATGGGAGAGGGATACATTGATGAGAGAGCAGTGACCTCATTTTTTGACGTGGAGGCTTCTTCATAGGATTTATGGGGACAAAATGTTTCTATATTTGGGATTTTGAAACATCTTATTACCATTTTTAGGTATTCCTAAACCCTAATTTTTATTAAGCTTTGGATAGGTTTCATTTGGGGTTTCTTTGGTTTAAAAAAATTAAGAATCTTGAAATTCTAGACTAGTTCACGGTTTGCGCATGGTTGATGCACAGGTCGTCAAACCGTGCACCCTGCTATAGAAAAATGGAAAGTTTTGGATAGAGAGATATGCATAGCTTATGCATAGTTAGTCAATCCATGAATCCCCTTAGTAGAAACCATGTGGCCCACTTATAAAGGGTTGATGTCCTATGCACGGTTTGTCCAAACAATGTGTCGTTTCCCAAGAAACCATGTGGACAAGATTTTAATTAATCTAAATATTTGTTAAAAAAAATTTAACCCCGTTTTTAGGTCCTAGATGGACCTCCTTCGACCCAAACTAGTTTATATCAACCTTGGAGCTCCCAAGAAGGATTATTGGACCCTAGAACCCCTCTTGGATGCAATTCAAAGCTAGGAGAACATCAATCGATCCTTCTTCGGTTAGTTTCCTCCTCCCTTTCCTGATCTCCCACATTCTCTCTCTTTCCCCCTAGGGTTTTATAGATCTTGATATGTTGTTGAAGAATATAATACCCGCTATTATGGATCTAAACCTAGGATTGAATCTTGTTTCTTCCAGATATCATTGTTTTTGTCCTTCTTTAAAGAATATCGGCTATGGTTTGGTGATCTGAGATTCATTGATCCCGAGGTAGGTGGTTCCATTACGATGCCCAATTTTTATTAAACCTAATTTATTTGTTTAATTTCAATTGTTTGAATTAAATTAAATTGTTTTATTTTGGATTAAAATTAATTTCAATCATTTTTCTAGAAAAACCCAATTCAGGTGATTTGGGGTTTCAAAGAAAAATGGGTTTTTGGCATGAAATTGGAAAATTCCCAATTCCATTTAATTGGGGTGTGTTTATGGAAAGTATTTAAATTTAAATTTTTAGATCTAAATTCTTTTTTGGATTGAAATTGAAACAATTGAATTGTGGAATTTAATTGAAGAAATTTTTTTGATGGAAATATTTGTGAAAAATCCTAATTCCAATGAATTGGGGATTTGTGATGAAATTGATGGAATTGTTTGAAAATTAAATTTGTTGAATTTAATTTTGTAATGGATTGTGAAGTTTCATAAATTGGTTTAAAATCCTTCTTTATGAAAAATGGCTTAAAAATAGATTTTATGGAAACCGAGTGGTTTCATTTTTTTGAGAAAGACGTGTTTTTTATTAAAAAATCGGTATGGGTTTTAAAGGGGAAATTGGAATATTAAAATAGAGTATGAGATTTAATTGTGTTTTAAGCAGTCTTAAAATAAATTGTCCATCATTTTTTTACTAGATAACATGAAATACTTAGATAGTTAGTGTGTTATATTAGACAACACTTCATGACTTACAATGTTCTAAAACATCATATCAGCGCATCTAATTACTTAGGTGATGGTAATGAATTATCTTGTCCTCAGTTCAAGGGGTGTATATACATACTTTTTTGTATTCACAATGTTGGGTAACTATATCCTGGAACTATCATACCTACTTGGCACAAGACCATGTTGCTTTCTTGTTTTTATTTCGAATGTATATGCCATTGTTATGAACTATTTTACATGCCTTGGGAATTTATATAAACTATTTTATATAAAATTATATATTTAAGCCACTCTTTGAAAAGTTTCATTGATGTAAAGTATCCTTTTATTAAAGGTAAATTCCATCTTTTGAAATGTATTTCCATCATTTGAAACATGAAGCATGAATTACTAATGTATTTCCATCTTTCAAATTATAAAGCATGATTTGTTTAAATATGATTTCTTAAATCTCAAATGTATTTGTTTTAAAATTTAAATAAAATTATTAGTTAATTTGATATTAGAATCCTGTTATGGAATTTTTTGTGAAATCCTACAAGGCTTTGTCTCACACCCTACTTGTGCCTTCAGGTGTTTGTAGAGTATCTCCTTATAGGTTTGAGCAAGGGGAAATGATCTCTTATAGGTGGATCTAGCTGTTGAACCTCGTACTTGGTGAATTTTTTCCTTAGGGACTTGGGTTTTTTTCCATTTTTTGTACTTGGGTTGTAGTACTTTGGGATTTAAGTTCCTATTTGACTTCTGGTACTTTACTCCTAGTGGAGTTTTCTTTGATATGCATATTGTCTTGCTTCTCTTTACTTCTACAATGTTTGTGGAAAAACTGTTCCAATTTCCAATTTGTATGATGCCAGGTGCTAGTCACTGACCCATGGGTATTGAGAATTCACTTTTTTCTATGTCAGGACCAGATCAATTATCAGGTTACCAGGGTACCTGGGTTGGTTTTTGACAGATTTTAGGGTTTAAACTTCCTGAAGAACTGGGCACCAATCTCATTGTGACATCACTCTATCAAATATTATCCAGTTTTGTTGTGAATTTTAATATGAACAACATTGAGAAGTATTTGAAATATCTTATTATCCTCATTTTCTAAGTAGATAAATATATGAAGCATGAAAAAACTTCTCTCATTATGGTGAAAAAACAGAAAGGGAAAGCAAATAGATTTAAGACCAAATCTTTTTCACACCCTTCCAAGAAGAGGAGGATCAAAGGGGAAGCAAGGGAACAAGATGTTGTCTATTTCACATGTGGAAAGAAGGTCCATTGGAATAAAAACCACACCCAGAAAAATAAGCAATGGGAAGATTCATGCGTGTTTGTTATCAAGTGAAATTTATCTATTTATACAAATTGGGTATTATATATAGCTGGTGGTGCTCACGTATGTATTCAAATACAGAAACCAAGTAGATTCATAAAAATTGACTAAGAGGAGGTAGATCTACAAGCAACCAACAGAGATAAACTTATTTTTGTAACTATCAGGGACTACCACCTCACATTGCTGACCAGAATGATCTTGGTTTTAAAGGATTGTTATTATATTCCTTCGGTTACCAAAAACATTGTTTTTGTATATAGAATAGGTACAGATGGATTCATTTTCATATTTTTAAATAAATGTTTCTTATTTTATAAAGATAACATTTTTTATGTTAAGGAACATTTATATAACAGTCTTTAAGTGTTTGATTGCATGAACCAAGTAATGGAAATCGATAACGAAGTTACTTCACATGACTCATACCACACCCAATTTTGACATCATCGGCTAGGTCATGTAAATGAAAAATGATTGACAAAATTACATCAAAATGGATATTTAAATTATTTCAAACTAAAACCACTCGGTGTATGTCACGCATGTTTACAAGGCAAAATGACCAAGGCCCCATTTAGTGGGAAAGGTGAAAGGGCTAATGAGATTATTTAATTAGTTCATACAGATGTGTGTGGACCATTTCTTATTGAAGAAAGGGGTGAGTACTCATAATTTGTGACTTTTAATGATTATTTTAGTAGATATGGATATATTTACTTAATGAGTTATAAGTCAGATTGTTTGGATAAATTTAAGGAATACAAGAATGAAGTTGAGAACCAGCTTGGTAGGATGATTAAGAAACTCCACTTAGACCATGGTGGAGAATATATTAATAAATAGTTCATTGATTAATTATGAGAGTTTGGGATCTTATCTCAAATCACTCCTCCTTACATGCCTTAGTGGAATAGTGTAAGTCAAAGGAGGAACCACACCTTGTTGGACATGATGGGATCAATAATGAGTCATGCAAGTCTTCTATTATCCTTTTGAGGATACTCATTACAAATAACGACACACATACTAAACCAAGTACCAAGTAAATAGATAAATGTTATTCCATACAAATTTTGAAGTGGAATAAAAACCATGTTATTGAATTTACATGTGTGGGGAAGAAATGCATTTGTTAAGGCCTCTTCAGGTAACAAACTTGCACCCTGAGGCGCAAAGTGTACCTTTATAGGATACCCTAAGGAAACAAGGATATATTACCTATACAACCCATCATAAAAAAAGGTTATAGTGTTAATACACACCATATTCCTTGAGAGGGAGCACATCTCTAAAAGATATAGTGGGATTGAGATAAAATTTGATGAAGTTGAGGCTTAAGGCACACTTGAGTTTGTACAAGATCAAATTCCACAAAGCCTCATGGAAGAAGAATCTATTCCAGAGACACAAGTAATATATAAGAGTAAAAGAGAGTATAGAGAACTAGAACAGTGTTGTTTTCTATTTACTGAGGATATTGACTCATTATTAGTTGATAATAATGATTCTCTAACCTATTGAGAAGCAGTAAGTGGCATAGATGTTTCCAAGTGGTAAGAATCCATGAATTCTGAAATAGATTCCATGTACCAAAACCAAGTCTGGATTTTGATATATCCTCCAGTGGATGTAAAGCTAGTTGGTTGAAATGGGTATTTAATAAGAAACTAGACATGTAAGGACAATTCAGTACCTATAAGGCATGACTGGTTGCAAAATGATTTAAACAACATCAAGACATTGACGATGATGAAAACTTTTCACCAGTCACAATGATGAAATCCATCAGAATTATACTTTCCATTGTGTCTTTCCATGACTATGAGATTTGGAAAATAGATGACAAAACAACCTTCCTTAATGGGAACCTTCAGGAATATGTCTACATTACACAATCTGAAGGTTTTTTTACTCCAAAGGATTCCAATAAGATATACAAGTTTCAAAAATCCATTTATGGATTAAAGTAATAATCCAAGTCATGGAAAATTCATTTGGATGAAGCCATAATGAAATTTAGTTTTATAAAGAAATAATGTGAGCTTGTATATACAAACAATTTAATGGGAGTGAAATATTTTTCTTAATATTATATATTGATGACATATTACTTATTGGAAATGAAATACCAGTACTACAGTCTGTTAAGGAATGGTTGAATAAATGATTTTCCATGAAAGACTTGGGAGAGATAGTATATATTCTTGGGATCAAGATCCATCGTGATAGATCTAAGAGGTTTCTTGGCCTAAGTCAAGGTATATACATTGACAAGATACTGAAGAGATTTAGTATAGAACAACCCAAGTGGGGATTGTTTCCAGTGTCACATGGAATTCATCTTTCCAAGAAAATGTGTCCCCAAAAACACGAGGAAAGAAATAGAATTATAAGGATTACATACACATAAACTATTGTGTTATCCATGTATGTTATGATATGTACTATGATATATTTTTATTATGCATTAAGTGTGGTAGATAGATATTAAGCTGATCCAAGTGTCCACCATTAGATGGAAGTCAAGACTATCCTTAAGTATCTAAGGTGTACTAAGGATATGTTCCTAGTTTATGGATGAGATGAGGAACTAGTCATCATAGGATATGTATATGCTAGTTTCCAAATTGATCAAGATGACATGAAGTCACAGATAGGATATATATTCACTTTTAATGGAGGTTTTGTGAGTTGGAATATCTCAAATAATGTTGTGGTCGGAGATTCTATAGTAGAGTCTGAGTATATTGCGGATTCTGAGATAGATAAATAAGTAGTTTGGATGTGAAATTTCTTCCAAGATTTTGATGTGGTACCTAGAAGTAAATACCCCATCACACTCTATTGTGATAATACTGTAGCATTGGATCTCGCAAAAGAGCCAAGGTCACATCAGTGGATGAAACACATACTTTGAAAGTATCATCTATTGAGGGATTTTTCTCAGAGAGGTGAGGTTTTAGTGAGTAGTATTTCCATGGAATAAAACATGGTGAACCTCTTGAATAAAGCCTTGGATTAGAAGAAATAATATTATCATGTGATGTCTAGCGAACTGAAAGTCATAGGAAGTTGGCTCTAGTACAAGTGGGAGTTTGTTAGAGTTGGTGTCCTAGAACCAACTATTTTCACTTTTATTACATAAATATTTGATGTATTAAATATTAAATTAAACATATTATTATATATTGTTCATTTTTCTGCATGAATTCAATGTAATAATGTCCTAGAGTATTTGTCACATTGATAGGGTTATAGTAGTTACCCACTATGATAAGAACCTTGAAGTGATATTCCAATATTCTTAACATAGTTTTGTGGTTTGATAATATACTATGATGAGACACATAGTATATAGACCATTGGGTGTGAATACTCATAAGAAAATGATACTTCTTCTCATGAAGTTCAAACTTTGTAATCTCCAAGATGAGAGATTATGAGAACATATCCACAAGTAGGAATTATGCATGTTTTAGTGTCATCAGATATTCCTATTTGGGAGTTTGTGTAATATTCCTTATACTTTAAGATTATCTTTAATGCATTTCATGACTCATGGACTTATTTTTTCTGATGAAAACGGTCACGCTATATGTTGGTGGGAAGTAGGGTGCATTGGGTGCATCATGAATGACATGTTATTGATGGATAAGTCAAGGGAGGATTTGTACCTTCCATATTTATAGAAGTTGATATATCATCCATTTTATTGAAATAGAACTGTTTCCATAAATTCCATGGCCATGGTGTAACTATGATTTTATTTCAGATAGTCAAAGGATGATGTATCGAGCATATAGGTTGATGACATCGTCATGAAACCTGCTTGATAAGATATTATGATAAAGAGATTATATTACACAGTGAGCATTCATATGTGGTTATCATCATTTTAACTTTATGTTCTTTATCTTGGGTTCCTTGACCCATTTCTAGATAGTAATATTAGACTCTAGGTAATCCCACATAATGAAAACGAGAGATAATCTTAGAGGGTCACACACCAAGTGTTTCTGTTGGTCTTGATTAAATTCTATTTGAATTTAATTAATGGAATAAATATTATTCTCAAGACTGAGGAATAATTTTATTCAAGACATACTGATCGCATAAATTAAATAAATATTTATTCACCAGATTATAAATAAAATTTATTTATTTATTTTGTTGAATATTTAATAAATATTTATTTACTAGTTTGTGAATAAAATATTTATTTAAGAGAATAAAACATTTATTCGGGTGTTCAATAAATGCAAGAGGAGTTCGAACATACCAAGACCTTGTCTGGTGATAAAATAATTATTTAGGATCTGGTAAATATTATTTATCTATTTTTTGAAAGTTGGTGCACCATAAAATAATAATAATATTATTATGTGGCATGATATTTTATCAATGGTTATAATTATATTTAAATGTTGTTATGCAATTAAATTTTATAAATAAAATCCTAGCTTTATAAAAATATGGTTATATATATTGTGTAAAGCATTCAAAACCAATTCCAAGTTTGGGAATAGAGAATTATTGTGCACAACGAATTCTCTCTTGACTCCTACTCCTCTCTCCCTCTCAAAAATAAGAAACCCAAAAGAGAATTTCTTCAAGACCGAATAATAAGTGATCAAGAACGAACAATGAAATACATTTGATTCATCGCGCTAGTACCTGGAGAACGATTGACATTTCTCAAAAACCATTGGAGCATGTGTGGATCACCACTAGAGGGATTCTACCCTTGGATCCTCACAAGCACAATGAAGGTAATCTAAAAGGCTCTTTTTAGATGATCAACAATCATCAATGAATAAAGTCCTAAGATGAGTTATTTATTTCTTCAGATATTAAATAAATTAATAATAAATTTTACATGCAAGATACTCGCTCTTGGTTTTAGGAAATGATTATTAAAATAAATTTTAATATATTTCCCTCCAACACAATGCTTCTGCTGCACCCAAAACCAACAGATAGGGGGTCATGCCTAGAACCGATGGGAGATACCATGAACCCTAATCTGGATCAACCCATTATAGAGGGGGTCATATTTCAATGATTCCATAAACCCTACAAATATGTATTGGTAGACAAAGGATCAAAATCTTACTAAATGAGGTCACGTCGATTGCACAAACTCTAACTAAGGAACAAAAGATGATAGGGGATCACACTTTAGTCTCACAGAGGGACACCACAACTCTATCTGAGACTCAGCCTCTATAGGGGATCATAATTCAGTTATATGGATGTAATGTATAACTTTACCCTCAAGTGAAAGGACTGAGAGAACATACTCAACCTATACTGGTCCAAATTAGGAAAACGAAAATCCAAAAGCACTCTTGAATGGGTACACGGTGTGTACCTGGGGGTATATGGCGTGTCCAACTATCTCCTTGCCTTCCCATGAAGAAAATCCTCACACGAAATATATTCACCATATACATGGTGTTTAGAATGATTACATAGTGTGTAGAGACACCTAGTTTCCTACCTGTGTCGCCTGGTTGTGTCCATGTACCATGGTCGTGTCTATGTACCAACCCGTGTACATTAAGTCGTGTCCGTGTATAATTACACAACGTGCCATCTGTCCATGTACTTTAACCTATGTTTGTGTACTCTAGGAAGTACATGCCAAGTCAACCGAGAAAGTACCACACACCATGTGATAGGGTCACATGTTGTGTGATACTTAAGTTTCTCATGAAACCCTAGATATTGCACAGGGGGCCCCACATGGCGTGTAATCCTGAAAAACATGTCATGTTACTCCAGATTTTCCTAATCCATCGGGATATCTTCTGCATCATCATGTGCATCATTGATTCCACCTCCCTCACCAAAACTTGTAGATCGAGGTTCATCTGGTCTTTTCCAATGTTAATCTATTGAAAACTGGACTCAAATCCACTCGGAAAATGGATCTACATGTTGTTCTTCATTGCGCACTGAAGAACATGAAATCGGGTATCCAAAACCATCCTGATTCTTCGTTGATTCTATGATCGCACCACCATCATGTCATGTTGATCCTAGATCTATGATTTCATATCATTACACCAAGAAATGGGTGTGCAATAACCAATTGATCGGGATATGTCGAACCCCGAGCCAAATAAAGGAAGCTCGTAGTGAACGAAGAAGCAGGGGAGAAAAGCACAAAAAAAATGATAGGAATAAACCTCAATCAATGTTCATGTTGATCTTGATCTATTTTCGTAAGAATAACAACAAAGAAATCAACAATTACAAAATAATTACCCTGAAAAAACAATTAATCTAACTCATCCCACAAGTCGATCGAACCGTGGATCAATTTGTTCATTGATTGATTCACGTTCATCATTGAAATCAACAATGTGTAATAAATCCAAACAAAAAACACCCCTACTGAAGTTTGGATCGATTGTTGACGAATAATGGTTGTATTTTCATCATTGACGATATCCATATACTCTGTTGGCATGACGATCCACGATCCCATCCCGATCTGTCATTGTATGCCAAGAACACTCTCCTCCAATGGCTTCTAGGTCTCTAGGTTTTAGTATCCAACCCTGAGACAAAATTTATAGCCATATATTTAAAGAAAAAGTAGTTCATTGTGTCAAAAAAATAAAATAAAATATTTAGTTAATTTATTTTATTAATTTTTCACCCATGATGACTTTTTCACTAACGGCTCATGCTGACCAAGGATAAGTCATGCCTACGGTAAAACCCACATTATAAACTCAACGGTACCCTTATATTTCTATTATAGGCCCCCATTTTGGAGTTATTCCTTCTTTTTAAGAAAATTGCATGTGTGTGATATTTAATATATTTAATATATTTCAAACATTTATTCTAGACACACTGGGCCTCAGAATCAAACATCATCTTAGCGCCTGGTCTCAAAAATAATCCATATAATATCCAAAAATAATACATAGAAAATCCAAGAAGTTACATTCTCCCCACCATAGGGATTTAGGTCTCAAAAATCCAAAACAAGGGTTAGAAAAAAAAGATGTGGGTACTGAGCATGAATCTGAGCCCCCTACCCTCATGTGCTCTAATGAAGATTATCATGCTGCCACTAGACACACACAAGGGGAATCTATCACCCATGAAATATCATCTCCTTCCGATCCCTGATCCACACTAGGTACTCTACAATGGTATCTTCATCCTCAATATCTAACTCACCCCAATCAATGACGTGTGAGGGGTCATGCACGTACCACCTTAGCTACGACATGTGGAAGATTTTTTATACCTGGTCCAACTGTGGCGGTAGAGCTAAGAAGTATGCCACCTCTCCAACTCTATGTAGAATCTGGAAAGGACCAATGAATCTCGAAGATAACTTGTCGCCGCAGAAAAAAAATATCCTTAATCCACATAAATATGAGACCCTTAGGAACACATGGTCTCCTTCCTCAAACTCCAAAGGTCTTCATCATCGATCTATATAAGACTTATGATGGATCTATGTAGTCTTCATCCACTCTTAGATAACCTGTATCTTCTCTGTAGTAGCTCTCACCAACTCTAGTCCCATGAGTTCTAACTCATCTGGATCAGTCCAACAAAGTGTTAACCTACAGGTTCACCCATACAAAGCCTCGAATGGTGTCATACTAATGGTGGAATGGTAGCTATTTTTGTACACAAAATCCACCAAGGGTAGTTGATCCTCCCAAATATGGTCAAATTCCAACATGTAAGACTGTAGAATATCCTCCAAGACTTGAATGGTCTACTCTATCTGACCGTTAGTCTGGGGGTGAAACATTGTGCTCAAGCATAACTGAGTCCTAGAGGCTTCCTATAATCTCCTCCATAACTGAGATTTGAATCAATAATCATGGTCATAGATGATCTCTCAGGGAACTCCATGGAGTCGGACTATCTTTGGTACGTAGAGGCTTCCTAAGCTCTCTACTGAACTCTACTCTCGAATAGCTAGGAAGTGGGTCAACTTGGTGAGTCGGTCTACAATCACCCAAATGACATCATGTCCCCTAGATGCATGTGGTAAACCTTTCATGAAATATATGTAAATCCCATCCCACTTACACTCAATAATCTCAAGGGGTTGGGATAAACCTACTGGAACTTGGTGCTCAGCCTTCACTCACTGACAAGTAAGGCATCGAGAGACAAACTCTGCAACTCTCTTCTTCATAACTGACCACCAAAAATTATTTCTGAGGTCCTGGTACATCTTTTTCACACTTGGATATACCACTAAAGGGGATGTATGAAACTCTTGCAACACCTCCTATCATAACTTCAAAGGTACCATCATCCATCCTCTAAAAAGGATAACATGCTCCCCACCTTCAGAATATCCATCAAGAGCATGTTTGGTGAATATATGAGTATGAAATGTCTTAATTCCTGACAAATTGTAAAATTAGTGTAGTAACAACCATCGACTGAAAATATGAAGCATTATCCTTGTCCATGAAGGACAACTACAACGAGGCTAACTGCTCCAACTCCTCATCCAATAATTGAGAAAAAGATCTCCTACTGAGAGTGTCTACCACTACATTCCCCTTTTTAGGAGTATAGATAATCCCAAATTCATATTCCTAGAGGAAATTTAGCTATCGCCTCTATCTCAAGTTAAGACCCTTCTAAGAGAATATATACTCAGGACTCTTGTGGTCAGATTAAAAAATAAACCGCTCGCTCATCAGGTAGTGTCACCACATCTTCAAGGTGAAGACTACCAATGCTAACTCAAGATCATGGGTTGTGTAGTTCTACTCATGGTCTCAAATAGAATGAAACATAGGCAATAAATATTTGTCTTTTAATCCACACACAACCAAGTCTGATCACTAATGCATCGTAGAATACTATGTACTCAACACCCTCCTCTAGAAATCTCAAGATGGGAGTAGTCGTCAACCTCCATCTCAGCTCCTGAAATCATGGTTGATACCTTTAAATCCACATAAAATGTTTCCACTTCTTATCCAAAGATTTCAAGGGTGTTGTGAATCTAGAGAAGTTAGGTAGAAACCTCTGACAGTACCCTGTCAACCCAAGGAAACTCTGCACCTCGGTAACACTCTTTGGTAGCTCCCAAGCAAGCACTACCTCAACATTCACTGGGTCCACTGAACTCTAGCCTTTGAGATGACATTTCCAAGAAATTGGACCTCTCAAATACAAAACTAACACTTCGAGAGCTTCCTATAAATATGGTTCTCTCAGAGTGTGTCCAGGACCATCCTCAAGTGTCTCGCATGCTCCTGCTCGGACGTTGAATACACTAGGATTCCATCGATGAAGAATACCACAAAACAGTCTAAGAAAGGTTGAAAGATCTGGTTCATGAGTCCCGTGAACACCACTAGGGAATTTTTCACACTGAAAAACATCACCAAGTACTCATAGTGACTGTAACAACATCTGAGAGTCTTATTTTGTATATCCCCATCCCATACTCGTAGCTAGTGATAACCTAACCTGAGGTCAATCTTTGAGAACCATTGTTCCCCTGTCAACTGATCAAAGAGGACTTTGATCCTTGGTAGTGTATACTTATTCTCCACATTCACCCGATTAAATCACTGGTAATCCACACATAACCTCAAGTTCTCATTTACCTTCTTGTCAAATAACACCGGGGCTACCCAGGGGAAATGTTGGTTCTCACAAATCCCTTCTCTTTCAAGTCCTCAAATTGCATGCTCAGCTCTCAAATCTCTATGGGGATATCTAATATGTTGTTTTAGATATCATTGTTGTCCTAGAATAAAAGTTGATTCCAAATTCTATCTCTCGACGGGGAGGTAAACCCAACACATCCTTGGGAAATACATCCTCATACTCTGCAACCACTATAGGGAACTGATAGCCCAAGGAATCCACTACTCCAAGAGTCATGTTATATAACTGATTAGTGATCAAATACAATCTTCTATGACTGATCTCATCTTGCTCCATCAAGGTCTCCTTTTCTCCCACAAAGGAAAACCTCATTCTGTCACTACGGGCACACCACATCCTCCACCTAAAATAGTCAATCTTGTCATGATCTATGGATTGTTATCTCATACCTAAGATGAATTCATAAGGAATCATTGTTATAACAAATAGATTCCATAAAAATATCACCTCTAAACATTAGATCACACCGTTGGCACAAGTGCACAATCACTGAGTCACCACCTGTCAGAGTCTCCAACCGCAAGGGTCAAGCCAGTGGTTCGAATGGAATCTCTAAGTCTCGAAGAAGTGAAGTGGATAGGAAGGAATGACTAAAATATGTATCTATTAATATTATATCTAAAGTATAAAAGATATATATTGTATCTCAAATCATCCCTAGAGCCTCGGGATCATAGGCCTCCATAGCCTGAAGTTGGCCTCATCCATGTTCACCAGCTCCATGAGCCTGGCATGGACCACTTGGGGGTGGTGGTGGCAATAGGTCGAACCTCCGACCACCTCCTACTACCCTCCTGACCCCTCTATGACGTCCATTTCCCTATGTACCACCCTACTCCTACCTTTATCTCTATATAAGTGGTCCCTCGATCGTCTCATGATCAGCTATACGACGTGTTAGACAATCTCGAGTTAGATGTCCCCAACCATCACATGAGAAACACTACTTGTCCCTCGGATGATTCAAGACACCCTGAGAGCCCTTCACCGCTATACCTAAGTCCTGGGATCACCTCCTGATGCATATGACATTATTGGATCCCTATAACTACCATCAGCTACCTTCTGTCGAGGTCTTAACCAAGTGTCCACTGCTAGCTCCCACTACCAGTGTCTGCTCTGTCAAAAATCACTCCACCAAAAAGGATTTCTCAAGCACCCCAGTATAGGTGAGAATACAAAGGGATACTACTAAAGCCTTGATGTCCCAGTGTAAGCCCTACTCAAAGGTCCGAGCTCTGAAGAATTGATCCCTTACCATATTCAAGGAGTAACACTAGAGATCAGTAAACCTCATTGAGTACTCCATCACAGTCATATTGCCCTACTACAAATGAATAAGCTCCTATCTGAGTATCGATCACAACATGGCTGGATAGAAATAATCTTTAAAGAGATGTTCAAAGTCTTTCCAAGAGAGAGATGTATCATCATGTGACTGAGTCACCAAGCACCATCATTGATCAACAGATCCCTAAAGAAGAATCATTGTGAAGACTGTCATATGATCTGTCGACATCCTTACAAGGAATAAAATGTGAGTGAGTGACTATAGCAAGTCATCAGCCACCTAGGTATCTAGATCAACCCAGTACCTAGGAGTTATCTTCATCTAAAACTCATGCAACATACTCATCCTGTGTGCATCCTCAACTGGTACTTATAGCTCTGGATATTTCTCAATAGGTGGTGGTATAGATGGTAAACCACACAGAGGTGATATATCCATTATAGGCCCCTATAATGACACCTCGTCACTAGGAAAATCATCCTCATGATCATGCAATGGAATCCTGGCTAGCTGTCTGCATTGAGGAATCCTGAAATTAAAACAAGATATACCACAGTCAAAAGAGTATATTTGGCATTGTAGCAGCCGAAAATATGCCCCCATTTGGGCCTTTGGGCCACTGATTTGGTCCTCGAGTCCTTTAAGGCCTTTGGGCTACCTAGGCCTTTAGGTTAGTAAGGCCTTAGGTCCACTTCAAGGCCTTCAGGCCACCTTAAATTGCAGATGAAAACCATAAAACCTACAAGGAACAAGTTTCAGAAGGAGGAGGAGCAAGGAGCATTCACCATAGAAGAAGCTAAACGGATTTCAAGTATGAGAGGGTATGACACCTACCATCGGGACAAGCCTGTGCATGCATGGGAAATCCTAGCCGAACAGCCATGCGAAGGTGGAGATCTAATTTCACGATGAAGATGCTGGGGAGGAGTAGTTCCAAGTAGTTCGTCTGGGTTGTATGTAATGTTTGAAGCCTACGGGCAATGAATTCTTCCAAGGCCTATGGGCCATGTAATTCTTATTCCTACGGGCATTGTAAGGGTTCCAACTCATCCCTTGAAAGGTGGATTATCAAAAATCAATAAAAAATGAAGGCCTTCAGGCCATTGGAGGACATGGAAAACACAATCATTCCTATATTATTCATGTAAAAATTTTCCCTACAACCAATTATTTCATGTACTGAGCTAAAAGGCAGGTAATCGGACTTCTTGTGTATGGATACATCAACTGTCACACCAACACTGGAGTCCCTAACCTAAAAGTCAAACTCGAAACACTAAACACTATTTCCCCAAACCAATCTCACTAATTTTGGTCTTAAGGTAGAACCAAATCCTCTGATACCACTTCTTCATGACCCGACCCATTGAGGTTCAACCCGTGACTACCCCAATCCTACCTCTAATAGGTCATGGGATCATGACTAGTGCTGAGTATGAATATCCCACAAATGGGAGGCATTAACCTAAAGTATCTATACACATGCACACATCTCCAAGCTCAAAAAATTCTGAAATGTAAAAAAACCGAAACAATGAATTCATATATCTAAGATCCCATAATAGAGTACAACAGTAAAAGTATTGAAAGTATAAAAAAGGGGATAAATACAATCCCAACCAAAAACTAAAAAATTCTAACCTTATCCAAGGGAAAGGACTAAGTTAAATGAAATCTCCCGGTAAAACACCTTGGTCTGTCAAGATCTAGATATGTCCACCCACACCCTTTCCACTCAAGTCACCATCAAAAGGGGCATCATCTACATAAGACATGACATGTGTAGGCAAAACCCATGAAGGGGTGAGTATAACAATACTCATTAGGACACCCCAAAAACAGTAAACATGAAACACCAAGTACAATCAACTCAATACAATATATAAAAATCAATTTATAACAGAAACACTCAGATATAATCAAGAAATATATCAAGCCACCATGCGGTCATAACCAATTGTTAGCCATAGGATTCTGCTCAAAGTAATGCTTGTTCTAGGATAACTCACTCCACGAGCCATGCTATCATAGGAGACACTTGAAAAAGAGGTATAACTCATTGGGGAACACCCAATTGAATCTCACTGGTGTAAGAAGACTCTGATACGCAAATAGGGGTTTGCACCCAGAACCATTGTGGTGCACCAAAAACCTTAATCTGGATCAACCCACTACGTAAGGGATCATATGTCAATGATTACATAATCCATACCAGTATGACCTACTAGATATAGGATCAACATTATGCTCAGTGAGGTTATTCTAATTCCACAAACTCTAAATAGGGAACAAAATATGATAGAGGATCGCACTCTAGTCTCACGGAGGGATACCATAACTCTATCTAAGACTTGGGCTCTAGTGGGGATCACAGTCTTGTGATATGGATGTAATGTTGCACTGTACCCTCAAGGTAAAGGACCAAGGGAACATACTCATCCTATATTGATCAAAACTAAGAAAATGAATATCCAAAATCACTCTTGAAGGGGGTACATGATGTTCTCCAAGGGGTAGATGACGTGTCCAATTATCCCCTTGTCTGCCCATGTGGAAGAGCCTCACATGGAATGTAGTCTCCATATACATGGCATGTAGAATGAGTACACAGTGTGAAGATACACATGGTTTCTTTCTATGTCACCTGGTCGTGTCTATGTACCAAGGTCATGTCCATGTACTGGCCCGTGTACGCCAAGTTGTGTCCGTGTACAAGTACCTGACATTCCATCTGGTCGTGTCCTTTAACCCATGTTCGTGTACTCTCTAAAGTACACACTGAGTCAACTGGGGAAGGACCTCACACCCTGTGATGGGATAACACGTCATCTAATACTTAAGTTTCTCCCAAAACCCTAGCCGCCACACAGGGGGCCCACATGGCATGTAATCCTGAAGTGCACGCCGTGTTGCTCGGGATTTTGCAAATCTGTTAGGATCTCTTTCATGTCATCTTGTGCATCATAGAGGTCATCGCCCCCATCCGAACTTGTATATTGGGGTTTTTATGTTCCTTTTCAATACTTACCTATGGAAAACCAAACTTGAATCTGCTCAGAAAATGGATCAACATGTCATTCTTGGTTTCACACCGAAGAACGCTAAAGAACACAAAATCGGGTATCCAAAACCATCTTGATTCACCGTCAATTCCATCATATCACCACCATCATGTCGTGATGATCCAAGATCTAAGATTTTGGATCATTTTGAAAATAAATGGGTGTGCAATGATCAATTTATCGGGATATGTCAAACCTCGGGTCAAAAAAAGGATGTTTGTGGTGAAAGAAGAATTGGGGGAGAAAAAAGAACAGAAACAAATGAGAGGAACAAACCTCAATTAATGTTTGTGTTGATATCGATCTGTTTTCATGAGAATAACAATGAAGAAATCAATAATTACAATATAATTCTCCCAAAAACCAATTAATATAACCCATCCCAAAAGTTGATCGAATCGCAGATCAATCTGTTTGTTGATTGATTCGCGTTCCACGTAGAAATTAAGAACAGGAAATAAATCCAAACATAAAACAACCTACCTAGAGTTTGGATCAATCTTTGATGAATAAAATTTTTATTGTCTTCATTTATGAGATCCATGGACTCCATTGGTGTGACAATCCATGATTCGATCTCGATCCTTTTTTGTCTTCCAAGAACTCTCTCCTCCAATGGATTCTAGGTATCTAGGGTTTAACATCCAATCTTGAGACAAAATCCATAGCTATATATTTAAAGAGGAAGTGGGTCACTGCGTCACAAAAATAAAATAAATTATTTAGTGAATTTATTTTATTAATTTCACCCTCGCAAATACTTTTTCCCAAACGGCCCACACCAACCAAGGTTAATTCATGTTTAGGGTAAAACCTGCATTTTGAACTTAACAGTGCCCTCAAATTTATGATATAGGCCCTTATTTTAGGAGTTATTCCACTTTTTTAGGAAAACTGTGCATGTGTTCTATTTAATAAATTTAATATATTTCGAACATTTTTTCCAGGCACACCAGACCATGGAATTTCATGTTTTCTCAGTGCTTGGTCTCAAAAATAATCTATATAATATTCAAAAATAATACACGGACAATCAAAAATGTTACACATATCTTCATAAACTTCATCCTCATTAGATATCACTTCCAAAATTTGACTCATCATATGTAAAATTATGTATCCTAATAATGAATAAATGTATTTGGAGTCTAACATTCCAAATTCATTATCTAAACATTCAAATAAAGAAGTAACATTAAATTGGAAAGAAACCATGAGAACATTCCATATGATTGAGGACTCAAATATAATGAAAAACGTGAAATATGTAGCATGCCATCTACACCGGAGGTGGGAGGATAATCAATGTTCAAGGGGTGATAATGTTTGAAGTTCACAAAAGCAAGAAGAGTCTGCATAACCATAAAAAAAAGGAAATAATACATGAGGCCAAGATATCCAAGCATATAATCCAAAAAAGAATGATAAGTTGAAATCAAGATAATAATACTAATTTACTTCTATTGAATAAATTTATTCAATTGAGTAGATTAAAGTAGATAGTACTGGAAATTATATATGTTAAAATCTATTAAACCCAACTTTTGTAGTTAAATTTTCTGATGCATATTATAAAGAATAATGTAGTACTACATAGTAAAATTTTATAGCTGAATGTTGTCATATTGAGACTATACATTAAAAATTCTACTAAATTCATAATTTATCTAAGAATATTGAAACTATAGATTAGAACTGCATATTACAGTGTTATTTATAAATACATAATAATGTTTAAGACAATTCATATTATACATAAGTTTGTATTTTGAAATTCCATAGTGGTATTAGAAACTATACATGACAAAGACCATTGAATCCAACTTATAGTAACATTTTTGTATATATATTATACAGAAGTATGCAAATGTAATTCATGTTAAACTGCACATAAAATCAAAGTGACATAATCTCCATTTGTGTTGGAACTGCATAATTATATGCATATTTTTTTTACAAGCACTTAATCAGATCGTCAAGCATCAAATATAGTAAAATACATAATATTTGATATTTATTTAATGTTTATCCTATTTAATAAACATAATAAATGAAATTTAAATTTTAAAAACTTTGAATATTATAAATATATATATATATACATATAACAATATAAAAATAAGCACACATAAAGTAAAAAAATAAAAAATAATTATAAAAATACATATTCTCAGTTCATTACCTATTAAATATTATTTAGTAACCTTCTTATGAATAATAAATTTAAAATAAATGAAATAAAATCCAAATAGTGGCATTACCCATACATTACACATTGTGTGTATAAAAATAAATCAATAAATAGGTTTTTAAATTAGACACATAATAGAGTTGTTAAATAAAAAATGGCTACAAAAAATGATAAAACCCAAAAAAAATAAAATAAAATAAAATACCTTTGTCTCAATAATAATATGTTCTTCATTATTCCATATGTCCTCGCGACCTATAAGACAAAAAAACACATGTTTTGTAATTTTTTTTTGAAAAAGTAAATGAAAAAAAAAATCTGAAACATTATTGCAGTGAAAAAAATACAACCTGGTGTTGGTGTCCCATATAAATTAACACAAAAAATGAATTATTTTGAGGCACTTATACAAGCCTCTCAAAAATCATAAATAATATGAAATCTTGATATGTTAGAGTAAATTAAAACAATATATCATTACCTTATAAGCATATCTTGTCTATATTTAATTCTCATGATCAATAAAAACATGCCCACGTGATGGACCTACCACTACAAGAAACATAAACACATGGGTTTGAAAATTTAAAAAGTATGACATAATTAACAGGTGCACCAAATTACAATAAAAAATTCCAAAATAAAAAAAATACTACCCAAGGAGGTGAGGGTGTTGGTGTAGGAGGCTAGGGTGTTAGAGGCTAAGGTTAAGGTAAGGGTGTCAGAGGCGGAGGTGGAGAGGGGAGTCAGAGAGGGAGAGGAGCCAAAGGTGGTGGTAGAGGGGGGAGTTAAGGAGGTAAAGGGAGCTAGATTCAGAGGAGATGGAGGTGGAGGAAGAGAGGGGAGTCAAGGAGGGAGAGGTATCCTAAGGAATAGGTGGATATGGATAGGGGATTCAGGGAGGGAGAGGGACCAGAGGTGGAGAGGGGAGTTGGGAAGGGAGATGTGAAGGGGGAGAGGGGGTCGATGGGGGAGAGGTAGAGATAGAGGTAGAGGTGGGGAGGGAGAGTGAGCTGAAGTAGGAATAGGATATAGATTTGGAGAGGGTAGTCGGTGATAAGTTTTTTATGGTCATCATATGATTATATACAGAAAAATACAACCCAAACATAGGCAGATCCATCATTGAGAATCAACGCTTAAAATAAAATGTATAAACAATGTACCTAGAAATCACTAATGGCAACAATATTCTTCTTCTTTCCCAATGAAGTAGAATGCTTGATGAAGATCACAAAGAAGTGAACAAATCACTTTGCCTCCAAGGGGATACACTGAATAATGGATATGTGATAGTATCATGAGGATACCTAAATGTTGAAGGGGTGCTAGCACCTTTATCTTTGATGATGAACAACAGTGTGGGAGGAAGAGAGAAATGAGAGGCTTGATCAAAATTTATTTTTTTAAATAAGAGGGATCGCATTCCTTTATATAACCATCCACGATGAATTTCATTAAATGAAAACACTTCATTCATATTAATTCATCCATATACATTTATTTTCATAATTCATTGAATTATATTCAATGAGCGGTCAAGCAAATTAATTCATTCATAAAAAACTGTAACTGATAATAAAACCATTTGGGAGAAATAAATATATATCAAATATATATATTTATTATTTCATGTATTTAATACATGAATTATAATACATGCATCAAATGAATTTAATTAAATATAAAATTTATATATATAATATAATATTATATATATATTAGTGTATATCTAACAATATCCCACTTGCACTAAAATATCATAAGGACTTTATGAATAACTTCACAACTCTTTGTGAATCCAACCAAACTCTTTTGGATAAGGTTTTCTATAAAACTCTCTTCATTTTGAACAAACACTTTGGAAAAAAAATTATTTTTATCTAAGGGCCTAATTGTGTGACCCTGTGGGCCTTAGCAGTGTCACGACCCGCCCTCGGGGTCCGTGCCGTCACTACCCCAAGCCCGCCTTCCATAGGCCAGGGGCTGGCGACTAGCACCAAGGCGTAAATCCCGGTAAAAAAAGGAAGGCATTGCCTTTGTAAAGTAAACAAACACCTCAGAGTAAGCAAGCGGAAAGTAAACACTAAACAAAAGCAGAGTACAACTGAAAGTGCAGAAAAGTAAATGGGCCAGTATACAAACCCAAACTGAAAGTAAAGTACAACTCGAAAGGGAAAACAACAACTGAAAGGTAAAAGCCGCTACACTGAGCTGTCCACTAGAAATCCCACCTGAAGGGTGGGTACAGATAGCTCCTCTGCTCCACGGGTCCCGTCGTCCGCTCCGAGCACGTCCCGCCCAGTGGTCCACCTCCGGGTACCGCCCTTCTCTGCAAGCCTCAGCTAAGATCAACGCTGTCCGTCGTCTGCAACCAACACAACGTAGTGCGGGCAAGCCCGTGCAGGGGTGAGTATAAGCTACTCAGTAGGGACCCTGAGACCTCTGAAGGTCTCTCAAATCCACAAGGATAAACCACGAAGAAAGGTACAAACACGAAGTAACAACCGATACTGCTTAGGTATATGCCCATACATATACCTAAGTCATCAATTTCAAATACGCTCCAACCTCCGAGCCCAAGTACAACTCAGTCCACATAGGAAAGTAAACGTATTCCACACAGGAAAGCAAAACGTAATCCACACAGGATAGCACAACACAATCCACACAGGAAAGCAACAGGATTCAGCTCACACAGGATTTTCATTATCAAAAACGTAACTACTGAAGAGCCCCATCTCTGAAGTGTACAGTGTCCTGTCACGACTCTGAGATACTGCTCACTAACCTAAGACTGCTGAGGTACTCCTCCTGTCGAGTACCGCGGGTCTGCCGCCAACTACCGGGCGCTCCGTCCGCTGAGGGTCTGCTGCCAAATACCGGGCGCTCACCCAATAGCCTACAGAGGTACTCTTCCAGTCGAGTACCGCGGGTCTGCTGCCAACTACCAGGCGCTCCGTCCGCCGTGGGTCTGCCGCCAAATACCGGGCGCTCCGTCCACTGGGCTAGTCGACTCACTCCAAGTCGAGTCGGTCGAGCAGTCTTCAGGTCTCAGCTGGCTACACGGTCTCCGTACTCCGTACGCTCGTCTCCGGTATTGCGGGTCTGCCGCTACAACCAAGCGCACCACCTCTATCGAGTAAAACAGAAGATTCAGCTCACACAGGTATACTTCATCGGATGCCGTTAAAGATGATCAAAGAACCATCTAAGTCGTCGGACCCACGAAGGATCGATAGGTACTAACCCCCGCAGTGACCTACACAGGATCGGACCCACACAGGATCGGGCCCACGCAGGACCTGTAGCACTGATCCACGTAGGATCGCTGATTGCAGTAGTCGTCGTCGTCGAATCCACACAGGATCTATGTACTGTCGTCGTCGCAGTCACAGTAGCAGTAGTAGTAGTAGAAGTCACAGAACAGTCGCAGCCAGCACTAGGGTTCCCGCACACAGCAAGCTCGTTCGGAGGGTCCGCTCCACGAGCCGAGAGGCTGATACATCAACTGTCACAAAGACCAGAGTTGATGTATCCAAAAGTTCTGTATCGTCAATAGAAACTCAACGCAACAGACGGCGCGTCGATCGGACGCCCGGTCTGAGAGTTATTGGCATTTTCATCCCCGGGGCCCGGTTGGTTTTTAAGGCAAAACCAACCCGACCGTACTCAACCTGCGTCCAAACCTCGGGCGGAGTATGCCAAAAGATTCGTCTCACTAAGAGGAACACAACACAGCTGACGACACGTCAATCGGACGTCCGTAGCTCAAGATATGAGCGTTTCCGCTCCGAAGGCCCGGTTGGTTTCGTGAACGAACCAACCCGGCCGAACTCAAAGTAATCTGAAACCTTGAGTGCGATAAACTGAAACGACCGTCTCGATCCAAGGATCGCGTTGTCGCAGACGGTTCGTCAATCGGAGGTCCGTGCCTCAAGTTATGGCCAAAAGACCGAAACTGATTCGAAACGGGGGGGTCCGGGTCCGGGCCGACCCGGCCCGACCCCCCCTGGGTCGGCCCAAACCAGGTCGACCCGACCCGGGTCCGACCCGGCCCGGCCGGCCGGCCGGCCGGTGGCGCGGCGGCGCGGCGGCCTGGCGCCGCACGGAGGCAACGCGCGGGGGGAATCAAGCCCCCGCTTGATTGGAAGACGGCGCGGCTTATGCCGCGCCCTTTGAAAAAAAAATAACGGCCCCCCACGTGGGGGCCGGCTTGAAGAAACCGGGGGGCCTCCTGCCCCCCCCCCCCCCCCCTCAAGGGAACCCCCCCCCCCCCTCATAAATGAGGGGGGTTTTGAGCTGGCCGGGGGAATTTATTTCCCCCGGCCTTTGACCTTCCGGCCGGCCAACTGCCGGCCGGTTTTCTCCAACGGGACCGGAAAATCCGGTCCCCTATTCGGCTTCCGACGCCGGCGGCCCTGCCGCCGATCTCCTCGTTCCGCCGCGGCCCGGAACCGGCCGCGATGTTCGTCGTCCGGCGCGGTGCGACGGCACCGCGCCCCTCCGCCGCGCCTTCGATTCCCCTTGACGCGGCGCGACGGCGTCGCGTTCTTGATGATTCTTCCCCGGCGCGGCGCGACGGCGCCGCGCAAAATAATTGAACGATTATCTGCGTGGTGCGACGGCACCACGCCACCTTGTTTCCACCCGCAAGGTAAGTCAACAAGAACGATGGAGGGGGTTCGGCCGTGTTCATGCGGTCCGGCCCCCTCACGTTATACAATAACACTTATATAAAATCCTTACGTTAGTCATGCAAGAACCACGAACAAGGATAAATAAATAAACAAAACAACAACCCCTACCTTGGGTATAGGTTCGAAGATTTGTCAACGTCCCGCGGAAGACAACGTCGCGGAGGTCGGGCGTCGCGGTAGTCGTTCGTCAAATTTGTTGACGAAGAGATACGCCCAAAGAGATACGTCGTTGGCGAATCTTCGTATGCCGACGAAGAAGGTCCGATGATCGATAACGATTCGCGGAAGTCGAGCGTCGCGGAAGAAGAACGTCGATGTCGCGGTTATGTCGTCACGGAAGACGGTTCCCGAGAACGTGGAGTTCTTCGTCGAAGTTCGAAGGTTCTTCGTGTTCTTCGTCAGAGTTGAAGAAGAAGAAGAATAAGGAGAAGCTCCAAAATTCCTCTCAAGGTGGTAAAAGAATTAACCTAGAATAAAATAAGCTTTAAGCTTATATTATTACACAACTTAACCACATGAATTTCAAAGGTTTGAATTTGAACAACTCACCTCAATTAATACTTTAAGTTGTCAAACATTAATTAAAAGGAGAGTTAAAGGGAGGTGGAAGGTTGGGTTTCGTGTGGGCCCCACCTCACTTAATCCTCCCAAGGGAGGTTAAGTGGATGTGGGTCCCACTCCCAACTCCCTTTGGAAGAATTTATAAAAAAGAACATCAAGTTAAAATAAAATTTTGTATTTCACAAATTTTATTTAACTTAATCTAAAAACCCAAAAACTAACTTTCAACCCGCAACAAACGCAAATTCCGAAAAGGTCTCCTTAAGCGAATATCGGCGCTGCGAGTTCATCGGTGCCCTCGAATTTCAATTCCGAGCACAGGATCAAAAGTTAGGAATCCCTGCTCGTTCGTTCACTGAACGTACCCGAGCCAAACTTCGGAAATTGATTCCGGGCACTCCGGGCCTCGGAATCAGGTGCCGTCAGAAACCGCGCTCTTTTAAAAATCCAAAGAAAATTAAGAAAAAATTTCCCTTGAATTTTACGGGTCTTTAAATTACTCCCACCTCAGGGCTTTACGTCCCCGTAAAGATACATCAAAAACTAGGGAAACAAATGAGGGTACTGAGCACGCATCTGAGCCTCCCGCTCCCATGTGCTCTCCTGGAGATTTCCGTGCTGCCATCTGATGCGCACAAGAGGAATCGATCGCCCACGCAGGACCCGCTCCTGTCGATCCTCTATCTCCACCGGGACCTCCGTAAAAGTCGCTCCATCGTCAACGTCAAGCTCCCCATGATCAATGATGTGCGTCGGGTCGTGTACGTATCTCCTCAGCTGAGACACGTGGAAGACGTCGTGCACCCGGTGCAACTGAGGTGGTAGAGCCAGGCGATAAGCCACCTCACCAACCCTGTTGAGGACCTGAAAGGGTCCGATGAAGCGCGGAGATAACTTGCTGCCTCGGCCAAATCTCCGAATACCACGTCGAGGTGAGACCTGCAAGAAGACGTGGTCACCATCCTCGAACTCTAGTGGCCTCCGCCTCCTGTCAGCGTAAGGCTTCTGCCGGCTCTGAGCTGTACTCATCCGCTCCTGGATGACCTGGACCTTCTCTGTCGTGGCCTGGACCATCTCCGGTCCCACTAGAGCTGCAAGATTTCTTCTTTGCCGATAAGAGAAATCTGGTCCCATCCCCTGGATGAACCACATTCTTTGCCTAAAACAGTCAATCCTAACATGGATGATACTAATCCATACCAAGGATGACGTCGTAAGGCCTCGACGCTACTACTAAGAGATTCAACCGTTACTCTCGCCTCCAAGGGTTGAGTCACACTGTCGGCATCAGTGTGTGGTAACTGGGTCTCCTCCAGTAGATGTCTCACAAGTGAGGGTCAAGTCAACAGCCAAAACTGGAACCTCTTAGTAACATCACGAAAGAGGTCAGGAACGAAAATATCACAAAGGTATGCGTCTTTTATTATTGCAGCTCATAATACAAGACGCTACACAAATGCAACAAGGAACCAGAAGTACAAAGGATGTATCCACTAGTTCTGCTCCTGTCCATCGGCTCCCAGAGCTCCATGATCGAAGGCCTCGGCTGCCTGAAGTTGAGCTCTCGCATGTTCACCTACTCCCTGTGGTCGGGGTGGACCTCCTGGTGGTGGTGGTGGAAGAGCCTCAAAGCGTCTCCCACCACCGGCTGCTCGTCCAGCTCATCTGCCTCGTCTGCCTCCTCCCTGCGGACCGCCACGGTCGAACCTCTGCCTCTGCCTGAGAGGTTCTTCACTTAACTGCTGATCATCAGCATGGCGGGTCAGACAGTCACGAGCCATGTGACCAATCCCGCCACAGGAGTAACACTGCCCACTCTCGGCACGCCTGGCTCTGACTCCACCCCGGCTTCCCCGTACAACTGAGCCTGAGTCGTGCAGTCGGCCACCGGTAGGTCTGGTCTGCCTGGAACCCTGAGTCATCCATCGGCTACCTGTTGCCGAAGACTCCGCTATCTGCCGCCCTGCGGTAGGTCTCGCTGTGGACTCAGCCAGGAAACTCTCGATCAGGAGGGCTCGCTCCAGTACTCCTGTCTGAGTCGGTATGCTGAGGGAGATCAGCGATGCCCTGATCTCGTGTCTCAAACCCTGCTCGAAGGTCCGGGCCCGGAAGAATGGGTCCCGTACCATGTCGGTCGAGTAGCGCGAGAGATCGGTAAATCTCGCCGAGTACTGAGCAACCGTCATGCTGCCCTGCCGCAGCTGAAGAAGCTCCTGGATACGCACCGCACGAAGGGTGGCTGGGACGAACTCCGAGCAGAAGATGCTCTCAAAGTCCATCCAAAGCAGAGATGCCTCATCGTGCACCTGGAGCATCAATCTCCACCATCGTCTTGCTGCTGCGTGTAGTAGGCTCGCAGCGAGGATCACCATGAGGTCTGCTGGTGTCCTCACTAGCCTAAACACTCGTACCACTGCCTCCAGCCAGTCCTCTGCTGCCTGGGGATCCGTCTCCCCACGAAACCTGGGTGGTCACTGGCGCTGAAACTCATGCAGTGCGCTGAGGCGACGTGCATCGTCAGCGGCTGGTGCTGGAAGTATCGGGGGCTCGGAGGGTAGTGCTACCGCCGGTGCCACTGCTGACAAAGGGCCCAGCACCGAGGCCTCGTCGCTCGGTGGGCTGTCGTCACGCTCAACTCTTGGAACCCTAGCTGGCTTCCGTCGTGGGGCCATCCTTGAAAAGGAAACAGGTGTGCCACGGTCAGAACAGTATACCTGGTGAGCTGATATAAGTAATCACAAAGAAAACTTTGAAACACACACGCAATCAATGTTTTCGTGCATTAAGTCGGAAATCAGAAGTCAGGGTCCTGGTGTACGGATACGTCGGCCGCCGCACCAACACTGGACTCCCTGGACTGATAACCACACTCAATACGCTAAACATTATTGCTTCACATAGAAAAGACCAGAGTTCGTGGTAGAACCGAACTCTTCTGATACCAATTTGTCACGACCCGCCCTCGGGGTCCGTGCCGTGACTACCCCAAGCCCGCCTTCCATAGGCCAGGGGCTGGCGACTAGCACCAAGGCGTAAATCCCGGTAAAAAAAGGAAGGCATTGTCTTTGTAAAGTAAACAAACACCTCAGAGTAAGCAAGCGGAAAGTAAACACTAAACAAAAGCAGAGTACAACTGAAAGTGCGGAAAAGTAAATGGGCCAGTATACAAACCCAAACTGAAAGTAAAGTACAACTCGAAAGGGAAAACAACAACTGAAAGGTAAAATCCGCTACACCGAGCTGTCCACTAGAAATCCAACCTGAAGGGTGGGTACAGATAGCTCCTCTGCTCCACGGGTCCCGCCGTCCGCTCCGAGCACGTCCCGCCCAGTGGTCCACCTCCGGGTACCGCCCTGCTCTGCAAGCCTCAGCTAAGATCAACGTTGTCCGTCGTCTGCAACCAACACAACGTAGTGCGGGCAAGCCCGTGCAGGGGTGAGTATAAGCTACTCAGTAGGGACCCCGAGACCTCTGAAGGTCTCTCAAATCCACAAGGATAAACCACGAAGAAAGGTACAAACACGAAGTAACAACCGATACTGCTTAGGTATATGCCCATACATATACCTAAGTCATCAATTTCAAATACGCTCCAACCTCCGAGCCCAAGTAAAACTCAGTCCACACAGGAAAGTAAACGTATTCCACACAGGAAAGCAAAACGTAATCCACACAGGATAGCACAACACAATCCACACAGGAAAGCAACAGGATTCAGCTCACACAGGATTTTCATTATCAAAAACGTAACTACTGAAGAGCCCCATCTATGAAGTGTACAGTGTCCTGTCACGACTCTGAGATACTGCTCACTAACCTAAGACTGCTGAGGTACTCCTCCTGTCGAGTACCGTGGGTCTGCCGCCAACTACCGGGCGCTCCGTCCGCTGAGGGTCTGCTGCCAAATACCG
Source organism: Viscum album (assembly GCA_963277665.1). Taxonomy (NCBI): domain Eukaryota; kingdom Viridiplantae; phylum Streptophyta; class Magnoliopsida; order Santalales; family Viscaceae; genus Viscum; species Viscum album. Next base: position 1,512,673,278 of record OY728127.1, on the reverse strand, counting down.
GGCGCTCACCCAATAGCCTACAGAGGTACTCCTCCAGTCGAGTACCGCGGGTCTGCTGCCAACTACCAGGTGCTCCGTCCGCCGTGGGTCTGCCGCCAAATACCGGGCGCTCCGTCCACTAGGCTAGTCGACTCACTCCAAGTAGAGTCGGTCGAGCAGTCTTCAGGTCTCAGCTGGCTACACGGTCTCCGTACTCCGTACGCTCGTCTCCGGTATTGCGGGTCTGCCGCTACAACCAAGCGCACCACCTCTATCGAGTAAAACAGAAGATTCAGCTCACACAGGTATACTTCTTCGGATGCCGTTAAAGATGATCAAAGAACCATCTAAGTCGTCGGACCCACGAAGGATCGATAGGTACTAACCCCCGCAGTGACCTACACAGGATCGGACCCACACAGGATCGGGCCCACGCAGGACCTGTAGCACTGATCCACGTAGGATCGCTGAGTGTAGTAGTCGTCATCGTCGAATCCACACAGGATCTCTGTACTGTCGTCGTCGCAGTCACAGTAGCAGTAGTAGTAGTAGAAGTCACAGAACAGTCGCAGCCAGCACTAGGGTTCCCGTACACAGCAAGCTCGTTCGGAGGGTCCGCTCCACGAGCCGAGAGGCTGATACATCAACTGTCACAAAGACCAGAGTTGATGTATCCAAAAGTTCTGTATCGTCAATAGAAACTCAACGCAACAGACGGCGCGTCGATCGGACGCCCGGTCTGAGAGTTATTGGCATTTTCGTCCCCGGGGCCCGGTTGGTTTTTAAGGCAAAACCAACCCGACCGTACTCCACCTGCGTCCAAACCTCGGGCGGAGTATGCCAAAAGATTCGTCTCACTAAGAGGAACACAACACAGCTGACGGCACGTCAATCGGACGTCCGTAGCTCAAGATATGAGCGTTTCTGCTCCGAAGGCCCGGTTGGTTTCGTGAACGAACCAACCCGGCCGAACTCAAAGTAATCTGAAACCTTGAGTGCGATAAACCGAAACGACCGTCTCGATCCAAGGATCGCGTTTCCGCAGACGGTTCGTCAATCGGAGGTCCGTGGCTCAAGTTATGGCCAAAAGACCGAAACTGATTCGAAACGGGGGGGTCCGGGTCCGGGCCGACCCGGCCCGGCCGGCCGGCCGGCCGGCGGCGCGGCGGCGTGGCGGCCTGGCGCCGCACGGAGGCAGCGCGCGGGGGGAATCAAGCCCCCTCTTGATTGGAAGACGGCGCGGCTTATGCCGCGCCCTTTGAAAAAAAAATAACGGCCCCCCACGTGGGGGCCGGCTTGAAGAAACCGGGGGGCCTCCTGCCCCCCCTCAAGGGAACCCCCCCCCCCCTCATAAATGAGGGTGGTTTTGAGCTGGCCGGGGGAATTTATTTCCCCCGGCCTTTGACCTTCCGGCCGGCCAACTGCCGGCCGGTTTTCTCCAACGGGACCGGAAAATCCGGTCCCCTATTTGGCTTCCGACGCCGGCGGCCCTGCCGCCGATCTCCTCGTTCCGCCGCGGCCCGGAACCGGCCGCGATGTTCGTCGTCCGGCGCGGTGCGACGGCACCGCGCCCCTCCGCCGCGCCTTCGATTCCCCTTGACGCGGCGCGACGGCGTCGCGTTCTTGATGATTCTTCCCCGGCGCGGCGCGACGGCGCCGCGCAAAATAATTGAACGATTATCCACGTGGTGCGACGGCACCACGCCACCTTGTTTCCACCCGCAAGGTAAGTCAACAAGAACGATGGAGGGGTTTCGGCCGTGTTCATGCGGTCTGGCCCCCTCACATTATACAATAACACTTATATAAAATCCTTACGTTAGTCATGCAAGAACCACGAACAAGGATAAATAAATAAACAAAACAACAACCCCTACCTTGGGTATAGGTTCGAAGATTTGTCAACGTCCCGCGGAAGACAACGTCGCGGAGGTCGGGCGTCGCGGTAGTCGTTCGTCAAATCCGTTGACGAAGAGATACGCCCGAAGAGATACGTCGTTGGCGAATCTTCGTATGCCGACGAAGAAGGTCCGATGATCGATAACGATTCGCGGAAGTCGAGCGTCGCGGAAGAAGAACGTCGATGTCGCGGTTATGTCGTCACGGAAGACGGTTCCCGAGAACGTGGAGTTCTTCGTCGAAGTTCGAAGGTTCTTCGTGTTCTTCGTCAGAGTTGAAGAAGAAGAAGAATAAGGAGAAGCTCCAAAATTCCTCTCAAGGTGGTAAAAGAATTAACCTAGAATAAAATAAGCTTTAATCTTATATTATTACACAACTTAACCACATGAATTTCAAAGGTTTGAATTTGAACAACTCACCTCAATTAATACTTTAAGTTGTCAAACATTAATTAAAAGGAGAGTTAAAGGGAGGTGGAAGGTTGGGTTTCGTGTGGGCCCCACCTCACTTAATCCTCCCAAGGGAGGTTAAGTGGATGTGGGTCCCACTCCCAACTCCCTTTGGAAGAATTTATAAAAAAGAACATCAAGTTAAAATAAAATTTTGTATTTCACAAATTTTATTTAACTTAATCTAAAAACCCAAAAACTAACTTTCAACCCGCAACAAACGCAACTTCCGAAAAGGTCTCCTTAAGCGAATATCGGCGCTGCGAGTTCATCGGTGCCCTCGGATTTCAATTCCGAGCACCGGATCAAAAGTTAGGAATCCCTGCTCGTTCGTTCACTGAACGTACCCGAGCCAAACTTCGGAAATTGATTCTGGGCACTCCGGGCCTCGGAATCAGGTGCCGTCAGAAACCGCGCTCTTTTAAAAATCCAAAGAAAATTAAGAAAAAGTTTCCCTTGAATTTTACGGGTCTTTATAAGAAGCATTGACAACAACTATGAGATATCCATTTTATATATGTATGCAAAGAGCGTCCTCTAGCAAAGCATTAATGCTACTCAAGCTACTAAGGAGTATGGTGTCATCTCCATCAAACATAATCATATCTCTATACAAACATGTCCACTACAAGATGTATCATATAAACCATATGTATCTTATATAATCACTTTTTCCATGACATTGAGTGGCCACTAGACATGAAACATGTCAATATAGTATAGGTCTCTCATCATTTTATTGATTCTATGAAAAAGACTAACCAAGTGGATGAATACATCACATTTCATTCATCTATATGATTAGAAAATCACATGTCACTTATCCAAGTAGTTGAACACATTATATGCGAAACAACTAATCATAGCCATGCATTTACTTAGTCCAATTCAATCAAGGTTCATATGTATTTCCATTTTATACAAGTGGATAAATCCAATCTTGGTTGCACTCAAACTGGCAACATGATCAGCAACATACCCAACCACCCCCTGATTAGAAAAGTTCATATGGTGACTTGCGTAAGTAGGCTATCAAAGTATGAAGGTTATCATGTTAGGTATCTCACCAAACTTAGGTAAGAAGTACTAATTATAAGAAAATATCCCTAAGTATATCTATGGTCGTATGACATTCTATGAGATATACTTTAGCGGATCGGTCCAAGTAATAAGTCTCTGCTTATTACCTCAAGAATCTATTCTTCAATATCTCACATTCAACCCTTTTAAATTAATATAATAATCTATTCAAGTCAACCTTAACATATCATCATAACCCATCACACTCCATGATGATCATCGGTTAGGGAAAACTCAATGTTTTTACTTTGAGGGGATATTTATCATTTTCCATTCATGTAAAATAAATCTCAGCACACATTAATGAATGATAAATGGAGATTTCCTTTATTATAATAACATGATGAATTTTCAACCATTAAAACCAATTTCTTAATTGTCAAACACATAGAGATATAACATGACCCTCATGTGGTTGTTACAATAATGGATTTTGAACATTATATCTAAATGTAATTCTCATCACATACCTATGTGACCATATGATAAAATACTCCCATTATCACTTAGTGAGTGACATTTATGAAGAAAGATAATTTGAATAATGGTGAGACATAGGAATCATATTCCTTAAGTTCAACTCTTTGAACTTATATTAAAACTCCTTAACTTCATAACATCAAATGTTATAATGTTATATTTTGTTGTCTACTTAGAAATTTTTCTAAGTATATCATCATCATATTTGGAATCTCTTCCATTAAACTTTTTACTTGAAATATTTTATAAATAATATAACTATTTACATTATCACTTTACCAGAACATCCTAAATGTTTTTTTAGGATAAAGTGATATATATTTTATTATGGTAACTAATATAACTCTTTACATTTATTTTTACTATTATACCCTAAACTCTTTTAGGATAAAGTGATAGTCAATTCATTATCATAAACACATATAATCATTTACATTTCTCTTTACCAATATTTACTAAACCTTTTAGGAAATAAAGTGAATTTCACTTTGTAATTATGCTAACATAACAATAATATTTACATTATCACAGTAAATAAATGTAACTATTTACATTTTCTTTACTATCACATACCCTAACTATTTAGGATATTAAGTGAAAAATAACTCAAACTCAGATTAGAACAATATTTTATTTATTAACTTTGAACTTTCTCTAAGTTTATACATACTCCCACTAGCCTCTTAGAAATCATATTCTCTTCAAGACATCTTCATAACTTTCAATACAAACTACTTTGTTTTTTAGGAAATAATATTTTTTCCTTGTAGTAAGAATATAAAACAACTAATATATTGTTTAAAAATCATAAATGGTATTATATGAGTTTCAAACCTTTCCTTTTTAAAATAATATTTTATTAAAATATATCATTTATGGATGTCAATAACACATTCCCTTATATCTTAACAAATATATGAATAAATGCTTTTATCCTGGATAAATTTTTTTATCCAAATCTTATTCTCAAAACATGTTATAGAAATCTAATGAATCATAAACCATATGTATACATTTAATCATCTGATAACAAACCTTGTTTATCAAACATAATCTCTTATCATATAAGAGAAGTGAGATGAAGATACACATCTTTTACTTAGATTCATCCAATATTGACACATTCCTTTACATTCAAATTATTTATGTAGTGACTATTTACTTCATCTCATGAATATAAACTACAAGATTGAATAACTATTCCTTTTATTTTTAACTCATGTATATTTACAACACTTTGTAAAATATGCATTCAGTATCACATACCCTTCAAAAACTGAAGAATTAATTTCTATAACATCCTTACTCAGTATGGATATTCCATGGAGTTTCACAAACACCATCATATATATCTTTGATAATCCAATCATCTTGAATTATTATTATCCCTTTCCCAACAACCCTAGGTTTTAATGACCTTGATATTCTTCTTGAAGAAACATTGATGAAATTTTCAACTAATTTTTCTTCTTCTGGTTTAAATATTTTAATAACTTGTGTTATCTATATAGTATCAAAATCTATACATAATATTCCAAGTTCATCCATTCTCAACACTTTTAGAATATAGGGTAAACTTCTATTGAATCTATCCATCTTTCTAGAACATTTCCATAGATGAGAATAGGATAAATTCTCTAACCAGAATAAGATTTATAAGAATTCTTCATTCATTCCAAACATATTCAATCTTATTTAATATCATGGACATACCCAATCATATTGAGTATATGATACTATAATTCCTTAGGTAAATTATGTATTAAATTCCTTTTAAACCTTAAATGTATCATTCCATGTTTCCATAAGCAACTAGATTTACTTATTGAACAACATTAACACTTGATTACTTGTGAAGGAATTGTTCTAACACATATAATATCTCTCTTGCTCAAGAAATTTTCTTAATCTACTAGCCTTAGAATTTTCTTACTTTAAACTCCTCATTTCAAGGATTAATATAAATTTTAGTTTGATGATAATGATACATTTATCTACAACATAACTTTTTATTAAAAAAATATCAAGTCTTATATATTTTCATCAATGACTTTTAATGAAAGTGCTCCCACTAAAATTGATGACCTTGTACATCATATCTATTTAGTGAGACAAGATACATATTTCACCACAACTTAAACTGGTTATCATGTATGCAAGTCATGATTATTTAAGTAAGGAATCATCCCCATCATAACAGTTATGATTCTTGAATAGTTGAGCAGATAACTCTTTATCCAAATCCATCCAATGGATTCATTTGACTCTATTCCTCTAGTATTCTAACCGTTAGGGATTCCTAGCTAGTGAAACCTATATAAAATTCTAATAATAAACCAATTAAGTACAATCAAGGGATACACGTTCCAAGATCAATAATACCCAACATTATAATCCTGAGTTGATCATAGATGGATTGTCTTACACAAGATAATCTTGGGGCACTCATGATGCGCTTGACAATACCCAGTTGAATGATCGAGGTCTTGACAAGTATCTATTTGAAAGGAATCTCACACTTAGTATTTGTGGGGGTTTTCTTCTAAGGTCTAATTAATTTAATATGCATCATATTCATATTAAATTCATAACTATTACATCTTATGTAATCATTATCTTCTCATGTCTTATTCTCTTTTTGTGTATGCATTCTTCTAATGATTTAGTTTTGGAATCCTTATTCCAACCACCAAATTAATGTTTTCACACCACATTAATGTGTGAATCTTTACACAACCCATAGGTATGTGTTAATCACCCAAAATAGAAGTTAAGTATATTTATATATATACAAATACATCATATACATAAGGCACATAAACACTTCATGTAAAGGTATAGAGTTATATGATATTGTCAAACTCCACAAGAGTAAGCCCAGAGTGACAAATAGCCAACCTCATTCACTTTCCTAGCTAAGTCAATCCTCTAGGAAAGTAGGTGGTCTGACCCAAAGTCTGTATACTTTGAGATACTTTACTCAAAGGAGAATTCAATTCATGAAAACTCTAACACCTAATATGCAAAAAACTATAGCCAAAAACTACTCTCAAGATCATAACTAAAATTACAAACTAAGTTCAAGGTAAATGAAAACTAAATTTTATGATATCAAACCTAGCATGATATATAAGACTCCATCCTAGAAGCAATCCATCATATAAATTTTTTGCATACAGTTATTCATAATATAAACCATTTATAACTATGAATATAACCAGGAATCACCTTTAAATAAATGAATAATTCAAATATTTAAACATGAGATAAACATTTATGAAAAAATTTATAAATAAAGGCTAATTATAAACCCTTTTATAATTTAAGATTTAACATTATGGACATTCCATAAATTTTTAATATAAACTCTTTATATTCTTTCCAATATGAAAACTTTCATATTTATTGTTAATAAAACATTTCCTTTTAAATATAAATATTATATGAATTATGAACTATTTCAAATTCAATTTCTACTATGTAAACCTTTTACATAATCTAAATATCATATACTTAAATATTATTTAAACTTTGATCATATCAATTATCAAAACACATTTTGATGTGGCTTAAATAATATCCAAATAAAGCCCCTTTAATTTGACCAATTTCAAATTAATTAATTTTGTACTAAACATGAATATTAAGGAAATTTAATACATAAAAAATTTATTTATTTTCCAAAATATGATACATTTATGAACTATTCATAAATAAATACCAATTATAAATATTTTATAAATTAACAATAATATAAAAAATTTATATTATTATCAATATCAACCCTTTCAAATTTTATATTAAATGGTATTTATATGACATTTTAATGAATTATAAACATTTTATAATTCAATAAATATTATATGAACATTTTTATATAATCTAAATATCATATATTTTGTAATTTATAAACTCTTTATAAACCATCTTTTATGATTTTTAAACAAACCATTTATTTATATGTCATAAATCACATCATTTAATTTGTCAAAAAGTATTTAAAATATTTATTAATTAACCATAAAAATTTTATAGTTAATTAATTTATAAATACATTATCTCTTTGTATGATACCTGGGTGTTTGTTACGAAGGATGAGCCCATAAGGGGCATCATGATGATAGGTTTTCCGTTGAATCACCTTCCTCTCCACCATCATGGATCGGATTTAGATATCTCCTTGGTGCTTCAGATCAGCATGTTTGTGGTGTGATTAACCCTCTAGTGGTAGCGTCGTGCGAGATCATCACTCTCAGAATTCTCCATCATTTTTTGCCTTCTTCTCGCCCTATCCTTCGACTCGGCTAGGGTTTTCATGGCGGCGCAGTGTTGGTCCAGAGATCGAGCTCCAGATTTCACGACCTAAGGTTTCCATTGCATTTCATGTTGGATGTAGATGTTCTAGGAGGATTTGGTCTCTCTGTGTGGGTTTGAAGGTGGCTTCGGGATCTGCGGCTCTAGATTTTGGTGAGGTCTTCTTCTAGAGAGACTCGGGAGGTCCTCATTTCGGTGTTGGTTCTTTTTTCTTGTTTTTCATCTACATTTTCTTTTGGTTTTGGTTATGCGATGGGTCGATGTCGCCAGTGATTTTATGCTGGTTCTGGTTTTGATTTCTGGTTGAGGGTGATGGCTTCTTTTGTTGCTGAAATTTGATGTTGACATGAGTTGTTGAAGGCGCAGGATCAGTATGGACTGGTTCTGTGAAGTGGCAGTGGCGATCTCTGTTTGGGGTTTTTTTTTGATTCACAGTGAGGTAAAGGCGAAGGACCTGAAATATGTGTATGCGCCGTGATTGATTCATGGAGGAGGAGAAATTGTTCTGATTTGGTTGTGATGGTTCGGCAATACCCTGGTGATGATTTGGTTTGGTCTATGTGGCTCCATTGTTACTATGAAGGTAGTTCGTCTATGGCCGGCTGTTCAAGATTCTTGACTCCATATTATCTTCAGAGACTACTCCAAATGAGGTAGAGTTGCAAGTTTTCACCAGACTTAGGCGATTTGGATTTGGATGTTTGAGAGGGTATGGCCTTGGCCATCGGTACCAGTCCGTCTTTGTACGGGATAGTTTTTCATGCAGCGTTGGAATGGTGGAAACTGGTGTTATTGTTGTTTATGTTGGGGGGATATTTTCTTTGTTATTTGGTCTAGTTTTGTTTTGGATTTTGGACCACTTGGGTATGGTTTTATGTTTTAGTTGTTGAAGTCTTGTTCCTTGGTTTCTCACTTTTTCCTTAATAGTTTTTTTATAATAAAAAATTTAATTTCCAATCAGTCAATTTATAAAACACTTATAAATTTATATAAATATTCCAAAATACCTTTTCCATTATTTATGAATAATTCATAAATAATATAATAAAATTCAAAATTTAATTCTTTGTATTAAAATAAATACTTTATTTATTTCCGTACACAAGAGTAATATATATACGAACATTTCATATTTATTTCCAGGCTTGAAAAATATCGTTTTACTATTAATATGCATTTTTAATAAATTAATTAATGTGTTAATTCATCAAATAAGTCTATCCTCTGATACCACTGATGAGTTTTTTATGATCATCATATGATCATATGTAGCAAAAGACAACCCAAACATAGGTCGATCCATGTCACAACCCATCCCCCAAGGCCCGTGTCATGACTACCCCAAGCCCGTATTCCATAGGCCAGGGGCTGGTAACTAGCACCGAGAAGGAATATTCCAAAAAGGGAAGTCATTTCCTTTAAACCTGTACACACACACATAACAAAAACTGCAGAAAGGAAAACACTAATTAAACTAAAAACTATCACTAAGACAACTACTAAAAGTACAATACAAACTAAAAAGTAAAAAGTGGCCAGAATACAAGCCCAAAACCACAAAGAAAAGTACAAATTCCAAGGTCTTTATGCTCAAACTCTACCTGAAGGGTGGGTTGAGGGTAGTTGTATGTGGCTATATAAGTACGTCCTATCTGTCCAGCCTCACTGGGAACCACCTGGTTCCAGACCACCAAGGTCTTCATCGAAGCATCGATCACCTGCACGAGACACGACACATGCGGGTGAAGCCAGTGCAGGGCTGAGTAACACAATACTCTGTAGGGACCCTAAACCACAAAGGAAATACCACAAATCAAGATCACGTAGCAAGACCACAAAACAAACACAACTCACACCGGGTATAACTCAAAAATATAGAAAGTAAGATTTTCAGTTGTAAAGCAGAATCATCTTGTACTACTGAGGGACCCATCAATGATGAGTCATCGAGGTTCACTCGGCTATTGCACCACTGAGGTCTTCTCGACTCCTGGACCACTAAGATCCACTCGTCTTCTGGACCACTGAGGTATGCTCGTCTGATGGACCACTAAGGTATGCTCGTCTGCTGGACCACTAAGGTCTACTCCTCTACTGGAACACTGAGGTCCGCTCGTCTACTGAACCACTAAGGTTCACTCCTCTACTGGACCACTGAGACCCACTGGTCTACTGCGCCACTGAGTTCCCCTTGTCTGTTGGATCGATGAGGTCCCCTCTTCATATCCTTCGTGTCACAACAAGTTATAGGATTCTTTCTCTTTAGTGCGCTTGACTCTGGTAGATTCCACTCCTCAAGCCATAGATCGTATCTAGACTACCACAAAAACTCACTTAGAGTATTTTTAAGGGACCTTATTATCGCAAGGTTCATAATGCCTCAGGCGGCGTGTCAATAAAACACCTGGTCTAAACTATATTGGTGTTTTAGTAAATAGGCACTGGTTGCGTCCGGGCCCGGTCCGACTTGGTCGGACCGACCCGAACAACCCAGCCCGGGAGTCTCATATGACCCAACCCATTTCAGATGACCCAACCTATCTCGATTGGATCTGGGCCAACTTGGTCTGGCCTAGCCTAGTTTCTAGGCCCATTGGGACTTGCTGGACCTGGCTTGGTTTGGCCGTGGGTCCAGCCCGCCGGGTCACCCAGTGACCCGGTTCTTTCTAGCCCGGCCTGCGCTAGTGGGTTGGCCTTCTTCAAGACCAGACCACCCCGTAGCCCAGTTCGAGTCATCTGGCCCGACCTGCCTTGGCAGGCCAGTTCAGTCCAGCCCGAACACCGTGCGGCGTCCGGTTCGCGCAGACACATGATGCTAGGGTTGCACCGCCTCCTCGGCCAGCCAGTCCGCTCACATGGACCAGTCTTCTGTGTGACCTATGAAAAGCCTTGGGTCCCCCCCTGTAGTCCACATATCACAGATTTTCACCACACAACACCCCCAATGCGACCGGGTGGCCGTGTCTGCCTGCCAGCGGCCCCTATCGCTGTTAGCGCACTGCCTCCCATCTATTGTCAACCATGGTGTTGGTGGCTCCTACTGCTTCCGCGGCCTGGTGCCGCTACCGCGTCTAGGTGTCACGGCCCTTCCCGCTTGATGCCTCCATCTCCTATAGCCTCCTACCATGGGCCAATGTGTCGATGCACCACTGCGGTCCTATCTAGACTGTGGATACCGTCATCTCCAAATTCATTGTGCCACGAAGAACGAGAAGAATGCAAGAAGAGGAGAGGGGAAGGAGTCGCGCATAAGAACACCCAAAGAATGATCTGGGTCTTTGTTCATATAGACCCAGATACATTCTTGTTAACATGAACACAAAGAACCAAAAAAGGCGAAAAATCACAAAAATAGATATCCCCTTTTATCCCGCATCATTAACCATCCCGCAGCGACAATCGATCTGTGGGCCAATCTGTTTTTTGATTGGTCTGCATTCATCGTAGAATTTCAAGAACAGGGGAAAGGAAGAATTCACTTAGAATAAAAACCCCTAACTGGGAAATGGATCAGTCAAGGATGAACAATCGTCATCTTCCATCGATCTTTGGATCTGATCCCACTCTCCAAGGATGTCATTGCCTCTTTCCGATCCACTAGCATTCGTTATTGGAGACGGTTCCTTCATCGTTTTTTAGAGGAATTCTAGGGTAGTTCATCAACCCTTTATTCTAGTTTAATTAAGGAAGGAAGACATGTTTCGCATTGCAGTGTCACCACGTTGATTCATTAATGAGATTCAGCATCGTATCTTCACTACACCATAGTGCTGATGTGCCACTGCTTAACTATGAATAAAATGAATAGAATATTTTGTTAAGTTATTTTATTTTTTTCTTTTAAAAAGTAATAAAACTAACTTTTTCGGTTGACCCATGTCGGTCGATGTTAGGCCATTTATAGGTGAATCCTGACATTCTGAGTTCGATAGTGTCCTCGTATTTTTGATTTGGGTACCAGTTTGAAAGTTAAAAAAACCTTCTTGCACGTTTATTTAATGAAATTTAAAAATAGTTCAAAAACACATTTCAGCCACTCTGGACCTCGAAATTACATTTCGTCTCAAAGACTAGTCTTAAAATAATACCATTTGATTTTCAAAAAAATAACATGGAATTTCAAGGTATTACATTACTCCCCCCTTTAGGGATTTACGTCCTCGTAATCCAAAACAAGGGCTAATCAAACAAAATGGGGTACTGAGCACGAATTTGAGCCTCCCGATCCCATGTGCTCTCCTAGAGATTCTCGTGCTGCCAACAAACATATACTAGAGGAATCGACCATCCATAAAGGATCCTCTCCTATCAATCCTCTATCTCCTCTGGGTACTCTGCAAATTTCGCCTCATCATCAATCTCCAGCTCACTGTGGTCGATGAAGTGAGAAGGGTCATGCATATATCTCCTCATTCGAGATACGTGGAAGATGTCATGAACCCTCTATAATTGTGGTGGTAGAGCCAAGCGGTACTCCACCTCTCCCACTCTACATAGTATTAGGAAAGGTCTGATTAACCTCATAGATAACTTGTCGCCCTGGCCAAATATTTGTGTCCCTTGTCGAGGAGAGACCCATAGGAATACATGGTCCCCCTATTCAAACTCCAAGGGTCTCCATCTCATATCAACATAGGAATTCTGTCAGATCTGTGTAGTATTCATCCACTCTCGGATGACCTACACCTTCTCAGTGGTAGCTTGTACCATCTTTGGACCCATGAGTGCTGACCCCCATGGGTATTTCCAGCATAAAAGTGACCTACATGATCATCCGTACAGTGCCTCGAATGGTGTCATACTGATGGTGTATTGGTAGTTTTTTTTGTACGCAAAATCCACCAGTGTTAGGTGATCCTCCCAACTACGACCAAAATCAATAATGCAAGAACGAAGCATATCCTCCAAGGTCTATATGGTCCGCTTCGTCTCACCATCCGTCTATGGGTGAAAGGTTGTGCTCAAGCGCAGCTAAGTCCCAAACGCCTCCTGTAATCCCTTCCACAACTAGGATATAAAGTGTGCATCACGATCTAACACTCTCATAGATGGTACTCTATAGAGTCGAACTATCTCCTACACGTAGAGGTGTCCCGAGATCTCTACTAAACTCTATTCTCAAAATGGATAGGAAGTGGTCTGACTTAGTGAGTTGGTCTATGATCACCCAGATGGTATCATGCCCCTGGACATAAATGGTAAGCTTGTCACGAAGTCCATCAATATATCATCCAACTTCCACTCTGGTACCTCTAGGGTTTGTGTCAAACCTATTGGAACTTGGTGCTCAGCCTTCACTTGATGACAAGTGAGGCATCTAGAGACAAAATCTTCCACTGCCTTCTTCATCCCCAGCCACCAGTACTGACGTCGGAGGTCCTGGTACATCTTTGTCACACTTGAATGTACCACCAAAGGGGATGTATAGAACTCCCTCAACACTTCCTCCTATAATTCCACTGGTATAATGGTGCGTCCTCTAAAAAGGATGACGTGCTCCCTACCTTTCGAATATCCATCAGGGCCATGCCCTGTGGACATCTGGGCACATGTGATCTCGCAGTTGGCATCTTCGAGTTGTGCCTCCCTAACTCACCGTAAGAGTGGAGGGGAAACTACCATCGACTGAAGATAACCTTCCTCATCTCTATCCACCAATGATATCTTAAGTGAGGCCAATTGATCTGGGGCCTCATTCAGTAGCTGTGAACTCAATCTCCTACTGAGAGCATCTTCCACCACATTCCCCTTCCCAGGAGTATAGACTATATTGAAGTAATAGTCTTGGAAGAACTCTACCCAATTTCATTGTCTCAGATTCAGACCTTATGAGAAAATATATACTTGAGACTCTTGTGGTTAGAGTAGATGATGAATCATTCTCCCATAAGGTAGTGTTTCCACGTCTTCAGTGTGAAGACTACCACTACCAACTCAAGGTCATGAGTAACATAGTTCTACTCATGCGGTCTCAACTTTCGTGATCCATAAGCAATCACTGCTTTCCCCTGCATCAGGACACAACCAAGACTAGTTCTTGATGTGTCACAGTACACCACGTAGTCAGTGCCCTCCTCTGGAAGCCTCAAGATATGAGCACTCGTCAAGCTTTGAATCAGCTGCTAAAAGCTCTTCTGGCATCCTTCTATCCACACGAAGGGTTTTACCTTCTTATTCAACACTGTCATGGGTGCTACCACTCTGTAGAATTTGGGTACAAACCTTTGATAGTACATCACCAACCCAAGGAAACTCCACACCTCAGTAACTCTCTTGGGTGGATCCCAAGCAAGCACCACCTCGATCTTTGCTGGATCCACTGCAACTCCAGCCTCTAAGATGAAATGTACCAAGAAGTGGACCTTTCATATCCAGAACTCACACTTTGAGAACTTTTCATAAAGCTAGTGCTCTAGAAGTTTGTTCAGAACCATCCTTAGGTGTATCGTGTGCTCCTCCTCGAATGCTGAATACACTAAGATTTCATCAATCAAGACCACTACAAAACAGTCTAAGTATGGCTGGAAGATCCTTTTCATGAGTCCCATGAACATTTTTGGGGCATTTGTCAAGCTAAAATACATCACTAAGTACTCGTAGTGGTCATAGAAACATCTTAAATCCGTATTCGAGATGTCCTCATCTCATACTCGAAGTTGGTGATGGACTGACATGAGGTCTATATTCGAGAACTATCTAGATCCCTTCAACCAATTAAAGAGGTTATCAATCCTCATTAGAGAGTAATTGTTCTTCACGGTCACCTAGTTCAGGTTATGGAAGTACATGCATAACCTTGAGATTATGTCTACCTTCTTGGAAAACAACGTTGGTGCTGCCCATGGTGAAATGTTGGGTCTTACGAACCCCTTCCTCTACAAGTCCTCCAACTGTACCCTCGGCTCCCAGAGTTCTGCGAGATCCATCTGATATGCATGTGTAGATATCAGTGTCGTGGTAGGGTACAGATCAATGTATAAGTATACCTCTCTACAATGAGTTAGTATTAGAACATCCTTTGGAAAGATGTCCTCGTACTCATCCACCACTGCAGGAAACTGTGGACTCGTCTCATCCACTGCACTGAGGGTCATATTGGCCAACTGATAAGTGATCGGTTGTACCCTCCTATGGGTGAGTCTATCCTACGCTGCTCTGGTTTCCTTTTTTCTGATAAAGGAAAACCGGTCACATCTCTATGGACACACTACACTGTGTGCCTAAAATAGTTGATCTGAGCATGAACTTTGGATAACCATTCCATACCCAAAATGATGTCGTAAGGCCTCAACGCTGCCACCAAGAGATCCCAACTGAAACTCTTACCCCCAAGAGTAAGGTTTCACTGTCGGCACCAATGTGTGATCATCTAATCTCCTCTCATTGAAATCTCTAAGCATATGGATCGAGTCAACGGTTCCACTGGAATCTCTGTATCTCGAACAAGGATCATAGCGAGAAAAGAGTGGATAACACTCGTGTCTATCAAAACTAAAGATATGGTGGAAAATACATAGATAATACCTCTAATGATCCCAGGAATATCAGGATCATAATACTTTATCTCTTGGAGCTGATCCCACCCCTTTCCACCTACTCCTGAAGCCCATTGTGAACCACCTAGGGGTGGTGGTGGTGGTACCTCATACCTACGCCCACCTCCTGTCACTCATCCTACTCCTCTTCCATGTCTTCCACCTGACAAATAGCCATTTTCATGTCTTTACCACTACCTCGATGATCCCTCGACCATCTTTTGGTCCTTTGTGCAGTGAGTCGGGTAATCCAGAGCCATGTGCCCCTGCCCGCTGAATGTGTAGCATACTCTGCTCCCCTGATGACTCCCTCTACCCCGGGAGCCTTGTACCACCGAACCTGAGTCCTGGGGTCATCCTCCAAATGGTTTGGCCCATTTGGGCCTCTGAGTCATCTATTGGATACCTTCCATGGATGACTCGACCACTCGTCGCTCGGCAGTAGCTCCCACCATTGGTGCCTTCTCGACAAGGAGTCTCTCTACTAATAGTGGTCTCTCCAGCACCCCAGTCTGTATAGGGATGATGATGGAAATAATTGATGCCCTGATCTCCCATCTGAGTCCCTAATCAAAGGCCAGGGCCCTGAAGAAATGATCTCACACCATATCTGTAGAGTAACGGGATAGGTATATGAACCTCAAAGAGTACTCAAACATTTTTAGGTTGCCCTGCTGTAAGTGAAGTAGCTTTTATATGTGTATAGAGCACAAAATTTTGGGGAAGAAATCCTCCCTGAAAAGTCACTCGAAGTCAGACCGGGTGAGGGTCGCCTCTTAATGATTCTGGGTCATCAAACTCCACCATCTCCCTGTCGATCCCTACAGAAGGGTCGCGACTAGAATTATCATTTGGTCAAGTGGAATCCTCACTAGGTGGAAGACTCGCACCATCGCCTCTAGCCAATCTTTAGCGACCTGAGGATCTATCTCTCCCCTAAACCTGGTAGGTCTCTGTCTTTGGAACTCGTGTAAGGCACTGAGCCTACGGGCATCCTCTACTGGTAGCGCCAGTAGTAAATACTGACCAATGGTAGGTGGTATCACTGGGACACCACCCGAAGGTGCTATCTCAGGCAACAACCCCTGTACTGAAGCCTCATTGCTCTGTGGAATATCCTCGTGGTCAGGCACTGGAATCCTGGCTGGATAGCTGTGTGGAGGCATCCTGAAAGAGATCAAGTTGAATCAAGATTAATATATTATACCTGGTGAGCTGACTCTGACTCAGAAAGATCATGAGAAAACACTCAAAGACACATGCAACCAGTGTTTTCATGTATCGAGTTAGAAAGCATAATTCAGGGTCCTCGTGTATGAATACATCAGCCGCCGCACCAATATAGGACTCTTTATCCTGAAAGTTGAACCTGAAACACTTAACACTATTGCCCCATCAAGATTTATAGACTCTTATTTCTTCAAATAGAACTGAACGCCCTCTAATATCACTTTTTCATGACCTGTCCCTTAGGGATCATGTTGTGACTACCCCAAGACCATTTTCCACAGGCCAGGGGCTGGTGACTAGAACCAAGAAGGCATGTCCCAAAAAGGTAAGGCACTGCCTTTAAACCTATACACATGCTCACAAAACAAACTACAGAAAGGTAAACACTAAGTAAACCAAAAACTTTCACTAAGACAACTACCGAAAGTATAGTACAAACTGAAAAGTAAAAATGGGCCAGAATACAAGCCCAAAACAAAAAAGGAAAGCATAGTTGTCGATGTTCATCTACTCAAACCCTACCTAAAGGGTAGGTGGAGGGTAGTTATCTGTAGTTGTAGAAGTACGTCTCATCCATCCCATCTCACTGGGCACCACCTGGTCCCAGACCACCAAGGTCTCTATCAAAGTGTCGATCACCTACACAAGACACGACATGTGCAGGAGAAACCCGTGCAGGGGTGAGTAACACAATACATAGTAGGGACCTCATACCACAAAGGAGATACTGCTAGAGTTGGTGTCCTGAGAACCAACTATTTTTACTTTGATTACATGAATGTACACTTATTATATATTGTTTATTGTTCTGCATGACTGTAATATAATAATGTCCTGGAATATTTGTTGAATTAGTAAGGTCATGGAAGATCCCTACTATGATGAGAAACTTAAAATTCCATAACAATATTCTTAAATAAAGTTCTACAGTTGGATGAAATATTATGATAGGATATATAGTATACAGACCATCATGTACGAGTACTCGTAAGAAGACGAGACTCTATCTCATGGAGTTCGCACTTGGTAATCTCCAAGATGGGAGATTATGAGAATAGACCCTCCAGTAGTAATTATGCATGTATTGGTGTCATCATACATTTCTATCTATGAGCGTGTGTAATGGTCCTTAGACTGTAAGATTATCATTAACTCAAGTCATGACTCACGTACTTAGATTTACTAATGAAAACCGTCACGAAGACAGTTGGTGGGAAGTAGGGTACGTTGGGTGCATCATGAATGACATGTTGTTAATGGATAAGTCAGGGAAGGATTTTTCCCTTCCATATTTATAGAAGTATATATCTTAGGCCTTTTGATTGAAATATAAATATCTCCCAAATTCCATGGCCATGGTGTAATGATGAGTTTATTTATGAAAGTCAAAGAATGACAGATCAAGCATATAGGTTTATGACACTGTCATGAAACCTAATTGATGAGATATCGAGACAAAGGGATTAAATTATATGGTAAGTTTTCGTATGAGGTGACACGTCAATGCGGCCTCAACTTCTTTCTCTTGGGTACCTTGATCCGTTGCTAGACAGTAATCTTGGACTTTAGTCAAGCCCACCTAATGTCAACGAGAAAGAGGCCTAGAGGGTCACACACTAAGTGTTTCCAAGTATCTCAAGTAGAATAAAGATTATTCCCATACATGGTTTAATAATTATTCAAGAAAGCATAAATCATTTTAATGATGGAGGAAGAATAAAATGAAAACAAGATATACACGTCGTGTAGTTTTAATTTATGAAAGGAAATGAAAAACAAGTACATGTCGTGTATTAATGATTACACACCGTGTAGTTTTTTATGAAAAAAATTACACGCCGTGTATTAATGATTACATGCCATGTAGTTTTTCCAGTCGGGATTTTGAGGATATAATATTGTTTTATTAAATGATATTCATTATAATCAGCATGGGCGCATGTCAAGGAATTAATTATTCAAAATGGGGTTTCCAATAAGATTTAATGAAATAAATAAAATACTTAACTCATTTATTTATTGTCATAACTCTATAACCTCAAACCCGATTATAAATATCCTCACATCCCCAACACTTTTCCCCAATCGTTGTGCACAAAAATTCTGGAGAATTCCCTCAAGGCCAAGAGAACTCCTTCCTCCAAGAACGCTCTCAAGACCGAGAGAGATCCTCCTCCATCGGATCAAGATGATCTAAGGCGGACAACACAAGAAAAAATTTCTCCACGCTAGCACCCGGAGATTCCTTTGGCGACGTCCAGAGATACGTGGTGCACGTGTAGATCACCGCTAGAGGAAGTCTATACTTGGCTTCTGCGACGCAATGACAAATCACATCGGAACATGATCAGAAATATCAACGAAGAAAGAATGCCATAAAAGGTACTTATTATCAATTAATAAAATTAATTATAATCAACCTGTGATGATCCTTCCTTTATGGTTCTGGGACTTTTCTTCTTATTTATCTATTTCTGGGATTCGATCCATGGAGACTGGCATTTATCGTCGTATTGATCCCAGATTGATCATTGCAAATGAAAAAAATCCAAGTGGGCACATCTACCCATGCGCTTCCGCTGTGCCTGGAACCTTCAATTGGTATCAGAGGAAGGTTACAACATTGATTATAGTTATTTAATTTTTGTTGATAATTTACGCATTTATATTTGATTCAATTCAAGATAAATCATTCTATAAAACTGAATGAACGAGATCTATTATTCCTCTTGTGTTTATTGATTCACATCACATAAATAGCCTTTTAATTTTAATTTTGATTAAAATAAAAATGAGGAACTCATCCGGAGGAGCCACTCTTTCTGTCTGTACAACACAAGAATACACGGCATGTAGTGAAAAATACATGCCATGTACTTAGGTTCAACGAACCAGAACTGGTCCGCCAAACCACGTCGTGTGAATTGAGAATGCCTAAGTATTTATTACACCGTGTTGACCAAAATTGAACGGTGTGTGGAAACTGGAATACACGGCATGTATATTGAATCAACATGTCGTGTAGTCTGATCTGGCCCTGGTGAAACCGTGTACAAGGAGGAGCCATGTACCATGTACATGGGATTGCCAGGCTGGTAACTGCATAACAAGGAAGTACACGTCATGTTAGATTAATCTACACGTCGTGTTAGATTAATCTACATGCCATGTACTACAAAATTTCCAAAGTATAGAAAACATGCCAAAGCCCTCGGCGTGTACTTTGGTTAAAGGGTGAAAAATACACACCATGTAATATATCCTACACGCCGTGTACTTTCCATAAATGGAATTTCACTAGGTTTCCTCCAAAGTACAAATACATTTACAAGGAATATGGAAGAGAATAATCTCAAGGAAATTCAAAAAGGAATATAAGATAAAGAATTGATTAATTATAAGATCATAATTAATTGAATTCAAGCGCGACTTATCTTAAAACTATTAAAAGAATTTGAATTCTAAATATGCGTAAATGGTATTGCATGCTATGGATGATCATGATCTATACCAAATACCCTTTGTGTGTGTATGGTTTCATTTAAATTTATTTAATTTAAATTTGTTAGCCTGTGAGCCTTCTTCCAATAATATGTAGGGCATGCATGCCCATGATTTCTTTAATGTAAACCCCATGTAATGAAGGATCTCCCAAGTCAGAGGAGATGGTTCAAAACCCAAAGCTGAGGTGAAACCAACCCAAGAAGATAAAAAGGTGGATAGGTGGGAGCTTCAAAACATGAACCATCAGGTTCAAGGTGTTTTTCCCTAGGTCAGGGTTAGCTTATCAAAACTGCTAGATAATCTAACCAATAGAAGCTCATGATCATGCCATCTTATTTTATTTCTGTCTGATTTCATGGTTTATTTATTATGTATATGTTGTCGCGATCACATAATTTATGAAATAAAAAATCATACAAAGATGGAATAAAATAAAAATCGGACTATGCGTAAACATTATCAGAACATGGTTAATCACTTAAGCAAGCATCACTTAATATTAACAAGCATGTGATAATGCAAAACTACACATAAAGAATAAAATCCCTCAAATACCATGTTAAGTTAGACCAAGCCTTCCGTTACTTGATTAAGGTCAAGACTCAATAAAAATATGTGTTTGACCAACCCTTATTGGGACACTTACTTTTATAAAGGAATATATTATGAAAGTTTTGGGTTTACTTAAACATTTTACATCAATAGGAGTATCCCTTAATAGACTTGTTGTAAAATGTAGGCAAGTGTTGAGGAAACCCAAGTCAGGATTTCAGGATTTGGGAGTCCACTCATTAGATCAAGGAATTGTAAGCTCACAATTGGCAAAGACCTGCCTACCTAAATACCTTCAAATAGCTTGACCAGCCCTTGTTGGGGTTATGCGAAGGGGAATATGGATCCTTGCCACTAGAATGTCAAATCAACTAGACATTCTGGGTTCAATGGTGAGGTTCATTCGGACTTGATAAAATAGTGGGAGAATTAATAAATTCATTTATTATTTTTCATAAAATGTAATCAAAAGGTACTGATAAATCTACTCTTTTAATTTGTAGAATCAATATGACAAGCTCGTAAACCACATTTTCTCTACAATCAATTCTGGAAAAATACAATATCCTCATCGGAAGTAACTTTCAGGAATGGTTTAGGCGCCTTTGGGTTATCCTATTCCATGAACGAAAGTTTTACGTGCAAGAGTCCTCACTTCTTGATTCTCCTGCCCAAGGGGTGAGTGATCAAGATTTCTTGATCTATGATCAACATTTGAATGATTCTCTTGAAGTTCAATGTTTGATGCTATCATCAATGTCTAATGATCTCATGAAGTCTCATGAATACATGGATGCCTATATCATGCTTGAGCACCTCCATGATCTATACCAGAAGAGAGAAAGATAGGAAAGGTTTGAGATCTCCAAGGCTCTATTTCAGAGAAAGCTTGGAGAGGGTGCCCCAGTCGGGCCTCATGTAGTCAAGATCATTGGCTACATTGAGTGATTATATGTTTTAGGGTTTAAACTCCATGAGGAACTGGGTACCGATCTCATTCTCACATCAATCCCCCAGAGCTTCTCTAACTTTGTTGCAAATTTCAACGTGAACAACATTGAGAAGTCTCTATCCGATCTTCTTATCCTTATTCACCAATTGTACAATGATATGAAGCGTGAAAAGCCTTCCGTCCTTATGGTGAATAAAAGGAAAGGGAGGGCGAAGAGCTTTAATCCAAAAGCTTCTTAAAGGCCTTCCAAGAAAATGAAGATCAAAGGTGAGGAAAGAGAATAGGATGTTGTTTGTTTTGCATGTGGAAAGAAGGGCCACTGGAAGAAAAACGGTACCCAGTCAAGGAAGCTAGGGGAAGCTTCAGGTGCATTTGTCATCGAATTCAATCTATCTGTTTCTACAAATTGGGTATTAGATACAGCTTTTGGTGCTCACATATGTATCCAAATATAGGAACCAAGTAGATTCAGGAAGATTGATCGAGGGGAGGTAGATCTACGAGCATCCAATGGAGCCAGACTTGTTGTTGTAGCTTTTGGGGACTACCACCTCACATTGACAACTGGAATGATCTTGGTGTTAAAGGGTTGTTATTATGTACCTTCTATTACTAAAAACATTATTTCAGTATCTAGATTAGATATTGATGGATTCATCTTCAATTTTGGAAATGAACTTTGCTACTTTTATAAAGATAACATTTGTTTTGGTAGAGCACATTTATATAACGGCCTTTATGTGTTAGACTACACGAACCAAGTAATGGAAATTGATGACAAAGTTAATTCACATGACTCATACCACACCCAAATTTGACATCATCGGCTAGGTTATGTCAATGAGAAACATTTGACAAAATTACATCAAGATGGGTATTTAGATTCATCTAACTAAAACCACTTGGTGTATGTCATGCGTGTCTACAAGGCAAAATGACCAAAGCCCCATTTAGTGGGAAAGGTGAAAGGTCTAAAGAGATTATAGAATTAGTTCACACATATGTGTGTGGACCATTTCTAGTTGAATCAAGGGGTAGGTTCTTGTAATTCATAACTTTTACTGATGATTTTAGTATATATGGATATATTTACTTAATGATGTATAAGTCAGATTATTTTGATCGGTTCAAAGAATACAATAATGAAGTTTAGAACCAGCTTGGTAAGAAGATTAAGAAACTCCACTCATACAGAGGAAGAGAATATCTTAATCAGAACTTCATTGATTTCTTACAGGAGTTTGGGATTCTATCTCAACTCACTCCTCCTTACACACCTCAGTGGAATGGTGTAAGTGAAAGGAGGAACCACACCCTATTGGACATGGTGAGATCAATGATGAGTTATGCGAGTCTTCTATTATCCTTTTGGGGATATGCATTACAAACAGCAGCATACATACTAAACCAAGTACCAACTAAATCGATAAATGGTATTCCATACGAGTTATGGAGTGGACGCAAAGCCATGTTATCGAATTTACATGTGTGGGGTAGAAAAGAATTTTTTAAGGCCTCTTCAGGTAACAAACTTGCACCCCGAGGCACAAAGTGTATCTTTATAGGATATCCCAAGGAAACAAGGGGATATTACCTATACAACCCCTTATATAAAAAGGTTACAGTGGCAAGACATTCCATATTCCTTGAGAGGGAGAACATCTACAAAAGAGATAGTGGGAGCGAGATAGACTTCGATGAAGTCGAGGCTCAAGATACATAGGAGTTGGTACAAGAACAGATTCCACAAAGCCCCGTGGAAGAACAATCTATTATAGAGACACAAGAATTACGTAGGAGCACAAGAGAGGTGAGAGAACCAGAACGATATGGTTTTCTTTTCACTGAGGATAGTGACTCATTATTGGTTGACAAGATGATCCTCTTACCTACAAGGAAGTAGTTGAAGGTGCAAACATTTCCAAGTGGTAAGAAGCCATGAATTATGAAATGGATTCCATGTACCAAAACCAAGTATGGATTTTGATAGATCCTCCAGTTTATGTAAAGCCTATTGGTAATAATTGTATATTCAAGAAGAAACTGGACATGGAGGGACAATTCATCACCTATAAAGCATGAATAGTTGCAAAAGGTTTTAGACAGCGTCAAGGAATTGACTATGATGAAACCTTTTCACCGGTTGCGATGCTAAAATCCATCAGAATCCTGTTGTCCATTGCTTCTTATCATGACTATGAAATTTGGAAAATGGATGTCAAAACACCATTCCTTAACGAGAACCTCCAGGAAGATGTCTACATGACACAACCTGAAGGGTTTGTGACTCCAAAGGATTCCAACAAGGTATGAAAGTTGCAGAAATACATTTATGGATTAAATCAAGCATCAAGGTCATGGAACATTCATTTTGATGAAGCCATAACGGAATTTGGATTTGTTAAGAATGAATGTGAGCCTTGTGTCTTCAAAAGGTTTCGTGGAAGTGCAATAATTTTCCTAATAGTATATGTTGATGACATATTACAAATTGGAAATGAAGTACCTGTCTTACAGTCAGTTAAGGCATGGTTAGATAAATTCTTCTCTATGAAAGACTTGAGTGAGGTAGCATATATTCTTGGGATCAAGATCCATCGTGATAGATCCAAGAGAATGTTGGGCCTGAGTCAAAGTATGTACATTGACAAGATACTAAAGATATTTAGTATGGAACAGTCCAAGAGGGGATTGTTGCCAGTGTCACATGGCATTCATCTTTCCAAGAAAATGTGTCCTCAGACACATGAGGAAAGAAAGAAAATGGAAAGGATACCTTAGGCATCCGCGATTGGGTCAGTCATGTATGTTATGCTATGTATGAGGCTAGATGTTGATTACACATTAAGTACGGCCAGAAAATATCAAGATTATTTAGGAGACTGCCATTGGATGGCAGTCAAGACTATACTTAAGTATCTGAGGCGTACTAAGGATATGTTCC
The DNA here is from genome assembly GCA_963277665.1 of Viscum album. NCBI lineage: Eukaryota > Viridiplantae > Streptophyta > Magnoliopsida > Santalales > Viscaceae > Viscum > Viscum album. The sequence continues at coordinate 1,512,648,360 of OY728127.1, read as the reverse complement.
TGGTTTATAGAGGAGATAAGGAACTAGTCATCATAGGACATGTAGATGCTAGTTTCCAGACTGATCAAGATGACATGAAGTCACAAACTGGATACATCTTCAGTTTGAATGGAGGTGCAGTGAGCTGGAAGAGCTCAAAGCAAAGTGTGGTGGCAGATTCTACAGAGGAGTCCAAATATATCACAGCTTATGAGGCAGCTAAAGAAGCAGTATGGATGCGAAACTTCATCCAAGAGCTAGATGTAGTACCTAGAAGTAAAGATCCTATCACACTCTATTGTGATAATATTGTAGCGGTGGTACTTGCAAAAGAGCCAAGGTTACATCAGCGGACAAAGAACATACTTCAGAAGTATCAACTCTTGAGGGATTTTTCTCAGAGAGGTGAAGTTGCAGTGAGTATTATTTCCACAAAAGACAATGTGGTGGACCCCTTGACTAAATACTTGACTCAGCAGAAACATGATCATCATGTGAGGTCTAGAGAACTAAAAGTCATAGGAAATTGGCTCTAGTCCAAGTGGGAGTTTATTAGAGTTGGTGTCCTGAGAACCAACTATCTTTACTTTGATTACGTGAATGTACACTTATTATATATTGTTCATTGCTCTTCATGACTATAATATAATAATGTCCTGGAATATTTGTTGCATTAATAAGGTTGTGGAAGATCCTCGCTATGATGAGAACCTTAAAATGACATAACAATATTCTTAAATAAAGTTCTACGGTTGGATGACATACTATGATAGGACACATAGTATACAGACCGCCATGTGTGAGTACTCGTAAGATGATGAGACTCTATCTCATGGAGTTCGCACTTGGTAATCTCCAAGATGGGAGATTATGAGAACAGACCCGCCAGTAGTAATTCCGCATGTCTTGGTGTCATCGAACATTTCTATCTATGAGCATGTGTAATGGTCCTTAGACTGGAAGATTATCATTAACTCATGTCATGACTCGCGCACTTAGATTTATTGACAAAACCCATCACGAATACAGTTGGTGGGAAGTAGGGTACGTTGGGTGCATCACGAATGACATGTTGTTAATGGATAAGTTAAGGAAGGATTTGTCCCTTCCATATTTATGGAAGTAGATATATTGGGCCCTTTGATTGAAATAGAACTATTGCCCAAATTCCATGTCCATGGTGTAATGCCGAGCTTATTTCTGGAAGTCAAAGAATGAAAGATCAAGCATATAGGTTTATGACACTGCCATGAAACCAGCTTGATGAGATATCGAGAAAAAGGGATTAAATTACACAGTAAGCATTCATATGAGGTGAAACATCAATGCGGTGTCAACTTCTTTCCCTTGGGTGTCTTGACCTGTTTCTAGACAGTAATCTTAGACTTTAGGAAAGCCTATCTAATGCCAATGAGAAAGAGGCCTAGAGGGTCACACACTAAGTGTATCCAAGTATCTCAAGTAGAATAAAGATTATTCTCGTACCTGGTTTAATAATTATTCAAGGAAGCCTAAATTATTTTAATGATGGAGGAAGAATAAAATGAAAACAATATATACACATCGTGTATTAATTATTACACGCTGTGTAGTTTTCATTTATGAAAGGAAATTAAAAACAAGTACATGCTATGTATTAATGATTACATGCAGTGTAGTTTTTTTATGAAAAACAAGTACATGTCGTGTATTAATGATTACATGCCGTGTAATTTTTACATTCGGGATTTTGAGGATATAATATTGTTTTATTAAATGATATTTATTATAATCAGAATGGGTGCATGTCAAGGAATTAATTATTCGACATGGGGTTTCCAATAAGAGTTAATGAAATAAATAAAATGCATAACGTGTTTATTTATTTTTATAACTCTATAACCTCAAACCCGATTATAAATATCCTCACAACCCCAACACTTTTCCCCAATCGTTGTGCACAACAATTCTAGAGAATTACCTCAAGGCCGAGAGAAATCCTTCCTCTAAGAACGCTCTCAAGACCGAGAGAAATACTCCTCCATCAGATCAAGAAGGTCTAAGGTGGACAACACAAGCAAAGGTTTCTCCACGCTAGCACCTGGAGATTCCTTTGGCGACGTCCAGAGATACATGGTGCACGTGTGGATCACCGCTAGAGGAAGTATACACTTGGATTCTATGATGCAATGACAAATCACATTGGAAAGTGATCAGAAATATCAACGAATAAAGAATGACATAAAAGGTACTTCCTGTCAATTAATTAAATTAATTATAATAAACTTATGATGATCCTTCCTTTATGGTTCCGAGACTTTTTTTCTTCTTTGTATATTTCTGTGATTCGATCCATGGAGACTGGAATTTATCATCGTATTGATCCTGGATTGATCATTGCAAATGACAAAAATCCAAGTGGGCACATCCACCCACGTGCTTCCACTATGCTCGGAACCTTCAGATACCACAAAGTAAGATCACACAGAAAGACCACAAAACAAAGATAGCTCACACCAGGTATAACTCAAAATATAGAAAGTAAGATTTTTATTCGTAAAGCTAAATCATCTTGTACTATTGAGGGACTCATCCCTGGTTAGCGACTGAGGTCAAATCAGCTCTTGGCCCACTGAGGTATACTCGTTTGTTAGGCCACTGAGTTCCACTCGTCTGATGGTCCACCGAGTTCTGCTCGGCTGCTAGGCCACTGAGGTCCGATCGTCTGTTGGGCCACTGATCTCTGTTCGGCTACTCGGACACTGAGGTCCCCTCCTCTGTTGGTCCACAGAGGTCTTCTCATCTATTGGGACATTGAGGTCCACTCGTCTGCTATGCCACTAATTTCCACTCATCTGTTGGGCCACTAAGGTTTGCTCATCTACTGGGACACTAAGGTCTGCTCGTCTGCTGACCCACTAAGGTCCGCTCATCTGCTAGCCCACTGAGGTCCACTCATATGTTGTCCCACTGAGGTCTTCTCACCCACTAGGGTCTGATCGTCTGTTAAGACACTGAGGTCCACTCGTCTGTTGGACCACTGAGGTCCGCTCATCTACTGGGCCACTGAGGTCTGCTTAGCTGCTGGGCCACTGAGGTCCGCTCGGCTGCTGGGCCACTAAGGTCTGCTCCTCTGGTGGTCCACTGAGGTATTATTGGTTGTTACATCACTGAGTTCCGCTCTTATGTTGGGCCAATAAGGTCTGCTCGTCTGCTGGCCCACTAAGGTCCTCTCGGCTATGGGCCCACTAAGGTCTGCTCGTCTGTTGGCCCACTGAGGTCTACTCGTCTGTTGGGCCACTGAGTTCCACTCGTCTACTAGCCCACTAAGTTATGATCATCTGTGAGGCCACTAAGGTCCGCTCGTCTGTTAGGCCACTGAGGTCCACTCGTCTCCTCTGTCACTGAGGTCTGCTCGGCTGCTGGCCCACTGAGGTTCACTCGTCTACTGGTGCACTGAGGTCCTCTCTTCTATTGATCTATTGGTCCACTGAGGTCCACTCATCTAATGGTCCACTGAGGTCTTCTCATCTATTGGGACACTCAAGTTTTCTCATCTCCTGGGCCATTGAGGTCACCTTGTTTGTTAGACCACTCAGCTCTGCTCGGCTACTGGGCCACTAGGGTCAGCTCGGCTACTGGGCCACTAAGGTGTGCTTGGCTGCTAGGCCACTGAGGTTCGCTCAGCTGTGGGGCCACTGAGCGCCACTCGACTGCTGGGCCACTGAGCCCTGCTCTGTTGCTAGGCCACTGAGGTCCACTCAACTATTAGGTCACTGAGGTCCACTTGGCTACTAGTCCACTAAGTTCTAATTAGTTGTTGGGCCATTGAGGTCCAATCATTTGGGGGGCCACTGAGATCCACTTGTCTGTTGGGTCACTGAGGTCCGCTCGTTTGCTGGCCCACTAAGGTCCCCTCATCTACTGGGCCACTGAGGTCTTCTTGTCTGCTGGACCATTGAGGTTCACTCATCTGGTGGCGCACTGAGGTCTTCTTGGCTACTGACCCACTTAGGTACCCTCGGCTACTGGACCACTAAGGTCTGCTCAGCTACAGGGTCACTCAGGTCTGCATAGCTGCGGGGCCACTGAGGTCCGCTCGCCTGATGGGCCACTGAGGTATGCTCACCTACTGGGACACTAAGGTCGGTTATTCTACTAGTCCATTGAGGTCCTCTCGTCTGTTGGGCCACTAAGGTCCACTCAGCTAGTGGGCCACTAAGGTCCGATCAACTACTAGCCCACTGAGGTCCGCTCGACTGCAGGGCCACTGATCTCCCCTCGACTGTGGGGCCACTGAGCTCGACTCTGTTTCTGGGCCACTGAGCTCTACTCTGCTGCTGGTCCACTGAGCTCCACTTGTCTGCTGGTGAGGTCTGCTCGTCTGTTGGCCCACTGAGGTCCGCTCGTCTGTTGGGCCACTGAGGTCCACTCGTCTGCTGGGCCACTGAGGTCCACTCATCTACTGGGCCACTAGGTACGCTCATCTGTTGGGTCACTGAGGTCTGCTCGTCTGCTGGGATACTGAGGTCCGCTCGGTTGTTGGGTTACTGAGCTCTGATTGGCTCTTGGCCCACTAAGGTTCTCTCCTCTGATGGGACACTGAGGTCTGCTCGTCTGCTTTCCCACTGAGGCATGCTCGTCTGGTGGGACAGTGAGGTCTGCTGGCCTACTGGACCACTGAGGTCCACTTGGATGCTAGGCCATTGAGGTCTGCTGGGATGTGGGGCCACTGAGCTCCGCTCAGCTGCTTGGCCACTGAGCTCTGCTCGTCTGCTGGACCGCTGAGCTCTGCTCGGCTTCTGGGCCACTGAGGTCTGCTCGACTATTGGGCTACTGAGGTCTGCTTGGCTCATGGGCCACTAAGGTCCGCTCAGCTGGTGGGTTTCTGAGGTCCGCTCGACTACTAGGCCGCTGAGGTTCGCTTGGCTGTTGGGCCGATGAGGTCCACTCAGCAATGGGGCCCCTGAGGTCCGCTCGGCTGCTAGGCCACTGAGGTACGCTCGTCTACTGGGTCACTGAGGTCTGCTCGACTGTTGGACCACTGAGGTCTGCTCAGTTGTTGGCCCAATGAGGTCCGCTCAGATGCAGGTCCACTGAGCTCCGCTTGGCTACAGGGACACTGAGCTCAGCTCCGATGTTGTGCCACTAAGCTTTGATCGTCTGTTGGGCTAGTGAGGTCTGCTCCTCTACTGGCCCACTGAGGTGCGCTCGTCTGCTGGGCCACTGAGGTCGGCTCATTTGCTGAACCACTAAGGTATGCTCGTCTATTGGTACACTGAGGTCCACTCGTATGCTGGGGCACTGAGGACCACTCGTATTATGGGCCACTGAGGTCTACTCGTCTAGTGGGCCACTGAGGTCTGCTCATCTGGTGGGCCACTAAGGTCCGCTCGTCTGCTGGCCCACTGAGGTCTGCTCGACTGGTGGGACACTGAGCTCCAATCGGCTGCTAGCCCCCTAAGATCTGCTCTTTTTATGGACTATTGAGGTCTGATCGTCTGTTGGTACTTTAAGGTCCCCTCGTCTACTTGCCTATTGAGGTCCGCTCATCTGGTGGGCCACTGAGTTCTGCTCGTCTACTGGCCCAATGAGGTCTACTCGTCTACTGGCCCACTGAGCTTCGCTCGTCTGCTGGCCCACTAAGGTGTGCTCATATGCTAGGCCACTGAGATCTGCTCGGATGGTGGGCCAATGAGGTCTTCTCGGCTGTTGTCCCACTGAGGTCTTCTCGTCTGCTGGGCCACTGAGCTCCGCTCGGCTACGGGGCCACTGAGCTCTGCTCGTCTGTTGGGCCACTGAGCTCTGCTCGTCCGCTGGGCCACTGAGATCCTCTCATCTTCTAGCCCACTAAGGTCCGCTTGTCTGTTGGGATACTAAGGACCGTTCGACTGTTGTGTCACTGAGCTCTGATCGGCTGCTGGCCCAGTGAGGTCTACTCGTCTATTGGTCCAGTGAGGTCTGATAGTCTGTTGGGCCACTGAGGTCTACTCGTATGTTGGGCCACTGAGACTCGCTCATCTGGTAGGCCCCTGAGGTCTGCTCGTCTACTGGGCTACTGAGGTTTTCTCAGCTATTGGTCCATTAAACTCTGATCGGCTGCTAGCCCATTGCAGTCCGATCAGTTGTTGGCCCACTAAGGTCTGATCGGTTGTTGGTCCACTGAGGTCCACTTGTCTAGTGGGCCACTGAGGTCTGCTCATATGTTAGGCCACTGAGGTCCATTCATCTGGTGGACCACTGAGGTCCTCTCATTTGGTGGTCCACTAAGGTCGGCTCGGCTGTTGGGCCATTGAGCTCCGATCAGCTGGTGGCCCACTGAGGTTCTCTCATCTGTTGGGCTATTGAGGTCTGCTCGTCTTCTTTCCCACTGAGGTCCGCTCGTATGGTGGGCCACAGAGGTCCGCTCATCTAATGGACCACTGACATCCACTCATCTGATCGCCCACTAAGGTCCGCTCGTCTTATGGACCATTGAGGTCAGCTCGACTGTTGGGCCATTGAGCTCCGATCGGCTGGTGACCCACTGAGGTCCGCTCGTCTGTTGGGCCACTGAGGTCTGCTCATCTGCTTGCCCGCTGAGGTCCACTCCTCTGGTGGGCCACTGAGGTCCGCTAGTTTGATAAACCACTAAGGTTCGCTCGTCTTCTAGCCCATTGAGGTCGGCTCGGCTGCTGGGCCACTTAGCTCCAATCAGTTGGTGACCCACTAAGGTCTGCTCGTTTACTGGGCCATTGAGGTCCGCTCTTCTGCTGGGCCACTGAGGTTCACTCCTCTGGTGGGCCACAGAGTTCCGCTCGTCTATTGGCCCACTGAGGTCTGGTCATCAGTTAGCCCATTGAGGTATGCTCGTCTTCTGGCCCACTAAGGTCCGCTCGTCTGTTGGGCCACTGAGGTCTTCTCATCTGTTGGGCCATTGAGTTATGCTCCTCTCCTGGGCCACTAAGGTCCACTCATCTCTTGGGCCACTAAGATCTGATCGTCTCCTGGGCCACTGAGGTCCTCTCATCTGTCGGGCCATTGAGATCTGCTCGACTAGTGGGTCACTAAGCTCAGATTGGTTATTGGACCACTGAGGTCTGATCGGCTGCTGGCCCACTGAGGTCCAGTCCACTCATCTGTTAGGACACTTAGATCCACTCAGTTGTTGGGCCACTGAGGTCTACTCACCTACTGGCCCACTGAGGGCTGCTCGTCTGCTGGTATGCTCGTCTACTAGGCTACTGAGGTCCACTAATCTATGGGCCACTGAGGTCCGCTCGGCTGTTGGCCCACTGAGGTCGGCTAGTATGCTGGTCCACTGAGGTCCACTCGTCTGTTGGCCCACTGAGTTTCGCTCGTCTCCCAGGCCACTGAGGTCTGCTCTCCTACTAGGCCACTAAGGTTCGCTCGTTTGTTGGGCTACTAAGGTCCACTCATCTGCTAGCCCACTGAGGTCAGCTTGTCTGCTAGGCCACTGAGGTCCGCTCGTCTGGTGGCCCACTGAGGTCCGCTTGTCTGCTGGGTCATTTAGGTCCACTCTTCTGTTGGACCACTGAGGTCCGCTTAGTTGTTGGGCCACTAAGGTCCACTTGGATGCTGGGTCACTCAGGTCCGCTCGTCTGTTGGTTCACTGAGGTCTGCTCGGCTAGTGGGCCACTAAGGTCCGCTTGTCCGCCCGACTATTGGGCCCATGAGGTCCGCTCGGTTGCTGGCCAACTGAGGGTCACCCGTCTAGGAGGCCACTGAGGTCTTCTCAGCTATTGGGCCACTGAGGTCCGCTTGGCTGGTGGGCCACTGAGGTCCGCTCGTCTGGTGGACCACTTAGGTCCCCTCAGTTGTTGGGATACTGAGGTCGGCTCGGTTGTTGGGTCAGTGAGGTTCACTCGTCTGTTGGGCCACTGAGGTCTGCTTGGCTAGTGGGCCACTGAGGTCGGCTCTGTTACTAGCCCACTGAGGTCCACTCGTCTGGGGGGCCACTGAGGTTCGCTCGTCTGCTGGGCCACTGAGGTCTGCTCGTCTGGTGGGCCACTAAGGTCCACTAGTTTACTAGGCCCCTGAGATCCACTCATCTGTTGGGCCACTAAGGTATGCTCGACTGTTGGGCCACTAAGGTTCACTCGTTTGTTGTGCCACTGAGGTTCGCTCCGCTGCTGGCCCACTGAGGTCCGCTCGTCTGATAGCCCACTAAGGTCCGCTGGGCTGCGGGGCCACTAAGGTTTGCTCAGATGGTGGGCCACTCAGGTCTGATCATCTGCTGGACCACTGAGGTCCGCTCATCTGTTGGGCCACTGGGCCACTGAGGTCCACTTTTCTGATGCGCCACTGAGGTCCGCTCATCTGGTGGCCCACTGAGGTCCGCTCATCTGTTGGGCCAATGAGTTCTTCTCATCTGTTGGGCCACTAAGGTTCGCTCAGCTGCTGGCCCACTTAGGTTCGCTCATCTGGTGGTCCACTGAGATGCGCTCATCTGGTGGCCCACTGAGGTCCACTCGTCTGCTGGGGCACTGAGGTCCACTCGTCTGTTGGGGCACTGAGTTCCACTCGTCTGTTGGGACACTGAGGTCCACTCTTCTGTTGGGACACTGAGGTCCGATCTATTGGTGGCCCACTAAGGTCCGCTCAGCTACTGGGCCAATGAGGTCCGATCTATTGTTGGCCCACTGAGGTTCGGTCATCTGCTGGGCCACTGAGGTCCTCTCATGTGAGGTATGATCGTATGTTGCGCCTCTGAGGTCCGCTCATCTATTGCGCCTCTAAGGTCTACTCATCTGAGGTCCAATCATCTAAGGTCTACTCGTCTGAGGTCCGGTCGTCTGAGGTCCGCTCGTTTGAGGTCCACTCAGGTCCGCTCATCTTCTAGCCCACTAAGGTCCGATCGTCTGCTGGGATACTGAGGTATGCTCATCTGCTGGCCCATTGAGGTTCGCTTGTTTGAGGTCCGCTCATCTGAGGTCCACTCAGGTCTTCTCATCTTCTAGCCCACTAAGGTCCGCTCATCTGTTGGGGTACTGAGGTATGCTCGTCTGTTGGGCCACTAAGGTCTGCTTATCTGTTGCGCCACTGAGGTCCACTCGTCTGGTGGCCCACTGAGGTCCTCTCATCTCTTAGACCACTGAGTTATGCTCGTATGTTGGGCCATTGAGGTCCGATTAGTTGCTATCCCACTTAGGTCTGCTCATCTGGTGGTCCATTGAGGTGCGCTCGTCTGGTGGTTGAATGAGGTCCACTCGTCTGTTGGGCCACTGAGGTCCACTTGTCTGTTGGTCCACTGAGGTACGCTCTTCTGCTGGGCCACTAAGGTCTGATCTACTGGTGGCCCACTAAGGTCTGCTTGGATTCTAGGACACTGAGGTCTAATATGCTGTTGGCCCATTGAGGTTCTCTCGTCTGTTGGTCCACTGAGGTCCACTCGTCTGAGGTCTGCTCATCTTTTGGGCCAATGAGGTCCGCTCGTCTGCTAAGCCATTGAGGTCTGCTTGTCTGAGGTCCGCTTGTCTGTTGGGCCAGTGGGGTCCACTCTTCTGTTAGGCCAGTGAGGTCCGCTCGTCTGTTGGGCCCCTGAGGCCTGCTCATCTTTTAGGCCCCTGAGGTCCGCTCGTCTGCTGGGCCCCTGAGGTCTGCTTGTGTGCTGGGACCCTGAGGTCCGCTCGTCTTTTGGTCCACTGAGGTCCGCTCGTCTGCTGGTCCACTAAGGTCCACTCGTCTACTAGGACACTCAGGTCCGCTCGTCTGTTGGGCTACTGAGGTCCGCTTGTCTGTTGGGCCACTGAGGTCTGATCTGCTACTGACCCACTGAGGTCTGCTTGTTTGCTGGGCCACTGAGGTCCGCTCGTCTGTTGGGCCACTGAGGTCCGATCGTATGAGGTATGATCTTATGTTGCGCCTCTGAGGTCCGCTCGGTTGTTGGGCCACTAAGGTCCGCTTGAATGTTGGGTCACTGAGGTCTGCTCAGCTGCTGGGCACTGAGGTCCGCTCGTTTGCTAGGCCACTCATGTCTACTCGTCTGCTGGGCCACTCAGGTCAACTCCTCTGTTGGGTCACTTGGGTCTGCTCGTCTGCTAAGCCAGTGAGGTTCATTCGTCTATTGGTCCACTAAGGTTTGCTTGTCATATCTTTCATGTCACAGCCGACAGTAGGAATCTCGCTCTCTCGTGCGCTTGACTCTGGGAGATTCCACCCCTCCAGTCATCGGTTGTATTTCAACTGCCGCAAAAACTCACTTAGAGTATATTCAAAGGACTACCTCATCGCAAGAGCCCCAACACCACTGGCGTCATGTCAATCAGACGCCCTGTCTGTAAGATATTGGTGTTTCAGTAAATAGAGGTCGGTTGCATCCAGGTCTGGTCCAACTTGGTCGGACCGACCCGACCAACCCAGCCTGGGGGTCCTGCATGACCCGACTTGTTTCAGCCGACCCGACCCATCCCGGTTGGGTCTGGGCTGACCTAGTCTGTCTTGTCTGAATGGCCAGGCCCATTGGATATTGCTGGACCCAGCCCGGTTTGGCCGTGGGTCTAGCCCGCTAAGTCGCCCAACAACCCGGTTCTTATCCGGCCTGGGCCGCCCAGCGGCCCAGTTCGAGTCATCTGGCTCGGCCCACCTCGGCGGGCAGGTTCAGTCCAACCCGGACATTGTGCGGCGACCGTTTCGTGCAGACAGGCAGTGCCAAGGTGGCACTGCCTCCTCGGCCATCCGGTCCGCTCATGCGAGCCGATCTTCCGTGGGTCCCCCCCCCATCGTCACGGTCTGTGGACTGCGAATTTGAATCATGTGGTGCCCCCAACATGGTCGGATGGCCGAGTTCGTCTACCACCGGCCTTGGTGTTGGCGACCCCTGATGTCGCCACGGCCTAGGTGTCGCGGCCTAGTGTCGCCACTACAGTTGGGTGTCGCGACCTCTCATCGATGTCGTGACCCTTCCCGCTCGATGTCGCAATCTCTCGTGACCTCTTGTCACGCACCACTGCAGTCCCATCTGGACCACGGATACCGTCACATCCAAATTCATTACGCCACGAAGAACGGGAAGAACGCAAGAAGAGGTTAAGGGAAGGAGTCACACATAAGAACACCCAAAGAATGATATGGGTCTTTGTTCGTATAGATTTAGATACGTTTTTGTTAGCAATATCACGAAGAACCAAAAAGGTCGGAAAAATCACAAAAAACATATATCCCTTTTTTCCCGACATCATTAACCACCCCGCAACGACGATCAATCTTCGGTTCAATCTGTTTGTTGATGTTGGAGTTGGTGGCCTAGAACCAACTACTTTGTACTTTATTCATTAATAAATACCATATCACATCTTGATTTTTATTCTGCGTGACAATGCATGTGATAATGTCCTAAGGATAGTTGTTGCATTAAAGGGTCATAGTGGATCCCTACTATGATGAGAACCTGAAAGTGCCATAACACTGTTCTTGAATATATGTTCTATGGCCGGATGATGTTATTTGAGGGACATAAATAATACAGGCCATTAGGGGTGAGGACTCATAAAACTTTGAGGCGCCTTCTCATGGTGTGCTCCCTTGGTAATGTCTAGGAGGATGTTATGAGAACGAGACCCACCAGTAGGAAATCCACATTTCATAGTTTTATTGGATGTTCCTATCTGTAGATGTATGTATTAGTCCTTAGACTTTAATATTGTTATTAATGGGTATTTAAACTCTCACACTTATATTTATTGATGAAAACTGTGATGACACGCTGTTCGCAACGAGGTAGGATATGTTGGGTGCGTCACAAGTGATATTGCATTAATAGATAATGCGAGAAAGGATTTGTCCCTTCTGTTCCATAACGGAAGTAGATATCACAATCCCTTTGATGGAATTTATATAGCCTAAATAAATCCATGGACATGGTGAGCAATGGGAAAGTTCAATTTTGGAAAGTCAAGGAAAGAATAATCGAGCACATGGGTTGATGGCACTAGCACACAACCCACTTGATTCAAGATATCGTGACAAAGGGATTACATTACACGGTAAGCACTCCTAGGAGGTGACACATCGTTGCGGCGTTAAATTCTTTATCTATGGGTTCCTTGGAATGTTGTTAGACTCTAACCTTGGAATTTAGGCAAGCTCTGCCAAATTTCATTGAGAAATAGGCCTAGAGGGTCACACACTAAGTGTGTCCAAGTATCTCAGTTAAATATTAATTTAACAAGTTGAATAAAGATTATTCCGACTGTGGTTTAATAATTATTCAAGGATGCATGATCGCATTTATTTCGACACTAGTTATTTGAGAGAATATATTGTGGGAGAAATAATATATTTATTAGTGAGTAATGTAGTGATATTTATTTGAGAAATAAATATTCATTATTTAAGGTCTAATAAATGTGGTGGAGGAAATTAAGAAAAATGGAAAATAAAAGTACACGTCGTGTATATTAATATATACATACTGTGTAGTTTTTTTGGGAATTTATGAGAAATAATATTATTTATTTAATTAAATAATACTAGGTGTAATTCGTTGGGCGCATGTCAAGTAATAATAGTCAACTGTTATTATTATACATGGGGTATTACTAAGAATTAAATGAAATGAATAAATGCTTTCAGGTAATTAATTCATTTTATTATTCTATGTAATTAAAAATACTAATTATATATTTATCATGAGCCTATCCATTTTTTGTGTGGTTGTGCACAAAGTATTTGGAAAAGCTCTCAAACCAAGAGAGAATTATTTTTCCCCCAAGAACACTCTCAAGCTATGAGAGAAAGATCCACCTCCATCGGATCAAGGGGATCGAAGGCAGACATATCAAGCGAAGACGCTTCTGCGCTATCACTTGGAGATCCCTTCGGCGATGTCCAGAGATACATGGAGCATGTTTGGATCACCGCTATAGGAATCCTACACTTGAATTCTACGATGCAACGACGGATCACATCAGATCGTGACCGGAGACATCAATGAAGAAATAATTCCTTCAAGGTAATTATTGTCAATTAATTAAATTAATTATAACCAACATATGATGATCCTCTATATGGTTCTGGGACTCCCCTCTTTCTTTTTCGTTATTCGTTATATTCCAAAGATCCGACATTTTATTATCGTGACGGATCTCAGATTGATCGTTGTTAACGCTAAAATTAAAGTTGGGTACACCCACCAATATGCTTCCACTGCGCCCGGAACCTACAAGTGGTATCAAAGAGAGTCATATCGTTGATTATAATTATTTAGTTTTTCATTGATGATTTACGCATTTAATAATTTAGTTGTTTAAATTAAAGTTAATCGTTCTTTAAATCTGAATCTAGAGATTTGTTCCTCCTCTATCCTTTCTCGTTCACCTTACAGAAATGAATTTTTCTTTTAATTTTGATTAAAATAAAATAGATTATCTCATCTGAAGGTTCCAAACGTTCCTGGCTGTACAACACTAGAATACACGATATGTTTTCGGAAGTACACACCGTGTAGTCTAGGTTCAATGCATTGGATTGGTCCTCCAAATCAGATCATGTAAATGGATCATATCTAAGTATTTAAGACTCCGTGTGTTGACCAAGAATAGGAGGCACATGGTTTCCGGATTACATGTTGTGTGGCCCATGAAACACGATGTGTAGTCCCTTCGGGTTAGGGTTGGACTGTATACCCCGTATACGGCTTGCCCGGCTGGAAACCATGTAACGTGAATACTACACGGCGTGTGTTCCATTGAACACGCCGTATACTCCGAAAATTTATGAAGTACATCTACACGCCATGTCCTTGGGCGTGTACTTCGGATGGATGATGAATAAAAGTACATGCCATGTAGTCGGAACTACACACCGTGTACACTCATCCAAATTATGCAGATTTATTAAAATTTATTATTATATTATACAAACCCTTGAGACGTGTACCATAGTACATGCGTAAAGTTGAGGCACAACACATGATAAGTGTTTTATATATATGTGTTTAATTTAACATCTGCATAATGTTCATTTCTACTCATTGGGTAGTTATGAACATGAATTCACCGGGTTGCCTCCAAGGTACAAGTTACATACAAAGATAATTTTAAATAAATTTATTTGTTTAAAATTATAGTGGATGAGAATCTCATGGAAATTCAGAAAAGGGTTTAATATAAAATGATTGATTAATTAAAGATAATTAATTGATTCGAGCATGATTTATCTTAAACAAGAACGATTAAAGAATTGAATGCTAGTTTTATTTATACGTAAATATCATTGCATGCATGGATGATCATGAGTTATGCCAAGACCTTTGTATGTGAATGATTTCTTTTAATTTATTTATTTAAATTAAATTTGTTGGTCTGTGAGCCTTCTCCTCATTAATATGTAGAGTCTGTGCGCCCAATGTTTCTTTTATGTAAAACCTCATTTTATCCCTCACCTGCATGTGAGATAAAAGCATATATAATGGATGGAGCTCCCAAGCTAGTGGAGGTGGCTCAAGTTAGGAGCCAAGGTGAAACCAATCCAAGGAGATACAAAGGTAGACAGGTGGAAAGCTGTAAACACAAACCCAAAAGGTCCAAGGTGTTTCTCTCTTGGGTCTTGGGTTAGTTTATCAACCGCTGGATAAAATAACAAATAGAACAAGTTCATGATCATACCGTTTATTTTATTTCTGTCAGTTGCATGGTTTATTTATTGTGGGTGTGTTGTCACGATCACACAATTAATGAATTAAACAAGCATGCAAGATAGAACTAAAATAAGACCGGCTTATGTGTAAAATATTATCTTAGACATAGTTAATCACTTAAGTATATCCCACTAAATATTAACAAGCATGTAATCAAAGATAGTAAAATGGAAATTTACGTATAAAGATAAAATCCCTCAAAGAAATATTAAGTCGGTATAGCCTTCCATAATCTTAGTTAGAATCGAACCATAGTTCAAAGTGCTTGACCAACCCTAGTTGGGGTGATTTCAATTATCAGGGAATTATAATTCAAGGTTTTGGGTTGACTTGATTTGGTTCGCATCAAGGGTTGACTGCCACAACAGGATTTGGTGTGACCAAGAGGCAAAGTTTGAGAAAATCCAAAATAAAAAGATTTCAGGATTGGGGAGTCCACTCAACGGATCAAGGAGCTGCAAGTTAATGCAGTTGGAATTTGGAATGCCTACCTAAAACCCTTTAAGTTTCTTGACCAACCCTAGTTGGGGTAATGTGAAGGGAAATATGGATCCTTGCCACTAGAATATTCAGACAACAAAATATTCCGAAGTCAATGGTGAGGGCTATTGGATTTCGATAAAATAGTGGGAGACTAATAAGTATTAATTTATTTATTTATCTCAGTTTTATCATAATAAAGTACTAAACTTTTTCTCATCTTAATTTGTTGAAACGACAAGAAAATGACTTCAAACATATCATTGTGAACCATACTCGAGAAGGAAAACCTTCTCACCGACACCAATTTCCAAGAGTGGTAGAGGCGTTTACGCATCATCCTTTGCCATGAGAGGAAATTGTATGTGTTGGAAGAGCGTGTTCCAGTTGCATCTGGGAAAGAGGTCAGTGATGAGAAACTATCTCTCTATATGAAACGTATGGATGATTCCACATATGTCCAATGTTTTATGCTATCGGTCATGTCTAATGAGCTCTTGAAGCAACATGAAAACATGGACACGTAAAGCATGATGTCTCACCTTAAGGATCTCTACCAAAAGAAGACGAGATAAGAGAGATATGAGATCTCAAATGATTTGTTTACAACTAAGCTTAGAGAGTCTTCACCAGCTTTGCCTCATGTAGTCAAGCTTATTGGCTACATTGAATGTCTAGACATCTTAGGGATTAAGTTCTCGAATGAGTTGCATACAGATCTCATCCTGTCATCACTTCCCAAGACCTTCTCTAGATTTATTGTCAACTATAATGTGAGAAACAATGAGAAGAGTCTATCAGAACTTCTGACCTTAATTCACTAGGTAGATAAGGACATGGGGCGTGAAAAACCCGCAGTTCTTATGGTGAATAAGAAAAGGAAGGACAGGGGAAATAGGCCAAGGACTTATAAATGGTCTGAATCCCCCGAGCACCATCCCTCAAAGAAGGGGAAGATCCAGAGGCAGGGCAAGGAACGGGAGGCGGTATGTTTTTCATGTGGCAAGCAAGGCCACTGGAAGAGGAACTGCACCCAGAAGCGTGGGGATGATAAAGGTGAATTCGTTATCAAGTGTAATCTTTCCATTTCTACACATTGGGTATTAGATACAGCTTGTGGGGATCACATCTGTATTCAAATTAAGGAACCAAGTAGATTTAGAAAGATTGTCAGAGGAGAGGTGGGTCTTCGAGCTGCCAATGGCGTGAAGCTGGATGCGTTAGTCATTGGTGATTACCACCTCTCATTGCTAATTGGGGTGATTTTGGTTTTACATAACTGTTATTATGTGCCTAGTGTTACCAAAAACATAATTTTTGTATCATGTTTGGATATGGATGGATTTATTTTCAAGTTTAAAAATAAGGGTTTCTTCTTTTATAAGAACAACGTATGTTATGGTATGGTGCATTTAAATAATGGTTTGTATATATTAAATTATGAAAACCAAGTGTTGGCAATCGATAACGAAACAAACTCACATGAGTCATACATCACCCAGTTGTGGCATCACTGTCTCGGTCATGTAAATGAGAAGCGCTTGACAAAGCTCTGCCAAGATGGCTATTTAGACTCTACTGAGCTAAAACCACTTGATAGATATCACACTTGTTTACAAGGTAAAATGACCAAGCCACCTTTTGGTGGACATGGTGAAAGGGCCATAGAGCTTCTAGGATTGGTCCACACAGATGTGTATGGACCATTTCCAGTAGAAGCTAGAGGTAGATGTTCTTACTTCATTACTTTTATTAATGATTTAAGTAGATATGGATATGTCTACTTAATGAGGTATAAGTAAGAATCCTTAGAGAAATTTAAGGAATTCAAGAATGAATTAGAGAATCATCTTGGTAAGAAGATAAAGAAGCTTTGATCGGATCGAGGTGGAGAATATCTGAACCAAGATTTCATCGATCTTATACGGGAGTCTGAGATTCTATCTCAGCTCACTCCTCCTTATACACCACAGTGGAATGATGTTAGTGAAAGGAGGAACTGTACCTTATTGGACATGGTGAGGTCGATTATGAGTCATGCAGATCTTCCATTATCCTTTTGGGGATATGCATTACAGACTACATCATACACATTAAATTGAGTACCAACTAAGGTGGAAAATGGAATTCCCTCCAAGTTATGGAATGGAAAGAAACCCATTTTTTCCACACACACGTGTATAAGGATGTGAGGAATTTGTTAAGGTCTTCTTAGGCAACAAACTATCACCATGGGGCACGAAGTGTATCTTTATAGGATATCCCAAGGAAACGAAAGGATATTACCTATATAACCCTTCAGATAAGAAAGTGATTATCGCCAGACAATCCATCTTTCTCGAGAGGGAGCACATCCTCAAAAAGGATAGTGGGAACAAGATTGACTTCGAAAAAGTTGATGATCAAGATACACATGAGTTGGTACAGGAACAAGTTCCACAAGTCCTCGTGGAAGAGGTTCCATAAACACAAGTACTGCGTAGGAGCTCAAGAGAGGTAAGGGAACCAAAGAGATTTGGTTTCCTAATCACCGAGGATGGTGAATCATTATTGTTAGACAATGATGAACATCTCTCCTACAAGGAAGTAGTAGAAAGCTCAGAAGATGCAAGATGGCTAGAAGCTATGAATTTTGAGATGGATTGCATGTATCAGAACCAAGTCTGGGTTTTGGTCGATGAGCCAATTGATGTAAAGACCGTTGGATGCAAATGGATACTCAAGAGAAAACTGGACATGGAAGGTCAAGTTAGCACCTATAAAGCAAGGCTAGTGGCTAAAGGATTCAGACATCGTCAAGGAATTGACTATGATGAAACCTTCTCGCCAGTTGTCATGTTTAAATCCATAAGAATCATACTTGTCATAGCAGCTTACCATGACTACGAGATTTGGTAAATGGATGTCAAAACAACATTCCTTAACAGGAACCTTCAGGAAGATATCTATATGACACAACTAGAAGGGTTTGTGACACCAGGTGAAGCCAAACGGGTTTGAAAGTTGCATAAATCCATTTATGAATTAAAGCAAGCATTCGGGTCGTGGAACATTCGATTTGATAAAGCCATAGAAGAATTTGGTTTCATTAAGAACAAATGTGAGCCATGTGTTTATAAGTGGTTTGGGAATGCGGTCGTTATCCTAGTGGTATATGTTGATGACATATTGCTTATTGGAAATAATGTACCAGTCTTACAGTCAGTTAAGGACTGGTTGAACAAGTGTTTCTCCATGAAGGATTTGGGTGAAGCAGCCTACATTCTAGGGATCAAGATCATTCGTGATAGATCCAAGAGGATGCTTGGACTAAGTCAGAGTACATACATTGACCAGATACTAAAGAGATTTAGTATGAAACAATCCAAGAGGGGATTGGTTCCAGTGTCACATGACCTGCATCTTTCTAAGAAAATGTGTCCTCAGACACAATAAGAGAAAGATTGAATGAGTAAGATCTCATACACTTCAGCTATAGGATCCATCATGTATGTCATATTATGTATCAGGCTTGATGTTGCCTATGCATTGAGCATGGTAGGCAGATATCAAGAAGATCCAGGAGAACAACATTGGACTGTTGTTAAGACTATCCTTAAGTATCTAAAAAGAACTAAGGATATGTTCCTGGTGTATGGAGGAGATGATGAGCTTGTTATCAGAGGGTATACTGATGCTGGTTTTCAGACAGATCAGAATGATCTGAAGTCACAATCTGGATATGTTTTCTGTCTCAATGGAGAAGCTGTGAGCTGGAAGAGTTCAAAGCAGTCAGTTGTCGCCGATTCTACAGCGGAGTCTGAATATATAGCAGCTTCTGATGCACCCAAGGAATCCGTCTGGATTTGGAACTTTGTCCAAGAGCTTGATGTGGTGCCTAGAAGTAAAGATCTTATCACGTTGTATTGTGATAATACTGCAACGACGGCTCTTGAAAAAGAACCAAGGTCACATCAATGGACAAAGCACATACTTTGGAAGTATCACATCTTGAGGGATTTCTATCAAATGGGTGAAGTTGCAGTGAGCAGAGTGTCCACAGAAGAGAACGTGGCAGACCCCGTGACTAAAGACTTATCTTAGCAAAAGCATGAATATTATGTGAGAGCTAGCGAGTTAAAGGTTGTTAGTAGTTGGCTCTAGTCCAAATGAGAGTCTGTTGGAGTTGGTGACCTAGAACCAAATACTTTATACTTTATTCATTAATAAATAACTTATCACATTTTGATTGTTCTCCTGCGTGACAATGCATGTGATAATGTCCTAAGGATAGCTGTTGCATTAAAAGGTCATAGTGGATCCCTACTATAATGAGAACCCAGAAGTGTCATAACACTATTCTTGAATATATGTTCTATGGTCGAATGATATTATTTGAGGGACACAAATAATACATGTCATTAGGGGAAAGGACTCATAAAATTTTGAGGCACCTTCTTATGGTGTGTATCCTTGGTAATGTCCAGGAAGATATTATGAGAACGAGACTCGCCAGTAGGAAATCCACATTTCATAGTGTCATTGGATGTTCATATCTACGGACATGTGTATTGATCCTTAGACTTTAAGATTATTATTAATGGGTATTGCAACTCGCGCACTTAGATGTATTAACGAAAACTGTGACGACACACTGTTCGCAGCGAGGTAGGATACGTTGGGTGCATCACGAGTGATATTGCATTAATAGATAATGCGAGAAAGGATTTGTCCCTTCTGTTCCATAACGGAAGTAGATATCTCAGACCCTTTAATGAAATTGATATAGCCTAAATAAATCCATGACCATGGTGAGGAATGGACAAATTCAATTCCGAAAAGTTAAAGAAAGAATAATTGAGCACATGGGTTGATGACACTAGCATGCAACCCGCGTGATTCAAGATATCGTGACAAAGGGATTACATTACACGGTAAGTGTTTGTAGGAGGTGACACGTCGTTGCGGCATTAACTTCTTTCTCTATGGGTGTCTTGGCGTGTTGCTATACGCTAACCTTGAACTTTAGGCAGACTCCACCTAATGCCACTGAGAAAGAGGGTTAGAGGGTCACACACTAAGTGTGTCCAAGTATCTTAGTTAAATATTAATTTAACAAGTTGAATACAAATTATTCACGACTGTGATTTAATAATTATTCAAGGATGCATGATCGCATTTATTTTGACACTAGTTATTCGAGAGGGTATATTGTGGGTGAAACAATATATTTATTAGCGAGTAATGCAGTGATATTTATTTGAAAAATAAATAGTCATTATTCAAGGTCTAATAAATGTGGTGGATGAAATTAAGAAAAATGAAAAATAAAAGTACATGCCTTGTATATTAATATATACACGTCGTGTAGTTTTTCTGAGAATTTATGAGAAATAATATTATTTATTTAATTAAATAATATTAGGCGCATGTCAAGTAATAATAGTCAACTGTTATTATTAGACACGTGGTATTACTAAGAATTAAATAAAATGAATAAATGCTTTTGGGTAATTAATTCATTTTATTATTATATGTAATTAAAAATCCCAATTATATATTTCTCATGAGTCTAGCCTTTTTTTTGTGTGGTTGTGCACAACGGATTTGGAAAAACTCTTAAACCAAGAGAGAATTTTTTTTTCCACCAAGAACGCTCTAAAGCTACGAGAGAGAAATCCACCTCCACCGGATCAAGGCGATCGAAGGCGGACATCGCAAGCGAAGACACTTCCGCGCTAGCACCCGGAGATCCTTTCGGTGACGTCCAGAGATACGTGGAGCACGTGTGAATCACCGCTAGAGGAATCCTACACTTGGATTCTACGACGCAACGACGGATCACATCGGATCGTGACCGAAGACATCAACGAAGAAAGAATTCCATCAAGGTAATTCTTGTCAGTGAATTAAATTAATTATAACCAACATATGATGATCTTTTATATGGTTCCGAGACTCCCCTCTTTCTTTTTCATTTTTCGTTTTATTCTAAAGATTCGGCGTTTTATTATCGTGACGGATCTCAAACTGGTTGTTGTTAACACTAAAATTAAAGCTAAGTACACCCACCGACGCGTTTCCGCTGCGCCCGGAACCTACAGTTGATTGGTCCGCGTTCGTCGTAGAATTACAAGAACGGAGGAAGGGAAGAATTCACTTAAGAATAAAACCCCCTACTTGGGAAATGGATAAGTCGAGGATGAACGCTCGTCGTCGTCCGTCGATCTCCGAATCTAATCCCGCCCTCCAAGGATGTCGTTGTCGCTTTCTGATCATAATGAATTATAATTGATAATAAAAACATTTGATAGAAATAAATATATATCAAATATATATATTTATTATCGTATGAATTTAATATATGCATATCTAAGGGTCGGGGGGAATTGGAAGACGGAAAATTTGATAGGAAAACGTGCATCGTAGTGGCCACACGTCTAATCAGGAAATTGTAAGTTTAATATATATAGTTGATTCGTAATTCTCCCTATATATATATATATACCTCGAATTTAGCCCATCTCGTGCCTTAGGACTAGGGGAACGAATGACAATAGAGGACAAACGTTGGAATTTATTACGATTCGGCGGTTACTTTCCCGTTGGAATAAATTTCGAGGTGTGAGGAAGCGAACGGCCACGGAGACCGAGAACGCAGCTTTGGCGAGGTACTGTTTCTGGTTCGAACACTATTTTGTTGGCTTATCTGCGGCCCAGGATTTTCACATCCTATTCTTCAGGCAAGGCATTCTTTCTGGTTCGAACACAGGATTCGGACCTTTGTTGTGTTACGTGCATGACAAGAACATCACTGTACTCACGCGCTTTATTTATGCTCAAAACAGAGTACATGATACAATCCAGGCAAAACAGATGAAGAACAGAAGCACTTGGAAGCGAAACTCGAAGCAATGAGGATGCTGGGCTTCTTCTCCGATCTCTCCCGGAGGATCTCTCGCAGGAACTCGCTAGGGATTCACCGAATTGAACGATAACAAGAGTTGGGGAGCCGAAAATGATCGGGAAAAAAAATGATACCTCTGAAGGCCAGCTTGCAAGGGTAATCAATTCCTCTGACAGGCGCAGGTGGCGTAACATCATCGACGAACCAGCACAAGCTTCATGGCACGATAAAAACCTAAGCATCGCAGGAAGGCCGCGTGGACGGCCAAGATGAGGTTGTTCTCATAATATGTATGCATGAGCATCAAATGTAAAATATAAACGGCAGAATTGTAAAAACAATTTTAATATGGAAATCCAAATTTACAAATCTTTAATATTTACATCGAAAATTGGCGATGTTTTGCACCTAGTGTAATTGAATTGGAATCATATTCAACGTATCTACACAATGGTTGAATTTGGATAATGTCAAAACCTTAGTCAAACTATCAGTCAGTGTTGTCAAAAGCGCGCGCCTTGGTGTGAGGCAAGGCGAGGCGAGGTGCACCCCGTGCGCCTTAATATGGGCGAGGCGAGGCAACCTCACCGAGGCGTGCCAAAGGCGCGCGCCTCGCGCGCCAAACCCAGTGGTGGTAAAAGCGCAAGGCGCCGTAAGGCGCACCAGTGGCGGCTGGGATCGAGGGCGACAAAAATCATGGGTACTGCCTACAGGTATAGCAGAGAGGCGATGGAGATCGGGGGTGATAGTTTAGGGGGTGGCGGCGAAAATCAAGATTGGATGAAAATTTTGGGTACAAACATAAATCGGGGGTACAGACACGGGTGGCAGAGATCAAGGGCAACGACAGTTGGGGTGGCGGGTGGCCCCTGATGAAATTCATGGTGGCGGGTGGGTGAGGGCTATCGGCGAAGATCGCGACGGAGATCGGGACGAATATCGGAGTAGGAGGCCAAAACTGTGGTGCGGGTCAGTCATAAATTCAATCAAATAGAATATTTAATATATTAATAAAAAAACATAACTATAAAAACATCATTGACAACAATACCGAGTTGTACGGCGAATTGATTATGATTTTGGTTAAAAATTATCGGTATGTATTTTAATTTGTATTTTTTTGATTGAATTTAAGTTTTTTTAAATTTAAAATATTGTTGAAAACTGTATATAATTAATTATGTGTGCATCCCTTAGTTGCGCCTTAATTGCGCCTCGTGCCGCATCTCCAAACAGTATTTGTGTCTTATTGCGCCGCGCGCCTTTGACAACACTGCTATCGGTTGAATTATTGTCAGCATGTATCTTATTGACACATATTGTTATTCATTCAGCAACTTCTCTAACAAAATGAAGTCTAATATCTATGTGTTTAGACCTATCATGACTAGCTAATTTCTTGGACAAATGTAGAGCTATCTCTACATACAATAATAACATAACAATATAAAGAGGGTTTTGAAAGCAAACCTCTATCCCAAATAACCTCATTGACAACCTTGGTTAAGACAATATACTTGTAACATCCCAAGTAAGTAATGAATAATAGATATTTTTATCTATGTCTATTAATGAATTAGATAGTGTTTTAGAGGCTTAAAATGAGAATAAATCCAATCTTAAGCATGGAATACACTAATATTTTTAAAAGATTGTTTTAGTGCCTTTTGATGGCAAACCATTTTTAAATCAAACTTTTGACAATTTTATAAGCTATATTTGTCAAAATAAACTTATTCTTTATGATTGGGACATTGAAATTTACTTTGGATAAATTTCTGGTATTTTTCTGATAATGTTCATTTTTTAATGAATAATGAAAAGTGTTGTATTTTAATTCAAACCCTCTTTTTAATCTAATTTATTTATATAATTAGATTATCTTTTGAATTGGTTTTAAAGTTCAATTAGAATATATTTTTACCATTTAATCCAATAGTGGTCGTTGGAATTAATTTCACTTTGAAATTGGACTTAAACTAGTGTCAATCTTTTGATACTTATTGTTTCATAAAAACACGTTATTTGCTCTTACATCGGGAATTAATTATTAAATTAATTAATGTAAATTATATGTTTTGAATTTTGTAAAATAGACATCATTTTTGAATTCGGAATATCAAATATAGCTTAGGGTGATGTTTTGGTATTTTTCTGAAAATTTTCAATTTTTGATGAATAGTGAAACCACTAAGTGGTACATAAAAACTGATTTTTCATTTAAATGAAATTTTACCACCTCTGTGTTTTAAATTTCAAAAATCCGACATACATGGTTGTCATTAAGAATTAAAATGTGGTTCAATGGGATTAAAATAATTTTTTGGTGAATAGTAACTTTTAAGTTTTTAATCACGATTAGAGGTAATTAGTGTAATTTAAGGTAAAAATAATGTTTTAATAATATGAAATGACCTAGACACATGTCTTACCCTTATTGGATGTGTCATGGCTGACCAAGACAACCCATGGGTCGATTTTTGGGACCCCATGGAGCCACTTGGGTAAGATAAAGACATTAATGCCTTTTATTTAAAGTAAAAGTAAAAATGTCACAAACATGAGTTGTTTTACTAAAACAATTTTTAAATGGGGTTATACAAGTCATATTTTTTTAGTATAAATATTCATTAGAAAGCTAAAAAGATTTCCTACATCATAGTATTTTTTTATAATTTTTAGACATTAAATAAATTAAATTATTTATGACATCATGATGATGCAGCGATTACCTCATTATTTAACGATTTAAATAAAATGAAAAGATAATATAAAATCTAAGACCTAAACATGTCAAAAACCTGTTGGATGAGTATATTTCGAACCCTTATCACCTTATCCTCGAAATACATCAATGTGAGACCTTTAAAATCTGAAACTCATTTGAAAATAAAGTAACATTTTGTAACTTTCCAAGAGTACCCATCCTCTCCTCTTATAAAAGACCCCCACCTCTACCACCTTACCCACACTTCCAAAGCCTTTGGCTCAGCCAACCCCTGCCCATTTTGTCTCTCCACATCCCTCTCCAACTCTTAGAAGCCTCACTTTGGGCAGAAGTATTCCCAAGGAATCCTTTGAGCTCAAATCAAAAAGAGTTACCCGTTTTAAAGGTAGTGTTTTCTCTTGTGTTCTTATGTTTTATTTTGCTTCTCCAACCCTCTAAACTCTTTTTATTCCTTCCTTTTGTAACAACACCAGTATCTTAAATATACTAGGATGTTTTTATAAGAAGGATTCGAGCTATACTTACACACACCTACATCTAATGGTTAAAGAACATACTGTTTCCGTGGATGACGAATTTCTGTCTCACGAAATGATGATTGTTCAATATTCTTCTAACACCTTCAAAGGTGGCCATTAAGATGTCACTATATTTATATATGATATATAATATGTTTATGCTTTACTTAAGCTTCTGTATTTTTCATTTATGACATATCTTTATGGTTTCCATTATGGGTAAACGCGATATCTTCATTTTAGGAAGTGCGGAATACCGCCCCCTCAAAGTGATTTGATTCGTTAATACTATATGTGGTACGTATAAAGGATAGATTTAATGATATTATATATGATACAATACTGGAATTATAATACTATTATGTATCATTATGTTTTAATTCCATTAAATATGAAATAGAAATGGAAGTAGCGTTCATGCGTACGTACGGCTTACCGTCTCCATGAACGGTGCATTTCATTTCTTACCTCTAAATGTTATGTAATATTATAAATGCATGTATATACTGGATATATATGATATATATGATATCTACATCATGAGTATAACTCTGGATATAATGGATACATGAACAACTTGTAATTATAAAGAGCTTATTTTTTACTCAAGTACCAATGATCGTTAAAATGACCGTTATTAACTTAAATAATTACATAGTGTTCATGACATGGTAATAAGTGATATAAAAGGAATAATGAACTTGAAAAGGTTTTTAAGCAAGTAGAAATTAACTCAAGTTTATTATTCAGGAGGTTAAAAAATGATTGAGTCAAGTCGGACCCGAGGTAAGGGACTTCGTCTCAATCTCCTTTCATTGAGGCATATTTTGTTTTATACACAACCTTCTTTTATACGATGTATAAACCCCTTTGACTTTTACGTTTATCCAAAAGGAATCTTTTTTATACGAAGCGTTTTAATAAACGACAAAAGGGAATGTTTTTGTCGTACGTATGCGGCGACAACGACTTCTCCGCCGCCATGACCATTATTTGAGTTTCAGCTTCCTCTACAAGCCATACCTTTTTTTAAAAAGAAAAATAAATACCATGTTTTACTTTTCTTTTATTTTGGTATTGAAAATGGTTTTCATAATGTTTTTACATCAATGTGTTGTATTGCTATCTTGTGATTGAAAGGTGGAAATGTTATGTTTCCTTTATGCATGTTTTATGTGATATGATTATGCTGTGGTTCTTGGGCATTATTATGAAGATGGGTGGTTCGGTGATAAACTAAGGGCGGGTGAGCCCGATATAGCTCTCCAATGCATTGGGTAACGCGAAGGAGTTAAACGTTAAGGTTTCTCCGAAGAGATTTAGGGAATATACTGTGATGGGTATTCCAAACGTAACCAAGAGGGTTACTCCCTACGTAAGAATGTTATGAATGCCTCAAGTTACCTTTATGTCTTATGATTTATATGATTTATTCAAGATTTTATGAGGTATGTTAAAGTGCTTGTGTTTTATGGGTAAAGTATGATTTCATTCTTATGTATATATGTACTCATGTTTCCATTCCATACTTTTTATAACCCTTACTGAGCTTTTTATGCTCATCCCAAATTTTTTGAAATGTTTTCACAGGTCAAGGGATTGGTACATGATATGATGATAGTGTCAAGGAAGTGACAAGAAAGAATCCATGATTTATTTTAAATATGTTTCCGTTGATGGGAAAATGAATACTATCTTTTATGTAACCACTTTATTTAAATGTGGAATGTAATGCAAGTTTTATGATCTAATTCTCTAAAACTCTAAACCTAAAAAGATTCTCAATGTGTAATCTTGTAATAACTCAAGATTAAGTAAGGTTTAAGGCTGGGGCCTTATAGTTGGTATCAGAGGTCGGTTTAGATAACTTTAGGAGTTAGAAAATTGTTAAATTATAAATTAATTTATGGTATGATTGAAATGATATAGCATTTAAAGATTACCATGTTGCTTCTCCTATGATATTTCTGTGTTAAGAATGGTTTTTCATAGAGGAAACATAACAGATTTTCTGGGAAGGCATACAGAGGGAAATGACCTTTCAAATCAGTATCCTGAGATGGTCAGAATCAGAACTAAACAGTTTGTTGTAGTGATGACTTAGTTGACTCAGGTGAAAAATGTTGGTTGTTTTTATTGATGATATTTTGGTGTTTTCTAAAGGTAATGAGGAGCATGAAAGTCATTTAAGGGTTATCTTGCAAACCTTAAAAGGAAAGAAACTGTATGGAAAATTCAGCAAGTGTGAGTTTTGGTTACAACAAATTTCTTTCCTTGGTCACATTGTTTCAAAAAATGACATAATTGTTGATCCTGCAAAAACAAAGGTTGTTGAAGAATGACCAAGACTCACAAATGTAACTAAGATTCGTAGCTTCCTTGGTTTGGCAGGCTATTACTGAAGGTTTGTTAGAAATTTTTCACGGTTATCTAGTCCAATGACGAAGCTAACTCGGAAGGATGTTAAGTTTATATGGACAAAAGAATATGATGATTGTTTTCAAGAGTTGAAAAGAAGATTGGTGAATGCTCCAGTTTTGGCACTACCTTCCAGGAATGTGGAGTTTGTTATCTACAGTGATGCTTCATTGAAAGGACTTGGTTGTGTCCTAATGCAGAATGATCAGGTAATTGCTTATGTTTCACGTCAGTTGAAAACTCATGAGGTAAATTACCCTACACATGATTTGGAATTAGCTGCTGTTGTTTTCGCTCTAAAAATTTGGAGGCATCATTTGTATGGAGTAAAGTGTGAAATATATACCGATCACAAAAGTTTAAAGTATATATTCACTCAGAAAGAATTGAACATGAGACAGAGGAGATGGCTAGAATTAATCAAGGATTTTGATTGTACAATTCATTACCATCCGGAAAAAAAAATTGGTTGATGCTTTGAGTCGAAAAAGTAATGCTTCATTAACAATGTTGCATTTGGAATGTGATCCTTTGGTTAAGGATTTGATGAAATTTGGCATAGAATTTTTTGGTGTAGGATTTCAACTGTTTCGTATCAGGTATAAGAGAAATCTTCTCTATCAGACAGAATCAAGCAAGCACAGAAGCAAGACAGTGAGTTGCAGAAAAAGGTAGAGCTGGTTCAGAAGGGTAAGTTGCCTGAATTCAATATTGATAATGATTGTGTTTTGAGATTTGAGAAGAGATTGTGTGTGCCTTGTGATTCACAGTTGAAGAGAGAGTTGTTATGTGAAGCTCATAGTTCTCCGTTTTCAGTTCATCCTGGCAGTACTAAGATGTACAGAGATCTTGCGGGAGTATTACTGGTGGGATGAAATGAAAAGAGATATTGCTGATGTTATAGTGAAGTGTTTGACTTGTCAGCAGGTTAAAGCAGAGCGACAGTTACCGAAAGGGTTGCTTCAGCCTTTACCGGTACCAGAGTGGAAATGAGAGAATATATCCATGGACTTCGTTGTGGGATTGCCGAGACACCTTGAGGTAATAATGCAATTTGGTTATTGTTGATCGCTTGACTAAATCTGCTCATTTCCTTGCTATATGAGATACTTTTTCCCTAGATCAACTTTCCCGTTTGTATCTTAAAGAGATAGTAAGGTTACATGGAGTTCCCCTCTCCATCATATCTGATCGTGATCCCCACGTTTACTTCTAACTTTTGGAAAGGCCTTCAGAAGTCGTTGGGTACTGAATTAAATTTTAGTACAGCTTTTCATCCTCAATCAGATGGGCAGTCAGAATGAACAATTCAGACTTTGGAAGATATGCTACGTGCTTGTTCGATGGATTATCAGGGAATTTGGGACCAACATCTTTCTTTGGTTGAATTTTCATATAATAACAGTTTTCATTCCAGTATACAGATGACACCATTTGAGGCGTTATATGGGAAGCGGTGTCGAACTCCAACTTTCTGGGATGAAGTGGGTGAAAGGAAGCTGATGGGACCAGAATTGGTAGAAGAGTTGGCAGAAAAAGTTCAGCTGATACAGAAACACATGAGAACAGCTCAGAGCAGGCAGAAGAGTTATGCGGACAACAGGAGGAAGGATCTCTCTTTTGAGGTTGGTGATCATGTTTTTCTCAAAATCTCACCATGGAAAAGTGTGATGCGATTTGGTAAGAAAGGATAACCGGGTCCAAGGTTCATTGGACCATATGAAATTCTGGAGAGAGTTGGATCAGTTGCTTACCGAGTGACTTTACCTCCGAGTTTATCTCAGGTACACAATGTTTTTCATGTTTCGATGTTGAGAAAGTATATGCCAGATCCATCTCATGTTTTGAGTCCAAAGGTAGTTCAGCTGGAAGAGAACCTATTTTATGAGGAACAACCGGTCCGGATTCTTGACCATAGGGAGCAAGTGTTACGGAATAAGGTGATTCATCAGGTAAAGGTTTTGTGGAAAAACCACATGATTGAAGAGACAACATGAGAATCTGAAAATGCAATGAGGGCTAAATACCCCCACTTATTCGATAAGTAAATAAATTGCGGGGACGCAATTTTCTGAAGGGGGGAAGGATGTAACATCCCAAGTAATGAATAATAGATATTTTTATATATGTCTATTAATGAATTAGATAGTGTTTTAGAGGCTTAAAATGAGAATAAATCCAATCTTAAGCATGAAATACACTAATATTTTTAAAAGATTGTTTTAGTGCCTTATGATGACAAACCATTTTTAAATCAAACTTTTGACAATTTTATAAGCTATATTTGTCAAAATAAACTTATTCTTTATGATTGGGACATTTAAATTTACTTTGGATAAATTTCTGGTATTTTTCTGATAATGTTCATTTTTTAATGAATAGTGAAAAGTATTGTATTTTAATTCAAACCCTCTTTTTAATCTAATTTATTTATATAATTAGATTATCTTTTGAATTGGTTTTAAAGTTCAATTAGAATATATTTTTATCATTTAATCCAATAGTGGTCGTTGGAATTAATTTCACTTTGAAATTGGACTTAAACTAGTGTCAATCTTTTGATATTTATTGTTTCATAAAAACACGCTATTTGCTCCTACAGTGGGAATTAATTATTAAATTAATTAATGTAACTTATATGTTTTGAATTTTGTAAAATAGAAATCATTTTTGAATTCGGAATATCAAATATAGATTAGAGTGATGTTTTGGTATTTTTCTGAAAAACTTCAATTTTTGATGAATAGTGAAACCACTAAGTGGTACATAAAAAACTGATTTTTCATTTAAATGAAATTTTACCACCTCTGTGTTTTGAATTTCAAAAATCCGACATACATGGTTGTCATTAAGAATTAAAATGTGGTTCAATGGGATTAAAATAATTTTTTGGTGAATAGTAACTTTTAAGTTTTTAATCGCGATTAGAGGTAATTAGTGTAATTTAAGGTAAAAATAATGTTTTAATAATATGAAATAACCTAGACACATGTCCTACCCTTATTGGATGTGTCATGGCCGACCAAGACAACCCATGGGTCGATTTTTGGGACCCCATGGAGCCACTTGGGTAAGATAAAGACATTAATGCCTTTTATTTAAAGTAAAAGTAAAAATGTCACAAACATGAGTTGTTTTACTAAAACAATTTTTAAATGGGGTTATACAAGTCATATTTTTTTAGTATAAATATTCATTAGAAAGATAAAAATATTTCCTACATCATAGTATTTTTTTTATAATTTTTATACATTAAATAAATTAAATTATTTATGACATCATGATGATGCAGCGATTACCTCATTATTTAACGATTTAAATAAAATGAAAAGATAATATAAAATCTAAGACCTAAACATGTCAAAAACCTATTGGATGAGTATATTTCGAACCCTTATCACCTTATCCTAGAAATACATCAATGTGAGACCTTTAAAATCCGAAACTCATTTGAAAATAAAGTAACATTTTGTGACTTTCCAAGAGTACCCCTCCTCTCCTCTTATAAAAGACCCCCACCTCTACCACCTTACCCACACTTCCAAAGCTTTTGGCTCGGCCAACCCCTACCCATTTTGTCTCTCCACATCCCTCTCCAACTCTTATAAGCCTCACTTTGGGCAGAAGTATTCTCAAGGAAGCCTTTGAGCTCAAATAAAAAAGACTTACCCGTTTTAAAGGTAGTGTTTTCTCTTGTGTTCTTATGTTTTATTTTGCTTCTCCAACCCTCTAAACTGTTTTTATTCCTTCCTTTTGTAACAACACCAGTATCTTAAATATACTAGGATGTTTTTATAATAAGTATTCGAGCTACACTTACACACACCTACATCTAATGGTTAAAGAACATACTGTTTCCATGGATGGTGAATTTCTGCCTCACGAAACGATGATTGTTCAATATTATTCTAACACCTTCAAAGGTGGCCATTGAGATGTCACTATATTTATATATGATATATAATATGTTTATGTTTTACTTAAGCCTCTGTATTTTTCATTTATGGAATACCTTTATGGTTTCCATTATGGGTAAACACGATATCTTCATTTTAGGAAGTGCGGACTACCGCCCCCTCAAAGTGATTTGATTCGTTAATACTATATGTGGTACGTATAAAGGATAGATTTAATGATATTATATATGATACAATACTGGAATTATAATACTATTATGTATCATTATGTTTTAATTCCATTAAATATGAAATAGAAATGGAAGTAGCGTTCATGCGTACGTACGGCTTACCGTCTCCATGAACGGTGCATTTCATTTCTTACCTCTAAATGTTATGTAATATTATAAATGCATGTATATACTGGATATATATGATATATATGATATCTACATCATGAGTATAACTCTGGATATAATGGATACATGAACAACTTGTAATTATAAAGAGCTTATTTTTTACTCAAGTACCAATGATCGTTAAAATGACCGTTATTAACTTAAATAATTACATAGTGTTCATGACATGGTAATAAGTGATATAAAAGGAATAATGAACTTGAAAAGGTTTTTAAGCAAGTAGAAATTAACTCAAGTTTATTATTCAGGAGGTTAAAAAATGATTGAGTCAAGTCGGACCCGAGGTAAGGGACTTCGTCTCAATCTCCTTTCATTGAGGCATATTTTGTTTTATACACAACCTTCTTTTATACGATGTATAAACCCCTTTGAATTTTACGTTTATCCAAAAGGAATCTTTTTTATACGAAGCGTTTTAATAAACGACAAAAGGGAATGTTTTTGTCGTACGTATGCGGCGACAACGACTTCTCCGCCGCCATGACCATTATTTGAGTTTCAGCTTCCTCTACAAGCCATACCTTTTTTTAAAAAGAAAAATAAATACCATGTTTTACTTTTCTTTTATTTTGGTATTGAAAATGGTTTTCATAATGTTTTTACATCAATGTGTTGTATTGCTATCTTGTGATTGAAAGGTGGAAATGTTATGTTTCCTTTATGCATGTTTTATGTGATATGATTATGCTGTGGTTCTTGGGCATTATTATGAAGATGGGTGGTTCGGTGATAAACTAAGGGCGGGTGAGCCCGATATAGCTCTCCAATGCATTGGGTAACGCGAAGGAGTTAAACGTTAAGGTTTCTCCGAAGAGATTTAGGGAATATACTGTGATGGGTATTCCAAACGTAACCAAGAGGGTTACTCCCTACGTAAGAATGTTATGAATGCCTCAAGTTACCTTTATGTCTTATGATTTATATGATTTATTCAAGATTTTATGAGGTATGTTAAAGTGCTTGTGTTTTATGGGTAAAGTATGATTTCATTCTTATGTATATATGTACTCATGTTTCCATTCCATACTTTTTATAACCCTTACTGAGCTTTTTATGCTCATCCCAAATTTTTTGAAATGTTTTCACAGGTCAAGGGATTGGTACATGATATGATGATAGTGTCAAGGAAGTGACAAGAAAGAATCCATGATTTATTTTAAATATGTTTCCGTTGATGGGAAAATGAATACTATCTTTTATGTAACCACTTTATTTAAATGTGGAATGTAATGCAAGTTTTATGATCTAATTCTCTAAAACTCTAAACCTAAAAAGATTCTCAATGTGTAATCTTGTAATAACTCAAGATTAAGTAAGGTTTAAGGCTGGGGCCTTATAGTTGGTATCAGAGGTCGGTTTAGATAACTTTAGGAGTTAGAAAATTGTTAAATTATAAATTAATTTATGGTATGATTGAAATGATATAGCATTTAAAGATTACCATGTTGCTTCTCCTATGATATTTCTGTGTTAAGAATGGTTTTTCATAGAGGAAACATAACAGATTTTCTGGGAAGGCATACAGAGGGAAATGACCTTTCAAATCAGTATCCTGAGATGGTCAGAATCAGAACTAAACAGTTTGTTGTAGTGATGACTTAGTTGACTCAGGTGAAAAATGTTGGTTGTTTTTATTGATGATATTTTGGTGTTTTCTAAAGGTAATGAGGAGCATGAAAGTCATTTAAGGGTTATCTTGCAAACCTTAAAAGGAAAGAAACTGTATGGAAAATTCAGCAAGTGTGAGTTTTGGTTACAACAAATTTCTTTCCTTGGTCACATTGTTTCAAAAAATGACATAATTGTTGATCCTGCAAAAACAAAGGTTGTTGAAGAATGACCAAGACTCACAAATGTAACTAAGATTCGTAGCTTCCTTGGTTTGGCAGGCTATTACTGAAGGTTTGTTAGAAATTTTTCACGGTTATCTAGTCCAATGACGAAGCTAACTCGGAAGGATGTTAAGTTTATATGGACAAAAGAATATGATGATTGTTTTCAAGAGTTGAAAAGAAGATTGGTGAATGCTCCAGTTTTGGCACTACCTTCCAGGAATGTGGAGTTTGTTATCTACAGTGATGCTTCATTGAAAGGACTTGGTTGTGTCCTAATGCAGAATGATCAGGTAATTGCTTATGTTTCACGTCAGTTGAAAACTCATGAGGTAAATTACCCTACACATGATTTGGAATTAGCTGCTGTTGTTTTCGCTCTAAAAATTTGGAGGCATCATTTGTATGGAGTAAAGTGTGAAATATATACCGATCACAAAAGTTTAAAGTATATATTCACTCAGAAAGAATTGAACATGAGACAGAGGAGATGGCTAGAATTAATCAAGGATTTTGATTGTACAATTCATTACCATCCGGAAAAAAAAATTGGTTGATGCTTTGAGTCGAAAAAGTAATGCTTCATTAACAATGTTGCATTTGGAATGTGATCCTTTGGTTAAGGATTTGATGAAATTTGGCATAGAATTTTTTGGTGTAGGATGTTCAACTGTTTCGTTTCAGGTATCAGTGAAATCTTCTCTATCAGACAGAATCAAGCAAGCACAGAAGCAAGACAGTGAGTTGCAGAAAAAGGTAGAGCTGGTTCAGAAGGGTAAGTTGCCTGAATTCAATATTGATAATGATTGTGTTTTGAGATTTGAGAAGAGATTGTGTGTGCCTTGTGATTCACAGTTGAAGAGAGAGTTGTTATGTGAAGCTCATAGTTCTCCGTTTTCAGTTCATCCTGGCAGTACTAAGATGTACAGAGATCTGCGGGAGTATTACTGGTGGGATGAAATGAAAAGAGATATTGCTGATGTTATAGTGAAGTGTTTGACTTGTCAGCAGGTTAAAGCAGAGCGACAGTTACCGAAAGGGTTGCTTCAGCCTTTACCGGTACCAGAGTGGAAATGAGAGAATATATCCATGGACTTCGTTGTGGGATTGCCGAAGACACCTTGAGGTAATAATGCAATTTGGTTATTGTTGATCGCTTGACTAAATCTGCTCATTTCCTTGCTATATGAGATACTTTTTCCCTAGATCAACTTTCCCGTTTGTATCTTAAAGAGATAGTAAGGTTACATGGAGTTCCCCTCTCCATCATATCTGATCGTGATCCCACGTTTACTTCTAACTTTTGGAAAGGCCTTCAGAAGTCGTTGGGTACTGAATTAAATTTTAGTACAGCTTTTCATCCTCAATCAGATGGGCAGTCAGAATAAACAATTCAGACTTTGGAAGATATGCTACGTGCTTGTTCGATGGATTATCAGGGAATTTGGGACCAACATCTTTCTTTGGTTGAATTTTCATATAATAACAGTTTTCATTCCAGTATACAGATGACACCATTTGAGGCGTTATATGGGAAGCGGTGTCGAACTCCAACTTTCTGGGATGAAGTGGGTGAAAGGAAGCTGATGGGACCAGAATTGGTAGAAGAGTTGGCAGAAAAAGTTCAGCTGATACAGAAACACATGAGAACAGCTCAGAGCAGGCAGAAGAGTTATGCGGACAACAGGAGGAAGGATCTCTCTTTTGAGGTTGGTGATCATGTTTTTCTCAAAATCTCACCATGGAAAAGTGTGATGCGATTTGGTAAGAAAGGATAACCGGGTCCAAGGTTCATTGGACCATATGAAATTCTGGAGAGAGTTGGATCAGTTGCTTACCGAGTGACTTTACCTCCGAGTTTATCTCAGGTACACAATGTTTTTCATGTTTCGATGTTGAGAAAGTATATGCCAGATCCATCTCATGTTTTGAGTCCAAAGGTAGTTCAGCTGGAAGAGAACCTATTTTATGAGGAACAACCGGTCCGGATTCTTGACCATAGGGAGCAAGTGTTACGGAATAAGGTGATTCATCAGGTAAAGGTTTTGTGGAAAAACCACATGATTGAAGAGACAACATGAGAATCTGAAAATGCAATGAGGGCTAAATACCCCCACTTATTCGATAAGTAAATAAATTGCGGGGACGCAATTTTCTGAAGGGGGGAAGGATGTAACATCCCAAGTAATGAATAATAGATATTTTTATATATGTCTATTAATGAATTAGATAGTGTTTTAGAGGCTTAAAATGAGAATAAATCCAATCTTAAGCATGAAATACACTAATATTTTTAAAAGATTGTTTTAGTGCCTTATGATGACAAACCATTTTTAAATCAAACTTTTGACAATTTTATAAGCTATATTTGTCAAAATAAACTTATTCTTTATGATTGGGACATTTAAATTTACTTTGGATAAATTTCTGGTATTTTTCTGATAATGTTCATTTTTTAATGAATAGTGAAAAGTATTGTATTTTAATTCAAACCCTCTTTTTAATCTAATTTATTTATATAATTAGATTATCTTTTGAATTGGTTTTAAAGTTCAATTAGAATATATTTTTATCATTTAATCCAATAGTGGTCGTTGGAATTAATTTCACTTTGAAATTGGACTTAAACTAGTGTCAATCTTTTGATATTTATTGTTTCATAAAAACACGCTATTTGCTCCTACAGTGGGAATTAATTATTAAATTAATTAATGTAACTTATATGTTTTGAATTTTGTAAAATAGAAATCATTTTTGAATTCGGAATATCAAATATAGATTAGAGTGATGTTTTGGTATTTTTCTGAAAAACTTCAATTTTTGATGAATAGTGAAACCACTAAGTGGTACATAAAAAACTGATTTTTCATTTAAATGAAATTTTACCACCTCTGTGTTTTGAATTTCAAAAATCCGACATACATGGTTGTCATTAAGAATTAAAATGTGGTTCAATGGGATTAAAATAATTTTTTGGTGAATAGTAACTTTTAAGTTTTTAATCGCGATTAGAGGTAATTAGTGTAATTTAAGGTAAAAATAATGTTTTAATAATATGAAATAACCTAGACACATGTCCTACCCTTATTGGATGTGTCATGGCCGACCAAGACAACCCATGGGTCGATTTTTGGGACCCCATGGAGCCACTTGGGTAAGATAAAGACATTAATGCCTTTTATTTAAAGTAAAAGTAAAAATGTCACAAACATGAGTTGTTTTACTAAAACAATTTTTAAATGGGGTTATACAAGTCATATTTTTTTAGTATAAATATTCATTAGAAAGATAAAAATATTTCCTACATCATAGTATTTTTTTTATAATTTTTAGACATTAAATAAATTAAATTATTTATGACATCATGATGATGCAGCGATTACCTCATTATTTAACGATTTAAATAAAATGAAAAGATAATATAAAATCTAAGACCTAAACATGTCAAAAACCTATTGGATGAGTATATTTCGAACCCTTATCACCTTATCCTAGAAATACATCAATGTGAGACCTTTAAAATCCGAAACTCATTTGAAAATAAAGTAACATTTTGTGACTTTCCAAGAGTACCCCTCCTCTCCTCTTATAAAAGACCCCCACCTCTACCACCTTACCCACACTTCCAAAGCTTTTGGCTCGGCCAACCCCTACCCATTTTGTCTCTCCACATCCCTCTCCAACTCTTATAAGCCTCACTTTGGGCAGAAGT
Organism: Viscum album; assembly: GCA_963277665.1. NCBI lineage: Eukaryota > Viridiplantae > Streptophyta > Magnoliopsida > Santalales > Viscaceae > Viscum > Viscum album. Next base: position 1,512,610,875 of record OY728127.1, on the reverse strand, counting down.
ATTCTCAAGGAAGCCTTTGAGCTCAAATAAAAAAGACTTACCCGTTTTAAAGGTAGTGTTTTCTCTTGTGTTCTTATGTTTTATTTTGCTTCTCCAACCCTCTAAACTGTTTTTATTCCTTCCTTTTGTAACAACACCAGTATCTTAAATATACTAGGATGTTTTTATAATAAGTATTCGAGCTACACTTACACACACCTACATCTAATGGTTAAAGAACATACTGTTTCCATGGATGGTGAATTTCTGCCTCACGAAACGATGATTGTTCAATATTATTCTAACACCTTCAAAGGTGGCCATTGAGATGTCACTATATTTATATATGATATATAATATGTTTATGTTTTACTTAAGCCTCTGTATTTTTCATTTATGGAATACCTTTATGGTTTCCATTATGGGTAAACACGATATCTTCATTTTAGGAAGTGCGGACTACCGCCCCCTCAAAGTGATTTGATTCGTTAATACTATATGTGGTACGTATAAAGGATAGATTTAATGATATTATATATGATACAATACTGGAATTATAATACTATTATGTATCATTATGTTTTAATTCCATTAAATATGAAATAGAAATGGAAGTAGCGTTCATGCGTACGTACGGCTTACCGTCTCCATGAACGGTGCATTTCATTTCTTACCTCTAAATGTTATGTAATATTATAAATGCATGTATATACTGGATATATATGATATATATGATATCTACATCATGAGTATAACTCTGGATATAATGGATACATGAACAACTTGTAATTATAAAGAGCTTATTTTTTACTCAAGTACCAATGATCGTTAAAATGACCGTTATTAACTTAAATAATTACATAGTGTTCATGACATGGTAATAAGTGATATAAAAGGAATAATGAACTTGAAAAGGTTTTTAAGCAAGTAGAAATTAACTCAAGTTTATTATTCAGGAGGTTAAAAAATGATTGAGTCAAGTCGGACCCGAGGTAAGGGACTTCGTCTCAATCTCCTTTCATTGAGGCATATTTTGTTTTATACACAACCTTCTTTTATACGATGTATAAACCCCTTTGAATTTTACGTTTATCCAAAAGGAATCTTTTTTATACGAAGCGTTTTAATAAACGACAAAAGGGAATGTTTTTGTCGTACGTATGCGGCGACAACGACTTCTCCGCCGCCATGACCATTATTTGAGTTTCAGCTTCCTCTACAAGCCATACCTTTTTTTAAAAAGAAAAATAAATACCATGTTTTACTTTTCTTTTATTTTGGTATTGAAAATGGTTTTCATAATGTTTTTACATCAATGTGTTGTATTGCTATCTTGTGATTGAAAGGTGGAAATGTTATGTTTCCTTTATGCATGTTTTATGTGATATGATTATGCTGTGGTTCTTGGGCATTATTATGAAGATGGGTGGTTCGGTGATAAACTAAGGGCGGGTGAGCCCGATATAGCTCTCCAATGCATTGGGTAACGCGAAGGAGTTAAACGTTAAGGTTTCTCCGAAGAGATTTAGGGAATATACTGTGATGGGTATTCCAAACGTAACCAAGAGGGTTACTCCCTACGTAAGAATGTTATGAATGCCTCAAGTTACCTTTATGTCTTATGATTTATATGATTTATTCAAGATTTTATGAGGTATGTTAAAGTGCTTGTGTTTTATGGGTAAAGTATGATTTCATTCTTATGTATATATGTACTCATGTTTCCATTCCATACTTTTTATAACCCTTACTGAGCTTTTTATGCTCATCCCAAATTTTTTGAAATGTTTTCACAGGTCAAGGGATTGGTACATGATATGATGATAGTGTCAAGGAAGTGACAAGAAAGAATCCATGATTTATTTTAAATATGTTTCCGTTGATGGGAAAATGAATACTATCTTTTATGTAACCACTTTATTTAAATGTGGAATGTAATGCAAGTTTTATGATCTAATTCTCTAAAACTCTAAACCTAAAAAGATTCTCAATGTGTAATCTTGTAATAACTCAAGATTAAGTAAGGTTTAAGGCTGGGGCCTTATAGTTGGTATCAGAGGTCGGTTTAGATAACTTTAGGAGTTAGAAAATTGTTAAATTATAAATTAATTTATGGTATGATTGAAATGATATAGCATTTAAAGATTACCATGTTGCTTCTCCTATGATATTTCTGTGTTAAGAATGGTTTTTCATAGAGGAAACATAACAGATTTTCTGGGAAGGCATACAGAGGGAAATGACCTTTCAAATCAGTATCCTGAGATGGTCAGAATCAGAACTAAACAGTTTGTTGTAGTGATGACTTAGTTGACTCAGGTGAAAAATGTTGGTTGTTTTTATTGATGATATTTTGGTGTTTTCTAAAGGTAATGAGGAGCATGAAAGTCATTTAAGGGTTATCTTGCAAACCTTAAAAGGAAAGAAACTGTATGGAAAATTCAGCAAGTGTGATTTTTGGTTACAACAAATTTCTTTCCTTGGTCACATTGTTTCAAAAAATGACATAATTGTTGATCCTGCAAAAACAAAGGTTGTTGAAGAATGACCAAGACTCACAAATGTAACTAAGATTCGTAGCTTCCTTGGTTTGGCAGGCTATTACTGAAGGTTTGTTAGAAATTTTTCACGGTTATCTAGTCCAATGACGAAGCTAACTCGGAAGGATGTTAAGTTTATATGGACAAAAGAATATGATGATTGTTTTCAAGAGTTGAAAAGAAGATTGGTGAATGCTCCAGTTTTGGCACTACCTTCCAGGAATGTGGAGTTTGTTATCTACAGTGATGCTTCATTGAAAGGACTTGGTTGTGTCCTAATGCAGAATGATCAGGTAATTGCTTATGTTTCACGTCAGTTGAAAACTCATGAGGTAAATTACCCTACACATGATTTGGAATTAGCTGCTGTTGTTTTCGCTCTAAAAATTTGGAGGCATCATTTGTATGGAGTAAAGTGTGAAATATATACCGATCACAAAAGTTTAAAGTATATATTCACTCAGAAAGAATTGAACATGAGACAGAGGAGATGGCTAGAATTAATCAAGGATTTTGATTGTACAATTCATTACCATCCGGAAAAAAAAATTGGTTGATGCTTTGAGTCGAAAAAGTAATGCTTCATTAACAATGTTGCATTTGGAATGTGATCCTTTGGTTAAGGATTTGATGAAATTTGGCATAGAATTTTTTGGTGTAGGATGTTCAACTGTTTCGTTTCAGGTATCAGTGAAATCTTCTCTATCAGACAGAATCAAGCAAGCACAGAAGCAAGACAGTGAGTTGCAGAAAAAGGTAGAGCTGGTTCAGAAGGGTAAGTTGCCTGAATTCAATATTGATAATGATTGTGTTTTGAGATTTGAGAAGAGATTGTGTGTGCCTTGTGATTCACAGTTGAAGAGAGAGTTGTTATGTGAAGCTCATAGTTCTCCGTTTTCAGTTCATCCTGGCAGTACTAAGATGTACAGAGATCTGCGGGAGTATTACTGGTGGGATGAAATGAAAAGAGATATTGCTGATGTTATAGTGAAGTGTTTGACTTGTCAGCAGGTTAAAGCAGAGCGACAGTTACCGAAAGGGTTGCTTCAGCCTTTACCGGTACCAGAGTGGAAATGAGAGAATATATCCATGGACTTCGTTGTGGGATTGCCGAAGACACCTTGAGGTAATAATGCAATTTGGTTATTGTTGATCGCTTGACTAAATCTGCTCATTTCCTTGCTATATGAGATACTTTTTCCCTAGATCAACTTTCCCGTTTGTATCTTAAAGAGATAGTAAGGTTACATGGAGTTCCCCTCTCCATCATATCTGATCATGATCCCACGTTTACTTCTAACTTTTGGAAAGGCCTTCAGAAGTCGTTGGGTACTGAATTAAATTTTAGTACAGCTTTTCATCCTCAATCAGATGGGCAGTCAGAATGAACAATTCAGACTTTGGAAGATATGCTACGTGCTTGTTCGATGGATTATCAGGGAATTTGGGACCAACATCTTTCTTTGGTTGAATTTTCATATAATAACAGTTTTCATTCCAGTATACAGATGACACCATTTGAGGCGTTATATGGGAAGCGGTGTCGAACTCCAACTTTCTGGGATGAAGTGGGTGAAAGGAAGCTGATGGGACCAGAATTGGTAGAAGAGTTGGCAGAAAAAGTTCAGCTGATACAGAAACACATGAGAACAGCTCAGAGCAGGCAGAAGAGTTATGCGGACAACAGGAGGAAGGATCTCTCTTTTGAGGTTGGTGATCATGTTTTTCTCAAAATCTCACCATGGAAAAGTGTGATGCGATTTGGTAAGAAAGGATAACCGGGTCCAAGGTTCATTGGACCATATGAAATTCTGGAGAGAGTTGGATCAGTTGCTTACCGAGTGACTTTACCTCCGAGTTTATCTCAGGTACACAATGTTTTTCATGTTTCGATGTTGAGAAAGTATATGCCAGATCCATCTCATGTTTTGAGTCCAAAGGTAGTTCAGCTGGAAGAGAACCTATTTTATGAGGAACAACCGGTCCGGATTCTTGACCATAGGGAGCAAGTGTTACGGAATAAGGTGATTCATCAGGTAAAGGTTTTGTGGAAAAACCACATGATTGAAGAGACAACATGAGAATCTGAAAATGCAATGAGGGCTAAATACCCCCACTTATTCGATAAGTAAATAAATTGCGGGGACGCAATTTTCTGAAGGGGGGAAGGATGTAACATCCCAAGTAATGAATAATAGATATTTTTATATATGTCTATTAATGAATTAGATAGTGTTTTAGAGGCTTAAAATGAGAATAAATCCAATCTTAAGCATGAAATACACTAATATTTTTAAAAGATTGTTTTAGTGCCTTATGATGACAAACCATTTTTAAATCAAACTTTTGACAATTTTATAAGCTATATTTGTCAAAATAAACTTATTCTTTATGATTGGGACATTTAAATTTACTTTGGATAAATTTCTGGTATTTTTCTGATAATGTTCATTTTTTAATGAATAGTGAAAAGTATTGTATTTTAATTCAAACCCTCTTTTTAATCTAATTTATTTATATAATTAGATTATCTTTTGAATTGGTTTTAAAGTTCAATTAGAATATATTTTTATCATTTAATCCAATAGTGGTCGTTGGAATTAATTTCACTTTGAAATTGGACTTAAACTAGTGTCAATCTTTTGATATTTATTGTTTCATAAAAACACGCTATTTGCTCCTACAGTGGGAATTAATTATTAAATTAATTAATGTAACTTATATGTTTTGAATTTTGTAAAATAGAAATCATTTTTGAATTCGGAATATCAAATATAGATTAGAGTGATGTTTTGGTATTTTTCTGAAAAACTTCAATTTTTGATGAATAGTGAAACCACTAAGTGGTACATAAAAAACTGATTTTTCATTTAAATGAAATTTTACCACCTCTGTGTTTTGAATTTCAAAAATCCGACATACATGGTTGTCATTAAGAATTAAAATGTGGTTCAATGGGATTAAAATAATTTTTTGGTGAATAGTAACTTTTAAGTTTTTAATCGCGATTAGAGGTAATTAGTGTAATTTAAGGTAAAAATAATGTTTTAATAATATGAAATAACCTAGACACATGTCCTACCCTTATTGGATGTGTCATGGCCGACCAAGACAACCCATGGGTCGATTTTTGGGACCCCATGGAGCCACTTGGGTAAGATAAAGACATTAATGCCTTTTATTTAAAGTAAAAGTAAAAATGTCACAAACATGAGTTGTTTTACTAAAACAATTTTTAAATGGGGTTATACAAGTCATATTTTTTTAGTATAAATATTCATTAGAAAGATAAAAATATTTCCTACATCATAGTATTTTTTTTATAATTTTTAGACATTAAATAAATTAAATTATTTATGACATCATGATGATGCAGCGATTACCTCATTATTTAACGATTTAAATAAAATGAAAAGATAATATAAAATCTAAGACCTAAACATGTCAAAAACCTATTGGATGAGTATATTTCGAACCCTTATCACCTTATCCTAGAAATACATCAATGTGAGACCTTTAAAATCCGAAACTCATTTGAAAATAAAGTAACATTTTGTGACTTTCCAAGAGTACCCCTCCTCTCCTCTTATAAAAGACCCCCACCTCTACCACCTTACCCACACTTCCAAAGCTTTTGGCTCGGCCAACCCCTACCCATTTTGTCTCTCCACATCCCTCTCCAACTCTTATAAGCCTCACTTTGGGCAGAAGTATTCTCAAGGAAGCCTCTGAGCTCAAATAAAAAAGACTTACCCGTTTTAAAGGTAGTGTTTTCTCTTGTGTTCTTATGTTTTATTTTGCTTCTCCAACCCTCTAAACTGTTTTTATTCCTTCCTTTTGTAACAACACCAGTATCTTAAATATACTAGGATGTTTTTATAATAAGTATTCGAGCTACACTTACACACACCTACATCTAATGGTTAAAGAACATACTGTTTCCATGGATGGTGAATTTCTGCCTCACGAAACGATGATTGTTCAATATTATTCTAACACCTTCAAAGGTGGCCATTGAGATGTCACTATATTTATATATGATATATAATATGTTTATGTTTTACTTAAGCCTCTGTATTTTTCATTTATGGAATACCTTTATGGTTTCCATTATGGGTAAACACGATATCTTCATTTTAGGAAGTGCGGACTACCGCCCCCTCAAAGTGATTTGATTCGTTAATACCATATGTGGTACGTATAAAGGATAGATTTAATGATATTATATATGATACAATACTGGAATTATAATACTATTATGTATCATTATGTTTTAATTCCATTAAATATGAAATAGAAATGGAAGTAGCGTTCATGCGTACGTACGGCTTACCGTCTCCATGAACGATGCATTTCATTTCTTACCTCTAAATGTTATGTAATATTATAAATGCATGTATATACTGGATATATATGATATATATGATATCTACATCATGAGTATAACTCTGGATATAATGGATACATGAACAACTTGTAATTATAAAGAGCTTATTTTTTACTCAAGTACCAATGATCGTTAAAACAACCGTTATTAACTTAAATAATTACATAGTGTTCATGACATGGTAATAAGTGATATAAAATGAATAATGAACTTGAAAAGGTTCTTAAGCAAGTAGAAATTAACTCAAGTTTATTATTCAGGAGGTTAAATAATGATCGAGTCAAGTCGGACCCGAGGTAAGGGACTTCGTCTCAATCTCCTTTCATTGAGGCATATTTTGTTTTATACACAACCTTCTTTTATACGGTGTATAAACCCCTTTGAATTTTACGTTTATCCAAAAGGAATCTTTTTTATACGAAGCGTTTTAATAAACGACAAAAGGGAATGTTTTTGTCGTACGTATGCGACGACGATGACTTCTCTGCCGCCGTGACCATTATTTGAGTTTCGGCTTCCTCTACAAGCCATACATTTTTTTTAAAAGAAAAATAAATACCATGTTTTATTTTTCTTTTATTTTGGTATTGAAAATGATTTTCATAATGTTTTTACATCAATTTGTTGTATTGATATCTTGTGATTGAAAGGTGGAAATGTTATGTTTCCTTTATGCATGTTTTATGTGATATGATTATGCTGTGGTTCTTGGGCATTATTATGAAGACGGGTGGTTCCGTGATAAACTAAGGGCGGGTGAGCCCGATATAGCTCTCCAATGCATTGGGTAACGCGAAAGAGTTAAACATTAAGGTTTCTCCAAAGAGATTTAGGGAATATACTGTGATGAGTATTCCAAACGTAACCAAGAGGGTTACTCCCTACGTAAGAATGTTATGAATGCCTCAAGTTACCTTTATGTCTTATGATTTCTATGATTTATTCATGATTTTATGAGGTATGTTAAAGTGCTTATGTTTTATGGGTAAAGTATGATTTCATTCTTATGTATATATGTACTCATGTTTCAATTCCATACTTTTTATAACCCTTACTGAGCTTTTTATGCTCATCCCAAGTTTTTTGAAATGTTTTCACAGATCAAGGTATTGGTACATGATATGATGATAGTGTCAAGGAAGTGACAAGAAAGAATCCATGATTTATTTTAAATATGTTTCCGTTGATGGGAAAATGAATACTATCTTTTATGTAATCACTTTGTTTAAATGCGGAATGTAATGCAAGTTTTATGATCTAATTTTCTAAAACTCTAAACCTAAAAAGGTCCTCAATGTGTAATCTTGTAATAACTCAAGATTAAGTAAGGTTTAAGGTTGAGGCCTTATAATACTCACCCTCATTGACATCCTTGGTTAAGGCAATATACTTAGCCTTTGTGGTTGAGAGTGCCACAACTGATTGCATATTGCACTTTTATGAAACTGGTTCTCCACATATAGTAAAAACATAGATCGTGAGGGAATTTTGAGTGTCTATATCTCGTGCATAGTTTGAGTCCACAAAACTAGTAACAGGTTCATTAGAATTTACATTTCTACCAAAACAAAGGGACAAAGGTGCAGCAGAAACATATCTAAGAAGCCACTTAAGGGCATGCCAATGTGGGTTGGTTGGATTTTTCATAAACCTATTAAAGACGCAAACGACAAAGGCTACATCAGGCTTGGTACTGATCATTGAATATATGATACAACTAACAATGCTAGTATAAACAATTTTAGACATGTATTCAACATCAACATTTGTAACAAGTGACTGTGATAGTGAGAGCTTAACAATTTCCATTCTTAGAATTTGTTTGGCATATCAAGATCTTTCATTTCAAAAGCATTGTTTAGTTGTGATTTCACAACTATGAGTTCCATATATTTGCATATGATCAACATATCATTTACATATAATAGCAGATAAAGCTTGACATTCTTTATAGATTTAAAATACACACTTGCATCATGTTCACTAAAACTGATTATCAAGCATGAATGAATCAAATTTTCTATACCATTGTCGAGAAGCTTACTTTAAACCATACAAAGTCTTACTTAAAAGGCATACCTGGTGTTGCTTGAAGTCATTCATGTAACCATCAAGAGGTTTCATATACAATTTCTCATCAACATCACCATAAAGAAATGCTGTTTTAACATCGAGCTGCTCTATATGAAAGTCATGGTAAGCATAAAAAACAACCATCAATCAGATAGATGAGTGTTTAACAACGGGAGAAAAGATTTCAGAATAGTCAATTCCCTCTTGTTGGAGGAAACATTTGAATACTATTCTAACCTGGAATTTAATATTCTTGTCTTCAGTATTATCCTATTTCCTTTTGAATATTCACTTACACCCAATTACTTTAGCATTGAGTGGTTTATTAACAACAAATGAAGTGTTATTCTTTTTCAAGGAGTTTATCTCACCATCCATGTCTGTCATTAATAGCTTGCTTATAGGTCTGGGGATCCTTGGACACAAGATCCTAAGCAATGTGGAAAGAAAATGAGGCCATATTGTATTGGCCAAAACGAGCCAAAGGCCTAATAATCCTCCTATTGGTAAGTTGATAGTCACTATTGTCTTACTTTGAATTAGAGTTGGACTAAAATTGGGTCACAGGTTGAGGTTTAGGTGGAGAGAGCTCGATGGTAGCCTCAAATTGGGCTGACTGATCAGTCTCAACAGTCAATTTGAGTTGTATGATCACTATCATCAGTGAGAGACTTGGATTTAGGAGAAACAAATTCATGGAATACATTTCTGATAACAGGGTTTGTCAACCCACAATTTATAGTCTTTAACCCCTTTGAGGGAAACCCACAAATATACATTTAAGAGCTCCATGTTCTAATTTGTCAGTTTTAATGTGGGTATAAGTTGGACACCTGAATACTCTCAAATAGTTGTATGAAGGAGGCTATTCCCTAATTCGTATGGAGTTTTAAATTGATTAGCAGTTGAAGGACATCTATTTATAAGATAGACTGCAGTACGTGCAGCCTCGGCCCAAAAGGATTTGGGCAGGCCCGAGCATGCATGGATGCTGTGGAATTGCTCCAATATGGTGTGGTTCATACGCGCTTGGCCAACCCATTTTGTTGGGGAGTATCCCTGATAGTATGGTGTCTAACAATGCCTTCAGGCTCATAGAATTGGATAAAGTCAGTTGACAAGTACTCCAACCAATTATTTGTTCTCATAGTTTTAATCTTTTTTACAACTTGATTTTCAACAAGGGATTTCCAGGTATTGAATGTTTTAAACACATCAGATTTATTTCTGAGGATATAAATCCCCACCTTCCAAGAAAAGTCATCAATAAAGGTAACAAAATATAAACCTTCACCATGAGAGGTGGTCCTAACAAGACCCCATAAGTCAGAATGGAGATATTCTTAAGGTACAACTGACCTTAAAAGAATACCTACTAAAACTGACTTTTTTAGACTTACTTAAAATACAATCATCACACAATGAAAGATTATTATGTATGATGTCATTCAATAATCCTTGTTTACTTAATTCCTCAAGACCCTTGGAACCTCCCATGCCATAGCATAGTATTGTCAGTATTTGTGACATATTTACTTCCGAATTGTCTATATTCCCATCCAAAACATAAGAGATCCTCTAATAACTATCGAGAGCCCTTGGAGATCTTAAGACAACCAAAATCAGACTTGAAATCTGGTCTAGAACACCTAAGGAGATAAGATTCATCTAGATGTGCTTTAATTGAAGTACTAAAACACATCTTGAATGTAAACATCCTATGTTTTTTATAAAAACGACCAACCAATGAAGCAATCATATATAATTTCTCTAATTTCAACCAAATACCAGCAGCGGAAGACTCATAAGCTACTTCTCTGAACATCGACAATAGGTTTCATAGGGCCATGTAGGGCTTCTCTGATTGAATTTTTTTATTTCGTACTTGGTAGATGGTGTTGTTTACTCGGCGATTCTGATACCAATTTGTTGGGGGCTACGTTGGATGGTAAGTCTCCAAGAAATGCTAAGGAACACCGAATATACAATAAGTTTCTATCAAGTATTTGAAACAAAAGAAGAAAGTGAGACGAAAAAGACCATAGTCACAAGAAGGGAAAAAGCAAGTCGACTCAATACGTGATGATACCACAAGAGATAAAAGGAAAACCAGAACCCAAAAAAAAAACCAGTGCAAGAAATCAATAAAGAACATAGGATTTAACGTGCTTTGGACCTTTGTGGTCCTATGACAATAACATCACCCTACTCATTCGTTTTATTTATGCTCACAAACGGAGTATAAGATACAATTCAGGCAAAACAAATCAAGAATAGATGCACTTGGAAGCCAAACTCGAAGCAATTAAGGAATTAAAGGAAGACCTACAAGGCCAAACAATGCCCCTCGATTGGATCTCCACCGAAGCTCTTGATCAGGATCAACCATGTTCTTTAGGACATTGGGACAGCGTCGGAACTCCATCAAGAACAACACACCAGCAGTAGCTCGGGAGGACGTCAGGCTGCTTCTCCGATCTCTCTCGGAGGATCTCTTGCAGGAACTAGCTAGGGATTCACCGAACTGAACGAGAGCAAGAGCGGGGGAGCCGAAAATGATCGGCAAAAAAAAAAGGATACCTTGGAGGGTCAGCCTGCAGGGGCAAATCAATTCCCCTGACAAGTGCAGGCGGTGTAACAACATTGACAAACCAGCACAAGCCGCATGGCACGCCGAACAACCCAAGCATCGCAGGAAGGCCGTGTGGACGGCCAGGATGAGGCCGTTCAGAATGTTAATCAATCACTCATGAGTCATGAGAGCCGGAAGCAGGATTGATGAAATGGCAAGGGAGCAGTCCGGCGGGTCAGCACAGCAGGTAGGCTGAACAAATGGCCTGAGTGAAATGAAGGCAAAGCCCCCAAATGAAGAGCCCAGTCAAGAGATACCAAAAGAAGCAGCTCAGGAAATATATATTGTGCAAATACAATAATTATATGCATGCATGGGTATCAAACGTAAAATATAAAGGGCAGAATTGTAAGACAATTTTATCATGGAAGTCAAAATTCACAAACAGGATGTTTTTGTCTCTTAAATCGAGGTTTGTGGTGGCCAGATGACTCTGGACGGTCTTTTCTTTGTATGATTTAATTGTAACTTTTTTTTGTGTATAGAAACTCTAGCCGAACTATACAATTAATGCTCTTCCCAGCGTAGCTTGTTCCCTTGTGAGTGTACCGGGCCCCGGGTCTTGAATGCTAACCGCAACCCGATTAGGTAAAACTGGTCTCCTAACACTCAATACTTATTTCGTATTTCTCTATGCAGCTTGCTCTTTGAATGGATCCATCAGAGCCAAGTGGAGCTGAGCCAAATGTGGCAGGAGCAGGAATTAACCTTCCTCCTCCCCCTCCTGAAGTCCCCTCAGATGTAATTCCTGAGAGGTTTGGTGAACATGTAAAAAAGAAACCTGTGCGCACTCCTGTAGCAAGGCGTGGTCTTGGTTCTAAAGGTCAAAAGATACCTTTGTTAACTAACCATTTCAAAGTTGATATCAAAAATGTTAATAGACATTTTTTCCACTACAGTGTATGTTCTTTGCTTCATTCTCGGACTAACAGGTCTCTACCCTGCTTTTTTTTTTTTTGCTTGTGATATAAAGTCTTTGCATGTGTTCTTTGTAACAGGTTGCTTTATATTATGAAGATGGACAGCCTGTGGATGGGAAAGGCATTGGCAGAAAGATCCTTGATCGTGTTCACGAGACATACAGAACTGAGCTCTCTGGCAAGGATTTTGCTTATGATGGGGAAAATAGCTTATTTACCGTAGGTTCGTTGCCTCGGAATAAGCTTCAGTTTACTGTTGTTCTTGAAGAAATTGCTTCGAGAAGGTAATGTGACTCATTTTCATTTATTTGGGTTTTATGTGATTATAACAATATTATACCATGATGTTTCATTTTTATTCAGGACTGATGGAAGTGGCAGTGCTGGCAACGGAAGGTCAAATGAAGGTGATCGAAAGAGGCTGCGCCGTCCTTTTCAATCAAAAACATTTAAAGTAGAAATAAGTTTTGCTGCTAAAATTCCATGCAAGCCATTGCTAATGCATTGCGTGGCCAGGAGTCAGAAAACTCCCAGGAAGCCTTCAGGGTTTTAGATATTATCTTAAGGCAGAATGCTGCCAAGCAGTAAGTTTCCATTTACTGATGATTGAATTTTTCAATCACGGTTGATTTATTTAATTATTTTCTTATCCTTTTCATCTATAGGGGCTGCCTTCTTGTCCGACAATCTTTCTTCCATGGCGATTCCCGGAATTTTTCAGTAGGAGGTGGCGTTCTTGGCTGTAGTGGTTTCCACTCCAGCTTTGGAACCACACAGGGCGGTTTATCATTGAACGTTGGTAGGTTTCATGCATGGTGGTTTTCTGTGCTTCTTAAATGGTGTTATTGATTTATTCTTTATCCTTTTGTTAGCTGCGTCGACAACTATGATAATAAAGCCCGGATTTGTGGTTGATTTTTTGATTGAAAATCAGAATGTGAGAGACTGTCATTCAATTGACTGGGCAAAGGTAACCACAATTTGTGGAATCATTTTCATTATTGCAGTATGCACTTTTATCATATATTTATCTTCTTTTGAATTATTTATCAACAGGCTAAACGTACACTTAAAAATCTGCGGGTGAAGACAAGTCCATCCAATACAGAATACAAAATCACCGGCTTGAGTGATAAGCCGTGCAGGGAACAGCTGTAAGCTTTCCAACTTTCACAACAGGGGTATACATTAATATGTAATTTTTTTAGAAGAAAACGGATTTAGGTATGATATGGACTAGTCCGATACAGAATACAAAATCACCGGCTTGAGTGATAAGCCGTGCAGGTAGCAGCTGTAAGCCTAACTTTCACAACAGGGGTATACATTAATATGTGATTTTTTTAGAAGAAAATGGATATAGGTATGATAGGGACCGGTCGTAATGAAAGAACAAGCCACACATTCTGAAACGTGGAATTGTGAGATTTTAATTATCTATAGGAAAAAAAAATTGATTCAGAATTCTTCTAAATTTTTCGCCATAAGGCAGTCTTTTTGGTGTTATGCGAGCTCATTGCCCTCGGCATCTTGTATGTTCCATTTTAATTTGCTGCTGGGTAGGAGCTAAAAATATAGCTTAGTTTTTATTTTGGATTTTATTATTTTGTTCTATAAAGGCAACTAGATCAAGGAAAACATATGTAATTGAGTTGTCTGAATATTTTATTAACACACCCAACATGTATTATGAGCTGCAGTTGTTCTTGTTCCGTAAATTAGTTTAGTGTGTGGATTGTGTGTTGTCAAGCAGAATTAGCTGTTTTGTTAGTTTTACATTGCTGAGTTCACGTGTTCATTTGAGTTTTATATTGTGCTATATGTGGTATGGTTTTTTAATTTTGGGTTCTGTTCAGCTTTGCACTAAAACAAAGAGGCAGCGACCAAACAGTTGAATTAACTGTTTATGAATATTTCATTAATCATCGCCAGCTGCCACTGGATTATTCTGCAGACTTCCCGTGCATAAATGTTGGTAAGCCGAAGCGCCCAACCTATTTCCCTATTGAGGTAGTTTATTCTTCCTAGTTTTTTTGTCTTGATTTCTAGTGTACGTGGTGAATCTGTTTGTAATCTGAATATTTTTGTGTTTTTTTTGCAGCTCTGCTCGTTGGTTTCACTACAGAGGTATACAAAATCTTTGACATCACATCAAAGGGCTTCTCTTGTGGAAAGATCGAGGCAAAAGCCACAAGAGATGATGAGGGTTCTTAGTGATGTATGTATCTTTGTTAGATATTATCAATATTGTCGCACTTCACATTCTGCTTTTTAATTGGGCTTTTCTTTGAAGGCTTTAAAGGTAAACAAATATGATGCTGATCCATTGTTAAGATCTTGCGGAATCTCAATTAGTAACCAGTTCACCCAGATTGAAGGACGTGTTCTGGCACCCCCAGGGTATGTTTAGTCATCAACTATGTAGAGATTATGAGCCTGAATTGTTGCGTTTGGTTTTGGCATTGGATTTTGTTGATTTGCATGTGTATGTGTTTTTTTTTTAAATGGATTTTCATAACTGATTTGCCTCTGTCTTTTGACAGTTGAAAGTAGGCAATGGTGAGGATTTTTTGCCACGAAATGGGGGATGGAATTTCAACAATAAGGTGTTCATCCTCATTTATTTTCTTACTAATTGTAGTGGAATTTGTTTTGATATTATTTGCTTCTCTGTTTTCTGCTCGCTGTGATACGGGGCCTTATTCGTGATTTTATTAAATATGGAAACATGAAAGGAATAGTAATTTTTACGATTTTATGTTTTATTGTGTTGTTAAAAATAAAAACTAAAATATAATTCCTTTCGTTGTTTTATTATGTTTTATCCTTTCGTTGTGTTTGAAGAGAATCCACGGTTTAGGTCAGCACCACCTCTTGTGAGAGTGGAAAAGATGTTTGAAGATATACGATCAAAGTTTCAGAAGCGCCCCCAGCTCCTTCTTTGTTTACTTCCTGAGAGGAAGAATAGTGATTTATATGGTGGGTTCACTTCAGATCATTTAATCTGCTCTTGCTATGCTCCTATCATTTCATATCAACACTAATCTACATAAAAATTAAGGTCCGTGGAAGTGGAAAAATCTGGCCGAATTTGGTGTGGTAACCCAATGCATCGCCCCCGTCAGAGTTAATGACCAGTATATTACGAATGTCCTTTTGAAGATCAATGCGAAGGTGATATTTTTTTTTCGTAGAACGACTCGTTTACCTGAGCTCCAATTTTTTGTTTTAATCTTACACGTACTGTTCTTAAATTCTTAAAATTGCATCAGCTTGGGGGTTTGAATTCAATGCTGGCTGGAGAAGTCACGCCGGCTGTACCCGTGGTGTCTAAAGTTCCTACAATAATCCTTGGGATGGACGTGTCCCATGGTTCCCCCGGTCAAGCAGACATACCATCAATTGCTGCGGTAATGTTATTTTTGTTGCCGCGATTCATGGATTTTGCATTGCATTTGACAATGGATTTTGTAACTGAAACAACAGGTGGTGAGCTCAAGGGTCTGGCCATCGATTTCTAGGTATAGAGCTTCAGTTCGCACACAATCACCGAAAGTTGAAATGATTGATTCCCTGTTCAAGAAAGTTTCAGACACCGAGGATGAAGGCATAATAAGGTGTGCTTGCTGTTTTCTAGGCCTTTCATTTAGTAAAAGTTGCATCAGTTTTGCTTAAGTAATGCATTGCTTTTTATTTCATTTGTAAGGGAGTCTGGTTGATTTTTATTTGAGTTCTGGAAAGAGGAAGCCGGATCAGATCATCATATTCAGGTACATGCTTTCAACTGGCATCACAGATAATATGAAATATTCTTTTACGTCATTCATCTGTATGTATTTTCACTTATTATAACTGTGTTGAATGCAGAGATGGCGTCAGCGAGTCGCAGTTTAATCAAGTTTTAAATGTTGAACTTGATCAAATCATAGAGGTATTTGTGCAAAATGTTGGGCACTCTTCATGTTTGTTTTGTTGTTGCTAAAGATAAAAGAATGCAGGCTTGCAAGTTTCTCGATGAGAAGTGGTCTCCAAAGTTTGTGGTGATTGTAGCACAGAAAAACCACCACACCAGGTTCTTTCAGCGGGGAGCTCCTGAAAACGTGCCCCCGGGTATTGCCATTGAACTCAACTAGAATAATAGCCTGCCCTTCTTTCCCTATCCTCTAATCCCATCATTATTAACAGGGACTGTTATTGACAACAAAATTTGCCATCCCCGGAACAATGATTTTTACCTCTGTGCTCATGCTGGAATGATTGGGACGACACGGCCAACGCATTACCATGTATTGTTGGATGAGATAGGGTTTTCTGCGGATGAGCTTCAGGAGCTTGTGCATTCACTTTCATATGTCTGTCAGAGGAGTACCACCGCAATCTCTGTTGTCGCACCCATATGCTACGCGCATTTGGCGGCCGCACAGGTGGGACAGTTTGTGACGTTTGAAGAGGCGTCCGAAACGTCTTCAAGCCATGGTCGGCTGACGTCTGCCGGTGTGGTGCCGGTTCCCCAGCTGCCCAGACTGAACAGCAATGTCTCCAGCTCCATGTTCTTCTGCTGAAGGCTACTGGTGTGGGTTTTGGTGAGGTCTGATGAGTGCTGGGTGGCTGTTTACTGTATAGATTTGGCGCCTCTTTGATTTAGTGCCGAGTTTGGTACCTGGAGGATTTTTTTTTTTTGCTGTGTTCTGGAGCTGACTTCTGATTTGTAGGTTTGACTTGGTTGCTTTGCTTGATTTGGAAAAAACATCTACAGGAAAAAACTTTTTATGCAGTTTACCTTAACAAGAAAGGCATAAATAAACCTAGTGGCATTGAAATATGGAAAAACATGTGTCAATAAAGACAATCATAGATAACAACATAGTGGCATAAATAAACAGTGTTGTAACAAATGGCATGATAAGTACCTCAAGTCATATGGAAAAATAACCAAGGACCTCAAAGTGGCAGACCAACAAGAGTATTAGTAAGACAAGGAAATAGAATACCGCGACATCACTCCAGAGTCTTATCTCTTAGCTCTGTGCTGTTGGGACCTTCCGTTTTCTATATTCTTAATTATGAAGAATCAAGATGTCTGTGCATGGTGTGAGTATAAATTTTGTAAGACACTGCCAATGCGGCCTTAACATGAGGGTACATGCATATGTATGTCGTGATAATACATAAACGCACAAACAACATACAATCATGTACTGAACGATCGTGTGCTAACCAAGCCGCTACAAACTCCTGGTCGTACCACTTCGACTCCATGTCGGAAGCACAATTATAATAAAATTTGTGAACAAAGTCGACCATAGGGTCACCATATGTATCCCATAACAATCACAAAGCCCCGAGTCAAGCCGCAGAGCCGCCAAACCCCGACTCTCTCAAGGTCTGGCCACAAGGCCATCACACTCTGACACTAGGCCATCACACTCTGACACTACCTTGGGTTAGGTCACAAGGTCATAATGTCCCGACACTGTCTCGGGTCAAGCCTCAAGGGTGTCATACCCCTGCATGTGTCTCGATCCTCTGTCGTTGTCACCGCATGTCAACACTGTAACGACCCAAAATTTCATTAATGGAAAATCCCTCTTGATCCAGTTAAATGTTTCTTTATGTTTTTATAAGATGTCAACTTCTTTAGTTTAACGTTAAGATTTGTGACCGTTACTTTTATAGCCGTTGAACAGTGATCATCTGGGTAGTTTAAATATAAGGCTTTAACGAACCAATTTTCTACTCAGAAAAAGGAAGCGATGACCTCATCCAGTAGAATTGCCCCTTACGAAGCCCATTTGTCGGAGCTCGGAAAGGAGGTGGCGTCTTTGGGCTTTGCCCTTGACCAAGCCCAAGCTGAGCTTCATCAAGTCAAGCTCGAACGTGATCGTCTACGGGAAAAATGGAAGTTGATAGAGATTACCACTCGAGCAATGTTATCCGAGCAACCCCAAGAGTCTGTCACCATCGCACACCTTACCCTTAGGTCTTATGCGGCTATTTTAAGGGGTTATGTAACAAATAAGTAGCACCATGTTCATGTACATTATTTTTGTATATAATAATGAATATAATTTCTAGTCATTTTGATACATTGTAATTAGTTTTTAAAGTACAAACGGTGTTTTTAGTTATTATTTAATTAAGAATTATATTTTATTAAATTAAAGGATTTTTGAATTAAATAATATTTTAATAAAATATTATTATTAATATTAAATTAATTTTTATTAAATATAAATGATCTTATAATTTTATGAATGCAATTAAAATTTTTATTAAGGTTTGAAAGCCATTTCTGTCAAAACCCGTGAATTTTTTTATAAATGTCGGTTTTTATTTTAAAAGTAAAAAATCACATATTTAGAAAATTATTTAGATAAAATAAATATTATTTTTGGAATCAGGACGTCGAAATTATCCAACGGTGAATTTTTCATAATTTTCTGAGACAGTCAAATTTTTGGGTAAAAATTAAATACCATTTAAATATATAATGTGTTTTATGACATCATAATGACCCAATGGTGATGTAATAAAATACCATAATCCTTATGTTCGGCCAATATATGTTTTATCATTAAAATAATGAGGTTTTGGGTTTGTTTGACTCACTTTTCAAAGCATTAATGGAGCCCTCAAGACTTATTCAACACTTTGCCTTTTTAAATTAATTTCCATGGGAGTGTGACTCACCTCCACATAAGCAACCCTATTTTTTTTAATAAGTTCGGACCTTGGACTTTTAAAATATTGTTTTCCTCTTTCCTTTTCCAGAAACCATGGGCAAATACCATGGGATGGTTTGTGGTTTGGATTATTTTAAAATAAGGGGTCCCAAACCTAAATAATAAAGAATTCTCTCACCTTTCCTATATAAACCCACCCAAGCTCCCACTTCCTCCTCACTCAAAGCCCTTGAAGTTCGTCCAACCTCTGCCCTACTCTCTCTAGAATCCTCCCAAGGTGCCCCAAGCTCCCAAGAAGCCTCTCACAAGCCTCTCTCTAGCCTTTGGAAGCACACTTCCAAGTAAGGGTTTTTTTCTTCCTTTCTCATTTTTGTCAATTTTCTTTAAGTTGTATTGCCCTTTTAATTTCATTTATGAATGTTGGGGTATGGTTTCGCACCTCTCCCATACTGCCCTCTTATTGTTTGAATGATGGGAGACCTCTTTCTCTCTCATTAAATACCTCCCATGTACACCCGTTACTATGCCGAAATTCCGAAAGGAACTTCTCTCTCTTCTTTTACATTCAAGCAATACTTTTGTATCATGAATCTAAATTCCTTTTCTATTGTTGGGAAATGTATATATATGATCTCCTTACTGTCCATTACATGTAAATATTATGAGGAACCCCTTTCTCTCTCATCAACCTTTTTTATGAATTCTTATGTCACGCCGTTACGTTGCCGAAATCGCACCGATTTTCTAAGCCAATGTCTTTGTGTAGTGAATACCATGCCCATTTCTCCATCAAGGGTATTCACCTTTATGCACATTTACATATTGATTATAAAGTTTCATGTATGAATTCCACTTTCCTTTATCGTGGAAGAAATGATTATGTTTTATGAATCCATGTTTTATGATCCATGTGGCACACTTATGCATGAAATGAAATGTTTAAGAAGGGTGCGCCCTTTATAGCGCTCAAATGCATTGGGTAAAGTATAGTATCATGATACATCATGTGCAATGAGTGTTGACTCATGCTAATTCAAGTGCAACGAGGGTTTACTCGTGCTTCAAGTGCAATGAGGGTTTACTCATGCTCCATGTGCAATGAGCCTTGGCTCATGCTAATTCAATGTTAAGTGTTGTTGCCACATTTCCATGTTATGATTATCATGCTTTATCATGCCTTTATGTTCATGTCTCTCTTATGCTCTATTGATATGTCTATTGCCTAACATGTATTGTACTCCTCATGTTATTCATTGTGTACTCCCTTACTGGGCTTTATAGCTCACCCTTTTCTTATGCATGTCCTCAGGTTATCCCATGCAATGCTAAGTACGAAGGAATGTAGTGGTCATGTAAAGGAAGTTTTCAGTAAGGATGTTGTATTTCAAGTTTAAAGTTTTTATGTAATGATCCTAAGCCCCAAAGACACTAAACCTCTCGATCTTCTTTGTTGTATCAAGTGAAGTTTTATGTAATAAAGCATGTTTAAGTTGTAATAAAAAGCAGGGTTGTCATAAACACGCTCCCCTTCTAAGGGCTAACCAAGCCATGACGGTCTACCCGTCAATTGCTACTAGAAGAGAAACATCAAAAGGCCACACATCACACATAACAGACATAACACATATAGGCACAACAAGCATAACAAACATGAGTATCAACAGCCACAGACACACACACATGATCATACTTAAACATGAGTCTCACAGGTTACACACACACATACATATGATCAAACATCAAATATAGTCTCACCGACCACACACACACACACATGATCAAACTCAAGCATGGTCCAAGGCACATGAGCACACAACATCATATCATGCTAACAATCATATAAATGACTTCAACATGGTAAGGATCTTCCCACCTCAAGCGTGTCGACATCAACATCAAGGTTCGTAAAGAGTTTCGTCACCCGAACCACGTTCGTATACCAACTGAAACAAGCTTGCACACCAAGAGTTCCTTTAACCAATTCCAACATAGCATAATTCACATCAACTAACTCGACGACAACCACCACCATCAACAGTAGGTCTAAGTATAATTGAAGAAAGGAGAAATCCATGGCTCTTGGATAGTGAAAAGAGAAGAGATGCGATGCTCCCACGGGTTTGAATCAACTAGAATTATCACGACCCATTCTAGTGGGGCCCCTGTCGCGACTACCCCAAGCCCGCTTCTGATAGGCCAGAGGCTGACGATTAGCGTCGAGTAGACATATCTCACAAAAAGGGAAGTCTTTGCCAAAATACCTGTACACACGCACACGTCTCCGAGCCACAAAGCTAAAAAGAGAGAAAACACCAACCACCATGCATGCATACACTAATAACCAACCACAAAGTACAACAAGAAAGTAAAGTTTTGGAAGGTAAATCAGACCAGAATACAATCCTAACAAAAGAAAGAACTACAAAGTCCGACCTACAAACAAGGGTATTGAAGCTGTAGTAGAAAGCTGTCGGAAACACCTCAGCCTGTCTGATCTCACAAGGCACCGTCCGATCCTGGTCCTAGTCCTGGTCTTCCTAGGACTCCATCAAAACGTCGATCATCTGCGCAAGACACAACACATGCGAGTAAAGCCTGTGTAAGAGTGAGTAAAACAATACTCAGTGGGACACCTTGAAACCATAAATAAAAAACCACAAAAGAATGCACAATCAGCTCTACACAGGTATACACCCATACATATACTAAGGATATCCATATATACTCAAATACTAATCACAAGGTAGAAAGGATAAGTCACAGCCAAACTTCCGCCATAATATTCCGCTCGAGGCATGCTCGTTTAGGGAGGACTCGCTCCTTGAGTCTAATGTCATCGCTGGTCAAGATTATGTTATATAGAGGGTATTCTCTCTGAGAATATCACGAACTCAATCTGTATTACTCCGCAACATAGGAGATTCCCAGAGAATACCACAAACCCTACCGATGCGGGTCATAACACAGGGGATTCCAAAGAATATCGTGAACCCTACTAATATGGCCCACTAGATGGAGGATTAACGCCATTCGCTCGAAGATCACATCAATACTTAACGAACTCCATTAGGGGAGATAGAGTATCACTCCAGTCCCAAGGAGGATTCCATAACTCTATCCGGGACTCTGTCTCTCGAGGGGATTGCTAT
The DNA here is from genome assembly GCA_963277665.1 of Viscum album. NCBI lineage: Eukaryota > Viridiplantae > Streptophyta > Magnoliopsida > Santalales > Viscaceae > Viscum > Viscum album. The sequence continues at coordinate 1,512,588,512 of OY728127.1, read as the reverse complement.
GCAATGCTATACTAAACCCTCGAGGAAAGGACCAAGGGGAAAAGATCCACACCTACACTGGCCCTCACTAAGGTCTCACAAAGCCATCTCAAAAGGACCGCCTCGTCTCAAGGGTCCCAATGCCACAAACGGATCGTCAAACGGGCTTACGGGTTGAAAGTTACAGGTATTTTTGTAAAAAGGGGCTGGTTGGGTCCGTCTTCTGTCAGCATACGACTTCTGCCGGCTCTGTGCAATTCTCATCCGCTCCTATATGATCTTCACCTTCTCGGTGGTAGCCTGTACCAACTCTAGGCCCAAAAGTACTGACTCCCCTGGGTTAGTCTAGTATAACGATGATCTGTAAGGTCGACCGTACAATGCCTTGAACGGTGCCGTACTTATGGTGGAGTGATAGCTGCCACTAGTGCAGAAAACGTTTTTTACGTCGGTTATTTTTTATTATTTACGTCGGTTTTTAGGCGACGTTAATACGGACGACGTTATAAATAACGTTTTTTACGTCAGTTATTTAAAACCGACGTAATATCCCTAACATCACGGTGGTTATCACGTCGGTTCATATAATAACCGACGTGATAAATATGCGCGGGGGGCTTTATCACGTCGGTTATTACCTAAAACGACGTGATAAAACGCCTGGGATATCGTTTATCACGTCGGTTATGTCATAACCGACGTGATAAACCCTTCCCCTGGCCTATTATAACGTCGGTTATTTAGGAAACCGACGTGATAAAAAGGCCTGGGAAACGTTTTAGCACGTCGGTTATTCAATAACCGACGTGGTAAATCGATTCCCAGGCCTTTTATCACGTCGGTTATATTAAGAACCGACGTGATAAAATCCCCGGGAACGGTTTATCACGTCGGTTCTAGAAAAAACCGACGTGATAAACCCCTACCGATTTATTTACCACGTCGGTTATTTTATAACCGACGTGAAAGAAATTATTATTTTTTTAAATAATTGCACTGCTCTCACCAAAAAGCAACCAGAAACCAAACAAAAATAGCCATGCCAGCCCTCCCCCAAGCCCCAACTGAACCCCACCCTCATCTATACCCACCTAACAACCTGGCCAGCCCTCCCCCACCACAACCCTTGGACACCCCTCCCATATCCCTTGGACAACCTCCACCCCTTGGACACCCCCCCACCCTCATTTACACCCCCAAGACCCCTAGTACAGCCTCAAACACCCATTGGACACCCCCCCACACCTTGACAGCCCTCCCAGACCCCTTGGACACCCCCCCACCCCTCATTTACACCCAACCTGCCCCTTGGACACCCCCCCACCCCTTCGACAGCCCCCCCACCCTCATTTACACCCCCCGAACACTAGGACAGCCCCAAACACCCCTTGGACACCCCTCCCATATCGCTTGGACACCCCCCCACCCCTTGGACACCCCCCCACCCCTTGGACAGCCCCCCACCCCCTGGACACCCCCCCGACCCCTTGGAAACCCCCCCTACCCCTTGGAAACCCCCCCATCCCCTTGGACAGCCCCAAACACCCCTTGGACACCCCTCCTATATCCCTTGGACACCCCCCCACCACTTGGACACCCCCCCACCCCTTGGACAGCCCCCCCCCCCCCCACCCTCATTTACACCCAACCGACTCCTTGGACAGCCCCAAACACACCTTGGACACCCCTCCCATATCCCTTGGACACCCCCCGCCCCTTGGACACCCCCCCACCCTCATTTACACCCCCCCGACCCCTAGGACAGCCCCAAACACACCTTGGACACCCCTCCCATATCCCTTGGACACCCCCCAAACACCCACCCACCCCCTTGGAACCTCTCCCCCCATACCAAAATCCAGACCAGAAAAACCATCAACAGTAGACCAAAACAAGAAGTAGAGAAAAATTAAACATTCACTTATATAACATTCAAAACTTATAATGTCAACTTCAAAAAAAACTAAATCCAACCTAAACGACTACGAAATACACAATTACATTGACAATATTCAAAATTACATTTTACATTACAAACAACTAAAAGTCAATCAAACCTGTAAAATAATTTGACCACTCCACTTGTAAGTGTTTGATATCTTCAGCAGTAAAGGGTTGGGGGTCATCAAAAAGCTACAAAGGAAAAGGATAGTAGTCAACGTGTATAATGAATAAATCAAATTGAAATATTATTAGAAAAAGGAAATCTTACCAGGTCAAAACTCAGAACTGTCCCAGTTGTTATTATTTCATACATAAATCTTAACATGTAATATCCGCATTCGATGATGCCTTGTTGCTCATGACATTTCTGTTTGAATGAGTGTAAATTCAATATATTATTTTTATGTAATAAATCAAAATGTACAAATTATAAATGGATATTTACCTTCGCATGTACATATTTGATCTTGTAATTCCTTTTCTTTGCGCTTTTTCGAAAGTGGACCCATGCCCTGTTAGAAAATAATACGAATGGGGTAAATTTAAAATTCATTATAATATATAAAACTATTGTGAAATTGAAACTTACGTTTCCAATATATTCTTAAAACTTTCTCGCACATCATCATGGAGAGAGCATATCCAATAAAGTGTTTTCTCCCTAGGGCAAAAAACCCCTAACATCCAATGATCCATGAGAAAAGGAAATTTAACGTTAGTGGTTTTTTATGTTAAAAGATAATTAACTCTTTGAGAGGGATGTGTTTCATACCTCTCACAAAAAGGCATCATCCAACACTGTGTGATTACATTCTTTTCAAATCTATCAGCAATATAAAGCATTCTTTGTTCCTCATCCAATGCACATGCTTCAGGGGAAATCAATTGTGGGTCCACGAATCCATATACATCTGTCAGCTCATTCCTCTCACAAATTTTATACATATACCTAATACAAAGCAGACATAAGTATACATTTTTAATAAATATAACGCAAGGAAAAGGAGTTAAGACTTACATGATAAAAATTTGCACCACGTTGATGCCCAACTTATCTCCAGTGACAAACTCCATGATATCAGTTTTCATAATCCCCACACATAGTTCACGTCCACAGACATGAGCTTCCATTGTAAAGTCATAATGATCCGCCAACAAATTTGAATATCTTGACAATTTGTCAAGACTGCTAGTATCTGCATCTGATGTCATAGCTATCTGTCTTTGTTGTTGTCTATACAGTATTTCTTTACCTTTGAAGTATTCCTGTAAAAATAAATTGAAAAATATATTAGTTTTCAAATGATAAAACATTAATAAAAATATAAAATAAAAGATATAACATCCATACCTCTATGGTAATGAGTCGAAGAAGTCTGGATGGCCAAAGTAAAAAATGGCCGATACTATGTCCAACTGTCGTCACCTCATCTGTAGGTAATGGTATCCGAGCTGATCTATCTATAATATCCTGTACAGTGACCCTCTGATTCTCTACCTCTAACTGTTGATGATGAACTGTATCTCCTATACAATATACCATCCCATATGCAACTATATGATGTTGAGGATCATCAACATACAACTCACAATAAGTAGGTAGCTGCGGCGGAGGAGGAGGATCAAAAATGGGGTCCGCAGGCTGAGGTGGGGGAGTGGGAGCTACTGGGAGAGGTGGAGTGGGAGCTGCACCCTGAAATTGTCTTTGCAAGTCTGCAAACATTAACTGCACCGATGCTCTAATCTTGTCCTCCATTGTCGCATTAATATTATGGACTTCGGCCTCCAACGATTCTATTTTTTTTTATAAACTCCTTCAACGTTAGAAGTTGAGGAACGTGGCAACACTTTTCTTACCGATACACCTGCCGGATATCCTCTTACACGGCCAGGATGTTCGGGCTTTCCCAATGCCACAGATAAAATATCTTCCCTCCCAGATGGTGTAAATGTCCCCTGTGAACTCTGCTCCTCAAGAGAGTCCTGTAATAAGTAATTGAACTTTTCTATAATGATTGGAAATATATGACGAAAATAGTAAACTTAAATAAATAAAACAGATATCTTACAATCCTCTCAACTACGAGTCTCGATTCTTCCGAAAGATATTGTCCTTTTTTGCCCTTCCGAGCTCTTTTCCATTTCTCATGTCTAGATGGAGGGGATGGAGGGGCCACCTCTCCAGAGCTTGAAGACTCAGCTCTTAGTTGTTGAAATTTTTCTGCCATCATTTGTTCTTCCAATAATGCATACCCTCCCCGAGATAAACTATGAGGGTATACATTTTTAGATTGGATCTCTTGATGAGCTTTCCTTGTTTGCTGTAAATTAAGAATAAGTAATCATTAACAAAACAATAATAAGATCATTTATATAAGAAAGCTTATAAAAGTTTACATTGCCCTTACCAAAAATGATTCTTTTCTTCTACTTTCAAAAAATTCTCTCCACGTGTCTTCATCTATAAAAGGATATATACGACATGGATTCTCACGACTCCTATGACCATAAATGAAATCATATGAGAGGGTAGATTTGAAATCCCTCCATCTCCTAGCAGCCAACGATAAGCATTTCTTCCTAACTCCTCCAGTGTCAGGAATATCAAATGTCATCTGATAAAAAAGAGGTTAAAAATATTATATATACTAGAAACATTTAAAGAACAGTCAAACAATAGCAAAAGATCTTACCAAGATGGTCTCCCACAGCTGAGAAATTATCGCCTTATCCACACTTCTCCGATCATCATAGAGAATGCTTACTTTGCTCTTAGCCTGAGTTGCTACAAAACCCTTAAAATCTTTAGCATTTGGACCTCTAGGAAGATCATCCTCATCAAACTCCACGACTATCCTCTCCTCCTTCGTACGGGCAAGTGATAATTTTGGTAAACGTGTGCACCCACGCTTACCAACCTTTGAACTCTTTTTCGTAATAGGAGCATGTGAATGTTCCTCCCCAGATGTATGACCAATATGCTCATCTCCAGAATCATGTGGCTGATCAACTGATTGATCTGTCATTTTCCTTCAAATCAAAAAAACAAACATTAGTTCACAAATAGAAAAGTGTACTAAATTACATAATAGTAAACATCGGTAATATGGTAATCATGTTAAACAATGATAAACATGGTAAACACAGGCAAAATGTTGCCAAGGAGTTGGCATAAGACAGCTGAAAAGTGGAATCACTGATGCCACCGGCCGGCCGCTGGCTCACCACCGGCCGGCCGGTGGACCAGACAGCCTTCCTCTGTCTGGACCACCGGCCGGCCGCTGGATCACCACCGGCCGGCCGGTGGACCAGACAGAGAGCCTTCCTCTGTCTAAACCACCGGCCGGCCGCTGGCTCCTCACCGGCCGGCCGCTGGTGATCCAGACAGAGAGGAAGGCTCTCTGTCTGGTCCACCGGGCGGCCGGTGGTGATCCAGCGGCCGGCCGGTGGACCAGACAGAGAGCCTTCCTCTCTGTCTGAACCACCGGCCGGCCGCTGGCTCAACACCGGCCGGCCGCTGGTGATCCAGACAGAGAGGCTCGGTCTCTGTCTGGACCACCGGCCGGCCGCTGGCTCAGCACCGGCCGGCCGGTGGACCAGACAGAGAGCCTTCCTCTCTGTCTGAACCACCGGCCGGCCGCTGGCTCAACACCGGCCGGCCGCTGGTGATCCAGACAGAGAGGAAGGCTCTGTCTGGTCCACCGGCCGGCCGGTGGTGAGCCAGCGGCCGGCCGGTGGTTCAGACAGAGAGGACCGGTTGCCGGTGCGCCCAGGACTTCTCTTCTTTACGGTTTTTATTGTTTTATCGTTTTGGTTTGATACATATTTTAATAAGTAAAAAATTTACAGTATCTAACATTATATGAAAAAACTAAATGTAAACAAGAAATAAACTTGTGTTACCTGTAATTTTAGGAATGTACAGTTGGATTGTTTTCCCAAATTCCTTCGTCGTGATCGTTCCTTATGGCACAAACCATGTCTTCAACATACTCATCATTATGTTCTGTTAATCTTTCCATGGAAGTAGGGATCTCACATAAATCAGCATCTTCATCAAATTCATCCTCACCAACATATTGGTTTTTCCCTTGTAAAACAACAGCCCACTGTATATCTGATTGATCTACTACATAGAAAATTTGTTTGGCATGTGTTGCCATTATAAAAGAATCAGTTGTGTCTTCCAATCTATTCAGATTAACAAGTGTCATTCCAAATTCATCGTGTCTGACACTGTTGTTACCGATAAACCATTTACAGTTAAAAACGGGAACTTTAATTTTAAAGTAATCAGCCTCCCATATGTCTTCAATCACTCCATAATATGCACTTGATGCCGAAATTGGGTTTCTGTCCTTAGCACTCGAAAAATGCATTGCTTCTGCAAACACCAATACACCACTATTCTGAACTGCACTTCTGTTGTCCTGAGCTTTCGTATGAAATGTATAGCCATTAATGTCATAAGCGGACCATGTTATCACATTTAAATATGGACCACCCACTATCCATTTTAATGTCTCTGATACATCTGATCTACCAAGCAAGGTCTTCTTAAACCATGGCAAAAAAGTTTTGTTGTGCTCATTCAAAATCCACATTTCTTTCTTCTTTGGATGACATTGTTTCAACTCATTAATATGCAATGTGATATACGGTTGAACATCAGCTATGTTATTCAAGATGTATGATTCTAACTTCTTCATATGTTCAGCTGACAGTGATTTGACTTTCAAGCCACGAATCCCCTTTCCCTCATTATTAACCCGTTCATGGCGAGATGGAGGCAAACCTATATGTTGCGTCGTAGCCAAGTAACTCGTACAAAACTCTGCTACCTCCTCAGAAATATACTTTTCAATAATGGAGGCTTCAGGTCGATATGGATTTTTAACATATCCCTTTAATATTTTCATATACCTTTCAAAAGGATACATCCAACGAAGATATACAGGTCCACAAAGCCTTATTTCTCGAACCAGATGAATCAGTAAATGCACCATCATATCAAAAAAAGTTGGAGGAAAATACATTTCCAAATGACAAAGTATAATAATTGCATCCTTTTCCAAAATGTTCAAAGCATTCACATCAATCGCCTTGTTGCAAATTGAATTGAAAAAATAACACAACCTCATTATAGTCTTTCTGACACGGATGGGCAATATTCCACGCAGTGCAACTGGTAGAATTTGTTGCATCATGACATGACAATCATGTGATTTCATACCTATCAACTTCAAGTCTTTCAATGAGACAAAATTTTTTACATTTGAAGAATAACCTTGAGGCACTTTGATATCATGAAGACACTGACAGAAGCTACTTTTCTCCCTCTTCGATAATGTATGACAAGCCGGGGGAAGAAATGTTCGTCTTCCTTTAGGAGTGGGAGCTAACTCCAAACGTATTCCCATTGACAGTAGGTCTAACCTTGCATTCAACCCATCTTTTGTCTTTCCTTTAATATCTAGAAATGTTCCGATCAAAGAATCACAGATATTCTTCTCCACGTGCATGACATCAATATTATGTTTGACTTCATGATACCTCCAATATGGTAGCTCAAAAAATATTGACCTTTTCTTCCAAATATGTCTATCATTACCAGATTTCTGTGTCTTTCCCAATGTCACATCAAGGTTTTTCACCCTCTCAAAATAAAATTCTGGGGATAAAGGTTGAGGAGCAGTATCAAATTCTTGTGAGCCATTGAATGCCTTTTTTAGTCTTCTATAAGGGTGATCCATAGGCAAAAACTTTCGATGACCCATGTACACTGTTTTCCTCCCATGATGCAATTGACAACATGACGTCTGTTGTTCGCAAATTGGACATGCTTTATTCCCTTTAACACTGTATCCAGACAAATTTCCATATGCTGGGAAGTCATTTATAGTGAATAGAAGCACTGCATGCAGTTGAAAATATTCCATTTTATAAGAATCATACACCCTAATACCATCAGCCCATAAAAGTTTCAAATCATCAATCAGCGGTGACAAGTATACATCAATATCATTGCCGGGTTGCTTTGGACCAGAGATCATGATACTCAACATGACATATTTGCGCTTCATACAAACTTCGGGAGAGAGGTTGTAAATTACCAATAAAACAGGCCATGAACTATGTGTGCTACTGAGGGTTCGGTATGGATTCATTCCATCTGTGCACAAGCCTAGTCTCAGATTTCTAATTTCATTTCCAAATGTAGGGTACTGGGCATCAATTTTCTTCCATTGTGGACAATCAGCTGGATGACGTATTTTTCCATCACATACCCGCTCATCAGCATGCCATCTTAACCTTTTTGCATCATGTGAATTAGCAAATAAACGTTTGAAACGAGGAATTATAGAAAGATACCAAAATACCTTTGAAGGGAGCTTTGTAATCTCTACATCAGCTTGTGATTTTTCTTTCACCTTATACCGTGATGTCCCACATTTGGGACACTCTTTCAGAAATTCATATTCCTTCCTATATATAATGCAGTCATTCGGACATGCATGTATTTTCCTGTATCCCAATCCCATCGGGCATAATATTTTTTTGGCCTTATAATGTGAATCTGGAAGATCGTTATCTTTTGGAAGAATGTCTTTCATCAATTGTAGCAGCTCTGTAAAACTTCTGTCACTCCATCCATGTTTCGCCTTCAGGTTAATCAATCTTAACACCGCCGACAAAACCGTAAAATCTGTACAACCAGGATATAATGGTTTTTCGGCATCACCATATAGACGTGCAACTCTCGGTTCTATCTCAATTTGTTCTGCTACAATATCGCGAATCATTTCTTCAATTCCATCGGAGTTACCATCTTGCGATTCATTATCATCAGTGACATTCTGTCCAGTTTCGCCATGCCAAATCCAAGGGTTGTAACTCGGATTGAAACCATGACAAATCAGATGATCTTTTATCTCTCTACTTTTCAACTTCTTCATATTCAGACATTTCAGGCATGGACAGAAAAAAATGTCACTACTTGGAACATTTCGTTTAGCAAATTCCAAAAAGGCATCAACACCTTCCTCATATTCATTGCTCATTCGATGTGCCGTAATCCAACTTCGACTCATTATTACCTATAACAAATAGAAAAAATATATATATTTTTTAGATAAGACAAATATATGTTTATATGAAAAAAATCATAATTTGAATATAACAATTTTGAAATATAAAACAAATCGATGTGTAAACCCCCCTGGACACCCCCCGACCCCTCTGGACAGCCCCCCACCCCTCTTGGACACAACCCCCCACCCCCGACCTGCTTGGACACCCCCCTGGACACCCCCCAACCCTCTGGACAGCCCCCCACCCCTCCTAAACACCACCACCCACCCCCTACCCCCTTGGACACCCCCCTGGACACCCCCCAACACCCACCCACGCCCTTGGACAGCCCCCCACACCCACCCACCCCCTTGTAAACCCCCCTGGACACCCCCGACCCCTCTGGACAGCCCCCCGCCCCTCCTGGACACCACCCCCCACCCCCTACCCCCTTGGACACCCCCCTGGACATCCCCCAACCCTCTGGACAGCCCCCCCACCCACCCGGACAACCCCAAATACCCTCTGGAGAGGCCGCCACCCACGTGGACAGCCCCCCACACCCATCCACCCCCTTGGACACCCCCCTGGACACCCCACCGACCCCTCTGGACAGGCCGCCACCCCCTTGGACAGCCCCCCACACCCACCCATCCCCTTGGACACCACCCTGGACACCCCCCGACCCCTCTGGACAGCCCCCGACCCCTCTAGAAAGCACCCCCACCCCTCCTGGACACAACCCCCCACCCCCGACCTGCTTGGACACCCCCCTGGACACCCCCCAACCCTCTGGACAGCCCCCCCACCCCTCCTGGACACCACCCCCCACCCCCTACCCCCTTGGACACCCCCCTGGACACCCCCCCAACACCCACCCACACCCTTGGACAGCCCCCCACACCCACCCACCCCCTTGTAAACCCCCCTGGACACCCCCGACCCCAAATCCATGCACCTATGCCATGGTTGTGTGTGAATAAAGTAGTAACAATTGTAAAAGGGCAACCCATCCAAATGGACACGCCCCAACCCTCTCGGGGATTTATAGAAAACGATGAAAAATTAGTGAAATCATAAAATTACTCAATATTGCAAGTCGAACAAATAGATCTAGGGATGATAAATAAGATTATGGTGCAAAAACGAGTTAAAAGGGTTCGCAATCGAAGAATCTTAGCTAGTTTCAACAAAAAAATCACAACACATATATATTTACTATCCGCGAAAAAAAACGAACGAGTGGGAGGATTACCTGAGTGCTGCGAGTTTAGATGATTGATCCGAGGAGATTAAATATGAGAAACGATGATCGCAAAACGAATCTAAACCAACGAAATGGACGAGCCGATTCGGGTTTACGCGCGAGAGAGACGAGTCGCGACTGTCGAAGGTAAACTCGCGAATGACAATCCACGGGTCTGGGTAAATTTTTAAATGAGTTATCACGTCAGTTATTCAATAACCGACGTGATAATTGTTTTAAAAACATGTATAACGTCGGTTATTTCAATAACCGACGTAAAAACCTTCCTCCGATTCATTTTTTACGTCGGTTATTATATAACCGACGTAACAAATGGCTCAAAATCCGCGTTTTTTTACGTCGGTTATGTAATAACCGACGTCAAAAACATCTGCGGATTCTTTTTTTACGTCGGTTATTTTAGAACCGACGTAAAAAAGCCTTCAAAAACCGCGTTTGTTACGTCGGTTATTCAATAACCGACGTCAAAGGGCCTTCGAAAACCGCGTTTGTTACGTCGGTTATAAAAATAACCGACGTAAAAAACGAAGCCGCGCGATTAATAACGTCGGTTATAAAAATAACCGACGTTAAATGTGTACCGAACACAGGTTTTTACGTCGGTTAAGAAATAACCGACGTAAAAAACCTCGTTTTACATATTATGACGTCGGTTTTATATAACCGACGTAAAAAATGGTGACGTAAAAAACGTTTTCTGCACTAGTGCTGTTGTGCGCAAAATCCACCAGAGGTAAGTGGTCCTCCCAACCACAACTAAAGTCCAAGATGCATTCACGAAACATACCCTCTAGCACCTGGATGGTACTCTCCATATGACCATCCGTCTGGGGATGAAAAACTGTGCTCAACCGCAACTGAGTCCCAAAAGCCTCTTGCAAACCTTTTCACAGTTGGGAAGTGAAATGATCGTCGAAGGCACCCCGTGAAGTTGAACTATCTCCTGAACATAGAGGTATCACAATCTCTCTACAGAACCCTGCTCCTAGATGGATAGGAAGTGGGTTGACTTGGTGAGTCGGTCAACGATCACCCATATAGTATCGTGTCCCCTAGACATGCGTGGTAAACCCGTCACAAAGTCCATCGATATTCCATCTCACTTCCACTCCGGCACCTCGAGTGGCTGAGTCAAGCCTGCTGGAACTTGGTGCTCTGCCTTCACTTGCTGACAAGTGAGTTACCGAGAAATGAACTTTGCCACTGCCTTTTTCATCCCCGACCACCAGAACTGGCATCAGAGGTCCTGATACATCTTCCCCACACCCAGATGTACTGCCAAGGGGATATGTGGAACTCCCTTAGAACCTCCTCTCACAACACTACTGGCACAACGATGCGCCCTCTAAAGAGAATGACGTGCTTCCCACCTATCGAATATCCATCAAGGGACTACCCTATGGACAACTGAGCACGTCAGGACTCACAGTCGATATCCCCAAGCTACGCCTCCTTGATTCGTCGCAAGAGTAAAGGGGTGACAACCATAGACTGGAGGTAAGTGGATCCACTATCATCCCGAAGGATATCTGTAGCGTGACCAACTGCTTTGACGCCTCACTCAGCAAATACATGCTAGACCTCCTGCTGAGCGTGTCTGCCACCACGTTTCCCTTCCCAGGAGTATAAAAGATCTTGAAGTCATAGTCCTGGAGGAACTCTACCCACCACCGCAGTCTCAATTTCACATCCCTCTGAGAAAAGATGTACTTGAGGTTCTTGTGGTCTGAATAGACAGTAAATTGTTCCCCCATCAAGTAATGCCACCACATCTTCAATGTGAAGACTACTGGTGCCAGCTCAAGATCATGGGTTACATAGTTCTGCTTATGTTGCATCAACTGGAACGAGCCACAAGCAATCACCACTTTCCCTTGCATCAAGACACATCCGAGACCAGTCCCTGATGCATCGTAGAACACCACATACCTAACACCCTCCTTTGGTAGTCTCAAAATGGGTGTGATCGTCAACCTCCATCTCAGCTCTTAGAAACACTACCATCACTTTTCTATCCACATGAAGGGATATCCCTTCTGTGTCAAAGCCTTTAAGGGTGTTTCTACCCTGGAAAAGTTGGGCACAAAATTTTGATAGTACCCGGCTAAACCCAGGAAACTCCTCACCTCGGTCACACTCCTGGGTGGTTCCCAAGCAAGCACCACGTCAATCTTCGCTGAATCCACCGCAACTCTAGACCCCAAAATGACATATCTTAGAAAGTGGACCTCCTAAATCCAAAATTGATACTTCAAGAGCTTCCCATAAAGTTGGTTCTCATAGAGTGTGTCCAGGACCATTCTCAGGTGTATCGCGTGCTCCTTCTCGGATGCCGAGTACACCAGAATGTCATTAATAAAGACCACTACGAACCAATCAAGGTATGGCTAGGAGATTCTATTCATGAGTCCCATGAACACTGATGGAGCATTGGTTATGCCGAATGACATAACCAAGTACTCTTAGTGGCCATATTGAAATCTAAAGGCTGTCTTTGGTATATCCTCATCCCATACACGAAGCTGATGATATCCAGATCTCAGGTCTATCTTTGAGAACCACCTCGCTCCCTTAAGCTGGCTGAAGAGGTCGTCAATTCTTGGCAGCGGATACTTGTTCTTAACGGTCACCTGATTCAGGCACCTAAAGTCCACACATAGCCTCAAACTCCCATCTGTATTCTTAGTAAACAACATTCGGGCCACCTAGGGTGAGATGTTGGGCCTCACGAAGCCCTTCCTCTGCAAATCCTCTAGTTGTACCCTCAACTCCCGAAGCTCCACGGGAGCCATCCAATATACGGGTGTGGATATCGATGTTGTCCCGGGGTATAGATCAATACATAAGTCAACCTCCCTGTGAGGGGGTAATCCTGGAATATCATTGGGGAAGATGTCTTCATACTCGTCCACCACTGCAGGAAACTAGGGACTACACTCCTCCACCGCACCGAGGGTGAGGCTATCCAACTGGTGAGTGATCAACCACACCCTCCTCTGAGAAATTCCATCCCACGCTGCATGTGTTTCCTTTTCTCCAGTAAAGGAAACCTGGTCCCATCTCCGCCGACACACCGCACTCTGTGGCTAAAAAAGTCAATCTGAGCATGGACTGTGGATAGCTAGTCCATACCCAGAATGACATCATAAAGCCTCGATGCCGCTACTAGGATATCCCAGTAGAATATCTCACCTCCAAGAGTAATATCACACTGCCGACACCAATGTGTGATCATCGAATCCCCTCCCATAGGAGTCTCTAAACGTAAGGATCGAGACAACGACTCCACCGTAATATCTGAGCTCCGAACAAGGTCCATAACAAGGAAGGAGTGACAGGAACCTGTGTCTATAAGAACTATAACTAGGGTGGAGAAGAAATAGATCATACCTCTAATCATATCTGGAGCGTCAGGGTTGTCAGCCTCCATCGCCTGAAGCTGGACTCACTCCTGTCAAACGACTCCCTAAGCCCGTGGCAGACCGCCTGGGAGTGGTGGTGGTAGTACCTCGAATCTTCTTCCACCTCCGACTGCTATACCCGCTCCCCTGTCACGTCTGCCACCCTGCGGACCACCCTGCTCAAACCTCTGCCTCTACCTTGGCGGTCCCTTGACCATACACTGATCGTCCACACAACGTGTCAGGAAATCACAGGCTAAGTGTCTCTGACCACTGCACGCGAAACACAGTCTATCCTTCGACTATCCCTCTTTGCCCTGGGAGCCTCGCACCACTGATCCCATATCCTGGGGCTGTCTCTTGAAGGACCTGGCCTGCTTGGGCCCCTTTGTCTGCTGCCTGCTACCCACTACTGAGGACTCTGCCACCTGAGGTCTACTGGTATCTCCCGCTACTAGTGCTTGTTCCTCTAGGAAGCTCTCCACAAGTAGAGCTCACTCCAGTACCCCATCCCGAGTAGGGATACTAAGAGACACCATGGATGCTCTGATCTCCCAGCATAGCCCCTTCTCAAAAGCTCAAGCCCTAAAGAATGGGTCTCGTACCATATATGTGGAGTAGAAAGAAATCTCGGTAAACCTCATCAAGTACTCTGCTACTATCTGGATGCCCTGATGTAGATGTAGGATCTTCTAGATACATACTGACTATAAGGTCATTGGAAAGAACTCCTCCCTGAAGAGGTGCTCAATGTCATCCCAAGATAGAGTTTTCTCGTCATGCATCTGGATCACTAAGCTCCACCACCATCCTACTGAGCTCTGTAGAAGGCTCACAGCTAAGACTATCATCTGATCGGGCAGTGTCCTCATAAGGCAGAAGATGCAAGTAACCGCCTCTATCCAATCCTTAGCTACCTAGGGGTCAGTTTCACCCCTGAAATTGGGAGGTATATGCCTCTAGAACTCATGCAATGCACTGAGCCTACATGTATCCTCTACCGGTAGTGTTGGAATAAAATTATGCTCAACGGGTGGTAATACAATAGGAAAACCACCCGGGGGTGCCATGTTTAGCATACACCCCTGTATTGATGCCTCACCGCTAAGCAGATCATCCTCGTGATCGCTCATCAGGATCCTAGCTAGCTGTTTGCATAGAGGCATCCTGAAACAGATCAAGAAGAACAATGATCAATTGAGTATATCTAGAGATCTGACTCAAGAAGGACATGAAAAACACAACCCATTCCTATATGATGTAAGTTCCATTCATTTCCCTACAACTAGTGTTTTCATATACCAAGTCGGAAAGCAGGTACCCAGAGTCCTGGTGTAGGGATATGTCGGCCGCCGCACCAATACTCACTATAACATAAATTGCCTTTAGCAGTGTTTTTTTAGCAGTGGTTTTGAGAACCTCCGCTAAACCCTTTTTTAAAATGGTTTCGAGGCGGTTTATAATAAACCGACGCGAAACATTTTTTTTACACTGCCAACCCTTCCCCCCCAACCCGACCCCTTCTCACCCCGCGACCCCACTTCCCCCGGCCCCCCACTTCCCCTGTGACCCCGGCCCCCCGCGACCCTGACGACCCCGTGACCCCGGTGACCCCGCTTCCCCTGGCCCCCCGCGACCCCGACGACCTATACGAACCCTAAGGTTTGAATTCTATGTTAAGACTTGTTTATGAATTTTGAAATTATTTTATATCCATACATGATTTCAAAGGATGGTTTAAGGGATGTTTCAATTCTATTTTGGATTAAAAAATGTTTTAATAAATAAATTTCACATGAGTTTATTAGGATAAGCATGTTATAGATTGAGTTGAGAATGTAATTCCGAGCATGTTTTGGAAAATAATACGTGTTTATAACTTTACGAAAAAATGAGTTTCAATGGAAAGTTGTGAGACCCAATTTAGCCCCATGTTATTATTGTTGTTCTTATCTGGAATGTAATACCTTGAGAGTATTTCTTATATTGATTCATCTTTATATTTTTCTATTCTTTGATGTGTTTGAGATTGATCTTGTGAGTTTATAAGGAGGTGAGTCGTGAGTTTTTTAAAATTTTTTATATCTAATTCATGTAATGGTTCATTTTTTCACACCACCATTTTACATTTCATAGGATTCCTCGGATTATTTAAGATGGCTTGTGTATGGGAAAACTCTAGTATATGTAGTGGGTTGAATATGTAGTATTGTATGGATAAACAATGATGGATATACCAAAAGGGATAATATGCCTTTAAGTTAGAGGTATTGTTTTTTTCATGTGATAGTGATGGAGTGATAAGGTCATTTATTTTTGGATAGTTTAATAGGACTACCAAGGACAATAACAGGTTCAGTAGTTTCAGGAAATGTTCATTGTCACCATCTCAAGTCATTATTACTTGATCCATAGGTCAATACCCATGACCTTAGGATTCTTTTTAGGATCATTTTTTTGGGATTCCCATTTTTTTAAACTATGTCATTTTCTTCACAAATTAATTTATGTCACCAATGTATTTTTGGTCTATTTATTTTCCTCAGGACCTTAATTTAGTAGTTACAGCATGTGTACTTTACCCATTTCATTTATATTTTTTTATTATTTGAAAAAGGACTGTTAAAATATTTTTTTCATAGTGGTAATGGTTTGATATAAATGTGCCTTCAATATTCTCTAAAATTATTTTGAAAGTAGTTCTATTGAAATGTTAAAAATTATATTATAATGATTATTTGAGTGTTTTTTATAAGAAATTTGAAACTATTAGATTTTGAAACCCCAGTGTTAACGGGGTTTAGAAATTTTTCTTAGGCCATTTCTCCTTGTTTTACAAGTAAATCTATTTTAAAAAGATGTTTTGAAAACCATTTAAAAATTTGAAACATCTTTGTTATTTTAAAATGATTATTTTTAGAGGATTTATTTTGTAGAATGTTTTTATGTGGTTTTATGAAATGGTTTTTTGGTAAAAAGGCACTTCAGCCTTGGAAAAGTGATCTACAAGTGACTTTTTTCATTTAATGACAATTAATAATGCATGTTTTAAAACTATTGATATTTTTCTTGATAATTTCTATTAAGGATTATGTAAAATGAGTATTTCTTTATTGTATTTAAATATATAATTTTGTGGAATTGAATTGAATTTGACATGCATAGATTCCGAAAGTGATAACCAACTGGGCTGTTTAGCTCATGCATATTTTATAGGTCCATGTTCATTTGAGTCTAATTAATTCATTTTGATATTTGATGGGTTATGTGGACTTTAGATGGTGACACTAGGTCGTTTAATGATTCTCAATAACAGTAGATATTTTCTTTAACTTTGGGATTCATATTACTCACATGACCTGTTGTGTTTTATGCATATATTTTATATTTTTCTATTTATAAATAGAATCATGTATATAACTATTGTATATTTTTTTATCAAATGTTTCTTTATTCTTATATATTATAGTAAGGTTTGTTTTTTTGTTATAAATATCATTTCATGAGGAAAAAATCATTACCAATGTATGTTCTATGATTCCTAGGTACTAGTAACCTTCCTATGGTTGTTGGGAATGGCCTTGAATCTATGTGGAAGGCTGAGTTGGGAGAATGGTTAGATGGTAAACCAGGACGAATATATAAATCTACTATACATAACACCTTAGGGACATGATTTTTTTTACTAATTGTATATTGATGAAATATTTATGTATTCCCAATGTAACATCCCAACATAGATTCTACTAAAAATTGTCCTTGATAAAGTGGATTATGATGCCAAAATTTGTATATTGTTACTCACAAGTTGTAATCTTTTCTTTTTGGTAAAATGGAATGTTGTAGTGTTTCTCCCTTAGAAGCCATAATTTCAATCCAAACAACATAAAACTGAAGTGTTCTTTCGTACTGTCATTTACTTTAATTTGCATAAATTTCTTTTGTGTGTTGAAGTGAATGGTATTGAATTCATTCTAACTTATTGTAGTGGTTTGGATGAATATAATTCTTCCAAGTTCCCGAATATAATGTTTAGAGAGAATTCCTTCTGGGATCTATTTCCACCTATGTGATTCTGATTATCTTATTATGTTGTACTAGAGGATAGTACCAACACCCCACATTTCATCTCCAAATTCCCAAAATGATTCTACTAAGAAACTCCAAACACCAAGCCCAAACACATCAACTATTCTTCAAATACCCTAGTTTGATCCCCAAACAACATCAGCCGCATCTTGAACGACATTTCTGATGTGGTCTCCACCTTACCACATCATTTTTTATGCATAAACACTAGTAAGTCCTTCTCTAGATTAATTATACCAAAGGCACTCAATCCCACCCACCAACGCGCTATCATATCCTGACCACGATGCCTTAAAAATCAAGGAATAACAAAAATGTTCAATACCCACACCGAAGTCTGAATCTGAATCTTAGTTCAACTCCATGGTCAGAACCTCGATCGTCCCATTTAACCATAATTCTCCACTCATGATCACTAACACATATATGATCCAAATCGCCCTCAAGTCACACCACCACTCTTTTCTATGTGAATACACCAAAGGGAGGTCTAGGAATTCAATCCACACAAGGTTCATAGAACCTCAAAACATAATCTCCCAAGTTATTTCATCATGAATTTCCATGAACACCACCACTTATCATGCCTCAAGACTACCATCCAACATTGTTGGTTCTATTGACGATTTTTATTATTTCAGCAGATTTTTCTTAACCATTCATTTCCATGAAAACCATTTGGATAAATGGACTATATTATAGATGTTTTATCATACCTTATGAATGATTTTTATATCCACGTAGTTATTCAAAATTAACAACGTGATTTGGTTTTCATGGTAAAGTAGCTACCACGTTGTTAGCACACAGTTTCTCTTTACCAAAGAAACTTCCCCTATCACAAACACTAGAGGGTTCATATCTAACTCAGGGGATCATCTTTATTATATTATGTTTCTATAATCTTACACTATCGTATATATGAATCTCTTTATCTATTTAGTAGTAACTATGTGTTTTAATTTTTTTTATTATTGTGTAGGCACATTGTGATATACATGGATAAAAGCTAGATCACATTACCGAGGAACACACCTCAGTATGTTAAGGGTTTGAATGAGTTTTTAGATTTTGAAATTTCTAATCGATCCGTTGAAGGTAGAATAAGATGTCTATGTCCTAAATGTAAATTTAGAACATGGTTGAAGAGAGATGAAGTTTATGAACATTTAATACTGAAGAAATTCCCTGGTCAATATTTGTGTTGGATTTGGCATGGAGAATCGAACATTACAGAAAGATTGAGCACTGATGTTAATCCTCAGAATGAGGTCCCAAGTTCATCGACAATGGAAAATGAAATGCAAAAACTCATAAATGATGCATTCTTCACTTCAAGACACCACTATCAACATCAAAACATATCAGAACAACCAGAAGAGGGTGCTACAAATTACAACGTGACAAGTGATGTTTTTGAGACTGTAACACAAGAAAATCAAGATTGTAACATATCATTGGACCCTCATCTTGATTATGTGGATCCAAATGTAAGATAAAACTTCACTAAGGAAAATGCATTTCATGATTTAGTTGATGATGGAAATCAAGAGTTGTATAGTGGGTGTTTGAAATATTCAAAGCTTTCATTTCTACTGAAGTTGTACCATATCAAAGTTCTATGTGGAATTACAAATAAGGTAATGTCCATGATATTGGAATTGATTCATGATGCACTTCCTGAAGCAAAAATCCTAGAATCTTTTTATGATATGAAAAAATTTGTTAACAAGCTTGGTCTGAATTATACAAAATACATGTGTGTCCCAATGATTGTATGCTTTATTGGGGAGAGGATTCAGGTAGATAGAATTGTAAGAAATGTTATTATTCTATATGGTAGTAAAAGGGTGATGTTGGAAGTCTGAGTGAACATAATTTAATGGAGAAGAAGAAAAGGAATACACCTGTAAAGGTTTTGCATTACTTTCCTTTGAAGCTTCGATTGCAAAGATTATTCATGTCATCAAAAGCCACCGAACACATGAAGTGGCATTCTGTAGATAATAATAACGATGGGTTGATGAGACATCCATGAGATTCCTAATCGTGGAAGACATTTGATTCATTACATCCAGATTTTTCAGCTGATCCTAGGAATGTTCGATTAGGATTGGCTGCCGATGGATTCAACCCATTTGGGACTTTGAGTACCAGTTATAGCATTTGACCAGTTGTTTTGATCCCTTATAATCTGCCTCTGTGGATGTGTATGAAAAAAACATATTTTATCATTTTAATGATTATTCCTGGAAAAAAATGTCTGGAAATGATATTGATGTATACTTGCAGCCTTTGATTGATCAATTGTAGGAGTTATAGAGCAATGGTGTTGAGATATTTGATGCTTCTTCTAAAACAATGTTCAAAATGCATGATGCTTTAATGTGGACCATTAGTGACTTCCTTGGGCTTGGGAATTTATTTGGTTGGAACAATTACACGGGTTTGGATTGTACCGTTTGTAACTTTGATTTTGAGCCCAAACGAATACCTCACAGTAGAAAATGGTGCTTCTTGTGCCATTAAATATTTCTCAATGCATCTCATAGATTTCGGCTGAACAGATCTAAATTTAATGGTTCTATTGATCGTAGACCACCTCCAAAGTTGTTAACTTGTTCTGAAATATTGACACAACTTGAAAATGTTGAAACAGAATTTGGGAAGGTTCATCATTTTAATGATAGCGGAAAACGGGTCCGAAGTGCATCATCAAGTAAAATCAGAATGCAACAATAGAAGAAAAAAAGTATATTCTTCAAACTTTCATATTGGGAATTTAATTTGTTACGGCACAATCTTGATGTGATGAATATTGAGAAGAATTTCTATGATAATTTGATTTTCACATTACTTAATGATCATGGAAAGTCGAAGGATCATCTCAATGCTCTCAAAGACTTACAAGTAATGAACATAAAATGTGATCTCTGGCCAGATGAGAATAACAAGTATGCTCTGACCATTTTTGCAATGAAAAATAGGGATAAAGATATATTCCTTCGAATTTCAAATAATGCGAAGGTATATGATGGGTATTCGAGTAATATCTCGAGGTGTGTTGACTTGAAGAATCGTAAGTTACATGGATTGAAAAGTCACGATTCACATATTTTGTTACAACAGTTACTACCATTGACATTGCGTACATTATTACCTGAAAAAGTTACTGCTTTTGTACTCCAATTCTGCACATTTTTCAGGCAATTATGTGAGAAATCTCTACATCCATTTTAGCTTGACAACCTCCAGGAGAGGTTTGTATTGACCCTTTGTGCAATGGAGATGATCTTTCCTCCATCATTTTTTACTGTCATGATGCATTTAACTGTGAATTTGGTTGAGGAAGCTAAATTAGGTGGCCCCGTTCATTATAGATGGATGTATCCAATTGAGAGGTATTTTATTTATATGTTTTTCAATTAATTAAAAAATTTTTGGCATTTAAATAAATACATAATATTATTATTTTATTTCACAGATATCTTGGGCATTTGAAAACATACGTGAGAAATAAATCTCAACCAGAAGGCTCTATTGCTGAAGGCTATTTGGATAAGGATTGTCTTACCTTTTGTTCCAGATATTTGGATGATATTGAGACAAGATTTAATTGAGTTGGACGTGTTGAAAACACATCAAATTAATCTCAAATGCATCAGAAATCAAAAATATTTCCTGCTATTGGCCGATCAGTTGGGAGGACCTCAAATGTGACACTGACAGAATTGGAATTATTACAGGCACATAGATATGTGCTGCTAAATAGTGAAATTGTAGATCCATTTATTAAAGAGTTTAGGATACAGACAAATAGACAAATGAGAGGCCGAACATTAAATGAGAAAGATATAATGAAAGCTGTGAATAAATAGCTTATAGAATGGTTTGCACGACGTGTAAGTTCATAAATATTTAAATAAATATGAATATTAGTTTGAAACATACATTTTGTAAATCTATTAAATTTTATTTCTTTTTTCAGATCATGAATACTGATACTTGAGTATACTTGTCAGAAGATTTGAAGTTTCTTACTAGAGGTCCTATAAAACAAGTTAGAAAGTTCGATTCTTATAATGTGAATGACTTTAGATTTCGTACAGTCAATCAAGAAGTGGGTTTAAAAACACAGAATAGTGGTATATTTACATTTACTGAAGTGGGATACTATAGAAAGCTACATGATATTATTGAATTAAACTACCACAGACATTTTTCTGTTGTTTTATTCCAATGAAAATGGGTCGATATTATCATAGGTGTTAAAAGAGATTCCTTGCAATTTACTTCTGTGAACTTCTCTCGCTTGATGGATATTGGTGATCGTGAACTGTATGATCCATATATCTTAGCATCACAAGAAAAAATGGTATATTATGTGAATGATGTTGTGGATGAAGGTTGGAGTGTAGTTTCTCACGTAATACAAAAATATTTGTATGATATGGGTGATGAAGTGGAAGATTTGACCTTTGAAATTGAATTTAATCAACAACAGGAAGTAGAATTATTTGTCCATCATGATATTGAAAATATTAGTCTAGTAAGGATGGATGAAGTGGATGAAGTAATGGAGTAGGAAACCGACATGATTTAAGGGGAAAGTGATTGTATGTACAATTATTTATTCATTCAGCAACCACTTTTTTCATTTCTGCAGTCATTCATTATCATTGTTATATATATTTTGTCTGTTAGTAATGGGCATATATTATCATTTTTAATTTTTTTTTTCTGCATAATTTTTTTGAAATATATATTCTGAACTTAATTTTATTTGATTAAATGACAGTAATTCCAAGGAGGAAGCGGTACACTATTTCATCTAGTTCTACGATAGATGACGATCCATCTGGCTCCCTCCCCACGACATCTGAGGCACCAGCTGCCTACATCCCTACACCATCTCCCCCTGCACCATCTCTCACACCATCTGTGGATATCCCATTAGAGGATGATTCATCGACTCCCCCTTTGGGACCCTCAGCAGTGGGGCATCGACACGCCCCTTCCAGTTCATCACGGACATACTGGAGTGTCACTGTCATAGGTACAAATTTTAATTAAATAAATTTATTGCATTTTGTTTATACTAATTTTTTTCTCATTGAAGATGAAAAAAATGAAACCGTGGAGAAAAACATAAAAAGTTCATATGTTTGGAATATTAATGGTGAGAAGATAGTCGTGCCATTTGATTCTTATGGGGTCCCTACAGATGACGCCATGGGGTTACTTGGCCAGATTCTAAGCCAGCTGGCAGCGGAGCCTATTTCCCTTCCTATTTCTTATGATGATTGGATACATATGCCTCTAAGCTGGAAAAATGAATTTTTTGATTCCCAAATAATGGTAATTTTTTTACATTATGGTTTAATTGAATGTCATGTTACTAATATGTTCAAAATGAATTTCTGTATACAGATGTTCTTCCACTTTACAGTTGCTGATGTGATAGCACAGAAGTGGATGTTAAAAAATATTGGTAAGAAATGGAAATATTTCAAATGGATATTGTGGTGTGATGTCAACGATACTTCGTTGACCGTGCAAAAAATGTATGAGAAGCTACCCAGTGGGGTACCGAAAGAACAATGGAAAGTTTTTGTTGACAGACATCGTGATGAGAAGCGGATGGTATTGAAATATATATTATTATATTATCCTCATTTTACATTTATACATGTATATGAAGAGGAGACGACATTGAATACATTACTATTAAATTGAATTTTATTTATTTCAGGATCTCTCAAGACAGAATGCATCAAACCAGGCTAAGCAAGTAATCCCTCACACTGCGGGCTCAAAAAGATTTTCTAGAAGCCAAACGAAATTGGTAATATTTTAATTAGTTTAAATATTTATAAGACAATATTATATGTTTAATATATTGAATTTTTGATTTATCATTGCTTAATGCAGTCACAGATTTTAGGGCACGAAGCATCTTGAACTGAACTATGGTTGGATGTTCACAAAAAATCAGATGGAAGTTTTGTTAATGAGCCTACCAAAGAAGTTGGGGTATAAAGTCAATTTTTTATTATAATAACTTATTATCAGTTTTTACTGTGTTAATATATATTGATATTTGATTTATAGGTAAAAATTAAAGAACTATGGGATGCCAATCCTGGGCAGTCCTACTCAGTCTCCCAGGATGACCTAGTTGCTAAAGTCCTTGGGAAGGAGCATCCTGGTAGAGTGCACGAGATGGGTTTCGGACTCGTACCATCTGAGGTATTTGGCATGCCACCAGGGATTCCAGCTGCACCTACTCCTGGTTATAGTCAGTCCATACCCGAAGATGCTCAGAGGGAGATTGCTTCTCTATGAACCACAGTTCAAGACCAGGGGGTTCAGATATTCGCTTTACAGAAAGCGATGATTGATATACATCAGTAGATGATAATATATGCCCTAGGTGGTAGTGCATTGACTGGTGGTATGCAGGTAAATCACAAAAAATCAAAATCATTTAGTTTTCAAACTTTCACTGGTTTTATGTTTTAATATAAATATGAAATTGTATTTAATTTTCAATATAATGTTTTTACAAGTGACAACAGAAAGTGGAGATGGAGGTGGAGAGGGTGATGATGAATCATTGGACTGTGAGTAGTTGTATTGTTGATGTGTTGAACAAATATGGGAATAGTTGGTTTGTATATGTAACATGTGTGGCACATAGTTTCCACCAAACATTTTCATGTCCTAACATTTCCTTGATTTATCATGTTTCCTTTTATGCATTTTATTGATTTTTGATGTTTCCTTTTATGTCTTGATTTCTTGAGTGTGGTATACATCATTCTATTTAGGCCTGTGTTTGAATTGGTAGTCAAGATTTTGGATGACTAGGAGTTAAACCCATTGTTGATGTGTTGAACAAATTGGGTCATTTCATAGTGATCAAGGGGATAGTGTTGTGGACACTTTGGTGAGGCAGAATGTGTAGATAGTGAATCTTCATGCATTGTTAATGGTTATCATATTCTATTCATGATGATAAAATGTGGTCATACCACATATAAAAACTAGGTTCCTATTAATGGGAGATGGTATTAAACCGTATAAAACCAGGATTCATTGTAGAATGTGTATTGGATGATCTAAAAGTATTACACTATATAAAATTTGGATTCCTCTTACGTCAAAAAAATTACCTCATATAAAACATGGAAGAATCACATTATTTGAGATGAAAAAAATCATTTTCTTCAAGACATGACATTAAATTTTTCATCATGGTCTTGGTTGTATGATCTTACACTATGTGCAATCATATTCAAGATTTCGTCATGGGTTGAAGGGCCTATTTTATCCTATAACCTCAGGTTTTAGTCACCACAAAAACATTCTTGATTCCCCCACCTCACCAATCTATACTATAACAGTTTATATCAAGAGATCCCTAGTCCAAGCATTATGACAATAAAATATGCTCATACATCCATCACATGGGTTTATTCATCCCTGGAGTTTCATCAAACATCTATTTCCACAACATTCTAGAACTATGGGTGGATTGATTCCCATTTCCATGGGATATGTATTGATGCATATATCTTCTATCATTGAGCCTAGCTGATGATTCACCATATAATAATCCATTACATAAGGTTTCATTGCCCCAAAGCACTCACACGAGCCTCTTTTTTAGCAATAATCTCCTTTCATTTATGTTGACACATCAGTGGGCCAAGATGCTCTCATTTCCTGACACTGTGAATCGTAAAATCATGTGGATTGATTCCAATAATCACGATATAAGTAGTTACATATAAATATTTAATCCAGGGCACAACCCTATCAACGACTCATTATAGGTTTCTCCCTTTCCTATATACTTTGGTCAAATCTTGGAGAACTTTAACTCAAACCTATTCCAATATTTGGAGCTCTAGGAATTT
The DNA here is from genome assembly GCA_963277665.1 of Viscum album. Classification (NCBI taxonomy): domain Eukaryota; kingdom Viridiplantae; phylum Streptophyta; class Magnoliopsida; order Santalales; family Viscaceae; genus Viscum; species Viscum album. Next base: position 1,512,562,839 of record OY728127.1, on the reverse strand, counting down.
AAACTAGTTGTAGTCATAGTCCATGTTGTATGATTTTAAACATCAAAGCCCAATGTCCTCAGCAAACAATGTTAATTAACAACCATACCCTATTAAATGAAATAAGGATGCCTCATCCGATAAGTGTGGGATGATTATAAAAATAATTACCACATATAAAACTGAGATTCCTCATATGATAAGTATGAAATGAACCACACATTACCCGTATAAAACTTGTATTTCTCCGAATATGAGATGATATTATATCCTTGCCAGAGATGAAATCACTCCATCGACAATAGTCTCTTACCATGTAACGCATAAAAACTATGTTTGTCTTGATTCCCATTATGAGGAGACACATATTTATGCATGCATATTTTATCTCAGTCCCATCCCTACCAGCAACTCATCATAAGGACGTTTCCCTTTGGGCCAGGCTTGAATATTGTCAACCCACATGTTTAAATAGAACATTTGAGCACATAAGGAAATATATCCCATGGAACCTAATATTCTATATGGTACATCCCCACATACACTTGTGCGGTTCACACATTCTACTATTTGGATAATCCTCACCCTACCAATCTGAAAAGGATCTCTAATGAAATGATTTATGGATATAGTGTCTTACAACCATATCAGGCTCATTCAATGAAGTACATTTACTGATAAAAAGCGGATCTCATGCTTTGATCTCCATAAATAGTAGATCATGATATTTTTCATCATATCCTCAACCAGCTCAGGTATCATATGTTTCAAACATGGTCAATAATAATTCTATTTCTGTCGATTACTCCCATTTCACTTCCCAGTTCTCAAAAGTTGTAATTTTCATCGTGATATTTTTTAGGTCACTTATTCCTCTCATTGGGTTCACCCCTATAATCAATTATAACTATATAAATATCCTTTATTCTTGAATCAATCATGGCTCAGTAGGGCTTAGGGGTTGGAAGGAAGTCCACCTCAAGCATGGTTGAGTTGCATGATCACCACATGGTCCTAATTCTATAACCTTAAATGATTATTCCATGTCCATGAATCACTAATCTAAACTAATTTTAAATCAACCTTAGAATGTGTTGTGTGGTGTTGTACCCATTCTCTATCAATTCAGGTTATGTTTTTTACTCCTCCTCACTACACATATCCATTTATGATGTTCCACTATATTTTTGAAGCACCACGACCATAATTTTTTTACTAATTGTCTCCATTATTTTTAAAATTTTGTGTGCATTAATCTATTAGGATATTGGTATTTCTGGTTTGATTTGTTTTTCAGGGTAGTGGTGCAGTGGAAGCAGATTTTTTTTCTGGTCATCTATTCACGATGGTTTTAACCGCCGCGGAAAGTATACAGGTAAGACATTAGCGGCGGTTTTAACCACTGATAAACGTAAGTATTTTTTACCTTTAGCGGTAGTTTTAACCACCTATACAGAGTCTCATCAACAGAGTGAATTCCGTGGTGGTTCTCGTGACTTTATCAGCGGTTATAACCGCCGCTAATAAAATAAAATCCCGGGCTCGTAAAAACTGCCGCTAAACTCAGTAAAACCGCCGTGAAATGAGGAATCTACGACGCTTACCTTAAAACACCGCTAAATGGAAATAACCGCTTCTAATAGATTTCCAACACCAAATTTAGCGACGGTTTTAACCGCCGCTACACGCAAAAATAACTGCCACTAAATGGCGGTTTTCTTGTAGTGACCGGATTCCCTAGCCTGAAAGCCAAACCTGAAACACTTAACACTGTTTCCCCAAAGCAATCTCACTGACTCCTGATCCCAATGTGGAACCGACCTTATATGATACCACTCTATCACTAGTGGGGCCCATGTCGCAACTACCCCAAGCCCACCTCCGATAGGCCAGGGGCTGGCAATTAGCATTGAGTAGCCATATCTCAAAAAAGGGAGGCCTTCCCCTAAGTACCTATACACCCACACACATCTCTAAGCCACAAATCTAAAAAAATAGAAAACACCAACCACCATGCATGCATACACTAAGAACCAACCACAGAGTACAACAAGAAAGTAAAGTACTGGAAGGTAAACCGGTCCAAAATACAAGCCCAACAAAAGAAAGACAACTGCAAAGTCCGGCCTACAAACAAGGGTACTGAAGCTGTAGTAGAAAGTTACTGGAAACAACTCAGCCTGTCTGATCTCACAAGGAACCATCCAGTCCTGGTCCTAGTCCTACTTTGCCTAGGACTCCGTCAAAATGTCATCCATCTGCACAAGACACAACACGTGTGGGAAAAGCTCATGTAGGGGTGAGTAAAATAGTACTCAGTAGGACACCCCAAAACCACGAAGGGAAAACCAAAAAAGAATTCACAATTAGATCTACACAGGTATACACCCATACATATACCAAGGATATCAATATATACTCAAATACCAATCACAAGATATAAAGGATAAGTCACAACCAAACTTTCGCCACGAGATTCCGCTCGAGGCATACTCATTTCGGGTGGACTCGCTCCTCGAGTCTTGATGTCATCGCTGGTCAAGATTATATTATACAGAGAGGGTATTCTCTCTAATAATACCATGAACCTAATCTGTATTACCCTAAAATGTAGGGGATTCCCAGAGAATACCACAAACCCTACCGATGCGGCTTGTGACAGAGGGGATTTCGAAGAATACTGAGAACCCTACTGATACGGTCCACTAGATGGAGGATTAATTCCCTTCGCTCGGAGGTCATGTCAATACCCAACTAACTCCATCAAGGGTGATAGAGTATCACTCCAGTTCCAAGGAGGATTCCATAACTCTATATGGGGCTCTGTCTCTCAAGGGGATTGCTATGCAATTCCATTTCGAACCCTCGAGGAAAGGACCAAGGGGAAAAGATCCACACCTACATTGTCCCTCACTAAGGTCTCACAAATCCATCTCAAAAGGACCGCCTCATCTCAAGGGTCCCAACACCATAGATGACTTGTCAAACGGACTTACGGTTTGAAAGTTATATGCATTTTTGTAAAAAGGGGTCGGTTGGGTCCGGGCCCAGAATGACCAGACCCGACTCGGCCCGAGGTATGTTGACCTAACTCGCCGGGTAAAATTGACCTACTGGGACCACTAGACCCTAGGTCTGGACTATTGGGTCATGGGTCCATCCCACTGGGCTGCCCGACCCTCTTGTGCCAGATGTGGCAAGGTCGTGTCCCCTTCCCCAGCCACGCGGTCCACCACATGGCCACCTAGCATCACGGGTCAACGCGGCCGGTCTGTATGACCCACTAGATACCATGGATAGTGTTGCGAGGTCCCTCCCCAAGTGTGAATTAGGGAACCCTGTTCGTCGGCACTACAACCTCCTACCACGGTGCACCGCCACCGCCCGCGGTGACTGCCACCGTCGGCCGTCCACAATGACTGCCGCCGTGGGTGCCTCTACCATCAGCCATCCGTCACCACCATGGTCTACCTAGACATGACTTTCCACCACCATCATGGCCTTCCCCACCAATAATTTCCGAGCCAACGTCTTCCTAGCACTGCCCTCACCCGTGACCTCCTATCACGGGCTGATCTGCCACCGCGATCTTACCTGGATCGCGAGTTGCTATCTCCATTGGCTGTCGAATCAGCAGCCTGGATTGTTGCTCCATGAAGAATAGGAAGAAGACAAGAATTCCCAAAGTGGATAAATATGGTCCTTGTTCATGTCGGCCCAATCTATCCATTTTATAATTGAAAACGGTAAGGATTCACAATTCTAAGCACGATTCAATATAAACATGGATAATCCCCGATTCAAAACCCGCGATATAAACCCCAACCCTGCACTATGCTCGATCCGTGAATCAATTCATTCATCGATTGATTCGCATTCGTCGTAGGGAAAAGAATGAATAACGGGTAATGAAACCAAATAAAACAATGCCCTACCTGGGTTCAGATCGTTCGTTGATGGAGGGGGAATTCGTCATTGTTGGTGATCCACTGAAGAACGCTCTTGATCCTCAACCCTTGATTCGAGTTGGTGTCAATCCTTCATCGTTCTCCAACTCCTTCTTCTAAGGTTCCTTTACTCAAGAGTTCTCAGGAAATTTTTAGGGTTGTGAATTTTAACCCTGGACCCCTACCTCTAGGTTTAATAAAAGGAAACAGAATCTGCTGCATCATAAAAAAATATTTTTATTAAAATATTTAATGATGGTTACGTCCAAAATCTAACTTTTTGTCTGGGCCACGCCAGATAATGTTAGGCCCTTCCTAAGGTAAATTCATCATTTCAGATGCAACGGTGCCCTAAAATTCTTGATCCGAGTAACCATTTAGAAGTTATTAAAGTTCAAATTTAGTTGTCGAGCATTTTTAATTAAAAACTAAACTTTATTAAAAAAATTATTCCAGGCACACCGGGTCTCAGAATCTCGTGAAGTCTCAGCACGCGGTCTCAGTATATTCCCAATTAATTTATTAAAATAAATTGGAGGAAAATACAAGTCATTACAAGAACAACCTCTGTCTTCCATGTTTCAATTCTTCCAACAAGATTGGGCAAGGAGAAACAAGGAGAAATAATCATCCACGACAGAATGATGAAGAATCTTGAATGCGCTATTGTGTGTGACCCTCTAGAACCTTATCTCAATAGAAATGAATAGTATTTACAAACCAAGAGTGGATTCTGGCAACTCATCAAGGCCCTTAATGAGATATGAAATAGTCATAGCAATGACAACCATCCTACGACCACACACTGTATAATATAATATCTTTGTCTCACAATATATCATAAACCAGGATGCACACTCATGTCATCATCCTTTCTTACTTTATTATTTGTTGATCTAACTAGATAGACTTACCTTCGACTACCTTGGCCAATAATTTATAAAGGTACTACCATCCTGATCAAGTAGTACCAAGATATCACTTCCTCAACTTAGAAGCAATAAATTCTATCTTGACCATTCTACCAAAGCTATACCACCAATGACGCACCCAATACAAGCTACCTCACCACAACTTCAATGTCATGGTTTTTTCCTTTCATCAAAGTACACGATCAACTGACACACATTGGTAATGATATCAAGTCAGGAGACCAATACACATGGTCATAGATAGGAACAACCAATGACACCTAAAACATGTGGTGTTCCTATTGGTGGGTCTGTTCTCACGATATCACCTACTAGAGATCACAAAGTGCAAACTTCATGAGAAGAAATAACAATGATTATGATCCCACAACACTTGATAGTCAAATTTCAACTATGTACAGTCAGTATGATGTATCTAGACCATAATACACATGTTTAAGATTAATGTTATAGTATCTCAAAGTTCTCATTATAGACTAGGAACTGCTATAACCTTTTGTTATGAAAAACAATCTATGGAAATTATCATTTAAATAGTGGACGTAGAAATATCAACATTATAATGGGAGGTGTACATCATGTATAACTCACTGTATACATAGTATGATAATCAAAATTACTATTAAACTTGGGTTTAGGGCACTCACTATTACAACACTCCCACTTACACTAGAACCAACTTGCTAACTAACCTTGTTAGATCTCATGTGATTATATCATGTTTCTACTAAGTTTTGAATTTATTCACAAGGTTTGACATGTCTCCACTGCATGGCTATTCTTCTATCTGCAACTTCATCTCCTTGAGTAAAACTTCTCAAGATATGTAAACCTCAAGTATATTCCTTTTTTCCATTTTATTAACTTGATATCTTGACTAATACTAGTAATAAAATTATCATAATGATAAGACTTTACTTACTTTGTGCGATTCCAAGAACTGGAACAAAAACATTGCGTATTTTATACACTACTTCCTTAGTTGCCTCAAAAGCTACAACATACTCAATATTTGTAGATATAGATACCACTAGCTTGTATTAGCATGTGTTTCTCATTAACTTATCCTAACTGTGATATAAGATCATATTGATCTAAATGAATACTAGTTTGTGTCCCCTTGTAACTAGTATCCCTTACTCTATATATATTAGATACATACCTTTTGTACTTGTTCAAGTACAATTGGATAGTTATGATTGCATACCATATTCTCCTAGATATAACCAATATTTTCCTACTATAAATTATATGTTGTAAATATCAAATCTTGTACATATCATGGAATATGTGATTGATCCATCACATAAGTGTATAGAATTCAACTCACCACATTAATATCCTCCTATGAACCATGCATGTATTCTTGGAGAGATATATTCTATGTGACACTGGTAAAAATTCTCTCTCGAATTGTTACAACTTTAATTTTTTAATACCTTATCAGTATATGAACTATTGACGAGGTCCAAGAAAACTTTAGATCCACCTCAATATATATGGTTCCCTATAACTTAGGTTTCTACTTTAAGTCAATATTTGGTGAGTTTATTTCATTATGGTCTTGACTAACTGTAAAACCAATGATTTTTTTCCATATGTTTCCAAACATATTTTACTTGGAAAACAATGGCTCTCCCACTAAATTCTGGTAGACACATGGAAAAATTCATTCCAAATGAATATTTTATGATCTTGTTACTTTAATCCTAAACTAGATTTTAGTAACTTTCACCCCTTATTAGCATTCTATGTTGTCACTATCCCTTTCCGGTTGTGTTGTATAAACAACTTCCATGATTGATGGTTTTGACATCCAATGATCAATAAAACGATCATATAAAGTAGTTATGAAAAGTAAAATTCTAATGGATTTGGGTGTATTGACTTTGTATTACCAATTAGGCCTCCTTGGTACCACACTTGTACCAAACATGTATAGTCACACTTGAATACCCACCACAATATTCAAAATAATAAGCCCCCTGCACTTTGATACATGGAATACATTATTGGATTTTAAATTGATCTTGTCAATCTTAGCTAATTTCCATATATTTCTTACTTATAGGAATTATTATTCTCAATGAATAATGGATCACCGGCTAAAGTGAATATAAAACCACTACTATGGTTTCAACCTTCCTACATAGTATGTGTCTCTAGAATATTCCTTTTCCATGATCTCTTATGTAACTTGTTCCTATGTCAACTATATGTGTATCTACATCATTGACTAAACCCAAGTTAATCTTGATATCACTATCTCAAATAGAGATATTCATCATTTTATAGAAATATAGTCAATAAATTGACTCTATTTTAAATCTTAGGGTTTTAAGTAATATCCTTAGAAAACATTAGGATAACTACTTTAGATGCACATTGTGTTTCTCTTGATGAAAGTTTATTTATATTATAACAAACTCTTTGAATCTAAACACATGTTCTTACGACATAATGAATTTTCATTATACTATTATTCATATGATATCCATTTTTCATGATAGTTGACATATGGTTAAGGGATAATGCCTCTATTTACGTAGCATGTCTTGAAAAATAATGGAAGTCACTATAATTCATATATATCATAGCATTCACTAGTGGAAAAGGGAGCTATACCAATGGACCTATACCAATGGTTTATAATAAACATTGTTATATGAAAGGCTATACCAATGGTTTTCAAAAACCGTTGCTATATGTTGAGTTACTAAGGGATATACCAATAGTTCCAATGAACCGTTGGTATAGAGTACTCTGTGCCCAAGGCTATACCAACAGTTATGTATAACCATTGATATAGGATGCATACTTTACCAATAGTTTTAAAAAACTATTGGTATAAACTTCCCCCCAAATTCTAGCCACGGCCTGCAACTCCTCATATCCGAATCCCATCAACATTGAGCCCTATGAGTGTGTTCCATATTCTTCCCTAGCAATGAAAATCCATCCTCAATTTATCTTTTCATTCGATTTTTCTTCAACATCAAATTGGTGAGTTCCAAATTGGTCATATCTTCTGCCAAGAATCATTTCCCTTTTTTATCTACATATAAATCACTGACCTATAACATTCAGTTTTCTTACCCATCCACAAAAATATATCATCCCTTAAGGTTTTAATTCAATTATTCTTGAATATCAAATTGGTAAGTTCTAAATAATTCATCTCTTATGTCAACCATCATTTTCATTTATTTTCCAGGTCTGAAATTATAACCTAGATTCTTTTTTTTAGATTCCAGATTCATTGAATGAAGGTCACTTATAATTATATTTGTTATTGAATTGAATAACAAATCTGATTGTAAGTGATGTATTTTTTAATTCAGTTATTCTTTACTTCTATATAAATCTAATATAAACCTATTATTTTGTGTGATATATATGAGGCAAGTTTGTAATTATTTTTTATAGTACTTTTTTTGTTTTGTGAAAATATTATAGGGTTAAGAAATTATTAATTTCAATGTTTTATTTTAAAATTTTAAATTATTCATTTCATGTCTCAAATAATACTACACACCCAACTATATGTGTTACATCCTAGATAACTTGAATTTTCTTCCCTACAGAAAAATTTTATTTGAATTACGCACCTATTAAATATGAAAACAACCCCTCCCACTCTATGAAGCTAAAATAATTATGATATTTTGTTATGAATATTTGATTAAATACCCTTATAGATGATTTTTTAATCACTCTTCACCATGTATTTTAAAAGAACTAGAGAAATGGATATCTTATGAAAGCCCCCCATGATTCCTTGATTGAATGTTAATTAGAATCATTGGTATTAAACCAAACTACCTACATTAAGATAAGTAAAAAAATTTTACAAAATAAAATGTCAAAATCATATTATTAAATATACTACTTACATACTATCCAAACTACTTACTTTAGAAAAGGCTCGATTATCCTATAGTAAAAACCTATATCCAGAAAAAAAAAAATCAAGTAAACCAATTCAAATATAGCCCCCTTAGAATTATTTTATTAATTTCAATCATGTTTTCATTACTTCATTCACTTTCTCAATATTTTAACTCCTACACCCACTGTTCACACTTTCTTATTGTTCCCACACTTTGCGTCACACACACTTTTAATTTAGTTTTTCCAATGTTTTATACTTTTTATATATTTTATCACCTCTATCATACTTTCACTCATCGTCACACACACTTGCACCAATATTTTGTGTTACCATACTTATCCCGAATCCCACTTACACTTGAAATTTTTCATGGGGGATGATTAGTAAATATAAAAAGGAATAAATTTAACATCCCTCAATATGAGAAACCACCAATTATGAATTTATCCAACCTAAATTCATAATTTATGCATGTTTCAGAAGATTCTTACCAAGAAATATAAATCCTTTATACACAAATTTATAGAATAAGAATAAAATAAGTTAAAGAGTGAATATAATAAGATAAAAAATAAAAACAACAATTATAAACAAAATTTTGTGTAGTATTATGTATAGTTATTACTTATTGATATAATGGAGTTCAATATCATGGTTTTATATTTATATTATTTTTTTATATATATTATTTTTTTGTCTTTTATATTATGATTCTCATATTGACTAATGTGTAAATTATGGTTTTATATAACGTGAAAAATTATCGTTTCCTTAAATATATTTTAACTTTAACTTAGATCTTATTTCATTTCTTTTACAACATGAAATATAATATATTTTTTGTATAATGGATAGAAGTTGTATGTATGAAACTGATTGTATCTCAAGAAATTTTCAAAACAAGTTAGTGAGTTTTTTAGATTTTTCATTTATCAATACTTTAAATAATGGTCAAATACAATGACCATGATATAATTGTGTTGGAAGACCTTGGTTAAGTCATGAAGAATTTAGATAACATATAACAAAATATGGTTTTCAAATAAACTACTATGTCTAGTATCACAATAGGGAGAAATGAAATCTCAAAATATTCATGATTTGAATGAGAGGATTGGATTGAATAATTTATTCGATAACCAATTTCCATTTATCCATAATTATGAGAAAGAAAGGATGCCAAACCAAGAAGCATTTGATACAAGCACACATGATGCATGAAATGAAAATGATGATATTGATAGGGTAAAAAAATTAAATGATGCTTCCATGAATCTAATATATCGATAATGTAGTAAAATGAAAAAGCTATATTTTTTAATCTGGTTTTTTCATGGGAAAACCATGTATGATATTTCTAATACTACCATTAATTATATTATTACCTTTTTAAAGTAATTAATTCTAGATGATACATATATTCCCTCAAACCATTATATGGAATGAAATTTAGTTGATGAACTTGGATTTTATAAAAATAAAATTCATGCTTTCCTGAAAGATTACAGCTTATTCTAAGAGGAAACTATTGAACAAAATGTTTGTATAAAGTGTGGAATATCTAGATGGAATCCAAATAATTATGGAACACTATCTCGTGTGCCACAAAAAGTAATGTGGCAGTTTCCATTGATTCCCAGACTCCAAAATATTTTCATGTCTAGTGAAATATCAGTAAATATGATATGTAATGATACCGAGAGAAAGAAGGATAATGATGATTTCCTTCATCCTGTATATGGATTAACATGGAATACATTTGAGGCTCAATGTCCTGATTTTTTAGCGGATGTGTGTAATGTGAGGTTGGGTCTATCATGTGATGGTTTTAATTAATTTGGGAATATTATTACTTCACACAACACATGGACAATTTTTATACACATTTATAACCTTCCTACATGGATGTGTATGAAAAAACATTTCACTTTCATGAGTATACTCATATTGGGACCTTCTGATCCTAGTAATGATATATATGTATCCATGAAACCTTTAATAAAAGAGTTGAAGAATCTTTAGAATTTGGGTGTGTGTACATACAAAGCTTGTTCGAAAGACATATTTCAGATGCATGTTGTGCTTATGTGGACAATAAATGATTTTAATGCTTATGTAATGAGGCCAGTCTAGATCATGAGGGGAAAACTTTAAAATACTATTTTTATGAATAATAAAAAATCCATAAGACATAAATATCACTATAGTTTCAGTTTTATGGGACATCTATGATTCTTTCCAATGGATTAGGAATACAGAAATAATTGTTGATGGTTTGAAAATACAATGGAGACTGATAATCTATCTCAGGGTTTTTCTAGAACTAATATGCTTAATGAATTACAAGATGCTAGTTTTTTTATTTGGGAAGGGTTAGATGAAATATAAAAAGAGGAAGAATGTTTCCACTGAAACCAATTACAATTGGAAGAATAAGATTATATTCTTTGAGTTTCCTTATTGGTCAACCAATTTGTTACTTCATTTCTTAGATGCAATGAAAATTGGAAAAAAATATATGTGAAATGATACTTTTAATTCTTATAAATGTAAAGGGAAAGACAAAATATGATTTACGATCTCAGCGTGACTTAGTGGATTGGGGTATCAAACCAGAATTTCATCTCGTGTGTATCAATGAAAATAAATGGAAAGTTTGGTGTGCTTCTTATATGATGAAACCTACAAAAAAAAATTTCTGGAAGTACTAGAGACTATTAAAGTTCTTTATGGATATTCAAGAAACATATCAAAATGGCTCAACATAAGAGAGTTGAAGCTAAAATATTTTAAGACTCATGATTATCACATCCTTCTGCATGAGTAGATTCCAGTAAAACCCATCATCTACTGTCTAATAATTTAAGGGTGTAAGTTATTCAACTGTTACATTTTTATAGATATCTTTGTTCTAAGAAGTTGTCCTAGTCTTTCTTGTAAAAAATATGTGAAGAGGCACCATTAATTTTGTGTGAGTTAGATAAAATTTTTCCTCCATCATTTTTCACATGCATTCTACATTTAACTGTCCATATTCCAAATGAAATAATTCTTGGAGGACTTAAGTCTTATGTCTGTAATAGGAATCATCCCTAAGGTTCAATCATGAATGGTTACTTAGCTCAATAATGTATGGATTTATTTTCAATGTATTTTTCTGATGCGACTACAAGATGAAATAGACCAATGAGAAATGAAGAAGAGCAGTATGAGAATATTGAAACCAATCTTCCATCACTTCCCTAAACAAGGGGAATTCTTGGATCATATATATTGACTACATTAATCCTTGAAGAGTGGGATATGTCACATCACATAGTTTTTTTAACTATGATTTTTTCGATGAATAAATCAAGTAAGTAAATTGAACATGTATATGTTATCTCATCTTGTGACGTCCCAAACCGGGTTCCACACACCGATGCCCCGATCCAGTTGGTCACATGACCTCATATTTTCCTCCCCATATGAAAAAGGCTTTCGAATAGCAGCGAGAATCTAATATCAATCACAGGGTGACTATACCCTCTTTATTAAAGTATCACAACAAAAGAAGTAAATAAGAATAAATAAATGAAATAACTAATAACCAAAACAAACCAGTACCACATGATGAATAAAACTGGAATACAATATCTAAACCAAAATAGTAGATATTTCATTCCAAATATGTGCCAAGTGTCGATATGCAAAAACCTAGAATAAATGAAGACACTGAAAACTCCTAAGCGAGTCCTGAATAATTTCTGGTTCCCTCATCCATACTCCATTCCAAATCAGCCATCTAACATGAGTCTCTTTCCCTTATCCTGTCTTGCAAACATGAAGTCTATTTGGGTACCAATTAAGAAGCCCGAGTAGGTTGTGATTACAACTTAGTAGGCCACCACCAATTACATCTAAAATAATATCCAATCAATAACATTGTATACAGTTGTATAAATAATAAATTAAAATCAATAAGGTAAATAGTTTTCATATATTCAATTATTCTTTATTTAATCACATAAACCCCTAGGATCATGAGGACACCTGAACCTCCAAATACCTACTTCAGCTCATGCTGGAGTCTAAACAATCCCCAAGGGATATCATATATCACAATTCCATGGTTATCATTCACCATTTCAATTCAATTCATATTATGACCAATTTGAACCATAGTCTAATGCCAATATTTTGGGCCCAGAACTCCATGTCTAGGACCCCGTGTGATTTTGAAGTAGCAGTCCATGTCCCATAATCATTATCACTACAGGATTTTGAAGCAATAGTCCATATCCTTCACACGTTTATCAATCAATCACACAATTAGGATTTTGAAGCATCGGTCCATGTCCCACACTCATTATCACTATGGGCTTTTGAAGTAGCAGTCCATGTACCACACTCATTATCAATTAGTCATATATATCACATATATCACATTTATCCTGATTAATCATCATTAAACCATTCATCAACACTTCAAATCATGTATACCATTACAATTTATCACAATAATTCATGGTTCAATAATTTAATCACATGAAATAATCTAATCAATTCACCATTAACCCGTGTTGCAATATTCAATTCATATAACCCATTAACCCATTAAGGTCAAGTCAATCATATCATAATCCCCATTTTCAATTAATTTATATCACATTAATTGACCAATTATAGAATCTTAATTTTCCATCAATTCCACATTCACAACTCTCCATTAATTAATTAACCAATTAATTAATATAATTCCACTAATAGCACAATCATAGAATTCTATTAATTAATCCAATTCCACCAATTTCATAATCACAACATTCTATTAATTAATTCACCAATTAATTAATACAATTTCATGTTTCTATAAATTAATTAATCAATTAATTTATTCAATTCAAGATTTAACCACCAAATGTACTAATTGAAATCTAAAAACATATAAATGCAATTGGAATCAATATTATGGGAATTGAATTTAGACCTCCTACCTCAAAATTGAATATGAACACTCACTAACAAAAATCCCCAATTTGAAGTGGGACAACTAGGATCACACTGAAGAATGAGATATAGATCCAAAACCTAGATCCAAGATCAAACGAATCAAGATCCAATAAAACTAGATCTAGATCCATCAAAACTAGAGGAAAACATCCCTTTAAAGGGCAATGGAAAGATGGTAGGGAGGGAGGAAACCACACGAGATGTGATTCTATTACTGGTAGAGGTGCATATCTTCAATATGGGGTTTGAATCATCAATAAATGAGGTTGGAAGGACTTGGAATCCATTCGGGAGCTTCAAAAAATGATAGAAATTGTTTTAGGGTCGAGCTAGGGGGTTTAGGGATATAAGACGGGGGTTTGGAATTTTTTTTAATATTTTTTTGGGGATTAAAATACCACACATACATTTTTCTACTCAGGGTGCATAGTTTCCCATAAATATGATCCTAACTGTGTGCCTCCTTCTAGGGGGATTCATGGTTACTACTAAAACCGTATAAAACTTTCCGAACCATGCAAAAACCATGTAATTCCCCTCTACCTAGGGTTGCACGGTTTGCTGGGGTAGGGCGCACGACTTGGGAAAACTGTGTTCCAACCGTGCACTACCCAAAACCCCTAAAAAAACTTCAAATTTTCATCCAAAATCACCCAAGATAAAGCCCAAACAAAAAGTACTCAAAAAAGGTGAAAGAGTACCTAGAAACCAACTCAAGACATCTCTAGAAAAGTTCGGGATCTCACAATATCCCCACCTTATAATAGCTCTTCCTCAAGCTGTACTCCCAAGCATCCCTAAGATTCCGAGGTAAAAAAGACTGGGCCACTAAGCCCACATATTCTCTTCTCTTTCCCATGTTTCCTCCAACACATGAACATGTTTCCATAATACATGAACTATCAACACAGTATTTCCTTGAAACACTTTCTCACTGTGATCTAACATATGTATCAGATGCTCCTCAAAGGACGCATCAGTCTCAAGATCAACATCCACATTGATCACATGATAAGGTTTAGGGTGATACCATTGAAGTTGTGACACATGAAAAATATCATGCATAACACTATAACTCTTTAAAAGAGCTAATCTATCTACCACCACACTGATTCTATCCACAACCTCAAATAGTCCAACAAACCTGGGTGCTAACTTGTCATGTCTCTAAATCCTATAATGACCCAATCTATGTGAAACCCAAAGGAAAAAACAATCACCCTATGTAAGCTCTAGGGGTCATAGAAGTATATAAACATATGGATTATTATTACTATGATCCATATTCATACGTTTCCAAATCAACTAAACCTGCTCTAACATCTCCTACACGAGACTTGATCCCAACAAATCTGACTCACTTGCCTCCATCCAACATAGAGGTAATCTGTATGACCTACCATAAAGATCCTCATATAGTTCTATCTAAACAGTTTCCTGATAACTATTTTTATAGGAAAACTCCACCAAAGTTAGGTTCTTTTCCCAAGACCCACCAAAATCTAGGATACATGCTCTAAGAATACCCTTAAGCACCTGTATAGTATGCTCTGACTACCCATCTATCCATGGATGGAAAGCCATACTCAATAAAACCTATGTATCAAGAACCTTCTTAAATCATTTCCAGAAGCACAAAGTAAAACACGGGTCACAGTCTGAAACAACACTCTGTGTAACTCTATGGAAATGGACTATTTACCAAATGTATGAATCTCACAACTATTCCACTGAGAATGTCTCCCGTATAGGAAATAAATGCGCCACCTTAGTCAACCGGTCCACAACCACCCAAATAACATCATTCTTTTAAGGTGTCCTTAGGAGACCCACCATAAAGTCCATAGTAACACCATCCTGCTTCCATTATGGAATGGTAAATGACTATTGTAATCCGCCAGGTCAATGATGCTCGGCCTTCACCTCCTAACAGGTGTAACATTATGTCACAAACCTTGTTATCCCCTTTTTCATGCCCGAACACCAATACTGCCGTTGTAGGTAACAATACATTTTGGTCAAACCTAGATGCACCACCCACTTTGAGGCATGAAATTCATGCATCATCACCTCCTGCATGTTCATAGGCATAAAAATCCAATTCCTAACATAGGTTATATCATCCTCATCTATAGTCCAATATGAAGGTGTATCCCCACCTTCAAGGATTTACCTCAAGGAAAAACATTATAGATCTTTATACTACCTATCCATGTTCTAGATCAAAAGTTTAGACTCCACTAAAATTAATATGAGAGTCATATTATCCCGAATCTCTTTAACCACAACATGCATCTCATCCAATAAATTCATCATCTTCCACTCAATACTTGACTCCTAAACTTCCTAAGTCTGAGTTTTCCTGCTTAAAGAATAAAAAACACTATTTCCCTTTCCAGTATTATATACTAGCTCAAAATAAAATGACTTCATGTAATCAACACACCAACACTATTAGAGATTCAAATCCCACAGTTAAAATATATACTTTAAGATCTTGTGATCAATATACATAGTAAATTTTTTCACCAACAGATAATGTCGCCAACACTTCAAAGCACAAATCACTAAATCTAATTCAAGGTCATACATAGGGTAGTTACGTTCATGTGGCCTCAACTCCTATGAAAAATACACCAAAAATTGATCTCCTTACATCAAAACTTCTCCAAGTCCAATCTCAGAAGCATCACAAAACACCATATACTCTTCACCTGGCTTGGGTAGGATCAAAATTGGTGTCATTTTCAAATGTATATTCAGCTCCTGGAACACATTATCACATGTTTCAGTCTATTAAAACTTTATTCCATTCTTAGTCAAGACCAAAAGTGGAAATGATAAGTGGGAAAAGTCCTGGAAGAAACTATGATATTAGCCTGCCAACCCTAGACAACTACGAATATCAAAAAAATATTGGGTTTCTCCCAAGAAACAAATTTCTGCACCTTCTATGGGTCCACTGACACATCCTCTGATATGATGTGTCCTAATAAGGTTACCTGATCAATCTATAATTAATACTTAGATAGATTGGCATATAACCAATTCTATATCAGTGTACTCATGATGATGTCAATATGTTGGGCATGATCATCATGAGTTTTAGAGTACAAAAAGATTTCATCCACATATGCAACAAAAAACTAATCTAGGTATGGATGGAATATTATATTCATCAAGGCCATAAACACTCCTAGGGTGTATGTCAACCTGAATGAAATAAAAAATAACTCATATAGTCCACACCTACTTCTAAAAGTAGTATGAGGTATGTCAGAAGGTCATAATCTCAACTGATGACACCCTAATCTCAAGTTGATCTCAGAGAAAACACAAGCTCCCCTCAACTGGTCAAAAAGATCATCGATACATAGAAGCGGATACCAGTTCTTCACTGTCATTTGGTTCAACCTCCGATAATTGAAATAAAAGCACAAACTTACATTATCCTTATTTTCAAACAAAACCAGAGAACCCCAAGGTGATATACTCATACAAATAAAACCCTTATACATCAACTCTTCTAGTTGAGTCTTAATATCCTAAAGATATGTTGGATCTATTATATATGGTGGAATAGAAACTAGAACAACCCCATGAATGAGTTCAATCTTAAAATCCACATCTCTATTAGGTGGAAGCCCTGATAAATCCTTAAGAAGCACATCTTGGAACCTATCTACTATTGGTGGAAATAAATCCTGTTTCACACCCCAATCATATAGAAACAGACTATCAACCTGGGTGGTGAGATCCCCTAGTTTTTGATGAACTGACCCTACAAAACCTTCCTGTATATCCCACTCTCCATAGTGAATATATTTGTCACTCTCAGGATACATAATCATTACTCTCCTAAAGTAAAAATAATTGTGGTATCGGTATGGTACTAACCAGTCCATACCCATAATTATGTCAAATCCTGCCATTTAAAGGATATAAAGATCTCAACTTAAAGGATACTCCCCAAACTTGAGAGAACACCCCTTTCACAAATATATGCCTTTTTAATGTACCCCCAAAGGTGTATCTATCATCATAAACCCACTTACGAACTATACCGCTAGGTTCAAACCATTTAAAATTTGTGTAGATATAAAATAATGATAGGCACCAGTATTAAATAAGACACTAGCTAGCATAGAATCTATAAGAATAATACCTTTAACTATCAACAGTCTAGCCTCTCTATACACTAGTGTTGGATGAATGACATGAAACTGTCTTTCCCCTATTCCCTATGATATAATATGAGTCCCCTGAGTTGCACCACACTACTAATACAAGATATATTTCCTAGAATCACCACATCCACTACCTCTACCACCACAACCAACAAAAATCCACCTACAAGTCTAATACGGTGTAGATGATCCCCTTCCCACACTCTAATTCCACCTAGATACTTCATCATTACCCATTTGTTGTGGGTTATTGTAGAACCTATATATATGTACCATCCTTCTTCAATATAGAAACTCTACCAATGGTTAGGGGAACATTCTATGAAAGTGACCTGACCTACTACACTAGTGACAGATCACTCAGGTAAGGTCCTGTGTAACTGATCCTCCCCCCCGACCACTCTGCTTTCCACTACTCTAGCTAATGTTATCATAATGACTATTCCTACACTTAGAATTCATACCTTCTGACCACCCAGTTGAAACCACCTATCCTTCACTAGAATCCTCCTTCATGATCCCCTCATAAATGAGAGCCTGATTCAACACTTCTGAAAACTTCTTCAGCCTGAAGATATTAACCTCGGACTTAATTTCACATTTAAGCCCATCCTAAAACTGATTTTTTGCAGTCATCTCATCTTCTACCAATGCTAGAAAAAAGTAATGAAAATCTATAAAGTGAACAATATAGTCCATCAAAAACATATTCCCCTGAGTCAACCTCACAAACTTAGCTTCTCTCTCCTACCTGAGAATCTCAAGGTAAAAGTGATCCAAGTACTTATTCTTAAATTCCTTCCACTCCATATTCTATAGCTGTCTATCTTGAGTCTAGATGTCCCCACCAAATCTTTTCTTGAACGCATAACATGTAAGAATCCAATATGAATCTCTTCTCAGTAGGAGTCTCCAAGTGGTCAAGTATAGTATGGATAGATTCAATCCATAAATTTTCTGACTCAGGTCCACCCTCTCTGGTGAAATTTAGAGGGTGTTGTGACTAAAAATATCATGTTAGATCAAACATACTCTTTATAACCCACTCTAGGTCTCTCTCCATAAACTGCATTAAGTGATCAAGGTTCTCATAGAAATTCTCTCCGACTTCCTCCCCTGGAAATATATGTTCCTCAGGTTCAACTGATGGTGGATCATTTCCATATATAACCTCCTGTCATCCTATCAACATGAATCATCATGGAGGCATATCTCTACAATGACAACACACTTCTTAGGAAACACAAAAAAACTATAACACGATTATGTAAGACAGATTCTCAATAATCCATAACAAGTCATTCCCCCAAACCCCACCACACGATCAAAACTGAGGCGTTATCACTACCCTTAACCATCCTACATCTAGGTCATGGTTAACAAAGGGTAAAATAATTCTCATTATTCAAGTTTCTCATTAGACACCCATTTACACTTTTTTCATCATTTTACAACTTTTAATTTCATATTAGGCACCTTTTTTTATCTAAGTCACACAAGTAAGGAAAAACATTTCAATTTCAAAAACTTACCCAAAACCTATTTTCCAGCATGTGCCTAAAAAATATGTAGGTCACATAATAATCCTTAGTTCCTATAATGATATATAAATACTCAACTCTTGTTCCATGTTGGTCCACAAGTCAAATCTCAGAAAACTCAGAAATAATAATCACATCACACAAAAAGTGCATCACTCAAGGTGAAATAACATCCAATTGTAACAACACACATTAATAAAAAAAATACCACCCTAGGTACTTGAATTTTACACACATACATGGGTTAGATACTCCTATGCATGAGCTCTTAACCAATTCCTAAATCATTCTATTCTCCTATCTACCTTCCCAAATAGTAAAAAAAAGAAAACTACTTTGATACCACTTTGTAATGTCCCGATTCAGGTTCCACACACTGGTTCCTTGAGCTAGTCAGTTACATGAACTCAAGAATGCCTCCCCATATGCCAGAGGCTACCGACTAGCAGTGAGGGTCTAATATCAATCATGGGAAAACTATACCCTCTTTATAAAAGTAGCACAATAGAGGAAGTAAATAAGAATAACCAAATTAAATAACCAATAACCAAACCAAACCAGCACCACATGATGACTAAAACTGGAATACAATACCCAAACCGAAATAGTAGATATTTCATGCCAAGTACATGCCAAGTGTCAATATATAAAAACCCAAAATAAATAAAGACACCGATAACTCCCAAGTGGGTCTTGAATCACATATGGTTCCCTCATTCATGCACTATCCCAAATCAGCCATCTAACATGGGGATCTTTCCCTTATCCTATCCTAAAAACATGAATTATATTCAAGTACCGATCAAGCATCCCAAGTAGGGTGTGAGTACAACTCATTAGGACACAACCAATAGCTTCTAAAACATTATATAGTCAATAACAGTTTATGAAGTTGTATAAAGAATACATTACAAGAAATAAAGTAAAAAATTTACATATATTCAATTATTCTTTATTTGACCACATAAACCCCCCAGTTCCTAAGGAAACCTAAACCTCCAAATACCTTCTTCATCTCATGCCAAATTCTAAACAATCCCCAAGGGATACCACATATTACAATTCCATATTTACCATTCATCATTTCAATTCAATTCATATTATAGCCAATTGGAACCATAGTCCAATGCCAACATTTTGGGCCCATAACACAATGTTTAGGACCCCATAGGCTTTTGAAGTAATAGTCTATGTCCCGCACATGTTTATCAATCAATCACATAAGTATACTTTTGAATCATTAGTCTGTGTCCCACACTCATTATAACTATATTATTTTTAAGTAGCATTCTATGTCCCTCACTCATTATCAATCAATCATATATATCACATATATCACATTTATCTCGATTAATCATCATTAAACCATTCATCAACATTTCACATCATGTATACCATTACAATTTATCACAACAATTCATGGTTCATTACTTTAATCACTTGAAATAATATAAGCAATTCACTATTAACCCATGTTGAAATATTCTATTCATATAACCCATTAACCCATTAAGGTCAAGTCAACCATCTCATAATCCCCATTATCAATTAATTCATATCACATTAATTGACAAATTACAAAATCTTAATTTACCATCAATTCTACATTCACAAATTTCCATTAATTAATTAACCAATTAATTAATCTAATTCCACCAATTGCATAATCACAATGTTCCATTAATTAATTCACCAATTAATTAATCCAATTCCACCAATTCCACAATTAAAACATTCCTTTAATTAATTCACCAATTAATTAATCCAATTCCATGTTTCCATAAATTAATTAATTAATCAATTATTAAATTCAAGATTTAATTTCCAAATGCGCCAATTAAAATCTAACAACGTATACACACAATTGGAATCAATACTATGAGAATTTAATTTAGACCACCAACCTCAAAATTGATGACAAACGCTCGCCAATGAAAATCCCCAATTTGAAGCTGGAAAACAAGGATCATGACGAAGAACGAGATCTAGATCCAAAACCTAGATCCAAGATCACATGAATCAAGATCCAACAAAACTAGATCTAGATCCATCAAAACCATAGAAAATATCCTTTTAAAGGATGAGGGAAAGATGAGAGAGAGAGAAGAAACCACCCGAGATGAGATTATCTTACCAGGAGAGGTGTATATCTTCAATATGGGCTTTGAATCATCATGAATATAGGTCTTAAGGACTTGGAATCCATCTGGGAGCCTCCAAAACTGAGATAAATTGTTTTAGGGTCAATATAGGGGGTTTAGGGATATAAAATGAGGGTTCATGATTTTTTTAAATAATTTTTGGGGGATAAAAATCTCGCACACATGGTTTCCTGCTAAGGGTGCACAGTTTCCCCTAACTGCGCGCCTAAACATGCACCTCCTTCCAAATATCCACACAATTACTTCTAAAATGGAACATAGTTTTCTAAATCATGAACCAACCATGAAATTCCCCTTTGACCAGGGTTGCATGTTTTGCTGGGGTAGGGAACATGGTTTGGGAAAACCATGTACCAATTGTGCACTACCCAAAACCCCTAAAAAACATTAAATTTTTATCCAAACACATCCAAGATAAAACCCAACCAAAAAGTACTCAAAACAAGGTGAAAGAGTACCTAAAAACTAGCTCAAGAAATCTCTAGAAAAGGTCAGGATCTTACACATCTCATGTAATTGTACATATATGTTAAACTATTTATATCTTTTATGCCCAGAACATAAAAAAATTATAAATTGAAATCATCATTCTTTATCTTTGAGAAGAAGAGATACTTTTCATAGAAAAAAGTTTTATTCTTGGTTGAAATTTAAGGTAAGATTATTACTCTAATAAATTAATAAAATTAATATTTAGTTAATTTTAATATTCATTTATATCTAGGATATTGAGTTTGCCTACTGACTCCATCTTTGAGAAAATAAGATCTTTGAATTTTGGTCCTAATTATGTGGTTCATGGATTAAAATAAATTATGATCAATGGGTACAAATTTATTATCATTGAACAAGAAATGGACATGAGAACACAATATGATGGTGCTATGGTAACTTCCACAACATAATATTATGAAAGTGCATCAGATATTAGACTTTGATTTGAAAATATATCTTATTATGGAGTTATTGAGAAAATACTAATATTGGATTATTACTCTTATGGCCGAGTCACTATGATGAAATGAAAGTGGTTTTATTTAATGATGAGGCATGACACATTTATTGATGATTATGTATTTTGAGTTATTGAAATGACCCACACTCTTTCTAATGATGATCCATATATATTATCATCAATAACAAAACAAGTTTTTTATGTGAAAGATCACCCACAGCCTGAATTTGATGTCATTATTGAAGTAATCCAAAGAAATATTTTTTATGATGATGATGATGAAAGTGACACCATCATTGCCCCCATTGGACTTGATTAATTTATTACTTATGATGACTCCAATAGTTAAATTTTTAGAGTTTATTGTGAACCTAAAGTTTTAGTGGAAAATACATAGAATCATCCATCCGTGTTCTTAGTTGTTTTGGTTTAGCTTAACTTGGGTTGTTCAGGTTGGTACTATTCAATTTTATTTATTATTGGTTAAAAATATTTTGTATCCAACTTGAACTTCATGTTAATTTTCAATATATATTGGATATATTTTTCTTTAATATTCATTTTATAACATTGAATTGAACTATATTAGAATCTAAGAAACCAAAAAATGAAAAAAAATAGAATATAAAACAAGATGAATTGAATTGAAAAATATTAAACTAATTATAATGAAAATAAATACCAATTAAAATAATTACATACCCCAAAAATGGTAAAATGACCTAACCCAAAATATTAAAATAACGACCTAACCCAAAAAATAGTCAAATGAAGGTCTGTTTAATGCTGGCAGTGCAGAACAGGCTTCTCAGGAGGGGATAGGGGAGGACGAATATGGTGTTATGCAAGAGGAGGTCTTGGAAATTCCTTTCCTAACCAGTGTTGGGGAAGTAGGGGGATCGGGCTCGGGCATTCAGGCTGGGGGAGCAGTTTATCCAACTCGAACTCTGGTCACTCTGAGCAACAGATTTTCTAGTCTTTCTATGGTAGAGTACCAAGAGGAGCCCCATGGAGAACCCTTGGAGGTCAGTAAAGACTACTCTGAAGGAGAACAAGGTCTGAAGAGCAATAGGAGTGACAAGAGGAGTGGTAAGAAGTACTACTCCTCCCTACCACCTCCTATGAGGACTCGGTCAGCAAAAAGGGTAGTGGCTGTGGAGCTGGATAGCGGGGTTGGATGTTAGTTAATTTCATCCGGTAAGTTTGAACCATCCTTGGACTTGATATTGTCCTCGGACGAGGAGGTGAAAGAGCAGGTTCTATTTCTCAATGCTTCGGAGGAGGATGCAG
Source organism: Viscum album (assembly GCA_963277665.1). NCBI lineage: Eukaryota > Viridiplantae > Streptophyta > Magnoliopsida > Santalales > Viscaceae > Viscum > Viscum album. The sequence continues at coordinate 1,512,538,962 of OY728127.1, read as the reverse complement.
CCAGGATTATGGGTCGGACCCTTGATGTGAATCTCAATGAGGAGAAATATAAATGGGTTGAAAAACAAGATATGATTCTGGTTGGCGACTTCAACAAGGGGGTGATCAAACTAGAGGAGTATATCCAGGTATGGAACAAGATGACTTCTGCACTTGAAGATCTATTAAGGGAGGAACCACACTATCAGGTATCCTTCTTATCATGGAATATTTTTAGGGATATGGGCTCTGGAAGAATCAAATTGTTTGTCAATGATTCTGCAATCTTCGTTGATGTGTGTGGAAAAGTCTGAGGGCCATATTGGTTCCGATGTGCTGGAGTACACCTCTTTCCACTTTGCAGGCCATTTGGGACTTGGTTGAATTTGAGGGAGGGATTTTCCTTCGGGAGGGACCATGCTTGCATGGGATCGCTGAGTGGTACTGCATTGGGGTTGGCAGTGTTATCTTTGCTTGGTCGGGTCTGTTTCTGTTTTTCTTCTTGGGTGTTTTTGTTGTTGTATGCTGAACCTTTCAGTTTCTCACTTTTCCCACAAAAGTGTTTATCTTAATAAAAAAATAAGTTTCAGTCAATTGACCAAAATGGAACAAATGACCTAAATAAAACTAAACTGGATCTAATTGAAATTAGAAGAAAAATTTATCATAACCATGCTAAACATGCTAATTTGAACATATTGATTTTTCTATGACACATCTTTTATGTTTTTGTATTCTCCCTAGTAAATATAATATGATTTTGTTATATCACTACGTATCCTTTATTTGGTTTGACAATTGGAATTACTTAATTAAGTCATGTCATGTCACATCTTAATTCTTATTTTTATTATACATTAGTTATGAATTTATAATTAAATGCATTTTTTAAAATAAAGGAAATGAAAAACATTGAAGAGGTATGAAGGAATAGGATGTTAGACAATAATCATAGCATGAGAGATATGGGAGTTCCTTCTATGGTTCCTGTTGTGAGTATTTTATTTCAAATATATATATCAATAACATATAATGTGATGTGAATATTTTTTAACTAATCCACCACCCAAGAGACAATTATTCTTTGATGAACCTAGTGGTAATGGTTCTCAACTAGATGATGCAGGGGGGTACTAGAGCTACTCGCACCACTCTTCATACCCGATCACACCCTATCCCTTCATTATATATACCATATATCACACTTTCTTATCCCACAATGTCATTAGAGGCACCCAAGATATTTAGACTACCTATATTTTCACCACCATTTATATCTAATCCTCCTCATCTTTCTTTCCCTTATCTGATGATGGATCCTACTCCCCATCCGTATTATACTTTTCTAAAAATGTCTATTCCAACTTCTTTTCCTTCTACTTCCTTCTCTATAAACTTCTACATACATTCTACTTCAACTTATACTATAAAACATTCTAATCCCCATGAGAATACATTGGATCCCACTCCTACTATATAGGTAGACAATCCTTTAGATATTAGGGATCCAGTGGTACCCAAATATCAACCTAGATCAGGTATAACCCTAGTAATTTTTTTGACCATAATTTATTACCAATATAAGATGTATTGATATAACATTTGTTTTTTACTTTCAAAGCAGGATCTACCACTAGGAGACAGGATATTACACACATGCATGAGGTGTGGAATCTCCACACATAGCTAATGGTTGAGTATAAAGAGGATAATCAAATGATTGAAAAAATAGGGTGAGAATATAGGAGTTTTTTGGCGATGCTTTCCAAATATTTTGATATCATTCCCATCAAGACACTCTCCTAGAGACACATTCAAAATTAAGTAAAGGATAATGATTGGGAATAAATATGGGTAAGAAAATTAATTGAATTTAATGTTATATTATTATTATATTTATATGAATTAATATTTTGGTGCTAGCTTTGTTGTAATTTTCATAATGGCGAGGTTGTGAGGAATGAACGACTCATGGAATTAGGTGATCTATGGAAAGAATACAAGCATGAGTTGTATAGTAGCTATATTGGTATAGTTGGTATGTATTTAAAGGCCATACCTATCATGAATGAGTGTCCAGTAACATATTATCAAGAAATGATTGCTTATTGGAAGAGTACTGAGTTTAAGGTCTTAATAAAATGTGAGGTTTTTGAATGAAAATTATGATGATTTGTATTAATAATATATTTTTTATTATTTAAATTTTTTAAGTTTTATAAAGAAATAAAAAAACAAGGATGCTACGAAATACTTTCACACTTTGGGGTGGACTACGATGCCAGAACATGAGAGGAAGAAGGTGCGACACATGTTTATAATCTTTCTATTTAAATAAATTATGGAAATAAAATTTATTCAATTGTAAGTTATATAGATTCATTAGAATGTTATCACAATAACTATATTTATGTACATGTATGCATGAATCACAACATATATCACGCACTAGCAGTAAAAAATATAATTTTAATTTTAATTTGAAATAAAAATTCCACTAATATATTATTTTTCAGCTATTTCTAAACTTCTTCTTCTTATTCATAATTACTATTAATAGGATCACATTAAATTTATTTAGAAATAAGGAATTCAATTCAATTAATTATTTAATGTTTACTTAACCCCATACCAAACACATATTTAATTCCAAAATATTAATCATACTTTATACCCCACTAACCAAACATACCACTCCAAGACTTATCTCTCAAGTTTATTAATTAATAATTTAATCATAAATTTTAAACCATATAACTAGTCCTTAACCATTATTAATTTCAATCAATCCCTTTTTAATTATGTTTATAAAACCCCACAAGAATTAAAAAAACATCTTTGTAACTCAAAGATGGACCTAATGAATTTTTAGAAGATTATAGGATGCGATTCCTTACATTCCAGCATTGAACATTATAGAAATTTATATATTAAAACCTTATTTAAACTACTTATTATGCTCATTTAACAACCCAATATCTCCCTTAAAACTCACACATGATTTATTCACCTATACCATTCTTAATATCATGTTTTAATTAAATTCTACCAGCGCACACAAGTTATTCAACCTAAACAAGAAGGTACATAATGTAAAATACCTTTTACATATCAACATGATAGATGATGATTTAAAAAAATCATTATAGATCATTAATAATCACTCACCATACAAAAAACACTATTAAAACAAAATTCTGGTTCTTTGGAAGATTGAGCATATGATTCTGGTGATCCCACTAGAGAAGAATTCACCGATAGATTGAAATATATATTTATGAATAATCACCCAATAATGGATGAAAAAATTGTTGATGAAACCATATGGGCTAGCATAACTATTAATATTCATAGAGAAAATCTCATGTTCAACCTCTTCCAGATTAATGTATTATGGGAGATCATGTAAATAATAGAGATCAATAATTTCACAATATATTATTATAAAAATAAATTAATATGATGATTCCCTATGTAGAAAATAAATTAAATACCTTTATTAATTAGAAACCAAAGTGTTTCAACATCAGTTGATTTGATTTTATGTTCCATGAACATGAAGCCTAAATTTTCCCAATACAATATATTGAAGTAGTTAATACGAATATTTGGATCAATAATTACAATAATATTAGGCTTATTGTCCATAATAAAATTCTTAAGGGATATAGAAGTTACTTGATTATTCAACTATTGAAAATTATTAAATAATACCTTCATTTTTTAGATGAACTGCCCCTTATAGTGGGATTATTTGGATTATCTATAGGTTTGCCTCTACCCCTACCCCTATTTTTATGGAATTTCATTTTTAGCCTTGGAAATATTATTAGAGATCCTAATCCTATTTTTTATCCCCATCCTCATCCCAACACATTCAATTATAGAGTAGGATGAATTTATTATCATCCTATACATAGACCAACCTAACCACATAATATCATAGAAATCTCACAACTATTAGGCTATGATTCCAACTCACTTTCAAAAAGAAAACTTATAGAAATATCGTAGCTATTGGAATACAGCACAAACATGATCCTAACATTGAGGGAAGCTAAGTATTGTAAAGATAGATAACACCAACCACAATAATCCAAAACCAATCTCCTACTAACTACTCCTTTCTCCTCAAGCAACATCATTTCAAAATAATTACCCCTTTGAAATAAGAATTAAACCATTTAAAATCCTTTATTTTTTATGTAAAAAAACTTAAAAAAATTGAAACACTGCTTAATAATTTCACTAAGGGGAGAACTCATTAATTTTAACCCAAGTCAACACAGACACCCATTTTTAAATAGGATTTTAGAATTAGATTCAAAAACACATCAATGTATTTTAAAGAAAGGTGTAGGGTTACCATCCTATGAAAAAAATCACTTCCAAAACAATAGATAACCACCGATCAAAATCTAGGAGACAAAATATTCCACATAACATTCATACTAATGATTTAATATTGAAAAACAGGGAAAAATATACAACTAACATGCCTCAAGACACCTCAAATGGATTAAATCTAGGGATGGGAGACACACACTAACTCTAGATTACGTTTAAACACATTGCTTCCACAAGAAGTGAGATTCAAAACCCAATGCGTCCATTTCAATCATAGGATCTCTTCTTTAAGCTTCTTCATACTATCAACTATTTATACAAGGAAAATAGAATCCTTCTCAAATATATAAGAGAACTCAGCCAAGTCACCTTATCCAAGTAGTAGTGTTGCATCATCCATCATTTCCATACCACTTACAAGTAATCCAATGAGGTTATCACATATCTCATTAATTATATCAAAAACATTATAAACATCAAATAATCCAAGGGAATACATTCTTTAACTATACATATCTTTAAAACATAACCTAAAAATTTCCACCACAAAGACATCAATTAATCTCAACCCCTACCTTTCATAAAACCCAAAATTGGGTTTAAATTCAAAATATCAACAAGTTATCCTTATTCATGAATATATGGATGAAAAATCATAACACTATAAACAAAAATATCAATAAATGAACAAAAAAACTTCAACCAGTGCATAAAATGTTAAAACAAACAGGGGATAAACATAGCCAAACACTATTATTAATTCCAGAAACATCAATAAATTAGAAAATATTAGCTTTTAATTAAACAAACAATAGATATTAAATAATGCATCATTAGTTAACCACTACCTCATTCTATTATCTTTTTCAAACAATGGTATGAATCATTTAAATAGTATATTTCATTTCATTCCATCTTAAAGGAATTTATATAATATAACATTTGATTGTAAAATTATTATTATTTTATAGTATGTATAATGTTAAATGAAATAGATAAATCCTATAAAATTATAGCTTAAAGGTGAAATTTTTAGTGTTCTATCAACTAATGTTTCCCTCTAAAAGACTTAAAATAAATATTTCTATACTTAGTGATTGTTTACCCATGTCACCAAACATTAACTTGCTTATTTTATTAATAGAAATAGATATATTTTTCGTTATAATTTTTTAAAAAACCTACCATATTCTTATACCATGACCACATAGAACTTGACTCAATTCTTGAATGGGATTAAAGTTGTATTTGAAAACACTTGTAAAAACTATTTCTATAGAAGTGATTTTGATTTCTCATGGAAAGTGTGATTTTGTCACTTATTCATATGTGATTTTATTCTAGAATTTAACTTCAAGTGGTTAGTTTTTTGTAAGTGATATAAAATAAATCCTAAAATGAAGGTCAAACTTAGTGCATAACAGTTTTTTGAGTTCATTATTTGAAAATAAAAATAGATTTTTTTCCAACAATAAAGAAAAGATAGCGTCAGAGAAATAAGTAATGAGCGTTCATACCTCATATTCTAATTATATGGATCTTGTATTGAATTAAAAACAACTGTTTGTGTTTATTATTGACATTTCCTTATGATCATTTTTAGTTTTCCTCTACTAAAATGGTTTAATAATGGTTCCATTGGGTTAGTGGGGCATTTTTTATTGTAAAATATCCTCTCTACCTACTAATTCTTTAAGGATATCATGCCACTTATTGTTCATTCATTGTTCAGTGTTTTTTATTAGAATATGAAATAATTTACATATTAATAAACATTTCACTATGTTTATACATCCTATAAATTGAAAATATTATTGTTTGTTTGAAATAATTATTTATTACCAAGTTCATTGGCATTTTAAGTTATCATTATAAGCATTTTTCATGATTTTTTTTCTAAAAAACATTTTTAATTTACATTGGTTATATTCATTTTTAATGTGAGACTCGTGAATCAATACCTATTAAATAATTTTTTTCTACATTTAATGTCATTGAAAAGGGAGGTATTGAATATTGAAGGACACGTGTCTCATGAAAAATTGTTTTTCTCGAGCAGAAAGAAGAAAGATAGAAGCATGGTAAACGAACAGACACAAAAATAGATTTTAAGTTTTACTTTGTTAATTTAAAAGTTTAATATCTATTTTGTAACTAAATAGTTAATTTATATTTGAAAAAAATTTCTTTTAAGGCTCTTGATGAACATGGAGTTGACAACTTTGGTCCAAATGACCATTTTCATCATGTATCTAGAGATGATCACCATGGGAGAGTACACTCTCAACCAAGGAAGAGTATTATCTATATAAACCTAGACTTAACATACATGGACATTACATATTTTTTGTGGAATATTTATTACATTACACAAACACACACCCATGGACCTTATTAGTTTAGTGTCTTTGGAAACTTGGAAATATAAACATTGGTTCAAAGGTGAGCTACATCATCTCCCACTATGTTCTTCAAAACTAAAACCCTTATTAGAAATATCATAAATAATATATATATTCATAACCTGGGGAAAGGAAATATATGTAAGGGTGATATCAAATTCTCAGTAAGGGTAAACAAGGGATATACATAAGCATAACATGAGCATAAGGGAATGATAACATAAACATAATAACTGAATATCATACATTGTATATTAAAGATCATAATCTTGAATCATGACATAAATATTGGTAGTTTATAAGAATTGAGTGATAATAAAATAAAAAAAACAAGATCCATGAGAGCATAAGACATGGAATTTTTAGAATACACATAAGCATAGAAAATCATTTCATATTAGTCAAGGATCACTTCCAAAACCATCATAATGGAAAACGTATTTTACTGAACCGAGTTCACTCCCCTTTCCAGCCCTATATTACTAAACCAGGTTTACTTCCCATTCTAGACCTATATTACTGAACTGAGTTCACTCACTATTCCAGTTCTATCTATATCATGAGATATAAATATTTACCCAATGAATTAGAGGGAGATATAAGTCTTACATATCACATAATGAAATCATACATATTTGTGCCACAAGATCATAAAAATTCATCATATCATAACACATGAATTGAAATGGGTATAATAAAAATTTCATCATATCATAAACTATGAAAAAGATATAGGTTTTATAATAATTTCATCATAGAATAACCCATAAAAATAAGCGGGTTTCATAAGCATTTTAACATGGTATAACCCATGGAAGAGAAATAGGTTTTATAAATAGTATGTAATAATAAAAATAAACCATTAAAATAAATAATAATACTAGTATCCTAGGATAATATCCACAATAAATAATAAACTATGTAAAATTATTTCATCTTAGATGGATAAGGATTTTGAAAGATCACTTGGAGCATTTCTTAAGAAAAATAACCTTTATTTGAAAATAAATTTTCAAAATATAAAACATTTTCAAAATCCTTTTCTTTAAAAACCTATTTGAAAACTTATAAATTAATCTTTAAAAATAATTTGAAACATTTCTTGAGGAAAATATCCTTTCCACTTTGAAAAACACATTTTAAAACATAAAACATTTCGAAAACCTTTTTTTAAAAAATAACCTTGAAAAATTATAAAGGAATATTTAAGATAATTTTAAACACTTTTTAAAACATAAAACATTTTAAAAATAATTTTCCTTTAAAGTTAAATTAAAATATAATTTGAAGAATTTTTAAAACATTTTTAGAAAACATAGTTTTGAAAGTACAATGATTTATGAACGAAGAGAGAAATAAAGTCAGATTTTATTAAATTTTTTTCTTAATTGTATTAAGTACCAAAGAGTGGATAAATGGTAACATTACATGAATATATCATGAATAACCATAGGATAAGAACATTCATGAGAATTATTGAGATATTGATCATGATATTTCAACATTTTATACGTAATCATATATAATCCTAATAAATGATGAGATTGTAACATAAATCTTTACGAATTTGATAACATTGAATCATAAGAACCATGAAGGAATAACATAAAATAGAACTTTAAATATCCTTTAAATAGATAAATTAATGATATTACATGTCAAAGTGTCTGTATATACACCTCATGAAATAATATAAGAGTATATCATGACATACATCTCAAATAAGGAAAATTGAGACAAAAATACTTTACCGATTTGGTAACTTTTGAAACATAAATCCCATGAAATATAAATCCTAAAATGGATATTAAAATACCAATAAATTTTATTATAATCATAATAAAATAAATTCATGGTAATTATATACACCACATAGAAGAAATAGGTGGTGAATATAGCATGTGTCTCATAAAAGTAAAAAGTGAGATGAAAATCCATTACCTTAAGTATTGAATTCATTCATACACATTAAAAACTCATGTATAATAAATATAAGTTTATTATATATATCTTAATGAACCATATTAATATATATTATATCATATATGATTTTATTATGACTTTTTATTACCCTTTTATAAAAAATTCTATGTTAAAGTTATGTTTCGGGTAATAACCGCTTTGTTTTTCATAAATGTTTTAATCCATTATATTTTTGGTTATCTTACCATAATCATTATTTAATAATCTCTAGAATGATAACCATGATATAAATATAATATATATTCAGTATATATGTATTTATAATAATCTATAAAACATAGATATATGAAATGGAATACACCTTTCATGAAGACGGTAAGACGTACGTACACATGAACGTTGTTTCCACTTTCTTTTCTTATTGAAATAAATAAAATAATATGATATATTATCATCAAAGAATCGTATTTATGTCATATATATCATAAATTTTTATTAAAACCATCCTTAATACATTCCATGTATAGCGTGAATGAATCACATCGCTTCGCGAGGCGGTAATCCGCCGTACACACAAATGATGCTATCATATTCCCACAAAATGGAAAGCATGAAGATATGTGTTATATAATAATTAAATAAGAATAAATACATCATAAATATCATAAATATCATATATAAATATTATTTCTATCATTATTTCCAACCTTTAAAGGTGGTAATGGAAAAATAAACGACATTAGTTCATGAAGCGGTAGTCCGCCGTACACATGAATGATGATTTCATAACCCATTTGATAGAAGTGTGTGAAGTTGTAGGACATATGATTAACATAAAAACATATAAGAATATTTAATATACTAGGGTTATTTATATAATAATTATATAAAAATAATTTAATGGGTTTGAGGGAGAAATAAAATAAAACGTTTGTTGATGAACGTTACCTCTTCTTTGGATATCTCCTTTTGGTTTACACCACAGGACATCCTTGGTTGGATTTATGAAAAAATTGAGACTTATAGGATGATATAATGGAATAGGAGAAGTTATTTGGGTAGGTCTTGGATAATAAAAATGTCTTGAGAGGTGTGAATAATAGGGAAGAGTGAGTTCCCTTTTATAGTTGAGGGGTAGTGACATTCTTGTAAATACTTAAAAGTATTTATTATTGCGAGGTCCAACTTACCTAAAGATGATCCAAAAATGATAATTAAAGGTTTTTAGGGATTATATGGTCTATATAAACCTAAAACACACATTTATACACATGTTTTAAATATTTGGTTCCTTAAATATTAAGTTTCTTTATTTTACCATTTTGGTTTCTCATTATGTTAACTATTTTTCCAACCTAAGTAATTTATTCTTTAAGAATAATTTAGAGTGATTAGATAATTTGGAATGACTGATTATAAATATTATAAATAATTTATAAAGTATAAATTTTATGTATTTTGGAAATTAAATTTAACACAAGATCATGTAACGCGCAAAACACCGCTTTAATTGTAACCGTGCTAACCAAGTTTTTTCTATTTTACAGTAAATATTGTCATTATAATAGAAAAATTGGTCAATTAATGTACCATATTTAATATTTAATAATATATAAAAATAAATTTATATAATATTTTTTTTAGTAATTTTAAATCAATTAATAAAATAGCATTTATTATAAAATGACATTAATTTAAATTTTGACATTATTCATTTAATTTAAATTAAAAAATATCAAGAAAATAATGGAAATAGAATCCATTATTTTCAAACCTATTTAAAATTATATATTCACATACAAAAATAATTTAATGTAATAATTAATTCAATTTACTTCACTTTTAATGTTTTTAGTATCATTTGATTTATTTAATTATTAACTAAATAATTCATGTGTTGGTGTTTCTTAAGAATTTAATGTAATTATATCATATCTAAGAGTTTAAATTAAATTATAATGATAAAAAATCATTTAAATTACAAAATAATATTTATAACCGAACTTATGTAGTTTTTTCCTATTCCAAAGCTTTATAGAAATTAAAATGAAGAAAAGTACATTTTTTATCCTTTTCTATACTTAACTTATTACACGATCCACTTTTATGGAAAAGTGTCCAAAAAACTCATAAAATTATATCCTAAGGTTACTAGGGTCAAAATATGTCCATCCAATGGGGTTTTTAAAAGTTATGGGTCATTCGTACACCTTATATTCTAAATTTTACCACTAAGTAATCTTCTTTTTACCTTAATCGTTGTAATTAAATTTTAATTACTTTCACTAATCACTTTGGTCAAAATTTAAATTGAACTTATTAGACATTATTAATTATTCTTATTACAAATATGGAATCATTTTTTCCAAATTCCAATCACCTAAGTGGAAAAAATTAATTTTAAATTAAGCCCACAGGCATGTTGAGAAAGTGGGTTTTTAAAGAGAAAAAGATAAAAAATTTATAAAGTTTTTTATATCCAATTTCAATGTGAAATTGATTCCAGTGACCTAAATTAGATTAATAGATGTATAATTGAACTAATTATACTTTAAAACCAATTTAAAATATAATTTAATTTTATAAATGAATTAAATGAAAAGGAAATTTTAAATTAAAATTCAGTATTTTCACTATTCATCAAAAAAATAAAACTTATCATAAAAATACAAAAATTCAACCTAAGATAATTTTGATATTCCAATTTCAAAAATGAAGTTTATTTTTTAAATTTTTTTTTCTAAAAGTGCTAAAATTTAATTTTAAATTATGTACACCAAACATGATTAACCTTTCTTTTTAGAAAAGATACTATTTTTTAAAAAACATTTCCTTTTCTTTTAAATGATTTTTATTTTATTTATAATAAATAGATAACTAATAAACACATGAAAAGTATATATTTTAATAATTTAGTTAGTCCTATTCATTAATTCCATTCTAATGACCAGACGATAACTATCATATTAAATAATAATATTAATAGTATATTTTAGTTTGATAAAACTCAGTATTGTGTGTAATAAAAGCCAAAATTAGTGTTGCATGTACCGCAAGCTAAACTCAGTGTTGTGTATAAATAAATATTAACTTTGTGTAGTGTGAAACACAATCCATCCAAGAATTTTAATTTATTCTAAAAGAAAATAATTCAAAAAAACTCAGGGTGTTACATTATATCCCCCTTAAAATGAATCGCACCCTCGAAATTCATTTATATCATCAAAGGTTTAATACTTGAAATTTTCTTTAATAGAAACCCACATCATAAAAATGAATACTAAAACTTCTTTTGAAAAGATAAAGTTGTAAACATAACGATTACCCAAAGTAACTCATAACTAGGTTTCCACATAGGAGAACAAAGGTGGAAAGTGAAAATATGGACATATAAGAGAAAACTAACACCCAATTACTGATGTAGAGTGATAGGGAATATGGTTAGAAGAAAGTTAACGATCATAAATCCATAAACAAAGAGAATTGAAAAAGATCATTGATATCATACAAAATTATGATAACATGAAAAATTTTAATTTCAATACCCTTTTTCTAAAGTTGAATAATTCTCACAAGAAGATATACTTACTTTATTTCATTCCATTTAATAAGCACAATATCATCCATAAGTTGTGCCTTGATCAATTTTAACTTAATATCTTACTCCAATAAATAAAGGTAATTTTTTTGTTTCTAAAGCACTAATTGACTATAAGATCCATAAATAGAATGATAACTCATTATGTATATCTTTAGTTATCATCATAACAAAATGGTTTGCATAAGTTATCCAATATGCATAAATCTTCATATTACGAAACATTAATATCTAAAACCTTATTAAAAGTTCAACATAAACCTTTTCATAAATGGTTAACATTTTAAACCTTCTAAAAGGTGAAAATCCAAAACTTTAGAAAGATGGTCACTAAATTTCTTAGAATTAGCTTAACATTGATCCCCCAAATATTATAAAGTATCTATTGATTGTCACAATTAGATTAACATTGATCCCTCATAAATTATAAAGTATCTATTGATTGTCACATACCAAATATGTGAATACTTTCATCATGTATTCTCTTGAAACATTTCAATAACTTTAATTACAATAAAACCATATTGAGAACATACATTGTTCTTCATTCCTTATACAGAACACAAATTATTGGATATATTCGTTAAATACAAAAATGTTGTAAACTTCATCAATAATATCATAAACCACTTTCTCAAAAAATCCTTTATTAGTTTTAGGTAATAAATACTATCTAATTTAATTTATCCATATCAATCATGTCTTTATCCATACTAAACATCATTTTATCAGTATCTAGAACATATTAAGGGGTACCTTCCCATAATCAAAATACCACCTTTCCATTAAATCACTTTTCCAGTCCATCAACATAATTCAAAAAAAAATCATTCAAATACTTAATGAAAAAATTATACTAAAAAAATACTTATATATTTCATGATTTGTATAACATAATCTTTTAATTCCAATACATAAATAATTCATTCATCCCACTTACTTCTCAAAAAAATAACCAGGCTTTATCATCTTATTCCTTAACACTTATTTCCTTTCACATGTAATCTGTAGTCTCTTCATCATTAGAAATACAACCATTACTCATACCACCTTGCTGATTTTCTTCAAAAGCTTTACCCCAAGAACGTCAATTTTTATAATGCCCATACTTTTCACATTTAAAGCATTCATTCATTGATAATAACTTAGGTTTACCAATATTAACATCCATTGCATTAACCAATATTTTTATTTTTACTTTATAGTTACTTGCTTGGTGTCCTTATTTTCCACAGTGAAAACATCTCATTGTTCCTCTAATACATTTCCTTGGGTATTTCTTCCCACATTCTTAAAACATAGGAAAATTAATCTTCTTTATTCCATGGTTACCTTCACCCTAAATCTCATAAAACTATTTCCTTCTCTTCTTTGGTGAGTTTTATAGTTGGTTAAGGTACACATTACTAATCGTGTTCCATGAAAACTAATTAGGCATAATCACAACATCTTTTACTCCAATCATCATCCAATTTTACTTCTCATCCGCAAATTTTTTGTCACATTCAACATTACCCCAGTTTCTTATGGTTCTCACCATTAACTAAAACTAAAAAGAATAATGTGAGAAACACTTATCATATCATAAAACCATATAATCATGAAAAATAACTTATAGGATGCATAAATCATGACACCTTATTTAATCTATGAAACCTTATGTTCATCCTAGGTCATTCATAGCCATATTATATTTAAATCCTTCATGATGGTTCATAAAGAGTTTGTGAATATCCAAAAATATCCCCTAGGAGTGTCAAACCAGGTGTGTAACAAGTCTCGTTGTCGTGCACAGGTTCCTGATCGAGTCTAACTCAATACGGTGTTTTTGGAGTTGTTACCCCTATGTAAATCTGTGCTATAGTCACATCCACTTTTAGTATCCATACAATGATGTAATTACTTGTAAACCACTCCCTCAATCCTTTATCAAAATTCCAGGACATTTTCCTAAACTTTGAATTGTCCTTAGACTTATCCTTAGATACATCCTTGTAAATATCCTTGTAAATATCCTTAGGGATATCATAAAAGTTTTATCATCCTATTTTCCAAAGTTTTACTAAAAATTTCCTTTCAAACCAACTATAATGTCCCAATATTAACATACATGGAAATTACATCTCTTTTTTGGAATATTTATTACATTACATAAACACATGACTAAAGACCGTAATAGTTTAGTGTCTTTGGAATCTTAGAAACATAAACATTATTTCAAAGGTGAGCTACATAATCTCACACTATGTTCTTCACAACTAGAACAATTATTATACATATCATACATAATAAACATCTTCATAACCCGAGTAAAGGAAACATAAGAAAGGGCAAGCTCAAATGCTCAGTAAGGGTAAAAAAGGGAGATATGTAAGTATAACATGAGAATAAGGATATGAGAACATGAACATAACAACTGAAAATCATACCCTTCATATAAAAGATAATAATCTTGAATCATGGAATAAATATTGGTAATTCATAAGACTTGAATGATAAACAATCAAAGAACATGATCCATAAGAGCACACTACATAGAATTTTTTGTATACACATAAGCATAGAAAATCATTTAATATTAGTCAAGTATCACTTCTAAGACCATCATAGCAGACACATTCTTTTACTGAACTGAGTTTACTCCCCATTATAGCCCTATATTATTGAGCCAGCTTCACTTCACATTCTAGCCCTATATCACAAAACTGAGTTCACTCCCCATTCTATTTCTGTCTATCTCATGAGATATAAATCTTTACCCAATCCATTAGAGGTATATATAGGTCCCAATTTTCGCATAATGAAATCATACATATGTGTGCCACAAGATCATAAAAATTCATCATATTATAACCCATGAAATGAAATGGGTATCATAAACATTTCATCATATCATAACCTATGTAAAAGTGATAGGTTTTATAATCATTTCATTTTATCATAACCTATGAAAAGAATCAGGTTTCATAAGCATTTTAACATGGTATAGAACCTGGAAGAAAAACGAGTTTCATAAACAACATGTCATTGTAAAAATAAACCATTCAAAAAAATAATAAGAATGGTGTACTTGAATCATATCCCCAATATAGAATAAACTATATCAAATGATGTTATCTTTAATGTATAAGGATTTTGAAAGATCACTTGGAGCATTTCTTAAGAAAAATAACATTTTTTTGAAAATAAATTTTTAAAACATAAAACATTTTCAAAATAATTTTCTTTAAAAACCAATTTGAAAACTTATAAAGTAATCTTTAAAAACCATTTGAAACATTTCTTGAGGAAAATATATCTTCCTATTTTAAAAACACTTTTTAAAATATAAAACATTCTGAAAACCATTTTCTTTGAAAATAACCTTGAAAACTTATAAAGGAATATTTAAAAATCAATTTCGACACTTTTTAAAACACAATTTTTTTCTAAATCCTTTTCCTTGAAAAAGAGCTTAAAATATCATTTGAAACATTTTTAAAATAGTTTTATAAAACATTTTTTTGAAATTACATAGATTCCTGATCGAAGAGAGAAATAAAGACATATTTTTTTAGAAACATTTTCTTAATTGTCTTAAGCACCAAAGAGTGAATAAATGGTACCATTACATGAATATATCATGAATAACCATATTATAATAAAATTAATGAGAAATATTAAGTGATATATCATGAGATTTCAATATTTGAGATGCAATCATATAAAATACCAACAAATGATGAGATTGTAACATAAATTTTTACGACATTGGTAACATTGAATCATAATCCCCATGAAGGAATAACATAAAATGGAACTTAAAATATCATGAGAATATATAAATTCATTATATTAAATGTCAAAATGGTTGTATATACACCTCATGAAATAATATAGGTGCATATCATAACATATGTATCAAAGAAAGCAAATTGAGACAAAAATACTTTATCAATTTAGTAAATTTTGTACCATAAACCCCATGAAAGAGATATCATAAAATGTATATTAAAATACCAATAAATTTTATTATAATCAAAATAAAATACATTCATGGTAAGTATATACACCACATATAATAAAGAGGTGGTGAATATAGCATGTGTCTTACAAAACTAAAAAGCGAGACGTAAGTCCATTACCTTAAGTATTGAATTCCTTCGTACACATTGAAACCTACTATATAATAAATATAAGTTTATTATAAATATAATAAATAACCATATTAATATATATCATACCATATATTATTTTATTATTACCTTTTATTACCCTTTTATTAAAAAATTATTTGTTAAAGTTGTGTATTGGGTAATAACTGCTTTGTTTTTCGTAAATGTTTTGATTCATTATATTTTTGGTTCTCTTACCTTAATCGTGATTTAATAATATAAATAATTATATAAATTATATAAATATCATATATATTCAGTATATATGTATTTATAATAATCTATAAAATATAGATATAGGAAATGGAATACACTGTTCATGGAGATGGTAGGCCGTACGTACACATGAACGCTGTTTCCATTTTCTTGTCATATTGAAAGAAAGAGAATTATATGATATATTTTCATTAATGAATCATATTTATTCCATATATACCAAAAATCTATATTAAACCCATCCTTAATACATTTCATTTATAGCATGAATGAATCACATTGCTTCGCGAGACAGTATTCTGTCGTACACACGAACGATGTAATCGTATTCCCACAAAATGGAAAGCATGAAGGTACATGTTATATAATAATTACATAAGAATAAATATCTAATAAATATAATATATATCATATATAAATAGTATGTACATCATTATTCTTATTTTTGAAAGGTGGTAATGGGAAAACAAACGACATTAGTTCTCAAGGCGGTAGTCCGCCATACAGACGAATGATGATTTTGTAACCCATTTGATGGAAGTGTTTTAAGTTTTAGTTTATAACCTTAACATAATAAAATATCAATATATTTAATAGAATTATGTTATTTATATAATAATTATATAAAAATAATTGAATCGGTTTGAGGAATAAATAAAACAAAACATTCGTTGATGAACATTACCTCTTATTTGGGTATCTTCTTTTAGTTTGCACCAAATAAAATCCTTGGTTGGATTTATGACCAAAGTGAGGCTTCTAGGATGAGATTAGGGAATATGAGTAGTGATTTGTGTAGGTTTTTTCTGACCCAAATGTCTTGAGATGTGTGAATAAGGGGGGAGAGTGAGTTCCCTTTTATAGTTGAGGAGTGACATTCTTGTAAATACTCAAAAGTATGTACTATTGGGAGGTCATGCTTACCTCAAGTTTCTCCAAAACTTATAATTAATGGTTTTTAGGGATTATATGGTCGATCCACACCTAAAAAAACATTTATTCACATGTTTTAAACATTTAGTTCTTTAACTCTTAAGTTTCTATATTTTACCATTTTGGTTTTTCATTATGTTAACTAGTTTTATAACCCAAGTAATTTGTTATTTAAAAATAAGTTAGAGTAATAATTATTAGATAATTTGAACTCACTGATTATAAATATGATATATAATTTATAAAGTATAAATCCTATGTGATTTGGAGGTTAACTTTAACACAAGATCAGGTAACGCAAAAAAACATTGTTTTAACCATGTAACGCCCCGACCCCAATTACCTAGAGTCAGTGCATTATTACATAACATTGGAATGATCACAAGAAAGATCAAATCTTGAAAGACCGATTGGTTTAGTATCCTTGGAAACACAAGATATATTCATAAAGTTTTACATTACATCATAAAGTGAAAAACTACTACAACAACATATTGCCTCTATAGACCACACTATTATCCCCTCATAATATCCCTGCAGTTCATTCATAATTTACTTCTTCACATCCTGGGAAAAATAAAACATAGAAAAGGGGTGAGCTAAAATTCCCAGTAAGGATAACAATATAGCGAAAACTTTCATAAATAAAAATAAACATTTAAGGCAATGTATAACTAAAACAAAAGCCTTTTAAACTTGAACTTCAACATAGTATGGCAAAAATAAAATGAAATAATTCCATTTACTTATTCACATGGATATTCTACTAATCGAATAATCACATGAAATATCAATAACCACTTTCATAATGATGAAATGCATAATGCCAGACTATCATAACCACATAGCCAAGGCCTCGTGCCAAGACTACAAATAGGATTTTGTCAAGGACTTGTGTCAAGACACTAGTTTGTCTCATGAGACCTACCGATGCATCTAGGATCTATAGCGGGCTCCACCCGTCACATATTAAGTCCAATGCATTCCCATATGAAAAGGTTTAAACATAACATAAACATTCATATTAAAACTAGCATACGAAATGTAAATACTTCATCCATAAACTATGAATGGTATAAAAATAACACATCCACAGTCAAACATATCACAAAACCTTCAATACAACATAGAAGTTTTGTAACATAACAAATCAACTTCAAATAAGCGTAAAATCCATCAAAGGATGTTGACATAGATGAAATCAAAACTCTTTTTAGAGAAATATCTATTTCTATTTTGAAATCATTTAAGAGTTATATATTTATAAAATAAAACATTTTCTTTGAAAATATTATTATAAGATTGTAAGGGAAGCTTCGACGATTTTATAATGGAGGAAAATAGCCGTACCCACCGTATAAGTTAAAAAAACATTCTTACCTTAATTCTGTCGAAAAGGTTAAAAAGAACCTTGTTTGGAAAACGACGGAAAGATTCCTTTATAAAACTCTTATAAAAAGTCAAACAATGGTATAAATGAATTTAACCCATATTCCATTAAAATATTAAAAACGTTTTGAAATACATTTTTAAGAAACATGGATGTGGATGATAAAGAGATCCCAGTAGATTATTACGTATAAACAACCTCGGATAATGAAGAGATTGTGAAATAACCCTTACCTTGTACTTTTCCTTGGTTGGGGGTAGGTTAACCTCCTTTATAATGGTGAAATAATTGTTATTAAATTATACAAGAATAATATAGATTAATATGATATCATATATGATCTTTTAACATTGATTTGTTAATAATATCTTAGTATTATCGTTGTTTTAGGTGTTAACTTACTCGTTTTCTTTTATATGTTTTGTTACGTAAGTCGTGTTTGTCATGGATAGGTTGTATCTTAATCATATCCATAATGATATCAAGTACTTAGATACTATTATTAATCATAAAATGAGAATTAGACTTGAATGGATACGATGGAGAATGAATCTCATCGCGTTCGTGGAGACGGTAGTCCGTACGTACGTATAAGCGACAATATCATTATTTTGATATTTAAAATAATATATAATTGGATGGTATATCATATATACAGAATTATTATCATGTTATATTTATTATTTACATGAATTATAAATCATTATTATACCCATCCAAAGAATAATTTATTGAATAACAATTGCACCATGACGTGGAGACGATAAGCCGTACGTACGCACGTATGGTGACATGTTATTAAAAGGATGGATAGAATAATGAATACGATTGTACCATATTTATAATAACATCATAGTATATATAAGATACTGGAGTTATTATTTTAGAATGGTAATAACAAAGAAAGAATAAGTGGAAGAAGAAAGGAACTTGAAAAAGGGTGGTGAAATCATTACCTCTTCTTCGGGTTCTTCCTTTTGATTTGATCAAAAGGGATCCTTAAGTTGGCTTTATGACTAAAGGAAGGCCTCTAGGATGAATTGAGGGAAGTTGAGAGAGTATTTGGGCAGAGGTTGGCCGAACCATAAGGCTTTGAAGGTGTGAGTTAATGAGAAAGGGGAGTGCACTTTTATAAGAGGGGTGAGGGGCACCTTTGGAAAAGCTAGAAATATTATTTTATAATAAATTAATATTCGGTTTCTAATGGATCAAAAGTGGATTACTTAAATATTAAGGTGGGGATAGTTCTAAAACCACTCAACCAATAGAATTTAGATAGGTTTGGGTCATTATACTAAACTTATCTTTAAGTATTAACTCTTAGTTAATTAGTTTTACTTTTACAATGTCTCTTTGTATTTTTATATTATATGGTTAATAAACTTACTATAAACATCCAAGAGACCACAAAGTGGTCCATTAATGATAAAAATATCATGATATAAGTATCTTGGCCGAACCTTAGATTTTTAGGAATTTAATATCAATTAATAATATAATATTTTTTTAAAAACTCTTTTATGTTAATTTTGACACTATTCAATAATTGATTTTTGTGAAACTCATAACAGAATGATTACTTCGAAAAAAGTTAATTAAATCATTACTAACATATCATATTAACCTAGAAAATTAGTGTAATTCATAAAAAGTCTCAAATTATATTTATTTGGGTATTTATAATATCAATTAGTTTAATTTTTCACTATTATGGTAATTACTGCATCACCATTGTGTCATATATAAATTAAATTATTTAATGTCTCAAAATTATAAATAAAATAAAATTATGTATGAAATCTTTTTACCTTTATAATGAATATTTATAGTCTAAAATACAACATATATAACCCTATGTAATTTTTTTTTTCTAAAAGATATATGCTTGTGTTATTTTTGTATTCATTTTAACTTAATTAAAATAAAGTGTCCCTATCACTTACAAGTGGCACCATGGGGTCCCAAAATCGACCCAAAGATGCCCATGGTCGGAAATTTATCAACAAATAATGTTAGGACACGTTTTAGGGTAATTTTTTATTATTATAATATGATTTTTAACCCTTATTTACCGGATTTACCCTTTAACCATGGTAAATAAAATATTTACCGAAGTAATTATTCAAAATGTCTAAAAATAAAAGTTAACTATTTACAAAATTTTAACATCCTGATTCCAAATATGGAATCCATTTTTCCAAATTCGAAACACATAAGTGGCAGAAATTAATTTAAAATTAATTCCCGCTGTCAAAACAAAAAGCGTGTTTTTAAGATATAATAACTCTCAAAAGATTGATACTTGTTTATGTTTGGTTTAATTTTGGAATTATGTCCAATGACCAACATTGTATTAAATGGTAAAAATATATTCTAATTATACTTTAAAAACAATCAAATTCATAATTTATCACTATTAATTATTTTGATTAAAAAATTTGTTTTTAATTAAAATTTAGTAATTTTCACTATTCATCAAAATATTAAAGTTATCCGAAAAGTACCAAAATTTCACCTTAGGCTAAATTTGATACTCCGAATCCAAAAATGAAGTCCATTTTGAGAGATAAAATTTATAATATTTCAAAAAGTAGGTATTACTATTCATAACGGCTAGTTTGATTGGTTGTGGTGTGTTAGAACTTGATGTTGCGTACAACACATGCTATCGCATTATTTCAAAGAGAAACGTACCATAGAAGCTTGGGGTGTTACATTCTCACCTAATTCAAATAATTTTGTCCTCGAAATTTCTAGAATACTACCGCATGAAAAGACTCGGGTGGTTCTTCATCATAAGTTCCTTGGGTTCCCATGTTGCCTCTTCCATCTTATGGTTTCTCCACAAAACTTTTACCAGACGCGTCGTCCCGTTTCTTAGTAATTGTTCTCTCGTATCAAGAATCTTGACGGGCTCTTCGCAATAAGACAGATCGGGTTCCAGTTCCAATTACTCATAAGTGAGTACATACGTTGGGTCAGGCATGTATTTCCTCAATAGAGATACGTGGAACACATCGTGAACTTTGGAGAGACTTGGCGGCATTGCCAATCAGTAAGATACAGCCCCAATTCGTTCTAGAATTTCGAAAGGTCTGATGTACCTGGGACTCAATTTACCTTTCTTACCAAAATGTATGACTCCCTTCCATGGAGATACCTTCAGGAAAACATGATCACCGAATTGAAATTCCAAATCCTTCCTTCAATTATTAGCATAGCTCTTCTGCCTACTTTGAGCTTCTTTGATGTGATTTTGGATTACCTTCACCTTTTCCATCATTTCCTCCACCAGTTCTGGGCCTATAAGTTTTCTTTCACAATCGTCATCCCAACAGGTTGGTGTGTGAAATCTCTTTCCGTATAACGCTTCATATGGTGCCATCTGAATACTCGAATGGAAGCTATTGTTATAGGAAAATTCTACCAAAGGTAAATATTGATCCCACGTACCCTGAAAGTCAAGTGAGCAAGATCTCAACATGTCTTCTAAGGTTTGAATAGTCCGTTCTGATTGTCCGTCTGTCTGAGGGTGGTAGGTAGTGCTCAAATGAAGTTCAGTATCCAGGGATTTCTGAAGACTCTTCTAGAATCTTGAAGTAAAACGGGGATCATGATCTGAAACAATCGATAGGGGTACTCCACGAAGTCTCACAACTTCATTAATATATAGTCTTGCTAGACGTTCCAGTGGTAGATCTTCTCTTATAGCAAGAAAATATGCTGACTTGGTAAGATGATCAACAATGAACCATATTGCATCATTCATTCTAGGAGTCTTTGGTAGCACCATGACAAAGTTCATCGTAATATTGTCCCATTTCCACTACGTTATGGGAAGAGGTTTCATGACTCCTCCAAGCTGTTGCCTTCCAGCTTTCACTTGTTGACAAACCATACATCGACACAAAATCAGCAATCTCCCTCTTCATGTTGTCCCACCAAAAATGTTCCTTCAAATCTCTATACATTTTGGTGCTCCCAGGGTGTATAGAGAAATTGGAACTATGGGCATCATCCAGTAATTCCCTTTTTAGTTCAGGTATATTGGGAACACAAAGTCTCTTCCCGAATTTCAAAATTCCATCTTCATACACAAAGTCTCTCAATCTCCCATTATTCACAACTTTAATCTTCTTTTGAAATTCTTCATCATCGGTCTGAGAACTCTTAATCCTTTCTATTAAAGATGGTTTGGAAACCATTTGAAAAAGCATTGATGTTTCACCTTTCCTGGTTATTCCCATGTCCATCTTCACTAGATCCATGAAAATTGGATCCCTTTCAATTCTCATATTGTTCAAAACTCCATGATCTTTTCTGCTCAAAGCATCTTCCACCTTGTTTGCTTTCTCTGGGTGGTAGTGTATCGTACAATAATAATCCTTGAGTAATTAAAGCCATCTCCTTTGCCTCATGTTGAGTTCTTTTTGTGAGAAAATATACTTCAAACTCTTGTGATCAGTATAAATATCAAATTTTTCACTATATAGGTAGTGCCTCCATATATTCAAAGCAAATATCACAGCTGATAACTCGAGATCATGTGTAGGATAGTTTTTCTCATTAATTTTCAACTGTCGTTATGCATAGGCAATAACCCTATCATTCTGCATAAAAACACAACCAAGTCCTTTCTTCGATGCATCACTATAAATAACGAACCCATCATTCCCCGATGGTAGAGTCAATATAGGATCATTGACTAATCTTCTCTTCAGTTCTTCGAAACATTCTTCAAAATCTTTTGTCCAAACAAATTTAACCCCTTTACGTGTGAGCTTCGTTAATGGGTTAGCCAATCGGGAAAAATTCTGGATGAAACGTCGATAATAACCTGCTAAACAAATAAAACTACGTACCTCAGTTATACTCGTAGGTGCTGGCCATTCTTGGATTGCCTTGGTCTTAGAAGGATCAATAGGGATTCCATCTTTAGAGACAATATGGCCAAGAAATGAAATCTCATGAAGCCAGAATTCACATTTGCTAAACTTTCCATATAATTCATGTCTTCTCAGAGTCTTTAGGATAACGCTCAAGTGATTTTCATGATCTTCGTAACTTTTGGAGTATACTAAGATATAATCAATAAATACCACCACAAATTAATCGAGATATTCCTTGAAAACTCTATTCGTCGGATCCATGAATATAGAGGGTGAATTAGTAAATCCAAAAGGAATTACGGAAAACTCGTAATGGCCGTACCTGGTTCGAAATGCTGTCTTCGGAATTTCTTCCTTCTTCACACACAACTGATGGTATCCAGATCAAAGGTCAATCTTTGAAAAGTATTGAGCTCCATGAAGTTGGTCAAATAAATCATTAATGTGAGGTAGGGGATACTTGTTCTTTATCGTTATTGCATTGATCTCCCTGTAGTCGATACATAGCCTCATAGATCCATCTTTCTTTTTAACAAAAAGAACAGGGGATCCCCATAGAGAAACACTAGGGAGAATAAATCCCTTATTACTCAATTCCTATAGTTGTTTCTTTAGTTCGACTAATTCCACAGTGGCCATTCTATAAGGGGTCTTCGATATAGGCCTTGATCCAGGAATTAAATCAATGGAAAACTCAACTTCTAGTTCTGGAGGATGTCCAGGTAAATCTTCCGGAAATACATCTACATATTCTTTCACAACAGGTACATCCCCTATTTGAACATTCCTTTACTCACCCATAGTCATTTCATTATCTTCCACCCCAATAATTGAATTTAGTTGAGCTATTGGGGTGGATCTAGATAAGAATTAGGTGGTGACGATTCTGCTCTAAAGATAAGGTGTTCCTTATCATCATCATCAAAAATCGTAACCTCCTTCTTCTTACAATAAATATTCGTATCATAATCCGAAAGCCAATCCATATCGAGGATTATATCAAATTCAATCATAGGTATGACGATGAGATCAGCGGATAAAGAACAATTATGTGCTCTAATGGGGACTGATTCACAAAACTTTGTTACAATGATACTTCCCTTAAGAGTTTTAACTGACAACTCCCTTGTTAAATAAAATTGGAAATATCTAATTTTCTTAGCAAACTGGGAAGATATGAAACAATGTGATGATCCAAAATCAAATAATGCATTTTCTAAACTTGAGGAAACCATTAAATTACCTGCCACCACGTCTTTTGGAGCTTCTACCTCAGCAGTAGTGATAACAAAAGCTTGGCCTTGATCCCTTGGCCTTTTCTAAGGTAAGTTCCCCTAACGATTAGGACATTCATTTGCATAATTTCCCATCTCCCTGCAATTGTAGCACTGAACATTGGTAGATTCCTTCTTCCCTTTGCAATCACGAGCTTGGTGGCCTTTTTCACCACATTTGTAACAGACGCCCATTCCCTTTAAGAAAGTACCGGGGTGTTTCTTCCCACATTTACCACAGGATGGATATTCAACCTTTCCCTTATTCCCCTTATTTCCATTCCCAGATTGATCAGCAGATCTCTTCTTCTCTTTCTTTGCTTTAAAGTTATAAGACTAGAGAATTCCTTTTCTATCTTGATAGCACATGAGACAATGTCTTCGTACGACGAGAAGGATTGTGAGACTAATGCTCGAAAGAGAAATGGTTTTAACCCATCAAAGAAACGATCAATATTACTTCTTGGGTTACGTATATAATCTCTATCATACCTTTCTAACCTTGTAAATTTAGCCTCATACTTTGCGACATTCTCATCCTCCTTTTGTCTCAGACTCAGAAATTGCCTTTCCATATCTGCTCGATGGTCATGAGGAAAGTATTTTTCTAAAAACAGATCTTTGAACTCCCTCAATTCCATATTTGATACTTCATTATATTCATTCATGTTTTGAATGAATGACCACCATTGATCAACATCTCCAGTGAGGCGGTAAACTGGAATGATAACTTTTTCCCTTTCATTACTCCCCAAAGCCTGAAATATTTTCTCTAGGGAATTTATCCAATGCTCACCTACTAAGGGATTTTTACTCCCATTGAACGTTGTTGGTTGTTGCCTCATGAATCGATCTAACATTGATCCTCCATGCTGTGGATCAGGGTGCTCCATACCGGTAAGGTTATTATTCATGACCTGAGTGAGTTGTCCCAGTATGGTGATTAACTAATCGGCACCAGTTGCATCACCAGCTCCACTATAATTATCTTGAGCAGGAGGGAAATCCCTACATGGAGTGCGTGCATTGATACGGTTTCCATTTCTTCCACTAGGCACCATTTCTAAACAATGGCATAAACTAGATTAGTTTATGAATCAAAATACATAATCTCATACTTATAAAACAGTTAACATAAATTGAACTATTTATGGATATAATCCATAATCATAAAAAAATTTTCTTTGAGGAAGTATATACTCATAAACCCTTCATAATGATTTGTAAATAAAATGAGAGTTATCCTAAGCATATCCCTCAGGAGTGTCATAACCAAGAGTGCAACAAGGCCCGTTGTCGCGCACCAGTTCCCGTTCGATTCTAGATCAAAGTGGTGTTTTCAGGTTTTACCCCTAGGTACATCTGTGCCAGAGCCTCCTCTACCTGCTATATCCAGACAGGGATGTATTTCTCGGAAAACTCACAAAATCTCTACAATACCAAAATTCTAGAAAGTTCTTCTATACTAATCCTCAAATTTCATCTTAGGTCTACGTGCTCTAATTAGAGTTTATCTAAATCTAGCTTCCAAGGTTTGTACTAAACTTCCTCTGATACCAACTGTAACACCCCGACCCCAGTTACCTAGAGTCGGTGCATTATTACATAACATTGGCATGATCACAAGAAAGATCAAATCTCGAAAGAACGATTGGTTTAGTAGCCTTGGAAACACTAGATATATTCATAAAGTTTTACATTAAATCATAAAGTGAAAAACTACTACAACAACATATTGTATCCATAGACCACACTATTATCCCCT
Source organism: Viscum album (assembly GCA_963277665.1). NCBI lineage: Eukaryota > Viridiplantae > Streptophyta > Magnoliopsida > Santalales > Viscaceae > Viscum > Viscum album. The sequence goes on along the minus strand of OY728127.1, from coordinate 1,512,512,092 downwards.
CATAATATCTCTTCAGGTCATTTATAATTTACTTCTTCACATCCTAGGAAAAATAAAACATAGAAAAGGGGTGAGCTCAAATGCCCAGTAAGGATAACAATATAGTGGAAACTTTCATAAATAAGAATAAACATTTAAGGCAATGTATAACTAAAACAAAAGCCTTTTAAAATTGAACTTCAAAATAGTATGGAAAAAATAAAATGAAATAATGTCATTTACTTATTCAGATGGATATTATACTAATCGAATAATCACATGCAATATCAATAACCACTTTCATAATGATGGAATGCATAATGCCAGACTATCATAACCACATAGCCAATGCCTCGTGCCAAGACTACAAATAGGATTTTTCCAAGGCCTTGTGTCAAGACACTATTTTGTCTCATGAGACCTACTGATGCATCAAGGATCTATAGTGGGCTCCACCCGTCACATATTAAGTCCAATGCATTCCCATATGAAAAGGTTTAAACATAACATAAACATTCGTATTAAAACTAGCATACGAAATGTAAATACTTCATCCATAAACTATGAATGGTATACAAATAACACATCCACAGTAAAACATATCACAAAACCTTCAATAAAATATAGAAGTTTTGTATCATAATAAATCAACTTCAAATAAGCGTAAAATCCATCAAAGGATGTTGACATAGATGAAATAAAAACTCTTTTTAGATAAATATCTCTTTCTATTTTGAAATCATTTAAGAGTCATATATTTATAAAATAAAACATTTTCTTTGAAAATATTCTTATAAGCTTATAAGGGAATCTTCGATGATTTTATAACGACGGAAAATAGTCGTACCTACCGTATAAGTTAAAAAAAACATTCTTACCTTAATTCTGTCGAAAAGGTTAAAAAGCACCTTGTTTGGAAAACGACGGAAAGATTCCTTTATAAAACTCTTATAAAAATTCAAACAAGGGTATAAATGAATTTAACCCATATTCCTTTAAAATAGTAAAAACGTTTTGAAATACATTTTTAAGAAATATGGATGTGGATGATAAAGAGATCCCGGTAGATTATTACGTATAAACAACCTCAGATAATGAAGAGATTGTGAAATAACCCTTACCTTGTACTTTTCCTTGGTTGGGGGTAGGTTAACCTCCTGTATAATGGTGAAATAATTTTTATTAAATTATAAAAGAATCATATACATTAATATGATATCATATATGATCTTTTAACATTGATTTGTTAATAATATCTTAGTATTATTGTTGTTTCGGGTGTTAACTTACTCGTTTTCTTTTATATGTTTTGTTACGTAAGTCGTGTTTGTAATGGATTGGTTTTATCTTAATCATATACAGAATGATATCAAAACTTAGATACTATTATTAATCATCAAATGAGAATTAGACTTGAATGGATACGATGGAGAATGAATCTTATCGCGTTCGTGGAGACGGTAGTCCGTACGTACGCACGAGCGACAATATCATTCTTTTGATATTTAAAATAATATATAATTGGATGGTATATCATATATAAAGAATTATTATCATGTTATATTTATTATTTACATGAATTATAAATCATTATTATACCCATCCAAATAATAATTTATTGAATAACAATTACACCACGACGTGGAGACGGTAAGCCGTACGTACGCACATATGGTGACATGTTATTCAAAGGATGGATAGAATAATGAATATGATTGTACCATATTTATAATAACATCATAGTATATATAAGATACTGGAGTTATTATTTTAGAATGGTAATAACAAAGAAAGAAGAAGTGGAAGAAGAAAGGAACTTGAAAAAGGGTGGTGAAATCATTACCTCTTCTTCGGGTTCTTCCTTTTGATTTGATCAAAAGGGCTCCTTAGGTTGGCTTTCTGACTAAAGGAAGGCCTCTAGGATGAATTGAGGTAAGTTGAGAGAGTATTTGGGCAGAGGTTGGCCGAACCAGAAGGCTTTTAAGGTGTGAGTTAATGAGAAGGGGGAGTGCCCTTTTATAAGAGGGGTGAGGGGCACCTTTAGAAAAGCTAGAAATATTATTTTATAATAAATTAATATTCAGTTTCTAATGGCTCAAAAGTAGATTATTTAAATTTTAAGGTGGGTATAGGTCGAAAACCACTCAACCAATATAATTTAGACAGGTTTGGGTCATCATACTAACCTTATCTTTAAGTATTAACTCTTAGTTAATTAGTTTCACTTTTACAATGTCTCTTTGTATTTTTATATTATATGTTTAATAAACTTACTATATACATCCAAGAGACCCCAAGTGGTACATTAATGATACAACTATCATGATATAAGTCTCTTGGCCGAATCTTAGATTTTTAGTAATTTAATATCAATTAATAATATAATATTTGTTTTAAAAACTCTTTTATGTCAATTTTGAAACTATTCAATAATTGATTTTTGTGAAACTCATAACAGAATGATTACTTCGAAAAAAGTTAATTAAATCATTCATAACATGTCATATTAACCTGTAATTCATAAAAAGTCTCAAATTATATTTATTTGGGTATTTATAATATCAATTAGTTTAATTTTTTACTATTATGGTAATTACTGCATCACCATTGTGTCATATATAAATTAAATTATTTAATGTATAAAAATTATAAATAAAATACCATTATGTAGGAAATCTTTTTAGATTTATAATGAATATTTATAGTCAAAAATACAACATATATAACCCTATGTAAATTTTTGTTTTCTAAAAGATATATGCTTGTGTCATTTTTGTATTCATTTTAACTTAATTAAAATAAAGTGTCCCTATCACCTACAAGTGGCACCATGGGGTCCCAAAATCGACCCAAAGATGCCCATGGTCGGAAATTTATCAACCAATATGGTTAGGACACATTTTAGGGTAATTTTTTATTATTATAATATTATTTTTTAACCCTCATTTACCGGATTTACCCTTTAACCATGGTAAAAAAAATATTTACCGAAATAATTATTCAAAATGTCTAAAAATAAAAGTAACCTATTTACACAATTTGAACATCCTGATTCCAAATATGGAATCCATTTTTTCAAATTCAAAACACAGAAGTGGCAGAAATAAATTTAAAATTAATTCCCGATGTCAAAACAAAAAGCGTGTTTTTAAGATATAATAACTATCAAAAGATTGATACTTGTTTATGTTCGGTTTAATTGTGGAATTATATCCAATGACCAACATTGTATTAAATGTTAAAAATATATTCTAAATATACTTTAAAACCAATCAAATTCATAATTTATCACTATTAATTATTTTGATTAAAAAAGTAGTTTTTAATTAAAATTTAGTAATTTTCACTATTCATCAAAATATTAAAGTTATCCGAAAAGTACCAAAATTTCACCTTAGGCTAAATTCGATACTCCGAATCCAAAAATGAAGTCCATTTTGAGAGATAAAATTTATAAAATTTCAAAAATTAGGTATTACTATTCATAACGACTAGTTTGATTGGTTGTGGTGTGTTAGAACTCGATGTTGCGTACAACACACGCTATCGCATTATTTCAAAGAGAAACATACTATAGAAGCTTGAGGTGTTACATTCTCCCCTATTTCAAATAATTTCGTCCTCGAAATTTCTAGAATACTACCGCATGAAAAGACTCGGGTGGTTCTTCATCATAAGTTCCTCGGGTTCCCATGTTGCCTCTTCCATCTTATGGTTTCTCCACAAAACTTTTACCAGACGCGTCGTCCGGTTTCTCAGTACTTGTTCTCTCGTACCAAAAATCTTGACGGGCTCTTCGTAATAAGACAGATCAGGTTCCAGTTCCAATTCCTCATAAGTGAGTACATGCGTTGGGTCAGGCATGTATTTCCTCAATAGAGATACGTGGAACACATCGTGAACTTTGGAGAGACTTGGCGGCATTGCCAATCGGTAAGATACAGCCCCAATTCGTTCTAGAATTTCGAAAGGTCCAATGTACCTGGGACTCAATTTACATTTCTTACCAAAACGTATGACTCCCTTCCATGGAGATACCTTCAGGAAAACATGATCACCGACTTGAAATTCCAAATCCTTCCTTCGATTATCAGCATAGCTCTTCTGCCTACTTTGAGGTACTTTGATGTGATTTTGGATTACCTTCACCTTTTCCATCGTTTCCTCCACCAGTTCTGGGCCTACAAGTTTTCTTTCACCAACTTCATCCCAACAGGTTGGTGTGCGACATCTCTTTCCGTATAATGCTTTATATGGTGCCATCTGAATACTCGAATGGAAGCTATTGTTATAGGAAAATTCTACCAAAGGTAAATATTGATCCCACATACCCTGAAAGTCAAGTGAGTAAGATCTCAACATGTCTTATAAGGTATGAATAGTCCGTTCTGAATGTCCGTCTGTCTGAGGGTGGTAGGCAGTGCTCAAATGAAGTTCAGTATCCAGGGATTTCTGAAGACTCTTCCAGAATCTTGAAGTAAAACGGGGATCACGATCTGAAACAATCGATAGGGGTACTCCATGAAGTCTCACAACTTCATTAATATATAGTTTTTCTAGACATTCTAGTGGTAGATCTTCTCTTATAGCAAGAAAATGTGTTGACTTGGTAAGACAATCAACAATGAACCATATTGCATCGTTCATTCTAGGAGTCTTTGGTAGCCCCATAACAAAGTCCATCGTAATATTGTCCCATTTCCACTCCGGTATGGGAAGAGGTTGCATGACTCCTCCAGGTTGTTGCCTTCCAGCTTTCACTTGTTGACAAACCATACATCTTGACACAAAATCAACAATCCCCCTCTTCATGTTGTCCCACCAAAAATGTTCCTTCAAATCTCTATACATTTTGGTGCTCCCAGGGTGTATAGAGAAATTGGAACTATGAGAATCATCCAGCAATTCTCTTTTTAGTTCAGGTATATTGGGAACACAAAGTCTCTTCCCAAATTTCAAAATTCCATCTTCATACACAAAGTCTCTCAATCCCCCATCATTCACAGCTTTAATCTTCTTTTGAAATTCTTCATCATCGGTCTGAGAACTCTTAATCCTTTCTAGTAAAGATGTTTTTGCAACCATTTGAAAAAGCATTGATGTTTCACCTTCCCTGGTTATTCCCATGTCCATCTTCACTAGATCCATGAAAATTGGATCCCTTTCAATTCACATATTGTTCAAAACTCCATGATCTTTTCTGCTCAAAGCATCTGCCACCTTGTTTGCTTTCCCTGGGTGGTAGTGTATCGTACAATCATAATCCTTGAGTAATTCAAGACATCTCCTTTGCCTCATGTTGAGTTCTTTTTGTGATAAAATATACTTCAAACACTTGTGATCAGTATAAATCTCACATTTTTCACCATAGAGGTAGTGCCTCCATATCTTCAAAGCAAAGATCACAGCTTCTAACTTGAGATCATGTGTAGGATAGTTTTGCTCATGAATTTTCAACTCTCGTGATGCATACGCAATAACCCTATCATTCTACATAAGGACACAACCAAGTCCTTTCTTCGATGCATCACTATAAACAACGAACCCATCATTCCCCGATGGTAGAGTCAATATAGGAGCATTGACTAATATTCTCTTCAGTTCTTCAAAACATTCTTCACACTCTTTTTTCCAAACAAATTTAACCCCTTTACGTGTGAGCTTCGTTAATGGGTTAGCCAATCGGGCAAAATTCTGGACGAATCGTCGATAATAACCTGCTAAACCAATAAAACTACATACCTCAGTTATACTCGTAGGTGCTGGCCATTCATGAATTGCCTTGGTCTTATAAGGATCAACAGAGATTCCATCTTTAGAGACAATATGGCCAAGAAAAGAAATCTCATGGAGCCAGAATTTACACTTGCTAAACTTTCCATATAATTCATGTCTTTTCAGAGTCTTCAGGATAACGCACAAGTGATTTTCATGATCTTAGTAGCTTTTGGAGTATACTAAGATATCATCAAAAAATACCACCACAAATTCATCGAGATATTCCTTGAAAACTCTATTTATCAGATCCATGAATACAGAGGGTGCATTAGTCAATCCAAAAGGAATTACAGTAAACTCGTAATGCCCATACCTGGTTCGAAATGCTGTCTTCGGAATGTCTTCCTTCTTCACACACAACTGATGGTATCCAGATCGAAGGTCAATCTTTGAAAAGTATTGATCTCCATGCAGTTTGTCAAATAAATCATCAATGCGAGGTAGGGGATACTTGTTCTTTATCGTTATAGCATTGATCTCCCTGTAGTCGATACATAACCTCATAGATCCATCTTTCTTTTTAACAAAAAGAACAGGGGATCCCCATAGAGAAACACTAGGGAGAATAAATCCCTTATTACTCAATTCCTCTAGTTGTTTATTTAGTTCGACTAATTCCACAGTGGCCATTATATAAGGGGTCTTCGATATAGGCCTTGATCCAGGAATTAAATCAATGTAAAACTCAACTTCTCGTTCTGGAGGATGTCCAGGTAAATCTTCCGGAAATACATCTACATATTCTTTCACAACAGGTACATCCCCTATTTGAACATTCATTTCCTCACCCACAGTCATTTCATTCTCTTCCTCCCCAATAATTGAATTTAGTTGAGCTACTGGGGGTGGATCTAGATAAGAATTAGGTGGTGACGATTCTGCTCTAAAGATAAGGTGTTCCTTATCATCATCATCAAAAATCATAACCTCCTTCTTCTTACAATAAATCTTCACATCATAATCCGAAATCCAATCCATATTGAGGATTATATCAAATTCAATCATAGGTATGATGATGAGATCAGCGGATAAAGAACATTTATGTGCTCTAATGGGGACTGATTCACAAAACTTTGTTGCGATGATACTTCCATTAAGAGTTTTAACTGACAACTCCCTTGTTAAATCAAATTGGAAATATCTAATTTTCTTAGAAAACTGGGAAGATATGAAACAATACGATGATCCAGAATCAAATAATGCATTTTCTAAACTTGAGGAAACCATTAAATTACCTGCCACCACGCCTTTTGGAGCTTCTACCTCAGCAGTAGTGATAACAAAAGCTTGGCCTTGATCCCTTGGCCTTTTCTGAGGTAAGTTCCCCTGACGATTAGGAAATTCATTTTCATAATATACCATCTCCCTGAAATTGTAGCACTGAACATTGGTAGCTTCCTTCTTCCCTTTACAATCACGAGCTTGGTGGCCTTTTTCACCACATTTGTAACAGACGCCCATTCCCTTCAAGCAAGTACCGGGGTGTTTCTTCCCACATTTACCATAGGATGGATATTAAAACTTTCCCTTCTTCCCCTTATTTCCATTCCCAGGTTGATCAGCATATCTCTTCTTCTCTTGCTTTGCTTTAAAGTCATAAGACTTAGAGAATTCCTTTTTTGTCTTGATAGCACATGAGACAATGTCTTCGTATGACGAGAAGGATTGTGAGACTAATACTCGACGTAGAAATGGTTTTAACCCATCAAAGAAATGATCAATATTACTTCTTGGGTTACGTATATAATCTACAGCATACCTTGATAACCTTGTAAAGTTAGCCTCATACTTTGCGACATTCTCATCCTCCTTTTGTCTCAGACTCAGAAATTGTCTTTCCATATCTACTTGATGGTCACGAGGAAAGTATTTTTCTAAAAATAGATCTTTGAACTCCATCCATTCCATATTTGATACTTCATCATCTTTTTTCATGTTTTGAATCAATGACCACCATTGATCAGCATCTCCAGTGAGGCGGTAAACTGCCATGATAACTTTTTCCCTTTCACTACTCCCCAAAGCCTGAAATATTTTCTCTAGGGAATTTATCCATTGCTCAGCTACTAAGGGATTTGTACTCCCATTGAACGTTGGTGGTTGTTGCCTCATGAATCGATCTAACATTGATCCTCCACGCTGTGGATCAGGGTGCTCCATACGGGTAAGGTTATTATTCATAACCTGAGTGAGTTGTCCCAGTATGGTGATTAGCTGATCGGCACCAGTTGCATCACCAGCTCCACTATAATTATCTTGAGCAAGAGGGCAATCCCTACATGGAGTGCGTGCATTGATACGGTTTCCATTTCTTCCACTAGGCGCCATTTCTAAACAATGGCATAAACTAGATCATTTTATGAATCAAAATACATAATCCCATACTTATAAAACACTTAACATAAATTGAACTATTTATGGATATAATCCATAATCATAAAAATGTTTTCTTTGAGGAAGTATATACTCATAAACCCTTCATAATGATTTGCAAAGAAAATGAGAGTTATCCTAAGCATATCCCCCGGGAGTGTCGTAACCAAGAGTGCAACAAGGCCCGTTTTCGCGCACCAGTTCCCGTTCGAGTCTAGCTCAAAGCGGTGTTTTTTGGTTTTACCCCTAGGTACATCTGTGCCAGAGCCGCCTCTACCTGCTCGTATCCAGACATGGATGTATTGCTCGGAAAACTCACAAAATCTCTATAATACCAAAATTCTAGGAAGTTCTTCTATACTAATCCTCAAAGTTCATCTTAGGTCTATGTGCTCTAATCAAAGTTTATCTAAATCTATCTTCAAAGGTTTGTACAAAACTTCCTCTGATACCAACTGTAACGCCCCGACCCTAGTTACATAGAGTCGGTGCATTATTACATAACATTGGCATGATCACAAGAAAGATCAAATCTCTAAAGACCGATTGGTTTAGTAGCCTTGGAAACACTAGATATATTCATAAAGTTTTACATTACAGTATAAAGTGAAAAACTACTACAACAACATATTGTCTCCATAGACCACACTATTATCCCCTCATAATATCCCTGCAGGTCATTCATAATTTACTTCTTCACATCCTGGGAAAAATAAAACATAGAAAAGGGGTGAGCTCAAATGCCCAATAAGGATAACAATATATCAGAAACTTTCATAAATAAGAATAAACATTTAAGGCAATGTATAACTAAAACAAAAGCCTTTTAAACTTGAACTTCAACATAGTATGGAAAAAATAAAATGAAATAATGCCATTTAATTATTCACATGGATATTCTACTAATCGAATAATCACATGCAATATCAATAACCACTTTCATAATGATGGAATGCATAATTCCAGACTATCATAACCACATATCCAAGGCCTCGTGCCAAGACTACAAATAGGATTTTTACAAGGCCTTGTGCCAAGACACTAGTTTGTCTCATGAGACCTACCAATGCATCGAGGAGCTATACAGGGCTCCACCTGTCACATATTAAGCCCAATTCATTCCCATATGAAAAGGTTTAAACATAACATAAACATTCTTATTAAAACTAGCATACGAAATTTAAATACTTCATCCATAAACTATGAATGGTATAAAAATAACACATCCACAGTCAAACATATCACAAAACCTTCAATACAATATAGAAGTTTTGTATCATAATAAATCAACTTCAAATAAGCATAAAATCCATCAAAGGATGTTGACATAGATGAAATCAAAACTCTTTTTAGAGAAATATCTCTTTCTATTTTGAAATCATTTAAGAGTCATATATTTATAAAATAAAACATTTTCTTTGAAAATATTCTTATAATCTTTTAAGGGAAGCTTCGACGATTTTATAACGGTGAAAAATAGCCGTACCCACCATATAAGTTAAAAAAACATTCTTACCTTAATTCTGTCGAAAAGGTTAAAAAGCACCTTGTTTGGAAAACGACGGAAAGATTCCTTTATAAAACTCTTATAAAAAGTCAAACAAGGGTACAAATGAATTTAACCCATATTCCATTAAAATAGTAAAAATGTTTTGAAATACATTTTTAAGAAACATGGATGTGGATGATAAAGAGATCCCAGTAGATTATTACGTATAAACAACCTCGGATAATGAAGAGATTGTGAAATAACCCTTACCTTGTACTTTTCCTTGGTTTGGGGTAGGTTAACCTCCTATATAATGGTGAAATAATTGTTATTAAATTATACAAGAATCATATACATTAATATGATATCATATATGATCTTTTAACATTGATTTGTTAATAATATCTTAGTATTATCGTTGTTTCGGGTGTTAACTTACTCGTTTTCTTTTATATGTTTTGTTACGTAAGTCATGTTTGTCATGGATAGGTTGTATCTTAATCATATACAGAATGATATCAAGTCCTTAGATACTATTATTAATCATCAAATGAGAATTAGACTTGAATTGATACGATGGAGAATGAATCTCATCGCGTTCGTGGAGACGGTAGTCCGTACGTATGCACGAGCGACAATATAATTCTTTTGATATTTAAAATAATATATAATTGGATGGTATATCATATATAAATAATTATTATCATGTTATATTTATTATTTACATGAATTATAAATCATTATTATACCCATCCAAATAATAATTTATTGAATAACAATTACACCACGACGTGGAGACGGTAAGCCGTACGTACACACGTATGGTGACATGTTATTCAAAGGATGGATAGAATACTGAATATGATTGTACCATATTTATAATAACATCACAGTATATATAAGATACTGGAGTTATTATTTTATAATGGTAATAACAAAGAAAGAAGAAGTGGAAGAAGAAAGGAACTTGAATAAGGGTGGTGAAATCATTATCTCTTCTTCGGGTTCTTCCTTTTGATTTGATCAAAAGGGCTCCTTAAGTTGGCTTTCTGACTAAAGGAAGGCCTCTAGGATGAAGTGAGGTAAGTTGAGAGAGTATTTGGGCAGAGGTTGGCCGAACTAGAAAGCTTTGAAGGTGTGAGTTAATGAGAAGGGGGAGTGCCCTTTTATAAGAGGGGTGAGGGGCACCTTTGGAAAAGCTAGAAATATTATTTTATAATAAATTAATATTCGGTTTCTATGCCACGACCCATCCTCGGGGCCCATTCGTGACTACCCCAAGCCCTCCTTCCATATGCCAGGGGCTGGCGACTAACACCAAGGCATAAATCCCGGTAAAAAGGGAAGGCATTGCCTTTGTAAAGTAAACAAATACCACAGAGCAAGCAAGCAGTAGAAGTAAACACTAAGTAAAAACTGAGTACAATAATGAGTGCGGAAAAGTAAGTGGGCCAGAATACAAACCCAAACTAAAAGTAAAGTACAACTCGAAAGGGGAAAATAGAAACTGAAAGTAAAGCCTCAACGTCGAGCCTCCCACTTGAAGTCCCACCTGAAGGGTGAGTACAGATAGCCTCCACAGCTCCTCGGGTCCAGCCGTCCGCTCCGAGTACGTCTCACCCAGTGGTCCACCTCTAGGTACTGTCCTTCTCCGCAAGCCTCAACCACGATTAGTACTATCCGTTGTCTGCAACCAACACAACTTAGTGCGGTCATAGCCCATGCATGGGTGAGTATAAGCTACTCAGTAGGGACCCCAAGACCCCCGAAGGTCTCCCAGAATCCACAAAGGATAATCCATGAAGGAAAGATACAATCATGAAGTAACATCTGAAAATGCTTAGGTATATGCCCATACATATACCTAAGTCATCAATTCTAAGTTCGACTCCAACATCCGAGCCCAAGTACGACCCAGTCCACACAGGAAAATCACAACCCAATCCACAGAGGAAAGCAAAACGTAATCCACACAGGATAGCACAACACAATCCACAAAGGAAAGCAAAACATGATTCAGCTCACACAGGTATACTTCTTCGTATGACGATAGAGATGATCAGATATAGCCACTGATTCATCTATGTCGTCGGACCCACAAAGGATCGATAGGTACTAACCCCCGCAATGACCCACAAAGGATCTGACCCACACAGGATCGATAGGTAAGTAACCCCCACAATGACTCACACAAGATCGGACCCACACATGATCTGTAGGCGCTGGCCCACACAGGACCGCTGAGCGCTGACCCACACAGGATCGGACCCACACAGGATCTGTAGCACTGATCCACGTTGGATCGTTGAGTGATGTAGTCGTCGCCGTCAAATCCACTGAGGATCTCTGCACAGTCGTCGTCGTCGTCGCAGTCGCAGCCAGCTCTAGGGTTCCCGCACACAGCAAGATCGTTCGGGAGGGTCCGCTCCACGAGCCAAGAGGCTAATACATCAACTGACACATAGTCCAGAGTTGATGTATCCAAAAGTTCCATATCGTCAACAGGAACTCAATGCCACAGACGGCGCGTCAATCGGAAGCCCGGTCTGAGAGTTATTGGCTTTTTCGTCCCAGGGGCCCGGTTGGTTTTTAAGTCAAAACCAACCCGACCGTACTCCACCTGCATCCAAACCTCGGGCGGAGTAATCCAAAATATCCATATCACTTAGAGGAAACCATCAAAGTTGACGGCACGTCAATCAGACGTCCGGAGCTTAAGTTATGAGCGTTTCCGCTCTGAGGGCTCAGTTGGTTTCGTGTACGAACCAACCCGGCCAAACCAAAAGTACTATGAAACCTTGAGTGCGATATGTTAAAACGACCGTCTCGATCCAAGGATCACATCACCGCTGACGGTGCGTCGATCGGAGGTCTGTAGCCCAAGATATGAGCAAAAGACCGAAAGAGGTCTGAAAACGGGGGGTCTGGGCCCGGACCGACCCGGCCCAACCCCCCTGGGTCGGCCCGAACCGGGTCGACCCGACCTGGGTCCGGGTCCGACCCGGATGGTGTGGCCCGGCCCAGCCGGGGTGGCCCGGCCCGGCGTGGGCGCGACCCGGCCCGGCCAGCGCGGGCGCGGCCCGGTCGCCAGGCGGGTCGGCTCGGCCGGTTATGGCCGAGCGGAGCGGGGGGCGCGCTGCCCCCGCGTGAAGGAAATGTGGCCCCGCGTGGGGCCGACCTTGCCAGCGGACGCGGCCGGGCTGCCGCGTCCCGTCCCCCTCCGGTCCCGCGTGGTCGCAGGACCGCGTCTGCCGCCGTGGCTTCAGCCGCGACGGTTCTTCCCTGCGGCGCGCCGGGCGCCGCTGCTGGTGCCGCCGTGCCGGCGAGGCGCACTGGCGGGCTGCTCCGCGGACCACCGGACGAGTTCCAGTGGTCATAATTTCATGTCGTCTTTGCCAAAGGCCCTCCCGGGATCCTTCCTTCACTGCGAGGTCCTCTCCTCGCCCGTGCGGCTTGTTTTGTCGACGTCTGCCGTTTCGCACACCAAGAATGAAAGGGGCGGTGGGTTCGAACTTGTTCGTTTGTCCGCACCCCCCGTGTTAGCGGTTTTAAAAGTCTCACAGAAAATATTTAATCATACACCATGGGTATAAATCACAAATATTTAGATGAATCAACCCCTACCTCAACGTTGTCTTCGAACGTGAGTTCGTCGCGGAATTGACCGTCGCGGAAGAAGAGGATCTTCGCGTCGCGGAAGGGGCTTCGCTGTCGTCGCGGTACATGGCGTCGCATCGACGATCTCTGAAGGTTATAAACACACATATTTAATTGCACCAATTAAACCCATGTTAAGGATATAATTCCACAAAGGAAAATTAAAAGAACCGCAATCCCCTACCTCAATCGGTTGTTGATCGAAGGTTGTCGCAGGGAAGGAACATCGCGGAAGGAGGATCGTCAGTGTCGCGGTACACGGCTTCGCGTCGTCGATCTCCGAGGGTTCGGCATTCTTCGTTTCCTTTCATCGAAGGCCGGCGTTCTTCGCGTTCTTTGCGTTCTTCGCGTTCTTCGCGAAAGAGGATGAAGATAGAGTTTCTCCAAATCCTCTCAATAAGCCACACCAAAGAAAAACATGTGTTGGTCTTATTTTATTCTTATGCCAAAAATTTGAAATTAAAAGTTAAGAAACGAACCATTAATTCGATGAATTAATGGTAACGACTTAACTGCCCAATTAATAGGGGTGTTTAGAATTTAAGAAAATGCATCGGTTGACTTTCATTTAAAAGAGGTTTTCGCGGGTGCGTTACTTAGAGGGAAAGAAACGGTGGGGCTCGTGCGGGCCCCACCTCACAAATATCCTACCAAGTGGGTAGGATATCATGGGTCCCACCTTACCCGCTTAACCTGGCCTAAGTGGCTTTAAGTGACTTTAAGTGAAATAAAATAAAGTTATCGCACCACTTTATTTTATTTCTTAACTTAACCCCCAAAATTAAAACTCACACCCGAGAAAACGCAACTTCAGAAAATGCGTTTCTAAGCAAATATCGGCACTGCGATTCCATCGGTGCCCTCGGAATTCGATTTCGAGCACTGGTTCAAAAGTTATAAAACCATGCTCGTTCGTTCACTGAACGTACCCGAGCTAAACTTCGGAAGATGATTCCGGGCAGACCAGGCCTCAGAATCAGGTGCCGTCAGAAACTGTGTTCTTGTAAAATTCCCAAGAAAATTAAGAAAAAAATTTCCTTGAATTTTACGGGTCTTTACATCACTCCCACCTCAGGGCTTTACTTCCCCGTAAAGATACATCATAAACTAGGGAAACAAAAGTGGGTACTGAGCACGCATTTGAGCCTCCCGCTCCTAAGTGCTCTCCTGGAGGTTCCCGTGATGCCATTTGATGCGCACTAGAGGAATCGATCGTCCACATAGGACCCGCTTCTGTCGATCCTCAATCTCCACTGGGACCTCCGCAAAAGTCACCCCATCATCAACGTCCAGCTCCCCATGGTCAATGATATGCGTCGGGTCGTGCACTTATCTCCTCAGCTGAGATACGTGGAAGACGTCGTGCACCCGGTGCAACTGAGGTGGTAAATCCAGGCAATAAGCCACCTCGCCAATCCTGCTGAGGACCTGGAAGGGTCCGATGAAGCGCGGAGATAGCTTGCCGCCTCGGCCAAATCTCCGTAAACCACGTCGAGGTGAGACCCGCAAGAAGACGCGGTTGCCATCCTCGAACTCTAGTGGCCTCCGTCTCCTGTCAGCATAAGAATTATGTCGGCTCTGAGCTATCCTCATATGCTCCTGGATGACCTGGACCTTCTCAGTCGTGGCCTGGACCATCTCCGGTCCCACGAGTGCTGACTCCCCAGGGTCTGTCTAGCACAAAGGAGATCTGCAAGGTCGGTCGTACAACACCTCGTAAGGTTCCATCCCGATGGTGGAGTGGTAGCTGTTGTTGTACGAAAACTCCACCAAGGGTAGGTGGTCCTCCCAGCTATGACCAAAGTCGAGGACACATGCGCGGAGCATGTCCTCGAGAGTCTGAATGGTACTCTCCGTCTGACCATCCTTCTGAGGGTGAAAGGTGGTTCTCAGACGTAGCTGCGTCCCAAACGCCTCCTACAAACCCTTCCAAAGCCGGGAAGTAAAGCAAGCATCTAGATCGGAGATGATAGATGATGGCACACCGTGAAGCCGTACAATATCCTAAATATAGAGACGCCCCAAGCTCTC
Organism: Viscum album; assembly: GCA_963277665.1. Taxonomy (NCBI): domain Eukaryota; kingdom Viridiplantae; phylum Streptophyta; class Magnoliopsida; order Santalales; family Viscaceae; genus Viscum; species Viscum album. Next base: position 1,512,496,785 of record OY728127.1, on the reverse strand, counting down.
CACTGAGCCCTGCTCTCTGATGGGTAAGAAGTGAACCGACTTGGTGAGTCGGTCGACAATCACCCAGATGGAGTCATGACCTCTGGAAGTGCGTGGAAGTCCAGTCACGAAGTCCATAGATATTCCATCCCACTTCCACTCTGGGACCTCCAAGGGTTGTACCAAGCCTGCTGGTACCTGATGCTCTGCCTTCACCTGCTGGCAGGTGAGGCATCGAGAAATGAACTCCGCCACAACCTTCTTCATTCCTGGCCACCAGTGCTGTCGTCTGAGATCCTGGTACATCTTCGCCACTCCAGGATGTATCGCCAAGGGAGAAGTGTGGAACTCTCTCAGCACTTCCTCCCGTAAAGAAACTGGTACCAAGGTACGTCCTCTGAAAAGGACGTCATGCTCTTCTCTAAAGGAGAAACCATCAGGTGCCTGTCCTGAGGATATCTGCGCACGCCGCATCCCACAGTCGGCGTCCCCACGCTGTGCCTCTATGACCCACTACAGTAGTTGAGGAGTGACTGTGAGTGACTGAAGGAAGGATGCTCCATCTCTATCCATGAAGGATATCTGCAAAGCGGCTAGCTGCCCCGTCGCCTCATCAAGCAGCTGAATTCCCGTCCTCCTGCTGAGAGCATCGACTACTACGTTGCCCTTCCAAGGAGTATAGACTATCTCAAAGTCATAGTCCTGGAGGAACTTGAGCCATCGTCGCTGTCTCAGGTTCAATTTCTTTTGAGAGAATATGTACCTGAGACTCTGATGGTCAGAAAAGACTGTAAGCGCTCACCCATCAGATAGTGTCGCCATGTCTTCAGAGCGAAGACCACTGCTGCTAACTCCAGGTCATGGGTGGAATAGTTATGCTCATGCGGCCTCAACTGACGTGATCCATAGGCGATCACTGCCCGCCCCTGCATAAGGACACATCCGAGTCTGGTCCCTGATGCATCGCAGTAGACTACGTACCCTACTCCCTCCTCTAGAAACCTCAAGATAGGTGCGCTGGTCAATCTCTGTCTCAGCTCCTAGAAGCTCTGCTGACATCTGTATGACCACACAAAGGGTTTCCCCTTCTTTATCAAAGCTAATAGTGGTGCCGCAACTCTGGAGAAGTTTGGCACAAATCTCCGATAGTATCCAGCTAGTCCCAAGAAACTCCGCACCTCCGTCACGCTCCTAGGTGGCTCCCATGCTAGCACTGCCTCGATCTTCACAGGATCCACCGCAAATCCCACCTTAGAGATGATGTGTCCCAAGAAGTGGACCTCTCGTAACCAGAACTGACACTTCGAGAGCCTTCCATAAAGCTGGTGCTCTCGGAGTGTGTCCAGTACAACCCGCAAGTGGTAGGCGTGCTCCTCCTCAGTGGTCGAGTATATCAAAATGTCGTCGATGAAGACCACGACAAATCAATCGAGGTAAGGCTAAAATATCCTATTCATGAGTCCCATGAACACAGATGGAGCATTGGTTATGCCGAATGGCATAACCAAGAACTCATAGTGGCCACACCGACATCTAAAAGCCGTCTTCTGTACGTCCTCGTCCCGAACTCTGAGCTAATGATAGTCTGACTTGAGGTCTATCTTTGAGAACCACCGTGATCCCTTGACCTGATAGAAGAGGTCATCAATCCTCAGTAGTAGATACTTGTTCCTCACTGTCACCTGGTTCAGGCGACGATAGTCGACACATAGTCGCAAGCTCCCGTCCGCCTTCTTGGCGAACAATATCGGGGAAGCCCAGGGTGAAACACTGGGTCGGATGAATCCCTTGCCCTGGAAGTCCTCCAACTGTACCCATAGCTCTCGAAGCTCAGTGGGGGCCATCCGATACGCTGGAGTCGATATCGGGGCTGTCCCGGGGTACAAGTCAATATAAAAGTCTACCTCTCTGCGAGGAGGTAGTCCTGGAACGTCGTCGGGAAAGACATCCGCATACTGATCCACCACTGCAGGAAAACTAGGACTCTACACATCGACTGCTCCTAGGATGAGGCTAGCCAACTGATGAGTGATGGGTTGTCCTCTCCTCTACGAGAGTCCATCCTGTGCTGCGAAGGCTCCCTTCTCGTCGGTGAAGGTGAACCTACTCCCGTCGGTGCGTACACATCGCACCTTGCGCCTAATACAGTCTATCTGAGCATGGAGTGTAGATAACCAATCCATGCCCAAGATGACGTCGTAAGGCCTCGACGCTGCTACAAGAAGATCCCAGCCGAAGCTCTCGCCTCCTAGAGTAAGCTCACACTTCCGGCACTAGTGTGTAATCGCCAAGTCTGCTCCCGTAGGAGTCTCTAGCCGTAAGGATCGAGCCAACGGCTTCGTCGGAATCTCCGAGATCCGAACAAGGGCAGCGGCTATGAAAGAATGACTCGCTCCTGTATCTATAAGAACTGCAGAAAGGGTGGAATAGACACAGATAGTACCTCGAATCATCTCAGGTGCGCCATGGTCGTAGGCCTCCGCTGCCTGGATCTGTGCCTGTCTCTGCCCGCCAGCTCCCTGTGGTAGGGGTGGACATCTTGGTGGTGGTGGTGGTAGAGCCTCAAAGCGTCACCCACCACCTGCTTCTTGGCCAGCTCCTCTGCCTCGTCCGCCTGCTCCCTATGGACCGTCACGGTCAACCCTCTGCCTCTGCCTGGGTGGCCCCTCGACCGTCTGCTGCTCCTCGGCACGGCGGGTCGGGCAGTCACAAGCCATGTGGCCCTGCCCGCCGCATGCGTAGCACTGCCTGCCTCTCGAAAGACTGGCTCCGTGCTGGGTGCCCCGCACTGCTGAGCCAGTGTCCTGAGGTCGTCTGCCTGAAGTTCTGGTCTTCCTGGACCCATGAGTCATCCGTCGACTGCCTTATGCAGAATACTCTGCTACATGCCGCCCTGCGGTAGGTCTCACTGCTGATGTAGACTCAGTAAGAAAGCTCTTGATCAGAAGTGGTCACTCCAGTACTCCTGCCTGGGTCGGAATGCTGAGGGAGATCAGTGATTCCCTGATCTCATGCCTCAATCCCCGCTCAAAGGTCCGGGACCGAAAGAATGGGTCCCGTACCATGTCTGTCGAGTAGCGCGAGAGATCGGTAAATCTCGCCGAGTACTGGGCGACCGTCAAGCTGCCCTGCCGCAGCTGAAGAAGCTCCTGGATGCGCACCGCACGGAGGGTGGATGGGATGAACTCCGAGCGGAAGAGGCTCTCAAAGTCCGTCCAGAGGAGAGATGCCTCATCGTTCACCTGGAGCATCAATCTCCACCATCGGCCCGCTGCCGCGTGCAGTAGGCTCGCTGCGAGGATCACCATAAGGTCTGATGGTGTCCTCACTAACCTGAAAACTCGTACCACTACCTCCAGCCAATCCTCGGCTGCCTGGGGGTCCGTCTCCCCGCGGAACCTGGGCGGTCGCTGGCGCTGAAACTCATGCAGTGCACTAAGGCGACGTGCATCGTCAGCGGCTGGGGCTAGAAGCATCGGTGGCTCAATGGGTAAAGGTACCGTCGGTGCCTCTGCTGTCAAAGGGCCCTACACCAAGGCCTCGTCGCTGAAACGCACGGCCGTTTGTCACCTATCGACCGGTCAAAATTCCGGTGCTCTGCTAATGTGTATAGCAGCACTCAGGTCGAATCCTCGGCGATGATACTTTGTAATAGTCGTTTGTTTTTAGTTGATTGTATTGTGATTAGGGGGGTTTGTTTGCAGAGCTTAATTGAAATGATTTATGGATGATGTTTGATTTACAAAATTGATAAAGATTGGGGTGAGTTCATCATTGGGGAGTTAAGCATGTGATATCCTTGAGCCTTACTTTGTATTGCATTAAATTAACACCCATGTTATAAGTTGACGTTGATTGGAATTCCTAAGTGTGAAGGCTTTAATCAAAGCCTTAACTTAACTTAGGGTTCTAATCTCAATCAAAACTTATTTATGGTAGTGTATTTATGGTTCCAATAATCCATGGAAACCACTCGTTAAACAAAACATATCATTAATCCATGACATATTAAGTTTAACATACACAATATTAATTTAAAGAATACTCATTGAGCAAAACTCTCAATCACTTAACATCCCCAAATTATAACTCACCCAAATGAGAGATTTACTCAGCCATTTGGATGTTTAATATTCTGGTTAAAATAATTATGATGATAAATTAAGAATAGAAGAAAAAGAAATGGATTAGAAAAGAGTGGTACGTTGACACACACACACGAACGATGATGATAATTAAAAATGGATTTTCGATTGAATGAGGAAGCAAAAGAAGGGAAGGGGATTCAATTGAATTTAAACTATTTTACGAAAATAAATATTAAACTACAGAATATGGATGAGAATAAGAGATATTTATGAAGTAACTTGCATTAAAACAAAATTACAAAGAAAGAGAATTACAAGATTACAAAAATGAAGAACACAAAAGTAAGTGAAAACAAAGAGAGGAGGAAAGGTCTCTCAAATGAAAACTTGAGTATGGCAGTTCCTCCCAAGACTTTGTAAAGGCTTTGGTCGTGCCAATATTATATCCTCTCTTCTGAAATGCCAACCCCTCTCAAGGAGAGAAGGGGAGAGTATTTATAGCCCAAGGAGTGGACTGTTTTCATTCCCAATCTGTCCCTCCACTTGCATCGCCAATTTGGCTATTCAGACAGCCGAATCTTCAAATATATCCTTCTTCAAAGTTGTATACAATAATTTTGTACGACTACTCTCAAAATTTGGAGGCATTTGGACAAGTGGATAAAAAGTTATGGAGGTTTTATTAAACAAAGGTAAACTGTCCATTTCAATCCAGTCTTTTTGAAGTCCATAATGTGAAAGGGTTTTTGAATATGAAGATTCCTTCAAATCCGAATGGTTTCTTCAACAAAGTCTGCCACCTATATCTCCTATTTCACACTGAAAAATATAAGCTCTATTTTATGCTTACATCATGAGATATGTCATGCATACTATACTGAATTTAATTCTCGGCCAGAATGGTGGGCTGGACTTCAAAGCATTTGTTGGGCCCCTTTTATTTGGAGTTGGGTCTTGAAATTTTTATCCAAGATGGAATGTAGTGTCCCACAAATTATGGTGGAGAGTTAATGTTTTTGGACTTCTGGATTGATCCCAGTAAATCAATCTTCAAGGATGGTCCAATTTGTTCATAGATTCTTTGGTCTTGTTTGTGAGGACCATATGACCCTTCAAATGGCAGAATTGGCTCATGGTACCTTCTAATGAAATGTTGTATATTGAAAGGAGAATCCTAAAAAACAAGAACCACACAATTCGGATCAGTATAGTTACATTTATTATTAAAACATTAAACTGACTCGATTGGACTACTTCTAAAAATGCTCAAAAATTATATTTAATATTAAAACATTAATATTTCACACAAATTATGCACATTTCATATAAAATCAGTAAAGGGGAAATATAATAAGTCATGAAAATATTAATAACATCAACTCCCCCACAATTATCTTTGTGCATGTCCTCATGTGCAACAAATATAAAAACATGACAAAATCATTTCCACTCACCAACAAATATTAAAATTTTGTTTTCTCCAATCAGGGGAGGTTTAGACTATTTCACTCATCCATTTTGAAATCCACCACAAGTTGTTACAGAAACAATGTTCCAAAAATAATTCATTTTTTCATGCTCAAATTTAGAAATGGAGAATGTGGACACTCAAAACTCACACCTCTCAAGATGATAAAATTTATTTGTGGAGGTTCACTCTTTCACCAACCAAAAGTGAAAATCTTAGAGTTTGAAAAGAGCTCTCAGCTTCCAATCCATATCCAAAGTGCACAAGAATCAAGAGGTCTTTTTAAGGGGTTTTTCTGTGGCTATGGGATGGTAGGAATATAATGTCCAAGAGAGAGAATAAGAGGGTTAAAATACCAACATAGAAAAACAATGCACATTTTTTTGAAATAAAACATGGAAGGAAATGAAAACACATATTTACAAGGGAATGATTGTGTGAAGAAAGACACAATAGAGGAAGAAAATATGAAGGGGATGAGAAGATGAAATATTTACAAACCACCAAACTTCTCCCAATGATATAAGAATATAATGCAAGTGTTCTTTTTTTCCTTTTTTTTCTTTGTTTTTTCGAAAGTTGACCTTGAAACAGATCTCACACTCATATCCCAACCCATGTTTGATCTCCTCACGACACTAATTGTAATAGTTATAACAAGATAAAAGGTTGAGGAAGAGTGATTTTTGACCTACCCAAGACACAACCCATTTTTTCTATTTTTTTTTATTTTTTTTTTGAATTTTGATTTTTTTTTGATTTTTTTTTTTGAACACTTTTCAATATCATTTGTACAATACATTCCCAAATCCCACTGAATGATAACCTCCCCCCCCCCACTAAAATGGATGCTTTCCCTCAAGCATATGATAACACACCAGAAAGTAAGGAAATGATACCCAAAAATGAAATCCATCCCCCCCCACACTTAAATTTCAAAAACTTATGCAATGAAAATCCATGTTGATATTAGGTGGGATAAGGTATTGGGCTTGTAATGTGGCTATCAAATAAAAGGTTTTCATAGGCTTGAAGGGGCTTTTAAAAGGAGGATTAATGTAAGGGTTATGGGAGGCTATTTGGCTATTGTGATTCTCATGTGGTTCAGAAAATGCCTCTATCATATTAATGCACACTAAGGCAGGAAATTCAGCTCGAAGGTCCACAAACTCAAGACTCACAAATGGGGGTGAAAACACACATTTTGAAAAGATGGCCATAGGTGGCCTTAGAATGAAAGCAATTGTTTGTTCTCACGGTTTGGGAAAAGCATTTTCCAAATCAAAAATTGAGCATTAAAAATTTGTTAATTTTGACACAAAATTCTTTATCCAAAGTCATGATGAAAATACAAAATTTTTGAGATGAAAACATGTCTATTAACTCTCCAAAATGGTTGGACAAAATTTCAAAACTCGATGGTGAGTAAGCATGACTCTTTTTTTGTAATTTTTTTAAGTGATTGTGTTTTTTTTTGGTTTTTTTAGTTTTTAAGGTTTTTGTTTAAAAAAAATACACCCACACAATAAAGAGAAAAAGAAAGGGTTTGATGAATAAAGTGGTAAAAAAAATTAAAGAGAGAGGAAGAAGAAGAAAGAGGTAGAGAGAGAAAGAGATAGAGATATAGTTAAAGGGAAAGAGGTGCCCCCTGGTTTAGATTTGGTGGGTTGCCATCTCCATCTAGTGGTGGGTCGGTTAGAGAATTTGGGGATTCGGTGGAAGTCGAGGTGGTTCCAGGACAGTGGGAAGATACCTGAAAAATAAAATTCATTATTCATCTAATGAAAATCTAAAAAGGAATTGAAATTTCATAAAAGTAAAAGAAAACATGGGTTGCCTCCCAAGAAGCGCTGCATTTATTTGTATACAGCTGGACAGTTGTAGTGGACTACCCATAGTCTGACGGTGGCCATCGTATTTTCTCAACTCCAGTGTGCTTCCAGAAAAACTTTTTCTTTGGGAGGCCTGATGATTCATTGGATAATTTCTTCCCATCCTTGTTGGTGTGCTTGAAATTCAATGGGGTTGGAAAGAGAATATTTCTATCCTCACTTTGGTCTTCAACATGAGGAATGATATTATCCACAATGTTCTGGTTTTCTATGCTTGGAAATTCAGGAAGATGGTTCAATTCTGATGGTTCATTTTTGTGAGGATCAGATAACACAGAACTACAGTATGATATCCCAATTGTTTTTGACTCATTTATTTCATCACTTACTGATGTAGAGTAATGGGGATCAGTGGAGTCATAAGACTGAATAAAATTTTCAATATCCTTTATTTCAATATTGTTTGCCAAATAATTGTCAATTTCAACAGTGATCACTTTATTAATTAGGGAACAAATTTCACAAACATCACTACCATCAGGACAATATAAACACATTGGTTCAGGGTTCACTTCACATATAACAGAATTTTCAGAATCATGGATAGGAAAGGATGAATTTGGGATAATCTGATTTGAATCAACAAATGAGCATTCTAGTTCATTTTCCTCATTACCATCCATGTTGGATCATTGGAGGTCAGAGGTGAGATGAGATTCCAAAGAGTTTTCAAGATCCTTTAGATCAATGGAGTTTGCATTTGTAATGTCAACATCAATTTCACCATTAATCACTTGGTTAATGAGGATGAAATATTCACAAACTCCTCTATTAGTAGAACAGGAAGAACACGTTGAATTGGGATTCAACACACTCTCAGAGAGACTTTCAGAAGCATGGATAGAGAATACAGATTGATTCTCTAATGGGTATCGCATGGATTGAAAAATGTTGAACTTGACCATTTGGTCACCAAAGTCCATGGATAAGATGCCTGAATGGACATCAATCTTAGTTCTTGCAGTCATGAGGAATGGTCTTCCTAGAATTAGGGGAGATTGAGAAAAGTTCGTCTCACCTTCCATGTCAAGGACATAGAAATCAGTAGGGAAGATAAGATCATTGACTCGGACAAGGACATCCTCAATTATTCCCTCAGGACTGGCTGTGCTTCGATTGGCTAACTGAATAAAAACACCCGTTGGGTGCAAGGGACCTAGACCAAGGTTGGAGAATATGGATTTGGGCATGACATTAATTGAGGCTCCTAGGTCTATGAGTGCATCATCAAAGTTGGAACTTCCAATTTGGAATGGAACTGTAAAGGTCCCTGGATCTTTTCACTTAATGGGTATGGACTGCTGGGTGGAAACATTTTCAAAGGTCCTAAGTTGCCTCTTATGGGTACACAACTCCTTGAGAAACTTGGCATACTTAGGAATTTGTTTTATGGCATCTAAGAGGGGAATGTTGACTTCAACACGTCTAAACATGTCGAGCATTTCAGGATCAGGTTCAAGGGACTTCCTTGGTTTAGAAACAGCTTGTGGAAAAGGAATTGGATTCCTAAGTGAAATGGAAGGAGGTGAGAGAATGGATTCAGGTTTTTTTTCGAGATTCTTTTTCTTTTCGTTTTCTAGGTCAACATTCAAAGGAGGGTTTGAGGATTTATCTTGAGGCATAGCAAGTTGATTTCCTGATCTAAGTGCAATTGCACTTACATTACCCTTGGGGTTGGGTAATGGTTGAGCTGGGAGTTGGGAAGAATTTGATTGTTGTTGCTGGCTCAGGTGGGATGCAAGTTGACCTATTTGAGTTTCAATGTTTTTAAGGCTAGAACGGGTGAAGGAGGAAAGATCTTCAACAGCACTTTCCCATGGTTGCTTGGAAGAAGTGGCTTGTCCCGAATTGGGATTGCCTTGATTTGGGTTCTTGGGAAATCGATTGTATTGGGTTGGGAATTGGGAAGGCTCATTCGGATAATGGAATCCAGGAGGAGGAATAGGAGGATTGATCCTTTGAGGTTGAGGGACAAAAGGTTAAGGTTGTTGGAAGTTACCAACACCTTGACTGTATTGAAACTGGTTTGGGTTTTGAGGAGGGAATTGAGGGGGATGAGATATGAGATTACCATACCTAAGGCCTTGGTTATAGGAAGAAGAGAAGGGCTCAGAGTGAGGTTGGTTGAAGTTTCTAACAAACTGACCTGATAGTTCAGGGTTGGGGTTCCGCTGAGCATATGCTACATTGAGCTCCATTAGTCCAAATGAATCGGATTGATCCTCTTGAAGTTGTGGACATGTGTCATTTGGATGAGATGAAGAGTTGCAGATTCCATAGTTTTTGACAGGTCCAGGAAACATTGGTTGCGGAGAAGACGAGGTTGGGGATTTGGTAGCCACAGCTAACTGTCGCACAAGACCTGTAAGTTCACTCATCCACTCGGTCATTTTGTTCGGCTCAATTGATTGATTATCTTGGGCTTGTTTGACTTGAGCATGTGCTCGAGTATGGAATTGTTGTGTGTTTGCAGCCATGTTACTTATGAGATCTCTTGCAGCTGCAGGAGTTTTATCAACAAGAGCACCACCACTTGCGGCATCTATGAGAGTTCTCTCCATAGCCAATAACCCCTCATAGAAGTATTGGATCAAGAGTTGGTCAGGGATTTGATGGTGTGGGTAGGTTGCAACAAGCTTTTTGAACCTCTCCCAGTACTCATGGAGTGATTCATTTGGGAATTGACGGATACCACTTATTTCCTTTCGGATGGAAGCGGTACAGGAAGCAGGAAAGAATTTTTCTAGAAAGAGATGCTTCATGTCATTCCATGTAGTTATGGAACCAGGAGGGAGGTAGTAGAGCCATGACTTGGCAGAGTCAGCTAGGGAGAAAGGGAATGCTCGGAGTTTGATTTGTTCTTCAGAAACCCCTTGAGGCTTCATGGTAGAGCACACCACCTGGAACTCTTTGAGATGTAGATGCGGATCCTCACCAGCTAGCCCATGGAAATGAGGTAGAAGATGAATAAAACCCGATTTGAGTTCGAAGTCAGCCTCTATGTTTGGATATTGAATACCAAGGGGTTGGTAATTCATATCAGGGGTAGCGAGTTCTTTTAGGGTTTGTTCCCTTGGATTGGCCATTTCAATTTCAACTGGTAGGGTAATGATTGGTTCTTGGGTGATTTGGTTATCCCTAATGGTCCTCCTAAGTCGATGAAGAGTTATATCAATTTCAGGGTCAAACAAATCCGAGGGATTGTTTGGGAGGCTGCGGGGCATTCAGAGAGATTTAGAAAGGATGAGGAAGACAGGTTTTCCTTTGTATTTTTTTCAGTTTATGATTTTTAAGAGGAAGACGGGTTTTTCTTTGTGTTTTTTTTTCAATTTTTTTCAAAAATTTTGATTTTTTTGGTTTTTTTTTACAATAACCAGAAACTAATGACTACTTAAAGCACCATCCCCGGCAACGGCGCCATTTGAAACGCACGGCCGATTTTCTCCAATCGACCGGTCAAAATTCCGGTGCTCTGCTAATGTGTATAGTAGCACTCGGGTCGAATCCTCGGCGATGATACTTTGTAATAGTCGTTTGTTTTTAGTTGATTGTATTGTGATTAGGGGGGTTTGTTTGCAGAGCTTAATTGAAATGATTTGTGGATGATGTTTGATTTACCAAATTGATAAAGATTGGGGTGAGTTCATCATTGGGGAGTTAAGCATGTGATATCCTTGAGCCTTACTTTGTATTGCATTAAATTAACACTCATGTTATAAGTTGACGTTGATTGGAATTCCTAAGTGTGAAGGCTTTAATCCAAGCCTTAATTTAACTTAGGGTTCTAATCTCAATCAAAACTTATTTATGGTAGTGTATTTATGGTTCCAATAATCCATGGAAACCACTCGTTAAACAAAACATATCATTAATCCATGACATATTAAGTTTAACATACACAATATTAATTTAAAGAATAATCATCGAGCAAAACTCTCAATCACTTAACATACCCGAATTATAACTCACCCCAATGAGAGATTTACTCAGCCATTTGGATGTTTAATATTCTGGTTAAAATAATTATGATGATAAATTAAGAATAGAAGAAAAATAAATGGATTAGAAAAGAGTGGTACATTGACACACACACACGAACGATGATGATAATTAAAAATGGATTTTCGATTGAATGAGGAAGCAAAAGAAGGGAAGGGGATTCAACTGAATTTAAACTATTTTACGAACATAAATATTAAACTACAGAAGATGGATGAGAATAAGAGATATTTATGAAGTAACTTGCATTAAAACAGAATTACAAAGAAAGAGAATTACAAGATTACAAAAATGAAGAACACAAAAGTAAGTGAAAACAAAGAGAGGAGGAAAGGTCTCTCAAATGAAAACTTGAGTATGGCAGGTCCTACCAAGCCTTTGGCAAGGCTTTGGTCGTTCCAATATGATATCCTGTCTTCTGAAATGCCAACCTCTGTCAAGGAGAGAAGGGGAGAGTATTTATAGCCCAAGGAGTGGACTGTTTGCATTCCCAATCTGTCCCTCCACTTGAATCGCCAATTTGGCTATTCATACAGCCGAATATTCAAATATATCCTTCTTAAAAGTTGTATAAAATAATGTTGTACGACTACTCTCAAAATTTGGAGGCATTTGGACAAGTGTAGCCAAAGTTATGGTGGTTTTATTAAACAAAGGTAAACTGTCCATTTCAATCCAGTCTTTTTGAAGTCCATAATGTGAAAGGGTTTTTGAATATGAAGATGCCTTAAAATCTGAATGGTTTATTCAAAAAAGTCTTCCACCTATATCTCCTATTTCATACTGAAAAATCTCAGCTCGATTTTATGCTTACATCATGAGATATGTCATGCATACTATACTGAATTTAATTCTCGGCCAGAATGGTGGGCTGGACTTCAAAGCATATGTTGGGCCCCTTTTATTTGGAGTTGGGCCTTGAAATTTTTATCCAAGATGGCATGTAGTGTTCCCCAAATTATGGTGGAGAGTTAATGTTTTTGGACTTCTGGATTGAGCCCAGTAAATCAATCTTCAAGGCTGGTCCAGTTTGTTCACAGATTCTTTGGTCTTGTTTGTGAGGACCATATGACCCTTTAAATGGCAGAATTGGCTCATGGTACCTTCTAATGAAATGTTGTATATTGAAAGGAGAATCCTACAAAATGAGAACCACACAATTCGGATCAGTATATTTACATTTATTATTAAAATATTAAACTGACTCAATTGGACTACTAAAAATGCTCAAAAATTATATTTAATATTAAAACATTAATATTTCACACAAATTATGCACATTTCATATAAAATCAGTAAAGGGGGAATATAATAAGTCATGAAAATATTAATAACATCAGTCGCTCGGTGGGATGTCATCACACTCAACTCTTGGAACCCTAGCTGGCTGCCGTCGTGGGGCCATCCTGAAAAGAAACAGGTGCGCCACGGTCAGAACAGTATACCTGGTGAGCTGTCATAAAGTAATCACAAAGAAAAACTTGAAACACACATGCAATCAATGTTTTCGTGCATTAAGTCGGAAATCAAAGGTCAGGGTCCTGGTGTACGGATACGTCGGCCGCCGCACCAACACTAGGATCCCTGGACTGATAACCACACTCAATACTCTTAACACTATTACTTCACATAGAAAAGATCAGAGTCCTGAGTTCTATGGTAGAATCGAACTCCTCTGATACCAATTTGTCACGACCCGTCCTCGGGGCCCGTGCCGTGACTACCCCAAGCCCGCCTTCCATAGGCCAAGGGCTGGAGAATAACACCAAGGCGTAAATCCCGGTAAAAAGGGAAGGCATTTCCTTTGTAAAGTAAAAAAACACCACAGAGAAAGCAAGCGGTAGAAGTAAACACTAAGTAAAAACTGAGTACAACAATGAGTGTGGAAAAGTAAGTGGGCCAGAATAAAAACCCAAACTGAAAGTAAAGTACAACTCGAAAGGGGAAAACAACAACTGAAATTAAAGCCGCAACGTCGAGCCGCCCACTTGAAGTCCCACCTGAAGGGTGAGTATAGATAGCCTCCACAACTCCTCGGGTCCAACTGTCCGCTCTGAGTACGACTCGCCCAGTGGTCCACCTCTAGGTACAGTCCTGCTCCGCAAGCCTCAACCACGATCAGCGCTGTCCATCATCTGCAACCAACACAACGTAGTGCGGGCATAGCCCATGCAGGGGTGAGTATAATCTACTCAGTAGGGACCCCGAGACCCCCGAAGGTCTCCCAGAATCCACAAAGGATAATCCAAAAAGGAAAGATACAATCACGAAGTAACATCCGACACTGCATAGGTATATACCCATACATATACCTAAGTCATCAATTCCAAGTTCGGATCCAACATCCGAGCCCAAGTATGACCCAGTCCACACAGGAAAATCACAACCCAATCCACACAGGAAAGCAAAACGTAATCCACACAGGATAGCACAACACAATCCACAAAGGAAAGCAAAACATGATTCATCTCACACAGGTATACTTCTTCGTATGACGATAGAGATGATCAGATATAGCCACCGATTCATCTATGTCGTCGGACCCACAAAGGATCGATAGGTACTAACCCCCGCAATGACCCACAAAGGATCTGACCCACACAGGATCGATAGGTAACTAACCCCCGCAATGACCCACACAGGATCTGTAGGCGCTGGCCCACACAGGACCGCTGAGCGCTGACCCACACAGGATCGGACCCACACAGGATCTGTAGCACTGATCCACGTAGGATCGCTGAGTGCTGTAGTCGTCGCCGTCAAATCCACTGAGGATCTCTGCACAGTTGTCGTCGTCGTCGCAGTCGCAACCAGCTCTAGGGTTCCCGCACACAGCAAGCTCGTTCGGGATGGTCCGCTCCACGAGCTGAGAGGCTGATACATCAACTGAAACATAGTCCAGATTTGATGTATCCAAAAGTTCCGTATCGTAAATAGGAACTCAACGCCACAGACGGCGCGTCAATCGGACGCCCGGTCTGAGATTATTGGCTTTTTCGTCCCATGGGCCCAGTTGGTTTTTAAGTCAAAACCAACCCGACCGTACTCCACCTGCATCCAAACCTCGGGTGGAGTAAGCCAAAAGATCCGTCTCACTTAGAGGAAACCATCAGAGTCGACGACACGTCAATCGGACGTCCGGATATTAAGTTATGAGCATTTCCGCTCCGAGGGCTCGGTTGGTTTCTTGTACGAACCAACCCGGCCGAACCCAAAGTACTCTTAAACCTTGAGTGCGATATGAAAAAACGACCGTCTCGATCCAAGGATCACAACGCCGCTGACGGTGGGTCGATCGGATGTCCGTAGCCCAATATATGGGAAAAATACCGAAAGAGGTCCGAAAATGGGGGGTCTGGGCCCGGACCGACCCGGCCCAACCCCCCCTGGGGCTGCCCGAACCGGGTCGACCCGACCCGGGTCCGGGTTTGACCCGGCCGGCGCGGCCCGGCCCGACCTGGGTGGCCCGGCCCGGCCTGGGTGGCCCGGCCCGGCCTGGGCACGACCCGGCCCGGTCGCCAGGCGGGACGGCTCGGCCGGTTACGGCCGAGCGGAGTGGGGGGCGCGCTGCCCCCGCGTGAAGGAACTGCGGCCCCGCGTGGGGGCGCCCTTGCCAGTAGACGCGACCGGGCTGCCGCGTCCCGTCCCCCTCCGGTCCCGCGCGGTCGCGGGACCGCGTCCGCCGCCGCGGCTTCAGCCGCGGCGGTTCTTCTCTGCGGCGCGCCGGGCGTCGCCGTGCCGGCTAGGCGCGCCGGCGGGCTGCTCCGCGGACCACCGGACGAGTTCCGGTGGTCGGAATTTCACGCCGTCTTCGCCAAAGGCCCTCCCAGGATCCGTTTTTCACTGAGAGGTCCTCTCCTCGCCCGTGCGGCTTGTTTTGTCGACGTCCGCCGTTTCGCACACCAAGAACGAAAGGGGCGGTGGGTTCGGACTTGTTCGTTAGTCCGCAGCCACCGCATTAGCAGTTTTAAAAGTCTCACAGCAAATATTTAATCATACACCACGGGTATAAATCACAAAGATTTAGATGAATCAACCCCTACCTCAACGTTGTCATCGAATGTGAGTTCGTCGCGGAATTGACCGTCGCGGAAGAAGAGGATCGTCGCATCGCGGAAGGGGCATCGCTGTCGTCGCGGTACACGGCGTCGCGTCGACGATATCCGAGGGTTATAAACACACAGATTTAATTGCACCAATTAAACCCATGTTAAGGATATAATTCCAAAAAGGAAAATTAAAAGAACCGCAATCCCCTACCTCAATCGGTTGTTGATCGAAGGTTGTCGCGAGGAAGGAACGTCGCAGAAGGAGGATCGTCGGTGTCGCGGTACACGGATTCGCGTCGTCGATCTCCGAGGTTTCGGCGTTCTTCGTCGCCTTTCGTCGAAAGCCGGCGTTCTTTGCGTTCTTTGCGTTTTTCGCATTCTTCGCGAAAGAGGATGAAGATAGAGTTTCTCCAAATCCTCTCAACAAGCCACACCCAAGAAAAACATGTGTTGGTCTTATTTTATTCTTATGCCAACAATTTGAAATTCAAAGTTAAGAAACGAACCATTAATTCGATGAATTAATGGTAACGACTTAACTTCCCAATTAATAGGGGCGTTTAGAATTTAAGAAAACGCATCAGTTGACTTTCATTTAAAAGAGGTTTTCGCGGGTGCGTTACTTAGAGGGAAAGAAACGGTGGGGCTCGTGCGGGCCCCACCTCACAAATATCATACCAAGTGGGTAGGATATCATGGGTCCCACCTTATCCGCTTAACCTGGATTAAGTGGCTTTAAGTGAAATAAAATAAAGTTGTCGCACCACTTTATTTTATTTCTTAACTTAACCCCAAAAATTAAAACCCACATCCGAGAAAACGCAACTCCGGAAAAGGCATTTCTAAGCAAATACTGGCGCTGCGATTCCATCGGTGCCCTTGGAATTCGATTCTGAGCACCAATTTAAAAGTTAGAAAACCCCGCTCGTTCGTTCACTGAACGTACCCAAGCTAAACTTCGGAAAATGATTCCGGGCACACCGGGCCTCAGAATCAGGTGCTGTCAGAAACTGCGTTCTTGTAAAATTCCCAAGAAAATTAAGAAAAAAAATTCCTTGAATTTTACGGGTCTTTATATTCTAATGGCTCCAAAGTGGATTATTTAAATTTTAAGGTGGGGATAGGTCGAAAACCACTCAACCAATAGAATTTAGACAGGTTTGGGTCATTATACTAACCTTATCTTTAAGTGTTAACACTTAGTTAATTAGTTTCACTTTTACAATGTCTCTTTGTATTTTTATATTATATGGTTAATAAACTTACTATATATATCCAAGCGACCCCCAATTGGTACATTAATGATACACCTATCATGATATAAGTCTCTTGACCGAACCTTAGATTTTTAGGAATTTAATATCAATTAATAATATAATATTTGTTTTAAAAACTCTTTTATGTCAATTTTGACACTATTCAATAATTGATTTTTGTGAAACTCATAACAGAATGATTACTTCGAACAAAGTTAATTAAATCATTTCTAACATGTCATATTAACCTAGAAAATTAGTGTAATTCATAAAAAGTCTCAAATTATATTTATTTGGATATTTATAATATCAATTAGTTTAATTTTTCACTATTATGGTAATTACTGCATCACCATTGTGTCATATATAAATTAAATTATTTAATGTCTAAAAATTATAAATAAAATACCATTATGTATGAAATCTTTTTAGATTTCTAATGAATATTTATGGTCTAAAATACAACATATATAACAAAATGTAATTTTTTTTTCTAAAAGATATATGCTTGTGTCATTTTTGTATTCATTTTAACTTAATTAAAATAAAGTGTCCCTATCACTTACAAGTGGCACCATGGGGTCCCAAAATCGACCCAAAGATGTCCATGGTCGGGCATGTATCAACCAATAAGGTTAGGACACGTTTTAGGGTAATTTTTTATTATTATAATATTGTTTTTTAACTCTTATTTACCGGATTTACCCTTTAACCATGGTAAATAAAATATTTACCGAAGTAATTATTCAAAATGTCTAAAAATAAAAGTTAGCTATTTACACAATTTGAACATCCTGATTCCAAATATGGAATCCATTTTTCCAAATTCAAAACACAGAAGTGGCAGAAATTAATTTAAAATTAATTCTCATTTTCAAAACAAAAAGCGTGTTTTTAAGATATAATAACTATCAAAAGATTGATACTTGTTTATGTTCGGTTTAATTGTGGAATTATGTCCAATGACCAACATTGTATTAAATGGTAAAAATATATTCTAAATATACTTTAAAACCAATCAAATTCATAATTTATCACTATTAATTATTTTGATTAAAAAAGTTGTTTTTAATTAAAATTTAGTAATTTTCACTATTCATCAAAATATTAAAGTTATCTCAAAAGTACCAAAATTTCACCTTAGGCTAAATTCGATACTCCGAATCAAAAAATGAAGTCCATTTTGAGAGATAAAATTTATAAAATTTCAAAAAGTAGGTATTACTATTCATAACGGCTAGTTTGATTGGTTGTGGTGTGTTAGAACTCGATGTTGCGTACAACACACGCTATCACATTATTTCAAAGAGAAACGTACCGTATAAGCTTGGGGTGTTACATTCTCCCCTCCTTCAAATAATTTCATCCTCGAAATTTCTAGAATACTACCGCATGAAAAGACTCGGGTGGTTCTTCATCATAAGTTCCTCGGGTTCCCATGTTGCCTCTTCCATCTTATGGTTTCTCCACAAAAATTTTACCAGACGCGTCGTCCGGTTTCTCAGTACTTGTTCTCTCGTATCAAGAATCTTGACGGGCTCTTCACAATAAGACAGATCGGATTCCAGTTCCAATTCCTCATAAGTGAGTACATGCGTTGGGTCAGACATTTATTTCCTCAATAGAGATACGTGGAACACATCGTGAACTTTGGAGAGACTTGGCGGCATTTCCAATCGGTAAGCTATAGCCGCAATTCGTTCTAGAATTTCGAAAGGTCCGATGTACCTGGGACTCAATTTACCTTTCTTACCAAAACGTATGACTCCCTTCCATGGAGATACCTTCAGGAAAACATGATCACCGAATTGAAATTCCAAATCCTTCCTTCGATTATCAACATAGCTCTTCTACCTACTTTGAGCTGCTTTGATGTGATTTTGGATTACCTTCACCTTTTCCATCGTTTCCTCCACCAGTTCTGGGCCTACAAGTTTTCTTTCACCAACGTCATCCCAACAGGTTGGTGTGCGACATCTCTTTCCGTATAACGCTTCATATGGTGCCATCTGAATACTTGAATGGAAGCTATTGTTATAGGAAAATTCTACCAAAGGTAAATATTGATCCCACATACCCTAAAAGTCAAGTGAGAAAGATCTCAACATGTATTCTAAGGTTTGAATAGTCCGTTCTAATTGTCCGTCTGTCTGAGGGTGGTAGGTAGTGCTCAAATGAAGTTCAGTATCCAGGGATTTCTGAAGACTCTTCCAGAATCTTGAAGTAAAACGGGGATCATGATCTGAAACAATCGATAGGGGTACTCCATGAAGTCTCACAACTTCATTAATATATAGTCTTGCTAGACGTTCCAGTGGTAGATATTCTCTTAAAGCAAGAAAATGTGCTGACTTGGTAAGACGATCAACAATGAACCATATTGCATCGTTCATTCTAGGAGTCTTTGGTAGCCCCATGACAAAGTCCATCGTAATATTGTCCCATTTCCACTCTGGTATGGGAAGAGGTTGCATGACTCCTCCAGGCTGTTTCCTTCCAGCTTTCACTTGTTGACAAACCATACATCTTGACACAAAATAAGCAATCTCCCTCTTCATATTGTCCCACCAAAAATGTTCCTTCAAATATCTATACATTTTGGTGCTCCCAGGGTGTATAGAGAAATTGTAACTATGAGAATCATCCAGCAATTCCCTTTTTAGTTCAGGTATATTGGGAACACAAAGTCTCTTCCCGAATTTCAAAATTTCATCTTCATACACAAAGTCTCTCAATCTCCCATCATTCACAGCTTTAATCTTCTTTTGAAATTCTTCATCATCCATTTGAGAACTCTTAATCCTTTCTAGTAAATATGGTTTGGAAACCATTTGAAAAAGCATTGATGTTTCACCTTCCCTGGTTATTCCCATGTCCATCTTCACTAGATCCATGAAAATTGGATCCCTTTCAATTATCATATTGTTCAAAACTCCTTGATCTTTTCTGCTCAAAGCATCTGCCACCTTGTTTTCTTTCCCCAGGTGGTAGTGTATCGTACAATCATAATCCTTGAGTAATTCAAGCCATCTCCTTTGCCTCATGTTGAGTTCTTTTTGTGAGAAAATATACTTCAAACTCTTGTGATCAGTATAAATCTCACATTTGTCACCATAGAGGTAGTGCCTCCATATCTTCAAAGCAAAGATCACAGCTGCTAACTCGAGATCATGTGTAGGATAGTTTTGCTCATGAATTTTCAACTGTCGTGATGCATAGGCAATAACCTTATCATTCTGCATAAGGACACAACCAAGTCCTTTCTTCGATGCATCACTATAAATAACGAACCCATCATTCCCCGATGGTAGAGTCAATATAGGAGAATTGACTAATCTTCTCTTCAGTTCTTCGAAACATTCTTCACACTCTTTTGTCCAAACAAATTTAACCCCTTTACGTGTGAGTTTCGTTAATGGGTTAGCCAATCGGGAAAAATTCTGGACGAAACGTCGATAATAACCTGTTAAACCAATAAAACTACGTACCTCAGTTATACTCATAGGTGTTGGTCATTCTTGGATTGCCTTGGTCTTAGAAGGATCAATAGAGATTCCATCTTTAGAGACAATATGGCCAAGAAAAGAAATCTCATGAATCCAGAATTCACACTTGCTAAACTTTGCATATAATTCATGTCTTCTCAGAGTCTTCAGGATAACGCGCAAGTGATTTTCATGATCTTCGTAGCTTTTGGAGTATACTAAGATATCATCAATAAATACCACCACAAATTCATCGAGATATTCCTTGAAAACTCTATTCATCAGATCCATTAATACAGAGGGTGCATTAGTCAATCCAAAAGGAATTATAGTAAACTCGTAATGCCCGTACCTGGTTCGAAATGTTGTCTTCAGAATGTCTTCCTTCTTCACACACAACTGATGGTATCCAGATCGAAGGTCAATCTTTGAAAAGTATTGAGCTCCATGTAGTTTGTCAAATAAATCATCAATGCGAGGTAGGAGATACTTATTCTTTATCGTTATAGCATTGATCTCCTTGTAGTCGATACATAACCTCATAGATCCATCTTTCTTTTTAACAAAAAGAACAGGGGGTCCCCATAAAGAAACACTAGGGTGAATAAATCCCTTATTACTCAATTCCTATAGTTGTTTCTTTAGTTCGACTAGTTCCACAGTGGCCATTCTATAAGGGGTCTTCGATATAGGCCTTGATCCAGGAATTAAATCAATGGAAAACTCAACTTCTCGTTCTGGAGGATGTCCAGGTAAATCTTCCGGAAATACATGTACATATTCTTTCACAACAAGTACATCCTCTATTTGAACATTCCTTTCCTCACCCATAGTCATTTCATTCTCTTCCTCCCTAATAATTGAATTTTGTTGAGCTACTGGGGGTGGATCTAGATAAGAATTAGGTGGTGACGATTCTGCTCTAAAGATAAGGTGTTCCTTATCATCATCATCAAAAATCGTAACCTCCTTCTTACAATAAATCTTCGCATCATAATCCGAAAGCCAATCCATACCGAGGATTATATCAAATTCAATCATAGGTATGACGATGAGATCAGCGGATAAAGAACATTTATGTGCTCTAATGGGGACTGATTCACAAAACTTTGTTGCAATGATACTTTCCTTAGGAGTTTTAACTAACAACTCACTTGTTAAATCAAATTGGAAACATATGTATTGGTCTCGTGACTTGAGATCATTACCAATGTGTGCCATTTGATCGCATACTTTGATGAAAGGGAAAAACCATGATAACAAAATCGTGGTAAGGAAGCTTGTGTTGGGTGCGTCATTGACAGCATGACATTGGTTGAATGACCAAGATAGAATTTTTTACTTTCGAGTTGAGAAAGTAATATATATCTTGGGACTAGTTGATTAGGATGGTAGTACCTTCATAAATCCTTAGACAAGGTAGTCAGAGGTAAATCTATCTAGTTAGATCAACAAAAAATAAATCAATAAATGACGATGACACAAGTGTGCGTCCTTATTTATGATATATTTAAAGATAAAGAGATTATATTACACAGTACGTGTTTTTAGGTTGATTGTCATTGTTATGACTATTCCTTATCTCTTTAGAGGATTTGATGGGTTGATAGACTCTTCTCTTGGTCTATGAATACTATTCACTGCTATTGAGATAAGGGTATAGAGGTTCATACACAATAACGTATTCAAGAATATGCCATATTTCGGTGAATAGGTAAACAAGACATGGTGGGCCCCACCGTGGGGTCCGAAGGTTTTCCAAGTATTGATGATCACCAAAGAATAAATAAAATCATTATTATTAAATTACATAATAATTGGGTTGAATTTATTTATTAAAAGTATTTACAAGTGTTTAAGTAAATATAATGAATAATATTATGCGAACAGATATTATTTTAATATTCCAGGTTTGTTTAATATTAGCAGGAATTACGAGTCGAGTTAAATGACTTGGTTTTATCATTTAATATATATTATAACTATGTGATAAAATATAAATAATATTTATGATGCAGTTTAGTTTGTCAAAATCATTTATTCATGACTTATTTAGTGGATGTTTTTTTTTCAGGGGTCGAGGAACCCTTTCGAGTATTTTGAATCTCCCACTATATAAGTAGGAGAGAGGATCATTTCTTGTATTCTATTCATGCTAATGAAATGAGAGTCTCTCTCTCCTCTTACCTTCTAGAGAGAGAGAGAGTCTCTCTTCGAGTGAACGATCCAAGGCACCTTTGTGGATCGAAGGCAAGAGATCATGGTGATCATCCCAACATCAAAGAGATTGTCAGAGCTCCTCTCTAGAACCCATAATTTGATGAATTATGTGTGCGGGGATTCTTGAATCATGTGTGGATGATCTAGAGGGGTTCAAATTCAGATCATTTGAGTAACAGTCACCGGCGATGAGTTGCGGTTG
The DNA here is from genome assembly GCA_963277665.1 of Viscum album. Classification (NCBI taxonomy): domain Eukaryota; kingdom Viridiplantae; phylum Streptophyta; class Magnoliopsida; order Santalales; family Viscaceae; genus Viscum; species Viscum album. Next base: position 1,512,474,147 of record OY728127.1, on the reverse strand, counting down.
AGTGCGCTTCAATTCAGAACAAGGTACACGTTCAGATTTATTTTTGTGCTTTGAATAATTCATGCGAGATTCTCAAACCTCTATTAGGGCTCGAATCACTAGAGATGACAAGTTTTGTTGCTTCAGTGATAAAAAATTTTAAATCCTTATCCCACTGTCTTCCACTGTGTGACTTGGTATCTTTAATTGGTATCAAAGAGAGCGCATGAATTTTTTGAGCCAAAAAAATTAAATTATATTTAAATTTAAGTATAGGGGTTTGATTTGGTCTCAACCGATCTGACTGCGATTCGATTCGAGTTCGAATGGTCAACTTACGGCCATCCGGAAAAAAAATTATGGATCGATGGTGGTGGTGTTTCATGTATTAAAATTGAGAAAACATATAGTTTTATATGATGTTTCAACTTGAAGGCCGTCTAAAAAAACTTATTTCTTATCTCGGTATTCAGCAGTGGGGTGATGGCCATAATAGTGTTTTCCGGCCTTCCTGTAATTCTACACGAGTTTAGAATTAATTATAAAAAATAGCCTAAAAACAGTAGGAATTTGATTTCTCTGTATAAAATTAACATAATGGGGGGGCTTTTTGGTTGACTTCGGTGGTAGGAAAACAAAAAACCCATCAAAGGAAATATTTCACTATTATACAACAATCAATGATTATAATAATATTATAATTTTTTTAAAAAGGAAAAGGGATGGGGTGGCTTGACCCACGTTGTCAACCAATCAAAAAAATATATAAAAAATGGGTGCCCAGAGCAGCCATACCTCATTCCTAACCAAATCCCGGCACCCCTCATTCTCCTGTTGGTGCACTTCCTCCCTAGTTGCCGCTCCACCGAACTACTGTAGCTGTAGCGGCGTCGCTCCCTTGGTCATCCGGTGAGAGCTAGAGGGCGGTCCTCCTACCTTGCGAGCAGTCGGAGCCCGAAATACCTCCTCACCATGCCCTTTTTTCCTAGTCACCTCACCCAGCTGGCGACACCAGGCGCCGCCCCCTGCGCCTTAATCCTGTCCAGCGACACCCAATAGCACCCAATGGGTGGCTTGACCCACGTTGTCTTGACTCACAACGGGTCAAGACAGGTCCACCTCACCGACCCAGAATGGGTTTGCACGGGTTTGACTTGACCCTCTTTAGCATTAATGGGGGTTTCGGGGCCCAAACATTTATTTAAATAATCAAAACTAATTATGTTAGTTAATTTAATTTCAGTATTAAATTAAATTAATTAAAATTAATCTAGGTCAATTTTTTTAATACGTCAAATAATTAATTTAATTTTCGTATTAAATTAATTAAATAATTAATTTAATTTTTGAAATTAAAATTTAATTAAAATAGGACCAAATAGAATTAAAATATTTGAATTTAATTAATATATTTAATCTAATTAATTCCATCATACTTAATTTGTTGCATTTTAATTTTTTTCACACTTAATTTAATTGTGCTGACTGGTCTTGAGCCACGGACCGACCATGTGTATGTCTTTTTTTAATGTAATTATTTATTAGCATGCGATGATTGTAATTAAATAAGATGATTTGTGCATTGTCATTTTTTTGGTCAATATGTATAAGGAACTGCACATCCAATTTTATCTATCAGTATTTTGTACTCCTGAGACCCCCTCACCTATGCGCGGGAAATTTTTGTACTCTGAAGAAGACAATGTAAATTGCAGACCACGCCAAGTCGATGTGAAATCCAGATGAGAAGTGGACACACTGGATGGTGACAAGCTGCATCATGATTCAAGCTACGACTCAGATATGATACCCCTAGGTCGTGGTTGATCCATTGAGTTTAAATGGATTAACCAATTTTAGATGCTCAAGACCGGTCGAGTATTTTATTTCCTTTATGATTTTTTTATTATCTTATGCATTTGCATGACAACAAAAAATACATAAAATAATAAACAGTAAAATGCATAAAGAATTGATGGATGTTTTTCTATTAATATTCAGTTGTGAGAATGACAATATAGTATGAAAAGATTAATATAAATGGATTACATTCATCTAGAAAAATATAAAAACCCTCAAAGAAATATTTAGTCGTAAACACCTTTTTATCATTTAAATTCGAACACAACTAGGTGTTTGGGGTGCTTGGTCATCCATAGTTGATGGTGCCACTTACTATTGGGGAGTTATTATGAGAACGATGAGTTGACTGAACTAAAGTTGGCAGAAAAGGAGTACTCATGGCTAGCTTGTTGCAACTTCAGAGGCAAACGTTGAGTAAATCAAAATTTTGATTTTAGAAGCTGAGACTTTACTCAACAGATCAAAGAGTCACGAGTTAATGTGGTTGACCAATCAAACACGTACTGTAAACTCTCAGAGTAGTGGTGTAGCCATAGCTTGTAGACTATGAGGGGAAGTTCAAAGATCCTTGCTACTAGAATACTCAAGAGATACAGTATTCCAATTCTAGTATAGAGGGTTCTTAGAATTTGATAAAATAGTGGGTGACATTCAACGATTTAATTAATCAATAATGTCTAAATCAGCAATCAAGATAAAGTACTAATCTTCTAGTTTTTATTTTTGTAGAAAAATTGAAATTAATACCTCAAGAACCCTATGATATTTATTGAAAAAATTCAAAGTCCTATCCAACATGAATTTTCAAAATTAGTATAGGCACTTGCGCAAAATACTACTACATTATAAATTCAAGGTGTCAGTTTCCCCAATACCTGTTAAGCCACCACAAGAAGCGAGAGTGTAAAATGATTACAGCAGACTCATGTATGACGCATATGATGGTTATGTCATAATGCTATCATCAACGTCTAATGTGAGTTGTGGATACAACATCGAGACATCGATGATTTTATATATTGTCTTATCTCCTAGAATCTTGCGAGGAGAAAGTGAAGCAATATATGAATGAATGATATTACTCTGGATATATGTAAATTGAAAGATGTATCATGATCTTTCAATAGATCCTTTTCTCATATCATTTTCACCCATTTACTGTAGTCTCGTTTAAGATTAAAAAATAAATAGTATGGATAAAATACTTCATTACCTTCTAGGTAAGATTCTACAAGCAATAATAACTTAAAGAAAGTATAATCTTTAATTATTAAGGAGAAAAAGTTGAACGACAAGGCGAAATGCCAATGGAAAGTGTAATTACAAAGGCACATTCACAATATCCTTCAATAAAATTTGTTTGGTTATTAAAAATGAGGTTATTTTCATCGCATATCATGAAATAAATCTATGGAAGTTTAATCGTAATGAACCAAATTAAAGAAGCAAGTAATCGCTTCTTCTTCAGGTATATTAATCATTATTTGTATTTTTTTTGTAATAATTTTTGGGTATTGAATAAAATATAACTATAACATATGTGTATTTGAATACGGTAACCAAGTAAGTATTGAAACATTACCGGAAGTAAGGTTTATTCTCCAAGCGGCTGAGAAAGGGTGGTTCCCAAGTCAGTGGTGAGAGAAACACAACTTCTAATTTCCAAATGTATGATTCTAGTATAAATTTTATTGATTACTACCAAAACATTTATCTCATGAGTCCTTTGGACACAAGGATACATTATTCTAGTTTAGTAATGAATGTTGTTTATGGTGTTTCACACTCAACCAATAGTTCAGTGATACATGAATCATATACAATATATGATGAATATATAATATAAGACCTATATACCCAGTTGTGGTAAGACAATTATTTATCAAGTAAAACTAAAAGTGGATTTCAAGGATATACCTAGTATGGTATTCAGACTTAGTTAAGCTAAATACCATAGGTATTATTGACGCATATACTTATTTATTTTGGACAAATAAACCTTTATAAATAAAGGTATGCCACAAATATTTCAGAATTTGTTCAACAGCAGAGCGTGAACTATTCCAAGGGTAAGCTAGTGGTAAATATACTTCATTAGATTCCTTTAAGTATTTATTAAGGAATGTGAAAGTAAAGTACGATATATGCATGATCAACAAATATAAGTTTCTTTGGGATGGCATGCTGAAGAATATCTTAACCAAGAATTCATCGATTATCATATAATATAGCATGGAGTATTTGCTAAACACACATTACCTTACCCACATAAAAGTTATGATTCTAATAAGGAGGATTGATAATGATTCATACATGTTAAAATTGATAAAAAAATGGCATATAGAAATTCCTAAATGCACATTTTCTTATACACATCAGAGTCATGGTGTAAGTATAAGGAGTATCAATGTTGAGATATATATGCATTGCAGAAACTTACATTATATTTTATGTTGTGATTCATAAATAATGGTAATATTCCATAACCATATGCCAACTATAATAAAAAATAGATATTATATGAGTTATAGTATGATGAAAATCCATTATGTCATGAGAAATTGTGTTTGTATAAAAAGTGTTTGTTAAGGACATACAAAAACTTGCATCAAGAAAAACACAATGTGAATCTATAGTAATCATCCTAAAAGTTTCTTAGGATATTAAAAAAATCCCTATGATATAAAATATATAGTTAATTTATAGAATATTTCTATGAAATGGTGCACATCTCTACTTGAGATAGTGGGAGCAAGATTTACTTGGATTTAGTCAATGCTAAGAGATGCAAAAATAATTGAAATCAGAACAAGTTCCATAGGAGGTGTCAAAGAGAATGTTCTAGAGACACATACTATGTAGGAAACACAAAACCATGGTGATGGTTTTATATTCACCGCATCCAGTGATACATTATTCATTGAGAATAATAATTCCAACAAGTAAGTAGTATATGAAAATTAGCTAAAATTGACAAGATCAATTTAAAATTTAATACTGGATTCTATTTATCAAATTACAGGGGGATTATTTGCAACGACCCAAAATTTTGAATAATTTTTGTTTCTAAATTTTGTGTGTTATTTTATTTTATACTCAAAAAAACTATATTCTTTAATTAAAGAAGTGAGTATAATTAAATGAGACTATTGGGGTTTCGACTGTTATATGACAGTTGGTCAATATGACCGTTGGAAACTAAACTCTTAACATTACAATTATTGTTTATAAATACAAGTGATCTTGATTAATTAATATAGAAAGAAGATTCGATGGTCTCATCTGGTTGACTCAGGCTGTTCAAAGTCCATCTGACGGAACTTGGGAAGGAGGTAGCACCACTGGGCTTTGCTTTGGACCAAGCCCAAGCCAAACTTCATCATCTAAAGCTTGAACGGAATCGCTTACAGGAGAAGTTCAAGCTGATAGAGGTCACTACTCGGGCAATGTTGGCCGAGCCGCCCCAAGATTCTGTCACCTTAACACACCTTACACTTAGGTCCTATGTTGGTATTATAAGGGGCTATGTAACAAGATCTTAGCTGCTTTGTGTAATCCTTTGATATAAATAAAATTTCTATTTCTTCTTATGACAAATTTTGTGAATTTCAAATGTCCGGATAAGTATAGGATGTATATTATTGATGAATTTTGAAAAAAAGGGATATTTTAAAATATTTATGTAAACCTTAAATAATTAATAGTGTAATTATTTTCAAAAAATGGTCTTCTACAGTTGTGTTCAGTGGGAAATTTAGAGTCTAATAAGATCAACTTATTTTTTGGTGAATAGTAAATTATGAATAGTAATTTTGCACTTATGAATAGTAATATGACCAAATATAATAGTAAACTCACTTAATAAAGTATTAATATAATTTAAACACCTTGATTAGGTAATGTGATTCAATAAAATAAGTAAATAACTGTTTCAGAAATTATTAGTTAAGTATTAGTTTTTTTCCAGGTGAATAGTGTTTTTATTTAAAAATTAAATTAAAAATATTTAGAAAATTATTTTCATAAAATGGAGTTCATTTTTGAATTCAGAGCATCGATATTTGGTTAAGGTGAATTTTTGGGATTTTTCTGAAACAATTGAATTTTCGGTGAATAGAAAAAATTACAGTTTTGAGTTTCGGGTGTTTAATGACTTCATTAATGATTTAATAAGTATGTAATAATTCTATTAGACTTATGAATAGTAATATATGCTATGAGGTTTCCCAAGTGGCCAATACCATGGGCAAATATCATGGGAAAGCCCATGGTTTTTCCAATACCACCGATGAGGTGTCCCTTGGAAATTAATGATTTATTCCCTCACTTCTCCTATAAATACCAAGCCATTACCTCATCCATTTCATTCCAAAATCCTCCTCAACGAAGTTATGGTCTCTTTACCTCCCAAGGAATCCTCCCAAGGTGCCCTCAAGCCTCCCAAGGTCCCGAACATCAAGCTTTAAAAGTTACTCTTCAAGGTAAGGGAATCTTTCACCCTCCTCTTTTAAGCCACAAATTTCTTTATGTTGTGTCTTCTAGTTTCCATATATTTATGTTGAGGGTATGTTATTATATGTTCTCATTACTGTCCATTTCATGTTTAATTGTTGAGATACCCTTTCTGCTCTCATCAATTTGTTTTCTGAATTTTTAAGTGATGCCGTTAGGCTGCCGAATTTCTCGTAAAAGAAATCACATCTTCTCTTTTCTTTCATGTTTATTTTTCATGTGGTATGTCATTAAAATATCCATACCATGATCTTATTATGTACCCATAATGTATTATGAATTATTTATAAGTGTTTTACCATTTTCCCCTCTATTTTCAATGTTTTCTAAAACCATGTTATATAGCCGTTATGCTACAGAAATTTCTCCTCAAAATTTCCATCTCTTTCTCTCCAGAAATTCTCTTGTTTTATTTATGTGAATACCCATACCTATTTCGTTTATATGGGTGTTCATAAATATATAAATATTATATATTTTATTCTGGAATTTACATACATATAACCCTCACTCCATTTCCATGGGTTATAAATGACATAATGATCTTATTTTTAAGAACTTTTAAAACGTCACAATCTTGAAATGAAACCCATTTATTTTATTCTCTATGGGTTATTTATGAAATGTTTGATTATGATCTATGTGGATCACATGAAAGTAAAGACATATTAAGGGTGCGCCCTGATATCACTCCAATTCATTGGGTAAAGAAATTAATCTCCAGAGATGACAAGTTTCACGATACATTGGCGAATAACCTTGGTAATTTTTATGACACCTCGACGATAAACCTTGGTGATATGTTCATGAATGTATAAATGAAATGTTGTAGCCACATATTCAAGTTATGATTCATGTTCTTTTTATCATGATATGATTATTCTTCCATTGCTCATGTCTTTATGATTTTCATCATGTTCTTATTATTATTGCTCAAGACCACATGTCAACCGTTTCACTTGTTTTCCTTACTGAGCCTTATGCTCACCCTTTCTTTTGATGTATGTCTCCAGGTTATGATATGCAGTAATTGTACTTAGGATGAACTTATAATTAATCCTTACAAGTGGATTAGAAGAATGTTTTATGTTGTTTTCAATTTTTATTGTTCCTGATTTCCAAGACACTAGAATTTAAAGATCATATGTTTATAAAATGTAATGAAAAGTTATGTAATAAAAAGGGCGGGATGCCATATTATTATTTTGAATATTACAGTGGGTATTCAAGTGATATGATACATGGGTGGTACAAGCGTGGTACCAATAAGGCTTGATTGGTTATACTAAGTCGTTATGCCTAAATCCATTAGAATTTTACTTGTCATAGCTACATTTTACAATCATTTTACTGTGAATTTGATGTCAAGACCACCGATAATGGAAGGTGTCTATATGACACAACCAGAAGGGGATAGTGACATCATAGAATTCCAATAAGGGGTGAAAGTTACTCAAATATAGTTTAGGATTAAAGTAAGAAATAGGTTCTTAGAACATTCATTTGAAATGAATCATTTCCATGTTTTTACCAAGATGTTAGTGAGAGATCCATTTTTTTCCAAGTAAAATATGTTTGGTAACATATGGAAAATAGCTACTGGTATTATAGTTAGTTAATACTAGGATGAAAGTAACTATCCAAAGATTGACTTAAAGTAGCAACCTAAGTTCTAGGGAACAAGATGTACTGGGGTATATCTAACAATTTTTTAGACCTAGTCAATCATTCATATTCTGATATGGTATTGAAAAATAAAAGTTGGAACAATTCAAGAGAGAATTGTTTCCAGTGTCACATAACATATCTCTCTCTAAGAGGACATTCATGGGAATAATAAGAGATTAATGTGGTGATTAGAGTTCCATATTCTTCTACAATGGACTAATCACATATTCCATGTTATATACAAGATATGATATTGCCAACATATACTTTATAGTAGGAAGATATCAATTATATCCAATAGAATTGTAAGGGAAGAGTAAGAAATACCCAATAGTACTAGATAGATTATAAAGGATATATACCTGGTATATGGAGAAGAATGGATACTAGTTTTTAGGGGACACAAACTATTCTTCCTTAGATCAATGTGATCTAATATCATAGTCAGGATAAGGGAATGAGTGAGACAATCTCATACAAGCCAGTGGTATCCATATCTACAAATATTGAGTACATTACAGCTTCTGAGGCATCTAAGAACTAGTTATTAAATTCTATGATTTGTTCCATTTCTTGGAATCTCACCTAATAAGTAAAGTTTTATCATGATGATAAATATTTTACTCGTAGGATCTAAGATGTCAAGTTATGATAGTGGACAAAAGGGATATACTCAGGGATAACATCTCTTGAAAAGTTTTACTTAAGGAGGTGAGGTCGCACATAATAGAATAACCACACAGTAAATACATGGAAGGCCTAGTGACTAAAGCCATGACTCAACAGAAACATGATCTTAATCATGTGATAACTAACTAGTACGGTTAGAAAGTTAGCTCTAGTGCAATTGGGAGTGTTGTAATAGTGGGTTCCCTAGACCCAACTAAACAGTACTTTTAGATTACCATTTCATGTATACAGTTAGATATACATGATTTTTACTCTTACCATGATAGTATAGATATTTTTTCATCCAATATTTAATGGCAATGTCCATAGATTAATTATCAAATCAAAAGGTTATAGAAGATCCCAGGATATAATGAGAACCTAGAGATACTATGAAATTAATCTTAAACTAATTTCTTATGGTCTAGATACATCACACTAATTGGAAATAGTTTTTGTTTGACTATCAGGTGATATAGGCTCATAATAATTGAGTCTTCTTCTCATGAAGTTCACACTTAGTGATCTATGGTAGGTGAGATCTTGAGGATAGACCCGTCAATAGGAACACTACATGTTTTAGGTGTCATTGGTTCTTCCTATATACAAATATGTGTATTGGTGTCCTGACTTGAAATCATTATCAATATGTTCCATTTGATCATGTACTTTTATGTAAGGAAAAAAAACCATGATAATAAAATCATGGTGAGTTAGCTTGTGTTGGGTGTGTCATTAGTGGTATAGAATTGGTTGAATGGTCAAGATATAATTTTTTGATTTCGAGTTGAAGAAGTAATATATATATTGGGACTGGTTGATCAGGATGGTAATACCTTCATAAATCTTTTTCCAAGGTATTCAGAGGTAAATCCATCCAATTATATAAACAAACAATAAATCAAGAAAGGGTGATGACACAAGTGTGTGTCCTACTTTATGAGATATCTAAATACAAAGAGATTATATTACACAGTTTGTGTTCGTAGATTGGTTGTAATTGATATGAATATTCCTTATCTATTTAGGATCCTTGATGGGTTTCTATACTCTACTATTGGTCTGTGAATATTATTCATTTCCATTGAGATAAGGGCCTAGAGGGTTACACACAATCATGTATTCAAGAATCTTCCCTACTCTAGTGAATAGATAAATAGGACACGGTGGACCCCACTATAGGGTCTGAGGGTTTTCCAAGTAGTGAAGATCACCAAAGAATAAATAAATTCATTACTATTTGAGTACACAATAATTGGGTTGAATTTATTTATTAATACTTTAGTAAATACGAGGAATAATATTATGCGAATGAATATTATTTTAATATTCTAGGTTCGTTTAATATTAGTGGGAATTACGAGTCAAGTTAAATGTCTCAGTTTTATCACATAATATATTTAATATATACTAAAATTATGTGATAAAATATAAATAATATTCATGATGTAGTTTAGTTCATTATAATTATTTATTTATGGATTATTTAGTGGATGGTATTTTTCTAGGGGCCGGGGAACCCTTCTGTGTATTTTGACTCTCCCACTATATAAGAAGAAGGGAGTATTGCTTCCTATGTGATATTAATGCCAACAAAATGAGAGCCTATATCTCCTACCACCTTATAGAGATATAGATTCTCTCTTTGAGCAAATAATCCAAGGCACCTATACGGATCAAAGGCAAGGGATCGTGGTGATTTTAGTGACGTCTAAGAGATCATCGGAGCTCCGTGATAAAACCCAAAATTATAAAAAAAACATGCATGTAGATTATTGAAGCATGTGTGGATGATTTAGAGGGGTTCAACTTCAAATTATCAATAAATAGTCATCGGAGATGAGCTACAACCGAGCGCTCTTCGATTCGAAACAAGGTACATGTTCAGATTTATTTTTATGCTTTGAATAATTCACATGAGATCCTCAGACATCTTCCAGGGCTCGGATCATCGAATATAACAAGTTCCATCACTTCGGTGATAAATTTTTTTAAATCACTGGCCCATCGGATTCTGCTGCGCACCTCAATACCTTCAAAAATAACATTTATTATAAAATGACATTAATGTCAATTTTGACATTATTCATTTAAATTAAATTAAAAAATATCAAGACAATAATGGTAATAAAATCCATTATGTTCACACCTATGTAAAATGATATATTCATCAACACAAATAATGTAACACGATAATTCATTCAATTTACTTCAGTTTTAATATTTTTAGTATCATTTTATTTATTTAATTATTAAGTAAATAATTCTTGCGTTGAGGTTTCTTAAGAATTTAATGTAATTATATAATCTCTAAAAATTTAAAATAAATTATCACGATAAAAAATCATTTATATTCTAGAATAATATTTATAACCTAACTTATTTTAGTTTTTTTCCTATACCAAAGATTTATAGAAATTAAAAGGAAGAAAGGTAGATTTTTTTTCTTTTTCTTTAGTTAACTTATTATATGAGACACATTCATGGAAAAGTGTCCCAAAAACTGATAAAATTAGAGGATAAGGTCACAAAGGTTTAAATATATCCATAAAATGGGTTTTAGACATGTTTTGGGTCATTCTTACACCTTATATTTTGATTTTAATGACTAAGTAATCATGCTTACCTTAATCGCTGTAATTATTTTTTAATTACTTTCACTAATTACTTTGGAAAAAATTTATTTTCACCTTATTAGGCATTATAAATTATTCTAATTCTAAATATGGAATCCATTTTTTTTAAATTCTAATCACAAAAGTGGAAAAATTAATTTAAAATTAATCCCACAGAAGTGTTGAGAAAGAAAGTTTTTAAAGCGAAAAAATCAAAAGTTTTTAAAGATTTTATATCCAATTTCAATGTGAAGTTGGTTCCAATAAACTAAATTGGATTAATAAATATATAACTGAACTAATTATAGTTTAAAATCAATTTCAAATATAATTTATCATTATAAAAAAATTAAACAAAATGCAAATTTTCAATTAAAATTTATTATTTTTCACTATTCATAAAAAATAAAATAAAATAAAATAAAATAAAAATTTTCAAAAAAATTCACCCTAAGATAATTTGTATATTATTATTTAAAAAATTAAGTTTATTTTTCCAAATAAATTTTCTAAAAGTGCTAAAAGGTAATTTTAGATTATGTGTTCCAAGCACGATTAACCTGTTTTTTAGAAAAGACACTATTTTTCATAAAATATTTTTTTTTATTTTAAATTATTCTTATTTTATTTATAATTAATATAAAACTAATAAACATGTAAAAACTATATATTTTCATAAGTTATTTAATCCTTTTCATTCCCACCATTCCAACGGCCAAGCGATAACTATCATATTAAATAATATTATTTATAATATATTGTAATTCGATAAAACTTAGTATTGTGTGTAAAACAATACAAAATTAGTGTTAAATGTACAACAAGATAAAATTAGTATTATGTATAAAGTAAGCTTAACTTGGTGTAGTGTGAAACACAATCCATTGAAGAATTTTAATTTATTCGAAAAAAATAATTCATAAAAACTCGGGGTGTTACATTATCCCCACTAGATATTATATGTAAAGACCTATAATTTCCATGTAATTTTTTTAAAAATAAATGGGAATTTTAAAAGTCTGTGAAAGTTGACGGCGCGTGATTCTGAGGCTCGGAGTGCCCAGAATGAATTTCTGAACTTTTGTTCAGGTACGTTTAGTAAACGTGCGAGTAGATTTTTCTAACTTTTGAACCGGTGCTCAGAATTAAAATATGAGGGCACCATTGAACTCGCAGCGCCGGTATTTGCTTAAGGATACTTTCACCTCGACGACATATGGTCGAGGGTGAAAGTTAGTTTTTGGGGTTTTTCATGGAAATAATAAATAAAATAAACACACGATTTATTTTATTCTTATTGTAACCACCATCCATGTGGAAGTTGGAAGCGAGGACAACCAAACCTTAACCTCCCAAGAGAGGTTATGGTGGTGGGGACCACCCAAACCATAACCTCCCATGATAGGTTATGGTGGTGGGGACCACCCAGGATTAAACCCCCTTGAAACCCCCCTTTAATTGAGAGAAACCCTCAACTCCCTAATAAATGTGGGGGGAGCCTCTTCAACACCTCCACAATTTAATTGTTCCAATGCTCCACAATTTAATTGTGACGACTATACCTTAATCAATTAAACCTTTTTGAATATTATTCCAATGAATTAATAGATATTATAATCTATTATCTTGGGCTGCCTTTTCGTTTTGGGTGGAATTTGGGGAGAGGAGGAACTTGGGAGAAAGCTACCAATGAAGAACGCTCCACCGAAGAAGAACGCCGACGAGGAATGCCTTCGACTATGAAGAATGACCTCGACTTCGATTTTCTTCCTCGGAACTTCCTCCGACGTGGGACGTGTTCGTCTAAAACGAATCGACGTCCGCCTTTTTGTACCAACATCAACCAACAATGAACAAGTAGGGGTTTAATGCTGTATGATTATCACTTCACAAGTACATCCCATTCTTTTTCTTTTGCGGATTGTGAAGAATATTTGCGGGAGGGTTTGATGTGCTTAATTCTTGTGAACCTCTTGTTACCGCTCTAATGCGAAGAGTGCGAGCCAAACTAACATGGCTCATCCTCTCCGTAACCCTTGTGTTGTTTTGCGGTGTTCTTCGAAATGGAGGAAGGCGATGAAGGCGACGAAGGCGACGAAGGCAACGACACCGCCCCTTGCGGACTCCGTGACCCACGCTGCCCTCGCGGCGCTCCGGCCTCCCGGCCAAACCGGCCCCGCGCTTCCGCTGGCCGAACCGGCCTCGAGCCGCGCCGCACCCCGACCACACTGCGCCCCGGTCGCGCCGCACCCTGACCGCGCCGCACCCCGGCCACCCCGGCCTCACAGCCGAACCGGCCCCTGGCCACCCCGACCTCCCGGCCACCCCGGACTCCCGGCCACCTCGGCCTCCCGGCCACCCCGGCCTCCTGGATGAGCCGCCCTGGCCGTGCCATCCGCCGGCCGAGCCACCCCGGCCTCCCGGCCCAGCCGACCCTAGTCGTGCCACCCGCTGGCCGAACCGGCCCCAGCTGCGAAGCCCCGACCCCCGGGCCGAGCCGCCCCGAGCCATGTCACCCTGGAACCTGGGTCGAGCAGCCCCGATCCGCACCCCCACGACCCTCTGATCTGAACAAGCCCCGCCCTCCGGGCCTAGCCGCCCACGCGGCGCCCTCTGGGCCGAACCGCCCTCGCGCTAACCCGCTGCCGGTCAGCGCCCTCGCGGCCGGTCCGCGCCCTCACGGCTCTCCGCGAAACCTCATGGTATACTGGGTCGGGTCCAGCAGGTCGGGTCGGTCTAACCGGGTCAGACCGGACCCGGGCCCACTACGACCCATTTACGCTCCTTCAGCCATATCTTTGCCACCAGACGTCCTTTTGATGAACCGTTAGCGGCATTGGAAATCTTGGAGCCTAATGGTCCCTTTGAGTATAACCCACTGGAGTTTGGGGTATATTTGAGATACGTTCAGGTTGGATCATGCACGAATCCAACCGTCCCCCTGGGACTAAAAGGTTAATAACTCACAGATCGGGCGTCCGATTGACGCACCATCTATTGCGTTGAGACCCTTATAATGTGGCAGACCTTTGCGATACTTTTTCGTGGTACTTCGTGATATTTGGTGCATCAACCAGTAGCTCGTGGAGTAGATCCTTCCCGAGACGAGCGAGCATAGTGCGGAGACCTAGTAGCTGGCTGTGACCTGATGGTTGTTGACCATTTTTGACTCAGAGTGACTCTACCAGCCCAGTGGGGAGCACCTTGGTGTCACAGCAGACCCACAGTGGGGAGAGCCTTGGTGTCGCGACAGACCCACGATACTCGACAGGAGGAGTACCTCAGTAGGCTACGAGGGGGAGCGTGCTTGGTGATGTGGCAGACCCACGGTGGGGAGCACCCTTGGTGATGCGGCAGATCCACAATACTCGACAGGAGGAGTACCTAAACAGTCCAAGGTTAGTGGGAAGAACGCTTGGTGTCGCGGTAGGCCCACTGTACTCGATAGAGGAGGAGTTCTCCAGTAGCCAGGGTTTCAACAATGTGACTAGGGATGTTACTTGATACTACCCCTAGAATAAAATCCTGGTTGAGTTGAGTTAGTTTTTCTATGTTTTCCTCATGATTTAGATGGATTACTTGATAACTTAGGTATATGTATGGAAATATACCTAATTAAGGTTATCTGTTGATTTCATACTTTTTGGTTTATCCTTGTTGGATTTTGTGAGACCTTGAGGGTCTCGGGGTCCCTACTGAGTATCGTTATACTCACCCCTTCATGGGCTATGCCCGCACCTTGTTGTGTTGGTTGCAGACAATGGACATCGCTGACTGAGGCTGAGAGTACTAGGACTGGACGGTGCCCGGAGCTGGACCATACGACATGTCAGTACGTGGAGGAGACAGATGGACGCAGAGTGCTGAGGAGGCTATCTGTACCTACCCTTCAGGTAGGAATCCAGTAGGATGACCCAATAGTTGCTTTTCTTTCTTTTTCTTCAGTTGTATTGTTTTCAGTTGTACTTGTACCTTTACTTTCAGCACAATTTTGGTTATACAGTTTACTCATGTTCGTATCTTACTGTGTGTGTTTATAGGTTATAAAGGCAATGCCTTCCCAGTTTTAGGGAATTACGCCTTTGCGGGAGGGTTTGATGTGCTTCATTCTTGTGAACCTCTTACTACTGCTCTAATGCGGAGAGTGTGGACCAAACTAACATGGTACGTCCTCTCCATAACCCTTGTGTTGTTTTGCGGTGTTCTTCGAAACGGAGGAAGGCAAAGAAGGCGAAGAAGGTGATGAAGGCAACGACGCCGCCACCTGCGGCCTCCATGACCCGCGCTGCCCCTGCGACGCTCCAGCCGCCCAACCAAACTGGCCCTGCGCTGCCGCTGGCCGAACCGGCCCCGAGTCGCGCCGCGCCCCGGCCGCACCGCGCCACGAGCCACGCCGCGCCGCGTCCCGGTTGAACCGGCCCCCGGACACCCCGGCCTCCTGGACGAGCCTCCCTAGCCGCTCCATCAACCGGCCGAGCCACCCTGGCCGCTCCGGCCTCCCGGCCGAACCGGCCCCGGTCACACCACCCGTTGGCCGAACCGGCCCCAGCCTCGCCACCCCGCCCCCCTGGCCGAGCTTCCCCGAGCCGAACCAGCCCCACCCTCCAGGATGAGCTGCCCACACGATGCCCTCTAGGCTAAACCACCCTCGAACTGACCTGCGGCCGATCAGATCCCTCGCGGTCGGTCCGCGCCCTCACGACTCTCCGTGGCCCCTCGCAGCCTGCTGGGCTGGGCCTAGCGGGCCGGGCTGAACCCAATGGGCTGGCCCGCCCAACGGGCCAAGCCAGGACCAATGGGTCAGGCCGGGTTGACCCAAAATGGGTCAGCCCAGGCTGGGTCGGGCCGGGTCGTTCCGACCGGGTCGGACCGGACCCGAGCCCACTACTACCCATTTATACTCCTTCGACCATATCTGTGGCACCAGACGTCCGTTTGATGAACCGTTAGCGGTGCTAGAAATATTGGAGCATGACGGTCCCTTTGAGTATACCCCACTAGAGTTTGGGGTATAGTTGAGATACAGTCAGGTTGGATCGTGCACGAATCCAACCGGGCCCCCGGGACTAAATGGCTAATAACTCACAGACCGGGCGTCCGATTGACGCGCCGTCTGATGCGTTGAGACCCCTATGACGTGGAGGACCTTTGAGATACTTCTTAGTGGGACTTTCTGTGTTCTTGTGTCCTTGAATTTGGTCACAATTGGGAGGATCACTTACCTTTGGTGGAGTTTGCATACAACAACAGCTCTCACTCCACCATAGGGATGACACCTTTTGAGGCGTTATATGGGTGACCTTGCAGATCACCCTTGTGCTGGACTAACCTAGGGGATTCATCATTAGTGGGACCAGAGATGGTACAGCCTACCACAGAGAATGTTCAGGTCATCTAGGAGCGGATGAAGACTACACAAAGTAGGTAGAAGTCGTATGCCGACAGGAGACAGAGACCTATGGAGTTCGAGGATAGCGACCATGTCTTTCTATGGGTCTCACCCCGACGAGGTCTACGGAGATTTTGTTGAGGCATCAAGTTATCTCCAAGGTTCATTGGACCTTTTCAAGTCCCCGGCAGAGTTGGCAAGGTGGCATACCACTTAGATCTTCCACCTCAGTTGCACCGGGTGCATAACGTCTTCCACGTATCCCAGCTGAGGAGATGCGTGCACGACCCTTCTCACATCATCGACCATGGCGAGTTGGATGTCGATGATGGGGAGACTTTTACAGAGGTTCTAGTAGAGATTGATGATCTAAAGGAGTGGGTCCTTTGTGAATGGTCGATACCTCTGGTGCGCGTTCGCTGGCAGCATGAGAACCTGTAGGAGAGAACTTGGGAGTGGGAGGCTCAGATGCGTGCTTAGTACCCACACTTGTTTACCTAGTTTGAGTTGTGGCTTATGGGGACATAGATCCCTGAGGTGGGGAGAATTTAAAGACCCGAAATTTCCATGTATTTTTTTTTTAAAATAAATGGGAATTTTATGAGTCTGCTAAAGTTGACGGCGTGTGATTTCGAGGCCCGGAGTGCCCAGAATGAATTTCTGAACTTTTATTCGGGTATGTTCAGTAAACGTGCGAGCGGGTTTTTCTAAATTTTGAACCAGTGCTCGAAATTGAAATCTGAGGGAACTGTTGAAATCACAACACCATTATTCGCTTAAGGAGACTTTCACCTCGATGGCAGACGGTTGAGGGTGAAAGTTAGTTTTTGGGTTTTTCGTGGAAATAATAAATAAAATAAACACACGATTTATTTTATTTTTGTTGTAACCACCCTCCATGTGAAAGTTGGAAGTGGGGACCACCAGACCTTGGCCTACCATGAGAGGTTATGGTGGTGGGGACCACCCGAACCATAACCTCCCATGAGAGGTTATAGTGGTGGGGACCACCGGGATTAAACCCCCTTGAAACCCCCCTTTAATTGGGAGAAACCCTCAACTCCCTAATAAATGTGGGGGGAGCCTCTTCAACACCTCTACAATTTAATTATTCTAACACTCCACAATTTAATTGTGCCAACTCTCCCTTAATCAATTAAACCTTTTTGAATAATATTCCAACGACTTAATAGATATTATAATCTATTATCTTGGGCTGCCTTTTCTTTTTGGGTGGAATTTGGGGAGAGGAGGAACTTGGGAGAAAGATCCCAACGTAGAACGCTCCACCGAAGAAGAACACTGACGAGGAACGCCTTTGACTGCGAAGAATGACCTTGACTTTGATTTTCTTCCTCAGAACTTCCTCCGACATGGGACGTGTTCGTCTACAACGAATCGGCGTCCGTTTTTTCGCACCAACATCAACCAACAACGAACAAGTAGGGGTTTAATGCTGTATGATTGTCACTTCACAAGTACACCCCACTTCTTTTTCTTTTGCGGGTTGGGAAGAATCTTTGCAGGAGGGTTTTACATGCTTCATTCTTGTGAACCTCTTGCTACTGCTCTAATGTGGAGAGTGCGGGCCAAACTAACATGGCCCATCCTCTCCATAACCATTTTGTTGTTTTGTGGTGTTCTTCAAAACGGAGGAAAGCGACGAAGGCGAAAAAGGTGAAAAAGGAAACCACACCACCACCCATGGACTCCGCGACCCGCGCCACCCCCATAGTGCTCGCCTCCCGACCAAACCGGCCTCGCGCCGCTACCAGCCGAACCGGCCCTGAACCGCGCCGCACCTCGACCGCGCTGCGCCCCGGCTACCCCGACCTCCCAGCCGAACCGACCCCTGACCACCCCGGCCTCACGGACGAACTAGCCCCCGAACACCCTAGCCTCCCAGCCGAATCGGACCCCGGCAACCCTAGCCTCCCGGCAGAACCGACCCCCGGCCACCCTGGCCGAACTGGCTGAACCGACCCCTGACCACCCCGGCCTCCCAGTCGAACCGGCCCTCGGCCACCCCGGCCTCCAGGCCGAGCCTCCCTAGCCACGCCATCCACTGGGTGAGCCACCCTAGACACTCCAGGCTCCCGACCGAACTAGCCCCAGTCACGCCACCCACTGGCCGATCCAGCCCTGACCGTGCCACCCCGGCCCCCGGGACGAGCCGCCCTGAGCCGCGCCCCTGCGGCCCACTAAGCCGAACCAGACCATCCCTCTGGGCCGAGCCGCCCATGCTGCGCCCTCCGGGACGAAACACCCTTGGGCCGACCTGCGGATGGTCAGCGCCCTCGTGGCCGGTCCGTGCCCTCACGGCTCTCTATGGCCCCTCGCGGCCTGCTGGGCTGGGCCCAACAAGCTGGGCCGAACCCAACAGGCTGGCCTGCACGACGGGCCAGGATAGACCCAACGGGTCAGGTCGGGTCGACCCGAACCAGGTCAGCCCAGTCAGGGTTGGGCCGGGTTGGTCCGACCGGGTCGGACCGGACCCGGGCCCACTACGACCCATTTACGCTCTTTCGGACATATCTTTGGTACTGGAATTCCGTTTGACGAACCGTTAGCGGAAATGGAAATCTTGGAGCGTGAGAGTCTCTTTGAGTATACCCCACTGGAGTTTGGGGTATAGTTGAGATACGGTCAGGTTGGATCGTGCACAAATCCAACCGGGCCCCTAGGACTAAAAGGTTATTAACTCACAGACCGGGCGTCCGATTGGCACTCCGTTTGTTGCGTTGAGACCCCTATGACATGGTGGACCTTTGAGATACTTCTTAATGGGAATTAGTAACAGTTGTAGTATAGATAAGTAGCTTGTGGAGCAGATCCTTCCCGAGACGAGCGAGCGTAGTGCAGAGACCTAGTAGCTAGCTGAGACCTGATGACTGCTGACCGTTTTGACTCGGAGTGACTCTACTAGCCCAGTGGGGAGCACCTTGGTGTCACAGAAGACCCACAGTGGGGAGCGCCTTGGTGTCAGGGTAGAACCACGGTACTCGACAGGAGGATTACCTCAGCAGGCTATGAGGGGGAGTGGTTGCACCCAAATTTACCCTACGGGTAAAAGCGATCGATGTAGTACATGTAGGGGTCGAGTCCACAGGGACCGAAGAAGTAACCTTGAGACGCTATGATTTGGTGAAGGATGGGCTATGAAGTAGCCAACTTTGGTTTTGATTTTGGAAGGTTTAAATAACACTAATAAACCTACGTGAATTCAATTTAATGAAAATGGGTTGATCTAGGATTATGCTCGGGGTGGATTGAATGAATTTTACTTCTTTAAACAATTTTGGTTTTATTAATTCTAGATGAATCCATTCTTTAAAAATAACACTACCTTCATCATTTTCTGGTTTGGTGCTTACTAAACACAACTACTAATACCCTATACACTTAGAGAATCAAATTCATGATCTCTCCGAGGTATATGGTCATTTAGTAATTGAATTTATTTTGCTCAAACACAGTAAAGATGAAGAGTAGAAATAACTGAAGAATGGATGTCTTAAATTAATTATCCATTTAACAACAATTCGTTCATAAAATAACATTCAATCTAGCCTTTTCATCCTCCTAAGATCAACCCATTAAGGGTTTAGCCCTCCATTGATGGTATACTATCAATGGTGGGCGGAAGATGGCTAACAAGAATTGGATTGAAGAAATTAAAACCGCGGAAATAACGAGCACTCCTCCGTGTGTGTGAATGAAATTCACACCTATGTGTGAACTAATTCACAACAACACAGAGATATCACCGTGCTTTGTGATTATAAAGTTTTAATAAATGAAATGGAAAATATATAAGAGAAGAAGTTGATTAAGAACAAAAAGAAAAACTTACATGGAAATGGAAAACATTACAAAGGAAATTTGGAAGCAAACATTACAATGAAACAAAGCATCCAAGATGATATGAAAATTTTTCACCCCCATTCCCTTCACCAATAGATCCTTATATAGGAATATTAGGAGCCTTAGGTACATCCCCCAACAATTAATTCACCCCTCAACAATTAAGAGAGTCAAAAGGAAATTGACATTTCGAAGTTGACCCGGAAAACTGTCCAGATTCGTCCTCCATTTTGACGTATGAATTCGAAATTGAAGAAGGCCGATTCCGGAGGTGTCATAAATATAAAATATCTTCTTCCATGTGTCCTCTATGAGCTGTAAAAAATTTCAGGAAATTTCGCTCAGCCGTTTGGAAGTTATGGTCGAAATGGTGGAACAGATTTCTGCGCATTAATGACGAGTCCACCATTTAAATCTAAACTTCAGATCCCTTTATCATCATGATAACATCAGAATTAGCTCCGGCCACAGTTGAATAAAATGATCCTCATATTTTTATCTTTCTACTGTATAAATTTGAGCTTCATTGGGCTTGGTTTCTGGGCCCCACATTTGTTTGATGGGCCTTAGGCCCATTATGCTTTTTTCCAGCATGTTTTTGCCTTCAGGCGCAAAATTCTCCATCTTCCTTTGGGATTCATCCATCGGACCTAAAAGATAAAATGTTCCAAACAAAGTGATCAATCATATCCCAAAATTTCAAATTAAAATGATGAATATTTTAATTTACACAAGCAAATTATTGAGTGAGCCCAAATTGACATTTTAAGCATGAATTGCACAATGATGGGAAATGAAGTTCAATTTCTGAATTGGACTAAAATTGATGTTTATGAACTTTTAAACACATTAATATTAAGAACTTAACAATGAATATTAGCCACTTTTAGTGACTAATCACACCCCCCAACTTGAGTTTTGCTAGTCCCGAGCAAAATAAATTACAAATATGAAATTGAAATCCCCTTTTCCAAAAACATTTAAATACACATTTCTCACTCAAAAGATCTCATACCAAAAAAATTATGGAACCCTTCAAAATCATTTAAAACAAGCTAGGTCCATATGCATATCCCAAGCCCAAGCCCATTCCTTTGTTCAAATTCATCGCCACATTTCATCCAATTCAAATTAAGCATGATAAAGTGTTGTGCATCATAAAAGATATGGGGCCCATTTTATTGTTCAAGGGGAAAAAAATGGAAGCGCTAGGTGGGAATCACATTAAACCTTAAGATGAGTATCCTTTCTTTTTTTTTTTTGATTTTTTTTTTGATTTTTTTTAACCACAATAGATATGAAAAGACTAACTCTGGGCAAGACAACTATGGAGTCACGATCCCCAAGTGCCGGACGCCACGAATTTTGTCAATTTCATGCTCTACAATAGAGATATAAAGCCTAACTCTGGGCAAGACAACTATGGAGTCACGATCCCCAAGTGCCGGACGCCACGCATTTGGACAAAACATTGCTCTATGTGGTCATTATTATTTTTTTTCTCAATTTTTTTTTTGTTTTTCTTTTGTTTTTTTTTTGGATACTCAAATTAAACTAAAAGTGACCCCAGAACCCTATGCTATAATGAAAGGGACCCAAGAACTCAAATTTACACCCACAATCAAAAAGACGTGCATTGTGGCATTTTTATTAAGAGGATGAAAATGTAAACTTTGAAAAATCACATCGGACAACCACACTTTCCAAAAACTATGCTCATGAACTTAAACTTGCATTAAAATCAGAATCAAGGCATGCAAAATTTATTTGATATCCCATTTTAGGGTTTTCAATGTGTGTTATCATGTTCAAGGTTAATGTAATTTTTCTTTTCATGCAAGTTTTTATTCAAAAAAAAAAATCAATTTTTTATCCCCCCCCAACTTAGAATAACACTGTCCCCAGTGTTTAAAGAAAAGAAAAAAAGTTAGAAGGTGGTAGGAGAGGAGTTCAAAGATAAAATTGAGAATGAAAAACATGGAACAAATTCACCTGGTTTTTAAAGTTGAGGTTCATGATGCTCCAAATTACTCCTTTGATCTCTTTGGGGATGTAGGTACCTCCTTGATTGAACATGTATCAGCCAAAATAGTTCCTGAACCATAAAAAGAAGGACAAAGCAGACAAAACAAACAACACAATGATTTATTTAATTCCAAGTACCATCATTTTCATGTTTTTTTTAAATCAAACTAATGATACATTGTCTTCTTTTAAATTTCTGGGTAAGGTATTACTCAGGGATCACACCGCGTGACACGGATGAATACGGTGCTCCCCTTTCATACCCATCCATACTCATAAAAGAAGAACAGGTCAAGAGTCTAATAATTTTTTTTTAAACCTACAAAAACATAAATAAAATAAACTGATGATACATTGTCTTCTTTAAATTTCTGGGTAAGGTATTACTCAGGGATCACACCGCGTGACACGGATGAATACGGTGCTCCCTTTTCATACCCATCCTTACTCATAAAAGAAGAACAGGTCAACAGTCTATATATAAAAAAAAGTAACAAAATTAAGCAGAAGGAAACAAAATATGATTCCCAGTGATTGGAAACATGAAAACCACGGGTTGCCTCCCGTGCAGCGCTTTTGTTTAACGTCGTTAGCCCGACTTGTACCCTAAATCTATCAATTTTTCTCTGGTTCATATGTTGGCTCAGTTAACTCCTCCTTGGTTTCTTGTTTATTGAATGATTCAATGAATGGTTTTAACCTATGGCCATTGACTTTGAAGACATGACCACTTGTGGGATCCTGAATCTCTATTGCCCCATGAGGGTACACATGATGCACTAGGTATGGACCAGACCATCTGGACCTTAGCTTTCCTGGGTGTAGATGAAGTTTTGAACTATACAAGAGCACAAATTTTCCAAGCTCAAAGTGTTTGACTTTGAGATTCCTAGATTGGTAGGCTTGAACTTTAGATTTATTGATCCTTGAATTTTCATAAGCCTCCATCCTAAGTTCCTCGAGTTCATTAAGATCTAATTTCCTTTTTGTTTCAGCCAAAGAAATGTCAAAGTTCATTTTTTTTATTGCCCAAAAGGCCTTATGCTCAATTTCTACAGGTAAATGACATGCTTTTCCATAAACCAATCTATACGGTGACATGCCTAGGATAGTTTTGAAAGCAGTTCGATATGCCCAAAGGGCATCTAAGAGTTTCTCGGTCCAATCTTTCCTAGAGGGATTGACAGTTTTTTCAAGAATTTGTTTAATTTCTCTATTTGCCAACTCAGCTTGACCGTTGGTTTGAGGATGGTATGCAGTGGAAACTTTATGAGTAATACCATACTTAGACATGAGTGAAGCGAATGGGCGGTTGCAGAAATGGGTTCCACGATCACTGATTATAGCCCTAGGAATTCCAAATCGAGAAAATATATGCTCTTTCAAAAATCGGATCACAACATGGTGGTCATTGGACTTGGTGGGAATGGCTTCAACCCATTTTGAGACATAATCAATAGCTAAGAGGATGTAGAGGTATCCCTTAGAGTTTGGAAAGGGTCCCATGAAATCAATTCCCCAACAATCAAAGATTTCAACGACCAGAATGGGAGTGAGGGGCATTTGATTCCTTTTGGTAATGGATCCTAATTTCTGACACTGAGGACAACTTTTGCAGAATTGGAAGGAATCCTTAGTAAGGTTCGGCCAGTAGAAACCACTTTGTAGGATCTTTGCAGTGGTTTTCTTTGTTGAAAAGTGGCCTCCACATGCCTCTCCATGACAAAATTTTAGAATGGACTCTTGCTCAGACTCGGGAATACATCTCCTGATGATTTGATCAGGACAGAACTTGAAGAGGTAAGGATCATCAAACACATAGTGTTTTACATCAGAAAGGAATTTCCTCTTAGCTTGGGTCCCCATGAATTTTGGAATGTCACCCGTCACCAAATGGTTTGCTATGTCAGCATACCAAGGGCAATCACTCACTGAATAAAGGTGCTCATCGGGAAATGAATCAGACACAGAGAGGTGGTGTGAGTTGTCTTTGAATTCCATCCTAGAGAGGTGATCAGCTACAATATTTTCAACACCCTTTTTATCCTTAATGGTTAAATCGAACTCTTGAAGAAGAAGGACCCACCTAATCAATCTAGCCTTGGCATCTTGTTTTTGGAAAAGGTATTTTAGGGCTGAATGATCAGTGAAGACAATGATGGGTGATCCTAAGAGATAAGACCTGAATTTCTCTAAGGCAAAGACAACAGCAAGCAACTCTTTCTCAGTGGTGGTGTAGTTTATTTGTGCATCATTTAATGATTTGCTTGCATAAGAAATGACATGTGGAGTTTTCTCACACCGTTGTCCTAAGACTGCTCCTACAGCAAAATCACTTGCATCACACATGAGCTCAAAAGGAAGTTTCCAATTTGGAGATTGCATGATAGGTGGAGATATAAGAGTTGACTTGAGTGTAGAGAATGATTCCTCACAGCTTTCTGTCCATAAAAATGGAGCATCTTTTACCAATAGAGCACAAAGTGGTCGAGAAATAGAGCTGAAATTCCTAATGAACCTTCTATAAAAACCAGCATGTCCTAAGAAGGACCTCACTTCCTTAACATTTTTAGGAGAGGGAAGGTGACGAATGATGTCAACCTTAGCTTTATCAACTTCAATCCCTCTACCAGATACCAGATGACCTAGAACAAGTCCTTCCCTTACCATGAAATGGCATTTTTCCCAATTTAGTATGAGATTCTTATCCTCACACCTTGACAAAACCTTTTCAACATTTATAAGGCATCCCTCAAAAGTATCCCCAAAGATGGAGAAGTCATTCATGAAGACCTCTAAAAAATCCCCCACCATATCCGAGAATATTCCCATCATGCACCACTGGAAGGTACCAGGGGCATTACATAACCCAAAGGGCATGCGTTTGAAGGCAAAAGTGCCAAATGGACAAGTGAAGGTTGTTTTTCCTTGATCCTCTAAGGAGACTTCGATTTGATTATACCCTGAGAATCCATCTAGGAAGCAATAGAATTGATGACCCGCCACTCGCTCGAGGACTTGATCAATAAAGGGTAATGGGAAATGGTCTTTCTTGGTACAAGAGTTGAGCTTCCTATAGTCAATACAAACTCTCCATCCACTACTGACCCTTGTTGGAAGTTTCTCTCCATCCTTGTTGGTTATTACTGTGATTCCAGCCTTCTTTGGAACCACATGGATTGGGCTAACCCACTCACTCTCAGCTATAGGATAGATGATACCGGCTTTTAACAATTTCAAAAGTTCTTTTCTCACTACTTCCATGAGATTAGGATTGAGTCGCCTCTGAGGTTGACGACATGGATTTGACTCAGATTCAAGAATAATTCTATGAGTCCCAATAAGTGGGCTAATCCCAGGGATATCAGATAGGGTCCACCCAATGGCTTTCTTGTGTCTCCTAAGAACATCTAGAAGCATCCTCTCATGATCGGATTCAAGGGAGGAAGAAATGAAAACAGGAAAGGATTGATTGTCCCCTAAGAAAGCATACTTTAGTGATGAAGGTAAGACTTTAAATTCAAGATCAGATTGGTCATGACTTTCCATGAATGGTTGAGACTTTGTATTGAACTTAGTTTCTTTGTTCAGATTTCTTGACAAAATTGGTTCCTTGTGAATAGAATTTTCGTCCACTAAATTTTCCAGAGTAGTGTCATGAATGGCTATGGACTCAATGTTATTGATTTCAACCATGGTATCATTGATTGGTGATTCTAGAAATTCATCAATAGAGCTGTCGGAAATAGATTCAATCCAAGGAGGCAAATTTCCCTCATGTGAATAAAGAAAATCAATCTCTTCTTGACTTAACCATCCTTCGGTAACTCCTTGATGTTCATTGAGTTCATTATCAACACTACCAATCCAATTAACCTCATGGATCTCTTCATCATCCCCAATTTGAGAGTTTGCATTGTAGATATTCAAGTCTAGACTCATGTTCCCAAAGGTGATGGTCATGTTCCCATTTCGGACTCGGATTACAGAGTTGATTGTTGCAAGGAAGGGACGACCCAGTATGATTGGGGTTTGATCCCTAGGACCTAAGCTTGGGTAATTGTCCAGAACAATGAAGTCAGCTGGGTAAATGAAATTTTCAACCTTCACCAAAACATCTTTTAAGATCCCCTTTGGAACTCGAACACTACGATCAGCAAGTTGAAGAGTGACAGATGTGGGTTGGATTTCTTCGAGCCCTAACTGACAGTACATGGCATATGGAATGAGGTTCACACTAGCACCTAGATCACACAAGGCTTTGACAACTTTGTTCTCTCCTAGTTCAACATTTATGTAAGGGCATCCTGGGTCTTTCATCTTAGGAGGAATGGTCCCTTGAATGGTGGTACTCACATTAGCAGCCAAAAGGACTTGGTTTTTATGTGAAAATTTTCTTTTAAAAGTGCACAAGTCCTTAAGATATTTTGAGTAGGAAGGTATGGTTTGGATGGCATCGAGAAGGGGAATGTTCAACTTGACTTGTGAGAAGATTTCCCTCAATGTTTCACTCAATTCAGGCTTAGTTTTCCCCCTCATGCGTTGAGGAAATGGTGCAGATTGTGGAGTTGTTTGTTGAAGTGTTGTTTCATTCACATTATTATCAGTTTCATCAGTTTGATCTTGTAGTTCATTTGAATTTTCATTAGAGTTTGAAGCTTCACATGGTTTCTGACTTATCTGTTCAGGTTGTTCAATTGATTTCCCACTTCTTAAAACTGTCACAGCCTTTAGTTGTTCGTGAGTTGTTTGAGTGAAACTTGTCTCTCCCCTTGATGTTTGTTGTGGAATGGATTGTGTGGGCATGGGTGCCTTTCCAGTTTTTATGGTTTGAAGTTCTTGTTTAATGGATGAGAATTCTGAGTTCATTTTGTCCATTTGTTTGCACAGTTGTTCTAGAAGGCTTTGTGGAACATTTTGGGTTGGTGCTTGAGCTTGTGGGTTTATTCCAGGAGGATACTTTGGTTGTTGGATAGGTTGTTGATATTGGACATGAGGATTTTGGAATTGGACCGGTTGTGGTTGGAACTGATTATGAGGTTGAAAGTTTTGTTGAGGGTATGGGTTGATACATTGTTGTTGTGTTGGTTGTTGATTGTCCTTCCAACGAAAGCCCGGATGGTCGTTATACCTTGGATTGAAGGTGTTCGTGAATTGTGGCTTTTGAAAGTTCATTGCATTAACTTCTTCTGGTGGTCCTCCTAAAAGAACATCCTTGATGGAAGGAATGGTTGGACAATTATCAGTCTTGTGGTCATTCTTGTCACAAATTGTACAAACAAGCTCAACAGTTTGGGTTTTGTGGACCTTCCTAAGATCAATCTCCTCAACTTTCCTCGTGAGTGCAGAAAGTTTTTCTCGAAGGTTTTCTTCTTCTCCAAGATTGTACATTCCACCAGATTTGGGTGGCTTCTCATAGTATGGTGATGTTCCCCATGTTTGGTTTTGTTCAGCAATATTTTCTAGATACTCGTAAGCATCATTTGGGGCTTTGTTTTTGAAGGTTCCATTACACATCATATCAATGAATTGTTTGTTTCCGGGACCCAACCCTTCATAGAAAATTCTCACTTGTTCTGGGATTAAGAAACCATGGTGTGGTACCATGTTTAATGTGTCCTTGAACCTTTCCCATGTTTCATAGAATGTTTCTCCCTCTCTTTCAAAAAAGTTTTGTATGCTCTTTTTAAGTGCAATTGTTTTGTGATGGGGGAAGTATTTTTTATAAAATTCTCGTTGAAGCTGGTCCCAAGAGTGAATGGATGCTGGTCTCAAATTGTTTAACCAATTCTTTGCTCAGTCCTTAAGGGAAAAAGGGAAAAGTCTCATTTTAGCAGATTCAATTTGATTTGGTGGGCACATGGTTTCGACAATGTCATTAAATTCTTTAACATGAAGGTAAGGCATCTCAGACTCCATCCCATGGAAGGTTGGAAGGTGGTTCAGGACATGGGGTTTGAAAACATATTGGGCATATCCTATGTTATCATGCCTAATGCATGAGGGTGCATTGGTCCAGGTTGGTGTGAGGTAGTCATTCATGGTCGGGTCTGCAACAATTCCCAAGTTAGGGTCCTGCCCGTTATTTTGGTTCCCTCCCCGGTTTATGATTTGGTTTTGTGGGAGATTCTCCATTGTATCGAACTCAACGTCTGAATTTGGAGTATTAGGAAGATTTGGATCTAAAGGAAATAGACCTCTTTTAGTGCTTGACTCCCCAGCCCTAGGAGTATCCACCCTAACTAATCTGTTTGAGTTATCGCGGGTGTAGGCGGACATGCGCCAAAAGAAAAAAAAAGCGAGAAAGGGAAAAGATAAGAGAATTTGGATGAGAATAGAAGAATGGGGGTAAGAAAAGAAGGTTTTTGGTCTAAAGAACTTACTTGGTCCCCGGCAACGGTGCCAAAATTTGGTTGCGCCCAAATTTACCCTACGGGTAAAAGCGATCGATGTAGTACATGTAGGGGTCGAGTCCACAGGGACCGAAGAAGTAACCTTGAGACGCTATGATTTGGTGAAGGATGGGCTATGAAGTAGCCAACTTTGGTTTTGATTTTGGAAGGTTTAAATAACACTAATAAACCTACGTGAATTCAATTTAATGAAAATGGGTTGATCTAGGATTATGCTCGGGGTGGATTGAATGAATTTTACTTCTTTAAACAATTTTGGTTTTATTAATTCTTGATGAATCCATTCTTCAAAAATAACACTACCTTCATCATTTTCTGGTTTGGTGCTTACTAAACACAACTACTAATCCCCTATACACTTAGAGAATCAAATTCATGATCTCTCCGAGGTATATGGTCATTTAGTAATTGAATTTATTTTGCTCAAACACAGTAAAGATGAAGAGTAGAAATAACTGAAGAATGGATGTCTTAAATTAATTATCCATTTAACAACAATTCGTTCATAAAATAACATTCAATCTAGCCTTTGCATCCTCCTAAGATCAACCCATTAAGGTTTTAGCCCTCCATTGATGGTATACTATCAATGGTGGGCGGAAGATGGCTAACAAGAATTGGATTGAAGAAATTAAAACCGCGAAAATAACGAGCACTCCTCCGTGTGTGTGAATGAAATTCACACCTATGTGTGAACTAATTCACAACAACACAGAGATATCACTGTGCTTTGTGATTATAAAGTTTTAATAAATGAAATGGAAAATATATAAGAGAAGAAGTTGATTAAGAACAAAAAGAAAAACTTACATGGAAATGGAAAACATTACAAAGGAAATTTGGAAGCAAACATTACAATGAAACAAAGCATCCAAGATGATATGAAAATTTTTCACCCCCATTCCCTTCACCAATAGCTCCTTATATAGGAATATTAGGAGCCTTAGGTACATCCCCCAACAATTAATTCACCCCTCAACAATTAAGAGAGTCAAAAGGAAATTGACATTTCGAAGTTGACCCGGAAAACTGTCCAGATTCGTCCTCCATTTTGACGTATGAATTCGAAATTGAAGAAGGCCGATTCCGGAGGTGTCATAAATATAAAATATCTTCGTCCATGTGTCCTCTATGAGCTGTAAAAATTTCAGGAAATTTCGCTCAGCCGTTTGGAAGTTATGGTCGAAATGGTGGAACGGATTTCTGCGCATTAATGACGAGTCCACCATTTAAATCTAAACTTCAGATCCCTTTATCATCATGATAACATCAGAATTAGCTCCGGCCACAGTTGAATAAAATGATCCTCATATTTTTATCTTTCTACTGTATAAATTTGATATTCATTGGGCTTGGTTTCTGGGCCCCACATTTGTTTGATGGGCCTTAGGCCCATTATGCTTTTTTCCAGCATGTTTCTGCCTTCAGGCGCAAAATTCTCCATCTTCCTTTGGGATTCATCCATCGGACCTAAAAGATAAAATGTTCCAAACAAAGTGATCAATCATATCCCAAAATTTCAAATTAAAATGATGAATATTTTAATTTACACAAGCAAATTATTGAGTGGGCCCAAATTGACATTTTAAGCATGAATTGCACAATGATGGGAAATGAAGTTCAATTTCTGAATTGGACTAAAATTGATGTTTATGAACTTTTAAACACATTAATATTAAGAACTTAACAATGAATATTAGCCACTTTTAGTGACTAATCAGGGAGCGCACTTGGTGACGCAACAGACCCATGGTGTGGAGCGCGCTTGGTGATGCGGTAGATCCACGGTACTCGACAAGAGTAGTACCTCAGCAGTACAAGGTTAGTGGGAAGTGTGCTTGGTGTCGTGGTAGGCCCACTGTACTCTATAGAGGAGGAGTTCTCCAGTAGCCGAGGTTTCGACAATGTGACTGGGGATGTTACTTGATACTACCCCTAGAATAAAATCCTAGTTGAGCTGAGTCAGTTTTTCTATGTTTTCCTCATGATTGAGATGGATCACTTTATAACTTAGGTATATGTATGGGTATATGCCTAAGTAAGGTTATCTGTTGATTTTATACTTTGTGGTTTATCCTTGTTGGATTTTGTGAGACCTTGAGGGTCTCGGGGTCCCTACTGAGTATCGTTATACTCACCCATGCACGGGCTATACCCGTACCTTGTTATGTTGGTTGCAGACGACAGACAACACTGAATGAGGCTGAGAGTACCAAGACTGGATGGTGCCCAGAGGTGGACCATACATTGTGTCGGTACGTGAAGGAGATGGACGGACGCGAAGTGCTGATGAGGCTATCTGTACCTACCCTTCAAGTATGAATCCCAGAGGACGACCCAATAGCTGTTTTTATTTCTTTTTCTTTAGTGGTATTGTTTTCAGTTGTACTTGTTCCTTTACTATTGGGCTTGTATTCTAGCCCCTTTTACTTTCATCACTCTTTTGGTTATACAGTTTACTTGTGTTCGTATCTTGTTGTGTGTGTTTATAGGTTATAAAGGCAACGCCTTCCCAATTTTAGGGAATTATGCCTTTGGTGCTAGTCGCCAGCCCCTGGCCTATGGAAGACGGGCCTGGGGTAGTCACGGAATGGGCCGCGGGGGATGGGTCGTGACATTATACCAATTAAATGGCCAGTTCTAGTAGCACTGAGTTGGAAATAGCTCGTGTAGAGGCAATATAGGCTCATACCAAGGCATAAAATGCCACACAAATTTCCATGAAGGAGCATGAACGAAATCAAAATCCAATGATGAATTTATGAAATTTATGGTAGCCTTATGTCCTTTACTCCCACCAAATACCACCACAACTTGTGATACATATATATCGATGATGCGTACATTATATGGCACACCGGGCGATGGTCCTAGTGGTGGTCAAGATGATGATGTTCCTAGAAATGGTCCTAGTGGTGGTCAGGATGATGACATTCCTAGAGACGGTGATGCTGAGGATGATGATGATGATGTTGGTGGTGGTGGTGATGATATTGGTCATGATGAGAGAGAGATTGATCCTTTAGATTTTTGACAAATATTTATGACACATGATGTTTGAAAATTGGACATGAATGAATATATGTGATGTTTTAAATGTGTGTTGTCACTAGTTGAATTCATTAATTATTTTTTCATGTTATCATTGTTTGTATATTGGTTGGAGATGTTTGTATCAACTATTTGGTGATTTTTGTAGGTAATTGGCCAAGGTGGGAGTGATTTCTATAGGTAATTGGCCACCTTATATACGAATAGTTTTAAAATCATTGGTATAGACCTATACCAATATTTTAGTACAACTATTGGTGTAGCTTGTAGCCTGGGAAGTCTATTCCAACGGTTTATAAACTGTTGGTATATGTATTTTCCAATAGTTTTTCAAACTGTTGGTAATGACCTATACCAACAGTCTTATCAGAACTGTTGGTAAAATGAAATTCCAGTAGGCCTATACCAATAGTTTTCTATAAAAATTTAGTATAGTGTTATAACCACACCATATAACCCAAAAGTTTAAGGAACCATCAGTATTGACAATACCAATAGTTCAAAGTGAAATTACAATGGTTTCAAACTATTGTTATAGGGTAAAAATCTAGTATTGATTGATTCTCCTTTACTTACAACATGACTTTGATGTGTATAAGGAAATGTGAATTTAGGAATTACTGCACATTACATTATATTGATTGATGTTTATATGTAAGAATCACCATAGATACTCATTATTATCAAAATAGATTTGATGTGGATAATGTAATGTGCATTTAGTAATTACTCCACACTACATTATAATGATCGATGAATGCTTGGTCAAGATGTTATTTGACACACCATCCCAAAGCAACTCATATCTTATGACCATGATAATACCATAATTCACTTTCACATTCCTTAAAACTCTTAAAGGAATCTTATGAGGTATATTTACCACTATCTTACCCTTGGAATAGTTCACGCTCTCTAGCTAGACTAATTTTGAAAGCTTTGTGACCTACCTTTATTTTTAAAGGCTTATTTGTCCAAAACTAAGTATATAAGTGTGTCAATAATACCTAAGATCTTTAACTTCAAAGATTCTAAAGCCATACTAGGTATATCCTTGAAAACTACTATGTTTTTCTTGAAAAAGTATTATATTTCCACAACTAGGTATATACGTCTTACATTTTATACCCATATCATATTGCCAATGATTCAAGTATTACTGAACTATTAGTTGAGTATTATACACCACAAACAACATTCATTCCATAACTAGAATAATATCTCCTTGTGTCCGATGAAAACATGAGATTAATATTTTGGTAATACTTAACAAAATTTCAACTAGAATCATTTAATTGAAAATTAGAAGTTGTGTGCTTCTCATTGCTGACTCAGGAACTACCCTTTTTTATCCACTTCATGAACACACCTTACTTCTAATAAAATTTATATACTTACTTGGTTACTATATTTAAATAAAAATATGTGATATGAATATTTTATTTAATACCCAAAAAAGTATAACATTACTTACAATTGATTAATATACCTGAACAAGAATAGAATACTTGCTTCTTCAATTAGGTTTATTGAATTTAAACTTCCATATATTTCTTTCAAGATATGTAAATAAAATAACCTCCTATATGATAACCAACCTGTTTTATTTGAAGGACATTGTAAAGGTTCCTTTGAAATTACACTTATCATTGCCCTTTTTTCCTTATCTTTCAAATTATTTACCATATGAACTAAAAATTTCTATAAGTTCTTTTTGACTTGGTGAACCTTACCTAAAAGGTAATGAAGTGTTTTCCCTATACTATTTGTTTTTGTAATATTAAAAATAACTAGAGTAAACGAGCGATAAAAATATTATAAAGGGGTGTATTGAAAAATCATGATCCATATTTCAATTTAAACATATACAGTGTAATCATCATCCATTCAAATCTCACTTCACTTTCTCCTTGAAAGCTTCTCAGAGATGAGACTACATGTAAAATCATCCATGTCCTGATGTTGTATCCACAACTCACATTGGACATCGATGATATCATTATGAAATAACCATCACATGATAAATACATGAGTCTCCTATAATAATTTTTCTCACCCTCACTTTCTAAGGAGGCTTTATAGGTATTGGGGCCACTAAGACCTTGAATTTACGATGTTGTAGTTATTTGCACAAAGTACTATACTACTCTTTTGAAAATCATGCTAGTTTGAACATTTTATTTTTCCAATATTATCACAGTGTAATTGTAGGATTACTTATTATTTTCTACAAAAAATAAAATCTAGAAAATTAGTACTTTTATTTGATTACTGAATTAGACATTAATGATTATTTAAATCATTGAATGTCTCCCACTATTTTATCAAAATATAGAAACCCTCTGTACTAGAATTGGAATACTCTACCTCTTGAGTATTCTAGTGGCATGGATCCTTAAAACCTCTTCTCATAGTTTACAAGCTATGGATACACCAATACTCAGAGAGTTTAAGGTAGGAATTTGACTGGCCAATCACATTAATATGTAGCTCCATGAACTATTGAGTGAAGTCCCAAATTATAAAATAAAAAACTTGACTTACTCAATTCTTTCCTATAAAGATAAAATAAGCTAGATATGGAAACTTCTTTACTACCATCATTAGATAAGTCAACCCATCGCTCTCATAATAACTCACTAAAAGGCACCCTAAAAATTGGATAGAGAGCACCTCGTACACCCATTTTTTTCTTCAAATTAAAATGATTGAAGGCCTTTGCAACTTAATATTTCTTTGAGGGTTTTTAAAATTTCTCAACAAATTCAATTATTTTATATTAAATATGTCCATACTATGTTGTCCTGATTACAACTGAACAATCATTAATAGAATACATTCATTACTTCTTTATGCATTTTTTTGTTTATTATTTTATGTGTTTCCCACTATCATGAAAATGCATAAAATAATAAACAATTAATAATAGAAATAAATTACCTAACTGGTCTTGAACATCTAATATTAGTTGATCTATTTATACTTAATGGATCAACCATGGCCTAGGGGCATCATACCGGAGTCGGGTCTTGACCCATGATTCAACTCATCCCCAGTCTAGTGTGTCCATATCTCATCTAGGTTTTTGTATTGACTTGGAATGGTCCATGACTTACAACATCATAGTCAATAGTACATCAATACTTGCATATAGGTGAGGGGCTATCATGAAGCACAATATACATACAGATAATTTGGACACATACCCTTGTATATATTGAATGAAAAGAAGATGATGCACAAACTGTTATAAAATTAACTACTTATTACAAACATCAGATGTAGTTGTAATAAATAATTAAATAAATTAATCCACACATACATAGGTTCAGTCAATGATCAAGACCAATGAAGGGGTAAAATAAAAGTGCGATAAAATTAAATTGTAATAAATTTAAAGTATAAGGGCATTTAAATAAATTAAATGAATTATTTAAATTCAAATAATTTATTCTTATTCGATCCCAAAATCAATTTAATTTTTATTCCAAAAATTAAAATAATTAATTAATTTAATTTAAAACTAAAAATAAATTAGTTTTTTATAATATTAAAATATTAATATTTTTTAAACAAAAAATTAATTAAATTAATTATTGATTATATAATGTTTTTTCTAGATCCCGAAACCCTACACAGGATAACTGGGAGTCAGTTTGACCTTGTGCAGACCCATTCCATTCTGGGCAGACCTCGTGTAGGGCTATTATGGGCCATGTAGGCCCACCTTGACCTGTTTTGGGTCAGATGGACCCACCTAGGCCTGTTATAGGGTGGGACGGGTCAGATAAGACTTGCAAAATGCATACTGATCGATCAAACAAGGAAGGGGTACCCCGGATGGGGTTCATGCGTAGGTATCAAATGTGGCTGGGGGTTTCTAGTCACTAGGAGTGGTAGTGGATGGATGTGGGCCGAGATATGGTGTGGTGGATGGGGTAGCCGTGCATCGCAATGGGTGTATCTAGGGAAACCCGATAAGGGGCGAAACATAGGGTCAAGCGGTGAGGGGGATCACTATGAGCGGAGGTGGACGATGCTGGAAAAGTTTTTATTAGAGGAAACCGTAACAACCATTGGGTGTGAGATTGGGTGGTGGTTGGATCCACGATTGATGGTGGCGCGACACACCTTGGCCAGGAGCGGCGAATCGTGGCTGCTGGAGGGAGGGGCTTGTGTGGGCTGACATGACTTGGGAGGTAGGAGGAGGTCATCGAGTTGTTGGATGGCACAACAGTGTGACCTATCTAGGAGCAGCTAACAATGACTATTAGAGGGAGGGGCGAACAAGGCCGATGTGATTAGAAAGGAAGGAGGAGGAAACAAAAATCTTCTTCAATAAGACTCTATCCTTTTAATTTTAACCTTTCCACCCATATATAGCCTAGGTTATCTTTTTATTTTTTATTTTTCAATTTGGATAACCAACCATCCAATTGAAATTATTATTTTAAAAAAAGTTTTTCCAAAGACTATTAATAGGCTTGGTATAATGTTTTGTCCGTTGTGGGTTTTCCATGGGTCTAGGTCCCCCTCCCTTCATCAATAAAAATATTATTTTAAATAAAATAATAATATTGAGTTTCTCGCAAACATGTGAAAGATTATCTCACTAGGCGGAAAATACTTTTTCGACCGGAACCTTAGTTGGTATGTATTGGGTCACCGAAAAACAAGGTTTGAACAAAAAATCACTGGAAACCAGAATCCAACAATAATAAAAACATATAAAATATATGTTTCAAATTTTAATACCTAAAATAAAACCACAAATAATCTATATTTAAAAGTTTGGATGACCATAACTTGGTCGTTCGAAATCGGATTGACAGGTGGTCTATTCTGTTGGGACTAAATTTAAACCCTATAATTAATTTAATGATTTTTATTGACTCATAAAATTAACATGATCCCTCTGATAACATTGATGGTACCTGGGTTCACATTTTAAGCTGATTCTCTTGGTATTTAAAAAAATTTCTATCAATGTAGAGATGAAACTTTTCCATCTCCAAAAATCCAAGCCCCAGTAGAGGTTCTAGGATCTCATAAAAATTTAATAAGAATAAAAATAAATAAATGACTACCTCATTCGATTCAATGGAATGTTCGACTATATCCATTTTCCGAAGATCACTACTCGAAGGATCTGAAGCCAAACCCCTCTATATTATCCACACACACTCCAAGAATCTGTGCATATGTTGATCATCGTATTATAGGTCCTAGTGTGGAGTTATGGAGATTAATTTGACATCATGATGATCAACTTGATCCCATGCCTTCGATCTATTAAAGACATTCTTGGTTCAGTCATTCAGAGAGAGACTTTCTCTCTCTAGGATGCGGAAGAAGAGAGAATCTCTTATTCCATTAGCATGAATAGCTACTGGAATAAAGTTCCTTCCCTACACATATATATGTGATTTTTAAAGATCCTAACCCTAGTAACCCAGAGCCTATGATTACTTTATTACATTGGAACAATATACAAGGAATCAAATCCCGAAGGAATAAATAGTTTTGTAACTCCATGACCCCAGTTACCAAAAGTCAGTGCATTATTACATAACATTAGCATGATCACAAGAGATCAAGTCCTGAAAGACTGATCAGTTTAGTAGTCTTAGAAGAACTAGATACATTCATAAGTTTTACATTATATTATAAAATTAAAAAGCAACATTATGACTCCTTTGAACACACTCATATCCCTTACCCTATCCCTATAGTTCAGTCATAATAGACTTCTTTGAAACCTGGAAAAAATTAAACATAAGAAAGGGGTGAGCTCAGATGCTCAGTAAGGATAAAAATATAGCGGAAAAATTCATAAATAAGCACAAACATTTAAGGCAATGTATAAGAATAAAACACAATCCTTTTAAATATAAAATTCAGTATAATATAGAAAAGATAAATCAAATAATTCCATTTACTTATTCACATGGATATTATACTAGATGAATAATCACATGTAATATCAATAGATAATCTCGTAATTATAGAATGTATAATGCCGGACATCATAACCACATAGTCAAGGCCTCATGCCAAGATTATAAATAAAAAATATTATTAAGGCCTTGTGCCAATACACTAGTTTGTCTCACAAGACCTACTGATGTATCGAGAGGCTACAAAGGGCCCCACCCATCACTTACTACGTCCAATTCATTCCTCATATGAAAATGGAGAAACATAACATAAACATTCGTATTAAACTAGCATACGAAATGTTAATACTTTAACCATAAAACATGAATGACATAAAAATAGAAAATCCACAATCAAACATATCATAAAACTATAAATAAAATATGGAATATTGTATCATAATAAATCAACATTAATTAAACATAAAATCCAAAAGTAGATGTTGACATAGATGAAATCAATCCAAAAACTATTTGAGAGAAATATATATTTCTACTTTTAAATAATTTAAAAGTTGCATAATTATAAAAGTAAACATTTATTTTGAAAATATTCTTATAATCTTGTAAGGTAAGCTTAAAAGGTGTTATAATGGTGGAAAATAGCTGCACCCTCCATATAAGTTAAAAAACATTCTTTCTTTAATTTATCGAAAAGGTCATAAAGTACCTTGTTTGGAAAATGATGGAAAGATTCCTTTCAAAACATTTTATAAAAAGTAAAACAGGGGTATAAATTTATTTAACCCATAGTCTAGGAAATAGTAAAAATGTTTTGAAATAAATTTTTAAGAAACATATATGTGGATGATAAATAAGTCTTAGTAGATACTTACGTATAAACAACCTCAGATAATAAAGTGATTGTAAAATTAACCCTTACCTTGTACTTTTCCTTATTCGAGGGTAAATTAAACTTCTATATAATAGTTAAATCATTGTTATTAAATTATATAAGAACCAAATATATAAATATGATATCATATATTATCCTTTAATATTTCTTTGTTAATAATATTTCAGTAGTATCATTGTTTCAAATGTCAGCCGATTCATTTTCTTTTATATGTTTTGTTATGTAAGTCATATTTATTATAGATAGGATGTATTTGATTCATATACATAATGAGATTAAGTTCTTAAAAATTATTTTTTTATCATCAAATAAAAATTATTCTTGAATGGTTACGATGGGGAATGAAATCTCATCACATCGTGGAGTTGGTAGGCCATACGTGCGCATGAGCGACAATATCATTCTATTAATGGTGAAATCATATGTAATTGGATAGTATATCATATATACAGAATCATGAATATGTTATATTTATTATTTACATCAATTATACTCATTATTATACCCATAAAAATAATTAAGTGTTGAATAACAAACTACACCACAACGTGGAGACGGTAAGACGCACATACACATGTATGGTGACTTTGTCATTAATAAGATGGATAGATTAATGAATATGGTTATAACATATTTATAATAAAATCTCAGTATTTATAAGGTACTGGAGTTATTATTTTAGTATGTAAACAAAAAAGAAATAGGAAGTTGAAGAAGAAAAGAACTTTGAAAGAGCTGATGAAATAATTACCTTTTCTTTGGGTGATTCCTTTTGATTTGAACAAAAGGGATCCTTAGGTTGGATTTATGATAAAAGTAAGTCCTATAGGTTGAATTGAGGGTAGTTGGGAGGAGATTTTAGAAGGGTTTGGATGAGAAAAATGGATTTGGAGGTGTGAATTTAAGAGAAGGGGAAGTACCCTTTTATAAGAGTGGTGAGGGGAACTTTAGGAAAAACTTGAAATATTAATTTATTATGAAATTATTTTCAGTTTCTAATAGATGAAAATGGATTTATTTTGAGTATAAGGTGATGATGGGTAGAAATAATCTCAACCATTATGTTTTAGAGAATTTTAGGTCACCATATTAACATTATCTTTTAGATTTAACTCTTAGTTAAATAGTTTAACTTTTACCATGTCTTCTTGTATTTTTATACTACCTGGTTAATAGAGTTACTATAAAATTAAAAGCAAACCTCAAGTGGTTCATTAATGATATATCTAACATTATCTAAGTCATTTGGATGATTATTATATTTTTAGGAATATTATATATCATTTAATAAAATACTGTTTGTTTTAAAAATTCATTTATGTCAATTTTGACTCTATTTAGTATTTTTTTGTTAAAGTCATCACCACTTGATTAATTCGAAAAAAATACATTAAATAAACCCTAACATGTCATATTCACCTAGAAAATTCATGGATGGTATCAAAGTATTTATTTTAAATTTATTTTAATTTTTATAATATCAATTATTTTAATCTTTCATTAATAAGGTAATTACTGCATCATCATTGTGTCATAAATAAATTTAATTATTCCTCCAATGGACAAAGGCCTTCATTTTTTATTGATTTTGATAATCCACCTTTCAAGGGGTGAGGTGGAACCCTCACAAGGCCCATAGGCGTAAGTATTACATGGCCCGTAGGCCTTAGAGGAATTCATTGCCCGTAGGCTTCAAACATTACATACAACCCAGACTAACTACTTGGAACTGCTCCTCCCTCGCATCTTCATCGTGAAATAAGCTCTCTACCTTCGCATTGCTGTTCATCTAGACATTCCCATGCATGCACAGGCTTGTCCCGATGGCAGGTGCCATACCCTCTCATTCTTGCAATTCGTTTAGCTTCTGCTGTGGTGAAAGCTCCTTGCTCATCCTCCTTGTAGAGCTTGTTCCTTGTAGGTTGTCTAGTTTACATCTGCACTTAAGGTGGCCCGAAGGCCTTGAGGTGGCCCTAAGGCCTTACTGACCTGAAGGCCTAGGTGGCCCGAAGGCCTTAAAAGACTCAAGGACCAAACCGGTGGCCCGAAGGCCCAAACGGGGGCATATTCCCGGCTGCTATAGTGCCAAACAGTGCCTGCTACAGTCCTATTACAGTACCTGCTACAGTCCCTGCTACAATACTGCACAGTTCTTTCTACAGTACCCCCTGAAAATTCTGCCTCTTCCTGGATTTGATCCCTGGTCACTTGGATGCACTTACAGAGTCTTTACCAACCGGGCTAAGGCTCATGTGCTTTAATGTCTAAAAATTATAAATAAAATACCATGATGTAGGAAATATTTTTATATTTATAATGAATATTTATAGTCTAATTTATATTATGTATAACCCTATATTAAAAATGTTTTAGTTATTAAAATTTGAATTTAACACTTTTAACTCATCTTTAAATAAAATATAATAAATGTCCTATTCTAACCCAAATGGATCAGAAAGGATCTTATTTTTATCCTAAGGTTTATTTTGGTCTAAAAACACTTATCCAATAGAATTAGGATATGTTTTGGGGTAATTTTATATTATTATAGTATTATTTCTACCTTTAATTATCCTATTTACTTTTAACCATGGTAAATAAAATTTAAAAGTTACTATTAATTAACAATTATTTTCATCCTATTAAACCAAATTTTACTTACTGATGATAACCATGTCTGTCATATTTTTGAAATTCAATTCACAGGAGCGGTAAAAATACGTTTTATGTAGATTTTCAAATGTGCCTAGAAGGTGGGTAAAAGATGTTAAAATGTTCAATAAAATTTTATATATCTAATATTATTATAAAGCGACTCCAATGAATTACATTAGTCTAATATAGGTATTATGTATC
Source organism: Viscum album (assembly GCA_963277665.1). Taxonomy (NCBI): domain Eukaryota; kingdom Viridiplantae; phylum Streptophyta; class Magnoliopsida; order Santalales; family Viscaceae; genus Viscum; species Viscum album. The sequence goes on along the minus strand of OY728127.1, from coordinate 1,512,432,451 downwards.
TATTTTTACTTTAAAATAAATTTAAATTAAAAAAGAATTATTTAAATAAAAAGTCAGTTTTAAACAATAACACAGTATTTTTCACTATTCATCAAAAATTGAAAGTGTTTAAAAAAATACAAAAAATTCACCCTAAGCTAATTTTGATATTATGAATCCAAAAACGAAGTCCATTTTGAAAAATAAAATTTATAAAATTTCAAAAAGTTGGTGTTACTATTCATAACTACTTTTTAAATGGCTAGTTTGATTGGTCGTGGTGTGCTAGAACTTGGAGATGCGTACATCGCATGCTATTGCATTATTCAAGGAGAAGCGTACTATGGAAGCTTGGGGTGTTACATTCTCCCCTACTTCAAATAATTTTGTCCTATAAATTTCTAGAATATTACTGCATAAAAATATTTGGGTGGTTCTTCATCAAATGTTCCTCAGGTTCCTACATTACCTCTTCCATTTTATGGTTTCTACAAAGAACTTTTACCAGAAAAGTCATCTGGTTTCTCAACACTTGTTCTCTGGTATCAAGAATTTTTATAGGCTCGTCACAATAATACAAATTAGGTTCCAGTTCTATTTCTTCATAGGTGAGTACATGCGTTGGGTCAGGCATGTATTTTCTTAATAGTGATACGTGAAACACATCATGAACTTTGGAGAGACTTGGCAGAATTTTCAAATGATAAGCTACAAATCCAATTAGTTCTAGAATTTCTAAAGGTCTGATATACCTGGGACTTAATTTACCCTTCTTATAGAATTGAATAACACATTTCCATGGAGATACCTTTAAGAAAACATGATCTCCTACTTGAAATTCCAAATCATTCCTTCGGTTATTGGTATAGCTCTTTTGCCTACTTTGAGCTGCATTGATGTGAGTTTGGATACTATTCACCTTTTCCATTATTTCCTCAACAAGTTCTGGGCCTACAAGTATTTTTCACCAACATAATCCCAACAGGTTGGTGTGTGACATCTCTTTCCATATAACTCTTCATATGGTGCCGTATGAATACTTGAATGAAAGCTATTGTTATAGGAAAATTCTACCAGAGGTAAATACTGATCCCACATACCTTGAAAGTTAAGTTATAAAGATCTCAACATGTATTTTAAGGTTTTAATAGTTCATTCTAATTGTCCATCAGTTTGAGGGTGGTAAGTAGTTCTCAAACTAAGTTCAGTATCCAAGGCTTTCTAAAGAATTTTCCAGAATCTTGATATAAAACGGGGATCAAAATCAGAAACAATTGATAAGGGTACACCATGAAGTCTTACAACTTCATTAATATATAGTCTGGATAAACATTCAAGTGGTAAATCTTCGATTATAGAATGAAAATGTGCTGACTTGGTAAGATGATCAACAATGACCCATATTGCATCATTCCTTCTAGGAGTCTTTGGTAGCCCCATGAAAAATTCCATCGTAATATCATCCTATTTCCATTCATGTATAGGAAGAGGTTTCATAACTCCTCTAGGATGTTTTCTTCCAGTCTTCTCCTGTTGACAAACCTAAATCTTGACACATAATCAACAATCTCCCTCTTCATGTTGTCCCACCAAAAATGTTCCTTCAAATCTCTATACATATTAGTGCTCTAGGGTGTATAGAGAAATTAGATCTATGAACATCATCCAACAATTTTCTTTTTAGATCAGGTATATCAGGAACACAAATCCTCTTACCAAATTTCAAAAGTCCATCTTCATATATGAATTCAATCAATATCCCATCATTTAAAACTTTAATTTTCTTTTGAAACTCCTCCTCATCAGTCTGATAACTTTTTATCCTTTCTAGATGGTTTGGAAACCATTTGAAAATGTATTGATGTTTCACCTTCCATGATTATTCCTATATCCATATTTAATAGATCCATGAACATAGGATCCCTTTTAACTCTCATCTTATTCATAACTCCATGATCCTTTCTGTTCAAAGAATCTACCACCTTATTTTCCTTCCTCGGGTGGTAGTGTATTGTGCAATCATAACCCTTGAGTAGTTCAATACATCACATTTGCCTCATGTTGAGTTATTTCTGTGAGAAAATATACTTCAAACTCTTGTGATCAGTATATATCCCACTTTTTTCACCATAGAGATAGTGTATCTATATCTTCAGAGCAAATATTGCAGCTGCTAACTCAAGATCATGATTATGATAGTTTTGTTCATGAATTTTTTACTGCCATGATGCATAGGAAATAACTCTATCATTTTTAATGAGGAAACAACCAAGTCCTTTCTTTGAAGCATCACTATAAATAACAAACCCATCATTACCCGATAGTAGAGTCAAGATAGGATAATTGACTAATCTTCTATTCAATTATTCAAAACATTCTTCACACTCTTTTGTCCAAACAAATTTAACCCCTCTACGTGTGATCTTGGTTAATGGTTTATCTAATTTGGAAAAATTATAGATGAAACGCTGATAGTAACCTTCTAAACTAATAAAACTACATACCTCAGTTATACTAGTCGGTGCTGGCCATTCTTGGATTGCCCTTGTCTTCGAAGTATCAACAGAGATTCTATCCTTAGAGATAATATGGCTAAGAAAATAAATCTCCTAAATCTAGAATTTACACTAGATAAAATTCCAATATAATTCATTTCTTCTAAGAGTTTTCAAAATAGTGAGCAAGTGATTTTCATGATCTTAGTATATTTTTAAGTATACCAAGATATCATCAATAAATACCACTACAAAGTCATCAAGATATTCCTTGAAAACTCTATTCATTAGATCCATGAAAATAGAGGGTGCATTAGTTGATCCAAAAGGCATTATTGTAAACTCGTAATGCCCATACCTTGTCTTGAAATGCTGTCTTTGTAATGTCTTCCTTCTTCACACACAACAAATGATATCCAGATCAAAGGTCAATCTTTGAAAATTATTGAGCTCTATGAATTTGATCAAATAAATCATCAATGCGAGGTAGGGGATACTTGTTCATTATTGTTATAGCATTGATCTCCCTATAGTAAATGCACAAACTCATAGATCCATATTTCTTCTTAACAAAAAGAACATGGGATCCCCATGGAGAAACACTAGGGAGAATAAATCCTTCATTACTCAATTCCTCTAGTTGTTTCTTTAGTTCCACTAATTCCACAGTGTCTATTCTATGAGGGGTCTTTGATATGAGCCTTGAACTAGGAATTAAGTCAATGGAAAACTCAATTTCCCATTTTGGAGGATGTCCAGGTAAATCCTATGGAAACACATCAACATATTCTTGAATAATAGGTACATCCTATATTTTTACATTCCTTTCATCACCCATAGTTATCTCACTCCCTTCCTCCCCAATAATTGAATTTAGTAGAGCTACTAGGGGTGGATCTAGATGAGAATCAGATGATGATGTTTCAACTCTAAATATAAAAGATTCCTTATCATCATAAAAAATTGTAACCTCCTTCTTCTTACAATAAATTTTCTCATCATGGTATGAAATCTAATCCAAACTGAAGATTATATCAAATTCAATCATAGGTATGGCAATAAGATCAGCAAATAAAGCACATTTATATGCCATAATGGTAACTGATTGAAAAAACTTTGTTTCTATGATACTTCCCTTAGGATTTTTGACTAAAAACTCCCTTGTTAAGTCAAATTGGAAATATCTAATTTTCTTGGAAAACTGGTAAGATATGAAATAATGCGAAGATACAAAATCAAATAAAACATTGGATAATTTTGAGGAAACGATTAAGGTACCTACCACCACATCATTAGGAACTTCAACCTCAACATTAGTGATCACATAAGCTTTGTACTTACTTCCTTTGCCTTTTTTGAGGTAAGTTTCCATGGATCTTAGGACATTCATTTACATAATGCCCCATTTCTTTACAATTGTATCATTGAACATTGAGAGCCTCTTTATCCCCCTTACAATCAAGAGCTTGGTAGCCTTTTTATCCATACTTGTAACAAACTCCCATTCCCTTTAGGAAAGTACCAGGGTGTTTCTTCCCACAATTATTATAGGATGTAAATTCAACTTTTCCCTTATTCCCTTTATTTCCTTTTCCAGAGTGTTCATCATATCTCTTCTTCTCTTGCTTCACTTTAAAGTTTTAAGACTTATAGAATTCCTTTTATGTCTTGATAGCACATGAGACTATATCTTCATATGATGAGAAGGATTGTGAGACTAATGTTAGATGGATAAATGGTTTTAACCCATAAAATAATTGATCAATCTTACTTCTTGGTTTACATATATAATCTGCAGCATGCCTTGCTAACCTTGTAAAGTTCACCTCATACTTTGAGACATTCTCATCCTCCTTTTGCCTCAGACTCAGAAATTGCCTTTTCATATCCACTCGATGTTCACGAGGAAAGTATTTTTATAAGAAAATATATTTAAAATCCACCCATTCCATATTTGATACTTATTTATCCTCCATTGTGTTTTGAATTAATGACCACCATTGATCTGCATCTCCCGAGAGGTGATAAATTGAAATGACAACCTTTTCTTTTTTGTTACTCCCCAAAGCATGAAATATTTTCTATAAGGAACTTATCCATTGATCAGCTACAAATGGATTTGTAGTCCCATTTAATGTTGGTGGTTGTTTCCTCATGAAGCGGTCTAACATTGATCCTCTGCATTGTGGATCAAGATGCTCCACATGGGTAAGGTTATTATTCATAACCTGAGTGAGTTGTCCTAGTATGGTTATAAGCTATTTAGCACTAGTTTCCTCACCATCTACACTATAATTATCTTGAATAGGATTGAAATCCCTACATGGATTACGTGTATTGATACAGTTTCAATTCCTTCCACTAGTCGCCATTTCTAAACAATGGCATACACTAGATTAGTTTATGAATCACAATGAATAATTCCAAACTTGTAAAATACTTAACATAAATTGAACAGTTTAGGCATATAATCCATAATCATAAATTTTTTTTTCTTTGGGGACGTATTTACTCATAAATCCATCATAATGGTTTGTAAAGAAAATGTGAATTATCATAAGAATATCCCCCGAGAGTGTCAAACCAGGTGCATAGTAAGGCCCATTGTTGTGTACTAGGATACCCCAAGTCAAGTCTGAAACTCCTTGTCAGAGTTTTCACTCATAGGTACATCTGTGTGAGAACCACGTCCACTTGTAGTATCCACACAGGGATGTATTTCTTGTAAAACCCACATAATATCTATATTACCAATTTTTTTGATGTTTTTATATACTAATCCTCAAGGTCTATCTTAGGGTAATGTTCTCTAATCAGGGTTTTTCTAAATCTAGTTTCCAAGGTTTGTACTAAACCTCCTCTAATACCATCTGTAATGCCCCAACCCCAGTTACCCAGAGTTTATGCATTATTACATAACATTTTAATGACCACAAGAGATCAAGTCCCAAAAGACCGATCAGTTTAGCAGCCTTAAAAGTACTAGATATATTCATAAGTTTTAAATTAAATTATGAAATTAAAAAGAAACATTTTGTCTCCTTTTAACACACTCATATACCTTAGCCTATCCCTACAAGTCAGTCATAATATAATTCTTTTCATCTTGGAAAAAATTAAACATTAGAAAGGGGTGAGCTCAGATGCTCAGTAAGGATAACAATATAGCAGAAACATTCATAAATAAGCATAAACATTTAAGGAAATGTATAAGAATAAAACACAAGACTTTTAAACATAAAATTAATAATAATATGGAAAAGATAAATCAAATAATTCCATTTACTTATTCACATGGATATTCTACTAGATGAATAATCACATGTAATATCAATAGCTAATCTCATAATTATAGAATGCATAATGCGGGACATCATAACCACATAATCAAGGCCTCGCTCCAAGACTATAAATAAAAAATATTTTCAAGGACTTGTGGCAAGACACTAGTTTGTCTTATGAGACCTATCGATGCATCGAGAGGATATAATGGGCCCCGTCCGTTACTTACTACGTCTAATGCATTCCTCATATGAAAATGGTGAAACATAACATAAACATTGATATTAAACCCGCACAAGAAATGTTAATATTTTAACCATAAACCATGAATGAAATAAAAATAGCACATCCACAGTCAAACATATCATAAAACTATCAATATAATATGAAATATTGTATCATAAAAAATCAACTTCAATTAAACATAAAATCCAACAGTATATGTTGACATAGATGAAATCAATCCAAAAACTATTTGAGAGAAATATCTCTTTATACATTGAAATCATTTAAAAGTTTCATAATTATAAAAGTAAAAATTTATTTTGAAAATATTCTTATAAACTTTTAAGTGAAGATTCCAAGATGTTTTAATAGCAGAAAATAGCCGCACCCACTGTATAAGTTAAAAAAAACATTCTTTCCTTAATTTTTTGAAATGGTCATAAAGTACCTTGTTTGGAAAACGATGGAAAGATTCCTTTAAATTTTTTTATAAAAATTAGAAAAAGGGTATAAATGGATTTAACTCATAGTATAGTAAATAGTAATTTTTTTTTGAATTACATTGTTAAGAAACATGGATGTGGATGATAAAGAAGTCCCAGTAGATACTTACGTATAAACAACCTCAGTTAATAAAGAGATTGTAAAATTAACCCTTACATTGTACTTTTACTTAGTCGAGAGTACATTAAATCCTGTATAATAGTTAAATAATTATTATTAAATTATAAAAGAATCAAATACATAAATATGATATCATATATGATCCTCTAATATTACTTTGTTAATAATATTTCAGTAACATCATTGTTTCGGGTGTTAACTGATTCGTTTACCTTTATATGTTTTATTACTTAAGTCATGTTTGTTATTGATAGGATGTATTTGATTCATATCCAGAATGAGATTAAGTTCTTAAAAATTAATTTTTTATCATCAAATGAAAATTATTCTTGAATGGTTATGATGGGGAATGAAATCTCATCGCGTCGTGGAGACGGTAAGCCGTATGTACGCACGAGCGACAATATCATTCTATTGATGGTGAAATCATATGTAATTGGATGGTATATTATATATACAGAATAATTAACATGTTATATTCATTATTTACATCAATTATACTCATTATTATACCCATTCAAATAATTAAGTGTTGAATAAAAAACTACACCACGACATGAAGACGGTAATCCGTACGTATGCACGTATGGTGAATTTGTCATTCATAGGATGGATAGAATAATGAATATGGTTGTACCATATTTATAATAACATCTCAGTATATAGAAGGTACTTGATTTATTATTTTATTTTTGAAACAACAAAGAAAGAGGAAGTTGAAGAAGAAAAGAACTTTGAAATAGGTGATGAAATAATTTCCTCTTCTTCGGGTGCTTCCTTTTGATTTGAACAAAAGGGCTCCTTAGGTTGGATTTCTGATAAAATTAATGACTCTAGGTTGAAGTGAGGGTAGTTGGGAAGATATTTGAGCAGGGTTTGTCTGATCCAAATGGATTTGGTTGTGTGAATTTAAGAGAAGGGGAAGTACCCTTTTATAAGATAGGTGAGGGGCACTTTAGGAAAAGCTTGAAATATTAATTTATTATAAAATTATTTTTGATTTCTAATAGTTTCAAATGGATTTATTTCAAGGATAAGGTGGGTATGGGTCGAAATACTCTCAAAAAATATATTTTATACAAGTTTAGGTCACCATATTAACATTATCTTTTAGATTTAACTCTTAGTTAAATAGTTTAACTTTTACCATGTCTTCTTGTATTTTCATACTACATGGTTAATATAGTTACTATAAAATGCCAAGAGAACCTCAAGTGGTTCATTAATGAAATATATAACATTATCTAAGTCATTTTTTCTATTATTATATTTTTAGGAATATTATATCATTTAATAAAATACTATTTGTTTTAAAAACTCAATTATGTCAATTTTGACACTATTTAGTATTTGTTTTTTTGTTAAAGTCATCACAATTTGATTACTTCTAACAAGATATATTGAATCAACCCTAACATGTAAAATTCACCTAGAAAATTTGAGGATGACATCAAAAGTTTCAATTTCAATTTATTTTAATTTTTATAATATCAATCATTTTAATCTTTCATTAATAGGATTGTTACTGCATCATCATTGTGTCATAAATAAATTTAATTATTTAATGTCTAAAAATTATAAATAAAATAACATGATGTATTAAATCTTTGTAGATTTCTAATTAATATTTATAGTTGAATTTATCTTATGTGTAACCCTATATTAAGAATGGTTTAGTTATTAAAATTTGAATTTAACACTTTTAACTCTTCTTTAAATAAAATATAATAAATGTACTAATCTAACTCAAATGGATAAAAAGGATCTTATTTTTGTAATAAGGTTTATTTTGGTTAAAAAACACTTATCCAATAGAATTATGACATGTTTTGGGGATAATTTGATATTATTATAGTATTATTTCTACCTTTAATGACCCTATTTACTTTTAACCGTGGTAAATAAAATTCAAAAGTTACTATTCACCAAAAATTATTTTCATCCTATTGAACCACATTTTACTTACTGATGAAAACCGTGTCTGTCATATTTTTGAAAAACAATTCACAGAAGTGGTAAAATTATGTTTTATGTAGATTTGAAAATGTGCCTAGAAGGTGGGTAAAAGATGTTAAAATGTTCAATAAAATTTTATATATCTAATCTTATTATAAAATGACTCCAATGAATTACATTGGGCTAATATAGGTATTATGTATCTATTTTTACTTTAAAATAAATTTAAATTAGAAAAATAATTATTTAAATAAAATGTCGGTTTTAAACAATAACATAGTGTTTTTACTATTCATAGAAAATTGAATGTTTTCAGAAAAATACAAAAAAATTCACCCTAAGCTAATTTTGACATTCCAAATCCAAAAATGAAGTCCATTTTGAAAAATAAAATTTATAAATTTCAAAAAGTGGGTATTAATATTCATAACTGCTTTTTTAAATGTCTAGTTTGATTGGACGTGGTGTGCTATAACTCAGAGATGCGTACATTGCAAGCTATTGCATTATTCAAGGAGAAGCGTACCATGGAAGCTTGTGGTGTTACAAGTTTAGTAGTTTTGAAAAAATAGATACATACCTAAATCATACATTACATTTGAAAAAATAAAATAAAACATAGTATTTCTATTGAGAACACCATTATTATCCTAGATTATTCCTACATATAAATAATAATATACTTCTTGACATCCTGGAGAAAAATAAACATAAGAAAAAGGGTGATATCTGATGCTCAATAAGGGTAAGAATACAATAGAAGCTAAATAATACATGAGTAATATGGTAGGAAATAAATAGAAATAAAATAATTCCATAATCACATGAGCTAAAAAATTATCCATGGGAATCATAACTAATCAAATAATCACATGAAAATAAATAACTAATCTCATAATGAGGGAATTCATAATGTGGGACATCATAAACATACCATCAAGGCTTCATCCAAGACACCATATGTAAACAGGTAAGACCACGACCAATACCCAAACTAGTTTGTCTCATGAGATCCATCGATGCATCGAGGAAATATAGTGGGCCCCACCCATCACTTAATAATTCTAATTCATTCCTCATATGAAAGGGGTGAAACATAGTCAAAATAAGTATTCATATTGAAACTATCATACTAAATGTTAATAATTTTCCCAGTCAATAAACATAATCATAAACCATCCAGAGTAATATTGTGAATAGTATCAAAATAGTATATCTATAGTCAAAATGATCATAAACCATTCAATAAAATATGATAGATGGTATCATAAGAGATCAACCTCAATAAATCATAACATTCAACAAAGGATGTTGATATAAATTAAAATACTTTAAATGATATTATTGAAAAATTATTGAAGAAAAATATCCCTTTTCACTTTGAAAACCACTCATTTTAAAAATGATGAGAAATTATAAAAAGAAGAAATTTTATTTGAAAATAAAATTTTAAACTTGTAAATAAACCTTCAAAAAATCAATGTGTCATGATGGTGGGAAAATCCGCTTATACTGTATAAGTTAAAAAATATTCATTTCATATTTTTTATCGGAAGTCACAAAGTACCTCATTTGGAATATGAGAAAAGATTCCTTTCAATTTTTTTTAAAAGTGGAACATGTGTAAAAATGTATTTAAATATTCATAGGATAACAGTAAAAACATTTTTGATTTTTTTTAGAAAACATGGACTTGTAAGAGAAATATTTCCAAGTGGATACTTAAACATAAACAACCACGAATAATGATGAGATTGTGAAATAAACCCCTACCTTAGGTCCTATTTCCTTCATATTTGTTCAAACCTCCTGTATAATAAATATAGATTTATTATAAATCTATTCCAAAACCATTCTCATATATATCATATACGATTTAATTATACCCGTTAACCACCCATTTAATTTTTTTATTAAATTACTATCCTTGGTGATAACTGTTTCTTTTTTTTTGTATGTTTTGATTTGGAATTATCGATACTTATACTTTGATCAATGTTCCATAATATAAGTAATTTTAATAATGAAATAAATATCATATAAAATCATTATTTATGTATTTAAAGTAATCTATAAAAGGTAGATATAGAAAAATGAATAACACCATTCATGGAGACAGTAGGTAGTGCGTATTCTTGAATGTTATTTTCATTTTTTTATAGATGAAATGAAAGAATGATGAATAGTAATTATTATTTACATAATCCTATTTATATAATAAATATCATGTATACTAATTATTTCCATCTCTATAACCATATGAGTAAATTTATGATGAAAAATGAATTACTCCATTACGTGGAGATGATAAGTCGTACGTAGGCACAAGCGATGTTTTCACTTTTAGTAGGATAAAAACGAAATGAAATATGGTTGTACCAAAATCATAGTAATATATCAATATATTTATGATACTAGAGTTATTAATTTATGATGGAAACAACACATGAATAGAAAGTATAAGAAGAAATGAACTTGAATAAGTTGGTAAAAACGATTACCTCTTCTTCAGAGAACTACCTTTAGATCTCTTCTTAAGGGACTTAAGGATAGTCTTTTGAGGATACTAGCACATCCAAAACTTGGATAAGGAAGTTTATAATAGTAATGGGTAGGAAATGGTCAAGCTATAAGGCTCATAGTTGTGTAAATAAGTGAAGGAAAGAGTTCCCTTTTATAATTGAGGTAAAGGGAACTTTTGGAATTTCTCAAAATATTAAAATATAATAAGACTATTCTAGATCCAAATGATTAAAAATGGACTATAAATGCACAAGGGATGAATTTTTAGATCATATATTACCCCAATTTTACACTTTCAAGTTTTTTATATTTTTTCAATAATTTAATAAAATATTAATTCCATAAAATATCATTATTGTCAAATTTGATACTATTCATTACTTTGAAATTAAAAATATCAAGACAAAAAGTCAAATACAAACCAACTATTTTATTATTTTTTAAAAATTTTAATATAATCTAAAAAAATCATGTATCACATTAATTATATCAAATTATATTTATTTTAATATTTTTAATATCATTAATTTATTTTTCCATTAATTAAATAATTACTACATCAGTGTTGTTCAAGAATTTAAGGTAATTATTTATTCCCTAAAAATTAAAAATAATTTACCATGATGAATATAAATATTTTATATTTAAAAATAATATTTATATTTTTACAAATCTTCTGGATAAAACCATATTAAAAATATTACACTTATTAAAAATAAGAGCGTGACATGTTTGACTTTTCATTAAATAAAATACTATAAAGGTCATAATCTTATCCAAGTGGATTCAAATGATCATAAATTAGACCTTTGGATGATTATGGTAGATATATACTAAAAAAACAATATTTATTCTAGATTTTTTTTTCATTTAATGGATCTTATCATTTTAATTTTGGAGTTTTTAAAATCATTTTGTTGATTTTTCTTCTAATTTCACAAGCATTATGTCAGTGTCACATAAAAATTTAAGGTAATTATTTAATATATAAAAATTAAAAAAAAATTAATTTCATAAAAATAAATTAAATATTATCAATATAATCCTTTATTTTCACTCATTATGCATATTTACTCATATCCATGTCAAGATAAATTATTTAATTTAGTAATCTGACTTTTCTTGACTTATGCAAGTATTGAACAATCATTTGGATAAGATTCTTGTTATCTGACTAAAAAATTAAAAATTATCATAATAAATCATCATTTATAGATTATATTTAATCCAAATCTCATGAAAATACTTTCTAACTCTCAATTATAATCTATAAGACACCGAATTTGACTTTTCCAGTGCAGTGCAAACACTGCATTAGTACTGAAAATGATTTTCATATTTATCATGAAATAATTTGTAATTTACATGCTATGAATTATTTTATATGATATTTATATTATAATATAATAATTTAGTCATTCCATAAGTTTAATAATTTTTTATATCATAGTTGTGTTTTGAAGATATCACAAAAGATACTGTATTTCATAAAATATTTATTTTTTTACTATTCAACAAGAATTTAACTTCGTCAGAAAAATCTAAAAAATTAATACCAAGATAATTTTTACATTCTAAATTCAAAAATTAAATTCATTTTTTCAAATAATTTTTCTAAAACATGAATAAATTAATTATAATTTTCACTCATAAGAAGAAAAAATCATTTTTGAAGAAAATGTTTTTCTAAAGAAAGAATTTACTTAAACTTATGTTATTATTTTATAATCATTTACCAATACATTTATATTGAGTAAAATTTATATATTTATTTCATAAATTAGTTATTATTATTCATACTTTCCAAATTAATGGCTAGTTTATAACAATCACATTTAAATAATAATATTTTGGGGTTTTTTTAGCTCGGTGTCACGTGCAACATAAGTTATTGAAGAGATTAATTTTTTTAAAAAATACACATACTGTAAAATATTAAGGTTTTATAGGATTTCTCAAAATACCCAGATAGGGTTCCCCGAATCCTAGAAATAAAATTCCCACTAAATAGTTAGTAAATGAAACTTTATGATGAACTAACTACATCATTAACATCATTTATATTTTATCACATCCTTGTAATATAAAATAAATATATTAACTCGATTCATAATTCTCACAATATTAAATGAACCTTGAATATTAAAATAATGTTCGTTTATATAACATTTTTCCATGTATTCAGTTAATACCTTATGAATAATTTTAATAAATAAATTCAAACCAATTATTCTATACTTGAATAATAATGAAATTATTTATTCTTTGGTGATCGATTACTTAGAAAACTCTCAGATCTCATGGTGTGACCCACAATGTCTAATATACCAATTCACTAGAATAAGATAGAATCTTGAATGTGATATTGTGTGTGACCCCCTAGGCCCTTATACCGATAGTAGTGAATAATATTCATAGACCAAGAGAGAAGTCTAGAAACCCATAAAGGCCTTTAAATAGATAAAGGATAATCATAGAAATGAAAATCATAATATGAACACATACTGTGTAATATAATCTCTTTGTCTCATGATATCTAATAAAGCAGGATGCACACTTGTGTCATCATCCTTTCTTGCTTTATTGTTTTTTAATTTAAATAGACAACCTTACCTTCAACTACCTTGGAAAAGGATTTATGAAAAGACTACCATATTGATCATTTAGGCCTAAGATATCACTTCCTCAACATAGAAGTAAAAAATTATATCTTAACCATTCAAAAAATTACATACCACCAATGACGGACCCAACACAAGCTACCTCTCCATGAATTCAATGTCATGGTTTTTGCCTTGCGTCAAAGTAAACGATCAACTAGAACACATTGGTAATGATCTCAAGTTAGGATACCAATACACATGTTTGTAAATAGGAAAAACCAATGACACCTGAAACATGTGGTGTTTCTATTGTAAGGTCCATCCTTATGATCTCACCTACCAGAGACCACAAAGTGTGAACTTCATGAGAATAAGTCTCAATGCTTATAAGACCCCAACAACTGATTGTCAAACATCAAATTTATCCAGTCAGTATGATGTATCTAGACCATAAGAAATATGTTTAAGATTAATTTCATAGTATCTTGAGTATCTCATTATAGCCTAGGAACATCTATAACCTTTTGATATGAAAAATAATCTATGGAAATTACCATTTAAATTGTGTATGTAGAAATATCAACACTATAATGGTAAGTGTACATTATGTATAACTCACTGTATACATGGCATGGTAATCAAAAGTACTATTCAATTTGGGTCTAGGGAACCCACTATTACAATAAAAATCTAAAAACCCACTTTTAAGATCTCACAAACTACTCAATCCCACAAGTTGTTACTTATGAATAACTCTACCTAAAAAATAAAATATGAAGACAGAAAACAAGTATTTTTATATTAGGAAAAAAATTATGAGGATCTACAATCTCCTACTATAGGGATTCTTATCCTCAAGAAGAATCTCTAGAGGTCCCACTCGAACAAATTAGTCCACTGAGCTCGAACGTATGACTCCCGCTCCTACATTTACTCTTAGATTCATCCATGCTTCCATAAGACATGAATAAGTGGCACTTTATTACCCCAAAAAACCTTATTTCTCTAGTCAATGATCCACACTAATCACTCCATAAAAGATAAACTTGGTTCTAGATGAACTTCCTCATAGTCGATCACATGCATAGGATCAAGGATGTACCTCTAAAGCTAAGAAACATGGAACACATCATGTAAGAATTGATAACATGGAATAAGGTCCAATCAGTAAGCCATTACTTTGATATATTTAGTTATCTCCAACAACCCCACAAACCACGGTGATAACTTCCCCTGCTTCTAAAAATGGTGATTCCCCAACCGAGGTGACACCCACAAAAAAACTCATTCACCTACAATGAACTCCAAAGGTCATATCCCTTGACCGACATATAATCACTTCCCACTTTGAGTGATAACCAAACAATTCCTGATAAAATATATTATATTAAATGGAAATACAAGGAATTATATCATGAAAGGATATAGAATAGATATAAACTTATATCAGGTTGATAGTAAAGAGAAAATTCACTATCTAATAGTTGAAGAAGAAAACAACTTGTGGCATTTAAGGTTGGGGTACATAAATAAAAAATACATGGAAAAGATATCTAAGATTAAGATATTCATGGATATCCTCAATATGAAATGTGAATGAGAAAAGACTTTCGATGCTTGCTTGCAAGGAAAGATGGTGTGTAGTTCATATCATCCAAAGAAGAAAAGAGCATCAAATCTTCTTAATCTCATTCATACAGATGTATGTGGTCCAATAAATGTTTCTATAACATATGGAGAAATATACTTCATCCTTTTCATTGATGATTATAGTATAATGGCTTGTGTGGTGGTTATACATAGGAAATAACAAGTGCTTGATTACATGAAAAATTATCACTGAATAACCAAGAATGATACTGGATGAACAATAAAAGTTATGTAGTTTGAAAATGGTGGAGAATATACATCGATTGATTTTTAAAACTACCTAGAGAAACATGGGATACAACATGAGGTGGCTGTTGTGATAACTCCACAACAAAATGGAGTTTTTGAGTGCTGGAATTGACAAGTGAATAGTATGACTAGAACTATGCTAATTGAGAGTTGAATCTATTTCTATTACTAGAAATAAGCTGTTCAAGCTGCAGTTTATATTAAAAACTAAACAAGGCTTTATATGGGGGAAACCAAGACACCCTATGAGTTATTTCATGGAAGGAATACCTCCTTGAGGTATTTTCATGTGTTTGAAAGTAAATGTTTTATCTGAAACAAAGAAGGAAATCAATACAAGTATTTTGATTTTGCAGATGAAGAAATATTCATTGGATATTCAATGAATAAAAAGTTGTAAATTTTTTTTAATAAATATCTTGGAAAAATTGTGGAAATCAGTGATGTGAAGATCATTGAAGATAAAACCACAATTTTTTCAAGGAATTCATCTGTTGATGTGATATAAGATGATGAAGAATGTGGAAATGGAATGGATCTAAATATAGATATAGTGGAAGGCGTAAAAAAAACTCAAGAATCACATCATGATGTTGACTTAGAAGAAGAATCAGAAGAGGAAACTATGCCTGATGATAATTCATATTAACCTCACAGGAGAAATTGAAGAGTAGAAATTGACCAATCCAAAATCATTGGGGATTGGATAGCTCCCACGTAGACAAGGAGAATGAGGAATAATGAAAAATATACATTCCTGTTAGTTATGAAACCATCCTCATTTTAATAAGTAGAAAAGGATGAATCATGGGTTAAATACATGAATGACGAGTTGGATTGGATCAATACGAACCAAACATTAGATCTAGTTAAGAGACCTAAAAACTACAATGTGATTGGTACAAAGTGGATTTAAAAAAATAAATTTTACTATCATGGAAATGTGATCATAAATAAGGTTTGACTAGTGTGTAAAGGATATTCACAGATTGAAGGGGTTGATGTTGAAGAAACTTTTTCTCAGGTGGCTAGAATAGAGTCAATCAAGCTGTTTCTTTCCATGTAAATTCAAAGAGAATAAAATTATACCAAATTAATATCAAAAAAACCTTTTTAAATGTTGTTCTTGAAGAATAAGTCTATATATAACAACCAATGGATTTTATTCTTGGTAATTATGAGATGAAACTTTGCAGATTAAAGAAGGATCTCTATGGTTTGAAACATGCACTGCATTCATGGTATTCCTGATTGGATTCTTATTTAAAGAAGCTCAAATTTAAAAGATAAGGAGTGGATCACAATCTATCTGTGAAGAATTATTAGAAATATAAATTCATGGTATTGGTCTATATTGATGATATTATCTTTGGTGGAAGCAAGGAAGGGTCAGTAGATGAATTTTCTAATCACATGAAATTAGAATTTGAAATGTCTATGATTGGTGAACTCACTTACTTCTTGGGGAAACAAGTGATTCAAAGGAAAAACTACACTTTTATTTCTTATGAAAAATATGCAAGAGAGTTGTTGAATAAATTCAATATGCATGAATCAAAACCTATCTCAACCCCGATTTCAGTTGGAACTAAACTAGGAAAGCATGAGGATGGGACTTCTATGGATCCCACCATGTATAGGAGAATCATTATAATCCTACTATACTTAACTGCAACATGGAAAAATATGATCTATGCAACATGCTTAATAGTCCTCTTTCAAAGAAATCCTAAGGATGAACATATGGTAGTAGTTAAAAAAATCATGAGGTACATTCAAGGTACTCACAAATTTGGATTATACTTTACTTTAGAAAAAGATAATAAATTGTCATCATTTTATGATGCTGACTGGGTTGGGGATGTGGTGGATAGAAAATTCATAAGTGTTGGAGCATTATTTATTAGCAATAAATGTGTGATATGGTTGAGTAATAAATAGGAAATTACTTCTCTTAGTACTCCTAAGGATGAGTATATATCTGCTAAAAAATATTTCACCCAACTACTATGGATGAAGTAACAACTGACTAATATTGGTGATGAGGTGAAACAACCCATAGTGATTCATTGTGATAAAAAGAGCGTGAATGATCTTACGAATAATCCTATTCATCATTATTATATTAAATATATTGAAATCAAATATCACTTTATGAAGGAAATGGTTGAACAAGACATGATTAAAATGGATCATGTTGGAACTAATGATCAAGTGGCTGACATAATGACAAAACCATTGTCAGAACTTGTTTTCGAGAAACATCGGTTGAACCTTGGTGTTCAACCAACTCCCAGTGCATAAGGAGGTCATGAAAGTCCCCTCTCCCCAGTTTTTTAATAGTTTTAATCTTTTTGTGAAAGTGATTTAGGTTTATGGTGGAGATATAATCCAGGGGAAGTGTGCATTGAGTTCTAAAATCTATAATTTGGTTCTTTGAGTTTATTTACAATGGGGGAGAATGGATAAATTCAATAGTACATAGAATGGATAATGGAGAAAGGAGGATAATTAATTGTTTTTATGAAATTTTTTTCTGGTTACAAGATAAATTCAATGAGTTTCAATGGGGGAGAATGATAATGAAAAAAAACAATTCGGTATTATGTGAAAACCATTAGAGCTTACTTGTACATATTTAAGAATTCCAAGACATGAGAACCCAATTCATCCTCTTCTTGTTTTCTACACTGGGATTTTATCATGTGGACTTATATATTTGGATGATTTTTTCCTCATATATCAGGTTTTGATTTCATTTGGTGCTTCATTGAATTTATCTACAGATTGCCAACAAACCCAAAGGGAGAGATTATTGGAACCAAGGATGTTATTTTCTGGAAATGGAGTATGGTTTGTGTTTTTTGTCAATCCATTTTGGGTTGATCAAGGGGTTTTTAATTCAAGTGATCTTACAATAAATGTCAAAGTAGGTGTTTAAGGTGGCACAATTTCCTAGTGTTTCCCAAATTTTTGGGCCTCAAAATAGGGAGTTTTTTTTGGAAAAGGAAGGTTTTCTACATAGTATTCAGAATGGGTTTTCTGGAAAAAGTTCACAGACCATGAATGGTGGTATGCATAAATTCAAAAAAAATCAATAAAGGAAGGGAACCATGAAGCGCATTACATGGTTACGTAGAAGAAACAATACATGGCATGAAAATGGTTTGAGCGGAAGGCATGAAGTTCGCTGATGGGTCATCCTTGGTAGAAATGAGATGGTTATTTGAAGATTTGTGAAGGGTATTTTTTTCGAAAACAAGGTGGTGATTTGTGACACCACATATGATGAATGGAAGTATACAGAACATGTAGGGAAAACAATTCATGGGTGAAGCGGTTCACAGTGGAGGTTGTTTTGTGTCAAAGATTTGGTAAATCTTGATTTAGAAAATTATGTGGATCTATTTTCCTATATAAGGAGAACTAATCCATTCATTAAAGTAGGGATGATGAGATTAAAATATTCAAGAGGAATTCGGATAAGTCTTAAAGCGGTTCATATGAATACAACCCCGCAAAGAAGACTTTGATTAAAAATATGAAAGGAATTCGGTGAAGTCCAAAATAGTTTGTGTAAGATAGTTCGTGAAGGAGGAGTTAGTATGTGGAGGAAGGCCATTTTTTGGAAGACTGTGCATGAAGAAGAAGCGGTATGTGAAATCGGTATGTAGAGGCAGCTTACAGAGGCAGTACATGGAGGGGGTGCATGGAGCAACCCATTTCACAAAGTAATACCTAACTGTATGCGAAAAAAAGTTGTATGTAGAGGAAGCAGAGTAGTATACGTGGAAGGGAAGTTCATGGAGGAAGAAAGGTAGTACATGGAGTAGGGAAGTATGTGGTGGAGTTGGGTAGTACATGGAGGAAGATGAACAATTTGTGGAGGAACAGTTTTTGAATTTCTAGTGCGCATAAAAGTGAATTACATATGTGGGTAAAAACAGGACTTCAACAGAGCATCTATTTACAGTTAGAGATGCATGATTTAATTCTATTCCATTGAAGTGACCTTCAAGTAGATAAACTAAGTTCAGATTCTTCCCAACATAGTGATAGAGGGGGAGTTAATATAAGTGATCCGAGGGATGCAATGTGGTATCACTAAAAATTTGTAAAGGTAGTATTCCAGGCACATAGTGACTGTGTTAAACATTTTTACTCCACAAATAGTGAAGATTAGTGGACTTTTGTATGACCGAAAATCTATCAGAGTATGCTCCTTTTATGTATCCCTTAGTGGTGAACCAAGTAAAATTTCCGTGTCTTTGATTTTCATGTGATTTTTTGTTTGCTGCACTTTCTCATCAGACAGGTTTAATAGATTCGTACCAATGTGGGAACAATATCCATCAGTTTAAAAGAAGAAGTTGACACCCTGATTCACCCCTCCCCTCTCAGGGTGTTCTAGGGTCCTTCAATTCTCAATAATGGGGGTGAATTCAATGGATTTTTTTAATGTTATGATGTTATGTATTGGATTTTGTTTGGATTTTTCGTGTGTATCGTTTATAAAATTATTTTGAAAGCTAGTTTTTGTATGGGAAAGAGAGGATTTCATGATTTTTTCTTTAAAATTTAAACAAGACCTTGGTGATTGTTGAAAAAATATTTGGTTTTATTTAAACATGTTAGTTTTAATACCAATTTAGTGGGTTTAGAAAAGTTTTGACCCTTTTGGAGTGTGTTTTCAAGTGTGGATGGTTTTGAAACAAAAAATAAAGAGGTGTTTTAACATTTTTGAAAAGGGGAAGTGTTTTTAAATGGAAAATAATTTTTTAAGAAATAATTTTTAAATAAATAATATATTTTTAAATATCATGTGGGATTCTTATTTTAAAGATAAGTAAGTGATTTTTGAAGCTGGATTATGTACCTTAGTGTGTTGGTACTGGTTGATTTTGTTTTAGGAAAAATTAATTGGTTGTATTTATGTTTCTTATTATTTAAGTAATGAATCCAAAAAATTTCTCAATAAAGGGTAGAAATCTAGTTTCTTAGGATGAAATCTTGGGTGAATCTTCTTATTTCTTGAATGTGGTCCTCTTATAATTTGGAACTACGCATGCACTGGATAGAGTGAAAGATATTGTTGTTCCATATAATTTTTCACCAAAACATCTTGGAGAATTATTCAATATAGTTTTTATTTAGTTTCATTATCATGAAACTATGAAAGTAGATAATCCACTGAGTTATTGAACCTTCTTATAGGGTGAGTGAGTGGTGGATGTTGGTAGTTCTTATTCCTCAGTTCCTTATATGTGGTCCTAATTTATACCTATGATATATTCTATGTTCAGTGTGGAACCAAGAGCATTTAATCTCCAGTGGTTGTGAGATCTTAGTGCTTATTGGAGGTGGTTGTTTAGGTCTCTATTAGTAGTTTCATAAGGAGTTGATGTGAGGTGAGTTTTTTATGTGTTGTAAATTTGGTTAATTATCTATTTTTTGATTCCATCTCAAGGATCTTATAGTGGTTGGGGTTTTGAGTTGATTTTTTTGGTGTATCCTTTGGGTGCCCATGTGGGTTTCTCTTGTGTGTGGTTGTTATTTTGAGATGGTCATGCCTTATTGATTTATGATTGCCATTGATGTTCACGTGTTGTTTAGAATTTGATATGAGGTTTTTTTGATAAATAACATTGGGATTTCTGTGTGCATGATAGGGAATAGGGATGAGTGGTTTTTCATCTGTTTGATCATGTAAGCTACTGGATTGAGATTTTCTATTGGAATCATCACGAGTCAGTGTTCCATGAGTTTGACTCTGTGTTATCCTTCATTTTAGTTTAATTTCCCAAGGTTAAATCCATGTTATTATATGTTGAGTTATGTTCAAGATTATTTTGTTTCTCCTTATAATGATCAACATCGTTACATGTTATAAAATTTAGAGAAAATCTAAAATTTTGGCTTATTGATGGGTTGTTCAGTGATTTCAGATTCGGATTAGAATATCAAGAGTTGGTGTCCCTTATAAGGAATCTTTTGGGTGCGGTCTAAGTCTTGAGAGGTGGATCATGTTCTTAGGTGAGTTTTGGGAGGCTTGGGTGCAAGTTTGAGTTTTTTTGAAGGTTTTTAACCTAGGCACACAGTTTGGTGAGAACAAATTAGTGAAAACCATGTGGCTCTCTGAATATTTGGGAATTTTTAGTTTAATTTCTATAATTCATGGCTCAGGAAAATGGTTATAGAAAAGTTAAGGTTAAAATATTTTATTTTTAGAGAAAATAATGTGGGGTTGATGGATTTTAGGTCCTAGGTGCACAACTTTCTCATGGTTTCAAAAAAATCATGTGAGATATTGCAAAGGGGTTCTGGTACTATTTTTTATGGCTAGTGTACAATTTGGTAAACCATGAGTCCAAACCATATGAGATGGGTTTTATTGTATAGTTTCTACCACATGGTTGGTGAATGGTTTTGAAAAACATGCATCTTGCTTAGTTTTGTTAAAAAATCATGTTTTACTATTTCTCCCCTTGCATTTTTCATTCCCCCTCCCTCATTCTTCCTCATACGTGTTTCGTGGACTAGGGAGGTCTCTCCACCCATTATCCCTTTAAATATCCTTGATCTTGGGGGTTTTTTATTGATTTTTATTTGTTATTTTAAAGTAAGATCCTTCCTCTCCTCCCCCCTTCTTCTTCTTCCTTCACTGTGGTTGATTTTTGTTTTCTCTGCTTAGGGTTTCAGTTCCAATTACACACAGAGCTTGGTGTAATTGATTGGAAATGATGGGGAATGGGTGTTTCTTAGTGTGAGGATATCTTGATACACAAAATACATGATTTATCTTTTAGTTTTAGTGAATTTAAGTTGTTCGATGATTTTTTCTTAAGTTTTCAATTTAATTGAAATTAATTTCTATATAATTGGTCATCACGTGTTAGGGATTTTTCTTGGGTTGGTTTAGGGGGTGCATTTTGGGCCTCCTACAAGTGGTTAATCATAGTTTTATGAATAAAAAGTGCCTTGATAATAATTTAGTAATTTTTTTCTTATTTATTTAATTTTGAATAATTAATTATAAATGTTTATAATTAATTGTTTATATCATATGGTGTGAGACATGTGCCCAAGGTGTTAGCAGAGCATGAAGTTTGGGCTTAAAGCTTTTATGATCTCTCCAGGATGTAGGATTATTGTATGGTTTTTTGATGCATTCCTATTTTATAACTGTTAATTAATTATAAAATGGATTTTAGTCTACTGTGAGCCCCCTAAGGGACATTGTGAGTAAGATTTGAGAATCACAGGCTTTAGGTGCTTTTTAGAAGGTTTTTTTTTGAAAAAACCTCTCTCTTGGATTATAATTAAAATATAAACTTCAGGTGTTATTCATTGGTGTTTAGAAACAAAAATGGAAAGATATTAGGTAAGATTATCACCCTTAATTTGGAATTGGACATGCGAGTGGTCCATTCCTAGGGAATTCCATGTGGGATGCGATGATAAAACCTCATAGTGGTTAGAATATGATCAAGAGGTGCTTAATTTTTGTTGAGGTTTGATAGGAGGTCCTCCAAAAGGTTTTTGATTTATAAACTGTCTAAGTGAGTGGTGGGTTGTGATGTTTTCCTACAAGGTTTCCCTTAAGAGAACTCCTAAGGGAGATGTAGTTTGTGAATCAAGTTAGGGTCATGATTCTTTTTGATGACTTGGCATGATGGATTATAAGGGGATTTAATGATATTTTTTAAGTGAATCTCAAAAGGTGGGATCAAGTAGTTACTTGGATTGGTAATTACAAGGGGGTTCAGTGTGAGGATCTTGGGATGGTCCTTGATTGTTGGGACTAGTTTCTTAGTCTTTGAGAAGGTGAGGTATTATACCGAGTTTCGTTGGGTTTATTCAGTTAGATCCTTCAGGATTGTTTGAAACTGTGGCGTGTTGGGTACAACATGGTTTCATTTATAGAAGGTTGATATGGGTTGGAGTGACCCTTGAGGATTCCCTTGTGGGCATGATGCTGCTCGAGTTTTCCCTTTTGGGAGAGTTTCTGATCTGTGATCATTAAAGTGACTTTAATGGTTGTTTAAGGATTCCTTCAAGGTAATGGTGTTACTTGAGGTTTTTCTTATGGTAGAGGTGATATCCATGGATGGGTCAGGTGTTGTAGTCATTGTATGAGGTTTATTATTCTAATATTGGATCATGGTTTGAGATGGATGTGATCTAGGGGATTGTGGGTGCCCTGACTTTTTTAACCCCAAGAGGGTTGGTGCGTGATCAGTTTTGGTGAGTTTGAGTGTTACCTTAGAACCTATAGATAGATGGTGTGATTTATTTGTGGCTTTTTTATTATTGATGGGGTTTTTCATTTGTTCAAATCGTTCTTTGTGGCCTTTGGCCTAGATGTTTGAGGAAATTTCTACATAGGTTCTTAATGTTATAGGAGAAATTTGGGATATATTTGGTTTAATATTTGTCCCTGTGTTTGATATGGATATCTCCTATGTTATATGGTATCTATTAGGTAGGACTAGGGAGCTAGTGGATGATCTAAATGATTGAATCCACTCTTATTAGGATTTCTCTCTGACTAGATTTTGGGAGTTCATATTCCCAGATGTTTTGGAGGACCTGGGTTGTAGGGTGAGCCCTTACCCTATTGTATTTTTATATATATCTTTGTTAGTTTTGTAGTAATAACGAGTTTTTTATGGGTTCAATTAGTGTTATAATAGTTCCTAGCACCAATTTAGATCATGACATTAGATTCATAGAGCCAGTTATTAGTGTGTTTTGTGGCTGTGGACACCGAGGATGATATCATAGGGTTTGAAATTCATGCATTTTGTATTGTTAGACATCTTGGAGATCTTATGTAGAACTATAATATTCACTTAATGTTATATTTTTGGGAGATATTCATGTCATAAGTCCTCTGAGTGGGGTTAGATACCTCATGTGTCACCTTAGATATCAGAGTTGATGGTTTTATCTATTTATTCTAATTATCCCCCTATTTATTTATATTATTCCATAATTTATTTTTATTTTACTAGGATGGGAATATCATGTGTTTCATACACTTGATATAACTTCATATTATAGGTTCATTATTGGGGGTAACCTACTAAGATTTTATTTTTCCACCCCTATTCGGGAACCTCAATGTGTGTACAAACTCTTATGTTTGATTTTGGGTTGTGTATAGGTTGTAGTGAATGGGGGTGAGGCCCAAATTTTCATGATCGAGAAGGACCACTCGCATGGAGTTTGAGATTCGAGCTAGTGTAGTTCAATAATTTTGTAGAATATGTATGTGGTACAACTCAGAGTTTTAAGTAGAGCCTTTATATATTTTATTTATTTGTTTTTACTACCTGTATATTTGGTTATTTTATTGGGATACTTGTTATTGTATATCATGTTTGATTCTATATGAATGTATGTCACATTCCATTGTATTGTATTATATTGTATTGTTATATCAGTTATTTATATTGCGTACTCTAATGTTTATTCTTATGGATATGTTTGGTTTATTTCCCACTGTGATATCACTCTAACCAGAGGTTATAGTCCCCCACTATATATTTTAGACCTTCGCGGACAATCTGGATTGGGTGACGTGTCATGTCAACCTGGGTTGGATTATTACACTCTTATTCTTAGGGGATGTGATGGGTTGATGATCTGGTCTAGTGACCTTTTATATGTTATTCAAGTTTTTTCTTCCTTTATAGAGTTAATATGGTATTTTTTGGTTTTCTATGGTTTATGAAACCTTATTGTTTCCTTTGATGATCAGTGGAAACATGGTTATTTCAATGATTCCATTTTTATAGAAGAGTGTATCTTTTGTTTCACCATTTTATATGAATTCTAAATGGTGAGGAGACCTATTATAGGTCACTATTTCCTTAGAGATTCAAGTTAGATGGTTGTGATTTAGGTTGTGCTTGAGGATTATTCTCATGGATTTTGAGGAATGATAGTATGTGTCATGTTCCTTTTCATAGATGCTTCTATAATTTTCTCACACTCTCACCTATTTTATTCGAGTGTTAAGATTTTTTATTTTTATTGTTTCTACATTTTTTAATGAATTTTAATGGAATAAAGTTCCATGGTGGGGAGAAAGTTCCATGTCAATTTGGTATTTATTATTATTTAATTTTGGGTTATGCTAATATTTTTGGGTTTCCCCATTGTTTTTTGGGTGTTTTGGGAAGTTCCAAATAGTTTTTGGCCTAGGTGGTAGCAGAAAACACCATAGTGGGTAAGGCTGTGTCATAGATCTAGGTTGGGTAGGTTCTTTTCACAATGTAAGGGATTGGTTATGCCGTGGAGGCCTAGGGATCAAGACCTAGGGTTATGCATGATTTAAGGGATACATTCTATAACCCAAAATTCCATGTTGTGGTTCTGGGATGTTGAATATATCCAATTAAGGCACTCCATACCATATCCTGGGGGATATTCCATAAAGGTTTAATAGAAAAGGGCACCATGTCAGAAGACAAGGGGGTTTTTCTATGGAGGTTCCCTATCCAGCTATTAATTTCGGTGTTTTTATCGTATTCCCCCATCTATTTTAGTGGTTTTGCCCCCTTTCTCCCCCTCTTGTATGCAATTAGAATAGGGGAGGGATCATTTATATCATCAAACTCATCATCTTCCTCCTTGGTTTCTTAGATCCCTTTCCTTTGGATTCAAGAGGATTTCAATGGTATTTTCTATATTTTCTTCTCCTTTTATCCCCTCCCCACCCCCTTGGGTTTCCCTTCTGCCATGGATCCTAATTGAAATGTGGGTTTATTTTAGGGTTTGATACGAGTTTAAACATGGGGATTTTGTTGTTTATGGATTGAGGAGACTATCTTCTTTCTTTGTTTGACTTCCATTATTGAAGGTGATGTGTTGTAACTTTTTTCCACTTGGATTAAGGTAGGTGTTTTAATTCCATTAATTTATATTATATCCATGTGATGCTTGGATGTTTTAAAATGAATTTATTTCATAAGTATACCTATATGTATTACCCATGGGGGGTTTTAAATGGGTTTTTAATGGTTTCTATACTTGGAATAGAGTTATTTCATGCAAAGTGTTTGTGAGAATTTCCGTGTGACTCTTTTAAAGGAATTTATATGGTTTAAAGGGGTTTTTTAAAGTAGTTTTATTTTAAAAGGTAAATGGTGGGTGATTTAATGGGATGATTTATAAAGGAGTTCATTTGACATAATTTTAAATCATTTTAAGACCCTTTAGTCTTTGTGGCATTTAGATATGTTTTATGGAATTTTTAAGGGGAAAGCATTGTATTTCAATGGTTTAAAAATTGAGTTTCCATGAATGAATTTTTATAATATGAAGGAATGACTTGGAACCCCAATATTTTTTTGGAAGGCCCGTTTAAAACTTTGTAAATGAATTTCTATGATGTTGCGACTACCCTTAATGTTGGGACCCTTTATTTATATTATGCTTGTTATTTATTATGGCCCCATGGGGTATGTCTATCATTAATGCTTATTTATGGATGTGAATGGGGATATTTTATGATAAGATATTGGAGGTGAGATGAGGTTTATTTCTTATGATTTAAATATTGATTTATATAATGAATTGTGATTCGTTTTTTTTTCTCACCTCCATTTATTTTATGTCATGATAACCTTAGGTAAATAAATAGAAGGTTTGGATGCATGTTATTCTATCTTAGTGCACATAGGCTAGCTAGAACCCTAGTAAAGTTAGACCCTCCTAGGGGTTTATATTGTAATGTATATGACCTATACAGGGAAAGGCCAAATGGGATATTTTGGTTTTATATAGAGGGACTCTAAAGAGAGTGATCTGATAAGTTAGGTCTAATATCATTCGTCTTAGATCCTAGCGAGTTAAACATTATGCTTAGATCCCATTGAGGATGATTTAGGGGATACCAATATATATATACACTTTGTTTTATCCCCTCTATTTTGATCTGGTTACATGGAACTATGACTTATTTGTCGATTGTTTTATTTTTTATCTATTGAAATCTTGGTTCCTATTCTATTTATTCCTTGTATTTGGTTCTATTTAAAACTAATTTAAAAATGTTTTAAAACATGTAGTTTTCAAAAGGATAGTGTCATTTGTTTTAATAAGGAATTTGAGAATTGTTATGGGAAAAGTGGAAGAAATGGTTGGTTTGCTTTCAAAATTTAAAGTCCTATTTTCATGGTTTGAAATATATTTTAAAGGGAAACTTTTACTTATTGACTCAGTTTAAAATTATGGTTTTAGGATGAATAACTCTCACTTTTTTTTCAAAATTGGATTTACTTTATAAGCATGAAAATAAGAGGGATTAAATGTGATACTTTTTTTTATGCCTGCTCATGTGAAAAACACATTTTATAATTTATGTTCAAACTAGAATTTATATAATGTATTATGAAATGAAATGCATAGAATAATTGGTGAAATAATATTGGGAATGCTTGGATCACACCCTTCATATACACTGATGTGTGTGTGTATACAAATATTATTTTTTCTGTTAGTTTCACAATATTTGACACTATTCGTTCGATGTTTGTTGAGTACGAGGATGGATGTGGTGGGATATAGTGAGTGATCCTAGGTTATGTGGCAGTTTTGTTAGAGTTTTTTGGGTTCTATTTTATTATTGAGATGTTGTATTGTCTCACTCATCCTAGTGTATTTTATCTTTTATTATCATTATATTCGCTTCCCCTCTATTTTATTCAGTGATCTAATTATATCTATTAGATGGATGTTTATTTTATCATGCCACATTTGGATTGTTTCTTTACTTTTATATGTTTATTTGATTTTCATGGATGTCCAATATATGGAGGATAGGTCATGTAAAATTCTTGGTAGTTTTTACAACTTTTTTATATCTTTATTTGAGGACGAAATCATTCCCATCAGTGAATTTTAACACCATTGGCACTTTTATCCAGCCTATGGTGATTAGGAAGAATATTGATCCACATAATGTAGATCCATTATTCGATCAATATTAAGATCAATGAGTTTGTGGCATCTGAAAAAATGTTTTTAGATATGGGAAATCTCTCTTAGCCTCATAGGATAGTGAAAAAACTTATTCGCAAAGTATGGTATGTTTTTGTAATAGAAATAATGCTTATAGTTTGACTAGTGCCTTCTTTATACGTGACTCCCAAGAAGGTAATAGGAAAATTAACACTTTTTTGAAGTGATATCCAAATAATCTACTAATCTAGATACAATATTATTGATAATTTTTTTAACGAGTGTGCTATATAAGATAAAAAATTATATATATATATATATATATAATTAAAATTTAATCAATTTTTATCTATTATTATATTTGGTATTATTTTAATTAATGTATTTCAAAAATATAATTTCAATTACACCTCAATATGCATTTTTATAAGTGATAAACACTTATTTATTATTATTAAATGTGTATAAGAAGGTGGTGATTACATAAAACATTTCACCATATGATATAGACAAAAAAAACAGAACCTACCAAAACCAACCAACCACATCCCTCTTAGTTGATTCCAGTTTACCCTTATAAACTTTATCCAAGATAGTAGCATAAAAAAATAATCATAATGAAATTACTATTATTAAAAATTTAATAATTAAAAATTTAATAATTAAAAATTGGTATTTTAATTAATTATAATAATGTTTTTAAAGATGAATTTTTGAATGCACGTGGGATCAGATAATACATTTGAGTTTTTTAGATCTAATGTCCATTAAAACATTATTCTGGATGAAAATTTGAATGGAAATGAGATTATATAGGTCATTATTGTTGTATTTATAACCATAAGATAATATTTTGGTAAGAAAAACTCCTAAGGAATACCATGGTTAATCCCTATCCACTTTATGGGTGTTTTATCCAAGATATTCCATCATTATTCAATAAATCAAGATTAAGTAATTAATTTGGAGAGTTTAAGTAATTAAGAAACTACTTATTTAATATAGAGAGATATTTTTCTTGTTTCAATCATTTTTGGTGTTCTAATATTGTCTCCCAAACCCTATATATGAGAAACCATTTATGATTTTTTATATAGTTGAATCAAATAAAAAAATCCTATAATATAGGGTGATATACATTTTTATTTTAATCCCTAAAGGGTAAAAACAATTGGGGTAGCGATTATATTGGGAGGATCATTGGGTTGAATTGAATGGTTGATGCTGGAGAGGCTATATGAAAGTGGTAAGTGTATAGGATGTGAATAGAGGCATATAGAAATACATGAATGCATTCCATGATGAAGTGCTGAAGATAAAAAATTTATAAAAAATAGGTTGTTGATGGAGATGTCAATGGAATCCAACATGGTATTTATGGGTGTTTGAAAAAAATGTCCTTTAAGACATATGTAATGTATCTGGTTCATCTGGTGTGTGGTTTATCCTCGGAGGGAGGGTGTGACATGACCCATTTCAAGATCATTAGAAGTGTGTGTTGTTTTCTTTGGTTTTAATCCCATCATACCCACTAGTAATTGTTAATAATTGTTTTATCCATATTAAATAAAGAGTTTATATCATGATATTCCCTCATTGGGAATCCACATGAGGTGAAAACAAGTTATATTGTGGCCTTCAATGTCCACCTTCAATATCCCATAGGTTGATGTGAAGCAATAAGAGCATATCATCACACATTTTTGAAAGGAATTTTCTTTTATAAATTAAACTCTACACCACCATGAATAATAAAATGAATTTACCAATAATAATAATTGAATAATTTATATCAATTCATGTCATGTCATACAAATCCAAGCCACAAATAATATAAAAAAAATTATAACATATCCTCTATACCTCAAAAAAGTTATAATGAAATACACCTCATCCAACAAGTTTCCCATGTATAGAGATAAGGTCTCCTAACACCACACAAAATCTATCTAGATAACATGAAAAAAAATATAGAGTAAGGGCAAACATATGAATTTACTCATTCGTTTCTTTCCTAGAACTCTAATGAATCAATGTGAATGAAGTATACTAATAGTCATCTTTATACCATATAACAATATCATCTTACAAACAAAAAAACATTACTCATAACTCATCATCACATAACATCCCCTATAATAATAGTCACTATCAATACATGTCCAAGAACCGAGAAACTTTCCACCCATAGGTACCTCATTGTAATATCCTCATGTAACTGTCAACCCGAAGGGACTTCATGGTAATATCACTACAAAAAATTATCTATATATCCACAAATAACTTTTTATATTATCTCCATATATCTATAAAACCATATGGACCTCACTAAACATTAATATCCATTGGTTGGTCCACTTTCCACCTAGAGGGACTCTCACTAGTTTTCAAGGTGTCCACCCTCAAGGACTCTCCCCACCACAACTTTCATTGGTTAAGTAGCTGTCCACCCTATGAGACTCTCACTATATTATTAGGTATCCAACCTTAGGGGGTCTACCCCATCAAATTTCATCACCACCATCGCATATCACATATCCACTATGTATAAACATATTATACACATCATCATCACTATCAATATCATGATCATGATCATCATCATCTTCATCATTATCATCACACATCACAGCCTGCTACCACATAACTAGTCAAAAATTAAACATCTTTATTAAATAATAAAAATGGATTCATACCCCCACCATCTATTTATCCCCCCACATAGGCCACACACATACAAAGGTCCTTTGGAATATAATAACACCAAATATATACACTACACTCCCACTTATATCCACCATTACTAGATCCTAAAGAGTAATTCACGACATCACTGACATTACTCATATCCTGGGAAGACATAAGTTTAAAGCCACATCATTATCCAACACATAAAAAAATAACCCTTTCAACCAATACACATCATACACCACATGTTCCACATTTTCATCTTCATGTGTTCACATAAGAGGGGTTTATCTTGGGTTTTATAAGAGATTAAAGTTCCACAACCACTATCAACCCATCCCACTATCAACTCACCCCATAAGTTTCAGGATGTATGAATTGTGATGTTTATGTAATGATACAGTTCCAATGTGGAATAATCCAAGTAAAAATCACACCACCCCCATGTAATCACTACTAATAAGTCCCCTCAACTCCAAAATTTAGCAAAAACTCATCACTAAGTGAAAAAATCCATTTAAATCACTATCACTTCATCCTTAACCATCACCATCACTTTGATAAATTTATCCAAAGAGTGGAACAATACTTGTGCCTATTTGGAAGGGCTTGTGCTAAAAGATATAACATCACCCTTATCACCACTTTAAATGTTTTCCACTTTATTTGATCCTTCTAGATAGAAATTTCATATGGAGATTTTATAAATATTTCACAATTATTCCTAAATAATTATCAACTCAGACTTCTATCATAAACCACTAATTAAATAATTTACACATGAATCATAATAAATAATCAACACTAATCCATTAATTTCATTTTCATTTACACTATTTATTATTCTCCACCACTAATCTACTTTTATACTTATGAATTCAAATTCTATTATCATATAATTATATTTTTCATCATTTATCACTTTTAATTCCCATAATTTATTAATTTACATTAATAAATTGACATAGAAAATTTATATTTATAGAAAATATTCATCTGGAATATTTAGTCCTACAATTTCACATTATTATATCATCTCCAATTACAATTTACTTCATAATAATTATCTTATATTATTTTTAATAATACACCCATTACTAAAAAGGAATGGTATCTTCATAAGGTTTAATAAAAGAGATGAGAAATTTGATTCAACTTGACATGACTTGATCCACTGGGATCCCTCTTGGGTGGTAGTAAGCTGAGTGTGCCACCCCAAGCCCACCTTCAATAGGATAGGGGTTGATGACTAGAACCGAGTTAGAATATCACACATAATGGGTGACCTTATCCCAATAAACTTGTACACAATGCACACCTATTAAAGGGGCATAATAATATAGAAAGGATAAAATAAACTAATTTCAATATATATAATTAAAATAAAATATTCTAGGATCCATAAAGGTAAGAGTGTACATAATCCATAATGAGAAAGGGATAAGATACATTCCCAATATCCAAAAAGGAAAACCAATATAAGTAACCGAGGTGAAGAGGTCCTAACAAAAAGATGGATCCAAACACAAACATACCCCACTACTATTCTCCCACAGTACCACTAATCTCCACGAACACCACATACACTAAGGTCACTACTAGGCATCAGATCTGAACAATCCATTCCATCTCCATGTCCACTAAGACCATCTCCAAACCCTCTATATTTTTCACAAACACAACATGTGTGGGCACAAAACCATGTAGGGGTGAGTATAAACATACCCACTAGGATGTCCCCAAAACCAAAATGAAATCATATAACCATAGGTTATATCAACGATATTATAACTAGATAGAAACTAGGAAGAAGAAAAAGAAGAATAATCCATATAATCTTAACCACCGTTAGTCTTAGGGATAAAAATATGTTCTAGTTATCTCAGATCTAAATCATAAAGGTTTGAGCCTCATAAGAAACTAAGGGTGCTCAAAGTATGGAATAGTCTAAAAATATTGAATTTGATAACAAACTATACATCACATCTTTAAGGTTAAAAAGGTGTTACCAAAAGAGTCACAATCCACAGAGCTTATAATCTACTCAACCATTCTACCATACTACCACTAGAATCCATCAAGGGGTACTTTCTCTTTACTGAGGTAAGTATATCAGTTGAGGAAGTACCACACCACACTACCCACCATTTTTGTGTCACTGTCCTGAACCCTATAGTAGAACCTTCTTCTTGACTAAGAATATATATTAGTTAAGGGAGTACCAAACCTTACCATATTAATCACTTAATAAATAATATAAAGGAGATAACGTAAGACAAAAGGGAGAGTCTTTCTCTATACAACCCAGCTATAGGTGAAATCATCACACAAATCCATCTGATCTACCCAAGATAAAAATCCATATAACCTATCTAGAACTATAGTAGAGGATCCCATACCACTTATAGGTAGGGGAAATACTGACTTTAGTAGAGGATCCCACACCCCATTTCAGCCCTTTAGATAAGGTGAATACTAACTCCACAAATAGAGGATCCATATCCCCAAGTGGCACCTAGAAAATTAGTGGGGAGAACAACTCTATCCTATGGATGGTGAGATAAAAACACAAATCTCAACACAACTAAGCCATCAGGGAGGGTTAACAACCACAAGAACACTCTAATTGTCATACCATAACCTAGTCACCAACCCTATAAAGATAAATATTTAAAAAACTTATATCACATTTAAAATGATCTCTAAGGGATGAATAGACTACTCCATTGTGATATATGTAAAAAAATACTAAAGATAGACTATTTATTTATCTAAAAGATACATCCGATAAAGAATTTGATAAAATATGGCATAAAGGTGAAGAATGAACCATATGGAGGATCCTAAGAATGCCATGTGGAATGCTCGAGGAAGGGTCCATGTGTATGTTTACCTATGAATGCCTAAGAATGTAGGCACGTAGATCTCACATGAACTGCATGCACCCACACAGGTTGAGTTGGGAAGACCTGACTCAGGGCATGCCTCCTTGGACAATCCACACATGGGATAACATTTGAGAAACCCCCACCCTCCAAGTGGTGTAAAGTGTGCCATTAGATCTTATGTTACCACATTTTATTACCCAAACACTCCATGGAGGTTTCTTGGTCCACCACTGGCTGCTTAAGTGGAAGAATATCAAGTGACACAGCCAACCACCATGTGTGGCTGGCCTTCCCCCTCTTCACCCTTACACCATCCTTAACCCACACACACAATTTACCTCCACCTAACATAATTTTTCTACACCACTTTAAGCCAACATGACCACACACATATCACAAAATCACTTCTCCATCATGCCATTGGCTATGGCTGGTAGCTCTGAGCTACGTCATGGAGTCATGTGACTTGACAATGGGGGGTGGGAATTCACTGTCAAAATTATTCAAAAACAAACCAAAATTAAGGAATATGATATATACCATAAAATAAAATCTATTGGAATGAAAACTCAATAATCAATAATAATTCAATAATCTAGAGAATAATTATACAAAATCAAATCCAAAATAAAACAATGATCCCTACCTCGAAGGTGAATCATCATCGCTTAGATCTATTATTTCAGTCCAATATAGAATTTAACCACTGGCTCCCAATCCCTCAATATCCCCCCCTTCCTACCTCAACTAGGGTTCATGTGAACAAACCTAGGGAAAGGGGGTTAAGGATGAATTTATAGTTTGGGATTAGAGTTATCTAATTAATCCAATTAATTAATTTAAATTATACCAGTAACTTCCATCCCCTAGAAATATAAAGGGTAATGAAGTTTACACCTTTCTTAGGTTGAATCTCTCATTCTAGATGCGACCGTGGACTCATATTTCCCATCTAAAGCTTCTCTCAGGATGAAAATTACAATTATTTATAATTCATGTGTGTGAGATAAAAATAATGTTTTAATATTTTATATATTTTTATCGAGGTGCCTCTACGGCCATAATTACACATTGTCTCAACCTGAGGGTAAAACCCACACTCTAGAATGAATGGAACCATAAAATAATTTTTCCTGGGTTATCTGCTGGGGTAAATTTACCATTTACCCCTAAAGAGTCCCCAAGAATCTAAAAAATCATAATTTAGCTAAGTCCCATGTGGTGAAAACCTAGGTTACTATATACACCCCACCTAAGGATCCCTTTTCATCCCTAAAAAGGAAAAACAAGGGTTATTAGAAAGTAATATCACAAAAAAACCCACCATCACACAATCTTTATTCTTCCATGGAGGTCCGAGCTCTAAGAAAACTCAGTATTCCACTACCCAGGAAGAAAAAATCATCTTTTATCCATAAGAATATAGCTCCATCACATATCAAAGTAGGTCCTATGTGGACACATGCATCCTCTCTAATTGAGTATTTCTAAGCCTCAGTACTCAAAACTCTTTTCTATCTAAAAGGTCACCATGCCACATGGAAGTAAATTAATCGATGAACCACTAATATATGTTTTAGAGTGGTTTTTTTTCAAATTCTACCTATGGTGGGAGTGATTCACTCCACACCTATAAATAGATTCCTAAATGGATATCACATGAGGAAAACACATCTAATACACACTCCACCACTTATTACCTCACAATATTCACATTAAAACTAGAGGAGTTACAAAATAGCGTGCTCATATTATCCCACATTCATTATCCCAACATATCCTACTCAAAAAGAATCTATGACAAAGTCTCTCTCTCACAAAACAGTGGCAAGATATGACTTATTTACCAATATCAACATCAACCTCAGTAATAATACTCTATTCACATACCAATATCCAAAAGGTCTGTATCCAATGTCAAAGACAAACTGGTTGTGTTTTCATTGTTCTCTCAAAAGATACTAATGGGAACATAAATAACAACAAAAAACTCTTATAGATTCTCAATATTACAAAACTTCTCATTGGGTGACCTATCTACCATAATAAAAAGTTGATGGTACTGAAATTTTATTTGAACTTTCTTGTTTGGTTCTAGAACCCTAGATAACTCTTACAGAACTCTAGTGACCAATAATTACATCCACTTAAGAAAGTATCATCCTTAAACACACATTATGAGTTGAAATGTGATGGGTATACCAATTAAGATCCACAAGATATACTATAAAAGGGTTTCTCTCCACTGAGGTGTTATCCACTCAGTATATACACCCCTATAGTTAATACAAAGGCCAAGAGAAAACTACATTCCTCCTAGGAAAGTGGTTGATGTTATCCCAAAATTTCAGAAAAATCCTTCAAGTCTATTTTCTGAGAGAACCCTTCACATAGGGATACTAATTCGATATCACCACTTTAGGCCTCTCTCATATAAGGGAAACGTTTGGGGTCAACACCATTGATAAATGGTGAGAAAAATATCCTACACCAAACTAAAACCAAATACTTCAAATTTAGCAGCTCATGCACCTCCTCCACCATCCAAACATAGAGTCTTGTGCTAGAAGAGTCAAATAACACACTATTTACTCTCTACCAAGATCTCATCAACTACCATGGATTCAATTTCATGAAGACCAACCACTACTCCATGAATCAAGATAACCCCCACACAATTTTTATCTTAGTCAGTACTCTTAGAGTAAAACTATGTAATTTTATCAAATTCTAAACAAGTTACTCCAAAAAATGATACCAGAGAGGATTTAGTCCTAATTATTTTTAAACACCACAAGTGGTTTCATCATGACACTTATAAATATTCAAACATCATCCTCATAATAAAATTTTATGAACACATCAACCTCTTGACAAGAATCAACTATAAATTACCCTTCGAAAGCATCCATGAATTCATCACCATTCACAGAAAGTGAATTTCTCATCTATGAACTTAGTGTATAAAGGAAATTCCCATAACTTTGTGGGAAAAAACCACAACTTTCTCAGGGCGGTCTCCACTCACTACACTAGAGGGGATCCAAATCACTACTTAGGGTAGATCTCTCCTCACATAGTCAATTACATATAACCTTGCAATAATAAAACTAGTAACCAATATAGATAGATATAGGTAATAATGTATCTCACATATTCCATGAGAGAGTCTCAAGAAAGACCTATTTATCCACTAAGTATAAACTAATTTCACCAGAAGTGGTGGATGAAATATAGTCACAACTAGTGGAAAATCTCTATCTAACAAATGTTTGGATAGGGATCCCATTGGAATTACCAAATCCCAAACATATGATGTGGAAAGAATAAATTTCACCTACATAATCCAGTATGAGGGTCCATGAATAAAGGACGCAAATCATACAATGAACCATACCCATTGACTCTTGGCCATCTTCATCCATCACGTTAATCCTAAGACACATTTTATTTTTAGTACTCTATGACTGACAAGAACCAACCAAAGATAACAATAATTGGAGAGTATCTTATAATTTTCCATCTCCATCAACACCTACACCACTGTTTCTACCATTGAATAACTATCCACAAGGAAAATGATCCTAATATAGGGAGGTCTTAGATATCAATGCTATCTTCTACATGTAGGTCTATCCATGGACCAAATCTAGCTATTTCAGGTGAAAATATTACCTTCTACCATATATTGGGTGCATCAACGCTAAGAATCCCCAACCTACCAATACTCGCTCAGGAGAATCCTGTATAGATATTTTCATATGAAAACAAAACCAGAACTTAACCAATATTTTCCTAGAGTCACTTCTAAAACCATTGATCTTGAATAATTATACCATAAAGAATGTACCAGGAACACCTCATAAGGTATGTGGGGCTCGACACATTCTCATACATAGTCGTATTTCCCAGTGGAGGTCCCAATATCCTTAGATAAATATCCATTTTTAACAAGGGATAAAAATCCAACCATAGTAGAGTAGTCTCATCATGATCTTGAGAAACAAATCACCCACTAATGGCTCACTATTTTGTATAGGAATATTGATACAATAATCAAAATATGGATATTAAAATTCTAATCTAGATGGAAAGGTGAGTCCCAAACTCCAACCAAATCCATGTCACTTAAGGATTATGCTTGCCTTGTAAACCCTTGAGGTGTCTATCATTAGAATGTGAATAAAATAACCATCACATGTGTATTATTGTATAAATTTCTAGGAACCACCATATTATCTATGAGAAAAGTATATACTAAGAAATAGGGGGATAGAAACTTACTCAAATAATGGAAAAAACACACCTCTTAACCTTATCTCATAAAAAAACCTCATCTACCCTCTGGAATCATTAAGTAGAACTCTCACCTTATTAGATAAAATATAAAAAATGAAGTTGGAACACAAAAATAGAGTTTGGAACATAATATATGTGAGTACATAGAAGTTGATAGAGAGAATATAAATTCATAGATAAAGGAACCACACCTTGAATGACACACAACAAGCACACATCATATGAGGGTAGAACACAAGAGTTGGGAATAAAACACAACATACGAGGGGGGGGGATACCTGAATTCCTATATAAATATAAAATATAGGGTTTTACCCACAAATATTATAGAATATCTGGATGAGATGACATAAGAAGTACATGAAAGATAATAACTGACATCTATATGATGTATGTACCAACTTCATTGTACCCTGAAATGATATCTCTTAGTCTTGATTCAAATAATAGATTATTAGAATCCTGGTGAAAGGATACATCATCCTCTATACCCAAACTGGTATAATTAGTTTGATAACCAAACTTAGGACCCATTTAACATCATTTAATTAAATTTAAAAACCATTACTCACATTAATGATAACTCCAAACTTTTTCCTAGAGTAATACCACTCTAATGTGATCTGACCGAACAGGACCCCCCTTGGGCAGTGGTAAGCTGAGTGTACCACCCCAAGACCACCGTCAAAAGGCCAAAAGCTGGTGACTGGCACTGAGTAGGAATATCACACATTATGGGAGGCCTTATCCTAATTCACATTTACACAATGCACACATACACACATGATATAATAATGTATAAAAAATAAAATAAACTAATTTCAATGTATATAATGCATGTGACATATGATATGATTCAAAAGGTAAGACAATAAATAATTCACAAGGGGAAAGGGAAAAGATAGATATCCAAAAAACAAATAGAAAAACGAATATAAAAAATTGAGATAAATAGGTACTCACAATAATTTTTCTCCAAGCACAAACATCGCTTGCTACTATCCTCTTATGACACCACTAATCTCCACCAATATCACGTCCACTATAATCACCACAAGAAGTTGTATTTGAATAATACATGACACCTCCAAGTCCAAAAATACCATCTAAAAACATGTATCATCTGAACTGACACAATAAATGTGGTAATAAATCCCATACAGGTTTGAGTATAAACATACCCAACATGAAACCTCAAAAACAACAAAGAAAACACAGAACCATAGGCCAGATCGATGATCCAGGAACTAGATAAAAACCATGATCGAGATAAGGAATAATAATATAGATATTATCAACAAATAATATTATTAGGGACACAAATACGTCCTATTCATCTCATCTCCAAACCACGAAGGTTCAATCCTCAAGAGAAACTAGGGACTCTCAGAGTACTAAATAGTGTATAAATCTAGAATTTGATAACCCATTGTATGTCTCATCTCAATGGACACCATGGGTATGATTGATGAGTCAAAATACAAAAATTATCCAATATACTAATGCATTCTATCATACTACCACTAGAATCCATCAAGGGGTACCTGCTTCTTATTGGGGTAAGTATGTCAGTCAAGGAAGTACCACACCGTACTACCCACCATTTTTGTACCACAATCTCAAATCCTATAAGGGAACCTTAACCTCGATCAATAATAAATATTTTTCAATGGATTAATAACCCCTACCATCAAATCACTCAAGAAATGTAGTAAATTAGAGAACCTAGGACAAAAGGGAAAGTCCCTCTCTATAAAACCCATCTAAGGGTGAAATCATGATGTATATCTAGGAATCTGATCTACCCAAGATGACCAACCTATACAAATTTTCTAGAACTGTAGTGGAGGATCCAATACCCTTGATAGGTAGTGTAAATACTGATTCCATAAATATATGATTTCATGCCCTGAGTAGCATAATGAAAATGGGGTAGGGGATATCAATCTATCCTATGGATAGTGGGGTAAAAACTTACACCATAATACAACCATTATATCGTGGAGGGTTTCCACCCATGAGAAAAATATAATCATTACACCCAAACCCATTCAAAAACCCTAAAGAGAAAAATCATTAATAATACTATCTCACCTTTCAAATGACATTAGATGGCTGGACATACCATTTCATTGTGATCAATATGAAAAAAATACTCAAGATAGGTTATTTATTTTTCTAAAATGAACACCCAATTAAGAAGTTGATAAAATATGATACAATGGGGAATAATGTGCCACGTATGTCCATGTGCATCATGCACACCCAACCGTGTTAGGTTAGGTAGAAATGATCTAGGGTGAGCTGATTATCCCATTATGTACACATGATGACCCTAAGGCACCCCCACTAGCCACATGGAAGGCAGGGTGGTGTTTGATCTCGCGATATTGGATGGATTGGGGGAACCATACATTTACCCCCTTCAATCCCTAAACACACTATGATATTCATATAGTCCACCACCTTCAGTTTCAGCTAGCCTATTAAGTGATTGGACCTCATTTGGCATCGCCGGCCACCATGTGTGGCTAAAATTTCCCCCTATTCACCCTCACCACCATCCTGTCTTCATCGATAATCACATGTGGTCTGCCTCCACCTCTCATACTCTATTGAAACCAATTAAATACACTACATCCATGCATGTTCCATGAACTCACTTCACCATCACATTTTTCAATATGAACGGTAGCTCTGAGCTACACTAAGGAGGTTTGTGGCTCATCCAGGGGGAATACACCATGAAAATTATTAAAAAAAACCAAATTTAAGGAATATTATTTATACCCTAAAATAAAATATAATATAATAAGAACACGAGAATCAATAATAATTCAATAATTTGGCGAAGAATTAAACAAAACCAGAGCCAAAATGAAATAATGATCCCTATCTTGAAGGTGGATCATCGTCACTTCAATTTGTTCCTTAAATTCGATGTATAATCCACCCTATGGATATTTATTCCTCAATATACTCCTCCACATTCCTATCCAAAGATAGGGTTCATGTGGATAATCCTACAGGAAGGGAGTTAAATTTTAATTTATAAGGAGGTATTAGGGTTATCTAGTTAATCCAATTAATTAATTAAAATTTCTCCCATGAC
This sequence comes from Viscum album, assembly GCA_963277665.1. Classification (NCBI taxonomy): domain Eukaryota; kingdom Viridiplantae; phylum Streptophyta; class Magnoliopsida; order Santalales; family Viscaceae; genus Viscum; species Viscum album. The sequence goes on along the minus strand of OY728127.1, from coordinate 1,512,390,909 downwards.
ATCTAACCCATAATAATTCCAAAGAGAATGAATTTTACACCTTCATTAGGGTGAAACCCTCATTCCAGATACAATTGTGGGATTCAATTTCCCATGTGAAGCTATACTTAGAATAAAAATCATTATTCTCAATAACAAAAGCATACAGAATTAAAATAATATTTTTATTCTTTATATATTTTTATTGAGGCTCTACTGCACCCGAAATCCCATGATAGATCAACGTATGGGTGAACAACACACTCTAGAATCAATGGAACCATCACCTACTTTTTGTGAGGTTGTATTTTAGGGTATATTTACCATTTTACCCCTAAAGAGTCTTTAAGACTCTATAAACTCATAATTGATCTGAGTCCTGTTTAGAAAAAACCCCAATTACTACAAAACTACCTCAATTACATAATGAACATTATTCCTTATCCTATTAATGATAATTTATTTATATTCCATTATTCATCCATCTCCCTTTGATCGACCATGACACACTAACAGCAAGGGTATCTCTTCTCAAAAAAATATAGATAATAGAGAGAATATGGAAAAATTTCCTCTGTATCAAAAAATTAATAAAAATGAAAGTCAACCCTCTAAATCCCATATAAATTTCTATTCCATAACCCATATAAATCCATTATTTACTCTCTCTCTCTCATCAATTTCCCTCATTCAATACCCTATATTAAATCTGTTGATTATACATTCCATAGCATGATAAAATATCATGTATATAATTCCTCTAATATTCCATGTCATTTCCACAACATAAAAAATCTCAAAATTCCACATTATTTATTTTATAAAAATGAACCATATAAAATTAATTGCTTAAATAAATAAATAATAATTTTTAATTCCACCATTACTAAATATTTAAAGAAAATTTTAAACACTTTATAAAATTGCCATAATACCCACAAGGATAAACATTACATTCCAAAACCAACAACACACTCAAAATTCTATTCTGAGACTAATAAAATTACTATTTTACCCTTCATAGATGAAAAAATATAAATTTTAATAAACTAAAAAATCTTAAATTTCCCTGTCTCTATAATCCCATATTGGAAAATTAATAAAATATATAGCTATTCCAACATTGGAAAATATGGGAGTGAGTCTCTGTAACATCCCAGGCCAATAAAGAATATAACATTTTCATATTTATTAATATTTGTGAATTAAATGTTAATTTTAATTTAAAGGGGAGTCTCTGTTCGATGGCGTACCCGATACACAATAACGGGTTTCTTTGAAATCTAACGTTTCACACAACGTTGGGTCATACTAAATAATAATAATATAATATTATTTTAAATGGTAGTTAACCCCAAGCCTTTGTATTGGCATGAATGGATAAACTAACTAAAATATGAATAGAAATGTTTGTTAAATGTTTTTAAATTTATCCAATAAATTTTAGAGGCTTAAAATAAGAAAGAATATGATTTTAAGCATAAATACTCCAATATTCATTAAAAGGTCGATTTACCATCTTTTGATGGAAAACCCTCTTTAAATATAGTTTTGGTAACTTTTATATGTTTTATTTTACAAAATAAAATTCTTATTTAGAATCAGGACATCAAAATTTACTTTGGGTAATTTTTTGGTATTTTTCTGATAAAATTCATTTTTAATGAATAGTGAAAAATACTGTATTTTAATTCAAAACTGCCTTTTAATATAATGTATTTATATGGTTAGATTATATTTTTAATTGGTTTTAAAGTTTAATTAGATTATATTTTTACAAATTAATCCAATTTTGGTCAGTGGAAGTAATTTCACTTTGAAATTGGACATAAACAAGTGTCAATTTTTTGATAGTTATTATTTCTTAAAAACACGCTTTTTGTTTTGACAACACGAATTAATTTTAAATTAATTTCTGCCACTTCTGTGTTTTGAATTTTGAAAAATGGATTCCATATTTTGAATTATGAGGTCCAAATTGTGTAAATAGGTAACTTTTATTTTTATACATTATGAATATTTACTTCAGTAAAAATTTTATTTACCATGGTTAAAGGGTAAATCTAGTAAATAAGGATAAAAAAATATTATTATAATAATATTAAATTACAATAAAATGTATCCTAATCTTATTATTTGACACATTTCCGACCATGGTCATCCTTGGGTTGATTTTGGTACCCCATAAATCCACTTAAGAGTGATAATGCACTTTATATTAATTAATTTAATGTAAAGACAAAAATGACATAAACATTTATCTTTTAGTAAATAAATTTTTACATGGGGTTATATAAGTTATATATTATACTATAAATATTCATTTTAAAGATAAAAATATTTCCTACATCATGGTATTTTTTTAATAATTTTTAGAAATCAAATAAATAAAATTATTTATGACACAATAATGATGTAGTGTTTACCTCATTAATGAATGATTTAAATAAATAAGATTATAAAACTTAAAACAATATCCAAAACCTATCCAATTCTTATTGGATGATTTTATTTCAAACCATAGTCATATTATATTATACTTTGATAAGTTTTTGACATTTATAAACTGAGAATAATTATATAATAAAATAATATTTTTGAACTTTCCCAAAGAGCCCCTCCTCCCCCTTATAAAAAATCCCTCACCTCTAACCCATTACTCACACTTCTCAAGCCCCTTGAATCATCCAAAATCTACCCAATTAATATCCCTACATCCCTATATTACACCTAGAAGCCTTACCTTAGGTATAAGGAACTTCAATAAATCCTTTTGGTTCGAACCAAAGGGAGTTACCTGAATTAAAGGTAACGTCTTCTCTTAAATTATTTTCTTTTATTTTACTTTTCTAACCCCTAAAATCTTTTTATTACTTTATTTTATAACAACAACAGTATAATAAATACACTAGGTTTTTGTTATGAGAAGGATTCTAACTAAACTTACACACACCTCCATCTAATGGATAATGAACATACTCTTTCTGTGGACGACGAACTAATGCCTCACGAAGCGATGATTGTTCAATTATCTCCTACCGCCTCTTATGGTGACCATTTTGATGGAAATGTATTTATATTTTGATATATATTATATTTATATTGTCTCTATTCTTCTGTATTTTTCATTTATATCATACCTATATGATTTTCATAATGTGTAAACGCAATAATTTCATTTGAGGAAGTGCAGACTACCACCCCTCAAAGTGATACGACTCATTCATGCCATACGTGGGATGTATAAAGGATGTAATTAATGTAATTATATATGATATTATACTATAATTATAATTGTAACATCCCAGGTAAATAAAGAATATGAAATTTTCAAATTTATTAATATTTTTTAATTAAATATTAATATTACTTTAAAGGGGTTGCTATGTTCGATGACTTACCCGATACACAACAACCGGTTTCTTTGAAATCTTACATTGCACATCAATTATATAATATTATTATTTTAAATGGTAGTTAACACCAAGCCATTTTATTGGAGGGAATGAATAGAACTAACTACAATATGATTATAGATGTTTGTTAAATGTATTTACTTTTATCCAATAAAAGTTAGAGGCATAAAATGTGAATGAATCTAATTTTAAGCATAATTTACATTAAAAGGCCGATTTATCGCTTTTTGATGGAGAACCCTATTTAAATCTAGTTTTGGTCACTTTAATATGTTCATTTTGACAAAATAAAATTCTTCTTTAGATTCGTATCATCAAAATTTACTTTGGGTAAATTTTTGGTATTTTTCTGATAAAATTCATTTTTTAATGAATAGTGAAAAATACTGTATTTTATTTCAAAAGTTCTTTTTAATCTTATTTATTTATAAGGTTATATTATCTTTTTAATTGGTTTTAAAGTGTAATTAGAATATATTTTTACCATTTAATCCAATGGTGGTGATTAGAATTAATTTCACTTTGAAAATGGACATAAACGAGTGTCAATCTTTTGATAGATATTGTTTCTTAAAAACACGCTCTTTGTTTTGACAGTGGGGATTAACTATATAATTTATTAATGAAACTTCTATGTTTTGAATTTGATAAAATGGACATAATTTTTTAATTTGGAATATCAAATATAGCTTAGGTTTAATTTTTGGTATTTTTCCGATAATGTTCATTTTTTAATGAATAGTGAAAAATACAGCATTTTAATTCAAAACTGCCTTTTCATCCAATTTATTTATATAGTTAGATTTTCATTTTAATTATTTTTAAAGTTTAATTTAATTATGTTTTTATCATTTAATACAATTTTGGTCATTGGATGTAATTTCACTTTTCAATTGGATGTAAAAACGAGCCAATCTTTTGATAAATTTTACTTCTTAAAAACTCGTCTTTGGTTTTGACAACGAGAATTATTTTTAAATTAATTACTGAAATTTCTCTGTTTGGAATTTGGTAAAATGGATTATATATTTGGAATCAGAAGGTTAAGACTCTTTTGTTTTTGACATGATGAATAGTAATTATGGTAATTATTTTTAATTACCGTGATTAATTAGTAAATTGGGTAAAAAGGGTAAACAGAATAATGTTATAATAATATAAAATTACCCATCCATGTGTCTTAATTCTATTTTTTGAGTCATGGCCGACCATGGGATGACTTGTGCCAACTTTGGGACCCCATGGAATCACTTTAGTGTGATAGTGACCTTTTATCATATTATTTTTAAAGAAAGGAAAATATAACCAAAGTATGTATCACCTAAGTAAAACAATTTTAGTTTTGTTTATATAAATGATATCTTTGACTATAAATATTAATTGGAAAGATAAAACGATTTCCTACATCATGGTATTTTATTTAATTTATTTAGAAATTAAATAAATAAATTTATTTATGACACAATGATGATGCAGTTATTACCTCATTAATGAAAGATTTAAATAAATGATATTATAAGTGTCAAAATAATTCTTTTTTTGAGACTTTAGATGTTATACAAGAATTTTATAGATGATTATGGTATTTAAAATGTATGTTAATGCTTTTATTTCGAAGTCATAAAGATTTTATGCCTTTATCAAAAGTCAACTACCAAATAGTGTCAAAATTGGCATAAATGAGTTTTTAAAACAAATGTTATTTTATTAAATGGTATAATAGTCCAAAAAATATAATATTATTACAAATGACATATAATATATTACTAATATCATTATTGATACAATTATGGGACTATTGTCATTTTAAAGTAACTATTATGACCTTATAGTTTGAAAATAAAAAAAAGACGTAATAAGAATTATTAATTTTAACTAAGGGTTAAAATGAAAAGATAAGGTGAATTATATGAGCACAACTTGTGTAAATCAAATTGGTTGAGTGGATTTCTACCCCTTATCCTCTTATCCTAGAAATACATCATTTTGGAACCATTCTAATTTGAAAAACATTTTATAATAAATTAATATTTTAGGACATTCCAAGAGTGCCCCTCCTCCCCCTTATAAAAAGCCATCACCTCTACCCCTTACTCACACATCTCAAGCCCTTGGATCGTCCAAACTCTACTCATGTTATCTATCCACATCCCTCTATTACTCCTAGAAGACTCACTTTGGGTAGAAGTCTTTCCAAGGAAGCCTTTGGCTCAAATCAAAAAGAGTTACCCGATTTAGAGGTAATGTCTTCTCTCGAGTTTCTTTCTTTTATTTTCCTTATTCACTCCCCATAAAATTATTATTATTTTATTCCATAACAAAAACAGTATCCTCAATATACTAGGATGTTTTTATGAGAAGGATTTTATTTACACTTACACACACCTTCGTCTAATGGTTAAAGAACATACTGTTTCTGTGGGTGGAAAATTACTGCCTCACGAAACAAGGATTGTTCAATCTTCTCTTAACACCTTTCATGGTGGCCATTATTATGTCACTATATTTATATATGATACATATGGTATTTATGTTTTCTATATGCTTCTGTATTTTATGTTTAAATCATATCATTATGCTTTTCATGTCGTGCAATTACGATAATTTCATCTGAGGAAGTGTGGACTACCGCCCCCTCAAGTGATGTGACTCGTTCATGCAATACATGGAATGTATAAAGAGTGAAATTAATGAACTTATGTGACCTATATAACATATATATTATACTTTAATTATAATATGTATATGTATCATTTATTTTTAATTCCTTTAATATGAAAAAGAAATGAAAGTAGCGTTCATGCGTACGTACGACCTACCGTCTCCATGAACTGTGCATTTCATTTTTTATCTCAAAATGTTATGGAATAGTATAAAATGAATATATAATTGATATATATGATATTTAAATCATTAATACTATTCTGGAGATGATGAACTTATAACTACATGGACAATTCTTTTCAAACAAGTTTATTTTTGACTCATGTACCAAACATCGACAAAACGTATGATATGAACTCACATAATTAACTAATTATTATAACATGGTAATATGTGATATGAATTGAATAATTAACTTTAAAGTAATTACTTAAGAAATTATAAATTTAACTAAGTTTATTATTCAGGAATATAAAGAACGAACGAGAACAAGTCGGACTCGAGGTAAGGGATCCTACCTCTCTCTCTCTTTTTAAGTACTCTCTTTTATGTCATTTATTTTAAGATCCTATTTATTATGTTGGGTAATGTTATTTTATATTAATATTACTGTAATTTTTATGTTCATATGATTAGATACCCTATTTGATATCATCAATCCATTTTTTGGAAGTTTTAAGTGGCACCGTTAGGCTGCCGAGTTTTCGTAAGGGATTTTTCATCTCACTTTTATTCCCGTGAGATTCATGCTACATTTGACACTAATTCCTTTTGTGTGATGTGTGTACTTCCAATTATTGAATTATTTGTGTAATATAATTTAATTTATGGGTATTTACATCTTCATTGTATGATCCTTCTTTCATGGGGTGTACGTTTCGAAAGTTACCCAAATCAGTAAGGGAACCTCTCACCCTCCTTTTTTAAAAGACTTCCTTTTGTTATGTCTTTTAATTTACATATTATTATGTTGGGATATGTTATTATATATCCTTATTGATGTAAATTTTATGTCCAAGTGATGAGATACCATTTTCTCTCTCATCAACTCATTTTCTGAATTTTAAAGTGATGTCGTTAGGCTGTCGAATTTCTGTAAGGGAACTTGTTAACCCAATTTCAATTCTTTGGGTTAAACCTCTACTTCTTGATTATGTCATGATATGAATATGTGTGGATGACCTCTTATTGTTTTACACTTAATATAAACTTATATTTGGTGTATTTATATTTTTCACACATAATTATGTAATTGATTTATCCTTAATCTAAGGATACCGTCTTTGTACGGGACTTCACCTCAATCTCCTTTCATTGAGGTATCTTTTGTTTTCTACATGACTTTATTTTATATGGTGTATAAAAACCTTTTGAATTTTCATTTCATTCAAAGGGAATATTTTCTCTATGAAGCGTTTTACTAAACGAAAAAAGGAATGTTTCTTTTTTTAACGTAAGCGGTGACAACGACCTTTTCCACCGCCGCGGGTATTGTTTGATCTATGGCTTCCTTAACAAGCCATAATGTTTTCAAAAGAAAAATAAATACCATATACTCTTTTTACATATTTTGGTATTGAAAATGGTTTTTAGAATGGATTTATTATTTCAATATCATAAAATGTTATATTGTTATTTCAATGTGGAAATGTTATGTTTCCTTTATGCATGTTTTATGTGATACGATTATGTTATGGTTCTTGGGAATTGTTTATGAAGTCGGGTGGTTCCATGATAAACTAAGGGCGGGTGAGATCGAGATATCTCTCCAATGCATTAGGTAATGCGAAGGAGTTAAATGATAAGGTTTCTCCGAAGTGATTTAGGGAATATACTGTGATGGGTATTCAAAACATAACCATGAGGGTTACTCCCTACGTAAGAATGTTATGAATGCCTGAAGTTACCTTTATGTATTATGATTTGTACGAGTTATTCATAAATCTTATGATTTCATGAGGTATGTTAAAGTGATTATGTTTTATGAGTAAAGTATGATTTCATTGATTCTTATGTATACATGGACTAATGTTTTCTTTCCGTATTTTTATATCCCTTACTGAGCTTTTTATGCTCATCCCAAGTTTTTGAAACGTTTTTCACAGGTCAAGGGAAAAGTAAATAATGTGATGATAGTGTCGAAGAAGTTTCAAGAAAGAAACCATGTTTTATTTTAAATATGTTTCCTTTGATGAAAAAAAATGAATACTGTTTTTTATGTAACCACCTTGTTTAAATGTGGAATGAAATGCATGATTTATGACCTAATTCTCTAAAACTCTAAACCTGAAAAGATCCTCAATGTGAATTATTGAAATAACTCAGGATTAAGTAATGTTTAAGGTTGGGGACTTACATTTGGTATCAAATGTCGATTTAGACAACTTAGGGGATTATGAGTTTTAGTTAGACACATGGTTAGTCCCTATGTCTATTATTTCAGTTAAATCCTTGTTTTATAACTTTTTTCAGTTCAAGTAAAGTCAGTTACAAATGGAAGGAGGAGGATCTCAAACGACATTCCTATCTATTCCTGAGGACATGCTTGCAATAATTATTGCAAAGTCATGTTCGGATGATTGTGAAAGTTTTTCTAGCATACAACTCACTTGAAACCAGTTGTTTGAGATATCAAACACCTCCACTATACCTCGTTATCATCGTAGATCATGGGTTATATTTAGACAAATCCTATTTTCACAATATTCTCATATTTTCAGGAATGGTTAATATTATCAAGTTATTTTCAAATATTTTACCTTATCATAAGATTTTGAAGCATATTATGATTTTAAAAAAGATGCTGAATAAGGAGACCCTTGCACAACCTATTTATATTTTCTTTTACAATATAGTATCTCAGCACATTCCTATGGTAATTTAAACGGACCATTAATTAAAAGTTTTAACTCAAATTCGGTCCGACTATTTTATAGAAATCATGTTTTATCAGATGTTTTGAAATTATATGTCATACATGATTGTTTTCCAAAACTGTCTTTTCTGTGAACACCCATATGACCCATGTTGTACAAGGTGTATTTGTATGGAGGAAGCAAATGATTTTGAAGGATCTCTAAATCATTGTTGCAATGCATGGACCTTCTACCTACATGAACAAGATGACGATGAAACCAAATGGACACCATGATCAAGGTATGTTGTTCTTCATTTTGGGGATCATTTTATTTTGTCTTATGGTGGTGAAATAAGACTTCAAGAATTAATATGTTGAGATCATAATGAATTTGGATGAAAATGAGAGGTATAAGGAAACCATTGAGGTTAAAACATGTTAGGGTTATTTTTTATTTTTATAAAAAGGACAACCCGTAGGATGGGTGACAACCCGTCACATCTCGTAAGGCCGCAGGAATCGAACCCACAACCAAAGGGCGACAAGGGTGCATCGCCTACCACTGGCCTACTTGAAGTCCCTCATTAGTATAACTTATTATTTTAGTAAAATGATTTTATGGAACAAGAATAAGTTGATTTTGTGAATTTATGTTTTATCAAATGGATATACTTAGTATAGGTAAATGATTTGGTGATTAAGTGATAAAGGTTGTTGTGAAAGACGTTATCTCTTTTGAGGAAATACTATATCCCTAAGGAAGATAGAATACTATGAGATTTCAATTGTGGAATAATGGTTGAAATTTTAGTTTGGATGAATCTATGTTTTTATTGTGTACATATTATGATTTGGTTTATTTATGAAAATGATTAACCTATCATGGAGAATATGTGATTATTACTTTTCAATATGAGACTTTAAGAGTAACTAATGTTATTTGGTGATAAATGTTAAGATTTAACCTGGAAGACTATTTGATTAAATCCTTTGGAGATTTGGGTTTCAATCTTAGTTTTGATTACTTTGAAGAATTTTATGGATAGCTATTTATTGAATGGTATTTGATGAACTTTGGGTTTTGTTGGACAAATTCTGGAGGTTAAGAGTAGTTTTTCTTTTTGTAAAAGATTATCCTTTTTGGGGATTATTTAATCTTGTACTAACCATTTTGGTTTTGGTTAAGGTCTAAAGACATGGGAAATATATAGTTCTCCTTTTGTGGATTATGTGATTCTCTAGAAGATGATTCTTGTACTTTTGATGTGACCAAGTCTTTTTGAATGCTCATTGTTTGGAGAAATGATTAGTTTTGGTAGAAACTTATTAAAGGATGAAACTCTACTTGAAGTTAAGTATATTTCCTTATGTTATTATTCTATGTAGTAAATGAATTCCTCAAAATTATGAAAAGGAACGTAAAACAAAAATGCTTTTGGTTTACATTTCCTTCTGGGTAATCAAAGACCATTTACACACATCATAAGTTTGTGATTTTCTTGTGGTTAACTTTCTCCTAATCATGTTTTCTATCACTCTCCATCAGAACTTGACAATTTGTTTTCTCCACCATATCCATGTTTTCATGGAATCCCAGTATCTGTTGTCTCGGGTGACCTTTGTACTTTTCTTTCATTCTTTTAAAGTTATAGTTTAATTTAATCCTTTTTCAATGTGAGGCTTTCAATGAAGTTTCCGAGCCCAATTTTAAAATTGCGAGGACGCAATTCCCAAAAGGGGGGAAGGATGTTATATCAAAGGTAAATAAAGAATATGACATTTTCATATCTATTAATATTTGTGAATTAAATATTAATATTACTTTAAAGGGGTTTCTATGTTCGATGGCTTACCCGATACACAACAACAGGTTTCTTTGAAATCTTACGTTGCACACTAATAATATAATATTATTATTTTAAATGGTAGTTAATACCTAGCCGTTGTATTGGCGGAAATGAATAGAACTAACTAAAATATGATTATATATGTTTGTTAAATGTATTTACTTTTATCCAATAAAAGTTAGAGGCTTAAAATGTGAATGAATCTAATTTTAAGCATAATTTACATTAAAAGGTCGATTTATGGCCTTTTGATGGAGAACCCTATTTAAATATAGTTTTCGTCACTTTCATATGTTCATTTTGACAAATTAAAATTCTTATTTAGATTCGTATCATCAAAATATACTTTTGGTAAATTTTTGGTATTTTTTTGATAAATTTCATTTTTTAATGAATAGTGAAAAATACTGTATTTTATTTCAAAAGTGATTTTTAATATAATTTATTTATAAGGTTATATTATCTTTTTAATTGGTTTTAAAGTTTAATTAGAATATATTTTTACCATTTAATCCAATGGTGGTGATTAGAATTAATTTCACTTTAGAAATGGACATAAACAAGTTTCAATCTTTTGATAGATATTGTTTCTTAAAAACACGCTCTTTGTTTTGACAATGAGGATTAACTATATAATTTATTAATTAAACTTATATGTTTTTAATTTGATAAAATGGAAATAATTTTTTAATTTGGAATATCAAATATATCTTAGGTTGAAATTTTGGTATTTTTCCGATAATGTTCATTTTTTAATGAATAGTGAAAAATACAGCATTTTAATTCAAAACTGCCTTTTCATCCAATTTATTTATATAGTTATATTGTAATTTAAATTATTTTTAAAGTTTAATTTAATTATGTTTTTATCATTTAATACAATTTTGGTCATTGGATGTAATTTCACTTTTCAATTGGATGTAAAAACAAGCCAATCTTTTAATAAATTTTACTTCTTAAAAACCCGTCTTTGGTTTTCATAACGAGAATTATTTTTAAATTAATTACTAAAATTTCTCTGTTTGGAATTTGGTAAAATGGATTCTATATTTGGAATCAGAAGGTCCAAATTATGTAATTAAGACTCTTTTGTTTTTGACACGATGAATAGTAATTACGGTAATTATTTTTAATTACCGTGATTAATTAGTAAATTGGGTAAAAAGGGTAAACAAAATAATGTTATAATAATATAAAATTACCCATCCATGTGTCTTAATTCTATTTTTTGAGTCATGGCCGACCATGGGATTTCTTGTGCCAACTTTGGGACCCCATGAAATCACTTTAGTGTGATAGTGACCTTTTATCATATTATTTTTAAAGAAAGGAAAATATAACCAAAGTATGGATCACCTAAGTAAAACAATTTTACTTTTGTTTATATAAATGATATCTTTGACTATAAATATTAATTGTAAAGATAAAACGATTTCCTACATCATGGTATTTTATTTAAATTTTTTAGAAATTAAATAAATAAATTTATTTATGACATAATGATGATGCAGTTATAACCTCATTAATGAAATATTTAAATAAATGATATTATAAGTGTTAAAATAAGTCTTTTTTTGAAACTTTAGATTATATCCACGAATTTTATAGATGATTATGGTATTTCAACTTTATGTTAATTCTTTTATTTCGAAGTCATAAAGCTTTTATGCCATTATCAAAAGTCAAGTACCAAATAGTGTCAAAATTGGCATAAATGAGTTTTAAAACAAATGTTATTTTATTAAATGGTATAATAGTCCAAAAAATATAACATTCTTCCAAATGAAATATAATATATTACTAATATCATTATTGATACAATTATGGGACTATTTTCATTTTAAAGTAACTATTATGACCTTATAGTTTGAAAATAAAAAAAAAGACGTAGTAAGAATTATTAATTTTAACTAAGGGTTAAAATGAAAAGATAAGGTGAATTATATGACCTCCACTTGTGTAAATACTATTTTTTGAGTTGATTTATACCCCTTATCCTATAATACTATAAATACATCATTTTGGAACCATTCTAATTTGAAAAACATTTTATAATAAATTAATATTTCATGACATTCCAAGAGTGCCCCTCATCCCCCTTATAAAAAGCCATCATCTCTACCCCTTACTCACACATCTAAAGACATTGTCTCTTACAACCTATGCTCATGTTATCTATCCACATCACTCTCTTACTCCTATAAGACTCACTTTGGGAAGAAGTCTTTCCAAGGAAGCCTTTTTCTCAAATCAAAAAGAGTTACCTGATTTAGAGGTAATGTCTTCTCTCGAGTTTCTTTATTTTATTTTCCTTATTCACTCCACCTAACATTATTATTATTTGATTCCATAAAAAAAGTATCCTCAATATACTAGGATATTTTTATGAGAATTATTTTATTTACACTCACACACACCTTTGTCTAATGGTTAATGAACATACTATTTCTGTGGGTGGCGAATTACAGCCTCACGAAACGATGATTGTTCAATCTCCTCTTAAAACCTTTCATGGTGGCCATTATGATGTCACTATATTTATATATGATATATATAGTATTTAAGTTTTATATATGCTTCTATATTTTATGTTTAAATCATATCATTATGCTTTTCATGTCGTGTAATTGCGATAATTTCATCTGAGGAAGTGTGGACTACCGCCCCCTCAAGTGACGTGACTCGTTCATGCAATACATGGAATTTATAAAGAGTGAAATTAATGAAATTATTTTACCTATATAAAATATATATTATAATGGAATTATAATATGTATTTTTCTCATTTATTTTTAATTCCTTTAATATGACAAAGAAATGAAAGTAGCGTTCATGCGTACGTACGACCTACCATCTCCATGAAATGTGCATTTCATTTTTTATCTCCAAATGTTATTTAATAGTATAAAATGAATATATACTGGATATATATGATATTTAAATCATTAATAATATTCTGGAGATGATGTATTTATAACTACATGGGCAATTCTTTTCAAACAATTTTATTTTTGACTCATGTACCAAACATCGACAAAACGTATGATATAAAATCACATAATTAACTAATTATTATAACATGGTAATATGTGATATGAATTTAATAATTAACTTTAAATTAATTCCTTAAGAAATTATAAATTTAACTAAGTTTATTATTCAGGAATATAAATAACGAACGAGAACAAGTCGGACTCGAGGTAAGGGATCCTACCTCTCTCTTTCTTTTTAATTACTATCTTTTATGTAATTTCTTTTAAGATCCTATTTATTTTGTTGGGTAATGTTATTTTATATTCCTATTACTATAATTTTTATTTTCATATGATGAGAGATCTTATTTGATCTCATCAATCCATTTTTTGGAAGTTTTAAGTGGCGCCGTTAGGCTGCCGAGTTTTCGTAAGGGATTTTTCATCTCACTTTTATTTCCTTGAGATTCATGATACATTTTCCACTATTTCCTTTTGTGTGGTTTGTGTAATGCACATTATTGTATTATTTGTGTAATATACTTTATTTTATGGGTATTTACATCTTTATTGTATGCTCCTTCTTTCATGGGGTGTACGTTTTGAAAGTTACCCAAATTAGTAAGGGAACCTTTCACCCTCCTCTTTTTTAAAGACTTCCTTTTGTTATGTATTTTAATTTACATCTTATTATGATGGGATATGTTATTATATATCCTTATTGATGTAAATTTTATGTCAAAGTGATGAGATACCATTTTCTCTCTCATCAACTCATTTTCTGAATTTTAAAGTGACGCCGTTAGACTGTTGAATTTCTATAAGGGAACTTCTTAACCCAATTTCAATCCTTTGGGTTAAACCTCTAATTCTTGATTATGTAATGATATGAATATGTGTGGATGAGATATGATTGTTTTACACTTAATATCCATTTATATTGGGTGTATTTATATTTTTCACACATAATTATGTAATTGATTTATCCTTAATCTAAAGATACCATCTTTGTACAGGACTTCGCCTCAATCTCCTTTCATTGAGGAATCTTTTGTTTTCTACACGACTTTATTTTATATGGTATATAAAAACCTTTTGAATTTTCATTTCATTAAAAGGGAATATTTTCTCTACGAAGAGTTTTACTAAATTACGAAAATGAATGTTTCTTTTTTTAATGTAAGCGGTGACAACGACCTTTTCCGCCGTCGCGAGTATTGTTTGATCTATGGATTCCTTAACAAGCCTTAATGTTTTAAAAAGAAAAATAAATACCATATAATCTTTTTAAATATTTTGGTATTGAAAATGGTTTTTAGAATGGATTTATTATTTCAATATCAAAAAATGTTATATTGTTATTGCAATGTGGAAATGTTATGTTTCCTTTATGCATGTTTTATGTGATACGATTATGTTATGGTTCTTGGACATTGTTTATGAAGTTGGGTGGTTACATGATAAACTAAGGGTGGGTGAGCCCGAGATAGCTCTCCAATGAATTTTTTAATGCGAAGTAGTTAAACGCTAAGGTTTCTCCAAAGATATTTAGGGAATATACTGTGATGGGTATTCCAAATGTAACCATGAGGGTTACTCCATATGTAAGAATGTTATGAATGCCTTAAGTTACCTTTATGTCTTATGATTTCTATGAGTTATTCATAAATATTATAATTTCACGAGGTATGTTAAATTGCTTATGTTTTGTGAGTAAAGTATGATTTAATTGATTCTTATGTATACATGGACTAATATTTTCTTTCCGTATTTTTATATCCCTTACTGAGCTTTTTATGCTCATCCCAAGTTTTTGAAATGTTTTTCACAAGTAAAGGGAAAAGTACATGATGTTATGATAGTGTTGAATAAGTGTCAAGAAAGAAAACATGTTTTATTTTAAATATGTTTCCTTTGATGGAAAAAAATGAATACTATTTTTTGATGTAACCACCTTGTTTAAATGTGGAATGAAATGCATGATTTATGACCTAATTCTCTAAAAATCTAAACCTGAAAAGATCCTAAATGTGAATTCTTGAAATAACTCAAGATTAAGTAATGTTTAAGGCTGAGGCCTTACAATAATATACCCATGTAACATTAATTTTTCATTCCATTAGAATACTAAATAGAAATGAAAGTAGCGTTCATGCGTATGTACGACTTACCGCCTCCATGAACAGTGCATTTCATTTCTTATCTCCCAATGTTATTTACTATTATAAATAAATATATATAATAGATATATATGACATATATGATATATAAATCATGAATATAATTTTGGATATAATCGGCTTTTGACCACATGAATAAATTGTAATTATAAGAAGTTCATTTTTGAGTCAAGTACCAAACATCGAAAAAACAACCATTATTAACTTAAATAATTAAATATTGTTTATAAAATGGTAATAAGTGATATAAAAGGAATAATAAACTTAAAAAAGGTTCTTAATCAAGTATAAATTAACTCTAGTTTATTATTCAAGAGATTAAAGAACAAATGGGTCAAGTCGGACATGAGGTAAGAGAGTTCGTCTCAATCTCCTTTCATTGAGGAATATTTTATTTTATACATGAATTTATTTTATAAGGTGTATAAAAAACTTTGAATTTTCATTTCATTCAAAGGGAATTTTTTTCTATGAGGTATTTTACTAAACGACAAAAAAAATGTTTCTTTTAACGTAAGCGGTGACAATGACCTTTTCTGCCACCGTGAGAATTATTTGATATTTGGATTCCTTAAAAAGTGGTAATGTTTTTAAAACGAAAATAAATAACATATAATCTTTTACATATTATGGTATTGAAAATGTTTTTGATAATAGATTTTTTATGTTAATATATTTAAATGATATATTGTGATTGAAATGTGGAAATGTTATCCTTCCTTTATGTTTGTTTTATGTGTTATGAATGTGTTATGGTTCTTGGGCATTGTTTACACATATAGGTGGTTCCATGATAAACCTATGGTGGGTGAGCCTAAGATAGCTCTCCAGTGAATTGGGTAACATGAAGGAGGTAAATGTTAATGTTTCTCCTAAGAGATTTAGGGAATATATTGTGATGGGTATTCCAAATGTAACTCCCTACATATCTATGAAAGCTATAACGTAAGTATGTTATGGATGCCATAAGTTACCTTTAAGATTTATGTTTTCTACGTGTTATTCAGAAATCTTATGATTTCATGAGGTATGTTAAAGAGCTTATGTTATGTATGTATTGATGAACTAATGTTTTCTTTTTTTGTTTTATAACTCTTACTGATCTTTTTATGCTCATCCCATGTTTTGAAATGTTTTTTACAGGACTTAAAGATGAATAGGGTCAAGGATGGGATCAAGGAAAAGTCATGTTGTCTAAAACATGGAACTAGATATGGCTCTTTTTTTTCAAGAGTTTTTATTTTATGAAAAAAATGATACTGTGTAGAAGTGTCTACATGTAATATTTAAGTTGTTATGTATATGTTATGACCTAATTATATAAAGCTCTAAACTTTAAAAGATCCTAGATGTGAACTATTAACTTAATTAAATATTATGTAATGTTTAAGGTCGAGTCCTTATAGTTGGTATCAGAGGTCGGTTTAAACAAATTTAGGAGTTAGAATATTGTTAAATTATTGTCCATAAATTAATTTATGGTAATATTGAAATGATATATCATTTATAGATTAATATGTTTCTTTGCCTAAGATATTTTTGTGTTCATAATAGTTTTCCGCATAGGAAACATGGTAGCTATGATAGGACGACATCAGGAGGAAGACAACATTCCAAATCAGCAACTTGAGATGGTCAGAATTGGAACTAAACAATTTGTAGCAGTGATGGAACAATTGACTCAGGCTATAAATAGTGGTGGTATCCATGCATGATATCATCCAGATCAACCACAGAGGAACATTTCAGCAGTGGATCATTTCATGAGGCAGCATCCCCTATAATTCAGAGGATCATCTGACCCTATTCTAGTTGAACGGTGGATTAAATAACTATAGAATATTTTTGATGTCATGGGATGTTCAAAACATCAAAAGGCTAGTCTTGGTGTTTACTGTTTTGAAGGTGAATCCAATCAGTGGTGGTCGATGGTGAAAAATATCAGGGATAGTGAGGATATTGATTCCTTTGATTGGGTTGAATTCAAAGGTATCTTTCTTGAGAAATACTTTACCAAGGTGGTTTGTCTTAGGATGAAAAAACAATTCCCAGAATTGATGCAAGAAGATGACTCAGTAGCTGCTTATGAAGCAAAATTCACTCGACTAGAAAGGTATGCTCTAAATTTCATATGAGATCTTGATAGTAAAATCAACCATTTTTACTCAGGATTAAAGCCAAAGTATCAAAGGGTTTTAGTTTCTCATGAGTTCAAAAGTTATGAAAAACTTGTTCGATGTGTGGAGAATGTGGAAATGGAGTTTGCTGATGATCATGTGTTCTTTGAAAAACAATAGAATAATAGGTCAGGGTGGCATACGAAAGGGAAGAACTCTTCAACAAAAGTATGATGGTAAAAAACTTAAGTTTATAGTTTGTAAAAATTGTGGTAAAAATAATGATGGGGAATGTCTTTTGAATTCTGGTAAGTGCTACCGATGTGGTAAAATGGGACATAAGGCTCATAATTGCACTGAAAAAGATCAGGGTAATGGTAAGACAAAATCTGATTTACAGTCAGTAAAAGGTTTTAAGTGCAATGAAATGAGTTATTATGCAAATGTGTGTCCAACGAAGAACTCAAATGAGGGAAATAAGCTGGGCTAAAAGCAGAAAGGGGTGGTGAAATCCTTTGAAACTACTTCAACAGATGTTGGGCCATCGAATGAAGTAGTATCAGGTACACTGTTTGTTTGTTTAGATTATGCCAATGTGTTGTTTGATTCAGGGTCTACACACTCTTTCATTTTTGAGAAGTTTTTTAGTAAATTGGGATTCCATATCAATATATGAATCCTGAACTTATGGTAAAAACACCTGGAAGAAATTTTGAGACAAAAAGAAAACATAAGAACCTTCCTGTCCTTGTGTGCAGAATGAATCTACCTGCAAACCTTATTGCTTTTCCTCTATTAGAGTTTGATTTTATTTTGGTTATGGATTGGATTTCCATTTATCATGATAAGATTGACTGTAGAGATAAAGAGGTTTATTTTCAAAAAGATTTTCAGTTTGTGTACAAGAATGAACCCTTACTTTTGATAACATATCAGGAAGTTGAGAAACTAGTAAAAGATAGAAATGAATGTTACTTTGCACATATTGTTGAAAACAAAAGAACTGTTTAGATTAATGATGTGCTAGTGGTAAATGAGTACCTTGATGTTTTTCCTAATGACTTTCCTGGTATTATACCTGATCAAGAAGTTGAATTTACTATCGACTTAGTTCCTGATGCTAAGAAAATTTCAAAACCCCCTTATTGAATGGATCAAAATGAAATTTTAGAGTTAAAGAAGCAATTGCAGGAGTTATTAGATAAAAGTTTCATTCGACCTAGCACATCACCTTGGGGTGCTTTTGTCTTGTTTGTTAAAAATAAAGATGGTTCAATGAGACTTTTCATTTATTATAGAGCATTGAATAACATCACTGTTATGAGAAAGTATCCTTTTCCTCATATTGATGATTTGTTTGATCATCTCCAGGGAGCTCAGTATTTTTCAAAGATTTATTCGAGGTCGGGGTACCATCAGTTGAAAGTAAAGAAATAAGACATTTTGAAGACCGTGTTTCATACTAGATATGACCATTATGAATTTGTAGTTATGCCTTTTGGGTTAACCAATGCACATGCTGTATTCATGGATCTTATGATTATAATTTTCCGTGAGTTCTTGGAAAAGTTTTTGGTTGTATTAATTGATGATATTTTGGTTTATTATAAAAGTAAATAGAATCATGAAAGTCATTTAAGGTTTTTCTTGCAAAACTTAAAAGAAAAGAAACTGTATGGGAAATTTATCAAGTTTGAGTTTTGGTTACAAAAAATTTATTTCCTTCATCACATTGTTTCAAAAAATGGCATAACTATTGATCCTGCTAAAACAAAAGTTGTTGAAGAATGGCCAAGACCCACAAATATAACTGAGATCCATATTTTTCTTGGTTTAGTGGGTTATTACCAGAGGTTTGTTGAAAATTTTTCACGGTTATCTAGCCCACTAACTAAGTTAACATGAAAATGTGTTAAGTTCATTTGGACAAAAGAATGTAATGATTATTTTCAGGAATTGAAAAGAAGATTGATAAATGCTTCTATTTTGGTACTGCCTTTTAGAAATGCTGAGTTTGTTATCTACAGTGATGCTTCGTTGAAAGGACTTGGTTGTGTCCTAATGAATAATGATCAGGTAATTGCTTATGCTTCATGTTAGTTGAAACCTCATGAGTTAAATTACCCTACTCATGATTTGGAATTAGCTACTATTTTTTTTGCTTTAAAAATTTAGAGGCATCATTTGTATGGAGTAAAATATGAAATATATATTGACCACAAAATTTTGATGTATATATTCACTCATAAATAATTGAACATGAGATAGAGGAGATGGCTAGAATTAATCAAGTATTATGATTGCACAATTCATTACCATCTAGGAAAGGTAAATAAAGTGTCTGATAATTTGAGTCAAAAAAAGTAATGCTACATTAACCTTGTTATGCTTGAAATGAGATCCTTTTTTTTTTATTTGATGAACTTTGACATAGAAGTTGTTGGTGCAGGAAATTCCTCTGTTTTGCTTCAGGTGTTAGTGAAATCATCTCTATCAAACATAATTAAGAAAGCACAGAAGAAAGATAGTGAGTTGCAGAAAAAGGTAGAGTTGGTTCAAAAGGGTAAGTTGCTTAATTTTAACATTTATAATGATTGTGTTTTGAGGTTTGGGAAGAGATTATGTGTTCCTTGTGATTCACATTTGAAGAATGAGTTGTTATGTAATGCTAATAGTTCTCCATTTTCAATTAATCCTGGCAGTATTAAGATGTAGAGAGATCTTCTAAAGTATTACTGGTGGGATGGAATGAAAAGAGATATTGCTGATTTTATTGTGAAGTGTTTGAATTTTCAACAAGTTAAATTAGAGCAGAAATTACAGAAAGGGATGCTTCAGTCTTTACCAGTGCCATAGTGGAAATGGGAAAATATATCCATGGACTTCATTGTGGGATTACCAAAGACATCTCGAGGTAATAATTCAATCTAGGTTATTGTTTATTGATTGACTAAATATGCTTATTTCCTTCCTATTTGAGATACTTTTTCTCTAGATCAAATTTCTCGGTTGTATGTTAAAGAGATAGTAAGGTTACATAGAGTTCCTCCCTCCATTGTATCTAATCATGATCCTAGGTTTACTTCTAACTTTTGGAAAGGCCTTAAGAAGTTGTTGGGTACTGAATTAAATTTTAGTACATCTTTCCATCCTCAATCAGATGGTCAGTCAGAATGAAAAATTTAGACCTTGGAGGATATGTTACGTGCTTGCTCGATGGATTACCAGGGAAGTTGAGACCAACATCTTTCTTTGGTTTAATTTTATTATAATAACAATTTTCATTCCAGTATACAGATGGCTAAATTTGAGGCATTATATGGGAAGCGGTATCGAACTCTAGCTTTTTAGGATGAAGTAGGTGAAAGGAAACTAATAGGACCATAATTGGTAGAAGAGATGTCAGAAAAAGTTTAGTTGATTCAGAAGCACATGAGAACATCTCAGAGTAGGCAGAAAATTTATTCGGATAACCGGAGGAAGGATCTTTATTTTGAGGTAGGTGATCATGTCTTTCTAAAAGTTTCTACATGGAAAAGTGTCATGCATTTTGGTAAGAAGGGAAAGTTGAGTCTGAGGTTCATTGGACCTTATGAAATCTTGGAGAAAGTTGGATTAGTTACCTACAAAGTGGATTTACCTCCAAGTTTATCCTAGGTAAACAATTTTTTTTTCATGTTTCAATGTTGAGAAAGTATATACCAGATCCATATCATGTTTTGAGCCCATGGGTAGTTCATTTGGAAGAGAATCTATCTTATAAGGAACAACCAATCCAGATTATCGATCGTAGAGAGAGTGTTGCGGAATAAGGTAATTCATCAGGTAAAGTTTTTGTGAAAAAACCATATGATTGAAGAGGCAATGTGGGAATCTGAAAATTCTTTAAGGGATAAATACCCCCACTTATTTGATAAGTGAATAAAAATTGCGAGGGTGAAATTTCCAAAAGGGAAGAAGGATGTAACTTCCCAGGTAAATAAAGAATATAACATTTTCATATTTATTAATATTTATGAATTAAATATTAATTTTACTTTAAAGTGGATTCTATTTTCGATGGAATTCCCAATACGCAACAATGGGTTTCTTTGAAATCTTACATTGCACACAACGTTGGGTCTTACGAAAAAATAATAATATAATATTGTTTTAAATGGTAGTTAACGCCTAGCCGTCGTATTGGAGGGAATCAACATAACTAAATAAAATATTAATATACATGTTTTTTAAATGTTTTTACATTTATCCAATAAAATTTAGAGGCTTAAAATAAGAAAGAATTTGATTTTAAGCATAAATACTCTAATATTCATTAAAAGGTCGATTTACCGCCTTTTGATGGCGAACCCTATTTAAATCTATTTTTGGTAACTTTTATATGTTCTATTTTAAAAATTAAAATTATTATTTATAATCGGGACATCAAAATTTACTTTGGGTAAATTTTTGATATTTTTCTGATAAAATTCATTTTTTAATGAATAGTGAAAAATACTGTATTTCAATTCAAAACTGCCTTTTAATCCAATTTATTCATATATTTAGATTATCTTTTTAATTGATTTTAAAGTGTAATTAGATTATATTTTTACAAGTTAATCCAATTTTGGTCATTGTAAGTAATTTCACTTTGAAATTGGACATAAACAAGTGTCAATCTTTTGATAGTTATTATTTCTTAAAAACACGCTTTTTGTTTGGACAACGGAAATCAATTTTAAATTAATTTCTACCACTTATGTGTTTTGAATTAGGAAAAATGGATTCCATATTTTGAATCAGGAGGTCCAAATTGTGTAAATAGGTGACTTTTATTTTTAGACATTATGAATATTCACTTTAGTAAATATTTTATTTACCATAGTTAAAGGGTAAATCTGGTAAATAAGGGTAACAAAATATTATTATAATAAAATTAAATTATCCTAATATGTGTAATAATCCTATTGGTTGATACATTTCTGACCGTGGGAATCCTTGGGTCGATTTTGGGACCCCATGGATCCACTTAAGAGTGATAATGACACTTTATATTAATTAATTTAATTTAAAGACAAAAATGACATAAACATATATCTTTTAGTAAATAAATTTTTACATGTGGTTATATAAGTTATATATTAGACTATAAATATTAATTTTAAATATAAAAAGTTTTCCTACATCATGGTATTTTTTTCATAATTTTTAGACATCAAATAAATAAAATTATTTATGACACAATAATGATGTAGTGTTTACCTCATTAATGAATGATTTAAATAAATAAGATTATAAAACTTAAAACTATATCAAAAAACTATCCGATTATTATTGGATGATTTTATTTCGAACAAGTGTCATCTTATATTATACTTTAATAAGTTTTTGACCTTTATAAACCGAGAATCATTATATAATAAAATAATATTTTTAAACTTTCCTAAAGAACCCCTCCACCCCCTTATAAAAATACCCCACCTCTAACTCATTACTCACACCTCTCAAGCTCCTTAGATAATCCAACATCTACCCAAATAATCTCCTTACATCCCTATATTCAACCTATAATCCTTACCTTAGGCATAAGGCACTTCAAGAAATCCTTTTGGTTCAAACCAAATGGAGTTACCTGAATTAAAGGTAACATCTTCTCATAAATTATTTTCTTTTATCTTACTTCTCAAACCCCTAAAATCTTTTTATTCCTTTATTTTATAACAAAAATATTATACTCAATATACTAGGTTGTTGTTATGAGAATTATTCTAACTACACTTTCACACACCTCCATCTAATGGGTAAAGAGAAAACTGTTTCTGTGGACGGCGAACTAACGCCTCACGAAACAATGATTGTTCAATTATCTCCTACTGCCTCTTATGGTGGAAATTTTGATGGAAATATATTTATATGTGATATATATTATATTTATTTGTCTTTATGATTCTGTATTTTTCATTTATATCATACCTTTATGGTTTCCATAATGGGTAAACGCGATAATTTCATTTGAGGAAGTGCGGACTACCCCCCCTCAAAGTGATACGATTCATTCATGACATACGCGAGATGTATAAAGGATGGAGTTAATGAAATTATATATGATGTTATACTAGAATTATAATATACCCATGTATCAGTAATTTTTTATTCCATTAAAATAGTAAATATAAATGAAAGTAGCGTTCATGCGTACGTACAACTTACCGTCTCCATGAACGGTGCATTTCATTTATTATCACCAAATGTTATGTACTATTATAAATACATATATATACTGGATATATATGACATATATGATATATAAATCATGAATATCATTCTTGAGATAATGGAATTTTGACCACATGAACAACTTGTAATTATAAGAAGTTCATTTTTGACTCAAGTACCAAACATCCAAAAAACGACCATTATTAACTTAAATGATTACATAATGTTTATAACATGGTAATAAATGATATAAAAGTAATAATAAAATTTAAAAAGGTTCTTAAGAAAGTATAAATTAACTTTAGTTTATTATTCAGGAGGTTAAAGAAAGAACGGGTCAAGTCGGACATGAGGTAAAGGACTTCATCTCAATCTCCTTTCATTGAGGAATATTTTATTTTATACATGACTTTCTTTTATACAGTGTATAAATACCATTGAATTTAAATTTCATTCAAATGGAATCTTTTTCTATGAGGCGTTTTACTAAATGAAAAAAAGAATGTTTCTTTTAACGTAAGCAATGACAATGGCTCTTTCCACCTCTGCGAGTATTATTTGATCTTTGGATTCTTTAACAAGCCATAATTTTTTAAAAAAGAAAATAAATACCATATACTCTTTCACGTATTATGGTATTGAAAATGGTTTTGATAATGTATTTGTTATGTCAATATATTTAAATGATATATTTCTATTGAAATGTGGAAATGTTATATTTCCTTTATGTTTGTTTTATGTGTTATGAATGTGTTATGGTTCTTGGGAATTGTTTATGCATACAGGTGGTTCCGTGATAAACCTAGGGTGGGTGAGCCTGAGATAACTCTCCAATGAATTGGGTAACATGACAGAGGTAAATGTTAATGTTTCTTTTAAGAGATTTAGGGAATATACTGTTATGAGTATTCCACATGTAACTCCCTACGTAGCTGTGAAAGATATAATGTAAGTATGTTATGGATGCCACAAGTTACCTTTATGATTTTTGTTTTATATGTGTTATTCATAAATCTTATGATTTCATGAGGCATTTTAAAGAGCTTATGTTATGTATGTATTGATGAACTAATGTTTTCTTTCTTTGTTTTATAACACTTACTGAGCTTTTTATGTTCATCCCAAGTTTTGAAATGTTTTTCACAGGACTTAAAGATGAATAGGGTCATGGATGAGATCAAGGAAAAGTCATGCTGTCTAAAACATGGAACTAGACAATGATCTTTTTTTTCAAGAGTTTTTATTTTATGAAAAAAAGGATACTGTGTAGAAGTGTCTACATGTAATATTCAAGTTGTTATGAATATGTTATGACCTAATTCTCTAAATCTCTAAACTTGAAAAGATCCTTGATGTGAATTATTAACTTAATTCAATATTATGTAGTGTTTAAGGCCAGGTCCTTATAGTCTCACATCAAAAATATTTAAAACATTTCAAGGATCATTCACTTATAAAAGCGAGGTTCCAAATGAAGTTAAATAATATTTTTAAAATAATTTAATCAAAGTAATAAAAATATAATAGTAGTTAAAAACTATTTAAAAATTTATTATATATATATATGAATAAAAGAAAAATAAAATAAAGTAAGATATTTAAAAAAAATAGTTTAGAAGGAACTATTTGGTATAATAACCTATTTAAAAATTTTGTTAAGAAGGTGTTAGTTAATCTATAACCTTCTTCAAATATCATTCAAAATAAGGTTTTATTCCACATATCACCTCCTTTTTGACATGTGTATGAAAAAATGAATTAATAAAACTATTTCTCTTTTGAATACTATAAAAAATCACCCTAATTTGAGAATAATTTTTCTACCACTATATTTTGGGATTTTTTTTAAATTTCCTTTAAATACCTTTTACATAAGTCCACCTACCGAGTCCTGAGATTGAACCTTTATTTAACACACTAGTTATTACCCCTTTCTAAAAAGGCCACATGAGCATATATAGGCTCACCTATATTCATTACAATCCACCTTTAAAATTTATTTTTTAAGAAATATGGGATATCCATATGTATACCTATATCAACTATAGGGTTGTGTGAGATTTAAAAATTCTACCCATATAGAATGTGGGAATTTGAGGGCCAATCCCACACAAACTCAAACTCAAGAGGGCTTGGAACCTCTCACCTGAACCTATAGATGTCATGAAATTACATCTTCTAAATTTTATGAATCATATAATTCTATTTTGTGTATTTTTTTCTTAAGGGGTAAGATGATAAATTTATTTTAATAAAAAATTTAAAATAATAATATTGATTGAATTTTTTTAAAAAAATTTATTTTTAATTTTTTATTGATGAAAAACAAATTATAAATTATAACTGTTCCTATTTTAGAAATGTTTTATTTTAAAAAATTAATGGTGATATTTTATGAAAGTTTGTTGTATTTTTTATTAAAGTTGTAAATTTGGGTAAAGTTTTATATTTATGGTTTTTACTAGATGAGTTTTCATTTTAAATTCTATTTTAAATATGATAATATTTTATTTAAAGCAGTAGTGAAAAATTATCATGTCAAAAATATTTGATGTGGGTATATTTTTATAATATAAAATTTAAATCATGTGTTGTGCATAATTTTTTACTAAAAATGTATTATTATAGATAAATAATTTATATTTATGATTGATGAAGATAAAAATAGAGGAAGTTAATAGGCATTTAGGAGGGAACTGCTAGGTTTTTGTAGAAATAATTATTATCCAAACTTAGTGATTATCAACCACTAAATACCTTACTGCCATAATATCCAACCATTAATTTGAATTGAATAAAACAAAAATTAATAACACACCTCATTGCTATGTGAATTGAGTCATTCTAAGATCTTTTATATGATCTTGATAGAGATCCCTCGTAAAAAATTCAAAATACCCATTACTCTAAAGGTATCCATGGTTTTTATGAATCACTTAATGATTAAGTATGATTATATCTTTATCATGGTATTATAGAACCTTATATTAAATATAAGGCCCCAGCCTTAAACCTTACTTAATCTTGAGTTATTACAAGATTACACATTGAGGATCTTTTCGGGTTTAGAGTTTTAGAGAATTAGATCATAAAACTTGCATTACATTCCACATATAAACAAAGTGGTTACATAAAGATAGTATTCTTCTTTCCCATCAATGGAAACATATTTAAAATAAAACATGGATTCTTTCTTGACACTTCCTTGACACTATCATCATATCATGTACCTTTCCATTGACCTGTGAAAAACATTTAAAAAAAACTTGGGATGAGCATAAAAAGCTCAGTAAGGGATATAAAAATATGGAAAGGAAACATGGGTACATATATACATAAGAATGAAATCATACTTTACCCATAAAACATAAGAACTTTAACATACCTCATCAAATCATGAATAAATCATAGAAATCATAAGACATAAAGGTAACTTGAGGCATTCATAACATTCTTACGTAGGGAGTAACCCTCTTTGTTACGTTTGGAATACCCATCACAGTATATTCCCTAAATCTCTTCGGAGAAACCTTAACATTTCACTCCTTCGCGTTACCCAATGCATTGGAGAACTATATCGGGCTCACCCGCACTTAGTTTATCACGGAACCACCCGTCTTCATAATAATGCCCAAGAACCTCAACATAATCGTATCACATAAAACATGCATAAAGGAAACATAACATTTCCACCTTTTAATCACAAGATATCAATACAACACATTGATATAAAAACGTTATGAAAACCATTTTCAATACCAAAACAAAAGAAAAGTAAAACATGGTATTTATTTTTCTTTTAAAAAAAGGTATGGCTTGTAGAGGAAGCCGAAACTCAAATAATGGTCACGACGGTGGAGAAGTCATTGTCGCTGCATACGTACGACAAAAACATTCCCTTTTGTCATTTAGTAAACACTTCGTATAAAAATATTCCTTTTGAATAAACATAAAAGTCAAAGGGGTTTATACACCATATAAAAGAAGGTTGTGTATAAAACAAAATATGCCTCAATGAAAGGAGATTGAGACGAAGTCCCATACCTCGGGTCCGACTTGACTAGATCGTTCTTTAATCTCCTGAATAATAAAATTGAGTTAATTTCTACTTTTTTAATAACCTTTTTAAAGTTCATTATTCCTTTTATATCACTTATTTCCATGTCATGAACACTATGTAATTATTTAAGTTAATAACGGTCGTTTTAACGATTATTGGTACTTGAGTCAAAAATAAACCCTTTATAATTACAAGTTGTTCATGTTTCCATTATATCCAGAATTATAATCATGATGTATATATCATATATATCCAGTATATACATGCATTTATAATATTACATAATCATTTAGAGGTAAGAAATGAAATGCACCGTTCATGGAGACGGTAAGCCGTACGTACGCATGAACGCTACTTTCACTTCTATTTCGTATTTTATAGAATGGAATCATAATGATATAAAGGTATATTATAATTCCATTATAATATCATATATAATATCATAGTTCCATCCTTTATATGTCCCACTTATGGTATTTAACGAATCAAATCACTTTGATGGGGCGGTAGTCCGCACTTCCTTAAATGAAGATATCACGTTTACCCATAATGGAAACCATAAAGGTATGCCCAAAATGAAAAATACAGAAGCTTAAGGAAAACATAAACATATTATATATCATATATAAATATAGTGACATCTTAATGCCCACCTTTGAAGGTGTTAAAAGAATGTTGAACAATCATCATTTCGGGAGGCATAAATTCACCATCCATGGAAACAATATGTCCTTTAACCATTAGATGTAGGTGTCTGTAAGTGTAGCTCGAATCATTCTTATATAAAAATCCTAGTATATTTAAGATACTGGATTTGTTACAAAATAAATGAATAAAAAGAGTTTAGGGGGTTGGAGAAGCAAAATAAAACAAAAGGACTCAAGTGAAGACATTACATTAAAATCGGGTAACTCCCTTTGGTTTGAGCTCAAAGGCTTCCTTGGGAAGACTTCTGCCCAAAGTGAGGCTTCAAGGAGTAATAGAGGGATGTGGAGAGACAAAATGGGTAGGGGTTGGCCGAGCCAAAGGCTTTGGGAGTGTGGGTAAGGAGGTAGAGGTGGGGGCCTTTTATAAGAGGAGAGGAGGGGCACTCTTGGAAAGTAAAGATATGTTACTTTATTTGAAAATGATTTTCGGATTCAAAAGGTCCCACATTGATATAATTAGAGGGTAAAGTGATAAGGATTCTAAATCCACCCATCCAATAGGTTTTGGACATGTTTAGGTCATAGATTTTACATTATCATTTCATTTTATTTAAATCCTTTATTAATGAGGTAATCGCTGCATCATCATTATGTCATAAATAATTTAATTTATTTAAAGTCTAAAAATTATGAAAAAACTATCATGATGTAGGAAATATTTTTAGATTTCTAATGAATATTTATAGTCCAAAATATCATTTATTTATACAAAATTAAAAATACTTAAATTAGGTGATACATTCTTTGTCACATTTAACATTCTTTAAAAATAAAAAGATAAAAAGTCACTTTCTCACAAAAGTGATTCCATGGGGCCCCCAAGTTTGGCACAAGGAATCCCATGGTCGGCCATGAGACAACCAGTAGCCTTAGGACACATGTTGTGGTCTTTTTGTATTATTATGATATCATTTTATTATCCTTAACTACCTGATTACTCATTAATCAAGATAATTAAAGATAATTACCGTCGTTACTATTCATAATGTCCAAAAAAAAAAGTCTTGATTACATAATTTGGACCTTATTATTCCAAATATGTAATCCATTTTACCAAATTCCAAACACAGAAATTGCAATAATTGATTTAAAAATAATTCCCGTTGTCAAAACAAATAGCGGGTTTTTTTTGAAACAATATCTATGAAAAGTTTGGCATTACTTTATGCCTAATTCCAAAGTGAAATTAATCCTAATGACCACCATTGGATTAAATGGTAAAAATATATTCTAATTTAACTTTAAAACCAATTCAAAAGATAATCTAATCATATAAATAAAGTAGATTAAAAAGCAGTTTTGATGTAAAATGCAGTATTTTTCACTATTCATAAAAAAATGAACATTGTCAGAAAAATACCAAAAATTCACACAAAGTAAATTTTTATGTCCCAATCATAAAGAATAAGTTTATTTTGACAAACATAGATTATAAAATTTTCAAAATATAGATTTAAAAATGGTTTTCCATCAAAAGGCAGTAAAACAATCCTTTAAAAAAATATTAGTGTATTCCATGCTTAAGATTTGATTTATTTTCACTTTAAGCCTCTAAAACACTGTCTAATTAATTAATATACATAGATAAAAATATATATTATTCATTACTTACTTGGGATGTTACATCCTTCCCCCCTTTAGAAAATTGCGTCCCCGCAATTTATTTACTTATTGAATAAATGGGGGTACTTATCCCTCATTGCATTTTCAGATTCCCATGTTGCCTCTTCCATCATGTGGTTTTTACACAAAACCTTTACCTGATTAATCACCTTATTTCGTAACACTTGCTCCCTGTGGTCAAGAATCTGGACCGGTTGTTCCTCATAAGATAGGTTCTCTTCCAGCTGAACTACCTCTGGACTCAAAACATGAGATGGATCTGGCATATACTTTCTCAACATCGAAACGTGAAAAACATTGTGTAACTGAGATAAACTCAGAGGTAATACCACTCTGTATACAACTGATCCAACTCTCTCCAGAATTTCATATGTTCCAATGAACCTTGGACTCAGCTTTCCTTTCTTACCAAATCTCATCACACTTTTCCAAGGAGAAACCTTGAGAAAAACATGATCACCTACCTCGAAAGATAGATCCTTCCTCCGGTTATCCACATAAATCTTCTGCCTGCTCTGAGCTGTTCTCATGTGCTTCTGAATCAACTGAACTTTTTATGCCATCTCTTCTACCAATTCTGGTCCCATCAGCTTCCTTTCACCCACATCATCCCAAAATTCTGGATTTCGACA
The DNA here is from genome assembly GCA_963277665.1 of Viscum album. Taxonomy (NCBI): domain Eukaryota; kingdom Viridiplantae; phylum Streptophyta; class Magnoliopsida; order Santalales; family Viscaceae; genus Viscum; species Viscum album. The sequence continues at coordinate 1,512,359,657 of OY728127.1, read as the reverse complement.
CCGCTTCCCATATAACGCCTCAAATGGTGCCATCTGTATACTGGAATGAAAACTGTTATTATATGAAAATTCAACCAAAGAAAGATGTTGGTCCCAACTTCCCTGATAATCCACCGAACAAGCTCGTAGCATATCCTCCAAGGTCTGAATTGTTCATTCTGAATGCCCATATGATTGAGGATGAAATGCTGTACTAAAATTTAATTCAGTACCCAACGACTTCTGAAGGCCTTTCCAAAAGTTAGAAGTGAACCTGGGATCACGATCAGATAAAATGGAGAGGGGAACTCCATGTAACCTGACTATCTCTTTAAGATACAAACAGGAAAGTTGATCTAGGGAAAAAGTATCTCTTATAGCAAGGAAATGAGCATATTTAGTCAAGCGATCAACAATAACCCAGATTGCATTATTACCTCGAGATGTCTTCGGTAATCCCACAAAAAGTCCATGGATATATTCTCCCATTTCCACTCTAGCACTGGTAAAGGATGAAGCATCCCTTTCGGTAACTGCCGCTCTGCTTTAACCTATTGACATGTCAAACACTTCACAGTAAAATCAACAATATCTCTTTTCATTCCATCCCACCAGTAATACTCCCACAGATCTCTGTACATCTTAGTACTACCAAGATGAACTGAAAACGGAGAACTATGAGCTTCACATAACAACTCTCTCTTCAACTGTGAATCACAAGGCACGCACAATCTCTTCCCAAATCTCAAAACGCAATCATTATCAATGTTGAATTCATGAAACTTACCTTTCTGAACCAGCTCTACATTTTTCTGCAACTCACTGTCTTGCTTCTGTGCTTTCTTGGTTCTATCTGATAGAGATGATCTCACTGATACCTGAAACAAAACAGAAGAACATCCTGCACCAAAAACTTCTATGCCAAAGTTCATCAAATCCTTAATCAAAGGATCACATTCCAAACGCAACATTTCTAATGAAGCATTACTTTTTCGACTCAAAGCATCAGCCACTTTATTTGCTTTTCCCGGATGATAATGAATTGTACAATCATAATCCTTGATTAATTCTAGCCATCTCCTCTGTCTCATGTTTAACTCTTTCTGAGTGAATATATACTTTAAACTTTTGTGATCAGTATATATTTCACACTTTACTCCATACAAATGATGCCTCCAAAATATTAAAGCGAAAACAACAGCAGCTAATTCCAAATCATGTGTAGGGTAATTTACCTCATGAGTTTTCAACTGTCGTGAATCATAAGCAATTACCTGATCATTCTGCATTAGGACACAACCAAGTCCTTTCAATTAAGCATCACTATATATAACAAACTCACCATTCCTGGAAGGTAGTGCCAAAACTGGAGCATTCACTAATCTTCTTTTCAGTTCCTGAAAACAATCATCACATTCTTTTGTCCAGATAAACTTAACACCCTTTCGAGTTAGCTTAGTCATTGGACTAGATAACCGTGAAAAATTTCTAACAAACCTTCGGTAATAGCCTACCAAACCAAGGAAGCTACGAATCTCAGTTACATTTGTGGGTCTTGGCCAGTCTTCCACAACTTTTGTTTTTGCAGGATCAACAGTTATCCCATCTTTAGAAACAATGTGACCAAGGAAAGAAATTTTTTGCAACCAAAACTCACACTTGCTAAATTTCCCATACAATTTATTTTCTTTTAAGGTTTGCAAGATAACCCTTAAATGTCTTTCATGCTCCTCTTTACTTTTAGAAAACACCAAAATATCATCAATGAAAACCACCAAAAACTTATCCAAGAACTCATGGAAAATTCTATTCATTAAGTCCATGAATAAAGCAGGTGCATTGGTTAGCCCAAAAGGCATTACTACAAATTCATAATGGCCATATCTTGTACGAAACGCAGTCTTCGGAACATCTGCTTCCTTTAACTTCAGCTGATGGTACCCCGATCTCAGGTCAATATTTGTAAAATACTGATCTCCCTGGAGCTGATCAAACAAGTCATCGATATGAGGCAAAGGATATTTGTTCTTAACAGTTATGTTATTCAAGACTCTATAATCAATGCAAAGTCTCATAGAACCATCTTTCTTTTTAACAAATAAAACAGGAGCACCCTATGGTGATGTTCTAGGTTGAATGAAACATTTCTCTAATAAATCTTGCAATTTCTCCTTCAACTCTAAAAGTTAAATTTGAGCCATTCGATAAGGGGGTTTTAAAATTGGCTTAGCATCAGGAACTAAGTCAACAGTAAACTCAACTTCCCGATCTGGTATTATTCCAGGAAACTCATCAGGAAAAACATCAGGATACTCATTTACCACTGGCACATCATTAATCTGAACAGTTCCTTTGTTTTCAACGATGTGTGCAAGGTAACATTCATTTACATCTTTTACAAGTTTCTCGGCCTCTTGATATGTTATCAACAGTAAGGGTTCATTATTGTACACACACTGAAAGTCTTTCTGAAAAGAAAATTCTTTAGCTCTACAGTCAATCTTAGCATGGTAAATAGAGAGCCAATCCATACCCAGGATAACAACAAACCCTACTAGAGGTAGAACAATAAGGTTTTCAAGTAGGTTCTTTCCACAGATAAGGATAGGAAGATTCTTATAAATTCTTTTTTCCTCAACATTTCCCCTGGGTGTTTTTACCACAAGTTCATGATTCATTTCTTGAGATGATATTCCCATTTTACTAGAAAAGGTTTCAGAGATGAAAGAATGTGTAGACCCTGAATCAAACAACACACTGGCATAATCTGAAAAAACAAACAAAGTACCTGATACAACTTCATTTGATGGCCCAACATCTGCTGAAGTAGTTGCAAAGGATTTCACCACCCCTTTCTGCTTGTAGTCTAACTGCTTCCCATCACTCAAGCTCTTTGTCGGACACTCGTTTGCATAGTGACCCATCTCATTGCACTTAAAACATTTCACTAACTGTAAATCAAATTTGGTCTTACCTTCACCTTGATCTTTTTCAGTGCAATCACGAGCCTTATGTCCCATATTACCACATCGGTAGCACTTTCCAGAATTCAGAAGACATTCCCTAGCATGCCTTTTACCACATTTATCACAAACTGGAAACTTATATTTCTTACCATCAGACTTTTTTGAATAATTCTTCCCTTTCTCCTACCACCTCGGTCTCTTCTTCTGCTGGTTGTTATAGAACACTTGATCATCAGAAAACTCCATTTCTACCTTCTCAGCACATCGAACAAGCTTTTTATAACTTTTAAACTCACGAGAAGCTAATGCCCTTCGATATTTTGGCTTTAATCCTGAGTAAAAATGATTGATTTTACTATCAAGGTCTCGGATAAAATTTGGAGCATACCTTGCCAATCGAGTGAACCTTTCTTCATAGGTAGCCACTGAGTCTTCCTCTTGCCTCAATTCCAAGAATTTTTTTTACATCCTAAGTCGAACAGCCTTAGGAAAATACTTTTCAAGAAACATACCTTTGAATTCATCCCAGTCAAGAGCATCAATCTCATCGGCGTCCCTGATATTTTTAACCATCGACCACCACTGATCTGCTTCACCCTCCAAACGGTAAATAGCAAGACTAACCCTTTGATTGTCTGAACACCCCATGACATCGAAAATCTTCTCCAGTGCTTTAATCCACCCTTTAGCTAGCACATGGTCAGATGATCCTCTGAATGATGGGGGATGTTTCCTCATGAAATGTTCCACCACTGACATGTTCTTCTGCGGTTGATCTGGCTGATCTCGTGCATGGATACCACCGCCATTTATCGCTTGAGTCAACTACGCCATTACTGCAAAAAACTGTTCAGTTCCAATTCTGACCATCTCAGGATGCTGATTCGGAAGGTTATTTCCTTCTGCATGCCTTCCTAGCACTGCTTCCCTGTTTCCTCTGTGGAAAACCATTCTGAACAAACATGTCTTAGATGAAACAACATGGTAATCTTCAAATACTATATCACTTCAATTTGACCATAAAAAAATATTTTTGGATAATCATTTAATAGAATTATAACTCCTAAAGTTATCTAAACCGACCTCTGATACCAACTATAAGGCCCCAGCCTTAAACCTTACTTAATCTTGAGTTATTACAAGATTACACATTGAGGATCTTTTCGGGTTTAGAGTTTTAGATAATTAGATCATAAAACTTGCATTACATTACACATATAAACAAAGTGGTTACATAAAGATAGTATTCTTCTTTCCCATCAATGGAAACATATTTAAAATAAAACATGGATTCTTTCTTGACACTTCCTTGACACTATCATCATATCATGTACATTTCCCTTGACCTGTGAAAAAAATTTCAAAAAAACTTGGGATGAGCATAAAAATATCAGTAAGGGATATAAAAATATGGAAAGTAAACATGGGTACATATATACATAAGAATGAAATCATACTTTACCCATAAAACATAATCACTTTAACATAAATCATCAAATCATGAATAAATCATAGAAATCATAATACATAAAGGTAACTTGAGGCATTCATAACATTCTTACGTAGGGAGTAACCCTCTTGGTTACGTTTGGAATACCCATCATAGTATATTCCCTAAATCTCTTCGGAGAAACCTTAACGTTTCACTCCTTTGTGTTACCCAATGCATTGGAGAGCTATATTGGGCTCACCCACCCTTAGTTTATCATGGAACCACCCGTCTTCATAATAATGCCCAAGAACCTCAACATAATCCTATCACATAAAACATGCATAAAGGAAACATAACATTTCCACCTTTCAATCACAAGATATCAATATAACACATTGATATAAAAACCTTATGAAAACCATTTTCAATACCAAAACAAAAGAAAAGTAAAACATGGTATTTATTTTTCTTTTAAAAAAAAGGTATGGCTTGTAGAGGAAGCCGAAACTCAAATAATGGTCACGGCGGCGGAGAAGTTGTTGTCGCCGCATACGTACGACAAAAAAATTCCCTTTTGTCGTTTAGTAAACACTTCGTATAAAAATATTCCTTTTGAATAAATATAAAAGTCAAAGGGGTTTATACACCATATAAAATAAGGTTTTGTATAAAACAAAATATGCCTCAATGAAAGGAGATTGAGACGAAGTCCCATACCTCGGGTCCGACTTGACTCGATCGTTCTTTAATCTACTGAATAATAAACTTGAGTTAATTTATAATTGTTTAAGAACCTTTTAAAGTTCATTATTCTTTTTATATCACTTATTTCCATGTCATGAACACTATGTAATTATTTAAGTTAATAACGGTCGTTTTAACGATCATTGGTACTTGAGTAAAAAATAAACCCTTTATAATTACAAGCTGTTCATGTATCCATTATATCTAGAATTATAATCATGATGTATATATCATATATATCCAGTATATACATGCATTTATAATATTACATAATCATTTACAGGTAAGAAATGAAATGCACCGTTCATGGAGACGGTAAGCCGTACGTACGCATGGACGCTACTTTCACTTCTATTTCGTATTTTATAGAATGGAATCATAATTATATAAAGGTATATTATAATTCCAGTATAATATCATATATAATATCATAGTTCCATCCTTTATACGTCCCACATATGGTATTTAACGAATCAAATCACTTTGAGGGGGCGGTAGTCCGCACTTCCTTAAATGAAGATATCGCGTTTACCCATAATGGAAACCATAAAGGTATTCCCAAAATGAAAAATACAGAAGCTTAAGGAAAACATAAACATATTATATATCATATATAAATATAGTGACATCTTAATGGCCACCTTTTTTGGTGTTAAAAGAATGTTGAACAATCATCGTTTCGGGAGGCATAAATTCACCATCCACGGAAACAGTATGTCCTTTAACCATTAGATGTAGGTGTCTGTAAGTGTATCTAGAATCCTTCTTATAAAAACATCCTAGTATATTGAAGATACTGTAGTTTTTACAAAATAAATGAATAAAAAGAGTTTAGGGGGTTGGAGAAGCAAAATAATACAAAAGGACTCAAGTGAAGACATTACCTTAAAATCGGGTAACTCCCTTTGGTTTGAGATCAGAGGCTTCCTTGGGAAGACTTATGCCCAAAGTGAGGCTTCAAGGAGTAATATAGGGATGTGGAGAGCCAAAATGGGCAGGGGTTGGCCGATCCAAAGGCTTTGGGAGTGTGGTTAAGGAGGTAGAGGTGGGGGCCTTTTATAAGAGGAGAGGAGGGGCACTCTTGGAAAGTAAAGAAATGTTACTTTATTTGAAAATGATTTTCGGATTCAAAAGGTCCCACATTGATATAATTCGAGGGTAACGTGATAAGGGTTCAAAATACACCCATCCAATAGGTTTTGGACATGTTTAGGTCCTAGATTTTACATTATCATTTCATTTTATTTAAATCCTTTATTAATGAGGTAATCGCTGCATCATCATGATGTCCTAAATAATTTAATTTATTTAAAGTCTAAAAATTATGAAAAAAATATCATGATGTAGGAAATATTTTTATCTTTCTAATGAATATTTATAGTCCAAAATATCATTTATGTAAACAAAATTAAAAATACTTTACTTAGGTGATACATTTTTTGTCACATTTAACATTCTTTAAAAATAAAAAGATAAAAAGTCACTTTCTCACAAAAGTGATTCCATGGGGCCCCCAAGTTTGGCACAAGGCATCCCATGGTCGGACATGAGACAACCAGTAGCCTTAGGACACATTTTGTGGTCTTTTTGTATTATTATGATATCATTTTATTATCCTTAACTACCTGATTACTCATTAATCAAGATAATTAAAGATAATTACCGTTGTTACTATTCATAATGTCCAGAAACAAAAGAGTCTTGATTAAATAATTTGGACCTTCTGATTCCAAATATGTAATACATTTTACCAAATTTCAAACACAGAAATTGCAATAATTGATTTAAAAATAATTCCCGTTGTCAAAACAAATAGCGGGTTTTTTTGAAACAATATCTATGAAAAGTTTGGCATTAGTTTATGCCCAATTCCAAAGTGAAATTAATCTTAATGACCACCATTGGATTAAATGGTAAAAATATATTCTAATTTAACTTTAAAACCAATTCAAAAGATAATATAATCATATAAATAAAGTAGATTAAAAATCAGTTTTGATGTAAAATGCAGTATTTTTCACTATTCATAAAAAAATGAACATTGTCAGAAAAATACCCAAAATTCACACAAAGTAAATTTTGATGTCCCAATCATAAAGAATAAGTTTATTTTGACAAAAATAGCTTATAAAATTGTCAAAAGATAGATTTAAAAATGGTTTTCCATCAAAAGACAGTAAAACAATCCTTTAAAAAAATATTAGTGTATTCCATGCTTAAGATTGGATTTATTTTCATTTTAAGACTATAAAACACTATCTAATTCATTAATAGACATAGATAAAAATATCTATTATTCATTACTTACTTGGGATGTTACATTAAAGGGAAATAAAGAATCAGAGTTATGACTTGGAGTTTCTCACAAAATTATTGAATAAGAATCACATACACACATGTTAAAGGATTAAAAATATTTATATAGCCTCTAAGGAAGATCCATAGACTTTGAAATGTTTTATAAACATTTTAATATCATTAAAAAAATTCAAAATCATTTCAAAACATTACCGCTACTTATAACATGTGGTTTAATCCTACTATTAATTGTATAATGTATAAACAATTAATATGGACATTGAAACTCCTTGAAAAATCATAAAATGATGTTGTAAACTAATTATAATAACTTATATGTAATAAATAGATGTTTACATGCATTATCATATATTATATTCACTTCTATACATAAAACTATAATGTAGTAACCATTACCAAAACATGGTTCACTCTAGTAAAAACCAAAAAATGTGTAGTGACCCAATTTTTTACATTATTCTATTTGAATAATTTTAATTAATATTTTTTATAAGTCATCATGTGGTCAAAAAATAAGGATAAAATGGTAATTTTATAGTTCTCAAAATTGAATTTAGAATGTTCCATTATATTGGGGACTCAATGTTTACCATTGGGTGGTAATTTTGTAATTCTATGGAATGGTTGGTTTTTCCCATATATGTCAAGTAGTGGTTGAATTTAGTTGATATTATTTATTTAAGTAAATTATTATAATTATAGATTATTTTTTATAAATTATTTATGTGAAATAATTGATATTTTTTCTGTGTATTGATGATGAGAAATTGTAATGGATATTTCAGAGTTAGATAATTTTATAGGATTAACTTGGAAATTTATACGAATTAATGGTGGATTTAATGTGTATTCAGATGAATAATTTATGGAGAGAGGTGAGGATTTATGGTAGAAAGGATGAGGAAAATTATTGCATGATATTATGAGGGGGGGATTAGATAGATATTATTAGGATTTTAATTCTCCACATATACATTTTTTCTTAATTCTAACCATCATTATTTTCTCCATTGTATAGAAGAAGAAAACCTTTTTAGTTCTGGTATAAAGTGGCAGAATTGAAATGCTTGAAAAATCATTGATCGGTACACGCATTCTTTAACGAGGAGTCAAAAATTTTTATGGTAATGAAGAACCGACCTCAAGGTAAGGATTTGTTATTTTTTTCTCCATTATTCTTATGATCTAAATATATTATTTATTATTGGATTATTCTTGGTGGTATATTCTCTTAGAAAGGGATGTTAAGCTCACTTAGTATATGAGTACCCTAAGGAGCGGTGCATAAAGGAGAAGGTAGAATCATTATGTTTAGTTATGGTGGAAGGAGACATTACTTAACTTTAATTAATTACAATGTCCCCTATAGTCTTTCCTATTTCTCTATACATTTGTGGGTAATGAATACATACTAGGATATTAGGAGATAATTTTTGCATCTAGATAAAGGGGACTATTCAGGTTCTTGAGGGAATGCTGAGGGATTTCATGATCAATTTTCACAGGAGCTGGGTTGATCACAAACCATTATTATAATTCCTGTATAAAAACAACTAACAATCCACTATTGGTGTGGAAACATTCAAAGATAAGGTGGTGATTGATATTTTATATGGTCAAAGATGGTGTGGTAGAATATTAAGAAGGTTTAGGTGATCCAAATAAATATAAGGATATCTCATATCCATCATAAGTCCTACAAGATTAAATACAAAGGCATTTATAGTTGTAAGAGGGAGGATATATTTCCATGAAGGTCTCTATATGATGCCATTTGAATAGGTTTATTCATGGGATAAGTATATCCCTGAGGTTAATCAAACCTTTCCATATATTGTGTAGAGTATGTGAATATTCTTATCACCTCTCTTTACTCCCATAATTTTAAAAGGTACAAAATATATTCCATGTGTCATAGCTATGGATATATGTGCATGAACCACCACACATTATTAACTGGGGTGAGCTGGACATCGAGGAAAACACCACCTTTGTGAAGTACCTAATGGAAATAGAGGAAAAGAAAGAGAGAAACCTTCAAGGGAATATAATACCATTAATACACATCCTATGGAAATAATTTAATATTTAGAAGATACCACAGGATCATGTGGATTATATGAAAAATCAGTTCCCTTGCCTCTTTTGGTGTTTTTTGCTTTTTAGGGTGAAAAAACTTAAAGGTGGGGAGGATATAGTAATCAATTTTTTTAAAATTAATTGTATTAAAATAATTTTATTAATATTTTTAATAAATGGTCATGAATTTAGAGGATAAGGGTAAAATAATAATTTTTCATTTTTCAGAATTAATTTTAGAATGCATCATTAGATTCCGGACATGATTTTCACCTAATTTGGTAATTTAATAGAATTTTTGGGGTTTTTAAAATATATTGGGTGGATATAGAATTTAATTAACATCATTTTAATTATTAATTTTTTATAAATGATTTAGAGGCATGCAATATAATTTTCTAATGGTGCTGATTGTGTGCAGAGCTAGATATTTTAATATGATTGACTTGGAAAGATATAGGAATTAATGATGGGTTTAATGAGGATTCAAATGGGTGATTTACATAGGAGATAAGGGATTATTGATGGGATAATTTATGATGGAAATTATGGCATGATACTATTGGGGGGGGGTGGTATTAAATGAGAATTATTGGGATTTGACTTCACCACCAAGAATCTTTCTCTAGATTCTCTCCATCATTCTTTTATCCATTATTTGGTGATAGAAAACATTCATGACATTGGAGTGGGGATGTAGAATCAAATATCTTTGAGAATAATAGATCAATGTGTATGTTATTAAAGGATGAGTGAGTGGATAACACAACAATGACGAACCAACCTTGGTGTTTGATTTTTTTTATTTTTTAAGCTCCTTTATTCTTATAACTTAAATTTATTCATTATTCTTTCATCTTTCTTGTATTCAAAATATTGAAATTGTGGACTAAAAATTATTATCATTACTACACCACAATAAAATATACCCTTAGTGGAATTTTTTTTAAATTTAATGGTGATTAAGTGCCTCTAAATCATTCCATGTTGATTTTGAACAACCACTTTTAAGTTTTACTTTGGTAATTGTTTTGTGAAATTTTTTATTATTTTTCATGATAAAATAACTCACAATGGTTGTTCTTATTTATTTTTATTTTAGAAAAATGCCACTAAATATAGTTAGTATTTAAAAACCACCACTAAATGTTTCCACAATGTACTGTATTTAAAAAAAATTTACATAACCGCTATTGAATATGGTACATTTATAAAATTTTATACCATATTAAGCCTCAGTTAAAATCAATATAAAATATTTAATAGTATTTTAAACCACTAAAAAATATGGTATAGAAAGTAAAATTCCCAGGAAATTTTAATACATTCCACCCATAAAAAAATAGATATAAAATAATTTATCTAGCTAGTATAACATAATAGTAAAAACTATTACTAGATGTCAACATACATCAAAATTCGTATAATATAACTACATTATATTACAATTAAATTTTTTTGAACCATCATGTAAATTAGTAATACAAAAATTCAAAAACATTTCACAAACATCACCCTCCATCACCTTCACTCTCTCTAGATGGGTCATGATGCTCATCACCTCATTGCATACTTACCGTTGGTTCCCGAATTTAAAGTAGTTAAATTCACATTAGTAACAAAAATATTCCAAAAATATTAAGCACATATAAGTAAGATAATCATAAATATTATAGACAATGAAAAGACTAATCATAAATAAATTCATTTTCTACAGTCTTATTTAAAACATGAAACACTTTATTACATAAATGAAAACTATATAAAATATATCCATGTTATAAAAAGAAAAATAAGAGATCAAGTGTATAAAAGTGGATAATGAAAATGTTTCCCCAATAATGTTTTTGAGAAAGGGAGAACAAAATTATTTAAAAAAGGTAGGATATAATCTCTAATATTCTACACTACTATACTGATGAACCCATCATTAAAGTCATCAAAAATTATATCCATCAAGACCTTTAAATCTATGAATAACACTTTTGATTATGATGAATATTTATATTTACTTGATATCATTTATACTATTTAATTATATATAATGAACATAATTTATGTTATTTAATTATGTATGATGGATATTTCTTATTACTTGATAATTAATTTCTTTTATGGTCTTATATTATACTATGATATTTATGACCTGGTTGATGTTTATGTTTATAAAACATTCCTTTTTCTTTGATATTTATCTTATGAACCTTTTTTTGGTAACCAAATTGTTTCAAAAGTTTCTAGTTTCAAATTTATTTCATGTATAATAGAAAATTATGGTTTCAAAGTAATAAAGAAACACTTTTATTATCGATTATGATATTATGATTTTTTTCAAATAGGGTTTCACCCCTAAGGATTATTTATTTTAGTTTCAAAAGTAATTCTATTCAAAGTATATTTTTTATTTTCTTCATAAAAACCACTCTATGGTGAAACATATTAGAATTATATTGGTTTTATAAAGAATGTATGAGTATGGTACTCTATTGTTAATTGATTTCATAAAAATGAAAAGAATAATTTTCTTATATATATTCCAAACTAGTATTTCATGGTTTTTTAAAAGTATTTTTATAAATCATGCAATGGAATCTTGTTGGGTATATTTTGTCACACCTTACATGCATAGTTTATGTGTATATAAACTTTTTTTCACCTTATGAAAGTAAATATTGGTTTTTTTGATCTTAGATGATGATCTAGTAGTATAACATACACAAAATAACCATATTATATTGAACTAATCCGACCCAACTTTTCCTTGTCCGATATAATCCAATCCAAATATAGTTCAATCTAATATAGAAAAATATAAATTAGTTTAATGTATTATAATTTAATAGAATCCAAGTGAACCAAATGGAAATGAAGTGAACCAATATAATTAAAATGAACTAAACCAAATCAAACTAAAAAGAACTAATGTGACCCTAACTAAACTAAAAAAATAATATAAGGTTGATTTTTTGTTATGTGTTTATATGGGTGAAGTTAATGAGGATACTATTATGAAAAAATGAAATTAAGAAAATACATAAATCAAGTGTGAATTTATGTAGTTTATCTATCATGAATCTCATATCAGTGTTTCTATTTCTTCTGGAATAGTGTCTATCATCCTTTGAAACATAGTGGCTAATTCACTCTCCAAAGTTGACACCTAATCATACCATATCTTAATAAGAAAATCATGATCCTTAAAAATATTATTAGGTGTGTGAATTTATCTTTATGATTCAGGATCACAAATATATATAACCCCTTTTAGCCAGTGTTAATGAAAAAGATATATGAGCCCTATTAAAGACCAACAACGAAGATAGTATACAACCCATCTCCCTTATATGACCTTAATTATCTTTTCCTAAAACATGAGCCATAGAATCCTATGATAATACTAAATCTAAGAGGGAAGGGTTTAAATTAAACAAATATTTGAGTTTACAATGTAAAGAGGATAACATTTGTAAATTTTAAAGTAATTTAATAACATTGAATGATAATTACAATTTCTTACTCCAATGTTTTCTAGAGGTTCATTCACATAACTTCCATCCTTTTTTATGGGAATCAAAACACATATCCATCCATACAATAGAATTAACTATCTTATTTTATTATATAAATAAACATAAATAACATTTATAAAAACCATATTACTTGAAGTGGTATTGACATATATTGTAATGAATTAAATAGTACCATGTTATCCCATTTCCTAGTGAAACTCTTCGACCATGCTATGTGGGGAATTACTTGCTTCTCACGACTAGCCACATTTCTCATTGAACAAACCTAAAATAATTATATATAAATAAATAATTACATGTTATTAATATAATAATATTAATATACTAAAATATAATAATCTACCATATGTGGTTAGGCCAGATGATGACCAACAAACATCTTCAATTTGTCCATAGGCATGCCCTCAGGGACCATCTCATACATTTATGACAAAAATATAGACGTTTCATTAAATTAATTCCAGATTATATAATTAAAATATTTCTCTTTCATGCCTAATTTTTTTAATTTCAATGGACATGAAATAACATCTAACACATCAGAATAGAACAAATTTTGCAAAAAAAATATAATCCATTAAATTATTAAGATAATAATAAATATTTCTCAATTTATTCATATATGAATACAAAATTAAAATAATAACATTATTTTACTATTAAAAAAACCATTCTTCTATGATAATAGAATATTCCTCTAATCAGAATAATGAAGGAGAGGAATGATGTCTCACATGCCAAATATCCTTGTGTCACGAACCGAATCTGGTCGCTGCCAAAACCAGCACCAGAACCACCCCGTGACAAGGCCCGAAGGGCGTTCCCTATCCCCACGGTCTGGCACAAGTGCCCGGGTATCATTTATCTTGGTTTGGGAATGATTTACCCGAATATGTATAGATAAAACACCAAAAAGATTTGATAAAATGAATCTGAAAAAATTCATACCAACAAGGTTTATAAAAAAAAATCCAGAACTGAATACATAAGTTCAAATGAAATACAAAAGGTCCAAAGACACAATGTAATAGAAACAAAATATCCCCATGGACTCCACATTGCAAGGGGTCATCACCCCCAAGTCGTCTCCACTACTCCGCCCCAAGGATGAGGACTAATACCCTGAACCGCCATCACCCTTAGTCTTTCCTTTACCTGGGTCAAAAAAAGTATACTTACACCCAAGGGGTGTAAGTAGGGTGTGAGCCTAATCCCAATAGGATACCACCCTATTATTCCAAGGTGCATGCAATACAAGGTGAAAAAGCAAGCAGTTTTAATATGCAATTAAAAGCGGTGACAAATTCCAAGAAATGCAACTTTAAATTGAAAACATTTTTCAAGATAAAACTTTCAGAATGTTAACACATTTAAATAGGCATGTTATATACTACATTATAATTCCAAAGACACCCAAATACAAGGGCAAATACCACAAATCCAATGAGAAACAAAACCGGGGACACCCCTAGGCACTAGATAGTCTCGGGCCCCATGTACCTCGTACCTCGGTGTAATGTAACCATAGTAAAATCCTTTCTCATGCAAGAGACACTAGTAGGGAATATACCCATAACCTAGTGGTACCCAATCATCATCCACGTAGTTTATTTAGAGTTTTCGTTGTCCAAATGCTAAGTGAAACAGGGACAAAACCCATCCGGTCCACTAGCCGTACTAGTACAAATCCGCCCCACCTAGGTACCCGGGCTTCCCCCTTTGTGCTCAAAAAATTTCAGGATTTAAAACATATCCATTTTAATGTAAAACACCACTAATTGTCACATACAACAAATACAGTAGCTATCACATTTTATACCACTTAAAACACACAACAAACTCTTTGAATTGGAATAAATCAATTTCTCAAAATCCCGTGTTGTTTTGCACACAAAACCCCTTAAGAAACCCAATTTTACACTATTTTCACACTTGTAAGTTACCAAAACAGTAAAGTCATCCCAATAAATTTCAATTAAAACAAAAAATCAATTTTCGGGCATCCCCATGTTAAACAAGAAGTGTTAACTTTGTAAAGCCTTCATTTTCACACAAAAGTGGAACCAAAACTTCACTTTCTTTACAAACACAATTAAAACCCATTTTTGCAGCAATAACCAAAGGGGATAAACATTATAAACATTATTTTATGCATTATTAAAAATCAATAAAAACAACTATGTATTTATAGGTCATCCCCAAATAAACAAATAAAACATTTCTTTGGAAAACCCCCAATTTCACACCAAATTGGCATTTAAAATTCAATTGCAATAGAAATATCATTAGAACCAATTTTTGAAGCCATAATAAAATGATATAAATATGAAAATATGATAAATACATAATTCTAATACACAAAGATTGCATCAACATTGGAATCACCTACCAAATCAAATGAAACCATTGAATTCTTTGTGCGAAAACACAAACACACCACCGCCGCACCTCAAGAAGGGTAGATCAAACCTAAAAATAGAAAATTGGACCAAGAAAACCCAATTTTAAACCTTAGGTTCGAACCCCTACCCACTGGTCATTTTTCACTTCAATGAAAAGGGATGAAACCCTAAAAAAATAGAATGAAACCCTAATCAATTTGAAAGGGGAAATGAAATGGACTAACTTACTTTAGACATCTAGAATTAATCTCCACAAAACACCAGTATCTGAAATTGAAAACGGCCAAAACTCAGGGGATGTTTGCACAAGAATTATTAGGTCATTTAGGAATTGGAATGGAGGGAAAAGAGTATAAATTGAGAGAGTTATGATTGAATTAACATATATCATCAAATCTGGAAGATTTTAGAAACCCTAAGATGTTCATCCCTAAACCGCGATTCCTAAGAGATCCAAAGAGGGGGTAAAGAGGCTGGGGGAGCATCTGGGTGTAAGGGGCGCATATGAGGCTTGGAATCACCAAACAATACTTAAAATTGAATAAGTTATTAAATAAATAAAATTAATTTTTAAAACTGGATATGGGCTTCCGGGCAGGCCCAATCCCTTAAATAAAAACCAAAACAAACCTTGTTTATTGATTTCCAAAGGCTCCAAATTTTAATTTTGGTGTTAATATATCAGGGGAGGACATTTAGGAGTTGGAATTAGTGAAAAATATTAAAAAATGAATAAGTTATAAAAGAAAAAAAATTTATTTTTAAATCTGGAATTGGGCTCACAGTTTGGCCCAATTCACGAAAACTCACCTATTCTCCATAAAACCATTGGAAACCCCCAAAACAAAGAATTAATGGAAATAAAAATAAAAATACATTTAAAATAATCTATGTATGTGACAATTATCCCTACCAGGAAAACTTTACGCCCCGGAAAGTCACAGCAAGGCCAAAGCAACAACCAAACCCAACTGAGAAACCAAGAAGTACTCTCTTGCCAGGTTTCTTCCCGAAAGTCCAAAACACCTCCAGTGATCAATGAAGGAAGGAATAATCTCACAAACCAAACTTACAACACTTTCCTAAAACCATCAAGAACATTCATGCTTTATCCCAAATAAAACCTCCTCAAACACAATCTGAACAATACTCAAGCAATTCACCCAAACGAACAACAACTTTGAACAATGTTACACTTACCTTACTTTAACTAAACCATTGGGTGCTCTCCAGTACCAATGATTACTCAAGAATGATGTTGGTAGCTAGATACCTCTGAACGAGACTATCTACACCAAGCCATGACCATGGAAAAATCTAAGTTACTAGTACGGGGGGACACAAATACGCTCCCCACCATAAGAGACAACCAATATTTTTTTTGAGACATAATCATGAGACTAACAGGGGGAGGCTTAAATGGAATCAATGGTACAAAGGATATACTTCCATCAGAAATTTACAAAAGAAATTATATAAGACTCATAGTGGGTCTCCCCACCATAAGAACCAACCATCTTAACCAACCAGCACTGGCCGGTAAAGAAAGACCCCAAAATTTAAAGAGTTGGGGTGACCACATGGTTAGTTTGCACGGTTTGGGAAACCATACACTAACAGTGGGGATCCTTCTATCCACATTGTTTTTTTGGGGCATGGTCACTATTAACCAAGTGAAAAACGTGTTTTCAAATAGTGTAGACAAACTTCAAACCTTTCTCCAAAGACTCAGTGGAAACCAAAGGGGGAGGGAATAACATTGGGCGATGACATGGGTACACGACCCTCTACTTATTTCCGCCGAACATGGACAACAGAAGAAAGATTATGACACCATATGTTTAAGCTCATCCTAACTTTCATACTGAGGATATGAGTTTATACAAGGGTTTACATGACCCTGTGATTTCCCCTGACTACGAGCCAGCTTCTCTCCAAGACCTATGGCTGGAGCTCAAATGATTGAAGCATCTTCGGCCTCGCAGTTAGGCTTTGGAAACCCCATGAATGATAATTCTTCTTTTGATGCAACCAACAACTACAACGCAATCCCCGATAAGTTTTCCAAGACATAACACATTCCAAACTCACTTTACCCTAACTCGATATTTCACTGAAATGAGGAATTAAAATATGCACACACATCACACCTTGTTTGTTCGGGTGAGAAACAATAGAAGTAAAGAAAACCTATACTCACCTTCCTTTAAAATGGAATATTTTTAAGATTTTTTTTCCAAGGGATACATTCTCCCAACATAACAGAGACTCTCATATGATTGACCAGCTTTCACCTTTATGATCAATCGAGCCCATGACAACATAAGGCATCACCGAACATGACCATTGCGACTGATATAAAAAATGCATGGAGAGGGACCTTATACAACATCCCCAAACAACACACAATTCTATAAAGTGGCCACAATATCCTATCGTGACCATATTTCCCACACCGGTGGTTTAACATGAATTCATGCATCAAAGAAACTTTGAAGAACCCAAAGGTCCTCTTGGACACCATCGAGACACTCATCCACACTAACAACCCTATACCACATCCACCTTCGACATATCAGGAAACTTAAGAAACTAAGGTCCCTTTCAACCTTCCAGGAGAACTCTTACTTTACAAGAGGATCTAAAAATCAAAGAAAGGAAAGGGTGTAGACTCAATCTAAAAATCTCAAGAAAATGATTCCTTATATTGATCAACTGGAGGGTCTTCAAAAGGAAAAACAATCTGGGTTGCACTTCAGTTGTGCACTAACCCTTAATGGGGCGTACCTTATCCAATGATTGAACCAAAGGACCCAACCAAGATGGTCCATTGGTCACGATATACCACAATCCAGATCCAAACACATGAAGGGAACCACCGCAAAGGCATCCCAAAACATTTTTCAAAAGAGGCCACTAACCGTCCCTACAACACAGCTCACCGACCAAACACAAACCCAAAACACCGTTCAAACAGGAGGGGTTCTTGGACTCAAAACATCCCACAAAATCAACATTATCAAAAACCCATAATACAAACTATATCAAACTATTCATCAAGACATCATGTTTTTTTTAAAACTATTTCTTTGAAAACAAACTGTTTAGCAGTAAGCATATCCACCAATGGTACCCCATGGGCCTCACACATGCATGTTTTTGTGCCACACCGGGAACCCTCCTCATATCTGTCCCGGAACTCATCAAGTCATACCATCAACCATCCATCATCCCATATAACCACATGCATGTGGTTACTCACGGAAATACCAAAGGTTAAAACAAATATTATTTCCACTTTTCAAAACCAAAACGGTCAACCAACACATCCTTTTTTTTTTCAAAAATGCTAACCAGGAGATCAAAATCCCAATTCAAATATTACTAAAATTTTCAGAAAGACACAAACGTTTTTATAAGAACTCAATTTCAAGATATTCACATCAATTTCAAAACATCTCATCCCATTAAAAAACCCTTTGATTGTTTAGAAAACTCTATTGGAAACACTTTACAAAACCAAAATCAATATAGTCCCTACTTTCAAAAGAGGTGTAAGCACACCATTTTACATTTCAAAATAATTATGAAAATTCAGTTCCACCATTTCATTAACAAAACCATTCCATCATTATTTGAAAATCATTCAAAAAAAACTTTACGCTTATTAAAACCAAGTCACTTTAAAACCAAAGTTCCAAGATTTCAAAACTAAAGAACATAAGACAATACGAGAGGAAACTAGTTTCAGTGGGTGACTTGGACATATGGTTGGAGACCATACCCCAATCACTTAACATTCAAAAAGAGTGTTCTAGGGAAGATCCTTGGCTCCACATGGCTTTCCAGGACCTGCGAGCTCACTGAGACCATTAACCCAACTCTCTTTTCATTTCCCCTAACCATCATTAAAACAAGAAAACCAAAGGACTTAGATAAATCCTAACTTCCCTAGGAAACTTGAATCCTGTCATGAGGTGTGGTGATCAGGCACACTACCCATAACTAGAATACCAATTCCCTACAATCCTAACTCCATAATATCCTGACTCTTCCCCAAATAACATGACCCAAAGAGTTAACCTGAACCTCATCTGATACCATTTTGTCACGAACCGAATATGGTCGCCGCCAAAACCGGCACCAGAACCACCCCGTGACAAGTCTCTAAGGGCGTTCCCTATCCCCACGGGCTGGCAAAAGTTCCCGGGTATCATTTATCTTGGTTTGGGAACGATTTACCCGAATATGTATAGATAAAACACCAAAAAGATTTGATAAAATGAATCTGAAAAAATTCATACCGACAAGGTTTATAAAAAAAATCCAGAAGTGAATACATAAGTTCAAATGAAATACAAAAGGTCCAAAGACACAATGGAACAGAAACAAAACAGCCCCATGGACTCCACATGACAAGGGGTCATCACCCCCAAGCCGTCTCCACTACTCCGCCCCATGGATTATGACTAACACCCTGAACCGCCATCACCCTTAGTCTTTCCTTTACCTGGGTCAAAAAAAGTCTACTTACACCCAAGGGGTGTAAGTATGGTGTGAGACTAAGACCAATATGATACCACCCTATGATTCCAAGGTGCATGCAATACAAGGTGAAAAAGAAATCAGTTTTAATATGCAATTAAAAGTGGTGACAAATTCCAAGAAATGCAACTTTAAATTGAAAACATTTTTCAAGATAAAACTTTTAGAATGTTAACACATTTAAATAGGAATGTTATATACTGAATTATAATTCAAAAGACACCCAGATACAAGGGCAAATACCACAAATCCAATTAGCAACAAAACCGGGAACACCCCTAGGCACTAGAAGTCTCGGGCCCCATGTACCTCGTACCTCGGTGTAATGTAACCATAGTAAAATCCTTTCTTGTGCACGATCCACTAGTAGGGAACATACCCATAACCTAGTGGTCCCCAATCATCATCCACATAGTTTAGTTAGAGTTGTCGTTATCCAAATTCTAAGTGAAACAGGGACAAAACCCATCCGGTCCACTAGCCGTACTAGTACAAATCCGCCCCACCTAGGTACCCAGGCTTCCCCCTTTGTGCTCAAAAAATTTCAGGATTTAACACATATCCATTTTAATGTAAAACACCACTACTGGTCACATACACCAAATACAATAGCTATCACAATTTATACCACTTAAAACACACAACAAACTCTTTGAATTGGAATAAATCAATTTCTCAAAATCCCGTGTTGTTTTGCACACAAAACCCCTTAAGAAACCCAATTGTACACTATTTTCACATTTTTAAGTTACCAAAACAGTAAATGCAGCCCAATACATTTCAATTAAAACAACAAATCAATTTTCAGGCATCCCCATGTTAAACAAGAAGTGTTAACTTTGTAAAGCCTTCATTTTCACACAAAAGTGGAACCAAAACTTCACTTTCTTTACAAACACAATTAAAACCCATTTTTTCAGCAATAACCAAAGGGTATAAAAATTATAAACAGAATTTTATTCCTTATTACAAATCAATAAAAACAACTTTGTATTTATAGGGAATCCCCAAATAAACAAATAAAACATTTCTTTGGAAAACCCCCAATTTCACACCAAATTGGCATTTAAAATTCAATTGCAATAGAAACATCATTAGAACCAATTTTTGAAGCCATAATAAAATGATATAAATACGAAAATATGATAAATACATCATGCTAATACAAAAATATTGCATCAACATTGGAATCACGTACCAAATCAAATGAAACCATTGAATCCTTTGTGCAAAAACACAAACGCACCACCGCCGCACCTCAAGAAGGGTAGATCAAACCTAAAAATAGAAAATTGGACCATGAAAACCCAAGGTTAAACCTTAGGTTCTAACCCCTACCCACTGATCATTTTTCACTTCAATGAAAAGGGATGAAAACCTAAAAAAAATAGAATGAAACCCTAATCAATTTGAAAGGGGAAATGAAATGGACTAACTTACTTGAGAAATCTAGAATTAATCTCCACAAAACACCAGTATCTGAAATTTAAAACGGCCAAAACTCAGGGGATGTTCGTAAAAGAATTATTAGGTCATTTAGGAATTGGAATGGAGGAAAAATAGTATGAATTGAGAGAGTTATGATTGAATTAACATATCTCATCAAATCTGGCCTATTTTAGAAACCCTAAGATGTTCGTCCCTAAATCGCGATTCCTAAGAGCTCCAAAGAGGGGGTAAAGAGGCTTGGGGAGCGGATGTGTGTAAGGGGCGCATATGAGTCTTGGAATCACCGAAAAATACTTAAAATTAAATAAGTTATTAAATAAATAAAATTAATTTTTAAAACTGGATATGGGCTTTCGGGCAGGCCCAATCCCTTAAATAAAAACCAAAACAAACCTTGGTTATTGATTTCCAAAGGCTCCAAATTTTAATTTTGGTGTTAATATATCAGGGGAGGACATTTAGGAGTTGGAATGAGTGAAAAATATTAAAAAATGAATAATTTATAAAAGAAACAATATTTATTTTTAAATCTGGAATTAGGCTCACGGTTTGGCCCAATTCACGAAAACTCACCTATTCTCCATAAAACCATTGGAAACCCCCAAAACAAAGAATTAATGGAAATAAAAATAAAAATAAATTTAAAATAATCTATGTATTTGAAACCTTGAATCTTCCCAAAGATGTCTACAATATCCTCGATGGGTACCCAATATACATAAAATGGGATGACTATATTTAAGTCTATGAAATTCCAAACATCTCATGTATTGATTTAAGTCTCCATTATGTTATTATTTTTATCTATTTAAAATATAATTTAAGTAATTAGTATAAATATTTAAGAAACTAATGTTATCATGGTATAATACATACCAATAACAGTGATATTATAATAGCCTCTCGATGGTAACTAAGTCTCATTTTGAATGCATGATGCTCCAACATCCTCAATAGTATGCATACATGTGAATGAAAGTGTAATAGGATAATTCAATATAAAAAAAAGCAAGAAATGTATGTGATGAAGTATACCATATGTAGAATCGATAGATTGACTATCCTATACCCCCCATGTACTATGGGTATCAGGAGTAGAATGACTATCATATGAAATCAGTGGTCCCTATATTACATTGATGAATTGACTATCCTGTAATCTCGATGTATTCTAGGAAGAAGAAGTATAATGACTATCCTATTCAACAGATAGAACCTATATAGTATCAGTAGATCAAATCTCATATTCTCCAGGTCTACTCTAGGTAATATGAGTATAATGGAAACCATTTATCATAGAGAGACTACCATATTTAAAAATCTTCAAGGGAGACATTCCTATAAAAAATATCAACAAAACAACTAATCTAATTAAACCTTCAATTCAATTAAAAGTAATTAAATTCATATTCATACAATTAAATATTTTCAAAACTAGACTTTATAATTGATCTTACAATTAGTTTCTTCTTAGTTGTTAATGTTATTATCATTTTATATTATGAACATTAATTATTATTCTTCTTCATCTTCACCCTCCCTGGAAAGACTAAAATTTTCAATATCATCAAGGGTAAAAAATTCAATGTGATATTGTTGGGTGGGTTCAATATATAAAAAATTAACTTACCTTTATTGTAATGTCCTAGTCCTATAACCACTCACCAATGTCTGAACTAGATGTGTTATGTGATATCAAGTGTGCCTCCCCATATGATAGAGTTTACCGAATAATAGTGAGGGTCTAAGTTGTAATTGTGGGTAAACTATACATCCATATTTTGGTAATAACAGTGGAAAAATATCTAAAAATCATCCACAATATTCATAAGAGTATGCATAATAAAATATATAACAATGCTATAATAAATGTAATGAAAAAGCATATAGTCATCCATACCATATGAACTCTCACCTGTCTGAGCATATATAAAAAATAAATAAAATAAATAAATACACAAAAGGAACTACTACCATCCTTGAGTGATTCCACAACACCAGTATCCAAATCCCTTTCAAACTGTCCCAAATTGATCATGAAACACTAGGCCTTTTCCCTATCCATTATTATCTTATGCTCTACTTTAAAGCATACAATAGATATGAATATACATCAGGGTGTCTGTGTAGGGGTGGGAAATAAAATCTCAGTAGACCACCCCCAACAGTGTCCCTAATAGGCATTATCGTAAAAAGTTCATCCACATGTTATATACCTATCCTAGATGAATAATTACCAGAAATAAATAAATAAATAAATAAACATCATCGATCCTTAGGTACTAAGGTGTCACTTGGGATCGACCAAACCCATTTTGGCTAGTTTTGGATATATTTGAGCATGTTACATAATATTGGGGGGATACATGTCCTACCCTATAATCTTTTAGATATATATAAATGAGTATATATGATCACTTTGGGGAAAAGAGGCCCACTATATCATCTCATATATAGAACACTCAGGGGGAAAGTGTCCCACCTTAGAATCTTATGTAAACCACCAGGGGGAAGATAAGCCTTCCCCACAATCTCAAATAAAAGTGCATGGGGGAATAGGGGCCCACCCAATAATATCATGAATAATAGTCAAGGATAAGAGAGACCCCACTTGGATATCATATATCCAAAAATATGAATGTATAAATTATTACTTGAGGTAAAATTGGACCACCTAGATCATCTCATAAAATGTAGTTAGGGGGAAGAGCGACCCCACCCGTAATATTAGATAAATACAATTTATGGTAGAGTGTCCCCACCAATAATATCATATAAATTTAGTGAGGTTGAAGATAATCCCCACAAAAAATCTTAGATAAATGAAATTTTGGGGATGAGTGGCCCCACCCAAAATCTCATATAAATGCAGTCAGGGTGATGAAAGTTCCCACCCATAATATCATAAAAATGAAATCAGGGGGAATATTGAACTACCTCATAATCTCAATAATAAAAGTCTTGGGGGAGAAGCAACTGACCTAAGAATATATATATATCTTATAATAATTTGGGGGAAAACATCCACCCTGTAATATCTCATATAATCACCATGGGTCAGTATCAACCTAGTAATATATCATATAATCATATCATACACCCAGGGAATTCTCTTTTCCTAGAACTATATCATAACATACGCCCATAAGGAAATCATAGCCTACTCATAAGCTCACTAGATCATTACTAGGGTGATATTCACTTTATACACATCCCTATATCTCAAACCATAGTGTTTATATAAAAACCAGGGAAAATCTCCTCTGTACCCACTTGGTCCCACAATATCATCACTCCAAACCCATCAACATTATTATCTCACCCACACACCAACCTCTAGGGTTCTCCTGACTCATCTTGATCACTATATGCTGACACTAAGCTATACCCAATATCCATTGTGTTGTCTTATACCATAGGATATATTTGAGTTAATCCTTAAGTGGCCAATCTAGAATCTCATCCTATATCTTATGTCATAACTCTCTACTTCTAACCAAGGATTATCCCATACCATCTCAAACCTTGGACCTTTAAAATTTTATGTCAATCCATCTAGTCATTCTCAAGACCCTCACATAGGAATCAAATTACATCTCTCATAGGTTAACTATTAATTTTTTGGATCCCTATAGAAGATAATACCTAGATGGGGTGGGATAAATTAGGGTAGATATGTTTCAAATTTAGTTATTTCTTATGATTGGATCATGTTCTCTCACCTTTAGGAATACCTAAATTTCTATATATCTTTCTTATCAATAGTGTTGAGAGTAGTAAATAACAAGAGGGAATTTTTCATGGTATACCTGTACTAGGCTAGTCCAAGGAGAATTCATGAAAAAGTGTCTATGAAACAAGTTATTAAAGATAACTACTTTACAATTTGGAGTAGTCTCATTGACCCTCCTAGTTCACTACCACAAATAATTTAATAACTCACTACTCTTCTTCAAAAAGAACTCATAGATCCACTTGTTGACTCCTTCCTTATTCACATGAATACAATGTTGAAATACACCAATGGTGGTGTTTTTCTTCAACATATAAAAATTTGATTTCTGGTGAGAATGATACTCCTTGAATAAATCCTTCGATAACATTCAACCTTCTAGATCAAATCTGAAAAAATCCTTTGAACTCATTCCCTTAGATAAATCCCTCCCTTTTTCTCCATGTTTGGTAAAAAACAACATTATTCCACTTTTTATATTAATACAATGGTTAGGATTGATTCTACAATCTCTAAGATTGTTCCAGGTATCCCCTATGTTTATTGGGTTCATCATACACCATAAAATTTGAATTAAAAACTTGGTATTTCAATCTATAACTTCCACTGACTAAAAATAGTCAGCATACTGAAAATGACCAGGCTGTGGTGTGGCCATATGTTCCATGACATAATATCAGTTATTTAACATATACTATGGTATGTCCATCATTACTACAGTGCAACCATATCTTCCTTTGAACTTCCTATTGTGTGGTTATTAGTGTTGCAACATGGAGTCCTTCAGTTGACTTGATCCACTTCTCTGGGAGGAATAACTCCTCTTAGCTCCTCTTCTTAACTTCTTCACACGGTTTTGACTACAACATGGATAGATGTTCGATAGTGTGGTCCAGATAATTATGGTGTGGAATCATACAAGATATATAAATTTTAATTCTTCACTTCTTCTAATTTTGAACACTCCATGTCGCAATGCATAACTTTGGTGTGGATTCCTTTATGACCAAATGGGTTGTGTAATATCTATCTTCATTGTGGCATGACTACCTAAAAATTTACAAAGTCACTGAAATACCTCAGTCATTCCTCTACACCATGGTCTCTCTAACTGCAATATAGCCTCCTTATACATGATGCCATTATATCATGGTCCCATGTGACAAAGTCCTTCATGACATAGTGTATGGGTTATATCATGACAACCTATTCAACTACCGTTATTACCTTGTCAACAAATACAACCCATACATTCTCTAAATGGATGTTGTCCAACAATATACCCCTTTAGGTTTGTTGAAAATCCTCCAAACACTCTAAAAAATTTCAAAATATATATCAAAGAGACACTAATCATAAATTTTAAGTGCACATGAGAAATGATCATCCTGATAAATAATAATTGAATGAAAAGTTTGTTATGACCACCTTTACTATAGCCACAACTATTTCCCTTGATTTTTCAGTGACATACTCTCCCATTTTCTTTTCTTTATCCCCTTGTAAAACACACTTGGATATTTCTTCCCATTTTGAAACCAAACCAAAGAGATCACTACTCTAAAAAATTATAAATATGGGATAAGAAATTCAAAAAATTGAGGAAATAAAACATACCTTTCTTATAAAAGAAACTTCAGGGAGTGAGGGTCCATACTAGAAACAATTAAGTGGATAGAAATGATTGGAATCCTAGATCCAACTGATGCTTCTCAAAAACCACGTTGGGTAGTTCATTTTTCAAGCTATCGAAAATTTGATCTTGAGTTTTCATATACTCAAAATCCTTGATTCCTTGCTCCAACTTCTCCTTTAAGAAGTGACATTTTATCTCAATGTGTTTGGTCTATGAATGTTGGATAATATTTTTTCTATGATTGATATCACTTAAGTTATCACACATAATTAAAATAGGATACTTCACCTCAACCCCCACATCATAAAGTTTCTATTTCATCCATATAAATTGGGTGCATTCTTTTGTGGTGAAAATGTATTCAGCCTCTATAGTACTCAAAGATATGCAGTATTTCTTCTTTCTTTTTTAGGATATGCAGGAAATCCCAAGTCAAGACAGGATTGGACTTAATAAATGTATTTTTCCTTTAGACTACATATGTTTACTCTTATATAACAGGAGGGTTAGAATTCACCATTATTAAAACATTGTGAAAAGAATATTAGAAAGGATCTTAAGCTGGAAAAGTTACTTTATTTCATTTGGGGGAAGAATCACTTTGGTTAATAGTGTTCTTTCTTCTATTCCTATACACACATTGTCTATGTGCAGAACTCCAAAATTAGTGATCAAGAACATTGAAAGGGTTATCAATTGTTTTATATGGGTTCCACTTAAAGAATTTAATCATCATTGGGAAAGTTGGCATCATCTTTCAAGACCTTTTCAAGAGGGGGTATCAACCTCAAAGGCATTGAAGACAGTATGTGGTGGTTGAAGGCTAAATTGATATGGTAGATTATTTTAAGGGACTCTCTATGGTATTATTTTATTAAGAGGAAGTATGGGGAGTTTACCCTTGATTAGGTCATCAATTTTGATGGATATCATCTTTCCAGTAGTTTGAAAAGACCTATTCACCCAATATTGGAGAATTCTCAATGGATTATCAGGTGTAGAGACATCTATTTATGGAAATAGAATTGGGATGGAACTATTTTGTTATTCCATAGATATATAGTTCAGGATATAAGATTTAAATAGTCCTATTCCCATACGTGGTTTACTAATGTAGTGCTCAATGAGGATCCAAATGAGGTGATTTGTACCATTCATTTTTGGAGGATCCTGACCATTGTTTCATCACTTATTCTATTTATGGAAAACTAAGTAGTTCTGTATTTTATAGTACGTTTCAATCCCCTTCTAATCTGAATAACATGGGTATTATAATATAGTGAAAAGAAATATCTCTTAAATAAAACTTCCATGTTTGGAGATTCTGCAATAATGATTTTCCAATGGATGATAACCTTTAATGCATTTTCATTCCTTTGGCATCAAAATGCAAGTTGTGTTCCAATGATGATTCAGAATCTATGAATCATTTGTTTTTCAATAGTTAATAGTCTATTCATTTGTTGTTTCATGTAGCAGTTCTTCCAAATTCCATTGGTATGATGTGATCCATGGAGTAATTTATTCAAGCTAGATGGGCTGTTCAGGATAGGGACAACACGCAGACCAAGGGGTGGTCTATTTTCACTACTAATGCTTGTTGTACCATATAGAATTCTTGGAATGATGATTTCCATCAGTATCTTCATAAGAATATAAATTACATTAGGTTTAAGTTTATAGACATTCTAAAATATCTTGTTCAACAGTGTAAAGGAATGTATTTTCCATTGGTTCTGTAATCTTTCATCGTACCTAGTAGGTCTAAAAGAGAAGATTATCTCTGGTGGAGGTTTACCAACTCATGGGGTGATATAGAATTTTCATATTCAAGGTATTAATATTAATATATATGTATATTTTGTGAAAGGGATCATGCACGATGGTAGTTTTGTTCATTATTTTTAGGGATCAGTCATCCTGGATCTATCATCTTTTTTTGGGGATGAAACTTTATTTATGGCCGAGGCCATGTGAATGCTCTAAGGGTTGAAAATATGTAAGTATAGTTCTATCATTTTATCTGAAGTGTAATATGACTCTGTAATAGTGGTAAATGCTATCAAAGTCCATATGTACTATCCTTGGAATATCATTTATCACATCAAGATGTGTATTTCTTTACTCCATTTGTATACAAAGGTTGTTCATACTTAGTGAGGGAAATATGTTAGTGGATCTGCTCACTTCTAAGGGTATCCAAGATTAAAGGATATTTGTGTTCTCCAATTTTGGATCTCTTCCTATTGATTATTCTATGGGGTATTCCCTTAGGCTTCATAATTTTTTCCTCTACGATCTCTTTATCTATTTATATACTTTCTCTTTTTAATAACATATTTCAATTTCAGCTAGTAGGAACTACAAAGATAAAAAGCACCACCTGATGTTGTTTTTTGGTTTTCTAACAATCCAACCCAATCCTCATTAGTAAACTCCAAAAAATTCTACTATTAATCATTGCAATAGAATAACCCATAGTCCATCATGTGTTTGATATATCAAATTATTAATTTTAAAAATTTCATACATATTTCCTTAGGATCACTCTGAAAATGAGTAGATTGAAAAATGGAAAATAGACTATCTATCCTACTAGTATTCAAATAGCATAAAATCTTAATGATTATCCAAAATGTGGTCACATTGACCATGTTTACTTGCTCGCATTTTGATAATTTCAATCTTGTATCTACCAAAGTTTCCATGTGCTTGGAATCCTCCATCTAAAATCTTATTTAAACTTCATTTGAATATTTAGTTTGTGAGATAAATAACCCATCCTATCTTTGAATAACCTACAAGCTAAGGGAAAAAATGAAATTTCACCAATTAAATACTTCTCGAATTCAAACCTCTTGGGTTATGAAAATTGATTACATTGGTTTTTATCTAAGCCTCTAAAAATTATGTTATCAACATAGATAAACACCATAAATTGCTTCTCATTCTCATTATTTATGTAGAGGTCGTGATAAAATCTTACTCTATAAAAATTGAGCTTCTTTAAACATTGATATAACCTAAAATACCACGATCTCAATGATTTTTTGAGGCTATACAAAGCCTTATTCAATCGATATAATTTTCCATCATCTTCATCAATGAGAAACCAATTTTTTTACTCAATGTAAACTTCCTCTTCAAGGACACCATTTAAGAATACATATTTGTTTTCTATTTGATATACCTTTACACCCTTTTGAATCACCATGGATAGAAATAAATGTATGGTCTCAAATTGTTCTATAGGTGCATATGTATCATCAATTTCAATTCCTTAAATTTGGGAATACCATTTTCACACAATATATTCCTTATTCCAGATTACCTTTCCTTATTTATTAAGTTTATTTTAGAACACCCACTTGGTTCTGATGAAATTATTGTCAAATTTCCTTGGAACAACTTCCCATATTTCATTTTTCTATATTTGGGAAATCTCTTCATCCATGGCCTTGAACTATCTCTAAACAATTATAGATTATTTAAAATAATTTGGTTCCACCAATTATAGAAAATATACACGCTACTAAGCCTTAAGTTTTTTAATTTTAACTAGGGCTGCCCAGTCCCTAACACTTTTTATTTCGGTGATTTCATCCCTGCTCATTTCTCCCCTTGATCAAATTGGAATTTATGAACATTATTCAAAATTTTATTCTTCATTATAATTTTCTTTATTATATGTAACTTTCCCCAAACCTTGTAATTCTTCATCACTTTTAGATTAAAAAATTGGCCAGTTGTTATATGATATCTTCTTATGTTTAGCTATCATTTTAACACTTTCAACCAATAAAACATCATTTATATCAATAATATTTTTTAATTATCTTATTGTAACACATGTAAGATTTACTCTTTAAATATTATCTATGGAACATGCCTTCATCATCTTGATCTTAAAATTTTATGCTCTTCTTCCTATTGAGAATAAATAATTTACTCCCAAATTTCTGTAAGTACTTTAGTGTAGGTTTCTTTCCATTCCAAATTAAATATGGATTTCTCCATTTATTTTCACATAGAAATGTTTTATTGGAGATTAAAACATCTACAGAATGAATTTTTTCTAGTATATTTATGGAAGTGAATTTTCAATCAACATTTTTTGGTACATGTTGTTGATTATGTGGTTTCTTCTTTACACTACCCCATTTTTATAGGGTTTTCTAATATAAAAAAATTTATGTTGAATTCCATGATTTTCTAGATATTATTAAACCCAATGATTAGTAAATTTGGTCCCATTATCAGTTCATAGTATCTGAATTTCTATACCAAGAATCATTTTAGCTCTCCTCAAATGTAAGATGATACATCTAAACACTTTGGTTTGGTGTATGATAGTTATAATCCATTCTATATTTCTAAAATCATTAACAAACAACACATAATACCTTTTTTCATATATTTTATTGGGTGATATGGTCCCATAAACATCCACATACACAAGCTCAAGCAACCTTGAGGCCTTCAACTTCTTTGGCTTTTATATATTCCAAACAATCTTCCCCTTTTAACATGATTCACATATGTGTGTGTGATCACACATGAGATAGATAATATCAAATATTACTCTTTACTAGCCTCTCTAAAGATGTTTGGATTAAATGGCTGAGCTTCGTATGCCATAGTTAGTTCTCATACTCTTTGGATAACATACAAAAAGTCTCCTCTCCAATAAGATTTAAATTAACCTCCATTCTTCTTCCCTATAGAAAAAGCGCACCATATTTGGCTTTGATAGTGCATACCTTGTTATTTAATTCTAATGCATGTCCATATTCACACAATTATATAAAATTGAGAAGATTAATACTTATTCCATCAACCAAAAGAATACCAGCCCACCTAAGATCACTTCATCCAATATTATCTTTACTAGAACCAATAATCTTAATATCCTCATCATTCTTGAAATGAAATAAAACTTATTTGTTTTGATTAAAATTCATAATGAGGTATTTGTTTCTAGTAACATGTGATGTGATTCCACTATTCAATATCCACAAGATTGACTTGTCTATTTCCATCAAGAAAATATCAATAACATTATCCTTCTCCTAATTCCCTATTATCTCCCATATTGGTGATGAGTATTCCTTCTCAATAGTTGGCTCTATAAGGTATTCTTATTTTTGAAAAACTAGAAACCTGTTTTGTGTTTCAATTAATTTTAGAAAAGGTTCTGGTTTTTTATTTCTTCTACTCCAAGGAATTATTGATTACACTTTTTTCATTCTTGAAGTGAAATTAATTGCCTTATTCTCCAAGCCTTTATAAAAAAATAATAACTATTAAATGTAAAATAATGATTAGAAATTTTGTTTGCCTATTTGGAATTTTGTTTCTCTTAGAGGGACCTACTTGTAATAGAACACACATAATATGCGTGTCCCTACTTTCCATAGAAAACATTTGATTCTTGATGCATTACAATTTTTCTTAGCCAATAGTTATTTTTCTTTCCAGTGTTTCAAAGATCTACCTTATTTAGGGGGTGTTTGTGATTCTGGTTGTATGAAATCCATAGATTTTACTTCATATTTAAACCATTTAACTTGAGGAATAAGACTTAATTATTCATTAAAAATTAATTTAGCTTGACTTTATGATGATGCTTATATTTTTTCTGTCATCATTCTGGGTGATAATATTCATTCTTAATATTTACACTTTTGATGCCATTTCACAACTTCCACTTCTAGCTCCAAAATTTTATTAACTCTATAATTGATTGTTTTATCCCTATCATCAATGATTCGAGTTTTTTCTTCAACTTTAAGTCTTAGTTCAACATCCTCCCTTGAGTTTCCTGTGTTTCCAGATCTAAGTTTTTCAATTTCAAACTCTAGCTCTAACTTTTATTTTTCTTGTTATTTCTTGTAGAGATTGGAATCATTCGACACTATATTGGAATTATTAGTATTTTATCTCAACACACCAAGTTCTTTAAGGTATTTATGGATATATACTTGTAAATAAAACCTTAAAATGACTCCTTTATTCTCATCATCACTATAAAAATTTATCAGCTTATTTTAAATCTCCATCAACATGCCTTCATCCTTAAAATTCTCATCTTCTTATACTTTGATTTCCTAAAAACTATCATATTATTTAGAAATAAAGTTCTTACTTATAAAGGACCTCCATTTAGAATTATTTAATCCTTTATATTTCCTCTTATTAGGTTTTTTGTCATCATCATCATCATCTTAAAAAGTTTTAGGACATTTAGCTACAAGATACCCCACATTACCACAATTGAAGAAATAAAGAGGTAGCTTACCCTTAAATCTCCCTCTTCTTATTTAAATATTAGAGGAAAGAAATGATATAAACTCATAAACTTCATCATATTATGGATTCTACTTGATTGAAAGTTTCTGAATGGAATTAAAATCCACTTCTTGAGTACTTTACTTTTTTCTTGACTCATTATCTTTATTTCTCACCTCATATGCCACAAGAGTACCATGAAAAATATCAAGAGAAATATATTTCAGATATCTGTCTTTAAGAACTGCCACTTTTCATTAAAACAAGGGGGGATTATTCTCACAATCATATTTATGATATGCTTATCTTTGAGATCTTTACCTAGGACCCTCATATTTAAAAAAAGGACATCTGCATAGTCGACAAAGGCATTGAACATCTCATTTGAATTAATTCTCAAATATACATATTTTTTTCATAGAACATGAAACTTTTCCTCCCTAACCTTTGAAACTCTTTCATAAAAATTTAGAATCTTTTCTCACTTAGCATGATAGGTTTTGAAGGATATTACCTTTGTGAAAATAGTATTGGAAAGAGAACTTCTCAAAGAATTTATGGCTTTGGAATCTGTTTCCAATTCTCAATGATCCCTCTCTACTAGAGAACCACTTTTAATATTAGTTGTGATTACAAAAATGGTCATTGTATAAATTTCAATGCATAAGGATCTGAAAAATATTTCGACAACCCACTTTTACACAACATGAAATTACTACCTTAAAATACAGGAAAAAAATTATGATTGAAAACTGCTACCATGATTACAAGAGTGAAAATGGATAAACCAAACTTTGATACCACTTGTTGGATCCCTATATAAGGTAACATCCTGAGGGGGGGGGGGGGTGAATCAGGGCATATATGATTCAAAATAAATTATTTGTTATGATCAGACCTTATTCTATCAACTTAAGGAATAACTTAATTTCTTTCTATATTTCCTCTCAAGAGTGATGTAATTAGAAAATTTCATGAGGCATTTTTACTTGGTTAACCCTCACCGGAATAATCCAAGAAGCATAAAAAAAAGTGTGTATGTACCAAATTAGTAATGATCACTAATTTAAAATTTTGAGTGGTCTCACTAACCCTTCTGGTTCACTACCATGAATAATTAAATAACTCACGACTCTTCTTCAACAAAGAACTCACTACTCCACCAATTTAAACCTTCCTTCTTAACATGAAGACAATGTAGACATACACTAATAGTTTTGTTTCTATTCAGCACATGAAAAATTGATTTCTAGTGAAAATGAGACTCTCATGATGAATACTTCGATGAAATTAAACCTTCCAGATAAAATCTGAAAAAATCCTCTGAATTTATTCTCCTGGGGAAATCCTCCTTTATTTTCATGGTGTAGGGTGGGTAATATAATTCCTACACTTTTCATATCAATCCAATGGTTAGGATTTATTCTCATATCTATAATATTGTTCTAGGTGTCCCCTATGTTTATTGGGTTCCACATCCACCATAAAATCCAAATTAAACACTAGGCATTTCAATATACAACTTCCACTAATTGAAAATAGTCAGAAGACTAAAAACGGATTGGCTAGGGCGTGGCTATATATTCTATAGAATAATATCACTTATTTAAAATATAATATGACTGAAAATAATTACTACAACATAACCATATCTTCCTTTTAACTTCTTATGGTGTGGTCATTAGAAATATGACTAAGATAATTATGACTCTGTATTCTATAAGAAGTAGAAATATAAATTATTCACTTCTTCCAATTTTAGACCCTTCTCATTACGATGTGTAGCTACGGTGTGGACTCATTCATGCCTAAAGGGCCTATGAAGCAGACATATTTTCTATAGTGTGGGAACCTCAAAATTTACAAAGGCATATAAATACCTTAATTGTGCCTCTACACCATGTTCTCTATGAATGCGATATAACCTTCTTACAAAAGATACCTTTATGGTGTATCCGTGATGACTATGGTGTGGTCCTATGTGATAAAGTCCTCCATGATGTGAAGTAATGGATATGGCTTAGTCTCCTATTCAACTACCTTGTTCACCTTAACATCAAACATAACTCATACACACTCCAAACTAATGTTGGCTAAAAGAATCCATCATCTTGAAGAACACCCCTACTGTAACATCCCGGCCCCGAGTGCCACGCAACGGGTGCCCCGAGCCCGGTTCGCCACATGACCTCAAGCGAATTTCCCCAAATGCCAGAGGCTGCTGACTAGCAGCGAGGGCCCAGGTCTGATAGTGGGGAAACTATGCCCTCATTTTTCAAAGTGTAGCACAACGGAATACCAAAATAAACATACAACAACAACAGAAGAAATAAACATAGACAACTGAAATAACTACAGCAGTGGGTTTAACCAACAATTTATAAGTGATGATGCTACATGATTCAAGTTCTAAGAAAACAGACAGAATATGTTATACATCAATACAGTACAACAGAAAAACAGAGTACAACAAAGCAAGCAAAATAGCTAGCAGTGGCATCGCGAGCCTAGGCTCGGTCCCATGCCCTCCTACTCCTTAGAAACAGTCAAGTACCTGTATAGGGACTCTTGCCCCTATCTACACCTGCAGTAATGTAATCTGTTTGGGCCGAAAAGCGTGACCCAGGCAGGGTGTGAGAAATATATCTCAGTAGGCACCCACCAAAGGCCTGTGCTCAACTGTGTGTAAAACATGCAACAAGTGTGCAGTAGTAAAATGCAATAACTAAGCAGTACTCAAAAGTAACTAACTTAACAGTTAAATTGGCATTTTATTATTCATTTAATTCCTTTAATTTAGTAACGTTTTTGTTCTCAATAGCACCAAGCCCGCAGGCTAACCAGAACCGTGCCCTCATGCTAAAATAGTCACCACGCCCTCAGGCTTGCCCTCAGGCCATTCAAAATCCAACCCGCAGGTATTTCCATCAGGCGTAATAGAAATTCTTTCCCTCAGGCATACGAAGTGTCGCCCTCAAGCACATAAGTCAAGCCCTCAGGCACGAAAGGTTGCCCTCAGGCGGAATAACGACAGCCCTCAGGCTAAAACAGTCACTCCCTCAGGCTAATCACAACAACTCCCTCAGGCTAAATAGGTAACCGGGCCATGCCCAACATATCAAAATGCAGTAAACAAGCAATTCCTCTCAAGGCAATGCTACAATTACTACATTTAAGGAATACCCTTGGGTATCCTGGCCAAACGGCTAAACAAAGGAACACAACCCTCGGGATGGTCCTGGATCCAAGAAATGATCCCAAACAGCATTTTATTATCACAATTTAATCACCTATGCAATTCTAGGCATTAAATATAGCAACGGCCCCAGCCACACGACACCCCAACATGGGTTCGTGGCACGAAAATGCACAAAAACTCACGACAGTTGGAAAATAA
This sequence comes from Viscum album, assembly GCA_963277665.1. Taxonomy (NCBI): domain Eukaryota; kingdom Viridiplantae; phylum Streptophyta; class Magnoliopsida; order Santalales; family Viscaceae; genus Viscum; species Viscum album. Next base: position 1,512,323,158 of record OY728127.1, on the reverse strand, counting down.
ACACCAAGCCACCTACCTTATACGCCAACGAACACTATTCCCGAACGCCGGCTCCAGAAACACCCAAGAATGGCGTAGATATGACGAAGAAAAAAACCCATTAAAACGTAAATAACTTACGTTGGGAGAAGAATTGGCAAGAACGGTACCAGGAGAGGAGAGGTCTTTCCCGTGCGGTTCCAACGAGATCGTCCGAAGCCGAAACAGATTCCAGACGAACACCCGATGAATCTTCAAAGGTCCGACCGTCCTTCTTGTCTCCAAAACGGCTCAAGTGCCTCCTATGCCAAATGAGGAGGCTACTGCCTATTTTAAGCTGAAAAAACAAAGTACACGGTGTGTACTTCCAAGTACATGGTGTGTACTTCCAAGTACACGACGTTTACTCCCTTCATTTAACTGTTCAAATGGCGGCACCGTCACACTGTTCATACGTCAACATGAGTACACGACATGTACTCTCGAGTACACAGCGTGTACTATCGCCCAGCTGGCAGCGACGCCACCACCTTGCTGTTTAAGACTACCGACTGACTACACAGCGTGTAAGGTACCACTACATAGCGTGTAGTCAGTTCCTACACCCTTCGTCACTGGCATGGCTACACGCCCCGTGTACTCATCCCGACACGGCCAAAAGTACACGGCGTGTGGATAAAGTACACGGCGTGTAGTTCCAAAATTTAGGATTTTCCCCCATTTTCCATATTTTCTCAAAATCACTTAAGGAAAAGGAAAAGAAGAAGCCCGTACCTCTAAAATAAGAAATGGGTTCTTACAAACTTCCCCTTTTATAGCAATTCGTCCCCGAATTTCCCTTTCAAGGGTGGTGAAGAGAAAGCTCAGAACAGCTCTGGCCACTGAGTACGTACGTCGGCCTCCCGCTCCCAGGTCTCGTCCTGCACTCGGCCATGCTTCCATGGCACCCGTACGAGAGGAACTGACCGGCCTCGGAGAACCTTCATGCTCCTGTCAACGATACGGATCAGATGCTCCTCAAAGGACACATCATGATGCAGCTCAACCTCCTCTGGCTGAAAGGTGTGAGACGGGTCTTAATGGTAGCGACGCAACTGAGACACGTGGAAGACGTCGTGCATGGCTTGGTACCACTTCGGTAACTGCAACTGATAGGAACCCAGCCCGACTCTCTCCAGAATCTCAAATGGTCCCACATACCTCGGCGAAAGCTTACCCTATCTCTTGATCCGTTTGTGTCCCAGCCTTGGCGAAACACGCAATAAAACCTGATCCCCAACCACGAACTCCTAAGGTCATCTGCGGCGATCAGCATAAGACTTCTGACGAGACTGTGCGGTAGCCATCCACTTCTGAATTAACTGGATCTGCTTAGATGTCTCCTGCACGAGCTGTGGTCCCAGTAAAGCTGCCTCACCTGCCTCTAACCAGCACAAAGGTGATCGGCATGACCTACCATATAAAGCCTCGTATATTGCCATCTTAATAGTTTCCTGAAAACTATTGTTATAGCCAAACTCGAATAAGGGTATATGCTTCTCCCAAGATCCCCCAAAGTCTAGGAAGCATGCGCGCAACATGTCCTCTAGCACCTATATCGTCCGCTCTGACTGACCATCTGTCTGAGGGTGGTATGTTGTGCTCAGAAGCACCTGTGTACCCAACGCCCTCTGAAAAATATGCCAGAAACGATACATGAAGCGGGCGTCCCTATCTGAAACGATAGAATGAGGGACCCCATGCAGACGTACGATCTCTCGGATATACAGCCTTCCAAACTCGTCCACACCAAAGGTCTCCTTGATCGGCAAGAAATGAGATACCTTTGTGAGTCTGTCCATAACAACCCACACGACGTCATTGCCACGAGGTGACCTTGGAAATCCCATCACGAAATCCATCGTGAAATCATCCCATTTCCACTCCGGAATGGGCAACTGTTGTAACAACCCAACTGGTCTCTAATGCTCTGCTTTCACCTACTGACAGGTGGAACACCTCGTAACAAAACCAGCTATCTCTCTCTTCATACCCGGCCACTAGTACTGCTGTCTCAAGTCTCGGTACATCTTGGTAACCCCGGGATGAACTGCCCAAACTGAAGCATGAAACTCCCACATCAGCTCCTCGCATATATCCCCTGGAACCCATACACGTCCATGGAAATGAAAAACCTCGTCATTGCCTATCGTCCAACCGGGAGGAGGGTCCTCACTTGCCACCGACTCCCGTAGAACTAGGCCTTTTGAAACCGATAGCTGCCTCATCCTCACTCTGTCCAGGAGGGTAGAAGTCACAGCTAACGAGTAAAGATAAGTCTGTCCCTGACTTCCATGAACCTCTAGATGCATCTCAGAGAACAAAGCCATAAGCTGCCACTCACCACTGGCCTCTTGCACTGCCTGTATCTGAGTCTTCCTTCTCAGTGCATCGACTACTGCATTACCTTTACCAGGTGTATAGGCAAGCTCAAAATCGAAGGACTGTAGGTACTCAACCCACCTCCTCTGCCTTAGATTCAGGTCACGCAAAGTAAAGATATACTTAAGGCTTTGTGGTCGGTGAAAACCACAAAATGATCTCCCAACAGGTAATGTCTCCAACAGCGCAACACATGCACAACTACAGCCAACTCGAGATCATGCATCGGGTAATTCCTCTCATGTGGCCTCAAATGTTGAGACCCATACGCCACAACTCGGTCAACCTGCATCAAAACGGCTCCCATCCCAATCCCTGACGCATCATAGTAAACTGTATAGCACTTCCCCTGCTCTGGGAGTATTAGGATCGGTGCTGATGTCAGCCTTCCCTTCAGGTCCTGAAAAGCTGTCTCACAAGCTTCTGACCAAATGAACTTCACACCCTTCTTTGTCAGACCTTTCAATGGTGCTGCTAAGCGGGAGAAGTCCTGTATGAAACGTCTGTAGTAACCAACCAGCCCCAAGAAACTTCGTATCTCAAACACATTCTTGGGATTCTCCCAGGAAACTACTGCTCTCACCTTCTCTGGGTCCACTGCAACTCCTGCCTCTAAGATGATATGACCCAGGAAGTGAATCTGGTCCATCCAAAAGTGGAACTTTGAGAGCTTAGCATATAGGCGATGCTCTCTCAGTGTACTCAATACGATCTCAAGATGGGTGGCATGGTCGTGTCGAGTGTGAGAGTACACCAAGATGTCGTCCACGAATACTTCCACAAATGAATCAAGATACGGATGGAACACACGATTCATCAAAGCCATGAAAACTGCTGGTGCATTCGTGAGTCCGAACGGCATAACCGTATACTCATATAGAACATACCTGCTCCTGAAAGATGTGAGAGGTATATCAGATGGTCTAACGCACAACTGATGATATCCAGATCTCAAGTCAATCTTCGAGAACACTCGTGCTCCACGAAGCTGATTAAACAGATCATCTATCCTCGGCAAGGGATATCGGTTCTTAATCGTCAACTGGTTCAGCTTCCAATAATCCATACAAAGCCTAAGGGTACCATCCGCCTTCTTCGCAAAAAAGGACTGGAGAACTCCAAGGAGAAGTACTGGGTCAGATAAAACCCTTCGCCTGTAGCTCCTCTAACTGCCTCTTGAGCTCCTGTAACTTAGCCGTGGCCATCCTATAAGGAGGAATGGACACTGGTGCTGCTCCTAGCACAAGCTCGATAGAGAAATCCACCTCACGCACCAGAGGTAGACCTAAAGAGTCGTCCGGGAAGACATCCCTGAAACGATTGACAACTGGAGGGAAATCCGTCTGAAAAGTCCCCTGGTCATCCAGATATAAGCTCGAAATCTGGGCTGTGACTCCACCTCGCCCATGATGCTCTGGTCCAGCTTGACTCGCCTGAACATCCCACTCGCCCTTGTATAGAAACTTCCCGCCCTCTGGTGATGTGAAACACACCCTGCGACGATATCAGTTTACAAAGGCTCAAAAGGGAACCAACCAGTCCATTCCGAGAATGACGTCATAGCTCGTCATCTCCAGGACATAGAGGTCCCAAAGGAAGTGACACCCACCAACCTCAAGGGGGCACTCCTTGCACTGATGCACACCAACTGTCCTAGTCCCCAATTGAGTGTCTAGAGTCAAGATAGAAGAAGAAGTAGAAACACCGAGCCCAAGGCTCTCCACAACGGGTACTGATATAAAAATATGTGTAGCACCCGTATCAAAAAGTACTGAAGACAAGACAGAAGCTACTAGAATAGTACCTATGACTGTCGAAGGTCCGGGATCCTGCTCCTTTTGGGTCTGTTGCACTACATATGCATGTCCAGTGCTGCGGCCCTGCGACACAGCCTGGCTACCCTGAGCTGTCCCGCCCTGTTGCCTCTGAGATCCTGGTGTCTGGCTACCACGGGCACAACCACCATCTCTGCCTGCACGCCCTGACGTATTCCAGTTCCCTGACTGGTAAGAAGCCACTGGTCCTGCTCCCGCACGCGGAGTCTGTACAAAACCCCTCTCACTAGCCACTGGTAGAAACGCCCTGCAAAAGCATTGCAGATGACCCATCTTTCCGCAAGCTCGACACTCCACTGGGTCTCATGGACACTACAGCCTCTTGTGCCCCTCTCTGACACACTGGTAGCACCTGATCGAGCCACCTGAAGAAGATGCTTGGATGGTACTACCTCCCTGAGAGAAGTCCATCTGTCTCTTCCTCTTGCCAGTAGAAATAGTACCAGTAAATGGTGCCGAACCGCCCTGGTCTACACCACTATATTCTCACAGGTTCCTCTCTGTAATCAATGCCTGATTCACAATCGCGTGTATAGTAGGTAACCTGAAAACATTCACCAACACTCAGATGTCATACCGAAGACCATCCTAAAAATGTCTGGCTCTTAGCGTCTCATCACCCACCAGCACGGGTGTAAAGCGTTGAAGCTCCATAAAATGAGTAGAATAGTCCATCACTGACATAGCACCCCGCTGCAGATTCATGAACTCTCGATCTCTATCTTCCCTCAGTGTCTCGGGAAAGAATAATTCATAGAAGACTGTCTGAAAATACTCCCACGCCATGTCCCTGTGATGCTCTGACTGGGTTGTAACATCCCACCACCTCTTGGCGGAATCACGCAGCATGTAAGTCACGAGCTTGACCCTCCGCCCTGGAGGCGTCTCAAGATGCTCGAAAATAGTCTGCATCGATCCTAGACAAGACTCTACAGCCTGTGGTCCGCCATCCCCTGAAAACGTAGGCGGATGCTGCAGCTGAAAGATACGCGTCAGCTCGGCCATAGATGTGGCAGCCTGCGGTGCTCCCTGAAAGGTCTGCATGAACCAAAATAAGCCTTCACAGAACTGCGCCACCGCGCCCGTGTTCGGTATAACAGCTGGTGCCACATTTGGCTCTGCTGGTGGATCAACTGGTAGCCCATGGCCCACCATCTCTGGAGTATAATCGTCACCGCTCTCCTGGAGAACAACTCGCGTTCTTCTAGGTGGCATGACACTATAAGGTCAAAAGCACGCCTCAGATTCCAGATTATTAAGACTGAAAGCGAAGGAACCAAAAATGAAGAAGAGGAAGAAAGCATTCAAAATTTGCAAATCAAGACTACATGGTGTGTACAATGACTACACGACATGTATATGACTTCCCTTCCCCTGCCTGGGTCCTTCCACACAGCTAAGCCACACAGCTTCCGTTTCAACAAAACTACACGGCGTGTATAAAACCTACACGGCGTGTTCGGTGTTATTTTCCAACTGCCTGTGTCGTCTGTGACACGTACGACTACTCGACTTTACTCTACACGACGTGTTACACCCGCACACGGTGTGTACACCATCCCGTTTCCCAGCCACACGGCTAATCGCCACATGGTCTGTTCTCAGACAAGACTACACGGCGTGTCCCAAAGGTACACGGCGTGTTCTGGAAGAGGTGAAACTGGCCCGTGTTGTTAGTTACACGGCCGAGTCCCCAGGTCACACTACATGGTGTGTCCATAACTGACACAGCGTGTTCTGTCAAGGAGTTCGCCGACCCGTGTTGTTAGTTACACGGACGGACTCCGGGTCAACACTACATGGCGTGTACAAAACTACACGGTGTGTTTTACCCAAGGCCTTCCTTACCCTGTGTCACCTCCCACACGGTTTGTGACATGGGAAGAGACTACACGGCGTGTACTCAGGGTACACGGCGTGTACTCAAAAAATTTCTTTTTTCTTCCTAAACCGAAGAACATACACGAAGTGTATAAAAATACTACACGGCGTGTATACTGGGTTTCCGAATAGTATTCCTCAGAAACTTCTCCGGAACCCAGAAAATACTGAAAAACAACACCTAAGTGTCAAATTCCGACCCGTGGGGGCCCATATAACCCACGAATCAAAGTTTGACATCTTATTTGTGTTATAACCAATAACCCATCAATGATCCACCAAATTCCAGTCAATGGGGGCCCATAATCCCCAAAAACCAAAGTTTGGCGTCCATTCTATAAACAAGCTCAAACAAAAATACCATATCACAAGGCAGGTATTTATCAAGCAGCTATCACAACAGTATGCTTTTCTAGCACAACAACTATCATAACAGCATGCGAATTTCTAATGCACCTACATGGCATGGAAACTATGCATGGCATGTGATATCTATCATGTTCCTATATGATACATGAGATGACATACCCTCATCTCATCAGGTTGCAACTAAATAGAACCCATAGATAAAATATAAACAGCATAATCCAAGTGCGTCACCCAACGGTGAAAACATATCAACCGTAAAATTGCAAATCAAATAATGCAAAATATGAGGTAGACTGGCTTTTCCCTGTACACGGGTTAGCTACGCCTGGGCATAAATTATTACCAACTACCGTTCTGTACTATCCCTAACTATGGATCTAAATAGTAAGTCAAAGAAAAGAAACCCCTTTGATACCACTTTTTAACGTCCCGGCCCCGGGTGCCATGCAACGGGTTCCCCGAGCCCGGTTCGCCACGTGACCTCAAGAGCATTTCCCCAAACACCAGAGGCTATCGACTAGCAGCGATGGCCCAGGTCTGATAGTGGGGAAACTATGCCCTCATTTTTCAAAGTGTAGTGCAGCGGAATACCAAAATAAACATACAAAAACAACAGAAGCAGTAAACATACACAACTGAAATAACTACAGTAGTGGGTATAACCAACAATATATAAGTGATGATGCTAAATGATTCAAGTTCTAAGAAAATATCTAGAACATGTTATACATCAATACAGTACAACAGAAAAACAGAGTACAGTAAAGCAAGAAAAACAGCTAGCAGCGGCATCGCGAGCCTAGGCTCGGTCCCATGCCCGTCTACTCCTCAGCAACAGTCAAGTACCTGTATAGGGACTCTTGCCCCTATCTAAACCTGCAGCAATGTAATCTATTTGGGCCGAAAAGCGTGACCCAAACAGGGTGTGAGAAATATATCTCAGTAGGCACCCACCAAAGGCCCGTGCTCAACTGTGTGTAAAACATGCAACAAGTGTGCAGTAGTAAAATGCAATAACTAAGCAGTACTCAAAAGTAACTAAGTTAACAGTTAAATTTCCATCTTATTATTCATTTAATTCCTTTAATTTAGTAACGTTTTTGTGCTCAAGAGCACCAAGCCCTCATGCTAACCAGAACCGTGCCCTCAGGCTAAAATAGTCACCACGTCCTCAGGATTTACCTCAGGCCATACAGAATCCAACCCGCAGGTATTGCCCTCAGGCGTAATAGAAATTCTCGCCCTCAGGCATACGAAGTGTTGCCCTCAGGAACATAAGTCAAGACCTCAGGCATGAAAGGTTTCCCTCAGGTGGAATAATGACAGCCCTCGGGCTAAAACAGTCACAACCTCAGGCTAATCACAACAACGCCCTCAGGCTAAACAGGTAACCGGTCCATTCCCAACATATCAAAATGCAGTAAACAAGCAATTCCTCTCAAGGAAATTCTACAATTACTACATTTAAGGCATACCCTCGGGTATCCTGGCCAAACGGCTAAACAGAGGAAAACACCCCTCAGGATGGTCCTGGATCCAAGCAACGATCCCAAACAACATTTTATTATCACAATTTAATCACCTATGCAATTCTAGGCATTAAATATAGCAACAGCCTCAGCCACACGACACCCCAACATGGGTTCGTGGCACGAAAACGCACAAAAACTCACGACAGTTGGAAAATAAACACCAAGCCACCTACCTTATACGCCAACGAATGCTATTCCCGAACGCCGACTCCAGAAACGCCCAAGAATGGAGTAGATCTGACGAAGAACAAAACCCATTCAAACATAAATAACTTACGTTGGGAGAAGAATTGGCAAGAACGGTACCAGGAGAGGAGAGGGCTTACCTGTGCGGTTCCAACGAGATCGTCCGAAGCCGAAACGGATTCCAGACGAACACCCGACGGATCTTCAAAGGTCTGACCGTCCTCCTTGGCTCCAAAACGGCTCAAGTTCCTCCTCTGCCAAATGAGGAGGCTACTGCCTGTTTTAAGCCGAAAAAACAAAGTACACGACATGTACTTCCAAGTACACGGCGTGTACTCCCTTCATTTAACAGTTCAAATGGCGGCACCATCACACTGTTCATACGTCGACATGAGTACATGACATGTACTCTCGAGTACACGACGTGTACTATCGCCCAGCTGGCGGCGACGCCACCGCCTTACTATTTAAGCCTGCCGACTGACTACACGGCGTGTAAGGACCCACTACACGACGTGTAGTCGGTTCCTACACCCTTCGTCGCCGGCATGGCTACACGCCCCATGTACTCATCCCGACACGGCCAAAAGTACACGGCGTGTGGATAAAGTACACGACGTGTAGTTCCAAAATTTAGGATTTTCACCATTTTCCATATTTTCTCAAAATCACTTAAGGAAAAGGAAAAGAAGAAGCCCGTACCTCTAAAACAAGAACTGGGTTCTTACACGTACCCACACTTCATCTAGCCCATAACCATACCTTTAATGATCTCTAATATCCATAATGGATCCCCCATAATTTCCTATGTGAAAACGTACTATGAATGGACTCCTCAAATGTCCAATTCTTGATCTAAGGCATGAAATTATACAAAACACCTCTAAGGGAATTATATATAGAGTGTACCTTAGTATACACAATGTGCACTTAAAATTACCCAATTTAGGCATGTACCACAACCACTCTGGGTGTGTAAATATAAATCATACAACCTTTAACACCATATACTTGGTGTGTATCCTCAATTCCTCTCTCTAGGGGTGTTTCTCTAATGAACATGGAATGTATTTCCCAAATACATGGTATGTTCCCATGGAACACATGATGCATAAGCCACATGGGGCACCAAACTGTGTACCCTATCTCAAGTTGTATCATGCGACCTTTACATGTTGTTTTTATCACATAGTGTTTGTCTTTATATTGTTATACACCATGCATCACACATGGGGTGTCTAGCCATGTACTTGGCCTAACCCAAAGTTGTGTACTAATGGTACCACACCGTGTTTTCTTATGGACAAAATTCCATGTGGTCACCATTTTCTAACTTCTTCACATAGAAAAACTACCCAACATGTGTTCTTGAATAACACAATGTGTGATCTGGATTTCTAAATGAAAAACCTCTACAAATCACCTGAAACCACCACTTCTCCACAAATCACACTACTACGAGCATCAGTCCCTCCATAATAGTCCATTTGTAATATTTAAAACTCAAAAATAATAATAAAATGAGGAAATGATGAAATATAAAAGAAACATCCTACCTCACAGTGAAATCTCCAAATCTCAAGTTCAGGTCTGTGCTCCATGTCTATTGAAACCTGGTCCAACTTCGATTAGATGAAGGTCGATGAAGTTCCTCTTCCCTATCCCTCCTTCCTCTATAATTTTGGAATCACACAACTATGGATATCCATCCTCCCTCTCTGCACGTATGGGAAGGAACTAGGGGAGAGGGAGAGAAACAAAATAATACAAAATTAAAAATTAAAAATTAAAAATAAATCCCCGTTTAAGGCTTGACCCAGGACCTGAAATCCGAACCAATATTATACCTCTCTTAGGTAAAATGATATATTCCAGACTCAACCAAAAAGTTAGTATTTAAATCTGAGACTCATGTTTGAAGATATCATCATTCACATACATGATAATATTTAATATTTATTTAATAAAAATTAATTTTTTTAAAATATGTATGATGCATAATATCACCAAATTTTATCCCAATGGTAAACACCTCATTTCAAGATCAATGGAATTTTCAAAAAATTATTCTAATATTTTTTTATGAGAAATCACCATATTTACCATAAAAAAAACCCAAGACCAAAAATAAAAAATCCCTTGAATTACACAACCCATAATAGCACGAGTCATTAAAACCTCCCTACCATAACACATATCATCCTTGAGAAGGCTTAGTGGTCCTCCAACCATATATCTTGAACCACCTCAGTTGTCAATTCATCATTAACTCACCACATTCTACCCCATAATTTCAAATGATGTTTTGATTCGCAAATCCAATATCAGGCTCACTATACATGAAAATTCTATCCATCAAATCATCATCATAACCAATACTGAGACAATGCTCTACTAAACCTATCTATTCCAATACACCTAAGGTATCCTCAAATAATTCATTCCTAAGATTATGGTGCTCCCCACTTTAAGTCACTACTCATAGATACTGACCCTGAACCATGGTACTCCCCACCATAGGAATATTTTCTAGATAATGAACTATATTGGTCCATAAATATGTTCAAAAAGGTCTCTAACTTATCATGTCCATTTTTTTACAAAAACTCTAGTAAGTCCTCCTCTAACCATCTTATCTAAAAAATGCTCAGACTCATCCACTGATGCGCTTTCCCATCATCTGATCCTAATGCTTAAATTATATAAGGAATCTCATTATCATCTAAACTCTCACACTAAAGTTCAAACCTAACACTTAGTGTGATTCCATTGTTATATCCTTTACTAAATATATCTACCATTGTACCCAACCCATGATCACAAGTGCATATCCAATCTGACTCACCCTTAGATCACATCAAATACATACCAAGATCAAAGAAAAAGTCTAGACTCCATCTGATACCATATCAAAATCCTAAATCTCATACTCAGTAAGGAACTAGATAAAATATGATATACCTATGAACCAGTATCCCTATGACATATCAACCATCCATCAACTAGTATCACTACAAAAATAACCCTTCTAATATGTGGGTTGTACCTCCATGATTGATAAGATTCTCCCCACCTCAGGAATATCCTTATTGTCAATCTATAAAACCAAAAAAAAATGATCTCCATGGACCATGATCTTAAATTACTACATGTAAAGGCTAGGCATGTTTTCCTCACTCATATGAAAGAACCAATGCAAAACGTTATTCACTATCTATCCCTAGATCACTAGGAATTTCATCCTCATTATCATTCAAATTTACTTCGATAATGAGGGTCACACCCACCACATCCAATGGTGTGATCCAGTACATTTCTCCTCAAGCTCAACATTAATAGGTTCTACCATCACATGTGTGTTTCTCCTATAGAGCCATGCTCACCCATATTTTCAATATTTATCAAGTTAAAAACTTAGGTTGACCATAGAAAAATACCTAGATCCATACATGGTGTCAAATCTAACAAAATATAGGAACCCCTCATTCTTATTCATGTATCGGGAAACCTTAACCACAATCATTAAATTATATAAATCAGTCTTAAGATTGTACATGGATGCTTACTAATCCAAAATCCATACATCATAGCACATACACAACATGTACTAACTTGATCTCAACCACACCCAATAGTGTACAGTCAAATATAACCCAATCACACAACCCAACCCATGATCCCATGAGCTTCACATCATCAAACCTAGGATCACATGCCTAAATCATTGACCATGATCATTGCATGTTGATCTCATTTATCAAGAAGCACCTTTGTTCTTCCCTTATAATATAATAGAGGGATCTCACTCATTCCAAGGTCAATCGCACAATTTCCCATCACTGAATCATCATTTTAAAACCAAAATAATATAACCACGCTCTATACATCCTAGATCCAACCATATAGAATCACGATCCTCAAACTCATAAAAAACCTTAACAGAAATCAATAGGGATGGGTATCCCATCGATCCTTTTCTTAGAAGCTAAGCCTGGATACTAAATCACCTTAAGTGCTTCGCATCACAAAATCCCAAGGCATCTCCATTCCCATACCACATATCTGATAGCAATTCCCATTCATGAATCTCAAACACAAAAAATCTACCAATTCTTCTCATCTCCAAGGAATTCACATGTATAGGATAACTCCTCTCTTAGGTTTCTCTCATACATCACAACCATCTCAATAGAAATAGAAAAACACTATGCTACCCAATCATAATACTCATCTCACCGACATCCTAAGCTACATATCAAGGTACTAGGCTCTTCAATCTATCCCATAAATCATGTATCATATAGGACACCACTAATGGGGAAACACATCTACTCCCACCTCAAATATCAGAAGGAAAATCATTTGCTATAACATCCACTCTAGGGTTAACATATACATATATGCATCAGGAATCACATGCCAAGTCATCAGCCCACTATAGGGCACTAATTCTCTATTCCCATACATATATTAGAGAACCCCATTAAAGATCAAGATCTAATCCATGTACATATAATGAAATCAACCCATGATGATTAATATCAAGTAAAACCATATCCATATGGTTTGGTAAAGTAGAATGCCACCAAGAAGCTATATGGGAAAACACTATATTTTTTTTGTTGAAACATTAGTTAACCGAACCAATATTATTTTCAAAACTAGTAAAAAGGAATAAAGTTACTATACCAACCCACTAAGGGTCTCTATACATACCAAACATAGAGGTAATGTATATCCATAATCATAAAAAATATCATCATAAGATCCACATGAACTATCATTAGAAGAAATATTGTGGTCCAGCTGAGTATAATGTCAAAATAGAGTTATATGAGAAAAATATTATAAGTTATTATCATCACTTTAAATAGATAAACCCTATGTTGTTAGTGATATCAATCACACACAAGCATGAAGATACCATGTGCTCCCAACATTAAAATTATAATTCATGCACACCAAACTCTTTCAAATAGTCCATGATCTAAAACCACAATAAAATCTTAAATACACACATCATATTTAAATAGATATATAAAATATAATAGAGAAAACCATGGATAGAAATACCATATACTTGGTAAATCATATTTCCAATAAAAAAGGTGTTCATAATGCACTAGTATGAGGTATATCACAAGATATTACACATCCTTATTCAATTTTTACTGTACCTTAAATAGTAAAATAATGAAAAATAAGGATTTGAAACCACTTTGTAAAATCCTTGTCCCATGAATTCTCACCAGTGTCTATACTAGAGGTGTTACATGACCTCATGCATGCCTACTTTTATGCCATATTCTACTAACTATCATCAAGGATCTAAGGTGTTACCTTGGGGAGATTGTACCCTAATACTAGAGTAAAAATAGTTAATAAATAATCAAACATTATCCAAAATAATCAACAGAATATGCATAATGAAGTAAAAAATAGCGATATATCAAATTTAATATGGAAGAAAACAATCATACATCCCATCTGAACACCCAACAAGGAAATAAAATATGTAAAATAAAAAAATACAAAAAAGGATCTACTTTCATCTCTCAGATATACATTAACCCCATTTCCAAAAATATTCATTGAGCTACTCCATCCTGATCATGAAACACTAAGCCTCTACCTTATCGATGAAACATCATGTGCCCCACCTAAAATCAAACATAATATCTTCACATGAACTAGGTTTCCCATACAGGGTGTGAGGAATGGATTCTTAACAAGACACCCCCAATGGTGTCCCTAATGTGTATTTTCATAAATAAGTGAATTCACACATGATATTCCCAACCTAACTAAATAATTACTGAAAAAATTAAATAAATAAATAAAAATAATCAATCCTACCATTATAAGATGACACCCAAGATTGAACAAACCTACTTCGACCAGTACCAAATGTCTCTAAGCATGTGATATAACATAATGGGGATACATTTCCTAGCCTAAAATCTCATGGATATATGTAAATAAATATATAATATCACTTAGGGGAATTTTTTTGAACATATCATCTCATATATACCGCAATTGAGGGGAAATAATCCCACCCAAAAATATTATATAAATGTTCATGGGGGGGGGGGGGTAGAAGACTGTCCATGAATCTCAAATAAAAGTAAAAAATGGAAGAGTGGTCCACCCGATGATCTCATGAATAACAGTTGGGAGGAAGAGAGGCCCCACCTAGATCTTAGATATTGAACAATATGTATGTATAAATTATTAATTAAGGGAAAATAGGACCACTCAATTCATCTTTTGAAGAATAGTCATGGGTAATAATTACCCCACTTAGAATCTTAGATAAATATAGTGGGAGCGAAGAGTAGCTGCACCTAGAATCTCATATAAATGTAGTTGGGGGGAAGAGAAACCCCACTCAAAATATTAAATAAATTTAATTAGGGGGAATATAATCCCCACCTAAAATCTCAAATAAATGCAGTTAGTTGGGAGAATAGACCCACCCAAAATCTCATTTAAATGTAGTTAGAGGGAAGAGAGACCCCACCTGAAATCTCATATAAATGAAACTGGGGGGAAGAGTAGATCACTCCAGTATCTTAAGAATAAAAATCTATGGGGAGAATTAGTATACCTATAAATCTCATATATACATCTCATATAATAATTATGGGGATAATATCCACCCATAATATATAATATAATCACCTGGGGCCAGCATCCACTCAGTAATATATCATATAACTATATCATACACTCAAGGACTCCTATCTTCCCAAATTTTTCTTATAGAATCCAAACATAAGGGAATAAATACCCACTAAAAAGCTTAATATATCATCACTAGGGTTCAATCACTTGATACCTATCCCTATATCTCAAACCACACATCAACATCCATCTATTCACTTTGGAAAATATACTCTAAACCCTGTTGGTCAGAGAATATCATCATGCCAAACCCATTAAAATTATCATACTACCTACACTAAATCCTCTAGGGTCCTACCAAACCATAACATTCTCTACACATCAGCACTAAGTCGTATCCAAATCCAAGGTGCTCTCTCAGACTGTAGGATCTATCTGACTCAAGCCTCAAGAGTCTGATAAAAAATATCAACCCATATACCATGTTATAAATCATTATTACTAACTAGTGATCATCCCATACTATCTCATACCCAAGACCCTGAAGATCCTATTCCAATCCATCCATTCATGCTCACAACCCTCACCTGGGTCTCATATCACGTCTACTATAGGATAAATCTTAATCCATCATCTTAAGGAACACCCTCTAGTCATACCACATCTAGATCTAAATCATCACTTCAATGACCTATAATATCCATGATGGCTCCACCATCATCTACCACATTTAAAAACACATGAAGTAGACTCCTCACATGTCCAATTATGGATCTGGGGCATGAAAACATGAAAATCCCCTCTAAGGGAACAATATATGGTGTATACCTCAGTGTACATATAGTGTAATGGCCTACTCTAGGCATGTAACTACACCCATACTATCATTTAAATAAAAATTACATAAAATTCACCATGGTTTACATGATTTGTATCCTCAATGCCTTCCTATGGGAATGTATC
Organism: Viscum album; assembly: GCA_963277665.1. Taxonomy (NCBI): domain Eukaryota; kingdom Viridiplantae; phylum Streptophyta; class Magnoliopsida; order Santalales; family Viscaceae; genus Viscum; species Viscum album. Next base: position 1,512,307,365 of record OY728127.1, on the reverse strand, counting down.
TCTACCAAAATAGGTGTGTATTACCCAAATACATGGTGTGTTCTCAAGGAACACATGGTGTGTAAGCCACAAAATGTACAAAAATATTTACCTTGGATCAATCTATGTCATACAAACAAACATGGTGTATAAATTTAAATTCCATATTCCTCACATGGTGTCTAGACATGTACTGCTACACTATATTCATCACACACATGGATCTTGGATGTGTACTTGGCCAAACCTTGATCTGTAGACCACCAATCCCACATGACATGTCCTTGTGTACAATGTAACATCCCAAGTTGTAATGAAATTAAATAAATAAATTTTAATGAAATTATTTAAAAATTAACTAAAATTATAGTTGATTTTTATAATTTAATGATTTTTTGTTTATAAATATATATTTCATAATATTTGTGTAACAAAACTTATACCAATTTCTAATAAAAATGTTATAGTCATGAAATTATGATGTATGATAGTTAATAGAGATAGAGTCTATTAGTAGTGTATTTCCTTCGATAAATATATGTTATTCAAGGATTAATGTAAGGGGAAATTATTTTAAACTATTTTTTATGGTTTAAAAACCCTATGTAAGGGAAGAAAATGTTTTCTTATTAAATTCACATTTTATTTTGAAACCTATTTTTATATAAAGGTAAATACTATTATTATTTTCCCAAAACCCTTATTATGAAGGAAAATGTTTTACTATATTTAAATGATTCTTTCTAAGGGATTTTGTTTCAATAATTTTATTTAATAATTTCAAGTTAATTTCAAATCGATTGAACTATAATTTTATGCATGTAATGTTCTTTAAAATTTATGGATTTTATTCATGATTATAGGTATGACTACAAAGTATAATTATCATCAAAATTTAATATGTGTTATAAAAATTATTTCTTTAATTCCCAATAATTAATTAATAAGTGTTTCCTAATAATGTTTAGATAATATCTCATCTTTATGAAAGTATATATTTTCTCATTTAAAAGAAACTATGGTAAAGTATACTATTTATTTAATTAAATTCATTTTTGAAAATAAGTTATGTAGATATGATGTTTTGAAAGGTTATTTTTAGTGGGTTGTTAATGAGAAAGGAAAGATTTACGAAAATTTTTACTTTTGAAATTTTGGCACTTGTATATTTATCACGACAATGAGGAATGGGGAGTGAAACCACAACCTCAAGTTGAATGTTTTCCTAAGTGAAGTTTAGATGTCAATAGTCCTAGTGGACATATGGTTTTCTTAATGTTTTCCACACATCATTATATTTTATAAAAGTTATTATTTTCAAATTAAAAATTTAAAGTCTTCAAGAAAAAATCATATTTTATTACAAAGGTTGTTATTTTTTGACTTGAAATGGATTTTCAAGAAAAAAAAGTTATTTATTAATTTTTGAAAATAATATTTTTTGTTGGATTTTGATGAAAATCCTATGTTTTTTATTTAGATAAAAGTTATTTATTTTATCAAATATATTTTATATAAAAGTAAATGATTTTCAAAGGTATTTTAATAATATGAGAAAGTATTTGACCTTTAGTTTTAAAACCTCTTACTAGGAAATTTTGTGAAAACCCTATATTTTAAAATGTTTTTAACATTATTAGTGATGAATAGACGATAAATGATATTTAGTTTTTATTAATTATCTATCTTAAGTAAATCAAGATAGTTTTTTTATATTTATTAAAAAAAGTCCAATATTTATTAAGGTTTTTCATAATTTTCCAAATCAGTAAACTAAAAAGATCCTTGGTCTGTATATTTTACAGTTAAATATTTATAAAAAAAATTATACAACATGTTTTTACAACAAATTCTGGAGTGTGTGTTTAGGGATGTTGTATTTGGTATTAGAGGAATGGTTTAGAAAATTTTGAATATTTGGATGATATAATTTGAGTATAGTTTAGAAGTTATAATCCATTTTGAGAATTATGATATTATATTGTTTAGGTAATTGAAGATATAATTGAAAAACATTATTCAGAAAGACCTTGAATTTTAAGGGAGGAATACTATAAATTATCTAATGTTTTTTGTTTTAGAGTCTAGAGTCAGTGGTGTGTATTTTAGAAGAAAATTTTCTCAAGGACTAATTTATTAAAAAATTTCATATGATAATTTTTTCTCAAACTCTAAGTGATTTAAAAAAACTAGATAATATAAATTTAATCAGAAATTTAAAAGGTTATTTAGATGATTAAAATTTCAAGGACAAATTTTAATTACGGGCCGTACAATGTAACATCCCATGTTGTAATAAAAGTAAATAATTAAATTATAATGAAATTATTTAACAATTTAATAAATTGTTGTTCATTTTTATAAGTTAGTGATTTTTTTGTTTATAAAGATACATTTAATAATATTTTTGTCACAAAATTTAAACTAATTTCTAATAAATTTTTTATAATTATGAAATTAGGATTTATGATAGTTAATAAGATAAATATAAGTATATAATAAACAATGTCTTAATATTTTTTAAATAAAAATCTATGGTTAGTAAGATATCATATTGATATTAGAAAATTAAAATGCTAACTAAATTTAATTATAAGAAGATTGAAGTTAGTATATAAATGAAAAATTTTAATGTGTACATATGTTAAAGATTATAATAATTAAATATATCATGTATTTTAGATTTAGTAAGTTTTATTCCTTTTATATAATTTAAAATTTATATAGTATATAAAAAAATGTGGCCATCAAAGAAAGTCACAAGGGCCGGGTCATCTACACTATTGTGGTAGTAAGATCAACTAAAGGGGAGATCCAACCTGAGAATCTTGAATGATAGCATGGGTGAGAACATAAATGGGTATAAAGGTGTGTATGAAGAGGTGCACATGTGCATATAATAATGTGCATGGAGGGTGCCAGTTCCACCATATAGTTCGAAATGATGATTTGTTGGCGTGGGTGTATAGTGGTTCTGGGAGCGGACCCTGAGAAACTCGCATCGATCATCTAGTGAAACACAGAGAAATATATGCAATCACTCAACCAAGTGGTTTTCTGATGTGGTATTATGATATTCATGCATTGTATCTCTACCTTAAAAACATGAATTTATAACACCTCTGTTTGATCAATTGCATATGAGTAGTTTGATCTTCTCATTGAGTTATCTCTTTCCTCATGTATTAAACCTAAACCTATATTGTTTTTTTCTTATCCTTATCCATTTTAATATGTACCAATGTCATCCACCCACTATCACCATTGACTATAACTAGACCAAAAATGTTTTTTCCATCATCAGCCGATGCATGATCAGTACCGTTCAATCTAATGTCATCATCCCTTATCCACAAGAGGTCCTCATCAATCTCCTACCAACCATATTATTGGTTTTTGTTTTATATATACTTATATATATATATATATATGTATATTTGATTTTAAAATGGGGCATAGACCAGAGATTGAGGAATGCATGTTTGTATTTGTGAAAAAAATACACATATAAAAGTAAAGGTGATTGTTCATCATGTTCAACACCCATTTACAACAACTTGATATATATTGTATACATAAATTATATATTTTTAACACATATCAAAACAACTAGATCTTCATGGAATCATTACTAACTCATTAAAATAATGTTTATAGTTCCTTATTGATTTTTGGGTTTCTCGAGTTGCAATGACAAAGGTGTATATATATATATATATTATATTATCTATCAAAATATTTGTATACAACACAAACTTCAGCTTATGATCATGGGGGGAAATCAATTTTGAGATATCTTGGTTTAGGAGTAGTTGAAATATCCATTTATATATATATAACGTTAACAATCAAAATTGAAGCTTTTTTTGTCTATATAATTCCTGTATTTCTCAAAAATCCAACATAATCTTGAGATTCATGGGTTATTAGAAATTCAAGATCTCCTTCAATATTGAATGTCCATTTCAGTGACCGTATAAAACCATACTTGACTTTACCATATCTTGGAGGATATTAATAGAATATATATATATATATATATATGTTGATATAAAATCAATATACTAGAACCTTCACCTATTATTTTATATACAACTAAACATTAAAGGGAAAACTATTTAAAGTAGATTTCCTTTGGGTGTTTACATAGTTCTTCTTAAAAAACTAGTTATAAATTTTTAGTTTGGGATGAGATAGAAATTGAGAAAGAGAGAGGGAGTGTGTTAGTAGTGTCCTTACTTCAAAAAAGAGATGTTCTGTATGGATTAAGGTAAGGAAAAATTATTCTATACTCGTATTCTATAGTTTTAAAAACCATAGTTAAGGGAAGTAAATGTTTTCTTATTAAATTTATATTTTATTTTAATACCCATTTTTATATAAAGGAATATATTCTTATTAATATTAAAAAACCCTAGTTGTTATGGATAATGTTTTATTCTATTTTTAAAGCTTCTTTCCAGGGGAATTTTTTGGAATAATTTTATTTAATAATTTCAAGTTAACTTCATAGTGTTTAAACTATAATTTTATTTATGTAATGTTATTTAAAATTGATGGAAGTCATTAATGATTATAGGTATATCCATGCACTATAATTATCATCAAAATTACATATGTTTTATAAAATTAAAATTTTAATTCCCAATAGTTAATTTGCAAGTGTTTCTTAATAACGTTTATATTATCTCTAATCTTTATGAAAGTATGTATTTTCTCCTTTAATGGCAACTATGGTAATGTATAATTTCTATGTAATAAATTTATTTATGTAAATACGTTATGTAGATATGAATCTTTGAAATGTTATTTTTAATGGTTTTTTAATAATAAAGGAAAGATTTACAAAAGCATTTTCTTTAAAAATTTTAGCACTTGGATATTGATCATGATAGTAAGGAATGGGGACTGAACCCATGAACTCAAGGGGACTTTGTTCCTAAGTAATGTTTAGATGTAAATACTCATAGTGGACATATAGGTTTATTAAAGTTTTCCAAGTATCATTATATTCTATAAAAGATATTATTTTTAAAGTAAAATTTTTAATTCTTCAAGAAAAAATCTGTGTTTATTACAAAGGCTGTCATGTTTTGAATTGAATTTTTTTTTGATAAAAATTTTATTTTTATTAAGTTTTAAAAAGATTATTTTATATTGTATTCTGATGAAAACCCTAAGATGTTATTTAAGGAAAATTTATTTATTTTATAAAATATATTTGATATAAAATTAAATTATTTTTGATGTTATTTTTATAGTATGAGAAAGTATTTCACCGCTGGTTATAAAACACCTTGATATGAAATTTTGTTCTCACCCTATGTTTTTAAATGTTTTTCATAGGATTAGTTATGAGTAGAATATTTATGGTATTTGGTTTTGATTAAGGTTCTAGCTTGAGAAAATCCATATATTTGTTTGTATATTTATTAAATAAACTCTGATATATGTTAAGGTTTTCCTTAATTTTCCAAAGATCCAAACCAAAAAGACCCTTTGTATATTGTATAGTTAAATATTTATAAAAAAATTTATATAACATTTTTTTACTCCAGATTCAAGATTGAAGGTTCGGGAGAGCTTCATACAACACACAATGTGGTCACAATTTTCTAACTTTGTTTCATAGAGGAACTAAATGACATTTTTTCTTAAACTACACATTATGTGATCATATTTTCTAAATGAAAACCCCTACGAATCACTTAAAAACCCCATTTCACTCCAAATTACTCCTTTATGGGCCTTAAAGTATCTCTAACAGTTTATATATCATATTAAAAGCTTAAAATAATTAATCAAATGGGGATATTTTAAAAAATAAAAACAAAAACCTACCACATGGAAAAATTGATGATGCTCGAGCTTGGGTCCACACTCAATGCCCACTGAATCCCAATATGAATCTAATTAAGAGATTCCTGATGAATCTCATCTCTCCTCTCCACCCTTCCTCTCTCAGATCTACATCAGGTAAACATGGAGATGCCTCCTATCTCTAAGCATGCATGGGAAGGAGCTGGGGTATGGGAAAAAAATAAAAAATAAAAAATACACATTTAAGGCCCGACCTAGGACCCAAAACCCGAACAAAGATTATACCTCACCTGGGTAAAACTACCCATTCTAGAATTAACCAAAAAGTTTGAATTTCAATCCAAGAATTTATTTAGAAGGTATAAATGTTCACATATGAAATAATATTTAATATTTATTAAATAAATAATAAAATATTCCAAAAAATATATCCAACTCGGAATCTCACAAAATTTCAGCCTAAGGGTAAACACCCCATGCTAAGATCAACCAGATTATCAACAAATTATTTTGAAATTTCCTTTTTTTACCTTTATAAGAACCCCAAAAAAATAAAATAACCCCTTAATTTCAAAACCCACAATGACATGTGTTTTTACATTAATGACCCATAACATACATGTCTCTTGGATTCATGTTGATAATAACACTCCACTCTTCACTTACTATAACATCGACATAATATAACATTTTTTTGTTTGGAAAAAAATATATGGATTGGGTTTTTCATGTTTACGAGTATTTATCTACCAATATAAGTTGAAAAAAGTAAAATATAATTATTTTTTCCTTATAACTATATTAATATTAACCAACTTTCATTTGAATAACACAACTAAAAATATATCATGATAATTTAACTCAATAATATCAACCAACTTTCCATTGTAACCCTGAACTAAAAATATAAATATACCATTATTTTGTGTTTTGAAACCACCCTCATGATTTATATTACAAAATTTGAAACTGATAATATTTTAATAATTGAATCTCTTAGATTTTTTTATATGGAATCAAGCAAAATACTTCAAATATTCTAGTAGTTCATCTTTATTATCAGCATTTATTACCTATAAATAATTAATATAAAATATCATTACGTATATTAGATAATTATCAACATATAGATATTCAAAATATGTATTAGATTAATAAATTACATAATGTATAAACCAATCAATAATTTATTTATTAACAACTTATGTTATCTCTGAATCATTTTTAGTTTGACTCATAATACTTGTTTTTGTTTACTTCCTCAATTATTCGATATATAAATAAATAATATAAATATTTACTATCATATATTTGTGTGATTATATTAAATACAACTCTATAAATGAAAATGAGTCAACTTTTCTAACTTCTTGACCTAAATCTCGAAAGATTAATGATTTATTATCAACCTAATAATGACTTGTATTATCATCAGCACATAATAATTGGTTTAATATTATATCTATCAAATCCAAATACATAAAAAATAAGGTTAACCACTATTTAACAAGATAACCATTAGTAATTAAACATTTTGGTTGAGATTTACTATTCACACATGGCTTAAAATAACTAAGATACCAAATGAAGAAAAGTAATAAATCAATAAGTAAACATCATAAGTATAGAATTAGAAAATTATAATTCATCAAATAAAATAAAATTTAAATAATGTAATTTTTTATGGGATGCATAAATCTATAATGTACAGGTCCTCTATCTTTAACTTCCTTGACTAAATAAATAGTCACACGAATTATCAAAGTGAAAAATGATTGGAGAAATATTATCTCAAAGGACACAGTGTTCATGAAATTCATTACTAAATTTTATCAACTCAATTTGTCTTAAGGTCTTATCACATATCTATATGAAGAATGTGTAAAAGTCATTTAAAACTGTAGTTATTTTGTTTGGTAAAATTTTTTACATTTATAAAGGTAGTAATTTCTCCACCAAAATCTATGATTCATTACTTTGAATCCATGTAATTTTCGATGACTCAAATCAACACATATTTAAATGTTTCTTGAATACCCATAAGGCACTTTTAAAATTTTTAATATTTAAATTAAAACATCTTTTTTCTATTTTTCATTGAAAATATTGCTGCTGGATACTTCCCATTCTCATTTTTCTGCAGACCACAATTGATATTCAATACTTCTAAGTCCATATGAGTATTTAGATGATCCTTAGATTTCCCCATCTCATTAAGAATTGTATAATGAAAATTTCTACACACATTATTCTAAATGTGTATAACATAAAGATTATGACATAAAAAATTTAATTCTCAATATAAAAGATAAAAAAATATGTGCATTTTTTTCAATTTATATATTCCAAATGTATCTAAATGAGTTAAAAGTTTTACCCCATATTTATTTAACTAAAAGTCTTTTCCAAGATCTATAATTACATTTTATAATTATTCCATAATCTTTGATCTAGATAATATTTTTTAGAAACCTCAAATATATTTTTTCCTTGACCATGACTTATTAAACTAAAATAAATGATATGTTTTAAGGAGTCAAATATGAAATAAGAAACACCAATTTTTTTATTTATGTTATTCATTGAGGATTAAAATCAATGCTAAAAATTAGACAATATAAACAAGTGCATGTGTTTAAATTAGAAAAAATTATTAATCCATGAAATTTACTAATAGTCCAAATTAGGTCATCATGCATTTTGAACATTTTCATGGTAGATGCATCATATGTTTCTAAACCATCATTCTATAAATCCTATAATTATTGGATAAGATACTGAGGATTACCATCAATGTTATTTCCAAGAATTTATTTTTAGTAATAATCATTGATATGATAAATGAAGTTTATTTTATTAACATCTAGGGAGGTAAATTATAAGGTTGAAAAAACAACTGACCATATTCTATAATTTCTACTTAAATTTCCAAAAGGATTGAATTCATCACCTGACAATCACAAATGAAAATTTCAAGGATTATATTTGAAATAAATATGTAATTAATACAATTTATGACAATATTTTAAATCTATTGGATGACACATGAACTCATCATTGTTATTATACAATGCATGCAACTTTATATTTTTAGCAATTTTAAATGACATAAAAAATCTTCACAATCACAATTTTAATGGAAAGTAACATAAAACAATGATTTAGTTTTCTTTATCTATTTAGACTAGATTAATTATTTTTTAACTTCCATCTATAAGTAAAACATATTTTTTAATATTCTCTGTTTGAATGTTCTCCTCGATATAACTTATAATCATTGATACATTCATGTATCTTCATATAACTGAGTTAGATATTGATAATAACCTTTTTCATCTCATAAACTGATGCAGAGATCTTAGCTTCAGTAAATGAAACATGTAACAATTCCAACATTGTAAATATTTCTTTATTTGAAATTACACATAGGAATTTAATGTGTTACAAATATATTTTTGAATACTTAGAACATACTTCATATACTTATTTATTTCCATCATTGATTAATTTATAAAAGTCACTTGTTTGATCAGTTAAGTTTTCCATTATATTAGTCTCCAAAACATCATCTATTAATATGTTATCATTTTGATCAGGCTGTCCTGAAGTCCTGAAAGCATCATTAATATTTCAAACACAAATATATAGATCAAATGATGTGTTAAGACCTTTATGTGATTTCCATCATGTACTAAAATAATAATTTATTAAGTTATAAATTTCATTATCCACCATTGGGGTATTAACCTATTCATTCCAACACTATACATAACTACACAAAATTTATTTAATGGTCAATTCTCCATGCCAATTCCATCACACATATTGAAGATGAAATTATTTAAATATCAAGTTATCAAATATGTTATCTCTCTTAAACCATATTTTGAATTTATATTTAGGACATGAAAATTTTATTCCTTCATCCATGGATCAATTTTTAATTGAAAAATACAAAAGAATTTTAAACCCTAAACATAATGAGATGTGTTTCGAGGTAATATAGTCCAAATGTTATCAATACATAATTTATTTAAAAAATATAGTTATTTAAATATTTTGAGATAAAAGAATACATTTTAGTTAAAATAACAAGACACCCCTAAATCCAATACCCAACCAATCCATCAATGAATGTAAACAAATATTAAAGGGTTACAGTTATTAATATAACAAACACAGTTTCATACAAAGGGTAGAAATAATTAATATACACTTCAAAAATTTGAAATAATGAACCTATGAATGATGAAACATATTAATTTAAAAATCCCCTCATTAAAATCCATTTTCACATTCAGGTCGTTTTCAAATCATAATAAAGATGAATCATGACAATTAGAAACTATAAAAATCGTCAAGTGTCATAAATCAGAGTTAAACATGATTCCTTATTAAACAAAAATATAATGATTAAATTTTAATATAAAATATTCAAGACCTTCATAATATACTCTTTAATTACTCTCTTTATGTATTAATAAGATTTTAACATGTCAACACTTCTAAAATGACTTAATTCATAGAAATAACAAAAAAATAATAGTATTATCTACCCAAAATAACTAATATTAAAAAACAATAAATAAATAAAATTAAATAAAGTAAAACATGCTCAATAATTCTACCCCTTAATTTTTTTCATGTTTATTTGATTATATTATTAATATTATTTGAACTATCCAACCTAATAAATGAAAAAAATAATTAATCAATAATTTATACAGTAAAATAATGGTTAAAGTTTAAATCCCCTACCTATGTGGTGTATGAGAGGTTGGTGATGAAGGATGTGAACACAAACAGATAGGTATTTGGTGATCAAGTTAGATTATATGGGAGAAGGGAATCAGAGTGGATGATATCTATGGAGTTGAGGATAGATATGAGAGGGTTGTGACATCAGAGTGGAGGATGGGAGGTCATCCACATAGGAGGTGTGTGTGGCTAGAGATTTTTTGGGTAATCAAGGTTGAGGTTGAGGAGAAATGGAATAAGATTGGTGGATATTAAAAATATGGTGTCTATAGAGGTGAGGGTGGTGATGTTAGAGTGTATTATGGGAGGATATCCATAGAGGATGCCTATGTGGATGGGTCTTGCTTTTGTGATTGGGTTTGAGTTTGATGGGGAAGGGAAAATAGTGGTGGCAATTTTTTTTGAAGAACACTTATCAAAATATTCAATAAATAATAGTAATAAATAATAGTTAATGATTATTTTATTTAAAAACACAAATAAATACATAATTTAAGGTCACTTTTAAAAAGCGTTGCTGGAAATCAAATATTTAACTATTTTTCAATGGTTTTAGAAACTACCACTACATAACCACCTTTAAGTATATATTTCCTTTTAGTGTTATTATTATATTGATTTCTCATCATGTAATTATTAATGATGAATAATGTGTGGTTAGATATAAACAAACCAGCATCCCTCTCCCCTTCCTCATGTCATGTGTCCCAGGACATGACATAGTGCCTTCATCCATGACCAACAATGGAGTGTGGGGGAGGCTGAATACGATGGACAACATAATCATATTCTATATCTTTAGTTTCTCACTTATTATTATGGAAATCAGATGGTGAAAGTAAAATGACCCTTGTAGTAGTTGGAGGTAGGTAGAGGCATGTGATGGCATGTGATAGTGGAGCCCAAGATGACCTAGGTGGCATACAGAGAGGTGGACTAAGACAATATGTCTCCAGATTAGGTGATGGTATGGGAACAAGTTTATTATTTATGAATTGAGTTGGTGGTATAGAAATATCTATGGTGTGAGGAATCTTGAATGTGAGGCCAACAATAGTGATGGTGGTAGTGTTTGGTCTGAAAAATAATGACAATGACAACTGGAGTTTCATAAAGAGGAGAAAGACATAGGGGCTTTACCAATGGTTAGATCATTTATAAACTAATTAAAAACTTTCCCTCCATGTTTTAATTAGTGGATATGGGTTAAGATCCTCCAAAAATCCAAATCAACCTGGTCCCAAACAGGGCCAGGTGACAATGGTTGGACCACTGTGTTAGTATCGCATGACACCCACCTTGACTTGTGGACATGTGACACAATATTTTAGGTGTCACAAACCAATCAAGCCTAGAGGTGTGAAATCACATGATAATATTTCATTCTCCTAGAAGCCCATGTTGGAAAGTGGGCTAGGATCTTTCATGGACTGACCTTCCTCTTTGTGTAGGGCTGTGGGGCCCCAAGTTAGGTTTTCATCGACCCAACCAAGACCCTGAATAGGTAAATTCATGTCCAAATCATCCATTCTTATGCATTAGAATAAAAAAAATTCTATGGAATTATATATTATACATAAAATCTCCATTTGGTGTGACCCAACATTCTCTATGTGTCTCGATACTTACTTTTTGATGTTTTTTCACACCTTTTTTTCTAAGTGTCAGTGTAAAATAAGTTTTTTTTCATGTAGAATGTGACACTTTAATACTTTAGGATATAAAATACCATTTATCATGTGTTTTGGGTAGATTAGGTTATTTAAATCTATAAATATAGTTACTAGGTTTGGGTGTGATAATTAGAGTGGTCATGAAGTTGGTATTATCATGGTCCTGAAAAGGCATCATCCCCAATATAACTGATGAAGTTAGGAATACCTCACATTCAGGGAATTGGTCCTCCACTTATAGAGTCTATAATCCCTTCATACATTTTATTTTCTTGAAGAGGCATGGGTACTTTCCAACCGAAACACATACTTGGTGATGCATTGTTCCCCCACTATAAATCCTGAGAGGCAATGTGGGTATCATAAAACTGGGAAGTTGGATTCGTTGGATTGTTTGAATTCCTTAATCTTTGTGTAGCTAGGATACCAAGAATTGAGACTCTAGTAAATCATTTTTTATCTTTCTTTATAGCATATATGTGTTTTCCTTTATTTTATTTACTTTTGATTTGGGTTTTGAGTTTATTTGTATCTTGTTTATTCTTCTCTTATTATAATAGAATCTTATTGGTTATGTATATACTCAACCTTATATGGTAATTTCCCCCCACATGTTGCATTATATGTAGATAATTGAAAATATAGAGGTGATCATGGTCGACATGACATCGAAGGATTATGAGCTTAATGATTCTGATTAGTGATAGTTGTGGACAGTATTCATGCCAGGAGATGGTGTGTCATGGAGTTCCCCTTCTTCAATCACTAAAGACCTAACTTTATTAAATATTTTTTGAATAATTTATATATAAATAATTTTATTTACTAAATAGCGTAAATCATTCCCCAATAATAAACCTAGAATCTTGGTACTAGTCTCCATCTCTTGGGGATCGGGTAACACTCCTCGGGTTAGTGGAATTCTGGTTCGGGTACTATTTGGATATTTGGGTTAGGTTGTTATAATCATAGTTTTATAGAACCTTATATTAAAGAGAAATATAGAATGATTTTGGTCTCACACTTAACTTAATATTTTTGAATGTTATCCATAGGAACATATTAGGTGGAAACAAAGTAATAGAATGAGCTCATGGACTCAGTGAATTAGAACTTAGAAGACAACCACACCAAATTTACTACACTAAAATACACACCTTCAAACTAACACATACATGTTTTATGAAACAAAAAAATCAAAAGAAATTAAAGGAAAATAAAAACACAATTTTTTTACATGGTTTGGACATGAGTCTTAATCTATAGGGGGAATGTTGTAATACTTTTATTAAAGTAATTGGAATATGATTCCAATTAATGATACATCAATATAAGTGATTTATCCCTAATAATATAGTAGAGTTTAGCTGGTGTAACCCATCACCATCCATTTTTTGTCTTCTCAATTATAATACTTCATAGATCTTCTCTCTATAGATGATCCTCAATTTGGGAAAAAACCTATACCACCCTGACTCCATCTTCTGATACACAATGCCAGCTCTTGAAACTCTTACAGTTTTACACTTACATATTCTCATTAAAGAATATTATATATCCTTTATAATAAAAGACAAATTCATGTCCTTAAATCCTTCCACACTACTTCCATAGGACTCGTTAGGGGTAACTACTGATTGAAATATCTCATATTACATCATCCGATCACCTAATCGACATAAATTCATTATATTTAGATTTTTTTCTACTAATCTTCCATCTCTATACAACATAGAAAGTTATAAATCTATAAATCCTTTTTTGAAAATATAAAATTCCTTGGATTTAAATTGGTTTGCATAGCCGAGTCTAAAAATATCACACTTGAGAATTATTTTTAAGTTTCACCACTAAGTCCACCGTTAGTATCTGCAGACCTCATTCTATTACTTATACATCCTTTGTATTTGCATCTTTCCCCCATTATGATTTCAGTTATCCCATACCAACTTATGTGAATCATCACCCTAGAACATCCCAAAATATAAACATTATTAGAATATATTCTATATTATGTGCTCAATCTATATTCTTTAGATCCAATATTTCATCCTCTAGAAACTTCAATTTAAAATGATACTTCAGCTAAATATGATTCATCCAAGAATGAAATATTGGGTTCTTATGTGAGTGAATTTCACTTTTATTATCAATAAACAAAACCTTAACTTCTTTCCTTCTTCTAATATTTTCTAATATCCTATTTAGATAGATAAAATCCTTCCCATATTTTGTTATAGATTCATACTCTGATTTCATTTTTTAATTTGAATCTACTAGTTGAAGATTCAACATGCAACTCATAACATTCCCTTAAAAAGTGAACACATATCCCATGGAGCTCTTCAATGAATCTAAATCTCCTCTAAAATATGATTATACAAATCCATATAGTAGTTCATTAGTTTTGATGTAAAGAGAAAAACTTAGAGAACACTTAAAATACTAGAGGATCCACTTTACCACTTATTAGTGCACTCTTATAGGATTATCCATGAATCTTATAAAAAATCTCATTGCTTTTATAATGTTCAGTCAAGTAAAAACCATAAAATACATAAATCTTCCAATTATCAATATATAGGGAACCTTTTCTATGTACTCAACCTTAGCTTATAATTAATTTGAAATTTCCCACCAGGGGAGTGGTAACTAGTTTTTCCTCACTCATGCTGAAATAATCCACCACCTTTCAGACATAGTTAAATGGAATCAGGTACATAGTACTTGAGCTTAAGTTTGTTATGGTCTACACCCCCAGCATTCATTTATTTTGACCAATACCATTTATCTAAAATATTCCATATAATTCAACTTTCATCTTATCAATCCTTTAATTCACCAAAATAGTGAAAAAATATTATTAACATAGAGAAATAAAGTGATGAATCTCCCAACATTGTACACCTATAGATAATAGTAATGAAATATATTTCTATGTATTAACTTCTTCTTAGCCATAAAGGTGTTGAACTTATGTTCCTACTTTCTTTTTTCCTTATTCAAAACATAAAGTCTCATTCTATATTTCACAAAAGATTTAAGTTTTATTGATCCAAAAAATCTTTTGGTTGATCCGTGTAAATTTATTTGTCCAAGCCCCCATGAATAAAAGTGGTCTTCATGTCCAAATATTCCTGGCGTAGTCCTTACATTGAAACCATGTTGATCACCATTTTAATATTCATATATTTACTACTATAGAAAAGATATCATAGAAATATATTCCTTTCATTTATTTAAACCCCCTAACAAAAATCCACCCCTTGTACCCCCATATACCATTAAATTCATCCTTTAGCTGATAAACCCACTTATTCTGAATAATTTTATTCCCTATAATAATTTCCATTAGATCCTATGTTTTGAATGTATTTAAGGAATAAATATTATCCATCATGTATAACTCACATTATTTTGATTCTTTCAGATTTTCAACCTCCTCTAGGCAGTCAGAAACTCTATCATCCATCAAAAGTAAGTAGTGTATGGAAATTTTATATCCAAACCCTTGGTTCCAAACTATGATAAATATTTTAAACTCCCTCTATGTATCTGATCCTTTTGGAAATATCATGTCCATAGTTCCACCTTTTATAGCTCTTCCCTGATCTTTTACCTTTCTCAATCTTTTCGGTACTTCTGGCCTTGACAACACCATATAAACTTGACCTCCTTTAGGAATATCCTCCAATTTTTCTAGGGTTTCAATAACTAACTTAATCCCTAAAATATTAAAAAAATCTATAAATTTTGGATGTCCATTCAGTTGAACATCAATCTATAATGATACTTTGATATCATCAGAGTTCTTTTTCTAGTTCAAATCCTCCCACAATATCTCTTCATTAAAGATGAAATTTTGATGTCTGAAAACCTTCCAAGAGTTGTTACCTTAGAACCAAACCATTCATCACTATACCCCACAAATTAATACACTTGTGACTTAACCTATATATTTTCCCTCTTCATGGAATTAAGTGGATACAAGAATATGAATATAATAATTTGACATGGGTGAAATAAATATTACTTCTAGTCTAATAGAGTTATGAAAGTTACTTCCCAATATAGAATAAGGAATTATATTTATCAATAAGTATACATAGTTCATCACTTATTCCCAAAACAACATGAGGAATCCTATATGAATTATCATCATCCTTGCCTCATATACTAATGTTTTATTCATCATCTCCCTGATTCATTTATATTCTTGAATACTTGATACAGTATTTATAAACCATATTCTCTTTCACTAACAGAATCTCAAAAACTCCATGCTTCTATACTCCCCACTATTGTTAGACCTCATGCACTTAAACTTACAACTGATCTCCTTTTCCACCATAGATCTTCATCATATGACGGTTCTTAATACCTCATAATAGTTCTTGAGAAAGAACACCCAAAAATTTTATGACACATCATCAATGAAGGTAATATAGTAAAAAGACCCTCCATTTTAATAAACCAAATATTACCCTCATATATTTTTAGCAACAAAATATATCTTCTAGTTCTTTAGTGACTTACCTTCTTTTTATAATGAAACCTTCTACTTCTTCCCAAGAACATAATCTTGTTATGTTCTACCATTCACTCCTTTGGACACCACCATAAAAAATCACATGGATTTCAATTATCCATCATTGATTATTGTATAGAAAACTACATAATCTAACTGTACAATGAAATTTATGTTCTTCATTAATCCCAATATGTGTGTGAAACCTCCTTCTTATGAGCCACTAGACAGTTTCTGGTATAAGGAGCTAGATGAACTCAAGAACACCTCCCCATACAACAGAGGCTGTTGACTAGTGGTGATGACCTAATTCATACATTGGTGATACTATAAAATCAATTTATAATTCAAAATATGGTGGAAATAAAAAAGAAATCCACAAAACAGAATTAGAGTATACATAAATCAATAAATAGGAATCCTAATATAAAAAAAATATAAATGTAGCATATAATTATACATCAATTGATTTCCCACTATTCTGATCACATATAAAAAATAGACAAAATGAAATAAAATAAAAGAGGGTCTACTTCCATTCTCTTACCTCACCTCAACCCAATCACCAAATCCCCATCAATATGCTTAGCACAATTTTCTGCACAACATATGTTCAACTTAAAATCAAACATATGTCTTGAAAAAAATAGGGTGCCTATGCAGGGTGTGATAAATATATATTAGTAGGGTCTCACCAAGCTCCCCTAATATAATCCATCATATATGTGTATTAACAAGGAAATGAAACATTTCACAAAACTGTGTTGGATTCCATGTTTTAACTTAACCACCATGACACCACATGCATCGGTTCATCATGTGCTAACCAGGTCATCGATACACTCGATAATACCTAATTTGGCACCAAATCAAAATCCCATTGTTGTCTCGTGCTACTAAACTCATATTCCACCCCATATCTAAAAACTGAATGTAAGTAATCCATAAATTTCTCAACCACTACCCTAAGGAACTTGGTAAGGTCCCATGTCTAAGTCCTGGACTCACCTTCTCACTCAAGGCGGTCCCACCAAAACATTATCATCCAAGGTGGGGTCATACATATCATGAAAACCACTGAATATATCATGGTAGGGTATACCATCCATGTCTCAAATCACATAACACCTTAATTTATCCCTTACACTTAAAGAGGTCACACATTATATCCACCACCCTCTCACTCAGGACGAGGACACAACTTGACCACATGCCTCTTCCAAGGTGGGTCTCACATGAACCAGCAGACAAATACCCACTCACTTAGGGTAGTCTCTACTTATTCCATCTCACTTAGGGAAATAAAAAACTGGTCTCAAACCATACCTTCTCACTCAATGTAGAACTAGAACTTATAAACAACTAGGACTCCACCTAACTTAGGTAATTCCAACTAGTGCTATCTCATTTATGTAAGGGAAAGTCCTTGGGGACCACTATAATATAGTCCATAATCGAAAATGTACATTCACACACATGTAAGAAACAACAACCAGGGCTACATCCCATCACACCTACTCCACATATCACCAGCTAGGCACTAGTCACTCAGACCAATCCCCTCATCTTTAATTTTCAGCACCAACTCGCATATTTCACTCCTCAATAACCTCACATCCTAGAGGTTGTATCTAACCTTGGTCTCAAGGAAGGTCCACATCCTTATAAAATTATTTATTTATAATCCTCACTTGGGTACCACTAGAAATAATTCTTATAAAATCTCTCAACAAATCACCTAGAGGAAACCCCTCTCTATCACATCCCATCTAGTATTTAAAGAATTACATCTCTCACAGTGCTTTCCAGGCCTTTATCCACACTCAGGATGCTGTTAATCTCCAAACATGAGATGTATGATCATCTCACATACCACTCTAAGGCCTATTCCTATCATGACTTCCCAACTATCCTTAGGAACTAACCAAGTCTATCCTGTATCACTACTCTTACCCTGAGACCTACCCAAGGTCTCATGAAAACCTAATAGAAACAGTTGATGCTTGTAAATAGAGTTATTGGGTGGTCCCAAGCTACCCGGGTTCTAAAGAGAACTTAACCTAAGAATAAAAGGCACGACACCATCCTAAATATTTATCTAGGGCACTCTCAGCTTCTATCTGTCTACCCAGTACCATGAAACATGCATATAGAGAAGAAATGATGCATAAAAATGCATATTAATTTTTATCAAAGGTAACACTTACAACTATATAGGATTTACTACCCAAGATAAGCTCCAATAACTCTCATCCAAGCCCATACATGCCTTGTCTAAGCTCGTACAGTGACCCGAGCTCCTATCTCATGCCATAACACAAAAATAATTAATTATTTAAATTAATCCAAAGAGGTATATTCACGTCAAAACTCACTAGAAATAATTTCATCACAAAAAATACAACAAAAAATGTGCTTTCAGCCCTTTTGGACCACCTCTATCTAAGAAACATGAAATCCCCATCATCATCGCCCAATTCCACCATGATTTGGTGGAATTAGCACCAAAACCCAATCCAAAATTGCATGAAATCATGGGGATACAACTTTAACTAAAGATTTCATAAGAAAAAAAATAAATCATCAAGAATCACTATCAAAATGAACCAAGAACTATCCACACCCTAGAGAATAAAATGGAGAGAGAAATGGGGAGGGGATGACCAAAATGACCCTCATCGAGTGGCTCTTCACTCTAAATATCAAAAGGTCCAACTAGTAAATTAGCGGTCTATACCCACTAAAAAAACTTGAAGGGGAACCCATTTTGGAGTGTCTATAGGGACCATAATGTAAGACCATCATCCAGGGTATCCCTACGGTGAAACCCTAGGGGTTTTAGAGAAAAGTCCCTCCCTGAATTTTGACTACGGTGTGGAGTAAGGCTCCATGATATGACCCACCTCGTGGGGGGGGGGGGGGGCTAAGGATTCACCTCTCAAGGACCTCCATGATGCATCCCTTGGGATATGGTGTGGGTATTTCCCTATATATTACACCATGTTGAAACCCTTCACTTCTATGCTATAACCTCCTTGGCCATGAACCACCATGTCACAACACCCTTCATTATGCCATGGTTCCCTACTTTTAGGTGAAAATTTAGTTGTAGGGGAACCCTGAACCTACTTGATTTTTCACCCAAGTATACAAAAAACCAAACATGCCATGATCCTCATAAAAAATATGTACTTGAGATGTTCCAACAATCAAATTTTTTATCTGAGTCCCAATTCACAAAATGACATCTATTTTAGGATTAAAAATACAATTTTCTATGAATTTCACTAACTCGTAATGACAAGGGTCATTACAAGATCCCCACCATAAAACTTATCATCCCTAAGAAGCTACATTAGTCCTCAAAAAATCAATCTCTACCAACCATGGTCATTAATTCATCACTAAAAAAAAATTCCATCTTTGAATTCTAAACATGATTTTACTACACAACACCAAACCCATCATTCCTTAGCTTACACACGATCAATCACTGATCCTAAAAAAATGGAGCTATGCATACCTACAGAACACCTTCCCTCACACACTAGGACTTTTCCACTAAAAATACATGCAAAAAATTACTCTCCTCTTATAAGGGTATAGTGACCCCCCAAGAACCCTCTCACAGGTTCTCACTCATGATCCTACTTGATCTCACCTAATCCCAATAGGTGTATTCCCCCATAAAACCAAATCATGTAGCTCGAATCATGCTCCCATGAGTCATGCCTCACCAAACCTAGGCTGAAAAACCCAACCCACCGAACTTTCTCCTCTGTACATTATTCTCATCTAACTAGCCTGAGGTATCTCACAAATTAAAAGTCTGACCACATGATCAACCACCATATGGGTATCGTTCCAAAACCACAAGTGTCTACCCATGCTCCTACTATTTCATAAAAAGTGACTCCAAAGTTATCTATGAATAGTATCTAATTGATCCTTCCATCTCACCCAAACTTGACACCGAAGCACTCAGAGTCCTTAGAATTTAAATAAACCATAGTATTCCACATGAATTTCCTGAACCTTATTAGGGGTATCTGTGTAACCACCCAGTGTGGTAAGGTAGAGTGACACTAAGAATAAACTTGGGATAACACTATATAGGTTATTTTTGAAACTTTATGTAACTGAACCTATATACTTAAGGAAACACATTCCCATCCCTATATAACATTATAATGCATTCAATTCTTAAACTAAATCCATCAAGGGTCTATATACACCCCTTACATGAAGGGACTATATATCCATTTTCGGAGAACAAATTTCACCAGGATATATATGACCTACAATCATAAAGAAAATAACGTGGTTCAATTGAGTATAATTACACCAATAGGTTATATGGGAAAATTCCATATAAGCTATTCTTGAAAATTTAAAAAAATGAATCCCCATTTTTTAGTGAAATCAATCACATGAATGCATAAACATGTCATGTTAATCCTACGCTGCAACCATGATGCATGCACGCAAGCCTCTTTCCAATCATCTAAGAGAAAAAACATAAATAAAAATTTCTGTTAAACATGAAATATTTGAATATACCTCTCAATAATAATAGAAAAAACCTGATTTAGTAATCCTATATCCTTGGTAACTAGGAATTCCCACCAAAATAGGTATTTACAATGGCCCAGTTCAAGTTCCATCATAATATCTGACATATCCCTATTCTTTGTCTACCATACTTTAAATTTTAAACTAAGAAAAAATGATCTGATACCACTTAACACCCCTTACCATGGGCCACTCAATGGTTCCTGACCCAAGGATCTATGTGACATCAAGCATGTCTCCCTGTATGCTAGAGGCTAATGAATAGTTGGGAAGGATTAAATCAATCTTGATGTGATAAAAAAGAGGAAGCATCAGGCCTGATGCTCATGTCATGAAAACTGTTCCAGTGAGAGATGATATTGGGCTTACACATGGAAGCTGCCCAAGAAACATTTCATTCCCTTTGGGGAGGATGTCATTCAATGTGGAGAGGATCTAATTCCATGTGAGGAAGATATCATTCCCTATGAGGATGGTAAGTGTAGATACCATCCCTTTCTAGTCACACATGGAGAATCCTACACCTATTGAATAGGGTAAGGGAATAGTTTAATGTCATGTACCGAGGATGATGGTACTGAGCAATTTTACATCATGCATCTTGTACAAGGGGTACTCACTCCTTACCCATTTGGCTTACATAACTGCAACTCATGAACCCTTGGGAGGGTCATGACATCATCAATTCCAGGGTGTAACGGTGTGGAGGAGTGTTTGATCATGAGGTCCACATTAACATTCCTTTGATGAGAAGAAAAAGGAGTTAGCATACCTATGTTGAGAAGAAAAAGGTAAATGGGAATCTAGGGCCACACCTAGAATAGATCTGACCACATGAATGGGTGGAACATGTCACATGATGACTTGAAGTGTAGCTAAACCAATCCTAGATGGGTATGGAGGCTTGGAGAACTCAACCTTCATGAAGAGGTGTCAACAAAAGGGAGGTAACATGTAGAGGCCCATGAGAGGGGCTTCATGAAGCAAGGGGAATCATATATAGGTAGTTCATGAATATCAAGTGATTTTTGGAGTTTAGGGTCTTATTGAAGGTTTAGGCTTCACAAAACATGGTGAACCTACCTCGGGATGAAGTCCTAGATCGGGAAATGAGTGCTTCATAAAGGATTAATTTTTCACGAAGCCTCAATTACCCTGGAGGGACTTCTTTCTCCATGATGGGAATATGAATTCACAAAAGGAATCCCCACATTAGGTGGAGTTATTCAAGAACATATGGGAGGGGTTTTCATGAAGGTCAAGTACCTTGAGTGATCCATCTTCAATATATCTAATGATGCTTGGGTTCCTCACAAAATGGGAGCAATTTAGAAGTTGATGGGTCAGGTAACAATGATTTTATGTCAGAATGAGCTAGGTATTTATAGGAAAAGTGGTTTTGTGATATTGGGAAGTAGTTATCGAAAAAATAGGGGCTACATGAATAGACACAGATGCATTAAACTCATAAAGAACAGTGTGAACCCTTAGCATGGTCAGGGAGTACTGTCAGACTCGTATAGTGTACTATTATAGCCTCACGCATTTGTGGAGGGTGATGTGTCTTCGTGAAAGGGATTCATGAAGCAGAATATTAAGAGTGTTTTTGGGGACATTTGAGCTTGGATTCACTTGAAACTAGCTGTGGAATTCTCAACCAATCCCATGGTATGTATTTTGGTGAAAAAAAAATTCCCCACCCTTAGAATGGGAGTTGACAGGAAAAGGAAGGTTGGATTTTGAGGGAGAATCTCTAAAAATTTGACAATATGCTCCCTTTCCTAAAGGTCATTCATGGTTATCACTTATGAGGAGGGTGTATGAAGATAATTGGAATGAATATCATTGTGAAGTGTGGG
This sequence comes from Viscum album, assembly GCA_963277665.1. Lineage (NCBI taxonomy): Eukaryota > Viridiplantae > Streptophyta > Magnoliopsida > Santalales > Viscaceae > Viscum > Viscum album. The sequence goes on along the minus strand of OY728127.1, from coordinate 1,512,284,176 downwards.
GCAATGTATACATATAAATAGTGCGGGTGGGGTCCCTTAAAGGTACCTAACTTTATGTGAAGAAAACCTCTAGCCCTCTATTTTCAAGAAGACCACTACCTATGAGAATGTGCTCCATGAACACATTTTTTTTGAACCGGAAATTAGTGGATTTTCTCTAGGATAATTTCTTAGCAAACCATACACTGCGAGCCACATCCTCACTAATAAATTTATACAACTCAGACCTTCACGAATCAGGTTCCGTGAACGAGCCTCACGAAAAAATTCCACAATCTAGATTTGGAAAACACCTAAGTCATGAACCCAATGTATTATCATGGAGTTTATTAGGAATTCCTTGAGGATACTGCTCAGAGGGAAGAAATGGATGAAAACATCATGCTCAAGGAGTGAATTCGCACCATTTCAGACAACGAATCTATTATTAGGATACTTTCAGAGGCTCAGAATGACTATAATCCATGAAAGAGGATATTGTTGCATGGATTTGGATTGAGAGACAACATTTTCATCCCATTTTAAAGCAGGGATTAATCAACCTATTGGTTCAAAGGTGTACCTAGATAGTACTAGTGTCACAAGGCTACTGCATACCATATTTAGTTCCATGTTTACTAGCCGCAAGATATCATGGCGAAGCTATTGAGAAGGTGGTATTTATGGTAAAAATTTTTGACTTAAATCACGGGTAGGTTAGTATCAACCTTTTGGACCTTCATCAGATCTCTGGTATCCCAGTTCTAGGGAAAATTTATGATAAATTTCTCCCCATGGAGAATGTGTGGGAAGATCAGGAGCATTTGTAGTCTTTAAAAAAAGTACTATTGGATCTAGTGTGGAGCACCAACGAGGTGATGTCAGGGACAAGAGATGTCTCCTTTAAGTAGTGGTTGTTTTTTTAACAGGATGATAGATAAGCCAACTGAGAATGAGGAGGAATCCAGGAAACTACCAAAAAGGCCATGAACATGTCCCAAAGGGTACTAGTGGGGAAAGGATGGATCCTACTAGTGGATCTTAGAAGAAAGCCAATAGTATTTATTGGGATACAACATCAAGAACGGGCCTCAAACCATAGTTAGGTTGGATGGATTCATCACAACGCTGATATGTGGATGAATTCTCCTAGTGAGGGATGCACACATGGGGAATGCAACCATGAAAATTAATAATGAAGGTGATACTAGCAACAAGGTAGTGTGTCAACCTCGAAATCCTAGTGCTGGAGAAGTTGTACAAGGTACTTCAACACATTAGCAAGGGGAAGACACCACTACACATGTGTAGTTCATTCCTCTTTTTGTATAGTTGGGTGACCAAACACATGGGGGGATATGAATATCCAAACCCCTTTCCCCTCCTAAAATAAACATTCGGATAGCAATTCTTAACATCACGGTAAGTTTACCTTTTAAGCTGGGTCTGACAGAAAATTTGAACAAGGTCAGGCTGGCATATTACTTTACCTTTCACCCATTTCCCCTATCTATGGGGGTGGTAACTGATGATGGCATAGGGACCATGGAGCAACGATCATATCTCTTAGCCTTCCGAGGAGGGGTGCTGGTGGTAAGGGTTGACTGAGCTAGTCTACAATCCATATAACCTACACCAGTTCACGAGGTAGTTAAAGTGCTTGAAAAGGTTGAACCTAAAGGTATATTTGGTGGTGAACCATGAGTTCCATCCTTTGATGATAAGGAAAAATTTTCTCATGTTCACATGAGAATATGGAAATATGCAAAATGAGCTACTGCCACCCACTACCATGTACAGGATAACCTGTAACTATGAAAGGAGTTGGGTGATCTCATATCCAAGGGTAATGCTAAGGTAGCAGACTTTTTAGACTAATGAAGTGGTAAGAACTAAACCTTGAGGATGGGTCAGTCTAGTGGCTGTAGTGGACCGTGTCGACAGATCTGGCCTAGTAGGTAGGGTGGCCATAGCGGGACCAGCGGTTCATGGGCCTACACAAGTAATGGGAGAAGAAAGAGGAGAAGAAACATCTAGCCCAATTATATTTGTAATGCAAAACTTGGAGATAGAGGATCCATCCGAGGGGTTTCACAAGACATTCACCTAAGCCCCCATGAAGTGGTTGTGTCGTGTAGACATCCCCAACAATGCAGTCTTTCCTAAGGCTTGGGACAACTGGGAAATTTATGTGCAGTTCTACGATCTTCACAGGATGTGGAAGCACCTAAATATGTATGGGATGTATCTCAATAGGATTGGTCATGCCAAGGCTAGATTCCTTAGGTATCAGGAATAGGGGAAAAAATACGTGATGGAGCTAGAGAACCTGGTACATTCTTGGGTCACTATTCATTCGATGACAGACCGGGTGAGGGTGCTACAAGACATGACCTCTCATCTACAACTTTCAACAACTGATTTGGATGTACATGCACCCTTTCTCAAGGAATCAGATGAATCTTGGGGGGATAATTCTTATCAAGGGATCCCCTCAGAGAGTGGAGATATCACATCCTCCATGGGAGAACTGGATGACCAATTTAAGGTAATCTCTAACTCACCTTCCCATGATGCACCCTTCCAATATTTATGATCCTCTAACTAAAACCTATTATGTGTCAGAGAATCTAGAATGAAGGACCCTTGATGTTAGGTATGAAGGTGTACCAATAAGTGTGGAGGAGAAATCTATGAGGCCTATTCCTAGGATATAAGTGACTGAAGGGACAAATGAAGTTGAGGAGGTAAGGGTGACCACCTCTGAATCTCTAGATCTCCCAGTAATCAATGGGGGTCCATGCCATCACACAATGATAGTGGTTTACTAGGAGCTCAATCTATTGATGCTCATCTCTTGTAAGTCTCTTATCTTCACAAAGTCATACTCTTCATTTTTTTCATCATATTGAATGACATGTTCCTTTTCTAAATAGTTCTGGAGGTACTACACACTCATCTATCAGAAGTGGATGAGGAATCTAGAGTCTCTTTCTTGATAGGGGATCCAATCCATGTTGAACTGGCTGTCCAAGATGATCAAGCCATGGTCCCATGTGAACAATTAATTATGTTTTTGATTGACTCTACTGGTGGGGTGGAACTCAAGGATGAAAGAAAAAATATTATTGAGGTGGGGTCAAATGAGGATGAACAACCTCATGATATGGATCCCATCCTATCTGATAACATGTCAGAAGATAATCATGCTACTGAGCTTCTGGTGACCTTTTATGAATATGATCTTGCACCACCCAAAGAACCAGAGGAATATGACTCTGATTTAGCTAAAGAGAACCACATCAGCCAAAATATGGTATGTAAATGCATCCAGTGTTTCATCCATCAGACTCTGGAACCACATGTGGTGGGCTAGATGGGGTCTCTTCGCCACTGGCTGTGCAACTTGTGCTCTTTTGGGGTGGATTCTTGAGGTCTTCATGCATTTATTCAAAAATTTATTGCCAAAAATATGTGATAAGGTATCAAACATCTGGATGTTTCCTAACATCAGTAGAAATTTAAAAGAATTTTCACATAACATGAGGTCAACCAGGAGATCCAACTACTAGAATAAAAAAATGGATGAGTGTTCCACCTTCATCGATACTCAATCAAAACTCATCATCCAATTGAAGGCTCATATATAGGTGGTTGAGGAGAATATAAGGAAGGTTTCATATCAAGTGGTTGATATAAAAGTTGAGAAGGACTAATAATAGTAATAATAACTAATCATCTAATTAAAGGCTCAGCTAGAGGTGGCTGAGGAGCAGATAAGGATGCTGGCATGTCAAGTGGACAATATCTGAGCCGAGCAGGACTGGGAACATATAAGAGACAAATATATTTACCTGGTGGCTAATGAGAAGGAAAAAAATGCTTAGGAAGTAAAAGAAGAACCTGGAGGCCACACACCAAATGTTGGCAGAGCTAAACCACTCTATCCCTAGAGCAGATCTGTAGGGGAAATTTTTCCAGGACCCATAAGAGGCTCTAATATGTGGATGTCACTGCTATTGTCAAAAATTGTTTTTTTATTCGAAACTTTGATTCATTTATGGGAACATTTATTTTTTATCTTCTTTAATTATCACATAATGACCATACTTGTGAGAAAACCAATGATCAATCCCTAAGCTCACGTGGGTCATGCTCAGTGTGAGAAACAAGGGATGAACACATGATTTATCATCTGTATGAGAATATCATATAATCATTGAACACTTGGTTTATGTTATTGTTTACTGGACACTGAAAGTTTTTGGGTTGAGAGAGGTTATGGTTAGAGAATAAGGCTCCTAGAATAGCCAAATTTCTTTTACAGTGTGCTCTAGTTCATGAATAAGATAACATAAGGGGTGATGGAATCTATCCGGACAAAGGGGAATGAAAAGTGTGAGTCACGATGCCCAAAATCTGGAACACAAGGAGAGTGGTATGGAAATAAAAGACAAATACTAATGATGTTTGATACATAGAATCCATTCCATTAGCTTGAAATGTGTATAAAAAAATAAGGTTCGACCAATGACCATGTTAGAAACACAAAATCTATCTCAAAATGTCATCCAAAAATATTCTAAGATATTGGACTAGGATGGTAGGTGAGAAAAAGTGGCATGAGAATGGGACTTTAGGGGGCCCCTTCAGACATGGAAGAGGATGAGGATTCAAATAAGGGGAATGCAAAGCGTGGTAATGAAGTGATGGAACATTCAAATGGATTCCAACACTCTCGAAATTACAACACCATGAGTTAGAACACATTGATGAAAGCATACTAGTCTGAAAAAGTATCAAAACCATTTTTCAATGAAGTTATATCCAGGATAATGAGCAAAAACTAAAAATTTGGACAATGTAGTAGATGAACAACACCGAGGAAGAGGACCACTCAGGCAAGGACCTAACACGTTTTATAGTTTTACATCATGAAACTGAGGATGATAGAAACAATATTACATCGTATGGTAAGGATGTCAAAAATGTTGTTTAACATCATATGGTAAGGAAAAATCATTGTACAATTTAACATTATGTTATCAGGATGCATCTCATAGTTTAGTGTCATGTGACTGGGACATTGCACATAGTTTAAGGTTGTACTGCATGGACCCTAGGCTCTTAGTTTAAGGTCATAGAGTTTGTACCCCATAAATTTCTATTCTGAGTGTACTTGTGTGACACATAAGAAGTAAACCCAATATTAATGAGAAGAAAAAGGCTTACATAACACACAAGAACCAGGAAATAGATGGATGTTGATGCGAATAAGGGATAAGGGGAACACATCACACCACACATACCTAGAGGGATCACACATACTTTAGAGTCATGATGTTTAGACTATGACTCTTAGTTTAAGGTTATAGAGTTTGGACCTAGGGCCCATTTTTGTGGCTCCACCACATTAGTGCACACCTTTTAATAAATACGAATCCCACATGAGTCATGCTTGGTGTGGGAAATAAGGAATGGTAGAGAGGCTCTACCTGACATGTGGTAGTGCATATTAGGGGTGACACCATGTGTTTATAATTCCATTACGACACAAGAAAGTGTGAAGGCGGTAAATAGAGACTTTAAAGATCTAGATAAAAGGGAAAGTGCTGAGTAGGGATCGACTTCTAACCATGTTTGAAACACAGGGACGACAACCATACTAGTCAATAATGGGGCAGGCAAACACAAGATCAACTATTGAGAAAATTTGAAACATAGGATTCACCATCTTCTTCCAGAGATCCATTAGAACATTGTACCATCATAGTGGGTGAGCCAAAATAGCTTAAGGACATCACTATTAGGAGGTCTATATGGATTTAAAAGGTTATGTTAATCTGTAATGAGAAGGACTCGAAGTGTGGAATGTGGTATATAGAAAATTAGGATTCAAACTTAGGTTCTGTAAATAGATTAAGTACGTATTTCATGCACCCTCTGGAAGGTAACATACATTGTTTAAAGTCATTTGTTCTAGACCACAAAAAACATTTTAAATTCATATTTCTTGGACTATAGGGGAAACATCCACTCCAAGGGTATATATACGACACAAAATCCTGACATGAATAGAGCCAAGGAGGCCCACGTACCACATACACACCTTAATATGAATTGCATATAGTTTAAGGTCATACTACTTAGACTATAATTGAGGCCAAGGGGACAAATGGTTAATGAAACTATGACTGATCCCAGAGATGAAAAGTCTGAGCATCACTTCATATCCCATAAATATGTGAATTAAGCCACATGTAGTTCTAGAACATAGTGTGGTGGATGACCAACATTGTTGGAAATGATCCTCTCTAGAAAAGGAATCTAGAGCATCCTCAGTTCGAAACAGGGGGAGTCTCAGTTTGGAATCCTGAATTGAGGAAATTGGACTATGTAGTTTAAATTCATACAACTCAGTCTATAGGGGCTGCAAAAAGTTTAAGGTCATGATGCTTGGACCCACTGGAAATAGTTTAAGGTCTTATTTCATGGATTGAAGATGAGTGTCCATAAAAAATATATGTAGTAAAATTTCTTGATAAAGCCATCATGTAAGAGGACCCCAGAGGACCTAACATCATACAACACATTCCTAAGGAGACTCACATACCGTTTAAAGTAAGAATTCTTAGACTAGATGTAAATAGTTTAAGGTCGTGTTACTCGGACCATGAGTTCTTAGTTTAAGGTCATAGATTTTGACCTTGGGGAAAATATTAATTAAAGTATGTTTATGCAGTGTGAGAGTTAACACTCGATGTAAATGGGGACCTAGGAGATCCTTCACCATGTAAAATAATCCTAACACTGATTGTGTACAATTTAAAGTCATACAGTTTTGACTATAACGGAGGCCAAGGGACTGAAAGCTTGGTGAATTTACAATTGGGACCAAAAACACTCTTAAGGGTTTTCTTCACAAGGGAACTGAGGCATCCCAAAATTATCATGAGGCATCCTGAATTTATTTAGAGTGGGGTCATAGTTTAATGTCATATGTTGAGGATGTTATCTCTTAGTTTAAATTCATAGAGTTCAGACCAAGATGGGAAGTGTCTCTAATGGGTATGTGTAGTGAGATGTCATGAAAAATACGATGTGAATGAGCCTAAGGGGATACAACACCATATGAAACATTCCAAGGGTGTTTTCTATACAATGTCATAATTTGTGATGCTTGGACTTGGAATTCTAGTTTAAGGTCATAGAGTTGGACCCTTTGTGAACAGTTTAAAGTCATGCTTCATGGAACATAAGGTGGATACAAGTTTATTTTCATGAAGCTCAAACCATTAGATCTTAGTTTAAGGTAAAAAAGTTTGGGCCATGGAGTGAAAAATACAAAAGGGATTTGCATAATGTAGTGACATAACAATACTGATGTGAATGAGGAAATAAGATATCTGTACACATCATATGAATTCTTAAAGAGGATTGCATATAGTTTAGAGCCATTATTATTGGACTCAAGCTCCTAGTTTATGGTCATAGAATTCAGATCATGGGATCTTTGAATTAATATATATATATATATATATATATATATATATATTTATATCCTGGAATATTGAGAAACTCGATGTGAACGAGGGCCAAAGAGACCCAACTCCACACCACATATTTATAAGGAGACTTGAACACAATTTAAATTCATGATGGTTAGACCAATTTGAGTCCAAAGGAATGAAAATATGATAAAATTACATATGTTCCCAAAGATAAAATGTTTGTGCATCACTACATATCCCATAAGGATGGGAATCAAGACACATGTAGTTTTTAAAGGAAAATATTCCTACATAGGACTGATCTATACATAGACAGAGGGAATATATATATATTTTTGTTTTGGGGTGGCTAGAATTGGATATAGAATCTAGGTGTCTCTACGTATCCTGTGTGGATATGAATCAATCCATACATAGTTCTGGAATATGGAATGGTAGATGACTAGTTCCAAGGGAGATCTCTCTCTGGTGAGAACATTATGGTGCCATGCAATTTGTCATCTTATATCCAGGAAGATGGTTGTCATGTAGTTTATCTTTATGAAACTAGGATGACAATTCTATATATTTTATGTTCATGGGACTTGGAAATTAAAAGAAAAATTTAATATAATGTTGTAGGGATGATGGGGAGAAAGAATTCCAAGGGGGACGTGCATGGAACAACAACTATAACCTGATGTGACTGGGGACCTATGAGGCCTACACAGCACATATTAAACTCCCAAGGAAGACTTTAAAATTGTTTAATTTCATGATGCTTGGACTTGAACATTTAGTTTAAGGTCATAGAATTCAGACCATAAGATGACTATTAGTTTAATGTCTTAAATCTTGGGCCAGGTGCCTAGTTTAATTCCATGTGCAAGGGATACCAATGAAATAAAATTTAAAACTCATACCATACATCCATTTTAACATCGTGCACCTAAGACGTTAGCTCATTATGTGAAGTACTACTTGAGAAACTTGGAATTAATTGGAGGAGTGATGTTATCTATATACATAGTTATCAAAGATTACACACCATTGGGATATATATTTTGAATTATATAAGGTCCTTCCCACTCGGGATCCAACTTTGGTGGCTTTCTACCTGATATCATTGGTGTCCTGAGGTCCAGTACCATGTCACCCTGGAGGAAGGATTGAAAGAAAACTTTCCTATTGAATTATCTCTCTATCTTGCTCTAATGCCTCTCTAGATTATTCATGTCCTAGAGTCTGTTCTCTTCAAGGTCTTTCATCTCAGCTAGATGGAATTATTCCATTTTTTCTGGAATCTTCTAGTCATAGAAAGCTGTTTGAAGTGATGGAAGATGAATCTAAATGGACATGACTTCCTTTTTTCCATACACCAAGGAATAGGGAGTCACATGGGTGGAACTTTGAGTTGTCATCTGATAAGCCCAAAGAGTGTTGGGGAGCTTGTCTAGATAACTCTTCTTATTCTGGACCACTATCTTCTGCAGAATGTTTTAGATGTTTTTTTGAATTCATTGATCTATCCATTATTTTATGCATGGTAGTGAGAATTATGCTTTGATCAGATACTGTATTTGGAGTATAGCTTATTTTTCTTAGAATCTTGGAAGTTTGTTCTATTTTTGATGAGAATTTCATGAGGCACTCTGAATCGATGAATGATGTGGGAGCTCAAAAACTCAACCAATGATTATTCCTTGACTTCCTTAAGAGGAATCACCTCTTCCCACATGGAAAAGAAATCTATCATGGTCACAATGAACTTGCACTGACAATCCATCACTAGAGGATGGGGTCCAATGACATTGATTCCCCAGACTACAAAGGGCCAAGAATACCTAGTAGTATGAGTTGGATCTAGTGGTCGATTCACAAAGTTGGAATAGATCTGACATGCATGGAACCTCTTAGAGAACTTGATATAGTCATGGACCATGGTGGGATTGAAGTAGCCCATCCTTCGAATCTGGCGTGACAACTTCAACCCTGTATGTTGACCACCACATGACCCAAAATTAACTTCATGCATAACATGGGGAATATCATCTCCTTGTATACAAAAAGGGATAATTCCATCAAATCCATGTAACTAGAGAGTCTAATCAAGGTTGGTCTCACTTTGAAGAGTGAAATTCACTGCATACCAGTAGATTCTATCATGTTTGGTTTGATATAGAGAGATGAATCCATGATGGAAATACTAAAAAGGGGGTTATCTAATGGAATATCTCCTTAGTTATTGGGGAATTTAGAGGTACTGATGTAAAACCATAGTTGGTTAGCTATTTTACCCAATGGATGTAAACATCATCCGAGATGATGGGTGAAATGACTCTTCGATGTGCCATATGAATGAACAGATCATCCTGGTCAGGATCTTAAGAGAAGTGGACAGACTGGATAAGGTGCTAGATCGACCATTCTGTGACCAAGAAAAATTAGTTACCTCTAGTTGAGAAGGGAACTGGGCCACCAGATGGGGATTTTGTTGGGACCACTTTGTGTATGAAGATTGTATTTGTTGTCAACAGTTGTCAATACTGGTCAAAATGAATAATAAGATAAAGAAGGACTTCAATACTGGTCAAAATGAAGAAGAAGATGAATAAGGACTAAAAAGTTAGTGGAGATTAGCTGAAGTGAGGTTTCCTGGAGAATTGTTATGGAATTGTAGAATTGGATGTCATACTTGAGAAATTCTCTAAGAAGAACAATTCATACGATTGTTAAACTGATACTAAGTTCAAAGAACTTGTGTCAAAGGTGACACATCATTTACAACAATGAACAATGGGGAAGTATCATCCATATAAGGATGATTGAAGAAGAATGAGGATTTAAAGAAGACCATACAATGCTTCACAATTGCATTAGAACCATGCAAGATCTTACTTGAAGAAAAGAATCAAATGATTTGAATGAAGTAGAGAATGATTTATGAAGAAGAAAAGAGAGTGTGGAAGGGCTTGGAATTCTAAGAAGGTCATGAATTACACATTGCCTTGAAATCAGATGATTTTTACACTGTTCTTAAAGTTCCAAATACATGTATCAAATGTGATACATTGTCTGCAACATTGAAGGTATTTAAAGAAGCTTCAATACTCCACTTTTGGATGAAGATAGATGATTGGAGTTCTTTGGAATTAACACTCCAAAAGGAATTGAGGATTTGAAGTGAGGATGAATAAGTACTTTGGAAATCATATTCCAAATAGAATGGACTAACTATGACGATGATTTGCTAATTTTTATTTCACAAATATCATAAGTTTGGAGAACTTGTGATGCAAGCCTTATGAAGAGTAGAGAGAGTAAATAAGTGATTTTGTCAAAGGAAAGAAAGTGACGCGTAAGTCAAGAGTGGCGCACAAGTATTGGTGTACAAGTGTAAGTGGCACGAAAGTCATATTTCAAGATCATCACATAAAAATTTGACAAAGGAAATAAAATGGCACGCAAGTTAAAGATTGGCACGCAAGTAAAAAAGTGGCACACAAGTATAAGTGGTGCGCAAGTGTGGCATGCAAGTATAAGTGGCGTACAAGTGAATGTTGTGCGCAAGTCATATTCCAACATCATCATATCAAAATATGACAAAGGAAAGAAAGTGTCGCACTAGTGATGGAAGGGTGCAGAAGTGATGGAGCGGCGTGAAAGTGATGGAGTGACATGCAAGTTGGAACGACGCACAAGTGTATGTGGTGCACAAGTCACCAAAATGCCTATAAATAGATGAATAGTCTCCTCATTTTTCTATGATCAAAACTTAAGTGAAAATTAGAGCTCTGATCGCGCAAGTAGTAGAAGGTGCTCTGATCACGCAAGTAGCAGAGGGCAGCACACAAGCTGAAGTGGCGCGCAAGGTGAAGGTTATTTATAAGGCACGCAAGTAGGGTGTCACACAAGTTTTGTCATGCAAGTTTTGTTGTGCAAGTTTTGTCGCGCAAGTTGACAGAGGCGCACAAGCAGGGAGGTGATTTCAAGAAGTGGATTGTGTATAAGCCAAAGGCGGCACACAAGTTGTGAGTTAGGCTCAATGGTGGTGCACAAGTAGTGAGTAGGTGTCCAAGCAAGTGGCACACAAATAGTGAGGCACGCAAGCAGGGAGGTGCGCAAGCAGGTGGCGCACAAGCAGGGAGGCGCCCAAGCTGAGTGGCGCACAAACAGAGTAGCGTGCAACCAGGGTGGTGCGCAAGTAAGTATTGGCACGCAAGCTCAAGATGAAGAAGAAGAAGAAGAAGAGATAGGTGTAGATGGTTTTGCACTGAAAGAGAATGTGTGAATAAGAGTAGGTTTTAGTGCAGCTAGTTTTTCATTGAAGAAGCAGAAGAAGAAGAAGAAGAAGAGTGAGTAGCTTATAGGTTTGCTGCATAGAAAGAATAGAAGAAGACGAAGAAGAATAGAGTATGCCCAATTGAAGGCTACAATTATTTAGGGAAGTTTAATTTAGATGATTCTATGTGAGCAGATCCTCAGTGTTTGAATAGTCACATTGGTGTATGTGATTCTAGCTAGAGAAATAATAATATTAGTGCAGTCAGTTGTTGCACTAATAAGAAGAAAGAAGAAGAACTAGTGCAGTTGGTTTTTTCACTAGAGAAGAAGAGAAAGAAAGAAGAGAATTGATTGCCTACTGCTTTGCAAGCAATCAAGTGAAGAGAACTGAAATAGATCAAGAGTAGAACCTGCCTTTTGAAGAAGGAAGAAGACTGTCTCCATAGGTAGTATAAAGAACCAGCTAGATGCTACAAGTTGGGCTAGGTCATCACCAGTCTAGGGAAGAGGATCGTTTCCCAACCCCCTCTAAATTATAGGGACTTACACTGGCTAGAGGATTATTTTCCTAGCCACTCCACTATAATTTCATATCACATCATAGTGGATAATCCATGCACTGGTCATACCCATGCATGGAAATGATGTAGCTACTCTTATTGAATGGTGAACCTTGTAAAAACATCGTGTGCATATTTTTACTGATTTCTATTATTTCATGCGATAGGGAAAATAGAATAAGAGAATCAAGATCCTAACAGGTCAAGAGGTACATGGATAAAAGTTGGAATTGGTTTAAAAAGTCCCCAAAACTGATTCACCCCCTCTAAGTGTTAGGTATATCCCAAACTGGACTTCTCAGATTTCACTCTAGAAAGGGAACAAGTTCTGGCTTTCTGACGATGTAATCAACATTGATTTTCTTGATGAATAACATATAGTATCACTTTTCATGAAAATAGGGGACATCAATCTAGAGGGAAGATCAAGACAAGTAGTGAGAGCCAAATACTCTACCTCATTGTTGGTGCAGCCTTCTAAAAATAGGAATGAGTAGGTAAGAACCACCTGTGCAGGAGTGATGAAGACAATACCTAAGCCTACTGTGTTGATATTGGGATTATTGAACCTCATTTCGGTTGGGCTTCGGAAGGCACTATAAAAATTTATTTACCAATTGGTTATAGCCTGGTCCACTAAGAGGATAGCCTCATCTAGGAAATCAACATCGAGAGGTGATTCTTTGGTGGCTGTATGGGTGGATAGAAAGTTATCCAATGCTTAACCCTTAATGAATTTATATGGAATGAACTTAATTTCAAACTACTAAAGAATCACTACCCAATGTTCTAGTCATACTATCAACATCATGTGATTTATTATATACTTTTAAAGATCCAAATAGGACACCAATTGTATCTCATGATGTTGAAAATAATGAAACAACTTCTACATTGAAAAAAACCAATGCAAGGAAGCTCTTCTCGATATGAGAATATCTAGATTCTATGTCATAAAGAAAGTGACTAATATAGTATAAACGGTTCTATATCCCTTCATTGTTCTTTTGATAGAAAAGGGAACTAAGAGAACATTTTAGGGTGGTCACTTAAAGAAATAGAGGCTTTCTTAAGATGGATGGTATCAGAACAGGAGGCTGTAGTAGGTAATTCTTGATTTCCTCAAATACAGTCTGGAACTCTTCATCCCATTGGTAGGAGATACCTTTCTTTAAGAGCCTAGAAAAGGGATTACACTTTCCGTCCAGATTCACAATGAATTAATGTTTATAGGATAAGTGTCCTTGAAGGCCTTAGATCTCCCAGAGTATACTTAGAGGAGGAATCTGGATAATGGCCTTAGTCTTCTCCAGGTCGATCTCAATGCCTCTGTATCTAAAAATTAAGATGAGAAACTTCTTAAAGGTTACCCTAAAGGCACAATTTAAGGGTTTCGTTTTCAAATGATAGGAGGAGAGGAATCCGAACAACTTCTCAAGAACTCTAATATGGTCTTGAAACTGGTAGTATTTGACCTTCAAATCATCCACATAACATTCCACTAGGGTCCTGAGGATTGGTTTAAAGATGCGGTGAAAAGTCCACTGATAAGTGGGTCCTTCATTATTCAAACCAAAATGCATTACCTAATAGTAGAAGGTCCCTTGAGGCATTGTGAAGGTGGTATAATACTCATCCTTGGGGTCCTTCCCAATCTGGTTGTATGAAAAATTTCCATCTATGAAGGTGAGATCCTGAAATCTAACTATGGCATGGATCAATAGTTTTGTCATTGGAAGGGAAAAATCATCCTTTAGACAGTGATGGTTGAGATCGTAGAAGTAGATACAAACTATGATTTTCTCATTCTTATTCATGACTAGGATGATTTTGGTTATCCACTTGGGGTACTGAACTTCCTTGATGAAATTGGATTTGATAATCTTATTGACTTTGGCCTCGACTATGACACCATGAGAAGGGTGAATTTTTCTAGGAGGCTTCTTGAACCTGTGATAGTTCATTGGGAGACCAAGACAGTGGAAAAAATACCTAAGAGTCTAGCCCTATAATCTCTTCATAAATCTTGGAAAACACATAATGATGTACCTTCAGGAAATCCATGCATTATTGCTATTACTATGGAGGCATGGCTATATTGATCAACATTGGCCCTGGATCATTCTCAGTAACAAGGTTCACCTGAACCAACTCATAAAAAGTTGTGAATATAATCTCTTAAAATGAAGGAGGAGAATCTTATAAGTCATATTCAATGTATAAGGTAGGGGAATCCGTAGGAGGAGATGGTTCGTCCATGTTGACTGATTTTGGGGGAACACTGGTGCCAGCTTGGGTAGATGCATAATTCTCACTGGGGGACTCCTGCTCTATTGAAACCATGGTGAAAGAATATATTGAACCAATTACATTAGGCCATCAACCACGAGGCCCATTATTGATCTAAAAAATTGTGTCATGTCGGTTTCTAGTGGTTCATCCCAGCTCGAAAAAACATGCGAGTATGGCATATAGTTGTATCCATGGGGTGAACATCTCGATATCTTATAGGGGTAGGGGCTTCAAGAATCACCCTATCCTGGTCTGTGTAGGAATATGAGGTAATCATCTTATTTTCTTTATACCTGGGTATGAGGCTCCATTTCCTCCCAAAAATGACAAAGAAATTCCCCAAGTTTGGCATCATAGACTCCAACTGGTGGATTGGGAGGATTAAAGCATCATCCAAATCTATCCACTGGCTGACTAAAATGATGGTGTGCTGAACCTCATTGGTTTCAACCTACTTTTCATTTCTCTTGTAATAGGTGGCATCTAGATAGTGTGATTTATAGGATTCAAAGGGAGATGCATCACCTTGAATCTTTCCTAGTATAACATTGAGAGAATACTTGAGGCATTGGTGATATGAGGAGGGATATACAACATGAAGATGAAGCTAGGTCCTACCCATCAATGCATTATTTATGGTATTCCATGAGACAACCATGAACTTGGTGTTTTCTATCAATCCACCAAAATAGGTCTTCAAATTTATTCTGCCACACGATCTTTGCTCGGTCCTATTATAACCTTGAATCTTCAAATTGGATGGACTGAAATATTCTTCAGTTAGTTCCAAACTGCAGAGCATATGGTTTAGGATGAGATTGATCCCAAAACCTATGTCGAATAAACATCGACGAATCTCCACTCCATTGAACTGAATGGTGATGTGTAGTGGGTGGATGTGACCCTACACGTGGGATACCTCATCTTCTCCAAAGAAAGAAATGATGGATTTGAAATATTCTCACTTGAAATCCTTAGTATTGAAGTTCTTTATGACTGCTACCTCTATTTTAAACTGGAGGGGGCTCTTGAAGACCTCAATGATAGATTCACACATCTCTTCTGATAGGAGGAGGGTCTTGAGGATCAAGAGATTTTAAGGAATGCAAGAGAGTTGCTTAAGAACATCAAACTTCTATGAAAAACACATATTTCTACTCATAGGGGGTTTCTCTTTGGCAGGAGGCATGATGGTTACTATTGGACAGACCACCAGATTCTGGATGGTGCTAGAAATATCATTATTCTCATCAGATAACTCACAGAGAACCACTACTGGATGACTATTGGTTGTCAGAGGCTTGATGTTGGATAAACTAAGCCAATCATGATGTGGATGCAACTATTCTGCCTGATCAATTAACACGGTAAGCTATGGTGGTGATTCTGAAAGAGCAGTCTTAGAGGCTTGTGGCTGCTAAGCTTTTCACAAAACCTAATGTCTGATCTCAGTAGAATTCACATCAAGGCTTGAAACACCTTTTCTATTTTCATGCCCATGAATTATTCTTCTATGACGTCATACGAAGGCACTCGAGGGACTTTATTGACATTCCTTGTTATTGGGGACCATGTAGGGATCCGCCAATTCCATGGTATATATTCATGGAGACATACTATGGGTCATCATCAGTGGAATCATACAATGCTGGGTAGACCCTTGAAGTGATTCCCAACTCTAGAGGCATGAAGTTATCGAATGTGAGGGACAACTTCGGCACAAGTAAGGGAATTTTCTTTCCCTTACGCCATCAATTCCTACTCTTATGAGATGTATAAGGCTATGGCGTGGATGTAGAAGTAGTAGTCAGGGAAGGCGTAGAAACTTTAGGAAGGCTAGCCTAAGAGGGAACTGATGACACCATGGGAAAGAGAGAATGCCCTAAGAGGCAACTAGTCACCGTGATTCTGATTTCATGGTTAGAAACCTATTGACATTCACCTTCGCTACCGCTGTCAAGATCGACAGAGATATGTTTTCCACCAAGGACAAAAATTGGCCCAACCTGACCACACCATTTTACACTTGGTCTTGAATATAATCCTTGTACACATATCATTTCTTGATGGTATGTACAAGGATTATGTTAAAAGGTAATTGGTTAGGGTGATCAGTGAGATCGACCTCATGGGGCTTATTGCACCTTGGCATCTTCATAAGCCCTTGTTCCAAGGCATTGAGAAAATAATAAGGAACCTATGAATCCTTAAAAGTGTAGTTATGGTTTTTCTTTTATAGGAAGGGAACTTTGGGTGCCTAGTCTTGATGGGGGGTTTGATCCTGAAAAGGGGCTAGAACCACATTGTCTCATCGAGATGGTATTGATTGGAGAGGTGGTTCTTGTTGATTATATGCTATGTGAGGATGATCTTGATGCTATTGCACTTGATGAGGCTATGATGGGTGAGGCTATTTTGAAAATAGATCTAATAGGTCTGGATCCTATACCTATACTATGGAGGTAGTCTCTACCTTGACGATTTTCCTTAAAGGAGTTGGAAGAGGTAATGGACCTACTTGCTTGGCATGTTTCAAGGTTTCTTCTAATCATATAAAAAAATACCCAAATACACCTGTAAAGTTCTGAGTGGTGAGGGGGGAGAGCAGTTTGGTTTTGATGTTTCCCATGCACATCATTAGTAGCTACTATTGGGTTAATGGCATATTGAGTGAATACATGAGACCCTTCCACCAGGTGCTGAAGTCTACAACACGCTCATCTGGTAGTTTTTTTCACTTAAAGAGGTTGGGAATGCTTGTCTTTCACATGGTGGAGCTGAACTGTTAGAGAAAATGACTATATAGGTCTTTGAAAACAGTAATGGACCTAATGGATAACTAGATGTACCAGATGAACACATGACCTTCCAACATCTAAACAAAACATCATAGATTGGTGGTATCCTACTAATCTAGTGCTTCCAACATGGGCCCCACCTCTAGATGAAGCGGGCCAAATAATGTAGTGGTTCACCCATCCTATTGAAGGGGGAAAATGTATGATTCTTGAAATTAGGGGTTTCTTGCATAACATCCACCCATACCAGATATGACTTTCCATCAGGTGGGATTTCCAACTATCACATCTCCAGAGCATCAAGGCGAGTGATGAGAGCAATTATCTAATCATCTTGGATGGGGTTCCTATCTTGATGAGGATCCTTGGCCACTATTGAATTGAAAGTCTCACCAATACTGTAGGATGGCTCAGCAGCCTGTGGAGAATCTTGACCCGGGTCCCCAGGAAGTTTATCTCGCTGCTCATGCAGATTTTATGATGCATGGCATGGTCATTTTCTATAAAATTTTGCCTCTAATCTATTGGGATGATTGGTATAATCAGGCTTAATGGGGAGAAACTATCTGAGAAGGGATTATGGATACCCTTACTACCGCAGTGGAGGAGAAACACGATCCTATCGAGGAGTGCAATAAATCGGGTGCCGCTCAAAACAGAGCTCATCAACGACCCACCTATAATCTGAAACTTGCTGAAGTAAGTTGGTGACTATAGGAGCGAACTCTATCTTCTGCACATCATTAGTAGGCTTATATGTGTCGAAGGCCTTAAAGGTTCCAATCTTCTCTTTACCCTTATTGGTATTCAGATTGGAAGGAAATGATGTAGAGGGATCTACAAGGCTGAGTGCCTCAATTTTTAGGCGAGTAAAAATGCTTGTATGAGGGTCTACCTATTACTTCACTACCCTATAGGGAGGTTTCTCCCTATAGGATCCTGATTTGGAACCCCCATCCTCAGTCAAGTGGTCCATATTCACCATAAAACCACCTAATGTCATATCCTAGATATCGATAGGTAGGTCTGGTTATCATAGGATATGACTAAAGTGCAGAGAATCATAACATCCCTGGCCCTAGATCATCACATTTGGGAATTACTCCTCCACAATTATATGGATAACTATTCTCTTTACACATCTCTACTGGAGGGTCCGGTGGTAGATGGGTGACTCAGGGTGTTGATCCACTAGAAGTGCTACTAACTCAACCATGTGAGGCTTCTGGTTGATGTCATCTAAGTGTTACTGACTTCCTGGATAGACCAACCGACAATCATAGAGAAAAAATGTGTCATCTAGATAGTCTGACAGAAGCACATGACCTGGTCCTCAAATGGGATTCTGAGATGTCAAATTTAGGAACCACATTCGGCAAGAACATGATGGAAAACTGATTGGAAGCCATCATATCCCACAAGGATGGTTCTTCAGGGTAGGGAAGATCCTCGACATGTTTAGTAACTCCACGCTGGTGGGTGATGGTGCAGGGAGGACCTCTAATTTGATCAGTTGGGATATGGGGAGGACATCCATATTGATTTTAATTGGAGTGGGGATGACCTCCACTTTAACTGCTATAGGAGTGGGGAGGACCTCCACTCATGCTGTTTACATGGTAGGGAGGACCTCCAATTTGGTTGGTGGGAATATGGGTAGGGATTCCATACTTATTGTGAGGGTGGAGAGGACCTCTTATTTGGTGAGTTGAAGTTTGAGGAGGAACGTTTCACTAATCGAAATGGACACATGAATGAACTACATGGTAATAATTATGTTTATAGGGAGGAACTTTGTACTGGTTTTTGGATACATAGGGAGGACCTCCACTATGGATGGTGGAAACATGGGGAGGGCCTCCATGTTGACCATTGAAGTAGTGGGTAGGACATCCACTCTGGTTGGATGTGGTATGGTGAGGACCTTCATGTTGGCTAGTTATGAAGTTATGACCTTTTATTTGGTCATTTATGGAGTGGGGAGGACCTTCGATTGAGTTGGGAATGATGCCAGTAGGACCTTTATGCTGAAGGGATACGACATGGGGAGGGCCTCTTTGTTGACTGTTGGAAGAGGCATGGGGAGGACCTCTATACTGGTTATCGATAAATCAAGGATTTCCTCCGATTTGACCAATGTTGGGAACATGGGGAGGACCTTCATGTTTATAGTGAGAGAGAGGAGGACCTCATATTTGATTGGATATAGTATAAGTAGGGCCTCTGTATTGAATCTCATTATCACGGGCCATCTAGTAATGGATATTGACGATGATAGTGGTTGACCAATTCATCCCAACCTACCCGCTGGGTGGATGAGGTATCGATCCCAACTAATCATTGATGGGTCCCTGCTCTTTAGTGACATGGATTTGGAAGAATGCACTGGTAGTGAAAGGAGCCACTAGAGCAGTGGAAGATGATGTCCCTTGTTGGAAATACTCCTGAGTTTTCACCAAATGTTGGAATCAGATAATTCATATTGAGGCCGAAAGATAAGGGTAATAGTCCACCTATTCCTCGACCTAGAGAACCAGTTGCTATTGGAACTGATGGGGCATATTGGGATCCCTCCTTGGTGGATCCCTGGTAGTAGTTATAGTTAGGGTGACTCAGACATCCCCCAACTCCCCAGTGTAGGGGATAGATTCAGAGGATCATTTTAGGGAAATTCTACAAAAAAAATTGTCATTGGAGCGGGGAGAAGTATATCCCTACGTGTCCCTTGGGGGAAACAGTGTTAGTGAGGCGTAGAATCCTCCAGGTCCTAGCGGGCCATTTTATTTTTGGGAATGACCCTATCCTACTTGTACTGTCATATGAGGGTGTTTATCACCCTTCTCTAAATGATCTCCAAGGGTAAGATGGGGTGTGGGCTCCCCATAGCTGTTGGCATAGCAGATGTCATAGCGAAGGTAGATTTTTGTGGGATCACCACATTAACATTTATCATGCCCCTATATTTGTGAGAATTAGGTGGATGGTTTCCTATGTCTTGGGTCCTATAAAGAAGGAATATTTATTCATCAATATAGATTTAAGGAAATCATTTACCAATCCTCCACCATCATCTAATATTCCATGGTTAGAGATAGATACATGCTGACAATGTTGCAGGCTGGAATGCCCAACGTTTAACTGCCCCATTTTATAGTGAGTTCCATATCGGGCCCACTATTTTCTTAGTGGGTCCTAGAACCGGATAGCTAGATCTAGTAACATGATAATTCCCTGATGACTCGAACATTAATAGTCCCCATATTGAGGAGAATATTTTCACCTCAGACAACAATCCCTGATAAGATGACAAACATGGCTAATCCCCATGGTTGGAAAAGAAAAGTTTCATGTCGGGTTAACCATTATTTTTTCAGATGATTTTACTAGGGCACATCCTTCGGCGCGTATCGACTTGCGCTAGTGTCACATTTGTGTTACCCTAAATTACCACTTTCCAAAGGTGAGTGACATTCATCACTTTAACTGGTGTTGTATGCTCCCTGATTGAAATAGGATGAGGGGATGCCAGTTCCTCCTTCAATTGATTCCTACTTTGAACTCATCTCCTAGTCCAGGTATCCCTCATATATTTGATTCATGTCCGTGAAACTCATTCTTGGTGCCATCTCTTTGTGGAAACTGGTTAATTATGATGCTTTTGTCTAGAAATTCCAAGGGGTCTTGACAGGGAAACAACCTTCATTCTGAAGATTAGTCACATTAGGAATCGCTCGAATGTCTGGAAGCTAGGAACATTGGTCACCTATATCTTCCTTATAGGAGGGCATCTCATTAAGGTATATTAGATGTGGAAACTGATCCATCCTATGTCGATCACAAGGTATCTAATTCAAAAGACATATCTTCCAAGGCTTTCACCTCAAACATACCAAGTTTAGCATGAGGTAGCTGATTCCATAGGTGTATACCATACAAGGATTTCATCTCAGGTATCTCATGTTTGTAATGAGGTTGTAGTATTAAATGGATTTCAAGTTTAACATCTTGTAGAGATGGAATGTGATTGATTAGAACACCCTGTGAGGGATGATCATGGAGGCTCATCCCTAGGAGGGAGCACTAGTAGGGTTTACCAGATGGGAGGATTAGGGAGGTGCACCCCTAGGAGGGGGTGCCTTGGTTTACCATTGGTCAAGATTGAACCTCAGATACATGTCCTGTGTACCATACTTAGAATTTAGGAATCAAAACCCAAGTAGTTTGATGCTGCAGTTTAAGGTTATGTGAAGGGACCGGTCTATGTAGTTTAACATCATGTGGTAAGGTTTCTCATACTAGGAAAGGAGCATCAGTTATGGATGGTATGGGGATTACACATGAATTCTTCCCTTTACAATAATATTACTCTTGGTTGGATTGTGTGGGGATTATACATTGAAACATGATGATAAACTAAAATTATATACAAATTTTATAATCATTTTATTAATGATTATCCATGTTTTACTTGATAATGCACCAATTATGTGTTTATTATTTCAAGAAACATTTTTCCAAGGTTTCAAATAAAAAACTGGAGAAAATAACAAAAAATGATCATTACACATCATGAAACTCACTTACACGACATGTATTCATTTTTCATAGCATATGAAAATTTGTGAAGCAAGTCATGAAGGAATTACAATCCATGAAATGATTAAATGGCGTGATTCACCAATACAGGTCATGTAACATTCTAATATGAGTTAATTCTTTGAAGATCTAGATTGAAGGAAGAAACACACTGTGAAGGCCAATTTCCAATCTTGAAAGGAGTAAACTTCCAAATCTCGAAGATACATGATGAGATTCACGTGAGATTTTTGCAGGATTCAAAATTTACCATGAAAATATTGTATTGGAATTAAAATATGTGAAAACCCATTTCAAATTGTGTAATATCCCAATTATTTGCCTCCAACAAGTGCATAATGGAAATAAGGCTCAACAC
This sequence comes from Viscum album, assembly GCA_963277665.1. NCBI lineage: Eukaryota > Viridiplantae > Streptophyta > Magnoliopsida > Santalales > Viscaceae > Viscum > Viscum album. Next base: position 1,512,261,819 of record OY728127.1, on the reverse strand, counting down.
ATCTTCAGATTCACTCATTTTCTCCCATTTTTCACTCATTTTTTTCATCCTTCTCTATAAACTCAACTTTCATCCACTATTTTTTTAATTTTACATTTATTTAAGAAACGATGATTAAACTGTTCAAATCGTTCATCATTATTTTACATCACCAAGATGAGTTACATACATTCTCCATTTCAATTACCGACTGATGACAAACCCTTGCTATTTTCTTCCCTCTTATTATTTAAAGTAAGTTTTTGGTTAAAGTTGTGATTGATTCAAGTTTTAAATTTATTATTATTGAATCCATGATCTTTTATAGTTTAATATCAATTTTTATTGGTATGTTAATCATGTTTTCAATTCCTTACACTATCTTGATCAATTCTACCATGAGTGGCTAGAACACCTAGGGTAGGGGTTGAGAGTAGGGGTGTATGAATTTAATGAATATTTAATTCTAAAATTGGTAACCCTAAGGATAGTAATTAGGTTATGAAAACATTATTTTATCTAATTATTTTGAGAAACCCTGACCATAGGAAGTTATAAAGAACTACCCTAACCTGATTAGAGTAGAATAGGTTATGACCAATAACCTATGATACTTTCTTCCTTAGAAGCTAAGACTAATGCATCATTGTTGTAGCTATCTCCAGACCAAGGAATATTTTCCACTTAGATAGATATATTTGGTTTTACGATATTTGAATACTGTCATTTGATTTCTTCATATTCAAAACCTTAGGACTATACCAAGTTAAGATAAGGATTATCATTTTACCTGAACCCTGAAATTGATCATGATCCCTTCTATCTCTCTAATATTCATCCTAAAATACCTTAGCATTAGTTCTTTCCCAAACCCAATCAATTCATGAGGACTACTACATATAGGATTAAAATCCTTAGTTCCTACTATCTAATCATAATCCTCATGGGACCGACCCCGTACTGTCACTATACTACATCTTAGTAGAAAATGTAGTTTGGGAAACAATTAATCTAATCTGACTGTTTCCAGAATGAATTAAATAATGAATGTGGGTGCATCCAACTTTGGTGTCATTGGTAGGGATATTAAAGACTGTGCTACAACACAAAAACCTATTTAAAGAACCTAGTATTACCTTACCCATTCTCCCTTTCTCTTTTATTTTAAAACACCACTGCATCATTCTCCTTGAAGCTGAGTGCATGGATGAGGGCCCTTTGACTCATTGAAAGACCCTTGACACACAAGAAATAATTTCCTTAAAACCAAAAATTGAAAGGTGCATATCTACACTCCACCATTTTAAAATGTTTGGCCACAAAAATCCTACAAGTTCCAAACCACCAAACATTCAAAATTTGCAACATGAAATACATGGAGAGAATCCCATGCAACAATAATTCAACATTATGTATTATGGTTTTCCATCAATCCTTGGTAATACACCCCACATTTTACACCCTCCTTTTCAGGTGCACACATTTAAAATCAAAACTGGACTCATTTAAATGTTCCATAATATGGGACAGTTTAGTGGAATTCAAAGTGAAAATGCCCATGAACATATTTCCAACTTCCTAGAAGTCTAAAATATGTTTCACAGCCAGGGAGTATCTTATGATGCTATAAGTCTTTGAGTATTTACCTTCTCCCTATGAAACGAAGCCAAGGATTGGCTCAAAATTCATGCTCCCAAGTCCATCACAACTTGGGATAAATTTTCCAAGAAATTATTAGACAAGTACTTATTGCCTATCTATACATGTAAATTATAGAATAAAATCCATAAGTCCACTCAAACTGATGGAGAGTTAGCATGTGAAGCATGATAATGTTTCAAGGAACTTACTCATAAGTTCCCACATCACAGACTTGATATGTGGATACAACTCTAAACATTTCATTAGGGACTCCAACTAACTGCTCACATAGTTGTTGATGTCACCCCTGATAGAGGACTGATGTTTAAAACACATGAGGCTGGCCAAGAAATTTTGGATGAATTCTCTCATAATAGAAGTCTATAGAAAAGTGATCATGAACCACCCTGTATGGAATCCACCAAGTTGAATAACATACTCAATTAGAAGCACAAGTAGAGGCCTTAACCAAGAAGCTTGAATCCTTTAAGCTACATGTTTCACTACCTCCCCCTCCTTCTCCTATTATGGAAATCCAATCATACAAAATTTATGGTGGAAAGAACCTATATCAAGAATGCACAAAAGGTGTTGAGTAATATAAAAGTCAAGATTATAATTAAATCAATTAAAATAAAAAAAAATCAACAATTTCAATAAATGAAAAATTATTATCACCAAAGGCCTACGGAACAACTGCAACAAAACAATCAAGGGTTCTACTAGCAAAGGAGTGGTCATGTACCATTCAGGAACCAAGGAACACTAAGATATCCACCAATGAATGTAGTGCATAGACCATCACAAAAATTAATGCAAAAAACCTTACCTCAAATATCACAACAATAATTTCATCCATCTCCCCCAAGACCTCCTGAACTAGTCATTAATCTTCAATTAAATTTTGAAAATATACTCTTATCCTTCATTCAAAAAGAAGATCTAGGGATGACCACCCAAGATAATGAAATGTATAATCAAAGGGTGGGGATTCGTTACCTCGAGCATTAAATGAGTTAGATCTCAGATAACTTATTAGAGATATTTCCAAGTACCCTACTTGGTAATATGGATACATACCCATGGGAAGAGGTAAAGGAAGTTATTATGAGGAGTGAAAAAGTGCTGTAATTTCAGAAACTATATGGAGGAGAAGAAAAAAAATCATAGGAAATGGAAAAAGCATACAACATCTATAGATTAAAAATATGATGAAAAAACAACTGAAACTACTCAAGATAAACCTTGAGAAGCACCCCATATGAAAATGATCAAATTCAAGAACAACCCAAAGAAGATGTCTATATTGCACCAACACCATATAAACCACCTCTCTCTTTCCCAGAAAGAATGAGGCAAGGAAGGATTAAAGGTGAAATATATGTTTTTTTTGGAGATGGTCAAGAAATTGCACATCAACATGCCATTTACTGAGGAAATCACCCAAATTCCTAGATATGTGAAATTTCTCAAGGATATTATTTCTAAAAAAAATAAAAATGGAATAACTAGGAGTCATATCACTAAATAAAGAGTGCTATGATATTGTTCAGTAGAAAATTCCACAAAAAATGAGAGATCCTAGGAGTTTTTTATATCCCATGCACAATAGGAGAATGTTACTTTGGAAGATCCATATGTGATTTAAGATCCAACATCATACTTATTACTATTAGTGTATTATGAAAAGTAGGACTAGAGGAACTCAAAATGAGTAGAGTAGCACTCCAATTAGTTGAACGATCATTGAAGTATCCCTGAGGACTTCTTAGGGATGTCTTAGTTAAAGTAAACAAGTTAATTTCTCCAGAAAACTTCCTCATTTTGACATGGAAGAGGAAGAATACATTTCAATAATACTAGGATGACCATTCCTAACTATCGAGAAGGAACTGATTGATTTAAATCAAGGAAGACTCATATTCCGAGTAGGTGATGAACACACTATGTTCAACCTGGAAAAAGAAGCAAAACAAATAGATGATTCTTTTGACTGCCAAGATATATTTCTCACATATGAAATAAGTGAGTACTTAAACATTGAATAATATAGTTATGAAATTCCCCCTAATGGGGATGAGGGATATTAATTTTAGGAAGTAAACTACATAAACCTCTTGCAAGGGAAAACATCCCACCATTCATACCCTTGATCATTCCTCCATCAGAACTAGAACAAAAAACCTTCACCAGTACACTCAAATATTATTTTCTAGAGACTTATACTGCATTTATGGTCATCATTAACACTTAATGGACATAGTCAAAAGAGTAAAAATTGATTTAAGTCTTGAAAAAACATAATTAGTCCATTTCCTGGTGGGTGGCTAACATCAAAGGGATCAATCTTTCTTTACGCACCCATAAAAGTTTACTAGAGGAAGGTGTAAAACCTAAACTCCAACCCCATAGGAGACTCACCCCACCAATTAAGGATGTTGTTAAAAAATAAGCATTAAAACTTATAGATATTGGAATAATTTTTTCAATCTATGATAGTGAGTGGGTTATCGCACTATAGGTCATTATAGATAAATATGGTCTCACAGTTGAAGAAAATGATGAAGATAAATTGATCTCAACTCACATGATCACTATATGAAGAGTATGCATGGGTTACAGAAACATAAATGTGGAAAAAAGGAAAGATAATTTCCCCTTACCCTTCATGGATCTAATTCTTAAGATATTACAAAGTCATGAATTTTATTGTTTCCTAGATAGAAATTTGGGATACAATCATATTGCATTCAAACCATATCATTATTCTAAAAAAACATTCACATGTCCATTTGGAACCTTTTCCTACAGGTGCATATCGTTTGACACGTGTAGTGTACTAAAACTCTTTAAAAGTGAGTGGAACACATATTAAATTATATGGTAGAGGAATTCCTAAAAATTTTCATGGATGACTTCTTTGTTTTTGGAAGATATTTCGAGGTTTTCCTAAGAAATATTGAGTTAGTCCTACAAAACTATAGAGATGAGTTCTTGGTTTTAAACTTGGAAGAATTCCACTTTATGGTTCAAGGAGGCATATTACTTGGATAAAAAATTTCTAAGGATGTCGTAGAAGTAGATCCAACTAAAATAAAAGTGATGAAATATTTACCTGATCCCTCGACAGTCAGAGGCATAAGGATATTTATAGTCCATAAATATTCTATCAGTGATTCATGAAAGATTTTTTAAATGTTTTTCACCCTCTGACACACCTATTATAAAAGGAAACAACATTTTAATTAATTGAATAATTTTTGTGGTAATTCAACACTTTAATGAAAATCCTAGTGGCCTCTCTGTTATCATTTCACTAGATTGGTAAAAATAGTTTGAATTGATGTGTGATGCCCATGAATTTACTATTAGCACTGTCCTAGGACAATGAGTTGGTCACATATTTTTCCCCATCTACTATGGTAGTCACATAATGAATGAAGTTAAAGTGAACTATACTACTATAGAGAAGGATCTCTTATCATCTGTCTTTGATTTTAAGAAAATTATCTCATATATGGTTTTTTCAAAAGTAATTGTGCACACTGACCATGCTACCCTATGATATTTGATGAATATAAAAAGATTCCAATCCGAGACTGGTAAGGTGCATCCTGTTACTATAAGAGTTTGACATCATCATCAAGGATACCAAAGGAACATAACTTTTTTTGCTGACCATCTGTCTCAAATTCCACTGTAACTTATAATGAATGATGTCAAACTCTACAATTGGATTAATTGGAAGAGACACGAAATGATTATTATGAAAATTATAATATTTATAAATAAAAAACCAATAAATGGAATGATCAATGCATTATGAGGTGTATTTTTTCCCAAGTTATAAGGTATTATTGTTTAACTCATGATTAAAACTATTCATTGGGAAGATGAAATCTAGATAGTCAAGGACCTTAGTGTTCATTCAAGTATTTCCTTATGAGACCATATAAATTCAGAAAGGAGGTGGACCACCATTCAAGGTAAATGGTTAAAGGTTGAAAATCTATCAAGAAAACTTTCATGAGGGGTGTGTCATCAGCTTGAAATTCATATCTGAACATCAAAAAGTCACGCTTTTGATGTTAAATGAAGAAATACTTAGAAGGAAACCCAAGATTGGTAACCTTTGGCTAGATTAGGTTAGAATAATCTTTAGAATATTTTGAGGCTTTCTAGGGGAAAATAAGCAGACTCTAGTTTAAAAACTGGGAAAAAATAAATAATTACTTGCTGTGTATCCATAATTAACAATGTGTACTATTCACTTATAGAAAAAATTTTAAATCCAAAATTACACATCGTGTACCTCAAATACATGTTGTGTAATATCCAGATATTTTTAAGTCATGAACCTAGGGTTCATGACTCTTTCCACCCCTCCCATCTCTTGTCGCTGACACCTAACCCCAACTGCCCTCTCCTCTCTTACTGCTCGTACTCGATCCCTACCACACCTCCCTCTCTCTTCATCCCTCAAGCCCACATATCCCTTATTAATCTGCACCTCTCTACATCCAACCCTACCTCTGAAATGGCATGCAGAAATATTGAGCAAACTCCTCCTACTGATCCCGTGCTTGAGCGAGATGATCTGCCACCAGTGAAGTGCTGATCAGGTGCCACACCTCCCACACCCTATGCATCTTCATCCTCTACTTCCACTACCATCCCTAAAGATCCAACTATTCTAGAGGGCTCTCAATCCATCTTCAATGGGTCATATGAGGGAGTCCACGCCCACCTACAACCAATCCTATATTTTTCAAACCCATAACACTATGTGGCACTCAATTGGCTGTAGGAAAAACCAATGTGGACCAAAAAAACTCTTGATTTGGCCATCCTCACTCGATTTCATATCTTCCAAGAGGTACTAAAACTCCTCAAACACCTGTTTATCTCCTCCATAATAAATGTATGTTAAGAGACTTACCAGATCTATTTCTAGAGTTTTTGGCTAGTTTTGAGGACATAATTTACAACCTCTACATCATATTAGGTAAAGGAGCTCACAAGATTTATTTCACAGAGTTTTTCATAGGAATATAAATTTATAATGATGAATTTTCCACATCCAAGGTATTCCACACCATGCATCTTGATCCATCAAAGTCAGTTTCAAAGCAGCTCAGGTGGTGATTGTAGGGGATTCTCACACTAAGCATGATCCCATGATTACAAATTCCACCTTACTATGAAGTCCATCACTCCACATTCTTCATAAGGCATTGAATCATGATTGGTATGCTCCTGACGAGTCTCAAGAAAGAGTTATACAGATGTAAATCATCATACTTATTACTGCCATGGGTGGACCGACCATCCAAATGGCCTCTCAGTTCACCATTTTACTATAGATTTGATGCACATAGGATGAAAGGCATGTTGATGGGTGGATCTTTCATCACCCATTTATCCCGTCATCTTAGTGAATTAGTAGCTACCCTTTAACTCACCTCCCTCGGTCTTGTGGAGTCCAATGACTTCCTAATGCTACAAAAGATGAAAATTCTGACCAAGGATGGTGAAAAATACCAATAGGATCTAGGAGTAGTTAGGGATACTAATGAGGCACTGGGAGATTATACATTAGATCCTGTACCAACACCATCCACCACCTTTACTCCAAACCCTCTAGATTCCATTCCAACACCTGACCCCATCATTATTACCTCATCAACCAGAACTACCACTTACCTTACTACTCCACCCACCCCATCTTATCTAGAATATCTCTAGGCTATACACTCATGCATTCTGGAGAATTGGTATCAGATCTCCCAACACCTGCATATCCCTTTTGCAGAGTTATCTCATTTCACTACCCCTTCATCAACACCATCATATTTTCCATCATATCATCCACCACCAGCCCCTACAAACCCTTAATCATCTACAACCCCTTCCCTAGCCACCACCCTGACTGACATACCATCAGAGCTAATGGACCCTACTAACCAGCAAGAGTATCTGGAAAAGAAGTCCCAAAGGAGAAAGGGCCAAGTATTCACCCCATCTATTGAGGCGCCTTTCATCGATCCAGATGACAAATCCACAGACACACTTCAGATCGGTACCTCCCCACCACTCATCATTGAGATAGATTCTAGCCCCATGAAACCACTTTCAATAGCTGATCAGCTAGTCCCTTCTACCATTACATTCATTGACCAGGTGGGGTAGCTATAGCCATGCTCTATTTAGGAGCATAATATAGAAGATATACTTGATGATGTTTCTTTCTCATAGTCTACACCAATACCCTCACCTATTTTTTGTACGCTTCTTGGGTGAATATTTTTTTAATATCGGTATTCCTTTTCACTACTATATAATTTCACATTATATATATATGGGATACTGTTTTTTCTTTATTTTACTTACCTTATTTTTCAATTCATTACACTATTATTGTAACCATGTCAAGATATTCTTCTTATTCTTCTATGGTCATCAATGAACTTGTATCGTCACCATCTTCCCTTTTTCTACATATGACTCAACATCTAGCTAATGTCGAGTGCTAGCTTCAGGATATATCACGTGATATCCATGATACACAATCACCACTATAACAAGCACAAATACCTTTCCTCTCACACAAGATTCATGCTTAGTACACTCCTGAAGTGATCAATATTGCCAAATGACCATGATAGCTAGAGGATAATACCATCAGTAGTTACATATAGCAGTAGAGAATAGAGCCATTGAATGATACTAACTAATCCACTAATCCATCCATCTAGACAATGATGTCATTGTTATCACTTTATGAGAGGCAACCCATAGTTTATTTATTTTAATTATTTTTTAACTTATGATTTTATTTTTGTATTCATTATTTATCTTTCACTTTTTAGTCAATGGCTACTTCGAGCTTAATTGTACACACATACCTATATATTTATAAAATGTTTTTCATTGCTATTCAATGTGCGCACTTTCCTATTTTATAGCTTACATATTTTTTATACCCTATGATCAAATGTTTTATCCAATGAATGATTTGTATTTCTAACCAATTATGTAGGTATCCCAATTACAAAATCAAGACTTCTCAAATTTCCCCATGGAATTCCACTCATTGTAGGTAGCTCTTGATTCGTTAGTATTAAGTTTTAAAAATTTTCAATTCCATTTTCTACACTCTATCTTTCATACCCCTCATGGACAATGAAAACATTGTATCATTTTATGTGTGTGGGTTTACTTCTTGAGTTTCAATATAGATACAATTGGATTATTTCTTGTTTTCATTTATCTTGGATACATTTTTCATTAGAAGTATGATTTAAACCTAAGACTCATTACACCCAGTTAAATAAAAGAAAATGATTATATGGAAACTATCATAAATACATGTTTTTCTCAGGTTTAGATTTTTAGAATGACTACTGATTTTAGTAATTTAATTAAAAATAAAAATTTTTGAACTTTCTTTTAATTGAATTATTACATGATATTATACACTAAGTGATTTCCATTTTTCTATATTTACTACCATTCCTGAGAGTATTCTGATCCTATTATTACATATTCTTTTCTGATCATATTTCTTGAGTGATACCTAGGACATGTAACCTATCAGAACTTACATTGTGATCTTATTGAGGATATTACTAAAAAAATCAAATTTTAATAAAAATGAGGCAATATTTACTGAATTACTTTTTCTTGAGACCCTCCTAAAATATTTCTTTCATTTATCTTGCAGTTTATATGAATTAATATTATAGGATGAAACTATTCCAAGATGATTATCCCTTCCCACCCTGTACTTTTTTTATCATACATGACTTTACTTTGAACTAGTGTGGGGGAATTTTTCAAGCCAATGGATATATGATGATTTTACTAAGGATATGTATTGTGGTGATTACTAGAATATTTTATTATGATCTATGTGTAATTTTTTGGTATTTCACGCCTATCCTGTTCCTTTTAAAAATATAAAAAGAAAAAGAAAAAAATTATTGGGTTGTATATTAGGAAGGTCAAAAATCGCCATTTCCAGACCAATGAATCCCCTGAAGAATCATATGTGGTTAGGGGAGGAATGAGATAAATATCCTAAACATGACTTTTGAAAAATAAATTTCAAGAAAAGAAAAAGAAAGGAATAGGATACCTTCTAGACTCACTTGATATATTCATGGATCCTCCTTGAGATTCTGGAATCATGTAATTAATTTGTTATGGGATGAGTTATTTAATTATGTTGTTCACGACATTCATAAAATATACTTTAGAGATTAACCTCATTTTTGAACCTATTATTTTCATTATCTACCCACCTTCCCATAGCCTCAGAGTTATTTGAACCTTTTTGCCGAAGCCCTCATGATTGATTTTATATTTTTCTTTACAAAGTGGATATGATAAAACCAATGCAATACTATGGTTAGGAAAATGTATTCATGGTATGAGCATAAATCAAGTTTCATTTCACTCTGAGTTATGAGATAAAATTCATTGTGAGGTAAATTGAAAATGGGTATAGAATTTAATGAAATATTAAGAAATTGTAATCAAAAGATTAATAATTTGTTTAAAGAACTGAACTATGAGGCATGAATGATTTTATATGCATGATTGATTTAGGAGGCTGACCTTTTCAGATTATATTTAGTTTTATTTACTAGGTTATAATGAATGTTTCTTATTTTAAAAATTTCTTACCTTTTTAAATCCCTGTTGAGATCTTTTTTTCTTAAATAGAAAAAATTGTTAAAGTGTGGGGGAATTTGATAATCTCAAATTTTATTCACATATCACAATAATTTTATTAAGTATTATCCATATTTTACTAGATAAAGAACCAGGTATGTGTTAATTATTACATGAAATAGGTTTTAAGGGTTTCAAAAAAAACTGGAGAAAAGAAACAAAAATGATCATTACACGCCATAAAACTCACTTGCACAACATGTAGTCATCTTTCATAGCATATGAAAAGTCAAGAAGAAATTCATGAAGGAATTAAAATACATGAAATTATTACATGACATGATTCACCAATACAAATTGTGTAATTTTCAAATCTCTATTTGTACTTTGGAGATCCATACCAAAGGAAGAAACACACCGTGAAGACCAGTTACACATTGCGAAAGGAGTCAACTTCTAAATCCCAAATATCCTGGGAAAGATTCACATGAGATTCACACAGGATTCAGAATTAATGGAGAAAATATTTGATCTAAATTACATGATGTGAAGACCCATTACATGTCATGTAATATCCAGATTATTTAACTTCAGTAGGCGCGCAGAGGATAGAAGGCTTAACACATCTTCAGATTCTCTCACTTTTCTCTCATTTTTATCTCATTCCTTCTTATTCATTCACTCTAAACTCAAATTATATCCATTCCTTTTATTATTTTACATCTATTTAATAACCTCTTATTAAAAATTTCAAAGCATTCATATTTCTTTTACATCACCCAGCTGATTTACATATGTTCTCCATTTGGATCACTAACCGATGAAAAACCCTTACTACGTTCTTCTATATTCTTGTTTCAAGCAAGTATTTGGTTGAAGTTTTCATTGATCCGAATTTTGAATTTATTATTCTTGAATTCATGATCTTATATAGTTTAATATCAATTTTTATTGGTATGTTAATCATGTTTTCAATTCCTTACTTGCTCTTGATCAATTCTACCATGAGTGGCTAAGCCACCCTAGGTTGGGGTCGAGAGTAGGGGTGTCTAAATTTAAATAATATTTAATTATAAAATTGGTAACCCTAAGTATAGTAATCTGGTTATGCAAACAATATTTTATCTAATTATTTTGAGAAACCCTAACCATGGGAAGTTCGAGAGAATGACCTTGACCTAATTGGAGTAGAATAGGTTATGACCAATAGACTATGATACTTTCTGCCTTAGAAGATAATCCTAATGCATCTAGGTTATAAATATCTACATACGAAGGAATAATTTCCACTTAGATAGATCTAGTTGGTTTGACCATAATCAACTAGTGTCCTTTTCTTGCTTTGCAGCCTAAGCCTTAGGACCATATCAAGTTAAGATTAAGATTATCATTTTACCAGAACCTTGAAATTGATGCTGATCCCTTCTCTCTCTCTGATATTAATCCTAAAATACCTTATCATTAGTTCTTTCCCAAACTCAATAAATTCACGAGGAATCCCATTCATAGGGTTCAAATCCTTATTTACTTTCATCCAGTCCCCATCCTCATGGGACCAACCTCGTACTATCACTATACTGCATCTTAATGGAAAGTGTAGTGTGTGAAAAAATAAATCTAATCTGACCAAAGAATGCACGAATTAAATGAAACATGTGGGTGTGTCACTTCCATAGTACTGCTAGGATAAATGATGTCATGGATGAGGCTTACATGTGTAAGCGACTTAATGGGGACCCAATAGGTATGTGACCTTTGGGTAGGGTTCATGACCTTACTGGGATGTGGCAGCCTGGGTAAAGATTAGGATGGATTTGGATAAAGTGGATGGAGTGCTAGGTTTGTACCTATGGGAGGCATACTATGTATCCCAGTTAATTGGGAATCAAATCCCATGTAGTTCGAGAAGGGTTTTAGGGATTACTCTAGGAGGGGTGCTCATTGAAGTGGAGCTTGTGGTTGGGGATTACTCTAGGAGGGATTCCCATTAAACGGGGGGACATGATGTGATTGGGGATTACACATGGAATCTTCCCTTGAAACATGTATGATTTGGGCTTTGACTAAATAGGAGGATTGGGGTGAAGACCAGATGTCATGGTTGTTTCTAACCCTTAAGTGCATGTGGGTCATGCTCAGTGTGAGAAATAGGAGGAAGAAGTAGACCTAATGCTCGTGTCATGAAAGATGCGTCAATGAGAGATGATATGGGGATTAGGCATGGAAGATACATGAGGAGGATATCATTTCTTATGGGGAGGATTTCATTCCATGTGGGGAGGATCTAACTCCATGCAAGGAAGATCTCAATTCTTGTGAGGATGGGTAGTGTAGAGACCATCCCTTTTTAGTCAAAAATGGAGCATCCTACACCCTTTCATATGGTAAGGCTGAAATTTAACATCATGTGGTGAGGATGATGGTATTGGGTCATTTTATGTTATACAACTCTGATGTGGGGGACTTGATCCTTACCCCTTGGGCTTACATAGCCGAATCTCATGCACCCTTGGGAGGGACATGACTTCAATAATTCTAGGGAGTAATGGTGTGGATGAGTGTTCAATTACGAGGTCCACATTAGCGTGCCTATGATGATAAGAAAAAGGAATAAATATTCCTATACTGAGAATAAAAAGGTAAATAGTAATCTCAGGCCACACTTGGAATGGAGTGGACAAAAAAAATGGTTGGTATAGGTCACATGGGGACTTGAAGTGTTGCTGCACCAATCCCGTATGGGTATGGAGGATTTAAACACTAAAAGTTAGTGAAGAGGTGTTAGAATAAGAGAGGAAACATGGAGAGGCCCAGTAGAGGGGCTTCATGAAGCAAGGGGCCTTGTAGAGAGGTACTTCGCAATTATTGAGTGCTTCACAAAGGTCAGGGGCTTTACAAAGGTGTAGGATTCATGAAGCATGGTGACCCTACCTTGGGATGAAGCCCTAGCTTGGGAATGGAGTGTTTTATGAAGGTTTAATGCTTCACAAATCCTAAAGTACCCCATAGGGAATTCTTCCTCCATGAAGGGTGTAGGACTTTGTGAAAGGCATCCCCGCTTTAGGTGGAGGTATTCAAAAACATATGGGAGGAGGTTTCACGAAACTCAGGTAACTTGGGTGGTATATTTTCTTTCTGGCTCATAATGATTGGGAGCCTCAAGAAATGGGAGAAATTTGAAATTCAAATGGTCATGTAACTATGATTTTATGTTGGAATGAGCCTGATATTTATAGGTAAAGGTGTTTTATCATGCTGGGAAGTGTTTTGTGAAGAAAATGGGAGCTTCACGAATGGTTACAGCTACGTCGGACTTGTAGAGCACAACGTAAACCCTTAGCACAGTCACATATCACCGTCAGACTCATAGATCATACCTTCAGAGCCTCACACGTTCTTGGAGGGAGAGGATTCTTCACAAAAGGGATTCAGGAAGAAGACCCTTAAGAGTGTTTTTGGGTCTATTTGAGCTAGTATTCCCTCCAAACCGGCTGTGGCCTTCTTGAATAATCCTATGAAATCTATTTTGGAACTAACAACCATGTTGGAATATTTCCATTACTTCATAATACCAAAACCGTATTCCATCCCATAATCAAAGACTTTTGGCAGGGTGTCTACTAATTCCTTGACCACTACTTTAAGAAACATTGTAAGGTTCTACATCAAAGTTCTAGAATCTCCCTCTCCTTCAAAGGGATCCTTTAAAAAACTTCTCACTCAAGGTGAGGCTTACCATATTCATAACACTATTATACCTTTAATGTTAGAGTCTACCATCCACATCTTTCATCACATCACACCTCAATTGGTCCCTCTCACTTAGGGAGGTTGTTCATCACATCCACTTCCCCCTTACTCAGGATTGGGTCACAACGTAACCAAAACCCTCTTATAAGTTGGGTATCACATGCACTAGTGGACTAATACCCTCTAAATTTGGATAGTCCCTACCAATACCCTCTCACTCAGGGTAAGAAAATACTACTATCAATCCATACCTTATCACTCAAGGTAGGCCCAAACCTTATAAACAAATAGGAATCCATAATACTCATGTTAGTTTGGCCAATTATTTCACACTCATTGTGGGGATAGGCCATGGGAATCTTCTTCGTGTAGTCTATCATCAAACATATATATGCACTGACACACACAATAAATAAAAAATTGGGCCAAAACCTGACACACCTTCTCCCAACATCATCAAATATGTGATAGTCACTCAAACCTAGAACCTAATATCTAATCATTACCACCAAATCACTTATATAAACCCTCAGTGAAATCATATCCTAGAGGATATATATGATCTGAGCCTTAACATATGTCCAAGTCCTCATAAAATTCACACATAAGAACCCAATACTCAGGTCCCATTTCACATCACACTCAGAAAATATCTTATCCCATAACTTGGAGGAAAACCCTATTTGACACACCCCATCCAATCATAAAGGACTTACCTCAATAAAAACACTCTACAAGCCTCAATCCACCCTGAAAAGTGTGTCACTCACTAGGAATCAGATGTACGATTATATCACACGACACTCTAAGTAACAAGCCACTCATCCCTACCTAAAATTTTTGGGAACCAACCTAGGCTCCCCATATCACCACTAATACCCTGAGACCTACCCAAGGTCTCACATCAACCTAACTAGAACCTTTACCCCTTGGTGATAAAGTTTTCAAGGGATCCCAAAATACCCAAGTGCTAAATATAACTTAACCTAATAATAGGAGGCTCGATGCCAACCTATATCTTCATTGAGGGTGTTACCAGTTCCTATCCATCCACCTAGTCCCATAAAAAATGCATGAAGTAAAGAAACCATGCATTAAAATTCATATATTTTTGTATTAAAGGGACCATTTACCTTGATATAGGAGTTACCACCCAATATAAGATCTTCTCACCCACAACCAATCACATTCATTCCTCATCTAATCTCGTACCACCACCAGATCTCCTATCCCAGGCCATAACACCAAAATAATTAATTAAAAAAAAGTATAATTAATTATTTAAATTAAACTAAACTGGTATATTCACAAAAAAAATCAGCTTCCATCACCACATCATCTAAACCAAACCCAATGAAATGTGTTCCACATTCTAGGACCTTCTATATACAATCCACATGAAAGATCCATTATCTTCTTCCGATTCCATGATGATTCAGTGGAATCATTATCAAAAACTTATACCAAATGACATAAAATTAGAGAGATATAATGAAAAAAAAACATGGACGAAGAAATATAATAACTCACCTGGAATAATCATTAAAATTTACTAATAACCATCTATTACCATGGGGAATCAAAGGGAGAGAGTAAGGGGGAGGGTTTAGTTGAAATGGACCTCCCCAAGAAACTATTCCATTTAAAAATCAAAGTGGGATGATTAGAAAATTACCAGTCAAACCCCACTAAAATAAACTAGGTGGAGACCCCTTAAGGTGTGGACATAGGGTCTATAATAAAAACTCATCACCCATGGAATCCCTATGGTGCAACCCTTAGGGTTTCGGGGAAAAGGACCACCCTTTCCCTCCAACAGTGGCATGAATAAGGGATCCTAAACACAATCCACCTTGTAGGGGGCAGACTAAGGCCCCTCTATAGTGAAACCCCTGGGCTTTAGCACGTGGATTTATTTATAGAAACCACCTTGATGAAACCCTTCACCCTTTACCCATGGCCTCCTTGTCTATGGATAACCATTATGTAATTCCCTTCGATGAACTATGATACTCTACCCACAGTTGAAATTTAAACTATAGGGCCACCCTGACCTCACTTAACCAATAACTCGAGCACCCAAACCTCAAAAGATCCTAATTCACATAAAAAACATCTATTTGAGATGTTCCAATGCTTAGATTCCTGATCCAAGTCCCAATTCACAAAAATGAACCATACTCTGAGATCAAAAATTAATCTTTCTTTGAAATTTTACAACCTTTAATGATGAATTTCATTATAATGTGTTGCATTAATTGAAATTTCAATAAAAATCGATTTCTTATCCAGATTGATACATAACAATTTCCAAAAATCTCAATAGATTTATCATCTACAAGATGCACCTTACCAAATATTATATAAGTATAGTTTCTAATACACCCATATTAGATGTTATGTGAAATGAAGATCCAAAGTATACTATCAAAGACTCAAGTGATCTAGTGAAACTCAATAGTAAACCTCTTGTATCTTATGATATATGATTCACAGATCCACTTCCAAAAGTAAATCTTTCAGATTTAACCCTCAACTTATTGCAATCCTTCTACAGGTGAACTTTCTTACCACAATTCTAACCCATGGCACCACCTTATACTAAGCTAATCGTACTATGAATTATTATTCCTTTACGTGTATTATAGCCTTTATATATAGTGGAAATATCCCTTACTTATACACTTTAGGTGCATCTATAAGATTCTCAGATCTCCTTCCAATGAAGTTCCTTATTCAAAATTAAATATCTAATATACCAAAATGAAAGGATTTTTTTTTCATATGTTACTCACCATGATCACCATTATATCCCACGACTCATGGAGTGTTGAAAGTAACAATGAAACCCACACCTGATCAAAAATTTTCACCTTCACTAATTCCAATTGATACTTTATAATGTCAAATTCATTGATGTGATCTTCTATAGGCTTAAATTGTGACATCATATAAGGCCCCAGCCTTAAACCTTACTCAATCTTGAGTTATTACAAGATTACACATTGAGGATCTTTTCGGGTTTAGAGTTTTAGAGAATTAGATCATAAAACTTGCATTACATTCCACATATAAACAAAGTGGTTACATAAAGATAGTATTCTCAATTCCCATCAATGGAAACACATTTAAAATAAAACATGGATTATTTCTTGACACATCCTTGACTCTATCATCTTTTCATGTACCTTTCCTATGACCTGTGAAAAACATTTCAAAAACTTGGGATGAGCATAAAAACTCAGTATGGGTTATAAAAAAAACATGGAAAGGAAACATGAGTTCATATATACATAAGAATGAAATCATACTTTACCCATAAAACATAGGCACTTTAAAAAACCTCATAAAATCATGAATAAATCATAGAAATCATAAGACATAAAGGTAACTTGAGGCATTCATAACATTCTTACGTAGGGAGTAACCCTCTTGGTTACGTTTGGAATACCCATCACAGTATACTCCCTAAAATCTCTTCGGAGAAACCTTAACGTTTCACTCCTTCGCGTTACCCAATGCATTGGAGAGCTATAACGGGCTCACCCGCCCTTAGTTTATCACGGAACCACATGTCTTCATAATAATGCCCAAGAACCATAACATAATCATATCACATAAAACATGCATAAAGGAAACATAAAATTTCCACATTTCAATCATGAGATATCAATACAACACATTGATATAAAAACATTATGAAAACCATTTGCAATACTAAAATAAAAGAAAAGTAAAACATGGTATTTATTTTTCTTTTAAAAAGAAGGTATGGCTTGTAGAGGAAGCCGAAACTCAAATAACGGTCACAACGGCGGAGAAGTCATTGTCGCCGCATACGTACGACCAAAAACATTCCCTTTTGTCGTTTAGTAAAAGCTTCGTATAAAAAATATTCCTTTTGAATAAACATAAAAGTCAAAGGGGTTTATACACCGTATAAAAGAAAGTTGTGTATAAAATAAAATATGCCTCAACGAAAGGAGATTGAGACGAAGTCCCATACCTCGTATCCGACTTGACCCGACCGTTCTTTAATCTACTGAATAATAAACTTGAGTTAATCTCTACTTGATTATGAATCTTTTTCAAGTTCATTATTCCTTTTATACCATGTTATGAACATCATGTAATCGGTTAAGTTAATAATGTTCATTTTGTCGGTATTTGGTTCTTAAGTCAAAAATAGACTTCTTACACTTACATGTTGTTAATTTGGTCATAGTTTCGTTATATCCAGAATGATATTAATTATTTGGATAACATATATATCATATATATTCATCATATACATTTATTTATAATATTACATCACATTTAGAGGTAAGAAATGAAATGCACCGTTCATGGAGACGGTAAGCCGTACGTACGCATGAACGCTACTTTCATTTCTATTTCGTATTTTATAGAATGGAATCATAATGATATAAAGGTATATTATAATTCCAGTATAATATCATATATAATATCATAGTTCCATCCTTTATATGTCCCACATATGGTATTTAACGAATCAAATCACTTTGAGGGGGCGGTAGTCCGCACTTCCTAAAATGAAGATATCGTGTTTACCCATAATGGAAACCATAAAGGTATGCCCAAAATTAAAAAAAAAAACAGAAGCTTAAGGAAAACATAAACATATTATATATCATATATAAAAATAGTGACATCATAATGGCCACCTTTGAAGGTGTTAAATGAGTATTGAACAATCATCGTTTCGAGAGGTAGAATTTCGCCATCCACGGAAAACGTATGTTCTTTAACCATTTGATGCAGTTGTGTGAGAGTGTAGCTCAAATAAATCTTATAACAACATTCTAGAATATTGAATATACTGGTTTTGTTACAAAATAAGTAAATAAAAAGAGTTTAGGGGGTTGGAGAAGCAAAATAAAACAAATGAACATGAGAGAATGAATTACCTTTAAAAGTGTATCTCCTTTTGATTTGAGTCTAAAGGCTTCCTTTGAAAGGATTCTGCCCAAAGGGAATCCTCTAGGATGAGGAGAGGGATGTGGAGAGAGTAAATGGGCAGGGTTTGGCCGAGCCAAAGGCTTGAGGAGTGTGTGAAATGAGGTAGAGGTGGGGGCCTTTTATAAGAGGAGAGGAGGGGCACTTTTGGAAAGTAAAGAAATATTACTTTATTTGAAAATGTGTTTCGGTTTCAAAAGGTCCCACATTGATATAATTCGTGGATAAGGTGATAAGGCTTCGAAATCCACTCATCCAATAAGTTTTGGACATGTTTAGTTCATAGATTTTATATTGTCTTTCCATTTTATTTAAATCGTCAAATAATGATGTCATCGCTGCATCATTATTATGTCATAAATAATTTAATTTATTTAATGTCTAAAAAATTATAAAAAAAATACTATGATGTAGGAAATATTTTTAGCTTTCCAATGACTATTTATAATCAAAAATCTTATCTTTAGAACCCCATGTAAATGTTTTTTTTCGTAAAACATATTATGTTTGTGTCATTTTTACTTTTACATTAAATAAAAAGTTATTTATGTCATTTCCCAACCAAAATGTCTCCATGGGGTCCCCAAGTTGACCCATGGCTTGCCTTGGTCGGCCATGACACAACCAATAAGGTTGGGACATGTGTCTAGGTCATTTCATATTATTAAAGCATTATTTATACCTTAAACTACACTAATTACCACTAATTGCGATTAAAAACTTAATAAGTTACTATTCACCAAAAAATTATTTTAATCTCATTGAACCACATTTTACTTCTTAATGACAACCATGTATGTCGGATATTCAAAATTCAATACAAATTAGTGGTAAACTTTCATTTAACTGAAAAATCGGTTTGCTTGATTACCACTTATTGGTTTCACTATTCATCAAAAATTGAAGTTTTTCAGAAAATTACCAAAAATTCACCCTAAGCTATATTTGATATTCTGAATTCAAAAATGAAGTCTATTTTACAAAATTAAAATCATATAAGTCACATTAATTAATTTAATAATTAATTCCCGCTGCCAGAGCAAAAAGCGTGTTTTTACAAAACAATAAGTATCAAAAGATTGACACCAGTTTAAGTCTAATTTCAAAGTGAAATTGATTTCAATGACCACCATTGGATAAAATGGTAAAAATATATTCTAATTTCACTTCAAAACCAATTCAAAACATAATCTAATCCTATAAATAAATTAGGTTAAAAAGCAGTTTTGATGTAAAATGCAGTATTTTTTACTATTCATTAAAAAATGAACATTGTGAGAAAAATACCAAAAATTCACACAAGGTAAATTTTGATGTCCCAATCATAAAGGATAAGTTTATTTTGACAAACATAGTTTATAAAATTGTCAAAATAGAGATTCAAAAATGGTTTTCCATCAAAAGGCAGTAAAACAATCTTTTAAGAATATTAGTGTATTCCATGCATAAGATTGTATTTATTTTCATTTTAAGCCTCTATAACACTATCTTAATCATTAATAGACATAGATAAAAATATCTATTATTCATTACTTACTTGGGATGTTACATCCTTCCCCCCTTTAGAAAATTGCGTCCCCGCAATTTATTTACTTATCGAATAAATGGGGGTACTTATCCCTCATTGCATTTTCATATTCCCATGTTGCCTCTTCAATCATGTGGTTTTTCCACAAAACCTTTACCTGATGAATCACCTTATTCCGTAACACTTGCTCCCTGTGGTCAAGAATCTGGACCGGTTGTTCCTCATAAGATATGTTCTCTTCCAGCTGAACTACCTCTGGACTCAAAACATGAGATGGATCTGGCATATACTTTCTCAACATCGAAACGTGAAAAACATTGTGTACCTGAGATAAACTCGGAGGTAAAGCCACTCGGTATGCAACTGATCCAACTCTCTCCAGAATTTCATATGGTCCAATGAACCTTGGACTCAACTTTCCTTTCTTACCAAATCTCATCACACTTTTCCAAGGAGAAACCTTGAGAAAAACATGATCACCTACCTCGAAAGATAGATCCTTCCTCCGGTTATCCTCATAACTCTTCTGCCTGCTCTGAGCTGTTCTCATGTGTTTCTGAATCAGCTGAACTTTTTCTGCCATCTCTTCTACCAATTCTGGTCCCATCAACTTCCTTTCACCCACTTCATCCCAGAAAGCTGGAGTTCGACACCGCTTCCCATATAATGCCTGAAATGGTGCCATCTGTATACTGGAATGAAAACTGTTATTATATGAAAACTCAACCAAAGAAAGATGTTGGTCCCAACTTCCCTGATAATCCATAGAACAAGCTCGTAGCATATCCTCCAATGTCTGAATTGTTCGTTCTGACTGCCCATCTGATTGAGGATGGAAAGCTGTATTAAAATTTAATTCAGTACCCAACGACTTCTGAAGGCCTTTCCAAAAGTTAGAAGTAAACCTTGGATCACGATCCGATACAATAGAGAGAGGAACTCCATGTAACCTGACTATCTCTTTAAGATACAAACGGGAAAGTTGATCAAGAGATAAAGTATCTCGTATAGCAAGGAAATGAGCAGATTTGGTCAAGCGATCAACAATAACCCATATTGCATTATTACCTCGAGATGTCTTCGGTAATCCAACAACAAAGTCCATGGATATATTCTCCCATTTCCACTCTGGCACTGGTAAAGGCTGAATCATCCCTTTCGGTAACTGCCGCTCTGCTTTAACCTACTGACAAGTCAAACACTTCACAGTAAAATCAGCAATATCTCTTTTCATTCCATCCCACCAGTAATACTCCCGCAGATCTCTATACATCTTAGTACTGCCCGGATGAACTGAAAACGGAGAACTATGAGCTTCACATAACAACTCTCTCTTCAACTATGAATCACAAGGCACACACAATCTCTTCCCAAATCTCAAAACGCAATCATTATCAATGTTGAATTCAGGCAACTTACCTTTCTGAACCAGCTCTACCTTTTTCTGCAACTCACTATCTTGCTTCTGTGCTTGCTTGATTCTATCTGATAGAGATGATCTCACTAATACCTGAAACAAAACAGAAGGACTTCCTGCACCAACAACTTCTATGCCAAATTTCATCAAATCCTTAACCAAAGGATCACGTTCCAAACGCAACATTGTTAATGAAGCATTACTTTTTCGACTCAAAGCATCATCCACTTTATTTGCTTTTCCCGGATGGTAATGAATTGTACAATCATAATCTTTGATTAATTCCAGCCATATCCTTTGTCTCATGTTTAACTCTTTCTGAGTGAATATATACTTTAAACTTTTGTGATCGGTATATATTTCACACTTTACTCCATACAAATGATGCCTCCAAATTTTTAAAGCAAAAACAACAGCAGCTAATTCCAAATCATGTGTAGGGTAATTTACCTCATGAGTTTTCAAATGTCGTGAAGCATAAGCAATTACCTGATCATTCTGCATTAGGACGCAACCAAGTCCTTTCAATGAAGCATCACTGTATATAACAAACTCACCATTCCTGGAAGGTAGTGCCAAAACTGGAGCATTCACCAATCTTCTTTTCAATTCCTGAAAACAATCATCACATTCTTTTGTCCAGATAAACTTAACACCCTTCCAAGTTAGCTTAGTCATTGGACTAGATAACCGTGAAAAATTTCTAACAAACCTTCGGTAATAGCCCGCCAAACCAAGGAAGCTACGAATCTCGGTTACATTTGTGGGTCTTGGACATTCTTCCACAACTTTTGTTTTTGCAGGATCAACAGTTATTCCATCTTTAGAAACAATGTGACCAAGGAAAGAAATTTTTTGCAACCAAAACTCACACTTGCTGAATTTCCCATACAATTTCTTTTCTTTTAAGGTTTTCAAGATAACCCTTAAATGTTTTTCATGCTCCTCTTTACTTTTAGAAAACACCAAAATATCATCAATGAAAACCACCACAAACTTATCCAAGAACTCATGGAAAATTCTATTCATTAAGTCCATGAATACAGCAGGTGCATTGGTTAGCCCAAAAGGCATTACTACAAATTCATAATGGCCATATCTCGTACGGAACACGGTCTTCGGAATATCTGCCTCCTTTACCTTCGGCTGATGGTACCCCGATCTCAAGTCAATCTTTGAAAAAAACTGAGCTCCCTGGAGCTGATCAAAAAAATCATCGATATGAGGCAAAGGATATTTGTTCTTAATAGTGATGTTATTCAAGGCTCTATAATCAATGCAAAGTCTCATAGAACCATCTTTATTTTTAACAAATAAAACAAGAGCACCCCATGGAGATGTGCTAGGTCTAATGAAACCTTTCTCTAATAAATCTTGCAATTGCTCCTTTAACTCTAAAAGTTCAATTTGTGCCATTCGATAAGGGGGTTTTGAAATTGGCTTAGCATCAGGAACTAAGTCAACAGTAAACTCAACTTCCCGATCTGGTATTATTCCAGGCAACTCATCAGGAAAAACATCAGGATACTCATTTACCACTGGCACATCATTAATCTGAATAGTTCCTTTATTTTCAACGACGTGTGCAAGGTAACATTCATTTCCATCTTTTACAAGTTTCTCGGCCTCTTGATATGTTATCAAAAGTAAGGGTTCATTCCTGTAAACAAACTGAAAGTCTTTCTGAAAAGAAACTTCTTTAGCTCTACAGTCAATCTTAGCATGGTAAATAGAGAGCCAATCCATACCCAGGATAACATCAAACTCTACTAGAGGTAGAACAATAAGGTTTGCAAGTAGGTTCTTTCCATAGATAAGGATAGGAAGATTCTTATAAATTCTTTTTGCCTCGACACTTCCCCCAGGTGTTTTTACCAAAAGTTCAGGAGTCATTTCTTGAGATGGTATTCCCATTTTACTAGAAAAGGTTTCAGAGATGAAAGAATGTGTAGACCCCGAATCAAACAACACACTGGCATAATCTGAAAAAACAAAAAAAGTACCTGATACAACTTCATTTGATGGCCCGACATCTTCTGAAGTAGTTGAAAAGGATTTCCCCACCCCTTTCTGCTTGTAGTCTAACTTCTTCCCATCACTCAAGCTCCTTGTCGGACACTCGTTTGCATAGTGACCCATCTCATTGCACTTATAACATTTCACTAACTGTAAATCAAATTTGTTCTTACCTTCACCTTGATCCTTTTCAGTGCAATCACGAGCCTTATGTCCCATCTTACCACATCGGTAGCACTTCCCAGAATTCAGAAGACATTCCCCAGCATGCCTTTTGCCACATTTATCACAAACTGGAAACTTAGTTCTCTTACCATCAGACTTTTTTGAATAATTCTTACCTTTCTCCTGCCACCTCGGTCTCTTCTTCTGCTGATTGTTATAGAAAACTTGGTCATCGACAAAATCCATTTCCACCTTCTCAGCACATCGAACAAGCTTTTCATATCTTTTAAACTCACGAGAAGCTAATTCCCTTCGATACTTTGGCTTTAATCCTGAGTAAAAACGATTGATTTTACTATCAAGGTCCTGGATAAAATTTGGAGCATACCTTGCCAATCGAGTGAACCTTTCTTCATAGGCAGCCACTGAGTCTTCCTCTTGCCTCAATTCCAAGAATTTCTTTTCCATCCTAAGTCGAACAGCCTTAGGAAAATACTTCTCAAGAAACATACCTTTGAATTCATCCCAGTCAAGAGCATCAATCTCATCGGCGTCCCTGATATTTTTAACCATAGACCACCACTGATCTGCTTCACCCTCCAAACGGTAAATAGCAAGACTAACCTTTTGATTGTCTGAACACCCCATGACATCAAAAATCTTCTCCAGTGCTTTAATCCACCCTTCAGCTAGCACAGGGTCAGATGATCCTCTGAATGATGGTGGATGTTTCCTCATGAAATGTTCCACCACTGACATGTTCCTCTGCGGTTGTTCTGGCTGATCTCGTGCATGGATACCACCGCCATTTATCGCTTGAGTCAACTGCGCCATTACTGCAACAAACTGTTCAGTTCCAATTCCGACCATTTCTGGATGCTGATTCGGAAGGTTATTTCCTTCTGTATGCCTTCCTAGCACTGCTTCCCTGTTTCCTCTGCGGAAAACCATTCTGAACAAACATGTCTTAGATGAAGCAACATGGTAATCTTTAAATGCTATATCATTTCAAAAAAAATATTTTTGGATAATCATTTAATAGAATTCTAACTCCTAAAGTTATCTAAACTGACCTTTGATACCAACTATAAGGCCCCAGCCTTAAACCTTACTTAATCTTGAGTTATTACAAGATTACACATTGAGGATCTTTTCGGGTTTAGAGTTTTAGAGAATTAGATCATAAAACTTGCATTACATTCCACATATAAACAAAGTGGTTACATAAAGATAGTATTCTTCATTCCCATCAATGGAAACACATTTAAAATAAAACATGGATTATTTCTTGACACATCCTTGACTCTATCATCTTATCATGTACCTTTCCCATGACCTGTGAAAAACATTTCAAAAACTTGGGATGAGCATAAAAACTCAGTATGGGTTATAAAAAAAACATGGAAAGGAAACATGAGTTCATATATACATAAGAATGAAATCATACTTTACCCATAAAACATAGGCACTTTAACATACCTCATAAAATCATGAATAAATCATAGAAATCATAAGACATAAAGGTAACTTGAGGCATTCATAACATTCTTTCGTAGGGAGTAACCCTCTTGGTTACGTTTGGAATACCCATCACAGTATATTCCCTAAAATCTCTTCGGAGAAACCTTAACATTTCACTCCTTCGCGTTACCCAATGCATTGGAGAGCTATAACGGGCTCACCCGCCCTTAGTTTATCACGGAACCACCCGTCTTCATAATAATGCCCACGAACCATAACATAATCATATCACATAAAACATGCATAAAGGAAACATAAAATTTCCACATTTCAATCACGAGATATCAATACAACACATTGATATAAAAACATTATGAAAACCATTTGCAATAATAAAATAAAAGAAAAGTAAAACATGGTATTTATTTTTCTTTTAAAAAGAAGGTATGGCTTGTAGAGGAAGCCAAAACTCAAATAACGGTCACAACGGCGGAGAAGTCATTGTCGCCACATACGTACGACCAAAAACATTCCCTTTTGTCGTTTAGTAAACACTTCGTATAAAAAAGATTCCTTTTGAATAAACGTAAAAGTCAAAGGGGTTTATACACCGTATAAAAGAAAGTTGTGTATAAAATAAAATATTCCTCAACGAAAGGAGATTGAGACGAAGTCCCATACCTCGTATCCGACTTGACCCGACCGTTCTTTAATCTCCTGAATAATAAACTTGAGTAAATCTCTACTTGATTATGAATCTTTTTCAAGTTCATTATTCCTTTTATACCATGTTATGAACATCATGTAATCGGTTAAGTTAATAATGTTCATTTTGTCGGTATTTGGTTCTTAAGTCAAAAATAGACTTCTTACACTTACATGTTGTTAATTTGGTCATAGGTTCGTTATATCCAGAATGATATTAATGATTTGGATAACATATATATCATATATATTCATCATATACATGTATTTATAATATTACATCACATTTAGAGGTAAGAAATGAAATGCATCGTTCATGGAGACGGTAAGCCGTACGTACGCATGAACGCTACTTTCATTTCTATTTCGTATTTTATAGAATGGAATCATAATGATATAAAGGTATATTATAATTCCAGTATAATATCATATATAATATCATAGTTCCATCCTTTATATGTCCCACATATGGTATTTAACGAATCAAATCACTTTGAGGGGGCGGTAGTCCGCACTTCCTAAAATGAAGATATCGTGTTTACCCATAATGGAAACCATAAAGGTATGCCCAAAATGAAAAAAAACAGAAGCTTAAGGAAAACATAAACATATTATATATCATATATAAAAATAGTGACATCATAATGGCCACCTTTGAAGGTGTTAAATGAGTATTGAACAATCATCGTTTCGGGAGGCAAAATTTCTCCATCCACGGAAAACGTATGTTCTTTAACCATTTGATGCAGTTGTGTGAGAGTGTAGCTCAAATAAATCTTATAACAACATCCTAGTATATTGAAGATACTGGTGTTGTTACAAAAGAAGTAAATAAAAAGATTTTAGGGGGTTGGAGAAGCAAAATATAACAAATGAACATGAGAGAATGAATTACCTTTAAAAGTGTATCTCCTTTTGATTTGAGTCTAAAGGCTTCCTTTGAAAGGATTCTTCCCAAAGGGAATCCTCTAGGATGAGGAGAGGGATGTGGAGAGAGTAAATGGGCAGGGGTTGGCCGAGCCAAAGGCTTGAGGAGTGTGTGAAATGAGGTAGAGGTGGGGGCCTTTTATAAGAGGAGAGGAGGGGCACTTTTGGAAAGTAAAGAAATATTACTTTATTTGAAAATGTGTTTCGGTTTAAAAAGGTCCCACATTGATATAATTCGTGGATAAGGTGATAAGGCTTCGAAATACACTCATCCAATAAGTTTCGGACATTTGTAGTTCATAGATTTTACATTGTCTTTCCATTTTATTTAAATCGTCAAATAATGATGTCATCGTTGCATCATTATTATGTCATAAATAATTTAATTTATTTAATATCTAAAAAATTATAAAAAAAATACTATGATGTGGGAAATAGTTTTAGCTTTCCAATGACTATTTATAATCAAAAATATGATCTTTATAACCCCATGTAAACATTGTTTTTGTAAAACATATTATGTTTGTGTCATTTTTACTTTTACATTAAATAAAAAGTTATTTATGTCATTTCCCAACCAAAATGTCTCCATGGGGTCCCCAAGTTGACCCATGGATTGTCTTGGTCGGCCATGACACAACCAATAAGTTTGGGACATGTTTCTAGGTCATTTCATATTATTAAAGCATTATTTATACCTTAAACTACACTAATTACTACTAATCGCGATTAAAAACTTAATAAGTTACTATTCACCAAAAAATTATTTTAATCTCATTGAACCACATTTTACTTCTTAATGACAACCATGTATGTCGGATTTTCAAAATTCAATACACATTAGTGGTAAACTTTCATTTAACTGAAAAATCAGTTTGCTTGATTACCACTTAGTGGTTTCACTATTCATCAAAAATTGAAGTTTTTCAGAAAATTACAAAAAATTCACCCTAAGCTATATTTGATATTCTGAATTCCAAAATGAATTCTATTTTACAAAATTCAAATCATATAAGTCACATTAATTAATTTAATAATTAATTCCCGCTGCCAGAGCAAAAAGCGTGTTTTTACAAAACAATAAGTATCAAAAGATTGACACCAGTTTAAGTCTAATTTCAAAGTGAAATTGATTCCAATGACCACCATTGGATAAAATGGTAAAAATATATTCTAATTTCACTTCAAAACCAATTCAAAACATAATCTAATAATATAAATAAATTAGGTTAAAAAGCAGTTTTGATGTAAAATGCAGTATTTTTCACTATTCATTAAAAAATGAACATTGTCAGAAAAATACCAAAAATTCACACAAGGTAAATTTTGATGTCCCAATCATAAAGGATAAGTTTATTTTGACAAACATAGTTTATAAAATTGTCAAAATACAGATTCAAAAATGGTTTTCCATCAAAAGGCAGTAAAACAATCTTTTAAGAATATTAGTGTATTCCATGCATAAGATTGTATTTATTTTCATTTTAAGCCTCTATAACACTATCTTAATCATTAATAGACATAGATAAAAATATCTATTATTCATTACTTACTTGGGATGTTACACATCATCATGCCAAAAAACCTCTATAATTGGAACATTTTTTTCATTACTACTAGCTTATTATACATATCCTTGAGTGTATTCATATGTTCCAAAGTAATTTATGATTTACCATATATAATAATAAATGTTTCAGGGTAATGAAATATGAATCAAACCTAATGATTTATTATATGGGATCTCCCATTATTCTTCATCACTTCTAGCTTTGTAGCCACCAATGGTAGACCGGTATCCTTATATAGTAGATAATCCACTAAATATATCATCCAAAATAAAAAAATAGTGCTTTAAAAAAACTATACCTAAACTTTACCCTCATATAATTTGATAACTTCCAGAGATTATGAACACCCACTAAATACTATAACATGTAAGAAGGACCGTGAACTACTTATCATAATTCCACTACAAGGAAAAGGGAATAATGATGCTACTAAAATAAGCCCTGAATCACCTTCTCTAAGACATGGTCATTTGAAAATATATAACCGATGTCTATAATAATAATTTTTGGGCTCACAAGAAACTTTCAATTTCCATAAGTTATCCACTAAAATTTATGAGGTTTAATTAAAGTATCGAAATGATCCAACATACTAAGTGCACCATAACATAGAATAAAACCACACATAAGTCACCATACTAAAATTCACACCTTCAAAATAACTCATAAAATATTTCTAGAAGACAATAATTAAAATAAATAATTTGAAAATAATAACACAAGTTTTTACATTATTCAAACATGAGTCCTAATACATGGGGGGAATGCAGCAATACTTTAATTCAAGGAATAATAAGATGATTAAAATTCATTATACATCACTAAAAGTGATTACACCTTACTAAAATAGTATACCATAGCTAGTGAAATCAACCACCACCACCTTTCGATCTTCATGAGTATAATTAAAAATATATTTGATCTCTATGGATGATCCTATGTTTTTCAAAAGACCACCACATAAAATCCATATTCAGATACATATTTCTAGATCCTAAAAATCTCTTGATATTTCACTTATATATTCTACCTGAATAATATTACACATCCTTTTGAGGAAAAGACTCATGTAAATCCTTTACACCTTCCGCAATACTTCCATTATACTCAATATGGGTAACTCCTGATTGGAATATTCCAACATCCATCTAATGATCATCTTGTATACATAACTTCTAGATATAGAAATTTTATCTATACCACTCTTAAATATCCATATATAATTAGAAGTTATAATTACATAAATCCTCCTTCTAAAATATCAACTTACTTTTCTGTAAAATGGTTTTCACAACCAATGTTAACAAATGAGAGCTATGAGTTAGAGTTTCTTACAAAATTATTGAAAAATACACATATGTACACATTTTATCAGGATTGAAACCCTTTAAATAAGATCCAAATAAACTACATTGATTCAAAAAAATTATAAAAATTTGGATTAAAAACATTTCACAAAATTTAAACACATTGCAACTCCCTCTAACATGAAATTCAGTTCTACCATCAATTATTAAATGATTAAATAATTATTATGGATGATAAAAATCCTTGAAACATAATCTAATGATGTTTCAAACTAATAATGATAATTTAAATTAAATAAAAAATAGTTTACATGCATTATCATATAATGATTATTACAATGATCCATGTCATTGTTCATGGGTTTTGGTGGATCATCAAAAGATCATAGTAGTTGAAGAAACCCATTATAATGCCCAATATATCATAAATATAATCAATATGTAATACAAATACCACACAAAAACAATAAAACCTTGATCATAGTAAGTTATATGAACATCAAACATGATAGAGTACACTTAATTGGGACCATTAAGTGAAAACTTATTTATTCTCAACTCCATAAGTGGTACACTGACTACTAGGACCTTATTCATAACCAGATGAAACTCAAACACCAAATCAGAGATAGATTATTATTTAAAAATACAAATGGTGACCATAGAGGAAGAAATTGTATCAACTATGGATTTTAAGTATCGTATTACAATCAACATGGGGATCCCATCCCATATATGGGAACTCTTCATTAAATAAAGAGAGCCTAGAATTAGTTTCCAACTCTTAGAAGCCTTTATACATTACAATAGAATATTCCAATTAGTTTATGATTGTTTTAACACTTAAAATGATCATGATAAGTTTTTTTGTATAAAAAAATGATTCACCTTAATGATTCATTACTAAAGGAAACTGACCTGGAAGACATAAAAAAATGCATGTATACAATATCAGTTTTCACTTGTCTATCATACATTATGATAGAAACTAATCATATACTATGATAAAATAATTTTCATAACCATATATATTGATATGATTTAAGTATATAATAAAATAAAATAAATCTATTTTTGTGAATTTCTGACAATCTCTCACTTGTATTAAAATTTCATAAGTACTTTTTGAAAAACATTACAACTCTTTGTGAATTCATCCAAATTTTATTAGATATGGTTTATTAAAATCTCATCATTTTGGAACAAATAATTTATGAAAAATTTAATCCTTATATTAAGGAATAAATGTGGGCCCTTTTTGTTCTTTTTAGAATTTCCAACAAACATGAAATCCTAAATTCATAAAAATAAGCAAAGGGAGGTCTCTAGAAAATCATTTGTGCTACTCAAGCTACAACAAGGTCTGTATTTTTCTCGACCAAACATATTCATAAATCTATATTAACATGTCCACCATAATATATATCATATAAATCATATTTATACCTATATAATTCAATTTCCCATGATATAGAGTGACCAGTAACCATAGAATATTTCATTACAGTATATGACATCTCATATATTCATGATTATCTAAAAAAGATTATTAGATCAATGAATATGTCATGTGTAATTCATGTATAAGATGATAAAATCACATGTCCCTTATCCAAGTAGTCAATCATGTCACATGTCACTCAAATTAGAATGACCATGAATTTCCACAGTATAATTCACTTAAGGGAAAGATGGGTTTTCTCATCATATGAGGGAAAAAATCCCATCTTGGTAGAGTTCTAATCGATAACATGATTAGAAACATACTCAACCAGCCCTCATTAGATAATACTTAAGGATTGTATAGGAAAGGTATCATATTTTTATGTTTTTAATACTAGGTATCTCTTCCGCCTTAGGTAAATGGGATTCATAATAAGCATATACCCTTAAGTATATCCATTACTGTATGACATCCCAAGTTATATAAATTTTTGGATAATTATAAATAATAAGTCTCTAATTATTATCTCGTGATTCCTCTACTCATTCCAATATTAACATATAATCACATCCCATAATAGTCTATGTTGATCATCGATTAGTGATAAATCAAATTCATAATTTGAGGGGATATTATCATTCCAATATTAATGTAATATAAATTATTACACACATAAAATAATGATAAGTGAAGATCACCTTTATTATAAAATTATGATACATTTTACAACCATTGTATCCAAGATCTCATGTATCTTATATTAAGAGATTCAATATAACCCTCATAATTTTTTTGTGGTAATTATTTCATCAAAGGATCCACTAAATTCTTCTATATATATCCACCAACAGATCTTTACACCATCCATCTCAAAAATCTATCAATTGATATGGTAGTTAAAAATTATTATTTTTGGACATTTAGTGAGACTGAGGTTCCCTATATTGATAAATAGCTCCATTTTTATCACAATAAGTCTCAAATTTTCCCTAGATTCTAGGAACCAACCCATGATTATTAACAAAATTCTAAATCCAAACAAATTCCTTCACAATATCTGATGTAGTGATGTAATCTTCCTCTATTTTCAATTCCACCATGGCGGGTTGTTTGGAACTCTTCTAACTAATATAACCACAATTTAGGAAAATCACAAAACTATATTGAGATCTAATATTGTATTTATCAAATTAGAAACATTAATCAATGTAACCTATTACATGGTTATCATCCTCTCCTTTAAAGAACACAAATATATCCTTAGTTATTCTCAAGTACTCAAGGATGTTTTTATAGAAATCCAGTGAAATTCACTAGAATTGGATTGGTATATACTAGATATGATCAAATCATAAGAAACATCAGTTCAAGTACACAACATGGCATAAATGATCGATCATTTTTAGCATGAATTAGTAATTATATCCATCCTTTACAACTCTCTAGATGGAACCTAAATTTTTTCAATGATTCGTGCCATTTAAACTAGGTAAATACCCATTTTCGGAGATCTCCATGATACAACACTTTATAACTTTACCAATATATGTGTTCTGAATCTGGCCAAGTAACCTCTTTGGTGTACCTCTATAGATCTTCATACCCATTAAGTAGGCAACTTCACCCATGTCTATCATCAAGAATCATTTAACCAACCACATATTTATAACGTGTAAAGATAGGACATAATTTCTGATAAGAATTATGTTATCCAAATACAATATCATAAATAACACCACACTCCCACTAATCCCGTTGAATAAAAAAATCATATATATTCTTTATGAAACCAATACCTTTGATTACATCATCTAACATAGTAATACAACTATTAGATGTTTTCTTCAATCCAAAGATCGATCATTGTAACATGGAAACCATAACAAATCCACTTGGCACTTTAAAACCATCAAGAGGTATCATATACATATCGTTGAAAAAATTAAAATTAAGTAAATTAATTTTTAAATCCATTTGATATATCTTATAATCAAAATGAGATTCCATGGATAGTAATGTAATGACCCAGAATTTAAAAATATGAATAATTTCCTCTAATATATTTTCAGTACAAATTTTAATGTCTTAATTTATTTAGTAAAATATTGATTATTTTAAAACCTATATTATTATAACATACATATAATCATATATTAACTCTGAATGATAATTAATAATAATGTGTTAACTCTTAGTAAAATAAATAATTTTTATTCTAAAATATTTTTTTCATGCATTGTGTGATTTTATTTATTAGTTAAATAAAAAAATATAAAAAATTTAATTTGATAAAAAGTAATCAATTTTTATAATTAACATTGTAAAATTATCTTAGATAATTTTTTATTTTTCTTTAAAAGTTTCTTTTTAGTGAATAGTAAAAAATTTGACAATATGGTATTCTATAGAGGATATCAAAAAAAAAATTCATGCAGTGATATCTCAATGATGAAACCCTATGGGGAATTTATGGATGCTCCATCCACCTATTTATCCTAAAAAGGGGGTGTGGATATTTTGGTTCCTACTTGGAATTACAACCTTTACCATGTCACTAAATGCTCCATCCACCTATTTATCCAAAGAATCCATTTTATTTATATAATTCACCAAGGAATCATTTATCAATGTCCTCTCATTGGTTACCAAATATGGATAGAGATAGAACATGATATAAACCTATTAAAAATTCTTTAATGGTTCATAGGGATTGAA
The DNA here is from genome assembly GCA_963277665.1 of Viscum album. NCBI lineage: Eukaryota > Viridiplantae > Streptophyta > Magnoliopsida > Santalales > Viscaceae > Viscum > Viscum album. Next base: position 1,512,227,540 of record OY728127.1, on the reverse strand, counting down.
TAATCATGCTACAATAGAGTTTTTGGATCCTAATAACATGCTAGTTCTCCTTGAGGAAGAATAAAAACTTGTTTTTTCTTGGTCCAATGATTAGTGTCTGGTTGATGGTGTTCAATTTTATTTATTATGATAGAAATATAGATTTTATATGAAGTTTGATCCCCCATCCATGATGATTTGGGTATGTTTCTGAATTTATCATCTTCCTTCTAAAAACCCATCCATTATCTAAATTCTAGTTAATTAGGTTAGTATATTTTTATGCTTATATAGAAGATTTAAAGTAATGTTTCACCTAATAGATCCCTGTATTTGTGTTGTGGTGGATGTGTCTATGGTCCCAATTTATTATATGTGAATTTAGGTTGGTTATGAGCTTCACTATATTCATATGGTATATTTTGAATACTTCTATGATTATTTTTATTCATGTAAATGACTAAGTTATATTTAGTAGGTTTTCCATCAAAGTTATGCTAAGAAGGATGTTTTTCTTAGAGTTGTATCAGACTCTATCATTTTGGATAATGGGATCAGTATATATCCCCACAATTCTCTTATGAGTGTTAAATCTATGAATGGTGACACTGGGCCAAGTAGACCAACAGGTGTTGAGGCCAATGTGTAAGCTATGGGGAAGGATAAGTCTACCCATCAAATACTTATCCGATACCTAATGTAAGTATTACATCTATGTAGTTGACTCCACAATATAGGGTGTTCCATGTATTAGACTCCAATGGTTTTAGGGTTGTTTAGAATCTTCTTTTTTTAGGAAATAAATACCAATGTAGATATATTGGTATAGACGATAGTGATGCAGTGGAGGGAACAACATTCTCTAGTATAGAGGTTCATGTGTAGGATATTGATGTAGAGGCCAGAATGAATAATATATTTGAGATATTAGGTTAATATGACATGAGTAGTGAGGATTATAATGGATGGGAATCACTAAATTAAAAATTTAAAATTAATTAATTGAGTGATAAAGATGTATAATCTCAGAAAATATATTAGTCTTATGTAGAAATACCTGATGAATTTTCTGAGGAGTCACAAGGGGAAAATGTGACTGTACAGGTCCAATATGGCTGTGAATTGTAAGATAGTTATACAAATATATTTTGAATAAGATCAAAAAATACAAAAAAGGTTGGATTTGATCTATTATGTTATCTAGTTAATAATAGTAAAACTAAACATATGAAGTACTATATATGCTGCACAAGAATATGATCACCAGATCGATGAGGAAAGATCAAGTACCCTAGGAACTCAAAAATTATCCTTATAAAGGGGGGTGGACTAATAAATGAGGTACCATGAATTAATTATCCTATAATTGATGTGGAAAAAATGATATAAGAGGGATTCCTAGTGGATATAGTGGAATAAGGAAGGAATGAGAGTCCTGCAAAGTCTAGTCCAAAACCCATTGAACTTGGGTCCACCAATGACAAGTTAACTCAAGAAGAATACCTAGAAATACATTCATAGGAGGATAAAAAGGGACTGTAAAATAAGGACTAGATCACATGGGAATATATAATTGATTTAGTAATTAAATTGGACCTATGAATTAACTCCTAGGAAGATATATTGGTATAGGTTTTGTGCATCAACACCTCAATAGAATATTCCAAAAAATGTATGGAATAGAACTATAAATAAATATGAATGAGGTAAAAAATGAAGATCAATAAAAAAGTGGAAATTTTTATACATTTATTTAATTAATTGAAGATCAAATTAGAATAATTTATCAATACCCGGTAAAATATGACCTATTTCTTTGAGTACACCATAAATGATGATTCAACGTAGAGTGAAATTTCTACTAAATGAAAGTTACATAGGGTGTTTGGATCAAATATTTTTTTTTGGAATGCTATTGATATTTCATATGAATTTTAATAAAATTGTACTAATTGGGTGATTTTTTGAGGGTTTACACAAAACCCATAAAAGTGTTTTTCCTAGAAAATAAAAATATTGAATTGGAAAGACGGTAAAAAATATTTTTTTATGAATACAGTATCTTTTATGAAATCATAATTATATAAATATGAGTTAAAAATTTATGAAAACTTTTTAAAAACTTATGAAATATTTAATTATTATAATAATACATTTAAAATAATACATTATATTGTGACCTTTCACTATTTCATCTATATCAAATAATTTTTGGAACCATAAACCGAACATCATCGAGATAGTTAATGAAAACCATATTAATTTAATAAATGAATAAAAAATGATATAAATGGATTATAAGAGATAAAATAAACATGAAAAAGGTTTTAAATCAAGTAATTAATGGATTTAGATAAACTATTTTGGAGTTATAAGTGTTTCCAAGGAAAGTCTGGACTCTAGCTAAGGGTTCCTTTCCCACACTTTCTTGTTTTTAAAGATAAGTTCTCTATCACTCTTTATGTATCTCTTACTATTTAAAAATTTATAATATGATTAATTTAATTAATTTATACTTCATATTTATTCCTTTTTATTGGGATATACATCCCAATATATTTATCTTTTTATCATTTTGTTAAGAAAAACCTCCTGAATCTTGTAAGGGAAGGATTTATAGTTTCTCTATTTTCCCCAAAATTATTATCATGTTATTTCAATATTATAAATGATATTTTATCTGTAGGATTTATAAATAAAAAGCTTTTTTTAACATAAAACATGTTGGTTTATTTTTCGTTTTACGTAAAATTATGCTTTTATCTCTTTTAAAAACTATTTCACTTTTTTCTTAAAAGTTTAACAAAAGTGTTAACTATTACAACTTATTATTCATATTTTTTTATGATATTTCATTCACTTTGAAATATATTTTTCAAGACCAAGGGACCTTTTTTTTAAAATTAGTGTCCAAGATGAATTAATTCCATTTTTTCATGGGATCCTACATGAAACCTTAACGATTAAAAATATATGGACTGGTTATGTTACCCATTTATTTATCATATGTTTATTTCATGTTTAAGTTATATGTATGTTATCTTATATATGGAACACATGTGCAAGAAATATTACAATATAAGGTGGTTCTAAAATTATATATCCCCCAATCCATTGGGTAATGCATTATATCTCATTCGATCATGTTATGAGACCATGGTGATGAGCCTTGGCCTATATTTATGATACCTTGGTGATGCACCTTATTCTTTTTTATGCCTTGGTGATGATACTTGGACTATGTGTATGATTTCTTGGGGAGGAGCCTTAAATTATGTTTATTATTCCTTAACGATGAGCCGTGAACTATGATTATGAAATATTGGTGGTGATCCTTTACCTATTTTTATATTGAAATGTCTTATGATTATAACCCAATTTATTCTATATTATATTTAACATGATATTATGATATTTGAACCTTATTCCATGTTTTTATGTGATGGATTATGACCATTACATTTTTTTTCCATTTTATGATTATTAAATCTTGTGATATATCATTCCATATTATCTTGATACACCCTTACTAGGATTTATGGATAACCCTTTTTTATATATATCTCTAGGATATCCAATAAAGTAATAAGAGTATGGGTAGATCTAAGATAAAGTGTGAAGATGAGAATACAAAAATATGTTATTGTTTTTATGATTTACCTAATTCCAAAATACATTAGACCTATATATTTCTAGGATTATTATATAGATATTTATGAAAAATAATAATAATATGTGAATGATATGTGGGTCATTATAGTTGATATCATAAAAAGGTCTAGTTATTTTGGGGATTAGGCTTGAAAACCTAGTAGAAATTTCACCCTAAATAAAAAATATCATACCTTAATAAGCCAAAAGTTTTTAATTAAATATGATTTATTCATTCTAATTTCATTATATTCTGATTATATTATTATTAATTCAAGTATTCTCATCCCTAACTCTCATTTATTTTAGTAAATGGATTGAAATATGAGAAATCATGCCATTGACCAATGTGGTGGGAAATGTAATGATTTCCCAAATATGATACCTAATATGATGAGAGATGGAGTAAATAACCTCATATAGTTTCATGCTCAATTGAAAAAAATTATTAACAATAATTTGAACCATGTGGAGAACCTAACTCCTCCAATGAAGGATCAAGTTGCAGTTGTGTCCTTTCTGTGACAATGACCACCCTCTTTTGGTGGATACAATGATCTTTTAATCATGGAAAAATATATAAACTATATTAAAAAATATTATCTTTAATTAAATACTCTTAGTAAGAGAAGGTGATCCAATAAATTTATCATTTGGAGGGAGAATCTGATAAGCGATGGACATTGATCAAGAATACCAATCCTAAGGAAGATATCGATGTAATGGAATGGAATAAATTCAAGAAAAATATTTTTCATTGAATATTTTACTCACACTCTCAATACTAAAATAAATAGGCAATTTATAGGGCTCAATAAAATGGAGGATGAGTCTATTTGGTTATAAGAGGAAAACATTACATGGATTTCAAGGTTTTCCTTTGGCTTTTTTCATTAACCCTGAAATCAAGGATGAACTCTTCTTTAATGATCAAAAACAAAGTCTATAAAAATATTTAATAATTCATGAATTTGATAGCTATGAGTAAATAATTCAGTTTTCCCTTATGGTGGAGATGGATACCAATGAATCCCAATGGTCTCATGAGATTAGAGATAAGAAAAGAAGAATAGATTTTTACTCTAGGGGTTCAATTGGTAAAACTCATGTAGGGAAGAAGATTCAATTACCCACATTCCAAAGGTGTGTGAATAATTAGCCTATAACCAACGTAAAATAAATGAGGGGATTCTACAAGTGTGAAGAATAAGGTAATAATGATAATGAGTTTTAAAGGGATGTGAAGAATCAAATAAATATAATTGATGGAAAGAAGTATTTTCTCAATACTCCCCACATGTTCCAATGTTTCAACTTCAAGGAACATGGAAACTACATTACTTAATGCACTAATCCAAGGTTCCTTGATGATAATAAAGTAACACAACCTCCAAATACAAGGGGAACAAGTAAGAGATTATGCTATGGATACTATTGAGGTGAATAATGAAAAATTAAGTGTCAACTGATATACCTTCTATTCATTCAAGAAAATAAAATTTTTATTTGATTATAGATCTATGAATTAATTCATATCATGTGATTTCACCATAAATATTCAATCATCTCCTTGAGACATGGAGGTATAGTTAGTTATGAAAACACCAAGTAGTTGAATCATTGTATCTTAAGTATATTACTCTCCCCAAATTATTATTTTTTGGAATAATCTTCCAAAAAACATAATTATACTCCCTATGGTATAATTTGATGTTATATTGGGAATATAATTTTTGCCCTTATATAAAGAAAATATCAACTATTAGGAGAGGGAAATAAATTTACATATCCTAAACCATTCTCCCGTATCATACAATTTCAATGAGGATTATGAAATCCTTCTTAAGTATGGTAATTGTTGACTTATGAGGAAGTTTTTCTAGATAAAATTATTGGGAAAAAAAGAAGCGATTGTACTTGAGGATATCCTATAGCAAGGGATTATGCTGATATATTCCTTTAATATTTTCTTGGTCTTTACACAAATTGATAGGTTGTGTTCCATATAGAACTTATTCCTAAATCTATTTTCATATCAAAGATTCACTATATAATGGATCTTATTAAACATGAATATTTTAATAAGAAACTATAGGGACATTTCCAAAAGGTTTTTATACACCCCAGTGCTTCTCCATGGGGTGACCCCTACCCTATTTTTCAAAATAAAAAAATATTGGTTCAATGTGTCTTTATATAAATTACCGTGAACTCAAAAAAATAAAAATAAAGAACAAATATCCACTACCATAAATTGATGACATGTTCGATCAAATATGTGAAGCTCAACATTTCTCAAAGATTTATCTTTAATCAGAATATCATTATTTGAATATGAAAAGGGTGGAAATTCCCAAGTCTAACTTTCCCACATGATATGGAAATTATAAGTTCATAGTGATGTCATTAAAGATAAAAATGCTCTATAAATATTTATAGACTTTGTGAATAGAGTATTTATATATTATCATGTCAAATTTGTGGTGGTCATTATAGAATATATTCTCACATATTCTTAAATAAATGACGATCATGAAGAATACTTGATCATAGTGTTGAATACTTTATGAAAGGAAAAAGTTATATAAAAAGTATAGTAAATGTGAATTTTGGATAGAGGAAGTCACATTTTAGGGGAATGTTATGATAACAGAGGAGATATATGTTGATATTTTAAAGACTATGGTGATTGATGAATAAAACAAATAAAAAAAAGTGATAGAGATATGTATTTTCATCTGATTAGTTGATTGTATGAGAAAGCTAAGAAATGGGTAATTTTTTTTAGAAAAAAAATGTGAAGATATATTCAATTAGTTGAAGAAAATTTAAGTCACAACCCCAGTAATCACACTAACCTCAAGTGGTTAAGGATGTTTTATATACAATTATGCCTCAAAGAAAGGATTAGGTTGTGTACTCTGGAAAAATGATAAAGTGATGGCCTATTAATTAAGACAGTTGAAGGTACATGAGTAAAATTACCCAAAAAAATATATAGAGTTGGAATCAATAATATTTTCCTTAAATATTTATAGGAATTACCACTATAGAGATAAATTTGACATATATACTAATTAACAAAGTCTAAAGTATATATTAACACAGAAAGAGCTCAATATGAACTGATAAAGATTGTTGGAGCTGACCAATGACTATGGATTCTTAATCTATTTCCATCCTAGAAAACCAAATAAATTAGAATATGAATTAAGTAAAAAGGATCCTAAAATACTATCCATGATTGGTATTCAAAGGTATATAATCAAATTAATATTAAAAAGGATGGAAATGTGAATCGTAATGGAAAGCAAGATATAATATCTTTCTCAAATGATTTCTCAAACATCTATCCTAGAGAAGATTAAAGAGGAACAAAGGGATAATGTGGAGATACAAAAGAAAGTATAAGAAATAAGTAAGGGGAAAATATTAGAGTTCAATACCTATAAAAATAAATTTTCAAGATATGAAACATGATTATGTGTACCATCTGATCATGAGATAAAAAATGATCTATTAGGTGATATACATACATAAATATCCTCGGTCCACCTAATAAGCCAAATGATATATAGATACCTCTGAGATAACTTCTATTGGGATAGTATGAAGATGTATATTACTAAATATGAATCCATGTTCTTTATATTCTACTAAGTTAAGGAAGAATAATAGAAGTTTTAGGGGATGATGTAACCATTACCCATACTATAATATAAATGGGAGAATATCACCATGGATTTTTTAACGGGTATTTCAAATAAATATAAGGAAAAAATGACATATGGATTGTATTTTATCACCTTACATAGAATTACAATTTCATCTCAATACAAGAATACTTCTCACTTGATCAACTTTATGAGATATATAGTAGAGAAGTGGTGAGACTTTATGGAACAAAAATATTGATTGTATCTAATCGAGATATGTGGTTAAACTCAATGTTTTTTAGGATCCTTAAGAAGGAATTGAACACAGAGTTAAAGTTCAGTAGAATATATCTTCAATAGATAAATGGTTAATTTGAAAGGAATATTCTAAACTTGGAGGATATTATAAAATATTTTTCAATGGACTTTAAAGGAGGCTGAAATAAGTACCTTCCTCTAATTGAGTTATAATACAACAATAGCTTCCAATAAATATTTTAGATGGATCTATATGAAGTCATATATGTGAATAAATGTAAAACTCCAACATATTGGGATGAAGTTGAAGAAAAGAAGCCATTGATTCTTGAACTGGTAGAAGATATGATAGAAAAGATCCAAGACATTCAATAATACATAAGAGTGTTTCAAAGATGAAAGAATCCAAACACTGATAATAATCAATGAAACATGGAATTTAAGGCTAGTAAAAATTTATTCCTTAGGATATCACAATGTAATATAGTTATGAGATTTTTGAAGGATGGAAAGCTAAGTCCTAAGTACATAGGCCCCATTGAGATTCTTAAATATGTTGGATCTGTAGCCTATCAAATTTCTATTCCACCAAACTTTTCTCAAGTATATGATGTGTTCCATATATATTTATTAAGTAAGAACATATCATATCTCATACATATATTTAATCAAATGGTGGAAATGTTATATCATGTTCTCTCTTATGAATAGCAGTAAGTGAAAATCTTGAATCGCAGAGATAAAGTTCCATGAAATAAGACCACTCATCTTATTAAAATAGTACAAGAGAACAATAAATATGAATAAGTAATGTGGGAATCTAAGGATGTGATGAAAAAAAACCATTCTTATCTATTTATGACTTAGGGTTTTAGTTTAAATCTAGATTATGAAATTTTTGAAGGGGGAATAATGTAATGACCTGAAATTTTCAAGTATGAATAAATTCCATCTCTAATATATTCACAGTATAAATTATAATGTGTTAATTTATTTAGAAAAATATTTATTATTTTATCACCTATCATATTATAAAGGGTACAAAATTTTATAATAGTTATGAATGACAATGAATAAGAATTTGATCACTCTTAGTAAAAGAAATTGTCTTTATTCTAAGTTAATTATTTTAAGTATTATATGATTTTATTTAGAAGTTAAATTTATAAATTTTAGAAATTTAATATGATAAAATGAATTAATTTTTGGAATCATCACATTGAAATTATATTAGAGTGACTTTTTGGTATTTTTATGAAAAAGATTAATTTTTTGGTGAATAGTAAAGAATACAACTTTTACAAATACCATTACTTTTATAATATCATCATGCTATAAATATGAAATAAAATTTTATAAAACTTTTTCATCAATTTAAAATGGATTTAAGGAGTAAAAAAAATAAATATTTATTTGAAATTTTGGAACTTATGTTATTTTTTATTCTAATAAAATTGTATTTTTTGTTCTTTAACTTTAATTAAATATTTATGAGATTCAATTTTGTTTTTTATTGGTTTTAATGAAATGTAATCCAAAATTTTTAATCATAAACCATTAAATTTCATGATAATCAATATTATTCGTAGTATATTTCCAAAATGATAAAATAATCAATACCTTATTCTATAATACCCCTCCCCCTTGGATATATAAACATCACTCCTCCACCCCTTTCTACACACCTAAAAAATTAATTCATTTTAGAAAAATATTTTTGAAAATACCACTCTACACTTAACTTCACATGTAACTAATCCCCTAGTGTGACAAAAGGCCCCTCCTAAAAAGGATTTAGACTCATTTAACTACTATAAAAAAGGGTAATTGCGACGGGAAAAAGTTACCATTGTAAATAGTCCTAGAGAAATAGATATTTATGACAGAACTTATTTTCTATTGAAAATATCCATTATTTATGATGGAAAATGAGTTCCATCACAAAAAAATTGGGCATGGATGTGCTCCATCTCACGAGAAACTTAGTTGTGATGGCTAATAGCGATTTATTTTTATATCCTTCGCTGTTTTCCATCCCATTGGGACTTTTTACAATTGGTAATAAAGTTCACCACAAAAGGATCTCTAAAATAATAATTTTGTGATGGAATAAAATCTGTTGCTAATAACCCATACCAATTACTAACTAATTAAAAACCCATGACCTTCCTTCTCCTCCCCACTTCTCCTGATCTCACCTCACCCCCGTCATGTAGTGAACCTCAGATGAATATCCCCTCCCAAATTTTCCATTTCCCTCAATTTTATGTAGATCTGAGATTGAATCATTTTGGTACAGAATCCTATTATCCACTCCATCGTTATTTTTGTTATTTTTTGTTTAATATTACATGATACCGTTTGGGTAAATGCTAAAATTATAAAATTACCCTATTTTATGGCTTATTTGGTATTTAGGGTTACTAAACATTTATTATTCCCCATTTGGTTGTCCACTAGGTCTACATGATTTATCCCAATTGATTTTTGGCATTTTCTTCATTTTTTAACCTTTATATTTAATTGATTTTAATATTTTCTATTTTTGGCCACTACAAGTATATTATTTTATGTAATTATTAAAAATATGTTTATTATGGAGATTATTGAGGAAAATCTGATATTTATACAGTTTATATGAATCTATTTAATTAATGAATTGTATTTCATGCTTAGGGTGATATGATTTTTGATGAATTATAGTATTTCTTTAATTATGGTAGTCACGTTAAACCATGTTTGATTATCATATTATGATTGGTTTTTATTTTTTTAATTCATGTAAATATAGTTTTATAAATATTTGGATATATGTATATATATATATATATGTATGTAAGTATGTATCTATGTATAGATTTGATATATATATATATTTGTTTACAAAAATGTGTCAGAATATATTTGATATAGTTATATTTAATTAATAAATTGCATAATATATATATATATATTAACATGTGAATGTACATATATAAATATTTTTAAAAAAGTGTAAGTTTTTTAATATATATATTTATATAAAAACATGTAAGGTTTTTGTTATATATATATGTGTGTATGCATATTGACATGTGAATATACATATATAAATTTTTAAAAAAAACGGGTATGGTTTTTGATATATATATATATATATATTTATATTAACATGTGAATATACATATAAAAATGTTTTAAAAAACATATAATATTTTTGATATATATATATATATATGTATGCATGTATATATAGATTTGATATGTACATTTATTTAAAAAAATATGTAAAATTGTATTTTATTAAGAAATTGTGTAACACACACATATATATTGAAATGTGAATATGAGTATATAAATATTTTCAAAAAACTTGTAAGTTTTTTTGATATATATATATATATGTCATTTTATATTGATTTGATCAGTGGTGCGTCTACTTCCTCCCCGTCCTTGCCTCATTTTTCCTCCTCTTGGCTTCTTCTTGCTTCGTCGCGCTGCTCATTCATGGGATATGCCCCCGCTCTTCTCCCGCAGATGTCCTATTACTTTTCTGCTTTCTCCCTTCCCTTATTGTCTGGTGCTGCTCACTGGTGGGATAGCATAGGCCTATCTCACCCCTCTTTCTGCCTTCCCCTGCACAGAAGACCTTAATGTTGGGTCTATGTGTGGGCGCTTCAGGCGGTCTGGGTTGGCGATGGTGGGGGCGTTTGCTATTCTTCCTCTCCTCTTCCCTTGTTGTTCAACCCATCGGGCTCAACCCCATCTTGGTCGGGCTCGATGCAGGTTTTGGGAATTCTTGGGATGGTGATGGTGGGGGGCAGGCGGCACTCTTAGGCTTTTCTGGGTCAGCGTTGGTTTTCTCGCTGTCAGTTCCTTTTCACTTCTTCGGCTTGTATGGTGTTTCTTTTCGGTGACGTCTCTCGGTTCAGGTTGTTTCCTTTTTCAATTATTCTGATGTTGTTGGAATATTTTTGTTGTGTTTTGTGGTTTGGTTACGCTGTGGTATGCTGTTTAGCTTTGTTCTTTGACGACGACGACGCCGACGATGCTTGTGTTGGCAATGATGAAGATGGTTAGTAGTTTGTGCAAGACTTTTGCCTCGTATGGTGTTGTTCCCAAAAGAGGTTCTGGTTAAGGATTTCTGTTCAATTTGAAGTCAGTGACATGGTGTTGTTGGTTCAAAGAGGTTTGATAGTCTTTGACGATCTCTGGATTACTGGTGTCTGTTCGGACGGTGACGGTGACCGTGGTTTTTTGTCAGCGACGACGTAAGTGTGGTTCATATTGGTGTTGGTAGGCGACTTCGAGGGGCTCCACCGGGCTCCAGCTACTATGCGGTGGACGATGACCTCGGCAGTGGTAATGATGGAAATGTCCATGGTAGGTTTAATGATGATGGTTTGATGTGATGACACTTCGGCTGACAGAACCTAGATAGTGATTGTCTTGGGCTTTGCGAATATCTGGGTTTGTGATTTTCAAATTTTGAATGTTGGCATCGTTCATTTTGTATCCCGCTGGTTGCCACTAATCCTTAAAATAGATGTTTCAAAAATCAAATAAAAATAGAATTTTCAGTCAGTATGTATGTATGTATGTATATAGATTTTATATTTATATTTATTTAAAAAATGCATAAAAATAAAATTGATGTAAATAAATTTTATTAAGAAATTATGTAATACAGATATATATATAACATATAAAATAAATATAAAATGAGTGTTTAAAATAAATGATGAGAAAATAAATTTAAAGAAAACATTTTAACAAAACGTTGCTTATACAAATGTTTTTTATAAAAAACATTATAAAAACTGTTTTAATGAAACAAAAATAACAATTAAAATTAAGTAATATTTATTAAAAAATTTGCTAATAATAATTATAATTTTTTTTAAATACCTTGTAAAAATATATAAAAAATACTAACAATTATAAAAAATATGCAATAACAAATAATTATTAAAAATGATGTAATAATTTAAATAATTAGTAATAATGATTAAATAGTTTATAATAATTAACAATTAATTATTCAATATTATTAAAACTTATTAAAAATTAGTGTTAATCAGAAAATATTATTAATAATTATTAAATATTAGTGTTAATTAGAAAACATTATTAATAATTTTTATATTTAAATAAATTATGATAAAATTTAAAAAATTGTCAAAGAAAAAATATGAAATACTTATAATTATTAAAAATCAGGAATATTTATTAAAAATTAAGTTATAATTAATAAATATTTAGTATTACTTAATAAATAATTGTATCTATTAGAAAAAAATAAAAAATAATGGTAATAATTATTAAATTGTTTTCATACCCTATAAAAAATATAAAAAATAATAACAGCTATCATAAATTCACAATAATTATTATAATTGTATTATTAATTAAAATAATTAGATTTTATCATTAAATAATTTATAATAATTAATATTTAATTTTTAAATATTCGTAATAATTAAAAAAATTTAGCATTAATTTCTAAATATCATTAATAATTTGTAAATGTTAGTAAAGTATGATAATTTGTAATAAATAATATAAAAAAAATAAATCAAATACTAATTAGACATAATTAAAATATAATAATAAATTTTAATTAGTCATAATGAGTAATAATTATTCTTATTTATGTAATTTTAATAGATAATTATGGTCTCAAAAAGTAGAAATCAGTTTTATTATGTGATTTTGATTGGATAAATCATTGAAAAAAATCTCAATAGATCTGGTATAAATTCTCTCTACATTGACGGAGTTGAAAAATTTATATCATTTGTATCATCAAATTAAGAATTTGATTCTAAATTAAAAATTAAATATCCATGAAAGAAATGTGATCTTAAGAGATTGGAAACGTTTGACAATGTTTAACTCTATCTACTACGTTCTAGTTTTCAGAAAGATTATATATTTTCTTTCTATCAACATGGTGAACACAATTTAGTATAAAATATAAATTTTTTGATTTTGAATTCATCATTTTAGAATTTATTGTATGAGGATGCTAGACTGTCTATCCATGAAACAAATAATTAGAATGATATCCCAAATCCTAAATCAGAACTTCCTCAATTTTACAATTTTTTGAAATCTGTTAAGGAGGCCTTATATCTAGGATAATAGATGAGAAAACTTGAAGCTGTTATAAAATTTATTACTATTAAATCAAATTTTGGAATGTAGAATAGTTTATTTGATCAAATATTATCTTTGGTTGAGTCATTGTTTCCTAAATGAAATATATGACCTTTAAGTTTCAATGAAATTAAGAGGTTGGTCCATAATTTGGGTCTTAGTTATCAGAAGATCCATGCATGTTCAAATGACTACATCTTATATTATAGTGATTATGAATAATTAGTTAATGTTCCAACATGTGGATATGAAAGGTATGAATATGATCATTAAGGAAAGTCCATATTTGCTATAAAATAGTTAAGGTATTTTTCAATTACACCCCATTTACAGTGTTTATTTATGTCTCATAACACAACTGCATTTATGACATGGAATACATAAAATATTTCCATCATTAAAAGATTAAATAATCCTTGGGATGGTTATTCCTAGAAAAAATTTGATTAGATACATCATTATTTTTATTTAGAACATTGTAACATATGTTTGGGTCTTTCTACTGATGATTTTTTTCCATTTGGATCTTGCATTAGTAAATATTCTTATTGGCCTATTTTCATTACTCTATACAACTTACAACCTTATATGCTAATAAAGAGACTATATATATATATTTGGATCTATTAATTCAAGGATACGTGAATAATAATATCGATGCTTATTTGAATCCACTAATTGATGAGTCAATTTCATTTTGGAATAATGATGTAACTACATTTGATATAGTTAAAGATCATAATTTTTCACTAAAGGTAGAATTAATATGGACGATTAGTGACTTTTCAACATATGGTTTGTTATTTGGATGGAGTACAGATGGTCTAAAATCATTTCCATACTTCATGGATGAGAAAAAAGTTCTTATGATTACAACAATAGAAATATTATTTATTTAGACTATCATTGGATATTTATTCCTGCAGATCACCCTTTTTGGAAGAGTAAAAATAATTTTACAAAAAAATGAGTTGAAAGAGACAAACCTCTAATAGTGATCTTAGGTATTTAGGTAAAATATATCATCTCTACATTAAATTCTGTTACTTTTAAACCAACCATAAATGAAAAAAATAAATGGTTTTGGAAGAGATCATAATTGGATAAAGTAGAGTACTTTTTAGGACCTTCCATATTGGTGTGATTTGTTGGTTTATCACATGTTATATGTAATTCATATTGAGAATATTTTTTTTGATAACATATTTTTTACAATGTTGGACACACCCAATAAGACCATAGATAATCTAAAAGCATGGTTTGATATTGCCTAAATTTATATATGTTCAAAACAAGAATTATTGGAAGATTATAGATAACACAATTTAATGAATCCAAAAGCATCATACATAATTTATAAAGAATGTTTTTTATTATTATATCAATGGATTAGATATTTGAGGGTACCAGATGGTTATGCTTCTAATTTTTCTCATTTCATCATAAATAGGCATATTAATAGGTTAAAAGGTCTTGAATTCCATGTCATAATAAAATGATTACTACCTGTTGGTCTTAGAGGGATGTTGATTTATTTAATCTAGGATGTGTTGACCAAAATATCATATTTTTTTCTGAGATATTTGTATAGAAACATGATATTATGATGAATTTATTATGCTATAAAAAAATTTTGTTTTAATTTTATATAAATTGGAGAAAATATTCACATCGACCATTTTAAACTCAATGGAACATTTAATATTGCATTTATTGTATGAATCTAAATTTTGATGGTCTGTAAAATTCTAATGGATGTATCCGTTTGAGATATGTATGAAAAAAATTAAATAATAAAGTATGTAATAAATCATAAGTTGAAGGGTAGATTGTAAAAGCATACTTATTGGAGGAAATTTTAAATTTCTGCTCTTATTATTTTCAATCAGAATATCCTTCAAAATGAATTCACATTGGTTATAAGGAGGAGAATGTTGATAATGTCACAAAACACCAGTTTTAAGTTTTTAATTAACCAAATCTTGGTTTTGGTGGTTATCATGAATGATGGATTTCAGATGAAGAACTACATAGAGATCATACAAATGTTTTGATGGATTCTGAAGAAACGAAATGATTTGTGCAGTAAGTACTACTACTTATTATTTTTAATTTTTTTATAATATTTAAATTTATTTACATTATTTATTTTTTATACTATATTATGACCATATAAAAAAAAATTATTAAAAATTACATCTGTAGCTCTTGATGATAATCATCAACAAAATTTTTCATATTGGTTTCAAAGTCTCAAAAGTTATGCTGTTTTTGATAGAACATTAAATCAAATTTTAATGATATCTATTAATAATAAATTTTATTGTTTGTAGGGAACACAACATGAATGTAAAATTTATAGTCAATTATGTGTGATAAAAAACCCTCCATCTAAATCAGTAAAATATTATAATGGGTTTTTGGTTAACAAATTTTGATTCCATACATGCATATATGGAAAATCAAAGAAATAAATGAATTATGGTGTTTGTTTGAAAGGATATCATCATAAAAAATAAATGTTTAATTTTATGGTATGATGTATGGAATAATTGAGTTATGTTATCTAGGAATAAATTATGTAACAATGTTTAAATATCATTGGTTTGATACTGATCAAGGATTGTGAGTTCATCCATGACATAGAGTCGTTGACATTTTGTATAACAATATTCTTGCATCAAATGAACCATATTTATTGAAGTATAAATCTGATCAATTTTATTATACAAATTAATGTGATATTTTGAGATATTTGAATGACTGGTGGAGTGTAATAAAAATTAAATCTCATGAGAATCAGTTTCTAGAAAATGAAAATGGTTATGTAGAAGTGAAACATATTGAAAATTTTCATGAAGCATCCCCAAATATATCTCTTACTCAATGAGATATAAATATAAATGATGAAACCCCCCAGTTAAGGGCTGATGATATTGATAATGATGATGAAGTAATAAGGGATGATGAATATGAAAGTCATATGGATGTTGAAAATGATGAAAATTAAGACGAAGAAATTATCCTCGATGAAGATGAAGAAAAAGATGTCAAGTGATGTATTATATTTAAGTATGCATTAGTTTTTTATATTTCATATTTGTATTAACAATTATTTATAGGTAATATTGTTTTTTTAGATGGTTGGACTGGATGATCTATTCTGTTCCATCACTAATTCCAATAATTATTAGTTTTTTATATTCGATATCTATATTAATAATTAATGATAGTTAAGAATATTTTATTATTCATGGTATTTATTAGTCTTTTATATTTTATATCTATATTAACAAATATTTATATGTTAGATTATTATGTTCTGGTATTTATTTATAGGTAATTATTATATTATGGTATTTTATTAGTTTTTTATATTTGATATTTGTATTAACAATTTCTATCATATAAGATTATTATATTATGATATTTATTAGTTTTTTATATTTTATATTTGTATTAAAAATTTCACATAGGTATGATTACCTGTTTCAGATGTCTATAGATGCTCCCAATGATCTATTTCATTATCTCACTGATTTCAGACTTCTCAATGATGATACCAATTCATATAATCCATAGGAGGTTTCACCTATTAGGAGGGGGTGTGGTCTCGCTTGATTGATGATTCTAAAATTTGTTCTAGAGATATGTTTATCCCTTGATTTTGATACTGTTTTATAGAGGTATGTTTAATTTCTTAAGGTATTTATTTTATATTATGTTTTTGTATTAACTGTGGTAATAATATTCGGATTATTTTGTTTTGTTCATAGTTTTTTTGCATTTAGATATTGAGAAGGATGGTATGATTCAAAGAAAATATTTTTCTTATCCATGGGTGTCATGGGATTAGGTTCCCATTTCCATTCATCACCATTTGTTCAACCAATTTATTGTATGTTATTAAATAATATATTTTATTTTAATTCTATTTAGTTATTCACTTGTTGTTTTTAATTGTCTTGCTGTATTTATGGTATTCGACTATTGATAACTTGAGAGCTCCTTCCCGGGAGGCATGAGAGATTTTTATACTTGAACATTTTCATTATTTTTTAGACAACCTTAGAAATAGATCCCTAAATAGAGATTTTGATATAGTTTTCAACCAGTCTTATATCTCCCATTGACCTAACTATATCTCAGCTCACTTATGGGATAAATTTTTCTTCTATTGGGATAGAAAATACATTTATTAGGTAATCATCCTCTTAACATAAAAAACTGGGTGAGGAAGTAGGTCACACATAGTTCCTAGAGTTTTGAATTTGGTATACGTCGATGTCATATGGTAAGAAATATTATTTTTTATTAATGTATTTTTTTCTATATTACGCATTCTTATATTGATTCCTCTATTACCGAGTTCAATGTTTATAAGAATATGTAAAATGATATGGGTATATGATAGCTTTTCAATGACCAATAGTGCTATATGTGGTTAGTAATTTTTTTTAAAAAATTTATTGATATTAATTTTATTGTTATCTTAATTTATAATTATATTTAAAGGAAAAATATGAGGTTGATAATTTTCATTATCAAGAGAGTTAAGTCGAGAGTGAAGAAGATTCCACTAGAGAGTTAGGTTTTGATGAGGTGGATTTTATACAGTTGAATTGATATGGTCTCGAAAAAGGTTGGGTGACTGGTATTGGTTCACAACTAACACCTATGAGTTATTATAGTACATCTACGATGTCATTAATGAGCTCTAAGGGAGATCATGGAGAGTTTTCATCATCCACTGCACAATATGAGGATAGGTTAAGAGCTTATGATGAGATAATATAGTGTATTTAAATTGATTTGAATGAGGTGCATCAGACATATCAATTGGGAGATGATAAGATATTGGAGTATATGTGATGGCTTGCATGTGGTGTTGGTATGGAGTTCCCCCCCTAACCCTTCGAGTGATTCTACTCCATCTGATCATATGAGTTGATGCTATGTGGGTTTTATGTCTTTTTTTGTATTTTGGGTTGAGAAACATATAATGTGTGAAATGATGTATTAATTTAATTTTTGTTTTTATATTTTTTTTAATAATATACAATTTTTATAATTTTTTTTTTGTATTTTAATATTTTTTAAATATTAAAATTTTTGATGAATCTCTATATCTATCGCAATTGATTTTTAAAAAATTTGTCCTATATATTTTCGATGGAAAAGGCAATCGTTGAAAATAAAAAAATTTACTACGAACAAGGAATCCTTCAAAAATAATTTTATTTTTCATGAAACCATCTGAATTGTTTATTTATAGTACTTGCAGGCAGTATTTGTGACGGATGGGTTGTGTGTTACAAATAAAAATAATTTGCAATGGGACATCATAAAAAACATAATTTCGATGCAGTTTTCTATGAAGGTCCATTTGTGATAGAATCCTATTGAAAAAGACCATTAGTGACATAAATCCATCGTTAATGACCCATTATAAAAAAAACAAACTCTGGTAGTGTTTTAAAGGAGTCGACTAAAAAACATAAGTTAAGGGATTTTAAGGATCTTTATTCTTTCTTATTTGTGATTATTTATCTTAAAAATATTTTAAATATCCAATTATTTTCTAAAATGATTAATTTTAATGTTATTGTAATAATTGTTTTCCATAATTGATGATAGATCATCTATTACCTCTCACTGAACTCCCTTTTTAAAAGTTGTTAAAATATCAAAATACGACTTTCTAAAAAACAATGGCTTTTCACTTAAATTATCCTATTAAAATTTCAATAACATAAGTCACAATTAAAATTAACCCTAAAAACTTAATTTAATTATAATCTATTTTCTTTATCAAACTCAAATATTTATTGGTATTTCCATTCTTTAAAACTCTTTTGAAAAACATTTATCACCATGGTGATGCTACATAGGTGAATGATAATATTTTCATAAACATAAATATTTCATGGGTATACTTAAAAATTGATTCCATGACTAAATATAAAATTAATATTCAATTAATTTTATTATTATGATTATTTAATTGCAAAATATCCATCATAACAATGAAAATAAAAGTAAACAATCATAGTTATTTTTATGTATATAAAACAAGCTTATTGAGGAAGATTCAATGAATGGTAAATATATAATAATAAAATGAAATAAATAAATTATATAATTATATGAAACATATTATTTTACAGTTTTTGATATTAATAAACCATTGGTCAGTGACCATTGACAATTTACTCTACATCAAAGTAGTTTTGGAACCATGAACTGAACAACACTGAGACTCTTGACTCAAAAAATATTAATTTAATAAATGAATAAAACATTATAAAAATACAATATAAGAGATAAAATAAATAATAAAAAGTTTTTTAATAAAGTAATTAATGGGATTATATTGACTATTTTGTATTTAGATGTGTTTTCAAGGTAAGTTAGGACTTAAGGTTAGGGTTACTTTCCCACTTATTCGAGTTTTTGAAGATAAGTAATCTATCACTATCTATTTCTTTTTTTTATATATTTAAAATATGATAAATTTAATCCATTTATAATTTTTGATTCTTTATTTTTATATGTATATTCATTCCATTATGTTCCCCTTTTTATTATTCTGTTAATTCAAAGCTCATAAAGCTTAAAAGGGAATCCTTTTTGGTTTCTCCCTTTTTTCCAAAAATCTTTATTTTGTTATTTCACTCTTATAACAATTATTTGATATAAAAAATTTCTAAATAAAACCATCTATTTTTTAACAAAAAATATTTTTGTTTATTTATGGTTTTATGAAAACTTTATGCTCTTATCTTTATTAAATACAATTTCACCCTTAAAAGTTTATCAAATGATTAAGATTTTGTGGCTTCTTCTTTATCATTTCTTATGATATTTACTTCACTTTGAAATATATTTTTCAGGATCAATAATCTTTTTTTCATAATTAAGGTCCAAGATTAATTAATGCGTTATTTTCATGGGATCCTACATGATACCCTGGCAGTTAAATATGTATACCCATTTCATTATCATGGGTTTATTCCATGTTTATGTTTTATATATGTTCTAGAATATGTGGAACACATATGCATGGAATATTATGACTATGGGTGTAATCTGAGTTATATAACCCCAAATTGATTGGTAATGCATTATATCTCATGAGATCATTTATGATTCCTTGGTGAATATCATTTTCCCATGCTTATGATTTTTTGGTGACTAGACATGGCCTATGTTTATGACGCCTTAGTGATAAGTCTTGGCATATTCTTATGATGACTTGGTGATGAGCCTTTTCATATGTTTATGATACCTTGGTGAAGAGGCTTGGTGTATGATTATGATGTCTTAAAAATGATCCTTTATCTTTGTTTATAGTAACATGTCTTATTTTTATTCCAAATTTTATTCTCTCTTATGTTTACCATGCTATTATGATATTTGAATCTTATGCCATGTTTTTAAGTGATTCTTTATAATTATTCCATTTTATTTCAATGATATAATTATTGACTCTCATGACATATCATCCAATTTAATCTTGTTACACCATTACTAGGATTTAGGGATCCCCCTTTATTTTATGTATGTCCCAAGGAAATCCCATATAGTACTAAGAGTACAGTGATCTCTAGGAGAAAGTATGGATATGGGAATAAAAAACTATATTATTGTTTTTATGATGTACCCAGTTCCAAAATACGTTATACCTATATAGTTCTAGAGGCATTATATATATATATATTTATTCTAAAGATGATTTAATAATATATATATATATATATATATATGAGATTCAGGTTATTATTAGAAATATTTGAATAAACTTTATCATCACAACCGATGAAAATGTTTCATTATAGTAAATAAAATTAATTTTTTTGTAAAATTTTCCCACCAGGTGTGATTTATATGTGTAAACCCTACTAACCATATTAGTTTTCTTGTAAAAAACCACTTACACCCTATGGGTCTCACCCCTTCACGTGCATTCACTAAGTTCCCAAATTGGTTAGTGTACATGATGTTCATTTTATATTCTATGGATTTTAACCATTTATTATAATTTTTACTCTCAATATACCCTCAATAGGTAGCAGGTTTATCATCTATGAACATTAATACATCATCATTTTCCATTATAAATTCATATATCTTAGGCTCTTGATGAATCCTACTAGACCATTGATGTTCTTTTGTAGCCTGAGTTGGTTATTCTTTTACAAATCTTTGGGGAATTGAATCAACTTCCACCTTAAGAGAACTTCCTATTTGTTTTTCCTAACCTTCTCCAAGTTAAACTTTTATCCCAATATCTCTTCAATTAATATTTTCATTCTGAAACACTTTTTTTTACTCGGGATTAGGAAACAAATACCTTTTTTAGGACACACAAACTTTTTTTGTTGGATTATAGAAATAATATCCCTTAGTTTACTTGAGATTTCAAAAAAATAATAATTTAATTGATTTAGGGTTATGTTTATTAGAAACAAATTTTCATACAAGTTCATCACAAACCAAAAATACAAATAAAATATATTTTTGGAAATTTATCAGTGAATATCTCATATAGTTTATTTATGACCACTTTATATAGAACAAAATTAAGTAGAAATGAAACTTTTTCATAGTATAAACCCATAATTAAATAATAATATCACACTAACTCATCATTGATCAAACCTTGTCCAATCAGGCTAAATTCATTCTCTTAGACACACTATTCAACTATGGTTTTCCATGAGGAGTGATTTGTGAAATAATTACACAATCTCTTAGATGATCAGTGAATTCTGAGCTCATGTATTCACCTCTTTGATCAGATCGGAGAATCTTAATGCCTTTTCCCAATTGATTCTACACTTAATTCTAATTTTTTTTAATATTTTCATAAGTTTCATTCCTGTGCCACATCATAAACACATAACTATACTAACTAAAGTCATCAGTAAAGGATAATAAGTACCTAAATCCAACACTTTATTGAGTACTCATTAGAACACATACATCACTATGAATAAGAGATAATAATCCTCTATCCTTCCAAATTTTTCAATAAAAGGTTCTCTATTCATTTTACCTAATAAAAAAGATTCACATTTATCAAATGATTAATAATTTAATGACTCCAATGATCCATCACCATGGATTCTTTGGGTTTATTTCACATTTATATATCAAAAGAAACTATTCCAAAGGAATTTGGGATTAGAACCAACCATGAACTTATTAATCTGAATGTCATAGACAAGATTAACCATATATAGAATGTATAAACCATGTACTATATTCCTAATAATAGAAAACTTTTCATTCATATATTCAAAACAACTCGTATTATTAATAATGAATGAAAATACATTATTTTATAAACAAGATATATATTTAAAATTTATGTTTATGGTGGTAACTTAATAAATGTTCTCTAATTCTAGAACTAATAAACTTGGTAAACTTAAATCATAAGTGCCGGCCTATAATGAAACAACTCTTTATCCTTTTCAAACATGCGGATCTACTACACTATTTTTCAATTCCCTACCATATAAAAGTATGTGTTTATCTGTACAAATGTGTGATGCAAACCTGATATCTAATAAAAATGTGTTAGAGTTATAGAAATTGGTCTCTATGACATTCACATTCAAATGATCAGAATATTTATATTTGAAAACACTTCTCAACCTTAGATACCAATCTTGAATAATTTTATAGGTCATACCAATAAGATATCAGAAAATAATATACATGATGCTTTCCATAATCTACAAAAATGTCATATATATGGGTGGTTATCATGTTTTTTGTATTTTTATAAATAAATTTTAATGAAATTAGTTCCAATAAAAATTATGACCACAAACATCATATAAATATAGTGATCTAAGATCCATATGTCACTATGTTTTGTGTCTCTTTAGTTTTTATCCCAACACTTAGCTATTTAGGAAATTAATAAATCTAATCATATCATATATGACTCTAGGGTTGTTGAATGGATAACTCTTTATCAAGATCTATCATATAAAATAACTCAAATATACTCCTTAGGTAACCTAATCCTATCAGGGTCTCCCATATAACTGTAACCCAAATAAAACACCAAGAACATGAAACTAGTCCTATTATTTAAACCCATAATTTTATTTTCTTACAAAAGATAATTTATGGGCACCTAGATTTAACATGACGTACCTGGTTGGATGATTGATGTCTTGACATGTGCCACTTTGTAAGGAATCTCATACTTAGTATTTGGTGGGGGTTCTTTTAAATTCTCTCAAATTTAATATACAACATATGAATATTAAATTCATAACTATTTCATTATATAAAATCTTTATTATATCATGTTTTATTTCTTTATATATGAATTATTCTAATGATTTAACTTTGGGATCCCTATTCCAATAACCAAATTACTATTATCATACCATATTAATGTGTAACTATTTACAAACCATAGTTTTTGTTACTCACCAAAAAATAGAATCTGAATAAATTTGAACATATCCAATTTTTTTTATACATATGGTAAATGAAATTTTAATATAAAGGTTTAGAATTATATGATATTTATAATCTATACATGAGTAAGACTGGTGCCCTATATATCCAACACCGAACTTTATAGAACACGTCATAAGCCTCTAGGATAGTGAGAAGTCTGACCCAAAGTTCTTATACTCGAGGATAGTTTAATCAAGATATATTCTAATTCATCATATCTATAAAACCAAATATATATAAACTATATTCAATAGATAAATTCAATCTAAAAACATTAATTACAAACCAAGGATAAGGTAGATGAGAACAAAATCTTTTTTTGTCATACCTAGAATGTGATTCATGGCGTGAAACTTTATAAGAAAAAATTTATCACCTAAATTAAAGATTATATAATATCTATTTTTCATAGATAATTTATAAATATGAATATTAAAAAGGTATAAAAAAATAAAAAATTTATTTATTTTCCAAACATGAGATATAAATATTAACATTTCATATTTTATTTAAGCATGAAAATATCTTATTTATAATGATTAACACTTATCATTTATAAAAAATTTATAAATAATATGAAATTTAATCCAAAATATTAAATTTAAACATTTAAGATATATAGTACTATATGATTTATAATAGGGCATTATAAATCATAATCTGTGATTGATATGTCAAATTAATTGCATAGATAAGTTTTTATTTAAGCAAAAAAGGTAATGAAATCTATATATGAGTCATATTGGATGATTTGAGAAATTTCCTAATACATACATAAAATTAAATTTAACATAGGTAGACTATTATGTATCAAGAACCACTTCTATAGATAAGGGAGTGACCCATAAATTTTGAGTAAAATGATTTGGATGCATAATCTAGTTATCTTTTAAGACATACATTATATTGTTACAATGACTTGTTACTCTATTTTCATGCAGCTCTGCTTTCAATCACTGCTGATGATATCTCATATCATAGATTTCAGAATAGAAATAAACCACACGTTTTTAGTATATTTTAGCTTATGATATAAACCAGTTGTGCACTATGGCTAAGAAAAATAGAAATACAATATATTGTATCGTAAAGCCACGTGATCTAATAGATGACATTCAGCCATGAAATATCATACACTAGGTTAATGTCATAAAATAGAATATGATATACATATTTTTTTTATAGAAGTAATAAAATATCAGGTTGATTTACTAATGAAAGTGGATTTAAAACCACTGATGGGTTATTGTGGATCATTAAATGATCATAGTAGGAGAATAAACCCATTATAGTTCCTGATCAATCATCAAAAAAATTAATATGTAATATGAATAACATAAATAAATAGGTATAAATTGATAATATAAAGTTATATTTATGTCAAACACAATAGATTATACTTGATTGGGATTATTGATTGGAAACCAAATCATCCTCACCACCAAAGGTGGTCCATTAGCCACTAGGATCTTTATTCGTAACAAGAGGACCCCCAAACATCAAAGGAGTTCCAATGACTTCTTCAAAAATACAAATGGATATTAGGGAGGTAGATATGGATTCATATATGGATTTTAAGTATTTTATTACCACCAATTGGGGGATCCCGTCCCCTATATGGTATCTATTCATTAAATATATATATTCAAACATCCAATTTGAACTCTTGCTCGTTGTCATTTGTTTCAATAATGTATACCCATTGGGTTATTATTGTTTGAACCCTTCAAACGATCATAATATATTTTTGAATCTATAAATGTATTATCTTAATGATTTATAATGGAAGGAAATTAGTTATAAATTTGTGTCATAATACACTCATGTGAAGACCTGACTCTAGAAAACCAGGAGCTGGTACCTCCTGAATGTGATGTATCGTTTTGAAATAAAAACATGAACTAATAAACACACATCACGTCCCATACATAGGATCAAGTTCGGTTTGGGCTCTGGGAAACCAGAAACTTCAGGGATGTTTCATCTGATAAAAGCTGTTACCTGAAAATTTTAAATCAAAATGTAGGGTGAGCATAAGAATGCCCAGTAAGGGGTTTTAAAATAAACCAATGTAACTTTTGAAATAATTACTTAAAAATATCCATAGAAAATTATCTTAAAGAAAATTTTAACACATGTAACATAACATAAAAGTGATCAATCAATATTTTAAAGGAATACATGAATCAATTATGAAATTTTTCAAAGGAGTAATAAAGGTTGTACTAAACAAGTATGAAAAATGATTATTTAAGCACAAATTGAACAGTTAAGAGTAATACATAATCGGAGTTTCACATGAAGGAAACAACTTCAATTCATAAGTTGGTTACTATCTTATTGAGTGATAAAAAAAAATCATTCCCTAAACCTTTACTTGTGACATCAATATGAACTTGATAAAAAAACATAGGGAAAAGTGTAGTGAAAGAATAGGCATATAATTTTGAAAAGAACTTGTAACATAACTTGAATATGTGGCTTCAACATTTCATTTAGACATTCATGAACATATCACCAAGGTCCATCCCCAATTTTCCATGAAATTACCAAGTTTATTCACCAAGGTATTGTAAAACTTGTCATCTATAGAGATTGATTCTTTACCCAATGTATTAGAGCACTATCAGGGAACACCCTTAATATGTATTTACTTACATGTGAGTCACATAGACTATAATTTACTTAAATGGGGTTGTATATTCAAGATGTCCCATACCACCTTGAATAATTCATTCATTTTCATATTACCCAAGGTGTCCCATACCACTTTGGGTAACTTGATTCTTGGTTCATTATTATGATGTGTCATATACATGTAGGATGATCAATGATATGGACAAGGAAAACCCATTATACAATTGGTCTATAAACACAATAAATTACATATAACATTAAAAACATGGAATAATTAATCAAAATAAGGAATGGTTTAGTAAAAATTCTATGTACAAAGGACAATTACTAAACCACATCCAATGGTAGATGAAAAGGGGTTGTTACATGAAATGATAAAGTGATACTCTTTAAAATTATTGCTTCATGAAAATGAAATACATAGATACTTGTCATTAAATATGCTTATAAACATGGAACTGAACATGCAAATAGGCAAAATCATAAACGTGATTAACCTATAGTAAACATTGTAGCAAATTCATTATGTGTTAAAATTTCATGCGAGCATAACATGATTTACAAATCCATTTATTTTCTAATGCATTTGGGTCAAGTCAGAGTATATCCCTTTGACATTCAATGTAGTTAATAATATTAAAATTACTTTAATCAATCCCATTAGTGTACACTTAGATAAAAAAAAATCCAAAATAGCATAGAAAAACACTAAAACCCTACATGTATTAAAATATTAACATCCATTACTTGAAATTAGGGTTTCAAATATAAATCTTAAAAATACGTACATACATAATGATATATACACCAAGTGTATATTTGGGTTTTCTCATAAATTAATCATGGTACACTAAATCTCTTAAAATATGAAAACCTATAACCCTCAATCATTTATTTGGTAGGAACCAAACTATATAGGGTTTATTATGTATATATGAAACCATATTTACATAAATTTATGAAAACTGAGATTTTAAACTATAACATAACTATAATTAAACCAGAAGCCTAATTCGCACCTAGAATATTATTTAAGGGTTAGTATTAAAGTCTTAAAAATCATAAATTATTGTATTGGAAAACATATGTCTATAAATAATTATACACATAATAATAAAAATTTTATAAAAATATTTTTGCACATATAAAATAGATTCGAAACAAACTTTATAAGTATATAAATCTCAGTATATCATGCTGATTATTTGGAACCCTTAAGAAAATAGTTTTTATTGGGATTATATATATATGTAAATACACCTGATTTTACACATGTATAATTTGGGTTTTTCTTAATGAAACATTTTGAAAGAAGCCCGACATAGTCTAAAAGATTACTTACCCCTAACTACACATCAAAGAAATCCCTGGAAAACCTTATTACATGGAGGATTTTCAAAGTATTTATGTGTATATTTATATTTCAAAACTGTATAAACATGATATAAAAAATAGGGTTTGTAAAAAAGAGTAACCGAAAGTAAATCATTATTCACGTATAAACTTTATAAACAATAATCTGGAAAACATTCTTGGAGAGGCTTGAAGTAGAAACATATTTGTATATACATATATATATGGGTATATACAATATTATTCTTATATACAGAACCTCTCATTTTAGGTTTTTGTAAAACTAAAACCTTTAAAACAGAACCCTTACATTTGTAGCCATACAGGTAAGCACCCTTGAAACCCTCTGTTTAAAACAAAGGGTTTGCATGATATGTATATACATGTAAACATAAACCGTTTTTATACATGTATATACCGAGGTGTAAGGATGGGTTTGGAAGAAACATGGAAACAGAGCACCCTTACTATGATTGTGGAGGACGCTCCGATCAAAGGGAACTCGATGGTATGGTGGGGAGATCGAGAGAAGTTCGGGAGCAAGAGGAAGTCCATGAGGGGGAGGGGTTTAAGTAGAGGCTTCAGTGCACTTAATGAGACTAGAAACGAGAGGTAGGATAGTACGAGGGGGACGAGACTACAATTCCCTAGGTGGTTGGGTGTGCAAGAGTCAAGGGGAGCAGTGGAAATGGAGGTGATTGTGGCATCCTCAGGTGAACCAGTGCGCTATTAGCGGATCATGACGTGAGGAAGAAGAAGAAAAGGAACGAACATCTTGGATTGATCAAGCCCGATCGAATGGCTGGGAGTGAAGTGAGAGATGACATGATAAGTTTAAAGAAATCAAAGGCTGGGATTCGATCCCGGAATGATCGGATGGTCAAGGTGAGACGCGGGTTTTCGTGTAGCCTTCTATCACGCAGACGGTTCCGATCAATCACGAGATGCGATGAACGGCCCGAATTGCGCATCACCGAATGGTTTCATTTAAAAAAAAAGCAATACTAATAGTAAAAAAATTGAATTTATATAAACTCTTATATGTTTTAAGAACTTATAACTTTTAAAATCTGAAATTCAATTTATAACATACTCTACCATTTGATTTAAAAGATAAATAGTTTTTTCCTAATTCAAAATACATAGTTTTAAAGATCTAAAAAATATATTTTTCAATAATCATTAAAGGTATATGATTAAAAGATACTATTTAAACATTACTTTTAAAACGTTTAGAAGGTGCTAAATACTAGGTTTTCAACCATTTGGATTTTTTAAAATCAATTAGGTTCCTTTATAAGAGTAATCTTTTATTTTAAAATTATGATATTTGAAAATATAATTCAAATCATTTGAACATTTTAACATACTTGAAATACCATAAGGTTATAGAAACCATGTTTTTATAAAAATATAAACTTTAAAAACCCAACTGTCATATATATATAACGACCATAATTTCTAAAGGACCCCTATAAAAACAGCGGGGTAGGGTGTTTCAAACTCAAGGTAAAAGAAGAAGATGGTGCTCCCAATCCCACTGATGATTATCATGGTATTCATGATTACGGTGGTGATGTTTTTTTCTTTAGTTGACTCGAAGGATCTCCTTTACTTACTGGGCCTCATTGTGGTGATTGGGGGTCTTCCAGTAGTTCTTATAAGATTTTTCATAGGTATTTTTGGTTAGTATGTTTACTCTTTTCATCTCAGTGTATTGTAAACACTACAGTGTGCTTAATTTAATAAAGATCCTTATGTTTTTCTTTTAATTTTGTTTGGTTAAAAGGAATTCAACAAAAGTGGATGCATAGTATCATTATTATAAGATACCCAAAATTCAGGGTGTTACAACACATGAAATATCACAAATCACATGTCTATCTTACACTACAATAGAAACTAATTATATGATACGATAAATTCATTGAAATTCCCAGAATCTTTATATGATTGAGGGATATCATAAAATAAGATATCCCTATTTTTGTGTATTTTAAATATTTACGTGTTGGTGTAGTTGCGGTTTGGTTTAGTAGTAAGCACCCCATAATCCTACATGAAAAATGGAGGTTCAAAACCCATTGGGTGCAGGCATTGTAGTAGTACTATAACACACTATAGTAGTGGTGGCAGGGTACTGTAGTGGCGGCTGGGTACTGTACGGTACTGTAGTAGGTGGGTACTGTAGCAGTACTATTAACAAAATGGGCTTTGGGCCAAAAATTTGGGCCTACGGGACATGTAATGGGATAAATGCATACTAGGACTTCAGGCTATGTAATGGGTCTCCCTCTACCCACTAGGCCTTCATGGGTGGTGCACCACCCTCCTCTCCCGGCTCCCTCTCTGTGTACCAGATCATAGTGGTTCCTTCACAAAAGTTGTCCATATCATCAAGGTAAGTCCTTATGTACACATTTCATTCTTCACATCGACCATCTCTACTCTCCTTCACCCAGTCTCCATTAGGCCAAAACCCTATATTTGGGTTTAATTTAGTTTCTTATTTTTTTCTAGTTCTAGGCGGTGTAAAAGATGTCTCGAGACACATTAGTCTATATTCCAATGACTACCATCAAAGGAGAAGTGGTTCGACTCAATTTGGTTCACCACTATCTCCTTTAGGGTAAGGCTATATACACGATACTTGGGTTTTCAATCCTTAAATTAGTTATTTATGGTTGTTTAGTTTTGTAGTTAATGTTTTGGGTGTGCATTGGTCCATGACACACTAATTATCAGTGTCAGTTAATGGTTGTTAGGTGTGACGATAAATTCGAAGTGTACGTGCACTTTTGTTGAGGTGTGTGTATGTGAGAGGGTTGAGGTTTGAGTTAGGAGGCTTTGGATGAGACAAATTTGTCGAGGCAGGGTTCTCAACATTTTCATAATTAATAAAATGTACTTTTTTTATTTACTTGTTTTGATAAAGTTGACTGCAATGTTTGAATAAATTGTTTATTGGTGGGATGAGATAATTAACTGTGAATTAATTATATGCTTTGAGGTTGAGATTGAGATAATTAGTTGGGGGATTAATTATGATATATTAAATTGGTTAATATGAGATAATTAATTGTGAATTAATTATGTTTCTTGAGATAATAATTATTAGAGGATTAATTATGAGATATTAAATTGGTCAACATGAGATAATTAATTATGAATTAATTATGTTCTTTGAGATAATAATTATAGAGGGATTAATTATGAGATATTAAATTGGTTTAGATGAGATAATTAATTATGAATTAATTATGTGCCTTGAGATAATAATTATTGAAAGATTAAGTATGAGATATTAAATTGGTTAAGTTGAGATAATTAATTATTTTATTTGAGATTATAATTAATTGAAAGATTAATTATGAGATATTAAATTGGTTATGTTGAGATAATTAATTATGAATTAATTATATGTTATGATATTGTAATATAGATAATTAATCGAGGGATTAATTATGAGATTTTGATTTGGGACTAAGATGAGATAATTAATTTGTGAATTAATTATGTGATATTGAGATGGTTTCCGGGGGATAATTAATTTTTTAATTAATTATGTGGTATTGACCTGGTTTCCTTGTGACCAATTGTTGAATTAGCTAGTGTAATTATTGTGATAATTTAATTGTTGAGTTAAGTAAATGACATGTTGTGTTTAACTAATTTTTGAATTAGTAATGAGATTGACAATGATAATTAATCAATGAATTAATTAAATTATGAAGTGGTGATTGGTAACATGGACATTCATGGGTGCGTTATTATGGAATAATAACAAGGAAATTCATGGGCGTGTGAGTATGTAATGGTAACATGGAAATTCATGGAGCGCGAGTATGAAATGGTGACATGGACATTCATGGGTGTATGAGTATGGAATGGTAACATGGACATTCATGGGCGCGTGAGTATGGAATGGTAACATGGACATTCATGGTGTGTGAGTATGGAATAATAACATGGACATTAATGTGTGTGTGAGTATGGAATGGTAACTTGGAAATTCATGGGTATGTGAGTATAGAATGGTAACATAGACATTGATGGGTGTGTTAGCATGGAATGATAACTTGGACATTCAAGTTTGGGTGAGTTATGGAATGATAACGTCATTCAAATTGGTGAAATATAAGAATGTTAGAATGCTCATTATTTTGTGTGGTTAAACAAATAATATTAAATAATGTGATAAAAAGCTCATTATACATTATTTATATATATATTTTTCATATTCAGACTCTTATTCAGGATACGAGACAAAGAAGGTATCACCATCAGGCGTCCTTTTGTAACTTGGACGGGTTTTTGGTTATTTATTAAATTTTTTTATTTATTCAATATATCTGAACACTATTTAATTTTATTGAATTTTCTAGATTGATCTATACATTGGGGGTCCCGGACTACTGAGATTTATATATCATGCCCTATTTGGTCCACCATTACACTGGGGTACCCGAGTAGACTCTAGTTTTTTATAGGACATTGGAAATTACTTGTTGCTGTTTGTTTTTACACGGGAGTTAGAAGCAAAGGACCGAGCAAGAGATCAGGATGATCATGGTGATCACCCTTAGGGTTTGGGACTTTTTTTTTTCTATAATCATATTTAAAGAAAGTTAATTTGTTTACTGCTTTTAGATATATATCACCCTGACATGAATGCATTTTATAAACTGACATTGTCTATTTTCATTATTCATTTGACTACTGTTTTATATCTTATTCTGTTTTTGTCTGAGTTTATTATCTATTTCCACTATGCACTCTGGCTGTGAGGGTATAGTCTCCCCATTAACTATCCATAGACCCTCATTACTAGTCATCAACTACTAGTGTATGAGGAGATGCACTTTAGGTCATGTGGTGACCGGTCTAGCTACTGATTCGAGGGTAAATCAGGTTGGGACATTACAAAGTGGTATAAGAGGGACCACTATTCTGTACTTTTCCTTTATCGTTCTATTTTGGGTTGGTAGACATGAGGCTAGTAAAGTGTCGGCTCTTGATTAATAGACATCCTTGGGACTGATCACCCCACGTACGGGAAAGACCAAGTGGTTAGGGATGGGAATTGATGTTATACTATTTGAGTTTACAGTTTATATAATTACACTTTGAGTGACTCGTGTGTTTTTCATTGCTTATTGATTTTAATAATTTTGGAAATTTTCTTTGGCCTAATATGGAAAAGAAGTTGTATTACATGCATTATCTTAGGCACTTAGATATTCACATTCCATGCATATAACATGCCATGTAGTTTTATTAGTAGGATGCATGATAATTTTTATTGTGTTCCTTGGGTGGAATTCCATACTTTGATCTTCTTTAGAAAACCTCTTTAGATATCATGTTTCGATGATATATTTAACATGCTTGAGTGTTTATATACAAATCTACCCCTATGATTAAAATTCTTTTCTATTATTCCATGCTTCTGTGTTATACCATAATTCTATGTTACTACTTGTGATAACATGCTAGAGATATTTTTTTGTGTAAATGGATGCTAAAGTTAAAATATTAAATGGAAATCGAATTCATTAAATAGGATCCCAATGCCACCTATAAAGCGTATGATAGATTTATGGATTGGCATATGGCCACTCATATCACTTGCGAGGTTTCTTTTTGAAGAATCCATATTGAATAAATGTGACCCTCATAGGTTGTCTTTTGATTAAAAGTAATTTAGATTCTAAATGGAATGTTTAAAATGAAATGAAAATGAATGTTAAATTTTTAAAGAGGAAGTTTGTTATAGCTTGCCTATTTTTCTCATTTGGTGTTAATTTAAATCCAAGAACCTTGTTGTTAAATAGTACTTGTGGGTTTGCTAAAAATTCATTCAAATGTTTAAAAGTTTGAAACGAATTAATGAAATAACTAAAATAAATAGGGTATTTTAAGCCTTGTGAATTTTTTTTGCGTGAACAATAGATAGGGTCAACGAGTATGATTCATAAGCGACTAGACCATGGTAGGCAACACCCTTAGAGTTGAGATGTATTTTTTCCATGGTTAGCTTTTTGATGTTGGTACCATTTGTGTGTCATTGTTCCTAGTATGACTTTTTTGTTTTAAAGAATTACACCCTTGATCGAATGTGTGGTTGCTATATCTTAATTATTGATATGGGAATAAGCATTAGGGAATGCTTGGTTCAACAGGTTTGACATGCCTCAGGCATGGTCAGACTTTAAATACGTCCTTGGGTTAACTCTAGAGGAGAGTGTTTGGGGGTGTTAAGGTAAGTTTATCCCAATGCTCGGGAGGACTTTTGGGACTCGAGTGTTTTGACAAGTTAGTCAGTATAAATTTTGGATTTTCATGAGAGATGTTGATGCGGTGATCATGGTTCACACAACGTCACACATGAATTTAAGGTGTTTTTGAAATAGTATGTTTGAGAACATCTAGTCTTTTATTTCCACAACATGGACATTCCTAAGGTGGGTAGTGTCACATCAATTATGGTAAATGTGTTTGAGCATTCTTAGAAGCATGAATTGATAAGGTTGTTAGAGTGCGCAAAATTTTGGAAACATAATTAGTTATTAGAAGAGTTATAGTGGTAATATTTGAATAAAGATGGATTCCTTGGGTGAAATAGGCATCAGGTTTTGGTTGATGTCACATCGGCAGGTGGAGATGAGATTTTCATAAAGACTTGAAAAGTGATAGTTTGACTGATCTTCTTGGTGACCTGGGATTACTCTTAGTGAGATATTTTAAATGAGATGATCATTCCCTTTATCTTGACCTCATCCCAGAGGCATTACAATAGTGTCATTCTTAAGCTGTGCTAATGTTTTGAAAGTCATTGGGCTTCATAAGTGGTTGTTATCTAGGTTGTTTGCGAGATGTGTGGTTCTTTGGGTCATGAATTTATTCATGCTGGGGAATGTCAATTTTTGAAATATCTAAGAGATTAATTGTCTTGTAAATGTCACCAGACATTAGGTAGGGACTTTCATATACATGTGATTGGTGTTAAAATCGTTTTAAAGGAATATTGATGGTTTAACAATGGGTATGGGTTTCATGGGTTGGTGATGAATTTCAAGAAAAGTGCCATGGATTGGGGTTTTAAAATGGTTAAAGGTGTGTTGGGTGTTTGGGAACACAATTTGATTCTCGCTCAAATTTACCCAAGAGATGAAGGTAGAACGGTCCTTGTAGTTTAGCTTGGGTTATCGAATCCTCAGTGACCTAAGAAGTAACCTATAGACACACACATTCTATATATTATTTTTGGCTATGAAGTGGCCAACATGGGTTGATTTAAGATGTTTTTAAAGGATATCTAACATATTTAAGTGAATTCGATTTAAAATAATGAGTTGATCCTAGGTTATCACTTGGGGTGGATTGGACGTATTTCCTTTTCAATGATTTCAATTTCTTATATTTGAGATGGGTTCATTTAAGAAGATAAAACAACATCATCACTTACCAGTTTAATTCCTACACCCTTTAATACTAATCACCTATACAGTTAAAGGATCAAAGTTTTGATCACTTCAAGGTAAAGGTTCGTATTAGTACATGAAGTGTGTGACCTTAAATTCAACAAGGACGACAGAGTTTAAAAATTATCAAATAAAAATCTCAATTAAATAAGTGATTATACATTAATGGGGTGATAAATAAAATCCAATCGAGACCCTTGCTACTCCATTGGATCAACCCATAAGTGGGTTAGACCTCCATTGATGTTATGGTTTCAATGGAAGCGGGAAGTAAACTCATGAGGGAGGAATTGAAAAAGTAAAGAAAACAATAAAAAGAAAATGATCACTCCACCATTGTGTGAATAATTTCACAAGGTTTAGTGTGAATAAATTCACACCTTGAACCAACGGTATCAAAGTGATATTAAGAACAATAGAATAAGAGTAAAAGAAGAGATTCTATTAAGAAACTAAAGTGAATTGAACAACTTACATGTGAAAGACAAACTTGAGAAAACAAAATCACAGCATAACATTACAATTGAACAAAGAACCAAAGATGAAAAACTCCTCCACCAACACTACCTTAAATAGGAATTTTGGAAGACTTGGGTCGAGCTTATAATAGTCCAAGTCTCCTCAATTAATTGTGGTAGGCCATAGGTGGGTGGAAAGTTGAGGGAGAGTTGATTTTTCCACCCTTGACCCGAGGTGGCATCCAGTTTTCATCCACCGAACAGACGTGCTTGAAGAAATTTTATATGGCCGAATAAGAGTAGGCCATAGAATAAGAAAATGGATCCCCGGATGTCTCCTAACCTCCTGAAAAATTTGGGCCCATTTGGAGTTGTAGATTCGGATATATGATTAGATTAGTGGGCTATTTTTCTGGGCCGCAGAATCTGGCCTAGAATTTTATCTCTAAATTGGGCCGCCTAAATGACCACAATGGAGGCCGAATTAGCACTGTCTTCGTAATAATGAATTAATAATCTATATTTCTTATAGACTCCCACAAAATTTGGGCTTCATTGGGTTTGTAATGTGGGTCCCACATTCTCATCAGTGGGATGGTGTCCAATCTACCTTCTCTAGAATTGCTTCCTTTCATCACAAAATATCCCCATATTCTTCCATGAATTCTCCATTGATCCCTGAATTAAACGTGATAATATTGAAGTGTAGATCAATTTCACAAAATATCAAATTAAAATATGGATAATTACATCAGATGAATCATTGGGTACTATAAATGATGTTAAAAAATGTACCACATAATAGTGCATTTTAAGAAGGTATTACAATCATATTGTGAAATGATGTTCAAAGTGTAAAATTCACTAAAATGGTGTTTATGAATAATAAAGAACATGAATATTATATATATTAACAATGAATATTATCCTCATTTAGTGGCTAATCACAACTCGATCATTCAAACGAGACTTCTTGACCTTGGTGGGTTGGCTAGTGTTGTAGTATCTCCTGATAGCTTCATGGGGATGAGAAGTTTTTAATGTGGGTAGATTGTAAAGTCCCATGTTTTTGAACCATGTTAAAATACAATTTTTTTGAACTTTTTCATTTAATTGTTGAGTTAGTTTTAAAACCATTATTTGGGATGATGTTTCACAAGTTTGGTTCGTTATAATTGTTGATATAGGTATTGAGTAAAGGCTGTAGGAGTTTCTCGGGTGGCTCGATGGGTTTCGAGAGCACCAGGCCTAGAAACTTAGTTTTAAGAAGGCAATTTAGTGGAATTAACATGGGCTAAATAGGGTTAGTCAAACCGTGTAGGTCATCCATGTAGGATACTTTAGGTATCTGGTAGCGGGTGCATGGTCTGCATAGGGTTTGTCAGACCGTGCGAGTTAAAACATGCAGCTTACATAGTTTTGAGTTTTAGGTTGAATTAATTTAATTAAATTCATGGTTAAAAGGAATTTAATTAAATGATTTTTGTGGGTTTCATTTAATTAAATTAAAGTTGAAATAATTTGGTTAAATTACATTGATATTGAGAAGTTATTTAATTAAATTGATATGAAAAGAATGAATTTTAATTTAAATGTTGATGAGTTGGAGTCTTTATTTAATTAAATTGAGATGAGAGGAATTTAATTATATGACATGTAAATGAGTATTTGAGGGTTATCAAATAGGGGTAATATTAAATGGTAATATTTAATGATGAGTAAATGAGGAGTTAGGGTTTCATTTAATTAAATTCAATGTAAAGGGGAATTTAATTAATTAATGTGAAATGGAGGTTTTATTTAATTAAATTCAAGGTTAAGAAGAATTTTATTAGTTGTTGCAAAATGGGGGTTATTATTTAATTAATTTGAGGTTGTGAGAATTTAATTAAATAACTTTGATGAGTTGGAATTTTTAATTTAATTAATTTGTGTTAAAAAATTTAAATTCAATAACATGAATTGGAGAAATTATTTAATTAAATTTAGTTGGAATGAATTTAATTAAATGATGATTAATGAGGTGTCGGGGGTTTTTTTTATTGTTAATTTTTTTGTGAGAATTTAATGAAATAATGATGAGTTGGATAATTTATTTAATTAAATTCATTGGAGAAGAATTTAATTAATTGATGCATAATTGGGGAGTTGGGGTTTATCAAATATGTGCAATATTAATGGGTGATAATAATAATATGATGGATATTATTATGATTATTAATATTATATTAATTATTATATTTTTATGGTTTTAAATTTATTATTTTAGTGAGAATGGAAGAGGGATGCACACCTCTTCCTCATCTTACATGAGGTGCAACGCACCCATGGTGCATCACCCATGGTGTAGCACCCATGTTACAACACCCATGGGTGGGGCACCACCCTTCTCTCCCAACTACCTCTCTATGCACTAGATTACATTGGTTACTTCATAGAAGTTGTATATCTCATCGAGGTAAGTCCTTCTACACATATTTCATTCTTTGCATCGACCATCTTGGCTCTCCTTTGCCCTATCGTTGTTAGGTTGAAACCCTATATTCGTGTTTAATTTGGTTTCTTATTTTCTTCTAGTTCTAGGCGGTGAAAAATATGACTCCAGACCCGTTGGTCCATATTCCAACAACCGCCACTGAAGGCGAAGCGGTTTGGATTGATTTTGTTCACCGCCGTCATTTTTCAGGTAAGGCTATATAATGATAATTAGTTTAGGACCCCTTAAATTAGTTTTTATGGTTTCTTAGTGTTGCGGTTAATGTTTTGGGTGTGCGTTGATCCCCTCCAAACTAATTATGGGTTCCGGATAATGGTTGTTAGGTACGAATATAAATTCTAAGTGCACATAAACTTTTGTTGAGGTGCGTGTACATGAGCGGGTCACAGTTTGAGTTAGGAAGATTTGGATTGGACAAATTAATTGAGGCAGGGTTCTCAACTTTTTCCTAATTAATAAAATACAGTTTTGTTGATTTACTTATTTTGATAAAGTTAATTGCAATATTTGAATAAATTATTTATTGGTGGGATGAGATAATTAATTGTGAATTAATTATATGCTTGGAGGTTGAGATTGAGATAATTAGTCAAGGTATTAGTTATGGGATATTAATTTGGTTAATATGTGATAATTAATTATAAATTAATTATGTGCCTTGAGATAATAATTATATGGGGATTAATTATGAGATATTAAATCGGTTAACATGAGATAATTAATTATGAATTAATTATGTGCTATGAGATAATAATTATCAAGGGATTAATTATAAGATATTAAATTCGTTAAGATGAGATAATTAATTATGAATTAATTATATTCCTTTAGATAATAATTACAGAGGGATTAATTATGAGTTATTAAATTGGTTAACTTGAGATAATTAATTATGAATTAATTATGTTCTTGGATATGATAATTAATTGGAAGATTAATTATGAAATATTAAATTGGTTATGTTTAGATAATTAATTATGAAGTAATTATGTGTTATAATATTGTAATATAGATAATTAATCAGGGGATTAATTATAAGTTTTTTATTTGGGGCTAAACTGAGATAATTAATTTGTGAATTAATTTCATGATATAGAGATGATTTCCTAGAGATAATTAATTTTTGAATTAATTATGTGGTATTGACATGGTTTTCTTGTGACTAGTTAATTGTTTAATTAACTAGAGTAATTGTTGTGATAAGTTAATTGTTGAGTTAACTAAAAGACATGTTGTGTTTAACTAATTGTTGAATTAGTGATGAGATTAATGTTGATAATTAATTGATGAATTAATTAAATTATGAAGCGATGATTGGTAACATGTGAATTCATGGATTGGTGAGTATGGAATGGTAACATGGACATTCTTGGGTGTGTGAGTATGGAATGGTAACATGGAAATTCATGGTGCATGAGTATGGAATGGTAACATGTACATTCATGGGATTGTGAGTATGGAATGGTAACATGAACATTCATGGGTGCGTGAGTATGGAATGGTGACATGGAAATTCATGGTGTGTGAGTATGGAATGGTATCATGGACATTAATGAGCATGTGAGTATGGAATGGTAACATGGACATTCATGGTTGTGTGAGTATGGAATGGTAACATGGTCATTCTTGGGTGTGTGGGCATTGAATAATAACTTGGAAATTCAAGTGTGTGTGACTTATGGAATGATAACATCATTCACATGGGTGAAATATAAGAATGGTAACATGCTCATTATTTTGTGTGGTTAAATAGAGAATATTAAATAATGTGATAAATAATTCATTATACATTATTTATGTATATATTGTTCCTATTCAAACTCTTATTATAGCTATGATCCGAAGTAGGTATCATCATCAAGTATCCCTTTGGAACATGGATGGGTTGTTGGTTATTTATCCAATTCTGCTATTACATTGATATACATTCACGATGTTTAATTTTATTGAATTTTCTAGATTTAATTAGACACCAGTGGTCCTGGCCTACTAAGATTTATATCTCACACCCTATTCAGGCCTCCATTTCACTAGGTTACCTGAGTAGACTCTACTTGTTTACAGGACCTTGGAAATTGGTTGTTTCTATTTGATCGTACATGGGAGTTAGGAGAAAATTACCAAGTGGGAGCTCGGGATGCTCGTGGAGATCACCCTTGGATATTTGGGACGTTTTTATATACTGAGATGTAAAGCATGCTGATTTTTTACTATTTTCAAATATGTATCACCATGATATTCATGCATTGTATAAACTGGCATTGGCCATTTTCATTATTCAGTTGATTATTGTTTCATATCTACTTCCTCTATTGTATGAGTTTATTATCTATTTCTATTGTTCAATCTGAATATGAGGGTATAGTCTCTCCACTAACTATCCATAGACCCTCGCTGCTAGTCGGCAGCCTCTAGCATACGGGGAGATGCACTTCAGGTCATGTGGAAACCGGTCTGAATACTATTTCTATGGTAAGTCACGTTAGAACATTACATATGATCTTGGAAGAGGAATGGACAAGCTTGGTCAAGGATTTGTGTAGGTTTGGTGTAGATTTTACCTCTTTGTTGGAGGTATTTATTCCCACTACTGGAAATTCGAGCTATAGCCAGGGTTTTAAACCGTGGATATAGGTCCTCAAACTATGGCTATAGGTAATAGCCACGATTTGAGGAACCGTGGCTAAGTTTGGCATGGCTATAGGCCTAGACCTATAGCCAGGTTTTGGAACCGTGGCTCTATAACTATATCCACAGTTTGAACCATGGCTATAGGTATACAGCCACAGTTAAAACCATGGTAATATCACTGTATCCATGGTTTAGAACCGTGGCTATACAAGAGGACAAACAACCTTTATTTCCACAGTTTGAAACCGTGGAATTATACATATAGCCATGGTTAAAAACTGTGGCAATAAACCAATATCCACTATTTAAAACTGTGGCTATAGGGTCTAAAAATCAATAAAAAAATACCCCCCCTTCATGTTGTTTTTCCTGTGTCCTTGACCTTCTAGAAAATTGGCAAGCAGCAGCCACAATATTTTGGCAGATTTCATCTGTATTAGTCCCTTGGATGTAGGGAGGCTTGGTCTTGGTATTCCTTCGGGTGAAGAGGAATTTTTGGATGAACTATTTGTACGACACACTTCTGGGTGATTAAAAATCTAAGAAATTCCATAGACCTGAGGCAAGCAGTCTTCCACTAGCGCTGATGACCCAAGATGTACAAAATAAAAACTTATTTACCTTCCTCTGCACTATATATGGATTAGGTTGCATCCCTGAACAAGTTAAATGATCAATATCTCCATCATGCACTGCCAAAATAGACTCATGTGACATCTTAGAAGATGGGTGTTCTTTATGCATTGCAAGTTAAGTATCACCTCAAGAGAGTTCTGCTATCGATGGAAAAACTGTGACCTGTAACCCTAACTACAACATGTCAAACAATAATGTGTCCAATATTGAAAGATAATTGATTGTTTAAAGTGGTATTCATCTTTAGTTTCAAGCCAGAAAAAATTGAGGGGTGGCTCTAAGAGATCGACTTTGAGATATTGTTCCTTTGAGATAATAAGGTGATAAAGATAAAAAATCTTATCATTATGCAGTTTAATACAGCCCCCCCCCCCCTCTTGGACACCCCTCCCCCCTTCCTAGATAGAACCCCCCCACCTCCCCCCTGGACACCTCTCCCCCCTGCCTGGACAGCACCCCCCATACTGGACACCCCTCCCCCCTTCCTGGACAGAACCCCCTCCCTCCCTCCCGGACACCCTCCCCCCTTCTTGGACAACACCACCCCTACTGGACACCCCTCCCCCCTATCTAGACAGCACCCCCCTACCTGGATAGCCCCCCTGCTTGGACACCCCTCTCCCCTGCCTGGACAGCACCCCCCCTCCATATCTCCTGGACACCCCTCCCCCTTCCTGGACAGCACCAACCATGCTGGACACCCCTCCCCCCTGCCTGGATGGAACCCCCCCTGCCTGGACAACCCCCCCAACCTGGATAACACCACCCTGCTGAACACCCCTCGCCCCTTCTTGGACAGCACCACCCCTGCTGGACACCCCTCCCCTCTGCCTAGACAGCACCCCCCCTACTGGACACCCCTCCCCCGGCCTGGATAGCCCCTCCCCCTACTTGGACAGACCCCCTGCCTGGACAACACCTCCCCCTTCTGGACACCCCTCCCCCTCCCTGGACAACCCCCCTGCCTGGACAGCCCCCCGGGACACCTCCCCCCTGCCTAGATAGCACCCCCTACTGGACACCCCTCCCCCCTGCTGGAAAATTATTGAGACAACTGTTCTTATTTCTGAGGAAAGGCCAATTGTGAAGGAAGAGCGAAACCGGAGGTGGAGCATCAGTCAATGTATCCAATTATCCTTGGATCACTTGCTGATGAAGATCGAACTGATGATGTGGTTATGAAAACTGTTGAACATTCTCATACACCACCTACACCATCACCACCTCCAATTGTGTATGAGAAATCACCCTCTATTAGTAAGATCTCATAAAGTTATAAAATGTAATATTTTTCTGCTGATATCTTAAATGAGTTTGATAATATTTGAGGAGATTATAATGACCTGAAAGAGAAGTTAATATATACTAATTATGAGATTAGATAACTTAAGAAGTCCTATATTCCCAAGGTTGATTTTTACAAGTTGGTTGGGTTAAAGACTACCCAAAAAAAGTTGATTAAGAATCTCCAATCATTCCCTCCTATTCAAAAAGTTGTTTCTAAAGTAAGTTTCAAAGATCTTAAGGATGTGAATGGTCTAGTTAGATTTTTGAAGGATGTTTATACTACCAAAACTGAGTTAAATGATCTTGGTGAATGGTTGTATCTCAAAGGTACATATTCCAAAATCTTTCAATGGTGCAATTAGACATGTCTAAAGATGTTCTTGACGAGGTTAAGTCTTTC
This sequence comes from Viscum album, assembly GCA_963277665.1. Classification (NCBI taxonomy): domain Eukaryota; kingdom Viridiplantae; phylum Streptophyta; class Magnoliopsida; order Santalales; family Viscaceae; genus Viscum; species Viscum album. The sequence continues at coordinate 1,512,183,987 of OY728127.1, read as the reverse complement.
GGGACTGAAATGAAGGGAATCCTACACACTTTATAAAGTGTTGTATTAATCTACTTTGAGTTCATAGAAAGGTTTCAAACCTATATAACTTCCACCGCAGAACCTTTAGTTCCAGCTTTTTAGAGTGGAGTTGATCGATTTCTCCCAAAATTGAATTATGTATCCTTACAGATTCAGTCCCTATAGTGTGATATGTTCACAGCATTCCTTATGCAATATTTCAAGTGGAATATTATGAGTGAGTTCCATGATACCAGAGAAGATGTCAGGAAGCTTGGTATTTGAACTAATAGATCCCTAAAATTAAGTAGTGGTCTTTTATGATGAATTTGATGGGAAGTTGAATGAAATCATGAATTTCTCTAAGGATGATCAATGTATGGTTTTTATATCTCTCATTCTAGTATCTAGAAAATACTAGCATTTGTTAACCTCTTTGAACAAGGCCTATAAATAAGTTCAAGGGATATATTCATATTCTTCCTTGACAAAGCTAGTGGTTATTAGAAAACCATTTTTAACATAATAAAGAAATTATGAAAACAAGTTTTTAAAACAATCAAACAATTATAGAATTCAAATTAAATGTTTAAGCAAAGGGAACCTACCTCAACCTCAAGCTCATTGCTTTTGACAATGACAACTCGAATCTTTCTTTTTTCCGCTTGCACTCATATGCAACTTCACATATATATAAGGACACCTAGCCCCTATGTACATATTTTCATGGCCAAATATGCACAAGGGGATCCTTAGATATATGTTTATACTTGCATATACCCCTTTACACTTACACATGTATGCATTTTTCATATCTATATATAAGCACACCTAGCCCCAATATATATATTCATAGTGCCATGAGTGAATATATATAAAGGGGGAACTTATATATGTATATGACTACCTATTCATACACATGTAAGTCTTCATCAATGGCGACTTGAATCCACCTTAACGAAATCCAAAATTCACTGCAAAAATATAAAAAAAACCAAAAAATCACAAATTCCCTAATTAAAATTAGGCCAAAGAATAAAAATGGAACAAACCTTACCCAAATATGATGTTGAATTCACTGTCATCGATGGTAGTGGATAGAATTGGTCTCGTCATTAAAACCACCTATAAGAAAATAGTGGGAGAAAATGATATATAATGACTTCTTATATAAATGTGATCAGTGTGTCAACTGTACATGATAAATGATACATGAATCTATAACCAACAAAGAACAAATAATATTCAGATTGATATGTACATCCCAATACTAAATAACATGATCATTAATAAAGCTCTTTATTTTTCAAACATCTCCTTTAATTGCCTATTCAAAAATCAAAAATCATCAAAATATGAGAATAAAGTAAACCTCCATCATCACTTAAAAGCAAGAAATAGGGATTAGACATTGTTCTTAACCTAGAAAATTCATTCCTTGAATGTATAAAATATCTAAAACTCTTCCTGCCTATATCCTTCTTAATTTTCTAGATTGAAACCTCATTTTTATCATGTTCTTCTTTTGGAATTCACCTTTATTCTTAGTTTATATAGGTTCATCAATTTTATAAATTAGAGAATTTTCCTTCTTTTATTCTTAATCAATCCGCTTGGATTTTTCAAACTAGTTTGCTAATATGATTAGACCATCTTTTGGTGCATGATCTTCCTTCTTCTTGATTGTATATTCCTTCTTTGTAGAAACTATTTCCAAACAAGTGATAATTGGTTCTTTCCTTTTATCTTTCAACAATTATTATTGTTATGGAATTTATGTCATAAATTGTTAACAATTTGGACTACTTGGTTTCCCTTCCACACACACTTTCAACAGCCTTTAGAGTACCCTTTTTAGGCTCCCTTTCAAACTCCACACTAGAATTGTCAAGCACTAGCCCACTACAATATCAAATATTGATACTTAACCCAACACATTGATCTGAATGACATCTTAGAAATACAGAAGCTCTAAATAGAATATTTACCAATATAAACTCCTCATAATTAACTGAACACACTGACTATACCAACCACTATAGGTAAATCATTAATTTTGGTGCGGTCTTGGAACCAAATATGGTTCATCCAACATCCAACTCCAGACACTAAATTCATCCATTTACTATCTAAGTTCATACATTTCACAACCTTTATAATGATCACCATCCCTTGATATAGATTTCACTCAAAAAAGATGAGTATGAATCTCACCACTATAGTATTATCGATACCATCATCAATCCTACATACACATGTCTAGTTCCTAATATCACATTATAATCACTATAGAAGATCCTAGCCCAAAAATTATATAGCTCCATGAATTCCCAAAACATACTCTTATTCAGTAAATCTACCATAGCCTCTCATAGAAGATGGACTAAAACTCGATCCATAAAACCTCCTCATTCCTTCTTTTATGAAAAAATGTATTTATCCATTCTGATTCATCTTCTTTGAATTTAGAAACTTCTAGTTTCACACATATATCCTCTAGAGTTCCAATCCTTTCAAATAGGAACTAAACTTTCTTCAACATATTCTAAACATCCTAATATCCCACGTCACTACTAAAAATTAGATAATGCTACTCCTATAACTCATGGATAACTTAGAAAACCATTATTTTTCCTTTTCGAAGGCCTTTGTCAATGGATCAAAGTAGTTGTAACATAATATAAGGGAAACAACCACTTGATCATATTTCCCATGAGAACACAATGCCATCCTATTTAGATGCTTTGTTGATGAATTTTGACTCAAAATTATTCGGTAATAACAACATTACTAATTAGAAACCCATTGCGCCACAATCCTAAGCATGCATTATTACCACAAAATCATGAAACTACCTTTAATCCATACTTCATAACAAAATATCATTTCCAAAACACCAGAACCTAAGGTTTATCATAATAATCTAAGGGTTACTCTCCTACACACCAAGCATAACAACCAAAACCCACACATTCACCCTTGATAATAAGAATCCAGCCACCTCTTAACTGATCTAACAAGAAACTTCCTAATAAAAATACACAATCAAATCACCCATAAATCACCAAAATTCCCTATATCGAGAGTTTTACATCAAAACATCAAGATATCAAAAATCAAACAAAAAACACGTAAAAACCACTATGCCCTACAGAACCCCTCCTACACCCCTCCCATATGTCCTATAGACCCGCCCCCTTGCACCCCTCCCCACTGCCCTGCAGACCCCCCCTCCTTCACCCCTCCCCTATGCCATGAAGACCCCCCCCTGCCCTCCTCCCCACTGCCCTGTAGACACCCCCCTGCCCTCCTACACCAGTCCCCCCCATGCCCCTTCAAATTCCCCCCTCTAGTCCCCCCCTCCAGACCCTAGACACCCCCCACTCCCTCTACCTTTATGCACCTCTCCCCTGCAGACCCCCCTTCCCTCCTGCACCCCTCCCCTATGCCCTACAGACCCTCCCCCCTTGCACCCCTCCCCACTATCCTAAAGACCCCCCTTGCCCTCCTGCACCCCTCCCCTATGCCCTGCATACCCCCCTACACCCTCCCCCCTTCCCTCATCCCCACTTCCCTGCAGACCCTCCCCCCCTGCCCTCCTGCACCCCTCCCCTATTCCCTACAGACCCTCCCCCCTTGCACCCCTCCCCACTACCCTACAGACCCCCCCTGCCCTCCTGCACCCCTCCCCTATGCCCTTTAGACCCCCCTGCACCCTCCCCCCTGCCCTCCTCCCCACTGCACCCCCCTTCCCCTGCAAATTCCCCCCTCCAGACCCTGGACACCCCCCACTCCCCCCCTGCACCTCTCCCCTACATACCCCCACCCTCCTGCACCCCTCCCCTATGCCCTGTAGACCCCTCCCCACCCGGATAGGACCCCTGCCCCTTTCCTACTTCCACAACAAAACCAATCCACTCCACTCCACCTCGAGCTCACAAACCGACATAAAACAAAAACCCATCCTATTCATCAAGACAGAATCATTGGAAATTCCTCTTCCACCAAATCCAGTAATAGGTGATACTTTAATAGAGAAACTAACAGAAATCAACATAGATTCAATAAGGTGGAAAACTCCCTCTATTATCATGTTTAATATGGTGTAAAAACTATAAATTACAGTAGACAGAAAAAAGGACACACTGTACACGCTTTAGGTAATTATACAGATTTTCCAAAGATTAAATCATCTTAGAAAATGAAGAAAAATGGATTCTTGAAGCTACTGCATTGAACAACCTACAATTATAGGACATACCTAACTATAGATACTTTGAGAGAGATTCCCAAGAAGGATTTGCAACATGAAAAAATAATAGGGACCATCCTCAATCAGGAACGTTCCTAAAACCGATGACGAGTGTAGCCCTTCACTTCTGAAATACCATAAAATACTTAATAACTAGACAATTCATAACTAAATATTAGAATAATACATGAATATTGACACTATACAATGGAAATATATGAATAATTGTTCCTATAGATACAAAAAAATAGGGGTTGACACATGCTCCCACCCCTGCATATGAAGCCAGTCGACATATCCTTATGAAAAATGGATGAAAAGGATAATATTATATCCCCACTCCCATTAAAGAACATTCACAGATTCTTGTTTCTATCAAATAATTCTATTAGCATATCCTGGAACCAATTTAAGGGTAGAATCATATCCCCACTCAAGCCTTGTTAGACTATCAGTGTATTTTGGTAGCAGCAGTGAAAGGCCACTATTTCCATATCCCAACGATTAGTAGGGGGGATATCTATATTCTTCCCACCACCATTTAAGTATTTTATTAACATGATTAAAGAGATAATTATGTGTTTTCATATATTACTACTCCCATTCATGAGGATCAATGGTGTATTCTGGTGAAGAATGAAAAATAGGACCAAGATCATATCGTTGTTCTGATTGGAGATCATAAGACCATTTAAATGGTCACTTAATTGTAGAATCATATTACTTTAAACCTTAAAAAAAACTCATAAACATATTCTAAAGAAAAAACTAGGTCTCCTAAGTGGGATCCCATATGTGAATGTTGTGGTGCATAAAACACGACCCCAAATTCCAAATGGAGATCATCTAAGAGAAATTATCTCTAATAGAATCCCACAATATAGGAGCAAGCCTATACACTCACCCTATTTAATTTTTATTTTCTTAATACTGTGAATCATTTTCCAATAACGAACCAAGAATATAATGATTTCAAATCATAAGGAAGCAACTTCAGTTGCAAAGGTCCTCTCTAAAATATTGTTACTAGAAACTCTAGTGACCCTCCCTAGAGAATACATCATGAAGTTAATACCCATATAAATATAAATATTGATCATGATAACTCTTATCATGGAAAGAGTCATAAAAATAATCCTCTAAATTGAAATATCAATCAACATGAAGGTCCTCCCCTTTCCAAATCAAGCATTTTCCACCCCAGTGGTTCTCCCTAGGGAATATGTTGTAAGAATCCTTCATATGATTAGATGTTGAGCCATAATGGTATTCCTTCCCATGATGGTTTTGGATTTGAAGGTACTCCCCACAATGACATCTTATTTCAATAATAAGGCCCACCCTTTGTAGAATTTTCTATGAGATGTACCACATATTGAGTGGAACTCAAAAAAATGAGGCCAACCACTCTAAGAACCTCATATCTAGAAAGTGATATACCTTCTAAAATAGAAGATGGTCTAAGGAATATTTCATCATCTATACAAACTTTATATCATCCAATCTTTCTTATTTCATTGAAGATTCAAACTAATACTACTCTCCTTAATAAGGAATCTAGGAAATAACCAATCTGGTCAGATCTAGTAGATATACTTTCTCTACCCCCCTCCAGTCCCCCCTTCCATCCCCCACCCCCTGCCAGTCCCCCCTACCCCTGCAAATTCCCCCCTATAGTCCCCCACTACCATCCCCCCCACCCAGGACAGACCCCCCAAGACCCTGGACACCCCCACCCTGCCCCCTCAATTCTTTAAGAATCTGAGGGAGTGAAATTGATAAAACTGAACTTTTTTTTAGATTCAAACTCAATTTCATGGTATCACACCAAAAATCTATCGAATTTCCCTAGCATTAACCTGAAAACACATTTTACAAAATTCATGTTTAGGTTGTGCTACTGCAACTTGTTAAATATTTTTTAAAGATCTTTGAAATAATCACATCTCTATTGAGATTTTTTAACCATGTCATTAAAAAAATCATTCATCTATTCTTTCTAAGAAGGTATTAATGATATAATGTGTGTGGTGCTGGTATGTAGTGTCATCATTATTTAATCCAAAGGGCATGACCTAAATGGTGCGGGTTGGATTGCAGGTGGCTGGGGGCTGGTGCGGGCTCGAATGCAGGTGGAAGGAGGCTGGAATATTGGTGGAAGGGGGTTGGTTGCAAGTGCTGGGGGGATGGTGCGGGATGATTCGAAGGTGGAAGGGGGGCTGTTTCAGGCTGGAATGCTAGTGGCAGCGGACTGAAATGAAGGTGGAAGGGGGCTAGTGTGGGTTGGATGTGGCTGGAGTAGGGTCAAATCATGGCATTACCACGGCGTGACCGCGGCGTGACCGCAGCGTGTTGGCCCAGTCCAGTGACATCCGCGAGGAAGCATCTTCCACTTAGTTTCAACTAGGATGACATGGATGGAATGATAAGATGTTTTCTCAGAATATTTAAAGAAATGAATGCTAATATGTGATGAGTAGAGGATTAGATGACCCCCGATATACCTAGTTCGGTGAGGGCTCGAATGCAGGTGGAAGGGGGCTGGAATGCTGGTGGAAGGGGGCTGGTTGCAGGTGATGGGGGGATGGTGCGGGCTGATTCGAAGGTGGCAGGGGGGCTGTTGCGGGGTGGAATGCTGGTGGCAGCGGGCTAAAATGAAGGTGGAAGGGGGCTAGTGTGGGCTGGATATGGCTGGAGCGGGGCCAAATCACGACACTACTATAGCGTGACCATGGCGTGACCACGGCGTGACCTCGGCGTGACCGTGGAGTGACTGCAGAGTGACCGCGGTGTGACTGCAGCATGGCCACGACATGACCGCAGCGTGTTGCTCCGGTCCAGTGACATCCGCGGGGCAACATCTTCCACTTAGTTTCAAATAGGATGATATGGATGGCATGAGAGGATGTTTTCTTAGAATATTTAAAGAAATGAATGCTAATCTGTGATGACTAGAGGATTGGATGACCCATCATATACCTAATTCGGTGAGGGCTCGAATGCAGGTGGAAGGGGGATGGAATGCTGGTGGAAGGGGGCTGGTTGCAGGTGCTGGGGGGATGGTGCAGACTGATTCGAAGGTGGCAGGGGGGTATTGCGGGCTGGAATGCTGGTGGAAGTGGGCTGAAATGAAGGTGGAAGGGGGCTGGTGTGGGTTGGATGTGGCTGGAGCAGGGCCAAATCACGACATTACCACGGTGTGACTGCGGCGTGACCGCGGCGTGACCGCAACGTGTTGGCACGGTCCAATGACATCCGTGGGGCAGCATCTTCCACTTAGTTTCAAATAGGATGATATGGATGACATGAGAGGATGTTTTCTCAGAATATTTAAAGAAATTAATGCTAATCTGTGATGACTAGAGGATTGGATGACCCCTGATATACCTAATTCAGTGAGGGCTCGAATGCAGGTGGAAGGGGGATGGAATGCTGGTGGAAGGGGGATGGTTGCAGGTGCTGGGGGGATGGTGCATGCTGATTCAAAGGTGGCAGGGGGGCTGTTGCAGGCTGGAATGCTGGTGGCAGCGGGCTGAAATGAAGGTGGAAGGGGCCTGGTGTAGGATGGATGTGGCTCGAATATACATTGGTAAAATATAGTCTAGTGTGTTTTTGATGCAACCTAACATTATGTTTCATTCACCATAGTATATTCTTATGAATGGATTTTCCACCACATCATCCCCACATAGTTTAATTAATTGATTCCCGAAGTGTTTTCTCATTTAAATCATATCAATCTGTTTGGAACATTATAGGATGTAACATATTCCATTATAATTGAAATTCATCATTTAATGAAGAATCATGGGAACTACCAATAAACGAGAATGAGTATTATCATTGGAAGTAACATTACATTCATGATTTTGGGTAAATATCTCTTCATCCATGAATCTTAATTAATCATCTATGAAGATGACACTTCCACATATTCTTAAAGAATATGGATCTTCATGTCATGAATGTGGATCCATTATCCAGTGCAATCTAAATTCATCCAAATACCCCATGATGATATATTATTATAATCATTCAATTATGAATAATTTTAAAATAAAAAAATTATTTATTTTGTAATTTGTATAAAAAACATTTAAGTAGAAGTGTTAGATAATCTAGTAGAAGATTAGATCTCAATCATAGCGATGTATATAGACCAATGAGTACTCAAGAAAGTGGTAATTTTTTTACATAATTATATTTATATATATATATTTAGTTAGTTTCTAAATGAGTTTATAATGATAAAAAATATGAAATTTTTTAGAAGATGAATAGCCTAGTAATAAAAACCAAAATCTAATAGGAAAAAGTTTATAGATCATCATATATGATTAGGGTGGTGAAAACCAGATCCAGATGTTCATTGATCTTCTAAGGGATTAGGGAACAATTTCACAACACACTCCTCTTGGAACAACATAATGAAGGGGTGAATCTAAAAGGATTAATTTTCTATTTTGTTGATATTTTTTATCAATGATGAGTCAATGCGACCATACTATTTTATTCTAGTATTATACAATAAAATCCACTGAAATTATAGTAAACTATTTTCTTTCAAAAATCATTTTTAGATATTTCATATAATATATGTAATTGGAAACATCCTATAAGGTATTACATTAAAATTTATGAATTTGAATAAATCAAAAAATGTTTTGATACTTATACACTAGACTGTAAATATAAAAAAATTATTATTTATTTTCCATCTTAAGAAACATATGGGATATTATTTCTGTAATCATACTGAACAAAAAATTATGACAAGATTTGTTGTTCTTATTAATTAGAAACACCAAAATTTAGGAGTTAGTAGGAGTAAATATAAACATAGAGAAGATCAATAACAAAAAATAGGATGTACTCTAGAGATAAAGGTTGAGATAAATTTACAATGATTTTTAGAAGGATAACATACTCCATCCATATGAGACCCTTGAGGGTGGGGTAGTATTTTTTAATAGATCATGATATATGTATATTTCCTAGTTAATGATGATAAGGATATGTTTATAAGAGATTAACCTACTACCTATCAGGAGTCCATATATTGTTCCGATTCTAAGAAATGGTAAAAAGATATGGAATGTAAAATAGGTTCTTTGTACGTTAACAAATTTTGGAACTTATTAGATGAACATGAAAGGGTGAGAAAATTTCGGTGAAATTGGGATTTCTAAATGAGAACTGACAAGGATTGTAGTTTCTCTAAATATAAATAAAACCTAATTGTAAAAGGTTACAAAATAATTAATATTATTGACAATACAGAAACTATTTCACCTATTTTGATGATATTTTATATTCATATAAATCACATATACTCACATTTATTATGAGATAGATCAAAAAATATTTCTAAACAACTTTACATGTTGTGAATTTAGTTATGGATGTTTATATGATATAGGCTAAAGGTTTTAAAATACCAAATGATACTTTTATATTATGCAATCTGTAATGATATTTGATATAAAAAACAATATGATATATACTTTCTTTAGATTCAAACCACAGAATAATCCTTTTAAAAGAATAAAATCCATACAATATCATTATATATATAGAAACAGTTTGGGAATTTGTCCCTTATTTTTGTAGGTCCAATTACTAATTCAAAACCTCATGGCCAAACATTGAAGCCGTTATATACCAACTCACCAAAATTTCCATTACATAGCATACATTATCCCTAAAATTAGGAAATTATTTATTCTTAAGTTAGTATATAATATTTAAACAAACTAAAAAACTAATCCACTAATCTAGAAAAAATTAAAAGAGCGTATTCATAAAAAAATAGATGTTCAAGCATTAAAAAATGGTAGAATCTTATATAGTAGGATATCTGCTGATTTAAATCATACATAAAAATGATGAATGTGTTTTAGAAAAAATTGAATGTAATAACAGGATATTATCTTATGCATGGGGTTTGGACTCACACCTATATAACCAAGTGATTATATTACTACCCAATAACCTTTATCTTCATTTCATTATTGCACATTTAGTTTGTTATACCCAATTTTTTCTATATTATTAATTGTCAAATATTAGCTATTTTTTCCTTCCCAAATCACATATTGTATTCATGTTTTCATTATTTTTAAAATAATCAATATTAGAAGTTAAATAATTGAAACTTTCATAATGTTTTTGTAAAATTCATTATATAGATAACCCATGGTATGATCCAAATATCAGTCATTGAAAACTAAATTACTATTTTATTAGGGTTTTATGAAAAATTAATTTACCAGTCAGTAGATTCATCATTAATGTAAGATATTTTAGCATAAGTGAATTAGAACTAGCTACTACTAGAACTAAACAAGATGTGTTTTTATTAAGAATTACATGGTTTTCAAAATGACGTTTCTGCACGCGTAGTTTAATTCATATAGGCTATGGTCATATTAGATTTATTGTTTCCAAAACTACATTTTCTATTAAGGCGTAGTGTTTTGACAGTGCGGGGTCGATCCTATAGGGGGTATGAGGTGGAAGACATGATCTAATTATAGAACCCTTTGGGACATGAGTCCTATCATGATGATTTTCTTTGGGAAAACTAACTCAAAGATAACTAGGTTTAGGATCAGAGATAAGGAAGTGATCGAGACAAATTTTTGCGGTCATGAAATGTTGGGCAAAAATCCCTCAAGGAATCATTTTAGTATTTTTGAGGTGATTGTGTTTGTTGACAAAGTGAACATCTGTGCTGTGATTGTTGAGAAAGAAAACCATGACATACAAATTTGTTGACAGAGGGGATTTCATGGTGGAATGTCGAGTTCAAGAGCTATGGTCAAAGATCCATGTTTGATTCAAGAATTTCGATAAAGGGATGAATGATCTGGAGGCGGCATAAAAAGAATAGATACAAGGTGGAACCGTTTTCCAGTGTTTTCCAAATTGTTGGGCCTGAAAATAATCAAATGAAGAAAAGTGGTTTTTGGAAAAGGGACTTGTGCGCCGTGTACTTGAAGGATTGGAAACTTGTGCGACATATGTTTTTCAAGATTAGATCATCAAAATATGGCAAAGGGACAAGTGTCGCGCAAGTATTGGTGGTGTCCCGCAAGTGACTTGCGCGCCGTGAAAGATACTTGCACGCTGATACCTTTGAAGCTTGAGAACTTGTGCGCCTGTGGTTTTTCAAGATCATAAGATCAAAATATGGAAAAGGAAAGAGGTTCGTGCAATTTTGGAATTAGGTCACGCAAGTTACTTGCAGGGGAAGAGACCTGCGCGCCGAGACCTGCGCGCCAAGGGAGACTAGCGCGTCGTCGCGCAGGGTGGTTAATTTGCCTATAAATATTGGACCACCCCTCTTCATTCACCACCGGAGTTCAACACTTTGAAGATTCAGAGCTCCCGTCGTGTAGGTGTGGTGTTCGTGCAAGTGGTGGTGGGTCGCGCAAGTGGGACTTGTGCGCCAGTGTTGGAAGTTGCGCTCCAAGTGTTAGTTGCGTGCCTGAGGTGGTTTAGGCAAGGAAGGAAGTGAGTCGCGCAGGTTTGGAGTTGCAGAAGCTTGAGTCACGCAAGTGGTTGAGGAAGACTTGCGCACCAGTTGTGACTTGCATGCCGATACTTGCATGCCGAGATTGACTTGCGCGCCAAGTAAGGTTTATTTCCAGCAGTGATTTTCGGGCTGCGTGGAAGCTGGAAGTTTTCCTGATACCTTCGGTGCAGAGAGAGATTCATCTACGGGTGAAAGTTGGACTTCAAAAGAGCATCTACATAAAGAAAAGATGCATTCCTTCATGCAAATGAAGAGACCTATAGGTCTATAAACTGTGAGTGGATCCTTTCTGACGTAGTGAGCAAAGGAAGAGGAAGAAGGTGATCCTCTCCACCGGCAGTGAGCCAGAGAGAGAGAAACAGGGAGTGACCCTTGGGAAAGAAGTGAGTTGACCCTAAATCTTGTAAAGGCAGTGATCCTAGGACAGAGTGACTGTACCCAAACCTTTTAATCCACAACTAGTGAAGAATAGTGGAATTTGGTATGACCGGAAACTTGTCGGCGTATGCTCCTTAGACGTAGCCCTTAGCGGTGAACCAAGTAAAAAATTGTTGTGTCCTATGCATGCTTTACCTTCTATTTATTTTGTGCAACAGGAAAGAGAGAGAAGAGTGTTTTTATTAACAGTGAAACAAGATCTGAACGGGATTTAATTTTTAATTAGTCATACCCTGATTCACCCCCCTCTCAGGGTACTCAGCCTAGTGGACCTAACATAAAAAAAGATGATCTTAATTCCAAATCAGCATGTTCTCAAGGTTTAGGTTGTAAAGAAAGAATATGTCACTAGTTTATCATGGTAAAACATGAATATCTATCAATGAGGATGTTATTTTGTGTTCTAAAGATAACTGCATCATAAATTCATTAAGCATGGATTCTATGGTATAATGTTTCATAGTCTACTGGTAATATTCTATTCGACATCAATTGGGTCAGGGAAATTCATTTAAATATAACATGGTCATGGTTTCTTAATCTAATGTAATTTAAATTTTTTATTTAACCTAATTACAATTCCTTAAGATTAAAAAGATTATAATTAATTATTAACCAGATTCAAAAACCCTTACTCTTGATCACTACCCAAAGAAGTTTAGTTAGTCATGGTATAATCGATCAATAATTGGCGAGAAATTGAAATCATATTTTACATGGGAACAAATATTGAGATTAAATGACTAATAGTCATGTAATTATTAGGATTAAAAAATTAATCAACATTCAATTGAGAATAAGAAATGTAAATATCAAACCAAGCACAATTTCAATCAAAATCATATTTTAAAAAATATTGAGAATGAGTACAACACTGATTCGATGAATATTGATGATATAATCAATGAATGCACATATAGTAGTGTTTGAGATGAAAAAATGGATGAATAACTTCATTAAAATTGGTCCACAGTGCATGTATTAAATTAAAAAAATGAAAATACTTGATGAAATTCGAGTTTGGGGAGAGGGTGCTGAATGATAATGAGAGAACAATGAAAGAAAAATGAAAAGTGACATCCCTTTTGTACATGGTGTGCTGCTGTGGGAGAGTTCATCGGGGAGGAGGGCGTCGCTGTGGGAGAGTTCGTCGGGGAGGAGGGCACCACTGTGAGAGAGGGATACATGGTGAGATCGTCGAGGAGATCGTCTGGAGGAGGATACGTCATCGGGGAGGAGGGTTGTACGGTGATATGGCTGTGAACCGGGGGAGGATGAGGAGGGCTGCAGGGAGGAGGATACGCCGTCGGGGAGGAGGGCTGTGCGGTGATAGGTCTACGAATTGGGGGAGGAGAGGAGGGCTGCGGGGAGGAGGAGACGTCGTCGGGGAGGAGGGCTGCGCGGTTTGCGAATCGGGGGAGGAGGAGGAGGGCTATGGATTAGGGGAGGAGGAGGAGCTCGATAAAGATTGAAAAAAAAACGACAAAACTGATATAGCCACGGAAATGAAATTTAACCATGGAAATATAAAGGCTATTGCCACAAACCTATAAAACTGTGGCTATAGGTCCGTGGCTATAGCCTGGATTTCCAGTAGTGTCCCTTTAATATAAGTTCATATACTTTTTATGAATTATTTCTTACCTAATTTCATGTTTAATTCTATATGATAGAATGGATATGGATGAAGTGAACCATAGATAAATATATATTATATACATGAGCCTCATAGAGGTTGAAAATGTTCTCTTTATCACTTGAGTGTTTTCAGAATCACCCAATGATTATGTTGACAAGGGGTGAGGTTTGAGTAGTGTCAATGAGAGACCTCAAGTATCTCTCAGGATAAGAGACATGACAGGAGTATCCTATATAAGTTTCCTAGGGATATTTGGGAAAGAATGAGAAGTATTAGGCCTAGTGATGATGGGTGAGATGGTCATACATCTCATTCCTAGTAAGGAAACTCTATTATGGGTAGAAGAGAATCTTATTGAATGTTATGAGAAAGGTGAGTCCATAAGAATTGGATAGTGTGTGATAGAGAGGGGTTTTCTCTGGGCGATGAGTTTGAGAGAACTCCATTTAGAGATGTGAGATGAGAACCAAATGAGGGTTGTAGTGAAATTTGGATGATGAATTGAGTATATGTTTAGGAAGATCTTACGGGTTGTGTGGTAACTTTGGGGTGATCCAAATGGATTAGTATCAATGAGTTGGGACGGGTCTGAAGGACCCTCATGGATTCTCTGATGGGTGAGATGAGAATTTAAATAGGATGAACATGTTTTTCTAGGATGATGAGTCATGTTTTAGTTTAGGGTCTTGGTATAAAGTGAAAACCTCCCTAAGATGAGTTGTGATTTTATGATATGGGTTTCATTCCATGTTATTGTTCTATGTCTATGTGGACATAACCTTCACTCTGAGTCACATGGGAGGAATATACAGATTAGACCATACCCTAAGTGAGACGGTAATGGTCAAGATGTGTGGAATTTCCTTGAGTAAGAGGGTATTGGAAGGGACAACCCTATGTGAGAGGGTATTAGTCCACCTGTGCTTGTGAGACCCACCCTAAGAGATGAGAGTTTTCACATTGTATCCCCTTCCTAAGTGAGAGGGAAACAAAGGGAATGTGTGACCTCCCATGAGTGCGGGGGCCTGGTCAGGAGGTAATGTGATCCAAAAAATAGATGGTAGAACCTAACTTGATAAATAAGGTAGTGGTTAGGATATGGATGAATCCCCCTTGACTAAGAAAGTGTTTGTAGGACTTTCGCGAGTGAGAAGGTCAGTATAGGACTTGAACATTTAAACCTACCCTATTCTTTCAAGTGGCGGTCGATACTCATTGGAAACCCTATCCAACACCACCGAGTATGGGTTTGGATTCAATGAGACACCCTAACCAATGTATTTGGTTATAGTTAGGGTATGGGTTTAGTAGCATGAGATTACTGGATCCCAACATGGTACTGAAGTAGTTATGATTGGGTGTCATAGTGGACTATTTAGCACACGATGGCTGGATGGTCATATAGTCATAGTGGCCTAGTGAGAGAAATATCTCCAAAAAATTTGTGAGACATGTTTATTTTCTTCATTCATACAGTAACACCCTGAGTTTTTATGAATTTATTTTTTTGAATCAATTAAATTTATTTGATAGCTTGCGTTACACACAATACCGAGTTTTAATAGATCACAATAAACTTTTAATATTATCATTTCAACATGAACATTATTACATTGATATTAAACATAGTATAATGAATAGAAATAATTTTTTATAAATATTATGTATAATGGTTTTATATAAATATAACATATTGATAAAAGAGTATTAACTTTTTGGTAAAGACTTTATATGTTTCAAAAATACTATTTTCTCATTTTTTAAATTCTTTTTTTAGAAAAATATAAATTAATTTTTGATAATTTATATAATTAATTTGAAAAAAAATACATTTTTCATTTCATCATATAAAAATTATCCTAGGGTGATTTTTTGGGATTTTTTTTGAAAAGAATAATTTTTTGATGAATAGTGAAAAAAATGGTTTTTATTGAAAACTACCTTTTCATTTAAAGGATTTATAAGGTTAATATTTTTTGTTTTAAAATGGATTTAAAGGTAAAATTAGTTCAAATATCTATATATAAATCCAATTTATTTTATTGGAATCATTTTCATCTTGAATTTTGATATCAAAACATTTAAACTTTTGAATATTTTCTCTTTGGAAAACTACTTTCTCATCGTGATTGTGGTTTTAATTTTAAATTAAAAAATTCCACATATGTGAATGGAATTTGAAAAAATAGATTAAATATTTTCGTCAAGAAATGTTCCAAGTGATTTTTATTTCAAAATTATTTTCCATATAAGATGATATCCATTGATGTTACTTAATATTTATTATTGATATGATCCAACGATACCATATTTATTATTTCTCTAGATGGTTTATGTTTATGATGATAATATTTTTATGAAACTTGTTTCTCTTACAGAGGTTATTCCATGATAAAATGCTTATAAAACCTAATTCCTTTTCCATGGTTTAGGTTTTGATGAAATAATGAAATGATTATGAAACATATTTATTTTTCATATGTTATGTTATGATGAATGTTTATAAAACCCATTTATTTTATTTGGTTCTGATATAATATTTTTTTGATCGTGTGGCACACATTTGTATAATTTTTATTATGTGATAGGTGGGTCCTATATATATCCATCCAATAAATTTGGAAAATATTGATATCTCATGAGATAATAAGAATGGAGTGGGGATTAAACCTAGTTTAGTAAGGGAATCTATACAATATGATGGTATTAGGGGTGAACCATGAATGCTATGATATTTTGGGTTGTGAAACCATTGCACTATGATAGTCTCGACAATGATAATTGAACTAATAAGAAAATGATTTTATATAAATATGTTTATTCCACAATTCCATGTCTTATTCCATTATTAATGGATCATTTTATTTGATTCCCTTATGATTCATGTCTTATAAACTATAGATATTTATGACAAGACCCAAGATTATGATCTTTGATATACAAGGTCCTATTTTGAAATGGTATTGTCATATTCTGATACCCTTCTTCTACTGGTATGTTTACATATCCCACTTGTTTACCCTTAATGAGAATTTTAAATCACCCTTTATTATGTTTTATTTCCCCAAGTTATGATGAAATTTATTATGTATGATTTGCCTAAGAAGGGTTTTAATTTGGAAGAACTTAGCAGGAGATGATGCAGTTCACCTATAAACCAGTCTTTTTTGTTTCCAAGTTTCCTAAGGCACTATAACATTATGATACTCAAGAATGTGTTTGTTTAACGTTATGAATAATCATTAAAAAATGATGTAATATCTATGTATGAAAATCATGGGAAATTATAGTTGGTATTAGGGGATATGTTTAGTTAACCTTCGGAAGATAGGATGAGATTTTTTTTGATAACCCTTAGGATAAGCCTCCGTATAGGGTAACATACTAAAGTTTTAGAAAGGAAGATATTATGTGGTTTACTTATAAATACATCCCTTCTAGATATTAAAAGTGGATGTGGGACTATAACATATATACCTAGGGTTAATAGCTATGAAAAAGGAATATTGGTCTTGAATTAATCATTACAGGGTACATGACAACCAGCCTTATTGCACACCTGGTTTGACACTCTCTGAGGATATTGTTTGGTTAAATCACATTTTTTTTATGAACCATCATGAAATATTTAAATAGACGATGATCATGGATGAATAGGGTAAACCTAATGTGTCATATATTTAAGATAAATTGTCTATATTTTGATATCCTAAATGATTTTTCATAACTATATGGTTTTACACTATGATTAGTGTTTCTCACACTATGTTTTTTGGTTTTAGTCAATGAATAGAACCCGAATAAATTGTTTTAATACTGATTGAAATGGAAAATAAAAAGATTTTCCTCCCATGAAACTGAATGTTATGGGATATGGAATGAAAGATATCATATCTATGGTAGTAAAAATTTATCAAAACATGAATAATGTTGTAATTACAAATACGAAAATGAGGGAAACAATTCAGTTCAGTCCTCATGAGGAAATTTCTACCTTCTTTCAGGGGGTGTTCTGATTCACTAGTTTCCTATCAATGGATCAACACCATTGAAGAGAGATTTTCCATCCTCCAATGTTTAGAGGATGAGAAAATCATTTTGGATATCTTCTATTTGGAACGTGAATCAGATCAATGGTGGAGTTTTATCAAGATTATAATGCAACTGGAAAAAAATTTCTCCATGGATTGGGATGGGTTCACTAACTCATTTTTCAATTATTACTTTCCTTGTATTCTTTATAGGAAGATATATAATGAGTTACTTGAGATAAGGAAAAAGTATGATGAATCTGTTGGAACCTAGGAGGAAACTTTTACAAGACTTGTGATGTATTCTTATGGTATTATCATCCAACATTAATGTAAGGTTGATCAATTATTTAGTTGATGAAAACCAAGTATATAAAGAGTGTTAGCCATAAGAGACTTTAATAGCTGTGAAGATATTTTTATTTGTGCTATCAAGGTGGAAATGGAGGTTATATTTACATATCAATATCATGTTATTGATAAAATATAAATATATAATTCAATGAAAAATCTAAAAACCATGGAGAGAAGAAGATTATATTTCCTTTATTCTTAATGTGTTGGAAGAAACATAGAGGAAATTGTCTTAAAGGGGATAATAAATTTTTTACTTATAGAAAGAAAGGTCATTAGTAAATAGACCATTGAAGTGATGAGAAAAAGTTATCTAATGATGAAAATAGAGGGAATTTTCTACATAATTCTCCACCCACACTGTATTGTTTCAAATTCAAGGAGTATGAGAACTATAATAACCAATGACCAAATTCAAAGGTAAATGAGGATAATTGATGTCAGTAACCTCTTAAGCTGAGGGATAATGGTAAATCTCATGCGATCACTATTTATAATTAGGGGTATGATAATCTTGTGGTTAAAGGTACAATTACCATTCATTATATAACTACTAATGTATAATTTGACTTTGGATCTACCCATTCTTTTATATATGAAGAATTTTATAAGGGTATTAAGATGCCACCCAAATGATTAGATGTATAATTTGTAGTGAAAACCCTGAATGGTACGATGATCATGTGTCAAGTATATGATTCATCTATGGCTATTTTTTGTGGGAATGTACTTCTTAAAAATATTATCATTCATCATATGGTTGAATTTGATATTATCTTAGGCATGATTTTCCTTTCTCTACCTAAAACCACATTTGTTTATGAGGAAGGGAAGTCATGTTTGATATTCCAAACCAACCTATGATTGTTTATCAGTGAAAATATAATTATGAACTTTTGATGGAAATAAAATCCATTTTATGTGTTTTTATTCTTACTCAATAAGGGAGTTTATCTCAGATGGTTGGGGATAAACTTGACATCGATGATATACCTATTTTTCGATAGTTTATTGATGTATTTCTAGAAGAGTTTCCTAGCCTTCCAACAAAATGTGAAGTTTATTTATCAAAATAACTCATACCTAGAACCAAACCTCTTTCATATAATCCATATATAATGACCTTGATTGATTTGTAGGAATTGAATAAGAAACTCTAGGTGAATCCTGATGGGGGATTCATTCAACCAAGTGTGTCACCTTTGGGTGCACCCATTTTTTAAAAACAAATATTTATGGATCATTGATATTTTTATTGATCTTATGGAGTTTAAAAAGATCAAAATCAAGAACAATTAGCCTCTACCCCATATTGATGACTTGTTTGATCAACTATGGGGATATCAATATTTTTCTAAGATTAACCTTCATTATAGATATCATCAATTGATGGTGAAGGAGGATATACGCAAGAAAAAATTCCATACAAGGTATGGAAACTATGAATATAAAGAGATTCTATTCGGTTAGACTAATCCCCTCACTAACTTCATGGATTTAATGAATATTTAATTCAGATATTACCTAGATCAGTTTGTGGAAGTCTTTATAGAGGATATTATTATATATTCAAAGATAAAGGAAGAGAATAAATATCACTTAAGGATTGCACTAAAGAACCTAAGAAAAGATAATTTGTATAAAAAATTTAAAAAGTGTGAATTTTGGATATAAATATTTTCATTTGGGGTTATATATTCTAAGGAAAGGGTATATATATTGATCCATCAAAGAAGGAGGCTATTGAATGTTTGGCCAGAACAACTGTAATGGATGAGATTCAATGTTTTATTTAATTGGATGGATATTATTTATGATTTGTAGAAAAATTTTCAGGACTATCTAATATACTGACTAAGTTAACACAGAGGGAAGCCAATTTCCTATAGATAGATTATTATGAGGAAAATTTCATAAAACTAAAGAGAGTATTATTCAATGCACCTATGCTTACATTAACCTATAGTGGAGAAGAGTTTTTAATCTAGAGTGCTGCATCTAATAAGGTATTAAGATGTGTTCTAATGTATAATGACTTGGTTATAGCTTATTCCAAATGAAATTTGATGGTTCATGAGAAAAATTACCCAACACATGATTTAGAGTTAGCTATGAAATTTTTCACATTAAAGACATGGATGAATTATCTTTATGGATAAACGTTATATATATATACTAATAAAAAATTGTTACATATATATTAACACATAAGGAGTTGAATATTCACCATAGAAGATGGTTAGGATGATTAAATATTATGACTGCTTAATACATTACTACCTTGGAAAGTGAAGAATGTGGCCAATGCTTGGAGTTGAAAGGATCATTCTAGCTTATCCATGATGAGGATCACAAAATATATAATATTTCTATATTTTCAAATGTTGGATTTTTAAATCCTTAAGGAATGGGATAAATATTATATTTCTTAATTGATTGTTCAATTATCTATCCATGTGATGATTAAATATGTGAAGAAGGTAGATCTAAACCTATAAAATAAAGTTATAAATGTTCTAAAGTTTAAAATTGACCATGATTGAATGATAAGGTTCAATAACCATGTATATATTCTATCCATACCATATTTAAAGAATGATTTTTTAGATGATTCTCATAATTATTCATTCTCTATTCATTAGGGAGATATGAAGATGTATAGAAATTTGAAAGAGTATTTTTGGTGAGATTTCATAAAGAGAGATATCAAAGAGTTTGTATCTCGGTTATTGGTAAGTTAGCAATTTAAGGATGAGGGAAAAAAGTATAAGGGTATGCCAAATCCATTACCTATATTAGAATGGAAATGGGAAAATATCACCATGGATTTTGTCATTGGACTCCCCAAAACATCTTAAGGGAATAATGATTTATTGGTTGTAGTTGATTTAATTAAAAATTTAGAACACCTAATAATGATAAAAAATGATTTATATATAGATAATATTTCCATGATATATATAAATGAAGTGGTAAGGTTTATTAGAGAACCACATTGAATTGTATCTAATCAGGATTTGAGGTTTACCTTGAAGTTTTGGTGAAGTGTTCAGCAGGCTCTTGATATAGACTTTAGATTCCGCACTGTGTATCTTCCTTATAAATATGGTTAGTATTAGAGAACAATTAAAACCCTATAGGATATGTTGAAGTCTTATTTTATGTATTTTAAAGGTTCTTGGGATCAATAACTTCCTCTAGTTGAGTATTCATACAACAATAGATTTCATAGGAGTATTTAGATGAATCCTTATGAAGCCCTCTATTGAAATAAGTGTAGAGATCCTAAATGAAGGAATGAAGATTGAGAAAGAAATCTAATGGGACCTAAAATATCTTAAGAAATGAAAAATAAGGTTAGATCTATTCAACAACACATAAAGGTGGAAAAAATTCGATGGAAAAAAGTTATGTTGATAATCACTGGGGTGATTTGGAATTTCATGTTGGTGAAAAGGTGGTTCTAATAATTTATATATGAAATAAGGTTATGATATTTGAGAAAAAAGGGAAACTAAGACCTAGGTATATAGGTCCATTTTAAATTCTTGATCGTATTGGGATAGAAGCCTATCAGTTGGTGCTTTCACCCAAACTCTCCCAATTCCAGGATGTGTTCTATGTATCTCCCCTAAACAAGTACATACCCTACCATTAAAATGTACTAAAATCATAGGTCATACTTTTGGAGCATGATATTTCCTATAAGTAAAAATAGTGGCAATTCTAGATCATATAGATAAATCTTTACAAAACAAGACCACTTACTTGGTCAAAGTTTTGTCACGAAACCACCAGTTTGAGAAAGCAACATGGGAACCTGAGGATGTATTTTGGTAGAAGTATCCATAGTTTTTTGTACTAATGTGATGGGAATTTGAGGGAGAAATTCAATTTAAGGGAGGTAGAATGTAACACCCCACATTTTTTTAAACTTTTCTCAAATAAATTAAACTTCATTGATAGCTTTCATTACACATGACATTGAGTTTTAACAAATTGCAACAAACTATTAATATTATTATATAAACATTACTATTATTAAATAGCCATTAAACTTTGTGGAATGAATATGAATTAATAGTTTTTTTAATATTATTTATAACAATTTTATATAAACAAAACATGTTGATAAAAAATTAGTTAATTTTTAGTAAAGTGTTCATATGTTTTGAAAATAATATTTAAAAAAAAATATTTTTTATATATTTTTTTGAAAACAAATAAATTTATTTTTTAAGATTTTATAAAATTAAATTTATAAAATAAACTTAATTTTTTAATTCATCATATCAAAATTATCCCAGGGTGTTTTTTTTGGATTTTTCTGAGAAGAATAATATTTCAATGAATAATGAAAATATTGTTTTTTTATTGAAAACTACCTCTTCGTTTAAAGAATATATAATGTTATTTTTTTTTAAAAAAATTTAAAAGTAAAATTAGTTCAATTATATTTCAGTTAATCTAATTTAGTTTAATGGAATCATTTTCATATTGAATTTTTAAATAAAAACTTTTTAAACTTTTAAACATTTCTCTTTGGAAAACCACTTTCTCATCACGACTATGGGTTTAATTTTAAATTTAAATTTTCAACTTATGTAAATGGAATTTTGAAAAAATTATTACATATTTTTAGTCATAACAATTTATATTATCTAATAAGTTCAAATTAATTTTCCACCATAATGAGTAGTAAAAACAATCAATATTATTTACCATGATTAAGGTTAAAATGGTTTTACCATGGGGCTAAACTAAAAAAATAAGGGTTAAAATTGTCCCAAAGCTTGTATAAAACCCATTTTATCAACATATTACAACCTTTTATCTTCTAGTATCTATAATTTTTAATTTTTTATCCCTTTTTCCGGGAGAAAATAACATTTATAACATTTTGTTTTCAAATATAACAATTTTACCACTCACCTAACTTATAAAAGGCCACCCCTCCCTCTCATATTCACAATTAAAAAACAATTTGTTTCATCTAATACCTACTAAAATACATTACTTAATTACATAATATCCTCCAAGAAGCCTTAGTTTTTATCAAAAATCCTTCCTAGAAGGGTTTTTGGTGCAATCCAAAGGAGGTTACCCGAAGAAGAGGTAACATTCTTCAAGGAGTGTTATTATACTATTTGATCATCCACCTCTATTGATTATTATTAAACCATTTTGATATAATAATTTTTTTATATTCCATAAACTGAGATTTTTTTTCTTAGGGGAATTACCTACATCCATCCCCTCTTCCATTAAATAAGAAATGACTATATCGCTCATGTGTACGGCGGAATACCACCTTGCGAATCATTGTGACACATTTTTCGTAAACACCTCTCACTGTTGGTAATGATGATGGATATACTATATATATATTTAATATTTTTAAAAGAAATATTATTCTATAAATATATTATCATAAATAACTTTTTTACTTTCCATTCCATATAGAATATGATAACGTTATTCTTGTGTATGGTGGATTACCGCCACACGAAGCGATGTGATCCATTTTCACTTATGTTTTACATGAAAGGTAATAAGAGATATAATTCATGAATATATGTTATATATATGAAATATTTATTATTATTTAAAGGTAATATTTTATTTAACTTTATTTTTCCTCATCCGTTTAGGAAATGGAAACATCGTTTATGCGTACATACAACCTACTGTCCCCATGAATGATATATTTCATTTCTAATCTCTATCATTTATGGATTACTATAAATACATATATAATGAATATATATGATATTTATATCATGCTTAAAATTTTAGATGTTATTTAATAATTATAAAAGTAACATAACTAAAAATAAAAAATAAAAACAAACATGAAAAACAAATAAATTATTTCCCAAAATGCGACTTTAACAAGGAATTGTTAACAAAAGGGTAATAAAATTTCATAAGTAAATCATATATGGTATGATATATATTTGCATGTTTATTTAATAGATGTATAATAAACTTATATTTATTATAAAGGATGTAATAACCTAATATTTTATGATATATCAATTTTTAAATTTAATCACTTCGATAGCTTACGTTGCACATAACACCCAGCTTAAATGAATAATGAAATATTATTATGAGATAATTATAACCTAGACATTAAATTGACTGGAATATATAGTATTAATAAAATCATGAAATTTATATATTATATATTTAATAATTTTTTTTAAATACATACAATATATTTGATATGCATAAGATAAAAATAAATCCAATTTTATGCATAAAAATCTGTATTTTTCTAAAGGTAGTTTTGTCGCTTTTAAATTGGTTAATTGTTTTAAAAATAAATTTTGAAACTTTATAAATTATATTTGAGAATATAAGAATCATTTTTAAAATAATAATTTCATAATTATCTTAGGGTGTTTTTTTCTGAAATGATTGATTCTCTAATGATTAGTGAAAATTCCATTTTTTTATAAAACTATCAATTTCATTATATTAAAATCTATTTATGATTTTAATTATATATCAACGGAAATTATGAAATATTTAGTTATAAATAATCTAATACATTTCATTTTAATTATACTTGTAATTTGCTGACCCTAGAAGCCTGGAGCTGGTGTATTACTTTATAACATTGGCATATATACAAGCCTCAAATCGCAAGGGGCCAAACAATTTAGCAGTTTTTAAAAAATAGATTACATACATGAAACCATAATACATTGGGAAAGGAAAATAGAGACATGATACCTAATAAAATGAAATAAATATAATCCTTGAAACCAATTCAAAGTAATCTTCTTTATAATATGGGGAAAGGAATCATAATAAGGGTGAGCTCAAATTCTCTTGAAGGGTAAGTAAAGAGGAAGTAATAATGAAATTATGAGAATAATCAACATAGAATGGTAAATAACTAATAAAAAATTCCATTAAAACATATATATAAGAAAAAATTAATATATCAAGGTAATAAATTTAAACAAATGATATTTAATCAATGAACTATGAATGAAATGAATCCATAGATGTGTCGATGAAAATATCATGGATAAAAATGATAATTCAAATTAAGAAAATGATTTAATATTAGATGTCATGTATCTGGAACATGAACCATTATACCATCAATATATATTCTAAATATATTTTCAACTATTTGAATTTTTCCAACTTATTCATCTAATGAGACTATCTATGTATCAAGGGGCTATCTATAACCAATCCTCACCCCCACCCGTTAGTCCAAAGTATTCCTCATATAACAAATAATTGATTTAATTAATAAATAGTGTACCTTATCACCAAATATCTATATTTAATAAGGGATAAATATTTATTAATAATTTTAATAGTGGATGATAAGTAACAATTTTTTTTTTTGACATTGATGAATGGAAATTCCATTGAAATATCATTAAAATATTATTGAGTAAAATAATATTTAAATGTTCCAAAGTGTCCCATACCACTTTGAAACATTTTAATCATAATAATCATGAAGGAATAACATTAAATGAAACTTATAATATCATGAAAATAATTATATTCATGATATAACATGTCAAAGTTATTATATACACCATATAAAAGTGAGTTGGTGCATAATAATAAATAAGTCTCAATAGAATGTAAATTGAGATGAAATCCCTTAACTTGAGTCCGACTTGTCATGTGTGTATTTATATTCTAGAAAAATAAACTTATTTTAATTATTTACTTTCTTGAGAAACTTTATTTATTTTATTATTACTTTTACTTCACTTATTATAATGTTTTAAACAACTACTTAAACAACTAATTTTATATCTGCTGTCTAGACCATATTCGGTTTACGTGTCAAAAATGAGTTTGGTAGATTGACTTTGGTCAAAGGTGTCCTTATGTAAACATATAAAGAATAAAAATAATGACATAATTATAATATTTATAAATAAATTATAATTTTAAAACCAATCATGAAATATGGTTATGAAAAATGAACCAATGTTACAATCATGGAGACGGTAGGCCATATGTATGCATGAGTAACATTCTTATATTTCACAGATAATTATGGAAATTAGGTAAGTAAATTCATATTTATTGAATTATCATTATATAACAAATAAAATATTATTTAATCATATATAATATCATAAATATAATTCTTGTGATGTAAAAGTAATCACATAGTGTTGAGGAAGTAGTAGTCCACACATCCATGCACGACATTATCACATTTTTATTGTGTGAAAGGGTAACAAATAAAATGATATATATTATATTTCCAAAAAGGTAATTATCTCATGAATATAACATAGACTTAATTTATGTTACATATATTTAATTAAAACCATTCTTTATACATTCAATGTATAGTGTGAATGAATCACATCATTTTGAGGAGGTGTCAATCCACACTTACAGAAATGATGTTATCATATTTACATAAATTGGAAAGTATAAGGTTATATGTTATAAAATAGTAACATAAGAATAAATACATAATAATTATCATATATAACATATATAAAAATATTTTTCATCATAATTTTCAACTATAAAATGTGGTAAATGAAAAATGAACAATCATCATTTCGTTAGGTGGTAGTTTGATGTACACATAAACAATATGTTCGTTACCCATTAGATAAAAGTGTGTATGAGTATAGGTATAAAAATTAGCATAAAAAAATCTATTATACTTAGGATACTGGTTTTGTTATATTATTATATAATAATAAGGTTTTAGTTTCTGGATAATGGAAAAAAATAAAGAGATTAAGGAAATATGTTACCGCTTCTTTGGGTTACTCCTTTTGGTTTACACCAAAGGGATTCCTTGGATGGATTTATTAAAAAGGTGAGTATTATAGTATGAGTTCAGGGATTTTTAATATCTATTTTTACAGATCTTGTTTTATCTTAAGTGGCTTGGGAGGTGTGAGGAAGTGGAAGGATATGAGGCCTTTTTTATAGTGGAGGAGTGACACTCTTGTAAATTTTGGAAAAGGAATTACATCCATCTTTTTCACAATTAATGTGGATCCAATAACGGTTAAAATTATATAAAAGGAATTATAGGTTATAAATGTGGTTATCCAATTTTTTTTGAAACGATTCTATTTCATTTAGTCCCTTAAGATTAAGTATTAGTCCCTTGTTAAGCTTAATTTCACCTTAATTATTTTAATTAATTTTAATTACTTTCGCTAAATTTTTTGTCAAAAAACAAAGTTGAAATTATTAGAAATAATATATTATTCTTATTACAAATATGGAATCCATTTTTCTTAAATATAATCACATAATTAGAAGAAATTAATTTAGAATTAATCCCATAAACGGGACGATAATGCGAGTTTTTAAATTAAAAACATCCCAAAGTTTGCTAGGTTTTTATATTCAATTTCAAAGTGAAATTGATTCCAATTACCTAAATTAGATTAATTTATAATAATTTAATATAATTAAACTTATAAACCACTGAAAAATATAATTTAACCTTATAAATAAATTATATGAAATGTATTTTTGAATAAAAATTATTTATTTTCCATTATTCATTAAAAATGAAACTTCACAGAAAAATACCAAAAAATTAACCCTAAGATAATTTTTATGTTTATATTTTAATGATGAAGTTTATTTTTAAAAATATAGTCTATAAAAGATACAAAAATTGTATTTAAAATGGGTTTCCATTAAAAGACTGGTAAAATTGTTTTTATAAAAATATTAGTTTTTATGCATAAAATTTGGTTTGTTCTTATCTTATTCCTATAAAATTTATTGTATGAATATCAAAACAATTTATTGAACGAATAATATATATTTTTCATTAAAATCATCCACTAATATTAATTAATTTAATTTGTTAAGGTAAAACACTTTTGGGTGCATAAAAATAGGGTTTTGTTGAAAACGTTTCCTTTATATTTAATTGGTTCTTATATTCATTTCTATTAAATTTTTAACTAATGAATTAATTTTTTATTTGTGTAAGACATATATTTTAATATTTTATTTAATAATATTAATAACTGGTAATTTAACGGATAGGTTAAGTCTTATTAAATAATAATATTTTAAAAATATATTGTTGTTCGGTTAAAACAAGGTCTTGCATGTAATGTAAGATATCAAACAAGGTCATTATTGCATGTAAGGAAAGATAACTCAGTGTTTTTGTGAATTTCAAGCTATATATTATATTGATGTTATTTAAAATAGTAATTATATTGTATTGTCTTAGGATATTACATTCCCTTATGCGCTTTGTGTTGTGTGTTATACACGCTATAAAATACAATGTTATTAATTTAGAATTTTGGGGTGTTACATTCTCCCCACCTCAATTAAATTGTGTCCTTTCAATTTATACTTGGTCTTGGTAATGAAGGGATTGATATTTGAAAATACTATTATTGAAATACTCACATTGTAAATAGGGTTAATAAAAAATCTTAATAATAGGAGATAAAGAAAATTACAATGGTCATGACACTAGGTTCCCAAGTAGGATAACATAGGTGGGAAATGGAAACATGGATAGAGAAAAAAATATAACAATCAAGTTATGATGGATATTGGTAGAGAACATGGTTAGGAGAAATTTAATAATAAAAAATCTATAAATTTGAGAGGATCCAAGGGACCATTTGATTCATTTGAAATGAAAGTACTAGGGCAACATTTTTGGTTTCAAGATCATTTTCACAAGAGTTGAGGAATTATTTTACTCACTAAGAATATAAGTAAATATATGTTTCTATAAACACAATCTTAACCATTTGTTGTTCCTTGATATATTTTTACTTTTTTTTCTTATATAGTGATTTAATAAAACAATCTATAAAACCTTCTCGAATGATCAACTTAAACTATTTCATAAATGGTTAAATTTTTAAAAATATTATGATCCGAAACTTTTTAATCAAGGTTACTAAATTTAGAAAATGAACTTATCATTATCCTTCAATATACATGAAGTATCTCTTTAGTCATCACACTCAGAATATGTGAACACCTTCATCATGTATTCTTTTGAAATTTGATAATAACTTGAATTACCATAATACTTTTTTTAGGAACATGCATTCTTTCTTGTTACTTAAGTAAAACACATGTTATTGGATATATTCCATAAATAATAAATAGTTGTAAACTCCATAAAATATATCATAAACCATTTTTTCAATAAATCATTAATCAGTTCTAAGGTAGTCAAACCATATCCAAATCCACAATTTCTTTATCCAAATGACATTGTATCAACATTAAGAACATATTATGACTTCTCTTTCCCTTTACCATGTATTTTACAAATATTTTTAATTTATACTTAATAAATTTTATTAGTACCATTCATCATATGATCATAAATCCTTAATTAAAAGCTATTACAATAAAATTTTCATATATTCATTAATTCTTATGACTAGTACATCACTTATAATATATTCTAACAAAATAATTTTTGAATAAGAATATTAATCATTCCTATTAATCTATGGAAGTATCATAACTTGACTATTATCTAATATAATCATTTGAGGTATATTACTTGATGCTTGAGACATTGATTTGTATAGTGTCTCATCTCCTTGTAGTTAAAGCATTGTACATGTGAATTTATTTTCATTCCCTTTCAATCACAAGAATTGTGGCCTTTCTTTCCACACTTATATAAAACTCCCATTCATTTTAATAAAGTACTGAGATGTTTCTTTCCACAATTATCACATGTGGGAAAGTACTTATTTCCATTATTTCCTTTATCCATATTTTTTATCTTCTGTCCTCTTATTCCATTTCTTCCCTCAAAGCCATAGATATTGGAGAATTATTTATCTATCTCATCAGCAGATGATACTATTTCCTCATATGATGAGAATACTAGGGATAATATTTCCCTTAGAAATGTTGTCTTAAGACCATAAAATATATGATCCTTTTTAATCTTTGGATCACATGCATTGGGGAAGTTAACATTCCTTTTTCTAGTAACATTTTATAAATGATGACATACACTAAATTAGAACATATCATGATGAGACATAATGTATAATACAAAAAACTTGTGAATTAATTATCATAAATTGAAAATGTTTTTTTGCAACTAATCTCTTAATAATAAACATAGTTTATTTTGAGTTGTATTTACTTTCAAATCCTTCATAGTGGTTTGTAATGAAAATGATAATTATCCTAAGAGTGTCTTCTAAGAGTGTCAAACCAGGTGTACAGTAATGCCCATTTTCATGTACTAGGTTACACTAACCCAGGCCTGACACACCTTGTTAGAGTTTTTACTCCTAGGTATATATATGCCAGAACAATTTCTACTTGTAGTATCTAGACATAGATGTATTTCTAAGAATACCCACATAATATCTATATTACCCAAATTCTAGGAGGTTATTCTATAATTATCCTCAAATTATATCTTAGAGTTTTGTTCCGTAATATAAATTTCTAAATCAAGTTTCCAGGGTTAGTGCTAAAATTACCCTAATACCAACTATAACGCCCTAATCCGAGAAGTCTGGAGCTGGTGCATTACTTTATTACATAGGCATAAATACAAGATTAAAATCCCAAGGGACCAATCATTTTAGATATTTTGTAAAGCCAGATTATATACATGATACCCATAATATATTGGGAAAGGAAAACAGAAACATGACACATATTAAAATGAAATAAACAATATCCTTTAAAATAATTCAAAGGAATATTCTTCACAACCTAGGGAAAGGAAACATAATAAGGGTGAGGTTAAATTCTCAGTAAGGGTAAGTAAAGAGGAAGTAATAATGAACCGAGGAGAATAATAAACATGACGAGGTAAATAACTAATAACACATTACATTTAAATAACTTGATAAATAAAAATTAATATGGAAAGGTAAGAAATTGAAACACATTCCATTTAGTCAATGAACTAAGAATGAATTGAATCCATATATATGTCAATAACAAATCTCGTGGATAGAAATGATAAATCAAATGAAGGCAATGCTTTAATATTGGGTGTCATATATCTACAACATGAAACACTACACCATCACAATATATTCTCAATACAGTTTAAACTATTATGATGTGGCTAAATGATTTTTCTTATGATATTACCAATGCATCAAGGGGATATCTATCACTAATCCCCACCTATATCAATATGTCCAAAGAATTCCTCATATACCAAATAATCAATTTAATTAATAAATAGTGTTCCTTATCACAAAATATATGTATTTAATAAGGGATATATATTTATCAATAATTTCCCTAGTGGAAGATAAGTAACAAAAAGGTTGGTTGATGTTTATGAGTGGAAATTTAATTGAATGATCATTAAAAAATTCTTGAAGAAAATAATCTATAAACATTTCAAAGTGTCCCATACCACTCTAAAAAATTTGAATTATAATACCCATGAAGGAATAAAATTAAATGAAACTTATAATATCATGAAATTAAAGATATTCATGATATAACATGTCAAAGGATATTATATACACTATATAAAAGTGAGTTGGTTTATAATAACACATAAGTCTCAATGGAATATAAATTGAGACGAAATCAATTATCTTGAGTACTACTTGTCACATGTTTTTTTTATTCCTAAATAATAAAATTATTTTATGTATTAACTTTTTTGATAACATATTTCAAGTTTATTATTACTTTTAATTTAATTATTATAATGTTTTAAATAGCTACTTGAACAACTAAGTTTATATCGGGTGTTTGGATTATATTTGGTTTATATATAAAAAATGACATTGGTAGATAGATTATGGTCAAAGGGGTCATTATATAAACACATATATAATAATAATCATGACATAAATATCATATTTATATATAAATTATACTTTTAAAACCAATAATGAAAGATGGTTATGAAAAATCAGACAACATTACAATTATGGTGACGATGGGTTGTATGTATGTATGAGTAACATTCCCATTTCTCAATGATCGTTATGGAAATAAGGTGAGTAACTTCAATATTTCAAGAATTATAATTATATAATAAATAAAATATTATTTAATCATATATACTTATATATATATATAATTATTGTGATGTAAAATGAATCACATCGTGTTGAGGAGGCAGTAGTCCACACGTCCAAGAATGATGTTATCCCTTTTTAAGTGTGTGAAAGGGTAAAAAAGAAAATGATATATATTATATTTATAGAAATGTAATTATTTGATGAATATAATATAGATTTAATTTATGTTACATTGGTATAATTAAAACAATCCTTTATATGTTCTATGTATAGTGTGAACAAATCACATTTCTTTTAGGAGGTGGTAGCCCACACTTCCACAAACTATGTTATCGTATTTACATAAAATGAAAAGTATAAGGGTATGTGTTATAAAAAAATTAAATAATAATAATGAAATAATAAATATTTTATATATAATATATAAACATATTTTCCGTCATAATTACCAACCATGAAAGGTGGTAAAGGAAAAACAAACAATCATCGTGTCGTGAGGTGGTAGTTCTCCATTCAGATAAACAATATGTTCATTACCCACTAGAAGGAAGGGTTTGTGAGTATAATTATAACCATTATATTTAAAACAACCTATTATATTTAGGATATATATGTTTATATATAATCATTGAAAAATAATAGTTTAGGGGGTAGATTACGGAAATAAAACTAAAAAGCTTTAGGAATGATATTACTGCTTCTTTGGAAAAATCCTTTTGGTTTGCACCAAAGGTATTCATTGGATGAATTAATGACCAAGGGGAGGCTTATAAGATGAGAGGAGTTATTTTAAGGAAGTATTTTTATAGATATTGTTTGATATAAAGTGTCTTGGGATGTGTGAGGAAGTGGGAGGATATGAGGCCTTTTTATAGTAGAGGAGTAACACTCTTGTAAATTTTGGAAGAGGAATTCCACCCATGTTATTCCCATTTAAAGTGGATAAAATAATGGTAAAAAATAGAGAAAAGTGAGTATAGGTTCTAAATATAAAAACCACTGGATTTTGGATATGTTTCTAGGTCATTTTGGACCTTAAGATTAAGGTTTAATCCCCTGTTAAACTTAATTTCACCATAATCATTGTACATAATTTCAATTACTTTAACTAATATTTTGTTTACAAAAACTAAGTTTAAATTATTAGAAATTAGAACTTATTATTATTTCAAATTTGGAATCCATTTTTATAAATTCCAATAAGATGAGGGTAATAAATTAATTTAAAATTAATCTCGTAGATGGGATGATAATAAAGGTTTATAAATCAAAATCATTCAATAGTTTTCTATGTTTTAGTATTCAATTTCAAAGAGAAATTGATTCCAATTACCTAAATTTGATTAATTTATAAAAAATTGATCTAATTAAAATTTAAAAACATTTAAAAATATAATTTAACCTTAGAAATAAATTTTATGAAAAAGAAATTTTGAAATAAAATTCATTATTTCCCACTATTCATTAAGAAATGAAACTTTACAGAAAAATACAAAAAAATCACCCTAGGATAATTTTTATATTTTGATTTAAAATATAAAAGTTTATTCTGACATATATAGTCTATAAAATTTCCAAAAATTATATTTTAAATGAATTTGTCATTAAAAGGCAACAAAACTGCCTTTCTAAAAATATTAGTTTTTATGCATAAAATTGGGTTTATTCTTATCTTATGCCTATAAAATATATTGGATGAATATAAAAATATTTTACTAAATATATAATATATATATCATTAAAATCATACACTAATTGTAATTAATTTAATTTATTAAGGTAAACACCATTGGGGGCATAAAAATAGGTATTTTTGAAAAACATTTCCTTTATATTCAATTGGTTCTTATATTCATTTATAATAAATTTGTAACTAATGAATTCATTTTATATTTGTGTAAACCATATATTTTTGTAAGTTAGTTAACACTCTTCATAACCACTAATTTAACGGCTATGTTAACTCTTATTAAATAGTAATATTTTAGTAATATATTGTTGGGTCGTTAAAATTTTTTCGTAAGTGTAATGAAAGCTATAGAACAAGGTTTTTATTTCATGTAAGGAAAGATAACATAATGTTTTTGTGCATTACAAGTGATATAATATATTAAATTTATTTAATATAGTAATTATACTTTAAAGTCTCGAGAAATTACATTCCGTTACACGCTTGGTGTTTCTTGTTATACACAGTATAAAATACAATGTTCATAATTTATAATTTTAGGGGTGTTTCAATAGTTATACTTTATTTTGTTATAAGTACATTTTTCACCATAAAAATGAATTTTTCAAGAAAAATGTTTTTCTTTGAATTTCACAAGATTAATATTAATTTTATTTTGTAAATTATCCATTTTGAATTTTAAAAAATGGATGTTATATTTGGTTTCAGAAGGTCCAAATTTAGTAAGTAGGTCCATTTTATTTTTGACCAATATCAATACAAGAGAAACGCCATTTAGCGGCGGTTATTTTTGCGTGTAAACCGCCGCTACATGGCTTGGTGAAATTTTTTGTAAACCGCCGCCTAATACGGCGTCACCAATCTATTAGAGGCAGTCATTTCTGTTTCATGGCGGTTTAAAGAAAGCATCGTAGCTGACTCATTTCACGGTGGTTTTACTAAGTTTAGCGGTGTTTTTTTACGAGCCCTTGATATCAGTTTATTCGCGGCGGTTATAACCACCGCGAATAAACTCAAATAAAGTGGTCGTAAAACCGCCACTGAAGTCATGAGAACCGCCGTGGAATGAGGCACCTACGATGCGACTTTGTAGCAGTGGTTAAAACCACCGCGAAACGTAATTTTTTTTACATTTCGCGGTGGTTTTCACTATTTAGAGGCGGTTTAAACCGCTGCCAATGTACATTTCATGGAGGTTTTAACCACCACTAAAAGCTGACCAGAAATTTTTTTTTCTTCCACTACACCACTGCCCTGAAAGACAAATCAAACAAGAAATGCTATATTGTACATACCAACAAACAACAAGAAACATCAACCTAGGAAATCAGTATAGAATAAATTGAAAAAAATAAGTAAACATTGACATGCTATATAAGAATGAACTATATTGTTATAAGGCCCCGGCCTTAAACCTTACTTAATATTGAATTAAATGAATAATTCACATTGAGGATATTTTCAGGTTTAGAGTTTTAGAGAATTAGGACAAAACTATTACATCTCAAAATATTACAACGTAGAAACTTTTACTAAGTTTCCATAAAATAAAAACTCGTAAAAAGAAACATGTCCAGTTCCATGTTTTAGGTTGCATGAATTTCCCTTGATCCCATCCTTGCCCCTATTCCACATTAAGTCCTGTGAAAAACATTTCAAAAACATGGGATGAGCATAAAAACTCAGTAAGGGATACACAAAGAATGAAAACTGTTAGTTTTTTTCAAAACAACAAGTAAACAATGTATACTTTATCAAAGTAATACTTTTCACCTTTTTGAAGTAGAAAAAAACTCTTCGCTGAATAAAAGTTCATTACTTACCCTTCTATAACCAAAAGATTACCATAAAACCCATATAAATATCACATAACATATAAAGGTAACTTGGGACATAAAAATACTTAAGTGGAATAACCATAAGGTTGACTTCCACACATATCACTTAATGGAATAGCCATTCGGCCGACTTCCATACATACTTAATGGAATAGCCATACGACCTACTTCCATACCCAATGCATTGGAGGTTATAACGTAACCACCCGTCCTAGTATTCACGGCACCACCGGTCATATGGTTTATCACGTAACCACCCGTAAAATTTCCAAGTACCATCATTACACATAAAATATTGAAAATATAAACATTTCAATAACAACATTTCATTTTCAATCACAATAAGTAATTCCAAGATATTGAATTAATCAATCTACTTTCAAAAACCATTTAAAAGAAATTTTTGAATCAAAGTGTCCCATACCACTTTGAAGCTTTTAATGGAATTATAATTTTAAAACATAAATGTCCATATAATTAAATACTGAAAACCATTTTTAAAACATGGACATTAATGATAAAGGTTTAGAATAACGAATCTTTAAAACATTTAAAACGATATTTTTGTTAAAGAGTTTTTAACAAAATGAGAGACTCTTGAATACAAATAATCGCGGAATAACATTTAATCCGAGCTTTATAATATCATGAGAATAAAGGGAATCATGATATAATATGTCAAAGGATAGTATACACACCAAATAAGAGTGAATTGGTGCATAACAACAATGAAGTCTCAATGGAAATGTAAATTGAGATGAAATCCATTATAAAGAGGGTATCCTTAAACTAAGGATAAATCTATCACATAATTATGTGTGGGAAATACAAATACACCCAATATAAATGGATATTAAGTGGGAAACAATATAAGGCCATTCACACATATTCACAGGATTACATGTTCAAGAAGTACAAGTTGAACCCAAAGAAATCGAAATTGGGTTAAGATGTTCCCTTGTAAAAATTTGACAGCATAACGACATCACTTCAAAATTCAGAAAATTAGTCGATGAGAGAGTGAATGGAATATCATCACTTGGACATAAACTTTACATCAATAAGGATATATAAGAACATATCCCAACATAATAAGATGTAAATTAAAAGACATAACAAAATAAGTCTTTTAAAAAGAGGGGGGTGAAAGGTCCCCTAACCGAGTTGGGTAACTTTCGAAACGTACACCCCATGGAAGAAGGGTCATACAATGAAGATGTAAATACCCATAAATGAAATTATACAACACAAAATGTATAATAATGGGCATTACATACACCACTCAAAGTAAATAGTGGCAAACGTAGCATAAATGTCACGAGAATAAAAGTGGGATGAAAAATCTCTTATGAAAACTCGGCAGCCTAACAGCGCCACATAAATCTTCCAAAAATGGATTGATGAGATAAAATAGGTTCTCTAATTATATGAACATAAAAAGTAAAGAATGAGGAATATTAAATAACATCCCCAAACATATGAAATATGAGCTTAAAAGAAATGACATAAAAGAAAGTACTTAAAAAGAAAGAGAGAGGGGTATGATCCCTTATCTCGGGTCCGACTTGACTCGATCGTTCTTTAACATCCTGAATAATAAACTTGAGTTAATTTATACCTGATTAAGAACCTTTTTCAAGTTCATTATTCCTTTTATATCAATTATTGACATGTTATAAACATTATGTAATCATTTAAGTTAACAATGTTTGTTTTGTCGATATTTGGTTCTTAAGTCAAAAATGGACTTCTTACAATTACATGTTGTTCGTGTGGTCAATGGTTCATTATATCCAGAATGATATTCATGATTTGGATATCATATATATCATATATATCCAGAATATACATGTATTTATAATATTACATAATCATTTAGAGGTAAGCAATGAAATACACTGTTCATGGAGACGGTAAGCCATACGTACGCATGAACGCTACTTTCATTTCTTTGTCATATTAATGGAATTAAAACTAAATGAGAGGTATGTATATTTTAAATCCAGAATTATATTCATCATTTATATGTAACATACATTATATATATCCATTATAAATATGTACTTATAATAGTACATTACATTTGGGGATAAGAAATGAAATGCACCGTTCATGGAGACGGTAAGCCGTACGTACGCATGAACGCTACTTTCATTTCTATCTCATACATTAATGGAAAGAAATAATAATTATATAGAGGTATATTATAATTCCAGTATAAAATCATATATAATAACTTTAAATCCATCCTTTATACGTCCCACATATGGCATTAACGAATCACATCACTTTGAGGGGGCGGTAGTCCGCACTTCCTTAAATGAAGATATCGCGTTTACCCATAATGGAAACCATAAAGGTATGACATAAATGAAAAATATAGAAGCTTAAGTAAAACATGAACATATTATATATCATATATAAATATAGTGACATCTTAATGGCCACCTTTGAAGGTGTTATATGAGTGTTGAACAATCATCGTTTCATGAGGCAGAAATTCGCCATCCACAGAAACAGTATGTTCTTTAACCATTAGATGTAGTTGTGTGTAAGTGTAGCTCGAATATTCCTTATAAAAACATCATAGTATATTTAAGATACTGTATTTTTTACAAAATAAATGAATAAAAAGATTTTAGGGGGTTGGAGAGGCAAAATAAAACAAAAGGACTCAAGTGAAGACATTACCTTAAAATTGGGTAACTCCGTTTGGTTTGAGCTCAAAGGCTTCCTTGGGAAGACTTCTACCAAAAGTGAGGCTTCAAGGAGTAATAGAGGGATGTGGAGAGACAAAATGGGTAGGGGTTGGCCGAGCCAAAGGCTTTGGAAGTGTGGGTAAGGTGGTAGAGTTGGGGGCCTTTTATAAGAGGAGAGGAGGGGTACTCTTGGAAAGTAAGGAAATGTTACATTATTTTAGAATGTGTTTCAGATATTAATGGTCCCACATTGATATGTTTTGAGGGTAAGGGATTAGGGTTCGAAATCCACCCATCCAATAGGTTTTATACATGTGTAGGTCTTAGATATTACATTATCTTTCCATTTTATTTAAATCGTTAAATAATGAGGTCATCGCTGCATCATCATGATGTCATAAATAATTTAATTTATTTAATGTATAAAAATTATAAAAAAACTATCATTATGTAGGGAATATTTTTAGCTTTCTAATGAATATTTATAGTCAAAAATCAGACTAGTATAACCCCATGTAAAAATTATTTTAGTAAAACAACTCATGTTTGTATCATTTTTATTTTAACATTAAATAAAAAGGTATTAATGTCATTTTCCAAATAAAGTGGCTCCATGGGGCACCCAAGTTGACCCATGGATTTTATTGGTCTGCCATGACACATCCAATAAGGGTAGGACATGTGTCAAGTTAATTTCATATTATTACAACATTATTTTTACCTTAAACTACACTAATTACCTTTAATCGCGATTAAAAACTTAATAAGTTACTATTCACCAAAAAATTATTTTAATCCCATTGAACCACATTTTACTTCTTAATGACAACCATGTATGTTGGATTTTTGAAATTCCAAACACAATGATGGCAAAATTTCATTTAAAGGGAAAATCATTTTTTATAAGTACCACTTAGTGGTTTCACTATTCATCAAAAATTGATGTTTTTCAGAAAATTACCAAAAGTTCACCCTAAGCTATATTTGATATTACGAATTCAAAAATGATGTATATTTTACAATATTCAGAACATATAAGTTGCATTAATTAATTTAATAATTAATTCCCGTTGTCAAAACAAATAGCGTGTTTTTATGAAACAAAATGTATCAAAAGATTGACACTAGTTTATGTCCGATTTCAAAGTGAAGTTAATTCCAACGACAACTATTGGATTTAATGGTAAAAATATTTTCTAATTTCACTTTAAAACCAATTCAAAAGATAATCTAATCATATAAATAAATTAGATTAAAAAGAGGTTTTGAATTAAAATACAACATTTTACACTATTCATTAAAAAATGAACTTTATCGGAAAGATACCAAAAATTTACACAAAGTAAATTTTGATATCACAATTCTAAAGAGAAGTTTTATTTGGTCCAAAAGAATGTATATAAGTGAACAAAACTATATTTAATGACGGTTCACCATCAAAATGCGATAAGTGAACCTTTAGTGAAAATTAGGGCATATATGCCTAAAATTAAATTCTTTCCGTATTTTAAGCCTTTATCTTTTATTAGATAAAAGTAAAAAAATTTAAAAAACATATATAATCATATTTTAGTTATTTATATCCTTTCCCGCCAATAAAATTACTGTGTTAACTACCATTTAAAATAATATTATTTTATTACTAGTGTGCAACGTAAGATTTCAATGAAACTCTTTGTTGCGTATCGGGTACGCTATCGAACATAGCAACCCTTTAAAGTAATATTAATATTTTATTCACAAATATGGATAAATATAAAAATGTCATATTCTTTATTTACCTGGGGTGTTACATACTTCCCCCCTTTTTGGGAATTGCATCCTCGCAATTTTAAAATTGGGCTTGGAAACATCTTTGAAAGTCCCACATCGAAACAAGAGTCGGTAAAACAATCACTTTAAAATAAAGAAAGATAAGTACAAAGGTCACCCGAGTTAACCCATACTAGGATTCCAAGTATGAAAATATAGACATGGAGGAAAAAAACAAAGGGTCATGTTCTGATGGAGAGTGATAGAAAACATATTTAGGAGAAAGTTAACCACAAGAAAATCACAAACTTATGATTGGTTAAACGGTATTCGATTCCCCAATAGGAAAAGTTAACAGACAACATTTTTGTTTTAAGTTACTTTTTATTGAGGAATTTATTCATAAGGAAACATAATTACTTATCATATTGACTTTCAACTTTTATTAGATTTCTTACAAAAATTCATATTTTCTCCAAAAGACGAGTATTTAGGAAGACTTTTTCACATTAAGAGTACTATAATCAACTTATAGAGAATCTCATAATCCACAAAAGATAACTATATACTTACCATGTCTTTAGACTTTAACCAAAACCAAAACCAAAAAGGTTAGTACAAGATCAGATAATACCCAAAAAGGATAATCCTTAAAAAAACAAATCTATTCTTAATCTCCAAAATTTATCAAACAATACCCAAAGTTCAACAAACACCATTCAATAAACAACTTGTCCATAAAATTATTCAAATTAAACCAATCTAATATTGAAACCCAAATATTTTAAGGATTTAGTCACATAGTCTTCCAAGTTAAATAGTAACATTTATCTCTAAACAACATCAGTTACTCCTAAAGTCTCGTATTGAAAAGTAATTAACGTAATCACATATCCTCTATGATAGGTTAATAAATTTACATAGATAACCAAAAATCAACCTACTCTTAATTAATAAAATCATCTAACTAAAAAGAATCTGTCAAACTAACCAGGGACTTCACGTAGTCCAGTGGTAGGCGATAAATACCAGTTGCACCTTGGTTGTGGGTTTGATTCCCGCAGCTTTGTCCGACGCGACGGGTTGTCACACGGTCTGCGTGTTTTCCTTTTTCCAAAACTATATAATTCTTAAAACATTCCCCAAAACGAGATAAAATATTCAAAAATAACCATAACATATTTTAACCTCAAGTTTATCTCATGCCCTTCATTTTCCATCATATCATATAATAACCCATAATTACCTCAAAAGTAAAGATCATATAAACTCTAATGGTTACCTTTATAATTATTACCTGAACTTCCACATCGATTGGTCATCTCGTACACGATGCATTACAGATCATACCAAGGTTCAAGTGGTTGATCATGACTCCTTGATAGTTGGTTTAGAACAACCACGAGTTTCCTCACTGAATCCCCCATTTTATCTAGTATCTTAATCAGAGAACCACCACAGTTTCCTTCAAACCTGTTGTTTCTTTGGTGCCTGCTAGATCCATCCATTCACTAAAAACAGAAATGTCAGTGTGAGTATATCAACAAAACCATAATGTACTAATGAGGAAGGTAAACACTAAGATATACTTACTCATTCACTTTATCTAAAACTAGGACTCTTTCTGAAATCCTAACCATTATGGTAATGTCACTTATGCTTAAACAATACCCTAAACTCTAAAGTTATCTAAACCGACCTTTGATACCAACTATAAGGCCCCAGCCTTAAACCTTACTTAATATTGAATTAAATGAATAATTCACATTGAGGACCTTTTCAGGTTTAGAGTTTTAGAGAATTAGGACATAACTATTATATCTCAAAAGATTACAACGTAGAAACTTTTACTAAGTTTCCATAAAATAAAAACTCTTAAAAAGAAACATGTCCAGTTCCATGTTTGAGGTTTCATGACTTTCCCTTGATCCCATCCTTGACCCTATTCCACGTTAAGTCCTGTGAAAAACATTTCAAAAACTTGGGATGAGTATAAAAAGCTCAGTAAGGGATTCACAAAGAATGAAAACTGTTAGTTTTTTTCAAAACAACAAGTAAACCATGTATACTTTATCAAAGTAATACTTTTCACCTTTTTGAAGTAGTAAAAAACTCTTCGCTGAATAAAAGTTCATTACTTACCCTTCTGTAACCAAAATATTTCCATAAAACCCATATAAATATCACATAACATATAAAGGTAACTTGGGACATAAACATACTTAAGTGGAATAACCATAAGGTCGACTTCCACACATATCACTTAATGGAATAGCCATTCGGCTGACTTCCATACATACTTAATGGAATATCCATACGACCGACTTCCATACCCAATGCATTGGAGGTTATAACGTAACCACCCGTCCTAGTATTCACGGCACCACACATCATATGGTTTATCACGTAACCACCCGTAAAATGTCCAAGTACCATCATTACACATAAAATATTGAAAATATAAACATTTCAATAACAACATTTAATTTTCAATCACAATAAGTAATTCCAAGATATTTAATTAATCAATCTACTTTCAAAAACCATTTAAAAGAGATTTTTGAATCAAAGTGTCCCATACCACTTTGAAGCTTTTAATGGAATTATAATTTTAAAACATTAATGTCCATATAATTAAATACTGAAAACCATTTTGAAAACATGGACATTAAAGATAAAGGTTTAGAATAATGAATCTTTAAAACATTTAAACCGATATTTTTGTTAAAGAGTTTTTAACAAAATGAGAGACTCTTGAATACAAATAATCACGGAATAAAATTTAATCCGAGCTTTATAATATCATGAGAATAAAGGTATTCATGATATAATTTGTCAAAGGATAGTACAAACACCAAATAAGAGTGAATTAGTGCATAACAACAATGAAGTCTCAATGGAAATGTAAATTGAGATGAAATCCATTATAAAGGGGGTATCCATAAACTAAGGATAAATCTATCACATAATTATGTGTGAGAAATAAAAATAAACCCAATATAATTGGATATTAAGTGTGAAACAATATAAGGTCATTCACACATATTCATAGGATTACATGTTTAAGAAGTACAAGTTGAACCCAAAGAAATCGAAATTGGGTTAAGATGTTCCCTTGTAAAAATTTGACAGCATAACGGCATCACTTCAAAATTTAGAAAATTAGTCGATGAGAGAGTGAATGGTATCTCATCACTTGGACATAAACTTTACATCAATAATGATATATAAGAACATATCCCAACATAATAAGATGTAAATTAAAAGACATAACAAAAGAAGTCTTTTAAAAAGAGGAGGGTGAAAGGTCCCCTTACCGAGTTGGGTAACTTTTGAAATGTACACCCCATAGAAGAAGGGTCATACAATGAAGATGTAAATACCCATAAATGAAATTATACAACACAAAGTGTATAATAATGGGCATTACATACACCACTCAAAGTAAATAGTGGCAAACGTAGCCTAAA
Organism: Viscum album; assembly: GCA_963277665.1. NCBI lineage: Eukaryota > Viridiplantae > Streptophyta > Magnoliopsida > Santalales > Viscaceae > Viscum > Viscum album. The sequence continues at coordinate 1,512,140,281 of OY728127.1, read as the reverse complement.
TGTCACGAGAAAAAAGTGGGATGAAAAATCCCTTACGAAAACTCGGCAGCCTAACGGCGCCACATAAATCTTCCAAAAAATGGATTGATGAGAGAAAATAGGGTCTATCATTATATGAACATAAAAAATACAGAATGAGGAATATAAAATAACATCCCCAAACATATGAAATATGAGCTTAAAAGAAATGACATAAAAGAGAGTACTTAAAAAGAAAGAGAGAGCAGTAGGATCCCTTACCTCAGGTCCGACTTGACTCGATCGTTATTTAACGTCCTGAATAATAAACTTGAGTTAATTTATACTTGCTTAAGAACATTTTTCAAGTTCATTATTCCTTTTATATCAATTATTGACATGTTATAAACATTATTTAATCATTTAAGTTAACAATGTTTGTTTTGTCGATATTTGGTTCTTAAGTCAAAAGTGGACTTCTTACAATTACATGTTGTTCGTGTGGTCAATGGTTCATTATATCCAGAATGATATTCTTGATTTTTATATAATATATATAATATATATCCAGCATATACATGTATTTATAATATTACATAATCATTTAGAGGTAAGAAATGAAATGCACCATTCATGGAGACGGTAAGCCGTACGTACGCATGAACGCTACTTTCATTTCTTTGTCATATTAATGGAATGAAAACTAAATGAGAGGTATGTATATTTTAATTACAGAATTATATTCATAATTTATATGTAACATACATTATATATGTCCATTATAAATATGTACTTATAATAGTACATTACATTTGGGGATAAGAAATGAAATGCACCGTTCATGGAGACGGTAAGCCGTACGTACGCATGAACGCTAATTTCATTTCTATATCATACATTAATGGAAAGAATTAATAATGATATATAGGTATATTATAATTCCAGTATAACATCATATATAATAATTTTAAATCCATCCTTTATACGTCCCACATATGGCATTAACGAATCACATCACTTTGAGGGGGCTGTAGTCCGCACTTCCTTAAATGAAGATATCACGTTTACCCATAATGGAAACCATAAAGGTATGCCATAAATGAAAAATACATAATCTTAAGTAAAACATAAACATATTATATATCATATATAAATATAGTGACATCTTAATGGCCACCTTTGAAGGTGTTATATGAGTGTTGAACAATCATCATTTCGTGAGGCAGAAATTCGCCATCCACGGAAACGGTATGTTCTTTAACCATTAGATGTAGGTGTGTGTAAGTGTAGCTCTAATATTCCTTATAAAAACATCCTAGTATATTTAATATACTGGATTTGTTACAAAAGAAATTAATAAAAAGAGTTTAGGGGGTTGGAGAGGCAAAATAAAACAAAAGGACTCAAGTGAAGACATTACCTTAAAATCGGGTAACTCTGTTTGGTTTGAGATCAAAGGCTTCCTTGGGAATACTTATGCCCAAAGTGAGGCTTCAAGGAGTAATAGAGGAATGTGGAGAGACAAAATGGGCAGGGTTTGGCCGAGCCAAAGGATTTGGAAGTGTGGGTAAGGTGGTAGAGGTGGGGGCCTTTTATAAGAGGAGAGGAGGGGCACTCTTGGAAAGTAAGGAAATGTTACATTATTTTAGAATGTGTTTCGGATATTAATGGTCCCAAATTGATGTGTTTCTAGGATAAGGTGATAAGGGTTAGAAATCCACCTATCCAATAGGTTTTTTACATGTGTAGGTCTTAGATATTACATTATCTTTCCATTTTATTTAAATCGTTAAATAATGAGGTCATCGCTGCATCATCATGATGTCATAAATAATTTAATTTATTTAATGTCTAAAAATTATAAAAAAAATATCATGATGTATAGAATCTTTTTATATTTCTAATTAATATTTATATTCAAAACTCTGACTAGTATAACCCCATGTGAAAATTATTTTAGTAAAACAACTCATGTTTGTGTCATTTTTATTTTAACATTAAATAAAAAGGTATTAATGTCATTTTCCAACTAAAGTGGCTCCATGGGGTCCCCAAGCTGACCCATGGATTGTAGTGGTTGTAAATGAAACATACAATAAGGGTAGGACAGGTTTCAAGTTCATTTCATATTATTACAACATTATTTTTACCTTAAACTACACTAATTACCTCTAATCGCGATTAAAAACTTAATAAGTTACTATTCACCAAAAAATTATTTTAATCCCATTGAACCACATTTTACTTCTTAATGAAAACTATGTATGTCGGATTTTTGAAATTCAAAACACAATGATGGAAAAATTTCATTTAAACGGAAAATCAGTTTTTATAAGTACCACTTAGTGGTTTCACTATTCATCAAAAATTGAAGTTTTTCAGAAAATTACCAAAAGTTCACCGTAAGCTATATTTGATATTAAGAATTCAAAAATGATGTCTATTTTACAAAATTCAGAACATATAAGTTTCATTAATTAATTTAATAATTAATTCCCGCTGTCAAAACAAATAGCATGTTTTTATGAAACAAAATGTATCAAAAGATTGACACTAGTTTAAGTCCGATTTCAAAGTGAAATTAATTCCAACGACCACTATTGGATTTAATGGTAAAAATATTTTCTAATTTCACTTTAAAACCAATTAAAAAGATAATCTAATCATATAAATAAATTATATTAAAAAGAGGTTTTGAATTAAAATACAACATTTTACACTATTCATTAAAAAATGAACTTTATCGGAAAGATACCAAAAATTTACACAAACTAAATTTTGATGTCCCAATTCTAAAGAGAAGTTTTATTTGGTCCAAAAGAATGTATAAGAGTGAAAAAACTATATTTAATGACGGTTCTCCATCAAAAGGCGATAAGTGAACCTTTAGTGAAAATTAGGGCATATATGCCTAAAATTGAATTATTTCCATATTTTAAGCCTTTATCTTTTATTAGATAAAAGTAAAAACATTTAAAAAACATATATAATCATATTTTAGTTATTTCTATCCTTTCCTGCCAATACAACGACTATGTGTTAACTACCATTTAAAATAATATTATTTTATTACTAGTGTGCAATGTAAGATTTCAATGAAATTCTTTGTTACGTATCGGGTACTCTATCGAACATAGAAACCCTTTAAAGTAATATTAATATTTTATTCACAAATATGGATAATTATAAAAATGTCATATTCTTTATTTACCTGGGGTGTTACAATTGTACATACCAATATACAATAAGAAACATCAACCTAGGAAATCAGTATAGAATAAATTGAAAAAAAATATATGATAGAATCAACAATAAAACATAGGTATATTATTTTACTACTCTCCAAACATACATCTATCTGATCCTTCTTGATCCCCGATAATATATATCACTTGAAAATGAAACATTAGATCTACATGTGTGTCGGTGTTCCCCTATAGGGAGTGAGTGTAAAACACAGTTAGATTTACCATGTGTGGGCCTCCTACTTGGTTTAATACCCCATATATACCATCACCATACACATCTACTATACCAGCTGTTTTAGAGAAGATCGTGTGTTAGCCTCACTCAATACCTTATTGTGCACTTTTATATAACACAACTAATCTTCTATAACTTATTTCTTAAAAAAATCATGATACACAAAAACATTATGTTCTATTTGATCATAATTTAAAATAATTATTGAGATACATTATAGTAATCACCTTCTAAACCTGGTAGGACGACTCTAAAATTCATTACACATGTCCTTTCAACACAATTTTAATATACAATGAATCATGTCACATTACCTTAAAATGCATGCCTTCAATTATATTGTATTTTATTCCTCTTAATTAGGATACAATATATTCCCCTCTGAGGTTCAATCCCAACATCAAGAAACATGCTATTATTCTTATGTGATAAGAATAATATAAACCACTTTTACAAAATACCATAGTTAAAGACTCTAGTATTAGATTCTTTATATAGTCCTTAATTTTAGATACCCCTCCTAGTATCACAATATCATATACACCTTCAAGTTTTATGCCCAAGACTCTTAAGCATTCATCTGTTATCATCATACCAAAATATATGATATTGAAAACAATATATGGGCCCTCTAATAGGTGTAATCTACAACCATACCTTCTCCAAAGTAGTCATTGATGACCAAGATGAAACTGAAATAGAAACTCATGATAAATTCAAACACTATCTATTTCTAGGTACCTTTCACAAAGTGTTCCCCTTCACAAAAAGTTAAGATTATTGAAATATTTCTATTTAAATTGAACATAAATGGTATGATGTATCCCACTAATCATTAATAAACTTTGTGTGTTATGATTCTATTTATAGAGATTCATATGATGCTCATCGCATGGGCCTGATCCCAATAATGTAAACACCTACGACCTCCTTGTATGGCGAAAAATGAATAATTTCCTAACTATGTGGCCTTAAACAAATGAATCATAAACATGTATTATATATATGATTAACCTAAAAATCATATATTTTCATATCTACACATATTCAGAGATATCATAGGAATAGGGTTAACTCGTTAAACACTAGTATTTTGATATTATTCATTAAAAAATCATAAATCTATAAGGGAATCCAATAATTCAAAGGATTCCACCCAAAGAATATTTGATGATCCCAAAATCTCACTCCTTTTACCAATACCTATTTTGAAGAATCTATAGTACGAATCACTAGTGAACACCTTTCATTGTAATTTAGTTATAAAAGGACATCCATAAAAAATATTCATATACATGGAAGCCCATTGGAGGTTCTCATCAAAAAATAGATAACCTAATGTGAATCCATTAACATGGAATTGGATTGATAAACTATTAACTCTTACATTTGATGATGCATTGATGGGTTTCTTCATTATGTTTCCTTTTCAATACCTTCATCACACCCTTCAATTAAAATTAAATCACCAAATGCACCAATTATGTTCAAGACGAAAAACAAGATGATAGTACCCATAAGGAACATAGTGGTGAGGCATGAAATAATTGTTATGTCATACAAAGAATTCAATTTCTATGAATATATGTTCCCCATACCCTGACATACATTGTCTATTACCCTTGTAAAATGAGTTCACGATGGTTCACACATTATTTCAAGAATACCATCTAAATGGATCTATCCTGACATTATATGACACTCATGGTAATCTATAGGGAATAATTCCCCACAGGTTGTCCAACTAAAAATATTCTATGGAAAAACCATTGGTCCATAATTTCACATCCAACCTTTTTGTATCCTTTCAATAGATCATGAGAACACATTATTCTCTTATCATATTGATTTGGATAAATATGTCCACCATAAATTAGAAATCACCTTAGAACTTCATTATGAGTATCATGTTCACTATAGTCATTTTTATTAACATGTGACCTTGAGTACTCAAGAAGATATATAGAGTGTTTTTCCCTATTGTCTATACTCAAGCATCTAAAAGTTTATCCCACTAGGGATATCCAACCACTGACACTCAAGAGTATATTTATACCCCTACTAGTTTAAACACCCTTGAGTCCCATTAGAATATCTAGATAATATACTAGGGATGGTTACAATGCTCTAATATCTAAAAGCATCAGAATCTATCCTAAGTGGCCTTTGTGACTATAAAATTACAATGGAAAACATAACCCACATGGGTGGGGGAATTTTTTTATCATTTTTTCCTCATGGTCATCTCCAGTATCATTCATCCTATGGGATCACACCCAAATTAATGATATCCCTCTTACAATGTAAATATGTGTTTCCTATTGGTGGTAACACATTAGTATATTTCTTCAATGTTAACCCAATTAATGTTGGGAAACACGATTCTATAGAGTATGAAATAGGTGTGGATGAATCCACTACCCCCTCACCACTAAAAATAATAAAACCATCTCAACATAAGAGAATATTACTTAGTTCAAATTCAAAAGAGTATAACATGTGAAAATTAATATTAAATTTCTATAGGGAAAAAACCCATTATGTATGGTGATTTGGTTGATGTTATCATACCTCATTTATCTAATATTATATAATAATAGTAGATTAATCAATCAATAAAGGTCGATATGAGATGTCCAACTTGATTAGGATCAAATAAATTGATCCAAATTACCACAACATTAATGTTTTATCTATAGTTACCTTCATGTGGTATATATCTCAATCAATATAAGGAAATTATCCCAATGGTATTTTAGTATGTAGTATCTTAGGAGTTGGTGGATTCCTTTACTTCTCATATGGATTCCATTGAGTTTTGATGTGAATTATTACAACCTTATTGGAATTCATATCTTGAGTGTGTGGATTCAAATCCTATACCACACATATTTGGAACCTCCATCTTATTGATATTCAATATAATGGCAGATCTATATAAGTATATTAGGTGTTTTTAATCCCAATGTGTTGAATTTTTTGGTTCCCTAGAACAAAGACATGATTCACTATAAGAGAAATGCCGTTTAGCGGCGGTCAATTACCACTCACAAGGGCCTCCCAGTAAGACAAATTACAAGGGCCTCACCAAAGTGTCCACAACACTATCCCCTTGATCACTATGAAATGACCCAATTTATTCAACACATCAACAATGGGTTTAACTCCTAGCCATCCAAAATCTCGATTACCAATACAAACACAAGCGTAAATGGAATGATGTATACCACACTCAAGAAATCAAGACATAAAAAGAAACATCATAAATCAATAAAAGTCATAAAAGGAAACATAAGAAATCAAGGAAATTTTAGGACATGAAAATGTTTGGTGGAAACTATGAGCCACAAATGTTACATATACAAACCAACTATTCCCATATCTGTTCAACACATCAAAAATACAACTACTCATGGTCTGATGATGCATCGTCACCCTTTCCACCTTCATCTCCACTTTCTGCTATCACCTGTAAGAACATTATATTGAAAATTAAATACAGTTTCATATTTATATTAAAACTTAAAACTAATGAAAGTTATAAAACTAAAAGATTTTGATTTTTTGTGATTTACCTGCATACCACTAGTCGATGCACTATCACTGGGGGAATATCTGCTCATATGCTGACGTATTTCAATCAACTCTTTCTGCAAAGCAGACATCTGATCACCCTGCTGGTGAATTGTGTTTCATAGAGAAACAATCTCTTTCTAAGAATCTCTGGGTATGGGTTGACTAAAGCCAGGAGTAGATGCAACTTCCATCCTCGGTGGCCTGCTAAAAACCTTAGATGGTACGGGTCCCAAACCCATACTGCACACTCTACTAGGATGCTTCTTCCCAAGGACTTCAGCAAGCGGGTCATCCTGGGAGACTGAGTAGGACTGCGCGGGATTGGCATCCCATAGTTCTTTAATTTTTAACTATAAATCAAATATCAATATATATTAACACATTAAAAACTGATAATAAGTTATTATAATAAAAAATTGACTTCATACCTCAACTTCTTTAGCAGGCTCATTAACAAAACTTCCATCTGATTTCTTGTGAACATCCAACCACAATTCAGTTTGGGATGCTTCGTGCCCTAATATATGTGACTGCATTAAGCAAAGATAAATCAATAATTCAATATATTAAACAGATAATACTGTCTTATAAATATTTAAAATAATTAAAATATTACCAATGTCGTTCGGCTTCTTGAAAAGATTTTTGATCATGCAGTGTGAGGGATGAATTTCTTAGCCCGGTCTGATGCATTATGTCTTGAGAGATCCTGAAATAAATAAAATGAAATTATATAGTATTGTATTCAATGTCATGTCCTCTTCATGTACATATATAAATGTAAAATGAGGATAATATAATAATATATATTTCAATACCTTCCGCTTTTCATCACGATGTCTGTCAACAAAAACTTTCCACTATTCTTTCGGTACCCCACTGGGTTGGTTCTCATACATTTTTTGCACTGTAAACGAAGTATCGTTGAAATCACACCACAATATCCATTTGAAATATTTCTATTTCTTACCTAGATTTTTCAACTTCCACTTCTGTGCTATCACATCAGCAACTGTAAAGTGGAAGAATATCTATATACAGAAATTCATTTTGAACATATTAGTAACATGACATTCAATTAAACCATAATGTAATAAATTTACCTTTTATTTTGGAATCAAAAACTTCATTTTTCCATCCTGGAGGCATATGTCTCCAATCATCATATGAAATAGGAAGGGAAATGGGATCCACTGCCAGCTGGCCTAGAATCTGGCCAAGTAACCCTGCGGTGTCATCTGTAGGGACCCCATAAGAATCAAATGGCACGACTCTCTTTTTTCCAGTCATATTCCAAATATCTGCACTTTTTATGTTTTTTCTCCACGGTTTCATTTTTTTCATCTTCTATGAGAAAAAAATTAGTATAAACAAAAAGAAATAAATTTATTTATTTAAAATTTGTACCTATAATAGTGACACTCTAGTATGCCCGTGATGAACTGGAAGGGGCGTGTCGTTGCCCCACTAGTGAGGCTCCTGAAGGGGGAGTCGATGACTCATCCTCTAATCAGACATCCAAAGATGGTGTGAGAGATGGTGCAGGGGTAGATGGTGCAAGGGTGTAGGCAGCTAGTGCCTCAGATGTCGTGGGGAGGGAGCCAGATGGATCGTCATCTGTCGTAGAACTAGATAAAATAGTGTACCGCTTCCTCCTTGGAATTCCTGTCATTTAATCAAATAAAATTTAGTTCAGAATATATATTTTAAAAAATTATGGAGAAAAAAAATTAAAAATGATAATAGATGCCCAGTACTATCAGAAAAAATATATATAACAATGATAATGAATGACTGTAGAAATGAAACAAGTGGTTGCTAAATAAATAAATAATTGTACATACAATAATTTTACCCTTCAATCATGTCGGTTTCCTGCTCCGTTGCTTCATCCACTTCATTCATCCTTTCTTGACTAATATTTTCAATATCATGATGGAAAAATAATTCTTCTTCCTGTTGTTGATTAAATTTAATTTTAGAGGTCAAATTTTCCACTTCATCACCCATATCATACAAATCTCTTTGTATTATGTGAGAAACTACACTCCACCTTTCATCGACAATATTTGTCACATAATATACCATTTTTGCTTACGATGCTAAGATATATGGATCATGCATTTCATGATCACCAACATCCATCAAGTGAGAGAAGTTCACAGAAGTAAATTGCAAGGAATCTCTTTTAACACCTCTGATAATATCGAACCATTTTCATTTGAATAAAACAATAGAAAAATGTTCGTGGTAGTTTAATTCAATAATATCATGTAGCTTTCCATAGTATCCCACTTCAGAAAATGTAAATATACCACTATTCTATGTTTTCAAACCCACTTCTCGATCGACTGTACGAAATCTAAAGCCATTCACATTATAAGCGTCGAACTTTATAACTTGTTTTAGAGGACCTATAGCAAGAAACATCAAATATTCTGACACCTCTGCTCAAGTATTTTTATTCATGATCTAAAAAAATAAATATACTTTATTTTATTTACAAAATGTATGTGTCAAACTAATATTCATACTTATTGAAATATTTATGAACTTACACATCATGCAAACCATTCTACAAGCTCTTTATTAACAGATTTCGTTATATCTTTCTCATTTCATGTTTGGCCGCTCATTCTTCTCTTTTTTTGTATCCTCAAGTCTTAAATAAATGGATCTACAATTTCACTATTCATAATCACATATCTATGTGCCTGTAATAATTCCAATTCAGTCAGTGTCACATTTGAGGTCCTCCCAACTGATCGGACAATAGGAGGAAATATTTTGGATTTCTGATGTATTTGAGATTGAGTTGATGTGTCGTGAACATGTCCAACTCAGTTAAATATTGTCTCAATATCATCCAAGTATCAAGAAAAAAAGGTAAGACACTCCTCAGCCAAATAGCCTTCAACAATAGAGCCTTCTGGTTGAGCTTTATTTCTCACGTATGATTTCAAATGCACAAGATATCTATGAAATAAAATAAACATAATTATGCATTTAATTAAGTACCAACAATTTTTTACTTAACTGAAAAACATATAAATAATGTACCTCTCAATAGGATACATCCATCGATAATGATCAGGGCCTCCTAATTTAGCTTACTCAACCAAATGCATAGTTAAATGCATCATTACAGTAAAAAATGATGGAGGAAAGATCATCTCTATTGCACAAAGGGTCAATAAAAACCTCTCCTGGAGGTTGTCAAGCTGAAATGGATGTAGATATTTCACACATAGTTGTCTGAAAAATGTGCATAATTGGAGTACAATAGCAGTAATTTTTTCAGGTAATAATGTACGCAATGCCAATGGTAGTAACTGTTGTAACAAAATATGTGAATCGTGACTTTTCAATCCATGTAACTTATGATTATTCAATTCAACACAACTCAATATGTTACTTGAATACCCATCAGATACCTTATCATTCTTTTAAATTCAAAGGAATGTATCTTTATCCCAATTTTTCATTATAAAAATTGCCGGAGGATACTTTTCATTCTCATATGGCCAGAGATCATGTTTTATGTTCATTTATTTTAAGTGTTTATGATAATTGAGATGATCCTTCAACTTTCCATGCTCATTAAGAAATGTGAAAATAAAATTTTCACATACATTCTTCTCAATATGCATCACATCAAGATTATGCCGCAACAAATTGAATTCCAAATACAGAAGCTTGAAGAATATACTTTTTTCCTTCCATTGTTGCGTTCCGATTTCACTTGACGATGCACTTCAGAACCGCTTTCCACTATCATTCAAATGATGAACCTTCCCAAATTTTGTTTCAAAATTTTCAAGCTGTGTCAATATTTCAAAACTAGTTAACAACTTTGGAGGTGGTCTACGATCAATTGAACCATTAAATTTAGATCTGTTCAGCCAAAATCTATGAGATGCATCGAGAAATCTTCGATGACACAAGAAGCACCATTTTCTATTGTGAGGTAGCCATTTGGGCTCAAAATCAATGTTACAAATGGGACAAGCCAAACCCATGTAAGTGTTCCAACCAGATAAATTCCCAAGCCCAGGGAAGTCACTAATGGTCCACATTAAAGCAACATTCATTCTAAACATTGTTTTAGAATAAGCATCAAATGTATCAACACCATTACTCCATAACTCCTGAAATTCGTCAATCAAAGGATACACGTATACATCAATATCATTTCCAGGCATTCGTTTTCCAGGAATAATCATCGAAAATATAAAATATGTTTATTGAATACACATCTACAGAGGCAGATTATAAGGGATCAAAACTACTGGCCAAATGCTATAACTGGTACTCAAAGTCCCACATGGGTTGAATCCATCGACAGCCAATTCCAATCGAACATTCTTAGGATCAGCTGAGAAATCTAGATGTAATGAATCAAATGTCTTACATTATTGGTAATCTCGTGGATGTCTCATTAACCCATCAGTTTTATTATCTACAGAAATCCACTTCATGTATTCAGCAGTTTTCGATGACATGAATAATCTTTGGAATCGAGGCTTCAAAGGAAAGTAATGAAAAACCTTTGCAGTTGTGTTCCTTTTCTTCTTCTCCATGAAATTATGTTCATTTATACTTCCAAAATCACCCTTTTCCTTCCATCTAGAAGAAGAAAATTTCTTTCAATCCTATCTACTTGAATCCTCTCCCCAATAAATCTACAATCACTGGGACACACATGTATTTTTGTATAATTCAGACCAAGCTTGTTAACAACTTTTTTCATATCATAAAAAGATTCTAGGATTTTTGCTTCAATAAATGCATCACAAATCAATTCCAATATCATGGAAATTGCCTTATTTTTAATTCCACATAGACATTTGATATGGTACAACTTCAGCAGAAATGAAAGTTTTGAATATTTCAAACACCCACTATACAACTCTTGATTTCCATTGTCAACTAAATCATGAAACACATTTTCCTCAGTGAAGTTTTCTCTTACATTTGGCTCCACAGAATCAAGAGGAGGATCCAATGATATGTTACAATCTTGATCTGCCTATGTTACAGTCTCAACAACATCACTTGTCATGTTGCAATTTGTAGCACCCTCTTCTGGTTGTTTTGATATATTTTGATGCTGATAGTGGTGTCTTTCAGTTCCGAATGCATCATTTATGAGGTTTTGTATTTCATTTTCCATTGACGATGAACTTGAGACCTCATTCAATGGATTAACATCAGTGCTCAATATTTCTGTAACGTTCGATTCTCCATGCCAAATCCAACAAAACTATTGACCAGGTAATTGCTTCAGTATTAAATGTTCATAAACTTCATCTTTCTTAAAACATGTTCTAAATTTACATTTAGGACATGGAAATTTTATTATCCCTTCACCGGATTGATTATAAATTTAAAAATCTAAAAACTCAATCAATCCCTTAACATACTGAGGTGCATTCCTCAGTACTGTGATCCAGTTTTTATCCATGTATATCACAATGTGCCTACACAATAATAAAAAAATTAAAACAAATAGTTACTACTAAATAGAGAAAGAGATTCATATATACGATAGTATAAGATTAAAGAAACATAATATAATAAAGATGAGCCCCTGAGTTAGATATGAACCCTCTGGTGCTTGGGATAGGGGAAGTTTCTTTGGTTAAGAGAAACAATGTGCTGACAATGTGGTAGCTACTTTACCATGAAAACCAAAGCACATTGTTAACTTGGAATAACCCCAACCTAAGTAATCTATGGAGTCTTCATATAAAACTCTAATATCGAATAAATCTATTATAAATAATGTTTAGGGAAAACCTTATGATGCTTAAAAAACTCAACACATTGTTAATTTGGAGTGACAAGACCCACATGAGGGATGGTAGTCTTGAGGCATGATAAGTGGTGGTGTTCATGGAAATGCATGATGAAATAACTTGGGAGATTAGGTTTTGAGGTTCTAAGAACCTTGTGTGGATTGAATTCCTAGACCTCTCTTTGGTGTATTCACATAGAAAAGGGTGGTGGTGTGACTTGAAGGTGACTTAGATCATATATGTGTTAGTGCTCATGAGTGGAGAATTATGGTTAAATGGGACGATTTAGGATCTGACCATGGAGTTGAACTAAGAGTCAGATTCAGACTTTGGTGTGGGTATTAAACATTTTTGTTATTCCTTGAAGTGGCCCAGTATTTACGGGGATATATTATCCATGGGGTGGATGTGCTAATAAAGCACATGTTATTAAACTAAAGAAAGAACTGATTAAATCCAAAAAATGCATGAAATAAGTGATGTAATAATTTTTTCAAGTCTCATTTGATATAAAATATGATCTAGACGTGTCATGGATGACCATGAATCAGCAAGTGGTGTTAAGAAACCACTTTTTTTTCTTCAAAACTTGATCTAGAAGTTTAATGCTAAAGTAAAGTAACTTGTTGAATCTAGAAATACATAAAAAAGGGATTATTCTAGAATAAAAAGAGATTTCCAAGTCTTAACTAAGAGAATAAATGATGTCATATTGAATCTGGTTTATAACAAGGGATATCAAGCACTGAATTTAGTAGAATTAGACCACTAATAAGAAGAAAAATTTAGATTAAGTAGTTATTCCCTTACTATCATTAGTGTGGTTTCAGTGTGATTGGTAAGTTGTTATTGGCATGATAAATCTAATTTTGAAGTTATATTGATATTGTGAAATTTGATTATTGTGGATGATAAAGACATCACTTACGGTTCTATTCCCTAGGTATCTCACCCCTACCTAAGGGATAAATGTCTGTCAAGGGCCACATTCCCAACTCATAAGGTTTGAGAACCTATCATTATCCATATAGTCTATATTGATTGCTCATAGAGCAATGGAACCTAACTTGGTTCCATACTGGGTCATTCATATGTTCTCATAGATTATCATACCATAGATGAACATTACCACACCATCCCATAGCCTCGCCACTAGACATTTCTTTAGGAGAGAATTAATTACCTAAAACAAGACCTTTATAGATAACTTGACCCATAAATACATGATGGACACCCTATTGGGGTTTTAATTTCCCTATAGTTAAGCCTCTCAAATATATAACATAGCCATCAATGGTTGTATAATCAATGCATCATAATAAAGGTAATTCTATGAACCCAACATGAATCTCTATCCTCATGTATCATAAGGTAAATAACTCATGGATCCCATTCATGTCACATACCCACGTACATGAAATTTCAATCCACACAATAAATGCATAACTATATCCTATGGTAATATTAGTCATAAACTACCTTGACCATAGAGTCATCCCCTTAAGAAATCTCATTCCATCCTCATCAAATCCATCTCTAGGAACCAACACCATCTCAATCCCCTAACTCATAAAATTACAACATATATTATAAATAAATAATAATTAATTAAGAGAATTAATCCATATTAATCCAATAAGTCATACTTTAGGGACATCTCATCAATTATGTATCCTCACTATAACTTCAAGCAAAGGGGTATGGATCACTCTTGGAACACCACTAAGCTCATTTCTAAACAAAACCCAAATATATGAAGTCAATCCATTAAACGAATTCATCCAAATTTGATGATAAACCAAAATAAATTATGGAAATGACTCAACAATAATGAAACTACATAAAACCTTATGCATTTTTCCTCCACAAGATTCCTCTAACCATTACACACAAAAATCCACCGTAATAGGATGATCCCACCGACAGCAGGGGAGGGGAGCATACCTAGCGTACGAACACGACGTGGTTGGGGGAGAAGTTGGCGTCGTGTGTGTCGAGGGAGAAGTGGGGTCAACAATGACCGGCGGTGAGGTCACCATCGGCACGGGAGGGCAGCAGAGGGGACCAGAGCTAGGGTTCACGATCATCGGGGTGAGAAGCCTCACGGGGTCAGGGGGAGAGAATGTTGTCTCGGGTGGGGGGGGGGGAAGTGTCGCCGATATAAAAAACTAAATGGGTTTCACGGCGGTTTTTAATAAACCACCGCTAAATATTTTTAACGAAAGGTTTAGCGGTGGTTTTGTAAACTGCCGCTACAAAACTACCACTAAAGCCGTTTTCTATTGTAGTGATATGAATATCAACCTTTGTAATTTTCATTACCACAATAAAGGTTAAATTAGGAAATTTAGATTAAAAATAAAATTATAAGGACTAGAAAATGACCCTAACACTTGCCTTAATTTTACTAGATGATTTTATTTGGTCCATAATCAAATACGTTTCTATTATATGACCATTTATGTCCATTTGGATGAGGTTATGATATTAATAATATTTAATTTAAAGAAAATCCAAAGATGTCACATTCATATTTTTAATAACTATAACATTTTTAATATTCCAGTATCTATAAAATATATTCAATTATAAATATTCATCTGAAATAAAACATGGTAACTTATTTTTAATTTTTATCACATAAATAACTAGAATATATAATTATACAATGATGATGCATTAATTCATTTATTAATGGAAATATCAAATAAATGATATTAAGAATTTTAAAATAAATAAACTTTTATATAATTAATGTTATAAAATAATTTTATAGATGAATTTTACATATTTGGGATATATTAAAATATTTTATTCTATGTCATACTATTTTATTAATTTTATTAATGTC
The DNA here is from genome assembly GCA_963277665.1 of Viscum album. Taxonomy (NCBI): domain Eukaryota; kingdom Viridiplantae; phylum Streptophyta; class Magnoliopsida; order Santalales; family Viscaceae; genus Viscum; species Viscum album. Next base: position 1,512,124,615 of record OY728127.1, on the reverse strand, counting down.
AAAGTAAATAATAGTTCTTAAAATTGATGTTATGAATATTTTATAGTAAATAAAATTTTATTAAATGATATAAAATTACTAAAATTCTAAAATTAGTCCAATGGAATTTTATAATGTCTAAAATTTCATCAAAGATCTATTTATGGGTCGTTTTACATTTTATAGTAACTATATTAACCCTCAAAGATTAAAAATCCATATTGTCATGATAAGAGTTAAAGAGGTCAAATAAGGGTTAAAACCCAAAGATAAGGGTATAAACATGGACTAAAATTGTAAAAAGATAATTGGATGAAAATTATTCTACCATTATAACCTTAATACCCAATTTTAATTTTTTAATAGACACTTTTCCATGAAAATAACTTATATATTATTTAAATCAAAGATAGTTATAAAATGGTAATCTCTTTGTATTTAATATCTTTATTGTGTTCACATATGGAAAAAATCATAATATGAATGAAACTAAATGTAAATATTGATATTAATTAATTTTTTTACTTATATAAATTTACTTTTTAGTTTTTGGGAATTATATAATTACCTTAAATTCTTGTGAAACACTGATACTGTATGCATTTAATTTACAGAAAAATAAAATAAATCATTTTAAAATATTAATTTTGTTATTATTTGAATGATTTAATGAGTTAAATGAATTTTATAGATCTATATAAAATATTATAGTGGTTTTAAATCATTATATTCTAATTTTCCCTTTGTATTGATATATTTGAAATCAAAACAAATGAATAGTGTTTAAATTGACATTAATGATAATTTATCAAAATAATAATTTATTAAATTATTTAAAATTAATAAAAATATAATATCCATCCATGTGAATGGAATATAGTTTAAATCATCATTAATTTTACATTTATGAGTCTTATTTCCAATTATAGTAACATCATTAGCCCTTTGTCATTAAAATAACGGTTACCATAGTGACGGTCAAAAATAACTAACCAAGGGGTTAACCAAAATGATAAGGTTTAAAATGACAAAAAAACATGTATAAATTATATTATTTTATTATATTACAACCCTATAATATATTATATTGAAATCAATTTCCATTTTGAGGCTTTTTTATGATAAATTACTTTATTATAATTTAATATTTTGAGAAATTCGAAAAGTGTCCCTCACCTCAATTATAAAAGGGAACCTCCTTTCTCACTTATTCACACCACATTGATCATTATAGATCAAAAAATCCTAAACATTTATCTTATAAAAATCCTTATACTATTTCTGAAGGTCTTGGTCTTCCAAAAATACCAACCATATATCCTTTAAGAAGAGATCTAAAGGAAGTATTTTGAAGAAAAGGTAATCGTTTTTACGAACTCATTCACGTTAATTTTTTATTATACATAATTTTAATGTTTAATTTTCATCCTAAAATAATAAATCCAGTATCATATATATGATGATATGTTATTACGATTACAATACAACCATATTGCACCTCTTATATATCCTAAAAAAACAAAAATCACCTCATGTGTGTACGTACGACTTACCTTCTCTATGTCGTGGTGTAATTTTTTTTCACAACCAATTTACTTGGATGAGTATAATGATGGAATTAATAGATATATATTATAATTATTAAATGATATTCAGTATTAAAAAATTAATAGACCATCCACTTCATTACTATTTAACCAATAAGGGAATGATACCATTGCTCATGCGTACATCCGACCTATTGTCTCCACGATGCGATGTGATTTATTTTCCCTGTTCACCAATAAAGAATGATTATAAAAATGCATATAATATATAAATTTGATATCTATAAACTTAATTTAATTATTTATATGACAAAAATATATTCTATTCATAATAACTAGTACTTAGATGACAAAATATGGATAGGAAAATGAAGCAGTTAACACCCAAAATAAATATAATAATGAAATATTATTAAAAAAAAGTGATAAGATGATATAAGAGGATCATATATGATATAATAAATATGTATATTGTTATGGTATAAATTAATAATATTCTTTAAACACTTATAAATAAGGTTAAAGCACATTCAACTAATGAAAAGCACAAGGTAAGGGTTTCTCATCACATTTTTATTTCTGTAAGATATATGCCTTATTTACCACTTATTTATTTTGTGTGCTGTACCACCACATTGATATATCATATGATGATTCAATTTATCTTCATGGTATTCAATGTTTCATTTTATTATTATTAGTTTTATGGGGCATACAATTCAGCTGATTACAAACGAGTAATATATTTCTTAACTCAATATCCATTCATTGGGTTAAAACTTCTAATTTATTGATTATGTAATTATAATATTATGTTTAAAATGAATTTTGATTATCTTATATTGTATGTCAACATTTTTTGTGTGTGTATTTATAGTGAATACAAATAATTGATTCATTTTATTAACACTCACTTCAATGATATGATATTTTTAAGGGACTTCATATCAATTTAGTTTCATTGAGGTATATTTTAATATTACACACCTAATTTATTTCCTATAGTGTATATACTGATCATTTATTTATTTATGACATCATTCATTGAAAATTTAATTTCACTTAAATATCTATATTTCCTTTATCATGGATATGATTAATATCTAATTAATATACCATTTTTACATACAGTGTTTAATTTGAAAGTTATTTGATTAAATGAGGAAATAATGTTAAATCTATATCAATTACTCAATATAGATATTTGACGATAAGGTTCATTTTTATTTAATTAAATTTATTATTATATATATAAGGAATTATTTGGACCGGAATACATGGGTGGGGCCCAGTTATATATATATCCCATCGATGCATCAGTATTATCATGAGACAAATCAGTTAAGATATAATCAAATGGGTTTACCAATAGATTAAACTATATGGGGAAAGGTCATGATGGTTTTAGTTCATGTACTAGATACATGGCATCTAATAATTAACCATTTCATTAATTCAACATTCTATTATTATTATCCATGATATTTTCATTATGAGAAAACCTATGTATATATTTAATTTTTATTTTATTGATTAAATGGCATGTGTGTTTAGTTATCTACCTTGCCATGTTGATTATGATCATTGATTAATGATAGTTTCCACTATTCTTAACCCTTATTGAGAATTTTATCTCACCCTTATTATGTTTCCTTTCCCTAGGATATGAAGATGAATTCTTGGAATGAATTTTAAGGATACTGAGCAGTTTATGTTATTATGTATTTTGTTTCATTTTCTATTCCCAATGTAAATGGGTTTCATGTATGTGTCTTGTTTACCAAGAATAATAAACTGTTTGGTCCTTCAAGATGTGATTCCTTGTAATAATGCCAATGTAATAAATTAATTCACCTGCTTCGGGATTCTAGAGTCGGGGTTTTTATAGTTGGTATCATAGGATGTTCAATAGAACCCTTAGGAACTAGATTTAGTAAAAACATAGATTATAAAATGAAAACCTATGATAGAATTGGGAAATATTCCCAATGAAACAAATATTATGGTTAAGAGATTATTTATACATAAAATTTCAATTTATGTTAATTACTTTAATATTTTTAGATTACAAACTATGTTTCATAAAGTTATGATCTAATCTAGTGTATGCCATTGTTTAGAAATGATGCCTAGTGGAAGGAATGAAAACAATATTAATGAACCTAATCCAAAGAGTAAGAATGGATGTTTATTTGATGGTTTTAAGATAATATTTTTTAGGGAATTAGTATCTCAAACTTTCTCATCATTTCAGGACATAACATCATGTGATAACAAGAAAAAAAATAATTATCCAAGTCTTATGACTTTTAAGGGAAGTAAGAGAATAATATGATGACATCGCAAATGATGGATATAGGGAAGAATGGAAATAAGTATTTTCCATCACATGCTACTTGTGGAAGGAAAAAATAAGGTAAATATATAAAAGTAAAAGAAATTTATTTCAAGTGTGGGGAAAGAATCCACCATGCTCATTATTGAAAGGTTAAGAAAGAATTTTCCAATGTGTAATGATTCCACTGTAACTATATGGGGTTCTATGAAAATAAATGGACCAAGAGTCAAGGTAATATACCTTAGAAGAATAAAATGGATCTAGTTAAAGATTATTTTATTGGTATAAATAATGTGGAATAATTACTATAGTTTCCCCGACCTGATTAGCCACTTGAAAAGTGATTTTGGGTCGGGTACAACTAGCTTTTGGAACGCCTACCCAAATTCCCAAAGCTGTCGACTAGTAGTGAGGGTTTAAAGAGGGAAAATTAAGGAGGATATACTCTCAAAAGATGACATAATAATGGTCTAAGTATATATATAACATGTAGTAGAAGAAAAGTATCAGATGACTCAAACCAGACTGACCCATGGAGAATGAACAATCAATAACAAGAAATAGAGGAAGTGTAATCATAAAAAACAACGAAAATAAATAAACACATAAAAATTAAATTTTTATAACTAAAATAGTACATGCATCTAATACAATTAATACAATAAAATATATAGTAAAGGTCAGAAAAGGAATACCGCAACATATACAAATATGATAAGTATTCTAAAATATAAAATAAAACAAAAAGGCTAACACCATCTGATATAGAAACCTCAAGGTCCCCTACCATCCATCCATTATAACATAACTAGGATCTAAATCCAGACCCTGAACCTTTACCTAAACATAAAATCAAAAAATCTACACATGTCCCAAAGGGCCCATGTAGGGTGTGAGAATGAGTCTCACTAGGGTACCACCCAAGAGTGAATATCCAACATACGAGTTTAAGGAGGTCTGGAATATAATAAGGAAAACCGTTAATGAAATTTAAATAAAACAAACAAGCTTACCTAGTTCTCAATATACACCAGGAAGCTATCAAATGCTTCAGCCATGATCATAATCACTGAATAGGATAGAATCCTTAGCCCATATCCTAAGGTATTCCCCAATGTCAAACAAACCAGGTTAACCCTCAGGTTCAACTTATAATTTCACCCGACACCTTGTTCCATCAATAAAATAATTAGATATCCCAAAGGCATGCCCAAAAAAATGTATCAGGTCCCTTGTACCCATTCTATAAAGAACCTGTCAGCTTGATGCCCGAATTTTGGAGGAATAACAAAATCTTCAATCAAAATAAAAGTCACCATCAGATCATAGCCTGACATCCCTAGGAATGAATATCTCTATCCTCCCAAAAATATTTTTGGCCCAATGTCCTCAATATGATGAGCCTAAACCCCCAAACGATAGCCTCGATGATATCATCTAAAGGCATCTCACCTTCCCCATTGATTTCTACAACAATCACCCCAAACCAGTATAGCTAAACCAAACTACTGGGGGCATCTACCCACACGAGTGTTCAAAACAACCTCATAACTAAGTAAAACGGTGTGTAAATGACACCAATCAATGTTTTCTACATCATGGGTGAGAAACAATTTCCACAATAGTACCTAAAACACAAAAAGTCTTGCACCTTGTTCCCCTACAACCATGTTGCTTAAATCATATAGTCATGCCAAAAAAAATCATGGGACATTATCTCAAATTGACGACATTTCTACCTCAATCTGTTGACCAATTCATCTAATACCGTGATCAAAATCACTCAATGTATTCAGGGTATTCCCATCCTAATTGTCCCACCTTCTCAATTCAAATGGACATAGCCATTTCAAACCACAGGTGAAGTCTGTCATGATACCAAAAATCTTAGTTTTATAGCCCAATCAATTTATTTATATAAGTAACTTCAATTTAAATTAAACAATTCAATTTACATAAATATATCACCCGCCCTAACTTCCCAAGGTGGTCGATGACCTCTAACCCGACCTCGCATGAGCGAATTGTAACGACCCAAAGTTTTATTAATGAAAAGTCCCTCTTGATCTAGTTAAATGTCTCTTTATACAAAATGTTTTTATAAGATGTCAACTTATTTGGTTTTATGTTAAGAATTTTGACCGTTGCCAATATAGCTGTTGAACAGTGATCACATGATTAGTATAAATATAAGGCTTTAACAAATCCAATTTACTCAGACAAAAGAAGAGATGACCTTATCCAGTAGAATTTCCCCATACAAAGCCCATTTGTCGGAGCTTGGAAAAGAGGTGGTGTCCTTGGGATTCACTCTTGACCAATCCCAATATGAGCTTCATCATGTCAAGCTCGAACGGAACCATTTACGGGAAAAGTGGAAGTTGATAGAAATTACCACTCCAGCGATGTTATCCGAGCCACCCCAAGAGTTTGTCACCATCACACACCTTACCCTTAGGTCTTATACGGCTGTTTTACGGCGTTATGTAACAAATCGCTAGTACTATATTCATGTACATTATTTTTGTATATAATAATTAATATAATTTCTTGTCATTATTGATACATTATAAATAGTTTTTAAAGTACAAATGGTGTTTTTAGTTATTATTTAATTAAGAAATCTATTTTATTATATTAAAGAATTTTTGAATTAAATAATATTTTATTAATATTAATATTATTATTAAATTAATTTTATTATATATAAATGATCATATAATTGTATGAATGAAATTATAATTTTTATTGAGGTTTGAAAACCATTTTTGTCAAAACCCGTGAATTTTTGATAAATGTCGGTTTTTATTTTAAAAGTGAAAATTCACATATTTAGAAAATTATTTAGATAAAATAAATTTTATTTTTGGAATCAGGATGTCGAAATTATCCAATGGTGAATTTTTCATAATTTTCCGAGATAGTCAAATTTTTGGGTAAAAATTAAATACCGTTTAAATATATAATATGTTTTATGACATAATAATGACCCAATAGTGATGTAATAAAATACTATAATCTCTATGTTCGGCCAATATATGTTTTAAAATTAAAATAATGTGATTTTGGGTTTGTTTAACTTACTTTTCAAAGCATTAATGGACCCTTCAAGACTTATTAAACACCTTGTCTTTTTAAATTGTTTTCCATGGGAGTGTGACTCACCTCCACATAAGCAACCCCATTATTTTAAGAAGTTCGGACTATAGAATTATAAAATATTGTTTTACTCTTCCCTTTTCCAAAAAACATTGTCAAAAACCATGGGATGGTTTGTGGTTTGGATTAATTTAATTTAAGGTGTCCCAAACCTAAATAATAAAGAATTCCTTTACATTTCCTATATAAACCCACCCAAGCTCCCACTTCCTCCTCACTAAAAGCCTTTTGAGTTCGTCGAACCTATTTCTTACTCTCTATAGAATCCTCCCAAGGTTCCCCAATCTCCCAGGAAGCCTCTCTCAAGCCTCTCTCTATCCATTGGAAGCACACTTCCAAGTAAGGGTTTTTCTTCCTTTCTCATTTTTGTCAATTTTCTTTAAGTTGTTTTGCCCTTTTAATTTCAATTATTAATGTTGGGGTTTGGTTTCACACCTCCATTATACTTCCCTATTTATTTTTTAATGATGGGAGACCCCTTTCTCTCTCATTAAATTCCTCCCATGTACACCCGTTACTATGCCGAAATTATGAAAGGAACTTCTCTCTCCTCATTTACATTCAAGCAATAATTTTGTATAATGAATCTAAATTCCATTACAATTGTTGGGACATGTATCTATATGACCTCCTTACTTTCCATTACATGTAAATATGATGAGGAACCCCTTTCCCTCTCATCAACCATTTTTATGAATTCTTATGTCACGCTGTTACGCTGCCAAAATCGCACCGATTTTCTAAGCCAATGCCATTGTGTAGTGGATACCATGCCCATTTATCCATCAAGGTTATTCACCTTTATGCACATTTACTTATTGATTACAAAGATTCATGTATGAATTCCACATTCCTTTATCGTGGAATAAATGATTATGTTTTTTGAATCCATGTTTTATGATCCATGTGGCACACTTATGCATGAAATGAAATGTTTAAGAAGGGTGCGCCCTTATAGTGCTCCAATGCACTGGGTAAAGTATAGTATCATGATACGTCATGTGAAATGAGTGTTGACTCATGATAATTCAAGTGAAACTAGGGTTTACTCGTGCTTTATGTGTAATGAGGATTTACTCATGATCTATGTGCAATGATCCTTGGCTCATGCTAATTCCATGTTAAGTGTTGTTGCCACATTTCCATTTTATAATTATCACGCTTTATCATGCCTTTATGTTCATGTTTCTCTTATTCTCTATTGATATTCCTATTGTCTAACATGTATTTTACTCCTCATGTTATTCCATATGTACTCCCTTACTGGGCTTTATAGCTCACCCTTTTCTTATGCATGTCCTCAGGTTATCCCATACAATGCTAAGTATGAGGCAATGTAGTGGTCATATAAAGGAAGTTTTCAATAAAGATGTTGCATTTCATGTTTTAAGTTTTTATTTAATGATCCTAGGCCCCAAAGACACTAAAACTCTCGATCTTCTTTGTTGTATCAAGTGAAGTTTTATGTAATAAATCATGTTTAAGTTTGTAATAAAAGCAGGGTTGTCATAGTTGCTATCAGAGGATATGTTTAGTTATTTTTGGGATTAGGATTAGAAAACCATAGTAAAGCCTTGGAGACAAGACTAAGTATAATAAAAACATCCCTATGTTTTGGTAAGTACTGAGTAAGTGGTTTATCAAACAAATACATCCTTGTATGGATACGATCAGGTAGAGGCGGCTCTGGCACAGATGTATCCTATGGGTAAAACCTGAAAACACCGCTTTGAGCTAGACTCGAATGGGAACTGGCGCGCGAAAATGGGCCTTACTGCACTCTTGGTTACAACACTCTCGGGGGATATGTTTTGATAAATTCACAATCTTAGAATGAACCCTTATTAAGGGAATTAAAAAAAATTCCCCTAAGAATATATGTTAGAAAGTAGATCAAAAAAATCCTAGATTGAAGCCTATAGACTCATGAGTTAAGGAAGTAAAAGTTTATTTATAAGTCATCAACTTTTGCCTTTGGATTACCCTTCATGTGTTACCCCATAACTTTCCTTTTATTCTAGCCAATGGTTGGTAATAGGAGGACTCGAGCTAACAACCGATGTGAAGATCAGTGTGATGACTGTACTAATGAGATGCCCAATACAATGGGAGCGGGAATCGTGAACTTTGTCATGCTTCTTTCTCAGCTAACTCAAGATCTGAATAGAAACATGGGTCAAGAGGAATGTTCAACCCCCCCTAAGAAAGAAAAAGTCACCATCGGGAGCTTTATGAGACAAAGGCCTCCTACTTTTAGTGGATCATCCGATCCCACGATCGCTGAACAATGGATCAACTCCATTGAAAAGTTCTTCTCCATCCTTCAATGTTATAAAAAAGAGAAGGTTCTCCTAGATACTTATCGTATGGAGGGTGAAGCTAATCAATGGTGGACGTTGATCAAAAATACAAAGCCTGAGGAGGAGATCGAGGCGTTGTAATGGAAGGATTTCTAGAAGATGTTTTTCGATAAGTATTTTCCACGCACCCTCCGGATTAAAATGGAAAGGGACTTCCTTTCTCTCAAGAAAAAAGATGAAGAATCTGTTGAAGTGTATGAGGAAAACTTCACAAGGCTTTCACGATACGCTTCCGGCTTTGTCGTTACACCCAAATGCAAGGTTGACCGCTTCTTTGGTGGGCTGAAGCCTAGCCTGCGGAAAGCATTAGTGATCCGTGACTTCGATAGCTATGAGGAAATTGTCCGATGTGACCTCAAGGTCGAAATGGAGATCGAGGAATCACCGGGGTATCATGGGGACAAGAAGCTTAAGGTGGACTTCAATGCTGGCAGTCCGATGGATAAATCCAACGGTGCTAAGAAGATACAACAACCACTTTCCAAAAGTGTGGAAAGAAGCACCCTGGAAATTGCCTCAAGGAGATGAGGAAATGCTTTAGGTGTGGAAGAGAAGGGCACCTAGCTGTTAACTATCGGTAAGAAAGATCCGCAGCTGCGACAGAGGAGAAGAACGCTCCGTTCGAACCTCAACACATTGTTCATTGCTAAAAATGCAAAGGACCAGGGCATCTTGAAAATCAGTTCCCTAATCCAAGGGTTTTCGGAGGCAACCAACAAACTCCAAGGAAGCAAGGAAGAGATTTTTCCATCACTTCTACCGAAGTGAACCCCAACAATGAAGTGGTGACATGTACTCTAGTTATTCATTCACGAATAGCGAACATACTTTTTGATTCAGGTTCTACGCATTCTTTTATATCTCGAAAGTTTAGTATAAAAATCCCAGCACCACCACAAATCATGGAAGTCAAGATTTCGGTGAGTATGAAAAATGGTGAAATCATTGCATCCCATGAGTATAAGTCCTCCCCTGTTATAATCTGTGGATTGAATTTCCCAGCGAACCTCGTCATACTCACTCTGGTAGAATTTGATGCAATTCTTGGCATGGATTGGCTTTCCTTATATAGAGCCAATATAAATTGTCGGGAGAGGGAAATCACACTCCATATGGAGAATCGACCCCTGATTATTTACAAGTGTAAGGAAAAAGTTGAATCTACTTTAGCTCCATCATCTCAAGCATGGATATTACTGTCCTATGAGCACGAGTATCTATCTCAGATGTTTGAGTCCAAGGAAGAAACCATCCTTGAAGAAATACCTATTGTGAGAAAATTCGCTGAAGTGTTTCCCAAGGAACTACCTGGTCTTCCTCCTAGAAGAGATGTTGAATTCTCAATTGAAATTATACCAGGGGCACTACCAATATCCAAGACTCCATATAGAATGGCTGTCGTGGAACTTGAAGAGCTAAAGAAACAACTACAGGAGAATCCGGATAAAGGGTTTATATGCCCAAGGGCTTCACCATGGGGTGCACCAGTCCTCTTCATCAAGAAGAAGGATGGGTCAATGCGGATTTGCATAGATTATCATGAACTTAACAAAATCACGATAAAGAAAAAGTATCCTCTACCATGGATCGATGACTTGTTCGATCAGCTACGTGGAGCACAATACTTCTCCATGGTAGATTTGTGGTCGGGATATTATCAAGTAAGGGTGAAGAAGGAAGATGTCCCCAAGACTGCTTTTCGTACAAGATACGGGCACTATGAATTCATATTAATGCCTTTTGGACTCACTATTGCTCCAAAAATCATCATGGACTTCATGAATAGAGTCTTTAGAGATTACCTCAACAAATTTGTGGTAGTCTTAATAGATGACATTCTAATATACTCCAAAACTAAGGAGGATCATGAGGAGAATTTAAGAACTGTACTAGAGACTTTACGCAAGGAGAAGCTCTATGAAAAGTAGAGAAAGTGTGAGTTCTGGTTGAAGGAGGTCTCATTCTTGGTCCATATCATCACAAGCAATGGGATATCTGTGGACCCCTCAAAAATAGATGAAATTGAGGGATGGCCCAGGCCAACATCGGTAACAGATATCCATAGCTTCTTGGGGTTAGCTGGATATTATCAACGATTTGTGAGAAATTTCTCACGATTGTCCAACCCTCTTACCAAGCTAACTCGAAAGGGAGTAAAATTTTCTTGGAGTGATGAATGCGAAGAAAGCTTCAAGGAGTTGAAAAAGAGGCTTATCACTACACCCGTGCTCACTTTACCCACAAGTGGGGAACTTTTTGTGGTATTCAGTGATGCTTCAAAGAAGGGATTAAGCTGTGTGCTGATGCATAATGATAAAGTGATATCCTATGCCTCAAGTCAGTTGAAAATCCATGAGCGAAACTATCCATCGCATGATTTGGAGTTGGTGGCTGTTATATTTTCCTTGAAAATCTGGCGGCATTATCTCTATGGAGAGAAATGTGAGATATATACTGACCACAAGAGTCTTAAATATATATTCACACAGAAAGAGCTTAATATGCGCCAAAGAAGATGGATAGATCTCATCAAGGATTATGACTGTTCAATCCATTACCACCCTGGGAAAGAAAACAAGGTGGCAGATGCCCTAAGTAGAAATGACCCATCAATTTTATCAATGATGAGAATTGAAATGGATCTAATCTTCTTAGACTTGATGAAGATGGACATGAGAATCATAAATGAGGGAACATCATTAATCATTTCACAAATTATTTCTCAACTGTCTCTTTTGGAAAGGTTAAAGGATGCTCAAAAGGATGATGTGGGAATTTAGGAAAAAGTGGAAGCTATTGAAAAAGCTGAATCCTCGGTGTTTAATGTTAATGAAGAAGGAATTGTGTGGTTTGGGAAAATAATATATGTTCCATCATGTCCAAATCTGAATAAGGAACTTTTGGATGATGCACATAGTTCAAATTTCTCTATTCACCCAGGGAGCACAAAGATGTATCGAGATCTCTGAGAAAAATTTTGGTGGGATAATATGAAGAAGGAGATCACTAAATATACATCAAAGTTCCTGGTGTGTCAGCAAGTGAAGGCAGAGAGGCATAAGTCTAAGGGGATAATTCAAACATTACCCATACCAGAATGGAAATGGGAGGAAATCACCATGGACTTTGTCACCAGACTTCCAAGGACATCTAAGGGAAATAATGCAATCTGGGTTGTTGTGGATCGTCTTATAAATACTGCACACTTCATTTCTATTCGGGAGGATTTCTCATTGGATCAACTGGCATGAATATATATCAGGGAAGTGGTAAGGCTGCATGGAGCACCACTATATATCGTGTCTGACTGAGATCCAAGATTCACCTCTAAGTTTTGGAAGAGTCTTCAACATGCTCTGAATACTGAACTGAACTTAAGTATGGCCTATCATCCTCAAACTGATGGCCAATCCGAGCAGACTATCCAAACACTTGAGGACATGTTGAGAGCGTTCTCAATGGACTTTAAAGGAGGATAAGATCAACATATCCCTCTGGTTGAATTCTCTTATAACAATAGTTTCCACTCGAGCATCCAAATGGAACCATATGAAGCCCTGTATGGAAAAAGGTGCAGAACACCGAGATGTTGGGATGAAGTCGGTGAAAGTAAGATGCTTGGACAAGAAATGGTCGAGGAAATGGTGGAGAATGTGAAAACCATTCAGCAACATATCAAGGCATCCTAGAGTCCATAGAAGAGTTATGTAGATAACCATCGATGAGACCTTGAGATTAAAGTTGGAGACATGGTCTTTCTATGCATATCTCCATGGAAGAAGGTCATGAGGTTTGGAAAGAAAGGGAAGTAAAGTCCAAGGTACATTTTCCCCTTCGATATTCTTGATCGTGTCGGGGTTGTGGCCTATCGACTAGCACTTCCACCTAACATGGCCAAAGTACATGATGTATTTCATGTATCCCTCTTAAGGAAGTACATACCGGACCCTTCATATGTACTCTCTTCTGAGGTGGTACAGTTGGAGGATGATCTTTCTTATGAGGAGCAACCAGTGAAGATCTTAGATCATAGAGAAAAAGTTCTACAAAATAAGACAATGCCCCTCATCAAGGTGTTGTGGCGAAACCACAAGTTTAAAGAAGTGACTTGGGAATCTAAGGAAATGATGAAGCTGAGTTACCCACATTTGTTTTAGTGTGGGAAAAGGAAATTTTCGAGGGTGAAATTTCTTAAGGGGGGAATATTGTAACGACCCAAAGTTTCATTAATGAAAAATCCCTCTTGATCTAGTTAAATGTCTCTTTATACAAAATGTTTTTATAAGATGTCAACTTCATTGGTTTTATGTTAAGAATTTTGACCGTTGCCAATATAGCCGTTGAACAGTGATCACATGATTAGTATAAATATAGGGCTTTAACAAATCCAATTTACTCGGACGAAAGAAGCGATGGCATCATCCAGTAGAATTGCTCCATACGAAGCCCATTTGTCGGAGCTCGGAAAAGAGGTGGAATCCTTGGGCTCCGCTCTTGACCAAGCCCAAGCTGAGATTCATCATGTCAAGCTCAAACGGGACCGTCTACAGGAAAAGTGGAAGTTGATAGAAATTACCACTCGAGCGATGTTATTCGAGCCACCCCAAGAGTCTGTCACCATCGCACACCTTACCCTTAGGTCTTATGCGGCTGTTTTAAGGGTTTATGTAACAAATCTCTAGTACTATATTCATGTACATTATTTTTTTATATAATAATGAATATAATTTTTTGTCATTATTGATACATTGTAAATAGTTTTTAAAGTACAAATGGTGTTTTTAGTTATTATTTAATTAAGAAATATATTTTATTAAATTAAGGAATTTTTGAATTAAATAATATTTTATTAATATTATTATTATTATTAAATTAATTTTATTATATATAAATGATCATATAATTGTATGAATGCAATTATAATTTTTATTAAGGTTTGAAAGCCATTTTTGTCAAAACCTGTGAATTTTCGATAAGTGCCGGTTTTTATTTTAAAAGTGAAAATTAACATATTTAGAAAATTATTTAGATAAAATAAATGTTATTTTGGGAATTAGGATGTCGAAATTATCCAATGGTGAATTTTTTATAATTTTCTGATACAGTCAAAATTTTGGGTAAAAATTAAACACCGTTTAAATATATAATGTGTTTTATGACATCATAATGACCCAATAGTGATGTAATAAAATACTATAATCTTTATGTTCGGACAATATATTTTTTACCATTAAAATAATGTGATTTTGGGTTTGTTTGACTTACTTTTCAAAGCATTAATGGACCCTTCAAGACTTATTAAACAGCTTGTCTTTTTAAATTGTTTTCCATGGGAGTGTGACTCACCTCCACATAAGGAACCCCATTATTTTAATAATTTAGGACTATAGCCTTATAAAATATTGTTTTCCTCTTCACTTTTCCAAAAACCATGGCCAAAAAACATGGGCTGGTTTGTGGTTTGAATTAATTTAATGTAAGGGGTCTCAAACCTATATAATAAAGAATTCCTTCACCTTTCCTATATAAACCCACCGAAGCTCCCACTTCATCCTCACTAAAAGACTTTGGAGTTCGTCCAAACTCTGACCTACTCTCTCTAGAATCCTCCCAATTTGCCCCAAGCTCCCATGAATCCTCTCTCAAGCCTCTCTCTAGCCTTTGGAAGAACACTTCCATGTAAGGGTTTTTCTTCCTTTCTCATTTTTGTCAATTTTCTTTAAGTTGTTTTTCCCTTTTAATTTCAATTATGAATGTTGGGGTATGGTTTCAAGCCTCCCTCATAATAACCTATTTATGTTTGAATGATGGGATACCCCTTTATCTCTCATTAAATTCCTACCATGTACACCCATTACTATGCCGAAATTCCGAAAGGAACTTCTCTCTCCTCATTTACATTCAAGAAATAATTTTGTATCATGAATCTAAATTCCATTAAAATTGTTGGGACATGTATCTATAGGACCTCCTTACTATAAATTACATGTAAATATTATGAGGAACCCCTTTCTCTCTCATCAACCATTTTTATGAATTCTTATGTCACGCCGTTACGTTGCTGAAATCGCACCGATTTTCTAAGCCAATGCCATTGTGTAGTGGATACCATGCCCATTTCTCCATCAAGGGTATTCACCTTTATGAAAATATACTTATTGATTACAATGTTTAATGTATGAATTCCACATTCCTTTATCATGGAATAAATTATTATGTTTTATGAATCCATGTTTTATGATCCATGTGGCACACTTATGCATGAAATGAAATGTTTAAGAAGGGTGCGCCCTTATAGCGCTCCAATGCATTGGGTAAAGTATATTATCATGATAAGTCATGCGCAATGAGTGTTGACTCATGCTAATTAAAGTGAAATTAGGGTTTACTCGTGCTTTATGTGTAACGAGGATTTACTCATTCTCTATGTGCATTGAGCCTTGGCTCATGCTAATTCCATGTTAAGTGTTGTTGCCACATTTCCAGGATATGATTATCATGCTTTATCATGCCTTTATGTTCATGTTTCTATTATGATCTATTCATATGCCTATTGTCTAACATGTATTATACTCCTCATGTTATTCCATGTGTACTCCCTTACTGGGCTTTATAGCTCACCCTTTTCTTATTCATGTCCTCAGGTTATCCCTTGCAATGCTAAGTACGAGGGAACGTAGTGGTCATGTAAAGGAAGTTTTAAATAAAGATGTTGTATTTCATGTTTTAAGTTTTTATGTAATGATCCTAATCCCCAAAGACACTAAACCTCTCGATCTTCTTTGTTGTATCAAGTGAAGTTTTATGTAATAAATCATGTTTAAGTTTGTAATAAAGGAAGGGTTGTCATACAAATAAGGTTTGGGCATGCCCAACGACATCCCAAAAAGTCATACAATGAATTTAAAATAAACCATTCAGTTTATACAGTGTATATCTCATTTATCCAGTGGTGCTCTAAAATCCATAAAACCAAAATGACTATTAAAACAAAATGAAATGTATTCACCACCTACCTTGGAGTCACATACATAGGCATGTCAGGTTTCAAGCTCTAACTCAAAGTGATTTGGAAGAAATCAGAGTTCTCATCGAATGCCCTGAAAATAGGGAAAAAAGACTCAAATGGATTTATCAGTATGTGAGGTGATATAAAATAAAAATAGAAACATATTTGAGGATATCCTTACCAAGACAGATCCAACACACCCTATGATGATCAAAACAGAGTTAAATTGAGGGAGGTGGATCAAAATTTTGAGGTGGAGGAAAGGGGGGAGCCCCCTACTGCTACGCATGACCAAGAGGGTAAAAAGAGGGAGGTAAAACCTAAATATAAGGGATGGAAAATCATAATTTTTATTCTTTAAGAGGCCACATGGTTATATTTTGTTGTTTCTTAATCATGTAGGATATAGTGTTGAGGTACTAACTAAGTGGCCCTATTAGGGCAGATTATGCACGAGTTTCCCTAACCATGAGAAATCCATGAAAAATACATATGAAAAACTTTAGAGATTATATCATGGATGTGAACCTTACCCTAAATGGATTATTAAACCTTGCTTTAGTTCAAAATAAGGGAACGCAGTTTGCACAGAGAAGCCACATAGTTAAATGGAAACCATGCATCTCAACCTATAAATCCAAAAACAGGGTCTTCAGGCCCTTGTGGCACCCAAAAACCTTTATAACACCCATGTCCTATTCTAAATCTATAAACCCATCCAAAATAAAGATATTGGGTTAAGGAAACTCTTGTAATTAAGATCCAATAATCAAAAAATAAATTGGCATACCCACCAATTCAAAAATTCAGAAAGGGAGAGGTTTTCAGTCTCCTTCGAAAAGCTCAGGTTGTTATAGTCTCCTCACCTTAACATAGCTTGTCCCTGATATATTAAAAATAAAAAAAATATGGTACTGAATAGACCCATCCCATTAGCAATAACCAGTACTACCCCAGTAAAAAGGGAACATGTTAACTCCTACAAGGGGGATCCCCACCTTAAGAGTGACATACCCCTGTCACATCTCGAACCAAAACTCATAAAAATCATATGGTCCATCAAAAATTCCAAAACTCAAAAGTCCTCCCATGACACATCATTACTCCTGAACCTCATCAGGTGCTCCCATGTCATATGTGACACCCATTAGGATCCTACATCGCACCAATTCCCTCCTCATTCCTATGGATCACACAGAATCCATGAGGCCCTTAATCTTAATAGATTTTGAAATCCATCCCGGTGCCTCGCACCTCAACTAGTACTGCACCACAACAATGACCAGGTTCCAACACACCTCAAGTAATTCTCATCTCCTCGATTCCCTTATGAAAATTCACCTCGATATTCATGCATCCAAAAATTCTCACATATAAAACCTAGCGCCATACACATCATATATATATATAATGTACCCAATCTGGTCCCAACACACCAACTAGTATTTGGTCTATACATACATAAAGCCCATCCAAATCATGCACCCAAAAAAAATGTATCAATAGTCCATGCTAAAAAAAATAAAAAAAGAACCATTTTCATGCCCACAGTGTACCTTTCGCCATCATTGGATCACTAGCCTGGTCAGAACTTGGTAGCTCCACTACATGCTCCTAGAAAGAATATTGAATACTTGAATCCTAAACTCTATGTGGTGATACACTAGCCACTATCCACTGACCCCGCTATTGGGTCCCTATGTCTCTTTAACGACCTCTGCGTGCTGCTGAAGCTCAGATACCATCACCTTATACTGATTCCATTCCAATCTGTGAACTTTGTGTCTACCATGTTCCCTGAATTTCAACTACCTTAGAAGGTTTTCAGAAGAACCTATCGAGATGTCTGACCTATCCACTTTACTGAAACTCATTTGGGGGATACTCACACTAAGTCCAAACATGTTCTAGATTCTCACACTAAAAAAACCATTGAAGACCCACTCTTAGATGGTATTCCTAATTCCTTGGCTTGACTACCCTACTTGAATTCATCAATGCCTCTCATCCTTTTATTTTAAAAATTTCCAATGAATTCACATGAAACCATCACCTAACTCCAGTAAGAGATGTTTGTTAGGATTATCTCTGCTATAGGCATCTGGTTCACCGCCTATGAGAATGAGGACAACCTAAAGATGTTTACCTAAACTTGAATGACATCCTGTATACCATATTCAAATTACCTCACCCTAAAGGTGTCATCACTAACCATACCAGGTGAAAATAAATAAAATTCTGTGAACGTTTCTTCATAGCCCATGACAGACATGTCACCCGACAGTAGGCTTAAGAACTCCTAATCTCTATCTACCTTCATCATTTATGGGAAGAAGTGGTTGAAGAATCTGGACTCAAAGTACTTTCAGACCAATCCATCAGGTCTGCCTTCTAGCACTTGCACATCCCACCAAAGCTTATCTGGTCTTCTAGGCATACAAGTTTCCTTTTTCACCCTCCACCCCAGAGGTGTCTCAAGCTACTTTAAAATCATCTAAATGGACTTGATCCAATTCTAAGCCACACGTGGACAAACCTTACCCTAAAAAAGTGGTGGTTGTTGTGAATGGAACTCCCACGTAAGATATCCCATATAAGGATCTGCTCCCTGATCTCCCCTTTCGATAACCTGGATCACACAAACAAGTCTCACTCTGAGCTACTCTTTGAGCCATGACCCAAAAGCGGTCAGGTCTAGTGACTTCCTCACATGCAATGAAACATGAGCCTGGGCCTGTACCTACCCTTCCGAACCCTTAAGGCTCTAAATCTGCTCATTCCCCAGTGGAAACCTATCACCGCTCACCTAATGTTCTATCTATTCTATCTTGGTGTAAAACCATTGAATACCATTACATGGTCAGACAACCCAAATAACACACACACACACACACACATCACAGATTGGGAATGTAGTAACAGGAAGAGTAAACTCACTACCCTTAACCTTCCCCATCTTAACTATGACACACAACATCCTAGCCTCATGGTATCCTTACCCACCCATATCATAGCCAAGTATTAAGTATACCTCGGGCCATGCCTATCCTGACAACTAACATTGCCTCAAAACAACAAACCCATCGCCCAACCTGGTGATCAAACTCAACCCATTTAATCATACCTTACTTATCTTAAAATAGCTAGGCCCATATCATATCACAATATATATATGTATATATATATATATATATCACAACATATACACAAGTGTATATAGACCATTTAATAATAAATTTTCACAGGCGCACGATTTACATAACTAAAACATCCAACCATGTGCCTATTAAAAGTATAAAAAGCATACAAAACCCCCTTTACATACCAGGACAAGGTTCCATATCTCATCCCTTGTCTTTATAGGCCAAGTTCACATGTCACATTCCATAATAGACAATAATTCACATTCCAAGAATACCACTAATGGTGGAAATCATATAAATTACAAAATAAGAAAAATTGAAAAGAAATACACACCCATGTAATTTTTTCCATCCCTTATACATGGGGATGCATTCACCCAAACACGAGATATAAATCTAATTCTGATGACATCATAAACTCTAGTCAACTATAGAAAAAATAGTAAGACCATCATAAAGGAAAAAAGAAAACTTGATATCATTATTACCCAACCGAATGCTGATACTAATTCCTAGTTAAGAAATCATCTAACACCATTTGTAGCATTAAAAACCTTATTATCCATCTAAATAGTGCTTTTGGGCCGAGTGCTACTGGCCTTAGGTGCACCTCCCTAAACTTCCAAGGCTTATTACTAGTAGTGAGGGTGTAAAGAGGGAAATGTGATGAGGCTATACCCTCATGAGATGACATAATAATAGTCCAAGTATATATATAATGTGCAGTGTAAGAAAAGACTCAACAGACTCAAACCAGACCCACACATGGTGGAAGAACAACCAATAATAAGAAATAGCAGAAGCGTAATCATCAATATAAGTGGAAATAAATGAACATTTCAACATTCTATTTTCATAATTGGAAAAGTACATACATCCAGTACAATTCATTCAATATAATATCCCGAAGAGGTCTCCAATATAGGACCACATCATATACATATATCATACAAATGTTAAAATCGAAAAGAAAACTAAAAATGTAACCCCAGCTGATATAGGAACCTCAAGGTACCCATCTATCCATCCATGCCAACACAACTAGGATCTAGCTCCAGAGACTGAACCCTTACCTAAAAATAAAATCATAAAGTCTAAAGGAGTCCTGAAGGTCCTATATAGGGTGTAATAATGAGAGTCAGTAGGGTACCACCCAAGTGCGAATACCCAAAATATATGTTTAATAAAGTGTGTAATATAATAAGTAAAACAACTCATGCATTTTAAAGAAAAAAAACAAGCTTCCCAAGTGATCAGCAACCACCAGGAAGTTTTCACCAACATTATCCAACACTAGAATCACTAAATAGGAGTGGATCCTTGGCCCCTATCCCAAGGTATCCCTTGATGTTAAAAAAACTAGGGTAACCCTTAGGCTCCACCTCCAATATCACCTAGTACCTTGTTACATCAATTAAATTATCTCACATCCCACCCAAACAAAATAATATGGTCCCTTGAACCCCTAATTGAAAGCACCCATCAGCTTGATGATTGATTTTTTGAAGAACATCAATATATTTCCTCAAATTAAAAGTCTTAGTAGGCTCATAGAATGACATAATGAGTAATAGTTATCTTCATCTTCTCAAAATAGTCAAGACCCAAAGACCTCAATAAGGTGATCCTTATCCCCAAACTGATAACCTCAATTCTATCATCTAAAGACTCCTCACCTTCCCCATGGATTTATACAACAAGAACCAAAAAAAAAAAAAATACCTAATCCACACTACTAGGGGACTTTACCCACATGAGTGGTGAAATCACATCACCAATAATTCAACCTATGTGCACACAACTCCAATCAGAACTTTTTCCATCATAGGTGAGTGGAAATCACCAAAATAGTACCTAATCCACACTAAATATGACACTTCATACCCCTGAGAACATGTCTCTCAAAAATGATGGTTGTGATACCCCAAATCACGGTCTATTCCCTCAACATGACTACCTTTACACATCAATCCAATGAATGATTCATCCAATACTATGATCAAAATCACTGAATGTATCTGGGACAAGCCCATCTTGGTGGTCCCACCACCTCAATTCCACTAGCCATCACCATTTAAAACCTTGTCCAAACACCATCACGATCCCATGGATCATAGTAGTATAAAACGAACAATTTATTTATATAATCACTTAAATTTAAATAAAACAATTCAACTAACATAAATATATCACCTGACCTAGCTACCCAAGGTGGCCGATGACCACTAACCTAGCCTCAAATGATTGAATAAGGCTTGAGCATGACCAATGACATCCCATAAGGTTATACAATTAATTTAACATCAATTGATCAATTTATTTAGGGTCTCCCTCATCTACCCAATGGTGCACCAAAATCCATACCCCCAAAATGACCATGAAAAAAAATGAAAAAAGGTATGCACAACCTACCTTGGAGTCATATATGTAGGCACGTCCGTTATCAGGCTCCAACTCAAAGATCTTTGGAAGAAATCAGAGTTTCTATCAAATTCCCTAAAAATATGGAAAAATGACATGAAAAGATTTATTTGTCCATGAGGTAAGAGAAATTAGAAATAGAATCATGAGTGAGGATAAACTTACCAAGATGGATCCAACTCACCCAGTGGCGATCAAAATAGATTCCTATTAAAGGAGGTGGGTAAAAATAAAGCGGAGGAGGAAAGGGGAGACCCCCTAATGCTATGTGTGATAAAGAGGGAAAAAACAGGGATAAGAAACCTAAATGGAAGGGATGTAAAAATTGTAATTTTTTCTTCTTTAAGAGGCCGTATGGTTAGCTCACACATTTTTCCTAACCATGTAACAACCGTTTGGGTTATAGTGTTGAGGTACTACTTAAGTGGCACTACCCATGTAGCTTACGCAAAATTTTCCCAAACCATGAAAAATATATGTGAAATACCTCTGAAAAAACTATAGAGATTCTTGCAAGACTTTTCACCTCACCCTGCACAGTTTACCAAACCAGGCTTCATTTCAAAATGAGGGAGCACAATTTTAATTGAGCGGACTCACTGTTAAATGAATATCATGTGACTCAAACTACAACTCCCAAAACAAGGTATTCAGGCTCTAGATGCACCTAAAACCCTTCAAAACATACAATTCCTTCACTAAACCACTGAAACCATACAAAATCTGGATATTAGGTTGAGGAAACTCTCAAAATTAAGATCTGTTGATGGCATACCCACCAATTCAAAAAATAAAAAAGGGAGAGGTTTTCGACCCATTTTGAAAAACCCTAGATTTTAAAATTACTATACTTGTGTATTTGGATCCAGGAAATATGCTATAAGTATTGTATTGCAATACCTTTTCTTTAAGGATTTGAGTGTATGTGATGAATAGTACTAATAAACAAGAGAAGTGATTATGTGGCAAGTTTATCTTTTAAAAAACACATGATCTGGGGAATATAACCTCAATATGCGATTGATTATTGAGATAATGATGATAAAGATATGTTTATGGGATAGTATTTGTGTCCAAGAAGGTGGTTAGTGATTTCATGATTTATGGTATATTTGCAGGGTTTATTAGATATCTGGATTTAAGGAATTAATTCAACAAACATAGATTTTATTATCGATGTTTTATGGTAATAAAGGTATTCATATAATTGGTATGTTACAATAATAGCTTTATTGTGTTGTTTGAGGAAGATAATGTTGATTTTATTTGGTAAATTTAGTGACCTAAATTTTTGGAGTGTTAATTTTGATAGATGTATTATTGATGAGTATTAATATTGCAATGGATTAAGTTGAACATTGAGTTTTATTATTTTAGGTGAATGAATGGTTTATTATATTAGATGCTATGTTCTAAATGTTTTGGATTCAATAAAAATTTATAGAATTAAGGAATTAATTGTGGACCTTATGATTCATTAAAAGTGCATCAAGCATAAAAATTCATCTTGGATATCCATCTATATATGTATAAAATGAAGTGAAAATAGATCTAAACAGAACCAAAGGATGATATTATTATTATGACATAGAAAGAATAAAGAATTTTTATTTTATTGAGTGATTTATCTAGATAGTAAAATAATCCATCAACTTTAAGAATTTTTTTTTGGAGAAAAAACAATATCCATTTACTTTTCTTTATGAGAAATCAATGGTCTTTTAACCTATCAAAAATTTCGAATTCTGTGATAGTTAAATTTACAATGACCATGTTATCTATCACTCTCCATCAGAACATGATGGTTATATTTATCTTCAATGTCTATATTTTCACTTACCTATAATGTTATCTTATTCAAAAACCTAATTTTCTTGGTGACCTATACATTTTCCTTTCTCTATTTTTTAAGAATAAGTTTTATTAACCTTTTTTTGTGTTATGGGTATCCCAAAAAGGAATTTTCAAATATAAACAGTTGATTTTCAAAGTGAAAATTTAAAATTTTTGAGGAAATGATTTATTGAAGGAGGGGAGAATGTAACACCCCATGATTTTATGGTATTTCTCTTTTTAAATTTAATCTCTTCTATAACTTACGTTACACACCACAACCAACTTAAATTAACAATGAAATATTATCATGTGATCATTATAACCTAGACATTAAATTAAAGATAATGAATAATATCAACCACAATATAAAATTTATATATATTATATATTCAATCAAATGTTTTGACACTCATCCAATATATTTTATATTCATAAGATAAAAATAAATCCAATTTTAGACATAAAAGCTACATTTTTCTAAAGGCAGTTTTTTCAACTTTAAATGACAATTTTTTTTTAAAACTAAATTCTGAAAATTTTATAAATTATATTTTATAGAATAAAATTATTTTTTAAAATCTCAAAGTAAAATTTTAATTAGGATGAATTTTTGGTATTATTATGAAAATATTGGGTTTCTAGTGAATAATGAAAAATACCAATTTTTATAAAACTATTAATTTCATTATATTAAAGTATATTTATGATTTGAATTATATTTCAATGGAGATTAATATTCCTTTAGTTATAAATAATAATATAAATTTCATTTTAATCACCCTTATACCTTATTTTGATATAAGTATATTTTTGGGCTTAAAAATTCATTTTTCATGAAAACTATTTTTCATTATGTTTCATAGAATTAATATTAAATTAATTTTTAAAACTTTTTTTTATAAATTTTAAAAAGTGGATATCATATTTGGATTTATATGGTAAAAATTTAGAAAATATTTTTATTTTATTTTTTCCAATATGAAAATTTACATTGATATTTTTCGTTACCATAGTAAAGGGTAAATTGTGTAATTCAGGTTAAAAATAAAATGATAAATACTAGAAAATGACACTAAAATCTGACCCAATTTTATTTTATGATTCAATTTTATCTATAAAGAATTAATGTTTTTTATATTAATATTTATGGCCATTTTTATGAGGTTATGATATTAATAATATTTTATTTATAGAAAAGTAAAAAATGTCACATTCATATTTTTAATAACTGTAACATTTTTAATATAGCAGTATCTATATTAAATATTTGACTATAAATACTAATATAAAGGATAAATTTTTTTTTCTTCATTATGGTTATTTATTTTTAATTTTTATTAAAGAGATAATTACCTTAAATAATTATATAATGGTGATGCAATAATTATTTTGTTAATGAAAATATAAAAAAATGATATTAAGAATATTAAAATAAATAAAATTTGATATAATTAATGGAATATGATACCTTTCTAGATGAATATGATATATTATTGATATATTCAAATATTGTATTATAAGTTATCTTTTTTAATTAGTATTATTAAATTTAAAGTACTAAATATTTCTTAAATTTGACATTATGAATATTTTATAGTAAATAATAATTTATAAAATGATATAAAATTATTAAAAATAATAAATTATACCAAATTAGTTTTATAATTTTTAAAATGTCATAAATAATCTATTTATAGGTCTTTTTAAATTTTATAGTAACTATATTAACCCTCAAAGTGTAAAAATCCATTTCATCACGGTATAAGTTAAAGGGGTTAAATAAGGGTTAAAACCAAAATATAAGGGTATAAGCATGACCTAAAAATATAATTTTAGTTTTTAATGGATAATTTTCAATGAAAATAACATATATATTATTTAAATCAAATATAGTTACAAAATGTCACTCTCTTTGTATTTAATACCTTTTATGTGTTCACATAGGGATAAGATCAAGATATTCACAAAAATAAATGTCAATTTTTATCTTCATAAAATTAGTCTCATTATATAAATTTATTTTTTAATTTTTAGGAACTATATAATTTCCTTAAAGGTTTGTGCAATACGAATACAATATTTATTTTTTTAATAGAATGAATAAATAATTTTAAAATATTAATTTTGATATAATTTGAATTATTTAAAGTGTTAAATAAATTTTATAGATCTATATGAAATATTATAGTATTTTTAAAGAATTATTTTATAGTTCACCCTTTGTATGGATGTATTTGAATTCAATGTAAATAAATAGTGTCAAAATTGGCATTAATGATAATTTATCAAAATAATATTTTATTAAATTATTTAAAATTCATAGAAATATTATATTCATACATTTTAGTTGAATGTAGTTGAAAAAAGAATAAATTTTCCATTTATGAGTCATTTTTCAATTTAAAATAACATTATTAAACCTTTTTGATTAAAATAACGGTTATCATGGTTTAAATTAATAATAACTGACCAAGGGTTTAACCAAAATTATAAGGTTTATAATGACACAAAAAAATGTATAAATTATATTAGTTGATGAGATTAAAACCCTATAATATATTTTATTTTAATCCATTTCCATTTAAATGTTTTTTTATAGTAAACTAATTTATTATAATTTAATATTTTGAGAAATTCCAAAAGTGTCCCTCACCATAATTATAAAAGGAACACCCTTCCTCGCTTCTTCACACCAATTTGAGATATATTTATAAAAAAAACTATAAATTTATCTTATAAAAATACTTAACCATGTTATTGAGGTCCTTTTATTCTAGAAATACCAACCCTAGATCCTTTAATAAGAGATCTAAAGGAAGTCAGCTGAAGAATATGTAATCGTTTTTACCGACTCATTCAAGTTCATTTATTCTTCTACTTTATTTTCATTTTTTATTTTCATCCTAAAATAATAATTATATTATCATATATATTATTATATATTATTATGATTATAATACAACCATATTCCACCTTTTTTCCTTCCTACCAAAAATTAAAGCACTCAATGTGCATACATATGACTTACCATCTCCACATCGTGGTGTAATTTGTTTTTCATCAACTTTACTTGGATTGGTAAAAATATAGAGATAATAGATATATATCATAATTATTACATGATATTGATTCTTGAAAACTTAATATACCATCCACTTCCTTACCCTTTCACCAATACGGGAATAATACCGTCGCCCGTGCGTATGTATAGCCTACCGTATCCACAATGCAATACGATTCATTTTCTATGTTCACCATTAAAGAATGATTATAAAAATATATATAATTAATAAATAAGATATATGTGACATTAATATCATTATGAATATTAAGTAACTATATTCTTGGAAAATGAATCGTTACTTACACGAAAAAACATGCATAGGAAAAGGAAGTAGTTAACACCCAAAACTAGGGTAATAACAAAATAGTATTAAAAAATAGGTGATGGGATGATATAAGAGGATAATATATGATGTGATAAATATGGATATTCTTATGGTATAAATTAACAACATTTTTAAAACCATTATACATGAGGTTAAATCATTTTCAACTAAAATAAAGCGCAAGGTAAGGATTTGACGTCTCACTTGTATTTCTGTGAGATATATCTCATATTCACCACTTATTTATTTTTTGTGGTTTAATAAAAATTTGATATATTATATCATGAATATATTTATATTCATGGTACTCAATTATTCTTTTTTTATTATTAATTTTATGGGGGACACAATTCTAATGATTACAAAGTTATAAGGGATTTCTTAACTCAGTTTCCATTATTTGGATTAAAACTTCTACTTTTTTATTATATCATGACGAGATTATGTGTGAAATAAATTTTAACTATATTAAGTTTTATTTAAATTCATTTATGTTTATTTACATCAAATACACATAATAGATTCATTTTCTTAATGCCCAGCTTAATGATATGATATTTGTAAGGAACTTCGTATCAATTTTTCTTTATTGAGGCATATTTTAATATTATGCACCTAATTTCTTTCCTATGGTGTATATACTGCCCATTTATTTATTTATGATCATAATTAATTGAAAATTAAATTTATATTAAATATATATATATATATATATATATATATTATCATGGATATAACTAATATCTAATCCATATACCATTTTTACATATAGTGTTTGTTTTCAAAGTTATTTGATTAACTGAGGAAATAATATTAAATCCATATCAATTACTCAATATTGATATTTTATGATAGGGGAAATATATTATTTAATTAAATATATTATTATATATATGATGAATTCTAGGTATTTGAAGACACAGGTGGATCTCGGTTATAAATAACCCCTCAATGCATCGGTAGTATCACAAGACGAATTTGTTAAACTGGCATTAAATGAGTTTTTTCCTATAGATTAAGTAGTCTTATGGAAGGTATTTAAAGTAGTGGTTCATGTTCCAAATACATGAATTCTAATAATTAAGTATCACCTTCATTAAACATTCAGTTTTTATTATCCATGATATTTTCATTATGACAAAATATATGGATGCATTTCATTATCATTTTATTGTTAAATGGAATGTGTGTTCAGTTATCTACCTTACCATGTTTATTATGATCATATATTCATGATAGTTTCCTCTATACTTAACCCCTACAGAGAATTTGATATTATCCTTATTGTGTTTCCTTTCCCTATAATATAAAGATGAACTCTTGGAATTACTTTTAAGGATGATGAGTAGTTTATTTTGTTATGTGTTATGTTTCATTTTATATTCCCAATATAAAATGGGTATCGTCTGTGTTTTTAGTTTAACAATACTTCTAAAATTTTTAGTCCTTCAAGATATGATCCCTTATAATCATGAAAATTTAATAAAGTAAGGCACCATATTTGGGATTCTGGAGTCGGGGTTTTTACAATAGAGGTTTGACCATGGACGAAGGAAGTTGAGACTTAGGGTAAGGGATTTTTTTATCAATTTTCCTTCTTTGATCGATATGTTATGTTATAGATGTATCTTCTTTTATTAGGTGTATATACATCCCCTTTGACATGTTATATCATGAATATAATTATTTTCATGATATTAAATGTTTCATTTTATGTTAATCATTAATGTTACTTACAATTCAAAGGATACCGAAGTGGTAAATATTTTATGTTACAATCTCATTGATTATTGGGATTGTTTATGATTATGATTACGATGATGAAATATTATGATATATCTCTCAAAAAAATCATGAATTTTATTATCCACTTCTCATTTAATGAGAATACATGTTTTCATTTAATTTTACTCTCTTTATACACTTCAAGAGACCAAAATAATGTTTTTTTTAAAAAATAATCTTTATTTTTTTATTCAGTCCAAAACCCTTTCACTTCCAATTTTTTTTTCTAAAATTGTTTTCAAAAATGTTTTTAACATTATAAAAATTATTTATTTAATATTTATTTACTCATGTTTAAGTTTTTAGTTTTTTTTGAAAGGAATATCAATGTATTTTTCCTAACAAGGCTCATTTGAATTTTCCCAAAAATGTGAAAGGAATCTTTTTAAACATGTATGACATGAAAAAAATTTCATGAAGTCATGACCATTATTTTATTTAAAGATTAATTTATAATTTTTCATTATTAATTTAAAATAAAAGTATTTACACATTATTTTATGAATTATTAATTTTTAAAATATGATTTTCCAAGAAAAGATATTTTCCACAAGAAATGTTCAATGTGATTTCTTTCTTTCAATATAATTTTATATATAAGATGAAATACTTTGATGTTACTTAATATTTACCAAGTACATAATAAAATGATACCATATTAATTCTTTCTATGGATGGTTTATTTTTATGATGACAAGATATTTAAAAAAACAATTTATTTTACATGGGTTATACCCTCATAAAATTCTTATGAAACCCACTTCTTTTTCGATGGGTTATATTTTAATGAAATAATGAAATGATTATCAAACCTATTTCTTTTCTATAGTTTATATTATGATGAATGTTTATAAAACCCATTTATTTTAATGGATATTTATATGATGAATCTTTTATTATCCTATGACACACACATATGTATGATTTTCTTTATGTGATGGGTGGGAATTATATATCACTAAAATTCATTGGTGGAATATTGATATCTCATGAGAAACCTAGGACTAGAATGGAAAGTGAACCTAGTTCAGTAAGTTACTATGTACACTATGATAGTATTGAGAGTGAACCTTGAATAATGTGATGGTATGAGGAGTGAATCCATTCCAAGATGATAGCTATACAATAATCCTTGAACAACCAAGGAAATGATTTTCTATGCTTATGTATATGCCAAAATTTTCTATCTTATTACATTGTTATGTTCTCATGGCTCATGTTAATTAATTACATTATGATTTATATCTTGTGAAATGCTACTATTTATTCCATGATCTAAGATTATGATCTTTGATATGCTAGGTATGGTTTTTAAATGTCATTCTCATGTTCTCATACCCTTCTAATCATGATATATTTATGTACCCCCCTTGTTTACCCTTTTTTAGAATTTGATCTCACTCATTATTATGTTTATTTTCCCCAGGTTGTGAATAAATATATTATGTATTATTTTTCTAAGAAGGGTGAGAGTTATTAAGAACTTTGTGGGAGATGATGTAGTTCACCTATCAACCAGTTTTTTATGTTTCCAAGTTTCCAAAAGCACTATACTATTATGATCCTTTGGCGTGTGTTTGTTTAATGAAATGAATGTTCACCAAAAAAATTTGTAATATCTATGTGTGAAAATAATGGGTCATTATACATATACAAGATTATGATTGTGTATAATTTGGGAAGTTGGTGAGACCATACTAAGATATATTTCTCACACCCTAAATGGGAACTCTGGTGAGTGTTCAGACCTTATGTTGGATTTTCGGTCAGATCATAGGTTGTGGGGCGGATCTGGTTGTTGTTACTCAATATAATATTGAAGATGAGGTTTATGAGGCCAGGGGATGGTAGTATAGCCTCTTGTATATTATTTTCATTTTTTCATTTTTTACATGTTATTGAACTGGTAGGAAATTAGTTATAATGAACAAATATGCTCAAATGCATGGTATATTGGTTATAACATAGTATTTTATTGGATTTATGAATACCACAATTATATATTGTGTATGTTTGGTTATTTACACTATTTTTGGACTCTGTTTTGAGGGAATAGTCTCTTTATGGTATGGATTAAGTCCTCCTCACTAGTCATAAGCCTATAGAATATGGGGTGGTGCATTGGAGGTCATGTTGCACATCGGGATGGGTCACTGTTGAGGGGCCTCCAGACCAAATAATAAAATAACCCCTTACTAAATAGAAAAGAGGTAAATATATTCAAAAAATGGTTTTGGGTGCTTATAATGAGTACTTTAGGGATTCATTGGATGAATAAACTCTCATACTAGGCTCTATAAAGACTAAATTTAGAAAAAATGAGGACATTGATGAATTTAGGATGATTGAAAACCTAAAAAATTTATATAAAAAATAGGTCTAGCAAGAGAGGTATGAGTTTTAAAAGAAATTGATTAGAAGCATGATGTATGAAGGAATTTAAATGTATAATCAAGTTCTAAATATTATTGTGTATTTCAATAACTTAGATGGGCCAGAGTCACCTTTAAGACTTGATCTTTCCATAAAATTCATTTTTCAATCAGTACCAGAAAGGTTTTGATAGTTTATTATAAATTATAATATGAATTATTTTAAAAAAAGTTTACCCTATTTCCTTAAAATTTTTAGGTTAAATGAATTGGGAATTAAGTCATAATAATGTAATATAAATGAAAAATAGGAAAAATAAGTATATAGACAATTTGTATCCATTGGTTGATAATATAGGAACATTTCATATGGATAACAAAGTTAATTTTTTTTGAACTTTTTTCCTCCTTGATGAGGGAATTTTCACCTTTTACCTATTTTTTGTCCTATAATTACAACATTTTATTCTCCAACAGTAGGCATAGAGTCTATTGATCAAGTTTGGTTAGTAGAGAACAAATCAAAAGTGGGTTTGGCTTCCTTTACTAAAATGAATAATGTTTCTCCATTTCAATTAATTAAAAAGAATCCCTTATGGGGAATTATTTACATTATATTTATATATTTTACATCTATAATTATTAATTTAAATTTAAATAATTAATATTACTAGTTATATAGTTAAAGTAAAATCATCCTTTGCTTGAAAAAATGCATTTGTGAGAAAACCGCTTTTCATCACGCTTGCGTGTTTTATTTTAAATTCTTACAATTTAATGAATTTAATTTTCTAAAATGTATTAAATATTTATAATCCTCATAATTAATATTATTTAATAAGTTAAACTTAATTTTTTTATAATATGAATACTGACCGTAGTAAATATTTATTACCACAATAAAAGAAAAATATGTTAATTAAAGGTAAATTTTTTTTAACAAGGACTAGAAAAAAAGTAAACCTATAAATATGAATATTTTCATTTTCATTTAATTTTTTTGATAATTATATTTTTTTACTACTTTATAAATGACTAAATAATTATTTTGATAAAAATTAGATTTTTGATGCATAAAAACATAAATTATAATTGGATAATATATTGTTTTAATCAAGAAAATCATTTTTATTAATTATATAATTTTTCAAATAAATGATATTTTAACTAAATATTATTTCTAAATATTATACAATAAATATAAATTATAAATATAATTTTATGAAGTGAAAATTTAATTTTTATAAGAGTTCAAAAACTATTATTGTCAAAAACCCCATCAATTCTCAATGAATGTTGATTCTATTTTCAAAGTAAAAAATTATATATTTAGAAAATTATTTTGATAGAATAAATGTATTTTTGAATCATAACATCAAAATTATATAATGGTTAATTTTACATAATTTTGTTAGACAGTTGAATTTTCAGGTAAAAATAAAATATGATATAAATATATAGTGTATATTATGAAATAATAATGACCCAAAAGTGATTTAAAAAATTCTATAAAAGGTATCCATGACCAAATATATGTTCCCATTTATATTAATGTGTTTTTGAGGTTATTTGATTAATTTTATAAATCCTTTATGAATCCTCCAAAACCTATATTATATTTTAAGGTTTTAAAATCATTTCTTTGTAAACATGATTCACTTCCACATTACCAAGGGTAATATTTTAATGATTTCAGACTTTTTTTCTTATAAAATGATGATAAGAAATATATTTTTCAGAAACCATGGAAAAATCTATGGGAAGATTTGTGATTTTTAATATTTTGTTGTATAAAGTCCAAAACCTATGTTTGGGAAATATTAAAGAACTCCCATCTATTTTCCTATATAAACCCACATAATTTTACATTCATATTTTCTTAAAAACCATGGTTAATATACTTACTCTACCCTCCCATATTTATAGTTCTCATAAGGCACCCTAATATCTCAAGAATCTCCTCCTAAGCTTTTTGAATACCCTCTCAAAGTAAGGGATCTTCATCTCTTATTTTTATTCAAGAAACTCTTTTATGTTATGTCTCTTAATATACATTTGATCTTGTTTGGGTATGTTTTCTTAAACCCATATAACTTAAATTTTTATGTAAATGTGATAATATAACCCTTTTACTCTCATTAATCACTCCCATGATCCTTTATGTAAACCCATTATGATATTGAAATTGTCTTGTGATTTTCAGTATTAAAAATGAGGGATCTCTCCCTCTTCTTTTCAATTCAAGAAACTTCATTATAATTAGACTTTTGAATATCAATTTTTTGGATTTCATGACATTATAAATTTCCCTCTATTATAAAATTTTTGTCATAACATTGAGAGATCATTTATCCCCTCCCATTATATCATTTACCGAAGCCTTTACTATGGTAAAATCCTATCATTCTCCTCTTTATTCAAAAATATTAATTATCTTATGACTTATATATCTAATTACAAATGTTGGGATATGTTATTACATATCCCCCTTACTTCCCTTATTATTTATAAATTATTAGATACCCATTTCACTATCATTAATCCCTCCTATGAGAATTTATGTTCCCCCGTTATGCTACAGAACTTTCAAAATGATTTCCATGCCAAAAAATTATATAGTGAATAGCCATACCCATTTCCTATCAATGTCATTTAACTTTATTAACTTATACTTGTTTTATTGTGGAATTAACTTTATTTAATAAAAACTCTATTTTCATGGGATTAAATGTTATTAAACATGTTCTTATGTTATATGATCTATGCGGCACACTTATGCATAAACGTGATAAGATTATGATGGGAGCACCCATTTTGAACTCCAATGCATTTGGTAATGTTTTAGTCTTCATGATATTCCTTGTTTAGTTTATGGGAGTTTATAAAAAGAAATTTATCTTATGATGTCTTGGTGGTTAACCATTACTTATGTTTATAATGTCATGCTTAAATTTATTTCCACATTTCCCATGTTTCCTTTATGTAACCATGATATAACACGCCATATTGTTCCTGTTTATGATTATCACCCATTTTTTTATTCCATTTAAATTCAAATTTTTTAAAATGTAATAAAATATTCATCTTATACTTCTTTTATATTCCCTTATGGTACTTTATAGCTCACCCATTTTTTTATGTATGTCCACAGGTTATCCAATTTAGTTTTTAGGCTAATGGAATAATATGAGCTTGTTAAGGAAGTCTTCAATAATGATGATGTATCCCCGATTTTAATTTTTTATGTAATGTACATAATTACCAAATAGACTATATATCTTGATCTTTTGTGTTTTATTATGTATATTCATATATAATAAACCATGAATTAATGTGTAATAAAGATAAGGGTTTTCATACTCATGGTTCAATTTTTATGGGTTTTATTTATAGCTAGGGTTTCTTCCATATTTTTGATTCCATGGACTCGATTGAGGTGGGATTGGGTCTCATGTTTCAAAGGTAGTGAGTTTTTATTCTATTTGAGGTCAGTTACCCTATGCACAAGCATTTAATTTAAAAAATATCATTTATCAATTGTTTTCAAGTGTGTTTTCATTATTATATGAAGTATATATGCTATATAAAGTGGTTTTTGTTCTTGGAAATGGTTTATAACTAGTTATTCATATTTTCCTTAAACTTATGATATTGGATTCCCTATTTAAAACATGTTTACATGTGGGTTTTGAAATTTAAATCACCCGAAATGTTTAATTGGTTTTCAGAGTGTCGGGATTCACCTAGAAAGGGCCTAACAATGGTCGGCGCAGGCCAACAATGGAAAGTAGCTTTTGGCCATAAATAAAATAATTATGAAATGATTATTTTTATTTTAAAATCCTTATAAATCCTTAACGGTAACTTGAATTGGAAATATAAGAGTACGGTTGAGCTCGTGAGGGCGTGATTCCCTTAGGTGAAGCCAAAACTTGATAAGCGCGGGTCAAGGGGGAAAGTTAATTTTCAGACTTTTTGGAAGACAAATAAAACAACTTAAAAAGTTATTTTATTTTTTTATTCATCGTTAAGTAGTGGCACGTTAGCGCTACGGTGTAGTGACAAGTCGATGCTGAATCCCATTAATGAATTTCATTAATGAACCTCATTAATGAGTCAGTGTAACGACACTAAAATGAAGCGTAACTGAAACGTTGATTCACGTTACATCAATTAATAGCCTAATATGTAATGCAGAATTGCTGGAACAATCCTGGAATTTCTCTAAGGATTTGTTGGGTGGTGAAAAATAACGATGCAAACACTTTATTCCAACCTTAGAAGAATCTCTAGCAATGGTAGGTGGAAGATCAAGAACGAAGAACGAAGGCACACGATTCTGTTCTTCCTCGACCAACAATTCTATCCCAAGTAGGGGTTTGATTCTTTTCTGTGTGAATTGAATTTCCCCATTCTATCTTTTAAATGTTGAATGTGGGTTAATTGAAAATCAATTTAACCCATGGATCGATCATTCATGTGGGATGGTTAATGATGCATGATAATAGGGATATATATCTTAGTGATTATTCCGACCTAATTTTTGGTTGTTTTGGATCGTACTAACAAGAACTCATCTGGGTCAACACAAATAAGACCCAGATCATTCTTTTGGTGTTCATATGTGATAATCCTTCCCCATTTAGCTTCTATCATCTTCTCATTATTCGTGGCACAATTATTGACAGCGTATCGGTCGCGGAGGCGCCAAACGGAAGGGTCATGGCCAGGCGTGTCATGGCATCGACACCAGGTCGCGACACCTAGCCATGACGGTGGAACCTGGTGACAACATAGGGTTGCGACACCCAGCCACTGTGGGAGGCAGAAGGCAATGTGCTGGAAGTGTGCTGCGATGACGATAATGACCAGATACCGACAGAGGCGAACATGGACACCCGGATGATTTAGTGGTGCAAGGCGTGGTATGTGGACCGTGGTGGTGAGCTGGACCCATTGCTCGCTACGAGTCACGTGGATGAACAGGCCTGCATGAGCGGATTGGATGGGCAAAAACGCAGTGCCACCCTAGTGCCATGTGGCCATGAAAACCAGACGCTGCCTGACATTTAGGCTAGGGGAAAACTAGCTCGAAAATGCGGGCTGATTCGATGAACTAAACCGGGTTACTGGTCAGCCTAGGTTAGAAGAGATCCATCCCATTGACGTGGGTCAGGACGAAGGGGAAACAGGGTCGCTCGGTGGCCCAGATAGGCAGTAACAGTCTAACAGAGTCGGACCGGGCCGGAGAACATGGACCTAGTCACTGGGCGACCCGGTGGGTTGGACCCACAACCAAATAGGGTCAGGTTCAACAAATCCCAATGGGATATTAATGGTATTTTCCTCCTATGCTAAAATAATAATTCATCACATTCCGAATTTCATTATCCACCTTTGGGGAATTAAACTATTCATTCTAATGCTAGACAAAACTAATCATACTTTCTTTAATGTTTAATTCTACATCCCAATTCCATCACACATATTGAGGGGGAAATTGTTTCAATATAAATTTCTCAAATACATTATCACTCTTCAACCATAGTTTGAATTTACATTCAGGACATGAACATTTTATTCTTTCATCCGTGGATTAATTTTGTAATTGAAAAATACAAAAACATCTTTAAACCCTAAACAAACTAAGATGTTTTTCGAGGTAATGTAATCCAAATTTTGTTGATAAATAATTTATTTCCTATAATCTTAATATAAATATATTATAATAAAATAATACATTTTAATTAAAATAACAAGACACCCCTACATACAATACCCAACCAATCCATACATTAATGAAAAAAATATATTAAAGGGTTACAATTCTGAATATAAAAAACATTGCTCTATACAATGGGTATAAGTACTTTCTATGGACTTCAAAACAGAATAAATAATGAATCCATGAATGAAAACTCATATTACATTGAAAATTACCCCATTTAACTCCCTTATAATATATAGGTTATTTTACAATTATGATCAAGATGAAGCATGACAATTAGCAATTATAACAACAATTGAGGGTCATAAATTAGAGCTAAACATGGTTCCTTGTTAAAAAGAATATAATGATTAAACTTTAATATAACATATTCAATACCTTCATAATATCCTCTTTAATTAATATCTTTATTTATTAATAAATTTTAAACATTTAAACACTTCTATAATGACTTAATCTATATAAATAACATAAACTTAATAGTATTCTCTACTAAAAATAACTAATAGAAGAAACAAAATGAGGAAAAAAAGTAAATCAAGTAAAACATGATCAAGCAAGCTACCACCTTCAATTATTCCATGTCCAGTTGACTATATTATTAAGCTTATTTGAACTATCCACCCAAAGAATCAAATTTAATGATTAATCCACAATTTATACAGTAAAATAATGGACAATGTTTTAATCACCTACCTATATGGAGGATGGGAGGTTGGTGGTGAATGATATGAACAAAAATTGAAAGGGGTTGGGTGATTAGGGTAGATGATGAGGGGAATGGAATCAGACATGATGATATTGATGGTGTTGAGGCTAGATATAAGAGGGTTGTGAAATCAGGGTGAATTATGGGAGGTTATCCACAGAGAAGGCATGTGTTTCTAGGGATCAATTGGGTGATCAGGTTAAGGATCTGGATGAAGGGAATCAAAGTACAGTATATTGAAAATATGGATTCTAGAGAGGCAAGGGTGGTTATGTGAGAGTGTAGGATGTAATTTCATCCATATAAGAGGCGTGTGAGGTTGGGTTTCTCTTGTGTGGTTGGGTTTGAATTTGAGGGGGAATGGGAAAGAGAGGAGGAATTTTTTTAAATTACACTTAGAAAAATTTTCAATTAAACCCATTAATAAATAAAAATTAAAAATGAATTTATTTAAAACAACCACTAAATATGCAATTTAGGGTAAATTTTAAATTTTGTTGTTGGAAATAAAATATTTACCTCTTTTGTGATGATTTTAGAAACGGCCACTACATAACCAACTATAATTATATATATATTTTTACTATTATTATTGTATTGATTAATCCTCATGTAATGATGAATGATAAATAATGCATGGTTTGATACAACCGGACCTCTATCCATCTCCCCTTACTTGAGTCATGTGTCCCGCAACCTAACATGGTGCCTTTGCCCATGACCATCAGTGGTGAGTGGGAGATATCAAACCCCATGAACAATATAATAATCTTCAATATCATTTGTTTCTAAATTATAATTCTGTAAATGTTATGGTGAAAGGCCTAAGAACCTTGTGGCAGCTGGAGGAAGGTGGAGGGATGGGACTGTGTGTGATAGTGGAGCCCGAGATGACCTGGGGGCATGATGAGAGGTAGACCAAAACGATATGGGTATGGATTAGGTGATGGTAAGGGATTATGTGGATGGGTTAGGAAGTGAGTTGGTGGTATAGAAATATCTATGGCGTGAGCCATCTCAAAGGTGTGCCCAACAATGATGATGGTTTTATTGGTTGGTTCGAAAAATAATGGTAATGAAAAATAGAGATTCATAAAGAGGATAAATACATAGGGGTTTTCCCATTGGTTAGATAATTTAGAAACTAATGAACAACTTTTCCTCCCTATTCTAGGTAGTTTTGGTGGATCAATCTACACCAACAAGACAAATCAACCTGGTCCCAAATAGGGCTGGATGAAAGAGGTCGTCCCACCAGGATGGTCTCACATGACACCCACCTTGACTTGAGGTTGGGTAACACAGTAAGTTAGGAGGCCTAACCCAACCAAACCTACGGATGTGAGATCATTTAATTAGATAGAATGATCCTAGAATCCCATGGAGAAAATCGTGTTTGTCCCCTTAATGGCCCAACCTACCTCTCTGTGTGAGACTATAGGGCTCTAAGTTAGGTCCTCACCGACCTAACCTAGACCCTGATCTGGGAAATTCATATCCATGCCATCCCTACTTATGAATTGGAAGAAAAAAAACTTCTAGTTAATGCTATACTCTAAATAACATCTCCATGTGGTGTGAACCAACATCTACCATGTGTCCCAAAACTTTCTTTTTTGGTCTTTTTTCACACCTTTTTTTCTTGGTGTCAGAGTTAGATAAGTTTTTTTGGCAGAATGTGATTATTTAATCCTTTATGAAATAAATGACCATTTATGAGGTGTTTTGGATAGATTATGTTATTTAAATATATAAGGATAGTGAATAGGATTTGGTGTGATAATTAGTGTGGACATGAGGTTGCTACTACCATGGTCTTGAAAAGGCATGATCCCACATATAACAGATGGAGTTAGGAATAACTCACTTTTAGGTGATAGGTCCTCCATTTATTATTTTGATACTCCCTTTATCCATTTTTTTATTTATGAGGCATGGGTCCTCCCTCACTAACACACATACTTGGTGATATATTGTTCCAAAACTAAAAATTCTGAGAGGAGATGTGGGTATCATATAACTGGGAAGTTGGATTCCTTGGGTTGTTTTAAGTACTTAAAATTTGTACAGATTGGATATGAAGAATTGGGACTCTATTAAATACTTAGTTATCTTTCTTTAATGTACATATGTGTTTTCCTTTTTTTTTATTTTCTTATGACTTGGGTTTTGAGTTGATTTGTGTCTTTTTCCTTCTTCTCTTATTTTAATAGCATCTTATTGGGTATGTATATGATCACCCTTACATAGGAATTACTCCCACACTTGTTGAGTTCTATAGACATGATTAAAAATAAAGAGGTGAAAACGGTATACATGACTTTTATGTAGTATGATCTTAATGATTCTAATTAAGGATGGTTTTGTTTAGTGTTCATGCTAGGTTATGGTGTGTCAAGGAGTTCCGCTTCTTTAGTCAATCATGGCCTAACTTTATGATTTTTTTGAATTAATTCATCCATGAATAATTTTATTTACTAAAGAGAGTAAATCATTCACCAAAAATAAACCTAGACCATTAGCTCTAGTTGCTAGCCCTTGGGGATCAGGTAACACTCTTCGAGTTAGTGGTGGTCTGGTTTGGGTACTATTCATATATCGTTGTCCGGTTGTTACAGTCACAGTTTTCTAAAAAATTAGATTAAAGAAAAATATTGGATGATATTGGGATCAAAATTAATTTTGGATTTTTGAATGTTATCCACAAGAACTTACTTGGTGGAAACAAAGTACTAGAATGATCCCATGTACTCAATGGACTGGATCTTAGAAGACAACCAAACCCAATTCACTACACCACGATAAACACCATAAAAGTAACACATACAAGATTTATGAAACAGAACAATAAAAATAAATAAAAGGAAAATAACAATACAATATTTTAAATGGTTTGGACATGATTCTTAATATATAGGGGGAACATTATAATACTTTTATTCGAGGAATATGAAGATAATTAAAATTTGTGATACATCACAATAAATGATTTCTCCCTTCTAACACGGAATATTCTAGATAGTGTAACTAGTCAACATATCATTTTTGTCTTCTCAAGTAGAAGTTTTCATAGATCTGATCTTTATAGATGATCCTCTATTCTGGAAAATATCTCCACTACCTCGACTCCATCTTCTGATACATAGTGCAGCTCCTGAAAATTTTGAATGTTTACACTTACATATTATCATTAAAGAATATTACATATCCTTTTGAGGAAAATACTAATGAAAGTCCTTAAATTCTTCCATAATACTTAAATTAGACTTTTTAGGGGTAACTAATGATGGACATCTCTCAGACTCCATCATTTGATCACCTGGTTGAAATAACTTCCATATGTTCAAACTTTGTTTATACTCCTCTTCCATCTCCATCCATCATCAAAATTTAAACTTATAGAACTCTTATTATCAGAAGACCAAATTTATTAGATTGAAAATGGTTTCCATAGATAAGCCTAATAATATAACACT
Source organism: Viscum album (assembly GCA_963277665.1). Lineage (NCBI taxonomy): Eukaryota > Viridiplantae > Streptophyta > Magnoliopsida > Santalales > Viscaceae > Viscum > Viscum album. Next base: position 1,512,083,364 of record OY728127.1, on the reverse strand, counting down.
TGAGAATTATATTTAGGTTTTACCACTAAGTCTACCATCAGTATCCACAAACCACATTATATTGCTCTAAAATCCTTTTTAGTTTCATAGTTCCCCAATTATGATTTTAGATTATCCCATCCCATATGAGGTGTATCAACACCCTAGTAGAACCCAGAATATTACCTTTTTGATCATATTTACCAGATTATGAGCTTCATATATCATCTATATATCCAATAATCCATCCCATAAATACATATAGATGAAATGATACTTTAGATAAATATTCTTCATCCAAGAATGAAATATTGGGTTCCTATTTCATTAGATTTTAATTTTTGAATCAAAAATAAATTACAAATTATTTCCTTATAATATTTTCCAATAGCCCCTCTATCTAGATAAAATTTTTCCTAGATTTTGTTAGAGCATCATACTCCACTTTCAATTTTTAATACAAAACTTCTAGTTAAATATTAGACATCCAACACATAACCATCCCGTGAAAAGTGAACACATATAACATGGTTAAATTTAGTTTATCTGAATTCCATCTAAATTTTGAGTCCATGAATCCATACAATATTGAATTAATTTTTAAGAAAATAAAAAAACTTATACAACCCTTAAAATACCATGGGATCCACTTTACCACTTCCTAAAGCTCTCTTCTAGGATTATCCATGAATCTTATAAAAACTCCCACAACTTAAAGAATGTCTAGTCAGGTCAAAAACCATAATATACACCAATATTCCTATTATAAATGCATAGGGAAAATTTTATATGTACTCTAGTTTAGCTTATGAATAATTTGAAATGTCCAGCCAGGGGAGTGGTAACTAGTTTTTACTCAGTCATTCAGAAATACTCCACTTCCTTTTGGATACAATTAGATTGACTCAGGTAATTTACTAGTACTTAAGTCCCTTATGTTCTGAATTCCCAATATTTATTTAGTTTGACTAATATCCTTCATCTAAAATATTCATTACAATTCAAATTTTATCTCATTAATCCTTTACTTTACAAGTCTAATTATGAAAATACATGTAATATAGAGAAATATATTGATGAATCTCACAACATTGTACACCTACTAATAATAGTAATGCTTTATATTTCTCTAGATTAACTTCTCCTTAGAAATAAAGGTGTTGAACTTATGTTTCTAATTATTTGGTTCCTACTTCAGAAAATATATTCTAACCTATGGCATGAACAAAAGATTTAATTTTTTTATTGATAAAATATTTTGGTTACTCCATGTAAATTTCTTTGTCCCACTCCCCATGAAGAAAAGTGGTCTTTATGTCCAAATTTTCCAGGTTATGTCCTTCCATTAAAACAATATTGGTCACCATTCAAAGAGTATTATATTTAACTATTATAGAAATGATATTAGAGAAATATATGTGTTTCATTTGTTGAAAACCCCTTACAAAAATCCTTGACATGCACCCCCATCCACACTCACTTCATCCTTTAACTGACAAACCCATTTATTTTGAAGGTGATTCTTCTCAATAATACTTTCCATTGATCCTATTTTTGGGATGTATTTAAGTAATCAATACTATCCCTCATAGAAAAATCATATTATTTTGAGTCTTTTCATATTCACAGCCTCTTCTAGGAACTAGAGAACTCCATCATCCATGAAAAGAAATCAATGAAATATACTTTTATATATATAAACTTGATGACAAACTATGACATATATTTACAAATCTTTCTATGGCTCAAATACTTTTGGAACTACTATGTCCATAGTTTTACTTTTTAGAGATCTTCCCCAAAAATGGACCTTTCTCATGTGTTCTGGTACTTCTATCCTTGAAAAAACCATATGAACTTGAACTTATTTAGGAATATTCTCCTATTTGTTTATTTTTTTGAAATTAATTAATCCATAAAGTATTAAAAACATCCATAAATTATGGATGTCCATTCAGTTCAACCTCATCCTCTGATGATACTTTGATCTCATTAGAGTTCATTTTCTAGCTCAAATCCTCCCACAATATCTCTTTATTGAAAAGGAAATTTCATTGTTGAAAAACATTCTATGATATTTTACCCTAAAGTCAAAAACTAAACCATTTATCACCATACCCCAAAAAGTAATATACTTGAGACTTAAACTATAGATTTTACCTCTTTATGGAATCAAGTTGAATAAGAAATTGAATATATGAATTTGAGATGGGTGAAATAAATATTTATTCTTGTATAATAGACTTTTGAAAGTTACTTCCTCAATAGAGAAGAAGTACTTATATTTATCAAGAAGGCTACACAGTTTAGCATTTCTTCCCAAAACACCTTGAGGAATCCTATATGAATTCTCATTCTCCTTTCTTTCCATAATAGTATTTGATTTATCCTCTCCATGATTAATTTATATTTTGTAATACCTGATACAATATTCTCAAACCATATTCTCTTTCACCAAAATAATCTCATGAACTCCCTACTCCTATATTCCCCACTATTGTTAGACCTCAAACATTTCAACTTTTAACTAGTCTATTTTTCCACCATGGATCACTATCAGATGATGATTTTAAATAACATAGAATTGTTCTTGAGAAATAACACCCACAAATTTTGTGACACATCATAAATAAAGTTAACAAAGAAAAAAATACCCTCCGTAAGAACAAACAAGAGATAAACCACATACTTTTTAAGAGATAAAATTTAACTTTCAGTTCTTTAGTGACTTACCTTCAGTTTAGAATGAAACATTCTGCTACTTCCCAAGAACATAATATTCTTATATTCCATAATTCACACTTTAGATATTTAGTATGCCTTTAGTATCTAGAAATTACATCCTCTTATCAGTTAAGTGACTCAGATGGTCATGCTATAAATTTGTGGAAGTTACTTATTCAGTATGAATTACACATTTTGATACTCACATCATGTACAAAAGTTCAACCCTTTACTCCTTTGACCCCCAACAAGAAAAATAAAATGAAATTTAATAGTCCATACTTTAATTTTGTAAATAATCCTTCATTATATAACTTTAAAATGAAATTTAAGTTCTTCCTCAATCCTAGTATGTGTGTGAAGGCCCAATTTTGAGCCACTCGATGGTTTCTGGTCCAATGAGCTACGTTACCTCAGGCACACCACCGTATAAAAAAGGACATTGGATAGTGGTGATGGACTAAATAATACATTGGGGATACTATGACCTCAATTTAGAATAAAAAAAATGGTGTAAATAACCAAAAAAATACACAACACATAATCAAAGTGTGCATAAATCAATAAATAAGAATCATGATATAAAAAAATATATAAATGCAACATACAGTTACACATCAATTGATTTCATAATTTTATGATCACATATAAAAATAAACAAAATGAAACAAAATTAAATTTGATTTACTTCTACCATCTTACCTCACCTTAACCCAATATCTAAATACTCATCAATATGATCACAACGATTTTATACACAACCTATATTCATCCTAAAAGAAAACATATGGCTTGCATGCACAACAATGTACCGGTACAAGGAATGATAAATATATTTCAGTAGGGCATCACCATGTTTCTCTAATATAATTAATCATATATGGGTATGAATAAAGAAAAATAAACATGTCATATAAGTGTGTTAGATTTCGTGTGCTAACTCAGTCACCATAACTCCATGTGCATCAGGTCATCATGTGCTAACCAGGACACTGAGACAACTGATAATACATAATTTGGTACCATATCTAAATCCTTTTATCATCTCAGTATTATAAACATGTATTCCTATCCATAATTGAAAACTTATTATAGGAAATCCATCAATTTCTCAACCACTACCTGAAGGAACATTGTAAGGTCCTATATCTAAGTCCTGGACTCACCCTCTCACTCAAGGTGGTCCAACCAACACCTTCTCACCCAAAGTGAGTTCATCCATATTATGACCACTACATCATCTCTAAAGGTAGGGTCTACCATCCATGTCTCACATCATATCACACCTTAATTTATCCCTCACATGCAAGGAGGCAACACATTACATCCACCACCCTCTCACTCAGGATAGAGACAGAACTTGACCACACCCCTCTTCTAGGATGGGTCTCACATGAAATAGTGGAAAAATACTCTCTGATTAAGGGTATTCTATATAAATACCCTCTCACTTTGGGAAATGAAAAACTAGTCTCAAACAATACCTTCTCACTCAAGGTTGGACCAGACCATATACACAACTAGGACTCCATCTCACTCAGGGCAGTCCATCCAATTCTATCTCGTTTATAGATCGGTGGGGCCTTGGGACCCATTATCACATAGTCCATCACCAAACATGAGCATGGACATGTGTAATAAATAAATACTAGGGCTTCATCCCATCACACTTACTCCCTATATAGCCATCTAGGCGCCAATCACTCTGAGAAATCACCTCATCTCTAATTGTAAGCACCAAATCATGTCTATCACCCCTCAATGACCTCACATCCCAAAGGATGTATCGAACATTATAGTCAAGGAAGGTATAAAAACTTAGAAAATTCCTTCTTTATAACCCTAAATTGGGTCCCATCACACATAATTCTAAGAAAATATCTCATCCCATCACCTGGAGGAAACCACTCTCCGTCACACCCCTTCTAGTCCTGAAGGAATTACCTCACTCACAGTTCTTTACAAACCTTAATCCACACTCAAGATGGTGTTTCTCTCTATGTGTGAGACGTATGACCATATATTATACCAGTCTTAAGGCCTAATCATCTCATTCCTTTCTAACTATCCTTAGCAACTAAACTAGTCTATCCTGCATCATTACTCAAACCCTAAGAGCCAACCAAGGTCTCACATAAAACAAATGGACAACTTTTCATTTAGAAATATATTTTTATGGTGGTAATAAGATAAATAATTTCTAAAGATAACTTAACCCAATCATAAAAGTCTCAAAAACATCTTATCCCTTTCTCTAGGGAAATCTTGGCTGCTATCTTCCCACCCAGTCCCATGGAACATACATGTAGAAAAGAAATCATGTATAAACATGAATATGGTTTTGTATCAAACGTACCACTTACCTTTATATAGGAGTTACCACCCAAGATAATATCCATTCACTCTAATCTAAGACGATACATTCCTTTTCCAAGTTCTTACTATGATCCAAGCTCCTATCTCACACTATAACACAAAAATAATTAATTATTTAAATTTAAACAAAGAAGAAAATTAACTATAAAACTCACCAGGAATCATTGAATCACTGAAACTATGCCCAAAAATATGTGTTAAATATTTTTGGAACTCTTATAGCTAGGCCATATGAAATTCCCATCACCCTCACCTGGGTCCACTATGATCTCATGAAATTGGAACCAAGACCCTGTCTAAAATCACATGAAATCATACAGATACAACTTTAACCAAATATTGTAGAAGAAACAAAATAACTCACCCAGAATCATCGTCAAAATATAATAATAACTATCCCCCACCATGGAGAATCAAAGGGAGAGGGAAATGGGGAGGGGATAGCCAAAATGATCCTCCTTAAGTGGAAATTCTATCTAAATATGAATGGGACTAACTAGAAAAACACTGGTCCACCCACACTGAAAGGACATGAAGGGGAACCAACTTTGGGGTGGCCATATAGACCATAATGAAATCCCCTCAACCAAGGTAGCACTATGGTGGAACCCCAAGTGTGTTAGCACAAAATCCATCATATACTTCTGACTATGGTGTGGAGTAAGGCTCTAGGACATTACCCACCTTGGGGGGGGATCTACCTCTCAAGGTCCCTCCATGGTGAAACCATTGGGATGTGGTGTGGGGTTTTACCTATATACATACTATGTTTAAACCCTTTACATAAATGTTATAACATCCTTTTCCATGGACCAATATGTCACAACACCCTTCATTGTGACATGGTTCCCTACTTAAAGGTGAAATTTCAGCTATAGGGGAACCCTAACCCTACAATATTTCTCACCCAAGCACACAAAAAAAATAAACATTCCTTGTTCCTCATATAAAAATATCTCCTTTAGATGTTCCAAAAATTAAAGTTTATATTTGACTCCAAATTCATAAAATAAACACTAATATGGGATCAAAAATAAATTTTTCAATGAACTTCACCAACACACAACGATGTGGGCCATTAAATGATCCCCACTATAACACTTATCATCCTAGGGAAGTTACATTAGTCCTCAAAACATCAATTTCAACCTACCGTGGTCATAAATTCATCACCAACTAAACATGATCCATCTCTGAATGATAAACATGATTTCTATAGACAAATCCAAACCCACAATTCCTTATCTAACACACGATCACTCACTGATCCTCAAACCAAATAGAACTATGAAAACATAAGTTACACCTTCCCTAACACACCAATACTTCTCCACTAAAAATCCATGCCAAAAATTACTATCATCTCATAAGGGTATAGTGAACCCCCGAGAACCCTCTCACAGGTTGTCGCTCGTGATCCTATATTGCAACAACCTGATCATTTATGAATAAAATTATCTTTATTTTTAATTTATTATGGTTATAGAAAACACATGCACACTTTTTTTATTAAGGTTAAATGACTGTTAATTATTATTACCGTTGATTTTATAGTCGCTGAATAGTGAACAAAAAACTGATATAAATATAAGGTTTTAACAAATCCTTTTGACACAGAAAAATGAAAGGATGGACTCATCCAGTAGACTCGGGCCATATGAATCTCATTTGTCAGATCTTGTAAAGGTGGTATTGTCATTGAGATTCACTCTTAACCAAGGCCAATTTGAGCTTCAACACATTAAGCTTGATCAAAAACGCATACAAGAGAAGTTCAAGTTAAGAGAGATTACCACCCAGGTGATGCTATCAGAGACTCCCCAAGAGTATGTCACCATCACTCGCCTTAAACTTTGTCTTATTCGGTTTTTATAAGGGGTTATGTAATAAGGCATTAGTTACTTACTATGTAATCCCTTTTTATAAATAAAAATCTTATTCCATGAATTTCATTATGGGAGTAGTCTTTCTTAAAAAATGATGAATTTGATAAATTGTTTTTTCAAGTAAAGATGGTAATTTTGAGACATATATACATTATTATATTAAACTATGGTTTTTATTAATAATATTATAAAAAAAATTCTAATAAATGATGATTATGTTAGTTCCTTATATGTAAATGACTAGGTAATCAATTTGATAAAAATTATATTTTTATATGATAAAACAGAAAGTGTAAATTTAAAAAATTTATTCTAACGAATTAAATAATTTTTAAATAATTAATATTTTAATAAAATATTAATATCAAATTACTTTTATGAATAATAAAATAGCATATATTTTTTATGAATTCAAATGTAATTTTTTCTTATGGTTTAAAAACAGTTTTTATCAAAACCCATCAATTTTCAATAAATATTGATTCACATTTTAAAAGTAAAAATTCACATATTTAGAAAATTATGAATATTATTTTTGGAATAAAGACATTCAAATCATCCAAAAATGTTTTTTTTCATAATTTTTCTAGATAATTGAATTTTTGGGTAAAAAGTAAATAATATATAAGTATATAGTGTGTTTTATGACATCATAATGACCCAATAGTGATGAAATAAATACCATTAAAGGTATCTTCAACTAAATATTTGTTTTAACTTTAAAATAATGTGATTTTAGATTTATCTTACTTATTTTATAATCCTCTAATATGTATAATATATTTTATGATTTTAAATTAATTTCTTTGAGGGTGTGACTCACCTCCACATAAGCAAGGATAATATTTTAATTTATTTGTCCCATAAAATTATAAAATAATGTTTTCCACTCACCTTGGCCAGAAACCATGGGCAAAAACCATGGGTTGGTTTGTGTTTTTGAATATTTTAGTGTGTAGTGTCCAAAACCTAAATAATAAAGAATTCTCCATCCTTTCCTATATAAACCCACCCAAGAACCCATTCCTATTCACTAAAAAATCCTTTAATCTCATAATCAATATTATTTCCACTACTTAGATTCCTCCTAAGTTCCCCCAAGCTCCCAAGAAGCCTCTCCCAAGCCTTTGGGATCAAACATCCAAGTAAGGGATCATCACTTTCCTTCCTTTCTCATTTTTTCCAAGTTTCCTTATATTGTCATACCCTTTTATTTTTCAAATTAAAAATGACGGGGAATGTTTTAAAAACCTCCCCCATACTACCATTATTATGTTTTTATGACAGGATACCTCTTTCTCTCTCATTAATGCCTCCCATGTACACTCGTTACCATGCAGAAATTTCGTAAGAGATATTCTATTTCTCCTCTTTCTTCAAGTTTCTTTATTATGTTATGAATTATATTTTCTAATTACTTGTGTTGGGAAATTTATTTATATGAACACATTACTATCAATTTCATGTTTATATTATTATATATCCATTTATCTCCCAGTTACCATTTTTTTAATTTTTATGTCACACTATTATGCTGCTGAAATTGCACTGCAATATTCCATGCCAAAATCATCATGTAGCGAATACCATACCCATTTCTCTATCAAGGTTATTCACATTTATAAACATATACTTATTTATTATAGAATTTCATGTATGTATTATACATTCCTTTATCATGTAATAAATTTTTAAGTTGAATGAATCCATGTTATATGATCTACGTGGCACACTTAAGCATTAGATTGAAATGATTATGAAGGGTGCTCTCTGATATCACTCCAATGCATTGGGTAATGTTTAGTATCCTGATATGTTATGTTGTGATAGGTTTTTACCTAATTCATTTTAGGAAAATTTTCCACCATGTTGAGATATGGGTTACCTGATTCTTTAATGTTTATGATGCAGTGTTTTAAGTTGTTGCCACATTTACATGTTATGATAATCATGCTATATCATGCCTTTATGTTCATGTTTATCTTGTGATCCATTGTTATTTATACTTCCTAACATGTATTTTATTCTTCATGTCATTCCTTGTTTACTACCTTACTGGGCTTTATATCTCACCCCTTTATTGTGTACATCCTCATGTTATCCCATACATTGATAAGTATGAAGGAATGTTGTGGTCATGTAAAAGAAGCTTTAAATAAAGATGTTGTATTTCCTATTTTATGTTGTTATATAATGTTCCTAAGCCCTAAAGACACTAGAAATCTTGATATTCTAAGTTTTATTAAGTGAAATTTTATGTAATAAATCGTGTTTAAATATAAAATAAAGAGCATGGTTGTTATATATATGATCTCACCAAAATCCAAAAGTTGTATACCCCCATACAACCCAATCATATAGCATGAATCACTCTCCCATGATTCATGACTCAAAAAACCTAGGCTCACAAACCCAAGACACTAACATTTCCCCTCTTAGAGTAATTATCATCTAACTAGCATGAGATATCTCACCAATTCCAAGTCTAACGATTATGATCAACCACCATACGAGCAACATTCCAAAACCAAAAGTGTCTACCAAGGCTCCCATTATTTCCTTAAAATTACCTCCAATGTTATTTGGGAAAAGTATATAATTGATCATTCCCTATCACCTGAACTTTATACCATAATAACTCAGTGTACTTAGTATTTAAATAACTCAAGGTATTGTAAATGCCTTTCCTCAATGTTATTAGTGGTATTCGTGTAACCACCTTGTTGGTTAAGGTAGAGTGACACCAATAAGAAACATGGAAAACACTATAAATTTGCTCTTGAAAATTTTAGTAACTAAACCCATATCCTTAGGGGAATCCATTCCCATCACCATATCAATTCTCAAGAATTAAATTCATAAACTGAAACCATCAAGGGTATCTATAAACCCCTTACATGAAGGGACTATATATCCATTACTAGATAACAACTTTCACAAAGATCTACATGACCTACCATCATAAAGAAAATTCTATGGTTTAGTTGATTATAATTCCACCATCAAGTTATATGGGAAAATTCCATATATGTTATTGTTGATACTTTAAAAAATTGAACCCCATATCTTTAGTGAAATCAATCAAATACATGCACACATTTATCATGTGAATCCTATGTTCCAACCATAATGAAAGTACATGGGCCTCTTTCCAATCAGATAAGGGACAAAATAATAAATAAAAATCTATGGTAAACACATCATATTTACATAAGCCTCTCTATCATAAAAAAACTCAATTCATTAATCCCATACACTTGGAAACCACGAATTCCCACAAGAAAAGGTATTTAAAATGCACCAGTTCAAGGTCCATAATAATATTTGAAGTTTCCTTATTCCCTACCTGCTATAATATAAATAGTAAACTGAGATTAAATTCTCTAATACTATTTTGTAACACCCCTACCCATGGGCTACTCAACAGTGCCCAAATTGATGATCTTTGTGACCTAAAGTGTGCATCCCAATATTCTAGAGGCTGATGATTAGTTGATAAGAATTGAATCATTCATTGGTGAGATTATACCCCCAAATTAGAGTGAAAAAATAATAAAAAGAATTCACATCACATAATCCGAGTACAAATAAAATAATAAAAAAGAATCATGAAATAAAAAATATAAATACAAAATAAATTCATACATCAACTGATTACCCATTAGAATGATCACATATAAAAAAAGGAAATAAAATACAAGAGGCTCTACTTCCATCATTGAAATTATCCTTAAACCAATCCATAAACCCCCTTCGAGTTGCTTATCCAATCCACTGTAAAACTTATGCTCAACCTAAAATTTGAAAAGTGGTATACATGCACATCAGGGTTATTGTGAAGAGTGTGAGAAATACATACCATTAGGTTTTAATAAAGTTCCCCAAATATATGTGTATATATGAGAAAAATAAACATTTCACACAAGCATGTTGTATATCATGTGCTAACCTAGCCACCATGACTCTACGAGTGTTAGTTCTTCATGTAATAACTAGGGAATGATGCCACCATATCATATGTGATTCAGTTCCATGTTGGAATATTATAATAACTTCATGCTACTGTATTTGTATTATAGTCCATTCACAAAGAATTTTTATTGGGGTGTCTACCAATTCCTTGACCACGACATTAAACAACATGGTAAGGTTCTACACCAAAGTCCTAGACTCTCCCTCTAATTAATTTCGATCCTTCCAACACCTTCTCACTCAAGGTGAGGCTTACCATATTCTAACACTACCATATCTTTCAAGATAGGGTCTACTATCCCCATGTTGCATCACATCACACCTCAATTGGGACCTCTCACTCAAGGAGGTTGTGTATCACATCCACTACCCTCTTACTCTAGATCGGGTCACAACCTGACCACACCCCTCTTCGATAGTGGGTCTCACATGGATTGATGGAACAATTCCCTTTCACTTTGTGTGGTCCCTACCAAAAACCTATCACTTATGGAAAGAAAAAATATCTTTCAAGCCATACTTTATCACTCATGGTGGGCCCAAACATTATACACAACTATGAATCCATACCACTCAAGGAATTTTGGATAATTCCATCACACATATGATTAGAGAAAGAATTGGGACTCTTCTTCACATATTCCTTCATCAAACATGTATACACACACACACACACACACCAGAAATAACAACCGAGGACAAAACCAGACACACCTGCTCCCCACATCATCACCTGGGTGCAAGTCACTCAAAACTATAACCTTATCTCTAATTTTTCGCACCAAATCACATCCATCACCTCTCAGTGACATCATAACCTACAAGATATATCAGATCATGGAATCTAGGTAGGTCCAATTCCTCATGTAATTATTACTCTAAACCCTTACCGGGGTCCCATTTTTCATCACTATTAGAAAATATCTCTTCCCATCACCTGGAGGAAAATTATATTTATCACACCCCATCTTGTACCAAAGGACTTTCCCCACCCACAAAACATTCCAAGACTCAATCCACCCTAAAAAGGGTTCCACTCACCCAACATCAGAGGTATGACCATATCACATGTCACTCTAAGTTCTAGGCCACTCATTCCTACTTAAAAAGTATTAGGAACCAACCTAGGCTATCCATATCACTAATAATAACATGATACCTACCCTATTCTCACATCAACCTAACTATAACCTTAAAACCTTGGTGATATAGTCATAAAGGGATCCCAAACTACCCATGTTCTATAGAGAACATAACCTAAGAATATGAGTATCGACACAATCCTATCTCTCCCCTGAGGGTGACCTCGGTCCCTATCCATCCACCCAGACCCATGGAACATGCATGTCAGAAAGAAATCATGAATAAACATACATATGGTTTTTTTATTAAAGGGACCACCTACCTTGATATAGGATTCACCACCCAATCTAAGCTCTTCTCACCCTCAACCAACCACGCTCATGCCTCATCCATGATCATACCAACACCAGAGATCCTATCCCAAGCCATAACAAAAATATAATTAATTATAATGATTTATAATTAAATATTTAAATTAATTTAAAGAGTAATATTCACTAAAAAACTCACCTTGCATCACCAAATCACTTAAACCACACCTAATGACCTATGTTCCACCTTCTAAGACCTCCTATATACAATCCACATAAAAGGTCCATTATCTATTCCATATTCCACCATGATTTAGTGGAATAAGTATAAAAAACTATTCCAAATTACATAAAATTATATGGATAAAATTAAAACCAAATATGGAATGAGAAATAGAATAAATCACCTAGAATCATAATTTAAATTTACTAAGAACCACCCCCACCATGTGAAATCAAAGGGAGAGAGTAAGGGGAGGTTATGGTTGAAATGGAACTCACCAAGGGGATCTTCCCCTTAAAAATCAAAATGAGATGATTTGAAAATTATGAATCAAACATTAATAAAATAAATTAGGTGGTTTCCCCCTTGAGGTGTAGTTATATGGTCCATAATGAAAAATCCTCTCTTAGGGAAGCCCTATTACACAACCCTAGGGGTTGTGGTTCAGTATCCTAACCTTTTTACTCTAATAGTGGCATAAAGAAAGGATCCACAGTGCAACCCACCATGTGGTGGGTTGAGGGGCAGCCTAAGGACCCTCTATGGTGAAAACCATGGGCTGTGGAATTTGGATATTTTTATAGACACCACCATGACTAAACCCTTCACCCCTGCACCATGGCCTCCTTGTCCATAGATTACAATGCCACAATTACCTTTGATTCACCATGATACTCTATATGCAGTTGAAATTTAAACTCTAGGGCCACCTCGACCCCACTCCACTGTTAAATTGAGCACCCAAACCTTTAAATGAACCTTGTCATACATATAAAAAACATCTCTTTGAGTTTTTAGAATGATCAGAATCTTGATTCGAGTACCTATTCGCAAATGAACCCTACTTTGGGGTCAAAAATAAAAAATCCTTTTAATTTCACTGATTTGTAATGATTCAGTTTGTTACAAAATTTCACAGGCCATGGAATTACAAAAAAATTATATTTCTTATCTAGATGGATACATGACACTTTCCAAAAATCTCAAAATATTTATCATCTATAAGATGCACCTTGAAGAATATTCCATAAGTATAGTTCTTCATACTCCCCTCTTAGATATTGAGTGAAATGAAGATCGAAAGTCTATTATCAAGTGATATCATGAAAATATATAGAAGAACTGTTATATTTTTTGATACAAGAATCATAGATCCACTTATAAAAGAATATATTCTAGAGTTAACCCTCTTCTCATTATAATCCTTCTTTAGGTGAACTTTCTTACCACAATTCCAACACAAGGGGCCACCTTTCCTTAATCTACTCTGGCTATTAATTATTCTACCTTTAAATATATTGTGACCTTTCCATATAGTGGAATTATCAATTATTTAAACACTTTATGTTCATATAGAAGGTTCTCATATCACCCTCTAATGAAATTCCTTATTCAAAATTAAATATCTAATATACCAAAATGAAATACCAAACTTTTTTTATGTTACTCACCTTGGTCACCATAATATCCTATAACTCAAGGAGTTTTGAATGTAAAAATATAACCCACTCCCAGTCAAAAATTTTCACCTTCACTAATTCCAATTGAATCTTTAAAATGTTTAAGTCATTTATGTGAACTTCTGTAGGCTTACGTTGTGACATCCTTAAGCCGAAAAAACCTCTATAAGAGGAACACTTTTTTCATTACTAGAATCTTATCATACATATCCTAGATGGAATTCATATGTTCCAAATTACTTTTTGACTTACTAATTTTTATAATCCATGTTTTAGGATAATGAAATACGAATCAACCCCAATTATTTCTTATAAAGACTCTCCCATTATTCTTCAAAACTTCTAGCTTAGTACACATTAATGGTAGATCAAGATCCTTCTATAGTAGGTAATCCTTTATGCATATACTCAAAAATCCAGAATTAGTGTTTTCAAACTACTCTAATTAAACCTTAACCTCATCCATTTCAATAACTTATGGAGATTTTAAACTCCCACTAAGTACCAAAATAGGTACGAAGGATTGAGAACTACTTATCATAATTCCACTACAAGGAAAAGGGAATAATGATACTACTAAACTAATATCTGAATCAACTTATCTAGGACATGGTCATATTAAAATGTACAACCAATGGATCTAATACTAATTTTGGGGATCATGATGAACTTTACATTTCCACAAGTTATCCACTGCTACTTACTTGGTGGAATTAAAGTATCCTAATGAGATGGCATACTCGGTCCACCATAACATAGAATAAAGCCACACCTAATTCCACACACTAAAATTCACACCTTTGAAATAACACATACAAAATTTTTGGAAGATAATAACTAAAATAAATTAATGAAAAACAATAACACAAGTGTTTACATGGTTTTTACATAAGTCCTAATCCATGGGGGGAACACTACAATACTTTAATTTAATGAATCATAATATGATTAATATTCATGGTACATTACTAAAATTAATTTCAACTTACTAAAATAGTATTCCCTAGATAAAAAAACTAGTAACCACAACCTTTGAATCTTTATGAGGATAATTCAACATATATCTGATCTCTAGGGATGATCCTCTATTTGGTGAGTGGCCTCTACCACCTAGAATCCATCTTCTGGTACATATTTATAGATCCTAAAATTCTCATTAGTTTGAACTTATATATTATCACTAAATAATATTACATATCCTTCAGAGGAAAAGACTCATGTAAATCCTTTACACCTTACACACTACTTTCATCAGACTCATCATGGGTAACTACCGATTAATGCCTTCTGAATTCCATATTATGATCACCAAGTCTAAATAATTTCTTGATATATAGACATAATATCTACCAATATTCCATATCCATATGAAATTATAAGTTATAATTATAGAACTACTCCTTCTAAAATACCAACATATATGTCTTTAAAATGAGTTTCACAGCCGTGCTTAACAAATGAGATGTAGTGTCCCGCCTCAGATGCCACTTCAAGGTTCCCTGATATGGTGGACCAAAGACCTCTATCATGCCTCCCCAAATTACATTGTATGCTGACTAGTAGAAGGGGGATAAGGTGTATCGATGGGGAGACTATTCTATCATTGATCAGAGTGGATCAAAGTAATATATAAATATAAATAAATAAATATATATATATATATATATCAGAAACAAAATAAGCAATAATAACTAGAAGGCAGTAGAGGAACCATAATAATAAGAGTTTCAAGCTAAGTAAATGACAACAAGAAGATGAATAATTATACTAACATACAATATGATGATTATGGTGATGTGACTATAAAAAAATGAATATGAAAGGGGCATGGGATACATGAATATACCACATGTTAATAATTTATAAAAAAAGGACAAAAACTACTACATATATCATCTTGAGCATAGGATCAGTCCTCTACCACCCAATATATCCTAAAGATGGAAATCATGAATTCAAATCTAGATGCTTCCTTTTATCTATACCTATAGTTATAAATTATACTCAGGTACCAAAGGAATCCCTAGTGGTGTGTGAGATAAAATCCCATTAGGCCACCAACAACAGTGTCTAGCTCAATCAATTTATGAAATATAAAATAAAAAATGTGTTATAATCAACAAATGAAAGACGTAATGATTAAATAATTAAATAATTGGACTTGGTTCCAATAGGCCACCTATCTAGTTCTACCTTCTTTTTCCTAAGGTGATGAGTCTGAACTAGAGGATCATGTGAAGGTAAAGTGATTGAAATAAAATGTAAGGAGATGGATTGTCCCAAAAATAGTGTTTGGAATTAGAGTATATGTCCCCATGTTTTTAATACCAATGATTCATTTATTATTTGAAAATGTTCACATGAGTTTTAATTTAATCAAATCTAATTTATAAAATACAGCGAGTAACCTAGATCCCATCCATGGAAATTCAGATTGAAATTACCAAGTACCACCAAAGGGTCTTTGTATATGTCCAATGCATAGGGACTCTATCCAACGAGACTCAATAATGAAGTCCCAAGTGTCACTCTCGGAACGGTGTGACAATTCCCTAAAATAACCTCTAATTTCGAACCCCTTATCACATATAGGGGATCAAGTCTCTCTCATGGCATGATACAACCATCATGCCGTCAATCACATCCAAAGGGTCTTCACTAGTGAACCTGTGTCACTTGTTTGGAGGTAAAATAGAAAATGCATAGAGAGATAATCCTAGGAATAGATATTTCTCCCCCGACATGTTTATAAGCATAAATAAATTCTAACTATAAGGAACACTAATCCTTTCCAATGGGTCCTTAATTCAGGACCCATTATATCAACCATGGAACTAGATTAGGATATTACTTGGTTAACAAAGTACTACCATTTAGAAAAAAGGGAACTTATATGTTAGGTCCACTAGGTTGAATACCCTAAGAGGGAGGGCGAATCAGGGTATGATAGATTAAAACATTCTCCCTTTTGGATCTTGTTTCGTTGTTAGACAAAAATCAATTTTCTCTTCCTCCCATAGTAATATACAAACAGATATGAAATCATGCACAAGACACAATGAATTTTACTTTGTTCACCCTCACTGGGCTACGTCCAAGGAGCACACAACAACAAAGTGTCGATGTACCAAATTCAAAAAGGATCATGACCAATAATGAGTACAATGTTCGGGCTAGATCTTATATGCCCAGGATCCCTTCCTTTACAAGGTTTAGGGCCTGGTCACTACATTCCCAAGGGTCACTCCCTATGCCTCTTTCTTAGGCTCAATATCGGTGGAAAGGGTCACCGTCTTCCTCTTCCTTCGCTCAATACTCTTGGAATGGAATACACTCACGGTTTATGGATTTATAGGTCAAACACAATTTATGGACATGTAGATCCCTTAATTTTCATGAATTCATGCATCCTTAACTATAGGTAGATTCTCTATTGAAGTTCCTTTTTCACCTGTAGATGAATTCCACCTTC
The DNA here is from genome assembly GCA_963277665.1 of Viscum album. Taxonomy (NCBI): domain Eukaryota; kingdom Viridiplantae; phylum Streptophyta; class Magnoliopsida; order Santalales; family Viscaceae; genus Viscum; species Viscum album. The sequence goes on along the minus strand of OY728127.1, from coordinate 1,512,065,878 downwards.
CCGAGTACTGTTAGGTACCTGCAAATAATTTTGCAAACTGAATTGAAGCTTTTTCAAGCTTCCTTGTGTAAGTCAGGAACCACCTTCCTTTCCCACGTACTGAGTACCAGGTTTGGTACACAGAACACCTCCTCTATGTAATTCATCCACTACTGCGAACCACCCTTCATCTACAGACTGCCTATGCCTTCGCGATCGCGTACCACTACTGCATACTGACTCCACAAACCTCCTATGTGAAATAGCCTTTGTCCGCAAACTATTCTCTGTTCGTGTACTCCCTTCGCTTCCGCGTACTAGAGCTCTCCATCCACGTACTACTTGCAGAATTCAATCTATCACATACTAGAGGCTCGTCCTCCACATACCAAGTCTTAAGCGGATAAAAATTTATGGTTAAATCATTCAGTAGAAATTATTCTGTGCGAACCACTCTAGCCTTCATGAGATTATCCCTCATGAATCACCTTCAGACTTTTCAAAAATCCTTGATCAAAATATATTCTCTAATGACATTTGATCTCTACAGTAATCAGTGGGATTAGAGTTTCTTATATTGGAAAAGATACCTTCTTAATCTACCAAATTGAGATTTACGAAATCTTTAATCCAGCCTCTGCCAATTACCAATTCTTCAACCACTAAAAATCGCAAGCCAGCCGCGAACTGTTTTTCCATGCAGTCTGCATACTGAATTTTCTCTTATGCGGTCGATTTCTTCCACCGATATCAATCTATCAGCGTACCGCACCATCGCTCAGTTGCGAACCGTTTTTGGTTTTGTGAACTGTATTTTCATACCATTTCCACCACTCTATGTACAGTTCCTAGAACATGGTACGTGGCACATTAATTATGCTATGTGGTTCTCACCCTTTTCCGATTTTATTCAACGTTCTTCATACAATTCACTCCTATGAAGTAATCCTTCCTTTTTCAACATCAAACTCCCGATTTTGAGGCCCCAAAATTTGGTAAACACTGGGAAACTGCGCTTCCTTAAAAATATGTCTTTGGAAAACACTAACAACACTCATTTGTAGTTGTTTGGATTTGTCAACAAACACAATAATACCCAAAACAATTTGAGGGGACACCTTGAGGTATTTTTACCAACATTATAACATTGAATTCATATTGTTCAAGGTATTCCCATTTAATGATTCATTTATGGCATGATGTGCAAATCATTAAGAACATGGGAAGTTTATTTAATTGGAAAAATTCATTTATGGAATGGGGTATAGGGGCCTAACACATGACTCATTACCCAATACAATCCAACTTAATCAACTCAAAGTATTAATCATAAGAAACACCCCTCACTAGATGTTTAATCTATCTAAGTAGAGGTGATATTAAGGCACAAGAGTAGAGCACACCTATTGGTTGGCATAAATTCAAGGTGATTAACCCAAGGGGTTGATTCTATGCTAGATTAGGTCAAAATTGGTAAGTTAAGGAATCCATTTTAATTTAAATAGAAAAATTAAGGTGTTTCCAGAAAGGTTCGACTCACGTCACAATGACATATTTTATATAATGCAATGAAATGATGGAAAAGAATCTAGACCACCCAACTTAGCCTTGTAGAGTTTCCATCATCCAATGTCGACCTTTGATTTAAGAAAGGTTGGAAGAAAATGAAGAAACTATCAAATTACCTGAAAATGGGGTAAATGAGCTTGCACGAAGATAACACAATAGGTGGAAAAAAGAAATCAAAAAAAATAAGGAGATGATTTAAGAGAACACCTCTAGCTTCCTAATATATCTGATGGTGAGTGATAAAAATGACAGGTAGAGGAGTTATTTGGATCCCTATGAGTAATAATGGATATGATCATATAAGGGGGAGTAGAATAAGTAACAATAGAAGAAGGAGGAAATTGAAGGAAATATGTTAAAACCTTATAGAGGGGAAATTTCAAAAATTCACCCACAAAAAAGGGCACATGGTTTGGACTCACGATTGGCCAAACCATGAGCTAATTGTGCACCCAAACACTACTTCAAAGGGGAAATCCACATGGTTATATGCACAGTTTCTCTAATCCTATGAAAACATGAAAAAAACCATTTTCAAAAACCTAAAATTTTCCTAAAAGGCATATGCCTGGGGTCTCACAATTGTAGAAAAACTGTGAGGCCCCTAACACCCCACGTTTTACAATCAAGCAGTTTAGGGAAACCAGGTAGGATGGGCTACACAGTTTCTACTAACCATGTGACCCAGTCTACGTCTTCCAATTTTGGGGTTCTGGGCTCCGAACGAGCCTTATAAATCCTCGAGCCCTCCTTGTATTCATTTTCAATCACTAATATGGGAAAAAATAAAAAAATAAAAATGGTATGTAACTTTCTGAAAAGTTGGGATGTTACAGCCTCCCCTCTTAAGACAACTCGTCCTTGAGTTTCCCTTCTGAGGGTGGTAGAACATCTTCTGAGAAAAGTTCCATCCACTGTGCATGTACATCAGCTTCCTACTCCTTGGTATTATCATATATATATCTATGCTTCCATAGTACGTAGACAAGAAGAAATGACCTTCCTTATAGAGAATTTATTCTATGATCAACAGTATGTATTAAATTCTCCTTAAAGGACACATCCACATCAAAATTTATATCCTCTAGTTCAAATGAATGAGATGGGTGAGGATGATAATGTCGAAGCTATGATACCTGGAAGATCTCATACATGGAATAATACCTCTAATGTAACAACAATTGATAGGATACCAGCTCAATCCTCTCCACTATCTCAAATGTCCCAACATAACGAGGTGATAAATATCCCTATCTCCATATTCACCTATGACCCAATCTAGGTGATACATGTAGAGGGACCCAATGTCCCACATTTAACTCCACAGTCCTGCGATGATGATCAGTATAAAACTTCTTCCTAGACTGGGTTGTATCCATATGCTTCTGAATTAGGGGAACTTTCTATGAGGCCCCCTAAATGAGATGAGGACTTAGTAGAGATTCCCCACCTACCTCAATCTAGGATAGAGGTGAAAGGAATGTCCTATCATATAGGGCCTCATACAGAACCATCCAAATTATTTTCTGAAAGATTTTGTCATAGGAAAACTCAATTAGAGGAATATTCTTCTCCCATTAACCACCAAAATCATTAATGCAGGCCTAAATCATATCCTCTAACACCTGTATAGTTCACTCAAACTACCCATCAGTCTGAGGGTGATATGTTGTACTCAAGAGAACATGTGAACCAAGAGCCTTTTGAATTAATTTAATTAACCATGAAGAAAAGTGGAAATCTTGATTCAAAAATATAGAATGAGGAACACCATGAAGTAACATTATCTCCCAAATAAATATCCTTCCTAGATCATCAATAGATAAGGACTATTGGAGTGGTAGGAAGTGTGAAACGTTGGTCATATTATTGATGATCACCCATAATTCATCGCTACCTCAATGGGATCTCTAAAATACCATCAAAAAATCCGTGGTGTGGTCATTCAACTTCCACTCCAAAATGGAGAGGGGCTGATGAACTCCAGGTCACTAGTGCTCTACCTTTACCTGCTGATAGGGGATCACTGAGCGATGAAACCTACTATCTTCCTCTCCATACCTGGCCACCAATATTAATTACACATGTCTTTGTACATATTGTGAATCCCAAGATGAACTTACCAAATAGACATGTGAGATTCTTGAATAATCTTTTATCATATATCTAAAGGTACATAAATAGGCCCACGATAGAGTAGAGTCTCACTATTATACACAACCCAACAAGGAGGTGGGTTCTCTAGAGTGACACTCTCCCTCACAACATGGACCTCAAAATTGGATAGTTGCATTATACAAACCTACTTCATAAGGGAGTATGTCACTACTAGAGATTATAGAACTGGCTTTAATTTCTGTTACTAAACCAAAATATGAATCTTAGAGAATAAATCCATAAATTTCCGCTCATTTCTAGACTCCTTGATATATTCCATCTGAGTCTTCTAGCTCATGTCATCAGCTACGACATTTACCTTTATGGGTGTGTAAGAAAACTGAAAGTCAAATGATTGCAGGTATTCCACCCACCCGCACTACTTCAGATTCAAGTATTTATGAATGGAGATTCATTTGAGACGTTTATGATATGTGTAAACAATGAACCACTCAACCAAAAAATAGTGTGTCTAACAATGAAGATGTAATGCCCTGACCCCAGAATCCCAGATTCAGTGCATTATTTTAATACATTGGCATGATCACAAGGGATCAAATACCAAAATACCGATCAGTTTAGTAGCCTCCGAAGTACTAGATACATACATAAGTTTTACATTACATTATAAAATGAAAAACAACAACAACAACATTGTGTCAATTGACCACAATCATATCTCTTATACTATCCCTACAGTTCAGTTATAATATACTTCTTCAGATCTTTGGAAAAATAAAACATAGAAAGGGGTGATCTCAGATGCTCAGTAAGGATAAAAATATCGCAGAAACTTTCATAAATAAGCATAAAAATTTAAGGCAATGTATAAGACTAAAACATAAGATTTTTAAACTTAAACTTCATCATAATATTGCAAATACAAATCAAATAATTCCATTTACTTATTCACATGAATATTCTACTAGTCGAATAATCACATGCAATATCAATAGACAATTTCAAAATGTTGAAATGCATAATTCCAGACTTCATAACCACATAGTCAAGGCCTTGGGCCAAGACTACAAATAATATTTTTTCAAGGCCATGTACCAATACACTAATTTGTCTCATGAGACCTACAGATGAATCGAGGAGCTATAGCGGGCTCTACCCGTCACTTACTAAGTCCAGTGCATTCCTCATATGAAAGGTTGAAACATAACATAAACATTTGTATTAAAACTAGCATATGAAATGTTAATAATTTAACCATAAACCATTAATGGTATAAAAATAACACATGGAAAATCAAACATATCACAAAACCTTCAATAAAATATGGAAGATTTGTATCATAATCAATCAAATTCAAATAAGTGTAAAATCCATCAAAGGCTGTTGACCTAGATGAAATAAAAACTATTTGAGAGAAATATATCTTTTGTTTAAAATCATTTAAAAGTAATATAATTTATAAATGAAGACATTTAAAGACATTTTTGAATCAAATTGTCCCATACCACTTTTAAACTTTGAAAATAATTAACATTTTAAAACAATGACGTCCTTATAAACAAATCCTTAAAATCATTTTGAAAACATGGACATTAATTAAAAAGATTTAGAAAAATAAATATTTAAAACATTTAAAATGATGATATAGTTAAATAGACCCTTACATAAAACCTTAAAAGATTACTTTTTAAATTTTTTTTATGAAATATGGACATTGATGATAAATATATCCCAGTAAATACTTTCTCATACACAATATTGGATAATAATGAGATTGAGGAATTAACCCTTACATTATACATTTCCTTGGTCGAGGGTACGTTAAAATTCTATATAATAGTTAAATCCTTGTTATTAAATTATACAAGAACCAAATACATAAATATGATATCATATATGATCTTATAATACTACTTTGTTAATAATATTTTAGTAGTATCACCGTTTCGGGTGTTAACTGATCTGTTTTCCTTTATATGATTGGTTACGTAAGACATATTGGTTATGGATATGATGTATTTAATTAATATCTAGAATGATATTAAGTTCTTACACATTATTTTTAATCATAAAATGAAAATTATTCTTGAACGATTACGATGGGGAATGAATATTCTCATCGCGTTCGTGGAGATGGTAATCCGTACGTACGCACGAGTGACAATATCATTATATTGATGGTGAAATAATATGTAATTGGATGGTATATCATATATAAAAAATCATTAAACTGTTATATTTATTATTTAAGTCAGTTATACTAATTTTTATACCCATCCAAATAATGAAGTGTTTGAATAACAAACTACACCACGATGTGGGGATGGTAAGTCGTACGTACGCACGTATGGTGACTTTGTCATTTTTAGGATGGTTAGAATAACAAATATGATTGTACCATATTTATAATAACATCATAGTATGTAATAGGTACTAAAGGTATTATTTTGGTATGGAAACAACAAACAAAGAGGAAGTGGAAGAAGAAAAGAACTTGAAAGAGGGTGGTGAAATTATTATCTCTTATTCAGGTGTTTCTTTTTGAGTTGATAAAAAGAGATCCTTAGGTTGGATTTATGAACAATGTAAGGACTCTAGGTTGATTTGAGGGAATTTGGTAGGATATTTGGGTAGGGTTTGGCCAATCCAAATGGTTTTGGAGGTGTGATTTTGGTAGAAGGGGAAGTACCCTTTTATAACATAGGTGAGGGTCACTTTAAGAAAAGTTTGAAATATTATTTTATAATAAAATCATTTTCGGATTCTAATGGATCAAAAATGATTTATTTCTAGTATAAGGTGGGTATGGGTCAGAACACACTCAAAAAATAGGTTTTAGACAAGTTTAGGTCACCATATTAACCTTATCTTTTATATTTAACTCTTAGTTAAATAGTTTAACTTTTACCGTGTCTTCTTGTATTCTTACACTATATGGTTAATAAACATACTATAAACTTCTAAGAGAACCTCAAGTGGTTAATTAATTATATATATAATAATATTTAATCCCTTTTTCGAAACCTTAGATTTTTAGGAATATTATATAATTTAATAATATAATATTTGTTTTAAAAACTCATTTATGACAATTTTGACACTATTTACTATTTGGTTTTTGTGAAATTCATCACAACTTCATTAGTTCAAACAAGATACATTGAATCAATAATATCATGTCATATTCACCTAGAAAATTTGTTTATGTAATAAAAACTTTTAAATTATGTTTATTTTAATATTTATAATACCATTTATTTGATTCTTTCATTAATAAGGTAATTACTACATCATTATTGTGTCATAAATAAATTTAACTATTCAATGACTAAAAATTATAAATAAAATACCATGATTTATGAAATAATTTTTTTATTTATAATGAATATTTATAGTCGAATTTATCTTATGTATAACCCAATATTAAAAATGGTTTAGTTATTTAACTTTTAATTTAACACTTTTAACTCTTCTTTAAATAAAATAATAATAAATGTCCTAATCTAATCCAAGTGGACCAAATAGGATCTTATTTTATTCTTAAGGTTGTTTTTGGTCGAATTAAACTTATCCAATCGAATTAGGACATGTTTTAGGGTAATTATAATATCATTTTTACCCTCAATTACAAAATCTAGTTTTAACTGTCATAAATATAAGTCAAAAGTTACTATTCACCAAAAAATATTTTCATCTTATTGAACCAAATTTTTCTTATTGAAGTCAACCGTGTCTCTCAGATTTTTGAAATTCAACTCACAAAAGTGGTAAAATTACGTTTTATGCAAATTTGCAAATGCTCCTAGAAGGTGGGTAAAAGGCGGTAAAAAGTTCAATAAAAATTTATACATCTAATTTTATTATAAAATGACTCTAATGAATGACATTGAACTTATATAGGTACTATATATCTATTTTGACTTAAAATAAATTTAAATAAAATAAATAATTATTTAAATAAAAAGTCAGTTTTAAACAACAACGCTGTGTTTTTCACTATTCATCAAAAATTGGATGTTTTCAGAAAAATACAAAAAATTTAACTTAAGATAATTTTGATATTCTGAATTCAAAAATGAATTCTATTTTACTAAATTGAAAACATAGAAGTTATATTAATTAATTTAAAATTAATTCCCGTTGTCAAGACCAAAAAAGTGATTTTTTTAAAAGTAAAAACCATCAAAAGATTGACATGTGTTTATGTCAAATTTAAATGTGAAATTGCTTATAATAACCTAAATTGTATTAAATGATAAAAATATAATCTAATTATTCTTCCAAACCATTCAAATGATTAATTTATCACTATAAATTATTTCGATTAAAAATGTTTTTTTCAATTAAAATTTAGTATTTTTCACTATTCATCAAAATATGACAGTTATCAGATAAGTACGAAAGATTTATCCAAAGTAAATTTTTATATCCTGATTATAAAGAAGAATTTAATTTCATTAAATTGAATATATAAAAGTGTCAAGTATTGGTTTTAAAAAGGGTTCGCCATTAAAAGGTGGTAAAATTGTATTTTTTGAAAAATGAATTTGTTCTCATATTATGTTAAGAAACCCATAATATGGGAGTTAAAATTATATAGAGTATATAAGATTCAAAATGTAGTTAATACTATTAATAACCAATTTTTGAATGGTAAGTTGTGGAGAGATCGAACTCAGTGTTGCGTGTAGCGCAAGTTATTGAATTACTTTAATGAGATAACGTACTATGAAATTGTCATGACCCGTCTCCCGGGACCCATGCCGTGACTACCCCAAGCCCGCCTTCCATAGGTCAGGGGTTGGAGACTAGCACCGAAAGGCATATTCCATAAAACTAGGAAGGAATTTCCTATATAACTTGCAAACACACACAACCAAGCACACAAAAAGATACATACAATAAGTAAACTGTATAACAAAGTGAGTACAATAAGTAATAAGGGCCAAAATACAAGTCCAAATAGAAAGTACAAGAAACTGAAAGTACAAGTAAACTGGAAACAACTCCTGTGAACACCAGCCTAGGATCCTACCTAAAGGGTAGGTACAGCTCTCGATTTGTCGTCTCTGCGGTATGCCTTGTCTAAGGTCTACCTCCGTGCTACCTCCAGTCCTGGTACTCACGTCCTCAATTAGTGTTGTCCACAGTCTGCACCAAACACAACGAGGTGCGGGCATAGCCCGTGTAGGGGTGAGTATAATGATACTCAGTAGGGAACCAGAGACCCTCAAGGTCTCACAAAATCAACAATGGGTAAACCACACAATAAGAAAATTAACTGATATCTATACTTAGGCATATGACCATACACATACCAAAGTTATCAAGTAAACCCATCTCAATCATGAGGAAATACAGGGTCCAAACCAAAAGCCCAAAGCTCAATTGTTCCATGAAGGAAGGAAAACCACAAACGTAAGTACCATACATGTACGCCACATAGAACAATACCACCAAGGTATTATCACGAACTAAGTACCACACAGGTACGAACTCAGACCACATAGGTATAACTTAAGTATAGTAGTAGAGATGATTAGATGTAACTATTGAATCCTCTTACTCTATAAGGAAGCTGACCCACACATGATCACTATGATCTGACCCACATAGGATTTCTAGGAGATGACCCACAGAGGATCGCTAGGTGCTGACCGACACAGGATCGCTAGGAGCTGACTCACACATGATCGCTAGGAGCTGACCCACACAGGATATCTAAGAGCTGACCCACATAGGATCGCTAGGAGTTGACCCACACAGGATCGCTAGGAGCTAACCCACACACAATCACTTTGAGCTGACCCACACAGGATCTCTAGGAGATGACCCACATAGGATCTCTAGGAGATGAACCACATAGTATCTCTAGGAGCTGACCCACACAGGATCGTTAGGAGCTGACCCACACAGGATCGCTAGGAGCTGACCCACACAGGACCCCTAGGAGCTGACCCACACAGGATCTCTAGGATCTGAACCACACAGGATTCCTAGGATCTAACCCACACAATATTGCTAGGAGCTGACCAACACTGGATTACTAGGAGCTGACCCACAAGGGATCACTAGGAGCTGACCCACATAGGATCTTTAGAAGCTGACCCACATAGGATCGCTCTTGATTCTTCTCGTCAAAGCCTGCTACTAGGTTTCTGCACTAAGCCTGCTTGTCTTCAGTAGGATCCACTCCCCAATTCACTGGTCAATACTCCAACTACCATGAAGTCCCATGAGGAAGTATCCCAAAGGAACTCCATTTCATAGGGGTATCAATGCAACATATGGTGGGTTAATCAGACACCCGGTCTGTGAGTTATTAGCCTTTTTTGTCCTGAGGGCCCGGTTGGATTTGTGCTCGATCCAACCCGACCGTTCCCCAAAATTATCCAAATATCTAGTGGAGTATATCAATGGGACCGTCTCAATACAAGGTTTTTGACGCCGCCTACGGTTCGTCAAACGGTCTCCAAGTGCCAAAGATATGGCAGAAAGTGCGTAAATGGGTTGAAGTGGGTCCGGCCAGGCCCGGGCTGGGTGGCCCAGCCCGATGGGTCTGACCCATCCTGCGCTGGGCGGCCTGGCCTGCGAGGGCCGTGAGGGGCCGCGGGGGTTGCAGAGGTCGTGAGTCTGCGAGGGGGCCGTAGAGGGCTGCCAGAGGCCGTTGGGGGCCCGAGGCCGTGGGGCGGCTCGGAGGGCCGCGAGTGGAGTGAGGTTGTTGGGTGACTCAGAGGGCCATGGGTGGTGTGGCTTGGCTACGGGCGGTGTGGCTTGGCTTTGGGCGACGTGGCTTGGCCGCGCGACAGCTTGGACAACCGCAGGGTGGTGCGGTGAGGCCGCAGGTGAAGGTGGTCGTGGACAGCGGATGCCGCGGGTGGCGGTGGCCACGGTCGGTAGATGGCAGAGCCGCGGGAGATGATGGCCACAAACGGTGTTGGCCGCAGACGGTATAGCCACTGGAGGCGGTGGCTGTGGGGTGACACTGTTGGCTTTGTCGCCTTCGTCACCTTCATCCATTGCGAAGAACACACCAAAGAAGCAGAATGACAGAGGGGTCATGCTATGTTTGTTTGGCCCGCACCCTCCACATTAGAGCAATAACAAGTGATTAACAAAATTGAATCAAGAATGTGTACGGAAGAAATTTTATAAACACCAATCCCCACAACCCTCATCAATCAATATTCCCAATCCCTCAAAATAAATAGAAGGGATGAACATGGGATGTGATAATCTCATAGAAATAAACCCCTACCTCGTTCATTTGATGCGTTGAAGATTGTCCGCAGGGAGTGAGACGATGTTGTTGGGAATAGATGGACGTTTGTGACATCATCGTTTCCCTCAATCATCAGTTCATTGACGTTGAAGATGTTCCTCATCAAAAAATGTCCTGAGGAAGAAGTCGGAGTCGAAGTTGGTGTTCTTCGTTGGTGTTCTTTATTAGAGAGATTTCTCCCAAGGCTCCTTCCTCATAAATCCACAAAAATGAAGAGATAGCCAAAATAATAGATTATGATATCTATTATGTTTTTGGCATAATTCAAATTGGAATAATTAATTAATTATGTTTTTGGGTAGGATTAATTATTTAAGTAAAGGGGTTGGCACAATTATGTGGGGAAGCTCAAGAGGTTTCCCCCCACTTAAAAGTGAGTTGAAGAGGTTTCAAGCCTGGGGTGGTCCCCACCACCATAACCTCTCATGGGAGGTTAGTTCAGGTGGTCCCCACCACCATAACCTCTCATGGGAGGTTTAGTTCAGGTGGTCCCCACCTATGAAACATCCACATGGAAGCTCAAACAAATAAAATAAAAATGTTACACAATTTTTATTTTATTTTATTCTTTCACAAAAAATCCAAAATTTAACTTTCACCCTCGACCAACTGTCATCGAGGTGAAAGTCTCCTTAAGCGAATACCAGTGCTGTGAGTTCAACGGTGCCCTCAGATTTCAATTCCGAGCACCAGTTCAAAAGTTAGAAAAACCCGCTTGCACGTTTACTGAACGCACCCGAAAAAAGGTTCATAAATTCATTCTGGGAACTCCATGCCTCGGAATCACGTGCCATAAATTTTCACAGACCCATAAAATTCCCATTTAATTAAAAAAAATTTACATGGAAGTTCCAGGTCTTTACATTCTCCCCACCTTAGGGTTTTACGTCCCCATAAGCCACAACTCAAACTAAGGGAACAAGTGGGGGTACTGGGCATGAATCTGAGACTCCCGCTCCCATGGGCTCTCCTGGAGGTTCCCATGCTGCCAGCGAATGCACATTAGAGGTATTTACTGTCTACGAAGGACCCGATCCTATCGATACTCAATATCTACTGGAACCTCCATAAAATTCACCCCATCATTGACGTCCCGCTCGCCATGTTCGATGTTGTGAGAAGGGTCGTGCACGTATCTCCTCAGCTGGGATACGTGGAAGACGTCATGCACCCAGTGCAACTGAGGTGGAAGAGCTAAGAGGTAAGTCACCTTGCCAACTCTACTGGGGACCTAAAAAGTTCCGATAAACCTTTGAGATAACTTACCGCCTCTTCCAAATCTCTACAAACCTCGTCGAGGTGAGACCCGTATAAAGACGTGGTCGCCATCCTTGAACTTCAGAGGTCTCCATCTCCTATTGGGATACGTATTTTTCCTGATATGTGCAGTCTTCATCTACTCTTGGATGATCTGCACCTTCTTTGTGGTAGCCCATACCATATCTGGTCCCACTAGTGCTGACTCGCCTGGGATAGTCCAACACAAAGGTGATCTGGATGGTCACTCGTACAACGCCTCAAAAGGTGTCATCCTAATGGTGGAGTGATAACTGTTGTTGTATTCAAACTCCACCAAAGTCAAGTGATCCTGTCAGCTACAACTGAAGTCGAGGATGCAAGATCGCAACATGTCCTCAAGGGTTTGAATGGTCCACTCAGTCTGGCCATCCGTTTGAGGATGGAAGGTAGTGCTCAAATGAAGCTTCATCCTGAAAGCCTCATGCAACCCCTTCCATAGCCGGGAAGTAAAACGTGCATCATGATTGAAGACAATCGTCAATGGTACTCCATGTAGCCGCACAATCTCCTACACATAGAGGCATCCCAAGATCTCTACTGAACCTTGCTCTCTGATCTGTAGGAAGTGGGCCGACTTGGTGAGTCGGTCGACGATCACCCAAATCGAGTCATGTCCCTTGGATTTACTTGGAAGTCCTATCACGAAGTCCATAGATATCCCATCCCAATTACACTCTGGGACCTCTAAAGGCTGAACCAAGCCTGCTGGTACCTGATGGTCCACCTTCACTTGCTGAAAAGTGAGTCACTGAGAAACAAACTCTACTAGTGCCTTCTTTATTCCCGACCACCAGTGCTATCATTAGAGATCATGATATGTCTTCTCCAATCCAAGATGTACCACTAGAGGGGATTTGTGGAACTCCCTCAAAATTTCCTCCCAAAGTAACACTGGTACCATGGTACATCCTATGAAGAGGATAATGTGCTCCCCACCTTGAGAAAATCCATCAGGTGCCTGCCTTGCAGATATCTGAGCACGTAGAGCCTCGCAATCAGCATCCCCATGATGCACCCCCTAACTCATTGAAGAAGTGGGGGTGTGACTGTAAGAGATTGAAGAAAACCTGCTCTATCTATATCCACAAAAGATATCTAAAAAGCGGCTAGCTGCTCCATCACCTCGCCTAGCATCTGTATAGCAGATCTCCTGCTGAGTGCATCCACTACAACTTTCCCCTTCCCAGGAGTATAGAATATCTCGAAGTCATAGTCCTAGAGGAACTCAAGCCAACATCAATATCTCAAGTTCAGGTCCTTCTAAGAGAAGATATACCTGAGACTCTTGTGATTCGTGTAGACTGTAAAATGTTCACCCATCAGATAGTGCCACCAAATCTTCAAGGAGAAGACCACTGCTGCTAACTCTTGTTCATGGGTAGCATAGTTCTGCTCATGTTGTCTCAGATATCGAGAACCATATGTGATCACTACTTGCTCCTGCATCCGGACACATCCGAGTCCAGTCCCTGATGCAACATAGTGGACTAAGTACCCTACTCCCTCCTCCGGTAGCCTCAAGATGGGTGCATTAGTCAGCCTCTGCCTTAGCTTATGAAAACTCCACTGGTATCTCTCCGACCAAACGAAGGGTCTCCCCTTCTTCGTCAATGCTGAAAGAGGTGCTGCAACTCTGGAGAAATCTTGCACAAACCTCTGGTAGTATCCAAGAAAAGCAGACGTCCCTCTCCCTTCAGGGAGGTATTCCTGGAAACATCTTTTGAAAAGATGTCCCCATGCTCTTCCACTCTTGTTTAGAACAGAAAACTCAAAACTTCTATACACGAGTTTATCTTGTGCTTCCCAAGTTTTCTTTTTTTCCGACCAAGGAAAACCCCATTCCAATGTTGTAGGTAAACCACAACCTTTTTTCCTAATACAATAAATCTGAGAATGAACTATGGATGTCCAGTCTATACCCAAACTAACATCGTAAGGCCTCGACGCTGCCACCAAGAGGCTCCAACTGAAACTCTCACCTCAAGGTTCAGATCACACCGTCAGTGTATGTTTGATTATAGAGTCTCCTCCCAAAGGTATCTCCAGACGTGAGGTTCAAGTCAATGGTTTAACCGGAAACTCTAGGTCTTGGACAAGATTCTTGGAAGGAAAGAATGATTGGTACCTATGTCTATTGATACGACATCTAGTATTAGACACAGACTATACCTCAAATCATTACTAGAGCCCTTTGGTCACACTCCTTGACTACCTGAAGCTACTCCCTTCCCCTGTCCTCCAGCTCCCTGAGCATGGTCGGGTCCACAAAAAAAGGGGTGGTTGTGACATGTCGAAATGTACACCACCTCATGCTGCTCTCCTAGCCCTAATACCACATCTGATTCCCTGTAGATTCATATTTCCCTGTCACATCCTCTTCCCAAAACATCTTACATTCCCACGTCTCTGAGGCTGGCACTATTTTTCTGCTTTCCAACTGCTAACATTCACTGGCAGTATCCGCTCATCTAAAGAACATTCAACCACAAAGGTTCCCTCCAGCACCCTAACATAAGTAGGAATTCATAGAGGAATATTAGTGGCTCAGATGTCCTTAAACACACCTTTCTCAGAAGTTTGATCCCTAAAGCACTGATCATATCATATTAATCTAGTACTAGGAAAGGTCGGTTCTCCTCGATGAATACTCATCTACCGACATGTAATGCTGCTAAAGCTGTAGAAGCTCTAGAGAACTCTCAACCACCTTCCTCAAGCTAGTCCTTAGCCGCCTATGAGTCGGGCTCGCCTTAGAACATGAGGGGTATCTGATGCTGAAACTCGCGTAAGGCACTAAGTCTATATGTGTCCTTTACCAGTACCACCGGTTGTAACTGCTGACCAATGAGTAGTGATATAGCTAACAACCTACCCAAAGGTACTATCTCGGGTAATGGTCCACATACTGAAGCCTCATCACTATGCGGACCATCCTCATGGTCTCTATCTGAAAAACGACTAGTAGATAAGGTCACCATCTACTCTATTGGTGTCTCAACTAGGCGGAACACTCTAGTAAATTCCTCCAGCCAGCCCTCAGCTACATGGGAATCTATGTTGCCTCGAAACCTCAGAGGCCTCACTGCTGAAACTCGTGCAACATGGTCAGCCGACATGCACAATATGCCATTTTGGCTGGTGGTAACTGCTGCCCAACAGGTGGTGGTGCAGCTGGTACACCACCCGAAGGTGCCAACATAGTATGAGGGCCCTTCACCGGAGTCTCGTCACTCGGTGGTCCGTCATCATGTACTCTCTCTCGGGAATCCTAGCTGGCTGTCTATGCGGTGGAATCCTGATAATGAACAGGTGTGCCATGGTCATTAAGTTATACCAAGTGAGCTAACTCAAAGAGATCACAAAGATAACTCTTGAAACACACACACAATCAATGCTTTTGTGCCCTAAGTCAGAAATCAGAAGTTAGGGTCCTGGTGTATAGATACGTCGGCTGCCGCACCCACATTGGGTTCCCTAAAATGATAACCACACTCACTACACTTAACGCTATTTCCATTAACAATAATAATTAGAGTCCTATGTTATACGGTAGAACCGAATCCTTTGATACCAATTTTTGACGACCCGTCCCCCAGGGCTCGTGCTGTGACTACCCCAAAACCGCCTTCCATAGGCCAGGGGCTGGTGACTAGCACCGAAATGTGTATTCCCTAAAACTAGGAAGGCATTGTCTTTATAAACTGTAAACACACACAACCAAACACACATAAAGATAAGAACAATAAGTAAACTATATAACAAAATGAGTACAATAAGTAAAAGGGGCCAGAATAAAAGCCCAACTAGAAAGTACAAGAAAATGAAAGTACAAGTAAACTAGAAACAACTCCTATAAACACCCACCAAGGATCCTAACTGAAGAGTAGGTACATCTCTCAATTAGTTATCTCTTCGGTACACCTCGTCTAAGTTCTACCTCTAAGCTACCTCTAGTCCGGGTAATCACGTCCTCAGTCAGTGTTGTCCGTCGTCTGCACCAAACACAACGAGGTGCGGGCATAGCCCATGCAGGGGTGAGTGTAACGATACTCAGTAGGGACCCCAAGACTCTCAAGGTCTCACAAAATCAACAAAGGATAAACCACACTGCATGAAAATAAACTAATATCTCTACTTAGGTATATGTCTATACATATTCCTAAGTTTTCAAGTAAACCCATATCAATCATGAAGAAACATAGGGTCCAACCCAAAATCCCAAAGCTCAACTATTCCAAGAAGGAAGGAAAACCACAAAGGTAACTATCACACAGGTATTCCTCACTAAATAATAACACTAAGGTATTATCATGAAGAAAGTACCACACAAGTATGAACTCAGATCACACCAGGTATAACTTAATTATAGTTGTAGAGATGATTAGATGTAACTACTGAATCATCTTACTCTGTAAAGAAGTTGACCCACAGATGATCTCTAGGAGATGACCCACACAGGATCCCTAGGAGCTGACCCACAAAGGATTTCTAGGTGCTGACCCACACAAGATCGCTAGGAGCTGACCCACATAGGATCGATAGGAGCTGACCCACACATGATCGCTAGGAGATTACCCACACTGGATCGCTAGGAGTTGAACCACACAGGATCTCTAGGAGCTGACCTACATAGGATCGATAGGATCTGACCCTCACAGGATCGCTAGGAGATGACCCACACAGGATCGCTTGGATCTGACCCACAAAGGATTTCTTGGAGCTGACCCACACAGGATGGCTAGGAGCTGACCCACACAGGATCGCTAGGATCTGACCCACACAGGATCGCTAGGAGCTGACCCACAAAAAATCGCTAGGATCTGACCCACATAGGATTACTAGGATCTGACCCACACAGGATCACTGGGAGCTAACCCACACAGGATCGCTAGGAGCTAACCCACACAAGATCACTCTTCATTCTTCTCGTCACAGCCAGCTACGGGGTTGCCGCTCTAAGCCTGCTCGTCTCCAGAAGGATCAGCTCTAAAAGTCACTAGTCGATACTCCAAATACTAAGAAGTCCCACGAGGAAGTATCCCAAAGGACCGACATGTCATTGGGGTCTCAACGCAATAGACGATGCATCAATCGGATGCCCAGTCTGTGAGTTATTAGCCTTTTTGTCTCGAGGGCCCGGTTGGATTCGTTCTTGTTCCAACACGACCATTCCCCAACTTTATCCAAATCTCCAGTGGGGTATACCAAAGGGACCATCTCACACGAAGATTTTCATCACCATAGACGGTGCGTCAAAGGATCGCCTAGTGCCAAAGATATGGCAGAAAGTGCGTAAATGGGTCGAAGTAGGTCTGGGTCCTATCCGACCTAGTCGGACCGACCCAGCCAGCCCAGCATGGGCCGACCAGGTTCGGGTCGACCCGCCTCGACCCTCTAAGTCCTTCCTAGCCTGCTGGGTCCGGCGTGGCCCGTGCTGTGCGGCCAGGCTGGGTGGCCCGGCCGGCGAGGGCTGCGACGGGCCGTAGAGGTCGTAGAGGCCGTGAGTCCGCGAGGGGGCCGCTGCAGGCCACAGGTGGTGCGGGGCTGTGGGGAGGCTCAGAATATCGTAGAAGCTCAGAGGGCCCGTGGGAGTTACGAAGCTGTGGGGTAGATCAGAGGACCGCGATGGCTCGGAGGGCTACGAGCGGGACAACTAGGCAGCAGGGCGGTGCAGACGGCCGCATGGTGGCGCAAACAGCCATAGGGCGGCATGGCCATGGGCGGCGGTGGCCGTGGATAAAGGAGGATTCAGGGAGCAGTAGCCATGGTCGGCAAAGGCAGCAGACGGCAGAGCCGTGGGCGGCGGTGTCCACGAACGGCAGTAGCCGCGGATGGCGGAGCCGCAGGTGGCAGGGGATGTAAGCAGCAGTGGCCGTGGTCGGTGGAGGCTGGGGACTGTGGAGCTACTGGCAGCAGGGGCCGCAAACGATGCTGGCTACGGACGGTGGAGCCACAGGTAGTGGTGGCCATGGGGCGGCGCCGTGACCTTCATCGCCTTCGTCCATTGTGAAGAACACCCCAAAGAAGCAGAACAACGGAGGGGTCATGCCATGTTTGTTTGGCCCGCACCCTCCGCGTTAGAGCAGTAGCAAGTGGTTCAAAAACTTGAATCAAGAATGTGTATGGAAGATATTTAAAAACATCAATCCCCACAACACTCATCAATCACTATTCCCAATCTCACAAAATAAATAGAAGGTATGAACATGGGAAGTGATAATCTCATTGAAATAAACCCCTACCTCATTCATTTGATTCATTGAAGACTATCCACGGGGAAAGAGACGATATTTTTGGGAATAGACGGACGTCAGTGATGTCGGAGTTTCCATCGATCATCGGTTTGTTGATGTTGAAGACATTCCTCGTCAACAAATCTCCCGAGAAAGAAGTCGAAGTCGAAGTCGGCGTTCTTCGTTGGAGAGCTTTCTCCCAAGGCTCCTTCCTCCAAAATCCACCAGAATGAAAAGATAGTCCAAATAATAGATTACGCTATCTATTATGCTGTTGGAATAAATTGAAATTAGAATAATTAATTAAATGAGTTGGTGAGTTGGCTTAATTTATTAAGGAAAGGGGTTGGCATAATTAAGTGGGGAAGCTCAAGAGGTTTCTCCCCACTTAATAAGGAGTTCAAGAGGTTTCAAGCCTCAGGTGGTCCCCACCACCATAACCTCTCATGGGAGGTTAGTTCAGGTGGTCCGCACCACCATAACCTCTCATGGGAGGTTTAGTTCAGGTGGTCCCCACCTATGAAACATCCACATGGAAGCTCAAACAAATAAAATAAAAATGTTACACAATTTTTATTTTATATTATTCTTTCACAAAAAACCCAAAATTTAACATTCACCCTCGACCAACTATCGTCGAGGTGAAAGTCCCTTTTAGTGGATACCGGCGCTGTAAGTTCAACAGTGCCCTCAGATTTCAATTATGATCACTAGTTCAAAAGTTATAAAATCCCACTTGCACGTTTACTGAACTTACCCGAACAAATGTTCAGAAATTCTATTCTGGGCACTTTGGGCCTCAGAATCACGCGCTGTCAATTTTCTTAGACTCGTACAATTAACATTTATTTAAAAAAAATTACATGGAAATTTCAGGTATTTACAAAAATATTTGGGTGTTACAGAAGATAATGAACCATGACTTATAGCTCAAGGTTCTGTGTAGAATTATTCCACTCATGAGGAATTAACTGATGAGACCCACACACTACAACACAATCACCTTGCATTAAAACTTCACCCAGCTCTATTTTTGAAGCACCAAAATAAATAATATATCTTCTTCCAAACTTAGGAAGAATCGTGATCATCACTGATGTTAGTGTTCTATTTAACACGTTAAAAGTTATCTCAAAAGCTTTAATCCAACAAAATTTCACACCTTTCTTGGTCAACCCCAAAAGAAACACTTCTAGACCTGAAATTATTAGATAAACCCCCTGTAATATCCATTTATACCTAAGAAGTTGCATATATCAAATACATTCTTGCACTACTCCTAGGAAACCGTGACACTCACATTATTTGGGTCAATAGATACTCCTACCACTGATATGATATGACCCAAGAAGTGAACCTTACTAATCCAAAATTGGAATTTAATGATCTTTCATATAGATGGTTCTCTCTTTGTGTGATCAGAATGATCTCAATATGGTTGGAATGGTTAGGTTTGGTGGTTGAATACACTAAGATGTCATCTATGAAGACAATCCCAATGGAATCAAGGAACGGGTGGAAACCCCATTTCATCAGTATCATAAAGACTACTCGTGAATTTTTCAGACTGAACATAATTAAAAGATACTCATATAGACCATAACGTCTTTGGAAAATTGTATGTGATATGTATTATTTCCCTACACGCACCTGATGGTAGTCCAACATCAAATCAATCTTGGAGAAAATAGTTTCTCCTCAAAGCTAGATGAAGAGGTAATCTATCCAAGGAAGTGGATACCAGTTCTTCACCATAACCTAGTTTTTTCATAGTTAATCCAATAACAATCTAAGGGTACCACCCACATTCTTGGAAAAAAGGATAGGTTAACCCCTTAGCGATGTGTTGGGTCAAATAAAACCCTTATCATATATATATTTAAAGGTTTTCTTATTTTAACAGAGCTCTAGAAGTTCCATACTATACATAATAATGGACACAACTGCCACACCTAGAACAATCTTTATAGTGAACTCGATCTCTCTCTCAGGTGGTAATCCAATGAAATTGTCATGGAAGATGTCCCTGAAATGATCCACCACTGGAGGAAATTCCACTACACTACTATAATTATATATATTTACGATGGGATCCCGTCACAAATAGCCTTTAGTGACAGGGGCCCTTCGCAAATAGTCCGTTGTAGAAAACGGCGTCACAAATACATTTATTTGCGACGAACCCATCGCAAAACATGGTTTTTGAGATGAGTTTTTTTCTCGTTACAAATAAGCCTATGATTATATACATTATATATTAATTAAACATTAATCATGGGAAATTTTCCCATCGCAAATAACCATCCGACAATATACATTATATATATAAAAAAATTTATGATGGGTCCGTCGCAAATAGTATTTGCGACTAACCCTGCACCCCATCGCAAATACTATTTATAAAAAATTATATTTAGATTATTTGCGATGGGATCCCATCGCAAAAGGTCCCATAACAAATACTAATCATAATAAAAAAATTATGATTAATGAAAAAATTATATTATTATTATTAAAATAATAAAAAAATAAAAAATATAATTTTTAGAAAAATAAAAAACATTAAAAAATATAATACTAAAAAAATATATTTAATAAAATTATGATTAATAAGAAATCAATATTAATATTATTAAAATAATAAAAAAATATAAAATTATTAAAATTCTCAATATTTAAAAAAATATATAAAAAATCATAAAATATTATTACTATTAGTAAAATAAAAAAATATTTAAAAATATAATACTAATAATAAATAATAAAGTATTAAAAATAAAAAGAAAAAAATTATGAATATTTGAACCAATATAAAAGACAGAAACTGTAAATAGTCCATATTACTACAAATCTTTAATTCTAATGTTTTTAACATAAAAAAAAATCACTGGGGGGGGGGGGTCATCTGATGGGGGAGGTGGTGGAGGTGGAGGAGATGGTGGAAGGAACTCTATCTCTAAACTACGAGTCAGACGACACTTGTACTCTATCTTCTTGTGATGCTACTACTGCTGCTACTACTCCCATCGACGCATCTCCTCCTCATGCTGCTATTGCTGTTGCTACTACCGCCAACACATCTCTTCATGATGCTTCTGCAAACTCTCTATAAGCTCAGCCTAAGTTCGCAACTGCTCCTGGTACTGTGAGGAAAAAGATGATTCCTCTCCACGAGCTCCTATCGAGCTGGATGCCGACATCACATCAGTACCATAATAAGTACCGGGAGTCAAATGAGAGCTGATACCAACTACTCAGCCCTTCTCAAAGATATACTGAGTCACATACATCCATGCCGCCTCATCGAAATGGTGGGCACTAGTCTGCTCAGTCGTCTCGTCCTGACTCTTAGCCTATGTCTGAGAGGTCACAGCCTCATATGACTCATTCAATTCCAATTTTAAATTAAAATGATGAAAATATTATATGCAGTTAATAAAAAAACATAAAAAATAATACTAACCACAATCTGACGCTAGTGATCACCTCCAATCTCTCCAGTGGCTGGATCACTGTACATCCTCCGATAAACGTCGAACTCTGTAATATCAAGATGCTCAACTACCTAAAGAAATATAAAATAAAATATTTATATTTAAAGTTAAATAAAATATTTAAAAATATACTTACCAGATGCTCTCTATGCATACTGAATATACAACTACCAGCTCGATGCGTCACCTCCTATCTCCCCTGATTCTGTCGTCCCACTAAATATCTCCTCTAAAATCCACCACCTAACTAGTGTAAATATAATCCATCCCAAACGTGAGATTAAATGTACTCTGGTCGTTAGTCTCTACAGGACTCATCAAATTCTGTCACTCCTACTTTCTTAATGGTTATTCTTCTAAAATTGTGCAAAAACTGACGAAAATGGTCACACATAGACACCTGCCATGCCGCGTGGATAGTGTCACACATGATATCATCGATGAGATACCATAAACCCTACAAATAATTTATAATATACATTTATTAGTAAAATAAATCTCAAAATAAATATTCTTTATTTACGTACCAGCCATTGATCGAACATGTTGTGCCGCACATCAATGGGAATCTGTTCCCATGTGATCCATGGCTGAGAAAAATAATTGCACAAGATAGCGCTCCCCTATCTAATAGCTACATGCGCAAAAATATGAAAAAGGAATAAATGATCAAACAATTAGTATATATATAAATAAATTAATGAAATCTAACTAAAATATATAGGTTACCATACCTCAATGTGTGTGGATTGAAGCCAAGAGGTGGACGCCGCTCGGGGATAGGGTCAAGAATCATTAGTCGCGCAAGACCGCGCCCCCTCCGCGTACCCCCTGAACCGCCAGTAGGCTGAGGGTCAGATGATCCAAAATCCCCCTCATCCAAAGGCATTTTAGCCTCCTGTAACCAGTGAAATATATCAGGATCCATCTGAAACAAAAAATGATTGTTGTTAGAATATAGTTGAAAATAACTATTATATATAGATATATATTAGTTTTGATTATAACTAGCATTTAAATGTGTCAATTTCCATATTTTCCCTTATCTTCGTAGCAGTCCATGTCAATGTCTTCCTCTTCCTCCTCAGCATTATCACAATCCATATGAGTTTCATTTTCTTCATCTATTGTCATTTCAAATTCATTTGTAACATCATTAACATCTTCATCATCATCGATCCTTAATTGTGGGGTTTCATCATCAATATTCACGTCTCTTTGTGAAAACGATGGATTTTGAGCAGTCTCTTGAAAATTTTCAATTCCTTCTACTTCAGCGGAACCACATTCAGTTTGAGTAAACTGATTTTCCCGAGATTTCATTTTTATTATGCTCCACCAATCACTCAAGTCTCTTGAAGTAGCACAGTACTTTGCGTAATAAATCTGAAGTGCCTATTGAGCCGGTTAAAATGGTTCATTTACTGAAAGAAGACTTTTATATTTAATTTCGACGATTCCATGAGTCGGATGAACATGAAATCCTCTCTCAGTATCCAACCACCAATATTTAAACATCGTTATGTAATTATGTCCTAGATAACATAGCTCGATAATTTCATCCAGAATTCCATAAAAGTCAACTTGAATTTCTCTCTGATGCGATCCTCTCAAGAAAACTCCACCGTTCATTGTTTTTTTGATTCCCCATATGCATGTGTATGAAATTGAAAACCATTCACCACATATTCATTATAAGATTTAACTATTTTGGATGGTGGGTTACTCAATATACATAGTCTCTTATCAATTTTATCAGCATGTTGAGACACCTGAAATTTTTTAAAACAATTATAAATATGATAAATAATAAACAGAATTGATATTAAACCATCAATAATTTATGTTACCATTTTTTGAAACCATTGAGAAACTTTTTTTGTCTGCGTTCTTCAAGAGAAGCTGTAGTAATTTGTGGAAGTTGTTTCTTGATATTATTATCATATAACGTACAAATAAAATAAGTTTACATACTACTACATAAATTATAGAATAAGTGATATAAGCACTCACAATGCAATTGATATCATTTCTTCACTGTTGATAAAAACATATGTATGAGCTCTGTGATGTTCATCATCTGAAAACCATCGTTCCCGAACTCCACCGAAACCAAGATTTAGATGATTAAAAACTGATAATTGATTATCCATTTCATCATTAACATTCCACTAATTTCATCCCATGCGATTGTGTTTTGAGGGATATTGAGAATAAAAATAACGAGAGCATAGAAAATAAATTTCCTCTTGCAAATAAGCTTCAACAATTGAGCCTTCAACTAATGCTTTGTTATGTACTTTTTTCTTCAATTTCTGCATGCATCTCTCGAATGGGTACATCCTTCGAAACTGTATGGGACCCCCACATTTATCTTCATGTGGAAAATGTAATATCAGATGTTCCATTGAGTCAAAGAAAGCCGATGGAAAGATTTTTTCCAGTTTATATATAATTACAGCAACATATTCTTCCTATTTTCTTAGGGCATCATAGTTTTTTGTCACTGCACAAATGTATCGAAAAAAATATGATATATCTGTTATCAAATCCCAATTCATATAATTCAACTAACCTCTAAATCCAATCGGCATAAGTCTTTCCATTTTAACATGACAATCATGACTTTTTAATCTGGTAATATAACCATTATTAACACATCTACCCAAATTGGAAGCACAACCATCTAGAAGTCTCAAATCTGCAATCCACTGAAAAAATAATAAGCGACTCTCTTTAGACAGTGTATAAGCTGCTTTTGGATTTATTAACCTCTGTGATCTGACATTTTAAAATAGTTCAAGTTCTGGTCGCCTGCAAATTTGGGCAAGATCTAATCGTGCCTTTACTGTATCTTTGGTCTTACCTGGTGTATGCAAAACTGTATGAAATAAATTATCAAAATATTTTTTTTCCATATATTCATTACATCCAACATGTGGTGGACCAACACATCCGAAAAATATGGAAGATCCTAAAAAATGCTTCGTTTTATCCAATTATGTTCTTTTCTAAAGCCATCAATTTTCTATTGGATTACTTTTGGCCCAAATGTGGTGGGAGGTAATTAAAATACAACTGATTTTAGCTCTATACCTTAGATCATCTTTGGAGGTTCATTCCTTTCAATTTTCCCTTTTCTGAAATAAGATTTTTTCCTTCGAAAAGGATGATCGGTGGAAGACATTTACGGTGACAGTCATAATAGCAAGTTTTTTTCCATTGACAAGCATAAAGGATTTTTTTGTCTTTCATACAGTAATGACATGATTTCAGACCATGTGTACTCCATCCAGATAACATGCCATATACTGGAAATTTACTAATTTTCCACATCAATGTAGCTTTTAATATGAAATTTTGTTATGCAGCAACATAATATTTACTAACACCATCACTCCATAATTCATTTAACTCATCCATCAATGGATACAAATAAACATCAATATTCTTTTTTAGATGTCCAGGGATTAATAGAGTCAAAAAAATATCGGGCTCCTTTATCATCATCCAAGGAGGTAAATTGTACGGAGTTATAAAGATATGCCAACATGAATACTGACAACTGTAAGAACCAGTGTGAGAAGCATGAAATTAAATGAGCCATCAGACAAAAGAGCCCCCTTTTTGTCGATGAATCCTCTTCTTGTAACTGTCACCACCTGAACACATTATAAAAAATGTGGCCTTACGAATGCATATGCAAACTCGTGCATACGAGATTGGATATGCATACGTAGAAGCATACTTTTTATAATTTTTTGCGTTAGTGAAAGCTAAAAGTAGAAGAGTCATCGAGCAAAAGGAGTGCCGTCAATCCACTAGAAATTGTGCCAAGTTATTACAAGTTATTAGAATTTATTCTTATTTATTCCTATTTATTACTATTTGTTACTATTTATTTCTAATTTATCCTATTTATTATTAATTATTCCTATTTATCAGTAATTATTCCAATTTATCACTTATTATTACTATTTATTTCTAATAATTATTATTTATTCCTAAGTATTCCTATTTATTAGTATTTATTATAATTTATTCCTATTTATCACTAATTATATCTATTTATTACTATTAATTTCTAAATATTACTATTTATTGCTAATTATAAATATTTATTCCTAATTATTCTTAATTATTGCTAATTATTCCTAATTATTCCTAATTATTCCTAATTATTCTTAATCATTATTAATTATTCCTAATTATTCCTAATTATTACTAATTATTTCCATTTATTACTATTTATCCCTATCTATTCGTAATTATTCTTATTTATTACTATTTATTGCTAACTATTCCTATTTATTACTAATTATTCCTATTTATTGCTAATTATTCCTATTTATTGCTAATTATTCTTATTTATTATTAATTATTCATATTTATCACTAATTGTTCTTATTTATTAGTATTTATTCCTATTTATTAGTATTTATTTTTATTTATTCATATTTATTATTATTTATTCCTATTTATTACTAATTATTCCTATTTATTACAAATTATTCCTATTTATTACAAATTATTCCTATTTATTACTAAATGTTCCTATTTATTGCTAATTATTCCTATTTGTTACTAATTATTTCTATTTATTACCAATTATACCTATTTATTACTAATTATTCCTATTTATTACTAATTATTCCTATTTCTAATTATTCCTATTTATTACTAATTATTCTTATTTATTTCTAATTATTCCTGTTTATTACTAATTATTCCTATTTATTACTAATTATTCCTATTTATTACTATTTATTTCAAATTATTCCTAATTATTACTAATTATTCCTAATTATTTCAAATTATTCTTAATTATTACTAATTATTCATAGTTATTCCAAATTATTCTAATTTATTACTAATTATTCCTATTTATTAGTATTTATTATTATTTATTCCTATTTTTTATTTATTACTATTTATTACTAATTATTTCTAATTATTACTATTTATTGCTAATTATAAATATTTATTCTTATTTATTCCTAATTATTCCTATTTATTCCTAATTATTATTAAATATTCCTAATTATTCTTTATTATTCCTAATTATTCCTAATTATTCCTAGTTATTCATAATTATTCCTAATTATTCTTAATTATAACTAATTATTCCAAATTATTAGTAATTATTTCTATTTATCACTAATTATTACTAATTATTATTGATTATTTATATTTATCACAATTTATTTCTTTTTATTACTATTTATTGCTAATTATTCTTATCTATTGCTAATTATTTCTATTTATTGCTAATTATTCATATTTATTGCTAATTATTCCTATTTATTAGTATTTATTCCAATTTATTAGTATTTATTTCTATTTATTACTAATTATTCATATTTATTACTAATTATTCCTATTTATTAGTATGTATTCCTATTTATTTCTAATTATTCCTATTTATTAGTATTTATTATTATTTATTCCTATTTACAAGTAATTATTCCTATTTATTAGTAATTATTCCTATTTATTAGTAATTATTCTTATTTATTATTAATTATTCCTATTTATTATTAATTATTCCTATTTATTACTAATTATTCCTATTTATTACTAATTATTCCTATTTATTACTATTTAT
Source organism: Viscum album (assembly GCA_963277665.1). NCBI lineage: Eukaryota > Viridiplantae > Streptophyta > Magnoliopsida > Santalales > Viscaceae > Viscum > Viscum album. Next base: position 1,512,038,299 of record OY728127.1, on the reverse strand, counting down.
TCTTATTTATTACTATTTATTACTATTTATTCCTATTTATTAATATTTTTTACTAATTATTTCTATTTATTACTAATTATTCCTATTTATTACTAATTATTCTTATTTATTCCTAATTATTCCTATTTATTACTATTTATTCCTATTTATTACTAATTATTTCTAATTATTACTAATTATTCTTATTTATTTCTATTTATTCCTATTTCTTACTATTTATTTCTAATTATTACAATTTATTTCTAATTATTTCAAATTATTCTATTTATTGCTAATTATACCAATTTATTTATAATTATTCATATTTATTGCTAATTATAAATATTTGTTCCTAATTATTTCTAATTATTCCTAGTAATTACTAATTACTCCAATTTATTTCTAATTATAAATATTTATTCCTAATTATTTCTAATTATTCCTAATAAATACTAATTATTCTTATTTATTACTAATTATTCATATTTATTATTAATTATTACTATTTATTAAAAATTAGTACTAATACTTTTAATTTATTATTACAAATAAATACTATTAACAAAACAATTTAAATCTAATTAAATGAAAACTAATAAAAAATAATTAAAATTTATATAAAAAAAATAAAATAAATATTAAATTAAATTAAATATAAATACCTTTAAAATTGATCTTCTATTGATGTAGACGACTTCAAAACTTTTCATAAAAAAAACTAACTCAAACAAATTCTCACTCTGAAAATAGGGTTGAGAGAGAGAGAGAAGGTGAGAATTGAGAGGGGGATTTGAAAAAATGGATGGGGGGTATATATAAGTTAGATTAGTTACAACGAGACCTTTTGCGATGGGACTACCGTCGCAACAGATGCCTTTTGCGACGGGGTCCGTCGCAAATACCTTTGCCCGCATTAATTGCTTTCAGCGGTTAAAAGGGTATTTGCAACGGGACCAGTCACAAAATGTATTTGCCGACACACGTTTTGCGACGGGGCATCATCCCGTCGCAAAAACCCATTTACCGCCGCCGGGTATTTGCGATGGGACCCATCGCAAATAACTTCCGAGCGACAAACCATTTGCGACAGGGAAATTCACCCGTCGCAAATAACCTTCCCGTCCCAAAAAAAAAACAATCTACTGCCACTGAGTATTTGCGACGGGACCCGTCGCAAATACCTCCGAGCGACGAACTATTTACGATGGGAATATTACTCCCGTCGCAAATAAGCTTCCCGCGGTTTGGTGCGCAATCCGTGCAAAACCGTGCATTACTTTTTGCGACGGGCCACCAAATCTCGTCGTAAATAACAAGATATTTGCGACGGGACGACTCCCCCGTCGCAAATAATATCTAGACTGGACGATTTGCGACTGGATAATATCCCGTCGCAAAAGGTTGTTTTTCCCGTAGTGCTAGCTTAATCCCCTGATCTCTTATAAAGAGACTGGTCATCTAGGGTGTCACTCCACCTAGCCGAGTTTGGTTGAGTCCATATCAACTTTCCTGAATATCCCATTCACCCTTATTGATATATGTGATTCCCTCGAGAGATACGAATTGTTCCAAAAAATGATAAAAATATGCCGGGGACCAATAAGTCACAAGCCAATCCATACTGAGAATGACATCAAAGTTAATCATATTGTGGATGAAGAAACTCCGTAATAATTGGTACCCACCTATATCAAGGGAGCACTCTCTACACTAGCATATTCCCTCTAATCTAACTCCTAATGGTGTGTCAAGAGTCATAACACCACTGAAGTACTCCAACACTAAACTTGGAATTCCCATAGTTGAATTAGATAGAAAAGAGTGTGATGTACTTGTATCAAAAGGGGAAAAACTATACTGTAGGCTACCAGAATAGTACCTATAACCATATATGGCCCCAAACTCTACTCCCCTAGCATGGTATACACTATATAAATATGGCAAGAAATCCATCCCTGAGATGCTGCCTAAGTAGCTTGGGCGGGTCAACTCTATTGACGCTGAAAGCTTTAGGCCTGACTACATCAGCCACAACCATCTGCTCGACCTGAATGACTTGTAGAAGACTATATTCGTTTCTAATGAGGATTCACTGATCCTACATTGGAATATGGTGTCATAAAATATCCACACTCACTTGGAGCTAAAGGAAATGATCGGCAGAAATGATGGGGGTGACCCATCCTGTTGTAAGTCCAATACTCGACCAGGTTCCTCATAAACTGGGGATTTTTATGACTTGGTATACTGAAGTGATGACACACCATAAATCTGTTGTAGCATTCCAACTAGCTGTTACCAACCCCACATGTACCCTCAAAGCGTTGCTTCCTGCCACTAGACAAAGTACTGCTTTGCCCAAAATCTGAACTGCCCTACTTCATGTCGCTTGATTCCTTTAGGTTCCACTCAGTTACGAGGTTCTGGATCACTATTATTGAAATACTAGTTAGTTTAAAGACATTCAAATATGAACAAATGGAATATAAAATCCCATATTCAAATCTCCTCATATTAGTTAGCTCATCATTGGTCAACATCGGTGTGAAATTCAGTAATTCAGTGAAGCGAGTTGAGTATTCCATCACTATCATATCACCTTGGTAAATGTGTGTGAATTCCTAAATGTGAAATTTTCTCAGAGTATAAGGGGAGAATAAGTCAAAGAAGGCTGTCTGGAAGTCCTCCCAGAACATACCCTGATGATGAAAAACCTGAGTAAGGATGTTCAACCAAATCTTAGAGGAGTCACATAACATATAGATCATGATCTTGACCCTCTACTCTAGAGGCATCTCGATATGATCAAATATGGACTGCATAGTCTTTATCCATGATTCAGTAGCATAAGTTCATCCATCACCCAAGAAGGTGGAAGGATGCTACTACTAGAACACTTGTGTCAGATCTACCATAGAAGGGGCAGGTTGAGGTGAACCCTAAATGGTCTTCATAAAAAAAATAATATTTCATGGAACTGAGCATCGACACATAGTGGAAGTTTTGTTGGAGGTGCCTCAGGTGGCACTACAAGAGGAATCATGGGTGGATTGGGCCCCACCAACTCTGGAGTATGCACATCACCACTTTTCGGGCGTACAATATGAGGTCATCCCGGTGGCATAGCTCTAGAATATCCAAGTGTATTCCTCAGATTGAATTTATAATAGACAGGGAAAGTATTAAATAAGAGATAATAACAAGCCTTCCTAAGATTGAAACACACCCATATCCCTACTCCAAGAGCCTTTTATGGATGATAAAAATGAGTCATATAAGGATCATAGGAGACACAACCTACTACCCACTACTAAGGTTGGGTTAGGGTCAAAGTATAATATTACACAGATAAGGGGTCCATTAATTATAAAGGTTATATTCAATTTGATTCATTAATGTATTTAGGTTACCTTTAAGTGGTTAAATTAGATGAATCACCATCTCTAATTTATATGGTCCCATACACCTAATAAATTGGATGGTGGTATCCATTTAATCATAAGAACAACACATTCCAGCCCATGCAACTGATTGTCCATGGCTCAACATTCCACAATTTTCTACTTAAGGTATCTATCTTAACCTATATAGGGAAACACTATTGGGTGGAGGCAGATACTTTAAGTTCCAATTGAGTTGTCCCAGTTCCTCAAGAAATGTTAGAACATGTCAATATATAAAAATCAATGCACTTAAAGGCCAACCAAAAAAGAAAAATCAAAAACCACATGAAATATAGGAAATGCCTGCTGGAAAGTACATATGGTATGGAATAATGCATGGAATTTTATATCCCATAGTTCCTATCATGATACATGATTATAATATTCCCTCATATCTTCTGGCCAAGGCTAAAAAACCCACTTTAATGATGTCAATATTAATAACAAATCAATGATTGTGAGTCAACCAACGGTGAAATTCATGAAATGGAAACAATGTAAGCAATAAAAACATTTAGTCGACCTAGGTAATTTGAGTTTACATTGTACGTGGGTTACTACTCCCAGAAAGGGGTTCATTACCAAATTCCAATGTCCTAGTCTCCTATCTAAATCCTAAATAGTAAGACAAAAGGAAATGACCTCTGATAACACTTTTTAGTGTCCCTCCCTGAATTCCATTTCAAGGTTCCCTAAGACGGTGGCTACATGACCTTAAACACGCCTCCCCAAATGCCAGAGGCTGCCGACTATTAGTGAGGGTCTTATAGTGTGTCTGTGGAGAGACCATTCCCTTATTGATTAGAGTTTAGAACAACAATATATATATATATATATAATATTATAAGAAATAGAGGAATCAATAATAACTAGAAGACAGATGTGGAACCATAATAAGACATACAACCTAATTAAACGAAGTGAAGAAGCTGAATAATAATAATAACATATGTTATGATGATCATGGTGATATAACTATACAAAAAATGAATATTCAAGGGGTAGTGGATATATTCATATAATGCATGTTAAAAAAATATACAAAAAATTCAAAAAAATTATACATATAGCATCTTTATCATAAGCTGAGTCCTCTGCCTCCAATTCAATCATAGAGATGGAAATCAAGCTTCAGAAGTTGGATGCTTCCATTTATCTATACCTATAGTCATAAAGTCTACTTGAGTACTAACGTTGGCTCAAGTAGGATGTGATATAAATTCCCAATAGGCCGCCACCAAAAGTGTCTAGCTCAATGCATTCATGAAATATGAAATGTAAAGTGTGCCAAAAAAATAAATTCTTGAATGAATGAATAAATAAAAAAATAACTGGACTAGGTTCCAATAGGATACCTGTCCAGTTCTACCTGCTTCAACCTAAGATGGTGAGTCTAAACCAGAGGATCCTATAGTGGTAAAGTGATTTACATAAAATATAATGATATGTACTATCCACAAGATTGTGTTTGGTCTTGGAGGATACATTCCCTAGTTTCTAAGACCAATGTTTTATTTCTTGTTTGAAAATTTGAATATTCTTTTTAATTTAATCAAACACTCTTTATAAAATATAGCGATTCACCCAGAGACTGCCCTTGGAAATTAAAATAGAAAATTACAATTAATTGCTCAAGGGTCTTGGTATATGTACAAGCCTATGAGTCCATCCAATGAGACCCAAGAATGAATTCCTAAGTGACACACTAGTCACAATGTGATATTGTCAAGATCTAACCTCTGAGTTAGTACTTGGTATCGCACGTAGGGGACCGAGTCTCTCTCATGGCATGGTACAACCATCATGGCATCAAGAATGTCTAAGGGGTCTCCCCTAGGGAATTGGTTTCACTTTCTTGAAGGTAAAATAGAAAACACAGGGTGATCCCATCCCATACATAGCTAGAGTCTCTCTTGACTTGTTTACATGCATAAATAAATTCTAAATATAAGTAACATTGATCCCTCTCAATGCATACTTAACTAGAGACACATTTATTCACCCATGGAACTATATAAGGATATGACTTGGTTAAAAAATCCATACCATTTAGAAAAATAAGAACTTATAACATTAAATCAATATTGGTCAAGGAATTACAATTTAATGGTCATTTTTGTAATGAGGTACAAAGCATTAAGAACTTGTCCAGTTAATTTAATTGGACCACTTCCTTTATGGCATGGGGTATATGGGCCTAACTCATGACTCATAACCCAATACAATCCAACTTAAAAAACTCAAGGTATCAATCATAAGCATCATACCTCAAAGGATGTTTAATCTATCTATGGGGAGGGGAAATTAAGGCTCAAGAGTAGATCACACCTATTGGTTAACATAAATTCAATGAAATCAACCCAATGAGTTTATTCACTAATATATTGGGTTTCAATTGGTAATGCAAGGAATCAATTTTAATTTAATTAGTAAAATTAATGTGTCACTGGAAATGTCCATCTGACGGCACAATGTATCATTTTATATGACACAAAAATAATGGGAAAGAACCTAGACCAACCACCTTATCCTTGTAGTGAATCCCTCATCCAAAGTTGTCCTTTGATTCAAGATAGGTTATAAAAAAAATAAAGAAACTGTCAAATTCAATGAAAATGGGGAAAATGACCTTGCACCAAGATAACAAAACATATGGGATGAGGAACTCAAAAATAAGGGAGAGTATTTAATATCTCACCTCTATCTTCCCAATGGATTCAATAGTGAACAAAATAGATGTTGGATGAAGGAGTTGTAACGACCCAAAATTTCATTAATGGAAATCCCACTTGATCTAATTAAATGTCTCATTATGTGAATGTTTTGTAAACTTCTTTGGTTTTGTGATTTGGATTTTTAAAATACCATTAAGAAATGTGACCATTGCTAATATAGCCATTGAACAGTGATCACATGATTAGTATAAATATAGGGCTTTAACAAATATGATTTACTCAGACAAAGGAAACGATGGCCTCATCCTGTATACATTCCCCAAATCAAGCCCACTTGTTGGAGCTCCGAAAGGATGTGGAATCATTGGGCTTCTCTCTTGACCAAGACCAAGCTGAGCTTGAACAAATTAAGCTTGAGCGGAACCGACTATGGGAGAAATGGAAGTTAATAGAGATTACCACCCGAGCGATGTTATCTGAGCCACCCCAAGAGTCTTTCACCATCGCACACCTTACCCTCCGTTCTTACACGGGTGTTATAAGGGGTTATGTAACAATACCCTAGAACTATGACTATGTACATTATTTTTGTATAAATAATGTGCATTCATTTTATTATTGTTACTTTGTAAAGAGTTTTTAAAGCACAAATAGTATTTTTAGTTAATATTCAACTAAGAAATCTATTTTGATGAATTAATGGATTTTTTAATTAAAAAATATTTTAATAAAATATTATTATAATTAATTTTTATTAAATATAAATTATCATATAATTTTATGAATGCAATTGTAATTTTTATTATGGTTTGAAAGCCGTTTTTGTCAAAACCCATGAATTTTCGATAAATGTCAGTTTTTATATTAAAATTAAAAATTCACATATTTAGAAAATTATTTAAATAAAATGAATATTATTTTTGGAATCAGGACGTCAAAAATATCCAATAGTGAATTTTTCTTAATTTTCTGAGACAGTCGGACTTTTGGGTAAAAATTAAATACCGTTTAAATATATAATGTGTTTTATGACATCATAATGACCCAATAATGATGTAATAAAATACTATAAATGATATCTTAGGCCAGTATATGTTTTTACATTAAAATAATTTGATCTTATGCTTGTTTTATTTATTTTACAATGCTTTAGTGGACCCTCCAAGACTTCTAAAACATTTTGTCTTTTTAAATTATTTTCCTTGAGAGTGTGACTCACTTACTCATAAGCACCCTCAATATTTTAAGAAGTTCGGTCATTGTACTTATAAAATATTTTTTTCTACTACCCTTTTGAAAAAACCATGGGCAAAAACCATTGTCTGGTTTGTGGTATTGATTAGTTTAATGTGTGGTGACCCAAACGTAATTATTAAAGAATTATCTCTCCTTTCCTATATAAACCCACCCAAGCTCCCACTTCCTCTTCAGTCAAAGCCTTTGGAGTTCAACCAACCCCTTCCATCCTATATATATAATCCTACCAAGGTTCCCTAATCTCCCAAGAAGCCTCTCTCAAGCATCTCCTAAGCCTTTGGGATCACACTTCCACGTAAGGGATTTCTTCTTTTCTCATTTTTGTCTCAATTTCATTATGTTGTTATTCCCTTTTGTTTTCAATTATAAATACAGGAGTATGATTTCGTACCTCCCCCATACTTCCCTCTATATGTTTGAATGATGATATACCCCTTTATCTCTCATTAAATTCCCCTCATGTACACCTGTTACCATGCTGAAATTCCATAAGGAATCTCTCTCTCCTAATTTATATTCAAGCAATTATTTTGTATTGTGAATATAAATTCCATTACTTATATTGGGAAATGTATATATATGACCACATTACTGTGAATTTAATGTAAATATTATGAGACCCATTTCTCTCTCATCAACCATTTTTATGAATTCCTATGTCACGCCATTACGCTGCCGAAATTGCACTGTGATTTTCCAAGCCAATGTCATTGTGTAGTGAATACCATGCCCATTTCACTATCAAGGGTATTCAAATTTATGAACATTTACTTATTTATTATAGTGTTTCATGTGTGAATTCCACATTTCCTTTATCGTGGAATAAATGACGAGGTTTAATGAATCCATGCTATATGATCCATGTGGCACATTTATGCATGAAATGAAATGTTTAAGAAGGGTGCACCCTGATAGCACTCCAATGCATTGTGTAAAGATTAGTATCATGATAAGTCTAGTACAATGAGGGTTTACTCATGCTCCATGTTCAATTAGCCTTGGATCATGATAAAATAATGTTAAATGTTGTTTCCACTTTTCCATATTAAGATTATCATTCTTTATCATTCCTTTATGTTAATGTTTCTCTTGTGCTCCATTGATATGCCTATTGTCAAACATGTACTATATTCCTCATGTTATTACATGTTTATTCTCTTATTGGGCTTTATATATCACCTTTTTATCATGCATGTCATCATGTTATCCTATAGAATGCTAAGTATGAGGGAATGTAGTGGTCATGTAAAGGAAGTTTTTAATAAAGATGTTGTATTTCATGTTCTAAGTTGTTATGTAAAGATCCTAAGCCCCAAAAATACTAGACCTCTCAATCTTATATGTTTTATCATGTGAATAATATGTAATAAATCATTTTTAATTGTGTAATAAAGAGCAGGGTTTTTATATTTGGTATGAGAGGACACGTTTAGTTATTTTTGGGATTAGGATTAGGAAACCCTAGTGACGACTTAGAGACAATAATAAGTACAGTAAAAAATAACCTAAGTTTGGTGAGTATTGAGTAAGTGGTTTATCAAGAAAATACATCCCTATTTGGATACAAGTAGATAGAGGTGGCTCTAGCACAGATGTATCCTAGGGGTAAAACCCGAAAACACATCTTTGTGCTAGACTCAAATGGGAACTAGTGCACGATAACGGGCCTTGATACACTCTTGGTTACGACACTCCTGGGGGATATTATTTGGTAAATTCAAAAGCTTAGTATGAACCATTATTAAGGGAAAAAAATCCCCTAATAATATATGTTGGAATGTATATCATGGATAAAATAGATTGAAGCCTATAGATTCATAAGTTAAGGAAATAAATGTAATGTATATGTCATCCGTTTTGTCTTTAGATTACCATTTATGTGTTACCCCGAACATCCCTTTTATTCCAGCCAATGACCGGTAGTATGAGGACTTGGGCTAACAACAGATGTGAAGATCAATGTGATGATTTTTATAATGATATTCCCAATCCGATGGGAGTGGGAATCATGAACTTTGTCACGCTTGTCTCTCATTTAACTCAATATTTGAATAGAGACGTGGGTCAAGAGGAACCTTCAACCCCCCTAAGAAAGAATAAGTCACTATCAAGAGCTTCATGAGACAATGGCCTCCTACTTTTAATGGATCATCTGATCCCTCAATCTCAGAACAATGGATCAACTCCATGGAAAATATCTTCTCCATACTTTAATGTTCCAAAAAAGAGAAGGTTATCCTGGATGCGTATCGTATGGAGGGTGAATATGATCAATGGTGGACATTGATAAAAAAATACAAAGCTTGAGGAGGAGATCGAGGAGTTGGAATGAAAGGATTTCCAGAACATGTTTTTCGATAAATATTTTCCACACACCCTCCAACTTAAGATGGAAAGGGACTTCCTTTCCCTAAAGAAAAAAAGATGATGAATCTGATGGATCGTACGAGACAAATTTCACAAGGCTTGCATGATACACCTCTGGCTTTGTCGTTACCCCCAAATGCAATGATGGCCGTTTCTTTGGTGCATTGAAACCTAGCCTATAGAGAGATCTGGCGATTCGTGACTTCGAATTCTATGAGGAAATTATCTGATGTTCCCTCAAGGTCGAAATGGTGATCGGAGAATATCAAGGGTATCACATGGATTAGAAGAATAAGGTGGAATTTAATGCTGGTGGTTTGATGGATAAATCCAAAGATGTGAAGAAGATCTTGCACCCCACTTTCCAAAGGTGTGAAAAGAAGCACCCCATAATTTTCCTGAAGTGGATGAGGAAATGCTTTAGGTGTAGAAGAGAAGGGAACCTAGATATTAACTATCAGCAAGAAAAAACCGTGACTGCGATAGAGGAGAGGAACTCTCTGCTCTACCTTCAACACATTTTTCATTGCTTCAACTACAAAGAACTGAGGCACTTTTCAAATCGGTGCCCTAAGCCAAGCTTTTTTGAAGGCAACCCACAACCTATAAGGTAAAAAGGGAGAGGTTTTTCCATCACTACCGACGATGTGAACCCCAAAAACGAAGTGGTGACGGGTATTATGGTTATTCATTCAAGAATAGTGAATGTAATTTTTGATTCTGGTTCAACACATTTTTTTATATCCCAAAAGATTATTAGAACAATCCCAACACCACCACAAATCATGGAAATAAAGATGTCGGTGAGTACAACAAATGGGGCAATCATTGCATCCCATAAATATAACTCCTACCCTATCATAATTTGTGGATTGAACTTCCCAGAAAACCTCGTCATACTCCCTCTGGTGGAATTCGATGCAATTTTTGGCATGGATTGTCTTTACTTAAATAGAGACAACATAAATTGTCATGACAGAGAAATCACTCTCACCGTGATACGAGGTACCTGGGGCCCACAACTAGCTAGTGCCTAGGGGTTATTTCACATTTCTTGTTCTCACTAGATATTTTTTGCTAACCGTCGGCATATGGTATGAGTGGATGGAAAAATTCATTAGCTTTGGTATTTATTTTAAAAGTGTTTATTCTTTAAATTAGCCCACCGAAAACTGTTTTTTATTTAATGTTTCATCTTTTAGAAAGTGTAACTAGAATTTCATGCTTTTGAAAACATGCATGATTTTCGTCATTAAATGTTTATCACATGGAATCTATTAGTGGTGGTATCCTATTGGGGCCTTTTATCACACCATAATTACACCCTTGGGTGTAAGTAGACTTGGTTATTTTTGTTGTCGTAGGTTGGGTACAGTTTTAAGTTCCAGTGGTTTGGGTTTCTAGCAGGTCCTTGGTGGTGAAGTCTTGTGGAGATGGCTTAAGGGCGGTTCCCCTTTCCATGAGGGTTCTTGGGCTGTTCCATTTTGGTTTTGTACCTTTGTTATAGTCTTTTTGAGCTATTTTAAAATATGTAATTCAGTTCTGATTTTCTGTAAATGATTGTTTGGATTGAAAAATCCAGATTCGTTTTATTGGATTGTTTTGTTGTTTTAAGTTTATAAAATTAGGCAAATCGTTCCCAATTTTAATTTTATGATACATAGGCACTTGTTCCAGCCCGTGGGGATCGGGAATTCCCTTCGGGTCTTGTCACAGGTCGGGTTTGGTGCCAGGTTTGGTGGCGACCAGATTCGGTTCGTGACAAAATGGTATCAAAAGAGGTCCATGTTAACTCTTTAGGTCATGTTATTTGGGGAAGAGTCAGGATAGTCTGGAGTTAGGATTGTTGGGACTTGGAATTATAGTTATGGGTAGTGTGCCAGATCACCACACCTCATGATGGGATTCATGTTTCTAGGAGAAGTCGGGATTCATCTAAGTCCTTTGGTTTTCTTGGTTCGATGATGATTAGGGGAAATGAAAAGAGAGTTGGGTTAATGGTCTTAGTGGGCTTGTAGGGTCTGTCAAGCCATGTGGAGCCAAGTATATTTCCTAGAACACTCTATGTGACAATGAAGTGATTGGAATATGGCCTCCAACCACATGTCTAAGTCACCCACTGAAACTAGTTTCCTCTCGCATTGTTTTGTGCTATAGTTTTGAAAACATTGCACTTTGGTTTTAAGAAGCGTAAAGTTTTTGTGAAATGATTTTCAAATAAAGAGGGACTGGTTTGTTTTATGAAAAGGTGGAACTAAATTTTCAGAATTGTTTTGAAATGGAAAATGGTGTGCTTATACCTCTTTTGGATGCATGAACTATATTGATGTTGGTTTTGAAAAGTGTTTCCAATAGAGTTTTATAAACAATCCAAGGGTGTTTTAATGGGATGAGATGTTTTGAAATTGATGTGAATATCTTGAAAGTGAGTTATTTTCTAAATGGATGTGTCTTTATAAAATGTTTTTTAAGATGTGAATTGGTATTTTGATCTTGTAGTTAGTAGTTTTGAGAAAAAAGATGTGTTGGTTGACTGTTCTGGTTTTGAAAAGTGGAAAGATTTTGTTTAACCTTTGGTATTTCGGTGAACGACCATATGCATGGGGTTATATGGGATGATGTATGGTTGATTGCATGAATGGATGAGTGCCAGGATGGATATGAGGAAGGTGCCTGGTATGGCACAGAAACATGCATGTGTAAGGCCCATGGGGTACCATTGGCGGATACGCTAACTGCTAAACGGTTTGTTTTCAAGAAATTTTTTTAAAGAAAAACATGATGTCTTGATTAATTGTTTGGGATGGATTATATTATGTGTTTTTGGAAAATTTTGATGTTGTGGAATGTTTTGAGTCCAAGAACCCCTCCGGTTTTAACAGTGTTTTGGGTTTATGTTTGGTCGGTAAGTTGTGTAGAAGGAACGGTTAGTAGTCTCCTCTAAGATATGTTTCGGGACACCTTTATAGTGGTTCAATTAATGTGTTTGGATTTGGGTTATGGATTGTTTTGACCAATGGTCCATCTTGGTTGGGTCCTTGGGTTCTCTCATTGGATATTGTACGCCCCCATTAAGGGTTAATGCATAACTAAAGTGCAACCCGGATTGTTTTTCCATTGGAAAATTCTCCAGTTGATCAATATAAGGAATATTTTATTGATCTTTGTTGATTGAGTCTACACCCATTCCTTTCTTTGATTTTTAGATCCTCTTGTAGCAGGAGAGTGCTTGTGGAAGGTTGAAAGAGACCTTAGCTTCTTAAGTTTCCTAATTCGTCAAAGCTGGAAGTGGTCTAGGGTTGTTAGTGGGGATAAGTGTCTCGATGGTGTCTAAGAGGGCCTCTCAGTTCTTCACAGTTTCTTTGAAGCATGAGTTCATGTTAAACCAATAGTGTGGGAAATATGGTCACAATAGGATATTGTGGCCACTTTCTAAAATTGTGTGTTGTTTGGGGATGTTGTATAAGGTCCCTCTCCATGCATTGTTTATATCAATCTCAAAGGTCATGTTCGGTGATGCCTTATGATGTCATGTGCTTGATTGACCTTAAAGGTGAAAGTTGGTCAATCATATGAGAGTCTCTGTTATGTTGCGAGAATGTCTCCCTTGGAAAAATATAAAAATATTTCATTTTAGAGGCAGGTGAGTATGGTTGTTCTTTACTTCTATTTTTCTCACCCGAACAATCAAGGTGTGATGTGTGTGCATCTTCTAAGCCCTGGTTTCAGTGAAATATCGGGTTAGGGTAAAGTGAGTCTGTAATGTGTTAGGTATTGGAAAACTTATCGGGGATTGCGGTGTGGTTTTTGGTTGCACCAAATGATGAATTCTCATTCAGGGGGTTTCCAAATCCTAAATGTGAGGCCGAAGATGCTTCAATCATTTGAGCTATAGCCATAGGTATCAGAGAGAAGCTGGCTCGTAGTTAGGGGAAATCACAGGTTAGTTTAAACCCCTATACAAATTCCAATCCTCAGTATGAAAGATAGGAAGAGGTTAAACCTATGGTGTCATCATATTTATTCTGTTGTTCCTGTTCGGTGGAAATAGGTGGATGGCCTTGTACCCATGTCATCACCCAATGTTATTCCCTCCCCCTTTGGTTTCCATTGAGTCTTTGGAGAAAGGTTTGAAGTTTGGATAGACAGGTTGAGCACATGGTTTAAACTTGGTTAGTAGTGACCATGCCCTAGAAAACCATGTATATAGAAGGATCCCCACTGTTAGTGCGTGGTTTCCCAAACCATGCAGACTAACCATTTGGTCATCCCAACTCTTTAAATTTTGGGGTCTTTCTGTACCGGCCCGTGCTGGTCGGTTAAGATGGTTGGTTCTTATGGTGGGGAGAACCACTATGAGTCTTATATAAGTTCTTTTTTAAATTTATGATGGAATTATACCCTTTGTACCGAGGATTCCATTTAGGCCTCCCCCTGTTTGTGTCCTGATTCTCTCTCAGAAAAAAATATAGGTTCTCTCTTATGTTGGGGAGCCTATTTTTGTTCCCCCGTACTAGTAACTCAGACTTATCCATGGTCTCGGATTGGCAGTAGGTAGTCTCATTCGGATCTATTAATCTACCGACATCTTCCTTGGGTAAACGTTGGGATTGGAGAGTGCTCAATGGTTTAGTTATAGAAAGGTAAGTGTAACCTTGTTCGATGTTGTTGTTTGTTTGGGTGAATTGATTGAGTCTTGTTCGGATAGTGTTTAAGGAGTTTTATTTTGGGATAAAGTATGAATGTGATTGATCATTTAAGGAAAGTGGTGTAAGTTTTTTTTGTGAGATTAATAATTAATTAATTGATCACTAGAGGTGTTTTGGCCTTTGGGGGTGAAACATGACAAGAGAGTACCTCTTGGTTTCTCAGCTGGGTTTGGTTGTTGCTTTGGCCTTGATGTGACTTTTCGGGGAAAAAAGTTTTCATGGTGGGGGGAATTGTCACATACATGAATTATTTTAAAGTTAAATTCCATTTAATTTCTATTCATGCTTTGTTTTGGGGGTTTTCCATGCTTTTATGGTGGAATGGGTGAGTTTTCATGAATTGGGCCAAACCGTGAGCCCAATTCCAGATTTAAAAATTAATTTTTATTCCTTTATGACTCCTTTAATTTTTAATATTTTTCATCCATTCCAATTCCTAATTGTCATCCCCTGACCTATTAACACCACCATATTAATTTGGACCATTTAGGAATCCATAATAATGGTGGATATAGGTTTTTATTTAAGGGGTTGGGCCTGCCCGAAAGCCCATTTTATTTTTTAAAAACAATGATTAATTCTTTAATATCTCCTTCAACATTTACTTTTTTTTTCTGTGATTCCAACTCTCACCCAAGTACACTTACCTAAGGCGCTCCCCCATTCTCTCCTCCCACAATTTGGAGCTCAAAAGAATCATGAAATTGGTCGAAACGTCTCTAGATTTCCGAAATCACCCAGATTTGGAGAGGTAAATTGATCTTCTCATAAATATTTATATTTTTACTATTTCCCCCCATTATAGTTCCTACATGATCTCATAATCCTTGTTAGAACATCCCTTTAATGGTTTTATGTTTTCAAATTCAGATACTGGTGGATTTTGTGTCGTTTTATTCAGTATTGTTTAGAGTAAGTATTTCTCTCTTCAATTTCTTCCTTCTCCTTAGGGTTTCCTCCCTATGTCATTATGTTCTAAAATGTCCAGAATCTAGGGTTCGAACCTATGGTTTTATTTGGTGTCTTTTTGGTTAAATATTGTGGTATAGGGCAGGATTTATCATCCTTGTGATGCGGCGATGGTGCGGTTGATGTTTCACACCAAGTTTTGAGGGATTGAACACTTCTGGTAGGTGGTTCCATGTGTAAACAATTATTGATGAGTTAGATTGCTGTATTTACTCATTTTTTAATATTCCCCATATGTTGGTTGTGGTGCAAAAACTTTTTATGATTGATTTGGTTAAGTGTTTATTCATATAGTTCCATTTTAACTTGAAATTGGGTGTTTTCATGTGTTACTCATGGGGTATTATTTGGGTGTATTTTATAACAAATGGATTTGTTTTTACTAAATCTTGTTTGTCCTGAAAATTCTGGTTTGGTAATGTATTAGTGTCATGTGGGCCTAAAAAAGAGGGGTTTTGAATAGGTTTTATGTGTAAAACATTGTTATACTTCTTGAGAGCATTTTATGAAAATGTGTGTTTTCTTTTGGATCTTTTGTAGTATTATTCAAGGTGATTTTATAAAACTTGAAAGTGGTTTTATAAATGTATATAGGGCTTCGAATTCTATTTTGGATATTAATTGTTATGGTTTTTGGTTTTAAATGGGGGTTTTGAAATGGGTTTTTTCTGCAAGACATATTTACATCACTAGGGTTCTTTTTATGAAAATTGTAAATGTTTTAGTTGGTCAAACAAAGTGGGAAAAGGGTGAATATGTACTGTTTGGTACGATTGTTCACCTATTAAGGGGTTTTGAAAGGTAAAGTGATGTTTTAAGGTTTTAAAAATTTTTAGAATGTTTTGTAAATTTATGAACTATTTTATTGAATTGTGATGTTGGATCGAACCTTGTTTGTGGGAAGTTTCATGTAAGTTTGATGATAAAATGATTTTGAATGTAAAAAGGGTATTATGTAACACGTGAGTGGGATTTTATGAGAGTTGTAATATATTTTAATGGTTTTATAAAATTGTTTAATGGATTTTTATAAGTGTTAAAGAAATGTGAAAAGTGTTGTGGGCTATTTTGGTGTGAGTCGGATTTCAAAATCAATTTGAATGAAAAGTGGACTTTTGTTACTTGTGTTGTATACATGTGGGATGTTTGGTGAATTTATGATATGGAAATGATATTTTCATGTGAGAAGTATATTCATTGACTTTTTGAACTCGTTTGAGCACAAAGGGAAAACTCGGGTATCTAGGCGGGTGGATGTGTACTAGTATGCTAGTGAATCCATGGGGTTTGGCCTCAGTTTCACTTAGCAAGATTGACGCTTATAACTGTAACTAAACTATGATGATGATGATTGGGGACCACTAGGTTATGGGTATTTTCCCTACTAGTGGCTCGTGAATGAGAGCATATATTTGTGATGGTTACTCTCACCGAGATACGAGGTACGTAGGACCCACAACTAGCTAGTGCATAGGGGTTATTTCCCATTGCTTGTGCTCACTAGATATTTTGTGCTTATCGTTGGCATATGGTATGAGTGGCTGAAAAAATTCAGTAGCTTTGGTATTTATTTTAAAAGTGTTTATTCTTTAAATTATCCCACCTGAAACTGTTTTTTATTTAATGTTACATCTTTTAGAAAGTGTAACTAGCATTTCATGTTTTTGAAAACTTGCATGCTTTTCATCATTAAACGTTTATCACATGGAATATATTAGTGGTGGTATACTATTTGTATTTTTCTCACACCCTAATTACACCCTTGTGTGTAAGTAGACTTGGTTATTTTTGTTGTCGCAGGTTGGGTACAGTTTTTAGTTCCAGTGGTTCGGGTTTCTAGCAGGTCCTTGGTGGTGATGTCTTGTGGAGATGGCTTGTGGGTGGTGCCCCTTGCCATGAGGGTTCATGGGCTGTTCCATCTTGGTTTTGTACCTTTGTTATAGTCTTGTTGAGTTGTTTTAAAATATGTAATCTAGTTCTGATTTTTTGTAAATGATTGTTTGGATTGAAAAATCCAGATTTTTTTTATTGGATTCTTTTGTTGTTTTAAGTTTATAAACTCGGGTAAATCATTCCCAATTTTTATTTTAGGATACCCAGAAACTTGTGCCAGCCCGTGGGGATCAGGAACGCCCTTTGGGTCTTGTGACAGTTTGGGTTTGGTGCCGGGTTTGGTGGCGACCAGATTCGGTTCGTGACATGATGGTATGATTTTTGATGAATTATGATAATACATTAATTATGGCAGTGATGTTAACCAATGTTTTATTGTTATATTATGATTGGTTTTCATTTTTTTAATTCTTGTAAATATAGTTTTGTAAACATTTGGATATATGTATATATATATATATTAACATGTGAATATATATATATATAATTGTTTTTTTCTAAAATTGTATGATTTTTGACAGACCCACACACATAGATATATTTGTATGCATGTATGTATGAATGAATGTATAGATTTGATTTATATATTTGTTTAAAAAAAGGTCAAAATATATTTTATGTATTTATATTTAATTAAGAAATTATGAAATATATGTATATTAACATGTGAATATACATAAATAAATGTTTAAAAAACGTGTATGTTTTTTAACATATATTTATATATAAAAACATACAAGGTTATATATATATATATGTGTGTATGTGTGTGTGTGAGTGTGTGTATTAAAATTTGAATATTCATATATAAATGTTTTAAAAAAACATAGAAGGTTTTTGATATATATATATATATGTATGTACATATAGCATTTTTATGTATACTTATTTAAAAATACATGAATTTTTTTGATAAAGAAATCATGTAATATATATATATTAACATGTGAAAATGTATATATAAATATTTTAATAAAACATGTAAGGTTTTTCATATATATATATATATATTGTATATATATGTTTATATTGATTTGATATGTATATTTTTCTAAAAAAAGTGTAAAAATATACTTGATTTAGAATTTTTTTAATATATATATATATATAAACATCTGAATGTACATATATAAATGTTTTAAAAAATGTGTAAGGTTATATATATATATATCTGTGTGTGTTTGTAGTTTTGATATGTATATTTTATAAAAAAACTGTAAAAAAATTGATGTAAATATATTCGATTAGGAAATTATAATATATATATATATATAATGCATGAAATAAATCAGAAATGATTATTTTATAAAAATGATGCGAAAATCAATTAAAAGAAAACATTTTTACATAATTTTATTTATAATAATTGTATTATAAAAATTTGATATAATTTTTTTAATGAAAAAAATAACAATTAAAAATAAATAATATTTATTAAAAACATAGCTAATAATAATTAGTAAAAATACTGTAATACCTTGTAAAAAATATAAAAATATTAGTAATTTTTAAAATTTTACAATAATTAGTAATTATTAAAAATGTAGTAATAATTTAAATAATTAGTAATAATAATTAAATAATTTGTATTATTTAAAAATTAATTGTTCAATATTATTAATAATTAATAAATATTAGTGTTAACTAAAAAAATATTATTAATAATTTTAAATTTGAGGAAATTACGATAATTGGTAATAAATTGTAATTTTTTTAAATATTAATAAAAATTAATAATATTTTTAAAAATTCAGTTATTATTAATAAAAATTAAGTATTACTTGATAAATAATTATATCAATTAGTAAAAATTGAAAAATATTTGTAATAATTACCAAATATTTTGTCAGACCTTGTAAAAAATATAAAAAAATAATAACAACTATTAGAAACTCACAATAATTTCTATAAATTTAGTATTAATTAAAATTATTAGTATTAATAATTATCTAATTTATAATAATTAATAAAAAATTATAAAAAAATATTAATAATCTATGAATATTAGTATTAATTACTAAATATTATTAATAAATTTTAAATGTTAGTAAATTATGATAATTTGAAATAAATTTTATAAATAATATATATAAAATACTAATTATACGTAACTAAAATAGATTAATAATTTTTAATTAGTCAAAATGATTAATAATTATTCTTATTTTTATCATTTTTATAGATAATTATGGAATTAAAAGGTTAAGATCAATTTTTATTAAATGATTGTGATTGGATCAATTATCAAAAAATCCCAACAGATCTGATTTAAATCCTATCTACATTAAGTATGTTAAAACATTTATATTATTTGCATCATCAAATTCAGATTTTTTTAATGGAATAATTAAATTTTCATGTAATAAATGTGATATTAGAATATTCAAAACCTTTGACAATGTTGAACTTCATCAATTTCATTTTTTTTTCAAACAAATTATATTTTTTGGTATCAACATGGTGAGAAAAATTCAGTAGTAAATATAAATTTTTTGGTTCCAAATCCATCATTTTAGGATTTATTAAACGATGATATCATCACATCTATTTAGGAAAAAACTCAAACTGATATTCCAAAACCCAAACTAGAACCTTCTTAATTTTACAATTTATTGAAATCTACAGAGGTGGACTTATATCCGAGATGCCAGATGAGAAAGATTAAGGCTATTATAAATTTTATAGCTATTAAATTAAATTTTACAGTTTCAAATAGATGATTATTTTAGATATTTTATTTGTTTAAATCATTGATTACTAACATAAATAAATTACCTACAAGTTTCTTTGAAAGTAAGAGGTTGGTCCATAATATGGATCTTAGTTATCAAAAGGTCCATGCACATTTTAATGACTACGTATTATATTATGGTGATTATGAATCATTAATTAATTTTACAACATAGGGAAAATTAAGGTATAAAGAGGCACAACAAGGAATGTATAGATTATCTGTTAACCAGTTAAGTTATTTTCCAATTATACCATGTTTACAATGATTATTTATGTCTCACAATACATCTGCATTGATGACATGGAATAAATGAAATTTTTTGGTCGCTAAAATCCTAAATCATCCTTGTTATGGTGATTCAATGAAAAAATTTGATCATATGAATCCTTTGTTTTCTTTTGAACCTTGTAGAATGTGGTTACATATTTCTACTGATGGTTTTTGTCCTTTTGGTGCTTATATTAATCAATATTCTTATGAGACTATTTTATTACTCTATACAACTTACCTTATTTGATTCTAATGAAGGAATCATATATATAAATTCAATGTTATTAATTAATTGAATTCTGAAAAATTATATTTATTTTTATCTGAATCCACGAATTTATGAGTTCATTTCATTATGGAACAATGATGTAAATAAATTTGATATAGTTCTAGATCTTAATTTTACACCGAAGGTTGCATTGATGTGGACGATCAATACCTTTTTGGTATATGTTATGTTATCTGGATAGAGTATACATGATCTAAAATCATGTCCATACTTCATGGATAAGAACAAAGTGTTTATGCTTGGAAATTGGAGAAAGGCAAGTTATTTTGAGTTTCATATGATATTTATTCCTATGGATTACCCTTTTTGAAGGAATAGAAACAATTTTACAAATGGTTGAATTAAAAGAGACGAACCTCCAATAGTGTTATCAGGTATTCAGGTAAAATATATCTTATCCACATTACCTCCTATTACATTTAGACTAACCATAAACTAATAATTAATAAATGATATTGGGAGAGATCATAATTGGATAAAGTGAAGTATTTATTGGGACCTTCCATATATGTCTGATTTTTTGGTTCGTCACATGTTATATGTAATTCACATTGAGAATAATTTTTCTAATAACATATTTTATACCATGTTAGACACACATGGTAAGAAAAAATATAATGTAAAGGAATGGTTAAGCCCTTCCCAAATTTATAGATATCATGAACTTGAATTATTTGAAGATGAAAGATCACACAATTTAATTTAGCCAAAATAAGCTTATGCACTTTCTAAGGAAAGTTTTTTATATTAATGGATTAGAGGTTTGAGGTCACCATATGAATATGCTTCTAATTAGTCTCTTTCTATTAGAAATAAGCATATTAACTGGTTAAAATTTCAGGACTTATATGTGAAAATGGAATGATTACAACCTATTGGTCTTAGAGGGATGTGAGATTCTTCAAACTGTGATGTTTTGTTGAAAATAACAGATTTTTTCTATGATATTTGTGTGTAAAAATTAGATTACGATATATTAAGTATGCTAAAAAATGTTGTTTTAATTTTATGTAAATTGGAGAAAATATTCTCACTGATTTTTTTGGCTCAATGGAACAATTAATATTGCATTTACCATATGAAGCTAAATTTTGTGGGTTGGTACAATTTTGATTGATGTATATGTTTGAGAGATGTATGAAAAAATTTAATGAATAAAGAATGTAACAAAATATCAATTGAAGGGTTGATTGTAAAAGAATATCTAAATGAGTAAATTTCAAATTTATGCTCTTATTAATTTCAATCAGAATATCCTTTAAAACATAATCAAATTGGATGCAAGGAGGAAAATGTTGATAATGTCATTGACTATCAATTTTCAGTTTTTAATAAACTCAAGATTGGTTTTGGTGGATATTGTTAATGATAGATTTCAGATGATGAAATGAACAGATTTCATATATATGTTTTTTGTAATTGTGAAGAAATGTCATGATTTGTGCAGTAATTATTACTTAATATTATTTTTAAATTATTTATAAAAGATACATTTATTTGTATCCATTTTTAGAATATATGATGACCATATCAGATAAAATTATACAAATTACATCTTCATCTCTTAAAGAACTTCATCAACATAATTTTGTATATTATTTTCAAAGACTGGTAAGTTAAGTTATTTTCAATGGAATAATAACTAATTTTTTTAAGGATATCTATTATTAATAATTTTTATTTTTTTCAAGAAACAAAAGTTAAAAGTAAAATTTATAGTCAATTATATGTTCTAGAAAACTCTCCATATAAATTGGTAAAATATTATATTGGGTATGTGGTTAATGGATTTCGATTCCATACATGCATAAACAGTGAATCAAATAAATAAATGAATAATGGTGTTTTTTTGAAATAATATCATCATAAAAAAGTGAAGTTGAATTTTAGGTTATGCTGGATGAAATAATTAAGTTATGTTATCTATGAAAAAATTATGTAATAATGTTTAAATATCAATAGTTTGATATAGATCAAGGGTTTTTATTTTATCTATGACATGTAGTCATTGAAATTAAATATAATAGCCTTCTTGCATGAAATGAACCATTTATGGTAGAAAATAAAATACATAAAGTTTATTATGAAAATTAATATGATGTTTAGATAGATCTAAATGACTCATAGAGGGTGATAAAAATTAAATTTCATGAAAATATGTTTCTTTAAAATGAAAATAGTTCTATGGAAGTGAAATATATTAAAATTTTTCAAGAAAAATAACCAAATACATCTCTTACCTGATGTGATATAAATAACAATGATTAAAACCCATAGTTAAGGGTGGATGATATTGATAATGTTGATGAATTGATAAGGTAATATGAAACTGAAATTCGTATTGAAGTTGATGATGTGGAAAATGAACATGAAGACATTATCCTCTATGAATATGAGGAATAAGATGACAAATTATGTATTATATTCATGTATTTATTAGTTTTTGATATTTTATATTTTTATTAAATTTTTTTAGAGGTACAACTAATTTTTTAGGATGGATGAGCCTAACGATCTATTATGTTTCTTCACTGATGATTGTAATTATTAGTTTTTTGTATTTGATAATGTATTATAAAATATTTTCTGGTAATAATATTATATTATTAATGGTATATTTTAGTTTTATATATTTGATATGTATATTAAAAAATATTTAAAGGTTAGATTATTGTGTTCATATATATATTTATAGGTAATTATTATATTATAGTATTTATTAATTTTTTTATATTTTATATTTTTAATAATAATTTATAAAAATTAAGATTATTATATTTTGGTATTTATTAGTTTTTTATATTTTATATTTGTATTAATAATTTATAATAGGTAAGATTATTTGTTTCAAATGGATAGAGATTCTCTTAACAATCTATTTCTTTCTCTCACTGATGCCATAACTATCGATGAAGATCCTGATTCATCTAATCTATAAGAGGCTGTAACTATTAGAAGGGTGCTTGTTCCTCCTCAATTGATGATTCTGAACCCAGTTCTAGAGATACATCTATCTCTTTATTTTGATCCATGTTTTATGAGGTATGTTCAATTAATTAAGGTATTTATTTTATATTAATGTTTTGTACTAAATTTGGTAATAATATTTTGAGTATTTTTTTATATTTGGCTGTCATGGGATTAAGTTCCCATTGTCGTTCATCATGAGATGTTGGAAAATTGGATTGTATGTTATTAAATAATATATTTTCTTAAATTTTATTTAATTATTGACATGTTTTTTTAATTATCTTGGATAATTTATGGTCTTCGGTTGATGGTTTCCTAAGAGCTCCTATCTGAGAGGAATGATAGATTTGTATACGTGAAAATTTACATCAGTTTATACACAACCTATGAAAGAGATCCAAGGAAAGAGTTTCTAATATATTTTTTGACCAGTCTTGTACCTCCCATAGTCCTGACTATATCTCATATTAGTTATGGGATGGATTGTTGTCCTACTATCTTGGAGAGACATTTAACAGGTGGTTATCATGTTGATTTTAGAATCGGGGGAGGTAGGAGGTCATACATAGGGACTAAAGTCATATATTTGTTATACATCGATGAAATATGCTAATTAATATTATTTATTAATGTATATATACTTAAAATGTAAAATTTTTACTATATTATGAACAGTTCTATTGAAACCTATATTATCATGTTATAAGTTTATTAGAATATGTACACTAATCCTCATACATGAAAACATGTCGTCAACCAATATTGCCATATTGTGGTTAATAATTTTTTTAAAAAAATTATGAAATTAATTTTGTTAGTATTCTAATTTTTAATTATATTTGAAAGAAATTTATGAGGATGAAACTTCTCATTAATGATAATGTCAAGATGAGAGTGAATTAGATTTCACTGGTGAGTAAGTTTTCAATGAGGGGTCTTGGAAACAACAGACTTTATATAGTGTCAAGAAAGGGGTGGCTAACTGGTATTGGTTCACAACAAACTTGTATGAGTTATTAGGGTACTTTTTTGATGTCATCGGTCAGATCAATGGGAGCCTATGGAGATTATTCATAGTCTTCTACATAATATGAGGAGAAGTTGATAGCTCATGATGAGATGATACAGTGGATTCATAGAAAGAGAGAGGAGGAGTGTGAGTAGTAGTGACTAAGAGATGAGCAAAAATTTGATTATATTGGATGGATTGCATGTGGTGTTAGTATGGAATTCAATCCCCCCGAACATTCAAGTTATCCTCCTTCACCTGATTATACTAGTTGACGTGTTGTGGGGTTTTAATGACTATTTTTATTTTGAGGTGATAAAAATATAATGTTTGAAATGATGTATTGATGTTATGTTTTTTTAATTAATTTTAATTTTCTAATTTTCTATTTTATCTATTTTTTTATATTTTTTAAATATTAACAATGTCGACAAATATATATATTCATCAAAATTAATTTTTTAAAAAAGATTTCTTTTATAGTTACAATGGACAAGGTAACCATCACATATAAAAATACATTCAACAGATAGGGAAACTATCATAAATAATTTTATTTTCTATAGTCCCATCACAATTGTTTATTTAGAATAACTATGGGTGGTATTTGCGATAGACGAGTTATTTATCCCAAAAAAATTTACGATGGGCCATTGAAAGAAAATATAACTGTGATGCTATTTTTTGTGAATGTTTATTTTCAATGGACTCGCATTGAAAATACCATTAAAAGTGTAAATATGTTACTGAATATCTATAATAAAAGCAACAAACACTAGTAGTTTTTTAAAGGATTTGAAAAAAACATAAGGTAAGGGTTTCCAAGACTCTTTTTTATTTTTTATTTGTGACCTTCATCTAAAAGCACTTTTAAAAATCGATTAATTTTTTATAATGATTTCGTTTCATTGTTATTGTAATCATTTTTATCTATCAATTATGATATATCATCCATTAACTCTCACAAAAATCCATTTTTATAATCCTTTACTACTTCAAAATATAGGTTTCATAAAAACTATGACTTTTTGTTTCAATTATCCTCTTACACTTTCAATAACATTAGTAATATTTAAAATTAAGACACAAATTAATTAATTTATAATATTTTTTTCTATAAAGCTCAAATAATTGTTGATTTTTTCCTTCTTTTAAACTCGTTTGAAAAACATTTCTCATTGTGGTGATGCTACTTATGTGACCGTTAATGTTTTCATAAACTTATCTATTTCATGGGTATTCTTAAAAATTTATTTCGTGACTGAATATAACATTAGTATTCAATTTATTTCACAATTATGACAATGTAATGGTAAAATATCCATCATAATGATGAAATTAAAAGTAAACAATCATAGTCATTTTGAAGTGTATAAAGCAAGCTTATCGTGGAAGTTTCAATGAATGGTAAATATAAACTAATATATTGAAATAAATCACATATATAATTATATGAACCGAATTAGTTTACACTTATTGATCTTAATGAACCATTGGTCAATGACCATTGATCATTGCCTCTAAAACAAAATAGTTTTGGAACCATGAACTGAACAACACTGAGACTCTTGATTCAAAACATATTAATATAATAAATGAACAAAAAATGATAAAAATAGATTGTAAAATATAAAATAAATAATACAAATCTTTTTAAGAAAGTAATTAATGGTATTAGATTGACTATTAATGATTTAGAGGCGTTTCCAAGGAATGTTAAGACTCAAGGTATGGGTCCCTTTCCCACACATACCCATTTTTGAATAAAAGTTCTCTATCACTCTTTATTTATCTACTTTCTTTATACCTTTCCAATATGATTAATTAAATACTCTTATACATTATATTTATTTATTTTTCTGTGGATATGAATTCCATTGTGTTCCCCTTTTTATTGATTTGTTAATTCAAACCTCACAAAGATTATATGTGAAGACTTTTTAGTTTCTCCGTTTTTTCTAAAAACCATTATTAGGTTATTTCACTCTTATAAAGGTTATTTTATATCTAAAATTTCAAAATAAAACCCTTTTTTTTAGTATAAAATATTTTTGGTTTATTTATCATCTAGGTAAACTTAATTCTCTTATTTCTATTAAATACTATTTCACCCTTTCTTAGAATTTTAACAATTGATCTAGATTTCATGACTTATTCTTAATAATTTATTATGAAATAACCTTCACTTTAAAGTCTATTTTTCATGATCAATGATCCTTTCTTTAAAAATAATTTTCCAAGATTCAATAATAACTTGTTTTTAGGGAATCCTACATGATTACTTGGTGGTTAAAGATGTATACCCATTTCTTTATCATGGGTTTATTCCATGTTTATGTTTTATATATGATCATTTTTATATAGAACACATATAAAAGAAATATTACAACTATGGGTGGAATATGATTTATATATCCTCCCAATTGATTGGGTTATGAATTATATCTCACGAGATCTTGTTATTATTCCTTGGTGATGTGCCTTTTCCCATTATTATGATTCCTTGGTGATGAGACTTGGTCTATGTTTATGATGCATTGGTGATAAGCCTTTGTATATGCTTATGATTCTTTGTGATGAGGGTCGGGATGTGTTTATGATTCCTTGGATATGAGGAATGTCCTATGATTATGATATCTTGTAAACAATCCTTGAAATATTTTTTGATTACACGTCTTATGTTTGTGCGACATTTAGTGAACTCTTATGTTTTCCATGATCTTATGATATTTGAATCTTATGCCATGTTTTTAATTCATTATTTATAATCATTCCCTTTTTATTTCCATGCTATGATTGTTGAATCTCATTATATATCACCCAATTTCATATTATTACACCCTTACCAGGATTTATGGCTCATCTTTTCTTTTATTTATGTCCCTAGTATATCCCATGTAGTACTAAGAGCATAGGTATGACTAGGAGAAAGTATGGATATGGGAATAAAATATGACGTTATCATTTTTATCATATACCCAATTCCTATATACGTTGGAACTCTATTTTTATATGGGTATTATATAGATATTTATATAAAATGTGATGTAATAATATGTATATGAGATGAAGTTCATTATAATAAATATTTGAATAGACTTTATCATCACAACCAATGAAAATATTTCTACATAGTCAATACCATTAATTTTTTTTATAAATTTTTCACCAAGAATTATTTATAGGTAGACACCCAACTATCCATATTTTTTTTCTTGTGAAAACCCCACTTATACCATATTGGTCTCACCCCTTCATGTGCATCCACCAAGTTCCAAAGTTGTTTAGTGTACATAGAGTACATTTTAGATTCTATGTAATTTAACCATTTATTATAATTATATCTCTCAATGTACCATTAATAGGTATTATTTTTATCATATATTAACATTAATTCACATTATTTGAACATATTTCTAGCTCTTTATGAATCCTAATAGAACATTAAGATTATTGTGTTACCTGAGTTGGTTCTTCTTTCACAACTGTTTGGGGGAACTTACACAACTTCCATCATAGAAGCACTTCCTATTTGTTGGTCATAAACTTCTCCAATTTCAAATTTCAACCCAATGACTACTTAATTAATATTTTCATTATCAAGGAATATACTAGTTAATTCCACAAACAATTTTTTTTATTTTATATTATATAAATAATATCCCAGAGTTTCCTTGAGATAAATAGAAAATAATCATTTCACTAATTTAGGGTTATGTTTATTAGAAAAAAATGGTCATATGAGTTATTCAAAACCCCAAATACTAATAAAATATATTTTGGGACATTTACCAGGGAATATAAAATATATTGTCTTTATTAACTCTTTATAAAGAACAAAACTATGTAAAAATGAAATAGTTTTCATAACATACCCCCATAATGAAATAATAAGACTACACTAACAAATCATCGATTGAACCATTTCCAATCAGGCATGATTCATTCTCTCAGACACACTATTCAACTATAGTGTTCTGTAAGGAGTGTGTTTTGAAGGAATTCCATAATCTCTCAGATGATCAGTTAATTATTAGTTCTTGTATTCATCACTGCAATCTGATTGGTGAATCTTAATACCTTTTCCCAATTGTTTTTTTTACTTCTTTATAAAACTATTTGAAGTTTTCATAAGTTTCGTACTTGTGCCTCATCAAAAAAAACATAACCATACCAACTAAATTCATTGTTAAAGGTAATTAAGTACATAAAACCAACACTTTATTGAGTACTAATTAGGCCACACACATCCCTATGAATAAGAGTTAACAGTCCACTATCCCTTTCACTTTTTTCACAAAAACATTATTTATTAAATTTACCTAATAAAAGAGATTCAATTTTTTCAAATGATTCATAATTGAATGACTCCAATAATCCTTCTCTATGAAGTCTTTATACACGTTTCTCATTTATATATCCATGGTGACAATTACAAAGGCATGTTGAATTAGAATCAATGTTGAACTTATTAATATGAATGTTATAGACAAGATTATCCATATTTGAAATTTATAAACCATGTACAATATTCCCAATACAAGAAAAAATTTCATGAATATATATAAACAACTCTTAATATTAATATTTATTGAAAATACATTATTGTCTAAACCATATAAATATTTCTAATTTATGTTTAGGTAACATAATAATGGTTCTCTAATTCTAGAACTAATCCAATAGGTAAAATTAGATCATAAGTGATAACCTCGAATGAAATATATCCTTATCCTTTGAAAACATGCAGATCTACTTTACATTTTTTTAAAAACATCAAGTCTCTAAGTCTGTGTTTATTTGCAATAATGTGTGACACATACCCGATATCTAATACCCATGTGTTAGAGTTATATAAATTTATCTCTATAACATTCAAATTAAAATGATCATAATATTTCTCTTTGAAAACACTTCCCTTCCTTGGGTAGAAATATAGAATTTTTTTATAGGTCATACCAATAAGAGATCACAAAATAATATACATGATGCTTTATATAATCTAAAATAATCTCATATCTATGGGTGAGCATTATGTTTTATATCATTTCATAAATGAATTTTAATGAAATTACTCCCACTAAAAATGGTGATCACATACATCATATCCATTTTTCGATATAAGATCCACAAGTAACTATGTTTTAGGTAAATTTAGTTTTATTCCAAAACATAGATATTTAGGTAGGGAATCATTCCAATTATATCATTTATGACTCTTGGATTGTTGACCAGATAACTCTTTATCCAAATAAATTAAACTGATAAACTCAAATATATCCTCAGGTAACTTAACTATATCAAGATCTCCCTACAAAGTGTAACCCAAATAAAAACATAATAATGTGAAAAAAATCATATTAGTTAATCCCAAAATATTATTTCTTTATACAAGATAATCCAGGGGAACCCAGAATGAGCATGAATTACTCAGTTTGATAATCGAGGTTTTGAAAAGTGAAACTTTAGAAGGAATATCATACTTAGTATTTAATGGGGGTTCTCATAACTTCTATGTAATTTAATATACATCACATTCATATTAAATTAATAACTATGAAATTATAGAAAATATTTATTATCTCATGTTTTATTCCTTTATGTTTGAATTTTTCTAATGATTTAGCTTTGGAATCCCTATTCTAACCACCAAATTACTCGGATCACACCATATTAATGTATAACTCTCTTCATGACCCATAGTTTGTGTTACTGACCAAAAAATAGAGGTTAAATAAATTCACACATATCTAAATGTGTTATATACATAATGCTCTAGGAAATATCATATAACATTTTATAATTATATAAGATTGACAATATATAAATGAGTAAGACTAGAGCCGTGTATATCCAACCCCTGACTTTCTAAAACAAGTGATAGACTCTTGTATAGTGATAAGTTTGATCCAACGTCCCTTTACTCAAGGATAATTTACTCAATAAATAATTAACTTCATCATATATCTATCACTGAATATATATAAACTATATTCAATGGATAAATTCAAGCTAATATATTTAATTATAAACAAAGGTTAATAAAGTTGAAAACGAAATCTTATTTTTTAATACCTAGTATGTGATTCATGAAATAAAAATTTATAAGAAAAAATTTATTATATAAAGTAAATCATATATGATATCTATATTTTAGGGATAATTTATAAATATGAATATTCAAATGGAATAAAAAAATAAATAATCAATTTATTTAATTCCAAAACTTGAGATATAAAAATAAACATTTCATATTTTACTTAGGAATGAAAATATATTATTTACATTTCTTAACACTTATCATTTATAAAAGATTTAAACACAATAAGAAATTATATTTTAAATATTAAGATTAAAAAATTTAGGATATATCATATTATACGATTAATAATGCAGTATTATGAATCAGAATATGTGATTGATACATCAAAGTAATTTCACATAAGAGTTTTAATTTAAATAGAAAAGGGAATATCCTCTATATATGGGTCATATTTGATGATATAAAAAATATTATAATACATACATAAAATTAAATCTAACATAGGTATACCATTTTATATCAAGAACCACTTCTATGGAAAGGGGAGTTCCCCTTACGTATTGAGTAAAATGAATCTAATGTATAAGACAATAATAGTTTATGATATACATTATATTTCAACTATTAACCATTTATTTATTTTCATATATCCATGGATTCATTAATAGCATACAATATCTCATATCATATATTTAGACATATTAAAAAATAACATGTTTTTAGTATATCATACCTTATGATATACCCCAGTTGTATAATTTGACTAAGAAAAATAGAAATATAATATTTTATATTGTAAATCCCTATGATCCAATGGAAAATATTCATCCATGAAATATCATACTCTATGAAATGGACTCCAAAATATTTTGATATACATGTTATTCATAAAAATAATAAAAGAACATGTTGATTTGTTGATGAAAATGGTTTTAAAAACATTGATGGGTTTTATTGGATTATTAAATGATCAAAACAGTTTAATAGTCCCATTATAGTGCTTGATATATCATCAAAAAAATTAATATGTAATATAAATAACATAAATATAGAGTTGTAAATTGATCATAGTATGTTATATTCATATAAAACACAATATATTATTCTTTATTGGGATCACTGAGTGGAATCCAAACCATCATCACTACCATAGTTTGCACACTGACCACTTGGATCTTTTTTCATAACAAGAGGACCTCTAAACATCAAAGTATTTCCATTTACTTCTTTTAAAATAAAAAAGTATAATGGGGAGGAATATATGGCTTGTAAGTATTTAATTACCACCAATTGTGGGATCTGATCCCTTATATAGGGTCTCTTAATTAAATATAGAATCAATCATCCACTGAGAACTCTTATCAGATATCATATGTTGAAATAATTTATACCCATTGGGTGGTTATTTCTTCAACCCTTAAAAAATCATAATATATTTTTGAATCCATAAATGAATTATCTTAATGATTCATAACTGAAGGAAACTAGGTTGTAAGACATGGTATAATGCATGCATGCGATATCACATATCACATGTCTATCATATAACACAATAGAAAATAATCATATGCGATTATATAAGAATCCACATTCCCTGTATCTAGATATGATTAAGGGATATCATAAAATAAGATATCCATATTTTTGTGTATTTCAAATATTTATGTGTTGGTGGAATTGAGAATTGTTTTGAACTCCAATGGAATTGGATCCAATAGGATTTGAGTTTTATAATAGGGATTGGGAGAGTATAATTTTAAAAATGTTTCCAATATTAATGGAAATGTTTTGGATGTGTATGGGTGGATAGAAAATACCTAAATTATTTTTTGTGGTTTTAGGGATAAAAAACCATTAAATAGGCAGCATTGAAGCATTTATTAATTAGAATACATTGTATAGTTTTATGGGTTTTTATAAAGGTAAGTTTGTGTGAATTATATTTACATGATTTTGGGATACAAATTTATATTAAATCATGTGTGATTTTGTGATTTTATATATATATATATTGGTTACAGAATTATTATGGGTTTTAAAGTGTGTTATTTAAAAGGAATATATCTTAGGCCTAATATTTATCTTTCTTATATAATTATTGGAATTGATTATATATACATTTTGATGATTTATTTCACATGGTAAACCTTGGGTGAGTTGGTAACCTAGATGAATACAACCCCGGTATAGATTGTGATATGGTCAGTGAATGTTTCCCAATTAGATTAAGGGAGCTAATAGGATGGATTTTTTTTTACCATAGAGAGAATTTGAGATCTCATGGAATTATTAGGTTCAAGTATTTAATATAGTTTTCCTTGAGGGAGTCCTAGTTGTCATAGACTCACAGGATTTCCATGTTGTGTATGATGTATTTGGAAGAAATTTGTTATTGTTTATTTCCCATTTCTTAATTTGGATATTATGATGTGGATTATGCTATGTTGATATCAGTTATCTGGTATGGTTGTCTTATTCATTATATTATAGAGCTTGTCTTATTTAATAAAAACTAAAGGATTTTTGAAATGCTTTCCTACTTATTATTTTTATAAAAAAATGAGTACATTAAAATGAAATGTTTTTCAAACTAAAACTAACGATTTCCATTGAGAAATATATTTTTTAGGTTAATGATGGTATCCTACTATCCTTTTTCTCACACCCAAAATATACCATTGGGAACATGAGGACTTGATTTTAACTAATATAGTTAATGGAAAAGAGATGCATCATATGGTGTTCCTTATTGACAGATTTATTGTCTTCATTACCCTCTAATTGGGGGTGACTAATGGTTACATGGGTACAGATTGGTTAGAGCATTTTTATTTTGGGATTCTTTGTTATCTTGGTTTTCTGTTGTGTATTAGCCATAATGACCATGGATTTAGTTTTATCATATTTAGGAGATATTATTATGTTGGTTTATCACATACCCTTTAAGTTATAATGTGATGTTGGATGTTTGGTTATTTTTATGTTATGATTTAATCTATTTTATATTTTATATTATTTAAAAACTGTTTATTTTTGCATGGAAGTCGAATGTATGGAGCATTAATTCCATATTTAATGTTGGAATCTATGTAATGGTTATTTTGTTTCTAAGGGTGAACTAATTCCCAATGATCATATTTTAAAACCATGGTGCTTTTTACTAGCCTATGATGATTGAGAAAATTATTCGGAACTTTTAGAGAGCTAGTTGGGGTGATGTTTTTTTGTTGATATGGGATGGTTCATTACTAAATGGAACCAAATATCCCTAATATTATTTGGGGAAGTATGGTAGTATTAATATTGGACTAACATAAGTCAATAGGTATATATGAAAAAGTTTCCTGAAAACATTTTATGTTTCAAACCTTGATTTTACAATGGATTTTGGGAATATTTAATTTTAGCCTTGAGTTTGATTTATCCTTCCCATATGGCTTCATATCCATCTTTAGAGAAGTTGGAATGGGATCCTAAAAGTTTCATTAGTAGGGTTCAAGGGCTATGGACTGTGCACACAGGTTGTACATCTCATATGGGTGTGATATTTTTTCAATTTCCTTTTATCAATGCCTCTTAATGTTTTTAAATAATATTATATATTAATATTTATATTTAAAGTTGACTATAAATTATTTTTGGTCATTTTTGTGCTATGTGAAAAATAATATTCCAGCAAGTGATGTAAATTTTAAACTGAACAATAAATATTTACGTTATGTTTAAATGGGACATTAAGTAAATTGGATGGAATTTTTATAGTGTAGAATTTTTTGAGGATTGGTTTTTTTATTTATAAATACATAGAAGCATTATAGCTTTAATTGTGTTTATTAATTTCAAAATTCCTAGAAAAATAAATTTCTATAAAATATTCACATGAAGAAAAAATTTATATAAAGTATTCACTTGAATAAAAATATGGGTATGAAATTTCATTTGTCAGATTAAATAATTTAACTTTAAAATAATTATTTATATCAAACATAAAGAAGAATAATAATGAATTTTTTCCATGTTTTAAAGATTAATTTTTTTATCCAATGAATAATAGTTGTATTGATCATGATGAAAAAATGTTGGGTATTGTTTAAAGGGAAAAAATGCTTTATTTGATGCATGATTGTTTGAAGTGTGTTGATGTTTGAATAGTAAAAAGTCATGTTGGAATTTATTTCCAAACAATAGAATGTGTTAGGCCTGTATTTTTCTAGTGGATGATGTGTAACTTACTCTAATATGATAGTATTGATAAATAGTTTATTGAAAGGAAATGATTAATTTAAATGTGGTAAATGTTGTTTAATTTTTTTAATTATTATAAAGCGCATTCTAAAATAAAGCACTAAAATAACATTTAACATGTTGTTAAATACATGATTATTATTTTAATGATATTATAATCATTAATGTAATTTACTGTTATTGGGAATGTTGAGTGTTGTGCTTTTTTATGGTTATTTTGAAAGCATTATTATAAATACATGACTGCGGAATCACTAAAAATTAAAGAAAAGTATGATAATTATTAGGTTGTATCATGATGAGGCACATGTTAAAATGATTTTTGAAGAATTTATTTCATGGAATATGTGTGGTGTATATTATAAGTTATGATATTTTTAAAAGGGGAAATATTTTTGGTATGTGGATTTAGAGGTTTTGAAATTTAATGTGTGGTTAATGAAATTGAATAATATTCATCACATTTTTATTGAATGAAACTTACATTGAGTGTTTTATAAGTAAGTAAGAAAATTGATATCAGTATTTAAATTTTTGTAAATTCCATTGAATTTTTTGTGTGAAACATGTTGATATTAATGTGTTTAATGGTCTATCGAAATTAAATACTATGTGTGGATTCAGAATATTGTTTTTAATTTTATTCACATTTACTATGATTATGTTTTTTCTATTCATATCATGTTCCTTGATTAGTGGAAAATTTGTTTTAAATAAATAAGTGAAATAAGATTCTTTTTAATAAAGAGATTCAAAGTGAAAACGGTTTATTTTGGTAATAGTGTATTAAAACTTGGTAAAATTTTATTATGATAAATGGTGATTTTTAAAAAAAGGAATGTTTAAAATATTTTGGTGTTGTTATTAAACATGATGGGTGTTATTTGTTTTTTTATAGAAAATGGTATGATAAATAAAAAATACATTTAATGGGTTTCTTTGTTCATGATATTTAATAATGAGAATTTAATGAGTTTTGTTAAAATTTGGTTTTATGGAATTAGAGTGTATTTATTTATTTTTTTAAATTTTTCTAATGGAAACATTTTATTTAGGTGAAAATATTATGGAATGTTCCTAATATAATTTAAAAATAATAATATTTGGATTATTATTTATAAATAATTAAATCCTTTTGATTTGTGATTTTGGTAGCTGTGAATTATGTTTTTTGGATTAAAGTGTTTGAAATTATTATTATAATAATAAGAACTCATTTGATAGTGGTTTATATTGTTTTAGAAAGGTGATTACTTGTGGGTTTTTATAAACTAAGTCCTTGTTTTATTTAACATTAATGTATTTTTATATATTCTTACTTAATAAATATTATATTAATCCATGACTGAAATTTAAGGGGGATTAATAAATGTTTTTAATATTTTTTTAATTTGTACGATTTATTGGGATTATTTTAAAAAATTGTTTTGATGAGTTATGATTTATTTGTATTGTAACTATTTCCATTATTTTTCATGTGTTGGAATTTATATATTATTTATTTTATGTAAAATACTTTAATTTTGTTTTATAAACTATTTCATTAGTGGTAATCAATGAAATGGAATTGATGAATATTAATTATTAATTAGGAATTTTAAAATGAAATTGGAACTTTCTTGTGGTATTATAAATTATTAATGTTTTGAAAAAATGTGAATGAAAGATGATAATTATGAGGAATATGTATATTGTAAGATATGTGTTGTTTTTTTATTGGGTGGTTACAAATAATAACGATGATATTTTTTTGTGTTGAAAGAGATAAATGATGAAAACATAATTTTTTATTATATATATATGTGTGTGTGTGTGTGTGTATGTTGTTTTAAGATTTATTATAAATTCACTAATAATAAGGAGATATTATTATCATTACTTATAATTTAATTAATTTTATCAAAAAAGAAATGGTGGGATTGATGTGAGGCATGGGGAACTTGAAACGCATTGGAAAAAAAGAGGGGGGTATGTTCTATAAGCATTGTGAAAGAGAGAATATTTTTTAAACATATGAATATAGTGTGGGGATCCATGCAACATACATGCATGATGTGGGAAAATTACCCCCTCTTATTACACTCTTCAAAATCTATCACCCTATAACCTATCTATCTTTATCCAATTATCTATCCATTCTTCTAAAATATTCGATATCCTCTCATATATATATATCTCTTTAGATATTGATCAGAATGTTCTGTTGTCAGTGGCATTGGATACATCTTTTTGAGTAGAAGGTAAGACATATAATTTTTCATATATGTTGTGTCATGATCCACTCCCTCCAAAATTACACCTATGGGGACAATAATGAAGAATTGAGATAATAAACCCTAATTCCCTCCTCCATCAGGCCTTGAGATGGTGAAAAACATTGAGGCTCTAAAAATATCACCTATGGAAGTCATTTCCCACTATTTTAATATAAGACTCGGAGATAGGATAAACAACCACCATACAACACCAATATATAATATACAAGTATACAAAAATCCATCCCACAATGCCTGAATAATGTTAACAAATTCCAATAATATCCTCCAAATAAATATAAAATGGAAATTCCTACAACATAGAGTCAATAAAAGCTCCAAAAACCATTCTAGTATTATCTAGATCAATCCCCCAATTCCTCATAGAAACATGAAAAATAATTTATATACATAGGGTGGGAATGACATGTATACTCATGATGATCATACCCAAGGTATCTAGTGAACACGTGAAAATATAATACTAATGTTCGAATGAACAAAAAACAGAGCAAGAAGCACCTAAACATGTCAACTAACTAATCTCAGCATCATCATGTCTCAATAACCAAATTAAACATCCAAATATATTAACATATTATCATGAATATAAAGAAAAGGCACCTTGTAGCTTCTTCCCAACAAATTTTCCACTCTCACACCCCAACATCAAATGTCTTATACTCCCATCACTTTTATACATATCGTATCACATATCCATCCATCTATAATGTGGTTTGGGATGCATCCATGCATACCCCACCCTCACAAGGTCATAATTTAGTGCTATCATCAATCATAATCACATCACAACCTCATTACATAACTAGGGAATCAAGGTATAATTAACATTAAGGAAATAAAAATAATTCCTTCTTACCACCACACATGACACCCACCACATATCACTTTTTTATCTCGACTGGGTGATCCCCGACACCAACATGTATCATTACAACTAAATTAAAAGACATGAAGAAGGGGTTTCTGGCCATCTGATCACCACCATCATGGATGTTAGGAAAAAAATGAAACCCAAGACCTTTGGGTGTTGGAAGGGTTATCCAACTTAGGTGGGGATCATATATAAATATCATAAAATAAATGATAGTTATTGAGCACATAATACCCAATCTTTGTGTTCACTTGAAATGAAATAACATACACCAAAACAACACCACTTCACCATACAAGATTTTTCACAATCTCTACAACCTCTAAATGGATAACATCACACAAACCCTACACAAATCCAAACATTCCCACTTTCAATTACCTGTTCTACAATTGTCATGTTTTATAAATTTTCAACTATATCTCATTTATTTATCCACTTAATTCACATTAATATAGTACATTTTATTATTATTAAATTCATTTAATCTAATTATAAAACATCAATTCCATCCCATTTATATTTATTTACCAACCCATGACATTTTATTTTTAATATTACAAATTTATGCCATGGATAACTAGGAAACTAACTGAACCACACTATATAAAATCTCACATATCACAAATTAATCATCTCCACAACCTCACATTAGCCAAGCCATATCACTGGTACAACCACATGTCTCCACCAACGTTCAACACAACCACCCCATAACTACTCATATCGTATCCCATGCCAACCATTTATTTCATAACTTCCCCTCACATTTCAATACCCATCTAGTCACTACTATCATTGCAAAACATCCCAAATCACACAAAGAAACACAACAAGCAAAACGATGCATAACATCACATCCCAACATCCATTAGTTAGGTTTAAGGGTTTACATTACTTTAATCCACTGTTTATCACAGGAATTATAAAAAAACTCCACATTTAAATTGAAAACCAATTCATATGCCACATATATGTCCTTGGCCTTTTTATTTAGGGAATTTTCAAAAAATTAACATTGAAAAGATCTCTTAATTATATAAAATACAACACAAGAAAGGATCCCAACAACTATTATTTTCATCATTGGAAACAACATGTATAAACTCACCAGAAATAAAATTAAAATAGTAAAACATGTGATTTCACCTAATTCCCCTAAATTTTAGATTAAATCCATTCATTATATTTAATAAGTTTACCATTACTATCCAACCAATGGAAGGAAAAATAATGAAACCCCACACATGCAGATAAGGAGGAAGAGAATGAGAATCAAAAACCTCAAATAATTTTTCTATTTTACCATACACAACTGGCCAAAGGAGAACCCACTGGTAGAACACAACCACACAAGGATACCTTGATTCAACCGAAATCACATAATGTTTTAAAAAAAAAATATCCTAAACACACCCAAACAAGAGAAATTAAACTGCTATGATTTGAATGTGGAAAAACAATGATAAAAATGGTAATTAAGTGAATAAATCACATAGATTTACAAAATAAACCCTCTAGAAACAAAAGGATTAAATCCAAAGGAAATGAAAAAATAAGATCTCCCAAAGTTGCATTGGTTTTTTCCAAAACCAAGAGGATAAATAGATTACTATAGTAAAACTGAGGGATCAAAAAATTTATAAGTAAGCCGGACCTCAGTACATTCATGGAATAAAACCCCTATTCACATAATGAATTCTCATGAGGTCCTCTAATTCATGCCTTGAAACATATTAATGTCATGAATTCATAAATCCTCAAACCCTATGAACATCCAATGATTTTCATGGTGCCTATTCACATCATGAACCATTCCTTTACATCTTATGTTATTTAAGCATAAAACCTCTTTATCTGGACTGCATGTCTAGAATTTCTATCCTCTTAACTGATAATCAACATCTCACATCATGAGCCCTTATTCATGTTATTAACCACTTGCTGTAATAGAAATGAAAATCCAAAATCCATCGAACCCTCATCAAGCCTCCTAAAAATTCCTATGACTCCTCAAATAGAAAAGCAACAGGATGATAAGGGATAAACCATTATATTATATACCTCTCAAATAATTCTAATCCTGGAGAATTAAAACCAAACCCAAAATAAAAAGGAAAGGTTCTAAAAAACCATCCCATGAGATACCTCTCAGGGAACTCATTACACTCCAAACACTATTTCTAGACAAACACATTAATCCAAGACAAAAATTACATAGAACACACCACACAACCACATCTCCATCTCATATAAGTCGTAATAACACATTAACTCACACTAACAAAAAACCAACTCTCTTCCAAAAAACCACTCACACAAACATTACAACATTTTTATAACCCAAGAAAACAACTACCAAAACCACTAAAAAACCCACCCCAATCACACAAATTAAAGAATTTCACCTTTCATATCAAAATATTTTCTAATTGTGACATAATAGACTCACCAATATAGCTTTAAAATATGTTATAAATATAATGCATATTGATTCGGAAAGGGTTATCCCATTTTCATACACTTAAAGCCACATCACTCACCAGTATTATGATAAAAATAAATCACATCTCATAAAACTATAAGTTTCAAATATCACATCATAAAATAAATACATAATAAATAAAAAAATAAAAAAAACTCAATGTGACGGGCATATGTCAATGTCTCATTCTCCCATGTACTATCCTCTAGGCCACCCTAACTCTAATATACAAGAACTGT
Source organism: Viscum album (assembly GCA_963277665.1). NCBI lineage: Eukaryota > Viridiplantae > Streptophyta > Magnoliopsida > Santalales > Viscaceae > Viscum > Viscum album. Next base: position 1,511,997,573 of record OY728127.1, on the reverse strand, counting down.
GGGAATATTTCATCAATGGAGAAAATTCCCTTGATAATATTGTATTTATAATAGTCACCCCACAAACATTGTGCCATCCCCAATATCTAAATATCCACATTCAATGATTTGGGGGTCATCAAGAAGATACTAATGAATTTTAGACATGTGTAAGATGTCTTGGATCCTATTAAACTACAGTGAATGTACCAACTGATACACCACCTCACCACCTCACCCCAACACCTCAAAATAATTGATGAACTTAGGATAATTCTTACTACCCCTTCCAAACACTCACTTCCCTTGGTGAGGAAAAAATCTCAAGAAAACATGGTCTCTAACCTTGAACTCTATGGGCCTCCATTTGTGATAATAATAGGCCTTATGAAGGTTCACAATGAAGAAGCTGGAGAGGAGAAGTTCTAAGTATAGTCTGTATATTTCTTAATACCTACAGGTCATGTAATCTCTAATAATACGGGCCTTGTAAGGGTCCCCCTTATCCCTTGAATGGTGGATTATCAAAAATCAGTAAAAAATAATTCCTTTGGGCTATTTGGGAAAAGGCCTTCTGAAGGTACCTTAACACCCTCACCCACTCTAAGTCCAACTATATATTCACAGTACTAATTTAATCTACATAGGGACTAAGAACCTCTAACTCCCTAAACTATGTTAACAAAAGGGATAAGGACATGGAAATAGATGTTCCAATGGAAGAGTGGTAATGATTTTTATTGTATAACTCAGCCAGAGGTATATTACTTACCTAGGATCCACCAAATCCAGTGATGTAAGATCACAAGATATCCTCCCACGTCTGGGTGATCTTCTCTATTTTCCCATTAGTATGATGGTAGAAATTAGTGAAAAGGAGAAACTAGTAGCTAAAAGGATACTGCAATCTCCTCTAGAACCATCAGGTAAAATAAGGATCCTGATTAGAGATAATGGACCTTAGTACCCTAAGAATCCTAACCACATCATCAACATACCTCTTCTCCAATACATCTAGGATAATCGATTCAAGGATTTCAAGAAAATGAGATAACTTCATTAGTCAATCAAAAATCACCCCAACTACATCACATCCTCCATGAGCCTATTTTGGAATATGATTTTTCATTATTGTAAATAGATTGTATTTTAGGTTTTTTTTTCAATCCATACTGGGTTGAACATAGAGTTTTCAAGAGGATTCATGAAGAGTGGATGAGGCATGATGGGAATACAGTATTCTAAATGACTATGAGATTCTTTTTGAATGCAATAATATCAATATAATTTCTCAAAGAAAAGGAGGTTCATGAAAAAGGAATAATTGGATCATGAAAACACTTTCATGATCTTGAATGCACAATGAAGGGGGAATTGTCTATAAATATCTGGTCGTACATCATTTGAGACATGAAGAGAATTTAGAAAAGGGTGAAATGATTTTATTTTGAGAATCTATTATGAGTAGTAAATTCATCATGAATAACTAAATCTTCATGAGTAGAATCATCATGAAAATAATGGTGATGAAATAATTGACACTAAATAATTTTAGAAAAGGGGGTTTCATGAACATTGAGATTTTCAAGATAGGTTGGAGTTCTATCAAGGTTGTGAGCATCAAGAATTATAGGAGTTCCATGAATGATGGGAGATTCATGAAGGTTGTGAGATTCATTAATGTAAGTGGGTTCATGAAGACTAAAAAATATTTAAAACAAAAAGTGGGTTTCACATAGCCTGGGAGCTTTGAGAATAGTAGTGTTAAACATTTGGTTTAGTTGAACAGTGCAATTATGAGCTTAATTTTAGGACTATGGTGTAATAACATCCTAATGATAATCATGGAGAAAGAATTATACACCTAATGTATTAAGGCGACCTTCAATTTGATAAACTAATAAATACTTCACCTAAGGTATTGAGAAAGGGGCAGTCGATTGAAGTGATATGAGGGATGTAGTGTGTTATCCCTAAAATTGTTATTAGGGTAGTTTCCCTAGCCCATAGTGACTATGTATGATATTTTTTAATTTAAAATTACTAGTTAATATTAGTGGATTCATGTATGACTAACACACTCTCAACTTATTCTCCTTGGACTATCCCTTAATGTTGAACCAAGTAGAACTGATATATTGCGTTTTTGTTTCTACCTACGGATGTTTTATTAGTACATGATTCCATCAAACAAGTTTAATGAGTTCCTATCAATGAGGGGACAAGATCCATCCCATTTAAATAAAAATTACACACCATGATTCATCCTTCCCATATCAGGGTGTTCTGGGGTCCTTTAAGTGGTATCATAGTGTACATGTTTTAGGTGTTAAATTTCTCATGTCTTGTTTTCATGGAGAATTCAGTGAATGTTAGGGGTGATCCCCACTTTGATGGAATAAAATTATAAATTTATAAGAATATAATGAGATATCATCTATAATCCCATGCGATGGATGTTCTCTTTTCCACAACATAGAGGATTTAGGTTAGTGATGCGATATTTCTATCTATGACTGAAAAAGGTAGGGAATTGCTTGATATGGATAGCAAAGATTAATATAATATTGCCGTAGAACTATATGACCATATATATTTTAAGGACATGAGTTTCCCAAAATCCATGTCTTTGTGGGAGAAATTATAAAATATATACGAAGGTAATAACAAAGTAAATGAGGCCAAACTTCAAGTCTTGCAAAATCAGTTCAATGATCTGAAAATGTATCCTGATGAAAATGCAGACAATCTGTTTAATTGAATAACTGAAGTTATTGGATATATATGATGCAATAGGGAATAATTTTAGGATATTTATATTTTAATAAAATCCAGATAAGTCTCCCACATCTTTACAATACAAATGTTTCATCCCTTGAGGAAAGACATTTTTCTAAGATCTCTCTTAATGACCTGATAATTAGTATGGTTTATTATGAAATGAGAGTCAAACTAAAAGATTCAACAACATGATAAAGCAAGTAAATGGCACAAAAATATCTAAAATAACATGAGAGTGATGAAGGATATGTTGTTCTTGACAAGATTCGTTCACTTTTTTACAATAAATTCAAAATAGGAAAAGAGTGATTTGAAGTAAATCTTTCATTGTGTTGTTTTTAGTGTGGAAAATTTGGGAACCTTGATACTCGGTTATAAAGGATATTATATGATGTATAAATTGAAGTATAAGTCATGAAGAGGCCTCATAGGAGGTTCTATCAAAAGGGATAATTCAAGATAGGAAATAAGTTAGATACGAAGTGCTTCATCTATAAGGAGGAACAAGATAATAATGAATTTTTGGAGGATTTTGAATGAGAGTTTAAATGTGATATTGAATAATCCATGATAGATACATTTTAAAAAGTATAACATATGAAAGATTAAGACAATTGGTAAAATTGTGTTGTTAATATCATTGTGGAACTTTAGGTTTCTCTTTATGAGATTGACATTCAAATAAATGAAAACAAAAATATGGGAGCTTTTTTGAAATATTCTTCAGATTATGTGGATCATCTTGAAGTAGACATTGATCGATTGTAAGTAGATGAAGAAGATAATTGGACAACACTTTAAATTCCATAAGAGGTTTTGGATTTTAAACTCATAATTGAACTGTAAGAAAAAGTCTTCAATGAACTTACATCAAGACTAGAGGAAAATACGATGACAGTTGAGGGCCTTGAAGAGGAAGTAATTTACTTAAGGAGTAAACTAGAATAAATATCAAAATCAAGGGAAAGGAAAATAATAAATTTATGTTTAGATGTTTTTAAAATTCATATATTTTTAAGGAGTTTAGGATGGTTCTGAAGGAGTAGGGAAATTCTTGAATGATCAAATATCTAAATTTTGGAAAAAATTGGAATTGGATGTGATATAAAATAAAAAAAGTGATGTAGGTTAAATGGGAATATGGTAATCTACGTGACTATAATAATATTCAAAAATTGAATAATTTCATTAGAATTTCATAAAGAAAATGAGCATTATGAACAATGAATAAGAGGTTCATGAAAATACTATTATGGTCTTGAAAGAATTATGAAGGGGGAATTGACTATAAATAGCTGACCAGACATTATTTAAGACATGGGGAGAATTTTGAATAATGGTGAAGTGATATGATTTAAAAAATCTCATAAAATAAATTAATTCTTTACAAATGAGGAACTCTTCACAAGAATAAGGATCTTGAAAATAATGGTTATGAACTATGTTACATATATACATTTTAGAAATGGGAGTTTCATGGAGACCCAGAGTTTCATGATAGGTTGGATTTTTGTGAAGGTTCTGAGATATGTGAAGGCTATGAGTTCTATGATGTCTAGGATATTCATGAAGAATGGGAGCTTTGTGAATGTATGTAGGTTTTCAAAGGATGAAAAAACTTTGAAAAAAGGGTGTTTCTTTGAGGTTGATATATCCACAAACAGTAGTGTTGAACATGTTGTTTGAGTGAACAATGAATTCATGTGCATCATTTTAGAACAATGGTACAATAAGAGTCCCATTATAATCATAAAAAGGCTTATTTTCACAATATACCGATGTTACCTTCATGTTGATAAACTGAGTAAAATATCACCTAAGACACTGACCAAGGGGGATCCTATGGAAGTGATTTGAGGGATGTAGTGTGTTATCCTGAAAATTATTGTTAAGGCAGGGTTCCCAGCATTAAGTGACTATGTATAATATTTTGCAATACATAATTTCTAGTGAAGATTAGTAGATTTAGGTAAAAATTCCACACTTTTAGAAAATTCCCCTTGGACTATCCCTTAGTAGTGATCCAAGTGAAACAAATTTTTTGTGTTTCTATTTCTACATATGGTTGTTTGATCATCGAATTATTCCATCAAACATGTTTAATGAGTTCCTACAAACATGGGGACATGATCCATCTCATTGAAAGAAAAAGTAGGAACCCTAATTCAACCCTCCCCTCTTAGGGTGTTCTTGGGACCTTTATCTTTGGGTAACCCAGTGAGGAAATCCAATGATATGTCCAACCACTTCAACTCTGGATCATCCAAAAGATGAAAAAATCCAGCAAAATGGTGATTCGTGTTCACCTTATGAGAAACCATACACCTTGCTGTAAAATCTGCCACCGACCCCTTCAACCATTACAATAAATGTTTTATCCTCAATCCATGATACATCTTCATCAAAATGGGATATAATTCTAAAGGTGACATGTGAAACTCCTGAAAAAATTTCTCACACATTGTTAATGGAATCAACAACATCTACTAGAACAACATTATGTTTAGACCATCCTTAGACCATCCCTCTAGAGAAACACCATGGATAACACAGTCCTGGGTCACCTCAACCTATGGGCCTCCCTATTGATACTCCCCACCAGCTATATCAAGGATGATTCCATGATAATTTGAAATTGATAAACTTAGACACTTATTTACCACACATAAAGATACATTAATACAAGCTCCTTTAACCCTTCTAAACATTGGAAAACTCCTAAACCACATCTCATCAAGAATTACAAATCAGTGCATCAACAAAAACATTCCTCTTTCCTGAGGTTTAACATTTCTCAAAATAATAATCCTATTGAAAATTCATCCAACTATGTTGGTGAAGATTGAAATCCCACTTATTGAAGATATATTTCAGGCACTTGTTGTTCAAGAAAACTGAAAAGTTATCACCAATGTGGTAATTCCTCCAAAACATTAGAGAAAACATGAGTACCGAAAACTCTAGATCATGAGTGACATAGTTATTCTCATGGGGACGTAAATGGATAGACCTATAATAGATCAATACACTCTTCTACATAAATATGAATATCATGAAAAAATGTTAATGATCATAGAAAACCTCAAACATCACACCCACCTTTGGAAACATAAGCACTAGATTATTGATCAAATTCTCCTTCAGGTAAATGATTTCTAACTAGAATTTATTAGCCTATAAAAAATCATGGCCCTTCTAGGTCAATGATATCAATGAGGACATAATATGAAATGAATGAGGCACAGACCTATGATAATAGTCTGGGAGGCCAATGAAACTAAGAACCACTACAACTTTATTAGTTAATTCCCATGAAAAAGTTACCTTGATCTTCAACGAGTCCTGGTCCACACCCAACCAAGACACCACATACCTAAAGAAATTGACCTATTTCATCTATAACCTGCACATAGATAGCCTTCCATAGATATAGGGATAAAAAAATACTTGTAAAATGGATCTTTTATGATCGATATGATCCTCCATGACTTCATGTAAAACACAACTGGTGTGTTCATGATAATGAATGGATTGACCATGAACTCAAGGTTCCCATACTAGAACATGAAGGTAGTATTCAAGATATCCTCATCTTTCACCCTCATCTGGTGACATCCAAACCCAAAATCAATCTTTAAGAACTAACTCACTCCCTGTAATTTATCAAACAAATCATCAATCCTCAAAAGTGGGAAACCATTCTTGAAATTTACATGATTCATCCTTCGATAGTCCACACACTACCTTAGACTATATATCGTCTTTCTTCTATGAAAACAACACTGGAGTACCTCAAGAAGACACACTAGGTCATATGAATCCCTTGTAAATGAAATCATCAACTGTAAATCTCAACTCATAGAACTCTGTAAGCACCATTCAATAGGGATCCATCAAAACCAGAGATGTTACTGGTTGAAACTCTATAGTAAAATCAATGTCACTTCAAGGGGGTAGTGTCATAACCTCATCTAGGGACGAATTAGGGAACTCCTCCGTAACTATGGGAACATCCTCAACTTGTGATTAAACTAACAGTTCATCGAAATAAGGAAAAAGAGGCTCCACTTATTGGTCACCAATTAGATAACACCCCCACCAATGAATGCTATTTGTTGGAACTCCACATCAGATAATGAATATCTAATCCTGAAGTAGTTGATTAATTCATGTAAATAATACAACCAATACATGATAAGGATATAATCGTATGGTTTTATCTTTTTCTAGAAAAAATCTCCCACTTATTGGTGTTGCCTCATCACTACTGTACATCCCTAAAATGAATTAAATGAAGCATCCATACCTCCAACCATTGTAGATAACACAAGGGAAACCATATATATCTTTAAATATAGTCTTAGGGTATAGAAAAATGTAGTAGAAACAATTTATTGTGAGTATATTTCATATAAAATGTAATAAATAAGTGTAGATGATAAGAATTGCATTAAAGTCTCCCATAAAAAACCAGGGGATTTGGTGTGAGTGACTAAATAAGAGAGGCCATTCTAAGGAATTCCTCTTTCTTGGTATCCATTCTTAGCATAAAAAAACAGAAGAAAATATGAGTACCATAAATAGTTAATGTACAATTGGGAATCTGATCAGAGATACTAAAAACACTAAAATCCTCTAAAGAAGAATTAGAAAAAATCCATAAAGAATTAGCATTGAGATTATTATTTATTGCACTAGAAAACATATAATTTAGTTGTCACAAGTGTGAATATTTATAGGAGAAAGTGATTTTTGGTTCTGTAATAGAAAAATGTATAGGGAGATGCATGTTAACTATTATTTTCGAAACATTGAGGATGTTATAGTTGGAGATACCCTAACAATTCCAAAAAAGGATATTCATTTAAACCTAAATTTGGAGTTAGAACTCCCTTTTTTATTTTTTTCCAGATCCTTTATTTCTAGTAGACCTTCTATCCACTTGAGTATTAGTGGTCTTTTCCCATTCATTGTGAGAAATGATATTGTTCTTATTTTTAGGTTCTTTTAATTGTGCAGTCATAGTTGATTTTGTGGAATCCTTTGAACCTAGAAACAAGTCAATGGTACTTTAAGATACTAGATTTTCAGACATCATAGAGTGGTATGCACTTAATTATGTAAGGGGATTATAATTACCTTGAGCCTTTGTATCAACTACGGACAACATCTTGACAAAGTTAGATAAGTGACTTTTATTCTGTTCTAGGGAGTCCTTATTCTCCTGCATATGATTTAGTTCTAGAACATCAGGTATACTATCATGTAAAACTGGATCTAATGTCATGTTACATATGTAGTAAACTTAGTACTTAAGGTCTGTATTTTGGGTTGACCATAATCATGATAGATTGATATGGTTCAAGAATCGTGCATGTCTTCCACCCATACTAGATTTGAAGAATGTGTTGTTAGAGGAAGAGCATACTTCTTCATTATATATTCATCTTGGAAACATGAAGATGTATAGAGATTTAAAAGAGTATTTCTGGAGAGATGGCATGCAGGGAGATATCACAAAATTTTTATATTAGTTATTGGTATGCCAAAATGTTAAGGCTAAGAGATAAAAGTACGAGGGTATGTTAAATCCTTTACCCATACTAGAATGAAAATGGGAAAATATCACTATGGATTTTTTCATTAGACTCCCCAAAAATTATAAATGGAACAGTGATATATGGGTTATATCCAATCACCATACAAATTCAGTACACATTATCGTGATCTGAGATGATTTATATCTAGATCATCTTTCTAGGACAATCATTAAGTAAGTGGTAAGGTTTCACGGAGTACCACATTCAGTTGTATCTAATAGGGATTCAAGGTTTTCCTAGATGCTCTGAAAAATTCTTCAACATGATCTTGATACAAAGTTGAGTTTTAATACTATGTATAATTCTCATATAGATTGCTAGTCTGATAGAACAATTCAATCCCTGGAGGATATATTGAGATATTTTTTATGGATTTCAATGGTGTTTGGGATCAACCACTTCCACTAGTTGATTTTTAATAGAGTAATAACTTTCACATGTGTATTTAGATGTATCCTTATGGAAATATCTATAGAGAGAAGTGTATAGATAAATCATGTTGTAATTAAGTTAGAGAAAGAAATATATTGAGACCTTAGATAGATGATAAAATGTAAGAGTAGGTTAGATCCATTAAATAAAACCAAAGGTGGGAAAAAGATGACAGAACAAGTTATACTGATAATTTCTAGTGTGATATGGAATTTGAAGTTGGTAACAAGGTGTTTCTAAGAATTTATCCATGAAATAAGGTTATGAGATTCAAGAAAAAATGGAAATTATGGCTATGGTATATCAGTCCCATTGAAATTCTTGATCGTATCAGGATGGTATCCTATTGGTTGGTGATTTCACCAAACCTATCTCAAGTCCATGATGTGTTCCATGTATATCTTATGAGGAAGTACATACTTGAAACTTCACATTTAATAAAATAATAGGTCATACTGATGAAGCATGATCTTTATTATAAGGAAAAATTAACTGAGATTCTAGATCATACAAAGAATGTTCTGCAAAATAAGACCATTCACATGGTAAACTTTTTGTGAAAAAACCACCATATTGAAGAATCTATGTGGGAACCTAAGTATGTAATGAGGCAGAGGTATCATTATTTTTTGTAAAAAAAGTGATAGAAAATTGAGGGAAAATTCAATTTAATGGGATATAATGTAAAACCATGATTTTTTATGGATTTTTTTTCAAAAAAATTAAATTTCAATGATAACTTGCATTACATGCAAATCATAGTTTTAATGAACTATGAAAAGCTATGAATATTATTATTTAAAAACCATTGTTATTACCTAACCATTATACTTGGTGGAATGAATAATAATTGTAACATCTCGACCCAAATAACCACTAGGATAGTAGCTTGAACAGTGGGTCACATGGATTTAGGTGCACCTCTCAATATGCTAGAGGCTATCGACTAGAAAAGATGGTCTAAGGAGGTGATAAGAAGGAGAATTTACCCTCATATTAGAGTATCAAAGTGATATAACAAATAATAATCAGTATTGGATGTAGTAATAAACTAAATAAAGAGTATAGGAAGAATAATATAAACAATTGAATATAATATATGCCTAGAGCCAATTTACAATAGATGCATTCTTGTCTAGTTTATGATACATAATCTAAAAAAATTGACATAAAACATGCTAAAAGATACAGTCCAATACATAAATAAACAAAGAAAATAAAATCCACAAGTTAAACTCCATAAGAATATCGAGTCTAGCTCAGTCATATGCCCCTAAATCACAGGTACTAGCATACAACAATAAGAAATATTCCAGGGTCTTGTGAACATAAGGTCTACTCAGGTACCCTAGTGCAATGGAAGATTGTGAGATATAAATACCAGTAGATTACCACCCATGGTGTGTATAACTAAATACAATCTATAAACATAATATAAAGAAATGTATTGGTAGTATGAATAATAAAAAAGGAATAATAAACATTACTCAATAAATAAATAAACAAACCTATCGGCTTAGGTTCCAACATGACACCTGACCGAATCTACCTGCTTCATCCCATGGAAAAAATTTGGTCTAATCATTAACCACATATATATATATATAGTAGTAATATATAAATATTATAGTCATATATTTTATCTACCTATATGAACCAAGTACGTATGGATGTAGGTGGTCATATACATATAATACAAGGTGCTGGATGGACAGAGCATCACATAGACTTCTATGACTAGTCCAAAAAAGCCTCTATGATCAAGCTAAAGGGTATATTCTCTACATTATAATAGAGTGTGAGAAGTTATACATGACACTTGGGGTGGTGATTGAACCATAATTTCAACACTCTAAATAGGGAGTCTGGTGCATCAGGCCACATCCTATATAATATCACTAGTGTGAGATGTCAGGAAGTCAACACCCAATGTAAGGAAGCGTAATTTTACGCCATGATAAACACATACCTTACCATCATTAAATATCCTATTTAGGGTGTAATCATATAAAAATAATAATAATAACCAGATTCATGAAGCATTACCTCTCATTCCCTACATTTATCAAGCCATTATAATAAAGGCATAATATTTCAATTTATAGGATATAAAAATCATGCATTGATTGGTGTTAAATTTCCACCCATTACAATCCATTTAGGTTTAATCATTATATTAATTCCAGGAAGGAAACCATCTTGAATAATCTATTCCCTTTAAATTTCATTCCATTTATATCAACAACTCAATTAAAGAGAAAACCATCATGAATAACCATCTAATTAATAACATGCCATTGAATCTATCAAAACATGACGGTTCATTTAACAAGCCTCAAGATATTTTTATAAGATTTATTTTTTAATTGGGAATTTACCTACATGGGAAAATCTCATTTTATAAATATATCCATTGAATTTCTAAAACAAGTCAAGCACTTAGAATGTTCTTTGCATCATTTAACAATTATATAAAACGATGGAAAGTCTATTTAAGAATATCTTCAAAGGCCATGTGATAACCAGACTTATATCAAACCGTGACATCAAATCATAACGAAACCCCAAAGCAATAATCCAAGGATATTATCACTATAAATAATCACTTTGTAATATTGAAGACAATACACCTCATCCTAGGGGATTTAATAAAAAATCCTGACAATATATATAAAATAATTCATTTAATCAATTAAGTATCACAAATATGAATCATAAATAAAGTCACATTAAAGTATCATTTTAGAAACTATCAATCAAAGATAATAAATTACATAAGGTTCAACATGGAACTTAGGGGGTTCTATTCTTTCGAGGGAAAGTTTCTACAATGGAAAATCCCATTGTCAATCCATGCTGAATGCTTAAAAAGTGTTTTAGAAAATTAAAAAATTATTAGAAATGAGAACTTTGACATTGAAAACCCAATAGGTGTCCATAAATGAGGTTTGAATCCTCTAAATCACCATACAAGAACCAAAATACATATATCTTGGAGAAAAGATCAATTTGATACGAAGAATTCAATTTAAGGGAAATGTGTGACAAAGGTCGGCATGTAGTGCATTGGTGCTATTCAAAATTCAATGGAAATTGAAGGAAAAATTCATAGACCACGTACCTTATGATTTGGATGTTCCAATCATCCAATATCAAGGCCGTATTTGATCAGGTTTGGAATAAATCTATGAAAATACCTTCACCTTAAAAATAGGTAAAATAATATTGCACCTTGATAAATCAATTGAGAGGAAAGTAAATGAATAATGATTCAAAAGGAATTAATATATAACTGATTTAGATGCATGAGACTGACGATGATTGATTTTGACTTTATTTGGAGGAGATCCAATAAAGCCTATGTGAAGCTTAGAGGATACCCTTGACTCATAGGAGGAGATATCACCCACTGGAGAAAGGAAAAAATAAGAAGAAAAGAGGTAAAAAAGTTTCATTAATGGAAAATTTTCAATTTCACCCTCAAAACAAGGTGCAAGGTTTGGCTGCATGGTTTGGCCAAATCGTTCACCAACTGTGAGACACCAACTACCTAAGAAACCACATCGCACAGCTTTTCCTACACAGTTAGCCTAACCATACGCTGATTGTGTGGTGAATAGTGCAAGGTTACTTCCAAAGTGGTATTAATCATGTGGTCTAGGCACATGGTTTGGGTAAAGCATGCTCAAACCGTGTGGGGAATTTCTGCTCCTCTGATTTAGGATGCACAATTTACTACTGAGGCCACACAGTTTATACAAATTACATTCCCTATGAAGACCCTCCAAATTTTTTATTTATAGACCCCAGTGCTCCCAAAACTCAATGAGACACCTGGGGAACCGCTCATGCCTTTATCCAATTCTAAAAGCTATACTTTTAAGTGTTTCAACTCTAAGATTTACATTCCAAATCTTAGTTCAAATAACAACCCTTACAATAAATGCCAAAAATCATATTCTCATGGTATTTCAACATGGTTCAAAAGCATATGTCATTACAACCTCCCCACCTTAGAACTTATCATCCCCAAGAAGCATTTGGGAACAACAAAAACATCACTCAGCCTACAAGGGTCATGAAGTTTCATTTAGATGCTCACATTGTGTTTCCAAATTCCCAATGCACCTTGAAGTATTTAATTAAGTAGGCAGTACTTAAGCCACCAAGACTCGAGCCAACACTTATTTTTTGACTGAAACACTGAAACATAGCTTACCCAAGACCATTTAAATAGAGACATAGTCACATAATTTTCTCTTTAAAAATTTGGATGATGGTGCTCCCCACCATAGGAATTATCACAAAGAGGGGCCAATTCCAATCCATGATACTCCCCACTATTATAATTCCTTAAAATTCACACCTTAAGAGTTCAAAATATGATGCTAGCATTATTTCCTTATTAGGGTGAACATGATTTCCTATAAGGTCAAATCATAAAACTTTTCCTAAATAAATGATTGAATCTTCATCGAACAAATTGAAACATATCATGAAAGCTATCCCGGAATACACTAATGAACCTAAAACCACAAACACCTTATCTCAGCGGCATGATTAAAACTATTCTTGACCGACAATAAACATCGAACAAGAAGGAAAACTAGTCAATCCACCTCCAGATGACTTATCTTGGAGTTAACAAACTAAAATGATCAGTGAATTTCAAATTGAACCACTATTCCTTCCTCTAAAGCATTTAACCTTTATAACTAGCACATTCACTAAATGTCATACCAGAAATCTGGTGATGTTATTTGATCAAAGAATTAATTGGCCATTTAAACTATCATGCCTTAACATGAAGAAGGTATAAACATGATTCAACCCACTAGAATCATCACCCTTTAAACATCACCTCTAAGACCAATTACAAGTTAAGGATAACCATGAATTATATAAACTAGAGTCCAAAGAACCAACTCAAGGGAGCACATACTCCATGTTTACAATAGAGACCTTGGTACCAGGCTAAGACATCCACATTATATCATTTCCTGAGCCCAAAATGGCATTTTTATGGTGGTAAAGTCAAAGGAAGTGGCTAGTGTCCTATAGTCCATCCAAGGAGTTTCTACACTAGAACTTAGGTGTCACTTAGGACTAACCACACATTGAATAAAACCATGCTTCTAGTAGGCAGCTTTGATAAAGATCACAAATAAATCCCAACAACTTTTAAATCATTAGTTTAGAATAAGAACAATCCTCTCCTAGTGTATCAAGGATGACATCAAGATAGGGAAAATACTCACCTCTTTAAGAAGAGTAAACTAAGAGAAACCCAAGGAAACCAAAATAAGGACAATCAAACCACAACTGGTCAACCTCTTGAAAGAAGATCTACTTAACCCTAACGACGCATCATAAAGAGATCCACAATTCCTTCACCACCAGAGGAATTATATGATCATTGAAGATTTTCCACTAAATTTGATCAAAGGACAATAATATTACTCAAGTGTTTCATACACAGCTATCCATGAAAACTTCATGTTGTCGGGAAAGCACTGACACGATTAAAACATTCAAGCCTAAAAGGAATTCAAGCATGACCAACCATTACCAGATGGTATTTCACAGTTATGTTCCTTCTACTTGGAAGGGAACATATTCACCCAAACTTACACAATGCTCCCCAACTTTAGGAGTGTCCTAGTCACCAAAATAAGAGATAGAATAGCTACTTACAAGTGTGATAGATCCAAAACCACCTTAAATGTATGTGTGTCACTCCTATGAGTCACAATAACAATGTCACATCATCTGGAAATTTGTAATGGAAGACAAAAACAACTCGATCAACATGTCAAAACACTCAGTCCACAAGAAATTCATCTCTTTATTTGGGACAAGCTAGATTCCATTAACACCCTGGTCACTCTCTTATAGAGATGACCCAAGACATACTCAACAAAATAAAGATCAATGATTTCCCCAAACTCAACTTGTTCATTACATCATTTAGAAACTCGATGGGCTTAGCGTATATAAATGAACACTACACCATAGATTTCACGAGCAGAGGCCACTACCAGAACACTATCCATAGGCTTTATGTCCTATGAAATCAAGTATCAGGGGGCACACTAAAAACCAGTTCAAAAGTGTATTAACCCATTGACTATAAAGTATATTGATGACCTCCCAAGTCACCCAAGGAAAGAGAATAGGGTTACAAGACCTATAAAGAGTCTGAAAATTCCCTAGGAATGTCTAGCTGGACGATACTATGCAATACTCAATGCTCATGCCCCTAACAATAGTCAAGGATAATATGATCACCCATCCAAACAAGGGTTTCATTAAGAAGATGATGGTCCTACAAGGCACACCAACACATGAATGACACCAAATGATAGAAAGATCAAGACATTAGCAAGGAATTTAAGGTCTAACGGTGCTACCTACCACAGGCCAGCCCCTTACAAAAGTATAAGCATCAACCCATAATGAGTTCATGCCTAAAAAATTCACTAGGAAAAAGAGCCTATCATTTAATCCATTTCTAAAAAGATAAAAGGACTTTAAAAAACACTCATATTTATGTTCCATGGAACATAAATGGATTTTTAAACTACACTTACATGAGGTTTTAAAATAAGGACACTTCTTCAGGTTCCATTTTTTAAGTCATTATATTAATTTACATTCAATATTTAAACATTTAAATGATTTAAAACAAAACATCAAGGCATAACATGCAATTCATATCAAACTTCCTTTCTTAAAATTTTTACATTTATTGACATCCCTTCATAAATTGGAAATTTATCATATAAATTCCTTTTAACAAAAAAAGAGACTTAAGAGGGACCCGTTTAACCAACATAAGTTTATTAAGATACAATGCAATAGAAGTTGTTTAATTATTAAAGTTTCAAAACATACATGGAGTGTTATCTCATAAAAAACAATCCCTGACTAACCTACTTAATTCTAGTGGGGAATTAAGGCTAAAATCCAATTAATTTTAGGTCAGTGTTAAACAAATTTTACATTTAAAACCATTTAAAATTTATCATGGTCACATATAATGCTTCAGTTATATGGGTGGCTATCTAAAAATACATAAATCTACCATAAGCTTTAATGTTTGGAATTTGGTTCCCATTAATCAAACCAAGTCACTTTAAAATTTCACTTTATAATATTTTCATTTTAACAACATTTTCTAAACATGTATAACGCTCAAAAATGGTTTGATTATATGGGTTACCTTTTCCCAATTATAAGGAACCCATACACCTTATAACTGAAAATTGGTTCCTGTTTAATCCCAATCAATAATTTATCCCATAAAACCATTTTTATACGAAAATAATACTAGCATGTTTTCATAATAAGTAACCTAGAGGGCATGTTATAAACACAGAAGCATGATACAATGGAAGAACGTGATAAATAAAGCAAGGAAAATGGAATATAATTACCTAAGAATGGAAACAAAATCACATGGTTAATAAAACCTCTAACAATGTTATATAAATAGGAATACTAAAGAATTACCTAAATAGGTACAAAATTAGGAATTGAATAACACTCAAGGCACACAATCATACTCAGTAAGAAACCTATAAATGTAACTACATGGAATGAAATATATATGATATGTGAATTTATATGTGCCTAAAATGATGCTTGTAATGATTAAACCATTCCATACCACGAAAAGGGTAAAATAAAAATTATTTCATAAATCATAGGAAATATAAAGTGCACCATTAAATCAAGGTAAAATAAAAATATAATATAATATCTTACAATATGACCATCATCCCCAACCCTAGCCACTTGGTCCTTTACCCATGGGTGGTGTGATCTGTCCAAGAGATGGCTACTTACCAAGAGTTGACACATTCCTATTCTCCTATCGACTAGACCAAAATAGTATGAAAAGTGAAAAATAATGCCCTAAAAACACTTTTTTGTTGGTCCAGGATGTTATATGGCCTCAGGAACACCTCCCCATATAACAGAGGTTTCCGACTAGCAGTGAGGGACTAAGGAGGCGATAACGGGGAGATTATACCCTCACATAATTGTAGCATAGTGGTATAACAGATATGAATCAACCAAAAAAGAATTAATAAATGAAATCCATAGGAGAGGTAGACTAATATAAACTATTGAATATAAAATATGGCCAATTCCAATGTTCAACAGATGTATGCATGTCTAGATGATGATACATAATCTCAAACAACTGGCATACATCATGAAACAATATATAGGCCAATACATATATAAATAAAGAAAAGAAAAGACGCAAGGAATAGTCCATGAGTATTTGAAGATCCACCTAAGTATTATGATCCCAACTCTTAGTTATTAGTATACAACAACAAGAAAATATCTGTGGTCCTGCAAACATAAGGTCTACTCGGGTACCCTAGTGCAATGGAGGCCTGAGTAGGGTGTGAGATATCAATGCGAATAGATTACGACCCATGATGTCTATGACTAAATATAGTCCATAACCATAAAGTAAAGAAATGTTCATGTAGTTTGATTATTAAAAAAAATATAAAAATCATTAGTGCTGAATAAATAAACAAACAAACCCTTTGGCTAAGGTTCCAACAAGATATCTAACATACTCTACCTACTTCATCCCAATGCCAAAATATGATCTTATTAGTAACCATTTTTATATAGTAAAAATATATACATATTATAGTCATATATTTCATCCACATATATGAACCAATATGTATAGATGTAAGTGGTCATATACTAAGAATAATATGTGATGGTTAGAATGGGTGAAACTCAGACATCCATGACCAGTCTAAACAAGCCAATATACTCATGCCAAAGGGTAAATTACCTACATCACAATAGAGTATGAGACATCATTCATGACACTCAGGAAGGTGAGTGATCCCTCATTTAATCACTCTAAACAAATAGCATTCCGTCTCATCCCATGTCCTACATAGTATCATTGGTGTGAGATGTCATGAAATCAACACCCGATGTAAGGGGTCATGATTTTATGAAATGATCAATAGATCCCTTATCATTATCCCACAACCTATTTAAGGAATAATCATATAACAATAATTATCATAACACTCATATCCATGAGGCATTACCTATAATTCCCTACATATATCAGACCATCATAATCAAGGAATAACATTTCAATTTATAGAATATACAATGTACACATTGATCGGTATATCCCAACCAATCTCTGAAATACATTTAGATTAAATAATTAAATTAATTCAAAGGAAAAAATACCACCATTAATAATCCATTCCTTTTAAATTTAATTCCATTTATATCAACAACTCAATTAAAATGAACAAGCATCATGAATAAACATCAATTAATAACATGCCATTGAATCTATCCCAATATGAAAATTCATTTAACAAGGCTCAAGTGACACATAGAATGTGTATTTTTCAATTAGGAATTTACCTACATGGGAAATACCAATTTTTAAAGTAATAAATTCAATTTAGATAAAAATACAAGCACTTATAAGGTGCTTTGATTAATTTAACAATTACATAAAAGGTGGGATTGTCCATTTAAGAAAATTAAAAGAGGAATTTTTCAAAACATGAAATATATCAAACCGTGAAATTAAATATTAATGAAACAAAAAATCATTAAGCCAAGAACATGATAACTACAAATAATAAATTTTTAATTTCGAAGATAGTGTACCTCATCTGAGAGCTCTTATTTTAAAATCATGGGATTGTTTATAAAACCATAAATTTATTCTATTAAGCCTCAAATATATGAATCACAACTCAATTAACTTTAAATAAGATTTTTAGAAACTTTCAATCAAATCCAATCAATTATATAGGGTTCAACATGGAAGTTAGGAGATTCAATTCTTATAAGGGAAAGTGTCTACAAAGGAAAATCCCATTATTAATCCCTGTCGAATGCTTAGAAGGTGTTTTGAGAAATAAAAAAAATTATTATAATGGATCATATTGACTTGGTACAGCCATGGGGTGTTCATAAATGAGGTTCACATTCTCTAAATCAACTAACAGGAATCAAAGGACATTTTTCTTGGTGAAATGATCAATTTTATATAAAGAACTCAATGAAAAGGTAGTACGCGGTAAAGGTTGATGTGTAGTGAAAGAAATCTCTTCAAAATGCAATGGAAATTTATGAAAAAAGTCATATACCTCTACCTTATTCTTATGAAATTCCACTTGTCCAATATGGAGGTCTGGTTCGATCAGGTTTGGAAGAAATCTATGAAAAAGACCGTTGACCTGAAAATAGGGCAAATGAGCCTTCACCTCGATATCTCAGTCAAGAGGAAATTGAACTAAGTAAGATTAAAATGGAATTGAGAGATTGCTGATGTGAATCCATAGAGACCAATGAAGATCAATTCCAAATTCTAATGGAGGAGATCCAACAAAGCCTAGGTGAGGATTGAAGGAGACCCAAGACACAGAGGAGGAGAGCTCACCCACTAGAGTAAGTAGAAAGAAAACGAAAAGATGTAAAAATGTTTCATTAAGGTAAATTTCGTAATTTAACCCTCAAAACTGGGTCTCATGGTTTGGCTACATGGTTTGTCCAAACCGTGCACCAACCATGCAGAACCCCATACATAAGAAACCACTTGACGTGGTTTTTTCCGCACTGTTAGCCTAATAGTGCTCCAATCATGTGGTGAATAGTGAAATGATACATCCTAGGTGGAACTAACCATGCAGGATAGGTGCATAGTTTGGGTAAACCTTGTACAACCCATAAAGGCTATTTTTGGTCCTCTGATTTATGTCGCATGGGTTACTGCGAGGACCGCACTATTTCAGACAAACTGTGCACCCTGTGCAGACCCTCTAAACTTTTTATTTCTAGACCCCAACACCCCTGAAACTCAACAATACACCTTGGGAACCCCTCATGCGTTTTCAAAGTCTAAGTACAACACTTTGATGTGTTCCAACTCTCAGAGTTGAGTTCTAAAGCTCAGTTCAAAGAATGTCCCATCCAGTAAATGACAAAATTGAAATTCCCTTGGAATTTCACCTTGGATAAAAAATCAAGAGTCATTACAAGAATAAAAATATTTTAAATATTATGTATAATGGGTTTATATAAATAAATAAGATTGATAACAAATACATAATTTTTAGTAATTTTTTTTTATGTTTCAAAAATACTATTTTCTCAAAAAATATTTTTTATTTATTTGGGTCAATAATAATAAAATATTTTTTTTGAACATTTTATGAATTAATTTTACAATATAATTAATTTTTTAAGTCTTCATATCAAAATTATCCTATTGTTAATTTTTTGGATTTTTCTAAAAAGACTAGTATTTCAATGAATAGTGAAAAAAAATTGTATTTATTGAAAACTACTTTATAGTTTAAAGAATTTATATGGTAAATTTTATTTAAAATGGGTTTAAAAATAAAATTAATAAAATTATATATTTATTAATCAAATTTATGTCATTGGAATCATTTTCATATTTTTATATATAATTTTTTTAACCTTTAAACATTTTCTCTTTGGAGGACTACTTTCTCATCACGATTTCTGTTTTTACTTTAATTTAAAAATTTCCCACTTATGTGAATATTATTTCTAAAAATGGATTTTATATTTTAAATGATAACAATTTATATTATCTAACAAGGTTATATTAATTTTTACCAAAATTAATTATAAAAACAGTAGAAATAATTTACTACGGTTACGGTAAAATGGGTTTATCGGGGGGGGGGGGGTTAAACTAAAAATATAATTGTTAAAAATGACCTAAACATGTAAAACACACATTTAATGTACCTATTTATACTCTATATATATTATATTATCTAGAATTATCCATTTTGGAGGCTTTTGACGTGAGAAAATGCGTGTACACCTTTTACTTTTCAAATATTACAAGTGTTCCACTAACATAACTTATAAAAGGCCACCCCTATGCTCTCATATTCACACTTCCCAAACCATTTGGCTCATCGAATTCTTACCCAAATAAATTAATTAATTTTATACTCTCATTTTATAATCCTTATTTTGATCATAAATCAATCATATTTAGGTTTTTGGTGAAAACCCATGGAGGTTTCCTGAAGAAGAGAAAACTTTGTTCAATGAGAATTTTTATTTCATCTCTTTCCCCACCTCATTTGATTATTATTGAAACATTATAATATAAAAAACATATTAACTTCCATATACTGATATTTTGTTACCCTAAGGTAATTACCAACATCCATATCCTTTTTCCTCAAATCGAAAATGAAAACGTCCCTCATGTGTATGGGAGACTACCGCCTCATGAACCGATGCGACATGTTTTCCATGAAAACCTCTCACGGTTGGGTATGATGATGTATAATATATATATTGATGATATTTTTAAAATAAATATAGTATTTAAATATAATATCATATAATATTTTTACTTTACATTCCATATAGAATATGATAAGGTCATTTGTGTGTATGGCAGAAAACCACTATGCGAAAAGATGTGATCTGTTTTTTACTTACATTTCACATGAATGGTTATAAGAGATAATTTTAACAAATATATGTGATATATATGAAATATATGTAATATATATGAAATATATATTATTATTTAAGGGTAATATATTATTTACCTTTCTTTTTATTAATTCTTTTAGGAAATGAAAACGACGTTCTTGCGTACGTATGACCTACCGTCTCCATGAACGGTGTATTTAATTTATCATATCTAACATTTTTGCATTACTATAAATACATATATAATAAATATATATGATATTTATATCATGGTTAAAATTTATTATATTATTTAATCATAATAAAATTAATAAGACCAAAAATAAAAAAAAATAAAAAACATACATGAAAAACAAAGCAATTATTGCCCGAAACGTGACTTTAATAAGGAATTGTTAATAAAAAGGAAATAAATTTTTTGAATTAAATAATATATGGTATGATATATATAATTATTTTAATTTAATATATTTATATAAACTTATATTTATTATATAGGAGGTTTTAATTTGTATAAAGTAAGTGGAGACTTAATGTAAGGGATTTTTGTCTTAATTTTCATTTTTTAGGACATATGTTATGCTATGAACCTATGTTATTTTATGAGGTGTACATACAATAACATTGAGATGTTATATCATGAATATAATTGTCTGCATGATATTTATTATTTTATTTTATGCTAATATTTAATGGTTGTTAAGATTCAAAATATACCAAAGTGGTAACGATTTTATGTTACAATCTCAACGATTTTTGGGATTGTTTATGATTATGATTATGATGATGAAATATTATGACGAATCTCTCAAGAAACATATAAATTTTATTCTCCTATGGTTATTTCATGATTATATATGTTTTACCATAATTTTACTCTCTTTATGTACTCAATAGACCAAAATAATGTTCTAATAAAAATCATCATAATTTCTATCTTCAGTCAAAAAACCCTTCTCTTAAAAAACTGTATTTTCTAAAAATATTTTGAAAAATATTTTTTTTAAATTATTCAAATGAATAATTTAAGAATATTTTTCCCATTTTATAATTTATAAAATATTTTTTAAAAGTAATATCCATGTTGTTTTCCAAATAAGGCATGTTTGGAATTTATCAAAACTGTGAAAATTAATATTTTTTAATGTGTACAACATGAACAGAATTTACTGACATCATGGAAATTATTTTATTTTAATATTACTTTGTAATTTTAAATGATACTTTCAAAGAATTTATTTCTCATTTTTTATGAGTTTTTAATTTTAAAATGGTTATTTTAAAACAATAATATCTCCCACAATAAATGTTCTATGTGATTTTTTATTTCAAAAACATTTTCTATCAAAGATGAAATCCTTTGTTACTCAATATTTACTGGGGATATGATCCAATTATTCCATCTTTATTCTTTCTCAATATGGTTTATGTTTATGATGATTTTCTTAAATCTATTTATCTTCTACAGTTTATACCATGATAAAATTCTTAAGAAACTCATTTCTTTTCCCATGGGTTATATTTTGATGAAATGATGAAATTATTATGAAAATTGTTTCTTTTCCATAGGTTATTTTTTAATGAATGTTTATGAAACCCATTTATTTTCATGGGTTCTGATATAATGAATGTTTTATGATCTTTTGGAACACATACGTATTCTTTTCATTATGTGATGGGTGAGACCTATATCTCCCTACAATGCATAGGGTATAGTTTGATATCTCATAAGATAAATATGGTTGAAATAAGGAGTGAACCCATTTTAGTAATGGAATCTATCCACTATGATTGTCTTGTGAGTGAACCATGAATACTACGATTGTTTGGGGAGTGAACCCATTCCACTATGATAGTCTAACAATGAGCCTTCAACCACTAAAGAAATTATTTTCTATACTTTTGTGTATGCAATAATTCCATCTGTTATTCCATTGTTATTCTCTCATGGATCATGTTATTTGATTCCCTTATGATTCATGTCTTATGAACCGTAACTATTTATTCCATTAACCAATATTATGATCTTTGATATGCAAGGTATGAGTTTTAAATTTTATTCTCATGGTTTCAGACACTAATGTACATGTTATATTTACGTATCCCCCTTTTTTACTCTTACTCAGTATTTCATCTCACCCTTTATTTTATTTCATTTTCTTAGGTTATGAAGAAATCTATTATGTAAGATTTTTCTAAAAAGAGTTCTAGTTATGAAGAACTTTTTTGGAGATGGTATAGTTCACATATGATACAATTATTTATGTTTAAAAGTTTCTAAAGGCATTATACCTTCACAATCCTCAAGAATGTGTTTTTTAATGTAATAAATGTTAATTAAAAATGATGTAATATCTATGTATGAAAACCATGGGTTGTTATACATACACACTAATATGATGGATTATACTAAGTTAAGTTTTTGAGAATGTACTAAGATATATTTCTCATACGCAGCATGGAAACTCTGGTGGGAATATAGACATTATATTATATTTCAAGTTGGAGAATAGGTTGTGTGGTGGACCAGTTTGGGGTTACTCAATGGAATTTTCAATATAGGGCTAATGAGTCTGGGGTATTATACTAGAGACTCTTTTATCTATATATTTTTTATTTTATTTTTTATATGTGATAAACCTAGTGGTAATTCAGTTGTGATGTAAGAATATATGCTTATGTATGGTACGTTGGTCATAGAATTGTTTTTTATTATATTTATGAATACTCTGATTAAGGGATATTTATGTTTTATTATTTCCACTATTTTTGGAAATTTATTCAAGGTAATAGTCTTCTCATTTTATGGATTTGGCCCTTAACACCAGTATACAACCTCAGGCATATGAGGTGGTGTATTTTTTTCATATAGAACAATGAGTTGGGTCACTATGGAGTTTCCTCTGAACCAAAACATTACATAACACCATACTGAATATAAAAAATGTATAATTTTAAATAAAATGGTTTTGGGTGCTTATAATGAGTACTTTAGTGATTCATTATACTCATTCACTCTCATACTACGGTCTATAAAGCCTAAGTTTCAAAAAAAAAAACATCGCAAATTGATAAATTTAGGAATATTGATAACATAAAAAGTTTCTATAAAAAAATATGTCAAGAATTAGAGCTGTGAGGTTTCAAAATAATTGTTTAGATGAATTATATCGGAATAAATTTCAATCTCCAATCATGTGGTAAACATGATTGGGTACATCAATAACCTAGATAGGTCAGATTCTCTTTTAAGAACTGATTTGTCCATTGAATTCATTTTTTAATCAGTGTTAGAAAGTTTTTTATATTTTTTTATAAATTATAATATAAATTAGTTTAATAAAAGTAAAACATATTTCTTTAAATTATTGATGATAAAATAATTGGTAATTAGATGATAAATGGGTAAGATCAAAGAAAAATTAGAAGAATATGTTTATAAATAATTCAGAGATAGTGGTTGAAAATATAAGAGACTTTGATATGGATAATAAAAATAATTTTTTTTGAATAACTTTAGTCCTCAATCTAGAAGTGAAAAAATCTCTTTCACCTATTTTCTATCCTATATGTAAAACCGTTTCTATTCCAAATTTATGCACAAATTTTATAGATCAATTCGGATTAGTGGATATAAAATTGATAGTGGTCTGGCTTCCATTACTAAATCTATTCTCAGTGAATGTTGGAAATAAAATATACTAGTTATTTAAGAGAGGGTATACAATTTTATTAAATTTATAGATAGTCCAAGTTGTCTTGGGATCACTTGTTTATCAATATCAAAGAGGTTGTGCATATAGTCTTTAATATAACTCCCATTCTGCAATAGATAGTTAAAAAATTATGTTGGCTAGTTGATACTAGAAATAAATTTGAGTTACTATATAAAGAATAGGATCAAGAAAAATTTGATGATCTAAGAAAAATAAAAGTCTATAAAGAAGAAAAAATAAAAATAAAAGGTGATGGGTATCATGTGAGATGACTATGATTCTACTTTGGAGCATTTCATGACCCGTTCAATGATGAAAAACCTTGATTATAAAAATTGAGGTGGTATTATATTTCTTTTTATCATAGAATGAATATTAAATATTAATTAAGGATTAAAAATCCTCTTAGAACAATCCTGTTGTTTTATTTTTTGTGTATTTGTATCTGATGACCACTTCCTACTAAGTGAATTGAATAATAAAAATGGGGATTAGAGATTTTTTACAATTGTTATCATTGGTCATTGAAACCAAAAGTATATATTAGGAAGGGGGAATTTTCTTTATTTATTCATAGTACTTGTATTTCCTAAAGGTGTTTATGAAACCCATTGGTGAGTCCACATCACATTTTATGTTACAAAAATAAATTCCTAGATTTTGAAGGGTATGTGATACTAAATGTATTTTTTACATGTTTTTTAAATGTACTAAACTTCCAAATTGATAAACAGTTAATTAATAGAGAATAAATTATGAATTAAAAATATGGAGAAGTGGGTTTCTACATTGAGGATGTGGATATGAGTATTATTTTAAATATATAAAGGATTAAGAATAATAATTTTTTATTCTCATATTTTTTCTCTTATATGAGGATAAATTTATAAAAAATGGTTGTTTGATGAATAATATGATATGATTGACTCAATACACATGGTTAGGTTTGATCCACATATAGATCATGGTTTGAACAGATACAGGGATAAATGGGTTTTATCCATGATAAAAGATATTATCCAATATATATAAATATATATATTAAAATATAAGGGATAGTGTTCTCCCCAACCATTAGTGGAATATTTTAAAGAATAAATACTTCTTTTCAAAATAATGCTCCAATCAAAAAGAATAACATATTAGATATGGTTGTTAATAGTTCTTTTGTTAAATTTTACCACTAAAAGAAATAAGTTTCATTTTCTAAACACAAATGAGTTTTTGTATCTTATAAAAATATTCTAGACAGAATATAGATTCTAAGATCCTAGTAAGAGCATATTTAGAATTTTATAAATTCAAAGTATACCAAATTAAATATTATTCTAGTTGAATTTCAAAAATGAACATCACTTCATAATCTTATGTATTTTGTAGTATATTGGTAAAAAGAATTGACATAAAGAGTTATATTTTATTACCAAAAAAATATAAAATATATTTTTTAATAAAATCATTTTTATTAAAAAATAGAATTTATTAACATCATAATATTGGATGTTGGAAAGTAAAGGAGTTAGAATAGTAGTTTAATAGTTAAACACTATGAATATGGTTCCTAGTCACACCTTTATTATAATTAAAATTATTCATAAATGTTTTCAATTAATGGAGTTTAGTCAAAGGGTTTTATAATTTGGTCACATTGGTATGTGTAAGGAATTAAATTGACATTTAATGTGTTTAATAAAACTTAAAATGTAGAAAACATTAGTAATTATTGAATTAATTCATATTATATATGGGACTATGTATTAATTTGTTAAATATCATTAAATGATTATAAGAATATAAAATATATCATGTTATATAAAATGATTATCCATATTCTTATTTATTCAAGTTGGTTATATCTAGAACATGAAGTGAAATGATAATTATCCTCTCAATGTTTGAATTTGAGTTATCCATAAATAATGTTCTTCATGAAGTATTATAGGTTATGATGAAATGTAAAGGTTTATGTGAGTTATAGTTTGTATTGAGAAACATAACATTCTCATTAGATATAAAACAAGTATTATTTTCTCGATAAACCATTAAATATACCACATGGAGTGTCATACACTATGTTTATGATATGATAGAGGTGCCTATTTTATATTTTCATTACCCCATTACCTAAGGTTAAATAAGATACCTAGAATGGTAATCATTTTAATTTTGTACCTTTCTTATTCCATCCCTAAGAATGAGCTCATTAGGGGTGGTTGGGTTTTCTGTTGATCATGTCATCAATTTCATTTAATCAAGATGATATTTTTCACTCATTTGATGAGTATAACATCTGGAACCTTTATTGATATTGACTGAAGAAGTGTATGAATATGACTAGATAACTGTTGTTTGATGTTCTTATCCATTAGACAAGGGGAATGAGATGAACTCATATAGATGAATGAACTATGTGGTATTCATCTACATGGTCAATTTGTAATTGGATAATAAGGAATGTATTTTTAACTATGTGGGAATGATATGTTCTATGTCCTATGGTTACTCAATTTCATAGAAAAAGGAATCATATGAAAACATATTATTATATATGATTCAAATTTTAGATATAGGTATTAAGATATATGTGTTTTATAGGGATCATTCCTGATCACTTTGTAGCTTGAGTAGCACTGATTCTTTTCTAGAGTCCACTCTTTTCTTACATTTATGAATTTTGTAATTTATATTTGTTATCAATGCTTCAAAATACCATGGGGTCATACTTTATGGTTTAATAAATGGGGATTGAGTTTCAAAAAACTTATAGAGTTACTCTAAAATTGTTTTAGAGTTTATCCAAAATGAGTTTATGGATAGATTTTCACAATGTATATCATATTATGTGATACATGGTGAAGTTGATGATACAATTTAAATTTTTTGGAAGATATATAAAATGTGTTTTGGATGATATTTAAAAGGAGTTTTGGATTTGGTTACATATTTTTTTACATGATATAATATAAGGTGAAATAGTATAAAGTCTACGAACATTTAGTGTAATTTAGAGATTTACGGTGATATCCACTAAATAAAATATAAAATTTGTGATGTTTTTGGTCGTATCCTATTGTATGATATGAGTATGTCATAGGGTTTGAAATTCATGATACAAAAAGGCATATCATATTATTTTGAGGAATATCATTGTTTATGATACATTTATACTATATCATCATTTCTGTGGTCAATCATAGTTTACAATATGGATATATCATAACATAATAATATTTATTAATTTTCCGAATGGCCCGAAGACCTTTTTTATTGATTTTTGATAACCCCCCTTTCAAGGGATGTGGGAGAACCCTTACAAGTATCATATGCTTTAGATATTACATGACTTGTAGGAATTAGAGTAAATATTTAGACTATAACTACCTGGAACTGCTCCTCCCCAGCATCTGAATATTTTTATTAGCTCTCCACCTTCACATGACTGTTCAGCTAGGCTTCCCATGCATGCACAGGATGAACCTAATGGCAACTCCATACCCTCTCTTTATTCTACATCAATTATATTCTGCTATTGTGAATATGCCTACTCTGAATCCTTATCTGGAGTCTACTCCTTGTAGAGTCTTCCAGGTCCATTAAACACAATTATAGGTGGCCCGAAAGCCTTGAGGTTTCCCGAAAGCCTGAAAAGCCCAAAGGCTGTGAAGGACCCAAGGACCAAAATGGTGGTCCGAATGCTGAAATTGACGAATAGTTCCCACTTCTATAGTATTGAACAGTGCCTGCTACAAAACTGCTACAATACTACTATAGTATTGCTACAGTACCCAGAAATATGTCTCCACCCAGATTTGAACTCGGTTCTCTTAGATGCACTTGTTGAATCCTCACCAACTAGGCTGAGGCTCTTGTTCATAATATTTATTAATTTCACCATTTTATAAACCAAAATATTTATGATTGATTACGGAAAATGAACTTTAAGTGTTGTCACTTGTCTTCCCTTCCAAATAAGGTATCATTAACCATAAATGTTTCATATGATGAAATAAAATTATACCCTAATTAATTTAAATATCCAATGTACACATAAAAAATGGGTAACAAATTTTGTGATTAATTTATTACCTGTACATTACATAACATTTTTGTAAATGAACGATGGATTTGCAGTGTCTCCAAGTCCTACATAAATAGGTTGAATCCATTGAGATGGTGTATCCTATTCCACTCAATTCTATTAATGCTCAATTCTCTATCTTCCTTTTCCACTAAGTGATTCTAGTGTATCATGGATTAATGGTGGATACTAAACATGAATTAGGATATTAAATGACCCACAGATACACCTAGTATAAAGGAGTCCTTTATATGTTACTCAGTTTTCTTTGTCAAACTCCTTTTTGAAATGGGAGAAATAAAAATAATAATTGTAAGTTATAGATGTTCTTTATTTTACATTTTACATGGTTTTAGTTACATATCATAGAGATCTTATGTTTTGGTTTCATTAATCGTTCAACTACTAGAAAAAGTGTTATTGGATCCTATGAAACCTTGTAGCTGGAAGTGAAATTATAGTCACTTCTAGGCAACTATAATCTTAGTGTCAAGTCATTAGAAATTCAGTGGACTACCAGAATTTATGTGAAGGGACATAAAGAGTCTAGTGGTGTCCCAGAACCCCTACTTCATATTGGGGTATCTTAGGATAGTTTAATATATAAATTGGAATATTTCCCATTTTTACTCTCTACCCATCCAATCATATTATCCTTTTCCATTTCTCTCCCTCTCCCATAACTTTCAAATATCTATATCTATTTCATTCAATGAGCCTTATACAGCAGTGGAATCTTATAGGATATTCTATGATTATTTATTTTTTGGAATATAGGTTGAATTAGATGATGATTTTCAATAAGATAACTTCAATACACATGATCAATGTGATGAAATATATATTAATCAACATGTTGTGTGACTTCCATGTTGTGTGTAATATGAGTATAGATTTTTGGGTTAGTGAGAGGTAAAGGGTGACTGTGGGGATTAAGAATTATGAGATTAAATAGACAGAACATATTAGAATCAAAATAGTAATTCCACTCACAATTGGGTGATTTAGTATTTCTTAGTATTTTTTTAGCATGTAACCCCTAAACTAGTAAAGTGATATAGAACCTAAAAGGTTCTATGAATGTGTTATAATTTTTATGGGATTATGATGATATATTTTAGGTTATTTAGAATGTAATTACAATGAAATAGATGCGTAAATAGTTTTATATTAAATTTACAAAACACTTTTGGTGCACGTCCCAATCTTAATATGCTGGTGTAAAAGAAAAGGGATAATATAAATAAGGTTTAATATAGTTTTACCTTTTTTAAACTAAAAAGTAGTTTAATTTTCCTGATAAAACTCAGGCATGACCATTTTAAACATAGTAAAATTAAAAATCATAACCTTCGTATCGTGGTTCCTATATGTTGGGGACACCTATTATATAAGGATAGTCCAATAAATATTGGAACTATATATAAATGTGAATTCATGTAAACATAGTAAAAAAACGCCCATATTGGTTAAAAACCAAGCATGACATACCATAATATATATATATATATATATATATAAACCAAATGAACCAAAAACTCACTAAAGGGTGAAATGATGTATCATGTATAAGAGATATCACCCTTAGGACCACCATGGAAATCCTACCTTATCATATCCCAAATTATCAATCAAAAACTCTACAAATTTATAACCTTAATTCATATTCCAAGCGATATGAACTCCCATGATTTGATGCATTACCTTTACCTGTATCTTGTATAAAAGGATCTACATGAATCGTAGAAGAACACATGTATAGTGTGAGTATATCATACCCATTAGGCACTCACAACCCATTACCTACACACCTTTAATAATTCTTTGTTCGTGTAGACGAAATATCAGATGGGTGAATAAGAAAACAAAAAAATCAATATGATCTTCATATTGTGCTAACATATACAACAACCATCAAGAATAACTCCCTATATTGGAATGATCCAAACCCATGTTACCTAATTTGATCCTAGACCAGAATATGATTATTATAAATATGATTTATTTAGGGTGAAATATCCATCCTAGGGGGAAATGGAAATATGGATACTGAGTTAGGTAAATCTTATAGCCCATCCTGGGGAAAGTGTAACAGTGTATAATAAGCTAAGGCATAATGATCCCATCCCAAATATACAGAAAATACATAAATATCATCATAAATTCATATAATATATATTAAAATAAATCACTTATACATCCAAAATAATATTTAATAATATACAAGAATATTTATCAATTATTGGACATGGTCACATGTGTCACAAATATTTAAAAAATGCTTTTAAGATGATATAATAAGAAAAACCATGTAAAAAATGCTATTTCCAATATAGAGCATCAAATTTCAAATCAAAATCAACAAAACAAATGATAAGATTAAAATCAAGTATAAATTTCCTTAATTTAAAAATACCGAATACATTATACATGAAAATAAATTTAGGCATTAAATAAAGTTGATATAAATTTTTTCTAATTTTATTTAATATCTTGAAGCATCTAAAAAACTCAAAGTTAATTTCCATTTCTTTTCCATAAATCGATGACCCAGTCTCATTAAAACATAAAGGAATACATAATCACTAATCTTAAATTTTAAAGGTCATATCCTATGATTATCATTTGACTTTTTTAGACATTGAGTAGTGGTCCGTCATTTTAAATTCAATTCAACCTTCTCCATTATCTATGGAATTATACATAATCCAATAAAAGATTATTCCCCAATTCTATCCCAACAAAAGGTGGAATGACATAAACTATAATAAAGGTATTCAACAGGATCTATATTATTAGAAAAATAGTAGTTTGTATTAGAGTATAACTCTAGAAGAAATATATGATCTTCTCATTATCCACCCAAGTCAATGTTGTAGGCCTGAATTATGTCTTTGAGAATGAATTTTGTCATATCATATTGTCCAGTAGTCTTATTTTGATAGGAGTTATTTACTTTTACCTAAGATTTTAAATCCAACTAAAACCATTTCTAGATCTAAGATGTAAATGTCAATTTTTTATTAGAGACAATTCTAGTTGGTACTCCATGCAAATTCATTATTTTGATGATGTAAAATTTTCAAATATTATTAAAATAATAATATTATAAAAATGGAAAAAACGATTCGTCATCATAATTTAGTCCCTAATGACCAAAAGAGTATCCTAATAATATTAATATCATGGTGATCTATTTGAGAAATACTTCATAATTTGATCCTATCAACAGATTGGTAACAAACTTTTCTATAATAATCTAATGGGTATTTAATGTTTTAATTTCATTCTCTAATAATTGAAACACCTTGAGGTAAAACAAAAAACCTCAGTTTTTAGACTATGTCCCCCAAAATTGATGGTGAATATCACAATACATTTCCATAACTCTATGATGGAAATCCCAATGAGATTCTTGGAATTCTTTACTCACTTCCTCCCTCATACCAACCGGGACTACTAAACTTATATGGACTACTTGAAAATTTCATATTTTTTATTTTTATAATAATTAATCTTTTTTTAACTTGGTT
This sequence comes from Viscum album, assembly GCA_963277665.1. Lineage (NCBI taxonomy): Eukaryota > Viridiplantae > Streptophyta > Magnoliopsida > Santalales > Viscaceae > Viscum > Viscum album. The sequence goes on along the minus strand of OY728127.1, from coordinate 1,511,964,938 downwards.
GAGAGGGATCCCTTACATATTGTGAAGGAATAGAGGCACATAGGCTTGAAATACATGGCTTGAAGGTCTAGAAACATAATGTCTTTGTACATTTACAGAAGAACCAATTCCCAAAAATTTCACACTGAAACAACCCCTCTATCCTTCTAAAACTCACATTCTCCATATTTATGTCCCAACATCGTATCTATAGTCGTTAATCATTTTCTCCCTAAACATGGTATTGAATAGATGTTTAATAGAAACTCTTTTAATAAACCTCCACATCTAGACTAATCACTAGTGACTTCCTTTGCACCTTCACGATCTCTACTGATTAAAAACTACTCCATCACAATTCTTGGAGGCCCACCATTGATGGCTTGAAGGTTCAATGTCTTAAATACTTAAACACATGGCCCAAAATCCAATATTAGTTGAATAGTACGAATATTACATTATCCCTCTAAAATATATGCTATAGTACCCATACTACTATAGTTTTCTAATATCGCAAAAATACCATAGAAATACTCACCTACCTAGTTTTGAACCTGGGTCTAATATAGGATCATGGGGCAAACTTTACACTTAGGTAATCCCCCACCTACTCTAACCTTCTATGAACATAGAAGAAATAGTTAGAATCTTGAGACAAACTAGAAAGGATCTACCACCCTTGAGTTTATCTAAAATGAAAATACAATTAGAAATAGATATTTGGGAGTCCTTAACTTTCCATAAAATAGATAATATAAGATCGATATGAAAAAATTCACATTATCTCGATACTCAATAATTTTTAAACTAATCACAAAAAAAATCAATCTCTACAATTAATTTTCTTCTTTCAACTTATGAGGATTGAATTTTTTTCTTTGTGCATAAAAACTACATTTCCTTCCCTTGGTGTATACTATATATTAAAATTAATTGATTTATAATATTCAACCCAACATTAGTCACTTATATTTAAATTTTAATGAAAAAAGAAATAATTGAGTTTTCTTTGGTTAGCAAAACCCATAAGTTTATCATGAAATAAATAATACACATGAATTATAAATAACGCATGTAAATGGATAATTATAGGGTAAGGATAATTCCTTTCATGAGGACAGTGTTTTTGGAACCATAATCCCCGAATCCAAGGTCTTATATAAAAAATGACATAGGTTGAATGACTAAGAATCATGATAAACCTTAAACCCATCACCCATCTAACATAAAATAAGAATTGAAGTTCTAGTCATCCTTTTTTTATATATTGGAATGCTACTTCATATTTCTCATTTTATAAAAATTTAGATCCTTTTCTGGATAAGACTAAAATTTTAGCTTATATATTAGAGAAATAATGAATGAAGTGGTTATAATATCATAGAATCCATAGAAAACAAATTTTTTTGAAAATTATCTAAGGAACATTATAGGACATTAGGACATTGAACTTCTCCATTTATAAATATATACCATCTTTATAAATGAAATGTTTGAAGAAAATTAATTCTAAAATAAAAAACTATCATTTAGAATGTTTTTTATTTAAATTGTGTTCCCATAAGGTATCCAATAAAATTCATAGATATAAAACATTCTCATATTGAGACATCAAATAGACAAGGATATCATCCATAAATACAACAAAAAATGGATAATAATGGATCAAATATTCTCTTAATAAAATCTATAAATGTTATGGGGGAATTTTTCACCCTAAAGGGCATCAAAATATATTTAAAATAAGAATACCAAAACTAAAAAGTTCTCTTTATAGTGACCTTTGGTCTTACTCAAAGATTATGATACCCTAAGCATATGTTAATTTTTGAGAACCACTTATCACATATAACAACCCCTACACTAGTAGCCTAGAGCCGGTGACTACTACCATTACTTTGGAATAAGATACAATGAATTGTATCCCAATGGACTGATCAGTTTAGTATTCTTGGTATACTAGATGCATACACGAGTCCTACATTACATTTGGAATTAAAATTATAATATATTTTTTTCAATAATAACTTTATTCCATCCAGAATATCCTTTCATATCAGTTACAGAAAACACCATTGAATCCTAGTAAAGGGAAAAACATGGGTGAGCTCAAATGGTCATTAAGGGTTAAATAAAACATAAGAAATAATGAGTCTATGAGAGTAATCAATATGAAAAGTTAAATAATTGATAAAAAATTCCATTTAATCAATCAATTGAGAATTAAATGCATCTATAATATTTTTTTATAGAGAAAATCCTATGGATAACTATATTAACTAAATTAAAAATGTTGGAAATTCTAAATTATTGGACGTCATTTATCTGAAACATAAAAAACTACCAAAAATGCCTTTCATAAGACTGTTTAATTTATAGGTAAAAACCTATTTAATCCTAACTAGTTCATCCCATGAGACTATCGATGTATCAAGGGGATTTCTATAATTACGCCCCACTAGTGTCTTCAAATCCAAATCATACATCATATATTAAATAATTGATTTAATTAATAAAAAATTTCACTTATCATAAAATAACCATTTTGAGTAACGGATATAGATTTAACACTATTTCTCTATTTAATCAGATAACATTCATAGTAAAAACTGTATATAAAAATGTTATATGGTTTAAGAAATAAGATAATGAATCAATTTTTTTATTCCTAGTAAATCCAGATAAAAATGTTTATATAAAAAATAAGATAATAAAATCCATTTCACACATAATCATAGCATGAAATAATCAATAAAGTAGAAGTTTTAACCTAATGAATGAAAATTGAGTTAATAAATCAAATACCACTTTATAATCAGTGAAAACGTATGCACCATAAAAAATAATAATAAAATAAAACATTATATATAATGATTTTAAATAGATTAATGATATTATATATCAAAGGGTAAGTACACCACACAAAAGAAATAAGTGGTGAATAAGGCACATATCTCACAGAAATAAAAGTGAGATGAGAAACCCTTACCTTCCACTTTTCTTTAAATGAACAAGTATTAACCTCTGATATAATGGTTTAAATCATTTTATTAATTAATACCAAAACCAGAACCATATTCATATTTATGATATCATATATTATACTCTTATTTCATTTTATCACTAGTTTGTTAATATTATTTCATTACTTCCCTTGATTCGAGTGTTCATTAATTCATTTTCTCATTCATGTTTTGTCATGTAAGTCCTGATTATTTTCATGGGATATATTTACTTTGTCTAAAAATGAAATTAAGGTCATAGATATCATATATATTCATTATATGTGACATCCCAAGTAATTATAGAATAATAATTTTTCATATTTATTAATATTTATGAATTAGACAGTAATTTTTCATTTAAAATGACATTATACCTAATACCATACTCAAAACACAACAATGAGTTTCTCTGAGATCTTACGTTGAACACTAGACTGAGTTACAATGAAAAATAATGTATTATTAATATTATTATTTTAAGTTGTAATTAACATATAGACATTAGAATGGTGAGAATTTAAGATATTAAATGGATTATGAATATATGTTTTACACATGTTTATATAATGATTAATTGGTTAAAAATTAATTTGAAATGTAAATAAACACCAATTGAATATAAAGGATGTGTGTTTATGAAAACTATTTATATGCAAATAATTGTGTTTAAAAATTACCAAATCACTCTTGTTATATTATATTAATGAAATATAAATTAAATTTTATGATTAAAATTCATGTTATATGTTTTCTAGATAGTATATAAGAAGAAATTCAATTTTATGAATACAAGAAATATTTTTCAAAAAGGCATTTTTACCACCTTTTGATGGTGAACCCTTTTGAAATATAGATTTTGTCACACTTATATGTTAAATTTTAAAAAATAAACTTCAAATTTAGAATCAAAACATAAAAATTTACTTTGGTTTGTTTTTTGGTATTTTTAAAATTAAATTCATTTTCAATGAATAGTGAAAAACACTGCCTTTTAATTCAAAACCATTTTTTCATCTCATTTATTTATATTGTTATATTGTAATTTTAATTGGTTTTAAAGTGTAATAAGATTAATTTTTTTTTCATTTAATCCAATTTAGTTCATTGGAATAAATTTCATATTGAAATTGAATGGAAAAACTATGTTAACTTTTGAACGTTTTACTTAAAAAATCTATTTTCTCATTCTAACAACGAGATTAATTTTAAATTTAGTTTTTTCACTAATGTAAAATTAATTTTTTAAAAATAACATACATGGTTGTATTAATTATTAAAATTGGTGTTTAATGGGTTCAATATAATTTTTGGTGAATTGTAGCAATAATATTTTGTTTACCCCGATTAAAGGTAAATAGGGCAATTTAAGGTTAAAATTATTATAATAATATAAAACATCCCTTAAACATGTCATAATATTTTTAAATGAGTTATCATATAACAATATAATCCTTTGGTATAAATTTTATCCTTTTTAAGCCACTTGGGTGTGACTATAACATTTATAACATTTCATTTAAAGTAAAGGCAAATATGCCACAATCATATCTCTTATTTCTAAAATAATTTTAATATGGGGTAATATAAGTGATATATTTGAATATAAATAGAACTTATAAATATATAAATATTACCTACATAATGGTAATTTTTTTATAACTCTTTAGGAATTAAATAATTAAATTTAATTATGACGCAGATATGATACAATAATAGATTTACTAAAGGTAGAATTAATTAAATGATATTAATAATATTAAAATAAATATAATTTTAAATATTTCAAGCCATAAACTAATTTTATGTATGAATATCACATGTTAGTATTGATTAATGTAGTTTTTTATGAATTATTCAAGTTTTTATGACTTTTTAAAAAAAGTAATGTAATGAATAGTGTCAAAATTTACATAATTCATATTCTAAAATATAAAATATTTAATCAAATGATCTAATTTTTTTTAAAACATAATATTCAACCAAAATGTTTATATAACTCTAAAAAAATCATTAATTACCCATTCATTGGTGGTTTAGCATCATTTGGGAGTTATTTTAACTCTCAAAGTGTACATTACTTGATAAAATGGCAAGAGTAAAAGGAGTTAAAACAAAAAAATAAGGATTAAAAAATATCAAAAACATATCTAATTATTACATGATGATTTTATTTAGACTTATAATCATAATATATTATTAATAAATGAGTTTTAAACCATTTTTAATCAAAATTGAATTTATAATAATTTAATATTTTTAATAATTCCAATGGTTCCCCTCCCCGCTCCTATAAAAGGAACCCATTCCTCAATTTTAATCACACATAAAAAACATTTTGGTTTGGCCAATATATTCTCAAAAAATATAATAGAATCTATACACAAATTTATGAGTCCTTTTGTTAGGTATAAAACCTTTTTAGAGGTGTTCAGGTGTTAAGAAGTGTGATCATCCGAAATAAAGGTAATGTTTTTATTTAAGTATTGATATTTTATTTCTTCTTAAATTTTCTTAAAATATTATTCATACATGATGAAATAGTAACTCTAGTATTCTAAATATACTGATATGTTCTTATGTTTATATCATCACCAAAATCCATCTCTACTTTCATTAAATGGGAAAGGAATTAATTGTTCGTGCATACAAGTAAACTATCACCTCCATGAACTGGTCAAATTCGTTTTCCATAACCCTCTCTCATGACAGGTTATAATAATGGAATTAAAATTCATATTTCACATTCATGACATATTAACCATTATAAGATAATAATATACCAACTATATTCTTACTTTCCATTCATATAAAAACGATAATGTCGTTCGTGTGTACATGTGAACTATCACCTCGATGAAGTGATGTGACTCATTTTTATTCATTATATCACTTGTATGATATATATATATAAGTTTATTTAAATTATTAATATTATATTAATGATGTTATGATAATTCTATAAAGATAAAATAATACCTACCTTCTTTTCATAATGATCAATGAAAAATGGAAAATGTTATTCATGCGTATGTACAACCTACCATCTCCATGATTATAACATTGTTCATTTTTCATACCATAAATAAATGGTTTTATTTAAAAGTATACTTTATGTATAAAAGTTATTATTATTTCATTAATTTTATTCTATATATGATGGACTTAATGAACACATGGACTATTGGCATCATAAAAAGTTCTTTTTCGACTCAAGTATCAAATATCAACAAAATATCCGACGTGAACATAAGTCATTATGTAATTGATATAACATGGTAATAAGAGATATAAAATAAATAATTAACATTAAAAAGGACATCAATAAAGTATAAATTTACCTATGTTTATTATTCAGTAATATAAAGAAAGTATGTGATGAGTTGGACTCAAGGTAATGGATTTCGTCTCAATCTCCTTTCATTGTGACATATTTTGATATTATAAACCACCTTATTTTATATGGTGTATTGTAAATCCCTTTAAATTATAATTTCATTTGAAGTTTTTCCAAAGGAATCTTATTATATGAGGTGTTTTAAAAAATGAAAAAATGAATTATTTTAACGTATATGATGATGATGACTTCTTTGCTGCTATAACCGTTATTTGATATTAGGATTCCTCTATAAGCCTTAATGTTTTTAAAAAGAAAAATAAGTCCCCTATTCCCTTTTGGGGAATTTTGTTATTGAAAATTAATTTAAAAATGGATTGATAATTTAAATATCTTTAAATTATTTCTTGTGATTGAAAATGGAATTTTATGAGTGAAATTTTGAAAAAAGCAATATTTTATGTGTTATTATTATATAATGGAACTTGGACATTTGATGGGTGGTTACATGATGAAAAAAGATGGGTGGTTATGGGATAAACCAAATATAGGTGGTTCCATGATAAACCAAGGAGGTGTGGTTACATTATAACCTCCAACATATTTGGTCTGGTCATCGGTCGTATGGATATCAATTTTTGATAGTGATATGTGTGGAAGTCAACCATATGGCTATTCCATTTAAGTATAATTATGTACCAAGTTACTTTTATAAGTTATATATTTCATTATATTGGTTTTAATGTAATATTATAAATACAAAAATGGTAAGCAATGAGCTTATATTCTGTTAAGTGTATTTACTACATCTTAAAGGTGAAAAGTATTAATTTATGATAAGGTATTCCTGGTTTACATATTTTCACAAAGAATAATATTTTTACCTCTTTTTGTATCCCTTACTGAGATTTTTATGGTCATACCAAGTATTGAATTTTTTTTCATGGGATTTAAAGGATAATAGAGTCAAGTATGGGATCAAGGAAAAGTTATGATGTTTAAACATGAAAACAACCATGATTATTTTTAAACGTTTTCTGTTTTATTTAAAAATGTATAGTGACTAGAAGTGTCTACTTTGAAATATTTGAGTGGTTATGTATGAGTTATGGTATAATTATCTAATTCTCTAAACCTAAAATTATCTTCGATGTGAATGAAAGTAAAATTATTGACTTAAATCAAGATTAAGTAATATTTAAGGTTGGGGCCTTATAGTTGGTATCAAAGGTTGGTTTAGATAACTTTAGAGGTTAGGGTGATATTTAAACATAACTTAAAAGTTATATATAACCACAATTCTTAACATAATATAAATATTAATAGTTATTTTAGATAAATTAAATTGGGTTGAGATAACACGAATAAGTATATCTTTGTGTTTATCTTCATCATAAGATAATATATGACAATTTTATTAATATACTCACACTTACCTTTTTTGCTTTTATTAAATGGATGGATCCATCATGTACCAAAGTAATAATAGATGTGAAGTAAAATGTATTGGTTCTATGAATAAGAAACTAAATTAAAAAGGAGATTCAATGATAAATCTTGTTGTTATTCTAAACAAACCATCAGAAGTTATGATTAACCACTAAAACCTTGGTAAGTTTTATAATGCATCATATCTGAGAGAAATGAATCCCTATGTATTTTCAGGTAATAATCATAATGGTAGGTGTATTCAATGACATATTCATTGAGGATGTGGAAACAAACACCTAGGAAAATGTTATATTGGGATGGGAAGATGTTATAGATGTGGTAATGAAGCTCATAAAGTAATCACTTGACAAATAAAAAGGAAGTGTTCACTTGAATCTTGGAATGGGAAAGAATTTCATTATGAGTTATTAATTGATTATTGTATATGTGGGGAGTGTGGTCATTATGAGAATCATTTTCCTATGAATAAGGTTCATGAATGAGATCAGGTGGACGATACAAATATATTTTTAGCAATACCTAATTCCATTCAAATTGAAGATATGGAAACTAAAAGTGACTTATGAAAGGTATGGATTATTTCAGGTATCTTGTTTTGAAATTATTGAATATTAGGACATGATTCATGTTTTTATTTTTAGGAAATAAGTATTAAGTAATAATATGGAAAATCATCGTTAAAGGATCATGAATAATTCTAAATGATTAAAATTATATATATAAAGGATTCAAGATTTACGATAGATTGTAGGATGATGAAAAGATTAAAAGTATTAATGCTCTTTTGATGATGTAATTACTTCTGAAGAATTATTTCTAGTATGTGTAATCCTGAAGTTTTTTATAATATTAATTAAATAAGAATTATATTTTCTTTTGTGGACATAATTACAAAGGTATGGTTAACCATTAAGGTTTTTATGATCTTTGATGTTGATGTAATTATGGGTTATTACATTTTGGTTTTCAAAATGAAAGGTATGAGATAATATTTGGGGATAAAGCATGTTATGGTTATTTTTTGGGGATTTTATCTAATTTTGGGAATGTTATAAAATTATTCAATTTCATGAAAATTAAAACCCAAAAATGGGTGACAACCTATCACATCAGACAAGGATGTGAAAATCTAACCCACAACCAATGTGAGACAAGGATTTATCACCTACCACTGACCTAAATAATGTTCCTGGTCATTATTTCATTTTATTTTTAGTTAAATGAGTTGATGGAATAATATTAATTTTATTTTGAGAACTTATGTTTTATAAAATAGATATCCTTGGTATAAGAAATTTATTTTTTGAATAAGTGATAAATGTTATTTTGGAAGAAGTTCCCTATTTTGGGAACCCTATATGCCTAAGGAAAATAAAATACAATGGAATTTTATTTGAGGGGTAATGGTTGATTTTTATTTTGGATTAATATTTGTTTTTATTGCGGACTTATGGTGATTCTGGTTATTTATGGAAATGATTAACCTATCATGGATAATTTGTGATTTTAGAAATTACATTTTGGTATGAGACATAAAGAGTGATTGATTTTATTTGGAGATAAAAATACTATGTAATCACATTATTCTATGTTTTGGGTTTAAAACTCATTTTCAATTTGAGGGACTCTAAGGACAGTTATGTTTTGAATGTTCTATATTGAATTTTTTGTATTATAGTTTAATTTTGGAGTTTAAAAGTAGTCTTTATTCTTTTAATGTTTACTTTATTTGTGTAATTATATTATTTTATTATATATTTTTGGTTTTGGTTAATGTTTCAGGATAGGATGAATAGATATTTAATCCTTTGGGGATTATATGATTCTATTGAATTTGATTATAGTGTTTTGGTTCTGAAAACAATTCCTCTTAATTACTCATCATTTAGAGATAAAGTTGACTTTGCGGTGGAATTCGATTAATTCATGAAACTCTATTTTTCCAGTAAGTATATTTACTTATATTATTATTATAAGTAGTAAAATAATTCCACAACTCTATGAAAACTATCTTAAAACAAAAAATTATTTTTTTAGTTTTCCTACTATGAACCCAAAGACTGTTTAACCCATCAAAAGTTTGTGGTTTTCTGATTGTTAACTTTCTCCACATCATGTTTTCTATCACTATCTATCAGAACATGATGGTTAGTTTTCATCCATATCAATTTTTCCTACATGGAATACTAGAACATGTTATCTTGGATAACCTTTGTACTTGAATTTATTTCTTTTAAAGTGGATGTTTTATTGACCCTTTTTCTGATGTGGGATTTCAATGAAGTAATTTTGAAAAGGGAAACATTAGTTACCAAGAAAAAATTTAAAATTTTGAGAATGAAATTTCCAAAAGAGGGAAAGGATTAAAATTATAGGTAATTATAGAATAAGAAAATTTCATATTTATCAATATTTATGAATTATATAGTAATTTTACTTTAAAAATGATTCTATGTATGACAGTTTACTCAACATGCAACAATCGGTTTCTCTGAAATCTTAGGTTGCACACAAGACAGAGTTATATAGAAAAACAATATATTATTAATATTATTAATTTAAGTTTTAATTATCACATAACTGTTCAAATGGATGGAATGAACTATATTAACTAAATTATTAAAATTGTGTTTACACATGTTTATATAATGATTCATTGGTTAGAAAATTAATTATACATGTAAATAAAATCCAATTGAATATAAAGGATGTGTTTTTATGAAAAAATATTTAAGTGTGAATAATTGTATTTATAAAATAATCAAATAATTCTTGTTCGATTATATTAATAAAATATAAATGAAATATTATGTCTAAAATTAATCTTATGTGTTTTATATACATGATATAAGAATAAATTCAATTTTATGAATTAAAAAAGTATTTTTCAGAAAACACATTTTTACCTCCTTTTGATGGAAATCCCTTTTTAAATCTAGTTTTTTGACAATTATATTTTATATTTAACAAAATAAACTTTTTATTTGGAGTCAGGATATAAAAATTTACCTTGGTTGAATTTTTGGTATTTTTCTAATTAAATTCATTTTTAATGAATGATGAAAAACACTGCATTTTAATTCAAAACTAATTTTTTGTATAATTTATTTATATAATTATATTTTTTATTTTATTGGTTTTAAAGTGTAATTAAATTTATTTTTTATCATTCAATCCAATTTAGTTCATTGGAAAAAATTTCATATTGAAATTGGATGGAAAAACTTTGTGAACTTTTGAACGTTTTACATAGAAAACCCTTTTTCTCAATTTGAAAACAGGCTTAATTTTAAATTTAATTTCAGCACTTTTCTGAATTGAATTTTCAAACATGAACATTCATTTTTGTAATACGTATGAAAAATTTGGTACAATATTATCAAAATATTTTTTGTTGAATATTTACGTTTGTATTTTATTTACCACGATTAAAGGAAAAAATAATATTATAATAATACAAAACTACCCTAAAATTTGTCCCAATATTATTGGATGAGTTATTGTTGACCAGTAAAATCCTTGGGTTGAACTATTTTCCTTTGGAATCCACTTGGATGTGATTATGACATTCATAACATTTAATTTAAAGTGAAGGCAAATATTTCATAATCAGGTCTCTTATTAAGAAGTTTTTTTAATAAATGGTTATTAAGTGATATATTAGACTATAAATAGTACTTATAAAGACTAAGATATTTTCTACATCATGGAAATTTATTTTTAATTTTTAGGAATTAAATAATTAAATTTAATTATGGTACAAAGATGATGCAATAATAGATATAATAAAGATAGAATAAAAAAATGGCATTAATAATATTAAAATAATTAGATAAATGAATTTTCTAAATGAATATTACATATTAGGATTCAATTAAAGTAGTTCTTTTCGAATGAATCATGTTGTTATGATATTTCGAAAAGTTCATGTAATGAATTGTATCAAAATTGACATACTTCATATTTTAAAATATAAAATATTTAATTAAATTATAAAAAATTTATAAAAATATAATCTTCCCCCAATAATTTTATTTAACTCTAGAAAATTCATTATTGAATCATTAATTTGTAATTTTTCATGATTTTGGACTTATTTTAACTCTCAAAGTGTAAATTACATGATGAAATAGTAAGAGTTAAAAGGGGTTAAAACAAAAAGTTAAGAATTAAAAAATATGAAAAACCTATATAATTATTTTTTAATGATTATATTTAGAATTATATTTAACCTATATTATAAATAAATTAGTTTTGACTCATTTGGAATCAAAATTGAATTTATATTAATTTAATACTTTTAATAATTCCAAGGGTGCCCCTCCCCTCTCCCATAGAAAGGACCCCATTCCTATCTATTAATCAAACTTCCAAAACCATTTGGTTGGGCCAATATCTCCAAAAAAACACTTACAATAATCCCTCCCCACATTCATGAGTACTTATTTTTGGCAGAACACCCTTCCTAGAGGTGTTAAGGTGATATAAAAGTTGACCATTTGAAGGAAGGGTACTCTTTTTATTTAAGTATTTCTATTTTGTTTCTTCTTTAATTTCCTTCAAATATTTTTCATTTGTGATGAAATAATAACTACAAAATCTGAAATATACTAAGATTTTATTATTCTAATATCATCACCTAAATCCATATCCACTTCTATTAAATGGGAATGGAATTAATCCTTCATGCGTACGTGTGAACTATCACCACCACAAACCAATCTAATTAATTTTCCATAACTGTCTCTCATGACTTGTTATAAAAACGTAATTAATTTTAATATATGGTATTAATGAAATATTAACCATTATAATATAATAATATATCAATTATATTCTTAATTTCTAGGCTCATAAAAATTATAACGTTGTTCGTGCGTACGTGTGACCTATCACCTCCACGAAGCGATGTGACACACTTTTATTCATTATATCACTAGTATGATATATATAAGTATATTTAAATGATTGATATTATATTAATTATTTTATGATCATTATATAAATATATAGTAATAATTACTTTATTTTCGTAAATACCATTGAAAAATGGAAAACATTACTCATGCATACGTACGACCTACCATCTCCTTGATTATAACATTTTTCATTTTTCATACCATAAATAAATGGTTTGATTTAAAAGTATAATTCATCTATAAAAGCTATTATTATTTCATAAATCTTAATTTTAAGATTATGGAATTAATGGAAAACTTTACTATTGACATCATGACAAGTTTATTTTCAACTCAAGTACCGAATATCGACAAAACATCTAATGTAAACATAAAATATTATGTAATTCTTATAACATGGTAATAAATGATATAAAAGGAACAATTAAAATGAAAGAGGTTATAAAATAAGTAAAAATTAACATATTTTTTATTCAGGAAGATAAATAATATATGTGACGAGTCAGACTCAAGGTAAGGGATTGCATCTCAATCTCCTTTCGTAGTGGCATATTTTGATAATATACACCTCCTTATTTTATAGGGTGTATAGTCAAACCATTTGAATTTAAATTTAATTAAAAGGTTTTCAAAATTAATATTTTTATACAAGTCATTTTACTAAATGAAAAAAGGAATGATTTTAACATATACAGCTACAACAACTTTTCCACCGCCATGACCATTATTTGATATTTGGATTCCTCTATAAGCCTTAATGTTTTTAAAAGGAAAAAATTAATCTCTTATTACCCTTTTTGGGTATTTTGGTATTGGAAATGGTATTGAAAATGGATTGATAATTTCAATATCTTAAAATGATTTCTTGTGATTTTAAATGTAATTGTATGAGTGAAATTTTGAAAATTGAAATCTTTTATTTGTTATGATTATAAAATGGTACTTGGACATTTGATGGGTGGTTATTTGATAAATAAAAGATGGATGGTTATGTGATAAACCTAATATGGGTGGTTTCATAATAAATCAAGGATGGGTAGTTATGTTATAACCTCCAATGCATTGGGTATGAAATTAGGTCATATGGATATTCTATCTGTAAGAGTGATATGTGTGGAAGTCAACTATATAGTTATTCCATTTAAGTATGATTATGTCCAAAGTTACATTTATATGTTATATATTTCTTTGTATGGATTTTAAGGTAATATTTTGATTAAAAAGGGTAATAAATGAGCTTATATTTAGTGAAGTGTATTTAATACTTCTTAAATGTAAAAATTATTACTTTAGTATAAAGTATTCATGGTTTTCATGTTTTCAAAAAGGATAATAGTTTTAATTCATTGTGAATCCCTTACTAACCATTTTATGCTCATCCCAAGTTCTGTAATGTTTTTCATAGGATTTAAAGAATAATAGAGTCAAGGATGGGATCAAGGAAAATTTACGAAGTCTAAATATGAAACGAAACCATGTTTATTTTTATACATATTTTGTTTTGTGAAAAAAATGGATAGTGAATAGAAGTGTATACTTTGTAATATTTGAGTTGTTATGTATTATTTATGGCATAATTATCTAAATCACTAAACCTGAAAAGATCCTCGATGTAAATGAAATACAAATTATTGACTTAACTCAAGATTAAGTAATGTTTAAGGATGGTTCCTTTTATTATATAAATTTTTATAATCATTCTTGAATGGTGAACATAGAATATGAATCGCATCACATCGTTGAGATGGTAGGTCATACATACGCACGAGTGATGATATCATTCCCTTGATGGTGAAAGGCTATGGAAATAGATGGTTTATTAATTTTTATAGAATCAAAACCATATTACAATTATCATATATTTCCATTTTTTCCATAATTATACCCATCCAAGTAAAGTGGTGATGAAAAACAAATTACACCACAACGTGGAGACGATAAGCCATACGTACACACGTATGGTGCTTTCATATTCATAGGATTGATAAATGGTGGAATATGGTTGTAGCATAATCTTAATAGAATCTCAGAATATATATTATACTATAGTTATTATTTTATAAATGAAAAACACATGAAAATAATGTAGAAGAAGAAATGAACATGAAGGACTCGGTAAAAAGGGTTACCTATTCTTTGGTGGAATTCCTTTAGATATATTCTTAATGGATCTAATATTAGTATATTTGGAAGAAAAGATACTCTTGAACTTATTTATGTTTATTTAAAAGAGAAATGGGTAGGGTTTTGTAAATATAGAATTCTCAAAGTGGGGTGAAGTAGTGAGTGAGGAGGTTTATTTTTATAATTGAGGTGAGAGGGAATTTTGGAAACTCTATAACTATGAAATTAATATAAATTAATTTTCCATTTAAAATTCCTCGAAAATGAGTTATCTCCAATATAAGATGAGTATGGTTAAAAATGAGATCACCCAATAATTATTATACAAGTTTTAGTTACATTGATAATATTATATTTTGGTTTTAACACTTATTTAATTCGTTTAACTCTTTCCATGACAACATGGATGTCTACTCTTTGAGGGTTAATATAGTTAATATAAAATTCTAAAAGACCCCGAAAATAATAATTTATGAAATTTCAAACCTTATCTTAATTATTTGGATGAATTTATGATTTTTAGTATTTTCTGTCATTTCATAAAATGTTATTTTTTTAAAATATTATTTATTTTAAAATATCATTAATGTTAATTTTGACACTATTTAGTACTTTGACTTTTAAAAATATAAATACAACAAGATTTATTAGAAAACTCTTTGGATACATCCCTAACAATTCAAGGTAATCTATAATTTTTTTATTATATTAATTTTCACAAATGATATTTATTTTTATATTTTTAATAACATTTATTTGATATTTCCATTAATAAAATAATTAATTAATCACTATTATTAAAGCATTTAAGGTCATTTTGTATTCACTATAAATTAAAAATAAATTACTATTTTGAAGATAATTAATTTTTATTTCAAAATAATATTTACATTTTAAGATAAATTCCGAATTAACCTATGTTAAAAATGATATATTTATTTAAAATATGAGTATGAAATCTTTGACTTTTCCTTAAACATCATATTATAAATGTTATACTCTCATCCAAGTATCCTAAAAGGCTTATAATTTAGATAAATGGATTATTAGAATCTAATCAAACTCATCCAAAAAATTATTTTATGTGTTAGGGTAATTTTCTATTCCATATAATTTTATTTTTGACATTAATTAACTGATTTACCCTTAATAATGATAATAAAAATTATTGAAGATACTATTCATATTGACCAAAAATAAAAGGGGAAAATTTTATAAATTTAAAACTTCTGAATCCAAATATTGAAATAATTTTTAAAAATAAAAAACAAATTAGTTTCAGAAATTAATTAAATATAAATATAGTGAAACATGACAAAAAATAGTTTTCCTGAAAAATGCATTTTAAGCGAAAAAATGTACTTATAAAAAAATAATGTATAAGAATGATTGAAATTAAATTAATTATATTACATAAAAAAATATTAATTACATTAATTTTAGATCAAATTAAAATCATAAAGGGTATTTTTAATATAAATAAAATACTAGTTTTATAAAAATCGTTATTTTTTACTATTCATCGGGAAATCAATTTTTTCAGAAAGTACAAAAAATTTCACCCTAAGGTAATTTTGACACTAATATTTCAAAAAAGTAGTTTATTTTCACAAATATAATTTATAAATGTGTCAATATTTTGTTTTAAAATAAGGGTGCCATCAAAAGGCAGCAAAACTGCCTTTAGAAAAAAATTATTTTTATGTGTAAAATTGGATTTATTTTTATATCATGTCCACAAAACATATATGAAGAATTTAAAACATTATATTGAATATATATATTTGATTAATATTATGAAATAATATTCAGTTGTTTATTTTATTCATATAAAACACACTTGTGCGAATTTAAAAGTTTTTAAGAAAAAATTCCTTTTATTTTCATAAACGGGTTTATATTCATTTATAATTAATTGTTCACCAAAAAATTAATTATATATACATGATTAAACCATATTTTAATAATTCAGTTAATAATTTTAATACCAACCATTCTAATTGATAGGTTATAACAATAAAATAATAATATTTCATTATTTGTTTATTCTAGGTGTTATGTGCAATGTATGTTATTGAAAAAATTACATTTAAAAAGAGACATACTATTAAATCATAGGGTGTTATATTAGACCCCCATAAATAAATTGAATCCTATAAATTAGAAATTTTACTTCTAAAAAAAGGTTTATACTTTAAAAGTTTATGTATTCAACCCACACTGTAAATAGGGTTAATAAAACACCCACTTAATAAGAGGGAAAGGGAAATGAAATGGTCACTAAAAATTTATGATTTCAAATAGGAGAAAATTAGTTGTAAATTAAAACATGCACATGGAAGAGAAATATTATTATCAAGTTCTAATGGATATATATAGAGTACAATGTAATTAAAATTTAACCATTAAAAAACTGTAAGTCTATGATTGATTAAAAGACTATTGAATTATCAGTAAGTAAAGTAAACAGATAACATTTTGGTTCCCAAATAATTTTCCTAGAGTTGAGGTATTATTTTACTATACAGATAATAACTTGTGAAAATATACTTACTTGACTTATTTCCAAGTCATAATAATAATATCGTCATTCAGATGAGCTTTGATCTATCTTTACTTCATTTGTTACATTTGGGGATGAATATTAAAAAAATGTTTTTATGCCTAAAGAACTTGAAGTCATTTCTTCAACCACTAAAAAATTACTCAAACTAAAATGGTCAGAGAATTTATCTAGTTTGATAAATAATAATTTAACCTATTACAAAAATATCCAAAGTTCAACTTAATCCATTCCAAAAGTAGTTAACCTTAAGACTTATCCAAAATACTTCTGTACAAAAATTTAGAAGGAAGGTCACTAAATTTCCAAAATCAACATAACATTAGATTATCAAAAAATAATGTATCTTTAATTGTAAAATAAAAAATATATTACCACCTTGATCACTATTAAAACTTAATAAAAGCATGAATGATTAAAAAAATAAGATCTCAGGTTGTTGAATATATTCCTTAAATCTAAACATGTAGTAAACCCAGAAGGATTACATAAACCATGAAATCACTAACCACTTTCATAGTCACCAATACTATACCATAAACAAATCATTTTTTATCAAAATTAATCACATATTAATATTATCTTCCAAAAATCATGGTTTTTACAATATATAAACTTGTAATAGAATAACTTCTCTTGGTTAATGGTACTATTCATCACATGTTTCAAAATCCTTAAATAAGAAGTATTGTTGTGCAATAATTATATATTTAATGATTATTATAACTATAGAATAATTGTAAAAATAATTATTTTATCCAAATACACAATAACCTTAATCATTATACTTCATTCTTAAACAATTAACTATGCTTTATCATCTTATTCATTAATAACTCCTTGCTCAGATTTGTCATTTTCATTCTCTTCATCATCAGCAGTATAACCACTAATTGTATAACCTTATTGATTATCTTCATGAGTTTTCCACCTAGGATATAGATTTTCATACTGACCATATCTTCCACATTTAAAACATTTGACCACCGATAATACCTTCAGGTGTCTATTATTTAAAAAATTTCATTTTTATTCAAAAATTACTTATTTAATATCTTTCTTTTCTACAAAAATAAAATCATCATGTTCCTTTAAGACATTAACTCATGTTTTTCCCATATTCTCAATATACAAGAAATAGAATCATCTATGCTCAATTGTTTCCACCACCCAAACTCTTAATGAACTCTATCCTTCCATTATTTGATGATCCTGAAAGTTGGTTAAGTGTGTGTTGTTAATCATATGTTAGGATAACTGATTTGGAATAATAAAAATATCCTTTACTCTAGTCATCATCCCATTTGGTTTCTCATAAATAAATTTTCTATCATATTAAAAGTTTACCTAATTCATTCTAGTTCCATCCATTGACTAGAACAAAAAATCATCATATGAGAAACACTAATCACAGTAGAAAATAATATAGTGATGAAGATTCATGTATAGGATACCTAAATCATAAAATATTCTTCTTAATATTCGAGACACTTGGCTTAACATAGTTTATCCATTTTCATTACGAAATCAATTGGATGATATACTATACTTAGGATTATCCTCAAATCCATTCATAGGATTACGTTCCCAAATATATGATTTCCTAAATCTAGTGCCCAAGGTTTCTATTGAACTTTAACTAACACCAAATGTAACAACCATGAATCTTGTAGCCCAAGGTCGGTTTATGCTACCATTACATTGGCATAAGATAAAAATAATACCATATCAAAGGTCTGATCAGTTTAGTAGACTTGGTAAATGAGATACAAACATGAGTCTTACATTACATTTGGAATATATATTTCAACATAATTTTTTTCAAGAATAACTTTATTTCATCCAGCGAATCCAATCATATCATAAATAGTAAACTTCATAAAATTTGTGGAAAGGGAAAAAATAAGGGTGATATCAAATGATCTTAAATGGTTAAATATAGTAGAATCTATAATTAATCAATGATAATAATCAATATGGTATGGTAAATAACAGAAAAAATGCCATTTAATCAGTAAACTAAGATTGAAATGCATATATAGATTTCTTCATAGTTAAAATCATCTGGATAATAATAATAACTGAGTTCTGAATGAAGGAAATGATAACTAGTTTGAAATCATATATATATCACATGATCCACTACTGTCAAGACCTTTCACAAGGCTATTTAATCTATAGGTAAAGACCCATTTAATTAAATATTAACCAATTTGTCCCATGAGACTACCAATTCATTGAGGGGATATCTATAACGAGGCCCCACCCATGAATTCTAGTAAAAAGAATTACTCATATATAATATAATAAATTTTATTAATAAACTAAGTCCATTATCATAAAAGATCTATTTTGATTAATTGATATAGGTTTAACATTATTTCACCAGTTAATTAAATAACTTTCCAAAGTAAACACCGTATGTAAAAATGGTATATGGTTTAGGCTATAATCAAATTAACCAATTATGTGTATTCTCCATAAATAAAGATAAAACAAGTGTAAAGAAAACATAAAATATTCAAAATTAATTTCACACATTATCTTAGCATGACATAATCAATAATGTATATGTTTTAACGCATTGAATGGAAATTGAGTTAAGAAATCCTTGACCACATTGTAATCAGTCGAATCGTATGACCCATATAATTAAAAATTATCAAATGAAAAATTGAATATAATGAATATAAAGAGATTCATGATTGTACATATCAAAGGGTTAGTGCACCACATAATATAAATTTGTGTTGAGTATGGTATATATCTAACATAAATAAAAGTACAATGAGAAACCCTTACCTTGTGCTTTCCTTTAATTCAACGTTGATTAACCTCATGTATAATGGTTTTAATAATGTTACTAATTCATACCAAAAACGTATTCATATTTATTATATCGTATATGATCTTCTTAGTTCATTTTATCAGATTATTGTTAATAATATTTCGTTACTACCCACGTTTCGGGTGTTAACTACATAATTTTACTATGCGTGTTTTTTAGTTTAAGTACTAGTTATTGTGAACAGAATATTATTACATCATATAAAGAATTATGTTAAGGTAATATATATCATATTTATTTATTATATAAATTTTTATAATTATTATGTAATTAAGAACACGAAAAATGAATTGCATCGCTTTGTGAATATGGTAGGCTGTACATACATACGAGTGACAATATCGTTCCCTTAATGGTGAAAGATTAAAGAATTGGATGGTATATTAATTCTTAAATAATAAATATCATGTCATAATTATCATATATATCCATTATTTACATAATTATACCCATCCAAGTAAAGCGGTGATTAAAAATAAATTACACCACGATATAGAGATGGTAAACCGTACATATGCACAAATTGTGATTTTATTTTTTGTTGGATGGAAGAAAGGTGGAATAAGGTTATACCATAATAATAAAAAAATACTAACACATATATTATACTTTATTTAAAATTTTAGGATGAAAAAAACACGAAAATGAATTATAAGAAGAAAATAACATGAGTGAGTCGGTAAAAATGATTACCTCTTATTTGGAGGACTTCCTTTAGATCTCTTCATAACAGATCTAAGGTTGATTTTTTGGAATACAAGGACCTCAAAAACGTGTATATGAGTGTTAAAAAGAGAAATTTTTATATTTTTATCGTGAAATAAGGCTCAAAGTGGTTTGATGAAGTGAGGGGGGAGGTTCTATTTTATAATTGAGGTGAGGGGTAATTGTGAAAACTCTCTAAATATTAAAAAATATATAAATTAATTATCAATTAAAAATACCTAAAAAATGATTTATTTAGAATATATGATGTTTGTGGGTCAAAATACTCTCTTCCAATAATTTTTAGAAAAGTGGAGATTACATTATTACCCTTATCCTTTTGTTTTGAAACTTATTTATTACCTCTAACTCCTACCATGATAATACGGATTTTTAATATTTGATGGTTAATATAGATACTGTAAGATAAAAAAATACACATAAATTTATAATTTATGAAATTTTAATCATTATCGCAATTATATTTTTTGTAATTTAATATCATTTAATAATGTAATATGTATTTTAAAATATCATTAATGTCAATTTTGAAACTATTCATTACTTTCAAATTTAAAAATATCAATACAATAATATATATTCAAAAAAACTATTTTAATACATCCCTAACAAGTCAAGTTCATCTATGAATTTCTTGTATGACATTAATTATCTCAAATTTAATTTATTTTAAATTTTTTAATATAATTTGTTTGATATTTACATTAAAAAGATAATTATTACCTCATTATTGTGCAATCATTTAAGACAATTATTTTTTAACTAAAAAATAAAAGAAATCTCGTATGATGAATTGAGTTAATTTATATATCAAAATAATATTTATAGTTAAATATTACTTCTAAATAACCATATGTTAAAAATGATATATATATATATATATTTAAAATATGAATATGGAATCTTTGAATTTTCTTTAAATACAATATTATAAATATCATAATATCATCCAAGTGGATTAAAAATGTTATAATTTTAAACATTGTATAATTATGTTCAAAGATGAAACATATAATAAAATCTGGGCAAGTGTTAGCATCATTCTCGTGTCCTTATAATTTAAATTTTATTGTTAATTACCTCATTTACCCTTTATCATTTTAACAAATATTACTAATGTTAATATTTATATTGGATAAAAATAAAAGGTATCTATTTACTAAATAGAAAACATATGAATCAAAATATAGAAACCATTTTTCAAAATTAAAAGAATAGAAGTTGCAGAAATTAATTTAATATTAAATTAATGAAATATAATGAAAAATATTTTTCATGAAAATTCATTTTTGATCAAAAAAATGTACTTTTACCAAAATTAGGTATAAAGATGACTAAAATTAAATTAATTGGATAATATATATCTAAATAATAATTATTCCAATTTAAGATCAAATTAAAACCATAAAGTTACTTTTTATTATAATGAAAATTACTATTTTAGTAAAATTGGTATTTTTCACTATTCTCTAAAAAATAAATCTTTTTTGAAAATAAGAAAAATTTCCAATAATATAATTTTAAAATTATTATTTCAAAAATTAAATTTAGGGTTTCAAATATAATTTATAAATATGTCAAAATTTATTTTTAAAATAATTGCACCATCAAAAGGCGGTAAAAGTGCCTTTAGAGAAATATAGGTTTTTATGAGTAAAATTTGATTTATTTTTATATCATATCCATAAAACACATAAGAAGAATTTAAAAAAAAATATTGAATATTTATAGATTTAATTAACATAATCCAAAAAGTGTGATTTTTTTATTTTATTAGTATTAAACACACTTTTGCACATTTAAATAAATCTATATATACAGATTGAATATATATAGATTTAACTAACATAATCCAAAAATTGTGATTTGTTTATTTTATTGGTATAAAATACACTTCTGCACATTTAAATATTTTTTTCATAAAAAATATCATTTAAGTTTCAAAAAAGGGTTTTATTTTCATTTATAATTAATTAGACCATGAATTATTAATTATATATACATGTGTAAACCAGCTTTTTATAATTCAGTTAATCTTGTTCATACTTTCCATTCCAATGGCTTGGTTATAATTCTCACATGATAATATTTCATTTCTCATTTGAGTTAGGTTTTTCATTCAGCGTAAGATATTGAAAAGGGAAAATTTAAGAAGAGGCGTACTATAAAATCACGGTGTATTACATTTTCCCATAATTTAATAAATCCCATCCTCATAATTTGAAATTTCACTTCTAAAAGAAATGTTTGATACTTGAAAATTACTTTTTGGGAAACCCACAATGTAAATAGGGTTAATAAAACATCCTCTTAATAAAAGGAAAATATAAATGAAAATTTTACGAAAAAACTAGGCTTTAAAATAAGAGAAAATTTGTGGGAAGTAAAAAACTTGAAATGGAAGAGAAATATAACTATCAGGTTCTTATAAAAAGATATAGAGAACATGGTTATTATAAATGTAACCATCACAAAAATTGTATGTTTTTGATCGATTAAAATAGTATTTATTTCTGAGTAAAAAAATTAAATGGATAATGTTTTTGTTGCAAAATCATTTTTCAAGAGTTTAGGGTTTCTTTTGTTATCCAGATAAGCAGTAGATAAAATAAACATACTTGATTTATTTCCATTTCATAAGCATAATATCATCATTCTATTTTCCATTGATCTATCTCTACTTCATTTTTTACATCTTATGATGGATATTCAAGATGACATTTTTATGCTTGAAGAACAAGAAATCATTCCTTTATATTCTAAAAATTTACTAAAACAAAAATGGTTAGAAATTTTTTCCAATATGATAAATCATAATTTATAATTAAATAAAAATATCCAATGTGCAACTTAATCTATTCCAAATGTAGTTAACCTTAAGACTCATCCAAAATGCCTTTGTACAAAAATTTAAAAGTAAGTTCAATAAATTTCAAAAATCAACTTAACATTAGATTGTCCAAATGTATACCTTAATTATCTTTAATCCTTAATTATAAAATATATGCTTCCAAGAATAAATTATTAGTTTGTTGAATATATTCCTTAAATACAAACATGTAGTAAACCCATATAAGATAACATAAACCAAAAAATCACTATAAAATTTCAAGCCACCAATAAAATCTCATAAACATATCTTTATTATATCCACATTAATCACAGATTAAGATTATCTCCCCCTAATAATGTATTTTACAAAAGATAAACCTGCAATAGAATAACTTCTCTTGGTTATTGGTACTATTCATTACATGTTTCTAAATCCTTTAAGAATAAGTATTAAAATAAAATACTTATATATTTAATTATTATTATAACCATAACATTATTGATAAAATAATTCTTGAATCTAAATTCACAAGAAACATAATCATTCTACTTAATTATTAAACCTATAACTATGTTTTATCATTCTATTCCTTAATACCTCCTTCTTTTCAATTTTCATTTGTAGACTCTTTATCATTAGCAGTATAACCACTACTTGTATAACCTTATTGATTATCTTCCTGATTTCCCCCCTAGAAAATAGATTTTCATAATGACCATATTTTCTACATTTCAAATATTCAACAGTTGAATATTCATTAGAGAGACCATTATTCCAAACATTTCATTTTCCCTTAGAAACAAAATACCTTATATCCTTCTTTTATACACTGAAAATATATTCTTGTTCCTATAATACATTCACTTGTGTGTTTTGTTATCATATTATCAATATATATGAAACTGAATCATCTATCCTCTATGGTTTCCACAACCATATCTTTCAAAGAACACTATCCTTCTCTTCTTTGGGGAGTCATAGAGTTAGTTAAGGTGTAAGTTCTTAATAATATATCGTGATAACTGATTAGGAATAATCAATATATCCTTTACTCTAGTAATTATCTCATTTTGTTTCTCATAAATAAATTATCTTTCAAATTCAAAGTTTCCCAGTTCATTTTGGTGCCATATATTGACTAAAACCAAGAAGCACTATGTGAGAAACACTAATCATAGTGTAAAATCACATAATCATGAAGAATCATTTATTGGATGTCTAAATCGAGACACATTATTCTCAATCTATGAGTCCTTAGGTTTAACCTAGGTTACCCATTTTTTTACCAAATTTATACGATGATATCCTATACTTAGTCTTATCCATATATCCAGTCATAAGGTTGTATTCCCTTACCAATGTTTTCTTAAATCTAATTCCATTGTTTTATAATAAACATGATATGATACTAACTATAACAATCACAACTCTAGTATCTTAGAGTTGGTTCCTACTAACATTAAATTGGAATAATATATAAGGAATTATATCCCAAATGAAAAATTAGTTTTTAGTCTTGGTAATCTATATACATGCATGAGTCTTAAATTACATTTGGAATACAAATTACAACATAATTTTTTTTGAGAATAACTTTATTCCATCTAGCGTATCCCAACATATCAGTCATTGTAAACATCATTGAATACTAAGAAATATAAAAAAGGGTGATATCAAATGCTTAGTATGTTTTAAATACATCAAAATCAACAATTAATCAATTAAAATAATCAATATGGAAAAGTAAATAACTCAAAACATATGCCATTTAATGAATTATCTAAAATCGAAATGCATCCATATATTTTTTATAGTGAAAATCCTATATATAATAATTAAAATTGAATTCATAATTTAAAAAATGAAAATTTATTAGATATCATCTATCTAGAACATGAACCAATACCATCAATACCTTTCCCAAGAAGGTTTAATCTATAGGTAAAAATATGTTTTTTAGACTAAGTAATTCATTCCATGATACTACCGATGCATCGAGTGGATATCTATAATCGGGCCCACAAATTCCTTCCAATATAAATCATTCCCCATATTTAAAAAAATCAATTTAGTTAATAATTTTTTTTCTTAACATCAAATATCTGTTTTGAGTAATTGATATAGATTTTACACTGTTTCCCTTATTAATCAAATAATCTTAAGAGTAAACACCACATGAAAAAATGGTATATGATTTAGGAAATAATAAAATGAATAAATTATGTGAATTATATGTGAGTCCACATTAAAAAGTTAAAATAAAACATAATATAATTCAAATCAATTTGACACATAATCTTAACATGACATAATTAATAAAGTAGAACTTTTAACCCAATAAATGGAAATTGAGTTAAGAAATCCTTTACCACTTTGTAATCAGTCAAATTAAATGACCCAAAAAATTAATAATAATTGAATGAATCATTGAGTAACATGAATATAATTAGATACATGATATGTTATATCAAATCGGTATTACACCACAAAAAGAAAGTAGTGAATAAGGCATATATCTCACAAAAATAAAAGTGAGACGAGAAACCCTTACCTTGCTTTTTTATTAATTATACATGTATAAAACATCTAAATAATGGGTTAAATAATTTTATTAATTTATTACAAAACCATATTAATTTTTATCATTTCATATATGATCCTCTTATTTCATTTTGTCACCCTTTTTTTATTATATTTCATTACAACCTTTATTTCAGTTGTTAACTGCTTCATTTTCCTATGTATGTGTTATCATGTAAGTCTCATTTATTTTGAATAGTATATAGTTACATCATATCCATAATGATATTAAGGTCATAAATATCATATTTATTAATTATATAAATTTACATAATCATTATTGAATGGTAAACATGAAAAATGAATCACATCGTGTCGTGGAGATGGTAGGCCGTACGTACGCACGAATGACAATATAATTCCCTTAATAGTGGAAGGGAAAGGAAGTGGGTGGTATATTTATTTTTCAAAAATCAATATCATTTCATAATTATAATATATATCCTTTATTTTAATAATTTTACACATCCAGGCAAAGTGGTTATGAAAAACAAATTACACAACAATGTGGAGACAGTAAGTCGTACGTACGAACACGTGATGATTTAATTTTTCATAGAATGAATAAAAGTGAAATATGGTTTCCCATAATAAAAAAAATAAATAAAAATATTAATGATATTTGATTTATTATTTTATTATGTAAAAACACATGAAATGGATTTAGAAGAAGAAATGAAGTTGCATGAGTTGGTAAAAACGATTAACTCTTCTTTGGAGGACTTCCTTTAGATATCTTCTTAAAGGATTTAGGGTTGTTTTTTGGGAGACCAAGACCAAAATAACTTTGATAACGATGTTGATAAGAAAAAATTTCATGGATTATTATAGATATAAGGCTCAAAGTGGTCTGAAGAAGTGACGAAGTATTTTCCCTTTTATTATAGAGACGAGGGTACTTTTGGAAACACTGTGAATATTAAATCAATTTAAATAAATTTTCAATAAAAATGTATAAAAACGAGTTATTTATAATATAAGTTGAGTATCGGTAGAAATAATCTCATAAAATATTTTTTATACAAGTTTAGGTTACATTATTACCCTTGTCTTTTGGTTTTAACCCTTATTTAATTCCTTTAACCCTTACCGTGACAACATAGACTTTTATTCTTTGAGGATTAATATAGATACTATAAAAAGAAAAAAGACCCATAAATCGATCATTGATAAAATTTTAAACCTTATCACAATTTTTGGTCCTAATTTTATATTTTCTAAAATTATACATCATTTAATAAAATATTATTTATTTTAAAATATAATTAATGTTAATTTTGACACTATTCATTACTTTGACTTTTAAAAATATTAAAACAATGAGATATATTATAAACAATCTTCTAATAAATACCTAAAAATTAAATATAATCTATAAAATTCTTGGATGACATTAATTATCTCTATGTTTTTTATTTTAATATTTTTAATATGAGGTATTTGATAATTCCATTAATCAAATAATTATTGTATAGCTATTATGGAATAATTTATGGTAATTAATTCCAAAATAAAAATAAAAAATAAATTAATATGAATAATATAATTCCTATATATTTAATAATACTATTTATAGTTGAAGACAACTTTTGAATAACACTATTTCAAAAATGATATGTTTAATAAAAATATGAAGACGATATCTTTGAATTTTCTTTAAATAAAATATTATCAATGTCATACTCTGATCCAAGTGGATTAAAAAGGTTATAATTTGAATCCTTGTATTATTATTGTTGAATATAACTCATCTAGTCAAATTTGGAAAAAAATTTAGGGTCATTTCATAGTCTCATTTTATTTTTACCCTTAATTACCCAATTTATCCTTTATTGTGGTAATGAAAATTACTAATGTTACAATTCATATTGAAAAAAAATTTAAGAGAAAAATTTACTAAATTTTTAACTTAGGAATCCAAATATAGAATTATTTTTTCAAAATTAAAAGCAAATAAGTTTCAGAAACTAATTTAATATTAATCCAGTGAAATACAATGAAAAACATTTTTTTTTGGAAAAATGCATTTTTATGATAAAAAATGTAATTATACGAAAATAAGGTATAAGGGTGATTAAAATAAAATTAATTATTTAATATATATAAAAATATTAATTATTTTAAATTGTGGTGAAATTCAAATCATAAAAGTACTATTTAATATAAAGAAAATGAAATTTTTTTAAAAATCGGTATTTTTATCTAGTCACTAGAAAATAAACCTTTTCATAAAAATAACAAAAAGAAATTATAAGATAATTTTTACATTAAAATTTTAAAAAAAGTTTATTTTTTTCAAATAGAATTTATTAATGTGTAAAAATTTCGTTTTATAACAAGTGCACCAATAAAAGGCAAAAAAACTGGGTTTAGAAAAATATAGCTTTTTATGCATAAAATTGGATTTATTTTTATATAATATCCAGAAAAAACATTGGATGACCATAAAACATTAGATTGAATATATATATATTTAATTAATATAATCCAACATGATTTATTTTTTTTATTTTATTGGTATAAAACACACTTGTCTGCATTTAAATGGTTTTTCCGAAAAAAAGAGATCTTTCTTTTTCAAAAAAGTGTTTTATTTTTATTTATAATAAATTGGTCACCAAAGAATTAATTATATATACATGTGTAAACCATACTTTTATAATTCAGTCAATCCTATTTATTCCCTCCATTCTAACAGCTAGCTTATAACGATCAGATAATATTATTTCATTCTTTATTTAAGTTGGGTGTTGTGTTTAACGTAAGATATAGAAGATATTAAATATAAAAAGAGACATACCATAAAAAATTAGTGATTTACATATCCCATTATCTAATAGGATAAATTATTACATTTTGGAAAAGTTTAAAAATTCTTAATCATTACCTATTATAACCTTATATTTTCTATAAACAACTATATAATTCCATTAGATATATTTTAAAAAATAATTAGAGAACCCCGAGGAGAATTTTTTAATATAATAAGAACTTTTTCTTATAGATCCTCCATTTGTATCTTCAATTATATTAAATCATGTGGATCCAAATGATATATAAGGATAAATATCCATTCACATGTAGGTAATATATCAATAAAAAACAGAACTTTCCACTTAGGAGGAAGTCCTAAGGGATCTTTACAAAATATATCAATAAAGATATCTGATGAATGAGTTAAGGACTAATATTATTTAGATTCAACTAATATAATAGTAGTATTATCCATCTCTATAGGGATATCTCTCACTTGACCTTTATTGTGACCTACTTGAATTGCCTGAAATTTCCATTATTTGATGAGAGTATACTACCTTCCAAATACAAAGAAGTGATATAGGATTAAAAATAGATTAACCCATACATTCCCAAGATCACATTGAAACATTTCATATTGATAATTAATGGATCCAAGATATGATCATATATAGCCACCCCTAAAGCCTAATATGAATACCTCTTAGTTTAATACATTATTTCTATCATAGAAGTATAAATGTATATAAAATTAAAAGTTTCTTCTACTTTAAAATTTAAAAGTCATTCTTATTGATTATAAATAAAATAAAGTGAATCCCACATATCAAATATGGAAAAAAATATTATAAAAGATACTAAAATAGTACCTACAATAATAGTAAACCCCTAACTAAAATTAAAAATAAATTTCTTATAACAAATATCTAGAATAAACCTCATATGTTTTCCCTAAGGTGGGTAGCTTTATTTTCTAAAGATAAAAATACCTTATAACCTTGACCACACATCTGCCTCCTTAACAAGATCTCCTAGATGGAGGTTGTGTATCTATGATTGACTGCATGCCAAAAATTTTATAATATATCTAGGTTTTGTATCATTATTTTCTAAGACACTTTAATATATCCCTGTGGTATAATCTATAATGATTATCACGAATGAACTAGGTTCATCCCTGAACTTGACACACGAGTCAGCCTATGGAAAATACCAATGAGAATTCATGATCCCCATGGGTTGTTGAAAATCATTGGAAATCAAGAACTATATATGGGAATGATTTTTCCAGAAAAAACCCAAATAAAAATGAATGACATATATAAAATAAAGAAACCATTCGAACACAAAGATGTACAATGAAATTCAAGAGTGTAGGAAAAAATGGTTAAACCAAAATACATAATACAAAAGACAACCCATTTCAATGTGATATGATAGAAAATATGCCACAATGTCACCATCAAAATCCCACACTATTATAACATGGATACCCACCACTTCCATATGGTGACTTTCCTTTACTTACTTCAGATAGACCAATATCTACACACACTCAAAGCCATGTGTCAGGGGTAAGATAAACAAGTAGAGTGGTATCCCCACAAGTGTTTCATAAGAAATATTTATAAAAAAAATCAAATTATACTCATTTAAATAATTCATGTCATGAAATATAATTTTACATAATTCAAAAAAAACATGGAAATTCACAGTTTCAAAGAAGTTTACAAAACATTACCAAATAAAACCAAATTTCGAAAGAATTTATAAATAACCATTTATAAATATAGAAACATTGAAATTGAGTCCTAGGATACATTAGGTTTGGGTTATCTATTATCCTCACCCCTTATTAATAAAATTACAAAGTGCATAAAAATCAAAAGAACACATGAATATTGATAAGAGAACACCCCACGAGTTCAACCACATGACATAACATAGTTTAGTTAGAGTTGGGACATAAGTCCATACTAGTTTCCACATACCATCATAGTGTGATTATCCCAATTCATTCCCCTATTATGTACCCTAGGTTTCCATGAGTTAAATCCAACAACTATTGGCTTAAAATTTAAAAAATTCCCCAAACATGGAGGATTTCATTTTCAGAGTTCAAATCATTTCAAGGGAATATCACACACCAATAATCAAACCACCCAAATTCACAAAAAATACATGGTTTAAAATCCTTTTCCATTTTCTATTAAAAAGGATAAATCCATTTTAAAAAATATTCCCAAACTATCAATTTTATAAAATAATAAATCATGCCATCCAATAGTTTAGATAAAGAAATTTTAAATGTGAAAGATAAATGGTTTATAAACTTTGGATTTTCATGAAACCACCCACCTCAAACACTTGGAATTTACAACAAACAAATGGGATCCTCAAGCTAAAGTGAGAGAAGCCTCCAAGAAGAAATAAATAGGACCTATCATAAGACTGAAGCTATTAAAATATAATCTTATGGACCCTAGATTAATAAACAATACGGGAAAAAAATACCTCAAGTGCGAATGCATGGAAAAATCCGGACATGAGAAAATATGAGTGGGATAGATCATAAACGAGTTTCATTTGGAAGAAGAATATGACATATATAATACTCCCTAGAACCATAGCGGTCTAAGAAAATAAAAAATGGGACAATGTAAATTCATTTTAGAAGGTAAATAGAGTCAAGGATGCATTAGAAACCCTCCATATAAGATTACACATTCCACATTCAATGGACGTAACTCTCCCATAAATATTAAGAGGATGATTCAATATTTTCATCAATTTAAAACTATCAAATCCATGATATTGAGGTTCACATTACAAATATGATGGAATCGGTTTTACCATGCCTAGGAGGAAAACCCTGGTGACTAACCATGAGATAGAGTAAAATCATTGGATGTGTTAGACTGACCATGCTTTCCACTATAACATGCTTAGGCCATATTCTCCAAGTTCCACTTGGATATCCACCCTGCTTCAGGCTCAAGACCATGGGTGTGTCAATCTACCCAATTTACATATGAGATCTCCAAGAAAAACAAATTTTGTACTATGTTGTGGTCTATCCCATATTATATCATAAAAAATGAACCCTTAAACACCAAGAACAAGAAGACACATTCTAAACCCAAAATAAACCTATTAAATTCTTTAAAAAATGCATAACTTAAACTAGGGTTGTGAAAAATCTCCCCACCATAGTATATTTTTTCCTAGAATGTTATATTGAGTAAGGTTAATCTGAGAAGAGATGAGGTAATTGCTCACTCATGTATGATTCTCACTCCCATGAATCATTTGAATTCTTTCCATGCTACCAAAATACAGAGAAAAATGAAATAGAATTCCCATATAAGATCTTCTATGGAGTATCAACTATAAAGACAGATTTCTTGACCATTGACACATCTAGTACCAAGTCAAGATCCTCATAATTGAAAACATGGTAGGGATCTAATTGATACTTATTGAGCTAAGACAAAAGAAAAAATTCATGGATGAAGTTAATTGAGATGGTAATGGTAAATGATAAGTAACCATTCCAACCTCCTTAGTGATCATAAAATATCCCATGTATCTTAGAGCCAATTTTCCTCAATTACCAAGATAAAGGTGACCCAAGAGGGTGAAACATTCAAAAACACTTGGTCACTGTATGAAAACTCAGAAAGGCGATGTTGAAAATATGAATAAGACGAATACTTACTCTGTGATATCACTAAACATTGATGAATAATATGAATCTTCCCTGATATATATTGAACAATTTTATGTCACACAAGATAAATCTCACCCACCTATAGCCAATGAAGAGGTTATTTGAAAGTATGACCATAAAAACACTCAAAAGGAGCCATTTTGAAGGAAGAGTCATAATTATTATTATAATAAAACTAAAAAAGTACCAAATGACTATCCTAAGAGCCTCAAAATTCAAAAACACATGAAGAGAGAATATCTAATTGTATATGAATTTTACACTCTATATGGCCATTTTTATGGGGATAGTAAGCCATGATCAACCTAAACTGAAAAACCATCACCTCCAAAAGGAATTTCTAAAATAGAGAGGTAAACTCAAATTTATTGTGTAAAATAATATAAGATGAAACCCCATACAACCTCATGATCACGTGAATGTATAAATTTTACAAATACTCAATCTGAGTGGTGTCCTAAATTAGAATGATATGCGGAAAATTGGTTAACCAATAAATCACCACACATATAGTATTCTTACCCTGGAGATTCTATGGAAACCCAATTAGGAATCCAATTGATATCTCCTCTCATTTCAAGAATGTTATTCGAGGAGTTTGGATAAATCTAGATGGATTTTTTTTTGTTTAAATTTAATCTATTGACATGTATAACAATGAAAAACAAAATAATTGTTATCATGTTTCATACCTGGAAGAAAAAACCAATGCTTCCTATCATAATACATCTTTATTATACCAGGATGAACAACTCATTGAGAAAAATGATAATTTTCCACCACAACCTTCCTCACAAATTAAGGAATGAAAAATTAGTTTCTTAAGTAAATAAGGACCTCTAGGGATAAAGTACACTCAAAAATGTTCTTAACACCTTATAAATAATTCATGATACATCCAAAATATTTTTCAGGATGTTGCTCCTAAAAAATCATCTCGAGAAAAGATAAAATCAATTGAGCACTAGCTAGAACCATACCAGTCTTTTCCTATAAAACCCTGATAATGATTTATTAATTATTTCTTAATTATTTAACAATAGTTATCCTCATTTTTTAATTTTGGACCAAACATGTTTTGAAATTTTAAATATTGGGGTTTCCAACATAGGAACATGGTTAGCACATAGTTAATAGAAACCATGTGCAAACCAAGTGAGGGTGTTTATAACATTTACAGATCCACCCACATGGTTAGTGCATAGTTTACGTAATTGTGCCTCATACCCATGAATGGTTCCCTGGGTGTTCTAGTATTGGTTCACGATTGGTATACGGTTTGGACAAGCATGTGACCAAACTATTCATAGTGACTAGGTGGGTAGTTTTTTTTTATAAAATTCCCATTTCCCACCCCTTTTGTCCCTTAATCGTCCAAATCACACTCCACCTCTTCCATGCATTCGTTGTTACCCAAAGGTGGTATTCCTCATACATGGAATCCCTTATCTCCCTCTCTCTGGGCATCCTATTTTCTTTCAACTTATTCATATTATCATCTGGGGTTGGAATTTATCCCCCTTCACCGCATTCTTCTTCACTATTCTATCTTTAATTATTGTGGCATAAGGTTGTACAAAACATATTTCATTATCATGGTATGATTTTTGTGGGATTTCTTTGCAGATATAGTTTCTTTCTTCTTGCGGCCTTTTGTGTACTCAATTGAGGTGGTATTTCATCTCACACATCGAAGGTAGTGATTTTATATTCCATTTGAGATAGGTTACCCTATTTTGTATCCTTTAATTTGAAAACTAATGTTTTTTATGGTTTTAAAGTTTTATTTAATTATTATACAATGTTTATATTCTATGTAAGGTAGTATTTATTCTTCTAAATGGTTCCTCACTACTTTTCCATATTGTACCTAATCATTTGGTGTGGGATTCCCTTGTTAAAAAATATTTCCAAGTAGGTCTTTAAAGCACATGAGCCTTTGCCCGGTTGGTAAGGACTCTGTAAGTGCATCCAGGAGACCCAAGATCAAATCCAGACAGAGAAATTATTTCTGGGTATTCTAGCAGTATTGTAGTAGTACTGTAGCAGGTACTGTAGCGAGAACTGTAGTAGGTACTATTTGGCACTGCAGCAGCTAGGAATATGCCCCCGTTTGGGCCTTCGGGCCACCGATTTGGTCCCCGAGTCCTTTGAGGCCTTCAGGACACCCAGGACTTCGGGTCTGTAAGGTCTTTGGGCCGACTCAAGGCCTTAGGGCCACCTTAATTGGAGATGCAAACCAGATGACCTACATAGAACAAGCTCCATAAGGAGGATGAAGAGGGAGCATTCAACACAACAAAAGCTAAACAGATTGCAAGAATGAGAGGGTATGGCACATGACATCGGGATAATCATGTGCTTTCATGGGAATTCCTATCCGAACAACCATGCGATGGTGGAGAGTTGATTTCACAATGAAGATGGTGGGGAGGAGTAGTTCCAGGTAGTTAGTTTGGGTTGTATGTAATTTTTGAAACCTATGGGAAAATGAATTCCTCTTAGGCCTATAGGCCTTGTGAGGGTTCCGCCTCACCCCTTGAAAGGTGGATTATCAAAATCAATAAAAAATGAAGGCCTTCGGGCCATTGGAGAAGAAAGTAGGTCTTTAAATTTAAATCACTTTAAATGTTAAATTAATTTCCCAAATGATTTATACCTTGTTACTTAGAAATTGAATTGGTGTTTTTGTATTTTGACCAGTTTTACATGAATTCCCAATGGCATGTTTGGTTACTGGAAGATCCTCTTAGTGATTTATAATCCATAGCTTTATAAAATGTGTCTTATATATATACATATGCACATAGGTAAACTATTTTCTCATATTCACACACAGAATTGAGAATATGTGCATCGGGAAAGGGGTGTTTATATATATAATGGTGTATACGTGTGTAAGTGTGAATATTTTTTTTTAAACCATGATTATATCATTTCAAAGTAATCTTACAAATAATCAATGTTTATATCCAAATTAAAAGGCCTAATTGAAACAATGAAAATGTGGAATGATGTTTTCCTTGTATTTGGAATTGGGACTTGAAAAGGGAGGTGTTTTCATGGACATGATTTTGAATTCTAAGAATGATGAGGCTCAATTGGAACTTTCTATTTCTTTTTGAAATGTGAGGTTCACTTAAATATAATCCCAAACTTTTATTTGATTTTGGAACTCAAATTTTGTATAATTGGCACATTGGTACAATTTTAAGAAAAATGGGATTCACATTGATAGTATGGAGAGGTGAGGTGTTTTTGTATACATTATTTTCATTTCTATGTTATTAAGGATTGAGTTTTTCTACAACCCCTCCCCTATGTTTTACGGTTATGGGAATGTCACATGGGAACCCAAGGTACCTAGGTTGGTAGTCTAGGGACAACATCTAGGCAAGGTGGAAGGATAGAGGCCTGAGCATCTCTAGTAGGCATGCAATTAAACACTAGCTAAAAAATGTGGACAAAGAATATTTCTATTTGGAAATTGGATGCATCTTCTCTAATGGATCATGCACATGAAGGTTGTCTGTCTGGAATTTGGTATCTTCCCCTCCAATTGATTAAACACATGAATATTATATGTTTTATCACTGAGATATGATGTAAATATAACCACATGAACCTAGCTATTTAGGTATTTACTATGATGATTTCTCTCATTTAATCATATTTTCCATGGTAATGGTTTTAAAATTCTCTCTTTATTACTTTATTTTTATGTCTAAAATGATGAAGAACATGTTTTATCACCCATATATTTTGTAACACCTGAGGATATTTTCTTTATTTTCATTATTTATCACTAACACTCTTTCTTTATCATATCCTCCCCTCTTATACATGATAATGATAAAATGACCCATTCTTTAGAGAACGGTTTTGGGAATTTAACCAGAAAATTGATTCTTTTTATAAATAACTATAATGTTAGTTGTTTTCAAAGTAATTTTAAAATCTTATTTACATATATAAATATTTTCAAACTATCTTGAAATGGTTTTATCTTTAACGGTAAGGGATAATGTATGGTTTTTATTTTGGTATCCCTACTAAGATTATTTATCATACCTGTATCTATACCATTTTTTAGTTATAGGTCCATCTTCTATATTATTCTCACTCATGGGTAATTTTGGTTCTTTTATATGGTAAGTGACTTGTATTGTAATAAGGAGAATAATATGTCTGTAGTTTATTTTTAATTTCATTTTCTTTTATTGAACTATCCACTTAGTCTTTTACCACTTTCTTTGGATAACGGGTAGGTTCTCATTGCAATTTCACTACTTTCCTTGTTCTCATATTAGGTTTCTATTTGTTTATTTTTTTCTAGAATATACATTCTTGAATTAATGGGTCATTATAGAATTTTATTTACTTTTAAATACATAGATAAATAATATTTATAGTTGAAATACTTACTAATGGGTGTTTCCATAATTTCCCAATACTTGTGCCTACCTATAGAGATCAAAAAAGCCATTTGGGCCCTGTCGCAAACCAGGTTGAGCATCCGACAGAAGGAGGACTCATGTTGGTTTATAAAAAATAGTATTAGAAGAGGAGTTGGGTTATTTATTCTATAGGAATGTTGGAACTCTAATATGTATCACTTGTTATTTTTTATGTCTGGTAGATAAAGATATTATTTTCATGGCTTAGGAGGTAGGTTAGGAGATTTTTTCCAATCACTACTACTCATGATAAAACATAAGATAACATGGGTAGTGGTGATTTGAATTTTGAGTTAGAAATTTTAAGTGATTATTTTTGATAATTTCTGATCCTCATGGAATGATGTGTGTTAAAATAGGGGTCAAGATAGATTTTGGAATAGAAATGAGAGATGGATCAGTGGTGTGAAGTTGGTTTGCATGGCCAAATAAACCGAGGTAGCGACCAACCTCTAGATCTATAAATATCTCAGAAATTATATTATGACAAGCTCATGGTCCATCAAACTATGAGGTAGAGCCAAACATAGTTCTCCATCTTGTTCAGTTTGTTGTCTAGACCACTCTTGAGAGATCTCTAATGGAGAGGGACCAATCAAGGTGTGTCTTAATATGCATACATACTTATGTATATCAATCACTATATTACATTCCATGTGATATACATTGACAAATTATTAAAAATAATAAGTATCTATTTATTATCTCATGAGTACTCTACTCATGTTAATCTTAAAATAATATCACACCCCATACTCCATGATGATCATTGATAAGGGGTAAATCAAATTAATAATTTGAGGGGATAATATCATTTCATTATTCAGGTAATATAAAATTTAGGACCCATAAAATAATGATAAATGTTGATCACCTTTATTATAAAATTGTGATACATATTACAACCATTACATCTAATGTCTCATGTATCTTATACTAGGATATTCAACATGACCCTCATACTTATTTATATGAATGATTTTATCATTGTATCC
This sequence comes from Viscum album, assembly GCA_963277665.1. Lineage (NCBI taxonomy): Eukaryota > Viridiplantae > Streptophyta > Magnoliopsida > Santalales > Viscaceae > Viscum > Viscum album. The sequence goes on along the minus strand of OY728127.1, from coordinate 1,511,926,636 downwards.
ACTACATTATCATATATATATCCAACCAATAAATCCTTACATCACCCGTGTCAATAATCTATCAATTGATATGCTACATTAAAATAATTTTTTTTCCTTTAGTGACACTTAGGTTCCATGGATTGAGAAATATCACCATTTTTATCATAATAAATCTCAATTTCTCCCTAAATTCCTGGAAACGACCATGTTTAAGTAATTTTTTTCTTCCTTTCCAACTCTCTAGATGAATCCTAAATGTTCTTAATATTTGCATCTTATAACATAAGAAAAGACCAATTTTTGGAGTTCTCTATGCTAAAACACTTTATAAAGTTACCAATATATGTGTTCTGAATAAATTTAAGTAAACTATTTGGTCAATATCTATATATCATCATACCCATTAAGTATGAAACATCACCCATGTCTTTCATTTAGAATAATTTACCCACTCATATATTTACAAATTATAAAGATGGGAAATAATTTCTAATAATAATTATGTCATCCACATATAATATCAAAAATACCCCCACACTCAAAATAATCATATTATATACAAAATAATCATATATAATTTCATGAATCTAATCCCTTTGATTTCATAATCAAAATTAATAATCCATCTCTTAGAAGCTTGCTTCAATCCATAAACTGAGAATTTCAACTTGAAAAACATAACATGATCATTTAGATCTTTAAAACCTTTAAGAGGCATCATATACACATATTTGACTAAATTAATATTATCTAAAGTATTTTTAAAAACCATTTGATATATTTTATAATGAAAATGAGATGTTGTGGAAGTAAATGCAATGACCATGAATTTTCAAATATGAACAATTTTCCTCTCTAATATATTTTGTGTATTAATTTTAATGTCTACATAAAACATTAATTATTTTAAAAATTATATTATTATAAGGGACATATAATCATAAAATAACTATGAATGATAATGAATAATAATGTGGTCACTCATAGAAAAATAAATAGTTTTTATTATAAATTAATTATTTTTTCATGTATTGTGTGATTTTATTTAGAAGTTAAATTTCAAAATTTAAAATTTTCAATTTGATAAAAAAGTAAATAATTCTTTGGAATTACCATATTGAAATTATCTTAGATTAATTTTATTTATTTTTCTAAAAAAATCAATTTGTTTAGTAAATAGGTAAAAATATGACAATATGGTATTCTATAGAGAATATCATAAAAAAATTTCATATTCTGATATCTCAATAATGAATCCCTAGGGAGAGTTTATGGATGCTCTATCCACCAATTTACCTTCAAATGGGGGTGGGGGATATTTTGGTTCCTACATGGAAAGACACAATTCCTTTACCATCTCAGTAACCTCAATAATCTTTTCGATTTTTCTCTCATCTTCATCAGCTTGAAATACATATAACTCCATTTGTGGCCTCTAATGATTAAATTTTAATTCCTAGAATTCACTAAGACATCATTTCTCAATGACCTATCCTGGGTTACTCAATTTGGATGTTGACATATGATGATAGAAACCTTTTAAAATTTCATCAATGGTTCATGAGGATTGAAGAATCATGTCACATTAGAGTTTTTGGATCCCAGAAACATGCTAGTTCTCTTTGGAAAAGAATATAAACTTGTTTTTTCTTGGTCCAAATATTAATTTATAGTTTATGGTGTTTAGTTTTCTTTATTCATATGAAACTAAATATCTTATATGAATTTTGATCCGCCATAAATTATGATTTTAGTATGTTTATTAATTTCTCCCATCCTTTTAAAAACCCTTCATTTATCCAAAATTTATTTATTCTAGTCGGTAAATTTTTATTCTTAGAAAGAAGATCAAAAGAATAGTTTCACCCAATAGATCCATATAAATCTCTTTTGGTGGATGTTTTGATGCCACCAATTTATTCTATGTGATTTGAGGTTGGTGAGGAATTTCTCTCTCTTCAGATGGTCTATTATGAATCCATCTATGATTATTTTTATTCATTTAAATGAATAGAATGAATACAATATTTATTCTATCACAGTTCTCAAAATAAGGATGTGTTTCTTGGAGTTGTTTGAGACTCTATCCTAGAGGATGATGGGATCAATAAGGCTCCCCACAATTACCCTATGATTGGTACATCTTTGGATTGTTAGACAGGTCCAAGCATGCCTTCATGTGTTAAGACCTCTGAGAAAGTTGTAGGGAAGAAGAAGTTTACCCCATAAAATAATTATCTAATCCTATATGTGGTTACTATAGCTATATAGTTGATTACAGTAGATTAGGTGTTCCATTTATTAGACTCCATTGGTTTTAAGGTTATAGAGAAACTTCTTGCTTTAAAAAATAAATACAAATATAGATATTTTTTTATAGATGGTAGTGATTTAGTGGAAGGAACAACATTCTCAATGGTTGAGGTTCATGTGTAGAATACATATGTATAGGTTATAGTGAATAATATATTTTATATATTGGGTGTATATGTCCGGATTAGTGAGTATTATAAGTTATGAGAATCACCTTAGTCAAAATAGAATTAGAATTAGGCTAGTGATAATGATTTATAAGCTGAGAAAGTATATTAGTCTCATGTAGATATACCCATTGAATTTAATGAGGAGTCACAAGGAGAAAATTTCACTCTACATATCTACTCTAAATATTAATTGGATGATATTAATAAAAATATATTTCAAATAAGTGAAAAAATAAATAAAAGGATAGATTAGATCCAGGGTGTTATCCAATTAATAATTGTAAAACTAAAAATATGAAGTACTATCTATTCTTCCCATGTATATGATCACCAGATTGATGAGGAAAGATCAAGGACCCAAGGCACTTAAAAAAGTCTACCTATAAAGGAGGTGGACTTATAAATTATATATGAGGAAGTAATCATACTGTCATTGAATTGGAACTAGTGATGGTGGAGGGAGTCATAATGGATACCATGGAACAAGGAAGGAGAGTCCTGCTGAGTCTGATATAATCCCCATAGAACTTGGGTCCAACAAAAACTAGTTTACTTTGGAATATGACTTGGTAATGCACTCATAAGAGGATATATGGTGGCCAAAAAATAAGTAATAGATCACATGGGAAGATATAAGTGGTCTAACAATTAAATTGAACATATTAATGCACTCTGAGGAATATATATTGGTAGATTATTTGTCCATTAACACCATAATAGAATATTTCAAAAGAATGTATGGAAGAGAACAAAAAGTCAACATAAATGAGGGAAAAAACATGGAAGAATAAAAAATAATAAATTTTGATACATTGATTTAATGAATGGAATATCAACTTGTAATAATTCATCAAGACCTCGTACATGATGTCTTAATTCTTTGAGGACACCACAAATGATGATTTAGAGTATAGGTAAATTTCTATTCAATAAAATGTAAAATGGGTGTGTGGCTCAAATATTTTAATTTTTATTGGAATGGCCTTGTGATTTTATATTAATTTTAATAAAATTATACTAATTAGATGATTTTTTAGGGTTAAATATTCCCACCAAAGTGTTTTTCTATGAAAATAAAAATGTTGAAATGGAAGGAAGGTAAAAATATAGTTTTTACAAATATAGTACATTTTATGACATCATAATGATATATATATGACTTAAAAATTTATGAAACCTTTTTTCAAAATTATGAAATATTTATGTAGTAAAATAATACATTTAACAATAATACTTTTAATTTATAAACTATTATTTGAAATTTTGTAACTTAAGTTATATTTTGTTCTAATAAAAAACTATTTTTGGCTCTTTACTTTTAATTAAGTTTTTCCAATATTTCATTTGGTTTTGGATTGGTTTAAATTTCATATAACCCAACTTCATTTAACCATAAACCAATAAATATCATGTAAATAAATATAATTAATAGTTTTCTGACCAAATGATAAAATAATCAACACTTTATTCTAAAACACAGCTCCCTCTTTTCTATATAAATACCCCTCCTTCACACCTTTCTCTTGACATTGACAATTTATTCCACTTAAAAATATCAAAAAAATACCTGTCAAACATTTCCATTACAAAAACATTAATCCCTTTATGTGATCAAAATACCCTCATTCGAAGGTCTTAGGATCATTTTAAAGGAGGCATCTCAAAACATATGGTATAGATTTCCAAGCCTCTTTCTTCTTTCTTATTTGTGAATATTTATCTTAAAACACTATAAAAACTCCACAAATTTTATTAAAATGATTTAATTTTAAGTTTGGTGGTATCCTTTTGATCCACCAATGATGAGATATAACCCATTACCTCTTAATGATATTCCTTTTCGTAAGCTGTTACTACATAAAAATATGTTTTTTTTTTCAGAAACTGTACCTTTTCATTTCAATTGTCCTCTTAATATTTTAATTTAATAATTAATGTTAAAAATTAAACCTAGAAATTTTTTCTTAATAATATAATGATTTAGTATAACTAAAATATTTATTGGTTTTTCTTTTCAAGTAATCTCTTCTGAAAAACATTTCCCACCATGGTGGTTTTAAACTACATAAATAAATGATGATGTTTTATTAAAATTATGTATTTTATGGTATTTTTTCTGAATTTATTTCATTATTAAATATATAATTAATATTCAAGTAACTATGATCCTATAATGGTAAAATATCCATCATAATAACTAAATTAACTATAAAGAATCATAGTTATTTTAGGTCTCTAAAATAGGCGTAAGGAGGATGATTCAAAGAATGGGAAACTATAAACTAACATAATCTGATTTATAACTTCTATAATTATATAAATAATATTACTTTAATCTTAAAGGGAATAATTATCCCTTTTATAATGACCTTTCCCCATTACCCCTATATAAAAGTAGTTTTGGAAACAAAATCTGAACAACATTAATAGAGTAAATGCAAAAAATATTAACTTAATGAATGAATAAAACTTTATATAAATGGATTATAAGAGATAAAATAAACTTTAAAATGGTTTTGAACAAATTAATTAATGGATTTAGATTACTATTTTTGGATTTTGAGGTGTTTCCAAGGAAATTCGAGACTCTATGTAAGGGTTACTTTCTTGTACTATCCCATTTCTTTGAATATATGTTCTATATAACTCTTTATGTATATCTTCATCTTTAAAAATTTACAATATGATTAAATTTGTTCCTTTATAATTCATATTTATTTCCATTTTATTAGGACATGCATTCCATTATATTTCACATTTTATTGTTATGTTAATTTAATCCCCATGAATCCTATAATGGAAGGGTTTCAAGTTTCTCTTTCTCCCCAAAAATTATTCATATGCTATTTCAATATTATAAAGGTTATTTTCTCTGTAATATTTATAAAGAAAACAATTTTTGTTTTAACATAAAATATTTTGGTTTGTTGTTGGTTTTAAGGAAACTTTATTCCCTTATCACTTTTAAATACTATTTCACTTCTTCTTAAATTTTTAACAAAATAACTAGATCTTAAAAATTATTATTCATATTTTATTATGATATTTAATTCACTTTGAAATAAAATTTTCAATATCTTGGATCCCTTTTTTGATAGTTATTTTCTATGATGAATCAATCCCCTGTTCTCATGGGATCAGACATGACACCTTAATGAGTATAAATAAATAGACTTGTTATACCACCCATTTCTTTATCATAGCTTTATTTCATGTTTATGTTTTATGTATGTTTTCTTATATATGGAACAAATATGCATATAATGTTATAATAACATGTGGTCCTAAAAATATATACCGCCCAATCGATTGGGTAATGCGTTATATCTCATTAGAACATATTATGACACTATGGTCATAAGACTTGGCCAATGTTTATGATTCCTTTATGATGAGACTTATCCGTTGTTTATGATTCCTTAGGGATGAGACATGGACTATGTTTATGATTTCTTAGTGATGAGCCTTGAATTATGTTTATGATACCTTAAGTACGAACCTTTTATTATGCTTATGACATCTTGGTGGGGATCCTAGACCAATTTCTATATTGGCATGTCTTATGATTGTATAATATTATTTGTTCTCTTATGTTTAACATGATATTATAATGTTTTTCTCTTTTAACATGTTTTTATGTGATAATTTTTGGTCATTACCATTTTTGTGTCCATGTTATGATTATTAACTCTTATGATATATCATCCCATATTGTCTTGTTACACCCTAACTGTGACTTATGGTTCCCCCTTTCTTTTATAAATCTCTCCAGGACTTCCCATGTAGTAATAAGAGTATGGTGAGATATAGAGGAAAGAAATAAGTTGAGAATAAAATAATATGTTATTATTTTAATGATATAACTAATTCCAAAAGATTTTGTACCTCTAGATTTTTAGGATTATTATATGAAAATTTATGATAAAGAAATATAATAATATGTGCATGATATGTTGTGCCCTTAGTTGTTATGAGAGAATGGTATTGTTATTTTTAGGTATTAGGTTTCAAAAGCTAGTAGTAAATTCATTCCAAATAACCAACATAAAACCTTAATAAGCCACAAGTATTTAATTAAATGTGATTTATTATTTTTAAGTTCATTATATTCCACTTATATTGTTATTAATTCAAGTATTCTCAACCCTAAATCTTATTTATTTTATTAAATGGTTGGAAATATTAGATATCATTCCATTAACCAATGTGGTGGGAAATGTAATGATTGACCAAATATGATACCTAATATGATGTGAGATTTAATCAATAACAATATAGTGGTGCTATTAATGTTGACTCAAATGATTAACAATAAATGAAACCGTCTGGAGTACCTTACTCCTCTGAAGAAGGATCAAGTTGATGTTTTATCTATTTTATGAAAATGACCACTCAGTTTTGTTGGATCCTTTGATATTTTAATCATGGATAAAAAGATAAACTCTATTAAAAATATTCTTTATTCTTTAATGATTAGAGTATGAAAATGTGATCTTATACATTTATCACTTGGAGGGAGAAGTCGATAGGTGGTGGAAACTGATCAATAATACTAACCCAAGGATTTCATTTCTGTAATGGAATGGGATAAATTCAATACAAATATTTTTTGTGGAATATTTTACCCACACTCTCAGTACTAAATTAAAGAGGGAATATCTAAGGCTTGTGAAAAGGGTGGATGAATATATTTTCTCCTAATAGGATAACATTAAAAGGATTTCAAGGTATGCCTTTGGCTTCTTCATTAACCTTGAAATCAGGGTTTTCCCATTCTTTAATGGCATAAAACCTAGAATTAAGAAATATTTAATAATTAAATAATTCGATAGCTAAGAGGAAATAATTAAATTTTTCTTTAAGGTGGAGATGGATACTGATGAATCCCAATGGTATCATGTGATTTGAGATAATAAAATAATAATATAGTTTAACTCTAGGGGTTTAAATGGTAAACCTTGTTGAGGGATTTTGATTAAATTACACACTTTCCATGTAATAGCCTAGACATTCTAGTCAATTAATTTGTGATTAATCTAGTTTTTGAGGTGTTCGAGGGTAGTTTGAGGTGTTTTTAGGACATATGGGTCTTTCCAACAATGACTTATTTCACCACATCGCTAAATTCTAGTTTTCCAATGGTAGATCACTATGGAGGTATCTTGTTTTGGCGGTATCTCATTCTAGTAGTAGATTATCCTGGTGGATGCTCACCCTGGCGAAGACTTGTTTGGAGGTGTCTCAATAGCGGTGACTCGCTGGCTATGACTCTTTTGGTGGTGACTCTCTAGGGATGACTCACTAGAGGTGACTCCCTAAAGGTGACTTCCTGGTGATGACTCATCTAGCAGTGACTCGCTGGTGGTGACTCATCTAGCGATGAATCACTTGCGGTGACTTTTCTGGTGGTGGTAGTGAATCTCTGGTGGTTGGAGTGAAAATTGTTTCCATATTTCCTAGTATTTTCATTTTTATGAATTTTATGATGGGAAATGGGTTTGATGTCTTATTTAATGGGTTTTAAATCCATTTCATCAGATATCTATCCTATTTTAGATTTCTCCAATATTTATATGACTCCAAATGGTTAAATTTTGTGGTTCAATGTAATCCGCACTAATGGTAATTCTAATCCGTTTCAAATCTCATGAGTTTCAGATCCAATCCTTTAGGTTCTGAGACCTTCCCTCAGTTCATTACTTCTAATTTCTCTTAATATGGGAGGTTTTGAATCCTTCTTACCATAGGAGTCACGTAACCCTGTTCACGAGGCTACTTGATGTCCCCCTAAAGAGTTTCCCAATGTACACACCTGCTATTTTGGTGTAGAAAGCCTAAGAAAAAGTCTATGTCGATCATCCTTCTTAAAATTAGGGTTTTCCTTCATTTATCTTTATGTGTATCTTGCGGGATGGGTTTATTATTTTCACCTCTTGTGAACATGGTTTCATCTAAATTAAAATAGAGAATATAATTGGTCTAAAGGCAATATAAAGTGGCTAGGGAAAGTTATATATGATCATACTATTTTATTGATATTTTGATTAATGCTGGGAATTTTATGGGCCATATACCCACTAAAAATTGTGTTAGTTGTGGGGTCCTTGTTTGAGAACCATTTTATGGGTCACATAATATATACATGTTATGTGGCTGTTGATGTCACTTATTATATAATTGGTTAACCATGTACATTTGGTTAAAATAAATGGATGCATAAGGATTTTATGGATTGTGTGATAACAACTTGAATCAATAATGTGAAATTGAATAAGGGATTCCCTAATAGATATAAAACAATGTTTTTCTCTGTTATGTGATGTAATGTGTCTGTGAACACGATTGTGTGATGTGGGTTGGCTCTAGTGATATGATGGATGGAATATGACTGTGTTGAGACATGTGGGGGTAGTGGATGATATTTCTTATATAGTGGGGATGTAATGATGTTTAGGGTGTAGACGTGTAGAAAGGATGAAAAAATGGGATCTGGCTGTTAAGTAGTGATGATGTAGGATTATTGGTAAGAGAGTACTGGGTTTTTGTGTGGTGATACTTTATTAGTGTTGGTTATTATATTATATAAATTATTTCTAGTTTCTTGGGAAGTAAGGAACTAAAGTGGAATATTCGTTCCTAGGAAGAATATGGAAAAATTATTGATTTAAAATGGAATGTGGAATTTTAACAGTTAATGAATGAATGATAACATGTTGGGATTTAATGAACCAATGTGTTTTTAATATGGGATTATTCGATATTTGTGAAATATTTTAAGCATCTAAATGTGGATTAAAAGTACAACGTGACTTATGGATTGTGTTTTACTTGTATGGTATTGTAATTATGTTATGTGGTCGGTTCTGTTATATGTACCCTAGTGTTAATGGAATTAATATTGAATATTAATAATTTCAAATGTGAATGTTTAATGAGGAAATTGATGATGGGTTGTGTTGATTAACTTGTTAATGGTTATGTATGAAAAAATGGGTTTGGAATATTAAATAATATTTATTTCTAAATGAAATGTGTTTTCATACAAATGTTGAATACATGGATCAATGTGGTTGATAAAGTTGGAATTATTGATAAAATAAAAACCCAGGAATATGGATTAAAGATTGAAAACAAATTGTGGTTTGTGTTTTGTTGTGTGATTTTTATGCATTTAGAAGTGGAAGAAATTGTGTGGATTCTATGGGATGGATGGTTCTTGTTATAAACCTATAGGATGGGCTTGTGTACTGTAACTCTATATGTACATACATTGTACATTCTCTTGATTTATATACACACCCCGCCCTAGTTGTGAACTATGTGATGAATACCCCCATCATTACGAGGGAGGAAGTCTTTCCCAAAAATATTGGTGTGAGGATGGATGGATGGCCACAAAATCTTCCCTACACTATCTTCTAGGTGGTGGTGACACAAGATTTCTCAGGTAGGTTGTGGTTTGTGAGGCCCAGGTGAGTTCTGGCAAGTTGTGCTTTTCTAGGTTCCTTCGGGAAGATATGTGTTGTTCTTTCCCAAGTGTCTTTATGATGAGATGTGTTGGGTTTCTTAGGTGTATTTGTATTTCCCCAAACCTATAATTCTAGAGATGATGAATTATTTTAATACATTGGTGTGATTACAAGGAAATAAATCCATTAAGACAGATGAGTTTAGCAATCTTGAAAATAGATTACAAACATGATCTTTACATTAAAAATTCAAACACAAAATACAAGACAAAAAATCTTTTGAGAAATCCATTATTATACAATATTAAACCTACATATAAATCATAATACACTTCTTGGGATCCTTGTAAAATAAAACATAATAAATGGGTGAACTAAGATGCTCAGTAAGGATAAAAATTATAGCGGAAGCTATCATAAATAAGCATAAACATTTTAAGAAACATACAAAACTAAAACACAAGTCTTTTAAACATAATATTTAGTATAATATGGAAATAATAAATCAAATAATTCCATTTAAAAATTAACATGTATATTCTATAGCTCGAATAATCACATGTAATATAAATAGCTATTCTCATAAAAAGGGAATGAAAAATGCCACATGTCTACACTATCAAGATATATCCTCAAGAGAGCTACTGTCATAATCTATCCTCATGAAAGTTTATGTCTGTGGGTAGAAACCCGTTAGATATATGTCAAGATCTATCCTACTGATATCTAAAATAGTTTGAGAAAAATGCTAAGGGTTTATTGCTGAATAATTTTGTCTAATGATACGTTCTGATTCATTTAGGGGATTTCATTAAATGGTCCTCAACCTGTAGGGATTCCATTAAGCGGTCCCCAACCCTTAACTTACTAATTCCATTACATTCATCATATGAAAATGAGGGAAAAAAACCGACAAAAAAGTTCATATTAAAACTAGTATATGAAATGTTAATACTTTAACCATAAACCATGAATGGTATCAAAATTTTACATCTACAGTCAAACATATTATAAACTCTTAAATTCAATATGGAATATTGTATCATAAACAATTAACCACAATTATGAATAAAATCCAATAAAGGATGTTTAAAAATATAAAAATAATATAATAAAATCATTAAAAATCATTTAGAGAAATACCCTTCTTTACTTTGAAATCATTTAAAAGTCATTCAATTATAAAAGAAAATATTTCTTTTGAAAATTAACCTTCTAATATTATAATGGATGTTTTAAAATTTTAAGGCATCATAATGGTAGAAAATATCCTCTCACACCGTGTATGTTAAGAAATCATTCTTTCCTTAATTTTTTTGAAAAGTACCTCATTTGGAAAATGATAGAAATATTCCTTTCAAAACATTTAATAAAAATTCAATCATGGGTAAAAAGTACCTCAAATAGTTGTCGGGGAATAGTAATAGTATTTTGAAATAAAATTATAAGATACGTAGAGATGGATTATAAAACATTTTAATTACCCCAAAATAGACATAAAATGTTCTTTATAATCCTTTATATACATTTAAATAAATTTGAATGATAATATCAAAAATATTGAAATGGGGAAAGGATTAATTATTTAAACATTCAAAGTGCCCCATACCACTTTGAGTATTTAAACAATAAGCCCAATATATTCAAATTAATCTTCAAATACCATTAGGATAAATGTATTCAAGATATCAAATATAATAGGGGCTGTACATACACCACACACAAGAAATATGTGTTGAAAATGGCTTATATATCACAAAAATTAAAAGTGAGACGAAATTCCCTTACCTTAGGTCTGATACTCTTCGTACGTGTTTGAAAATCCAGTATAATGGTTTTAAACATATTATTAACTTTTACTAGAATAATTATAATATTTATGATATTATATATGATTCGTTTATGGATTTATATTATTTTTTTATTAACAATTTCACATTAAAACAACAATTCAGGTAATAATTGATTTGTTTATCATACATGTTTTGACTTTTTATTCTTGATAGTATTACATAGATCATGATTTACTTACATAAAGAAAGTATAACATGATTTATATATCATATATATTCAGAATATAAATATATATAATAGATAGATATATGAAATGGAATACACCATTCATTGAGATGGTTGGTCGTACGTACACATGAACACTGTTTACATTTTCTTATTTTATTGAAAGGAATTAAGTGAATATAATATATGTAAATACATAAATACATATATATTATTCTATTAGAATTGTTTTGTCATATATTTAATACTTATTCATAATTTTTTTAACCATTCCTAAATGGTGAACATGGAAGATGAATCGTATCACCTTGTGGAGATAGAAAGTCATATGTATGCCTGAGCGACAATAGCATTTCTTTTATATTTATCATTATACCAATTGAAATTAAGTATAGATGAAAAATAGTTTACACCATAGTGTGGAGACGGTAAACCCTACATACACACACATGGTGATATTGTTTTTCATAGGATGGCAAAAAGGATGAATATGGTTGTCCTATAATCATAACAATATCTCAGCATATAATAGTCTCTGGAGTTATTAATTTATTATGGAAGAAAATTAGTAAAGGGAAATAGAATAAGAAAAAGAAATTTTAAATAATTGGTAAATCAATTATCTCTTCTTCGAGTGACTTTTTTTTTTATTTCCACAAAAGGAATCCTTTGGTTGGATCTCTTTCCAAAGTTTGGCCTCTAGGATGAAGTGAGGGATGTTGGGAGATGAAATGGGAAAGGTTTGTCTGAGAGAAATGGATTTAAAGGTTTGAATTAAAGAGAAGACGATGTTCCCTTTTATAGAAGAGGTGAGGGGCCCTTTTGGAAAATTGTAAAATATTAATTTATTATAAATTAATTTTTTGGTTTTAAATAGCTCCAAAGTTATTTATTTCAATGTTAGGATGATAATGGGTCTAAATTACCTCTACCAATGAATTTTAAACATTTTTAGTTCATAAAATTAACCTTATCTTTTGGATATAACCTTTAGATAACTAGTTTAACTCTTATCTTGTCTTTTTGAATTTTTACACTACATGGTTAATACAGTTACTATAAAATAACAAAACAACCCCAATTATATCATTTATGACATACTGGACATTATAAAATTCATTTTAAAGAACCATGTATTTTTATGACTTTTATATCATTTAATAAAATAGTATTTATTTTAAAATATCATTTATGTCTATTTTAATACTATTCAATATTTTCATTTTTAAAAACATCAAACCAAAATGATAACATCAAACCAATACATATAATATATCACTAACATTTCTATGTTATCTATAAAATTAGTGGGTGTTATTAATTAAGTAAATTTATATTTATTTTAATATTTTTAATATCATTTATTTGATATCTCAATTAATTAAAAAATTACTTCATCATTATTATGTCACCATTTAAATTAATTATTTACTGACTAAAAATTATAAATAAAGTATCATAGTGTATATAAATTTATTATATTTCTAAATACTATTTATTGGTGACCATAACACACATATAACTTCATATTAAATAAAAAATAGTTATTGAAATCTGAATATGAAACTTTTAACTCTTCTTAAAATAAAATATAATAAATTTATTCATAAAAAAGTGACTTATAAAGGTTCATATTTTTGAAATAAGGTTGATTTTGGTCGAAATATACCTATCAAATGAAATTAGGACAAGTGACCTTTAACCCTAGTAAATAAAATTCAAAAATTAATATTCACCAATACATATTTTGATCATATTAGACCAAATTTTTCATTTTGATTCCAACCATGTATTATAATGATTTTTGAAATTAAATTAATTTAAATGGTAAAATTACATTTAATACTAATATGCAAATGTGGCTTAAAGCTGGGAAAAAAGTTGTTAAAAAATTCAATGAATTTTTATATGCAATTATATTATAAAAATGATTCCAATGAACTAAATTGGTTTAATATTTGTATTATTTATCTATTGTGACTTTAAAATCAATTAAAATAATTATTTAAATGAAAAAGCCAGTTTTTAATAAAATGCATCATTTTCCCCTATTCTTCCAAAATTGAATGTTTTAAGAAAAATACCAAAAATCCCCCCTAAGATAATTTTGATATTATGAATTCAAAAATGAAGTATATTTTACCAAATTCAAAATCTATTAGTTTCCAAAATTAATTTTATTATTGTTCAAAAATGGACATAAAAAGTAGTTCCTTTAAGAAATTTGTATTTATAAACATATAACTATTTTACTAAAACTTATACATTTCATTATAAATATGTTTTATTTAGGTGAAAGAAATATAAATAACATTGAAAATTATTTATTAATATTTATATGACTATATTTAATGGATAATTTATGAATATATCATTTAAATAATTTTAACACTAATGTGTTGTTTTGCAAAAACTAAATCATGCGTGTTACGCAAGCCAAGTCGGTGTTCCATGCTACATAATCTATTAAATATTACATACTATGAAATATTGTGGTACTACATTCTCCCCTCATTTAATAAATTGTGTCCTCACAATTTAAAATAGTACTTCAAAAATAAAAGGTTTATACTATAAAATACCTTTGTAGAAAACCCACATCGGAAATGGGGTTAATAAAATAGACTCTTAATAAGAGAGAAAGGGAAATGAAAAATTCACCAAAAAATTAGGCTATTGAATAAGAGAACATTAGTGGAAAGTAAAGATACATATATAAGGAAAAAATGTAAATATTTATAAGGAGTGATTAATTTTATCAATCACAAACAAGTGAATAATCAATGAAAAATTAAGGGCCTCAAATCCATAAATATATAATGATTTAAAATATCATTGGTTCAATAAAACATAAGGTATTAGGATAACCCATTTTTAAATACATTTTCCTAGATTTGGAGAATTATTTTACTATCTAGGTACGAACTTGATAAAACATACTTGATTTTATTCCATGTATTAATTTTTTCTTTTAGATGTGCTTCGAACTATTTTTACAACATTTTGATTTCCTAGAGATGAATATTCAAGATGATTCTTTATTCATGATGTACTTTTAACAAATCATAAAGAACAAAAATATTTCATTCATCTTTTAAATTTTTACTAAAACCAAAATGGTCAGTACATAATATCCAATGTATCTTACTTAAACCCCAAACAATAATATCTAATTTTCAACTTATCTTTTTCTAACCATAAGTATTTTCCAAAATACTTCTGTCCAAATTCACTATCCAAAAAGGTTTCCAAATTTCCAAAATCAATATTAACATCAAATTCCTCAAAAAATGTAATGTGTCTCTTATTGTCACATAAAAAATATTTTATCACCTTTAAATCCCTAATGAAAACTCTTATTCATTCAAATACTTAAAGAATAATTACTAAAGTACAATCCTTATATATCTAATGATTATTATAACTATAGAACCCTTGATGTAGAAATTCATGAATCCAAATACAAAACAACCTTAATCATTCCACTTTACTCTTAAACCATTAAATACACTTGAAAATATTATTCCTTAATACCTCCTTGATCTCATTTTTCTTTTGTCGATTCATCATTATCAGAAATATTACCATTACTTTTATAACCTTTCTTATTCTAATCATTGACCAAAACTCAAATAACAAAGTGAGAAACACTAATCATATTGATATAGTCATGAAAAATCATTTATAGGGATCTCTAAATGATTTCATCTTCTTCTCAATACATAAGTCCATAGGATTAACAAAGGTTATCTATTACCAAATATAAATGATAGTATACTATACTTAGACATATCCTCAAAGTCATTCATTGGGTTATGTTTTATAGTATATGTTTTCTAAATCTAATTTCCATGGTTGTTTCTAAAATTACTTTGATTCCAACTGTAATTCCCCAAACCTAGTAGTCCAGAGCTGGTGTGTTATTTTAAGACATTGGCATGATTATAATGAATCAATTCCCAGAGGACTGAACAATTTAGCAGTCTGGGAAAATATATTACAAACATGAACTTTACTCAAGAAATTTGAACATAAAATTCAACATAGATAATATTTTGAGAACGCCATTATTCTCCAATATTAACCCAACATATAAATAATAATCCACTTCTTGGAAAACATGGAAAATAAAACATAAGAAAGGGGTGAGCTCATAAGCTTAGTATGGATAAACAATATAGTGGAAGTTATCATAAATAATAATAATCATTTAAGGAAACATATAAATCTAAAACACAAGACCTTTAAACATAATATATAGCATACTATGGACAGAATAAATCAAATAATTCCATTTAAACATTCTAATGTATATTTTACTAGTTAAATAATCACATGTAATATAAATATCTATTCTAATAAAGTGGGAATTTATAATGTTGGACGTCTACACTATCAAGATATATTCTCAGGATAACTACTGTCATGATCTATCCTCATGAAAGTTTATGTATGAGGGTAGAAACCCATACGATTTATTTAAAGATCTATCCTTATAACAATCTAAAACTACTTGGAAACAAACACAGAGGGTTTGTTGATGACAAATTTCATATCATGAGACCTACCGATTCATCGAGAGGATTTCCTTAACTGGTCCCCAACCTATATGGATTTCATTAAGAGGTCCCCAACCGATAAATTACTAAGTCCATTTCATTACTCATATGAAAATGGGAGAACATAACACACATAAACATTCACATTAAAACTAATATATGAAATGTTAATACTTTAACTATAAACCATGAATGGTATCAAAACTGCACATCCACAGTTAAACATATTATAAATAATTCAATACAATTTGGAATATTGTATCATAAACAGTTAACCTCAATTAGGAATAAAATCAAACAAAGGACGTTGACAGAGATGAAAATAATCTAATAAAATCATTAAAACTCTTTGAGAGAAATATCCCTTTTTTACTTTGAAATCATTTAAAAACTGTGCAATTATAATTTTATTTAGAAAATTATCCTTGTTATATTGTAATGGAAGCTTTAAAATGTTAAGGAATCCTAAAAAAGGGAAATATTTTCTCAGGCCTTATAAGTTAAAAATAAATTCTTTACTTAAATTGTTGAAAATTACATTGTTTGGAAAATAATAGAAATATTCCTTTCAAAACATTTTATCAAAAGTAAAACATGGGTAAAAATGACTTTAAACAATTGTCGGGGAATAGTAATAGTATTTTGTAATAAATTTTTATGATACATATAGATAGATGATAATTTTTTTTAATGAAATTAAAAATGGACATATAATGTTTTTTATATGCCATTATATACATATAAAAAAATTTCATGATAATATCATGAATATTGAAATGGAGAAAGGATTAATTATTTAAAAATTCAATTCATCCCTACAACATTGAACATTTAAATAATAATCCCAATATATTAAAATGAAAATTTAAATTCCATTAAGATAAATTTATTCATTATAACAAATATAATAGGGGCAGTACATACACCACACATAAAAAATAGGTGGTGAAAATAAATTATATCTCCCGAAAATTAAAAGTAAGAAGAAATTTTATTACCTTAGGTCCAATACTCTCCATACGTGTCTGAAGCTCTTGTGTAATGGATTTAAACATATTATTAACTTGCACTATAATTATAATAATATTAATGATATCATATATTATTCTTCTGTGGCATTATATTATCTGTTTATTAATAATTTCTTGTTAAATTCATATTTTGGGTATTAATTGCATTGGTTATCATACGTGTTCTAGATTGTTATTCTCAATTGTATAACATAGATCATGATTAAATTACATAAAGAATTTAAAAAATTATTTATATATCATATATATTCAGAATATAAATATATATAATAGATTGATATACGAAATGGAATACACCGTTCATGGAGACAGTAGGTTGTACGTATACATGACCACTGTTTCCATTTTCTTATCGTTTTGATTGAAAGTAAGTGAATGAAATATATGTACATATATATATATATATATATTATTACATAAAATTATTTATGACATATATTTAATATTTATTCATAATTTTTATAATCATTCATGAATGGTG
The DNA here is from genome assembly GCA_963277665.1 of Viscum album. Lineage (NCBI taxonomy): Eukaryota > Viridiplantae > Streptophyta > Magnoliopsida > Santalales > Viscaceae > Viscum > Viscum album. Next base: position 1,511,908,612 of record OY728127.1, on the reverse strand, counting down.
AACGTGGAAGATGAATCTCATCGCGTTGTGGAGACGGTAACCCGTACGTGCACATGAGCGATGGTATCATTTCCTTAATGGTTAAATAGAATGGAATTGGATAGAATATGAATTATAAAGAAACAATATGATGTCATATTTATTATTTAAGGCCCTTTTATTTATCATTATACCCATTTAAATGAAATATATATGACAAACAGTTTACACCATGATGTGGAAATGGTAAGTTGTACGTACGCACGGGTTGTAATATATTTTTTCAAAGGATCAGTAGAAGGATAAATCTGGTTGTCCCATAATCAAAATAAAATCATAGAATATCATAGATTCTAGATTTATTACTTCAGTATCGAAACAACTTAGTAAAATTAAGTAGAACAAGAAAAGTAACATTGAAAGAATTGGTAAATCAATTACCTCTTATTTGAGTGTCTCTTTTTTATTTGCATGAAAGGACTCCATATGATGGATTTATATCCAAAGTGTGGCCTCTAGGATTAAATTAGTGAATTTTTGAGAGGAAATTTGGTAGGTTTTGGCAGAGACAAAGGTCTTTAGAAGTGTAAATTAAAGAGAAGGAGAAGTTCCATTTTATAAGATAGGTGATATGTACTTTTGGAAAATCATAAAATATAAATTTATTATAAACTTATTTTTAGTTTAAAATAGCTAAAAAGTGATTTATTTATATTATAATATGTTTATGGGTCTAAATAACCTCAACCAATTAATCTTAGACATATTTATGTCATAAAATTAACCTTATTTTTTGGATTTAACACTTAGTTAAACAGTTTAACTCTTACAATGTCTTTTTGTATTTTTACACTAAGGGGTTAATATAATTTCTATAAAATTCCAAAAAAAACCATAATTGGACCATTTTTGAAATATTTGACATTATAAAAGTTATTTTTCCGAACCATATATTTCTATGACATTTATATCATTTAATAATATAGTATTTATTTTAAAAAATCATTTATCTCAATTTTTATACTATTTAATTTTTTCATTTTTTAAAATATAAATACAAAATTATAACATAGAAAAAATTTATCCAATATGTCTCTAAAATGTATAAGTTATCTATTAAATTATTTTATGTCATTAATTAAGTCAGATTATATTTATTTTAATATTTTTATTATCATTTATTTGATATCTCAATTAATTAAACATTTACTACATTATCATTCTGTAACAATTTCATTTAATTATATTATGTCTAAAAATTATAAATAAATTATAATGATGTAGATAAGTTTCTTTTATTTCTAAAAACTATTTATAGTTGACCATATCACCTATATAACCTCGTATTAAAAATAAAATAGTTATAAAAATTTGAATATGAAACTTTTAACACTTCTTTAAATAAAATATAACAAATTTCTAAATCAAACACAAGTGGCATAAAAGTATCTTTTTTTAGACCTGACAATTATTTTGGTCTAAAAATACTTATTCAATGAAACCAGGACAAGTTTTAGTGTAATTTAATATTATTTTAATATTATTTTTAGCTTTATTTACTCTATTTACCTTTAAATGTAGTAAACAAATTCAAAAGCTACTATTTAAAAAAATTATTTTAATCCCATTAGACCAAAATTTTCAAACCTATTACAACCATGTATGTCGAAGTTTTGAAATTAAATTCACAAAAGTTCAAAAATTAGGTTTAATGCTATTTTGTATTTGTGGCTAGAAGGTGGGTAAAAAGACCTTAAAAAAGTTGGATGGATTTTTATATCTAATTCTATTAAAAAAATTATTCCAATTACATAAATTGGGTTAGTATATGTATTATTTACCTATTTTGACTTTAAAATAAATTTAAATAATTATTTAAATAAAATATTCTATTTTTAACAATATTGGAGTGTTTTTTACTATTAATAAAAAATTTAATGTTTTTAGAAAAATACAAAAAATTCATCCTAAGCTAATTTTGATATTTAAAATTCAAAAAATAATTCTATTTTAAAAAATTATATTTATATGAGTGTTCAAAATTAATTTTATTGTTGTTCTCAAAAGGATATAATAAGTAGTTCCTTTAAGAAAATAGTATTTCTAAACATATAACTATTTTATCGAAACATATACATTTCATTATAAATTAGTTTTAGTTATGTAAAAAATTATAAATAACATTGAAAATTATTTATTACTATTTATATTACTATATTTAATTTATAGGTTATAAATATATAATTTAATTAATCTTAACACTAAAGTGTTGTTTCATAGAAACTCAATATTGAATTTTACACAATCCAATTCGGTGTTGCATGAAACCCAAGATATTGAAGATAACATACCATGAAATATGGTGGGGTTAAACTCCCCCTTTCATCAATAAATTCCGTCCTGACAATTTAAAATTGTAGTTTGAAAAGAAAAGATTGATACTAGAAAATACCTTTGTGGAAAATCCACATTGTAAATAGGGTAAAAAATATAATCTTAATAAGAGGGAAATAGAAATAAAAAATCCGCCACCAAATTAGGCTTTCGAATAGGATAACATTAGTGTAATGTAGAGATACATATATAGAGAAAAAACATAAATATTTATAAGGAGTTATTGAGGTCATCAATCACAAAAAAGTAAATAATCAATGTAAAATTGAGGGCCTCAAAGCCATAAATCTATGATGATTAAAAATATCATCGGTTCAAAAAAAAACTTAAGGTATTAGGATAACACATTTTTTAGATACCTTCTTCCATGATTTGGGGAATTATTTTTCTATCTGGATAAAAACTCAAAACAAATACTTGATTGCATTCCATGTATCAATGTTATTCTTTTATTGTTCTTCAAAATATTTTCACTTCATTTAATTCACTTGGATATGGATATTCAAGATGATTCTTTATGCATGAATCACTTTTAATAAATCATATGGAACAAAATTATTTTATTCATCTTTTAAATGTTTACTAAAACAAAAAAGGCAAGAACATAATATCCAATAAATCATACTTAAACACCAAACAATAATATCCAATGTTCAAATTATCCCATTCCAACCATAAGACGCTGAAAATATACTTCTTTCCAAAAAGGTTTCTAAATTTCCAAAATCAATCTTAACATTAGATTCCCCAAACAACATAATGTAGCTCTTTTTTTCGCATACCAAATATTTTATCACCTTTAAATCATTAATGAAAACTCTTATGATTTAACATAATTAATGAATAATTACTACAATATAATCCTTATATATCCTATAAATATTTTAACCATAGAACCATTGATGTAATAAATATTGAAACCAAATACAAAATAACCATAATCATTCCACTTCACTCTTAAAACATTAACTATGCTTAAAAATCTTCTTCCTTAACACCTCCTTCATACCATTTTTCTTTTTTTTTGCTTCTCAATTATTCATAATATATCCATTACTTTTATAAACTTGTTGATTCTAACCATTTACCAAAACTCAAATCACAATATGAGAAACACTGATCATTGTGATAGAGTGATGAAGAATCATTTATAGGATCTCTAAATTATTCCATATTCTTATCAATCCATTAGTTAATAGGATTAACCAAGGTTATCCATTAACAAATACAAAGGAAGATATCCTATAATTAGACTTATCCTCAAAGTCATTCATAGGGTTATGTTTTATAACCTATGGTTTTTAAATCAAAATTCCAAGGTTGTTTTAAAACTTCCTTTGATAACAATTATAATACCCCAACCCCAGAATCCCAGAGACAATGAATTATTTGAATATATTGGATTGATTAAATGTAATCAAATCTAAAAGGACTTATCAGTTTATTAGTCTTTGGAAATATATTAGAAGCATGAACTTTACATTACAAATTTGAACAAAAAATACAACATAGATAATACATTTATAACTTTATCATTCTATAATCTTAAGCCTACGTATAAATCCAAATATCATTATTGGAGTCCTGGGTAAATAAAACATAAGAAAGGGGTGAGATCATATGTTTAATAAGGACAAACAATGTAGAGAAAGATATCATAAATAAGCATAAAAATTTAAGGCAATATATAAAACTAAAACACAAGCCTTTTAAACATAATATTTAGCATAATATGGTAAGAATAAATCAAATAATTCCATTTAATCATTTACAAGTATATTATACTAATCGAATAATCACATGTAATATAAATAAATATTCTCATAAAGAGGGAATTCATAATGTAAGACGTCTAGACTATCAAGATATATCCTCAAGATAGATGCTGTCATGATCTATACTTATGATAGTTTAAGTTTTTAGGTAGAATTACATCTGATTTATGTCAAGATCTATCCTCTTGAAAATCTAAAACTTATGTGAAACAAACACGAAGGGGTTTTCAATGACTAATTTTATCTCATGAGACTTACTGATGCATCAAGGGGCTTTAATTAACCGATCCCCAACCCATATGGCTTTCAATAAGCAGTACCCAACTCATCACTTACTATGTCCAATGCATTACTCATATAAAAAGGGTGGAACATAACCAATATAAACATTTGTATTAAAACTTTTATATGAATGTTTAATACTTTAACCATAAACCATGAATGGAATCAAAATAGCACATCCATAGGTAATCAAATCGTAAACCCTTCAATACAATATGGAATATTTTATCATAACCAATAAACCAAAATTAATCATAAAATCCAAAAAAAAAATTGACAGAGTTGAAAATAATATAATAAAATCATTTATACTCTTTGAGATAAATATCCCTTTTTACTTTTCAATCATTTAAAAGCCATTCAATTTTAAAAGAAAACATTTAATTTGAATATTAACCTTGTAAGCTTGTAATGTATGATTTAAAATGTTAAGACCTCATAACAATGAAAAATAACAGCTCACATCATATAAGATAAAAAAATTCTCTTCTTAATCTTTCAAAAATTTCTCCATTTATAAAATGATAGAAAAATTCATTTTAATACATTTTATTAAAAGTCAAAAATGGGTAAAAATGACGTTAAACAATTATCGGGGAATTGTAACAGTATTTTGAATAAAAATTTTAAGATACATGGATATGGATGATAAAAAATTATAATGAACTTAAAAATATATATATAATGTTCTTTATAATCCTTCATATATATATAAATAAATTTGTATGATAATATCAATAATATTGAAATTGAGAAAGGATTAATTCTTTAAACATTCAAAGCACCCATTACACTTTGAAAATTTAAATAATTAGCCCAATATTATCAAATTAATCTTTAAATACTATTAAGATAAATTTATTCATGATATCAAATATAAAAAGTATAGTACATGCACTACACACAAGAAATAGGTGGTAAAAATGTCTTATATCTCATAAAAATTAAAAGTGAGAAGAAATTCAATTACCTTAGGTCTGATACTCTTCGTACATGTACAAAACTCATGTATAACGGTTTGAAACATATTATTAACTTCTAATAGAATTATAATAATATTTATGATATTTTGGGTAATAATTGTTTTGTTTATCATATGTGTTTTAACTTTTAATTCTTGATTGTATCAATTAGATCATGATTTAATTACATAAAGAATGTATAAAATTATATATATATATTATATATATTCATAATATAAATATATATAATAGACAGATATATGAAATGGAATACACCATTCATGGAGACGGTAGGTAGTACGTACGCATGAACGCTGTTTCCATTTTCTTATAATATTGAATATAATTAAGTGAATGAAATATATATAAATATATATTATTTGAATATAATTATTATTTCATATATTTAATAATTATCCAAAATATTTATAATCATTATTTAATGGTGAACGCGGAAGATGAATCTCATCACGTCATGGAATGCTAAGTCTTACGTATGCACGAGCGATGATATCATTTCCTTAATGGTAAATTGGTATGAAATTGGAAGGAATATGAATTAAAAAAGAAACAATATCATGTCATATTTATTTTTTATATCCTTTATATTTATCATTACACCCACTTAAATTAATTATAGATGAAAAACAGTTTACACCACGATGTGGAGATGTTAAGCCATACGTATACACACATGGTGATATTGTTTTTTGAAGGATGGGTAAAAGGATGAATATGGTGGTCCCATAATCATAAAAACATATTATAATATATTAAATTCTGGATTTATTACATTATAATAAAAAGAACTTAGTAAAAGGAAGTATAATATGATGAGAACATTGAATGAATTGGTAAATCAATTACCTCTTCTTCGAGTGTCTCCTTTTGATTTTCACAAAACGACTCTTTGGATGGATTTCTATCCAAAGCGTAGCCTCTAAGATGAATTAAGGGAATTTGGGAGAGGAAATTTGTAGGTTTTATCCAAGACAAAGGGATTTATAGGTGTGAAGTAAAGAGAAGGAGTGGCGCCCTTTTATAAGAGAGGTGAGAGGCACTTTTGGAAAATCTTATAATATGAATTTAGAATTTTTTTTCAGTTTTATATATCTCCAAAGTGATTTATTTATAGGATAAGATTATCATGGGTCAAAATCCCCTGAATCAATTAATTTTAAACATTTTTAGTTAAAAAAATTACTTTATCTTTTGAATTTAACCCCTAGTTAAACATTTTAACTCTTACCATGTCTTCTCGTATTTTTACACTATATGGTTAATATAGATACTATAAAATGAAAAACGAACCCAATTAAATCATATTTTACATATTTAAAAAAAATTACATTATACAAGTTATTTGTCCAAAACATAGTTTTTATGACTTTTATATATTTTAATAAAATATTATTGATTTTTAAATATCATTTATGTCAATTTTAATACTATTCAATATTTTCATTTTTAAAAATATAAAAAAACATAATAAATTCGAACCAATATATCCAATATGTCACTAAAATGTATAAGGTATATATATAATTAGTTTATGTCACTAATTAAATCAAATTATATTTATTTTAATTTTTTTATTATCATTTATTTGATATCTAAATTAATTAAATAATTACTGCATCACCATTGTGTTTCCATTTAATTTAATTATTTAATGTATAAAAATTAAAAATAAATTATCATGATGTATATATATTTCTTATATATCTAAATAATATTTATAGTCGACCATATAACCTATATAACCTCATGTTAAAAATAAAATATTTATTAGAATTTAAATATGACACTTTTAACTCTTCTTTAAATAAAATATAATAAATGTATTAATCAAACACAAGCGTCTTAAAAATTATCATATTTTATAGGAATTTTTGTTTTTCTTGAAAAATACTTATCCAATGAAATTATCACAAGTTTTAGGGTAATTTTATATTATTATAATATTATTTTTACCTTTAATTACCATATTTACCTTTAGCTGTGGTAAATAAAATTCAAAATTTATTATTCCCAAAAAATTATTTTGATCCTATTATACCAAATTTCTCATACTGATTACAACCATGTATTTTAGATTTTTGAAATTCAAAAGCACAGATGTGTTAAAATTACGTTTAACGCTAATATGCAAATGTGGCTAGAAGGCGGGTAAAAAGGCATTAAAAACGTTCAATGAATTTTTATATAAAATTATTTTATAAAAATGATTCCAATGACCTAAATTGGGTTAATATATATATTATTTATATATTCTAACTTTAAAATAAATCAAAATAATTATTTAAATGAAAAATTTGGGTTTTTAATAATAATGTAGTTTTTTCACTATTAATCAAAAATGGAATGTTTTCAGAAAAATCCCAAAAATTCACCTAAGATAAATATGATATTTCAAGTTCAAAAATTACATCTATTTTACCAAATTCAATTTCTCTGAGTATCCAAATTTAATTTTATTATTGTTCACAAAAGGACAAAAAAAGTAGTTCCTTTATGAAAATAGTATTTCTGAACATAAAACTATTTTACCGAAACCGATACATTTCATTATAAATATGTTTTATTTATTTCAAATCATTATAAATAAAATTTAAAATTATTTATTACTATTTATATTACTATATTTAGTGGATAAGTTTTAATTATATCATTTAAATAATTTTAACACTAAAGTACTGTTTCATAGAAAATCAATCTTGTATGTTACATAAGCTAAGTCAGTGTTGTGTGAAACCCAAGACATTGAAGAAAACATAGCATGAAATATTGGGGTGTTACAGTCTTTGGGATGAATTTTAGTATGTAGAACAGGTGTCTGTAAGCTAGATGTGATGTGGTATGTGGCGTCGGTGTTTGGGGGTGGGATGTGATGTGGTATATGGCCCAGGTGTCTGTGGGTAGAATGTGCTTGTGAGACCGTGGTGTGGTAGGCGGGATGTGATATTTTTTATTTTTAATAGGGGGTAGTGATATAATGTTTTACATCAGGGTATGAGAGTGGCTAATCAGTGGGAAAGTGGTGGGAAACCCTATCATCGATGTGATTTAAATTATATTATATTACCTGGTTTGCATTATTTGGGGAGCATGCGTTTGTGAGGTTGGGTTTGATTAGTATACATGCTTAGGTGTTGTTTGGTTCTACTACTTTCACATAGGTGCATTAGTATACTCTTTTCACATGTTCTTGAGATAATTTTGTTTTTCTTATTGATTATACATGTATGCTCACCCTACGTATATAAAAACTATTTTCAGGGTTCTAGGAGGAATTTTTGGAACATTCTGGACATTTCTAGTTTGGGCCTTTGAAGTTGTTGTTATGTCTCCGCCTTAGCTTTTATTCTTTTGGGATTTTATTTGGAGACTATTATATGTATCGGTTTTGATTTATACATTAATCGTTAGATTTTTTGGATTTATTTTATAATATTTCATGGGGCTATTTTGGTTGATACATCATATCTCTCGATCTTGTTTTATTATGAAGGGTAATACCTCCAATATTGTGTGATCATTGTACCCTTGGTGCTATTTTCAAACCCAGGGCCTACTGAAGGTAGGACTTGGAGGTCATTATCTCCCTTTATTCATTACCATCCTAGGAGGGGTATCTTCAGAGGTGGGGTCCTGAAATAATGACATTAGAGCTAATCATTGAGAGATAGAATGAATTTCAAATTTTGGAACAATGAGGATTTCATGATTTGTAATGGAAACAATTACATTTGACCTTGTTACATGACATATTCCAAAGAGAGTAGCTAGGAAATGGGATTTTAGGGCCCCCCATGATCCAGTGCATGAACTCTGAGCCTATCGTATATCCAAGTGAGGTAGCACTGCTTGTAGGGTAGAGAACTTGGAGAGGTACATGCATCATAATGACTTGTGTTCTTACTTGAAAAATATTATTTTATGAAGATAAAAAATATTAAATGAATCATAAAATTTTATGTTTGTTTTTATGACTTTTCCAATGATTTTATCGCTAATAAAATGCATTAATTGTTTGATGAATTATTCCAATAACCAAGAGTAAAGAGTACTATGATGGTTAAATGGATTGTTTTTTTAATCCATTGTGAGGTTTGGATATGATGTTTCCTTTACATTTGTAGCATGATTATTAACAGAGTGGATTTTTCTTCCTTTTTTAGTAATTTATAACATTCCTTATAGTTTTTTTAACGATTGAAACTGTAAGAGAAACTATCATTGTGTATTTTGTTGAGGCCAACTGTTTAATTTGGAAAACCGTTTTGAATAATGTAACCTCAATGTAGATTTCATGCTCATATGATAAAATAAATTACTTTTGATACCATTATTATAAATATTCTAGTTTCCATGTGAGTTAATATGTCTGGTGTTGCTTTCCATCTAAAATTTGTTGTGATCATGTGTTGTTAACTTATTGTAAAATGTGGCTATAAACATTTAAATTATGAAATTTCTAAAAATGTTCATATTAATTATTGATAATTATTTTGAATTTGGTATCATTAAAGAGAATCAATTTCTTCTTATTTTTCCCTCAATTGCAGTTATACATTATTGATATAACCATATATGGTAAGAATATGTTAGGTTACAATTTCATGTAACATTTATTTCTAAATTTTTGAAAATGATAAGTATTATTTGTGGTAACTTTTGAGATATAGAACTCTATAAGTGACCAAACATATTATTTTATGACTGATAAGATTTTTTGTGTACTAAGATAACCTTAAATCATATTTTATTTCGTGATTAGTTTGTTATGGGAATCATGCCTAAAGTTTAAATCATCGATTTGGAAACTAAGGAAATTATAGTCTGAGAGGCCTTCCCATGTATCATTTTTAATACGTTATATTTAAATATGTAAGTAGAATCTTGTTGTCCTTATTTCAGTATATAATCATGTTTTATTGAACTGTGAAATGATTAAATAATGTTGATCCCAAGCATGATAAACATGAAACATAGTAATCCAACATGTTTAGTTCAATTTTTTTTTCTTCAGAAAGCATGTTTTAGTTTGATTATTATTACATCATGTTATTTATGTAACATAGTATTTGAATTTATCACATGAACATAGCATGTATAATTTTTCAAATGAAGTTGGAATTATATTCTCTTTATAATAAAATGAACCCGAAATGACTTCTTTAAACCATATTAAACATGGTATGTGATATGACATGTGTAAAAATTTATCTTTAACTTAGACACTTGTAAAAACTACTTAAAATGAAATCTATAATATTTTAATTTAAATAATTAGATTTTTTGAGATTTTTTTCATTGTTATCATTGCATTGATGTGTTGATATGCCTCGCTGAAAATAACAGTTTTTGGAAACCTATTTGTGTTTTGATTGTTGTAGAAAATGAGACCCTTGATTTGACTTCTTTCTTAAACTCACAATTTATTAAAATTTTAATCACTTATATATGAATAATGAACTAATCCCCCATGGAAAATTTAAAATTGTGTGAAAGTACCTATGTGAAATAATAGGATGAAATAATGTAGGACCATAAGTAGTTCTGGAAGATTCTATATATTTCTGATATGATTTTTCTTATTATGATTCCTTGTGTGAAATGTGGTTTAAAAACTAAATGTATACAAATAGGGGGAAACTTGATACCTAAATGAGATTCATTATACTTTGTTGTGATTAAAAATATGAGGGTGAGTCAGTTCTGCCCAAAGTGGATAATATCTCGACATGGTATAGTAAATTCTTTGATTTGTGTGATTGGGAATTTTTGTGTGATAATTGGGATAGTTAGTTTCAAATTTACAGAGGATGATATTGAGAATGTGGTTATGTGATAAGGGTATTTTATTTTTGAAGGTAAAGTGGTGCAATGATGTGGTTGTGTCAAATTTCTGGTGGAAATTTTTGTTAGTTTGGAAGTTCATCCTATGGTTATGTTGTGTACTAGTGGTGATGTGTAGTGGTGGAGATTTGTGGTAGTTGTGTTGAGATTACTTTATTATTTTGTGTTGTGAAATTTTTATATTTATGGAATCCCTCACCTCTCATAAAAATGATTAATCACTTATAGTCATTAATAAAATAAACCATTTGTTGTGGGAGAGTAGGAAATTAATAAATATGGGATAGCCTCCCATGTCTAAATTCTTTTTTTTACAAAGGAAGTGTGGATAATGTTTGAATACGACCATGTTGGTTGGGTTTATTGTGTTTTATATTATATTGACAGTACATGTTATGACCACAAACAAATGAAGTGAGGGAAACTCTTTCCCCGCATCATGACACATTATATTATAACATGTTTTAAAATCATGTGGGAGAGTCAGTGCTACCCAAAGAGGATAATATCAAGGTGTGGTTGATGGGTTCCCTTGATTTTTATTCTTATGGTATCTCTTTCTATATTAATATAAGTTTCTATGTTGGTAGAGGAATGTTTTTTTGAAACTCCTGCAATTAATGACATGAAACTATGAAAATTATAAATTTGAAATGTTTAACACCATGTTGTTTCTATAGAAGTATGTTCCTAGAAATAAATTATTTAATGAAAACCAAGAAAAAATTTTAAACATGGATAAGCGGGTATGATTAAAACTACTGTCATTTTTGATATGCATGAAATTTTATAACTCTTGTTTTCTAAATATTATGTTAAATTGTATTATAATTAACTAGGTAAATAACATTATATCTTTCTGTCAGTATAAAAAAAATAAATTTTTTGAAATCATGAACCCTTTCAATCTATGTTTTTGGTATTAAGAAACATATTGAAGAGAATTGGTTTTACAAAAAAAATCAATGTGTTCACATAATGAATATTTTGATAAATTTCGTTCTATAAAAAGGATTAAAAAAATGGTTTGACTCAAAGTTGTTTTATTAGCCTACTGAATTTGTTTTATATTACTCAAGAAAATTATTTAGTAAGAATGTTTTCAAACATAACCTGAATCAAAATAAAATATTGACATACATGTCTAGAATGTAATGGATCATTTGAAAAATCATGCTTAGATTTTAAACTCCTTCCCCAAAATGGTTTAATAATGTGTTATAAATATCTTGTCAATGTTGTAAATAAACTATTACTTGAGCATGGTAATCTATTTCTTCATGATATGTTTAGCATGATATGTTTTATGTTTCTTGAATTTAAATTTTATAAATTAACAAATGAGGAAAATTCATGTATATATATTTGTTCAATGCCGTTCCTAAGTGAATATATTGAAATAAAAGGTATAATAATGTTTTCTCTGATCTAAAACAATTTCTTATGTTTAAAATAATGTGATTATTTTTTTTGGAATATGTTACCATTCATGATGTTATTATTATTGTTTGATTTTTATGTATTTAATACTGGACTTGTTATACCTATCTATGTGATTGTGTCCTTGTTTAAGAGGTATCTTCTCTGATGGTCAGTTTTGAAGTGACTGTTGGGTTCCAAATATATCAAAAAACTTGAGAGGTATCTCTAGGTGTGGTTGTTCGGACCCTTCATCTCTTTATTCTGGGATGGATTTTAACTCTCAAGAATTGTTTGAGAGTTATATAATGTAATGGACCTGACATTATGGTCCATTACATTTTGAGAAATCTAGTTTTTTATTTGTATCAGGGTATTCCACTGTGTTTTTGAGACATATGAGTCATTCCAATGGTGACTCATTTCAAGAGTTTTCCAAATTCCAATTTTCCAACAATAGCTCATTATGGAGGTCTCTCATTCTAGAAGCAACTCATTCTGGAGGTAGATCATTCTATAAGTGGCATGTATAGTGGTGACTCAATGGTAGTGATTCATTAGAGGCGACTCATCTAGAAATGACTCATTGGTGGCGACTCACTAGAGGTAACGCATTGGTGGTGACTCGCTGGTGGTGGCTCGCTGGTGGTGACTCGCTGGCTGTGACTCACTACCAGTGACTCATTCGGAGGTGACTCATTGGCGGTGACTCATTTAGCGGTGACTTGATAGCAGTGAATCATCTAGCATGGACTCAATAGTGGTGACTCATATGGTAGTGACTTGTCTGGTGGTGGTGTTGACTCCCTGGCGGTGGCAATGAACAATGTTTCCAGATTTCCTAGTCTTGACATTTTTGCGACTTTTATGGTAGAAAATGGGTTTAATGAATTATTTAATGACGTTTAAAACCATTTGAAATGATATATATAATTTCTTAAATTTCTCAAATGTTAGGAGGATTCTAAATGGTTAAACCATGTGGTTTAATGTGATCCACTTTAATGGAAATTCTAACCCATTTCAAATATCGTGAGTTCCATATCTAAACATTAAAATATGGATATCTTCCCTTAGATCATTCTTTCACCTTTCTCTTTATATGGGAGGTTACAAACTCATTTTCCCATAGGATCATGTAACCTAGTTGGTGCAGCTAGTTCGTATTTCCCTGGAGAGTTTCCTTATGTACGCACCCCCTATTTTGGTGCAACAAACCTGGGTAAAAGGCTATGTCGATCATACTTATTCCAAGTGGGGTCTTCCTTTGTTTCCCTTTTTGTGTATCATGAGGGATGGTTTTATTATTTTCACCTTTTGTGAAAATGGTTTCATCTGAATTAATATAGATAATCGAATTCACCTAAAGACTATATAAAGGGGCTGGGGAGAGTGACATATGATCGTACTGTTTTATTGATATTTTGATCAATGTTGTGAATTTTATAGGCTAGATACCCACTAAAATTTTTGGTTGTTGGCATCCTTGTTTATGCACAAGTTTATGGGTCATGGAATACATTCATGTTATGTGGATATTAATGTCACTTATTAGATAATTGGATAACCACATACATTCTATTAACATAAATTGACTCCCTATGATTATATGGATTGTGTGATAACACTCTGAATCAACATAGTGAAATTGAATAAGGGACTCACTGCTAAATATGAATGTATGTTTTTCTCTGTTATGTGTTGTAATGTTTTTGTGAACACAATTGTGTGCTGTGGGTTGGATCTAGTGATATGAGGGATGGAATATGACTATTTTGTGACATGTGGGGGTAGTGGATGAGATTTTTTATATAGAAGGGCTATAGAGACGGCTTGGGTGTTGATGTATATCAAGGATAAAAAAGGGGATGTGGATATTAATTGGTGATTTTCACAACCCGTACCAGAGGGGCCCATGTCGTGACTACCCCAAGCTTGCCTCCAACAGGCCTGGGGTGGGCGACTAGCACCTAGTAGGTATATACCTCAAATGGGAAGAATTTTTCTAAGTACTTACAGACACACAAATATCTCCAAGACCAAAATAATGAAATGTAAAAATACTAATAAATAATTCATGCATTCACTAAGATACCAACCATAGAGTATGAAAATAGAAAAATGGGAACTAAATTGGGCCAGAATACAAGCCGACCAAAAGAATGATTCTGTAAAAGCGAAAACAAAAGTTCTTGAAACTCATCCATAGAAAACCTTAACTGAAAGGAAAGCTACTAAATAGATTTATCAATCTGTAGGATCATACCTCGACTATCTGGTCTCTCTGAGAACCACCTAGTACTATTCTATCAAGGACTCCGTCAAAGCATCAACAGTCCGCACAAGACACAACATGTGCTGGAAAAGCCCCGAGAGTGAGTAAAAAAATACTCACTAGGACACCATGAAACCATAAAAAATACCATTATGGAATACATGAAGTATTCCAGAAATAAATACATTATGTATACCAAAAATAAATACAAGAAATATATCACAAAGAAATAGTACAGTCATCTCAGAGAGGTATAAGTCTATAGTACACAAAACAAAATTATTAGAAGAAATCCAAAAAACATCCAACATAGATTAGACATGTAGTCCCGATGATACACTCCATCCCAATAGGACATATAGTCTTGGTATAAAATTTAGTCTTGATAATTCACATAGTCTCATAATGTCTCATAGTCTCAAAGTCACAACCAGTCCTTGGATTCCGCTTGTAGCATGCTCGTTCCTAAAGAACCTACCTATCAACCCATAATATTGTATGCGTACTTCCATGAAACCCCACATAGGATATATCAAAAGAAACACCTCATAGAAAGGGTCTCGAATCTACAAACATCTCATCAAACAGACACATGGATTTAATGTTATGGTTGTTTTCAGAAAAAGGTTTGACGTGGGTCCAGTCTGGGTCCGATCTGACCCATTGGACCTGACCTGACCCACCTGCCGACCTGACTCGATTCTGCCGAATCAGCTTGGCCCGGTCTAGCCCTAATTGTCTTGGATCCTCTGGTCTCTCCCACATGCACGTGGGCCTGTCTGGTCTGCCACACGCGGACCGCCCTGGCCGTGGTCCCCTCTGCTCCATGTGGTGCCGCACTGCTTCCCATGCGATCATCCAACCGTGTTTGTCATCCCTACAATCTTGCCACCACTATGGGCTCCATACAACCTCCCCACCGTGTATGATAATATATCACCGCATCCACCCTTTCATACCTAACCTATCCCCTGGTTGACTTCGCCGCTACGGCTGCCTTTATCCATACCCATGCACAACACCTTCACAGCACGCTGCCTCCCACACGCAGTCGCCCCCACGTGCTGATACCATTGCTCCGGTGGTCCCTTCTATGGTACAACAAGGATCCTTAGAATCTTGGAATTTAGCATGATTATAGATCTAGGTTTCTCATGACTTGATATACCCTACTGCGGCCTCAACGGTCAATTATCCTCTAATCTCGGGGTTTGATCGCATTCAGAGCCTCCAATCAAGACAAGCTGCGACCATGAGGGTTCAACAGTGGTGACTTCCAAGAAAAAGGGTATGAAAATAACAAATAAAATCTTGAGGAATGATACTAGAAATTTTTTCATGTTGGACTCATTTTTTTTCTGTTAGAATGATGAATGAAGAAACAAGGATAAATAATTCATCATGCAATGATTCCTGCAAAGATGACCATCCTGTAAGAATGATAGAACCATGGGTCAACCTATTCATTGGTTGATCTACATGCATCATTTATTCTAGAAATGGGGAATGAAAATCAAGGTACAATTCCCTACCTCATTGGTGGATCATTTTTTGAAGAGAATTGTTCGTCTCATCGCTGCCATTGGTGAGATCAATAAAAAAAATGTCTTCCAATCTCCAATCCAAAGTCTCATCATCATTCACCATCGATAGAGTTCCCCAAGTTCTCTTTAGAGCCTCTAGGAAATTCTAGGGTGATGTACTCAAACCTGGTTCCCGATTTCTATGGATTATTTAAAAATAATTTTTTTGTGTTGGTTTAATGTTAAAAATAAAATAAAATCAACAATTAATTTATTTATTAAAATTACAAAAACTACATTATGTAGTTGACCTGTGCCGGTCAATTTCAGGCACTACCTAAGTTAAAATTGCTACTATGAACGCAACTGTGCCCTCGAATTAATGATCCAATCATGCATTTAGATTTTATTACACTTTTTCAAGAACATTGCACATGAGTGATATTTAATATTTTTATTATTTTTCAAGAAATTCTTCTGGGCACACCTTGCCCTGGAATCACACACTATTTCAATTCCTAGTCTCAAAATAATTCCATATAATATTCTAAAATAATACTTGGTAAATCAGAGATATTAAATTCTCCCCAACTCAGGGATTTACATCTCTAAAACCCAAAAAACAAAGGATTTACAAAAATAAATGAGCATACTGACCATAAATCTGAACTTCTCGCACCCATGTTCTATCCTAGATATTCCCATTCTACCACCGAACGTGCACCAAAGGAATCGAACTCCCATGACAGAACCTCTCCTAATGATTCTCAACCTCTATTGGGTACTTAGAAAAAGTCTCTCCATCATCAAATTCCACCTTTCCCTAGTTAATAATGTGCGATTGATCATACACATATCTCCTCATCTGTGAAACTTGGAAGACATCGTACACCCGCTCTAACTACGTAGGTAGATCCAAGTGGTATTCCACCTCTTCAACTCTACTAGTATCATGAAAGGGCCGATAAACCTTGAAGATATCCTATCACCTTGACCAAATATCTATATCCCACCTTGAGGAGAGACTGGAAGGAACACATGGCCTCCCTCATCAAAATCCAAAGGCCTCTATCACTGATTATAATAATATTTCTGATGGCTCAATACAGTCTTCATCCACTCCTAGATAACCATCACCTTCTCTATAGTTTTCTGCACAAACATTGGGCCCATGATTTCTGACTATCTTAGGCCCGTCTAGAAAAGGGGTGGCCTACAAGGTCGCTCGTACAAGGCCTCAAATGGTGTCATACCGATGGTGGAATGGAAGTTTTTATTTCATTCAAACTACACCATAGGTAGGTGATCCTCCCAAATATAGTCAAAATCTAGGATGCATGCATGTAGCTTGTCCTCTAGATCTGGAATGGTTCACTCCGTCTGGTCGTCCATCTATGGGTGAAATGTTGTGATCAAGAGCAGTTGAGTCCCAAAATCCTCTTGCAATCTCTTCCACAACCCAGATGTAAAGTGAGAATCACAGTCTGATACTATTGTTCATGGAACTCTATGGAGTCGAAATATCTCCAGGATGTAGATGCGTCCCAAGATCTCTATCGGACTCTGATCACTAATAGCTAAGAAGTGGGCTGACATGGTGAGATGTTCAATGATCACCCAGATGGTATTGTGTCCCAGGTAAATACATGGTAAACCTATCATAAATTCTATCGATATCTCATCCCACATCCATTCTGTAACCTCAAGGAAATGAGTCAATCCCATTGGAACCTATAGATCAACCTTCACTTGGTGATATGTGAGGCATCGAGAGACAAACTCTTCAACTCGCTTCATCATTTTCGACCACCAAAACCAATGTTGGAGGTCTTGGTACATCTTTAGCAAAACTAGACATACCAATAAATGGGGTGTATGGAACTCCATCAAAACCTCATTTTGTAATGAAACTGGTACTACTATGGATCTTCTGAAAAGGACGATGTGCTTCCCACCTTTCGAATATCCATTAGGGGAATTCCCTATGGACATATGATCACAAAAAGTCTCACAATCGGTATCTCTGAGTAGTACCTCCCTAATTCATTGTATGAGTGGAGGGGTGAAAACCATCGATTAGAGGTAATATGGTCCATATTCATCCACAAAGCATATCTTTAATGAGGCCAACTGTTCTGATGCATCGTTCAATAGTTGTGAACTTGTTCTCCTGCCGAGATAATGCTCCACCACATTCCACTTCCAAGGAGTATATACAATCTCAAAGTTATAGTCTTAGAGGAACTATATCCATCGCATCTATCTCAAGTTCATTCCCACTGAAATAATATATACTTGAGACTCTGGTGGTCAGCATAAATGATAAAGTACTCCCCATAAGGTAGTGTCGCCACCTATTCAATGCGAAGACTACCACTACCAAATCATGAAAATGGGTTGCATAGTTATGCTCAAGTGGTCTCAATGTTCACGAACCATAAGAAATAACTGCTTCCCCCTACATTAGGACACAACCAAGTATGGTTCATGATGCATCGTGTAACACAACATATTAAACAACCTCCTTTGAAAAACTCAAGATTGGAGTGCTCGTCAATCTCTGCCTCAGCTGCTAAAAACTCTCATCGCAATTTTTCATCTACATGAAAGGTTGTCCCTTTCATGTCAATGCTATCAAGGATGTTCCTACCCTATAAAATTTTGGAACAAACATATTATATTACCTAGAAAAACCATGGAAACTCCACACCTTAGTAATAATCTTAGGTAGTTCCCAAGAAAGAATGTCCTCTATCTTCACTGGATCCACTGCAACCCCAGCCTTTGAAATGACGTGTCCCAAAAAATGGGACTCTAAAATATAGAAAAGACACTTTGAGAGATTCCCAAAAAGGTGGTGTGATCTCGATGTATGTCCAGGACTATCCTAAATTGTATTGTATGCTCCTCCTCTAACACTGAGTACACTAGGATGTCATCAATGAAGACCACCATGAACCGGTCTATGTAAGGCATAAAGATATTGTTCATGAGTAAAATTAACACTACTGGGGTATTTTTCATGCCAAAAAGAATCACCAAGTACTCATAGTTTCTATATCGACATTTGAAATATGTCTTTAGTATATCCTTATCCCGTACTCGAAGTTGGTGATAACCAGATCTGAGGTCAATCCTTGAGAACCACCTTGCTCCCTTCAACTGGTCGAAGAGGTCAACAATACTTGGAAGTGTATACTTATTCTTCATGATCACCTAGTTTGGGTGTCAGAAGTCCATACATAATTTTATGCTCCTATATACCTTCTTGGAAAATAAAACTAGGGTAGCCCAGGGTGAAACAATGGGTCTCATGAATCCCTTCCTCTGCAAGTCCTCAAACCGCACCCTTAACTCATGAAGATCTATGGGATCCATCTGATATGCAGGTGTAGATATCAGAGCCTTCATGGGGTATAGATCAATAAAAAAGTCTACCTCCCTACAGCGAGGTAATCCTCAAACATCCTTAGGAAATATTTCCTCATACTCCTCCACCACAGTAGGAAAAGTAGGACTCATATAATCCACTACATCGAGGGTTAGGCTAGCCAACTGATGAGTGATCATATAAAACATCCTACGTGTGATTCCATCCTTTGATTCTTGGGATTCCTTTTTGCCGACAAAGGAAAACATGTTCACATCACTATGGACACACCACACTTTGTTCCTAAAACAGTCAATATGTGAATATACTGTAGATAACTAGTTCATACCGAGAATGACTTCGTAAGGCCTTGACGTCTCAACCATGATATCCCAAATAAAACTCTCACCTCCATGAATTAGGTCACACTTTCATCACATGTCTATGATAATTGAATCCCCTCCTGTTGGAGTCTCTAAACGTAAGGGTTTATTTAATGGTTCCACCAGAATACCTGAGTCTAGAACAAAGTTCATGGGAAGAAAATAATAACTATCACCTGTGTCTATAAAAACTATAGCTAAGGTGGAAAAGACACATATCATACCTCTAATCATCCCTGGGGTCTTGGGGTCATAAGACTACATATCTTAAAGTTGGATTCATCCCTATCCACTAGCTTCCCGAGTCTATCATGGACTATCTAGGGGTGGTGGTGGAAATACATCAAACCTCGACCCACCTCTTGCTGCCCTTCCTGATCCTCTTCTATGTCCAACACCCTATGGACCACCCTGATCATGACTCCACCTCTGTCTCATCCATCCCTCAACCATCTCCTGATCTGTCTAAAAATGGTTCTGGGAATCTCGAGCCAGATGTCCTCAACCAATGCACGAGTATCATAACCTTACCTTCCGCTGACTCGCTCTTGTTTGGGAGCCTTTCACCATTGATACTATATCCTTGGGTCATCTCCTAGAGTTCATAACCTTCTTGGGTCCCTATGACTATGGTCAGATACATACCATTGAAGACTCGGCTACCTAGTTCATAGTGGTAGCTCCCACTGACGGTGTCGACTCTACTAGAAAACTATCCACTAGTAGAGCTCGCTCCAAAAACCCAACACATGTAATAATTCTATGGGATATCATGGATACTCTGATTTCATGGTGTAATCCATCCTCAAAGGTATGAGCCCTGAATAAAAGGTCTCGTACGATATTCATGGAGTAGCAAGAAAGATCAGTAAACCTTATTGAGTACTCTGTCACAGTCTGACTGCCCTGCTGCAGATGCGGGAGCTCTGTTATGTGAACTATTCACAAAATATTTACAGTGAACTCCTCTATTAAGATATGCTCTAAGTCTTCCCAATAGAAAATTGCATCATTTTGTGTCTGGGTCACTAAACTCCACCATCACCCTGAAGAGTGCTGAAAAAGAATCGTAGCTAGGACTGCCATTCGATCAAAAGGTGCCCTCACTAGGTGGAAGACATGGGTAACTGCCTACAGCCAATAATCAACTATATGGGTGGCTGGATCACCCCAAAAAATGGGAAGTCACTACCTATGGAACTCATGAAACATGCTTAGTCTTCTTGCATCATCAGCTGGTATAGTGCTGGTAGTAGCTTCTCTTCGACGGGCGGTGGCATCACTGGTAAACCACCCAATGGTTCTATCTCTAGTACATGCCCCTATAATAATGAAACATTTCTAGGTGTATAATCGTCATGACCATGAAACAAAATCCTGGTTGTATGTTTATGTGGAGGAATCCTAAAATAGAACAAGATGTACCACAATCAATTGAGTATACCTGGTGAGCCGACTCAAGAAGGACATGAGAACACACAATAATCCTATATTATTCATATGCCATTGTTTCCCCTGAAACTAGAATTTCCATGTACCAAGTCTAAATATAGGTGTCTAGAGTCCTGGTGTATGGATTCATCGGCCGCCACACCAATACTGGAAGCCCTGTCTTGAAATCTGAACTCAAAACACTTACCACTATTTCCCCAAACCAACCTCACAGATTCTTGGTCCTTAAGTAAAACTGACTTCTCTGATACCACTCTATCACGACCTATCCTAGAGGGGCCTATTCCATGACTAACCCAATAAAAACTCCAATATTATAGGGGCTGGTGACTAGTATCGAGTTAGCATATCCCACAAATGGGAGTCATTTGCCTAAGTACTTGTACAAACACACAGATCTCCAAACCCAAAATGGTAAAATGTATAAACAATAAGTAAAAAAGGAATGCATACACTAAGATACAAACCCCATAGTATGACGGTAGAAAAATTGAATGTAAATAGGGCCAGAATAAAAGCCCACCAAAAGAAAGAGTTTGTAAATGCGAATGCACAAGTTCCTGAAACTCATCCGTAGAAAACCCAACCTGATGGGAAAGGTATTGGACAGTTGGATGAAGATATAGAAGAACACCTCAACTTTCAGGTCTCTCTAGACACCACTTGATCCTGGTCCACCTATAAATCTATCGAGTCATTGATTATCTACACAAGACACGACACATGCAGGCAAAGCCCGTGTAGGGGTGAGTAAAACAATACTCAGTAGGATAGATCAAAACCAAAAATGAATACCACTATAAAATACATGAAGTATACCATAGAGAAAGACACACTCTATAACACAATGAAATAAAAGAAGTATACCACAAAGAAATATTAATGTCATCTCACACAGGTATAAGTTTATAGTACACAAAATAGGTTTATCAGATGAAATATAAAAAAACACCCAGTATTGATAAGACATGTAGTCCTGATGAGACACTCAGTCCTGATAAGATGTATATTCTTGATAATACATGTATTATCGGTAAATCACATAGTCTTAGAATGTCACATAGTCTCAAAGCCACATCCTGCCACAGGATTCTTCTCGTAGCGAGCTGGTTCTGGGTGAACATACTCCTCAACCCATAAGGTTATATACACACTTCCCTAAAAACCCACTAAGGATATCTCAAAAGGACCGTCTCATGAAAAGGGTCCCAATTATGTAAAATAATCCTCAAAATAACACATGATTTGAATGTTATGTCTATTTTCATAAAAAGGTCCAACCCATGTTAGGTGTGGGTCTGAACCGACCCGCCAGCTGGCCCAAACCAGCCCGAACCCCTTGATCTACAAGACAATGACCATGTAGGCCACTTGGTCCATCCCAATGGGATTCTAGACACCGACTCCTCTGGTATAGACCACACACATGTGGGACGGTCTAGTCTGCAGCATGCGACCCACCCTAGCCGTATGACGCTCAAATCCACATGGTGTCACACCGTATCCCACACAGTCAGCCCTCTATGTCTTCCTTCCTTGAGACCGCTCCGCCACTATGGGATCCACACATCCACCTTAGCACAAAAGCTACCACCTCACTATGTCCCCGCTCACCATGTCCCTCCCCCCATGGACCCAGTGTGTCCCCCAGTCGATGACACCCCACTGATTGGAACCACCACCACCTCACACAGCCTCCACCACGACCACGACCACTTCCAACCGCACTTGTGCAGATGCCACCCACTTAACACGTTCACGACACCTCCGCCGCATACTGCCTCCCACATGCAGCTGCCCCCCCCATCCACCGCCAATGACGACGCTATGGTGTTCCATTCCGTAAACCACCGGAGCTCCTGGGATGCCCAAAAATTTTCACGATCGTATATTTGGTTTTTTTTTCACCCAATATACCCTTCTACAGCCACTACAATCAATTTTCCTCTAATCTAGGGGTTTGATCAGGTTCAGAGCCCCCCAAAAAATAGATTCGTGACCACAAGGGTTCAATGGTGAAAAACATCAAGAACGGGGGTAAGAAAAGAACAAAGAACACCTAGAGGAATGTAACTCATCCTTTTTTGTGTTGGTCTCAACATATTCACGTTAGAATGAAGAAATTATAAAAAAGGATAAATAATTCATCCTCAAATAATTCTCACAAATATGCTCATCCTGTAAGATTGATTGAACCATGGGTCAACCTGTTCATTGGTTGATTTGTTCTCATAATTGATTCTATAAAAAGGTAATGAAAATAAAGGACCAATTACCTACCTAGAAGTTGGGTTGTTCGTTAAAGAGAATCTATCTTTTCAACTCCGCTTTTGGAAAGATCCATCAAAAACAGCATACACCAATCTCTATTAAGAAATACTGTCATCGTTCTCCATCGAGAGAGGTCTGCAAGTTCTCTCTAGAGCCTCCATGAAATTCTAGGGTTTTGTGCTTAAACTGGATCCCTTTCTCTAAGGATTATTTAAAATTAATTTGCTACATTCGTGAAACATTAAAAATAAAATAAATATAATATTTATTTTATTTATTAATACTCAAAAATTACTTTCTATAGTTGACCTACATCGGTCAATGTTAGGCCCCACCTAAGGTAACGTCACTTTTTTGAGCACAACTGTTCACTTGAATTTCTAATATGCGCACCCGTTTAGAAGTTATTCTAGTTTTTCAGGAAAACTTCATTCCTGTGATATTTAATATTTTAATTATTTCTTAAGAAATTGTTTTGGGAACCCAGGCCTTGGAATCACATGTTTTCTTAGCACCTAGTCTCAAAATAATTCCATATAATATTCAAAAATAGTACATGGAAAAGATGGGACATTACATTTTCCCCACTTTGGGGCTTTACATCCGTGAAAACAAAAAACAGAGGCTATTCAAACAAATAAGGGTACTGAGCATGAATCTGAGCTTCCCACTCCTGTGTGATATCTAGATGATTCCCATGATACCATCAAACATGCACTAGAAGAATCGACCACCCAAAAAGGATCCCCTCTTATAGATTCTTGATCTCCACTGGGTACTTAACAAAAGTTGCCCCATCGTCAAAGTCCATCTTTCCCCAGTCAATGACATGTGATGGATCATGCATGTATCTCCACATCTGTGACACGTGGAAGACATCATGCACCCACTCTAACTATAGGGGTAGATTCGAGCCATACTCCACCTTACCAACTCTATGTATTATCTAGAATGGTTTGATGAATCTTGGATATAGCTTGCCTCCCCATTCAAATATCTATATCCCACATCGAAGAGAGACTTGAAGGGACAGTCGGTCTCCCTCTTTGAACTCCAAAGACCTCTGTTGCCAGTCCACATAAGAGTTCTGATGGATTTATGAAATCTTCATATTCTCCTAGATGACTAGAATATTCCCTATAGTCACCTACACTATCTTTGGGCCCCTTAGTGCTCACTCTCCTAGGTCTGTCTGGAAAAGTGGTGACCTATAGGGTCACTTGTACAAGGCCTCAAATAGTGTCATAACAATGATGCAATTGTAGTTGTTTTTGTATGCAAACTCCACCAGAGGTAGGTGATCCTCACAACTTTGGGAAATATCTTGGATGAAAGCACATAGCATGTCCTCCATGACCTAAATGGTTCACTCATTTTGGCCATCTGTTTGTGGGTGAAACACCGTGCTCAAGCATAGCTGAGCCCCAAATGCCTCATGCAATACCATCCACAACTAGGATGTAAACAGATCATCATGGAATGAGACTATCATTGATGGAACTCTATGGAGTCGAACTCTCTTCTAGACATAGAGGTGTCCCATGCTCTCTACCGAACTCTACTCTCAAATATCATGGAAGTGGGATAACTTGGTGAGATGGTCAATGATCACCCATATGGTATAGTGTCCTCGGTACGTACATGATAAACCTTTAAATAAGTCCATCCATATCTCATCCCACATTTATTATAGAACCTTGAAGGGTTGACCGAATCCTGCTAGAACCTGGTACTACTATGTATCCTCTGAAAAGGATGATGTGCTCCCCACCTTTCAAATATCCATAAAGGGCTTTCCCTATGGAAAGATGAGCATGTAAAGTCTCATAGTCAGGATCTCCGAGCTATGCCTCCCAGACTCACTATATGTGTTGAGGGGTGAAAACCATCGACTGCAGGTAAGATGCTCTATCTCCATCCATAAAGGATTTCTACAATGAATCCAACTATTGTTATGCCTCATTCAGTAGCTGGAAACTCAATCTCTTATTGAGATCATGTGTCACCAAGTTCCATTTCCAAGGAGTGTAGAAAATCCTAATGTCGTATTCTTATAGGAACTCTAGCCATTGCCTCAGTCTCAAGTTTATTTCCTTCTGAGAGAAGATATAATTGAGACTCTTGAGGTCATAGAAGATGATAAACCACTTTCCCATATGGAAATGTCTCCACATAATCCATGAAAAGACTACCAATTCCAAATCAAGATCATGGTTCATGGAGTTATGATCATTTACTCTCAAATTTTGGGAATGATAGGCAATCAACACTTTCCCCTACATCATGACACAACCAAATCTGGTTCCTGATGCATCATAGAACACCACATATTTGACACCTTCCTTTGAAATCTCAAATAGGATCACTCGTCAATCTCTACCTCAGATACTGAAAATGTTGTTGACACTTCTCTATCTACATGAATTATTGTCCCTTTCTTGTTAATGTTTTCAAGGATGTTCCTATCCTAGAAAAGTGGTGTACTAACCTCTGATAGTACCCAACCAAACCAAGTAAACTCCACACCTCAGTAACACAGTTGGACGATTCCGAAGCAAGCACCACCTCTATCATTGCTGGATCCACTACATCCTCAGCCTATAAAATGACATGTCCAAGAAAATGGACCTATTGAATCCAGAACTAAAACTTCAAGATAATCCCTTAAATCATGTTCTCTCAAAGTATGTCCAAAACCATCCTTAGGTGTATCACATGATTTTCTTCAAAAACTGCTTACACAAGGATTTCATCAATGAATACCACCATGAACCGTTCTAAGGCTGGAAGATCTTATAGATGAGTCCCATGAACACTACTATGGTGTTATTCTTTCCCAAACGCACTACCAAGTACTTTTAGTGGTTTTATTAACATATGAAAGCTGCCATCGGTATATCCTCATCCCATAATTGAAGCAGGTGATAACTAGATATTAGGTCAATATTTAAGAACCACCCCACACCTTTTATTTGATAAAAGAGGTCATAAATCCTTAGTAGTGTATACATATTCTTCACGATCAATTGGTTCAGGCATCATAAGTTTTCACATAATTTCAAACTCTCGTCTACCTTCTTGGAAAACAAAATTGGGGATGCACAGGGTGAAACACTGGGTCTCACAAAGCCCTTACTCTACAAGTCCTCCAACTATACCCTCAACCCACGAATCTCTATAGGAGCCATATGATATTAATGTGTAGATATTGGTGTCTTCATAGGGTATAGCTCAATACAAATGTTTAACTCCCTACAAGGAGTAATCCTGAAACATCCTCAAAAAAGGTTTCCTCATACTCCACCACAACTGTAGAAAAACGGGGACTCATATCATCCAATGTGCTGAGGATTAGGCTAGCCAACTGATGAGTGATCTAAATAATCCTCCTATATGTGAGTCCATCCTATGCTTCTTGGATTTTATTTTCATCAACAATGGAAAAATTGTCCCCATTACTATGGAAACAACTCACTTTGAAGCTGAAACAGTCAATCTAAGCATGGAATATGGATAACCATTAAATATTGAGAATGACATTATAAGACCATGATGTCACTACCAAGATATCCCTACCGAAACTCTCACCTCCAAGAGTAAGGTCACACAGTCATAATCTGTGTGTGATCATCAAATCCTCTATCATAGGAGTATCTAAACGTAAGGGTCGATTCAAAAGTTCAATCAGAATCACCGAATCTTGAACAAGGGTCATGGGAAGAAAATAATGACTGGAACCTATGTCTATAGAAACATCAACTAATGTGGTAAATACACAGATTGTGACTTTAATCTTCTCTAGAGTCTCGGGGTCATAAGCCTCAATCACCTAAAGTTGCCCTCATCTCTATCCACCATCTCCCTGATCCTGTCGTGGGCCACCTAGGGGTGGTGGTGGTAAAACATCGAACCTCTTACAACTTCATGTTGTCATGCCTAATCGTATTCCACATCCACTACCCTACAGACCACCTTGTTCATGAATTAACCTCTATATTGGTGGTCCCTCTACCATATTATGATCGGTCATTGGATGGTTTATGAAATCTCGATCCAAATTTCCCTGACTAGAGCACAAGTACCACAACCTATCCTTCAACTAACTCGCACTACCTTGGGATCCCCGCACCACATATCTTATGTCCTAGGGTTTTCCCCTAGAGTGCCTGACCCGGTTTGGTCCATGAGACTATTTCCAGCTACATACTACAGAAGACTCAACTACTCAAAGCCCGATGGTTGATCACACTATCAGTGACTGCTCCGCTATAAATCTATACAATAGTTGAGCTCGCTCCAATACCCTAGCATAATTAAGAATGTTAAGGGATATCATGGATGGAATGATCTCCGAACATAAGACCTCCTAAAAAATACAAGCCCTAAATAATGGTTCTCTTACCATATCCATGGAATATAAATAAATATTAGTAAACCTCAACAAGTACTCCACCACAGTCTAACTTCCCTACTATAGATGTAGGATCTCCTGTATGGGCATTAGTCGAAACATAGCTAGAAAGAACTCCTC
Source organism: Viscum album (assembly GCA_963277665.1). NCBI lineage: Eukaryota > Viridiplantae > Streptophyta > Magnoliopsida > Santalales > Viscaceae > Viscum > Viscum album. Next base: position 1,511,880,134 of record OY728127.1, on the reverse strand, counting down.
TGAGAAGAGATGATTGAAGTCATCCCAAGAGAGAGTCACCACATCATCTGGATGGGTCACTAAACTCCACCAACACCCTTTATATACCTGAAGAAGACTCGCAGCTAGGACTGCCATCTGATTGGAAGGCCTGCTAATAAGGCATAAGACATGGGTAACAATCTCTACCTAATAATTAGCTATCTAGGTGTCTGGATCACCTCAAAACTTGTGAGGTAACTACCTCTGGTACTCATGCAAGGTGCTCAGTCTACGTGCTTCCTTAGCCAGTGGTGCTAGTATTGATGTTGATCAACAGGTCATGGTGTCGCTGGTAAACCAATCATAGGTGCTATTTCAGATATAGGCCCATTTACCAATGCCTCATTGCTAGGCGGCTCTTCCTCGTGACCAAACAACATGTTACAACCAGATAATTTATGAATAAAATTCCATTTCTTTTAATATCTTATGGATATAGTAAAAAGATGGACTCTTTTATTATTATTATTGGGTTTAAATGATAGTTAAGTATCATTACCATTTATAATATAGTTGTCGAACATTGGTCACACAATCGATATAAATATGAGGTTTTAAAAAAAACTTTCAACACAGAAAAAAGAGAGGATGGCCTCATCCAGTAGACTCGGGCTGTACGAAGCACATTTGTTAGAGTTTGGAAAGGAGGTAGCATCACCGAGATTCACTCTTGATCAATCTGAAGTCCAGATTCAACACATTTATCTTGAATGAAATCACCTAAGGTATAAGTTCATGTTAATAAAGATTACCACACGGGGCGATGGTATCCGAGCCACCCCAAGAGTCTATCATCATCGCAAACCTTACCCTTAGGTCTTATGTAGGTGTTATAAGGGGTTATGTAATAAGATATTAGTTACTTATTTTATCACCCCTTTTTATAAATAAATGTCTTATTCCATCAATACCTTTATGAGAATATTCTTTCTTAAATAAATTATGAATTTGATAAAATGATTCATCAGGTAAAAATGGTACATTACAGAAAAATATACAATATTATATTAAACTATGATTTTTATTAATAATATTATTAAAACAATTCTTATAAATTTTTATTATATCAGTTCATTATCTATAAATGATTAGGTAATCAGTTTGATAAGAGTTATATTTTTATAAAATAAAATAGAAAGTGTATTTTTTAAAGAATTTATTTTATGGAATTTTTGAATTTTTGAAAAAATTAATATTTTAATAAAATATTATTATCAAATTACTAATTTTAATAATATATGAGTATATAATTTCTGTGAATTCAAATGTAATTTTTATTAAGGTTTGAAAACTCTTTTTGTCAAAACCTGAATTTTTTTAATAAATATCAGTTCTCATTATAAAAGTTAAAATTCACATATTTAGAAAAATATTTATATAAAACGAATATTATTTGTGGAATAAAAATTCCTAATTATCCAAGAGTGAATTTTTCTTAACTTTCTGAGATAGTCGATTTTTTTGGGTAAAAATTAATTGTTGTATAAATAAAATATGTGTTTTATAACATCATAATGACCCCAAAATGATGTAATAAATAATATAATGGGAAGTATGGGACCAATATATGTTTTCCCATTAAAATAATTTTATTTTATATTTTTTTTCTTATTTTATAAAGCCATAGTGAATCCTCTATAATGTATAATATATTTTATGATTTTAAATTCTTTTCTTTAATAATGTGACTCACCTCCACATAATAAAGGATAATATTATAATATGTTCAGAAATTGGCCCTATAAAATAATGTTTACAGTCCTATTTGTAAATAAGCATGGGAAAAACCATGGGATGGTTTTTGGTTTTGAATTTTTAATTATATAGATTCCAAAACCCAAGTTTGTGAAATATTAAAGAATTACCCTCTCATTTCCTATATAAACCCACCCAAGCTCCCACTTGTCTTCACTCAAAATCATTGGATCACATCCCTACTCTATAATCCCCTTTTTTAAATCCTAAAAAGTAACCCCATGTTCTCAAGAATCCTTGCTTCAAGCTTTTGAAGTCACACACTCAAGTAAGGGTTTTCTTCCTCCCTCATTTTTATCCAAGTTTCTTTATATAGTTACATCCTTTTATTTTCAATTAAAAATGATGGGGTATGTTTTTTCACCTCACCCATACTTCCATTATTAAGTTTTTATGATGGGATACCTCTTTATTTCTCATTAATCCCTCCCATGTACACTCGTTACGTTGCTAAAATTTCATAAGAGTTATTCCATTTCTCCCATTTCTTCATGTTTTTTATTATGTTACGCCTTCTATTTCAAAATTCCTTATGTTGAGATAGGTATATATATGAATAAATTACTTCCCATATCATTTATATATGATTATATAAACCTTTATCACTAATCATCCTATTTTTGGATTTTTTTGTCACGCTGTTAGGCTGCCGAAATTGCACTGCGATTTTCCATGCCAAAATCATCGTGTATTGAATACCATGACCATTTCTCTATCAAGGGTATTCAAATTTATAAAAATATACTTATTGATAATAAAAATTAATGTATTTATTTCACATTACTTTATCATGGAATAAATATGATTTTGAATGAATTCATGTCATACAATCTATGTGGCACACTTAAGTTTGAGATTGAAATGATTATGAAGGGTACGCCCTGATAGTGCTCCAATGCATTGAGAAATGTTTAGAATCATGATATTTCATGTTGGGATAGGGGTTTACCTCATTACTTTAAGGTAATTTTTCCATCATGTTGGGATAGGGGTTTACCCGATTCCTTTATATTAATGATGTAATGTTCTAAGTAGCTGCCACAGTTCCAAATTATGATAATCATGCTATATCACGCATTTATGCTCATGTTTATCTTATTGTTCATTGAGGTGAATGTTGCATAAAATTTATTGTATTCTTCATTTTATTCTTTTTTTACTCCCTTACTAGGCTTTATATCTCACCCCATTGTTATGTATGTCCTCAGGTTATCCCATGCAGTGTTAAGTATGTAGGAATGAGTTGGTCATGTTAAAGAAGTTTGAAATAAAGATGTTGTATTTCATGTTTTAAGTTGTTATGTAATATTCCAAATATTTCAATATACTAGACCTATTGATCCTAAGTGTTTTATTATGTGAAATTTTATGGAATAAAGCAAGTTTAAATATGAAATAAAGAGTAGGGTTGTTATAGTTGATATCATAGGATAGGTTTAGTTATATTTGGGATTAGGGTTATAAAACTCTAGTGAAAGCTTTAGGGATAAGACTAAGTATAAGAAAATAATCCCTAAATTTTGGTGAATATAGAATAAGTGTTTTATAAAGAAAATACATCACTTTTTGGATACAAAATAGTTGAGGTGGCTCTGGAACAGATGTATCTAGGGGAAAACCCAAAAAAACCATTTTGAGCTAGAAACAAATGGGAACTAGTGCACAATAATGGGCCTTTCTACACTATTGATTTGACACTATTAGGGGATATTCTTTGGTAAATTTATAATATTATTTTGATCCATTATTTTGGGATCAAAGAATCCCATAAGAATATATGTTAGGAAATAGATCAGGGATAACTTAGATTCAAGCCTAGAAATTCAGAAGTTAAGGAAATAAATTTAATTTATATGTTTTCATTTTTTTTCATTGGATTACCCTTTATGTGTTTAGTAATTTAAAATAATTACACCTAATTTTCCTTTTATTATATCTAATGGACCGTAATAAGAGGACTCGTTCTAAAAACTGATGCAAAGATCAATGCGATGACTGCTCTAATGAGATACCTAATCAGATGGGAGTGGTAATCTCAAACTTTTTCTAGATAATATCTCAGTTAACTCATATTTTGAATAGAAGTATGGGTCAAGAGGAACTTACAACCCCACCCCCCATAATGAACAAGTCATAATCAATATCTTCATGAGACAATGGCCTCCCACTTTCAATGGATCATTTGATCCCTCAATTGTCAAAAAATGGATCCACACCATTGAGAAGATCTTATACATCCTTCAATGTTCGAAAAAAGGGAAGGTTCTTATAGATTCTTATCATATAGAGGATGAAGATATTTGATGGCGGACTTTGATAAAAAATATGAAGCCTTAGGAATAGATCGAGGTGTTGGATTAGAAGGATTCCGGGAAAATGTTTTTCAATTAATATTTTCCCCGCACCCTCCGAATTAAGATGGAAATGGAGTTTCTTTACCCCATGAAAAAGATGATGAATCCATTAGGGAATATGAGGAAAACTTCACAAGGCTCTCATGATACACCTCTGACTTTGTCATTACCCCTGAATTCAAGGTTGATTACTTCTTTGGTGGGATAAAACCTAGCCTATGAAAATCCTAGCGATCTGTGACTTTGATAGCTATGAAGAAATTGTCAGTTGTGCCATAAACATTGAAATGGAGATTGGTGAATCTCAGGGGTATAATGGGGATTATAAGAGGAATGAGACTTTAATTATGGATGTCTGAGGGATTAATCAAACAGTGCTATGAAATTCCAGCACCACACTTTCCAAAGGTGTCAAAAGAAGAACCCTATAAATTTCTTCAAGGTGATGAGGAAATGGTTTAGGTGTGGAAGAAAAGTGATCCAAGACAATGATGGATGAAAAGAAAAACCCTCTACTACAACAAAAAAGAGGAATGATCTGTTCAAACCTCAACACATTTTTTGTTGATATAGCTACAAAGAACCAAAGCACTTTGCAAACTAGTTCCCTAAAATAATGGTTTTAGGAGGCAACCAACCACCTCCAAGGTAGCAAGAGAATTATTTGGACATCATAACTACCAAAACGAATATAGAAAAAAAGTGGTGATAGGTACACTAGTTATTCATTCATGAATATAAAACATACTTTTTGATTCTGGTTCTACACATTCTTTTATATCCCGAATGTTTAGTAGAACAATCCAAACACCACCACAAATCCTGGAAGTAGAGATGTCGGTGAGAACTCCAAATGGAGAAATTGTTTCATCCCATGAATATAACTCCTCCCCTATAACAATTTGTGAATTGAACTTCTCGAAGAACCTTATAATACTTCATCTGGTGCAACTTGATGTAATTCTTATCATGGATTGGATTTCCCAATATAGAGCTAACATAAATTCCTATGAGAGGGAAATCACTCTCCATATAGCGATTTGAGCCCCAATTTTATACAAGTGAAAGGAGGAGGCATAATATCTCTCAGAACCATCGTCAAAATCATGTATATTACTTCCCTATTAGAATGCATATCTTGGTCATATTATTGAATCTATGGAAGGAACCATCCTCGAAGACGTGATTATTATGAGGGAATTCACCGATATATTTCCTGAGGAATTTCCTGGCCTTCCTCCTAGAAGAGATGTTGAATTATCGAATGATCTTATACCTGGGTAATTTCCAATATCCAATACTCCATATAGAGTGGATATTGTGGAGATTGAGGAGATAAAGAAACTACTATAGGAGAATATGGATAAAGGGTTTTGATTCCCAAGTGCTTCACTATGGGGTGCATCAGTCCTCTTTGTCAAAAAGAAGGATGGGTCAATGTGCCTTTTCATTGATTATCATGAGCTCATCAAAATCATGATAAAGAAAAAGTTTTCTTTTCCATGAATTGATGACTAGTTTAATTAGGTACATGGACCACAATAATTCTCCAAGGTATATCTGTGGTTGAGATATTACCAAGTTAGGGTGAAGAAGGAGGATATCCCCAAGATTGCTTTTCATACAAGGTACGAGCACTGTGAATTCATAGTAATTCCTTTTGGAATCACTAATTATCGATAAATCATCATGTAATTGACTAATAGTGTCTTTAAATAATAAATCATCAAATTTTTGGTAGTATTTATAGATGATATTCTAATATACTCAAAAATAAATGAGGAGCATGAGGTGAATCTATGCACTAAACTAGAGACATTGAAAAAGTAGAATCTCTATATAGAGTACAAAAAGTGTGAGTTCATGTTGAATTATGTCTCATTCTTGGGTCATATCATCACAAGAAATGGGATATCTATGGATCCCTCCAAGACAAATGAAATTTAGAGATGGTTGAGGTGAAAATCTACGATGAATATATGCAGTTTCCTTTTGTAAGTAGGATATTATCACTAATTTTTGAAAAATTTCTCAGGATTGTGAAACCCTCTTACCAAGATAAATTGGAAGGGATTAAAGTTTTCTTAGAATGATGAATGTGACGAAATCTTCATGGAGTTTAAAAGGAGTCTTATCACTACACCCATGTTTACACTAACCACAAGTGGAGAACTTTTCTTGGTATTCTGTGATGCTTCGAAGAAGGGCATGGGTTGTTTGTTAATTAAGAATGACAAATTAATTGCCTATTCTTCAAGGAAATTGAATGTTCATGTGTAGAACTATCCAACACATGATATAGAGTTGGATGTAGTGATCTTCACTTTGAAAATTTGGCGACATTACCTCTTTTGGGAGAAGTGTGAAATATATAACGATCAGAAAAGCCTCAAGTATATATTCACACAGAAAAAGTTGAATATGTTCCAACAAAGTTATTTATAGATGATCAAATACTATGAATTATCAATCCATTACCATCCTAGGAAAGCGAAAAAGGTTGTTGTTGCTCTAAGTAGAAAGGACCCAATGATTTTATCATTGGTGAGAATGTAAAAGGATCCAATCTTCTAATATTGGATGAATATAGACATGGGGATCATAAATAAGGGAACCTAATCAATCCTTTCACAAATAATTTCTCAACCATATCTTTTGTAAAGTTTAAAGGATACTAAAAAAAGAAGATTTTGGAATTCAAAAGAAAGTAACAATAATTAGAAAAGTGAAATTATAAGATTTAAATGTTAATGAATACAGAATTGTGAGATTTGGGTTAAGAAAATTGTGTTCCATAAAATTATGAGTTATAGAAAAATGTTTTTCATTATTCAAATAGTTAAAATTTATCCATTCACCCAAGAAACACAATGATGTATCGAGATATCGGAGAGCATTGTTCGTGGGATAACATGAAGTAAGTGATCGTTGAATATACCTCAATGTTCATGACATGTCATCAAGTGAAGGCTGAGAGGTAAGAGTCTAAGGGTTTGATGCAACCATTACCCATACCATCATGGAAATTGGAGAACAACACCATGGACATTGTCATTGGACTTCTGAAGACATCCATTGGAAATAATTCTATCTGGGTTGTTGTTGATCGTCTTACAAAGACAACAAAATTAATTGCGATTCTAGAGGATTTCTCATTGGATAAACTGGCACAAATATACATCAGAGAAGTATTAAGGCTGTATTGAGTACCACTATAGAGTGTATCTGACCGAGATTCAAGATTCACCTCTATGTTTCCTAGAAGAGTCTCCAACATGCATTGAATACTACGCTGAACTCAGTACGACTTATCATCCTAAAACTTGTGGCCAATATGAGAATACTTTCCATAAATTGGTGGACATGTTGAGACCATGCTAAATGTACTTTAATGGATGATGGGATCAATATATTCTTCTGGTTGATTTCTCTTAAAACAAAAGTTTACAATCAAGAATCCAAATGTCTCCTTATGAATCCTTTTATGGGAAGAGGTGAAGAAAACCAACATGTTGAGATGAAGTTGTGGAGAAAAAACTTCTAATGGTTGAAGAAATGGAGGATAAGGTTATGACGATCCAGTAGAACATCAAAGCTGCTCTGAGTTGACAAAAGAGCTATTATCAAAATCGTCAACGAGACCTAAAGTTTGATATTGGAGACATGGTATTCCTCTGTATATCACTAGGGAAGAGAGTTATGAGATTTGGGAAGAAGGGAAATATTATTCCAAGGTACATCGGCCCTCTTGAGATCCCTGATTGCCTTGGAGCAATGGCATATAGACTAGAACTCCAACCGAACCAGTCTCAAGTACGTGATGTATTCCATGTATCACTCTTGAGGAAGTGCGTACCTAACCTATCTGATGTACTCAATCTAGAGTTGGTACCATTAGATAATGACCTCTTTTATGAAGAGAAGTCGATGAAGATCTTAGATCCTAGAGAAAATATTCTACAAAATAAGATGATAACCCTCTTCAAGGTGTTGTGGTTAAACCACTAGTTTGAAGAAGCAATGTGGGAACCGGGGGAAGTGATGATGCAGAGTTACCCTTATATGTCTTAGTGTGGGAAAAGTAAATTTCGAGGGTGAAATTTCTTAAGGGGAGAATGTTTTAACGACCAAATCATTTATGAATAAAATTCCCTTTATTTAAATGTCTTATGGATATATAAAACACATGAACTCTTTTTTTTATTATTGTGTTTAAATGAATGTTAACTATCATTACCATTGATAATATAGTTGATGAACAGTGATCACACAATCGATATAAATATAAGGATTTTTTAAAAAAACCTTTCGAAATAGACAAAGGAGAGGATGGAGTCATCCAGTAGACTGGGGTCCTAAAATCTCATTTTTCGAATCTAAAAAAGGAGGTAGTGTCCTTGGGCTTTGATACTGACCAAGCCCAAGCTAAGCTTCAACACGTTAAGATTGAATGGAATCACATATGGGAGACGTTCATGTTAATAGAGATTACCACCTGGGTGATGTTATCTGAGCCGCCCCAAGAGTCTGCCACCATTTCCCACCTTACAATTAGGTATTATTTGATTGTTATAAGGGGTTATGTAACAAGATATTAGATACCTATTGTGTCATACATTTTTATAAATAAAAGTCTTATTACATCAATTTCTTTATGAAAACAGTCTTTCTAAAAAATGATGAATTTGATAAACTGATTCTTTGGGTAAAAATGGTACTTTTGAGAAATATATACATTATTATATTAAGATAATGTTTTTATTAATAATATTATAAAAGAAGTTATTATAAATTTTGATTATATTAGTACTTTATTTGTAAATGATTAGGTAATCAGTTTTATAAGAGTTATATTTTTATAGGATAAAACAAAAAGTGTTTTTTAAAGAATTTATTTTAAAGAATTAATAAATATTTGAAATAATTAATATTTTAATTAAATATTATTATCAAATAAATCTTATTAGAAACCAAATGACTATATAAGTTTTATAAAGTCAAATGTAATTTTTATTGATGTTTGAAAACTATTTTTGTCCAAACCAGTGAATTTTCAATAAATATTGGTTCTAATTTTAAAAGTTAAAATTAAAATATTTAGAAAATTATTTTGAAAAATGAATATTATTTTTGGAATTAGGACATCTAAATTATCCAATGTTTAGGTTTTCATTATTTTATGAGACAATCGATTTTTTGGGAAAATATTAAATACCGTATAAATAAAATATGTGTTTTATGACACGATAATGTCCCCAAAATGATGTAATAAACACTATAATGGGTAATATCGGACCAATATATTTTTTCCCATTAAAATAATGTTATTTTATATTTTTTAATTATTTTATAAAGACTTAGTGAATCCTCCAAAATATATAATAGATTTTATGATTTGAAATTCATTTCTTTAATAATGTGACCCAACTCCATATAAGGATAATATTTTAATATGTTTGGACCTTGGAATTATAAAATAATGTATTCAAATCCACTTTGGAAAAAACATGGGAAGGTTTTGGTTTTTAATATTTAATTATATAGATTCCAAAACAAAAGTTTGTGAAATACTAAACAATTCCCCTCTCATTTCCTATATAAACTCACCCATTCTCCCTCTTATCTTCACAAAAAATCATTGGAGCACATCCCTAATCTTTCCAACTCTCTATATAATCCTCCCATGACACTAAAAGCTCCCATAATGCCCCACTTCAATCTTTTTCAAGTCACACACTCAAGTAAGGGTTTTCTTTCTCTCTCATTTTCATCACAGTTTCCTTATATAGTGACACCATTTTATTTTCAATTAAGAATTATGGGGTATGTTTTTAGCCTCCCCCACACATCCCTTATTATTTTTTTATAATGGTATACCTCTATCATTTTAATTAATCCCTCTCATGTACACCTGTTACCATGCCAAAATTTCGTAAGAGTTATTCCATTTCTCTTATTTCTTCATGTTTTTTTATTGTGGTATGACTTCTATTTCGAAATTAATTATGTTGGGACATATATATATATAACCCATTTACATTACATTTAATTTATATATTATTATATAACCCTTTCTATCTCATCAACCATTTTTATGATTTTTTATGTCATGTCGTTAGGCAGCCGAAATTGCATCAATGCCAAAATCATCGTGTAGTGAATACCATTCCCATTTATCTATCAAATGTATTCACCTTTATACACATATACTTAGTGATTATATAATTTCATGTGTGTATTAAAAATTCCATTATATTGGAATAAATTATGAGGCTTAATTAATCCATGTTATATGATATATGTGGAACACTTAATCATTTGATTGAAATTATTATGAAGGGTGCACCCTGATAACACTCCAATGCACTGAGTATTGTTTAGTATCATGATACATCATGTTGGGATAAAGTTTTACCTAATTCCTTTTAGGAAATTTTTCCACCATGCTGGGATAGGGGTTTACCTGAATTCTTTATGTTAATGATGCAATGTTCTAAGTTTTTTTCCCCATTTCCATGTTATGATAATCAAGATAGATCATGCCTTTATGTTCATGTTTCTCTTATACTCCATTAATATGCCTATTTCATAAAAAGTATTTTATGATTCATGTTATTCCTTGTTTACTCCCTACTGGTCTTTATATCTCACCTATTTCTTATATATTTTTTCGAGTTATCCCATGGAGTGTTAAGTAAGAACTAATGAGTTGGTCAGGTTAAAGATGTTTGAAATAAAGATGTTGTATTTAAAGTTTTAGGTTGTTATATAATTTTTCTGATTTACCAAGACAATATAACTCTTTATCCTTAGAGTTTTATTAAGTGTATGTTTATATAATAAATAATTTTTAAATATGAAATAAAGAGAGGGTTGTTATACAATAGAATCTTGGTTGGCTGTCTATGTAGAGGAATCCTGAAATAGAATAAGATATAGCACAATCAATAGAGTATACAAGGTGAGATAACAAAAGAAGGTTATGCGAACACACCCAAATAATTTATGATTCATGTACCATTGTTTTCCCTTATACTAGTGTTTCCACATACCATGTTGAGAAGTATGTATCTAGATTCCTGGTGTATGGATATGTTGGCAGCTGCACCAACATAAGAATCCCCGACTTGAAAGGCGAACTCGAAACACATAACACTATTTCCCCAAACCAACCTCACAGACTCTTAGTTCTTAATTAGAACTGAATGATCTGATACCACTCTTTCACTACCCATACTAGAGGTTCCTGTACCATGACCAGCCCAAGCCCACCTCTAATAGGCCAGGGGCTGGTGACTAGCACCAAGTAGGCATATCCCACAAATGGGAGGAATTTTCCTAAGTACTTTTATAGACACACACATATCCCAGAGAAAAATGATGAAATTTAAAAACACTAAGTAACAAATGTATTCATACACTTATATACTATCCAAAGAGTGTGATAGTATAAAACTAGAAAGTAAACAGGGCCAGAATATAAGCCCACCAAAAGAAAGAATCTGTAAAAGTGAATGCACAAGTTCTTAAACTCATCCTCATAAAACCCTAACTAAAGTGAAATGAACATGGTGTCTATTCGAAGCTATAGTATCACACCTAGAATTTCTGGTCTCTCTAATAACCACCTAGTCCTGGTCCACCTAGGTCTCCTTCAAACTGTTGATCATCTTCACAAGACACGACAGGTGCAGGTAAATCCCATGTTGGGGTGAGTAAAATAGTACTCATTAGGACACCATAAAACTAAAAAGAATACAAATAATAAATACAAGAATTATACCACAATTAAATAAATGAAATATACCAAAATTTAATATAAAAATTATACCATAAAGAAATAGTACAATAAACTCAAACAAGTATAAGTTTATAGTACACAAAACAGGATTATCAGATGAAATCCACAAAAACACCCAGTATTGATAAGACATCTAGTCCTGATTAGACACTCTTTATTGATAAGATATGTATTTATTGTTAATACATGTAGTCTAGGTAAGTTACATAGTCTCAAAAAGTCACATAGTCTCAATTTCACAGCTAGCCACAAGATTCTGCTTGTAGCATGCTTGTTTCTAAAGAACATAGTCGTCAATCCATATGTTCATATGAAAACATTCTAAAAAACCAACTTATGATTTATCAAAAGGACTATCTTTTCATAAGGATCCCAATGTAGCAAACGGCTCGTCAAAAGGACACACAGTTTGAACGTTATGGTTGTTTTCATAAAAAGGTCTTACCTGGGTCTAATCCGACCCTCTAAACTCAACCCGATCCATCGGTCGACCCAATAATCCAACCGAACCAACCACGTTCGACTAGCCCAAACTAGCCCAAACCCATGGTAATACTAGACTACAGCCCTCTAGGATGCTTCATATAGATTTTTGGTCCACTGGAGCGATCTAGATCCACTAGTTTAGCCCGCAAGCACACGGGCCAGTTTGGTCCACTACACGCAGCCCACAACAGCCATGTTCCCCTCTACTCCAAGTGGTTCCACACCACTTTCTACATATTCGTCCCACCATTTTTATCTACCCCGAGGCCTCATCACCACTACAGGCTCCACACAACCATCCTACCACGTACGTCGCCGCCTCTGTAACACCCCGAGATTTTATGAAAAATATTCTTTTAAATTTCATTAATGTCTTGTGTTGTACGCTACACCAAAAGGAGCTTGCACAACACACATCCTTGACTTTCCTTACATTACACGCAATCGCGGCCTTCCTCGATAGCTTGCGTCGTACGCAATACCGAGTTTCACTAAACAATGATATGCTATTAAAAAATTATTAAAACTAGTCGTTATGAATAGTAATAACCACTTTTTTGAAATTTTGTAAATTTTATTTTTCAAAATGGACTTCATTTTTGGATTCGAAATATCAAAATTAGCTTAGGGAGAAATTTTGGTATGTTTCGGATAACTTTCATATTCTGATGAATAGTGAAAATTACTAAATTTTAATTAAAAACAACTTTTTTAATCAAAATAATTAATAGTGATAAATTATTAATTTGAGTGGTTTTAAAGTATATTTAGAATACATTTTCACAATTTAATACAATGTTGGTCATTCGATGTAATTCTACATTTAAACCAGACATAAACAAGTGTCAATCTTTTGATAGTTATTATCTCTTAAAAACACGCTATTTGTTTTGACGACGAGAATTAATTTTTAAATTAATTAATGCAACTAACATGTTTTGAATTTGGTAAAATAGACATCATTTTTGAGTTCATAATATCAAATATAGCTTAGGCCTAATTTTTGGTTTTTTTCTGGAAACTCTCATTTTTTGATGAACAGTGAAACCACTAAGTGGTAGTTAAAAAACTGAACTTTTCATAAAACATAATTTTACCGCTTCTGTGAGTGGAATTTTGAAAATCCGAGAGACACGGTTAATATCAAGGACTAAAATGTGGTTCAATGAGATGAAAATAATTTTTGGTGAATAGTAACTTTTTACTTTTTTTTACCACGGTTAAAAGTAAATAGGGTAATTAAGGGTTAAAATGATATTATTATTATCCTAACACATGTCCTAATTCTATTGGATAAGTGTAATTCGACCAAAAACAACCTTAGGAATAAAATATGACCATTTAGACCAACTTGGATTAGATTAGGACATTTATTATTAATTTATTTAAAGAAGGGTTAAAATAGTTAAAATCAAAGTTTAATATGTAAATCATTTTTAATATAGGGATATACATAAGATAAATTCGACTATAAATACTCATTAGAAATATAAAAAGATTTCCTACATAATGGTATTTTATTTGTAAGTTTTAGACATTAAATAATTTAATTTATTTATGACACAAAGATGATGCAGTAATTATCTTATTAATGAAATACTGACATAATTGATGTTATAAATACCCAAATAAATGTAATTTGAGACTTTTTATGAATTACACTAATTGTATAGGTTAATATGACATGTTAGTATTTATTTAATTAACTTATTTCGAACTAATCATTATGTAATGAGTTTTACAAAAATCAATTACTAAATACTGTCAAAATTGACATATAATAGTTTTTAAAACAAATATTATATTATTAATTGTTATTTTATTCCTAAAAATCTATGTTTCGGCCAAATGACTTAGATAAGGTTATATATATTAATAATAAACAACTTGGGGTTCGTTTGGCTTCTTATAGTAAGTTTATTAACCTTATAGTGTAAGAACACAAAAAGACACGATAAAAGTAAAATTATCTAACTTAAAGTTAAATATAAATGATAAGGTTACAATAGGAACCTAACTTGTCTAAATTCTATTGGATGAGATGACTTCGACACATACCCACCTTAGCTTCGAAATAAATCAATTTGGAGCTATTTAAAACCAATTTTGACTTTATAATAAAATAATAGTTTTAGTTATTCCAAAGGTACCCCTCTCCTCCCTTATAAAGGGGCACCTCCTCCCCCTCTTCCTCACACCACTTTGAGCCTTCAATCTCGGCCAACCCCTGCCAATTTCTCCTCTCCACTTCCCTATAAACATACTAGAGGTTCTGGTCTTCTTAAAAGACCTATTTTAGTGCCCTAAAAGGAGGTCTCAAAGAAGCACTTCAAAGAAGAGGTAATGTCCGTTACCGATTCTTTCATCTTTATTTCTTCTTCCACTTCTTCTTCTTTAGTTGTTTCATTATGAAGTAATAACATCAGTATCAATCATATAATGATATGTTATTATAAGTATGAAACAACCCTATTTCTCCATCTATCCATCCTACGGAAAACGAAATCACCGCGTGTGCGTACGTACGGAATACCGTCTCCACGCCGTGGTGTAACCTATTTTCCACCACCACCTTACTTGGATGGGTATAATGGTGTAAATAATGACTATATATGATTATTTTAATGTGATATTGATTATGAAATAGTATATATATACTCCAATATAATTCCACAATCATGGGAATGATATCATCGCTCGTGCGTACGTACAGAATACCGTCTCCACGATGTGATGCGACTCGTTCTACATGATCTTCATTGAATAATGATTATATAAATGAATTTAATGAATTAATATGATATTTATTACCCTAATACCATTCTGTAAATGAGGTTTCTATAACCTAAAAAGAAAAATAATAATTTATTCGACAAAACACACATAAGAACAAAAAGTAATAAATACCCGAATAACAAGTAATAATGAAATATTACCAATAAGAAGCTAAGAATATGATCATATATGATATCATAAAAATAATTATGATTCTGTTATAAGTCAATAACATTATTTAAATCATTATAAAGGAGGTTTGGACACTTACGAAGAAAATTGGACCTAAGGTAAGGGAAATATCACAATCTCATTTTTATCCGAGATTGTTTATACTTTGAAATTTACTAGGGTGTATTTTATCATCCACATCCATGTTTCCTAAATATGTAATGTTATTTCCATCCACCTAAAATTTTTTAAATCCAATTTTACCCTTTGATGAGTTTTTAGTAAAAGATATGGAAGGAATCTTTTGTCGTTTTTCGTACGAGGTACTTTTTGACTTTTCCGACAAAAGTACGAAAAGAATGTTTTTTTAACTTATACGGCATGAATGGATTTTTAAAACATTATTTCCAAGAATATTACTTTACAAGTTTTCAAGTTTATTTTTAATCAACTTCTTTTAGTTTAAAATTGTATGACATGTTAAGAAAGGAAAATGTTTTTGAAGTAGAAAGGATATTTTCCTCAAGAATGGAGTTCAAGTGTTTCATCAAAATTATTTTCCATCTAAGATAATAAAGGGTTCTGTTTTTATCCCTATTATTACATTGATTTGATTATGTTGTGATGGAATTATTTTTGTGAATTCCTTTATCTTATATGAATTGTTTTATGATGTCACGATGTTTAAGATTCCCATTTTTATTACATGGGTTATGCTATGATGTATGATTTATGATTTTGTGGCACACATAAGAATGGTATCATTATGAGATGGGTGGGACCTATATCTCCCTCCAATGCATTGGTTAAAGATTTTATATCTCATGAGATAGACATGGCTGGAACGGTAGGTTATACCGGTTTAGTGAAACATGACTGAAATGAGGAGTGAACTCGGTTTAGAAAGGGACTTTGTCCACTAAGATAGTCTTGGAAATGAGTCTTGACTAATAATAAATTATTCTCCATGATTATGTGTGTATGAAAAAAAGTTTCATTTTTAAGTTATGATTATTGGGATTACATTTCACTACTATGATTTATCTCATGTTATGAAATTATGATCTCTTTTGCAGGTTAAGATTTCCAAAAGATATGTTTTTATGAATATGACGTGATTGATATTTCTTTTTTTTACCCTTACTGAGCATTTGAGCTCACCCTTTTATGTTTTCTTTTCCCCAGGATTTAAAGAAAGGATTTAGGTTTAAAAAAAGAAGATCTTTATGGGAGATGTTGAAGATCTTTCACCACAATTAGAAGATTATAAGGACACTAAACTATTATGGTCCTTGTGTGTGTGTTTTTGTTATGTACTAAGTATTCCGAAAAAGTAATGTAATGTCTATGTACGTTAAGCTTTGGGTCTCTACAGCCTCGCCACTAATCCCCTCACTGCATCCCCCCTCATGGCCCCACCACATCCCTCAGTCAATACTACCCCACTGGCTAGTGCTGCGGAAGTCCCACATGGCCACCACCACGGCTGCCTCGAGCTGCACCCACACCTTCCACCTTCGCTACACACCGCCAGTCATCGATGCTCTGATGGTCCCTTCTATGGACCATTGGGGCTCCTACAATGCCCATAAATTGGCGCAATCGTAGATCCGGGTTCCTTGTGAGTCAATATACCCTACATCGGTCTCTTTAGTCACTTTTCCTCTAATCCAGGGGTCCTATAATGTTTAGAGCCTCTTAGAAAATTGAGCCGTGACCATGAGGGTTCAAAGATAATGAACACCAAAAAATGGGGGTAAGAAAACCACAAAGAACACCCTACATAATGATTCTAGGCCTTTTTTCATGTCAAACTCAATCTGTTATTGTTTTAACGAAAAATGTAGAAATAAGGATAAATAATTCATCCCCTAATGATTAATCATAAATATCCCCATCCCATAAGAATAATAAATCCACAGAACAAGCTGTTCATTGGTTAATACACATTCATCATTAATTATGGAAACAGTGAAATAAAATCAAGGAACAACTCCCTACCTCGAAGATGGATCATTCACTGAAGAGAATAAATTTTCACATCACCACCATTGGTAAGATTCATCAAAAACAGTGTCTGTCGATCTCTGATCTGAAATCACGCCATCATTCGCAATTAAGAGAGTTCTCGAAGTTCTATAAACAGCCTCTAGGAAATTATAGGGTTATGTGCTTAACCCTGGATCCCATTCTCTAAGGATTTTTAAAAATAATTTTGCTGCATTGGTGAAATGTAAAAAAAAATATAAATTCACTATTTATTTTATTTATTAAAATTCCAAAAACTACTTTCTGTAGTTGACCTACGTTGGTCATTGTTAGGCCCTACCTAAGGTAAAGTCTCTTCTCTGAATGCGATGGTGCCCTTGAATTTTTGATTAAGGAACCCATTTAGAAGTTATTCCACTTTTTAGGGAAACAACATCCACATGCTATTTAATATTTTAATATTTTTCAAGAAATTGTTTCGGGCACACATGGCCTTATAATCACATATTGTCTCAGCACCTAGTCTTCAAATAATTCCATATAATTTTCAAAAATAAAACATGGAAAATATGGGACATTACAATGATAATGTGGGATTATTGTTAAGAGAGTAATGTATTGTTTTGTGGTTCTACTTTCTATGTGTTGGTTATTGTATTGTGTGAATTATTTCTAGTTTCTTGGGAAGTATGGAACTAAAGTAGAATATACCTTCTGGAAATCCTACCTATACTAACACATATATACTAACGATTTATACAAACCATTTGAACAGGTCCCCTTTCCCAATGGTTTTTCCAAAAACGTTGGGAAATGGTACTTTGGAACCACTTTTCCCAACAATTTTCTAAAACCGTTGGGAAGGGGTCCACTTTTCCAAATTGTTTTTCCAAAACTATTGGGAAAGAGTATATTGAGGCTACTTTTTCCAACATTTTTTCCCAAACCATTGTAAAATGGTACTTTGGGGACACTTTTCCCAACCGTTTGGGAAAACCGTTGGGAAAGGGTCCACTTTTCACAATGGTTTTTCCAAAACCATTGAGAAAGAGTACTCTTAGTCCACTTTTCCAAATGGTTTTCCTAAACCATTGGGAAGAGGTCCACATTTCCTATTGGTTTTGGAAAACCATTGGGAAAGTGTACTTTGAGACCATGTTTTCCAATAGTTTGGTCAAACCATTAGGAATGGGTGGGTACTTATCCCAATGATTTGGGATAGTCGTTGGGATCAGTATACTTATTTTTTATGAGTACACTTATCAAATATCATCAAGTAAATCAATATATAAATTATATATATATATATATCCAAATATATTCACAAAGGAAACTATAAGATAGTGGTAATTTCAATGATATATAATGTGGAGGTTGTGGGTTCAAACCTCTGCTAGAACTTTTTTATATATATACCTATCCCTACAGTTTGAGAAAACCATTGGGAAAGACCTTTAAAACCATTGGGATATGTATTTTCCAATAGTTTTCTCCAAACCATTGGGATATGTCTTTCCCAAAAACAAATAACCCAACGGCCTCCCAAACCATTGGTATAGGCTATAAAAATGGTTTGGGGACCTTTACCAACGGTTTGGAACAATTAGTATAGACAATTTATCCATTAGTGTATCCATTATTGGGTAGAATCCAAAAAAAGGGTTTATTTAAAATGGATTGTGGAATATAAAAAGTTAATGAATGAATGATAATATTTTGGAATTTAATGAACTAATGTGATGTTAATATGGGATTACTCGATATTTGTGAAATTTGTTAAGCAGATAAATGTGAATCAAAAGTATAATGTGACTTATAGTTTTTGTTCTTCTAGTATGGTTTTGGGCTTATGCTATGCAGTTGGTTATGTTATATCTACCCAAGTATTAATGGGATTAATAATGTATGTCAATAATTTAAAATGGGAATGTTTAATGAGTATATTAATGATGGGTCATCTTAATTGGCTTTTTAATGTTTATATATGAACAAATGGGTAGGACATATAAAATAAGATTTATTTCTAAATTAAATATAATTTTCTAAAAAAAATAATATATTGATCAAAGTGGATGATAAAGTGGAAATTATTAATAAAACAGAAACCTTGGAATATGGATTAAATATTGAAAATTAATTGTGGTTTGTGTTTTGTTGTGTGATTTTTATGCATTTAGAAGTTGTAGTGATTTTGTGGGTCCTTTTAGATGGTTTTTTATTGTTATAAACCCATATGATGGGATTTTGTGATGTAACTCTATATTTATATAAATTTTACATTATCTTTATTTCTATACGCACCCCACCCTAGTTGAGAACTATGTGTTGAACACCCCCTTCATCATAGGGGGGGATATCTTTCCCAAATATCCCGGTGGAAGGATGGATGGCGGGCCACCCACTCTTCCCTTCTCTTTCTTCACGTGGTGATAGCACATGATTCATCAGGTAGGTTGTGGTTTGTGAGGCCCAATTGTGTGTGGGTGAGTTGTGATTTCCTAGGTGACTCCGAGATGAGATTTTTTGTGCTTTACCTGGTGTATTTGGGATGATATGTGTTGTGATTTCCCATGTGTCTCCAGGATGAGGTGTAGTATGTGGACTAGGTTTCTACGGGTGGGATGTGATGTATTATGTGAACAAGGTGTCTATGGGTGGGATGTGATTTGGTATGTATCCCAGGTGTATTCGAGTGGGATGGGGTTATGAGGAAAATTGTGTTCGGGTAAGATATGATGTGGTAGATTCGAAAGAGGTGGGAGTGCCAAGACATTTTTTGTTAGGGTGTGAGAGCAACTAATCAGTGGGAAAGTGTTATAGGGTAACATATCATTGATGTTAATTGCATTATATTATATTACTTGGTTTTTTTATTTTGGTGAGTGTGCCTTAGTGAGGTTGGTTTTGGTTAGTATACCTGCTTAGGTGTTGTTTGGTTCTACTACTTTCACACCGATTCATTAGTATACTCTTTTCACATGTGCACAAGAGACATTGGTTTTTCCTACTGAGTATACCTTTATAGTCACCCTACATTTATAATAAATATTTTTAGGTCTGTAGGAGGACTTTTTGGATTGTGTTGTACATTTCTAGTTCTGGCCTTTGGATCTTCTGTTATGTCTCTACCTTAGCTTTTAATATTTTGGGATTTTATTTAGAGACATTTTTATTTATCAGTATTGATTTATACATGCATGGGGAGATGGTTTAGATTTATTTTATAATATGTCTTGGGGTTGTTTTGGTTGATACATCCTATCACCCGATCTTATTTTCTTATAAAGGGTAATGCCTCCCATATTATGGAATCTTGGTACCCTTGGTGCTAGTCACCAACCCGGGGCCTACTAGTGGTGGGACTCAAGGTTTATTATCTCCCTTTATTTATTTCCAGCTTAGGAGGGGTATCTTTAGAGAGAGGAGTCATGAAATTACAAAGGTGTGGGAAGAATTATCCTAGAACCAACCTCAAAGGAATGATGGGATGATGCAAGTTTGAAGGATAAGGGAATAATTTTAAAGTTTTTTAAAGGGACATGAGGAATTAAATCAATATTATGAATGAAAGGATGGATTTTCTCAGTCCTCCCCCATAGTCTAACGTTTCAACCTCAATGAACATGGATAGTTTATAACATAATTCACTAATATAATGGTCCTTGATGACAATGAAGGACCACAATCTCCAAATCCAAGTGGAATAATGAAGATCTTAGGTTATGACTACCACTGATGTGAATAATGAAAATTAAGTTACAATATATATAATTTATATTTATTCTGGAAAAGAATTTCAATTTGATTCTAGATTTATAAAATCATTCATATCATGTGGTTTCCCCCAAAATATTCAATCATCTCTTTGATATATAGAGGTAGATCTAGATATGAAAACACTAAGTAGTTAAATCATTGTATCTCAAGTATATTACTCTTACCAAGTTATTTTTTGTGGCAAGAATAATTTGGAAAACTTAATAATACTACCTCAAGTAGAATTTTATGTTATATTGGGAATAGACTAGCTTCCGTTTCATAAAGAAAATAAGAATTGTTGGTAGAGTTAAATAAACTTCCATATCCAAAAGCATCCTATGATTCCATACATGTGTATTGAGAATTATGGAAATAATTATCAAGCATGGATATTATTGACTTATGATAAATCATATTTAGCTCAAATGATTGAGGAAAAAGAGAGGATTATACTTGAGTTCATTCCTATAGTAAGGGAGTATGCTAATATGTTCCTAGAATATTTTCTTGGAAATCCAATAAATTGATATGTTGTGTTAAATATAAAAAATATTCCCAAATCTCTACCCATATCAAAGATTCGCTATAGAATGGATCCCATTAAACATAATGATTTGAAGAAAAAACTATATAGACATGTGAAAAATGTTTTTATACACCCTAGTTATTCCCCATGCGGTGACCCCTATCACCCATTTCAAAAAAATGATGGTTCAATTCATCTTTTTATTCATTATCGTGAACTCAAAAAATTCACAAGAAATAAAAAATATCCACTTCCATATAATGATGAAATATTAGATAAACTATGTGGAGATCATTATTTCTGAAGGACTGATCTTCAATCGGGATAACATTATTTGAAGGTGAAAAGGGGGGATATTTCCAAGGGTACCTTTGTCCCAATATATGGACATTATATATTCATATTGGTGGTATTTGAGATCACAAATGCTTAAGAAATATTTAAGGACTTGATGAATAGAGTATTTAGAGGTTATCTTGAAAATTTTATGGTGGTCATTATAAAAGATATTCTCATATATTCCAAATGAAAGGAAGATCACAAAGAACACTTGATCATTATGTTGAATATATTACGAAAGTAGAAAAATTATATACAATGTAGCATAAATGTAACTTTTGGATAGAGAAAGTCACAACTTAGGGGAATTTTACAATAAGACAAGGGAAATCTATTGATCCTTTAGTACTACAAAAAAGGAGTAGTAGTAGAAGTTTTTTTATGGAATAGAGGTGGTTTAAACTTCTATCTAATAGTGTGGTGTAAATTATTAAAACTGTCATGTATTTTACAGTCACTAGTCACTTAGTGACATTTTCATTAATTTCATGATGGTTTTTATGTTATATTTTTGATGCATTTAACAATAGTTACTTTTTTATTAAATTAGAGTTCTTTTATAAAAATATATATAAATGGGAAATATCAATAAAAAAATAAATAGATGTGAAACATATTAGCAGTGATTTATTTTAGCGATGTTTAATTGTGACCACTCCTCAACATATTATATTTAATTTATTTAGCATCAATTACTTAAGACCGCCTCTAAATCATACTTATTTTTTTTAATATTTATTAAGAAACTATAAATATAAAAAAACTGATATATAATAAACTAAAATGTAAATATGTGATAAACCCATCATACATATATCAGACATCCACAGTCACATAAAAACATCCAATCATCATAAACTCAATCTAATTCAACTGATACATCTGTCAACCAATACCTTGATCATCAATATATATATAAAATATGTCCAACAACAACCCATGGCCAATATACATCCATTTCATGACCTCTATTGCATCTTTCTACATCCACATCATCTCATTAATTGAAACCTCCCATATCATCTCACCAATTGTAACCTAAAAAAGAAAACAAAAATTAAAACTAAATATAATAAATCAGAATTACAATTGAATAATTGATATAATATTAACATACCACAAAAACTAAGAACAATCATGACTACTATGTAAAGAATGTCATGGATCAAAATGGTTGACATCATTCCTACTTTCGACATCTGCCACCTACAATGAAAACCATAACATTTAAGAAATGAAATGGTAAAGAGAAAAGAAACCAAATATATTTAGAATTTTGAACATAATTTTTTTTATTTTTTAATCAAACAGAAGAAATTTTTACATAAAAAAATAACACATAATGAAAAAATGTTGAAAACATAAACATACCTATTGAATATATGATTCAACACTAGACACTAGAAATGGGTAAATAAATATTATAATTTATTCTTAAAGTGATGTGCGGTGTGATTGAAATTTACTTAATAAAAAATATTTAATATTTTGATATCACAACATTTCCTATATTCCAAAAACAACTCAAAAATGATTTTCCCATGATTTAACATCAATATGAGGTCATTTTCTATGGTTTTGACCGTTCGATGCATGTCTTAGTTTTTTAAAAAACTAAAAATGAGTTTATGGATATAATGGGAAAACCATAATTTGGAATGAAGTGTTTTCAGTTCCTACATTTCAAAATTAAATATATGGTCATTTTCCTATGATTTCATGGAAATCTGATATCATTTTCCTGGTTTTGACCCCCTGTCACTTGTTTTTAAAGGCTTTTATACCGTTTTGAAGTGTATAATGGGTAATTCTGACCACAACACACACCATATTGACATGTTTTCTATGAGTTTAGATAAAAAAACAACTCAACGGTGGTTTCCCCATGAATTCACATAAATATGAGGTCGTTTGTTATGGTTCTTACGGTTCTATGCACATTTTAATGTTTTAAAACACAAAAAAATGTTTACAGCCTTAATAGGAATACCATAATTCGGAATGATGTTCATCCGGTTCTTACATTTAATAATTTAATATACCATTGTTTTCCCAAGATTTTCGAGTAATCCAACTTCATTTTCTTGGTTTTGACCCCATGACACTTGTTTTTAATGGCTTTTGTGCCGTTCAGAAGTGTATACCATGTAATTCCAACCACAACGCACATCGTATTGACATTTTTTCTCTGATTACAAATAAAAAACAACTCATAGGTGGTTTTCTCATGATTTCACATCAATATGAGGTCATTTTCTATAGTTTTGACTGTTCCACACACGTTTTAGTGTTGTAAAACACTAAAAAAGTGTTTACGACCATAACGATAAAACCATAATTTAAAATGATGTTTCATCACTTCCAACATTTCACAATTAAATATATGTTTATTTTTTGATGAATTTTAGGAAATATGACATTGTATTCCTGGTTTAGACCCTTGAAATTTGTTTTTGAAGGCTTTTGTACCTTTTAGAAATGTATATTGAGTAATTTCAACAACACCACATTTTGTCTACACGTACACATCAAAGCAACGTTGTGGTTGGGTTTTCATGATTTCACATCAATATGAGGTCATTTTCAATGTTTTTGACTATTCCACACACATTTTAGTGTTTTATAACACTAAAAATTCATTTAGCACCCTAACAATAAAATAGTAATTCCAAATGATGGGTCATCAGTTCATACATTTCACAATTAAATTGACGGTCATTGTCCCATGATTTCCGGGAAATCCGACATCGTTTTCCTAGTTTTGACGCTCCAATAGTTGTTTTTAATGGATTTTATACTTTTTAGAAGGGTATACTGAGTAATTCTAACCAAACTGTACATTATATTGACATGTTGTCAGTGCACACATGTCAAAAAAACTCCAAGGTGGTTTTACCATGATTTCACAACAATATGAGGTTATTATCTATGCATTTCATTGTTCCACACATGTTTTAGTGTTTTAAAACACTAAAAACATGTTTATGACCATAACGGTAAAAATGTAATTTGGAATGACATGTTTCCAAGTCGTACATTACACAATTAGATACAGGGTCATTGTCCCATGATTTCAGGGCAATTTGACATCATTTTCCAGGTTCTGACCCCCTGATGCATGTTTTAAAGACTTTTGAACCTTTCAGAAGTGTATATTGAGTAATTATGACCACACCACATGTCAGATTGATATTTCATCTGTGATTACATGTCAAAAAAACTTATCGGTGGTTTACCCATGATTTCAAATCAATATTAGGTTTTTTCAATGGTTTTGACCATTACACACACATTTTGGTGTTTTAAAACACTAAAAACATGTTTACGACCATAAGAAGAAATCCATAATTCGAGATGATGTGCCTTTGGTTAATACATTTCATAAGAAAATATATGGTCATTTTCTCATGATTTTAGGGAAATTCGATGTTTTTTCCTAGTTTTGACACCCATGAAACTTGTTTTTAAAGTCTATTATACTTTTTAGAAGTGTATACTGAGTAATTATGACCACACTTCAAGTTATATTGACATTTTGTCTATACATACATGTCAATAAAGACTTAGTAGATATTTTATAATGATTTTACATCAATTTGAGATTGTTTTTATGGTTTTGACCATTTGATGCATCTGTATTGTTTTAAAACACTAAAAAAACTTTTCAACCATAATAGGAAGACCATAATTCAGAATGACATGTCGTTAGTTAAAATGGTTCAAAATAAAATACAGAGTCATTTTACCTAATTTTTGGGAAATATGACATTATTTTTCTAGTTTGGACCCCCGACA
Source organism: Viscum album (assembly GCA_963277665.1). Lineage (NCBI taxonomy): Eukaryota > Viridiplantae > Streptophyta > Magnoliopsida > Santalales > Viscaceae > Viscum > Viscum album. Next base: position 1,511,854,363 of record OY728127.1, on the reverse strand, counting down.
CTTATTTTAAAGGCTTGTGTACCTTTAAGAAGTGTATACCATGAAATTCCAACCACACTGCACATTAGATTAATGTGTCATATGTGAGTTCACATAAAAAACTAGCAGTTGTTTTCCCATGATTACACATTAATTTTATGTCATTTTATATGGTTTTGAAAATTCCATGTGTAACAACATGAAATTTTGAATAATATTTTTTTCTTGAATTTGTGTATTATTTTATTTTATATTAAAAATAACTATATCCTTTAATTAATTAAGTGATTATAAATAAAATAATTCCACCGAGTTTTGACTGTTATATGACCGTTCGTCAATATGACCATTGGAAACTAAATTATTAATTTTATGATTATTGTTTATAAATACAAGTGATCATGGTTAATTAATACGGAAAGAAGAGTCGATTGCCTCATCTAGTAGACTCGGGCCATACGAAGCCCATATTTCAGAGCTTGGGAAGGAGGTTGCATCACTAGGCTTTTCTCTAGACCCAGCCCAAGCTATGCTTCAACATATGAAGCTTGAATAAAATTTCCCAATGGAGAAGTTCAATCTGATAGAAATCACCACTCAGGCAATGTTGTCTGAGATGCCTCAAGATTATACCACCATAGCACACCTTACACTTTGGTCATACACATGTGTTATAAGGGGCTATGTAATAAGGCCTTAGTTAATTTGTGTAATACTTTTGTGCAAATAAAATTGTTACTTATTCTTATTGTAAAATTTGTATAATTCAAATGGCCAGATAAATATAGGATGAATTTATAGAATTACAATATTATTGATGAAATTATGAAAAAGGGTATTTTAAAATATTTTTTATACTTTAAATAATTAATAATGTAAAATGATTTTTAAAATATGGTCTTCTAAAATTGTGATCACTAAGAAATTTAGAGTATAATAAGATCAACTTAACTTTTAGTGAATATTAATAATGAATAGTAATATTACCCTTATGAATAGTAATGTGACCAATGGAATAGTAACCTCACTTAAAAAATTATAAATATAATTTAGGTATATTGAATGGTGAAGTTATATAATAGCATAAGTAAATAACTATTTCAGAAATTATTATTTAAGTATTATTATTTTTTGGGTAAATTTTGTTTTAACATAAAATTTATATATATCATAATTAGAAAATTATTTTCATATAATGGAGTTCATTTTTGAATTTAGAGCACCGATATTAGGTTAGGGTGAATTTATGAGATTTTTACGAAATGTTTTCTTTTTTAGTGAACAGTTTAAATACAGTTTTGAGTTTTGTTGTGATTAATGACATCATTAATGATGAAATAATGATGTAATAATTCTAGTATAGTTTTTAATAGTATGATATGTCATGAGGTGTCCCAAGTGGCCAATACCATGGAAAAATACCGTGGCCATGCCCATGGTTTCTCAAATACCACCGATGAGGTGTCGCTTGGAAATTAAAAAAATATTCCCTAACTTTTTCTATAAATATAAACCCATTCCTTCATTCTATTCATTAAAAATTCATCATCAATGAAGCTCTGGACTTTTTACCTCCCAAAGAGTCCTCCCAAGGTTCCTTCAAGCCCCAACTCTTCAAGGTAAAATAAACCTTTCAGCCTCCTCTTTTAAGCCATGACTTCCTTTATGGTATGTATTCTAGTTTCAATATTCTTATGTTGGGGTATGCTCTTCTATGTCATTATTTATGTCCTTTTTATGTCCAAATTATGATATACCCTTTCCACTCTCATCAACTTATTTTTCTGAATTTTAAGCGATGTCGTTAGGCTGCCGTTTTTTTTTGTAAAAGAAATCACATCTTCTTTTTTCATTCAAGTTTCCTTTTAATGTGGTATGTCCTTAAAATATCCATACCATTTTCTTATTTATTTTTATTCTATACCCATAATATATTATGAGTTATTTATGTGTGGGGACCCTTTCCCCCTCTCTTTTCAATATTTTCTAAAACCATGTTTTATAGTTGTTATGCTGCAGAATTTTCATCTAAAATATCTCTCTTTATCAAGAAATTCTATTGTTTTATTTATGTGAATACCCAAATATATTTTCAAATTAATGGGTATTCATCAAGACATAAAATTGATCTATTTTATTCTTCAATTTACATACATATAACCCTCACTCCCTTTCCATGGGTTATAAATGATATAATGATCATATTTTTAAGCACTTTTAAAACGTCACGATTTTGAAGTGAAACCAATTTATTTTACTCTCTATGGGTTATTTATGATATTTATGATTATGATATATGTGGATCAAATGAAAAGAAATAAATATTAAGTGTGCACCCTGATAGAACTCCAATTCATTGGGTAAAGAATCTAATATCTAGAAATGACAAGTTTCACGATACCTTGCCGAATAACCTTGGTAAATTTTATGACACCTTGGCGATGAAAATTGGTGATATGTTCATGAATTACTAAATTAAATATTGTAGAAAAATATTGATGTTATTATTCATGTTCTTTTTATTATTATATACCACTTCTTCCATTGCTCATGTCTTTATGTTTTTCATCAAGTTCTTATTGATATCACAAGTAAATTAATTCCCTTACTTTATTTACTGGGCCTTATGGTCACCCTTTCCTTTGACGTATGTCTCCAGGTTATGAGATACAGTAATTGTAATTAGTATGAACCTTTTATGAAGCCTTACAAGTTGATTATAAGAATGTTTAATGTTTTCATGTATATTGTTCCTAATTTCCATGACATTAGACTTTAAAGATCCTATGTTTGTAAAATGTATTGAAAAGTTATGTAATAAAAGGTGGGATTCCATAGTTGGTATCAATGGATAGTTTAGTTATTTATAGAAATTAGGCTATGAAAACTTTAGTAAGAACCCTACATAAAAGTTTAAATATAGGAGAACTTCCTAGTATTTTTGTGAAAAATTATCTAAGTGGTTTCCGAACAAATAAATACCTGTCTGGATACGAACAAGTGGATGTGGCTATGGAAAAGATGTACCTAGGAGTGAATACTCCAACAAGGGGTTTTGGGCTTGACCTAGGGTATCCTGGTACATGATAACAGGCTTTGATGCACTTTTAGATTGACAGTCTTGGGGGATATAATTGGTTAATCGCAAGATTTTTATGACTCATTATGAAGTATTTATGGAGAAATGTAATTGTTTAAGCATGATATTTTAAGATATAAAATCCTTTATAGGTAAAGGATTCTTAAATGAAATAAGATTATAACTAAGGTTTTATTATTTTAGAAACATGAGTGCAATAGGAGGAACCATGTAAATGGTGACCGCAATGGATCATGTGCTAACGAATCTTTGATGGAAGATGAAATGGAAACTTTTAGAAGAATGATAAACCAACTGACTCAAGTTATGGGAAATAATGTGAATCCCGCTAAGATATCGATCTCACTGCCAAGGTAACAATATTCTGTCGAGTCCTTTATGAATCAATGACCACCATCCTTTAGTGGATCAAACAACCCATTTATTTCTGAACATTAGATTAGCACTATTGAGAATATATTTTCTGTGATCTACTATTCGGAGCAAGAGAAGGTCACCCGAGTTGTTTAACGCTTAGAGGGAGAAGCTGACCAGTGGTTAGAGTTGATAAAAAACACGAGGCCAAGAGTGTAGGTTGAAGATATGTAGTGGGAAGAGTTCATAGGGATCATATTCAATAAGTATTTCCCTCATTCTATGAGAACAAGAATAGAGAAGGAATTTCTGGAGCTGAAGAAGAAGGAGAATGAATTTGTTGGAAGTTACAAGATGAAATTCACAAGGCTTTCCCGTTACAACTCTAGATTTTTCGTGGATGCAAATGCTAAGGTTGATAGATTCTTTAGTGGAATAAGAGCACATATATGGAATTATATATCCAATTGAGACTATGAAAACAATGAGGAGATCGTGCAGAGTGCAATGAAAGTCGAACTAGAGTTTGGTGAGATGTGATGGTATCATAAATACAATGACAGGAAGAGATTGATGGAACCAAGAATAGAGAGGATCTTTGATTAGGGAAGTGGAGAAAAGAAAGTGCAATGTCCCAGATGTAATAAGTGTGGGAAAACGCATTCATGGAATTTCCTTTGTGGGAGCAGGAAGTGATACAAGTGTGGAAAAGATGGCCATATCACACGGAATTTTCGTAGTGAGGTGAAGCCTCAACTCCCAAACACTAAAGACAAAGGGAAGATAGATCTGACCCTACTTGATGTCCAATTCTATAAGTGTGGACAACTTGGGAAATTTTCCAACCATTGTCCAAATCCAAGGGCAATGGAGGGGAACCACCATCATCCTCATCAATGTCTAAGGGGGAAACTTCATGCTTTCTCTATCACAACAACTTATGTTAAAGCACCAAATGATGTGGTGTCATATACTATTGTTGTTCTCTCAAAGCTAGCTAGTGCATTGTTTGATTCTATTTCTACACATTACATTATTTCTTCCAAGTTTTCAAAGAATTTAGAATCAATACCTAAATTGATTAAATTAGAGTTATCTGTCAAGACTCTTGGTGGGATTATCCAATCATCATCTATGTTTAGAAACTCTAGTATTTACTTATGTGAGAACAATATTATCACAAATATAGTAGTCATTCCCATGCTGGAATTTGACATTATACTAGGGATGGACTGGCTCTCAAAGTATAATGCTAAGATCAAATAAAGAAGTAATGAAATTTTAGTAGTCTTGAATGGAAAACCTACAATTATATTCAATGGAGAGATATCTCAACCTTATCTTTGTCTAGAATAACCCCACATAACTTTCTTTATGGAGTTAATCAGTGAATAAGAAGAAGTAAATGAGAGTATAAGGATAGAAAGTTTCCCCATCATCTATAAATACATTGATGTATTTCCTGAGGAGTTACCTAGACCTACCTCGAAAGATAGATAGAGTTCTCTATTGAACTCGTACATGGATCTCATCTGATATCAAATACCCCATATAAAATGGAAAATGTAGAGATAGAGGAATTAAAGAAGAAACTACAAGATATTTTGGAGAAGGGTTTTATCCGTCCAAGTGTGTCTCATTGGGGAGCACCTTTTCTATTTTTGAAGAAGAAGGATGGATCAATACGACTATTCATTGATTATAGAGATCTAACCGGGATCACAGGGAAGAACAAATACACTCTCCCAAAAATTGAGGACTTATTTGACCAACTTCATGGGCCTATATTCTTCTCTAATATTGATATTCAATCCGGTTATCATCAATTGAGGGAGAATAAAGAAGATATTCCAAAAACTGCCTTTCGATCAAGATATCGACATTATGAGTTTTTTGTTATGCCTTTTAGACTGACTAATGCACCTTATATTTTTATATATTTTATGAAGAGAGTATTTAAGGAATACCTTGATAATTTTTTTCTAGTTTTTATTAATAATATTCTAATATATTACAAAGGTCGTGAGGAACACGAGGATCATCTAAGGGTTATTTTTCAAACTCTGCAGAAGGAGAGGCTTTTTGGAAATTTCAAAAAATGTGAATTTTGGTTACAACAAGTTTCTATATTAGGGAACATTGAAACTAATGATGGAATCATAGTTGACCCTTAAAAAAAATGTTGTATAATAGTAGCCTTAACCTACAACAATTAATCAGGTTTTTAGTTTCCATGGATTAGTGGGATATAATAGGAGGTTTGTGAAAAAAAATTCACCAATTTCTAATTCATTTACCAAGTTAACTCGAAAAGGGGTCAAGTTTTTCCGGACAAAGGAGTGTGAGGAATGTTTCCAAGAGATGAAGAAGAGATTAGTCACTTCACTCGTGTTAACTCTTCCCTAAAGTGGAGAAGGATTAATTATTTTTAGTGATGCATCTATGAAAGGGATTGGGTGAATTCTCATGAAAATTAACAAATCATTTCTTATACATATCGATAGTTGAATACTCATGAGAAGAACAATCCTACGCATGATCTGGAGGTAGCTGTGGTCGTTTTTCCTATGAAGATATGGAAGCACTATCTTTATGGGGAGAAATGTGTTATATACATAGACCATCAATGTTTGAAGTATATTTTTACACAAAAGGAATTTAAAATGAGACAAAGGATATGATTATAACTTTTTAAAGACTATGATTGTTTAATTCATTATCATCCTGGAAGAGAAAACAAAGTCACTAATGCATTAATCAGGAAAGACCCAATTTTTCTTTCCATGATGAGGATTCAAAGAGATCCTTTGATCATTGACCTAGTAAAGCTGGATATAAGAATTATAAGGTAAGGTACATCATCAACCTTAACCCAAATGATTTCTTAATAGTCATTACTAGAGAAGATAAAGAAAGAACATAAAGAAGATCCTTTGTTACAGAAGAAGTATGAGGCTGTGAATGATTTGAAGTTTCCTGAGTTCAATATTGATCTAGAAGGTGTATTGAAATTCTGTACAAGACTATGTGTTCCATCTATTCTGAAAATAAAGAAGGAGGTGACGGATGAAACTCATAGCTCCACTTTCTCTATACATCCAGAAAGCACTAAAATGTAAAGAGACCTTCATGATCATTATTGGTGGGATAATATGAAAAGGGAGATTACTAACTACGCTTCAAGGTGCCCATTATGTCTGCATGTGAAGGCAGAGAGACAACTTCCTAAAGGGGTATTTCAACCACTACCCATACCAGTATGGAAGTGGGTCAATTTCTCAGTGGGCTTTGTCAATGGTCTCTCAAGAACATCTAACGAAAATAATGTGATATGGGTTATTATGGACCATCTCACCAAGACTTCCCATTTTATCTCAATTGGGGAAGGTTTATATTTTGATCAACTTGTCCGAATTTATGTAAAGGAAGTTGTAAGGTTGCATGGAGTTCCACTTTCAATCGTATTTGATCGTGATCCAATGTTCAGATCAAAATTTTGGAGAAGTATTCCACATGATCTATGTACCGAATTGAATTTCAGTATGGCCTATCACACCAAACCAATGGAAAATATGAAAGGACTATTAAAACACTCAAGAACATGTTGATAACATGCTCCATGGAAATTAATGGTCAACTGGATCAACATATCCCATTAGTCGAGTTCTCTTACAACAAAATCTTTTACTCGAGCATTCAAATGGAACCCTGTGAAGATCTATATGGGAAGTAATGTATATTTCCTACTTGATGGGATGAAGTTAGTAAGTGAAAACTTCTTGGGCAAGATCTTGTGTAAGAGATGATAGAAAAGGTCAATGCCATCCAGCAACACATTAAGGATACTCAGAGTCAGAAAAAGTGCTATGCCAACAACAGTTGAAGTTACTTGGTGTTTGATGTTGGTGATAAATTATTTCTTTTAATTTCACCTCGGAAGAGTGTCATGAGGTTTCTAAAGGAAAGGAATCTCATCCCTAGGTACATTGGCCCCTATGAAATCCTTGATCGTGTATGAGGAGTGGCCTATCAGCTTGCACTTCATCCAAATATAGCACAAGCTCATGATGTATTCCATATATCCCTCTTGAGAAAGTACATACCTGACCCTTAAAATGTACTAAATCTAGAGGTGGTACAACTGGCACATGACCTATCTTTTGAGGAGCAGTTTGTGGAGATTTTGGATCAAAGAGACAAGGTTCTACTCAAAAAAGACTACCCACCTTGTTAAGGTGTTATGGAGGAACCCCAAATATAAAGAATCCACATGGGAACTAAAGGACTCTATGAGGCAGAAGTACCCACACCTTTTCTATTCTGAGGGTACAAGTTGAAATTTCAGGGATGAAATTTCTTATGGGGGAGACTGTAATGACCCAAACTTTTTAATAATACTTGTTTATGGAATTTGTGTATTATTTTATTTTATACCCAACAAAACTATATCCTTTAATTAATAAAGTGATTATAATTAAAATAATATGACAGGGTTTTGACTGTTATATGACCCCTCATCAATATGATCGTTGGAAACTAAATTCTTAACATTATGATTAATTTTTATGAATACAAGTGATCATGGATAATTAATATTGAAAAAAGAGTCGATGGTCTCATCCAGTAGACTCGGTCCATATGAAGCCCATAAATCAGAGCCTGGGAAGGAGGTTGCATCACTAGGCTTTTCTCTGGACCAAGCCGAAGATGAGCTTCAACATGTGAAGCTTGAACATAATTGACTAAGGTAGAAGGTCAAGCTAATAGAATTCACCACTCGGGAAATGTTGTCTGAGTAGCCCCAAGATTCTATCACCATAACACAACTTACACTTATGTCCTATGCAAGTTTTATAAGGGTATATGTAACAAGGACTTAGTTTCTTTGTGTTATCCTTTTTGTATAAAAAAATTGTTATTTATTCTTATGGAAAAATTTGTGTATTTCGAATGACTGGATAAATATAGGATGAATTTTTAGAAGTACCATATTACTGAGGAAATTTTGAAAAAGGGTATTTTAAAATATTTTTTATATACTTTAAATAATTTAAAATGTAAATTTTTTGGGCATATTTAATGGTGAAGTTATATAATAGCATAAGTAAATAACTATTTCCAAAATTATTAGTTAAGTATTAGTATTTATTTTGAGTAAATAGTGTTTTTAAATAAAAATTTAAAATCTAATAATTTGAAAATTATTTTCATCAAATAGAGTTCATTTTGGAATTCAGAGCATCGATATTAGATTTGGGTGAATTTATGAGATTTTTATATAATGTTTTGTTTTCTCGTGAGTAATAAAAATACAGTTTTGAGTTTTAGAGTGATTAATGACATCATTAATGATGTAATAATGATGTAATAATTTTTGTCGACTTTTGAATAGTAATATATGTTATGATGTGTCCCAAGTGGCCAATACCATGGGAAAATACCATGGGAAATCCCAATGTTTTTCAAATACCACCTATGAGGTGTCCCTTAGAAATTAATAATATATTCCCTCACTTTTGTTATAAATACCAACCCATTCCTTCATTACTTCCATTAAAATTCATCATCAATGAAGGTATAGTCTTTTTACCTCCCAAAGAGTCCTCCCAAGGTTCCCACTACCCCCAAGGTCCCAACCTTTAAGCTTTAGAAGTTACTCTTCAAAGTAAGGTATCCTTTCACCCTCCTCTTTTAAGCCATGACTTACTTTATGTCATGTCTTCTAGTTTCCATATTCTTATGTTGGGGGTATGTTCTTCTAAGTCATTATTTCTGTAAATTTTATTTCAAAATGATGAGAGACCCTTTCCACTCTCATCAACATATTTTTCTGAATTTTAAGCGATGGCGTTAGGCTGCTGATTGTTTTTGTAAAAGAAATAACATCTTCTCTTTTCATTCAAGTTTTCTTTTCATGTGGTATGTCATTGAAATATAAATACCATGTTATTATTTATTTTTATTCTATACCATACTCTATTATGAGTTATTTATGATTTGGTGACACTTGCACCCTCTCTTTTCAATAATTTCTAAAACTGTGTTGTATAGTCGTTATGCTGTAGAATTTTCATCTCAAAATCTCTCTCTTTCTCAAGAAATTATTTTGTTTTATTTATGTGAATACCCAAATCAATTTTAATTTATAGGGGTATTCATCAAGACCTAAAATTGATCTATTTTATTCTATAATTTACATATATATAACCCTCACTCCATTTACATGGGTTATAAATGACATAATTATCATATTTTTAAGCACTTTTAAAACGTCATGATTTTGAAGTGAAACCCATTTATTTTACTCTCTATGGGTTATTTATGAAATATATTATTATGATATATGTGGATAACATTAAAATAAATCCATATTAATGGTGTTCCCGGATAGCACTCCAATTCATTGGGTAAAGAGTTTAATCTCTAGAGATGAAAAGTTTCACGATACCTTGGCGAATAACCATGGTACTTTTTATGACACATTGTGGATGAACCTTGGTGATATATTCATGAATGTATAAATTAAATGTTCTAAAAACTTATTCTATTTAGAATTAATGTTCTTTTTATTATGATATGCCTCTTCTTCCATTTCTCATGTCTTTATGTTTTTCATCAAGTTCTTATTGATATCAAAAGTTAACTGATTCCCTTGCTTTATTTACTGGGCCTTCTGCTCACCCTTTCCTTTAATGTATGTCTCCAGGTTATGAGATATAGAAATTGTACTTAGGATGAACCTTTTATGAATCCTTAAAAGTGTATTACAAGAATGTTTAATGTTTTCATGTATATTTTTCCTAATTTCTGAGAAACTAGACTTTAATGATCCTCTGTTTGTAAAATGTAATGAAAAGTTATGTAATAAATGGAGGGATCCCATTCCATGAAAATTTTATTATTTTAAAACACTAAAATGACTTTATGACCATAACCATCAAACGATAATTTATAATAACATTCCTTTGATTCATATATTTCAAAATTCTATATTTGGTCATTCTTTAATTATTACAGTGTAATTTGAATTTATTTTACTAGTTTGGACCCCCCAGACACTTGTTTTTAAAATGATTTTTTACCTTTTAGAAGTGTATTCCACGTAATTCCAGCCACACCAGATGTCATATTGAGGTGTTTTTTATGAGTACATGTCAAAAACAACTCATTAGTGTTTTCCCATGATTTCAAAAAAATCACAGGTCGTTTTATAAAGTTTCGACCATCCCACATACATTTTAGTGTTTTAAAACCTGAAAAATGTGTTTACTATCATAATAAGAATACCATAATTTTAAATGATGCTTAATATATTCCTATATTTAAAAATTAAATATACAACATTGTATCATGATTTTAGGGAAATCCGATGTCATTTTTATGGTTTTGACCCCTTGTCACTTGTTTTTAAAGGATTTTGTACCTTTTAGAAGTATATACCAAGAAATTTTGACCACACCACACATAAAATTGATGTGTTTTCTACTAGTAAATGTCCAAAACAAATCAGCAGTGGTTTTCTCATGATTCCACATCAATATGATGTTGTTTTTTTTTGGTTTTTACCATCACATGCACATTTTAGTCTTTTAAAACACTAAAAATGTGTTTTCAACCATAATGAGAAAATCAGAATTTAGAATAACATGTCTCCAGTTCCTATATTTTACAATTAAAATTATGATTTTTTCTTGTTATTTTGGAGAAATATGATATCGTTTTCCAGGTTTCGACCCCCCAACACTTGTTTTTAAAGGCTTTGGTACCTTTTAGATATGTATATAGAGTCAAAACCAATGAAACAATCTCAGATTGTTTTCAAAATTATAGATAATGATCTATAATTCATTTTTTATGTGTAAGAATCAACCCCACATCAATCTATCACAATATATATTTATTATGAAACTAATTGGATGTTTTTAATATAAAATGTTCATTTTAGTTTTATTTATGGCTGTTGTATGTGTTCTTTGAAAATGGGGGAATAATTAATGTAATTTAGAATTTACCTCAGCGAGATGATCTATAAGGATGGAAATTTCCCCATGGATTGTAGTGGTCATCCGCAGAAATAATGAAACTAAATAATTTTCCATTTTTGACCACCATTGATCCTATTTTTTCTTATAACATTTTTTTCTTGAGAATTTTTTTTCAATCATGCAATTTCTCTTTATGATTCTAGATCAGCAGCACTTCTCCTTCCCCCACTATGTGTAGCAGTAATATATGTCACCACCCTAAACAAGATAACTAATGGATTAGGCCCAAAACCTATCCCCCATACTCATTCAGGAATCTTCTTCCCTAAAACTATTCCAACAACATTGTTCTGGGTAACAGATGATGATTGTGAAGGGTTTGCATCCCAAACTTCCTGAATTTTAACCTAATAAAAAAAATATTTAAATTTTTTTTTAAAAAATCCAAACATTATAATTTTATCTAATTAATAAAATTTTCATTATTTTTTATTTTTATTTCAAAAATATACAAACATAATAATGAGAATTATATTATAACAACAAACATTCCTTAAACCCAATTAATTTGGGCCAGCTAAATGTATCAAATAATGCCAAATTGGAATCCTTTGATCCATGTATGAGTTCTCTTTTTAATTTGGTTTAAGGTGTGTGAGTTGTTGTAATATATTTTTCATTGTTATGTTATTAAAATAATTAAATAATATAAAATATTAATGAAAAATACTTACTCCAACATCTTTGGTAGGGTCATTTATAAAACTACCATCGAGTATCATATGCACTTTAACCAACATAAATGTTCATACAACAGAGTGACCTAATTCATTCTCCTTTATAAAATATAAATATGTTATAAATAAGCTTTAGTTATAATTAAATTATATAAATAATAATGAATAAAATACAAACCAAAATTCTTATTTTTCTCAAAATACTCTGAGACCAGACAATGTCATGAATGAATTTATTTTCAGGATTTCCAATATTTTTTAAGATAATTCCTATTAAAAAATAGAAACATTAATAAAAATTATAATTTCATTGTGTTTATGCTATTATGATACTCAAAAATATGAAATTAACTCATGAGATGCATCTCTATTGATTTCGACAAAGTGCTTCCATTACTCGTGATAAATGCCTTCAGGAACTTTCTCATATATTTTTTTTGATCTTTGAGAAGTTTCATTAAACTCATTCCCTAATCTATATTTAAAAAAATCTATTTCTTCAACAAAATTTTCGAAGTCCATGGGTGTGAAACGATGTCAAGGAATTCAAAATGAAAAAAACCTAAAAATAGAAAAATATTTTATAAGTATATTAAAGATTTTTACTCATGTATTTTAAATTAGTTATCAATGAACACTAAATTAATATTACCTTTACTTGAGTATCAAAGACCTAATTTTTAAAATCTATATGAATATGCCTCCAATCATTAATCTTAACAGGAAAGATCAATGTCTTGTAAAGAAGCTGCCCATGAATCTGCCCATAGATTTCCACATCGTCACTGGTAAGAAAACTAGACTCATCAAATAGAACAATAATTTGGAGGTCCATAGGGTCCCTTACATATATTGTGTTCATATTTTTATCCCTTATGCAGTTGTCTTTATATGTCTGAAAAATAGATTAAACAATTATTAAAATATTATGATTTTTTGAAAAATGACATATATAACAGTATTGGTAACTTGGAAATATTCCATAGATGGAGGGACGATCAACTTATCCATCATTATAAGTGAATCAGGTGGTGGTCTACCAATGAAATATGGGGAAATAGTTGGATTACTAGTAGTCTCAAGTACAACAGAATCCCTAGGATCCACAAAAGATGATGGTAGTGGTGGCGTTCTTCGAGAGGATGATTTTATAGGATCCTGAATTTTATTTATTCTCGGAATTCATACATTTCAAATGGTTAACATATATTAAATATATAAAAAATAAAAAACTAAATTCTTTAAAAAGAACAAGAAAAAATAGTACAATGTAAGTATGTATGAAACACTTATTAATGGGAAATTGTAATATATTTTCATGACCAATTTATACATTCAATTATATTTATCTTCATTATCTTTAACTTTATCAATATCCATTTAGACGAGTCCTTCATTTTCACCCTCTATTTTAAGTTCTACTATTTTAATATTCTCACGAAAAACTTGTTCAATGTTTTGTGGTTGATGAGGTTCACTTTCACAAATAACGAATTGATATTCATTGTCGATATCATAAAAGTCTCTCATATTTAAGTGTGAAAAAAATCCAAACATCATGTATTTCATCGTCCACATATTAAACCATCTTCGATTATGAAGCCAAGATAAATGGATCATGCACTGTACTCTCACTGGTATCCATAAAGCGAGAGAAGTTTATAGATGTAAAATTTAATGAATATTTCATTATACCCCTATCAATTATGACCCACATTCATTTGAATAAGACCACTAAAAACTATCTGTGATAGTTTAATTTGTTTATATAATTCATCTTCCTATAATTTCTCTCCTCTTTAAGTGTAAATACACCACTATTTTGAGTGTTCAGGTGTTCTTCACAATAAATTGTAGAATACCTAAATCCGTGAATATTGTAGGCATCAAATATCTTAGCCTGCCTTAGTGGATCTTGAGCCATAAACATTAAATCCTTTGATATTTTAGCCTGATTTGCAACATACATTATCTAGAAAATAAGATACAAGCTATTACTTTCAACATCGACAAAATAACCACATGTTAATAACATGAATACGAGTATATATTTACATTAAACGTGAACCATTCTACAAGCACCTTATTAAAAAAATTTGTTAATTCCATCTAATTTTGAGATCAACCCCTTAGTCACCTATTTGTTTGCAGTCACAATTCTTCAATAAATTGATCTAAAATAACATTATTGAGTATCACATATCTATGTGCTTGTAGAAACTCAAATTAATTTAGTGTAAAATTTGACCACATTCCAATTTGTTGTCCAATAGTTGGAAATACCAATTACTAATTTTTAGAATGAGAATTAGTGTAGATTCCATAAACATGTCCATCATGATCAAATCTAGTCTCAATCCCATTCAAATACCTAGAACAGAAGTCCAATCACTCTTTGGTAATATAACCGTCAATAATAGAGCCTTTTGGTGGAGCTTTATTACTCACATATGATTTCAAATGACCTAAGTACCTGATGAAAAAAATAAAAAATATATTTAAAAAATTGTGAAATTATTTTCAAAAATTGAATTCACCAATGAAAATAAAAAATATCAATGTACCTATCAATTATATACATCCATTGATAGTGTACCAGTACACCATTTTTATCTTCATCAACCAAATTAATAGTCAAATGAATCATGACTTTGAATAATGAAGGGGTAAATAACATCTCCAAATGACATAGTGTCAAAAAAATCTTTCTTTATGTTTATCAATATCTATTGGATTTATAGTTTTTCTACAAATAACTTTGAAAACGGAACAAAACTCAACTAGAACCACAGTTACTATCTTATGTAACATATGAAAAAAATACAACATCAACAACTAACACATCAAAATATGTGAGTCATGAATTTCCAATCCATGTTATTTTTGATGTTTTAAGTCAACACACCATGATATGTTACTTTAATATCCATATGGCACATTTATATTCTTTAAATTTCAAAAGAATATGTATTTCTCAGGATTTTTCACTGTAAAAATAGATAAAGGATACTTTCCATTCTCATTTTCCCACAAACCATGATTTATATTCATTGAATCCAAATTCGTCAAGGTATTAAGGCGATCCTTTGATTTACTTTCTTCATTAATAACTATTAAAATTACGTTATAAGATACGTTACTATCAATATTTATTACATCAACTTATGATGTATCAAATTAAAATCCCAATAATAATGTTTAAAAAATATACTTCTTTTCTTCCATTATTGTGCTCCAACTTCTTTGGATATTGTACCTCATACCCTTTTCTCCCATTCCTTAAACTGATGACATTTTCCAAACTATCCAATAATATTCATAAATTTTCCAAGATTTATAAACCAGATAACACCTTTTCTGACTTTCTCATTTTAATATCCCCATTCAATCAGGTCTCGTTAAAACTGAATTTGTGATAAGTAAAAATAAATCGATGATGAAACATGAAACACCATTTTATACTATGAGTCAATCATTGATTTTCAAAATCAAAATTACAAACTGGACATGACAAACAAGAATGAGTGTTCCAACCTGATAAATTTTCTAGACAAAGAAATTCACTAATTGTCCACATTAAATCAGAAGGCATTTTGAATATTTTTCTCATTAAAGCATCATATGTTTCCATACCATCATCTGATAACTTCCTCAATTATTTTATTAGAGAACTAAAGAATACATAAATTTCATTTCTAGGAATTTTATTTGTAGGAATAATCATCGAAATAATGAAAGTATTCTTATTCATTCACATCCATGGAGGTATATTATAGGGTATTCAAACAAGTGGTCAAATTATATAATTATTTCTTAAAGTACCAAAATGGTTAAAACCATCAGAAGATAATTCCAAATGTAAATTCTTAGGATCCAAGGAAAAGTCTAGATATAAATAATCTTACATATTCAATGATGTGGAATATTTTGGTTGTATCATCAAGCCATCGTTAATATCATGAGCATGACACTTCATGTCGTATTCCATATTAAATTACATGAATAATATTTTCATGTGTGGTTTCATATTAAAGTAACACAATACCAATTCATGAGTTTTATTCTTCTACTTATTCCTAGTGTTTCATTTATTTATACTCTCATTTTTGTTAGTTGAATTCAATATTATTGTATGAAAACTTGTGAATTCTTCTTTATCAGACTCTTCTCCCTACTAAATCATGAAATCATTAGGGAATGAATATATATTTGTATAATCAAGTCCATGTTTGTTGATGAATTTTTTCATCTCATAGAATGATGTAGGGATATTATCTTCACTTAATGAATCATGAAGAAACTCTAAAATCATGGACATTTCTTTGTGAGAAATTCCAAAGAGTTGCTTGATATGATAAAAATTAAGTAGAAAAGACAACTTCATCTACATAGAACACCCTTCATAGAGTTCTTATTTTCCATCTTCAACTAATTCATAAAAATAATTTTCTAGGTCACTAAACTTTTAAACAAGATTAACCTGTTCAAGATAAAATGAAGGTTCTGTTGATCTATTAAAATATTATACATTTTATTCTTCGAAACCAAATGCATCATTAAACAAATATCAAATGGAATTATTCTCTGATGGGTCACATTGTATTTCATTGGCAGTATTATAATTATTTTAACATACCATAAAATTTTATTCACCATGTCCAATACAATATACAAATCCCACAGGAAACTATTTCAATATCAAATTTTCATATATTTAATTTCTAGGCAACCATCACAGGAATTTACAATTAGGACATGGACACTTTATTCTAGCATTCACTGATCGGTTTTCAATTGCACAATCTAAAACTTATTCCAAAACCTTATCATATCAAGGTGTTTCTTGAGGTAAATTAATCCAACTTTTATCCATAGGTATTGGATTTTATTCACCCTATACATTTAGATAAAATGATATAAATGTTTAATGAAATAGGTATAATCAAAATTAAATATCACCCAACTTCTCCATTGACCCTTTCATAACAACTATAAAGGAAAATAGGATGAACTAAATATTGAACTTTTTCTTAGTAAATTTATACTATAAAAACATGAATCAAATAAATTATTATTTCTCACAAACATAGATGAATAATGATATAAATTATATTACCACCACATTTTAGCATAAAGAAATTTCATGAACGTTATAAATGATACGAAATATGTATTTCTAAATTGAGTGTTGGAAGATGAAGTGTATTTCTTAGTAAAGATAAAATTAATATTTTAGGTTAAAAAATGATCTATATGAATTAGTATAAGGCTCAAGAGAATGGTATTTAATGTTATATAAATTCTTTGAAAAATTAATATTAAATAATGGAAGTTTAGAAAATGGCCTCTATATTAAATATGATAAAGATAAATAAATTTCTGATATTTTATATGTAGATTATATTATTTTTATGGGAGAAAAATATAATTTTGTATTCTACCCTAGTGTAGTAACTATGGAGGGTTCATTCAAATGAAAAATTAGCTACATTGATCAATGTATGAACCATTTCCCAGGATCTACCTAAGACCAAGTGCACCCCATTAAAAATATGAATACAATGTATACCTTATTTGGATATCACAATATGTCATGTTTACCCAAAATATTCAACTCTATCTGTCCATATTCTATTTAACTGGTTTTGTGTGACATCATGTTGTTCTATGAATTATATAAATCTACTATGTTTACATGACATAGAATTTTATGTTCCTTCAATATGATCTAAACATAAAAAACATGATGTTAACATAAATTTGAATAATTTGTATTGTAATTTTCAAATCAAAGGATAAAAAATAAGACATTTGACTCAAAAATAAATAGACTACACACTATAATTAGTTCTCTTAAAATAATTTTATTTAAAGTAAAATCAATGAAACTATGTTGGTTGTTCCAGTTACCATAACCAATAATCGATTATCATGCATGTAAAACTTAACCCAAAATATTATATCTTTATTCGATAGATTTTATTAAACTAAATGATTCATCACATATGCATACAATATGATGCATTTTGATAAATTTAAAAAGGGTCTAATATCTTATTTTCAAGGCCTTTATCCATAGAGACCTTTCCTAGGTTGCTGATGGAACCATGTGTGACCCTAAACCCTACTAACAATTCATCATGAGTTGTAAAATATTCTCAATTATGTATATTTAAAAAATTATAGGCGTTAAAATATATAGAAGAAAGTGGAATTCATTAATACAAAATACAAAACATGAAATTATGAATGATCTAGATTCCATAATATGCTTATATAATAAATGAATTTATTTTTTAAATTTAAAAGAACATAACCAAAATAAATTATTATTATAACTCCAAACAAATAACTAATAAAATCCAAATAACACATTATAAAGAAAAATTACACATATACATTAATGTTAAATGAATAAAAAACGTACACTTTTTATCAACCATGATTTTACATCTAATTATACTTAATAATAGATTTAGGGTGAGGATTATGAACCCTTTAAGGAGGGTCTACATTGTCGGTGGGGAGGGGATGTGTTTCGGTGAGAGGGAGGTCAGTGGGGGGGGGGTATGTATTGCCAATGAGGAGGGGAAATGAAAGCCAGGGAGAGGGAGGTAGGGGGTCATGTGGGTCGGGGACTCTACCGAGAAGGGAGAAGGTAGGTTGTAGGGGTGGTGGGAATGTCGGTTACATGGTCATGGTCACCACTGGGGAGGAGAGAGGAGGAGGTCAAGGTAATGGGGAAATAGTTTTGGGGCCGGGGGAGGGATTGGTGTCATGCAGTGGAAGTGGGGAGGGGAGGAATTATTTTTAAAAAAAACATTTATGGGTAGTTTAATTGAAACCACCTCTATATGTTTTGGTAACCAAATTTATTTTTTGATGGTTATTGGAACCACTTCTAATAAACTACTGATAAGTAGTGCTTTTTTATAATGTAATTAAAATGGTGATTGATGGATGACCAAGACTAAAAATAGTTATAGAGATTTGTAGTTTCCTATGATTAGTTGGCTGTCCATGAAAACAATGAAATGGTTACATTTGTTTTAGGAAAAAAAGACACGAAGAGAGATTCAAGGAGTTAATGAAAATTCTAGTCACAACTCTTGTACTCACACTCACCTCAAGTGGGATTCATTCGTGATATACAATGATTCCTCAAAAAATAATTTGGTTATATACTCATGAAAAATGACAAATTGATAGCACATGACTTAAGATAATTGATGGTACATCATGAAAATTACCCAACTATTGATCTAGAATTAGAATCAGTAATATTTTTCTTAAAAATTTGGAGGCATTATCACTATGGAGAGAAGTTTGACATACATACTGAGAAAAAAACTATTTATTAGGTTGTGCACGTGCATCAATTTTATCCATCCACCTAGGATATAGAAAGATGTATAAATGGAATTGAGAGAACTTATAGTGGGATAATATGAATATGGATATTAATAAATAAGAAACGATGTTCATGGTATTATTTTATATTAATAGAGAACAATATAAATTTAAGGGGAAGATGTAACCATTACCCATATTGGTATATAAATGGGAGAATATCACCATGGAATTTATCACAGGTCTTCCAAATACATCTAAGGGAATCAATGGATATGAATTGTGGTATATCACCTTAAATTGACTTACCACTTCATCTCAATCCATTAAGACTTATCACTTGAACAAATTTACAAGATATGTATTATAGAAGTGGTTGTACTTCATAGAACTCTACTGTTGATTGTATCTGATCAAGAATTTTGGTTCACATCAATGTTTTAGAGGACCTTAAGAAGGAATTGTACAAGTGTTAAAATTTAGTACAATATATCATCATAACAAGATAGTGAATTTGAAAGGACTATTTAAACTATAGAGGATATTCTTAAAGATTTCCCTATAGAGTTTAAAAAAGGATGGGATCAATGTTGGGGCACGGAGCCCGACGCCGTATTAGAAGCCATCGTTGTAGAAACACAAAAGAGGAGAGAAGATTTCACCCGAAGATCTTTTATCATCACCCGAAGGAATTTTACACATCACCCAAAGGATTTCCACATCACACCTGAAGGAAGTTTTACAACGCACCCAAAGGATTTTTCACTCAAAAAACGACACCCATGAACGTACCATTTTTGTTCGTACCGCCGATCATCACAACCGGGACACGCCACTTGATCTCCGCAACCAAGAGGAATTTCGATACATGGCACCATCATCGTCGTCATCTTCAGTCATAACCGTCGTTGACACACCATCATCGTTGACATCATCACCTCTGCTTCATTCACACCATCTTCGCTTCGTACCAGTTACCACAAACGCATAAACCCCTTTGCTGCTCTCTCTTGGTGGCTACATCTTTGCCAGCCCACATTCCAAAGCATGCTACTGCATCCTCTTAAATAGACACCGAGCCCATATATCCAATTAATGGATTCAACATTCATAATTCCATCATTATTCCACCAATTAATATTGGGAATAACTCTTCATTAATGTTGGAATAAAATCCTCCATTAATGTTGAGAAAATCCCTCCATTAATATTTTCTCTCTCTTTATAATTAAAAATTTTAAATCATCAATCCCAACAATATCCACCATGATTTAAAATTCAAATACTGCAAAGCCATCTCCACCATCTGGTCCAATTTGATCACCAAATCCACCAAGGTATAAATATCACCCAATGAACGGAACACGCCACATGACCCCTGCGACCAAGAAGACTTTCGATATTACATCAACACCGTTGATACCGCCATCATTTTCTGATGACATCTGAGTCCTTGATAAGCTGCTCCACCAGATGCTTGCCACCATTTTCTACAACTGAGTGCTTCCACCAACCCCCCTCTGATACCACTATTGGGGCACAGAGCCCGGCGCCGCAGTGGAATCCATCGTTTCATAAACACACAAGAGGAGAGAAGATTTCACACGAAGACCTTTTATCATCACCCGAAGGAATTTTACACAGCACCCAAAGGATTTCCACACCACACCCGAAGGCATTTTTACAACGCACCTGAAGGATTTTTCACTCAACACACAACACTCATGAATGTACCATTTTTGTTCGTACTACCGATCATCACAACCAGGACACGCCGCTTGATCTCCGCAACCAAGATGACTTTCGATACATGGCACCGTCATCATCGTCGTCTTCAATCATCGCCGTCGTTGACACACAATCATCATCAGCGTCATCACATCTACTTCATTCACACCATATTCACTTCGTACCGGTTACCGAAAACGCAGCAACCCCTTTGCTGCTCTCTCTTGGTGGCTACATCTTTTCCAGCCCACATTCCAAAGCATGCTACTGCATCCTCTTATATAGACACCAAGCCCATATCTCCAATTAATGTAGTCAACATTCACAATTCCATCATTATTCCACCAATTAATATTGGGAATAACTCTTCATTAATGTTGGAAAAAAATCCTCCATTAATGTTGAGAAAATCCCTCCATTAATATTTTCTCTCTCTTCATAATTCAAAATTTTAAATCATCAATCCCAACAATCAACACCATCATATAGTCATTTTCTAATAAAACAATAGGTTCAACTCAAGAATTCAGAATGATATATATGAATTCCTATACAAAAATGAATTTAAAACTCTAATATATTGGGATGAAGTTATATAAAGGAATCTATCATACCTGAATTGGTAGAAGAGAAGACATAGAATGTCCAAGATATTCAATAATAATTAAGAGTTTCACTGAGTTAGTTGAATATCTACACTGATAATAATCATTAAAAAATGGATTTTGTGGTTAGGGATAAATTATTCATTAGGATCTCTCCAAGTAATATAGTTATGAGGTTTTTGAAGAGTGGAAGGCTAATTCCTATGTATATAGGCCCTTTTGAGATTCATGAATCTGTTGGATCTGTGGCCTATAAAGATTCCATTCCTCAAATATTGTATCAAGTATACGATTTATTCCAGGTATCCTTATTAATAAATTACATATAATATATCTCACATGTATTTAATATATAGGTTTTATGGTTAGATCACGATCTCTATTATGAATTGAAGTCAGTGATTATCATGAATGATAGAGATAATGTTCCATGAAAAAATACCACTCTTATAATCAAGTAGTATGGAAGAATAATAACCATGAAGAGGTAATGTGGGAATATAAGGATGTGATGAAACAAAAATAATTTTCATCTATTTATGACTTAGGGTTTGAGTTGAAATATTTAGGATGAAATTTTTGAACTGGGAAGAATGTAATGACCTCGAATTTTTAAATATGAATAATTTCACACTCTAATACATTCACAGTATAAATTTTAATGTCTTAATATATTTTAAAAAATATTAATTATATTAAAACCTATCTTATTATAAAGGGTAAATAATTTTATAGAAGTTATGAATGACAATGAATAAGAATTCGATAAATCTTAGTAAAATAAATAGTTTTTTAATTACTTATTTTTAATGTATTGTGTGATTTAATTTAGAAGTAAAATTTGAAAAATTGAGAAATTTAATTTGAAAAAATGGAAATAAATTTTTTACTCATCAAATTTAAATTATATTTGGGTGAATTTTTGGTATTTTCTGAAAAATATTATGTTTTTTGTGAATAGTATAAAATACTACTTTTGGAAATATGATAACTTCTATGATATCATCATGTTATAAATTGGGAATAAATTTTTACAAGACCATTATATCAATTTAAAATGGGTTTAAGGAGAAAAAAATGCATTCAAAAAATAATAATTTTAATTTATAAATATATATTTATAATTTTCTAACTTAAGTTATATTTTATTCTAATAAAGAACTATATTTGGTTATTTACCTTTAATTTAGTTTTTCGAAGATTCCATTCTGTTTTTTACTATTTTTAATGAAAATTAATCTCCATTTTTTAATCATAACCCATTAAATAACATGATAATCAATACTACTCATATTTTTTTTAGCTAAAAATATAAAATAATCAATGCCTTATTATAAAATACCCATCGCCAAGGCTATATTAATAACACTCCTCCACACATTTTCACTAACATAAAAAATTAATTTCATTTACAAATATTTATGAAAATACCCCTCTACACATCACCTCTCAAGTACTTAATCCCTTGGTGTGACTAAAGGAAAATACTTAAAATGATTCAGGCTCATTTAACTACTATAAAATGGTAATTTTGACAAGTTATTTTTTATGGGATATATTTCCATCGTAAAGTTTCTTGAAGATATATATTTTTTCAAAGTAACTAATTTTACATCATGAATACTAATTATTTATGATGGAAAATGAAATCTATAACAATACAAATTATTGAAAATGCATACAATAACATTAGAAACTTAGTTGTGATGACTAATACCGATGAATTTCTATATATGTCTCTATTATCCATCTCATCGAGAATTTTTACAATGGGTATAAAAGCCCATAGAAAAATGTTAGGGAAAATCATCTTTTAGAGAAGGACCAAAATATGATTCTAATAACATATCACAATTAATAATTAATTAAAAACCCATGACCTTCATTCCCCTCTCCACTTCTCCCAATCGCAGCTCGCCCTTTTCGAACAAGGCACCTCAGATGATTTCCCCCACCCAAATCTTCTATTTCTATCGATTTTATGAAAATATGGGTTGGAATCATCTTGGTACAGACTCCTCTTATCTCCTCCTTCATTATTTTAGTGATCTATTTGTTTAATCTTACATGAGGTAGTATGGGAAAACCCTAGAATAAGAAATTTACCATATTTTATGGGTTATTTTGTATTTAAGGTATCTAAATAATTATTATTCCATATTTGGACATCTATTGGGTCTTCACTAATTATTCCAATTAATTTGGGATATTTTACTCACTGTTTAACCATTAGATTTAATTTATTTTTATATTTGTTATTTTAGGTTACTACAAGTGTATTATTTTATGTTACTATTAAAAATATGTTTATTATAGAGATTATTTAGGGATATATGATATTTATAGATTTTATCTGAATCTATTTAATTGATCAATTTTATTACATTCTTATGCTGATATGGTTTTTGATGAATTATGATAATACTTTAATTGTGGAAGTGATGTTAAACTATGTTTAATTGTTATATTATGATTGGTTTTAATTTTTTTTTAATTCATGTAAAGATAGTTTTGTAAACATTTGTATGTATGTATATATATATATATGTATATTAACATGTGAATATACATATATAATTTTTTATAGTGCAAGAATATATATATATGTATGAATATTTATATGTATTCATATATTTGATATGTATATTTGTTTAAAAAAATATGTCAAAATATATTTGATGTATTTATATTTAATTAAGAAATCATGTAATATAGATATATAAATTATCATGTAAATATACATATATAAACGTTTTAAAAAATCTGAATGTTTTTTAATATATATATATATATATATTTACATAAAAAACATGTAAGGTTTTTATATATATATATATATATATATTAACATGTGAATATAAATATATAAACATTTTAAAAAACATGTAAGGTTTTTGATATATATACATTTTTATTTATATATATATATATATTTATATTAATATGTGAATACACATACATAGATGTTTTAATAAACATATAAGTATATATATATATATATATATTTGATGTGAATATTTGTTTTAAAAAAAGATAGAAATATATTTTATTATGAAATCTTGTAATATATATATATATATATATTAACTTGTGAATATGAATATATAAAAACTTAAAAAATGTGGAAGGTTTTCAATATGTGTGTGTGTGTGTGTGGGTTTATATAGATTTGAAAAGTATATTGGTTTAAAAAGCGTGTAAAAATATATTTATTATGAATTTTTTTAATATATATATATCAGGTTCTTAGTGGTACAATTACATTCATGAACACACACACCACACACATAGGCTGGAAAGGTAGGCCATGGACCCATAATGGGATAACCCAACCATCAAGCCTTAATTATTTAGTACATGGCCCATTGGCATAGTGGGAATGAATCCCATAACATTTCCCAAAATCCTAGTGTAGCATCATGCCTACATCATCCTGCCTCCGTCACCAGACTTGCATAATGCCTACATTACCGCTTACATGCATCATGCCTGCATCACTTCTTGCCTATATCATCGTCGGTATCAGCACCTAAAAAGTAATGTAACAGTACCTGTGCACACCCAGATTTGAACCCAGGACTGATGCAGAATTACAAAGAGCCTTTACCACTTGGTTAAGCCACAACTGCAAAATTTGTTATTGGGTTATGAGGTTTAGGTGGGTGCCACAACGCGCTTTTCCTTGGCCAAACCCACCACCTAACCACCACACACCACTAACTAAATTTGAGTGTGGAGGGACTAGAACCTGCACCTGTTTCATTGCCAGGGAGTGGCCTCTTTAGACGGTACAACTTAACCACCCCCCCAATCAGCATATATATATATATATATATATATATGTACACACATACATATATAAACGTTTGAAAAAAATATGTATGGTTTTTGATATGTGTGTATAGATTTGATATGTATATTTTTTAAAAAAAATGTGCAAAAATAAATTTGATTTAATTATCTTTCATTAAGAAATTATGTTATGTATATATATATATAACTTCTGAAATAAATAGAAAATTATTATTTTATAAAAATGAGCAGAAAATCAATTTAAAGAAAACATATTTACAAAACGTTATATATAAGATTTTTTTTGTAAAAAATGTAATAAAAATCTTTTTAATGAAAAAAATAACAATTAAAAATAAGTAATATTTTCTAAAAAATTAGAAAATAATAATGAGTAGAAAATATTTAATTCCATGTATTGTTTTTAAAAAATACCAACATTTATTAAAAGTTTGTAAGAATTATTAATTATTAAAATTACAATAATAATTTAAATAATTAGTAATAATAGTTAAATAAATTGTAATAAATAATAATTAATTATTCAATATTATTAATAATTAGTAAATTGTAGTGTTAATTAAAACTATATTATTATAAATTTTTAAATTTGAGGAAATTTGCGATAATTTTTAATAATTTTAAGTGAAAAAATACTATACACTAGTAATTATTAAAAATTAATCACATTTATTAAAAATTATGTTATTTTTAATAAATATTATGTTTTACTTAATAAATAATTGTACCAATCAGTAAAAATTAAATAAACTTTTTAATAATTACTATTTTTTCATACCCTATAAAAAATAATAACAACTATTTGAAATTCACAATAATTACCCTAAATACAGTACTAATTAATTTTTTTTAATATTAATCATTAAATATTTAATAATAATTAATAAATAATTAGTTAATATTTGTTGCAATTACTAAATGTTCGTATTAATTACTAAGTACTATTAATATTTTGTAAATGTAGTAAATTAGGAAAATTTATAACAACTTTTTTAATATATAAATATATATATTAAATAGTAATTAGACATAACTAAAATATAATGATAATTTATAATTAGTCACAACAAGTAAAAATTATTCTTATTTCGGATGTTTTTATAGATATTTATGGACTCAAAAAATTTGATATCAGTTTTTATTATGTGATGATGAATGGATAAATCATCAAAAAATCTCAACAGATATGATATAAATCTTATATACATTGAGGGTGTTAAAACATTTATATCATTTACATAATTAAAATAAGAATTGTTTTTAAGGAACAATTAAATTTGTATGTAATAAATGTGATATTAGGATATTCACAACTTTTTCCAATATTTAACTTCATCTATTCCATTTTTGTTTTTGAAAAGATTATATTTTTTTGTATCAACATGGCGAAGAAAATTCAGTAGAAAATATAAATTTACTACTACAAACACGGCCTTTATCAGTGCTAGAAAAGCGCTGATAAAGATAGCGTAGATAAAGGGGGGGTCCCCTTTATCAACGCTCCGAAAAGCGCTGATATAGAACCCCTTTATCAGCCCTAAAAAAAGCGCTGATAAAACGGGTATTTTATCAGCGCTAAAAAAAGCGCTGATAAAACTAACCCTTTATCAGCGCTTTTTGTAGCGCTGATAAAGGGGTCCTATATCAGCGCTTCCTTTATCAGCGCTTTTAAAAAAGCGCTGATAAAAGTTAAAAAAAAATTAAAAAAAAATTAAAAAAAATTAAAAAATACTGCCAATCGGGGGGCTTTTATAGCGATTGAACCCCCCTTTTACAACGCTTTTCGGCCGCTTACAGCACCCCACACACCCTTTAACAGCGCTTGCTCAAATATTCCCCATGTGCGCGCACGCCTGCCTCCACCAGGATTTGAACTCGAGACCTTCCCCCTGCACGCCTAAGCCCATACCACTACTCTATTTTGATTTGCTTTCCAATTCATGATATCTTTATATATATATATATTTATATATTTTGTTATATTTATTCGTATAGTAATATACATTTATATTAATATATATATATATATAGTTATATTATAATATATTTATATAGTTATATTATAATATATATATATAGTTATATTATAATATATATAGTAATATTAATATATATATATAGTTGTATTAATATATATCTATATCTATATATCTATATATGTTTAGTTATATTTATTCGTATAGTAATATATATTTATATTAATATATATATATATAGTTATATTAACATATATATAGTTATATTAACATATATATAGTTATATTAACATATATATAGTTATATTAACATATATATAGTTATATGAATATATATTTATATAGTTATATAGTTATATTAATATATATATAGTGATATTAATATATATATTTATGGTGATATTAATATATATATTTATAGTAATACTAATATATATATATATGTAGTTATATTAATATATATATATATATTTATTAGATTAATATATATATATAGTTAGATTAATATATAGGTATATAAATATTCATATATTGGTATTTTAAATAAAATGGATATTATTTATTATTTAGATAAAGCTAATATATTTTATATGTAAATATGTTTAATTATTTATTTAAAAAATTTAATTTTTAGGTGCGAATATATAAAAAATATGTACATATAGTTATATATTTGATTATAAATAGCAGTTCATTATAAAAAAAGATGAAATTTCAAAGACATAATATCAATATGAATGTAATACCTTGGAATAAATTCAGTCCCCGCAAAAAAAATCCAATAATACCCCCTTAAACGAGTTTGAAAATCCACAAAATGTTAAAAAATATGGGTACCCCGACAAAAAACTCAGTTTTGGAGGCCTTCTAGGCCTCTTTTGGCCTCGAAAAACGCTTGATCAAGGTACCCCGACTTACAGCGACGTAGATCTCGTCGCAGGGTTCGATTTGATATGTGGTAGAGCTCAAACGGACACCCGGATCAAAAGTTATGGCCGTTTGAAGTTTGAGTTGCGTTTTCAACATATTTTGGATCTTTTTTAAATTTTTTTAGTCCTCAAATTGTTATTAAATGACTAATACTCCATAATGATTAGGAAATTATTAATTAATTTTTTTTTAATTTTTTAAGAATCCATTTTCACTAAATATCTTATATATTATGTATAATAAGTGTAAATGTACATTTATAGTTATCTAAAATATATTTAAATATTAAATATTATATTTATATATCAATATAACTATATTTAAAAAAAAATTGAAGCCGAACCTTTATCAGCGCTTTTTTTAAAAGCGCTGATAAAGGCCCCCCCTTTATTAGCGCTACAAAACAAGCGCTGATAAAGGGGGGGCGCTGCGAAAAACTGTTTTTGTGGTTAGACAATATAATCAAGAAATAGTAACTCCAAATGATATTAAAAATCATAAATCATAACCTTCTCAATTTTACAATTTGTTGAAATATGCCGAGGAATCCTTATATCAGGGATACAATATTAGTAAACCTGAATATGTTATAAAATGTATGGATATTAAATCAAATTTTGGAATTTCAAATAGTCAGTCTGATTATATATTATATTTGTTTCAATCTTTTTTTTATGAAAAAAATTTTACCTATAATTTTTATTGAAAGTAAGAGGTTGGTCCCTAATTTGGATCTTAGTTATCAAAAGATCCACACGTGACCAAATGACTGAATCTTATATTATGTTTATTATGAATCATTGGTTAATTTTCCAACATATGCCTAATTGTGGTATAAAGAGGCACAAAAAGAATGTTCAGTTTTACTATGAAACAATTAAGGTATTTTCCAATTACACACCTTTTAAAATATTTATTTACTTCTCGAAACACAATTGCATTGATGACATAATATAAATCAAATATTTCTATTGGAAAAGGCTTAAATAATCCATGTTATGGTGATTCATGGAAACACATTGACGATATACATACTTTGTATTCTTTATAACCTTGTAACATATGGTTGAGTCTTTATATTGATGTTTGTTTCCATATGTTGCTTACAGAAATTAATACTCTTCTTGTTCTATTTTCTTTACATCGTTAATCATACCTCCTTGGATGATAATTAAGGAACCATAAATATATATATATTGTGCTATTAATTTTTTTTCTTTTGAAAAACAATATTAATGTTTTTTTGAATCCACTAATTGATTAGTTTATTTCATTATCGAATAACGGTGTAACTACAATTGAGGTAGTTGCATAACAGAATTCTATACTAAATGTTGCATTAATTTGGATGATCAGTGTATTTTTGACGTGTGGTATGTTATCAGGATGGAGTACACATGTTCTGAAATAATTTTCATACTTTAAGGACGAGAATAATGTGTTTATTCTTCGAAATAAGAGAAATAAATGTTATTTTTACTTTCATTAGATATTTCTTCCTATGGATTTCCATTTTTAAAGGAAAAAAATAATTTTTTAAAAGGTATAATTGAATGAGATGAACCTCCAATAGTGCCCTCAGGTATTCGAGTAAAATCTATCATCTCTACATTACCTCATTTTACTTTTGGACTAACTATAAAAAAATAATAAATGGTTATTGGATAGATCATAATTAGATAAAGTGCAGTATTTTTTTGGACCTTCCATATTGGTATGTTATTTTGGTTAGTCACATGTTGTATGTGATTTATATTGAGAAGAATTTTTTTAATAACATATTTTATACCATGTTGGACACAACGGGTAAGACCAAATATAATATAAAGGTATAGATAGATCTTAGCCAAATTTATAGACATCCTAAACTTAAATTATTTACAGATGAAAGATGAAACAATTAAATTTAGCCATAAATAGCTTACTCACATTATAAAGAATGTTTTTTATTATACAAATGGATTACATATTTGAGGTTACCAGTTGGAAATGTTTCTAATTTTTCTCTTTTCATTAGAAATGGGAATATTACTAGGTTAAAAAGTCATTACTTCCATGTCATTATGGAAATATTACTTCTTATTAATCATATAGGTCTACTTAATTAATCAATATTGGACGTGTTGACTGAGATAACATTTTTTCCAATATCTTTTTTGGAAAATTGGATTATGATACATTGAGTATTCTAAAAAAATGGCTTGTTTAATTTTATTTAAATTAGAGAAAATATTCCCACTAGCCTTTTTGACTCATTGGAACATTTAATACTATATTTTCTGTATAATACTAAATTTCATGGATTGAAAAAATTCATATGGATGTATTATCTTGAGAGATCTATGCAAAAATTAAAGTAAAAAGTATGTTACAAAGCATTAGTTGAACGGTCTATTGCAAAATAATACATGCATGAGGAAATCTCAAATTCTAATTTTATTAATTTTCATCAGAATATCCTTCAAAACATAATAACATTGGTTGTAAGGAGGAAAATGTTGATGATGATACCAACAATTAATTTTCAGTTTTTAATCAATCTGATATTGGTTTGGGTGTTTATTGTGAATGATAGATTTCAAATGAAGAACTGCACAATAAGTATATATATGTTTTTCTGAATTGTAAAGAAATAAATTGTTTTTTGTAGTAAGTACAACTTATTATTATTTTATTAAAAATTTAAAAATGATTCATTTATTTACATTATTATGTTTTTGGACTACATGATGGCCATATCAAAAAAAATAGTTTATACAAATCAAATCTTACTACTCTTGAAGAACACCATCAAAATATTTTTTTCCTATTATTTTAATAGAATGGTAAGTTTAGTTGTTTTGAATGAAACATTAAATCCATTTTTTACTTATTTCTATTATTAATAAATTTTATTGTTTTCAAGAAGAAAAACATGAAGGTAAAATTTATTGTCGATTATATGTGCTCCAAAACCCTCCTTCTAAATTGGTATAATGTTATATTGGGTATGTGGTTAGCGGATTTAGATTCTGTACAAGCATACATGGTGAATAAAATAAACCAATTAATAATGGTGTTTTTTAAGTATATCATCACAAAAAAGTGAAGTTTACTTTTATGGTATGCTGGATGAAATAATTGAGTTCTGTTATCTCGGAAAAAATTATATAAAAATGTTTAAATTTCATTTTTTTGATAACTATAATGGGTTGTGAGTTTATCCATGAACTGGAGTCATTGACATTTAATATAATAGTCTTCTTTCATCAAATGAACCATTTATTTTAGAATGTCAGACACATAAAGATTATTGTGAAAATTACAATTATGTTTCGATAGATTTGAATGGTTGGTGGAGTGTAAAAAAAATGAAGTCTCCTGACAATTAGTTTCTTGAAAATGAAAACAATTATGTTGAAGTGAAATATATATAAAATTTTCATGAAGCATCCCCAAATATATATCTTACCAGATGAGATATAAATATCATTGATGAAACCCCCTAGTTAAGGGTTGATGAAATTGAAAATTTTGATGAAGTAATAGGATATGATGAAATTGAAAGACATATAGAATTTGATGATATTGAAAAGGAAGATGAAGACACTATCACTGATGAATATGAGGAAGAAGACGATGAATGATGTATTATATTCAATTATTTATTAGTTTTTTTATATTTTATATATGTATTAAAAATTATTTACAGGTATGATTACTTATTTTGGAAGGTTGGAACCAATGATCTATTCTGTTCCACCACTGATGCCATTAATTATTAGTCTTTTATATTTTATATATGTATAATAAAATATTTACAAGTATGAATATTATATTATTCATTATTTTTTTATTTTTTTATTTGATATGTATATACATAAATATTTAAAGGTTATATTTTTATGTTCTGGAATATATTTATAGATAATTATTGTATTATGTTATTTATTAGATTTTTATTTGAAAATTTTAATATAAATTTATTACATGTAAGATTATTATATTTTGGTATGTATTAGTTTTTTATATTTGATATTTTTATTACCAATTTGTTATAGGTAATATTATTTATTTCATATAGATAGAGATACTCCCAATGATCTATTTCATTTTCTCACCAATGTCATACTTATCGATAATGATCCTGATTCATCTAATCTGTAAGAGGTTGAAACTCTTAGGAGGGGGTGTGTTCTTTCTCTATTGATGATTCTGAATCCTATTCTATAGTTACATTCATATCTTAATTTTGATCATCATTTACTGAGGTATTTTCATTTTCTTATGGTATTTGTTTTATACTAAGTTATTGTATTAATTTTGGTAATAATATTATGATTATTTGTTTTTATTTTCAATGTTTTTCACATTTATATATTGGGAAGGATGATGTGATTGTAAGAATTGTTTTTTGATCCATGGGTGTCATGGTATTAGGTTCCCATTGTTTTTCATCACCAGATGTTGTACCATTGGATTGTATGTTATTAAATAGTATATTTAAATTTAATTTAATTTTATTAGTGACTTATTGTTTTTAATTGTATTTCATAATTTATGGTCTCAGATTGATGATATTATGGAGATACTATAAATAAGGCACGAGAGATTTCTATACATTAGAATTTTCATTAGTTTTTACACAACCTTTGAAAGAGAGCCATATATTGGGCTTCTACTATAGTTTTTGACAAGTCTTTCACATATAATTGACCTGACTATATCTCATCTCAAATATGGGATGGATTGTTTTCCAATTGGTTAGGAGAGACTTTTAGTAGGTGGTTATCATCTTAATGTTAGGACCGGGGGAGGAAGGAGGTCACACATATGACCGAGAGTCATACATTTGGCATACATCAATGACATATGGTATGTAATATTATTTATTAATTTAAATATACATTAAATATAAACTGTTTTCTATATTATGTAGGCTTATAATAACCCCTCCATTTTTGAGTTTGATGTTTATAAGAAGATGTACATTGATCCTCATATAAGACAACTTTTCAGTGACCAATTTCACTATACCATGGTTGATATTTTTTTTAAAAAAAAAATTATGATATTAACTTTATTGTTATTCTAATTTCTAATTATATTTGCAGGAAAGGTATGAGGATACGACTTCTCGTTCAAGAGAGATTCAAGATTAGAGTGAAGTGGATACCACTTGTGAGTAAGGTTTTAATGATGGGGCTTAGATACAAAATACTTTATATAGTGTCAAGAAAGGTTGGTTGACCAGTATTGCTTCATGAATGACACCTATGGGTTATTATGGTACTCCATCGATGCCATAAATAGCTCAAAGGGAGATCATGGAGAGTTCTCATTGTATTCTACATAGTATGAGTCAAGTTTGATAGCTTAGGGTGAGATGATACAACAGATACAGAGAGATATATAGGAGGATCATTAGTAGTGACTAGGAGATGAGAAGATATTGGAGTATATGTGATGGATTGCATGTGGTGTTGGTATAGAGTTTCCTCCCCCTAACCCATCGAGTGACTTTACTCCACCTGATCATACCATTTGATGATATGTGTGGTTTTATGACTATTTTTTATTATGTGGTGATAAAAATATGATATGTGAAATGATGTATTAATGTTATGTTTGTTGTATTATTTTTATTTATTTTTAATTTTTATATTTTCTATTTTTTAATTATTATTTTTTGGTATCTTTAGATTTTTAAAATATTACCACTGATGAAGAATCTTAATATCCACCATAATTTATTTTAAAAAAAATTGGCCAGCATATTTGCGACAGATAAGGCAGACATCGCAAATAAACATGTTTTCAACATACAAGGAATTCACCACAAATAATTTCATTTTCTATGGACCTGTCATAATTGTATACTTAATATACCTGTGGGTGAAATTTGTGATAGGGAGGTTATATATCACAAATAAAAATAATTTGTTATGGTCCATCACAAAACAAACATAATTATGATTCCATTTTCTATGAACTTTTAATTTTAATGGAATCCCATTGAAAAAGACCATTAACGACATAAATTACTCCCTAATGAACCATAAGGAAAACAAAAAATACTATTAGTATTTTATAGGAGTTGACTCAGAAACATAATGTAAGGGTTTACAAGATTCATTATTATTTCTTATTTGTGATTATTTATCCAATAACTCCTATAAATATCCACTTATTTTTCTAAAATTCTTTAATTTTTATTTTATTGTAATCATTTTGGTCCATCAATGATAAGAGATCATCCATTAAATATCACCGAACTCCCTTTTTGTAATCAGTTACTATATCAAAATATGATTTTCTCAATAAATGATACTTTCTATTTCAATTATCCTCTTATACATTCAATTTCATAAGTAATATGTAAAAATAACCCTAAAAATAAATAATTATAATATAATATTTTTCTAAAACTCAATTTTTTTTGTGGTTTTCCCATATTTTAATCTCTTCTGAAAAACATTGCTTACCATGGTGATTCTACCTAAAGTGAATGATAATGTTTTCATAAACATACATATTTTATGTTTATCCATAAAAATTTTAATTCATTATTGAATATAACATTAACATTCAATTTATTTCATGATTATTATTATGTAATGGTAAATTATCTATCATAAAAATGAAATTAAAAGTAAACAATCATAGTCACATTGAAGTGTATAAAACTAGATTACCGAGGAAGATTAAATGAATGGTAAATATCTACTAATATAGTGAAACAAGAATATGTAAAAATTTGAATTATTTTGATTTATAGATATTGATTTTAATGAACCATGGGTTAATGAACTCTGACTATTACCTCTGCAGTAATACAGTTTTAGAACCATGAACTGAAGAACATTGAGGATCTTAATTGCAATAATATTAAATTAATAAATGAATAAAACATGATAAAAATAAATTATAAGTGATAAATTAAATAATAATAAAATCAAGAAATTAATTAATGGCCTTAGATTGACTATTCAGGATTTAGAAGTTTTTCCATTGTATTTTAGGAATCAAGATAAGGTTTCATTTCCCGCACATTCCAATTTTTGAAGATAAGTTCTTTATCAATCTATACTTATCTCTAATATGTTTGAATTTCCAATATGTTTAATTTAAACCCTTTATACATAATATTTAATTATTTTTCTATGGACTTTAATTCCTTAATTTTCCTGTTTTTATTGTCTTATTAATTCAAACATCACAAATCATATAAGTGAAGCCCTTTTGGGTTCTCTAATTTTTCCAAAATAATTATTATGTTATTTCACTCTTATAAAGGTTATTTTATATCTTAAATTTATAAATAAACCCCTATTTTCTATATATTAAATATTTTTTATTTATTATTTTATGGAAACTTTATGCTCTTTTCTCAATTAATGACTATTTCACCATTTTCTTAAAATTCTGAAATATTATATAGATTTCAGGACTTCTTATTTATCATTTCTTAGGATATTTCCTTCAATTTCAAAACTATGCATTATGATTAGGGAACTATTTTTTTATAATTAATTTCCAAGAATCATTAATAGTTTATTTTTAGAGTATACTACATGATTCCTTCATGGTTAATAAAGTTCCCCCATTTCTTTATCATGGTTTTATTCCATTTTTATGTTTTAAATATGTTCTGTCCTATGTGGCACACATATGCATGACATATTATGAATATGGGTTGAATATGAGCTAAATATCCTCTGTATTGATTAGTTAATTCATTATATCTCATGAGAGGCAGTTATTATTCCTTGGTGATGAGCCTTTTCAAATGCTTATGATTCCGTGGTGATGAGACATGGCCTTTGTTTGTGATCCCCTAAAGATAAGCTTGGTACTATGTTTTTGATGCCTTGGTTATGAGTCTTGGGCTATGTTTATGATGCCTTGGTGATGTGTCTTATCATATGATTAGTATTTCTTGTCAATGATCTTAGAAATGTTTTATGATGACATGACTTATGTTTGTGACCCATTTTATGCCCTCTTATGTTTACAATGCTCTTATGATATTTGAATCTTATGGCATGTTTTTAAGTGTTTCTTTATTATCATTCCTATGTTCCATTCTACAATTATTTAATCCCATTATATATCATAAAATTTAATCTTGTTACATCTTTATAGGGATTTATGCATCACAATTTCTTTTATTTATGTCCCCAGGATATCCCTTATAGTACTAAGAGTACAGTGAGGCCTAAGAGAAAGTATGGATATGGGAATAAAAGACTATGTTATTGTTTTTATCATGAGCCCAATTTCCATAGATGTTGGACATCTATATTTCCGGGGGTGCTATGTAGATATTTATACTAACTATTATGTAATAATATATATATATGAGATGAAGGTCATCATAAGAAATATTCAAATATAATTTATCATCACAACCGATGAAAATGTTTCTTATAGTCAATACCATTAGTTTTTTTGTAACATTTTTTATCTAGGTGTTATTTATAGGTATACACCCTACTATAAATATTATTTTTATCATAAATACCCAACTTACTCCCTATGGGTATCACCCCTTCATGTGAATCCACAAAGTTCCAAACTGTTTTGTGTATATAGAGTACATTTTATATTCTATGGATTTTAACCATTTTTTAGAATTATAACACTCAATGTATCCTAAATAGGTAGTAGTTTTATCATACAAGAAAACAATTTCATAATATTTAAACACATCTTAGGCTCTTGATGAACCCTACTATACCATTGAGGTTATCGGGTAACTTGAGTTGTCTCTTCTTTCACTACAATTTGTGGAACCGACTCAACTTCCATCATAGATGCACTTCCTAATTTTTGGTCATAAACTTATCCATATTCAACTTTCACACCACTGGTTCCTCAATTAATACATTCAAAATCAAGTAATATATTATTTTAGTCCACAAAAACACTGTGTATAGTTGTATTATAGAAATAATATCCCATAGTTTTATCGAGATAACTAGAAAATAATCATTTCACTAATTTAGGGTTATCTTTATTAAGAAAAAATTACCATGTGAGTTTTTCCCAACCAAAAATACCAATAAAATATATTTTTTGAAATTTACGAGTGAATATATCATAAAACATCTTCATGACCACTTCAAATAGAACACAACTAAGTAAAAATGAAATAGTTTTCATAAAATTCCCCAAAAATAAAATAATAAAACCACAAAAACTCATCATCGATCAAACCATATCAAATCAAGAATGATTTATTCCCTTATACACAATATTAAACTATGGTTTTCCATTTGGAGTGATTAGTGAAATAATTACACAATCTCTTAGATGATTAGTAAATTCCCAGCTCATGTATTCATCACCTCGATCTGGTCGGCGAATTTGAATACCTTTTCCCAATTGATTTTTTACTTCACTCTAAAAATATTTTGAGTTTTTTATAAGTTTCATACTCTTTCCTCATCATAAAATCATAACCATACCGTATAAAGTAATAAGTGAAGGTAATTATCTTACTAAACCCAACACTTTTTTGATTACTCGGAAAACCACATACATCACTATGAAAAAGAGCTAACAATCCACTAGTCCTTTAACAATTGTCACTAAATTTTTATTTATACATTTTACTTAATAAATTAAATTCACATTTATCAAATGATTCACAATTTAATGAATCTAATTATATATATCTATTGAGTCTTTGGATGTAGTTCTCATTTATATATCTATGGTGACAATTCCAATGGAAGGTTGGATTAGAATCATCCTTAATCTTATTAATATGAATGTTATGAAAATGATTATACATATTTAGAATGTATAAAACATGTACTATATTCCCAATACCAGAAAATATTTCATTCATATATATATAATAATAAATTTTATTAATAATGAATGAAAATCCATTACTTTAGAAACAAGATACATATTCCAAATTTATTTTTATAGTGGGAACATAATAACAATTATCTAATTCTAAAACTAATCTACTTGGTAAAATTAGATCATAATTTCCAAAATAAAATGAAACAACAGTTTATCCTTTGAAAACATATGTATCTACTTCACCATTTTAAAATTCCCTCTCATATCTAAGTTGGTGTTTATTATCAAAAATGTGTGATGCATTCCAAATATATAATATGCATGTGTTCGAGTAATAGAAGTTGATCTCTACAATATTAACATTCAAATTCTCAAAATGGTTCTCTTTGAAAAACATTCTATACCTTATATAAAAATATAGAATTTTTTTATAGGTCATACAAATAAGAGATAAAAATAATAATATACATGACACTTTATATAATCTACAACAATGGAATATATCTGGATGAGTATCATGTTATATATATTTTATTAAATGAATATAATGAAATAAAACCTATTAAATTGATGACCATATACATCATATCCATTTAGTTACCTAATATCCACATATAACCATTTTTTCCATCCATTTTTTATCACAACACTTAGCTATTTAGGTAGGTCATCATTTCAATCATATCATGTATTACTAGTGGATAGTTGATCGAATGACTCTTTATCCAAATCCATCATATTGATAAACTAAAATGTATTCCTCTAGTAAGCTAATCCAATCATGGTCTCCTTGCTAAGTGCACCCCAAATAAGAAACCAATAACATGAACCAAATCATATTTTTTAAAACCATCATTTTATTTCCTTACACAAGATAATCCAGGGTATCCCATATTTATCCTGACTTACCTGGTTGGATGATCGAGGTCTTGATAAGTTACACTTTGGAATAAATCTCATACAACATATTTGGTATGAGTTATTTTAAATTATATTCAATTTAATATACATCACATGTATATTAAATTAATAACTATTTAATTATATAATTTTTTTTATCTCATGTTATATTCCTTTATGTATTAATTCTTATTATGATTTAGCATTTTAATCCTTATTCCAACAACCCAATTACTATGATCACACCATATTAGTGTGTAACTATTTAGACAACCCATAGTATATGTTACTCAGATAAAAATAGATGTTAAGAAACTCAGACATATCCAAATGTTTCCTACAAATATATTTCATGGAATTTTAATATAATGGTTTTGAATTATATGAGATTGATAATCTATACATGAGTAAGACTAGATCCATATATATACAACCCCTGACATTCTAGAACAATTCATAAGCCTCTAGGCCAGTGAGAAGTCCAATCCAAAGTCCCTATACTATGGGATAATTTACTCAAGAGAGAATCCAATTCATCATAACTCTAAAACTGAATATATATATATAATTAAATTCAATGGATTAATTGAATCTAATAACTATAATTAAAAAACAAGGTTAAGGTATATGATAAATAAAAAGTATTTTGTTGTACCATGCATGTGATTCATGGAATGAAAATTTATAGGAAACAATATACCACATAAATAAAATCGTGTATTATATCTATATTTCATGGATGAATTAACAGTTTAAAATTTCAAAAGAAAAACAAAAAGAAATAAAAAAATAATTTAATTTCTAAACAAGAGATATAAATATAAATATTTCATATTGTATTAAAGCATGAAAATATCTTATTTATAATTCTTAACACTTATAATTTATTAAAAATTTATAAACTATAATAAATTATATACAAAATATGAAAAATAATCAATTTATTATATATCATATTATATGATTAATAATGGGGAATTATCAATCATAAGTTGTGATTGATACATTAAATTAATTTCACAGAGGATTTTTCATTTTAATCAAAAATGTAATGGCCTTTATATATGAGTCATATTTAATGATATACGACATGTCCAAATCTGTACATAAAAATAAATCAAACATATTTATACCATTATGTATTTAGAACCACTTTTATGGAGAAGGGAGTGACCCTATGTATTGAGAAAAATGACTCTGATGTATATGCTGGTCATATTTTATAATATACATCATACTATAACTCTGCCTCATTTCCATGATTCCATGCACCCATAGTTTTAGTAATAGACTATAGTATCTTATATAATATATTTCAACACATAAGACAACATTTTTTATATCACACCAAATGATATACACTATTTGTATACATTGACTAAGAAAAATAGAAATACAATATCTTGTATCATAAA
Organism: Viscum album; assembly: GCA_963277665.1. Classification (NCBI taxonomy): domain Eukaryota; kingdom Viridiplantae; phylum Streptophyta; class Magnoliopsida; order Santalales; family Viscaceae; genus Viscum; species Viscum album. Next base: position 1,511,813,693 of record OY728127.1, on the reverse strand, counting down.
TCCCCATGATCCAATTGATGAAATTCTACCATGTGATATCATAGGCTATGACATAGACTCGAAAGATTAAAATATACATGTTATTTATAAATCTAATAAAAGAACATGTTTATTTATTGATGAAAGTGGATTTAAAACCACTGATGGGGTTTTCTAGATAACTGAATTATAAAAGATGTGGAATAATCCCGTTATAGTGCCTGATCTATCATCAATGGAATTAATATGTAATATGAGCAACATAAATAAAGAGTTGTTCCTTGATCATAGAAATTTCTATTTCTATAAAAAATAGAGTATGATTTATTGGGATCACTTAGTGGATGCTCAATCATCCTCACCACAAGAGGTGGTACACCGACCACCAAGATATTCATTAATAATAAGAGGACACCCAAACATCAAAGGGGTGTTAGTGCCTTCTTTGAAAATAAAAATGGGGGCCAGGGAAGAAGATAGGACTTCCACTATATCTTGTAAGTATTTCATTACAACCAATAGGGGATCCCATCCCCTATATAGGCTCTCTTCTTTAAATATAGATATTTCTTCATCACTTTCCAACTCTTATCATATGTCATATATTAATATAATGTATGCCCATTAGGTTTTATTATTTGAACACTTAAAATAATCATAATATATTTTTGGATTCATAAATTAATTATCTTAATTATTCATCACTGATGGAAACTGATTATGGAGACATGTCATAATTGATGCATGAAATATAAAATATGACATAGATATATTATTCTAAAATATAATCTAATCATATGATACGATAAAAGCATCCTCATTTCCTATCTCTAGCTATGATTGACGAATATAATAAAATAATATATCCATATTTTAGTGTATTTAAAATAGTAATGTGTTAGTGAAATTGAGAATTGGTTCAACCTCCAATAGAATTCACTACATGAAAATGACCATTTCGCATCTGTTGTTTTGGATATGGCGGCAGTTTGAATTGCCGCATAGCTTCTTTAGCGGTTTCAAAAAACCACCTCTAAATTGTGTTTCGGCAAACAATATGTGGTGGTTTACTCGATTTAGTGGTGGTTTGTGGTAACCGTCATAGGAAATTAATTTAGCAGATGTTTTTTATGGTTTAATGGTTCTTTTCCCGCAGAAGTTGATTTTTTTAGCGGTGGTTAAAACCGCCCCTAAAAACATTTTCTCCAGGTAAAATTCCTCTAAAACTAAGATAACCACCTTGAAATAATAAAGGAAAGTGAAAAATATTTATAAGTAGTTTTAATCGCTGCTAAATTATTGTCTGTAGAAGCAGTTTTAACCACCGTAGATAGAAAAATACTAAAATTTTAGTGGCGGTTAAAACTACTGCTAAATATAATACAATTATTTCATGGTAGTTAAAACCACCACTAAAGACAGATTTACAAAAAAGAATCTAATTTTGCGGCCCTAGTACCAGTTCCCTGAAAAGAAAAACCATTCCAATTTAACATGCACATACATCCCACATCCAAAAGAATACCAGAATACCAGAAATTTCATAAGAATTACATGATATATACTTGAATATATGTTTAGTATGATTCAGGTACATAAAATTCATTCTAAGTACATGAAGTGTCACTTTTAGATATAATGGTTTCACAATCAAGGATAACAAATGATCTCGAGTATGTTTATGTATTTTTGTATCTTTCATAACTGAGAAATGTAATCAATAAGTGATGTTTTATTGGATTGTATGGGAATTAAAGGATAATAATTTTGGAGATCTCTCAATTAGCATTTATAATTATCACAATTACCAATAATAGATTCCGGTTTGACTATTCATAATAGTGTGAGGATGTTTCCATAGTGCTGAAGAAGTGGTTGTTGTGAGCTCTGATTCTATGAATTATTGAACCTAACACTGGACATGTAGTGAAATGTGATGCATCTGGTTCTAGATTAGGATATTTTAAGATGTAGAGTGATAAATTAGTCACTTTGGGTTTCATCATCTTTTAACCCACCAGATTAAATACTATAATCCTATATTTTAGTTTTTAGTTGTGGTCTATGCATTGATATGACCATGATAGAACATATTGGGGGAGATATTTGTTGGGTACTTTGGCACCTAGATTGCATATAATATTTTACCACTACCAAGACATAATATTTATCAGATGAATTTCATAGAGTACTTGTATATGATTGAGATCAATAAATATTATTCAACTAGAAATTGAAATGTAGTGGTAAATGATTTGGGCTAGAAAAAGTAGGATATGGGAGAACAAATTTCATTAGCTGAATATAAGATCTTATCTTCACTGCAATACTAGTGGGTGGGTGTAGTTGAGGGTTTAGGGGAAGCAATGTGGGTATCCTAAGAGATAATATCTTCATTGGTTAAACAAGTAAATAGAAGTTAGAATACTGTTCTGGAATGTATCACAGTGTGTGATAGGTTAGAAGAATGTGAAACTATTTCAGGATTGAATTTTGATATACATGGAGTGTTTGTAGTTTGTAGCATTGTAATGGTCACATATTCCTTGAGAGATGAGTTTATGAGATCCTATAATGCTTTTAAGTGGGATGTTCACCTAGGGATGACCAATATTTATAAAAAACGAATAGTGGATGTTTTGGTGGACCTCTATAGTAAGAGACATTGAAGGCTTTGTTTCCCATTGATTGACTTATCCAAAAATTATCAATGAGTGTCAGTGTTGATAGTTTAAGTTGGATGTTCACCCAGGTCCATCATGTTTTACCTCATAGTTTTGGTAATTATAATAGAAGTCTACGAGTTGATAGTTGAAGTTGCGTAAAACCTTTTATCCTTAGATCGATGATCAGTCAGGAAGGATAATTCAAACAATATAGGGCATGCTTCAAGATTATATTATATATTTTAGCCACCAAATGCATCTTTTTGGGAGATAACAATTCTGGTAGTGTAAGACACTCAAGTGTTCAATAGATATTTTTAAATTATACTATTAATTAAGTGGACAGTCCCTATACCTTAACATGGTCAAGACACTCAAGTGTTCAACAGATATTTCTAAATTCTTATCAAAATAATTTTGAATAATAGGAAAACATATGTGGGAGTTATCACATGCCAACTATAAAAAATGAGAAGAGAATACTATTAAATTTGAAGAAAGAAGGGTTATCCACTAAAAACAAGTTGAAGGGAGTTACAAAACTGGATATTCCCAAGAAAATCAATAAGAAGGTTGATCATTCATCATTGGGTACAAAACCTAATAAATTTAGAAAAAATGAATCATAAAAACTGATTCATGACTATAAATAATTGACATATATGGTTCATAAAACAATCAAGAAATAAATACATAAAAGGAAACATCATAAATCATTAAAATATATAAATGGAAACATGTGAAATAAAGAAAATGTTTGGTCATAAAATTTTTTGGTGGAAACTATGTGCCACACATGATACATATAAAAACTGACAGCAAGAATATTTGTCCAAAATGTCAACAATACAACCAATCACTATCTGATGATGAACACAACTCATCACCCTCTCCACCCCCATATCTACTTCCTTCCACCACCTCTAAGAACATTATATTGAAAAATAAATACAGTTGTATATTTATATTTAAACTTAAAACCAATAAAATTTTGAAAACTAAATGATTTTTAATTTTTCTGATTTACCTACTCACCACCAGTCGATGCAATACAATCAGGGGTAGAACTGGTTGTCCTTTGATATAAATCTATCTATGCTTTTTAAACAGAAAATATCTAAGCCCCCTAGTCTTGAACTGTGTTTCATAGAGAAACAATATCTCTCTGAGTATCTCAATGTAGAGAATGACTACAACCAGGAGTAGAAGTAGCTGTAATCCCCAGTGGTCTGCCAAAGACCTCAGATGGTACAGGTCCCAAACTCATCCCTTGCACTGTACCAGGATGCTCCTTCCCAAGGACTTTAGCAACCGGGTCATCCTGGGAGACTGAGTAGAACTGCATATGATTGGAAGCCCATAATTCATTAATTTTTACCTATAAATGAAATAGAAGTCATATTAAAAGAAATATATATTAACATATTAACAACTGATAATAATTTATTATAATGAAAATTTAGTTCATACCTCAACTTGTTTGGTAAGATCATTAACAAAAAATCCATCTGATTTTTGGTGAACATTCAACCACACTTCTATTCAGGATGCTTCAAGCCCTAAACTCTATGACAACATTAAACAAACATAAATAAACAATTTAAAATATTAAACAAATAATATTTTCATATAAATATTTAAACTAATGAAAATATTACTAGAGAAAATCTGCTTCTAGAAAGACTCTTTGACCCCGTAGTGTGAGGGACGACCTACTTAGCCTGGCTTGATGCATTCTTTCTTGCAAGATCCTAAAATAAATAAAATTCAATTTAATAGTAATGTATTCAATTTAATCTCTTCTTCATATACATGTATATATGTAAAATGAGATTAATATAGTAATATATATTTAAATACCATCTTCTTCTCATCATGATGTCTGTCAACAAAAAAATTCCATTGCTCTTTGGGTACCCCATCGGGTAGCTTGTCATATATCTGTTGGGAAGTCAAAAACGTATCATTGAAATATCCCCACAATCTCCATTTTATGTATTTCTATTTTTCCATGATTTTTCAGTGCCCACTTTCATTCTATCACATCAGCAACTATAAAGTGGTAAAAAATATGTAAACTGAAAATCATTTTGAAAATATTAATAACTTGACATTAAATAACACCATAATGTTTTAAAATTACCATTATTTGGGAATCAAAAGCTTCATTTTTCCAACTAGCAAGAATATTCCTCCAATAATCATACGAAATAGGAAGGGAAACGGGATCCACGACCAGCTGGCCTAAAATATGGCCAAGTAATCCTGTGACGTCATTCGTTGGGACCCCATATGATTCAAATGGGAAAACTATCTTCTCTCCAGTCAGATTCCATACATATTTTTTTTTTGATTTTTCTCCACACTTGCATTCTTTCCATATTTAATGAACAAATAGTTAGTATAAAAAAATTTAATAAATTTATTCATATTAAAATTTGTATGTATAACAGTCACCCTCGAGTATTCCTGCAAAGAACAAAAAGAGGCGCACCGCTCCCCCACTTCTAAGGCTCTTGAAGAAGGAGGTGACGACTGAGATGCTGAAGGGATAGTCATAGAGGGTGTTAGAGATGGTGCATGGGGATATGGTGTAGGGGAAAGAAGATGGTGGCTTAGATTTCATAGGGAGGGATACAAATAGATCATCATTTGTTGTAGTGATCAAAGAAACAACATTTCGCTTACTCTATGTCATTTCTATCATTTATTCAAATAAAATTAACTTGAGAAAATATATTTCAAAAAAATTATGCAGAAAAAAATTAAAAATGATAAAATATGCACAATAATAATAAACAAAATACACATAACAATGATAATGAATGATTACACAAATGAAATAAGTGGTAGCTAAATAAATGCATATCTATAAAAATAATCATTTTCTCTTTCAATCATGTCAGTTTCCTACTCTATTACATCATTCACTTCATTCATCCTTTCTAGACTAATATTTTCAATATTATGATGGAAAAATAATTCTGATTCTTTATGTGGATGAGATTCAATGTCAGAGGTCAGATCTTTCACTTCATTACCCATATTATTCCAATCTCTTTGTTTTACGTGAGAAACTACACTACACCCTTCCTCCACAACATCATTCACATAATATACCAACTTTTCTTGTGATGATAAGATATATGGATCATGCAGTTCACAATCACCAACATCCATCAAGCGAAATAAGTTCATAGAAGTAAATTGCAAGGAATATCTTTTAACAACTTCGATAATATCGACCCAATTTCATTTGAATAAAACAACTGAAAAATTCCCATGGAAATTTAATTCAATAATATCTGTCATCATTCCATAGTAGCCTACTTTAAAAATGTATATATACCACAATTATGTGTTTTAAAACCCTCTTCTTGATCGACTGTACGAAATCTAAATCCATTCACATTATAAGCATTGTACTTTCAAACTTTTTTTAGAGAACATTGAGCAAGAAAAACCAAATCTTTTGAAAACACTGCTCGAGTTTCAGTATTCATTATCTAAAAAAAGAATTTTACTTTATTAAAATTAAAAAATATATGTGACAACATAATATTCATATTTATTGAAATATTTATGAACTTACACGTCGTGCAACCATTCTACAAGCTCTTTATTAACATATTTTGTTATATATTTCGCATTTAGTGTTCAGACTCTCATTCGTCTATTTGTATCATCAACTCTTCAATAAATAGATCTTCAATTTCCCTATTTAGCATCACATATCTATGTGCCTGTAATAATTCCATTTTTTTTCAATGTAACATTTGAGGTCCTCCAAACTGATTGGCCAATAGTAAGAAATATTTTGGATTTCCCATGTATTTGAGATTGAGTCAATGTGTCTTCAACACGTACAACTAGATTAAATCTTGTCTCAATATCATCCAAGTATCTAGAAAAAAATATAAGACATTTCTATACCAAATATCCTTCAGCAATAGAGCCTTCTAGTTGAGATTGATTTCTCAGGTATGATTTCAAATGCCCAAGGTAACTATGAAATAAAATAAAACAACATAATTATTCATTTAATTAAGTGCCAAATTTTTTTCACTTAACTGAAAAACATATAAATAATGTACCTCTCAATTGGATACATCCATAGATAATGAACGAGTCCTCCTAATTTTATTTCCTCAACCAAAAGCATAGTTAAATGCACAATGACTATAAAAAATGATAGAGGAAAGATCATCTCCATTGCAAAAAGTTTCAATAAAACCCACTCCTGAAGGTTGTCAAGCACAAATGGTTTTAGAGATTCCTCACATAGTTGTCTGAAAAATGTGCATAATTTGAGTACAACAGAAGTAAATTTTTCTGATAATAATCTACACAATTCCAATTCTAGTTACCGCTGTAACAAAATATGTGAATCATTACTTTTCAATTACTGTGACATACGATTATTTAAGTCAACACACCACGAGATGTTACTTTAATACCGATCATATACTTTCACATGCTTTAAAATTTTAAGGAATGTTTCTTTATCCATATTTTCATTGAAATATTTTTTGGAGCATACCGTTCATTATTATCTGGACAAAGATCATGTTTTATGTTCATTACTTGTTAGTATTTCCGAGAATTGAGACGATCCTTTGACTTTCCAAGCTCATTAAGCAATGTGAAGATCAAATTGTCACATATATTTTTCTCAATATGTATCACATCAAGATAATGCTATAAAAAATTAAATTCCTAATACGGAATTTTGAAGGATAAACTTTTTTTCTTCCATTGTTGCGTTCTGATTTCACATGACGATACACTTCGAACACATTTCCCTCTATTATTCAAATGAAGAACCTTACCAAATTATGTTTCAACGTATCCAATATATGTCAATATTTTAGAACAATTTAACAACTTTGGAGGTGGTCGATGATCAATGAAACCGTTAAATCTTGATCTGTTCAGCCGAAATCTATAAGATACATTGAGAAATCTTCGATGGCACAAGAAGCACCGTTTTCTACTATGAGGTATCCATTTGGGCTCAAAATCAAAGTTAGAAATAGGAAAATACAAACTCGTGTAAGTGTTCCAACTAGAAAAATTCCCAAGCCTAGGGAAGTCACTAATGGTCCACATTAAAGCAGCATGCATTTTGAACATTGTTTTAGAAGAATCATCAAATGTCTCAACACCGTTGCTCCATAACTCCTATAATTCTCCAATTATAGGCTGAAAGTATACATATATATCATTTCTAGGAATTTTTTCTTGGAATAATAATCAAAATTATAAAATACATTTGTTGCATACACATCCACATAGGAAGATTGTAAGGGACCAAAAAACTGGCCAAATGCTATAACTGGTACTCAAAGTCCCAAATGGGTTGAATCCATCGGCAGCCAATACCAATCTAAAATTCCTATGATAAAATGAGAAATCTAGATGTAATGAATCAAATATCTTCCATGATTTTGAATCTCATGGATGTCGCATTAACCCATCATTTTTATTATCTATAGAATTCCCTTTCACGTGTTCGATGGTTTTCGATGACATGAATAATCTTTGCAATCGAGGATTTAATGAAAAGTAATGAAAAACCATTGCAGGTGTGTTCCTTTTATTCTTCTTGTTCATTTTATTATGTTTATTTAGACTTCCAACATCATGTATTGACTGCCATCTAGAAGAAGATTTTTTTTTCAATCCTGTCTACTTGAATCCTCTCGCCAATAAAGCATACAATCATAAGGACAGACAAGTATTTTTTATAATTCAAAACCAAGCCTGTTAAAAACTATTTTCATATAATAAAAATTCTTAGGGATGTTTTCTTCAGGAAATACATCATGCAACAATTCCAATATCGTGGACATTTTCTTATTTGTAATTTTACATAGACATTTGATATGGTAAAACTTCAGCAGAAAATAATGTTTTGAATATGTCAAACATCCACTGAAAAAATATTTAATTCTATCTTCAATTAAATCAAGAAACATATTTTACTAAGTGAAGTTTTCTCTTACTTTATTCTCCACATAATCAAGAGGTGGATCCACTGATATGTTACAATCTTGATCTGGTTGTCCTATAGTCTCAAAAACATCAGTTGTCATGTTGCTATTTGTAGCACCAGCATCTGGTTGTTCTGATATGTTTTGATGTTGATGGTGGTGTCTTGCTATGATTAATTCATCATTTATAAGGCTTTTCATTTCATTTCCCATTTTTGATGAAGTTGGGAGCTCATTTTATGGATTGAAATCAATGCTCAAACATTCTATAATGTTCAATTCTCCATGTCAAATCCAACACAAATATTGACCATGGAATTACTTCAATAATAAATTTTCATAAACTTAATTTCTCTTCAACCATCTTCTAAATTTAAATTTTGGACATGGCCATCTTATTCTCCCCTCAATGGATCAATTATAAATTTCAAAATCTAAAAACACCTCCAAACCCTTAACATACTGAGGTTTATTCCTCGATATTGTGATCACGCTTTTATCCATGTATATCAAAATGTGCCAAAACAATATTAAAAAAAATTAAAACACATAACTATTAATAAATAGTGAAAGAGATTCATATATACTAGTTGAAAATATATATAACTATGTTAAATATGGTTTCCTATATAAATACATACGGTAAATAATGAACCCACCCACTAGAAAACCAATGCCTAGAAATTAAAAAGATCCATAAAAGAATATAAAGATATCCAAAGTGCTTGGAACAATTTTTAAATTGGAATTAACCATGTAATTGATTTCCCCTTTCCCTAATGAAATTTTCTAAGTGACCCATATAGCTAATATCTATCCAATTGTAACATGACTTCAAGCCTATTATAGATGACCCAAAAGACCTTTGGTGTAAACCATGAATATCATTCATATAAATCACAACACACATAATTGTAAAAACACCACCAAAAATCATATGTAGATCGAATTTTATCTTTCACTCTATATATCATACCAGAATTCTTAAAAAAACACACCTAATTTTAAACACACCTCCAAATTTTGAGCTTGGATTGTGGCTTATTGATTCCTTGAGAGGCTAGGTGAGAACTAATTCCAGGTTGTTATACAAGGTTTAAATATAGTATTTCCTATGTTAATAAATTTTTTTGGGTGTGTAAAATATGATCCTATGTATGTTGTTTAGGAATATGAGCCATGTTTTGATGAGACACTACTCATGGGATTATGGGACATGTTATATAATTAGGTGATATGGAGTAGTACGAATGTTAAATTAGTATGAGATAAACATGGATAGTGGATAAGAACCTGAGTGAGGTTTATTTGCCGAGATAAATTCATCTTGGAAGGGTAAGAGTGAGTGTTGGTATGGAACTTCAAGAAAATTCTTAACGTGTAAAAGAAACTATGCTTTGGTTATATGGGATTCATATTTTTTTGGAGTGTATTAGAGTGGAAATTCCACCCCTTACCTAGATAGCCCCTCCAACACCCCTACAACCCCCTACCCCATGAATCCCCCCGAGATAGACCCCCAACACTTGGAGAGCCCCCCACCCCACCTGGACATCCCACCCCCCACCCCCACCTATATATCCCCCTCCTCCCTTTACATCCCACACCCCTCCCCCACCTGGACAGCCCACCCCCACCACCTAGAAATCCCACACCACTCCCCACTTAGCAGCCCACCCCACCCCCTGGACAGCCCACCCTCCTCCCTGGAGAGCCCCCTCCCCATACCCATGTAGCCCCCCTACGCACCTAGATATCCCACCCCCACCTGGATAGCCCCCACCCCACCTGGACAGCCCCTGCCCCACCTAAACACCCCCCGCCCCAACCTAGATAGCCCACCCCCACCCCACCGAGAAACCCCCCCATCCACACCTGGACAGCCCCCCCCCCCCCCCCCCCAACCTGGACAACCCACCCCATCCCTGGACAACCCAGACCCCCTCCCCCACATGGAAAACCCACCACCCCTGGATAGCCCCCCCACCACACACACACCCGGACAGCCTACCCCAATCCCTGGACAGCCCACACCCCCTCACCCACATGAACATCCCACCCCACCCCTGGACACCCCCTCCCACCAGAACAGCCCACCATGACCCTGGATAGCCCACACTGCTCCTTGGATAAGCCACACCCCCTCCCCAACACCCTGCATCCCCCTACCCCCTGTAGCCCCTACCCCTTGGATAACCCACAACCACCAGGACAGCTCCCCTACCCCCTGCAACCCCTCTTAGGGTAAATTTATTTAAAACCATTTTATTCATTAGGAAATGATAGGGAACCTAAAAAATAAAACCATAATATTTTTCTATATCGAATTATGCATATAGAGTGTAAGAAAAAATAATCCCAGTAGGATCTCAACAATGATGTTGTGAAATTATTTTCAAAACACATCTCATTTATGATAGTTTTAAATATAGTTAGCAAATATATTTTTATTGATAATCACATGAATAACCAAATATCACCTTAAAATCCATTTTATAAACTTCTATTTTTTTCTTATTTAAATGAAAATAATCATTTTAAAAATATTAATTTAAAACCCTTTCATTCTTTAAAACCAGCCATTACAGTTTCGATTTTAAAAATAATTTAGAATCACCCTTTTGAAAAAACTTTCAAAATTTTTTTAATGAAACAAACCCATTCTCATAAATTGTAAAAATAAAACACCAAGTCATGACATCACACACTAGATATGAGTAAACAAGGAGAAAAATTCATAGTTCCCACCATATTAATCAAAATATGGGACAAATGGAATGAGAGTCCCCAAATGGAATCTATATAGTACCATGGGAAACAAAAAAGGTCATAAATTAAGATAGTCCTAGACCTTTTCAATACATTATACCAACCAATAGCATATGTTTCATCCAAACAACATATGTCACTTGAGTATCCTACACCTAACATCATAGGGGGAACTCCCCACTAGTCATGGTACACATCACAACTAGTGGACACCAATAGTGTGTGACTATCTAGTGTAACATAAATATAGACCTCTCTCAAAGTGCCTAGTGTAACCATGATAGAAATAATAAGAGATTAGTAATCAAACCAGTTACATGATTAATTCAACAACATAATATAAATCTAACCTATCCTCCAACACCCTTTCAATAAACAACACCAAAAATATCAGCCATGTCATAAAAATATATCTAAATAGAAGGGGGAATCATTGAGGGTATTACATAAATTATAAGTAGTTAATTATGAAAGTTACAAATGAGACTTATTAAAATAATCATAATTCTAGGTCTCTTTAATCCTCTTTAAAATCCCATTTCAAATAATTCAATAAAACTAACCATTTATATACATTACTCACATATGAAATGGTTGAATGTCACTTAATTATACTCATACTATTGAATATATAGTGGTAAAAATATTTTGGTCTTTAAAAATAAATATGAAACATAAATATATAATAGTCCAAAAGTAATATTAAATAAATAACATGTCATTTGAGGATCTATATGGATCTATCATGACCTATGAGATCACTATAAACATTCACTCTAATAGAAAAGCCAAATAATCCAATAATAAAATAATGTTTTATTTTAAACAAATTAATGAAGAAACCTATAATGATGATGAAATTCTGCATCAATCAAAGAATATGAACATATTCATCAAAATAAAAAGATCATAAAATTGTTAAAATAAGGTGGATAATGATAGATAACAATAATTTATGTTATTCCATTGAAAAAAAGGAACACATAAAGTCATAATTATATATGACTAAAAAAATTCACAAGGGGAAGAATAAAAACATCAAGGAAACCTTCAATGTTTCAACTTAGTGTGTGAGAAATGAAACCCTCCTATTAAGGGAATCAATTTTAAAATGTTCCTAGTATCTCATGGCTAAAATATAGGTTAGTCATGATGTAAAATATAACTCTTATTCATCTTCCACTAAAAGTTCCTCCCCTCCCTCTAATTCTTTATCCATTCACCTATGACATAATGATCTAAAATATTCTTGTTGAGAACATGATGAAGGTTTTTCTTAACATAATTTAAGATAGAAATATCATACAAATAATTATAATCAATCGATCAATGATAAGTAAAAACTCGGAATCAAAAAAACTAAATTATCAAAATGAATTTTTAGTATAATGTAATCAAGTTACAATGGAATATTTATTATATAAAAAAAAATACTTTGAAATTCACCTAAGTCGAAAAAAAATCTTTTAAAAAATTTTGTTAACAATGTTGTGAAAATAATAAATATTCTTTGGGCTTTTCAAAAAATGAATGTTCCTTAAAAAGAAAACTTATTTATTAATTGATCTAACAAAAAATGTTTTATAATTACTTTCATAAAATAGAAAATATAATTCATGAACAAAATTAAAATAATTTTATACAATGAACTAGATGTTTGAGGTGAACTGCTATGGTTCAAGGATATTTTCTCAAAGTTCAATTTGATGGCGTGGAGGGTTTATAATCATATTATTCCTACTGATGAAAATTTCATCTGCATGTGTGTGAGTATGGCCTCTAGGTGATACTATTACAACTAGTGGATGGAATAAGAAGAATAATGATGATATTGAGGGGTGGTGAGAAGCGTCGAGTGGCACCAAAGGATATGACCTATAGTGGGGAGGCGATCTATGGCTTCAGGGGGTCGACGGAGATTGGCGGTGATCCGCACTGAGGGGAGGTGAGGTGCGTTGAGGGGAGGCATAAGGCTTAGAGGGTCTCTGGGGGGGGGGGTCTCGTGGGGGGAAGGGGGTCTCATGGGGGTTGGGGGGAAGTGTTCGTATTAAAAAACAGTTTAGAGCCGTTTTTTAATAAACCACCCCTAAATCATTTATAAAAAAAGTAGCGGCGATTTAGTAAACCACCACTAAAAACCCACCGCAAAAGTCTATTTATATTGTAGTGGTTGGAGATAATGGGAATTTCAGTTTCAAAATATGGATTGCGAGAATAACTTTTTGAATATTTTATTAATATTAAATCAATGTTTTGGATGTGTATGGGTGGATAGAAAATACATAAATTATTTTTTTGGGTTTCTAGGGATAAAAACCCATTAAATAGGTAGAAGTGAACCCCCTAATAAACCATGTGACACTTAGTGATATATAAATTCCAAAAACTATTTTAAACCATGTGAATTTTTTTCTATATCATATTTTTTTATATAAGTATGTCATAGGGTATGTCATACATGATTCAAAAAAGAATATAGTAAGATTTTTGGGCATATTTTTGGTTATGATATGTTGATATCATAGTCCAAATACCTTTTCCAATCATATTTTATGACGTGGTAGTATCATAATGAAGTAATATTTTTTAATTGCACTATATTATTAACATATTTTCTTGATTTATTATTGAAAATGAATGTAAATTGTTAACATTTGACTTGTCTTCCACATAAGAAATTATTGATCATAAACATTTGATCCACATTCAATCCATATTTTTATTCTCCATAAAAATGAATTTTTTAGGTTTAGTGGGAACCATTATATCTTACCAGATTCTATACTCAGAAATAATTCCAAACATACACATTAAATGACCAAAAATAATAACATCATAAAATCTAATATTCATATTTCAAAAAAGTTGAAATACTATGAAGGAAATCCTTAAAAATATAGCCCCTAATGAATTGAAGATAAATTGGTCATCACACTACTGAAAATCGTCACACCTCATTAACAGTTACTTAATCACCAGGAGAACCTTCACAAAACTAGAAACCAAAAAAAACATACACAAAACATCTAGATTATCTTCACTAAATCTAGGATGAAACTCACTGATTATAAAATAGTATAAAATGTAAATAAATAACAGTTTCACAATTACATCACAAATTTGAACTCATTGAAATGTGATTATGATCAATGAGTGGAATTATAAAGATGATATTTGTTCAGACCATCATGAACACAATAATTATAAAGAGTGAATCTTCAAAAAAACCATTGAACAAGTAAATGAACAAACTCAAAGAATCTAAACCACAACCATAGACAAATGGATAAAACCCATAAGTACTCATAACCACTTTTACCACTTGAATACATGATTGATATAAAGCATCATATCACTAATGAGGTAAGGGGACAAGAGAAATTATACATTGGGATGGAAGGACTGATACCGTAACTTGATATGACTTCTGGGGACACCCAATAAAAAGGTTTTGAATGAATACAACCACCAAAAAATTTCCTATGGATCTAGAACAAGACATGAAGAATGGAGTTGGTTGATGCATAGTTCCCAAATCACACATTCATGAGGGAATTATGAGAAACATGATCTAAGTAGGGATTGGAAAAATGGATGGGAACCAAAATAAAATAATCACCAAAGTTACAGTTAATGGCTAAACTCATCCCATGAAATCTACTAGGATGAGGAAATGGGGTCTCAGATCTCAAGTGTGAGGCGAGGAACTCTACTTGAGGGAACTCCACAAGGGCACCTAAAGAAAATGATGACACCCATAGATTGATCATAAATGTTTCCTGCAAATAAACTTATATAGAATAGAATGCATTTAAAAATGAAATGAATGTGTAATCCAGGGTTTATAAAATGTTGTAATCAATTAATTACTCAAAAATTACATAATGTTTGAGAAAATGAATAGTGTATAATGAATTGTCATCAATTATGATTTTTTAGTGTAAGATATTTATTAAAAAGGTAAAATATGATTTAAAAGAATTTTATTAGATTACTGTGGGTGAATATTTTATAGAGGGTTCAGAATAATAATGGTTATAGAGACGCAGGCTTAACATATGTGGATATTGCATCATTTTAGATGAATTTTCAGTACATTACAATAATACATGCTCGATGGCCATAATTGTTTAGTGTATTTGGAAACATGGAATGAAAACCATGTCCACACATAGAATTATGGACAAGAAAACTAGGCCCACACATAGAATTATGAACATGAAAATTAGGACCACACATAGAATTATGGACATGAAAACAAGGCCCATACATAGAATTTTGGACATGAATACTAGGCCCAGACATAGAATTTCGAACATGAAAACGAGGTCCACACATAGAATTGTGAACATAAAATCAAGTTCACGCATAACATATATATCTCATGAGTTTTCCATATTTTCCCAATGTAATGGAGGGAGATATAGGTCCCACCCATAACCTAATGAAATCATACATACATGTTCCATATGATCACTAAAAATAATAACATAACCCATGAAATGAAATGAGTGTCACAAACACATAAACATATCATATCCTTTGGAAAGAGATACAAGTTTCATAATCATATCTTCAAAATCATAACCCACAAAAGGAAGTGGGTTTCTTGAACATCATTCCATCAAAACATAAACCATTTGAAGAATGAATATGAATGGTATTATAGAACTATAAAAATGTATGTCCTCATAAATGGAGAAGTATTTTACAAGATCACTTGGAAAATGAATTTTCCATAAAAATAAATTTTTAAAACATAAAAAATGTTCAAAACACTTTTCATTGAAACATATTTGAAAACATATAAAGGAATTATGAAATTTATTTTAAACTGTTCTTGAGTAAAATATCATTTTATTGATGAAATTGTTTTCTTTTATTAAAAGTTCATGAAATTTTAAAGGATAAAATTTTACTTCAAAATAAACATGTAATATTTTATGGAACAATTCATGGAAATAAGGATTTATGAAAGAGTAAACATATTTTCATGTTGTATAAGTTAAAATAAAACATTATTCTCATACTTTTACAGAAAAAGTAAAAAATTACTTTATTTGGAAAATGAATAAAAGATTCCAATCAAACCATTTAGTGAAAATTCAAAAAATGGATAAAAATTAAATTAAAAACCATAGGATAATAATAAAAAAATTTATGAAAACATTTTTAGAAGACATTTACATAGGTAAATATTACCAAATAGAGACTTAAAATGAAACAATCCCAAATATGGATGTGATTGTGAAATCACATTATAATTAATAGAGTCATATGCCCCATGTGAAAAATAATAATATAAGAATATCTATATATCATAATATTCTATATAAGACTCATAAAACACATTCATGGTAAGTATGTACACCATTTATAAGAAACCATTAGTGTATGAGGCATGTATCTCAAAGAAATAAAGGTTAGACAAAAATAATCCCTTACCTTGTTTCTTGAATCTCTTTGTACTCGAACAAGCTTCCTGTATAATAAATATAAGTTTTTTATAAATATATTATAGAATTATATTATTATATATAATAAAATATATGGTATGATTATGAGCGTATATTACCTTCTTGTTAAAGATCCTATGTTAAGGTTTCACTTTGGGTAATATTCTCTTTATACTTCGCACGAGTCTTAATTTTCTATATCGTTGGTCCTTATAATCATATCACTATGAAAAAATGTAAATAATGATATCATTATCATTTATATCCAGTATATGTATATTATAATAACCAATAGCATAAAAAAGTATGAAATGGAACACACCGTTCATGGAGATGGTAAGTCGTATGTACGCATGAACGTTGTTTCCGTTTTAATTGTCGTACTGAAAGAATGTATGTAAATTACATATGTATATATATATGTATATATATAGATATAATTATTAAATTAGCATTATTATATAATATATACCCTATATTTTCACTAAATGAATCCTTAATACATTCCATGTGGTGTGTGAACGAATCACATCCCTTTGAGGGGGTAGTAGTCCACACTTCCTAAAACGAAATTATCTTATTAACACCAAATGGAATGTTAAAAAATAATTTGTTGTTAAAAGGAATTAAGAAGATTAAATACATATTAAATATTATATATAACATATATAAAAATATTTTCCATCATAATGGCCACCATTATTAGTGGTAAAGGAAAAATGAACCATCATCATTTTGTGAGAAGTAGTTCACCGAACATAGAAATAGTATGTTTGATATCCATTATATGGAAGTGTGTGTAAGTGTAGGTAGAAAACTAAGAATAAAATCATCATAGTATATGGAGGATACTTTTTTTTCATAAAATAATGTAATAAATAGTGTGGAGCGTTGGAGAAGGAAAATAAATGAAAGGGGTTTGAGAGAAGACATTACCTCTTAATCAGGTAAATCCTTTTGGATTGTGCCAAAAGGCTTCCTTGATTTTTCCTTTTTCCCAAGGGAAGGATTGTTGGAGGAAGGGACGGATTTTTGGAGGATAAATTCTTTGGGTTTGGATGAGATAAAAGTCTTTAGAGGTGTGAATGAATGAGAAGGATATATTCCCATTTATAAGAGAGAGGTGGGGAACTTTAGGAAACTCCAAAACTATTAATTTATTATAAAATGATTTTCTATTTCAAATTTCCCCAAAGTGAGTTATTTATAGGATATGATGAGGATGGTTCTAAATCCTCTAAAAAATGAATTTTAGAAATGTTTAGGTCACAAAATTAACCTTATATTTTGGATTTTACACTTAGATAAATAATTCAACTTTTACAGTGACAACTTTTTTTTCACACTACAGGGTAAATATAGTTACTATAAAATTCCAAAAAAACCCAACTGGAAATTTTATGACATATTTGAAACTATAAAAGTTATTTGTAAGAACCTTATATTTTTATGAATTTTATATCATTTAATCACATATTATTTATTTCAAAATCACATTTATCTCAATTTTGACACTATTTATCACTTGACTTTTTATAAAATTATAAAAAATTGATACCTTCAAAAACCATCATTAAATCATCCTAAAAATGTGATAGTCATCCAAAAAAATTCTTTTATGGCATTAAATTGCTAAAATTATATTTATTTTAATATTATTAAAATCATTTATATGATTCTTCCTTTAATAAATCTATTACTACATCATTATTATACAAGCCTTTAATTAAGTTATTTATTCTAAAAAATTTAAAATAAAATTTCATTATGAATATAAATTTATTATATTTCAAATTAATAATTATAGTCTAATTTATCTCATCTATAACCCAATCTTAAAAAGTATTTAGTTATTAAAATTTTAATATTTCATTTTTAACTCTTCTTTAAATAAAATAAAATAAATGGCGTAATATTACCCAAGTGGCTTATAAAGAATCATATTTTTTAAAAAAGATTTATTTGGGTTTAAAATTACATATCCAATGAAATTATTATAGTGTTAGGGTAATTTTATATTTTTATAATATTATTTTTTCCTTTAATTATCGTATATACCTTTAACCGTGGTAAATAAAATACAAATATTTACTATTCACAAAAAATATTTTGATCATATTAGACCAAATTTTTCATACTGATTACAATCATATATATCCATTTTACAAAATTCAAATCATATAAGTGGTAAGATTTTTTTTAATGCTAATCTCACAAATGTGCCTAGAAGGCGGGTAAAAGAGATGTTAAAAAGTTCAATAAATTTTTATATCCAGTTTTTTCATAAAAAAGATTCCAATGACCTAAACAGGATTAATATATTTATTATTTATCTTATGTGACATCAAAATAAATTTAAACTAAAGTAATCATTTAAATGAAAAAGTCATTTTTAAACAAAAAATGCAGTAATTTCACTATTCATCAAAAATTGAAACTTTTCAAAAAAATACCAAAAATTCACCCTAAAATAATTTTGATATTATGAATTTAAAAATTATTTATATTTTACCAAATTAAATTTCTATGTGTGTCAAAAATTAATTTTATTCTTTTTTACCAAAAGACATAAAAATCAATTTATTTGAGAAAATAATAGTTTTAAACATATAATGTCTTTACCAGAAATTATATTTTTCATTATCAAAAACATTATATCTAATACTGAAAAAGTATTTATTACTATTAATATCAAAATTTTAATCGGTAGGTTATAACTATCTTATTTAGATAATTATAATAGTAAAGTTGTGTTTCGCAGAAACTCGGTGTTGTGGGTAGTACAAGCCAAGTCGGTGTTGTGTGTTGTACAAGCTTCTCATGGTGTTGCATATAACATAATAAAAAACCTATTTCTATTATATAAAAAAACAAAATCTATATCTTGTGTTATGAGAAGTGAATATATCAAAATATTAAATTAATTCGAAAAATATATTAAAAATTCTCATGGTGTTACATTCTACCCCCCTTAAAATGAATTTCGCCCTCAAATTTTTTCTTGGTAATCAAAGGTTTAATAATTTAAATTTTCATTCATAGAAACCCACATCATTAAAATGGATACTAAAACATCATTTTAAAAAGTAATGTTAGAAACATAACAGTGACCCAACGTAACTTGTCATTGGGTTCCCATATAAAAGAACATAGGTGGGAAGTGAAAACATGGACATGGAAGAAAAATTTAACTATCAAGTTCTGATGGAGAGTTATAGATAAAATCATTAAGAGAAATTTAACAATGAAAATCCATAAATAGGTTATAATCTAAGGGACCAACTCATTCATCAGATAAAAAATTACTAGGAGAACATTTTTGGTTTTCAAGATCCTTTTCCTAAAGTTGAAGAACTGAGAAGAAATACTTACTTAATTTCAGTACAATCTCAATTTTCATCATTCCTTGAATTTTTTTTATTTCATCTCATATTCATAGAAATTATGTTGAATTTTTCATTCCTGAAGTGTTAGGAGATCATGCGATCCATAAATAGAATGACTGGTCATTCCATATGTCTTTATCACAACAAAAAGGTAGCAGAAGTAATCAAATATGCATAAATCCACCTATGGTGAGATAATACTTTATCCTTACAAAAAACCATCCAATGTTCATCTTAAATATTCCATAAATTTATAACCTTACAATCCTTATAAAAGATTAAAATCCAAAACAATATAAAAAGGTTCACTAACTTGGTTTAATGTTAACCCCCCATATATCATAATGTATCGCTTGTTGGTCACGTTCAAAAAATGTGAAAAATTTCATCATGAATTCTCTTGATTCATGGTAATAACATGAATTACCATATATCATTATTGAAAACATTCATTTTTCCTTATTCTTAATTCCAAAAGTATGTAAACTTCATCCATGATAGCATAAACCACATGTCAATAAATCCTTAATTAGTTCCAAGGTAACTCGTATCAACCACTTTATTTATTCATATCCAACATATCATTATCCAAATATAATTATCTCAAAATCATGCTCATATTAATGGTTATCCTTCCCTTAATCATGTGTTTCACAAGAAAAATAACCTTATTACCTCAATCACTTCTCATTATTACCAGAACCATTCAACATATGTTCTTAAATCCTTATGTAAAAAATATAGTAGACCAATACATAGATGTTTCATTATTCTATAATACAATAAAACTACTTTTATACCATTATTCTTGAATTACAATACATAAAAACTCAATTATTTCACAACTTTATTGTTTTACTCCACATCACCAATAGTGATCACATGATATTTTCCTTTTCCCTTATCCTTATGAGGTTTTTGATGTAGATAATCATCAATAACCCTTAGATTAGGGAAATAGTTAGCATAATGACCATTATTCTTGAACTTGTAGCACTGAAGTGGGGGAGGTGCATTATGTGCAGATTGCTCTCTATTCACATTGTTTTCAAACTTTTTCCCATCAATTTGAAACTCAAATGCTCTATGACCTTCATTTCTTCACTTAAATAATTTATTATAACCCTTAAGATAATTTTCTCCATTAGTCCTTCCACACTTTGAGCATAAAGAAAATCCAATCATCTATTTTCCATAGTTTTCAGAGTTTCCTTGGAATTCTATGCTTCTTTTCTTATCATAACCATGAGATAGATGAGTAACTTCAATATCTCATATTGTAAGAAGAATAAGAGGAAGGTATATACAAAAAAATATGTTTTTGAACTCATCCCAATCCATGGAGTAAATATTATATTGTTTCCTCATATTCTTGATAAATTTCCACCATATATTTTATTTACCTTCCACGCAATAAGTTTACAACTTAACATTTTCATGTTCCTAATAGTGGAGATTGAAAATATATTTTCAATGGTACAAAACCATATTTCAGAAACTAGGGTATTGGTCATTCCTCAAAAAGAATGTGGACGTTTCCTTTAGAAGGATTCAGGATAACTTTGTTCCCTCATTTAGTCACTTGGAAGACATGAACAATTCATAGCTTGATAAGATTTTGTGGTTATAGAAACTATATTCTATATTCTATCTCCCATAACCTTTGGTTTCTCAGAAGCACAATCGTTTCATTTCCCATTGCATTATTCATCAACAAGGTTCCATCTAGTTCAGTCATTGAATAAAAATGAAAACAATAGTGTGAGACACACTAATCATACTAGAAAACCACATAATAATGGGAAAGTACATTAAATCTCTAAAATATTATGTTTAACCATAGGTAATCCATGATAATTAATAAATTCTAGGATTTTAGACTATAATTATACTTATCCTTAGGGACAACCCAAGACTTGTCCTTAGAAGTATCTCTAGGGATGTCACTAGTGCTTTCACATCCTAGTTTGCAAAGGTTAACTGAACCTTTCCTTTGATACAAACTATAGTTTCCCAGGCTTAACAGATAAGGATATTACATAATTTTTTATGAATATTTAGTACATTACAATAACACATGCCTAAGGACCATAATAGTTTAGTGTCTTTTGAATCATGGAAACAAAATACTCTATCCTGAAAAAAAACTTCAACATCTCCCATAAAGATATCCACATTTAGTACTTCTACCTAAAACCTTTATCCATAACTTGGGGAATGGAAACATAAGAAAGGGTGAGATTAGGTTCTCAGTACGAGTAAACAAGGGTGATATGTAAACATAAAAAAGAGAATAAAGGTTATGAGAATGTGATCATAACATTTGTAGATCATATGCTATATATCAAAGGTAAACTTGAATCATATAGAAATAAAATAACGTAATCCATATGATCATAAAATTTACATAAGGCATGAAATTTTGGCATACACATCAACTTATAACTTTGTGAATGTAACATCCTTCCCCAACTCATTGGCTTGAGAGGGTGGAACAATGTTACCAACACTTAAACGATGTTCCCAAGGTGCCAAATGCTGGAAATAAATGCTGAGGGCTTCAAGAATAAAATGGGGGACAATTTTCCCTTGAGATTCAACCAACCAACCAAAGAATCCACTATCAACAAACAATATGATACATGTCGACAATACAACCAAAACCCATACATTACCAAAATACAACCAACTAATCCACAATAATTCCCAAGAACCAATACAACCAATCATAATAAAACCATATCAGAGTAATAATAGGAAGAATAAAAAAGACCCAAAGTAAACTCATACACACTCAAAAAATCCCCACCCATCTCCATGCTCTATGAACAATAACATCTCCCACGAATCCCCACAAACCACTAGCAATGAGTTTTTTTACCATCACCTATGTCTCGGAACCCAACATCTACAAAATCCCCAAAGTTAAAAAGTAGGGGGTGAGTATAAATACTTAATAAGTTTTCCCCAAATGACTTCCCTACCCACAACAATAGAATAAAATCATTAGCACATTTTTAATAAGCATTTTATATAAAAAAAATTAAATAGTGCAAACCATACCACAAGACGAACATACCCTTATCAAGCTAGGAAACAGAAGGGAATGCCACAAACATTCCATAATCCATGTCACCATGACACACATTAGCACAACCAATTGCCACTTCACATGGCCATAACACAACCAAAGAACAACACAAGGTCTCAAAAACCCATCCTGGTATAACAGTCACTGCGACACATCCGTTCGACCCATTCCTTCCTTCCCAATTTAGTGGCACTTCTGGTCCACTTATCCTTGATGGTGGCCCCTCTATCCACTATACATCCTCATTCTTATAGTGGTACTTCCCACCCACTTTACACATGATTCACACATGCCCTAATCAGGAATGACTCACCATGTCCAAAACAATATACACATAACCGTTTCTATCACATTCCAAACCACTTCTATAAATCACCCATGTATTGAAATCACCCTTTAATTATTTTGCCATGAAAAACCACATTTAAAAAGACAATATATTTATTGAAAACCATTAATCAACTATTTTCAAAAATCATTTCAAGAAACCCATTTTAAAATATCCATTTTAAAATCTGCAATATTAACATTTCCCCACAAAATCCCCTCTTTCCCAAAAATACACAAAACATTACCAAAGGGAATTCCCACCAATTTCGCACATATAAATACAATTAATTTCAAGAACAATAATTTAATTGTAACAAAAACCACTAGTTTTAACCAAGTGGTGTTGAGATAGAATCCACCTACCTTTAGGGTCCCGGTGAAATTGACCCACAAGCAACTACACCTCAAATCCGGTGAACACACCACTGAAACCACTCTAGATTTGAATCCCTAACATCCAAATGCTTTTAAATCAACACCCAAAGAAACCAAAACCCTTAATCAACACAAAATGTGTGTAGATCTAGAAAAATAAGAGAGGGGGAGATGTAAATCTATAAGAAACCACAAAGAACCACGAGAGGAGACTTACCCGAGAATAACTACCTTTAATCCACCAAGAAATACCTTCAATTTTCATCTGAAACGTGTGGGAGAGAACCCCCAACCTATGAGAACTCAAAATACCGAGTGTGGCCCAAGTGGGAGGAGGTTTGGAATGAAATGAGGAGACCCTAAGAGATCCTAGATTTAAAATCTCCAATTTTAAGTGGTAGCACGGTTAACCCACAAAGTTTGGAAATCTATGCAGTAACCGTGTGAATGCCACTACCTTGAGAGAAGGGGTCCAAAAAAATACCTCACATGGTTTGGAAAACCATGCGAAGCCCATTGTCTCTCCCTGCACGGTTTCTTGGAGAACCCGCATGGTTTCCCCCTAATTGTTCTCAAACCATACGCCCATAGAAAATCCTAAAAACTAATTCAAAACCCTTCCAAACTCTCCCAAAATATTTCCAACTCATCCCAAAAATGTTATACATATAAAAAGACATAAAAAAAAGGATACATACCACATACTGGGGGTGATACATTCTACCCACAATTAGAATTTCCATTCTCAAAAAGTAAGGAACCATATTGTCCTCGAAAGAGCTCGGGCCATTTCCCGGTCACCAATTTATCCCGCTCCCAAGTATCCTATAGAATCTAACCATTATACAAAAAACACAAACTAAACTGATGATTTTAACATGAAATACATTCTCTTGCCTATCCATCATCTGCACTGTCATGTGCACTAAGGAAGCTTCTAGTTATAGCTCAATATGATCCCAATGAATCACATGGTCACAATCCGGCTGATAATTTTTCAACTAAGACACATGAAACACATTGTGCACCGCACTAAACCATGGTGGAAAATCCAAATGGTAATCCACCTCTCCAATCTGCTCAAGTATCTAAAAATTCCAAATATACCTTAGATATAACATACCCGGCTTCCCAAACTGACGATGTCCCAACCTATGAGAGATTCTAAAACACACATGATCACCCACCTCGAATGAAAACGGTCGTCGATGATGGTCCGCATATGATTTCTGATTACTCTTCTCCATCTCCATCCTCTTCATAGTCAAATTTATTTTCTTCATAGTCTCTTGGACAAGGCTCGGTCCAATCATCGAAGTATCACCTATTTCCACCCAAAATAGTGGAGAAAGACACGAACACCCATATAATGCCTCAAACAGATCCATATGTATTGAAGCCTGATAACTATTATTATAGGAGAACTCCACCAACAGTAAGTGATCCTCCCATGAACCACAAAAATCCATCAAAAAACCCATAAAATATCCTCCAATGTTTGTATCATCCTCTCAGATTGGCCATCCATCTTAGGATAATACATCATGCTCATCTTCAATGGCGTCCCAAGGGCTCGCTGCAAGGATTTCCAAAAAGGAGATGTGAATCTAGATCTCTATCTGATACAATTGAAACCAGAACACCATGCCTCTTTACCACTTCCTGGATATAGATTTTCGGTAGATCTTCCACCCTCTGAGATTCAGGAATTGGGATTAAATGGGTCGACATGGTGAGTCGATCCACAATTAACCATATGACATTGTGCTTCCAAACTGTTATTGGGAGATCCATCACAAAATCCATTTCTATCAGATCCCATTTCCACACTAGAATTGGTAAAGACTGCAATATTATTTCTGGCCACTGACACTCGTCCTTGACCTACTAACAATTCAATCATCTTGAAACAAACTCGGCCACATCCCTTATTATACCATCCCACACAAACTCCACTTTCAAAGCCTAATACATCTTCTGAATTCCAAGATGGATAGCCCACCTAGAATTATATTAATCCTTGAGAAGTTCCTATTGAAAATCCCCTAGTACCACCATCCAATTATGAAAACATGACACTAAATTCCCATTCAGTTTCCAGTTCTTAATGGTATCCCCACCATTGAGTTTCGACCTCATCGCCATACACTCCGAATCAGATGTTTGTGCCTCTTTAACAAAACCAGTGAAGTCAAGAACAAACAAAAGTTGAAAGAAGACCACTCTGTCACCCCAGTCCTCACATTACAACCACATGTTGGCTAAGACCGACATCAACTTCCACTAATCCAGTGCCTATTGCACCACTTGAGCATATTATTTTCTACTTAATCTATCTGCTACCAAATTTTCTTTACCCAGTGTATACATTAAATCATAATAAAAAATATGTAGAAATTCCTTCCATCTTATTTTCCTCAAGTTCAAATATCTCTATGAGAATAAAATTCTTTATGTTCTTATTGTCGGTAAACACTATGAATTTATCAACAAAGAGATAATAACACAAAATTTGTAAATCATGAACTATGGCTGGAAACTCCAAATCATGTGTTGGGTAGTTCTTCTCATGCAACCTCAAATGTCGTGAGCCATATAAAACCACATGATCCCCCTGTATGAGAACACAACCCAACCCTGATCTTGATGATTCAAAATACACCACGTACCCTTTCCCTAGTTTAGGAAAAATCAAGTTTGGTTCTAATTTAAGGTGACCCATTAACTCTTCAAATCATTTCTGACACATCTCAACCCATTGAAATGAAATATTCTTCCTTGTCAAAGTTGTCATCAGAGAAGGAAATTGTGAGAAATCATGAACAAAACATTGATAATAACCAGCTAGCCCCAGGATGCTCTGTATCTCGAAAACATTCTTTGGTGGTTTCTAGGAGGTAACAACCTATATCTTTTCTTGATAAACTAAAACACCCCCCTCAGAAATAACATGGAAAAGGAAATGATCCTCTTGTATTCAAAAGTCACACTTTGAAAATTTGGCATACAACCAATGATACCTCAAGACCCCCAACACTATCTCTATGTGATGCTCAAGCTCTAATCTTATCCTTGAATAAACACATATATCAACCCCATGTACCACCACAAAAGAATCTATATATATTTGAAATACCTGATTCATCAAATCCATGAACACTAATGGTGAATTCATTAGACCAAAGGGCATAACCACATATTCGCAATAGCCATACATACTTCTGAAATCTATTTTTCGGATATGCTCTTTTTTTACCTACAATTGATGATATCTTGACCTCATGAAAATCATGGAGAACCATTGATATCCCCTCAACTAGTCAAAAAAATCATCAATGTGTGGAAGTGGATATCAGTTCATTATCATAACGTGATTAAATCTATAATAATCAACCCAAAGTCGCAAGGTACCATCCACCTTTTTAACAAACAAAACCAGAGACGCCATGGATATGTGCTAGGATGGATGAACCATTTGTTGACTAACTCTTGCAACTACACCTTTAAATCCTATAATTCTATTGGTTCCATTTGGTAAGATAGAAGTGAGATAGGACTGGTCCCTGAAAGGTGATCAATCGAAGACTCCACTTCTCTCACAGGTGGAAACCCTACAAATTCATTGGGAAATACATCCATAAACTGATCCAAAACTACCGGAAGAACACACTTATCAAAACCTTCCACAAATTCCAATGAAGAAGACTCTAACTGATATGAGATCATGCCAATAGCTGGTGCCAAAAAATATGTTGCACCCATCTTTTCATATTTCTCCTCTCTCAAGAGATGTTCAATGATAACTTCTATCATAAAACTAATCATTAATGCATAGAAATTTATGTGGGCTTTAAACATCGCCAACTAATCCTTTACTAGTATTATATAATAAGAATCAATCTCATGCACTGTGAAATCCCACATCAATTCAATGTTGTCCATAACTAAGAAACATGCTCTACATAGGATGAATCGACACTCTCTTTGTCCCAGAGAAGTTTTTAGTTTCAAAATAGAAGGTATCATTTCAATATGTCAACCTAAAAAATGGACGATGTGAGAAGCAAGAAAATAATGTGAATCAACATTATGAAAAAAATCTTACATCAACATTGAATTTAAAAAAACCAAACCTCGAACCATGGATGGCCCCGACTGATAATCCTCCACCGCCTACTCAGCTCCAAAAAACCACTTACTTTCCACACTCTTTTCTTTATTACCCTGCTAAGGATTCATGTTGTTCCTCGAATCACCATGACTAATTTTAATATACTATTGTGGGGTATGTTTCTACCCCATCCCATCGAGGAATAAGACGCCTCCAACTCTATAGGAGTGTCATAGACACCCAACCTCAGAGCACTCTGGCAATAACAGTGCAGATTCCCCCATCTAATTATAATTATTTTCACGACCCGTCCTCGGGGCCCGTGCCGTGACTACCCCAAGCCCGCCTTCCATAGGCCAGGGGTTGGCGACTAGCACCAAAGGCGTAAAATCCCGATAACTGGGAAGGCATTGCCTTTATAAAAGAAAACAAGAACCACAGAGTACAAGCGGAAGCAAAACACTAAGTACAAAAGAAATGCTGAAAAGTAAATGGGCCAGAATACAAACCAAAAAGAAAGTACGACTACAACTGAACAAGGTACAACAGCAAAAAAAAAAAGACAACATCTGGAAGTAGGAAGCAGCTCCTGGGTCGTCCTCCTCGGATCCTACCTGAAGGGTAGGTACAGATAGCCTCCTCCACGCTCTCGTCCGTCAACCTCCTCTGTGAGTCGTCACGTTGTGTAGTCCACCTCCGGGTACTGACTCGTCATGTAGTCCACCTCCAGGTACTGTCTAGTCCTCGAACACTCGGCCTCCGTCAGCACTACCCATCGTCTGCAACCAACACAACGAGGTGTGGGCATAGCCCGTGCAGGGGTGAGTATAACGATACTCAGTAGGGACCCCGAGACCCTCAAGGTCTCACTAAACCAACAAGGATAACCACAAGAAGATCTCAACAGATAACCTCTACTTAGATATATGCCCATACATATACCTAAGTTATCAAGTAACCCATCTCAATCATGAGGAAACACAAGGAGTGTGAAATCAACGGATAACCACTACCCAGTTACATGCCCATACATATACCTAAGTTATCAAGTGACCCATCTCAATTATGAGGTAAACACAAAGGTCAAAAAGTCTCAGCACAAACCAGTATTTTTATTATCGAAACCGTAACTGCTGAAGAGCTCCGTCTCTGGAGTGTACAGTGGTCCTGTCACGACTCCGAGGTACTGCTCACTAACCTAAGACTGCTGAGGTGCTCCTCCTGTCGAGTACCGTGGGTCTGCGGCCAACTACCGGGCGCTCCGTCCGCTGTGGGTCTGTCGCCAAATACCGGGCGCTCCCCCCAATAGCCTACAGAGGTACTCCTCCTGTTGAGTACCGTGGGTCTACGGCCAACTACCGGGCGCTCCGTCCGCCGTGGGTCTGTCGCCAAATACCAGGCGCTCCGTCCACTGGGCTAGTCGACTCACTCCAAGTCAAGTCGGTCAAGCTATCGTCAGGTCTCAGCCGGCTACACGGTCTCCGTACTCCGCACAATCGTCTCTGGGAGGATCCTCTCCACGAGCTACTGGTCGATACTCCAAGTATCGAAAAGTCCCGCAAAGAAGTATCTCAAAGGACCACCTCGTCATAGGGGTCTCAATTCAATAGACGGCGCGTCAATCGGACGCCCGGTCTGTGAGTTATTAGACTTTTCGTCTAAGGGGCCCAGTTGGTTTCGTGTGCGAACCAATGCGGCCGTAACTCAACTATACCCCGAACACTCATAGGGTATACTCATAGGGACCATTCCTCAACGAGATCACCAACGCCGTTGACGGTTCGTCAAACAAACGTTCTATCAGAAAGGTATCAGTTTTTTCGTTCCAGGGGCCCGGTTGGATTTCGGTGTGATCCAACCCAGCCACTATCCAACTGCATCCAAAACTCGGGTGGAGGATGCCAAAAGTTCCGTCTCAACAAGAGGAAAACAACGAGACAGACGGTGCGTCAATCGGACGCCTGGTCTGTGAGTTGTTGGCCTTTTCGTCCTAGGGGCCCAGTTGGTTTCGTGAGCAAACCAACCCGACTGCACTCCGACGACATCCAAACCTCGAGCGGAGTAGTCCAAAAGATCCGTCTCACTTAGAGGAAAACAACAAAGTCGACGACACGTCATTCGAACGTCCGGAACTCGTGTTACGAGCATTTCCACTCCGAGGGCCCGGTTGGTTTCGTATCCGAACCAACCCGGCCGAACCCAAAGTAATCCAAAACCGTATGTGTGATATACCGAAACGAACGTCTCGATCCAAGGATCGTTTTTCCGCTAACGGAGAGTCTTTTGGAGGACCGTAGCTCATGTTACAGGCATTTGACCGAAAGTGGCCCGAAAACGGGGGTTTGGGCCCGGGCCGACCCGGCCCGACCCCCCCTGGGTCGGCCCGAACCGGGTCGACCCGACCCGGGTCCGACCCGGCTGGGCCTCGCCCGGTCCGGCACGGTCTGGTTCGGTCCGGCCCGACCGGCCGGCCGCGGCTCGGCCAGCGTGGCCGAGCCGACACGCGAGCGGGGCGCGCGGATCCCCCGCCCTTCGCCGCTGATTGAGGCCGGCGGTTTGCCGGCCGACCCTTTTTCTGCCGGTCGCCGGCGCCGCCGTGATGGCGTGGCGCGCCGCCGCCGCCCTCCGCGGACCACCGGACGCACTCTGGTGGTCCGTTCTTCCCGCCGTCTTCGCCTATGGTCCCCCTGAGACTCCATCTTCACTTCAAAGGGATTCAAACGCCCAAACGGCCTGCTTCGTCATCGCCCGTCAATCCACACATCAATAAACAATCTGCGGAGGGTTGTCGGGCCGTGTTCGTTTGGCCCGCACCCTCCGCATTAGACTATAACAACGGGAGAAGTTTATTCAACACATGAATACATAACCAAAAACAATTTTAATGAATTAAAATTGTTCTTATTATCCAGGTTCTTTACCTTGAACGGAAACATTCACAGAGTATAGGACATTCAAATAAAACCCCTACCTTGGGTATAAGCCGATCGGAAGGAGGTGTCGTCGTTCGAGGTTCATCGCGGTATGGCATCGCGAGGATGACGACGTCGAAGGGGGATGTCGGCGTTCGTCCGACTCGAGGGAAGGCGAAGCCGTCGTCGCTTGCTACCCGATTCCGCTTCCGAGCTTGTTCGTCAAACTCCGAGGTCCAAGAACAAAAAGATTTAATTAAAAATAATTAAATCCTTGTTGTTGTTATAATCCACAAAGAATTTAAAAGGGGCGCAACTCCCTACCTTGTTGTTGTCGATCGAAGGTTGTCGCGGGGTTGGATCGTCCTGGAAGAAGCGTCGTAGAGGGAGAATCACGGAAGAAGCGTCGTTGACGGCGTCCCGTCGTCGATCTCTGAGGGTTTGGCGTTCTTCGTCGGAGGTCGGAGCATTCTTTGCGTTCTTCGCGTTCTTCGTCGAAGAAGAACGGTTTCCTCCCAAATTCTCTCCACGCCACAAGTCCAACTAAATAAAATAAGTAAAACCCTTATTTTATTATTGACCTAAGCTATTGAAATTCAAAAGATAAGAAACGAACAATTAATTCGTTGAATTAATTTTAACGATTTACCTGCCCAATTAATTGGGGCGTTTCATAACTAGAAAAATGCACAGTTGACTTTCATTAAGGAAGAGGTTTTCGCGGGTGCGTTACTTAGCGGAAAAGAAACGGCGGGGCTCGTGCGGGCCCCACCTCAAAAATATCCTACGAAGAGGGTAGGATATTTTTGGATAGTACCCTATCCGTTCAACTCAGGTTAAGCATCATTCAAGTTGATTTAAAGTGGCTTAAGTGAAATAAAATAAAGTTTGTCGTACAATTATTTTATTTCTTAACATTAAGCCCGAAAATTAAAAACTACACCCGAGCAAACGCAACTCCGGAAGAGGCGTTTCTAAGCAATTACCGGCGCTTCGATTCCATCGGTGCCCTCAGAATTCGATTCCGAGCACCGGTTCAAAAGTTAGAAAAACCCACTCGTCCGTTCACTGAACGTACCCGAGCCAAACTTCAGAAAATGATTCCGGGCACACCGGGCCTCGGAATCAGGTGCCGTCAGAAACCACGTTCTCGTAAAATTCCAAAGAAAATTTAGAAAAAAATTTCCGTGGAATTTACGGGTCTTTAAATTACTCCCACCATAGGGCTTTATGTCCCCGTAAATCTTCACCACAAACTAGGTATACAAAGGCGTTACTGAGCACGCATCTGAGCATTCCGCTCCCATGTGCTCACCTAGAGGTTCCTGTGCTGCCAAAGAAAGTGCACAAGAGGAATCGACCGTCCTCCTAGGATCCGCTCCTGTCGATCCCCGATCCCCACAGGAACCTCGTAGAAGTCACCTCATCACCACCGTCTAGATCCTCATGGTCGATGATATGCGGAGGGTCGAGCACATATCTCCTCAGTTGGGATACGTGGAAAACATTGTGCACCTAGTGCAACTGAAGTGGATGGGTCAAGCGGTAAACCACCTCGCCTACCCAGCTGAGGACCTAGAAAGGTCCGTTGAACCTCGAAGATAACTTTCCTCCCTGGCCACATCTCCGTAAACCTCGTCGAGGTGAGACCCGTAAGAAGACGTGGTCATCATCCTCGAACTCCAGAGGTCTCCAATTTCTGTTAGAAATGAAACTCAAAATGACTGCTGCTACGAGGGTAAGGTTGACCGAATCAAGAGTGATCGGTCGCACCCTCCTGTGCATGAGTTACCCTGCACTGCCTGGGGTTCCCTTTTTCGCCGACCAAGGAAAACCCATCCCGACGTCGTAGTTAAACTACATCCTTTTTGCCTAATACCGTCAATTTGTGAATGAACTGTGATTGCCCCGTCCATACTCAAACCAACGTCGTAAGGCCTCGACACTGCGACCAAGAGATTCCAACCGAAACTCTTGCCTCGAGGATCTGACCACACCGTCAGCGTAAGTGTGATTATCAAGTCTCCTCTCAAGGTATCTCCAGACGTGAGGGTCAAGTCCACGGCATACCAGAAACTCTAGGTCTGGAACAAGATTTGTGAAAGAAAGGAATGATTCATATCGATGTCCGTTACTACAGCAGCTAGTAGTGGACACAGACTGTCCCTTGAATCATTTCTAGAGCCATTGGGTCACACTCCTTGACCGCAAGCAGCCACACTCTTCCACCGCCCTCCAGCTCCCTGAGCCTGGCGGGGATAACTAAGGCGGGTGGTTGTAGTATATTAAGATGTACACCACCTCATACTTCTCTCCTAGCTCTGCCTCCACATCTTCTGCTTCGTAGACTCATCTATCCTTAAAGCTTCCACTTCTTGAAACATTTAACATGCCCGAGTCTCTAATACTTGCACCGGTTTCCTGTTTCTTACTGCACTGTGCAGTCTTTATCTTCTCTTGGATGACCTGGACCTTCTTTAGTCTCAAAAGAGCTGCTATGATTTCTTATTTGCCGATAAGAGAAATCCGGTCTCATCCCCTGGATGAACCACATTCGTTGCCTAATACAGTCAATCCTGACATGAATGATGCATTCATGCCATGGATGACGTCGTAAGGCCTCGACGTAACTACCAAGAGATCCAACTGTCACTCTCACCTCCAAGGGTCGAGTCACTCTGTCGGCATCAGCGTGAGGTCACTGGGTCTCCTCCAGTAGAAATCTCGAAAGTGAGGGTCAAGTCAACAGTTTAACCGGGACCACTCAGTATCAACCAAACAAAAAGGACAGGAAAGCAGACAAAGATAAGTGTCTTTTTATTATTGCATCTCATAGTACAAAGACACAAATACAAAAGAAACATGGAACTAGAAGTACTAAGGACATATCCACTAGTTCCTCTCCTGCCCACCTGCTCTCGGAGCTCTACTGCCTTGTCCACTGTTCGGTTGTTGCCCAAGAACCAGCCGCTGCTTCTATCTCAGTGGCTCCTCCAACACCCGCTGATCAACCATATGAGGATTCAGACAGTCACGTGCCAGGTGACCCTTTCCACCGCATGAGTAACACAACCTGCTTCTGGCATGCCTAGCTCTGTTCCCACCCTGGGTGCCCCGCACCACCGGTCCTAAAACCCAAGATCGTCCAACTGCTGGTCTGGTCCTCCTGGACCTCTGCATCATCTGTCTATTGCCCACAGATGACTCGACATCTGATCGAAAACCCTGCGGCAAAGGCAGAAGCTCTTGTACACGCTCGGGGTGTAGAGCTACTGGCACAAACTCCACCCTGAATAAGGTCTCGAAGTCTTCCCATGTGAAGGTCATCCCGTCGCAAAACTGGAACAAGTGGCTCCACCACCTGCCTAGTGATGCCTGAAGGAGGCTGGCAGCAAAGATCACCATGAAGTCTGTCGGCGTCCCTACTAGCCTGAAGACTCTCACCACAGCCTCCAGCCAATCCTCAGCTGCCTTCAGGTCTGTCTCTCCCCGGAACACGGGTGGCCTCTGGCACTGGAACTCGTGCAGCGCACTCAAGTAGCGGGCATCGCCTACTGCTGGGGCTGGTGGCATCGGTGGCCCAACGTATGGTAGTACCGCTGGTGCCTCCGCTGGTGCCTCAACTGCAAGAGGGCCATGTACCGAATCCTCGTCACTCAACAGGATGTCAGCATGCACATCCCTATGGGCTCCAGCTGGTTGTCCGAGAAAAGGCATCCTGAAAGAAACAACGTAACACGGTCAAAAGATTATACCTGGTGAGATGACCTGGTTTGAGCTAACATTTAAATAAAACTTCTGGAAAACACACACGCAATCAGTGTTTTCGTGCACAAATCAGAAATCAGTTGTCAGGGTCCTGGTGTATGGATACGTCGGCCGCCCGCACCAACACTGGACTCCCTGAACTGAAAACCACACTCGGTACTCTTAACACTATTGCTTCATAGAAGGAATCATCAATGTTATAACTTCTGCGGTAGAACCGAACTCCTCTGATACCAATTTGTCATGACCCGTCCTCGGGTCCCGTGCCGTGACTACCCCAAGCCCGCCTTCCATAGGCCATGGGCTGGCGACTAGCACCAAAGGCGTAAAATCCCGATAACTGGGAAGGCATTGCCTTTATAAAATAAAACAAGCACCACAGAGTACAAGAGGAAGCAAAACACTAAGTACAAAAGAAATGCTGAAAATTAAATGGGCCAGAATACAAACCCAAAAGAAAGTACGACTACAACTGAACAAGGTACAACAGCAAAAAAAAGACAACAACTGGAAGTAGGAAGCAGCTCCTGGGTCGTCCTCCTCGGATCCTACCTGAAGTGTAGGTACAGATAGCCTCCACCACGCTCTCATCCTTAAACTTCCTCTGTGAGTCGTCACGTCGTGTAGTCCACCTCTGGGTACTGACTCGTCATGTAGTCCACCTCTGGGTACCATCCAGTCCTCGAACACTCGGCCTCCGTTAGCACTGCTCGTCATCTGCAACCAACACAACGAGGTGCGGGCATAGCCCGTGCAGGGGTGTGTATAACGATACTCAGTAGGGACCCCGAGACGCTCAAGGTCTCACTAAACCAACAAGGATAACCACAAGAAGATCTCAACAGATAGCCTCTTCTTAGATATATGCCCATACATATACCTAAGTTATCATGTAACCCATCTCAATCATGAGGAAACACAAGGAGTGTGAAATCAACAGATAACCACTACCCAGGTATATGCCCATACATATACCTAAGTTATCAAGTGACCCATCTCAATCATGAGGTAAACACAAAGGTCAAAAAGTCTCAGCTCAAACCCGGATTTTCATTATCGAAATCGTAACTGCTGAAGAGCTCCGTCTCTGGAGTGTACAGTGGTCCTGTCACGACTCCGAGGTACTGCTCACTAACCTAAGACTGCTGAGGTGCTCCTCCTAACGAGTACTGCGGGTCTACGGCCAACTACCGGGCGCTCCGTCCGCTGTGGGTCTGTCGCCAAATACCAGGCGCTCCCCCCAATAGCCTACAGAGGTACTCCTCCTATAGAGTACCGCGAGTCTGTGGCCAACTACCGGGCGCTCCGTCCACCGTGGGTCTGTCGCTAAATACCGGGCGCTCCGTCCACTGGGCTAGTCGACTCACTCCAAGTTGAGTCGGTCAAGCAGTCGTCAGGTCTCAGCCGGCTACACGGTCTCCGTACTCCGCAGGCTCGTCTCCGGGAGGGTCCTCTCCACGATCTACTGGTCAATACTCCAAGTATCAAAAAGTCCCTCAAAGAAGTATCTCAAAGGACCACCTCGTCATAGGGGTCTCAACGCAACAGACGACTCGTCAATCGGTCGCCCGGTCTGTGAGTTATTAGCCTTTTCGTCCCAGGGGACCGGTTGGTTTCGTGTGCGAACCAATCTGGCCGTAACTCAACTATACCCTGAACACTAATAGGGTATACTCATAGGGACCATTCATCAACAAGATCACCAACGCCGCTGACGGTTCATCAAACGGATGTTCTGTCAGAAAGGTATCAGTTTTTCCGTTCCAGGGGCCCGGTTGGATTTTGGTGCGATCCAACCCGGCCACTATCCAACTACATCCAAAACTAGGGCAGAGGATGCCAAAATCTCCGTCTCAACAAGAGGAAAACAACGAGACAGACGGTGCGTCAATCGGACGCCCGGTCTGTGAGTTATTGGCTTTTTCGTCCCAGGGGCCCGGTTGGTTTCGTGAGCGAACCAACCCGACCACACTCCGACGACATCCAAACCTCGAGCAGAGTATGCCAAAAGATCCGTCTCACTTAGTGGAAAACAACAAAGTCGACGTCATGTCATTCAGACGTCCGGAACTCGAGTTACGAGCGTTTCCGCTCCGAGGGCCCGGTTGGTTTCGTATCCGAACCGACCCGGCCGAACCCAAAGTAATCCTAAACCTTGAGTGCGATATACCGAAATGACCGTCTCGATCCGAGGATCGCGTTGCCTCTGACGACGAGTTGTTTGGAGGACCTAAGCTCAGGTTACGGTCATTTTACCGAAAGTGGCCCGAAAACGGGGGTCTGGGCCCGGGCCGACCCGGCCCGACCCCACCTGGGTCGGCCCGGTTCAGCGCGGTCCGGTTCGGTCCGACCCCACCGGCCGGCCGCGGCTCGACCAGCGTGGCCGAGCCGACACGCGGGCGGGGCGCGCGGATCCCCCGCCCTTCGCCGCTGATTGAGGCCGGCGGTTCGCCGACCGCCCCTTTTTCCGGCGGCGCGCCACCGCCGCCTTCCGCGGACCACTGGATGCGCTCCTGTGGTCCATTCTTCCTGCCGTCTTCGCCTATGGTCCCCCCCAGGACCCCATCTTCACTGCGAAGGGATTCAAACGCCCAAACGGCCTGCTTCATCGTCTCCCGTCAATCCACACATCAATAAACAATCTGCAGAGGGTTGTCGGGCCGTGTTCGTCTGGCCCGCACCCTTCGCGTTAGATTATAACGATGGGAGAAGTTTATTCAACACATGAATACATAACCAAAAACAATTTTAATGAATTAAAATTGTTCTTATTATCCGGGTTCTTCACCATGAACAGAAACATTCACGGAGTATAGGACATTCAAATAAAACCCCTACCTTGGGTATAAGCCGATCAGAAGGAGGCGTCGTCGTTCGAGGTTCGTCACGGTATGGCGTTGCGAGGATGACGACGTCGAAGGGGGATGTCGGCGTTCGTCCGACTCGAGGGAAGGTGAAGTCGTCATCGCTTGCTACCCGATTCCGCTTCCGAGCTTGTTCGTTGAACTTCGAGGTCCAAGAACAAAAAGATTTAATTAAAAATAATTAAATCCTTGTTGTTGTTATAATCCACAAAGAATTTAAAAGGGGCGCAACCCCCTACCTTGTTGTTGTCGATCGAAGGTTGTCGCGGGGTTGGATCATCGTGGAAGAAGTGTCGCGGAGGGAGAATCGCGGAAGAAGCGTCGTTGACGGCGTCGCGTCGTCGATCTCCGAGGGTTTGGCATTCTTCGTCGGAGGTCGGAGCGTTCTTCGTCGAAGAAGAACGCTTTCCTCCCAAATTCTCTCCACGCCACAAGTACAACTAAATAAAATAAGTACAACCCTTATTTTATTATTGACCTAAGCTTTTGAAATTCAAAAGATAAGAAACGAACAATCAATTCGTTGAATTAATTGTAACGATTTAACTGCCCAATTAATTGGGGCGTTTCTTAACCAGAAAAACGCACGGTTGACTTTCCTTAAGGAAGAGGTTTTCGCGGGTGCGTTACACAGCGGAAAAGAAACGGCGGGGCTTGTGCGGGCCCCACCTCACAAATATCCTACCAAGAGGGTAGGATATTTTTGGATAGTACCCTATCCGTTCAACTCAGGTTAAGCGGCTTTCAAGTGTCTTCAAAGTGGCTTAAGTGAAATAAAATAAAGTTTGTCGTACAATTATTTTATTTCTTAACTTTAAGCCCGAAAATTAAAAACCACACCCGAGCAAACGAAACTCCGGAAGAAGCGTTTCTAAGCAATTACTGGCACTGCGATTCCATCGGTGCCCTCAGAATTCGATTCCGAGCAATGGTTCAAAAGTTAGAAAAACCCACTCGTCCGTTCACTGAACGTACCCGATCCAAACTTCGGAAAATGATTCCGGGCACACTGGGCCTCGGAATCAGGTGCTGTCAGAAACCGAGTTCTCGTAAAATTCCAAAGAAAATTAAGAAAAAAATTTCCTTGGAATTTACGGGTCTTTATAATTATGACATGCTCAGGGTTGTTTCATATGATCCCACTTTATGTGGCTCATATAACCACACTAAAAATGTCCCATCTTAATCTGAGCCTTCAAAGGAGGATTCTTCGATCCTACTGTCGGATTTTGAACTATACTCCCACCCTAGAAATAAGTTTCCCTCTTCCTCTTGAACCCACCGTTCGAGTTCCCACTATTCCCTATGGGTACTAACATAATTTCCCCACATGTGACCCCCACAAGATCCCACTCAACCACCGTATCTCTATTCACTATTTTCCATGTAATCATCTATGAACAACACTGATATCTTTGAATAAATTTCGTATCTCAATCTAGATTAAAAAATTGATGCCTTCAATGATGTATGACCCACCACCTTAGGTGAAAACCACACTAAGTTCATAAACATAGCCACATATTTCATTAAAACCATGTTCCCTTACTTCAAACTGAAGAAATCCATTTTACACTGAATTCTGAACTTATGAGGGTAGAATTTTTTATTAATAAATTCCTCATAAAACTCCCATGTCACACCTTGGTTCATCCCAGCTTGGACCGCAAGGTCCCACCACTGAAGGCAAAGATCTTCCAACATGTACGTGGATAACTTCACTTCTATCTCTTTCAGTGTTCCCAAGAATTAAAATATCCTAATCATTCTGTTTAGCCACGTTTCAGCCCGTGCTGTCTCCGAATCACCCCGAAACATGGGAGGATTATGCCTTTGAGACTAAACCGCATGATCCACATGTTTTGGTCCATCCACATTATTCCCACTTTCCACATCTTGGAAAGATTGTACTATACTTTTCACTAGCTTCTAGTTCACTAGAGGCACATATGCAACCCGATTTTCTACAGCTTCCTCTAGTTGGTCTCTACGACGCCCACCCAATGACATTTCTATCAACACAAAAACCACCATATGTTTCACTTCCTTAACAACAAAGGGTATACGATTTTCAATTTTAATACATTAAAACAATCACAACCTAGCTTTCCCCAAGTTCACATTTCCCATGTTAAACTATTTTGAAAAAAATCAACTATATTTTGAAAATCGATCCATTTTCAAAATACCACAAATTTCCATGTTTCAAATCCTTCCATTTTGAAACACAATTCTGATTTTCAAAATCCACACATTCAAATCACACCATAGATCATTATACCTGAATAAAATATGTATCCTAGGGGGAATTCATTTCTACCTTTCCATTCCATTCTCATTTTGTTGGTTGCACCCACGAAAATGAGATATCCAATTCCTATAAGAGTTTCTAGGAACATATGTACCCAAAACCCTAGTAAATTGAAGTTCAACAAAAAAGGGTTAGCTACAAACTTTTATCCTATACATTCCACGTTCTGAAAATCCTATGCCATGTTACCATTCCGACTTAAGTAATAGGCCAACAATGAATGTCAACACCAAGACCCACGATCAACAATAAGGATCAAACAACTGCTCCCACTTGAAATCCAAGGACCAAATAAACTGATACCACTAGTAACATCTCACCCTAAATCATTGGCTTGAGAGTGCAGAGGAATGTTACATGGCCTTATGAAAATGTTCCCATGGTGAAAGAGTCTAAAAATAAATGCCGAGGGCTTCAAGAATAAATTGGGGAAAAATTCTCCCTTGATATTCAACCAACCAACCAAACAATCAACTATCAACAAACTATATGATGCATGTCGACAAAACAAAAAACACATACATTACCAAAAGATAACCAACTAATCCAAAATAATTCCCAATAACCAATACCACCAAACATACTAAAACAATATCATAGTACTAAGTGAACAAATGACAAAGACCCAAAGTAAACTCAGACACTACACAAATCCACACTAAACTCCATGCTCCAAGAACCACAACATCTCCCAAGCATCCCCACAAACCACTAGCAATGAGATTCTTTACCTTTATCTATGTCCCATAACACAACATCTACAAAATCACCAAATTGACAAAGTAGGGGGTGAGTACAAATACTCAGTAGGTTTTCCTCAAATGACTTCCCTACACACGCCACTAGGATAAAACCATTAGCACATTTATAATAAGTAGTTTATATCACACATTTAAATAGTGGAACCCTTACCACAAGACAAACATACCCTTATCAAGACATGTAACACAAGGTAAATCCACAAACATTCCATAAGATATATAAATGTCACACACATTATCACAACTAATTTCCACTTCAAATGGCCACACCACAATCAAAGCATAACACAATGTTTCACAAACCCAACCTGGTATAACAATCATGATAACACTTCCATCCGGCCCATTCCTTCCTTCCCAGTTTAGTGGAACTTCCCATCCACTTATCCTTGATGGTGACCCTTCCACCCTCTATCCATCATCATTTTTATAGTGGTACTTTTGGCCCACATTACACAAGATCCACACAAGCCATAACCAAGATGGACTCACCAAGGACACAATAATATACATATAACTATTTCCACCACATGCCAAACCACTTCAATAAATCTACCATTTATTGAAACCACCCTATAAATATATTCCACTGGATAACCACATTTCAATAACAAAATATCATTATATAAAACCATTCATCAACCATTTTCTCAAATCATTTTGTAAAACACATTTTAAAATCTCCATTTTAAAATCTACATCAAGAACATTTCACCCCAAAATCCCCTCTTTCCCAAAAAAATCCATGAAAAATTACCAAAGAGAATTCCATCCAATTTCACACATCAAAAAACAATTAATTTAAAGAATAATAAATTAATTGTATCCAAAACCAATAGTTATAACCATGTAGAGTTGGGAGAGAAGCCACCTACCTTTGGGGTTTCGGTGAAATCCACCCACAAGAAACTACACCTCAAATCTAGTGAACGCACCACCAAAACTGTTCTAGATCCACATCCATAACATCCAAAAGCCTTAAAACCAATTCCCAAGGAAACCAAAACACAATATCAACACACAACAGGTGTAGATCTAGAAAACTGATAGAGAGGGAGATGTATAACTTGATGAAACCACAAAGAACTATGAGAGGAGACTTAATCGAGGAGAACCACCTTCAATCCACCAAGAAACCCCGTCAATTTGCTTCCAAAAAATGTGGGATAGCACCTCCAACCTTTGAGAATCCAAAATCCCAAGTGTGGCTCGAGTGGGAGGAAGTTTGGAATGAAATTAGGCAACCTAGAGGGAGCCCAGATTTAAAAAACCCCATTTTTAAGTGGCTGCATTGTTAGCCCGCAGAGTTTGGAAAACCGTGCACTAACCGTGCACACGCCACTGCCTCGAGAGAAGGGGTCCACACAGTTTCCTCCCATGGGTTGGAAAACAATGTGTAGGCTAGGCAAAGCCCACTGACACCCCCTACACAGTTTCCTAGAGAACTTGCACGGTCTCCCCATAACCTTTCTCAAACCGTACTCCCATTGAATAGCCTCCAAACATATTCAAAACCCTTAAAAACTTTCTAAACCTCTTCCCAACTCATCCCAAGAACATTAAACACATAAAAAGGGATAAAAAAGCTAAATACCTAAAATTGGAGGTGTTACATTCCCCCCACTATTATACATTTCATCCTTGGAAAGTAGAGAACAGTCTTGTTGCCAAAAGAGCTCTGGCCAGTACTTGACTATCTCTTTCTCTTGCTCCCATGAATCCTCTTGAATCTAACCATGCTTCAAAAAAAACTAAAAAAATACATTATTTTACCGTGAAAGACTTTATCATGCCTATCCACAATCTGCATTGGCACGTGAACCAAGAAAGCATCCGATTCTAGCTCAAAATGATCCCGAAAAATCACATGGTCACGATCCGGATTATACTTTTTCAACTATGACACATAAAACACATTGTGCACCTCACTAAACTGTGGTGGAAAATCCAAATGGTAATACACAACTCCAATCCTCTAAATTATATCAAAAGGCCCAATATACCTCAGAGATATCTTACCCTGCTTCCCAAACCGATGATGTCCCAACCTAGGAGAGATTTTAAAAAACACATGATCACCCACCTCAAATGACAACGGTTTTCGATGATGGTATGCATACAATTATTGAAGACTCTAAGCCATCTCCACCATCTTCCTGATCAACTTGATTTTGTCAATTATCTCTTGGGAAAGGCTTGGTCCGATCATCAAAGTCTCACCCATTTCTACCCAACATAGTGGAGAATGACACAAACATCCATATAATGCCACAAACAGAGCCATATATATTGAAGCTTGATAACTGTTATTATCGGAGAACTCGACCAATGGTAAGTGATCCCCCCATGAACAGATAAAATACATCACATAAGACCTTAACATATCCTCCAAGGTTTGTATCATCCTCTCAGATTGTCCATCTATCTGAGGATGTTACTCCGTTCTCATCATCAACTGTGTCCCAAGGGATTTTTTCAAGGATTTCTTGAATTGAGATGTGAACTTCAGATATCTATATGATACAATCAAAACTGGAACACCATGCTGCTTTACCAATTCTTAGATATATATTTTGGATAGATCTTCCACCGCATGAGATTCATGAATTGGGATGAAATGGACCGACTTAGTGAGCCGATCCCCAATAAACCATAGGGAATAGTGCTTATGAAACATTCTTGGAAGAACCATAAAAAAATCCATTGTTATTTTCTTCCATTCCAACACTAGAATAGGTAAATAATGCAATATTATTGCTGTCCCCTGATGCTTTACCTTTACGCGCAGACAAGTCAAGCATCTCGAAGCAAACTCAGCCACATCCCTTATCATACCAACCAACCAAAACTGCACATTCAACACCTTATACATATTTTGAATTATAGTATGGAAATCCCACATAGAATGATGATAACCACTGAGAAGTTCCTTCTAACAAGCCACTGGTACAACCATCCGATTCCTAAAACCCAATACTGATTCCCATTCAGTTCCTAGTTCTCAATGGTCTTCCCACCATTGAGTTTCAACACCATCTCCATACACTTTGAATCAGATGCATCTGCCTCTTTAACCAAACTAGTCAAGTTAGGAACCAACGAAACTGAAAATAAGACCACACTATCACCCCATTACTCACATTCCAACTGCATTTCAGCTATGATCGATATCAACTTCCATTGATTTGATGCATGTTTCACCACATGAGCATATTATTTTCTACTTAATGTATCTGCCACCAAATTTCCTATACACGGTGTGTAAGTCCAAATAAAACATCTGGAGATATTCCATCCATTTCCTTTTCCTCATGTTCAAATATCTCGGTGAGAAAATATTCTTTAAACTCTTATTGTTATTAAACACCATGAATTTCTCACCGAAAAGATAAGGCCACC
The DNA here is from genome assembly GCA_963277665.1 of Viscum album. Classification (NCBI taxonomy): domain Eukaryota; kingdom Viridiplantae; phylum Streptophyta; class Magnoliopsida; order Santalales; family Viscaceae; genus Viscum; species Viscum album. The sequence goes on along the minus strand of OY728127.1, from coordinate 1,511,769,522 downwards.
ACATTTTTAAAGGACGAACCATTTCTTCCCACTCCAAATCAGTTGTTGGTTAGTTCTTCTCATGAAACCTGAAATACTGTGTGCCATATGCAACCCCATGATCCCCCGACATGAGAACACACCCCAACCCTGATAATGATGTGTCACAATACACCACGTACCCTTTCCCTGGTTCAATAAAAACCAATATTTGTGCTAAGGTAAGGCAACCCTTTACCTCTTCAAATCATTTCTGACATTACTCAATCCATTAAAATAGGATATTATTCCTTTCCAAAGCTGTCATCGGTGAAGCCAATAATGCGAAATCATGAACAAAAAATCGATAATACCCAACTAAACCTAGGATTATCTGTATCTCAAAAACATTCTTTGGTAGTTTCTAGGAGGTGAAAACCTCTATCTTTTCCAGGTCAAATAAAACTCCCTTCTCAGAAATAACATGGACATGGAAATGAACCTCCTGTATCCAAAATTTACACTTTGACAATTTTACATACAAATGATGATCCCTCAATATCCCCAACACTATCTCCATGTTCTGCTCATGCTCTACCCTTTTCCTTAAATACACCATTTTATCATCCATAAATACCACCACAAAAAATCCATAAATCTCTAAAATATCTAACTCATCAAGTCTATGAACATTGCTGGTGTATTCGTTAAACCAAATGGAATAAACACATACTTGTAATGGCCATATCTACTTCTAAAAGCTATTTCCAAGATATCCTCCTTCCTTAATAGAAATTGATGATATCCTGGCCTCAAGCCAATCTTGGAGAACCACTATGCTCCCCTAAACTATTCAATCAAATAATCAATGCATGTAAGTGGATATTGGTTCTTTATCATAATGTGATTAATTCTATGACAATCAATACAGAGCCTCAAGGTTACATCCACCTTTTTAGAAAATAAAACCAGAACTTCCCATATAGATGTGTTAGGACGGATGAACCCTTTTTTTATAACTCTTCCAACTACACCTTTATTTGCTGCAGTTCTATTGGTACCATTCAGTAAGACGAATGTGATATTGGACTGGTCCTTAGAAGGAGATCAATCTTAGACTCCATTTCTCTCACGGGTGGAAAACATGAAAATTATTTAGGAAATACAGCCATAAACTGATCCAAAAGTTCCATAAGAACACTTTTCTCAACACCTTCCACCGATGCCAACCAAAAAACCCTTAACTAATATGACATCTTGCAAACATCTGGTGCCAAAAAATCTGTTTCACACTGATTTTCATTCTTCTCCCCTTTAAAGGTATGTTCAACGCCATAATCTGTTGTAAAACTAACCGTTCATGCATAGCAATCGATGTGGGCCTTAAAAATTTCCAACCAATCCATTCCCAGGATTATGTCCTAAGCATCCATCTCAAGCACCGATAAATCCAACATTAATTCAATGTTGTCCACAACTAAGCAACACACTCTACATAGGAAGTCGTGACACTCTATTTGACCTAGATGAGTTTTTAGTTTAAAAAAAAGAAGGAATCATTTATACATTAAAACCCAAAAAATAAATTATGTGAGAAGAATGAAAAAAATGAGAAGCACCCATATCAAAAAAATCATGCATCAACATTGAATTTAAAAGAACTGTACCTCACACAATGGATGGTTCTGACTGATCATCCACCATCGCATGCTCAACTAAAAAAAACAGCTTACATTCCACACTCTTCTATTTAATACTCTGATGAAGAGTCATGGTGTTCCTTGAATATCCATTAAAAATTTCAGTCTTCTACCAAGGTGCATGCTGCTACCCCTATCCCGTCGAAGAATAACATGCTTGAAACCCCTAAGGAGTGTCACAGACACTTGACCTCAGAGCAATTCGATAATAACACTACAGATGCCCCATCTTCTTACAATTATGACATGCTCGAGGTTGTGTCATACAATCCCACTTGATGTGGCTTGCAGAACCACACTGAAAACATCCCATCTTACTCGGATCCTTCAATGGAATATTCACTGATCCTGTCATCGGATGTTGAACTATACTCCCACCATGTAAATAAGTTTCCTTCTTCCAGTTGAACCTAGCTTTTGAGTTCCCACTATTCCCCATGGGTACCAACATACTTCCCCCACTTGTAGTCCTCACAAGATCCCGCTCATCCACCATATCTCTATTCACTATTTCCGTGTAATCGTATATAAATAGCATTGATATATTGGAACAAATTTTTTGCCTCAATCCGTCTTCAAATATTTATGCCTTCAATGATGTACTACCTGCCACCTTATGTGAAAACCACATGAAGTTCCTAAAATTAGCCGCATATTCCATTACCTCAATGTTCCCATGCTTCAAACTAAATTAATCTGTTGTACATTGAATTCTGAACGTTTGAGGATTGAATTCTATGTCAAACATTTCCTCAAAAGCCTCTCATGTCACACCTTGGTCCGTCTTAGCTTGGACCGCCAACTCCCACCACTAAAGGGTAAGATCTTCCAAAATTTGCATGGATAACTACACTTTCAGCTCTGGTGGTGTTCCCAAGAATTCAAATATCCTATTTATTCTATTCAGTCACATTTTAGCCCTTTCTGGCTCTAAATCACCCATAAACATAGGTGGATTCTGCCTTGGAAACTGAACCGCATGATCCACATGTTTTGGTTCATCCACATTATTCCAACTTTCCAAAGCATGGAAAGATTTCACTATACTCTGCACTAGATTATAGTTCACCTAAGGCTCAGGTGTAACCACATTTTCAGCAGCTCCCTCTGGTTGGTCTCTACGACACCTACCCGATGCCATTTCAATCAACACAAAAAAACCATAAGTTTCACTTTCTTAAGAAGAAAGGGTATTCAATTTTCAATTTCAATACATTTCAACTATCAAAACCAGGATTTCCTCAAGTTCACATTTCCCATGATGCACTATTTTGAAAAAAAAATCCACCATATTTTGAAAATTAGTCCATTGTCAAAATACCACAAATTTACATGTTTCAAATCCTTTCGTTTTGAAACCAAAATCATATTTTCAAAATCCACAAATTAAAATCAAACCATAAATCATTATAACTCAATGAAATATGTATCATAGTGGGAATTCATTTATTCCATGCATGTCATGCTTATCTCATTGGCTGCACTCACGACAATGAGATATCCATTGTCTATAAGTGTCTCCAAACAATTATGTACCCAACTCCCTTGTAACTTGAAGATCAATATAAAAGGGTTAGCTATGCTATTTTATTCTATAAATTACATGTTCTGAAAATCCAAAATCTTTCTACCATACCGACTCAAGGAAAATGCCAAGAAATAATTTCAACAACAAGACCAATGATCAACACTAAGGATTGAAGAACTACTCTCACTTGAAAGACAAGGACTGAAAAAATTGATACCACTTGTAACATCCCACCCCAAATCATTGTCTTGAGAGGGAAGAGGAATGTTACTTTTACTTAAGTGATGTTTCAAAGGTTCCAAATGCTAGTAACAAATGTTGAGGGCTGTGAGAATAAATTGGGGAATGATTTTGTTTTGAGATTCATCCAACGAACCAAACAATCCACTATCAACAAACTATATAATGCATGTTGACAAAACAACCAAAACCCATACATTACCAAAATACAAAAAAACTAATCCACCATAATTCCCAAGAACCAATACAACCAAAAATAAAAAAACTATATCAGAGTACGAACCAGAAGAATAAAAAAGACCCAAATTAAACTCAGACACACTCCACAGCTCCAAACCAAGCTCCTATGCTCCCAGAAACACAAAATTTCCCAAGCATCCCGACAAACCACTAGCAATGAGATGCTTTACCTTTACCTATGTACCAGAACAGAACATCTACAAATCCACCAAAGTGCCAAAGTAGAGGGTGAGTACAAATACTTTCCACAAATGACTTCCCCACACATGCCACTAGGTTAAAACTATTAGCACATTTTTAATAAAAATTTTATATCAAACATTTAAATAGTGAAACCCTTACAAAAATCCAAAAATAACCTTATCAATCCATGTAAGAAAAGGGAAATCCACAAAAATGACATAATCCATATCATCATCACACACATTAGCACAACGAATTTCAACTTTGCATGGCCACAACACAATCAAAGAACAACATATTTTTTAACAAACCCAACCTGGTATAACAATCATGGACGCACTTCCGTCCCACCCATTTCTTCCTTCCCAATTTAGTGGCACTTCTCGTCCAATTATCCTTGATGGTGGCACTTCCATCCACTATCCATCCTCATTTTTATATTGGTACTTTCTACCCACTATACACAAGATTCACACAAGCCATAACCATGTATGACTCACCAAGGCCACAAAAGTATACACATAACGGTTTCCATCACATGCCAAACCGCTTCAATAAATCACCCATTTATTGAAATCACCCTAAAATTACTTTCCCATGCCAAAATATATTTCAATAATACAATATATTTATTGAAAACCATTCATCAACCATTTTCACAAATCATTTCATGAAACCCATTTTAAAATATTCATTTTAGAATATGTAACAAGAACATTTCTCCCCAAAATACCCACTTTCCCAAAAATCCACAAAAAATTACAAAAGTGAATTCCAAAAAATTTCACACATGAAAAAACAATTAATTTCAAGCACAAACTAATTGTAACAAAAACCACTAGTTCTAACCATGTGGATTTGAGATAGAATCCACATACCTTTAGGGTTCTGGTGAATCGACCCACAAGGAACTACACTTGAAATCTGGCGAATGCACCACTGAAACCGCTCTAGATTCCCATACCTAACATCCAAACGCCTTAAAACCAACACCCCAGGAAACCATAACCCTATATCTACACAAAACGGGTGTAGATCAAGAAAAATGGGAGAGAGGGAGATGTAGATCTAGAGGAAACCACAAAGAAACACAAGAGGAGACTTACCCAAGAAGAATTGAACTTCAATCCACCATGAAAAACCTTTGATTTCTACCAAAACAAGTGGGAGAGAACCTATAAACATTTATAATCCAAAATTCTGAGTGAGGATGAAGTGGGAGGAAGTTTGGAAGGAAATGAGTCAACCCTGTGGGAGCCTGAATTTAAAATCTCCATTTTTAAGTGGTCATACAGTTAGCCCACACGGTTTAGAAAAAAGTGCTCTAAATGTGCACACTGTTGGAACCACTTTGTGTATAAGGTTGTATTTGTTGTCAATAGTTGTCAATGCAGATCAAAATGAAGGTGATCATGAAATACTACGATGAAGTAGAGGAGTGGTGATTCAGATGATTGTTGTGCTGATCTTAAGTTCAAAGAACATGTGTCAAAGGTGATACATTGTTTACAACAATTAAGAATGTGAGGAGTAATCCATTCGAGGATTATTAAAGAAGAATGAGGTTTTTGGATGAAGACCATGCAATTACTCATGATTTCATGATAACCATGCTAGAGACTTCTTGACGGATTGAATCACATGTTTTGAATGAATTTGATCATGACAGCCATGCTAGAGACTTCTTGACGGATTGAATCACATGCTTTGCATGAAGTTGATCATGACAGTTGATGAAGAAGACAATGTGCCAATGAGTTGACTTCTGAGATGGCCATGCGGAGATTGCAATTATGAGATGGCCATGCACATCTCATTGTATCAGAAGATAATGATACTAAAGTTGTTCCTTCAAAGAATACATATCACAGTAGTGGAGTTTGTGATCAAAGCCAAAGAGTTGCTGAAGGATACAGATCACCAAGAAGAAGTGCTGTTGAGGTGATCGTGCTTGTTGACAAAGAAAACAAAAGACATACAAATTTGTCGAAAAAGGAGATTCCATGGTGACATGTCGAGTTCAAGAGTTGTGGTCAACGATCTATGTTTGATTCATGAACTTCGACAGAGGAATGGATGATCTGGAGGCGGTACAAAAAGAGCAGATACAAGGTGACGCTGTTTCCCAGTGTTTGCCAAATTTTTGGGCCTCAAAATCGGAAAATGAAGACATGGATTGTCTGCAAAAGGAGGTTCGCACAAAAAGGAAGTGGTGCGCGAAATATAAGAGGCTTGCGCGAAATTCTTGATCTGGGCGCGCAAAATTAGCGGGTTGCGCGAAATCTTGAAGTGTGGCGCGCAAAACAGCGGGTTGCGCGAAATTGTATTTCGCGCAAAAGATGTTTCAAGGCCGAAAGCTTGAAAATCGGTAAAGGCATGAGGCGCGCGAAATTTTGGAGGCGTGCGCGAAAAATTGAGGTGGCGCGCGAAATAGCGGATGAAGTATTTCGCGCAAAAGATGTTTCGAGGTCCGAAGCTCAGAAAATGGCAAAGGCATGAGGTGCGCGAAATTATGGAGCAGTGCGCGGAAAATGGTTGTGCGCGGAAGATTTGTATTTCGCGATCAAAGCGGATTACGCGCTCAAGGAGGGTTTTTCGCGCGGGGTCGATTTTGCCTATAAATATGAAGTGACCCTCCTCCATTCAATAGAGTTCAAGACATAGAAAATACCCGAGCTCTGGTGCGCGCAATTTAAGTTAGAAAGGGTGTTACGCGTAAACTTAAAGTTTGCGCGTAAAGTCATATTGCGCGAAAAGCAAAGGCTGCGCAGAAAGTTGGTGATTGGCGCGTAAAAGGAAGATTGCGCGAAAAGTGGATTTCGTGCAAGAGTAGTGAATTGCACGCAAGGCAGTTTCCAGGCTGCGCGTAATATTTGGAAGTTGCGCGAGAAAGGAATTTCGCGCAAACCATAAGAATTGCGCGCAAGACACCGTAAGGGTTGCGCGTAAAAATTGAGGTTGCCCGGTACATCCGGTGCAAAGTGAGATTCATCTGCGGGTGAAAGTTGGACTTCAACAGAGCATCTACATACATAGGAAGATGCATTCCTTCATGAAAATGAAGAGACCTACAGGTCTATAAACTGTGACTGAATTCCTTCCAAGAGCAGTGAGCTTAGGAAGAGGAAGAAGGTGATCCTCTCCACTGGCAGTGAGCCAGGGGGAGTCAACGAGAGTGACCCGAGGGACACAGTGAGATATCCCTAAACAATTGTAAAGGCAGTGAGCCTGGGACAGAGTGTCTGTACCCGAACATTTGTATCCGCAGCTAGTGAAGCATAGTGGATTTAGGTACGACCGGCAACCTGTCGGCATATACTCCTTGGACGTAGCCCTTAGTGGTGAACCAAGTAAAAATAGCTGTGTCATCTGTCTCTGCATGTGAATGTTTAATTGCTGATCATATCCATCATACAGGTTTATGTAGTTCCTACCAACGTGGGAACAAGATCCACAACTAAAAGAAGAAAAAGTTGCCACCCTGATTCACCCCTCCCCTCTCAGGGTGTCCCGGGGTCCTACACACACATCACTTCTTCAAGATAAGGGGTCCACATGGTTGCCTCAAAAAGTTTGGAAAAAGGTGCACATGCCATGTGAATCCCACTATCCCCCCTGCACGGTTTCCTAGACAACCTGTATGGTTTCCCTCTAACCGTTCTCAAACCGTGCGCCCATAGAAAAGCATCGAAACTTAATTAAAACCCATCCAAACTCTCCCAACCTCTTCCCCACTCATTCGAAGAACTTTAAACAATTAAAAAGGAATAAAAGGATACATACCTATAACCGAGGGTGCGACAGTGAACAAGTATAAATAGTAACAAGTTCACTCATTAGGGGCATGAAATCAATCCCTTGCATAAACATATGGACATGAAAACCAGGTCAACACATAGCCTTATGGACATGAAAACCAAGACCACACATATTATTATGGACATGAAATATATTAACACACATAGAATTATGGAAATAAACACTAGGCCCACAAATAGAATTATGGACATGAAAACTAGGCCCACACATAGAATTATGGACCTGAAAACCAGGTCCACACATAGAATTGTGAACATGAAATCGGGTTCACAAATAAAATATATATCCCATGAGTTTTCCATCCATACCTAATGCATCAGAGGGAGATTTTGGTCTCTCCCATCTCATAACGAAATCATACATACATGTTCCACAAGATCATTAAAAATAATAACATAACCCATGAAATAAAATGGGTATCATAAAAATGTAAACATATCATAACGTGTGGAAAGAGAAACGAGTTTCATAATAATTTCATCAAAATAAAAAACCATGAAAAGAAGTGGGTTTTATAAAAATCATGCCATCAAAACATAATCCATTGAGGGAAATAATATGAATGGTATTCTTGACCTATAACAATGTATTTCATCTTAGGTGGGGAAGGATTTTGAAAGATCCCTTAGAACATTATTTTTATGTAAAATTATCATTTTATAAAATAAAACTTTTCAAAATCCTTTTCATTGAAACCACTTTGAAAGCATATAAAGGAATCATTAAAATCATTTAAAACAGCTCTTAAAGAAAATATTCTTTCTTTGCTAAAATAGACTTTTTTTTCTGAAAATGTCATGCAATTTTAAAAGAAAAAATATTATTTGAAATTAAACATGTATGTTTGTAGGGAAATATTCAAGGAAATAGGGTATTATGAAAGTGGAAAACATTTTTCATTCTACATAAGTTAAAATAAAACATTCTTCTCATACTTTTACCATAAAAGTCCAAAATACTTCATTTGGAAAATGAAAGAAATATTCCTTTCAAACCATGTAGTAAAAAGTCAAAAATGGATAAAAATGACTTTGAACATCCATAGTAGAATAGTAAAACTATTTATGAAAACATTTTTAGAATACATGGACACATATTAAAATTACCCAATGGAGACTTAAATCAAAGCAATAACAAATATAGAAGAAATTGTGAAATCAATTTATAATCTATAGAGTCATATGTCCCATGTAAAAAATAAAAATATAAGAATATAAAAATATCATAATATTCTGGATAAGACTCAAAAAACACATTCATGGGTAATATATACACCATGTAGAAGAAACAAATAGTGTATGTGACATGTATCTCATAGAAATAAAGGTGAGACAAACATAATCCCTTACCTTGTGTCTTGAATCTCTTCGTACTCGAACTAGCATCCTTTATAATAAATATAAGTTTATTATAAATCTCTTATATAATCATATTTTTATATATAATACCACACATGGTTTTATTATTATTTTATATTACATTCCTATTAATGATCCTATGTGAAGGTTTCACTTTGGGTAATGTTTGGTTTGTTTTTTGCATGTATCTTAATTTGTTATATCCATGGTCCTTATACTTATATAATGATTCCAGAATGTAAATAATGATATAAATATAATTTATATAAATTATATCTATATTATTATAATCTTTATCATAAAGATGTACGAAATAGAATACACCATTCATGGGGATGGTAAGTCATACGTACACATTAACGCTATTTTAGTTTTAGTTGTCGTATTGAAAGAAAGTATGTAAATAACATATGGATATATATGAATGTATATATACATATATATCATAATTAAAATAGAATTATTATATCATATATATCATATAAGTTCACTAAACACATCCTCAATAAATTCCATGTGGTGTGTGAACGAATCACATCGCTTTGAGGGGGTGGTAGTCCACACTTCCTCAAATGAAATTATCATATTAACACCAAATAGATAGTAAAAAGGTATGCGTTTTAAATAATAATACAGAAGATTAAATACATAATAAATATTATATATAACATATATAAATAGTTTTTCCTTCATAATGGCCACCATGATACGTGGTAAAGGAAAAATGAACAATCATCGTTTCGTGAGGTAGTAGTTCACCATACACAGAAACAATATCTTCAATATCCATTGGATAGAGGTGTGTGTAAGTTTAGGTCAAAAATATATCATAAAACATCATGTTATATTTAGGATACTGGTTTTTATCATAAAATAAATGAATAAATATAGTTTAGGTGTGGAAAAGGAAAATGAAGGAAAGGAGCTTGAGAGAGGACGTTGCCTCTTAATTGGGTAACGCCTTTTGGTTTGTGCCACAAGGATTCATTGAGTTGTGTTTTGCCCAAGGGAAGGATTCTAGGAGTAAGTGATGGATTTTCTGAGGATAAATGGCCAGGTTTTTTCTGAGCTAAAATTCTTTAGAGGTGTGAATAAAAGAGAGGGAGATGTGCCCTTTTATAAGAGGGAGGAGGGGCTCTTTAACATACTCCAAAACTATTAATTTATTATAAAATTATTTTAGATTTAAAATAGATCCAAATTGAGTTATTTAAGTTATAAGATAAGGATGGTCATAAATCCTTTCAAAGAATGAATTTTAGACATGTTTAGGTCACTAAATTAACCTTATCTTTTTTACTTTAACCCTTAGTTAAATAATTTAACTTTTACCATAAAAACTTGTTTTTTACACTATAGGGTTAATATACTTACTATAAAATTCCAAAAAACCCCAATTGGATCATTTATGACATAATTGACACTATCCAATTTTTTTGGATGGACCTTATATTTTTTTGAATTTTAAAACATATAATAAAATATTATTTATTTTAGAATCTCATTTATGTCAATTTTGACACCTGAATGTCCCAAAGGCCTTCTATTTATTTATTATTATGGATAACCCCACTTTTAAGGGTTGAATGGGAACCATACATGACCTATAGGCTCAATACACAAGGCATGGCATGTCCTAAAGGTCAATACATGACCCGAAGGCTCAGAGGCATACAATGCCCATTACATGACACGTTGGCCCAACCCACTAGAACTGCCCCTCCCAAACTTCTGAATCATTGATCACCTAGCTACCCACCTTGCATTGCTGATCTGATAGCATTTACCCATGAAAATCTACACAGTTCCTAGTCCCAATGGCGGTTTCCATACCCTCTCATTCTTCCAATCATGTTAGATCAACTTTTGGTGGCTGGTACATGCTCTAATCCTCTTTATGGGAATGCTCTGTGTGAACTGGGCGACTCCACAATCTCTGTGGCCTGAAGGCGCTAAGACCAGAAGGCCTTTGGTGACCCTAAGGCCCTGAGATCCGTTGGCGCGAACCGGTGGCCCGAAGTCCCAAATCGGTTGAATAGTTCTGGTTGCTGTAGTAACAAACAATACCTTCTTTAGTTACCACTAAATTACTGCTATAGTACCTGGTACAATACTGCTACTATGCTTCTATAGTAATCTTGAAATTCTCCTCCACCCTGTTTCAAACCTCGGTCTCTTGGATGCCAAGCAGAAGCCCTTACCACTCGGGTATGGGCTCGTTGGCCTATAAATTACTTGGATTTTAATAAAATCCTAACAACATTATTCATTAAAAAATATTAAATAATCCCTAACAAGTCATGGTCAACCAAAAAAATTCTTGGATGGAATCAAATAGCTAAAATTATATTTATTTTAGTATTATTAATATCATTTATGTGAATCTTCCTTTAATAAATCTATTACTACATCATTACTATACAAGCCGATAATTAAGTTATTTATTCTCTAAAAATTAAAAATAAAATATCAAGATGAAGATATATTTCTTATCATTAAAATTAATGTTTATATTCGAATTTATATATGTATAACCCTTTATTAAAAATGATTTAGTTATTAAATTTCGAATATGGAACTTCTAACAATTCTTTAAATAAAATATAATAAATGTCTTAATCTTACACAAGTTGATTACAAAGGATCATATTTTGGAACTAAGATTGATTTTAGATGAAAAAATAAATCTATCCAATGATGTTAGGACAAGTGTTTGGGTAATTTTATATTATTATAATATTATTTTTACCTTTAATTACACTATTTGACATTAACCGTGGTAAATAAAATTCAAAAATTTACTATTGAACAAAATTATTTTGATCATATTAGACCAAATTTTTAATAATTATTACAACAATGTATGTTTATTTTTTGATATTCAATTCACAGAAGCTGAAAAATTACGTTTAATGTTAATCATGCAAATGTGCCTAAAAGGTAGGTAAAAGAGACGTTAAAAAGTTCAATCAATTTTTTTATAAAATTTTATAATAAAAAAGATTTCATTGAACTACATTGGATTAATATATGTATTATTTATCTATTTTGAATTTACAATAAAGTTAAATTAAAATAATTATTTAAATGATAAAGTGGGTTTTAAAACAAAAATGTAGTAATTTATCTATTCATAAAAAATTCAATCTTTTTAAAATGATACAAAAAATTCACCCTAATATAATTTTGATATTATGAATTAAAAAATGATTTATATTTTATCAAATTAAATTTCTATTATGTTCTGAAATTAATTTTATTATTTTTTACATAAGGACAACAAAATCACTTCTTTTGAGAAAATAACAGCTTTAAACAAGTAAAGTCTTTATGAGAAATTATATTTTTTATTTCCAAAAACCATTATAACTAATATTTAAAAATATTTTTTAAAATTCATATCAAAATTTTAACAACTAGGTTATAACTATCTAATTTAAATAATTATAATAGTGATGTTTTTTTCATAGAAACTTGGTGTTGCGTGTAACACATGCCAAGTCGGTATTGCATGTAGTGCGAGCTTCAGTTGGTGTTTCGTATAAAATAAACAAAAAATTAGTGCTATTATATAATAAAAAATTCTATATTTAGTGTTTCATGATGTGAAAATATAAAATTATTTAATTATTTTTAAAAAAATATTACCAAATCTTGGGTTGTTACAACAATGATATTATTTTTGGTATCAAAATTTAAAAATTATGGAAATGTAATTCATTTATAATATATATAAATATATGAGTTTATAAGAATTATTTTTAATGATGTGATAGTAATAATGTGATATTATTATTATTATTTATAATTTATTAAATTGTGTTTAAAAATAATAAGGGTAATAGTAGTTAGGTGTGAGGAATTTGCAGCATACAAGAAAAAATAATGGGGGGGTATTCACTATAGGTTCTATACAAGCAAGAGTAAAAAATGTGAAAATAAATAGATATGGTGTTGGGTTCATAGAAGTGTAAATTTTTTCTATAGGACCCCACCAACTCTCTCCCATATCTCTCCTTCTCACATATATATCTCTCATATTATATCTAATTTCTTTTTAAATATTCAATCTTCTCTTATCCATATCTTCTACTATATTTACTAAAATGATGTGCCATCAATGGTGTTGGATTCATCTCAGTGAGTAGAAGGTAAGACCTATATTATTTTTAATTTATTTGAACTATTATATCCAGAATTAATTAAGTCTAATTTTTATGTTTTGGTTTTTGGATATGTATATTCTTATAATTAAATTTTTTATTGGCATTTCCTCTTGGCGGTGGAGTAACACCCACCATAAAAGTTCAACGTATTTGAGGTAAGTTTCACTATATCACTTATCTTTAAATTGAAATTCCTTGATTTATACAATTCTATTGCGTTTTGGTTTAATAAATATTATTGAAAAAGTGTTTTTGAGGGATGATATACCATTTCTCTATATATTTCTTGGATTGGGTTGAGTAAAATAGTAGTTTTCTATGGTTTTTCTTGAAAAAATATTTACTCATACAAGGTGTTTGATACAATGATTGTAATGGGGATGATTGGTTTTAAATGGAATTTAATTATTTTTATAAAGGTAAGTGTGTTCGAATTATATTTCCATGAATTTGGGCATTGGATTTATATTAAATAATGAATGATTTTGTGGTTGTATATATGTATATAGCTTACTAAATGATTATGGGTTTCAAAGTGTGTTTTTAAAGGGATATACTTTGGGCTTGATGTTTTTATTTCTTATGGAATTAAGGGAATTGATTATATATACATTATTGATGATGGATTTCACATAGGACACCTTGGGTGAGTTGGTAACCAAGATGAATAAATCCCTAGTATAGATATTCATATGGTCATGGAATGTTTCATTATTAGACTAAGGGAGATATGGGGGTGAATTTTTTTTACCATGGAGAGAATTTGAGATCTCATGGAATTATTAGGTATATGTATGCCATCTATTATTCCTTTAGGGTTTTCTAGTTTACTTATACTCACATATTTCCCATGTTGTGTATGTTGTATTTTTCTAAGATGTGTTGTAGATTATTTCCCATTTATTTATTTTGATATTATAATATGGATTATTCCATCTTTCCTTCCGTTATTATTAATGGTTTACTTATTAATTATGTTATTATAATTTTCATATTTTATAAAAACCAAAGGATTTTGGGAATGCTTTCCAACTTTTTATTTTTGAAAACAAATTGAGTATTTCAAAATGTAATGTTTTTCAAACAAAAAACTAACAGTTTTTATTGAGAAATATATTATGTAGGTCAATGGTGGTATCCCACTAGGCCTTTCCTAACACCCAAAATATAAATTTGGGCATATTGAGACTTAATTTTAATTAATATAGGTAAATAAAATGAGTCATATCATATGTTTTTGCTTCATGAAACCTTAATTTTCTTCCTTATCCTCGGTTTGGTGGTGACGATAGGTTACCTGGATATGGATTAGGTGGATTGTTTTTATTTGGGGATTCTTCATTGTCTTGTTTTTTTTGTATTAGCCACACTAAGCTATGTTATATTTTTATCATATTTACAAGATATTATAGTGTTTTTTATTATCAACCCTTTCAGTTATAATGTGACATTGGATGTTTGGGTTTTTTATGTTTTTCTTTACTCAATTTGATATATTATATTATATCAATTTTTTTATTTTAGGCATGGATGTACGATGTATGGATAGGCCATTACATATTTGTGTGAGAAATCTATGACATGGTTATTTGGTTTCTAATGGTCAAATAATTCAAAATGATTATATTTTACACCACGCTGATTGTCATTAGCCAATGATGATTGAGAACATGATTTGGGACTTTTGGCGAGTAAGTCAGGGTGATGTTTTTGGTTGATCTAGGCCGGTTCATTATAAAATGGTACCAAATAGACCTATTATTATTTTGGGATGTATGGTTGTATTAAGACATGACTACCATAACTCAAGTGATAGATATGATGAATTGTCTGGGAAAGAAATTTCATCTTAAACCTTGAGTTTACAAGGGATCTTAGGTATATGTAATTTTATTTTCAAGTTTTATTTATCCTAATCATATGGTTTCACATCCATATTTAAAGATGTTGTAATGGGAACCTATAAGTTTCAAGGCTAAGGTTCATGGGTTGCAGACCGTGGACATAGGTCGTCCATATCAGATGGGTGTGGCCTAATTTAATTTTACTTTTCTCAATGCTTCTTAATATTTCATATCAATATTATAGATTGACATGTATATTTTATGTTAATTGTAAGTTTTTTTGGTAATTTTTTTCTATGTGAAAAATAACATGTCGGTAAGTTACTTAAATACTAAAGTGAACCGTAAATGTTTGAGGTATATTTAAACATGACACTGAAAAAATTGGATAACATTTTGATTTTGTAGAATTTATTTAATTATTTTTTTGTGATTTTTATATATCCATAGAAGAATGATAGTATGAATTTTGTGTATTAATTTAAATATTCTAGGAAATATAAATTTCTAAAAAGGATTTAAATAATGAAAAAAATGGGTATGAAATTGATTTTATCATATTAAATGATGTAACTTGATAAGTATTATTTATATCAAACATAAATAAGAAGAATAAAGAATGTTTTTTTTGATGTTTTAAAAGGATAATTTTTTTCTCAAATTATTAATATATGTATTGATCATGATGAAAAGAATGTTGGGTATTGTTGAAAGTGAATCATGATTTATTAGAATTGTCATGTGTAGAAGCATGTTGATGTTTGGTTAAGAGAAAAGCCATGTTGGAATTTATTTTTAAACTTGAGAATGTGTTAGGACTGTATTTTTCTTATTGATGAAGTGTTAATTACCCTAAGACAATAGTATTGATAAATATCTTCTAGAAAGGAAATGATTAATTTGAATGTGGTATTTTTTTTGAATTTGTTTAATTCGTGTAAATTACATGCTAAAATTAAATACTACAATATATATTAACATGTTTTTAAATACTTGATTTTTAATTTTATGATCCTATAAGTTTAAAAGAAATTTACTGTTAATGAGAATGTTGAGTGTTTTACTTTGTTATGATTATTTTTAAAGCAAACTTATAAATATATGATTGTTGAATCATGTAAAATGAATGAAAAATATGACAATTCATAGTTTTTTGCATGATGAGGCATGTGTGAATACTATTTTTGAAGAATTTATTTCATGGAATAATTGTTGGGTATATTTTAAGTTATGATATTTATAAAACGAGAAATATTTTTTATATGTGGATTTTGAGGTTTTGAAATTAAACATGTGTATAAAAAATGGAATAATATTCATGAATTAATATTTAATGAAGTGGAAATTAAGTTTTAACTGTGTATGTAATAAAATTTAAATTGGGAAGTTAATTTTGTTTAAAAAAATCATTGATTTTTTTGTGCAAATCATGTTGTTGTTAATGTATTCAACGATGTGTTTAAAAAAATATTTTTCTGGATTAAGCATACTATTTTGACTTTTATTCACATTTTTGATGATTATGGTTTTTATATTCATATCATGTTCTATCATAAGTGTAAAAATTATTGAAAATAAATAATTGAAAGAAGATTCTTGTTAATAAGGAGAGTCAAAGTGAAAATATATTATTTTAATAATAGTGTATTAAAACAAGGGATAATTTTATTAAAATAAATGATGTTTTTATTAAATACAGGAAAGTCCCAAATATGTTTTTGTTGTTGTTAAACATTATGGGTGTTTTTTTTATTAAAAATGGCATGATAAATGAAAAATAAATTGAATGGGTTTTGTTGTTCATGATATTAAATAATGTGAGTTTACTGAGTTTCATTAAAAGTTGATTTTATGGAATTAAAGTGTATTGGTTGGATTTAAAAAAAATTATACTAGAAATGTTTTATTTAGGTTCATATATTATAAAATTTTCCTAATAGAATTTGGAAAAATGATTATTTGGATTATTTTATATGTATAATTCAATCTTATTGATTTGTGACATTGTTAGGTTTCAATTATTATTTTTTGGACTGAAGTGTTCAAAATTATTATTTTAATAATAATAACATGATTTATTATGGTTGAAATTGTTTGAAAAAGGTTATTGCATGTTTTTATATAAACTAAAGACTTTATTGAATAAAAAATAATGTAGTTTTAAAGTTTTTTTATTAATAAATAATATATTTGGTCCAAAATAAAATTGATAGGCATTCTTGAATGTTTTGAATATTTCTTATTAATGTGTAATATTTATTTGGATTATTTTAAAATTATATTTTGATGAGTTATGATTCTTTGTATTGGCACTATCTAATTTCTTTTCATGTGTTCAAATTTATAGATTATTTAATTTCTATAAAATACATTAATTTTGTTTTATGAACAATTTGGTTATTGGTTATAGATGGAATGGAATTGATGAATATTAATTATTAATTATGAATTTTAAAATGAAATCGGAACATGTTTGTGGTATTATAAATTATTAATGTGTTAAGAAAATGTGAGTAAATTGTGATAATTAGTAGAAATATATATCTTATAAGATACATTTTTTTGTTATTAGTTTGTTTCCATGTTTGTTTGATGTATATTGATTTTAATATGGAAACTCATATAGTAGTAGTATACCATGGGTATTTATTTAAAAGTCTTTGTTTTGGGTCTGGAACATTAGATTCATGAAAAAATAAGCTTCTTGAAGATAAGAGGAATTATAGTCTGGAGATTGTGATGACCCCTACTGTTAGTTTTTTATTTTTAGTTTAAGAGATTTTTTTAAAAGGGAAAATATGACTTATAATTAATTTATTAGATGATTTCACACATTGTAATTAATAAATGTTATTTTTTGCATGTCTGAATAATTATTGGGTGGTTAAAAATAATATTAACAATATTATTATTTGTGTTGAAGTATAAAAATGTTTCAAACAAAAGTCTTTTATTATATATATCCACGTGTATGTGAGTGGTTTTAAGAATTATTATTAATTAAATAATGATAATGGTATATTATTATTATAATTTGTTATAATTTAATTAAATGTATTAAAAAAATTGGGTGATTCGTGTGAGGCATGAGGAACTTGCAATGCATTGCAGAAAATGGGGGAGGGGTGTATACACTATACACATTGTGAATGAGTGAAGAGTTTTTTTTAAACATATGGATATAGGGAAGCGATCCATGAAACATATAAGCATGTCATGGGAAAATTCCCTCCTCTCATTCCTCTCTTCCCTATCTCCCACCCTTTAAGTTATCTCTCTTTATCCTATCCTCTCTCCATTATTATAAAATATTAAATAATCTCTCATATATATCTCCTTCTATATTGATTGAAATGATGTGTCGTTAGTGACGTTGCATACAGCATGGTGAGTAGAAGGAAATTCCTTTTTTTTCTTATGTGTTGTGTCATGATACACTCCCTCCAAATGTACACCTCATGGGCCGATAGTGAAGTAATCGAGATAATAACCCATGATTCCCTCCTCCAGCAGGCCCTATGATTGCTGCAAACACAGAGGGAATAAAATATAACATATCGAATTCATTACCCTATATAATAATATTGGACAAGGAGATAGGATAAACAACCCCTAAACAACTCCAACACATAATATAAAACTATATCTAAATCCATCCCAAAATTCAAGAACAATGTCAACAAATACAAATAATAGTTTCTAGGTAAATATCAAATAAAAAGTCTTACAACATAGATTCAAAAATAGCTCTAAAACCCAAGATAGTATTCTCTAGTTAAATCCAAAAATTCCTACTTGAAACATGAAAAAATGTTTATATATTTAGGGTTGGAATGACCTGTATACTCATTAGGATCATACCCAAGTTATCTAGTACACATGTTAAATGATAATACTAATGTTCTAGTGAACAAAAGGAAGAAACGATAAACACCTAAATAGGCCAAAAACAAACCACATCCTCTTCATGTCTCAGTCAAAAAATCCTGCATCCAAATATAGAAACATATTATTAAGAACATAATGAAAAGGAAACATTTTGTTACTTCCCCACTATTTATCCTCTCTCATGCCCCAACATCAAATGTATTATGCTCCCATCCCATCCAAACATACCAAATTGCATATCCGTCCATCTCTGATATGGGTGGGGATAAATTCATTCATACCCCACCCTCACAAGGTCTAGAATATGGTTCTCATATCATTCATCATCACATTAATACCTCATAATATTAGAACCTCATCACATAACATGGGCAGCAAGGCATCATGAATGTGATGGACATCAACTTCTTTCCCTCAATTGACCACACATGACCCCCACCACATATCACTTCCTAATAACCACTAGGTAATCCTAAAAACCAACCTGTATCATCACTGCTGAAGGAAAAGATTAGAAAAAGGGGTTTCTATCCATATGTATCACCACCATCTTAGATGTTGGGTGAAACACCTAAAACCCAAAAAATTTATGTGATGGTAAAGTTATCTATATTAGGTGGGGTCTATATATAAATAACATAAAATAAAGGATAGATATAGAGCACATAAAACCCAACCTATGGGTTCATGTCAAATTCACTAACATACACTAAAACAACACAGCTTCACCATACAACATCTATCATGATCACTACAACCAATAAATGCATCATATCGCAGAGCCACCCCACAAAGCCACACATTCCGACCTTCAATTACCAGTTCCACCATTTTCCATATTTATTAAGTTTCCACTATCTTCAATTTACTAAGCCACTTAATTCACATTAATATTTCCCATTTGTTATTTTTCAATACATTTAATCAAATTACAACACCTAAATTCCAGCCAATTTCTATTTATTTACCAACCCATGATATTATATATTTAGTATTAAAATTTCTTCCATGGATAATTGGGAAATAAACACATCCAAAACCAAAAAATAGCTCACCCATCAAGCATTAACAATCTCTAAAACAACACATCTTCCAAGACATCTCACAGATACAACCACCCATATTAACCAATGAAATACATAAACATGACATAACCGCCCATATCACATCCCATGCTATCCATCCATTGATTTATTCCCCACACATTTCACAAACCATTTAATCACCCCCGCACCGCACAACATCCCACATCCCACATCACAAAAGGAAACACAACAAGAATAACCATACACAACATCACATCCCAACTTCCACCATTTTGGTTTAATGTATTACATTACATTAGTTATCTATTTAGCGTGGGAATTATAAAAAAATTATATATTATAATGGGAAAACAATTCATTATCCATATATATGTTCTTATACACTTATTTACGACATATTAAAACAATTAACACAGAAATGATCTCACAATTATATCAACTGAAACACAAGAAAGGATCCAAACAATGGTTATTTTCATCAATGGAAAAAAGGTATAAACTCATCAATAATAATGTCAAAATAATAAAACTTTTGATTTTCCCCATTCCCATCAATTTTAGATTAATTTTATTTATTATCTTCATTAATTTGACTGTTACTATCCATCTAATGGAAGGAAATATCATAAAACTCCCACACATTAAAATAAATAGGATGAAAATAATGATCACATAACTCAAATAATTTTCAGATTTACCATGTACAACAGGCCCAAGTAGAAACAACTCGAAGAACACCACTACACAAGGACATCTTGATTTAACATGAATCATATTAAGGTTCATAATAAATTAATCCAAAACACATATGAATAAGAAACATGGGAATTTAGTAAATAAATCACATGGATTTCCAAAATCAAACCTTTATAAGGTTGGGAACAAATCCAAAGAAAAGGGGAAAACAAATCTCTAAAATTTCTTTAGGGTTTTCCCAAAGCCAAGAAAATCAATAAAGGAATATGGTAAAACTAAGGGATCCCAAAATTTACTAATAATCTATAAATTAGTACATTAATGGAATAAAACCCCAATTAACATCATGAATTATTATGAGGTCCTCAAAATCGTGTTATGAAACATATTCATGTCAATAATTCCTCAAACCTCAAACCTGATGAAAATCAACTGATTTTCAAGGTGCGTATTCACATTGTGAATAGTTCATTCACATCCCAAGTTCTCTAAGAATACAAAACCCTCATATAGACATCATGTCATGAATTTCCAATATCAGAACAATGAATCAACCTCTCACATGATGAACCCTTATTCATGTTCTGAACCACCTACTACAGCAGAATTACAAATAAAAAATACACTGAACCCTCATCGAGCCTCCTCTGAATGCCTTTCAATACCAAAATAGAAAAGTAATAGGATAAGATAGAATAGAGCATTACATTATATACTTATCTAACAAATCTAATCCTCAAGAATTAAAACCAAACCTAAAAGAAAAAGGGAATGGTCTGAACAACCATCCAATGTGATACCTCTCAGAGAACTAATTATACTACAAACTCTACCATCAATAAAATAGTTAAAGACAATCCAAAAATTCCAAGGAACACCTCATACAACCACATCCCCATATTTTATAAGGAATAATAACACATGAACTCACTTTGACCACAAACCACATTTCATCCAAAAAAACAATCACACAACCATTAAAACCAATGTATGGCCCAAAACAAAAAATACAAAAAACACCAAACAAAACACCCCAATAAAAAAAGAATGAATTATGCATTAAATATTAAAATATCATCTAATTGTATATAATAAACTGACATATAAACTTTTAAAACATGTTATAAACATAATGCATCATGATTGAGAAGGGGTTATCCACTTTTCATACACTTTAAGTGACATCACTCAACACCAGTAAGAGAAAAAAGAAATAACGTCTCATAAAACTATAAGTTTCAAATATCAAATCATCAAATAAACACATAATAATGAAAAAATAAAAAAAAATATGAGTTTTGGGCATATATCTATGTCTCATGCTCCCAAGTACTCTCCTCAAATCCACCATGTCTCTATAACACATGAAACAAGGGGATAGTTTTTCCATGCATAAAATTATCTTTCTAATCAACTATTTATAGTAGTCACTCCATGATCTTTGTGTCATAATTGATATAAAAATATCCCCAGTAAAATATTTTGGGGTCATCATGAAGATACTGATGAATTTGGGACATATAGAAGATGGTTTGGATCATGTTCAAATATAGTGAACGCGCCAACTGATACACCACCTCACCAACTCACCCCAACACCTCAAAAAGCTATATTAACTTAGGATAAATCATATTTCCCCTTCAAAACACAAACTTCACTTGATGGTGGAAAACCCTCAAGAACACATTGTATCTAACCTAAAACTTTAGGGGCCTCTACCTATGATCATCATAGGAATTCTGAAGGTTCTGTGATTCCCTCATCCTCTCTAGGACTAACTTGATCTTCTAAATCACGATTTCAACCACATTTGGACCAATAAATTCTAACATCCTAACATTAGATTAGTAAAATAGAGAATTACATGGAAATATCTAGACCAATGTAATAGTGGTAAATGTTTTTTTAGTTGAACTCAACCAGAGGTAGGTTCCTTACCCAGGATCCGCCAAAGTCTATGACATAAGCTTCCAAAATATCCCTTGATTTCTAGATGGTCCCATCTATTTTCCCAACATTATGAGGGTGTAAAGTAGTAATAAGGTGAAACTAGTTGCTAAAATCTATCATAAATCCCCTCTAGACCCATGAGAAAAAACATGGATCTTGATCATGGATGATGATCCTTAGTACCCGATGAATCCTAACCACCTCATCTACATACCAACTCTCTATTAAATCCATGATAATTGATTCAAGGATTTTATAAAAATGAGATGAATTTGTTAGTTGACAAAAAATCACCAAAACTACATCAAATCCTCCATGAGACTGTTGGAAGTACGGTTTTTCACAATTGGAAATAGATTTTATTTTATATTTGTTATCAATAAAAACTAGGTTGAACATGGAATTTGGATCACAAAGGTTTGAAGGTTCATGAAATAGGTTACACGAAGAATGGTTGAGGCATGATGGGAATAAAATAATTAAAATGAAAATGAGAACCATTATGAATGGAATAATATCACTAAAATATATCAAAGAAATGGAGATTCTTGAATAATGATGAAGAAGTTATCAAAAAGACAATAGTGAGATTTAATGCATGGTTAAGTGGGAATTTTCTATAAATATATGTCCACATATCATTTGATACATGTAGAGAAATTGTAAAATAGTGAAATACTCTGATTTAAAGAAGATCTTATGAGAAGGTAATTATTCATGAATCAGTAACCCTTCTCAATTAGAATAAACCTAAAAAATGGTCAAGAACTAATTGACACTAAATAATTTCATAAAATAGAGATTCTTGAAGATTGTTAATTTCGTGATAGGTTTTAGTTCCACAAAGGCTATGAGCTTCGTGAAGGCTAGGAGTTCTGTGATAGCTGGGAGCTTCGTGAAGTCTAAGAGCTTAAGAAAAGTATGTGGGATCAATAAGGATAAAACATATTTGAAAAAAGGGGGTTTCGTGAAGGATGGGAGCTTCACAGACAATAGTGGTGAATATCTTATTGGTTGAATAATGCATTCTAGTACATCATTTTAGTACTATGGTTCAAGAAGAGCCTCATGTTAATTAGGGACAAACACTTATATACCTAATCTATTAAGGCGACCTTCATTTTGATAAACTAGTTAATACTTCACCCAAGTTAGTGAGAATGGTTGAGTCAAAAAAAGTGATCTGAGGGAGGAAATGTGTTATCCATAAAATTATTATTAAGGTAGTATTCATGTAACTGAGTGAGTCAGTTTGATATTTTGTAATCCACAATTACTAGTGAAGAATAGTGTATTCGAGTGTGATTGACATACTGATGGCCTATGCTCCTTGGAATATCCCATAACGTTGAACCAAGTAAAACTATTATGTTTTTTTTTTGTATTTCTGCTTATGTTTTTTAAATTGTTACATGATTCCACCAAAAAGGTTTAACGAGTTTCTATCAATGTAGGGGAAATATCCATGTAATTGAAAGAAAATTTCTACACCCCGATTTAGCCCTCCTCTATCTGGGTGTTCTAGGGTCCTTCATGTTGTATCAAAGAATACATGTTATATCTATTAAATCTATCCACTATTGTTTTCATGGAGAATTCAGAAAATGTATTGGGTGTCCCACTATTTTATGGAAGAAACTTACAGATTTGGAAGCATAGAATGAGATCTCATATTCGATCCCTTAGGGTGGAGGTTCTCATTTCTATAACTTAGGGGATTTAGGTCAGTGATGAGAAATTTCTATCTATGAATGAAAAAGAGGGGAATTTTGTTTACCCAAATTCCAAATCTTAAAATACTCTTACAAAAAAACTATCTGATCAAATCTATTTGAAGGTGATGAGTTTAACTACAACCAAGTCCATATGGGAGAAATTTGAAAATATATACAAGGGTGATAACAAAGTAAAGGATGAAAAACCTCAAGTATTTCAAAATCATTTTTATGATATGATAATTCATATAGAGGAAAATAAAGATAGTTTCTTCAATCACATAACTAAATTTTATGGATCTATTGGAAGTCCTAGGGAATAAATTTATGATATTTACATTTTTAATCAAAACATGAGAAGGATCCCACCTCTATACAATCCAAATGTGTCAGCCATTGTGGAAGGATATTTTTCTAAGATTTCTCTTGATGGCCTACTATGTAGTCTAGTGTCTTATGAAATAAAAGTCATACTATAATATAAAAAAACATGATTAAGAAAAGAAATGGCATTCTAATCCCTATAAACACATGATATTTAAAAAATTAGTGATCATGAAGATGATGTAGATGAAAAAAATATTTCAATTTTTCCATGAAATTCCAGAGATGAAATGAGATATTTGATGGAAATATTTTGTTGGACTATTTTCAGTGTGATAAGTTGGGAACTTTACTGCTCATTGATAAAGAAAAATCGATGATGTAGAAATTGAAGTAGAAATCAAGAAGAGGCATAAGATGAGGTTCCCTCAAAATGGATACTTCAAGTCCGGAAATAATTTACAAAGAAATATATTCATATGAAGAGGGGAAAAAATAATAATGTCTTTTTAGTGGATTTTAGATGAGAGTTTAAATCAGATATCGAAGAATATATGATGGTAGTAATTGAAAAATTAGAACCTATGAAAGATAAAGACAATCAGGTGAGTGGTTTTATTGATCTGAAGGTAGAAATTGAGGGTGATCTTGATGATCATGACATTAAATGAAATAAAATCATAATGATGGTAGGTTTTTTGATTGATTCATCAAGTATGTGGATCTGCTTGAAGCATAGATTGATCAATTGCAAGAAGATACAAGAGATCATTTGAAAAATATTGAATACCCATAAGAGGTTTTGGAGTTTTAAGGCATGGTCGATTGTCACATATCGACCAGTCAAGGTTCTAGTGCTATGCTAATGTGTATAGGAGAACTCGAGAAGAATCCTCAGGGATGATACTTTTTAATAGTCCACTATTTTTGGTTGACTGTATTTTGATCGGGGGGTTTGTTTGCAGAGCTTATTATATAATTTATGGATGATGTTTGATTTAACAATTTGATAAACATTGAGGTGAGTTCATTATTATGGAGTTAAGCTTGTGATATCCTTGATATTTTCTTCATATTGCATTAAATTAACACCCACTTCACATGATGACGTTGATTAGAATTCCTAAGTGTTAAGGCATTAATCCAAGAATTGACTTAACTTAGTCTTATAATATCAAAAAGTACATGTTGATGGTAGTGTATTTATGGTTCCAATAATCCATGGAAACCACACGTTAAACAAAACACGTCATTAATCAATGACATGTTAAGTACAACATACACATTGTTAATTCAAAGAATACTCATTGATAAAAAGCTCTCAATAGATTAACATATCTAAATAATGACTCACACCAATTGTAGATTTACTCAGAAATTAAAATGATTAATAATCTGGTTATAATTATTATGATGATAAATTATGAAGAGAAAAAAAATAAAGGGATAAGAAAAGAGTGGTGTGTCGAACACACACACAAATGGAGATGAGAATTAAAAATAGAATTTTGATTGAATGAGGAAGAAAAATAATGGAAGGGTTTTCATCATGATTTAAAATATTTTTAGTGAATTAATATTTAAGAACAGTGGGTGGATGATTAAAACCAAATATGAAGAAGAAACATTCATTAAAACATAAATAAAAAACAAAGACTTACAAGATTACAAATGAAGAAAAGCACAAAAGTAAATGAAATCAATGAGAGGGGAAGGGAATATCAAGTGAAAACATGAGTATGGAAAGTCCTCATAATCCCTGGTCATGGTTTTTGTAGT
The DNA here is from genome assembly GCA_963277665.1 of Viscum album. NCBI lineage: Eukaryota > Viridiplantae > Streptophyta > Magnoliopsida > Santalales > Viscaceae > Viscum > Viscum album. The sequence goes on along the minus strand of OY728127.1, from coordinate 1,511,743,088 downwards.
GCCAATATGTGATCCTCTATTCTAAAATTTCAAACCTTTTGAAAGGAGAGGAGGGGATGTATTTATAGCACAAGGAGGTGGACACTTTTCATTCCAAATATTCCCCTCCACTTTCATATCCAATTTGTCCATACAGATAGCTGAATCTCAAGATATCTCCTTCTAAAATGTTGTAGAGAATAGTTTTGGAATATTAATACCAAAATTTGGAGGAATATGGACTTATGGATCCAATGTTATGGTAATTTTATTAAACAAAGTTAAATTGTTCATTTCTATCCATGCTTTTTAAATGAAATGTGAATGGATTTTTGAATAGGAAGATGCCTTCAAATCCAAATTCTTTATTCAAAAAAGTATTCCTCTTATACCTTCTCTTTCACATTGTAAAATTTTAGCTTGATTTGATGAATATATCAGGTGTCATGTCAGGAATATTGTACTGATTTTAATTCCCAGCCAGGATGGTGGGCTGAGTTTAAAAGAATCAGTTGGGCCCCTTGTCGTTTGTTTTGGAGTTTAAATTGTTTATCCAAGACTCCTTACATTGACCCCAGAATATTCTAGGAGAATAAAGAAATTTGAAATTCTGGATTGATCCCAATAATTCAATCTTCATAGTAGGTCTAGTTTCTTCAGAGATTCTGTAGGCCTTCTTCTATAGACTATATGTCCCTTCAAATGGAAGAATTGTCCCAGGATACCTTTTAATGAAATTTTTTATATTTAAATAGTTATCATACAAAGAATAACCATGCAATTTGGATAAGTAGGGTGAGAGTTGTAAATAAAACAGTAAGTTGGCATCGATTGGATTAATTCAAATAATGCTCAAAAATTACATTTAATATTTAAACATTAATATTTCACACAAATTCTACACATTTCATATAAAATTAGTAAAAGGAGTATATAAAATGTTTTTAAAATATTAATAACATCAAATCCCCCAGACTTAGTCTTGTGAATGTCCTCATGGGAAACAAATAAAAATACATGAAAATATCATTTCCAATCACCAACAAATATTAAAATTTTGTTTTCCCCACTCAAGGGAGGTTTAGAAAATTTCACTCATATATATTGAATTCCACAAAAAGTTGTTAAAGAAAAAATGTTCCTAGAATAATTCATTTCTCTTGATCAAATTTATAAATGGAAAATGGTGGCGCCCAAAAGTTACTCCTCTCAAGATGATAAAATTAATTTAGGGATCTTCACCCATACACCAACCAAAATTTAAAATCTTAGAGTTTGTAAGAGCTCTCAGCTTACACTACCTATCCTAAAGTTCAAAAAAATCAAGAGGTCATTTTAGGGGTTTTTTTATGGCTATAGGATGGTAGGAACATTATATCCAAAAGATAGGTAAAAAGGGGGTAAAATACTAACATGGAAAATGTAATGCAAATTTTATTTGGAATGAAACATGGAATGAAATGGAAACACATATTTATAGGGGAATTATTGTGTGAATAAGGACACAATAGAGGATTAAAATTTAAATGGCATAAGAAGATGAAATATTAACAAAACAAAAAACTTCTCCCAATGACATAAGTGTTTTTTTTCTTTTTTCTTTTTTTCATTTTTTGAAAGTTCAACATGAAAAAGATCTCACACTCATATTCAAACCCATAATTTATCTCCTTAAAACACTAATTTTAATATTTATAACAAGATAAAAGGTTGAGGAAGAGTGATTTTTGACTGGCCCAAGACACAACCCATTTTTTTGTTCTTTTTTTTATTTTTCTGATTTTTTGAACACTTGTCAATAAAATTTACAAGTACATTACATTCCCCAAAACTCACTGAATAACAACCTCTCCCCCAAAATAAAATGTATGCTTTACCTCAAGCATATTATAACTCTTTAAAAATTAATAAAACGGAACCCAAAAAATGAAATCAATTCCCCCTAACCTTATATTTCAAAAACAATCCAATGAAAATTCATGTTGATATTGGTGGGAAAAGGTATTGGGCATGTAATGGGGATATCAAGGAAAATATTTTCATAGGAATGAAGGGGATTTAAAAAGGAGGATTAATGTATGGTTAATGGGATTCTATTTGGCTATTATAAATCTCATGTGGTTAAAAAATGCCTCTACCATATTAATGCACACTAAAGTAGGAAATTCAGATCAAAGTTCCACAAACTCAAGATGCACAAATGGGGGTGAAAAACACACATTATAAAAATATGGACATAGGTATCCTTGGCATGAAAGAAAATGTTGTTCCTCAAAGGTGGGGAAAATCATTTTCCAAATCAAAAATTGAGAATTCAAATTTTTTTGTTTTTCCTACAAGATTCCTTATCCAAAGTCATGATAAAAATAATAAATGTTTGAGATGGAAACATGTCTTTGCACTTCCCAAAATTGTGGGAAAAAATTTCAAAATTTTAATCTGAGTAATCATGACTCTTTATTTTCCATATTTTTTAAAGTGATTATTATTATAATTATTTTCAGTTTTTTATGTTTTTTTAGTTTTTTTAATAAATACACACCCACAAAAAAGAAAAGATAAAAACTAAAATGATTAAAGTGGTAAAAAATCAAAGATAGGGGAATAAGAAGAAAGTGGTAGAGAGAGGAAAAATAGAGAGAGAGTTAAAGGGAAAGAGGTTCCCCCTAGTTTGGATTTGGAAGGTCTCTATATCCATCCGGTAGTGGGTCTATGGAATTTTATATGCCTCATGTGGGATGTTACCTAAAAAATATAAAATCATTATTCACCTAATGAAAAACTAAAAATAAATTAAAATTTCATAAAAGTAAAAGAAAACATGTGTTGCCTCTTAAGAAGTGCTGCATTAATTTTTCTACAGCTTGATAGTTGAAGTGGAATACCCATAGTCTGACGATGGCCACTGTATTTTCTCAACTCCAGTGTGCTTCTAGAAAAACTATTCCTTTGGGAGGCCTGATGATTCATTGGATAATTTCATCCCTTCCTTGTTGTTTCTCTTACAATTCAACAATGGTGGAAAAAGAATATGACTACCCTCCCTTTGGACTTCAACGTGAGGAATGATTTTATCCAAAAAGTGATGGTTTTCTATGAGTGGAAATTCAGGAAGATGTCTCATTTGTGATGTTTCATTTATGTAAGGTTCATTTAACCTTAAACTAGAGTATGAGATCCCAATTTTTTTCGACTCATTTATTTCCTCACTTACCAATGTAGAGTAATGAGAATTAGTGGTGTCATAAGACTGAATAATTTTATCAATATCCTTTATATTAATGTTTTTTGCCAAAATATGGTCTATTTAAACATCACCTATGATCAATTTATTAATTATGGAAAAAATCTCACAACCTTCACTCCCATCGGGACAATATAAACACATTGGTTTGGGATTCACCTCATATAAAACAGAAATTTCAGAATAATGGATAAGAAAAGTTGAATGTTAGATAATCATATTTGAATAAAAAAATGAACATGCTTGTTTGTTTTCCCTATTAACATACAAGTTGGAGTAGTGTATGTTATAGTTGAGATGAGATTCCAAAGAGTTTTCAAGATCCTTTAGTTCAATGGAGTTTGCATTTGTAATGTCAACATCAACTTCTCCATTTATGACATGGTTAATGAGTATGAAAATTCACAAACTCCTATATTTGTAGAACAGGAAGAAAACCATGTATTGGGATTCAACACACTCTCAGAGAGACTTTATAAAGCATGTATAGAGAATATGGATTGATTCTATGGTGGGTATCACATGGATTGAATAATATTGAACATGACCAGTTGGTCACCAAATCCAATGGATAACATTCCAGCATGGACATCAATCATGGTTCTAGATGTCATAAGGAAAGGTCTTCATAGAAATAGGGGAGATTGAGAAGAAATCATCTCACCTTCCATGTCAAGGACATATAAGTCAGCTGGGAAGATAAGATCATTGACTCAGACAAGGACATCCTCAATTATTCTCTTAGGACTAGAAGTACTTTGATTGTCCAATTGAATGACAACACCCAATGGATGTAAGGGACCAAGACCAAGGTTAGAGAATATGGATTTGGTCATGAAATTAATTGAGGCTCCTAGGTCTATGTGTGCATCCTCAAAGTTAGAACTTACAATTTGGAAAGGAACCATAAAGGTCTCTGAATCTTTTCACTTTATGGGAACATAATGATGGGTGGAACCATTTTCAAATGTCCTAAGTTTCCTATTGTGGGTGAAAAATTCCTTAAGAAAAGTGGCATACTTAGTAATTTTGTTTATGGAATCTAAGAGGGGAATGTTGACTTTAACACATCCAAACATGTTGATAATTTTAGGTCTGGGTTAAAAGGACTTCTTTGGCATATAAATGGCTTGAGGAAAAGTAATTGGGTTTCTAAGTGGAATGAAAGGAGGTGAGGGAATGGGTTCTGATTCCTTTTCAAGTTTCTTTTTCTTTTCATTTTCTAGGATAACATTCAAAGGGGGGTTGGAAGAATTATCACGAGGAATAGAAATTTTCATCCCCAAACTAAGTGAAATTGCACTTACAATACCCTTGGTGTTGGTTAATGGTAGAGTTGGGATTTGGGAAGAATCTGATTGTCTTTGGTGGCTCAGGTGGGATTCAAGTTGACCAATTTTGATTACAATGTTTTTGAGGCTGGAATGGGTGAAGGAGGAATTATCTTCCACTTCACTTTACCATGGTTTCTTGGAAGAAGAGGCTTGTCCCATATTGGGATTTCATTGAATTTGGTTCTTGGGAAAGCGATTGTATTGGTTTGGGAATTGGGAAGGCTAACTAAGATAGTGGAATCTAGGTGGAGGATTGTTTTTTTGAGGTTGAGGAACAAAAGGTTATTTTTGATGAAGTTAGATACACTTTGACCATAGAGGAATTGGTTTGGGTTTTGATGAGGGTATTGAGGGGGATGAGAAATGGGATTCCCATATCTGACATTAGGGTTATATGTAGATGAAAAGGGCTCAGAATGGGGTTCATTGATGTTTCTAACAAACTAACTTGATTTTTTAGGGTTGGGGTTCTGCTGAGAATATGTTTCATTGAGATACATTGGTTCAGATAAATCAGATTAATCCTCCTAAAGTTGTAGACATGTGCCCAATGTATGAGATGGGGAGCTATAGATTCCACAGTTCTTGATAGGTCAAGGGAACAGAGATTATGGAGAATATGAGGTTGGGGCTTTGGATACCGCAGTTAGTTGTCGCATAAGACCTGTAAGTTCACTCATCCACTCTTTCATCTTGTTCGGCTCTATGGATTTATTATCTTTAACTTATTTTACTTGCGAATTTTCTCGATTATGTAATTGTTGTGTGTTTGTATCCATGTTGCTTATGAGATCTCTTCCAGCTTCATAAGTTTTATCAACAAGAGAACCGCCACTTGTAGAATCAATGAGAGTTCTATCCATAGCCAATAACCCCTTATAGAAGTATTAGATAAAGATTTGGTCAGGGATTTGGTGATGTGGATAGGTTTCCACAAGATTTCTGTACCTCCCTGAGTATTCATGGACAGATTCATTAAGGAATTGATGAATACCACTAATTTATTTTCAGATAGAAGTAATACGACAAGTAGGAAAGAATTTCTCTAGGAAGAGTCGCTTCATGTCAATCCCTGTGGTTTTGGAACTAAGAGAGAGGTAGTAAATCCATGATATAGCAGTGTCATCCAGGGATAAAGGGAATGCTCAGAGTTCGATTTGTTCCTCAGAAACCCCTTGATGCTTCAGGGTAGAGCCCACCACTTGGAACTCATTAAGGCGAAGATGTGGATCCTGACCGGCTTGCCCGTGGGAATGAGTGAGAAGATGAATCAAAACCGATTTGATTTCAAATTTAGCCTCTATGTTTGGATCTTCTAACCAAGAGGTTGGTAATTCATATCAGGGGAATCATGTTCTTTAAGTGTTTGTTCCCTAGGATTGGCCATTTCAAATTCAACTGGTTGGATGAGGATAAGTTCTTGAATGAGTTGATTATCTCTTATGTTCCTTCTATGTTGTATAAGTGTTCTCTCAATTTCAGGGTCAAACAAATCAAAGTGATTGTTTGGGGGGCTACGGGGCATTCATAGAGATTTTTGAAGAAACAGGAAGGTGGGGTTTTTCTATGTGTTTTTTTTCAATTTTTTTTAAAATTTTGTTTTTTTTTGTGATTTTACAATGACCAGAAACTAAATACTACTTAATTTCAACATACCTGGAAATTGTTCCATTTGAAAGAATGAAGGATTGTCTCCTATCGACTGGTCAAGGTTCTGGTTCTCTATTAATGTGTATAGCAGCACTCAGGTCGAATCCTCAGCGATGATACTTTTTAATAGTTGAATGTTTTTTGTTGATTGTATTTTTATTGGGGGGTTTGTTTGTAGAGCTTATGAAATAATTTATGGATGATGTTTTATTTAACAATTTTATAATTATTTGTGTAAGTTAATTATTAGAGAGTTAATCTTGTGAGATCCTTGAGCTTTTCTTTATATTTCATTAAATTAACACCCACTTCACAAGACGGCGTTGATTAGAATTCCTAAGTGTTAAGGATTTAATTAAATCATTCAATTAACATATGGTTCTAATCTCAATCAGTACATTTTGAAGGTATTTTATTTATAGTTCCAATAATCCATGGAAACCACACATTAAACAAAACAAGTCATTAATCCAGACATGTTAAGTCCAACAAACACTATGTTAATTCAAATAATACTTATCGAGAAAAAGCTCTCAATTGCTCAAAATCTCTAAATAATTATGCTCCCAAATGGAAGATTTACTCATACATTGAAATTATTAATAATCATGTTATAATTATTATGATGATAAATTAAGAAGATAAGAAAAATAAAGGGACAAGAAAATAGTGGTGCGTCGAACACACACACAAACAACGATAAGAATTAAAAATAGAATTTAGATTGAATGAGGAAGAAAAATAAGGGAAGGGTTTTCATCTTGGTTTAAAATATTTTAAGAGAATTAATATTTAAGAACTTATAATTGATGATTAACACAAAATATTAAGAAGAAACTTGCATTAAAATAGAATTACAAAACAAATACTTACAAGATTACAAATAAAGAAAAGCACAAAAGTAAATGAAATCAAAGAGAGGAGGAAGGGTATATCAAGTGAAAACCTGATTATGGAAGGTACTCCCAAGCCCTTGGAAAGGATTTGTTTGATCCAATATGTACACCTCACTTATGAATTTCCAAACCTATAGAAAGGAGAGGAGGGGATTTATTTTGTTGCCAAATGAGGTGGACAGTTTTCATTCCAAATCTACCCCTTCACTTGCATCACCAATTTGACCATCCAGATAGTTGAATATTGAGATATCACCTTCTTAAAAGATTTAGATTATAATTTTGGACGACTAATACCAAAATTTAGAGTAATTTTGACTTATGGAGACAAAGTTATGGAGGTTTTATTAAAAACATTAAACTGTCCATTTATTTCCAGGATTTCTCAATGGACGGAATGTGAATGGATTTTTGAATAGAAATATACCTTCAAATCCAAATTCCTTATTCAATAAAGTCGTACGCATATATATCCTCTTTCACACTGTAAAATATAATCTTTATTTGATGAATTTATCATGATTCATGTCCTAAATACTGTACTGATGTTTATTCTCGTCCATAATGGTTGGCTGAGATTAAATGAATCTGTTTGTCCCCTTGTATTTGGTTTTGGGACTTGAAATTTGTATCCACGATTCCTTATATTTTCCCCAGAATATTGTATTAGAAAAAAGGAATTTGAAATTCTAGATTGAGACTAGTAATTCAATCATAATAGCTGGTCCAGTTTCTTCACAAATTCTATAGGACTTCTTCTGTGGACCATATGGCCCTTCAAATGGTCTAATTGGACCTAGATCGCTTTTAATTAATTGTTTTATATTGAAAGAGTAATCCTACAAAAGAATAACCATGCAATTTGGATAAGTATGGTGAGAGTTGTAAAAAAAATAGTAAATAAACATCTATTAGATTAATAAAAATAATGCTCAAAAATTACATTTAATATTTAAACATTAATATTTCACACAAATTATGCGCATTTCATATAAAATAAGTAAATGGAGTATATAAAAAGATGTGAAAATATTAATATAATTGGTGTTTAAACTTATAAATGGATAGTAGGAAAAATTAATCAATGGAAATATATTCTAACAGGATGAAAATAAGAAGATAAAAGATGTACTTGAAGAACAATTAATTTGTTTATAGAGAAAACTGTAATCAAAACCAAAATAAAGGGCAATGAAGAAGAAATTATAGTTTGGAAGGTTTTTAGATTAATATATTTTATAAATATTTAATCATTGTTTTAAAGGATTATATAATTACATGAATGATCAAAGATATAAATTTATGAGAAAAATTGGAATTGAATGTGATACAGAAACATAAAAGGTTGGAAACAGGGTGATCCAATGAAATGGGAAGAAGAAAGTTAGACATATCACAAAGGAATTTTATGTCTTAATAGAGATATCTACAAACAAAATTGAGTAGAGTGATAAAAATAATCATCAATTATCTAGAGGGTATTAATGGTCAAATACCATTAAAAATAAGGGGACATGTGGAGGAATGTATGTGGGATGATATTTCTATTAAGGAAATGACAATTTTGTGGATTTTTGGGCCACACAATGTCTTACTGTGAAGTGTCAATGAGATATATAAATGGGGAATAACATAGAATTAAACAAAGGTGACTGGGAAGATATCCTTTATCATATAGAATAAATAATTTGTATGGATATTGGTTTCACTATTTTAACTTTATTTATAAATATATACATTATAGGTAGAGGAAAGTTGAGAGAAATAACTAAAAAACTATGAGACAAGTTAATACTAGTCAAACAATAATTATTACCCTTGAAAATCTGTATTCTCTTCTAGAATAATAATTCTAGTATAATTCAACCATGCATGATAAAAATATATTGGAGAGGCCATATTGTTCCCCCACTCAATCTATTATCACATAGAAGGAAAAAAATTTCAAGAATGACAACTTGGAAGATATCGCTCTCAAAACTAAAAAGAACAATAGAACCAAGATTATTGATAGTATATGATCATCCCACGTGAAAGGAAATGAATATGTTTTGAAAAATATTTAGAAAATGGTTGATGGAATTAAGAGATTTGGAAATTATGGTTCTTTCATAATTAAAGGCAGTGAAAATATAAATTAGAAAATTATGAGGTAATGAGAACATAAATTCTATTTGTGGAAAATTTTCATCACAATCACCTAAGTGTGAGTCAAATCTATGACCAAGAAATGGTAGGAAAATTTAATCAAAAGGGATGAACTATCAAAGGGAATATAGTTAATTATCTCAAGAAAGGTTGTAGGAAAAATGCTAATTTATGCCTAGTAGATAGTAAATAAAACAAATTTTTCTTAACAATATAAAATAGAAACAACTTGTAGTATTGGAAGTTGGGTCATATTAATCAATGGAGCATGGAAAACATATCTGAGATAAAATATGTTTTCAAATTTCTTAATATGAAGCTTGATTGTGAAAAGAAATGTTTTTCTTTCATTAGAAGAAATATTTCCTGGAATTCTTATCGGCTGAAGATAAAAGTGCATCTAATCTGCTTGATCTCATCCACACAGATGTGTGTGGTTCAATGAATATGGATGGTATATATATAGAGAGGAACTTCATTATTTTTATTTATGATTATATTATAATGAAATGTGTGATTTTTATGCATCATAAAGGATATGTTATTAATAACATAAATAAATATCTTCAAAGAGTTGAGAATGAAATTAGATACACAATCAAGATAATAAAATATGAAAATGGAACTGAATAAAAATCCATTTAATTTGAAAATTACCTAAAAAGTATGGGCTCAATAATTAGGTGTTTTTAGTGATAAAAAATCAACAAAATGATTTTGTTTAAAATATAAATCCACAGGTGAATAATATGGTCAGAATTATGCTGATTGAGAGCTTTATTTCTCATCAATATTGGAAATTAGTTTTTAATGTTGTTGTGTACACTATAAAAATAGGTCTATTTATAGGATAGTACTGGATACCATATGAGATATGTTAAAGAATACCTCTCTGAAGTATTTTCATGTTTTTGAATGTAAATGTTTTACCCAAAACAAAGAAGAAATAAATGTAAGTATGGTGACACTACATATGATGGAATATTCCCTAGATATTCAATAAAGAGTAAATCCAACAAATTCTATAATAATATCATTATATAGATTATGTAAATAAACATTGTTAATATCCTTGAGGATAAAACTATGAACAACTTAAGGATCTCATATGTTGATATGATCGAAGTTGAAAAAGAAATTGGAAGAGGGGAATAATCCAATACTGAAATTGTGGAAGGATAACCCAAAGTTTAGGGATCTCAAGATGATAATGATTTAGAGGTATAATTAGAAGAGGAAACTATTTCGAAAGAAACTCTACGAGAACCTCACAAGATAAATAAAAGAGTAGAACTTGATAAATCCAACATAATTAGGGATTGGAATACACCAACATTGATAATAAGAATGAGGAATAAAGCACATTATACCCTCTTATAAATTGTGGAATCGACCAAAATTTAAGGAGATGTGAAGGATAAATCATTGGTTAAGTCCATGAATGAATTATTGAATCAAATTGACAAATACTAAACTTTGGATCTTTTTAAGAGACTATTAAATCACAATGTGAATGGAATAATGTGGATATTCAATTTTTTTTTGGATTATTTGGGATATTTGATCAGGAATGAGGCATGATTTGTGCATAAAGTCTATGCATAGATTTAAGGCATTTATTTTGAAGAAACTTTTACTCTAGTTACTATTCGGAAGTCATTCAAGGTCTTCGTATCCATGATGATTTAAATAGGGTACAATGTTTATGATATTGATGTTAAAACAACATTATCAAATGGGATTCTTTTAGAAGAAGTCAACATTGAAAACCTAGTGGTATTTATGATAAAAAAGATGAAATAAATGTTTTTAGATTAAATAAGGCTCTTTATAGTCTGAAACTGGGACCACGTGCATGGTATTCTTGATGAGATAAATTAATATTGCTTGTATATGTTGATGATGTTATATTTGGTGGAATAAAGCTTCTATCAATTGAATAATTTCCTAATAACATGAAATCAGAATTTGAAATTCCCATGATTGGTGAAATCACATTATTTTTGGGTATTTAGGCGATTCAAAAGAATAATTACACCTTAATTGCTAAGGTAAAGTATGCAAGATAGATATTGAAGAAATTCAACATTGATGAATCCAAACAAATATCAATTCAGATTGTAGTTGGGAAAAAAACTTTTATATCATGGGAATGGGAAATATGTGAATCCCACCCTTTATAGAATGATTATTGTATGATCGTTATACTTAATTGAAATGCAGACATATATCGTCTTTGCACCATGTTTGAAGGTTCGCTTCCAAAGTAATCCAAAGGAGTATAACTTTGAAATAGTAAAAATAATCATGATACATATTAAAGGTATTATCATATTTTTATTATTCATTATAACATGATGAAAAAATGAATTATCATAATTGTTTGATTTTTTTGGGTTGGAGATGTGGTGGATTGAAAGTCCAAAAGTGGAGGTGCATTCTTCATTGGAAAGAAATGTGTGGTATTGTTGATCAAGAAAGAAGAAAGATCCTTTCTTAGTATGGTTGAATCATAGAATATATATCTGAAAAATCCATTAACTAAATTATTCAAGATGAATCAATAACTTACAAATATTAGTGATGAGGTGAAACAATCTATGTTGATTCATTGTGAAAAAAATAGAACTATAGATATTATGATAACTTTGGTTCAACACTCTCATACAAATCATATTTGGAATAGTTATCACTTCATCAAAGAAGAAGTTGAATAAGGTTTGATTAAAATGGAGAATGTCAAAACTAATGATCAAGTGGATGACATCATGAAAAAGCCTTTGGTAGCACCTTTGTTTAAGAAACATTGGTTGAACCTTGATGTTCAACCACCACCCATTTCATGATGAGGTTACTATTTTTACCCTCTCCTCCTTAGTGTTAACTATTTTAATATATTTTTGGATGTGATTAAGGTCAATGGGGGAGATACGATACAGGGGAGTGTTTGTTTTACATATGAAGTTCCCATTACAATATCTTTGTGTTTATTTACAAAGGGGAAGATATGTAAAGTCCAATTAATTATTGGATTTCATGATTGGTTGGATATTTATTGAGGAATAAGATTATATTTTCCACTCTTTTTTTCACATAGATCATTTCTCATGTAGAATTAGAGTGATAGATTATTTATTTCATGCTAATTAAGTATCTTCTTGAGGCTAGTGATTTATTTAATTTATATACATATTTCCAATAAACCCAATGGAAAGATTGTTTTAACTACAAATTTTCATAGTTGTAAACATAGAGTATTTTTATGTTCACCCTCACTAGTTTAAAAATAAAGTTTTCCAAAAAAGTGATCCTATGTTGCAGGTGGCTTTAATGTTGAAGGTGGATTCATTTCCCAATATTTTCAAATATTTTAGATCTTGAAAATCTATTGGAATGGGTGATCTTTATGAAGAATGTATTTCTAGGAATGTCACTTCAAAAATATTTTAAAGTAAATGATTTAATGATAATTTATGTTTCAAAAAGATATGTGGCATCACAATAGAATCTGGTTTCTCAAAGGATTGAAGGTTCACGAAAGAGGTTTCACAAAGAATGGTTGAGGTGTGATGGGAAGATGGTAATCTACATAGATACAAGAATCTTCATGAATGGAATAATTTTAGTAACATTTCATGAAGAAAGGGACCCTTGTGAACAAGGAAGAAGTGGTTCATAAAAAAAATATTGTGATCTTGAAAACATTGCGAAGGGAAAATTTTCTATAAATAGATAACAACATATCATTTGAGACATGGATAGAATTTTGAATAAGGATTAAATTCTAAAATTTCATAAAGATTTTATGAGAAGAAAATTCCATAAAAAACAGGAACTCTTCCCGAGAAGAAGCATCATGAAAAAATGGTTAAGAAATAGTAGACACTAAGGAATTTTAGAAAAGAGTGTTTCATGAAGACTAAGAGTTTCCTGATAGGTTGGATTTTTTGGATCTTTTCAGCTTTATAAAGTCTAGGAGTTTTGTGAAGGCTAGGAGCTTCATAAAGGTAGGAAACTTTGTAAAATTATGTCCGTTCATCAGGGATGATACATCTTTAAATCAAATTGGTGTTTTGTGAAGGTTATGATCTTCACGAGCAGCAGTGTTGAACATATTGTTTGAGTGAAAAGTGAATTCAAGTGCATCATTTTAAAACTATAGTGAATACAATTATTGTTATAATCATGGAAAAATACATATATTTACAATATTCTATGGTGACCTTAAAGTTGATAAACTGAGTAAGACTTCACCAAAGATAATGATAAAGGGGGAGTCGATGGAAGTGGTCTAAGGGAGGTAGTGGGTTATCCCTAAAATTCTTATTAATTAAGTGTTCCTAGAACAGAGTGACTATGTCTAATAATTGGTAATCCATAATTTCTAGTGAATCTTAGTTGATTTAGGTACGACCAACACAATATCGGTGTATGCTCCTTGGACTATCCTTTAGTGGTGAACCAAGTAAAACTGTTTTTTCTGTTTCTATTTCTATATATTTGTGTTTTGTTGTTTAATGATTCCATGAGACAGGTTTAATGAGTTCCTACCAACATAGGGATAAGAGATATCTCATTGAAATAATAATTTGACTCCCAAATTCATCACCTCCTCTTAGGGTGTTCTGTGGTCCTTCATCCTCGGGTAACTTGATGATGAAATCCATCAAGAGGTCCAACCATTCCCACTTGGTAACATCCAAAAGCTTCAGAAAGCCTCCAAGAACATTTTTTTTCATGTTCACTTTATGAAAATTCCAAAATGTGCTGCATAATATACCTCCGAACTCTTAATCCATGTCAACCAAAGCTTCTCCTCAAGCCATAATACATCTTGGTAACATTAGGATATAATGATAAAGATAACATGTGAAAATCCTATAAAACTCTCTCACACATTTTTAATTGAATAAGAAACCTCCACTGGAAATACATTTGGTTCAGATTATCCATTGATCATCCCTCTAGATCAGGACAATGGCTAATACAATCCTGCATCATGGATGAATCCATTGTCATTTGACATAGATAACTTCATCCAATACTTCCCCCCACATCAAGTTACATTATCGAAATATCCTCTAACTATTTCCAAGCATCTATAGACTCTAGAACCACATCTCCTTAGGAATTCAAACTCAGCACATTAGCAATAATATTCCTCTTTCCTGTGTCTTAAGAGACCCAAAAAATCGTAATCCTAGAGTTACTTCATCCACCTATGATGGTGTATATTCAAATCCCACTGATAGAAGATATATTTTAGGAACATATTGTCCATGAAAATTACAATGTTCTCACCTATAAGGTAATGCCTCGAAAACATTAGAAAAAACATGACTAATACCAAATCTAGATCAGGGTGGACCGAGTTATGCTCATGCAGACATAAATGCATAGAAATATAAGAGATCATTTATCTCTTCTAAATCAATAAACATCTCAAGCCTATATGGGAAGAATCATAGAAAACATCAAACATCACACCCTCCTTAAGTAACTGATGCACTAGAGTACTAATCAACTTCTCCTTCAAAAAACTGAATACTGCCTAGAACAAATTATTCTATTCAAAATCCTGGTCCTTCTGGGTCAATGTAATAAGGGAGGCCATAATATGAGATAAATCAAACAAAAACCTATGATAATAGTCAGTAAGACCAATGGAACTGATAACCAATACCATGTTCATGGGTGATTCCTAAGAAAAATCATCCTTTATCATTAATGGGTCTAGGAACACACCTTACCAAGACACCACATTCCTATAAAAATTCACCTCATTCATCTAGAACATGTAATTAGATATAATTACATAGAGCTAGTGGTTTTGAAGGACCTACAATACGTATCTTAAATGATTGACATGATCCTCCTATGACTTCAAGTAGATCAATATATCTTCAATGAACACAATGATGAACTAGTCAACGAACTCCTTGAATATGGAGTTAAAGTTCCCCATGAACACAACTAGAGTATTCCTAACAATGAATGGAATCTCCATGAAATTGAAGTTACCATACTGGAACTTGAAGGTAGTATTTAAGATATCCTCATCTTTCATCCTCATCTGGTGACATCCAAACACCAAATTAATCATTAAAAACCAAATCGATCCACTTAGAGAATTGAACAAATAATCAATCCTCATAAGGGGGTAACTATTCATGATTTTTACCTGATTCAACGTTCTATAGTCCACAAAAATACATATAATATCATCATCATTCTTGGAAAACAACATTGTATCACCCCATAGAGACACACTCAGTCATATATAACCTATCTAAATTAGACAATGAACAAGTAATGTCAACTCATAGAATTACTTAATCACCATTTGATAGGGACCCATAAAAACGAGAGATGTTTCGGTTTAAAAATCTATTGAAAAATTAATGTTGTGTTGATGTGGTATTGTTATAACTACATCTCAAAAAAAATTCATGAACTCCTCAAAAACCATGGGAATATTATCATCCTGGTTTTCCACTAACAGTTCTGCCAACTAATACAAAAGAGGCTGCACTTATTTTAAACCCATTTGATAAACCCTCTCAATAATGATGGACACTTGTTAGACCTACACATCAGAAAATGAAAATATTCTCTTGAATTTGTTGATGATTGAATGTAAAGAATACAAACAATCCATTCCAAGGATAATATCATATGATTGTATCTATGGAATGAATAAATCTCCCACTGATTGGTGCTGCCTCATCACCATTATACATCCCTAACACAAATTAAATAAAGGAGCCTAACCTCTAACCAATGTAGATAAATTGATCAGAAACATAAGTATCTCAAAATTTAGTCCCAAGTTGTAGAAAAAATTAGGAGAAAAAAGGAGTGTGAGTCTCCTAAATCAAAAAAGACACAAATATGGGTAGATGATAAATTGTGCATACATTAGATAAACAATGTATCTAATGGAAATATAACCTATATCATGTAGTTGGTATTTTGATTAGTGGTAATCACCCCTTAATCCTACATGAAAAATGGGGGTTCAAAACTCATTGGGTGCAGGGTACTGTAGCAGTGCTGTAGCGTAATGTAGCAGTGGAGGCACGGTAGCAATGGAGAGTATGGTAGTGGTGGCATGTCACTATAGTGGCAGCTGAGTACGATAGTGGTGGCAGATACTGTGCAACACTATAGCAGCATGGGTACTATAGCACTACTATTCACAGAATGGGCTTTGGGCCAAAAAATTGGGCCTATGGGCCATGTAATGGGCTAAATTCCCACCGGGCCTTCGGGCTATGTAATTGGTCTCCCTTTTCCTAATTAAAGAGGTATTTGTTTTGATTTAATAATAAGTGAGGCTTCGGCCCCAACCTTTTTAAAAAATAACCTATATCATGTGCATCTGACCACACCTAGATCCACTACCTCTATAAAAATAAAACTCCAAGATTTCACTCTAACCTAGTTACCTAGGTATGGGGACCATCATAGGGATTCCCCTTCCAACTTTATCTACCCTAGACTACAGAATAAACACTAGGGGTCCTTGTTACTGAAACTTCCTTAGAGAAAAATACTAATTCAATTGGGAATGGGATTGACTGACCATCTAAAATTCACCTCCCTAAGCTATTAGAACCTAATATCGGTTGTTTCCAAGTCCCCTACTATCACATCATGTAAAAAGTAATACCTTAGTAGGTTCTTGGAATAAACCTTTCACATAAGGACTAGAAAGGATCAGCCATAGTTACTTTGCTAAAGGTCGAATCCATAAATGCCTAAACATCCACAACTCACTACCTAAAGCTCTACTCATTGATACACCCTGTTTCCTACTCTCTTGAGGATCAACTACTATAGAAAGAATCCACTGGATAAATTCATCCTTCTTATGCACCTCCAAGTATGCAGAATGTGTAAATGGGTTGACCACCTACATGGTCACTAGATATAGCGCCTCCTCCATATTCTATTCTCTAGATTCTTTATTTGGGATAACATAATGGGAAAAGTGAAGGAACCCCTTAAACATAATCCCAAGTTCCCTAATAATCAGTCTCCCTTACTAAAGGGAGACAAACTCTTACCTCTTGAGTTACTTCATCACTGATATGAGGAGTTCCAAGAGTAACTCGTTTTGAATGTCTAGCTATAACACATCTTCCTCCTTTCGATCACCAAGATACAAAATCCACCACCGACGCATAGCTCCCCAAAACTGACTAACTACCAATGACACCCATTACTCAACATGAACTTTAATTTTTCTAAAGGTGATCTCAAGATCCTCCAAATAGAACTTTGTCTCCATATTTGATATTTGACACTATTACTTTCCCAAGAAATATCACCGAATGGAATGCAAGGCCCTCTATTATAACTCATCTTTCTATATATATTTTAACCATAGATGATCAACTATACCAGATTACTAATCCTCTACTACCTTAGCTTCTCATTGATGTAAACTAAGATCTATTCTTGAAGTGTATGGAGAAACTCCAACCCAGGTATAATGGAATTAAATCAATGTTTATTTAATTATGTTCATTTTAATTTCTTGAAATCTCCTAATTCCAAAATCAATACAATCAAGCATGATTAATGTACCTCTCACAAATCTCTACCATAATAATAGACACACCTCACTTAGTTTTTCAGTAAGCTCAGAGTCCTTGTATTAGATCCTGGGGAGCATAAAATTCCATTTCCTAACTAGTTTCTTTTGCCTATGTCCTACACTAAGATCATATTAAACTGTTGCCCTACCAACCCATGAAATCCTCATAGTTTCTAACTAAAACACCACCCAATCTCTCAAACAAAATTTTTAATACAACTGTATCTAAACCCCCTCCCTCAAAAGGTACCCCTCATAGGTTGATAATGAAGGAAGATATATAATGACCCCCAAGTCCCAGCTACAGGTGGTCCTAAGTTAGTGATAAGAATTGAGGGTAGAAAAGTATCACATATAGAAGACCATACCCTCTATAATAATATAAGATCGAAAGATCGGATAAAAACCCACTAAACTAATACAATAAATACTATAAAAGTAAACCAAAACCATCATACAGTTTATGAACAATGACAAAAATAAAAATAAATGTTTCCAAGTAAATGACACAAGACAAGTATTAAAATAGAGTGTCAAAAAATACTCCAAAACCCAAAATATTGATGTCTATATTGGTCCCAAAAGTCATCCCATAATCCTGCCAAATAGTTTATATATAGAGGGAAAGAATAAAATGAATACTCAGTAGGTACATACCCAAGGTATCTAGGGAACAAGTGAAAAGAGGATACTAATTTCCTAGTGAAAAAAATACATAACCTATAAGAACATAAATATATAAACAAACAAATAATATACCCACCATGGATCAGTCACCAAATTAGGCGTCTAAATATAGTAAGATAGTATCATGAAAATAAAGAACATGTGCCCCAAAACTACTTCCCCACTGAATTTGCACTCTCATGCTCCAACATAAAATGTCATGTGCTCCCATCCCTTCCATTCATATTAAATCACATATCCAACCATATATGATTTGGTTTGGGATACATCCCCACCTATCCCACCCTTGAAATTTCATCTATCTAGTGATGACATCAGTTATCATCCCCACACATCCTCATCACATCATAGACTCATCAAATTTTCAGGACAATAAGGTATCATGAACGTGAAGGGAATCAACCTCATTCCTTCCACCCTCTATTCATGTCCCACACCATGTATCACATCCTCATCACCACAGGTTAATCTATGAAAAAAACTTATCATAATTGGGAAATATCCAAAACCAACTAACATTATCACCACTGAAGGAAGAGTAAGGAAGGAGGGGGGGGGGGTATCCAACCTTCCATATCACACCCATCCCGGATGTTGGGGAAAACAGATAAAACTCAAAACCTTTGGGCATTGGTAAGGTTATCCAAGTCATGTTCGGAACATATTGAAATAACATAAAATTCAAGATACATATATAGAAAACAATACCCAAACTATGGGTTCACAATAACCTCAGTAACACAGACCACAACATTATCAATACATTATACAATATATATCATAGCCATTTCCACCACTAAATGCATCACATCACAAAACCACCACACAAATCCACACATTCCCACTGTCAAATATCGGTTCTACAATTTTCCAAATTTATTGAGTTTACAAAAACTACCATTTACTGATACAATTCATTCACATTAATATATTCCATTCATTTATCATTAAAACCATTTAAATTAATTACAACACATCAATTTTATCCCATTTCAATTTATTTACCAACCCCATATATTTTATTTTCAGCATTACAAATTTAGTCCATGGCTACTTGGGAAAATAAAAATACCACAATACACAATATCTCTCCCATAAAACATCCACCACCACCACAACACCACAATATCCAAGCCATCTCAAAACCATAACCAATCACCTCAACCAACGTATAACACACCCACCACACATGAAAACCTCTACATAACCACCCAAATCACATCTAGTGCCAACCATCTATTGAATCACTACCCCACACATTTAAAAACCCATCCAGTCACCACCATCACCACTAAACAACCCACATCATAGAAGTAAACACAAGAAACACAACCACACATAGTATCACATCCTGAAATTCACTATTTTGGTTTAATGGATTATATTACTTTACTTATTTATTTAGCAAATGCATTGTCCCAAAATTCTATATTTCTATAGGAAACCAATTAATTAGAGATATATACCATCTTATACTTTAATTCATGTCATGTTCAAGAAATAAAAAATGGAAAGGGTATCAAAATCCTACCAACCATAGCACAAGAAATGCTCTCAAAACCATGGGTTTCGTCAATGGAAGAAACATGCAGAAACTCATCAATAATAACATAAAAGTAGTAAAACACGCTATATATCCCCATTCCCATCAATTTTAGATAAATTATCTTCATTATATTTGTTATGAATACCCTTAATATCCATCCAATAGAAGGAAAAAAGCATGAAAACCCCAAAGATGCACATAAAAAGTAAGAGAAAAGGATCCCCTACATCAAAGAAGGTTTTTGATTTACCATGCACAACATGGTGAAGGAGAAACAATTAGAAGACCCAAAATTCACAAAGAAACCTTCATTAAACCAAAATAATATCAATGTTCATAAAAAACATATCCCAAACACACTAAAACTAAAAATATGCCCTTAATATTATTTACTGAATGAAGAACAATGAGAAATAAGGTTATTAAGAGGATAAATCAACTCATATTACAGAAATCAAGCCTATGGAAAGCAAGGATCAAAGGTGGAGGAAAGTGGAATGATGATCTTAAAATGTTACCAACTGTTCAACCAAAATTGATAAGATAAATAGAAGAATGGATTAAGACTGAAGGCTCCCAAATTTATAAACAAGTGAACCTCAACACATTCATTTCAGGAAACCCCTATACATGTTATTAATTTTCATTGAGGTTCTCCAATTAAATCCATGAAAAATATTTAGCCTATGAATTACTAAATCCTCAAACTTGATAAATATACTCCAATTTTCATAATCCCTATTCATGTCATAAACAATTCTTTTACATCATGAGTTCTCTAAGTACATTACTCCTTTATCCAAATGTTATGCTATGAATCACTATCCAATTAGAAATTAATCGACCTATCACATCATAAAACCATATTCATGTTATGAACCACCTATTGATGCATAATTTCAGCATCAAACACCATTAAAACCTATTAGAGGGTCCTCCAAATTCCTCCATATTCATATAACTCCCAAAATAGCGAAGCAATAGGTTGAGAAGTGATGGAAACAAAGGTAATTTTTATTTACCATTGTCCTAATAAAATTATAATTTTTTTAAAATGATATTAGTTATAGTTAATTGGATGAAAATAATATAGCTGAAAGATCGATATTAGTCCCACAGATGTGGTGAAACTAGTTTAACTATATTTTTAACGATTTTTGTTTGATTGGTTTTAAGATATAGATTGAACAAAATATGTTTGATTTTGAGTGATTTGAAGAAAGAGAGAGAATGGAGCATTATAGTTTGGGTTTTGAAAACCAAGTCTTGAAATCAAGTCACAGTTTTGTAGTTTCTGGGTTCCAATGGATTTAGATTTTAGAAAATAAATTGTGTAATCCATGTTTGGAATCAGAGATAAGACAGGTGGATCCAATGATCATGGTGTCCTCTCCAAAATCCAAAACCCCCCTTTCCAATGGTCAGGTATTTTAGGGCATTATCGAATCAAGTTTGTCTTGATACCATATTTAAACCTAGTTTCCATAAATGTGAAAATGGTCAAACCTCAATTCAGGTACACCATTTTCACAATTTAAATGGTTCATTTCAGATTAAAATATAAATGGTCATGATAAAAATAAAATAAAGGAATTGGAATTTAATAAATGGTTTTCATCAATCCCAAACAAGAATAAAAAAAATCCAATAGAACATTTCCCCTTATACTATATAACTCTAGCACAAGGAGGGATTGACCCCTCATCTTAGTGAATAGAGACTAAAAGGATAGGAAATAAATAATTTAAAAAATTAAATAGAATGAGAAGTAAAGTAGTAGAGGATCATGCAGTAGTAGAGATTTTCACTATATAATTTGGTCACCTAAATCTCCTTGATATAAAAAGAACGTTTCGATATTTATAGAACTCAATATAGATATTGTTTAATTTATGTTGTCATTAGTTATAGGCATAAGGAGGGCTCTGGTAATTCCCTTGCATTAAGTGGTAGTTCTTGATGTGAATAATGAGTTTCCATTGAAATTTTATAACAAATTTCCTAATTGGGTTTGTTCAAAAAAATTTAAATCGTGAATTATATTCACAATGCTAAAGAATCGAGACAAAATTTGATTTTATTATTTCAAAATGTATTGGTTTTCCAAATAGAACTAATGTTTTTACTAAAAAATATATTATATAAAATTATGGTGGTATCTTACTGGATTTTCCTCACAGCTTGCCAATGCATGTGGGCTTATGTGTACTTTATTGTGAAAGATACGTGAAAAGGAAATGGAGCCACATCACATTGTTGTGCTTATTGAAACCTTCATCATCTTAAATTGAATGGGATTAGTGGTGAAAAAAATACATATAGATATTTCTTGGATAGAGTATTTTTTAGAAGGATTCTTTGTTGATTGGATTTTGGTTTTTTTTTCAGCCACACCAACCATGATTATATTTTTCTCACATTTATGAGATATTATGGTGTTGGTTTGTCACCTACCCTTTTGGTTATAATATGATTTTGGATGTCTTTTTATTGTTTATGCTATCTTTTACCAATTTTGTTTTCTACATTATTTAGAAACAATTTATTATTTTTGTTGATTCCCACTATATTGATAGGTCATTCCCTATTTCTCGGTGGAATCCATGCTATGGTTATTTGTTTTATAAGGGTGAAATTATTCCAAATTACTATATTTTGAAACCTATGTTGTTTTTTACATATGGTGGCCAATAATTCACATAGTGTCTTGTGGAAAACCAAATTAGGTGATGTTTATGGTCAAATTGGGTCGAATCATTATATAATGGCTTATAGAGTGTCATTTTCCCTATATAAATCAATCAAATCAGATGAGATAGTGTGTTCTCTTACACAAAATTCTCACAAATATATATTTTAATTATTCCTTTTCTATTGAGATATACTATTATATCAGGAATTTGAGGATATCACTTAAGTATTTTGTGATTCATCAACCTCTGGATACACACAATAGAAATGATTCCCTTTTAGTCTTCTTGATGATATTCATCATTCTTGTGTTGTGAAATAGGAGATATTATCCACAATAGTGTAAGGTATGCATGTTATTAATTTTTATTATACGTAGTCTTGGTTTCATAGCTTATAGATCTTGGTTTTTTGTTTCATTAGGTTTTTCAATACTATATTAAGTGTAATTTGATCCAAAGAAACCCTATAGTGGTACTATAGAGATGCTACACATTTTGATATGTGAAATCTGGTTGAATCTGAAGAAATAATGGATATCATATTGTGTATCATAAGAGAGAATATATATGTTGTATTGTGGATTGTTTTATGATATTAAATATAATAACATGTGATTAGATCATGCCATACAGTATGTGATATCGTAATAAAAAATCATGCGTAAATACTTTGGATTTTATAAATCATAACATATGATATGGGGAATCATAAGCTATGAAATAACCATTTGAACAATTCATGTGGCTATAAACAAAGTATAATTTTACTAATATGATAAAACATATATCATAAAATATGACTAACCAGGTGCTAAAGGTTACATGACAAGCCACATAACCACTATCCTAAAACACGTTATGGTTTTTGAACTATGATGCAAATTATGATATGGAGATACTTTAAAATATGATTAATATCCCAGATTATATAATATAATTAATAGTGCATCAATCATAATTTATGACATCGTTTTGAACTTTATCTCATATTATGTTGTAATTTATATTTTTAACTACAATATAATGATAAATTTGATTTTTCTATTTTTCAATTACGAATAAAATTTAAGAAATTATAAAATATTTATAATTAAAGTAAAAACATATTTTAGAATATTTATATAATTTATAGATCTTATAAATTAATTAATTATAAATTTTTATAATAGGTTATTTAATCATTATGAAATATTTAATAAATAAACACCCATAATGTTAATTGTTAATATTAAAATACCATTGAATTATATGAAATGACATATAATTTTGATATAAAGTGATTATATAAAAATTATATTCTAATTTATAAATTATTAACGAATAAAACATTAATGAAAAATGCAAAGGAGTTTATATTTAAATTATAAATTGTTTATTATTTTTAATTTAAAATGATCAAATTAAAAGGCCTTATTTGGAAAATAAAATGGAACCATATTAAAAGGAGGTTTGATAATTCAAATGACCATGGTTAAAATAATATTAAATATGAATTTTTTTGGTTATGGGAAATTTTTACATAATGTAGATATTGTTCATATGGAATATATATATCATATGTTTTGAAATTCCATATAATGGATAACATAAAAAAGTCTATATTATAACTAAATATAAATTGTTTCTACTTATTTAATTATGGAATTTTCATAATGCATGTCTGAAATTATAATGTGTTCAAATTATATTGGTTTATGAATTATTCATAAATATTTATCCCATGCCAAAATTTATAAAATATTTATTTATTTAGTTTTATTCCCTTCTTTACGTGAAGATATAAATTGTTTATATTATTAATTGATGTATTCGTTAGTTTAAATTTGTAAGTTGATTCTACGTTATCATAAATCCATCTAAGGTGTAACATTACATGTTTTATAATTGATTTAGTTTTGTTTAACATTTTATTTTTCATGAATTAGGTTATAATATTAAATAAATATGTTAAATAGAGTTTTGACACATTGAGTTTTGGAATTATGATGTAATTTTGGAATCTCATGATTAGAGAACTATGGATAGTGGGAATCTCTATTGAATTTCTTTTTTTCCTAGGAGATTAGGTTCTATCAAGAAAATTTTGAGTTGGATACATATATATATGATTAATCTTGTTGGGATTATTGATTTTATATGATCCTAAGCCTTTACATGAAAGGGTTTCATATACCATATACATGTGATCCATTTGAATATGTGAAAATATAAGTTGTATTTTTTTAATTTAGGTTGTTAACACACTCTATGGGGGGTGTAAAGAGTTACACATCGATACAATTTGAGCATATTGATTTGGTGGAAGTAATATAATTTGAAAATAAATAATCATAAGCATTTATAAATTTAAAGGGAATACCTAAGAAAATATTGCGGGATGTTCAAAATCCGATTAAAAATAATATGTGTTAGATTCCTTCCAAAGTCAAAAAAAGTTAAAGCAATGATAATTAAACTAGGTTGATCCCTGTTAAACGTGGGTACTCAAGAATCACCTCGTGTAAGGCATAGTGGAAATGGATAATCCTAAGAGTTAGATAACCAAATAAAATTATTATATTTTGGTTATACTTAACTGTCAAACCTCATGATATAGGATACTAGTCTAATAATGATAAATGAATCCTTATGATTGATTAATATAAAGAGTTATGTGATCAACTATTCAAGAATAATATCTGATATGATTGGAATAATGGCCTACCGAAATAATTGAGTTGTTGTAGGAAAAATAAAGTGAGATCATTACATAGGGAAATATGGATCTTGGACCATTAAAAGATATGATAAAATTTATATGGGTTCATCATTTTAGTGGTATAAAATTTTATAAATGTAATTATTAAATAATTCTAAAACATGATAATACTTTGATAAATTTTTTTTATAGTAAAAATGGAATAATCACCATCAAATAAAACTTTAAGATCAATAATTTAGAAGTAAAATATTGATAGAATAAATTTTCTAGACTTGTAAAAAAAACTAATAAATTGTTATTAATAAATAAAAAAATTCCATGTGTTAAGGTAAATTATAACAACCCACAAATTTCATGGTTATTTATTTTTATTGGAAATTTGAATTTTGGTTTTTAGATAAGGAAATTTTCAGGGAATTGGGATTAAGATCTAGAATTATAACATTATAACATCTAAAGGATATTTTTTCATAAGTGGTACATGACCCAATTCATGTTTTAGGTGATTAGGTGGTCATTGGAGTGGGGTTGAGGTGCTTTGACCCTTTGCTATTATTTGGTTGCAGATAGCCACTCGTGATATAACATGATAGAGTAGGGGTGAGTTTTGGTAGGGAGTGCGAGGGTCTGTCCACTAAGTGTGAGACCCTATACAATTTTGGGGTTCGTTCTACAAGGGGTGTATAGACCATTCCATGAACACTGAGGGCCTTGGGGATTAGTTCTGACATAGGGTGTATCATGCCAAGACCCAGTGGTTTGAACCACAATAATGGTTAGCCAAGGGGTGTCCAATCAGCCTGGGGTGGTCATCCTGTGACCTTGGAGGGGTTGCACTATATTGGAGAACAATGAAGGATGACCCCTATTCTGGGGAATTCACATTGAGAACCTAGATAGACATGTCATGAACTTTTTTGGAGATGAAGAACATTGATCTGTAACATCCTAGTCACATTATGATTGAGTCTGTGGTCTATTTTCATCAGCAAAATACCAACCAATTTTAGGGTAAGCTCCCTTATATTTTTAGAGATTTTAGGTGTCGGGATAGGGTTGATTTGGAGGACCCTCCCCCCTCCCTTAGACCCCCATGGAATGAGGTTATTTTTGTGGTGATTCATATGTGATTCTATGTTATATTATTCTTCTAATTTATTTATTATATCTCATTATATCCTTATGATTTTATTATGACTCATCTAGAGTGGAATAGGGATGGAACAATGGGGATCTCTTTTATGGTGGAAAGTAGAGATACCAGAAGGTTGAACATATGTGATATTTTATCGGTTTGGTTGAGGTATGTAATTTCCCTAATTTATTATGAGTTTTAAATTAAATATTGTGAAATTTTAAAATTTCTAGGTGCTGGATGATAGGTATATTTCGTGGAACTGTGTTAGTTTTATGCGACAGACCTTTTCGGTGTAGTTGGTTATGGTTTCGATGATGTGATGATGCGTGATGTGTTTATCATTGGTTATTCCTCATTGTTTTAATTTAAGTAATTAGTTATATATTATTATAATAAGTTATTTTAATAATATTTTTTGTGATTGGAGATCTGGTGGTAGTATGAGCTTGGATGAGGCATGGATGGGCTTAGTTGAGGATGTGTGGAGGCTTGAAACTAGTGGTAACTGCATGTTTGAGATAGATTCTCCCTATAATTTAAATTCATATCTTTTTTATGCATGGTTTATTTCATCCATTCATATTTCCTGTGATATGGTAGAATGGATAGGGACTGAGAGTTCCCAAGGGAAAGGGATAGGATTATGATGCACCACTTAGAGTTGGAACATGAGCTCTTTATCACTTGAGTATTTTCAGAATCACTTGGCAACTATGTCACCAAAGGGAGAAGGTGTATGTTGTGTTAGTGAGAGAACGTAGTTGGTTCTCAGAATGAATGAAATTATATGAGTAACCTAGGTGAGTTTCCTAGGGATAGTTTGATAGACATGAGAAGGCATAGTCCTATTGGTGAAAAGTGATATAGATGTGCGTCTCACACCTAGTAAATACACCCTCTTAATTCTAGAGGAGCATCTTAGTGTGTTCCATAAATGAACTGAGTCCATCAATACTTGATGATGTGTGATTTGAAGGTGTTTCCTCTAGGTGATGAGTTTTATAGTTATCAATTAGGCTATCTGAGATGTGACATGGATGAGGGTTGTGGTGAGGTTTTGACCAGGTCATGTGGTTAGGGTCATGAAGAGCCTATAGGATGTGGGGTTTATATGGGGTGACCAAGATGGATTGGTATTGATAAACTAGAATGGGTCTGAAAAAACATAGTTAATTCCCTAGTAGGAAAGATGTGAATGACAATAGGACCAAAATGTTGTACATGGAAGAAAATATGTGTTTGAGGTAGGGGATAGGTCTCAAGTGACTAGTAACCTATGAAAATCTATGAGATTGTGATATGGGATATGTGCCCTATTTCTTTTTCTTGGTTGCGAGGATATGAACCTCTCCTTTAATAAGAGGCAAGGTAGGTATGTATTGGAACCTACACTATGCTAGAAGGTAGATGAAAGGATGTATATCCTTTCCTTGAGTGAGAGGGTAATGGTAGGGACCACACCAAGTGAGAGGGTATTGTTCCACCAATTTGTATTAAAACCACCATGTGAGAGGGAAGTGGTTAGTTTTAGCCTTATTTTAAGTGAGAGGGTGGCAAAGAGAATGCACGACCTCCCTTGATTTTAAGGGCCTAGTTAAGAGGACATTTTATGTGATACATGGATAGTATACCCTACCTTGAAATATTAGATATTAATAAGGATATTAACAGATTCACCATGAGTGATAAGGTGTTGGAAGGACCGCCTTTAGTGAGATGGTGAGTCCAGGACTTGGAAACATGATCACACCCTATTACATTTGGTAGTGGTCAAGACATGGTGGACACCCTAACCTGTACCTTTGGGTATAGGTTGGGATTTAGTGAGACATCATACCCCAATGCATAGATTGGGGACCAAGATGAGTTTTTTTAGAATAAGATGATTAGATTCTAGCATGGTGATAAAGAAAGTATAATTGGGATTCATGGTGGCATGGTTATCGTGTAATGAACCAATACACATTTATACATAGTGTATTTGTTATCCCAAGATATCTAACATGGTTGTGTGGTATATTAATTTTTTCCCATACATACACATGAATATAATAGTTTATACTAGGGGAACTTGGGGAGACCCTATTGAGTTGTCTTTCTCATAACCTATGTGGGAAATATGGCGTGAACATAGACATTATGTTTCCTTTCAGGTAATAACATGGGTTGTGTGGTGGATTGATCTAGGAAAACTCAACATGATATTGGAGCTGGGGTTAATAATTCATGATAATGTAAATAGATCCTCTTGTATATTTTGTTCTTTGGTTTGTTTTATATATGTCATTATTTGAGTGGGGGATAAATTGTGATGCATGATTATAAGACTCTATATGCTACATTAGTTATAAAATTATGATTTATTGGATATAATCATAATATATCAATGTTATATGGATGTTTGGTTATTTGTACTATTATTTGACTCTAATTTTAGATAATATTCTCCCCATGGCATGGATTAGTACCTCATTGGTAGTCAAAATCCTTTGTTATATAGGGATTCTTTATTGAGGTCAAATAACACACCTAGTCAAGGAATTATAAATTATACTCCATATTGTGGAATCATAAAGTGGTTTCAAAGAATTTTATTTTATTTTACTAATTGCGGAGATATTAGATTTTTGATATTGGAATGTTTTGGAGCTTGTGAAAGAACATGGACTGGTGAGTATTAAATAAATTTTCAGCAAGAATTCTTAGTTAGTAGGGTTATAATATTTTTATTTTTTGTATTTTTAGTAATGATTGACATATTTATTAAATATTATTTTTTAATAGAGGTTTTTATTTATGGTTTTATATCTTCAACCATGGGTTATATGAATATGTACATGAACTATATTTGGCATGTACGATTCACATGACATATATGTGTTTTCATGTTATTAATTCAATAATGAGAGGTTTTTTATTTAATTATTCAAAAATAAATATATGGTATTTTCTTATATTACATTTTTGGTGGTATTCAACTCAGTTGGACCATGGTTTTTTCTTATAAAGATAGTTCATGTGTATATTTTAGTGAGTTGTTTTCTGGTGATGACTATATTATCCCATCAAGAAAAGGATATATAGTGACCCTTGGTGGGTTGGTTCATGAATTGAATGCCTCAATAATGGAACCAGAATTGGTATATCTTAGGTATTTTATGAGGGAGGGGTGATCAAAGGATGGGTATGGTTTTCCTCGATGATGTTATTTTGGATACTTATAGTATCAACAATAACATATATATTATTTTCCCATAAATCTTCTTAGTGAACCTGTACTTAACTGAATCTTGTGGATATGTGGATACAATTGAGTTTGTTGAGGAATGAAATGTGAAATTACTTAGTGTTTAGAGATAATAATATTTTTTGGGAGGTATGTGTATCGAGGTAGGGTTTAAAGAGGGAAGTTTTAGTGGATTCCATACCTAATTGGATGGAAATCCTAGAATGTGGGATTATGGATAGATAAAGTATGGGTAGACTCATGTGGTTTTTCAATGATGCATGGATGGTGGGTGATCTATTGGTTAGACTTAGATTAAGTTAGACACCTTAGTCTTGTTGGATGTGATAACATGGTAAAGGAGAATGGTATGTAGAATAGTCATGTGAGCCTAGTTTAGATGGAATGCAACTCCGGGGAGCATGATTCATGCTATATGACTTGGTTTTATATGATCATGTTCCCATTTGTTTATATGATATTGAGTATGATCTCAAGTGAAAGCCTATAATAGTTTTCTTGGTGGATCACTTTTTTGTGAAGGAGAGTGAGCGTTGTTATGTATTT
This sequence comes from Viscum album, assembly GCA_963277665.1. Lineage (NCBI taxonomy): Eukaryota > Viridiplantae > Streptophyta > Magnoliopsida > Santalales > Viscaceae > Viscum > Viscum album. The sequence goes on along the minus strand of OY728127.1, from coordinate 1,511,712,677 downwards.
TTTATAAAATACTCATTGTGTGATGGCTAGGGTCTGTGATACTTGGGTTGGGTATTAGTGAGTGATCATGTGCTAGCTAAGAAAAAATTGTTTTAGTGAGATGCTCATAGGCATAGAAGTCTATGGTGTTGGGTGAGATGGAAGATGAACCATAGTGGTAATAAGTGACATTATATATGGATTGGGGTATCATGGTATGGTTGATTTGAGGGGCCCTTGGTAAGAGTGCTAGTGGTTAGTAGGATGGGTGGTCATGGATTAGGTGGAGTGACACACATGTGATGGTTAAACCCATTTGGGTTCATTCTCAAGGACTAGTGAAAGTAAATACATATTTTTGGGAGTACCACATTAGATATTAGAGGGTGTGAACATCATTGTGGGTGAATTTTTATGGATATCGAAGGTGGATTTCTTGGTGAGATTGGAAAGAGTTGAAATCAGTGTGTCTTGTTGGTGCTCAAGTGTAAGATAATTATCCACATCCGATTTTTTTTGTTAGTAGACCGATAATTATCCATAATGGTAAGAGGTTTGGTTTATTAGGGTGATTATAATGATACTTCTATTGTGGATATTACTATATCAATTATATAGAAATGAACCTCATGTTGGATGGGTCTTGGATATAGTGTGACCAATCATTGGACGGTTTAGGGGAAACTAATATGTTGATGTCTGTGAAATATTTGAGGTGATCTAGTCCCTTGGGAACACCCAAATAAAGATTCAGATATGGTGTTTTTGTAATTGGTGTGTAGGTATCTGGCTTAGAGTGTAGACAGTGTGAACCAAGAGTGAGGCTGATTAGTGGTGCATCAGTCCTTGGGGTGAGAACATGACACTAGGGTAGCTGGTAAGTGATACAACCATGGAATTACATTTAGATTCAGGTTTGGACTTTAGTGTGGGTGTCTATGAGATTTCGTAATGACTATGGGATTTTTTCATTACAATCATGAAAATTGGTGAAATGATGTGTCAGAAGTTGAGCCTTAGTGTATTCAGGAGAGTTCATCTAGAGGAGTAGTTACTCGTGTGTTGGTGTGGAATCAAATGTGGTGACGTGGAAATTCCATCGAGCATGTCAATATAATAGTGGACACATTTTTTAGTAGGCGATTCTTATATTGTAGATAACCATGGTTTAGAATCAGTCATTTTGAGAGAAGTATTATGGTGGAGAGAACCATATTCTCATAGATAAATCAGTTGATGAATCTCCAGTGTATTGTGATAGATGGCTATGGATAACAACTATCTCATTATTAGCAATGATGATGAACCGATACCTATGCTTCTATTGAATACAGAACTTCAGTACTTGGAGTTTCACAGAAGACGCACATTGGGCATTCAGGGATGGATCATGGCTGGTTTATGGGGAATAAAATAATTGAGATAGGTTAGGAATTATGGTTGGATGACCACTAAGGATTCTCAAGGATGAGAAACATTATGTTGGGGATTTTATAATGAATTTGTAATTTCAATGTCAATACTTTTTAATGGAAATATAAATTTTATATCTATGATAAGGTCATGTTCAGTGAATTGGGATTCATTTTGGGAATTTAACCATTGGAATGTGTCAATGCATTTTTTTCAGATGTGGAATGAGACATGAGTAGTGTTTCATGTTCTTTGGTGATATTATTGGAGAAGAATCAGGGTTCCCTAGCATATTTGGATTTTTGGTTAAAAATATCCATTTTCATCCCAACAGACTGCAACAGTGGTGCATTTGTGGTTAGGATTATGATGTTAATTCCACGAATCATGAGGGGATCATGATGAAAAGGGTGTGAATTACTTTTTTTAAAGGATAAGGTCCTTGGGAATTAGTTCTACTACACTATGTTTTGTAACATGACCTAGTGTTCTTCATCACAATGGTGGTTGGCTGAGGGGTTCCCCTTTTCTTGGGGGAAATCATGTTGCAGCTTAAGAGGGATCATTCCAAAATGGAGGTATGCCAAGGGATGACCCCTATAACTGGGTGGTCATACCACATCTCCAAGGGTACATGACTCGATCTTTTTGGGTGATGGGGTATATCTTACTGTTCTCCTTGGTCATGTTGTGACTGGTCCTTGATTATATTTTTCTGATTTGGAAAATAAAAATATAATGGTCAAAACCTATTTGTTTGTTGGGAGTATAGGCTTTATGAGAGGTTAAATTTCTAAACCCTCCTCCCCTTTTCCTCCTTTAAATCCCCCATTTAATGGAGTGGATTTGGTGGAAATTTAGTGGAGATTCCAGATATGATATTCCCCTCTTTATGTTTCCTTATCTCTCATTATATCCCTCAAATTTTAGTATGATTTGGTTGCGGATTACATGCCTATTCCACCTGAGCATGGTGGAATCAGGCAGGAACGATGGATATTTCAAGTGTGGTGGTGAGAGAAGTTCTTGAAAGAGTGAGAACATATATTCAGTTTCTATTTATGTTTAGGTCAGTAATTTCCCTAAATTATTTAGATAATTTGATTATATTGGACGAAATTGGTGATTAACCAAGTATTGGGGGATATGTATTTTTCTCATGATGGGTTCATAGGTACCCCATAGAACTTGTGTGAGCTGTTCGTCACAATTTTGGTGATTTAGTGATGCTAAATGATTTTATCAGTGGTTATGAATCATTGGTTTAATTTAAATAATTAATAAAAATTATAAAAATTAATTATTTTTATATTTTGGCATGAGACATAATATTTGGTGGCACTTCAGGTGTGGAATAGGCATAGATAGGCTTGGTTGAGAATGTGTGCAGGCTTTGCGTAAGTGGTAACACCATGTTTGAGGTACTTATTCCCTATAATATAATGTAAAATTCTTGTTTATCGATTATCTCTTACCTACATGTGTGTTTAATTCAACATGGTAAAATGGATAGGGATAGAGATTACCCTATAGAATTATTTAAGATAACCCAGAAACTACTATAGGTGGAAAAAGTGATCTTTATTACTTGAGTGTTTTTAGAATCACCTAATGACTATGTTTACAAGGGGTGAGGATGTTAGTAGATTTAGTGAGACAACAAAATAATTTATTAGGATATGAGACTGGATACAAGTATCATTTATGAGATTCCTGGGGTTTTTTGGGAAAGCATGATAAGGATTTATCCTTGTGATTATGGGTGGTATGGTCATACATATCTTTCCTAGTAAGGACGCTATATTAAGGGTATATTATCATCTAGGTTTTTGATATAATAAAGGTGAGTTAGTTGGGATTGTATAGTGTGTGATTGATATGGGTTTCCTATCGGTGATGAGTTTGAGAGAACTCCCTCAGGATATGTGAGATGATACCCAAATGAGGGTTGTGGTGAGATTCATATAGGAAATTGAGTATATGTTTATGAAGATCCTATGGGTTGTGTGGTCACAATGGGGTGATCGATATGGATTGGTATCAATGTTCTTGGATGAATCTGATGAACCCTCATAAATTTTCTAATGAGTGTGATGATAATTTCCAGAGTATTGACTTGTTATTATATTATAATGAGACTTGTTTCAAGTGATGGTGTAGGTCCTAAGGGATTACCTTCCTATGATTATTTGGGATCTTATGCTATGCGTTTCATTCCATGTTTTTGTCTCATGTTTATTGGATATAATCCTCACATTGAGTGATATGAGAGGAAGGTTTGGATTAGACTCTACAATAAGCGAGATGATAAAAGTCATAATAAATGGCCTTTATCATAGTTAGAGGATATTGGTATTGACCACCCTATGTTAGAGGGTATTAGTCCACATATTATTATGAGACCCACCATAGGAGATAAGAGTGGATAGGTTGTAACCCCATCCTAAGTGAGACGGTAACAAAGGGAATTTGTGACCTCCCACTAGTGAGATGGCTTAGTAAGGAGGTGATGTGATGAGAGATATAGATGGTAGACCCTACTTTGAAAAATAATGTAGTGTTCAAGATATGGAGGAATCCACCTAGAGTAAGAAAGTGTTTGTTGGACTATTATGAGTGAGAATGCGAGGCCAAAACATAAATTTTGAATCCAACCCTATTATTTCTAGTGGTGGTCGATACATATTCAACACCCTATACTACACCTTCAAGTATGGGTTTGGATTCAATAAAAATACATACCAAATGTATTTGAGTATATTCTAGGTTATTTTTTTGTGTATCATGAAATTATTGGATCACAATAAGGTGTTGAAGCAGGTATGATTGGGTGTTGTGGTAGATTATTTATTAGAAGATAACCCGACACACATGTTCTCAAGGTGTCCTAGTAAGAGAAATGTGTCTGAAGTGTTTGTGTGACATGTTTAATTTTCATCATACATAGTTTAACACCCCTTGTTTTTATAAATTTATTTATTTTTTGAATAAATTAAATTTCTTCGATAACTTGCATTATATGCAGTACAGAGTTTTAAAAAACTGTGATAAAATATTGATATTATTATTTAGACATGATTGTAAATACATAGATGTAAAACTTGGTGGGATTTATATGAATAAAAACATTTTAAATATAAATTATAATGGTTTTATATACATTAAACATATTTACAAAAATATATTTAATTTTTGATAATGACTGTATATGTTTCAAAAATACTATTTTCTCAAAAAAAGATTTTTTATAACTTTTTTTTGAACAATAATAAATTTTTTTGGAAACTTTTATAAACATAATTTTTAAAAATAAAATTCATTTTTGAATTTATCATATCAAAATTATCCTGGGGTTATTTTTTGTGATTATTTTAAAAATATTAATTTGTCGATGAATATTGAAAAATATTGGTTTTTATTGAAAACAAAATTTTCATTTAAAAAATTTCTAAGCTTACTTTTTTGTTTTAAAATTAGTTTATATATATATAAATTAATCAAATTTAGGTCCTTGGATTAATTTTTTTTTATTTTTAATATAAATCCTTTTTAAACTTTTAAACATTTTCTATTTGGAAATCTGCTTTCTCATCATGATTGTGGGTTTAATTGTCAATTAAAATTTCCCTCTTTTGTGAATGGAATTTGGGAAAATGTATTCCATATTTAGAATCATAATAATTAATATTATCTAATAGTATCAAAATAATTTTTTACCATATTGAAAAGTAAAAATAATAAAAATTATTTACTATGGTTAAGGTAAAAATGGAGTAACCGAGGGTTAATCTAAAAAGATAAGGACTAAAAATGACTCGAAACATGTAAAACCCCTATATTCTTTAACTATTTCAACATTATATAATCTATTGTAGATTATGTTTTATTTTAGAGCTTTTTGGAATGATAAAAACTTGGGTAGACCATTTTCTTTTTAAAAAGTACAAGTGTTCCACTCACCTCACTTATAAAAGTTCACCCCCTCTCATATCCTATTCACAGATAAAAAATCATTTTTTAGCCAATACATGAACAAATAAAATCTTTAATTCACTCCAATCATCCTATAAGCCTTATTTTTTTTATAAATATATATTAGGAAAGTTTTTAAGAAAATCAATAAGGTTACTTGAAAAAGAGGTAATGTTCTTTAATAATCATTTTTATTTTATTTTTTCCTCCACCTCCTTAGATTATTAGTAAACCATATAAATATAATAACCCCAGTAAATTCCATAAACTGAGATTTTTTCATTTAATGTTCATGACCTACAACCATCTCCTCTTCTCTAAAGTGGGAAATGAAAACGTTGCTCGTGTGTTTGGTGGATTTCCACCTCACAAACTGATGTGATATATATTCCATAAAAACATATCACAATTGGGTATTATTATAGATATATTGTATATATATATATATGATATTTTTATAATAACTATAATTATTCATATATATTATCATATTTTTTACCTTCCATTCCATATAGAATTTGATAATGTCTTTATTGTGTATGGCAGACTACCACCTCGCGAAGTTATTTGATCCATTTTTAAATTAGGTTTTACATAGAATATTATAGGGAAAAAATTTAATCAATATATGTGATATATATGAAATATATATGATTATATAAATTTAATATATTATTTACCTCTCTTTTTCATCATCTGTTAAGGACAGAGAAACAACATTTATGTGTACGTCTGGTCAACCATCTCTACAAATGGTATATTTCATTTATTATCTCTAAAGTTCATGTATTATTATAAATAAATATATAATGAATATATTATATATATATATATATATCATGTTTAAAATTATTAATCTTATTTAATCTGGATAAAATTAATAGGACCAATAATAAAAAATAAAAGAATTAATGAAAAAAAGTAATTATTTCCTAAAACCTGACTTTAACATGGAATTGTTTATAAATGTGTAATAAAAGGTCATAAGTAAATCATATATGGTATGATATATATAATTATGGTTATTTAATATATTTATAATAAACCTATATTTATTATACATGAGGTTTGAATGTGTATAAAGAATTTCAAGACTTAATGTAATTGATTTGTGTCTCAATTTTCCTTCTTTGAGACATATGTTATGTTATGCACCTATCTTATTTTATGTGGTGTATATACAGCTCCTTCTAAATTTTATATGATGAATATACTTATTTTTATGATATTTAATTTCTAATTATATGTTAATCCTTAATGGTACATATGATTCAAATGAAACCAAAGTGGAAATTATTTTATGTTACAATCCACTCAATTATTAGGATTGTTTATGATTATGATTATGCTGATGAAATATTTGGATAAAAATATAAAAAAAAGGAATTTTATTATCCAATGGTTATTTCTTGATAATTAATTTTTACCTTTACATTCCTCTCTTGATGTACCCAATAGACCAAAATAATGCTTTTAATAAAAATCGTCTTCACTTCTCTCTTCAATCAAAATCCCTTTTTCTTCCAAAACCTTGTTGTCTAAAAAAAATTCAAAAATGATTTTAAAATTTTCAAAATGATTTATTAAAGAAATTTTAATCTATTTTTTTTTATTTTTACAGTTTTTTAATGTAATCTATTTTTTTTTTCAAACAAGGGCCATTTGGATTTTTCTAAAAACTGCCAATGGAATATTTGTTTTAACGTGTATGACATGAATAGTTTTTTCCAACATGATGAAAATTATTTTCTTTCAATATATAATTATGTTTTTTATGTTTATTTTCAAATAAAATTATTTCCAAAATATTTTATGTATTTTTAATTTTAAAAAGGATATTTTCAAAGAAATGATACTTTCCTCAAGAAACATTCTGAATTATTTTTCATTCAAAGTCATTTCCCATCAAAGATGACATCATTTGTTGTTAATTAATCTTTACTGGGGATATTATCTAATAATAAAATATTTATTATTTCTATATATGGTTTATGTTTATTATGAAATGATTTTTTTAAAACCTGTTTCTCTTCCATGAGTTATACCATGATAAAATTCTTATAAAACCCACTTATTTTTTCATGGGTTATGTTTTGATGAAATTGTGAAATGATTATGAAGCTAGTTTATTTTCCACGGGTTATGTTGGATTAATTTTTTTGAAACCCATTTTTTTTCTAGAGTTCATATATGATTAATTTTTTATGATCATTTGGAATATGTATGTATGATTTTCATTATGTGATCGGTAGGGTCTATATCTCCCTCCAATGCATTGGGTAAAAATTGATATCTTGTACGATAAGAATGATTGGAATGGGGAGTGAACCTAGTTCAGTAAGGTGCCTTTTACACTATGATAGTATTTTAAGTAAAACATGACTACTAAAATGGTTTTGGGAGTGAACTTTTTCCACTATGATAGTCTCAGGAATGATCCATGAACTATAGAGGAAATGATTTTATTTTATTATTTGTATGCAAAAATTCCTTATCTTATGCCATTGTTAATATCTTGTGGATCTTGTTTTGATTCCCTTATGATTCATGTCTTATGAAATGTAAATCATTATTCCATGAACCATGATTATGATCTTTTATATACATATTATGTGTTTCAAATGTTATTCTCATGTTCTCATACCATTATGCTCATGTTATGGTTATGTATCCCCCTTTTTTACCCTTACTATCCATTTGTGCTCACCCATCCTTATACTCCTTTCTTCATGTTATAAAGAAATTAATTATGTATGATTTATATAAGAAGGGTTCCTTTGATAAATAAAATAATGGGAGATTATTCATTTCACATATAAATTAGTTTTTTATGTTTCCATGTTTCCAAAGGAACTATACCTTTGCGATCATCAAGAATGTGTTTTAGTAATTTAATGAATGTTAATAAAATAATTACCTAATATCTATGAATGAAAAGACTGGGTCATTATAGTTGGTATTAGAGGATAGGTTAAGTTATCATTTGGAAACTAGGATGAGAAAAAAAAATTGAGAACTCTTAGGATAAGTCTAATTATAAGGAAACATCATAATGTATTTTTATGGATGAGATTTTGTGGAATACTTAGAGAAACATCCATATCTGGATACAATAAGTGGACATGGGTCTGACACAGATGTACCAAGGAGTAAAACATTTGAAAAATGAATATTGGGATTGACTTGATCATTACATAGTGCATAAAAATAGGCCTTACTACGTGCATATTTTGACACTCTAGGGGATATTCTTTTGACAAATAACATTTTCATTACAAAGCATCATGAAGGATTTGAATAGATGATGATCAAAGATGGCCTAGGATAAACCCAATGTGTTTATAGATTTAATATAAATTTTCTTCTTTTAGATATCCTAAATGATTTTTCCGGACTATGTGGGTTTCCAATATGATTAGTGTTGCTCATATAGTGATTTTTGGTTTTAGTTAATTTATTGAACCTGAATAAATTGTTTTTATACTGAATGAAATGGAAGATAAAATGATTTTCCTCATGAGAAACCAAATTTTTATTGGAGTTGGAATGTAAAATATAATTGTTATGGTCATACATCTTTCTCAATAATTGAATCATGTTGGACTTACCAATGGAAAGGGAGGGAAAAAATGTTTTGAGACCTTTATGTGGAAACATCCCCTATCTTTCAGTGGGTCTTCTAATCTACTAGATGTTGATCAATGGATCAGCACCAATGAATTTTTTTATCCTCCACTATTCATAGAATGATAAATAAATTTTGGTTATCTAACATTTGGTAAGTGAATCAGATTAATGGTGAAATCATATCAAGAATATGATCCAACTAGATGAAATTGACTCCATTGATTGGGAAGAGTTCAAGAACTTATTTTTCAGTAATTACATTCCTCATATTATTCATATGAGGATTGAGATGTATTTTCTTGAGATAAATCAGAAGGATGATGAATCCACTAGTACCTATGTGGAATATTTTAAAATAAAAGTGATGTAAACTTTTAGTATTATCATCCAATATTCAATTATGGTTAATTGATTCTTCTAGGGCATAAAATCAATTCTCTGAAGGGCATTATCCATACGAGACTTCTATAGCTATAAAGATATTTTTCGATGTACTATCAAGGTGGAAATAGAGGTTGGAGTTACATATCAATCTCATGGTATTGATAAGAATAGAAATATGTAATTAAATGAAAAAATATAAAATCCGTTTAGAGAATAATATGTTCATTCATTTATTCTAAAAGTGTGGGAAGAAACATTGAAAATATTTTATTAAGGGGACTAGTAAATTTTTTAAGTGTGGGAAGGAAGTTCATTGGGAAATTGACTATCTAAGTGATGGGAAAAAGTAAGGTACTGATGAAAATAGAGGGAATTCCCCAAATAATGATCCACCCACAATCTATTATTTTATATTCAAGGAGTTTCAGAAATGTGCTAATGAGTTCCCAAATTTGAAGGTTAATGAGGATGATCAACTTGAATAACCTCTTAAGATGATGGAAAAGGGAAAATATCCCGTGATCACTGTAATGCCCTGACCCCAGAATCCTGGAGCCAGTGCACTATTTTAATACATTGGGATGAATACAAGGAATCATGTCCCTAATGACATATCAATTTAGCAGTCTTGGAAACAAGATACATACATAAGTTCAACATTACAACTTGAAAAGAAAAAAAACACTAATTTATTCCATTAGAAACATCCAAGATTCCAAGATTGTTCCTGCAAGTCACTCATAACTAACTTCTTCATATCCGGGGAAAATGAAACATAATAAAGGGGTGAGCTCAAATTCTTAGTAAGAGTAAGCAATACAGTGGAAGATAATATAAACATTATGCACAGTGAATAATTGAAAACAGATGCCTCTACAAATAGTAAAAATAAACACTTTATGGCAGGAATATGGGCTAAGTAAATAATTCCATAATAAAACATAGTCATGGGTATTCTACTAGTAGAATAACCACATGAAATTTCAATAGCTATTCTCATAGTGATTGAATTCATAATTCCAGACATCATTACCACATAGTCAATGCCTCGTGCCAAGACTACAAATAAGATTTTGTCAAGGCTGTGTGCCAATACACTATTTTGTCTCATGAGACCTACCGATGCATCAAGGAGCAATAGAGGGCTCCACCCATCACTTACTATGTCCAATGAATTACTCATATGTAAAGGTTGAAATATAATATCAACATTCATATTAAAACTAGCATACAAAATGTCAATATTTTAACCAAAACCATGAATAGCATAAAAAAAGCCCATCCACTATCAAACATAACTCATTAAATACAATATTGAATATTTAATTATAATAGATTAATCTCAATCGAGAATAATGATGGATATTTAAATAGATTAAAATAATCATCAAAACTATTTGAGGGAAATATCCCCCTTTTTCGTGAAAACATTTAAAAGTCACATTATTTATCAAGAAACCATTTAAAATAGATTTTTTAATCAATGTGTCCCACACCACATTGAAAATTTTAAAAGGAATTTTAATTTTAAAACATTAATGTCCATATAAATAAATCCTTAAAAACCATTTTTAAAACATGGACATTAATGAGAAATATTTAGAAGAACAAATCATTAAAACATTTAAAATTATATTTTAGTTAAAGTTCATAACCAAATGAGGGACACTTGAATATGAATAGTTGAGGTAATAAAACTTTAATAGTCTCATGAGAATAAAGGGATTTAAGATATACTATGTCAAAGTACATTATATAAACCATATAAAATTGAATTGGTGTATAATAACAAAGAAGTCTCAATGGAATGCAAATTGAGATGAATCCCTTATAAAGACCGTATCCTTAGGTTATGGATAAATCAATTATATAATTATGTGTGAAAAATTAAAATACACTATATATGATTCGATATTTAGTCTAAATCAATCAAAGTACTTTTACACATATTCTTTAAAAACCAAAACCAATGACTTGGATGTTTAACTCAATGAATGGAAATTGAGTTAAGATTACTCTTATCAAGTTCATATCAATGACTTGAGAAATAATAAATGGAGTGATTATTTGTATCAAAAGTATATCCACACAAAATGGAGAGGAAATTACTATATAAATAATAAATCATGATTCAACACATAATCTTGGTGTAAAATAATCAATGATGTATGTGTAAAGCCCTATGAGTGGAAATTGAAATTTGAAATTTCCTTACCGATTTGGTAACTCACGAAACATACACCCCATGAACCAAGGATCATACAATGAATTTTTAAATTCCCATAGATTAAATTGTATTACAAAAGGAATAAAATCATGGCTAGTAAATACACCACACAAAAGGAAATAGTGGCAATATAGTGTGAATCTCACAGGAATAAGAAGTGAGATGAAATCCCCTTACCACGTTGTAATCAATCGAGTCTTATGACCAAAAGTTTATAACCACCAAATAATTGATATAATACCATGAATATAAAGAGAATAATGATAATATATATCAAATTTAAGTACACAATACACTACATGAAATAAATAAGTGGAAAACAATGGAAATGTCTAGGAATTAAAAGTGAGATAAGAATCCCCTTACCTCAAGTCCGACTTGTGTTATATGTTCCTTGTTCTTCCTGAATAATAAACATAAGTTAATTTATACTTGATTAATAAAATTATCAGGTTTATTATTCCTTTTATATCACTTATTACCTTGCTATAAAAATTATTTAATTATTTTAGTTCATAATGGATATTTTATCGATGATCAGAACTTGTGTAAAAAATGAACCCGTTTTAATTACAATTTTTCCATGTGGTCAAAATTCCATGATCTACATAATTATATTCATGATTTAGATATAATATATATAATATATATCCATTATATATATTTATTTATAACAGTACATAACATTTGAGATAAGAAATGAAATGCACCATTAATGGAGACGGTATGTCGTACGTACGCATGAACGCTACTTTCATTTCTATTTTTTATTTTAATGGAATTAAAACATAATGATATATTGGAATATTATAATTCAAGTATAATATAATATATAATATCATTAAATTCGTCCATTATATGTCCTAAATAAGGCATTAATGAGTGATATCAATTGTAGGGGGGGGGGGGTAGTCCGCACTTCCTCAAATGAAATTATCACATTTTACCCATAATGGAAACCATAAAGAAATGATATAAATGGAAAATAAGGAATCATAAAGAAAAAATAAACATAATATATATCATATATAAATAAATTTCCATCTTAATGGCCACCATGAGAGGTGGTAGGATATAATTGAACAATCATCGTTTCATGGGGCGTTAGTTTTCCATCCACAGAAACAATATGTTATTTACCCATTAGATGGAGGTCTGTGTTAGTGTAGTTGAAATATGTAACATAAAAACATCCTAGTATATTGAGGATATTGTTGTTGTTATAAAATAAAGGAATAAAAATAGTTTAGTTGTTGGAGAAGTAAAATAAAAGAAAATAAGTTAAGATAAACCATTACTTTTAATTTTGGTAACTCCCTTTGGTTTGAACCAAACAGACATCTTGAAGTGACTTCTGCCTAAGGTAAGGCTTATAGGTGGAATAGAGGGATTTGGAGAGCTTATTTGAGCTGGGTATGGATGATCCAAGTTTATTTAGAGGTGTGCAGAATGGGTTAGAAGTGGTGTCATTCTATAAGGGAGAGTAGGGTCTCTTTATGAAAATTTGAAAATGTAATTTTATTATAAACTTATCTTTGGTTTCGCAAGGTACCAAACTCATTAAAGTAGAAGATAAGATGAATAATGTTAGAAATGAGATCATCCAATAAGAATTGGATTGGTTTAGGATATTGTTTTAATATTAATAATCTTATTTATTAAAATCATTTATTAATGAGGTCAATACTGCATCATTATTGTGTCATAAATAATTTAATATATTTGATGTCTAAAAATTATAAGAAAATACCATAATGTAGGAAATATTTTTAGATTTTAAATTATTATTTATAGTTGAATATATGTCTAATATAACCCCATGTAAAAATTTATATACTAAAATATATTTGTTAACGTCATTTTTGTCTTTACTTAAATTTAATTAAAATAAAGTGTCATTATCATTCTTTAGTGGCTCCACGGGGTCCCCAAATCGACCCAAGGATGCCCATGGTCGGACATGACTCATAAAATAAGGTTAGAACAAGTGTTAACGTAATTTTGTGTTATTATAATATCCTTTTTTCCTTGAATTACACTATTTACCTTTAACCGCGGTAAATAAAAGTCAAAACCTACGATTCACAAAAGATTATTTTCATCTTATTGAACCAAATTTTACTTACTTATAACAACCATGTATGTCAGATTTTTGAAATTCAATTCACAGAAGCGGAAAAATGTCATTTAAATGAAATTGTCAGTTTTTTAACTACTACTTAGTGGTTTTACTATTCTTCAAGAATAGATGTTTTTTAGAAAAAAATACCAAAAAATCACCCTAAGTTATATTTGATATTCCGAATTAAAAATAGACGTCTATTTTACCAAATTCAAAACATAGAATTTGTATTAACTAATTTAAAATTAATTCCTGTTGTCAAAAAATAGCATGTTTTTATGAAATAGTAACTATCAAAAGATTGATACTTGTTTATGTATAATTTCAAAGTGAAATTAACTAAATTGACCAAAATTAGATTAAATGGTAAAAATATAATCTAATTATACTTAAAAACCATTCAAATGTATAATTGAACACTATAAATTATTCAGAATAAAAAATCATTTCTCAATTAAAATTTAGTATTTTTCACTATTCACCTAAATATGAAAGTTATCAGAAAAACACAAAAAATTTATCAAAACGAAATTTTTATGTCCCGATTGTAAATAAGAAGTTTATTTTTTCAAATTGAATATATAAAAGTGTCAAATATTGGATTTAAAAGGGTTCACCATTAAAAGGTGGTAAAATTGCATTTTTGAAAAATACTTCTTTTATCTGAAAAATTGAATTTGTTTTTAAATTAAATCTATAAAAACACATAATATGGATTATAAAATTATATGTATTATATGAAATTTAAAATTCAGTTAATACTATTCATAACCACTATTTCAACGTCTAGTTTGGAAAGTCGGGGTTTGCTCAAACTCGGTGTTGCGTGTAGTGCAAGCTATTGAATTACATTAAAGAAGATAACTTACTATGAAATAATGGGGTGTTATATTCTTCCCCCCTTTTGGAAATTGCGTCCTTTATATTTTTAAAATTGGGCTTGGGAACTTCATTTAAAGTCCCACATCGGAAGAAAGGTTAATAAAACTATCACTTTAGAAGAAAGAAAGAGAAGTAGAAAGGTCACTTGAGATTAACCATACTAGGATTTTATGTAGGAAAACATGGATGTGGAAGATAAACTAAGTTTCAATTTCTGATGGAGAGGGATAGAAAACATGATCAGAAGAATGTCAACAACATGAAAACCACAATCTTGTGATGGGATAAACGGTCATTAGTTTCCCAGTATGAAAAGTAAATGGAAAAAATTTATTTTGTCTTAAGTACCATTTCATACAGTTGAGTAATTTATTTATGAGATTGGATAAGAATATAAAGAGATATTCTTACTTTTTAAATAGAGTTTCATTCTTTAATAAATTTTTACCACTAACTCATCTTTTTTTCAAATGATGATTATTCAAGATGACTTGGTCACACCGGGAGAGCTAGAATCAACTTCTAGAGAATCACATGATTCAAAAAGGATAAACTATGTATTTACCTTTTCTTTATCGATTAACCAAAACCAAAATGGTTAGTACAAGATCAAATGATCCCCAAAAAGGATAATCCTTTAGAGAAAGAAATAGAAATCTTAATTTCTAAAATTAAACCAAAAATATCCCGAAGTTAAATAAATACCATTCAATAAAAAATTTTCCTTAAAATATTTCAATATTATCCAAAATAATTTTGAAACACAAAAATTATAATAATTTAGTTATGTAGTCTTCCAAGTTAAATTGTATCTCCAAATGAAATCGACCACTCTTAAAGTCACATACTTAAAAGTAATTAACCTAATCAAATATTCTCTATGATAGGTTAACCATTTCCATAAATAACCTAAATCACTATAAATACACAATAAAAACATAGATAAAAATCCACCATTACTCCTCAAATGAAATCCCATAGTTTTCTATTTTCCTTAGGTATATAGTGTTCCCAACAGAGCGAACGTTTTCCAAAATAACATTTATCACTTAATCAGCAAATCATTTTCCTATATTAAGGGTATCTATTTGATAAGACATAAGATCCCAAATCAACTTATTATTCATCAATTAAATCATTTAACTATATATAATTAGTCATACTAACCAGGGATTTCACGTAGTCCAGCGGTAAGCGATAAATCCTAATCTCACTCTGATTGTGGGTTCGATTCTCACAGCTTTTTCTGACACGACAAGTTGTCACACGGTCTTCATGATGTCATTTTTCAAAAACAATATATTATAATATTATCAAAATTAGATAAATTCCTCAAAATAAACATAAAAAAATTTAACCATAAAGGCTATCTCATACCTCACATTTTCATCCCAAAATTTAATAACTTGTAATTTCCTCAAACTCATTGATTTTATAAAAACAAATTGATCCACAAGATAAAATATAATTCTTCGTCAAATATCATTTTCACATGACAAACTGTAGGGTTACAAATACAAGAGAAATGTCTTCCAAAGTAATCCAAACAACAAAGAGCACTAATACTTTTAAACATTTCTCCATCCATTTATTTCCACATAGCTTCTTCCTTAACCAAGAGGATATCCTATAAAATAGGGAATTCACTCAGGTAATGTCCAGGTCCCCTACATTTATAGCAAATGACTGTAAACAGATTCATGGGACTAGTTTTATTTTCTTCTACAGTACTCTTCATTTTTCCCTCAGCAATTCATCACTTTATGTCCTTCTTTCCCACACGTAAAGCATTTCTTTGTTCCATTGAGACACTTTCCTGTGTGTATCCTTCCACATTTCCTACATGACAGAAATTGAGGATTCTTTTAACCATGGTGAATAATTGAAAACACAAGCCATTAAATACAGTAAACATGAGAACATTATGGCGGGAATATGGGATGAGTAAATAATTCTATAATAAAACATAATCATGGGTATTCTAATAGTTTAATAACCACATAAAATATCATTATCTAATCTCATAATGATGGAATGCATAATGTCATACATCATAACCACATAGTCAAGGCCTCATTCCAAGACTACAAATAAGATTTTGTAAAGGCCTTGGTCCAAGACACTAGTTTGTATCATGAGACCTACCGATTCATCGAGGAGCTATAATGGGCTTCACCCATCACATACTAAGTCCAACGCATTCCTCACATGAAAAGGTTGAAACATTGTCTCAACATTCGTATTAAAACTAGCATACGAAATGCCAATATTTTAACCACAAACCATGAATGGAATAAAAATAGCACATCCATAGTCAAACATAACTCATTCAATATAATATGGAAGATTGTATTATAATATATTAACCTCAATAGATAATAATGAAGGATAATAACATAGATGAAAATAATCATAAAAACCATTTGAGAGAAATATCCCCATTTTTCTTGAAAACATTTAAAAGTCACAATATTTATCAAGAATCCATTTAAAATAGATTTTTGAATCAAAGTGTCCCATACCACTTTGAAATTTTTAGTAGGATTTTTAATTTTAAAAAATTAATGTCCATATAAATAAATCCTTAAAACCATTTTTAAAACAAGGACATTAATGAGAAATATTAAGAAGAATAAATCTTTAAAACATTTTAAATGATATTTTAGTTAGAGTTCAAAACCAAATGAGAGACACTTGAATACAAATAATTGAGGTAATAGAAACTTTATAATATCATGAGAATAAATGGATTAATGATATACTATGTTAAAGTACATTATATACGACATATAAAAGTGAATTGGGGTATAATAACAAAGAAGTCTGAATGGAATGTAAATTGAGATGAAATCCCTTATAAAGATTATATCGTTTGGTTAAGGATAAATCAAAGACATAATTATGTGTAAAAAATATATATACAATAAATATTATTGGATATTCAGTGTAAATCAATTAGAGGACATTCACAAATATTCTTGTAAAAACAACACCAATGACTTTGATGTTTAACTCAATGAATGGAAATTGAGTTAAGATTACTCTTATAAAGTTCATATCAATGACTTGAGAAATAATCAATGGAGTGATTATGTGTATCAAAAGTATATCCCCACAATGGGGAGTATAAATTACTACATAAATAATAAATAATGATTCCACACATAATCTTAGAGTAAAATAATCAAAGAAGTATGCGTAAAGCACAATGAGTGGAAATTAAAATTTGAAATTCCCTTACTGATTTGATAACTCACAAAACATACACCCCATGAAAGAAGGATTATTCAATGAAGTTTTAAATACCAATATATTAAATTATATTACACAATTAATACAATCATGACCATTACATACACCACACAAAATGAAATACTGGCAACAAAGCATGAATTTCACAGGAATAAGAAGCGAGATGAAATCCCCTTACCACGTTGTAATCAATCGGGTCGTATGGCCCAAAGTCAATAACCACCAAATGATTCATAGAATACCATGAATATAAATAGAATCATGACAATATGTATGAAATGTAAGTACACAATACACCACATGCAATAAATAAGTGGCAAACACTGGAAATCTCACAAAATTAAGAGTGAGATAAGAAACCCCTTACCTCAAGTCCGACTAGTCTTGTATGTTATTTTTTATTCTTGAATAATAAAAATAAGTTAACTTATAATTTATTAAGAATTTTTTTTAATTTTATTATTCTTTTTATATCACTTATTACCTTGCTATAATAATTAGTTAATTATTTGACTTCATATTGGATATTTTATCGATGTTTGGAACTTGAGTCAAAAACGAACTTGTTATAATTAAAAATTTTCAATGTGGTCAATAGTACATTATCTCCAGAATGATATAAATGATTTAGATATCAAATATATATTATATATCCAGTATATATATGTAATTATAATTGTACATAACATTTGGAGATAATAAATGAAATTCACCGTTCATGGAGATGGTAAGTCGTACGTACGCATGAACGCTACTTTCATTTCTATTTTTTATTTTAATGGAATTAAAACATAATGATACATAAGTATATTATAATTACATTAAAATATCATATATAATATCATTAACTACATCCTTTATACATCCCACATAAGTCATTAACAAGTCATATCACTTTGAGGGGGGTCGTAGTCCACATATTCTCAAATGAAATTATCTCATTTTACCCTTAATGGAAACCATAAAGGAATGATATAAATGGAAAATACAGAATCATAAATAAAAAATAAACATAATATATATAATATATAAATATATTTCCATATTAATGGCTACCATGAGACGAGGTAGGATATAATTGAACAATCAACGTTTCTTGAGGTGTTAGTTTTCCATCAACAGAAACAATATGTTCTTTACCCAATAGAGGGAGGTTTGTGTAAGTGTAGTTCAAATACTTACCAAAAAAACATCCTAGTATATTGAGGATACTATTTTTGTTATATAATAATGGAATATAAATATTTTAGGGGTTGGAGATGTAAATTAAAACAGAAGATGTTAAGAGAAACCATTACCTTTAATTTGGGTAACTCCCTTTGGTTTGAACCAAACAGACTTCTTGAAGTGACTTCTTCCTAAGGTATGGATTATAGGTGGAAGAGATGGATCTTTAGAGATCATTTTTTAGGGTTTGGATGAGCAAAGGTGTTTTAGAGGTGTGAGGAATGAGTTAGAAGTGGTGTCCTTTTATATGGGAGATGAAGGGCTCTTTAGGAAAGTTTGAAAATCTTATTTTATTATAAACTTATCTATAGTTTCAAAAGGTCAAAAACTCATTGAAGATGAAGATAAGACGACTCATGTTCAAAATAAAATCAGCTAATAAGAATTGGACAGGTTTTGGATATTTTTTTAATATTTATAATCTTATTTATTTAAATCATCTGTTAATGAGGTAAATGTTGCATCATAATTGTGTCATAAATAATTTAATTTATTTGATGTATAAAAATTATAAAAAAATACCATAATGTAGAAAATATTTTTATATTTCCAATTATTATTTATAGTCTAAAATACTACTTACATAATCCCATGTAAAAATCAATATACTAAATGATATTTGTTAATGTCATTTTTTTTGTTTACTTTTAGTTAATTAAAGAAAGTGTCATTATCATTCTTATGTTTCTCAATGGGGTCCCAAAATCAACCCAAGGATTCCCATGGTCTTCCATGACTCATCAAATAAGGTTAGGACAATTTTTAAGGTAATGTTGTATTATTATAATATTATTTTTACCTAGAATTACCCTATTTACCTTTAACCGCGGTAAATAAATGTCAAAAGTTACTATTCACCAGAAATTATTTTCAGCTTATTGAACTAAATTTTAAGTAATAATTACAAAAATATATGTTGGATTTTCTAAATTCAATTCACTAATGTGGTAAAATATCTTTTAAATGAAAAAGGCAGTTTTTTAACTACTCCTAATGGGGTTTACTTTTGATCAAAAATTGAAGTTTTTCAGAAAAATACAAAAAATTCTGCCTAAGCTATATAGGATATTCCAAATTAAAAAATTATTTATATTTTACCAAATTAAAAACATAGAAGTTTTATTAATTGATTTAAAATTAATTCCCATTTTCAAAACAAATAGAGTGTTTTTAAGAAACAGTAACTATCAAAAGATTGACAATTGTTTATGTATAATTTCAAAGTGAAATTAATTCAAATGACCAACATTGAATTAAATGGTAAAAATATATTCTAATTATACTTCCAAACCTTTCAAATGTATAATTTAACACTATAAATTATTTTGATTAATAAAGTTGTTTTCAATTAAATTTAGTATATTTTATCTATTCACCCAAATATGAAAGTTATCAGAAAAACACCAAAAATTTATCGAAACTAAATTTTTATATTCTGATGGTAAATAAAAAGATTATTTTCTCAAAATTGAATATATAAAAGTGTAAAATATTGGATTTAAAAGGGTTCACCATTAAAAGGCGGTAAAATTTTATTTTTGAAAAATACTTCTTTTATTTGAAAAAATGAATTTGTTCTTATATTATATCTAAAAAACACATAATATGGATTCTAAAATTATATTTAGTATATAAAATTTAAAATTTAGTTAATACTCTTCATAACCACTTTTTGAACAACTAGTTTGGTAAGTCGGGGTACACTCAAACTCGGTGTTGCGTGTAGCAGAATCTATTGAACTATATTAAAGAAGAAAACTTACTACGTAATATTGGGTTGTTACAATCACTATTTATGAGGAGGGGTTTGATAATGACATGGTAAAATTTTCACTTTCCATCGAATCTAAAACTTATAATGTCTTATTTGCCCTTGGATCTACCCATTATTTCATATCTGAATATTTTTTTAAGGGTATCAAGATGCCACTGAAATGATAATATGAGGAATTAACTCTGACAACCCTAAATTGTACAATGATCGCACATCATGTATATTATTCATCTCTAGTTGATGTTTTTGGAAATGTTCTTCCTATAAATATTTTCATTCATACTCTGGTTGAATTTTATGTTATCCTAGGCATGGATTGACTTTATCTACATAAATCCCACATTAATTTCCGAGGAAATAATGTCCCATTTTATATTATAAACCAATAAATCATATTTTATTAGTGCAATGATAAATATAATCTTCTAAAGGAAATCACATCCACTCTATGGGTTTTGATTCTTACTCAAGAGAGGAGTTTATCTCAGATGGTTGGATAAAAACATGAAATCGATGATATGTCTATTTTGTAAGAGTTTATTTATTTTTTTCTAGAAAAGTTTACTAGGATTCACCAAAATGTTAATTTGAGTTCCCAATAGGACTCATACCTGGTGCTAAACCTATTTCTAGTACTCCCAATAGAATGTACTCGATTATAGGAATAGAATAAGAAACTCTAGGAGAATCTAAATAGTGGTTTTATTCAGCCAAGTGTGTCACTGTGGGGAAAAACCATTCCATTTTTCCAAAATAAATACTGATTGAGGATACTTTTCATTGATTTTTAAGAGTTGAACAAGATCAAAGTCAAGAACATGTATCCTCTACCCCATATTGATGACTTGCTTAATCAACTGTGCAGAGCACAATAGTTTTCTAAGATTGAACTTTTTTCTATATATCATAAATTGAGACTAAAGAAGGTGGATATACCGAAGACAACATTCCATACAAGGTATGTATACTATGGAAATACAGTGAATCCATACAATCTAACTAATTACCCTCAATATCTTCATGGATTTAATGAATCGGTTCTTTATAGATTACCTTGATTAGTTTGTGATAGTCTTTATAGATTATATTATTACATATTAAATGAGTAATGAAGAGCATTAATATCAATTGAGGATTATACTAAAGGCCCTTATAAAATAAAATTTGTAAGAAAATTTTACAATCTGTGAATTTTCTTTGTAAAAATTTTCATTTTGGAGTTATATAATCTAAAGAGAGGTTATATCTATTGACCCATAAAAGAATGATGTTATTCAACTTTTTTTCATACTATCTAGAGAGATTGGGATCTGATGTTTTATTAGTTTGAATAAATTTTATCAATTGTTTGTGGACAATTTCTCATAAATATATAATCCTCTCACCATGTTCACTCAGAATAGAGCCACATTCCTCTAGATAGATGAATGTGCGTAAAATTTCGAGGAACATAAGATAATATTAGGTAGTTCATCTATGTTTACATTACCATATAGTAAATAAAGATTTTTAATATATATTGATGCATCCAAGAAGGTATTTATATGTGTTATTACATAGATTAAAATGGTTATAGCTTATGACTAGTGAAAATTGAAGGTTTATGAAAAAAATTACCCAAATCATGATTTGAAGTCATCTATGGAAATTTTTTTCATTAAATTTATGGAGGAATTATCTTTATGTATAAAAGTATGCTATATATATACCAATCAAAAAAATTTAACAAATATATTCAGACAAAAGGAGTTGAATATGTTCCATAAAAGATGGGTAGAGGTGATTAATGATTATGACTTCTGAATACATTACTCCTCAGGAAATCGAAAAAGGTGGATGATGCTTTGAGTCAAAAGGACCATGCTATCTTATCCATGATATGGCTAAAAAAATTAAATAAATTTTGATTTGAAAAGGATGGATATGTTAATCCTTAAGAAAGGGGATAAATATAATCTTACTCAATTGAATGTTTTACCATATATAGAAGTGAAGATTAAAGGGGAGAATAAGGAAGATGTAGAGATTAAAAATAAAGTTATAAATGTTCCTAATTTTAAACTTGATAATGATATATTATAAGGCTTAGTAACTGTGTATGTTTTATATCCATACCATATTTTAATATTTATTTGTTAGTTGAATCTCATAGTTCTTCATTCTCTATTCATCATGGAAACACAAAGATGTATAGAGATTTGAAATATTGTTTTTGTGGAGATGTAATGAAGAGAGACATCATGGAGTTTGTTTCTCTGTGCTTGTAATTTCACCAGTTAATATTAAGAGATAAATTTCTTAGGGGATGTGAAATCCATTACCCATATGAGAATGTAAATGGGAAAACATCACCATGGATTTTTCACTGGACTCCCCAAAAGGTCAAAATAGAATAATGCTATAATGGTTGTAGTCAATATCCTTACAAATTAATCACACATCATCATGATAAGAGCATATTTATATATAGGTCATCCTTCTTGGATATATATTAAAGAAGTGGTAAGGTTTCATGGAGTACAACATTCAATTATATCTGATCAGGATACTATGTTTATCTTGAGGTTCTGGCAATGTCTTTATAAAGATCTTGATAAAGAGTTGTGTTTCGGCACTCTGTATAATCCTCAAATATATGTTTAGTTGGAGAGAACAATTCAAAACCTATAGGATATTTTGGGATCTTTTTTTATTGATTTCAATGGTTATTGGGATCAATAACTTCCTCTAGTTGAGTTTTCATTCAATAATATTGTTCACATGAGTATTTGGATGGATCTGTAAAAACACCTTTATAGAAAGAAGTGTAGAGATACATCATGATATAACTAAGATAGAGAAAGGATGCTATAAGTATATATGTTAGCTAAATAAATGGAATATATGGTTAGATCCATTCAATAACACAGAAAGGTGGAAAAAGTTGATATAAAAAGTTATATTGATAATTTTCAGTATAATCTTGAATTTAAAGATGGTGACAATGTGTTTCTAAGAATTTATCAACAAGATAAGGTTATTAGATTCATGAAAATGGAAGTTAAGACCTAGGTAAATAATTCCCTTTAAAATTCTTGATCATATCGATATGGAAGTTTATCAGTTGGCACTTTCATCAAATATCTCTCAAGTCCATGATGTGTTCCATGTATCTCTTCTAAGTACATACATGACTCATGACCATTAATAAACTCAAAGGTCGAACCAATGAAAAATTATATTTCTTATGATGAAAAATCAGTTGAGATTATGGTGCATATAAATAAATTTCTACCAAACAAGAATACTCGGTCAATGTTTTTTGGTGAAACCACCAGTTTTAGGAAGCTTTATGGGAACCCTAGGATGTAATGAGGTAGAAGTATCATTAGTTGTTTATAGAAAAGTGATGTAAATTTTAGTTAAAATTAAATTATAGGTGGTAATAATGTAAACAACTTGATTTTTTATGATTTTGTTTTCAAATGAATAAAATTTCTTTGATTTCTTGCATTACCAGCAAAATTGAGTTTTAAAGAACCATGAAAAACTATTAAAAATATTATTTAAACACCATTGTTATTTCATAATAAATAAACATGGTGGAATTAATATGTATAAAAAAATTCAAATATTAATTATAATTTTTTTTAATAAATCATATTGATAACAAATTACATAATTTTTGGTAAACTCTTTATATGTTTCAAAAATAATATTTTCTTAAAATAATGTTTTTTTTATTTTTCTGTATAATAATAAATAAATGTTAAAATGTTTTGATATTTAATTTAAAAAAATATAATTATTGAAGTATCCATCTCAAAATTATTCTAGGATGATTTTTTTAGATTTTTTATAGACTAATCTTTTATGAATAGTGAAAATACTTGTTTTTATTGATAACCGCCTTATCATATAAATTTTTTTTAAGGTTAATATTTTTTTTTAAGTTTTTAAAAATAAAATTAGTTCAATTATATATCTTTGAATCTAATTTATTTAATTTTAATAATATTAACATTTAGTTTTGATATAAAAACTTTTTAAACTTCTGAACATTTTCTCTTTAGAAAACCCATTTCTCGTAGTGAATGTGGGTTTAATTTTTAATTAAAATTTTCCAGTTATGTGAATATAATTTGGAAAAATGGATTCTATATTTTTATTCATAATAACTTATATTATATAATAATTTTAAATTAGTTTTTTACCATTGTTAATAGTAAAAATAATCGCAATTATTTACTGCGATTAAGACAAAAATGGGTCTATCGGTGGGGGATAGACTAAAAGGATAAGGGTTAAAAAAGAAAAAAACATTTCCCACACCCATTTTATGTAACTATTTAAACATTATATCTTATATTTTCTATAATTTTCCATTTTTTATCATTGTGACCTGAGACAAATATCTGTACACCATTTTCTTTTCAAATATTAAAATTGTGCCACTCACATAACATATAAAAGGACACCCCAATCCTCTCATTTTCACAAAAAAAATACCACTTAGTTTAGAAAATAACTACCCTTATACCTTATTTATTTCCCTTAACTCATCCTATGTAACACCCCAAGATTTCATATTACATTAGTTTTTCAAAGTAATTCAATAACTTACACTACACGCAACATCGAGTTCAAGCGCACCACGACATACCAAACTAGCCATTCATAAGCAATTATGAATAGTATTAACTTAATTTTGAATTATATACAATGCTTATAATTTTATAATCCATATTATGAGTTTCTTAGACATAATGTATGAACTAATTCATTTTTTCAGATAAAAGAAGTATTTTTCAAAAAAATATACTTTAACCGCCTTTTAATAGTGAACCCTTTTTAAATCCAATATTTGAAACTTTTATATTAAATTTGACAAAATAAACTTCTTCTTTAGAATCAGGACATAAGAATTTATTTTTAAAAAATTTTGGTGTTTTTTTTGATAACTTTCATTTTTGAGTGAATAGTGAAAATACTATATTTTAACTGAAAATAACTTTTTAAATCAAAATAATTTATAGTGTTAAATTATACATTTTAATGGATTGGATGTATAACTAGATTATATTTTTACCATTTAATCTGATTTTGGTCACTTTAAGTAATTTCGATTTTGAAATTTGCCATAAACAAGTGTTAAAATTTTGATAGTTATTATTTCATAAAAATACGCCTTTTGGTTTTGACAGTGAGAATTAATTTTATGTTAATAAATGAAAATTTTGTATTTTGAATTTGGTAAAATATAATTAATTATTGAATTAGGAATATCATAATTAGCTTAGGTTGAATTTTTGGTATTTTTCTGAAAACTTTTAATTTTTGATGAATAGTGAAAAACACTCAGTTATAGTTTAAAACAAAATTTTATTTTTAAATAATTATTTATTTTATTTAAATTTATTTTAGGTCAAAATAGATACATAATACCTATATATGTTCAATGTAATTCATTGGATTCAGTTTATAATAATTTTAGATATATAAAACTTTTATTGAATTTTCACCGTCTTTTACCCACCTCATAGGAGAATTTGTAAATTCATATAAAACATAATTTTACCACTTCTATAAGTTGAATTTAGAAAATCCGAGAATAGCAGTTAATATCAAGGAGTAAAATGTGGTTCTATAAGATAAAAATATTTTTTTGTGACTAGTAACTTTTTACTTTTATTTGCCACGATTAAAAGTAAATAGAATAATTAAGGGTAAAAATGATATTATTATTACCCAAAAACATGTCCTAATTCTATTTAATAAGTGTAATTCTACCAAAAACAACCTTAGGAATAAAATATTACCCTCTAGGTCCACTTGGATTAGATAAAGACATTTATTATTATTTAATTTAAAGAAGAGTTAACAGAGTTAAAATCAAAGTTCAGTAACTAAACCATTTTTAATTTAGGGTTATACATAAGATAAATTCAACTATAAATATTAATTAGAAATATAAAAGTATTTCCTACATAATTGTATTTTATTTATAATTTCTAGATATTAAATAATTCAATTTATTAATGACACAATGACGATGCAGTAATTACTTTATTAATGAAAGAATCAAATAAATGGTATTATAAATATTAAAATAAATATTATTTCAAAGTTTTTATGAAATAAAAGAATTTTTTGGGTGAATATGACATGTTAGGGATGATTAAAAATATAGTTTTAGAAGTAATCAAGTTGTGATAACTTTCACAAACACAAAATATCAAATTGTTTCAAAGTTGACATAAATTAATATTTAAAACAAATACTATATTATTGGTTGATATAATATTCTTAAAAATGTAAGGTTCGGAAAAAGGTCTTAAATAATATTATATATGTCATTTATGATCCACTTGAGGTTCTATTGGAAGTTTAAGGTATGTTTATTAACCATATAGAGTAAGAATACAAGAAGACACAATAAAAGATGAACTATTTAACTAAGAGTTAAATCTAATAGATAAGGTTAAAATGGGAACCTAAACTTGTCTAAAACCTATGTTTTGAGTGTATTTAGATCCATAACCACCTAAGTATCTAAATAAATTTATGTTGAACCATCATAAACCGAATATGATTGTATAATAAATTAATACTTTAATCATTTCCTAAAGTGACCCTCACCCCTCTTATAAAAGGGCACTTCCCATTCTCTCAAAATCACACCTCCAAAGCCATTTGGATCGACGAAACCCTGCCCAAATATCCTCCCAACTATCCTACCTTCATCCTAGAGGCCTTAATTTGTTCATAAAGCCAACCTAAGGAGCCATTTTGATCAAATCAAAAGGAAGAACCCGAAGAAGAGATAATGATTTCACCACCCTCTTTCAAGTTCTCTTATTCTTACATTTATTCTTTCTTTGTTGTCTCCTTTATAAAACAATAAATATAGTATCTTATACATAATGTGATGTTATTATAAATATGGCACAAATATATTCATTATTATATCCATCTTATGAATGATAATTTCACTATGCGTGCGTACGTACGGCTTACCGTCTCCACACTGTGGTGTAATTTGTTATTCAACACTATGTTATTTGGATGAATATAATGATGAGTAATATGTATATAAACAATGAAAATAACATGATAATGTCTCTGTAAAATTAATATACCATCCAATTCCACACCTTTAAGGAAATGATATTGTCATTCGTGCGTACGAACAGATTTCCATCTCCATGACGCGATGAGATTCATTTCCACGATCACCATTCATCGACGATTATAAAAATATATATTACTAATAAGTATGTAATATATGACACAATAATGATACTAGATATATATATATGTATATGTATATATATATATATATTTACTTACATATATCTTATTCACTTAGTTTAGTTCAATACAATATTAAAACCGAAACAACGTTAATGCGTACGTACGGACTATCGTCACCATAAACGGTGTTTTTCATTTCATATATATGTCTATTATATATATTTATATTCTAAATATATATGATATATAAATCATGTTTTATATTCTGGAAATATTTTTATCTTGATCTAAGTGATACAATCAAGAGTGACAAGTTAAAACACGTATGATAAAGAATACAATTATTACCCGAAATGTTAATTTAACATGGAAATTATTATGAAATGGGTAGTATAAAGTCATAAATAAATCATGTATGATATCATAAATATTAATATGGTTCTGGTATAATTTAATAACCTACTACATTATTCATACATGATGTTAAACTTAATCATGACTAAAGGAAAGTACAAGGTAAGGGTTAATTCCTCAATCTCATTATTATCTGAGATTGTTTATGTGTAAGTATTTACGGGGACATTTTTATCATCCATGTCCATTTTTCATAAAAATTATTTCAAAATGAATATTTTAAGGATTTGTGAAAGGTACTCATTATCAAGATCATAATTTTAAATATTTATCTTTCTAAATCGTTTTAATTAATTTCCATGTTTTCAAAAGATTTTAAGGATTTATTTATATGAACATTAATGTTTTGAAATGATAATTATTTTCAAAAGATTCAAAGTGGTATGGGATTCTTTGATTCAAAAATCTCTTTTAAATTACTTCCTTTATAAATGTGTGACTTTTAGATGATTTTAAAAAATGATATTTCTCTAAAAGAGTTTTACTCATCATTTTCAACTATGTCAGCATCCTTTACTATATATTATTTTTGATCGAGGTTGATTTATTATAATACAATCATCCATGTTGTATTGAATGAGTTATGATATGCTTGACTGTGGATGTTATATTTTTACACCATTCATGGTTTATGGTTAATGTAATGACATTTCCTATGCTTGTTTTAATACGAATGTTTATGTTATGTTTCGATTTTTTCATATGAGGAATGCAGTAGACTTAGTATGTAACGGGTAGAGCCCGTTATAGCTCCTCGACACATAGGTGGGTCTCATGAGTAAAACTAGTGTATCTGAACAAGGCTTTGACAAAAAATTTATTTTTAGTTTTGGAATAAGGCCTTGACTATGTGGTAGTGATGTCTGGTGTTAGACATTCCCTCATTATGAAATTAGTTATTACATGTGATTATTCAACTTGTATAATATCTATGTGCATATTTATATGGTAATGTTTGAATATTTTTCATATTATGTTCAAATTTATGTTTAAAAAGGTTGTTGTTTTTATCACAAATCTTGACATAAATGTTTATAGCTTCTACTAAATTATTTACCCTTACTGGGCATCTGAGCTCATCCCTTTATTATGTTTTATTCTCCCAGGATTCCAAGAAGTGTATTATGATTGATATGTAGGGTTATGCTAAAGGGAATAATGTAATTATAAAAAAACTATTTTATTTTTGTATTGTATGTTTGAAAGTGTAATGTAATGTTCATATATGCAATCTATTTTCCAATACTGCTAAAATGATCGGTCTTTCGGGAATTGATTCCTTGTAATCATGCCAATGTATTAAAATAATGCACTGAATCTGGGAATCTAGGATCGGGGTGTTAAAGTTGGTATCAGAGGAATTTTAACAATAACGTTGGAAACTAGATTTAGATAAACACTGATTAGAGCACATTACCGTAAGATATACTTTGAATATTAGTATAGAATAACATCCTATAATTTTCGTAATGTAATGATTTTGTGAGTTTTCCCAAGAGAATATATCCCTATCTGGATACGAGCAGGTAGTGGTGGCTCTAGCACAACTGTACATAGGGGTAAAACCCCAAAACACCTCTTTGAGCTAGACTTGAACGGGAATTCGTGCACGACAACGGGACTTGCTGCACTCTTGGTTACAACACTCCCGGGGAATATGCTTAGGATAATTCTAATTTTATTTATCAAACTCTATGAAGGGTTTATGGGTATATACCTCCTCAAAGAATTTTTTTTGTGATTATGGATTATATCCATAAACTGTTGAATTTATGTTAGCTATTTTACATGTTTGGAATTATGAATTTCGATTCATAGACTGACCTAGTGTATTCCATTTTATAGAAATGGCGCCCAATAGAATGAATGTGAACTCCAGCAATATGTATGATCCATAGAGTAATAATGATCATATCTTTCATAGTATTAAGCCAAAATTTTGAAGGGAAATAGTCTCCCATGTATTCTCAACATATGAAGAAATAGTATCAAGTGTTAATAAGATAAGTAAATAATTCTATGAGTCATATGGCTTTGAAGGGAAGCAAGATAAGAAAAGGATGGAATAGAGAAAGATGGATAAAGGGAAGTGGGAAAATAAGGATTTTCCCATATGTGATAACTGTGGAAAGAATCTCCATGGTAAATGATTGAAGGGAATGTGAGTTTGTTATAAGTGTGGTGAAAAAGGACACCAAGTACGTGATTGAAAGGTGAAGAAAAAAATTTCAAATGTACAATTATTCATCTGTAAGGCATTGGAACACTACGCGAATCAATTTCTCAGTCATGAGAGTATACGTTAAATGATGCTATTTGATAATAATCAAGTTATGATACAACCTCACGTGAAGAGGAATGACTAGCGTTTTTATGTTGTTAATATAGAATTATTTCATTTGAGTGTTGTGTCAACAATATACTGGTAATATGAATTATGGAGATAAATAATGATTGTACTGCATTACTATTTTATTGAAGATTTAAGATTATATGGTTCTATGAAAAGTGACTTAATAGTAAGCTACACTTTTTTGGAAAATACGTGGTTGAAGGAAAGGTAATCCTTAATATGGTCCTGATAATGAGGTAGTGATTTTGGAATAAGAGACGGTTGATTTGGATAAAATATATTGGATATTCTTGACTTCCTTGAAACTAATTATTTATTTGTATATTCCATCATTGTTAGAGTTTACAACATTTTTTGGATAGAAGGAGTCTATCCAGTATTCTATTAGGAATAAGGGAGCATGAATATAATCAATAAGGTTTTATGGTAATTCATGATGTTGTGGTGTTTTAAAAGAATGCATGATGAAGGCCTTCACATGTTATTACCTAGAAAAAAGGATCTTCATTGTGTTTAAATTCCTTATAAATTTTGGACAGAGAGTTTGGATATAATTATTTTAGATAATTCTAAAGGTTGGAATGGATTAAGTTTGAAATTGGATTCTATTGTTAAGGTTATTTTTGGATTGTTATAAAAAGGGAAACCTAGAGGTTGGGAGACTACTAGTCGCATCCGGCAAGGCCGTGAGACTTGAACTCGCAACCGAAGAGCGACAAGGGTGCATCAACTACAACTAGACTACATGATGTAACGGTTTGTATAATTTAATTTTTTTTAAATAGTCCGAAAAATGAATTATAAATTCATTATTTTTGGAACCCTACACGATTAGGATTAATATATTTTTTTGAAATCTTTTGGAGTGAAGGATGATTTTGTGGTATAAATTAGTTCAAGGATGATACTCTACTTGTCAAGTATATATATATATATATAATTTTTTCCCTCTTATTAAGACTAAATTTTATTAACCCAATTTCCGATGTGGGTTTTCCCACAAAGGTATTTTCTATTTTCATCCTTTTATTTTCAAAGAAAAATTTCAAATTGCGAGGATGAAATTTGGTGAAGGTTGGATGAATGTAACACCCTGAGATTTCATATTAGGTTAGTTCTTCAAAGTAATTCAATAACTTACACTACACACAACATCAAGATTAAGCACACCACGACTTACCAAACTAGTCGTTCAAAAGCGGCTATGAATAGTATTAATTGAATTTTGAAATATATATAATCCTTATAATTTTAGAATCAATATTATGAGTTTCTTAGACATAATTTAAGAACTAATTCATTTTTTTCAGATAAAAGATGTATTTTTCAAAAAATAAACTTTTACCGCCTTTTAACGGTGAACCCTTTTTAAATCCAATATTTGAGACTTTTATATATTCAATTTGAAAAAATAATCTGCGTCTTTAGAATCAGGACATAATAATTTAGTTTCAATAAATTTTTGGTGTTTTTTTCTGGTAACTTTCATATTTGGGTTAATAGTGAAAAATAATATATTTTAACTGAAAACAAATTTTTTAATAAAAATAATTTATAGTGTTAAATTATAAATTTTAATGGTTTGGAATTATAAATAGATTATATTTTAACCATTCAATCCAATGCTTGTCATTGTAAGTAATTTCACTTTGAAATTGGACATAAAAAAGTGTCAAACCTTTGATAGTTATTATTTCTTAAAAATAGGCATTTTGGTTTTGACAAAGGGAATTAATTTTAAATTAATAAATGAAACTTTTGTGTTTTTAATTTGGTAAAATAGACTTTATTATTGAGTTATGAATATCAAAATTAGCTTAGGGTGAATTTTTGGTATTTTTCTGAAAACTTTTAATTTTTGATGAATAGTGAAAAACACTGAGTTATAGTTTAAAACCAAATTTTTATTTAAATAATTATTTATTTTATTTAAATTTATTTTAGGTCAAAAATAGATACATGGTATCTATATATGTTCAATGTAATTCATTGGATTCAGTTTATAATAATTTTAGATTTATAAAAATTTTATTGAATTTTCACTGTCTTTTACCCCACCTCCTAGGAGAATTTGTAAATTCACATAAAACGTAATTTCACCACTTATGTAAGTTTAATTTTGAAAATATGAGAATCGCGGTTATTATCAAGGAGTAAAATGTGGTTCTATAAGATAAAAATAATTTTTGGTGACTACTAACTTTTTACTTTTATTTACCACGATTAAAAGTAAATAGAATAATTAAGGGTAAAAATGATATTATTATTATTTCCCAAAAACATGTCCTAATTCTATTTAATAAGTGTAATTAGACCAAAAAAACCTTAGTAATAAAATATTACCCTTTAGGTCCACTTGGATTAGATAAAGAAATTTATTATTATTTAATTTAAAGAAGAGTTAAAAGAGATAAAATCAAAGTTCAATAACTAAAAAAATTTTAATTTAGGGTTATACATAATATAAATTCTACTATAAATATTCATTAGAAATATAAAATTATTTACTACATAATTGTATTTTATTTATAATTTTTAGAGATTAAATAATTCAATTTATTAATGACACAATGACGATGCAGTAATTACTTTATTAATGAAAGAATCAAATAAATGGTATTATAAATATTAAAATAAATACTATTTCAATGTTTTTATGAAATAAAATAATTTTATAGGTGAATATTACATGTTAGGGATTATTCAAAGTATCTATTTATAAGTAATAAAGTTGTGATGACTTTCCCAAAAACAAAATACCAAATAGTGTCAAAGTTGACATAAATTAATATTTAAAACCAATACTATATTATTGGTTGATATAATATTCTTAAAAATGTAAGGTTCGGCCAAAGGTATTAAATAATATTATATATGTCATTAATTATCCACTTTAGGTTTTCTTGGAAGTTTAGGGTATGTTTATTAACCATATAGAGTAAGAATACAAGAAGACACAATAAAAGTTGAACTATTTAACTAAGAGTTAAATCTAATAGATAAGGTTAAAATTGAAATGAAAACTTGTCTAAAACCTATTGGTTGAGTTTATATATATCCATAACCACCTAAGTCTCGAAATAAATTTATTTTGAACCATTATAAACCGAATATGATTGTATAATAAATTATTACTTTAATCTTTTCCTAAAGTGACCCTCACCCCTCTTATAAAAGGGCACTTCCCATTATCTCAAAATAACACCTCCAAAGCCATTTAGCTCAACAAAACCCTACCCAAATATCCTCCCAACTATCCTAAATTCATTATAGAGGCCTTAATTTTGTCAGAAAGCCAACCTATGGAGCCATTTTGATCAAATCAAAAGGAAGAACCCGAAGAAGAGGTAATGATTTCACCACCATCTTTCAAGTTCTCTTATTCTTCCACATACTATTTCTTTGTTGTTTCCATTATAAAATTATAACTCCAGTATCTTCTATATACTGTGATGTTATTATAAATATGGCACAACAATATTCATTATTTTATCCATTTTATGAATGATAATTTTACAGTGTGTGTGTACGTACGGCTTACCGTCTCCATGTCGTAGTGTAATTTTTTATTCAACACTATGTTATTTGGATGGATATAATGATGAGTAAAATGTATATAAATAATGAAAATAACATGATAATGTCTTTGTAAAATTAATATACCATCCAATTCAACACCTTTAATGAAATGATATTGTCGCTCGTGCGTACGTACAGATTACTGTCTCCACGACGCGATGAGATTCATTTACACGATCACCATTAATCGATGATTATAAAAATATATATATTACTAATAAGTATATAATCTATGAAATAATAATTCTAATGGATATATATATATATATTTACTTACATATATCTTAATCACTTAGTTCCGTTCAATACGATATGAAAACTAAAACAACGCTTATGCATACGTACAGACTACCGTCTCCATAAATGGTGTTTTTCATGTCATATATATGTCTATTATAAATATTTATATTTTAAATATATATGATATATAAATAATTTTTTATATTCTGTAAGTATTTAAATCTTGATCTAAGTGATACAATCAAGAGTAACAAGTTAAAACATGTACGATAAGAAAAACGATTATTACCCGAAATGTTAATTTAACATGGACATTATTATTAAATGGGTAGTATAAAGTCATAAATGAATCATGTATGATATCATAAATATTAATATGGTTCTGGTATAATTTAATAACATAATACAATCTTCATACAGGAGGTTAAACATACCCTCGATTAAAGGAAAGTGCAAGGTAATGGTTAATTCCACAATCTCATTATTATCCTAGATTGTTTATGTGTAAGTACTTACTCAGAAATTTTTATCATCCATGTCAATTTTTCATAAAAATGATTTAAAAGTGAATATTTTAAGGATTTGTGAAAGGTACACTTTATCATGATCGGAATTTTAAATGTTTTAAATGTTTTTCTTTCTAAATATTTTTAATTAATGTCCATGTTTTCAAAATGATTTTAAGGATTCATTTATATAGACATGAATGTTTTGAAATGATAATTCTTTTCAAAAGTTTCAAAGTGGTATGGGGCGTTTTGATCCAAAAATCTCTTTTAAATTACTTCCTTTATAAATGTGTGACTTCGAAATTATTTTACAAAAAGGATATTTCTCTCAAAAAGTTTTACACATCATTTTCAACTATGTCAGCATCCTTTACTGGATATTATTTTTGATTAAGGTTGATTTATTATAATACAATATTCCATGTTGTATTGAATGAGTTATGATATGTTTGACTGTGAATGTTCTATTTTTATACCATTCATGGTTTATGGTTAATATAATGACATTTCATATTCTAGTTTTAATACGAATGTTGATGTTATGTTTCAACTTTTTCATATGATGTATGTAGTGGACATAGTAAGTGATGGGTGGAGCTCGCTATAGCTACTCGATGCATCGGTAGGTCTCATGAGACAAACTAGTTTCTTGGAAGAAGGCCTTGATAAAAATTTTATTTGTAGTCTTGGAACAAGGCCCTGACTATGTGGTAATGATGTTCGATGTTAGGCATTCCCCCATTATGAAATTATTTATTACATGTGATTATTCGACTAGTAGAATATTCATGTGCATGTTTATATTTTAATGTTTGTTTTTTTCATATTATGTTCAAGTTTATGTTTAAAAAGCTTGTTGTTTTTATCACACATCTTTCCTTAAAAGTGTATAGCCTCCGCTAAATTATTTACCCTTACTGGGCATCTGAGCTCATCCCTTTCTTATGTTTTATTTTACCAGGATTCCAAGAAGTGTATTCTGATTGACATGCAGGGTTAAGATAAAGGGAATAATGGAGTTCTCAAAGAACTATTTTATTTTTGTATTGTATGTTAGAAAGTGTAATGTAATGTTCGTATATGCAATCTATTTTCCAAGACAGCTAAACTAATTGGTCTTTCAGGATTTGATTACTTGTAATCATACCAATGTATTAAAATAATGAACCGACTCTAGGAATCTAGGGTCGGGTCATTAAATCCTATAATCCTTATTTTTATCATAAAATTTTCCTAGTAAGGTTTCTGGAGTAAACCCATAGAGGTTACCCTAAGAAGAGGTGACGTTCTTCAAAGAGCATTTTTATTTTATTTCATCTTCCACCTCCTATGATTATTATTAAACCATTATGATATAATAAACTTATTATCACCCATATAATTATATTTTGTTATCTTAAGGGAATTACATACATCCATATCCTCTTCCCTCAAATCAAAAATGATAACGTCGCTCGTGTGAATGAAAGACTACAGCCTCATGAACCAATGTGACATGTTTTCTATCAACACATATCACAGTTGGGTATGGTGGTATATATAAGATATATAAATATATATATATATATATATGATATTTTAAACATGAATATAATTATTTAAATATATTATCATATAATATTTTTACTTTCAATTCCATTGAGAATACGATGATGTCATTCGTTTATACAACGGACTACCGCCATGTAAAACAATGGGATTTGTTTTTCATTTCAGTTTTACATGGTTGGTAATAAGAGATAAGTTTAATGAATATATGTAATATATATGAAATATATATTATTATTTAAATAAAATATATTAATAAAAATTATTTTTATTCATTATATGAGGAAATGAAAACAACGTTCATGCATACCTACAACCTATCATCTTCATAAACGTTGTATTTTATTTTCCATATCTAACATTTATAGATTACTATAAATAAATATATACTGAATATATATTATATTTATATCATGTTAAAAATTATGCATCTTATTGAATCATAATAAAATTATGTGGACATAAAATAAAATATAAAAATAGACATGAAAAACAATACATTTATTGCCAGAAACATGACTTTAACAAGGAATTGTAATAGACGAGAAATAAAATTTGTAAGTAAATAATATATGACATGGTATATATATATATATATATATATTAATTTAATATATTTATAAAAAATTATATATATCATAGAAGAGTTTTGAATCTATACAAAGGACACAGAGACTTAAGGTAAGGGATTTTTGTCTCAATATTCCTTCTTTGAGACGTATGTTATGTTATGAAAATATCTACTTTTATGAGGTTTATATACAACACCTTTGACATGTTATATCATTAATATAATTATTTTAATGATATTTAATGATTAATTTTATTTTAATATTTAATGGTACTTATGATTCAAAAGATACCAAAGTGGTCAAGATTTTATGTTACAATCTCATCGATTATCAATGTTGTTTATTATTATGATTCTATTGATGAAATATTTTGATCCACATCTCAATAAACTCAAAAAATATCTTCTAATATAGTTATTTTATAATTATACATGTGTTTCATAAATTTTACTATCTTTATATAGTCAAGATTCCAAACTAATGTTTTTAAGAAAAATCATCTTTATTTCCCTCTTCACTCGAAATCCATTTCTCTTCTAAAACCATGTTTTCTAAAAATATTTAGAAAAAAGTTCATAAAATTATACAAATTAAATATTAGATAAAATTTTACACATGTATTAATTTCTCAAATATTTTTTTAATGGAATATGCATGTTGTTTTCCAAACAAGTCCTGTTTGGATTTTATTGAAATTCTAAAAGGAATATTTTTAAACTTGTAAAAAATGAATATAATTTCCATAAATCATGATATTTTTATTATTTGGATATTACATTATACATTTCTTGAATATTTTTAAAGAAAATTTTTTATACTATATTTTATAAACTTTTAATTTAAAAAGGTGATTTTTAAAGACATGATATTTCCCACAAGAAGCATTCCAAGTATTTTTTCCATCAAAACAATTTTCTATATAAGATGACCTGATTTAATATTACTTAATATTTATTGGGGATATGATCCAATTATACCATCTTTATTCTTTATTTGGATGTTTTATGTTTATGATAACAATATCTTTATGAAACTCATTTCTCTTCCATGGTTTATACCATGATAAAATTAGTATGATACACATTTATTTTTTCCATGGGTTATATATTTATGAAATGATGAAATGATTATGAAACATGTTTATGTTCCATAGTTTATGTCATGATGAATTTCCATGAACCCATTTATTATCATTGATTATAATATGATAAATGTTTTATTATCTTGTGTTACACTTATATATGAATTTCATTATGTGACTGGTGGGACCTATATCTCCCCCAATGTATTGGGTAATGTTTGAAATCTCATGATATAAATATGATTAGAATGGGGAGTAAAATAGGTTCAGTAAGGGACTCTATCCACTATGATAGTATTGGAAGTGAAAATTGTCTAGGGAGTGAAATCATTATACTATGATAGTATAAAAATGATCCTTGAACTATTAAGAAAATTATTCTATATGCTTTTCAATATTCCACAGTTCCATGTAATATTACGTTGTTATTCTCTCATGTCTCATGTTATTTGATCCCCTTTTGATTCATGTCTTATGAAATGTAACTCTTTATTCCATGAACCTATATTATGATCTTTGATATGATGGGTATGGTTTTTAAATTTTATGATAATGTTATCATAACCCTATAATCATATTATGTTTTTGTATACCATTGTTTACCTTTACTCAACATTTTATATCACCCATTATTATGTTTATTTTTCCAACATTATATCAAAAAAATTTAGGTATTATTTTTCTATGAAGGGTTATAATTATGAAGAAATTAATGGGATATGATTTACTTAAACTATGAACCAAATGTTTGGGTTTATAACATTCCAAATTCACTATACCTTTATGATCCCAAGAATGTGTTTGTGTAATGTAATATGTTTTCATAAAAAATGATGTAATATCTTTGTATGGAAATCATTGGGTGTTATACATATACATGCATATTATTTTGCATACTAGTATAAGTTGGTGAGACCATACTAAGATAAACTTATCACAACCTTCATGGGAACTCTGGTTTGCGTGCAGACCATATGTTGGATTTTAGGTCGGAACATAGGTTCTGTGGTGGATCAGGTTGGGTAACTTGATGGAATTTTATTGATGGTGTTAAAGAGGATATGGGATGATAGTAGGGCCTCTTGTAAATTTTTAGTTGTTTTATTTTTTATATGTGATTGACTTAGTGTAAAATTAGCTATTATGTATGAATAAATTCTTATGTATGGAACCTTAGTTATAGAATTTGTTTTACTTGATTTATACATACTCTGATTATGTGATGTGTATATTTGGTTAATTAAACTATTATTGCCCTAGCAATTAAGAGAATTTTCTTTACAATGTATAGATTATTCCCTCCCCACTAGTCAACAATCTCTTTCATATGGGGTGGTTCATTTGAAGTAATATAGCACATCGGTCTGGGTCACAATAGAGTGGCCTGAGGACCAAATCATGACATAACACCATACAGAATAGAAAAAATAATGTTTTTCTAAAAATTGTTCTAGGTTATTATAATTATTACTTTAGGGATTCATTGGATTCTTCATCTCTCATACTCGGGTATATAAATCCTAATTTATAAAAAAACTAGACAACAATGACACATTTAAGATGATTATTAACCTAAAATGTATCTATCAAAAATAACCCAATCATGAGAGCTATGAGGGTTTGACGGAATATTTTAGATGAATGATATCTGAAGTAATTTAAATCTCTAATCATATGGTCAACATGAATGGGTACATAAATAACCAAAATAGTTTAGAGTGTCCTTTGACTTAATTTGGAGAAATTTGTTGATAGGTTATAATAATCGATAATATGAAGGAATTTAACAAATATTTACCCTATTTTCTTAAACTATTGATGATAAATGAAATTATAAATAGATGATAATAATTTAAGATCAAATAACAATGGGAAGAAGATGTATATAGATAATGTGGATCCATTTATTGAAAATATAGGAGCCTTTGATAAGTATAATAAGGTTAATTTTTTTTTTGAATTACTTTGTTCCACTATTGAGAAGTGAATAAACATATTTCACCTATTTTTTATCCTATAAGTACAAAAGTTTCTACTCCAACATTAGCTACAGAGTTTTTTTTCAAGGTGATTAGGTGGAGAAAAAAATAAAAAGTGGATTTGGATTCCTTTACTAAAACTATTCAGGGTGAATATAGGAAAAAATATATTGGTTCTTAAGAAGTGGGTATTTAATTATTGAAAAGTTAATGGTAGTCCATGTCTTCATGGATTCATTTATTTCTCAACATGAAATAGGTGTTTCAAAGTGTCTTTAATCTAAATCCTATTCTATAATAGATTTTTGAAAATATCTGTTGGTCAGTCGATACTAGAAATCAAATTGAGTTACTTGAGAAAATAGAGTCTTAAGGAAAATCGGATGATGTAATCTAGAAACAAAAGTCTATAATGGAAAATAAATAAAAATAAAATGTGATTGGTATCATGTGGGATGGATATAATTCCACTTCTAATAATTTTAGTATCTAGTCAATGATTTAAAAACACGAAGAGGGATTGGATTTATATTTAGATATCAATGATAGTGAAATATTAATGAAGGATTATACATCATCTTATAACATTCCTTTTGTTTTATTTTTTGATATTTTAATTTTGTGACCACTTCGTACTAAATGGATTTAACAATAATAAAATGTTATTAGAGGGATTTTATAATTTTTATCTTTGGTCATTGAAACTTAAATTCTATATTAGAAAGGTTGAATTTCCTCCATTAAATAGAATTACATGTAACGCCAAAAAGGTTTTATAAAACCCATTGGTGATTCCACATCACATTTTATATTAAAAAATAAATTATTTGATTTTGAAGGATACATGATACTAACTGTATGTTTTAAATGTTTTGTAAATTTAATGAATTTCAAAATTTATGAAGAGTAAATTAATAGAGGCTAAACTATGCATTAAGAGAACAAAAAGGGGGTTTCTACATTAAAGAGTTGAATATGAGGATTACATTAAATCTATAAAGGATTAAAAAAAATACTATGTAT
Source organism: Viscum album (assembly GCA_963277665.1). Classification (NCBI taxonomy): domain Eukaryota; kingdom Viridiplantae; phylum Streptophyta; class Magnoliopsida; order Santalales; family Viscaceae; genus Viscum; species Viscum album. Next base: position 1,511,671,287 of record OY728127.1, on the reverse strand, counting down.
TTTCATTTTGTTTTCTTTTATATGAGGATAATTTTATAAACAATGGTTTTCTGAAAAAAAAAATATTATATGATTGATTCAATACACATGGTTAGGTTTGATCCACTTCAATATCATGGTTTGAAATTGAGATAAGGATAAATGGGTTTTATCCAATATAAAAGAGATTACCCAATATAGTTATTAAAATATGAGATAAATTGTTCTCACCACCCATCAGTGGAAAACTTTAAATAACAAATACTTATTTTAAAAAATTATCCAATCACTTAGAATACCGTATTAGACATGCTTGTTACTTTTTTATTTCTTATATATTCTCACAAAAGTAAAAAAGTGTTATTTTCTAAAAAAATGAGTTTTTGTATATTATGATGATATTCTAGAAATAATATAGATTCTAAAAGTCTAGTAGTATCCTGTTTAGAATTTTATAAATTCAATGTATAGAAAATTAAATATCATGCCAGTTTAATTTCAATGTGAACATCACTTCATACTCTTAAGGATTTTATAGTATATTGGTAAAAATAAATAATATATATAACTTTTTTTATTATGAAAAAAATCTCAAATATAAGTTTGAATGAAATAGTTTTTGTTAAATAATAGTATTTATTTACATCATTACATAGGATGTTGGAAAGTAAAGGAGTTGAAATAATTTTTTAAGAGTTAACAGTTAATAATATGGTTTCTAGTCACACCACTATTCAAATTAAAATTATTCATAAATGTTTCCCAATAAATGAGTTTAGTGAAAGGGTTTTATAATTTTTTCAGCTAAGCATGTGGAAGGAATAAATTAAATATGTAATTTGATTAAGAAAACATAAAATGTAGAAAAACTAAGGAATTAATTAAGTATTTCATATTAGATACGATAGTATGTGTGATTTTTTTAAATATTCTTAAATGGTTTTATGAATATATGATTCATCATGTTACAAAAAAGGAATCTCCGCATTAGTATTAATTCATGTTGGTTATATATATCACATGAAGTGAAATTATAATTAAACTCTCAAAGTATAAATTTGTGTAATCTCTAACTAATTTTCATCATGGAGTATTAAATGTTATGATAAAATGTTAAGGTTTACGTGAGTTGTATTGCTTATTGTGAAACAAAATATGATAAATAGATATAAAATAAGTTTTGTGTGCTAGACGGCCCATGAAGTATAACACATGGAGTTTCATACACTATGTTTATGGTAAACTTGATGTGCGTGTTTTTTATTTGGATTTCACTATTAACTAAGGTTAAATAAGATACCTAGCATTGTAACCTTTATAATTTTTTACATTTTTTATTCTATCCTTAATAATGTGAAAATTACGTGTGGTTGGATATGTTTTTGATCATGGCATCGATAGAGTTTAATCAAGATGAGATTTTTATCTTGTATGATGAGTATAACATCTGGACCTTTAATTCATATTGATTGAAGAAGTGTATGAATATAACTAGATAAGTGATTCATGATGTTCTTATTTATTGGATTAGGGGAATCTGATGTACTCATCTATCAAGATGAATTATTTATGTGGTATTTGTCTATATTTTCAGTCTATAGAAATGAGGGATTGATATACTCTATGTCATGTGGTTACTCAATTTCTTAGAAAATGGAATCATTTAAAAATTTATTCTTGTATATGATAGAGCTGGTAGATATATGTCTCAAAATAAATGTTTTTTGTAGATATCATGCTTGATCACTTTGTAGCTTGAGTAGCACTGGTGCTTCTCTAGTGGCGACACTTTAATTACATTTATGAATTTATGGAGTTCATATTTGTTATCAATTTTTAAAAATCTCATGGGTACACACTTTATTCTTGAAGGAATGGGGATTTAATTTTACAAAACATATATATTTAGACTAATTTTTTTTGAGCTTATCAAAAATGAGTTTTGGATGGATATTCAATATGTATAAAAAATTATGTGATACATCATGAAGTTGATGATAGATTTTATTTTTTTTGGATTATTGACAAATTTTTTTTTGAAGATATTCAAAAGGAGTTTTGGATATGGTTACAAATTTTTTCTATATGATATAATATAAGGTGAAATAGTAAAAAGTCTATGTACGATTAGTGTATGTTGGATATTTAAAGAGATATCCCCTAAAGAAAATATAAACCATGTGTTGTTTTTGGTAGTATCATATTTTATGATATGAGTATGTCACATGTTATGACAAGCATGATATAAAAATTAATATCATATTCTTTTGGGAAATATCATTTGTTATGAAAGATTCATGTATTATCACCATTTCCTTGGCCAATCACAGTGTAAAAAATGGATATATCATAGCTGTAAAGAACCAATCATGGTAAGCCATAAACCGGTCACCTCAGCCAATCCACAACAAGGACTGGGGGGCATTCCTGATCCCCACGGTCTAGTAACTAATGTCAGGCATCAAAATAAAGTAGTTAGAAATTATTGAGCTAAAAAAATTAAAGATAAATATAAAAAAATTGAACAAACTGGTAGAAGGAATAAAAATAAACTAAAAAATGAAACATACCTCAACTGACCTTATGGGTCACAATGGAACATAAAAACAAAACTCTTAGAGAAATCCAAACCAGAGGAACATAAAAATGGAAAATAGAGTGGCATGAGCACTGAGATTCCCTAAAGTAATTCCAAATAGCAATGATACCCTATTTTCTTACCTTAAAAAAGAAACTCAGTCTTGCTAGTTTAAAAACAAGACAAACTAAAATAACTTTTTCATTCTTTTTGAAATAAAGTCACAAGTTTACATTTGTATAGAGAGTGTTTATATTCTATAATATTGTTTAAAATAGTTTCCATGCATTCATCAACATTCCAAAATGAAAGGAAAATAGTTTAAATTAAAAATATGGATTTAAAAAAGAATGAAACAATCTTGAAGTAACTAAAATGGAAATAATTTCACAAACAACATGTCATAAGAGAGAAACATGGTCAATCCCTATAGGTAGCTAGCATAAATGGGACACTAGAACCCCATACGTCAGTGTAAATGTGGTATAGAAACCATGAACAAATATGTTCTTGTGCACGAGCTATGAGAATGGAACACACCCATAACCTAGTGGTGTCCAATCAACATAATGTTTAGTTAGTGTTATAATCATCAATCCTACTAGACGAAACTAGGACGCACCACTTCTGAATCATCTAGCATACTAGTCCTAGTCTTCCCACCAAGGTACATGGGTTTACCAATGTCCTCTATTTCAAATGGTTGTGAGGTTTTATCAAGAAAACATAAATGAATGTAACAATTTATTTATCCCAAACTCATTCAACCTCTCACCACCATTCTCCCTTGTTACGTTATTTCCCCCTCTTTCAAATCACATAATGTATAAGCCTTAATTCTAGGCACATATCAAAAATCACATGTTAAAATTAAATAACATTTCTCAAACTAGTGGGAATTCCTTAAGAGGGGTTTTATTTTTTCAACAACCACTCTTAATGTTCCAAATAGGTTTAATTTTTTACAAGGAATACATTTCATTTTAGAACACATAATGACAAGATCTTTTATGTTTCCAAAATCATCCAAAATCTCTATTGAATAAAAAATGTACAACACATTTAAAAACAATAATGAAATAAATCTTAGAGTGATGCAATAATTTCATGAAATTAAAACCACTATTAAACATGAGCTCACACCAAAACCCATCCTTGGAAATCACAGTGGAGTTTTTTTTTGAAAAACCAAACATGTCATTACACACTTATTAAGAAACAATAAAAAAATGGGAAAATTCCCTTTGAAATATCCATTACACATTCAAACCCAAATTCCACTTCAAAAAATGACATAAGGTTCCAACCAGACCTTTACATTTTCTAACATAAAAATCCACTCCTTCCAAGGGAATTTCCAATATCCAATTTAAAAGCACTCAACATGACAAAAATGTTCCAAATGGGCCAATTCACTGATAATACATTATACCAAACCTTTGAGTTCCATGAAATCAACGTGAAGATTAAAAACCATTTTGAAAACTATTTTACACATATATGGTAGTTTAATTTATATACAACACATAACCTATCTTAGAAATATCATACAAGTAAATAATAAACCAAATCCAAGTGGCACAAACAATTCTACCTAACACAAACACACACAGAAACACACACACACACACACACACACATATATATATACAACAATGATATGAAAATATATATTTAAATTGTTTAGGCAATCAAGGACTTCAGATTAAAATCTCTTGTATAGGGAACCTACATCAAGATAGGCAGTTTTAGATGATGGAAACTCGAGACCGCTTCACCTACAAGTATATAAATTTTCATATATATATAACCTTTGACCCAAGTATATATTCCTCATTCCATGAGGGAATATGTGCAAGGAGGATACCCATTTATACATTCTTACCCATGTATACACAAATAAGTATTTTTTTTGACAACTCAAACCCACATCATGATGACCAAAACACACTATAATGATGAGAGGGAGTCTAAAAAATTTCAAAGGATCCAATTAAAACGAAATTGAACATGGAATCAAGGGAAATCTCACCCCAACTGACAACCAATGAGTTGAAACATAATGAATCTTCTTTACCTTCAGTAGTGGATGTCAAAACGTGAAGGAGGGTACCTGAGAGACCTGTTACAATCCCCATAATGGAATAAAATCAACAATAAACCCTAATAAAAATCTAGGGTATGGCTGAAACTAAGAGGGGTGATGGGGAAGAGAAAATTAGATCAAATAGTAAAGGGAAGAGAAGTGTGTAGATTGCCACGATGAGTTAACCTCAAAACCGCTGGAGATCCGGTTGTTATTCCAGAGAAAGAGAGAGTAGAGAGGGAGGGAGGGAGGCGTACATGCTACAAGGGCTCAGACAGGGGTGTTCCAGTCAAGGGGGTCATTAGTTGGAGGGGATTCATTGGTGGGAGTCTAGCTAATAGAGTTCATCATCTGAAGGGAGTTGTGCTGGCCGGAGTCTTGCAAGGGGAAGGTGGTGTGTGAGATGGACCAGTGGGAGAGGGGTAGTGAGTGATGTATGAAGAGGGGAAATGGAAGAGAGGAGGGTAGGAAGGATAAGAAAAGAAAATAAACCTAATAAAAATAAACCTAAACATTATAAACAGAACACTAAAAATAATAAAAATACTAATATTATTCTCAATAAAAATATTATCATTATTATTAATGTTAAAAAATTATTTAATCTTATTTTTATTTTTATAATTTTTTTTTATTCTCATTTTTATTCATTTTATTTTATTTATTTATTTTGAAATTGGGAAATCCACACGGTGATCTGGGTGAAGCTACGTAGTTTCCCAGACTGTATTTCGCTTGTGCGCCCGATGCAATCATGCATAAAATGTATATTTTTCAATAAAACACAAAAAATCAAATTGATACTCAACCTAAACCCAGAAAAAATATCCAATGCCAGAAAATAATAAAATAAAATAATTTTCAAAAGACAGGGTGTGATAATTCTCCCTACCAAAATGCTTTTCACCCCTAGAAATACACAACAAGGCTCAAACCCAATGTAGAAACTTATACCCCTTCATAGTACAAGGTGATTCCCAATGAATTATGAGAAAGAAGACATATAAAAAACTGTAAATAGAAAAGGAGACCCATAAATCAAACTTAGGAGACCTAAATGGACTCCCATCTATGTGTCACCTTCCCCCGAAAGTTTAAACACCTCCAATTGATCGATCAAAGGAAAAGAACTCTCAAAATGCAAAATCCAACCCTTTAAACCCCAAAACCTCATACATTACCAAATAAAACCCGTACTACTTTCATGAGAAAAGATACCAAGTTATAACCACATCCAGGATGATAATCCCATAACATTAATTCAACGAAACCATTGGGCACGCTTCAATCTCAACATTTACTCTAGAAAGGAGCTTGGGTTGAGATATCTATGAAAAATACTATATATCGCCAATCCAACACCGGTAATGAAACTGAATTCTTAAAACAGGGAGGTCTTAATGGACTCCCCACCATTAGGAACAAACCAATGCTCGAGAAAAATCGAAATTCCAATCAGGGGGAGGATCAAATGGTTTCCTTAGTATAAGGCACAAACTAACGTCAATTCAATTTGAATAATGCTCAGAGGGACCCATGATGGGCCTCCCCCCATAAGAACCAACCATAATAACCAAATAGAATGGACCATAAAAGAAACCTGACATTGGCTATCTTGGGTGCTTCCCGCACAACCTATTCTCCCACCACAAGGGACCCAATTATAAAACATCCTAACCCGATAGAAATCACTTAGGGGTTCAATACACACATGGGCATTACCATCTTCCAATGATCCCAAACCGGCACAGGGGTGGGGGGTCAACTCACAAGGATGGATATATATGGAAAACCACACAGAGATCCATACGTATAAGTACACAATCACTATAGTTTAAGAGAGTGAGGAAACTCTGCCTCCTTATAACCAAAGAGGATCTCGTTCACCCACATGGTTCATAACAAAGAAACAGGGTCCTCATGACCCCTCCACCAATGGGACCATTTCAGACGGAACAGTTATATAGAAGCTTAAACTATCTCCATTTCCCAAACTAAATAAAAATAGTAGACCAAGGTCCTTTACATCCCCTGGGGGTTTTTGACTACACGCTATCTTCACTCTAGGACCTATGGCTAGAGCTCTGGTGATTGAATCATATCTTTCCATGTAGTCAGGTGTTGAAAAATCCCTATCAAAACTTCTATTTTGGGTGCCACAAGAAACCACTCAACCTCTCAAACTGAACCACATAGACATAACACACTTCGAAACCCACTTTACTCTAAGATGAAACCTTCACCAATAGAAGGTAACAGAAGATTAATACGCATTTCCCCTCTCACTCTGAAGAAGAAACAACAAAATAAAGAACACACAAATGATACCTTTACTCAAATCAAGGAATTCAGGAATTCTTGGAAGAGAAAAACGCTTTCATTAAAGAAAATTTCCTCGGGAGGTTTCGTAACATCAACCTTCACCCTTAAAAGAAAAAAAATGTAGAAAGACACCACTGAACAAGTCCCTTCCATCTGAACAAGATATTACAAGGAGTAGGAACTTGAACCAAGTCCCAAATAGCATGATATTACTACAAGCAGCCATAACCGCCTCTTTCGACTAGATTTTCTACACTGGTGGTCTAATTTTAACATTTTCTTAAACGAAACCAACAAAATTTCCAAAGTCCCATTTAAAATGGAAGCTCGAACTAAAAAATCTAGACTGCTTCCACCTCTCCTTACTGTAATTCCTTCCACCACATTCATATAAGACCTTCAGATATTCTAGTGTTAGACTTCACCTTCGATGACTTAGGTAAATCAGGAAGCCAAAGTCACTTTCAACTTTCCACATACACTATCCCACTGAAAGAGGGTTTTCTTAATGAAAAAAATAAGAGGGGTAGATTCGATCTCTGAATCACAAGAAATATTTTCTTGTTTTGATCACTTGGAGGATTTTCCAATGGTGAATCACCCATGGTCGCACTTCAATCGTGCATTAACTATTTATGGGGATGTACACTAGTCAACAAGGAAAAATCCCAAGGAACAAATCAAACAGATCTATTTGGAAAACCATTCCACAAACCAAAACCAAACACATGAGGGGAGCCACCACAAAGGCTTCCTAATAAACTTCTCAAAAGAGACCACAAACCATCACTTCAACCCAACATATCGACAAAAAACAAACCAGAAACATAATTAAAACAATAATTCACATTCTATTATTACACATCAATTTCAAAACATTTCATAAAAATTAAAAAAAACCCAAAACATTTCTCAAACCCATTTCTGATTTACACTTTATAAATTCTTTCAAAGATAAAAAAACAATTCTCTAAAGATCCTTTATTTTCAAAAAAAACTAATTTAATCTTCAAATAAACCAAACATTAATTTGGTACAACCAACATCAATAGGACAATCATAAATTTAAATACATAAAAACGCTCCAAAACCAAATAAATACCATTCCAAGAACATCTCTAAGAAACCAATTCACACAACATAAAATGATTCCAAATTCTCAAATAAACAACTGCTACACACGGCTTGGTCACATGAGTTAGCAGATCGTGCACCAACCCAGTTAGCATCTAATAAGTCATTAGAGGTGATTTGATGGTCTTTACATAGATTTCTATGACATGAACAACAACCATGAACCCCTCCAAAATGACCACAAAATTTTAAGAACAATCATAAACACACAACCAAGACTATGGACCATGTAAACAACTGAGGTCCAAGCACAAAATTCAAGGGAAGACCATCCTGGACCACATTGGATATTCATGTGTGATTCCAAATAGGGGGTGATCAAGCACCTACCCCCAATTGACCACATGGATTACAAAAATCCTAACTCTAAACTATCATACATCCCTAATGGGTATGGGATAAACCTCATTTGATGGAATTTTGTCATGAACCAACCCTGGTAAACCCTGAACAGGTCACCCAAGTCGATTCATGACATGGAATAAAGGGTGTTCTTGATCCCCAAAGGCTAGAAACAACTTTAGAGAATCAAAATAAAGTAGTTGGGAATGATTTAGCCCAAAAATTACAGCTAAATAAGTAAAATATAACTGAACAAATTGGAAGTGGGAATAGAAAAAAAATAAACAACGAAATATGCCTTAAGTGACTTCATGGGTCGCCATGTATCATAAAAAACACAATAATGGAGTGATCCTAACCAGAGGAACCTGGAACTATAAAATATAGTAGGTGTGGGCACTGAAATTCTCAGTAGTAATTCCAAATAGCAAGGACTCCTTATGCCCTTACCTTCAAAAAGAAACTCAGTCATGCTATTTTACAAATAAGACAAATTGAAATAAAATTTTCATTATTTCCAAAATCAAGTCACAAGTTTAATTTTTTAAAGAGAGTGTTTCTATTCTACTATATTTTTTAAAATATTTCCCAATTATGCATCAACATTTCAAAACTAAAGGCAAATAGTTTAAATTAAAAATTTGGATTTTACAAAGAAGGAAACATGATTGAAGTAACTAAATTGGAAATCATGTCACAAAAACCAAGTAATAAGATAGAAGCATGGTCAATCTCTATAGGTACCTAGCACAAATGGGACACTAGAAACACATACCTTAGGGTAAATGTGGTATAGAAACCATGAACAACTGTGTTCTTGTGCATAAGACACTAATAGGGAACACACTCATAACCAAGTGGTCTCCAATCATCATAATGTTTAGTTAGTGTTGTTATCTTCAATCCTTCTCGATGAAACTAGGATAGACCACTTCCGAATCATCTAGCATACTAGTCCTAGTATTCCCACCTAGGCACCGAGGGTTACCCATGTGCTCTATTTCAAAGGGTGGTGAGGTTTTATCAAGAGAAAATAAACAAACATAACACTTTCTTTTTCCAAAACTCATTCAACCTCTTATCACCATTGTCCCTCCTTAAGCTCTTTCCCCCTCTTACATGTCACACAATTCATAAGCCTCAAAATTAGGTACATATCCCAAATCACAGGTTAACACTTACATTACATTTCTCAAACTAGGGAGAATTCCTTAAGAGGGGGTTTCCTTTTTCACCAACCACTCTTAAAGTGCCATATGGGCTTAATTATTTACCAGGAATACTTTTCATTTTCAAAAACATTATCACTGGATCTTTAAAGTTTCCAAAGTCATTTTAAGGACCAATCAAACAAGAAATTTACCACACATTTAAAAATAAACATTAAAGAATTCTTACAATGATGCGATTCTTTCACAAATGTCAAACCACCATTGAGCATGAGATCACACAAAAACCCATCCTTGGAAATCACATTGAATATTTTTTTTCAAAAATAAAACATGTCATTACACTATTATTAATAAATCAACAAAAAGGGAAATATGTCTTTGGAAATATCCATTACACATTCAAAACCAAATTCCTCTTCCAAAAATGACATAAGGTGAGAACTAGGCCTTTATATATTCCAACATAAAAATACACACTTTCAAAGGGCATTTCCAATATCCAGAATAAAAACAATAAACACCATAGAAATGTTCCAAATGGTCCAAGTCACTAATAATACATTATACCAAACCTTTGTGGATAATGAAATTCAATTGAAATCTAAAAAACACTTCAAAAATTATTTTACACATTTATGACACTTTGAATTTAAAGATAACACATTACCAGTATTAGAAAAATCATACAGGTAAATAATAAACCAAATCTAAGTGGCTCAAACAATTATAACTAACACACACATATATATGTACAACATAATGACATAAAAATATATATTTAAAATGTTACGAAATCAAGGACTTCAAATTAAAAGCTTGGGCATAGGGAACCTACCTCAAGATAGGTAGCGTTAGATGATGGAAACCCAATACTGCTCCAACTACATGTATATTCATTTTCATATATATATATAAAGAACATTTGAAATAAGTAAATATTCCTTGTTCCATGAAGGAATATGCATAAGGAGGATACATATATATACAAACTTACCCATGTATACACATATAAGTCTTTGCTACCAATGAATCAAACCCACACCGAGATGACAAAAAAACACTATGATGATGCAGGGGATTACAAAAATTACCAAAATCTCAAATTAAATCTAAATTGAACAAGGGAAAAAGAGAAACCTCACCCCAACTAGTGACCAATGAGTTAAAATAGATTGAATCTTATTAGCCTTCGGTAGTGGATGTAGAAACACGAAAGAAGGGATTCAAGAGACCTATTGCAATCCCCAAAAAGGAATAAAACATTAAAAAAATCCCCTATAAAACCCTAGGGTTTATCCAAAACTAGAAGAGTGACAGGGATGAGAGAATAGAACCCAATAGAAAGGGGAAGAGAAGTGGGGTGCTTACCATGATGATTTGACCATAAAACCGGAGGATATATGGTTGTTTCGTCTAAGAAATAGAGAGAATTAAGATACTGGGCTAGGTGTTCAGGATATATGGGATCAACTAGGGGTGTGCTAGTCAAGGGGGGTAACCTGCCGAAGGGACTGTGCCAGTTAGAGTCTAGCCATGGGAGGTCACCAACCGAAGGGAGCTACGCTGGCGGGAGTCTGGTAGGGGGATGGTGGTGCATGAGCAGGACAGTGGGGAGAGTAGTAGGGTGCGATGCGTGAAGGGGTAGGGGAAGGAGGAGAGGAGAGAAGGAAAGAGAAAAAAAGAAGATGAATGAAAATGGGGAAAAAGAAAATAAATGTTAAAAAATAACTAAACATAATAAACACAACACTAATAATAATAATAATAATAATAATATTAATAATATTAATAATAATAATGATGATTCTGATTTCAACAATGTTAATGACCATAATAATTTTATTATCAATAAAAATATTATTATCAATAATATTATTATAAATATTATTATTAAACTATTCAATAAACAACCTTTTATTTTTCTTATTTCATTTTATTCTCATTTTATTATTCATTTTATTTTATTAATTTATTAGGAAATCTGGCATGCCACACGGTGTACTAGGAAAATCCATGCAGTTTTCGCAGACTGTACTTCACCTGTCCGCTTGATGCTACCATGCCTAAAATGCTCATTTTCAATAAAAACTCAAAAATTCAAATAGGTACTCAACCTGAAACATGAAAAAAATTATCCAAATCCTGAAAATAATAATATAAAATAATTTTCAAAAGTCAGGGTGTGAAAATTATCCCAACTATAATGCTTTTCCGCCCCTAGAAATCCACAACAAGGCTTGAACACAATTTAGAAACTTATACCCTTTCTTAGTCCAAGGGGATTACCAATGAATGACCAGCAAGGAGAAGGCTAGAACACTATAAATTGAAAATGATACCCAAAAATTGAACCCATGAGATGAAAATGGACTCCACACTATGTGTCACCCACCCCCAAATGTTTAAACACCTCTATTTGATTGATCAAAGGAAAATAACTCTCACAATTCATAATCGAACCCATTAAACCCCTACACCTCATTCATTACCAAATGGAACCCATAACACTTTCATGAGGTAAGAAACCAAGTTGTAACAACATCTTAGAGGATGATTCCATAACCACTACTCAATGAAACTATTCGGCATGATTCAATCCAAATTTTTACTCAAGAAAGGATATTGAGGTTAGATATATCTAAAAAAACTATGTACTACCAAGACAAAAACATGAATGAAACTGGATTCCCCCCATGAGGAGATCCGAACAGACTCCCCACCATTAGGAACAAACCAACACCCGAGACAAAATTGGAATTCCAAACACAGGGAGGTTCAAATAGAAATCTCAACATATTGAAATATATGATATCAATTCACTTTGAAGAAAGATCAGTGAGACCCACGATGGGTCTCCCGACCATAAGAAACAATAATCTCAAACAAATAGAATGACCCACAACAGAAACCTGAAATGGGATAACTTATGTTCTTCCTTCACAACGTATTCTCCCATAGCAAGGGACCCAATTAACGAAACACCTAAACTGATAGAAAAAACTATGGGGTTCACTACTCCCATGGGAATTACCATCAACGAAAGGCACAAACCACATACCAGGATGTTTTACATTGAAAAATCTCGAAATTCAGCCCTTGAATCGTCCTAGAATGACATAGATATATGAAAAGTGTAAAAATGATCAACCCTCGATAACTCATGAGATAGGATAAATTAGGAAGAGATCCTCTAGGGGAAGATAAAACTCATCGGTGGGAATCCAACGCACTCAGCGGCATCTCAATTAGATCTCGGACATAGGAATGGGAGGAGCTCTACATTTATTGACCATTCGTTGCTCTCTCTTATGAGACATGAGAAGAAAAAGATCATTATAGAGATGAGACGTGACCCCAGTCTGATTACTCAATTAAAAAGAAAAATGCACATGGTGTTCATTTAATGTACACCCCATGTACCTACCACAACTGGCCCCCACTTTAGGTGGTCAACTAGGTCACCTACACATCCATGTACTCATCTGTCACACGGCTAGTAGATGGCTACATGAGGAAACTGATTAAACGGTTTGTACTCAAGATTAAACGAAATGTACATAGAAAATTTCCCAACTCTTCCCCTCTCCTCAAAAGAAACCCAAAATAAAGATCCATACTTGAAATGAAGATCCGTGTTCTTAAACCCCCCCCCCTGAATCAATTCATCCCCAAATTTCCCTTCCAAGGGTGGTGAAGAAGAAATGCAAACAACTCTTTCCACTATGATCGTACGTCAACCTCTCTCTCCCAAGTCTCGTTATGTACTTTCCCATGCTGCCATAGCACTCATGCCAAAGGAACAAACCGAACATGGAGAACCTTCATACTATGATCCACAATCTGTATAGGGTGCTTCTTATAGGATGCATCCACCTCCGACTCAACCTCCTCAAGATGGAAAACATGAGATGAGTTTGAAAAGTAACGCCGTATATGTGAAACATGGAAGACATTGTGCATAGCCTGATAGATACGAGGTAACTGCAACCAATAGGAAACCAGACAGACTCTCTCCAAAATCTCAAATGACCCAACGTATCCTAGTGAAAGCTTCCCTGTCTCTTAAACCTCATGTGTCCCAACCTAGGTGTAACATGTATGAAAACCTTATCTCCATCCTCGAACTCTAGAGGCCATCTCCGTCGATCATCATAATATTTTTGTAGAGATTTTGTAGTATCAAACCTATTATGAATCAAATCCACCTTCTCAGTGGTCTCCTGGACAAGGCAAGGTCATGGAGTAGCTACCTCTCCTACCTCCATCTAACATAGGGGTGATCGGTACGACATACTTTACAAAGCGTCATAATGTTCCATTTGAATTCTCCTGAAAATTGTTATTGAAGGAATCTCTACTAGGGGTATGTGTCTCTTCTAAGAGGCCCCAAAATCTAGGACAAATGCTCGAAACATGTCTTCCAACACCTCAATTGTATGCTAAGACTAGCCATCAGTCTTGGGAAGGTATGCTATACTCAGAAGTACTTGTGTACCGAAAGACCTATGTAGTCCCTTACAAACACAAGAAGTAAACCAGGCATCCCACTCTCAAAAAGTAGAGTGTGGAACCCCATGAAAATTTAAAATCTCTAGGATGTACAACACTCCATGCTCTTAAACACTGAAGGTTTCCTTGACTGGCAAGAAGTGTGAAACTTTCATGAGTCTATCAACCATAACCCAAACTGTATCATTCCCTTGAGGCCACCTCAGCAAACCTATAATGAAATCCATCACAACATCATTCCAATTCCACTTGAGAATGAGTAACTGATGTAAAAAACCTTCTCGTCACTGATGCGCAGCCTTGACCTACTGACTGGTGGAACATATCATAAACAAACTAGTAACATCCCTCTCCATACCTAGCCACCAATACTAGCAGTGCAGATCTTGATACAACTTGGTAACGCCAGGATAAACTACCCAAATTGAGGAATGAAAATCTTGCAAAATCTCCTCGCATATGTCTACTGACACCCATACATGGCCAATAAAACACAATACCTCATCCTCGTCTACAGTCCACCAATGAGTAGGATCCTCTCCTGACACATTATCATGTTGGACTAGGCCTTCCGAGTATGATAGCATCTTTACTTGCACTCTATCCAGTAAAGTAGAGGTAACAGCTACAGAAGAAATAAACATCTTCCCATGTATGTCATGAACCTCCAAATGCATCTCATAGAATAGAGACACAAGCTGCCACTCACTACAGGAATCCTGAACTGCCTATATCTGAGTTATCCTACTCAACATATCATCCCCTGCATTTCCATTCCATGGCATGTAGGCAAGCTCAAAATCAAGGGACTAAAGGTAATCAACCCACATTTTCTATCTCAAATTCAGATCTTACTTAGTAATGATGTACTTTAGACTTTAGTGGTCAGTGTATACCACAAAATGATCTCCTAAAAGATATTGTCTCCAATAGCACAAAGCATGCACAACTTCATCCAACTCAAAATCGTGCATCAGTTAATTTCTCTCATGTGGCCTTAATTGCTGAGACCCATACACAATGACTCCTTCCCCTTACATAAGCACTACTCCCAACTCAATCCCTGATGCATCATAGTAAATGGTGTAACTCTTGCCTGACTATGGAAAAATTAGTATCACTGCTGAATTCAATGTACCCTTTAGCTCCTAAAAGGATGAATCATAGGAATCTGTCCACAAGTACATTTCACCCTTCTTAGTTAGGACCATCAGTGGTGCTACTAAGCGTGAAAAGTCCTGAATAAAGTGCCTGTAGTAACCATCCATCCCAAGAAAACTCTATACCTCAAAGATGTTCTTTGGATTCTATTAGGCAACTACATATCTCACTTTATTTGGTTCTATCGATACTCCTGTCTCTGAGATAACATTAACAAATAAGTGAATTTGGTCCATCCAAAAGTGGAATTTTGATAGGTTAGCATATAACTTATGCTCTCTTAGTGTACTCAAAATATCTCAAGATGGGTGGCATGGTTGTGTCGAGTGTGTGAGTACACCAAGTTATCATTCATGCAGGCTACCACAAAAGAATCTAAGAAACGATAGAACACTCGATTTATCAGTGCCATGAAAACTAATGGTGCGTTCGTGAGACCGAATGACTTAAATAAATACTCATATATACCATACCTACTCTGAAAGGCTATAAGAGGTATATCTGATGGTCTGAGGTGGAACCGATGATAACCAGATTTCATGTCAATCTTAGAGAACACCCGAGCTCCTCATACATAATAAAAGAGATCATCAATACTCCAAAAGGGATATCATTTGGTAACTATCAACTGGTTTAGCTTTCGATAATCCAGAAAAATTCTGAGGGTACAACGGGCCTCTTCCAAAAAAGTATAGGTGAACCCCTTGGAGAAGTACTGGGTTGGATGAAACCCTTCACTTGCAACTCCTATAGCTACTTATTGAGCTCATGTAACTATTGTGTAGTCATCCTATATGGAGAAATTAACACTAGTGACACTCCTAGATCAATCATAATAGATAAATCTACCCCTCACTGCAGAGGTAAACCTAAAAAGTCATCTGGAAAGACATATCTGAAATGATCCACCATAGGAGGAAAGTACATCTATGAAGTCCCCTTGTCATCCAGATATAAACTAGAAATATGGGTTGTAATTCCTTTCAACCCATGATGCTCGAGTCTAGATCTACTAGCCCAAACATCACATTCTCCCTTGAATAGAAAATACCCACCCTCGGGTGACGTGAAACTCACCTTGCAACGATAGCAGTCAAAAAACAGGCCTGAAAGGAGACTAACCAGTCCATTCCAAGAATAGAATTGAAAAAATTCATCTCTAAGAAATAGAGGTCCCATAAGAATTGAAAACCACAAATCTCAAGAAGGAACTCCTTGCACTAACGTACACTAGTTGTCCTAATTCCCAAAAGAGTATCGAGAGTCATAATATCCTCATAAGTAAGGACACCAAGCCCAAGGCTCTCCACAATATCACCAAATATAATACTATGGGAAACACCTATATAAAAAAATTCCGATGATAGAATTGAGTAAACTAGAATTGTACCTCTAACCATAGAGGATCTGGGATACTGCTCCTGATGGGTCTACTCAACTACAAAAGTCTGACCTGTACCGTGACCCTGCAACCCTTCTTGACTACCCTGAGCTGATCCACCCTACTGTCGTTGAGAACATGTAGCATGACTACCACTTCATGACAGCCTCCTCGACCTGAACGACCTGACGAACTCTAGTTCCCTAACTTATAAGAAACGGGTTGTCCAGCTCTTGAATATGGAGTCATAAAAGAACCCATATCACTCATTTCTAGTAAGAGCACCCACCAAAAAATGATGAATATGGCCCATATTTTTGCAAGATCATTGCTTGATAGGGTTTTTTGGGAAATTCAATCTCACATGACCACTCTTCCCACACTGGTACCATACCACCTGGCTATCAAAAGAAACATCACGTGATGGTTTCCTACGACACATCCTGCTATCTGTTGAAGGAGTACCATCCCTAGATGCTAAACCAACCTGGCTCACAACTCTCAACTGCCTTAGATTTCACTCGGTAATCAGTGCCTAGTTCACTATAGCCATCACCGAAGTCATCCTGAATACATTCACCTTTGATTGGATGTCATACTAGAGACCATTCTCAAATCTCCAAGGAAATGATAACTCGTCACCTCCCAGAATTGGTGCAGAGAACTGAAACTCTATATAGCATGAAGAATAATCCATCACTGAAATAGATCCCTGCTCCAAATGCATGAAATCTCAAGATTGATCAGCCCTCAATGTCCCATGATAGAAATAAGCATAGTGTTGGATCAGGTTATACTAAATATGGACAAGAGGGGGTGAATTGTGCCTTTTATAAATTATTCTCAAAATTTGATGATTTCCAAATCTATCCTTTAACTTTATCAGAAATTTTATGGTATAAAAAATGAACAGATTGAAGGACACATGAATGTTTAGTGGTTCGATGAACAGAAGGCCCCTAGTACACTCCACCAATGCTCTACTCAACAAGCCTTTTGATTTTCACTATTTGGTCCCCTTATCAACTGACCGTTCACAACTAAGTGCATGTAGTTGACACCTTTAAAAGTTAAGGCTAAAACAAAGACTTCTAGTTCATACACAAAACCGAATACATAGCTTAGCATGAGAAGCTGATTACTCAAAAAAGAGCATTGGTCTGAAAATACTTTCCGGATGTTCATTATAGTTACATCAGCACACAACTGATAGTAAATGAATCATTGCCTTCAGAAAATATGTTCCTTAGGTATGTGTAGTTCTGAGTTGATCCAGTTGTAATATATATATAAATAAATCTAGCAACTCCAACAACAATGGATTCTTGATAGATCTTCGATATAGAATAAGAATCATTAATGCTTTTACTCTTCTTCAGAAAAATAGAGACTGATAGATATTGGTTGCATCAGATATGCATGACTCGTATATCTCTGTAAAAATTATATTCATGAAAACATTTTCGAGAGATTATACTTATGATCCTTTTTGCAATGATTCGTATCTTCTATGAAATACAAAAATATCACAGATATATAGAATAAAAATGAACATTTTCCTTTCAAATTTAGATCCAAAAATGTTGCCTTTAGAATCACAATATTCAAATGTTTGAATAACAGAGCATTCGTAACTCCCATGAATATTTGGCACTAAAATATCCTCTTGAATCGATCATTTGAATCATAAATAAACGGCTTTGAATTAGTCAAATACGTTCTTTAAAATCGGCATTTTAATATGTCTTGAAATCAGCCTGATAATCCATATAAAGACCGTTTCTCAACAAAGTCGAAATTTAAATTCCTAATGCCAAACATAGGTTTGAACTACATATAATTCTTTTCATAGAACATAAGGTTGAAAACATAAGTTTCATCTAAAACCTAAGGTTGATCTCAAAAGTATTGTTGATTGTCCATACTTTTCCAAGATTTAGAATGTAAGGTACATGATCCATACTTTTTGATAAAAATGTAAGGTTGTTCCTAAAAGTAAGGTTGATGAAAATGTATGGTTGTTCAAAAAAGTACGGTTGATGAAAACATAAGGTTGTTCAAAAAAGTAAGGTTGATGAACCATACTTTTGAGAAATAAATGTAATGTTTCATACTTACGTAGGGTTCTTATTCCATAATTTTATGATAATATAAAAATTCGGTTGCTTCCAAATGTAGGGTTTTGTTATCATAATTTTCATATAACGTATGGTTGCTTTACCAAACTTTTCCAATAAAGTAAACATATTTTTTTATCCACACGTTGTGCCCTTCAACGTAGGGTATGAACAATGTTTCCGAAACATGCTAATATGCTAAAATAATTTCCAAACATGAAGAGCATGAACATTGTTTTCAGAATACACTAAAAATATTTCCGAACACTTTTTTAGATATTTCATGCTGATTAAACACTTTAATATTATTCCCAAAAAAGAATATAATGAATATTAATTTATGAAATATACTAAAGGTAAAATAATTAGAAAAACGAACAAGAGTATTTGTGATCATAAAAATCATCATTAAAAGATTGATTATTGTTCTCAACAATCTCCCCCTAATAATAATAAAATAGAGTATTATTGAAAACAACACTTACTCCACAATATCTCCATTTTTGATGTTCACAAAACACATGAAATTAACCTAAAAAATTAATTTCATATAATTTAGAATTTAGAAAGGATAAAAACAATATTTAATTTTAAAAAAATTATTTTAATAAGAAATAGACAACGTGTTATCCAAATTTTAATATATAAAAATAAACATTCAATTTTTTATATTTCTCCTTCCTTTTGAAGTAAAACAAAATAATGTTTTATGTTTATCCCAATTTCCACCCCTTGTTGTTTACCTATATTTCATCCAATTAAGAAAGTAAATAATAAAAAACGTTTTAAAAGTTTCTCCTATTTAAATGAAATGAACTCTGAGTAAAAGATTCAAATAAATGAAATGTTGTGTTTACTCATATTTCTCCCCCTCTTTGTGATATAAAAAAATGATAGAATAAGGAATATAACACATTTTAGTGTAGCACCGAACATAAGTAAATGTTATGATAAACTGTTTAACAATATTTGAATTGGGATTACGGACATTCTAATAATGATAGTTATGTTAAAATAAATAAAAATATATGAAAATGAGATGCAAATATATTTTATTGAGAATATATATATACATGTATAGAAATGAAAATAAGAATCATGGCTTGGCTAAAAAGGTTTCTAAAATAGGTTTCGGCGCCTATAAATTACTTCTTTGAGCTCTGTCATCTGCATTCTCAAAATTTTCATTAGTCCATCTCCTAACTGGACTATGAGATCTCTTCCTTACTATGTCAGATGAAGATCTTAAATCAAATTGACTCTGAAAAACTCATCTAATCTTTCTTCCTTATCTATAAATTGACAAAGATTATCTGTTAATATGTTCAACAAAACTCTGACCCCTGGTTCATCTGATGTATGATGATCCAAAAGATACTTTTTATTATCCAAAAAAATAGATAGTGGAGCACAATTACACAGTATGACCTGCAATCTATCATTCATATTGCTCATGACAGTTGTAATTACCTAAAATTATTTTATCAGGTCAGGAGAAGTACCTGATATACTTGCTTGATTTCTCCTAAAAGTTACGAACTGTCACCCCATGAAAATTTTAAATTCTGCCATATCTGATTACAGTACAACATCTGATTTTAGTTTCCCAACTTTTATTAGCATCTTCTTCTTAAAATCATCCACTTCTCTTTTTGAAACTGAACATTCTTTCAAGTTATGAAACTTTTGTATTTCCTTTTCTAATGCTCATTTCAAAGAAGAATTTTCAGCTTGAACTCTATTAAATATTCTGATTAACTCTTCCAAATGATCATTCTCAGAATCAGAGGCACCTTGTGATATATTTCTAGTATTAGATTCAACTTGATTTATCATAACTAAAGGAAGTGATTGAGTATTAGATCTCTAATTTGTAGCCTTCTCCCCTATTGCTCAATAGATGTTTCCTCAGAGTCAAGAACTGAATCATCCAATGAAAAATTATCATTTAAAAATTGATTATGAATATTAGATGGACTTACACATTGGGTCATGTTTAAATTAGGTTGTTTCTCTTCATGAGTATCTTCATTTACTTCCTCTAAAATAAGATCCTCTTGAAAAAATTCAGTTTATTATGCAGACTGTTATTGAACAGATTCAGTTCAAGCCACTTTAACTTCTCCATGATCTACCTTTGGAAGAGGTAAAACATCATTTTCTTGGGGAATCGCCTCAATCCGAGAAACATTTTCTCTGGAAAATCAATAGCTTAAATGAGGTTTATTTGCATCAGAAGTTGTGTGAGTAAGATCCTCACCTGCATGAACAACTCTGTACCTTTTCTTATGAATACCCCTTTGACATTCCTCATCAGCAGGTACATCAACTGCTTCAAATCTCAATCTTCTCGATGTTTTTGAAACTTCACTAACTCTTGATTCAACCAATCCTTATTTAGACTTTTCAGGTTTCTCCCCCTAAGCCGATCCCTAGTCTTCCTCAGCGCCAATAGGAATAATATTTCCTTTCACTGTACTCTAGAATAATCCAATATTCATTAGATTTCCAGCATTGAAAACATTATAGTGGTGGCATCTTCCTCTGGCATCCACCAATCTGATCACATCATTCTAAAATAACAATTTAGAAATGAATCTTCCAAATGGGTATATGTTCATACTTGCTTCCGGTTGGAAAAAATAATTCATATATCTTACCATATATCTAGGTAAATTCAGCTAGAAGTCCCTCATAAGTAAAAACATCAAATATATATCTAGAAATAAAATCTTTTCCATTTCATAAATTCATGGTGAAATCCCTGTTTGCACATAAATCATATGAATTTTATGATCATGTTCTAAATCATTGACAAGAATTTTTCAAACATTCGTAGAACCAAAAAAATGACATAATGTCCTATGACTTATGTACATTATCAACAATATACATTATATCAAAATGATAAAATCCCCCATAAGGGTAGTTTAATATCTTAGTGATTTCCACAGTAGAGATAGAAAAACATCAATCTTCGATTTGAGAAATTATTGTATCTTCTTCTACTCCCAGACTAAATTAAACAGATTTGAAGAAATATTTTAGTTCTACCTCATATAAAAAATCTGTGTTTTTATCACTGAACGTCTGTTCTAGATTCTAAAAGGCGAGAGTTTTCCTTAGCAACAGATTGGTTTGGTACAACCATTCCATGTCAATCACTTTACCTTGTAGGATTTTCCTCCCTATCGAGCGTTGACGTTTGGTGCTACTATTTTATCCTTCCTTGACTCTCTTTGGCCAGTCCATTTCTGTCATAGATTTCTAATGGTACGAAGAGCTAGGGTTTCGAAGGTTTAGGTTTGGATAGAAAAGAGTGGTAATGATTTTTTTGTTTCAAAATGTTTTGAGAGAAATGAACGGTTTTAGAATTTGAGACGGCTCTGACAGCCTTGATTCTCATGTCATTTACATACATAATAATCATTACATAAAATAAAACGTATTTGAAGAAAAAAAACCGTACATATGAAATTTTAAATTATCCTAAAAACAAATAATTAATTAATTTAAGACAGTGAAGATTAAAATAAAATAAGAAATAATATAATCATGTAAATTAAATTAAATTTTCATTTAAAATTAAATAAACCAATCCCACCCTTAATAAATTCAATCCTTTTAGTTTGAAGTGGTTTAGTAAAAATATCAGCTAATTTAATTTATGTACATATAAATTCTAAAAATATATCCTTTTTTAGAATATGATCTCTTAGAAAATGATGTATGATATCTATAACGACCCATACTTTACATACATTTTTATTACTTCAAACTTTAAGCATACTTATTACAACATATAACAAAACCATGAAAGGACCATATAGGTATAGTGTCTTTAGAAACCGGGAAACATAAACAACTGGTTCATAAAGCATCTACACTATATCCCATTTATTTCATCATATCTATAGTCCCTTTTGGAATATCTTACTTAATAACCTTCTTCCTGGCCTGGGAAAAAAACATACAAAAGAGTGACCTCAAATGCTCAGTAAGGGTAAACAAAAGAAATATCAATCACATCATATTCATAAGAACATATCTTTTGGAAATCTTAACCTACAAAAGAGATCATAATTTCATAACATGGGATAAATCAAAGTAGTGAAATATAATCCCAATAATCATAACTTAAAACATGAAACTTTGTGGAATACACACATAATCATAGATAATAATTTCTTATTAGTCAAGACTCATTGCCAAGACTATATTAGTGGAAAAAGTCCATTTCTGAACCGAGTTCATTCTTCGTTTCAGTCCTGTTTCACTGAACCGGTTTAACCTGCTGTTCCATCCATGTCTATCTCATGAGATATAAAATCTTTACCCAATGCATTGGAGGGAGATATAGATCCCACCCATATCATAATGATACCATTCATATGTGTGCCACAAAATCATAAATCATACATCATTGCATAACCCATGTAATAAAAATGGGATTCTTAAACAAGATGACATTATAAAACAATTCATATAAGATAAATGAATTCATAAAAATAATTCCATCACAACATAATCAAATCAATGTAATAATAGGGATAGAAACATAACCATATATTATCTTAGATGGAAAATAATTTTGATAAAACACTTGAACTCCATTCTTGAGGAAAATATCCCTTCTAATTCAAAAACATTTTCCTTTCTAAACATGTTCAAAAAATTTAAACTAAAAGAAGTTGATTAAAAATAAACTTGAAAAATTGTAAAGGAAGCTTCTTGGAAATAATTTTTTAAAAACCCATTCATGCCGTATAAGTTAAAAAAAACATTCTTCTCGTACTTTTGTCGGAAAAGTCAAAAAGTACCTCGTATGAAAAACAACAAAAGATTCCTTTAATATCTTTTACTATAAACTCACCAAAGGGTAAAAATGAATTTAAACAATATTAGGTGGATAATATTACATATTGAGGAAACATGGATGTGGATGATAAAATACACCCCAGTAAATACCAAAGTATAAACAATCTCGGATAAAAATGAGATTGTGATATTCCCTTACCTTAGGACTGATTTTCTTGGTAAGTGTCCAAAACTCTTGTATAATGATTTAAATAATGTTATTGACTTATTCCAAAATAATACTTATTTTTATGATATCATATGTGGTCATATTCTTAGCTTCTTATCAGTAATATTTCATTACTACTTGTTATTCGAATGTTTATTAATTTTTGTTCTTATGTGTGTTTTGTCGAATAAATTATTATTCTTCTTTTTATGTTATAGATACCTCATTTCTAGATTGGTATTAGTGTAATATATTCATTCATTCAATTCATTTATATACTCATTATGCAGTGAAGATCATGTAGAACGAGTCGCATCACATCGTGGAGACGATATTCCGTACGTAAGCACGAGCGATGATATCGTTCCCATGATCGTGAAATTGTAATGGAGTGTATATATACAAATTTATAATCAATATAACTTTACAATAATCATATATAGTTATTATTTACACCATTATACCCATCCAATTAAGGTGGTGGTGGAAAATAGATTACACCACGGTGTGGAGACGGTATTCCGTACGTACGCACGCGTGGTGATTTCATTTTCCATAGGATGGATAGATGGTGAAATAGGGTTATTTAATACTTATAATAACATATCAGTATATGAGTGATAATGATGTTATTAATTAATAATGAAACAACTAAAGAAGAAGAAGTGGAAGAAGAAATAAAGATGAAAGAATCGGTAACAGACATTACCTCTTCTTTGAAGCGCTTCTTTGAGACCTCCTTTTAGGACACTAAACTTGGTCTTTTAAGAATACCAGGACCTCTATGATGTCTCTAGGGAAGTGGAGAGAAGAAATTGGTAGGGTTTGGTCGAGCTTGAAGGCTCAAAGTGGTGTGAGGAAGATGGGGAGGAGGTTCCCTTTTATAAGGGAGGAGAGGGGCTCCTTTGGAAAAACTAAAAATATTATTTTATTATAAAACCAAATTCGGTTTTAAATAGCTCCAAATTGATTTATTTTGAAGATAAGGTGGGTATGGGTCGAAATCCTATCATCTAATAGAATTTAGACAAGTTTAGGTTCCTATTTTAACGTTATCATTTAGATTTAACATTAAGTTAGATAATTTTACTTTTACCATGTGTTTTTGTGTTCTTACACTATAAGGTTAATAAACTTACTATATTAGGCCAAACGAACCCCAAGTTGTTTATTATTAATATATATAACATTATCTAAGTCATTTGGCCGATCTTTATATTTTTAGGAATAAAATAACAAATAATAATATAATATTTTTTTTGAAAACTATTTTATGTCAATTTTGACACTATATAGTAATTGATGTTTGTAAAAATTATAACAGAATTATTAATTCGAAAAAAGTTAATTAAATCAATACTAACATGTCATATTAACCTATAAAATTAGTTTAATTAATAAAAAGTCTCAAATTACATTTATTTGGGTATTTATGACATCAATTATGTCAATATTTCATTAATAAGATAATTATTGCGTCATCTTTGTGTCATAAATAAATTAACATATTAAAAGTCTAAAAATTACAAATAAAATATAATTATGTAGGAAATATTTTTATCTTTCTAATGAATATTTATAGTCTAATTTATCTTATGTAGAACCCTATATTAAAAATGCTTTAGTTATTAAACTTTGATTTTAACTATTTTAACCCTTCTTTAAATAAATTGATAATAAATGTCCTAATCTATTACAAGTGGGCCTAAATGGTCATATTTTATTCCTAAGGTTGTTTTTGGTCGAATTAAACTTATCCAATAGAATTAGGACATGTGTTAGGGTAATAATAATATCATTTTTACCCTTAACTACCCTATTTACTTTTAACCGTAGTAAAAAAAAGTAAAAAGTTACTATTCACCAAAAATTATTTGCATCTCATTGAACCACATTTTAGTCCTTGATATTAACCATATATCTCAGATTTTCAAAATTCTACTCACAGAAGCGGTAAAATTAAATTTTATGAAAAATTCGGTTTTTTTAACTACCACTTAGTGGTTTCACTATTCATCAAAAAATGAAAGTTTCCAGAAAAATACCAAAAATTAGGCCTAAGCTACATTTTATATTATGAATTCAAAAATGATGTTTATTTTACCAAATTCAAAACATATTAGTTACAATAACTAATTTAAAAATTAATTCCCGTCGTCAAAACAAATAGCGTGTTTTTAAAAGATAATAGCTATCAGAAGATTGACACTTGTTTATGTCTGGTTTAAATGTGAAATTACATCCAATGAAAAAAATTGTATTAAATTGTAAAAATATATTCTAAATATAATTTAAAACCACTCAAATTAATAATTTATCACTATTAATTATTTCGATTAAAAAAGTTGTTTTTAATTAAAATTTAGTAATTTTCTCTATTCATCAGAATATGAAATTATCCAAAAAGTACCAAAATTTCACCCTAAGCTAATTTCGATATTCCGAATCCAAAAATGAAGTCCATTTTGATAAATAAAATTTACAAAATTTCAAAAAGTGGTTATCACTATTTATAACGGCTAGTTTTAATAATATTTTAATAACATATCGTTGTTTAGTGAAACTCGGTATTGCGTACGACGCAAGCTATTGAGGAAGGCCGCGGTTACGTGTAAAGAAATCCAATCTAGTGTTGTGTGTAGTGAAATATTCCTTTGATGATTTATATAACATAAAAACAAAATATTTCTCATAAAAGTCTCGGGTGTTACATTCTACCCCGCTTAAAATGAATTTCACCCTTGAAATTCGTCACTTTGTAACAAAAAGATGAGGATACCTCTCCCTCATCATATCCTCAAGCTCCCATGTTGATTATTCTAATTGGTGGTTCCTCCATAAAACTTTCACCAATCGAGTGGTCTTGTTTCGAAGGACTTTTTCGCTATAATCCAAAATCTCTATCGGCTGTTTTTCATAAGAAAGATCTTGCTCCAGCGGTACAACTTCTGAGCTGAGTACATGTGATGGATCAGGTATGTACTTTCTCAGGAGAGATACATGGAACACATCATGAACTTGAGAGAGATTCGGTGGGAGCGCCAATCGGTAAGCTACCTTTCCAACATGATCTAGTATTTCGAAAGGACCGATATATCTAGGGCTCAACTTCCCCTTCTTTCCAAATCTCATGACCCTCTTCTAGGGAGATATTCGTAAGAAGACTTTATCACCCACTTCAAACTCTAGGTATTTTCTTCGGTTATCGGCATAAATTTTCTGTCGACTCTGAGCTGCTCTTATTTGTTGTTGAATAGATCAGACCTTTTCTACCATCTCATCAACAAGATCAGGTCCTAATAGCTTTCTTTCCCCCAACATCATCCCAGCAAGTTGGATTCCTGCATTTCTTTCCATAGAGAGCTTCATAAGGATCCATTTGAATACTAGAGTGAAAGCTATTATTATAAGAAAATTCAACCAAAGGTAGGTGTTGATCCCAACCACCTTTGAAATCTATAGAGCAAGCTCTCAACATATCTTCTAGAGTTTGAATAGTTCTCTCAGACTGACCGTTTGTTTGAGGATGATAAGCAGTACTGAAACTCAACTTTGTATCCAGAGTATGCTGAAGACTTCGCCAGAACATCGAGGTAAATCTCGGATCCTGATCAGATATAATAGAAAGTGGTACTCCATGAAATCTTACCACTTCCTTTACATATATCATGGCAAGATGATCCACATAGAAATCCTCTCTAATAGCAATGAAGTGTGCAGACTTTGTAAGACGATAAACTATGACCCAGATAGCATTATCACATTTGGATGTTTTAGGAAGTCCTGTGACAAAGTCCATAGTGATGTTTTCCCATTTCCATTCGGGTATGGGTAATGGTTGTAACAGCCCCTTAGACTTCTGTCTCTCAGCTTTAACTTGCTGACAAACCAAGCATCAAGAGACATATTCAGCAACATCTCTTTTCATGCCATCCCACCAGAAGTACTCTTTCAGGTCCCTATACATCTTCGTACGTCCAAGATGAATAGAGAATGAAGAACTATGAGCCTCATCCAGCAACTCCTTCTTTAATTCGGGGATGGGAGGAACACAAACCCGATTCCAGAACATTATTATCCAATCACAATCAAGGTTGAATTCAGGAACATTTCTCACCTTCTTTTGTTACTCGACATCTTCTTTCTGTGCCTCTTTAATCTTCACATATATAGATGGTTGAAAATTCATTTGAGAAAGATATGATTTCCCCCCTTCCATTATAATTCCAAGATCCATCCTTTGTAAATCCATAAATATTGGATCTTTTGTGATCCTCATCATGGATAAACTGGCATGGTCTTGTCGACTTAATGCATCTGCAACCTTGTTTTCTTTCCCTGGGTGGTAAAGAATTGAGAAGTCGGAATCCTTAATCAGCTCCAACCATCTTCTTTGGAGCATATTCAGCTCCTTTTGTGTGAAAATACACATTAAAATTTTATGATCAGTATAAATATCACACCTTTCTCCATAAAGATAATGCCTCCAAATCTTTAATGAAAATATTACCACAGCTAACTCGAAATCATGAGTTGGGTAATTTTTCTAATTGATTTTCAACTGTCATGAGGCATAATATATCACCATATCATTTTTCATAAGAACACACCCCAATCCCTTATTGGATGCATCACTATAGATCACAAACCTTTCTCCACTACAAGGCAGTGTGAGCACATGTGCACTGGATGACCTTCTTTTCAACTCCTTGAAATTCTCTTCACATTCCTCCATCCAGACAATCTTAACTCCATTCCGAGTCAACTTGGTGAGTGTATTAGATAATCCTGAAAAATCATTCACAAAACGTCGATAATATCCAGCCAAACCAAGAAAACTTCAGATCCCAATTATTGTTGTTGGTCTCGACCATCTTTCGATAACCTCTGTTTTTGCTGGATCCACAGATATCCCCTCTTTTGAGATTATGTGACCCAAAAATGAAACTTTTTGAAGCCAAAATTCACACTTGGTAAATTTGACATAAAGCTTCTCCTTTCTCAGGGTCTTCAATATAATTCTCAGGTGATCTTCATGTTATTCCTTTCTCTTTGAATATAAAAGAATATCGTCTATAAATACTACCAAAAACTAATCAAGATAGTCTCTAAAGACTCTATTCATCAGATCCATGAAGATAGCAGGAGCATTAGTAAGACCAAATGGCATCACTATAAATTCATAGCGTCCATACCTTGTACGGAAAGCCGTCTTTGGTATATCCTCCCTTTTGACCCTTAATTGATGATACCCTGAACGAAGATCAATATTGGAAAAGTATTGAGCTCCGCGTAGTTGGTCAAATAAGTCATCAATGCGTGGGAGAGGATATTTGTTCTTGATAGTGATCTTGTTAAGTTCTCGATAATCAATGCAGAGTCTCATTGATCCATCTTTCTTCTTAACAAATAGAATAGGTGCTCCCCAAGGTGATGCACTAGGGCGTATGAATCCCTTATCAAGATTCTCTTGTAGTTGCTTCTTAAATTCCTGCAACTCAATTGGGGCCATTCTATAAGGTGTCTTTGAAATAGGTAAAGCACCTGGTACGAGTTCTATTGAAAACTCAACTTCACGATTTGGTGGAAGACCCGAAAATTCCTCCGGAAAGACATCATCAAACTCCCGTACAATGGGCATATTCTTAATTGTGAGTTTCTCACCAACAATTTGAGATAAATAACCTTCATTCAGTGGAATCAAGATCCATAAGAAGGAAGAAATTTCCACTGGAAGGTTATGTTTATCCTAGCATCGATAAAAGATCATAGATTGATCTGGAATATGAAATGGGACTTCCCTTCTTTGGCAATTGATATGAGCTCCATATAAAGAAAGCCAATCCATGCCAAGAATCACATCAAATTCCACTATAGGAAGGATCACAAGATTTTCAGGAAGCACTTTCCCTCAAACTTCAATCGGGGAAGAATTATAAACTTTTGATGCGACTGTTGTGCCATTAGGTGTTGTCACAGCTAACTCAACATCTAATTGTTGAGGTAATACGGTGATAAAATTAGAAAAATCTTCAGAAATAAAAGAGTGGGTGGATCCAGAATCAAATAAAACATTTTCTACTTTAGAGTGGATGGTAAGTGTACCTTTGACCACATCGTTATCGTACTCCACGTTACTGCTAGAAATTTCATGTGACTTTACTTTGTCTTTAGCCTTAAGATTTTGTTGATGTCGATCATCATCAACAACCCTTGTATTAGGGAATTTATTGGCATAATGACCCATCTCCTTGCACTTGAAATATTGAAGTGTAGTAGGTTCATTCTTTGTGTCCCTTCCTTTGTTTTCATCATTAGACATCTTCTTCCCATCATTGCGGCATTCAAATGCCCGATGACCTTCCTTTCCTCATTTGAAACATTTACTTGTCCCTTTAAGACAACTACCTCCAGGTTTCTTTCCACACTTTGAGCATAAAGGAAAACTCAGCTTCTTTTAAGTGTGCTCTTTAGATTTTCCTTTGAATTCCATTTTCCTCTTCTTATCAAACCCATATGACTGATGGGTTACTCCAATCTCCATCTCATCTTTGAGAGCACATCGAACGATTTCCTCATAGCTATTTATGTCCCTTATGGATAAAGCCCTTCGAAGACTTGGTTTTAAGCCACCAAAGAATCGATCGATCTTACTCTCAGGTTGGATAATAATACCATAAGTGTACCTTGCAAGTCTTGTAATATTTGCTTCGCAGGTACCAACAGATTCATCATCCTTTTGCTTCAGTTCAAGAAACTCTTTATCCATCTTTGTTCGGAGAATAAGAGGGAACTACTTATTGAAAAATAAGTTCTTGAACTCGTCACATTCCATGGACTCAATTTCATCTCTTTGCCTCGTATTCTTGATAAGATTCCACCATTGATCAACATCACCTTCCAAACGATACACTGCTAAGATGTCTTTATCATGTTCAGAACATTGATGAACTGAAAATATCTTTTCAGTAGTACTAATCCATTGTTCAGCAACTAATGGATCTGTAGACCCGCTAAATGATGGTGGACGCTGCCTCATGAAGGATTCAACAGAATATTGCTCCTTCCTTTTCTCGTTTGGAAGTCCTGCATGATTCATAGCTTGAGAAAGTTGTGTGAGCATGGCTACAAGATTTTGTATTCCATCTCCCATAACATTTGGTTGCTCAGGGGGACAATCATTGCATTGCCCGTCGCATTCCGCATTAACACGGTTCCTTAGGGTTCGATCCATTGACTAAAACCAAGAAGAATAGTGTGAGAAACCATAATTATAATAGGAAAACCACATAATCAAGAATAAAATTTCACACTTAATGTCTTATCCTAGGTTATTTATGGCCATTTCTATAACACTATGATTGTGTTCTATGCTTAGACTTATCCTTGGGGTTCTTACTAAGTCTTTCACATCCTAGTTTCCAAAGGTTGACTATACCATTCCTCTGATACCAACTATAACGACCCATACTTTACATACATTGTTATTACATTAAAATTGAAGCATACTTATTACAACATATAACAAAACCATGAAAGGACCATATAGGTATAGTGTCATTAGAAACTGAGAAACATAAACAACTGGTTCATAAAGCGTCTACACTATCTCCCATTTATTTCATCATATCTATAGTCCCTTTTGGAATATCTTACTTAATAACCTTCTTCCTGACCAGAGAAAAAACATACAAAAGGGTTTGCTCAAATTCTCAATAAGGGTAAACAAAAGAAATATCAATCACATCATATTTATAAGAACATATCTTTTGGAAATCATAACCTGCAAAAGAGATCATAATTTCATAACATGGGATAAATCATAGTAGTGAAATATAATCCCAATAATCATAACTTAAAACATGATACTTTGTGGAATACACACATAATCATAGATAATCATTTCTTATTATTCAAGACTCATTGCCAAGACTATCTTAGTGGACAAAGTCCATTTCTGAACTGAGTTCATTCCTCGTTTCAGTCCTATTTCACTGAACCGGTTTAACCTGCCATTCCAGCCATGTCTATCTCATGAGATATAAAATCTTTACCCAGTGCATTGGAGGGAGATATAGGTCCCACCCATCTCATAATGATACCATTCATATGTGTGCCACAAAATCATAAATCATACATCATTGCATAACCCATGAAATAAATATGGGATTCTTAAACAACATGACATCATAAAACAATTCATATAAGATACAGGAATTCATAAAAATAATTCCATCACAACATAATCAAATCAATGTAATAATAGGGATAGAAACAGAACCCTATATTATCTTAGATGGAAAATAATTTTGATAAAACACTTGAACTCCATTCTTGAGGAAAATATCCTTTCTACTTCAAAAACATTTTCCTTTCTTAACATGTCATACAATTTTAAACTAAAAGATGTTGATTAAAAATAAAATTGAAAATTTGTAAAGGAATCTTCTTGGAAATAATGTTTTAAAAATCCATCCTTGCCGTATAAGTTAAAAAAACATTCTTCTCGTACTTTTGTCGGAAAAGTCAAAAAGTACCCTGTACGAAAAACGACAAAAGATTCCTTTCATATCTTTTACTATAAACTCTCAAAGGGTAAAAATGGATTTAAACAATTTTAGGGGGATAATATTACATATTTAGGAAACATGGATGTGGATGATAAAATACACCCCAGTAAATACCAAAGTATAAACAATCTCAGATAAAAATGAGATTGTGATATTCCCTTACCTTAGGACTGATTTTCTTCGTAAGTGTCTGAAACTCTTGTATAATTATTTAAATAATGTTATTGACTTATTCCAAAATCATACTTATTTTTATGATATCATATATGGTCATATTCTTAGCTTCTTATCAGTAATATTTCATTACTACTTGTTATTCGGGTGTTTATTAATTTTTGTTCTTATGCGTGTTTTGTCGAATAAATTATTATTCTTATTTTCAGGTTATAGATACCTAATTTATATATTGGTATTAGTGTAATATATTCATTCATTCAATTCATTTATATACTCATTATGAAATGAAGATCATGTAGAACGAGTCGCATCACATCGTAGAGACGGTATTCCGTACGTACGCACGAGCGATGATATCGTTCCCATGATCGTGAAATTGTAATGGAGTGTATATATACAATTTTATAATCAATATAACTTTACAATAATCATATATAGTTATTATTTACACCATTATACCCATCCAAGTAAGGTGGTGGTGGAAAATAGATTACACCACAGTATAGAGACGGTATTCCGTACGTACGCACGCGTGGTGATTTAATTTTCCATAGGATGGATAGATGGTGAAATAGGGTTGTTTCATACTTATAATAACATATAATTATATGAGTGATACTGATGTTATTACTTCATAATGAAACAACTAAAGAAGAATAAGTGGAAGAAGAAATAAAGATGAAATAATCGGTAACAGACATTACCTTTTCCTTGAAGCGCTTTTTTGAGACCTCCTTTTAGGACACTAAAATTGGTCTCTGAAGAAGACCAGGACCACTAGGATGTCTATAGGGAAGTGGAGAGAAGAAATTGGCAGGGGTTGGCCGAGCTTGGAGGCTCAAAGTGGTGTGAGGAAGAGGGGGAGGAGGTTCCCTTTTATAAGGGAGGAGAGGGGCTCCTTTGGAAAAACTGAAAATATTATTTTATTATAAAGCCAAATTCGGTTTTAAGTAGCTCAAAATTGATTTATTTCGATCCTAAGGTGGGTACGGGTTGAGATAATCTAATCCAATAGAATTTAGAAAAGTTTAGGTTCCTTTTATAACCTTATTATTTAGATTTAACATTAAGTTAGATAATTTTTCTTTTACCGTGTCTTTTTGTGTTCTTACACTATAAGGTTAATAAACATACTATAACAAGCCAAACGAATCCCAAGTTGTTTATTATTAATATATATAACCTTATCTAAGTCATTTGGCAGAACCATAGATTTTTAGGTATAAAATAAAAATTAATAATATAATATTTGTTTTAAAAACTATTTTATGTCAATTTTGACAGTATTTAGTAATTGATTTTTTTAAAAATCATAAAAGAATGATTAATGCGAAAAAAGTTAATTAAATCAATAATAACATGTCATAGTAACCTATAAAATTAGTGGAATTCATTAAAAGTCTCAAATTACATTTATTTGGGTATTTATAACATCAATTATGTCAATATTTGATTAATAAGATAATTACTGCATCATCATTGTGTCATAAATAAATTAAAATATTTAAAGTCTATAAATTACATATAAAATATCATTATGTAGGAAATATTTTTATCTTTCTAATAAATATTTATAGTCGAATTTATCTTATGTATAACCCTATATTAAAAATGATTTAGTTATTAAACTTTGATTTTAACTATTTTAACCCTTCTTTAAATAAATTGATAATAAATGTCCTAATCTAATCCAAGTGGGCCTAAATGGTCATATTGTATTCCTAAGGTTGTTTTTAGTCGATTTAAACTTATCCAATAGAATTAGGACATGTGTTAGGGTAATAATAATATCATTTTTACCCTTAACTACCCTATTTACTTTTAACCGTGGAAAAAAAAGTAAAAAGTTACTATTCGCCAAAAATTATTTTCATCTCATTGAACCACATTTTAGTCCTTGATATTAATCGTGTCTCTTGGATTTTCGAAATTCTACTCACATAAGTGGTAAAATTAAGTTTTATGAAAAATTCAGTTTTATTAACTACCACTTAGTGGTTTCACTATTCATCAAAAATGAAAGTTTCCAGAAAAATACCAAAAATTAGGCCAGAGCTATATTTGATATTATGAATTCAAAAATGATGTTTATTTTACCAAATTCAAAACATATCAGTTACATTAAATAATTTAAAAATTAATTCCCGTCGTCAAAACAAATAGCGTGTTTTTGAAAGACACTAACTATCAAAAGATTGACACTTGTTTATGTCTGGTTTAAATGTGAAATTACATCCAATGAAAAAAATTGTATTAGATTCTAAAAATATATTCTATATATACATTAAAACCACTCAGATTAATAATTTATCACTATTAATTATTTCGATTAAAAAAGTTGTTTTTAATTAAAATTTAGTAATTTTCACTATTCATCAGAATATGAAAGTTATCCGAAAAGTACCAAAATTTCACCCTAAGCTAATTTCGATATTACGAATCCAAAAATGAAGTCCATTTTGAAAAATAAAATTTAAAAAATTTCAAAAAGTGGTTATCACTATTTATAACGGCTAGTTTTAATAATATTTTAATAGCATATCGTTGTTTAGTGAAACTCGGTATTGCGTACGACGCAAGTTATTGAGGAAGCCCGCGGTTGCCTGTAAAACAAGCCAAGCTAGTGTTGTGTGTAGTGAAAGATTTCTTTTATGATTTATATAACATAAAAGAAAATATTTCTCATAAAATTCTTGGGTGTTACAATATCAATATTCTTAGTCCTAGAATGATTAATGGTAATTTTTTGAAATATTTATTTCACTTGTATTATCACAAAAAATATGTGTATTATTAAAACACAGTACCAAGTCTATAAGAGTATTTTTCATCCAAAAAACTTGTGCACAACAACTTCCTACGTATACATATTCTGGCTCTGCTGTTGACAAGGCAACTGAGTGTAGTTTCTTACTAGACCACGAGACTAAAGATTTTCCTAAAAGGTGACATGTCTCTGAGGTTCTTTTTCTATCTAATCTAATGCTTCTAATGTCAGCATCTGAATATGAAATTAAATTAAAATCATAACTTTTTTGATAGAGAAGAGATTGAAAAATAGTTCCTTTTAAAAATCTAATTTTTTTATAGCACTTAAATGAGACTTTTTGGGGTTTGATTGAAATCTAGCACAAAGACATACTGAATACATTATATATGTCCTTCTAGAAGTAAGATATAATAAAATTCCAATCATACCTCCATATAACTTGCTTTCAACTTATTTTCTAGTTTCATCCAAATCAATTTTTATATTAGTACACATAGGAGATATATATGTCTTGTTGTTTTCAAGTCCAATTTTTTTCAGTAAATCAGTAATGTATTTTTTTTATTCAAAACATTTCCAAAATCTTGTTGATATATTTGAAGTCCTAGAATGATATTTAATTCTCCAATTATACTCATTTCAAATTATTTTTTCATTAAATTTGAAAACTCATGACAATGTTTTCTGTTTGTTGAACCAAAAATTACATCATCTTCATACATTTGAACCAAAAAATATTAGAGTTTATAGTTTTCTTAAATAATGTTGGATCTGCCATTCCAACAGTAAAATCAATTTTCAAAATAAAAGAACTTAATCTTTTATACCATAATCTAGGTGCTTGTTTAAGGCTGTAAAGAGCATTAGTAAGTTTAAAAACAGAATCAGGTTTTGGGGTATTTTCAAAACCAGGAGGTTGATCAACATAAACATCCTACATTAAATAACCATTTAAAAAGGCATAATTAACATCTATATGAAGTAATTTAATGTTCATATGAGATGCATAGATTAAAATAATTCTAATGGCTTCTAATATTGCTATATGGAAAAAGGTATCAGCATTATCTATACATTATTACTAATTATATCCTTTAGCTACTAGTCTTTCTTTATTTCTATTTTTTATTCTTGGATCTTCTTGTTTATTTCTAAAGACCCATTTAGTTCCTTTAAATGGATATTTCTATGGTCTTTCAACAAATTTACAAACTTCATTTCTCTTGAATTGGTTTAGTTCCTCTTGTGTTGTTATCATCAAACATTCATCAACTAAGGCCTCTTCTAATGTTTTAGGTTCTAATTGGGAGAGAAAAGCCGAAATATCAAAAATATTTCATATGTTCCTTCTTGTTTTTATTCATGTGTGTAGGTATCCTATTACAGTTTCTAAAGGGTGATTCTTTAGGTTTCTAGAAAGTCTAGATAAAACATAGTTAGGTTCATCAGTGTCTTGTTCTTCTGAAATCGACTGAATTTTATTTATATTATTTTTAAAATCATCTTTCAATCTCCCATGTCACATGTTATCATTAGACTCAAATTAATCAATTTGTTCTTTCCTTTTCTCAAAGAGATCAGATTCATCAAATTTCACATGAACTAATTCTTCAACAATATTTGAATTTTTATTAAAATTTCTTTAAGATTTGGAAGTTGTAGAATATCCTATGAAAATTCCTTCATCAGATTTTGGATCAAACTTTCCAAGATTTTACTTTGTGTTTAAGATGTAAAACTTGCATCTAAAAACATTAATGTAATTTAATTTAGGTTTTATATTTTTCAATAGTTCATAGGGTGTCTTTTTAAAAATGGGTCAGATTGAAACTCTATTCATTATATAACAGGTTGGGCTTACTGCTTCTGCCTAGAAATAGGTAAGAAGACTGTATTCATTTAGCATAGTCCAAACCATTTACTGAATATTTCTCTTTCTTCTTTCAACAATTCCATTTTGTTGAGGTGTTCGTGGTGTGGAGATGGTGTGTTTAATACCCATATTTTTGAAAAATTAATTGAATTCCATATTCTCAAATTCTCCACCATGATCACTTCTTAATGAAATTATTTGAAAACCTTTTTCATTTTGAACAGCTTTGCAAGAACTTTAAAATATAGTAAAAGCTTCATTTTTATATTTTAGAATGAAAATCCAAGTAAATCTAGAATAATCATCAACTAATACATATAAATATAATTTACCAGCCAAACTTGCTATTATTTAAGGTCCAAACAAATCTATATGGACATATTCTAGAGGTTTAGATGTAGTAATTTTGTTAACATATTTGAAGGATGATTTGTGCTGCTTTCCAATTTGACATGCATAGCAGAATCTATCAATCTCAATTTTGAGACTAGGAAAATCAGAAACAAGTAGTTTCTTAGATAACACATGTAAAGAATATATATTGAAATGTCTAAGTCTTATATGCTTGATCCATGATTCATTTATCTTACCAGTTAAGTAGTATACAATTTGTTTACACATGGATTTAAGTCCAGGGTATAAACATTATTAGTTCTGGATGCTCTAAATTTACGCAATTTATCTTTAAAAATAGAACAACAATTGTTAGAAAAATCAACAAAATAACCATCATCAGAGAGTTGATTGATATTTATCAAGTTGTGTTTGAATCCTTGTACATAGAGTACTTTATTGACTGAGATAACTTCTAGATCACAATTAGTTCCAATGCCAATAATTATACCTTTGGCATTTCACCAAATGTGACTAATCCACCATCCTTTTCAGTTAGTGTTTTAAAGTTTGATATGTTTCCACTCAAATTTCTGAAGCAGCCAATGTCCATATACCATATTTCAGTTTGGATTCTATAACCTGATTCCTCATCATCTTCTACCATAAATAATGTATTTTCTTTTAGATTTGATTCTTCCATTTCGGAGTCAGACTTTGATGAGCTGTTAGAGTCTTCAGAAACACTTCATGTAACGACCCGAAATTTTGAATAAATCATGTTTCCTAATTTTGTGTGTTATTTTATTTTTTATTTTTTTATACTCAACAAAAATGTTTCATTTGATAACATAAGTATAATTAAAATGATACTGTTGGGTTTTGACTGTTATATGACCATTGGTCAATTTAACCGCTGAAAACTAAACATTTTGATTATTTTCTCTAAATACAAGTAATCTTGGTTAATTATTATAGAAAGAAGATTCGATGGCCTCACCCAGTAGTCTTGGACCGATCGAAGCCCATCTAACAGAACATGGGAAGGAGGTAGCACCACTGGGCTTTGCTCTGGACCAAACCCAACCCGAACTTCATCGTGTGAAGTTAGAACGGAATCGCCTTCGCGAGAAGTTCAAACTGATAGAAATTATTACTCGTGTGATGTTGGTCGAGCCTCCCTCGGATCCTCTCACCTTAGCACACCTTACACTTAGGTCCTATGCTGGTGTGATAAGGGGCTATGTAAGGAGACCGTAACTGCCTTGTGTAATCCTTTGTTTTAAATAAAAAATGGAATTTCTTCTTATGATAATGTTTATGAATTTTCAAATGACCAGATAAATATAGTATGCATATTTTTGAAGTATTTTAGAAAAAGGATATTTTAAAAATGTTTATGTAAACCTTAAATAATTAAAAATGTGTAATGATTTTCAATAAATGGTCTTCTACAATTATGTTCAGTATGAAATTTAGAGTCTAATAAGATCAACTTAATTTTTGATGAATAGTAAATTATGAATAGTGACTTTATGCTTAGGATTAGTAATGTGACCAAATAGATTAGTAATCCCACTTAAAGAAAGTATTAATATAATCTAGGCACCTTGATTAAGTAATGTGATTCAATAAAATGATTAAATAACGGTTTCATATATTATTATTCAAGTATTAGTTTTTTCGAGTGAATAGTGTTATTTAATTAAAAATTAAATTATAAATATTTAGAAAATTATTTTTATAAAATGGATTTCATTTTCGAACTCAGATCATCGATATTATGTTAAAGCAATTTTTGGGGTTTTTTTTCTAAAAAAATGAATTTTCGGTGAATAGTGTATTTATTTAAAAATTAAATTAAAAATATTTAGAATTTTTTTTATAAAATGGAGTTAATTTTTGAAATTAGAGAATTGATATTTGGTTAAGGTGAAATTTTGGGATTTTTCTGAGAAAGTTGAATTTTCAGTGAATAGTAAAAATACAGTTTTAGGGTTTCGGTATGTTTAATGACATCATGACTGTGTCATGATGATTTCATGAGATATTTTATGGGTTGGCCGACCAAAGGTGATGAATTATTGTATTAGGGGCTCCATGTGGACTAACTCCATTGTAATTACCATGGGAGGGCCCATGCTTTTGAGAAAACCACTTTTGAGGTGTCCCTTGGCCATTAATGCCTTGTCCCCTCACTTTCCCTAAAAATACCAAGCAATCCTCTCATCCTTTCGACTAACCACTCTCCCCCAACGAAGTTCTGGTCTCATTACCTCCCAAGGAGTCCTCTCAAGGTTTCCCCAAGCCCTCAATGTCCCAACCTTTGAGTTTTAAGAGTTACGTTTTAAGGTAAGGGATCTGGCCCCCTATCTTTATTTTCAAGTGATCTCTTTTATGTCATTTCTTTTATGCTCCATGTTCTTATGTTGGAGGATGTTATATTATATTAATTATACTTTCCTTTTTTATGTTCATATGATGAGAGACCCCCTATTACTCTCATCATTTCATTTTATGAAAGTTTAAGTGGTGCCGTTAGGCTACCGAAATTTTTGTAATAGATTCTTTCACCCTTCTCATTTTCAAGTTCTATTTTCTTGTCAAGTCTTTCAAGTTCCTTTTTATTATGTTGGGGTATTACCTCTAAATCTATCATAATTATCTTTTATGATCATATGATGAGTGACCCCATTTGATCTCTTCAATTCAGTATTTTGATGTTTTAAGTGGCGCCGTTAGGCTGCCGAATTTTTAAGGGGATTCTTTCACCCTTCTCATTCTTTTCAAAGTTCTACCTTCATTTCAAGTATTTCAAGTTCCTTTTTATTATGTTGGGGTATGACCTCTATATCTATCATACTGATCTTTTATGATCATATGATGAGATACCCCATTTTATCTCTTCAATTCAGTATTTTGATGTTTTAAGTGGCGCTGTTAGGCTTCTGAATTTTTAAGGGGATTCTTTCACCCTTCTCATTCTATTCAAAGTTCTACTTTCATGTCAAGTATTTCAAGTTACTTTTTAATTATTTTGGGGAATTATATCTATATCTATCATAATGAACTCTTATGTTCACATGATTATAGACCCTATTTGATCTTTTCAAATCATTTTTGTTGAAGTTTAAGTAACGTCGTTAGGCTGTCGAACTTTCATAAGAGAAATCTAATTTTTCTCTTCCTTACATGTTTTTCATTTCAAATGGTATGTCCTTGAAATTTCATTACCATGTTCATGTATCATTCTTATTCTGTCCATCTACTGTTTTATGGGTCATTTATGAATGTTTGACCCATGTCCCCTCTCTTTTCTATGTTTTCTAAAATCCCGAAACGTAGCCGTTATGCTGCAGAATTTTCATCCCAAAATGTCTCTCTCTTTTATCAAAATTATTTTATGTTATAAAGTGAATACTCAAAGCTATTCTTTCTACAGGGTCATTCACATATATACCAAAATGTTCTATTTTAAATTCTGGGATTTACATACATGAAACCCACTCTCCCCTTCTGTGGGTTTAAAGTGACGTAAAGATCATGTCTTTAAAGCAGTTTTTAAAACGTTATGATTATGAAATGAAACCCATTTATTTTAATCTATATGGGTTATTTATGAAATGTTTGATGATGACATATGTGGCTTACATGATAATAAAGAAAAATTAAGGGTGCGCCCTGATAGCTCTCCAGTGCATTGGGTAATGATGTAACCACTAGAGATTACAATTTTCACGATATCATGGTGAATAACCTTGGTAATTTTCAAATGACACATTGGGGATGGACCTTGGTGATATGTCCATTATTGTCTATGTTAAATGATGTAGCCACATCTTAATGTTATGAAAAATGTTATTTTTATTATGATATGCCACATGATTTCTTTCTCATGCCTTAAAGTTCTTTTTCATGACATAGTTGATGTATCTCAAGTTCACATGTTAAATGTTTCTCTTGTTCCCTTACTGGGCCATCTGCTCACCCTTTCTTTTGATGTATGTCCCCAGGTTATGAGATGCAGTAATAATCCTAGGATGAATTTAAGGAGAATCCTTTCAAGTGTTTAATAAGAATGTTTTATGTTGTTTTCATGTATTATGTTCCTGGTTTCCAAGACACTAAACCTTAAAGATCCTCAGTTTTGTGTAATGTAATGAAAGTTTATGTTATAAAAAGGTGGGATGTTATAGTTGGTATCATAGGATGGTTTAGTTATTTGTGGAAATTAGGATATGAAAACTTTAGGAAAAATGCTATAGAAATGTTTATATATAGGAAATCTTCCTGGTATTTTGGTGAGTATTGAGTAAGGGGTTTCCAAGCAAATACATATCTGTTTGGATACGAGCAGGTAAAGGTGGATCTGGCACAGATGTACATAGGGGTAAAACCCAAAAAAACCACTTTGAGCTAGACTCGAACGAGAACTGGTACACGACAATGGGCCTTGCTGAACTCTTGGTTACGACACTCCCGGGGGATATGCTTTGGTAAATTCATAAGCTTAGTATGAACCATTATTAAAGGAACAGAGATAAAATAAAATAAATATTCACATAAGGATATATGATCATGGATAACCTAGTTTGAAACCTAGGGGATCACAAGTTAGGGTATACTTTTCTTCTACAAGTTATCCTTATATAATTTATGTTCCTTTTCATGATTATTGGCTAAGTATTTAAGCCCATAATTATACTTTCTCTTCTTAGTTAATGGTGGGAAATGGAAGAACATGTCCCAACAACCAATGTGATAGAAAATTTGATGATTTCCGTATTAATATGACAAAGATTATTAGGGGATTAAAAGATTATTATTATTTTGGAAGACGTTCACTATTTTGGGAACCTTATTTGATTGAGGTAAAGAGATTACTACGGTATTTTCTTTGAGGAGTAAATGTTGAATTATATTTTTAAGAATCAATGAATTTTAGGTGAACTTATGGTATTATAAGTTACTTATGGAAATGATTGACCTATCTTGGGAAAATATGTTTAGGTTAGTTACTTCGGTTATAAGATCTTAGGAGTGGTTGATGTTGTTTGGAGATGAACGATAAAGTTTATCTTGGAAGACTATGTTATCAAGTCATTCTTGTATTGGGTTTCAATCTTAGTTTGGGTTATTTTGAGGAATTTTAAGGACAGTTACTTACGGAATGGTCTATGATGAACTCTGGGTAGTACCGTGGAACATTGAAGATTTAAAAGTAGTTTCCCTTCCTATGGGAATCTTTCTTTTTGAAGAGTTGTTTTATCTTACCCTTTCTGTTTTTGGGATAAATGTTTAAAGATAGATAGTTTTTCTTTTGTGGAATACGTGATTCTCTAGAAGATTATTCTTGTGTTTTGATGAGACCAAGTAGTTTTGAATGCTCATCGTTTGGAGAAAAGATTAGTTTTGGTAGAAACTTATTAAAGGAAGAAACTCTACATGAAGGTAGGTATATTTCTTATATTTTTGTTCTATGTAGTAAATGAATCCCTCAAAAT
This sequence comes from Viscum album, assembly GCA_963277665.1. Lineage (NCBI taxonomy): Eukaryota > Viridiplantae > Streptophyta > Magnoliopsida > Santalales > Viscaceae > Viscum > Viscum album. The sequence goes on along the minus strand of OY728127.1, from coordinate 1,511,628,253 downwards.
TATGAAAAGAAACGTAAAACAAAAACGTTGTTGGTTTACATTTCCTACTAGGTAATCAAAGACCGTTTACACACATCATAATTTTGGGATTTTCTTATGGTTAACTTTCTCCTAATCATGTTCTCTATCACTCTACCTCAGAACTTGAACCTTTGTTTTCTCCCCCATGTCCATGTTTTCCTACATGGAATCCTAGTGTGGGTTAACTCGGTTGACCTCTATACTTCCCTTTCATTCTTTTAAAGTAATAGTTTTACTGACTCGTTTTCCGATTTGGGTCTTTCAATGAAATTTCAAAACCCAATTTTAAAAATTGCGAGGACGCAATTTCTTAAGGGGAGAAGATTGTAACGACCCAAAATTTTGAATAAATCTCGTTTCATAATTTTGTGTGTTATTTTATTTTTTATTTTTTTTATACTCAACAAAAATGTTTCGTTTGATAACATGAGAATAATTAAAATGATACCGTTGGGTTTTGACTGTTATATATCCATTGGTCAATATAACCGCTGGAAACTAAAGGTTTTGATTATTGTCTCTAAATACAAGTAATCTTGGTTAATTATTATAGAAAGAAGATTCGATGGCCTCACCTAGTTGTCTTGGACCAATCGAAGCCCATCTAACAGAACTTGGGAAGGAGGTAGCACCACTGGGCTTTGCTCTGGACCAATCCCAAGCCGAACTTCATCGTGTGAAGTTAGAACGGAATTGCCTTCGCGAGAAGTTCAAACTGATAGAAATTACTACTCGTGCGATGTTGGTCAAGCCTCCCTCAGATTCTCTCACCTTAGCACACCTTACACTTAGGTCCTATGCTGGTGTGATAAGGGGCTATGTAAGGAGACCGTAACTGCCTTGTGTAATCCTTTGTTTTAAATAAAAAATGGAATTTCTTCTTATGATAATGTTTATGAATTTTCAAATGACCGGATAAATATAGTATGAATGTTTTTGATGTATTTTAGAAAAAGGATATTTTAAAAATGTTTATGTAAACCTTAAATAATTAAAAATGTGTAATGATTTTCAAAAAATGGTCTTCTACAATTATGTTCAGTATGAAATTTAGAGTCTAATAAGATCAACTTAATTTTTGATGAATAGTAAAGTATGAATAGTGATTTTATGCTTAGGATTAGTAATGTGACCAAATAGATTAGTAATCTCACTTAAAGAAAGTATTAATATAATCTAGGCACCTTGATTAAGTAATGTAATTCAATAAAATGATTAAATAACAGTTTCATATATTATTATTCAAGTATTAGTTTTTTCGGGTGAATAGTGTTTTTTAATTAAAAATTAAATTTTAAATATTTAGAAAATTATTTTTATAAAATGGATTTCATTTTTGAACTCAGATCATCGATATTATGTTAAGGTAATTTTTGGGGTTTTTTCGGAAAAAATGAATTTTCGATGAATAGTGTATTTATTTAAAAATTAAATTAAAAATATTTAGAAAATTATTTTTATAAAATGGAGTTCATTTTTGAAATCAGAGCATTGATATTTGGTTAAGGTGAAATTTTGGGATTTTTCTGAGAAAGTTTAATTTTCAGTGAATAGTAAAAATACAGTTTTAGGGTTTCAGTATGTTTAATGACATCATGACTGTGTCATGATGATGTCATGAGATATTTTATGGTTTGGACGACCAAAGGTGATGAATTATTGTATTGGGGGCCCCATGTGGCCTTACTCCATTGGAAGTACCATGGGAGGGCCCATGCTTTTGAGAAAACCACTTTTGAGGTGTCCCTTGGCCATTAATGCCTTGTCCCGTCACTTTCCCTATAATTACCAAGCAATCCTATCATCCTTTCGACTCCCCACTCTCCCCCAAAGATGTTCTGGTCTCATTACCTCCCAAGGAGTCCTCCCAAGGTTTCCCCAAGCACTCAATGTCCCAACCTTTGAGTTTTAAGAGTTACGTTTTAAGGTAAGGGATCCGACCCCCTCTCTTTCTTTTCAAGTGATCTCTTTTATGTCATTTCTTTTATGCTCCATGTTCTTATGTTGGAGGATGTTCTTTTATATTCATTATACTGTACTTTTTATGTTAATATGATGAGATACCCCCTCTTACTCTCATCATTTCATTTTATGAACGTTTAAGTGGAGCCGTTAGGCTGCCGAAATTTTTGTAACAGATTCTTTCACCCTTCTCATTTTCAAGTTCTATTTTCTTGTCAAGTATTTCAAGTTACTTTTTATTATGTTGGGGTATGAACTCTATGTCTATCATACTGATCTTTTATTATCATTTGATGATAGACCCCATTTGATCTCTCCAATTCAGTATTTTGAAGTTTTAAGTGGCGTCGTTAGGCTGCCGAATTTTTAAGGGTATTCTTTCACCCATCTCATTCTTTTCAAAGTTCTACTTTCATGTCAAGTCTTTCAAGTTCCTTTTTATTATGTTGGGGTATGACCCCTATATCTATCATACTGATCTTTTATGATCATATGATGAGATACCCCATTTGATCTCTTCAATTCAGTATTTTGAAGTTTTAAGTGGCGCCGTTAGGCTGTCGAATTTTTAAGGGGATTCTTTCACCCTTCTCATTCTTTTCAAAGTTCTACTTTCATGTCAAGTCTTTCAAGTTCCTTTTTAGTTATGTTGGGTAATTATCTCCATATCTATAATACTGAACTCTTATTTTCACATGATGAGAGACCCTATTTGATCTTTTCAAATCATTTTTGTTGAAGTTTAAGTAACGCCGTTAGGCTGCCGAACTTTCATAAGAGAAATCTAATATTTGTCTTCCTTCCATGTTTTTCATTTCAAATGGTATGTCCTTGAAATTTAATTACCATGTTCATTTATCCTTCTTATTCTTTCCATGTACTATTTTATGGATCATTTATGAATGTTTGACCTATGTCCCCTCTCTTTTTAATGTTTTCTAAAACCCCGAAATGTAGCCGTTATGCTGCAGAATTTTCATCTCAAAATGTCTCTCTCTTTTCTCAAAATTATTTTATGTTATAAAGTGAATACTAAAATCTTATCTTTATACAGGGGCATTCACATATATACCAAAATGTTCTATTTTAAATTCTGGGATTTACATACATGAAACCCGCTCTCCCGTTCTGTGGGTTTAAAGTGACGTAAAGATCATGCCTTTAAAGTAGTTTTTAAAACGTTATGATTATGAATTGAAACCCATTTATTTTATGCTATATGGGTTATTTATGAAATGTTTGATGATGATATATGTGGATCACATGATAATAAAGACAAATTAAGGGTCACCCTTAAAGCTCTCCAATGCATTGGGAATTGATGTAACCACTAGAGATTACAATTTTCACGATATCTTGGTGAATAACCATGGTAATTTTCAAATGAAACCTTGGGGATGGACCTTGGTGATATTTTCATGATTGTCTATGTTAAATGATGTAGCCACATCTTAAAGTTATGAAAAATGTTATTTTTATTATAATATGCCACATGATTTCTTTCTCATGCCTTAAAGATCTTTTTCATGACATAGTTGATGTATCTCAAGTTCACATGTTAAATGTTTCTCTTATTCCCTTACTGACCCTTCTTATCACCCTTTATTTTGATGTATGTCCCCAGGTTATGCGATGCAGTAATGATCCTAGGATGAATTTAAGGAGAATCCTTTCAAGTGTTTAAGAATAATGTTTTATGTTGTTTTCATGTATTATGTTCCTGGTTTCCAAGACACTAAAGCTTAAAGATCCTCATTTTTTTGTAATGTAATGAAAGTTTATGTTATAAAAAGGCGGGATGTTATACTTCAAGTATCTTTCATTACTCTTTTGTATTTCTTCTCAGAATCATTGTTTTTGGAAAAATTATTTTTCTTTTCTCCTTTTAATTGAGTATATTTAAGTCTTATGTGACACATATTTTTTTTATTCATATCATCTGACTTCCTTTGGTTACTTTTTGTCCTTTTTAAAGGATTTTTTGAATCCTATATTCTTTTTTTAGAATTTACTAAATTTTCTGGCAAGCTAAGCCAGTTCCACATCTTAATTGGATAAATCAGAACTCTCTTATTTCACTTTGATTTCATTCTTCTTCTTTCTATTATTTTTTTTATATTACTTTCAAAGAAATATTTTCTTTTTAGATCAAGTATTTTTTTCTCATTTTACTTATCTTACATCTCAGATTTATACATCACCAGGGTTCTAATTAATTTTCTAACAATAAGATATTTGACTATTTATGATTCCCTAATAGCTACTGAAATTCCATTCCATCTAGGTGGTAGTACTCTCAGTACTTTCCAGACATGATTTTCTTGTTTGATAGTATCTACAAAGGTAGAGATATTGTTAACAATTTCTATTATCCTTCCATTCATCTAGGTGATGCTTTCTCCTTCAAATATTTTGAATGTGTCAAATTTCAATTTAGCTGTGGCATACCTCATTTTTCTGAAATTGTTAGTTCCTTCATAAGGAACTGCAATTGTCTTCCACATTTCATAAGTAGTCGGGAAGTGAGATACTCTATTGAATTCATCTGGTCCAAGACAACAAATGATATTATTCATATATTTCAAGTTTATGTTGTACTCTAATTCTATATCAGCACTCCATGTTTCGGGTTTTAATGGAATCACATAGGGAGTAAGAATTTTAGAGTAGACTCTGAATGCAATATTTTTTAGATAGATGATCATCCTCGACTTCCAACATCCATAGTTTTCACCATTTAAGTAAGGAACATGAACCATTGACATTCCCTATCCTGTATCAGCCATTGATATCCTTGAGTATAATCCTATAAAACTTTCATCTTTTTATATATTTGAAAAAAGTTCAACCCTTTGATACCAATTTTTGGATCAGGTTATACCAAATATGCTCAGGGGGGGGGGGGAATTGTGTCTTTTACAAATTCTTCTCAAATTTTGATCATTACCAAATTTGTCCTTTAACTTTATCAGAAATTTTATGTAGTATAAAATAAATAGATTGAAGGAAACACATATGTATAGTGGTTCGGGGAACATAAGGCCCCTAGTACACTCCAATAATTCTTTACTCAATGAGCTTGGTGATTTTCACTATCTGGTCCTCTTATCAACAGACCGTCCACAACTGAGTGTAGGAAGTTGACACCATTACATGTTAAGGCTAAAACAACGCCTTCTAGTTCATACACAGAACCAAATACATAGCATAGTATGAGAAGCATGTTACTCAAAATAAAAAGTGTATTTTCTTGATAATACTTTCCGGATGTTCTTCAAAGTTGCAGCAGCACAGAACTGAAAGTAGACGAATCGTTGTCTTCAGAAAAGATGTTCTTCAGGTAAGTGCAGTTCTAAGTTGATCTAGTTGTAATAGATATAGAAATAAATCCCGCAAATCCAACAAAAATGGATTCACTATGGATATTCGATGTAGAATAATAATCTTTAACGCTTTTCCTCTTCTTTAGAAAAATAGAGTTTGATAGATCTTGGTAGCAGCAGATCTACATGACTCGTATATCTCTGTTAAAATTTTAGTCATGAAAAAAAATCGAGTGCTTATACGTTTGATCATTTTTGCGATGATTATTCTTTTTTGTGTAATACAAAAATATCACATATATATAGAATAAAAATGAAAGCTTTTTTTTCAAATATAGAACCACAAATGTCACCTTTAGAATTTTGATATTCAAATGTTTGAATAATAGAGCAGTCATAACTACCCTTAATATTTGGCATGAAAAGATCCTCTTAAATAGATCCTTTGAATCATAATTAAATGGATTTTAATCAGTCAATTAAATTCTTTAAAACTAGGCTTTTAATATGCTTGAAATTATCCTAATAATCTGCATAATGACCATTGCTCGATAAAATTGACATTTAAATTCCTGATTCCATGCATTAGGTTTAACGGCATAAAATTCTTTTCTCATAACATAAGGTTGAAAACGTAAGGTTGATCTTAAACATAAGGTTGATCTCAAAAGTAAGGTTGATCATCCATACATTTTGGAGCTTCAGAACGTAAGGTACATGATCTATACTTTTTTATAAAAACGTAAGGTTGTTTAAAAAAGTAACGTTGATGAAAACGTAAGGTTGTTCACAAAATTAAGTTCGATTAAAACGAAAGGTTGTTCAAAAAAGTAATGTGGATTAACCATAATTTTGAGAAATAGATGTAATGTTTCATACTTACGTTGGGTTCTTCTTCCATAATTTTCTGATAACATAAACGTATGGTTTCTTCCAAATGTAGGGTTCCTTTATCATACTTTTCATATAATGTATGTTTCCTTAACTATACATTTCCAATAAAGTAAACATAGATTTTTATCCTTACGCTACACTCTTCAATGTAGGGTATGAATAGTTTTTCCAGAACATGTTAATACACTAAAATGATTTCCGAACACGTAGAGCATGAACAATGTTAATAGAATATGCTAAAAAGATTTACGAAAACTTTGGAAAATATTCCATGCATGTTAAATGATTTAATATTATTCCAAAATAAGAATATAAAGAATATCAATTTCTTGAAATATAATAAATGTAAAATCATTAGACTAACAAACAAGATTATTTGTGATAATAAAAATCATCATAAAAATAAAGAGTATTGTTCTCAACAATCTCTCCCTAATAATAATAAAATTGAGTATTGTTGAAAAAAAACACTTTCTTAGCCCATAGAAGGTCCTTTAGAACTCTTACCAATCAATATCCTGATGACGCCTCACCTGTTAGATAACATCCCACCATCTCTTGGCGGAATCATGTAGCATGTACGTCACGAGCTTCACCCTATTCTCTGGAGGAGTCTCTATATTCTCAAAGATAGGAAGAATGGCCTCCAACCATGACTCTATAGCGTGTTGTCCTTCATCCCCTAAAAAGGGGGGAGGATGTTTCTGGTGGAACACTCATGTCAATTCTTCCATAGTTGGGATTAAATGTGGTGCTCCCTAGAAATTCTTCATCATTATTATAAAGCAGTCAAGGAACTGTGCATCAGAACCTGCATCTGGTATAATAGCTGGTTCCAAGAAAGGCATGATGGGAGGATATGCTGGTAGTCCCTGATATACCATTTCTAGTGTTTTGTTATCACCCTATACCTGGCATACAATCGGATGAAATATTGGCTTGTATAAACTCTACACAATGTGTTCCCTTAAGCTTTTAACATGGTTTGTCCCTCTTCCAATCCTGGTCATGTAACACTCCCATACACATGGCGTGTTCCTTCTATGACATGGAATGTACTTTAATCTTCCCTCCTTCTCAAGTACTTCTACGTGGATAGAACTACACCGTTCTCTCTTGGGTAACGCTACACATCGTGCATAAACGGAACACGACATGTACAACCTATGTTTCATACAACTATTTCCTTGATCACACGTCTATATACATGGTTGATATCTACCCAGTATGAACAAGAGAGACATGATGTGTACAACCTAATTTTCATCCACCCGTGTCATTAGTCACAAGGTCAGATACATGGTCTCTTCAGTACGGAGTGTGCTCCCATTACCGAGCATGTTCTACCAAACATTTATCAACCTTCTGTCTCTGCTCACACAGTCAGTCACCCGGTTTGAGATTTCACAACATTTACACCCAATACACGGAGTGTACTTAAGAAAAGTTGTTTCTTGCCAAACAGAAGGACACATGTCATGTGTTCATAACATCACACGCTGTGTTGTGTGGGTTTTCGGATAGTAGGGCTATGAAACTTTTCCAGAACCCCTAAAACCTTATAATTTTGTTCAAGGAATGAAAACATTAGACCCATGAGATCCCATACTTAAATAAAACAAAGATTAAAATACTTATTCATATCATAACATAAAAAATTTCAATTAAAGCTCAAACACGATCTTCTAAATTCTGATCCAAGAGGGCCCATAACACCTTAGGGACCAAAGTTTGGCGTCCATCCAAATGTAACTTTACATATTCGAATACCCTATCAAAATAGTAGGTATTCTATCATGGAATCTATCATAACAGAATTCATATCTAGCCCAATATCTATCACAATATCATGAAATCAGTAATGCATCCTAAATGGCATGAAAAGAATGCATTACATTTGATCTTTATCAAGTGCTTATATGATGCATGAGAATTCATAACATAATATAATTTGGTTGAAATAGAAATATAACCTCAATAATATCAATGATAACTACACAAAACAAGGGAATCACCCAACGGTGAAATCAAATCGACTATAACAATTGAAAAACCTGAAAAAAAATTCAATATTCGAGGTAACTTAGCTTTTCCATATACATGAGTTAGCTACTCTAAAGAAGAGCTTATTACCAACTACCCATTCATTCATATCCCTATCTATAGGCTCCAAATATTAATATAATGAAAAAAATAAACTCCTTTGATACCACTATGTAAAGTCTCCATTCCGGGTGCTACCTAAGGGTGCCCCATACCTGGTTGGTCACATAGCCTCAAGTGCATTTCCCCGAACGCCAGAGGCTGCCGAATAGCAGCGAGGGAATTGGGTTTGATAGTGGGGAAACTATAACCTCATTGGTATATTAACACAATGTAAAAAATAGTAAATATTAGCATAAGCAACAATATCATACAATAAATTAAACAGCAGAAGACTGATAGTATAAAAAAATGAATCATATATATATAAATTGTCACGAACCAGGCCGGGTCGTCATCCGACCCGGTGCCCGACCCGGTCCGCGGCAAGGCCCAAAGGGCATTCCCGATCCCCACGGGCTGGCACAAGTGCCCGTGTATCAAAACTAACACATGGGAACGATTTTACCCGAAATAAAAGACAGAAAAACAACTATCCAGATAAATAAAATAAAATTAGAAATAGACAACAAAACGTGCCTTTAAACTATGAACAAGTTTAAAGTCTACAACTTGAAGAAATAACTAAAAAGAAAAGACGACAGCAGAAACTAAAATTTATACTCAAACCTCCCTGCAGAAGAGAGGCTACATCAACACCATTCTGCATGAGAAGTCCAACTGCAACATGAACCACCATCACTGAGCATGAAGTCACAACCTGGAATACACAGAAACAAAGTCTACATACACCCAAAGGTGTATGTAGGGTGTGAGCCAAAATCCCAATAAGACGTCACCCAATAGAAAGGTTCCATTCCACAACATCAAAAAGACAATTTAATGTGTTTATTCAAAATTTTAATTTAAAAATTCTTTTAAAGAAAACATTTACAAGCTAAATGCTAAAAGAAAAACATTAAAAATAACTCATTTAACAAACACGATTTTTAAAGGGGAAGAGAAATGTTCAATATGGGAACACACACACATACTCACACACACACACACCCCCACACTCACACACACACACACATATACTCACACACACTCAAGTGGTCTTCCATATACCGACAGAAGGCACCACGCCAAAGATGGTAGAGCACTACGGGTAAATCCCCTAAGGTTCATCTAGCTCAAGTGGGACCCTAGAACCTCGTGTCTCGGTGAAACGTGGCTTAGAAGGACACGACCCTCAGAAAACATGGCTTAGAAGGCCACGACCCTCAGAACACGTGGCTTAGAAGGCCACGACCTTCAGATATCATGTTTAGTTAGTGTTGCAATCGTCAATCCAGCTAAGTGAAAACGGGACGACACCCATCCGGTTCACTAGCGCACTAGTTCTAGTCTGCCCACCTAGATACCCAGGGTTTTCCCCATGTGCTCAAACAAGTTTCACATTCACATAGTATATTTCTTCCTAATATTGAAGGCCAAACAAGATATTGCACACAAAGGTCACCATTTTCACACCCAAACAACATTTCGAAAACTCACACACGCCAAAAATACCTTTCTAAAAATATATTTGTCGTTACCTAATCATTTCGAAAAAACCACATTTGGAAACACTCAAACAAGAACATAAACAATTTCAAAAAACATAGAAAGCATTATTTTTAATAACACAACAAGGTCTGACACAAATAGACACATCCAATTACAAGAAGGGAGTCGTTCAAAACACTTGCTTAATAATTTGTCCTTAAAACTAGTTTCACACCAACTAAACATCACCTAGAACCCAAATTGAAAACATTGCACCAAAACAACACATATTTTTAGGTTCAAAGACCACTTTAAAATCAATTTCACACACAATTATTCTAAAACCACATTTCCACCATATAAACAATTGATTAAACAATTTTTGGACTTACCCCAATAAGGTCAAAATAAAAAAACATGATCATTTATAAAGAAAGTGAGATTTTCATTACGCACACCTGTCAAACAAATTTTAAAATTCCTTTCGCACAACCTATTAAACCCAACAAATCATTTATACAACAACACGCATGTAGACAACAAATGCATACTATTTCAGAAACCCAATTTTCATCAAATGAACATGCCAACACATTATAAACATAGATCGCTCATGCAACTAATTCATAGAACATATTAAAATTAAACTAAATAAACAAATTAAATTATCTAAATGATGCAAAGGCATGGAACCACCTACCTCAAATAGGAATGGGAAAACGACATGGCGCAAAAACTCCCATTGCGTAATGGTCGCACCGCACTGCACCGTCAAACAGGTCCTAAAACAGCAGATCGATATACAGGCTCAATAATGATGTTAACATTATAATAATAATAATAACAACAATAATAATAACTTGAAAATGATAATAGTAATATCAATAACATAATAATAACATAATAATAATCACGGCAATCTAAATAATAATAATATTTTAATAATAATAATAACAATACAATGATATAATAATAATAATACTAACATAATCATAATAATAATGATAATAACATAATAATAAGAATAATAACATAATAATATTATCATGGTAATAATAATAATAACAACATTAGTATAGTAATAAAAATAACTTAACAATAATGTAATAATCGTAACAATAATAATATAATAATAATAAAATTGTTATTGACATAATAATAATAGTACATAAAAATAATTATAGTAATGATATAATAATAATATTAACATATTAATAATAACCAATCTATAATAATAATAATGATCACATAAACTATAATTTTATAATAAAATATTAATAACATATTAAATAAAATTGAATAACAGAATAAATTAAAATAAATAAATAAAACTAACCTGTGTGGCAGAGTGGAGGAAGGAGAAAGAAAAAAAGAAGAAGAAGAGAAGAAGAATAAGAGAAGAAGAAGAAGAGAATAAGAATAAGAGAAGAAGAAGAATAGAAGAAGAATAAGAGAGGAAGAAGAAGAGAAGGATAGGGGGGCACGGCAGAGAGGGGCTGGTCCGACGTGGGTTCGGTGTTGGTGTAGCATGGGAGCAGCGGAGTCGGAGGAGGGAGGCGTGGCCGACGCGGTCCGGCGGTCTGCTGGGAGGGCATGGAGAACAGGGATGGGCGCTGCAGCAATGTCCAGCAAAACAGAGGAGGAAAAAAAAGGAGAAGAAGAAGAAAGGGGAGAAGAAGGGGAGGTGCGGGTGAGAAGGGGGGTGCGGCAGTGAGGTGCGGCAGCGAGAGGGGTGCGAGAGCGGCGCAGCAGAGGCGGCCCAAGGCGGAGGCGAGTTCGGTGCGGCCGGTCCGTTGCGGGTGCAACCCGGGGTGTATGAGAGGGAGGATGAGGAAGGGGGGGATGGATTGGCGGAGGAAGAAGACAGAGAGAATAAAAATGTTGGGGAGAAGGAAAGGAAGAAGAAAAAAAAAATAAAAAGAAAAGAAAAAAAAGAAGGGGGTGCGGCGCGCCAGGGGGAATAGGGTGAGGGGAGAGACCCGAAACCCTAAAGGGATTAAAAAAACAATAAAAAAACAAAAAAAAACAAGAAAAAAAATAAAAGAAGGGAAAAAAATAATAAATAAAATAGTAATAATATAAATAATAAGGTGGAAAAAGAATGAGGATAAAAATATATAAATAATAAGGTGGAAAAAGAATGAGGATAAAAATAATATGACTCATTTGATAACACCAAAGTAAAATAAAGAATTATATTAGCTAAGATAACAATAACAATAATAATAAAATTAACGAAACAATAATAATTGTAATAAACTAAAATAGAAATAATAATAATAATCTCAATTGACATTATCATGAATATTATTATTAAAAGAAATGTTGATTCATTTTATTTCATTAATTAAACATCAGCAAGGTGTGTGGTGAACCGGGCGGGGCCGCGCGGTGACTCAAACGAGGCCGCGCAGCTTCGACGACATTGCACTGGATGCAAACAACCAAAACACAGATAACTTGAAATCTTAAGTCAGGTTTTGACCCGAAGTACCTGACACAAAGAAGTCATGTTTTGACCCGAACTACCTGACACAAAGAAAATTAATAAAATAAATAAATTAAAAACGACTGGTGTGACAATTCTCCCCACCATAAAGCTTTCCGTCCCCGGAAATCCACAACTAAGGTTGAGACCAAAAGTAAGAAACGACATCCCTTTAAGGATTAAATAGGATCACTATGAAAAAGAGAGAAAGGAGGAAAACACATCGTGCTCAGAGGAGGTGACTAAAAAGACCGCCTCAAGAAACTCGTAAAAGAGCTTCTGATATGCATCGCCCGCCCCAATGAGGTGAAACAACTCCAGTTGATTAATCAAGGAAAGGAACTCTCGCACTCACGAGAACCAACTTCACAACACGAACATAACAAACACCATTGAATGAAGACTACGTCGTTTGACTGGAATTAACAAACAAGACCAAACACGTTCATGGAGCACTCTTATCACCTATCACCAGCTCGTATTTAGAAATAGAACCAAAAGGTCAACATGTGGAAGCCCGAAGGACTCGCTACCATTAAGAACTCACTAAATCTTGAGATGAGATTGGAAAACCAACACGGGGAGGTTCAAGCGGACTCCCCGACACTAAAAAAAATTCCAGCACTGATTCATTCTAGAAACATTCGTATGAGACCCAATTTGGGTCTCCCCACCATTAAGAACTTACAAATGTCCAAGGAGAGAATAGAAAACCAACATGGGGAGGTCTGGGCAGACTCCCCACCATTAAGGAAAGGCCAACACCGATTTATTCCAGAGACCTTTGTGTGAGACACATCGTGGGTCTTGCCACCATCAAAATGAACAGAGGATGCAGAACTTTGAGAAATTCTCGATGGTAACCAAACACCCCACCACAAGGGGAGGGGAGGGAGGGGCCTAACCACCCGGGTGTCAAAATCATGACTTAAGACCTGACCAACACATCCACATCCCAGGATGAGCATTATAAAATTTTGGGACTGATTTTTCCCCAACAGACTCTCAAGTACCACTAAAAGTGAGTGCATCCAGTGGGACGCAACCCCCAATACTTTAAGGCAACGAGATGAACACGCCTCTACATGGTCACGAAAACCTTATGCAACCAGACAGTTCGTTCGGAGGAGAACAACCATAGAAGACCATTTAAGCTGCTTTCACTTTCAACACTGATAACAGAAATAATTTTGGGGTCTCATACACTCTCGGGGTTCCTGACCACGCGCCAGCTTCACTCCGAGGCCTGTGGCTGGAGCCCCGATGTTTGAAGCATCTTCTGCCTCGTAGTCAGGCATGGAAGACTCCCGAACAGAGCTTCTCCTTTTGGTGTCACACGCAATCACACTACAACCAAGGAAACACCAGTAACCACAACACATTTCGACATCCAACTGATCGTACACTGAACATTTACCAACACAAGAGCTTTAATGGTGCATGCACATCACCCTTTGACACACTGAATTAGAACACGACACCACGAATCGTCACCTGAACATGGTCATTTCTGTTGAGAAGAACACTATACAGAGAGGGACTTCAAACTGAGTCTTAAACAACACGTGATTCCTGCAGACGACCATAATATCCCCATGTGACTGGGTCTGCCACACTAGTGGCCTAACGTAGACCCTTTCTTAAATGAAACCAACAAAGGACCAAAGGTTATTTCGAATATGGCCAGAATCGGCCACTCTAGGTTGCTTCCACCTTTTTCCCACTAGAATCTCTTCACCGTTTCCAAATAGAACTTTCAAATCAATGAGGTCAAACTTCACCCTTTACAATCAGAGAGATGTTACACTGCAAGACATCGCCAAAAATGACCCTTGCAACCGATGTAGATACTACAAAGCCCTCCAGGAAACTGGTCAACATTGAAAATTTCGAACCGCCTTCACCCTTCCTCGCTAGATTTCCTTTCGATGTTTCCAGGGGAAACCTTCAAATATGAAGACATCAAGACTCATACCCAATGAATCGAACAACTAGAATGACCAAAACTCCCTTCAACTCCCCTCGCATCTGTCATCCCACTGCGAGAGGATCCACTTAGTTGCAAAAAGGAGAGGTGAGTTCCATTCTAGAATTCAAGATGATTTTCCTCTGATCAACTGGAGGGTCGGCCAATGGCGAATTGCCCATGGCCACACTTTAATCACATGTCAGCACTTTATGGGGGGGGGGGGGGGGGCGTACACTACTCAAGAAAAAAAACATGGACCAAAATCAAACTGGTCCAATGATCAAGACATACCACAAGAAAACACCAAACGTGCAAGGGAAACCACTGCAAGGGCTCCCCGATGTACTCTTCAAAGGAATTTAATACCCACATGATTGCATACCAACTTACAAACAAGAACTCAAACTCGGGACACAAACCATTCAGAAAGAATACACAGCTCAAAATTCCACACATCCAATCATCTCAAAAACACAAGGACGTGCCACACAAACACCATTTACTAAAACACCAATTTTATTCCCTTTAACAAAACATTTTGAAAATAAGAAAACCCAGCGGGTTGCACAAACACCAATGGCGTCCCATGAGCCTCTCACATGCATGTTATCATGCCGCACTGACATGCACCTTATGTCCATCCAGGCACTCATCCACTCGTACCATTAACCATTTCCCTTTTCACATACACCCGTGCATGTGGTTGCCCATGAGAGCGCCAAGGATCAAAACCAAACCTTTCCATTTTTTTTCAAAACCAAAACATCCAACCCACACTTTTCAAACCTCACACATCATTTCATTTTCAAAGCGCTTCATTTGAAAACATTTTCCAAGACCAAAAATTTTTTACTTAAAAACCAAATTTCCACGAATCCAGAACAAGGAGATGATAAACAGAGCAGGAAGAAACTAGGTACAGTGGTTGATTGGAAAGTATGGTTGGCGGCCATACGCCAATCACGCCACTGGCAACAGAGAGTATTTTAGGACAGTGTCCCCGGCTCCACAAGGCTTGCTAGACCCTGCGAGCTCACTAAGACCACTGACCTTACTCCCTTTTCATTTCCCCTTAGACACGATCATCTGCAAGAACTAAAAACTCAGACAAACCTCAACATACTTTGGTAACTCGAGTCCCACCATGAGGTGTGCTGGCCAGGCACCTTACTCGTAGCCAGGACGTCAAGTCCCGACAAATTTAACTCATGTCTACCGTGACTCTATCCCAAAAGAAAACGACCCAAGAGAGCAAACCTTGCCCTCTGATACCATTTTGTCACGAACTAGGCCGGGTCGTCATCCGACCCGGCGCCCGACCCGGTCCGCGGCAAGGCCCGAAGGGCGTTCCCGATCCCCACGGGCTGGCACAAGTGCCCGGGTATCAAAACTAACACATGGGAACTATTTTACCCGAAATAAAAGATAGAAAAACAACTAACCAGATAAATAAACTGAAATTAGAAATAGACAACAAAACGTGCCTTTAAACTATGAACAAGTTTAAAGTCTACAACTTGAAGCAATAACTAAAAAGAAAAGACGACAGCAGAAACTAAAACTTATACTCAAACCTCCCTGCAGAAGAGAGGCCACATAAACACCATTCCACATGAGAAGACCAACTGCAACATGAACCACCATCACTGAGCACGAAGTCACAACCTGGAATACACAGAAACAAAGTCTACATACACCCAAAGGTGTATGTAGGGTGTGAGCCAAAAGCCCAATAGGACGTCACCCAATAGAAAGGTTCCATGCCACAACATCAAAAAAACAATTTAATGTGTTTATTCAAAATTTTAATTTAAAAATTCTTTTAAAGAAAACATTTACAAGCTAAATGCTAAAAGACAAACATTAAAAATAACTCATTTAACAAACACTATTTTTAAAGGGGAAGAGAAATGTTCAATATGGGAACACACACACATACTCTCTCACACACACACCCCCATACACACACACACACACACACACACACATACTCACACACACTCAAGTGGTCTTCCATATGCCGACGGAAGGCACCACGGCAAAGATGGTAGAGCACTACGGGTAAATCCCCTAAGGTTCATCTAGCTCAAGTGGGACCCTAGAACCTCGTGTCTCGGTGAAACGTGGCTTAGAAGGCCACGAACCTCAGAAAACGTGGCTTAGAAGGCCACGACCCTTAGAACACGTGGCTTAGAAGGCCACGACCCTCAGATATCATGTTTAGTTAGTGTTGCAATCGTCAATCCAGCTAAGTGAAACAGGGACGACACCCATGCGGTTCACTAGCGCACTAGTTCTAGCCTTCCCACCTAGATACCCAGGGTTTTTCCCATGTGCTCAAACAAGATTCACATTCACATAGTATATTTCTTCCTCATATTGAAGTCCAAACAAGATATTGCACACAAAGTTTACCATTTTCGCACCCAAACAACATTTCGAAAACTCACACATGCCAAAAATACCTTTCTAAAAATATATTTGTCGTTACCTAATCATTTCGCAAAAACCTCATTTGGAAACACTCAAACAAGAACATAAACAATTTCACAAAACTTAGAACGCATTATTTTTAATAACACAACAAGGGATGACAGAAATAGACACATCCAATTACAAGAAGGGAGTTTTTCAAAACACTTGCTTAATAATTTGTCCTTAAAACTAGTTTCACACCAACTAAACATCACCTAGAACCCAAATTGAAAACATTGCACCAAAACAACACATATTTTTAGGTTCAAAGACCACTTTCAAATCAATTCCACACACAATTATTCTAAAACCACATTTGCACCATATAAACAATTGATTAAACAATTTTTGGACTTACCCCAATAAGGTCAAAATAAAAAAAACATGATCATTTATAAAGAAAGTGAGATTTTCATTACGCACACCTGTAAAATGAATTTTAAAACGCCTTTTGCACAACCTATTAAACCCAACAAATCATTTATACAACAACACGCATGTAGACAACAACCACATACTATTTCAGAAACCCAATTTTCATCAAACGAACATGCCAACACATTATAAACATAGATCGCTCATGCAACTAATTCATAGAACATATTAAAATTAAACTAAATAAACAAATTAAATTATCTAAATGATGAAAAGGCATGGAACCACCTACCTCAAATAGGAATGGGAAAACTACATGGCGCAAAAACTCCCATTGCGTAATGGTCGCACCGCACTGCACCGTCAAACAGGTCCTAAAACAGCAGATCGATATACATGCTCAATAATGATGTTAACATAATAATAATAATAATAACAACAATAATAATAACTTGAAAATGATAATAGTAATATCAATAACATAATAATAACATAATAATAATCACGGAAATCTAAATAATAATAATATTTTAATAATAATAATAACAATACAATGATATAATAATAATAATACTAACATAATCATAATAATAATGATAATAACATAATAATAAGAATAATAACATAATAATATTATCATGGTAATAATAAAAATAACATCATTAGTATAGTAATAAAAATAACATAATAATAATGTAATAATCGTAACAATAATAATATAATAATAATAAAATTGTTATTGACATAATAATAATAGTACATAATTATAATTATAGTAATGATATAATAATAATATTAATATATTAATAATAACCAATCGATAATAATAATAATGATCACATAAACTATAATTTTATAATAAAATATTAATAACATATTAAATAAAATTGAATAACAGAATAACTTAAAATAAATAAATAAAACTAACCTGTGTGGCGGAGTGGAGGAAAGAGAAAGAAAAAAAGAAGAAGAAGAGAAGAAGAATAAGAGAAGAAGAAGAAGAGAAGAAGAATAAGAGAAGAAGAAGAATAGAAGAAGAAGAAGAGAGTAAGAAGAAGAGAAGGAGAGGGGGGGCACGACAGAGAGGGGCTGGTCCGACGTGGGTTCGGCGTGGGTGTAGCAGGGGAGCAGCGGAGTCGGAGGAGGGAGGCGTGGCCGACGCGGTTCAGCGGTCTGCTGGGAGGGCGTGGTGAACAGGGAGGGGTGCTGCAGCAATTTCCAGCAAAACAGAGGAGGAAAAAAAAGGAGAAGAAGAAGAAAGGGGAGTAGAAGGGGAGGTGCGGGTGAGAAGGGGGGTGCGGCAGTGAGGTGCAGCGGAGAGAGGGGTGTGGGAGTGGCGCAGCAGGGGCGGCCCAAGGCGGAGGCGAGTCCGGTGTGGCCGGTCCATTACGGGTGCCACTCGGGGCATAGGAGCGGGAGGATGAGGAAGGGGGGGGGGCTGGATAGGCGGAGGAAGAAGACGGAGAGAATAAAAACGTGGGGGAGAAGGAAAGGAAGAAGAAGAAAAAAAATAAAAAGAAATGAAAAAAAAGAAGGGGGTGCGGCGCGCCAGGGGGAAGAGGGTGAGGGGAGAGACCCGAAACCCTAAAGGGATTAAAAAAAACAATAAAAAAACAAGCAAACAAAATAAAATAAGGGAAAAAATAATAAATAAAATAGTAATAATATAAATAATAAGGTGGATAAAGAATGAGGATAAAAATAATATGACTCATTTGATAACACTAAAGTAAAATAAAGAATTATATTAGCTAAGATAACAATAACAATAATAATAAAACTAACGAAACAATAATAATTTTAATAAACTAAAATAGAAATAATAATAATAATCTCAATTGACATTATCATGAATATTATTATTAAAACAAATGTTGATTCATTTTATTTCATTAATTAAACATCAGCAAGGTGTGTGGTGAACCGGGAGGGGCCGTGCGGTGACTCAAACGAGGCCGCACAGCTTCAACCACATTACGCTAGATGCAAACAACCAAAACACAGATAAGTTGAAATCTTAAGTCAGGTTTTGACCCGAACTACCTGACACAAAGAAGTCAGGTTTTGACCCAAACTACATGACACAAAGAAAATTAATAAAATAAATAAATTAGAAACGACAGGTGTGACATAAATAATGATTCATGCCACTATTATATTTGGAACCATCCAATCAAGTCACAATTCTGTAAATACAATACTAATACCAAATTAAAGAAAATAGTAAACTCCAATAGTATCGCAAGACTCAGCTTAGTCCCATGCTCTCTGGCTCCAATAACACTCAAGTATCTGATGAAGAAGGGTGCTTTCCCTTATCTATACTTGCAACCATATAGTCTATTTGGGTCTAAAATAATGACCCAAATAGGCTGTGAGATGAATAACTATAGGCAACCACGAAATGATGTATTCCTAATTGTCAGTTAATATATATAGCAGGTAATAAGCAGAAATGAAGCAATAAACTAAGGTGTACTCAAAAGTAAAGAATCCTATAGTTTTCAATTACATTCATTAAAAATTAATAATTATTCAATCATAGAATAATTTATCCTCAGGATCTAGCCTAATCTTTGAATCCCCTATGTAATAGAAAAATAAATGTCACAAAAGACCATTAAACAAACAAGTAAGACAGAGTCCAAGCGTGTGCTTTGGCTTGGCAAGCTCGTCACATTCATCAAACATTCACAACAACCCTCTATGAAAGTTCTCACATTCTAACCCCTCTGGTTTAACATATCATCAATTCATTTAAAAACGAACACCTAGGTAGCTGTCACTGTTAATTCCCCCTTGGCTTGCATAGCAACAATAAAATATAGTGACTTCATGGAATCTCTCACAGTCAATTCCCTATGGTCCAACATTCATTTAATAACGACCCCATGGGTAACTCTCATGGTCTAAGCCCTCTGGTCTATAACCACTTGGCAGTTCTCATAGTCAGTACCTCTAGGTCAACATAACAACAATTATAAATAAATAACCATAACTTGGGAATCTATCACCGTCAATCCCCCTTGGTTATACTTTCACAATGTGAACACATGCATTTCATATATATAGTAACACCATCCTAAAAACCTGAGTCTTGGAAAACAAAGCAAGCCTAACAGGAATTCAAGACCAAACATCCATAATCAGTAAAACATGGTAAACACACCCATAATCAAGGTATTAAAATTTAAAGCTAATCAATAACCCTTTATAAAAAAACTATAACATGCATTAAATAGGATTATATTCAAATACTCTCAATACCCCAAAAGGGTATTCAACAATTTAAGCATATATAACCCAAATACAATCCAATAAAGTCACAAACCACCTACCTTGATATTTTACAATGAAAACTCTAAAACATCGACCCTTGAGTCGGCCTAGAAAGACATAGATCTATGAAGAGAGCCTCTAGGGGAAGAGAGAAATCACCAGTGGGAATCCAACACACCCAGCAGTGTCTCAACTAGATCTTGGATAGAGGAACATGGGGAGCTCAACGTTTCTCGACCATTCATTACTCTCCCATACAAGACATGAGAAGAAGAAGAGCATTCTGGAGTAGATACGTAACCCAAGTCTGATTAATCCATTAAAAAGAAAAGTACATGGCATGTTCATTTAATGTACATGCCATGTAACAACCACAACCAGAACCCACTTTAGGTGGTCTGCCACGTCACCTACACAACCATGTACTCAGCCTATACATGACCAGTACATGGCTATACGTGGCAACCAAGAACACGTCGTGTACTCAAGAGTACACAGTGAGTACTTAGAAAATTTCCAAATTCTTCATTTGTCATAAAAAACAACCCAAAATAAAGATCCATACCCGAAATGAAGATTCGAGTTCTTACATGAAATCTCTCACATGACCTTTATTAGGGCCTGCATGAATTTCCTAAAATTTTCATTCTTTGATGAAACAATAATACCATGAAAATATATATAATTGATATCATATTGGATGTAGATTTACCTATATATTCCCATGATAAAATTGAATGATTTCATATTCATAATTACTAGATCCTAGATATTCTCATATTTATCCACCACTAAAGAATAATATGGGAACCTATTAGGTTTCTTTATTATTTCCCCCCATAGGAGTATAAAGTTATATAAATTTAAATGATTATTCTACTTTTAACTTTAAAAGTGATTTTAATTTCTTAGAAATAAAATAATTTGATTCCCACATATCAAAAAAGGGATAAAATATACTAAAATATACTACGATAGTATATAAAAATATAGTAAACCCATATCAAATATAATATTGGAATTTATTATAACAAATATATAGACTATACTCCCCAAGGTAACCCTATGTTGCGTAGTCGTTCTTAGGTGGAGATAAAACTACCTTATAACCTCGAACACCACATCTTCCTGCTTAACAAGATCTCCCAAATGGTGGATAGGTACTCTGATTGACTGTGTGTTAATTTTTTTCTAAGATATCTAGGTTGGTTTTCCTTATTTACTCATAAAATCTAATATATTATTATTTTAGAATATATAAGGAATATCATGAAGGAACTAGAGTTATCCCTGAACTAGAAACCTCGGTTAAATCATGGAAAAGATCGATGGGAATTCCTAATCCTCGTGGGTTGGTTACAAGCTCTTATGAATCAAGAACTAACTTTGAAAATTATTTTTCCAACAAAAAAATAATGAAATATATAAATAAGGAAAACTTTCCCACACAAAGTCATTCAATTAAATACAATATTATATGAAAAAATAGGTAAACCAAAATACATAGGAAAATGAAAAACCATTTCTATGTGATATGATAGACAACATCCCACCATGTCACCATCAAACTCTCAAAACCCACTAACATGGATACCCATCACTACCCTATGGTTCCCTTCCTTTACTTTCATTAGATAGAAAAATATCTACAAACACCCAAAGGTAAGTTTCAGGAGTAATATGAACAAGACCAGTGGGATCCCACCAAGTGTTTTAAAGGAAATATTAATACAAAAAATACAGTTAAAATAATTTACATAAAATCAAGGCATGAAATATAGTTTTACATATTTCAAAACTAAACATGTAAATTCAACATTAAATATAATTTTTCTAAAACAATACAAAATTAAATCAATTTTTCAAATCATCCATAAATAACCATTTTATAATAGAGAAACGTAGAAATTAATTCCAAGGATAGATTAGTCTTTGGTTAACTAGTATCCTCACCCCTCATAGATCAAATTACTAAGTGCATAAAATTTCCAAGAATAGATGATCATTGATATGAGAAAAACCCAACAAGTGAACCATTTTTCATAACATATTTTAGTTAGAGTTGTGACATAAGTTCATTCTATGTAGCCACAAACCATCCTAGTGCGATTTACTAATCTATCCCCCTCTTAAATACCCTAGGTTTATGTGAGCTATAACCCACACTTGGAGGCTTCCAATTTCCCAAATGAACCAAACTTGGAGGCTTTCATTTTGATAGTTGAAATCATTTCAAGGGAATATCACACAATAATAATCAAACTACCAAAATTCATAATAAAACATTCTTTGAATTACATTTCTATTTTCAATTTAAAATTAGAAATCAATTTTACAAAAGAATCCCAAACTATCACATTTATAGTGTCATTAATCATTCCATTAAATAATTTAAAAAACAATAATTTTAAATGAAAAGGAAAGCATGGTTTATAAATAATGTATTTTCATGAAACCACCCACCATAAACACATTTAATTTCCAACAACCAAATGGTATCCTCAAGATAAATGTATGGAAGGATCCAAGAAGAAATAAAAAGTACCTGTCATATGACTCAAACTAGGAAAATCTCATTCACTGGACTCTAGATAAACATTTTTTAAGGGAAACTACATACATCTAGTCTGAATGAATGGAAAATGCTAACATGATCAAAACTGAGTAGGAGATATCATCGAATTTATTCATTTGGAAGAATAGGAGGACATATAGAATACACACTAAAACCATATTTATCCAAAATAACCTAAAAAAGGAAGGAAGGTGGTGGATTTTAGAGAATAAATTGAGCTAAGGATGCATTAAAATCCTCTACAGAAAAATTTCACCTTAATCATTCAATGGGTGTAACTAACCCTAAAAATAATGAGGATGATTCAGTCATTTAAAAAATCTAAAAATATCAACCCCATGATATGAACATGCTCACTACGTTCATGGTGGATTCATTTTAACCTGCCTAAGAGGCTGGACATGGTGACTAACCTAGGAATTGAGTTTAAACATTTGTTGTGTAAAACCGAATAGGTCATCCACCATGATGTGGTGAGGCCATATTCGCAAGGTTCCCCCTAGAGACTCCCACACTCTATGCTCAAGACCATTCCTATACTAGTTGTGTTGAACTCCCTTATTAAAAAAGGATATATTGAGGAAAAATAAATCCTAGAGCATGTGGTGGTCTATCCCATCCTACATCATAAAAAACAAAAAATACACCCGTAAACAACAAGAACCAACTGACATGTCCCAATCCAAAAAAACAAATTCAATGATTTTAAACATGAATAAATTAAAATAGGGATGTGAAAATCTCCACATCATAGTACATTTTTCCTTATAAATTTATATTGATAAAGGATTGTATGAGAATAGATGATGTAATTTCTCAGCCATATATGATTCTCACTCCCATGTCTTGTGTGAATTTTTTTCGCCTTACCAGAACACTCAGAATAATGAAATAGAATTCGTATTTAGTATCTTATATTGAGTATCATCTATACAGACTGATTTCTTGACCACCGAAACATCTAGTTCCACGTTAAGATACATATTGAGCCGAGACACATGGAAAACATCAAGGATAAATGTTAATTAATATGATAAATTTAAAAAATAATTCACCATTCCAGCCTACTCAGTGATCTTAAAATTTACCATGAAACTCATAGCCAATTTTATTTGATTCACAAGATAATGGTGGCCTAATAGGTGTAATAAATTCAAAAATACTTGGTCACCATCTATAAAATAAAAAATATGGTGTCGAAGATCCATATAATACTTATACCAACTGTGGGATATCACTAACCATTGATGAAAAGTATGAATCTTCACTGATATCTCTCAAACAATTTTATATTCAATTAGATGAATCTCAGCCACCTATGGCCAAAAAGGTTATTTGAAAGGATTCCCAAACAATGACTCAAAGGGATCCATTTTTATGGATGGTTGGTAACTATTATTATAATAAAACTCTACGAGCCCCAAATAACTATCCGATGAGCCATAAAATTCTAAAACACCAACAGTGAGAATATCTACTAGAATATGAATTTATTACACTATAAAGATACTTTATAAGGATAGTAAGCTATGAAAAACCTAAATTGAAAACATGTCACATCCAAGAGGCCTTTCAGAAATGAAGAGGTAAACTGAGAGTCATTTTCTAAAATAATAGAATAATAAGTCACATGCAACCTCATGATCACATGATTGTATAAATTTACTAAGTCCTCAACCTGAGTGGTGTCCCATAATAGAATTTAATGAGACAAATTGGTTAATAAATAAATCACCACCAATATAGTATTCTTACCATGGGGATTATATGGTAACCCAATGATAAATCCAATAGATACATCTATCCATTTTATGAAATGCATTGGATGAGGTTAATGATATCTAGAAGGTTTTGTTGTTCAACATTATTATGTTGAAAAGTAAATCAATGTGAAAACGAATAATTCTTTTCATGTTTCATAAGTGGACACAAAAACCAATTATTCATGTCATAATACATTTTCATTATACCATGATGAAAAACCCATTGAGAACAATGAAAAATTCCACACTAACCTTCCTCATAAATGATGGAATGAAAAACCATTTTCTGAAGTAAATAAGGCCCTCTATGTATAATGAAAATTAAAAAATAGTCTAAAAACCATATAAATAATTCTTGATACACCCAAAATCATTCATGTCATTTCTCATAAAAATAAACTTGAGAAGAGATGACATCATTTCAGCACTAGCCAAAACCTTACTAGTATCTTTTAGTGAGGCCCCGACAATGATTATTTAATTATATTTATCATTGTTTTTTAAAATTTGGCTTATAATAATTTTTAAAATTTAAAAGTTGGGGTTTCCAACATAAGTTCACGGCTAGCACATAGTTAGTAGAAACCATGAATAGACCATATAAGGGTGTTTGTAACCTTTATAGAGAATCCCACATAGCTAGTGACTGGTTTCCCTAATTATACATCATGCCCAAGAAATGTGCCTTGGGTGTTCTATAAGGGATTCATGGTTGGAATATGGTTTGGAAAACCATGCGGCCAAAGAGTGAATAGTTTCCAAGTGGGTTATTTTTTTTTAAATTCCCATTTCTCTCCCCCTTTTCCCTTAATCTTCCAAATAACTCTCCCCCTCTCCCACTCATTATACTCTACAAAAATGGGGGATCCCTCATTCATGGTCTCCCTTCCCCCTCTCTCTCTCTCTCATTGGGTGTTTGATTTTCTTTACATTTCTTTGTATGATCCTCTAATCTATGAATTTCTCCTACTTAATCACCTTCTTCTTCCCCCTTCTAAATTTACTTATTGTAGAGTGAGGTTTTTCAAAATCTAGGTCATTCTCATGGTCTTATTTTTGTGTGTTTTCATTCTTGATAGAGTTAATTCCATCATGTGGGATTCCATGTAATCTATTTATGTGTGATTGAATTTCACGCATTGAATGCTGTGATTTTGTCTTTGATTTGATATAGTTTAACCTATGTTGAAGCCGTTAATTTGAAAACTATCATTTTATTATTATTTTACAGTGTGTTTCCAATATTAAATAGTTTTTATATTCTATGTATGGTGGTTATAGGGCTTCAAAATGGTTTCTCACTAATTTTTAATATTTTCCATAAACATTTGTTATGGCTTTTCCTGGTTAAAGCATGTTCCAAGTAGGGTTT
Organism: Viscum album; assembly: GCA_963277665.1. Classification (NCBI taxonomy): domain Eukaryota; kingdom Viridiplantae; phylum Streptophyta; class Magnoliopsida; order Santalales; family Viscaceae; genus Viscum; species Viscum album. The sequence goes on along the minus strand of OY728127.1, from coordinate 1,511,602,124 downwards.
GAAAAATAAATAAACTTAAATGTTTAATTGGTTTTCAACTAATTTATACCATTTAAATTAAAAAAATGGTATTTTGGTATTTTTATTGGTTCTCCATAAACTCCCAATGGATTTTTTTGGTTTCCTAAAGATCCTCTAAGTGATTTATAATCCACAGGTTTATAAAATGTGTCTTATATACATAGAAATTTATATTCATATATATAAGAGACCTATTTTCACATATTCAAACATAGAATAAGGAATATATGCATTGGGAAATGGTATATATATATATATGTATAAAGATGTATATGTATCAAAGTGTGAAGAATTTTTTCTTGAAACACCAAGGCTATGGTATAAAATGTGTTATTCAAATGATCAATATTTATGTCCATGTGAAGGCCTAGTCAACATAATGAAAATGTGGAATGTTTTTTCCTTGTATTTGTAATTGGCACATGAAAAGAGTGGTGTTTATTTGGAAATGGTTTTGAATTATTACAATAATGAGGCTTAGTTGGCACTTTCTAAATCAATTAAATCCAAGACATTTATGTGTTTGTGGAAATAAAATTTGGTATGACATGAATGTTGGTATGATTTTCAGAAAAATTGGATTCACATTGGTTGAGTTGGTAGGTGAGGTGTTATTCTTTTATTTCTTTTCATTTCTATGTTATTGAGCTTTGGTTTTTTCTACTAAAACTCCCCTATGTTTTACACTTATGGAAATGATACATGGGAACCTCGGGAACCGAGGTGGGAATTATAAGAATAGTAGATTGGTGAGGTAGAAGGGCCGAGTCCTGGGCATCTCTAACAGGTTAATGATTCAATGATAACTAAATGATGTGGACATGGATAATTTCCATTTGAAATTTGGGTTCATCCTCTCCAATGGGTAATCCATGGGATGTTTGTCCTTATGGAATCTAGGTTTGTCCCCCCCAATAGAACATGAACTAAAATATTATATGTTTGATCACATAGATATTATGTACCTAGAACCACACAAACATATATATTTATAGATTTCCCATAGATCTTCCTCTCATTAACTTAGGTTTTCCAAGGTATTATTTCAAAATAATCACATTCTTAGTTTATTATTATGTCTAAAATGATGAAAAAAAATTATAACACATTTTTTTTGTAACACCTAATGATATCCTCTTTATTTTCATTATTTCTCACTAAGAATATTTCATTATCAGCTCATCCCCTATTATAAATGATAATGGAAAAATCTCTCATTATTCAGAATTTTTTTTTGGTAATTAAAGATGAAAATTGTTTCTTTTTCTAATGAACTATCATGTTACATATTTTTAAAGGACATGGGAAACCTTATTTCTATATATTAATATTTCTAAACTATTTGTAAATGGTTTTCTCTTTAAAGGTATGACATATGGCATAGTTTTTATTTTTTATCCATAATAATTTTATTTCTCATGCCTATATCTCAATCACGTTTCAGTTTTAGCTCCGTTTTATCTTTTATTCTCACTCATGGGTAATTTTGGTTCTATTAGATGGGTACTGACTTATATAGTCACAAGAAGAAAAGAATATTTTTTTAGTTTATTTTTAATTTCAGTTTCTTTTATTACACTATCCACTTAAGATTTTATAACTTTCAATGGATTGATGGTAGCTATAGTTTCTAGTTAGTGAAGTAGAGCTTTTTATGGTAGGAATATTTCCCTTATAGGAGAGGGTGTTCAGAGGGTGATGAATGTTTTCAGTGCTCATTCCTATTTCATTTCATTCTATGTTTGGATACTAAGTTTTGGTTTATTTATTTTTCTCGGGTGTGGATGGTCGATATATGAATGTGTCATTCTTGAATTTTATTTACTTTCCAATAATTATTTAATTAATATTTATGGTATAAATAAATCCTAAGTGTGTTTTCCTTATATATTAGGTACTTTTTCTAAATAGTACTATTCCCTTCAGGCCTTATCACAGACCAGGTCAAGCATATGAAATAATGATGACTCCAGTTGGTTAATGAAAAAATGGTATCATAGGAGGAGTTGGGTTCTTTACTCTATAGGAACCTTGGAAATTTCATAACTCATCCTTGTTATTTCAGATGTATCGAAGATGGATATATAACCATCATCGCTCAAGAGGTGGGTGGGTTAGTGTTTGATCACTACTACTCGTGATGAAACTTGAGTTACCATGGGTAGTGGGGATTTGAATTTAGAGTTAGAAATTTTATGTGATTATTGTTGATTATTTTTTATCCTAAAAGAATGACTTGAGTTGAATTCAAAATTTATGAAAATTTTGAGATAAAACGAGATATGAATAGGTGGCATGAGGTTGGTTTTCAAGGATTAATAAACCAAGGCATTGACCGACCTATCGATCTTGAAATATCTTAAGAATTATAGTGTGGCTTTCTCATGGTCCATCATACCTTGAGGATGTCCCAAACATAGTTATTCTTCCAGTTTGGTTTTTTATGTAGACCACTCTTGAGAGATCCTTAATGGTGAGAGACAAATCAAGGCGGGTCTTGTGATATTTTGTTGATTTGGATTGATTTTTGATGGTTTGTGATGTGCCTCCATTTTTGTGTGAATTTTTGTGGGAAGTGGGTTTTCATATAAAAGGAAGGAATTTTTTTAAAAAATATACTATTTTTCAATTTAAAGGAATCATTTGATATTGGTTTTAAAATATATTTGAAACTTTAGAAAAACATTTTTGGTTTGGGAATTGATCCTTTCTATTATTTATAAAACGAAATTGGGTAATCAGAAAAGTTTGGGTGTATTTATTTAAAATCACTTGATTTTTTTTGGAAATTAATTTGATTTTAAATATTCAGTGGTTATTAAATTGTAATTGAATTTAGAAACACATGGGGTTTTTTTTGAAGAAGTGAATATTTTTATTTAACAAAAATGAAGTGAAAAATGGTTTCTAATTTTTTTGACTTTTTTTAAAGATGAGGCCTTTGGATGCATAAATCAACGGGTTTACAATTTGCATTTTTTTATTATGCCCTAGAAAAATCACATTAATGATTTTAAAGTCATTATATAGGGTGAATTCATTGGTTTTTAGGTGATGATAAATTTTGGAAATTGGTTATGTATATCGTTTCAGTGTTTGATCTTTTCTTGTTTTATTTGGTTTGTGACTTCGAGAAAATTATGAAAAATTACCACTCTAGGTATTCCCCTTTGACAAATACTTAAATATTATAACCTATTTCTATGATCACTTATTTTTCTAAGTTACATGCCTCTGTATTGGTATCACTTCATTGAATGGGAAGGTCTTGGTTGAGAATTTTGGATGACTGGTAGGGGTACATTATTATTCTGATTGAGTGGGTTCACCAAGGGTCAATGTTTTAGTATTTTTTCCTAGGTTTTATTCCCTTCAACCAAGAGTGAAGACTATGTATATCTTGTTGAGTAATGTTTTTTATGGGAGTTCTGATACATATCTTTTTTCCCTATTCTGATCGGTTAGTCCCAAATTTAATATTCTGGGTAGTAATCCTTTGAATTCTGAGTTTTATTAAGTGTTTAAGGGTCCTGAGTTGTTCCATTTTTTTGGTGTCTTGAATAATTATAAATGGTTTTTAGGATGGTTGGATGTTGAAGTTTTCTATTAGGATTATTATGTTCTTTTCCTTTATATTCATTTGAGTTTTCTTAAGATTTAAATCTAATTTTTCTCTAAGGGAGAGGTTATATAATTTTTTCCTTCCCATAGGAATTCTATTTTTAATGGAAGTGACTTTTGGGATAATTTTGAATCTTTTTTTTGTCATGTGGTTTTTTTCTTCATTCCATGAATCGTTCCTCGTAGTGCATGAATCTCATGGGGACTTGTGATTTGGTTTTGACTTGGGAAATAATCATTCAACAAGAATCCTAATATGGTGGGGATGCCTCCATTGAAGGAGATCATGGTGAACCTTGTTTCCAACACTTCCTGATGGGGTAATTCTATAATCCATCCCCACCTAACTTCGGTCATAGTAGCTTGGTTCACCAAAACTATTTATCGTGTGACATATTCTCATAGATATCCAAAATATCCTATGATGATTCTCTTTAGTGATTTTTATGTTAGGGATTAGGGTGTTCCATGTTTCTAGGTTGTGTTAAAAAATATAATTCCCTCTATTTTGATTCCCTTGGATGATTTTTGGAGTTCCCTGGTATAATTAGTTATTTTTTGGACTATAGGATGGTTCTTGGAGGATGATTTTACTAGCTTCGTTGGGGTTTTAGATTTTTGGGTTTTTATATGAATATTTTTCTTAGTTAATGGCCTTTGGATTTCATGACTCTCGTCAAAAAATGGTAGTTCATCCTTTCCAGAATTCAGGATCAATTAATCCTTTTGGGAAATTCAAGTAGAAAGAAGTGTCACAGTGGGGATAATTGTCACACCCTGACCTTGATTTTTTAATTTATTTAATTTATATTAATCTATTTTTTAGTTTTTTGAATTTTGGGTTAAAAATGGTTTAACTTTTTAAATTTGGGGGTTTCCAGCATAGGTGAATGGTTATTATAAACTGTGCACGGGCCATGCGGGGGTTTCTATAACCATTGTAGAGCTGAACTCAAGGTCATCACATAGTTTCCCTAACCATGTGACCTACTCATGTGAGGTTCCATAAGAGTTTTGGTAGGGTCACATTGTTTGTGTAAGATTTATCCAACCATTCTTTTGAACCATGTGCCGTGTCCGGGTGGGATAAATTTTTAAAAATTTACCATTTCCATCCCATTTTCCCCATAATTGGTTGAATCCCCTTCCCATATCCCACTCATTCAAAGCCTCCCAATGGGTGTATCCCTCACATGTGGTCTCCATTATCCTTCTCCCTCTAGGTGACTAATTTTCTTGTCGTTTCTTCATGCAATAATATCACGTTGGTATTTCTCCCCCTTCATTTCCTTCTTCATCCTCCACCTCTATTTCCTTATTGAGGAATGAGTTTGGATGATCCCTAAGCCATTATCATGGTTCGACTTCTGTGGTTTTTCATTATGGCTATAGTTTCATCTATCTTTCAGGCTTCCTTGGAATCGATTGAGGTGGGATTAGGTCTCATGAATTAAAGTTAGCAAGTTTCTCTTCAATTTGAGGTTGGTTACCCTATGTCCAAGAATTTATTTTGAAAACTATGATTTATCAATTTTTTAATGTGTGTTTTCATTTTTATGTAATGTTTATATTTTATGTAAGGTGGTTTTGGTTCTTGGAAATGGTTTCTCACTAGTTTTCCATATTTTCCTTCAACTTTTTCCATTGGTTTCCCCTTTAAAAGTATGTTTCCAAGTGGGATTTCAAATGTGGATCACCTTAAATGTCAAATTTGGTTTCTGAATAATTTAAACCATGTTAATTAGAAATGGAAATTTTTTCTTGGTCTTTTGACCAATCTTCCGAAAAGGCCCAATAGAATGCATTGGTTTCCTAAGGATCCTCTATGTAATTTACAATCCTTCAATATATCAAATTTGAATTATATATATATATATATATATGTTCCCTCATTGAAAATATTAACACATGGATTTGGTAATATGTAAATTGGGACAAGGGGTATATATATATATGTTAAGGTTTATATATGTCTAAGTGTGAATATTGGTTTTTGAAACATGGAGGGTGTATTTTAAATTTTGGTTTCAAAATAATAAATATTTATATTTAAATGACAAGACCAGGTTGGAACATTGAAAATGTGGCTTGATTTTTCCTTGTAGTTGGAAATGGATCATGGAAAGAGACAGATTTCCATGGATATGATTTTTAATTCTTAGAATGATATGGATCTATTGGAAATTTATAAATATTTTTGAAAGGTAGGGTATAGTTCAATGGAATACCATAATTTTTCTTTGTGTTTGTGTGACTTTGATTTTGTATGATTGTAATGTTGGCATGATTTTAAGAAAAAATGGACTCGCATTATTTGTGTAGGTACTTGAGGTGTTGTTGTATACTTTCTTTTCATTTCTATGTGACTGATATTTAGTTTTCACTACTACACCCCCCTTAATTTTTCTAATTATGGGAATGGAACATTTGAACCTTAGGTATATTTGTGGGAAGGATAGGACTAATAGATAGGTAGTCCATTAATACTGAGGATTAGGATTCTTTAGTAGTTTTACAATGAAACACTAACTAAATGATGTCGGCATGGATTATTACTTTTTTTACTTGGGTTCATCTCATCCAATGGATCATGCATGAGAAGATTTTTTATTTGGAACGTGGGTTCAACATCTCATATGAATCATTCACATGAAGGTGACACATTTTATCACTAAGATAGAATATACCAAGATCCCCACTAACCTAGCTTCTTATGGATTTCCCACGGTACTTTCTCTCATTTACTATTGTTTTCCAAGGTACTTATATTAAAATTACCATTTTCTTATTTTATCATTATGTCTTAAATGATAAAAAATAATGCATTGTTTACCCTCAATTTTTTAGTATATGATTATATTCCCTTTATTGTCATTATTTTTCATTGAGACTATAACTTTATCTTATCATCCCATATTATAAATTGTTTAATGGAAATCACTCATTATTTGGAAAATATTTTTGGAAATTAAAGGAAAAAATAGTTTATTTTTATAAAGAACTAGAATGATACTTATTTTTAAATAAAGTTTAAAACCTTATTTTCATATACTAATATTTTAAAAATATCATAAAATGGTTTTCTATTTAATAGCAATGGATATGATGTGGTATTTATTTTGGAATCCCTAATGAGATTATTTTTTCATGACTATATCTCTATCATTTATCAATTGAAGTTCCGACTTATCTTTTATTCTCGCCAACGTGGTGTTGTGGTTCTATTTGATAGGAAGTAACTTATATAGTCACAATGAGAATGATATGTTTAGATTTTAGTTTTAATTTATATTTCTTCCCCCTTATCTATTTACTTATTGCATTGGTTCAAGCATGTATAACCAAGTGACCATGAAGAACAAGTATCCACTACCGAGGATTGACAACCTCTTCTATCAGCTGAAGGGAGAAAGGTGGTTCTCAAAGATAGACCTCAGATCAGGCTATCACCAGCCTCGAGTATGGGATAAGGACATTATGAATATGGAGTTTAGATGTCTGTATGGCCACTATGAGTATTTGGTTTATTTTTTTTGTGTGACAAATTTCCCAGCAGTGTTCATTGGAATCAGGAATAGGATCTTCTAGCAGTACATAGACCAGTTTGTTATGGTATTCATTGATGACATTCAAGTGTACTCAGGGTCCAATGAGGAGCATGTGATACACTTGAGGATGGTCCTGTATACACTCTGGGAGCACTAGAGTTATGGGAAGCTCTCTAATTTTTAGTTCTGGATTCTAGTGGTCCACTTCCTAAGAAACACCATTTCAGAGGCTGGAGTTGCAGTAGATCCAACAAAGATAGAGGTGGGGGTTTCTTGGAAACCTAGGAGTGTTATTGAGGTACAAAGTTTCTTAGGTTTGTTTGGGTATTATCAGAGGTTTGAACTTGACTTTTCTAGTGTATCAGCACCCTTGATGTCCTTGAAAAGGAAGGGGAAGCCTTTTATATGGACACAGAAGTGCCAATAGTGCTTTTAGGAGCTAAGGCAAATATTGAAGGGCCCAACCAACTTGAGATTACTAGAGGAGGGTGTTGAGTACGTGGTGTTCTTGGATTCATTAGGTACTAAGATTGGTTATGACTTGATGTATTGGAAAGTGATGATTTATTATGGTTTGCACCAATTGAGGCAGCATGAGAAGAACTACGCCACTCATGATTTTGAGCTAGTAGTGGTAGTCTTCACATTGATGATTTGGAAACACTACATGATGGGAGAGCCATTTATCATCTACTCTGACTAAAAGAGTCTCAAGTATATATTCTCAAAGAATGATTTGAACTTGAGATGGTGACGATGGATAGAGTTCCTCCAAGACTATGACATTGAGATTGTCTATACTCAGAGGAAGGGTAACGTAGTGGAAGATGCTCTCATCTGGATATCCAGCTTGCATTTTTTAAGTGAGGTGTCTGAGAAGTTCTCTGTTTTACACATATCCACTGTGGATAGAGATGAAATAGCTTACATCCAGATGATGGTTGTCACCCATTCACTCTTATAGTGATTCTGAGTGTCACTTCTTGGGGATATCGACTATAAGACCCGACATGCTTAGTTTTCTATGAGGCATACCCCTAATGGATTTTTGATAGGTGGGGGGAACATCATTCTCTTTAGAGGATAAACAGTAGTACCAGTCACGTTGTTTGAGGAGGTCTTGAGGGGGTTACATACTACATCTTTGGCAGTACATCTAGGAGTGGAAAATATGTATCAGGACCTCTGAGGTTAGTTTAGGTGGGTAGGGATGAAAAATTCAGTGGAAGAGTTCATTTCTCAGTTCCTCAATTGTTATCATGTGAAGGCAGAGCACCAGGATTCAAATGGATTGACCCAACCTCTTGAGGTGTAAGAGTGGAAGTTGGATGGGCTTTATATGGACTTTGTGATAGGTTTACCATGGACATCCAGGGTACATGATATCATCTGGTTGATTATTGACCAACTCACCATGTCATACTGCTTCCTAATGAACTACGAGTAAAGTAATGTAGAGATATTGAGATGCCTCTACATGAATGAGATATTTCGACTTCATAGAGTTCCATCGATGATCATTTGAGACTGTGATGCTCATTTCACATCCTAGTTGTGGAAGGGATTGCAGGAGGCATTTGGGAATTAGTTTCACTTGAGCACAGTGTTTCATCCCCAAATGGATGGCCAGAAGGAGAGAACCATACAATTTATTGATGAGATGATACATTCTTGCATCCAAGATTTTGTTCGAATTTCATATGGTCACCTACCACTGGTGGAGTTTTCATTAAACAACAGTTATCACTCCAGCATTGGTATTACATCGTTATAGGACATGTACGGGTTACACTATAGGTTGCCTCTTTCTTGGACAGGCCCAGGAGAGTCAGTACTCTTATGCACGGAGTTGGTACAAGAAACTACAGAGAAGGTGAAAGTCATCTAATATTTGATTAAGAATTCACATAGTTGCAAGATTTCCTATGATGATAGGCAGTGTAAGCCTTTGTATTTTGAGGAGGGAGACAATGTGTTCATTCGAGTGTCACCTCGATGAAGATTGTGGAAATTTGGACGGGGCCACAAGTTATCTCCAAGATACATCATTTCTTTTTTTATTTGATGTAGATTTGGAGAGGTGGAATACTTCCTAGCTCTACCACCACAGTTGAACCAGATGCATGATGTCTTCCACGTGTTGCTGTAGAGGAGGTACCTGCATGATCCATCACACATCATCGACTGGGGAGAGCTGGACATTGATGATGATGTGACTTTTATGGAGTACCCAGTAGATATCAAGGATCGATAGGAGCAGATCCATCATGATTGGTAGATTCATCTTGTACGTGTCAAGTGGAAGGACACAAATCTCCAAGATAAAACTTGGGAGTGGGAGGATCAAATTCATGCAGAGCTCCCTCAGCTTTTTGCTGAGAATCCCTTGTTTTTTCTATCAAGGACGTAAAACCCTAAGGTGGTGGGAATGTAATGGCTCAAGTTTTCTTTGATTTTTGTTTTTATAAATTAATTAGGAAAATTAAAAGACTAGTCATTGAGACAATGTGAGATTATGAGGCCTGGTGTTCCTAGAATTATATGGTGAAAATGTTAATTTTTTAACAAATCTTTTGGAAAATTTCTTCTTTAAATGGGAATAACATATAAATGGGTGCTCATATCAGAAATATGAGGGCACTATTGTGTTCATAGTGGCGGTTTTACCTAAAGCGAGGCCTAACATCGACCAGCGTGGGTTGAAGGTGAATGTTAGAAATTTTACTTAATCATCATTAATTTTTTTTAATAAAAATATTTTATTTGATGTTATGTTGATTTCTTTTAATTAGGACAAATTTTCAAGAATCCCTAGTTATCGAAATAACCCTATAAATTCCATTGAGGCAAGGAGACGAGAACCACTCTGATGAACGATGATGAATGCCAGTTAATCAAGGATCAATGACAACACAGAACCACATTCCTCATCAACATCTAATCCCAACTCGAGGTAGAGTCTTGATATCTTTGTTATTTTCTCTTTCCTCCTTAGATCCAATGATGAATGTAGACCAACCAATGAGTAGTTTGATATATGGTTCGGTGATTCTTGTCGGATGATTAAATTGTGGGATTAAAGGGAATGGATCAGGGAACACATAAACAAAGCCCAGATCCCTTCTTCGGGTGTTAAATGTGATCCTTATATCCATATTCTTAACATCCTTCACCATTGGACTCTCATGGTCATGGCACAATTTTCTTTGAGGCTTCAAATATGGTCAGACCCTCAAAGCAATAACAATTAGGGTCAAGGCCCAGTGTAGTGAAGGTTGTGACCATATGATCTTGAAAGTAGCTCCGTTTCAAAAAACGGAGAACCATAGCAACAGTGCTGACCCTTAGAACTAGGGACAAGGGCAGCTAGCACTAGTGGAAGTGCATGGAAGCACCTGGGGGTGCACGACGGTGGCCGTGTGGGGGTGCGGTGGTGGATGGTGGTCGCCCCAGCATCAACTGTGGAAGTTGGGACAACTGGATTGTATAGGGATCACAATGACAGAAACTACGATCAGTGACTATAGGGTTATGGTGGAGTAGGGACATGGCTCGAAGATACATCATTAGAGGGGCTAGCAGCTTAGCCGTGGGTGCGTGTGGAGAAGGTGGGTCGGCTGCGTGAAAAGAGGTCCAACACCGCATTGACAAAAAAGATCAAGCAAGGGCGGGTCGTGTTCCACATGCACACATCATCCTTATAATGGTTGGCTAGGATAAGGAATTTAGGTCGCAACCCATCGAGATAGCCCATTGGGCTGAGCTGGTTCTGGCTGGGCTAAACCGGGTTGGGTCCGACGGGTCAGATCAGACTCGGACGTGACCCGGGGAAGACTTTTTAAGAGAAAAAGGCCATAATGTTCAAACTATGTGTCCATTTGATGAGTCGTCTACAGATTTGGGACCCTTTTGATGAAGTGGTCCTTCTGGATACTATAAGAGTGTTTTTGTTGAAGTTATTATGTGACCTAGTTTCCTGAGGAGTAGGTTCTCCCGAAACATGCACGCAATGACAGTAATTCTGCGACTGACTGTGACTATGTGATCTTGGTGACTACATGACTTGGAGTGTCCTGAACCAACAACGTTACATGTGCCAAAACTAATTCTCCATGTTCCACAATGATCCATGTGTCGATACTGATGCTCCATGCACCAGTACTGACACTCTGTGCACCATCGATGATCTATGTGATAATACTAATTCTTCATGCTCTATTGATGTTCATTGTGCCAAAATTGATGATCCATGTGCCATATATTCTCCATGTGCTATCACTAAAGCTCTATATACAATTGAATCTTCATGCGCTGACCCTGACGCTCCATGATCCATCGACACTCGGTGGGCCGACACTCATGCTTCATGCACTATCAATGTTTTGTGCGCCAACATCGATGCTCCGTGTGCCAATAAAAAAATTTGGAGTTCTATGACTACAAAAAAGAATCCATACCATTGTTCATTAGATATATACCTATTTTAGATGACTGTAATTGGTGTATTTTTCCTTCATGGTGTACATGGTTTACTTTCCTTTGTGGTATATTTGGGGTATTTCCTTAGTGGTATACTTTGTGGTTCGGGGTGTCCTATAGAGTATTGTTTTTCACCCCTTCATGGTCTATGCCTGTATGTGTCATTTCAGGTGTAGATTATTGATGATTTGATAGAGTCCATGGTGGACTGGGACCTAGTGGTGCTTATATAGAGGCCTGACAAATAGGGTGTGCATCAGCGACTTAAAATTGTTTTGTTTGTTCCTACCCTTTAGGTAGGGTTTTCTACGGATGAATTTCAGGAGCTTGTACTTTTCATTTTGTTTGGGATTATATTCTTGCCCTATTTACTTTCAGTTTTCTACTTTCATACTCTATTTTTGGTATCATAGCAGCATGATTGCTAATTTCATTAGTGTTTTAATACTTTAGCATATTTGGGCTCGGAGATGTGCGCGTGTTTATATGTACTTAATTTAATGTATTGTATTTGTAGGATATGACTACTATATGATAGTCATTATCCCCTAGCATATCATAGGTGGGCTTGGGGTGGTCACAGAATGGGCCCCTCTGGGATAGGTTGTAATAGGGAATAAATTTAATTCAAATTTTTATAACAGTAACTATTATTCATAAAAGATGCAAAAAATGTTACTATCGGGATAAATATGAATTGTTCAAATGTCTATAATATGAAAGTATTGAACAATGTTTTCCCCTTTTACTATTATGGGATCCCAAAAGATGATGTCTTAGGATTATTTGGCTAGATTCTAGGCCATTTGGTGTCAAATCTAGTTACCCTCCCAACTACCTAATATTATTGGAGAAATGTGTCTCCATATTGGAAAAATGTAGTCTTTGATTCATAGATAAAGGTAATTTTAATACCTTATGGTGTAATTTAATGTCATTATGTTATTAAATTCAAACATTTTAAAAATGAATCTATTTGTACAAATGTTATTCCACTTTATTATTGCTGGTTTTATAACATAAAAGATGATACTGAAAAATTTGGGTTAGAAATGGAAGGATTCAAAATATAGATTATGGAATGAATTCAATGATACTTCATAGAGAACATGTTATCTATAATACAAGGTACCTAAAGGGGTACCTAGAGATTAATGAAAGGTTTTTTTTTATATCAAACATCATGAGAAGTAAGTTTTACTAAAATATATATTACTATATTAATATAACTTCACATATATACATGTATATGATAAGGTGATGAAATTTAATACATCACTATTATATTTTACTTTATTTATTTCAAGATGTTTCATGGAAAATGCATCATTCCAAGCTAAACAAATCACCCATCACACTACGGATTCAAATATTTTTTCCAAAAATAGATTTACTCTGGTAACATTTTATTTGTTTAAATATTAATAAGATAAAATTATATGTTTCATATATTATTGTTTTGATTTATATTTTTTTAATATAGTTAAATAATTTAGGGAACCAAGTATCCAAAAAATATTTGGTTGCATTTATCATACCAAATATGATGGGAGTTATGTTAATGATCCTACCAATGAATTTGGGGTACAAATTCATTTTTCATTGTAATAAATTATTATCAGTTTTCACAATGTTAAAATGTATTTCTTAAAATTTGAATGATATTTTATTTTTTGGTAAAAATAAAAGAACACTGGGATGTCAATACCACACAGTCCTTCCCAGTCTCCCAGGATGATCTAGTTGGTCAAGTCCTTGGGAAGGAGTATCTTGGTCAAGTTCATGAGATGGGTTTGGGAGAATTAACATCTGACATATTTGGAAGGGCACTGGGGATCGTAGTAGCATATACTCTTGGTTTTAGTTTCTCCCTATATTGAGATTCTTCTAGGGATTTTTTTGCAATGAAAAGGAGATTTAAAGAATATGAGGATCATATAAAGATGCAAGATGCAATGGTCATATCTCTACTAAAACTATTGATTTTATTATATCAGAAGATGACTGGATATGTCCCCGGTGATATTTCATTAATGGATGGTAGTGAGTAGGTAAATCACACAACTTTAAATTCATTTAGTAAAAAAAATATCATTTCAATGTTTAAATTTAAATATACAACACTGTTTAATTTTCAACATAATTTTTTTGTAGGTGTCAGTAGCGGGAAGTGTAAATGGAGATGGAGAGGGTATCAATCAAAGTTCATTGCGTAGTGATTAGGTTACACTTTAGATTCAGAGATGACGTGTAACTAAACGTATGACTAAATAAAATTAATATGGAGATTCATAAACCATGCTTGTGGTTTTGGGAATGGATATCGGTATTTCTCATACATTTCATGAAAAGCTACATGATTGGTTATTTCAGAGTATTTTTTATGGGTAACCACATTTTTTGTATCTAGTGTATGGTTGATTACATGGAAATATAAATTTATTTCTAAATGTGTAAACATTTTCTTAGAACGTGTTAATGGTATCCCTTATATAAAACTCATGGAATCACAATATCTATTCTTAGTGTGTAATTTCTAGATCCTTCTTCTTACCTTATCATGGATTGAATCAGTAAATAATTATATGACTTGTATGATAGTTTAGGATGAATCCAGTTGTGATGTATTACCTCAAATGGAACTAGGTGATAGGTTAGTGGAATTTATGAACATCGATCATTCATGGATTCAATCACTTATCTAAACTTGGGTCACACAGGCCAACATGATTTCATTGTTTTATTTTATGTGGCTATTACTCCTGAATTGGTTTTCCATGTTTAAGGAGGTTAGGCGGTAAAATTATAATATTATTACTATTATATTTAACCTTAATGTAGAGAATCTATTTAAGGGTCGAACAAAGATCACTAATATCACTTTTTTTGGGATCCAATTTTGGTTCTTCCTTTTTTCATGATAGTTGCCACTATTTTTTCTGTTCTAATATTTGTATGGTTCAAGGAGTAGTGAGTTTGGAACACCAATCAGTGTGAATTTTGAATATTTCATATATATTTTATGTTGTTGGAGTTATTTCCTTGGGCCTTTTGCACCATATTGTGAAAATGATTTAGATGCATAATGTTATAAATGTGGTACATGAGAAACTCATTGATTTATTGAATTTAATGAAAATTATAGAGGGGGTTTGAATAAAATATAATTATTATATCTCTCTTGATGTGTTATAGTTTCCTAGTGTACTTATTGTCAAAATAACATATAGTGACATTAATTTCCCATGGTAGGTTTTCCTTGGGATGAATCACGTAGACATATTTATGGCCCTCTATGATCAGCCATATCGACCTATAGTTTTTCTAATTTGAATCTCCATTTTTTTTCAATATCCATTAATAAGGTACATTATATATTATTTTGTTATTATTGTTATTAGGGAACTATCACTAGAGTAAGGAAGGGTAGTTACCCCATAGTGTCAGCTAATCTATTTTGCACAATTTTTTGGGATCATGTAGATCTTGAGTAAGATATCACATCATGTTCTATAAAATTAGCGTATGTAATCATGTAACATAATATAGTGTATTATAGTATCATGTTTGTGGTAATATTAAAATTCAGAACAAGACACCATTATGATACACTAGAAACCATAGCTTTTTTATACACATCGCCAACCTCTAGCATTATGATGAATAAATGCCTAATGGAAGGGATAATATGAACAAACTGGTATGTTTATTTCCTTTTGTTGTTGATTTCTATGTTATGAGATGTATTGGATCAGTTTTTTGATTTTTTGGAAGGAATGTGGACAGATAGGGCTGTTTTTGGCTCACTAGTCTTCACTAAACCTTGGTGGGCACTGTTGTGTAAATCATGGTTTGAGATATGTTGATACTGTGGGTGAGGCATCTGACCGTAGTGGTGGTTAGTTTTCCATGATGGGTTAAATGGTTGACTATTACATTTAAAAAAATTATAGCAAAGTCCATCTATTAAAAACATGTTTGATGACCATCCAATTTGATATTGGTGTAGTATAATAAAGATAATGAAGTGGTTTTTCCATATTCCCAAACCCTTGGGAATCTTACTGGGTGGGGTTCATTGGAAATCTCCCAAAAATGAAATGATTATTGTGAAATATTGAGGGAGTCATCTTGGTATACTGGACTTTGTGAATATTGATATACAGTCAACAAGTTGGTTTTTTCATTTCAGGTTCCTCATTTTCAATTTGACACATAACTTGGTGCTAGTTTGTGGAGTGGTCTAATGAGTTATGGTGTGGGTTATTTCATAGAAATATTGGTTTTGAAACGTATATATATATTTTGGTGTGATTTATTTTCATAGTTTTTGATGTATTATACATTTTATTTTACTTTTGTTCTATTTCAAATGAAGAAGATCTTTCCTTTTCTTGCTTAATAGGTGTGTGTCATTAGTATTAGTGAGTTTCCATCTGGGTATATATAGACTTCCCCTGTATATTTTCCATAGTGTGTATGAATTCTCCATTCGATATAATGTATATAAGGAAGGACCTATTCCCCCTCTAGAGGAGTGAATTATTGATTCAACGCTTAGGTATGGAATTGGGAGTGTGAAGGTATTAGTTTTGTGGAGCATGGGGGTATGCTATGTTGGTACTTTTTCACTAAATTTTTTCTTAGTATTATAGTGTTATTTGTATATTTTTTTATATTATAAGACTCTAACTACTATTTTTATTGATATTACATATTTTATGGTATTCATTCTTTAATTTAGGAATCACACACACACAACCATATACAAATATATGTATATAAATATATATATATATCTGTTTTAGTTTGGATATTCAGGGGAAACAGATTTGGAAATAGAAGTTTTTTAAAAGAGACATATAGTCCCGGTATAAAATACTGCTATATTGGCCAAATTATTTTTAAGCTCCATTTTAAAATATTACTATTTATTGTTGATATTTTCATAGTGGTGGTTTATACTGCCACTATATCCATGCCCTTTTTGGGAGGGGAAACTGCCGCTAAAAAAACATTATGCGACAATTCCCAAAAACCACTACTAAATCATAAAAACTTAAAAAAACTGTCTGTTGATGCCAAATTTAGAAAAGTTTTTTTGAGACCATCACTAAACCATATTTCATCAGTTTAAACCGCTTCCAAATAAGAAAAAATAATCTCTATCGGTCAATTTTATTTTATTGAAGGTGGTATTCAAAATATCCAAATTCTTAACTATGAGATAAATATATCGTGACTGAAGGTTTATTTTTGAGAACAAATTATACCCATTAAATTAATCATAACATTCATCAATATAAGAAATTTTTTGATTTTTCTTTTATTTTCACCTGATTAAACTTCTGAAAATTGAAAAACAAATGGAGAGTCCCATAAATATTTTTGAAAAAAAATCATAGGGGATTCCTAAGGTTATTCACTAGGATGAATGAATCATTTATATTTCAATTCATACAAAAGAATCTTAAATTCCATAAATTCTTTCATATCCATTCGGAATGAAGGAATGGATATCGGACAAGTTCCGGGCACTAAGTCAATCAAAAACTCAGCTTCCCTTTCATGTGGCATATAAGAGGAATTTGCTGATTTTTTTTTCGAAAACTCTACCAATATAGGTGTAAGATCACCAATTAATGTCTCATATTAAAGTCCAATTGTGATAAAATATATAAATACCCCATGTTCCAATAAAGGAGGTCTCGATCGACTATATCGTAGATCCCATTTTCCATGAAATACCTAGGATCTTCCATCAGAGGTAGTAAATAACACCTACTGACGGTAGTAAGCAATATCCATTTTATTGGAAATAGACTAGTCCATCCCAATGAAAACATAAAAGATATCCAATTACAGTACTGAAAAATTCCAAAACAACTCAACATATGATATCAAAAGAGGACACGTGGGACATAGAAACCCCCACTTATTCTATTTGAGAGGTGTAATCAATTCCAAATAAAAGGGAATGAGTTCCATTGTAATTTTTAAAAGTTTCATGATGCTGGTAGATATAAATGAATGAGGGGTGTCAATATCCAATAAATAATTTTCTTATGATATGGAAATAAAGATAATACATCTCATAGTTATAGAAACAACATCAACTTCCACCACATAATTTTCCACTGTATACAAATATTTCATTTTAGAAGCATGTGGATGGAACTCTATCTTGACACACTAGTATCAAGTCAATGATTAGCTTCTAATGCTTCAAAAGGTTTAATATAATTCTAATACCCAGATCCACTACTAAAACCCTTAAAAACCTCATTACACTACCTCTTATATTCATAGAAGCTACTCAAACTACCACTAGGTGGAAGGGGAATCCCGAATAACTCTAAACTTCTTACTAGGTGAAACTTTTCTATTAAATATCTATGAACCACTTTAACATAGGTTTTAATATTCAGTATATGAACCCAAGATGGAATATCATATCACTATT
Source organism: Viscum album (assembly GCA_963277665.1). Classification (NCBI taxonomy): domain Eukaryota; kingdom Viridiplantae; phylum Streptophyta; class Magnoliopsida; order Santalales; family Viscaceae; genus Viscum; species Viscum album. Next base: position 1,511,583,992 of record OY728127.1, on the reverse strand, counting down.
CCATCTGAAACTTTTAATCCTTCAACTTATCACTTTATAAAATTTTGAGAGAGAAATAAACCAATTCAGTGACATTTTTTTCATATTACATTATAGTCTAATCACCTAGTTAAGGGGAATTTAACTCTATATAATTATCCATCATAAATGATTCAATGAATAAAGTACTTGAAAATATGGTCTTGAATTCTTTCCACTACAAACATTCATGTTTTTATAGGGACTTTGAGCTCAAAAGTGGCACAGTTCACTTTGAAAAACACTACAGTTTCTTAGAAATTGAGAATTCACTTGATCTTATCCAACCAATTCTCATCTTCCTAAGGAACCTTTATTCCTTAGAAGGAAGGTGGTATAACAATCCTTATCTTTATTTCACATTAATAATTGATTTATTACAAAATACTACACTTAACACAACCCAGATGATTTAAAAGTCTAATGTCATTGGGAATTAGGTACATTACATAACAACATAAAATAGGGAATGCAAAATCTTTATTGGAAACATCTTCAGGTTGCTCAAATTACTCCTTCAAACTGAAAAATGCATGGGATAACCTGGGGACATACAATAAAAGGGGTGCGACATAAAGGCCGATTAGGTAATAAAAATGGAATAAAGTGATACATGTTATAAAATAGGAACATCAATGAGGAATAAAAGGAACATGGATAATAAGTCAAGATATAGCATGATAATCATAACATGGTAAATGTGTAACATCATAAAACCCTAAATCAAAATCATAGGTCATGGAAAAACCCCTAATAAATACTACTAGAAAAAGTCCCATAAATGAATCTGGTTCACTCCCTATACAAATATGACGTATCTTGTTATTAAACATTACCCAAGGAAATGGAGTGCTATCTAGGTGCACCCATGATCTTCATTTCATTCACATGATTAAGTGTTCTACATAGATCATACAACAAGGATTCATTCATCATCAAAATTTATTCCATGATCAAGGAATGTGGATTAAATACATGAATTTCCTCAACAAAAAATTATCTGTTAGTAAATTTTAATACTATTAATAGAAAAAATGGGTATTATATTCACTACACTATTGTTTTGGCATGGAAAATCACAGTGAAATTTTGACAGCATAACAACATTGTGTAAAAATTCATAAAATAGATTGACGATAAAGAAAGGTTTCTATAATAATTTGGAAATAAATTTTACTATAATGTGGATATTGAATAATATATTTCATTATAAGTAAATGGAGAAAAAATATATGTGATAAATAAGATACTTGAATAAAGTGGAGAAAGGAAAGGATCCCTTATGAAATTTCAGTATGGTAACTGGTGTACATAAATGATCATGGGAGGATTTATGAGACTAAAAAGGGGAATCTCATAATTTATAAATTAATTGTATGGTAAGGGTAAAATGGAAGAATATATCCCAACAAAAGAAAATGTAATTTAATAGACATAACATAAAAGGTGTTCTTGAATGGAAATAAGAAGAGAGAAATCCCGTAATGAAGTTCTTCTTAATAACTACATAGATAAAGGTAAAAAGGCATAAAATAAATTATAACTCATTAAAATAACATCCATTTGATATTTTGGGATTTTATAAATAAATTACATCATTAAAATTTCAATTAAGAAGACAAATTCCAATAAAGATGGATGAATTGAATGAATGATAGGAATGTCCCTAACTTGAGTGAGTGACTCCAAGAGCTTGATAGGGGATTCTTGAAAGATTGGGAGTGCCTTGGGAGGAATATAGTGAGTTTAGGGAAGATTATCGACATGATTGATTAAATTTATTGGATTATAAATGTGATTTTTGGTAGGTTTATATAGGAAATGATGGTGATTTCTTTATTATTATGGTTTTGTACACTACATAATAAAATATTCAAAACTAAAAACCACATCATGCATTTTTCCCATGCTTTATGCCAAATGGGAGTGGTTTAAATTATTTTATAATTTCAATGGTCTATATTAATAAAATAATTCCCATTCTTATGTGGCGATGATTCATACTCCTATGGAAATGATTTTAAATATTAAAATTTATTAAACATTTTGGAGGATTCATAATGGATTTATAAAATAAAACAAAAAAGATTAAAATAAAATTATATTAAATGGAAAAAAAATATTCGGTCATGGATACCAATTAATGTATTTATCACGTCAGTTTTGGGTTATTATGATGTCATAATACACAACGTATATTTATATGGTAGTTAATTTTGACATGAAAATTTTGTTGTCTCGGAAAATTATAAAGAATTCACCGATGGATATTTTTGATGTTATGATTCAAAAAATAATATTCATTTTATATAAATAATTCTTTGAATATGTAAAAAAAATCAATATCCCAAATCACTTTTATTTTTATTCAAAACCACTTTTATGGAAATAGTGGGAAACTAGGAAAGCCCAAAGGCAAAGATCAGTTAACATGGAAGAAAATCACATAATCATTAAAAACAAGAATGATATTATTAGAATCAATTACCTAGTATACCTCCCATTGAAGTAATTTTCTCTTCATAAATTTATCAAGCGGAATTTAGTCTTCAGAGTGAGTGTATAACTTATCCGAGGTCAGGATGTACTCCTCCACGTTTATCTTCTATCCATTGAATTCCCATGGAAAAATCAAATATTATTGATTGATCCAATCCCTTTGGTCCTTGAAAATATCAATTCAAACCTCTCTTTATAATATTTTTTTACACATCCTCCCTTGGAGTGTTAATTTTTTGGTCTCATAATTTCCCCCTTACGTTGAACAATTAGATCCAAGTAATGCACTTGCTCTCCATTTTTCTCTTCCAATGCACCCCTTCCCTTTATTCTAAATGACTCCAATTTTTTTTTTATTTAATATTCTTAGACTCAAAACATTATTTAAATTTTGATCTTTATTATTTATAACACTTTCCATACACTTATCCTTTATATATGATATTGTTTTCATTGGCTTCAGCATCTTAGAGTAGTCTTGTCTCTCCTTAGTTTTATTTCCTTTAACCACAATGAATCCCCCCACATCTCGTTGTGCCTTTCATCCCTTATTCTTCTTTTGGATGTGAAGTCCAATAGCTTCCAATATATATATACTATAAAATAGTGAAATGAATAGAATTATCATCTTCATAGTCATCCTCATAGAAGGTTTGGTGATCTGAGGGTGAACCTTTGTTAATGGTGTATGCATGCCTAGATCTATAAGAGCCCCATGATCTTGATATAGGCTTGCATACCCCATATCTTACTACACCTAAACCAACCCATACTCCTTCAAACCATTAATGCAATTAGAAATATTAATGTTTGATTTATCACTTCTCGAATTAGACCTGATCAAAACATTCATTCTATAACCTGTTACCTACATCTTTTTGTTGTTTGTAGGACTCCTTCATTTTCCACAAGAGACGCATATTCTTGGTCATAATCCTAACCATGATGAACTAGTATTTCTTTCATCATAGATGATCCATGATCCTGGCCCCCTATTTCATTTTGGCTACTCTATACCCGAGTTGAGTTACCATCCTCCATGAAACTGGTCCTAGGGGAAACCTCCTTCCCTTCCTTCAAGTCTTCAGTTCTCATGATCGCAACAGAAGAAGAAGAAGATGAAGCAAGTTAGTTCTCCTCCATAACCAACCCTATATATTTTTTGACACCCAAATCATTATTAAACTTTTTAAAAACATCTCATACCCTCATATCATCACTTAATTGTTCCTTCTTTAAAGGACATATTGTTGAATATTCCTGAAACAAAAATTAGCAACTTCAATAAAAGACTGTGACCCCTCCTGTTCCTGGTATAGAAAAATAAAATCCTAAGGATTAATAATATGGTTAGGATGTAGTAAAATAGATAGTTCCCAATTCACATATGTTCTATTCCACTCCATTCTTTGAATAAGTGGCACTCCAATTGGATCATGGTTCAGGTGAACAAAAAAACCGGGATCATGTTCACCATAGTTTCTTCCTAGCCTCACTACTATCACATGATAGTATTTTGGCATCCCTATCCAACAATCTGACACTGAAGTCCCCATATTCTTATGATATTATCATAAATAAAACCAATATTCAAAGAAAACCACTTGTTTGTACCGTAGCTCCTCTCCAAAAACAACCAAAATAAACTCAACAGGCAATCTTTAAACATCCACTTCAATATATATACAGTTCAAAATAGGGTGAAAAACTAAAATGGTCCTACTGTTAGAAAATATAATATAAAACAATATTACCTAACATTAAAAATATGTAAATATTTTGAAATGGAAGCAAGATTTCTCTAAGTATTAGACAAATTGTTATGGTCGGTGAATCATGTCTCCTGTGGAAGTCATAGGACCACCTGAAGAGGATGAACTGGGATCCATTGTAGGTGTGGGGAGAATATGATAAGGCCCCAAAAAAGTCATACTATAAGGTGAACCTAAAAATCATGTGTTTGGAATTCATAAGTCTAACCATTTCCCAATACTTTAAATCCCAACAATAAAAAACGTGTTGATTGAAAGAATACACTAAATAGAGACATTTCTTGAAACATGATATTAGTGTCCGATTAAGTTGATAAGATTACTCAGTGACCTCTGAGGATGAGATCAAAATTTTTGGGAGGCCCTAAAATACAGCCTAGACTTTCAGGATAAAATTTATCTAATGAAATGAAGGGAGGTAATTGGGATTAGAAAATGGGGAAAATGAACATGATCCAATGTGGGATGGCGAATGCCCCTCCTAGAAGCCATAACCACTAGGGAATGGTGAGGGGAGGATGAAATATATGGGATAGATAAATTATAAACAACCCCCTGTATTTGTATTTTCAATTTTAAAATAAAAAATGATATTTATTTAAAATTACAGGTTTTGGAAAATAATAGTTTTCGAATCCTAATAAAAATTACATTTGATTTACTAAAAATTATATGATCATTTATAATTGTTAAATATAATTTTATAATATTATTAAACATTATTTATTTCAAAAATCCATTAATTCATCAAATTGTTAATTTAATTTTAATATTAACCAACAATACAATTTTTTCATTATTGTATCAAAATAAAAATCATTTAAAAAGTAACAATAATAGGATGAAAATATATTCATTATTATATAAAAATAATAATGTACATAATCACAGTGATAAGGTCTCGATACATATCCATTTAATACACCAGAAAATTCCCTTTGATTAATGTGTGTGATGGTGGGACATTTCGGGGGTGGTTTAGAGAACATGGGTTGGGCCATGATCTCGATGAGATTGAACTTCTCCTACAAACAGTTCCACTAATGCTTAAGTTGTTGGATCTCACCATGGTCTTAGTCAATGGAAAATCCTAGATATTTTACCTCTATCAAAACCTCTAATAAATGGGCTTCATATGGTATGATCTTATGGGTTGTGGTCATCACTTCCTTTGTCTGTGACAATTGGATTTGTTAAAACCCATTATTTATAAAAATCATGTAATCATTGTTTGATGGCTATATTATCAATAGTAATGATTCATAATGATATTTTAAATCTAATAGGATGTAATAAAAAAATATGTTCATTTTTTTCTATTTTCATATTTCGTGATGTGACATTTAAATAAATAAAAAGTCGGAATTTTATTTATAACAGTTTAGGTCGTTAAAATTTTTCCCCCTAAGAAATTTCTCCCATGCAATTTTCGTTTCTAACACTAAAAAATATCAGGGTAACTCTACTTCTTAACCTCGTCCAGTTCCCACATTTCTACTTCAAACTTTTGGTTTATCCACAACAATTTGACAATGTGCATTGTCTTATTTCATAGAAGTTTTTCTCTATGATTTAAGATCTTCACCAACTGCTCCTCATAAGAAAGGTCATTCTAAAAATAGCCTCTAGATTGAGTACATGTGAGGGTTGTAGTATGTACTAGGTATACAAGGAATATATCTTGTAATTGAGATATGTTCAGTGGGAGTGCTGGTCAATAGGTCACCGCTCTGACAGGATCAAGGATATAAAAGTGGAGGATGTATCTTAGACTAATATCTCCCTTCTTATAAAATCTTATAACATTATCCCATGGAGATATATAGAGGAATACTATGTATCCAACATCAAAATCTTGGTCTCATAAATAATTGTTAGCATAACTCTTTCATCGACTCCGACTAGCCCAAATGTTCTATTGAATGGTCTTAACCTTTTCCGCCATTCCCACATGAATTTCATAACCTAGAAGTTTTAATTCCCCAAATTCATCCCAACATGCCTATGTTTTCACCTATTCCTATAAAGGTCTTCATAGTGATCCATTTGGATGCTCGAGTAGAAACTATTGTTGTAAGCTAACTTGACCAAATGAATATGTTGGCCGCATCCTCCTCTGACGTCCATTGAACATGCTCTAAACATGTCTTCCAATGTATCAATAGTCCTCTCATATTGGACATAAATTTGAAGATTATATGTCATACTGAATTTAATCTCAACATAGAGAGGATGATAGAGACTTTTCCTGATCATGGAGGTGAATCTCAGATATCGATCGAATACAATCAATATTGGTACTCTATGCAGCCTAAAAATTCTATGATGTATACATGTTCTCGTTTATTTAATTAGAAGTCCTCTCAAATTTTGATAAAGTGAGTTTTCTTTGTAAGATGATCCACACCAACCCATATATCACTTTTCCTTAGATATCATCAGATTTCCAATGAAAAATTCTATGGTGATGTTCTCCCATTTCCATGTTGGCATGGGTAATGGTTGCATCATCACCATATAAATCATCCATTCATCCTTGAAATTATTTTATACTAGGCACTTTGATGTATATTTTGTGATATCCTTCTTCATATTATCCCACCAATAGTTCTCAAAGATATCTTGATGCATCTTTTTGCTTTCTGGGTGAATGGAGAAATTCGAACTATGTTTTTTCATCCAATATTTCCTTCTTTAACACATGATTTATTAGAACAAGTAGTCTTGACCCAAATCTCACAATTCCTTCTTCATTAACATTGAACTCCAAGGATTTCCCTTTAATTATAGTATCCACTTTCTTCTGAATTTTCACATCATTTTTTGGTTATCTTTTAAACATTCCAAAAAGGATGGTTTAGAAATAATTTGTGAAAGGATTGATGATGTTACTTTTTTTATGATTCACATGCCCATCCTTTATAAATCTATGAATATCTAAAACCTCTCAATTCTCATAAATTATAGAATTGTTGGATTATTTTTAATTTGAGAATCCACCACTTTATTTTCATTAGCCTGATGGTAGTGTATTAAGTAGTTGTAATCTTTGAGGAGATCTAACCATCTTCATTAGAGAATATTATGCTCTTTATATGTGAATATATATTTTAGTATCGTTTTATCATTAGATATTTAATACTTCTTCACATAGAGATAAATCCACCATATTTTAAATGCAAAGATCACAGATACCATCTCCATATCATGCATGTGATTGTTTTTATTAGTAATTTTCAACTTCCTTGAGTCTTAGGATATCACTTTATCATTTTTAATCAATACATATCCAATGAAATTCTTTGAAGAATCACTATATACCACAAAGATTTATCCACTTGTGGGTAGTTTAAGTAGATGCGATGTGTTAGGACCAATAGGGACCTATATACCCTGAGAGGGGGGGTGAATCAGGGTATGGATATTATTTTTCAAATTTCTTCCTGACCCACTGGATCTTGACCAATTTATTACAATGGTCACTTTGTTTTCTCTTGTGCGATTATTATGATTAGTTCTATTCTAGTTTGACTGATAATGATGCTTTGAATGCAATGCAGGGAATTAACCAGGCAGACACATAGATTTTTACTTAGTTCACCCGCACTGGGCTACGTCCAAGGAGCATACAACGACAATGTGTCGTTGTACCAAATCCACTAAGGATCACTACCAATAATGTTCACAATGTTCGGGCTAGATCACTTCTATGCCCAGGATCACGGCCTTTACAAGGCTTAGAGTCAGCTCACTGCTTTCCCAAGGGTCACTCTCTATTTCTCTCTCTCTCTGGCTCATAGCCGGTTGAGAGGATCACCTTTTTCCTCTTCCTATGCTCACTGCACTTGGAAAGGATCCACTCACAGTTTATAGACATGTAGGTCTCCTCATTATCACTAATGAATGCATCCTCAACTGTTGATAGATGCTCTATTGAAGTCCAACTTTCATCCACTGATGAATACCTCTTTGCCTCTTAACCACTGGGCAATTCACTTTGGAAACACCTTCCCAAAGTACCCTACTTCGCGATGCTTCCACTTTCGCGAAGCTCAAACAAGCCTCCACGAAGCTCCTGCATTTTCGCGAAGATCTCTCGTGAAGCACTCTCGCGAAGCACTCCCGCGAAGCTCAAGCCGTTGCATAGCAACTTCCCTCACGAAGCTCACTGAGCCAACACAGAGCGCACAACTTTCGCGGAGCTACAACAGCCGCTGTGAAGCTCCTCTTTCACGAAGCACACTGGCTCCGTGAACAACCTTTGCAATACGAGAGCAAAATATTTTCTCTGAAAATTCTCTCTATTTCTCTCAAGGGGGTCGGCCCTTATTTATAGGCGATTCCACCGACCCTCAAACTTTTCGCGCGAAGTCAATGCCACGTCATCGCCAATCATGAAGCTCCGAAGTTTCCGCCAGAATTCTGTCAAAATCGCGAAGCACCTCGGCAATTTTCGGATCGCGGAGCTCATCGTAATCGTGGAGCATCACCGTCAACATTATTTTGCGCCTTCACCGCGAAGCTCCCTCGCAAAGCCCTTCACCGTCGCGATGCGCTCCAACTCTGTCGTTCGCGAAGCTTTGACGTAATCGTGAAGCATCACCGCCTCCATTTTTCTGGTCTTTGCGAAATCCAATCCATGCATCCCATCTTCACAAAACTCATGCCTTTGTTATAAATAATATGATCTTCATAGAAATCCACTTTTCGTGATGCTCACCAAACTTCCAAATTTTGGACCCCAAAAATTTGGTAAACAATCAGAAACAGCGCCACCTTGTACTGCTCTTTTGTACCGCCTCCAGATCATCCTTTCCTTTGTCATCATTTTTTGTCAACATGGAATTTCAACAACTTCTCGGGAACTCGACAATTCTCCATGTAAACATGCTTTGTAAACAAACACAATCAACCCAAAAATGCTTCAATGTTACCTTGAGATATTTTTTCCCAACACGATGTGATGTTACTCCTTTTTAATTCCATGAATCTTTCTTCACATTCATCATTCCCAGAAAAATTGACTCCCTTCCAAGTTATATATGTAAGAGGTTTTGAAAATCGTGATAAATTTCTCAAAAATCGATGATAGTATCCCAATAACATAAGGAAACAATAGATATCTATTATAGATGTTGGCATCTTCCATCCTTCAATTTCATCCATATTTTAAGGGTCTACATATATCCCATTACTTATGATGATATTCCCTAATAAAGTGACTTCCTTCAACCAAAAATCCCATTTTCTGTTCTTCGAATAAAGCTTCTCCTTTTATAGGGTCTTTAGCACAATGCTCAGATGATCATCCTGGGTTTTTGAGTATATTAAAATATCATCTATAAATACTAACATAATTTTTTCAATGTAATGTATAAGGACACTATTCATCAAATCCATGAAGATTTATGGAGAATTTTTTCATCTTAATAGAATCACTATGAACTCATAGTGCCCATAACTTGTATGAAAAGCGATCTTTGGAATATCCTCCTTCACCCATACATGATAATATCCTGAACAAAGATCCACTTTGGAGAAGTATTGTGATCAAATTAGCTGATAAAAAATCCATCAATCTATGGAAAATGAAACTTGTTATTTACCTTGATATTTTTAAGCTCATGATAATCAATGAAAATGTGCATTGACGCATCCTTCTTCTTAATGAAGAGTACAGGTGAACCCCATGGTGAAGCACTTGGGCATATGAACCCTTTATTCAGATTCTCCTGTAGTTGTTTCTTTAACTCATCAAGTTCCACAATAGCCATTCTATATAAAGTCTAGGTTAATAGAAATTCCCCGAGCATAGGCTTTATTGAACACTCAATCTCTTGGCTAGGAAGATGACCATGAAATTTCTTGGGAAACACATCAATATATTACATTGAAAAAGGCATGCCATCAAGGATAGTTCGTTCCTTAGACTCAATCAATTAAGCTAGATACACTTGCTCAATGTTTAATAATACTTATTCATGAGATGGTGGTACTAATGAAGATTAATCCTCCTCTTTGGACTTGTACAGAATTGGGGTTCTATTTACAATAAAGAGAGTGTTTTCCTTCTCATGGAAATTTATGTTTTCTCTATATAGGGAAATAAAATCAATGTCTATAATTTCATAAAATTCCACCAAAGGCAGTATGAATAGGTTCAATGGGATTTTTATACCACAAACTTTTATGGGGGAGGAGTTAAGTACTTGGGATGAAATAATTTCCCTATTTTCTATTTCCACTAACAGATCTACTTTTATGATTTGTGGTGGTGTTTGAATAGTTATACTAAAATTTTGTGATATGAAGGAATTCATAGAACTTGAATCAAAAATTGCATTCTCTATTCTTGAATTAAGGACTATAGTGCCTTTAAATACTTCATTTTTGGGATCCACATCAGAGGTAGTGATGGAAAAAGTATTCCATTACTACCTTACAGGTTGTTGGTTGTCTCTAAAAACACTTTTCATAGGGAATTGGTTTGAAATGTTCCATGGTCCATTGTAGTTTATGCAATGAAAAATGCGCTGATGGTTGACTGGAGCATTCCTTTCCTCTATCTCATTAGGGGGTTCCTCCTGTCAATAGTTTTTAACTAGGTTTACTTCCTTCCAACACACAAATCATTTTCTTTTCCCCCATAGGATATTTACAAGATTCTTCTTCCCACACCTTTGACAAGTGGGATGTTGAAATTTATTAGAACCATTCGATTTATCCATGAGTCCTCCATAATTAAACACACTTTACACTTCTTATCCCCATGATAGCCTAGTTCTTCACAAACCTCCATTTTAAAATTGAGGGAACATCAGACAATTTATTCATAGCTATCAAAGTCATGGATCTTCAAGGATTTTTGTATACTAGGTTTTATACACCAAAGAAGTGATCAACCTTGTATTCAAGGGTAATGGAATAATCGGAGGTGTATTATGCAAGTCTTGTGAAGTTATCCTTGGATGACCTAATAGATTCGTCATCTTTTTTCTTCAGTGGAAGGAAATCCATTTCCATTTTAAGTCGGACAGTGAGAGTAAAATATTCATGAAAAAAAATTCCTCAATTCCTTACACTCAATCGCTTCGATCAATTCATCAAGCTTCATATTATTGTTCAAGGACCACAACTGATCAGCTTCTCCCTCCATATGTCAAAAAACCAATATAAACATCTCTTTCATGGAACATTTAAGGATATATATGGTCATATAAATAGAATAGATCTATTTTCAGTGATTAAGGGATAAAATGATCCACAAAAGTAAGAGGATATTGTCTTATGAAGCTCTAGAATGTGGCCAGTTCCCACTTAGGGGGGTTTGGGTGATCTTATTGATCTAGTTTTCTATTAGAAACATGATTCAGCTCAGAGAGCATCATCATAATTTTTTTCCTACTCTCATCAGGCTGGGAATTTCATTAGGACAGTCATCACATTTCTTATCACATCGATTGTTTACCTGATTCCTCTTATTTCTGAACAATGGCTAAAATATAGGGGGAAATTTGGGAAGAGTAATTTTAAACTATTAAATACATAATGGTGAATCCAAGGAAATTGGAGGGATAACAAATAAATTTAATTTATTTCTTTAACCTATGAATTTATAGGCTTCAATCTATGTTATCCATAATCTATTTCCAAACTTATATTCTATTTGAATTTTTTTTGTTCCATTAATAATGGTTCGTAATGTGCTTATGAATTTTCCAAATAATAACCCCCATGATTTTCAATCCAGGTGCATAGTAATGGCTATTTTCATTTACCTATTTACCCTAAGTTAGGTTTGGAACACCTTGTTGGAGTTTTTAATCCTAGGTATATCTATGCCAGAACCACGTCCACTTGTATTATCATGGAAGATATGTATTTGATTGATAAATCTCTTACTCTATACTAACGAAAATATTTGGAGGTTTTATTATACTTAGTATTATCCCAATGGATTTCACAAGATTTTTATAATCCTAATACCAAAAAATAACTAAAATTTTCCTCTAATTCGTACTAAAAAACCCTCATCTTTATTTTACATTAATATATTATTTATTACATAAGAATAAAATTTATACAAATCTATTGATCAGGAAGTATAGTGTATTTTTCAATTAGGTTCATTACATGAAAACATAAAATAGGGAATACTATATATTTATTGGAAACACCTTTAACATGATCAAAATGCTCCTGTGAACTTAAAACTCCCTGGGATAACCTAGTGACATACATAAGAAAGGGGTGATCTATAAATCCTAGTAAGGGAATAAAAATTTAATAAGGGTATACTTGTTTCAAAATAGGCCTATCAATTAGGAATAAAAGGAACATGAATTATAAGGCATGATATTGCATGATAATAATAAATGGGAAATGTAGAAACAACATAAAACATTGCATCATAAATATAGGTGAAGAATAAACCCACCAAAATATCAAGGTGAAAAAGGTCCCAAAAATGAATAAGGTTCACTCCCTTTTCCAACATGATGTATCATGACAGTAAACATTACCCAATGAATTAGAGTCCTATTTGGTGCACCAATCATATTCATTTAATTCTCATGCTTATGTGTGCCACATAGATCACACAACATGGATTCATTCATAATAATTATTTATTCCACGAACAAGGAATGTGGAATAAATACATGCTTGTCCCCAATAAATAACTATATGTTCATCAATGTGAATACCATTGATATAAAAATGGGTATGGTATTCACTAACCAATTGTTTTGGTATGAAAACTCACAATGAAATTTCGGCAACATAACAATGTTACTTAAAAATTCATTAAAGGGATATATGAGAGGGAAAGGGGTATCTCATAATTTGGAAATAATTAGAAAATAAGGGGGATATGGAATAACATACCCCACAATAAGAGAATAATGATAAATGACATTAGGTAAAGAATATATTGAAATAAATATGTGAAATGATAAGATCTGTTAAGAAATTTTGGTATGGTAATGGGTGTACATAAATGGTCCTGGGAGGCTTAATGAGAGTTAAAAGGGGTATATCATCATTTATAAATTAAATGTAAATTAAGGGGAATATGGATGAATGTATCCCAATAAAAGAAAATGGAATTTATTAGACATAACATAAAAGGATTACTTGAATGTAAATGAGAATAGAGAAATCCCTTATAAAATTTTAGCATAGTAAAGGCTTCGGTGAAGGTAAAAATGAGGGAGAATAAATAATGCCTCATTAAAATAAAATCAATTTCAATATAGTGCATGTTTATAAAAAATGACATCATAGGCAATTGAAATTAAGAATAAAAATTCCAAATAAGTTTCTTTCCCCCCCAATGGCCCGAAATCCTTCTTTTTTATTGATAATTGATAACCCCCCTTACAAGAGATGATGGAGAACCCTTAAAAAGACTATAATATTAGTGGATTACCTAACCCAAAGGCCTTAGTGGAAGTCATCCTAGACATGACTACTCAGAAATGCCCCTCCACGTTGTCTAGATCGTGAATCTGATTCCCACCTTTGCATTTCATGTTTTTATTTAAATAACAATGCAGAGGTGAACCTTCCTAGTCTCAATGTAAATTTCCAAACCATCTCATTCTTCTATATCTGTATAGCTAAAAGAAGGTGCTTGAATTAAATGAAGGTAGGGAGGTCCCTTTCTTTAGTGTGTGACTCCAAAATATTGGGAGGGGATTCATAAGAGATTGGGGTAACTATTTATAACTATAAAGAGTATATGGAATATTATTTACATTATACAAGAAGTTTGAGTGAATAGAAATGGGGTCTCATGTGGGTTTATATAAGAAAAGTGCTGGATTTTATCATTATTTTGGTTTTGGACTCTACATAATAAAATATTCAAAACCACAAACCATCCCATGATTTTTTCCATGGTTTCTAAAAATTGGTAATGTATTACAATATTTTAAAATGTAAGGGGTTTAAATTATTAAAAATTAATTTCCTTTATTATGTGGAGGTGAGTCATACTCTTAAAGAAATGAGTTTAAAACCTTAAAATATATCACATGTTTTGCATGATTCATAATGGCTTTATAAATAAGTAATATAAAAATAATATCACATTATTATAATGCGAAAACATATATATGGTCATTTATACCATTTATAGTGTATATAACATCACTCTTGGGTCATTAGGATGTCATAATACAAAATGTATATTTATATCATATTTAATATTTACCCGAAAATTTGAATATCTTAGAAAATTATGAAAAATTTACCATTGGATAATTTTGATGTTATTATTAAAAGAATAATTTTAATTTTATCAAAATAATTTTATAAATATCCAAATTTTCACTTTAAAAATAATAATAAACATTTATTGAAAATGATGGGTTTTTGACAATAACAGTTTTCAAATCCTTATAAAAATTACTTTTGACTTCATAAAAATTATATGATCATTTATATTTGATAAATATTATTTTGTAATAATGTCAAATATTATTTATTTCAAAAATCCATTAACCAAAATCCATTAATCGAATTTGAATATTGACCAAAATTAAAAATTGTGCCTTGTTGTATCAAAATAAAAGGTATTTACAAAGTAATAATAATAGGATAAAAATATATTCCTTATTATATAAAAAAATAATGTATATGATAATAATGTTAGGGTATTGATTCAAATAGATTTAATACACCACAAAATTCCCTAAGATTAAGGTATGTGAAGGTGGGTCTTTCATGGGGCACTTCGACAAACATGGTTTGGGTCGTGATCTCGATGAGCTATAAATTCCCTCGTAAATGATTTAACTCATGATTAAGTTATTAGATCTCATATAGGGATTGGTAAAGGGAAAGTAACAAAAATTTTATCTCCCTTGGAAGATCCAATAAATGGTCTTCATAGGGTATGATCCAAATGGTTCGAGCCATCACGTCCTTTTGTATGGGACAATTGGATTTTTCAAAAACCTATATTTATAAAAATCATGGGATCACTGTTCAACATATATATTATCAATGATAATAATTATTAATTTTCTTTTAAATTCAATAGGATTTAATAAAACAATATAAGTGCATGTGTTTTCTATAACCAGATTTCATGTTGAGACATTTAAAAAATCGGGGAATTTTATTTTTATCAGTTCAAGTCGTTACATGTGATTTGTGATGTAGAAACTATTTTCCTTGATCTTTATCTCCTATAGTACCTATTATCACTTCCCTATGTTGATCCAAGGTGATTAAAACACCTTGGTATATAGAATAGATCAGTCACACTACCACATCAACAATATTTAGATTGACTCGAGAATTTCCTTATGGAAGATCATCTCGAGAACCCTCCTAAGGAATGACAAGATGATTTTTATGGGGAATGGTAATACCTCAAGGAAATGATAGATACCATCAGAAAAGTGTGAAATATCAGTTTTAATTATAATATCATAAGCAATGAACTAATATTATATCAAAACTCAACACTGGAGATGCACTTCCCAGTGTCATGTGGAAACCAAGGGATCATTATGATGAGAGTCAGCTAGGATCTCACTCATAAAATACCACTTATTTAACAAATTTTTTTCCTTATCAACCGTAACATCCAAAAACATGCCTACCATGGAAAGAAACTCTATTAGATACAAATTTGTAATGAACCAAATGAATCCATCCCTAAACAATACACTCCATTCTACTTGTAGTAGGTCTATAAGGGAATTACCAATCCTCAAGGGATGAAAATAATCACAATAACATCAATAAATACCTTTGGGAATGATTTTTACACAAAAAAATAGATTTCATATATATATATAAAAAGACAACATGTGAACACAAATTCATACAACTAAATTCAAGAGTACAATTTAAAACATGTTCGAGACCAAAATAGGTATTCCAAAATACATAATATAAAAGAAAACACATCTCCATGTAATTTAAGGGATAACATACCACAATTTCCCCAAAAAATTGAACATCCTTCTAACATGGATACTTGTCACTACTATAAGGGTCCTTTATTTTACCAATGTTAGATAAAATAGGAACTACACATTCCCAAAGGTATTTGCAGGGTGTGAGAAAAACAACCCTAGCAGGATCCTTCCAAGGGTTTCATAATAATTATTTAAATAATGAAAATTTATAAAATATAACTTTTCAAAATTCATAAAAAACAAAAAAATTCACACTTTCAAAGTATTTTATAATACATTGCCAAATTAAACTAGATTTCCAAAGCATGCAAAAATACCCTTTTAAAATAGAGAAATAAAGAATCTAAGTACTACGATACATTAGGTTTGGGTGAGAGAGTATTATCACACCATATTGATTAAATAACTATGTGTCCATAAATTCCCTGAACAAGGGCCTTGGGATCCGAGAACATGCCAACAAGTGAATCCCCTGTCATAACATATTTTAGTTAGTGGTGTAATTGTAATGACCTGAACTTTTGGAATGATAATTACTTCCTAAAAATGTGTGTTATATTAATTTTTACTCAAAAAATGTACCTTTCATAATGAAGTTATTATAATTGAAATGTTACCTTTGGTTTTTGACTGTTATATGATCGGTGGTCAATAAGACCATTGGAAAAAATAATCTTAATAATAATTTTAACATTATAATTAGTGTTATAAATAGAAATTATAATGGTTAATTACTGAATAAAGAAGAGTCTATGGCCTCATCTAGTAGATACAATCCATATAAATCCTATTTTTCAGAACATGGGAGGGAAGTAGCATCTTTGGGATTTTCTCTAGACCAATCCCAAGTTGAGCTTCAAAACGTTAAGATTGAACGAAATAACCTATGGGATAAGTTCAATTTATTGGATATTACCAATCAGGAAATGTTATTTGAGCCACCCCATGAGTCTATCACCAACAAACACATTACCCTGAGGTCGTATGAGGGTGTTATAAGCTGTATTGTGTCAATTCCTTAGTCACTTAATGAGTAATCCCTTTGTTTAATTGACATTTTTATTCAATCATTTCCATTTAAATAATAGTTTTGTGGAGTACCATTATGATGAATTTTTTTAATAATTTTTTTATTTGTTGACAACTAACCTTTTATATAAGAATGTTCTGTTTTTTAGGAATCATATACAGATTCATTGTAATGAGGTCTTTGTAAATAAATCTGAATTTTTGGATCCAATAAAATAGGGAGAAAGTTATTTTCCATATTCATAAGAATATTATTTATTTCCATCAAATTCCAATAATCAGATCCAAAATGCTGAGTGAAGAATTCATTTTATTAGTGAAGAGTTTTGAAAGTATAATTTGAAGTTATGAGTTAGAAATTTTTCATACTTTCTAAAACAAAATAATATGATTCTTTGTTGATCCATAATTTCTCACAAATCATGAATACTTTCATAATAGAAGCATTTGAAGAAATATTGGAGTGTTCTGAATAAATTCAAATATTCAAAATGATATTTCCATCATAATGGGATTTCCGTAGTAATAGTATTTCCATCATAATGGGATTTACATCATAATGGTATTTTATCATAATAGGCTGAGAAAGAAAAAGCTAAGATATAAAAATATCATAATTAGATGAGAAAGAAAAATATTGTAATGATATGAGAAAGAAAAAGATCATAATGGGCTGAGAATGAAAAATATGAGAAAAGAAAATATCATAATGAGCTAAGAAAGAAAAAATCATAATGAGTTGGGAATGATAAAGATTTTAATGGGCTGAGAATGAAAAATATAAGAAAGGAAAATATTTCAATGGGTTAAGAAAGAAAAATCTATGAAACCAAATGATCATAATGATATAAGGAATGAAAATATCATTATGAGATAAGAAAGAAAAAGATTTTAATGGGATGAGAAAGAAATAGATCATAATGAATTTTAGAAAGAAACAGATCATAATGGGATGATAATGGTATAATTAATTGAAGTGTACAAGCATGAATATCAATTTTGTGTAAATATATGAGAAATCAAAGGGTTTTTATAGAATTCAATGTTGAAATTTTAAATGCAAGGTATTTTCATAGATTTTGAGATTGAGGAAGCTGGAATGTTTTTAATGTTTCCCACCTTTGTTTTCTGAGATTCCTATAAAAAATTACCATATTATTCTTCTATTCATAACATTCAAAAACCCACAAAAGGAAGAGTGCAGGAGAATTCAAAAGTGAAAGGTACAATTTGATTTAAGAAGTATTGAATTGATCACTCTATCAGAGTTTGAGTTTTGTAGATTAAGAGTGAGTTCATTGTACTCAAAGAATAAGATCTAGTTTATCGTATTCATAAAATCATATCCAGGATCCAACATTATAGTATTCTGAGAATGGTATCTAGGATCTAGAATTATCATATTTAGATAATCGTATCTAGGATCCAAAATTATTGTATTCAAAGAATCATAACCAGGATCCAGAATTATCATATTTAGTTAAATGTATCTAGGATCCATAATTTTCATAATTAGAGAATCGTATCCAGGATCTAGAATTACCATATTCAAGGAATCATATCCGGGACCCAACATCTTGTATTGAGAAAATCATATCCTGCATCATTGGATTGAGAAAATCCGATCCATCTAAGTTGAACTAAGGATTCAGACTGAGCAATTATGGAGCAGATTCAAAAAAATCTTTATTATTTTGATTGTATCAATTGTTTTATAAGAAAAAATTGTAAATTGATGCAAGTAAGTATAATCATTTCTATCAGAAGACAGAAGGTGTATAATTGGAGTTGGAACAAGTTTTATTCACTTCATCTTAAGAGTGGATTTACGTAGACCCATGGGAGTGGCTATGGTAAGGATGTAGGTTCTAACAATAAGGATGATCCTTGTAAATCTTATGTGCTTTAATTTATTTCATACTTTTACATGCCTATGTATTTACTAAATGTTGATAATGAAATAAATCTTAATATTTTTCAGGGTATAACTTTTGAAAACATTTGAAACCCATGAAAGTTAAACAACTGATTCACCCCCTCATCTTATTTTTTATTTGATCCTTTTGAACTTCAATTGGTATCAGAGAAAATGTTACCTTATTGAATCCTTATCATGAATAATATCAATTCTATAAATAGTATAGGAATTCCTATATTTTATGGAAAAAAATATTATGGATGGAAAAATATGATGATTCCTTACCTCCTATATCTTGGCCTTAAATTTGTATATACTATTACTATTGGTTTTCTTCCTATTGAGAAAGACCCTCCTATTAAAATTGAAAATTAGAGAAATATAGAAGTTGATTTAATGGCTAGAAATGGAATCCTTATGTCTTTATCAGAGAATATTTTTCAAAAGTTTATGGGGCTTAAAACATCAAAAAGTATATGGGTCAAGCTGGAAAGTGTTTTTGAAGAGAATACTAATGTGAAGGAAGAAAAGACACAAATATGTGCTTGTAAGTATGAAGACATATGAATGAGATATGAAGAAACAATTGATGAATACTTCAGTAGAGTAAATGAAATTTTTTGCAATATCAGTGGATTTTGAGATGTCTTAGAAGATTCTGCATTTGTAAAGAAACATGTGAGAAAGATTCTGGAGAGGTTTGATTCTAAAAATTATTCATTAGAAGATAAAGATGATTTATCTCTTGTTGAATTGCATAAAATTATAGTTTCTTATGAAATTAAGAAAGAACCCATGTTTAAGAAGAAGATAAAAGATGAAATGGCTTTTGAAGATATTAAAAAGATGAAAATCTGAGATGTTGAATAAGTTGATCCTTCTGAATCTGAAGATAATGAGGATGATGAGATGAATGAAAAAATAAGGTTTCTTATATCCAAGAACTATCATAGAGGAAGAGGAAAGAATGGAAGAAAACATCCTCTCAAATTTTTTGAGTGTGGTGGAATTGGAAACATTGCTATGAATTTTCCCATGAATAATGTTGGAGAATATAAATATGATTCTAATGGTAAACCCTGATGGAATAAGGGAAAACATGTTAATGACTAAAATCTTTCCAAAAAATACAAAAAGAAGTTTACTGGAAACAAAATATGTGTTTTGAGTAAGAAATTTGAATCATAATAAACCAAAAACAATTATTTTGAAGATGAATGCTCAGAACAATTCAAAACTGTCATTGAAAAATATTCTAAAAGAAAAGATTCCCCAATGTGTGAAGAAGGTGGTGAAGAATATTATAGTGAGTATTAGCTCATAACTGAACTTTTTTCTTATCTTGAGAGAGAAACTCTAAATAATGAAATTACAGTAATGAAGAAAGATCTTGAAAAAGTTACTAATGGAAGAAAAGATGTCATCAAGAAGGAGGATGAATACTTTCAGGATATTTTAATTTACAAACATAGAATTGATGAATGAGGAATGATGATTGAAGATCTTAGAAAGAAACTGGAAGCTAAGGAATAATTTTTTAAAAAGTTTCAATCAAAACATCTCGAGCCTGAATGTACCTTGAGAAAGATGAATTAATGCTTAAAAAAGCTATAGAATTAAAAGGTGAGACTTATAAATTTGCTGAGAAGGATCAATATGAGAATCAGGTGAAATATTATCTTACCAAAAATATTGTTTCATCTGAATATTTTAACATTTTAGGATTTATAAAAGGAATTAGAAAATCTTTGGTGTAGAATGTATGTGAGACACCTATCAAATATGAAAAGTAGAAAACTCACTCAAAAGAGAAATGGTCTACATCCTGATTATGTCATAGTTGGAAAAAGTTACCAACCTCAACAAATTTTCTATAGAGAATGAAATATCTTGAAATGAAAATCAAGATTCGAAGGCTATTTCTGGTGTTGTGGAATCAATTTCCATATAGATTATAATTTTTGGCACAATTAATATCTAACCAAAAAAGGTTTTAGAAAAGTTAAAGGAATAGTGAAAGATGAATGAGAAACTCTCCTAACCCAGAGAAATTTGGAAAAGTGAATTATAAAGATTTAAGAAACATTACAATAAAGAATATATTTGAATCTCTAGACGAATTTTGTGGAAGATGTGATCAGTTAGGTCATCGTGCCGAACGTTGTATGAAATTTCTTCCAAAATAAGCTTCTTATGATAGAAAAGAAAAGAAATATGAAAAGAAGAAGGTTGAGGAAATATCTTTTGTTGTTGGGGCATCTTTGAAATCAAGTAAGAAAAAAACCATGGATTTTTTTATAGTGGGTGTTCATCAAATATTCTAGGTGATATAATAATATTGAAATATATTGAAATTCCTAATGGATTAGCAGTTAACATTGGGAATGATGGTTCCTTATAAATTAATGGAATTGGAATGATTGAGATCGAAGAGGAAAAGATGAAATATAAGGAAATTTTATTTATTGATGGACTAAAACATAACCTACTCAGATTAAGAATTAGTTTTTATTATGGAAAATAATTTTTTTAGAAATGATATCTATATAATCAAAAGCGTCAAAGAGAGGAAATCATTATATAAGGGGAATGAACTAGTGGGAATCTCTTTTAAATAAAAGAATTCAATAGTTTCTATTACTTGAGTGCTGGAGACGAAAAAAATTTGTGGCACCAAAGTTTGGGCCACCTTGGGTAAAAAAACATGAATAATCTTTCTAAAGATGATACTATTCAAAATTTTCCAGAATTGAAAATAAGATATGAATATGTTTGTATTATTCTCCATAAAGTAAATATGACTAAAAAAAAGTCATAAATTATATGAGATTCAATCTAGTAGACAACTTGAGCTTATTCATTCCGATTTATGTGGGTCGATTATACATCAATCAACTTTGATATTTTCTACGTTACAGAAACTTATTGAATATGAAAACATTATTAAAAATTAGATGGATCTAGAGTAGATTAGAAAATCAAACATCACTTATCTCCAAAGTTGAACCAAAATCAGTTTTAGAGGCTATTCAACATAACAAATGGGTAGATTCTATGTATGATGATCTGTATCATATTGAGAAGAATGAAACATGGGATCTTGTTACAAGGCTTGAAAACAAAAATGTTATCAGAAAAAAGTGGGTTTATAGAAGAAAATTGAATAATCATATGGTTGTCTCCAGAAACAAATAAAGACTAGTTTGTAAAGGATATGCATATCTGGAAGGTGTGGATTTTTATGAATCCTTTCCCCCTATTTCAAGGATAGAGACTATTTGAATGATTCTTGTAGTGGTTGGTCATTGGAATTAAATATATTATATGATGGATATAAATTCAACATTCTTAAATGGTGAGATTGTTGAAGAAGTTTACAATGAAAAACCTTGTGAATATTAAATTGATGAGGATAAAAATCAATATGAAAAATTAAAGAAAGTCTTATTTTGGATAAAATATTCTCTATGTTCATGGTATTCTATGGTTGATTTTTTTTGAGAATGTTGAACTTTTATAAAAGAAAATTTGATAACAACATGTATGTGAAAGATGTTGACTGGAGAACTATAATTGTAATTGTTTATGTGGATGATATAATTTTTTATGGGATATAAAATATTCCATTAAAACATTTTCTGAGGAAAAGAAGAGTAATTTTGAAATGTCTATGTTAGGATAATTAACTTTCTTCCTTGTCTTAAAAATTTAAAAAAAGGAAAATTACATTTTACAATCCCAAGAAATGTATGTCGGGGAATTATTAAAAAGGTTTGGGAAGGAATAATCCAAAGAACATCCAACTAATATTTCAGTGTTTAAAATGTTGAGTAAAGATGAATCTAGAATAAATGTGAATTAGAAAGTATTTCAAAATCTAATTCGATGTCTTCTTTATCTTAAAACCTCAAGACTTGATATTTTTTATGTCGTAACTTTGTATTCCAAGTATCAAAGTAACATAAAAGAATCAAATATGGTGGAAGAAAAGAGGATTCTAGGATATGTCAAAGGAATAACTTCAGATGGGTTATTATACAAAATAAATAGTTAGATTATGTTTCATGATTATACTAATGCTTATTGGGATATAGATTGTAATGATATAAAATCAACCTCAAGAGGAACATTTTTTTAGGATGAATGTTGTGTGAGTTTGAATAGTAAGAAAAAAAGTTCAGCAACTTTGAGCACAGCTGAATCTGAATATTTTATAGCTACTCAAACTTGTAATCAAATGTTTGTGGATGAAAGTTTAGCTGGATTATTTGAAAGATAAAGTTTCTAAACCATTTAAGATGTATTGTGATAATCATAGTGCAATTGATATTTATAATAATCTTATCCATCATTTAAGATCAAAACACCTTGATATAATGTTTAAATTTATAATAGAGAATGTTTCTACTGGAGATATTTTTATGGAATACATTTCAATTTTTTTAAGATTTCTAATATCTTTAAAAAAATTGCGTCGAAAGAATGGTTTGTGGAATTTAAATAGTAACATCATGTTCAGCCTCCTCCCATGTCTTCCTAAATCTCGTAAGGATGATATTTTAACTCTCTTTGGATTACATTGACAATGGGGGAGATAATGTAAAAAACATTTTACTTTGTAAGATGTTTTTATATGTTTCTCTTTTATGAATCTAAATATATGGTTCCCTTATAATTGGGGATAGAAAAATAAATGAGATAAGAAAGAATGGGTTAGAGAAAAAGATATTATGAAAAGAAATGTGAGGAGAGATTATCTATACATGAACACAAAATTTTCTTTCCACTGAGGGATGAAATTATTTCAAAAATATTACTTAATCCTTTAGTTTAGTTACAAGACAATCTATATTGAGAAAGGAAATGTTTTGATAAAATTCAAAAAACATGAGCTGTGAGAAATTATGAGAGTTTGAAAACTAATTAATGAGGGTTGTCAATAAATCCAAAGGCATAGATTGAAGTACCTTTATGATGAATTGTTTTAACGATGTTTTTGTATTTGTTGAAAACTAACCTTTTGTATTTGAATGTTTTATTTTTTTAGAAATCATATTTAGTTTCATCATAATGAGGTCTTTGTAAATAATTTTAAATGTTACGATGTAAAAAAATGGAGGAGAAAGTTTTTTTCTGTATTCAAAAGAATTGTACTTAGGTCCATTTAGTTAAGATAATCAGATCTAAAATGACGAGTGAAGAATTAATTTCACTGCTGAAGTGTTTTGAAAGAATAATGTGAAGTCAGGAGTTATAGAGTTTTCATACTTTTTAAAAAAAATATGACGGTGATTTTTTGATAAAGAAGATCTCACAAATCATGAATACATTAATGATAAAAGATTTTGAAGAAATGGTGGAATGGTTTTATGGAATTAAAATATAAAAAATGATATTTCCATTATAACAATATTTCTATCATAATGGGATTTCCATCATAATTGTGTTTCATCATAATGGGTTGGGAAAGAAAACACTACGAAAGGAAAACATTATAATGAGATGAGAAATAAAAAGAAGTGAAAGGAAAATATTGTAATAAGCTAAGAAAGAAAAATATCATAATGAGGTGGGAAAAAAAGATCACAAAGGGATGATAGAGGAAAATATCATAATGATATATGAAAGAAAAGATCATAAAGTGCTGGGAAAGAAAAAGATTGTAATTGGATGAGAAAGAAAAAGCTAAAAAGGGATAAGATCATAATGAGATGAGAGATAAAAATATGAGAAAGGAAAATATCATAATGATCTGAGAATGAAAAAGATCATAATGAGTTAGGAAAGAAAAACATCATAATGGGATTATAAAAAACAAATTATAGTGAATATGATAAAGAAGAAAATCATAATGAGTAGTGAAAGGTATGATGAATTGAAGTGGTCAAACATGAATTTATATTTTGTGTAAATCATTAAGAAATCATTGGAGTATTAAAGAAGTCAAAGATGATGTTTCAAATGCGAGAGATTTTTAGGTATTTTAGTATTTGAGGAAGTGGGAATGTTTTTCAAGTTTTCTGCCTTTTTTTCTTAGTCGCCTATAAATACTTCCATATATCATTTGTCTATTTTAAACTTTCACACATGAACAAAAGGTGGATCGATATAGCATTCAGAAGTGAAAGTTCTCATCTGATTGAGGATGTATTCAATTGATTATTTGATCAGACTTTATGTTTTTTCAAATTGAGAGTGAGTTCATCATTCTCAGAGAGTATGATCCATCTTGTTGAATTAAGAGAATTAGATCCAAGATACAACATTATCGTATTTAGAGAATCATATCCATGATCCATAATTATCATATTTAGAGAATCAAATCAAAGATCGAGAATTATTGGTTTCACAGAATCATATACAGGATCTATAATTATCATATTCACAGAATTGTATCAAAGATCTAGAATTATCATATTCGTAGAATCATAACTAGGATACAGAATTAAAGTATTCATAGAATCATATCCATGATCCATAATTATAATATTTAGAGAATCGTATCTAAGATCCAAAGTAATCGTATTGAGAATATCGTATCAAGGATCCCGAATTATCATATTCAAAGAATCATATCTAGGATACCTCATCATTTTATTAAGAATATCAGATCCTACATCATTGGATTGAGAAAATCATATCCAAGCAAATTGGACTGAGGATTTGGACTGAGAAATTGTGGAGGAGATTCAACAATATTTTTATTCTTTTTTTGGATCAATGTTTCTATAAGGAAACATTGTAAACTAGTGGGATTCAGTATAATCAAACCTATTGGGAGATATAAGGTGTCTAATGGGAGTTGGAACAAGTTGTATTCACTTCTTTTTAATAGTGAATTTCCATTGACCCACAGTAATGGCTATAAAAAGGATATAGGTTCTCACACTAAGGCTGAACATTGTAAATATTTTGGTCTTTACATTCTTTCCTAATTTTTCATGAATTATTATTTACTAAATATTGGTAAGAAAATAAATCTTAATATGTTTTAGGGGTTATGCTTGGAAAATATTTGAAACCCAAAAAAATTAAATGACCGATTCACCCCTCCCAGCTTCTTAGTTGTTATTGGATCCATTAGAACATCATTTTTCTTAAAAATTGAGAAGAAATTTGATAAATTGTTTTTTTGGGTAAACATTGTTCTTTTCAGATAGATTTAAGTTATTATATTAAAATAAGATTTTGTTAGTATTTATTATAATGAAATATAATTATCAAAACACCATTATTTACTTTCAAATGATAAAATAATTTTATTTTTTTCACGCGTCAAAAAATTTTCAATGAATTTTACTATACATTTTATATCCATTATTGTTTTCAATAAATAAGTATTTTTATATTAAAATGTAAAATTTATCAGATTTTGAAAAATTTTATAATAAAATACATTTTATTTTGGAAATCAAAATATTGATTTAGGTTAGGGTGAATTTATGATAATTTTATAAAATACTTACGTTTTTTATGAATTGTAGAAAAACTATATGAGTTATTTGGTATGTTAAATGGAATAATAATGAGGTAATAAATAATATAAAATTCTGGTCAAATCTTGTAGATTAAAATATCTTATTAGATGACCCAAGTTTCCAATACCGTGGGTAAGCCTATGTCTTTGTGAATACAAATACTAATGTGTCCAAGGAAATTAATAAAAAACCCACTCACTTTTTCTACAAATACCCACCAATTTATTCATTTAATTTCATTAAAAATTCATCCTAAATGAATATATAATATTATTACCTCTCAAGGAGTCCTTACAGTGTGTCATAAATCCCCCAAGGTCTTTATATTTATGTTTTAGGAGTTACTCTTCAAGGTAAGGTAAATCTATACTTCTCTTTTCCTTTATAGTTTCCTTTTTATGTTGTGTGTCATTAAAATTTTGCATAAAATGTTATTCTATATATTTTATTCTATAAATTTACTGTATGAAGAGTATATTATTAATCGGATTCCCTTTTCCCCTCTCTTTTTAATGTTTTCTAAAACCTTGTTTCATACCCATTGTGAAACTGATTTTACTACCTAAAATCTCCCCCTCTTTCAATAGAAATTATTTTATTTAATATTTTGAATACCCAAAACTATTTTTTCTACATGGTTATTAACATAGATTTAAAAATTATCTATTTAATTCAGGGATTAACATACACGAAACACACCTTCCTTTTCTGTGGGTTTAAAATGATAATAGGATTTTGGTTTTAAGAAGTTTCTAAAACACCATGATTTTGATATGAATTGTGTTTCTTTTATTATCCACGGTTTATTTAGGAAATTTTTATTATGATCTATGTGACTAAAATTAATTAATTCATATTAAGGGTGTGGCTTTATAGCACTCTAATGTATTGGGTAATGAATTTAATCTTTAGAGATGACAAGTTTTATGATACCTCGATGAATAACTATTGTAATTTTTAGGTAACCTTTATAATAATCCTTAGCGATATTCATATGAATGACTCACTTAAATATTGTATCCACATTTATATGTTATTATTCATGCTCTTAATATTTTGACATTCCTTTTTTTCATTCCATTATTTATTTACTCTTGTTCTTATTGATATTCCTCAAGATCACAAGTAAATTATTTCCATTGGTTTCCCTTACTAAGCATTATGCTCACACATTCCTTTGATGTATGACCATTTGTCATGAGATTCAATAAAAATAGACCAGATAAACCTTTAAGAATCCTTTCAATTATAATAGAATAATTTTTTAATTTTTCATGTGTTATGTACCTTTTTCCAAGACAATAAACATTAAATGATCCTATTTTTGTAAAATGTTATGTAAAGTTTATGTAATAAAATGTAAGATGACATAGTTAGTATCAGATGATGGTTAAGTTATTTTTGGAAATTAATATTTGAAAAAAATAAGAATAACCATAGATAAAAGATTAAATATTGGAAAACATCCAATTATTTGGTGAAATATTAAGTAAGTGGTTTTCAAACAAATAAATCCTTGTCTGGATGCGAACAAGTGGATGTAGCTCCAGTATAGATGTATCTAGGGGTAAGAACCAAAACACTACTTTGATCTATACTTAAATGAGAACTTTTTCATGAAAATGGTCTTTTCTACACTCATGTTTTGACACTCCTAGGGAATAAGGTTAGTTAATCACCATATTTTTAAAAACTATTTTGAACGATATATATAAGATTTAATTGTTTTTAATTAATAACATATTTAATAATGATGTGATATAAAATAGTAAATCCCTTGCAATTATAATATTATTAAATTAAACACATTTCTCAATAATGTTTTCTTCTTTTAGAAAATTTTAGGAAATAGGAGAAACCACGTAAATGGTGAGTACAATTGACCAAGTACTGATGAACTAACGAATAAAGCCATAATGGAAACCTTCGTGAGAATGATGAATAAAATGACTAAAGTTATGATAAATATCATGAATCAAGATGAGAGACTAGATTCTTCTTAAAGGGAACGACTTTTCATTGATTCCTTTATGCGTCAACAAACACCATCATTTAGTGGATATACAGACCCATTAATTTTTGAATAATGGAGAAGATCAATAGAGAAGATCTATTTTTTACTCTAATGTTCATAATAAGATAATTAAAACATGGCTATATATTTCTTAATGGGAGATACTGGTAAGTGGTGGACACTGGTTAAAAAGACAAATCAAATAAGGGATATTGAAGCTATGTATTGGGGAGAGTTCAGGGGATCATTTATCAAAAAATATTTTCCATGTTCAATATGAATGAGAATGGGGAAAGAATTCCTAGAGCTAAAGAAGAAGGAAGATGAATCGGTGGGAATCTATGAGTTGAACATCCCATGAATTTCTAGTTACACCTCTTGGTTTTTCATGGATCCAAATTGGAATATTGATAGATTCTTTCGTAGACTAAGACCTAATCTACGGAAGAATCTGGCTATCCAATACTACGAAAACTATGATGAGATCATGGGAATTGCTATGAATGTTGAACTGGAGTTCGGTGAGACATAGTGCTCTCACAAATAGAATGAAATAAGATATATTTGGAGATAAACTTGGGGAGGATATTTTATTAAGGAAGAGGAGGAAAGAAACTGAAACTTTCCACATGAAAAAAATGTGGGAAGAAGCATTTAAGGAATTGTATGCTCGAGAGTTGGAAATCTTACAAGTGTGGAAGATAAGGCCATATTTCTCAGAACTATCATTTTGAGGTGAAGCCTCAACTTATCAAAAATGATGACAAAGGGAAGATGGTTGAGGACCTACTTGTAGACAAATGATTAAAGTGTGGAAACCTTGAGAAATTTTCTAATCCTTATCCAAATCTGAGGGTAGCAGAGGGGAATCACCATTATCCTTGGTATAGGTCAAGAGAGTAAGGTCATTATTTTTCTATCACAACAACTGATGTTGAAGCTCCAAATGATGTGGTGGTAGGTACTCTCATTGTTCCCCCAAATCTATTAAGTACTTTTCCTGATTCTTGTTCTATGGATTATTTTGTTTCCTTTAAGTTTGAAATGAATATAGAGTTAATCTATTAACTCATAAATTTGGATTTATCATTATAGAATCTTTGGGATCATCATGTATTTTCATTGGGGATCATAATATCATCACAAATCTAGAATTCATTCCAATGAAGGAATTCCACATTATACTAAGTATAGAATGGATCTCAAAGTATATTACTAAGATCAACTAAAAAATAAATAAAATATTTGTATTATGAAATTGACAACCTATAATTGTTTTCAAAATAGAGATATCACGACCTAATCTTTGTCTAGAATCACCACATGCATCCTTCTTTAGAGAAATGATTAGTAAAGATAAAGAAGGAAATGAAAGTGTATGAAAATATAATGTCCCTATCATTCAAGAAAACATTGATGTGTTTCCTAATGAGTTACCTGGACCTCCCCCAGAAAGGGAGATGGGGTTTTCCATTAAGCTCATTCCTTATTCCAAGATGATTTCAAAGACCACATTTAGAATTGATAATTTGTTGTTGGAGGAATTAAAGAGACAACTCCCAGATCTTTTGGATAAGGGGTTTATCCAAATAGGTGTGTATCCTTGGGTATTACCTATTATCTTTGTGAAGAATAAGTATATATTAATGTGGTTATGAATTAATTATATAGAACTTAACAGGATCATAGTAAAGAATAAATACCATATTCCAAGAATTGGTGATTTATTTGACCAGCTTTGTGGGGCTCAATTATTCTCTAATATAGATATGCAATATGGTTAACATCAAATGACAGTGAATAAATAAGATATTCAAAATATGGCCATCTGATCAAGATATGGGAATTATGATTTTGTTGTCATGCCCTTCGGTTTGACTATTGATCCAACTATATTTATTGATTTTCAAAATATAGTCTATAAGGACTATCTTGATTTTTTTTGGTATTTTCTAATTTTTATATTCTGATATATTTAAAATGTTTTGAGGATCTTGAGGGTCATATATGGGTTATATTAAAAACACTATATAAGGATATTCTATTTTTAAAGTTTGTAAAATGTGAATTTTGGTTACAAAGGGTTGCTTTCTTAGGGAACATTGTAACCAATGAAGGAATCTTAGTTGATCCTTAAAATAAAAAGGTTGTAGAGGAGTGTCCTCATCTGAAACTAGTAATTTAGATTTTTAGTTTCCTTGGTTTATCATAATATAATATGAGATTTGTGAAATCTTTTTCCTGACTTTATTTTCCACTAAATAAATTATCTTGAAAAGGGTTCAAGTTCATCTGGACAAAGGAGTTTGAGGAAAGTTTCCAAGATCTGAAGAAGAGATTGGTTACTGAACCCCTGTTAACTCTACCCTATATTGTAGAAGGATACATTATTTTTAGTGATGCGTCTCTAAAAGGTCTTGAGTGAATCCAAACAAAAAATGGAAAGGTGATTGCTTAAGAATCTTGACAGTTTAATCCTCATGAGAAAAATTATCTTGTGCATGACCTAGATCTAGATACGGTTGTTTTTTCTCTAATGATATCGAGGCACAATATTTATCAGGAGAAATGTGATATATACACATACCATCAATGTTTGAAGTATAATTTCACTCAAAAATAATTGAACATGAGATAGAACTGCTGGTTGGATGTTCTTAAAGACTATGATTTTTCATTTCATTATCATCCTAGAAGAGAAAACAAATTCAATGATGAAAAAGTAGAAAAGATGTTGTTGTGATATAAATGATGAGGATTCAAGGATATCCTCAAATAAAAGACCTAATAAAACTGGACTTGGGAATTTTAAGGGAAGGGAAATCATGAATCCTATCCCAAATGATTTATCATCTGTTATTACTATATAAGATCAAGAAATCTCAATGATAATATCCTTTGTTACATAATAAGATGTAGGTTGTGAAGAATGGAATGTTTCTAGAGTTTAATATTGATCCAGAAGGTGTTCTAAAATTTCATACAAGACTATGGGTTTTATCTATTATAGAAATAAAGGAGACGATGGATGAAACACATAGATCTACATTCTCTATACATCTTGGAATCCTACAAATGTATAGGGACCATCATGATCATTATTGGTGGGATAACATGAAGGCGGTACTGTTGACTGTACTAAAAGGTTCCTAGCGTGTCAACAAGTGAAGGTAGAGAGACAACTTTTGAAAGGGGTTTTACAACCACTGCCCATACTAGCATGGAAGTGGGAAAATATATCTCTGGAAATTTTCACATGTCTCGAAAAAACATCCAAGGGAAATAATATGTTATGATCTATAGTGGACCATCTCACTAAGACATCCCATTTTATCTCTATTCGTGGAGATTTCTCTCTTGTAAAACTCTCCAAGATATAAGTGAATTATATGTTAAGGCTACATGGAGTTCCACTTTCTATCATATTTGATCGTGATCCAATGTTCATGTCAATATTCTGGAGAAGAATTAAAAATTCTCTATGTAACAAATTGAATATCATTATGGATTAACACCCTCAATATAATGTCCAATCTAAAAGTAATATTTAGAAACTTGAGGACATGTTGAGAACTTTCTTAATGAAATTTAATGGTGGATGGGATCAACATCTCTCATTAGTTGAGTTCTCATACAAAAAAACTTCTTTTATTCTAGAATTCCATTGGAAACCTATGAATCTCTATATGGGAAGCAATGTTTTACTCATACTTGTTGGGATGAATTTGTTGAGAGAAAGCTTCTTGGACGTGATCTTCATTAAGAGATGACTGAAAAGGTTCATTCCATCCATAAAAATATAAAGGATTCTCAAAATCAGTAGAAGAGAAATGCTGACAACCATCGAAGGGACTTGGGGTTTGATGTTAAAGACAAAGTCTTCCTTTAAATTTCACCTTGGATGAGTTTCTTGAGGTTTGAGAAGAATGGTAAACTCAACCCTAGGTACATTCTCCCCTATGAAATACTTGATATCATAGGAGGAGTGGACTATCAACTTGCACTTCCTCCAAATCTATCAAAAGATCATGATGTATTCCACATATCTCTCTTAAGGAAATACATACCGGACCCATCACTTGTACTAAATTCTAAGGTGGTACAACTAGTACATGAACTCTCTTAAAAGTAGTAGTTAGTGAAGATATGAGATATTAGAGACAAGGTTCTATGCAAAAAAGACAGCCCACCTCGTGAAAGTGTTGTAGAGGAACCAAAAAAATGAAGAAGTCACATGCGAACAATAGGAAAGAATAAGGCAAAAATACCCTCACATTTTCTCAACTAAGTGAATGAATTGAAATTTTGGTGATGGAATTTCTTAAGGCGGGAAGAATGTAATGACCTGAAAATTTTGAATGATAATTGTTTCCTAAAAATGTGTTTTATATTATTTTTTACACAATAAAACATTATCCCTTTTATAATGGAGTATAACTGAAATGTGACCATTTGTTTTTGACTGTTATATGATCGTTGGAAAATATGATTTTTGGAAACAATACTCTTAATGAATAAATTTACATTATAATTATTGTTGTAAATATAAATTATAAGGGATAATTAATAAAGAAAGAAGAGTCGATGGCCTCACCCAATATAATCATGTCGTACGAATCCCATTTTTCAAAACATGGGAGGTAGGTTTCATCAGTGGGTTTCACACTAGAAAAATCCCAATCTAATATTCATGACATTAAGCTTGAATGAAATCACCTATAGGAGAAGTTCAAGTTAGTGGACATTACCAATCAGACAATGTTATCTGAGCCACCCCCAGAGTCTATCACCATCAGTCACCTTACCCTTAGGTCGTATCTGGGTGTTATAAGGGGTTATGTTTCATGTCCATAGTAACTTAATTTTTAATCCCTTTGTTTAAATAAATTTTTTATTCCTTCCTTTTCGTTTTAAGAATATATTTTCTTAAAAATTAAGATGTAATTTGATAAATTGATTTTTCAGGTAAAAATTGAAATTTTCATAGAGATATAAATTATTATATTAATATAATGTTTTATTAATTTTCATTATAATGAAATTAAATTATCAAAACTCTCTTATTTAATTTCTAATGATTTTTTTTATATTTTTTTCAAGTGTCCAAACTTTTACTATGCGTTTTCTATCGGCAATTATTTTTAATAAATAAGTATTTTTATAGTTAAATGTTAAATTTATCATATTTATAGAATTATTATGATAAAATAAATTACATTTTTGAAATCAAAATTTCAATATTATCTTAGGGTGAATTTATGCGAATTTTCTAAAATAATTTAGTTTTTTTGAATAGTAAACATATTGTTTGAGTTTTTTGGTATGTTTAATGACATCTTAATTAGTAAATAATTAATATAAATTCTGGTATACTATTTTGGATTAAAATATGATATTATTTGTCTCAAATTCCCTATACCAAGCGTAAATACCATGGGAATGATCATGGTTTTTAAAATATCACTTCTGAAGAGTCCTAGGAAATAAATAAAAAACTCCCTCACTTTTTCAATAATATCCACACATTTATTCGTTTCCATTAAATAAAAATTAAACCTGAATAAATATATGATAGTATTAACTCAAAAGGAGTCCTCCCAACATTTCATCAAGCCCCCAAGATCCCGATCATTGAGTTTTAGGAGCTACTCTTCAAACTAATGGAAATCTCAACTTCTCTTTTCCTTTCAAGTTTCCTTTTTATGGGGTGTGTCTTTAAAATTTACATAATATGTTCTTCTATCCATTTTAATCTATACATTTACTATATAAAGAGTATTTTCTTAATTTTATACCCTTTTCCCCTCTCTTTTTAACATTTCCTAAAACCATGTTTCCAACCCATTATGTCTCTGATTTCACTTCCCAAAATATCTCTCTATTTTTCTCATGAAATTTTTATTTTATTTAGTGAATACCCAGACCTCTTTATTCTCAAATATTATTCACATATATTTATAAATTATCTATTTAATTCTAGTATTAAAATACATGAAACCTTCCTTTTCCAGGGGTTTAAAATGACATAAGGATCTGGTTTTTAAGCACTATCCAAAACACCATGATTTTCATATGAACCACATTTCTTTTATTATCCACATGTTTTTTAGGAAATCTTTTTTATGATATATGTGATTCAAATTAATTGATACATATTAAGGGTGTTCTATTATAGTAATAAAATTCATTTGGTAAAGAATTTAATCTCTAGAGATGATAAGTTTTATGATAACTTGGTGAATAACATTGGTAATTTTTATGACGACTGAGTGAAAAAATTTGGTGATATTTATATCAATGATTCACTTAAATATTGTAGCCACATTTATATTTTATGATTAATGTTATTAATATTATGATATTATTCTTTCTCATTAATTTTTTTATTTCCTCAATTTCTTTTTGATATTCCTTAAGATCCTAAGTAAAATTTTTCCCTTATTTTTTCTAACCGGGCCTTATGCTTTGTCTTTCCTTTAATGTATGTCTCAAGATTATGAGATGTGATAAATGTAATTTATATGAAACATTATGAATCATATCATGTTGAATAGAATAATGTTTTATGTTTTCATGTATTATGTAACTTTTTTTCAATACACTAAACTTTAAAATATCCTATGTTTGTTAAATTCTATGTAAATTTTTTTAATAAAAGGAGGGATTCCATAGTATTGTTTTCCATTATAGGTATAAATATACCATCCAAGAATTAGTGTACCAATATATCCCCATCATAAGTACACATGGTTCCAATTTTTCATATCCCACATTTGGAGGATTCAAATTTCATAAATGTACCACACTTAGAGGATTTTTTCATCACGAATCAAATCATGTCAAGGGAATAACACACATCAATAATCAATCTTCCCAAACTGAAAATAATACATGATATGAATTCCATTTAAATTTTCAATTCAAATTGGTAAATACATTTTTCCAAAGAATCCCAAAACCATCAAATTTCAATAATCATGAATCATTCCATTCAATAATTTAGAAAAACCAGTTTAAAAGGAGAAAGATATCATGGTTTATAAATAAAGTATTTTCATGAAATCAATCACCATAAACACATAAAATTTTTATCAACCAAATGGGATCCTCAATATAAAGATAGAGAAGGATATATGAAGATAGAAAAGGACAATATATAAGAAATATTACATGAAAGTATAATCTAAAATACTCTATATAAAAAATGGATTAGGGAATCCACATACCGATATTAAGAATGCAATGAAAAATATTGATAGGATAAAATTAGAGTGAGATGGATCATCCAATTGTTTTTAGAAATAAAAAAAAGGATTTCTAGAATAAACCTCAAAACCATATGGATCTAAGAAAACCAAAAAACGAGGGATTTTGGGGGTTTTCTAGAGGATAAATCATGTAAAGGATGAGTTAAAAACCCTTCCATTAATATTTGACCATCCATCCAACTATAATTTTTTATTAAGCCACTTTACGGAAAAGTGGGAAACCAAAGTTCGCACACAGGGACCACTATGTGCTGAAAGAGATCACAGAATTGTTGAACACAAGACGAAGGTTATTTGAGTCAGATGCTCTATATAATTACTAATGAATATTACTAACCTAGGTGTCCAGATCCTCCCTAATAAGTTCTTCAAGGTGAGAAATCATTATATCTATTATCTTGATAAATTCCTCCAAGGTGATTCTGTCTTGGTTGAAGCCTCGGGCGATGATTCGGTCTTGGTCATCTATCCATGGTTCTTGCTCTTATGTGGCCTCAGTCTGCAAGAATCTTTCATAAATCCTTAAAATCTCTTCATTTGAGGCATTTGGATGAAGGACATTTTCAAGCATCTCTTCCTTATAGTGGCAGATGCGCCTTAGACATTTTTCACCCTCTTCCTCTATTACTCTTGGTTCTCTACTTGGATCTCCAATTTCCCCATCTTGAAGTCCTTTTCATTCATTACTTCCACATTTCTTGGCTGACCTGGTTTCCATTGGTTTCAGCAAGTGAGAGTAGTCTTTTCACCCCTTGTATTTTCCCCGGAACCACTATGCATTTCCCCGAGTCGTGCTTTCCTTTTTTCCCCTTCTTCCTTCTTGGACTATGGGGACCTTTCCCTAGGAACTGGTCTAGGCTGTCTACTAAGAGTTGGATAAAACTATCATCACCTAAATCATTATCCTCTTGTGAAAATGATTGTTCTTGAGTTTCCATGCCTTCAATTTGTGTTTTCACTTCAACCCCCGAACCTTCTTTGAGAGCACATGACCAACCTGAAGATTCCAACTTTCCTGCTTTTACTGCCAAGTCCTTCTTCTACTTCCCCTCACTCCCAATCATATGGAAGGATGAATTCAAAATGTGCATGTTTGGATCAAGAGGACCCAATACGCTAACCCCTTCCTTCCTTCCTTGATCGTGTAGAGAGCTTGTAGCTTCACGCAAAAAGGATTTCCCCTGCAATGCCTTGAACGATGGTTCATCCTCCTTTCCAAATTCACCCTCAGTGACCTCAATACATGGAATCAGGCACATGGACTGCTCATATCCATGACCCATGAATTGATACTACTGGATAGATCCCTCCCACTTTAAAATACTTCATATATAATGGGCCCAAATGAGTTGCAGGAACTAAATAAGAAACTCCAATCAAACCATGAAAAGGGATTCATTCGGCCAAGTGTGTCACCTTGGGGAAGACCAATTCTTTTTTTTTCAAAAACAAAGATGGATTGATGTGAATTTTCATTGATTATCATGATTTAAACAAGATCACGATTAGGAACATGTATCATATTCCCCATATTGATGAATTGTTTGATAAGTTGTGTGGAGATCAATACTTTTCCATCATTTACCTTCATATTGGATATTATAAATTGATGATTAAAAAAGAGGATATACACAAGATGTCATTACAAAAAAGGTTTGAACACTATGAATATATATTTATTCCATTTGGTATTACTAATTCTACTACTATCTTAAAGGATTTAATGAATGGAGTCTTTATATATTACCTTGATTAGTATGTGGTTGTCCTTATAGATGATATTATTATCTATTAAAATAGAATGTAAGATCATTAAGATCACATGAGAATTGTATTATAGAAACTAAATAAGGGGAAACCATATGAGAAATTTATAAATTGTGAATTTTGGATACGTGAGATTTCATTTTGGGTCATATAATCTCAATAGAGGGTATATCAATAGATCCATTAAAGATAGAGGATATTAACTATTGGCCCAGACCAACCATAGTGACTAAGATCAGTAGTTTTCCTAATTTATTTGGATATTATCGATGGTTTGGGGATAATTTATCATGACTATCTAATCTACTAATGAATTTAACTAGGAATTGAGAATGTTCTTCTTCACAGATAGAGGTGGGGAAAATTTCAAGGAACTGAAGAGAAGATTAGTCAACTATGATGTTCTTATATTACCATGTAATAGAAAAGGGTTGTAAATTTATAATGATGCAACAAGGAAGGTTTTTGGATGTGTTATTATTAAGAATAACATGGTTATATCTTATGCATCATGAAAATTAATGATTCATGAGAAAAATCACCAAAATCATTATTTAGAGTCATCCATGGTAATATTTTTATTAAACTTATTTAGGCATTATCATTATAGAGAAATTTGTTGTATATATACTGATAAAAATGGTTTAAATCATATATTCACAAATAAATAGTTGAACATGCACCAAAAAAGATGGTTAGAACTGATTAAAGATTATGGAGGCTCAATACATTACCACCCTGTGAAAGAGAAAAAGGTGGCCAATGCTTTGAGTTGAAAGGGTCTTGCCTACTTATCAATGATGAGTATCACAAAAGATCCAATATTTATGGATTATCAAATAATGGATATGGAAATATTGAATTAGGGGTAAAAAACTTATCTTTCTCATTTTAATGTTTAGCCATCTATCCAGGTGAAGATTAAAGAGTAGTAGAATGAAGATGAAGAGTTGCGAAAAAGGATAGAAATGTTCCTGAGTTTAACCTTGATCATGATAGAATTATGCAGTTCAGGAACCGTGTATGTATTCTTCCTATAAAATGTTTAAATAAGGGGATATTGGTGGAAGATCATAGTTCCTCATTCTCTATTCATCATGGAAGTAGGAATATGATTAAATATTTTAAAGAAAACTTATACTGGGATTGCATAAAGAGAGATATTCTAAATTTTGTATCTCAATTCTGGGTATGATAACAATTCAAGGCTGAAAGACCAAGGTATAAGGGGATGTTGCATCCATTACCCATACAAAAATGTAAATGGGAAAACATCACCATGTATTTTTATGTGGACCCCCCAAAACCTCTAAAGGAAAAAGTTCTATATGGGTTATAGTCAATCACTATACTAAGTCTATACACAACTTCACTATTAGATAAG
This sequence comes from Viscum album, assembly GCA_963277665.1. Classification (NCBI taxonomy): domain Eukaryota; kingdom Viridiplantae; phylum Streptophyta; class Magnoliopsida; order Santalales; family Viscaceae; genus Viscum; species Viscum album. The sequence goes on along the minus strand of OY728127.1, from coordinate 1,511,544,909 downwards.
ACTTCTATCTAGACCATATTTTTAGGATATAAATTAAAGAAGTAATTAGATTTCATAGAGTAAAACATTCCATTCTATCATATTGGGATACGAGGTTTACCTCAATTATTTTGAAAATTTATTCAATAAGATCTTGATACAGAGTTGAGTTTCAACACTATATATAATACTAAAACAATTCAGTATGAAAGAATAATTAAAACCCTAGAGGATATGTTTTGATCATGATATTTATATTTCAAAGGTTTTTGGGATCAAAAAATTCTTATTTTTGAGTTTTATTACAACAATATCATTCACTCAAGAATTCATATGGATCATTATGAATCCATCTATATAAGTAATTTTAGATCCCTAATGTTTTGGAATGATGTTGGAGAAAGAAAGCTATTGAGATCTGATATGGATGAATAAATGGGTGAGAATGTTAGATTCATTCACCAAAATATCAAAGAATCTATGAGTTGAAATAAAGGTTACTCTGATAAACCCTAGTGTGATCTTTAATTACATGTTGGTGATAAGGTGTTTTTATGAAATTCTCCATAGAGTAAGGTTTTGAGATTTAGGAAGAAAAGGAAACTAATCCAATGGTATATCTGTCCATTTAAAATTCCTGATCGTATCGGGATGGTAGTGTATCGATTGGCTCTTCCACAAAAACTTTCTAAATATCATGATGTGTTCCATGTATATCTCTTGAGGAAGTTCATACTAGACCTTTCACGTGTACTGAAATCACAGGTCATACCGCTGGAGCATGATGTTTCTTATGAGGAACAACTGGTGGATTTTTTGGATAATTCAAATAAACTTCTAGAAAAAAAGACCACTAAATAAGTTAATGTTTTGTGGTGAAACCATCTATTTCAATAATCTATATTGGAAATTAATTATATTATGAGGTAGAAATATCCTATTTTTTGAATTAGATTGATGAATTTGGAGGGAGAAACTCATTTTAAGGGGGTAGAATGTAACACCCCATGTTTTTTTGATTTTTTTTGATTAAAACAAGTTTATTTGACGTATTTCATTGAATTTTACTCCAAGATAAGATTGATTAATATGGAATACCATGTTATTATTTTCCTACATGCAACACTGGCTTAGCTTGCGTTATATGCGACACTGAATTTTAACAATGAAAATATATATTATTAATATTATTATTTAAACTCAAACACTATAACATAGATGTTAAAATTAGTAATATTAACATAAATAAAAACATTTTAAGTATTATTTATAATTATTTTATTTAAATAAAACATTTTTGTAGTGAAATAAATAATTTTCATTAATGGATATATATTTTTTAAAAATACTATTTTCTCCAAAGAACTACTTTTTATGTTCTTCTGTGAAAAATAATAAAATTAATTTTTAACACCATAAAAAATTTAATTATTATTTAATTCATAATGTCAAAATTATGTTAGGGTGACTTTTTTCTGAAATATTTCATTTTTAGATGAATAGTGAAAAATAATGATTTTTAAATAAAAATTTCCTTATCATTTAATTTATTTATAAAATTAAATTATACTTCAAATTGTTTTTAAAGTATAATGAGTTCATTTATAAATAAATAAATATAATTTTAATCATTTTAATCAATTTCACATTGTTATTTGATATAAAAACATTTCAAACTTTTGAATATTTTCAATTTAAAAACATGTTTTATCGTCTCGTATACAGGATTAAATTTAAAATTAATTTTTAAAAATAAATGAATTTAATTTGAAAAAACTTATTGTTTATTTGGAATCATAATAGTTTATAATTTATAATAATCCCATCTAATTTTTTACCAAAATTATTAATAATAATAATTAAAGTTAATCACAATGATTAAGACAAAAACTGGTTTACTAAGGGAATACACATTAACCATAAGTGGTTAAATGACCTATAAAAAATACAAAATCACACTTTATTGCCATATTTAGACATAATACATGATTGGGTTGAGATTGGTACCTTATTGTAACAACTATACATGGAAAAAAGTTGGTTGGAATTACCTCTTTCAAAACATTACAAGTTTTCTACTCACCACCCTCATAAAAGGCTACCCCATGTTACCCTCTCTTTACACCTTCAAAACCAATTGGTTCAGATAATTCCTAACCAAATAACTCAGAAAATTTATTAATATAAAACTATAATCCTTAAATTGGGAATAAATCCAACAAAGTATGTCATTTGGTGCAAACTAAAAGGAGACACCCAAAGAAGAGGTAATGTTCATCAACAAACATTTTTATTTCATTTCATTATAAAAAATATGCAATTATTTTTATATCGTGATTATATAATATGTATTATGCATCTTAAAAAAACTTATATGTTTTAATTTCAAGGGTATCACCTAAAACCACACACACTTCCATCAAATGGGTTACAAAATCGTCGTTTGTGTGTTTGGCGGACTATCGCCTCACGAACCGATGTCATTTGTTTTTATATTACCACCTATAAAGGTTAGTAATAATGATGAAAATATTATTAATATAATATTTTTATTATTTTTAATATTTTATTATGATTCTAGAATTGTTATACCACACATAAATTCATGATTTCAATTTGGGGGGAATACGATAATGTTGTTTGTGTGTGCGGAGGACTACCTCCTCGTGAAGCAATGTGATTCATTAATGATTTACATGGAACAAATTAATGGTGGATTTAAATAAAATATATGATATTTATGACATAAAAATTATTTTTTAATGATAATATATCATATAATTTTCTTTCTTTCAATCCGTTGAGGAAATGGAAACAGCGTTCATGCATACGTACGGCCTACTATCTCAATGAACAATGTATTTCATTTTCTATTTCTAGATTTAAAGGATTACTATAAATACATATATATACATAATATATATGATATATATTTCATGGTTATCATTATAGATATTATTAAATCATTACCAAAGCATGATAACCAAAGATATATCAAATTAGAACATATACGAAACACAAAGCGATTATTACCCGAAACCCAAATTTAACATAGGATTGTTAATAAACAAGTAATATAAAGTAATAAGGAAATTGTATATGGAACCATAAATTGTAATATTCTACAGTTTTATATGTATGATTAACTTATATTTATTATAAACAATTTTTGAACATGTGCAATGAAATTCAAGACTTAAGATAAGGGGATTTATAGTCTCACTTTTATTTCCAAGAGACTTATGAAATATTCACCAAAAATTATTTTTTGTGGTTAGTATACTAACCTTTGACATGTTATAATCATGAATATAACTGAATTTATGATAATTAATTTTACTATTTATTTTTTCCATTCATGGTGATTATTAATCAAAAGTTACTAAAGTAATATGGGATTTTTGTCGCAATTTATCTTCTTTGAGATGTATGTTATATTATACAACTATTTTTTTTTAAAAATGTTTATATAAATATATTTTAAATGTATTATGATTAATTTATTGATCCTTCTGATATTTTATGTTTCATTTTATTTTATTCCTTTTTGGGGATTATGATTCAATGTTACTAAAGTGGTAAATATTTCAGTTTACAATCTCATCATTTATTGGGTTTGTTTAGGATTAAGTCTCCAATAATTAAATATTATAATTAATATATCACTAATTATAATAAATTATATTATCCTCTAGTTTCCCAAGATATATTGATGTCACAGTATAATTGTTTATACTCTTAAATGAATAAAATTATTAAGAAAATGTTTTAATAAAAATCCAACTTTATCTCTCTATTCGATTAGAAATCTATTTTCACTCGAAACCATGTTTTCTATAAAACATTTGAAGAGGTATTATCACTAAATAATGATTTTTAAAATCCATTTTACCCATATTTTAATATTTATAACATTTAATGGATTTTTCAGGTCATTTTCCAAACCAATTCATGTTTTGATCTTACCGAAAATGTGAAGGGAACATTCATTTTTGCGTGCATAACACAAAAAAAATTATCTAACATAATAACAAATAATTTAATTGAATCTCCCATAGTAATTTTTCTATATTATTTTCTAATAAAGATGTTTTAAAAATGTTTTATGCATTAAAAAGTGTTTTCAAATCTTAATGGATATTTTCCTAAAGAAATGGTTTAAATTATCATTCAAAGTTATTTTCGATCTAAGATGACATACATTGGTGTTACACATGACTTACTAGAGATATTATCCAAGGTTACCATTCAATGTCTTTCTCTAAATGGTTTATGTTTTGATGGCATGATGCTTATGAAACTTGTTTCTCTTCCATGGGTTATATTATTATGAAACAGTCTTCTCTCCATGGTTTATGCTATGATTAAATGATTATAAATCCTATCTCTTTTCCATAGGTTAAAATATTATGAAATTTTTATAATACCAATTTCATTTGATGGGTTCTGATATTTTTAATGTTTATGATCTTGTGGTACACATAAATATGGTTTTCATTATGTGATGGGTGGGACCTATATATCCCTCCAAAGCATTGGGTAAATATTTATATATCTCATGAGATAGACATGGATGGAATGGGAAGTGAACCTAGTATAGTAATACATGGCTAGAATGAGGAGTGAACTCAATACAGTATTTCAAGGCTAGAATGAGGAGAGAACTCGGTACATTAAATGAATTTTTCTTCTATGATGGCCTCAAAAGTGATCCAAGAACAATATAGAAAGTATTTCTTATTCTTATGTGTATTCCAAAAATTCATGTCTTATGCCAATATTATGTTCTCATTGATCATTTTCATTGATTGCCTTATGATTATTGTCTTTTCAATTTCCAATATTTATGTCATGAAAAATTATTGGGATGTTTGATTTTTAGGTAATGGTTTTCAAATATTATGATCATATTCTCATACCCTTTTGTTCATGTTATGATTTCATATCTCCCTTATTTAACCTTACTGAGCATATGAGCACACCCTTTAATTTGTTTCATTCATACTGGTTTTGAAGATATGTATTATGTATGATCTATCTAAAAAGTGTTTTATTAATGAAGAACATAATGATAGAATATTTAGCTCACTTATGGAGTAGTGTGTATAATCTGATGTTTCTAAAGGAAGTTAAATAATACGAACATTTTAATGTTCTTGTGTAATAAAATAAATATTTTTTAAAAAATATGTAATATCTATGTATGCCAAGTCTAGTTCACTATAGTTGGTATCAAATCTAGGTTTTGATAAACATTAGAAACTATTATGGGAAAAACTTAGTGAGATATATAAGTACATGTCTAAGGATAAGTTTAAGGATTAGTCAAAGTATAGGGTAATGTCCTAGAATTATAGTAGAGGATACAATGAGTGGTTTCCTAGAAATATATCTTTTTTGGATACTATAAGTGGATGTGGCTCCGGAATAGATGACCATAGGTGTAATAACTCCCAAAACACTATTCTGATCTCAAATTTATTAGGAATTGGTGCATAATAGTGGGTCTTACTGCACACCTACTTTGAAACTCCTAGGGTTATGATTTTCGAATTCAAAAAATCTTTACAAACAATGATTAAGGATTTAAATAGAATTTGTCTATGAATGAACTAGGATAAACAAATTGTGTCATATATTAAAGAAGGTGTCATGATATACACATCCCATAAGTGATTATTTGTGATTATGTGGTTCTTTATCATGATTATTGTTTGTTAATATATTATTTTTTGTTTTAGACAATAGATAGAACCTGAAGGAACCTCTTTAATACTCAACATCAGATAGAATGAAATGATTTTACTTCTAAGATCCCAAATGTAATTGGATCTGGAATTCAAAAATCTCATTTATAGGCTGATACAACTTTCTCAAGCTATAAATAATATTGTACTTCCAAAAAAGAATAATATGGGGAAAAATTATATTGATTCCATCATGAGTGAATGTCCACCTTCTTTTAGAGGGTCTTCTGATCAACTTGTTTATAAAAATGTTTTAGAACCACTAAAAATATTTTTTCCATTAATTAGTGTTCAGAACATGAAAAATCCATTTTTTATGTCCACTGTTTGGAAGTTGATGCATATAAATGGTGAGATTTTATCAATAACACGTGGAAATGTAATGAAATTGGCTCTGTGGATTAGGAAAACTTCAAGATCTGATTTTTCAATAAGTAACTTCCTCTTGTTCATCATAAAAACATGGAGATGTAGTTCCTTCAGTTAAATTTAAGGGATGATGAATCGATTGGTTTCAACAATGATAATTTTACAAAACATGTGAGGTACGCTTCTGGTAATATCATCTATCCTAGGAGTAATGTTGATTGATTATTCAATTTCTTAAAACCATGTCCCTGAAGGGATTTATCCATAAGAGAATATAGTAGTTATGAATATATTGGGCATTTAGCTATCAAGGCAGAAATGGAGGTTGGAGTTATGTGTCAATATCATGGTTTTGATAAGAAATTGAAGATGGAGTTCAAAGGAAAATATAAAAAACATAGAGATAAAATTTTTTGGTTTAATTTGTTCTCAAATTGTGGGAAGAATCATAGAGGAAATTATCTTAAGGGAACTACTAAATATTTTAGGTGTGGAAGGGAAGGTCCTCCTATAATGGATTTCTGAAGTGATGGAAAGAAGTTATATAACAATGTGAATATAGAGATAGTTGTAAAAAATGAACCTCCCACACATCAGATCATAAATTGTAAGGAAAATGGGAATTATGGTAACTTGTTCCCAAGTCATAGTGTTAATGATGATGATCTATGTCATCAACCTCTTATGCTGAGGGATAAGCAGAAATCTCAAGAGATCTCTATTTTTGATGAGGGGTGAAATAATGAAGCGTTGAAAGGTACTCTTACCATCCTCTCTAAAACATATAATGTCTTATTTTACTTTGGATCCACCCATTCATTCATAGCTAAAAAATGTTATAAGGGTATTGAGATTCTTCCAAAACTATTATATGTTGCATATCCAATGAAAAACCCTAATGGTATGATGCTCACATCTCATGTCAATGATTCCTCTCTAATTTATGTCAGTTTTAGTATGCTTCCTTCAAATATTTCCTTTCTTCCTTTAGTTGAGTTTTATTTCATCTCAAGCATGGATTTGAATTCACTATATAAATCCAAAATCAATTATTGAGGAAGGTAAGATATATTACATATTACAAACCAACATATGATTTTTTATCAATGAAATAATAAGTATTTTGATAGTGATCGCATCCATTTTAGGAGTCATAATTCTTATTCAGAAGGGGTGTTTATCTCATATGGTTGGGGAGAAACTTGACATCAATAATATACCTCCAATTCTGGAATATTTGGTTGTTTATCAAAAAGAGTTTCTTATACTTCCACCAAAACAATATGTTGAGTTCTCAATAGAACTCATACATTGATCCAACAAACTTTTAAATACTCTCTGTAGAATGGCCCCGATTGAGTTGTAGGAATTAAATAAGAATCTCCAAGAAAACCTTCACAAGGGATTCATTTGTCCATGTGTTTCACCATGTGGTAAAAATATTTGTTTGTCAATAATAAAGATGGATCAATTCAGTTATGAATTTATTATTGGGAGTTGAACAAGATCACAATCAAGAACAAGTATCATCTTCCTCATATTAATGACATGTTTGATCACCTTCACAAAGCTCAATGTTTTTATAAGATTTAATTTAATTATAGATATAACAGATTTAGGGATAAGAAGTAGGATATACACAAAAATACATTACATACATCGTATGGATACTATGAATATATTGAGATTCCATTTGTTCTTAGTAATAGCCCTTCTATCTTTATAGATTTAATGAATATAGTATTTAGATATTACCTTAATCGGTTTGTGGTAGTCTTTATAGATGATATTATTATCTATTCAAAGAAAAAGTAAGATCATGAAGATCACAAGATAATTGTACTAAAGAACCTACTTAAGGAGAAACTATATGGTAAATTTATAATGTGTTAATTATGGATGAAAAATAATCCTTTTTTGTCATATAATATCAAGAGAGGGAATATAAATAGATCCATTAATGAATGAGTCTATTGAATATTGGCCCAGACAAACCACACTGACTAACATCTGTAGTTTTCCTTTTTTAACTATATATTATCAACATTTTTTGAATAATTTATCATGAATATCTAATACTTTGAAAAAGATAACATGAAATGGAGAAACATTCTTATGGAAAAATGAATGTGAGAAAAAAATCAAGGAACTGAATAGAGGATAATATATTACACATACTCTTATATTACCGTATACTGGAGAAGGGTTTACAATCTATAGTTTTGTATCCAAGAAGGTATCAGGATGTGTTCTTTTGAAAAATAAATGTTTTATAGATTATGACCCACAATAATTGATGATTCATGAGAAAAATCACCCAACTCATGATTTATAGTTAGCCATGGTAATTCTTTCATTAAATACGTGGAGCAATTATCTTTATAGATAAATGTGTGATATATATACTGACCAAAATAATTTAAAGTATACATTCTCATAGAAGGAGTTGAACATGCGCCAAAGAAGATGGTTAGATCTGATTAAGGTTGATGATTTATCAATAAATTACCAACCTAGGAAAGCGAACAAGGTGGTCGATTATTTTAGTCAAAAGGATTATGATAGCTTATCCATGATGAGGATCAAAAAAGATAAAATATTTATAGATTTTCAAAGGATATATTTGAAAATGTTTAATAAAGGGGAAAATATTATCTTGCTCAATTAAATGTTCAACCATATATCCAAGTGATGATTAAAGAGGTGTAGAAGGAAGATGTAGAGATAGAAAATAATGTTAGAAATGTTCTTGAGTTTAAACATGATCCTGGTGGAATTATAAAGTTTAGGAACATTGTATGAATTCCATCAATGTCATGAGTAAAGAAGGAGATATTTTAGGATGTTCATAGATCTTCATTTAATATTCATCTGGGAAGTACAAAGAAATATATAAATTTTAAATTATACTTATGATGTGATAACATAAATAGATATATTTAAAATTTTGTATCTCAGTTCTTGGTATGCCTGCAAGTTGTGTTCGAAAGGCAAAAGTCTGAAGGGTTGTTGCATCCATTACCCATACCAGAATGGAAATTAGAGATCATCAGCATGTATTTTTCAATGGAATCTACAAAACCTCTAAAGGAAATAATGATATATGGGATATATTAGATCACCTTACTAAGTCTTCATACTTCGTCACTATTAGTGAATACTTATATCTAGATTGGAATTCTATGATATACATTAAAAAGGTGGTAGGGTTTCATAGAGTACCACATTCCATTATATAGGATTGGGATTTGAGGTTTACCTAAATGTTATTGTGAAGTATTCAGTAAGACATTGATACATAGTTGACTTTCAAAACTACATATCAACCACAAATAGATTTTCAATCTAAAATATCAATTCAAATCATTGAGGATATATTGAGATATTTTTATTTGGATTTCAATGGTGGTTGGGATCAAACCCATTCTCTAGTTGAGTTTTTCTTACAACAATAGTTTTGACTCAATAATTCAGATGGGTCCTTTTGAATCACTCTATATAAATAAATTTAGAGCCCCAATGTGATTTAATGATGTTGGAGAAAGAAAGCTATTGGGACCTAAGATAACTGAAGAAATGGATGATAAGGTTAGATACATTCACTGTCATATCAAGTAAGCTCAGAGTCGGTAGAAAATATACACTGATAACCAATATCTTGATCAAAAATTTGAATTTGGTGATAAGGTGTTTGGAATAATTTCTCCATGGATGAAGGTTTTGGGATTCAGGAAGAAATGGAAACTAGGTCTTATTTATATTTGTCCCATTGAAATTCATAATCGTAGTGGGATTGTATCTTATCACAAGGAAATTTCATAGAACCTCTATAAATTCCTTGATGTTTTCCATGAATCTATCTTGATTAAGTAAACACTAGACCCTTCACATGTACTAAACTTTGAGGTCATTCCATTGGATCAAGATATTTCTTATCAGGAACATTTGGTGGAGATTCTAGATCATACAAATAATCATCTATAAAACAAGACCACTCACATGATCAATGATTGGGGGTGAAAAAACATTTTAAATAACCTATTTGGGTTCTTAAGTATATGATTAGGTGTAAGTATATTCATTTTTTATTAGAGTGATGAATTTTGGGGGAAATTTTCATTTTAAGGGGGGTATAATATAACACCCTATGTTTTTATGAACTTTTTAACGATTAAGTTAAATTTATACGATAGATTGAATTTCATGATACCCTGATTTAATCTTCTATTGTACAAAACAATAATTTAATATTTTTCTACACACAACACCATCTTAGCTTTCATAACATGTGACACTGAGTTTTTAGAAAATAATGATATATTATTAACATTATTATTTAAATGTGATTATTATAAATTATCCATAAAACATAGTAATATGAATATTAATAATTAATTTCTAAATATTATCTATATTTTTTATATAAATAAAGAATTTTTATAATGAAATATATAATTTTTAGTAAAGTCTTTATATGTTTGGAAAATACTATTTTCTCCAAAGAACTAATTTTGATGTCCTTCTATGAAAAATAACAAAATTAATTTTTGATACCTTTAGAAATTTAATTTGATAAAATAAGCTTAAATTTTTAATTCATAATTTTAAAATTATTGTATGTTGAATTTTTAGTTTTTTTTAAAATATTTTAATTTTTGATGAATAGTGAAAATAATGAATTTTAAATTTCAAAATCCTTATCATTTAATTTATTTACAAAGTAAAATTATATTTTAAATTTATTTAAAAGTATAATTAGTTTAATTATTGTTTATTAAATACAATTTAATCCATTTTATAAATTATTAATCTTTTGAACATTTTCACTTTAAAAACTTGTTGTCTCATCTCGTTTGTGGGTTTAAATTTTAAATTTATTTCTACTACAACTTTGAATTTAATTTAAAAAATATATTCCATAATTATAATCATTATTTATAATTAATAATAATTCAAACTTATTTTTATATGAAAATGTTTAATGAAAATGGTTAAAGTTTACCATGATGATTAAAAGAAATACCAGTTTACTAAGGGACTAAATAATAAACTTAAGGGGAAATATGACCTATAAACTTGTCCAAAAACCATTTTATGGACATATTTCAAACTTTTACCTTCTATTATAGATATTCTTCCATTACTAGAGCTATTTTACTTGTAAAAACCGTGGGTTTAATTCACTCTCTTAAAAGTTTACAAGTATGGTACTCACCTCCCTTATAAAAGTAAACCCCAACTTCCCCTGGCTTCACACATTAAAAACCAATTGGTTCATAAAATAAATTCCCAAATATCTTCTCCAAATAAATCAAATAAACCTATAAGCCATTATTTTTTGTTAAATCCAACCAAGGATGTCCTACGGTGCAAACCAGAAGCAGACACCAGAGGAAGAGGTAACATTCATCAACAAACATTTTTGTTTTATTTCTTTCTCAAACCAATGTAATTAATTTTTTATAATTATTATATAATAGACTCATTATCTAAAATAAACTTATATGTTTTTATTAAAATTTTAATACCAAAAACTATACACAATTCCATCAAATGGGTTATGAAATCATCGTTTTTGTGTACAACAAAATGTCGCCTCACGAACCGATGTCGTTTGTTTTTCATTACCACCAATCAAAGTTGGGAATAATGATGAAAATGCTATTTATATATTATTTTTATTATTTCAATGAAGTTATTATGATTATTTAATTTTTATATCACACATAACATCATGATTTCAATTTTTGGGAATATGATAACATTGTTAATGTGTGAGGCGGATTACCGCCTCGCAATGTGATGTTGCTCATTCAGGATTTACATGGAATGTACTAAGTATGGATTTAATAAAAATATGTGATATAAATGATATAAAAATTATTCTTTAATGATAATATATCCTATAATTTTATTTCATTTAATCTGACAAGAAAATGGAAACAATGTTCATGCATATGTATGACCTACCATCTCCATGAATAGTGTATTTCATTTCCTACTTCAATATTTTATAGATTAATATAAATACATATAGAGAAATGTGATTTGATCAATATTTACATGAAATTTATTAATAATTGGTTTCATAAACATATGTGATATATATTATAGAAAAATCATTCTATAATTACAATATCCCAAATACTTTTATTTCTTTCAATCGGAACAGAAAATGGAAACAATGTTTATGCATACATACATCCCACTATCCCCTTGAATGGTGTATTTAATTTCTTATTTATATCTTTTATGGATTAATATAAATACAAATATACGGAATATATAAGATATTTATGTTATGGTTATCATTATGGATATGATTAAATCATAACCAATGTATGATAAACAAAAATATAATAAATCAAAACATATATGAAACACAAAGTAGTTATTACCCAAAACATAAATTTAACATAGTATTGTAAATAAACAGGTAATATAAAGTTATAAAAAATTATATATGGTAGTAAAAATATTAATATTGTTATGTATTATATGTATAATAATATTATATTTATTACAAATGAGGTTTGAACTTGTGTGACATAAGTCAAGACATAAGGGAAGAGGATTTCTTGTCTCACATTTATTTCTCAGAGACTTATGCCATATTCACCACTAATTATTTTTTTGGGTGTATATACTAACCATTGGCATGTTATATCATGAATCTACCTCATTTTGATAATAATTAATGTTTTCATTGATTTTATTCTTTCCCAAGGATTATGATTGAAAGGTTACTCACGAAATCTGGGATTCTTGTCTCAATTTTCCTTCTTTGAGACATATGTTATGTTTTACACATATATTTTTTCACATGGTTTGTATAAAAAAAATTTAAATGTAATATCATAAATATATTCATCCTTATGATATTTTAATTTTCATTATATGTTATTCTTTCTTTGGAATTATGATTGAATGTTACTAAAGTGGCAATGATTTCATTTTACAATCATATCATTTATCAGGATTATTTACAAATAAGTGTCTAATATTGAAATCTTATGATACATCTCTCATGAATTATCTAAAAAATTCGTCTCATCTGTTTACTCATTATATCTTCAAGTAATAGTAAAATTTTTCCACTCTTTGGTGCCAAAAATTATTAAGAAAATGTTTGTATTAAAATATCACTTTATCTCTCTATTATATCGGAAATCTATTTTCCATAACAAATCATCTTATGAACAATGGATTTCAAAAACATTTATTACTATCCTATGATTTTTAAAAGATATTTTTACCCATGTCTGAATTTTTATAAATTTTTTTGAAAGAAATGTTCATGTCAATTTCCAAAAAAAATATTGTCTGGATTTTATCAAAAAGTGTGAAAGGAACCTTAATTTTATGTGTATGACATGAACTGAATATTTTGACATCCCAACCAATCATTTTCTTAATTTTTCCAAGGTAAATTTTAATAATTATTTTCAAAATAAAAATTCTTTAAAAAAATTTTGTTTTAAAAATTGTTTTTCCAATTTGAAAGGATATTTACCTTATTAAATGTTTTTTAATGATTCATAAAATTTATTTTCCAAATAAATGACTTCCATTTGTATTACTCATACCTTAATGGGGATATGATCCAACAGTACCATTCATATAATTCTTATGAATGATTTAAGTTTTGATGGAATGAATCTTATGAAACTCGTTTCTCTTCCATGGGTTATATTATTATGAAACCCACTTCTTTCTATGGGTTATAGTTCGATGAATACATTATGAAACCTGTATATTTTCCATAGGTTAATATATAATGAGATGATTATGATACCTAATTCATTTCATGGGTTATGATATGATGAATATTTATAATCTCTTGGAACACATAAATATTGTTTTCATTATGTGACGGGTGGGACCTATATCTACCTCTAATGTAATGGGTAAATATTTATATATCTCATGAGATATACGTGGCTGGAACAAGTAGTGAACCCAATAATGTAATACAGGGATTGAATAATGAGTGAACTCGGTTCAATGTAATAGGGCTTGAATTAGTATCAATCCCAGTATAGTAATGGACTTTGAGTATTATTAAGATATGTGTTATGTAAGATGTGACTAAGAAGGTTTCTAGTTATAATTAACATATTGGGAGATAATGTAGCTCACTTATGGACCAATTTTTATGTTTCATGTTTTTAAAGGAACCTAAATAATAATATATTTGGGTGTGTGTTTTTTAATTGAATAAATATTCTGAAAAAATGATGTAATTTCTATGTATGTGAAGCTTGAGTTACTATACAATCAACCTTGGTCAAGGATACATCATGGGAAAAGAAGAGATGAAGAAAAGATCTGTGGGAAGAAGTTAGAAGACTATGAAATATTAAATCTCAATGGAAGTATTTTGATTTAAGGTTTTATGTTTTTAATTAATAAAATGAGAAATATGCCCTCATTTAAAAATAATATTTAAACTCATTAGAACTATGGTAGATTACCACTAAAATTATGATACTTACAAATGGTCCACTATAAATCTATTTTATGGCCACCTGATTTTTAATAACCTTGATACTACATAGACCCTTCACCCTTCATCTATAATATTATACTAAATCCCATCCACTTATTTTCCAAACACCTTTACCCTTTTAATAGAACCATTTAATATTTAAAATCTAAAAAATTAAAACTAAAAAACCACCTGAATGACAAGGGTTAGTACATTTAAAGATCTATTGTGAATATACCTTTTGGTTGTTCTTTTATTGATTAATATTAATTGTGTGTTAACCTATTAAGGAATTGATTTTGGTTTATAAACCTTAAAAACACTTTTAGAGGGGGAATTAAGGGTTTTGTTATGGAATTAAATTTTTAATTCCTATACATTATTAATTTACCTAGGGAGAAGGCCTTCTTAGAGGGTCTCTAATAGGTTGATGTTTTGTGATGGGTTAGATTTGGAAATGATTTTTCCTATAGACTTATTACATGATTTTATTGGTTAAAGCCTAAAAATTTCAAAATCAATATAAAGGTGATTGTTTTATTTTGGTTTTTAATAAAATGTTTGGGTCTATGTTAGGTTTTAGGGGACCTAATAGATGGTATTCCTTAGGTAAAATGATATATTTTATAATTTTAGCTTAACATTAGTTATGAGTCAAGATGTGGTTTAATGGGATATAATCTCTATGATTAGTATGGAATGGGTTGTATTGAATGTAATGTGTTTTGTGTGTAGAATGATCGATGCCTAAGAATATTTGTTGGGATATATTTATAATTGGAAGTGATGTGTAGTAAACCAATACAGTTCAACCAATATTGTCGCCTGAATTGGCCCACTACAAGGCTTGAAGAACATTATTGATCACCCAGGTTTGGTGAAAAGCACTAAGGTATATAAAAAAGAAACAAATTACTAATTTCACACTCAATAAAAATTTAATAATATAGAAACAAATAGAGTACCATAATATATGTCTAGGATATATCATATGTCAAAAATGACAAACCATAAAAAGGTATCATCTAACAACTGGATAATGAGGACTAAACAAAAACACTGATAGAATAAAAAAAGAAACATGAAGTAACCCATGGGTACCTCTTCACATGACCATACATCACCACCATCCCAAACCATTGCAAGGAAATAAGATTTAGGATATTTTTCTCTACATGTTTCAATTCCCTTTACGTGTATCCTACAAGACCATGATAACAAACTCCCAAAGGAAAACGAAGGGTGTGAGAAATAAATATTAGTAGGATACTTGTAAGAATCTATACAATATATAATCATGTGTATCTATTTGTTCATTTACAAATTATATTTCAAAACCTTCAACTAGAAATCACAATCTACATAAATCATCCTTTTTTTAACATGTAATATTCTAATACAAAAAAAATATGATGTTAAATTTATACATAAGGAGTAATCAAATGAAATTAATATATTTCAAGAATTAATATCCAATTCATGTGATAATATTATCATATCAGATAAACAAGAACATAATTTATCAATACAACAACAAAGGGACCATCATAACATAAAGGTGTACAGAACCCAAATGAGAAAGACCATAAGCTAATAATAGTGACTCCTATGTTCTAGGAATGTTTTACCCCGAGAAAGGATACCCACTAGAAATATATAACATCATGTCAACCTCCGATTGTTATATATAACTTCAATTGGGCTCACATATGTCTAGTTTTCCCCATTCCCCAAATTATTCTTAATGTGTTAATAAATTTTCATTCAATTCAATAAACCAAGTTAGCATTTACTAAAACATTTTCCAAGTAAAATATATTTTATTTATTTCCCACACTTTCATAAAACATGTTCTATAGAGATACCACACCTCTTCCATGCTTGAAAAAATATTCTTGTCTTAAATTCATCTTTGAAAAAATTTATCAAACACATCAGGTGTATCAAAATTGATTCCGTAAAAAACCCCCATTTATAGAAATAATATCTATAACCATCAATGAAAAAATAACCTCTCATGGATTTAAAATCATTAATTTCACAATTCATTTCCAAACGAGTTCAAGGGAACACAAGGCCTAGAAAGGGATATACTAAATTATAAATACACCTACATCAAGAATAATGAAAACCATATTTCCATCAAAAAAAGTAATAGAAAATGATTATATCCATTCTTTACAACACTAGATCAATAGAAAAAATCAACCATTTTCCTTCCACAACCATATACCAAACAATCACAACAAAATGAGGTTCCAACTAATCAAGGGGAAGATACATCAAGTATATATTTAGTGAAAACAGAATAAATAAAGAGAAAAATTGAATATACCTTAATGAAGACCACCCAAAATGATCAAGGATCAATGTGGGATCAATGTGATATTTCTATATAGATTCATTTATGGGATGGTTTGAAGTAACGGGGGATTAAGAGGATATTTGATTGAAAAATGACAAAGTTCATCAATGTAAATTTTTTACGAATTTTAGTTTTGGGTGCATGGTTAGGCCGTAAGGTTTAATAAACCTTGTGCTAACCATAAAATAGAAACTTTACCATTAAAAACACTTCGTATTCTTTCATGGGAATAACCACATGGTTTGAAAAACTATGCTCAAACCATGTGACTGTCTCTGTTCAATATCTCATATGGCTACATAGTTTTCCTAGTGACTCTCCTGGTAATAAAAACCATGCTCAAAACATGAAAAATTATTCTACAATAAATAGATCCATATTGAATGGTTATATAATGGTTACTTAATACTTTTCACAAACCATCTTACTGGACTATTTTCTCTAAATCCCCAAAATTTCATCCCCTAACTCCTGAAAGCCTCTAAAACCTAAAAGATATAATACATTCTTGAAATTAAACATACATGTGACCCATAGGGTGTCCTAATTCTTCCCACCATTTTTTTGTATCCCTAGAAAGTCTTGGGATCATAAAACTAAAATTAGATTGGGTCATAGTTGAATTACCAATGAATCAAACTCACATGTATCTTGTTTTTCCCTACCAAGCGGCCATATCACTTGAACCAATGTGATTTTCATGAAAAAATACCTTATCATTTCAATCCACTATCTAAATAGATATTTTAACTACTAAGCTATCAAGTTCAATTTAAAGGTAATCCTACTCAATAATGTATGACATGTCCATATGATAATTTTTTATTTAGGAAATATCAAACATGTCCTGTAGACAAATAAAATTATTAGGTAAGTACAATATATAGGACACCTTCCCAAGTAGATCTATAATATCAAATTGGTCGACATAATACGGTTATAACTATCACTAATTTTCCAAATGTCTATGTCCAATTAAAGATGAAACTCCGAGGAAAACCCAATCACCAAACTCAATCTCCAATAGATGATGAAATTTATAAAATAGGATTTATAGTGACTTGGATCCATCAATAACCTCTTCATGATCCATTGAACAATATCTTTCAAATCTTAGATTATGTTTAGTCCAAACAATAAGAATTATCCAACCCCTTCCCAAAAATGTTTCAATTTTCAAAGACTATCATATAATGCATCAAATATTTCCATCCTGATCTATGATTGATAACTATTATTATAAGAAAATTACACTAAAGGATTATGTTTCCCACAAAAACCATTGATGTCATGAAAACATTCCCAAATTATGTATTTAATAATTTTTATGACTCACTCAGACTGGCAATTTGTATGTCGATGATAATTCATGGTCAAATATAACTATGAACTGGTCGCTGTCTGCAATCTGCTGTGAAACCTGGATGAGAATCCATGATACCTATCTGAAATGATGGTTTATGGAACACCATTATGTCTCACAATATCCAATTCTTACATGTTCCCAATATCATCTACATTCAATGAATCCCTAAATGGTAGGAAATTCATATATTTCATGATGTGATCAATAATTACCCATATTAAACCCTTACAAACAGGATTCCTAGGTAGCATAATTAAAAATTACATAGATATATTATTTTGATTTTCATACTAGAATGAGAACATGATTCATCAAACCAACAAGCCTCTAATGTACCTCCATGTTTTTCAAGAACTTAAGGCCCAAAGACACAAAATCTGCTATGGATCGCCTCATACCAGGCCACCGGTAATGAAAAATATAGTCATGATACATCTTGGTTTCTCTACGGTTAAGAAAATAATTGGATTGGTGTCCACCATCCAATAAATATTATCTATTATTCATTGGAACAATAATCCTACCATGGAAGTGTAACACTCCATTGAGAAATTGAGACAACTCACTTGATGTCTCCCCACCATAAAGGTTTCTAATAAAGTGATAAAACTTTATATCCTCATTCTATATAAGTAAAATTTGATTATCCATATATGATATATCCCATGTTAAAGGCATTAATATCTTTATATTATCCATAGATTCATCCACGAACATCTTAACAAACAAGCTCATCAAGGACAACTCCACGGATATCTTTGTTGTCTGAGTTGGAAATTTTCGTTCAAATTGTATGCAACCAGATTTTCTGTCCTAGGGGTGTATGAAATATAAAAATTAAATGTTTGAAGGTACTCTCTACCCAACATATTTTTCTCATGTTCAGAATAATTTGGTAAAATATCTAGTTTTGACTATTAAGGGATGAATACATTATAAACTACTCCCTGAATATGTGTTGGCTCCAAGTCTTATGATCATGCATCACTTCGGCCAACTCAAGATCAAGAATTAGATATTTCTTATCATTAGAGAATAAATGAAGAGATAAATAAACTACTACTTATCTCAAATGTATTATAACACAACCCAAAATCATAAATGAGGCCTCAATGTAGACATCATAACCAAAACTCGACTTAGGTTGAATCAATACTGGAGCTGAATCCTATCTTTCTTTCTACTCCTTAAACGATCTCTATAACAGGTCACTCAAAAAAAATAACACCCTTATGGTTTAACCCTATCATAGAATATGTAAAATTGGATAATTATATAACCAAGAGCCTGTAAAAAACATCTAGACATAATTAAATTTAGGTCTCAAACAAATTTATGGGCTGCTCCCAAAACATCATCACCTGGATCTTTTTAGGATCTACTGAGACACATTTATTAGAAATAACATGGCCTAAAAATTGAAAATCCAATATCTTAAAACTAAATTTTAATATCTATTTGTATATACATTTCTCTTTCAAGATACAATGAATGATATTCAAATGCACAACATGATCTGGATCTAATCTAGAATAAACAAGAATATCTTCCATGAACAAAATATGGAAGACACCAAAAAAATATAGAGGATTATATTAATTAAATCCATAAACACCATGGAAGAATCAGTGAGGCCAAATTACATGACCATATACTCATAATGCACATACCTAAACTTGGATGCCATATTATGAACATATTCTTCTCAGAACCTTAGTTGATGGTACTCTTATCTCTGATCAATCTTTAAAAATACCAATCACCCTTGAGCAGATCAAAATCATCATCCATACTAGGTAAAAGATATTTTTTTTTAACATCCACTAGGATGGGTTAGTGGTAATCATCACAATGTCATACAATCCCATATGACTTCTCTTCAAAGAGAACTAGTAATTCCCAAGGTGAACCACTAGGTAAAAAAAACATAGCCTCATGATCCTCAAGATAAAACTTTAAATCATTTAATTCAATGGGTTATATACAATAGGATGTTAAATAAAAGGGTATGATCCCTAGAAGTAAGTCTATAGAAAACATAACTTCCATATGTGGTGGTAACCGCAAGGAATCATCTAAAAACATTAGGATATTCACTCACCACAACATTAATAAAGACACAATGTATATCAACAGCATTGAAAAACATATCTGTTGTCTAGAATTATATCATCATAGAAATAAAGACATCAACACCTGATCTCCTTGATTTAGGGTCTCACTAACCCTGAAATACATGAGTCACTCCACTAGAATAATGAGACTGGTGATGATGATGATAGAAATCGATCTGTAAGTTATAGTTAATTATATTAATACATGGAAATGATTATTTAAAATATTTCAAGTTCAATAAGTAAAAAGTTCCATATGGTTTCATAGATAGTGATCATTACCTTACACTCATGACATTAAAAAAATGCTCTGACTTCTTTCCCAAAAGAGTGGAAAGAGTCATCACAAAATTCATAAGCTTTAATTTCAAGACCAAAAAATAGATAAGTTTGGATGTGATAAAGGAATGAGTTTCACTAGTATCAAACAAGGAAATAACCATAGATGATAAAATAAACATTGTACCTCTTATAGTTATCAGTCCTACTATTGTTGCCTCTAGTTCACACTCCCTTAAGTAAAAACAACCAACCTTATTCATCCCTTTCATACCAACTTTCAAATCACCCTCATCATGAGGTTGAGATCAAAACCCTTTTCATGTGTCAGATGTAAACATAAATCCCTTGTTAAAGGTGGATCCATCTCTAATTCCCTTAGATTATCTCTCATTAAAATAATGAAGATGACCATATTTCCCACACATGTGGTATACCTTGGGTGCTTCCTTACAATCAGGTTTTTGGTGTCCTTTTCTCATACACCAGTAATTGACCACTTTGATCTACTCTGATGTTTGTTGCACACTCCAACCACTACTTTCTATTCTAGCTATAAAAAAAACTCCGGCTTCCTCCTGATGTCATTGGTGCTTTTAAGAGTCTTGTCTTCCAATATATATCTTCCTCATTTATAAATACCTTGTAAACTTCCTCTGTGAAGGTTGGTAGGTATAAAAGAATCAGAATAGACCAAATATCACCCCTAATGGCAATATCAAACCTACCCACATTATGATAATTATTGGAATAAATATCTAGATATAGGTTCACAAACTCATAAAATTGAGTGGCATACTCCATTATTGAACGACCCCCCTTCTCCATAGAAACAAAATATCATTCCTTTTTTACTTTCAATATATCAGGATAAAATTGTTGATTTAAGGATTTCTTTAAAGTTATATAGGTGAGATATTCACGAAACATGGATTATAAAATAGACTCCCATCACTTCCTTCCAAAACCTTGAACCATATAAGTGGATAAATCAACCTTAGAGCCTTTTGGAATTTTCAATAAATAGACAATCTTATCAATACTCTCATTTTATTGTTTATACTCTTAGGGTCCCTTTCACTATGAATGATCAATGGGTGATGCTATGTTAATTTTTTATCTTGTTCCACCCTCTGTTTTGTTTTAAAATTGTCGACGTGTTCCATTGAATGAATTTTCAAATTATATTTTCCCCCAAATCTCGGTCAATTTATGGATTCTCCTATAAAAAATTTACCATTGTTTCCACAATAAAATTAAAATATTTTATTACTGAAGGATAAATAACCTATAAAAATGGATTGGAACCATTTAGGATAGAATTTTATACCATTATCATAAACCAACATTATAAAACTAAATCCAAAATGCTAAAATAATCAACAAGGATGCTAGAAAACATCGTCTATACCATGTTAACTCAAGGATTTTCATGAAACCGAGTTGGATAGGAACACTCCAACACTACCTCTTGAGTTCCAATAGTTATATATCTAGTCTCTCAACAAACCACATATATAAAATGGTGATACATAAGCATGATCAAGGGATTTAATGATAACCTTACCCTTTGATACTAATTTGTAATAGAACAAACTATTTTAACCAATATTTTAACCTGAATTGGCCTGACACAAGGCGCAAAGCCTTTTCCGGATCATCATGAGATAGAAACAAGCCCCATGGTATCAAATAAGGATACAAGGGAATTGTGTAATTCCCAATATACATATGATAATATAGAAACCAATAGAACATCAAAATAGATATTCATGATAAATCACATGTCAAAAACGTCCAAACCATAAAAAGGTAATATCGAGAAACTAGATAAAAAGGTCTAAATGAAAAAAATTTATGAACCAATAACATGTAATTGAATCAACCTAAGGTTCCACCTCCCCATGACTATATGTAACCATAATTCCATCCCATTGGAAAGAAAAACGATCCGGGAGAGTCTTCTTTTACATAAAGCTCCATTATTTACATGTATCCTACAGGACTGAAGCCACAAATTTCCTAAGTTAAATGTAGGGTGTGAGTGGTAAAGCTCAGTAGGATACCATAAAGAATCTATAAAATTTATATCCATGTGAATCCATTTATTATTTTATGAAATATATTTTGGAATATTTTAAGAAAAATCACATTCCATATAAAATCATCTTTTCGTTTTGTTTAACAAAACATACAATATTCAAAGGCATAAAGAAATATTTCATAACATTTTTGCATTAGTTATAAGAATATGAACAGGTTTTAGGAATCAATATCCATATCAAGTGAGAAAATGGGAATATCAAATCAATAAGAACATAATGTATCTATATAACACCAAAGGTAAAATTACTACCTAAGGGTGTACACAACTTAGATAATTAGGACCAATAGCCAATATAAGTGAATATAAAAGTAATGAACCTAAATATCATAAAAAAATATACCCACACTCATCCAAGGAATCATGGGAGCCTCCCTTAGTGATAGAAAACTTCACTATGGTTGGAATATTTCTAGTTCCCCCGGTATCCCAAGGTATTACTGATGTACTAAAACATTGTTATTCCATTAAATAAAATAATTTATCATTTTATAATACATTTTCATGGAAAATAAATTTCATTTAATACTCACATTTTCATATAACATTTAATATAGAGATACTACACCACATTCATGATTATAAAACCATTCATTTTTATAAAATTATCTTTTAGGAAAGTTTTCAAACACATCATGTGTATAAAAATGATTTCAATTAAAAACCCCATTTTTTGAAATCATTTTATAGCCATAAAATAGTAAATCACCTATCATGTATTTTAAACCATTAATTTCACAATTCTTAACCGAACAAATTAAAAAAAACAAGGTATTCCAAGGGATAAAACATAGGATAAATGATTATGGGAAGCAGAGAAAAATAGTACTCATGAGATTAGATATATAAAAGAATCAATTCTCTATCCACAACATTATAAATGAAAGTAACATCATAATTGGGTTTTAATGAATTATGAGGAAGGGAGATCAAGGATGGATCTAGTGAAAAGAGAAGAAATCAAGAGAGAAATGAACATACCATGATGAGATCCACCCAAAATGATTAAGGATCAATGAGTAATTGATAGGAGGTTTTTATAAATCATAATATATGGTATTTTTTATCTAATTAGGTATTATAAGGATATTATACTTAAAAACAATAAATGGAATAATGGTAATATTATTTTATAACATGTTCAAATCTGGGAACATGGTTAGGATGTAGGGTTTCAAAAACATTGTGATGGAGTTAGTGTTCTTTAAACAACTGTTTGTATTATTATTACATGTATATTCAAATTGTTGAATATTAATGAAACATTTTATTATATATAGTTCATTATTTTTCATAACTTAGATGTAATAATTTCCTAGGTTATTTGTCTCATTGATAAAGCCATAGTAGTTCCCCACTATGAGGAGAACCTTGAAATTTTATAATGATATTATTAGATAAATTTATATTGTTAGATAAAATTCTATGATTGGTCACATTGTATGTTGATTGTCAGGTCCAATTACTCACAATAATATGAGACTTCATCACATGAAGCTTACACTCGGTAATCTCCAAAAATTGATGTTATGATAACCTACCCATCTTTAGGAATTCCACATGTTTAGGTGTGTAATGGTCCTTATACTTTAATATTTTCCTTAATTCATGTGATGAATCACACACTTAGATTTCCTGACTAAAACCGTCATTCCATGTGTTCATGGGAACTTGAGTACATTGGGTGCATCTTGAATGACATATTAATAAGAGATAATTCGAGGAAGGATTTGTCCCTTCAATAATTATGGAAGTTTATACCTCATCCATTTGATTGAAATGAAACCATCGCATTAAATTCAATGTCCATGGTATAAAGAGGTGTTTATTTCAAATAGTTACAGAAATACATATTTCATAGATGTGCAGCGTAGTTGAAGAGATATTTTAAAAATGGTATTGTATTACACATCGATCAATCACACATAGTGGAAAACATTGAAACATTATTTCATTTTACTTAGGTTTCTTGACCTATTATTAGACAATAATCTTGGACTTTAGGGAAGACTTCCTAATTCCTATGAGAATGAATCATGGAGTGTCACATACTAAGTGTTCCATTGATCTCTATTAAAATCTATTGAATTTAATTACTGGAAGAAATATTTTTCTCAAGTCTGAGGAAAACTTTTATTCAATTTTTATTAGTACCGTAAATTAAATAAATATTTATTCACTCTATTTTGAAAAAAATATTTAATAAAATATTTATTCAGGTATTGATTAATTGATGAGGAGGATGAGCAGAATCAAATTTGTTTAGTGATAAATATTAATTTCCAAGATGGTATAATATTATTTATCATTATAAAAATTATGAACCACAAAAATTATAATTTTCTTATTTTCATATATTATGGGGTCTGATTAGGTTTATTATATTATTTAAGGGCCATTGTCAAATTAAATAAAATCTTAACATAAAAGCAAACACTATAAATAGATGGTTATGTGCATTGTATTATGTTAATAAATAATTCATAATCATTACATATAATGGAATTCTATCTCAAATTCCTCCTTCTGTCATTCCCTAAATAATGAGAAGAAAAAAATATAATCCTTCTAGATTGAAGTAAATATAAGTGATCCAGACGAAAAACACAAGATGATAGATCCACAATGATAGAACCTTGAATTACATTAGTATTTTTCAGAGATCAAAGTATCACCTATGGATTTTTTCTAGAAGGATTCTACACTTAGATTTTATAAGTGAAATTAAGGTAATTCAAAAATAGTTTTTTAGATGATCAATGACAACATCATAATAGAATGTTCCTAAAATTAGGTAAGCTTTCTTCAAATTAAAAATTTATTAATTATAAATTTAACCATCATAAGATCCTCTTTTTGGGTTCCAAGCATTATTATTTTGATATTCGATGGAAAACATTTATTATTCAGGACATATATGTCTTGTGAACTTAGTGAATGATGCATCAAATATGAAAAATACATTCTATTTATTTTTCCACCAAGTGCATCCACTATGTCTAAAAACTTCAATTGGTATCAATGGTGTTATGTATTAAAATTTGAATTATTTATTTGATTGTCGATCAATAAATGGAAATATTTGTTAGATATTTAAGTTCTAAATTACTTATTCTTTAATATGATGTTTAATTAACATTATTTTGATATTTTAATTATTTCATTCAAGATTCATATTTTCTTAAAGTTCTATGAATAAATGATGACTGACTGGAGATTCCATTGGTAAGTGATAAGGATTTTAGCCAATGATAATGGGATACATTGTGTGTAGCAGGGTAAACGTTGTATACCCAAGTGCATTGTACCCAGATATGTCGTGGGTTACAAGAAATACTACGAAGTTAATACACACAATGTATTTATTTCACACTTTTTATACTAGGACAACATTGGAAATATCTTTTCAGTTTAGATGGAATGTAGTTAGCATACACATCATGTACTCTACATGTTATAACAGCAAATTTCATTCTAACAATGTAGATAAAAAAATTTTTACTGACCGTGTGAGACTAAAAACCGTTGTAATTAATGAATCACATGACATGTAGAAGATATAAATGGTTTTTTGTTAGTTCTAATATTCTAATAACACACAGATTCATTTGATGGGTTATATAGACACGTGAAAAGAGAAATCTATGTCGTATAGCCGGTTAGAACACATCGTGTTGTCCCACGTCTAAAAACATGTTGACTCATTCAGTGGGTTGTGAGGACACACCACAAGCATTATTAATGGTATGTTACTGGTTAGTACACATTCTGTAGTCCAGCCGAGATACACACTAAATCTCGGGTGTTTATCCAGGATACATGAAAAATGAGGAACTTGGTGTGGAACTCAATAATACACGTCATGATGTCTCCCAATAAAAGACAGTTATGAATTATATTTAAAAAACAATTTCATCATTAATAAATTATTACACTGATTATCACATGATGTGTTTATAAATATAAAAAAGGTTTCAAGAATTCAAAATACACAATTTTTTATTTTAATTATCAATTGTTATTATTCATAGCATTTATTTTCCATTAATAAATTAATAATGGGTATCTCCAAGAGAATTCAAAGGGTAATTAACAATAAAAAAGGGAGAATTAATTAATTTATTGATTAATTCAAGTATTTTTATCTATATACCAACGAATGAATAAAAATTAATGTTATGTAATGTAATTTTTCATATTATTTTCATATGTATGACTATTCATGAACATAAACAAGACACGTGTATGTGTCGGTTATATTTAATTTAATTCATTTCATGGTTATAAAATTATTAATTATTAAATTAAATAATATGGAATGTGTTCCATACCCCTATCCATTATTATGTTGAACCTGTGTGTCTATGGTTATTTATGTAATTACCCTTAATAAATCCTTTGGTTCCCCTCACCTTCATGTGAGTTATAAATACATGTAATAAAACTACTATCCCAAGGCATGTGGAGTCTAATCAATATAGAACTGAGATGATACCAACCCCGATGATACATAGGTGGTAGGTGGAATGGTGAAACTCCTGCTAAAAAAACACAATGAGTTTTCAGGAAAGTCTTAAATTAATTTATTATATGCTAAATAAATCAACCATTAAATAAGACCAACATTGGGTAATTTATTTACTTATTTTTTTCTTATGAATAATTTATTTTATGGATGTAAGACCAAAATAACATAAATAAATGGATGAATATGATAAATAGAATTTAAATAAATAGATTATGGGTAATTTTTTTATCAATACATGGTTAATCACTTAAGTAAAATACACTAAATTATAAAAACACATGTAAAAGATAAAACAATAAATATTTTACATATAATAAAAAATCATACAACTTAATATTTTTTGCACTATGCCTTACATTAATTGATTAGGAATGAAATCCACAAAATTATGTGTTTGACCAATCCACATTGGGAAACATAGTTTTACCATGGAGTTTTGATGAATGTTTTCAGTTGGATTAATGTAAATTCATCAAGAGGAGTGGACCACACTATACATTATGTAACATTGTGGCAAGTGTTGAGAAAATCAAAGTTAGGTTATCTGGATCGGGGAGTCCACTCAAAGATTATGGAGATGCAGACCTATAGTTGGAAAAGGCCTTCCTACTTAAATACATTCAAGTAATTGATTGATCCCGTGATTGGTGTAACGCCCCGACCCCAGCTACCCAGAGTCGGTGCATTACTTCGTAACATTGGCATGATCACAAGAAAGATCAAATCCCGAAAGACCGATTAGTTTAGTAGCCTTGGAAACACTAGATATATTCATAAGTTTTACATTACATCATAAAATGAAAAACTACTACAACAACATAATGTTTCCAACGTCCACACTATAAACCCCTCATAATATCCCTGCAAGTCAATCATAATTTACTTCTTCACTACCTGGGAAAAATAAAACATAGAAAAGGGGTGAGCTCAAATGCCCAGTAAGGATAACAATATAGCGGAACATTCAAAATAAGCATAAACATTTAAGGCAATGAATTACTAAAACAAAAGCCTTTTAAAATTGAACTTCAACATAGTATGGAAAAAGTAAAATGAAATAATGCCATTTACTTGTTCACATGGATATTCTACTAATCGAATAATCACATGCAATATCAATAACCACTTTCATAATGTTGGAATGCATAATGCCAGACTATCATAACCACATAGCCAAGTCCTCGTGCCAAGACTACAAATAAGATTTTGTCAAGGCCTTGTGCCAAGACACTAGTTTGTCTCATGAGACCTACCGATGCATCGAGGAGCTATAGCGGGCTCCACCCGTCACTTATTAAGTCCAATGAATTCCCATATGAAAAGGTTTAATCATAACATAAACATTCGTATTAAAACTAGCATACGAAATGTCAATACTTTCACAATAAACTATGAATGGTATAAAAATAGCACATCCACAGTCAAACATATCACAAAACCTTCAATACAATATAGAAGTTTTGTATCATAATAAATCAACTTCAAATAATCTTAAAATCCATCAAAGGATGTTGACATAGATGAAATCAAAATTCTTTTTAAAGAAATATCTCCTTTTATTTTAAAATCATTTAAGATCCATATAAAATAAAACATTTTCTTTGAAAATATTCTTATAAGCTTGTAAGGAAAGCTTTGAAGATTTTATAACGGCGTAAAATAACCGCACCCGCCGTATAAGTTAAAAAAACATTCTTACCTCAATTCTGTCGAAAATGTTAAAAAGGACCTTGTTTTGAAAACGACGGAAAGATTCCTTTATAAACCTCTTATAAAAAGTCAAACAAGGGTATAAATGACTTTAACACATATTCTTTTAAATATTAAAATTTTTTTGAAATACATTTCGAAGAAACATGGATGTGGATGATAAAGAGATCCCAGTAGATTATTACATATAAACAACCTCGGATAATGAAGAGATTGTGAAATAACCCTTACCTTGTACTTTTCCTTGGTTGGGGTAGGTTAACCTCCTGTATAATGGTGAAATAATTGTTATTAAATTATACAAGAATCATATATATTAATATGATATCATATATGATCTTTTAACATTGATTTATTAATAATATCTTAGAATTATCATCGTTTCGGGTGTTAACTTACTCATTTTCTTTTATATGTTTTGTTACATAAGCCATGTTTGTTGTATCTTATTCATATCCAGAATGATATCAAGTCCTTAAACATCATTTTTAAATCATAAAATGATAATTATACTTGAATGGATACGATGGAGAATGAATCTCATCGCGTTCGTGGAGACGGTAGTCCGTACGTACGCACGAGCGACAATATCATTCTTTTGATATTAAAATAATATATAAATGAATGGTATATCATATATACAGAATCATTAACATGTTATATTTATTATTTACATGAGTTACACATCATTATTATACCCATCCAAATAATATTATATTGAATAACAATTACACCACAACGTGGAGACGGTAAGCCGTACGTACGCACGTATGGTGACATGTTATTCAAAGGGTGGATAGAATACTGAATATGGTTGTACCATACTTATAATAACATCACAGTATATGTGAGATACTGGAGTTATTATTTTAGAATGGTAAGAACAAAGGAAGAAGAAGTGGAAGAAGAAATGAACTTAGAAAAGGGTGGTGAAATCATTACCTCTTCTTCGGGTTCTTCCTTTTGATTTGATCAAAAGGGCTCCTTAGGTTGGCTTTATGATCAAACTAAGGCCTCTAGGTTGTAGTTAAGGATGTTGGGAGATTATTTGGGCAGAGTTTGGCCGAACCAAAAGGCTTTGAAGGTGTGAAGAAATGAGAAGGAGGAGTGCCCTTTTATAAGAGGGGTGAGGGGCACCTTTGGAAAAGCTAGAAATATTAATTTATAATAAATTCATATTCGGTTTCTAAAGGCTCCAAAGTTGACTATTCAAAGGATGAGGTGGGGATAGGTCGAAAACAACTCATCCAAGAGAATTTAGACAGGTTTGGGTACTTATATTAACCTTATCTTTAAATATTAACTCTAAGTTAATTAGTTTCACTTTTACAATGTCTCTTTGTATTTTTATATATTATGGTTAATAAACTTACTATATACATCCAAGAGACCCCCAAGTGGTCCATTAATGATTAACCTATCATAATATAAGTCTCTTGGACGAACCGTAGATTTTTAGGAATTTAATATCAATTAATAATATAATATTTGTTTTAAGAACTCTTTTATGTCAATTTTGACACTATTCAATAGTTGATTTTTGTGAAACTCATAACAGATTGATTACTTCGAACAAAGTCCATTAAATCAATCCTAATATATCATATTAGCCTAGAAAATTAGTTTAATTCATTAAAAGTTTCATATTATATTTATTTGGGTATTTATAATATCAATTATTTTAATTTTTCACTATTATAGTAATTACTGCATCATCATTGTGTCATAAATAAAATATCCTATTTAGTGTCCAAAAATTCTAAATAAAATATCATTATGTAGGAAATCTTTTTAGCTTTCTAATTAATATTTATAATCTAAAATCCAACATGTATAACCCTATGTAAAAATTGTTCTTCTAAAAGATGTAAGCTTATGCCATTTTTGTATTCATTTTAACTTAATTAAAATAAAGTGTCATTATCACTTACAAGTGGATCAATGGGGTCCCAAAATTGACCCAAATATGCCCATGGTCGACTATGTATCAACCAATAGGGTTAAGACACGTTTTAGGGTAATTTAGTATTATTATAATATTATTTTTTTAACCCTTATTTACCGGATTTACCCTTAACCATGGTAAATAAAATATTTACCGCAGTAATTATTCAAAATGTCTAAAAATAAAAGTTACCTATTTACACAATTTGAACATCCTGATTCCAAATATGGAATCCATTTTTCTAAATTCAAAACACAGAAGTGGCAGAAATTAATTTAAAATTAATTCCCGCTGTCAAAACAAAAAGCGTGTTTTTAAGAGATAATAACTATCAAAAGATTGACACTTGTTTATGTTCGGTTTAATTGTAAAATTATGTCCAATGACCAACATTATATTAAATGGTAAAAATATATTCTAAATATACTTTAAAACTACTAAAATTCATAATTTATCACTATTAATTATTTTGATTAAAAAAGTTGTTTTTAATTAAAATTTAGTAATTTTCACTATTCATCAAAATATGAAAGTTATCCGAAAAGTACCAAAATTTCACCTTAGGCTAAATTCGATATTCCGAGTCCAAAAATGAAGTCCATTTTCAAATATAAAATATATATAATTTCAAAAATTAGGTATTACTATTCACAACGGCTAGTTTAATTAGTTGTGGTGTGTGTTAGAACTCGAGGTTGCGTACAACACACGCTATCGCATTATTCAAAGGGAAACGTACCGTAGAAGCTTGGGGTGTTACATTCTCCCCTCCTTCAAATAATTGCGTCCTCGCAATTTCTAGGGTATTACTGCATAAAAAGACTCGGGTGGTTCTTCATCATAAGTTCCTCGGGTTCCCACGTTGCCTCTTCCATCTTATGATTCCTCCACAAAACTTTTACCAGACGCGTCGTCCGGTTTCTCAGCACTTGTTCTCTCGTATCAAGAATCTTGATGGGCTCTTCGCAATAAGATAGATCGGGTTCCAGTTCTAAATCTTCATAGGTGAGTACATGCGTTGGGTCAGGCATGTATTTCCTCAACAGAGATACGTGGAACACATCGTGAACTTTGGAGAGACTTGGCGGCATTGCCAATCGGTAAGCTACAGCCCCAATTCGTTCTAGAATTTCGAAAGGTCCGATGTACCTGGGACTCAATTTACCTTTCTTACCAAAACGTATGACTCCCTTCCACGGAGATACCTTCAGGAAAACATGATCACCGACTTGAAATTCCAAATCCTTCCTTCGATTATCGGCATAGCTCTTCTGCCTACTTTGAGCTGCTTTGATGTGATTTTGGATTACTTTCACCTTTTCCACCGTTTCCTCCACCAGTTCTGGGCCTACAAGTTTTCTTTCACCAACGTCATCCCAACAGGTTGGTGTACGACATCTCTTTCTGTATAACGCTTCATATGGTGCCATCTGAATACTCGAATGGAAGCTATTGTTATAGGAAAATTCTACCAGAGGTAAATATTGATCCCACATACCCTGAAAGTCAAGTGAGCAAGATCTCAACATGTCTTCTAAGGTTTGAATAGTCCGTTCTGATTGTCCGTCTGTCTGAGGGTGGTAAGCAGTGCTCAAATGAAGTTCAGTATCCAGGGATTTCTGAAGACTTTTCCAAAATCTTGAAGTAAAACGGGGATCACGATCAGAAACAATCGATAGGGGTACTCCATGAAGTCTCACAACTTCATTAATATATAGTCTTGCTAGACGTTCCAGGGGTAGATCTTCTCTTATAGCAAGAAAATGTGCTGACTTGGTAAGACGATCGACAATAACCCATATTGCATCGTTCCTTCTAGGAGTCTTTGGTAGCCCCATGACAAAGTCCATCGTAATATTATCCCATTTCCACTCCGGTATGGGAAGAGGTTGCATGACTCCTCCAGGCTGTTGCCTTCCAGCTTTCACTTGTTGACAAACCATACATCTTGACACAAAATCAGCAATCTCCCTCTTCATGTTGTCCCACCAAAAATGTTCCTTCAAATCTCTATACATTTTGGTGCTCCCAGGGTGTATAGAGAAATTGGAACTATGAGCATCATCCAGCAATTCCCTTTTTAGAT
Organism: Viscum album; assembly: GCA_963277665.1. NCBI lineage: Eukaryota > Viridiplantae > Streptophyta > Magnoliopsida > Santalales > Viscaceae > Viscum > Viscum album. The sequence continues at coordinate 1,511,511,829 of OY728127.1, read as the reverse complement.
CAGGTATATTGGGAACACAAAGTCTCTTCCCGAATTTCAAAATTCCACCTTCATACGCAAAGTCTCTCAATCTCCCATCATTCACAGCTTTAATCTTCTTTTGGAATTCTTCATCATCAGTCTGAGAACTCTTAATCCTTTCTAGTAATGATGGTTTGGCAACCATTTGAAAAAGAATTGATGTTTCACCTTCCCTGGTTATTCCCATGTCCATCTTTACTAGCTCCATGAAAATTGGATCCCTTTCAATTCTCATATTGTTCAAAACTCCATGGTCTTTTCTACTCAAAGCATCTGCCACCTTGTTTGCCTTCCCTGGGTGGTAGTGTATCGTACAATCATAATCCTTGAGTAATTCAAGCCATCTCCTTTGCCTCATGTTGAGTTCTTTTTGTGAGAAAATATACTTCAAACTCTTGTGATCAGTATAAATCTCACATTTTTCACCATAGAGGTAGTGCCTCCATATCTTCAAAGCAAAGATCACAGCTGCTAACTCAAGATCATGAGTAGGATAGTTTTGTTCATGAATTTTCAACTGTCGTGATGCATAGGCAATAACTCTATCATTCTGCATAAGGACACAGCCAAGTCCTTTCTTTGATGCATCACTATAAATAACGAACCCATCATTCCCCGATGGTAGAGTCAATATAGGAGCATTGACTAATCTTCTCTTCAGTTCTTCGAAACATTCTTCACACTCTTTTGTCCAAACAAATTTAACCCCTTTACGTGTGAGCTTCGTTAATGGGTTAGCCAATCGGGCAAAATTCTGGACGAAACGTCGATAATAACCTGCCAAGCCAATAAAACTACATACCTCAGATATACTCGTAGGTGCTGGCCATTCTTGGATTGCCTTGGTCTTAGAAGGATCAACAGAGATTCCATCTTTAGAGACAATATGGCCAAGAAAAGAAATCTCTTGAAGCCAGAATTCACACTTGCTAAACTTTCCATATAATTCATGCCTCCTCAGAGTCTTCAAGATAATGCGCAAGTGATTTTCATGATCTTTGTAGGTTTTGGAGTATACCAAGATATCATCAATAAATACCACCACAAATTCATCGAGATGCTCCTTGAAAACTCTATTCATCAGATCCATGAATACAGAGGGTGCATTAGTCAATCCAAATGGCATTACAGTATACTCGTAATGCCCGTACCTGGTTCGAAATGCTGTTTTCGGAATGTCTTCCTTCTTTACACACAACTGATGGTATCCAGATCGAAGGTCGATCTTTGAAAAGTATTGAGCTCCATGCAGTTGGTCAAATAAATCATCAATACGAGGTAGGGGATACTTGTTCTTTATCGTTATAGCATTGATCTCTCTGTAGTCGATACATAACCTCATAGATCCATCTTTCTTTTTAACAAAAAGAACAGGGGCTCCCCATGGAGAAACACTAGGGCGAATAAATCCCTTATTACTCAATTCCTCTAGTTGTTTCTTTAGTTCAACTAACTCTACAGTATCCATTCTATAAGGGGTCTTCGATATAGGCCTTGATCCAGGAATCAAATCAATGGAAAACTCTACTTCCCGTTCTGGAGGATGTCCAGGTAAATCTTCCGGAAATACATCTACAAATTCTTTCACAACAGGTACATCCTCTATTTGAACATTCCTTTCCTCACCGATAGTTACTTCATTCTCTTCCTCCCCAATAATTGAATTAAGTTGAGCTACTGGGGGTGGATCTAAATAAGAATTAGGTGGTGACGATTCTGCTCTAAAAATAAGGTGCTCCTTATCATTATCATCAAGAATCGTAACCTCTTTCTTCTTACAATAAATCTTCGCATCATAGTCCGAAAGCCAGTCCATACCGAGGATTATATCAAACTCAATCATAGGTATGACGATGAAATCAGCAGATAAAGAAAATTTATGTGCTCTAATGGGGACTGATTCACAAAACTTTGTTGCAACGATACTTCCCTTAGGAGTTTTAACTGACAACTCCCTTATTAAATCAAATTGGAAATATCTAATTTTCTTAGCAAACTGGGAAGATATGAAACAATGCGATGATCCAGAATCAAATAATGCATTTGCTAAACTTGAGGAAACCATTAAATTACCTGCCACCACGTCTTTCGGAGCTTCTACCTCAGCAGTAGTGATAGCATAAGCCTGGCCTTGATCCCTTGGCCTTTTCTGAGGTAAGTTCTCCTGACGCTTAGGACATGCATTTGCATAATGCCCCATCTCCCTGCAATTGTAGCACTGAACGTTGGTAGCTTCCTTCTTCCCCTTGCAATCATGAGCTTGGTGGCCTTTTTCACCACACTTGTAACAGACTCCCATTCCCTTCAGGCAAGCACCGGGGTGTTTCTTCCCGCACTTACCACAAGATGGATATTCAACCTTTCCCTTCTTCCCCTTATTTCCATTCCCAGATTGATCAGTAGGTCTCTTCTTCTCTTGCTTTGCTTTAAAGTCATAAGACTTAGAGAATTCCTTTTCGGTCTTGATAGCACATGAGACAATGTCTTCGTACGATGAAAAGGATTGTGAGACTAATGCTCGACAGAGAAATGGTTTTAACCCATCAAAGAAACGACCAATCTTACTTCTTGGGTTGCGAATATAATCACCAGCGTACCTCGCTAATCTTGTAAAGTTAGCCTCATACTTTGTGACATTCTCATCCTCCTTTTGTCTCAGACTTAGAAATTGTCTTTCCATATCTGCTCGATGGTCGCGAGGAAAGTATTTTTCTAAAAACAGATCTTTGGACTCCCTCCATTCCATATTTGATACTTCATCATCTTCCTTCGTATTTTGAATCAATGACCACCATTGATCAGCATCTCCAGTGAGGCGGTAAACTGCCATGATAACTTTTTCCCTTTCACTGCTCCCCAAAGCCTGAAATATTTTCTCTAGGGAAAATATCCATTGCTCAGCTACTAAGGGATTTGTATTCCCATTGAACGTTGGTGGTTGCTGTCTCATGAATCGATCTAACATTGATCCTCCATGCTGCGGATCAGGGTGCTCCATACGGGTAAGGTTATTATTCATAACCTGAGTAAGTTGTCCCAGTATGGTGATTAGTTGATCAGCACCAGTTGCATCACCAGCCCCACTATAATTATCTTGAGCAGGAGGGCAATCCCTACATGGAGTGCGTGCATTGATACGGTTTCCATTTCTTCCACTAGGCGCCATTTCTAAACAATGGCATAAACTAGATCAGTTTATGAATCAAAATACATAATCCCATACTTATAAAACACTTAACATAAATTGAACTATTTATGGATATAATCCATAATCATAAAAATGTTTTCTTTGAGGAAGTATATACTCATAAACCCTTCATAATGATTTGTAAAGATAGTGAGAGTTATCCTAAGAATATCCCCCGGGAGTGTCGTAACCAAGAGTGCAGCAAGGCCCGTTGTCGTGCACCAGTTCCCGTTCGAGTCTAGCTCAAAGCGGTGTTTTCGGGTTTTACCCCTAGGTACATCTGTGCCAGAGCCGCCTCTACCTGCTCGTATCCAGACAGGGATGTATTGCTCGGAAAACTCACAAAATCTCTACAATACCAAAATTCTAGGAAGTTCTTCTATACTAATCCTCAAAGTTCATCTTAGGTCTACGTGCTCTAATCAGAGTTTATCTAAATCTAGTTTCCAAGGTTTGTACTAAACTTCCTCTGATACCAACTGTAACGCCCCGACCCCAGCTACCCAGAGTCGGTGCATTACTTCGTAACATTGGCATGATCACAAGAAAGATCAAATCCCGAAAGACCGATTAGTTTAGTAGCCTTGGAAACACTAGATATATTCATAAGTTTTACATTACATCATAAAATGAAAAACTACTACAACAACATAATGTTTCCAACGTCCACACTATAAACCCCTCATAATATCCCTGCAAGTCAATCATAATTTACTTCTTCACTACCTGGGAAAAATAAAACATAGAAAAGGGGTGAGCTCAAATGCCCAGTAAGGATAACAATATAGCGGAACATTCAAAATAAGCATAAACATTTAAGGCAATGAATTACTAAAACAAAAGCCTTTTAAAATTGAACTTCAACATAGTATGGCAAAAGTAAAATGAAATAATTCCATTTACTTGTTCACATGGATATTCTACTAATCGAATAATCACATGCAATATCAATAACCACTTTCATAATGTTGGAATGCATAATGCCAGACTATCATAACCACATAGCCAAGGCCTCGTGCCAAGACTACAAATAAGATTTTGTCAAGGCCTTGTGCCAAGACACTAGTTTGTCTCATGAGACCTACCGATGCATCGAGGAGCTATAGCGGGCTCCACCCGTCACTTATTAAGTCCAATGCATTCCCATATGAAAAGGTTTAATCATAACATAAACATTCGTATTAAAACTAGCATACGAAATGTCAATACTTTCACAATAAACTATGAATGGTATAAAAATAGCACATCCACAGTCAAACATATCACAAAACCTTCAATACAATATAGAAGTTTTGTATCATAATAAATCAACTTCAAATAATCTTAAAATCCATCAAAGGATGTTGACATAGATGAAATCAAAATTCTTTTTAAAGAAATATCTCCTTTTATTTTAAAATCATTTAAGATCCATATAAAATAAAACATTTTCTTTGAAAATATTCTTATAAGCTTGTAAGGAAAGCTTTGAAGATTTTATAACGGCGTAAAATAACCGCACCCGCCGTATAAGTTAAAAAAACATTCTTACCTCAATTCTGTCGAAAATGTTAAAAAGGACCTTGTTTTGAAAACGACGGAAAGATTCCTTTATAAACCTCTTATAAAAAGTCAAACAAGGGTATAAATGACTTTAACACATATTCTTGTAAATATTAAAATTTTTTTGAAATACATTTCGAAGAAACATGGATGTGGATGATAAAGAGATCCCAGTAGATTATTACATATAAACAACCTCGGATAATGAAGAGATTGTGAAATAACCCTTACCTTGTACTTTTCCTTGGTTGGGGTAGGTTAACCTCCTGTATAATGGTGAAATAATTGTTATTAAATTATACAAGAATCATATATATTAATATGATATCATATATGATCTTTTAACATTGATTTATTAATAATATCTTAGAATTATCATCGTTTCGGGTGTTAACTTACTCATTTTCTTTTATATGTTTTGTTACATAAGCCATGTTTGTTGTATCTTATTCATATCCAGAATGATATCAAGTCCTTAAACATCATTTTTAAATCATAAAATGATAATTATACTTGAATGGATACGATGGAGAATGAATCTCATCGCGTTCGTGGAGACGGTAGTCCGTACGTACGCACGAGCGACAATATCATTCTTTTGATATTAAAATAATATATAAATGAATGGTATATCATATATACAGAATCATTAACATGTTATATTTATTATTTACATGAGTTACACATCATTATTATACCCATCCAAATAATATTATATTGAATAACAATTACACCACAACGTGGAGACGGTAAGCCGTACGTACGCACGTATGGTGACATGTTATTCAAAGGGTGGATAGAATACTGAATATGGTTGTACCATACTTATAATAACATCACAGTATATGTGAGATACTGGAGTTATTATTTTAGAATGGTAAGAACAAAGGAAGAAGAAGTGGAAGAAGAAATGAACTTAGAAAAGGGTGGTGAAATCATTACCTCTTCTTCGGGTTCTTCCTTTTGATTTGATCAAAAGGGCTCCTTAGGTTGGCTTTATGATCAAACTAAGGCCTCTAGGTTGTAGTTAGGGATGTTGGGAGATTATTTGGGCAGAGTTTGGCCGAACCAAAAGGCTTTGAAGGTGTGAAGAAATGAGAAGGAGGAGTGCCCTTTTATAAGAGGGGTGAGGGGCACCTTTGGAAAAGCTAGAAATATTAATTTATAATAAATTCATATTCGGTTTCTAAAGGCTCCAAAGTTGACTATTCAAAGGATGAGGTGGGGATAGGTCGAAATCAACTCATCCAATAGAATTTAGACAGGTTTGGGTACTTATATTAACCTTATCTTTAAATATTAACTCTAAGTTAATTAGTTTCACTTTTACAATGTCTCTTTGTATTTTTATATATTATGGTTAATAAACTTACTATATACATCCAAGAGACCCCCAAGTGGTCCATTAATGATTAACCTATCATAATATAAGTCTCTTGGCCGAACCGTAGATTTTTAGGAATTTAATATCAATTAATAATATAATATTTGTTTTAAGAACTCTTTTATGTCAATTTTGACACTATTCAATAGTTGATTTTTGTGAAACTCATAACAGATTGATTACTTCGAACAAAGTCCATTAAATCAATCCTAATATATCATATTAGCCTATAAAATTAGTTTAATTCATTAAAAGTTTCATATTATATTTATTTGGGTATTTATAATATCAATTATTTTAATTTTTCACTATTATAGTAATTACTGCATCATCATTGTGTCATAAATAAAATATCCTATTTAGTGTCTAAAAATTCTAAATAAAATATAATTATGTAGGAACTCGTTTTAGCTTTCTAATTAATATTTATAATCGAAAATCCAACATGTATAACCCTATGTAAAAATTGTTCTTCTAAAAGATGTAAGCTTATGCCATTTTTGTATTCATTTTAACTTAATTAAAATAAAGTGTCATTATCACTTACAAGTGGATCAATGGGGTCCCAAAATTGACCCAAATATGCCCATGGTCGACTATGTATCAACCAATAGGGTTAAGACACGTTTTAGGGTAATTTAGTATTATTATAATATTATTTTTTTAACCCTTATTTACCGGATTTACCCTTAACCATGGTAAATAAAATATTTACCGCAGTAATTATTCAAAATGTCTAAAAATAAAAGTTACCTATTTACACAATTTGAACATCCTGATTCCAAATATGGAATCCATTTTTCTAAATTCAAAACACAGAAGTGGCAGAAATTAATTTAAAATTAATTCCCGCTGTCAAAACAAAAAGCGTGTTTTTAAGAGATTATAACTATCAAAAGATTGACACTTGTTTATGTTCGGTTTAATTGTAAAATTATGTCCAATGACCAACATTATATTAAATGGTAAAAATATATTCTAAATATACTTTAAAACTACTAAAATTCATAATTTATCACTATTAATTATTTTGATTAAAAAAGTTGTTTTTAATTAAAATTTAGTAATTTTCACTATTCATCAAAATATGAAAGTTATCCGAAAAGTACCAAAATTTCACCTTAGGCTAAATTCGATATTCCGAGTCCAAAAATGAAGTCCATTTTCAAATATAAAATATATATAATTTCAAAAATTAGGTATTACTATTCACAACGGCTAGTTTAATTAGTTGTGGTGTGTGTTAGAACTCGAGGTTGCGTACAACACACGCTATCGCATTATTCAAAGGGAAACGTACCGTAGAAGCTTGGGGTGTTACAATTGGGTTATGATAAGGGGCATATAGTTCCTAGTGACTAAAATTTATGAGAAACTTGATATTCCAATTTTAATTGTGAGGGATATTGGTGCTTGTTAAAATAATGGGAGTCTTAATAAAATTATTTTTTTATGTCTCATATAATTTTAATAAATTGAAGTACTAATAATATATTCCTTTTAATTATATAAAAGTGGAGTGTTATTCATCTAAATTATCACTTCAATCCATCTTGGAGAATGACTATATCCGTGCCATCAATAACTTCCTAGAATGCAACAAATGACTTTAGGTTGTGTTGTTTCATGTCTAGAAATCTTAAGTGATAGAATCCTCACTTCCATATCCACCTACAAAGGGGGATAATGATGAATAGTTCACTGTATATGATAAACATTTAAGTAAAGCAGTTGAAATTCAATATTTAATACTTTAATCCATGTCTAGGGAACTCATGAAGTCTCTTAAAGAAATAAATTTTTATTTAATTATATGGTTTATTTATGTAATATTTAATGATACATAGATAGACAAGAATGGTTACAGATTTCCATGGCCCTATTTTAGAGTAATGTTAGATACAGTGTCCCAACTAGACCTTATATAGTAAAACTCATTTTCTATATTGTGTGCCTGGAGGTTTTAAGGATTAAACTTCTTGATGATCTATGAAATAATCCAATTCATGTGACACTTCCTTGGATATTATCCATATTTTTTATTAATTAAAATATTAAAAACATTGAGAAGTCTCTATGATATATACTCACTTTACATCACTAAGTTGATAAAGAGAAAAGTGTGGAAGTCCTTCTATCCTTATGGTGAATAAAAATAAATCTTAGTCGAAGAGATATATGTCCGAATATTCTTCAAAATTCAATTCCATGAAGAGAAAGATCAATGGGGAAAGCAAGGTACCATGATACTATCGATTTCACATGTTGAAAGAAGGGCCACTAGAAGAAAAATTATAATCAATAATGTAAGTAAGGGAATCTTTATGTGAATATTTAATCAAGTGAAATTTATCAATTTCTATAAATTTGGTATTAGTTACAACATATAGTTCTCACATATATATTCAAATAAAGGATCGAAGTATATTTAGGAAGATATATTGAGGGGAGGTAGATCAATCAACATCCAATAGATCCTAAATTGTTGAAGTGTATATTGGGGACAACCATCTAATATTTTTGATGAGAATGGTTATTGTTTTAAAAGATTATTGTTATGTGATATATATTATTAAATATAATATTTCTATATGAAGACTTGATTAAAAAAGATTAATTTTCAAATTTTGGAGTAAATGAAACGTTTTTTATAAGTATATAATTTGTTGTGTTATGCAACAGTTGAATAACAATCTTTATTGGTTAGATTGCATGGACAATGTTTTGGAAATCGATAACGAAACAGGTTCACATGAATCATACCACAACCAATATTTTCATCACTAGATAGGCCAGGTATATGAAAATAATGTTTCTAAATTACACAAATACAAATATTAATATACATTTTAAATAAAACTACTCGGTGCATATCATGCATGTTTTCAAGAAAAAATGAATTAAACACCAATTAGTGTAAAATGTGAAAGGTAAAAAGTGATTCGTGAAATAGTACATACCAATGTGTGTGGTTCATTTCTAATTTATGAAAGGGGTGGGTAATCATACTTCAAAAAAATTTAGTAATTATTTTAGGACATATGGGTACGTATACTTGATAAGGTATATGTTAAATTCATTTGAGAGATTCAAGGAAGAAAAGAATGAAGGTGAGAACCATATTGGAAAGAAGATTAAGAAGCACCACTAAGACCATAGTGGATAATATCTTAACCAATACTTCATTGATTATTTATGGGTGTTTCGGATTCTATCTAAACACACTCCTCCTTATACACCTCAAGAGAATGGTCTATGAAAAATGAAGAACCACGCCTTTTTCGACTTGGTAAAATAAATGATGATTTATTCAAGTATTTTATTATCCTTTTACGGATATGTGTTACAAAAAGAATCATACATACTAAATCATGAATCCAATAAAGAGGAAAATAGTATTCCATGTCAGTTTTGGAGTGGAAGGAAACATGTTTTTTCATACTTATAAGTGTGGAGTTTTCACATGTTTGCTAAGTCCTCTTCAAGAAAACATATTTCAACCCAAATCATAATGTGTACCTTTATATGATACCCCAAGGAAAAAATGAGATATTACTTATATGACAACTTATAAAAAAGGTTATAGTGGAATGAAAATTTTCACTCCTTGAGAGGGGGAAAATCTATAAAAGAGATTATAGAAATGAGAAAGGCTTTGATGATGTCTAGGTTTAAGGTACATAAGAGTTGGAATAGGAATAGATTCTATAATTTATCATCGAATAAGATATTCCAAATACCATAGTACTAAATAAGAGTATAAGAGAGGTTAGAAGACAAGAACATTATGGGTTTCTAGTCATAATGGATAGTGACTCATTATTAATTGATAATAATGATCATGTAACCTACAGGTAAGTAGTAAGTGGCATAGATGTTTCCTACTTAAAAGAAAGAATGAATTTTGAAATAGATTACATGTAGTAAAAAAATTATGTATTCTGGTAGATCCCCCTATGGATGTAAATACATTTGGTTGTAAATGGGTATTTAATAAAAAATGGACATGAATGGAGAAGTCAGTACTTATAAGGCATGACTAGTTACCAAAGGGTATCAAAAGTGTTTAGGCAATGATTGTGATGAAACCTTTTAACTAATTTCTATGAGTAAATACATCATAATTTTAATTTATATTGAAGCATTCCATTTCTAAGATATTTTTAAAATGTATTTCAAAATTGATTTCCTTAATGGGAACCTTTAGGAAGATGTTTTAGGAAAAAATATGAAGGTTTTGTGACCTTAAAGGATTCTAAAAGGATAAAAAAATTGTAAATATCCATTTATGGATTAAAGAAATAATCAATGTTAAAAAAATTGGTTTGACAATACTATATTATAGTTTGGTTTTATAAAGAATGAATGTCATCATTGTGTATTTAAATGGTTTAGGGGAAGTGTATACCTTTTCTTAATAGTATATGTCAATGACGTACTGCTTATTGGAAATGAAATACCAATCATACAGTATATCAAATCCTGGTTGAATAATTTTTTTTCCATGAGCGTCTTAGGTATGGTATTATATATTCTTGGGATCAAGATCTTTCAGGATAGATCCAAGAGACTACTTGTCCTAAGTCAGGGTATATGTATTGAAAAGTTACTAAATAGATTCAGTTCGGAATAATCCATCAGGGGATTATTTCCAATGCCACATGGAGTTCATCCTTCTAATAAAATGTGTCTTCAAACACATGAGAAAAGATAAAGGATGAACATTATTCCATACACGTATATAATTGGGTTTTTCATGTTTGTTATGCTATGTAGTAGGAAAGATATCGCCTACCCTTAAAGTGAAGTAGGAAGATATCAAGATAACCTAACTAACAACTATTTTTTGGAAGAAAAGACTATCCTTCAGTATATAATGAATAATAAGGATATTTTCCTAGTCTATAGAAGATATTAAGAACTAGTCGTAAAAGGATATGTATATTATAGTTTCCAGATAGATCAAGATGATCTGAAATCACAGATGGGATGCATCTTCACTCTAAATGGAGGTGTTTTGATCTCAAAGAGCTCAATGTAATCTATAATCATAGATTATATATTATATTTTGAGTATATTGTTGATTTTTAGGTATATAAATAAGATGGTTTGATACATAGCTTCATATAAGTGATGGATGTGGTACCTGGTAGTAAAGACTTTATCACACTCTATTGTGATAATATTGCAGTGCTGGCTCTCTCTAAGGATATGAGGTAACATCAGTGGAAAAAGAATATACTCTGAAAGTATCATCTACCAAGGTATTTTTATTAATTAAGTGAAGTTTTAGTGATAATAATATACCTTAATGATAATGTTGGATACCCCTTGACTAAATAATAGTCTCAGTAGAAACATGATCATATTTTGAGTTCCAACAGACTGGAATTCAATACAAGTTTTCTTTAGTCCATGTGGTATTCTATTGGAATTTGAATTCTAGAACCTACTATTTTTATTTTTATTTCATTTATATTCTAATATTTTCATATTTATAAAACATTTTATTACATTTTGTTCATTATTATTCATGCATTTAATTTAATAATGTTATAGGGTATCATTCACATTGATAAGGTTGTAGTAGTTTCATGTTATGATGAGATCCTTTAAATTCAATGAAAATATTCATAAATATAGTTTTTTGTATGATAGAATTTTATTATTGGGAACATAGTATGTTTAAAGTCAGGTGTGAGTACTCATAAGTGGATGAGACTTCATCTCATAAAGTTCTCAATTTGAAATCTTTGAGGCATGATATTATGAGCACAGAACCACTAGTAGTAATTTGGAATGCTTATGTTTTATCATAATTTCCTATCTATGATAGTGTGTAATAGTACTTGGAATTTAATATTATCATTAATTAATTTAATAGGTAACATAATTAGATTTACTGACAAAATTGTGACGACATATGTTCTCTGGAATTTAGGTATGTTGGGTGTGTTGAGAATGACGTGTTATTAATGGATATGTCAGGGAAGGATTTTTCCCTTCCATATTTATATGAGTTGATATCATGGCCATTTTATTAAAATATAGAAGTCACATTAAATTTCATGTGCATGGTGTAATGAAGTGATTATTTATGATAGTCAAAGAAAGACGTATTAAGCATATAGGAAGATGACTTAGATGTTCAACTATCTTGATGAGATATTTTGAAAAAGAGATTATATTACACGGTTAGTGATCCAATATGGTTATAAACATTGCATTATTAATTTCTTCATACTGGGTGATTTGATCCATTACTATTTAGTAATCTTGGAATTTAGTCAGGCCCTCCTAATTCCAATGAGAAATAATCCTATGGGGTCACACACTAAGTGTTTCTGTTGTTCTCAACGAAATTATATTTTAATTTAATTACTATAATAAATATTATTCTCATTGCTGATGAATTATTTTATTTAGGTTTTATTGATTAGATAAGTTAAACAAATATTTATTCACCAGATTATGAATGAAATATTTATTTATTTTGGGTATCTATTAAATGATAAAGAGGACACGTATAACATGGTTTTTCTGGTGATAAAAATTAATTTTCAATCCATTAATATAATATTTAATATTTTGATAGTTAACACACTCTATTAATTAATAATATTTTTTTAAATTTAATGAGGTAAGATTTGGTTTATTATATTATTTATTCAATTAAATAATATTTTAACCTAAACCCGAACTTTTTAAATGGATGGTTTTGTCTATTATATAGGTTTAATCTAGAATTGAGTATCTTTGTTCAAAATAGAATTCTATCTCAAATATATCCTTCTCTAATCATCCCTAGAATGAGAAGATAATGTGAGAACCCTTCTAGATATAAGGAACTATAACTGATCAATATTAACAACACAATATGATAGATCTACCATTCTAGCACCTGTCATTAAATAGTTTTTGATCATTAGTAGAGGGATAATACACTTATATTCTATAAGAAAAATGATGGAAATCTGAAAATTGTTTTATAGATGATCAATAACATCATCATCAAAGAATTATCCTAAGATGAGGTAACCCTTATTCAAATGTAAATTAAATTAATTATAAATTTAATGTGCATAAGGTCCTCTCTCTAGTTTCTCATATTTTCTATGTTAATATTTAAATGATTTTTTTGTTCGTGAAGTTTATGTCCTTCATAAATGGTGGATGATACATTGAATATGAAAAAATATATATTTATTAGCCCATAAAGTTATTTGGATACATCTAGAGCCTTCACCAAGAACCAATAGTGTGGATTCCACCTTCCTTTAAATTACAGGTCACAAAATTTCCTCATAATATTCATACAATTTCAAAAATCATGATTAAGAATGTGAGAGCCTTTGAACCTAATCCAATATATCTACACAGGATTCATAGAGACTCACATGCTTAGAAAAACCATTCTGAAACTATTTAAATTTCCACTTCTTTAAATAGATCCATATCACATGGTTTCCACATAGTTACTCCTAACCCAACACAGACAATGCATCTAGCCTATTTTCTCCAAATCTCTAAAATTTAAACCCTCAACTCCTAAAAAGTCTCTAAAACCTAAAAAGGATTAAAAAATCTCAAAATTAATTGTACTTATGAACTGGGGGGGAATTACAACATGGACACTATATAAGAGACAAGAATGTGATATATAATTCATGTTATTTATTTTGTTTCAATTTATATTAACTATGATATGATATAGTATGTTTTTGTAGTGATGATACTCTCCTAATGGTTTTGAAGGTGAAAATATATGGATGTTTGGATTCACCTTTTGATCAGGGTTTTATTATAGAATGTATTTGGTATTAATTCTTATTATTTTGTCATTCCACACCTCACCCATGATTCAAATGACAATCTATAGATAGTCAGACTAGTTTAGAGACTAGGAGACCATCATGGAATAAAGATGGTAATACTCTTGAGGTTTTGGCTATGCCACATATCTCTAATGGTTCAAATGTTAATATATGGATAGTTATACATTCCATGGACTAGTGTATTATCTTGGTAAAAATTCATATTAATCCTAATGTTTTTGATATGTCTCACCTCTCCCATGACCCAGATAGTAATATATCATTGTTTAGACCTACCTATTGACCAAGGAACCATCAGGGTATAAATGTGATATTACATCCAAGGTTTTAGCTATGTCAATCATATCCTGTTATTAATATTATAATCAATGTTTGTTTGGAACATTTTAGAAAACCAAGGCACCGTCAGGATATGGATTTGGTTTTACTGCCAAGGGTTTGGATCTTCCACCCCTATTCTATAATTTAAATTCTTAGATATGAATGGTAATATAAAACAAGATAATTAGGTTCCATCATGTTATGAATTTACTATTAATCCCCTAGGTTCATATTTTTTCCATCATCTGCTATTATTTGGATGTTTATATATGGATAGTTGGACAGTTTCAAAGATCAGGGAAACATTTTGGTATCAATTTAGTATGATATTCTTAATTATAAAAAACTAGACAATGTAGGTAGGGTTGGGTACCATGGTGGCTTGGATAGCATACAATGACTTGAAATAATTTTGGTATACTATGTTTTATATCATATTGAACTTATCATGCCTACACTTACTTGATATATTAAGGCATATCTTAGAGTCCCCATCCATAGAACCTTGAAAAGTTTCATATACACACCACGTACATAAACCTCAATTTATATGTAACTATTATATTGGGTATATGGGTTAAGGAAGATGTTTTTGTTGGTGATCAGGATAGAGTATCATGATGGTTCATAGATATGGGGTCAAGGTAATTCCTACTACTATAAAAGTTTATCTTTATGTTATTTTTAAACTTTTATATAATATTGAATATGATCATCCCAATAGACGTTCACTTATCTTGTTTATGTAGTACATATTTTATTATGGTTTAATTTAATATAACATGATGGTTTATTTTATTATGGTGGTTATATCTTCTCTTTAATTCCATTTGTATAAGATGATTTTTATATTTATAGAATTTTGGTTTTTTACTTGTTATTGATTTTATGTTATCGAGGGTAGAGTTTCCACAAAATTGATTATTGAAAATCACGGCTGGATAGTATACTCTAGAATATAGGGAAGTGTTTTTAATGTATCACAACATATCTGGATCAGGATAAAATTCAATGACCAGTCTAGGGAAACTACTTCTGAAAATATGCACTACATTATAAACAATGATTTAGTATAGTTCACCACATCATGATTTATATTAATTCATGGTTGTTGTCACTATTATGTTATGGTAATTTTGAATGACATAAGACATTATTTGGCCAAAATCACTCTATTTATTATCATATTATTTTTGATTTTGAGACATAATATGATGGTTTATAGATACAAAATTTTATTTTGAATTTTTTAACAATCATACACATAAATGAGGAGCCATTATAAATGTTATAATGGAGGAACCTATGATTTAATCAACTCATAACATATTAAATTCTATAAGTTCAACAGAATCTATGATTTAAGGAATGAGTTCTATGAATTGAGTTCACAATCCTTAGTTAGGTTGGACATATGACATTATAGACTACTCTCTAAAATGAATATCACTCTATTTCTCTTCATTTAATTTGATTATATAAATGAGGTTAAACAAAAACTTGTAAATAAAAATATCATAACAAATGATTTAGTAACTCAAGTGGTTGATGGGTGCATTTAGAGGTATGAATCCTCAAGTTGATTTTGACAGATATCAATCAAACTCACAATTGTGGTGAATTTAATATAGAAAATGAGATATGATTTTTTATAGTTTTCATTTCATTTTTGTGATTCATCTACCATGAGATGTTACATATGTTTTTTGTGTTAAATTCAAAAAAAATTCATTGACTTTTATGATAAAATCCAATAGTGTTATCAGAATGAGTTTCAATGAAGAATTTATTAAATAAAAATTGAAATATGAAAAGAAATATTACATTTTTCATTATCCACTATAATGATATATAACCATTCCATGGTTCAAAGAAAATTTCAGAAAAAAATACTATGTTTTTTTAATAAAACTCCATAGTTTTCATATCATAAAACTGATCATCGTAAATTTGAAATTTTTACAATATGGTTTTTAGAATAAAATGGTCATGGTTTATGTAAGTGAAATTTACATGAGAAAAACCCATGTGGGAAAATCATTAAAAGTCATGTTTTTTGGAATGACCATAAAACAAAATAACATATGACTAAAAACTATATCATTGACCAAGTTGAGACCTTTGACTAATTATTTGTTTATAATGGATTTGGAAGGGGACCCAAATTGCGGGTATTATCCATTATTTGTAAATAAATATTTTAAAAAAATTGTCACTTTCAAAATATTCACGTCTTTAGACAATATAAAAAATATTTTTGATTACAATAATTGTCTAAATTCATTATATATCATGTAAAATTTAATTTTTTTATTTATTTGTAAATTACTATTTAATATTGATGTATATAAATTATTTAAACTATGAATATTGTATATTAAAGTTTAAATTGTGTCATCCAATTATCATAAATTTAACGTCCTTTATTTAAGAGTTACATTCTAGGCACGAAACAAAATATTTTGTTTTCATTTTACAAAGAATTATTTTTTATTTTAATGATGAATTCAATAAAAAAAGTTGATTGTGATTTATAAATATTAAGTTCTAGAGTTGTATTAGAATTGAGGTCTCTATTGACTATTGATATATTGATATTGGGACTTTGGGTTGAAATTATAATTGTCTTTGGAGGTTAGGATCTATTATAAAAAAGTTGGGGTTGGATATCTATCATGGTATACTTTATCTTGACCGGATTTTGGATTCATATTATTCTAATCCTTTACATGAAAGTGTTTCATACACCTTATACATGGTGTGAATTTGTATATGGGTGAATAGAATTATATTTTATTATTGGATAAGTAACAAAAATCATGAGTGTTGTATATTAATATGTTAAGAAAATTTTAATTTTGTTTAAGGAATAAAATTCAAAGACTAAATTGATTAAATCATTCATTTGTATATGGATTTAATGAAATTTAAAGATTACATGGCATACTAAAATTATGTATGATATACATGAAATTCACATGGAAATGGTGAGACTAGGAAAACCAAGGGAATAATAAGTGTGATGTTGATTCCAAATAGAAATCATGTTAAGAAATCATTCATATAAATGGATTGGTGACACCAAAGTTGGGTTCTAAGGGATTAGTTATATACGGAATGTTGCGTATAGGTAACCCTAATAGTATCATAATTCTAAATTCAATTGTAATATTAGGGTACACTTAATTGTGTAACACAAATAGGATTAGTATCTACAAATAATTGAGTTGAAATAACTCATATGATGAATTGGTAAATGATGTTTCTACCAAACTATCCAAGATTAACATGTGATATAATTGGAATTATGAACTTACAAAATACATAAATATTGGGAGAAATAAGAAAGAGTAATAATATTTAATGAAATTTGGATTTGTCTTAGTAATAAAATTGATTTATAGGGTCATTAATTTTAATAGGTGTATATCCAATAAAATTTATTATTTAAATAATATAAAACAAGATACTTAGCCGAAGATATTTAATATTATATATAATTACATGCATCATGAATATAATTTTTATATCTATTATGGGCCATACCTATAGTTTAATTGATTGGTATATATTATTGAGAAATTTTCTCAAGGAGAATCATTTAGAGAATATGTATGTGAATGTTATAGAAATAAATTTCAGAAATTATGATTTATGGAAATTACATACCCAATGTGGGTCACACATCTAGGATGATAAACACAAACTAAAAAATAAGATAAAATTTATGAAAGTGGAAGTATATCTTTGTATTGACAATGGGGAAAGAGCATTTATATTAGAATTTTATACTTATGTTTTATGTATACCTAGTGTATTAGTTCAATAATTATAAAACTATTACTATGCTATAGCTATGAATAGAAATTTTATTTGTATATATTATTTTTAAAAGATGGTATTTATGATCATAATTAATAATTATTGTTATTCTATATACATGATTAAATTTTTTTTTATGTTCTAGGTAATATAGTGAGTGTTTTATACATTCTAGATATGGGTAATATAGTAAAAAAAATAAATATAACAAGGTATTGATTGATTATAACTCTTCTTATCTTTGGAATTGTTTTCATTTTCATATAAATGAAAAAAAATCTCTATAAAGATAATTTATTGAACTCATTTGATTATAAGTCATTAAAAAATATGAGACTTGTTTACTAGGTAAAATAGTAAAATTACCTTTTAGTGGAAATGTGAGAGGGATAATGTGTTTCCGGATATTATGCACAGTGATACATACAAACTAATGAGTACTCAAGATAATTGTTGCTATAGGCACTTCATAATCATTATAGATGGGTTTAGTTATTACGGTTGTGTGTTTATAATAAGGAACATGTTTAAAGCCTGTAAAAGGTTCATGGTGTTCTAAATTGAAATATAGAATAAATTAGGAAAAAGTATTAAGATTTAAAAATTAGATTGAGGTGGTGAATAATTGACTCTAGAGTTTACTGATCCTATAACTGGATATAGAATTCTTTCAAAACTCAATCCTCCTAGAACACTGTAGTGGAGTAGTGTGTTTGAGATGCGTAATTGTACATCATTGGACATGGTTCAATTAATTATTTTCCAATGTGACCTACCTATATAAATATGGAGATATGATATGAAAATTAATGCATTTATACTTAGCCTTATTCTTTCTAAAGAAATCATAAATAAACTATATAATATTTCAATTTAGAGGTAGCCTAAAATTTATTTTAAGAGTATTTGGGGTTGTGAGGTATAAATATGATGTTTTTAGATAAAAGTTTCCACAAGATAGAAAATGTTTATTTTTTTGCAATACTAAGGAAACTAAGAGATGTTATTGTTATAATCATAATGAACATATGGATTATGTGTCATGTATTAGTATTTTCCTTAAAAAACAATATACCACTCAAAGAGTTAGTGGGAGGAAATGTGACATAGATAATTTGAAAAAAATAACATTGAATTTTTACATAAGTGGTTGAGGAAACACAAATGAATTAGGTTAAATAAATAAAAAAAATAATTGGTATGGTTCCCCAAGAGTCGAAGAGATATTGAATTCTTAAGGTAAACGATGATAAATAGATGGTAAACCTACTACCAATCAAGATTCCATTTTGATTTTTTATTCTTAGAAATGTTTAGAGTCCATGAGATTTAAAATGGACTCCATATACACTAACCAAATTTGAAACATGTTATACACATCTAAAGTGGTGAAAACCATAGGGTGAAAGTGGGTTTTCTATAATAAAACTTCCATGCGTGATATATTTTATATATATAAATCTATGTTGGTGGAAAAGGGTTATAAATAATTTCATGGTATTGAGTATGAGGAGAACTTTTCAAAGGTTGTGAGGATTAATATAATTTAGATATTTTCTTTCATAAGGGCTCATTAAAATTATGAAATGTATCAAATGGATATTAAAAATGATGTAATTAAAGGGAATTCTTTCACAAATTTGTAATGATATGACCCCAAGGTTTGTAAGTGTAAAATATTTCTCTAAGGTATGAAATTCAAAATAAACATTTATGAATTAAAATTTATTAGAGTTTGAACATCCAGTTTGATGATATAATTGAAGAGTTTTGATTTATCAAGAATGTGGATGATTTTATGAATACAAGTAGGTTATTGGGATTTTTTTAGTATTTATAATATTTTAGGTAGATGAAATACTACTCATTCTAAATGATATCCTGATGATTCATTCTATAATGGTATAACTGGGAAATTCTTCTTAATTAAAGATATGGGTAGAGCATCTAACATATTAGGTATGAGTATATATGGTTATAGATATAGAAGGATACATAGATTGAGTCATAAATTTTATATTGGTAAATATATAAATAGGTTTATCATAGTGAACTCCAATAAGGGATATTTACCACTGTTTCATATAATGATTCTTATGAAGGATCAATGTCCTTTTAAGGAGTTATAAATGAGAAATATGGATAAGATTCCTTATGCATACACAATAGGATATATCATGTATTCCATATTTACTACTAGAATTATAGGTATTTGGGATGAGTTATTTGTGACGGGATCCCGTCGAAAATAAGCTTTAGCAATGGGATCCCGTCGCAAATAGCCCGTTGTAGAAAACGTCGTCGCAAAAAATATTATTTGTGACGGTGCCATCACAAATAATATTTTTTGCAATGGGAAACTTCACCGTCACAAATTTGTCTCTGATTATATACTTTATATATATATATATATTTGCGACGGGCCCATCGCAAATACTTTTTTTTGCGATGGGCCCGTAATCCCATCAGAAATACTTTTTTGAAAATATTTATTTAGACTATTTGTGATGGTCCCGTCAAAAATACTTTTTGCGACAGGCACGTAATCCCGTCGCAAATACTTTTAAAAAATATATTATTTATTCTATTTGAGATGGGAACCCATCGCAACAGATCCCATCGCAAATAATAAATAATTTTTTTAAAAAATAAATTTAATAAAATTATGATTATTGAAAAATTAATTTTAATATTTTTAAAATAATAATAAAAAAATAAATTCTCAATATTCACAAAAAAAATATAAAAAAATCATAAAATATTATTATTATTATTATTATTATTATTATTTGTAAAATAAACAAACATTAAAAAATATAATACTAAAAAAATATTTAATAAAATTATGATTAATGAAACAATAATATTAATATTATTAAAAAAATAAAAAAATAAAAATTATTAAAATTCTCAATATTCACAAAAAAAAATCATAGAATATTAAAAATTAAATTATGTAATATTCCCATCGATATAAAATGATGATATTGTAAATAGTTTATATTACAAAAAATGTTAAATTCAAATGTTTTTAACATAAAAAATCAATGGGGGTCGTCTTCTAGAGGAGGTGTAGGAGCTGAAGGAGATGGTGGAGAAAACTACATCCCTAAACTACAAGTCAGACGGTGCATGTACTACATCTTCTCGTGATGATGCTATTGCCATCGACACATCTCCTCCTCATGCTGCAACATCTGCTACTGCTGTTACTGACGCATCTCTTCTTGCTGCTTCTGCAGACTCTCTATATGGTCATTCTGAGCTCGGAACAGTTCCTAATACTGTGAGGTAGAAGGTGATGCCTCTCCATGAGCTCCTCTCGATATGGACACCGACATCGTAGTAGTACCATAATAATTACCATGAGTCACATGGGAGCAGATACCAACTACTCGGCCCTTCTCAAATCCATACTGAGTCACCTGCATCCAGGCCGCCATGTCGAAATGGTGAGCACTGGTCTGATCTGTTGCCTTGTCCTGACCCTCAACCTGTGTCTGGGAGGTCGCAACCGAATATGTCTCCTTCAATTCCAATTTGAAATTAAAATTGTGAAAATATTATATGCAGTTAATTGTCAAACTGAAAAAAATAATACTAGCCACAATCTGACGTCGGCGATCACCTCTAATCTCTCTGGTAGCTGGATCGCTGTACATCCTCTGATAAACATCGTACTCTGTAATATCGAGATTATAAACTGCCTATATGAATAAAAAAACTGTTTATATTTGAAGTTATATAAAATATTTAAAAAAATTCTTCCTAGATGCTCTCTATGTGTACTGAATGTATGACTACCAGCTTGATGCATCACCTCCTGTCTCCCTCAGTTCTGTCGACCCAATTAAGACCTCCTCTGAAATCCATCACCCATTCAGTGTGTACATAATCCCCCCTAACCTGAGATGAAATGTACTCTGGTCGGTGGGCTCTCCAAGACTCATCAAATATTGTCGCTCCTGCTTTCTTAATGGCCATCTTTCACAAATTGTGCAAAAACTGATGCAAATTCTCACTCATAGCCACCTCCCATGCTGCATGGATATCGTCACACATACTATCATCGATGGGATACCATAAAACCTATAATTAATTTATAATATCAAGTTATTAAAAATATAAATTTCAAAATAAATATTATTTATTTACATACCAACCAATGATTGTACATGCCGAGCTGCACATCAACAGGAATATGTTCCCATGTGATCCATGGGTGAGAAAAATAATTACGAAAGATAGAGCTCCCTTGTCCAACAACTACATGTAAAAAAATGCGAAGGAAGAATAAATAATAAAAAAATTAGTATATATATAAATAAATTAATGATAGCTAACTAAAATATACAGGTTACCATGCCTCTGTGTGCATGGATTGAATCTAAGATGTGGACGTCACTCGAGGATAGGGTCAAGAATCATCAGTCGTGCGAGACCGCGCCACCTCTGCATACCTCCTAAACCACTAGTAGGCTGAGTGTCAGATGATCCCACATCCCCCTCATCCAAAGGTAGCTCAGCCTCCTCTAACTCATGAAATAGATGAGAGTCCATATAAAGCACAGAATGATTGTCGTTAGCAGATAGTTGAAAATAACTATTATATATAGATATATAGTAGTTATGATCATAACCAGCATTTAACTGTGTCAATGTTCACCTTCATCATCATCTTCATATCTGATGATGTCAATGTCTTCATATTCCTTCTCAGCATCATCAATATCCATATGAGTTTCACTTTCACCATCCCTTGTCATTTTAAACACATTTGTAACATCATTAACATCTTTGTCACCATCAACCATTAATTGTGTTGTGTCATCATCGATATTCATGTTTCATTGTGAAGAAGATGGATTTTGAGTAGTCTCTTGAAAAATTTAAATTCCTTCCACTTCATCAGAACCGCATTCAGTTTGAGTAAATTGATTTTCCTGAGATATCATCTTTATTATGCTCCACCAATCACTCAGGTCTCTTGAAGTAGCACAGTACTTTGCGTAATAGATTTTATGTGCCTGTTGATCTAGTAAAAATGGTTAATTTACTACAAGAATACTTTTATATTTAATATCGATGATTCTATGAGTCGGATGAACATGCAAGCCTCTCTCAGTATTCAACCACCGACATTTAAACATCGTTATGTAATTCTGTCCAACATTATATAGCTTAATAATTTCATCCAAAAAGCCGTAAAAGTCAAATTCATTTTCTCTATGATGCGATCCTCTCAAACAAACTCCACTGTTCATTTTTCTTATTCCCCATATGCACATGTATGAAATCGAAAACCATTCATCACATATGCATTATAAGATTTAACCATTTTGGATGGTGGGTTACTCAGTATACACATTTGATAATCAATTTTATTAGTATGTTGAGACACCTGAAATTTTTTAAAACAATTATCAATATAATAAATAGTAAATTGAATTGATATTAAACCTTCAATAATTTATGTTACCAGTTTTTGAAACCATTGAGATTTTTTTTTTCTGAGTTCTTCAAGAGAAGCTGCTGTAATTTCTGGATGTTGTTTCTTGATATGATTATCATATAACCTACAAATAAAATATGTTCAGATACTATAATAGAAATCAGAGAATAAGTGATAGAAGAACTCATAGTACAAATTTTGTCATTTCTTCACAATTGACCAGAACATATATATGATCTTTGTGATGGTCATCATCTGAAAGCCATCATTCTTGAACTCCACCGCAGCCAAGATTTGGCGGATTAAAAACTGATAATTGATTTTCCATTTCATCATTAACATTTCCGTCATTCCGTCCCATGAATTTTTTTAAGGGATATTCATATTCAAAATAGTGAGAGAAGAAAAAAGTAATTTTCTCTTGCAAATAAGATTCAACAATTGAGCCTTCAACTGATGCTTTGTTACGTACTTTTTTATTCAATTTTTGCACGAATCTCTCAAATGGGTACATCCATCAAAATTTTACTGGACCTCCACATTTAGCTTCATGTGTCAAATGTAATATCAGATGTTCCATTGAGTCAATGAAAGCATGAAAAATGAGTTTTTACAGTTTACATATAGTTACAGGAACATCTTCTTCCAATATTCTTAGTGCATCATAGTCTATTGTTGATGCACAAATGTCTCGAAAAAAATCTGATATGTATGTTATCGAATCACAAATCATAGAATTCAACAATCCTATGAATCCAATCGGCATAAGTATTTCCATTATAACATGGAAATCATTACTTTTTAATCCTGTAATATGACCATTCATAACACATCTCCCCAAATTGGAAGCATAGTCATCTAGAAGTCTCAATTCTGCAATCCACTGACAAAATAATAAGTGACTGTCTTTGGAAAGTTTATAAGTTGCTTCTGGCTTCATTAACCTCTATGATCTGACATTTTCTAATAGTATATGTTCCATTCGCCTGCAAATTTTGGCAAGATCTAATCAAGCTTTTACTGTATCTTTGGTCTTACTTGGTGTATCCAAAACTTTATGAAATAAATTATCAAAATAGTTCTTCTCAATTTGCATGACATCCAACATGTGACACACCAAATAATTAGACCAATAGGGGAGATCCGAAAAAATGATTCATTTTATCCCATTATGTTCTTTCCCAAAGCCATGAATTTTCTATTGGTTTATAGTTGGCCCAAATGTGATTGGAGGTAATGAAAATAAAACTGATTTTAACTCTGTACCTGAGATCATTTTCGGAGGTTCATCCCTTTCAATTGTGCCTTTTCTGAAATGATATTTGTTCCTTTGAAAAGGATGATCGGTTGGATGAAATATGGGATGACAGTAAAAATATAAATGTTTTTTTCCATTGACGAGCATGAAATATTCATTTTCTTCCATACAGTAAGGACATGATTTTGGACCATGTGTACTCCAGCCAGATAACATGCCATATTCCAGAAAGTCACTAATTGTCCACAACAATGCATATTTTAATGTGAAATTTTTTTCGTAGCAAAATCATATGTATTAACACCATTACTCCATAATGCATTTAACTCATCAATAAATGGTTTCAAATAAACATCAATATTCTTTTTTGGATGTCCTGGGAATAATAAGGTCAAAATGATATAGGGCTCCTTCATCAAAATCCATGGAGGTAGATTTTATGGAGTTATAAAGACAGGACAACATGAATACTGACTACCATAACAACCAAACAAACAGAAACCATCAGTAGAAAGACCCAATCACACTTTTCGGGCTTCTAAAGAAAAAGGAAGATGGAGACGATCAAAATGTTTCCATGAATCACTATCAGATAGATGATTCAAGCTTTTACTAGTTGAAATATTGGTTTTCAGACATTACATCATTGACAATGTGTTATGAGACACAAATAAACGTTGCAGCCTAGGTGTAAGGGGGAAATATCTCAACGGTTTTACAGGAGTCAATCCAGACTTCCCTGGTTGAGCTTCTTTATACCTCGATTTTCCATATGTGGGACAACTAACCGACGACTCATTTTCACCAGAATATAAGATGCAACCATTTTTACATGAATGAATCTTCTGATAACTAAGGCCTAGATTATGAACCAACTTCTTTCTCTCATAGTAATTTGCTGGAAACACATTTCCTTCAGGTAACAGTGTTTTAACCAATGAAAATATCTGATCAAAATAGTTGTTTGACATTGCATTATCTGATTTAATATCCATAAATTTTACAATATCTTCTAATTTTCTTATCTTACAACAAGGATATAATTCATCCTCAACAAACCTCAACAACTGATAGAATTCATATGGTGCCAACTCAGGTGTTAAATCGATATCATTATGAGTTTCACTTTGTCGAACAGATGGACCTACAATATCATGTACTAAATTTTGGAACCTTGATGGATCTGGAATCAAGTTATTTGTATCTTCTCTAGAACTACATTCACCATGTTGATACCAAAAAACATAATCTAGTTGAAAACCAAACTGAAAGAGATGTCCCCCAACCTTGTCAAATGTGTAAAACATTCTCAGAGCACATTTTTTACAAGGACACTTAATTGTGCCTTCTGAAACATATTCTGGTTTTGGTGATGCAAATGCTAAGAAAAGTTCAACAGCCTCAATATATACAGGATTTAAACTAAAACCATTTGGATTTCTGTGCTGATTTATCCAAGCACAATCATCTAATAATGACTGATGTCGACTTCCTCATTCCATATTTTTCTACAAAATATAAAGTCATCATTGTTTTTGAATACATTGAAATTATTAAAACACTATCTAAAAAAAGAAGATAAATAATTACTACCAATTCTTAATAATTACCATTAATTAATGGTGACACAATTTCCAGCGGATTGACGACTACTCTTTTGTCTGAAAGCTCATTTACATGCATCTTTCTCACACTGAAATCAAAATGAAGAATCTGGTCAGAGGTATGCATATTCATTCTCATATGCATGAGAATGAATATGGGTACCTCTGACGAGATTCTTGAATGTGATTTCAGTGTGAGAAAGATGCAAGTAAATGAGTTGTCGAACAAAAGAGCCCCCCTTTTAATCAATGAACGGTCTTCTTCTAACTGTCACCACCTAAAAAAATTATAAAAAATATGATCCTACAAATGCGTATCCAATATCATTCATACGAGATTGAATATGCCTATGTAGAATCACAATTTTCATAATGTTTTTAGTCGGTGAGATTTGAAAGGAGAAAAGTCATCGAGCAAAAGGGGTGTCGTCAATCCACTAGAAATTATTCCATGTTCTTAAAATTTATTTAAATTTATTAAAATTTCTTTATAACTATTCCTAACTGTTCCTAAATAATTATTACTATTTATTTGTAATTATTCCTATTTATTAAAAATTATTCCTATTTATTACTATTTATTCCTATTTATTACTAATTATTGTTATTTATTCCTAACTATTCCTAATTCTTACTAACTATTGTTATTTATTCCTAATTTTTACTATTTATTACAAATTATTACTATTTATTTCTGATTGTTACTATTTATTACTAATTATTCCTATTTATTACTAATTATTCTTATTTATTACTAATTATTCATATTTATTACTAACTATTCATATTTATTACTAACTATTACTATTTATTCCTAACTATTCCTATTTATAACTAACTGTTACTATTTATTACTAACTATTACTATTAATTCATATTCATTACTATTTATTCCTATTTATTCATATTTATTCCTATTTATTCCTATTTATTGAAACTTATTACTAATTATTACTAACTATTACTAATTATTACAAATTATTACTAATTATTACTAATTATTACTAATTATAACTATTTATTACTAATTATTCCTAATTATTCCTAATTATTACTAATTATTCCTAATTATTACTAATTCTTCCTACTTATTCATAATTATTACTAATTATTCCTATTTATAACTATTTATTGCTATTTAATACTAATTATTTCTATTTATGACTAATTATTTCTAATTAATGCTAATTATTCCTAATTATTTCTAATTATTACTAATTATTGCTAATTATTACTAATTATTGCAAATTATTCCTAATTATTACTAATTATTGCTATTTATTGCTATTTATTTCTAATTATTCCAAAGTATTGCTAATTTTTGCAAATTATTAATATTTATTAGTAATTATTAGTATTTATTAGTATTCATTACAAATTATTACAATTTTTTACTAATTATTACAATTTTTTACTAATTATTTTTAATTATTCCTATTTATTACTAATTAATCATAATTATTTATAATTATTCCTAATTATTATTAATTATTACTAATTATTCATATTTATTAGTAATTATTCCTATTTATTACTAATTATTGCTATTTATTTCTGATTATTACTATTTATTACTAATTATATCTATTTATTGCTATCTATTGCTAATTGTTGCTAATTATTACTAATTATTGCTAATTATTTCTAATTATTGCTAATTATTGCAAATTATTAGTAATTATTACTAATTATTAGTATTTATTACTTATTATTACAATTTATTACTAATTATTACAATTTATTACTAATTATTAAAATTTATTACTAATTATTACAAATTATTACTAATTATTACTAATTATTACTAATTATTACTAATTATTACAATTTGTTACTAATTATTACAATTTATTACTAATTATTACAATTTATTACTAATAATTACAATCTATTGCTAATTATTACAATTTATTACGAATTATTACGAATTATTAAAATTTATTACTAATTATTACAATTTATTACTAATTATTACTAATTATTACTAATTATTACTAATTATTACTAATTATTACTAATTATCTGTATTTATTACTAATTATTGCTAATTATTACTAATTATTAGTATTTATTAATAAATATTAATAATTATTACAATTTATTAGTAATTATTACAGTTTATTACTAATTATTACAGTTTATTACTAATTATTACAGTTTATTACTAATTATAACAATTTATTACTAATTATTACAATTTATTACGAATTATTAGTAATTATTACAATTTGTTAGAAATTATTACAATTTATTACTAAATACTACAATTAATGACAATTTATTACAAATTAATAGTAATTATTACAATTTATTACTAATTATTACAATTTATTACTAATTATTACAATTTATTACTAATTAATACAATTTATTATAATTTATTACTCATTATTACTATTTACTACTCATTATGACAATTTATTACTAATTATTATAATTTATTACGAATTATTACAATTTATTACTAATTATTATAATTTATTTCTAATTATTACTATTTATTACTATTTATGACAATTTATTACTATGTATTACTTATTATTACTATTTATTTCTCATTATTACTATTTATTACGCATTATTACTCATTATTACTATTTATTAATAATTATTAATATTTATTACTAATTATTAGTATTTATTATTATTTATTTCCGGTTATTATTAATTATTACAAATTAATTATATACATTACTAATTATCGTTAATAATTTTTAATTACTACTAATTATTAAAAATTAGTACAAAAAATTTCAATTTATTTGTACAAATAAATACTCGTGACAAAACAATTTTAATTTAATTTTATTACAACTAATCAACAATAATAATAAAAACATAAAACATGAAATAAATGATAAAATATATAAAACATAAATACCTTTAAAATTGATTTTCTATTAATGTAGACTGCTACACAACTTCTTCGTGAACAAAAAAATTAACTTAGAAAAATTTTCCCTCTAAAATCAGAGTCCCGAGAGAAACAAGATCTATGAATTGAGAGGAATGAGAGGAAAAATGGATGGTGGTACATATAGGTTATATTATTTGCGACGGGATACCTGTCGAAAATAGTATATTTTGTGACGGGACCCATCCCAAATACCTACGCCCGCATTAATTACTGTTGGCGGTTAAAAAGTTATTTGCATCGGGGGCCGTCGCAAATACTTCACTATTTGTGACGGTGGGATCCCACCGTTGCAAATAACCTTCGGGTGGTTTGATGCGCTACTCGCGCCAAACTTTTTGCGGCGAGAGACGTAATCCCGTCGCAAATAATTGGTTATTTGCGACGGGTCGTTACCCCCATCGCAAATAACCTCTTGTGCGGATTTTTTTGCGAGGGATTTATTCCCATCGCAAAAAGTCCGTCGCAAAAAGTTGCTTTTCCCGTAGTGATTATTAATTCAAAACAGTGACTAATTCTTTGACCATAACTATTAGATACAAATCCAATCCTAGTAAGAGTCACTAGATTTCTATAAATAACATCCTTAAGTAGATGATAATAACCAACGACATGTTCTTAGTGTTTTATGGTGAGGAATATCTTATTTTAAGAGGTTATATTGATTATAGCACCCAATATGAAAACAATGATATGTGATCTCAATCTGTTATTTTTTCCTCTATAATGGACTTATTAGATGGATGAGTTCTAAAAAAACTCACTATGGTGGATTTCATAACAATGGTAGGGTAAATTGTTGTATCAAATGATATGAAAGAAGATATTTGGATTATGATGTTCACCACTAAACATCATGTGGTTGCTAAAATTTTTAGGGCTGCTAAGAATTACTTTGATAGAAATGGAGTTATTCGTCAGGAAAAGGAACCCCATTCTCAGTAAAGTAAAAAACACATTATTTGAAAATACTATCTCATTCATTAAATCATTGAGAGGGGTAATATAAATTGATGAGTTTCTTTGGATTGATTGATGATAAATCAATGTCACGTAAATAAATTAAAAACCATAAAACTATTATCTACTATGTTTGAATAAAAAATCATGCTATATATAAAATGAAAATAATTCATGCATACCATACTCTAATGATATCTACAATATCTATCTTTAATAACATTGGTTATGAAGATCCCTTAGAGTAATCCAAATGGATCCTTCTTTCATGATATACCTATGGATTGAAAGAATAAGCATAATCTTAATTAGGACTCTCCTTCCTTCCATGACATGTTAGTTTCAAGGGTGGTAAATAAAGGATGATATATTGATCTTTGGGTATTTGAAGATATGACTAGGGGATTCCATAAGAATCACACACCCATATTAGGGTATTTAATGTAATCCTTCAGGGAAATTAATTTATTTCCATGAATTTACACACGCATTATAGTTCATGAGTAAATGGATTCAACCATTTTTTTTTTCATCTCATGAATGAACTATTAAACCTACCATTCATTTCATCATACGAAACATTTGAATTAATTGTAATAACCCATATCTTCATTTCAGGTTTGGATCTTGTTTTTTGGTTATTTTGAGAAGAATAGGGGATTCTGGAAATTTTAGGAGTATACACCCTATACTTAGGAGTACACGCTGTGTACTAGGTTGTCGTGGGTAGCCGTGTACTGGCCGTGTAATGATCGAGTACATGGTAGTGTGAGGTGAACTTGAGGTCACCTAAAGAAGGGCCCGTTAAAGGTCTATACCCACTGTGTATCCTCTGGGAACACACAATGTATTTTTATTTTTAATTGTTATATGAGACTAGGGTCGCGTCTAATCGACAGTAACGACTTCTTCTGAACCCATATCGTCCAAGAGTGATAGATATCACGAATTATTTTCCGAGCCCCCGATTGACCGTCTGTGCTTCGAATCGAACACTGTCAATGGAGTTGGAATCACATCGTTTAGTTCTTTCCTCTTCTAGAGCCACTTCTCTTGATTTCTCCTCTTTCATGAGATATCCTTGGTTGAACGTTTTGATGGTTTTGAAGATTTATGATGTTACAGGTCGATTCAGCTGCCGAGGTTCAACAACATCGATCGTACAATGTTGAGGTATGTGGTTTCTGACTTTCCATATATTATCTTCAAATTATATGTGCAAAATGTGCCCAATAACATAGTTTCAGGAATTGCATGGTTGGGGAATTTAATCATGTTAAGGCATGTTATTCCTTGTTCTCTTGAGTATGGGGTTTTTATTATAAATAGGGTTATATACCTTGCTATGGATGTGTTTTCCCATGTTGATCTGATATTGGTCATTGTGTCTAGAATTTCTTGTTAGGCTACTCTGTTTTCCATGCCTAGTGCTGCTAGGATGGAGTGATATTATTTGACATTCTAGTGTTATGATTTTTTTCCATTTAGCCAAGTAGTATTTGTGATTTACTTTGACTATGGAATATCGTTTATGCAATATTGCTTTACACAGGGTTGTGGGAACCTAGTGTAGTGAGACCATAGGGGGAATTGACATTGAGGGATTCTTCAGAGTGTCTGTTGTACATTTCCGTCTATGAGACCATAGGGGGAATGACATTGAGTTCTCCCTCAGAGTATATATAGTTATCATTACGAGACCAAATGGGGAATTGATGTTGAGTGCTTACTCAAAGATTCTGTAGATTATCGTTAAAAGACTATAGGGGGAATTGACAGAGAGTGCTTCCTCAAAGAATCTTTTTTCGCACGAGACCAAAGGTGTTAGACTATGTGAGATTACCCAGAGGGTCATTATGTCTTTTTTTAAGTTGAACCAGAGGGGTTTGGAAATGTGAAATTTCCCAGAGGGTTTCTTGTATTTTTTTGGCTGAATAATTGATAATTTAAATAAATATAGTTGAAATTGTTGGATTGTTTACTTTTGAGTACCTCTTTATTTATTATGCAATTTTTAAAATTTTCAGCTATATATATTCACTGAAATTAGGCACATATATTTAGGTGGTTTCATATTGGGATTCATCTTACACCATTTTTTGGCCATGATTTTTGGCCAAAAACTGATTATATTGTTGCAGGTATAGATAAGGGTAAGCACCCTTCTACTTCAGGTACTTGACTGCTGAGGAACTGGGGAGCATGGAAACAAGCTGAGTCTTTAAATTCTGTTGGAGTTTACTTGTTTTATTTGTACTTGGGTTTACAAATATATTCCATCATTGTGACTTTTTTGGAAGATTTCATAGATACTTGCGACATGCATCATTATTTACATATATATATATTTATATGCTTAAGTTGTTTATTTATTTTCAGTCTTATGTTGTTTACTTGTTGTATGCAATTACAATTTCTTCTAATGTTATATATTTGTTTCTGTTGCGTTACTCTGTCAATGAGGGTATAGTTTCCCCAATATCACACCCAAGGCCCTCTCAACTTGTCAGAAACCTCTACTATTTGAGGAAATGCGCTTGAGGCCATGTGACCAACCGGGTATGGGGAACCTTTGGGAGGAACCAAGAACAAGGATGCTACAAAGTGGTATCAGAGGAATTATTTTCTTCTTGACTTACTATTTGGAGACTATATCCTGGTATAGGAAGGAATATGTAGTTTATAATATGTTTTTCCCGGCTGTAGCTAACCCATGTACAGGGAAAAGCTAATTTACCTCGATTATTGCAATTTTTTGGGTTTTCCAATTTTACAGTTGATTTGACTTCATCGTTGTCAGATTAAAAAGTTTTTTGTTGTTATTGTTTATACTATCGAGGTTCCATTTCTGTTGCAACCTAATGACATGAGGGTGTTCAATCTCATGCATCATATAGGCACCTGCTAGAGATCACATGTCATTCATTATTTTCATTCCATTTTGGTTTCTTTACTGATTGCATGTTATTGCGGTAGATGTTCTACTAGATATTCATGTTTTTGTGATAGATGCCTTGATAGAATAACAACTATTTGATAGGGTATTGCTAATATGTAATGATTC
Organism: Viscum album; assembly: GCA_963277665.1. NCBI lineage: Eukaryota > Viridiplantae > Streptophyta > Magnoliopsida > Santalales > Viscaceae > Viscum > Viscum album. The sequence goes on along the minus strand of OY728127.1, from coordinate 1,511,478,464 downwards.
ATTTGGATGAATGCCAACCTTTGGTCCCTAAGGTTTTATGGGACCTCATTGATCAGAATTTGGTGGATTGTGTGATTGATTGCACTGTTATTCCTTGTAATATGCCTAAATAAGATGCCAAGCTTGGATTTGTGGGGAGTTTGGCCCCCCACGGATTGGAATATAGCACTTTAATGTTTGTTTCAGTGTTTTTATGGGGTTTGGAGTAGTTTATGAGGATTAATGTCTAGAAAATGCCACAATATACTGTGTATTGTGATGAATACACACCATGTATACTTATGTTCGAGAAGGAAAACTTCTGTTATGTAAATGTTGTGTACTTTGAGTACATGTCTTATAGTCTTTAACCATGTGACTATCTGCGTGGGAAGAGACATGGGGTTGAAAAATCTTTGATGGAACATGCCATGTACTAAAGATACACCCCATTTTGTATATACCATGTATCCAACCGTGTGACCAACGACACGGGTCAGTGAAATCATTGTAGTAAACGTTGTGTATGGGTTAAAATGCCTCGTAGAGTCAACTGTGTCTTTGACCATGTGACTAAAAACTCAGGTGGTTGAAAATTAATTGGTACACACCATGTCTGGCACAGACACACCATGTAGTCTTGTTCTATGTGAACCATGTGGTTTTACCATGTAGAGGAACTCGTGTGGGGGAAAGTGATTCAAGTACACGTCGTAACCTTTGGAAGAACATGTCATGTGGGAGGGGGGGGTTACATAACTAGTGTTGGAAGAAGTACACACCCATGTGAAGGCTTAAGGAAACACGTTGTATAGGGGTCGTACATTCCATGTACCCATGTTTTAAAAAATTTGAATATTTTCTTCTCATGTTCCATTTTTTCACTTCTAAATTTCGGTCCTTGATAATCTTGATCTATGGTGTGCGCTTGACCTTGTAGTGTCATGCCACTGACATGTCCTCCGGTTGTACACCAGATACATGGAAAAGATTAGACACCAGACATGGTAGATTAGGGACTACTAGTGGATCCACTCATCATGCTCATCTTGGAACCATCAGTTATCCCAGATAAAGGAGATATTGCACAGTTCCGAGAGGGCTTCATGAGGTTTATGTAGACTTTCTCGAGAGAAACATCTCCTGCCCCATCTATAGAAGAATTTATGTGGGATTTTCAGTGGAGCAGACCCAGTAGGAGCAGGATTCCAGACCCTCTATAGTTAGAGGTACGATTCTTGTTTCCTCAGTTTTTGCTTCTGCACTTTTCAATATAGGGGATTCCCATAGTTTCATATCTATTGATGTTGCGGAGAGCCTTGGGATCTAAATCTTTACTTTTGCTGATATCATGAAACTAGATAATCAGTTTGGGACTAGAACGGCTAGTGTACATTAGTGCAAGGAGTTCCCTCTGGAGGTTGTTGGGTGTCACTTCGTCTGGGAGCTCTATGTCTAAGAGATGATAGGCTATGATTTCATTCCAATAATGGACTGGTTGGTTCCCTACTAGGCTATTGTCAACTTTTATCATCTTAGGGTGAGTTTCACATCACAAGATGGTGGTTTGTTTCTACATAATGGCGAATGGGATTTCCAGGTGAGCAGAGTGGGACTCGAGCATCATGGGTTGGGAGGAGTTAAAACCTAGATGGCTAGTCTGTATCTGGATGACCAGGGGACTTCACAGATAGACTTTTCTCTATTGGTGTATCGTTTCAAAGATGTCTTTCGAGAGGACTTTTTAGGTTTTCCTCTGGAGTGAGAGGTATATTTCTCTATTGATCTTGTGCCAGGAGGAGCACCGGTTTCCATTCCTCCTTATAAGATGACTACACCTGATTTATAAGAGATCAATAAGTAGTTGGAGGAGTTATAGGAAAAGGTTTTCATCTGAACCCATACTTATCCTAGGGTTTTGGCTGTCCTTTTTTAGAAGAAAGAAGATGGTACCCTTAGACATTGGGTGGATTATCAGAAGATAAACCATTTGACAGTCAAGAACCAATATCCATTGCCAAGGAATGATGAGCTCTTTGATCATCTTCGAGGATCCCATGTTCTCTCAAAGATTTACTTGAGGTCCAGTTATCACCATTTTCAAGTTATACCATCAGATATACCTCTTACAACCTTTTAAAGAAGGTATGGTCTATACGGGTATGTGGTTATGGCATTCGGTCTCACGAATGCTCCTGCAGTTTTCATATCATTGATTAACTGAGTTTTCCATCCATACATGGACTCCTTCATAGTGGATTTCATGGATGATATCTTGGTTTACTCTCACAGTTGACGTGACCATGCTACCCATCTTGAGATCATTTTGAGTACATTGAGAGAGCATCAGATATATGATATTCTTTAAAAATGACACTTTTGGATGGACTAGATTCACTTCATAGGTCATGTTATCTCAATGTCAGGAGTATCAGTAGACCTAGAGAAAGTGAGATCAGTAGTTTCCTGGGATAATATGAAGAATTTATTTGAGCTACAGAGTTTTCTAGGGCTGCCTGGTTACTACAAACATTTTATACGGGACATTTAATGCTTAGTAATGCCGCTGACGGGCCTGACTAAGATTGGTGCAATGTACTTGTGGACAGATTCCGATGATTTAGAAATTTATGAGCTTAAAGGTAGGTTGACTTCAACACCAATACTAGTTTTTTTAGAGTTGGGTAAGATTTATATTGTTTTCTGTGATGCATCAGGTATCGGGTTAGGAGCAGTACTTATGCAGGGGAAGGAGTCGTTGCGTGCGGGGCCCGACAGTTGAGGCCAAAAGAGAAGAATTACCCAATGCATGATATCGAGTTGGATACAGTGATTTACATTGTTGGATACATTATCTGTTGGGGAATCATTTTGATATTTTCATCGACCACAAAAGTGTCAAGTATATCGTTATCCAGCATGAACTAAATTTGAGATAATGAAGGTTGGTTGAGTACCTTCAGTATTTTGACATTGACCTTGCTGACATTCCTAGAAAAGGAAATGCAGTAGCTGATGTGTTGACCAGGGGGGACTTAGATACAAGAATTTCAGGAGGCCAGTGGTGAGTGGCAGCTTATGGCTCTGTTCTATGAGATGCATTTGGAGGTGCATGACAGACTGTGACAAACTATTCTTTATTTTATAGCTATTACATCTACTCTTGTGGATCGAGTGTGAATGAGAAAGCTATCATATTTTGAAGGCCTAGTTCTACATGAGTGTGTGTCAGGATATGACCCTATTATTGGATGTACCATAGTTGAGGATGAGATATTTCACTTCCATGGACGCATATGGGTGTTAGCAGACATACGCGAGGAGATTTTGCAGGATTTTCATTCTCCAGTTTCGGTAGTTCATCCTTGTGTAACCCAAATGTATCGAGATCTACACTATCATTATTGTTGGCCATGTATGATGAGATATGTTTCTAGATTTGTGATGAGGTGTTCCACCTATTACTAGGTGAAGGTAGAGCATCAAGGACCAGATGGCCTTTTGCAGTAGTTACCTATCCCTAAGTGAAAGTGGAATGATGTCATGATGGACTTCGTTACAGGTTTACTGAGGTCTCCATGATGGAATGATGCAGTTTGGGTTGTCATTGACAAACTCATGAAGGATGAACACTTATTTCTTATCAAGGATACCTTTAGTGTTGATGAGTTGGGAAGGTTGTGCATCTGAGAGATTGTACGTTTGCATGGAGTTCCTCACTCCATCTTTTATGACAAGGATTCTTGTTTTACATCTCTGGTATGGAAGGGACTATAGAGGGCTTTGGATATATAGGTACTTCTAAGTACAACTTACCACCCTCAGATAGATATCCTGTCCGAGCGTATGATTCAGGTCCTGGAGGACATGCTAAAATCATGTGTCCTAGATTTTGAAGGTTCTTAGGAGAATCACATACCACTAGTAGAGTGTGCCTACAATTATAGTTTTCTCGAAACTATTCAGATGACACCTTTGGACCGTGTTGATTTAGAGGAGGATGGCTACAACATAGTCATGACAGAATTCTTATACTGATCAATGGAGATGACCTTTGGAGTTCGAGGTTAGAGATCTGGTTTTCCTATATGTCACACCGAGGCTGGGATATAGGGGGATTAGGAGACAGGGTAAGATTTCACCGATATATGTTGGTAAGTTTTTGGTTTTGGAGAGAGTCAGTCCAGTTACCTATCAGTTTCAATTACCTCAGAGGTACTAGGATATGCATGATGAGTTCCATGTTTCTCTACTATGAGGTTGTGTCTTAGATCTGTCTCATGTTTTTAACCCGAGGAGGTTGACTTGGAGGTGGATGCATCGTTTGAGGATCATCCTATCTAGATTATTGATCATAGTGTGAAGGTTATTTATGGCCTATATGTTTCTCTGGTACGGGTGATATAACAGCACTGGCGAGTATAGGAAGACACTTGGGAGAGAGAGACCAATGTACCATTGTAGTGTCCAGAGCTGTTCGAGGTTTCTTCTTATTCTTCGCTACGTTGTTAGGGAAATTCGAGGATGAATTTCCTTAAGGTGGATGTTTGTAAGAACTCAGATCTTTATTTCATGTTTGGATAATGATTTATGGTGTTTTTGAGACAAATATGAGTTTCTGGAAATTTTAGGAGTTCACCCCGTGTACTTAGGAGTACACGCCGTGTACCGGGTTGCTGTTGGTAGCCGTGTACAGGCCATGTAACGGCTGAGTACATGGTCATGTTAGGTGACCTAGAAACCACCTAATGTGGGGTCTAGTAAAGGCCTATATACCCCATGTATCCTCAGGGAACAAATTGTGTATTTTTATTTTTAATTATCATATCTAACTGAATTCATGTCGAATCGAGAGGAAAAAATTCTTCTAAACTCATCTCGTCCATGAGCGATAGATATTACCGATTCTTTTCCAAGCCCCCAATTGACTATATGTGCTCCGAAATCGAACACTGTTGATTGTGATGTAATCACATCAGTGAGTTATTTCTTCTTCTAGAGAATCTCACTTGACTTATCCTATTTAGTGTCATATACATGGTTGAACATTTTGACGTTTTTGTAGATCTACATCATTCTAGGTAGATTCAGAGGTTGAGGTACAACTATATCAACCGTACAACATTGGGGTAGGTGGTTTGTGCCTTTCCTTAGATTTTCATTGAATTATATGTGAAAAACGTTCCCAATACCCTAGTTTAGGGCATTGTGTGGTTGGGGAATTTAACCATGTTAATGCCTGTTATGCCTTGTTTTCTTGAGTATGGGTTTTTTTATTATAAATAGGGTTATTTACTTTTCAATGGGCGTGTTTTCCCATGTTGATTTGATATTAGATGTTGGGTCTAGAATTTCTTGTCTGGATACTCTGTTTTTCATGCCTAGGGCTATTAGGATGGAGATATATTATCTAACATTCTTGTGTTATGATTTTAGCCATTTATCAAGATAGTATTTTTGATTTAATTTGGCTATAAAATATCATTTGTGCCAGATTGATTTACATAGGGATATGGGAACCTAGTGTAATGAGAACATAGGGGGAATTGACATTGAGATATTCTCCAGAGTGTTTGTTTTACTTTTCACGTTGCGAGACCAAAGGGGTTATTGACATTGAGTGCTCCCTCGAAGTGTCTATAGTTATTATTAGAAGACCACAAGGGGAATTGATGTTGATTTATTCCTCATAGAGTCTGTAGTTTATCATTAGAAGACTATAGGGGGAATTGATGGTGAGTGCTTACTCATAGAGGCTTTTTTTGCACCAGAACAAAGGGGTTAGACTATGTGAGATTACCTAGAGGGTCGTATATATCTTTTTGTTAAGTTGAACCAGAGGGGTTAGGCCGTGTGAAATTTTCCATAGGGTTTATTTTATTTGTTTGGATGAATAATTGATAATGTAAATGAATGTAGTGGAAACTATATGACTGTTTACTTTTGAGTACTTCCTTATTTATTACATCAATTTTTACATTGTCCACTATATATATTCATTGACAGGTAGGCACAGATCTTTTGGTGGTTGCCTACTGGGATTCATCTCACACCCTTTTTGGGTCACACTTTTAGGCCAAAACTGATTATATTGTTTCAGGTATAGATTAGGGAAAGCACCCTTCTACTTCAGGTACATGAATACTGAGGATCTAGGGAGCATGGGACTAAGCTGAGGCTTGCGATGCCGTTGGAGTTTACATGTTTTATTTGTACTCGGGATTAGTACTTTATTCCATCATTATGACTTGTTTGGATACTTTCCTAGATACTTGTGACATGCAGTATTATTTATATATATATATGTTTTAGTTATTTATTTACTTTCAATCTTCCACTGTTTACTTATTGCATGGGATTAATATTTATGATAATATTATACATTTTTTCTTCTCCGTTACTCTCCCAATGAAGGAATTGTTTCCCCATAATCGCACCCAATGTTCTCTAAACTAGTCGGCAACCTCTGGAATTTAGGGAAATGCTCTTGAGGCTGTGTGACCAAATGGGTACGAGGCACTATTGGATGGCACTTGGAACCTAGAGGTTACATTAAAGATAGTTATATGGAAGATACATATAATCATTAAAATGTATCATAGTGTTTACAAACAAATTGAATGTACTCAATAAAATGACATTATGATATAATCGGCCATACAATATGACTTGCATCAACAACATTCCTAATATCTTATATAATGAAATTATTATATTCCCTATAATACCATATGATATAGCCATAGTACATCACATTCATATAGGATTAATTTTATATCTATTTTAATCTACCACTTTCACTAAATAATTATAGAGTTAGTGTAATTTTACCTTATATTATATCATTTACAACAACTTATGAAACCATATCGAAAACTCCTTTTGGATATATTTCAAAATGCTTTTCCAAATCCATCATTATATTCACCATGTATTATATCATATGAAATACCTTTTCAATATAAATTCAAAAATCTATTTAAATAAAATTCATATTTTCTCATTGATTGAAACATAATCCCCATTCAGTCAACCCCAAAGTGTGACCAAATGGAACTTTGTAGAATTGAGAAAAATATGAATTTATGAATATATAAATCTATGAAAAGTTAAAACTCTAGAAAATAATTAGTTGTTTCTAACTAAAGAGAGATTAATATTATATGTACCAAACACATTTATCTTTATACCATTTCCACCATTTATATCATATAAAGGAATATATGTTCATATAAACCGTTTGATGAAGTCATAGAGTGACCATTGTAAATAGATTATTTCAATCCCATATATAATTCTTATACATTCATGATTCTCCATGTATCGAATGAAATTTTAAATGAATACATCACATGTCATTCACCTTTATAGATGATCGCATCACATGCCCCTCTCAAAATATATAATTACATCAAATGTATTCTCTAGATATGACCCTACACTTATTTAGTTTATCTCAATCAATGGACTAGATGGAATACTTGTCATACGAGAGGGAAATACCATATTTTCTAAGATCCAACTAATGACATGATGAAAAAATACTCAACTACCCCTGATTAGTTAAGACTCAAGGCTTGTGTAAGAAAGGCATAAAATCCTAATAGTTCTCATTCTTAGCATATACATAACCTCATGCATGTGGAAATCCTACTATAAATTAATACACCATTGTATACCAAATACAGAGTGAATAAAACTCCATGTTATGTACTTCATGTGTCATCTAACACACAAAACACATTTTGTGCCTCATGATCATATTCCATATCCCAATACAATAATACTACTTGTGCTAACCACAAAAGTTTATCATAACCAATAATACACCCTAAATAACATCAGTTATGGAAAACTCAAATTCATAATTTGATATGTCAATTATCATTTCACGTCCTGTTATATATATATATATATGTATGTATGTATAAATGTTAAATAATTATAGTGTGGATATTTACTTTCGTGTTACATTATAAATTTATACTCTTAAACTTGTGGAAGTGGACCCCCCTATAAACCTTGTTTATTTATGATTTTATAATTATAACACTTATTTATTGTGTAATTATAGATAGAATATTGAATTGAATCCTCCTAAAAACTTTTTTTATTTATGGATTGAAAATTAAAATACCTTTTTATTACAAAATTATAATTTTTCAAAACCTTTATTTCAATAATTCATTCCCTATAAAATAAGTTGGATTTTTTATTAATATTTATTACCATTTAACTAATCATGATTTTTTCCATGAACTGATTTTTCATAAAAAATATTCTCTATATTGGTTAATTTAATATATCTTACAAGTATATTATTTACCTACTTTATTAGCTAAATCTTGAATCAACCACGAGATTCGATATATTGTGAGGAAGTAAGTGCAAGTAACTTCCTGAATATGGATTGAACATAAGATAGAGAGTTAATATTTTCTAACTGTTTAACCAACCACATGATGAAACTCAGTTGACTGAAAGGTATTCAATGAACCAAAATTGAAAATATCACAAATTTATAAGCCAAATGTGTCATTCCGTGTGGCTTTATAGAGAAATTAAATTCGACCGCCTGATCATTTTTGATAGATGATAAGGTAAATTTATTGAATTATTGAATCAATAACATGTTGTAAATATAATCAATTATAGATTGTTAATATAATCAAACACATGTTTTAAATCAGATTGACCACTTGTTGATGTCGATCGAACACATGTTAAAGTCAATTGACCATTTTTGGAAAATAATTACTTACTATAAGAAGTTAATTACTATGATCTTGGGCCAACCAAAATTCATGACCAACCATGATATCAATATACCATTCTTTAAGGGAGTATTTTCTATGATGCTATATTTTTCATTTTTTTATATTTTATAGATTTTGATTTACATAGAGTTTGTGTTATTTGTTTTCATTGATCGAAATGTTTCCTAAATTCAAAGTGATTATTTCTATTCTAATGAATTTTATTTGTAACAATTATACATAGTGTCAAGTGATCACTATCTGGGTTAACGTCATGCACTATTTTCCAAAAAAAATGAATTTTTCAAATCCAAAATGTTTGTAATTTTAATAGATTACCCCACATGATTTATATTAGTATTATAAGAGACATTAATCTTTTTTATTATGCTTTTTTCAGTTCTATATAAATTATACTAACATATTTTATTGTACAACCTACTTCAAATTTTATAGATTAATGAAGAATTTTTTCATGTATATTCAATGAAGATATATACATGGGTTTCTTCAAGAACGATCAAGTGCAATGTATTTATTCTTTTGAATCATTGGTGCATGAAGGAACTATAAATATTGAGTTAGAAGAAACTAGTCAAACATAGTTGGTTATGGATATTCTTGAACTGTACAGTGTGACACACCCTGGAGATCTAGTACTGCTCTCAACTAAATTTTAATCGTTTGATACATTGGTGTTAGAGATAACCATAATACCTTAGCACTCAGATCTATTCTTGTTTATCTGGTTCTAAATTCATCATATTTTATATGTGCTTCATAATGTCTATATTATACCACCCATAAAAGGAAATATTTAGTTTATACTACCCATATAAAAGGTATGTTATAGGTTGTTCTTCCAAGTGAGAAAAAAGGTATGGTAATTGGGTTGTGACTCCAGATGACAAAAGGTTATTAGTGTGTTGTGACTTCATGTGAGAAAAATCCAACTTTGAGTTTTTCCTTGAGGGTTTAAAATGGTATTTTACTCCCATAAAAATTCAGAGATTCCATATATAGTGGGATTAATTTAGATTTAGAATATTTATATTTTATCTATGTTAACCAAATCCTGACATAAAAAATCAAGGGGAAAAATCTGTTTTTTGATGGATAGAATAAATGTGAATGGATGGACCCACAAATGACCCCCATTCTATGATGAAATTGATTATGGTTTTCAGCAGTCTCATATGTAAGATTTTCCTATGAACCTAAACATTTAATATTGTAAAATCATGGTGACAACATTACAACTACCTAAAGATGATCCTAAATAATTTAATGGTGATGATTACACTATATGTATTTTTAATTATATGGTAATGAATCTTTTATATTGCGTAATTACTAGAAATTTTTATAGGCATGTAACTATATATAAAAAAACATATGATAGAAGGAATATTTTATATGTTACTCATTTAAGTTTAGATAAACTTTTAAGAAATAAGCTGGGCATGTTAAGAGCTGATCTTCGAGAGTTTATAATTCGAGAATAAGAAATAGTCAAGAAAATGTTTCCTATATTTATACATATTTTTAATTGTATGAGAAATTTTGGAGATACTATAAATAATTCAATTCTACATAAAATATTTTTAAGAGCATTACCAAATAAATAGAATGCTAAAAAAGTTGTTTTTGATGAAATTTAAAATTTAAAGTAATATACATTGGATTATATTATTGGATATTTACTCTAATATAAGTTATAATGGAAAAATATTTCTCAAGATGTGATTTTAAAAAATAATGGTATTTTCTTTAAATCAAAATTGTATATTACCACCTAATATTCAAATTATGATTTGGGAAGTAGTGAAAAAGACCAATTTGTATAGTTTTCCCAAGGGGGAATAAATAAAGTAAACTCAATAAGAATAAACATTAATTACACATGTAATAAAGAATTTAATAAAGGTAATGGTGATAATGAAGTTATTTGTTATGAATGTACAGAAAGTGGAACATCAAGACTAACAACCCAAGACTCATGAATGATAAAAATTAGAGATAATTGTAAAAAAATTGAAAGGAAATATATTGAAATTAGTTTGAGTTATATATAAAATTATAATTCATGTGATGAATCAAGTGTAAGAAAATAATAATAAAACTTTTCTTTAATAACATCAACAAAACATGTATGTAAAGTTGATTAATATTATTCTTCTGTATACAGATTTAATTCTTGTAAATATTTGTTGTATATAGAGATTTATGATCTCAATTATAATTTTATCAAGGCTTCCAAATTATTCAAAAATATTAATAATAAATATAATTATTTTCTTACTGAAAATGGAAAATTGAAAAATAATCCATTGATATCAAATGAAAATTAATTGTTGATCTGGAATGTTTTAAACTTGTATAACATAATCTAAAATACTTTTAGTATAAATGTAAATAAAATCAAAGAATTAAATTTTATTCTATTTTAGATGAAATGTTAAATTTTAAATAAAATTGAAATGATGAAGGATAATCTTTCCACTTTTGTTCAATTGACACAAATTTGTAATAAATGATGAGTTTATATAAGATTAAAAAAAATGGACTTGGTTATGATAAAATTTTACCCAAAATTTATGAAAACATACTTTTTAATGGTTATCATGGATGTGTATCGGCTACTACATGTTTTAACTGTCAAATTAAAGGCCATTATGAAAAAAATACACCTTAATATTTCCACAGTCTCTCGGTTAAACTGAGGATTTTATATCAAAATAATTATAATCTTAAATACCTCTAAACACATGTTTTAAATCAATATGGGTTCTAAAAAAATAAAATACTAATCCTAAAGGGCCTAAGTTTTCATGGGTACCAAACACTTCATAAATATATTTTTATAAGAAAATTTCCATTGAAGTGTCAAATTGGATGTATGGTATATGTATAGTGGGAGTTCAAGATATATGACATGTGATATATCTATATTTTTATCTTTTAATTAGTTTGATGGTGGTATTGTAACTCTCATTGATAACTTATAATGTAAAGTAATAAGTTTTGGAGAAGATTTAATATAAAATTTAATTATTATTTTAATGGTTTTATTTTTTGAATCATTAAAACATTACTTATTAAGTATTTCAGAACATCGTGATGATAATATTAATGTGAAATTTGATTGTACAAAATTTATTATTTTTAATGAAGAAAAAATCTTGTTTTATGAAAAGTAAAGGATAATATTTATTCAATTAATTTTAATAGGATGACTAAATAGAATGTAAATTTTTTAAATATTGTTCATTATTACACTATTTTTGTGTGTAGAGGATTTGTTTGTGAAAATTTCAGTTTATTACATAATATTTCTAAAAAGAAATCATTTTTGGAACCTCCAGAATTAAAACTGGACAGTACATATGTATGTGATTCACGATGAAACGGTAATAAATATATAGATTCATTTAAATCTATTCATGTCGTATGAACCTCAAATATCCTTCAACTTTAACATTAAAATTTATTTAAACCAATGAAAAAAAGTTAGTCATAGTGGAAAAGGAATTTTTTTTTGTTATTGTTGTTGACTATTATAGATTTATATGGATATATTTCCATACACATTAATCTAAGACTCTGTATAAATTTATTACGATAAATGTTTTTAGAATTAAAATGGTTATCTAATTTTATCAATTATAAGTGATAGGGGTGGTGAGTTTTCAAATATAGAATTTGATAAATTCTATAAAGATAATGGCCACTCTAAATTTTTCAAATCCTAACTCCTATAACCAAATGGTTTCATAGAATGGAAAATCGGACTTTAGAGGAAATGGTTTGAAAAATGTCCAAATGAGTACTCTTTGCTGAATTTTTTCTAGGTAGATGTTTTTAACTGAACCTATCATGTTAATAATATAATTTTACTAATAACTTTCTTAAAAGAACTCCATATGAAATTTAAAGGGGAAAGATGCTTGGAATTGGTTGTTTTAAATTATTTGGTTGCAAATTTTACATTCTTAAAACTATGGATTCACTATAACAATTAAATTTAAAATCCAATTAATTTATGTTTCTATGATATTCTAATTAATTTAATTTATATAGAGTTTATAACAAAATAAAATTATTATTTTAAGAACCTTTTAAATTTAAAATTGATGAAAATAATTTAAATTAAATAAAATATAATTTAGAATGGGATGAGGAAGAGTTTAGAGAATAAAACATTAGTGAAAAAAAGTCAGATTTGGATAGATTAATTGAGGGGGAGAGACTCCCTTATGAACAAACATTAAAAATTCATAAATATCATCCAATTGAAAAAATAATTGGTGATATAAACGATGGTGTTAAAACCAATTATTACTTAAGAATTTTTTTTAATTTTCAAGACTTTATTTCTAACTTAGTGACTTAAAATTTAGATTAAGCTTCATCTTATTAAACATGGATTATGAAAATGCTTTAATAATTAAATAAGATTGATAAGAATAAATAATGGATTTTAGTTGAATAATGTAACGTTAAAAATATTTTTGGTAGAAAATGTAACTTTAGAAATAATTTAGATGAATCTGGAAAAAATAATTATAAACAAATCCAAATTAGTAGCTCATGGTTAAAATAAAGAATAAGGAATATACTTTAAAGAATCATTTACCTCAGTTTCTTGAATAGAATATAGAAGAATATTTTGGAAAATGCATATCAGTATAAAATTAAAAAATTTCTAAAGGATTTCAAAAGTGATTTTTTTAATAAATATATTTATAAAAAGGTTTTCATAAATATCCCCTAGGGTTTAAGAATCAATATAAATCTAACTATGTTTTGAAACATTAAAAATATCTGTACAGTTTGAAGAAAGATCCTTAAGCATGGTTTGAGAGGTTGTTAATTTTTCATTTGAATAATTGTTTTGAAATGGTAAAATTTGAAACAAATGTATTTATTAAAATAGATCTATAAAATAGTTTAATTATTCAAATATATGTTGATAATACTATATTTTTATCTTTTGGTGATTAACTTTTTTATTGAATTTTCATATTTAAAGACTTTATAGTTATACATGAGTGTTATGGGTGGACTTATGATATTTTTTGGATTACAAATACATAAAATGAACTAAGGTATTTTTCTTAATAAATCAAAATATTCTAGAGAATTAGTTAAAAGGGTTGGTCTTGATGGTTGTAAAAGCTCAATTGTTCCATTGATTATGTCAGGTAAGTTGTATTATAATGAATTTGGAAAACTTATTGATAATAATATGATTAGATAAATTATTGGTAGCATATTTTATTTGATATTAACTAGACTAGATTTTATGGTTTTAGGGTTTCTATGTAATAGATTCCAATCCAATCCTAAATAAATTATTTTAGTGGTTGTTAAAAGGATTATTAAGTATGTTAAAGGCTCTATGAATCTTGTATTGTTTTATCCTACACATGATTCATCAAAACTAACTAGTTTTTTTTATATTTTTATTACTTGGTTGTAAAATATATATAAATAAAATAGAAATGAGTCACTTTATTGATAAATTTTTAGTTTCATGGAGTTCAATGAAAAAAATTCAATATCTTTATCAACTACTGAGAGTGAGTATATTATTACTACTTCTTATCGTTCATAGTCTTTATAGATTAAAAAACACTTTTATGGATTTAATTTTGTAAAGATCCCAATTTATTATGATAATATTTATCTAATTTTTATATACATAATTTTTTTAGGATCTATAGTAATAAACACATTGATGTTAGATATCATTTTCTAAAAGATAATCTTCAAAAAAGATATATTCTTTGGAAATCTGTTTTTATAGAAGATCAAAGTGATGAAATTTTTACTTGAACTCTGGATTTACAAAATTTTTATAAAATCAAATTTTACCTTGGTATGATGGAAATTTAAATTTAATGAATATCCATAGGGGAAGTTTATTGATGTTTTGTTCTAATTTTTTAAATATGTTTTTTTGTTTAGTATGTATGTAAAGCATTTATATATATCTATACCACATGATGTAACTATTAGTTACTATATAATTCAAATAATATCAATATATATTTATATATATTTATATTTATATCATTCCCTAAATATCTTGAAATATTTTCATAGATCCTTATGGATTTTAAAATATATTTCAAAAAGTGTTTGGATAATGATTTATGAGCAGAATATTTTTTAATACATATATTTAGGGGATCCTAGTTATGTGTTTTATGTTACCATTATACGAGTTAGTTTATTTCCTAGTAGTCATCCAATAGGAGATTTCCATGTTTTATGTTTACATTATAAGGGTTAGTTTCTTTCCTAGTAATGATTTTCTATCACGGGGGCATCCTTAAACATAAACTGTTAGTACATTTAAGAGGGATGAACTTTTTTAATCATATTTTTTCAATTTAAAAAGGGAGTATAAATTTTGATATTGTTTTTGAATTATCAAAAATGGGTGAATGAAGATGTGACACCCCAACCATAATCACATGGTTTGGCCTAGAGTTCCACATGACCACATGTGTACCATAACATATAAAAGAGGTTATTAACTACTAACGAGTGTTCAAATGGTGGAGGGGGATATCATACCCTTAGTATCAAATTACAAAAACTAGTAATATTAAACTAGTATAGTAGAAATAAATAATAAAAATGTTCTAAAAGATGACTTGTTAGGTATTTCAGTAGCCACACCCAGATTCGCATGTGATCATTACCACACATGGGTCTCATGGCATATACATGAGGAGACATTAAATTTATAAAAAATGTGGATATCATGGGCTAAAAATATTCTTGAATTGTTCAAAAATTAAACAAATTTATAAAATTTCTCTATATGTTAAGGATCTTCCAACCTCAAGCACGTTGATACCCAATTTTGAAAGACACTAAGAGTTGTCTCTGGAAACAAGTTTTCATGCCAAGGATCCTTAGAACTAATCATAATTCATTATAAACTGGATTATAGAAGAATATATAAGAATAATAACATGACATGGTCTTGAATTTTATCTGTCTTACCCAATAATTTACTTTACTAATGGTAAGTATAGATCTATTTGATAGTGAGAATGTGTTTCTCAATAAATCCAATATTCGATCTTTATATGATGCATTAATTCTACATTATACTATATAGAAATCCATAGACCTAGAAATAATATCCCAACTATATGATTCATACCAATATAAAGAGGAAATATCTTGGAAAAGCAACATGAATGAAGAAAAACGATCACATACCTTGATTTATCATGACCCAAAGCCTCTATATTCGCTAGAATTAATGTTTAATGGGAGGATAATCTCCCAAAACCCACATAAGAGTCCCCAATTTTAAAAACCCTAGGTATAGAGGGAAAATGAATAGATATGGGGATTTTTCATGTTTAAAAATTAGTTTTTTGATTAATTAATACTCCACACATGATTTGGTCGCACAGTTTACTAAATGTGCTCCAACTGTGCAAGGTTTACTACCTATTCTGAGTAGGTACGTATTTTGGTTTTATTTTTTGATAAAACATGCACTAATAATGATTTTTAAATTATTCATGAGTCACACAATTTCCTAGAAAATTTTCATAGTTAACAGTAACCATGTGCCAACCATGATCCACCCACTGTCCCTCTCCAACAAGTTGCACAATGTCTTACAAAGAACGGTATAGTTTCCCCTAATAGTGATCAAACAAATGAACCCTATTAAAGTAATATAAAACCCTAGAAAACCATATATAATATACGTGAGACTTTACCCAATAATGTAATAACTCATAAGAACTGAATGAATGGATGAAGAAAATTCATAAGATAATTGAAATTTTTGGGTTTTTATAGTTAAAGTGGAACCTCCTAACCACTTTGTTTATTTATTGATAATTTAAATACATAATTATCTAATAATTATAAGGAGAATTTTGAATTGAATCCTCTTGACCACTTTTTTATTTATGTTTTGATAGTTAAAATACATTTTTATTGTATAACTATAATTTCTAAATGGTTTTATTTCAACCCTTTATTCCATTTATTATAAGTGGGATTTTTTTAATATTGTTTACCATTTTACTAATCATGTTTCTTTATTGTTACTTGAATTGGTTTTAGAAAATAATTAATCTCTATATTAGTTAATTTCATATTTATTATAATTATATAACTTACATATTTTATTGACTAAGTCTTGAATCAACTGTTAGAGTCATGTAACTGTGAGGTAAAAAGTACAAGCAACCGCATTACAATTGATTAAATATAAGACATGATGTCAAATTTTTTCTAATTATTGAATTTTTTGGAGTTGGTGTCCTAGAACCAACTATTTTTATATTGATTAAATGAATATTTAATCTATTTAAATATTACGAATCTAATTACATATTTTTTATTATTCTACATGACTATAATATAATAATGTCCTTGAGTATTGTAGCATTAATAAGTTCATAGAAGTACCCTGCTAAGATGAGAACCTTGAAGTGCTATGATAATATTCTTAAATATAGTTATGCAGTTGGATGACATACTATTATGGGGCACATAGTATACATACTTTCAAGTGTGAGTACTCATAAGCAGATGAGACTTTTTCTCATGATGTTTGCACTTGGTAATATCTAAGATGGGAGATTATAAGAATAGACCCACCAAAGGAATTCCGTATGTTTTGGTGCCATTAGATATTCTTATCTACGAGAAATTTTAATGGTCCTTAGACTATATGACTATCATTAATGCGTGTCACAACTCGCACACTTTTATTTACTGACAAAAACTGTCACACCATATGTTTGGGGGAGGTAGGGTACATTGGGTGCATCGTTAATGAAATGTTATTAAGGGATAAGTCGAGAGAGGATTTTCCCTTCAATTTATGGAAGTTAATAACTCATACCACTGATTGAAGTAGAACTGTCAGGTTAAATTTCATGTCGATGGTGTATCGATGAGATTTTTTCAGGTATTCAAAGAAAGACGTATCAGACAAACATGTTGATGACAATATCATGAAACCTACTTGATGAGATATTGATACATAGGAATTGAATTACATAGTGATCATTCATATATGGATTCCATCATTTCAATGTAATATTCTTTCTCTTTGGTTCCTTGACTCCTTGCTAGACATCACTATTGGACTTTAAGTAATCCCACCTAATTCCAACGAGAAAGAATCCAAGAGGGTCACACACTATGTGTTTCATGAGGCCTTGATTAAATTAAAATTGAATTTAATTAATGGAATAAATATTATTCTCAAGACTGTGGAATAATATTATTCATGTTAAAATTATTTTACAAATTAAATAAAATATTTTTATTTTATTGAACATTTAATAAATATTTATTTACTTGTTCGTAAAAAACATTTATTTAGGAGAATAAATTATTTATTTATTCGGATATTCAATAAATGGAAGTGGAGTTTGAGTGGACCAAGGATGGTCCAGTAGTAAAATAATTATTTTTAATATGTCAAATAATTATTTAACTGTTTTGAAAAAGATGAAATAATAGTAACGTTGTTATTATTACATGGCACAAGATTTCATTTATGATTCCATTTTGTACAAGTTGGCTCACCACAAATAATAGCGTTGTTAATATTATTATGTACCATGGGGTTTCTCTAAGGTTATAAATGTATTTAATTTCTATTACGCAATTAAATATTTTAACCAAAACCCCATGTCGTTAAATAGATTGGTACATATATTGTTCCATTATTCTTGGTGAACCAAATTACCGACGGTGAATGAATTATTGATCCATAACAATCTCTCTCTCAAATACACTCTTCTCCCCTATCAATAATGAGAGACATTATTCAAGACTGAAGAACAAGCGGTCAAGAATAACTGACACAAGACACTCACTTCGCTATGCTAGGATCTAGGAACAAGTGGTGTCGATGGAAGGTGATTAGAGAACGTGTGGATCGCTCCTAGAGGGATTCTGGTTTGGATCTTTTCAAGCACAATGAGACAACCCAGAAGGGTCATTCTGAATGATCCACATCATCAATTAAGAAAGTACCAGTGATCTAGGTAGTTAATTTATGCATAAATTATTTAAATTAATTAGAAACATGATGCACAATAACCTCTCCCTAGGATATGGCACCCTTTTCTTATTTTTTCTAGATCATTGATCTTAATTTGTGGATAATGGCATATATCGTCATATTGATCTTGAATTGGTCATCAATTATGACAAAGGAAAAGTTGGGCTCTTCCAACTGTCATGCTTCTTTTGTGTCTGGATCATACAAGTGCTATGAGAGGGGTCACATCATCAGTAATAATTATATAAATAAATCTTTGATGATTTAGGATTTAATATTTTAGTTTTTCAATTCAAGCTAAATTGTTCATGTAATCTAGATTTCAATATCTGTTCTTCCTCTTTTGTTTCTCATAGATCTAATGGAAAAGATGAATTTTTGGATTAAAATAATAGCGAGGAACTCATCAAAAGGATTCGATGATTTTGTCCAGGTGAAACCAAAGTACACGTCGTGTTTGGAATTGAATGTCGTGTTCTATACCATACATGTAATGAAATATAGAATACACACCATGTTGTTGTGTTCAGTGCATCAAGTGTAATTTGGAAATTACTCAATCCATGTGAATTAATTACAGGTAGTGTAGTTAATTCCTACACTGCGTGTTGACTAAGACAGACTGGCACACTGTCAGCTTGATTACATGCCATGTGGCCCACAAGACATGATGTGTATTCCCTTCGAGTCAAGGGACAAATAGTGTATCACATACATGCCTAAGATGATTGGTAACTGTGTAACTTAGAGACAACATGACATGTTTCCCACTGGACATGTCGTGTACTCCAAGATTTCCAAAGTACACCTCACACGCTGAGTCCCTAGGAGTGCACATCAAATAAGACAGTGAAGGAAGTACACTCCGTATAGTCGAAATGAAATGCTGTGTAATTTTCCAAAATACACAAAATTAAAACTTTTATGTTTTTTTAATGTTCATAATTACATATAATGTTGATTTGAATGGATTTTCACCGTGTTGACTCCAAGGTTATGGATGATAATCTCTGGGAAATTATAAAATGGATTAAGATAAAAGGAATGTTAATTAATGGTAATAACTAATTGATTCAAGCACGATTTATATTAATAATAATTTTTAAAGAATTTAATGATAGTTTTATTAAATGAATAGTTCATTGTATGTATGTAGATAATCCTGACCTAGACCATATCGTGGTATGTGATTGGATTCCTTTTAATTTATTTTAAATTAAATTGTTATAATGTATGCCATATCTCCTCATTAAAATAGGGCCTCCATGCCCATGGTTTCTTTTTTGTAAACCCCCATTTTACCCCTCACCTACATGTGAGTTTAAACGAATATGTAATCGTTGGATATCCCAAGCAAGTGGAGTCAGTTCAAGCTGGATAAGAGATGAAACCAATCCCAGTAGATACATAGGTAGACTGGTGGAAAGATGTAAACATGAACCCAACAGTTTTTAGGTGTTTCTACCCTAGGTTGGGGTTAGTTTATCAACTTCTAGATTAAACTAACCATTTGAAAATATCATGATCAATCCCTTTACATTATTTTATTTTTGTCAGTTTTATGGTTTATCATTATAGATGTGTTATCGCGATCACATAATTAATGAATTAAACAAACATATAAGATATAACTAAAATATGTTAGGATTTTGTATTAATATTATCAAGACATGGTTATTCACTTAAGTAAGTTCCACTTAATATTTAAAATCATGTGATATATATAATAGGAAATTTTTGAGTAAGAGATAAAAATCTCTCAAAAAAATATTATGTCAGACTAAGCCTTTCATTACTTGATTAAGGGCAGGACTCAATAAAAGTATGTGTTTGACCAACCCATGTTGGGACACATAATTTTATATAGGAAGACCTTATGAACGTTTTGGGATGACTTAACCCTATTACATCATGAGGAGTATCCCTTTATAGAATTGGTGTAATATTGGAGGTGAGTGTTGAGGAAATCCAAGTCAGTATTTAAGGATTGGGGAGTACACTCAACAAATCAAGGAGCTTCAAGACCATATTTGGAAAAGACCTTCCTACTTAAATACCTTCAAATTTCCTGACCAACCCTAGTTGGGATTATGCAAAGGTGAATATGGATCGTTACAACTAGAATTTCCAAGCAACTAGACATTGTGAGTTCAATAGTGAGGGTATTGGGACTTGATAAAATAGAGGGAGACTGAATAAAATTAATTTTTTATTTTTCAGAAAATGTAATCAAGAAAGAACTAATTAACTTCTCTTTTAATTGAAGAGTAAAAAATCCCAAACTTGTAAACCACGCTATCCTTGCAATCAATACTAGATAAAAATAACATCCTCACCTGTAGTAACTTCCAAGAATGGTTTTGATTCCTTCAGGCCATTCTATGCATTGAATTGAAATCTTACTTGCTGGTGTCCTCATTGCCAGATCCGCCTACCCAAGTGCTAAGTGATGAAGACTTCCTAGTCTACTAGAAATATGTGAATGATGTGGTTGATGTTCAATGTTTGATGTTATCATCATTTTCTAGTGAACTAATGAAGTCTCACAAAAACATGAATTCATATAGCCTGCTTGATCACCTATGTGGACTTTACTAGGGGAGAGTAATACATGAATGTTTTTATATATTCAATTCACTTTTTCGGAGTAATATTGGAGATGGTGCCTCAAATAGGCCTCACATAGTCATGCTCATTGGCTATATTGAGCATCTGGAGGTTCTAGGCTTTAAACTTCCCAAAGAACTGGGTACCGATCTCATTCTCGCATCACTCCATCAAATAATCTCTAGTTTTTTTGTGAATTTCATTATGAACAACATTGATAAGGCTCTTACAAATCTTCTTATCCTCCTTATCCAAGTGTACAAAGACATGAAGTGAAAAAATACTTTTGTATTTATGGTGAGTAAGATGAAAGGTAATGTAAAGTGATTTAATCCCAAAGCTTCTTCACAATCTTCCATCAAAAGGAATATCAAGGGTGTGGAAGGGAACATGAATCTATTTGTTTCTCATGGGGAAAGAAGGGCCACTAGAAGAAAAACTTAACCCATCTAAAGAAGTATGAGGAATCTTCAGGTTCATTTGTTATCGAGAAAAATTTATCTGTTTATCAAAATTGTGTATTAGAAACAGATTGTGGTGCTAAGATATGTATCCAATTACAAGAACCAAGTAGATTCAAAAAAATTGACTAAGGGGAGGTACATCTATGAGCATCCAATGGAGTAAGACTTGCTATTATAGTTGTCAGGGACAACCACCTCATGTTTCTAACTAGGATGATCTTGGTATTAAAATGTTTTTATTATGGCCTTCTATAACAAAAAAAAATTGTATCTTGACTAAATATTGATGGATTTATTTTCATGTTTGGAAATGAATTTTGCTTCTTTTATAAAGGTAGAATTTTCTTTGGGAAGGCAAATTTATATAATGGTCATTATGTGTTGGATTACAAAAACTATGTAATGAAAATCAATAACAAAACTAATTCATGTGACTCATACCACACCCAACATTGGCATCACCAACTAGGTAATGTAAATGAGAAACACTTGACACAGTTACATCGAGATGGATATTTTGATTCATTTGAAATAAAGCAACTTGGTGTATGTCACACATATATACAAGGAGAAATGACCAAATACCCATTTATTGGGAAAGGTTAAAGAGCAAAATATCTTCTTGAATTGGTTCATACCAATGTGTGGGGATCATTTACAATTAAAGAAACTAGTGGGAACAACTAATTCACAACTTTTACTGATGATTTTAGTTGATATAGATATATCTACTTAATAAGGTATAAGATGGATTATTTTGATAAGTTAAAGGGATACTAAAATAAAGTTGAGAACCATCTTGCTAAGAATATTAAGAAAATATGCTCTGACTGATTTGGAGTATATCTTAATCAAGACTTCATTGATTACATACAGGAGTTTGGAATCCTATCACAACTCACTCTTCCTTACACACCCCGGTAGAATTGTTTAAGAGAAAGGAGGAAAGACACCTTGTGGGACATAGTGAGATCAATGATGAGTCATGAAAGTCATACATTATCCTTTTAGGGATATTTGTTCAAACAGTAGAACACATACTCAACCAAGTACCAACTAAATTGATAAATGGTATTCCATATGAGCTTTGGAGTTGATGAAAATCCATGTTATTGAATTTAAATTTGTGGTGTAGTGAAGCATTTTTTAAGGCCTCTTCAGGTAACAATCTTTCACCCCGAGGCATGTGGTGTACTATTATAGGATGCCCCAAGGAAACTAGGGGATATTACTTATACAACCCCTCAAACAAAAATGTTATAGTGGTAATACATGCCATATTCCTTGAGAGGGAGAACATCTACAAAAGAGATAGTGGGAGAGAGATATACATCAATGAAGTCGAGGCTCAAGGTATACAAGAGTTGGAATAGGAGTAGATTCCACAAATCCCCATGGAAGAAAGATCTATTCCAGAGACACAAGTACTGTGTTGATGTACAAGATAGGTTAGAGAACCAGAATGGTATTTTTTCTAGTTACCAAGGATGGTGACTCATTAATAGTTGATAAAAATGATCCTTTAACCTACAAGGAAGTAGTAAGTGGCATAAACATTTCCAAGTGGAAAGAATCCTTGAATTTTAAAATGGATTTCATGCACCCAAACCAAGTCTAGATTTTGGTAGATCCTATTGTAGATGTAAATCTTGTTGGTTTCAAATGGGTATTCAAGATGAAACTAGACATGGAAGGACTAGTCGGCACCTATAAGGCACGACTAGTTGTAAAATTGATTTAATAGTGTCAATGCATTGAATTTGATGAAACCTTTTCACCAATTGCAATGTTGAAATCCATTAGAATTCTTTTGGCCATTGATTCTTACCATAACTTTGATATTTAGAAAATGGATGTCAAAATAGCCTTACTTAACGGGAACCTTTAGGAAGATGTCTATATGAAACAATCTAAAGGGGTTGTGACTCTAAAGGATGCTAATATGATATGAAAGTTGCAAAAATCCATTTATGGATTAAAGTAAGAATCCAGGTCATGGTACATTCATTTTGATGAATCCATAATGGAATTTGGTTTTATAAATAATGAATCTGAGCCTTGTATCTACAAACGGTTTAGTGGGAGTGCAGCTATTTTCCTAAAAGTATATGTGGATGACATATTACTTATTGGAAAAAAATACCAGCATTACAGTATATTAAGTCTAGGTTAAATAAATGATTCTCCATGAAAGAATTTGGATAGGAAGCTCATATTCTTGAGATCAAGATCCATCGTAATCAATCTAAGAGATTGTTGGGCCTATGTCAAAGTACATACAGGTAACGCCCCGACCACAGAATCTAGGAGCCGATGCATTATTTTAATACATTGACATGATTACAAGGAATCATGTCCGGAAGGACCAATCAGTTTAGTAGTCTTGGAAACAATATACATACATAATTTCAACATTAAAACTTGAAAAGAATAACAACACTACTTTATTCCATTAGAAACATCCATGCTTCCAATATTATTCCAATAAGTCATTCATAACTAACTTCTTCATATCATGGGAAAATGAAACATAAGAAAGGGGTGAGATGAAAAGATCAATAAGAGTAAGCAATACATCGTAATATAACATAAACATTGGGCATGGTGAATAATTGAAAACACACAGCTTTACAAATAATAAACATGAACACTTTATGGCAGGAATATGATCTAAGTAAATAATTCCATAATAAAACATAGTCATGGGTATTCTACTAGTCGAAAAACCACATGAAATATCAATAGTTAATTTCATAATGATGGAATGCATAATTCCGTACATCATAACCACATAGTCAAGGCCTCGTGCTAGACTACAAATAAGATTTTTTCAAGACCTTGTGCCAAGACACTAGTTTGTCTCATGAGAACTACCAATGCATCGAGGATCTATAGAGGGATCCACCTATCACTTACTAAATCTAATGAATTCCTCATATGAAAAGGTTGAAACACAATCTAAATATTCATTTTAAAACTAGCATACGAAATGTCAGTATTTTAACCACAAACCACGAATTGCATAAAAATAACACATCCACATTCAAACATAACTCATTCAATACAATATGGAAGATTGTATTATAATAGATTAACCTCAATCGATAAAAATGTAGGATATTGACATAGATAAGAATAATCATCAAAACTATATTAGAGAAATATCCCCCTTTTTCTTCAGAACATTTAAAAGTCACACTATTTATCAAGAAGCCATTTAAAATAGATTTTTGAATCAAAATTTCCCATACCACTTTGAATATTTTAAATGAAATTTTATTTTTAAAACATTAATGTCCATATAAATAAATCCTTAAAACCATTTTTAAAACATGGACATTATTGAGAAAGATTTAGAAGAATAAATCTTTAAAACATTTAAAATGATATTTTTGTTAGAGTTCATAACCAAATGAGAGACATTGGAATAAAAATAATTTAGTTAATAAAAACCTTATAATATCATGATAATATAGGGATTCATGATATACTATGTCAAAGTGCATTATATACACCATATAAAAGTGAATTGGAACATAAAAACAATGAAGTCTTAATAGAATGTCAATTGAGATGAAATCCATTATAAATATTGTATCCTTGGGTTAAGGATAAATCAATGACATAATTATGTGTAACAAATATAAATACACACTATATTATTGGATATTAATTTTAAATAAATTAGAGGACATTATCACATATTCATGAAAAAACAACACCAACGACTTGGATGTTTAACTCAATTAATGGAAATTGAGTTAGGATTACACTTATCAAGTTCATATCAATGACTTGAAAAATTATCAATGGAGTGATTATGTTTATCAAAAGTATATCCAAACAAAGGGGAGTATAAATTACTATAAAAATAATAAATATGGATTCCATACCTATTCGTAGAGTAAAATAATTAATGAAGTATGCGTAAAGCCCAATGAGTGGAAATTGAAATTTGAAATTTCCTTACCGATTTGGTAACTCACGAAACATACACACCATGAAAGAAGGATCATAAAATGAATCTATAAATACCCATAGATTAAATTATGTTACACAAGGAATACAATATTGTCCAGTACATACACCACACAAAAGGAAATAGTGGCAATACATCATTAATCTCACGGGAATAAGAAGTGAGATGAAATCCCCTTACCACGTTGCAATTAATCGAGTCGTATGAACAAAAGTTAATATCCACCAAATAATTCATATAATAACATGAATATAAATAGAATAATGATAATTTATATCAAATGGTAGTACATAATACAACACATGCAATAAATAAGGGGCAAACAATGTAAATCTCAAGGAATTAAAATTGTGATAATAAACCCCTTACCTCAAGTCTGAATTGTCTTGTATGTTCCTTGTTCTTCCTGAATAATAAACATAAGTTAATTTATACTTGATTAAGAAAATTTTTCAAGTTTATTATTCCTTTTATATCACTTATTACCTTGCTATAACAATTAGTTAATTATTGGAGTTCATATTGGATATTTTATCGATGTTCGGAACATGAGTCAAAAATGAACTTGTTATGATTACAATTTTTCCATGTGGTAAAAATTCCATTATCAACAGAATGATATAAATGATTTAGATATCATATATATATTATATATCCAGTATATATATGTATTTATAATAGTACATAAAATTTTTAGATAAGAAATGAAATGCACCGTTCAAGGAGACGGTAAGTCGTACGTACGCATGAACACCACAATAATTTCTATTTTGTATTTTATTTGAATTAAAACATAATTATACAGAGGTATATTATAATTAAAGTATAATTTCATATAAAATATCATTAAATCCATCCTTTTTACATCCCACATAAGGCATTAACGAGTCATATCACTTTGAGGGGGCGGTTGTCCGCACTTCCTCAAATAAAATTCTCGCGTTTTACCAATAATAGAAACCTTAAAAGAATGATATAAATGGAAAATTAAGAAGCATAAAGAAAACATAATTATAATATATATCATATATAAATACAGTACCATCTTAATGTCCACCATGAGAGGCAGTAGGAGATAATTGAACAATCATCATTTCGTGAGGCGTAAGTTTTCCATCCCTAGAAACAATATGTTCTTTACCCATTAGATGGTGGTGTGTGTAATTTTAGTTAGAATAATTCTCATAAAAACATACTAGTATATTAATGATACTGTTTTTGTTATAAAATAAAGGAATAAAAAGATCTTAGGGGTTGCAGAAGTAAAATAAAAGAATAGAAGTTAAGGGAAACCATGACCTTTAATTTGGATAACTCCCTTTGGTTTGAACGAAACGGACTTCTTGAAGTGACTTTTGCCTAAGGTTAGGATTCTAGGAGGAATAGAGAGAGATATAGATATTATTTGGGAAAGGTTTTGACGATCCAAGGGGCTTGAGTGGTTTGAGGAATGGGTTAGAAATGGTGTCCTTTTATAAGGGAGAGTTGGGGCTCTTTAGGAAAGTTTGAAAATGTTATTTTATTATAAACTTATATTCGGTTTCAAAAGGTCCAAAACTCATGAAAGTCAACGATAATATGACTCATGTTAGAAATAAAATCCTCCAATAATAATTGGACAGGTTTTGTATATTGGTTTAATATTAAAAATCTTATTTTTTTAAATAATTTATTATTGAGGTAAATACT
The DNA here is from genome assembly GCA_963277665.1 of Viscum album. Taxonomy (NCBI): domain Eukaryota; kingdom Viridiplantae; phylum Streptophyta; class Magnoliopsida; order Santalales; family Viscaceae; genus Viscum; species Viscum album. Next base: position 1,511,450,921 of record OY728127.1, on the reverse strand, counting down.
ACATCATTATTGTGTCTTAAATAATTTAATTTATATGATGTCTAAAAATTATAAAAAAATACCATAATGTAGGAAATATTTTTATATTTCCAGTGATTATTTATAGTCTAAAATATGAATTATATAATTCCATGTAAAAATTGATATACTAAAATATATATTTTTAATGTCATTTTTGTCCATACTTTAAGTCAATTAAAATAAAGTGTCATTATCATTCTTAAGTGGCTCCATGGGGTCCCAAAATCGACCCAAGGATGTACATGGTCGGACATGACTCTTCCAATAAGGTTAAGACAAGTGTTAAGGTAATTTTGTATTATTATAATATTCTTTTTACCTTAAATTACCCTATTTACCTTTAATCATGGTAAATGAAAGTCAAAAGTTACTATTCATCAAAAATTATTCTCAACTTATTTAATGATATTTTACTTACTAATAGCAACCATGTATGTTGGATTTTCGAAATACAATTTACAGAAGTGGTATAATTACATTTAAATGGAAAATTCAGTTTTTTTTCTACTACGAAGTGGTTTTACTATTCATCAAGAATTGATGTTTTTTAGAAAAATACCAAAAACTCATCCTAAGATATATTTGATATTCCAAATTCAAAACTGATGTCTATTTTACCAAATTCAAAACATAGAAGTTGAATTAATTAATTTAAAACTAATCCCTGTTGTCCAAACAAATAGTGTGTTGTTATGAAACAATAACTATCAAAATATTGACACTTGTTTATGTATAATTTCAAAGTAAATTAATTACAATGACCAAAATTGTACTAAATCGTAAAAATATAATCTAATTATACTTCCAAATTATTAAAATGTATAATTTAACACTATATATTATTTTTATTAAAAAAGTTGTTTTCAATTAAAATTTAGTATTTTTCACTATTCACCCAAATATGAATGTTTTCAGAAAAACACTAAAAATTTATCAAAAATAAATTTTTATGTCCTGATTCTAAATAAGAAGTTTATTTTGTAAAATTAAATACCTAAAAGTGTCAAATATTGGATTAAAAAGGGTTCACCATTAAAAGGCGGTAAAATTTCTCTTTTTTTTGAAAAATGATTCTTTTATCTGAAAAAAATGAATTTGTTCTTATATTATGTCTAAGAAACACATAATATGAATGTTAAAATTATATGGATTATATAAAATTCAAAATTTAGTTAGTAATATTCATAACTTCTTTTGAACAGTTAGTTTGGTAAGTCGTCGTGCGCTCGAACTCGGTGTTGCGTGAGATGCAAGCTATTTAATTACTCTAAAGAGATAACATACTATGAAACCATGGGGTGTTACACTCTCCCCTCCTTCAGTAAATTTCATCCTCACAATTTATGCTCGGGATTGAAAATTTGGGTTTTGACGTTTCAAAGTATCTTAGTTAAAATCCCACATCAAAAATTGATTAATGAGGCTTCTATTTTAAAATAAATAAAGGTAAGTATGAAGGTTACTGAAAATAACACATACTAGGGTTCCAGGTAGGAAAAAATGGATTTTGAAGAGAAAACTAATCATCATGTTCTGATGGAGAGTGATCAGGAATATTGTTAGGAGAATGTTAATGATATGAAAGCCATAAACTAGTGAGGGTTGAACGGTATTTGATTACCAAGTAGGAAAAGTAAACGAATAGTGTTTTTTTTCACATTCCTTTTCATAATCCTAATGAATTTATTTATGATATTTACTAAGAGTATAAGGAGATATACTTACTTTACAAGTAGAGTTTCATCCATTAATAAATTTCTACCACAAACTCATCTTTTCTCCAAGTGATGAGTATTCAAAATGAATTGGCTTCACCTGAAGCGCTAGAATAAACTTATAGAGAATCAAATAATCCACAAAGGATGAACTATATATTTCTCTTGTCATTAAAAATTAAACAATACCAAAATGGATAGTACATGATCAGATGATCCCCAAAAAGGACAATCCTTTATAGAATGAAATACTACACTTAATCTCCAAAATTTAAAGAAACAATACCCAAAGTTCAACAAATACCCATCAACGAACAATTGTACTTAAAATCCTTCAATATAATCCTAACTAAGATTGAAACCCAAAACATAGAATAATTTGATTATGTAGCCTTCAATGTTAAATTGTATCTCCAAATAACATCGACTACTCTTAAAGTCACATACTTAAAAGTAATTAACCTAATCACATATCCTCTATGATATTTTAATAATTTCCATAAATAACCAAAATCACTATAAATCCAGAATAATAACATATAAAAATATCCACCATTAATCCTCAAATGATATCCCATAGTATTCTATTTTCCTTCGACATATAGTGGTCCCAACAAAGAGAACGTCTTCCAAAATAACATTTATCACTTAATCACCAAATCATTTTCCTATACTAAGGATATCCATTTGATAATACATAAGTCCCCAAATCTACATAATAAAATAATTTAACTAAAAATAATTAGTCACACTAACTAGGGACTTCACATAGTCTAGTGGTAGGCGATAAATCTCAATCGCACTCTTGTTGTGCGTTCGATTCCCACATCTTTGTCTGACACGACAGGTTGTCACACGGTCTGGGTGTTGTCTTTTTTCAAAAAATATATTTTATAACATTACCAAAATGAGATAAATTCCTCAAAATAACCATAACATAATTTAACCACAAATGTTATCTCATACCTTGCATTTTCATCCCAAAATTTAATAACTTATAATTTCCTCAAACTCAATGATCACATAATACCAAATGGTTATTTATAACAATATCAACAAGAGAAAAGTTAATAATTCCTCAAATATCATTTTCAGATGAAAAACTGCAGGGATACAAATACAAGTTAAATGTATTCCAAAGTAATCCCATCAACAAAGAGCACTAATAATTTTAAACATTTCGATATTCATTTATTTTTACATAGCTTCTTCCATGACCAAGAGGATGTCCTATAGAATAAGGCATTCACTCAGGTAATGGCCTGGTCCCCTACATTTACGGCAAATGACTGTAAATGGATTCTTGGGACCATTTTTATTTTCTTCCATAGTATTGTTCATTTTTCCTCGGCAATTTTTTACATTATGTTCTTCTTTCCCAAAAGTAAAGAATTTCTTTGTTCCATTGAGAAACTTTCCCATGTGTATCCTTCCACATTTCCTGCATGATGGAAATTGAGGTTTCTTTTCCCCATAGTCTCCACTAATGGAGCTCTTATCATTCATCTCATTTATCTTCTCTATTGATTCTGGGATTTGGTTAATATATATGTTGTTGATCATATTTTTAGAAAACCTATTCAGCATGAACACGATATCTTTTATGCCTATCAACATTCCATTTTGTTTCCCATTTCCACCACCATTCCCACCTTGTACATCATGCTCAAAGTTATGATGACTTCCTTGGAATCCATCCATTGACTAAAACCAAAAAGCATTGTGTGAGTAAAAATAGTCATAAAATCCTTTATAGAATATCATGACACCTTATTTTCAATTTAAAACACCTCAGGATTAGCCAAGGTCATTTATTCTCATCGTAAATTAAAATCCTTCTAATCAGTTTGTAAAGAAAATGTAAATTATCCTAAGCATATCCCCTGGGAGTGTCATAACCAAGAGTGTAGTATGACCCATTGTTGTATACTAGGATACCCCGAGTGAAGCCAGAGACACCATGTCGGAGTTTTCACTCCTAGGTACATCTGTTCCAAAGCCGCCTCTACCTGCTCGTATCCAGACATGGATGTATTTCTAGGAAAATACACAAAATCTCTACATTACAAAAATTCTAGAAAGTTATTCTATACAAATCCTCAAAGTCTATCATTGGGTAATGTGCTCTAATCCGAGTTTATCTAAATCTATTTTCCAATGATTGTACTAAACATTCTCTGATACAAATAGTAATGCCCCAACCCCAAAATCTCGGAGCCATTGAATTATTTTAATACATTGGAATGATTACAAGGAATCAAGTCCCGATGTACTGATCAGTTTTGTAGTTTTGGAAATAAGATACAGATATAAGTTCAATATTGCAACTTGAAAAGAAGAACAACACTAATTTATTCCATTAGAAACATCCAAGCTTCCAAGATTATTCCTAAAAGTCACTCATAACTAATTTCTTCATATCCTCGGTTAATGAAACATAAGAAAGGGGTGAGCTCAAATGCTCAACAAGAGTAAGAAATACATTGGAAGATACCATAAACATCAGGCATAGTGCATAATTGAAAACACATGCCTTTACAAATAATAAACATGAACACTTTATGGCAGGATTATGATCTGAGTAAATAATTTCATAAGAAAACATAGTCACGGGTTTTCTACCAGTCGAATAACCACATGAAATATCAATAGATAATCTCATAATGATGGAATGCATAATTCCAGACATCATAACCACATAGTCAAGGCCTCGTGATAAGACTACAAATAAGATTTCATCAAGGCCTTGTTCCAAGACACTAGTTTGCCTCATGAGACCTACCAATGCATCAAGGAACTATAGCGGGCTCCACTCATCACTTACTAAATTCAATTCATTCCAAATATGAAATGTTTTAAACATAATATAAACATTTTTATTAAAACTAGCACACGACATGTCAATATTTTAACCACAAACCATGAATGGAATAAAAATAACACATCCACATTCAAACATAACTAATTCAATAAAATAAGGAAGATTGTATTATAATATATCAACCTCAATCGAGAATAATGAAGGATATTGACATAGACGAAAATAATCCTCAAAACTATTTGAGAGAAATATCCCCCTTTTTCTGGAAAACATTTAAAAGTCAAACTATTTATCAAGAAACTGTTTAAAATAGATTTATGAATCGAAGTGTCCCATACAACATTCAAACTTCTAAAAGGAATTTTAATTTTAAAACATTAATGTCCATATAAAAAATCCTGAAAATCATTTTTAAAACTTGGACATTAATGGCAACGATTTAAGAGAACAAATCTTTAAAACATTTAAAATAATATTTTAGTTAGAGTTTATAACCAAATGGGAGACACATGACTACAAATAATTCAGGTCGTCAAAACATTAAAATATCATGATAATTAACTTGTAATACCCCAAGCTTCCACTGTATGTTTCCCTTTAAATAATTCAAAAGTTTTCATTGTATGCAACTTCGAGATTCTAACACACCGCAACCAATCAAACTAGCCATTACGAATAGTAATACCCAATTTTATAAATTTTATAAATTTTATCATTTAAAATGGACTTCATTTTTGGATTTGGAATATTGAAATTATGTTAGGGTAAATTTTTGTATTTTTCTGAAAACATTCAATTTTTGATGAATATTGAAAAATACTGCGTTATTGTTTAAAACTGTCATTTTAATTAAATATTTAATTATTTTATTTAAATTTAATTTAGGTCAAAATAGATATATAATAACTATATATGTTCAATTTAATTCATTGGAGTCATTTTATAATAATATTAGATGTATAAAATTTTATTGAACTTTTTACCGTCTTTTACCCACCTCCTGTGAGCATTTGAAAATTCAAATAAAACATAATTTTACCGATTCTGTGAGTTGAATTTTAAAAATCTAAGATACAAGGTTGCTATCAGTAAGTAAAATTTTGTTCAATAAGATTAAAATATTTTTTGGTGAATAGTAACTTTTTACTTCTATTTACCACGGTTAAAAGTAAATAGGGTAATTAAGGGTAAAAATAATAATATTATTACCCTAACACAGATCATAATTCTATTTTACATGTTTAATTCGACCAAAAAAAACCTTAGGAATAAAATTTGATCATTTAGGTCCACTTGGATTGGATTAGGAGAATTATTATTATTTTATTTAAAGAAGAGTTAAAATAGTTAAATTCAATGTTTAATAACTAAATAATTTTTAATATAAGGTTAACAACAATATAAATTCGACAATAAATATTCATTAGAAATATAAAAATATTTCCTACATAATGGTTTTGTATTTATAATTTTTATACAATAAATAATAAAATTTATTTATGACACAATGATGATGCAGTAATTACCTAATTATTGAAATATTAAAATAATTAATATTATAAATATCAAAATTAATATAATCTGATACTTTTAATTAATACCATTAATTTTATAGGTTAATATTAAATTTTAGGGTTGATTAAATGAGTTTTTTTTGAAATACTAATACTATTATGAATTAAAAAAACAAAATGCCAAATAGTGTCAAAATTGAGATAAAAGAGTTTTTAAAACAAATTTTATATTTTTAATTAATATTATATTCCTAAAAAGATAAGGATCATCCAAAGGGCTTAAATAATATTATATATTTCATTAATGAACCACTTGAGGTTCTCTTTGATGTTTATAGTAAATTTATTAACTATATAATATAAAAATACAAAGAGACATGGTAAATGTCAAACTATTTAACTAAGAGTTAAATATAAAAGATAAGGTTAATATAGTGACCCAAACCTGTCTAAAATCTATTTTTTGAGTGTTTTTATACCCATACCCACTTTATCCTTGTAATAAATCTTTTTGGAGCAATTATAAGCCGAAATATTTTTAATATAAAATAATATTTCAATCTTTTCCTAAGGTTCCCCTCACCCCTCTTATAAAAGGGAACTTCTCCTTCTCTCATGTTCACAACCTCAAAGCCATTTCTCTCGGACAAAACCTACCCAAATATGCTCTAAACTATCCTATATTAATCTAACATGGATTTTTTTAGTCATAAAGCCAGCCTAAAGAGCCCTTTTGATCAAATCAAAAGGAAGAACCTGAAGAAGAGGTAAATATTTAATCACCTCTTTCAAGTTCTTTTCTTATTCCACATCCCCTTTAATTGTTGTTTCCATTCTAAAATAATAACTCTGGTGTCTGTCATTCACCATACGTGCATATGTATGGATTACTGTCTCCATGTCGTGGTGTAGTTTGTGATTCAAATACTTCATCATTTGGATGGGTATAATAGTGAGTATAAATGATGTAAATAATAAATGTAACATGATAATTATTCTGTATATATTATATACCATCCAATTATATATGATTTTAATATCAAAAGAATGATATTATCGCTCGTGCGTACGTACAGATTACCGTCTCCACGAACGCGATGAGATTCATTCCCCATCATATACATTCAAGACATATTTTCATTTGATGATTAAAAATAATGTTTAAAGACTTACAATAATTCTTAATATGAATAATATACATCCTATCCATAACAAACATTACATACTTAACAAATAATATAAAGGAAAATGAATCAGTTAACTCCCGAAATGATTATACTACTGAAATATTATTAACAAATCAACATTAGAAGATCATATATAATATAATATTAATTTATATGGTTATTTTATAATTTAATAACAATTATTTCATCATTATATAGGAGGTTAAACTACCCTCGACCAAGGAAAATTACAAGATAAGGCTTAATTTTACAATCTCTTTATTATTCGAGGTTTTTTTATGTAAGTATCTACTAGGACCTCATTATCATCCACATACATGTTTCTTAAAAATTTATTCCAAAACATTTCTACTATTTACTAGACTATGTGTTAAATTCATTTATACCCTTGTTTTAATTTTTATAAATTTTTTTTAAGGAATCTTTCCATCGTTTTCCAAACAAGGTACCCTATGACCTTTTAAAAAAATTAAGGTAAGAATGTTTTTTATACGGCGGGTGAAGCTATTTTCTGCTGTTATAACAAGGTAGAAGATTCCATTACAAGCTTATAAAACTATTTTAAAAATAAATTTTTCCATTTATAAATATACGTCTTTTAAATTATTTCAAAATAGAAGGAGATATTTCTCTAAAAAAAGTTTTTATTTCATCTATGTCAACATCATTTGATAGATTTTATGCCTATTTGAAGTCAATTTATTATAATACAAAACATGCATACTGTATTGTAGGTTTTGTGATATGTTTGACTGTGGATGTCTTATTTTTACACCATTCATAGTTTATGGATAAAGTATTGACATTTTGTATGCTAGTTTCAATACGAATGTTTATGTTATGTTTAAACCTTTTCATATGAGGAATGCATTGGACTTAGTATGTGATGGGTGGATCCCGCTACAGCTCCTCAATGCATCAGTTGGTCTCATGAGACAAACTAGTTTCTTAAAAAAATTCCTTGAAAAAATATTTTTTGTAGTCTTGGAACAAGGCCTTGACTATGTGGTTACAAAGTCTGGCATTATTCATTCCATCATTATGAAAATTTTTATTGATATTGCATGTGATTATTCGACTATTAGAATATCCATATGAATAAGTAAATTGCATTATTTGACTTTATATTTTCCATCTTATGCGGAATTTCAAGTTTAAAAAGCTTTTTTTAGTATTATACATTGCCTTAAATGTTTATACTTATTTATGAAAGTTTCTTCTATATTGTTATCCTTACTGAGCATCTGAGCTCACACCTTTCTATGTTTTATTTTTCCCAAGATTGGAAGAAGTATATTATAAATGATCTACATGGACAGTCTATGGGATATGAGTGTGTATTATGGAGACTATGTTGTTGTAGTTTTCATTTTAAAATGTAATGTAAAACATATGCATGTGTCTTGTATTTCCAAATCTACTAAACTAATCGGACTTTCAAGACCTGATATTTTGTGAATATTCCAATGTTATGTAATAATGCACCAACTCTGGGTTTCTGGGGTCGGTGGATAACATTTGGTATCATATGAAGTTTAGTACCAACATAGGAAGCTAGATTTTGAAAAAATCTGATTAGAGAACATTACTCTAAGATAGAATTTGAGGATTAGTATAGATGAACTTACTAGAATTTTGTTATTGTAGAGGTTTAGTGAGTTTTCCAGGAAATACATCCCTATCTGGATACAAGCAGGTAGAGGGGGATCTAGCACATATGTACCGAACGGTAAAACCTAAAAACACCGCTTTGAGCTAGAATCGAATGGGAACTGGTGCACTACAATGGGCATTGTTGCACTCTTGGTTATGACACTCTCGGGGGATATTCTTTGGATAATCCTCATTTTCATTACAAACTACTATGAAGGGTTTATGAGTATATACTTCCTCAAAGAATACATTTTTATTATTATGGATTATATCCATAAATTGTTCAATTTATGTTAACTGTTTTACAAGTTTGGAATTATTTATTACGATTCATAAACTAATGTAGTGTATGCCATTTTTAAGAAATGGAGCCTAGTGGAAGGAATGGAAACCATATCAATGCATGTAATCCATGTAGGGATTTACTTCCTACTCCAGATAATTATAGTGGAGATAGTGATGGAACTGGTGCTGATTAGCGTATCACCATACTGGGACAACTCACTCAGGTTATGAATAATAACCTTACCCATATGGTGCACCCTGATCCACAATGCATAGGATTAATGTTATACCGATTCATGAGGAAACACCAACCAACATTCAATGGGACTAAATATCCATTTGTTTCCGTGCAATGGATAAGTTCCTTAGAGAAAATATTCCATGCTTTGGGGAGTAGAAAAAGTGAAAAAGTTTTCATGGCAGTTAATAACCTCATAGGAGATGCAGATAAATTGTGGTCATTAATCCAAAACAAAAAGGAAGATGAAGAATTATCAAACAAGGAATTTAGGGAGTTTAAAGTTATTTTCTTGGAAAAATACTTTCCTCGTGACCATCAAGTGTATATGGAAAGAAAAAATCTAAGTCTGAGGAAAAAGGAGGATAAGAATGTCGCAAAGTATGAGGTTAACTTTACAAGGTTATCAAGGCATGCAGCAGATTATATACATAATCGAAGGAGTAATATTTATCGATTCTTTGATAGGTTAAAACCATTTCTTCGGTAAGCATTAGTCTCAAAATCCTTCTTATCATACGAAGATATTGTATCATGTGCTATCAAGACAGAAAAATAATTCTCTAAGTATTACAACATTAAAGAAAATTAGGAGAAGAAGAGTTCTGATAAACAATCTAAAAATAGAAATAAAGGGAATAAGGGAAAATTTGAATACCCATACAGTGGTGAATGTGGGAAGAAACACCCTAGTACTTTCTTGAAGGGAATGTGAGTTTGTTACAAGTGTGGTGAAAAATTCCACCAAGCTCGTGATTGAAAGGGGGAGAAAGAGGGTGTCAATTTTGAATGCTACAATTGTAGGGAAAGGGGGAATTATGAAAATTAATGTGCTAAGTGCCAAGGAAACTTACCTCAAAAAATTCCAAGGGATCAAGGCCAAGCTTACTATGTCACTACTGTTGAGGTTAAAGCTATGAAAGACATGGTGAAAGGTAATTTAATGGTTTAATCAAGTTTATCAAATGATTTATTTGATTCTGGATCATTTCATTATTTCATATCTTCCCAGTTTTCAAATAAAATTAGATATTTTCAATTTGACATTACAAGGGAGTTGTCCGTCAAAACACCCAAGGGAAGTTTTATTTCAACAATGTTTTCTGAATAAGTTCCCATTAGGGAATATAAATGTCATTTATCTACTGATCTCATCGTTATAACCATGATTTAATTTGATATAATCCTTGGTATGGATTAGATTTCAGACAATGATGCGAAAATTTATTGTATGAAGAAGAATGTTATAATTCTTGATGATTATAAGGAGTAACGTATCTTTAGAGAAAAAATGTCACCACCTGATTCTTATCTAGATCCACCCCCAGAAGCTCAACTAAATTCAATTATTGGAGAGGAAGAGAATAAAATAACTATGGGAAAGGAAAGGAATGTTCAAATATAGGATGTACCTATTGTGAAAGGATATGTTGATGTGTTACCAGAGGATTTACCTGAACATCCTCCAGAACAAGAAATGGAGTTTTCTATTGATTTAATTCCTGGTTCAAGGCCCATATTGAAGACCCCTTATAGAATGGCCACAATGAAATTAGTGGAACTAAATAAAAAACTAGAGGAATTGAGTAATAAAGGATTTATTCTCCCTAGTTTTTCTCCATGGGGAGCCCCTATTCTTTTTGTTAAGAAGAAAGATAGATCTATAAGGATGTACATTGACTACATGGAGATCAATGCTATAACAATAAAGAACACGTATCCCCTACCTTACATTGATGATTTATTCCACCAACTTCATGGAGCTCAATATTTTTCAAAGATTGACCTTCAATCAAGATATCATAAGTTGCGTGTGAAGAAGAAAGATATTTCGAAAACATCATTTCGAACAAGGTATGGGCATTACAATTTTACAATAATGCCTTTTGGGTTGACTAATACACCCTCTATCTTCATGGATCTAATGAATAGAGTTTTCAAGGAATATATTTATGACTCTGTATAGGTATTTTTTGATGATATCTTGGTATAGTCCAAAATTTATGAATATCATTAAAATCACAAGTGAATTATTCTAAAGACTCTTACAAGAAATGAATTATATGGGAGATTTAACAAGAGTGAATTCTAGATTCAAGATATTTCTTTTCCTGGCCATATTTTCTCTAAGGATGGAATCTCTGTTGATCCTTTAAAGACCAAGGTAGTCCAAGAATGGCTAGCACAGGTGATTATAAACGAGGTACATAGTTTTATTGGTTTAGCAGGTTATTATCAATGTTTCATCCAGAATTTTTCCCGGTTGGATAACCCATTTACCAGACTCACATGTAAAGGGGTTAAATTTGTTTGGAAAAAAGATTGTGAAGAATGTTTTGAAGAACTGAAGAGAATATTAGTCAATGCTCTTATCTTGACTCTACCCTCAGTGAATGATTGGTTTGTTATTTATAGTGATGCTTAAAAGAAAGGACATGGTTGTGTTATTATTCATAATGATAGAGTTGTTGCCTATGCATCACGGAAGCTAAAAATTAATGGGAAAAACTATCCTACTCATGATATTGAGTTAGCAGCTCTAATATTTACTTTTTAGATATATAGACATTATCTCTATGGTAACAAATTTGAGATATATATTGATCACAAGAGTTTGAAGTATATATTCTCATATAAAGAAATCAACATGAGGCAAAATATATATCTTCAACTACTCAATTATTTTTATTTCACTATCCACTACCACCTGGGGAAGGGAAATAAGGTGGAAGATGCTTTGAGTAGAAAGGATCAAGGATTTTTGAACAAGATGTGAATTGAAAGAGTTCCAATTTTTAGGGATCTAGAAATGATGGATATGGGAATAACCATGGAAGGTGAAACATCAATTCTTTCTCAAATGGTTGATGAACCATCTTTACTAGAAAGGATAAATAGTTTTCAGACTGATGATGAGGAATTTCAAAAGAAAATTAAATCTATGAATGATAGGAGATTGAGTGACTTTATATATGAAGATGGAATTTTGAAATTAGGGAAGAGGCATTGTGTTCCTATAATACCTGATCTAAAAAGGTAATTGTTGGATGATTCTCAATGCTCCAATTTCTCTATACACCGGGGTAGCACTAAGAAGTATATAGATTTGAAGGATCATTTTTGGTGGGACAATATGAAAAGGGAGATTGATAATTTTTTGTCAATATGTATGGTTTGTAAATAAGTAAAAGCCGGAAGGCAACAACCTAGATGAGTCATGCAACCTCTTCCCATACCTAATTGGAAATGGGATAATATTACAGTGGAATTTTTCATGGGACTACCCAAGACACCTAGAAGGAATGACGCAATATGGGTCATTGTTGATTGTCTTACCAAGTCAGCACATTTTCTTGCTATAAGAGAAGATTTACCACTTGAACGTATGGAAAGATTATATATTAATGAAGTTGTAAGACTTTATGGTGTACCCCTATCGATTCATTCTGATTGTGATCCCCATTTTACATCAAGATTCTGGAAAAGTCTTCATAAGGACTTGGATATTGAACTTCGTTTGAGCACTGCCTACAACCCTCAAACCGATGGACAATCAAACAAACTATTCAATCCTTAGAAGACATGTAGAGATATTGATCACTTTACTTTCAAGGTATGTGGGATCAATATTTACCTATGGTAGAATTTTCCTATAACAATAGCTTCCATTCAAGTATTCAGATGGAACCAATTGAAGCGTTATATTGTAAGAGATGTCGCACACCAACTTGATGGGATGATGTTAGTGAAAGAAAACTCTTAGGCCCAGAACTTTTTGAGGAAATGATGGAAAAGGCGAAGGTTATCCAAACCCACATCAAAGCATCACAAAGTAGGCAGGAGAGCTATACCAATAACTGATGGAAGGATTTGGAATTTCAGGTAGGAGATCATGTTTTCATGAAGGTATCTCCATGGAAGGGAGTTATACTATTTGGTAAGAAGGGTAAATTTAGTCCTAGGTACATCAGAACTTTCAAAATTATAGAATGAATTGGGGCAGTAGCTTACCGTTTGGCAATGTCCCTATGTCTCTCCAAAGTTCAGGATGTGTTCCACGTTTCACTGTTGAGAAAATACATGCCTGACCCAATGCATGTACTAACCTATGGGAAAATTGAACTGGAACATGATATATCTTATTATGAAGAGCTTGTCAAAATTATTGATACCATAGAACAAGTGCTAAGAAATCGGAAGACTTGTCTGGTAAAAGTTCTATGGAGAAATCATAAGATGAAAGAGGAAACATGGGAACCCGAAGAACTTATGATAAAGAAACACCTGAATCTTTTTATGCAGTAATATTCTAGAAAATTCGATGATGAAATTATTTTAAGGAGGGGAGAATGTAGTACCCAATGTTTCTGTGGTACGTTTCTGTTTGAATAATGTAATATCTTGTATTGTATGCAACTTCAAGATTCTAACACATCGAAACCAATCAAACTAACTGTTACGAATAGTAATACCCACATTTTTAAATTTTATAAATTTTATCTTTCAAAATATACTTCATTTTTGGATTCGTAATATCGAAATTAGCTTAGGGTGAATTTTATGTATTTTTTCTAAAAATATTCAATTTTTGATGAATAGTGAAAAACACTACATTATTGTTTAAAACCGAGTTTTTAATTAAATATTTAAAAATTTTATTTAAATTTATTTTAAGTAAAAATAGATACATAATACCTATATGTGTAAAATGTAATTAATTGGATTCATTTTGATATAATATTAGATATATAAAATTTTATTGATCTTTTTATTGTCTTTTACCCACCTCCTAGGATAGGAGCATTCGAAAATTTGCATAAAACATAATTTTAACACTTCTGTGAGTTGAATTTCAAAACTCCGAGAGACATGGTTGATATCAGTTAGTATAGTTTCGTTCAATAAGATGAAAATAATTTTTGGTGAATAGTAACGTTTTACTTTAATTTACCACGGTTAAAAGTAAATAGGGTAGTTAAGGGTAAAAATGATATTATTATTACCCTAACACATGTCCTAATTCTATTGGATAAGTTTAATTCGACCAAAAACAACCTTAGGAATAAAATATGATCCTTTAGGTCCACTTGGATTAGATTAGGACATTTATTATTATTTTATTTAAAGAAGTGTTAAAAGAGTTAAATTCAAAGTTTAATAACTAAACCATTTTTAATTTAGGGTTACACACAATATAAATTCGACTATAAATATTCATTAGAAATATAAAATTATTTCCTACATTGTAACACCCCGAGATTTTATGAAAAATATTATTTTTAATTTCATTAATGTCTTGTGTTATATGCTACACCAAAAGGATCTTGCACAACACGCATCCTTGACTTGCCTTTCATTAAACGCAATCGCGACCTTCCTCGATAGCGTGTGTAGTACGCAATACCGAGTTTCACTAAACAACGATATGCTTAAAACAAGCTGTTATGAATAGTAATAACCACTTTTTGAAATTTGGTAAATTTTATTTTTCAAAATGGACTTCTTTTTTGGATTCGGAATATCAAAATTAGCTTAGGGTGAAATTTTGGTACAATTTGGATAACTTTCATTTTCTGATGAATAGTGAAAATTACTAAATTTTAATTAAAAAAAACCATTTTAAATGAAATAATTAATAGTGATAAATTGTTAATTTTAGTGGTTTTAAAGTATATTTAGAATATATTTTTACAATTTAATACAATGTTGGTCACTAGATGTAATTCTACATTTAAACCAGACATAAACAAGTGTCAATCTTTTGATAGTTATTATCTCTTAAAAACACGCTATTTGTTTTGATGACGGGAATTAATTTTTAAATTAATTAATGCAACTAATATGTTTTTTATATTGGTAAAATAGACATCATTTTTGAGTTCATAATATCAAATATAGCTTAGGCCTAATTTTTGGTATTTTTCTGGAAACTTTCATTTTTTGATGAATAGTGAAACCACTAAGTGGTAGTTAAAAAACTGAACTTTTCATAAAACATAATTTTACCGCTTCTGTGAGTGGAATTTCGAAAATCCAAGAGACATGGTTAATATCAACGACTAAAATGTGGTTTAATGAGATTAAAATAATTTTTGTTGAATAGTAACTTTTTACTTTTTTTACCATGGTTAAAAGTAAATAGGATAATTAAGGGTAAAAATGATATTATTATTATCCTAACACATGTCCTAATTCTATTGGATAAGTGTAATTTGACCAAATACAACCTTAGGAATAAAATATGACCATTTATACCCACTTGGATTAGATTAGGACATTTATTATTAATTTATTTAAAGAAGGGTTAAAATAGTTAAAATCAAAGTTTAATAAGTAAATCATTTTTAATATAGGGTTATACATAAGATAAATTCGACTATAAATACACATTAGAAATATAAAAAGATTTACTACATAATGGTATTTTATTTATAATTTTTAGACATTAAATAATTTAATTTATTTATGACACAACGATGATGCAGTAATTATCTTATTAATGAAATATTGACATAATTGATGTTATAAATACCCAAATAAATGTAATTTGAGACTTTTTATAAATTAAACTAATTTTATAGGTTAATATGACATGTAAGTATTTATTTAATTAACGTTTTTCGAACTAATCATTCTTTTATGATTTTCACAAAAATCAATTACTAAATAGTGTCAAAATTGACATATAATAGTTTTTAAAACAAATATTAATTTATTAATTGTTATTTTATTCCTAAAAATATAAGGTTCGGAAAAATGACTTATATAAGGTTAAATATATTAATAATAAACTACTTGGGGTTCTTTTTTCTTCTTATAGTAAGTTTATTAACCTTATAGTGTAAGAACACAAAAAGACACGGTAAAAGTAAAATTATCTAACTTACAGTTAATTATAAATAATAAGGTTAAAATAGGAACCTAAACTTGTCTAAATTCTATTGGATGAGAGGATTTCTACCCATACCCACCTTTTCTTCTAAATAAATCAATTTGGAGATATTTAAAACCGAATTTTACTTTATAATAAAATAATATTTTTAGTTATTCCAAAGGTGCCCCTCTCCTCCCTTATAAAAGGGAACCTCCTCCCTCTCTTCCTCACAACACATTGAGCCTTCAATATCGGATAACCCCTGCCACATTCTCTTATCCACTTCCATAGAAACATCCTAGAGGTCCTGGTCTTCTTCAAAGTCCAATTTTAGTGCCCTAAGAAGAGGACTCAAAGAGGCGCTTCAAAGAAGAGGTAATGCCTGTTACCGATTCTTTCATCTTTATTTCTTCTTCCACTTCTTCTTCTTTAGTTGTTTCATCATGAAGTAATAACATCAGTATCACTCATATACGGATATTTTATTATAAGTATGAAACAACCCTATTTCACCATCTATCCATCCTACGGAAAATGAAATCACCGCGCGTGCGTACATACGCAATACCGTCTCCACGCCATGGTGTAATCTATTTTCCACCACCACATTACTTGGATGGGTATAATGGTGTAAATAATAACTATATATGATTATTTTAAAGTGATATTGATTCTTAAATAGTATACATACACTCCAATACAGTCCTACGATCATGAGAACGATATCATCGCCTGTGCGTACGTACAGACAACCGTCTCCACGACGCGATGAGATTCATTCTCCACGTTAACCATTCATGAATGATTATAAAGTATATATAATAAGTAATAATGAAATATATGACATAATAATGATAATGGAATTATGTGTATATATATATATATATTTCATCTACTTAATTTCATTCAACTCAATAAGGAAACGAAAACAGCGTTCATGCGTACGTACGGCCTACCGTCTCCATGAACGGTGTATTTATTTCCAATTACTGATTTGTTATATAGATTTATATTATCAATATATATTATATATAAATCATGTTTTTTATTCTTAATTAAGTCATCATGATCTATGTAATCATATGAATAATTACAAGTCAAAACACGGATGACAAATGAAACAATTTTACCCAAAATGCTCTTTAACATGGAATTACAAAAGAATGGGTAATATAAAGTCATAAGTGAACCATATATGATATCATAACAATGAGTATGATTCTGGAATAATTCAATGACATTATTTAAATCATTATACAGGAGGTTCGGACACTTACGAAGAAAATCGGACCTAAGTTAAGGGAAAATATCACAATCTCATTTTTATACGAGATTGTTTATACTTTGGTATTTACTGGGGTGTATTTTATCATCCAAATCCATGTTCCCTCAGTATGTAATATTGTTTCATCAACTTAAAATAGCTTAAATCCAATTTTACCCTTCAGTGAGTTTTTAGTGAAGGATATGAAAAGAATCTTTTGTTGTTTTTTGTACGAGGTACTTTTTGACTTTTCCGAAAAAAGTACAAGAAGAATGTTTTTTTTAACTTATACAGCATGAATGGATTTTTAAAACATTATTTCCAAGAAGCTTCCTTTACAAGTTTTCAAGTTTATTTTTAATCAACTTCTTTTTGTTTAAAATTATAAGACATGTTAAGAAAGGAAAATGTTTTTGAAGTTGAAAGGATATTTTCCTCAAGAATGGAGTTCAAGTGTTTTATCAAAATTATTTTCCATCTAAGATAATATAGGGTTCTATTTCGATCCCTATTATTACATTGATTTGATTATCTTGTGATGGAATTATTTTTATGAATTCCTTTATCTTATATGAATTGTTTTATGATGTCTTGTTGTTTAAGAATCCCATTTTTATTACATGGGTTATGCAATGATGTATGGTTTATGATTTTGTGGCACACATAATAATGGTATCATTATGAGATGGGTGGGACCTATATCTCCCTCCAATGAATTGGGTAAATATTCTATATCTCATGAGATAGACATGGCTGGAACGGTAGGTTATACCGGTTCAGTGAAACAGGACTGAAACGAGGAGTGAACTCGGTTCATAAATGGACTTTGTCCACTAAGATAGTCTTGGCAATGAGTCTTGACTAATAAGAAATGATTATCTATGATTATGTGTGTATGCCACAAAGTTTCATGTTTTATGTTATGATTATTGGGATTCCATTTGACTACTATGATTTATCCCATGTTATGAAATTATGATCTCTTTTGCAGGTTAAGATTTCCAAATGATATATTCTTATGAATATGATGTGATTGATACTTCTTTTGTTTACCCTGATTGAGCATTTGAGCTCACCCTTTTATGTTTTCTTTTCCCCAGGATATAAATAAAGGTTTTAGGTAAGAAAAAAAAGGGAAGATATTTATGGGAGATGTTGAAGATATTTCACCATGATTAGAAGATTACGTTCCGAGTTTCCAAAGACACTAAACTATTACGGTCCTTGTGTGTGTGTTTTTGTTATGTACTATGTATTCCACAAAAGTAATGTGATATCTATGTACGTCAAGCTTCGGCTCTCTATAGTTGGTATCAGAGGAAAGGTTTAGTCAACCTTTGGAAACTAGGATGCGAGAACTTTAGTGAGATCCCTAGAGATATTTCTAAGGTATGTCTAGGGATGTACCTAAGGTTAAGTATAAGTATAGGTTATAGTCCTAGAATCGCTCTAACGATCTTAGAATTAAACCTAAGATGTTAGACATTGAAGGTACTCCCCCTTTATTATGTAGTTTTCCCTAGCATGATTTATTCCTCTCACACTATTCTTTTTGGGTTTTAGATGATGGCTGGAACCCGAAAGAACCGTGTTGATCAATGCAATGGACAATGAAATGATTGTCCTCCTGAACAAACAAATTTTATGGGATATGGAGTGAAAAATCTTATTGCTATACTTACACAAGCTATGAATCATTATGGACTTCCAAATGAGCAGAGAAGGGAACAATATTATATTGAGTGCTTCATGAGGCAACACCCACCTTCTTTCAGTGGGTCTTCTGATCCATTTGTTGCTGAACAATGGATCAGTACCACTGAAAAGATATTTTCAGTTCATCAATGTTCTGAACATGATAAAGTCATCTTAGCAGTATATCATTTGGAAGGTGAAGCTGATCAATGGTGGAATCTTATCAAGAATACGAGGAAAAGAGAAGAAATTGAGTCCATGGAATGGGACGAGTTCAAGAACTTATTTTTCAATAAGTACTTCCCGCGTATTCTTATAACAAATATGGAGAAGGAGTTTCTTGAACTAAAGCAAAAGGATGATGAATCTGTTGGTATATACGAAGAAAATTTTACAAGGGTTGCGAGGTATGCATCTAGATTTATCATCCAACCTGAAAGTAAAGTTGATCGATTCTTCAGTGGCTTAAAACCAAATCTTCGAAGGGAATTAGCTATAAGAGACTTTAGTAGCTATGAAGAAATTGAGTGTTGTGATATCAAGTTAGAAATGGAAGTTGGTATTACTTATCCATCTCATAGTTTTGACATGAAATGAAAGAAAGAGTTCAAGGAGAAATCTCAGAATAATGGTGAAAAGAAGATGAATGTTTCCTTATGCTAAAAGTGTGGAAAGAAGCATGGTGGCGATTGTCTTAAAGGGACAAGTAAATGTTTCAAATGTGGAAAGGAAGGTCATCAGGCATTTGAGTGCCAAAATTATGGGGAGAAGATGTCTAATGATGCAAACAAAGGAAGGGATAAACAGAATGAACCTACTACACTTCAATGCTTCAAGTGCAAGTAAATGGGGCATTATGCTAATAAATTCCCTAATCCAAGGGTTAGTGATGATCGACATGAGAAACCACTTAAGGCAAAGGACAAAGGGAAGTCACATGCGATCACCATTGGCGATGTTGAATATGATAATGATGTGGTGGAATGATTAAGTGTTTATGTAATGGGATTCCAAAATAATGTTTTATATAGTATCATGGAATATTGGAATATTTATGTATTGGTCTACTGTGGTTTTCAATAATATTATGGTACCGCTATCCATGGAAAGTGATTGAGATATTTTTGGAAAAAAGATGATATGCGCATAATGAAGGGAAAACGAGAAAATGAAATATTTGACAGTAATCATGAGCTCATGATTGATATAAGGACTAAGTGATATCATGGTTTGAGTATATATAATTTTGAGGATTTTGGTATGTGGAAAGTGTTAGCTTTTAACTGCATTCATGTTTTCACTAAGGTTCAATGGGTATTCAAGAGAATACATGATTAAGGCCTTTGAATGTTTGGAATGTGACCAACAAGACATATCTTATGATATATGGGGATCAACGATGGTATTAAATCTCTGGTAATCATTTTCACTATATTATGAGAGTGGACTGCAGCATTATAGATAAGCCTAAGGATTGGAATGGATTATGTTGGAAATAAGTTAGTATTATTTAAGGATAGAAGTTTTTCGATATTATTGATGGGATTTTATAGTAATATAGTTTTAGAAAAAGGACAACATGCAGGACGGGCGATAGCCCATCGCGTCGGACAAGGCCGTGGGAATCGAACCCACAACTGAAGTGCGACTGGCCTTTATCGCCTACCACTGGCCTACAGGAAGTCCCTGGTTTGTAAAAATTAGTTTTATTTTATTAATCAGTATGATATATGAAGTATAAGTCCATTTTAGGAACCATATATGATTAATCTCACCATAGTTGGACTTAAGTATATTTGAAAACTTTTGCTAACCTTTTGTTTGAAACAGATGGAATAACCCATCATTCAATCACATGATCTGTTAGAATTTCACAAATAACAAATTCAACTTCATTTCTTTAAGAGATGAAGCGGAAATTGTTCAAAGCATGAACAACAGTGAGATAGTACCAAAATCAAGAAAGTATTTCTTCAAATTCAAAATTTTCAACTTTAGGGAAATGATATTGAAAACCAAAAATGTTGTCCTAGTGCTCTTATATCCGATGAATTAGATGGTACCTTAGATAATTAAAATCTATGACTTTGTGATTGTTGGCTTTTTCATAGCCATGTTCTCTACCACTCTCCTTCAGAACATGATGATTAGATTTCTCTTCCATATCCATATTTTCACCTATGTGGAAACCCAGTGATTAGTTTATTTGGGTAACCATTACGTTTCATACTTTTGTTTTTAATGATTGTTTTTGGTATTCCTTTTTACGATGTGGGTTTCTATTAAAGAAACTTTTGAGTAGTAAACCAATTATAACCCCGACGAATTTCGAGGGTGAAATTCATTTTATGGGGGGTAGAATGTAACACCCCGAGATTTTCTGAAAAATATTCTTTTTAATTTCATTAATGTCTTTTGTTATATTCTACACCAAAATGAGCTTGCACAACACGCATCTTTGACTTGCCTTGCATTAAACGCAATCACGACCTTCCTCGATAGCGTGTGTAGTACGCAATACCGAGTTTCACTAAACAACGATATGCTTAAAACTAGTTGTTATGAATAGTTATAACCACTTTTTTAAATTTTGTAAATTTTATTTTTCAAAATGGACTTCATTTTTGGATTCGGAATATCTAAATTAGCTTAGGGTGAAATTTTGGTACATTTCGGATAACTATCATTTTCTAATGAATAGTGAAAATTACTAAATTTTAATTAAAAACAACCTTTTTAATCAAAATAATTAATAGTGATAAATTATTAATTTGAGTGGTTTTAAAGTATATTTAGAATATATTTTTACAATTTAATACAATTTTGGTCATTGTATGTAATTATACATTTAAACCAGACATAAATAAGTGTCAATCTTTTGATAGTTATTATCTCTTAAAAACACGCTATTTGTTTTGACGACGGGAATTAATTTTTAAATTAATTAATGCAACTAATATGTTTTGAATTTGGAAAAATAGACATCATTTTTGAGTTCATAATATCAAATATAGCTTAGGCCTAATTTTTGGTATTTTTCTGGAAACTTTCATTTTTTGATGAATAGTGAAACCACTAAGTGGTAGTTAAAAAACTGAACTTTTCATAAAACATAATTTTAACGCTTCTGTGAGTGGAATTTCGAAAATCCAAGAGACACGGTTAATATCAAAGACAAAAATTTGGTTCAATGAGATGAAAATAATTTTTGGTGAATAGTAACTTTTTACTTTTTTTTACCACGGTTAAAAGTAAATAGGGTAATTAAGGGTAAAAATGATATTATTATTATCCTAACACATGTCCTAATTCTATTGGATAAGTGTAATTCGACCAAAAACAACCTTAGGGATAAAATATGACCATTTAGACCCACTTGGATTAGATTAGGACATTTATTATTAATTTATTTAAAGAAGGGTTAAAATAGTTAAAATCAATGTTTAATAAGTAAATCATTTTTAATATAGGGTTATGCATAAGATAAATTCGACTATAAATACTCATTAGAAATATAAAAATATTTCCTACATAATTGTATTTTATTTGTAATTTTTAGACATTAAATAATGTAATTTATTTATGACACAACGATGATGCAGTAATTATCTTATTAATGAAATATTGACATAATTGATGTTATAAATACCCAAAGAAATGTAATTTGACACTTTTTATGAATTAAACTAATTTTATAGGTTAATATGACATGTTAGTGTTGAATGAATTAACGTTTTTTGAACTAATCATTCTGTTATGATTATCACAAAAATCAATTACTAAATAGTGTCAAAATTGACATATAATAGTTTTTAAAACAAATATTATACTATTAATTATTATTTTATGCCTAAAAATCTATGGTTCGGCCAAATGACTTAGATAAGGTTATATATATTAATAATAAACAACTTGGGGTTCTTTTGGCTTCTTATAGTAGGTTTATTAACCTTATAGTGTAAGAACACAAAAAGACACTGTAAAAGTAAAATTATCTAACTTAAAGTTAAATATAAATGATAAGGTTAAAATAGGAACCCAAACTTGTCTAAATTCTATTTGATGAGAGGATTTCGACCCATCCCCACCTTAGCTTAGAAATAAATCAATTTGGAGATATTTAAAACCAAATTTTACTTTATAATAAAATAATATGTTTAGTTATTCCAAAGGTACCCCTCTCCTCCCTTATAAAAGGGCACCTCCTCCCTCTCTTCCTCACACCACATTGAGCCTTCATGCTCGGACAACCCCTGCCAAATTCTCTTATCCACTTCCCTAGAAACAACCTATAGGTCCTTGTCTTCTTCAAAGACCAATTTTAGTGCCCTAAGAAGAGGACTCAAAGAGGCTCTTCAAAGAAGAGGTAATGCCCGTTACCGATTCTTTAATATTTATTTCTTCTTGCACTTCTTCTTATTTAGATGTTTCATCATGAAGTAATAACATCAGTATCACTCATATAATTATATGTTATTATAAGAATTAAACAACCCTATTTCACCATCTATCCATCCTACGGAAAATGAAATCACCGCGCGTGCGTACGTACAGAATATTATCTCCACGTTGTGGTGTAATCTATTTTCCACCACCACCTTACTTGGATGGGTATAATGGTGTAAATAATAACTATATATTATTATTTTAAAGTGATATTGATTCTGAAATAGTATACATACACTCCAATACTGTCCCACGATCATGAGAATGATATCATCGCTCGTGCGTACGTACGGACTACCGTCTCCACGATGCGATGAGATTCATTCTCCACGTTAACCATTCATGAATGATTATAAAGTATATATAATAAGTAATCATGAAATATATTACATAATAATGATACTGGATTTATGTATATATATATATATGTCATCTACTTAATTCCATTATACTCAATAAGGAAATGAAAACAGCGTTTATGCGTACGTACGGCCTACCGTCTCCATGAACGGTGTATTTCTTTCCATTTACTGATTTATTATATAGATGTATATTATGAATATATATTATATATAAATCATGTTTTATATTATTAATTAAGTAATCATGATCTAATTAATCATATGAATAATTACAAGTCAAAACACGGATGACAAATGAAACGATTTTACCCAAAATGCTCTTTAACATGGAATTTAAAAAAGAATGGGTAATATAAAGTCATAAGTGAACCATATATGATATAATAACAATGAGTATGATTCTGTAATAATTCAATGACATTATTTAAATCATTATACAGGAGGTTTGGACACTTACGAAGCAGATCGGACCAAAGGTAAGGGAAAATATCACAATCTCATTTTTATCCAAGATTGTTTATACTTTGGTATTTACTGGGGTGTATTTTATCATCCAAATACATGTTCCATCAATATTTAATATTGTTTCCATCCACTTACAATATTTTAAATCCATTTTTACCCTTCAGTGAGTTTTTAGTAAAGGATATGAAAGGAATCTTTTGTCGTTTTTCGTACGAGTTACTTTTTGACTTTTCCGACAAAAGTACGAGAAGAATGTTTTTTTTAACTTATACGACATGAATGGATTTTTAAAGCATTATTTCCAAGAAGAGTCCTTTAAAAGTTTTCAAGTTTATTTTTAATCAACTTATTTTATTTTAAAATTGTAAGACATGTTATGAGAGGAAAATGTTTTTGAAGTAGAAAGGATATTTTCCTCAAGAATGGAGTTCAAGTGTTTTATCAAAATTATTTTCCATCTAAGATAATATAGGGTTCTGTTTCTATCCCTATTATTACATTGATTTGATTATGTTGTGATGGAATTATTTTTATGAATTCCTTTATCTTATATGAATTGTTTTATGATGTCATGTTGTTTAAGAATCCCATTTTTATGACATGGGTTATGCAATGATGTATGATTTATGATTTTGTGGCACACATAAGAATGGTATCATTATGAGATGGGTGGGACCTATATCTCCCTCCAATAAATTTGGTAAAGATTTTATATCTCATGAGATAGACATGGCTGGAACGGTAGGTTATACCGGTTCAGTGAAACAGGACTGAAACGAAGAGTGAACTCGGTTCAGAAATGGACTTTGTCCACTAAGATTGTCTTGGAAATGAGTCTTGACTAATAAGAAATGATTCTTTATGATTATGTGTGTATGCCACACAGTTTCATGTTTTATGTTATGATTATTGGGATTCCATTTCACTACTATGATTTATCCCATGTTATAAAATTAGGATCTCTTTTGCAGGTTAAGATTTCCAAAAGATATGTTCTTATGAATATGATGTGACTGATATTTCTTTTGTTTACCCTTACTGAGCATTTGAGCTCACCCTTTTATGTTTTCTTTTCCCCAGGATATAAAGAAAGGTCTTAGGTAAGAAAAAAAAGGGAAGATATTTATGGGAGATGTTGAAGATCTTTCACCATGATTAGAAGATTACGTTCCGAGTTTCCAAAGACACTGAACTATTACGGTCCTTGTGTGTGTGTTTTTGTTATGTACTAAGTATTCCGCAAAATTAATTTTATATCTATGTACGTCAAGCTTCGGGTCTCTACATACATAATGGTATTTTATTTATAATGTTTAGAAATTAAATAATTAAATTTATTTATGACACAATAATGATGTAGTAATTACCTTATTAATTAATGATTAAAATAATTGATATTATAAATATCAAAATAAATGTTATTTGAAACTTTTAATGAATTCCAATAATTTTCTAGGTTAATATTACATGTTAGGGTTTATTAAATGAATTTTTTTTAAAGTAATAATGCTGTTATAAATTTAACAAAAACAAAATACTAAATAGTGTCATAATTGACATAAAAAAGTTTTTAAAACAAATATTATATTATTAATTGATATTATATTCTTAAAAATATAAGGTTCTATCAAAGGGATTAAATAATATTATATATGTCATTAATAAAACACTTTAGGTTCTCTTAGAAGTTTATATTAATTTTATTAACCATATAATATAAAAATAAAAAGAGACATGGTAAATGTCAAACTATTTAACTAAGAGTTAAATCTAAAAGTTAATGTTAATACAGTGACCCAAACCTGTATAAAACGTATTGGTTGAGTTTTTTTCGACCCATACTCAACTTAGCCTTTAAATAAATCTTTTTAGAGACATTAGAAACCAAAAGTGATTTTATTATAAAATAATATTTCAATCTTTTCCTAAGGTTCCCCTCACCCCTCTTATAAAAGGGCACTTCCCCTTCTCTCAAATTCACACCTTCCAAGACATTTGGCTAGGACAAACTCTACCCAAATATACACTAAAATTTCCTCCCTTCATTCTAGAGGCCTTACTTTACTCATAAATCTATCTTAAGGTGCCCTTTTAATCAAATCGAAAGGAAGAACTCGAAGAAGAGGCAAACATTTCATCACCCCTTTCAAGTTCTTTTCTTCTTCCAATTTATATTTCTTTCTTGTTTACATTCTAAAATAATAACTCCAGTATCTTCTACATATTGTGATGTTATTATAAAAATGGTACAACCATATTCATTATTCGATCCATCCAATAAATGACAAAATCACCATACGTGCGTACGTACGGATTACCGTCTCTACGTCGTGGTGTAGTTTGTTATTCAAATACTTCATCATTTGGATGGGTATAATAATGAGTATAAATGATGTAAATAATAAATATAACTTGATAATGATTCTGTATATATGATATAACATCCAATTTTATATGATTTTAATATCAAAAGAATGATATTGTCGCTCGTTCGTACGTACAGATTACCGTCTCCATGAACGCGATGAGATTCATTCTACATCTTATCCATTCAAGACTAATTTTCATTTGATAATTGTAAATAATATTTAAAGACTTAATATAATTCTGAATAGGAATATGATACATCCTATACATAACAAACATTACCTACATAACAAATCATATAAAGGAAAATGAATCAGTTAACACCCGAAATGATGATACTACTGGAATATCATTAACAAATCAATATTAGAATATCATATTTGATATCATATTAATGTATATGGTTATTTTATAATTTAATAAAACTTATTCCACCATTATACCAGAGGTTGACCTACACTCAACCAAGGAAAAGTAAAAGGTAAGGTTTAATTTCACAGTCTATTTATTATCTAAGGTTGTTTTTACGTAAGTATCTACTAGGACCTCTTTATCATCCACATCCATGTTTCTTATAAATGTATTCCAAATAATTTTTACTATTTACTAAACTATGGGTTAAAGTCATTTATTACCTTGTTTTAATTCTTATAAAATTGTTTGAAAGGAATCTTTCTGTCGTTTTCCAAACAAGGTACCTTATGACCTTTTCGACAAAATTAAGGTAAGAATGTTTTTTATACGGCGGGTGTGGCTATATTCCACCGTTATAACAACGTTGAAGCTTCCCTTACAAGTTTATAAGAATATTTTCAAAATAAATGTTTCCTTTTATAATTATATGACTTTTAAATTATTTTAAAATAGAAAGATATATTTCTCTAAAAAAGTTTTGATTTCATCTATGTCAACATCCTTTGATGGATTTTATGCTTATTTGAAGTTAATTTATTATTGTACAAAACATCCATATTGTATTGAAGGTTTTGTGATATGTTTGACTGTGGATGTTTTATTTTTACACCATTCATGGTTTATGGATAATGTATTGACATTTAGTATGCTATTTTTAATACGAATGTTTATGTTATGTTTAAACGTTTTCATACGAGGAATGCATTAGACTTCATAAGTGATGGGTGGAGACCACTATATCTCATCAATGCATCGGTAGGTATGATGATACAAACTAGATTCTTGGCACAAGGACTTGGCAAAATCTTATTTGTAGTCTTAGCACAAGGCCTTTACTATGTGGTTATGAAGTTTGGAATTATGAATTCTATCATTATAAAAGTGGCTATTGATATTGGATGTGATTATTCGACTAGTAGAATATTCATGTGAATAAGTAAATGGAATTATTTGATTTTAACATTTCCATATTATGCTTAATTTTATGTTTAAATGGCTTTTGTTTTAGTCTTATACATTTCCTTAAATATTTATGATTATTTATGATAGTTTTCGCTATATTGTTATCCTTAATGAGAATCTGAGCTCACCCCTTTCTATGTTTTATTTTTCATAGGATGTGAAGAAGTATATTCTGACTGACCTGCAGGGATAGTCTAAGGGTTATGAGTGCTGCCTATGGAGACTATGTTGTTGTAGTTTTCATTTTATAATGTATTGTAAAACTTATGAATGTATCTAGTATTTCCAAGGATACTAAACTAATCGGTCTTTCAAGACCTGATCTTCTCTGATCATGCCAATGTTATGTAATAATTCACTGACTCTGGGAATATGGGGTCGGATCATTACAAAAAGGATTCATGATATACTATGTCAAAGTACAATATATACACCATTAAAAGTGAATTGGAATATTACAACAAAGAAGTCTGAATGGAATGTAAATTGAGATGAAATACCTTATAAACACCGTACCCTTATGTTAAGGATAAATCAACAACATAATTATGTGGTAAAATATAAATACACTATATATGATTAGATATTAAGTGTAAATAAATCAGTGGACATTCACACATATTCTTGAAAAAATAACACCAATGACTTGGATGTTTAACTCAATGAATTGAAATTTATTTACGATTACTCTTGTCAAGTTCATATCAATAACTTGAGAAATTATCAATGGAGTGATTATATGTATTAAAATTATATCCACACAAAGAGGAGTGTAAATTAATATCGAAATAATAAATAGTGATTCCACACATAATCATGGAGTAAAATAATCAATGAAGTATTCGTAAAGCCCAATGAGTGGAAATTGAAAATTTAAATTTCCTTACCGATTTGGTAACTCACGAAACATACACCCCATGAAAAAAAGATCATGAAATAAAGTTGTAAATACCAATAGATTAAATTATATTACACAAACAATACAATCATTTCCTGTATATACACCACACAAAAGTAAATAGTGGATACATCATGAATCTCACGGGAATAAGAAGTGAGATAAAATCCCCTTTCCACATTGTAACCAATCAAGTCGTATGTCCAAAAGTTAATAACAACCAAATAATTCATGGAATACCATGAATATAAAGAGAATAATTATAATATATATCAAATGGCAGTACACAATACACCACATGCAATAAATAAGTGGTGAAAAATGGAAGTATCATAGAATTAAAAGTGAGATAAGAAACCCCTTACCTCAAGTCGGACAAGTCTTGTATGTTCCTTGTCCTTCTTGAATAATAATAATTAGTTAATTTATAATTTATTAAGAAATTTTTTCAAGTTTATTATTCATTTTAGATCACTTATTTCCTTTCTATAACAATTAGTTAATTACTTGAGTTTATATTGGATATTTTATCGATGTTCGGAACTTGAGTCAAAAATGAACTTGTTATAATAACAATTTTTCCAGGTGGTCAAAAGTCCATTATCTCCAGAATGATATACATGATTTATATATCATATATATAGTATATATCTAGTATATATATATTTTTATAACAGTATGTAAAATTTAGAGATAAGAAATGAAATGCACCGTTCTTGGAGATGGTAAGTCGAACATACGCCTAAACGCTACTTTCATTTCTATTTTTTATTTTAATGGAATTAAAACATAATGATACATGGGTATATTATAATTCCATTATATTATCATATATAATATCATTAACTCCATCCTTTAAATTTCCCACATACGGAATTAACGATTCATATCACATTGAGGGGGTGGTAGTCTGCACTTCCTCAAATGAAATTATCGTGTTTTTCCCATAATTGAAACCATAAAGGAATGATATAAATGGAAAATACATAAGAAAAAAGAAAATATAAACATAATATATATCATATATAAATAAAATTCCATATTAATTGACACCATGAGAGGTGGTAGGAGATAATTTAACAATCATCGTTTCATGAGGCGTTAGTTTTCCATCCACAGAAACAATATATTGATTACCCATAAGATGGAGGTGTGTGTAAGTGTAGTTTGAATAATTCTAATAAAAATAGACTAGTATATTGAGGATACTGTTGTTGTTATAAAATAAAGTAGTAAAAATATTTTAGGGGTTGGAGAAGTAAAATAAAAGAAAAGAAGTCAAGAGAAACCATTACCTTTAATATGAGTAACTCCCTTTGGTTTGAACCAAACAGACATATTGAAGTGACTCTTGCCTAAGGTAAGGTTTCTAGGTGTAAGAGATGAATCTTTAGTGATTATTTGGGAGGGGTTTGGATGAGACAAGGGGCTTGAGTGGTGTGAGGAAAGGGTTATATGTGGTATCCTTTTATAAGGGAGAGGAGGGGCTCTTTAGGAATGTTTGAAAATGTTAATTTATTATAATCTTATCTTTAGTTTCAAAAGGTCCAAAAATAATTATAGACCAATATAAGATGACATATGTTCGAAATAAAATCATAAAATAATAATTGGATTGGTTTTGGATATTGTTTTAATATTAATAATCATATTTATTTAAATCATTTACTAATGAGGTAAATACTGCATCAATATTGTTTCATAAATCATTTAATTTATTTGATGTCCAAAAATTATAGAAAAACTACCATAATTTATGAAATAATTTTATGTTTCCAATTATTATTTATAGTCGAAAATATTACTTATATAACCCCATGTAAAAATTGATATACTAAAAGATATTTGTTAATGTCATTTTATTCTTTACTTTAAGTTAATTAAAATAAAGTGTCAATATCAATATTGAGTGGATCCATGGGGTCCCAAAATCGACCCAACGATGCTCATGGTTGTCCATGACTCATCCAATAAGGTTGAGACAAATGTTAAGGTAATTTTTTATTATTATAATTTTCTTTTTACCTTGAATTACCCTATTTACCTTTAACCGTGGTAAATAAAAGTCAAAAGTTACTATTCAGTAGAAATTATTTTCATCTTATTGAACCACATTTTACTTACTAATAACAACCATGTATGTCGGATTTTCGAAATTCAATTCATAGAAGTGTTAAAATTTCCTTTAAATGAAAAAGTCTATTTTTTTACTACTACTATGTTGTTTTACTATTCCTCAAAAATAGATGTTTTTCAGAAAAAAATAAAAAACAAATTAGATAATTCTATATTTGATATTATGAATTCAAAAATGATATCTATTTTACCAAATCCAAATCATTTAAGTTACATTAATTAATTTAAAAATAATTCCCGTTGTAAAAAAATTGCATGTTTTTAAGAGACAATAACTATCAAAAGATTGACACTTGTTTATATATAATTTTGAAGTGAAATTAATTACAATGAATAAAATTTTATTAAATGGTAAAAATATATTCTAATTATACTTTCAAACCCTTCAAATTTATAATTTATTACTATAAATTTTTTTATTAAAAAATTTGTTTTCAATTAAAATTTACTATTTTTCACTATTCACCCAAATATGAAAGTTATCAGAAAAACAACATAAATTTATTGAAACTAATTTTTTATATTCAAATTCAAAATAAGAAGTTTATTTTGTTAAATTGAATATATAGAAAAGTGTCAAATATTGGATTTAAAATGGGTTCACCCTTAAAAGGCGGTAAAATTGCATTTTTTTTTAAAAACATATTTTATCTGAGAAAATAAATTGAATTTGTTCTTATATTATGTCAAAGAAACACATAATATAGATGGTAAAATTATATGGAATATATAACATTCAAAATTTAGTTAATACTATTCATAACTACTTTTGAACTCCTAGTTTGGTAAGTCATCGTGCGCTCGAACTCAGTGTTGTGTGAGGTGAAAGCTATTGAATTATTTTAAAGAGATAACATACTATGAAAACTTTGGTTTTTTCAATACACTGAAATGATACTGAAGATATTCAGTATAGAATAATTCATGTGCGGATTGTTGCGAGCATCATATGGCATTCATCTTTCCATGAAAATGTGTCCTTAAACCCACGAGGAAAGATATATAATTGAATGGATTCCATACGCATAAACAATTGAGTCTATAATGTATGGAATTCTATGTAATAAGATATATGTCGCCTATGCATTGAGTGAGGTAGGATGATATCGAGCTGATCTAGGTGACCACCATTGGATGGTAGTCAAGACTATCCTTAAGTATCTATGGAGTACTTTGGATATGATCCTAATTTTTGGAGGATAGGAGGAACTAGTCATCAAAGGATATACATATTCTAGTTTCCATACTAATTAAGATGAAATGAAGTCAAAAACGAGATACATATTCAGTTTAAATGGAGGTGTTGTGAGCTGGAAGAGCTCAAAGCAACGTGTGGTAGCATATTCAATAGTAGATTCCGAGTATATCACTGCTTCTGGGGAAGCTAAAGAAGTAGTTAGGATGCGGAGAATTTCCAAAGAGATGGATGTGTTACATAGTAGTAAATATACCATCACACTTTATTGTGATGATAATCCAGCATTGGTTCTCACAATAGAGATATGGTCACATCAGTGGATGAAGAAAATACTATGGAAGTATCATAGCTTGAGGGATTTTTCTCAGAGAGGTGAAGATGCAGTGAGCAGTATTTCCACAAAAGAAAATGGGGCAGACCCCTTGACAAAATCCTTAACTTAGAAGAAACATGATCATCATGTGCTGTCTAGAAGACTGAAAGTAGTAGGCAGTTGGCTCTAGTCCAAGTGGGAGTTTGTTGGAGTTGGTGTCCTAGAACCAACTATTTGTACATTGATTACTTAAATATTTAATATATTTAAATATTTAAAATATTATTACATGTTTTTCATTGGTCTCTATGAATATAATGTAATAATGTCCTAGAGTATTTGTTGCATTAATAATGTCATAGATGTTCCCCGCTATGATGAGAACCTTGATGTTCTATGACAATATTCTTAAATATAGTTATTCGGTTGGATGACATACTATGATGGGTCACATAGTATACCGACCATCAGGTGTGAGTAATCGTAAATAAATGAGAGTTCTCATGTAGTCTGCACATTGTAATCACTAATATGGGAGAATATAATAACAGACCCACCAATAAGAATTCAACATATTTTAGTGTCATCAGATATTTTTATCTCAGAGTATATGTAATGGTCCTAAGAATTTAAAATTGTCATTAATGTGTGTCATTACTCACACAAATTTATTTACTAACAAAATCCATCATGCTATATGTTGGAGGGTGGTAGGGTCCATTGGGTACGTCACGAATTACATATAATTAATAGATAATTCAAGGAAGGATTTGTCCCTTCTATTTATGGAAGTTTTTATCTAGGCCCTTTAATTAAAATAGAACCATCACCCTAAATTTCATGGACATGGTGTATCAACAAGTTTATTTCAGGTAGTTAAAGAAAGATGTATCAAGAAAACAGGTTGATGACACTACCATTAAGCCTTCTTAATGAGATATTGATAAAAAGGGTTTGTATTACATAGTGAGCCTTCGTGTGTGGATTTCATCAATGTAACTCTATGTTATTTTTCTTGGGTATCTTGACCTATTTCTAGATAGTACTTTTGGATTATCGGCAAGCCCACCTAATTCCAATGAGAAATAATCCTAGACGGTCACAGACAAAGTGTTTCTTGCAGTCTTGATTAAATTCTATTTGAATTTAATTAATGGAATAAATATTATTCTCAAGACCATGGAATAATTTCATTCAAGATAAAATGATCTCATAAATTAAATAAAATATATTTATTTTATTGGACATTTAATAAATATTTATTTACTACTTTGTAAATAAAATATTTATTTATGAGAATAATTTATTTATTCATTAGGGTGTTCAATAAATGAAAGTGGTGTTTGACCATAGAAAGTTCAGTACCGTAGTAAAATAATTATTTGAAATATGGTAAATAATTATTTAACAAGTTGGAACAAGATAAAATAATAATAACACGGTTTTCATTATGCGGAATGAGATTTAATTTATGAATCCTTTTTTCACAAGTTGGAAAACAACGAATAATGGTGTTGTTATTGTTATTATGTAGCATGGGTTTTCTCTAAGGTTATGAATATATTTAATTGTTGGTACACAATTAAATATTGTAACTAAAGCCCCATATTGTTAAATAGATAGGTGCGTCTATTGTGCCATTATGCCTCGTGAACTAAATTTCCAAGTGTGAGAGAATTGTGGAGCCAAAACAATTTCTCTATCGAATCATCTCCTCTCTACTCTCAATAATGAGAGAAGTTATTCAAGATAGAAGAACAAGTGATCAAGAATTACTGAAAAAATACACTTACTTCACTGTTCTAGAACCTGGAGAATGAGTGGTGTCGATTAGAGCCCATCAGAGCACATTTGGATCACCAATTGAGGGATTCTGGTACGGATTCTTGTAAGAACAATGAGAAAATCCATAAGGGTCATTACATATAATCAAAATCACCAACGAAGAAAGTACTGAAGATCCAGGTATTTAATTTCAGCATAAATTATTTATATTAATTATAAAATGATGCACAATATCCTCTCTCTAGGATCTGGTTCCCTTTTCTTATTTTTTCTATATCATCGAAATTAATATGTGGATAGTGTCATTTATTGTTGTATTAATCCTAGATTGGTCATCGATTACAGAAAAGGAAAAGTTGGGCCCTCCCAACTGCCATTCTTCCGCTATGTTCGGATCCTATAGAACCAACCTCAAAAAGAAACTAAATTGAATATAACTAAAAATCCCAAAAATTTATAGACCTATCGTTCCATTCCATGTAACCACATGAAGAAATGGAAATTGAACATATTATCATTTTTTATAGATGTTAAGGTAAATTTATCTCTATTTTGAATTAACTACAAATTATAAATAAGATCATCCTTACATTTTATATCTGATCGACCAAACATTGTAAATCATATTAACCATATGTTGAAGTCAATAGACCACATTTTGAAGTTAATCAACCATATGTGGAAAATAATGACTTATTGTAAAGTGTGGCTTACCTTGAGCATGGACTTAATGTAATTCATCACATACTGAGATATCAATTTGCCATGCCTTACAGGTGTATTTTATATGATTCTATCTTTTTCCTACTCTTTATTTTTTGTACATTATAATTTATTCAAGTTTTTGTTAAAGGTTTTCATTGATCTCATTGTTTCTTATATACTTATTTATTATCTTAATGTGGAAATATTTTTTTGGGAAAAATTATATTCCATTTTAAATACTCATCACATGAGTTAAAATCTCACACTGGTGTCTTATAAAAATGGGTATTTTAAATTCAAATTGTTTGGAATTTTAATAGACTGCCTTGCATTCTTTATGGTAATATTCCAATCGGATTTAGTGATTTTTATTATTTATTTTCAGTTATATATTAATTATACTAACATATTACATTTTACATCCTATTTTAAATTTTATATATTAACATGGAATATTTTTCATGTGCATTCAATGAAGTTACATAAATATTTTTCACTAGGAAGGATGAAGTGAAACAATTTTCTTTCATTTTCTTTCAATGAAAGAAGTCTATATATTGAGTTTTATAGAACTTATAAATTTTTTTTGAGGGTATTCATGAACAATACTATGTGATACAACTTGATGATATATTACTGATCTTGGTTTAACTTTATTCATTTGATCAATTACTACTAAGATAACCTTACATCCTTGAAACTAAAATCTATTCATGTTCATTAGGTTTATGTCATTATTATTATTCTAATTTTCTTTTTTCTTAATCATGTATGAGTTATACAACCCATAAAATGTAGGATTTCAGTTTTAATTTCCCATAAAAAAGTTTGGTATTTTTTTATTCCTCTAAGTGAACCAAATGCAGTGTAATTGGGATGTGACTCCAAGTCTAAAAAATTGAGTTGTGGGATTTGAATCTAGGTCAAGATAAGATTTATTGAGATTTTTCTCAAGTGTTTTAAAAGAGAGTTGTTAAGGGTTTTGAATCCCTTAAAAATTAATAGATTTAATAGATAGTTTGTGAAATATGTATCTATGTTTAAGAGTTGTAAAGAGTAGATTAAGATCATTTTGATCTGAACTACTAAAAAAATTACTATTTTCATTTTTCATTTTATTTCCTATGTATTAATTACTAACTTTGATAATAACTCATTAAATTTTTTTAAAGAGGTAAATTCACACCCCCCATATTCACCATTTTGATATTCTCACATTGATACCTAGAATAACTATTTTAATAACAATTATCAATACCAAACATAATCTCTTTTATCATAATATATCATAAGACAAACTTACAGAGAATCTTTATTTTTACTGCACTTTTAGGGTTTCTCTAAACTCATCACATCACTATATAATTTTTGTCACATCTTGATGTGATAGTTGGATAAAACCTTCCCACTAAACTATTAAGTGATTAACATCAATGCTGTAAGACAGTTTGAATAATTTTGATACTAAGGAACCATATTCTTTAATGATCAACTTATTAAAAAATTATACTCCTTTACTCCATAATATCCAATGTTACTATGTTCTTTTGTTTTATATTTATAAATATTTCTATGTTCATAATAATAATCATACTTCAACCCATTTTCTTTAAAATTATCCCTTGAAATCCAATGGAAACTAATGTAACTCTTTCCATTAATATTTTTCTAGCATACCCTAATCCTTTTAGGCTGCAAAGTGGCATTCAATTTGTATTTTGACTGAAATAATATTATATTTGTTAACATTGAACATCTCTAAGAATACACATACAATAAATATCCTCTTATACACTATATAATCATCATAATATCATTCTAGGATACACAAACTCTTATTTTAGAAATAACTCTTATTCCCTTTAGTGGGAGTATTTAACAAAAAAATTGTCTCTTCTATATCAAATATGATATTCAAAGTGTTTGGAATATTTTATTGAAAATATAACTATACTTTAAAATATTCCACTAATGTTGGGATCATATCCATCATATTTTAAGGAATCCCAAGATAAAAAGATTTATCATAGATTCACTATTTTATCCTTCATATTCTATCCAAGTTTGTTATTGAATATGAAGAATCAGGATCCACTAATATTAAAACTATCATATCTAATTATTCATAAAAATATTTTTTAACAAAAAAAATTTGATATCGTATAATATAATTAAAATAAAAATAAACATTATTTACATAGATCTATATAATCTTTATATATTCTTTTGCATTCTTCATTATGAATAATCCATCCCTTTGTTCATCATTTTATTACAAACTACAATATATATTAATTATTTCCTTTATTTTAAGATCCTATATATTTATAATATTTTTAAAGTATACATTTATTATCTTATACCCTTAAAAATAAAAGAATTGATTTCTAAAAGAATGATACATGATATGGACTATCCATGGAGTTTCTCAAAGCTCTTCAGATACCCATGAAAAATAAATAATACGTAAACACAACCTTCCCTAA
The DNA here is from genome assembly GCA_963277665.1 of Viscum album. NCBI lineage: Eukaryota > Viridiplantae > Streptophyta > Magnoliopsida > Santalales > Viscaceae > Viscum > Viscum album. Next base: position 1,511,413,116 of record OY728127.1, on the reverse strand, counting down.
CAAATTTTACCTTTATGTTTCAATGATCATAAATAGATACTTGATGACAAATTATTCAACTCCCCGATTTAATTTTTTTCTCCTATTTTTAACTTCTACACATTTTTATAGTTGATGGATCCCTTGAACATTGATATATTATGACTAGTTCATATATATTACACACTTTGAGAAAACGGGGTAAACTTATCTTGAACTCATTTACATTGTCAGAAAACATCTAATGAAAATAGAATGAATTTATTAACCAAACTAATCTTTAGGAAAACAATGACTGACTCATTTTATACATCTCATAAGATTCTATATTCATTTGGTAAACAACGTCAATAATTTGTTATTAAGTAAGGGGTTTCAATAACATTTAAAACTTTCTTTAAGAAATTTTCTTAAGTATTATACCCTTACAAGAATTTTATCATAATAAGATTATCTTTTATCTAGGACTGATCTCAATATTTTTTTGGTGATTATGTCATTTATCTATAAGAAAATATTTTATCAGATGAGTGTTATATTTTATTTACATCTACTAGGGGATATTATAAAATATTACCCACTAAAATTATTACCCCTATTACAATCTATCACATCCATTTTTGGGAAAATATTCATATTATATCACGATTTACATTGGTTATGTATGTAAATAAGTCATGTCTATATCTTGTAGATAATCATATCAATCATATCATATATGACACCTATATATTTGAAGAGAAAAATCATTTCCCAATCCATCATAAGGATTTTATTAATTTGATTCCTCTATAATCCTAAATATTAGGGTTTCCCAACAAAGTGAAACCCAAATAATATGCCAAAAAAGAGGAATCTAACGGTTAGTTCCACCTATTTAATTTAATTCCTTACATAAGAAAATATATGGGTGCCTAATGGTTAGATTCACCCATACTAGATGATCATGGTCCTAATAAGTATTTTATTTTGAAGGAATCTATAACGTAGTATTTTTAAGGGATTTTAGTCTCACCATCATATCTCATGTATCACCTTATCATGTATTCATGACTCTAATTATTTAGTTCATAATTTTATTCTTTAAACTATCACTACCATCATATTTTTATTTTATAAATTGCAGAGTGAACAAAAACAGAGGAAAAAAACAAAAACAGCAAAGTGAAAGACATAAAAGATTGGAAACTACAGATGTATGATGTAGTGGAGACCAAGAGTTTACAATGTTATAAGATTCTCCCCTTAAATGTATGAGGAGTGTAGATCTGAGGGGAGGATGATATTGAGACCATGAAATTCTAGAGAGGTGAGGTGATCAGCTACCTTGTTTCCCCCTCACCAAGTGTGTAAGATGTGTGTGCTTCTCTTGATAAAATCACTACACCTATCATAACATAGGATATAGACCAGGGAGTATATGTCTTTCTATAAATAGAGTCATGGATAATACTAGAGTACATTTCAACCACATATAGATTAATATTTAATTACCTACAAAGCTTGAGGCCAATAAGAAGATTATCAAGTTGTTGAGCGTGTCAAATTAGATAGTTATTTTTAACTAGAATTTCTGCAGTATAGTAGCAACCCTAGGTCATCTATCTAAGTAGTCGTAGATCATTAATTAAAAAATGAGGTTCGGATTAATAAAAAATGTGAATGGGGTCCTATAAAACTTGGGTTCTTTTGCTCTAATAAAAGAAATTGAATGTATATTACTACTGAAAGTAACCAGTTGGAGAAATCATGATCAATCCAGGAATGATTCCCTCGATGATCAATCCATCATTGATCCCAAGGGAAATGTAAGGATAATTGATTCCTTGATTTTATACATAATGAAACCATTAATGGTATGCGAGTTATTACTAGGTTACCACCTAGGATTTGATTGATGAAAGATATTGATTATCGGTAACTGCTCAAAATCAACAAACATGAATTGATGTAAAAAAGAGAACTCAATCAAGGCATCACATCAAAAAATTGATGAGATGACCATATTTGTGTCAATGATAAAAATATTCCACAAGAAAAGAACATGAATATTCATAGGTTCATGCTTATGGATTTTTTCAACCGACGCAATCCATTTTCACACTCATGAAAGGGAGGGGTTAGAAAAGAGCATCCACACACAAACCATCACAAGATCCGAGTTATGGATGGAAGCATGTGGATTCTTGTTCCATTGAATTGTATTTTATCATACCAGAATAAAATAAATAGAATGTATAAATGAAGTAAAATTGAAAAAAAAAACCTTGAAATCAATCACCTTATGAAGATTACAAGTGTGGAGCTTGAGATTACAACAATGGACACTCCCCAAATTGAATACTATGAGGTTTATATGTACATGAGGGAGAAGAGAAATAAAATGGGTGAATAGTGCTCTCCAATTAGAATAACCTTCACCCATAATCATTCCACATGAGATAATAAGGGGGAGGAGTGATTTTATGGACAAAAACATCACACTTTCCACAAGAGAGGTCAACTGTTTAAGGGTCTAGGTCACTATTCATGATATAATTTTTAATCCTTCTTTATCTAGCTGGTGGAATAACCAAAACGCCTTAAATATTCTTTCAATTTGGTGGATAGCTGGTTAATTGAGTTATCTATCCATGTGAGGTGTAATTAGCCCAATTGGATCTCCAAGGCCCGAGTTATGGCCCAAATACATAAGTGTGGTCCAATCTGGACTGCCCAGAATATTTTCATATTGGGGGCCAATTTTGGGCCTCCAAATGGATGAATTGGGCCTCATGATCTTCTGTATAAATGTATCCCACATTTTTTTCTCTCATAAACCTTTTTTAGCCCAATTGGATGCACGTATTATCCACATTACAAATAATTATCCACATGCATGCTTGGGCTCTCACACAGTTTTGCCCATTTTTCTTGAATTCCATCACGAGCTCTCCAAATCACCTCCTCCTACAATGTAAACACCAAAACAACTAAAATTTCCCTATTAAATAGTGGTAAATATTAATTCATTGATTCAAACATAAAGTGAAATTTATTATTATATTTTTAATATTCATGACAAAACCAGTTTAAAACAGAGGTGTAAGGGTGGATTTGAATAGTGAATTACTATGCAATCACACCCCCACACCAAAAAATTTTCACTCCTGGAAAAAGTAATATATCCAAAAAGAGATGCATTTATATATTTCTAACATCAGGAAGTTTTAACATTTGAGTAAATTTAAATTCATTAATGTAAAGTGATCAATGCACAAACCACACTAAGGAGTTATTCCTAGTGAAAATGGGAAAAAAGTCTCATAAATAATATCACAATAAAACTCAAATAGATTCATGATACCAAATTGAGAAAGGAATTCAAAATTCAAACCTGTCACTAACTCTCCATGTGTATGTGAAAATAATTCCATGCTATTCTTTCCAGTTCATATCCAATATATATAAGTTATTATAACATTTTTTAGCATAATAGATTTTGTCCACCGAAAATGGCCAACATCCTTTCCAATAATATTTCATGACCCACTCACTTATGCATTCCTAGAAGTCAAACCATAATCTATTGTTCATGATATCCCCATATGTTTCACATTTCATCACTCCCCTCATTTATTATTTTTCTTTTTTTTCAAAAGCTGCATTTGGAACAAACCTCACACTTATCTCTCAACCCTTGTTTGATCTCCTCACGACACTAATTTTAATAGTTATAACAAGATCAGAGGTTGATGTAGAGTGGTTTTTGACCTACCCAAGTCATAAACCAATTTTTTTTGAGGGCGTTCAACAATCGAATATCAGGTACACACTTATAGGTCAATCCGGTATAGTAATGACCCAGATCAGATAAGGAATGAAGGTAGGTAAATATCATATTAAGATGGAAAATATTAACCAAAGTTATATTTACCTTCTAGTAATTAAGAAATATTCACACTTTTTAATTTGGTGAAAAAAATGTGTGGAGATATCAGTGACACTGTTTTCCCAAAAACTACTCACATAAGGTGCATCGATCATCTCAAAGGTTTCACATAGATATAACCATTTATATCATTCACAGTAAACCTATTTAGTAAAAATCACTCTATGATGTTAAATTCATACAAATATTCATTCCATAATAGAGAAAAGATTCATCAAATGTTAAAACAACATGGAATCAGAAAAAATCAACATTCATTTTTGTAAGTTCGTGATTTGCTGACCATAAGGGGGGGGACATAAATATACCATAAAGAAGGCAAAAAAAGAGAAGAAAGATGATGAAAATCCTAATGAACCCAGAAATGTATCCACCCCCACACCTAGAATGTGAAATTCCCTCACTATAATAACTGATAATGTTATAAGTAAGGATAAAACATGGTGTGTTTCACTAGTATTTTTCTTCAATAAGGTGGATTTCCTCCAGTAGATTCTTTGGAAAATCATTATAGAAGTGTTTAAGTCGCTACCCATTGATTTTAAGACTTCTTCAACTCTGCTCAAGCAAAATCTGTATTGCACCAAAAGGGTAAATAATAATAAAAGTATAAAGACAGAGCCATCGGGAATGAAGCTTACCTGGGTGGAGCTTTTGCCTGGAATTGTACATGAGGACCTTCTCACCAATATAGAACATCTTCTGATAAATCAAGATATCAGGGATAGCCTTTTTATACTCATTATCGATCTGGGAGTTATCATATGTATCATGTCTAATTTCTTCCAACTCTTGAATCTGTAGCTTCCATTGCTCACCTACATCTGAAAGATTCATATTACATTGTTTAATAGCCCAATATGCATGATGTTCTATCTCCACTGGTATGTGACAAGCCTTTCCAAACAAAATTCGATGTGGTGACATTCCAATTCTGGTATTAAAAGTTGTATGGTATGCCCAAAGTGCATCATCCAAGCACAAACTCCAATCTTTCCTGTTGGGTTGTACTGTTTTTTCCAAGATTCTATTAACATCCCGATTTGAGATTTATTATTGTCTGTTAGTTTGGGGGTGATATGAAGTTGAGACTTCATGATCAACCCTATACTTAAGAAGAAAATTTTTCATGTTGCGATTAAAAAAATGGGAACCCTGATCACTAATGATGAATCTCAACCAACTGAACCGACTAAAAATTTGAGACCTCATAAATTCAACAAAAACTAGAGAGTCATCGGTCCTATTAGCCTTTTCTTCCACCCATTTAGACACATAGTCCATAGCTAAAAAGATGTACATGAAGCTAAATGAAGTTGGAAAATGCCCCATGAAGTCAATTCCCCATGCATCAAAGATGTCATAGAATAGCATGGGCTATTGGGTAATTTTATTCCTCTTGGAGATATTCCCTGTGAATTTACAATGACTACATGACTTGGAAAATAGATGGGCATACATATAAAATTTTGGCCAATAATGTCCTGAGTTGATGTACTTTAGAGCTATTAGTTGAGAGAAAAAGTGCCCCCACAATCCAAAGAGTGACAGAAGTTCAGAATAGTGGTGAAATCAAGGTCAGGGACACACTGACGAACTAATTTGTCACCACAAATTCTCCAAAAATATGGGTCATCACAAATGTAACACCGAGAATCATGTTTACATATCTGGGATTGAAAAGTGTTTAAATCTATGGGGACCCTATATGTTGCTAGAAAATTCACAATGTCTACATACCAGGGGGTAAGGTCCACAACATCACAATGGTTCTCATGAGGAAAGAATTATCCAATGGGGAGAGATGAGTATTCATGGTGGTCTAGTGGTAGAGAAATCCTACTAATGTGGTCAGATACATCATTTTCTACCCCCTATTGTCTCTAATCTCATGGTCAAACTCTTGGAGGAGGAGCATCCACCGTATGAGGTGGGGCTTAGCTTCAGGTTTCTTTAAGAGTAATCGAAGGGAAGCATGGTTAGAAAACATAATCACTTTTAACCCAAGAAGATATGACCAAAAATTTTCCAATGAAAACATAACAGAAATGTGTTCTTTTACAGTGGTTTTTTAGTTTACCTTAGAAGGGTAGAGGGTACCTGAGGCATACACAATGACATGAGGAACCTTCTCAACCCTTTGTGAAAAAACTGCCCCAACTGCAAAGTTAGAGGCATCACATATAATCCCAAAGGGGAGATCCCACCTTGGTGGTGGGATGATGGGAGGTGATGTGAGACTCATTTTTTGTGAATTGAATGCATCCTCACAATCATCATCAAACCCAAGCTTAGAATATTTTTTCAATAATCAGGACAATGGAAGTGCAATCATACTAAACTCTTTAATGAATCGGCGGTAAAAACCAGCTTGACCCAAGAAAGATCTCACCTCACAAACTCATTTTGGATATGGAAGGGTTGAAATTAATTAAATTTTAGATTTATCATCTTGAAATACATTATATGAAATGACATTCCCAAGAACTATCCCTCTCTCAACCATAAAATGTCATTTCTCATAATTTGAAACAAGATCCTTTTCAATGGAACGATGGAGGATAGTACATAGATGTTCTTTACTATCATCAAAAGACGAAACATATATCGTGAAATCGTCCATAATGACTTCCATACAACATTCATGGTACTCATAAAAAATACTCAACATACATCATTGAAAAGTACCATGATCATTACATAGATTGAATGACATCCTTATGCACGCAAATGTGAGAATTGACAAGTAAACTTATTATTTTCTTGATCCTTAAGGGATATATGGATTTTGAAAATAACCTGAATATCCATCAAGGAAACAAAAATGGGACTTACCAGCCAATCATTCTAACATTTTTTCAATGAAAGGTACAATAATGTGGTCCTTCCGTGTGGCATAATTCAGTCGATGGTAATCAATACAGACTCGCCAAATATTTTTCACATGTGTTGGAACCAATTCATTCCTTTCATTTGACAGAACTGTTATTCCATTTTTTGGAACAATTTTCTCTGGGAAAACCCATTTACTATCAGATATAGGATAAATGATCCTCACATCAAGTAATTTACTAACTTCCAATTTTACCACTTCAAGGAGAGTGGGATTCAACCGCATTGAGATTGTTTCATTGGCTTACCAACATCATCCAAAAGTATATGGTGCATACTAATAGATGGGCTAATCCTGGTAATATCATCTAATGTCCATACTATTTCCTTTTTACACTCTATCAAAAGGTTGAGTAGTTTAGATTCCTGTTGTAGAGGGAGGTTATTGGCAATAATGATGGGAAATTAGTCAATACCCTCAAGATATGCATATTTTAAATTAGAAGGAAGTTGGTTAAGTTCCAACACCAGTGGTTTCTGGATTGAGGGAGGGGATTTAGGGGGACTGAGGTCCATTAAAATGTCTATCTGCCCGTGTTTATTCTCTGAAGATAGAGAATCTATTGGAATGAGATTTACATAATCATCAACGGTCATGGTGACCTCAGGATGGACACACACATCAATTAAAGCACAAAATTTACACTTTTTAGAACCCACAAAAAACTCAAAACATGAATCAAAACTCAAATAATATAGGGGTGAAGAGAAGGAAAATTAATTAGAATATAGATTGGAGAGAGAATTGTGTGTGTGTGCATTGTTTGAGAGAACTTCCATCAAATTGATAGGAAGAGTGGAGTGCTCTTCAACGGGGTGTTTCATAGCCTGAAGGATGTTAAAACTTACCTTTTCTCCTCCAAAATCCATGGACAATATACCATTGTGAACATTGATGATCATATTTATTGTTTTGGGTAATGTCCTCCCAAGTATGAGAGGAGTATGTCCTTGGGTTTGGGTATCTTCCATCTAAAAAAGGTAGAAATCAGTAGAGAAGATGAGATACTTCACTCATACAAGGAAATTCTCAATTTCCCTTGTGGGATTCATAGTACTTCGGTTGGAAACTTGTACAACAACACCCATTGGTTGATGCTCTCCAACCTACAGAGAAGTGTACATAGAGAAAGGCATTACATTAATGGAAACACCGAAATATAGCATAGCATTAGAAAATATGGTCTCCCATATGGTACACGGTATTGTGAATGTGCTTGGATCCTTGCATTTTGTTGGAATTACTGGTTGAATCAAGGCTGAGACATTCCTTCCCAATTTGACTCTATCATTCCCCTTTAGTCTCATTATATGGGTGAAAATCTCTTTAAGAAATTTGGGATGTTGAGGGATCTTTTTAACTGTATCCAATATAGGAATGTTAACTTTAAGTTTTTTAAATGTATCCATTATTTCTTTATCAATCACATTATCAAAATTCTTCTTAAATTTAGAGAGTCATTGGAAAAAATAAAGAGTAATGGATTTTTCATTTGAATCATCAATGATAACTTGATTAACCTTTTTTTCTTGTTTTTCATTACTTGAAATTTTTTATTTTTGGGAAAGGGAGTTTTCAAGAGGGGGACATAGCAGTTAGGTAGAATCAGTAGAAGGAGAGACTTAATTACCACTATGAAGTGTAACTAATCATACATTACCTATGTCCTTTGGACTGAAAATATGTTGGGATGGTATTTTTTCAGAACCTTATATCTTAAGCTCGACAATGGTGTTTTCTAATTCCCCCAATTGAGTTCATAGGTCTTGAATAGCTGATTGTGTGGTTTGTTGGAACTGGAGGTTTTTGGATGCCATTTTCTTCACCATGTCCTTGAGGCTTGGTTCACATTTGGGAGGAAGAGGAGGATTATTTTGAGAATTTGAAGGATAATAAGGTGGTATACCATGTCCTTGTTGATACCAATTCTGTTTGGGGTAGCTTGAGTTTCCTTCTTATCGGTACATGTGTTTTTCTTTCCACCCAAGATTTGGATTTCACCTAAATTGTTCTTTCTTGAAGAGAGGTGATTGTTGGAATAGAAGACCTGGGAACACGGTTGCACAAGACTCGGGTGAATCTTGCTGTTGTGGGCACTGGTCAGAAAAATGAGTATTGTCAGAAACAATACCACAATGTAATGGAACAAGAGGAAATTTTGAGTTTAATTGTGCATGCACTAATTTCCTTAGAATTGTATTCATCTCATCAATATTTTTACCTAATTTTTTTTCTAGAGATGAATGAATTACCTCATGAACTCCCCGAGTTATTTCAATAGCTCGTGTACCAAATTATGGTGCATTTTGAGACATGTTGGCTATTAAGTCACGAGCGGCGGAAGGAGTTTTATCAACCAAGGAACCACCAGCTGCTACATCAATCATTACATGATCCATGTGGATAAGTCCCTTATAGAAGTATTAGATTAATAGTTGTTCACTAATCTGGTGGTGGGGGTAGCTTGAGTAGAGTCACTTGAATCTCTCCCAGTATTCATGAAGGGTCTCTCTTTGTGATTGCCTAATTCGACAAATTTCATTCCAAATTGATTTTTTTTGGGAGGAAGGTAAGAACATCTCTAAAAATAGTATTTTAAGGTAATTTCATCCCCCAACTGTAGTATAAAAATAGCATATCCAATCATTGGATACACCATCAAGGGAGAAAGGGAAGGCCCTAAACTCAATTAAGTCCCCCGAGAAATTTTGGGGATTAATGGTGGAGCACATTATGTGAAAATCCTTAAGGTGTTTATGAGGTTCATAACCAGGAAGACCATGGAATTTTGGAAGAAGGTGGATGAGTCCTGATCTCAGCTCAATGTTTTCTACTTCCTCGGGATATTGGATGTGCGCAGGTTGGTACTCCACATCCGGGTGATCAGTTCTTTTAAGGTTCGATTATTTGTAGCCATTTTTTCTTGGGTTTGATTAGGTTCAGTTTTTGATCCATTTATGACCACTTTATGTTACCAAATGGGTTCTTTAGTATTACGTTATTTACCTTCTCTAGATTCCTTGATTTGTGTGTGATGTGTCTATACTATTTCTGGGTCAAATTGAAGCATTTGTAATTTTTATGATTGAGTCATGAAAATAAGTTGTGACGTTTTTTTATGATTGAATATGGATATAATCACATAAGAAGGGTGAAATAATAATATAATGATATAATAAATAATTTTAGAGAGAGAGATAGAGAAGAAGAATTGAGAGAGAGAGAGAGGAAGAACACACAAAAACAACAAAAAATAGAAATAGAAAACAAAAACAAAAACAATCAAATGGGGTGGGGTATTTAAAGAAGTACTAATTAAGAAGTAAAATAAATGAATAAAAGTAAATAAATGGAAAAAAGATCTTGGATCCTTAGAAACGGTTACAAAATTTCATCGCGTTGTCGAGCGCGTCAAATTAGATGTTTATTTTTAACTAGAATTTCTATAGTATAAAAGAAACCCTAGGTCATCTCTCGAAGGAGCCATAGATCATTAATTACAAAATGAGGTTATGATTAAGAAACTAAAATGGGAATGTGGTTTTATAAAAAATTGTTTTTGTTTCTTTAAGAACAAAAATTGAAATATATTACTACTAAAAGAAACAGGTTGGAGAAACATGATCAACCCAGGTAAGTGTCCTTTGATGTTCAATCCATCATTGCTCTCAAGGAAAAGGGAAGGATCATTGATTTTTTTTATTTTATACATACTGAAACCGGTAATGGTATATGAGTTCTTACTAGGTTACCATCTATGATTTTATCGATCAATGATATTGATTATTGGAAACCCCTCAAAATAAACAAACACAAATTGATGTAAAAAATAGAACTCAATCAAGGCATCACATCAACAACGTGAAGAGATAAACAGATCTGTGTAAATGATAAAAATATTCCAAAAGACAAGAACATTCATATTTATTGGTTCAAACTCCTACATTTTATCAATATATGAAATCTGGTTGCACAATCATGAAAGGGAGGAGTGAGAAAAGAGGCAACCTCACTCAAATCATCACAAGATCCGGGTTATGCAAGGAAGCATGTGAATTCTTGTTCCTTTGATTTGTATTTTATCATAATAGAATAAATATAAATTTAGAAGGTATAAAAAAGAAAAATTTACAAAAAATTTGTAAATCAATTACCTTATGAACATTACATGTGTGGATCTCAGGATCACAACAAAGGACATACCCCGAATTGATCACTAATAAGTTTAGAAGTACATGAGGGAGAAGAGAATTAAAATAAGTGAAGATAACTCTAAAATTTGACTAACCATCACACCTTCTAGTTCATCAGGAGATAATGATGGGGATAAGTGATTTTCTATACAACAACATCACACATTCCACAAAAAGTGGTCGAGTGCCTAAGGGACTAGGTCACTATTCATGATAGAATTTTTAATCATTCATTATCCAGCTAGTTGACAAAATAAAACATGTTAAATTGTCTGTAATTCAATTGAGATATTCGTCTTCAGGTTAGATATACATGTGATGTATAATTAGCCCAATTGGATCTTTGAGACCCGAGTTATGGCCCAAATACAGAAGGGTGGTCCAATCTGGCCCGCCCAGAATTGCTTCATATTTTGGGCCTATTTTGGGCCTCTAAATGGATGAATTGGGCATCATTATCTTCTAGATAAATGTATCCCACATATATTTTCTCTCATAAACCCATTTTTAGCCCAAGTAGATGAACTTATTTTCCACAAGACAAATAATTGTCCACATGCATGCTTGGGCACTCGCGCAGTTTGACCCACTTTTCTTGAATTCCATCACGCGCTCTCCAAGTCACCTCCTCCTACAATGTAAACACAAAACAAGTAGAATTGACCTATTAAATAGTGATAAAAATCAATTCCTTGAATCAAAAATAAAGATAAATTTATTCTTATATTTTGAATATTCATTACAAAACCAGTTTAAAACAGCGGTGTAAGTATGGATTGGAATAGTGTATCGCTATGCGATCAGAAGAAGAAAAAAAGCCTCAGCTAGTAGGAGTGTCCTCTACTAATGTGAGATACAAATTCCTGATAAAATCATCCAATAATTCCTATAACCACACCACCACCATTCATGTCATTAATGACACAAGTGTCGTTGATATTACTTTTGGGACTAAGAGGGTGAGGGAGCCAATGAACCTAGTGGACAAGATTATTCGAGGCAGCAGCGGTATTTCTCACCTAGACTAGTCAAAGATAGGGATATTTGATCCATTATCTATAAAGGAAAACCAAATCAATGAGTATGAACTTTTTTCTTGAAACTAGATACTTACTCGAGTAGTGAATTCCCTCTTGTTTGGCCATGCTCCTTACAAAAAAAATACACCAACATCTTGCAGCTATAATCATGTCACGAGCTTTCCTCTCTGGGCAGGAAACCCCTACACCCTAAAACCAATGCTTGATAAAATAGGAGTAACGACCCGAATTCGGAGCCACAAAACTGGTGCCCCGTACCCGGTTCACCACATGACCTCAAGCGCGTTTCCACAAACACCAGAGGTTGCCGACTAGCAGCGAGGGCCTTGGTGAGTCTGTGGGGAAACTATTCCCTCATTTGGTAAGGTATACAATGGATGAATAAACATAAAAAATAGCAGAAGCAGTAAAAAAGATAAATAAACTGAACTAAAATTCGAAGCAATGTCTGATATAATAATGACGCCGAAAGGTACATATGTCTATGGAAAGCAGTAAACAAATCAACGTGCTGAAATACAACTGAAACCAAGTACTAAACGTAAAAAACAACTCCAGCAGCATTGCAAGACAAAGCCCAGTTCTATTCTCTCCAGCTCCAACCAGCAATCAAGTACCTGAGGTAGAAGGACCACAATCCCTATCTACACCTACAACCATATAATCTATTTGGGCTGAAAAGGAGGACCCAAACAGTGTGTGAGACTAATCCCAGTATGCAATCACCACAGGATTTGTGCCCTATTGTCAGTGAGTAATATAGCAAAAGTAATGGAAAATAAGTACAGAAATGGTCTAAGAGTATACCAGTAAATAATCCTACCAATTACCATTCACATTCATTTCATTAAACAACCAAGGAGAACTAGGAAGGCCTTTTATTCCAAGGTAAAGCAAGTAACACAACAGGTATCTCAAAAGACTACCTAAACACAAGCAGTACAAAACCCAAGATTGTTATTTGGCTTGGTGGACTCATCACAATCAACCATCAAAATTAACACTGAATCTCTAGGTGGCTCAAACTAGAAAACCCCTATGGTGCAGTAATCAAACAAGACACAGACACTCTGGGAAGATCTCACGTCAATTCCCATATGGCCTTGCAACGATAGCTACAGACTCTCTGAGGAAGCACTTACATCTAATTCATCATGTGGTCTTGATGCATGTGTAAACTAAGAACACTCTTTGGAAGCAGAAAGTCTTATTCCCATAGGTCCTGTGTAAGAAAATAAAACCATCAGACCCTCTAGGGAAGCCCTTAATTATATATTCCCTCTTTGATCTCCCGCGCCAGGTTCTCACAGCCCTGAGCAGTCCAGTCGTGCGTAATTGACTATCAGTAGCCCTAAGTAAGTTCAAGAACTACTTGGATAATAGATACCATACACCAAAATCATTTAAATAGTAGGCAACACATGAAAACAATTATAACAAGTAAACTAGAAATTGCAATAAAGTTTTCTTCACAGGAAAACTGTGCCGAATGACGATAAATAGCCAAACAGGGAGAAAACACCCATGGGGTGATCCTCAAACAAGAAACCAAGCATACATTAGCAACAATTAATCATAAGCTATCAATAAATCTAGGGAAAACAAACAATAGGATCAAAATCCTAAACCCGGGTTACCTGATACATGGGTATCCAACACTTTTACAACCAAATCTCAAAGAACTTCAACATAGGGAAACAAACCACCTACCTCGATCCTCGAAGATCGTTATACTTGAACCTCATCACGTTAATTGGTCTATAATGAAGTAGATCTGAAAAGACATCTAAAACATTCATCCTCAGATAACTCACACGAGAGGAAGAATCAGGAAATGAGGCCAAAGAAGAACCAAGAACTCACCGTTACGATTCTTCTGCAATTGACGGAGTTTGATGAGGACAACCAATGACAGATCGGTGGCTCGGAGAATAATCGGCCTCCTCAGATGCTCTGGATGGAATTAGGTGGAGAAGAAGATGTTTATGAGCATTAGGCGTGACCCCGGCCCGATTAATGAAATAAAAAGAAAGTACACGGCGTGTACTTTTAGAGTAAATTGCGTGTACTTTTAGAGTACACTTTGTGTACTTGGTTTTTCCGTACTCCGCTTTAAGTGGCCGCCATATCATCCCTACACACCATGTGTGTGGCCAGAACACGGCCAGCACACGGCTTCGAGCGGCAGAGGAGTACATGGCGTGTACTCATAAAGTACACGCTGTGTACTCTGAAAATTTCCATACTCTCCATTTTTACTTAAAAATCCCATAAAAGAGATATGTACCTGAAACTAAATATTCGGGTTCTTAAAAACTTTCCCTCTTAAAGAAATTTGTCCCCAAATTTCCCTAACAAGGCATAGAAGAAGAAACCTCGAACAACTCTGGCCATTATGATCGCATATCGGCCTCTCTCTCCCAAGTCTTGTCCTATATATGGTCATGCTGCCATAGAATCCATACCAGAGGAATAGACCGGCCACGGAGTAACATTGCACTACGATCAACAATCCTGATAGGATGTTCCTAGAAAGATGCATCCTAATACAACTCAACCTCCTTGGGTTGAAAAACATGAGAAGGGTCTGAGAAATACCGTCAAAGCTGAGAAACATGAAAGACGTTGTGCATAGCCTGGTACCTTTGAGGTAATTGCAACCTGTAAGCAACCAGACCAACTTTCTCTAGAATCACAAACGGTCTGACGTATCTCGGTTAAAGTTTCTCCTGTCTCCTAATCCTCTTATGTACCAACCTCAGGGTAACATGTAGGAAAACCTGGTCTCCAACCTCGAACTCCAAAGGTCGTCTCCGCTGATCAGCATAAGACTTCTGCCGAGATTTTGCAGTACCCATTATCTTCTGAATCAACTCTATCTTCTCTGAGGTCTCCTGAACAAGATGAGGTCCTAGCAAAGCTGCCTCTCCTACCTACAGCTAGCATAAAGTTGATCGGCATGGCCTACCGTACAAAGCCTCGTAAGGTGCCATCTGAATAGTCACCTGAAAACTGTTGTTGTAGGTGAACTCCACCAGAGGGATATGCTTCTCCCAAGTACCACCAGAGTTAAGAATGCATGCTCGGAACATATCCTCAAGCACCTAGATCGTACGCTTGGACTGGCCATCAGTCTGGGGATGGTATGATGTACTCAAAAGTAATTATGCACCCAAAGCCCTCTATAGCCCCTACTAGAAGTGCGAAGTAAAATGCGCATCTCTGTCTGAAACAATGGAGTGTGGAACTCCATGCAGACGAACAATCTCTCGGATGTACAACCGTCCCAAATCATCAACACTGAAGGTCTCCTTGAACAAAAAAAAGTGTGCATCCTTTGTGAGCCTATCCACTACAACCCAAACCGCATCATTCCCTCTGGGTGATCTCAGTAACCCTGTCAAGAAGTCCATCGCGACGTCATTCCATTTCCACTCAGGGATGGGTAGCTGCTATAAAAGCCCTATCGGTTGCTGATGCTCTGTCGTCACCTGTTGGAAGTTGGAACATAGCATGACAAAACCAGCCACATCCTTCTTCATACCTGGCCACCAACACTGATGGTGTAAGTCTTAGTACATCTTGGTGACACCAGGATGAACTGCCCAAGATGAAGCATGAAACTCCCACATCATCTCCTCATGTAAGTTTGCTGAAACCCATATGTGTCCATGAAAACATAGCACGTCATCATTGGCTGCTGTCCACCCTAGAGTATGGTCTCCATCTAACACACCCTCCTGTAGGACTAGGCCTTCTGGGTCTGATAGCTGCCTCATTCGAACTCGATCTAAAAGAGTAGAGGTAATAGCTACAGAAGAAAGAACTGTATGTACCTGTTTGTCATACACATCCAAATGCATCTCATAGAACAGATCCATAAGCTGCCACTCACTGCTGGCCTCCTGAACTACCTGCAACTGAGTCCTCCTGCTCAGTACATCAGCCACAACATTTCCTTTCCCATGCGTATAAGCAAGATCGATGTTGAAAGACTATAGGTACTCGAACCACCTACGCTGTCTCAGATTTATGTCACGCTGCGTGAATATATACCTGAGGCTCTTTTGGTCAGTATATACCACAAAATGCTCTCCCAAGAGATGGTGCCTCCAACAACACAAAGCATGAACAAATGCAACCAACTCCAGGTCGTGTGTAGGATAGTTCTTCTCGTTGGGCCTCAAATGCTGAGATCCGTACGCAACAATATGATCCTCCTGCATAATCACTGCTCTATGCTCGATGCCAGATGCATCACAGAATACTTTATAACTCTTGCCTGGATCTGGATAAACTAGAATCGGTGCTGAGGTCAATCTCCCATTCAGCTATTGGAAGGCTGAATCGCAAGCTTCTGACCAAATGTACTTCACACCTTTCTCAGTCAATCTCTTCAATGGATCTTCTAAGCGTGAGAAGTCCGGTATAAACTGCGTGTAATAACCAGCCAGTCCCAAGAAACTTCATACCTCGAAGACATTCTTCGGATGCTCTCAGGTAACTACTACTCTCACCATTTCTGGGTCTACTGATACTCCTATCTCTAAGATGACATGACCCAGGAAGTGAGTCTCATTCATCTAGATGTAACACTTTGAGAGCTTAGTATATAATTGATGCTCTCTCAGTGTACTCAATATGATCTGAAGATGGGTAGCATGGTCATGTCGAGTGTGAGATTTCACCAAGATATCATCCACAAAGACAACGATGAAAGATTCCAAGTAAGGATGGAAAACATTGTTCATCAGCACCATGAAAAATGTTGGCACGTTCGTGAGACCAAACGACATAACCAGATACTCGTACATACCATACCTTCTTTGGAAAGTTGTGAGAGGTATATCAGATAGTATGACCCATAACTGATGATAGCCGGATCTCAAGTCGATCTTCTAGAATACCATGGTTCCTCAAAGATAATAAAAAAGATCATCAATTCTCGGTAGTGGATATCGGTTCTTGACCGTCAATTGCTTCAGCTTCCGATAGTCCACACAAAGCCTTGTGGTACGATCTGCTTTCTTTGCAAACAACATAGACGAACCCAAAGGGGAAGTACTGGGTCAGATAAAACCCTTCACCTGCAACTCCTCCAACTATTTCTTGAGATCTTGCAACTCAGGCGTAGCCATCCTATAAGGAGGTATGGATATCGGTGCTGCTCCTGGAACAAGCTCAATAGAGAAGTCTGCCTCATGCTCTGGAGGCAACCCTGAAAAGTTTTCTAGAAAGACATCCAAAAAACGGTCAATTACCGGAGGGAAGTCCATCTGAGAAGTCCCCTGATAATCCAGATATAAACTAGAAATCCGGGCTATAACACTGCCCAACACATGATGCTCTGGTCCAGCTCTGCTTACCTGGACATCCCATTCTCCCTTGTGAAGAAAAGACCCGCCCTCTGGTGACGTGATACTCGCCCTATGGCGATAATAATCGACAAAGGCCTGGAAAGGAACTAACCAGTCTATTCCGATAATGACATCATAACCTGTCAACTCAAGGACATAAATATCCATCAAGAAGTGACAACCACCAACCTCAAAAGGGCACTCCCTGCACTGACACACACAAGTAGTTCTATGTCCCAAAAGAGTGTCTAGTGCCAACGTATCCTCAGAAGTAAAGAGTGTAAGTCTAAGTATCTCCACAGTGTGCAGAGAAATAAAGCTATGAGAAGTTCTTGTATCGAAAAGTGCAGAAGATAAAACTGAGGCTACTAAGATCGTACCTCTAACTGTGGAAGGTCCAGGATTCTACTACCGATGAATCTGCTATACCGTAAATGTCTGGCCAGTATTGTGGCCCTATGTAGTAGCCTGATATCCCTGAGCTAATCCTCCCTAAGCCTGACCACTGTGTCCGCGACCTCTACCCTGGCCTCAATGACCTGGAGAACTCCATCCCCCAGTCTGCTACGGAACTGGTAATCCTGCTCCTGTACAAGGAGTAGAAACTGATCCTACTTCACTAGATGCTGGAGGAAGAACCCTACAAAAACGTTGCAGATGACCCATCTCACCGCAAGCTCGGCACTCCAATGGATCTCTCGGGCACTGAGTCTTCTTATGAACGCTCTTTCTACATTGATAGCACACCACCTGGTTTCTAGAAGGAAGATCCCGTCTGCCAGAAGAATTTCCTCGCTTCCTCGAGTCACCTCGAGTAGACTCTCAGTGGTGCTTCCTGCTGTCAGTATGCAATGAATCAGTCTTGGATGCTAAAACACCCTGGTCAACAGCTGCAGTCTCCCTCAGATTCCATTTGGTGATCAGTGCCTAGTTGACTATTCTGGTAATAAATGTCAACTGAAATACATTCACCTGTGATCTGATATCTGGCTTGAGGCCTTCCTCAAACTTCCTTGCCAAAAATAGCTCGTCATTTAACAGAATAGGAGTGAACCGCTATAACTCATTGAAATGGGAGGAATAATCCATAACCGAAAGAGTACCCTGCTGCAGGTTCATGAACTCTCTGGCTCTGTCGGCCCTTAGCGTCGCCGGGTAGAAGTAAGTCGTAGAACGTACGCTGGAATCCGTCCCAAGCCATAGTCCGTTGGCGCCCTGCCTACGAGACTACATCCCACCACCTCTTTTCAGAATCTCGTAGCATGTAAGTCGCGAGCTTCACCCTTCTATCTGGGGGTGTCTCAAAATGCTCGAAGATGGAAAGAATGGTTTCTAACCATGACTCTGCAGCCTGAGGTCCTCCATCCCCTGTGAAAGTGGGAGGATGCTGCTGCTGGAAGACTCGCGTCAGCTCTGCCATAGACAGGGAAAGATTCTGAGCTGCTTCGAAGGTCTGCATGAACCTCATGAAACCCTCTCTGAACTGTGCATCGACACCAGTGTTTGGAATCATTGTAGGTGCCATGTCCAGAACGATCAGCGAAACTACAGGTAGTCCCTAGTCTACCGTATCAGGCGTACGGTCACTGCTTTGTTCCTGGTGTGCAATGGGAGGACGTCTTGGTACTATAGCTCGAAGAAATCAAAATCACACTTCAGATTTAGGATTAATAAGGACAGAAAACACAAGAGTACAAAACAGGAACAAGAGAGAGAAACACATAAGTTTGCAAAACAAGACTACACGACGTGTATTTAAACTACACAACGTGTTTGCTAATGCCTTCCACATGGGCGTGTATCTCTGCAATCACTGGTCATGCAACATCCTAGGCTACACGGCGTGTTGTCACAACACATGGCATGTACTTGAACTCCACTCCCATGCTCGAGTCTCCTTACACGGCTAACCTACACGGTCCTCAAAATCCTAAACTACACGGCGTGTTCACTAAAGACACGACGTGTACTGGATAGGTTTCAGCGACCCGTGTATCGGTTACACGGCCAGCTACACGGCGTGTTCCGAACAAAAACGATGTGTATAAGAATAGATAGCACCGACCTGTGTTGTTCGTGACACGGCCGGGTACCTAGAAGAAAACTACACGGCGTGTTCGTATAAAACATGGCGTGTACTACATGAGTTTCCCCGAACCGTGTTGTCTGTGACGCGGCCGGGTACATGGTTGAATACTACATGGCATGAACTTATTGTACACAGCGTGTCCCTAAAGCCTCTCCACCACCACCTGCCTCTGTTCACACAGTTAGTAACACAATTTTAAAAACTACACAACATGTATTAATAAATACACACTGTGTATTCTGAGTTTTTCCAGGCAGTAGCTCAGAAACTGCATCGAACACCCGAAACACTGAAAAAAACAAGCATCTATGTGCCAAATTCTGTTCTGTGGGGGCCCATACTCCCTACGAATCAAAGTTGGGCATCATAACAATTCATATAGCATGTAAACAGCATAACAATCCAATGATCCACCAAATTCCGATCCTCGAGGGCTCATAACACCTCTAAGAACAGAGCTTGAAGTCCATGCTAAATAGGCTATAAAAATAAACAATACTCTATCATCACAACAGGTATGTCTAACACAGAAACTATCATAACAGAATTCATAATTTATCAAGGCATCTATCACAACAGCATGAAATTCTAATGCACCGTAGATGGAATGGTAAAATGCATGGCATGTGATTTCCTACCTAGTGCCTATATGATGCATGAGATGGAACACCCTCATCTCATCAGGTTGCAACAAAATAGAACCACAATCATATAACTGTAACATCACAAAACATGTGCATCACCCAACTGTGAAATATAATAAAATGTAACACTAGAAAAAACTGAAAATTTCAATTACGAGGTAATATAGCTTTTCGTTGTACACAGGTTAATTACTCCTAGGCACAGTTAAGTACTAACTACCCATTTCTTCTTATTCCTGTCTATTGTCGCAAAACAGTAAGGAAATAGAAATGAAGAAAACTCCTCTAATACCACTTTTTAACGACCCGAATCTGGAGCCACAAAACTGGTGCCCCGTACCCGGTTCGCCACATGACCTCAAGCATGTTTCCCCAAATGCCAGAGGCTACCGACTAGCAGCGAGGGCCTTGGTGAGTCTGTGGGGAAACTATGCCCTCATTTGGTAAGGTATACAGTGGAAGAATAAACATAAAAAATAGCGGAAGCAGTAAACAACATACAAAAACTGAACTAAAAGTCGAAGCAATGTCTGATATAATAATGATGCAGAAAGGTACATGTGTCTATGGAAAGTAGTAAACAAATCAACGTGCTGAAATACAACTGAAACCAAGTACTAAACGTAAACAAAAACTCCAAAATCATCGCGAGCCAAAGACCAATCCCATGCTCTCCAGCACCTACCAGAAATCAAGGACCTAAGGTAGAAGTACCACAATCCCTATCTACACCTGCAACCATATAATCTATTTGGGCAGGAAAGAAGGTCCCAAACAGGGTGTGAGACTAAACCCATTAGGCAATCACCACAAGATTTGTGCCCTACAGTCAGTGATTAATATAGAAAAAGTAAATGAAAATAAGTATAGTAATGGAATAAGAGTATACCAGTAAATAATCCTACCAATTACCATTCACATTCATTTCATTAAACAACTAGGGAGAACTAGAAAAGCCTTCTATTCCAAGGTAAAGCAAGTAACACAGCATGTATCTCAAAAGACTACCTAAACACAAGTAGTACAAAACCCAATCTTTTTCCTTGGATTGGTGGACTCGCCAAAACCAACCATCAAAATTTACACTGACTCTATGGGTGGCTCAAACCAGCAAACCCCTATGGTCCAGTAATCAAACAAGGCACAGACACTTTGGGAAGCTCTCACGTCAATTCCCCTATGGTCCTGCAATGATAGCTACCGACTCTCTAAAGAAGCACATATGTCTAATTCCTCCTATGGTCTGGATGCGTGTGTAAACTAAGAACACTATTGGGAATCACAAATTCATATTCCTGTAGGTCATGCATACGAAACTAAAACCATCAGACCCTCTAGGGAAACATTTAATCGTCTATTCCCTCTTTGATCTCCTACACCAGGTTCTCACAGCCCTGAGCATTCCAGTCGTGCGTAATCTACTGTCAATAGCCCTAAGTAAGTTCAACAAATACTTGTCTAATAGATACCATGCATCAAAAGCATTTAAATAGTAGGAAACACATGCAAACAGTTATAACAAGTAAACTAGCAATTGCAATAAAGTTTTCCTCATAGGCAAACGGTGCCGAACTATGATAAACAACCAAACAGGGAGAAAACACCCATGGGGTGATCCTCAAACATGCAACCAAGCATAAATTAGCAACAATTAATCATAATCTATCATGAAATCTAGGGAAAACAAACAATAGGACCAAAATCCTAAACCCGGGTTACCCGATACATGGGTTTCCGACACTTTTGCAACCCAATCTCAAAGAACTTCAATGTAGGGAAACAAACCACCTACCTCAATCCTAGAAGATCATTATACTTGAACCTCGGCCCGTGAATTGGTATGTAACGAAGTAGATCTGCAAAAACATCTAAAACATTCAACCTCAGATAACTCACATGAGAGGATGATTCAGGAAACGAGGCCAAAAAAGGACCAAGAACTCACCGCTGCGATTCTTCTGCAATCAACTGAGTTTGATTCATACAACCGGTGACAGATCAGTGTCTTAGAGAAGAATTGGCCTCCTCGGATGCTCCAGATAGAATTAGGTGGAGAATAAGACGTTTATGAGCATTAGGCACGACCCTGGTCCGATTAATGAAATAAAAATAAAGTACACGACATGTACTTTTAGAGCACACGGTGTGTACTTGGTTTTTCCATACTCTTCTTTAAGCGGCTGCCACATCATCCCTACACACCGTGTGTGTGGCCCAGACACGGCCAGCACACGGCTTCGAGTGGCAGAGGAGTACAAGGGGTGTACTCATAAAGTACACGGCGTGTACTATGAAAATTTCCAGATTCTCCATTTTTACTTAAAAATCCCATAAAAGAGATCCGTACAGGAAACTGAAGATCTGGGTTCTTACATAGGAGTACCTAAATAATGAATATGAAATAAGAGTAAAGTACCTGAAATTCATCCATACTTCACAAACCCAATCGCTGTCAAAAAATTGATGCTCTGATCTTTCCTCTCAACTCTCCCTCCAACATAAACATAGGGATACCATATTTAAATCATTTATTTTAATATTCTCATACCAAGGTAAATATAATTTTATAATCACCCAAATAAGAATTTTAGTTTAACTAGAATTTCCTTAACCCACAAATATAAACCCCAGGCATCTTGAAGCACTAAGCTAGTCATCACCCTCTGATAATACTTTGTTGAAAAATATCCTTAAGGTGATGTAGTTAAAAAAACATTTGTATGTTTCTTATATAATATCAATGAGATCAAACATTGAAATTTGATTAATATAACCCAAAAAATTTATAAAATTCCTACACATACTTTGTTTCATGAAGGAGATATCTGTGGCTGGACAGTGAAGAAACCAAAGATTCTCTCCAGCCCTGTTATGATGCCAAAATGATATCTCACCTCTTCCCCTAATCCATCTGGTATGAGGTTGGAGATATTGGAGGTGGGGATCAATAATAAACTATAATGAAACTCGGATCCCACTAGTACAATTAATACCAACTCGGTTTTTAGCTGCCATAAATTTACCCTATAGCATTCCATCCTCGATAACCTCCCAAGCTTTCTTTCCCCGAATGCCATGAAATGTTCCAAAAATACTACTTACATCAAAACTACCCTCTTGAATTGGTCAAAAAATCCTATTATACAAGTTCCAATGTATCCTATCGTCCTCATGGGCATAAAACATAAAATATGATAGAATATTTACAATCTTTTTGATCACTCCCTTTGAAACTTTGGAGGAAGACATAGAATGGATTGGAAGGGATGACAGAACATTGTTTTCGAAAGTAATTCTACCTTTGAAAGATAATAAATTATTTTTCAAGTTGAGAACTTGGGATATTATTCTTCCTAAAATATGACCAAAATTATTGATGCACATGCTATCTGGGGAGATTGAAGCGCCCAGATACTCGATGGGGAGAGACCCTCTCTGCATTTCTATCCATCTACATAATGTGTTAATTATTCTATGAGGGCGTTTATTGGAGATGAATATGATGATCTTTTTCTTGTTAATAACCTGTAAAATCTAGTGATGTTAGTCATGAAAGATTTTATTAGTACCACGAATGGACCTGTTATCAAAATTCATTAAAATGATCTTTTCATTGGCAAACATGATGTGGGAGATTTCCAAAGGACTGTATTTCCATCAATAAAGAAGGATATTGTGGTTCATGATAGCCTTATTAATGAGGTGAATGAGAACGTTTTGGGATAGGATAAAGAGGCTCGGAAATATAGGTTACCCTTGTCTCAACCCATAGATAACCTTGAAGAAGCCATAGTTCTTTCTCATGAAGAAAATTATTAGCCATGAGGAGATGAAACATCTAAACAACAAATTAGTAACCCCGAATGAAAAACCCACACCTATTAAAACTTTTATGATGAAGCTCCACTCGATCCAATCATAGGCCTTTTCCATATCCAACATGAGTACGATATTGGTACCATTAACTTTGTTGTTAAGATCACTGATGTTTTCTTGAGTAAGATCAATGGGCCCTTATATAGATATTTCTTTAACAAAACTGTGATGTTCCATAGATATCCAATGAGGAATGTGAATGGGCAGTATTCTATTAAGGATTGAGTAAAGCACCTTATACATGAAATTTCACATACTCACTGGGCGATAGTGTTGAAGGAGGGCGGGGTTTTTAATTTTTGGGTTGAGAACTATGGTGGTTGTATAAACTGCATGAGGGAGACAACCTCTGTGAAAGAAATTTTGTATTTCCATAACCATATCAGATTTTACCATGATACATTAAGCTCTAATGAAAGACCCAGGGAACCCATCTAGGCCTAGGAAACTTTATGGATTAAGAATCTTCACTACCTCTAATATCTCTTCCACATGTAGTAAATATTCAAGTCACACACTGTCAAGATTAGAGACCACATTATGAATGAAATTAGTTAACTCTTCATGCCCCCTTGGAAATCCTTGAGTCTTCCTAGGTTTTAGAACCAAAAGAAGATCCTTGAAAAAATCCTCATCTATGCCTACAACAACATTTCGCTCATCTGTATAAGAACTATCCTCCATCTAGATGTTGGGTTGAATAGTAATCCATTTGTCTTTGATGCATGTGTGGAATTATGTTGTGTTTAACTCTCTATCATGAAGCTATTTAAATATCAAATGATCATGAGAATTAAGTTCCTATCTCAGTAGCATTTTGTCTAGTTTCTCATTCTTGATAGAAATATCCCCACACACATTCTCATTCCAATTCAATTCCAATTAGGATTACTAATGAATGATCTCTTGCTTAACTGCATCTAGGTCGTGAGTGGGAGGATATTTTTTTGTAACCCAATCCCAAAGTTCTTCCCTGATATCCCTTAGTTTTTTATTTATGCTTTACTAGTCATTTACATTCACTTTCTTTATCCATGAGTCATTCACTATAAGTTGATATCTGAGGTAATTGACCCAAAAATGAGAGAATATATGAGACTCCCACTTCTTGTATATGTTAGGGAGATTAACCAAAAGGGGTAGTGATCTAAGAAAGTGAAGACTAGGTGAGACACTTTAGAATTATGGAATTTATGAATAGCATGAACATTTACAAGACAGCAGTCCAATCTACACTATGTACAATAGTTACCTCTTTGATTGTTACATCAACAGAAATGGATTCTAGAATATCTAAGGTCCAATGGACCTATACGAGACAGGAATTGAGTGAATTATGTAATTTATTTTTAGGGAAATGGTCCCCTGCCTTTATTTTGTCTTGGGTCTTCCACCATATTAAAATCTTCCCCAACTAACCATAGAGAGTCAAACAGATCAGAAGTCTGAAGATATTTTAATAAAGATTCCCTTTTTGAATATAACAGCTACCATATAAGAATGAAAACAAATGGTTTGGAGAGTCATCCAAAATATTCATGGTGATACACTAATCTAATACTTGGACCAAGTCCACAATCACAGTCGAATTCCAAAAGATCCATATGTTTATGTTAAGAGGATCGGCATGAATGAAACATCTTATATTGATTCTTGGATCAACATATTTTATCTTAGAATAATTTTATTTGGTACCTAGAGCTTTATTTATGGAGACCTTGTTTGAGAAGACATCATTAACAATGAGATCAGTTTTGGCCCGATCACCCATGCCTTAGGCATTCTAGACGAGAAGGGAGGTCAATAAAAATTATGATGCATGCATTTGGCCCTAGGATAATTGGACTCAATGTTCTGAAGGGAGAAGTGACGAAAATTTTGTTTCAATTGAGATGTGGTTTTTTCTATAATTAAATCTTATAAGGAGGTTGATGGAGGAGGTGTTTAAAATCTCTGAGAGTTGGTTTTGAGCATGTTCGGGCTTTTTCATGGTACTAAATGTCACCTTCTTTGTTCACAAAAAAACCTTATGGTGAAGATAGGGGATCATTACATGGAGGAATGTCTTTTTATGTGATCCTGAAGGGTTATTCCTTAGTACGTGTGCACATTTATGGGGGATTAGAGAGTAATTAGATTCCCCAATAATATAATGAGAGATGAGAATCTTCAATGGAGGACAACACCTCAGAAACTACGCCTACTATAAGGTAGGCGGAGGAATAAGTAGGAGGATGATTAAAAGACACCATACCTTTAGAAAACTACATAAAATCATGCTAGAGCTATGTGAGTTTTTATTAGGGATCAATCAAAACCATCTCCTAAAAGGGTACCATTGCTATCTTGGGGTTTTATTCATCATTCTCAGAATGGATAGGATCTGAGAAAAGAAGATCCTTTTCCCATTCTATGACTAGAGAATCCTTGGATCCTTGAGGAGAGTGGATTGAAGGAAGAAGGGGTAGTAGGTCTGGAGACAATGGAAACATTCCTACTTTGGGAATTATAAGAATGATAAATGGGAATTTTATAGAAAATGGAATGTTGTGTTCCCCAGCTCTTTGGATCACTTCCTTCAACAAACAGGAAAAAAGTGTCCCAGAAAATGTCAAAAAGAGTATAACCTAGGAGTAGTGGTATAGATTAAATCCTGACATCATTCAAAGGATTCTTGAACACAAAGGGAAATCTATCCCAGTAGAGGCTTTAATATATCCAACTCAATGCAAATATTATTCACAAGTTCCCCTACAGACGAAAAGTATAGTCATCCACACATAGAAAAGTACTAAGAGAGTATCAAATATCCCATAAGAGATAACATTTCTATAATGGGAGGGGAATCCCTAAATGTTTTATCCCCACCAACACTCAAGAGAAATCCATTTTATGATGCACTTCCATATCCTACCACATCAGGGATAACAACCACCTCCCCATAGATCGTGGGGCCTTGAACCACACTTGAATGAAATCTTCCTCTGAGCATAATACAACAGATAAGTATTTTCAGTTCAAAGGAGAAACCTTAACTATATTTTCATGTCCCTGTGACCCAACATAGCTATGAAAGGTTGAAATCAATGGGTGATCCACAACAAATCTAGCCACCAGTGTCCACTGAAGGAAATTTGAATCAGTGAAAAAAGTGTAATATCCTGGATCCGGGTTCCACTCAACGGGTGCCCTGAATTCGGTTGGTCACATGACCTCAAGCGCATTTCCCCAAATGCCAGAGGTTGTCAACTAGCAGCGAGGGCCCAGGTCTAATAGTGGGGAAACTATGCCCTCATTTTTCAAAGCGTAGCGCAATGGAAAATATAAATAACATACATCAGCAGTGGAAGAAATAAACCATACACATTTACAATGAAAAACTACAATAAAAGATAACCAACAGTTATATAGATAACGATGCAACATGCCTCTTGTTCTATGAAAACAGCCAGAACATGTTACACAACAATACAGTACAATACAATATAGCTCAAGTATAGGTACAACAGAACAAAAAGGAACAGCTGGTAGAATCGCGAGCCTAAGCCCGGTCCAATGCTCCCCTACTCCTCAGCAAGAATTAAGTACCTATATAGGTACGCTTTCCCTTATCCACACCTATAGCAACATAGTCTGTTTGGGCCGAAGACATGACCAAACAGGGTGTGAGAAGTAAATCCTAGTGGGCACCCACCAAAGGCCCGTGCCCAACAGTCAGTGTAAATGTGCAACAACGTGTGTAGTAGTAAAATTAAAATAACTAAGAAACACTCAAAATTAACTAACTACCAGTTATATTTCCATTTTAACATTCAATTCATTCATCAATTTAAGATACCACCACAGTGAATATTATAAGTAAATAGTCAATGTCCTCAGACATGCAAACCTTACCCTCAGGTACAAAGAATCAAAACCCTTAGGAATATTCCCTCATGAATATCAGATATTTCCCTCAGGTGTACGATGTGTCTCCCTCAGGCATAGAATCTACTGCCCTCAGGCACAAAAGAAGTTGCCCTCAGGCTGAACAGAGCACTGCCCTTAGGATAAAATTGTAACGACCCAAAGTTTCATTAATGGAAATCCCTCTTAATCAAATTAAATATCTCTTTATGTTTATATAAAATGTCAACTTCTTTGGTTTTATGTTAATAATTTTGACCCTTGCTAATATAGCCGTTGAACAGTGATCACATGATTAGTATAAATATAGGACTTTAACAAATCCAATTTACTCAGACAAAGGAAGCGATGGTCTCATCCAGTAGAATTTCCCCATACAAAACCCATTTGTCAGAGCTCCAAAAAGAGGTGGCATCTTTGGGCTTTGCTCTTGACCAAGCCCAAGCTGAGCTTCATCATGTCAAGCTCGAACGTGACCGTCTACAGGAAAAGTGGAAGTTGATTGAAATTACCACTCGAGCGATGTTATCCGAGCCACCCCAAGAGTCTGTCACCATCGCACACCTTACCCTTATGTCTTATGTGGCTATTTTAAGGGGTTACGTAACAAATAAGTAGTACTATGTTCATGTACATTATTTTTGTATATAATAATGAATATAATTTCTAGTCATTTTTGATACATTGTAAATAGTTTTAAAGTACAGATAGTGTTTTTAGTTATTATTTAATTAAGAATTATATTTTATTAAATAAAGTTATTTTTGAATTAAATTATATTTTAATAAAATATTATTATTATTAAATTAATTTTTATTAAATATAATTGATCTTATAATTTTATGAATGCAATTATAATTTTTATTAAGGTTTGAAAGCCATTTCTGTCAAAACCCGAAAATTTTCGATAAATGTTAGTTTTTATTTTAAAAGTGAAACTTAACATAATTAGAAAATTATTTAGGTAAAATAAATGTTATTTCTGAAATCAGGATGTCGAAATTATCCAACGGTGAATTTTTCATAATTTTCTGAGACAGTCAATGTTTTGGGTAAAAATTAAATACCGTTTAAATATATAATGTGTTCTAGGACATCATAATGACCCAATAGTGATGTAATAAAATACTATAATCTTTATGTTCGGCCAATATATGTTTTAACATTAAAATAATGTGATTTTGGGTTTGTTTGACTTACTTTTCAAAGCATTAATGGACCCCTCAAGACTTATTCAACACCTTGCCTTTTTAAATTAATTTCCATGGGAGTGTGACTCACCTCCACATAAGCAACCCTAATATTTTAAGAAGTTCGGACTTTGGCCTTATAAAATATTTTTTCCTCTTCCCCTTACCAAAAAACATGGGCAAAAACCATGGGAGGGTTTGTGGTTTGGATTAATTTAATGTAAGGGGACCCAAACCTAAATAATAAAGAATTCCCTCACCTTTCCTATATAAACCCACCCAAGCTCCCACTTCCTCCCCAGTCAAATCCTTTGGAGTTCATCAAAAATCTACCCTACTCTCTCTAGAATCCTCCCAAGGTGCCCCAATCTCCCAAGAATCCTCTCACAAGCCTCTCTCTAGCCTATGGAAGCACACTTCCAAGTAAGGGTTTTTTCTTCCTTTCTCATTTTTGTTAATTTTATTTAGGTTGTTTTTCCCTTTTAATTTCAATTATGAATGTTGGGGTATGGTTTCGAACCTCCCCCATACTGGCCTCTTATTTTTTGAATGATTGGATACCCCTTTCTCTGTCATTAAATGCCTCCCATATACACCTGTTACTATGCCGAAATTCCGAAAGGAACTTCTCTCTCTTCTTTTACATTCAAGCAATAATTTGGTATCATGAATATAAATTCCATTAAAATTTTTGGTACATGTATCTATATGACCTAAATACTTTCCATTACATGTAAATATGATGAGGAACTGCTTTCTCTCTCATCAACCATTTTTATGAATTCTTATGTCACGCCGTTACGCTGCCGAAATCACACCGATTTTCTAAGCCAATGCCATTGTGTAGTGGATACCATGCCAATTTATCCATCAAGGGTATTCAACTTTATGCACCTTTACTTATTGATTACAATGTTTCATTTATGAATTCAAAATTCCTTTATCGTGGAATAAATGATCATGTTTTATGAATCCATGTTTTATGATCCATGTGGCATGCATATGCATGAAATGAAATGTTTAAGAAGGGTGCGCCCTTATAGTGCTCCAATGCATTGGGTAAAGTATAGTATCATGATATGTCACGTGCAATGAGTGTTTACTCATGCTAATTCAAGTGCAACGAGGGTTTACTCGTGCTTTATGTGCAATGAGGATTTACTCATGCTCCATGTGCAATGAGGCTTGGCTCATGCTAATTACATGATAAGTGTTGTTGCCACATTTCCATGTTATGATTATCATGTGTTATCATGCCTTTATGTTCAAGTTTCTTTTATGATCTACTGATATGCCTATTGTCTAACATGTATTGTACTCCTCATGTTATTCCAAGTGTTCTCCCTTACTGGGTTTTATAGCTCACCCTTTTCTTATGCATGTCCTCAGGTTATCCCATGCAATGCTAAGTATGAGGGAATGTAGTGGTCATGTAAAGGATGTTTTCAATAAAGATGTTGTATTTCATGTTTTAAGTTTTAATTTAATGATACTAAGCCACAAAGACACTAAACCTCTCGATCTTATTTGTTGTATCAAGTGATGTTTTATGTAATAAATCATGTTTATGTTTGTAATAAAAGTAGGGTTGTCATATTTGGTATCAGAGGATAGGTTTAGTTATTTTTTGGGATTAGGAAATCCTAGTAAAGCCTTAGATACAAGACTAAGTATAATAAAAACATACCTAATTTTTGGTAAGTACTGAATAAGTGGTTTATCAAAAAAATAAATCCATGTCTGGATACGAGCAGGTAGAGGCGGCTCTGGCACAGATGTATCTTAGGGGTAAAAACCAAAAATAGCACTTTGAGCTAGACTCGAACGGGAACTGGTGCATGACAACGGGCCTTGCATCACTCTTGGTTACGACACTCCTGGGGGATATGTTTTGATAAATTCACAATCTTAGTATGAACCCTTATTAAGGGAAAAAAATCCCCTAAGAATATATGTTAGAAAGTAGATCATTAAAATCCTAGATTGAAGCCTATAGACTCATGAGTAAGGAAATAAAAGTTTATTTATAAGTCATAAACTTTTGTCTTTGGATTATCCTTTATGTGTTACCCATAACTTTCCTTTTATTCCAGCCAATGGTCGGTAATAGGAGGACTCGGGCTAACAACCGTTGTGAAGATCAGTGTGATTACTATACTAATGAGATGCCCAATCCAATGGGAGCGGGAATCAAGAACTTTTTCATCCTTCTCTCTCAGCTAACTCAAGTTTTGAATAGAAAAACAGGTCAATAGGAACGTCCAAACCCCCCTAAGAAGGAACAAGTCACTATCAAGAGCTTCATGAGGCAAAGGACTCCTACTTTTAGTGGATCATCTGATCCCACGATCGCTGAACAATGGATCAACTCCATTGAAAAGATATTCTCCATCCTCCAATGTTCGGAACAAGAAAATATTCTCCTATCGGCTTATCGTATGGAGGGTGAAGCTGATCAATGGTGGACGTTGATCAAAAATACGAAGCCTGAGGAGGAGATCAGGGCATTGGAATGGAAGGATTTCCGGAAGATGTTTTTTGATAAATATTTTTCGTGCACCCTCCGGCTTAAGATTGAAAGGGACTTCCTTTCCCTCAAGCCAAAAGATGAAGAATCTGTTGGAGCTTATGAGGCAAACTTCACAAGGCTTGCACGATACGCTTCTGGATTTGTCATTACCCCCAAATGCAAGATTGACCGCTTCATTGGTGGGCTGAATCCTAGCTTACGGAAAGCATTAAAGATCTGTGACTTCGACAGCTATGAGGAAATTGTCCGATGTGCCCTCAAGGTCGAAATGGAGATCGGGGAATCACAGGGGTATCATGGGTACAAGAAGCGTAAGGTGGAATTCAATGTTGGTGGGCCGATGGATAAATCCAACGGTGCTAAGAAGATCCAGCACCCCCCTTGCCAAAAGTGCAGGAAGAAGCACCCTGGAAATTGCCTTAAGGGGATGTGGAAATGCTTCATGTGTGGAAGAGAAGGGCACCTAGTTATTAATTGTCGGCAAGAAAGACCCAAGACTGCGACAGAGGAGAGTAACACTCCGTTCGAACCACAACGCGTTGTTCAATGCTAAAAATGCAACGAACCGGGTCATTTTACAAATCAGTGCCCTAGTCCAAGGGTTTTCGGAGGTGATCAACAACCTCCAAGGCAGCAAGGAAGAGCTTTTTCCAACACTTCTTCCGAAGTGAACCCCGACAACGAAGTGGTGACAGGTACGCTAGTTATTCATTCAAGAATAGCGAACTTTCTTTTTTATATAGGTTCTACGCATTCTTTTATATCTCAAAAGTCTAGTATAATAATCCCAACACCACCTCAAATCATGGAAGTGAAGATGTCGGTGAGTACGGAAAATGGGGAAATCATTGCATCCCGTGAATATAAGTCCTCCCCTATTATAATCTATGGATTGAATTTCCCGGTGAACCTCGTCATACTCCCTCTAGTGTAATTTGATGTAATTCTTGGCATGGGTTGGATTTCCTTATATAGAGCC
This sequence comes from Viscum album, assembly GCA_963277665.1. NCBI lineage: Eukaryota > Viridiplantae > Streptophyta > Magnoliopsida > Santalales > Viscaceae > Viscum > Viscum album. Next base: position 1,511,380,509 of record OY728127.1, on the reverse strand, counting down.
AACATAAATTGTCGGGAGAGGGAAATCACACTCCATGTGGAGAATCGACCCCTGATTCATTACAAGTGTCAGGAGGAAGATGAATCTCCTTTAGATCCATCATCTCAAGCATGGATATTACATCCTTATGATCGCGCGTATCTGGCTCAGATGATTGAGTCCAAGGAAGAAACCATCCTTGAAGAAATGCCTATTGTGAGAGAATTCGCTGAAGTGTTTCCCGAGGAACTGTCTGGTCTTCCTCCTAGAAGAGATGTTGAGTTCTCAATTGAACTTATACCCAGGACATTACCAATATCCAAGAATTCATATAGAATGGTTGTTTTTGAGCTTGTAGTGCTAAAGAAACAACTACAGGAGAATCTGGATAAAGGGTTTGTACACCCAAGTTCTTCACCATGGGGTGCACCAGTCCTCTTAGTCAAGAAGAAGGATTGGTCAATGTGGATTTTCATCGATTATTGTGAACTTAACAAAATCACGATAAAGAAAAAGTATCCTCTCCCACGAATTTATGACTTATTCGATCAGATGCATGGAGCACAATACTTCTCCAAGGTGGACTTGCGATCATGATATTATCAAGTAAGGGTGAAGAAGGAAGATGTCCCCAAGACTGCTTTTCGTACAAGATACAGGCACTATGAATTCATAGTAATGCCTTTCGGACTCAACAATGCTCCAGCAATATTCATGGAATTGATGAATAGAGTCTTTAGAGATTACCTTCAAAAATTTGTGGTAGTCTTTATAGATGATATTCTAATATACTCCAAAACCATGGAGGATCATGAGGATCATTTAAGAACTCTACTGGAGACTTTTCATAAGGAGAATCTCTATGAAAAGTACAAAAAGTGTGAGTTCTGGTTAAAGGAGGTCTCATTATTGGGTGATATCATTATAAGAAATGGGATATCTGTGGACCCCTCCAAAACAGAAGCAATTGAGGGATGGTCGTGGCCAACATTGGTAACGGATATCCGTAGCTTCTTGGGGTTAGCTAGATATTATCGATGATTTGTGAGGAATTTTCTCACGATTTTCCAACCCTCTTACATGCTAACTCAGAAGGGAGTAAAGTTTTCTTGGAGTGATGAATGTGAAGAAAGCTTCAAGGATTTGAAAAGGAGGCTTATCACTGCACCCGTGCTCACATTACCCACAAGTGGGGAACTTTTTGTGGTATTCAGTGATGCTTCGAAGAAGGGATTAGGCTGTGTGCTGATGCATAATGATAAAGTGATATCCTATGCCTCAAGGTAGTTGAAAATCCATGAGCAAAACTGTCCAAAACAAGATCTGGAGTTGGAGGCTGTGATCTTGGCCTTGAAAATCTGGCGGTATTATCTATATGGAGAGAAATGTGAGATATATACTGACCACAAGAGTCTTAAATATATATTCACAAAGAAAGGGATTAATATGCGCCAAAGAATATGGATAGAGATCATCAAGGATTATGACTGTTCAATACATTACCACCCTCGGAAAGAGAACAAGGTGGCAGATGCCCTAAGTAGAAAGGACCCAGTGATCTTGTCAATGATGAGAATTGAGAAGGATCCAATCTTTATAGACTTGATGAAGATGGACATGGGAATCATAGAGAAGGGAAAATCATTAATCCTTTCACAAATGATTGCTCAACCGTCTCTTTTGTAAAGGTTAAAGGATGCTCAAAAGGATGATGCAGGAATTCAAGAAAAAGTGGAAGCTATCAAAAAGGGGAAATCCTCAGAGTTTAATGTAAATGAAGAAAGAATTGTGCGGTTTGGGAAAAGACTATGTGTTCCATCAAATCCGGAGTTGAAGAAGGAACTTTTGGATGATACACATAGTTTAAATTTCTCTATTCACCTAGGGAGCACAAAGATGTATCGAGATCTCCGAGAAAACTTTTGGTGGGATAAAATGAAGAATGAGATCGCTTATTATACATCAAAGTGCCTGGAGTGTTAGAAAGTGAAGGAAGAGAGGCAGAAGTCTAAGGGGATGATGAAACCATTGCACATACCAGAATGGAAATGGGATAACATCACCATGGACTTTTTCAACGAACTTCCGAGGACATCTAAAGGAAACAATGCAATATGGGTTGTTGTGGATCGTCTTACAAAGACTGCACACTTCATTACTATTTGGGAGGATTTCTCTTTGGATCAACTGGCACAGATATATATCAGGGAAGTGGTAAGGTTGCATGGAGTACCACTATCTATTGTGTCTGACCGAGATCCACGATTCACCTCTACGTTTTGGAAGAGTCTTCAACATGCTCTGAATACTGAACTGAACTTCAGTACGGCCTATCATCCTCTAACAGATGGCTAATCTGAGCGGACTGTCCAAACACTTGAGGATATGTTGAGATCATGCTCAATGGACTTTAAAGGAGGATGGTATCAACATATTACTCTGGTTGAGTTCATTTATAACAATAGTTTCCATTCAAGCATCCAAATGGCACCATATGAAGCCCTGTATGGGAAAAGGTGCAGAACACCAGCATGTTGGGATAAGGTCGGTGAATGTAAGCTACTTGGACCAGAAATGGCAGAAGAAATGGTGGAGAAGGTGAAAACCATTCAGCAACATATCATGGCAGCCCAGAGTTGACAAAAGAGTTATGAAGATAATCGTCGACGAGACCTTGAGTTTAAAGTTGGAGACATGGTGTTTCTATGCATATCTCTGTGGAAGAAGGTCATGAGGTTTGGAAGGAAAGGGAAGTTAAGTCCAAGGTACATCGGCCCCTTCGATATTCTTGATTGTGTCGGGGCGGTGGCCTATCGACTAGCACTTCCACCTGCCATGGCTAAAGTACATGATGTCTTTCATGTATCCCTCTTAAGAATGTACATACCAGACCCTTCACATGTACTCTCTTCTGAGTTGGTACAATTGGAAGATGATCTTTCTTATGAGGAGCAACCAGTGAAGATCTTAGATCGTAGAGAAAATGTTCTATAAAATAAGACAATGCCCTTCGTCAAGGTGTTGTGGAGAAACCACAAGTTTGAAGAAGTGACTTGGGAATCAGGGGAAATGATGAAGTTGAGTTACCCACATCTATTTTAGTGTGGGAAAAGAAACATTTCGAGGGAGAAATTTTTTAAGGGGGGAATATTGAAACGACCTAAAGTTTCATTATTGAAAATCCCTCTTGATCTAATTAAATGTATCTTTATGTTTATATAAAATGTCAACATCTTTGGTTTTATGTTAATAATTTTGACCGTTGCTAATATAATCGTTGAACAGTGATCACATGATTAGTATAAATATACGACTTTAACAAATCCAATTTACTCAAACAAAGGAAGTGATGGCCTCATCCAGTATAATTGCCCCATACAAAGCCCATTTTTCGGAGCTCGGAAAAGAGGTGGCGTCTTTGGGCTTCGCTCTTGACCAAGCCCAAGCTAAGATTCATCATGTCAAGCTTGAATGTGACCATCTACGGGAAAAGTGGACGTTGATTGAAATTACCACTCAAGTGATGTTATCCGAGCCACCCCAAGAGTCTATCACCATTGCACACCTTACCCTTAGGACTTATGTGGCTATTTTAAGGGGTTATGTAACAAATATGTATTACTATGTTCATATACATTATTTTTGTATATAATAATGAATATAATTTCTAGTCATTTTCGATACATTGTAAATAGTTTTCAAGTACAAATAGTGTTTTTAGTTATTATTTAATTAAGAATTATATTTTATTAAATTAAGATATTTTTGAATTAAATTATTTTTTAATAAAATATTATTATTATTAAGTTGATTTTTATTAAATATAAATGATCTTATAATTTTATGAATGCAATTATAATTTTTATTAAGGTTTGAAAGCCATTTCTGTCAAAACCCATGAATTTTCGATAAATGTTAGTTTTTATTTTAAAAGTGAAAATTAACATATGTAGAAAATTATTTAGATAAAATAAATATTATTTCTGGAATCAGGATGTCGAAATTATCCAATGGTTAATTTTTCATAATTTTCTGAGACAGTCAATTTTTTGGGTAAAAATTAAATACTGCTTAAATATATAATGTGTTTTATGACATCATAATGACCCAATAGTGATGTAATAAAATACTATAATCTTTATGTTCAGCCAATATATGTTTTAACATTAAAATAATGTGATTTTGGGTTTTTTTACTTACTTTTCAAAGCATTAATGGACCCCTCAAGACTTATTCAACACCTTGCCTTTTAAAATTAATTTCCATGGGAGTGTGACTCACCTCCACATAAGAAACCCTATTATTTTAAGAAGTTCGGAATTTTTCCTTATAAAATATTTTTTTCTTCTTCCCTTTACCAAAAACCATGGGCAAAAACAATGGGATGGTTTGTAGTTTGGATTAATTTAATGTAAGGGGACCCAAACCTAAATAATAAAGAATTCCCTCATAATTACTATATAAACCCATCGAAGCTCCCACTTCCTCCCCACTCAAAGCCTTTGTAGTTCGTACAAACTATTCCCTACACTCTCTAGAATCCTCCCAAGGTGCCCCAAGCTCACAAGAAGCCTCTCACAAGTCTCTCTCTAGCCTTTGGAAGCACACTTCCAAGTAAGGGTTTTTTCTTCATTTCTCATTTTTGTCAATTTTCATTAAGTTGTTTTTCCCTTTTAATTTCAATTATGAATGTTGGGGTATGGTTTCTCACCTCCCCCATACTGCCCTCTTATTTTTTTAATGATGGGAGACCCCTTTCTCTCTCATTAAATTCCAACCATATACACCCGTTACTATGCCGATATTCCGAAAGGAACTTCTCTCTCTTCTTTTACATTCGATAAATAATTTTGTATCATGAATCTAAATTCCATTACAATTGTTGGGACATGTATCTATATGACCTCCATACTGTCCATTACATGTAAATATTATGAGGAACCCATTTCTCTCTCATCAACCATTTTTATGAATTCTTATGTCATGTCGTTATGTTGCCGAAATCGCACCGATTTTCAAAGCAAATGCCATTGTGTAGTGGATACCATGCCCATTTCTCCATAATGGGTATCCACCTTTATGCACCATTACTTATTGATTAAAAAGTTTCATGTATGAATTCCACATTACTTTATCATAAAAATAAATGATTATGTTTTATGAATCCAAGTTTTATGATCCATGTGGCACACTTATGCATGAAATGAAATGTTTAAGAAGGGTGTTCCCTTATAGCGCTCCAATACATTGGGTAAAGTATAGTATCATGATACGTCATGTGAAATGAGTGTTGACTCATTCTAATTCTAGTGAAACGAGGGTTTACTCATGATTTATGTCCAATGAGGATTTACCCATGCTCCATGTGCAATGAGCCTTGGCTCACGCTAATTCCATGATAAGTGTTGTTGCCACATTTCCATGTTATGATTATCATGTGTTATCATGCCTTTATGTTCATGTTTCATTTATGCTGTATTGATATGCCTATTGTCTAACATGTATTGTACTCTTCATTTTATTCCAAGTGTACTCACTTACTGGGCTTTATAGCACACCCTTTTCTTATGCATGTCCTCAGGTTATCCCATGCAATGCTATGTACGAGGGAATGTAGTGGTCATGTAAAGGAAGTTTTCAATAAAGATGTTGTATTTCATGTTTTAAGTTTTTATGTAATGATCCTAAGCCCCAATGACACTAAACCTCTAGATCTTCTTTGTTTTATCAAGTGATGTTTTATGTAATAAATCATGTTTAAGTTTGTAATAAAAGTAGGGTTGTCATAAAAATAGAACACTATCCTCAAGCGCATGTAACCGGGCCGAGCCCAATAGATAAGAAATAAATTATATAAAATTCCTCTCCAGGCAATTTAAATCATGCTAAATTTTATGGTATACCCTCGGGTAACTTGGCCAAACGGCTAAACAGAGGAATGCACCCCTAGGGTGGCCCTTGATCCAAGAAGCAATCCCAAACAACAGTTTATTATCACATTTAATTACCTATACAATTCTAGGTATTCAAAAAAGCCAAGGCCTCAGCCACACGACACCCCAACATGAGTTCGTAGCACAATGTTACACACAAAAGCACAATAGTTGGAATTTAAACACCAAGACACCTACCTAGATCTCCCTTGATCGGTATACGCGAACGACGCTCCTCTAACCGTCCAATAACAACATAGATCTAAGGTAAAATAATTCCCATTCAAATTTAAATAACTTCCCCTCTGGAAAGAATTTTTAAGAACGACTCATGGAGAGGGGAGGGCATACCCGTACTGTTCCAATGAGAGTGACAGAGGTGGAATTGGATTTCTGATGCTCGATCAGGTGATCTCCAAAGCTCCGGTTGTCCTCCCAAGCTCTCCTCTTGTTCAAAGCCTTCTCTGTGAACAGAGTAGGCTACTACCCATTTTAAGCGAAAAAACAGACTACACAACGTGTCCTTTACATTTTTTAACTGTTCCTATGACACCTTCCTTCCACCACAGAACTGTTCATTTGTAGACATGAGTACGCGGTGTGTAATACTTGAGTACACGACGTGTACTATCACTCAGCTAGCAGCTACCTTCACCGCCTTACTATTGACCCGCCGACTGACTACATGGTGTGTACATACCCACTACATGACATGTAGTTGCTTTTTACACCTTTCATCACCAGCATGTGCACACACCATATGTACTCATCCCACACGGCCAAAGTACATGGTGTGTCGAAAATTACATGTCGTGTACCCACAAAAAGTGTGATTTTCCCATTTTCCTTACTTTCTCAAAAACACTTAAGGAAAGAGAGAAAGGAAGAAACTCGTACCTCAAGAATAAGAACCGGGTTCTTAAAAAATTACCCCCTTAAATCAATTTGTCCCCGAATTGCCCTTCCAAGGGTGGTGAAGATAAAGTTCAGAACAACTCTAGACACTGAGCACGTATGTTGGTCTCCTGCTCCTAGGTTTCGTCCTGCCCTCAGCCATACTGCCATAGCACCCGTATGAGAGGAACTGACCGGCCTCGGAGAACCTTCGTTCTCCTATCCATGATATAAATCAGATGCTCCTCAAAGGATGCATCTACCTAAAGCTCAACCTCCACTGGCTGAAAGACATGAGATGGGTCTGAATGATAACGACACAGCTGAAATATATTGAAGACATCGTGCATGGCCTGGTACCTCCGTGGTAACAGCAACCGATAGGCAACTGAACTTACTCTCTCCAGAATCTCAAAAGGCCCCACATACCTCGGTGAATGTTTACCCTGTCTCCTGATCCGTCTGTGTCACAACCTTGGAGAAACGTACAAGAAAACCTGATATCCGACCACGAACTACAAGGGTCGTCTCCGGCGATCAGTATAAGATTTCTGACAAGACAGTGCGGTAGCCATATGATTCCGAATCAACTGGACCTGCTCAGATGTCTCATACACAAGCTGTGGTCCCAGTAAAACTACCTCACCTACCTCTATCTGGCACAAGGGTGACCGGCATGGCCTACCATATAAAGCCTTGTAAAGTTCCATCTCAATAGTTTCTTGAAAACTATTATTATAGGAAAACTCAACATGGGGTATATTCTTCTCCCAAGATCCTCAAAAGTCTAGGATGCATGCACGCAATATGTCCTCTAGAACCTGTATCATATGCTCTGACTGAACATCGGTCTGAGGGTGGTAAGTTATGCTCTGAAGCACCTGTGTACCCAGTGCCCTCTGAAAACTCCTCCAGAAACGAGATGTTAAACGGTCATCCCTATCTGAAACAATAGAACGAGGGACCCCATGAAGACGTATGATCTCTTAGATGTACAACTTCACAATCTCATCAACTCCGAAGGTCTCCTTAGTCGGAAAAAAGTGAGCTACCATTGTGAGTTTGTCCACAACAACCCACATGGAATCATTGCGTCAAGGTGACCTTGGAAACCCAGTCACAAAGTCCATCGTGAAATCATCCCATCTCCACTCTTGAATAGGTAACTTCTGTAACAGTCTGCCTAGCCTCTGATGCTCCTCCTTCACCTACTGATAGGCAGAACATCTTGTAACAAAACCAGATATCTCCCCCTTCATACTCGACCACCAATACTGATGTCTCAAGTCACGGTACATTTTGGTAACTCCTGGATGAACTGTCCAAGATGAAGCATGAAACTCCCGCATTACCTCCTAGAGTATATACCCTGGAACCCATACTCGTCCATGGAACCACAATACTTCATCATCGCCTATCATCCATCCAATTTAAGGGTCCTCACTTGCCACTGAATCCCATAGAATGAAGCCTTCTGAATCATATAGCTGTCCCATCCTCACTATATCCAGGAGGGTAGAGGTCACAGCTAAGGAAGAAAGATAGTTCTACATATGACTGTCGTGCACCTCCAAATACATATCAGAGAACAAATACAAGAGATGCCACTCACCACTGGCCTCCTACACTACCTATATCTGAGTCCTCCTTCTCAGGGCATCAGCTACCGCATTACCTTTACCAGGTGTATAGGAAAGCTCAAAATCTAAGGACTGAAGGTATTCGGCCAACATTCACTGCCACCGATTCATGTCATGCTGAGTAAAGATATACGTGAAACTTTTGTGGTTAGTGAAAAACACAAAATTATCTCCCAAGAGATAATGTCTCCAATAGTGTAATGCATGAACAACTACAGCCAACTCGAGATCATGCGTCAGGTAATTCCTCTCATGTGGCCTCAACTGCCGAGAACCGTACGCAACAACTCGATCACCCTTCATCAACACAACTCCCAGCCCAATACCTAATGCCTCATAGTAAACTATATAGCTCTTCCCTTACTCTGGACGTATCAGGACTGGTGCTGATGTCAACCTTCCTTTAAGGTCCTTAAAGGCTTCCTCACAAGGTTCCGACCAAACGAACTTCACACCCTTCTTAGTCAAACCCGTCAAGAATGCTTCTAAGCGGGTGAAGTCCTGCATGAAGTGTTTGTAGTAACCAACCAGCCCTAAGAAACTCTGTATCTCAAACACATTCTTAGGTTGCTCCCAGGAAACTACTGCTCTCACCTTCTCCGGTTCTACTACAACTCCTACCTCTGAGATGATATGACCCAGGAAGTGAATTTGGTCCATCCAAAAATGGAACTTTGAGAGCTTAACATATATCTTATGCTCTCTCAGTGTACTCAGTACGATCTAAATATGGGTGGCATGGTTGTGTTGAGTGTGAGAGTACACCAAGATGTCGTCCATGAATACTACCACAAAATAATCCAGATAAGGGTGGAACATACGATTCATCAGATCCATGAAAACTACTAGTGCGCTCATGAGTCCAAACAACATAACCAAGTAATCGTACAGACCATATCTGCTCCTAAAGGCTATAAGTTGTATGTCTGATGGTCTCAAGCGCAGCTGATCATATCCTGATCTCATGTCAGTCATCTTGAACACCTGTGCTCCACAAATTTGATCAAAAGGATCATCAATCCCCGGCAAGGGATTTCGGTTCTTGACCGTCAACTGGTTCAACTTCCGATTATCCACACAGATTCTGAGGGTACCATTCACCTTCTTCGCAAAAAGGACATGAGAACCCCATGGAGAAGTATTGGGTCAGATAAAACCCTTTGACTGTAACTCCTCTAACTATCTCTTGAGCTCTTGTAACTCAGGTGTAGCCAACCTATAAAGAGGGATGGACACTGGTGCCGCCCCACGCTCAAGCTCAACAGAGAAATCCACCTCTCGCTCTGGAGGTAGATCTGAAAAGTTATCTAGGAAGACATCCCTAAAACAATCATCCACTAGATAGAAATCCTTCTGAAAAATTCCTGTATCATCCAGATATAAACTCACAATCTGGGATCTGACTCCACCTTGCCCACGATGCTCAGTTCTAGCTTGACTCGCCTGAATATCCCATTCACCCTTGTATAGAAACTCTCCGCCCTCTAGTGACGTGAAACTCACCCTACAACGATAGGAATCCACAAAGGCTGGAAAGGGAACCAACCAGTCCATACGGAGAATTAGATCAGAAGCTGTTATCTCTAAGACATAGAGGCCCCATAGAAAGTGACACCCAACAACCTTGAGGGGGCACTCCTTGCACTGATGCACACATGTCGTTCTCATTCCCAATAGAGTGTCTAGCATCATAACAGCAGAAGAAGAAGAAACACTGATCCCAAGGCTCTCCACAACAGGCACAGATACAAAGCTCTGTGTAGAACCAATATCAAAAATTAATGAAGATAAAACAGAAGCTAATAGAATAGTACCTCTGACAGTAGAAGGTCCGGGATCCTGATCCTTTTGGGTCTGTTACACTGCATATTCATGTCCAGTGCCACAACCCTGCGACACAGCCTGGCTACCATGAGCTGTCTCGCCCTACTGCCTCTAAGATCCTGGTGTCTAGATACCACGACCACGACCACCATCTCATCCTGCACGCCCTGACATATTCCAATTTCTTGACTGGTAAGAAGTTTTTGGTCCTACTCCCGCTCGCGGAGTCTGCACAGAACCCCTCTCACTAGCCACTAGTAGAAACGCCCTTCAAAAGCGCTGCAGATGTCCTATCTTGTCGCAAGCTCGGCACTCCACTAGGTCACATGGACACTGCGGTATTTTGTGCCCCTCTTTACCACACTGGTAGCACATGACTTGACCACCTAAAACATTCTTCAGGCTGGTACTGCCACCATGTGAGAAATCCATGTGCCTCTTCCTCTTCCCAGTAGAAATAGTACCAGAAACTGGTGTCGAATTGCCTTGTCCCACACCACTAGCCTCACGAAGGTTCCTCTTTGTAATCATCATCTGGTTTATAATAGAAAGTACTTTAGTAAACCTAAAAACATTCACCAGTGCCCGGATGTCATATAGAAGACCATCCTCAAATCTTCTGGCCCTCAACATCTCATCACCCATCAAAACGGGTGCACAACCCTGATGTTTGGTGAAGCAAGAAGAATAATCCATCACCGACATAGCGCCCTGTTGCATATTCATGAACTCTGAAGCTCTATCTTCCCTCAGCATCTCTGGAATGAAAAATTCATAGAAGGCTATCTGAAAATCTTCCCACTCCATGTCTTTGTGATGCTCTATCTGAGTGGTAACATCCCACCACCTCTTGGCAAAATCACGCATCATATAAGTCGCGAGCTTTACTCTCTGCCATGGAGGAATCCCAAGGTGCTCGAAAATAGTCTTCATAGACCCCAGCCAAGACTCCGTAGCCTATGGTCTACAATCCTCTGAAAACGTAGTTGGATGCTGCTACTAGAAGATACGAGTCAGCTCATCCATAGATGTGGAAGCCGGCGGTGCTCCCTGAAAGGTCTGCATAAACCTAATGAATCCTTCACGGAACTACGCATCCATGCCTGTGTCTGTTATAACGGCTGACACCACATCTGGCTCTGCTAGATGATCCACTGGTAGCCCATGGCCAACCATCTCTGGAGTATAATCATTGTCACTCTCCTGGCGAACAACACGTGGTCGTCTCAGCAGCATGACTCTACAAGGTCAAACGCACACCTTAGATCAAGATTATCAAAGACTAAAAAAATGTGGGGACCAAAAATGGAATAGGAGAAGGAAGGTATTCCAGATTTTCAAAACAAGACTACACGACATGTATATTAAGTACACGGTGTGTACCTGACTTTTCTTCCCCTGCCCGGGTCCTTCTACACGACTAAGCGACACGGATCCCATTGAACAATACTACACAACGTGTATGTCATCTACATGGTGTGTATAGTTCAATTTCCAACTGATTGTGTCATTCGTGACATGGTCGACTACTCGGCTAAGACTACACGACGTGTTACACCCGCACACGGCGTGTACACCACCCCGTTTCCCCAGCCACATGGCTAAGTCCACATGGTTTCCCATTGACAAGGACTACACGGTGTGTCCCTCAGGTACACGATGTGTTCAAGAAGATGTAACACCAACCCGTGTTTGTTAGCTACATGGTCGGGTCCCCAGGTTACACTACACGACGTGCTCATCATTGACACGATATGTACAAGAAAATATTTCACTGACCCGTGTTTTCAGTTACATGGCCGGACTCCAGGTCAATCACTACACGACATGAACATATGGGACACGCCGTGTTTTCCCCGAGCCTTTCCCCTACCTTGTGTCCCCTCCCACACGGTCCATGACATGGGAAGAGACTGCACTGCATGTACTGAGGGTACACGGCGTGTACTTAAAAAAGTTTTCATTTCTTCTCTAACAAAAGAACACACATCATGCATCCGAGAAACTACACGATGTGTATCCTGAGTTTCTCGGACAGTAAGCTGCTGAAACTACTCCAGAACCCATAAAAATACTGAAAACAACACCTAAGTGCCAAATTTCGATCCGTGAGGGCCCATACTCCACGCAAATCAATGTTTGGCATCTTATAAATGTTATACACAAGTGAACAAGTCAATGATCAACCAAATTCCAGTCATTTTGTTCCCATACTCCCCAAAAATAAAAGTTTGGCGTTCATTCTATAAACAGGCTAACATAAAAATACCCTATCACATAGCAGGTATTTATCAAAGCAGCTATCACAACATCATGCTTTTCTATAACAATAACTATCACAACAACATGCAATTTTTAATGTGCCTACATGGCATGGAATTATGCATGGCATGTGATTTATAGCATGTGATTAAATGATGCATGAGGTGGAGTACCCTCATCTTATCAGGTTGCAACTAAATAGTACCCATGGATAAAATATAAACAGCACAATCACAAGTGTGTCACCCAACGGTGAAAATCAAATCAACATTAAAATTTGAAAAATCAGAAGAATTGCAAAAATACGAGGTAGACTGGCTTTTCCCTGTACATGGGTTAGCTACTCCTAGGAAAAAATTATTACTAGAAACCATTTCCGTCATATCCATGACTAAGGCTCAAAATAGTAAGTCAAAGAAAAGAAACTCCTCTGATACCACTTTGTAACGTCCTGGATCCGGGTATAACTCAATGGGTGCCCTGAACCCGGTTGGTCACATGACCTCAATCGCATTTCCCCAAATTCCAAAGGCTATCGACTAGCAGCAAGGGCCCAGGTCTGATAGTGGGAAAACTATGCCCTAATTTTTCAAAGTGTAGCGTAGTGGAAATGATAAATAACATACATCAGTAGTGGAATAAATAAACCATACACATTTACAATGAACAATTGTAGTAAAAGATAACCCAAAGTTATATAGATAATGATGCAACATGCCTCTAATTCTAAGAAAATAGCCAAAATATGTTACACAACAATACATTACAATACAATACAGCTCAAGTACAGGTACAACAAAACAAAATAGAATAGCCGATAGCATCATGATCCTAAGCCCGGTCCCATGCTCCCCAACTCCTCAGCAACAATCAAGTACCTGTATAGGGACACTTTCCCTTATCCACACCTGCAGTAACATAGTCTGTTTGGGCCGAAGACATGACCCAGATAAGGTGTGAGAAATAAATCCCAGTAGGCACCCACCAAAGGCCCGTGCCCAACTTTCAGTGTAAATATGTAGCAACGTGTACAGTAGTAAAACGAAAATAACTGAGCAGCACTCAAAAGTAACTAACTACCAGTTATATTGCCATTTTAACATTCATTTAATCCTTTAATTTAAGATACCACCACAGTGAATATTCAATGTAAATAGTCAATGTCCGCAGACATGAAAACCTTACCCTTAGGTACAATGAATCGAAACCCTTAGGTATCTTCCCTCAGGAATATCAGATATTTCCCTCAGGTGCTCGAAGTGTCACCCTAAGGTATAGAATCTACTACCCTCATGCACGAAAGAAGTTCCCCTCTGGCTGAACAGAGCACTGCCGTCAGGCTAAAATAGAACACTTCCCTCAGGTGCAAGTAACTGGGCCGAGCCCAACAGATAAGAAATCAATTATATAAAATTCATCTCAAGGCAATTTAAAGCATGCTAAATTTTACGGTATACCCTTGGGTAACCTGGAAAATTGGATAAATAGAGGAACGCACCCCCGGGGTGGCCCTGGATCCAAGAAGCGATCCCAAACAATAGTTAATTATAACAATTAATTACCTATACAACTCCAGGTATTCAAAACAGCCAAGGCCTCATCCACACGACCCCCCAACATGGGTTTGTAGCACAATGGGTCACACAAACGCACAATAGTTGGAATTTAAACACCAGGTCACCAACCTCGATCACCCATGATCGGTATACACGAACGATGCTCCTCGAACCATCCAAGAACAATGTAGATCTGAGGTAAAAGAATTCCCGTAAAAATGTAAATAACTTCCCCTCAGGAAATAATTGGTAAGAATGGATCAATGAGAGGGTAGGCCTTACCCGTACGGTTCCAACGAGATTGATGGAGGCGGAATCAAATTCCCAATGCTTGATCAGGTGATCTCCAAAGCTCCGACCGTCCTCCCGAGCTCTCCTCCGGTTCTAATCCTTCTCTATGAACAGAGGATGCTACTGTCCATTTTAAGTGAAAAAAACATACTACACAGCCTGTACTATTGAGTACACGGTGTGTACTTTCCCTTTTTTAACTGTTCCTACGGCGGATTCTTTCCACCGCGATACTGTTCATCTGTCGACATGAGTACACGATGTGTAATATCTAAGTACATGACATGTACTGTCGCTCAGCTAGAAGCTTCCTTCACCGCCATACTATTGACTTGCCTACTGACTACACGGCGTGTACATACCCACTACACGACATGTAGCCAGTTTTTATACCTTTCATCACCAGCATGGGTACACACCCTGTGTACTCATCCTACACGGCCAAAGTACACGGCGTGTGGAAAAGTACATGGCGTGTACCCACAAAAAGTGTGATTTCCCCCATTTTCCTTATTTTCACTAAAACACTTAAGGAAAAGAAAAAGGAAGAAACCCGTACCTCAAGAATAAGAACTAGGTTATTACAAAAAGTTCCTGAAGGAATGTCCAAAATCAGACAAGGGATATCTTAAGACACAGTTGGGGCCACATAGGAAACTTTTGGGATGATAAAGGAATGAGGCTGAGATAAATCACATAGAGCATCCTTGAAGGATACCCCATTCCACTAGGGAAGAAAGTTGACACCATCCATCCTAGGAGGCGTCGAGATAATGGGATCACCCAATGGGTCGAAAGTTACCAGAGAAGATGACACTACCTTCGGGGATCCATTTGGATGAGGGAAAATAGTCAAAAAAATTGAACAAAAGGTAAAATGAGGGGCATGTTCAATTGGGGAGAGAGAGCCATTTCTCAAAATAAACTTGTTGAAACCATATTATATTGGTACATATCTAAATGAATCAAACACTAAAATGATCGATTTTGTTACTAGCCCAATTTAAAATAGTAGTTTATCCATATATCTATATGAATCCAATACATAAGGTACACAAAACCCTTTCATGTTAATGCTTAAAATTATATGAAATCAATAATCTCCACTTGTGTAATCTTAGAGCCATAGATATTCAAACCAATTTTTATAGATATGTCATACTCCTCTAAGCCAGTGCATATTCTATCAAAAATTCCCTCTACCCAAGGATAATTTACTGAAGGGCGACCTCAATTCCTTCATAATTCTAATGCCCAGTATGTTTAAACTACAATTAACCATTAAATTCAAGTTCAGGTCCCAATACAAGCCATATAGAAGAAAACTAAATCAGTTATCATACCTTGACTTTAATTACTTATATTCTTTTATGAAAATTTAAAAATAGTTTTATTATTTAAACTAAATCTTACACATATTAAAAATATAAAAATTATTTTCATAAATAATAAATTTGTGGAATGAACTAAATAAATTTACAATTAATATATTTTAACATGAGATAAAATATTTATGAATAATCTCTAAATGAATTAATTATAAACATTTAATAATTTTGTTATGCATTATAGAAATTAAATAGTTAAATAAATTTAAAAACTTTATATTTACTTGTAATTTTTCTTCTTTAATATTAGTCATTATAAGACATTTAATTTAAATACATGATATTAAATGAAATATAAACATTATATATTATAATTATATTATATAAAATATTAAAAATAATCTAAATATCAGATATTTAATATTATTTAAATGTTAGTCAAATAAATTATCAAGTCTCATTTTGATTAGGTTTAACTAAATTTTTCAAATAATGCATTTAATTTAAATAAATAAAAGTAAATAATTATGTAAAATTTAAAATTTTGAACATAAACACCAATATGTTTCCTTATTTTTCAATTTATAAACACTTTATAAATTATAAAAATAATTTCCATTTTAAAAAATATATCTAAATTGTAAGCCATACCATAAAATATAAAATTTTATTTTAATATAAAAAATAATATTATAGAATATCTATTCATGAAATATTTCACAAACATTTAATTAATTAATTATAAAATTTTATAATAAATTAAATTAGAAAAATTTTATAAATTAATTAAATATCCTAAAATACCTTTTATATTAATTTATAAAAAATTATAAACCATATTATTCAATTCATAATTATAATTTTGAAAAATGTTATTTTCCTTATTAATCATATTTAACAATATATGGAATATCATTTTTTGTGATTGATATGAAACGACACCTTTTATCGCTCTCAATCTTGATATATGATTAATAATGCAGATTTTGTGAGTTTAAACTGATTTAATCTCTATTTCTTGTAACATTAACCCCACATGGTGATGGATGGTGTAAGAATAACCCACAAAGCCCATGTCATTCACAACCTTTAAAAAGAACATTCATAACATAAACACAGCATGTGGGGGTAACTTGTTATTAACCCAGTGCCTAGCAGTCATGTCTTATGATATGAAATGAGTAATATGATCCCATGGAACCTAGAAATCATATCTTACAACCGGTAGTGATATCATTTATCAATTAATTGTAATCATTTTAAAAATAATTAATTTATAAACCTTTTATAAATTAAATTAATATCCTAAAATAAATTTTTATGTGATCTATAAACAATTTATAAACCATATTATTCAATTCATAATTGAAATCCTGAATTTTTTTTAATAATCACATTTAATGATTGGTGAAATATCATTATATATGATTGATATAGACTATTGCCTTTTAGAATTATCATTCATAATATATGATAAATAATGCAGTTTGTATGAGTTTAAACTGGTGTAGGATTAGTCAGATGTATAATTAACCCCATGCGGTGATAACATGTGTAAGAATAACTCATGTGTCACATAGCATTTGTATCATACAACAAGAACCTTTTTAACATTAACATAGCTCACAGTGGGAATATTAAATAATAACCCATCTCCCAACAGTCATGTCTTATGAAATTTATTTTATAATAAGAAGCCATAGTGCTTCAAAATTATATCTTGAGATGGCATGTGATATCACCTTAGTGATACGATTCCTATTTTTTATCGTGGATCAGCACCATCAAACCCAATAATTACATTTACCATACCATATGACATATTAAAACTAATGTAATTTTACTATATATCTTGCTATGATATGACATATCTTATTAGGAAATTATATCATTTATTTTGATATCATATATCATATATCCAGTTTCAATTCAAAAAAATTATTATATTTTATGATACCCTATACGAATTCAATAAAATAGTAAATTTTATCATTTTAAAACATGATTCCATGAATCGAATATCATGGAAGTTATATCATATGGGATTAATTGAAACTCAATCAACATATTGGAAACAAATTAGAAACCCATAAATTAGAGATCTACCATGTTTGAAACTGAAACCATGATATTTTAAAAATGAATAACATCTATGCATACCCTCCACCAAGGAAATCTATAATATCTATCTTCAATCATAAGGTTGAGGATGATTCATTAGAGGTAACTAAAGGAATCCCACCTCTATGGTGTATCCATATGTTTAAATAATCAATCAGCACTCGACAGGGACTCTCATTCCTTCCATGACATGCATGTGTCTCGGTAGGAATAAAATGGAGGATAAAGAGAGATTTAGGTATGAGAATATATGTCCAGGATTGATACAACCTTATATCACTGTGAAATTTAATATTAAATTATTTTAATATATTTTCAGTTTAGGAGGTGTATTTTATTTTGTATAGGGTTTTTGAGAGTGAAAAGTGGTTTTTCTGAATATGGGGAAACCCGACCACACTGTAGTGCCCTATGATTGGGAATTTGTCCATGGAAATTTCCCATGGGAATAAAAAATGTGTAAAATTCCCAAGTTCGTCATTTTTTTGGGTGCTTCAGTTGGGGGTTGTATCCCATGGTAAACAGTGGGTATCATAATTCCATGGTGGGTTCTAAAAATTTGATTGGTGGGAGGCTTCATCATGGTTTTTGGGAATGTTGGTGGTTCTCAAGCACTTCTAGGAGGTGCACCACGGCATGGTTCATGTCATTTTTCCATGTCTAGTTCATTAAATTTTGGTGATTTTTTTACCCATCATTCATTTTTAAGGTTTTGGACGTCGTTTTCGACTCATTTCACATAGTTGAACATGGGGAATGACCTAGGGATATCACCCAATTCCTTTTTGATTTTTGAGTCTTCCTCATTTGATTTCAAGGGGATCTTTTGAGGTATCCTACTTTCTTTTTCAATATTCTCCCTTGACCTTTCATATAATTTTTTTCTCCCATTAATGCCAATGGAAATCAGTAAATTAGGGTCTTGAATGGGTCTAACCAAGGGGTTTTGGGTCTTTAGGGAGTGTAGAGGTCATTTCCTTTCATGGGTTTTCATCCATCATTGAGGGTGATGTGTTGCGACTTATTTTCACTTGAAATTGGTAGGTGAATCAATGTAATATACCTTATAATTGAAGACAAGTTATGTTTGGTGGTTTAAATTCATTCTTATAAATATATATTAATAATTTATTCCCATGATGGGTTATAATTGGTTTCCAAATGGTTTTATGTTTTGTAATTACAGTTGTTTACCTTGGATTTCATGCTATGATTTAAAATGAATTTGTTTCATTCCAAGTGTTTATGAAAAATCATGAGAGGATATTTTAAAAGGATATAATGTTTTTAAAGGTGTGATTAGAACTGGTTTGTTTTTAAAAGGTATGTTTTTCAATTTAAAATATGTTTTATAATAAAAAGGGGTGTGTTGGACCATATTTAGTGATTTTAAAACTTATTTCTCTTGTGGTATTTTCAAGTGATTACTAAGGTTGATGGGATATTTTAAAGGGGGGGCTGGTATTGGTAATTTTAAAAAAATGTTCCATCGAATGGTTTTAAATGTGGATAATGTTTATTGGAATTCCAAGTGTGTTTTTAATGGCCAAGTTGGAACTTTATAAAAGAATTCTCACAATGAATGTGGTTTCCCTCAATTGGGAACTTCTCTTATTGTTATTCATTATTTTCATTTTTGAACATAGGGGGATTTTGTATATTGTTTATTATTTATGATTATCAATTTTAGTGAAACGGGTTTTTTCTTGCAATGGTATTATAAGTGAAATGGGGATTATTATTTTAAAAAATTATCTCAATTGTGTTTCAATCATGTGATTTTTTATTTCTATTCACTATTTTTTGATGAATGGTGATCCTAGGTAACTAAGAATTATATTAGGAATAGTGTAAATCATGTAAAGAATGTAGGCTGACTAGGTAATATTTCATAGTTAGACTAGGTGAGATAGTGGGATAAATATATTCCAATGGATGTAATGTTCTCCTCTGATGGATTATATGGACTAGATTGTTCTGTGAGACTACTTGGATGTTGATGTATTATTTTTTACCAACCCAGGGTATCGAGTCACTAATCCAATATCAGGTTACCTGAATCCTAGGATTTTTTCCAAGCCACTATGTTTCTATTAATGTTTATTTATATGATTAAATTATTCTTCTTATTTATTACCCCAATATTTGAGAGTTTGAAAACATTACTTTTGTATGCTTAATTAAAGCCCTAGTTCTTATTATTATTGGGTTTTTTTGAAGTGGTTTTTTGATTTGTGCTCAAAATTATTTATAAAATGGTTTTTAATGTGTGGTTTCAAAGGGAAATCTAGTCTATTTTACCAATGTTATTTAAAAAAAATTTTAGGAAAGAGGAATGTAAAATATTTCGGTTTTGTATTTCATGAATATAAAGGTTCCCTTTCCATTATATGAAAATTTTTATCCAAAATGTTGATTCCACCATTGTTTTATTTGAAAAATATGTATTTTTTATAAAATTGGTTATGTAATTTTAAATGGTTTTCTAATCACATACATATGAAAACCTATTTTTATAAATTATGTTAAAACTAGAATTTAGAAACTCTATTATGGTGGGAATTTCAAAAAATCCTTAGTGATATCATACTTGTAATGTTTTTACTACACCCTGAATATACATCGGTGTGTGTTTTTCTCTTATTATTTATTTCAAGTTCCCAGTCTTGATCACATTTGTTATACTTTTTTGTGTAGCCTGTTTTTAGATGTTTTGGAAGATAGTGAGTGATCATGGCCCATGTGGAGGTTTTTTAGAGATGGTTGGTATATATTTTATTTTTGGGATATTGTATTAGCAGGTATGTCCTGGTGTATTTTATATTTTATTCTCACTATATTTTATTCTGCTATATTTTACATGGTTATCTAGTTGTATTTTTTTGATGTTTATTGTAATATTCTATGTTTGGATTTCCTATTTATTTTTATATGTTTATTTTATATTCATTGATTTCTAGTGTGTTGATAGGTCATGTTAGATTCTTACTAGTTTCTTCATCTTCGTTATTTCATTATTTGAGGGTAAAATAATTCCTATGTGTGTATTCTTGAGACCCAAGAACTAGTTGATAGCCCATGGGGATTGGTAACCCCCTTTGGGCCTTACAGTACATCGATTTAGTTAAACATTTTATGGATCCCCAGGCTATTTCATTACAAAAATGGTATTATAGAATATTTATTGAAGATGGAATTGGTTATGAAAGCAAACTATTCTGATTTGGATTGTTTGGATTATTGGAGATAGGAATTATGGGACTCAAGTGGTAGGTACAGGGTGAGTCTCGCTAGCTCTTTCTCACCTTGATACTTGAGTTTCCATGGGCTATAGAGATTTATATTCATTCCTTGTCTTATTGTATTATGTTTTGAGATGGTGGTATCTTTATACTCATTATCATTATATAATTATCCTTTGTGGGTTTGATGGATTATGGGATGTAAATAGAAAGATAAGTAAGTGGTGTCAAGTTGTCTTGCCCGGCCTAAAAACCATGTAGCAAGAAAAAAATATGATTTTGGAAACATTTCAGGAACTTTTTCATGATTGGGACATGGTAAATTAAGTTGTATTTCAATGTCAATCAAGGTTTTGTCACAAAATAGCCTAGGTACCCTTGTAACCAGATATTCGATCCGGCTCTAACATATCCCATAGGGAGATCCTGATCCCCATGGGTCGATGACTAGCACGTGACATCACACAACGTGGATGTGGGAACTATTTTCCTACTAATCATAGTTAACGTAATACAAGCAAGGAAGTATGAATAACTAAAGAAACTACACCAGGAGTAAAGTACTATAATTCAACAGGGCATAAAAATCCCAAAGAAATAAAACTAAAGTTCCATATAGGGATAAACAGCCCAAGTCCCTAAGGACACAACTCACCACGACCAAGTTAAATAGCTAGATCCACCTACAAGAGATCATTTCCCCTAACTCAACCCTATAAAAAGATAGTATACCATCACTTGAGAGAAAAAAATAGGATGTGATATAAAAATCCTAGTAGGGTCTCACCAAGGATTCCATAACATATTCCAATAATAGATTAACAAAATAAATGCTTTCAACTTTTTTTAATGTAATCAGGTTTAGAATTTAAAGCATATTTAAACAAATCATATTGTACAGTTCCAATTATGGAAAAGAGAAGCAATTTTATGAAAATCCTATAAAACGACAGAATATTCTTAAAATAATGGCATAATATTAAATAGTTACAAAAAATAGTTTATGTAAATTAAGTAGGATTTTAAAGAAGTTAAAAATCATTGGCATACATTTATATATCAAATATAAATAACAAGAGAGAAACATGGTCATATTCCAAAAGGTACGATAGTATTTCTGGTAAAAATACTCTTTATTCTCTAAGTTAACTTTGCAATATGTGTGCACAAACGTCCCTTATACAATGGATAGAGGTGACTCATCACACTCCCATCAGGGATGTGACCTACCGCATGTATGTTTTATAATGTTGAAATATTGAAGAGTGTTTCCAAATAAATCACCAACTACTTAAGTCTTGAATGATCTATAACACAGTCATTGATGGAAAATTTATTTTAAGACAACTTAAAATAGTATTAAACTCCATTTTTCTATTTTAATTCAAATTTTCCATTTAAAACCAGAAAATGGTTTTAATAAAAAACATGCCTCTTTGATAAGATAAAACCACTAGGTTTATATCAAAACATTTTAGTCCATTTTCATAAGATTAACATCCAATAAAAACCAATTTGATAATTTCACAATTCATTCCCAAAATTAATTTCACCAACTTAATTGAAATCATTTCCATAAAATCTACAAATTAAATTAACCAATTTCTATAGCAGACTCCAATTCAATGGAATTGTGTGTTTTCTACAGTCTCATGAAAAACCATTTCAAATATCTAAATTCACTGGAATTGGTTTTTATCAAATCAATTGAAATAAAGTTTGAGAAATTGAATTTAAATCACTAATTCAAGTAAATCAAGAAATACAAGGTTAATAAATTTGGCTAATTTGGACAGAACCACCTACCTCTTCCTGAAATTCAACACTCACAAAGGAAATCATCAATGAGGATGAAGGTGGGGTAGATCTCAAACTCCAAACTAAGAGTAAGATCCAACAAACATGGAATAGATCTATCAATTCCATAATGATCCATTGAAAAACCCTAAAAGAGGAGAAAGAGAGGTAGATGAATAATGATGCAGAATGCTCACCCGGATATCACCCGCCAATGAAATGATAATTGAAAGCCAAATTAATGGATATGGAAGGGATAGATAGGTTTGAGATCACCTAGGTAATGATTTAGGTTGAGGATTTTAAGTCAGGAGTAGAGGGAAAAGAAATTACCATCCACACTACCGATTTAAAAAATGCAGTCAAGGTATTACATGGCATGTAATCACAATACACATTGTGAACCCTTTAATTTTCGTAACTGAAGAAAAATGTGTCACCATGAAATAATTTATGATTCTCCAAATTAAAAACCATTCATGAACTCCATATCGATGTGAAATGGAAACTCATGATGTGTTCCCATCACAACGTGAAGTCATTCATGACTTTTATGATGAACCATTACATGACATGTAAGATTGTTACACAACATGTAATTCTCTGGCAGCCTGCATGAAAAAGTCATTTTAAAGGTGAGAATTCAACAAATAGATGAATTCACCATTATAGGAATCCTACCAATTCAAACATAAACCTACCCCATAAAATAATAGAATAATCTATGAGAAGTTATATGGTGCACCAATTGTATTAGTTACAGGATGTTACAGGTTCTGTATCCCTTTTAGTTTTTTAATTAAACACCATGTCTCATGGATTATCTTGAGTGATTCTCAACATTAGGAAATTAATCAAGGATGGTATTATGTTGTTTTCATATGTTCGGATTATATTTTGTTTAAAATATTTCATATGATTTTTTTAAGTATGTGATGAGAAACATTTTTTGTGTGAAAAGGGAATTTAATAAAAAACAACTATATTTAATCCTTGGGGATTTTTTATGAAATAGATTTTGTTTTTTAATAATTTTTTAGAAGTATTTCATTTCATATGATAAATAAAAAATGTTTTTTGGTTTTAAAAATCATTTGATGAACTATTTGTAAAGGTGTTTTGACTTTCTTGGGAGGCTCTTGCAAGAAGGGGTTTTTTGAAATGAAGTTTTGGAAATGTTTTAAAGTAAATGTGGATTATATGTAATTTTTTTGTTTTATAATGAAGTGTATGAATGTTATTAGAATTTAAATTTGGGAAATTATTTGAACATTGAATTTGAAAGCATATTTTAGAGGGTTTAATTGTGAAAACCAAACCCTTAATGGGTGTTTTTAATAAAAATAAAAACATCGATGGTTTGAGTGGATTTTTTAATATGATAAAACAGATGGTTTTTAAAAAAAATTGGTTATTTGAATTTATAATTAGAATTTCAAAATAATTTTTACTATTTTTCTAAAATAGGTGTAATTTTTTTAAAAAAATTCCCTATGTTAAAGGTGTTGCAATTTTTAAAATGAATTTTTGGTAATTGTTTTGAATGTTTTGGAAAATTGTTTATCTGTATTTTCCCATGAATGTCATTGGGATTTATTCATGTGATTTAGGATCCATGACCAGGTTGGTACTGTGTATACTGTTGTTTAAATCCTCCCAAAAAGGACTTGAGTGATGGTAGGTTGTTTATCTTTAGGGATTATCTTGTTATTGTTCTTCATTCTTCCCTGACTCTTAATAGAGTGAAAGGTTTTTTCTTCTCTCATGGAGGTGTAGTGGAATATCCTAAACATTTTCAAGTCAATTTTTATCTATAATATGTATTCGAAAATCATTTTTCATGGGATTTTGAATCATTATCATTTTTTGATTCATTCTCAATGGGTTAGATCACTTGTGATTTTGAGGTGGTTTTCACTTGTTTCATTTTGTGTGTGCCTTTATGTATGGTGTGAGACTTAGGGTGAGGTTTTTTTGGTGGAATATACATAGGAAAATCTTGGTTGTGTGATTAGAGAATCTTATTTCCAATTGTACCATGAGTTTTTCTAGGTTCGGAATTTCTATGACGATCACCACGAGTTAGTGTTCCCAAGGGTTGGCCCCAAGTTTTTCTTAGAGTATTTGTGTAGAATGATGTTAGAACCATGTTATTCAATACTGGGTAATGTTTTTTAATTGGTGATATGGTCTAGTGGAATTTGATATTATCTTTCAGTTATTCTCTCTTATGGTGGTTAAGCAATCCATATGTATGGTCCTTTGTGGTTGGTATAATATTATCATTTCCTTTGATGATTAGTGGAAAAATAGTTGATTTGGAGATATTCATTCTCTTCGGTGTGATTAACCTTTATTTAACTATTTTAGAAAAATTATAAATGGTATGGAGTCCTATGATATGTCTATATTTTCTTAGAGAGTCATGTTGGATATTTATTATTTGTGTGATGTTTTAGGTTTTTTATTATTACATGAGGTTTATTTCGATGGGTTTGGGGAGTTGGATAATTAGTGGTGTTTCATTTTCCAAATAAGACATCTTGATTATTTCCTTGATGCTTTAGTTTAGATGTGGAGTTACTAACCACTCATTATTCTTACCATTTCCAATTTATTTTTTAGGGAATAAATAAATATTGTGGGTAGAATTGTGACACCCCCTATAGTTGTTTTATTTAAAATTAAATTATTTTTTGTTATTATACATTTTTCTAGATTTACTCTTATTTTAAATGTGTTTTGAGATTAAAAAGATGTTTTTGAAGCTTGGGAAACCTCACCATGCCATGGCATCTATAGATTGGGCATTTCAGTCGGTGTTTTTTCATAGGTGTTTCCCTATTGTAAATGGTTATGTGAGAATCACCTAGGTTGGTTATGTCACTTGTTATTTTAGTCAAGGTGTCTCCCCTATGGTAAACAATGGCCAGCACCTGCTACTACAAAAAATGGCATATATCAGCGCTAAAAAGGGCTTTAACAGTGCTAAAAAAGTACCGAAAAGCTCAGCGCCAATATAGGGGGGTCCCTTTTATCTGCGGTACAAAAAGCTCTGATAAAGGCCCCTTTTATCAGTGCTGAAAAGTGCTTATAAAAGACCACTTTATCAGCACTTTTTTTGGAGCTGATAAAAGGGGCCTTTATCAGCGCTTTTAAAAAGCGCTGATAAAGGTAAAAAAAATAAATATAATTAAAAATAATGCAGAGAGTGCTTTTATCAGCGCTTCACACCCCCTTTATAGGAGGTCTCCATTGTTTTGCCTTCCCGCGCATCTTCATACGCGTGCACCCCCTTCACTTCCACCCGAACTCAAACTCGGGACCTCCCCCCTTTCGCGGCTACACCTTTACCACTAAGCCGTTTCGTTTTGTTCTCTACTTAATGATATATCTATATATATAGTTATATTTATTCATATATTTATATAGATTCATATTTATATAAATATATTTATTCATATATCAGTATATATATATATAAATTCGTATATTAATATATTTATATATATATTTTTATTTATAATTTTTGGTACGTATATTTATTTCTATATTAATATACACTTATAAGATTAGTTTTAAATACATTTATGAAAAAATATGTTTTTTATGTGTGTTTATAAATAAATAAATACATTCATACATACATAGATATATACAACATGAATATACACACAGAGACACACACACACACAAACACATATATATATACAAATAAATACATATATATGTGTATTTGAAAAGCCATGGAATGTACTTATAAGATTAGTTTTAAATAAATTTATGAAAAAATAGGTTTTTGATTTGTTTTTATAAGTAAATAAATAAATACATACATACATACATAAATACAACACACAGACACACAGACAGACACCCACACACACACAGACACATATATATTTATGAATAAATACATACATATGTGTATTTGAAAATCCATAGAATGTTAAATCGACCATAACTTATAATCTAGAATTCTGTTTCAATGCCACAACTAGTCAAATCGAATAAAATGAAACAATAATTGATATTATATGTAGTACAGGCCTAACGGACATCCGGATCAGAAGTTATACTTGTTTGAATGTTAACAAATTGGGATATCCCGACTAAAAACTCAGTTTCTGAGGCCTTCTGAGCCTTTTTTGGGATTGAAAAATGTGATAGTGGATTTTTCTAGGTCACTAGCATGTAGATCTCATCGCAGGCTTCAATTTGATATGTTGTATAGCTCAAACGGACGCCCGGATCAAAACTTATGGTCATTTGAAGTATGAGTTACATTTTCAACATATTTTAGATCTTTAATTAATTGTTTTGATTTTTTGTGTCCTAAAATTGTTATTAAATGATTTTTAATCGATAATAATTAGAAAATTATTAATTAATAATATTTTTTAATATATTTTGAAGCCATTTTCACAAAATTTCTTATATATTAAATGTAATAGTCTATTTATACGTATCTATAACATATTAAAAAATATATATTGTATTTATATCAATATAAATATACTTATATAACAAAATATTATTTTTCATGATTTTTTTTCGTAACTGAACATTTATCAGCACTCGTGAAAAGCACTGATAAATTCCCCCTTTATCAGTGCTAAAAAAAGCGCTGATAAAAGTGTAGCGCATCCCTTGCCTGTTTTTGTTGTAGTGACCATGCCCTGGTGCAAGAAATGGTGTGTGTTGAATTGATGAGGGATATGGGACTTCATTGTGGGGGTCGGTTATGTTGGGTGTTCTCAGGGGTTTCTTGGAGGGGAACTAAACCATAGTGCAAGAAATGGTGCATGTAATAGAGTTATGTGTAGTTATTTTAATTTTTATAGTTTTTCTATTTTTACCCCTTTACAAATATGGGGCACATCTTAGAGAACTCCCCACTCCTTATAGATTTTTTATCCTTCCTCCAACGATTTCAGGTGGATCATTTGTGGTATCCTCCCTCTTTTATCTTCCTCTTTTATTCCTTTACCCATTCCCTTAACTTCCTTTCTCCCATGAACCCTAATGGACATGGGCATCAAAATTAGGGTATGAAATTCCTCTAAATAAGGGGATTTTGGTATTTAGGGTGTGTATCAGTTATTTCCTTACTTGGTTACGCATATTCTATAAGTGGAAACGTGTTGCAATTCATTTATACTTGAAAGAGGTTGGTGTTTCTATACAATATGAATTATAATTAATTTCACATGATGCTTAATGGTTTAAAATTATTACCTATAATGATATATGCATATGTTCTACCCATGATGGGTTGTAAATAGTTTACAAATGGTTTTAAGACTAGTAATTAGAGTATTTTTCCATTGATTTATAGTTTTTATTTAATATGAGTATGATGCATGCCAAGTGTTTCTGAAAATTCCTCAATGACATGTTCAAATGTATTTAATGGTTTTCAAGGGGTGATTAGAACCAGTTATTTTTAAAAAGTTATATTTTAATTTTACAATGTTGTTTCAAAATAAAAAGGTTTGTGTTATCCAACATTTAGTGATTTTATGACTTATTAGTCCCGTGTCATTTTACAGTAATAGCAATTGGGGATGGGTGATTATTAAAGGATCTTAGCACTTGGTGAGTTCAAAAAATGTTTTATGGAATGGTTTTAAATATGTAAAATGTGACTTGGAATTCCAAGAATGTTTCCAAAGGTTGATTTTGGAAAATTTTAAAATAATCCCCATGATGATATTTGTTTCCCTATATTGATCCCTTCCCTTTTTAATTATTCTTGATTTTATTATGGAAGATAAGGGGATGTTATATATTGTTTATTATCAATTTTTATGCATGGATGTGAAGGGTTTTGTTTTTTTGAGGTTGTTGGAGGTGAAATGAGGTATATATATAAAAATTTGAATAAATTTTTTCTTTAATAGTGTGATTTTTTTTGTTTCTCACCTCTAGAGCTTAATTTCATGGGAATCCTATGAAACTAAGTAGGAAATCAGGATTAGTGAAATAACTAGTATAGATTAATTAATAGATAATGAATGTTTCTTGGTTGGACTATGTGAGCTAACAGGATGAAAATGAGACCATGGATGTTAAGTTCTCATAGTATGGAATATATAGAATGTCTAGTTTTATAGAATTATAGATCTATTAAAGGTATCTTTTAATATATCATAGGTTACCAAGTTTCCATATCAGGATCATGTTTCTTATGTAATAGGAAGTTACTAATGACACTTAGTTCCTATTGAGGATTATTTAGGGTATTTAATTATTTTTCATGTTTATATCCCCAAGATTTGATTTTATAGAACAATTGATTAGTTTTTATTAATCATTGATTCATCAATATTTATTATACCTAAATTCTTTTCTAGTTATGGTTTTGGTTTATGTTCTATGTGATTTGTTAAAGAGTTAGTAAAAATTGGTTTTAAAGGAATATATGTATTATATTATAAATAGGATTTGATGAATGTTTTTTTTTGTATTGAGTAATGGAAAAGATTTTTTATTTTTCCCATGAATCTATATATCCTATTTCCATTGTTCGAAAATGATTATGAAAAATATTGATTTTTTCTTATTTTACATGAAAGAATACATGTTTTATAAAAGTGATTATTGAATTATTCTTGGTTTTCTTATCACTCACATGTAAAAATATATTTTTATAAATTATGTTCCAAGTAGAATTTATGAACTATATTATGAAGTGAATTTCATAGACTCCTTGGTAATATTTTACTTGGGATGTATAGCTCATACCCTACAATACACTGGTGTATGTGTGTGTGTGAAGACCTTATGATTTCTTTCAACTACCCAGTTTCATTCTCATTTTTTGTGATTTTTTCATTAAGCCTGTTGTCTGATGTGTTGGGAAATGGTGAGTGATTTTGGTTCGTGTGGAGGTTTTTTTGAGTGTTTTGGTTTTTTTTTATTTTAGGGATGTTGTATCAACCAGTTCTTCTAGGTATATTTTCTACTTTATCTCATTTTATATCATTCCACTATATGTTTCATGGTGATGTAGTTTTATTTTTTGATTTTTATTTCATATTGAATGTTTATAATTCATACTTATTTTGTATTATTTATTTGATATGGCTGTATTTATAACATCTAGATAGGTCATATTATATTCTTGGAATTTTCCTCTTCTTGTTTATTTTATTATTTAAGGGTAAAATCATTCCTAAGTGAAGATTATTGATATGGAGATACTATTTTACAGCCTCTGGGGATTGTGAATTCCCTTCAGGCTTTATCATGAATTGAGATGGGTACCAGTTTGATTGTAGCTTGGGATATTTTGTTACTAGGAGTTTGTATAATAATAATAAAAACTTATCTCATGGTAATTTCCTAGTTTATAAAATCCCTCGGGTTCATTCCTAAAGTTCTATGCATTTTTTGATTCATTATAACACATGATTAAATGGATCCAGCCATATATGCATTCATATCATGAATTCACTATCAGACCTCCCATGAATTTCATTATATGAAACATTGTTATTGATGATACCTTATATGGATGATATATACAATTTTTAACCCTAAACATTAGGTTTCATAAATGAATCACATCACATCCTTGTGAATGAAATTACTATATACCAAATCATACAACACACCTTTCATAGGCATCATGTAGGATATCTTGTATCATTCCCATTTGATATGTATTATCATAAAATATGATATAACCTTAATAAATAACATGCATATAGGATTTAGGGAATATCTTCCTTATAAATATTTATTTTTTAGCTATTTAAAATATTGTAGAATATCCATTAAAAATCCATTAATGTAGTAAAAATACGGTGGCTGTGAAATTTTTTTTGTAGTAGATACATGAGATACTAGATGTAATAGTTGTTGTTAATGAAAATATATAATGGTTTTATAATAAAATAAATATATATTTATAATTTATTTATATATATTTAACATATTAAATGAATATTGGAAGCATAAAAACCCGTGAAAAAATGGCTTCGAGTTATCCCTAATCAATGATCATTATTGAGTATTATGTGTTATGATGATGTGTTAAGATTAGCATTAGTGGAATCCTGTATAAGATAAAAATTAGACTAATGAGATGATAAGTGGATAATTATTATCTATTAGAACCCACCAAATTATATCAAATGGAATATCAAATGACCATTGATATACTTAGGGGTGTATACTGCTTATGAATCCACATTAACTAATGTGGAAAATATAGTTATCATGTGATCCTTCATTATTTGATACCTTTTTTACTTAATCCTTGAGGTTGATTTAATAAAGGTGTGGTTAGGAATGTTAATGATTTTTTATTAGTATAGGTTAACCAATATGATATTTTTCCTCTTGTATAAAAAGTATAACATCTTCGACCTTATTTTAATTATACTAAGAAAATATGTGGTAATTTTTAATTGAGTGAGATGTATTGTGAACAATTATTTATATTAATAACATGATATATATTCATTCAAACTGGTCGGTCTATTTAATATAATCAAGAACATTTGAGATAGAATATATTAGATTGAAATTATTTATATCTAGTGGTTACTCAATGTCTTAGATAAATAGATTATATAACATTAATATTGTGTACAAAGATACATCTTATGAAGAACATGATCATTTAGACATAAGAGTGTATTTGATAAAGATTGCCTGTAAAGACCCGTAAAATTCAAGGAAAATTATTTCTTAATTTTCTTTGGGATTTTACAAGAACGCAGTTTCTAACGGCACTTGATTCCGAGGCCCGGTGTGCTCGAAATTACTATCTGAAGTTTAGATCGGGTACGTTCAGTGAACGAACGAACGAGTTTTTCTAACTTTTGAACCAGTGCTTGGAATCGAATTCTGAGGGCACTGATGGAATCGCAGCTTTGGTAATTGCTTAGGAACACATGTTCCGGGTTTGTGTTTTCACGAGAGAAGATGATAAAAATTATGGAAGTTTAATTTATAATTTAACTACAATTTTTATTTTCTTTAAGTGGTTTAAGGCTTTGGGTGGAAGTTGGGAAACTACCCAACTTCCCAAGGGAGTTTATGAGGGTGGTGGGGCCCACACGAACCCCACCCCTTCATATTCTTCAACCCCCCTCAACTCACCAATAACTTTTGATAACTTAAGTATTAATAACTTATGTTATTAATGAAGTGAGTTAATGTGTGTGTGGGTTTGAAATTCAAACTCATGTCTAGTTAATAAATTAAGTGAGGGCTTAATTTCTTTTGGGGTTGGAACCTTGTGGTGGAGTTTTTGGGAGAAAATAATAAAGATTTCAGGAACTTCTTCGTCTTCGAAAAAGAACGCGAAGAACACATCGGTCTCCAACGAAGAACACCGAGTTCTCGGAAACCGATTACGCGACGCCGTGTACCGCGACGCCGACGCAACTTCCTCCTTCCATGACATCTCTTTCCGTGACGGTTTTTCCATGACAAATCCTTGTTCGACGAACCTCCTTTCAAGCTCGCATGATGTAGGGGATTTATTTATTTATTTAGTTCGTGAATACTATCTTGTTGTTCTTCGTGAAAATACGAACAATTGCTAACGACTAACGAGAGGGGGTCGGACCGCACAAACACGGCCGACCCTCCTCCATTATTGATGTTGTTTTTAATGTGGTTGGAAAGAAATGGCGTGGTGCCGTCGCACCATGCGGGATCGTGCAGCAAGGAATGTGCGGCGCCGTCACGCCGCACCGTGAAATCGATCAAGGATGTGACGTCGTCGCGCCGCGCCGGAGAACCGAAAAAACACCGCGGCCGGAGCGGGGCTGTGGCAGAGAGGTGCAGCGTCGTCGCGCCGCACCGGACGAATCAAGATCACGGCCGGTTCTAGGCCGCGGCGGAGTAAGGAGACCGGCGGCTGGTTCTGGGCCGCTGGGGTCGGAGCAGGGAGGGGACCGGCCGACGCCGGTCCCGTAGTGGTAGATAATGGCCGGTCAGGGCGGGCCGGACGGACATGAGAATATCCGGGGGTTCAAACCCCCGTTCGGCCACCTAGAGGCCCATTAAGGGGGGTCGCGGTTACAAAACGCGGCGGGCAGCGCCCCCCCCCCCCCCCCCCCCCCCCCCCCGCAAAACCGAACGGCTCGGCCGTTCGGCCGAGCCAGATGGCACCGCGCGCCAGCGCGCCAGACCGCCAGGCCGGCAGTCGGGTCGCCGCGCCGGGCCGCGCCCCGCCGGGCGTCCCGGTTCGGGCCGACCCTAGGGGTCTCGGGTCGGGTCGGTCCGGGCCCGAAACCCCCGTTTTCGGAACCTTTTTGGTCTTTTACCCATATCTCGGGCTACATACCTCCGATCGATGCGCCGTCAGCGGCGATGAGATCCTTGGATCGAGACAGTCATTTTGGTATATCGCTCTCAAGGTTTTGGAATACTTTGGGGTCTGCTGGGTTGGTTCGTACATGAAACCAACCGGGCCCTCGGAGTGGAAACACTCATATCTTAAGCTCCAGACGTCCGATTGACGTGCCGTCGACTTTGTTGGATTCCTCATAGTGATACAGATCTTTTTGGTTACTCCTCCTGAGGTTTGCATGTAGGTGGAGTATGGTCGGGTTGGTTTTGCCTTAAAAACCAACCGGACCCTCGGACGAAAAAGCCAATAACTCTCAGACTAGGCGTCTGATTGACGCGCCGTCTGCGACGTTGAGTTCCTGTTGACAATACTGAACTTTTGGATACATCAACTATGGACTATGTGTCAGTTGATGTATCAGCCTCTCGGCTCGTGGAGTGGACCCTCCCGAACGAGTTTGCTGTGTGAGGGAACCCTAGAGCTGGCTGCGTTTGCGACTGTGACGACGACGACGACTGTACAGAGATCCTCAGTGGATTCGACGGCGGCGACTAAAACACTCAGAAATCCTACGTGGAGCAGTTCTACCGATCCTGTGTGGGTCCGATCCTGTGTGGGTCAGCGCTCAACGGTTTTGTGTGAGCCAGCGCCTACATATCCTGTGTGGGTCCTATCCTGTGTGGGTCTTTGCGGGGGTTAGTTACCTATCGATCCTGTGTGGGTCAGACCCTTCCTGGGTCATTGCGGGGGTTAGTTACCTATCTATCTTGTGTGTGTCAGACCCTTCCAGGGTCATTGCAGGGGTTATTACCTATCGATCCTTTGTGGGTCCGACGACTTAGATGAATCAGTGGATATATCTGATCATCTCTATCGTCATACGAAGAATTATACCTATGTGAGATGAATCCTGTTTACTTTACTTTGTGGATAGTGTTGTGCTATCCTGTGTGGATTTACGTTTTTCTTTGCTGTGTGGACTGGGTTGTACTTGAGCTCGGATTTTGGAGTCGAACGAGAATTGATGACTTAGGTATATGTATGGGAATATACCTAAGCAGTGTCAGATGTTACTTCGTGATTGTATCTTTCCTTTGTGGATTCTCCTTTGTGGATTCTGGGAGACCTTCGAGGGTCTCGGGGTCCCTACTGAGTAGATTATACTCACCCCTACATGGGTTATGCCCGCACTATGTTGTGTTGGTTGCAGATGACGGACAGTGTTGATCGTGGTTGAGACTTGCGGAGCAAGAGGATACCTGGAGGTGGACCATTGGGCGGGACCTACTCGGAGCGGACGGCTGGAACCGAGGAGCAAAGGAGGCTATCTGTACTCACCCTTCAGGTGGGATTTCCAGTGGACAGCTCAGCATTGCGGCTTTACTTTTCAGTTGCTGTTTTCCCTTCCAGTTGTACTTTACTTTCAGTTTGGGTTTGTATACTGGCCCACTTACTTTTCCGCACTTACCGTTGTACTCAATGTTTACTTAGTGTTTACTTCTTATGCTTGCTTACTCTGTGGTGATTGTTTACTTTAAAAAGGCAATTCCTTCCCTTTTTACTGGTATTTACGCCTTGGTGCTAGTCGCTAGTCCCTGGTCTATGGAAGGCGGGCATGGGGTAGTCACGGCACGAGCCCCGAGGACGGGTCGTGACAAATTGGTATCAAAGGAGTTCGGTTCTACCACAGAACTTGGGACTCTGATATTTTTCTATGTGAAGCAATATTTTTAAGCATATTGGGTGTGGTTATCAGTCCAGGGAGTCCAGTGTTGGTGCGGTGGCCGACGTATCCGTACACTAGGACCCTGACTTCTGATTTCCGACTTAATTCACGAAAACATTGATTGCATGTGTGTTTCATGTTTTCTATGTGATTACTTGTGTCAGCTCACTAGGTATACTGTTTGACCATGGCGTACCTATTTCTTTTCAGGATGGCCCCATGAAGGAATCCAGCTAGGGTTCCGAGAGTTGAGTGTGACGACAGCTCACCGAGCGACGAGGCCTCGGTATAGGGCCCTTTGACAGCTGAGGCACCGGCGATACCTTTACCCATCGAGCCACCGATGCTTGCAGCCCCAGCCGATGACGTTGCATGTCGCCTTAGTGAACTGCATGAGTTCCAACGCCAGTGACCGCCCAGGTTCTGCGGGGAGACAGACCCCCAGGCAGCCGAGGACTGGCTGGAGGCAGTGGAACGAGTTTTTCGGTTAGTGAGGACACCATCAGATATCATGGTGATCCTCGCTATGAGCCTACTGCATGCGGCAGCGGGCCGATGGTGGAGCTTGATGCTCCAGGTGCACGTTGAGACATCTCTTCTCTGGATGGACTTTGAGAGCCTCTTCCGCTTGGAGTTCATCCCAGCCACCCTCTGTGCGGTGCGCATCCATGAGCTTCTTCAGCTGCGGTAGGGAAGCTTGACAGTCGCCCAGTACTCGGCGAGATTTACAGATCTCTCACGCTACTTGACCGACATGGTATGGGACCCATTCTTCCGGGCCCAGACCTTTGAGCAGGGATTGAGGCATGAGATCAGGGCATCGCTGATCTCCCTCAGCATTTCGACTCAGGTAGGAGTACTGGAGGGAGCTCTTCTCATCGAGTGTTTTCTTGCTGAGTCTACACCAGCGGAGAGACCTACCGCAGGGAGACACGTGGCGGAGTCTTCTGCAGCCGGCAGCAGACAGATGTCGCAGAGGTCCAAGTGGGCCAGGCCAACGGGCGGATGACCACAAGATACTAGCTCGGAGGTGCAGGGAACATGCAGCATAACCAGTCTCACGAGTGGAAGACAGTACTATGCATGCGGCGGGCAGGGCCACATGGCTCGTGACTGCCCGAGCCGCCATCCAGAGGAGCAGTAGACGGTTGAGGAACCACCTAGGCAGAGGCAGAGGTTTGACCATGGCGGTCTGCGGGGAGCAGGTGGACGAGGCCGAGGAGCTGGTCGAGCGGCAGGTGGTGGACGACGTTTTGAGGCTCTACCACCACCACCACCAGGAGGTCCACCCCGACCTCAGGGGAGATCACAGCTTCAGGCAGCTGAAGCTTACGATCATGGAGCTCCGGAAGCTGGTGGACTAGTTCGGGACTAGCTCCAGGCATAGAGGCATTTGCCCATAATGCCTCTTGCTTCGTAGTTTGTGTTTCCTTGTGTCTTTGTGCTTTGAGTTGAAGTAATAAAAGACACTTGCAATGGTGACGTTTGATTTCTTGTCTTTTGTTTGTTATTACTAAGAGGTGCCGGTTAAAAACTGTTGACTTGACCCTCACTTGTGAGATTCTTACTGGAGGGACCCAGTGACCACACACTGATGCCGACAGTGTGACTCAACCCTTGGAGGAAATAATAACGGTTGGATCTCTTGGTAGCAGCGTCGAGGCCTTACGACGTCATCCATGCCATGAATTAACTAATCATGACGAGATTTACTGTATTAGGCAAGGAACGTGGTTCATCGACGGGATGAGACCAGATTTCCCTTTTCGGCAAAGGAGAAATATTTACAGCTTTGCAGAATGTTAAAGAGGAAGGGGCAACCCTTCGTGTGGTCATACAGATGTCAGCAGAGCTTCCAAGAGCTGAGACAGAGATTGACCAGTGCACCTATCTTGAGGTTGCCAGAGGAGGGGGTAGGGTACATAGTCTACTATGACGCATCGGGGACCAGACTCGGATGTGTCCTGAAGCAGGAGCGGGCCTTGATCACCTATGGATCACGTCACATGAGGCCGCATGAGCAGAACTATGCTACCCATGATCTGGAATTAGCAGTAGTGGTATTCGCTCTGAAGCATGGTGACACTACCTGATGGGAGAACGCTTTACAGTCTTTTCTGACCATCAGAGTCTCAGATACATCTTCTCTCAGAAGGACCTGAATCTGAGACAGCGACGATGGCTCGAGTTCCTCCAGGACTATGACTTTGAGATAGTCTATACTCCTGGGAAGGGGAACGTGGTAGCTGATGCTCTTAGCAGTAGGACGGGCATTCATCTACTTGAGGAGGCATCAGAGCATCTAGCCTCTTTGCAGATATCCTTCGTGGATAGAGATAGAGCAACCTTACTTTAGTCTCCCACAGTCACCCCTCCACTACTGCAGCAGGTCAGAGAGGCATAGCTTGGGGACGCTGACTGCGAGACGCGGCCTGCACAGATATCCTCAGGACAAGCACCTGATGGTTTATCCTTTGGATCAGAGCATGGCGTCCATTTCATAGGACGTACCTTGGTACGAGTTGCTTTATGGGAGGAAGTGCTGAGAGAGTTTCACACTTCTCCTTTGGCGGTACATCCTGGAGTGGCGAAGATGTACCAGGATCTCATACGACAGCACTGGTGGCCGGGCATGAAGAAGGCTATGGCGGAGTTCGTTTCTCGATACCTCACCTTCCAGAAGGTGAAAGCAGAGCACCAGGTACCAGCAGGATTGGTACAGCCTTTGGAGGTCCCGGAGTGGAAGTGGGACACCATATCTATGGACTTCGTGACTGGACATCCACAAACTTCCAGAGGTCACGACTCCATTTGGGTGATTGTCGACTGACTCACCAAGTCGGCACACTTCTTACCCATCAGAGAGCAGAGCTCAGTGGAGAGCTTGGGATGACTTTCCATTCAGAAGATTGTGCGGCTTCATGGTGTGCCATCATCTATCATCTCCGATCAAGATGCTCGCTTTACTTCCCGCCTTTGGAAGGGGTTGCAGGAGGCGTTCGGGACACAACAACGTCTATGAACAGCCTTTCACCCTCAGACTGATGGATAGACTGAGAGGACCATTCAGACTCTCGAGGACATGCTCCGCGCATGTGTCCTCGACTTTGGTCACAGCTGGGAGGACCACCTACCCTTGGTGGAGTTCGCTTACAACAACAGTTACCACTCCACCATTAAGATGGCACCATACGAGGCATTGTACGGCCGACCTTGGAGATCTCCTTTGTGCTAGACAGACCCTGGGGAGTCAGCACTTGTGGGACCGGAGATGGTCTAGGCCACGACAGAGAAGGTCTAGGTCATCCAGGAGCAGATGAGGACAACACAGAGCCAGCAGAAGTCTTATGCTGACAGGAGGCGGAGGCCAATAGAGTTCGAGGATGGAGACCACGTCTTCTTGCGTGTCTCACCTCGACGTGGATTACAGAGATTTGGTCGAGGCAGAAAGTTGTCTCCATGCTTCATCGGACCGTTCCAGGTCCTCAGCAGGATTGGCGAGGTGGCTTATCGCCTGGCTCTACCACCTCAGTTGCACCGGGTGCACGACGTCTTCCATGTGTCTCAGCTGAGGAGAAACTTGCATGATCCGACGCATATCATTGACCATGGGGAGCTAGACGTTGATGATGGGGTGACTTTTACGGAGGTCCCAGTGTATATCAAGGATCGATAGGAGCAGGTCCTGCATGGATGGTCGATTCCCCTAGTGCGCATCAGATGGCAGCACAGGAATCTCCAGGAGAGCACTTGGGAGCGGGAGGCTCAGATGCGTGCTCAGTACCCACATTTGTTTCCCTAGTCTTCAATGTATCTTTACGGGGACGTAAATCCCTGAGGTGGGAGTAATGTAAAGACCCGTAAAATTCAAGGAAATTTTTTTCTTAATTTTCTTTGGGATTTTACAAGAACGCAGTTTCTGACGGCACTTGATTCCGAGGCCCGGTGTGCCCGGAGTTACTATCCGAAGTTTAGCTCGGGTACGTTCAGTGAACGAACGAGCAGGTTTTTCTAACTTTTGAACCGGTGCTCAGAATCAAATTCCGAGGGCACTGATGGAACCGCAATGCCGGTAATTTCTTAGGAACACATGTTCCAGGTTTGAATTTTCACAAGAGAAGATTATAAAAATTATGGAAGTTTAATTTATAATTTAACTACAATTTTTATTTTCTTTAAGTGGTTTAAGGCTTTGGGTGGATGTTAGGTAACTACCCAACTTCCCAAGGGAAGTTATGAGGGTGGTGGGGCCCACACAAACCCCACGCCTTCATATTCTTCAACCCCCCACAACTCACCATTAAATTTTGATAACTTAACTATTAATAACTTATGTTATTAATGAAGTGAGTTAATGTGTGTGTGGGTTTGAAATTAAAACTCATGTCTAGTTAATAAATTAAGTGAGGGATTAATTTATTTTGGGGTTGGAACCTTGTGGTGGAGTTTTTGGGAGAAAAGACTAAAGATTTCAGGAACTTCTTCATCTTCGACGAAGAACGTGAAGAACACATCGGTCTCCGACGAAGAACGTCGAGTTCTCGGAAACTGATTACAAGACGTTGTGTACCACGACGCCAATGCGACTTCCTCCTTCCACGACGTCTCTTTCTGCGATGGATTTTCCATGACAAATCCTCATTCGACGAACCTCCCTTCAAGTTCGCACGAGGTAGGAGATTTATTTATTTATTTCGTTCGTGAATAGTATCTTGTCGTTCTTCGTGAAAACACGAACAATTGCTAACGACTAACGAGAGGAGGCCAGACCGCACAAACATGGCCGACCCTCCTCCATTATTGATGTTGTTTCAAATGTGGTTGGAAAGAAATGGTGTGGTGCCGTCGCACCACGCAGGATCGTGGGGCAAGGAATGCGTGGCACCGTCGCGCCGTGCCGTGAAATCGATCAAGGACACGACGCCGTCACGCCGCGCCGAAGAACCGAAAAAACACCACGGTCGGAGCGGGGCCGCGGTGGAGGGGTGCATTGCCGTCGCGCTGCACCGGACAAATCAAGGTCGCGGACGGTTCTGGGCTGCGGCGGAGCAAGGAGACCGGCGGCCGGTTCTGGGCCGCCGGTCCCGTGGTGGCAGAAACCGGCCGGCCGGGGCGGTCCGGCCGGACAGGAGAATAGTTGGGGGTTCAAACCCCCGGCCGGCCAGCTAGTGGCCCCCATTAAGGGGGTACATGGTTACAAAATGCGGGGGGCAACCCCCCCCCCCCCCCCCCCCCGCAAAACCGAACGGCACAGCCGTTCGGCTGCACCAGCGCGTAGGACCGCCAAGACGGCAGCCGGGTCGCCGCGCCAGGCCACCGGGCCGGGCCGCGCCCCGCCAGGCGGACCCGGAACGGGGTCGGGTCGACCCGGTTCGGGCCGACGCAAGGGGTCTCGGGGCGGGTCGGTCCGGGTCTGAAACCCCCATTTTCGGAACCTTTTTGGTCTTTTACCAATATCTCGGGCTACGAACCTCCAATCGACGCGCCGTCAGCGGCGATGAGATCCTTGGATCGAGATGGTCATTTCGGTAAATTGCGCTCAAGGTTTCGGAATACTTTGGGTTCGGCCGGGTTGGTTCGTACACGAAACCAACCGGGCCCTCGGAGCGGAAACACTCATTTCTTAAGCTCCGGGCGTCCGATTGGCGTGCCGTCGAAATTGTTGGATTCCTCATAATGAGACAGATCTTTTGGCTTACTCCACCCAAGGTTTGGATGTAGGTGGAGTACGGTCGGGTTGGTTTTTCCTTAAAAAACAACCGGGCACTGGGACGAAAACGCCAATAACTCTCAGACCGGGCGTCCGATTGACGCGCCGTCTGCGACGTTGAGTTCTTGTTGACGATACGGAACTTTTGGATACATCAACTCTGGACTATGTGTCAGTTTATATATCAGCCTCTCGGATCGTGGAGCGGACCCTCCCGAATGAGCTTGCTGTGTGCGGGAACCCTAGAGCTGGCTGCGTTTGCGACTGTGACGACGACGACGACTGTACAGAGATCCTTGGTGGCTTCGACGGCGGCGACTACAGCACTCAGCGATCCTACGTCGATCAGTGCTACCGATCCTGTGTGGGTCAGCGCTCAGCGGTTCTGTGTGAGCCAGCGCCTACAGATCCTGTGTGGATCTGATCCTGTGTGGGTCTTTGAGGGGGTTAGTTACCTATCGATCCTGTGTGGGTGAGACCCTTCCTGGGTCATTGCGGGGGTTAGTTACCTATCGATCCTGTGTGGGTCAGACCCTTCCTGGGT
The DNA here is from genome assembly GCA_963277665.1 of Viscum album. Classification (NCBI taxonomy): domain Eukaryota; kingdom Viridiplantae; phylum Streptophyta; class Magnoliopsida; order Santalales; family Viscaceae; genus Viscum; species Viscum album. The sequence goes on along the minus strand of OY728127.1, from coordinate 1,511,339,347 downwards.
CATTTTGGGGGTTAGTACCTATCGATCCTTTGTGGGTCCAACGACTTAGATGAATCGGTGGATATATCTGATCATCTCTATCGTCATACGAAGAAGTATACCTGTGTGAGCTGAATCCTGTTTGCTTACCTTTTTGGATTGTGTTGTGCTATCCTGTGTGGATTTACGTTTTTCTTTCCTATGTGGACTGGGTTGTACTTGATCTCGGATGTTGGAGCCAAACGAGAATTGATGACTTAGGTATATGTATGGGAATATACCTAAGAAGTGTCGGATGTTACTTCGTGATTGTATCTTTCCTTTGTGGATTATCCTTTGTGGATTCTGGGAGACCTTCGAGGGTCTCGGGATCCCTACTGAGTAGCTTATACTCACCCCTGCACGGGCTATACCTGCACTACATTTTGTTTGTTGCAGACGACGGACATCGTTGATCGTGGTTGAGGCTTGCGGAGACGGACGGTACCTGGAGGTGGACCACTGGGTGGGACGTACTCGGAGCGGACAGTTGGAACCGAGGAGCAGAGGAGGCTATCTGTACTCACACTTCAGGTGGGATTTCCAGTGGACAGCTCGACGTTGCGGATTTACTTTTCAGTTGCTGTTTTCCCTTCTAGTTGTACTTTACTTTCAGTTTGGGTTTGTATACTAGCTCACTTACTTTTCCTCACTTACTGTTGTACTCAGTTTTTACTTAGTGTTTACTTCTTCTGCTTGATTACTCTGTGGTGCTTTTTTACTTTACAAAGTCAATGCCTTCCCTTTTTACCGGGATTTACACCTTGGTGCTAGTCGCCAGCCCCTGGTCTATGGAAGGCGGGCTTGGGGTAGTCACGGCACGAGCCCCGAGGATGGGTCGTAACATCGCCCCAGAACACATTTTATCTGGAGTATCAATGATGTTTTTATAGAGGTAAATATTTTCTTATAATTATAGATTAGAGAATTTATAATTATATTAAGTGATACAAAGACCTATAGGGTCACATAGTTGTCTTTTAAATGATTATTATTTTTGATACAAACTGTTTATCCAAAATTTTATAGATTATATGATAATAATGCACAAATTAATTTCTATGGATTAAAAAAGGGTTTTGATTTTTTTTATAAATTCCAGGATAATTAAGTGTAAGTGGTTTTTAACATCTTGACCTAAACCATGTTGTTTGACCATAATTCTACATGACCTCATGCATGCCTCCCCATACACAGGAGGTTTCTAACTAGCAGTAAGACTTTATGTCTTTAAATTGGGGGTCTATATCCTTAGTTTCATTTAATCAAGTAGATATTAATAGATAAAAAGGAAATAATGGTAATAAATAATCAATGTAATCATGATGAAACTAATGGATGAAATATATTTCATACAAATAAATAGGCTTACAAGTTTTAAATCCAAACTTGAGTAGAATATGATGTTAAGTAAAAAATTAAAATAAATAGAGGGGTTTAATAATGTTTTTCCTAGTCCTCTACCATATACATTAACCTCTTCCTATCCATCTACCATAATTACCTTTTCTATCAAAATATCTATTGTAATGAAATCAACAAGTGCATCAAAGTTCATGTGTACGGTTTAAGTACAAGACTCTGTAGGAAACCACCAATGCATTCATAACCAAATGTGACCTTGTATAAAAGTAAATTATATAATAATAATAAATTTTTAATGATCATAAATGTTAAACCATAATAATTTATGATATATTTATTTTAAAATAAATTCAATCTCTTTGATAACTTCTATTATATGTATCCCCTAGCCTAAATGAATCGTAATATAGACTATTCTTATAACCTAGAACCAAAATTGGAGTGTATGAATAATACCAGTTAAATTATGAAAATTATATTCTTTAAAAATTAATAAAATAAATTAAATGTTTATAAATTGATTATAAATCAAATAAGAATCATTATAAATAAAAACAAAATGTTTTATAAAAATACCATGTTTTTCTAAAATGATGTTTCATCACGCTTTTCGGAAATACATTAAAAATAATTTTCACCAATTTTATACAAAATATTTTAAAAAGTGAAATTAATTTTTTAAATCAATGTTTCGAAATTATATTTGATTTATTTTTAGGGAATAATTTGAAAAGATAAAATTTTCAATGAATAGTGAAAATAACTATTTTTATTGAAAAATGCCTTTTCATTTAAATATTTTTATGGTTAAATTTTGATATAAAATTATTTTAAACATATAATTATTTCAATTATATTATAATAAATAAAATTTATTTAATTGTAATGAATTTCATATTGATTTATGTAATTAAAAAATTCTATACTTTTGAAAAAAAACTTTGGAATATCGCTAGTTGGTCACATCTGCGTAATTAATTTAAAAATAAACTATACCAATTATGTGAATTGAATATGAAAAAATGGATTAAATATTTTAAACCATCATATCTAATATTATATAATAATTCCAACTTAATTTTTTGTCATATTTAATAGTAAAAATAGTAAACATTAACTACCATCTTTAAGGTTAAAACGGTTTTACTGGGGCTTAAACATAAAAATTAAGTCTTAAAAACTATAAAATTATTAAATTTATAATTTATTTCAATATTTTGACCTTAAATAATCTATGGTTTGAAAATGATCCATTTTGTAGCCTTGTGTCATGTGAATAATGTGGGTATGATTTTTTTCTTTTCAAAAATTCCATGTCTGTCCTCATCTATACTTATAAAAGGCCACCCACTCTAATATCCTAGTAATACTTCAAAAGGAATTTGATTTATAAAATACCTACCCAAATATACTCCCTAAATCCCTTCCCACATCCTAGAGTCCTTTTTGTTATTACAAACCCAATATATGAATGCTTTAGGTATAAACTTAAAGAGGTCGTCTGAAGAAGATATGAAGTCCCTAACTATACTTTATCATTTTAATTATTCTTCTAACTATCTAAAATCATGTCCAAATATGATAAAATAATAAACCAATTACATAATATACACCTATATGTTATTATTTTAATGGTATAACCTATATCCATCCCCTCTTACATAAAATGGGAAATGAAAATGTCAATTGTGTGTACGATGAACTACCGTCTCGCGAACTATTGTAAATTGTTTTCCATAAACGCCTCTCATAGACAGTTATAATGATGCATTTAACATATTTATATTATATTTATTAAATTAATATACTTATGTAATTATTATATAACATATAAATTTTAGGAACCAACCCGACTCGACCCCAAATCGGTCACCCAAACCGGCCCACGACATCTATGAGATGCATTCCCGATCACCCCTAGGTAGAGAAAATCACCAAGGGAATAAAAAGAGGTAGTGGGAGTGATTTTTAAAATAAATAAATAAATAAAAAATAAGAAATTAAATGGTAATACTAATGGAAAATAAAATACTCAATAAGAACCAAAAACTCGACTAAAAATTAAACAAAACCGAACTCGATAACCAACAGATGTTTGTGTGACCCAAAAAGTCACTCACCAAAACCCAAACCCAAAATAAATCCAAAACGATCAGAACAATTATGTAACCTATGCATGAGACTAAAAAAATAACTGATGTATAGGAATGATTGTTAAAACTTGGTAGGAGTTCCTCTAGTAATCCATTCCCTTTGAATTTCCTTTAAATAAAATTTTCTTTTAACTAATAATTGGAAAATACAATTTATAAACATAGGTTTTAAAACAATACTTTTAAGATAATTTATGGTCAATATCCCTATTTATTTAAAATATTATTTTCTTAAAAGGATATGTTTGGGTGTTTTTAAAAAAGACCGAAGTAATGGGGAGTGTGAGTAATCTTTTAAAACACCTTTTGTAAAAAAACATTTAGAAAAACTAAACATTAGATTTTACAAGGAATAAACATCACTAAGTAAAACAACCAAGACCATACTACATATAAGGAAATACAAAAAATACTCAATTAACCATACTTGATGAGGCACCCTAATTATCCACTACAGATAAATGAGTTCCATAGTATATGGGAAAACATAGTAGCTTAGGGAAAATTCTAGAACATACATTAACATTATCCATCATGTCATCATGCCTGTTGTAATAAAACAACCCTCACACTCGGTCATACCCTAACAATTCTAACTAATAGGTATCATCCCTAAAGAAGAGCTTATCTATACTAGGTACCACTATCTAGAGCATAATCCTAAACTTGTGTAGAAAGTGTTCACAGATATTCCGCTAGCTATGATAAGCTCCCATGTCATATCAAAAATTTGGTTGAGACATGTAATTAAAAACAATTGAACCCATATATATATATATAATAAACACATTCCATCACACAACCAATCACAACCCTCAAATCACTCTAAGGGATGTTCCCCTGGCAATCCAACCATCACGTCCCAAGGGATGTACCATTTCGAGTACCTCTCACTCGATTTATAAATATTCAATGAAATAGATGCATCCCAAGGAGAGTTTTATGATTAAGACCATTTTCCAGAAGTTATAACTTGGTCACATGCACCATTTTACTGAGAAACAATTTTCAAAAGAACCTGACACACCACTTACGAAATTAAAATCCATTTAAATGTATATTTGAGAATCCCAAATCACCATTTAGATACCAAAACACATTTATAAATCAAAACCAATACATTAAAACCCAAAAATTTCGTATAAATTCCAACTAATCATTTTTTTAACACTTAGTGTGAGTACTTTAATAGAACAATTTCATATAATTCAATACAATGAGGAAATAAATTTATTCCCCTAAAAAATATTCCAAAAGACATAAAAAACTAATTAGTAAGAAAACATGGTGTGAAAGGAATGAAATAAATTATTCTTTAAATTCAAAATCCAATGTGTAAAGGATCCCACCTAAAAATCACAGAGTTTTGAAAATGACAACCTAAAAAACTCGACAAAGGTCTAAAGATGAAATAACATCCAAGAGGAACCTTGATAAAAATATAATATAGAAACCATGAAACATGAAACCTAGACAAAAAAAGAACATGAGAAGATTAAACAAGAAAGAAAAATAAGAAAATGAATAAATAAGGGATTTGACCAGATTACTTTGAATATTTCTCCCCAAAACTTCAAAATGTCCCCTGATTTCACTCTATGTAGTGGAAGGGAGGTGTGGGGAAGATGGGAGGAGCCTACCTTGAGTTACATGAGCCAAAAGAGGGGTAGAATATGTGTGTATGCATAAAAAACGAATATGGAAAATGGTAAATTAATATTTTTAAAGAATCTATGCACAATTCATTATTTGGGAAACTATGTAATAACCATGAATCCCTTATTGGAATCACATGACTCCCACATAGCTTGTCCACACATTTTTGAAAACTGTGTGGTTTGGTACTATAAGAAATTATAGATCCATGAGAATGCCTTTCGTATTTTTTGGAATAACTATGCTCAAGCTATACAACCTCATCATGAGACACCCCAATAGTCACACAGTTACACCTATGATCCACATGGTTGGAATATAAATGTATCATTCCCTTAAAACCATTACCATATAATAGGAAAATGAAATAGAAACAAACTTAGCATTGGGAGGTCACACAAATTCCCCTTAACCATGAACATAAACCATGAAACATAGAAAAATAGTACACAACTCAAAATTATGATCGGAAACACCCGAGAATTGAGAGAAAATCAAAAGAAAAAAAGTAAAATAAACCATATTGAAAGAGAAAAACAAAAACTAGGGTGTGATAATTCTCCCCTCCATAACTCCTTCTTCCCATAGAAATCCCCAATACTTCTAGTTGATCGGGTAAAATAAAAATACCCACACTCTCACGTTATTCATCTCCTTAAACTAAAGAGTAACCTCACCACCATTAAGAAAAAACATGCATCTAGATCATGGAATAACCATTGAAATCTCTTGTTCTAAATTTATGGTGAAAATACTAATACACAAACCAAAAATATAACCATTACCACAACCATTGGGCCTACTCCAAGATTCCAATGTTTTAAAAAGGATAATGGGGACCCATGGTATGACACCTAGGATAAAACCTCCTGATAAATTATCTCAAATAAAATTGAATAATGTTATTGGTAGAAAAAGTGGTTTATTATTATTGGACATGGGGGGACCAATTAGAATCCCAGCCATATTAGAATCTGTCTTGATACCCAACCAACACCACCCATCAAAAATCAAACCTCCAAACTAGAACCACAAAACACCAACCCCAGAAGGAAAGAAACAAAACCGATACACAACAAGACACACTTCATACCAAGATGAGGAAATACATAATTCCCTAAAATTCAATTCCAATAAAAATGATATTCTCAAAAGATGCACACCACCATTTCACATTTAAAAAAAAAGAAAACACTACAAGACACAACCATTAAAATAGAGAAACATTTACTTCAAATCTCTCAAATAGAACTCAAACTAGAACCCCATTTATTTGATTAAACTACCATCTTCATTGAAGGAGTGGATATAGCTCCACTCCTCTTTTGATCGACATCCTTGCAGAATTTATAGAGATGACCTAAATGACTTCAAGCACAATATGTCTTTTGATTACATGGACATGATGGTTTTATGTTACCCTTCTTCAGATATTGATGATACAACAAGGACATATTCCCGTAAGAGGCTGGTGAAAGATTAGAAGGCCTATTAATTATGTGACTATAATAATAAACTATATAATAATTCCTGATCTATTTAATCGAATTCCCTTCACTAATACCAATATATGAAGAAGGATTGGCTACATAGAGCACCCCTACTAACACTGACTCAACCTGAATAACTCATATCCCCATCTCGACCAAGGAGGTCTTACCCAAATCTAACACCATCTTCATTAGGTCAAGATGAATCCCAATCTCAAAATTTTAATCCTTCAAAATATCATATTCGACCAAATACAAAAGTTTAGGGGATAGATCAAAAAAACTATGAATTCAATCCAAAAATTATCCATTACTATACTTAAGGTATCACATCTCTATCACCCTGACCACCATCAGAGCCTCAATAAAGTAATGTCAGATGAACGAGGCCTTAAAAAATTCCCAAGAGAGGAATTCTTGAGGCGTGGTCCAAATTATATAATTCCACCACTTTAAACTTGGACCGTTGATCATAAAGGATTCAATCTTCACATTAAGAGACTCAGAAATCGCAAGGGAAATAAATATCCTTTTGATTTTTTGTATCCACTCTTCTACTAAAAAGGATCTAACTTACCATAACATAGAGGAGAGTTCATCTTCTGAAACTTAAAGAGGAATTGTTTAGGTTTATCGACTGGAGGGTTCGATAACAATGAAACACTAGTTGATTCACCTTGAATATGCATAGATTCTTTGGTGGGGGCGTACACTAAGTAATAAGGAACGAAACTCAATCAAACCTAACTTATTATCAAGATCCTATTACAATTAAATACCATAAAAAAGAAACAGACCCACAAATTCCACAAACCTTTCTCAAAAATCCCACTAACCACTATTTTGAAAATAATTTTTAAGCTCCACATCTCAGTCCATTTCATTTCACCATAATACATCGATTTACATTAATAAATCCAACCCCTTAATTCCATTAAAACATATGTTCATTCTAAAAAAATCTCATTTTAATAAATATAACTTTATTAAAACCCATTTTATCAAGCATCACATTTTTAAGAAACCATTTTCCAAGACATTCGTTCAAATAAATCTGAAAAATAATTTTTCACTTTTGAGAACCAAAACATCACCACTTGTAATTCTTGTTTTCAAAATATAAAATGAGGGTTTCAAAATGATTTTTAGAAACTATGAAAATCCCAAAATAAATAACCAAGGGGAACTAGTGCCAATGTGTGACTTGTCCATATGGTTGGAGGCCATATGTCACTCATACCACCATCATAAAGAGTTATGTAGGTTCACATCCCTAGGATCCATAGGGATGTCTAAGCCCTATGAGATCATTAAGAATCAATTGTCTAACTCCTATTTCCATTCCCAAGAACAAAAAAAGACATTAACAATCCAAAAAAACTCATTAAACCATAAATCCTCAACCAAACCAAGAATTACTGAGAAAATAATGGTATAAAATTGAAAAGAAAAACTCAAAACCAAATTTCTAATTGTAACCCAAGGTTAAACACTAGAATTTTTGTCCAGACACTGCCTCATACGTACAACCCATGTTCAGAAAGTCCTAATTGTTGGATAGTAATATAGATGTATATATATATTAGATGGTACAATAAAAGTGTGGGAAAATTTTATGTTTAAAAACATTGTATTTAAGAACATAAGAAATAAATTATTTTAAGAAGTATTAATCTAATACAATTAAAAATGAATAATATTTACTATAGTGATCTTGGTTCTAATAGAAATGATATGATGTAATACTTATAAGTAATGTAAAACAAATGTATTTTAATTGAATACAATTATCAATTTAATAAAAATGTAAACGATTATACAATACAACGTATAGAATCTATTAATATAATATGTAACAAAAAGGATCATAATTGAAACAATTAGAATTGAAATGATTTTTAAAAGAAATAGGAAACAATAAAATTTCCTTTCTAATACAAAAAGCAGCAGAAATGTAAAAGGATTACAATTATTTTCTCCCAAAGCGAAGGATATCCTTTCACCTAGGATAAAAGGTATATCTTACCACCACCTTGGTAATCCTTCGATGCGATTATCGTCATGTCTGTCTTGCTATCCCAAAAGCCCTCAATTTTATAGATAATTGGTACCTCTATCTTTCAAACACTTGAAATCCCTTGATACGAAGATCAATCACACTGTCTTCCTATCCTTGGCGACCCTCGATTGTTATCACCTGATCAATCGCACAAATCAATACAAAGCACTTATTAAAATACAAAAACAAAAAATTAGCCTTTAATGTTTTTTAATTTCAAGGCATTCACATAAAGAAAGAGAGAAGTCACAACTTCTCTCTCTAGAACTTGATAGAAGAAAAAGATGGTCAAAATTATCTTAGTTATTTTCTCAGCCTCAAATGACCACCTATTTATAGGCCTTAGGTTCGAACTGTTATATTTTATCCAACATTCACATTTCTATGGAAAACTCAGAGGGTTTTGGACACCTGGCATTATAATGGTCATATTGAAACAAAACAGGACATTATTTTGATTAGTTTATAACTAAATCCACGATATTGTTTTGGTTAAAACAAAAGATATATGAAAATGATAATCACGAGTGAGATTGAAATTAAACATGTGTTTTGATAAATGAATAAAAACATGGATTTGGTTAAAGTAAAACATTAGTATTATTAATATTACATAGATCAATGTATTGATATGATGAAAAGTGAGTATGATGCACAATAGTCAGTACGATAGAGAGATTCAGTATGATTGACAGGGTCAGTATGATTCACAGAGTCAGTATGATTGACAGATTCAATACGATTGACAGAGTCAGTACTATTGACATAGTCAGTACGATAAACATAGTCAGTATGATAAACATAGTTAGTATGATAAACATAGTCAGTATGATAAACATAAAAACTATATTCAAATTAATTCCTTTATTTGAGAAATGGGTATAATGATATTTGTGATTTCCAAAAACAAAAGACATAAATTTCAAAAGAATATTTTTGACTTAACAATCTCCCCATTTTTGGAAATCAAAGAACACAAAGTAAAATGAGAAAAGAAATACATATCTTCCCCTGAGTTATACAAACTATTATAAATAAGAATATGAATAAAAAATAAATGCCCCTTTGGTATAAAAATTCCTAATGATTGTATTCTTTTATATTACATAATTTAGATATATTACAATTGAGTAATACATTTACAACTATCCCCCTTAGTGAAACTTTATCTCTTTTTTATAAAACATTCTCCCCCATTGTGATTTAAAAAAATAATGTGGTAAACTTGAGTTTCCCAAAAGGGTTAGAAAGAAAGAAAATGAAAAACAATTGAACTGTAGACATACACTTCATTGAATCTTAAAATATTAGCAACTTTCAAGTACGAATAAGGAAATATACAACAAAACATTCATTTGTATTATATTTTTTCTCATTCTTGATCAACTCATAAAGAACAAACTTCATCTTCTTTATCTCTTTCTTGTCTTCTATGATAGAATCACCCTGGGATTTGAGAACCTCTTGTTGAACAAAAAAAAATTTATCCTGGTTTTTGATAGTCTCTTCTTTTACTCTAATCAATTATTCAATATTATCAATACTATCTTGAAAATTCTTATTCTCACGAGGAAGAATAGTATTTTTTTTCTTAAAAAAAACTAATTCATCTATGAAGTATGAAACCTTCTAAAACTCTCATTATAAAACATTATTTCTTTCTTGAAACTCTTTTATAGAAGGAATATCAGTTACATGAGTTTTTGAGATCTGGATCAACCTTTCAATAGTTTCTTTATAAAGATTATTAAAAGAAACAACGAGATCATTTGAAAGACCCCTTAAGTCTTAAATTTATTCCTCATGTTCATTAACTGAGCTTCCTATTTTGTACGAACACATAGTCATCTTTTGAAAGCCTTATTATGAGTAGACAAACTATCACCTGAAACCATTAAACATGCCTCTGTTAATAATACTCTATTTCTATGCTCTCTAAAAGAACCAAATTTCTTCCTTTGGTTTTATGTGATAAAATAATTTTTCCTTAAATTCTAGGAAAATAAGGAATAGTCTTTTCAATTCTTCTCAAAACATGAACAATGTAATCACTATTCTTCAAGGAAATTTTTTATTCTAAACCAGTATCATCATCTTATGATTACAGTTCATTTGATCAACTAGAGACTTCAGCAGGCTGTTTTCCTTTTCCTTTCTCTTTTTTCATTTCCACCATTTCTACTTTTTCAGCTATTTCTCCTTCCACTTTGTCACTGATGACAATTATTTTCTCGGTATGAAAACATTGAGCTCTGTGTTTGACTGGAGATGGAATTATTTCAAAATGGGTTTCTAATGATTGAGTCGGTGCTTGATCAACATGTGAATTTTGTTGTATTCCTTCACTTTTATTTTGAAGAGAAGATTCTTCTCTACTCTTTTTTGAACTCTGAATAAATTCCAAAAGAAATTCATCTTACTCTTCACATTCCGGAACATCTTTCACTACTTGTTTCCCTTTCTCTTTCTCTAGAAAAGTATATATGATTGGTTCTTGTTGAATTTCTTCTGTTAGTTGAGCACTTACCAATTCAACGACTTTTAGGATTTTAGAAACATAAAAATCATGAGAATTTCTTTTAAAAAGTGTCTACTTTTTCATCTAATAGAGTATCTTGTACCCTTATCTTCTTAGCTAGAGCTTCAGCTGGATCAAGTCCAAACATAGCATCTCCATATTTTCTTTGTCCTTTCTCTGTTCTTCACTTGCCCATAAGCATATTACTGTATTTTTTTTCTTCTTCAACTTTTTACAAACTTGAGGATCTAACTTCAGAGAGGCAACAACTGTTGGATGTAATTCTATTAGAATTGGTGCCGATTGATTTGGTGCTGATTCAGCTTCCACATCTTTGACAAAGAGTTTTGATTCTTCATCAAAACAAACATAAAATTTTGTCTGTTTATTCATACTAATCCAAGAAGGCATATGCTCTTTCAATTCTCCTTTTAGAGGAATATTACAAAACAAAAATATTTCATGAATTAATTTTGTAAGAATAGACGAATACATGATAAAATGAGACTTGATCGCTACTAACTTCATATTATTGATGGTTTCAAAAATGTAGCCCATGAGATTTACCTTTCTCATGTTTACAAGATAATATAGCATAAACATTTCAGAAACCTTAAGTGTTTCTCTATCCCCTTTCCTTGGAATTAGAAACCCTTGCATCCAAAGGAAATCAAACTGGTTGTCAGCAGAAAGATGATATACTTTCTCTTTTCTCCTCATCAATAAGAAACAATGACTTTTCATCTATTTCCTTATTAAATATACCAACATCCTCAGGTATCTTATGAGATGGGAAAAAGGAATAACCATCCGTAGGAACATTTAGAATGTGTACTGCTTATTTTACAGACATTGTAAATTTTCTATCATACACAACAAAGTTAATCATAATATTCATATCCAAAGACACACTATTATAGAATTTTTTAACCTCTTCAATAAAAATCGTGTCTTTAGATACGGTTTTCTCAACACAAATATGTTCCTAACTTTGTAATAAGATAATCCTCTTGATTGTTGAGTTATAACTATCATTAGAATCCCGAGAAACTAACCTTTCTCTAAAGAAATCCTTCGCTATGAAATTCTTTGAAGATATTTTGGAAGGAGTGTTGGAAGAAGAAAAATATATAAAGACGAGTGGAAAGATAAAAAAAATAAAACCAAGTCTTAAGGGGGAGAGACAGAGCTTCGCTGAGAAAACTTCAAAAACTGGTGTGGGTTTGAGGAGGGGGTCATCTATTTATAGGATAATTTTGATGATTGTTGGCCTTATATAGTTGAGATACGAAAGGAAGACAATACAAAATAAAGAGAGAATGTACCTGTCGGAGATTTCAAGTAATTTGTTGGTTTCATAGTATTATGAAAGTAGACATAATACAATACAATAATAAAAAATACAAACAAATAAGAAACTGATGGAAAAGAAATTTAATACAATCAGTTTTCATACCAAGGGAAAACAGTGTCATTACCATAGTTTGTCAAGCCGATGGAAAAAAAAAATCCTAAACATAGGTTGTAATGCTGATGGATAACAACGTCATTACCATATTTTGTCAAGTTGATGAAAAAAATCCACTACCATAGGTTTTCAAGCCGATGGAAAAAAAATTCATTACCATAGGTTGTCAAGCCAATGGGAAACAAAGTAATTACCAAAGGTTGTCAAGCCGATGGAAAACAAAGTCATTACCATAGGTTTTCAAGCCTATAGAAAACAATTTCATTTCTATAGGTTGTCAAGACGATGGAAAACAATGTCAGACCGGTTATCAGAATGTCAAAATGATAAATAGAAATTTCAAACAATAAACAGAATGTCAAAACAAAAAACAGAATGTTAAAGAAAAAGAAACAAATAATAATATTAAAATGATATAAAATAATACAAAATAGTTAAAGGAAATAAAAAAAATATTCCCCCCCTTAGAAGAGGAGTTATTTAATGTAAGGAGAAATGTAAAAATTAGAAAGTATATGTGAATGATTATTTTAGTGTAATCATTCCTAGCTTCTATTTGATAAATTCAAATCTATCAGAAGGTAATGGTTTTGTGAAAATTTCAACAAGTTGTTCTCGCATTTTGATAAATTGTAAAATAATATCTCCTTTTTGTGTGTGAGGCCTAATATCTATTTTTTGCACATGAGTGATGTTATGGTATTTTAATAAGTGCTATGGAACTAGTATTATCACATACTATTTGAGTTTTAGAAGAACTCATACCATAGTTACTGAGTGTGTGTTACATCTACAACACTTGAGCACAATAGATTCCAGTTGTTATAAATTCATCTTCAGTAGTAGAAAGTGCTATTGAGCATTGTTTCATTCATGACCAAGAAACTAAATAATCTACTAAGAAATTACATGATCTGGATGTACTTTTTATATCCATCCAATAGCCACCAAAGTCAGCATCTGAAAACTTTCTAAAAAAAATCACTTCTTGGAGAATAGAAAATACCTAAATCCAACGTTACTTTTAAATATTGAAAAATCCTTTTCACGTAATTTAAATAGGATTCTTTCTTATTTTATTGATATATTTCACATAAACATATTGAAAACATTATGTCTAGATGACTAGACGTTAAGTATAGAAAACTCCCTATCAAACCTCTAAAACATATTTGATCCATTGGTTTCCAAGCATCATCAAGATAAAGTATATTTGAGGTACCTAATGGAGTGACGATACTATTAGTGTTTTCGTATACATACATTTTGAGTAATTCTTTGACATAATTATGTTGAGATATATAGTTTCCTTCTGTTTTTTTAGAGATTTGAAAACCAAGAATGAATGTTAACTCACCCATCATACTCATTTCGAACTCATATTTCCATAGATTTTAAGAAGGATCAATTATAGATTACTGAGTTGATCCGAATATAATGTCATCAACATAAATTTGAATAATCAAAACATTTTTTTTCCATTTTTATAAAAATTGTTGGATTTTCCATACCTTTTTCTTAATTGTTTTGTACAATAAATCCATTAAGTCTATCATACCATGTTCATGGGACTTGTTTAAGGCCATACAAAGCTTTGGTAAGTTTAGAAACATGATCAAGATGTTTTGGATCAACGAAAATATGAGGGTGTTCTAAAAAAACTTCTTCTTGTACAAAACCATTATGAAAAACACATTTTACATCCATTTGAAATAGTTTTAAATTGACGTATGATGCAAAGGATAATATAATGTGAAGAGATTCAAGTCTATATACTGAAACATAGGTTTACTCATATTATATTCCCTCATGTTGATTATAGCCCTTAGAAACAAGTCATTCTTTATTTCTTACAATGACTCCATTTTCATCACATTTGTTTTTGAAAACCCATTTTACACTAATTAATGTTGTTTAGTTAGGTATTTCAACTAAATACCAGACTTGATTACTTTCAATTTCATTTAGTTTATCTTGAATTGCTTTTATCCAATTTTTATCACCTAAGGCCTCACTTGGAGTTTTAGGTTCAAATTGAGATAGAAAAAAAAAAGATATTCTATTTCATTTATCAAGGAATTTATGGTCCTTAGAGGTTGATTTATATACCAATTATATTATCACTGGGATGATTACTATGATGAAATTGATTTGGGTTTTTTAAAAACTATTCATCAAAAAAAGATAGAATGTCTTATGGGGTAAATATTTCAGAAAAATTTTCTTGAGTATTCCCCTTATTTGAAGAGTTTTCAATCATAGGTTGATAATCAGTTTGTGTAAATACATCAGCTGATATAGGTAATAATTGTTTAAAAACAAAGGTATCAGTTTTATCAAATTTAACATGTACTATTTCTTCAATAGTATATGAGTTATTTTAAATACTCTATAAGCCTTAGAAGTTGTGGAATAACCTTGACATATTATTTCATCATATTTGGGTGAGAATTTATGTAAATTATCTTTGGTGTTAAATATGAATACTTTGCATCTAAACACTCTAAAGTATGAAACTTTTGGTTTTCGGTCAGTCCACATTTCATAAGTCGTTTTATTAAGAAAAAGTATAGTCAAAAATTGATTTATAGTATAACATGAAGTACTAATAGCTTCATCCTAGAAATTCTTAGAAATTGAGTATTCACTCAACATGGTTCTTGTCATTTTTTTAAGAATACGATTTCTTCTTTCAACAACACCATTTTGCTAAGGGGTTCTTGGAGCTGAAAAGTTGTGAGTAATACCTTTCTTACTACAAAAAGATTCAAAACACGAATTTTGGAATTCACCGCCATGATCACAACGAATATTTATCAGTGGTAGGTTTTTCTCATTTTTAACATGGGCTCTAAACATTTTGAAATAGTAAAAGGCTTTAGATTTCTTTTCTAGAAAATAGACCCATTTAAATCTTGTGTAGTCATCAACTAAACAAAATAGGTAGTATTTTCTTCCAATACATCTAGTTTATGTAGGACCAAAAGGATCCATGTGCACTAACTATAATTCATTAGTAGTTGATAATTAAGTGATTTATTTAAATCTAGTTTTATGTTACTTTCCCTATTGACAAGAATTAAAAACTTTTGGAGAATCGTACCGCATATTTAGTAGATATTTAACAAGCATTTTCTTTGAGAGTATACTAAGGTTTCTATGGTTATAGTGTCCTACCCTTCTATGCCATAACCAAGATTGGTCTTCCATTGAACTTAAGCAAGGTAAGTCTTGGTTCATATGGTCTTCTAAGTTAACAGTGTATACATTATCATGCCTATGGGAATATATAATGAATTTGTCCATGGAATTATGAACTAAACACTTATCATTACTAAAATTCACAAGGTATCCTTCATCACATAATTGGATTATTTTGATGAGGTTGTGCTTAAGACCTTTTACCAACAAAATATTTGAAATTAAAACTTTACCAAGGAAAAAAATATTACCTACACGAAAAATATTTCATTGAGCATTGTCTCTGAAGGTATGTTTTCCACCTTTTGTTTAAATAATATTTTCAAATAAATCTTTGTTTCTAGTCATGTGTTGAGAAAAATCAATATCCATTTACCAAATGTTCTTGTTATTGGTACACTTATTATTTTCCTGAAAAAGAAAGAATTAATTTTTCAGAACCCAAACTGGTTTGGATCAGAATATGTTAGATAAAATAATTTTGGGTAACCATATTTATTTTTCAAAATGGTTTTTATGAAATGATAATGATTGAGTTATATTAAGAGAACAATTTCTTTCCCAATGTCCATCACATTTACATTTAGTAAAGAATGGGGCGCCTTGAGGAACAAAATAATTATTACTAAAAACCGGTTTAGAATGAGTATAACCAAATCTAGAATGATTCCTTAAAGGTTGAATTTGAAAATAAATCTTATCAAAAGTTTACATTCCTAAGGTAAAATTTGACAAGCACTTCCTTAATGAGAATTTTTCTAACTTTAGATTAATAACCATGTTTTTATCCTCAGAAAAATTAGTTTTAGAACTAGATTTTTTCTCTAAAATATATTTATCAAAAATTATATTTTTAAGATCCTTAGAATGTTTATTATTTTCAGAATTAACTTCCAGAAGTTTTTTTTGGAATACTTTCAAAAAAAGAGATTTCTTATCAAGATCCTTTGAAAGATATGATATTTCTTTTACTAGAATAGTTATTCTGGAATTTTCCTTATTAATCTTTTTCTTGAGTTTGGAATTTTCATTCTCAAGAAGTTTGGAAAATCTAGATACTTCTTCAAAATTAGGTAAATTTTATTCTTCTGAGGAAGATTCATTATCTGAAGAGTAACAAGTATTTTCATTAGGGTAATTAGCATTTAAATAAACATTTGTAAGATAATTAAAATTGTGTACCATAGCTATCAAACAATGATTTTCAATAAGTAGTATGGATAATATTACCATATTTATTTGTCCAGAAGATTCATATTCTGAAGAATCATCTGATTAATCACCACCACTTGCACTCCAATTATCATTTTCCTTCAATAATTTATTTGTCATTGAATTTTAATACTTTTTATTATTTCATTCAGAATGTTTCTCCATCCTATATTTTTCTTTTAGGAAAAGGAAAATCTAGACTAATATGACATGCTCTCTTACATTCATAAAAAATTACATCTGAGTCCTTCTTGTCTTTCCTATCTTACTTTTTGAACCTATATTGAAAGCATTTCTTTCCTACAATATTTTCTATCCATTGAGCAATATTGGTTAACCCATTCTCTGATTGTTCACTATTACTTGATTCAGATATAATAGCATTATTTTCTTTGGATCTTGTCACCATTTCTAGTGTCTTAGATTTATATGTAGTAGTAAAAGCTACACCTCCATTACCATTCTTCTTCTTATTGAAATCAGTATCACTTCTCATTCTTGTCTCATGTTGAAGAACAGTTCCAAATAACTCATCATGAGTGATTTGAGTAACATTCCAATTTTCATCAATGGTTGTTGTCTCGCGGCGCACGATGGGTCATGGGGGAGAAACGTGCACTACCAGATAGTTGATTAGAGAAGATTGGGTTCTACTTAATCACTAATATCAGGTTCATCGTTTTTGCCTCGACACGCCCAATGATTCCATATCCAGCAATACGTGGGCCTGCTTTCCAAAGGCAGGCGTTCACTAGGTGGTTTGACCATTGATTTTTAAGAACTCGCATTGGTTGGGAGGATGGGATGTTGGGATCATCGTACCCTTTTGGGGAGAATTATTGCCTGTTCCGGGACTCTCTTATTGATTCAAGACGTATTCATATGTTCGCGAATATTTGGTTTATACCAAAGCATAGTATCCATGTATTTATCCTAGTCGGCAATGGTTAGCTGGAAACAGGGGTTTGGAATCATTTATGTCTGAGGTTTACCATCCCTCGTTGGATTAATGACCCCAAGGAGTCTGTATTCATTGAGACGGTACTGGTTTAAAGCCTCATAAACAGGCACTCTGGAGTTTATTGTCATCTAGGGGGGATAGATAACGACTTGAGTGTTTCGATCGAACCCATGGTATAGGCCTCCTACGTATCCCTCTGAGAGGAATTAGAATTCATGTATTTTGGTTTGGTATGGGGCTTACGCTCTATACTGCCCAGGGTTGGTGCGGTGAACCGATGTGAAGATAGTCAGATCGACCGGTTGTTGGGCTTGAACCTCGGGAAGGCTTCCTACGTACCCTGCCTAGGAGATAGGGATCAAAGTCCACATAGTCAGAATGGGGGTGTCAGAGAACTGACACAAATGTGGACCCGGGGTCCGATGGTAAGTGGGCTTGAACTTCATGGAGGCTTCCTATGTACCATGCCATGACACAGATCAAAGTCCTCGTAGTTCACATTGGGGTGGGGCTTACGCTCTGAGGCAGCCCATGGTAATGGATTGGGGCTTACACTCCGAGGAGGACCATAGTAATGAACTTGGGATTACAAATTGAGGAGGCCCATAGTAATGGAATGGGGATTACACTCTAATGAGGCCAACATTAATGGATTGGGGCTTACACTCTGAGGAGGCCCATAGTAATGGAGTGGGTCTTACACTCTTAGGAGGCCCATAGTAATGGACTGGGGCTTACACTCTGAAGAGGCCCATAGTAATGGACTATGGATTACACTCTTAGGAGGCCCATTGTAATGGATTGGGGATTACACTCTGAGGAGGCCCATAGTAATGGATTGGGTCTTACACTCTGAGGAGGCCCATAGTAATGGATTGAGGATTACACTCTGAGGAGGCCCATAATAGGATGCCATGTTCGATGCTTACTCTAAGCCCATGTGAGTCATGCTCGGTGTGAGAAACAAGATGCAGCAGGGGCCAGACGATCACGTCGCGAAAGGTGCGTCCGTGGGAAGTGGATTGGAGCTTACGCATAGAGGCGGCCCAGAAAGTCGGGGCTTACTCTGAGATGGATTCCCAGGGCGACAAAGCGCAGAGGGAGAGGGACTTGGCCCCAAAGAAGGATGGAGAAGCACCCTTCCCCACTACGCCCTTCCTTAGCCACGGTCGTGGCAAAGTACAGAGGTGCATGGGGCTTCCATCGGATGGGTAGCCTGCCACTCCTCAAGGAGGGGAGACGTTCCCATGTCCTAACAAGTGGAGGGGCAGAAAGGGGGATCCCAGGCTCGGACTCCGCATTACCGTGGGAATGTGAACCCCGGAATGCTTCAGGAAACTGCTCAAGGGCCAGGGAAACCCCTTCTCCCCTGGTTACCATGGGTATGTGAACTCAAAAAGGCGCACTGATGCGCCTGAAGGTTACATCACATGGGTCTGGTGGCTCTGGTGGATGCCTCAGCTCGGGGCCGATGAGTGTGCCAATGCGGGAGTTGTGGAGGATCATGCCGGATTGGAAGGATTTTATCTGGATCGGGGAATAGGAACTCCGAAAGATCTGGCAGGCCACACAGGTGTATGAGTGGTAGCGCCCTTCGCGTAGGGAGGTGCTACATGGCTGGAGAAGCCATCCGTGAACCAGGGTGGTCCATAGACTGATGGGAATTCCATGAACCAGGGTGGTTCGCGGCTTGGTGGGTATTCTGAAAACTAGGGTGGTTTGCGGCTTCAGGTTCAGTCCACGTACCAGGTTGATATGCGGAAGGGCCCATGAGAGCAGTGGCGGCTGAGGGAAATTCCGGTCGGGGGTTCTTCGATCGGGGCTTTGCCCGCGTAGGAGGGTGCTACGCGGTGCGACGGATCAGAAAAGGGGCATAAACTCCCTGGTCTGCGGGGGGTGCATCTGCGGAGGGGCCATGGTTCGTGATCTTCTTTTCATTGTTATTTTACTTTCATGGTTCACCAAGTTGTTATGCATTTTTGGTTCCTTATTAATTCAATTTCAGCTTCATTCTTGTTCTGGATCGTGAATTGGAACTTCTCTATTTGCGAAATCCTAAGCTCCTTCCTTCGAAATCCTTTCACCCAAATAAGATCGATCTTAAATTTCCCTCCTCCCCAAAATTCCTCCCTTCCTCTTCCCCCTCGATATCCTTTTATAGAGTGGGTAAATAGATGCATCTGTGGTCATGAGGAACCTTTTGCGGAGGCCCATGACTGGAAACCCGGTTTACGGATGACTTGGTTAATCTGCAACCCGCGGGGGGCATTGAACGCATCTCCCCCGCACACCAAACTAGCTCGGGGAGTGCCTCGTGGCCATGAAGGGTTCTGCCTCCATTCCATGAACGACAGTGGATGCGGTCTGGTCCGGTCGACATGGTCTGCATCTGGGGAGGTGCGTGATGGTGGATAGGTTTGGCGCCCATCCTGCCTCACACCCGCGGAGGATCTTGGCCTCCATTCTGCGAACGACAGTAGTCCTCAGATGGGGTGCTTCATGGAACTGGCCGCGTAGCATTATCATTGGACCGGTCTGCAGACTGGTTCATCTTGTTCCATTCTTTGAGTATTCCCCCCACCTTATCCAATTCTTTTGGTGGGAAATTGTGTAGAATCTCCCTTGGAATAAAGGGGATTCTCATTCTCTTTTGCCGATTTTTCAGGACCCTACAAATGCACCCCATCGGAATGGGGTCCGATCGGAACGAAGAGGAGGCCATTCCAATGTAGATTGCTCCTGAAATGTGGATGGTTTGCAGTAGGGGAGTGGACCTCGTAGGGGACCACACCTATAAATATGGGGGCCCTTCCTTTGTCTTTTCCTGGATTCTTCGCGAAACCAGATCTCTCTCGCTTTTTGTTTCCGCGTGCTCATTCCTTTGCGAAATGCCTCTTCCGCGAACCAGATGCCTCTTTCGCGAACCATTCCTCATTCACGTCATACCTCACCCGCGAAACAATCTCCCAACTGTGAACCAATACTTATAATTAATTAAAATGTAAGTCATGACAGGCCGTGGAGGAACTCGCTTCATGGTTTTGATGCTCCGCGGACTGAAATCTTCCAAACATTGAAAATTTCTTATGTCTTCCATACCTAACTATTTAAATCCTTGATTAAGGTTTCGTGGAGAAACCTGGTTCGTGATTTTCTGGCCAACTCTCTGCGGGCCAGAGTACCATGGACCTCTTCCACGTAGTGTTGGTTCATGGGATACAGTCATCGTGAACCACATTTTGAGGCCTGCTTACGGTCCTCATGAAGGCTTTTTTGACTCCTTTTCCATATATTTGGTATTTTGTCCATATTTTATTATTTCGGACTAACCATTTTCCTGGTTTTTATAATGCAGAGAGAAAACATGGATCCCCCTCGCCCTGCACCCTGGTCTACTACCGAGCCTCTCCCATTCGGTTCAGGGAGACTTCTAGGTATGATTCACAAAGTGGAGAGCATCAAAGAGGACCCTAGTGGGTCCATCATCCCCGAAGATGGTGTCTTGAAAGGCTTTCTCTCTCCTGAGCTCCTGGGTTATCCATTATCAAATTGAATTCCTCTTTATGGATTCGGTCTTCAAGAAGACGTCCCTATCCCTCCTACTTTCTCAGGTCTTCCGTCTCCTTGCTTGGAAGCATCACCAAAGTGCATTCAAGCGAACATTGCCTCATTGGGGGAGACGATCTACGATTCTAATCCGAAAGACACTTTCATTTTGAGAGGCTCTGTTTGGACCCAAAGTTATCAGTACACACAAGACTTCTATCAAGAAGTTGTCCTCAAGAGTCACCCTTCCATAATCAACCTTGCTCGAGTGGACCCTGAAACGAGGTGGATTTCATGGTGGGATCTTTGGTCTGGTGGGATTTTCTCAAATGACTAGGCCTGGGCCTTGTGGGTCCATCATCATTGCTGGGAATCTTCCAAGTCACTGGAAGCAGTCAATCTGTACTCCGCAGTGTGGGCCTCCCAGTTTGCTGTTTACCCACCATCTCTGATCCTACCTGACCTGCCCAGTCACTGGTGTTCAAGCAGTAATACTTTCTGCCTTTCCCATGGTGAAGTTGGCATTAGATTGTGGGACATCTACCAATTGGGAGGGCTTCCGATTATTGGAGAGATGTATGATGAGTTTCTGCCCACTCATGAATTATGAGACGACGTCGAACAAGTTCCTTTGTTGGTGACATATCTGCTGGTTATGGCAGAGTGGTCACTGTGTCAGGCTTTGCATGCCCGCTCTCTTATTCCCTATAGCACCTGGATAGGGTTATTTCTAAACACTACTGATACTATGCCAAAGATCAAGATCCCCAGTACTCATCCTTCTCAATAGTCGCGAACCATCCCATGTTCATACTGGGCAGTTCTAGAAGCAGCTGACTACCTTTCATGGGGTTACGAGGTGCGCCCTGGTGTGCCGCCTATTCTCAGGTTGGTAGGTCTGTTTTCAATGTTTTTTAGTGGGTGGAAATTCCCTTCTTGGGATATCAACCCAGAAGTTAGGGCTTTCACCTTGGTGATGGTAGTCGAGTTGGAAAAGGGCCACCCGTTGAATTTGGTCACGCCCACTTTGGATCGTCTTTACGAACTACTGAGCCACATGCAGGAGGTTGGGTCACCCTACCATCTGAGTGGGCCATTTCAATTCTTATATGGCTGGATAGCGAATCATTTCTGCTGTTATGAGTATTTTCATAACATAATCATCCTGCTTCCTACCTTTTGGCCTGACCTACATGATATAGATGGGGTTCTCTTGAATTCCCTCAATTCTGATGAAGTCATCAAGATTATGAGTGACTTATCCCAGTTTTCTTTCGCTCCATACCCCACCCCTTCCGGCGTCATGGTTGACAACTGCAGGGGGAGTCTGGAGGATCATTCTTAAGTGATTTATCTACGGGATGTGTTTCTGTCCGCGCGGGTTGACGGGGTTTCTCTGTGCGAGTTGTATCCCCCCCCCCACTGTTTTTCCCACCAGTTTGGGTGTATGAAACTCCAAGTATCCCTTCCCCCTCCTCGGGCTCGAGGACTGCACCCATCCACTCTCTGTCAATGGTGGTTGATGCTGATGCGGGAGGGATCTAACACAAGAATTCCCTTTCCTGGCATAGGAGCGGCTGCCAGCCTATCCTTGGAGTATGCAAGAATGTGGGTAACACATTAACCCAATGGGATCCTGTGGAAGGCTATCCGGCATGTTCCCAAATCAAGAGTCATCGCAGTGGCTATTCCTACAACACCTTCCTCATCAGCTCTGAGGGAGGACCGGCTTATGGTTCGTCGATCAAAGTGACTCAAGGGATTTTCCTCTGCCAGTCCCTCTGCGGCCAAAGTTCAGATGGGCCCAACCTTCCTGGATGCGGATGAGGATGACCCTGTGGTTTAGGGTCCTAGTGATATAGCTCCCGACATTTTACCGGCCGATACCGAACTCAGCAACTTGATTCCCAAGCCCGAACCGGGGTTAGAAGATTTAGACATTCCAGCTTCGGAACCATCTTTTGTCGTGCACATATCCGCGTTGATCACAATGCCAGACTTCTTTCCCATGCTATCTAGAGAGGATACCAAATATCCTCATGTCATGGAAGACCTCCAAATAGTGTTCAGGTGGGCCTGGCCCCAGATTTGCGAGAATGTCACCAAAACTCCTCTAGCTAAGATGAAAACTAAAACTGAACCACTCCGACAACTCTTCCTAGGTTTGGGGTTAGGTGGCTTCGACTATTGGAAATTTCATTTTCTCGCTTGCCAGTTTGTCACGGCCCGTGAGGAAATTTCTACTAATGAATGCAAACTTGCTCACTTCACTGCCTCTCATTGCGGAACCTGAGCCTTGGAGGAAGCCATGGTAAAAATCAATTAGCTGATAGCACAAGAGGCGAGCACTCTGGATCAGGTGGCCACCCTATCTACCGAGTTGCATGAATATGAAGTACGGGCAGTAATGCTGAGGGATCAGTTGTCAGCTCTGACTGGTAACCTTGAAGCCACCAGGAATGGGATCAAAAATCTCGAGACAATAGTGGGGCACACTCATTCGGTGGCCGAGGTTGAGGCCAGGGAGAGGGGCGTGATGGAGCAGACTTGCAACAACCTTCGTCACATGGTTTCCGATCTGACAGAGAGAGCGAGCCAGGCTCATTTTTGACTATCAGAGCCATTCTTGTACACTCTATTTTGCTCACCCCCACTCTTCTTCTTCTTTTTTTGTTGTGAGGGAGAGGCCCCGACTTGTGGACATCCTCCCATTTTGTTCAAATAGAATAAAATCTTTGTTAATCTTTCCATGCTGTAAAATTTTATTGTTACTAGAACAATTTTTGCGTGAATAACAACTCACTGAATCTAAATTAATCATAATTCGGTAAAATAGAAAAAAACTCTAACTTTTGCCTGGATTATGGGATCCAGCGAGAATAGTTTGACTATTTCTAGGGTTTTGTAGAAAGACCCCACACATTTTTTTTCTTTTCCGTCAATACCCTAATTTTTTACTAGGCCCATTTGGTGTGGACCCAGCGGGTATGGCCCAACTTTTTCTTAGGTCTCCCTTTTTGGGTTTTCGGCCTAGAAGGCTTTGCACCTCTTTTTGTGAGCGGTTTAAAGTCCTGCCAACAAGACTATCATTAATAATGTTTTAGGTTGAACAACTTTGACTAGATATAGTGGGGAGAGGGCCCCAATGAGGATTGGTTGATTAAAAGATGTCTTGATATCCTTCAGATGCATGTGGGGGGAACATGTTTAGATTTGAACGACATGCATGGCATGTCTCAAGGTATGGGAGTTGTATCACCGTACAGAGGTGGGAAGAGCATCGCCTAATGAAATATTGACTTTAGAAGATGGGCCAAGGGCAATAAATATGCAGAGCCACTAAGGGCATGGTATGCATTTTCATGCAAAGGTGTCCTCAATTCAATGACTCTCCATTTCTGTTGTCCTGAGGACTTCACGGAAGTCCGGCTTATGGAAGCCTCCCTGGATGGCTTGGAGAATTATGAAAACCATGAGGGGTGGATCGGAAAGGGTGTGGGACATCTGAAACGGTTTTAGAACATCTTTATTAATCAAGAGTGTGGACAAAAGGTCCTTATCCTACGCATTTATCTAGAATAAAGGACGGTTGGAGCTTGGCGCAGTTTAAAGTCATGCATCCTGGACATTCTTCAAAGTGGAATGGCTTCTCCTGGTTCTTGGTAATCTCATTAAAGACGTTCCACTATATTCAGGCAGGGTCTTGAAAGTGGCTAGTAAACTGTAGCTCAGAGGGTTTCTGAATCCCAAGATGGACATGGAGGCTCAAGGGACAAGAGGCATATAGAGAGAAGCATTGCCTAAAGAAATCTTATCTTTGGTAGACAATCCAGGGGCGATCAATATGCAGTTCCGCTGAGGGCATGGTATGCATAGTCGTGAAAAGGTGTCCTTAGGTCAATGATTGCATGCTTCTGATAGCCGGGCAAATTCAAAGAAGTTTGAGATTCATGATCACCAGGGGTGGTTTATGAGAGTTGGGCTTTTTCTGAGCATAGAGTATGGTTTATGAGGGGAGAGTGTCTGGATATAGGAGAAACATCTAGGATAAATTTCCCAAGAATGGGTTAAGGGATTCCTTCTCACGCTAGTGTGAGATGGTGGTTCGTTCAGGTCTGACCCGTGCAATGAGGGATAGAGAAAAGCCTCTGTTACTTACTGAACCTATGACAGGTTTGACCATTCAGTTTAACGTCATGCGGTAAGGATGGATTCCGTACAGTTTAATGTCATGTGGTAAAGACTAGGATCATTATTAAAAGATGTTGTGCAGTTTAACGTCATGCAGCGAGGACGAGGGGATTTTTAAACCAGTGAAAATGCCTGTAGTCAGAGGCATTTCCCTGGATGTTTAATGCTTGGCCTTTGCAGCTTTATGCCAAGAGACAATGATCTTCCATGCAGTTTAACATCATGAGGTAAGGATGTAGTTTCAAAGGCCCCTCTTGATCAGAATGTAATTGGGCATGAACATCATGGCATGCCTAATACGTGGAAAATGGGTTGATGGTGCAAATCGTGGTTTTGGGGCTTCTTCGATCAGAAGAAATGATATGAGAGATCTGAGGCCGGTAGGTGTACGGAGCTAGGAAGAGTATCGCCTGAGGAAATCATACATATGGTAGACGGGCCATGGGCTATCAGTATGCATAGATGCTAAGGGCATGGTATGCATAGTCCTGCAATGGTGTCCACAGGTCGATAACTTTCCACTTCTGATGGCCGTGAATGGTTATGAGGAACCACAATTTTCCGGGACATGAAGTCAGTCATTTGGTAAGAAAATATCTGGACATGTCAAGCATATTCTGTCCTAGTTGCAATTAATGCTTAGAGAGCTCCCTGTACTGATTTATCTTGCGCGCACGGGTGTACCTTCACTCCATGCAGTTTAACGTCGTGCGGTAAGGACGACGTACTCCTAGTATAATGGTCATAGAGCTTGGACCATTGGGTTTCTATTGCTGTAGTCACTTGAAGGATAACTGAGTTACCATGCTCTGATATACTCTGAACATGGTAGGGGATAAATGTTGTAAACTGTAACTCTGAGGTTTCCCGGATCAGGAGATGTGGTGTGGGGGCTCTGAGTCCAGTAAGCGTACGGAGCTAGGAAGAGTACCACCCGAGGAAATTTTGCCTTTGGTAGACGAGCCATGGTCTATCAATATACAAAGCCGCTGAGGGAATGGTATGCATAGTCATGAAGAGGTGTCTCCGGGTCGATAAATTTCCACTTCTGATGGCCATGGATGATTATGAAAACCCGAGATTTCTCACAGTACAAACTTCAGCATGCGGGGATAATGGTGTCCAAGCATACAAGAAACATCTTCACTACAATTTTCCATTGATTCAAAGTAGCCTAGCCGTGGATTGATGTTCATAGATTCAATTTTTCATGTGATCCACGGGCGGATACATAGGCTAACTAGGTTGGGATACCCTGGAAACATTTGTATGTGAAAAGGGGGGAGAACTTGTAAACCACTGTGCCATAAATTTCTAGATCGGTAGATATGATATGGGGGCTCTGAGGCTGGTAAGCGTATGAAGATAAGAAGTGTATCTCCTGAGGAAATCTTTCCTTTGGTAGATATGCCAGGGGATATCAATATGCAAAGCTGCTGAGGGCATGGTATGCATAGTCATGAAAAGGTGTCCATAGGTCGATAACATTCCACTTCCGATGGCCATGAATGGTTATGAAAATCTATAATTATTCGGTTCATGGAGTCTGATGTATGGAAAGGATGCATCCAAATGTTCCATGAGCATTCTAATCGTGTTTCGCCATATATCGTGGGTGGGTCGTGATGAAGTCCGTGCAGTTTAACGTCGTGCAGTGAGGACGCGGCCCGTGTAGTTTAACGTTGTGAGGTGAGGACGCAGTATATATACTTGTGTTTTCTTTTCTCGGTGGCTGGGCTAGGAGATAAGACCTTGGAGTTTCTATGTATCCTGCGAGGGCACGAATCAAGCCACATGTAGTTCTTTCCTAAATACACCCCGTGCTGGTCTGTTCCTAACACAGGGAAGGGGAATTTTTAAATATTATTATCCATGCAGTTTAACGTCGTGCGGTAAGGATGAGGAGTACACCCCGTGCAGGTCTTCTCCATTCATGGGGGAAAGGGAATTTTTAACTTCTTATCCATTCAGCTTAACGTCGTGCAGTGAGGATGAGGAATACACCCTGTGCAGTTCTAGTCCATACACGGGGGGAAAGGGAATTTTTAACTTCTTTTTCGTGCAGTTTAATGTCGTGCGGTGAGGATGGGGAATACACCCCGTGAAGGTCTGGTCCATACATGGGAGAAATGGCATTTTTAACTTTCATTTGGGGATGGCTCGGCCAGGGTGGGGGACCCTAGCGTCACTACGTATCCTGCGAGGGCAGGAATCAAGCCTCACGTAGTTCTATGAAGTCCACGTAGTTTAACATCATGCAGTGAGGATGAGGAGTACACCCCGTGCAGGTATGGTCTGTACACGGGGGAAAAGGTCATTTTTAACATCTTATCCTTGTAGTTTAAGGTTGTGCGGTGAGGACGAGGAATACACCCCGTGCAGGTCTAGTCCATACATGAGGGAAAGGGAATTTTTAACTATCATTTGCGGACGGTTGGGCCAGGGTGGTGGACCCTGGCATCACTTCGTATCCTGTGAGGGAAGGAATCAAGCCTCATGTAGTTTTCTGAAGTCCACGTAGTTTAACGTCGTGCAGTGAGCACGAAGCATACACCCCGTGAAGGTCTGGTCCGTACACGGGGGGGAGAGATCATTTTTTTTGAATGGCTGGTCCAGGATACAGAACCCAGGCATCACTACATATCCCGCGAGGGCAGGAATCAAGCCTCACGTAGTTCTTTTGGGGAATACACCCTGTGCGGGTCTAGTCCGTATGGGGGAAGGGGGTATTTATGGATTTATTTGAGATGGCTGGGACAGGGTGTGGAACTCTGGCGTCACTATGTATCCTGAGAGGGTAGGAATCAAGCCTCATGTAGTTCTCTAAATAACAATACACCCTGTGTAGGTCTGGTCCATACACGGGGGAGAAGGGGGAATTGTTTTTTATCCGGGGGTGGCTGGGCCAATATGGGGAACCCCAACATCTCTACGTATCCTGAAAAGGAAAGAACCAATCTGTATGTAGTTATCTAAAAGAAGTACACCCCATGTAGGGATGATCCGTACAAGGGGGAAGGGGTATTTTTTTTAATTTTTATCCGTTTGGGAGTGGTTGGGCCATGATAGGGGATCTCGACGTTGCTACGTATCCTGCGAGGGCAGGAATCAATCCGTACGTAGTTATTCAGAAGATAATATACCCCGTGCAGGTCTGGTCCATACATAGGGGAAAAGGGCATTTTTTCCGTTTGGGAGTGGCTGGGCCAGGATAGGGGATCCTGGTGTTGCTACGTGTCCAACAAGGGCAGGAATGAAGACGTACATAGCTCTTCAGAAGATAATACACCCCGTGCAGGTCTGGTTCGTACACAGGGGAAAAGAGAATTTTTAAATCTTCTTTATTCATGCAGTTTAACATCATGCAGTAAGGACGAGGAATACACCCCGTGCAGGATTGGTCCATACACGATGGAAAAGGGCATTTTTAAATCTATTTGGGGATGTAAGGGCCAGGATTGGGGACCCTGGAATTGCTACGTATCCTATACAGAGCAAGAATCAAGTCGTACGAAGTTCTCTAAGATCTGTGTAGTTTAACGTCATGCGGTGAGGAACAAATACTCTTAGTTTAGGTTCATAGAGTTTGGACCATTGGATACTCTGTAGTTTAACGTCCTGCAGCTCAGACGATAAATGATTTTAGTTATGCCGGTGAGGACTGAATACTCATAGTTTAGGGTCATAGAGTTTGGACCATTGGGTGCTCAGCAGTTTAACATCCTTCAGCTCGAACGATAAATTCTTTTAGTTATTATGAGAAATACTTCTTCAGGAATATAACATTTGTAGGATCGGTGGTGAACGGACCATCCATGGAGATTAGGGTATATGCTCCATTGGAGTAGACCTTGTGTATAACATATGGTCCCTTCCACTTGGGCTCCAGCTTTGGAGGTTTCTTTCTAGGTATCATTTGGGTCCAGAGGACCAACACCAATTCTCCTTCCAATAAAGACCGAAGACAGACCTTTTTATTGAAGGCTCATGCAATCCGTTTATGATATACTTCCAGATGGTGCAAAGTGCGCAACCGCTTCTCATAGAGCTCTTCAAATTCACCTAACCACCTTTCTGATTGCTCATCGTTGGATATCTGATCACAAATGTTAACACGGAGTGAGGGAAATTGGAGATCAATGGGAAGGACCGCTTCTGTTCTGTATAATAATGAGTACGGGGTGGAGTGAGTAGCGGTGCGGATTGTGGTTCGATAAGCCCACAATGCATGGAGGAGTTTATCCATCCATGACTTCTTGTCTTTGTCCACCATTTTCTGGAGAATGTTGGACATGGTCATGTTGAAAGCCTCTATCTGTCTGTTGGCCTATGCGCGGTAGCGGGATGAGTGGTTAGCCTTGAAACCGTATTTTTGGTACAGTTCCTCCAATTCAGCAGAGCAGAAGTTGGTGTCGTTATCCATTAGTATGGTATGAGGGACACCAAATCTAGTGATGATATTGGTTTTTACAAAGCTGACAATGTTTCTTTCCCCGACTTCCTTAAGGGGTACCGCTTCTACCAATTTGGAAAAGAAGTCGATTGTCGTGAGGATATACTTCAGCTGTTTGGATGTGGTGGGAGGATATGGTCCCACGACATCCATTCCCCAGATGACAAATGGCTAGGAGTACTTGGCCTGATGATGTAACTCCAGGGGTTGGTGTATGAAGTTGGCATGAACTTGGATTGAATGGATTTTTTCAGTAAAGTGCACAAAATCTCGTGCCACTGTGGGCCAATAGTACCCAAGATTTTGAACTTGATGGGAAAGCATGGACCCCGGCTGATGTGCCCCACATGATCCAGCATGCACTTCAACCATGAAGGCAACGGTTTCTTCTCCATCAATATATCTGAGGAGGATTTTGTTGAGGCCTCGTTTGTAGAGGAACTCTTGCTGACCTACGCCGCCATGTAGGACAAATTTGATTTCCCTTCTATGTATTTTCTCACATTCAGCCCTGTCTGATGGAAGTTATCCCGTTTGAAGGTAGTTTTCAATGGAGGTCATCCAGCCGATGGTGAGAGCATATGGTTTAGGGACAGGGCTGGCTTCATTGATTTATTCTATCTTAGTCTGAAAAAATGGCAAGACCATTCGACGGTGAGCAATACTGATGACTGTTTCATCCTGGTATGGGTCGGCTTGGGTTGTGGCCGCGTTGGCTAATGCATCGGCTTGAGTATTCTGAGACCAGGGAATATAGGTCAGTGTTGATTCTGTAGAGAATTCAGCCATTAAACCTCGAACATGGTCAAACAGGGGAATCAACTCTTCATTTTTAATTCCATAGTCACCATTGATTTGTTTGATGACTTGTTCCGAGTCACCTTTTACCTTAAGGTGCTTTACTAGTGCCTGGAGTGTGAGTTCCAAGCCTGCAATGAGGGCTTGATATTTCGCTTCATTGTTCGTACATTTTTTTGACAAGAGTATGGAATACGGAAAGACTTCCTTTTCCGGGGATATGAGTATTATCCCCAAACCCACCTTGTTAAATTCTAGATCTTCCATCCTCTTCCCGGTTGGGATTCGGGATGAACCGTCAAAATACATTTCCCATGCTGGGAACTCCTCTTCAACCGAGAAAATGTCTTCATCAGGTAGCTCAACGTCCAGTGTGGTGGTCCCTGTTGAAGGGTACTCTGAAAGAAAATCATCCAATGCCTCACCATTGATGGTTTTCTGAGGCAAACACCGGATGTCAAACTATTGCAGTACGACTACCCATCGGGATAGTTGCCCGGTCAGCATCGGGGGACTAAGAATGTACTTGAGCGGGTTACTACAGGATACCAAATGGACTTCATGATGTTTCAGATAATGTCTCAACTTTTGAACTACGAAGACTAAGGCCAAACAAATCTTCTCGATGTTTGAGTATTGAGTCTCAGCATCAATAATGGTTCGGCTGAGGTAATAGAGATTTTTTTCCCTGCTGGTGTCATTGTTTTGTGCAAGAATGGCTCCCAGTGACCGCTCTAGGTCCGTCACGTATAGGATGAGAGTTCTTCCTTCAACCAGGGGCATGAGCACCGGTGGGCTTAAGAGGTACTTCTTTAGGCTGTCAAACGCCTCTTGGCAGTCATCTGTCCATTGGTAGGTGACTCCATTCTTAATTAACCTAGTGAAGGGAAAACACTTGCCTACTAGGTTGGCTATGAACAGCCAGATATAGGCCAGGTGTCCTTGGAATCCCCTCAACTTAGTGAGATTGTGGGGAGGTGGCAGGTCAAGGATATCCTTTGTCTTTTCAGGGTCGACTTTGATTCCACGACGACGTACGACTAAGCCAAGGAATTTCCCTGAGGTAACCCCGAAAGTTCACATAAAGGGGTTCATCTTCAGACTATATTGTCGATGTTTGTTGAATATGGTCTCAAGATCAGACAGGTGATCTAGGCGTTGCGTGGACTTAACCACCAAGTCTTCTAGGTAACATTCAAAGAATCTTCTGAGGAATGGATTAAAGATAAGATGCAAGGCACGTTGATATGTGGTGCCAGCGTTCTTGAGACCAAAGGGTATGACCCTGTAACAGAATATTCATTGAGGGGCCTTGAAGGTAGTGGATTCTTCGTCTCCTCCGGGAATCCTGATTTGATTATACCCAGAATAGCCATCCATGATGTATAGAGCCTCATACCTAGTCGTTTCATCGATTAATAACTCTGTGGTCGGGACCCGGAAATCATCTTTCAGGCAATGTCGATTGAGATCTCTAAAATGAATGCAGACGCAGAATCTTTTGTTCTTTTTCTTAACGGGGACAATGTTGGCTGACCATATGGGGTACTGGACCTCCCGAATGAAGCATGCTTGAATGAGCTTATCGACTTCAGCCTTTATTTTGGCACCATGTGAGGGGTGTGTCCCTCTGGCGGCTTGTTTATACCCCCGATGGTCTTTTGGCAGACCCAGGTGGTGCATCCCCACTTCGGGATCGAGTCCCAACATTTTAGTATATTTACAAGCAAAAACATCCCGATGTTGCTTCAAGAAATAGGTATATACCTCGTGCACCGCTGGGGACATGGCTACACTAACAACAGTGGGCCTAAAATCTTACTTGGTACCCATGTTTATTTCCCTGAGCCTGTCCACCATGGTGGAGATACCTTCCTCAAATGCGGGAGGTGCATCACTGAGATCTTCCTCCTCTTCTTCTCCCAAATCCTCATATTCTAGATCTGACAGGGGGAGAGATCCTAGCACGAGTTCTTGGGAGTCCGGAGGCGAGGCATTGTGGGAATCCTCACTCAATTATTCGCCCTCAGATTGAGGGTTGGCAGACGTTCCCACGTTGTCACGCTCAATTGTTATGGCTAAAGTCATGAGGACATCTAAAGGCATGTCTGAACTTGAACCCATGCTCTCAATGTGGTTGATGGGATGTACGTAGTCTCTACCAAGCTGCCTGAGGGGGTCATCA
This sequence comes from Viscum album, assembly GCA_963277665.1. Classification (NCBI taxonomy): domain Eukaryota; kingdom Viridiplantae; phylum Streptophyta; class Magnoliopsida; order Santalales; family Viscaceae; genus Viscum; species Viscum album. Next base: position 1,511,306,073 of record OY728127.1, on the reverse strand, counting down.
AGAACCATTTCTAGACCATTTGGAGTGGGGATCCAGTCGACACAATCAAGAGAAGGATTCTTCTTCTTTTTCTCATAAAACATGGCATCAATGTAGTGTGACTCGGAGAGCTCAAAACGGGCCTTGTCGGTGTTCAATGTCCCACTTTTCCCATTGACGCAGTACTTAATACACTGGTTGTAGGATGAAGGAACGAACATGTGCTTATGGAGCCATGGCCTTCCTAGCAGGGCATTGAATGTTGTGTTCTGCCAGACCACCAGGAATTCCAAAAAGGCACAAGGTCTCCAAAATGGGACTTTAGCTTGATTTTTCACATTGGACTTTGTTCACTCTTGTCATAACTTAACAGAGTTATGGCTGAGGGTTCTATGTCATTTTAATTATAGCCCAGCTTCCAGAGTGTCCATAGGGGAACGAGGTTAACTCTAGAGCCGTTCTCAAAAAAAGAATTTATGGACCTCAACATCATTTAGTGTGCGAGACACATATAGTGGTTTGATATGTCCTTTCATGACAGAATCTTAATCCTAATCTATGAAGGAAATCACCGCTTTGCATTCATCCGGGCCAGTCTCCATCTGGTAAATCTCAACAGCAGCAACCTCGGCTTGAAACACCTAGGGGATGAGAAAGGCTTCTATAAGTGCATCCCTGAGGTTTGCAGAGAAACTCATGGCACCCAGGATTGACGGTTTGGCTGGTACCGACGCCAGCTGCTTAAGGATGTCGTATTTCTTCTCTAGTGGCTAAAGCTTCTCCATTGGTGGAAGAGTTTTAGTGGGAATCTTGGGAGTCATAATACGTGATGAGGAGGGACCGTCTACAGGGTCTGATGCCGATGGTCTTCCCACGTTTTGGGGATTCGGCCCGACCGGTCTGTTTGTGCGCACTAGGCGGCTAGACGCTTGTTCCTCCTCTGATGAGAACCGCATAATGATGGGGGCAAAGTGGACGCTTGTGGAGGTTGAGGGATATTATTTCTCTTGTGGATTCTGTTGACGGGATCTCCCACAGGTTTCCGCCATATTGACGGTTTGGGCCGAGGTCCAACCGTAGGGTTGGTTTCGACCGTGACTGCGCCTCCCCTGGTATCCCCTGCCTCTGTGATTCCTCATCCCAGCTCCTTGTGTCAGGAACTTAGGTCCATAACCATTCCCTTCGCCAGGGAACGATTCCATAAGATGGATTATGTTGATGGAACCAAATATTAGCTCTTCATCCTCTGACAAGTAAACCTGGTCTTTGTCCATGATGGTGTCGTTTGGTGGGTCGGTTCCCATGGCGCCAAGTTCGAGGGCATGAAATATGACAGCGTCGGGGCTAACTTTGGCCTCGTCGCAGACTTCCCCTATTGTGATTGCCTCCTCCCTTCTCGATTACACCTGGATGACTGGCTCGTGGAGGGTTGTGAGGCCGATATTGTTGGTCGTGCAGCATTAGGGGCTGTTGGTGGCAACACCGGCTGCTGTAGTTGAGCTCGAACTATGCCCTGGGCTCGATTGATAGTCTTCCAAGTCATCCAGTTATCAAATTTCTGCCCCTTCTTTCTAGTGACTTCCTGCCACCCCTCCCCTTTATCGGAGTCGGTGGTAGAAATATATGTCACATGTGCTGGGGGTGGTCTCAGCTCGACCTTCCTGGAGTCTACCATCCTTTGTAGGAGGTCTTTGAAGACGAAGCATTCTAGAATATTGTGCCCCAACAATCAATGGTACGGACAATAGTCTGTCCTTTCATCGTGGCCAACTTATTTGGGTATCATTGCCTCCGAGAGGCGGAGCAAGTTGTGATTCATGGAGGCGATGAATTAGCCGCAGACATGGTCCTCTCAGAATGAGTATACTTTGTGTCTTCGTTCCTCAAATTGGTTCTGCATTGATCCTCTCTGATCGTCCTGCTTAGGAGTAGGAGGATGCTGATATACAAGGGTCCCTTGATGATTTGGTGGAGATATGAGCGGTGGGGCAGCCACATGGGCTGACTTGAGTGTGACAGAGGACGCTTCAGCTCTAGCTACTCTCTTTGTGGGAGCCAGCGAGGCTATTCAGGACTTTAGATTAGTCCGCTATAGGGAGTCCACAATTCTCTGGGCACTGGTCGAGAGATGGCGGAAGCCAGTGGTGCACTCCACTGGTATGAGCGTTGTTCCTAGCTCATCTCAATGATTTTCGATGCATATGGCAAGGAACTCATCTTGAGGCATTGGCTTGTTCAGAGAGTAGGTCCGACCTTTCCATCTAGAAATGAAATCTGAGACCCTCTCTTTCTCCCACTGCTTGCAGTTCATGAGGTCGCTGACCATTGGTTTAGGAAACGTTGAGCTGAAGTGGAACAGGAAATGATGTCTAAGGTCTTCCTAGATTTTTATTGACTAGGCTGGCAGACTAGTATACTAGATGATGGCGGATCCTTGTAAGGTCCGCACAAAGATTCTATGTTTCACTACTTCTTGTTGTTCCAGAGTTCCCATCATAGGGTCACAATAAGACACGTAGTGCATCAAATTTTATTCCGGATCACCTGATCCATTTAAGATATGGAATACAGGGCTCCCAGAATTGGGTGGAGGAGGCGTTTTTCTCACCCAATCTGGGTAGGGATTCCGCTTCGACTGTATCGGAGCGCGTCGACCTTCCATTGCTTCCAATCGAGCTGTCAATGCCTCGATGGTGTTGGTGAGACCCTGGTTTACATCATTTTGGGCCCGGTCTTGGGCAGGTGTAGCCCGAGGCATTTCTTGAGGATCCAGCATGGTTGGCACAAGGGGTTCATGTGCCATTTGTGACACCTTCGGAGGGTTAAAACGTACTCTCTCTGGTTGCTTCCTAAGTGGAGGGAAGTCTTGGTATTCATCTGGATCCACATTTAGGTAGTTGGACGGGTTGGGCGCCTCGTTGGGCGGGAGCCTTGACCATACATCATTTTTCGGGGCAAACCTTGGTCTTTGAGGTGAACTTACAGGAATTGCATGATGCACCTCCTCTTGGGACACAATTTTAATATGACGGTTCCTCTGGAGTAGCTCGGTGTTAAGCCACCTCAATTATTTCATTTACTCTTCCGGTCAAGTGAACCTCTCTTTGAGCGTAAGTGGATCGTTTTTATCGAGAGAAGGGGGTAGGTTAAGGGCCACCATTCCTTTGTTCTTATCCTTATTGGAAGCTCTTGGGGTCAGCGGAGGAAGGCTAGCTGAAGGGGTTGCGATATTTATAGCGGCCCTCTGGTTCCGGGAGTGCACACCTGGTGCTTCATTATGAGTCACAGCCTAAACGGAACCATTGTCTCCTGATCCATCCAGATTTTCACCATCTTCGGTGTTACCCGTGGGGTTAACCTCTATGGTGTTGATGGATGCATATCACGGGGCAGAGAAGATGTCATCTTCCAAATTGGAAGAGGATCTCTCGTGTCTTTTACTGGTCTTCCCTCTTCTATCCCGGGATTGCATTCGGGATCCTTGATGAAGGGTGACGCAGAGAGTTCTTAGATGTGACCTTATGGTACACCTCCCCCTTGAAGGGGATGATGATTCAAAGGACATGATAGGGAAGGAACCTCCTCTTCTGACTGTCCTCCCTAGGTGAGATAATACTGATTCTCGTGGGGGAGGTTGTTTTTGAGGAGGTAAAAATGCCCCCATCCCTAAGGGTTGGGGTTGGCTCCAATCCTTGGACGTTTAGTCTCTTCCTCTTTTTATTGGTCTTACAGGGGCACTTGTAGTTAAAAATTCCCCCAGCCCTATAGGCTGGTGTTGACCCTGGATTATGGCAGTGGCTGCTGCTATGGTGACCTGCCTGATCTCGCGTGCCCCCATTCGGGGGTGAACCGAGTTTGGTGCCGAGTTCTGTGAATCAATCCCTTCTAGGGAGGTAGAAAATGGTCGCCGATTGGCCTCTATTAGATGAGAGGCATGTTGTATTCTCTCAGCGGCCTAATTTAGGAGTTCTTGAATGGATTTTTCCCATTAGGCCTAACACTTCTGGGACTTACTCAAGGCCTGACTTTGTTGGGTGTGATGCCTCTCCTGAGCAGGGACCCCACTCGATCGCTATCTTGACATGATGACGTTGCAAGACACCATACCGAATGGGTTCTTCTGGGCGGGGAGCGGGGTGAAATGCGGAGCTCCATGTTCCCCCCATCCCCTGATATGGACTCCCGTCAGAGCGTCATTAATGAGGCAGTGCAGCTGGTGCAGCGCACGGAGGCAGGCTATCTCCATGTTTCCTTTACGCCTCTCAGGTCGCTGTTTCCGCACCAAAAGAAGAGGTTCCAGTTCAATGTGACACATGATGTCTTATATTGATTGACGTGGTCTACATACCCATCGTAGGGTGGGAAGCTTTATTTCAGCTGGCGTAGGGTTATCTATATATTGTAGCGGATGTCCTGCATGAATTATTCAGACAAATTTCTGGGCATGTCGAATTGAGAGGTGGTCGTGGGCCAAAACATAACCGGTATATCATCCCGGCCCAATCGTCTCCTTAGGTGCAACAAGTCGGTATAATCCACCATTAGTGATTCCTCTACCTGTTCAGCCCAACTGAGATACTCACTGATAGCATGGTTGGAGGCAGTGGGACCGGTAGTTATCGAATTTTCATGTTGGCGATTCCGAGGTGGTTCAGAAGATGAACATGGCCCCAGAACATCTTCTGATTGAAGACGGGTGTCGTTGGCGACTAGCTGGGAATATGACATACTCGATCCCATCCTTTTGAGTTCCTCGGCATATGAGGTCTTTTCTGTGCTTGGATCGGTAGGGGGAGGGCCTTCTTGTCGATATGATATGTCATTGCAGGGAGGAACTTCGCAATGGCAGTCGCAATGGCGAGGACTACCATTACTGCTGGACGCCTCACTGCATAGAGGACTTTTGTAGTGCATACCCTGGGGAGGACATCCAAGGCATGTCACAGCAAGGGGATGACCTTCTGGCTGCGTAGCGTTGTTACGGGGAGGGCCTTCACAAGAACTACCATCATGTTGAGGATGACCATCATGGTTTGACGTTCGATGTGCATCCTGGGGAGGACCTTCAAGACACACTGCGACAAGGGGAGTACCTCCTTGTTACTTGTGGCCATTGCGGGGAGGACCTTCACAATGGCAGCTGTGGCTCCAAGGACTACCATCATAGCTACTACAATGGCGAGGACTACCATTATAGCTACCGCAGGGAGAATATCTGCAGGGTACACCCTGGGGAGGGCCTTCAAAATGTACCACAATGGGGGGAGGGCATTCTCATTGCTTGATGTCTGTACGGGGAGGACCTCTATTATCAGGGTGGCGAGGACTACCACCGTGATATGATTCCTGGCTTCGCAGAGTGTCGTTGCAACGTAACCCCTGGGGAGGACCTTTAGGGTAGGCCACGACAAGGGGAGGTCCTTCTTGTCATGATGAGACGTCACTGCGGGGAGGGCCTCCGTTGTTGTGACTATGGTAGTGAGGACTACTATCATAATCTATGGTCCCACTACATGGACAGTATTTGTAGCGTATACCCCGGGGAGGACCTTTAGGGTGGACAACAGCGAGTGGAGGACCTTCTTTCGTCTTGATCTACTGGTCACGTGGAGGGTTTCCATGACTCGCATCAAAAGAGGAGCTCTCATGATCGATCGTTATATACCTGTGGGGGAGGCCCCCACGAGTGCTCTGGGGAGGACCTTCAGAGCTACTGGTAGAGACATTGCGGGGAGGACCTTCACAACTACTAATTCCACTCCCATAATACGGTAATGGGTGGTCAGGGTTCTGAGCCTACGATATGCGCTTAGCGGCATTGGGAACCCCAGCCTCCAGTAGAGAGGATTCATGAACCTGCTTTTTATTTTCCGGCTACCTTCGGCGCGTTCGGGGCTCTTTCTTGCGGGCAGCGGGGACCGTCTGCTATTGAAAATGGCCTTCACCATTGGGTCCCTGTCTAATTGGGTCCCATGATGTTGTCGGGACACGCTGACGAACATCTTAACTTTTAGCAGGAATATATGCCTGCTCTGAAGCATCCACCGTGATGGACAGGTGTCCCACAATTGGAACAAGTGGAGCTTCTCGATCTGGATGCCCTTGCGTCATGGAATATTGTCGGATACCCTCCTGGGTGGGATAAGGGATGCATATCAACTCTGAGGCAGCTATCTCGTCTCTTAGATGTGTCACCTCAATTGGGGAGATGGGCTCACGGGCCCGAGTCCTTGCTATTGCCGCTGATGCAGTTACATTCTGGAAAGTCTGTAGGATATGATCTCGGATCGATACCTGCTCCTCTATCATTTCCAGGATATTCAGAGAGACAACTTTGGTTGGAACGGGTATGAAGGCCCATTCCGGTATCGGAGTAGGAATATCCTTCTCCAGTCCTCCGGTGGTTAGTGGGTACTGAAAATTCTCTTATGTCGGGGCAGGTGAACGTATCTACCCCTGAGTTAGGATATACCAGTTTATCTCTCCCTTTTCCACCACATCGGGATGTAGGAATTTACTTGAATCCACAGGGAGCTAGCCTTGCATATGTTGGTTTCCCACCGTATTGAGTTTGTGGCCTTTTTTGGCAGGGAGACGTGCCTAACTATTAATTTCCTCCACATCTGAATGATGAGATTTGTTGATCTCCACCATACCAGGATGGTAGGCATCGAGAGCATCTGCCAGGAGATGGTCCTACAGGCACTAGGTCGCCACCACGTTGGGTTGGTGGGCTTCACAACCCTGGGTAGGGAGAGGAGCCTGCCAGGTAGGTGTCGTCTTGTGTGAGCGACAGGCTTGATGGAGCCCTATGGGGATGTGTGCCGACTCTTATGATGCCTCCATGTTTGGATGGTGGCCTTTGGAGGAGAGAACATGTGTATGTGCATGTTCATGATACGTCTCCATGATTGGGAAGAGGAGCTCCTCCTCAGGGACAAGGGTGATGACCAGTCCCTGGTTGTACATTTTCTGCCCTCGTCGGGCGGTCCGAGGGGCCGGAGCTCAGTGAGCGTGGTCCAGGATCCTCGGGGCTACATCCTCCTGAGCGTGAGGATTTTGAGCCGCGATGAGGTCTTCGGGTGGGGGCCTTGGAGCAGAACCCCCATTCAGAGGGGATGAAGTCCTCAGCGTTGACCTCATCTACCTCCCTATGATAAGGGAGGTACGCATTGTCCCGTTTTGGGGATAGACTCCCGAAATAGTTTGAGATGACAACAAGAGCCGTCTAGATCTTCTTTTGCGGCCACAGACGGGCAGGCGACCGGCGAGTCCTGGTAGATTGGAGGGTGTGCATGGCCACCTCCACTATTGGGAGAGTACCGTTCATGTGGTACTCTCGGATCAATGCATCTGAGACCCAGTGTTGAGACACTGGGTAGGTGACAGGGTCCTCTGTTGGTGAGGAAGTCCGGTCATTGCATTGTTGGAAGCACGCACCTGTGAGTTCTTCCGCGATGCCATTGGATTGAAGGGAGTTATGAGTGGTTCCTGTAAAAATATTTTAACAAATACAAACAGCAAACCTCTTCAATGAAGCATCTCATGATCCCATGCATAATTAATTACCTTTATTGGCCTCCTTGTGAGAGTAAAGTGGTTATAGGGTGGGATTAGATTAAATACATCATGGTTGGTTAAATATTCACGTTGGGTTCACCATTTTTTGTCTCACACTGCACGACCGGGTCGTGGGGGAAAACGTGCGCTACCTGATGGTTGATTAGAGAAGATTGGGTTTTGCCTAATCACTCATATCAGGTGAACCGTTTTTTCCTTGAACCTCCCTACAGTTCCATATCCAGCAATACGTGGGCCTGCATTCCAATGGCAGGAGTTCACTTGGTGGTTTGACCTACGATGCTTAAGGACTCACATTGGTCGATAGGATGGGAAGTTGGGCTCATCGCACCCTTTTGGGGGGAATTATTGCCTATTCCGGGACACTCTTATAGATTTAAGATGTATTCATATGTTCATGAATATTTGGTTTATACCCAATCATAGTATCCACAGATTTCTCCTGGTCGGAAATGGTCAGCTAAATGCAGTGGTTTGGGATCATTTATACCCGAGGTTTACCATCCCTTGTTGGATTAATGACCCCGAGGAGTCTGGAATCCTTGAGATGGTACTGGTTTAAATCCTCCTAATCGGGCACTCTAGAGTTTATTATCATCTAGGGGGGACAGATAATGACTTTAGAATTTGGATTGAACCCATGGTATGAGCCTACTATGTATCCCTCTGAGAGGAATTAGAATTCACATAGTTTGGTTTGGTATGGGTCTTATGCTCTAGGATGCCCAGGGTTGGTGCGGTGAACCGACGTGAAGATAGTCGGATCGACCGGTTTTTGGGCTTGAACCTCGGGGAGGCTTCTTACGTACCCTACCTAGGAGATAGGGATCCATTTCCATGTAGTTCGAATGGGGGGTGTCGAAGAACCGACGTGAATGTGGACCCAGGGGTCCGATGGTGAGTGGGCTTGAACCTCATGGAGGATTCTATGTACCATGCCTTGACATAGATCAAAGTCCTCGTATATCGCATTGGGGTGGGGCTTATGCTCTAAGGCATCCCAGGGTAATAGATTGGGGTTTACACTCTAAGGAGGCCCATAGTAATGGATTGGGGCTTACACTCTGAGGAGGCCAATAGTAATGGACTGTGCCTTACACTCTGAGGAGGCCCATAGTAATAGATTGGGGCTTACACTCTAATGAGTCCCATAGTAATGGACTGGGGCTTACACTCTAAGGAGGACCATTGTAATGGATTGGGCCTTACACTCTGAGGAGGTCCATAGTAATGGATTGGGGATTACACTCTAAGGAGGCCCATAAGAGGATGTCATGGTCGATGCTTACTCTAAGCCCACGTGAGTCATGCTCAGTGTGAGAAACAAGAGGCAGTAGGGGCCAGACGATCACGTTGTGAAAGGTGTGTCTGTGGGGAGTGGAGTGGGGTTTACACTTAAAGGCAGTCCAAAAAGTCGGGGCTTACTCCGAGATGGATGCCCAGGGCGACAAATCCCAGAGTGAGAGGGACTTGGCCCCAAATAAGGACAGAGCATCACCCTTCCCCACTATGCCCTTCCTTGGCCACGGTCATGGGGAAGTATGGAGGTGAATGGTGTCTTGCATCAGATGGGTAGCCCGCCACTCCTCGGGGAAGGGAGAAGTTTCCCATTCCTAACTAGTGGAGGGGCAGAAAGGGGGCTCCAGGTCTCGGACTTCGCATTACCGTCAGAATGTGAACCTAGGAATGCTTCGGGAACCCACTCAAGGTCCAGGGCAACCCCTTTTCCCCTGATTACCGTGGGTATGTGAACTAAAAACGGTGCACTGATACACCTGTAGGTTACATCACATGGGTCTGGTGGCTCTGGTGGAGGCATTGGATCGGGGCCAATGAATGGGCCAATGAGGGAGTTGCGGAGGATCAGGTCAGATTTGAAGGATTTTATCTGGCTTGGGGAATGGGAACTCCGAAGGATCTGGCGGGCCACACTGGTGTATGAGTGGTGGCTCCCTTCGCGTAGGGAGGTGCTACGCGGTTGGAGAATCCGTCCGCGAACCAGGGTGGTCCGAGGATTGATGGCCATTCCAGGAACCAGGGTGGTTCGCGACTTGGTAGGAATCCCGCGAACCAAGGTGGTTCGCGGCTTCAGGTTTGGCCCGCGTACCAAGTTGGTACATAGAAGGGCCCATGCGAGTAGTGGCAGCCGAGCACAATGCCAGTTGGGGGTTCATCAGTCGGGGCTTCGCCCGCGTAGGAGGGTGCTACACGGTGCGACAGATCGGAAAAGGGGCATAAACTCCCTGGTCCGTGGGGGGTGCATCTGCGGAGGGGCCATGGTTCGTGGTCTTATTTTCGTTGTTATTTTAAGTTCACGGTTCACCAAGTTTTTATGCATTTTCGGTTCCTTATTAGTTTTATTCCAGATTCATACCTATTATGGCTCGTGAACTGAACTTCGCTATTTGCGAAATCCTAAGCTCCTTCCTTTGAAATCCTTTCACCTGAATCTGATCGATCTCCAATTTCCCTCCTACCCAAAATTCCTCCCTTCCTCTTCCCCCTCGATCCCCTTTTATAGATTGGGGAAAGGGATTTATCTGTGGTTATGTGGAACCTTTTTCAGAGACCCATGACCGGAAACCCGGTTTACGGATGACTTGGTCAATCCACAACCCGCGGGGGGCATTGAATGCATCTCCCCCACGAACCAAACTAGCTCGGGGAGAGCCTCACGGCTGCATAGGGTTCCGCCTCTATTCCTTGAACGAAAGTGGATGTGGTCTTGGCTAGTCGACGTGGTTCGCGGATGGGGTGGTTCATGACGGTGGTCCGTTTTGGTGCCCATCCTACTTCGTGCCCGCAGAGTATCTTCGCCTCCATTCCGTGAACAATAGCGGTCTGCGGAGGGGGTGCTTCGCGGAACAGACCACGTAGCGTTATCATTGCACAGGTCTGCAGACCTGTTCGTCTTGTGCCATCCATTGAGTATTCCCCCCACCATTCCCAATTATTTTTGGGGGAAATTGGGTAGAATCTTTCTTGGATAAAAGGGGATTCTCATTCTCCTTTGCCGATTTTTCAGGATCCTACTGCTATCCTTTTCGATTCCCATTCATTTGGAATTATATAAATTTTTTTCTATATGTGCTTAATCATCAAGACCTTTTTCTCCCATATATTGTAGATTGTTGACAATCATCATAAATCATTGATCCACCATACATACTAGTTTTCCATAAGGGAAAATAAACCCATGATATTCTACTCTAAGCATTTCTCATAATGTTTCTATAACTTTAGATGTACCAAAGTGTGTGACTTATAGATTATTCCTGATACAATTGGCTGGTTCACATGATGATATTTGAATATATATATTCTTGGTCATAGAGCATAACAAATTATTACGTACCTTGTAATTCAGTTTATATTCTTGCTTCTCTTGATTGGTGAAAGTACTTACTTCTTTGTCTGTGATTTTGTAACATCCAGTAAGCATAATAAAGTTTTCCACACTAGTATTAATAAAATATATCTTCATTAGATCTCTCCAATACTCTTAATCATTCCCATCAAATATAGGTGGTCTAGTTAGATTCAGATTGTCAATTGATCCAATGTTCATTCCTTCTATCTTATAAAACAATAATTTTCCACTCCACACATTAGTGTTGTATGTAGTTATAGATAGAAAATTTTAATTGAAATATAACTGTATTGTCAAAAGAAATAAAGAAAATAATACAAAGTAAGTGTAAACCTCCTTTTATACCAATTTTTGTATCGTAATATAGAAGTATATGTATATTAGATGGAACAATACAAGAGGGGGTGAATTTTATATTTAAAAACATTTTATTTAAACACTTAATAAATAACATAGATTAATAATTCTTAAACATATAAAATTCACAATCAATAAGATTTACTACAATGATATTGGAACCAATGGATATGATACGATGAAATTCATATAAGTAAAGTAAAAAAATTGTATTCTAATTGAATACAATGTTCAATTTAATAAAAATGAAAAACATTCTACCACACAACATGTTGAATCTATTAATATAATATGTAACAAAACGAATCGTACTAGAAACAATTACAATTGAAAAGATTATGAAAAGAAAGAGGAAACAATACAATTCCATTTCTAATACAACCATCAATAGAAATGTAAATGTTTTACAATTATTTTATCCCAAAGAGAGGGATATCCTTTCACCTACAATAAAAGTTCTACCTTTCCCCCACCTTGGTAAGACCTCAATTTGATGATTGGAATGTTCATCTTTTTATCCCCGCAAGCCCTTGATTTTACAGGTAATTGGTACCTCTATCATTTAAATATATAAAATCCCTCGATATAAAGATCGGTCGCACCATCTACCAATCCCTAGTAGCCCTTGATCATTATCACCTGATCAGTCACACAAAGAAAAACAATGAAACTGTTGAAATAAAAAAACTAAGAATGAGTCATTCACATTTTGTAATTTTGAGGCATTCTCATGAAGCAAGAGAGAAGTCACAACGTCTCTCTCTAGTAATTGATAGAAGAAAAATATTATCAAATGTCTCTAAGTTATTTTCTTAGCTTCAAATGACATCCTATTTATAGGCCTTAGGTTCCAACAGTAATACTTCATCCAACAGTCATATTTCTCCGAAAAAATCGAAGTGACTTAGACACCGGCATTGTAATGGCCATATTGAAATAGAAAACATGAAATTGTTTTGATTAGTTTATAACTAACTCCAAAACATAAATTTCGTTAAAATAAAAGATATATGAAAATGATAATCATGAGTACTATTGATACAAAACATGTGTTTTGATAAATGAATAAAAAAATGAATGTGATAAAATCTAAACATGAGTTCTATTATTACTACTTATTATAATGTGTTGATATGATTCAAAGTGATTATGATGCACAAAAGTTACTACGATAGATAGACATTGTACAATAGAAAGATTCATTATGATTGAAAGAGTTAGTAGGATTGATAGAGTTAGTACGATTTAGAGAGTTAGTACGATTGATAGAGTCAGTACGTTTAACATAGTCAGTACGATTGACATAGTTAGTATGATAAACATAGTCAGTATGATAAACATAGTCAGTATGACAAACATTAAAACTACATTGAAAGTAAGTACTTCATTTAATAAATGAGTATAAAGTGATTTTTGATTTAAAAAAAGACATAAAAGTCAAAAGAAGACTTTGACTTAACACTACACCATCTACCTTGAAATCCCCAAAAACAATGGCCTCTCTAAAAGCTAGTTCCTCAAAGGAACCATTGGTTTGGTACAATTTTTTTATGAACCAACTCCAGTAGACCCTAATCCTATCACCCAAGCCAAACCATGACATCCTAGATGGAAATTATAGACTTCCCCAAGGTGGTGAAAAGAACTGAAGGAATAAAAAGAGGCAACAAGAATGATTTATCAAAATATAAATGAAAAAAATAGTGAAAAAAATGGTCAGCCAAATGAAAAATAAAATAACCAACAAGAACAATAAGAGGCATCTTAATTTAAAATCAAACAAAACCTCACAACCAACAAACTTTTGTGTGACCCTGAGGGTCACTCACAAAATCCTGAACCCCAAGTCCCTCCACGGTGATCAAAACCAAGATGGAACCTTCAACTGAGACTAAAAACAAGAATGGAAGTATATGTGTGACTATTAAAACTTATTATATGTGACTCGAAAATCATTACCCTATAAACTTCAATTAAATTAAAGATCCATTTTTCTACTCATATTAAAATAAAATTTTTTAAAAAAGGTTTTCCGACAATTCTTTTTAAAACAATTATGGTCCTTTTCTTTCTTTATTTAAAACATATTTTGTTCAAAGGAGAAGTATTGATTTTTTTATAAGATCAGGAACTTTTGGGGAGTACAAGTAATCTTTTAAAACACCTTTTATAAAAAAACATTTATGATAACCAAATATTAAATTTTACAAGGAATTAACATCACTAAGGACAGTAATCAAGGCCATAATACACTGAGGGAAATGAAAAACAATACTCAAAAAACCATAAAAAATGAGACACCCTAACTATCTGTAGTAGATAAACGAGTTCCAGAGTACATGGGAATACCTTGGATCTAAGGGGGAAAGTCTAGAACATAATTTGACCCAATCCATACTATTGGGTTTCCTGATGTAATAAAAAAACCCATGCTTAGTCATACCCAACCTAACCTAACCAAGGGGCGTCATCCATAAAGAATAGTGTTTCTATACTAAGGGGTCACTAGCTAGAGCATAATCCTAAACGAGTTTAGCTATTGTTATAAAATATGATTCTAGGAATTCTAGGTACCAAATTCATGTATAAAATGGGGGTTAACTATGAAATGTAAATCAATTGACCATTGTATATATATATAATATAAAAGCCATCACACAACCCACAAAAACAAGAACCACCCCCAAATCACCACAAGGGATGATCCCCTTTCATTCCAACCATGAATTCGCAAGGGATGTACCATGCCGAGGACCTTCTGTTCCCTTTATCAGTCATCAAGAAAATAGATGCATCCAAAGGAGAGTTTTCCAAAAAAGACAATTTTTTGAAATTTCCAACAGAGTCTCATGAATTATATAAACAAAAAACCACTTTTGAAAAAAATAAAATCACAACGAATGAAACAAAAATCCATTTTATAAAACTGAATCACTATTTAGGAACTTAAACAACTTTATAAATCCAAAAAATAATTAAAATCGACATATCACTTATAAAGGACAACCATGAATTTTATTGAACACTTGGCATGTGAAGTTTAATAAATCAAATTTATACAATCCAATACATGTTGGAAATAAATTTATTCACAAAAAATAATTATTCTAAATATAATAAATAACTAATTAATACAAAAAATGGTTATAAACTAAATAAATCAATGATTCTTTAAATTCAAAGGCTAATGCAGAAGGGATCCTACCTCTAATTCATGGCACTTTGACAAAGGAAACTCAAAACTACTCCACCAATGTCTAACGATGTAAGAACATCTAATAGAAACCCTAATAAGAAAAAAACCATAATTTAAAACCCCATAAAAATGATCCATAGACCAAATAAACCAATGGAGGGGGTTAACCATGACCAAAAATAAAGAATAAGGATGAAATAAAGGATATGAGGATATTAACTTGAATATTTGGCACCAAAACCTAACGATGTTCCTTGATTTCACCCTAGGAAGTGGATGTGAGGTTTGGGGAAGAATGTATGACCCTCTCAAGAGTCGCATGAGTAAATGGAGGGGTAGAAGAGGTGTTTAGGGGTTAAAAACTGAAGATGAAAAAAATGGTAAAATTGAAATTTCTAATGAATATGGGCACTACACATGGTTCTTTAACATGGTTTTGGAAACTATGAACCAACCGTTATTTCCCAACTAGACTCATATCACACACTCATGGTTTGGCCACATGTCTTCAAACATAATGTTCCAACTGTGGGAGATGGTTTTGTCAAAATTATAGATCCATGCGCATGCTTATCATATGGTTATAAGTAACCATGCTCATGTTGTGAAACATCATCGAAGGACACCCCAAGACCCATACGGTTACACCTGGGATCCACTTAGCTTGAATATAACCACGAACTACCCATGAAAACCTAAATGTGAATGGGAAAAAATAACTAGAATGAGACTCCGTATAAGGAGGTCACATAGTTTCCCCCTTAACCGGGCACACAAACCATGCAATAGATAAAAAACCATAATTTAAAATTCTGATCCCAAATAGCTCTGTCTTAGGTGAAATACTGAAGAAAAAAATAAAAGAGAAAAAAATATGTTCATATATACTTGATTACCTTTTAATCCTTTGTAACATAATAACATCGCTTGTGCGTAGATGTGGACTACAACCTCCACGTATCGAACTGAAATGTTTTCATTTTATTTTGAAATGTATGGTAATAATGATATATTTAATGAAATTAAATTACATATTTGTTATAATAAATTTTCTATATAGATGATATATTATTTACCTTTCTATCATTCCATATTTTGGAAAAATAGAAACAGTGTTCATGCGTACGTACGACCTACCGTCTCTATGGACGGTGTAACTAATTTCCCATATCTAATTTTTATAGACTATTATAAATACATATATAT
The DNA here is from genome assembly GCA_963277665.1 of Viscum album. Classification (NCBI taxonomy): domain Eukaryota; kingdom Viridiplantae; phylum Streptophyta; class Magnoliopsida; order Santalales; family Viscaceae; genus Viscum; species Viscum album. The sequence continues at coordinate 1,511,290,384 of OY728127.1, read as the reverse complement.
TTATTATATATAAAATTTATATCATTGTAAAATTTTGATGATGATTGAACAATGATAAATGTAAAAGGATCGAAATTATTGAACCAAAACATACTTGAAAAATGAAGTAATTATCACCCGAAACATTGATTTTAACAATGAATTTATAAGAATTGGGATATAAAAGACTATAAGTAAATCATGAATGGTATTAAATATATGATTATGGTTATATAATATATATATATATATAATATATATATTTATTATATAGGAGGTATGAATATGTACGAAATAAATTAGACCTAAGGTAAGGTTTTCTCGTCTCAGTTTTACTTTCCTGACATGTATGTTATGTTCATCAATTAGTTATTTTTTATAGTAAAAATATAATTAAACTTCAATGTTTTATATCCTGAATTCTATTATCTTAATTTTATATAATGTTTCATTTGAATTTATTTCTTCTAGGGGTCTTATGATTCAAAAGTTACCAAAGTGGTAAAGGTTTATGTTACAATTTAATTCTTTATCTGGATTTTTTATGATTAATTTTACTATAATGAAATGTAAAATATATTTTTAAATAAAATAATTAATTATATTCTCCTCTAGTTATTTTTGGAGAATAAATTTCTTCCTATATTTTTACCCTATTCAAGAAAAAAATACACAAATAAAGTGTTTTTAATAAAAACTAACTTTTTTCTCTCTTCGGTCGAATACCCTTTTTACTATATATCCATGATTTCTAAAAATGTTTTCAATTTTTATTAATATTCACCAATAGATTTATTAAAAAAAATTACCCATTTTTTAATTTAAAAAAATGGTTTTAAAATAATCTTCTTTTTGTTTTCCGAACGATGGATTTGTTATCCTTTTTACAATAGTGTGAAAGGCGTGTTTTCTAACCTATATGAAATGTATTGAATTGAATATCATCAGGACCACTAATTTAATTGAATAATTATTTAAAATTTTAAATGTATATTTTGAAAAAATATTTTTCTTAATATTTTGAAAAAAAATTATTTTCGAAAAAGAATTTCAAAGTAAAAAAAGATATTTTCCTCAAGAATATTTTTATGGAATTTTTATGGTATTTATATTCATTAGTGAAAATAACACTAATTTCATGTTGGGTTCATTGGGAATATGTTTTAATGATACCATCTTAATTATTTCTCTATATGGTTTATTATTAGTTTTAATAAGGATGTACTATTTTGATACTATTCACCATATTACTCTGAATGATTTATAGTCAGGTTTACTAATTGGAGACTATATCAACATTTCATTTGATAGTTTTTCAATACGAATGTTTATTTTTATTATATTTAACCCATTTTATATGAGTAATTAATTGGACTAATAATGTGATTGGTGAGGCCTTCTATAGGACCCAATGCATCGATAGGTCTCATGAGACAAACTAGCTTAGGTTTTTGGCCGATGACTTCCCCATTTACGTAAGATGTCTTTGAAAGAGGAATTTATGGTATAGTTGTGATGTCTGAAATTATAAATTTATTCAATATGAGAATATTAATTGATCTTCCATGTGATTATATTTTAAGTTAGAATATCCATGGTTATTTTTCAATCTTTTGTGATTATTTATAAGGAAGTATTTAATAATCATATATTCCTTCCATATTATTCTTCATGATCAAGTTATTGATTAAATGATATGTGTTATTGTTTTTTGTCTTTCCATATTTATTATACTTATTCATTAGAGAATCTGATGTACATATCCCATTACTGAGTATTTGAACCCACCCATTTCTTATGTTTTCTTTACATGTAATGACATGATGTCTCTTATGATTGATATGTATGGTTATTCTAGATCAAATAATTATGTACTCAAATAAAATAATATTTTTTATTTTTTTTACAATTCTAATGTAAAATAAAAGTAAGTATCTACTTTACTAAGACTACTAAAATATTCAACCCTTTGGAATGATATTTCTTGAATCTAGTTCCAATTTAAGAAATTATCCATTGACTCTGGGATACTAGGGTTGAGGTATTTACAGATACTATTGGAAAAAGATTCAAATAAACCTTTAGAACTAGATTATGTAAAAAATAGAATACCTAACATAAGCCTATGATATACTTTTATGATAAGTATATAAGAAAATTCTAAAGTCATAGTGTCGAAGATATTATGTTTTTTTTGTAGAAATAAATCCCCTTCTAGATACAATATGTTGATTTGGTTCTAGGGTTGATGTACACAGGGGTAATGACTCTAAAAAAGGAAGAGAAAAATGTTTCTATGTATGGAGATAATGTTCTTGAGACTAAGAAAAAATGAAGAGGAAAAGGTTTCTATGTATGAGTCCAACTTTATAAGGTTATAAAGGAATGATGTGGACTACATGCATAATCCAAAGATAATGATTAACCATTTCATTGATGGAATAATTCTTCGAAGGTCACTGGCCTCCCAAAACATCTCACCATATGAGGACATAGTACTATGTGCTATCAGGACAGAGAATGAATTTTAAAAGTCTTACATATTCTATGGAAGTTAGGATAAGAAGAGTAATGCTAAGAAATATTTTAATGTAAATATTTAAAAATGAAATAAGGGAAGGTTGTAATTTCCATCTTGTAATAAATGTGAAAAGAAACACAATGGTATATGATTATTGGGAAAGGTAGTTTTCTAAAAGTGTAGTGAGAAAGTCCATCATGCACATAAATACAGGGGAAATAAATATTCATCCAATGTGAAATTAATCAACTGTAAGGATATGGGACACTTTGTGAAAGATTGTACCATGTATTAATTTTATTTTCCCTAGAAGAGTCCAAGGGATCAAGGATAATACTATTATGATCACAACAGTTATGGTTGATGTCCCTAACAATGTGACGGTATGTACTTTATTCATAAAATAAAATTTAAATAATTATTTATTTGATTACATATCGTTGAAATCCATTATATCTTCCATGTTTTCAAATAAAATTAGAATTTTTCCTAGAACATTAAGAAGGGAGTCATCAGTCAAGACTACATGTGGAAGTCTCACCACAATTAGGATGTGTCATCCAATTCCCATTATGCCAAATAAACATTCCCTATTTTTGACTCAATTATTATACCTATGGTTGATTTTGAGATAATCCTTGGTATGGATTGTATATAAAAATATGTTGGAAACATTTATTTCAAAGAGAATGAAGTAAAAAATTAATGATAAATATTTTTAATTATTTATCTTCACTGGAGATACATTATCATTTAATTCACATCAAGATCTATCCTGAGTTTCTCTTCTGAATGATAATATCGGGTAAGAAGAGCAGAAACAATATACATATGAAAAAAGTAATCTTAAAATTGAAAATTTACTCATTGTGCAGGAATAAATTAATGTATTTCTTAAAGAGTTACCTACATATCCTCTAGAGTGTGAAGTTGATTTCTCCATTTATTTAATCACTGATGAAAGACTAATATCAAGGAATCCCTATAGAAAGTTCATTTCGGAATTATTAGAGTTGAAGAAACAACCATAGGAGTTATTTTGTAACAGATTTATATACCCTAATGTTTCAACTTGGGGAGGCCCCATTATTTTCATTAATTAGTAAGATGGATCTATAAGGATATGAATTGATTATTGGGAAATAAATGTTATCAAAATAAAGAACAATTTTCCTCTATCTTGGATGAATGACATATTTATTCAACTTCACGTAGATTTATATTTTTCAATGATTGACCTATATTCTATGTATCATCAATTGTAATTAAATAAGGATGTTATTTTGAAGACCAAATTTCATATGAGTTATAGGCATTAAAAATTAGCATTAATTTCTTTTGGATTGACTAATAAACCCCATGTCTTCAAGGATATAATGAATTGTAGTAAAGGAATATCTTGATGATTTGGTTTTGGTATTTATTGTTGATATTTGGGTGTACTCAAAGAGGTATTAGGACCCTGATAATCACTTGAGAATCGTTCTTCAAACTCTTATATGAAAATAGTTACATGGTAAATTTATAAAGTGTGAACTTTGGATTCAAAATTTTTCTTTCCCTGGCCATATTATCTCAATGGATGGAATTTTAGATGATACATTAAAGACAAAGGTATTCCATGAATTTCCTACATCAACAAGCATAACATAGGTACATGGTATGATTGGTTTAGAAGGTTACTATAAGTGATTTGTTCAAAAAATTTCCCGATTAGTTAACCAATTAACAAAGATCACACATTAAGGGGTTAATTTTTTATGGACAAAGGAATGTGAAGAATTTTTTGAAAAATTTAATATAATTTTAATGAATGCCCCAATTTTGACTCTACCATCAGGAAATGAAGTTTTCATAACTTATAGTGATGTATAAAATAAGGGACTTGGTTTTGTACTAATATAGAATAATAAAGTTATTACATAGTTATCAATATTGTTAAAGATTAATTAATAGAACTATCCACCACATGATATTGAGTTGGAAGATATAATATTATGGAGACATTGTATCTATGGGGAAAATTGTGAGATATACACATATTATATGATATTTTAATACATATTTTAATATAAGGAGATCAATATGAAGATAAGGAGATGGCTCGAGTTACTCAGGAACTATAATTTATAAATACACAACCACCTTGGGAAGAAAAATAAGGTTGTAGATTCTTTGGGACAAAAAGATCATGGATTCCAAGAAAAAATGAGGATTAACAAAGATCTTATGTGCATAGATTTAGAAAATATAGATCTTTGAATAATTATGTAATGGGAGACATAAATCCTTTTTAAATGATCATTATACCATATATGTTATAAAATTTAAAATGTTATCAACATGATGATGAGAATCTTCAAAAGAAAATTAACATCATGAATGAGGGTAAATTTGAGACTTCATTTGTGAGTATGGAATTCTGAAATTTAGAAAGATACAATGTATCCCATCTATACATGAGATAAAGAGATAATTTTTGGATTATTCTCATAGCTATTATATATTTATACACCATGTTAGTAACAATATTTATAAATATTTGAAGGAGCATTTTTTGTGAGAAAATATGATATGGGACATTTCAGAATATGTGTCAATATATTTGGTTTTCTAATAGGTTAAGGCTAAAAGACAATATCCTAGAGGATTCATATAACCTATTCCTATTTTAATGTGTAAATGGGATTACATTATATATGATTTCATTACCTAGATTACCAATGAATCCTTGAATGAATCATAGAATATGGGCTTGTGTGGATCACCTCACCAAATATGAAAATTTCCTCACTAAAAGTGAATATTTACCTCTGCAGTTCCTTTCAAAGCTCTATATTAAAGATGTTTATAGACATAATGGTGTACCTATTTTGGTTGTTTCTTATCATGAGCCACTATTTACATCAAAATTCTAGATGAGTCTTCAGAAGGATCATGATATTGAGCTTTATTTGGGCACTTCTTATCACCATCAAACCAATGGGTAGTCCGAAAGGAATATTCAAATTTGGGAGGACATGTTGAGGTTATGTTATATTAAATTTTAAGGTATATGGGATCAGTATTTACATTTTTTAGTGTTTTCCTATAACAATAGTTTTCATTAAAGTATTCAAATGGCACCGTATGAAGCATTATATGGCATGATATGTCATACTCAAACATGGTGGGATAAAGTCAGTGTAATGAATATTGTTGGTCTAAACATGCGGAGGAGAAAATGAAAAAGGTAATGACTATTCAAACCATATTAATGTATCTCAAAGAATGAAAAAGATATATTCCTATAACCAAAGAAAAAATTTGTAATTTCAAGTGGGAGATCAAGTTTTTTTTTGAAATTATCTCCATGGAAGGGTATTATCAGGTTTGGAAAGAAAATAAAACTGATCCTCAAGTACATTAATCCTTTTTAAATCGAATAATTAATTGGAGTTGTGGCCTACCATTTTGAAAGGACACCCAGTCTCTCTAAAGTACATAATTTTTTCCATATATCCTTATTAAGGAAGTAGTTGATAGACCCAATGCATGTGCTCAACTCTAAAGAAACTAAATTGGAACCTGATATTTCTTAATTTGAATATCCAATCTAGATTTTTTAAATTATAGAACAAGTGTGGAGGAATCATATGACACAACTGGAAATGGTACCTCGGTTAAATCATAAGATATAATAGGAGATGTGGGAACACAAAGAGATTATGACGAGGAAGAACCCAAATCTCCACTTGAGGAGAAATTTTAGAAATTTTTAGGATGAAATTTTTTCCGGAGGGAAAAATATAACACCCTAATAATTTACAATATATTTAATTTTAAGTGAATTCAATATCCTTGATGGTCTGTGGTACACGAAACCCTGAGCCTAAATGAATCGTAATATAGTAAACTTTTATAACCTAGCATTAAATTTTTAGGAATGAATAAGAATAACTAAATTATAAAAATTATATTTTTTACACGTGAATGAAATAAATTAAATTGTTATATATTTATTATAAATAAAATAATATTAATTATAAATTTTTTTTTTTGAAAAACCTGTATTTTTCAAAAAGGATGATTCTTCGCCCTTTGTGTACATACATTAATATTAATTTTTACCACTTTCAGAAAAATTATTTTACAAAATTAACTTCATTTTTTAAATCATCATGTCAAAACTATATTAGAGTGACTTTTATAGAATTGTATAAAAAGATTAAATTTACAATGAATAGTGAAAAATACTCTTTTTTTAATTTATTTTTTAAAGAATTCAGTTCTATTTTGATTTAAATTTGGTTAAAACGTATATTTAGATCAATTATATTATAATAAATAAAATTTAGTTAATTGGAATCAATTTCATAATAATTTTTTATATTTAAACATTATATACTTGTGAAAATCTTCTATTTGGAAAACTACTTTTTTTCATCGTGTCTGTGGGATTAATTTAAAATTATATTCAGAATCATCTATGAATTTAATTTCAAAAAATGTATTTTATAATTGGAATTATAATAATTAGTATTCTATAAAAATTTCAACTTAAATTTTGTTCATAATTAATAGTAAAAATAGTAAATATTAATTAATGTGGTTACACTTAAAATAAGTTCACCGGGGCTTAAACTAAAATTATAAGGATTCAAATGACCTAATACCTTCTAAAATTACTATTATATAGAAATATTTAGTGTCTATATCATCCATGGTTTGATAATTATACATTTTGGAGTTTTTTGTCATGTGCAAAACATTGGTATCACCTTTTCTTTTCAAAAATTCAATGTGTGTCATCACCCCCAATTATAAAAATACACCCCTCTCATATCCAATTAACACACCAAAATACTATTGGTTTTACTAATACCTAACCAAATATATTCCCCAAATCAATATAAACATCATGGAGTCCTTATCTTTATCTGAATTCTAATTTCTGTGGAATTCAATTGTAAACCTAAAGGGGTCATCCAAAGAAGAGTTAAAGTCCCTTACCACATGTTTTAATTTTACCTCTTCTTATAACTCCCTAAAATATTCTACAACTATGATAAATTAATTAAATTTTTATCTAACAAATTTATATGTGTTATCATGTTAATGTAATAACCTATATCGATCCCCTCTTCCATCAATTGGGAAACGAAACCGTCGATCGTATGTATGGCGTATTGTCCCCTTGTGAATCTTTGTAATTACTTTCCCATCATTTTCCTTCAAATATAGTTATTATAATGTATTTTAAATCTTTATATTAAATTTATGACATTATTATAGTTATGGAATTATAATATCACATATAACTTCATACCATACAATCCATTAGAATATAATAACATTGCTCATGCATATGTGTATACTATCTCCTCCATGGGGCGATGTGAAATGTTATTCATTTTATTTTAACATGGATTAAAATTAGGATATATTTTAAAAAAAAAATATTTAATTTAATAATGGTTCTTCAAATATGATATATTATTTATCTTTCTAAGATTCCAACTATTGGAAAAATAGAAAAAAATATTTCTATGTACGACCTGTCGTCTCTATGAACGTTGTGACTCATTCTCCCATATATAAATTCAATAGACTATTATAAATACTTATATAATGATTATATAAGAAATTTATGTCATGGATAATATTTTGGAGATTATGTAACCTTTATAAAAAAAATCAAAAATCACAAAACCAAAACATACAGTAAAAAAAAGTAATTATCACCAAAAACAGTGAATTTAAGAAATATTTTTTTATAAATAGGCCATAAAATACAATAAGAAAATAATATTTGATATGATATATATGGTTATTATTGTTTAATATATTTATAGTAATTATATATTTTTTATATAGTAATAATGAATATGTATGAAGGAAATCAGACTTTGGGTAAGGGTTTCTCATCCCACTTTTACTTTCGTGATATGTATGTCATATTCACAAATTAATTATTTTTTTGTGTTGTATATAATGACCCTTTGATATTTTATATCATTAATTACCTCATCTTAGTGGTATATAAAGTTTCAATTGAAGTAATGCATTTCATGGGGATTATGATTCATAAGTTACCAAAGTGGTAATACTTTATGTTACGACCTCATTGATTATCAGTATTGTTTATTATTATGATTTTTATGATGAAATATTATGATATATATTTCATGAAAATCATAAATTTTATTTTCATATTGTTATTTTTTGTAGAATAGATTTATTCCTCTTATTTTTCTCTCTTTAAGAAAATAAGATATCGAGAGAGTGTTTTTTTATGAAAACCAACTTCGTTTCCCTCTTTGGTGAGAACCATTTTTTCTAAAAATATTTTCAATAATTTTTTAACATTATAAAATGGATTTATTAATGAAATTTATATCCATTTTTTACTTTTTTTAAATGGTTTTAAAGGAATATTCTTTTCATTTTCTAAAGGAGGAGCTATTTAACCAATTTAAAATAGTATGAAAAAAAATGTTTGTTAACAAATAGGGAATACATGGAATTACCCATCATAATGACCACTAATTAGTTTGATTATTCCTTCAAAAATTTTCAAGGGTTTTTTGAAGATTTTTTTTCTTTATATTCTGATTTTTTTTATATTTGAAAGTGATTTTCAATGTAAAAAATATATTTTCATCATCTTTCTTAATAATGTAATTTTTAAGTTATTTCTATTCATCAGAGACCAAAAAAGATTATTTCACTTATGATACATTAGGAATACGATGTAATGATACCATCCTTATTATTTCTATAGATGTTTTATGATTATTTTTACTTGGAATATACGATTTTCACACCATTAAACATATTACTATGAATGGATTATGATTATATTAATTGATTGTGGGAATTATTATCATTTTGTACGATAGTTTTTCGATAAATTTTTTTACATTGATTATATTTCACCACTTTCATATAAGGAATCGATTGGACATAGTATGTGATGGGTGGGTCTCGTTATACCCTCTCATGCATCGGTAGGACTCATGAGACAAACTACCTTGGGTTTTTGTCTAAGTAGTTACCTATTTATTTAAGATGTATTGGAACAAGATATTGGCGATATGTTTATGATGTCTACCATTATGAATTTCCTCAATATGAGATTTGTAACTATTGTTCCATGTGGTTATTCAGTCAGTTATAATATCCATTATTAATTTTCAAGATCACGTGGCTATTTTTATGGAATTATTTGATCATCATATATTCCTACAATATTAGTCTTACATTAAAATTTATTGATTTAAATGGTATGTGTTTCAGTTATATACCTTTCTATATTGATTATTCACTATTCATGATATCTTCTGTTGTATGCATGCCAATACTGAGCATTTGATCTCACCCACTTAATATATTTTCTTTTCCATGGATGAAAAGATGTTTATTATGATTAATATATAGGGTCATTCTAGAATAAATAATGATATTCTATTATAATATAATTTTTTAATTTATGATTCTAATTTTAATGTGAAATAAAAGTATGTATCTAGTTTACCATGACTAACAAACTATTTTTTCATTTTTTATGAAATTTATTATTTCTAGTGCCAATGTAATAATGTAATCACTGACTCTAAGCCACTAGGGTTGGGGTCTTTAAAGTTGGTATCAGAGAAAGTTTAGTAGAAACCTTTAGAACTAATTTTCGGAAAACATATATTAGATAACATAATTGTATGACTGAATTTGGGGATACGTAAAGAATAAAATCATAAATTTTTTATGAGGAAGATATTTTGTTGTTTTTACTTGAAATAAATCCTTGGTTGTATAATATAAGTTGATGTAACTCTGGAACATATTTATCTAGGGTTAAAAACTCTAAAAAGGATCATTAGGCATGAATCAAGAATTACTTGGTACATGATAACATGCCTTACTACATACCTGGTTTGACACTCATGATGAAAATATTATAAAAAATTACATTTTATTTACCAAACATTTGGAAGGTCTTGAAAAAATTTCAAAAGAAACAGTTATTATGATTATGATATTAGTTATGCCTAATTTTTTCAATTAATGTTAAGTATTTCACTATTTTTGGGATTATACATTATGTTTCATAATTTTTTTACCTAATATAGTGTATGAAATTATTTAGAAAAGGAGACAAGTAGAAGAAATGGGAACCACATCAATGCACATATTCACATAGAAATTATCATCGTGGGAAAGTTAATAAAGCTGCAGTTCTAGTTGCCACTAGAATTGATCAAATTATAACCATATTAGGGAAGGTGACTTGGGTTATGAGTAATAACCATCCCCATATGGTGTATTTTACTGATCCACAACTTTATGTTACAATTTTAGATTTATTTACACATCAGCAACCTCCATCGTTTAGTTGGACTAGAAATACGTTTGCATCGGAGCGTTGGAAAATTTACTTAGATAAGATATTCATTTCTTTAGGAAGTAATGAAAGAGGGAAGGTTTCCATGTTATTTAATCATCTCTCGTGAGATTTGGATAAATGGTGGTCATTGATTCAAAACACTAAGGATGAATATAATAAAAAAACCTGTAATTGAAGTACTTTAAGGTATTATTCTAGGAAAAATATTTTCCTTGCGAGTAGGGAGTGAATATGGAGAGAAAATTCTGAAGTCTAAGACAAAGGGGAGAGGAAAACGTTTATATGTATAAATCCAAACTTCAAAAGGTTAGTAAGCTATGTTTTTAACTGCCAATATAATCCAAATAGGAGGTTTAATCATTTCTTTAGTGAGATTAAGAAAATCCTTCGAAGGTCACTAGTCTCCCAAACATTCTCACCGTATGATGACATTGTATCATGTGATTTCATGATAGATAAATAATTTTTAAAGTATCATGGATTTGAAGTAATATGAGATGAAATGAGGGTAGTAGAGAAATATGGAAAACGAATTACAAAAAAAGGAAATAAGGTAACGGTGTATTTCCTATCTTGTAATAAATGCGAAAGGGAACACCATGAACCATGCTTGATGGGAATGTGAGTTTTCTATAATTATAGAGATAAAGGCCACCCTTCTCATGATATAAAAAAATAAAGAATCTTCAATTTTTTAATTCATAAATTTTAAGGATATGGTACAATATGTGTATGATTATCCTAGTCATTAATTGAATTTTCCTTAGAAATGGCCAATGGAGTACGGGTAAGCTTATATAATCAAAATAGTTGACCTTTAATTCCCTAACGCTGTGGTGGTGGGTACTTTAATAAAATAATAAAATTTACCTAATTATTTATTTGATTCTAGATCTTCTTACTCCTTTACATCTTCCATGTTTTCTATGAAAATTAGATATTTTCATAGCACCTTAAGAAGGGAATTATTAGACACGACTCGTAGTAGAAGTCTCACTCTAATAGGGATGTGTAAGTTAGTTCCCATTATGACACATAAAAATTACCGATTTACTAAATGAATTATAATACATATGTTTGATTTTAATTTTATCCTGGGTATAGACTATCATTCAAAATATGGTCCAAAAATTTATTCCAAATAGAATGTGGTAATGGTTCATGACGAAGATATGGAATTCCTTATATTTAGAGGAGATAAATCATCATCTAATTTCTGTATAGATCCATCCCGAGTTACTCTTATGAATGATATTATTGAGGAATAATAGAATATACAATCTATGTATGGAAAATTTAATACTAAAATTGAGGATGTACCTATTGTACAAGAATGTGTTGATGTATTTTCCGAGAAATTACACATACATCCACTAGAGTGTGAAGTTGAGTTATCCAATGATTTAATCCTTAATGAAATAATAATTTCATGGAATCCCTATAGAATGTCTATTGGGGAAATAGTGGAGTTAAAGAAACAACTAGAGGAATTATGTTGTAAGGTATTTATACACCCCCAATGTTTCAACTATGGGTACACCAATTATTTTCATTATGTAGAAAGATGTATCTATGAGATTTTTCATTTATTATAGGGAAATAAATTATATAAAAATAAATAACAAGTATCATCTACCTTTTATTGATGACTTAATTGATCAACTTCATATATATTAATATTATTCAAATATTGGCCTATGTTCTGGGTATCATAAATTTCCAATAATGAAGGAATATATTCTAAAGACAGTATTTTGTACGAGTAGTTTACATTAAAAGTTCCCAGTAATACCGTTTGGATTGACTAGTGAACCATATTTCTTCATGGATATAATTAATAAAGTATTCAAGGAATATCTTGATGGTATTTAGGGGATTTATTAATGATATCATGGTGTACATTAAGGGATATGAGTACCATGATAATTACTTGAGAATCATTATTGAGAATATTTTGAGAAAAGAGTCATATGGTAAATTTAGAAAGTGTTAATTTTAGATTACAAATTTTTCTTTTCTGAAAACATTATCTCCAAAGATTGAATATTAGTTGATCCTATAAAGAAAAATTTAGTCCAAAAATGGCATACACTAATTAACATTACCAATTTACATAGTTTTATAGGTTTAGTAGGTTACTATTGGTGACTTATTAATTTTTTTCCATATATGATATTCCATTAACCAAGATTACTTCTACAGGTTTTAAATTCATATAGATAATGGAATGTGAAAAAGTTTTTGAATAATTTATGTGAAGATTGATGAATTCCCATATTTTGGCTCTACCATTAGGAAATTATGGGTTTGTAATATATAGTGATTCATCGAAGAAGTGACTGGGTTTTATCCTAATAAATAATTATATTGTTATTTCATTTTTGTTAATGATGTTAGATATTCCTTAACAGAAAAATCCATCCCATGATCTTGAATTGGAAGCTATAATGACCCGAACTAGATCCCCTCTCAATATTGGCACCCGACCCAATCTTCCACATACCCGAAGGGTATTCTTCATCCCCATGAGCTGGTGACTAGCATATAGGGATCAAAAAACTACCAGAGAGTTTGATTTCACCCAATCTGATGCAACAACATAACATATATTCACATCTGTAGAATGAAAAATTGATGATAAAATGAATATATATATATATATCATAATAGAAAGAGAACAATGGAAGTGATACAACTAAAATGGTAGAAAAATAATCTCTAAGAGACATGTCCAATAGTAAAGGAATAAAAAGCAAAAAGATATCCTCCAATAGTATCCATATGATAGCATGGGAAAATAAACACCATCTCACCATCCAGCAACCCAAACCCAGTTGAAGAAAAAACTTCACCACCTCACTATGGCACCTTGTCTTTCCCTGTATTAAAAATCCAAACCAAGTATACACACTATAGATTTCGTATGCAGGGAGTAAGCTAACATGCTTAGTAGGGACCCACCAAGGTATTCCAAATCATGTATATATAAAATAATCCTTGAATTATCATCTTTAAATAAAATAAGGAATGATATTTAGTTTAGTAGTTTTTATCTCAAATCATGGAAAAGAATTAATTTTCCCATTTCCAAACTTCCAAATAAAAAAGTTAAATCAGTTTAAAATCATTTCATATACATATATCAAAATAGATGTATTAAATTGAACCAAATCATGCATCACATATCATATCAAAACCGTGGAAGTACAATCAAAATATTACAAACCAAAACATCCCAATTTTTCCAAGAATCATAGGAAACGACATTCCAATGATCTCACTTGGTTAGGATAGCCAAGACACTCATAATTAATATAGAAAATCATACACACAATAATTCACTAGACATATGCATCGAGTCTAGATATATGGGGAGAATCTAAGAAATTGAACCCCTACAACAAGTCAAAAAAGTCCATAGAACAATATCCCTAGGGAGAAAAATAAAGCTCGTTGATCAAACCTCTTAAAAGTGGAAGATACCTATTATTATACCTTAAAACTAAGCACCCATGTCTTCCCATGTTCTCTATTTTACAAACTAATTCATCAACCAATTTTATCGTATCATGCTTTTAAAACCCATTCATTAAACCATTTTACAATACATTAAAAAACCCTTTCCATTTACCAAAACCAAGGGAAACCCATATTCTATCAGAAACCCATTTCCACACACAAAAATAAAATCAGCCAATCATTCCATTTTCTATATAAAATAATTTATCCAAAATAGGAGCAATGCAATTCACCAACATAGGATAGAGACGGAACCACTCACCTCAAAACTCTAGTCACACATGCCCACAATGGGACCCACCAATATGATTAACACAAATGTGATAACAGAGGCCCTAGAACCAATACACACATCACAGAATTGATTCAACATAAAAAATGGTTAATGGAGAGGAGGAAACAACACATACCTCTAGAACTCACACATGTCACACCACAACCAACAAATAATCAACGCCAACAAAATATATCAAACTAATCATGAGAATTACCACCATAGATCAATGGATCTTATAATGAAACACAATGGTGCTACAATTATCAAAGGAAATGAAGAATTAAAAAGGGATTAATCACATGGAGAGATTACATGTATATCCTTGATGATCAAATTCCGAACGAATCGATCTGGAAGGGTTGGATTATCCCAAAATCTCTGGAGAGTTCTTGTAGGTCAAGAGGGATGAAGTATGTGAAGAATGTATAATATTTCAGCTATGTATTTCCCTAAATCCCAAACTCATAAAAGTTACATGGTTTCTAAACCCTTTACACATCGTGTAATATATGGGAATCACATATGCCGAAATTTAAGTCACATATTTATTAAAAACCATATTTTTTAAAATTAAATGGCATTTAATCCCTTCACGCTAGGTATGAGGTTTAGACACGATCCCTATAATAATTTCACATCATGTACTCTCAGTACAAAATGTTTACTTCTCCTAAAGATAGAAAAAAAATTATTTCTTACATGAAAACCCAAACCACCTATGGAGATCTCCGAACTCAACGATAACCCCAAAATTCCATTACATGTTTATACCAGGATTCTATTAATTCAAAAAAAACATGTATCCCTAAACATTAGGTCATTATTATTATCAAAAGTTCTCCATCATATGAAGTCCAAATACACAACTAATTAAAGAGGCAAATAATTTAAAAGTAGTTAATTACTTGAATGTGGGTAATGATATATTATAAATACCCCTCCATAAGAGATTCTATCCTCAGGAATTCAGGTAGAGGAATAAAGTCTAGTAAAGAGGAGGGGATACTTCTCCCACATTAATGACTTGTTCTCCCAAGTCTTATGATAATCTATTCTATGTATCCAAAAACTATGACCTATATAATCTACTTTCCATAGAAGAATTTAACATTATATTCAATAATTTCTACTTGATACTCCAAAATAGAAACATATGGATCTAACTAAATCTAATTTGAACTCAGAACGTGAGAGGGGTCATGATGGTATTAACTAAGTTGTGATAAGTGGAAAACATAATGAATTCCCGTCAACTTAACCATAAATTAAAACCAATAAGTAGATTTCTGATGCCACTCAAGGACATAAAATAGCCCAACATATATCAGATCTAGCTTTCCTAGTTTTACAAGCTGGTAGTGACCCAACTAAGGAGAAGATTTCAAGAAAACTCAATCATCTATGGAAAACTCCAAAGGATGATGTCTTTGATCCACATGACGTTTTTTTCATCTCTGAGATTTAACCAGATGTCGAAGTATATCATGAATCCTCACTAACATCTCTAGAACCACACTCGGTCCAAACAATGAAGCTTCACCAACCTCTTCTCAAAAGAGTGGCCACCTGAATGGAAGACCAAACAAAGGCTTAAAGGGATAGATTCTGATTGACTACTAATAACTATTATTATAAGAAAAATCAACCAATACCAGATGGTTATCCTAAGAACCAAAAAAATCCAAGACAAAGGAACAAAGTATATCCTCTAAAATATGAATAGAATGCTCAGTCAGGTCGTCCTTCAATGGATGATAAATTGTACTCAACTAGTCTGGATTCCCCATATCCTCTAAAAGACTCCTACAAAACCTCAATGTAAACATGGGATTACTATATAAAATAATGTAAGAAGGATCCCCATGTAACATCATAATTTATTTTACATACACCTTACCCAAATCGTCAACTTTCATTGTGTTATTAATCAAAATTAAATGAGAAGACTTTGTCAAGGGATAAATCACCACCCAAATAGAATTCCCCCCTTAGAGAGTCTATGGTAATCTAGATAAAAATTACATGGATATATATTCCCATTTCCAAACCAATACCAAACGAGTATGAAGAAAAATATAAGGATTCAGATGATCTACCTTCATGTGTTGGTAGGTGTAACAACGAGACACGTAATTAGCAGTGTGCTGCTTCATTCCTAGCCACCAGAATCATCGTATCATATCACAATACATCATCATTATGCTCAGATGAGTTGACCTTGAATAACTCATATAGTTAAACAAAACCAAGCTCCTCAATGATTCTAATATGAAAAAGGATTCTCAAAACCGAGAATTCAATATGAAGGGAGAGATCAACTAGAAACAGTCTCCCAAACATACAGGGTTTCTCAAATTCTTATGAACTCATCATTCTACTTCTAACTATACCAAATAGACTCCATGATAGTTGTTGATAAATGAACATTGGTCAGATCCATACCTAAAACATCATCCTTAGTATCCAGATGCAACTGAGAAAAATCCCCATAAAGTTCCAATCCCCCTAAATTCAAAAATAGCATACAATGGAACTTCTATTCTAAGAGTGTATATGAAAACATTCCTCTTCCCAAGGTTGTACGAAATTTGAAAATCAAATGTATGAAGGTATTACACCCATTTTCTCTCTCATAGATTCAAGTATTTTTTTAGAAAAGATATAACGCAAACTCTTATGATCTAGAAAGGCTACAAAACTTTCCCAAAAAGAGTGTTCTTCCAACACTTAAGCACATGAATAACTATAGTAAGATCTAAATCCTGAGTGTGGTAATTATTCTCATGTGGTAAAATATGATGAGAACCATAAAAGTCCACATAACCTTCCTGTATGAGAATTCAACCAAAAATAATACCAGAATCATCACAAAAAACTGCATACCCCTTATTGGGCTCAGGTAAGATCAAAATAGGTGTATATATAATAATTTTTTTCAACTCATAGAAATAATATTGAAACATTGAATCCCATATGAGTTTCACACCTTTCCTATAAGGAGTAGTCATATGTGATTTCAACCATGAGAAATCCTTGATGAACTATTGATAATACCTAGAAAGACCATGGAAACTTGTAATCTCAAAGAAATTTTGTGTATCTTCCCATGAAATAAACAACCTTTTCCTTCACAGGATCAACTGATATTCCAATCTCAAAAAATTAGGTTCCCCAAGAACATCACTTCTTGAACCCATAAATTTCATTTTGAAATCCTTCCACACAAACTATGAGTCCTTAGGATTTATAAAACCAAACCCAAATGGTGCTCATTCTAGTTATATGATCTTTAATAAAAAAATAGCATCCAAGAAAACTACAAAAAATTTCTCAAGATATTAATGGAATATCTTATTCCTAAAATCCATAAAAACAATGGGATCCTTAGTTAGACCAAATGAAATTACACGTGTAATGTCTATACCATCTTCTGAAGGACATCTTCGGCACATCACACTCTCAAACTCTGAGCTAATGATAACCCAACCGAAGATCAATATTAAAAAACCATCATCCCCTTTAACTGATCAAAAAAATCAACCACATGAAGAAATTAATACTTATTATTAGATGTTACACAATTAAAATTTTTATAATAAACAAATAATCAAAATGAAACTTCTACATTATTAGTATAGATCATTTGGGATTCACAAGGTGAAATGATAAGGAAACCCCATTTTATGTTAGGGTGTCCAACTAAATTTTGAGCTCTTTCAAATCCACTGGTTCTATATAATATTAATGTATCGATTCTAGATGTGTACCTCTCCCCAGGTCAATTATAAACTCCACCTCCATCTTTGGAGGAAGACTGAAGAAATTATCTGGGAAATCACAACGAAAATTATGAATAACAACAAGAAGATCAAAAATAGAAGAAACATCATTATGAAATACTAAAACAACAGATAGAAAACTCTTGAGCTTGGGGAGGGATGGTTCTACATGACTAGACCTTGAATCCCACTCTCTTTGAAACACTTACGATATCCCATCCGCCGTAAGAAATAAAACACACTGATGATAACAATCAACCTCAATACGATGATAGATAAGTCAATCCATCCTAATGACGATTTCAAACAAATATGGTTCAAAAATAATAAAATCCCAGACCAACTCTATATCAACTATCAATAGCACACAAGAATTACATTAAAACCCATGATTTTTCCTCTTTGCTAGAGGAGTCACAAACATCATGAAAAAATACATAATCTCAATTGGAAGGTTAATCATATTAGAAAAAAACTATATATAAATGAGTAGGAATCACTAATATCAAATAAATTAATTGCTACAAAATATGAAATAATGATAGTTCCCCTCATTACCACTGGACCCATTTCTATCTCCATTGAAAACTCATGTAATTCACGGTGGTGCTTCACTCCTAAGGAATGTGGTTGGATCCCTATAGTATTTCATGTATATGACTGCACCATAGTAACCATTGGAGATAATAATCCATAACCATATCGAGGTGTAGATATAGCCTGAAAAAAATGTTATATATGACCAAAACATACACAACTATTACACGTAATTTTCAGTGAAGGAAAATAATATTGTGTGTGTCCAAACATTCCACAATGATATAAAGTCAAAGGAACACCACTAGATACAAATAGAGGTGATGACAAGGTATTTTGTCAATAACTACCCCCCACCACTCCTACAGTGATCCTACCACTTCCCCTTTTTCCCTGGTCTGCCATTGAAGCTACCATTAGGTGGAAGAGAAGGGGAAGGATATCCAAACATGACTTACATATTCACATAATCTATTATAGTTATGCCTACCATTTATACATAGGTAAAAACCATCAGCATAAATTTTTGTGATCTGATATCCGATCATAAACACTGCAGGTACTTTTGAGCATTTTGTAGGTCATTCTTTACAACCACTAGTGCAAAACGAACTAGCTTAGCAAACCAATCAGTGTATTTTGACACCCAACACTCTCCATACAACAGCGAAATTAACCCTAGATAATTTTTCATCATCAACAACTATAGAAAAACTGTTTGAATAAGAGAGTATTGAATCCCTTCCAATCCAATCCTATCTACCTATCCACATATACCATGGAATCCCATTATTTCTTGCTATGAACCTCATGTCTTAACACCACACTCTTCACCTTGATACTCTCAAGTGTATCTTGGAAGTCAAAGATATGATCGTTATTTTTGAGATATTCAATCAACTCTTGAGTTTCATTTTTACCATTAACGAATAGTGGATTCTCATATAATAACCCACATGATAGATCTATGTCTCTTATAGCTCCCGAAGGTACCTCGATGACCTATTTCTAAGCTTGTGTTACATTCTAATTGACAACACGAACTTACCGCATGATAGCCCCGATAAAATTTTGATCCAAATGAGGATTACCTTGAAAAGGATCAGTTTTACACACTGTCTAATTCATGAAACACATCTTATAGAAATAATATTGTACACTAAAACATAGAAATGATTAGACAATAAACAAATCCCAGTTCAAACCAGAAAACCATAAGAAAAAAATTGATATTAACATCAATAACTAAAAACATGAGACACACATCCCAAAATCCTATGGTAATTTTTAGTCTCATTGTGGTAAGATCTAGCTAGGAACTCACCATAAATGTAACACCTGAGACTTTTATAAGAAATATTTTGTTTTTATTTAATATAAATCATCAAAGGAATCTTTCACTACACACAACACTAGCTTGGCTTTCTTTACATGCAATCACGACCTTCCTTGATAGCTTGCGTCGTACGCAATACTGAGTTTTACTGAACAACGTTATGCTGTTAAAATATTATTCAAACTAGCCGTTATGAATAGTAATAACCATTTTTTGAAATTATGTAAATTTTATTTTTCAAAATGGACTTTGTTTTTGGATTCGGAATATCGAAATTATCCTAGGGTGAAATTTTGGTATTTTTCTGAAAACTTTCAATTTTTGATGAATAGTGAAAACACTGGGTTACTATTTAAAACCCGAATTTTTATTTAAATAATTATTTATTTTAGTTAAATTTATTTTAGGTCAAAATTGATACATAATACCTATATAAGTTCAATGCAATTCATTGTATTTATTTTATAATAATTTCAGATATATAAAAATTTTATTGAACTTTTCACCGTCTTTTACCCACCTCCTAGGAGAATTTGTAAATTTACATAAAACATAATTTTACCGCTTCGGTGAGTGGAATTTCAAAAATCCGAGAGACATGGTTAATGTCAATAAGTAAAATGCGGTTCATTGAGATGAAACTAATTTTTGGTGAATAGTAACTTTTTACTTTTTTTACCACGGTTAAAAATAAATAGGGTAATTAAGGGTAAAAATGTTATTATTATTACCCTAAAACATGTAATAATTCTATTGGATAAGTGTAATTCAACCAAAAACAACCTTATGAATAAAATATGACCATTTAGGCCCACTAGGATTAGATTAGGACATTTATTATTAATTTATTTAAAGAAGGGTTAAAATAGTTAAACAAACAAAATCATTTTTAATATAGGATTATACATAAGATAAATTAGACTATAAATATTCCATATAAAGCTAAAAAAATTTCCTACATAATGGTATTTTATTTTTAATTTTCAGACTTTATATATTTTAATTTATTTATGACACAATGATGATGAAGTAATTATCTTATTAATGAAATATTGACATAATTGATGTTATAAATACCCAAATAAATGTAATTTGAGACTTTTTATGAATTACACTAATTTTATAGGTTAATATGACATGTTATTATTGATTTAATTAACTTTTTTCGAACTAATAATTCTGTTATTATTTTCACAAAAATCAATTACTAAATAGTTTCAAAATTGACATAAAATAGTTTTTAAAACAAATATTATATTATTAATTGTTATTTTATTCCTAAAAATCAAAGGTTCGGACAAATGACTTAGATAAGGTTATATACATTAATAATAAACATCTTGGGTTTCCTTTGGCTTTTTATAATAATTTTATTAACCTTATAGTGTAAGAACACAAAAAGACACGGTAAAAGTAAAATTATCTAACTTAAAGTTAAATCTAAATGATAAGGTTAAAATAGTAAACTAAACTTGTCCAAATTATATTTGATGAGAGTATTTAGACCCATCCCCACCCTATCTTCAAAATAAATCAATTTGGAGCTATTTAAAATCGAATATGGATTTATAATAAAATAATATTTTTAGTTTTTCCAAAGGAGCCCCTCTCCTCCCTTATAAAAGGGCACCTCCTTGCTCTCTTCCTCACACCACGTTGAGCCTTCACACTCGGCCAACCCCTGAAAATTTCTCCTCTCCACTTCCCTATAAACATTCTAGAGGTCCTGGTCTTCTTCAAACACCAATTTTAGTGCCCTAAAAGGAGGTTTCAAAGAAGTGCTTCAAACAAGAGGTAATGTCCGTTACCGATTCTTTCAACTTTATTTCTTCTTTCACTTATTCTTATTTAGTTGTTTCATTATGAATTAATAACATAAGTATCACTCATATACTTATATGTTATTATAAGTATGAAACAACCCTATTTCACCATCTATCCATCCTACGGAAAACGAAATCACCGCGCGTGCGTACGTACGGAATACTGTCTCCACGCCGTGGTGTAATCTATTTTCCACCACCACCTTACTTGGATGGTTATAATGTTGTAAATAATGAATATATAGGATTATTGTAAAGTTATATTGATTCTGAAATAGTATACATACACTCCACTACAATTCCACGATCATGGGAACGATATCATCGCTCGTGTGTACGTACGGAATACCGTCTCCACGTTGTGATGCGACTCGTTCTACATGATTTTTATTGAATAATGATTACATAAATGAATTGAGTGAATAAACATGATATATATTACACTAATAATATTCTGTAAATGAGGTATCTATAACCTAAAAATAAGAATAAGAATTTATTCGACAAAACACACATAAGAACAAAAAGTAATAAACACCCGAATAACAAGTAGCAATGAAATATTACTAATAATAAGCTAAGAATATGACCATATATGATATCATAACAATGATTATGATTGTAGAATAAGTCAATGACATTATTTGAATCGTTATACAGGAGGTTCAGACACTTATGAAGCAAATCGGACCTAAGGTAAGGGAAAATCTCGCAATCTCAATTTTTATCCGAGATTGTTTATACTTCAGAATTTACTGGGGAATATTTGTCATACACATCCATGTTACCTCAATATGTAATATTTATATCCTTATACAATATTTTATATCCAATTTTACCCTTCAGTGTGTTTTTAGTAAAAGATATTAAAGGAATCTTTTTTCGTTTTTTGTACGAGGCACTTTTTTACTTTTCTGACAAAAGTACGAGAAGAATGCTTTTTTTAACTTATACAGCATGAATGGATTTTTAAAAACATTATTTCCAAGAAGCTTTATTTAAATGTTTTCAAGTTTATTTTTAATCAACTTCTTTTAGTTTAAAATTTTATGACATGTTATGAAAGGAAAAATGTTTTTGAAGTAGAAAGGATATTTTCCTCAAAAATGGAGTTCAAGTGTTTTATCAAAATTATTTTCCATATAAGATAATATAGGGATCTGTTTCTATCCCTATTTTTACATTGATTTGATTATGTTATGATGGAATTATTTTTATGATGTCCTTTTATCTTATATGGATTATGTTATGATGGCATGATGTTTAAGATTCCCATTTTTATTACATGGGTTATGCAATGATGTATGATTTATGATTTTGTGGCAAACATAAGAATGGTATCATTATGAGATGGGTGGGACCTATATCTCCCTCTAATGCATTGGGTAAAGATTTTATATCTCACGAGATAGACATGGCTGGAACGGCAGGTTAAACCGGTTCAGTGAAACAGGACTAAAACGAGGAATGAACTCGGTTCAGAAATGGAATTTGTCCACTAAGATAGTCTTGGAAATGAGTCTTGACTAATAAGAAATGATTCTCTATGCTTATGTGTGTATGCCACAAAGCTTCATGTTTTAAGTTATGATTATTGTGATTATATTTCACTACAATGATTTATCCCATGTTATGAAATTATGATCTCTTTTGCAGGGTAAGATCTCCAAAATGATTTGTTCTTATGAATATGATGTGATTGATATTTCTTTTGGTTACCATTACTGAGCATTTGAGATCACCCTTTTGTATGTTTTCTTTCCCCAGGTCAGGAAGAAGGTTATTAAGTAAGATATTCCAAAAGGGACTATAGATATTATGAAATAAATGGGAGACAATGTAGATGCTTTATGAACCAGTTGTTTATGTTTCCCAGTTTCTAAAGGCACTATACCTATACAGTCCTTTCATGGTTTTGTTATATGTTGTAATAAGTGTACTTCAATTTTGAAGTACTAACAATGTATGTAAAGTATGGGTCGTTATATTTGGTATTAGAGGCAAAGGAGGTAGGAATGTATCTGATCCTTGGGAACTCTCGGATGTGAGTGTTGGACGAAGCATGGCTCTCCGCCCAAGGGCTTCATGAGGAAATGGATGCCACTGGGGATAGTGGTGTGTCCCGCCTAGGGGGTGTAGCCGCCCATGGAGTGCCCTGATAGGTATCTATTATAGTCCACTGTAAGTAATTCCAGACAGTTATAGTTGGTATCAGAGGAAAGGTATAGTCAACCTTTGGAAACTAGGATGTGAAAGCCTTAGTAAGAATCATAAGGATAAGTCTCAGCGTAGAACACAATCTTAGTGTTTTAGAAATGGCCATGAACAACCTATGATAAAACCTTAAGTGTGAAATTTTATTCTTGATTATGTGGTTTTCCTATTATAATTAGAGTTTCTCACACTATTCTTCTTGGTTTTAGTCAATGGCTGGAACCTGAAGAAATCGTGTTAATGCAGAATACAACGGGAAATGAAATGATTGTCCCCCTGAGCAACCAAGCGTTATGGGAGCTGGAATGAAAAATCTTATATCCATGCTCACACAACTTTCTCAAGCTATGAACCATGCGGGACTTCCAAATGAGAAAAGGAAGGAGAAACATTCTATCGAATCCTTCATGAGGCAGCGTCCACTTTCATTCAGCGGCTCTTCTGATCCATTAGTGGCTGAACAATGGATCAGTACCACTGAAAAGATATTTTCAGTTTTTCAATGTTCGATCATGAAAAAGTCATCTTAGCAGTGTATCGTTTGGAAGGATATGTTGATCAATGGTGGAATCTTATTAAGAATACGAGGCAAAGGGATGAAATTGAGTCCATGGAATGGGACGATTTCAAGAACTTATTTTTCAATAAGTACTTACCTAATATTCTTCGAACAAAGATGGAGAAGGAGTTTCTTGAACTAAAGCAAAAGGATGATGAATCTGTTGGTACCTATGAAGCAAATTTTACAAGACTTTCAAGGTATGCTTCTGGTATTATTATCCAACCTAAGAGTAAGATCGATCGATTCTTTGGTGGCTTAAAACCAAGTCTTCGAAGGGCTTTATCCATAAGGGACTTAAATAGCTACGAGGAAATCGTTTGATGTTCTCTCAAAGTTGAGATGAATATTGGAGTAACCCATCAGTCATATGGGTTTGATAAGAAGAGGAAAATGGAATTCAAGGAAAATCTAAAGGGCACACTGAAAATAAGATGTGTTTTCCCTTATGCTCAAAGTGTGGAAAGAAACATGGAGGGAGTTGTCTTAAAGGGACAAGTAAATGTTTCAAATGAGGAAAGGAAGGTCATCGGGCATTTGAATGCCGCAATGATGGGAAGAAGATGTCTAATGATACAAACAAAGGAAGGGATACACAGAATGAACCTACTACAGTTCAATGTTACAAGTGTAAGGAAATGGGGCATTATGCCAATCAGTGCCCCAATCCAAGGGTTGATGATGATGGTCGACGTCAAAATCTTCAGGCTAAAGACAAAGGAAAGTCACATGCAATTTCTATCAGCGATGTGGAGTACGATAACGAAGTGGTGAAAGGTACACTTACCATCCACTCTAAAGTAGCAAATGTTTTATTTGATTCTAGATCCACCCACTCTTTTATTTCTGAAGAATTTTCTAAGGGTATCACCGTATTACCTCAAAAATTAGATGTTGAGTTAGCTGTGACAACCCCTAATGGCACAATAGTCACATAAAAAGTTTATAATTCTTCTCCGATTGATGTTTGTGGGAAAGTGATTCCTGCAAATATTGTGATCCTCCCTATAGTGTAATTTGATGTAATTCTTGGCATGGATTGGATTTCTCTATATGGAGCTCATATCAATTTCCAAATAAGGGAAGTCACATTTAATATTCCAGATCAATCTTTGATCGTCCATCGATGCAAGGATGAACATAACCTTTCGGTGGAAATTTCTTCTATCTTATGGGTATTGATTCCACTAAATGAAGTTTATTTATCTCAAATGGTTGGTGAGAAACTCACGATTAAGAATATTCCCATTGTACAGTAGTTTGATGATGTCTTTCCGGAGGAATTGCTGGGTCTTCCACCAAATCGTGAAGTTGAGTTTTCAATAGAACTCGTATCGGGTGATTTACTTATTTCAAAGACACCTTATAGAATGGCCCCAATTGTGTTACATGAATTGAAGAAGCAATTCCAAGAGAATCTTGATAAGGGGTTCATATGCCCTAGTGCATCACCTTGGGGAGAACCTGTTCTGTTTGTTAAGAAGAAAGTTGGATCAATGAGACTCTGTATTGATTATCGAGAACTTAACAAGATCACTATCAAGAAAAAATATCCTCTCCCGCGCATTGATGACTTATTTGACCAACTATGCAGAGCTCAATACTTTTCCAAGATTGATCTTCGTTCAGGGTATCATCAATTAAGGGTCAAAAGGGAGGATATACCAAAGACGGCTTTCCGTACAAGGTATAGACACTATGAATTTATAGTGATTCCATTTGGTCTTACTAATGCCCCTGCTATCTTCATGGATCTGATGAATAAAGTCTTTAGAGACTATCTTGATCAGTTTTTGGTAGTCTTTATAGACGATATTCTTATATATTCAAAGATTAAGGAAGAACATGAAGATCACTTGAGAATTATATTGCAGACCCTGAGAAAGGAGAAGCTTTATGCCAAATTTACCAAGTGTGAATTTTGGATTCAAAAAGTTGCATTTTTGGGTCACATAATCTTAAAAGAGGGGATATATGTGGATCCAGCAAAAACAGAGGTTATCGAAAGATGGTCGAGACCAACAAAAGTAACTGAGATCAGAAGTTTTCTTGGTTCGGCTGGACATTATCGACGTTTTGTGAAAGATTTTTCATGATTATCTAATCCACTCAACAGGTTGACTCGGAAATGAATTATGTTTGTTTGGATGGAGGAATGTGAAGAGAATTTCAAGGAGTTGAAAAGAAGGTTATCCAGTGCACCTGTGCACACACTACCTTGTATTGGAGAAAGGTTTGTGATCTACAATGATGAATCCAAGATGGGATTGGGGTGTGTTCTCATGAAAAATGATATGGTGATAGCTTATGCCTCACGACAGTTGAAAATCCATGAGCAAAATTACCCAACTCATGATTTGGAGTTAGCTGCGGTAATCTTTGCATTAAAGATTTTGAGGCATTATCTTTACGGAGAAAGGTGTGACATTTATACTGATAATAAAAGTTTAAATTATATTTTCACACAAAAGGAGCTGAATATGCGCCAAAGAAGATGGTTGGTGCTGATTAAAGATCACGACTTCTCAATTCATTACCACCCTAGGAAAGAAAACAAGGTGGAAGATGCATTAAGTCGACAAGACCATGCCAGTTTATCCATGATGAGGATCACAAAAGATCCAATATTTATGGATTTACAATGGATGGATCTTGGAATTATAATGAAAGGGGAAAATCGTATCTTTTTCAAATGAATGTTCAACCATCTATACATGTTAAGATTAAAGAGGCACAGAAAGAATATGTAGAGTTACAAAAGAAGGTGAGAAATGTTCCTGAATTCAACCTTGATTGTGATGGGATAATAAAGTTCAGAAATCGGGTTTGTGTTCCTCCCATACCTGAATTAATGAAGGATCTGCTGGATGAGGCTCATAGTTCTTCATTCTCTATTCATCCTGGAATCACGAAGATGTATAGGGACCTAAAAGAGTACTTCTGGTGGGATGGCATGAAAAGAGATGTTCCTGAATATGTCTCTCGATGCTTGGTTTCTCAGCAAGTTAAAGATGAGAGACAGAAGTCTATGGGGATGTTACAACCATTACCCATACCAAAATGGAAATGGGAAAACATCACTATGGACTTTGTCACAGGACTTCCTAAAACATCCAAAGACAATAATGCTATCTGGTTCATAGTTGATCATCTTACAAAGTCTGCACACTTCATTTCTATTAGAGAGGATTTCTCTCTGGATTAACTTTCCATGACATATGTAAAGGAAGTGGTAAGATTGAATAGAGTACCACTTTCTATTATATCTGATCGGGATCCGAGGTTTACCTCAAAGTTCTGGAGAAGTCTTCAGCATACTCTGGATATAGAGTTGAGTTTCAGCACTGCTTATTATCCTCAGACAGACGGTCGGTCTGAGAGGAAAATTCAAACTCTAGAAGATATGTTGAGAGATTGCTCTATGGATTTCAATGGTGGTTGGGATCAACACCAACCTTTTTTTGGAATTTTCTTATAATAATAGCTTTCACACCAGTATTCAGATGGCTCCTTATGAAGCTCTCTATGGAAAAGAAATGCAGGACTCCAACTTTCTGGGATGAAGTTGGGGAAGGAAAGCTATTAGGACCTGATCTTATTGATGAGATGGCAGAAAAGGTCTGATCTATTCAACAACATATAAGAGCAGCTCAAAGTCAACAAAAAAGTTATGCCGACAACCGAAGAAAAGACTTAGAGTTTGAAGTGGGTGATAAAGTGTTTTTACGAATATCTCCCTGGAAGAGGGTCATGAGATTTGGAAAGAAAGGAAAGTTGAGCCCTAGATATATCAGAACTTTTGAAATTCTGGATCGTGTTGGGAAGGTAGCTTACCGATTAGCGCTTCCACCAGATCTCTCTCAAGTTCACGATGTGTTCCATGTATCTCTCCTGAGAAAGTACATACCTGATCCTTCACATGTACTCATCTCAGAAGTTGTACCACTGGAACAAGATCTTTCTTTTGAAGAACAGCCGATAGAGATTCTCGATCGTAGTGAAAAAGTCCTACGGAACAAGGCCACTCGCTTGGTGAAAGTTTTATAGAGGAACCACCAATTAAAAGAAGCTACATGGGAGCTTGAGGATATGATGAGGGAGATGTATCCTCATATGTTTGTTACAAGTGACGAATTTCGAGGGCGAAATTCATTTTAAGGGGGGTAGAATGTAACACCCGAGACTTTTATAAGAAATATTTTGTTTTTATTTTATATAAATCATCAAAGGAATCTTTCACTACACACAACACTAGCTTGGATTTCTTTACAGGCAATCACGACTTTCCTTGATAGCTTGCGTCGTACGGAATACCGAGTTTCACTAAACAACGGTATGCTATTAAAATATTATTAAAACTAGCCGTTATGAATAGTAATAACCATTTTTTGAAATTTTTTAAATTTTATTTTTTCAAAATGGACTTCGTTTTTGGATTCTGAATATCGAAATTAGCCTAGGGTGAAATTTTGGTATTTTTCTGAAAACTTTCAATTTTTGATGAATTGTGAAAACACTGGGTTACTATTTAAAAACCAACTTTTTATTTAAATAATTATTTATTTTAATTAAATTTATTTTAGGTAAAAATTGATACATAATACCTATATAAGTTCAATGAAATTCATTGGAGTCATTTTATAATAATTTTAGATATATAAAAATTTTATTGAACTTATCACCGTCTTTTACCCACCTCCTAGGAGAATTTGCAAATTTACATAAAACTTAATTTTACCGCTTTGGTGAGTGGAATTTCAAAAATCCGAGAGACACGGTTGATGTCAGTAAGTAAAATGCGGTTCAATGAGATGAAAATAATGTTTGATGAATAGTAACTTTTTACTTTTTTACCACGGTTAAAAGTAAATAGGGTAATTAAGGGTAAAAATGTTATTCTTATTACCCTAACACATGTACTAATTCTGTTGGATAAGTTTAATTAAACTAAAAACAACCTTAGGAATAAAATATGACCATTTAGGCCCACTTGGATTAGATTAGGACATTTATTATTAATTTATTTAAAGAAGGGTTAAAATAGTTAAAAAAAACTAAATCATTTTTAATATAGGATTATACATAAGATAAATTCGACTATAAATATTCATTAAAAAGATAAACAGATTTCCTACATAATGGTATTTTATTTGTAATTTTTAGACATTAAATAATTTAATTTATTTATGACACAAAGGTGATGCAGTAATTATCTTATTAATGAAATATTGACATAATTGATGTTATAAATACCCAATTAAATGTAATTTGAGACTTTTTATGAATTCCACTAATTTTATAGGTTAATATGACATGTTAGTATTGATTTAATTAACTTTTTTCTAACTAATCATTCTGTTATGATTTTCACAAAAATCAATTACTAAATAGTGTCAAAATTGACAAAAAATAGTTTTTAAAACAATTATTATATTATTAATTGTTATTTTATTTCTAAAAATATAAGGTTCGCAAAAATGACTTATATAAGGTTATATATATTAATTATAAACAACTTGGGGTTCTTTTGGCTTTTTATAATAAGTTTATTAACCTTATAGTGTAAGAACACAAAGAGACACGGTAAAAGTAAAATTATCTAACTTAAAGTTAAATCTAAATGATAAGGTTAAAATAGTAAACTAAACTTGTCCAAATTCTATTGGATCAGATGATTTCGACCCATCCCCACATTAGATTCTAAATAAATCAATTTGGAGCTATTTAAAACTGAATATGGCTTTATAATAAAATAATATTTTTAGTTTTTCCAAAGGAGCCCCTCTCCTCCCTTATAAAAGGGAACCTCCTCCCTCGCTTCCTCACACCACTTTGAGCCTTCACACTCGGTAAAACCCTGAACATTTCTCCTCTACACTTCCCTAGAAACAAGCTAGAGGTCCTGGTCTTCTAAAAATACCAATTTTAGTGCCCTAATAGGAGGTCTCAAAGAAGCGCTTCAAAGAAGAGGTAATGTCCGTTACCGATTCATTCAACTTTATTTCTTATTTCACTTATTATTTAGTTGTTTAATTATGAATTAATAACATCAGTATCACTAATATACATATATGTTATTATAAGTATGAAAAAAACCCTATTTCACCATCTATCCATCCTACGGAAAACGAAATCATCGCGCGTGCGTACGTACGGAATACCGTCTCCACGCCGTGGTGTAATCTATTTTCCACCACCAACTTACTTGGATGGGTATAATGGTGTAAATAATGAATATATATGATTATTGTAAAGTGATATTGATTATGAAATAGTATACATACACTCAAATACAATTCCACGATCATGGGAATGATATCATCGCTCGTGCTTACGTACGGAATACCGTCTCCACGATGTGATGTGACTCGTTCTACATGATTTTAATTGGATAATGATTACATAAATGAATTGAGTGAATAAATAAGATATATATTACACTAGTAACATTATTGAAATGAGGTATCTATAACCTAAAAATGATAATAATAATTTATTCGACAAAACACACATAAGAACAAAAAGTAATAAACACCCGAATAACAAGTAGAAATGAAATATTACTAATAATAAGCTAAGAATATGACCATATATGATATCATAACAATTAGTATGATTCTCTAATAAGTCAATGACTTTATTTAAATCATTATATAGGAGGTTCGGACACTTACGAAGCAAATCGGACCTAAGGTAAGGGAAAATCTCGCAATCTCAATTTTTATCTGAGATTGTTTATACTTCAGAATTTACTGGGGAATATTTATCATCCACATCCATGTTTCCTCAATATCTAATATTTATATCCTTCTACAATAGATTATATCCAATTTTGCCCTTTGGTGAGTTTTTAGTAAAAGATATGAAAGAATCTTTTGTCATTTTTCATACAAGGTACTTTTTGACTTTTCTAACAAAAGTACAAGAAGAATGCTTTTTTAAATTATACGACATGAATGGATTTTTAAAAACATTATTTCCAAGAATATTCCTTTACATGGTTTCAATTTTATTTTTAATCAACTTCTTTTAGTTTAAAATTGTATGACATGTTAAGAAAGGAAAAATGTTTTTGAATTAGAAAGGATATTTTCCTCAAGAATGGAGTTCAAGTGTTATTTTCCATCTAAGATAATATAGGGTTCTGTTTCTATCCCTATGTTTACATTCATTTGATTATGTTATGAAGGAATTATTTTTATGATGTCCTTTTATCTTATATGGATTATTTTAGGATGGAATTATTTTTACGATGTCCTTTTATCTTATATGGATTATGTTATGATGGCATGATGTTTAAGATTCCCATTTTTATTACATGGGTTATGCAATGATGTATGATTTATGATTTTGTGGAACATATAAGAATGGTATAATTATGAGATGGGTGGGACCTATATCTCCCTCCAATTCATTGGGTAAAGATTTTATATCTCAGGAGATAGATATGGCTGGAACGACAGGTTAAACCGGTTCAATGAAACAGGAATGAAACGAGGAATGAACTCGGTTTAGAAATGGACTTTGTCCACTAAGATAGTCTTGAAAATGAGTCTTGACTAATAAGAAATGATTCTCTATTATTATGTGTGTATGCCACAAAGCTTCATGTTTTAAGTTATTATTATTTTGATTATATTTCACTACAATGATTTATCCCATGTTATGAAATTATGATTTCTTTTGCAGGGTAAGATTTCTAAAATGTTATGTTCTTATGAATATGATGTGATTGATATTTCTTTTGTTTACCCTTACTGAGCATTTCAGCTCACCCTTTTGTATGTTTTCTTTCCCTAGGTCCGGAAGAAGGTTATTAAGTAATATATGACAAAAGAGACTATAGACATGATGAAATAAATGGGAGACAATGTAGACTTTTTATGAACCAGTTGTTTATGTTTCCTAGTTTCTAAAGACACTATACCTATACGGTCCTTTCATGGTTTTCTTATATGTTGTAATAAGTGTACTTAAAATTTTATGTACTAAAAATGTATGTAATGTATGGGTTGTTATAGTTAGTATCAGAGGCAAAGGAGGTAGGAATGTATCTGATCCTTGGGAACTCTCACATGTGAGCGTTGGACGAAGCATGGATCTCCGCCCAAGGGCTTCATGAGGAAATGGCTGCCACTGGGGATGGTGGTGTGTCCCGCCCAGGGGGTGTAGCCACCCATGGATTTCCCTGATAGGTATCAATTATAGTCCACTGGAAGTAATTCTAGACCATTATAGTGGGTATCATATGAAAGGTATAGTCAACCTTTGAAAACTAGGATGTGAAAGCCTTAGTAAGAATCATAAGGATAAGTCTAAGCATAGAACACAATCTTAGTGTTTTAGAAATGGCCATGAACAACCTATGATAAAACCTTAAGTGTGAAATTTTATTCTTGATTATGTTGTTTTCCTATTATAATTAGTGTTGCTCACACTATTCTTCTTGGTTTTAGTCAATGGTTGGAACTCGAAGAAACTGTGTTAATGCAGAATGCGACGGGAAATGCAATGATTGTCCCCCTGAGCCACCAAACTTTATGGGAGATGGAATAAAAAATCTTGTAGCCGTGCTTGCACAACTTTCTCAAGCTATGAACCATTCTAGACTTCCAAATTAGCAAATTAAGGAGAAACATTCTGTCGAATCCTTCATGAGGCAGCATCCACCTTCATTCAGCGAGTCTTCTAATCCATTAGTGGTTGAACAATGGATCAGTACCACTGAAAAGATATTTTCAGTTTTTCAATGTTCTGAACATGAAAAAGTCATCTTAGCAGTGTATCGTTTGGAAGGTGATTCTGATCAATGGTGGAATCTTATTAAGAATACAAGGCAAAGGGATGAAATTGAGTCCATGGAATGGGACGATCTCAAGAACTTATTTTTCAATAAGTACTTCCCTCGTATTCTTCGAACAAAGATGGAGAATGAGTTTCTTGAACTAAAGCAAAATGATGATGAATCTGTTGGTACCTATGAAGAAAATTTTACAAGACTTTCAAGGTATGCTTCTGATATTATTATCTGAACTAAGAGTAAGATAGATCGATTCTTTGGTGGATTAAATCCAAGTCTTCAAAGGGCGTTATCCATAAGGGACTTCAATAGCTACAAGTAAATCATTCAATGTGCTCTCAAAGTTTAGATGGATATTGGAGTAACCCATCAGTCATATGGGTTTGATAAGAAGAGTAAAATGGAATTCAAAGGAAAATCTAAAGAGCACACTGAAAAGAAGATGAGTTTTCCCTTATGCTCAAGGCGTGGAAAGAAACATGGAGGGAGTTGTCTTAATGGGACAAGCAAATGTTTCAAATGTGGAAAGGAAGGTCATCGGTAATTTGAATGCCGCAATGATGGGAAGAATATGTCTAATGATGCAAAAAAAGGAAGGGATACACAGAATGAACCTACTACACTTCAATGTTACAAGTGTAAGGAAATGGGGCATTATGCCAATCAATGCCCAAATACAAGGGTTGATGATGATGGTCTCTGTCAAAATATTAAGGCTAAAGACAAAGGAAAGTGACATGAAATTTCTATTAGCGATGTGGAGTATGATAAAGAAGTGGTGAAAGGTACACTTACCATCCACTCTAAAGTAACAAATGTTTTATTTGATTCTGGATCCACCCACTCTTTTATTTCTGAAAAATTTTCTATGGGTATCACCGTATTACCTCAACAATTAGATGTTGAGTTAGCTGTGACAACCCCTAATGGCACAACAGTCGCATCAAAAGTTTATGATTCTTCTCCGATTGATGTTTTTGGGAAAGGGCTTCCTGCAAATCTTGTGATCCTCCCTATAGTGGAAGTTGATGTTATTCTTGGCATGGATTGTCTTTCTCTATATGGATCTCATATCAATTCCCAAAGAAGGTAAGTCACATTTCATATTCCAGATCAATCTTTGATCGTCTATCGATGCAAGGATGAACATAACCTTCTGGTGGAAATTTCTTCCATCTTATGGGTCTTGATTCCACTAAATGAAGGTTATTTATCTCAAACGGTGTGTGAGAAACTCACTATTAAGAATATGCCCATTGTATGAGAGTTTGATGTTGTCTTTCCGGAGGACTTTCCAGGTCTTCCACTAAATCGTGAAGTTGAGTTTTCAATAGTACTCGTACCGGGTGCTTTACCTTTTTCAAAGACACCTTATAGAATGGCCCCAATTGAGTTGTAGGAATTGAAGAAGCAACTCCAAGAGAATCTTGATAAGGGATTCATACGCCCTAGTGTGTCACCTTGGGGAGCACCTATTCTGTTTGTTAAGAAGAAAGATAGATCAATGAGACTCTGCATTGATTATCGAGAACTTAACAAGATCACCATCAAGAACAAATATCCACTCCCGCGCATTGATGACTTATTTGACCAACTACGCGGAGCTCAATACTTTTCCAAGATTTGTCTTCGTTCAAGGTATCATCAATTAAGGGTCAAAAGGGAGGATATACCAAAGACGACTTTCCGTACAGGGTATGGACACTATGAATTTATAGTGATGCCATTTGGTCTTACTAATGCCCCTGTTATCTTCAGGGATCTGATGAATAGAGTCTTTAGAGAATATCTTGATCTGTTTTCGGTAGTCTTTATAGACGATATTCTTGTATATTCATAGAGAAAGGAATAACATGAAGATCACTTGAGAATTATATTGAAGACCCTGAGAAAAGAGAATATTTATGCCAAATTTACCAAGTGTGAATTTTGGCTTCAAAAAGTTGCATTTTTGGGTCACATAATCTCAAAAGAGGAGATCTCTATGGATCCAGCAGAAATAGAGGTTATCGAAAGATGGTCGAGACCAAAAACAGTAACTGAGATCCGAAGTTTTCTTGGTTTGGCTGGATATTATCGACGTTTTGTGAAAGATTTTTCACGATTATCTAATCCACTCACCAGGTTGACTCGGAAAGGAGTTAAGTTTGTTTGGATGGAGGAATGTGAAGATAATTTTAAGGAGTTTAAAAGAAGGTTATCCAGTGCACCTGTGCTCACACTGCCTTGTAGTGGAGAAAGCTTTGTGATCTATAGTGATGCATCCAAGAATGGACTGGGGTGTGTTCTAATGAAAAATGATATGGTGATAGCTTATGCCTCACGACAGTTGAAAATACATGAGTAAAATTACCCAACTCATGATTTGGAGTTAGCTGTGGTAATCTTTGCATTAATGAATTGGAGGAATTATCTTTATGGAGAATGGTGTGACATTTATACTAATCATAAAAGATTAAAGTATATTTTCACACAAAAGGAGCTGAATATGCACCAAAGAAGATGGTTGGAGATGATTAAGGATTACGACTGCTCAATTCATTACCACCCTGGGAAAGAAAAAAAGGTGGCAGATGCATTAGGTCGACAAGACCATGCCATTTTATCCATGATGAGGATCACAAAAGATCCAATATTTATGGATTTACAAAGGATGGATCTTGGAATTATAATGAAAGGGGAAAAATAGTATCTTTTTCAAATGAATGTTCAACCATATATACATGTTAAGATTAAAGAGGCACAGAAAGAAGATGTAGAGTTACAATGGAAGGTGAGAAATGTTCCTGAATTCAACCTTGATTGTGATGGGATAATAAAGTTCAGGAATCAGGTTTGTGTTCCTCCCATCCCCGAATTAAAGAAGGAGCTGCTGGATGAGGCTCATAGTTCTTCATTCTCTATTCATCTTGGAAGCACGAAGATGTATAGGGACCTAAAAGAGTACTTCTGGTGGGATGGCATGAAAAGAGATGTTCCTGAATTTGTCTCTCGATGCTTGGTTTGTCAGCAAGTTAAAGGTGAGAGACAGAAGTCTAAGGGGATGTTACAACCATTACACATACCAGAATGGAAATGGGAAAACAAAACTATGGACTTTTTCACAAGACTTCCTAAAACATCCAAAGGCAATAATGTTATCTGGGTCATAGTTGATCGTCTTAAAAAGTCTGTACGCTTCATTGCTATTAGAGAGGATTTCTCTCTGGATCATCTTTCCAGGATATATGTATAAGAAGTGATAAGATTGCATGGAGTACCACTTTCTATTATATCTGATCGGGATCCGAGGTTTACCTCACTGTTCTGGCGAGGTCTTCAGCATACTCTGGATACATAGTTGAGTTTCAGCACTGCTTATCATCCTCAGACAGACGGTCATTCTGAGAGGACAATTCAAACTCTAGAAGATATGTTGAGAGCTTGCTCTATGGATTTCAAAGGTGGTTGGGATCAACACCTACCTTTGGTGGAATTTTCTTATAATAATAGCTTTCACTCCAGTATTCAGATGGCTCCTTATGAAGCTCTCTATAGAAAAGAAATGCAGGACTCCAACTTGTTGGGATGAAGTTGGGGAAAGAAAGCTATTAGAACCTGATCTTGTTGATGAGATGGCAGAAAAGGTCCGATCTATTCAACAACACATAAGAGCATCTCAGATTCGACAAAAAAGTTATGCCGACAACTGAAGAAAAGACTTAGAGTTTGAAGTGGGTGATAAAGTGTTTTTACGAATATCTCCCTGGAAGAGGGTCATGAGATTTGGAAAGAAAGGAAAGTTGAGCCCTAGATATATCGGTCCTTTTGAAATTCTGGATCGTGTTGGGAAGGTAGATTACCGATTGGCGCTTCCACCGAATCACTCTCAAGTTCACGATGTGTTCCATGTTTCTCTCCTGAGAAAGTACATACCTGATCCTTCACATGTACTCAGCTCCGAAGTTGTACCGCTGGAACAAGATCTTTCTTATAAAGAACAGTCGATAGAGATTCTCGATCGTAGTGAAAAAGTCCTATAGAACAAGACCACTAGCTTGGTGAAAGTTTTATAGAGGAACCACCAATTAGAAGAAGCTACATGGGAGCTTGAGCATATGATGGGGAGAGTTATCCTCATCTGTTTGTTACAAGTGACGAATTTCGAGGGCGAAATTCATTTTAAGGGGGGTAGAATGTAACACCCGAGACTTTTATAATAAATATTTTGTTTTTATTTTATATAAATCATCAATGTAATCTTTCACTACACACAACACTAGCTTGGATTTCTTTACACGCAATCGCGACCTTCCTTGATAGTTTGCGTCGTACGCAATACCGAGTTTCACTGAACAACGATATGCTATTAAAATATTATTAAAAATAGGCGTTATGAATAGTAATAACCATTTTATGAAATTTTGTAAATTTTATTTTTCAAAATGGACTTCTTTTTTGGATTCGAAATATCGAAATTAGCCTAGGGTGAAATTTTGGTATTTTTCTGAAAACTTTAAATTTTTGATGAATAGTGAAAACACTGGGTTACTATTTAAAAACCGACTTTTTATTTAAATAATTATTTATTTTAATTAAATTTATTTTAGGTAAAAATTGATACATAATACCTATATAAGTTCAATGCAATTCATTGGAGTCATTTTATAATAATTTACGATATAAAAAAATTTTATTGAACTTTTCACCGTCTTTTACCGACCTCCTAGGAGAGTTTGCAAATTTACATAAAACATAATTTTTCCACTTCTGTGAGTGGAATTTAAAAAATACTAGAGACACGGTTGATGTCAGTAAGAAAAATGTGGTTCAATGAGATGAAAATAATTTTTGGTGAATAGTAACTTTTTACTTTTTTTTACCACGGTTAAAAGTAAATAGGGTAATTAAGGGTAGAAATGATATTATTATTACCCTAAAACATGTCCTAATTCTGTTGGATAAGTGTAATTCGACCAAAAACAACCTTAGGAATAACATATGACCATTTAGGCCCACTTGGATTAGATTAGGACATTTATTATTAATTTATTTAAATAAGGGTTAAAATAGTTAAAAAAAACTAAATCATTTTTAATATAGGTTTATACATAAGATAAATTCGACTATAAATATTCATTAGAAATCTAAAAATATTTTGTAAATAATTGTATTTTATTTGTAATTTTCAGACATTAAATAATTTAATTTATTTATGACACAAAGATGATGCAGTAATTATCTTATTAATGAAATATTGACATAATTAATGTTATAAATACCCAAATAAATTTAATTTGAAACTTATTATGAATTACACTAATTTTATAGGTTAATATGACATGTTAGTATTGATTTAATTAACTTTTTTATAACTAATCATTCTGTTATGATTTTCACAAAAATCAATTTCTAAATAGTGTCAAAATTGACATAAAATGGTTTTTAAAACAAATATTATATTATTAATTGTTATTTTATTCTAAAAATCTATGGTTCGGCCAAATGACTTAGATAAAGTTATATATATTAATAATAAACAACATGGGGTTCGTTTGGCTTGTTATAATAAGTTTATTAACCTTGTAGTGTAAGAACACAAAAAGACACGGTAAAAGTAAAATTATCTAACTTAAAGTTAAATCTAAATGATAAGGTTAAAATAGTAAACTAAAATTTTCCAAATTATATTTTATGAGAGTATTTAGACCCATCCCCACCTTAGATATGAAAAAAATCAATTTGGATCTATTTAAAACCGAATATGGCTTTATAATAAAATAATATTTTTAACTTTTCCAAAGGAGCCGCTCTCCTCCCTTATAAAAGGGCACCTCCTCCCTCTCTTCCTCACACCACTTTGAGTCTTCACGCTCGGCCAAACCCTACCAATTTCTCCTCTACACTTCCCTATAAACATCCTAGAGGTCCTGGTATTCTTCAAAGACCAATTTTAGTTCCCTAAAAGGAGGACTCAAAGAAGCGCTTCAAAGAAGAGGTAATGTCCGTTACTGATTCTTTCTACTGTATTTCTTCTTCCTCTTCTTCTTATTTAGTTGTTTCATTATGAATTAATAACATAAGTATCACTCATATACTGATATGTTATTATAAGTATGAAACAACCCTATTTCACCATCTATCCGTCCTACGGAAAACGAAATCACCACGCGTGCGTACGTACGGAATACCGTCTCCACGCCGTGGTGTAATCTATTTTCCACCAACACCTTACTTGGATGGGTATAATGGTGTAAAGAATGAATATATATAATTATTTTAAAGTTATATTGATTCTGAAAGAGTATAAATACACTCCAATACAATTCCACGATGATGGGAATGATATCATCGCTCATGCGTACGTACGGAATACCGTCTCCACGATGTGATGTGACTCGTTCTACATGATTTTCATTGCATAATGATTACATAAATGAATTATGTGAATAAATATGATATATATTACACTAATACCATTATTTAAATGAGGTATCTATAACATAAAAAAAATTAAGAATTTATTCGACAAAACACACATAAGAACAAAAAGTAATAAACACCCAAATAACAAGTAGCAATGAAATATTACTAATAATAAGCTAAGAATATGATGATATATGATATCATAACAATGAGTAGGATTATGGAATAAGTCAATGACATTATTTAAATCATTATACAGGAGGTTCAGACACTTACAAAGCAAATCAGACCTAAGGTAATGGAAAATCTCGCAATCTCAATTTTTATCCGAGATTGTTTATACTTCAGAATTTACTGGGGAATATTTATCATCCACATCCATGTTTCATCAATATGTAATAATTATATCCTTCTACAATAGTTTATATCCAATTTTACCATTCGATTAGTTTTTAGTAAAAGATATGAAAGGAATCTTTTGTCATTTTTCGTACGAGGTACTTTTTGACTTTTCCGACAAAAGTACGAGAAGAATGTTTTTTTAACTTATACAACATGAATGGATTTTTAAAAACATTATTTTCAAGAAGCTTCCTTTACATGTTTTCAAGTTTATTTTTAATCAACTTCGGTTAGTTTAATATTGTATGACATGTTAAGAAGGGAAAAATGTTTTTGAAGTAGAAAGAATATTTTCCTCAAGAATGGAGTTCAAGTGTTTTATCAAAATTATTTTCCATATAAGATAATATAGGGTTATATTTCTATCCCTATTTTTACATTGATTTGAATATGTTATGCTTGAATAATTTTTATGATGTCCTTTTATCTTATATGGATTATGTTATGATGGCATGATGTTTATGATTCCCATTTTTTTTACATGGGTTATGAAATGATGTATGATTTATGATTTTGTGGCACACATAAGAATGGTATCATTATGAGATGGGTGGGACCTATATCTCCCTCCAATTCATTGGGTAAAGACTTTATATCTCATGAGATAGACATGGCTAGAACGGCAGGTTAAACCAGTTCAGTGAAACAGCACTGAAACGAGGAAGGAACTCAGTTCAGAAATGGACTTTGTCCACTAAGATAGTCTTGACAATGAGTTTTGACTAATAAGAAATGATTCTCTATGATTATGTGTGTATGCCACAAAGCTTCATGTTTTACGTTATGATTATTGTGATTATATTTCACTACAATTATTTATCCCATGTTATGAAATTATGATCTCTTTTGCAGGGTAAGATTTCCAAAATGTTATGTTCTTGTGAATATGATGTGATTGATATTTCTTTTGTTTACATTTACTGAGTATTTGATCTCACCCTTTTGTATGTTTTATTTCCCTATGTCAGGAAGAAGGTTATTATGTAATATATTCCAAAAGGGACTATAGATATGATGAAATAAATGGTAGACAGTGTAGACTCTTTATGAACCAGTTGTTTATGTTTCCCTATTTCTAAAGACACTATACATATGCGGTCCTTTCATGGTTTTGTTATATGTTGTAATAATTGTACATCAATTTTGATGTCCTAACAATGTATGTAAAGTATGGGTCATTATAATAAACTACCTATCAAGTTCAAAAAACCCAATCCTATTCTAAAAAACATCCCATGAAAAGGACCCCTAAGGACAAACTAGAGCTCTGATTCCATTTTGTGAAAAAAAGTCTCAGATACCCTCTTAATACTGGTACTGGAACAGATTCATTACACTCCCAAAGGGAATTCCCAATACCCATGGGGTAGAGGCTAACACTTGAGCATCAAACATCAACCAGGGGTAATCATTTCTCTCAACCTAATGAAACAACATGACATATATACGCATGTACAAAACTAAAAATTGGAGGAAAATGGATATATATATATATATACATATATATGTCATAACAGAAAT
Source organism: Viscum album (assembly GCA_963277665.1). Lineage (NCBI taxonomy): Eukaryota > Viridiplantae > Streptophyta > Magnoliopsida > Santalales > Viscaceae > Viscum > Viscum album. The sequence continues at coordinate 1,511,248,329 of OY728127.1, read as the reverse complement.
AGAAAAATGGAAGCGATACAACAACAAAAAACAATCTCCAAGAGACAGAACCAACCATAAAAAAGGAAAAAAGATAAACCACTACTCGAACAGTCTCCATATGATAGCATGGGAAAACCAACACCATCTCCCCATGTAGTTACCTAAACCCAACGAACTGACAACGTCATCGCATCACTAATGTGCCTTTCCTTTCCCTACAATGAAAGACATAACTAGGTCTATGAAACACTGATGGGGTATGTTGGGTGTGAGATAATAGGCTTAGTAGGGACCCACTCAAGTTTTCTATAACATGTCTCTAAACAAAAATCCAAGCATGCTCAAATTTAAAGAAAATAGGGAATGATATTTAGTATAGCGGTTTTTATATAAAATCATGGGAAAATAATAATTTCAGATTTTCCACATTTTCAAATAAAGAAGGTAAATTAGTTTCAAATAATTTCATATTTATATATAGAAATAGATATATCAAATCAAACAAAATCTTTCATCACATATCATATCAAAAAAATGGAAGTAAAATCAAAATATTACAAACCAAAATAGCCCAAATTTTCTAAGTAGCATAGTTGACAACAACACAAGGATCATACTAGGTCGGGATAACTAGAAAACTCATACCTAACAAAGAAAATCATATTCCCATCAGGCCACTAGAAAGATATAAAGACCTTGGGAGTAGAGTAACACCCTATAAAGTGAACCCCATTCATGTCTAATAGGTACCTAAAACAAAAAACCTAGGGAGGAGAGGAAGCCCCATGAGAAAACCCACCGATAGAGAATGATACCTACTTCTATACCTTCTAACTAAGTACCCAATGCATAACATGTTCCCTATTTTCCATACCATTTCAGCATATCTTGATTTCAAAACCATTTTATAAAACCATTTCACAATGCATTGAAAACCCCTTTTTATTTACACAAACTAGGGGAAAACCATATTTTATCAAAAATCTATTTCTACAAAAAAAATCATTCAATCATTCCATTCTATTTATAAAAAAATATCAAAAACCAGAGCAATGCAGTTCACCAACACATGATAGAGATAAAACCACCTACCAAAAAATATTGTCCACACAAGCCCACACCATGATCCACCAACAAGAAGAAAACAACAATGAAAATGGATTCCCTATAACCAATAAAAAAATCATATAATTTATTCAACATAACAAAAGGGTTAGATGAGAAGAGGAAACAACATTTACCACAAAACATGCACCCGCCATACCACAACCAATAAATAATTGTCCCTCAAAAAAAGATCCAATGACAGATCAAAAAATGAATCAATATAATAAAAAACCTAGATCAAAAGATATGATAATTAATTGAAATATAGCTACTGTGATAAAAAGAAAATAAGAAAATTAAAGGGATTACTCACCCAGAGTGATACCCTGCACAACCCTAATGATAAAATTCCAAAATAATCAATCTACAGGTGTTGTAGTTCCCAAAATCACTGGAAAGTTCCTCTAGTTTGGGAGGGAAGAAATCTATAGAAGAATATATAAAATATCAATTTTTTAGTTCCCAAAATACCACACTCACATAGATTACAAGGTTTATAAAGCCTCTTAACATCATGAAATCCATGGGAATCACATACAGAAAAATCCCATTTAATTTTTATTAAAAATTGACTTTTAATATTACATGGAATATAATTTCTACATGTTATGTACTCCCTTAACTCTATATACCAATTTCATGGAATGATCCCTGTATAAATTACACATTTTGTACTCCAATTACATGGCGTTTACTTCTCCTACAAATAAAAAAATGTCTATATTATTACATTAAATACCAAACCACCTCACGAATTCTAAGAACATAGAGAGAACCTAGAAATTCAATTACACATTTACTTGTGGATACCATTAATTCAAACAGATATACATCCCCAAAATATAGTTCATCTTGCTTAGAAACATTTCTCCATTCAATGGAGTCTAAAGTCTAAACCAATTAATGATAAAAACATGTAAAGAGTAGAGAATTACCAGAAATCAGGTAACATGATGTTACAGTAGTCATAATATTTTCATTAATGATATGGAGACATTATATGTACGGTGAAAAGTGCGAGAAATATATGGATTATAATATATGGAAATAAATATTTTCATATATATGTCTCAACAAGATGCATATGAGATAGCTTGAGCTACTCAAGGAATATGATTGATCAATATACTAAAAACCTAGGATGGAAAATAAGGGAGAAAAAGCTTTGTGATGGAAATATCATGGTGTCATGAAAAAATGAGGATTCATTGGTATATTATGTTCATTAATTTAGTAAATATGGATCTTGGAATCATTACTTAAGGGGAGACATCACCCCTTTTTGAAATTATCATTAAACCATATATGTGGAAAAGATAAAAAGTTCTGAAACTAACGATTAAAATATTTAAAAGAAAATTAATGTCATGAATGAAGGGAAATATGTAAACATAATTTGTGAAGATGGAATTATGAAATTTTGAAATAAATTTTGTATCCCATCTATTCCAAAGTTGAAGATAGAATTTTTGGATGATGGTCATTGCTCAAATATATATATATATACAATTTTAGTACCAAGATGTATAAAGATTTTAAGGAACAATTTTGGTGGGATAATATAAAGTGGAAATTTTATGATTATGTATCAAGTTGTTGGATTTTCCAATAGATGAAGGCGGATAGAATTTACCCTATAAGAGTTATTTAACTTCTTTATATTCTTTTGTGGAAGTGGGATGACATTACAATGGATTGTTTCACTATATTACCAATGGCTTGTGGAAATAAGAATGAAATATGGTTTATTATGGATCACCTCACAAAAATATGCTCATTTCCTTGCTAAAAGAGAATATTTACCTCTATAATGCCGTTCACATATCTATATTAATAAATTTTAAGCCTTCACATAGAACCTTATTCAATTGTGTTGAATCATGATCCATGATTTATATAAATGTTATATAGGATTCTTCAGAAGGATCTTGATATTGAGCTTAGTTTGACAACCACTTATCACCCTAAAACCAATGAACATTCTGAAAGAACTATTCAAAATTTTGGAAGTCATGTTGAGGTCATGATCTCATGACTTTCAAGGTATCAGGGATTGTTATTTACCTTTGGTAGATTTCACATATAATAGTAGATTCCATTCATGTATTCAAATAGTTGGGTACAAAGCATTATATGGAAAGAGATGTCGTACTACAAATTTTTGGGATGAAGTTGGTGAAAGTTAGAATATAGGTGCAGAACATTTGGTGGATACAACGACAAAATTAAATACTATTCAAACCCATATCTAGGAAATGGAAATAAGGGAATAGATCTATGATGATAATTGGAGGAATGATTTGGAATTTCAAGTGGGATATCATGTTTTCTTAAAGAATCTCCTTAGAAGGGTGTTATTTGCTCTAGAAAGAAAGGGAAACTGAGATGGAGGTATATCATACATTTTAAAATCCTACAATTAATAGGTGTTGTGGCCTACCAATTGAAAATTACACCACGTCTCTCAAAAGTAAAAAATCTGTTCCATATATCCTTGTTAAGGAAGTACATGATAGACCCAATGCTTGTGATCACCTCTAAAAATAGAATTGGAACATGATCTATCTTAATTTGAAGGCCTTTTCCAGATTTTGGACATTATGAATCAAGTGTGGTGGAATTAGATGACTCAATTGGTAAAGGTACATTGGAGAAATCATAAGATAGAAGTGGCAATGTGGGAACCCCAAGAGACTATTATTAAGATCTACCCAAATCTCTTTATGAGGTGAAATTATAGAAATTTTGAAGATGATATTTCTATTAGAGGGAAAAATGTAACACCTTGGGATTATAATATACTTATTTTCAAATAAATTCAATCTCTTCGATAGCTTGTGGAACATTAAACTCCATGCCTTAATGAATAATAATATAGTATACCATTATAACAAAGCCATTAAATTAGAGGTAATGAATAAGAATAACTAAATTATGAAAATTATATGATTAAAACATGTTTAAAATAAATTAAATGGTTTTATATTTAAAATAAATATAATAATAGTCATTAAAAGAAAAATATTTTTTTTTCTAAAAAAACTATTTTTTATTGTTAAAAGGAAGATTCATCAGGCTTGTTCACATACATTAAAATTAATTTTTACCACTTTTAGAAAATTTATTTTAAAAAATTCACTTCATTTTTTAAATCATTATTTTAAAATTATCTAAGAGTTAATTTTTTAGAATTTTTTAAAAAATTAAATTTTACGATGAATAGTGAAAAATACTGGGTTTTATTGAAAATTGAAATTTTGTTTAAAGAATTTTAAGGTTAAATTTTTATTTTAATTTTTTGTAATTATTTTAATTATATTATAATAAATAAAATTTAGAATATTTTAATCAATTTCACATTGAATTTTGATATTAAAATGTTTTATACTTATGAAAAATTCTTCCTTGGAAAATTGCTTCTTCATAACTTCTTCAGGATAAATTCTAAATTAACTTTTTCCACTTCTATAAATTTAATTTGAAAATTTTTATTACACAATTTTAGTAAGAACAATTAATATTATATAATATGTTTAACTTAATTTTTGTTTATAATGAATTGTAAAAACGGTAAAAATTAGTTATGTTGGTTAAGGTTAAAATGGGTTTACTAGGGGTTATACTAAACACATAAGTGTTAAAATGGACTATAAACATGTACAATTCCTATTTTATATCCATATTTTGACCTTATATCATCCATGTATTGATAATAATCCATTTTTGAGCCTTTTATTCTGTAAAAAACGTGGGTATCACTTTTTATTTTCAAAAATTCCCAGTGTTTCCTCACCACCACTTATAAATGGACACCCCCATTCCTCTTTGATTCATAGTCTCAAGCCCTTTTGGTTCAGATAATATCTACAAAAATTTCTTCCTTAAATCCATATACACATACTGGGGGCATTTTATGATCATAAATGCAATCTAATAAGACTTTAGGTATAAATCTAAAGTGTTCATCTAGAGAAGATGTAAAGTCCATAACCATTAATTATCTTTTTTAATTCTTCTACTAACTCGGAAAAATATTATTAAACTATTATAAAATAATAAAACCAATATCTAAAAATACTTAAATGTTATTTTGTTAATATAAATGTCACGACCAAAATATCAACTTCATCTGAACCGATGCCCTACCTGGTTCGTCGCATGGCTTGAAGGGCATTCCTGATCCCCATGGGTTGGAAATAGGTGTCTGGGTATCAAAAATACATCCTGGGAATTTTTTCACCTATTTGATAAACCTAAACAAATAATAATAATAAATAATCCAAAATTGAGTGTTCATAACCAAACATGACGTGCCACATTTCCATATTCCTATTTACAACCTTAACCAAAAATCAAAATAGGCTACAACAAAATGAGGAACAGAGAAACTATCACAAAAACCACCACACGACAAGAGGAGTTTCATCCACAATCCAATACCACAACACCTACAAGGGGACACCATAATAATCTCGAACCACTATAAATAAACACATCTCCTTTACCTATGCCAAACATAACTAAGTCCACTTACAACCAAAGGTGTAAGGGTGTGATCTAAATCCTAGTAGGATATATCCCAAAAACTGATTCCTTGCATCAAAACATATAAGATAAAGAAACATTCCAGTTTTATAAAAGAAAAACTAGGGACATTTTTATTGAAAATAGTTTAAAATAAAACATTATTTCTTTTCAAATAACGAACAGAGTATATCATATTCTGACCATAAGTATGATATCACCATAGAGTACTAAGTCATGGGAAAACCATCTAGTCAATATCTAGAAATGGGACACTGGGTACATCAAATCTTGGTGAAATGTGGTATAGAAAACATGACTAATAGTGTTCTCATGCATGATCCACTATGAGGGCAAACTCCATGGGCCCAGTGGTCACCAATCAACAATATTATTTAGTTATATTTGTATCATCAATCCTGATAGATGAATTCAGGACGAACCACTTCCAAGTCAACTATCATATTATTCCTAGTCTGCCCACCTAGTTACCTAGTACAACCTTTTGTGCTCCATTCATATTTCACATATCACATAACACATCATTTTCACAATATAAAATCCAAACAATGCAACACACAAGGTAATCCACCACTTCCACAACCAAAAACCACATTCAAAACAAAAAATGAACCAACACTATTTTAAAACATTATTCTAATCACTTAGAGAATATAATAACCATATTTTACAATTTATAAAACATCATCAAGAAGCAAAATAAGGGTTTACACATGAAATACACCCAATTTTATTTATAAAAACTCCTTTTGAGCCATACAGATATCAAATACTTTCAAAAAAACATTTCTCACCACACCCAAAAATCATAGAACATATAATAACACTCAAGAATACATACTAAATTCATCCGATAATGTTTAAGCATTGAACCACATACCTTGTGTGAAGAAACATTTAGAATCTAGTGTAAAACTTCAATCGCAGATCAACCATGCTCTAATGGGGGAATATTAAACCTTAGGCATCAATATTAAATCCTAAATATCATGATATAAACCTAAAAATGACACCCTACCCATTGGAGGAGTGATACCCCATGAATGAAGTGGGAAACCCCAAAAAGGGGGAGAAACCAAGAGATGAGGGACATACATGGGGGTTTCTTGAAGAATACAAGACAAATCTCCCACCAAAATGGAGGTCAAGAGAAGAAATAGGAAGGGGAAGGCACTTATATGATTAGAAATCCCAAGTGGGGGTGAGTTTGGGAGTTTGGGGTTAAAATCAAGGAGATAGAGAAAAGAAACCCAAATTTTAATGACCAGGACAGGACAAACAGTTTTCCCAAATGGTTCACCAATCCATGTGACAAATGTGCTCCCATTACTGTATAATCGGGACATCCTAAATGGTTAGACTACATAGTTTACATACTGTGCAGTAACCAAGTGATAAGCCTCTATCAAAAAACACCACTTGGTCACACAGTTACCTGGGAAAGGGTGCGTGGTTTGAGAAACTATGCACCAATTGTGCACACAAATGTTTTTTAATAAGAATTTATTATTTTCATCAAAAAACTCATTGGAAAACCAAAGGAAAAAATGCTAGAAAAAAATTAATATAAAGTTCGCAAAATTAAGTCAAGGGTATGAAAATTCTCCCTACCATGAAAACTTTTCATCCCTAGAAAGTCGACAGAAAGCATTATCAGAAACAAGAATGAATACTCTTGATCAAACCATGACTTACACTCCCAGGTCTCATGTGCATCATTAACTGCATAAAAATAACATGGAAAAATATAGTATACACCACATGAATCACTTTCTCTTTATAGTTAATAATCAGAACTGACCGCTCGAACACTGATAAATTGGGTTCCAACTACAACTCTTCCTAACTCAACACATGAGACATGCCTGGGTTGTACTTTTTCAACTAAGAAAAATGGTACATGTTTTGAATTGATATCAATTATGATAGAAAATATAAACTGCATTCCATCATACCCACCGTCTCGGTGATTTCTGAAGGTATGGCATACCTCACCATTAGTTTTTCTTGCTTTCCCAAATGGCAGTGAACCAAGAGATGTGCCACTTATAGGAACACCTGGTCAGCCACAAAAAAACACAAGAATTGAGTGCCTATAATAGAAATAATATTTATAGAGACTCTATGGTGTTAATATCTAATGCTCGATCAACTTTACATTCTCATATTTCTCTTGTACTATGCTCAGTCCAAACAACAAGGTCTCACCTACCTTAGCCCAAAATAGAGGGGACCGACATGACCGACCATAAAGTGCCCTAATGGGAACCATTAAAATCAAGGATTTATATGTATTATTATATGTAATCTTGAACATCCCCAAATGTCTACCCCACAGACCACTAAAATATAACACGCATGCTCAAGAATGTATTGAAAAATTTGATTCCCTCTCTCCTTCTGTCCATCCATATGAGGATGGTATGTCAGGTTCAACATGACATATGACCCCAATGCCTTTTGAAGTTCTTCCCAAAATTGAGAGGTGAAATGGGGGTCCCTATCAGAAATAATTATCGATGGATCACTATAAATCCTCATAACCACCTAAACATATAAATGGTCCAAATCGTCCACCATAATTGAATCTCATATAGAAATAGAATTCGATGATTTGGTTATATGATCAATCAATACCCATATAGAATACCTCCCACAAGGTGTACTCTCTAAGACAATAATAAAATCCATGGCAATATTATCCCACTTTTAGGTAGAAATATGTAGTGGTTGAAGCATACCAGAGGGCCCTTGGTTCTCTTCTTTCACCTACTGACAAGTATAACACCTCGATATGTGGTTAGCTACATCTCACCTCACACCTGGACACCAGAACTGTTGATGCACATCATAATGAATATTGGTGGCTCCAGGATGGACAACCCATTGATACTGGTGAATATCATGCATCACCACCTTCCTCAAATATGAAGATACAAAAAAGACACCTTTGAAACATAAAACTTCCTAAGGATACAACAAGAAATCACAATGTGTCTTCCCACCATGAAGAAACTACATAGACTGCTGAAATATTATATCGTCAGGATGATCATGCTGAATCAATTGTAGAAGAGGAGTTAGATGAACATTGGCCAATAAGGAACATCCACAATGCTCCTTGGTCTCTATATTCAACTGGGAAAAGAGATCCCTCAATGTCCACCCATTAACGGTCTCTTTCAATGCCAACACCGGTACATTTTAACTCAAAGTGTCTGCCACAAAATTACCTTTACCTGGGGTAGATACTATATCAAAATTGAACCCCAGCAGATACTCAACCCAATGGTACTACCTCAAATTTAAATCCTTTTGGGAGAAACTTTTGGCTAGGATCTTATGATTGGAATAAAAATCAAATTTTCCACCCAAAAAGATAATGGTTCCACTTATTTTGGGAATGCATAACCACTACTAACTCCCGGTCATGTGTTGGGTAATTATTTTCCTGTGGTCATAGTTGGAAAGAACCTTATTTCACCATATGGTCAACCTGAATAAGCACACATCTAAGTCCCAAACCTAAATCATAACAATAAAATACATAAACCTTTCTAGATTTTTACAATATTAAAAAATGATAGGTAGTCAACCATATCTTTAACTCATCGAAGGATGCTTGACACTCTAGGATTCAATAAAACATCACACCGTTCCAATTGATTTTTGTCAGGGATGAATCAAATAGAGATAGGTATTTAAAAATCCACAAGTAATAACCTACGAGGCCCAAAAATATCCTAATCTCAAATACATTTTTTGCTGCTCCCATGACATAACTACAATGATCTTCTTGGGGTCTACTAAAACCCATTGTTTTGAAATAACATGGCCTATAAACTTCAACTCCTTAATCCAGAAGGTGAAATTTGAAAACATATCATAATGTTGATGATCTAGAAGGGTTCCCAAAATGATCTGAAAATGTTTCCCATGCTCTTGCTCAAATTTAGAATAAACTTGGATTTCATCAATGAATACCGCAACGAAGGAGTTGAGATACTGGTGGAACAACCTATTCATAAGTTCCATGAAGACTTTTGGAGCATTCACAAACCCCAAAGACATTAAAAAATAATCAAAATGGTTATAACATAATATGAAATCCATTTTTTATGACATCCGCCACTTTCACCCTGACATGGTGGGAATTATAACTACAGTCGATCTTAGAAAACCATTATTTCCCTATTAACCAGTTAGATAAATCCTCAATTTAAGGCAAAGGATACTTGTACTTGTTATTTAACTTTTTTATCTTCTAGTAATCGACACATAAATAGAGAGATCTATCGAAATTTTTCACCTACAAGATAGGGGAGGCCTAAGGAGAGGAACTCTGACAAATAAATATTTTGGATTCCAAATCATCCAATTATACATTTAATTCTATCAATTCGGTGGGGGCCATACGATATGAGGCAAGAGATATCGTCTGTGTTTATGGTGCTAGATCCATTGAGAACTGCACATCCCTCTCCATAGGTAGACGTGAAAATTCATTTAGAAAAACTTCTAGAAATTCATCCACCACTAAAGGTAATCTACACTCAGGGGCACTGCCATAATCACCTAATGCGAGCAATGATAACTGATGAACAAGATTGCCTAACTTTGGGAGTGGAGGTCCATTACGACCTAACTGAGGATCCCATTCACCATAAAAAACATGGTTACTTAAAAAAGGATCCAAGATACTCACCATACACCTATAATATTGGATATGTTCATAAAATTGTAACATCCAATCCGTTCCAAGGATTATATCGAAGGGGTTTATATCCAAGACTAGGAAATCCTATTCTAGATCAACCCCTGACATGGTGACTGGACAATATGAACATTTGAGGCCCTACTCATGACTCTTACCAAGAGGCACTACCCACTATATTTCATAAGACATGAGATCAATTGTAAAATTCAAGAGATTCACAAAACAAGAAGAGATAAATGAAAAAGAAGCACCAATATCAAACAAAGAAATAACTATAGTTGATGCAATTATAATGGTACCTTAAACTATAAAAGGCCCCACATCTGACTCCAATGGTGCTTGGTCTACTACACGATGATGTCTAGTCTTCACCTGAGTTTGAACATGACCAAAGAGATGTGGCTCTACCCTAAATTGAATTTGACCAGAAGATGATCTAGTTCTCCCACCACAACCACCAAAAAACGATACCACCATTCTAAATGGATATGACTTGGATAAAATCCCCTTGGAAGCTATGAATACTACACCACATTGATATGGACACATAACTTTGAAAAAATGTTGCTAGTGACCCATAGCTCCACATCAGTGGCAGGGTTTGGGAGGATATATACATATAAGTCTACTTTTTCCTATCTTTCTGCACTAATGGCACACAAATGACCCAGACTCATATTCCAGAGATGAATATTGTGAAGAATGATGTCATGAACTACCACCTCCCTTATTTCTCTACACATTTGACGTCCTCTTCTTCTCAGATGAACTATCACTGCCCATTATGGATATAACCCCAGAGGAACTAGGCCTTCCCTGATATTCAATATTCACCATACAAGAATGGACGACCAATTTAGAATAATTCTTCAGCTGTAATAGATAGTCCTGAGGATATATATTTGGTTATAACCCCTATCAAACATTTGATTCATGATCTTATCAATATAATGATCTTGAGTGTGCACCGAACTAGAATAACAAAGAAGTTATCATACTCCATCACAGGATAATCCTCCCAGACCGCACCCATTAACTCTCAGGATCTAGTATAGGACATGAACATTGGAAAATACTAGTCATTGAAGATAACATTGAAGTATTTCTAGTTCAACTTCACATTCTTCCCATCATGAACTGTATAATCCCACCACCTTCGACTAGGACTTTCTACCAAGAACGAGGTGCATTTCACTCTGACTTACTTAGGGTTTTCAAGAAATTAAAACATGAAATTTATCTTATCAATCCACTCCTCTTCTTCCTGAGGTTCTATGATAACTCTTAAATAATGGGTCTTGTTATTAAGGATATCCTGGGATTTTCTCTTCCTATGACCATGTTCATCTTCTCTAACTGGAGTAGGACCTGGACCTGCTCCCTATCCCAAAGGCTAAATAGAAAATACTAGATATTTTACTAGTCTCTAATCAATTTGTGAGGGGTAAATATCTCTCACCTCTTCCAACAGCTGCACAGGAAGTCTCTGGGGTTGAATCTTTCTACATAAGACAATAATCACAAAAAATTCCCTGAATACAATCATTCTAAATATTTTCAGCAATGAAAAAAACCACATTCCATAAATCCAAACAAATCAAACGCATTACAATATCATAACAACTAAACCACTTCACCTCAACTTGGTTTCCATGTATATTATACAACTTACACATCTCACCTAAAGGGGAATTCAAATAAAAATCCCAACATCCCATGGCGACCTGAGTTCTTCCTTAAGTTGTGCTGGCCAGGCACCCAACATGAAACCAGAACACCAAGTCCTATTAATCCTAGCTCTGGTCTATCTATACTCATCCCAAATAACATAATCCAAAAAGATAAAACCTCTTTTGATATCATTTTTGTCATGAACCAAGCTGGGACGTCATCTAAATCGGCACGTGAACTGATCTATGGCTTGGCGCAAAGGATGTTCCTAATCCCCCCGAGCTGGAAACAAGTATCTGGGTATCAATAATACAACATGGGAATGATTTAAACTAGTTTAATAAAAATAAACAACCAAAAATAATAAATAAATAAAAACTGAATGATCAAGACCAAAAATGACATACAAAATTTACAGATTCAATTTTTCAACTTTAAACTAAAACCCAAATGGGCTACAAACAAATAGGAAATAACAAAACTATCTCAAAAACCATGATGAGACAAGAGGAGCATCTTCTTTAATCCACCACCACAACACCTACAAAGGGAAACAACTTGGATCCAAATCCACCATCACTAAACACCTTTCCTTTACCAGTGCCCAACATAACCAAGTCTACTTACACCCAAAGGTGTAAGTACGGTGTGAGAAAAAACCTAGTAGGATGCCACCCAATAAGATATTCCATGCTATAAACAATTTAATATTAATAAACTTTCTAGTTTTTTAAAAGAAAAAATCGGTACATTCTTATTGAAAAAACATTAAAAGAAAACAATAATTCTTTTCAAATAACCAAAAAAAGAATATGGTATGCCAATGGTAAGAATGATATCACTATAGATCACTAAGTCATAAGAAAAACCTCTAAGAACTAGATTGAAATGGGACACTAGGTACATCATATCTCAGTGAAATTTGGTATAGCAACCATGACCATCATTTTTCTCATGCATGAGCCACTAGGAGGAGAAAACCCATGGGCCCAATGGTCTCTAATCATCAATATTATTTAGTTTGTGTTTTATCATCAATCATGTTAGATGAATCTGAGATGAACCAATTCTAATTTAACTAGCATACAATTCTTAGAATTCTCACCTAGTCACCGAGGTTTCCCTTTTGTGCTCAATTTTCATATCACATATCATATAACGCATCATTTTCACAATACACAAGCCAAACAATGAAACATAAATGATTAGCCACCACTTCCACAACAAAAACCCCTTTTTGGAACTAAACACACACAAAAACTATTTTAGAACCTGATTTTCATCACGTTCACAATTTAATAACCCTATTGAACAATTTATATAACATCTTCAATATGCACAATAAGGGTTTACACATGAAATACACCCTGCTACCTTTATAAAACCCCTTTTTATACATAAGCTTATCAAATACTTTCAAAAAAACCTTTCACACCACACACATAAATCATAGAACACATAAGAACACTCAAGATAGAATATTAAATTCTTCAAATAATGTTTGATCATGGAACCACCTACCTTGAGTGAATAAACATCCAAAATCCGGTGAAAAATATCAAATGCACCTCAATCGCACCATAAAGTGGAAATATTATACCTTATGAATCAATATTAAACCTTAAAAATCATGATCTAACCCTAAAAACGACACCATACCAACATGAGGAGTGAAACCCTAAGAAATAATATGGAAAAACCAAAAAATGGGGAGAAACCTGGAGAGGAGGGACTTACATGAGGGTTTCATAAAGAATCCAAGACAAATATCCCACCAAAATGGTCCATAAGGGAGGAAGGAGGAATGCGGAGGCAAGAATAGGGTTATAAATATAGATTGGGGGTGATTTTTGGTTTTTGGGGTTAAAATCAAGGAGATAGAAAAAGGAAACCCCAAATTTTAATAACTTGGATTGGTGCCATGGTTTTCCCATACAGTTTTTCAAACCGTGCCGCCGTCGTGCTCCCCTTATTATCCAAGAAGAACATGCTGCATGGTTAGCCCACATGATTTACATACCATGTGCTAACCATTTGATAAGCCTCTGTCCAAAAACACCACTTGGATGCATGGTTACTTGGGAGAGGGTGCACATTTTGAAAAACCGTTCACCATGTTGTTTACCCAAAATTTCTAATTTTCATCCAAAAACTAAAAGGAAACCGAATGGAAAAAAAGATATACCAAAAATCAATAGAAAATACCTCAAAATTAATCCATGTGTGTGATAATAATAACAAATATCAATACCATATTCTATAAAATGGGAAACAAAACCATCAATTATTTGTATGGCATACTATAGCCTTGTGAACCGATGTAATTCGTCTTCCCTCACCATCTCTCTTGGATGGTTATAATAATAGATTTAACACACACACACACACAATTATATATATGATATTTATTAAATTAATATATTTCTAGAATTATAATATCACATATAACTTTTTACCTTCTAATATGTTGGAAAACAATAACGCAACTTGTGTGTACGTGTGAACTACCGCCACTACATTGCAATGTGAAATGATTTTAATTTTATTTTGAAATGGAAGGTTAAGAGGATTTTTTAATGAAAATAAATTAAATATTTCATATTATAACGGTTCTTTAATTATGAGATATTATTTAACTTTATGATGTTTCAAATATAAATAGAAACAAAATTCATGCATATGTACGGCCTACCATCTCTATGAACAGTTTAACTCATTTTCCCATATCTAAATTTTATGGAATAATATAAACACTTATGTAATTATTATATCTTAAATTTATATAATTTTTGTCATTTTTGAGAGGATGTAACTAAGATAAATGTAGAAAGACCTAAATTACCAAACCAAAACATATATAAAAAACGAAGCAATTATCACTTGTAAAATTGATTTTAACAAAAAAATATAACAATAAATGGATCTTAAAATACTATAAGTAAATCATAAACAAGATGATATATATAATTATGGGTCTATAATGTAACACCCCAAGATTTTATGAAAAATATTCTTTTTAATATCATGTCTTGTTTTGTACGCTACACCAAAAGGGGCTTGCATAACATGCATCCTTGACTTGCCTTTCATTACATGCAATCATGACCTTCCTCGATAAAGTGTGTAGTACGCAATACCGAGTTTCACCAAACAACGATATGCTATTAAAATATTATTAAAAACTAGCCGTTATGAATAGTAATAACCACTTTTTGAAATTTTGTAAATTTTATTTTTCAAAATGGAATTCATTTTTGGATTCATAATATCGAAATTAGCTTAGGGTGAAATTTTGGTATGTTTCGGATAACTTTCATATTCTGATGAATAGTGAAAATTACTAAATTTTAATTAAAAACAACTTTTTTAATCAAAATAATTAATAGTGATAAATTATTAATTTGAGTGGTTTTAAAGTATATTTAGAATATATTTTTACAATTTAATACAATGTTGGTCATTGGATGTAATTTCACATTTAAACCAGATATAAACTAGTGTCAATCTTTTGATAGTTATTATCTCTTAAAAACACGCTATTTGTTTTGACGACGAGAATTAATTTTTAAATTAGTTTATGTAACTGATATGTTTTGAATTTGATAAAATAGACATCATTTTTGAATTCATAATATCAAATATAGCTTAGGCCTAATTTTTGGTATTTTTCTAGAAACTTTCATTTTTTGATGAATAGTGAAACCACTAAGTGGTAGTTAAAAAACTAAATTTTTTATAAAACATGATTTTACCACTTCTGTGAGTGGAATTTCGAAATCCGAGAGACATGGTTCATATCAAGGACTAAAATGTGGTACAATGAGATGAAAATAATTTTTGGTGAATAGTAACTTTTTACTTTTTTTTACCACGGTTAAAAGTAAATAGGGTAATTAAGGGTAAAAATGATATTATTATTACCCTAACACATGTCCTAATTCTATTGGATAACTGTAATTCGACCAAAAACAACCTTATGAATAAAATATGACCATTTAAGCCCACTTGGATTAGATTGGGACATTTATTATTAATTTATTTAAAGAAGGGTTAAAATAGTTATAATCAATGTTTAATAGGTAAATCATTTTTAATATAGGGTTATACATAAGATAAATTCGACTATAATTATTAATTATAAATCTAAAAAGATTTCCTACATAATGATATTTTATTTGTAATTTTTAGACTTTAAATAATTTAATTTCATTATGACACAATGTTGATGCAGTAAATATCTTAGTAATGAAATATTGACATAATTGATGTTATAAATACCAAAATAAATGTAATTTGAGACTTTTTATGAATTACACTAATTTTTTAGGTTAATATGACATTTTATTATTGATTTTAATAACTTTTTTCGAACTAATCATTCTGTTATTATTTTTACAAAAATCAATTACCAAATAGTGTCAAAATTGACATAAAATAGTTTTTAAAACAAATCTTATATTATTAATTGTTATTTTATTCATAAAAATATAAGGTTCATCCAAATGACTTAGATAAGGTTATATATATTAATAATAAACAACTTGAGGGTTCGTTTGGCTTGTTATAGTAAGTTTATTAACCTTATATTGTAATAACACAAGAAGACACAGTATAAGTAAAATTATTTAACTAAATGTTAAATCTAAATGATAAGGTTAAAATAGGAACCCAAACTTGTCTAAATTATATTGGATGAGAGGATTTAGACCCCTCCCCACCTTATATTCTAAATAAATCAATTTGGAGCTATTTAAAACCGAATATGACTATATAATAAAATAATAGTTTTAGTTTTCCAAAGGAGCCCCTCTCCTCCCTTATAAAAGGGCACCTCCTCCCTCTCTTCCTCACACCACTTTGAGCCCTCAAGCTAGGTCAAACCCTGCCAATTTATTCTCTCCACTTCCCTAGAGACATCCTAGAGGTCCTGGTCTTCTTCAAAGACCATCTTTAGTTCCCTAAAATGATGTCTCATAGAAGCGCTTCAAAGAAGAGGTAATGCCCCTTACCGATTCTTTCATCATTATTTCTTCTTCCACTTCTTCTTCCTTAGTTTTTTCATCATGAAGTAATAAAATCAGTATCACTCATAGAATGATATGTTATTATAAGTATGGAACAACCCTATTTCACTATCTATCCATCCCACGGAAAATGAAATCACCGCGCGTGCGTACGTACGGAATACCGTCTCCACGTCGTGGTGTAATCTATTTTCCACCACCACCTTACTTGGATGGGTATAATGGTGTAAATAATAACTATATATGATTATTGTAAAGTTATATTTATTCTAATATAGTATACATACACTCCAATACAGTCCCACGATCATGAGAACGATATCATCGCTCGTGCGTACGTACGGACTACCGTCTCCACGACACGATGAGATTCATTCTCCACGTTAACCATTCATGAATGATTATAAAGTATATATAATAATTAATCATGAAATATATGACATAATAATACTGGATTTATGTGTATATATATGTATGTCATCTACTTAATTCCATTCAACTCAATAAGGAAACAAAAACAGAGTTCATGCGTACGTACGACCTACCATCTCCATGAACAGTGTATTTCTTTCCATTTACTGATCTATTATATATATGTATATTCTGAATATATATTATATATAAATCATCTTTTACATTCTGGATTTAAGTAATCAGGATCTATGCAATCATATGAATAATTACAAGTTAAAACACGAACGACAAATGAGACAATTTTACCCAAAACGCTCTTTAACATGGAATTTACAAAAGAACGGGTAATATAAAGTCATAATTGAACCATATATGATCTCATAACAATGAGTATGATTCTGGAATAAGTCAATGACATTATTTAAATCATTGTACAGGAGTTTCAGACACTTACGAAGCAAATTGGACCTAAGGTAAGGGAAATATCAAAATCTCATTTTTAACCGAGATTGTTTATACTTTAAAATTTACTGGGGTGAATTTTATCATCCAAATACATGTTTCCTCAATATGTAATATTATTTCCGTCCACCTAAAATTGTTTAAATCCAATTTTACCCTTCGGTGAGTTTTTATTAAAGGATACGAAAGGAATCTTTTGTCGTTTTTCGTACGAGGTACTTTTTGACTTTTCCAAAAAAAGCACGAAGAATGTTTTTTTAACTTATACGGCATGAATGGATTTTTAAAACATTATTTCCAAGAATCTTCCTTTACAAGTTTTCAAGTTTATTTTTAATCAAATTCTTTTAGTTTAAAATTGTATGACATGTTAAGAAAGGAAACTGTTTTTGAAGTATAAATGATATTTTCCTAAAGAATGGAGTTCAAGTGTTTTATCAAAATTATTTTCCATCTAAGATAATATAGGGTTCTGTTTCTACCACTATTATTACATTGATTTGATTAGGTTGTGATGGAATTATTTTTATGAATTCCTTTATCTTATATGAATTGTTTTATGATGTCATGTTGTTTAAGAATCCCATTTTTATTACATGGGTTATGCAATGATGTATGATTTCTGATTTTGTGGCACCCATATGAATGGTATCATTATGAGATGGGTGGGACCTATATCTCCCTCCAATGCATTGGGTAAAGATTTTATATCTCATGAGATAGACATGGCTGGAACGGTAGGTTATACCGGTTCAGTGAAACAGGACTGAAACGAGGAATGAACTCTGTTCAGAAAGGGACATTGTCCACTAAGATAGTATTGGAAATGAGTCTTGATTAATAAGAAATGATTCTCTATGATTATGTGTGTATGACACAAAGTTTCATGTTTTATTTTATGATTATTTGGATTACATTTCACTACTACGATTTATCCCATGTTATGAAATTGTGATCTCTTTTGCAGGTTAAGATTTCCAAAAGATATGTTCTTATGAATATGATGTGATTGATATTTCTTTTGTTTACCCTTACTGAGCATTTGAGCTCACCCTTTTATGTTTTATTTTCCCCAGGATATAAATAACGGTTTTAGGTAATAAAAAAAGGGAAGATCTTTATGGGAGATGTTGAAGATCTTTCACCGTGATTAGAAGATTACGTTCCGAGTTTCCAAAGACACTAAACTATTACGGTCCTTGTGTGTGTGTTTTTGTTTTGTACTAAGTATTCCAAAAAAGTAATGTAATGTCCATGTATGTCAAGCATCGGGTCTCTACAGTTGGTATCAGAGGAAAGGTTTAGTCATCCTTTGGAAACTAGGATGTGAAAATGCTAGTGAGATCTCTAGAGATATTTCTAAGGTATGTCTTGGGATGCCCCTAAGGATAAGTATACGTATAGGATATAGTCCTAGAATTACGGTAACGATCTTAGAATTAATCCTAATATGCTAGATATTGAAGGTACTCCCCCTTTATTATATTGTTTTCCCTTGAATGATTTTTTCCTCTCACAATATTCTTTTTGGGTTTTAGATGATGGATGGAACCCGAAGGAACCGTGTTGATCAATGCAATGGAGAATGCAATGATTGTCCTCCTGAACAAACAAATGTTATGGGAGATGGAGTGCAAAATCTTATCGCTATACTTACACAATTTATGAATCATTCTAGACTTCCATATGAGCAGAGAAGGGAACAATATTCTATTGAGTCCTTCATGAGGCAACTTCCACCTTCTTTCAGTGGGCCTTCTGATCCACTTGTTGCTGAACAATGGATCAGTACCACTGAAAAGATATTTTCAGTTCTTCAATGTTCAGAACATGATAAAGTCATCTTAGAAGTATATCATTTGGAAGGTGAAGCTGATCAATGGTGGAATCTTATCAAGAATACGAGGCCAAGAGATGAAATTGAGTCCCTGGAATGGGACGAGTTCAAGAACTTATTTTTCAATAAGTACTTCCCTCGTATTCTTCGAACAAAGATGGAGAAGGATTTTCTTGAACTAAAGAAAAAGGATGATGAATCTGTTGGTGTATACGAAGCGAATTTGACAAAGCTTGCAAGGTATGCATCTGGCTTTATCATCCAACCTGAAAGTAAAGTTGATCGATTCTTCAGTGGCTTAAAACCAAATCTTCGAAGGGAATTAGCTATAAGAGACTTCAGTAGCTATGAAGAAATTGTGCGTTGTGCTATCAAGGTAGAAATGGAAGTTGGTGTTACTTATCCATCTAGTATTATTTACAAGAAACGAAAGATGGAGTTCAAGGAGAAATATCAGAATAATGGTGAAAAGAAGATGAATGTTTCCTTATGCTCAAAGTGTGGAAAGAAGCATGGTGGAGATTGTCTTAAAGGGACTAGAAAATTTTTTAAGTGTGGAAAAGAAGGTCATCGAGCAGCTGAGTGTCGAAGTAATGGAAAAAGGGTTTCTAATGATGTGAATAAAGAAAATACTGCAGAGAACACACCACCAACACTTCAATGATTCAAGTACAAGGAAATGGGGCATTATGCTAATAAATTCCCTAATCCAAGGGTTAGTGATGATCGACATGAGAAACCACTTATGGAAAAGGACAAAGGGAAGTCACATGCGATCACTATTGGCGATGTTGAAAATGAAAACGATGTGGTGGAATGATTAAGTGTTTATGTAATGGGATTCCAAAATAATGTTGTATATAGTATCATGGAATATTAGAATATTTATGTATTGGTCTATTGTGATTTTCAATAATTTTAATGGTACCGGTAACCATGGAAGTGATTGAGATATTTTTGGAAAAAAGATGATATGCGCATAATGAAGGGATAAGGAAAAATGAAATGTTTGACAGTATTTATAAGCTCCTGACTGATATAAGGAAATAGTTAAATCATGGTTTGAGGTTTTGGTATGTGAAAAGAGTTAACTTTTGACAGCACTCATGTTTTCACTAAGATTCAATGGGTATTAATTTTTCAAGAGAATACATGATTAAGGCCTTCAAATATTTGGAATGTGACCAACAAGACATATCTCATGATATATGGGGATCAACGATGGTATTAACATGCTTGTTATTTGAACTCTTTGGTAATCATTTTCACTATAATATGAGATTGGACAACAGTATTTTGGATAAGCCTAAATATTGGAATGGATTATGTTGGACATAAGTTAGTATTGTCTAAGGATAAAACTTTTTTTCGATATTTTTGATGGGATGTTATAGTAATGTAGTTTTAGAAAAAGGACAACCTGCAGGACGGGCGACAGCCCATCGCGTCAGACAAGGCTGTGGGAATCGAACCCACAACCGAAATGTGACTGGCCTTTATAACCTACCACTGGCATACAGGAAGTCCCTGGTTAGTAGAAACTAGTTTTATTTTATTAAGCGGTATGATATATGAAGTATAAGTTCATTTTTGGAACCATATACGATTAATCTAACCATAATATGGACTTATAACTTTTGCTAACCTTTTGTTTGAAACAGATGGAATGACCCATTATTCTATCACATGATCTTCTAACACAATAACAAATTCAACTTCATTTCTTTAAGGGATGAAGTGGAAATTGTTCAATTCATGAACAACAATGAGATTGTACCAAAATCTTGTAAGTATTTCTTTTAATTCATCAACTTTAGGGAAATGATCTTGAAAAACAAAAATGTTGTCCTAATGCCCTTATATGCGATAAATCAGATGGTACCCTAGATCATCAAAAATTTATGGCTTTGTGATTGTTGGATTTTTCATAGCCATGTTCCCTACCCATCAGAATATGACGGTTAGATTTCTCTTCCATATCCATATTTTCACTTATGTTCTCCTATGTGGAAACCCAGTGAATAGATTATTTGGGTAACCGTTACGTTTCTTACTTTTTTTTTAAATATTGGTTTTGGTATTCCTTTTTACGATGTGGGTTACTATTAAAGAAACTTTCGAGTAGTAAACCATTTATAACCCCGATGAATTTCGAGGGCAAAATTTATTTTAAGGGGGGTAGAATGTAACACCCCAAGATTTTATGAAAAATATTCTTTTTAATTTCATGTCTTGTGTTGTACGCTACACCAAAAGGGGCTTGCACAACATGCATCCTTGACTTGCCTTGCATTACACGCAATCGCGACCTTCCTCGATAGCGTGTGTAGTACGCAATACCGAGTTTCACCAAACAACGATATGCTATTAAAATATTATTAAAAACTAGCCGTTATGAATAGTAATAACCACTTTTTGAAATTTTGTAAATTTTATTTTTCAAAATGGACTTCATTTTTGGATTCGGAATATCGAAATTATATTAGGGTGAAATTTTGGTACGTTTCGGATAAATTTCATATTCTGATGAATAGTGAAAATTACTAAATTTTAATTAAAAACAACTTTTTTAATAAAAATAATTAATAGTGATAAATTATTAATTTTAGTGGTTTTAAAGTATATTTAGAATATATTTTTACAATTTAATACAATGTTGGTCATTGGATGTAATTTCACATTTAAACCAGACATAAACAAGTGTCAATCTTTTGACAGTTATTATCTTTTAAAAACACGCTATTTGTTTTGACGATGGGAATTAATTTTTAAATTAGTTAATGTAACTGATATGTTTTGAATTTGTTAAAATAGACATCATTTTTGAATTCATAATATCAAATATAGCTTAGGCCTAATTTTTGGTATTTTTCTGGAAAATTTCATTTTTTGATGAATAGTGAAACCACTAAGTGGTTGTTAAAAAATTGAATTTTTCATAAAACTTAATTTTATCGCTTCTGTGAGTGGAATTTCGAAAATCCGAGAGACACGGTTTATATCAAGGACTAAAATGTGGTTCAATGAGATGAAAATAATTTTTGGTGAATAGTAACTTTTTACTTTTTTTTACCACGGTTAAAAGTAAATAGGGTAATTAAGGGTAAAAATGATATTATTATTACCCTAACACATGTCCTAATTCTATTAGATAAATGTAATTCGACCAAAAACAGCCTTAGGAATAAAATATGACCATTTAAGCCCACTTGGATTAGATTAGGACATTTATTATTAATTTATTTAAAGAATGGTTAAAATAGTTAAAATCAATGTTTAATAAGTAAATCATTTTTAATATAGGGTTATACATACGATAAATTCGACTATAAATATTCATTAGAAAGCTAAAAAGAGTTCCTACATAATGATATTTTATTTGTAATTTTTAGAATTTAAATAATTTAATTTCTTTATGATACAATGATGATGTAGTAAATATTTTTGTAATGAAATATTGATATAATTGATATTATAAATACCCAAATAAATGAAATTTTAGACTTTTTATGAATTCCAAAAATTTTATAGGTTAAAATGACATGTTAGTATTGATTTTATTAACTTTTTTTTCGAACTAATCATTCTGTTATGCTTTTTACAAAAAACAATTACCAAATAGTGTCAAAATTGACATAAAATAGTTTTTAAAACAAATATTATATTATTATTTTTTATTTTATTCCTAAAAATCTAAGGTTCGCCCAAATGACTTTTATAAGGTTATATATATTAATAATAAACAACTTGGTGTTCGTTTGGCTTGTTCTAGTATGTTTATTAACCTTATAGTGTAATAACACAAGAAGACACGGTAAAAGTAAAATTATTTAACATAATGTTAAATCTAAATGATAAGGTTAAAATAGGGACCTAAACTTGTCTAAATTATATTTCATGAGAGTATTTCGACCCATCCCCACATTAACATCGAAATAAATAAATTTGGATCTATTTAAAACCGAATATGACTATATAATAAAATAATAGTTTTAGTTTTCCAAAGGAGCCCCTCTCCTCCCTTATAAAAGGGCACCTCATCCCTCTCTTCCTCACACCACATTGAGCCTTTAAGCTCGGAAAAACCCTACCAATTTCTTCTCTCCACTTCCCTAGAGACATCCTAGAGGTCCTGGTCTTCTTCAAAGACCAATTTTTGTGCCCTAAAAGGAGGTCTCAAAGAAGCGCTTCGAAGAAGAGGTAATGCCCGTTACCGATTCTTTCATCTTTATTTCTTCTTCCACTTCTTCTTCTTTAGTTGTTTAATCAAGAAGTAATAACATCAGTATCACTCATATACTGATATGTTGTTGTAAGTATGAAACAACCCTATTTCACCATCTATCCATCCTACATAAAATGAAATCACCGTGCGTGCGTACGTACGAAATACCGTCTCCACGCCATGGTGTAATCTATTTTCCACCACCACCTTACTTGGATGGGTATAATGGTGTAAATAATAACTATATCTGATTATTTTAAAGTGATTTTGATTCTGAGATAGTATACATACACTCCAATACAGTCCCACGATCATGAGAACGATATCATCACTCGTGCGTACGTACGGACTACCGTCTCCATGACGCGATGAGATTCATTCTCCACGTTAACCGTTCATGAATGATTATAAAGTATATATAATAAGTAATAATGAAATATATGACATAATAATACTTGATTTATGTGTATATATATGTATTTCATCTACTTAATTCCATTTAACTCAATAAGGAAACAAAAACAGCGTTCATGCGTACGTACGGCCTACTGTCTCCATGAACGGTGTATTTCTTTCCATTTACTGATCTATCATATATATGTATATTCTGAATATATATTATTTATAAATCATGTTTTACATTCTGGATTTAAGTAATCATGATCTATGTAATCATATGAATAATTACAAGTTAAAACACGAATGACAAATGAGACGATTTTACCCAAAACGCTCTTTAACATGGAATTTACAAAAGAACGGGTAATGTAAAGTCATAAGTGAACCATATATGATATCATAACAATGAATATGATTCTGGAATATGTCAATGACATTATTTAAATCATTATACAGGAGGTTCAGACACTTACGAAGAAAATTGGACCTAAGGTAAGGGAAATATCACAATCTCATTTTTATCCAAGATTGTTTATACTTTGAAATTTACTGGGGTGTATTTTATCATCCACATCCATGTTTCCTCAATATTTAATATTATTTCCATCCACCTACAATTGTTTAAATCCAATTTTACCCTTCGGTGAGTTTTTAGTAAAGGATACGAAAGGAATCTTTTGTCGTTTTTCGTATGAGGTACTTTTTGACTTTTCTGAAAAAAGTACGAAGAATGTTTTTTTAACTTATACGGCATGAATGGATTTTTAAAACATTATTTCCAAGAATCTTCCTTTACAAGTTTTCAAGTTTATTTTTAATCAACTTCCTTTAGTTTAAAATTGTATGACATGTTAAGAAAGGAAAATGTTTTTGAAGTAGAAAGGATATTTTCCTCAAGAATGGAGTTCAAGTGTTTTATCAAAATTATTTTCCATCTAAGATAATATAGGGTTCTGTTTCTATACCTATAATTACATTGATTTGATTATGTTGTGATGGAATTATTTTTATGAATTCCTTTATCTTATATGAATTGTTTTATGATGTCATGATGTTTAAGAATCCCATTTTTATTACATGGGTTATGCAATGATGTATGATTTATGATTTTGTGGCACCCATATGAATGGTATCATTATGAGATGGGTGTGACCTATATCTCCCTCCAATGCATTGGGTAAAGATTTTATATCTCTTGATATAGACATGGCTGGAACGGTAGGTTATACCGGTTCAGTGAAACAGGACTGAAACGAGGAATGAACTCGGTTCAGAAAGGGACTTTGTCCACTAAGATAGTCTTGGCAATGAGTCTTGACTAATCAGAAATGATTCTCCATGATTATGTGTGTATTCCAAAAAGTTTCATGTTTTATGTTATGATTATTGGGATTACATTTCACTACTATGATTTATCCCATGTTATGAAATTATGATCTCTTTTGTCGGTTAATATTTCCAAAAGATATGTTCTTATGAATATGATGGGATTGATATTTCTTTTGTTTACCCTTACTGAGAATTTGAGCTCACCATTTTATGTTTTATTTTCCCTAGGATATAAAGAAAGGTTTTAGGTAAGAAAAAAAATGGAAGATCTTTATGGGAGATGTTGAAGATCTTTCACCATGATTAGAAGATTACGTTCCGAGTTTCCAAAGAAACCAAACTATTACGGTCCTTGTGTGTGTGTTTTTGTTATGTACTAAGTATTCCGCAAAAGTAATGTAATGTCCATGTACGTCAAGATTCAGGTCTCTACATATAATATATTTATATTGAGACTATATTAATTATGTAAGAGGTGAGGACACATACGATTGAAATCGACCCTCTGGTAGGGGTCTCTCATCTCACTTTGACTTCCCAGTCATGTATGTAATATTCACCTCCTAGTTTTATTTTGTGGTCTATATAATAACCCTTTGATTTTTATATCATGAATTTCTTTATCTTCATGGAAAATAATTTTTTATCGGAAATGATATCTTTTATGGGGTTTATATTCATATGTTACCAAATGGGTAAAGGATTATGTTACTATCTCATTGTTCATAAGGATTTTTTATGATTAAGTATTTAATGATGAAATATTATGATCTATATTTCAGGAAACTAATTAATTTTATTATTATATGTTTATTTTTAGAGAATACATTTTTTCTTATATTTTTTCCCATTTGTGAACAAAACATATTGAAAGAGTGTTTTTAAAGAAAATAGAATTTATTTTTCTATTTGGTCAAAAATAATTTTTCTCCCATATCAATGTCTTCTAAAAAATTCATTTTTTTAAAATTATAAAAATAATTCACTAAATAAATAGGTACCCATGTTTTAATTTTTACAGAATGGTGTTAAATGAATCTTCTTTTCATTTTATGAATGAGGCACTTTTTAACCTTTATACAATAGCGTGAAAGGAATTTTTTTATCCTATAAGGCATGTAAAAAATTACCCTTAATCATGACCTCTCATTTATTTTAATATTTCATTACATGTTTAAAAGGATATTTTTAAAGAATATTTTTTCCTTAACATTCAAGAAATTTTTTATTTCTAAATGTAATTTTCCAAGTAGAAATGAAATTTTCATAAATAATTTTCTAATGAAATTTCAATGGTATTTATATTCATCAAAGACAACTAGTATAATTTAAATTATTCTACATTGAGGATATTTTGTAATGATATTGTCCATATTATTGTTCCAAATGGTTAATGATCAACATGACTGGGGATATACTATTTTGATACCATTAACCATATTACTCAAAATGGTTTCTGGATATGTTTATTGATTAGGGAAGTCATTGAAATTTCATATGATTGTTTTTAAATATGAATATTTAGGTTGATTATGCTTCAACCCTTACATTTTAGGAATACATTGGACTATTTTTGAGATTTTTTGGGCATTTTATATCCCTTTTATGCATTGGTTGGTCTCATGTGACAGACTAGCTTGGGTTTTTGGATGAGTCCTTCCCCATTTATGTAAGATTTATGGGGAAAAGGACATGATTGTATGATAATGATGTAAAAAATTTTGAGTTTTTTTCATTATGAGATTATGTATTGATGTCCCATATGATTATTCGATTAGTTAAAACATCCATGGTTAATTTTAAAAAACATTTGATTATTTATATGAAATTATTTGGTCATTATATATTCATTCCATATTATTATTCATGTTCATGTTATTAATTAAATTGCATGTGGTTTAGTTTTTAAGCATAATGTATTTATTATTCCTTATTCATGATAATATTTCCCTATATGAAGACCCTTACTGAGCATTTGAGCTCACCCCTTTCTGATTTTTTCCTTCCCAGGATACCAAGATGTTTATTATGATTGGTATATAGGTTCATGCAATAGGAAATAATGATTTACTCTAAGAAAATACATTTCATTATTTTATGTTTCTAATTTTAATTTGAAATACAATTATGTATCTAGTTTACTGATACTACTAAACTATTAAGTCTTTTGGGATATAATTCTTGGTATCTAATTTCAATATAACAAAGTAATCTCCAACTCTAGGATAAAAGGGTGGGATTCTTTACAATAAAACATATAATCAAAAACCAAGTGTGTTGGAACCTCTATGCCATAGTCATTTTCATAATCACAAATAATGTCAATCTATAGATTCTACAACCTCATGACATTTAATATCACTATGTAAATAAATTATTCAATAACTTATATTTATAAATACATATGTTTACAAGTATATTTTTATATGTATTTTTGAATGTCACTTAGTCATGTAATGTTATGTGTAAGACAATCTCTTCATAAGATTTTTAGATTTATTTTCAATGAACTGATGTTTGACACACTGATGTTCGACACACCGATGTTCGACACACCGATGTTTGACACGCTGATGTTCGACACCCTGAAGATGACACATCGAAGACGACACACCAAAGATGAAACACTGAAGATGACACACCGAATATGGCACACCAAAGATGACACATCAAAGATGATCAACCGATGAAAATGACTCACCGATAGTCATAAATAACTGTTTCATTTTAATTAAGTCAAATTTATTTCTAACAGTTTTATTTATACAAATTAATGATTCTCACATTATTTTATGTTGTCTGTAGGAATATCAGTAGACAATACGAAGTAAATTCACAAGAGGATATCTTCACGCCTACTGGACCATGATGTATAAAAGCATTACAAGATCAACCTAAAAGAGAGCTCTCTCAACCCACTATAAACAAAGGATGGATGTGGGAATATGCTAGATATTTCAAATATAAGAACTTGAAGATTATGTATGCAAGAAGCTTAATATTAAAAGCTGCATCCTACTGAAGCTTTTTGAACATCCTGACATCGAAGAGCTGAACCTCTACACCCCTGGAAGCTAGATTATAGAGACTATGATACTATTTTTTGGAGCCATCATCCATAACATGACTCAAATATCATTTTCTCTACATCCATTGAGTCAAGATCTTTACTACACGACACACAAAGATTTCTAAACTCTAGTTTTTTACTTTTATAACTCCTTTATTTTCTTGAGTTTACTTTTCAAGCTGTGTGTGTGGATATGTTTGTTTCACACACACTGTATCATGAGCTTAACTGAAGGATACTAAAATATCCTCACACTCAATCCCTTTCTACTCTTGTATCCCACATAGAATTGTGGAAGAAATTATGTGTGACCTGTTTATTAGTTTTTCCGGCGAATAACTATGGTAGAGGTCAAGTGTGACCTGGAAAGCCCCGTGTACTATTGTGAACCCCAATCCAGTGCGTGGATCAAAAGTTTGTTAATATAAATAGCTTGGTGGAAGGTGGTCACCAAGTGAAGTGGACTAAGTCTCAACATGAGACTGAACCTCTTTTTTAACTGTTGTTGTGTTTGTCTTATATTTTTATCTATTATGTATTTCTTTCATTAAGATAAACAGAACATTGTTATGTAGTTTAGCATGTGTTTATATCTATTTTGAATCCGTATATTAGTTTCAAAAGTTTGACTAATCTTTAGATTGGTAAAACTGAGAACTAATCAATCTTTAGAGAAACTAATTTTACATTTAGGACATATATAAATTCCCCAAAAAATAAATTTGATTTCATTTTTATATAAGGATATTATTTTAAAGAACCAATTCTAACAGAAATTTTTATAGATACTCAATTGACCCCCCTCTTGAGTCATCAACTCTGACCAACATTTGGTATCAGAGGATTAAATGTTTTTTTTAGTTTTCAAATATTTTCAACTGTGATTATAGTTGTTTTTCAAAGATCCCAAAATTTCTTTTATTTCTAAATTTTCATCTCTTTGACATTCTCCTACAATCATTATCATGAAAAACAGATTAAAAGGGGAAGATACTAATAGAACACCTTTCTTTAATGAAACTAACTATGCTCAGTGGGAGCGTAAAATGAAAATACATCTAAAAAGCATGGGATTTGATAACTAGACTGCTATTGAAAGTAAATATACATTTCCTGAAACTGCTAGAAACACTTGGGATGAACCTACCAAGACTTACTATAACAATAATTGTAAATCAATGAATTCTCTGTTCTATACACTAGGAGATGAAGAGTTTAACCGTATCTCTGCTTGTAAAACTACACATGAAATCTTTCACTCTCTATATGTTTCTCATGAAGGAACATCTAATGTTAAAGAAATGAGATTAGATACTTATAGTATTAAATATGGCAACTTCATAATAAATCCTGATGATTCAATTTCTGATATGAATCTCAGGTTCTATGAAATTGTGAAGACCATGATTTCCTTAAGATGGGGAATAATATCCAAAGATATGATCATGTGAATTATACGATTCTTATTAGAACAATGGCGTGGAACGTCTGTGCCTATTAGATATCGTGTGATATTGATAAGAAACCAGTGAAGGAATTTATTGGAAAATTAATGATGCATGAAGATTAATTAAATGTAAATAAAGAAGGGGATGAACCAAAATGAAATTGTGTAGCCTTTAAGACAACTGATTATAATAGTAAAGATGAAGAGAAAGTTCAAGCTGCTATTGAAATCTCAAGTAGTGATGAAGTATCTTTAGATAGTGATGAAGAAATGTCCCAGCTGGCGAGACGATTCAAGAAATTTTATAGGAAAATAAGATTTTCAGAATTCCCAAATATAAAAAAAGTATGATATCAATGGAATTGGAAAAAGGATTGGAATAAAAATGGTAAATCAAAAGATTTAATTTTCTACAAATGTTAAAGGAAAGGACATGTTAAGGCTGACTATCCAAAGATAAAATATATGAAAAAGTTTGAAAACAAGGATAGAAGGTATAAGAATGCTTTGAAGGCCACCTAGAGTGCCTCCAAGGATATATCAAGTGAATCTGGACCTTCTCAGAACGAGAAAGATGTTATGGATAACATGTGTTTTATGACAAACATAACTGAGGTAACCTTAGACTCTCAGGTACATAATTCTTATTATTGTGAAACTGAGTCTGATAATATGAAAAATAATGAATTATTCGAATATTGAAATATGCTAGAAGAAACATGTAATGAGTTGAAAGATAATTATAAATCATTGATGTAACAACATGCTTTTAGTGCGACTTCTAATGACAAACTTATAACTGAAAAACAGAAAAATGCTCAACTTCCCAAGGAAAACAATGAGTTAAAAATGTCTAATGAGCATTTGAAGAAAGACTGAGAAAAGTTTACTAATGGGAAATATGTTCTTACTAAAATTCTTGGTAAAAAAAATAGATCCTAAGTATTCTTCTATGATAGGATATCAACCAAGATAAATAAATTTATCCAAATCACGTTTTGAACCATTTTTGGAAAATCTGCTACCTTTTTCAAAAACCATAATTTTACAGCATGTTCATGTTCTAAAAATTCGTTTTCTACATCTAATTCTTCAAAACCAAAAAGATTTTACTTTTCAAACACTCTATATTATGCATATAAGAAACCCATAAGATTGTTTTGGGTACTTAAATCTTATGTTTCTAATGTATGTGGACCTAGACAAATATGTGTACCAAAGTCATTTCTTGGTTAAATTGTTTTGTAGGTTAACTGCCTAAATAGCTCCTGTAAAAAGTTGTGGTACCTGGACAGTGGGTTTTAATGTCATATGATAGGGGTCTATTCAATATTTAAAAGTCATATTAATATTAGTGGAGGACATGTCACATTTGGTGACAATGGTAAAGTAATAATCATCGGCCTAGGCTAGATTGGTAACCCTAACTCTATTTCAATTTCTAAAGTACTGTATGTTGATGGATTAAAGTATAACCTTCTCAACATATCTCAATTGTGTGATGATGGATTTAATGTTAAATTCAAAAATTAATCATTCCATGTTTTTTATGTCATGAATAATTTTGTATTTATTTCTCTTAGAAATGATAATGTATATGCTATAAATCTAGACACACTAGCCTCACAGAAGTTCTCTTTTCTAAATTCCTTTCACAAAGAGTCTTGGCTCTGGCATAGAAGACTAAGACATTGCAACAAACACTCTCTTATAAATTTATCTCTAAAAGGATTAGTTATAGAATTTCCCAAGTTATAGTTTCCAAACAATAATGTTTTTAATCCTTGTCAAAAAGGAAAGCAACATTAAACTTCTGTAAAACCAAAGAAAGAAGTAAATTCTTCTCAACCTCTTGAGTTGGTTAAAATTGAGTTGTTTGGATCATCTAGAGTTTCATGTCTCAATGTGAATCACTATGTTTATGTTCTTGTAGATGATTTCTCTAGATACAGTTGGACCTTTTTTTTAGCTCATAAAAGTGAATCATGTTCACATTTTACCAAGTATGCTAGGTCTGTAGAAAATATCAGTGGTTTTAAGATTGAATCCTTAATAAGTGATCATGGTCATGAGTTTGAGAATCATGATTTTGAATCATTTTTCTCACAAAATGGCTATAATCATAATTTCACTACTCCTAGGACACCTAAAAATAATGGTTTGGTACAAATAATAAATAGATCCTTACAAGAAATTTCTCGGACTATGATTAATGAATATGATCTACCCATTTATTTCTAGGATGAAGCTACTAATACAACTTATTACATAATAAACAGAGTCTTAATCTGATCCATCCTTAAGAAAACTCATTATGAGTTGTGGAATAATAGGAAACCCAATGTAGGTTCTTTTAAAGTGTTTGGATGTAATGATTATATTCCGAACACTAGAGATAATTTAGATAAATTTTCCTCCAAAATTGATGAAGGAATATTTCTTGGATTTTCTACATAAATTAAATCCTATAGAGTCTTTAATAAGAAAACCAAATGTGTGAAAGAATCTATGAACATCAAGTTTTATGAAGTAGATCCACATGATCCCAAAACCTCACTAGAAAATATTGAAGAGGATATGTCCAATCTAGACATTAATGATAAAACATCAAATCATCATGTGAAGGAATCTGTAAAAACATCATGTTATAAAAATTCTCTAGATCCTAACTATAGTGAACCAGATCATCCTGAAAAAACTTAAATCTCAAGTCCTACCTTCTCTAGACCATCTAGGACCCTTAAGAATCATCCCTTAGATATTGTAGTTGGAAATTTAGACAGAGGAACGCAAACAAGATCTTCCTTGAGAAACCAAGTTGAACATCAATCTTTCTTGTCCCAACTTGAACCTGAAAATATCAATGACGTAATCAATGAAGAATTATGGATAATGTCCATGCTAGAAGAACTTAATCAGTTTGAAAGAAATATAGTTTGGAATCATGTATATAGATCGAAGGATACTTTTACCATAAGAACCAAATGGGTGTTTAGAAATAAAGTAGATGTTGCTAGAAATATAATTAGAAATAAAGCTATACTAGTTTCACAAGGATATAATCAAGAAGAAGAAATTGATTATGAAGATACCTTTGCACCAATAGCTAGACTTGAGGAAATTAGAATCTTACTTTCCTTTGCAACACACTTGGATTTTAAACTTTATCAAATGGATGTCAAAATTGAATTCTTAAATGGTTATATAATTGATGATGTTTTTGTTGAACAACCCCCAGGTTTTTAAAAATCCCCATTTTCCAAATCATGTGTTCAAATTATCAAAAGCTTTATATTGTTTGAAACAGGATCCAAGAGCTTGGTATGGAAGGTTGAGTAAATTTCTTATTTCTAAAGGCTTTACAAAAGGACTCGAATACCCTACATTATTTATAAAATAATTTCAAAAGAAGTTTTAATAGACCAAATATATATAGATGATATTATCTTTGGATCTTCTAAAAACTCTTTATGTAATGATTTTTCAAATATAATGAAATGTGAGTTTGAAATGAGTTTAATTGGAGAACTTAAATAATTTCTTAGATTTCAAATATTTTAAAATAAAGAAGGTATTATTTTATATCAAAGTAAGCACACTAAAGATCATTTGAAAAGATATGTATTTGATAGCATTAAGAGTAGCGAAATCCCTATGAGTTCTACATGTAAGCTAGATCTTGATGAAAATGAAAAACCAGTTGATTAGACTGCTTATAGAAGAATGATCGGATTTTTTCTGTACAAAACTTATAGTAGGCCAAATATTATGTTTAGTGTGTGTATGTGTGAAATATTTCAAGCAAATCCTGAAGAGTCACATTTAAATGTTGTTAAAAGAATTTTCAAATACCTCAAATATACCAGTAATTTAGTATTGTTCTATCCTAAAGGAAAACCTTTTTATTTAGTTAGCTATTTAGATACTGATTTTGGTGCATGTAAGTTATATAGAAAGTGTACCTATGGAACATGTAACATTTTGGGAAAGTCACTAATATTGTGGTGTAGTAAAAACCAAAATTCAGTTGCATTATCAACTGCTAAGGCAGAATACATTGCTATTAGAAGTTGTTGTGCAGAAATTTTGTGGATGAAACACACCTTATTAGACTATGGATTTCAATTCAGACATTTCCCCCTAAAATGTGACAACACAAGTTATATTAAAATTTCTAAGAATCCAATTTCTCATTATAGAACAAAGAATGTTGATACAATACATCACTTTTTTGAGAGATCATTATCAAAAAGGTGATATAACTCTTGAGTTTATTGGGAATGAGCATCAGCTTGCTGATATATTCACTAAAACCTTAAACTCTGAGAGAAATAACTAAATAAGACATGATCTAGGAATGATAAATTTCTAAGATCCTTGAAACTGATCTTGTCAAACCGATCCCTGAAATCGATCTTTTCAAACTAATCCTTTGAACTGTTCTTGTCAAAATGATCCTTGAAACCGATCTTGTCAAACTGATCCTGGAAACTGATCTTGTCAAACCAATCTTTGAAACCGATCTTGTCAAAATAATCTTGTAAAACCGATCCATGAAACTGATCTTGTCAAACTGATCCTTGAAACCGATCTCTTGAAAGTGATCTCTTGAAGCTAATCTCTTGAAAACGATCTCGTGAAACTGATTTCTTGAAACCGATCTCATGAAACTGATCTATTGAAACAGATCTCATGAAACAAATCTATTGAAACCGGTCTCTTGAAACCGATCTCTTGAAATTGATCTCTTGAAACTGATTCCTGAAACTGATCTTCTGGAACCGATCTCCTGAAACCGATCTTCTGAAACCAATCTTCTAAAACCGATCTCCTGAAACTGATTCATTGACATTGATGTTTTTTTGTCTCTATTGTAATTCTCTGTATTTTAAATAAAATGATGCTATTTTGGTATTCTTTTTGTCGTGTTTAAATTTTATGATTTACTATTTACAATCCCTAAATGATATATTAAGTTCAATTTATCCCAACATTTCACCTTCCAAATGCTGTAAATACTTCTACCCTTTGGCACAATATCCCCTAACCCTCATCATCTAGACTCTTTTGGAATTCGAAACCTCGAAATGGAAAGGAGCAAGTTCTCTATGGAAGATCAATGCAATTCTCTGTCTGCTAAGCATCAGAAAGGTGAGTCCAGTGGGACTGAAAAACCAATCTTGGAAAGCCGAGTGGTCATAGCTGAGAAGGAAGTATCGGCAGAGTGGCTTCTATCAAGCCATTTATTTTCATTAAGAGTGATGGAATATCAATGATGGCTGAGCTAGTTTGATAACAATTAAAGACCTTATTATCCCTAGCTAGTGCATGAATTCTATCAACATTATAAGATATCTTTATAAGAATCTGACGCAGTAAGGTAGAAGTCAATGGTGAAGGGAAAAGAAATAAATTTTTCATCTAAGGAATGGGTTCAGTGCTTGGAGATGCCTCATGAAGGTGTCTATAATGATTATCCAGGTAATATTCCTCCCTCCACTGATTAGTTTTCTTATGAAGATGCTCTAAAGGAGATGACTGGAAATGGAGAATCTAGGACGACTATTTCAAGTGAGTTTGAAGGGGAAATCAAATTATTGTTTAAGTTTATACAACATCAATCTGCCCAAGGAAGGGAGATTTATTGGCTGTGAAGTATCAGGATGTATTTGTGCTCTATCTGTTGAAACATGGAATAAAAGTGAAGCAGTGTAGGAATCTCATGGTGTGTGTCTTTGATTTGATAAAACATTCCAAGAAGGCAACATTTTTGTACTACCTTAGGATGATCACTGCCATGCTAAAAAGGTTAGGCTATGTGGAATATGGAGATAAAGTGATAAGTGCTTGTAGTGGGTTCTGTATTCAAAAAGACATTTGTAAAAGTATGAAGATCTTATAGAACCCTTAGAATAAATATTGGGAAGGTGATGGGAAATGGATATATGCATATTTCAATCCAATTGACAATCCTACCAGACCGATGGATCATCTTGATCCCAGTCTCAAACCAGGAGAGGAACCAGTTTATTATGTGGAGGAAGTAGAGACTGAAGTGCCAAGGGAAGAAGGATGCCCTTTTGATGAAAGGAGTAATCCTGATATTACAGAAATCCCCAAGGTCATGTATTATAGACCTTCTAGTCCACCTTTATACTTACCCACAAGAGAATATGTGTTAGGTGATGAGGATGAAGAAGAGACTGAGGTTACTGGTGTTGAAGATTATGTATGTAAATAAGATGAGGAGTCAGATGATGATGATAAGGATGAAGGAGGAAATGATGAACATGTATGTGATTATATAAAAGTGGGACAACAAGTGGTGGATAGATCTAGTGAGGAATCTGTACATGGATCTGGTGATGGTGTTGATCCTATTGAACATGTGGTTGGTGATCATAGAGATGTTAATCAGGATGACATGTCACCCCATCCAAATTATGAAAATCAAAACATCATTTAGGAATTTAATGAACTTATCGATGGTGGCCCTGAGGAAGTAGCTGGGGATCTAGTGCCTCAAATAGAGGAAGTGCCTGAAGAAATTGAAGTGGATAGAGATCTTGTAGAACCTAAAGTTCAGTTGGTTGCTATACCCAGAAATGTTGTTATGGTTGGAGGACTGAATGAAGAAGTTGATGAAGATAATGTTGTTCCTGAGCCTCATGGAAGAAGGATCAGAATTAATACTGCTAATCCAAGAGACTGGACCTGTACTAGAGAGTGGAATAATGATCTAGGATACATTATTTTTGGTTTGGAGTATGACTTAGATGAGGAGAGGGTGTCTCATCCTCCTGTTCCACAAGTCCAAGCTGAACCAGAACCTGTTGCACTTGTTCCACCAGTTTCACCTGCAACCGTAGAGCCTGTAGCACAGACCTTGCCCAGTGATTATGTCACTAATTCCAATTTGGAACTATTAAAATTTGATATATGTGAGTTAGTGAAAGCCTTAGTTGGATTAAATAGTGAATCCTCCACTTCAATAGGTATTTCAGATGTTGATGCAGTGAAGATTTCCAGAATGGTGATCCAAGAGATTCAATCAAATCTCATTACCATAGTAGAAACAATTATTAGGCACAATACATTGTTGAAAGACGAAGTAAGAAAGATGAGAAATGAGTTAAATTCTCTAACCTCTGACTTCAAGACCTCCTTCAGTGGTGTTCATGAATATCTCAGGAACTTGGTGACTCATCTACTCAGTGTGGATCTAAAGAATTTTAAAGAGGAGCTTGGAAAAATGTTAACTGGCCCATCTAGATCTAGAAGTGGGAAAATGTTGTTACTGATTTGGATTCTCTCAAAGTTGTGATGAGAGAGGAACTCCAATGTGATTAGAGTGTTTAAGACAAAGAAACTCTTGAAAAGGTACACAGAAATACATACCTTGTGTACAATATGGTCAGGTAGTGCACAAATGATGCCTCTGCTGCTCAGAAGGAAATTAGAGAAAAGGTGGATAAGTACATTACATAGATTTATACAAAGCAGTACCTAATAAATAGCTTCAAATTTCTATCATAGAGTCTCATAATACCGCCTATATTTGAATCCTTCAAGAAGCAAGTTACTCAGTTGAAGTATTTTAACCCTTTACTGAATAAATTCATGGAGAATAAGGATGACATTGAGAA
The DNA here is from genome assembly GCA_963277665.1 of Viscum album. Taxonomy (NCBI): domain Eukaryota; kingdom Viridiplantae; phylum Streptophyta; class Magnoliopsida; order Santalales; family Viscaceae; genus Viscum; species Viscum album. The sequence goes on along the minus strand of OY728127.1, from coordinate 1,511,210,454 downwards.
ATATATTCAATATGTTGGGGAAATCATTAATGATTTCATCAGTATCCTTAAGACATATCTACATGTCCATGATCATGAAATTGTGGTCCCTCCAACTACTTCCATTGGTACTCCCTCTTGGCCTCCTACTCCAATGACTATCTCTCAGGCTATTTCCCAGATTCGACTCGTCATTACAGAACAATCTCCTAGTCGCGTTTTATCAGAGAAAAGGCCTAGTATTGTAGCCAATGCCCCTACAGGTGTCGCCCTACCTGGTGTTATCTTTAGACCATATAGCATCCCACCTTTTTATCACATAAACTTTCATTACATTTTACAAAACTGAGGATCTTTAAGGTTTAGTGTCTTGGAAACCTGGAACATAAAACATGAAAACATAAAACATTCTTCTTAAACACTTGAAAGGCTTCTCTTCATGTTCATCATAGTTTCGTTACTGCATCTCATAACCTGGGGACATACATCAAATGAAAGGGTGAGCAGAAGGCCCAGTAAGGGAAACAAGGGAAACATTTAACATGTGAACTTGAGATACATCAACTGTGTCATGAAAAAGAACATTAAGGCATGAGAAAGAAATCATGTGGCATATCATAATAAAAATAACATTTTTCATAACTTTAAGATGTGGATAAATCATTTAACATAGACAATCATGAACATATCACCAAGGTCCATCCCCAAGGTGTCATTTGAAAATTACCAAGGTTATTCACCATGATATCGTGAAAATTGTAATCTCTAGTGGTTACATCATTACCCAATGAATTGGAGCGCTATCAGGGCACACCCTTAAATTTTCCTTTATTATCATGTTATCCACATATATCATCATAAATAATTTCATAAACAACCCATATAGCATAAAAGAAATGGGTTTCATTTCATAATCATAACATTTTAAAAACTGCTTTAAAGACATGATCTTTACATCACTTTAAACCCACGGAAAGGGAAAGTGGGTATCATGTATGTAAATCCCAGAATTTAAAATAAAACATTTTGGTATATATGTGAATACCCATGTATAAATAAGAGATTTCATATAATAATTTTGAGAAAAATAGAGAGGCATTTTGAGACGAAAATTCTGCAGCACAACGGCTACGTTACAGGGTCTTAGAAAACGCTGAAAAGAGAGGGGACATGGGTCAAACATTCATAAATGACCCATAAAACAGTATAGGGACAGAATATAAGGGATTTAAGAACATGGTAAAGATATTTGAAAATATACCATATGAAATGAAGAACATGAAAGGAAGACAAAAATATGATTTCACTTATGAAAATTCCGTAGCCCAACGACGTCACTTAAAATTCAACAAAAATGAATTGATGAGATCAAATAGGGTATCTCATCATATGAACATAAAAGATCATTATGATAGATATATATATCATACCACAAAATAATACAAAAGTAACTTTAAATACTTGACATGAAAGTAGGTCTTTGAAAAATGAGAAAGGCGAACGAATCCCTTAAAAATTCGGCAGCCTAACGGTGTCAATTAAACTTCAACCAAAAATGAATTGACAAGATAAAAATAGGTCTCTCATCATATGAACATAAGGGTTCAGTATTATAGATATAGAGATCATACCCCAACATAATAAAAAGGAACTTGAAAGACTTGACATGAAAATAGATCTTGAAAACGAGAAGAGTGAAAGAATCCCTTAAAAATTCGGCCGCCTAACGGCGCCACTTAAAACGTCAAAATACTGAATTGAAGAGATAAAATGGGGTTTCTCATAATATGATCATAAAAGATAAGAATGATAGATATATAGATCATACCCCAACATAATAAAAGGAACATGAAAGACTTGATAAGAAAATAGAACATGAAAATGAGAAGGGTGAAAGAATCCGTTACAAAAATTTCGGCAGCCTAACGGCGCCACTTAAACTTTCATAAAATGAAATGATGAGAGTAAGATTGGGTATCTCATCATATGAACATAAAAAGGACAGTATAATGAATATAAAATACCATCCTCCAAAATATGAACATGGAGCATAAAGGAAATGACATAAAAGATATCACTTGAAAAGAAAGAGAGGGGGTCAGATCCCTTACCTTAAAACGTAACTCTTAAAACTCAAAGGTTGGGACCTTGAGGGCTTGGGGGAACCTTGGGAGGACTCCTTGGGAGGCAAGGAGACCAGAACTTCGTTGGGGGAGGGTTGGGAGGGAAAACTAAAGGAGGAAAGGGTGGTTATTTATAGGGAAAGTGAGGGGACAATGCATTAATGGCCAAGGGTCACCTCAAAAGTGGTTTTCTCAAAAGCATGGGCCCTCCCATGGTACTTCCCATGGAGTTAGGCCACATGGGGACCCCCACACAATAATTAATCCTCTTTAGTCGAACATCCCTTAAAATATCTCATGACATCATCATGACACAGTTATGATGTCATTAAACATACCGAAACCCTAAAACTGTATTTTTACTATTCATTGAAAATTCAACTTTCTCAAAAAAATCCCAAAATTTCACATTAACTAAATATCAATGCTCTGATTTCAAAAATGAACTCCATTTTATAAAAATAATTTTCTAAATACTTTTAATTTTATTTTTAAATAAATACACTATTCACCGAAAATTCATTTTTTTCAGAAAAATCCCCTAAAATTACCATAACATAATATCGATGCTCTGAGTTCAAAAATAAAGTCCATTTTATAAAAACAATTTTCTAATTATTTTTAATTAAATTTTTAATTAAAAACACTATTCAATCGAAAAAACTAATACTTGACTAATAATTAATGAAACCGTTATTTACCCATTTTATTGAATCTCATTACTTAATCAAGGTGTCTAAATTATATTAAAACTTTCTTTAAGTGAGATTACTAATCCATTTGGACACATTACTAATTCTAATCATAAAATCACTATTCATAATTTACTATTCAACAAAAATTGTGTTGATCTTATTAGACTCTAAATTTATTACTGAACATAATTGTAGAAGACCATTTTTTGAAAATCATTACACATTTTTAATTATTTATGGTTTACATAAACATTTTTTAAAATATCATTTCTCTAAAATTCACCAAAAATATGCATACTATATTTATCCGGACATTTGAAAAGCCATAAACATCATCGTAGGAAGAAATCCCAATTTTTATTTAAAACAAAAGATTAGACAAGGCCGTTACGGTCTCCTTACATAGCCCGTTATCACACCAGCATAGGACCTAAGTGTAAGGTGTGATAAGGTGAGAGAATCCGAGGGAGGCTCGACCAACATCGCACGAGTAGTAATTTCTATCAGTTTGAACTTCTCGCGAAGGAGATTCCGTTCTAGCTTCACACGATGAAGTTCGGCTTGGGTTTGGTCCAGAGCAAAGCCCAGTGGTGCTACCTCCTTCCAAAGTTCTGTTAGATGGGCTTCGATCAGTCCAAGACTACTAGGAGAGGATATCGAATCTTCTTTCTATATTAATTAACCAAGATTACTTGTATTTAGAGACAATAATCAAAACGTTTAGTTTTCAGCGGTCATATTGACCAATGGTCATATAATAGTCAAAACCCAACGATCTCATTTTAATTATACCCATGTTATCAAATGAAAAAGTTTTGTTGAGTATAAAAATAAAATAACACATAAAATTAGGAAACAAGATTTATTCAAAATTTCGGGTCGTTACAATCTTCCCCCCTTAATAAATTGTGTCCTCACAATTTTTAAAAATTGGGTTTTGAAATTTCATTGAATGTCCCACATCGGAAAAGGAGTCAGTAAAACTATTACTTTAAAAGAAAGAAAGAGAAGTATAAAGGTCACCCGAGTTAACCCACACTAGGATTCCATGTTGGAAAACATGGACATGGAGGAGAAAACAAAGGGTGAAGTTCTGAGGGAGAGTGATAGAAAACATGATTAGGAGAAAGTTAACCATAAGAAAATCCCAAACTTATGATGTGTGTAAATGGTCTTTGATTACCTAGTAGGAAATGTAAACCAACAACGTTTTTGTTTTACATTTCTTTTCATAATTTTGATGAATTCATTTACTACATAGAACAAAAATATAAGGAAATATACCTACCTTCATGTAGAGTTTCATCCTTTAATAAGTTTATACCAAAACTAATCTTTTCTCCAAACGATGATCATTCAAAACTACTTGGTCTCATCAAAACACAAGAATAATCTTCTAGAGAATCACGTATTACACAAAAGAAAAACTATCTATCTTTAAACATTTATCCCAATAATATAAAGGGTAAGATAAAACAACTCTTCAAAAATAAAGATTCCCATAGGAAGGGAAACTACTTTTAAATCTTCAAAGTTCCATGGTACTACCCAGAGTTCATCATAGAACATTTCGTAAGTAATTGTCCTTCAAAATCCTCAAAATAACCCAAACTAAGATTGAAACCCAAATACAAGAAGGACTTGATAACATAGTCTTCCAAGATAAACTTTATCATTCATCTCCAAACAACATCAACCACTCCTAACATCTTATAACCAAAGTAACTAACCTAAACATATTTTCCCCAAATAGGTCAATCATTTCCATAAGTAACCTATAATACCATAAGTTCTCCTTAAATTCGTTGAATCTTCAAAATATAATTCAACCTTTACTCCTCAAAGAAAATACCGTAGTAATCTATTTACCTCGATCAAAAAGGGTTCCCAAAGTAGTGAACGTATTCCAAAATAATAATCATCTTTTAATACCCTAATCATCTCTGTCATATTAATACGGAAATCGTCACATTTTCTATCACATTGGTTTTTGGGACATGTTCTTCCATTTCCCACCATTAACTAAGAAAAGAAAGTATAATTTGGGGCTTAAACACTTAGCCAATAATCATGAAAAGGAACTTAAATCATATAAGGATAACTTGTAGAAGAAAAGTATACCCTGACTTGTGATCCCCTAGGTTTCAAACTAGGTTATCCATGATCATATATCCTTATGTGAATCTTTATTTTATTTTATCGTTGTTCCTTTAATAATGGTTCATAATAATCTTATGAATTTACCAAAGCATATCCCCCGGGAGTGTCGTAACCAAGAGTGCAGCAAGGCCCGTTGTCGTGTACCAGTTCCCGTTCGAGTCTAGTTCAAAGCGGTGTTTTCGGGTTTTACCCCTACGTACATCTGTGCCAGAGCCATCTCTACCTGCTCGTATCCAGACAGGGATGTATTTGCTTGGAAACCCCTTACTCAATACTCACCAAAATACCAGGAATATTTCTTATATATAAACATTTTTATAGGCTTCTTCCTAAAGTTTCCATATCCTAATTTCCATAAATAACTAAATAATACTTTGATACCAAATATTGCATCCCACCTTTTTATCACATAAACTTTCATTACATTTTACAAAACCGAGGATCTTTAAGTTTTAGTGTCTTGGAAACCAGGAACATAAAACATGAAAACATAAAACATTATTCTTAAACACTTGAAAGGATTCTCCTCATGTTCATCCTAGTTTTATTACTGCATCTCATAACCTGGGGACATATATCAAATGAAAGGGTGAGCAGAAGGCCCAGTAAGGGAAACAAGGGAAACATTTAAAATGTGAACTTGAGATACATCAACTATGTCATGAAAAAGAACTTTAAGGCATGAGAAAGAAATCATGTGGCATATCATAATAAAAATAAAATTTTTCATAACTTTAAGATGTGTCTACATCATTTAACACAGACAATCATGAACATATCACTATGGTCCATCCCCGAGGTGTCATTAGAAAATTACCAAGGTTATTCACCAAGATATCGTGAAAATTGCAATCTCTAGTGGTTACATCATTACCCAATGCATTGGAGCGCTATCAGGGCGCACCCTTAAATTTTCCTTTATTATCATGTGAGCCACATATATCATCATAAATCATTTCATAAACAACCCATATAGCATAAAAGAAATGGGTTTCATTTCATAATAATAACGTTTTAAAAACTGCTTTAAAGACATGATCTTTACATCACTTTAAACCCACGGAAAGGGAAAGCGGTTATCATGTATGTAAATCCCAGAATTTAAAATAAAATATTTTGGTATATATGTGAATACCCATGTATAAATAAGAGCTTTCATAAAATAATTTTGAGAAAAAGAGAGAGGCATTTTGAGACGAAAATTCTGCAGCACAACGGCTACGTTACAGGGTCTTAGAAAACGCTGAAAAGAGGGGGGACATGGGTCAAACATTCATAAATGACCCATAAAACAGTAGAGGGACAGAATATAAGGGATTTAAGAACATGGTAATTATATTTGAAAATATACCATATGAAATGAAGAACATGAATGGAAGACAAAAATAAGATTTCTCTTATGAAAATTCGGTAGCCCAATGACGTCACTTAAACTTCAACAAAAATGAATTGACGAGATCAAATAGGGTATCTCATCATATGAACATAAAAGATCAGTATGATAGATATAGAGATCATACCCCAACATAATATGAAAGGAACTTTAAATACTTGACATGAAAGTAGATCTTTGAAAAATGAGAAAGGCGAACGAATCCCTTAAAAATTCGGCAGCATAACGACGTCACTTAAACTTCAACCAAAAATGAATTGACAAGATCAAAATAGGGTCTCTCATCATATGAACATAATGGTTCAGTATGATATATTTAGAGATCATACCCCAACATAATAAAAAGTAACTTGAAAGACTTGACATGAAAATAGATCTTGAAAACGAGAAGGGTGAAAGAATCCCTTAAAAATTCGACAGCCTAACGGTGCCACTTAAAACTTCAAAATACAAAATTGAAGAGATAAAATTGGGTCTCCAATAATATGATCATAAAATATCAGAATTATAGATATATATATCATACCACAACATAATAAAAGGGACATGAAAGACTTGACAAGAAAATAGAACTTGAAAATGAGAAGGGTGAAAGAATCTGTTACAAAAATTTCAGCAGCCTAACGGCGCCACTTAAAATTTCATAAAATGAAATGAAGAGAGTAAGAGGGGGTATATAATCATATGAACATAAAAAGGACAGTATAATGAATATAAAAGACCATCCTCCAACATAATAACATGGAGCATAAAAGAAATGACATAAAAGATATCACTTGAAAAGAAAGAGAGGGGGTCGGATCCCTTACCTTAAAACGTAACTCTTAAAACTCAAAGGTTGGGACCTTGAGGGCATGGGGGAACCTTGGGAGGACTACTTGGGAGGTAAGGAGACCATAACATCGTTGGGGGAGAGTTGGGAGTGAAAAATAAAGGAGGAAAGGGTGGATATTTATAGGGAAAGTGAGGGGACAAGGCATTAATGGCCAAGGGACACCTCAAAAGTGGTTTTCTCAAATGCATGGGCCCTCCCATGGTACTTCCCATGGAGTTAGGCCACATGGGGACCCCCACACAATAATTCATCCTCTTTAGTCGAAAATCCATTAAAATATCTCATGACATCATCATGACACAGTTATGATGTCATTAAACATACCGAAACCCTAAAACTATATTTTTACTATTCATTGAAAATTTAACTCTCAGAAAAATCCCAAAATTTCACATTAACCAAATATCAATGCTCTGATTTCAAAAATGAAATCCATTTTATAAAAATAATTTTCTAAATAATTTTTTTTATTTTTAAATAAATACACTATTCACCGAAAATTCATTTTTTTCAGAAAAATCCCCAAAAATTACCATAACATAATATCGATGCTCTGAGTTGAAAAATAAAGTCCATTTCATAAAAATTATTTTTTAATTATTTTTTAAAAAAATTTTAATTAAAAACACTATTCACCCGAAAAAACTAATACTTGACTAATAATTTATGAAACCGTTATTTTCACATTTTATTGAATCTCATTACTTAATCAAGGTGTCTAAATTATATTAAAACTTTCTTTAAGTGAGATTACTAATCCATTTGGACACATTACTAATCCTAATCATAAAATCACTATTCATAATTTACTATTAATCAAAAATCAAGTTGATCTTATTAGACTCTAAATTTCTTACTGAACATAATTGTAGAAGACCATTTTTTGAAAATCATTACACATTTTTAATTATTTAAGGTTTACATAAACATTTTTTAAAATATCCTTTCTCTAAAATTTACCAAAAATATGCATACTATATTTATCCGAACATTTGAAAAGTCATAAACATCATCATAGGAAGAAATCCCAATTTTTATTTAAAACAAAAAGATTACACAAGGCAGTTATGGTATCCTTACATAGCCCCTTATCACACCAGCATAGGACCTAAGTGTAAGGTGTGCTAAGGTGAGAGAATCTGAGGGAGGCTCGGCCAACATCGGACGAGTAGTAATTTCTATCAGTTTCAACTTCTCATGAAGGAAATTCTGTTCTAGCATCACACGATGACATTCGGCTTGGGTTTGGTCCAGAACAAAGCCCAGTGGTGCTACCTCCTTCCCAAGTTCTGTTAGATGGGCTTCGATCGGTCCAAGACTACTGGGTGAGGACATCAAATCTTCTTTCTATATTAATTAACCAAGATTACTTGTATTTAGAGACAATAATCAAAACGTTTAGTTTCCAGTGGTCATATTGACCAATGGTCATATAATAGTCAAAACCCAATGGACTCATTATAATTATACCCATGTTATCAAATGAAAAAGTTTTGTTGAGTATAAAAATAAAATAACACATAAAATTAGGAAACAAGATTTATTCAAAATTTCGGGTCGTTACAGACCACCTATTCCCTATGCCTCTACCAAACCATCTCATTGTACTCCAGATCATTCAGATAATGGAAAATCCCCACAATAGCCAAAACCGTAGTGATGGATTTCATCTTTGATATGGATCTATTATTTTTTTGGACTGTACTCTTCTTAATGGAAATATTTCTTATGTCTTTCTTTTATAAGATTTTTCCTCTTACATTCTGTTTCTGTTTTTCTTCTAATCCCAAAAGGGGGAGAAAGTAGTGGCATACTTTATTAATCTAAGGGGTAGAAACATGGAATGTTCAGTGGCATACTCTATTAATCTAAGGGGGAGAAACATGGCTTGTTCTAATCATCATTCATTTATTGACGGGGAGCTTTGTTTTGAAACCACTCACAAGGGAAATCTTTAGTTATATTGTCAAATCACTTTCACTAAAATATATGCTAAGTCCAATTATTACAATTCCCTATATTTACATGTATCCCATAATTTGTGATTATCAAAAAGGGGGAGATTTATGGACCCTCAAGGCTATAGTCATTTTCATAATCACAAATAATGTCAATCTACAGATTCTACAACTTCATTCCATTTAATATCTCTAATTAAATCAATTATTCAATAACATATATTTATAGATCCATATGTTTACAAGTGTATTTTTACATGTATTTTTTGATGTCACTTAGTTGTGTAATGTTATGTGTATGACAATCTCTTCATATGCATTTTATATTTCCTTTCATCAAACAGATGTTTGACATACCACTGTTCGACACACCGATGTTCGACACACCGATGTTCGACACACTAATGTTCGACACACCGATTTCGGAGACACCGATGTTAGACACAAAGATTTTTGACACACGGATGTTTGACAAACCGATGTTTGACAAACTGATGTTCCACAAACCGATGTTCCACACACCACTGTTCGACACACCGATTTTTTGGGACACCGATGTTCGACACACCGATGTTCGACACACCGATGTTGGACACAACGGTGTTCGACACACCGATGTTTGACACACCGATGTTCGACACACCAAAGATGACAAACTGAAGATGACACACCGAAGATGACACACCAATGACTCTTTGATAGTCAAAAATAACTATTTCATTTTTATTACGTAAAATTTATTTCTAACGGTCACATTTATACAAATTAATGATTATTACATTATTTAATGTTGTTTGTAGGACTATACATAGACAGTATGAGGTACATGCACATGTAGAGATCTTCAACCTGCTGGACCATGAAGTATAAAAGGATTTCAAGATCAACCTAAAAGAGAGATCTCTCAACCTGTTATAAAAACAAAAAGGCTGGCTGTGCGAATATGCAAGATATTGAAAATAGTATAACTTTAAGCTTAAGTATGTATGAATTTTAATATTACTAGATATATCCTGCTGAAGCTCACTAAACATCCTGAAATCGAGAATCTGAACCTCTACACAACTGGATGCTAGATTACAGAGTCTACAATACTCTGTTTTGGAGCCAAGTTCTAGAATAGGACTCAAAAAACATTTTCTCTACATCTAATGAGTCCAGATCTTTACTGCACGACACACAAAGATTTCAAAACTCTAGTTTTTACATTTATAACTATGTTGTGTTCTTGTGTTTAATTTTTGAGCTATGTGTGAGAATCTGGTTGTTTTACATACACTGTCTTATGAGCTTAACTGAAGGATACTAAATTTTTTCTCACACTCAATCCCTTTCTACTCTTATATCTCACATAGAACTATGGAAGAGATCCTGTGTGATCTATTTGTTAGTTTGTCCCACGAATAACTATGGTAGAGGTCAAGTGTGACCTGGACAGACCTGTGGGATGTTGTAAAACCTGATCCAAGGTGTAGATCAATATTTTATTAATATATACAGTTTGGGGGAAGGTGATCCCCAAGTGAAGAGTAATAAGTCTCAACTTGAGACTAAAACTCTTGTTTTAACCGTTGTACTATTTGTCTTATATTTTTATATGTTATGTATTTCTTGCATTAAGATAAAACGAACTTTGATAGTTTTTTAGCAAGTGTTTATATATATTTTGAATCATTAGATTATTTTCAAAAGTTTGACTAATATTTAGATTAGTAAAACTAAGAACTAATAAATATTCAGAGAAACTAATTGTAGTTTTATGATTTATATAAATTCCCTACAAACTGACTTTTATTTTATTTTAATAGGGGGATATTATTTTAAAGAACAATTTTAAATTTTTTTTTATAGAAACTCAATTCACCCCCTCTTGAGTCATCTACTCCAACCTAAAAAGTTTTTATGAGCTAATCGAGCTATGAAAAACCCCTGGCCATACTTACTTTGGATCCATGCTGGAAGGATAATGAGATGTGTCAATACTAATCAAACTATCCATTAGTCTATTAAACCTATAACTCAGCTAACTCATGGTATCATGCGTACATGCTACCTATAATCCTCTAGTCATCATGTGTGGCATGCTACCCAACATCCTCTAGTCTTGAGTAACATGTTAGTCAACATTCACCAGGCTAGCTTTAGAGTATTTCACTTGATATTTAATATGATTCATTGAGTGAATTGATAACACAGTAACCATGAAATCCTAATAGATTCACATAGTTCTCTGGTACCTCATCAACATAGTCACAAATTCATTGCACTCCCCATATAAGGTATAAAAATGTCAAGAAGACCCACTTGTTTCGAGCACCAAGAAAAATACCTCCATTTAAGGTAGAACAAATAAAAGTTAGAGAAATCTTGTAACACATGTCTCCATGAGAATAAAGAATAAACTCATAATATAATGTGATCATAATCCAATATGGTAATAAGATACTCTAGTACCACTAATGGAATCAAATATCACAATCGGTCTCACGGGATATAAAAACACCCACGTGTGATCACAATCAAGCTTGGTTATCAGTTATGTCAACAAAAATGATCATATCATGGAAAAAAGTGTAAAAGAGATCCCAAAAAGGTATGTAACTTCCTACCTCATGGTATTCAATATCATCATCAATGTTCATCGAAGGAATCATCACCTAAACTACATTCTCACACCAACCAGAACATGATTGAACACCGATGACTCATTGAACAAGTTCTAAACAAAACATAAATATTATAGAGTAAGTAAAGGAGAAATAATTCAAAGTGTTAGATCAAAAAATTAAGCAAGATTGATCATCATAAATAGAATCCTCAATCTATGTTTGAAGATGGAAGGAAAAAGGATCCCTAAAAATTTAGAAGGATCTACAACATAAACAATTTTTTGTAGCACAAAGGTAAACTAGAAACCACCACTACAACATATGGTTGGCCACTAAAATGTAGAGGCTAACCTAAAGATACCACCATGACATAGGGAATATGGTTAGGGTGAATAGGTGTACTAGAATAAGACCACCATGGCACAAGACTAATGGCTAAAGTGTAGGGTGTGAACCACTAAAATGCATAGTATGGAATTATAGCATGGGAAAACCACTAGAAATTGACCATTAAAGTTTAGGGTAAAATATTTTTTTTGTGGGAAGTTCCAAAAAATAACCACCATAGAACTAAGAGAGATAATGTGGCACAAAATACGGATGAAATTCAACCTATATTGTATAAATAGGTGGACTGCAGTACAATATTTTACTAAAACCTAAACCTATTGCACCATTGGGTGAGACCTATGGTGTGGAGTCCTCCTTACATCCCTTTAATATTCATGGAACAATGTCTAACAAGGAGGATAAAATGGTATTTTAGGGGGTCTTAGAAGGTTAAATCTACATGATAAAATCGCTCAAAAATCCTCATCAAAACACCATATTCAATTCCAAAATGAAGGTTAGTTTTAATTAAAAATGAAACCTTGAATTCAAAATCATAAAAACCTTTTAAAGATTCTTAAATCAAAAAGACATAAGGTTGTACCAGCTATTTAAAATAGATGCAGAAAAGGGTTTTATGGCGTAGTATATGACTCCATAGAAAAGCCCCAAATGAACAACCATTCCATAAAAAATGCTACAATTAAAACCCATTAACATGATCCTCCATTGCATAACGCCTTTCTCTATGGTGTGTCCTAAACTCCATAGATACATTATGGTGTATCCACTTTCACTTTTTCATGGTTTCACATCTATTAGAAAAAAATCTACACAAATGCGCATAAAATATTCTGTAATCTTATCAAGGTCCACCAGACTTTAACCAAAAAAAGGTCAACTCAAAAATAAGAAGAATAATAATTAAAAAAAATACTTCCATTAAAGTAAAATGGTTTTGGGTTTTAAAATTATCCCCCTATAAGAAATTATCATCCTTGAGAAGAATCTATTAGGATCATACATTAATAACTCATTGCACTTATTTAGAACATAAACTTCTCACTCCCATGTCTCCACTTGGATCCTCCCTTGAAAACACTAAATCTAGATGAGTGGTACTATATTATATCAAAATAAATTATCACACTAGTCTATAATATTTACTAAACTCTACTCATAAAATTGATATGGCTCTAACTCAACATCCTCATAGTAAATAACATGTATAGGATCATCCAAATACCTCTAAAGTTGTGACATGTGAAAAAAGTTGGGCATACCTTGGTAATGAGATAGAAGTTCCAGAAAATATTCCATTATACTAACCCACTCAATGATCATGAAGGGTCCAGAAAAATATTGACCCAGATTTCCTTTCTTCCTTAGAAATTTGTGGCCTAACCAAGGAATCACTCTCAAGAAATCCTGATTTCCCACAGTGAAATCCAAAGGTATCCTACTAAAGTCATCACATGATCTATGCGTAATATGAGAAATGACCAAACTATTCTGAATCATCTTCACTGTCTTAGAGGTTTCCTGAACCAAATTAGTCCCCACAATTGGTACCTCACCCACCTCATGACAATAAATCGGGGAAGGACATAACCTACCATAAATATCCTCATAAGGTTCTAACTAAATCACTACCATGTAATTGTTCTTCAATATGAACACAAAAAAATCTAGGTGATCATCCCAAGATCCATTTAAGTATAGAATAAAATATCCCATCATATCATTCATATATATGTATATTTCATCTATATTTTTCATCAGTATGAGGATGATATGTTCTGCTCAATATCAATTGATCCCTAAGGGATCTTTTGAAGCCTTTTCAAAATCATGATGGGAAACACTAATCTATATATAAAACAATGATCAAGTGTAATCCATGTTATCATAAAATATTTTATACATATAACTCCCTTGGTTAATCAAATGAGTGAGGGTCTCTGATTCATAAAATGTGAGAAACATTTTCTAGACAATAGGTCGTCACCCAAATAGTATCACGACTCCTTGGGTATCTAGGTAACCCCATCATAAAGTCCATTGTGATGTACCCAAACTTTCACATGGGTATTGTAAGTGGTTGGGGAAACCCACTAGGAAGTTGTTTCTTGGCCTTTACACTCTATTAGGTAAGGAATTATGACACAAACCCAATGATATCCCCCTTTAACCTCAAACACCAGAATTTAAACTTGAATGCACGGAATATCTTTTTTTTTTCTCCTGAATGTACCACCCAAGTTGATTTTTTAAAATCTCTAATTATCTCCTCTATTATGGAAGCATGGAATACGAATCTCCTATAAACCATGATAACATTGTCATCTTTCATCAACCACTAAGGTCTCAGGTCACCTCCAGCTACTTTTTCTAACATTACAGCACACTTTGGGTCTAACTACTATGCTATATTTACCTTGTATTAAAGAGAAGATATGACTACCATGGTAGAACAAGACATAGGTCCTTGGTCACTTAAAACAACCACCATCCATTCATATAGTAATCTCATCAATCACCACTACTCCTCTGATGGGATCTCACCAAGATCTTGATCTGCATGTATATTATGGTTAAGAGAAAATTCAATGATGTTCTCTTTCCCTGGGGTATAGTCCATCTCAGAGTCAAACATCTACTGATACTCCAACCAATGCCTCTGCCTATGGTTTAGGTCACTTAGTGTGAAGATATATAAGAGGAAATTATGGTACATGTAGACTAAAAAACTCTCACCAAAGAGATAGTGTGAGAAACACATCAAAGAATGGACCAAAACTATTAACTCTATATCACGAGTAGGGTAATTCTTCTCATGGGTTTGTAGCTAATGTGACCCATAATATAATACATGATCCCTTTGTATCAACACCACTCCCAAACTAATTCCTGATGCATCAAAGTAGGAAATATATCCAATCCTTGTCTCATGGAGTGTTAGTAGTAGTGTTGTCTTTAAATTATGTTTCATCTAGAAAAACCTCTCCAAACTAATATAACAACTATAAACTCACTCCCTAATTTTTTAGTGCAGTTATGGGTACTGATATTGAGGATAATTAGTAGATTATCAATTGGTAATATCCAATAAAACCTAGAAATATTATGATATCAAAAACTTTTCCTGAACTTTTTTAGGACACAGACTCATCTAATTTTTCATATACCGCATATATACATGTCTTGGACACCACATGTCAAAAAAAGTCACCTCTTGAATCCAAAATTCACAATTTAATGGTTAGGTGTATAACTAATGTGCCTAAAGTGTACTCAGGACAATCTCAATGTGCCCAGCCTGATGCTCCTGTGTCTATGTGTAGATGAGTATAGATGAAAGATCTTGTTCATGAGGTCCATGAAAATTTTCAACACATCCATCAATCCAAACAGAATCACTATATTCTCAAATAGCCTATAATTTCTCTAAAACTATGTATTTTTAATTTCATCCACTCTAAATAACAATTATTTATTGTCTGATCCCTGATTGATTTTGTAGAACCATTGGGACCCCATAATTGGTTGAAAATATAATCAATCCTAGGAAAAAGATAGCAGTTCCTCATTGTCACCTAGTTCGATATCTGTTAATCGATGAAAATTTTAAGACTATAGTTTTCCTTCTTAGAGAAAAAAAATATTCAAGTCATAGTGAGTAACTCAGTCTACTGGATCCATTCCACTCCATGTATTCAAACTACACCTTAATCTCATTCAGCTCGGCTGGCAGCATACGATATGGGGGGTATCAAAATGGGATGTGTACCTAATAAGAGCTAAATCTCAAAGTCAACCTCTATATTAGGAGGGATTCATGTGAGGTATTCAGTAAAGGTTTCTGATAGATATCCACAACTATAGTAATATTCAAGGGGGTTGTCACAAATCCCGCTGAAAGATCCAAGAACGTCGTATGTGTTGTGATCATCTCATGAAGAATCAATTCTGTTCAACTCTGATTACTCCCAATTCCCACTATCCAGTCATCAAGAGCATTTCTACCTCTAGTGAGGTAAATTAAACACATCAATGATATCAATCAATGTGAGCTCAGAAGCTATCTAGCCAGTTATACTGAGAATCACGTCAACATTTTTCATTTATAGAATCATGAACTCCCACAGATTTCCATAACCAATGAAGAATACAAGATACTCTAGGAATCACTTGAAATGGTCCATGTTCCTGAAAAATGGTTTATTAAGGGATACCATCTAAGAGGAAAATTTGACTGGTATGTCAATTACAACAACTGCTTAGGAAGATATAAATGAATAAGAAGCACCAATATCGAATAAGGAGTAGATAAATATGAGGTAATAAATATTTTACCTAAAATAGTAGATAACCCCTCTCCACCATCTATTATAGTATGACACACAACATAAACACATCCTTTATCAACTTGGTGGCCATGTACCTATGGTTCATGACCATTCTGAGTCTGCCACTAAAAATCCTAATTAGATTTCTGGATACCTATTTGTGTCTGCCTCCACCTCCTACCTAATGTTCAAGAAACAAATGTTGAAGATGTCCTATATTAGTTTAATTCTTGTATTGGATCTAGGGTAAAAACTCATACCCTACACTATTGTCCAAACATCCCACATTTGAATCATTTTGGTTCAGCTCCAAAAGTGTTGGAAGAACACAGACTCAACTCCACTTGCATACTTCTAATCTATTTCACATACCTAGTTTTCCTCTTCCTACCATTGGAAGTGGTACTCATGGTAGGAGTGGGATTTCCACCCAGATGAGTGATGAAGGGTAAGTGAAGAACAACTATTTGATCATCCTCCATGACGTTCTTGATAGTCAAATCCCTTTTCATCACTTTTAGTTATAAATATAGTATTATGATTCGGACCTACTGTCTAATGTAGAGTTCAATTATGATATAGATCCTCTTGGACTTATGAGCCTCATTTCTAGCTAAAATAATAGAAAATTAGAGAAGCATAGTAAAATGTTTGGAGTTAGAATATACTATCATGAAGTCATTCTGAATCTCTATAAACTCTTGTTCTCAATCTTGATTCAGTGTGATAGGGAAAATACTCCAAAAAACAAGTCATAGAGTGTATCCCATAAAATTTCCACTCATTGTCCAGCCTAACCCATTAGTCCCCACCAATGTCTGGAAGGTCCTTGGATCATGAAAACTACCAACTTTACCTTCCTATTCATTGGTGCTTTGATGAGGTTGAAGATTCCATCAATGGTATCCACCAAATCCTTGACATCCCATGGTCTACATGGGGTATGAAAGAATAGAGGATAATAGAGCTAGAAATCCATAACGTTGTCAACCATGTATCTTTATGGTGGATGGAAAGGGTCCATTACCTGCACCACTAGGGTAGGTGGGGGAATGTTCCCTAGATCACCAGCTGCCTTAGCTGGTGGTCCAATAAAATTTATATGAGGAGATGTCTCTACAACATAAGGAACATTTGGAAGATGAACATGTACTAACTGGACTATGGGATCACACATGTTTATCCTAGGACTATACCCATAACCCAAGGTATACCCTTCCTAACACTATCCTTGGTCTCTATCCCTAAATATTAGTAAAGTCATCATATATATACTAACAAAACAACATGATCAGTTAAAATAATTATTGAAAAATAAGATATATCATACCAACATGAATAAATATATATCTCTCACAACAAAGAAACTATCCTGATAAAATATAAAAAAATCATGGAATTTAATTAAACAACAACTATATATCATAAAAATTGGAATATATATAAGGCACGTGGACTTATTTACCATGTCATGTTTCCTGAATGCACCTAATATTTCATAATTATCATATTAAAATCATGTGAACCACCCAATATAAATTAAATCAACAACTACAATAAAACTAGATTATTCACTTTAGGGAATCGTAGAGGTCTACTATAATGTGTTGGTCATGAACTTTCATAGTTCTTCTGGCCAAGTCCAAACCATTCTATCTCCTATACACCGAATCTAAAATAATAGTAAATAGAAGACATAGTTTAGTGAGTTTTGGTCCTATTATAATATTTTGTAACATCTTGAATCAAACTATTTGTTCTTAGATAGAATTATACATAACCTCATGCGGTCATCATTATAGGTAATAGGTTGGAATTATAGGTAAATAAAAAAATAAACAAACATTAGGATCCACCAAGGTCTTTCCCAGTCTATTAAAAGATAATTTCTCCTCTAGATTAACATCTATTAGAGGTCCTTATACCTTCACCGGATCTCTAGTCATTAAATCTACAATAAAATCAAAATTTCCGAGTTGGTTATGAGTAGAGTAATCAGTAAGAGACCACCAATGAATCCTTAACCAAGTGTGCTCAAGTATACAAGTTTATTACATAATAATAATAAATGTGTAACAAGTATAAAACATAAAATCCAAAATTGAACAGTTGTGCACTAACCATGTAGCCACAAATCTTTGGATATACCTTCTTTGGCTCCATACCAATAGGATAATGAGAAATATTAATATTAGGAAACTACCCACAAGTCTAGTAAACTAGTAGCTCAAATACCTCATGGTTTCAGGCATATGGCCTAACTAAAGTCCTCTATTCATTATGTTTGACATTCTACACATGTTCTCTAGTCTAGAGTAATATGTTACTCAGCATACTCAAGGATACCTCCAGCACATGGAACATGATATTTACTAGGTACCATCAAGTGCATCCACAACATGGTCACCATGGAATCCTCATAGATTCACCCTTTACATAGGTATCTCATCACCATAGTCACAAGTCAAGTTCACTCCCTCTATAAGGGATAAACATGTCCCAACAACCCACCTGTTTCATGCACCAAGAATGATACCACCAATAATGGTATTAGATATACAAGGTAGATAATACATGGAAATAATATCATCATGAGAATAAATCAGAAACAAATAATATCAAGTGATCATAAAAAAACATGGTAGTAATCTACTATAGTATCACTCATGGAATCAAATATTACAACGGGTCTCATGGGAAATAAAAATTCCCACATGAGATCACAATCAATCATGATAATTAGTTATGTAAAAATAATAATTATATCATGGAAAAAGTGTAAACGAGAGCCTAGGAAGATAAGTAACTTCCTACCTCACATTTTTCAATGTCAAGGTCATGGTTCGTTAATGGTTTCCTAAGATGAACCATATTTTCATAGTAACTAGAACATGATTGCACACTAGAGACACATAGAACTAGTTACAAACCAATATTTCATGGTTTTTAGAGTAAGAAAAATTGCAATAAGTTAAATGGGTAGAGCCAAATATTACCCAGGGTTGATCTTCATCAATAGATTCATTATGATTGGTTGGAAGAAGGAAGGAAGAAGAGTCCCTAGAAATTTGATAGGCTCCAAGGTTAAATAAATGTGTTGTAGTGTGGAGGTGTGTTGGAAACCACCACATAGAATCAGTTCATCCTATATGGTGTATAGGTGAACTATAATAAACCACCATGAAATAGGGAATATTTATATGGCATACAGGTGAGAAGGGATAATAACACCTTGATGTAGGCCTAACATATTTGGCGTAGGGTTCGAACCACCATGACGTATAGTAGGAAAATACAGTGTGGAAGACCCCCAAATAAATTGACCAATATGACAGAGGAAAAAAATTCTTCGACATGGGATGTTATAAAAAACACTCACCATGACACAATGAGGAAGAATGCGACACATAATATAGCGTGAAGTCGACATCTATAGTGTAAAGAGGTTTACTATAGAATATGGCTACACTAAAACCCGATCCTATTACAGTGTAGGGTGAGGTATATGGTGTGGATTCCTCTCTATAGAAATTTATAAATCATCAAACAATTTAAAATGGGGAGGGGGGAAATATTTAAAGGGGGTATTTATAGGTTTAATCAGTGTGAGAAAACCCCTCATAAAGCCTCATCAAAACACCGTCTTCAGTTTTAAAATTAAGGTTTAGTTTAATTCAAAATGAGAGCCTAAATTCAAAAATTGTAACTGAAATTTTAAGTGGGTTAAGTACAGAATACTAAGGACTAGACCAGATTTCTAAAATTGATGAAAAAAAGGGTTCTATAATGTGTTCTATGACTCCATGACATAGACCCCAACAAACATACCTTCTACATTGATGGATAAGATGAATACCCATCAACATGTACCTTCGAAGTTTATTTCCTTACTCTTTGAAATGGAAACAAATCCACATATGATTTATGGTGCATCCACTTCTACTACAGTGTGGTGCCACCACTCTTATACATAAAGGTCACCAGGAACACACAAAAATATCCCTAAATCTACACAAGTCCCACAGTACTTTACCCAAAATTAATCAACTTTAAAGATGTAAAATAAAAATGGGGAAAACTTTCATTAAATGAAAAAGGTTCTAGGGTTTCACATGGGTGATTATAAAAAATACATACTAAATTATAAACCATGAATTGGTTAAGGTCAGTAAATTTTGGTTAATTATAAGTAATTTTTCTTGATACCATGATGTAGTGTTTAGTTTGAATGATATATGATATCATTTATCCAAAATTACTTTTTTGATTATCATGATGTTTCGTCTTGTGATAAATTATATAAAATATTATAAATTATCTATAAATTTTGAAATGATTTTAATAATTCCATATATAAATGAGGGGTGATTATAATTTTTATAGTAGAGTATCGAAAGAGTTTTCCATTTCAAAATATATGAAATGTTAAAACTTCAATAGGAACCTTAATTTAGTGAAGGGGTTCTATAAAATAATTTTATTTTCTTCATTTGAATAGGAAAGCTGACAGTAGATATTACTCTTTAACCCAAAGATCAATTTAATTACATTAAATTTATTTTTAATTTTAGAGGATTTTTAACACAGATTTTAAGGAAAATGTGTCATGTGGAAGCTTTGGATGATTCTAGTGTCCATTGGATACCTAGGGATATAGGATCCCACTGGTTTCTTTTGAACGATTTCAATTTAAATCATTACTTTAGTGGGATGAGTATGAATAGTTAAGTACACATTGTTTATAGATTTCATTTCTTTTCATTTATTCCTCTCTTAGAATATTGTGTATATGGGTTTTTATTTTTTGTAAATTACATTTTTTCTTAAATATATCCCATATAACCCTTCAATTACAAATAATATTAAATAATTTGTTTCTTTGGTATCATGATTTTATGTATTGTTAATTGAAGGTAGGATTTTACTTAACATTAAATTGAAATAAATCTTGTGTTTTCAAACATTTACATAATGAAATCCCATGTAACTAGAGTAATGGGATTGTGGTGATTGTTTTGGATTTTTATGGTTTATTGATTTCATGTCATTTGACTTCGAGTTATGGGTTTTGAGTTTTCTTTTTTACTCTTATCCAACATTGGAAAGAGGCATGTGTATATATATCACACATAGAACGTATGTTTACTCGACATTTCCACGACTGTTTATGACTAGAATATGGTTTTTGAAAATAATGTTTTTTTTAAAATGTTTTCCAAAAAATATAGATTTCTAGAAATATGTTTGGAAAAGGATTTTTTTAATGTAAAATTCGAATAGTAAATTGTTTAATGTATTCTTAAATAAATTAACAGGGATGAGTTTACTAGATAAAATAAATGGTGTTCATTTCATAAAGTCTACTAGTTTAGTATTTTAAAACCAACGATCTACCTATGTGGTGTGATTACAACCATAGGGGTGTGTGTGTGCATTTAATTTTACAGGTCTTGATTAGTAAAAAAAATAAATGATTGGGATTTGGTTTAATATATTCATGGGACACATTCATTTGATTTAAAACCCTATAGTGGGTTGATTTGACAAATATATTTCCTTGGGATAATGATATATGAGCCTCGATGGTGAGAGTTGGGTTGGTACTGTGGTATGGTTAGTGAGTACGCTTATTCAAGTGATTGGTTGCGAGTTTTTTATGTGTCACCAATTGTCCCAAAACACCATAAGAGGTTTGGTTGAATTAGGGTGATCAATTATTTAGTATTTCACTAGATAGTATTTACTCATTTTATCAAGAAAATATTTAACTTATTATAATTCATGTACACACACTATCCAAGTGCAAAAATAAAATATAGGTACATAAAGATTTCATTGGTTCATCAAAAATGGATAATCCAGGTAGCATATGGAAATAGTGTGTTCACATACCAAGGGATCAAATTACTCATTTTATTGTTTTAATATTTTAGGAAGGATTCACTATAAATCCATAGGGAAATTCCTCTTCATGTATCTTGGTGCACTACTTTGAGACAAGGAAAACAATAAGATGTTATATGATGACCGCTTATGAAGATTCTTTACAAAAAAAACAGTATTCTAGAAACAGTTTTTTGTTGATATTTACTTCTTCCTTAAATTTTTTATATTTATTAGCTCTTCCACCATCATTCCCATTACTCTCTATTTTATGAAAATTTCAATGCTATTATTCTCTTATACATTTTTCTTCCTCAAAATCCTACTTTAAATGAAGGTTTTATTTCGTTAAAAACATATCCCATAAATTTTACCCCTATAATCAACGTAATGGGTCTTTAAACCACCCAATAAGTTGATCAACTACCATGACATTAAAAATAAATTCAAACTACTATAACTTCCTAGATTTCCCATTTTCATGAAATGACCTTAATTACCACTATATTAACATTATTAGAAACTCCTTGATTATTGAAGAATTTATTATACCAAAAAATTATTTCAATCACCAAGATACCCATTTCTCATGAAAAACCTATATTTAAATCATTGTAATTTTGTAGAAAAATTTCAATAATATTCGTGATCCATAAAAATATCATAGCATGTATATTATCTTTATGGTGTGAATTAATAAAATTGTTCTAAAAAATGTAGTATAATCATTCATTTGTTATACTAATTTGTTATGGATAGAAGACACAATGTTTCCTATTTAATCACCACACAACCTTTGTATCATGGAATTATCCCATTCTAAATATTATCAACCTTTGTACCAATTATAGCATTAGCCACATTTATGAAATGGGTGGTTTCTGATTGGAAGAACCATTTAAAATCACCAATTCTTTTTCATGAAAAATTTGACATGTCACAAAGTGATAGGGATTCATCAAATGTTGTAAAATAAGAAAACCATACATTTCACTTACTCTAGTCCAAATAATCATATATATGATAGTTTTATTTAACACTTCGCTACATTTTAGAATATTAATTGCATGGATTTTCCATAACTCCATTGGAATTACCAACTTCTCTTCTCCAAAATGAAAAAGGGAAAAACCTTACAAATAGAAATAAAATCCATATGAATCCCAAATAAAATGATTATATATGATGATACTTTTAAAATTTTATGTACTTAATGTTAATTCATGGTAATGCCCATAATTTCTAATCACGACATATTCTAACTACTTCTAGAATCTTCACAGTATTATTGCAGCCACCTCTACTTAACTCCAAAAACATTCAAATACCACAAACAACTTCATATTACTTCCAATAGATAAAAAATCCAACCATTACAACATATGGTTTTTATAATATCCCCATTTATATTTTTTTCAAACATTCCTATTTATTGTTTGTCATTCGTATGTTTCTTTCCAAAATTTTCATTTAAACCATGCTCCCACTACAACTATTCATTTTGTCTCCCTATGTAGCCCTGTAGTATTTCCCCCCTTTAAAAATAAAATTCAAAGGGTTATCTAATTCTAGGTCTGATCAAATTCATGAATTATTGATTCTTCCAATTATACAAAAACTATGTAATTATATTTTAAAAAAATTAATTATTTTACATGAGTCAAAGTCATTTTAGGAAATAAGATGAACAATTAATAAATTCAACGTTTCCCATAATTACAGATCAAACTTTGGTTCTACTTCCCAAGTCCGCATATATAGTATATATTTATATCTTATTGTAATCAATCAAGTTAAATTCCTACAAGAACAAAAAAATTCTAATAAAAAATTATATAAAATTAGGATAGGGTAGATTCTGAACCTCATCCAGCCAAGGGATGTTTTTAACACCAAGGTTCAACTAATACTTCTCAAATATTAGTGTTCCCAATGAATTTTGTAGAAATTTCTACCAATATTTTATTGATACCCACATATTCCATTTTAGTAGTTCCATGTTTTACCTTATCTTGTATGAAATGATATTGTATCTAAATATGATTCATTTATAAATGTTATACCATATTCTTTTTCAAAAAAATCTCACTTAATTTTTCACAATGGACTATCATGGGTAGAAACACTTCTTCTCTTATATCATCCTATTTCCAATTCTTCTATACCATTTTGGTAAAATATTTGTTTTTTTAAATATATTATAATTACTCTATACTAAGATAAATGCTCTCTTGCTACTTATTGATGTGTCTATTGAGATTAATTAAAATAAATAAGGATCCTCTAATCATGAATTTTTTATCCATAATATTTATATCCCAATATTTATCTAATTAGGTATAAATTTTTTTAGCATTCCCTGCACAATATACAAAACCATAGGTAAGTTTTCCCCAAATATTCCTCACGATCCTCTTCAAAACCAATAGTTGTTCCTCCTTGGGACTAATTTGAATGTGGTCAACCATTAATATAGTAATGAATATATCGATTAATATTTCAATGAGATATAACAAGATTCCAATAATCTTCTAATGAAGTGTTAGATCATTCACTCATCCAAACTCATGATTTCAAATATTTGTTCCAACTATAATTTTAGTTGAATTTAGTTTTATATCATGAATGTCAATCTTATTTAGCATATCCTTCATGTATTTTTCATATAAAACATGATGTATCCCCTTTTTTCTATCTAGTATCATGGGAAATAATTTGAGATTCCTAATAATTGAAAATTCAATCACTGAGCTCATCAACCCTGAATATTCCTCCATTGACTCTTACTTTATAAATTAGAATATAATTTCATAAAAATGCGAAACAAACCATGAAATTATGTTCCTTGGTTAATATCACATATGTATTGTGATTTAATCTACCTCATCTAAATTCTAGCTTCATCAAGAAGGTGAACAAATAGAGTAGACTAGTCTTGTGGTTCTTGTTTCATTCCAACATAGTCTTCTTTGTCCTTTACAACTTCAACTCATCATCGTTAATTAGAAATACCACAGGTTTTTCGATGTTTATATTATTGTAACCAAGGTTGTTCTTTGCTGGAAATAGAGTTTGGTTTGTGC
The DNA here is from genome assembly GCA_963277665.1 of Viscum album. Lineage (NCBI taxonomy): Eukaryota > Viridiplantae > Streptophyta > Magnoliopsida > Santalales > Viscaceae > Viscum > Viscum album. The sequence continues at coordinate 1,511,185,057 of OY728127.1, read as the reverse complement.
TTGTTGTCAATCTACACTGGGTTGATCATGCAGTTTTCCAGGAAAGTGATCTTACAGTACATGCTGACAATAGTGTTGAAGGTGGCATCAATTCCCAATGTTTTCAAAATGTTTGGGCTCAAAATCTAGAGAAAGGGATATCATCAAGAAGGGTTTTTCTCTATTATTAAATCTTTATAAATATGGTAAGGGAATGGGTTTTACATAATCTTGGTTAAGGATCATGAAGATATAGAGCATTGTGAAAGGTGAGGGTGTTATCTATGATTATGAGAATTAGGGTATCATGAGTGCATGATGGTTTGATGGAAAGCTTCTCAAAAATGAAAAATATCAATGCAGCATTGTGAATGGAGGTGAAATGTGAATGTGTTTTTTAAAGATCTGGATAATTCACTAAGAGGAAGTGGAGCATCACGAATGACCAAACCAATAAATATATGGCTACCCAACATCACTTTATATGAAATTATTTAAGGAAAGTTTTAAATCACTCTGATTTCATGAATCTAGGGGAGCTCTATGAATCTAGGTTTTTAAATGAGCTTGAGCATTGTGAAAAGTCTAGTTTATTCTGGACTAATGCCAATTTTTCTAAGTAAATATTTCTTCACTATGACAGGGTATTCCATATTGATTTAGTGAGCTTCACAAAGATAGTTTGTTCCATGAAGGAAGTTAGATTCACGAAGGGTTGAGATTTATGATTGATCTTCATGAAAGGATGTTTTGAATATTAGTTTTTCAGTAAGTAGATATTTCAATGTGCATTAAATTAGAACTACTTTTCAATTAGAGTCGCATTCTATTCAGTTACAAATAATTTAATTCCAATCCATTGAAGTGACATTCAATTCTATAAAATTAGTTAGACTTCTCTCAAATAAGCGAGATAGGTTGGGTCGATGGATGTGTTCTAAGAAGCGTAGTATGATATCCCCTAAATATTGTAAAGGAATTGTTCCTGGAATAGAGTGATTGTTTCTAAACTGTTGTATTCCAAAAATAGTGAAGATTAACGGATTTTGGCATGACAAACACATTATTAGTGTATACACCTTAGACTAGCCTTTAGTGGTTAACCATTTAAAATAGTTATGTTTCCTTTCTACATGTGAATACTTGATTTCTAATCAAATCAATTTGACAAATATAATGAGTTCTTACCCATGTGGAAACAATATCAATCACATTAAAGAAAAATTTGACACCCTGATTCACCCCCACCTCATTTAGGGTATTCCAATGTCTTATAAGTTGTATCACTGCCAAGATCCACATATATTGGATAATCTACAATAAATCTATTATCTATTAAAGATTTGAGTTTATTTGTTGTTTCAATAATGAAGTCTAGTTTTGATGATGATATAGTTATCCCTAAGAATAATTCCATATCCACCAAGACCATGATGAATAGGAAAAATAAAGAGAATAGATTGTGGAAGAATTCCTTATTATCTAAATAAGAGGGAGTATCTAGTTCTCCATTCCATTCTAAAAAGAAGATATTCCAGGCTTGGAAAGTAACAAGAAGGAGTCTCAAGTTTCATCCAAATACAAGAAAAACCTGTCCACCTCATATAAATCAAAATATTCAAGTGATCAGAAGGAATGTGTTATCACCTTTGAAATCAAACCTCAAAATATGTATCCCAGCACAGGTGGTGATGTTGATCAATCTACAACATCTAATTAATTTTCTATTAAAAGATTACAAAATTATCTATATGATATTCTCAAAGAATCTATTGTTGTTGTTTGTATATTTTTCAAAGTATGTTGGTAGATATCACCCAGTTAGATGGATAATATGATTTTATAGAAAAGATTTTGAAAGGAAAAGCTCTTAAATTTTTAAATCTCTACATACAGGTTGAATCATTTGAAGAAACAATGAGGGAACTTGAAATAAGTACCTCAAAATACCTCAAATAATTTAACGATAAATAGGGATTCAAAACGATCTTGAAGAAATTATTCATGTGCTTGAAGAGAAATTTAAAAATAGCACTGGTGTCAAGGGTCTACAATTGGATAGAATATCCAAGAAGATCAAGAAACTTGACTCTTTTATTGAGAATAAAGTGATGCTATATGAAGAATAAGTTGTTACACTGAATAAGGATTGTTAAGGAAATATGATTATGGTTGAAGATAAAAAATCAACCTCAATATGAAATGTCTATATTTGGAAGCCCAGTTGGTCAATATTGAGAATAAATATTTTGATACTTCACAAATGAAGGAAACAATTTCTGCAACTACACAATGTACACTTTAGGATTATAATGTTGAATGAACTCAAACATTTAAAAAGAAGATCATGACATATTTTGATGATCTATCTCAAGAATATGAGAATAAATAGGTATCATCCATACCAACTTGTTTTAATATTTACAATCCCATCAAAAAGAAGAGTTCAGGTTTTATGAAAAATACTCTACAAGTACGAATCAAGAAAGTTGACAATAAACATATCATTATGGCTAGGGTGGATAGGAAAAAGAGTATGGAATCAAGTTTACCATGAAGTGCACAATCAATCATTAAGAAGATCCAACAACCTTATATAGAAGATATAAGGATATTAATGTATGATCGAAATAATGATATAGATGCTCAATATACAAGAGGGGGTGAATTTAATACTTTAAAAATTCCTCTGGAACCTTTAAAGTTCGTTACAGATAACTATGTTTTCCTTAGACAAGGAAAAAACTAAGATTAACTAAGTTAAACTAAGCAGATTCACAATACCCCTAATCACCAATTGGAGAATTGGAAATAAGGTTTACAAAATGAGATTCTACCTTAAAGCGTATAGAATCTAAATTAATCAGAGTAAAAACGTAAGGAAAAATAAGAAGATTATACTTTCCTTACAATACAAAAGTGCAGCGGAAAAACAAGTAGTAGAACTAAATTAACAAGATATAAGTCTTTTAACCCAAAGAAAAGGGTATCCAACAACCTTGGATAAAGGTCCCTTGATTTATACTTTCAAGCAAGTCTGTCTTACCCACACCAGGGTAAGCCCTTGATACGAAGATCGGAATCTCTGTCTTGCTATCCCCGCAAGCCCTCAACTTCAAGGTAGTTGGAACCTCTGTCTTCCTCAGCAAGGAAGCCCTCGAACTTTAAGGTAGTCGGCACCTCGGTCTTCCTATCCCTGTAAGTCCTCGAATGTAATCACCAATATTCGGAGTCGCACGAAGCAATCTAAATGAGCAGTTCAGTACGCACAAGGCATGACAAGCTTCTCTCTCTAGAAATCACCTTAACAGTGTCTGGTTTCTAGATCGATCAACTTCCAAATTCTTCATATTGAGCTCTTTCATACGGGATCCTTTTTATAGGCATATTTCAAACGTTCGGCTCCCTCCTCCAACGGTCATATTTTCAATGAAATTCAGAGGGACCTGTACACATGTAACTCAACCAACGGTTAATTTGAAATAGAATGGATGACATCGTTTAATAATAAATCATGCATAACTGAATGCATAACATCATTTTGAAATGGAGAATATGTAAGAAAAATCCATACAAAAATTTCAGAGTGTAAGAAAATTAAAATTTCGGAGTCTAACCAAAATGAAATTTGGAGTTTATGTTAATAAAAGTTCAGATTCTGTATTATAGGAATTCAGAGTCTGGTTTCACCAGAGTTCCGAATCTGAACTTACAGAGTTCGAAGTCGAACTATTAAAAGTTCAGAGTCGAACTTCATAAGAGTTCGGAGTCGAACTCATGAAAGTTTAGATTCATACTTCATAAGAGTTCGGAGTTGAACTCATGAAAGTTTGGAGTCTAACTTCATTATAGTTCGGAGTCGAACTCTTGAAAGTTCAGAGTCAAACTTCATAAGAGTTCGGAGTCTAACTCATGAAAGTTCAGAGTCGAACTTCATAAGAGTTCGGAGCCAAACTCATGAAAGTTCGAAGTCGAACTTCATAAGAGTTGGGAGTCGAACTCATGAAAGTTCGGAGTCGAACATCATAAGAGTTCGGAGTCGAACTCATGAAAGTTCGGAGTTGAACTTCATAAGAGTTCAGAGTCCAGAATTCGGATTGGAACTTCATTACAGTTCTCATCCAGAATTCGGATCCTAAAAACAGAATATTCCAAATCATTACATTATATGACTCTGGAATTTTGGGTATGAATCTTGTTTTTGTACTTAAGAAAAAAGTTACTATGTATAAGAAAATCTAGTTTAGGGTAAATTTCCTTAAAGAAGAAAATTTTCCTTATGGAGGTAAAATTTATATTTTCTTAAGTATAAGGTGTTTGTGATTTTCAAAACAAGAAGGAATGTAAAAGTCATAAGGAAAACCTTATTAACTCAACAATATCCCCCTTTTTGGAAAACGAAAACATCCTTACGAAAAAGAATATAAGGACTTTGAAAATTTTCATTAGACTTTGAAATTAAAACTTATCTCCCTTTGTTCATGGATGAAAGTGAATAAAACTAACTCCCCCTTAGGCATTGAAACACTAAGGATTGTATTCTGAATTTCCAGAGTGGAGTTTTTATTATTGTAGGAACAAAAAACTTCTTAGTGATAAACTCCCCCTTTAAGGACATTTCACTTAGAAATTTTTCTTTCTCCTCCTTAGGAGTAGTTCCTTTTCCTTCTCCCCCTTTGTGATTTTCAAAAAAGAATTGAAGGGAATGTAAAATAATGGTACCTGAATGATATAGTAATAACACTACAATATACAATTATTCAAACAATATTTCATTAGAGCTTGTCAAAAAAAATAACGAAAGACAAATACAACAAAACAATCAAAGTGAGTTCATTTGTCTTCCTTTTTCTTCGGGATGAGATTCTTTAACAAGGTTTTGAGTTTCTTCAAGTCTCTTTGGTCTTCCTGAACTTGCCTCTCCAAGGATTTTACCTTTTATTTTTGAGCTTTCAAAGCCTCTGCCTAAGCCTCGATAGCTTCTTTCTGCATCTTTAACACTTCATCTTGCTGAACGAGTCTTTACTGAAGCTCGATCTGGAGATTTCTATCACTTAAAAGATTTTGAGCCAGAGAATTTGTCGTGTCACTTAGTTCCTTCACTTGTTGACTCCGAGAACTCTTCTCATCAATCAGCTTAGCTTGAAGATTTTTAATCTTTTTGTCCTCGGTGTCAAAGGCATTTAGAACTTCACTCTGAAAATTTTCAAATTTCACTAAGTCCTCATCAACTCTCTTTTACCACTTTGTACATTAATGCAAGAATTTCCATGGACATAATAATTGATAAGAAAACTTTTTTTTTCAGCTTCAAACTTCACAAACTTATCCATGACCATGGATAAGGAATCCGATTTCTGCTTAAAACTTTGTTGCAGCATCTGGCATCTAGAATCTATAGCTGGAAAAATCGGAATGGTGTCCACCAACTTCTTTAGAGATTGAACCACAAAATCATGCCTATGAGATGATGATTCCGAATCAGATAAATCTATTTGAGATTGATCTTCTTTAATTTGTACCAATTTTCTCTTAGAAGAACCACCAGCCTCGTTCTTCCTGAAGACTTCTTTTGTTGGGGTATCCATGAGAACTTTCATTCCCTTATCAGACTTCAGAATTGGTTCCTTATTAGGAGATACTTCCTCGGATGCAAGAACTTGTATAATCTAGTCTTCATCTAGTTTCTATTTTTCTTATCCTTATTCAAAACAATTCCCCTCATAGGATTCTTCGTCATCATACAAGATATTTTCTTCTTCTTCTTCTTGCTATTGCTTATCATCATTCTTACTAGCTTCCTCATCTCCCTTTCCTAGAGATACTAACTTTGTGGATTCTGCGTTATCTTTATAAACCTCTACATTTCTGATCAAGGCATCTAAATATTTACTTCCCTCCTCCTATTCTTCTTCTTCTACTTCAACCTATTTCTCTACTCCTTCCTCAGCTTCTTCAAAAACTTCTTCAACAACATGTTTACCCTTAAATTTTTCCGGAGTGACATTATTCTTAGCTGGAGTTTCTGGTAAAGAAGGTTCTGTAATGAAAGATTTCGGAACCGGAATCAACTAAGAAGCTAACTCTATATCTCTCAGCAAAGACTGCACCACTTCAGCTTCAGATACTTTCTTTTTCATTTTCTTCTCTTTCACATTATTCTCTAATTCTTATACAGCTTTCTCATTTAAGGACTTAGCCTCTCCAGGTTCCAATCCAAATTGTGGATCCCCTTCTTTCCTCTTATCTTTGTCTTCCCTCCACTTGGCTGCCACTTCATCTGTATATGTTTTCTGCTTCTTCGGCTTGGGAGGAGCAGACTGAGTTTCTTTAGTCTGAGGATTTTCTTTATCAGCAACCACTTCCTTAAGCTTTCTCTTTTTTCCTTTGCTTTTTGGATGGTTTCGAATTCTGTGTTTCTTTCTGAGCTACTTCAACCTCTTCAACAGATACAGGGTAAAATTCTCCGGATTCACTGGAAAAACCCATCTTCATCCTCTTCAAGGTATCATCACTAACCAGCATAAGCTTTCAATTCCGGACTTTTGATTTGCATGCAACCTTGAAGGATTCTAGGCACCGAACTATCAGCCTAGATAGTAAGGTAGGGTACATAATTATTTTTGCTATCAAATTCCCTTCTTTGATGTTCTTGATCGTAATCAAGACATGTATCATCAAATTTATCTTTCTTAGATTTACCAAGAAATCTAAGACATAGATATCACTTTTATCCAAATTATCTTTGTCACCTCTTCTTGGTACAAGAAAACCTTGTACCCAGAGCTGAAGAATCTTATTATTCAGAGTGAGAAGATAAATCTTAGCGATTGTAGAATCCTTAAGTCCAATGAATTTTAAATCCTTCACCATATTGAAAATTCCTTGCTCATCTGGAAGCTTATGTGAGAAAAACCCAGCTTCCCCATCATAGGCCAAACCATCCAAGCTCGCAGCCTTGGTGTAGGATAGCTTATAAGTCTTCCCATAAGACTTGAAAGAAAACCACTCTCTACCATCTTCCATCAGGAAGGAAACAGACTCATAGAACTCGATCAACAAATCTGTATAAACCAGATCCTATTTTTCTGACTTGAACAAGCATATATCATCCCAACCATTCAACTTTATAGTCTTGGTTATAATAGAATCAAGCTCGTAGAAATATGGATGAACTAACCTTTCCCTAATGACTAACCACATAGAGATTGGTTTCGCAGTTGAAATATCTTAAGAATTTGCTTCAACAGACATTCAGAGTGAAGACTTATGAAAGATTCAAAACGGCTTTTCAATGTTCAGAACCGGTCTTAAGAAGAGAAGCAGGGCTTCAATACGCGAAAGCATTCAAAACCGATGTGGGATGAGTCTTAGGGTCCCCTTTATATAGGCGATGGATGTGACCTTTGGTCTTCCAAAAGACATCTAACGGTTGAAAAGGTTTTAATATGATCTGACGGTTGAAAACACTCCCGCAAGGAAAACATGACTCCAATCTTTTGAGGTTTTAAGGAAAACATCCGGATTTGAAGAAAACTATAATCCGAACTTTTAAAAAATTAGGAAAATACCATCCAGAAAAATATGATTACAAAACTATAAGTAAGGAAATCATAACTTTTGGATTTTCTAGAAAGACTGTTCGTAATTGGTAATATTCTTCTTGAAGAAATGAATTTAAAAACAAACTCATTACGAAGGTTCCAGTTACGAAAATTCCAGTACGAAAATATCGTTACGAAAGTTCCAGTATGAAAAATCAAGTACGAAAATCTCATTACGAAAGTTCCATTATGAAAAATATCATTACGAAAGTTCCAGTATGAAAAATTTCGTTATGAAAGTTCCAGTACGAAAAATCTCTATTCTAGAAGTTTTCATTCCGAGAATTTCAATTTTGAAAATTTCAGTTCCGGAAATTCCCATTCCGAAAATTTTAGTTTCAGAAATTTCCATTCTGAAAATTTTAGTTTCAGAAATTTCCATTCTAGAAACATCAGTTCCAAAATGTGTGATTAACTAACTACCAAAATTTTATTTACACTAAGTTTGATTATGAAAATTTTAGTTACACTAAGTTTAAAAAACAGATTTCGAAAATTTTAGTTACAGTAACAATCAAATGTACCCCCCTATGAAAAGGAGTTTATTACTGTTAGGAGAATAGTTCAACAAGAAGTTAATGAAGAATGATTACCTTACGGTTATCATTCCTAAATTTTGGTTAATGTATTAAAATATATAGGAGGGTAATGATTTTGTGAAAATATCAGCAAGTTGATCTTGCGTTCTGCTAAACTGAAGAATGATATCTTCTTTCAGTGTGTGATCCCTAAGAAATTGATGCCTAATATCTATGTGTTTTGCACGAGATTGATGTGTAGGGTTCTTACTTAGGGCCATGGCACTTGTGTTATCACGAAAGATTTGAGTCTCAGTAAAACTCAGCCCATAATCTGTGAGTGTCTGTTGCATCCACAACACTCGAGCACAATAACTTCTAGCTGCTACATATTCAGCTTTAGTAGTTGAAAGTGGTACAGAATGTTGCTTCTTATAGGACTAAGAAACTAAATAATCTCCTAAGAAATGACAAGTTCCGCATGTACTCTTTCTATCCATTCTACATCCACCAATGTCAACATCCAAAAATCGTTTTCGGATAAAATCATTTCCAGAAGTATAAAATAATCCTAGATCCATGGTTCCCTTTATGTAGTGAAAAATTATTTTTACTACCTTTAAGTGAGATTCATTAGGATTGGATTGATATCTTGCACATAAGCATACTAAAAACATTAATTCTGGTCGACTAGCTATTAAGTAAAGTAAACTTCCTATCATACCTCTAAAAGTTGTTTGATCTACTGGTTTCCCAACATCATCAAGATCTAAGGAGTTTGATGTACCGATGAGAGTACTTATACTCTTGGTTTTGTCATAACCATACTTTTTAAGAAGATCATTAATATAATTATGATGAGATATATAGATTCTTTCTGGTCTTTGTGAAATTTGAAAACCAAGGAAAAAGGTTAACTCACCCATCATACTCATTTCAAACTCAGATTTCATTAGAATTTCAAATGAATCAGTTAAAGATTATTGAGTTGAACCAAATATGATGTCATCAACATAAATTTGAACAATCAAAACATTTTTCTTATCTTTCTTTATAAAAAGGGTTGGATATGCATTTCCCTTAACATAGTTATTTTGAAGCAAAAATCCTGTGAGTCTATTATACCAGGCTCTTGGGGCTTGTTTAAATCCATACAATGCTTTGTTAAGTCTAAAAACATGATCAGGATGTTTTATATCTTCAAAGCTAGGAGGTTGTTCAACAAAAACTTCATCTTGAACATAACCATTAAGAAAATAACATTTCACATCCATTTGAAAAAGTTTAAAATTGAAGAATGATGCAAAGGCGAGTAGAATACGAATAGATTCAAGTCTAGCTACTGGAGCATAGGTTTCTTCATAGTCTATTCCCTCTTGCTGGTTATAGCCTTTAGCAACTAGTCTAGCTTTATTTCTTACTATGACTCCATTTTCATCACACTTGTTTCTGAAGACCCATTTTACTCCAATGATAGAAGATTCCTTTGGTCTTTCAACCAAGGTCCAAACATTATTCCTCTCAAATTCATTTAGTTCATCTTGCATGGCTTTGATCCAATCATCATCACCTAAAGCTTCATCAGTGCTTTTTGGTTCTAATTGGGAAAGAAATTCTAGATGTTCTATTTCATTTCTTAATGAACTTCTAGTCCTTACAGGTTGATTTACATCACTAATGATACTATCACTGGGATGATTCTTAAGAAACACCTGATTTGGGTTTTGTAAAACCTGTTCATCAACATAGGGTAAAAAGTCTTTTGGGGTAAATGTTTCAGAAGTATCTTCTTGAACATTTTCCTTATCAGAAGGATATTCTATAAAAGGTTGACAATTAGTTTTTGAAAACACATCCGAGGATGTAGTTTGGGATAGTTTAAAAACAAAAGGATCAGACCCATCAAATTTTACATGCACTGTTTCATCAACAGTACAAGTATTTTTATTGAAAACTATATATGCCTTAGAAGTTGTGGAGTAGCCTAAGAAAATTCCTTCATCATATTTTGGTGCGAATTTATGTAAATTATCTTTAGTATTCAGATTGAATACTTTGCAACCAAAAACCTTGATGTAGGAAATTTCTAGTTTTCTACCATTCCATAACTGATAAGGAATTTTATTAAGAAAAGGTCTAATCAAAACTCAATTTATAGTATAACAAGCAGTACTTCCAGCTTCAGCCCAGAAATGTCTAGCTATAGAATATTCACTCAACATGGTTCTAGTTATCTCTTAAAAAATTCTATTTCTTCTTTCAACTACACCATTTTGTTGAGGAGTTCTAGGTGCTGAAAAATTGTGAGTAATACCTTTCTACTAAAAAAAGTTTCAAAATCAGAATTTTGAAATTCTCCTCCATGATCACTATGAATAGTTTTCAGTGGAATATTTTTCTCATTTTTAACTTGTGCTCTAAAACTTTTGAAATAAGAAAAACTTCAGACTTCTTTGCTAGAAAATAGACCCAAGTAAATATGGTGTAATAATCAACAAGAACAAACACATAATAGTTTCCTCCAATACTTCTAGTTTGTGTTGGACAAAAAAGATCCATGTGCACTAACTGTAATGCATCAATCGTTGAGACTTCACCGAATTATTTATAACTAGATTTATGTTTCCTGCCATATTGACAAGGATCACAAAATTTAGATGAATCAAATCTATGCTCCGGTAGATCCTTAACTAGATTCTTCTTAGAAAGATTACATAAGTTTCTAAGGTTACAGTGGCTAGTCTTATATTCCATAAACAGGAATGATATTCTATTGCACTTAGGAAAGGTAGGTCTTGGCTCCATAGGTCTTCTAGGTTCAAAGTATAAACATTCTCTTGCCTGTTGGCTGAGAGAATAAAATCTTCCTTGGAATTTTATACTAAGCACTTATAATTCCGAAAATTCACAAGCTGTCCTTCATCACATAACTAACTTATGCTAATGAGGTTGTGGATAATACCCTTATCAAATAAAACATTTTAAATAAAGGTTTTACCAAGTAGAACAATATTACTTATACCAACAATTTCTCCCTGAGCATTATCTCTGAAAGTTACCTTTCCTCCTTTCGTTTTGATAATCTTTTCAAAATAGATTTTGTTACCAGTCATGTGCTGGGAACATCCACTATCCATGTACCATGTATTGTTGTTGTTAATTCCTCTATCTTCCTGAAATCAGGAAAATAATTAGTCTTGTGGAATCCAAACTTGTTTGGATCTGAGATTTCCAGACAAAAAAATTTTAGGAACCCATAGTTTCTTAGAAAAATAGGCTTTATGAAAACCTAAGGATTGGGTTTTATTTAACGAAAAATTCTTTGCCCAGTGACCACCACATTGACACTTGGTACAAAATGGGGCACTTTGTGGAACAAAGTAGTTGTTACTATTAGTTGGTTTTGCATGGGTATAACCAAATCCAGATTTATTTCTTAAAGGTCGTATTTGTGAATACATTTTATCAAAATTTTCTTTACCATGGGTAAAGTTTAACAAACACTTATTTAAGGAAAAAAATTCGGACTTGAGTTTAATAACCAAGTTTTTATCTCCAAAATCATTAGATTTTGAACTAGAGATAGGCTCGAAAACACTTTTAGAAATTACTTGTTCTAACTCTTTAGAAAGTGTGTTCTTCACAGAACTTACTTCCTCAAGATTTCTTGAAATACTTATAAAATCAGCATTTTCCTATCAATATCTTTAAAGAGATATGATATTTATTTTGTAAGAATAAAATTACAAGAGTTTTCCTTATCATGTTTTTTTATTGAGTTTAGAATTATCAATCTCAAGAAGCTCTACAAACCTAGAAACTTCTTCATAGGTAGGTGATGTATTTTCTTCATCAGAAGAGGATTCTTCATCTGAAGAGTTATAATACTTACTACCATTAGTATTTAAAGATTCATTGGTCAATGATTCAACATTTCATACCTTATCCATAAAGCAATGATTGTTAATGGGTAATCTGGCTATAAGACCAAGATTTTTCTATCCTGAAGATTCATAATCAGAAGATTCATCTGAAGAGTCACCACCACTGGCACTCCAGGTGTCATTTGATTTCAGAACTTTCTTTGCTTTGGTTTTGTAATACTTCTTTCTATTCCTTTCAGAATGCCTTTCTTTTATTTCTCTCTTTTTTGAGCAGAGGGAAATCTATTCTAATATGTCCAGCTCTCTTGCATTCATAACAAGTAACTTCTCCATCTTTCCTATCTTTCCTTTCCTTTTTCTTATACTTGGATTGGAAATTTCTCTGGCCAGCTATCTTGTTCATTCTTCGAGCAAGATTTTCTATCTCGTTTTCTGAGACTTCTCATTCACTAGATTTTGATTGAATAATCACCTTCATAGACTTGGATTTTGTTACACTCTCTAGATTCTTAGATTTCATATGATTTGATGTGGTTGTAAAAGAAACAGTACCATTCTCGTTCTTCTTTTTGAAGTTGTCATCATCTCTCTTCATTCTTATTTCATGTTAGAGAAGAGTTCCAAATAGTTCATCAAGAGAAATCTGAGTGATCTTCCTGTTCTCATCAATAGCTGTTCTTTTTGATTCCCACTCATTGGGAATAATATCAATTATCTTATCTACAAGGGCTTCATCATCTAACCCTTTTTCTCCCATAGACAGAAAGTTTTTTGTAACGACCCGAGTCCGGAGCCCCTCCAGTGGTGCCCTGTACCCGGTTCACCACATGACCTCAAGCGCGTTTCCCTGAATGCCAGAGGCTGCCGACTAGCAGCGAGGGCCTTGGTGAGTCGGTGGGGAAACTATGCCCTCATTTAGTAAGGTATACAAGGTAAGAAACAACAATAAATAGCGGAAGCAGTAAACAACATGTATAACAACATAAACCAAACATCGGAAGCAGTGTATATATATATAACTATGATGACAATGATGCAGCAGGTACAAGTATCTAAGGAAAACAGCAAACAAAACAACATGCTGAAATAAAAATGAAACCAATTGCAAAAGAAAAACAAGGTAAGATCCTCAGCATCGCGAGCCACGGCTCGGTCCCTTGCTCCCCAGCTCCTAATGCAGTCAATATCCCGATGAAGAAGGGCACTTGCCCTTATCTATACCTGCAGCAACATAGTCTGCTAGGCCCCAAAGGATGGCCCAAACAGGGTGTGAGATACAATCCCAGTAAGCAATCACCCAAATATTTGTGCCTAATAGTCAATGAATACATGGAAATAATAAAACAAGAAGCAGTAAACAGAAAAGCACAAGCAGCTACAATCGATAGTTCTAACAAGAAAAGTACACAAGTAAGCAGCCAGAAACAAGAAGGAAATAGGTAACCCTCTGGGTAGCTCTCACAGCCAAACCCCTATGGTTCAACCTATAGTACTAGCAACCCTCTGGGAGGCACACATAGTCTCACCCCTCTAGTTCAGCTATGTAAATTAAGCAGACTCTCTGGGGAAGCACTCACCGTCAATTCCCCCTATAGTCTCATATCGTGCTAAAGGCTCTTTGGGAATCACTCAACGTTAATTCCCCTTGTGGACTGCGTCGTAATTAAAAGACACTCTGGAGAAGCCCTTCCGTCAATTCTCCCTTTGGTCTCGCATCGTGATTAAAAGACACTCTGGAGAAGCCCTTTCGTCAATTCTCCCTTTGGCCTACTACTCTAGGTTCTCACAGTCCTGAGTATAACGAAACATGATCAGCGCACTTGTTTTTTCCAAGTAAACCTCAAGAACTACTTTGCTAACAACTACGGTTCAACAGAAATAATAAAACAACAGTTCCACTATCCTACAACTAGGCATGGAAACTGGAAAAATGCCAACCAGGAAGAACAAGCATGGAAAAGCAATCTGAGCACAAAAAAATTACTCTAATCACAAGCAATAACCTGTACTAAGGCAATAAAGCAAAGCTGACAAGTAACAAGGGAAAAACAGGAAACACACAATACCCCGTTCAAGGGTATTGGTGGAATTTGCACAAAATATTCATCAACATTCTACAGAAAGGAACAAAACACCTACCTCAATCCTAGGAGATCGATAAACGTGATCCTCGACGACAGATTACCCTTAGAACGATGTAGATCTGAGAAAATGCACAAAAAGATCATCCCATGATAACATGGAAATGAGGTGAAATCAAGAAACAAGGCTAAATCAGAAGGAATAACTCACCGCTATGATTCCAACACAACTGACCGTGCTCGAATCGGAGAACGGACGGCGGGGCGAGAGTTCGTCGAAGATCCGGCCGTACGGTCACTCTCGGATGGTCAAAAACTGAAGAAGAAGATGAATATGGGGGTTAGACACGACCCCAGTCCGTTTAATGAAAAAAAAGTACACGGTGTGTACATTTTGAGTACACGGCGTGTACTTCGAATTTTCCATACTCCAAAATAACCGGCATCCACCTCAGCCTTGCACACCGTGTGTGTGGCCCGGACACGTCCAGCACACGGTGTACCCGAATTTCCCTAATGAGGTGGAGAAGAAGAATCCCTGAACAGCTCCGGCCACTACGGTCGTACATCGGCCTCCCTCTCCCAGGTCTCATCCTGTACTCTCTTGTGCTGCCATAACACTCGTACCAGAGGAACAGACCGCCCGCAGAGAACCTTCTTACTACGATCGACAATCCAGATAGGATGCTCCTCGAATGATCATCCGCTTCAAGCTCATGTTCCTCAGGCTAAAATACGTGAGATGGGTCTGAAAAGTAACGTCGGAGCAGAGAGACGTGGAAGATGTCATGCATGGCCCGATACCTCGGAGGTAGCTTCAACCGATAGGCAACCGACCACACTCTCTCCAAGACCTCAAACGGCCCGACGTACTGTGGTGAACGATTACCCTGTCTCTGAATCCTCTTGTGTCCCAACCTCGGTAAAACACACAGGAAAACCTGATCACTGACCTCAAACTCCAGAGGCTGTCTCCGCTGATTAGCATAAGACTTCTATCGAGACTGTGCTGTAGCCATCTTCTTCTGAATCAACTCTATCTTCTCTGAAGTCTCCTGAACAAGACGAGGTCCCAGCAAAGCTGCCTCTCCTGCCTCCAGCCTGCATAAGGGTGATCGGCATGGCCTACCGTACAAAGCCTCATATGGTTCCATCTGAATGGTCGCCAGGAAACTGTTGTTGTAGGCAAACTCCACCAGTGGAATATAGTCAAGGATGCAATCCCGGAGCATATCCTCAAGCACCTGGATCATGCGCTCGGACTAGCCATCAGTCTGGGGATGGTATGTGGTACTCAAAAGTACCTGTGTACCCAAGGACTTCTGAAGAACCTACCAGAAACGAGAGGTAAAGCGCACATCTCTGTCTGAAACAATAGAGTGAAGAATTTCATGCAGAAGAATGATCTACCTAATGTAAATTCATCCCAGATCATCAACACTGAAGGTATCCTTGATCGACAAGAAGTGAACAAACTTCATAAGTCTGTCAATGACAACCCAAACAACATCGTTCCCTTGAGGTGATCTCGGCAACCCGGTCACGAAGTCCATCACGACATCATTCCACTTCCACTCCAGAATGGGTAACTGCTGTAAAAGGTTTGTTGGTCACTGATGCTCTGCTTTCAACTACTGACAAGTAGAAAATCTCATGACAAAACCAATAACATCCTTCTTCATACCTGGCCACTAGTATTGGTGATGAAGGTCCGGATACATCTTGGCGACGCCAGGATGATCTGCCCAAACAGAGGAATGGAAATCCCGCATCAGCTCCTCGCGTATGTCTGCTAGCACCCATACGCGTCCTTGGAAACAAAAGATCTCATCCTCACCAACATTCTATCCAGGAAGAGGGTCCCCTCCTAACAAACTCTCCCATAGGACTATGCCTTCCGAGTCTGATAGCTGCCTCATCCGTACCCGATCAAGTAGCGTGGATGTAACAACAATAGAATATAGAAAAGTCTGTCCCTGTCTTTCATGCACCTCCATAGGCATCTCAGAGAACAGATCCATCAACTGCCACTCACTACTGGCCTCCTGAACTACCTGAATCTGAGTTCTCCTGCTCAACGCATCAGCCACGGCGTTGCCCTTTCTCGGTGTATCGACAAGCTCGAAATCGAAAGACTGTAGATACTCAACCCACCTGTGCTGCCTCAGATTCAGATCATGCTGAGTGAAGATATACTTGAGACTCTTATGGTCAGTGAAGACCACAAAGTGCTCTCCCGAAAGATAGTGTCTCCAACAGCGCAAGGCATGAACAACAGCTGCCAACTCCAGATCATGCATAGGGTATTTCCTCTCATGTGGCCTCAACTACCGAGACCCGTATGCAATGACTCCATCTCCCTGCATAAGCACAACTCCAAGCCCGACACCTAAAGAATCACAGTAAACAGTGTAGATCTTTCATGGCTCTGGCAAGACTAGTATCGGTGCTGATGTCGACCACCCTTTCATCTCCTAAAAGGCTGACTCACAAAAATCTAACCATAAGAACTTCTCCCCCTTCTTGGTTAGACATTTAAAAGGTGTTGCTAGACGAGAAAGTTCCTAAATGAAGCGTCTGTAGTATCCATCTAGCCCTAGGAAACTCCGTACCTCAAAGATGTTCTTCAGCTGGTCCCAGGAAACTATAGCTCTCACTTTCTCTGGGTCCACATATACTCCTGCCTCCGAGATGATGTGACCCAAGAAGTGAATCTGATCCATCCAGAAGTGGCACTTCGAGAGTTTGGAATAAAGTCGATGCTCTCTCAGTATATTCATAACGATCTCAAGATGTGTGGTATGGTCGTGTAGAGTGTGAGAGTAAACCAAGATATCTTCCACGAAGACCACGGCGAAGGAATCCAAGTAAGGATGGAACACTAGGTTCATCAGTGCCATGAAAACTGCAGGTGCGTTCGTGAGACCGAACGGAATGACTGTATACTCGTATAGACCATACCTGCTCGTGAAGGCTGTCAGAGGTATATCTGATGGTCTACCATGCAACTGATGATAATAGGACCTCAAGTCGATCTTCGAGAACACACGGGCTCCTCGAAGCTGATTGAAAAGGTCATCAATCCTCGGCAAAGGATATCGGTTCTTGACCCTCAACTGGTTCAGCTTCCGATAATCCACACAAAGCCGAAGGGTACTGTCTGCATTCTTCGCAAACAGAACAGGCGAACCCCAAGGAGAAGTACAAGGTCTGATGAAACCCTAATCCTGTAGCTCCTCCAACTACTTCTTGAGCTCCTGCAACTCAGGTGTAGACATCCTATAGGGAGGAATGGACACCGGTTCCGCTCCTGGCACGAGCTCAGTAGAAAAGTCTACCTCACACTCCGGAGGAAAACCTGAAAAGTCCTCTGGAAATACATCCCAGAAGCGATCCACCACTAGAGGAATGTCCAACTATTGAGTCCCCTGATCATCCAAGTAAAGGCTAGCAATCTGGGCTGTCACTCCTCCTAGCCCAAGATGCTCGAGTCCCGCCCGACTCGCCCGAACGTCCCATTCGCCTCTATGAAGGAAATATTCACCCTCTGGTGAAATGAAACTGACTCTGCAACAATAACGGTCAACGACTGCCGGGAAGGGAATCAACCAGTCCATGCCAAGGATGACATCATAGCCTGTCATCCCTAGGATATAAAGATCCCATAAGAAGTGATACCCTACAACCTCGAGAGGGCACTCTCTACACTGACGTACACTAGATGTCCTCATTCCCAAAGGTGTGTCTAGTGTCAACGAGTCTGTAGAAGAAAATATGTAGAGTCTAAGGTTCTCCACAATGGTAATAGAGATAAAACTATGCGTAGCACTAGTATCGAAAAGGACTAAGGATAAAACTGAGGCTACTAAAATCGTACCTCGAACAGTAGAAGGGTCGGGATCCTGCTCATGGAAATGTTTTCTCCACGGTGAAAGACTGGCTCGTGCCGCAACCATGCGCCCCTGGATGACCACTCTGAGCTGAACCTCCCTGCTGGTGCTGAGGGACTGGTGGCTGACCGCCACGACCTCGACCTCCACCTTGGCCCGAACAGCCGGAAGAACATCAGTTCCCTGAATGGTGAGAGACTGGTGGGGCTACTCCTGAATGAGGAGTCATAGAAGAACCCCGGTCACCAGCTACTTGTGAGAAAACCTGGCAGAAAAGCTGAAGGTGACCAATCTTACTGCAAGATCGGCACTCCACTGGGTCCCTCTGGCACTGCGGCCTCGTGTGCCCTATCCGACCACACTGATAGCATGTCACATGGCTTCCTGATGATGTGTCTCGCTTCCTTGAATCACCGCGTGTAGGATCCCTATGATGCTTCTTACTGTCATCTGAAGGAAAGTTAGCTCTAGAAGCAGAACCTCCCTGGCTCGCAGCTTTAGAGTTTCTCAAATTGCGCTCTGCAATCAGTGCCTGGTTGACTATGGAAGTAATGGAAGTCAGCTGGAAGATGTTCACTAGCGAGTGGATCTCTCGCTTGAGTCCATCCTCAAACTTCCTCGCCAAGAACACCCCACTCCCATCCCGAAGGGGTGTAAAATGCTGCAGCTCAGTGAAACGAGAGGAATACTCCATGACAGATAGAGTACCCTTCTCTAAGCTCATGAACTCCCGGGTTCGATCAGCCCTCAGGGTCTCCGGGTAGAAGTAGTCGTAGAACACGTGCTGGAACTGCTCCCAAGCCATAGCTTACTGGTGACCCGCCTGTGAGATCACGTCCCACCACCTCTTGGCGGAGTCTCGGAGCATGTAGGTGGTGAGCTTGACCCGCATCTCCGGAGGCGTCTCTAGATGCTCGAATATAGTCATCGTGGATTACATCCATGACTTTGCAGCCTGAGGTCCTCCCTCCCACGAGAACGTGGGAGGATGATGCTGCTGAAAGACTCGCATCAAGTCTGCCATAGACAAGGCAGGAGGCGGTGCTCCCTGGGAGGCCTGCATCATCCTCATGAAACCTTCCCTGAACTGCACATCAGCGCTTGCGACTGGTACATCAACCGGTGCCAAGGCTGGCTCGGCTGGGGGATCGACAAGAAGTCCTTGATCAGCCATGTCTGGCGTCTGATCACTGCCTGATGATAGACGTACGACTAGAGGACGTCTCGGAGCCATAGCTCTGAATCATCAAAAGCACACCTTAGTTCAAGAAAACAAGGACAGAGAACAGAAGACTACAAAATGGGAACATGGGAAGAAAAACACACAAGATTGCAAAACACGACTACACAACGTGTATAAAACTACATGGCGTGTCTTCTTAAACCGCTGACATGGGCGTGTACTCCTACCCTATAAGTCGTGTACACTTCAAACTACATGGCGTGTTGAACCCACACATGGTGTGTACTTGAAAAATGTTCCCCTGCCCGATTCTCCTAACACAGCTAACCCACACGGTCCGACTTAACCCGAGACTACACGGCGTGTTCGAAACAACCACAACGTGCACTAGACAAGGCTTCGGCGGTCCGTGTTGTTGAGTACATGGCCGTATACACGGCTGGACCTTATACGGCTTGCTCCGAACAAGCACGGCGTGCGTAGGCGAAGGCGACACCATCCCGTGTTGTTCGTGACACGGCCGGGTACCTAGGCAAGACTACACGGCGTGTTCCGAACAAACACGACATATGGAAAAGAAGGTCACGCCGGCTCGTGTTGTTCGTGACACGGCTGGGTACCTGGACAGGACTACACGACGTGTTCCCTACGGACATGGTGTGTTCTACCCAAGCTTCCCCAGCCCGTGTTGTTAGTGACACGGCCGGGTACACGGCTCCGAACTCACATGGCGTGTACCAATGGTACACGACGAGTTCCCGGTGTTACTCCTATGACAGCGTGTTCTTCTCACACAGTCAGTGACACAGCATGAAAACTACACGGCGTGTGCCTGAAAAGTACACGCCATGTGTTCTGGGTTTTTCTGGGTAGTAGCTCAGAAACTGCGCAGACTTCCATAAACACTAAAAACAAGGGAAAAGATGCCAAATTCCGATCCGAGAGGGCCCATAACACTTCAAGAACCACAATTTGAAATTCATTTTATGTAAGGAACAAAACAACAATTTTCTAACACAACAGTAGAGAATCTATCAAGAATCTATCACAAAAGCATGCATAATCTACACAGAGCCTATCACAACAGCATGCAATCGCTAATGCACCCTAGATGGCATGACAAGAATGCATGACATGTGATTTCTAAAAGTGCCTATATGATGCATGAGATGGCATACCCTCATCTCATCGGGTTGCGATAGGAATAGAACTGAAATATCAAAACAATAATAGCACAAGCTATGTGAATCACTCTAGGTGAAATCATACCAACCATAAAATCTCAAAACCAGAAAACTTCAATTAATGAGGTTGTATGGATTTTCCTTGTACACGGGTTAGCTACTCCCGGGCACACCTTAATACCAAGTACTGAATCCGTCCTATCCCTGGCTAAAGTCTCTAAATAGTAAAGTAAGAGAAAAGAACTCCTCTGATACCACATTGTAACGACCCGAGTCTGGAGCCCCTCTACTGGTTCCCCATACCCGGTTCGCCACATGACCTCAAGCGCATTTCCCCGAATTCCAGAGTCTTCCGACTAGCAGCGAGGGCCTTGGTGAGTCAGTGGGAAAACTATGCCCTCATTCGGTAAGGTATACAAGGTTAGAAACAACAATAAACAACGGAAACAGTAAACAACATGCATAACAACAGAAACCAAACTGCAGAAGCAATGTATATATATAACTATGATGAAAATGATGCAGCATGTACAAGTATCTAAGGAAAATAGCAAACACAACAACGTGTTGAAATACAACTGAAACCAAGTGCAAAATAAAAACAAGGTAAGCTCCTCAGCATCGCGAGCCACGTCTCGGTCCCATGCTCCCCAGCTGCTAATGCAGTCAAGATCCCGAAGTAGAAGGACGCTTGACCTTATCTATACCTGCAGCAACATAGTCTGCTTGGGCCCAAAACCATGGCCCAAACAGGGTGTGAGGTACAATCCCAGTAGGCAATCACCCAAAGATTTGTGCCTAATAGTCAATGAATACATGGAAATAATAAAACAAGAAGTAGTAAACAGAAAAGAACAAGAAGCTACAATCCACAATTCTAACAAGTAAAGTACACCAGTAAGAAGCCATCAACAAGAAGGAAACAGGTAACCCTCTGGGTAGCTCTCATAGCCTAACCCCTATGGTTCAACCTCTAGTACTAGCAACCCTCTAGGAGGCACACAAAGTCTCACCCCTCTGGTTCAGCTACACAAATTAAGCAGACTCTCTGGGGAAGCACTCACCGTCAATTCACCCTATAGTCTCGTATTGTGCTAAAGACTCTCTGGGGAAGCACTCAATGTCAATTCCCCTTTGGCCCGCTTCCTAATTGAAAGACACTCTGGAGAATCCCTTCCGTCAATTCTCCCTTTGGTCTCGCATCGTGATTAAAAGACACTCTAGAGAAGCCCTTCCGTCAATTTTCCCTTTGGTCTACTACTCTAGGTTCTCACAGTCCTAAGTATAACTAAACATGCTCAGCGCACGTGTGTCGTCCATTTAAACCTCATGAACTACATGGCTAACAAATAAGGTTCAACAGCAATAATAAAACAACAGTTCCACTATCCTACAACTAGGCATGGCAACTGGAAAAACGCCAAACAGGCAGAACAAGCATGGCAAAGCAATATGAGCACAAAAAAATTACTCTAATCACATGAAATAACCAACACTAAGGCAATCAAGAAAACTAGGCAAGTAACAAGGGAAAACATGAAACACACAATACCCCATTCAAGGGTATTGGTGGAATTTGAACAAAATATTCACAACATTCTACAAAAAGGCACAAACCACCTACCTCGATCCTAGGAGATCGATATACATGAACCTTGATGACAGATTCCCCTTAGAACGATGTAGATCTGAGAAAAGGCACAAAAAGTTCATCCCACG
This sequence comes from Viscum album, assembly GCA_963277665.1. Taxonomy (NCBI): domain Eukaryota; kingdom Viridiplantae; phylum Streptophyta; class Magnoliopsida; order Santalales; family Viscaceae; genus Viscum; species Viscum album. The sequence goes on along the minus strand of OY728127.1, from coordinate 1,511,163,015 downwards.
ATAACTTGGAAATGAGGAGGAATCAAGAAACAAGGCTAAAACAGAAGGAAGAACTCGCCGTTGTGATTCCAACGCAATTGACCGTGCTCAAATTAGAGAACGGACTGCGGGGCGGGGGTTCGTCTAAGATCCGGCCGTACAGTCTCTCTCGGACGGTCGAAAACTGAAGAAGAAGACGAATATGGGGGTTAGACGTGACCCCAGTCCGTTTAATGAAAAAAAGAAAGTACACGGCATGTACTTTTTGAGTACACTGCGTGTACTTCGAATTTTCCATACTCCGAAATAACCGGCCTCCACCTCAGCCTCACACACCTTGTGTGTGGCCCGGACATGGCCAGCACATGGCTTTGAGCCGAAACAGAGTACACGGCGTGTACTCAGAAAGTACATGGCGTGTAATTTGAAAATTTCCAAAAAAACCATTTCTCTTCAAAACTCCAGAAAAAAGGAAAAACATACCTGAATGAAGATCGAGGTTCTTACACAGTTGACTATAGTCATAAATCTTTGTTGAACTCTACATATTGGTTCACCATATGGAAAATTGAATCCATGGTATTCTGCTCTAAGCATAACTCTCCTAGTTTCAATCACTTTAGAAGTGCCAAAGTGTGTAACTTATAACTTCTTCCAGATACAATTAGCTGCTTCACAAGAAGAAATTTGGCTATATATATTTCTAGTCATTGAACATAGTAAAGTATTGCGTACCTTATAATTGTGTTGATACTCTTGTTTTTCCTGGTTGGTGAAAGTTATAACTTCCTTATCGGGAATTTTATATTCACCAGTAAGCATAACAAAATTATCCAAACTAGTATTGATAACAAAAGTATTCATTTGATCTCTCCAGTAATCATAGTCATTACCATCAAAGATTTGTGGTCTTGTAGGATTTAGATTGACAATAGAACCAACATTGACTCCTGGCATTCTTAAAAAAACATGGCAACCATACGTGTTAGTAGAAAAAAGTTCGTAACCACAATGTTTGGAATGACAATTCCGAATGATAATTCTGAATGAAAAAGTTCGGAATGACAATTCGGAATGAACAAGTCCAGAATGACAATTTGGAATGAATAAAAACTTTCTAAGCAAGGATAAAGAACAATGAAAAAAAGAGAAATAAAAACTTATATGTGAGTTTAAGTATTTCAGAGACCTCCTCTGATACCAATTGTTGGATCGAAATAATGATGTAGATGCTCAATATACAAGAGGGGGGTTGAATTTTATACTTTAAAAACTCCTTTGGAACCTTTAAAGTTGGTTACGGATAACTATGTTTTCCTTAGACAAGGAAAAAACAAAGTTTAACAAAGTTAAACTAAGAAGATTCACAATACCTCTAATCACCAATTGGAGAATTGGAAATAAGGTTTACAAAATGAGATTCTACCTGAAAGCGTATAGAATCTAAATTAATAAGAGTACAAACATAAGGAAATATAAGGAGATTATACTTTCCTTATAATACAAAAGTGCAGTGGAAAAACAAGTAGTAGAACTACATGTAACAAGATATAATTCTTTTAACCCAAAGAGATGGGTATCCAACAACCTTGGATAAAGGTCCCTTGATTTATACTTTCAAGCAAGTCTATCTTACCCACACCAGGGTAAGCCCTCGATACGATGATCAGAATCTCTGTCTTGTTATCCCCGCAAGCCCTCAACTTAAAGGTAGTTGGAACCTCTGTCTTCCTCAGCAAGGAAGCCCTCAAACCTCAAGGTAGTCGGCACCTCTGTCTTCCTATCCCCGGAAGCCCTCGAATGTAATCACCAACATTCGGAGTCGCATGAAGCAATCTGAATGAGCAGTTCAGTATGCATAAGGCATGAAAAGCTTATCTCTCTAGAAATCACCTTAACATTGTGTGGTCTCTAGATTGATCAACTTCCTCATTCTTCATATTGAGCTCTTTCAAATGAGCTCCTATTTATAGGCAAATTTCCAACGGTCGGATCCCTCTTCCAATAGTCATATTTTCCATGAAATTTGGAGGGACCTGTACACATGTAACTCAACCAACAGTTAATTTGAAAAAGAATGGACGACATCGTTTAATAATAAATCATGCATAACTGAATGCATGACATCATTTTGAAATGGAGCATATGTAAGAAAAATCCATACAAAAATTTCAGAGTGTAAGAAAATTAAAAGTTCGGAGTCCAACCAAAATGAAATTCGGATTTTTTGTTAATAAATGTTCGGATTCTGTTTTATAGGAATTCGAGGTCTGGTTTCACCAGAGTTCAGAATCTAAACATACATAGTTTGAAGTCGAACAAGTAAAAGTTCGGAGTCAAACATCATAAGAGGTCGTAGTTGAACTCATGAATGTTCGGAGTCGAACTTCATAAGAGTTCAGAGTCGAACTCATGAAAGTTTGGAGTCGAACTTCATAAGAGTTCGGAGTCGAACTCATGAAAGTTCGAAGTCAAACTTCATCAGAGTTCGGAGTCGAACTCAAGAAAGTTCGGAGTCAAACTTCATAAGAGTTCGGAGTCAAACTCATGAAATTTTGGAGTCAAACCTCATGAGTGTTCGGAGTCGAACTCATGAAATTTTGGAGTCGAACTTTATTAGAGTTCAGAGTCCAGAATTCGGATTGGAACTTCATTACAATTCTCATCCAGAATTCGGATCCTAAAAATAAAATACTCCAAATCTTTACATTATATGACTCCGGGATTTTGGGTTTGAATCCGGTTTTTGTACTTATGAAAAATATTACTATGTATAAGAAAATCTAGTTTAGGGTAAATTTCCTTAAAGAAGAAAATTTTCCTTATGGAGGTAAAATATATATTTTCTTAAGTATAAAGTGTTTGTGATTTTAAAAACAATAAGGAATGGAAAAGTCATAAGGAAAACCATACTGACTCAACAATTAAGGTTTTGTTGGTCGATGTTGGTGTTGAAATAGATTTGGGCATTGTGAATTGGTTTTCTGGTACTATCTGCTAAATGAATAATCACAAAGGATGTTTATTTCAAGTGGGAGAACCCTAGAGAAGAATAAGAAACATCCACATATCTAGATGAATATGTATACTACTAATAGATTCGGGGTCTTGATAACATCTATGATGTGTGAAATGGAAGTGGTAACAAGGTAGGTAGATGATTATGTCAACATTAAATAATTGTTTAAATGGAAAAAAGACCACAAAAATTTTCTATGTATGAAAAAGATACCTTAGAAAGAAATAAGAGGAATATTGTTAACTAAAATTCTCCAAAGAAGATATCAAGTAAGGAAGTTGAGAAGAACCTAGATTTTGAATGCCTGAATTTGAAGGGTAATGCATCCAAAATAACTACAAAGAGGGGAGACACTTAGAAGAACCTATTTAGAAGATCCGAACTTATTGCAGAAGTTCCAAATTATATGTTAGTTATTTGGCCAAAAGATTTGGAAATAATGAGGAAACATGAAGCTACACAATCCAAGGATGGTAAAAATGGATTGAAAAGCTTCCACATGATGATGAAGAAGTGAATGAGAGTTTTAAAATAAAAGGAAACTTATGTGTTAATGAATTTCTATGTGAGGGATGCATGAAATCTTGTCACATTTCAAAAGTATGTTTAAGCATAATAACAAATCATGAAGTAGTCCTTAAGAGGAGTAAGAATGTATCATCCATGATGGATGTTAAGAAGAATAGTTCTCTATACAAATCAAAAGAAAATGTGAATAGATTTATTCTATGAAAATAATAAATTAGATCATATGTTCATATTTCAAGCATGAAGATGTTATCAAATAGAGAAAAATGTTTGAGAATATCATTTCAATCGTGCTGTTTATATTGATAAATCAAGAAGGATCCACCTTATTACCATAATATTTTTTGTATTTTATTTTTCCTTATAATGTTGGGAATTTAAGGTGAAGAAAGTTCTCAGGGTGAGAATTTATGAAGAAAATAGGGCTATCAATTATTGATATCCAATATAAAGAAGTCACTATATTTGAATAATTCCACAATTCTATATTAATATATATATATATATGATGGAAGATCATTTATTTATAAAGATAAAGATGTTCTATTCTAATAAATTAGTATACATAAGGTACCATCATGGCTTGATCTTATTTATGGTATCCTAGATAATAAGTGTTCAATAATTTTATCCTTGGGGATGTTGTAAAATATGTACAATGTGGATAGTCAAAACATGAAGACCCATTGTTGGGGAGAAACATGAATAATGATGAAGAAGCTATCAGAATCACTATATTAATTGTTTTCAAACCTAATTATTTGAGAAATTTCTTGAATGTCATGTCATTGGAAAAGAAGTTTCAGGTTTAATGTCCTAAAAGTACTCTTTTCACATTTAGTATCTTCTCCTGGGAATGAGAGTGAATGACACTTGAAGACAAGTATATTTTTTTCATTCCATGAGGTATCATGATTAGTGGATATGGAATAGATTCAAATGTATAAGGAATTAATGTTGAAGAAATATTTTATCTAATAGAAAGAATGGAGTTGATTCGGATTTTCCCTTCTATAGGAATTCAAGTAAGATACAAATATTATCATAGGTATGTCAAAACAGTATTCATTATTAGATTTCTTGATGAGGAAGTCTAAATTGAAAATCCAATTGGATTTATGATAGGAAATGACGAAGAAAAGATATGTAGACTAAAGAAGGATCTCTATGATCTAATGACGGAACACGAGCATGGTATTTTTATTTGGATACGTATCTCAAGGAGATCTAATTTAATATAGGACATGAAGACCATAATCTCTATGTGAAGAATTCAATAGAAGATAAATTTATGGTTTTGGAATACGTGGATGATAGTATTTTCATGGAAGAAGACAGAGATCAGTGGATGAATTTCCCAATAACATGAAATCAGAATTTGAAATTTCTATGATTGGTGAACTCACATATTTCTTTAGGCTTCACGTTATTTACAATAGGGATTACAGTTTTATTTCTCCAGAAAAATATACAAAAGATATACTAAATAGATTCAACATGTTTTATTCCAAACCAATGTCAGCTCCAATTGAGGTTTGAAAAAAACATGGAATGCTTGAGGATGAGACTTCTATGGATCCCACCATGTATAGAAAATCATTGGATTCCTGTTATACTTGAATAAAACATGGCCTGATATCATTTTTGAAACATGCTTAGTGGATTTCTTTCAATGTAATCTAAAGAAATAACATACGGAGACAGTTTAAAGAATATTGATGTATATTCAAGGTACTCACAATTATTGATTATACTTTTCTGTAAGAATAGGTAATTAACTATAAGAATTTTATAATTCTTACTGGGCTGGAGATGTGGTAGACAGAAATTATACAAGTGGTGGATCATTATTTATTGGAGAGAAATGTGTGGGATGGTTGAGTAAGAAACAAGAAAGTACTTCTCTTTTTACTTCTGAAGTATAGTATATTTCTGCTAGAGAGCCCTACACTTATATACTATGGATATAGAAACAACTAACTGATATTGGGGATGAGGTGAAATATATAATGGTAATTCACTATGATAACAAGAGTGTGATTGATCTCATGAAAAATCTAGTTCAACATTATCATAAGAAACATATTAAAATTTAATATCACTTTATAATGGAAAGATTTGAACATAGTGCGATTAAAATGGATCATATTGGAAGTAAAGACCATGTGGCTGACATTATAACCAAGCCATTGGTAGAACATGTGTTCGAGAAACATTGGTTGAACATCAGTGTTCAACTACCTCCCAGTGCATGAAGATGTTATGAATATTCCCCTCTCTCCAGTTGTGTTAACTATTTAAATATATTTGTTAATGGGATGTAGGTTTATGGGAGAGATATGATCTCGGGGGAGTTTTTTTGAGATCTACAAGTTCAATATAAGGTTTTTTGGTTTTAACTCCAATGGGGAGAATGGATAAATCCAATGCTAAGGTTGTATAAGAAAAGATAGGTTTTAAGAGAATTGTGAAACAAAGGGGGAGAAATTTGAGAAATAAAGTGGGAGAATGAAAATTTTATGGTTTTGGGTTATAATTGTTTGAAAAAAATATTCAATTCTTATATGAAACGATGATCATCAAGTCTTATAAAGAAACAATTTAGGGCATGTAATGATTCTGTGAAACGGTCAGAGCATAGATTAGGCATGTAATGCTTTTGTGACATGGTCAGAGATTATCTTAGAAATATGTAAGCATTCCCAGACATGAGAACCCAATTATTGGTTCCCCTATAGTTTTCTACACCATGAATTTATCATGTATAATTAGAGTGTTGCCTAAGTTGTTTCATTCACATCAGGTTTTGATAGTGGCTAATACTTTATTCAATTTATTTACAGATTTCCAACGAACCCAAATGGAAAGATTGTTGGAACCAAGGATGTTCATTACTGGAAATAGAGATCTATTTCTAATTATTTTCAATCCAAACTAGTTTTATCAAAAAGTTTTCTATAAAAGTGATCTTACAGTACATTATGACAATAGTGTGTAAGTTAGTGTTGTTTCCTTGTGTTTACCAAATTTGTGGGCTCAAAATCTAAAGAAATAGATAGCATTGAAAAGGTTTTTTCTCTGGAATTAACTCTTTATAAATATGTAAAATTCATGGGTTTCAAAAATACTGGGATAAGTATCATGAATATATGGATTATCATGAATGGTTAAAGTGTTCTCAACAATTATGATAATTGGAGCATCATGAGTGTGTGATGGTTTGATAGAAAGATTTGTGACAATGTCAAATATAAATGGAAATTCATGAATGAAGGAGTGCTGGGAATGTGTTTTTGAATGATCCAAAAAATACTCTAATAGGTGGTGGAGCATCGAAAAAACACGATCCTATAAATGTAAGTCTACCTCACTTCACTTTGCATGAAATTATTTAGTAAAAACCTGGAATCTCTCCGATTTCAAAATGCCAGGGGAGATTTGTGAATCTAGGTTTATACATGATATTTCACAATTGAAAATACTATTTTAATAATGACTGAGGTCAATGATTCAATTTAAATAGTGTTTCATTATTATAGGGTATTCCATGTTGACTTAGTGAGCTTCGTGAAGGGAGTTTGTTCCATGAAGGTAGTTAGCTTAGTAAATGGTTTTGCTTTATGAAGGAGCTTCGTGAAAGGTAGTTCTAAATAAAAGTTCTTCATTGAATAGTGCATTAATAGTGCATCAACTTATAACTATAGTGCAAGAAGTGTATCATGCTAGTTATGGAAAAAGACATTAATTCAAATCCATTGAAATGACTTTCATGTCGATAAACTGAATCCGAATTCTCTAAAAGTAGTGTGCTAGGGGAGTTGATGGAAGTGTTCTAAAGAACGTAATGTGATATCCCAAAAATATTTTAAAGGCTGTGTGCATGGTTTATAGTGACGATGTATGAAATCTTTTATTCCACAAATAGTGAATATTACTACATTTTGGTATGATCGACACACTTTTGTTGTATGATCCTTAGACTATCCCTTAGTGGTGAACCAAGTAAAACAACCTTGTTTCCTATATGCATTTGAATTCTTGATTGTAGATCGAATCCATCATACAGGTTTAATGAGTTCCTACCAATGTGGGAACAAGATCAATCACATGAAATGAAAAATATGACACCCTGATTCACCCCACCCCTCTCAGGGTGTTTTGGGGTCCTACAAATATCGTCTTAAATAATTCAATTTTAAAATATTGTTTCGACATCCATTTGGTAGGTTCTAAATTTCCATTGAACTATCATAGTAATAAAGGGTGTTATTGACTCATGTGTTTCCAGTGGTGCAAAGGTTTCTTCTATATCAATTCCTTATACTTGTGAATACCCCTTTCACATAAATCTTGATTTGGTTCAAATCAATTATCCATGCTTATCTTGTTGATTTTTAATAAGAAATTTTTTTCCTATGATGTAGTGATCATCCATATAATTTACAAGAACCTAGTTCTAATTTCTCTCTATTTGGTCTAACTCCACATTCATTTCCTTGAACCATGACACATTTTTCACTATTACTTCAAATTAGGATGGTTTCTCTTGATCAAATAAAATTGTTTTCTCTATAGTTTTCATCCTTTGAGTATGTGTGGGTGTAATTTTATTATTGATGAAATTTGAAATATCACTATAGCTCCTCTTCTATGAAAATATAAAAAATTACCTATTTTTTTGTCACTCTACAATGATTCAAGGTTGTATTAAACCATTTTCTTGTACAACCATATATACACTCACAAGATTCAAGTAAGAAATCTACCCCTATCTTGAAATCACGTGAAAATTATTGTGTTAACTCAATCTCAAAACTCACCACAAACCCAACAAGGAGTAGGTACCCACATTGGGATTGAATATAAAAAAAATGAATTGTACATTTCATTTTAATACTTAAATTTAATAAGGGTGTGGGTGTGTTTAATGAAGATATGTTCAATACCTTAAACATTCACATAGGTTCATTTCATAAAAATAAATTATAAAAACTATACCAGTGATTCAACCCCCACCCCCTATGTACTTTGACTATCTTGGGCATTTATATTAAAAACCACATTTTATAATCCACAAATATCCTTATATAAATTAATTAAATCCAAAAAACAGAAATGAATTACTTTAGAAAATAATGGAAAATAAAAATATCATTTATAATTCATTTATTGGATAAAATCTATCATAATTCCTTTATCAAACATAATGTATGTAAATAACGTTCTTACATTATAAACACATTTGTTTTATAAAATACACACTTTATGAAACATGAAAATAATTTATAATCCTTAAATTTATTTGAAAAAACAATCATAGATACCATATATCACATTTATTTATGTACAAAAACAAGTTTATAACACTAGGAACTCCAAGTTTGATCAATTAATGGATAGAAATAGAAACCCCTATCTTAGACATAAATAATCAATAATCCTTCACTTCCTGATAAGACATTAGGAATTAAAAAAAATCTATATACCATTAAAAATTAATCCCCTAATTTTTCTTCCATACTAATACATGAACTCGACACTGATGGTTATTTATGGTTATAGGAAGAATAAGAAGTTATAAGAAATAGGGGAGGATGAGGGAATTTGGAAAATATACCCTTACCATTTAATTGAAAGAGAAATCCCCAACGGTTCACCATGGAGGAGGTGGAATAGGATGGATATGACTAGATAAGTTTCTAGGTTGATCCTCCTAACCCCTATGAAAAATAAAAAATGGATTATTATATAGAGGAATAGAAAAATGGAGAAAAAAATTAGGTAGTATGAATGGTATAGAGAACGGTTATGAAAACCTTGTTCCAATTATTAATTCATCACTAGATGATTTTTTTACCCATTTCATGGTTAGGCTATATAGTTCTCCAAACCCTGAACCAAAATCATTTATTCTATATAATTTTCTAATTTTTAGAAAATATGAACCCAAACTCTATTAAATATAATCAAATAAATAATTAGGTAATATAAAGTTAAAAAGTGGGATTGGGCTTCCAAAAAATGTATAAAACCATAGAATTATGGTGTCTTTGTCATTCCATAATGGAATAAAGTTGAAGAAGAGTTTATTATTATATAAAAATAATTCCACAACCTATAGATGTGGCTCCATGATATTCTTTAGATAAATCATAGGGTTTAGATTATTTCATGATGAGTGGATGTAATTTTTTTGGTGTGGGGTTGTCCATGAGAGATAAATACCATCATACTATAAGAGGAAGCTCGTATGGTAATAGTTGAGTTCATAGAACAAAGCACATAGCCATGAAATATTTGTTTCTAGTTATTACTTAAAAGATAAGGTGGTTATATCATAATAAACATGGTCATGTCGTTATGGGAATATTAATTTTTAGGATATATTTATGAATTTAGAAAGATATGTGATCCAAATAAATAAGATCTAAATATCATTATACAATGAAGAGAGCCACACTCTGATGCATGTTGGGTTTATAAATATGTGGAAACTATCCTAGAGATATGTATGATTAAATTTTAAGATACTAGCCACACATTCCAGAGAAAATTTCATGGTGTATTTGGATGAGATTGAGGAGATGAAAAAGGGTGCACACATAATCCAAAGTATATAGGAACTTGAAGAGGTTGTTTGATATCAATATACCTTTTGAAGATCATATATATTTTTCATGTACTTAGAGTTCAGTGTGATGCCTCATCTAGAGACCACTTACTAGTGTCGTAGACTAGGATCCATGTGAACTCAGGTGTGCCTACCCATATGTTAGATGCTAATGACTAGCCATGAGGGCCTAAATCACATTTTGGGATGAATATTACCTTTAATATAGGTAAAGAAAATATAGGAAATAACCAAACAAAATCAATAATAAACACCAGATTATGTAAAATCAATAAACATTAATCATGTTATAACTAAATGAATATGGAAGAATACAGTCATACATCCCATGGGTCACAGAGCAAGCTGATCAGATATACAAAATAAACAAATGAAATCAAAATACAAATGGGTATCTACAATCATCCCTAAGCCTCACCTAAATCCCTATCTCTAATACCTTTGTAGATTCCCCATACTTATATGAAATACAACCAATTATCTATCCTAGAAAACAGAACTAAGTTCTACTTGCACATTAGTGTTCTAGTTAAGTGTTTGATAAATACAACTCATAATTGTCTCACTATGGGGTACTAATATATTTCATCATAAATGTAATTTTATGAGGAAAAAATAAAAAAATAAGCATCCACACACAAGAACCTTGTAATTTCATGTGTTAACCAGGCCACCTAACTCTATACACATCAGGTTATCATGTTATTACTAGGAGACCATGACACTTGACCACACCTACTTTGTCTTAAGCCATAAACTAGTTTTCTCACTCCACTAAACCTGAAACCAAACCCATACCCAAAGAATCAAGGTAGGGTGTCTGTAAGCCTCGATCACTACCTAAATGCTTGGGGAAGGGTCTCGAATCCATGTACTACATTCACCTTCTCACTCAAGGTGGTCCGGAAAAAACCTTCTCACTCAAGGTGATGTAATCATCCAAGTCACAACCACTACTCTCTCACCCAGGGTGGGGCCTATAACAAGTTCCTAGACGGGCCCCTCTCTTAGGGGAGATCTCATGAAAAGTGTCCTAACCAACCCTCTCACTCTAGGGAGATCACACATTATATCCACCACCCTCTCATTCTGGATGAAATAAAAACAACACCACTCCCCTATCCTAGGGTGGGTATTATAAATATAGGGGGGACCAATACTCTCTAACCCATGGTGGTATCTACAAGTAAACTATCACATATGGAAGGTCATACATCCTAAACCTTACCCTCTCACTTAGGGTGGATTCCTATAAATCCAAAAAGCATCCCTCTCACTAAGGGCGGGATCTACCATATCCTCCATCACCCTCTCACTCTGGATGGGGTCATAGTTGTATCATGCTGACAAAATAAAATAGGGAACACAACTAGTCTCACATGATCAACAACTCATTATCAGGGTTCTAGTCACTCAAGACCTAGCCCCATTTCTCAACATACCTCTTCATCCATCCCGTATCATAGGATAATATCCCCAGAACCATCTTGATCGAACATTCCCATCATTTAGGCCCTCTCAGTATGCTAATTTCACTTAAGAAGGGGTATACTAGGGTCCTTCAAACATGAATTATTTCTTTAACAAAAATCTCTATTTGATAAACCATGGTGTTCCCTCACCCCATCGGCTCTTCTACACCGTGGCCTCAATGGACCAATATAGATCTTTTCAAATTCTCACTCACATCCCAGGCCTTCTAACCAAGGACCATCCTAATATATCTCTCTAAACCCCCTGTAAACCCAATTCCAAGTTGTTAAATAATGACCAAATCCTAGACTTGAAAAATATCATCCTCCTCCCCTGGAAAATCTCTCAAAACCACAGCAATCACTGAAGGAATCATCCACCTCATTGATCATTCCAATATCACACTCCATCATCATTACGGTATTCCCTACTCTGTGTGATATAAAAAACTGTCTAAACCATCAACACTGGGAGTAAGCCTTTCATTCCAGCCCAAATAGATCCATAAAACCTATAGTAGGCTACCATGGACTCATCTTATAACATGTTACCCTTATAAGGTCTCTCATCAACTCAACAGGCATATTTGACCCTTGGTGAAATGGCCATTGGGTGATCCAAAATTACCCATGGTGATAAAGAGAACTTACTCCAGTCTTATGAGGCTTAATGACATCCTAAATATTTTATCCAATTCTCTCTTGATCTCTAACCATTTACACGGTCCCATAAAAATAATAATTCATGAATTCTTATGGATAGAAAACATATAAATTTATATTATAGGGATAACCAATATTGATCATGGAGTTACCACCCACTCCAAGATATTATCATCCTTGTCTAAGCATGTCCATGCCCCATTAAAGCTCATATAGTCACCTAATCCCCTATCTCACACCACCACATCTGAAGAATTAATCCTAACACTTTATAAATATTTATACACTTTTCAAAAAGTGGCTTAATCACCTAAAAAATCACAGGGCATCTCTGTATCACTGAAAAATGAATGCAACCTAATCTGTAATCCTTTTGGGACATCGTCTTTCCATATAGACTTAAATTATCATTTTACCACCTAATTCCAATATTATCTAGTAGAATCAGCAAGAAACCCTAGCTTGAAACACGCTAAAATTATACTCTATTGAAGAGGAACAAAAAATGAGGAAGTAGCATAAGAACACACATAAAGTTGTTAAGGAATATCCTAAAAGACCACCCCATATCAAGGGGGAAAGGGGGAGGAATAGGAGGGGTAGGTTTAGGTGAAATTACCCTCTACCATCACATGGTTGACTTAAAACATGAGGGGATCAAATGGTAAATTACCATCTTGCCCTTTATAAAATATAGCCCATACGTTACATCACGGTGTGACCATGATAACCACAGAGTGACGCCACTACGCCTAGACCCTTATTATTGTGGACCTCCTTGGTCATAGGGAGACCACCCTAAGAAGAGGGATTAACCCCTAACATTAATTAGTTGCATAAAATACCTTCATGGTCCAAAACACAACACCCATAATAGAATAGGGCATCAAGCTTTTTAGTGTAGAAATTACACCCTTCATCGTGAAACACCTCAAGGATGTTCATTTTTGAATGACCAAAAGTGGTCACAATAGAACCAACCTTCTCACAAAAATAAAAAAGTCCTATATAGTGGTCTGTAACCATGTGACTTATAGGTTGCAACAAGACTTCCCACCTATGACCAAAAACAAAAAAAAAGGACGGGTCACCCCAACCCCACTTCAATGCCCACCCAAGCACCAAAAACATAACCTAGCCTTGGATCCACATACAAAAACATAACCTTAAGATTTCATAATGCTCATATTCCTAATTAATGTTCCAATTCATGAATTGAACCCTATTCTATGAAAAAAAAATTAAATTCCCTCAAAAAGTAAAATCTTGAAAATCCACAAGATTTTATATTTAGGACCATATTACTAATCCAACAACTTATTCTTGATGATAATAAGATAATAAAATATAATCATGGATCAAAAACATTAGAATCCAAGGATTATCTACAAAATCAAATTTTTAAGTAAACCATGAGAAAAAACTTATGTCATTTATGTTATTTCTCTATCACTACCTCATGTCACCACTTTGTTTTATTTTTGATCCAACACACTAATCGAGGATAAAAACGTTTCATGAAAGTTTTTGTTTTTTATCAATGATTCACCCGCATTTAGTGGTGGTATACTCTCTATTAGGTCCACATAATCCACATTTCATTTATTATTTATCTCCATCCCTTCGATATTATTCTCCATACCAAAGATCCATCTCTCATTCAATCAATGAGATGTATATGGTAGTTGACCCAAATAGATGATTCTAATGTTGTTTGATTTTTGGAGAATGAGAATGAATCAACTAATTATTATGGATGTGATAAATTTTATAAAAATAAAAGAAGTTTTCCTTTACATATTAATCTATATGTTTTGTGATTGGCATATAATGTGGTATAGGAGAACATATTTCTAGTCGGGGAGACCAGGGAAATGATCAAGAGGGTTTTAAATTGTGAGATTAAATTGGTAGACATTATTAACATTGGAATAAACATGTTTCACACATTAAGGTGATTTTAGGATCACCTAACGACTACTTCAAATTATATACCATAAACTAATTTTTTTGTTTTGGATATCAAAAAACAAACCTATTAGAACATTGTTTATAAGGGAATAGGATGGATACTCTTAGTTAAGATATAAATTTCTAGTGTGTTAGTCCAATCAGTGGCTGATTTGGTGAGATTATTTCCTTGTGTGCCATCTCGTTAATGAAGTGAATATGGTCTATGGAACATAAAACCTCTTCTATATTGAATATTGGGGGGTTGTTCCTAAAATGGAATGTTTAAGGCCTAATATATCTTAGTGTACATAGTTATGAGGTATTCTTATAGAGACTCTAATTGGTTGATGTTTAATGATCATTTGAAATTGGTAATGGGTTTTCCAACATGATTATTTTATGTTTTGGATTTAGGTAATGACTACAGATATTATAATCACCATAAGGATGGTATTTTATTTTATATAATAGAAAAATGATGGGATATAGTCTAGGTCCCAAAGGGATTGAGTAAGACCATTTTTCTAGGGTAAAATGAGATAGTTGATCAAATCAGCATGAAAAGACCTTTTGATTTGGGGTGTGGTATGATGGGATATAGTCTATGGGATTAGTAATTGATAGTTTTTGTTAGGGTTAAATTGGGTTGTTTCTAGACTGAGTGAATCCTACAAAATGGGGTTGGGATATAGTAAACATTAAAAGTATTTGAAACTAACTTAGAACAAGGAATGTGTGGTATATTCTTCATGATTATATATTTTTTACATTATACTGATGGTAACGTGATTTATCATGCTTTGTGAAAATTCTAGTCTACCTATGGTTGTTTGGGTGCTAATCTATGGATGGTTGGGCTAGCCTGGAGATTGGGGTTTCATCATGGTATTAATTTGACAATACACAAATGGTTTGGATATTCCATGACTCACACATGATTCAAATGATAATATATGAATGGTTTCACTAGCCTAGAGATAGGGGCACCACCATGATATGTATTTGTGTTACTCTTGAGGGTTTGGCTATATCATGCATCTTCTATGATTAATATGTTAGTCTATTGATAGTTGAAAAAACCAAGATTCCATGGTGACATCATGGTATGAGTTTGATATTAAACATGAGTGTTTTGATATTTCACCCATCTCATGTAACACCCCAAGATTATATATAAAATATTTCCTTTGAAATAAACATGAAGTATTTGATTGCTTATTTTACATGAAACCTTGAGTCTAAATGAACCATAATATAGTATACTGTTATAACCTAGCCATTAAATTAGATTTATGAATAAGAATGACCACTTTATTAAAAAATATATATAATTTTTTTATATTATAAAAAATTTTATATTAATCTATAATAAATAAGTACTCAATTTTCAGTAAATTCAATTTATGCTTTAGAAATATGTTTTCTTAAAAAATTGGTTTTATTTTATTTTTTGGGTATAAATTATAATTAATATCTACCACAATTATAATGTGTATTTATAAAATTGATATTGTTTTTTAAATCATAGAATAAAAATTTTATGAAGGTAAATTTTTTATATTTTTCTGAAAATATTAATTTTTTTGTGAATAGTAAAAAGTACTAATTTTATTAAAAAATATCTTTTCCATTA
This sequence comes from Viscum album, assembly GCA_963277665.1. NCBI lineage: Eukaryota > Viridiplantae > Streptophyta > Magnoliopsida > Santalales > Viscaceae > Viscum > Viscum album. The sequence continues at coordinate 1,511,147,137 of OY728127.1, read as the reverse complement.
AAATTTTTTGGAAGTATTTTGAACTAATTATAAATTTTCATTAGTATTCTTTATTAAAAAAACTAATAAATGTCAAATTAATCCACATTATTCATAATTTTGGTATAAGAACGTCTTTAATACTTAAAAATAAATTTTTATAGAAAATAATTTTTTGATTCTTTTTGCAGGTATGTTTTAAAAGTATTTAAACCACTTATAAAAATGGAATTTGATATAATTGATTAAAAGTTTCTGATTGGAATTTATTTTTTTAATGATGCTAGTTTATTTTCATATTTACAAATAAAAACTTTAAAAATCTATTACCATAGTTAATGTTAAAATGTTTTTACCGGGGGGATTAATCCAAGATATAACGGTAATATTACATCTCAAACAAGGATAAATCATATTTTAGAGACATGATTATAAAATATATAATATATTATTTTAATATTATTAATTTTTAATCCATTATTATTGAATAATATATTATTATATTTTAATCTTTTGAGAAATTCACATTCTCTCCTCTACCTAATTTGTAAAAGGAAACCATCTATCCAATATTATTCACACTTAAAGATCATCTTATCATAGAAAATACCTGAAAAAAGTATTTCATAACATACCCCACCATGTCCTAGAGCTCTTAGTTTTATCATAATACAATCCTTTCCTGGCTTAAGGTGTAAGCCAAAGAAGGTTTCTCAATGAAGAGGTATAACTCTTAACTGAGCTCTTTGAATTTGGTTTCTTCTTTCACCTTCTATAAACATATTGTATCCATAATAACATGATTAATATAGTATATTAAATATAATTATATATTGTTATGATTATTTAATGTAACACCACAAGTTTTCATAGTATGTTATCTCTTTAAAGTAATTCAATAACTTGCACAACACGCAACACTGAGTTTGAGTGCACTAAAACAAACCAAACTAGTCGTTAAAAAAGAGGTTATGAATAGTTTTAACTGAACTTTTTATTTTATATACTATATAAAATTTTAGAATTCATATAATGTGTTTATTAGACATAATATAAGAACAACTTCATTTTTTTCAGATAAAAGAAGTATTTTTCAAAAAATGAAATTTTACCTCCTACTAATGGTGATTTGTTTTTGAAATATATCATACTTTTATAATCCATTTGTCAAAATAAAATTATTATTTATAAGAAAGAAATAAAAATTTAGTTTGGACTAATTTTTTGTACTATTCTGATAACATCCATATTTTGATGAATAGTGAAAAATAAAAGGTTTTAATTGAAACCAACTTTTTTAATCGAAATAATTTATAAAGTTAAATTAAGAATTTGAATGGTTTTGAAGTATAATTAGATTATATTTTTATCATTTAATACAATTTTGGTCATTATAATTAATTTCACATTTAGATTTGACATAAACACATTTCAATCTTTTGTTGGTTTTTACTTTTTTAAAAACCCGCTTTTTGGTTTTGACAATGGGAAATAATTTTAAATTAATAAATTCAACTTTTATGTTTTGAATTTGGTAACATTATCTTCATTTTTGAATTTGGAATATCAAAATTAGCTTAGGTTAAATTTTTGGTATTTTTCTGAAAACTTTCAATTTTTGATAAATAGTGAAAAACACTTATTGCTTAAAACTGTCTTTTTTTTAAATAATTATTAATTTTATTTAAATTTATTTTAGGTAAAAAATAGATACATAATACCTATATAAGTTCAATTTAATTCATTGGAGTCATTTTATAATGATTTTAGATATATAAAAATTTTATTGAACTTTTTATCGTCTTTTACCCATCTCCTAGGAGCATTAGCAAATTTGCATAAAATTTAACTTTACCGCTTCTATGAGTTGAATTTCAAAAACTCGAGACACACAGTTGATATCATTATGTAAAATTTCTTTCAATAAGATTAAATAAATTTTAGTGAATAGTAACGTTTGACTTTTATTTACCAAAGTTAAAAGTAAATAGAGTAATTAACGGTAAAAATGATATCATAATTACCCTAACACATGCCATAATTCTATTGTATAAGTATAATTTGACCAATAAAACTTAGGAATAAAATATTATCCTCTTTGTCCCACTTGGATTAGATTAGGATATTTTTTATTATTTTATTTAAAGAAGAGTTAAAGGAGTTAAATTACATGTTTAATAACTACAATATTTTTAATATAGGGTTAAACACAATATAAATTCAACTATAAACATTTATTGGAAATCTAAAACTATTTAATACACAATGGTATTTTATTTATAAATTTTGGACATTAAAAATTTAATTTATTTATGAAACAATGATGAGGCAGTAATTACCTTATTGATGAAATATTAAAATAATTGATATTATAAATATCCATATTAATGTAAATTGAGACTCATGATGAATTACTATAATTTTATAGGTTAATATGACATTTTAGGGTTGGTTAAATAAATTTTATTTAATGAGATTATTTTTATGGCTTTTAAAAATATAAAATACTAAATAGTGTTAAAATTGACATAATGGAGTTTTCAAAACAAATATTATATTATTAACTGATATAATATTCCTAAAAATATAAATTTAAGCCAAAAAACATAGATACGATTATATATATTAATAATAAACCACATGGTGTTCTCTTGTATTGTTATCGTAAGTTTATTATCCATATAATATTAAAATAAAAAGAGACATGGTAAATGTCAAACTATTTAAATAAGAGTTAAATCTATAAGATAATGATAATATGATGACATAAAACTATATAAAACCTATTGGTTGATATTTTTTAGACCCAAACCCACCTTATCTTTTAAATAATTCATTTTGGAGCCATTAGAAACCGAAAATGATTTTATTATAAAATAATATTTCAATCTTTTCCTAAAGTGACCCTCACCTCTTATATAAAAGGGCACTTTCTCTTCTCCTAATTCCACACCTCCAAAGCCTTTTGGATCTGCCAAACCCTACGCAAATATCCTCCCAACATTCCTCCCTTCATCCTAGAGGCCTTGTTTTGGTCATAAAGTCAACATAAGGATCCCTTCTGATCAAATCAAAAGGGAGAACCCGAAGAAAAGGTAAATATTTCATCACATCTTTCAAGTTCTTTTCTTCTTCCACTTCTTATTTCTTTTTTGTTTCCATTATAAAACAATAAATCAAGTAACTTATATATACTTTGATGTTATTATAAAAATTTTACAACCATATTCATTATTCTATCCATCATTTGAATGACAATGTCACCATATGTGCATACGTATGGCATACCGTCTCCATGTCGTGGTGTAGTTTGTTATTCAAATACATCATTATTTGGATGGGTATAATAATGAGTAAAACTGATTTAAATAATATATATATCATGTTAATAATTTTTTATATATGATATACCATCCAATTATATATGATTTCACCGTCAATATAATCATATTGCCGCTCGTGTATATGTATGGATTACCGTCTCCACAATGCGATGAGATATTCATTCCCACGTTCACCATTCACCGATGATTATAAAAATATATATTATTAATAAGCTCGTAATATATGAAATAATAATTCCAATGGATATATATATATATATATATATATATATATTTATGTATGTATTTACTTACATATATCTTATTCACTTACTTCCACTCAATACAATATGAAAACGGAAACAACATTTAGGCGTACGTACGGCCTACCGTCTCCATAAACGGTGTCTTCCATTTTATATATATATATCTATTATAATATTTATATTCCAAATATATATGATATATAAATAAATTCTTGTATTTTGGAAGTATTTAAATCAGGATCTAAATGATACGATCAAGATTAATAAGTTAAAACATGTACGATATAAAAAATGATTATTACTTAAAATGTTAATTTAACATGGAATTCATTATTAAATGGCTAGTATAAAGTCATAAATGAATCATGTATGATATAATAAAAATTAATATGGTTATGGTATAATTTAATAACATACTATAGTCATTATACAAATGGTTAAATGTACCCTCGACCTAAAGAAAGTTCAAGGAAAGGGTTAATATTACAATCTCTTTACTTATCCGAGGATGTTTTTACCTAAGTATCTACTAGGGAATATTTATTATCCTTGTCCATGTTTCATTAAATAGTTTTCAATGGGATTATTTTTAATGGACTTATTTACTAAAAATTCAATTTAAATTTTTTAAATATGTATTCTTCTAAACCATTCTCATTCATGTCCATGTTTTCAAAATGGTTTTAAGGATTTATTTATATGGATATGAATGTTTTAAAATGACAATTCCCCTCAAAAGTTTCAATGTGGTATGGGAAAAATTTATTAAAAACTATGTTTTAAATGAATTCATTTATAAATTATGTGAATTGAAATGATTTCATGAAAAATGGATATTTCTCTCAAATATTTTTACTGATCATTTTCAACTATGTCAGCATCCTTTATGGGATATTATTCTTGATAGAGGGTGATTTATTATGATAAAAATATTCCATATTGTATTGAAGGTTTTGTGATATTTTTTTCTATTGATTTTTTATTATTATACCATTCACAATTTATGGATAAAGTATTGACATTTCGTATGATAGTTTTAATACGAATGTTTATGTTATGTTTAAACCTTTTTATATGATAAATGAATTAGACTTAGTATGTGTCGGGTGGATCCCACTATAGATCCTCGATGCATCGGTAGGTCTCATGAGACAAACTAGTTTCTTGGAACAAGGCCTTGACAAAATCTTATCTGTAGTCTTGGCACAAGGCCCTGACTATGTGGTTATGAAGTCTGACATTATTCTTTCCATCACTATGAAATTAGCTATTGATATTACATGTGATTATTTGACTAGTATGATATCCATGTAAATATGTAAATGACATTATTTGATTTATCTTTTCCATATTATGCTGAAGTTTAAGTTTAAAAGGATTTTGTTTTATTTTTATACATTTCCTTAAATGTTTATACTTATTTGTGAATGTTTCCGCTATATTGTTATCCTTACTGAGTGTTTCATCACACCCCTTTATTATGTTTTATTTTCCTTGGATTCTTAGAAGTTTCTTATGATTGTTAATCAGGGTTAAGTTAGTGGATTAATGGAATTCTCAAAATATCATTTATTTTGTGTTTTATTTTATAATTTGTAATGTAACGTTCATGTATGTAATCTATTTTCCAAGACTGCTAAACTGATTGGTCTTTCAGGACATGATTCCTTGAAATTAAGCAAATGTATTAAAATAATGCACTAAATCAGGGGTTCTAGGGTCTGGGAGTTAAATTTAACAACATTTTCCCTCTTTTATATCAAATGGGAAATTAAAGTATTGTTTGTGCGTATGTGTAGATTACCGCCTCCATGATATAATATGAATCAGTTTCCATAACGACCTCACATAGATATTTATAATGATGGGTTTCTATGTGTCTAAAACAATAATTGTACCCTATAATTATACTCCAAATGATATTAAAATTTATTCTTCTCCATGGAAATAGTAATCATTTCCCAAACCACATAAATTCTTGTGTCCATGTTCATCTTCTTATAGTTCTCAAGTTCTACCTTATCTTCAACTGAAAACCTATCAGTCGTTGTGTCTCCCAACATTTGTCAAAAAATAATTAGATAATATTTGATATTATTATTATTTAAATGGTTATATTATATAATTATAGTATATTTAAAATTATTATACATGAGGGTAGAGTTATTACAAAGAATGTTAAAGATAAGGCAATCCTTTTACACGACAATCTTATTTTATAGAAAATATTTAGAATTAAATTTATGATTATAGGATTATATGATCTATCACTAAAAAGTATCATGAATTTTATTCTAATCTAGTTATTTTTTTATATATAATTTCTTCCATTCATTTTCCTCTCTTTAAGTACTCAAGAGACCACAAGAATATTTTTACAGAGAACCGGCCTTGTTTTTTTATCTTTAGTCCGGAATATTTTTCATACAAGTCCATATTTTCACAAAAAAATGTTATAAATAATGTGTTTACCATTATAAAATGATGTTATAAATTTATTTTTAAGCATGTAAACTTTTTTTAAAAATAAACGGTATTTTCTCATCATTTTCTTAACATGGTACTTTTGAATTTTCACTAAAAAATGTGAAATAAATATTGGTTTTAACGTAGATGAGATGAACATAATTTCTTATTGTCATGAATACTTAATTATTTAAAGATTAATTTATTGGTTTCCATGGTTATTTTTAATGAAATTTGTTTTCATTATATTTTTTGATTTTTCTTATTTTAAATAACATATTTCAAAATTAAAAATCCATTTTCCTTAAGATACGTTTTAGTGATATTTTAAAGGAAGTTTTATTTGTAAGAAAAACCATTTATGTTTCTTAGGATTCAATAGGTATAGGATCCTATGATACCATTAATATTATTTCTCTATGTAGTTTATGACTATGATGATAAAAATTTAATGAAACTAGTTTTCTTTTCCACATGATAAACTATGATAAATGATAAATTTTTTCATGATCTTGTGGAATATATATTAATGGATTGTTATTATGAGATATGTGGGTCTATTATATCCCCATTATTAATTGAGTAAATATTAGTATTTTATAATATCAAAGGGTATACATAATTTTATCCCAATACCAAATAGAGGGTAAACATAAGGTTATTCCATCCCGAATAAAGGGTGCACATGAGGTTTTCCCAAGCCTGAAGCTGGTACAAGGGTGGGTATCCCAAGTCTAACATATGAATAATGTCATGGTGGGTAGCCTAGAAAAAAAATTCTATGACTATAATTATTACAATCTTTTATGATGTGATAGTATTCTAATATTATTCTCCCATCACTACTTGAAATGAGATCTATACCATTTGACATATACCAATAGTTTTTCTAATCCATCTGTATAACCTATATATGGGAAGGCTATACAATTTTTTATCAAAAATAGTTGGTATAGATGAGGCCTTACCAATGGTTTTTTTTAATTTCTAGTATATAGGAAATTTATACCAATTATTTTAAAAAACCATTGACATAGCGTTCAAGTTACACCTCCATCCACATGGCCTCCCCTCCATATATCTCACTTCCATCCTGATTCTAACCTAAAAGAAGTGTTCCCTTATATTCCCATATTTGGAGATCTATCCCCATATTTTTTTAAACTAATATTCTTTATCATCAAATTCGTGACTTCCAAATCCATCATCTCTTTATCTAAGCATCATTTTAATTTTTTATAGGTATATAACACTAAACAATACTCTTTTAGTTCAGGATCCTTCCTGATACATTGAATGTAGTTTAATTTTGATTATATTTATTATAGATTTCATAATAAATATGATTGTAGGTGATGTATTTTTTTTAATTTTTTACATTATACTTATACGTAAATATGTTATAAACATAGAACTTTGTTTCATATATGAGTTAAATTTGTAATTAATTTTTAAAATTTTTTTGTTTTATGAATGTATTAGGGATTATAAAATTATTAATTTTAATGTTTTATCTTAATAATTGAAATTAATCATTTATTTCATAAATATGTTTGGACTTAAAATGTAATAGGTGGTTTTCATATATATAATGTACTTTTTTATTAAATTTTGAATAATGATTTGATGTATAGAAGAAATATCATTTAACAATATTTTCTCAAAAATATTTCTATTGAGTTGTTCTATTTCAACTACAAAATAGTTTTTCCTATAACACATTTTTTATCTAAAAATAAATATATATCTTTTTTATAAGGTTTCCATTATTTTAAAATTGGTGGTGATTCAAAACTTTGATATAGATTGACTATTTTTATTATATTAACATATTTCTGAAAATATTTTAAATATAGGGAAAACAAATTTATATAAAGGACCATTTACTTTCTTTTGATATATCAAAATAGGTGTTTTTATTATATCTTATAAACTATATGGGTTGTTTTGAGTAAGTTTATTCTGTAACCTATCCCATACTAAAAACATACTTACTTTACTACTAATAAAATCTAGTTATTTACCAGCCTCAGTAAATTCCTTTTTTTTTGTTTTTATCATATGAGTTTTAGGTTAATAAATATATCATGGTTCATGTTTTATACACATTGTTTTATTTTATATTATAATTATCATAAATATTATTTCTTTAGTTATGTTATACATATAATTGTTTGCGGTATTATGGATAGTTATTACTCATTGATATAATGGATTTCCATATTATTGTTTTATATATATGTTGTTATGTTATATCATGGGATTGAATTATAAAATTTTGTATATGGGTAATAAATATATAGTTTGAATTATTACCAAATGGAATTTTCCATTATTGAATAACATCTTTCATGATAAAATGAGTTGTTTTTTAAAATAATGTATTCAAGTATGTTAAATTTTTTATGTATGAACAAAAATAGAGAGTGATTTAAAATGGATTTGAATTTAATATTATTTTAATGTTTTTCAAATTGATTGAAATAAAGTGAACATGTATTCTTTCCTTAAATATATTTTTTATTTGACGAAAATATTATTTTAATACTTTTATTACATGAAATATAATATTTCTTTTTAATAGTACTGATATAATTTATATTTTTTATACTAATTATATCTCAATCGATTTTCAAAACAAGTGGGATAGTTTTTTCAATTTGATTTTAAAAATGATTCAGATAGTGGCCTTATAGAATTACCAAGTTATTAATGTGTTGTAAGACCTTAGTTAATTCATAAATATGTAATATACCATATAAAAAAATTTGTTTTCAAACTAAATATTATGACTTCTATCACAATTTAGAGAAAAGAAAGCGTCAAAATGTTTAGGATCTAAATTAGTGGAATTTATTAGATAATTTATTATATAGAGGGTTTATATTACTTCATCACCATAAGAAATAAAGTAATCCAATGAAATAATACAATGATTTGAGTACACATGATGCATGTAATGAATGTTATGATGTTTAAAGTGTGAAAATTAAAGGATGATGCAATGTCTCCCATATATCATCAATGTGGTACAATGAAAAATCCTGAATTTTTAATCTAATTGTTTCATATGAAAAACCATGTATGGAATTTCTAATACTTAAATCTATTATATTCTCAGCTTTATAAAGTAATTAATTCGATATCATATATATTTCCTTAAACAATTTTATGGAATGGAAATTAATTGACCAACTATAATTTCTTAAAAAAATCATGCTTTCCCGAAAGATAGAAGATTATTATAGGTGGAAACTGCTAGCCTAAATGAGTGTTTAAAATATGGAACATCTTAATGGAACCCAAATTCTATGGAAACACCATATCATGTTCACATAAAGTAATGTGTCACATTCCATTATTTTAAAAACTCCAAAATATTTTAATATCTGATAAAATATCTGTAAATATATAATGGCATGATACTGAGTTAAATAATACTAATAATGAGTTTTTTTAACCTATAGAGGGATTATCTTGGTATACATTTGATTCTTGATATATTGATTTTTTACCTTAGGTGCATAATGCAAGTTTTGTTATATCATGTGATTATTTTAATCTATTTGGTCATATGAATGCTTCTCACATCACATGGCTAGTTTTCAGAAACATTAATGACATTCTTCCATGAATGAGTAGGATAAAACCTTTAAATTTAATAATAATACTCATATATGGACTTTATGATCCTAGTAATGATATAGACGTATACTTCCAATTCTTTATAAAATAGTTGAAGCATCTTTGGAATGTGGGTGTGTTCACATACAATGCTTATTTTAAAGACATATTTCATTTACATGTTGAGGTTATGTGGATGCTAAATTATTTTCCACGTTAATAAATGATGTCTGGCTGGAGCACGTAGGGATAAATTTCTTATACTATTTATATGAAGAATACATGATCTAAAATACTTAAATATCATTATAGATTCTGTTTTATGGGTCATTGATGATTCTTTCCAATGGATCATCAATATAGGAATAATCATGAATGGTATGACATTACCATTGATCCCAAGAATCCACCATTGTGTATGTTTGGAATAGATGTTCATAATGAGTTTCAAGATGTCATTTTTATATTGAGGAATGGTCAGATGAAATATTGAAAGTGGAAGAATGTTTTCATTGAATCTAATTATAATTGGAAGAATAAAAGTATCTTATTTTGTTTCCCTTCATAGAAAAAATACGTCATTTTTTAGAAGTAATTCAAATTGGAAAAAATATATGTTAAATGTTTCTTACAATTATCTTATATGTAAAGGGTTAGAAGATTATTTATGAACTGAAGTGACTTGTTTTATTGGTATATTAAACCATAATAGCATCATGTGTGTATCAGTAAAAATAAATGGAATGTTTGTTGTGCTTCTTATGTGATTACACCTTCAAAAAAATGGATGTACTAGAAACTATCAAGGTTCCATATGGATATTCATGAAACATATCAAAATTGGTCAAAAAATAGAGTTGAAGCTAAAAACATTGAAGACTCGTGATTATCACATTATTCTTAATGATTTAATTCCAATATCAATTTTTCATCTACTCTCTAATAATGTAAGGTTGGAAGTGATTCAACTATTCCATTTTTATAGTGATATTTTTTATAAATATTTTTTCAAGAATTTATTTTAAAAAATGTAGAAGTTCCACTGTTAATTTTGTTTGAGATAGTGAAAAATTTTCCATCATTAATTTTCACATGCATGTTACATCAAACTATCCATATTACAACTAAAATAATTTATGGATGACATATGTATTTTTCATTCTATGTATCCAAATAAAACAAATATATTCATATTGAAGTCTTACGTCTAGAATTTTAATCATCATAAAGGTTCCATTGTGGATGATAACTTGGACAATGAATGTATGGAATATTTTTAATGTATTTCTATGATGCGTTGATAAGACGTAAGTGACCAATAAGAAATAAAGAAGATGAGTTGGAGAAAATTGAAACTAGTTTTCTATCACTTCTCCAAACAAGGTGAATTACTGATTCAATGATCCATGTAAATTAAACATATATATGTAATTTCATCCCATGTGATTTTATATATGAGTGAAACTATTTTTATATTTTTATATATGAAACATAATAAAATTATACATAAAAATAATAATTTGTCACATTTGAGAAGGAGAGATACTTTTTATAGAAAAGATTATCTTACTTGGTTGAAAAGGATGGTAAAATTATTATTTCTATAAAATAAAAAAGATATATATTCATTTATATTTTAGGTATTGAGTTTACCTACTGAATATATCTCTAAAAAAGTAAGATCTTTGGAATTTTTCCTCATTTTAGGGTTTGTGAATATAAATTAATTATGATAAAAGGGTAAAAATTTATTATCACTGATCGATCAGTGAACATGATAACTAAACATCATGGTTTTATAGTAACTAAAAAAATTATTGTTAGGCCTGAGCTATAGATAATAGGCCTCAATATGAAAATGTATCTGATTATGGTGTTTTTAATAAAATACTATTACTAGATTATAGTTCCCATGGTCAAGTATCTATAATTAAATTTATGTGTTTTGATTCAATGATGAGATAGGAAAAATATATTTATGACTTTAGATTTAGAGTTATTTAATTGACTCATATTCTTACTACTAATGAACCATAAATTTTGGCATCATTAGAGAAATACGTTTTTTACGAAAAAAATCATCTAAGGCTAGAATTCAGTTTCATTATTGAATTAATCCTGATAAAATTTTTATGGTGGTGGGGGTGAAATTGACACAATAACTTCCACCATTTTCCTTGATCATTTTATTACAAATGATGACTCCTATAGTCTAATTGTTAGCATTGATTTGGAACCTAAAGTTGTGGTGGTTAATATATAGGATCATCCATATTTATTATTAGTTTTTTTTGTTTAGATCCTCATGTGTTTTTTGGGTTAGTAATATTAAAATTGATTTAATGTTGGTTTAAAATATTTTATATCCAAATTGACCTTCATGTTCATTTTCAATATAAACTGGTTATAGTTTTCATTGATTTACATTCTCTAATATTGAATTGAACTATAATCGAATATAAAAAAATCGAATAAAATCCAATTACAACCAAAATAATATGAATAGAACTAAAACATATTGAACTAATTACAATTAAAAAAACAATGAAATGAATGACCTAACCAAAAAATGGAGAAATGACCTACCCCAAAAAATGGACAAATGTCCTCACCCAAAATATGGACCAAATGACCTAACCCAAAAAATGGGTAAATGTCTTAATAAAATGATCAAAATGAACCAAATTACCTAACCAAAACTGAATTGGATCAAATTGAAAATATAATAATAATACCATATCATAACCATGTTTAACATTATAATTAGAATGTGTAGATTTTACTATGAAACATATTTTATTTTTTGATATCATTGACCCTAAATAGGATATGATTATGTTATGTCACTACCTATCCTTTATTTGGATTGTACATTAGTATATGTTGATTAATTCATATCTCCTATTCTTTATTGTTTATCTTAGACAATAGTTACAAAATTTCTAATTAAATTCATATTTCTTTTCTAATGAAGGAAATGAAAAAAATTAAAGAGATTTGAAGAAAGAGAATCTATGATAATAATAATCTCAAGAGACAGGTGGACATTACTCCTTTAGTTCTTATTTTGAGTATTCTATTTCAAAGATATATATCAATAACATAAAATTTCATGTCATTAATCATTTTTAAATTTTAATGAAGAACCATCACATAGGACACAACTAATCTCCGACCAGATGAGTGGAAATGGTGCTCAACAATAAAAATCTAGGTGGTGGTACTAGAGATACTCACAAAATATTCATATAATATTACCCCTAGACCCTTCATGAGATATACAATGTAGCACAATTTCTTATCCCATAGTTTTGTTTGAAGAAATAGTCATATTTATGCCACATATAATATCACCACAAATTACATTTGATCCCCATCTGATATCATTTCCTCATATAATGACGACTACCACTCCTCATCCAAATTATCCTTTTCCAAATAGGTTTATTCCATCTCCATTCCCTATTAATATGTTCTCTCGATAATTTTATGTCCTTGCTCCTCTGAATTATGATCTAGCGCATTCTGAACCTCCCTAGAATACTAATCTTAAAAAGAAGACATTGGACCCCATTAATAAAACATGGGTCATTGATCCTAAAAAACGTAGAGATATATCACTAACTACTGATCACCTTGTCTTTGGAATATTTATATATACTAATTAATCTTTTAAACCATAATTTATTTTCATTATAAGAAGAAATAATTTAATATTTTTATTTTGTTGTTTCACAGCTAGATCTGTCACTATATAGTGGTGTGGGAGTACACTCATGCATAAATTGTAAAAATTTCTCACATAGATGATGGTTAAGTATAATGAGGATAATCAAATGATTTGTATATTTGGTAGAAAATAATGGATATTTATGGTAACAAATGCCAAATTCTATAATGTCATTATCATCAAGCCATTAACCTGGAGGCACTTTGAAATTTAAATAAAGGCTTACACTTGGGCACAATTATGGGTAAGAAAATTAATTATATTTAATTTTATATTATTATTAAATTTATATGAATTAATATTTTGGTTGATGTTTCATTATAATTTTCTTTATGGTGACGTTGTGAGGACTTCATGACTAATGTAATTAAGTGAGATATGAAGATAATAAAAACATGATTTATATAATGGTTGGGTTGTTAGAGTTAGAAAAATTTTGAAGGCTTTAATAATCCGGAATGACTATCCATGAATACAATATATAGAAATTATTTCTCATTTGAAGAGGGATTATTTTAAGGTATTAATCCAATTTTAGTCTTTTGATGGAAAATAATAATGATTTTAATTAATAATATTTTTAGTATTATTGAATATTCTTTTTTTATGAATCATAAAAATTAAATTAAAAAAGGATTCTATGTTGTTTCTTCGCACTTTTGGGGGGACAATGATTCCAAAACATGAGAGGAATCCAGAATTTTTCATGGACACTTTCATTTAATTAGGTGGAAATAGAAATGACAAATAGCTCGTCCTACAATTCTGAAATGTATATCTCATGTTATGATCAAAATATGGTAGAAAACATAGTCTGGAAATGAGGATTACATTATTATTTTGAGTTATTTAAAGGTAATTAAAAATTTAAACTATCTAAGTAAAGGTTACTAGGATTGGTTATAGAAAGGCAATATAATTTTTATATAATTTATTTAAAGATAAGATGAATTTAATACTTTTCATGGGTAAATAGAAACATTTACAGGTTATGTAAGGGTAATAATTATGTTACGTAAGGGTAATCTAAAGATAATAAATTATAAACTAATGTTAATTCAAGGGGTAAAAGTTGAGTAAGGGTGAACTAAAGTAATGTAAGGGTAAAAGAAATTTTTTTAAGGATAAACTAAGGTTAACTAATGGTAAACTAATGTTATTTATGGGAAAAACAAAGTTATGTAAGGGTAAAAAAATTATGTAAAGGTGAAACAAAGTTAATTAAGGGTAAAATAATGTTATGTAAGTATATATTAAAGATAAGTAACGATAAAAAAGTTATGTAAGGGTAAATTAATGTTAATTATTGGTATAAAAAAGTTAATTAAGAGTAAAACTAGTATTAAGTGATGGTAAATGTAACACCCTAAGATTTCATAATACGCTATTTCTTCAAAGTAATGCAATAACATGCACTAAATGCAACACTAAGTTCAAGCGCACTATGACTTACCAAACTAGCCATTCAAAAGCGGTTATGAATAGTATTAACTAAATTTTGAACTATCTATAATAATTATAATTTTAGAATCCATATTATGAGTTTCTTATACATAATGTAAGAACTAATTCTTTTTTTCAGATAAAAGAAGTATTTTTCAAAAAATGCACTTTTACCGTCTTTTAATGGGGAACCCTTTATAAATCCAATATTTCAACCTTTAATATATTAAATTTTACAAAACAAAATTCTTCTTTAGAATCGGGACATAAGAATTTTGTTTCAACAAATTTTCGGTGTTTTTCTGATAACTTTCATATTTGGGTGAATAGTGAAAAATATTATATTTTAACTAAAAAAAACTTTTTTAATCAAAATAATTTATAGTGTTGAATTATAAATTTCAATGGTTTGTAAGTATAAATAGATCATATTTTTACCATTTAATCCAATGCTGGTCATTGTATGTAATTTTACAATGAGATTGGACATAAACAAGTGTCAATCTTTTGATAGTTATTGTTTCTAAAAAATACGCCTTTTGGTTTTGACAATGGGAATTAATTTTAAATTAATAAATGCAACATATATGTTTTTAATTTGGTAAAATAGACTTAATTTTTTAATGTATAATCTCAAAATTAGCTTAGGGTAATGTTTTGGTATTTTTCTAAAAACTTTTAATTTTTTATGAATAGTGAAAAACGCTAATTTATTGTTTAAAACCAAATTTTTATATAAATAATTATTTATTTTATTTAAATTTATCTTAGGTCAAAGTAGATAAATAATACCTATATATGTTCAACGTAAGTCATTGGATTAATGTTTTAATAATATTAGATATATAAAATTTTATTGAACTTTTCACCGTCTCTTACCCACCTCATAGGAGAATTTGAAAATTCACATAAAACATAATTTTACTGCTTCTGTGAGTGGAATTTCAAAAATCTGAGAGACACGGTTGAAATAAGTAAGAAAAATGTGGTTTAATAAGATAAAAATAATTATTGGTGAATAGTAACTTTTTACTTTTATTTACCCCGATTAAAAGTAAAAAGGGTAATTAAGGATAAAAATTATATTAATCATACCCTAACAAATGTCCTAATTCTATTGGATAAGTGTAATTAGACCAAATAAAACCTTAGGAATAATATATTATCCTTTATGTCCACCTGTATTAGATTAGGAAATTTATTATTATTTAATTCAAAGAAGAGTTAAAAGAGTTAAAATCAAAGTTTAATAACTAAAACATTTTTAATATAGGGTTATACATAAGATAAATTAGTTTATAAATATTAATTATAAATATAAAAATATTTCATACATAATGGTATTTTACTTATACTTTTTAGACATTAAATAATCAAATTTATTTATGACACAATGATGATGCATTAATTACCGTATTAATGAATGATTAAAATAATGCACATTATAAATATACAAATAAATGTAATTTGAGAATTTTTATAAATTACACTAATTTTCTAGGTTATTATGACATGTTAGGGTTGGTTAGATCAATTGTTTTCGATATAATCATACTGTTTTGATTTTAACAAAAAAAAACAAATATCAAATAGTGTCAAAATTGATATAAAATAGTTTTCAAAACAAATATTATATTATTAATTGATATAATAGTTATAAAAATATAAGGTTCAGAAAAAAGACTTATATAATAATATATATGACATTAATGAACCAATTGGGGTTCGATTGTCATTTTATAGTAAGTTTATTAACCATATAATATAAAAATACAAAAAAACATGGTAAATGTCAAACTATTTAACTAAGAGTTAAATCTAAAAGGTAAGGTTAATATGGTGACCTAAACCTGTCTAAAACCTATTGTTTGAGTGGATTTAGACCCATCCCCACCATAGATTTTAAATAATTCATTTTTTAGCCATTAGAAACCAAATTTTTCTTTTATTATAAAATAATATTTTATGTTTTTCCTAAGGTGCTCCTCACCCCTCTTATAAAAGGGAATTTCCCCTTCTCTCAAATTAACACATCCAAAGCCATTTGACTCGGCCAACCCCTTACCAAATATCCTCCCAACTATCCTACCTTCATCTTATAGTCCTTTTATTGGTCATAAATCCATCCTAAGGAGCCCTATTGATCAGATCAAAATAAAGAACACGAAGAAGAGGTAATAATTTCACCACCCTCTTTCAAGTTCTCTTATTCTTCCACTTACTCTTTCATTGTTTTTTCAATTATAAAATAATAACTCCAGTATACTCTATATACTGTAATGTTATTATAAATATGGCACAACTATATTAATTATTCTATCAATCTTATGAATGATAATGTCACCATGCGTGCGTACGTACGGCTTACCGTCTCCACATCGTTGTGTAATTTTTTATTCAACACTATGTTATTCGGATGGATATAATGATGAGTAATATGTATATAAATAATTAAAATAACATGATAATGTCTCTATAAAATTAACATACCATCCAATTCCACATCTTTAATTAAATGATATGGTTTCTCATGCATACGTCAGGATTACCGTCTCCACGACGCGATGGGATTCATTTCCACGTTCACCATTCATCGAAGAATATAAAAATATATATTACTAATAAGTATGTAATATATGACATAATAATGCTACTGGAGACTTATATATTTATATATATATAAATCTATACTTACATATATCTTATTCATTTAGTTCTGTTCAATACGATATGAAACTGGAAACAACGTTTATGCGTACGTACGGACTACCGTCTCCATAAATGGTGTTTTTCATTTCATATATATGTCTATTATACATATTTATATTCAAAATATATATGATATATAAATCATGTTTTATATTCTTGAAGTATTTAAATCTTTATATAAGTGATACAATCAAGAGTAACAAGTTAAAACACGTACGATAAAGAAAGCGATTATTACCCAAAATGTTAATTTAACATGGAAATTATTATTAAATCGTTATTATAAAGTAATAAATGAATCGTGTATGATATCATAAATATTAATGTGGTTTTATTATAATTTAATAACATACTAAGATCCTTATAAAGGTGGTTAAACTTACCCTCGACTAAAGGAAAGTGCAAGGTAATAGTTAATTCCTCAATATCATTATTATCTGAGATTGTTTATGTGTAAGTATTTACTGGGACATTTTTATCATCCATGTCCATTTTTCATAAAAATGATTTCAAAATGAATATTTTAAGGATTTTTTAAAGGTACTCTTTATCAAGGTCATAATTTTAAATGTTTTAAAAATTTATCTTTCTAAATCTTTTTAATTAATTTCCATGTTTTCAAAATGATTTTAAGGATTTATTTATATGGACATGAATGTTTTGAAATGATAATAATTTTCAAAAGTTTCAAAGTGGTATGGGACACTTTGATTCAAAAATATTTTTTAAATTACATCCTTTATAAATGTGGGACTTTTAAATGATTTTACAAAAAAGGATATTTCTATCAAAGAGTTTTACTAATCATTTTCAACTATGACAACATCCTTTACTGGATATTATTTTTGATTGAGGTTGATTTAGTATAATACAATCTTCCACATTGTATTGAATGAGTTATGATATGTTTGACTGTGGATGTTCTATTTTTATACCATTCATGGTTTATGGTTAATGTAATTACATTTAGTATGCTAGTTTTAATACGAATGTTTATGTTATGTTTCATCTTTTTCCTATGAGGAATGCAGTGAACTTAGTAAGTGATGGGTGGAGCCCGCTATAACTCCTAGATGCATCGGTATGTCTCATGAGACAAACTAGTGTCTTATCACAAGGCCTTGACAAAAATATTATTTTTAGTCTTGCCACAAGGCCTTGATTATGTGGTAATGAAGTCCGACATTAGGTATTCCCTCATTATGAAATTACTTATTACATGTCAATATTCGACTAGTAGAATGTCTATGTGCATGTTTATATGGTAATGTTGGATTTATATATTCCATATTATGTTAAAGTTTATGTATAAAAAGGTTTTTTTATCACACATCTTTCCTTAAAAGTTTATAGCTTTCGTTAAATTATTTACCCTTACTGAGCATCTGATCTCACCCCTTACTTATGTTTTATTTTCCCATGATTCCAAGAAGTGTATTATGATTTATTTGCAGGGTTAAGCTAAATGGAAAAAATGGTGTTCTTAAAGAACTATCTATGATGTGTTTTATGTTTGAAATTGTAATGTGAAGTTAATGTATGTAATATATTTTCCAAGGCTGCTAAATTGACCAGTACTTTAGGACTTGATTCCTTGTAATCATGCCATTGTATTAAAATAATGCACTGGCTCTAGGCTTCTGGTGTCAGGGTGTTACAGTTGGTATCAGAGGAAGTTTAGAAATAACCTTGGAAACTAAATTTTGATAAACTCTGATTAGATCACATTACCCTAAGATAGACTTTAAGGATTAGTATAGAATAATAGCCTAGAATTTTTGTAATGTTGAGATTTTGTGAGTTTTCCAAGAAAATACATCCCCACATGGATACTAGTAGGTAGAGGTGGCTCTGGAACAGATGTACCTAGGGGTGAAACACGAAAAAACTGCTTTGAGCTAGACTCAAATGGGAACTGGAGAACGATAATGGGCCTTGCCGCACTCTTGGTTATGACACTCCCAGGGGATATGCTTAGGATAATTCTCATTTTCTTTACAAATCATTATGAAGGATTTACGAGTATATACCTCCTCAAAGAAAATATTTTTATGGATTATATCCTTAAACTATGCAATTTACGTTAGGTATTTTACATGTTTTTAATTATTCACTTCAATTCATAAATTGATATAGTGTCTCCCATTGTATAGAAATGGCACCCGATAGAAGGAATGCGAACTCCAGCAATACGTATGATCCAAAGTGTAAGAATGATCATATCATTCCAAGTATTAAGACAAAATTTTGAAGGGAAATAGTCTCCCATGTATTCTTAACATATGAAGAAATTGTATCATGTGTTAATAAGATAAGTAAATAATTCTCTGAGTCCTATGGATTTGAAGGGAAGTAAGAGAATAAAAGGATGGAAGAGAGAAAGATGGATAAAGGGAAGAGTGAGAAAGGAATTTTCCCATATGTGATAACTGTGGAAAGAATCACCTTGGTAAATGATTGAAGGGAATGAGAGTTTTTTATAAGTGTGGAGAAAAGGACACCAAGTACGTGATTGCAGGTGTAAGAAAAAAGTTTCAAATGTACAATGCTTCATCACCACGGAGTTAGGACACAACGCGAATCAATGTCCAAATCATCAGAGTATACACCAAATGCTGCTATTGGATAATAATAATGCTATGATACTACAGAAGATGAAGAGGAATGATTATATTTCTTATGTTTTTATTGAAGTATTGTGTCATTTGAGTATTATACTAATGATGTACATGTTATAAAAATTATATAGTATATAAGGATTGTACTGCAGTACAATTTCATTAAGGACATGAGATTGTGTGGAACCAAGAAAAGTGACTCAATAGAAGGATAATGTTTTGTAAAATATATGGTTGATAGAAAGATAAACCATAATGGGGTTCTAATACTGAGGTAGTGATTTTAGAATAATACATGATTTATTTGGATAAATTATATTGGATATTCTTGACTTCCTTGAAACTGATTAATGATTTTTATATTCCATCATCATTAGAGTTTACAAAATTTTTGGATAGAAGGAATATATCCAGTATTATATAAATGATAAGGGAGCATGAATGTAATCAATAAGGCATTATGGTAATTCAGGGTGTTACCATGTTTTATAATAATACATGATGAAGGTGTTCAGTGTTAATATGTGGAAAAAGGATCTTCATTATGATTAAAATTCTTATAACTTTTAGAATGTGAGTTTGGATAGAATTATTTTGGATTAGTCTAAAGTTTGGAATGGATTAAGTTTGAATTTGAATACTATTGTTAAGTTTATTTTTTGATTATTATAAAAAGGACAACACACAGACCATGTGACAATCCGTCGCTTCGAACAAAGAAGCGGGAATAAAACCCACACCATAGTGCGATTGGGATTTATCACCTACCACTGGACTACATGAAGTCCCTATATTGTATAATCTAGTTTTTTTAAGGGTATGATAGGTGAATTATAAATTCATTATTTTTGGAAACTTATACGATTAGGATAAATATAATATTTTTATGAAATATTTTGGTGTGAAAGATGAGTTTGTGGTAGGAATTAGTTAAAGGATTTAACTATACTTGTCAATTATATATATATATATATATTCCCTCTTATTAAGACTAAATTTTATTAACCCAATTTTTGATACAAGTTCTTTGCAAAGGTATTTTATATTTTCAACCTTTTATTTTTGAAGAACAATTTCAAAATGCAATGACACAATATATTGAAGTAGGGAAGAGTGTAACACCCCAAGATTTCATAGTACGGTATTTCTTCAATGTAATTCAATAACTTTCACTACACGCAACACCGAGTTCAAGCGCACCACGACATACCAAACTAGCTGTTCAAAAGAGGTTATAAATAGTATTAACTAAATTTTGGACTATATATAATCCTTATAATTTTTGAATCTATATTATGAGTTTCTTAGACATAATGTAAGAACTAATTCATTTTTTTCAGATAAAAGAAGTATTATTCCAAAAATACACTTTTACCGCCTTTTAATGGTGAACCATTTTTAAATCCAACATTTGAATCCTTTATATATTCAATTTGACAAAATAAACTTCTTATTTCGAAACGGGACATATGAAATTAGTTTCAATAAATATTTAGTGTTTTTTGATAACTTTCATATTTGGGTGAATAGTGCAAAATACTATATATTAACTGAAAACAACTTTTTTAATAAAACAATTTATAGTGTTAAATTATACATTTTAATGTTTTGGAAGTATAAATATATTAAATTTTTACCATTTAATCCAATACTGGTCATTTTAAGTAATTTCACTTTGAGATTGTACATAAAAAAGTGTCAATATTTTGATAGTTATTGTTTCTTAAAAATACGCCATTTGGTTTTGACAATGGGAATTAATTTTAAATTAATAAATTAAACTTATATGTTTTTAATTTGGTAAAATAGACTTTATTTTTGAGTTTGGAATATAAAAATTAACTTAGGGTAAAGTTTTGGTATTTTTCTGAAAACATTCAATTTTTGATGAATAGTGAAAAACACTGAGTTATTGTTTAAAACCGACTTTTTATTTAAATAATTATTGATTTTATTTAAATGTATTTTTTTTTAAAATATATACATAATACCTATATATTTTCAATGTAATTCATTGGTGTCATTTTGTAATAATATTAGATATATAAAATTTTATTGAACATTTCACCGTCTTTTACCCACCTCCTAAGAGAATTTGAAAATTTGCATAAAACATAATTTTACTGATTCTATGAGTGGAATATAAAAAATCAAAGAGACACGGTAGATATTAGTAAGAAAAATTTGGTTCAATACGATAAAAATAATTTTTGGTGAATAGTGACTTTTTACTTTTATTTACTACGGTTAAAAGTGAAAAGGGTAATTAAGGGTAAAAATGATATTAATATTACCCTAACACATGTAATAATTATATTGGATAATTTTAATTATACCAAAAAAACCTTAGGAATAAAATATGTTCCTTTTGGTCCACTTGGATTAGATTAGGACATTTATTATTATTTAATTCAAAGAAGAGTTAGAAGAGTTAAAATCAAAGTTTAATAACTAAAACATTTTTAATATAGGGTTATACAGAAGATAAATTTGACTATAAATATTCATTATAAATCTAAAAAGATTTCCTATATAATTTTATTTTATTTATAATTTTTAGACATTAAATAAAAAAATTGTGACACAATAATGATGCAGTAATTACCGTATTAATGAAAGATTAAAATAATGGACATTATAAATATCCAAATAAATGTAATTTGAGCCTTTTTATAAATTACAATAATTTTACAGTTTATTATGACATTTTAGGTTTGGTTAGATAAATTTTTTTCGAATTAATCATACTGTTATGATTTTAACAAAAAAACAAATACCAAATAGTGTCAAAATTGACATAAAATAGTTTTTAAAACAAATATTATATTATTAATTGATATAATATTCCAAAAAACATAAGGTTCAGCGAAAAGACTAATATAATAATATATATGACATTAATGAACCAATTGGGGTTCCATTGGCATTTTAGAGTAATTTTATTAACCATATAATATAAAAATACAAAGAGACACGGTAAATGTCAAACTATTAAACTTAGAGGTAAATCTAAAAGTTAAGGTTAATATGGTGACCTAAAGCTGTATAAAACCTATTTTTTAGTGGTTTTTGACCCATACCCACCTTATCATTTATGTAATTCATTTTGGTGTAATTAGAAAATGAAAATGAATTTATTATAAAATAATATTTTAATTTTTTCATAAGGTGCCCCTAACCCTTCTTATAAAAGGGTACTTCCCCTTATCTAAAATTCACACCTCCAAAGCCATTTGGCTCGGCCAAAAACTTCCCAAAGATCCTCCCAACTGTCATAACGTCATTATAAAGGCCTTCCTTTGCTCATAAATCCAACCTAAGGATCCCTATTGATCAAATCAAAAGGGAAGAACCTGAAGAAGAGGTAATGATTTCACTACCCTCTTTCAAGTTCTCTTATTATTCCACTTAATCTTTCATTGTTGTTTCAATTATAAAATAATAACTCCATTATCTTCTATATAGTGTGATGTTATTATAAATATGGCACAACTATATTCATTATTCTATTCATTTTATGAATGATAATGTCACCATGCGTGTGTACGTACGGCTTAGCGTCTCCACGCTGTGGTGTAATTTGTAATTCAACACTATGTTATTTGGATGGATATAATGATGATTAATATGTATATAAATAATGAAAATAAAATGATAATGTCTCTGTAAAATTAATATACCATCAAATTCCATTACTTTAAGGAAATGTTATTCTCGCTCGTGCGTACGTACGGATTACCATCTCCACGACGCGAAGGGATTCATTTCCACATTCACCATTCATCGAATATTATAAAAATATATATTACTAATAAGTATGTAATATGTTACATAATAATTCTACTGGATATATATATATATATTTACTTACATATATCTTATTAACTTAGTTCCATTCAATAAGATATGAAAACGGAAACATCATTTATGCGTACGTACGGACTACCATTTCCATAAACTGTGTTTTTCATTTCATATATATGTCTATTATACATATTTATATTATAAATATATATGATATATAAATAATGTTTTATATTCTGGAAGTATTTAAATCTTGATCTAAGTGATACAATCAAGAATACCAAGTTAAAACACGTACGATAAAGAAAGCGATTATTACCCGAAATGTTAATTTAACATGGAAATTATTATTAAATGGGTGGTATAAAGTAATAAATGAATCATCTATGATATCATAAATATTAATATGGTTTTGGTATAATTTAATAATATACTAAGATCTTCATAAAGGAGTCTAAACGTACCCTCGACTAAAGGAAAGTGCAAGGTAAAGTTTAATTCCTCAATCTCATTATTATCCGAGATTGTTTATGTGTAAGTATTTACTTTGATATTTTTATCATCCATGTCCATTTTTCATAAAAATGATTTCAAAATGAATATTTTAATTATTTTTGAAAGGTTATCTTTATCAAGATCATTATTTTAAATGTTTCAAATATTTATCTTTCTAAATCTTTTTAATTAATGTCCATGTTTTCAAAATGATTTTAAGGATTTATTTATATGGACATGAATGTTTTGAAATGCTAATATATTTCAAATGTTTCAAAGTGGTATGGGACACTTTGATTCAAAAATCTATTTTAAATTAATTCCTTTATAAATGTGTGACTTTTAAATGATTTTACAAAAAGGTTATTTCTCTCAAAAGGTATTACTCCTCATTTTCAACTATGTCAGCATCCTTTACTGGATATTATTTTTTATTGAGGTTGATTTATTATAATACAATATTCCATATTGTATTGAATGAGTTGTGATATGTTTGACTGTGTATGCTCTATTTTTATACCATTCATGTTTTATGGTTAATGTAATGACATTTTGTATACTAGTATTAATATGAATTTTTATGTTATGTTTCAACTTTTTCATATGAAAAATGTAGTGGACTTAGTAAGTGACGAGTGGAGCCCACTATAGCTACTCGATGCATCGATAGGTCTCATGAGACAAACTAGTGTCTCGGAACAAGTCCTTGAGAGAAATTTTATTTGTAGTCTTGGCACAATGACTTGATTATGTGGTAATGATGTCCAACATTAGGCATTCCATCAATATGAAATTAGTTATTACATGTGATTATTCGACTAGTAGAATATACATGTGCATGTTTATATTGTAATTTTTGATTTATTTTTTCCATATTAGGTTCATGTTTATGTTTAAAAAGGCTGTTGTTTTTATCACACATCTTACCTTAAAAGTTAATAGCTTCTGCTAAATTATTTACCCTTATTGGGCATCTGAGCTGACCCCTTTCTTATGTTTTATCTTCCTAGGATTCCAAGAAGTTTATTATTATTGATATGAATGGTTAAGATAAATAGGAATAATGGTGTTATCAAAGAACTATCTATGATGTGTTTTATGTTTGAAATTGTAATGTAAAGTTAATTTATGTAATCTTTTTTCCAAGACTGCTGAACTGATCGGTCCATCGGGACTTGATTCCTTGTAATCATGTCAATGTATTAAAATAATGCACTTGATTTGGGCTTTTGGGGTTGGGGTGTTACAGTAAAACAAATTTAATAAAGGTTCAATTAAAGTTAATATATTCTAAAATAGTGTTATGTGAAAAACCAAATTCAAATACATGGGTAAGGGAATGTAAAATACTTATAAATAATATAAAAACTTGATATATGTTTTATAAATAAAATAAAATAAGTAAAGAATAAATAAAATAAATGATAAATAAAATTGATAAAGTTAATGAAATATAATTAAATATAATTAAATAAAAATATTGAGATGAAATTGTAATATGGAAAGAATAAAAAATAAATATTAACATTTATGACATATAATAAAATATAATTAAATAAAAATATTGAGAGGCATTTTTAATATTCAGATCATAAAAAATATAACATATATACTCCAAAATCAGTCAAATAATTTACCTAGCTCTAAAATACTCATGGTGTGTTTTTTACTCGTCATATAGATATTTAGCACTATATCTTTCCTAAGACAACCTAAACACAAAACACAACCTTTCTCCCTTTAATCCAGAACCAATACAACACCTCAACTCATGTACGTTCCATGATAACACTTAAAGCACAAGGTAACCAAGAGAACACCCCAAAAATCGCCACCTAACTCAAACTATAAGTGAAACTATTCATGTAGGAAAAAAACTCCAATAACATTCATAGCATCCATGTTACAATAACTTTTCAATTTTTATGTTCATTAATGAAAGACCTAAAATTCCACTTCAATTCCAATTCCCATTATCAGTTCCTAATTTATCAAAAAAACACTCCAATGATTCCCTATTCAAAACATGTCATCGTATTAATTCAACACCTCTTAATCCAAAATTTTATACAACCATCGTGTTACCTTCTTAATATCTATTATGATTTATGAAATTATTTCTCAGTGTATAAATAGTAAATAGTAATTTTTTTAAAATATTTTAAATAGTATTTCAATCTTCTTTTAAAAATTATTAAAATTGAGTTTAAAGAGTTTTTAAAAGTACTTTTATTGTGTATTAAACAATAATTGTAAAATATAGTTTATATAGTTTTTACAAACTCTTTTGAAAAGTTATTAAAATAACTCTTAAATAGTTTTTCAAACTCATTTTAAACAGTTTTTTAAAAATCCTTTTAAATAGTTTTTAAAACTTATTTTAGACAGCTAATAAAAAACATTTAAACACTTAAAATTTTAAACCACATATAAAAAATTTGATATAATCATTAAATGTTTCAGTTTATATTTTATAAATAGTAAGTATTAATTTTAACATATTAACATGAAAACATCCATGCATAAAATTAGAATATAAACAGTTATAAATCTAAACAATACTAACATGTAAACACTAAAATTTAGTAATTTGTATATAATTTCAAATAATATTAACATATAAACATATAAATAGCATCTTTTGATATGAAAATAAATATTTTTCACATATAAATTCTAACTAAATAGATGATAATATAATAAAACTAAATATAAATAAACACTATTATCCATTCCTTCCCAATAAAAGCTAAACATAATAAAAAAATTGAACTAAAAGAGAAAAATCTTACCCTAACCGACTTGAACCAACTTGATATGAAAAAAATAAGATTAATAAAAACTAAATATAATCAATCCTTAAATGAAACAAATTATAACAACATATATAAAATAAATCTAAATCATATATTTTATTTAATGGAACTACAATTGAAACATGAAATGAAGAAAACCAGAATGACTACAATTAATCTATACCAAACTATTATAAGGCAGTAAAAAATTAAGATGAACATAACTTCTAAATCTAAAATAAACTGTATTGACCTAAACTAATATGAATTAATATGTTTTATTCATAACTAATCCAAAAAAATATGAATTAGATATATAAGTTATAAATTAACCAAAATAATTTTTACTCATACTAAATTCATCCAAACATAGTCAAACTAATAAAAAATAATGTGGGAATAATATAATAAAAAATCTAAAAAAAGATTCAATAAAACAATCTATTTTGTTTTATTTTAGTTTCATTGATTATTGTTCCACATATTGGGCGATAACATGATATAATTTTTTTTAAATTTTTTTCAATTGGTTTTGGTTATTTTCATTTAAATATTGGTTATAATGTGACTAATTTTTTCATAAATATATTATTATTGAATAATTTTTTTATACATTCAATGTTATTTCAAAGGGTTGTATTGAACCTTGAAAGTTGTGTGCCTTGATCAAATTTTTTCCCTCAAGCATAATGAAGAAAGATAAAAGTATATTAAACAAACAAACCTAAAATTAGTATTTAATATTTACTTTGTTGCTATTAAATATTAATATACATTATATAACTAAATAGTTTATTTATATTTACAATATTGTGCTTTGGAGGCCCTTGATGAGTAGGAAGCTGACATCTTTGGTCCAAATGATCATTTTCACTATATATAAAGAGATAAGAACCATGTGATAGTACATTATCGGCCAGTGAAGATTATTTTCCGCACTCTTATTGGCCTGATTTAGGATCTTATAACACATATCATAGCACCTATTTGTAAATGAATCATGCAGAGGTATAAGAGACCAAAAAATATCCCTGAAGGAGTGTGAATGAAGTCAAAATGGAAATGAGCAATTTATAAATGTTGTCATTTCACTATGTCAATCACTTCCACCATTTACCACCCTTGTTTTTGATACATTTATATTGATGATGTGTCCATTATGTGACACACTGAGAAATGGTGATGATTGTACAAGTGGTAGTTAGGATGATAAAATTCCTAGTGATGGGGTTGGTGATAGTAACGTCGATGTTGATGGTGATAGTGATGGTGATGATGATGATGTCGATGGTGATGGTGGTGGTGATGAGTGCATTAGTGATGATAACAGTGATAGTGATGGTCATGTGAGAGAGATTGATCCTCTTCATTTCTAACTAATATTTCTAGAACACGATGTTTGATAAAAAACATGATTTAATATATGTATTATTATTTTCTTATTAAATTATGAAATGTAAAATATAAAACATATGTATAATTTTTAATTCATATTGTTACTAGTTCAAATAATTAATTTGCTTGCTGATTTTTATGTATTGGATTACAGTTTTTTAGTGTGTGGGTGTAGGTGTTTGGGTGTGTGACGGTTCTAAGCTAATATGGGAGGTGATGTTGGCTTTTTTGGAGAAGTGAGACTATAAAAATATATTAAAACCCCATTGATATAACATGTATACCCATAGTTTGATATAACCATCAGCTAAATGAAAATCTGGGTGAGATATACAAATGGTTTCAAAGAAATTGTTGGTATATAGGTATCCTTACAGCATATATACCCACAATTTATGGAAATGATTTTATAGTCAATTCCAATAGTTATCTAGCCTATAAAAATGGTTTTAAACTATTGGTATATGTCATATTTATAGTAGTGGATGGCTCAAGTTCTTTTGTATCACCCTTAGTTTCATTTATATGACCTTTTACTCATGTATTTTTAATCTATGTAATATCCAAGTTAATTTTCAAGATGTTCCATGGGGTTATAGAATGTTTTAGAGTCTTTTATAGAGGTACATGGTTAATAGAAATGGCGAACAACCTCCATGAAATCGTTTAAGGGAATAAAGTGGGCCTTGGATAGGAACATGGTGGGTGCAAGGTTTTTCCAAAACATGTGACTTCCTATGAAAAACCATGCATGTTGAAATAGAGGGAAAAGAATGATTGCAACATATTTTGAATAACTATGTGAGGAAACCATGCGAGGGACTATATTGAGATTGTATCACCATGCGTTTTGCGCATGGTTTGACAAACCGTGCTACCTAACCATGTGGTGTACAAATGTACCTCCATAAAATGTTGGTCTAATATGAATTATGCCTCTAAACCCCCTTTAATTACTTATTCCCTCCATTACTCAATTTCCTTTTTCTCCAAATGATTGAGAAAATTTTACTTTCAATCCTAATGTGAATCTTAGGTTAATCAAAGTTCATTGGATGCCAAAATTCATTGACCAGACATTATTCTTCATTGTTCTTCTTAGTTCTCTTCCTTTTCTCCGTCCTGAAACCATAGATCTAGTCTTTTAATGATTGATATATGATGTGGGATGTCAATATTATTGAGATCTTGTTAAATCTAGTTAAGGTAATGTGGTTTGTGGTCATATATAGAATATCAAAGTATCATTAATCATTTTCACTAACCATTGTGAGGTTGGTGGATTCTCTCTTAATGACACTTCTTTTAAAACATGAAGGATTAGTTTTTATTAATTTGTTTAATTGAAATTTTGGAGAATCACTTATGTGATTATTTGTGTAAATATCGATTGGTAATTTTCTTTGGAAAATTTTGGGTAGATTGGTTTGATTTACAAAAACCCTGTTGTATTATAATTTTAAAAATTTTATTTTAAAATTATGGTTTTCTTTTTATGCAAGGAAGTTGTTTGTTGAAATACATTAAATATAAAAGGTTTTTTGAATGTTTACATAAATATTGTGGGATACATGGTTGGAATGAGTTCATTTTCATTATATTTGATCCTGTGGAAGGGGAATGTACCATTGGGAAACATGGTTTTGGTCACCTTGTGATGACTTGGGGATTGATGAGTGACCTCTCATAAGTATGGAACTTTCTCCTTGGCATGCATGGTTTGTGTGAATATATGGTTATGGGTATCAAAACTAATTGTAAAATTGTTTTATGCTTGAAACTTTTTCATTCTTAAATATTTATGGTCTGATATAAAATTTTTAAAATTCTTTTAAATTGTTTATATAATTTTTTCTAACAAGAATTGTACAAGTGGAATTATTTGGGATGTCATTTGGGAAATCATAATGAGTTTAGAATCACCCCATGCTTGGGAATTGATGTTCATTTTAAAATGTCCTCTATTAATACACAGATAAATAAAAGGTGTCTCATTTATTTAGTGAATATTCTTCATAATGTGAGAATGGCATGTGGAGTTGGATCTTGGAGCGGGTTGTGTGTTTTTGGTTGATGTCACTTTAGAGTTTTGAGTTTTTGAGTTTTTTTATCTTTGAGTATGTATTTTAGTTTTATCTTGTACTTTGATATGTTTTATTGGTTTGGTTTTGTTTTTAGTTATTTTTTGTACTCATGCATCATATTAAGGTTTGGTAGTTTTTTTAGGTATTATGGATGTTTTATATTTGAAAGGGTTGATCATCCCCCAAAAGTTATATAAGCCCTTGTAATTTTTTATTATCTTTTGGTGTCTTGGGGATGTAACCTAATGCCTAGTATCTCCCTCATCACTCCTTAATCCATTGAGGAGGGGAAGGATGTATCAAATGGTATCAGTCTTGGTCTATCCATATTTCATTTTGGAAGAAATGGTGTCACCTTGTTCAGTCCTTGACATATGAAATGGTGTTAGGTTTTTTGGTCCTATAGATGGAAATGACATCAGCCTGTCTCTTGGAATGTTAGTAAGAAGTACGATTTTTGAACTTATAATGTAGTGTATAAAAAGGCATAGCTAACCTATTTTTTCTGAACTTCAAGTTACAATGATGTTTGGGTACGTGAGCATTTTAAGATACTTCTAGGTGGGTTGTCACCTCATCATCATGGATTTAGAAAATGAATGTTGCTTGAAAAGAATTTATATTAATAATTAACACTATGTATTTTTTATTCTAAGTTTAACGGTTTATGAAATGAAAAAAATGTGATGATCCTAGAAAATAGTTAATATGATTGTTTTGAAAAGAATTGTTTTAATATTTTCAAAAATGGTTAAAAAATTTTCAATGGTTAAATTGTGAAATATATTTTTTTATATGTGATAATGTGATAAATTGTAATTTTTAATACTTTAATTTCTTATTAGTGATACTAAGCGCTGTTTTGTTCTGGTTATAGTGAATGGCACCAAATAGGCATTGTAGAAATCAACAAGAGGAGGATGCTGAAAATGTGGTTACACGTGAGCAATAGATGAAACAACAGTTGGTCAAAAACATTGTTTAGGATTTTCAAGACCTGTATAATGGTAATAGTAATGATGGACCTTAGCATGTGGACTACATGGTTCAGTTCGAAAAGTAGAATCCACCCATCTTATAGGGGGATTCAGATTTGGAAAAAGTGGATTTCTGGTCAAATCAGATGAATCAAGTATATGATTTACATGGTATACCCGTGGAGTTGAGAGTAAATTGGTCAATGTATATTTTTTTGGATTTTTAATTCCAATGGTGAGAATGATTAGTTCAAGATAAATTGGACCAAGGCATGACATGGGATTATTTTGAGGAATTATTTGACAAAAAAATTCATTCCTTACGCATTTCAGATTGTGAGAACAATATACTTCTTAATCTTGAAACAAGGGATCCTCACTATGATAGAGTACATGGATAAATTCATGGAATTATTCATATTTTCTTCAGAAGTAACTGCTAGTGTGTCCTTAAAGGAATGATTTTTTGAGTTGAGGTTGAGGCTGGATATTCATCCAAATAATTTTTTTCATTATATAATTGATTATAAAAAATTTTCAATATAGAGATGGTGGTATAAATGGATATATTATGAAATATGGTTGGTGGGAGCGTGTTTATTCCTATGGGATTATATGGGAACTCTAATACTCTGATCAAGAGGATGAGGGGAACCTAATTTGTGTGTGGTGGAAGACCTCAAATTTAGTCTATGGAATGAGTAAAAAATCATGCTCAACAATAAAAATTAAGTCTATATGTTTCAAATGTGGTTATTTAGACCATATAACGAGATATTGTATGGTGGCACATAGATTTTGTCATAATTTTAACAAGATGGAACATCTTTAGCTCTATTGTCGTAGTGATCCAAGGTCTGATCCTAGAGACAAATCCCATGTTTCTCAAGGATCATATTCCATGATTGGATGAGTGGAGTAGAATAAATTTCATCATAAAAATACAGTAGGCCAAGGTGATTCTTGTAAAACCATGACTCCTTAACCAGTATAATCTCTACAGTGAAATAAATTTTTGTTGGAGGGAGTAGGAAATTGTATATATCTAATAAAGTGATCGTGGATGATAAATCTGTTAAATAAATGGTGATAGGTAACACTATTTTGAATTATTCCCTTTTAAAATATTGGTTTTATATGGATAATTAAGAATTATTTATTGCTTCTCATGTTTTTTATAATATGTTTTTACATATTTATAGGATTTCTTCTATTTTGAAACCTCAAAATCCTCTCAGCCAAAAAATAATGGCAGGCCTTTCTTTGTGAATATCATTTTAGAAATATCGATGGGGATATGTTGCATTGGGATTTATCAATGATTAATATGGATGTATATGACTTTATTTTGGGTATGTATTGTGTGAAAATTTTTAAGAACCACATCAACTGTTATACACAAATTTTAATTACAAATATATGGATGGCATCGAGAATCTCTTTAGAGAATATTGGGATGTAAATTCTAGTGGGGAGGGAATTTTGGAATTGGTGGTTGTAACCATATCATATAAATTGGAAGTTATTACCTGGGAATCTATTGATGATATTGAAAATATATAATTTTTAACTATAAGTATCTAATTTTCACATGTTTTTCCTGAAACGTTTTTGGGGTTTCCACTAAAAAGAAAGGTGGATTTTATGAATGATCACATACCAATGACCCATCCTATCTCACTTCCGTATTATAAGTTAGAACTAATATAATTGGTGGAATCGAATGTCCTTTTATGAAGATTTAAAAGTAAATGTTTTATTTGACTAAGAAAGTCTATGTGGGTAGCAATGGTTATTTTTGTGAAAAATATTAATGGAACTCTTAAAAATTATGTGGATTATCATAAGATTAACTATCTTATGATAAAGAATCAATATCCTTTTCCATGGATTTTTGATCTATTTAATAAATTTAGGGGATACTAGTGGTTCTATAAAATTTAATTAAATTCGCGGTATCACCAATTGTGATTTTGGAAGGAAGATATTCTGAAAAAAGATTTTAGAAGAAGATATGGCCACTGTGAATCTGTGTTTATGCCTATTCTCATATTAATACACCAACCATATTCATTTCATTAATGAATCAATTATTTAAAATGTATTTGGATTCATTTTTTATGGTGTTTTTTTGATGATATATTGATGTATTCATGGAAAAAAATGAATAAAAAAAACACTTGGATATAGTTTTGGGTTTCATACGAGAGCATCATTTTTATGACTTGTTATTAAAGTGTGATTTATGGATACAAGAGGTATATTTAATTTTCCATGTAAATTCTAAAAATATTTATAAATACTAAAAATAAAAGAGATATTATCTCTTGGAAACCACTGAAAAATGTCCTCAAGATACATAGTTTCATTAGTTAGTGGGATACTATAGAATATTTGTATGTGTTTCTTCACATTTGGAATCCCAAATTAAATCTCTAATGAGGAAATTAATTACTTTCTAATGGAATGAGGAATAAAAAATCATCTGAAGAACTTAATATTAGAGTTACATAGGATCATATCCTCATGTTTCTAGAATATAGATTGGGTTTTATAGTGTATTTTGATACATTAGGATCTAGGATGGGTTAGGTTATCATTCCGGTAGATTATGTTGTTTCTTATGGTTCATGATAGATATTGTTACATGAGAATAACTACCAAACACATGATTTAGAGTTGTATATTATGGTTCATGGTTTAAAGACATGGCTTCATTATTCATTTGGTTAGAAATGAATAATGTTTAAAGATCACCAGAATTTGAAATAAATTTTATGACAACAATATTAAAATTTATGGCATCATAGATGGATGGAGTTTTTAAAGATGTTTGAATTTAACTTGATGTATACAATGGGTAAAGGGAACTGTATAGTGGAAGAATTAGGCATGAATTCATATGCCCAGTTGGCTAAAGATGTTTTATTCTAGTGGAATGTAATGTTGGTCATAGAGAGTATACCTCTAGACAGCTCGGACCAAGGTGACGTGGTCATTTTATTTCCAATTTTTGGTATTTCTAATTTTTTTGAGAATGTTTGAAATTAATAGACATTTGATCGTATATGTGTTACCTTGGGGTCAAAATTCAATTTTCCGGAGACAATAAAGGGCTGGAAGTTGGATCAGAGTTCAATGTTGTAGTTTAGAGATCGGATGTTCGTACCTTTGGGTTTTCATGAACATTTTATTAGTCCCTACCACTATTTGATATGGGATATTAATTTAGGAATACATAATATGTGTAAATTATTGAAATCATCCTTTTGGTATGTTGGTATGAAAATATTTGTAGTGGAATATGTCTTGAGATGCCTCACCTATCTGTAGATCAAGGAGTATAATAAATTTTCATCAGTTATGTTACAGTATTTACCAATTCCTATGTTGAAAGGTGACAAGGTATCCATGTATTTTGTAACAAGATTAACAAGGATTGTTAGAAAACACGATTCCATATGGGTGACTATGGATTGGCTCACAAATATATCTCACTTCCTCCAGATTCATGAATCTAATATGGTGGAAGACTTTCAAAAATTGATATTCTAGAAATATTAATGATTCATGGAGTAATATTATTGGTTGTATCTAAACAAGGCCCCAAGTTTATGTCACATTTTTGAGAATCCTTACAGAAAGCCTTTGGAACACAATTGACTATGTGTACGACTTATCATCTTCAAATGGATGGACAGTACGAATGGATAATCCAAATTTTGGAGTAAATGTTTAGGTCTTATGTAATGTATTTTGGTGGCTCATGGGAAGATAATTTTCTATTATTGGAGTTCTCAGAATGTAACAGTTATTAGGCCTTGATACACATGGATCCTTTTGAAGCATCATATGTGATACCCTGTCATTCTCAAATTTTTTGGGTGGAAATAGGTGAGACTACACAAATTAGAACCATCCTTATGCAAGAGACAACATAGAATATCCATTTCATTAAAAAAGAGGATAAATACATCTTACTGTTTGTAGAAATTGAATATAGATCATTATTGTAAATCGTTGTCATTTGAGTTGAATGATCTTGTGTTTTTGATAATCTCCCCAAGGATTTACCATCATCATTTTGGTATGCGGGGAAATGTTTCTCCTTGATACATAGGATCTTTTTATATATTTGAATGATTTGGTTTGGGGGATATTAGTTGGATTTTCCATTGAGGTTCAGTTCAGTTCTTAATGTGTTTCATGTATCTAGGTTGAAGAAGTATCAACCTGATCATTATCATGTGATTCAATGGGATCACATTAACCTAGATCTAGATTATTTATTGATTCATGTTTCAGTAAATATTTTGGATTAGAAAAATAAGTTCTTAAAGGATAATAACATGTTTCCAGTGTGGGAATTATAAAAACATTATTGGATTTAGGAAGAAACATGGGAGTGTGAGAGGGAAATGTTAGAGTAGTGGACCTAACTTTTCTAAGTCAATGGAGGTTTTCTACTATCATAGGGTGGAAATTATAATGGTAGGGAGAATATTCACCCCATTTTCGGGAACATTACCCTTTATTCATAAATTTTGAGTCTATATAATGTTTGGGTTATGTTTCAAGAGGTTCAGAGGGGTCTTGGAATATTTTAGAGGCTTTTATGAAGGTGAATAGTTTATAAACGGTTATTAGAAATCATGCACCACCTCGAGGAAACCATGAAATGGTAGATAGTGGGTATTGGGAAAGAATATTTTTGGTACACTATTTGGCCAAACGTTTGAGTTCCAAGGAGAAACTACGAAATGTGATGATAGAGGGAAAATCACGGTTGGTGCATAGTTTGTCAAACTGTTTTGGCGAACTGTGGGGGAGGGATTTCTTGAGAATAGTAGCACTTTAGGGTTGGCATACCTTTTTCTAAATTGTGTGGCCTAACCATGTAGTGTATAATTTTTACACATTAAAATATGGATCTATTCTGAATTAAGCTTCCAGACCCCCTTTAATCCCTTATTCTCTTTATATCTTGATTTCCTTTTTCTACCAAGGCTTGATTGACTTTTCCTTTTGATACTAAATTGAATCTTAGGTTAATCAAAGTAAATTTGAGGCCCAAATTCATTTTTAAGTCGTCATTATTCATCACTCTTATTATATCTCTTCCTGTTTCCTCTCTCAAAACAATAGATCTATTCTGTTATGGATAGAACTATATTGTGGGATTTCAATATTATTGGGATCTTATTGAATCTAGTGAATTAAATATGGTTTATGATCAGATCAAGAAGATATAATTGTCATTCTTCATTTTCTCCAAATGTTGTGTGTTTGGTGTCTTCTCTGTTGACTCCACTTGATTGAGAACATGGAGGATTTATTTTAATAATTTTTTTTGATTGATATTTTGGTAATATAATTGTGTGATTATTTTTGGAAACCTTGAATGTTAACTAGATTTAGGAAATTGAGGGATGATTTTTGGATTTCAAGAAACCCCATTGGTTTATAATTTTAAAATTATTATTTTAAAATTATGGATTTATTTTGACGAAATGACATTGATTGTTGAAATTATTTATAGAAATAATGGTTTTTGAACATTTTTACGTGGATTTTAGCATACACAGTTGGAATGAGTTAATTTTTATTATACATGCACCTATGGAATGAAATTTTTCTATTGTGGAACCTCATATTGGCCACCTTGTGATGACTTGGTGCATCAATGAGAGACCACTCATGAGTATGGAGTGGTCACTTGGGTCTGCCTAGTGTGTGTGGAGACATCATTATGGGTATTCTAATTAAATATAAAATATTTTCATTTTTCTAAATTTTTTCCTTGGAAATTATTTAGTGTTTTTTATAAACTCTTTAAACTACATTTAAACTATTTATAAAAATTGAGCTAATAAGTGTTGTCCATGTGGCGTGACTTGGTAATTCATTGGAGATATCCTACTGATTTTTGACTCTCCCATTCTTAGGAATAGTTGTGAATTTTTATATTTCATATATTGAGACATAGGTAAAATAATGGTATCTTATATTTTACTGATTCTCATTGATATCATGGTAATGGCATGTGGAGTTTGATCTTGGAGCACATTGGGTGTTTTTGGTTGATGTCACTATGGAGTTTTTATTTTTTCAGTCTTTTGGTTCCCTTTGAGTATTTATTTTGGTTTCCTCTTGTACTCTAATATGTTTTATTTGTATTTTTATTTTATAATTTCCTTGTAATCATGCATCAAATAATGTTTTGGATCATTATTATTTATTTTGTTTGGTTGTTTTATCATTAAAAGTGAAAATAATACCCAAATGTTTTTGAGGCTCTTATCATTTATTTCCATCCTTTGGTGACTTGGGTATGTCACATAAGGCCTAGAATCTACCTCGTCACTCATCTAGCCAATAATTAGGGGTAGGGTATTATATATTTTATTCCTTAATGATTCATGTCCGATGAACTTCCATGATTAATTCTATGACCCATGATTATGATCAATTAATTTCTATCTATGATTTTCAAATTTTAAGATCACATTATAATACCATTATTATCATGTTATTCTTAAATTATTATTTATATCTCCCTTGCTTACTATTATTGATCATTTGACCTCTCGCTTTATTATGTTTCCTTTTCCTTGGGATATAAAGAATGGTTCTGAGTATTATTTGACTAAGAAGGGTTCTAGATATGAATAAACTAGTTGGGGATAATGTAGAAATTTTATGTAAGAGTTTTTTATTTATACATGTTTCTAAATACAAAAAAATGTTATAGTTCAGAGTGGATCTTAATGATGTGTAAAGAATATTCATCCAATAATATATAATATTTATATATATAAATCTTGGGTCAGTATAGATTGTATCAGATAAAGGTTTAGTTATTTTTAGAAACTATCATTGGGAAATTTTATTTAGGATCCTTAGGTTTATTATAACAATAAGATACAATTATATTTTATATAAAATAAAGGACATTGATTTACCTAGAAAATACATCCCTGTCTAGATACAAGAATGTGGATGTTGTTGTTCCATATATTCACTTAGGGGTAACAACTGTAAATATGATAGATTAGGTGTTAAATAAATTTTCACCAGTGCATGATGTGTTGGAATAATACTATACACTTTGATAGGAACGTCATGGGGATATTCTTAGGTTAATTCCCATTTTTTATGAACCATTATGATGTTTTTGAATAGATTAAGATCAAGGATGACATAGGTTAAACCTAAGGTATCACAGATTGAAAAGAAGTTTTCATGATTTAAAAATAATTTAGATTATTTTTCATGATAATATGGTTTTCACTATGATTATAGTCTCTCACACTATGTTTTTTGGTTTCAGTTAATTGCTAGAATGAGGAGGAATCATATTAATACTAAATGTGAAAGATAATGAAATTATCTTCCTTATGATCAAAAAAAATTAAATGGGACTTGGAATTTGAAACCTTATAATTTTTTCTAACCACATATCTTGATATATAATTGTCAACATCAACTTGGATGAGTTTTATAACACATATAGTAAGAGATAAATGGAGTTTCATTGGAGTTCAGTTGATAAAGGCCATGGTGGAACGAAGATTCATATTCCTAAATGTCAATATTATTGGAATAATCACTTATGAAAATGTCTCAAAGGAATGGTAATATGATTTGTTGAAATAAAGGTCATAAATAAATTAATTTTCAATGGAAAATGAATATTTATATGGGGATAAATAAATTAAATATTAATGTACCATTTATAGTTCAATGTTTCTATGTATGGGGAACATACGAATTATCCTAGTTAATTATTTAATCAAAAGGGCTAAATCATTGACCAAGGATGGATCTATGCTATGTTAACGAGTGATGTAGATCATGATGGATAAGGAACACTTATCCTCCACTCCAAATTTGGGGATTTCATGTTAATTTTTATAAGAATTTTATCTATTAAAAAATT
Organism: Viscum album; assembly: GCA_963277665.1. Taxonomy (NCBI): domain Eukaryota; kingdom Viridiplantae; phylum Streptophyta; class Magnoliopsida; order Santalales; family Viscaceae; genus Viscum; species Viscum album. Next base: position 1,511,107,490 of record OY728127.1, on the reverse strand, counting down.
ATTATTATTCCTTTAGTGTAATTTTAGGTAAGATTGAGCATTGATTAGATCTATATCTATATACATCCCCTGTAAATGGATATAACAAAAAAATAAAATTTATATACCAAATACACCTATGATAATATTTTAGTGTGAGGATGGATATGAACTTCTGAATGAATTTACTTCCATTATATGTTTCTAACTACCAATTAATGGGTGATATTTATCTCAAATGGTTGGGGAGAAACACAATAATGAAGATATGCCTATCGTATGGGATTTTGATGTTTTCTTTCCAAAAGAATTACATAGTCTTCCAATGAATCATGAAGTTTATTTTTCAGTAGAACCCATACCTGATGCTATGCCTATTTGAAATACTATATATAAAAGTCGGGATTGAGTTCTAGGGATTGAAAAAGTAACTCTAGTAGAATATTAACAAGGGATTAATTCATCCTAGTGTATCACCAATAAGTTCACCTATTCCTTTTATTAATAAGAAATATGGATCAATGTATCTCTAAATTAATTTTTAGGAACTTAACAAGATCATTATCAAGAATAAGTATCTCCTTCCACATATTGATGATTTTTTGGATCAATTATTAGGAGCTCAATATTTTTCCATGATTGATCTTTGATATGGATACTATCGGTTGAGGGTAAAATTGAAGACATACCCAATGTAACCTCTTTTATGAGGTATAGAAACTATGAATTTATAGTAATTTCATTTGGTCTTACTAATTCCCCCTTTATCATCATGGATTTAAGGAATACTGTATTTATATATTTCCTTGATCGGTGTTGGGAATAAATCCCTCAAGGTAACATTTCAATATTTTTAGTTTGATTGTATTTTTTGACGAAGAGGGTTTCCAGGGTCAGTTGTGGAGTTCCATAGATATTTCTGAAAATCTATATTGACAAAGATCCAAGATAAGGGAATGGATTCCTTATAATAGGTAAAAATAATTCCATATACAAGGTAGTTCCATTTCCCAGTGCTTTCCAAATTATTGGGGTCCAAAATTTAGAGGATGGACCTATCATCATGAAAGTTTGATTTCCATAAAGGCCGCATAAAAATTTTGTAAAGGATTGAGTTTTGTGAAGATTGGGTTTCACTAATGACATTTCCCGAAGGAGTGGATCATCATGAACATGCATCATGAATGCATGAAGGTTTTCTGGTAATCTCCATGACTATAAGAATCCTCGTGAATGGGAAATTTCAAAGGTTCTTTTCAAAAATAGGGTTCATTGAGAATGAGATGGGAGAGATTTGTAAAATTGAGATGATGATGATGATAAAAGAATCTATAAGGGAGGTAAATGACCATAAATAGGCCTCTACCCCTTAGAAAAAAGATCAAGACTTAATGAAAATCTGTAGGCTTTAGATTCAGAAATGTGATTCGTGAAGGTTGTTCTTGAGAAATTGTTCGTGAAGAAAAGAAGTTATAGAATTATATAAAATTCAACCAAATTTTTTAATCATATTGAATGTATTTATGTTCAAAATGTATATACAAATCCAAACTAAAGATTTTATCATCATGAAAATCAATGAGCATCTCAATAGTGTCCATAAAGGATTTCCCAATAAATATGTGGTAAAGTCGTATTCATCAAGTGGATGAAGGTGTTACTTCAATAGAGTATGTACCTACAATTGGGTATGCATTCATTATTGATAATTAAGGGACCTAAATTTCCATAAACTATGTTTAAATCCTTTCCAAAGTAGTGATTAATGGAAGTGGATGAAGTTTATGCTTTCCACCGTTAGTGAGGCATCAAAAGATAGATCAAGGGAGTGACCCTTGGAAAGCAGTGATATACCACTAAACCTTTTAAAGGAAATGGGTATTTGGAATATATGTGATCTAGACCAAACATTATTTTAGTAGTATGAATTAATGGATTTGGTACATCATCACATTTTCATTGTATGCTCCTTGGACGTAGCATAGTGAGGGTGAACTAAGTAATTTTTTTGTCCCTCATTTATGACTTAATTTCTATAGGAAAGGTAGATAAGGGTGTTTTTTAATGAATAAAAAAGACTCTAAGGGGTAGTTTTCTATAATCTGACAAACCCTGAATCACCGCCCCCACCCCCTCAGGGTATTTAACCTAGTTGGTCTAAAAATTGGTATCAGGGAAAAATGCTAATATCATTGTTTCTATCTCAATATTTTCAACAGATATTTTAAATCACAAAGGGATACTGATCTTTGAATGAAACAATTTTAAATTATAGAATAATTGTATGTATATGTTTTTTAATATATTTAGGAATGGATTTCTTTATATAAGAAATGCATAGAATTTGGGCCAATATCAACAGTGGTTTTTTATCAGAAGCTAATCAAAGGTTATTGGATGTTAACGTTAAAGAAATAAATTATTTAGTGGGAGACATATACAATGAAATATATATGAAGGTGATTTCGTGTAAGTAATCACATGCTATGTTTGAAAAAATTCAGAATATTTATGAGGGTGACTCAAAAAGTTAGAGAATCCAAAATTCATGTTCTTTGGAACAAGTATGAGGATCTCAGAATGAATTGTAATGAGTATGTCGATGCATTATTTTATTGGGTGAATATTTATGTGGAAGACATGAAAGGTCTTGGAGAAATTATAGAATATTTACATATTATCAAGAACATATTGAGAATACTTATACCTCATTTCAATCCTAAATTTAATGTATTGTAAGATAAAAATCAAATGGATATGATATTAGATAACTTTCATAGTACTCTTGTTGCATGCGAGATGAGAAATGATGATAATGAGTCTATAGAAAAAGGGAAGTCAAAATAAGTTATATTCAAGGCCATAAAGAATCTCAGTATTGAATATGGGTAGTAATAAGAATAGATGGATGAAGTTATGCTATTCCTTTCATCAAATTTATAAAGATAAAATTAAAATTTCAATGGGATACTTTAACTTTCATGATATTGATGTGGGAGGGTTGGACATATTTCAGGAAGTTTCTTTAAGAAGATTCAAGATGATGATGAGGATGAAGTTGAAATTACCATGAATAATTATTCACCCTATGTGAAAGGTATGAAACATTTTAAGAAAAATTTATTCAAAAATAAGAATTGGCTTTTAAAATAAGATGATACTTCATAAGAATATAAGGTATAAGAGTTGGAGGACTACAAGGATCATGAAGAAAATGATATGGTGGTAGTTATCAAAAATTCTCATACAAGGGAAGAAAGAGACAATTTTCAAGGATAATTATAAGTAAGAGTTATCAATTATGTCAAATTAGAAGCTTCCCTTGAAGATATATCCAATTGTAGATCCGAAACACAGAAATCCAATATGGTGGATTGTGATGCCAAACTCATTATATAGGAGAAGAAATAAGAGAAGTCTGAGCTGATAGATGAGATTGAAGATATAATGTCTTCAAATATTGAGAACTCATATATGATTAGTGAGTAAAAGGTAAAATTTGAATAACATAAAAGGGTGATTTATGGATATAATAATACATCAAAAGATCAAAAAAAATATCATCAAAAAGATTTAGGAAGAGGTTATCAGACTTTGAAGGAACGAAAATGATTAGGAGAAACTATTGAATCTAGAAAATAAGGTTTAAAATGTTGTAGAAAATGGAAAATTCGAGTTCAATGGTTTGGTAAAATGAAAAATGTATATCTAAGAGAAGAAAATGATATATCTAAATGTTACAGCTGGTATAGGCCTAATTGAAACTGAAAAGTGATAATGGTTGATGTTAGACCATAAGAACACACCCTGAGATTGAAGATTAATTTGGGTATAATTCATAATCATAACATTCATATTATGAAAGGTAAAACTAGTAGTATTGTAGTGAAACACAGGAATACAGCCTGCACTAAAATCCATTGTTGTGGATGGATTGGAAACTCACAGAATGTATGTTTCATTGAAAATAGATATCGAAGGGAACAAGACCAACAAAGTAATACATACTAAACTCAATATTTCATGATATCATTTGATGGTCACTATTTTATATTTGTAGAATTTGGCCACATGTAAATATATTTATCTTCAAAAATGGAGAGGAATATATTGAATAAGATTAAATATAGACATAAGTAACAACTAAATGTGTCATAAAATGAGATAAGAATAAAAAATTTATTTTTTGTTCTACAAGATGAATCTAGTAAATATAACTTTTAGGAAGATCAAGATTTTTTATCCATACTAGGTATGAAGTCCAAAACATGGATCAAAAATAAGAGAGATGAATCGGTAGTGGTTTCATAGATTTCTTTCAAAGCATCAGATCACACTAGAATGTGGATCATTGATAGTGGATGCACCACCCAAATTATAAGAAATATTGAAATGGTGAGATGAATTTGATATTACTAGGAAGGTATTGTAATATTTTTTTAATAATGAAGGCCTAAAAAATATTGGCTCAAGAAAATACATTTTTGGGGGGAAAGACATGATACATACATATGTATTGGTTATTGAAGTCCTCTATCAAAAATTGCTAAGTATACATCAACTGTGTGACTCCTGAAATTCAATAATATTTTCAAATATATTATGTATCATTCATGAAAAAGATAGTGTAGTTTTTTTTCAGGGAAATTTTATGAAGGGGAATCTCTACCTAGTAAGTGGAAAAGAAAATATAGGCTTGTTCACTACAGAAGAAGAAAAAAATTATGTCATAAATCCTTGTTTCATTTGAGACAAACATCAATGGAATATCTAATGAAATTTGATGTTTCTAAAGATATTATGAGGTTATCATGTGATCATAACCATATGTTTGATGCATTTAATAAGGGAAGATCATTCTAAATTTGTATAAGGGAAAAGGGAAATGGTGAAAAAAAAGTGACTGAGTTGGTTCATATTGATGTGTGCGGACATATTTCACTAAGATAAATTGATGGGAGGAGATATAATGTTCTCTTAATTGATGATTTTAGTAGAATGGAATGGTTTTTAGACATCACCCACAAGTTTTAGGTGTTCAATTTCATATAAACTTATCAAAGGGATGTTGAAAAGATGCTAGGTCAAAAAAATAGAAGATCTGAAAAAATAATGGAACAGAGTTCAAAAATATCCAAGTAAAGGATTATCTTGAGAAACAAGGTATAAGGAACCAAGTTTCAGTAGTAATAAGTCAATAGTTTAAGGGAGTAGAAGAGAGAATAAATTGAATTATCAAAAACATGGATAGAGCAATTATCATTGAGAAATACTTTCAAGAGATTTTTTGGAAAGAAGTAGTGATGAAATCATTATACACAAAAAATTAAGCATTATTATGTATTAAATAATAAATACTCCAAATGAGTTGTGATATGAAAATAATCCAAAATTCAAGTACTTTAAAGTCTTCATAAGAATGTGTTTCGTTCTCCATAAGGTGAAACACCGGTATTTTGAATCTCATGCAGATGAATGGATATTCCTTAGATACTCAAGAAAAATAAAATCTTATAAATGTTTCAATAAGTGTATAAAAAAGATAGTTGAAATTAATGATTCAAATATAGTAGATAATGAGCAGAATCTTTAGAAAACACATGATCAGTCATAGAAGGATAGTAATGAAGATATGATTAGCTCGAAGGATGTTACAGATCATGAGGCTGATTCATAATAATATTTAGAAAATGAAAAGGTTGAGAATTATTTAGTGTCTATACAAAGACTAAAGAGTAGAGCTGTAATTGATAGACATAACATAATTAGTGATCAGACAACACCCATGTAGATAATAATGATTAATACTCTATAAAAATCTTCATTATTGGCATAGGTAGAGCCTAAATGTTTTGGGGAAGTATCTGGAGATGACAAAATGATTTATACTATGAAGAATAAGCTTAAAAAAATTGAGAATAATCGAACATGGAAGATTGTTTTGAGGCCAACAGATAAGAATTTCATCGATACTAAATGGGTATTAAACCAAAAAAATGAATGAATATTTTTCAGTGATTTGAAACAAATCACTCCTAGGGTGAAAAGGGTACTCCCAAATATAGGTTATCAACGTTGAAAAAACATTTTCACATTTTTCAAGGACAGATACAATAATGTTATTTTTTCCATAGTAGTGTAGAGAAAGTTCAAAGTTTTCTATATGGATGTCAAGTCAGTATTTATCAATGGGGTTTTGGAAGAATAAGTTTATATTGAGAAGCCAGATGTTTTTCTCATTCATGAATATGAGAACAGAGTTTTTTGGATGAGAAAGACACTATATAGGTTGAATCAAGCACATAGAGTTTGGTATTCAGTGCTCAATCAGTTTTTGAAGAAGCTTGATTTTCAGTGTGGTGAAGGTGATTACAATATATATGTAAATAATGGAATTAATCAATGGATGATGGTGATGGTGTATTTTAATGAAATAATTTTTGGTGGATCAGATGAATATCAATAAAAAAATTATGAATAATCCATGAAAAGTGAGTTCGAAATGTCAATGATTGGTGAAATATCATTTTTCCTTGGCCTACAGGAGAAAAAATAAGGAATGACAAATTTATTTCATAATAATAATATTCTAAGGATGTTTTGAGAAGATTTAGAAGGGATAATTAAAAGGAGATGAAAACTCCAGCGGCTAACCAGATGAAAATATCATGAGAAGATGAAGGAAATATAGTTAATGTGATAGAATATAAGAAAATCATTTTTAGTCTATTTTAACTGAGAATGAGAAGACCTTGAATTGTTTTTTAAACATGCCATTTAGTATGATATCAATGAAATCCCAATGAAATGAACTTACTCTTAGTAAAAAGAATACTTTTTTATATCAAGGGAATGGTGGATTTTTATTATTTGTACAATGAAAAATCTGAGCAACGGTTATTTGCGTATAGAGATGAAGATTGGTCCATATCAGTAGATGATACAAAATCAACATCATGGGGTGAATTATATCTTGGAAGATTATGTATTTCATGGATAAAAAAGAAACAAGATTTAATTTCATTTATCACCAAATAAGATGAATATATTCTATTTACTCAAGCGTGAAGATACTTATTATGGATGAAGTAGTAGTTTGATTCTATGGGAGTTGAAGTGAAGTCTCTAATTAGAATCCATTATGATAATTAAATTACTATAAAACATAACAAAGACCCTGTCCATTAAAAAAGGAAAAATAAAATTTAAATCAAATATTATTTTATCAATTAGAAAGTAGATAATGGACTTGTGAAGTTAGAGTATGTTTCTATAGAACTATTAGCTGCATACATTCTAACAAAGGCCTTTCTTAAAGAAGCATTTTAATATCATTGAATGGATCTTGGAGTTCAATCAACTCCCCGCACATGATAAATTGTTGATGTGGGACCCAATTTCCACAAGGTATGATCTATTTTTCTCTAATATGTTGATCTTTGTTCATTACCATGTTGTAAACCACAATGAATTTTCCTTTGGGTTCATTGAAAAATGGGAGAAGTTGTGGCTATAAAAGGGGATAAAATATCTCAATCATTATAGGGAGATCATTGAGATAAGGGGAGTTTTAAATCCGATTATGGTAAAGTTTATCAATAAAATATTATATATCATGATAGATAGTATTTTTTATGAAATAATTTGAGTGGTTTGGGAATGAAGTGATTTATATATACACATTGCATGCTATTCACATCAAGGCTCTTGTGGGATTAGAGTGTTTGTTGAGAAAATAATTAGTCACTATCGAAATCACATAAAGAAAATAATGGTAGTAGAAAGATGATGATTTAATGTGGTATCAAAATTTAAAGAGTTTTCAACAAACCCAAAGGTGGAGATTGTTTGGGAAAAATCCATCAAGGTATAATTGCATTATTTTTGGGTTGATTGGGTTCGTTGGAAAAGAGGGTTTACATGGTCCTTTATAGAGTTTTAGAGAAATTTTTTATAGGATTTTTAGAGAAAGATCCAAGACATAGGAATGTATTCCTTGGAAGTAGTAAAACAGAATTGCATATACAAGGTGGTGGTGTTTCCTAGTGTTTTCCAATTTTTTGGGTCCAAAATTTAGATGATTTCTCAATCATTAAAAAAGTTGGATTTCCATGAAGTCCACATAAAAATATGGTAAATTCATGATTTTCAAGAAAATTAGTTTTTCTATGGGAATTTCATGAAGTTGTGGATTGGCATGAATGGCCATCACGGATGCGGGAAGGTTTTACGGTGATCTTCGCGACTTTTAGAAGCCTTGTGAATAAGAAACATCCCTGGTGCTTCATGAAAATAGGGACCATCATGAATGAGATGGTATAACTTTGATAAAAAGTTATTATGAGGATGGAAAATTCTATAATGGGAGGAAATTCCTATAAATTGGCCTCTACCCCTATTAGAAAAGAAGAAAATCCTTAACGAAAATCTGTAGCCTCTGAATTTGTGAAGGTGATTCCTGAAGGCTGTTGTTGAGAAATTGTTCCTGATGAAAAGAATTTAGAAAAGGATATATAATCCAACCAAAATTTTTAATCATTGTGAAGGTATTTATGTTTTTGAAGACTATAAAAGGATGAACTAAAGAGGTGAGCATCGTGAAAGTAATTGAGCATCGTGAAAGTGTTCCAAAAGTATTTCCTTGTAAATCTTTGGTAAAGTGGTATTCATCAAGTGGATAAAGGTTGGACTTAATAGATCATCTTCCTAAAATTTTGGATGAATTTTTTATTGATAATGAGGGGACCTACATGTCCATAAACTATGTTTGAATCCTTTCTATAGTAGTGAGAAAAGGAAGGGGAAGAAGGTGATACCTTCCACCTATAGTGAACCATTCAAATAGAGATCGCAGGAGTAACCCTTGGGAAGTAGTGAGTTATCACAAAACTTTTTAAAGGTGGTGAGCCTAGGAATATAAGTGATCCAGCCTAAAACTTATTTTTTCCAAAACCAATGGTTGATTTGGTACATTGGAACATTATTGTTGTATTATCCTTGGATGTAGCCCAGTGAGGTTGAACCAAGTAAAATTGTTGTCTCTTGTTCATGCTTTCATTTTTGTTCAAAAATTTATATGGTAAAGTGAGAGAAGAGTGTTTTTGTAATGGAAAAAGAAGACCCAAATGGGTAGTTGTTTAAATCTATCATATCCTGATTCCCCTAGGGTATTTAACCTAGTTTGGCTAACAATCAGTTTGTGGTTTTCATTATAAATTATATTTTTATATATTACATAAGAAAGGAAGAACATGTAGATCACTTGAGGATTATACTAAAGAACCTTAGGAAAGAGAATATTTATTCAAAATTTACTAATTGTGAATTTTGGCTTTATAAAGTTTTGTTTTTGTGTTATATAAGCTTAAGCTAGGGTATGTCAGTGGATTCGTCAAAGAAAGAAGTTATTGAACATTAGCCCGAATCAACCATGGTGAATAAGATACCTAGTTTTCCTGATTTTTCTAGAAATTATTAATGTATTTTGAATAATTTGTAAAGTCTATATAGTCCAAAAACAATGTTATCATGGAAGGGATACAAGTTCTGTTAGAAAAATGAATGAGTTGAAAATTTCATGTTGATGAAAAGAAAGTTGATTAACATGCTTATGCTCAGACTACCCTATAGTGGAAAAGGGTTTTTGATATATACTGACATATTGAACATGGATATGGTATTTTTTATTCTTTATAATGATATGGTGATACCTTATGTCTCATTGCAATCGATGGTTCATGGTTAAAATTTCCTAACTCGTGATTTGGAGTTAGATGTAGAAATTTTTTCATTAAAGATATAGAGTTTCTATCATTATGGGGAAAGGTGTGACATATATAAAAACCATGAAAGGATAAATTATATATTCACCTAGAAAGAGTTGAATGTTTTTCAAATAAAATGGTTATAGTTTATTAAGTATTATAACTACTCAATACATTACAACCCTAGGAAAGTGAATGTCGTGGTTGATGTTTTGAGTCGAAAGGATCATGCTAACATATCTATGATAAGGATTACAAATCATCAAAATTTTCAAAATTTTCGAAGGATAGATCATGAAATCTTCATATAATGGGAGAAATGTTATCTTTTTCAAATGAGTGTTGAACCATTTATCTATATGAATATTAAAGATTAACAAAATGAATATGCAGAACTAAAAAAGAAGGTAAGAAATGTTCCAAAATCAAACCTTTTTTGTGAAGGAATAATGTGGTTCAGGAGAAAAGTATGTATCCCAAAAATACCATACATGAATAAGGAGCTATTGTAATAATCTCATAACTCATCATTTTTTATTCATCCAAGATGTAAGAATATGTATAGAGATCTTAATGAGCATTTAGGGTGGGATATAATAAAGATAGATATTTAAGAGTATGTATCATGATTCTGGATATGTTATAAATTCAAGGATAAGAGACATAATTCTAAGGGAAGGTTACAAATATCACTTATTCCAGAACGGAAATGGGAAAACATAACCATGGATTTCTATATTGAACTCCCCAAAACATCTAAAGGAAATAATGTTATTTGGATTGAAGTAGATAACATTAAGAATTAAGAACACTTCTTTTCTATCAAATAAAATTTCTCCATTGATGAGCATGCTAGGATATATATTAAGGAAGTGTTAAGGTTTCATGGAAAACACTTTCTTTTATATCTGATCACGATCCAAGGATTACCATGTTCTTATAGAGAAGCCTTCAGCAAGATCTTGATGTGAATTGAGTTTCAGTAATTGTTACCATCCTCAGATGGATAGTTAATCTGAGAGAACCATTCAAATAGTGGAGGATATTTTGAGATAATATTCATTGGATTTCAAAGGTGGTTGGGATTAACACCTTCCTCAATTTCAGTTTTCCTATAATAATATATTTTACTCAAGCATTTAGATGGATCCTTAAGAATTCCACTATTAAATTAAGATAATAACATCAACATGATGGTATGAAGTTAAATAATGAAATATATTGTTACATGAAATAACTGAGTAAATTGTAGATAAATCTATAACCATTTAACATCACAACATGGTATCTCAAAACTGATAGAAAATTTTGTTTAATAATCATCAGTGAGATATGGAATATGAAGTTACTGAGAAGTTATTCTTTTAAATTTTTCCATGGAAGAAGTTTATGAGATTCATAAAAAATTGGAATTTGATTCTTTGGTTATTGGTACCTTATAGATTCATGGTCATATAGGGAATGTTGTTTATTGATTGGTGCTTCCACCAAACCTATCTCAAGTTCACAATGTGTTTCATGTATATCTCAAAACGAAGTACATACTTGATACTTTACATGTATGAAACTCATAGGTTTTACCATTTGAGCATGATATTTTCTATGAAGAGAAATCAATATAAATCTTGGATCATATAGATTAATCACTATGGAACAAGATTACTCACCATGTAAAATTTCACAAGAAGAATCCAAAATTCTAAGAAGCTGCATGAGAACATTAGGATTTTATGAAACATATATATATTTTAATTTTTTATCTAATTGAATGGTTTTACATAATAAATTCATTTTAAGGTGGGTATTTTAATGTCCTTGGTTTTTAAATCGGATCAAAAACCTCTCCCTTTTAGAATTTTTGAATTAGTGATTATTACAAATTCTCTTTCAAGCTTCAAAACTCAATTATCGGTGTTAATTCAACCTAATATCATGTTTTTCGATGGTTCTAGGGTTTTAATCGAAGCCTCGGGTGTTCAAATGGGTTTTATGTGCGTCGGAGGCCCGAAGAATTTTTTTTTTGAAGTTGCAGGTCCTGGTGTACGGTTTGGGAAAAATTGTTTGGCCTCTTCCAGGTAACTGTGCAGCCCCTTTTTGTACTATTCATGGTTTGGGGGAAACCATGCATGTGGGGATGATGGCTGTTGGTCGGAGTGGACACTCAAGAGGGGGGTGTGAATTGAGTTCTAAGTAAAAGTTCTGTTAAAAATATTTCTCTTAAAATCCCCCAAATTAAAAACAAAGTTAAACTGTAGTGAATCTATACAGAGTGTAAATGATCAATCAGTTTCTCAAAGATTGATTAGGTCTTAGTTAACTTAATCTGAAGATTAAATTATCTTTTGAAACTAACTTACTGGTTTATAATAAGTATAATCACATACTAATTTAACTATCAAAGTAGCATTAAAATAGTTTTGTATTTCAATGTAGTAAGCAGCGGAATAAGATATATATGTAGTATACTTATAAACTTAAATTAAAATGCACAACAGAGTTAACCAAGAGGTTCAGTCTCAAGAGGAGACTTAGTTCTCTCAACAATTTATATAAATTGATCCACACCTTGGATCGGGGTTAACAACAGTGAGCACACTGTCCAGTTACAAAGACCTCTACCACATTTCTACATGGGAAGACAAACAACATCTTACAGCTGTCCAGGTCTTAATCGACCTCTACCACTATACTCAGTGGGAAACAAAAGAGATAAATAATTTGAATGAGGATATGAGAATCCTCCAGCTTAGCACAGGAGAGGATGTGTGTGTAAGATAAACAGGGTACACACACTACTCGAAATGCAAATGAAAGAATCACTAAGATAAGTATGACTAAGTTTAGAATTGCTTTAGTGATTAGCAGTGCAGCTCTGGACTCGTTTGGTTTGTCAGAAAAGCTTCTGAGTCCTTCTATGGTTTCTTGTTCAGAAAACAGAGTGTCTTTTTCTTCCTTGGTTCAAGGTTCAGCTTATCATCCTGAGTGCATAAAGTGTTTGTTGTTGTAGTTCTGCACTTAGGATGCAGCTTGTGTTTTCCTCAAGAATAAGTTTCTTCGTGTATGTCCAAGATTCTTGGAGTATGGATGTAGACTGGTGAAAAATGCTCCACGTTTTAATGCTCTTCAGCTGTCATCTCTTTCACCCTTCGTGTATCTTCTTAGTGCCTTGATTCATTCTCTTTCATAAATTGTATGTCCAGTGTGTTCTTTCTGTGTCGCATGTGTCCAGTGTTCTCTTTCCATACCTTTATAGCTTTCAGCTTTAGCAGAAAAGAATAATCTCCTTTTATATGGGTACTATGTATGGTTCCCCAACATGGAAACACAATCCGTTAAATAACATTAAATGTATTAAAAACATCAAATTTAATCATTAGCTAAATAAATAAATAGTATGAAGAGTATAGGGTTTGACTGGTTGTTCAATCATTAGTAGCCTTCTACTGGTAAATGTATACGGTAAACTTTGTGCAGCAAAACCTTCAATCGGTAGCTCTTTTGATCTTACATCGGTAGCTCTATATACCGGTGGATTTAGTTCCATTGGTAGCTCTTGTTATCGGTAGCTCTTGATCCATCGGTAGTTCTTTTATCATGTCGGTAGACTTATACTATCATCATACTTCTGTCGGTAGCTCGATATATCGGTGACTATACTTGTATCGGTAACTATCTGTGAACTAGTTCTATCGGTAGACTTCTGTCTATCGGTAGCTCTGGTTTGTTTGTCTATCGGTAGCTTTGGTTATCGGTGAGTGTCTGTACTTGTATCAGTATTCTTACTCTATCGGTAACTACTAGTAGAAATGCACGTCGGTATCTCTATACATATCGGTGACCTTTGTGTATCGGTGACTCTGTCTATTGGTAGACTAATTCTATCGGTAGACTGGGTACCAATAGCTCTTTATCAGTAGCTATACGCAGATCAGTGACTTACACTTATCTATTTTTATGCAAAACAAAGCCGATTGGGTTAGAATTACTTCAGAACACATATAAACATGGATAAACAATGATTAACATATTCCAGAGATTATTTTAATATTATTATCATATTGATCATAGAATCTCATAGGTTTGAAAGAATTAATATATAAGTAAGCATTAATTGGGATTATAAAAGTACATGAAAGTATGATTGGGATTATCAAAGTATATGAAAGCATGATTGGGATTATGAAAATAGGTGAGGTCAACCATCTCCCCCTTTTTGATAATCACAACTTATAATATTATAGTTTTAAAATAGTAAAAAATTGTATTTGAGGACATATAATTAAATTCAATTTTCTCAGAGAAAATAGTATGTTATAGAACATAAGTTATCAGAGGTAAAATTAAATATGATAGTATCAAAGATAAAACAAAAAGAAATGATATCAGAGGTAATATTTAGTGTTATAAGAGAATTAAAAGAAATGGTATCAGAGGATGAAAGTCAAAGCACTAGTATCAGAGGATGAAATTCAAAGATATCAAAGGGGAAAATCATGATAGCTCTTCCTTGGATAAAAAAAGATACTCCCCCTTAATATCCCTGTAGAACATTTCTCCCCCTTTGTGATAATCACAAAGTGGGAAATAACAAAGCGAGTCACTTGTATAAATGTTACAATAAAGAATAAATAGAGAGAAAACAAAATACAAGGATTCCAATCAAACATCTTAGCCACTTAATCTATCCACATCCTCAATGTGAGATTTTCCTTTGGGATCAGAAGAGGATTCAGGAGGTGAGGATGCTGGTGAATGCTTAGGAATTCCGGAAATGACCACAGGAGTCTGAGAAACTGACACTGTGTCTGGCTTGTATTGAGTAGTATTTTGAGTGATTATAGGAGTGAGGCTTCAAATTTCTTATGCATGAGTCATTTGAACTGGAGAAGCAGCATAGGTAGAGGCAGGCAAAGGAAGAGGTTCAATTACCGGTCTAGAATCAACATGCAGAAAAGGTAGCAACAGATTTCTGAAATCCATGATTATTCCTCCTCCTCTCTCTCCATGGCAGATATGAAGTCATCCATGTTCTCCATAAACTTGTCCAATACAGGAGTCAACTCTCTGAGTTTTCTAACTTGTTCTCTGAAGGCTTGATTAACAGGGGGAGCTTCATATTTTCTATCAGAAGCTTAAAATGACTGGTCATTTGGGTCTTTGTGTAAATTTTTGATAAATAGGATTCCACCTTTCTTTCACTTCCTTTTGAGAAGAAGAGGCTTCTCTTATATAGTCTTGGACTATCTTTATTATTTCAATGGATGAATCTCTGGTAGAAAGAACAACTCTTCTCAACTCATATGAGTCCACAGAGCCATTGGTTGAAGCAGAACCAAGCTCCTCTTTCATCATAGCTCGAATTTGATTCAAAGCCACTGAGGGTTTGGAAGCAATAGAACCAATAGAGAAGGTTACTGTTTCCTTAAATTTCTTGGTCAATCCACTGATAAGATTTTGAACTTGAGAATCCTGGGTTTTAACATGCTCTTTCATAGAAGTTTTGAAACCTTCGAATACTGAAACCATCTGACTTATAACACTTTTCACATAAGCTAAGTCCTTCTCTGCTTGAGATTTTGAGCTCATGTAAGAGTCTAAAGAAACAACCAAGTCCTTTAGAGTTTCAAGATCTGATCCAAGTATAGCAACTTGAGTCTGGCAGTTTTTAACTTCTTCCACTATCTCACCCATAAAGGTTGAAAAATTACACGAAAGAGAAATTTCAGAAGATCTTTCCAACATACTCATCTCTTTAGAAAAATTGTGCTTCATCTCAGCAACCGAGGCATTAAAATATTCTTTCAGTTCATCCTTAATGGATTCAAGATCTGTCTTGGTAACCAAATCAGCAGGTGCAATAGCAAAAGATGCTCTTTGAGAGGCTAAACTGACCACAGAGTCAGTCATAACCGATTGAATTGAAGATACCAAAGAAACTTCCATCTTCATTACCTCTTCCACAAAGTTGTCCTTAAGATTTATCTTTAATGTTTCAAGGTCTTACATTCTGAACACATCTTCAGGAAACAACTCAGATTCAATATCATAAATTATTTTTGGTCTGTTGAGAGAGGCATCATTATTAGAATCGGGATAGTCTAAACCACAGACTGCAAAACATGGGTCTTCTGCCCAATCTTTAAATCCAATAGCCACTGTAACATTTCCAAAATTAGTTTGATTCTCCCCCTCAACTGGTGCATCCTCAAGTAAAACAACAACATTCTCAGCAGCATTCTCAGTAGGTCTTTCATCCTGAGAAAATATTCTAATATCATTTCCATCTCTACAGTAGCAGGAAGGTATTCTAAAGTAGGCAAGGGTATGTCAACTTCATTTGCATCTTCAGTAGGTGCTAAAGATTGTCTAATCAATATACTAAGGCTCAAATCAGCTGACAGAGATGGTTCACACTAATGAAAATCTTCCTCATTTTCTATAGCATCCACTTCAACAGCCTCTAAAACAGTTTCTTCCTTATCTAATTTCTGTTGATCTAGATTTTCAGGAGCTGGACAAGGAGGTAAGTCAGGGTCTCCTCCTTCATCAGTAGTGGACTCTTCCTCTTCTGAATCATCACTATATTCTGGTGCCTCTTCTTCAGGTCCCAGACCTGGATCCCTTACATCCTTAGGTCTTGAAGGATGATTCACCGGATTAAACTTTTCATACACCTTCTGGTCATCATTGACCCATTATCCTCTCCAAGGATTCCAATTTATTCTCATGTATATACAAACTGTAGTTTTGATACAAAATTTATTTTTTCACTACTACTGTCTCATCTTGAGACTCAGCAACCACTTTTACCTTGATCATTACAGAGATCAACTTAGCAAAAAAATAGGGCATTTGTCTTTGATTTCGGCCTTTTCATATCCTCTATTTGAGTCATTAAAAATCTTCCCAAATTCACCTTGACTCCATGTATCAAAAGATGAAGGAGATAGATATACTGATATCTTATGTTTTCAAAGTCTCCTCTCCTCAGTATTAAGACATGTTGAACAAATTTGAACAGCAATCTGTTCTCTCCATCCATTTCATCAGCTACTACTTGTCTTTTATTTCCATCACCAGTCAGCTCTTTCAAAGCAGTCTCATAATAAAAAATATCCCTGGTAGGTGGCATAGATCTCGAGAAATATCCAGATACACATTCATGTGGAACTTTCAAGCACTCATACCATTATACAGATGAAAACAACATCTCCTTTCCATTCACAAACGAATTCACTCAGTTTTCATCCTCAGATTTCTCAAAACTTACATAGTCATAAAATTTCTTCACAAGCTTTGGATATTAAGGACCATTGTTGTTTTAAAAACAATCTAAACACTTTTGATCTTTCAGTACTTCGAGCACTAATGATTTTCTATGTACCAACCATTATACACACAGCTCCTTCTCAATCACGATTACTCTATTCTGCAGATGAGGATTCAATGGTCGCCTACCCAACCTAGTTCAAGCAACACTACCACTTGCTTCTTTCTCTGACTTTTTCTTCTTTGCTTTCGGCTCAACAGTGTCATCTCTGGCGGTAGGAAGTTTGGTTTTTTCCATCTCGGATTCGAGGGATTTAGGGTTCTAAAGAGATTCGGGAGATAATGTTCGAGGGTAAAGGTTTGAGACTCGGTGGATTGATATGTATCTAGGACTTAGTTTTTATCATTTAGGAATCATACAATAAATGAATAAAAATAAATAAAGTAAGAAACGATTCAGATTCTGGCAGTAGAAAGAAGTTTTAAAACAACGCACTCATTGGTGAGAATTCCTATCATTGAGGTCCATCAGTGAGAATTTGACATCGGTGAGAATTTGACATCAGTGAGAATTTCACATCGGTGAGAATTTCACATCGGTGAAAATTTCACATCGGTGAGAATTTCAAATCGGTGAGAATTTTACATCGGTGAGAATAGCTACTGATTGAGGTTAAACATTCCTAACTAATGAATAATGTAACTTAACCTATCTGAACTCAAAGGTTTAGTGAAGATGTTGGGTAATTGATGTTCAGTACCTATAAATTCAAGAGTAATATCACCCTTTTGGTAATGATCTCTCAAGAAATGGTGCCTTACATCAATGTGTTTGATCTTAGAGTAAGACACATGGTTCTTCGAGATATTTATAGCACTAGTGTTGTCACAATTGATTGAAACGTGCATAAAGTCATATCCATAGTCCAATAGAGTGTGTTTCATCCACAGAATTTGTGCACAGCAACTACCAGCCGCAATGTACTCTACTTCGACAGTGGAAAAAGCCATAGAATTTTTCTTTTTCACTACACCATGATACTAAGGATTTTCCAAATAAATGACATGTTCCAAATGTGCTTTTTCTATCCAACTTACAACCAGCAAAGTCAGCATCTGAATAACTCATGAACTCAAAGGATTGTCCTTTTGGGTAAAATAAAACTAAGTTTATAATGTGTTTATGGTACATAAGGATTATTTTAACATCATGTAAATGAGATTCTTTCGGGTTAGCTTGAAATATTTCACACATACACACACTAAACATAATATCTGGTCGACTAGAAGTAAGGTAAAGTAAGCTTCCAATCATACCTCTGTAATTGGTTTGATCCACTGGTTTCCCAGTTTCATCTGCATCCAATTTACAAACAGTACTCATAGGAGTTTCACTTTCCTTAATACTATCCAAACCAAAACGTTTTAAAATATCCTTTGTGTATTAACTTTGATTCAAAATAATACCATTTTCATTTTGAAATACATGAAATCCAAGAAAATATTTAAGTTCTCCCATTAAACCCATTTCAAATTCATTTTTAATACACTTTGAAAATTCATTACATAAATAATGTTTAGACGATCCAAAAATAATATCATCAACATAGATTTGAACTATTAAGAAATCATTAGAAATTGTTTTGATAAAAAGATTTGGATCAACAATCCCATTAGTAAAACTTTTTGAAATAATAAAATTACTAAGTCTATCATACCAAACTCTTGGAGCTTGTTTTAAGCCATATAATTCTTTAGAAAGTTTAAATACTTGATTTGGAAAATGAGGATTAGTAAATCCAGGTGGTTGTTCATCAAAAACATCTTCAACAATAAAACCATTTAGAAAATCACTTTTCACATCCATTTCATATAACTTGAAATTCAGATGAGCAGCATATGCAAGTAAGATCCTAATGGCTTCTAATCTAGCTATAGGTGAAAAGGTTTCCTCATAGTCTATACCTTCCTCCTGACTATATCCTTATGAAACTACTCTAGCTTTGTTTCTAACTATGTTTCCAGACTCATCAACTTTGTTTCTAAAAACCCATTTGGTGCCTATTGTTAAAGTGTCCTTGGGTCTGTCAACTAATTCCCAGACATTGTTTCTTTCAAATTGATTTAACTCTTCTTGCATAACTATTACCATAAATTCATCATTGATAGCATCATTGACATTTTTAGGTTCTAGTTGTGAAAGAAAGGCTTGATGTTCAACCTGGTTTCTTAGAGAAGCTCTAGTCGGTGTCCCTCTATCAAGATTACCAACAACAACATCCAAAGGATGATTCTTTAGAATCCTTAATGATCTAGTAAAGGTAGGATTAGAAATTTCAGGTTCATCTATAGGTCCGGGTTCAACAGAAGCAGATTCTGAAATATGTTCAAAACTGGATGTTTTTATAGCAGGTTCTTTAGATTTGTCATTAAGGTCCAGAACACTCAAATATTCTTCAAGATTTTCAAGAGAGGTATTAGGCTCATGTGGATCAGTTTCATAAAACTTGATGTGAACAGATTCTTCCACACATTTGCTTCTTTTATTAATGACTCTATAGTCTTTGCTTGATAAAGAATATCCAACGAAGATTCCTTCATCACTCTTAGAAGAAAACTTGTCCAGATTATCCTTTGTATTAAGAATAAAAACTTTGCAGCCAAAGACTCAAAAGTAACTAACTTTGGGTTTTCTATTATTCCACAACTCATATGGGGTATTCTTAAGAACATGTCTAATTAATAATCTATTAATAATATAACAAGTTGTATTCACAGCTTCATCCCAAAAGTAAATAGGTAGTTCATACTCATTAATCATGGTTCTTGCTATTTCTTGAAGGGTTCTATTTCTTCTTTATAATACACCATTCTGCTAAGGTGTTCTAGGAGCAGAAAAGTTGTGACTATAGCCATTGTGTGAGCAATAAGATTCAAATTCTTAATTTTCAAACTCAGTGCCATGATCACTTCTTAGAGTTTTAATCTTAATTCCACTATGGTCTTCTACAGATTTGGAATATTTAATAAAGTAAGAACACGCTTCACTTTTGTGAGCCAAGAAGTATACCCATGTATATCTAGAAAAGTCATCTACTAGAACAAAGACATAGTTCTTACCATTTAATCTAGAAAATCTTGAAGGTCCAAACAAGTCCATCTGAACCAACTCGAGAGGTTGAGAAGTTGAAACATCTTTCTTTGATTTAAAATAAACCTTATGTTGCTTTCCCTTTTGATAGGGATTACAAACTTTGTCATTTGGGAAATCAAGTTTAGGTAGGTCCCTATCTATGTTTTTCCTAGTCAACTTTCTAAGTGAATAGATGTTTCAGTGTCCTAATCATCTATGCCAAAGCCAATATTCTTTATGAAAAGCATTTAAACAAGTAACATTTTGTTTAGATAAAGAATTTAAATCAACAACATAAACAATTTAATTTCTTAAAGTAGAAAATACTAAAACATTATTATATTTAAAAAGATTACAATAATCATTTTCAAACTTAACATTAAAGCCATCATCACATAATTGAGAAATACCTAACAGGTTATACTTAAGTCCACCAACAAGTAAAACTTTAGAAATTAAAATTGAATTGGTGTTTCCAATCTAGGCTAGGCCGATGATTTTTTCTTTAGAATTTTCACCAAAGGTGACATGACCTCCATCAACCTTTATTAATCTCATGAAGCATGAATAGTCTCCAGACATGTGTCTTGAACATCCCCTGTCCAAGTACCATACCTTTTTGCGAGAACTCTTCAAGAAGGTATCCTACAAAACAGATTTAAACAGAAAATGATTTTGGTACCCAGATCTTTTTGGGTCCAGAAAGGTTAGCAATCAAAACATTAGGTACCCATATTTGTCTTATGGGTCTCATATAATTTACAGAATCAATAGGTTTTAAAAGATAAAATTTATTTGACCTATAACTTTGTGAATAACTAGTTGAAGCATAGGAATTTCCAGAACCAGAATAACCAGAATTTTGTCCAGACTTAGGAATAAATCGAGTTTTTGTGAACTATCTCTGTCTAGGTTGGTATCCCAAACCAGTAGTGTATTTAGGTGAAACTTGCTTACCTAAAATTTGATTGTGATTATCTTTTCCTTTTGTGAATTTCTCCAAGTCCTTTATAAGTTGCTCATTATACATTTTAAGTTCTGTATTTTCCTTTAAGAGTTGAGCATTCTTTTCTTTTTCAATAGTATGTTCAGTTTTAACAGTTTTAGTGAGAGCATGTTGTTTCTTCAATGATTTGTATTAATCCTTATGTTCCTTTCATGTATCTTCTAGCATATTACTGTATTCAAATAGTTCAGACTTAGACATTTTTTCATCATTGTCTGAATCGCTGTTATTTCTAGAATAATAATCATTTAGCATAGGGGGAACATGTACCTCATAGGTATTGGTCATGAAGCACATGTTGGCACAATTTTTCTTAGAATCAGTAGCCTCTGATTCACATGTGATGTCCTCCAAAGCACTCCAAGTAGCTTTCATAGCTTTCTTGTAGTTCTTATCCTTGTAATCATATTTCCTTTTGAATTTTAATTTTGGACAATCAGCCTTGATGTGTCCTTTCCTTTTGCATTCATAGAAGACTACTTCATCATTCTTGTCAGTTTTCTTCCAATCCATCTTCCAATGAACTTTGTTGTCACACATTCCTTTTTAGTTTGATATTCTGAATAATTTATTCTTCCTATATAACTACTTGAATCTCCCGGCTATCTGATCCATTTCAGCATCACTGTCAGAGACTGAATCTTCACTTGTTGAATATTCAGTTTGTATTTTCATTTTCTCTTTGTCTTTATTCTTATAAGCAGTAGACTTGAAAGATACGTATTTTATATTAGGTTCATCATCTTCCTCCTTATTCACCTTGATTTCTTCCTCTTACATCATCAATTTACCAATCAGCTCTTTTACAGGAAGTGCTCCAATGTCACATGACTCTCTGATTCAAACAGAGGTACCCCTCCATCGGTCTGGTAGATATCTCAAGATTCTCATGA
This sequence comes from Viscum album, assembly GCA_963277665.1. Classification (NCBI taxonomy): domain Eukaryota; kingdom Viridiplantae; phylum Streptophyta; class Magnoliopsida; order Santalales; family Viscaceae; genus Viscum; species Viscum album. The sequence goes on along the minus strand of OY728127.1, from coordinate 1,511,085,446 downwards.
TTTGTTACTTTGTTGGAATACTCTTTCCAAGTGAACTCATTGTATTGACTATCTCATTGAACCTGAGATACATGTCAGAAATAGTTTCATCAGTTTTCATTTTAAAATTGTCATATTTAATAGTGTAAGTATTCAATCGCATTTCTTTAACATTGGTTGTTCCTTCATGAGAAACCCCCAAAGTATCTCAAATTTCATAAGCAGTTTTTCAAGAAGATATTCTGTTAAATTCATCATCTCCTAAAGCACAGTATAGGTCATTCATAACTTTACAGTTATTATTGTAAGCAGTTTTTAGGTTCATCCCATGTTGTTCTTTCAGTTTCTAGAATTTTATATTGAGACTCTATAGCAGTCCAAATATCAAAACTCATACTTTCTAAATGAATCTTCATTTTAAGCTTCCACTGCGCATAGTTTGTACCATTGAAGAAAGGTGTCATGTTAGTAGCAGCACCCTCTAGTCTATTGTCCATAACTAGATGTTAGAAAATATTTTTAAAGAGATAAAATTTAGAACTAACAGAAATTTAAGATCTTTAAATATGAAACTAAAATCACAGTTGAAAAACAGAGTATTTCAAAAATCCTTTAACAAAAACAAACCTCTGATACCAAATTTTGGTCGGAGTGGACACTCAAGAGGGGGTGAATTGAGTTCCAATTAAAATTTATGTTAAAAATATTTCTATTAAAATCTCTGATATTAAAAACAAAGTTAAAATGTAGTGAATCTATATAGAGTGTAAATGTTCAATCAGTTTCTCAAAGATTGATTAGGTCTCAGTTAACTTAATCTGAAGATTAAATTAACTTTTTAAACTAACTTACTGGTTTACAATAAGTACAAACACTTGGTAATTTAACTATCAAAGTAGCTTTACAATAGTTTTGTATTTGAAAGTAGTAAGCAGCAGAATAAGATATATATGTATTATACTTATAGGCTTAAATTAAAATGCACAGAAGAGTTAACCAAGAGGTTCAGTCTCAAGAAGAGACTTAGTCCTCTCAGCAATTTATATAAATTGATCCACACCCTGGATCGGGGTTAACAACAGTGAGCACACTATCCAGGTACAAAGACCCCCACTACAGTTCTACGTGGGATGAAAAACAACAACTTACAGTGGTCCAGGTCTTAATCGACCTCTACCACATTCTTCAATGGGAAACAAAAGAGATAAATAATTTTAATGAGGATTTGATAATCCTATAGCTTAGCACAGAAGACGATGTGTGTGTAAGATAAATAGGGTACACACACTACATGAAATTTAAATGAAAGAATCACTAAGATAAGTATGACTGAGTTTATAAATGCTTTAGTGATTAAGAGTGCAGCTCTGGACTCGTTTGGTTGGTCAGAAAAGCTTCTGAGTCCTTCTCTGGTTTCTCGTTCAGAAAAGAGAGTGTCTTTTTCTTCCTTGGTTCCAGGTTCAGTTTATCAGCCTGAGTGCATGAAGTGTTTGTTGTTTTAGTTCTTCACTCAGGAAGTAGCTTGTGTTTTCTTCAAGAATATGTTTCTTCTTGTATGTCAAGGATTATTGGAGTATGGATGTTGACTTGTGAAAAATGCTCCATGTTTGATTGTTCTTCAGCTCTCATCTCTTTCACCCTTCGTGTATCTTCTTAGTTCCTTTATTATTTCTCTTTCATAAAGTGTATGTCCAGTGTGTTCTTTATGTGTCGCGTGTGTCTAGTGTTCTCTTTCCATCCCTTTATAGCTTTCAACTTCGACAGAAAAGAATAATCTCCTTTCGCATGGGTACTAGGTACGGTTCCCTGACATGGAAACACAATCTATTAAATAACATTAAATGCATTAAAAACATCAAATGTAACCATTAGCTAAATAAATAAATAGTATGAAGAGTATAGGGTTTGACTGGTTGGTCAATCATTAGTAGCCTTCTGTTGGTAGATGTATACGGCAGACATTGCATAGCATGACCTTCCATCAGTAGCTCTTTTCATCTTGCATCGCTAGCTCTATATACCGGTGGCTTTAGTTCCATCTGTAGCTCTTGTTATCGGTAGATCTTGATGCATCAGTAGCTCCTTGCTCATGTCGGTAGACTTATACCATCAGTAGACTTCTATCGATAGCTCGATATATCGGTGACTATACTTGTATCTGTAACTATCTGTGAACTGGTTCTATCAGTAGACTTATGTCTATCGGTAGCTATGGTTTGTTTGTCTGTCGGTTGCACTGGTTATCAGTGACTATTTGTACTTGTATCAGTAGGCTTAGTCTATTGGTAACTACTTGTAGACATGCACATCAGTAGCTCTATACATATCGGTGAACTTTGTGTATCGGTGACTCTGTCTATCGGTAGACTGAGTACCGGTAGCTCTTTATCAGTAGGTATACGCAGATCAGTGACTTACACTTATCTGTTTTTATGCAAAACATATCCGATTGGGTTAGAATTACTTCAGAACACATATAAACATGGATAAACAATGATTAACATATTCCAGAGATTATTTTAATATTATTATAATCTTGATCATATAATCTCATAGGTTTTAAAGAACTAATATATAAATAACCATTAATTGGGATTATCAATGTATATGAAAGCATGACGGGGATTATCAACGTATATGAAAGCATGATTGGGATTATCAAAGTATATGAAAGCATGATTGGGATTATCAAAACAGGTGAGGTCAACAATGGCCATGTGTCCATATCTATAGTTTTTATATAGTTCTTCTGCACATTTTTCACAAAGTTTAGATAAGTGTGCTGGTTAACCATGCGGCCTCATTTAATGGGTGAAATTACATTTATACCCCCTCCTCTTATTTTTTTCACCTTTTTCCCTCCTTATCATGTGGTTCTCACACAAGAGTGGGGGAATTCTTCCATTTCTCCTCCTCCTAGGTTTGAGCTAGAATGTTTTTCTAACATCCATTTCTATATCTATTTGTGTCATTGGATCCATAGTGGTGAGGCTTATCACACCCATGTCTTATTCTCTTTTCTCTCATCTCATGGAGTGCTCAATTTTATTGAGCCATTTGTACATATTTTCAGGTTATTTGATAGAAACACTAATTTATTCGAAACTATTTTTAGTTAGATCCCAACATAGGTCATTCATGCATCTACGCGTCCAGGGTTGGTGGTTCATACATTTATTCATGTTTTTGCGGTCATTTTGGTGACACGGATTTTAGCGAACCATTGGGTATTTAAGAGAGACCCTATTTAATGATGTTAAATTGATCGTATAATCTTATGGGATTCCATAATACATTTCCTAGCTCGATTCATACGTGTGAGTCTGGGTTTGAGGTCGTTGATCACCATGGGTAGAAAGGCCGGGTGGGTTTCTTATATATATATATATTAAATTGTTTTATTTAATATTAGTTGTACAATTAAATTGCATTGAATTGTGTGATTATTTAAGTTGGTTTGTTTCTTTTAAATTTATCTACTCAATTCAATTAAATAGAATTTATTGTTTAGATTTAACTTCTTATTTAAAATGAAGTGAATTATATGAAATAACTAAATTACGTGTGATGTTATCCATTTGATCTTGGGGAGCTTGGCCTGAGGGTTTGAGGTTTCATGGACATCATGAATGATGTGATGAGATAATAAGGTTGGCATGGCCCAGGTTACTTGAGTTATATTGATCATAGGATTGGGTATCATGGAGGTAATATTGAGGCAACTAGGCCATTAGATAAAGGGAATGACCTGTGATATTTGATGTAATGTTCATCAGATTTGAGGTACATGGTCATAGGGGCATGAGGTGCTAGTGTTGGTATGTCTTAGGTACTAAATTGGTGATTTTCACTCACCCGTGACGTAAAAATCATAAATTAGGGTCACGTGTGAATAGTTGGACTTAATGATGAGGTGTCTTTGACCACTCTTGTGGGAAGTGGCCCCCGATAGTGTGTCCTAGGTAAATTGGTTTGGGGTTTCATGTTGTATAAATCCATGGAGAAGGTGAGGAGCCTTCAGATGATATCTTTGAAGATATTTGTTAGGGGATGAGGCTCACCGTATTGAGTTTGTTTGTTATTGACTCTTTTGGGAGGATAGAGATCAGCATTCATCAGAATGTCATCCTGTGAGATAAAGGTGATTTTTAATTTAATGACAGATATAGTTTTTCCGCTAGACATTGCAATACAAGACAAAAATTTCTTTCCATCGAGAGTCTGAGAGAATGGGGGTTTATTTTCTATGGTGTGACTTTGAGACATTGATGAATTTCTTAAGACATGAGGTGTCAATAGGCATGAGGTGTCGAGTTTCTTATTTGGATTTGGAACCTAAGGTATCAACCGGGCTATTCTATATCAGGGGATACCTTAGTCCATGGGCTAAGGATCCTTAACTTTTAAATTAATCTACTATTGGCCAAGGTAGGTGATGGCATCCTGGTGTCTATTGAGCACCAAGAAAGTTTGTGTTTACTTTATATATGCAATGTTTTATTTACTATAGTTAACACCTTCTTAAAAAATTATGTTGGGTAGTGTATTTGGGTGGTATCCTATCGAGACACTTTATCACACCCTACAGGGGCCCTTCGAGATATTTGTAGAGTTTATGTTGTTGCATTTAGGTAAAGGTTCGTCCTTAGGAGATGGATCACAGTGGTTGTTTGGCATGGGTTATTGGCATGTGACCCTGAGGTCTTTTCTCCGTTGGATTTTTGGATTTGGTTTAATTTCTTTTTATCAGCATGCTTATATATATGTAGCTACTATGGTCATCTATTTGAAACCCCTACCTGATATTGTTTTGTATGACCTATTTTAGATGCATGCTCTGGTGTAAAGGGGGGTATGCTTGATTATATTTTTTGATAGGCACAATCATATTTTTAATTATGTTTCACCATGTGCCTATGAAAATTTCTTGTAAAATGTGATATGATATGTGTGTGTGTGTGTTATAATGATATGAATTAGTTTCAATGTGTGAAATGGTCCTAGAAATTATAGGAGTAGGTAGGTACTATGATTTGGGGTGATGTTGATCACTAGGTTTGGTGAATTGGTCATCGGTTTGAGGGAACATTGGTTGTTAGGACAGGAAGGGTGTTGGGTATACTTGATACTGGATCTATTGAGGGTGGTTAAAGAGGCCATGAAGTCAGGATATCGTGTGGCATGTTTGAGTTATGAAAGGGAAAGTTTAGTGGGGATGTGATTCATGTTACTAATTTTCCTATCTATTTTTTATATATGTATTACATGGGTTTCCTGACCATGTTGATGGTATTCAATGGGTTCCTCTTAGACAGATCAAAAGGAGTGCTAGGCGGTTGATGGCTTGGTCCTGTAGGAGTACGATCAAGTTGAGGCCCTTAAGGGTGGGGAATAACATGAGCTATAGGTATGTCCATAGGCTTAGGCTCAGATATAGGTCCTAGTGGAAGCATGGAATCCACTAAACCAGACAGCATTTGGGCCATGGATTGAAGAGAATCTCAGAGAGAGCATGGTATGTGTTAGCCAGAGTATTGACAAGGGAGCTCAAGGAGAATATCCATCTATGGATTATCTTACTAGAAACATCCAATCACATCACCTGTAACTGTTTGAGGGTGAGGATGGTCCATAGGTCTCCATGAATTGGATCGAGTTCATGTATATCATTTTCTAGAATCTAGATATGCCTACATGGTGGAGGAACTACCACAAAACAGGGCAAGGAAAGCGCTGCCCTTTATCAGCGCTAAACAGAGAGCGCTGATAAAGGGGTATGCCTTTATCAGCACGTTTTCTAGCACTGATAAAGGTAGCTCTTTATCAGCGCTAAAAAAGATATGATAAATGAATGTTTTATCAGATCTTTTATTTTATCGATGATAAAACATACCTTTATCAGTGCTTTTAACGAGCGCTGATAAAGGTTCTGTCGGTTTTTATTTAATAACCCTAACAGGCCATCCTCGCTTGCACGCGGTCAAGCTCTCGCGAAAGCTGAAACAGGCCCCTCGCCATGCGACCTCATCCTCCTCCTCCTCCTCCTTCCTCCTCCACATCCTCCTCGTCCTCCTCCTCCACCGCCGCCGCCACCTCCGCCCCCGCTCCCGCTACCACGACCGCCTATGCCTCTGCCGCATCCACCCTCGCTGTTGCGACCGCCGCTGCCTCTGCTGCCGCCGCCACCTCCGCCTCTGCCACCGCCGCCACCTCCACCCTCGCTTCCACTACTGCCGCCGCCTCGTCCTCCTCCTCCTCATGCTCTCAAGGTGAGATGTGAGTTCCATGGATGGTATTCCCTTGGTATATTATTTATATATTGTGTGTGTGAGGACCAAATAGTGAATATAGATGTGAGATAGGAATGATACCATATCTTGAGCCTAATTACAGTAAGGATTTCAATAATAGATAGTGTGGTATTAATGTGATTATGATTATGTCTAGGGATGTGATTCATAATTAGTGATGAGTGTTGAAATAAGAGAAGTTATTGATATTTAGAAACCCAAGTGGGTTGTTTGTGAATGATGTGGAATTGGATACCCTATAGGTTCCATAGGGATATCATGACTCTAAGATGAAGTATATGGTAATTGGTTAGTTATGATGGTTCACATGTGTGAGAGGTCTACCAAGGTTATGTGTGATGACTTCTGTGGATAACCAACCCTTGTTTTCATTTTTTTTATTTTCAGTTACCATGGGCGGTATGTTCTACCCCTTCGAGTTGAATATTTATGTATGAGATACAAAGGAAATAGTTTTTAATCTTATGGTTATATGTATTCCCAAAGATTATCCCAATGGAAATGATGATGGATCCATATTAATTTTCATCACATAGCATAATCTCATAGTGATATGATTAGACAAAGATGAACCCATAATACAAAACTTATCACCTAGTATGTCTGTCAAATATACAAATAAATAAATTATAAAAAAACATTCTACAAATCATAAATTTACCATTAAATACATACATTGGGGAACTTGTTTTATAAATTGTTTATCTTCATCCGTGCCTTGTACTTTCACCCATGAATTTGAAGGTGTGTATGCATACACAATAGTTGACCTTCTTATAGAAGAGTTTCTGGAAGAGTATAAGAGACATGAAGCAATGAAGATCATTAGAGTTTTGGAGAAAATGTGGTTGCTACAAACAATGTGGCAATCGGTTTGTGCAACGTGGCCTATGTTACAACTTGCAGGTATTGTAACTTAGGCTGCGTTGCACAAGCCGATTTCCACAATGAATAGCAATGATCATTCCAAAATTCATTTACACTGAAACCACATTTTCTCCAACACTATAATGATCTTCATTGTTTCATGTATCTTATACTCTTCCAGAAACTCTTCTCTAAGAATGTCAACTATCGTGTACGCATACTCACCTTCAAATTCATGGGTGCAAGTACAAGGAACAGATGAAGATAAACAATTTCTAAAACAAGTTGACCAATGTAAGTATTTAATGGTACCTTTATGCTTTGTAGCATGTTTTATTCTAATTTATTTATTTGTATATGTGATAGACATACTTGGTGATATGTTTTGTATTATGGGTTTATCAGGAGTCTGTATGATTTCTTGTTTCCACATTTCATTTTAAATAGCATGTTATAAGTATATATTTACTGTACCCTAATGGCTCAAATAGTCAAGCATATTGGAGATGTCTCTAGAATGATGTAGGATTCTTTTTCCCCAATGGTAGTACATTTTTAGGATGTTTTCACTAATGAGGTATAAAATTTACTTCTTAATAAAGAGATAAACTTTATAATCTAGTTAGTTTTGGGAGAAAATTCAGTTTCTATCACAATTTCTAAAATAACACCAAAAGAGCATTAGTTGTTTGAATTACAATTTGATGATATAGAATATAATGGCTTCATATGGAATAATACTTTACCATGGGGTTTTATAGTTCTCTAAAATAGATGGTTGATTGGTATTTATTCTTTTGTTGGACTATTGAGATTGAACCTGATGAGAGTCATGAAAATGTATCCTCATCCATGCATTGATAGTCACATTGATCATCTATGAGGTTCTATGATCTTCTCCAAGATAGATTTGACATTAGGATACCATTAGATGAGTTGGACATCGATGGACCTACCATGGACTGCTTTTATAAGTAGTTATGCCCTGTATGATTTTGTAGCGATGATTTCTGGCTTAACTAATGCATTGGTTGTATTAAGGGACTTGATGAATAGGATATTTCATCCTTTTATAGATCCGTTTTTAGTAGTTTTTTTCAATTAAATATTAGTGTACTCCCAACCCATAGTTGATCTTGACCAACATATTATCATCACCTTGAGTACATTGAGATATCATCATATTTATTACTATTTTCTCCTGTTACTCATTGGTTTCCTCTTGTTCACATGTCATGTATTTTCTAAGGCATCATTCAGTCTTTGTCAGACTAACTTGGAATAAATTTGATATATATCAGATTAAATCAGTTATCTTACACATACACGATGTTCACCCTACTGGAAACACCATGTATATGGATTTCATATGTGTTTAAAGGCATTTGTACCATGATTTGTTTTTATAAAACCCAAACAATGCTACCTAATTAATTAAAGTATAATATTCGGCAAGTTCTTGAGATCGAACACATAAAGATGATGAATATGAATAAAGAATTGATGAATGCCAATCGGTTGAAAAAAGAGTATGAAGATGGAATGAAATATTTTATCAAGTTTGCAGGAGATCATGCACGTGACCCTTCTCAAATCCTTTGTCTGTGTTTACGCTGTTGTTATTCAAGACAAATTAGTCTAGAGGAGTTGGAAGAACACCTGATCTGTCACGGAATAGATCGAAGTTATACATGTTGGAATAAACACGGGGAAAAAACCAATGTAGGTAGTGAATCATAGAACACAAAATTTTATAGATCATCTGATATGATTAGAAGCGTCAATAGTGAAGATGATCATATGGAGGGTGTGATTGTAGATGTGAACGGTGATGAATATTGTATTGAGGAAATGACAAGGACAGTTGAAGATGAACTTCGTGATTGCCCAAAATTGTTTGAGAAGTTAAATAGTTGTGAAAAAACACCATTGTATGCTGGTTGCACTAAATATACAGCATTCTCAGTCGTATTGAAGCTGTATAATTTGAAAGCAGGAAACGAGTGGAGTGACGCCAGTTTTACGGAACAACTTGCCCTCCTGAATGACATGCTCCCAGAAGATAATGAACTCCCAAGCCGAACATATGATGCCAAACGAATGCTACGATCGATGGGTATGATCTCTGAAAGAATACATGCTTTCCCGAATGACTGTATCTTGTTTCGCAAGGACCACAAATCACTTAATGAATGCCCAAAGTGTGGTGCTTCCCTATACAAGAAAGATGATTCTAGTCCTAAGAATGTTTTATGGTACTTTCCAATCATTCCTAGGATTAGACGCCTATATGGAAGTGAAGAGACTACAAGAATATTGACATGGCATACAGATACAAGAATTAAAGATGGGAAACTATTTCACCCTGCAGACTCTCCTCAGTGGAAGAGAATTGATCACGAGTATCCTGAATTTGGGTACGACCCGAGAAACCTTCGTCTGGAGTTATCTACAGATGGGTTGAATACTTTTGGTTTTCAAAGAAGCAGTCACAGTACATGGCCGGTTATGTTGGTAAATTATAATTTACCACCGTGGTTATGCATGAAACAAAAATACATCATGTTATCTATGCTTATATCAGGACCAAAACAACCGGGTAATGATATTGATGTTTATTTGTCCCCATTGATCGAGGATTTGAAAATATTGTGGGATTCAGGTGTTATGATGTATGATGCTTACACAAATGAACAGTTCAATTTGAAATCCATGTTGTACGGGACGATAAATGACTTTCCTGCTTATGGAAATTTTTCAGGATATAACATTAAAGGAACTCAAGGGTGTCCCGTTTGCGAACAAGGTACACAATCAATTAGGTTGAAACATTCATCGAAAACTGTGTTTCTAGGACATCGCAGATTTCTACCCCGATGACATAAGTACCGATCTTGGACGACATCATTCGACGGAAGTTCAGAGGAACGTACAACACCGTCTCCACTAACAGGTGATCAATTGTTTGAGAAAGTGAAAGATTCGGACACTACTTTTGGTAAACCGTTTTCAAAAAACCTTACGAAAACTGGTTGGAAAAGGAGATCAATTTTTTTTGAATTACCATACTGGAATTGTCTATATGTCAGACATTTTCTTGATGTTATGTATGTTGAAAAAAATATATGTGATAGTGTCATTGGCACGTTGATAAATGCACCCGGCAAAATAAAGGATGGAGTTAAGGATATATTGGACATGGTTGAGATGGGAATACCAGAAGAGTTGGCACCAGTGAAGGGTGAAAAACGAACATTTATTCCTCCTGCTGCTTACACTCTTTCCAGGCAGGAGAGATATCAGTTTTTCAACTTCTTGAATGACATAAAGGTTCGAGAGGGGTATTCATCAAATATCAAGAACACCATGTCAATGGGAGATTTAAAATTAAAGGGTCTGAAATCACATGACTGCCATGTTTTGATGCAAGATCTATTTCCTATAGCTTTACGTTTCATTTTGCCCAACAATGTCCGCCATACATTAACGATGATCTGTTTCTTCTTCAAAGCTATATGCAGCAAAGTTATAGACCCGAAGAAATTGCCAACTATGGAAAGAGAAATTCCCGTCATATTATGTGAATTGGAAATGTTCTTCCTGCCAACATTTTTCGATATGATGGTTCATTTGATGGTTCATTTGGTGAGAGATATTCGACTATGTGGTCCTGTACATTATAGATGGATGTACCCCATTGAACGGTATATGAAGATTTTGAAAGGGTATGTCAAAAACCAAAGTCGGCCAGAGGGTTGTATTGTGGAGCAATATATTGTTGAGGAAGATATTGAGTTTTGTACCGAATACCTGTTTGGTGTGGAAATCATTGGCCTACTTAAATCTCGTCACATTGAGTGGTTGAGGGTGAAGGAATTTCTAGAAAAGAGGTTGTCACAATCAATATTACAGATCGGGAGCAGGCCCACCTTTACGTTTTTCATAACAGTTTCGATGTTGACCCATATGTTCAAACCCACAATGAAATTATTAGGTGTTTGAATCTTTCTAGGGATGAAAAATGGATACCAAATACACATAATCGACAGTTTATAGGATGGTTTCGAGACCATATTTTTATATAGTTAGATGAAAATACAGACTCAATTTCAGAATGACATCGATGGTTGGCCGAAGGAGCAAGTGTGTACGTATTATCTTATAATGCTTATGTAGTTAATGGTTATACATTATATAATAATGAACATGATAAAGACAGTACCATGAAGAATAGTGGGGTTACACTTGTGGCTGAGGCAATGCATGTTTCCGGTGCTAAGGACAAAAATCCAATTTATGCGAATATGTAATACTTTGGCATCATCAAACGAATATGGGAGTTGGATTATACAAAATTCAAAGTGCTGATTTTTCAATGCAAGTGGGTTGATAATAGGAGTGTTGTTAAAATAAATGAATTAGGATTCGTGAAAGTTGATTTCAGTAAGGAAGGGGAGAAAGACGAACTATTTATAATGGGATCACAGGAAGTACATGTATTTTATGTTCCAGACCCTACAAACCAAAATTGGTCAATTTTTCTGTTATCGACCAAAACAACTGAAGGGTCAGATGAAAGTTCAACGGTGGTTGACCCTTTTATAGGGACTTCATAATCATTTCGCAGCAGTCCAAATGTAGACGGAATTTTGTATGTCAGATGAGACCACAATGAAGGAATTTACATAGTCGATAGAGGAGTCAAATCACTTCAGCCTTTAAAGAAAATAAAGAGAGTAAAAAATCAGGTTATTTGTTTATTGTAACATACATTGTGTTACGTTATGTTATTATCTGTTTACTGCTATTTTTATGTAATCTAAATTAAATATTAAACCACTTCAGCAGATAATGACTTCTGCACCTGCTGATGCGCCCAATCCCGAGGCACAAATGGTCTCTAAACCAGCAGCTGGTGGTCCCACTGCAGAGCAACAATAGGTTTCTCAACCAGATGCTGGTGGTCCCAGTGCAGAGAAACAACAGGTTTCTCAACCTGTTGTTGCTGGTCCCAGTACTGAGGTACAACAAGTTTCTCAACCTATTGCTGCTGGTCCCATTGCCGATGCTAGCGCTCTGGGGGAAGATATTGATGCTACTTCTGAGGAAATGGTATGAAATGAAACCATGAAGGCGAAAAAAAAGAGCGTCGTAATTTTAAAGTGTTGGCCAAAATCCTTAATGCAAAAGCAAAAGGCATCAAATTTGAGGTGGGATGGAATAAGCGAGGCCAACATGTTAACCCCAACAAAGCCATGTTTAGTAGCTACATTGGAATCATCACTTTCCAAAGCGTGCCGATTGATGTACAGTCGTGGAACCATGTTTTCACTGGGCTGAAGACACTAATGTGGGAAGAGATTATGGTAACATTATGATATCATTTTTTTAATTTATTAAAATAAATTAAAATACCAAAACATTGAAATAATCTTCATCATCCATTTCAGAGTGCATTTATATTAGATGTCTCACACAAGGAATATGGATTAAGAGTTCCAGGAAGGATTCATAGAGGTTTCTGCACAATTTTAATGAAATATCATTCTAAAGATGCAGAAGACAAAATCAAGCCACACCCACCTCCTCTTTACGCACACTTGATATCCCAAGGAGTGTGGGATGCGTTTAGCAATCTTCGTGGGGAGCATAATTTTTAGGTACATTGTGTGGGGTAATACGTTGTTTGACGTTTGCTTGTATTCGTCACTCTGATTGACAGTTTTTTATTTATGAAATAGCTATTGAGTGCTAAAAATAAAAAACGCATAACAGAACGAGTGTACCCTTACCATAAAGCAAGGATGGGGTACGCTGAAATTGAGAAACAATTGGTACGTCCTTTAAATATACCCTACTACTAGTATGTGACATACAACAACACCATAACCATGTTTCTTTGTTTATATGCAGATTGATGAATCGAAATCGAATTCCATATCCATCCCATGCCTTGTGCTATGGAAGGAGGATCATGTAAATAAAGAGGGGACATTGATAGATGAAAACACACAAAAAGTGTGGGAAACATGTCTAAGTATGACATAATATAAATTTGAGTTTCTTTAAATCTTTATTACATTACAATAACTACTTATTTTTCTATATTTTCTATTTGAAATAGTCACACAAATAAACAACAACCGCACCAGATGCAGACATACTTTCATTAGCCTTGAAGCAGCCAGAAAAGTATGGTCGCGTCAGAGGTGCGGGTTTTGGGGTGACACCCTGAGCATATTTTCAAAAAAAAACAAGCGGGGGATCAAAATGAAAAAAATGGAAAATCTGCAATAAAAATTATCTATTTTTCAATAAGAATTACAATACCAGAGAGAGATGATAGAAAAATTGATGGGGGAGAGGAAAAGGGAAGAAAAAACTCAACAACAACCCGTGTGTGACGATCTCGCCCAACCCCCCACCAGATTTGAGGCGAGCCATTCCCCTAAAAAACCTGACTTAGATGAGGTAATCAATGTTTTAATAATTGTTTCTGTGAAATTTGTTTTACATAGACAATGATACCTTTCCTGTACTAATATTCCATAGGGTGAAAAGGGATATGATTTATATTTATCAACTCCCACCTATCGCCTTGTAGCGAGGGCTGGAGTGTTCAATATGCAAAACGACATGCTACACAACAGACAGCTTCCAAAAGATCATCTTAGAGTGTCAATTAACGTAGCTAATGAGCCGAGTGCCGAGATACCTATTCCAAATGACAATGACGACATTTATATGGTAGAACAAGTTGTTGGAACATTCATCGCATGGCCAACAGTTCTTGTAAAAAACATGTCGACAAAAAGGTATTCATTTCTTATTTATTTATCAAGATGGACCTTTAACATTTAATGAAAAAAGGTCTGAACCGATGACTGTTATTACAGAATGAAAAAGACTGTGGGGTGATACGAAATATCAGCTCAAAACAATCTCAAGGATCAACCAACCGATTGAAACGGTCTATTGAGAGCACCTTCACCCCACCCGTTCTATATCCATAGTTAATATCATTGCAGGCTCATGTGGATACAAAGGTGAAATATGGCAGTACTTACATAGTATCTTTCGAAAAAATATGTATGGAGAGGATATATTAGATTTCATTAGTGCTGAAAATGTAAATTAACTTCTCATGTAAGAATGGCTAGGTGCCTCAGTTGTAAATGTATACATGAGGTAAGTATTCATGATTTGATTTTACAAAAGCTGATATACTCTGATAATTTTGACTAAATACATTTTATATTTGTTGCAGACGTATATATGAAAAACAATTGAAGGGATTTCCCCATGAACAAAAATTTGGACTTGTTATTCCTCACACCACATCTTCAAAAGACGAAATAGATTCTGTTAAAGAGGCTGCAATAATGTCATCCATGCTCAAATCGTTTGAAAAAAAATTACGGATGACATATTCTTTTTAATACCAACGATGCAGGGGTAAAACTCTACAATTTAATCATATGAACTGTATTTTCATTTCTTTCTTTACTTATTCCTTTCTGTTTTTTTAGGGAGCATTGGATGCTGATTGCAGTCAATTTGGATACTCCAATGATTTATTTTCTGGATTCAACGCATGGATATCCAACAAACCAACCATGCATGATGGCGTTTGTTAATTTTTAATACACTAGATCCAACATTTTAAAACAAAAAAAATCTAGTTATATAATTTATGTTATCTTTTAATGAGGATTATGTTATGATAGGGCGGTGCATCAATATCTTCTAATGCATGGAATGAATCCAAGGCATAAGGATGAGCACGCCTACAAGATCTAAAAATGGAAAAGTATCCGGGTATATATAATAACATTTCACTATCCAAACACATATCAAAACAAATTAACTATTGTTGTCGATGTTTCTATAGTGTCCAAAACAAAAAAACGGAAAGGACGGTGGTTATTATGTTTGTAAATTTATGAAAGAGATCGTATTTCATCAACAAACTAGCATCCCTGATGAGGTATTTTCAAAAATAATTACGAGTTCATTTAAAATATTTATTAATCCTTTGTGTATTTATATTTTTTCAGTACTACTATGACTGTAGCAAAAACTCATATTCAGAAGATGATATACAAGTGTTTAGAAACGAATGGGCAACATACCTGATGGATGATTGTACACAAATAGGATGAAGGTGAATTCCTACCACTTATGATATCTATATATGATCATTGATTATCCTCCAACCTTCTTTAGTGAATTGAGAATGCTCTGATGTATTGAAATATTAATTTATTACTCAATGTTTTCTATCCTCGGATTCATATTATTGATCTTTGAACAAATCAATATTTAAGTAAGGAATGATGGTGTGCAGTGCGTATGGGGTGAATGATGAAACCACCGAGGATCAATAAAATCCATTTTTTGTATCTCGTTTGTTTGAACTTGTATTTGAGCACATGTGTTTTTGTTTGACTTGCACAATTATTTCTTAGTAGATGCATGAGATAATCAGTATCATTGAGGGATTTTTTGGAACCAAAATATGTGTCCCATGATAATTCAAGTAAGGGAAAGGCTGGTTGAGATGAAATCGAAGCTCAAACAACCAGTACATCATCAAAAGAATCAACCCTGTGATGCACCATCATGTAGAATCTGGTCCTCGTGATGTTTTGAGGTGTTTATGGAAGGTATGGGGAGTATAATAATCCCCATGGCCACCATAAATAATGTTTACAGACAGCTCCACATGTTTTTTGTGCCTCGTACCTCTTTACAAGGATTACGCCATTCACATGGTCCATCTTAGCAGGTATGTCCCATTCATCCCATTGCTACTCTTGGAAGAACCTAAGAATCTGACAATGCATAAGCCCCACAAGACCCATACTCATCCAACCAAGAGTATTCCTAGTGTGAAGGGAAGCTAACCATGGGTAGTACCCACGACATACCTCTTTTAAATATATGGGTTTTGATCCTTGTATTCTAAATAGGGTACATAGGAAGCCTCTAGGGGGTTAAATCACAACCAATGGTAAACCATGGTGACCCCCTCACTGGGGTACACCTTCGCTTATTTTCCCTCTTGTATTTCCCTTAGTGGTGTCTGAATAATTCTTAAAAATGAGAAACCATACCTTTAAGGGATGCACCACACTTGGGTCAGACCTCATTGGGCGTTTTGATCCATCTATCAGGTAAACATTCCAGGTGCTCCCTCCTAGATATGTACCTACCTGATCCACCTTTATAAGTGTTTTGATCCACCCAGGTCTTACATCTCTGTACGACATTAAATCATGACCCTCTATCCTTGTGGGATGTTAAACTCATGGAATACCACATGTTAAACATGGTTTGCCATTAATATATTCAATATTAATGTTTATTCAGTACTTATTAAGGTATTGTGGAGGTGTGGTTTTATGTTTTCGAGTAGATTTTGGAATATTCCATGCTTTATGTAGGTGATTCCATGATTTTACATTATATGATGATTTTATTATGCTGTATTTGATTGCTAAGTCTACTATATAAAATGTTTGTGTGGTTAAAAATGTGTTATAAAAGGAATTTGGGGTGTGTATAGACTAGAAAGTTATTTTTAAAATGAATGCAGTTGTATTTCTTGTGGATTTTCATGCTTAAGTCCTTTAAATGTGTTTGAAGAAATGAGAAATTTGTGTGATGGGTGTTTTCAAATGGATTTAATGTGTTTGTGAATTTTAAAGAGGGTTTTCTTATGAGATGTAGAGAGTCTATATATGTGTATTTATATTGAATGAAAGTACATGAGAATGTATTGATATATATGATGTGTATAATGTAAATTGAGCACAATTTCCATACAACATATTTTCTTTATGATGTGCAGGGGACATGGTGAGAGGGAAGGGGTGGTTTTCTGGGGGAGGGGGAAGGGGGAAAAGTGGTAGGGGAAGGGGTAAGGGGGTGTGATTGGTTGTTTTGAAATATGTAGGGGGTGGGCAGGGGGTGTGCAATCGGCAGGGGGGAAGTGCAGTGCAAAGGGGTGTGCTGGGAAAGGGAGTAGGGGGTGTTTAGGGGGCAGGGAGTGTGCCAGGGTAGGGGGTGTGCTCGGGGGTGGGCAGTGTGTAGGGGGTGTGCTGGGGAAGGGGGAAGGGGTGCTTCTTTTTTATGGAATGGGGGGTCATATAGCCATGTTCAAATAAACTTTGGGGCATTTGATTATTATAGATGATTATCCCTAACCATGCACCAATTTCGTTAATTGGTTATTTTATGTTTTGTGCCTCACTAGTATAATTCCATTTAGCAACCCCATTCTTTATTTCATTATTATATTACTAACATAATATTTTTTTTATTATGTAGGTGAAATATTTTTCCTCAGTTCGAATGCTTTGTTCGGAAACCGCCGCCATGGACGACAATCTTTTTGAGTGGATGGATGCAAAAAGGATGGAGCATCGTTGTTTTTTAACTATTTGTTGGATAAATGTAATTGTAACCAAATTAAACATTGTTTGAAATGTATATATAAGTGTATTGTTTTGTATTCATGATTTCAAGTAAATTTATGTATCATTTTTGATCTTCTGTGCTTTGTGTGTGGGTGTTGTGTGTGCTGTGTGCAGGTTTTGTATGAACTATGTGCAGGTGCTGGGTAGGTTCTGTGCTGCTTTTGGTTTTGGATAGGATCTTTGGCCTTTATCAGTCCTAGTTAAGCGTTGATATATCATACATTTATCAGCGCTGAAAATAGCCCTGATAAAGGGGCACTTTTATCAGCTCCTTTTTAGCACTAATAATAGTCTCCCTTTATCAGCGCTATTTTGAGCGTTGATAAAGGGGACCCCCCTTTATCTTTGCTGAGATTAACATCGCTTTTTTAGCATTGTTAAAGGCCATTTTTAGCGCTATTATAAGCCATATTGGTAGTAGTGAGTGACAAATTAGTGACCTATATTCTTATAGGACCACCTAAATGCTGGTGGGATGTGCTTGTTTAGGAAGGTAGACAAAAGGGACTATCCTGGAAGGAATTTAAGGATAGGTTCTTCGAGAACTTATTCCCATAGAAACTAAGAGAGGAGAGAGATTGATATTTCTTGAGACGTCATCAGGGAGACATGTCCATAATAGACAATGCAGTAAAATTCACTGAATTTTATCTCTTTTCATCCTACATGGTGAGTGGTGACCCCTCAGGGGTGCTGTGCTTTGAGGATGGATTATGGCATGCCATTTGGGTGTATGTAAATATCTTATGGTTTCCCTCATTATCATAGGTAGTGTACCGGGTGATTATAGCCAAGGGAAACATAAAGAATAGGCCATACTCGATCCAAGAACCAAATTCCAATGATTTCCATGGTTATTCTTATGATATCTAAAAGCAATGTCAGGATGAGTTCTAGTAGTTTAGTCAGGCCAAGGATGCAAGTAGACCACCTTACAGTGGATCTTCGATGGTTTTCTTTTAGTGTATGAATTCAGGACATGTTTGGAATTAGTATGAGCATCCTCCCAATGAGTGAGGTCATGTGGATTGGTCAGGCATCTCGATAGGTTTTACATGAAGCTTTCTCATATATCAATAAATCAGAGAGAGGGGTAGACTCAGGGTTCTAAGATCAAATAGAAAGTCATACTAGGTGATCATAGTTGAGCTTCGGCTGTATGAGAAGGTCATGCTAGAGATAGTTGGACCCAATAGTGGGGTCAATGGCTGGTGAAAGGTGTATTACTTTAGGGAGGTTAGGCTTTATAAAGTTGGGATTTAGGCCAGATTCACATTGTGGAGCTTCCAAGGGCTGATTAGGCTGGTGAGTCGATGATATTTAGAGGTATGTTGTGGGAATGACTGGCATTATTTTTGTTTTTTTTTTGCATGGACTATAGATGCATGCCCATTTTGGGAGAATGGGGTGAAAAACATGTAATTATGGTCTAATAAGATGTGGGTTAGTAGGTTGGAATCATATCAAATGTGCTATATATATTCACATGAGGTGTGTTTCACCATGTTATATATGTGAGAATCGATGGATATAGGTTACTTGATGAGCATCAACATTTTGGAATCATTAGATTTGGGACTAGATTGAGGTGTGATGCAAAGGGATTTAATTGATCATTTTTTCCGATGTCGGGCCTTGTTATTGCCATGTGTGACATGGGTATGAGGCGGGCACTGATGCTGTGGGGGATTTGTATGGGTATCAGATATGAAATTGGCGTACCTAATGAGGTGAAGGAGAGATGATTCATTAGAGGACCTTTGATTATAGAAATTGGTTTGTGTACTATATTTTTTATTTGAGTTTTGGTCGGTATGGATCAGTGTCAGTCACTCCTAAGGTGGGGAGCCCCCCTGGGTGGTTAAACTGTACCCTATATGATCGGGGTTATATGGGATGTTTTTACTAATATGGGTATGTTCAGTACCATATCCTAGTTTTGTTTTATGGAAATAGGATGTTCTATGCTTAGTAGGGAAGATTATAACATTCCAGGTTTTTGAATCAGATAAAAAACTGCTCCTTTTTTGAATTTTTGAATCGGTGAGTATGAAAAATTCTTTATTGAGAATCAAAACTCTATTATATGAGTTTTATAAACCAAATATCATGTTTTTGGATAGGTTTATGGGTTTATCCAAAGCCTTAGGTGTTTTTATGTGTATCAAGTGCATATAAGTCCAAAATGTTGAGTTTTAGAGTTGTGGGTGAAGGCGCACTGTTTGGGTAAAACCATGAGGCCGCTTCTATCTAACCATGCAACCCCTTTTTTCAACAATCATGGTTTGGGGGAAACCGTGCCCGTGGGATGCACAACCATGTAGCCATCTCTATAGTTTTTATAGAGGGTTTCCACTTGGTTTGTGACCGATTTTTAAACCATGTGGTCTAACCATGCAGCCTCATTTACGGGGATAAATTACATTTCCACCCCTCTCTTATTTTATTTTTTCACTTTATTTTTCCTCCTCTTTTGGTTTGTGAATAGTAGTGTAGGAGGCCCTCCATTTCTCCTCCTACTAGTTTTGGTCTATAATCTTCATTCGAACTCTATTTCTAGATCCATTAGTGGCATTGGATCCATAGCGGTAAGGTCTATCACACACATGTCTCTTCTTCTCTTTTCTATAGCCTCAGGGAGAAGTATTTCCATTTGAGCTATTTTTACCTATTTTTAGTGCATTTTATAGAAACTATGATTTCTTCCAGAATTTGTTCAGTTAGAGGCTAATACCAAACGTTGCCTTTGTTTATGAGTCTAAGTTAAGTGGTGCATACCTTTTTTTATGTTTTCAAGTCCATTTTGGTGGGGTGTTGTTTTTAGCACACCACTGGGTTTTTGAGAGATACCCTAATGCTTGATGTAAGATTGCATGTATGGCCTTATGGGATGCCCTAAGGCATGCCCTAGACCAATTCATATGTACTTGTTCTGGTTAGAGGTCATTGACCACATTGGGTATCTAGGACAGGTGGGTGTCTTATATATATTGAATTTTTTATTTAATTTTTGGTGTACAATTCAATTACATTGAATTGTTTGATTATTTATATTGAGTTGTTTATTTTAAATTGAGCTACACAATTAAATTAAATTGAATTGATTGTTCAGATTGAATTACATATTTAAAATGAGGTGAGTTATATGAAATTCTTTAATTACATGTGATTTGATCCATTTGATTGGGACAGGCTTGGCCCAAGGGATTGAGGTGGCATGGCCACCGGGATTGTGATGATGAGATCATATTGTGGGGCTTGGCCTAGGATACTTGAGTGATTTTTATCAAAGGATTGGGCATCATGGTTGGTGGATTGAGGTATCTAGGACATCAGGTTAAGGGGATGGACTGTGATATTGGATGGTATGTTCATCAAATTTGAACGACATGATCGTAGGGGCATGTGGTGCATATTTTGTGTGGATTAGGTAATAATATGGTGATTATCTCTCACCCATGATGAAAAAAATAACAGATTGGATTCGTGTGCACATATTTTGACTCAGTGAAGAGGTGGTTTTGACCACCCTTGTGGGTAGAGGCCCCTGGTAGTGTGGCTTAGGTAAATTGGATTGAGTGTTATTGTCATAGAAATATAAGGGGAAGGTTTGGAGTCATCAGATCTTAATGATGAGGCTATCGATTTGGGGATGAGGCTCTCTATTTTGAGGCCATTGGGCCTAAACTATATTGGGTTGATGGAGATCATCATTCCTTGGGATGTTGTGCTATGAGCCGACAATGACTTTTACATTGAGGACAAATATCATTGTGCCTCTGGAAATCGGGATACGAGTTGATGGGTGCTTTTGAGAAGGGGTTCAAGAGACATGGGTTCTATTTTATTGGTCATGCCTTCAGGACATTGGTGTTTTGTTTAAGACATGAGGTGTAAATAAGCACAAGATTTGGGGTTGCTTATTTAGAGGTGGAACCTGAGGGTTCGTTTGGGCTATTCTATATTAGGGGGTACCTTGGGCCATGGGACAAGGATCCTTTCCTATTCAGTGATTCCAACATTGACCAAGGTAGTCTATGGCTTTCTGGTGGCTGTTGAGCAACCAGGGAAGTCCATGATTACATTATTTAGGATTTTTTTTATTTATTATAGTTCACACCTACTTAAACACTTATGTTGGGTATGCACATTTTGGTAGTATCCTATTGAGACAATTTATCACACTCTACATGGGCCCTTTAGGACACGTGTATAATATATGTTGTTGCATTCAGGTAAAATTTTTATCTCGTGAGAAGGATCATAGTGGCTATTTGGCATGGGATGTTGGCATAGGACCATGATGTCTTGCCATAGTTGGAGTTTCTTTTTATGTTTTCTTTGTACGTATCATCATGCTCATATGTATGTAGATACTACTGTTAGCCATTGGTGACCCATACTTGATATTGTATTGTATATACTATTTTGGTTGTATGTTCTATAATAAATTTCTAAAAATGGTATTTTTGGATTGTTTTTTATTTCAGTTGTTGTCTTTTAGTATGTTGCTGCTATTTCATTATATTGATTGTGCTTCCACCATTAGTGGGTATGGTTTCAGTTTGATGAGTATTTATTTCCACTAAATGATAAATATATATACTTAGACCAGCTTATTATCATCCATTGAGGGTATGGACACCCCCACTACTACCTTTTTATACCATCGCTGCTAGTCAGAAGCCTTTGGAATTTGGGGATGTGCATCTAACTCCCGTGGCTGTTGGCCCGAAAGCACAGTTCGGGTTGCAAATCAGATCAGGTATTATATAGGTATAATGTAACAACCTAAGATTATATATATATATATATATATATATCCTTTAAAATAATCATGATGTATTCGATAGCTTGTTTTACATACAACCTAAGTCTAAATGAAATGTTATATAATGTACTATTATAACCTAGTTGTTAAATCAAAAATACGAATAAGAATAACCACATTTTGAAAAATATTTTTATTGGTTTTATGTTATGATGATGTATATATTAATTAATAATTAATAAGCACTCAATTTTCAATAAATTCATCACATGCTTCAAAAATAGGTTTTCTTAAAAAAAATGTTTTTGTTGCTTTTTGTGTGTGGATATTATAATTAATTTCTAGCAATTTAATAAATTTTATTTAATAAAAATATTATAATTTTTAATATCATCATATCAAAATTAACATAATGTGAATTTTTATTATTTTTATAAAAATATTAATTTTTCTGTGAATAGTAAAAAAATACATATTTTATTAAAAATAATATTTTCCATTCAAGTCTTCAAATAATTAAATTTTGTACATTATTTATCATAAAATTGTATTTCAGCCTTTTAATTAAACATAATCCAATCAATTTTCTTAGAATATATATTATGCTTAATTTTTGTATAAAAACAATTTTAAAAATAAGAATGCATTTTTTAGGAAATCGTTTTTCAATGCATTTTGTGGGTTTATTTTAAAATTAAATTTTTTCACTTATAGAAATGTAATTTTATAAATGGATTCTATATTTTTAATTAGAATGTCCAAATTTTTTAATGAGTCAACTTTCATTTTTTGTTATAATGAATAGTAAAAACAGAAAAATTTTGTTACCATGGTTAAGGTTAACATGGGTCTACTAGGGGTTAAACCATGAGATAATTTGTACAATTAACACATAAACGTGTGTAAATAATATTGGTTGGTCATATTTTGACCCTATCGCATCTCATATTAGAATAATAATCATTTTGGAGCCATTTTTCTTGAATGAGACAGTATTATATTTCAAACATTTAATAAATTCCAAGTATGTCCTCTGCCAAACTTATAAAATGACATACCCAATAATATAATCTCCACATTTAATAACCCTTATATTTTCATAGCCTGTGTCATTTTGGGTTGTTAATTTCAAATGAATTTGGATCTTTTCATCTAGTGGATGGCTCATTCAGAGAACAGGGTGATGAACCAAGCTGAAGACTATTTTAACACATTATAAAGGTTTTTATAGGCTTGTATTGAAGGTCGATGGGTAACCGGGAGAATTAATTTTTTTCAAATGAGGTGTGGATTAGATAGGGGTACTTTTTCATCCATCAGCTAGCTGGTATATGACACCAACTATCCATTGGGATGGACAGAAGATCTGGTAACCAAAAGAGATCACCGATTACCTAGTGACCCTGAACTAGATGGCTAGTGGGTGAAGAAAGTAGCACTACATCCCAGTAGGACACACCGGATAACCAGTGAGCATACACTAGGGGTTCAGTAGGAAACTATCTAACTAGTGGGGGATTTAGGGTATTGGATTAATAAGGTACTTTTGGTCCTTTTTTATATTTAGGCTTCCACGGGATTTACATAACATGATCAAAATTTTGAGGTCCATTTTTTCATTTCCTCATATTATCCTCCCTTTGTAAGATATACTTGATTTGGGGTGGATCTATATTAAATTAATTGGTGAATCTGAGTGAGATACTTTGTTCTTTATGGATCACGATCTATTTCTTCTTCATGTGGAGGCAGATCATCTAGTAGTTCATTGTGTATGATCATTGTATTGATTTCAATTAGATAATCATATGAAAATATCATCATATCTTGATGGAATTATCGAAGCATGATAGGTCATATAATCGGCATGGCTAGAGGCTGTTTGTGATGATGAATTAATTACATTGATGTGATTTTTATGGAATGTATTTCCCTTAGTAATCTCTTATTGGGGTTTTTCCAATTTGAGTTAGATCAGCCCTTGTTCCATAGAATTTATTTGGGCCATTTGGTTTTACTAGAATTAGTAGTGTTCCCAGAGTGTCTCGATTTCCATTAAATGACGACGTGACTAATGTATATTAATTATTTTTTTTCTTTTAAGGTTCCAATTTAATTTTGTTAAATTGGATTTTTTATTTTTTTCATGCGAGATGTATTTTTCCTAGAATGATGTTAGAAGTATGTTACGAACCTTTCATGGGAGTTTGATCATTGTTTTAGCTAGGCGGTGAAAGATTATAAGTCCTTAGGCATGTGTTAAATTCACCTTTGGTTATGAGGTTTCTTGTAATATTTTAATTAATTTTAATTTAGAAACAATTAATTATTTGTAATTCATCGTACGGATAAGAACCTTATGGAAATCTATAGAGGTTGAATGGACTTGGATGACTCGAAAAAAAGAAACTAGATTTTTAATGGTGGGGATTTGAGTCTATTTGATGTAGGTGGTTTTGTTTACTCTACCCTAGGGTATTATTCATGGTTTATTGGCATGTTGTTTAGCAGTTAAACACCTAGGGTGAACGAATCTTAATTTCATATTGTGTCATGAATAACTAGTAATTCATAATTAAGTAATAATCCTTAATTCGTAATTATTTAATGGAACCAAGCCTAATGTAATTGTAAAATGTTACAAGGGACACAATAGTCCCTTGTGAACTAGCTTAGGTCGACCACTGATGGTTGAGGCTTGATCACTAATTTTTTCTTAGACTATATGGACCCTCTTTGAGTGTGTAGTTCTTTTACATGTGACTTAAATACCATTATACCATGTTTGATGATGATCACGTATTATTTTTATTGCTAAAGATATTTCATGATGATATACTTGTGCTTCCTTCATATTCTATACCAAGTCTTATGTATTACCATGCCTTTATAGGCATGTCTTTTTTACTCGAAGTTAATGAACTATCATGATATGTTTTTCTCTAAGAGGGGAAGTATGTATGTCTTGTAACATTGATGATGATGGTCTTGAAAACAAGGTTGGGGAATATTGGCATTAAGTCTAGACCCACGACATTAGATTTTGGGGTACGATGACCATGTATAAATCGATTGACATGTTCACTTTTTGTCATATGGATATCGAGTGACATGTTGTCTTTATGCCACAAGGATTCCATATTTTATGTTCACTTTATTCCTAATGGATTATAGGTTACATATACATTTGATTGCTAGTGGATATCGAGAAACATGTACGCCCGATGCCTTGTGGATGCTGAGTAGCATGTTCATGTGATGCGTAGTGGATTTCAAGTAGAATGTTTACATGATGTTTGGTAGATGTCAATTGAATTTTTGTATTGATTGAATGTTCACCATCCTTGTGGCTATTTCTTGATTATTTTTAAATTTCCTAATTATCCATCCACTGTGGGGATGAGGCAAGTTCAGCTGGAGGTTCATGGAATCTTGGTTAGAACATAACTACTCAATATTTGGGGGTCTATTTATAACTTGTTCATTGATAATTATATTCTATTTTTCATCTATGTATTTTATATTTACTTTCTATTGAGATTATAAAATTCAAGTGCACTACATTTAATAGTTGGGTACTAGACTATGTTATTGGTGTCCAATTGATTTGTACTCACACCATGTTTGGGAAGTCATGAAACTTGGGTAGCCGATCATCCCTCACTTATTACAGGTATAGGTTGTATTGAGTCTCGAGTTTATTGTTGAGTGGGACATATCACTATGATTCAGGATATCATAAATTGGTGAGTCTTAGAGTTGGGTGAAAATAATTTTGGTATATTTGTTGTTTTCATTATTTTTATACATGATCATCCCAATTGGTGATTAGTTTCCTTGTATTCATGTATAAATAATTTTTATTTCTACATTCATTAATTAATAATGGTAAGTTATTGGTATCTGCTTACTCTGATTTTATAATGTTTATATGTTTTGTTTTCTATTGTTATTGCTTACTCTGATTATGGGTATTTTCTCCCAATGATTACACCATAGAACCTCACTACCTTTTGGAATCCTCAAGTATATGGGGAGGCACACCTTAGGTTATGTGGTCTTCTAGATCAGTCTATTTTATTCAGAATATGATGTTACAAAATTTTATTAGAGGATATGAGTCTTATTTTCTTGATGTAGGATGTTGGTAAACTGGTGATGTAGGAATATGTGGGATCTTATGATGAAACTCACTGTAGTTCATCATCATCACCTTTATTGAGGGAATTCTAGGTCACCATGGTATGGTTTTGATGTTCTTGGTTTATACTATTATGGTTATTTGATTTCACCTCATGCGACACATATAGATTTTGAGGCACGTGATTTCATAAAGATTTGACTCTGGGTCATATCAAAAATATTTTTTGTATACATAAAATTTGGAACATCAATTTCTCATTCCATATATTCTTCTTGTATGTGATTATACTGATGATGGAGGGAATATCTATTTAGTGTCAACAAATTGTACCATATTTTCACATATAAGTTATTGTTGACATTATTTTGGTGGAAATCATATTTCTGTCTACTTATAATGGTACCTCATGTGAAACTATGGGGTTGTGTACCTTGAAGACATTGATAATGGTGATAAAAAGATTTATTCCCTCTATGTATATATGGTGTGGTGTACTTGGTTAGGTTGTTTTTAGTTGTTAATTTCCTTGTTTAAGAACATTGTGTTAGTATCCATTGGAAAGGTCTTGGTAATTATAGAAAAAACTATAGCCTATGTGGAGTGATTCACATATCCTAGTGGAATTTTTTTAACCTAGAAAATAATTTATGGATTCTCGAAATGGTTAGTATAAGAGTGAATACATCATGGAATGTATGTAGAAATGTTTCTAGATGACATTTCACGAGCTTTGGACTATAGTGAAACCTTTTATGGGTTTTTTGTAAGATATTTTTGACATAGAAATGTGAAACTAGGTACTAGTAAACTGTTGTCTTATGATTCATCAAGGTAACCTGAGTGAGGATATTCCTTGTGAAGGGATAGTCAAGGTTAAAGCCTTCGGGGTGGTTTTTTCTGATAAAAATTTCCTATTCATGTGAGTAACATTTAAAAGGATTAAATAAAGTTATTGAAAGGTTCCTTGAACCTAGAGAGTGTGGATCACATAGGGTGCTTGTAATCATGATACAAGGTTGGGGTTTGGAGCACTTGGATTCTTGTGGCATTGAGGGAAGGACCAGGGGTTTCCTGGACTATTAGTTGGAAATGAAACTCTCATTGGACATCAAGTGTAAATCCAAGGTGGTCAGAACTAAGAGGGTTATATCCTGTATTTATTCTCAATATATTGGAATGAAAAACACATAATGGGATGTGTATGGTGGATCTTCATGGCAAGGAGAATCTTGTCTCTAAAATAAGCACTTGGAGTACTCGATCTTGTGTGTTGGAGCAGTATTGTGTGACAACTAAATAGGTGTGTGAGTCCAGGAATGTAGGTTCAAGACATGTATGAAAATCACTATGTTAGAGTAAAGAGTGGTGTTATCATTACTTGCTAAAAAATATTTAATGTTTGTGCATTCATGAATCATTTTCTTGAGGTTGGTTGAATCGGTGGAGCAGGATGGTGAGATAACTGTTGAAAATGATCCTAGTTCTATGGAAAAACCTAAAAAGGTAGTGTTTAGTGGCCACTAATGTTTTCGGGTCATAGCCACCCTTTCTATTATAAATAAATGCATTTTACATGGAACTCCTATGGCTTGTAATCCCAGATTTGGAGGCATGTAGAGATATCTCCATGGTAGAAAATGGAATTTAAAATTGATCATTGTACCATTGTGTAGTCAACAAAAAATTTTAAATGGTGAAGATAAAATGGTATGAAATAGAATCTTTCATGAGTAAATTAAACCGATATTGATCAAAGGTTTTAACCTAAACATAGGATACATTATAATTTTTTTCAAATCTTGAATTGATTATTTAAGGCAATAAACTACGTTCTAGGTATTCGGGTGCGTGCAGTTCTTGGTGCTTTCTTGAAAATCAGCTATAAACAAACTATCATGATACATCATAACATTTGATAATATATTATTTGGGGGATAAGTAGATGGATTTAAAAAATTTAATGTGATTATAAGGATACTCCTTTGCTGGGAACCATTGTTCTAGTCAAGTGTGAAATGATCTCTCTTTTGGGAAGGTTCATGGTCTTATGTAAGACTGGTTGTTGGATGATTGTGGTGACTCTTAATGATATATGCATAATGAACCAAACAGTATCTCATTCCACTATTAATTTTGGATTCTTGATTCAGTTTTACCACTGGAAGAATACCATAAGTGGGATTTGAACATGGGAGAAATTAGCGTGAACTGAGAGGGATACATATCGTTGGTTTGTTGACCCATAGTTCTGAGCCTTATGGCCTGTCAAAATGGTTGTTGATACAACTGGTAAATTATTTTGAATATATATTGGACATTGGTAAGTATAGATGACTAATTTAATTATTCCTCTAAGGATTAAGGCATCATGATTTATGGATTTATTGATTTTTAGTTTTTTAGGTCATGTAACTTTGTAGGTAGTCAACTGGAAATTTATTAACTAGTGTATTTATGTGAACCTAAATGTGGTGTGGTGGAACCGTATACTGCTCATCATATTGAGTAATTTTTAGGTGTTAACGAATCATTTGGGTACTTTTTAAATAGTTGGCATGAATGGATTTTGAATAGTCATATGTGACTCATTGGTTTGCCCGAAAACCAAGAACATGGTTTGGGTATTGACCTTTAACCCATGTCTTTTGTTCGATAGAGCATGAAGGGTTTGAATTGCATTGGGTTTATCATTGGACTACAATAATTCTGTTCTCTATGGTGATTAAAATAGTGTGGATCTCCATGATTCTTCTCGGGGAATTTTTTTAAGACACTTCAAGGTGTTCAGTATAAAGAGGTAGTGAGAATAGTCTCAATGTTAGTGGGTAGTGAGATATTGGCTCAGATTTTTATGTTTTTGTATGGCTTCAATTAGTAGGAAAATGATTAGTGTTTGGGAATGAGTTAAACCATGAGGTGAGCAGTTGAAGTCTGAGCATGGAACACATATAACTCCTTTTGAATAATGATCAGGGTAGATCTCGAAGAGTATTTTGTGTGCTACCATAACCTATTGTGGATGAAATTCTCTACAGTGGGAAGAATGTGATGACTACTTTCATTCAGGGTTATGAGTTTCATAAGAATCCTGACCTTTTCATCTATTTTATGTCTTGTTCAGATAATATGGAGATGAAACAAGGTTTGTTCTATTAAACAACATGGGGAGGTTATTTTAGAAATGGATAGAATCTTTGTGGGTGAATCAGATCTTCTAGTTTAACTGAACGAGGATCAGAGTACCTGGTGTTACAACTACAACCATCAGCTAGTGTATAGCCCCCATTGGCTATCTAGTGGGGTGGATAGAATCAATTATTCCTAGAAGATCACACCGGCTAGCTGGTGGGGATAGGAAGTAGCACTTCACCCAGTAAGTATCACGTACTAGCCAATGGGACTACACATAATAGAGAGTGGTACATGTTTAGAATTGGATTAATAAGGTAATTGTGGTCCTTTTGTCCATCGAGTCCCCCTTAGGTTTTATATACCAACTTGAAATTTGTTGGGTCATTTAGTTTTATCCTTATCCCCTCCTCCCTTCATGAGATCCCCTTGTTCAATGTTGGATCTAGATACAATATGTTGCTACATCTTGGAAAGATAATTCTTAATTTATCAATATTAGCCACTTTCTTCCTTGTGTGGTAGATGATTATTGTGTCCTTTATCATGGAAGATCATCTCAAAAAATTTAATCCATTTTGATCCCTTTATGACTCAATTCTATACAGATCCTCTATTCCATGATCATCTTGATCATTTATTGATCATTTTCTTGATTTAGATTTGATAATCAGATGAAAATTCCATTAGTTCATGGTGGAATTTACTGAGAACAATGTGGATTTGGATTGAAATAGTTATTGGATATATGGTGGCGATGACAATGTATCTTAGATGGGATTTTCATTGAAGTTATTTCTCTTAGTAATATCTTCTTGGTTTTTTACCCAATTTGATTTAGATTGACCCTCATACCATGGAAATGAATTTTGGATTTTCTCATCTTAGAATCAAGAGTATACCCAGAGTGGGTCGAGCTCTATTAGATCACGTTATAGATAAGGTACATCACTTGGTTGTTTTATTCTAAAGGATTAAATTTGGTTTCATTAAATGTTACTTTGTATTGTTGTCATGTGGAATTGATTTTTCCTTGACTGACATTGAAAGTTTGTTATGGACATTTCTTGGTATTTTGGTCATAGTTTTGGCTAGGGAGTGACTCCCAATAAGTGCTTCATAAAGTGTCACTTTTTTCTTAGGTTATGAGGTTTCTTGTAATCTATTAATTAATTATTATTTATTTAAAAATAATTTTGTTGATTTCATGGTCAGGAGTATAACATCATTGAGATCGATGGAGGCCGAATGGACATGGATGACTCAAAAAAATAGTTGGGATATTCTGGGTTGGGAGTTAACTCCATTTGAGTTAGGCAGTCCCATGTAGTCTACCCTATGGCATTGTGAATTATTTGATGGAAATTTTTAAGAGGTTCTATACTTTGTGAGAATGACCGTTAATTTAAAAATATGTTATAAGTAATAAGAAATGATTAATTAATTAATGATCATTAATTAATATTTGATTAAATTAAAAATGCATAATATAATTGGGAAAAGCTCCAAGGGCCATGATGATTTATTTTTCATTTGATAATGTCAGTCTCAAATTGTTGAGGCCTGATCACTAATTCATTCATAGATTACATGGACCCCTTTAGTTTTTTCTTCTGCTACATGACACATAGAGCCCATTATACCACATTTTATGATGGTCACATGTTATGTTTGTTACTATTGATATCACAGAATGTCATGCTTGTGTTGCATTTATATTCTCTACACTTTTATATGTATTATCATGCCTTCAGACGCATTTCATTGGTATTCATAATTAGTGTATCATCATGATATGGTCATCCCTTAGAGGAGAAGTGTGTACCGCTTGTGATAAAAATAATGACGGTCCTGAGCGCAAAGTAGGTTCATAATTTCTTTAAGGATAGACTCATGATATCAACTTTGGGGATACGATGACCTTGTTGATGATGAGTGATATTCTCACTCGTTTCCATGTGGATATTTAGTTTCACATTGTCTTGATACCATAGGGATGTCTTGTACCATGTTTTCTCAATTCCTAGTAGATTTCATGTGACAGTTTCATTTTATTCCTTTTGGATTTCAGGGAACATGTATACTTGATGCATAGTGGATATCGATTGTAATGTGGGAATAATGACTAGTGGATATTGAGTAGCATGTTTACATGATGTATTTTAGATGTTGAGTTTTTTTTGTCTTGATGTCATGTTCACCAAACTGGTGGATACTTCATTATCATTTATGACTTTCTGTTTTATCCATCTATGGTGGTG
Source organism: Viscum album (assembly GCA_963277665.1). Taxonomy (NCBI): domain Eukaryota; kingdom Viridiplantae; phylum Streptophyta; class Magnoliopsida; order Santalales; family Viscaceae; genus Viscum; species Viscum album. The sequence goes on along the minus strand of OY728127.1, from coordinate 1,511,053,503 downwards.
ACATAGCAGGTATGGTCGGGGGTTCACGGAGCCTTGGTAAGCATAGGATCACTTGGTACTTGGGTTTTGATTTCTTACATGTAAATTGGTGATCATATTATATGTTTCTGTAGTTATTTATTACTTATTTACAATTTCATGAGAATATCACATACACATACTATACATTTACCAATTAGGTATTATATCAGGCTGGTGGTGGACTAATGAGTTGTAATTAGACCTTTCTTGTGTAGCCATGGGACTTGGATACCCCAAGAAGCCCTCACTTATTGCAGGTACCGGTTTTGTTGAAGCTCATATTGATAATTGAGTGGGATAAATCACTAAGAGTATAGAGATCGGGAGTGGGAGAGGCTTGAAATTCGGAAAAAATCATGTTGGAACTTTTGTTCTTTTCTTTATTTGTATACATGACCGACCGCCTCTGAGTGGCTTCTCCCTCTCAACTCTCTCATCCTATGGTTTCCTCATTGGTTCTTCGGTGGGGGAGGCATTCACATTTAGGATTCATCTCCCCACCATCCCTCTCTTCTCCCTTTTCACCCTACCCTTTCTTGTGTATTTTTTTTGATCTTGATGAAGGTGGTACTCTATTAATTCCCCTGGACACTCTAACCCTTCTCTGACCATGGATTCCACCATGCCTCTTAGTGTCAAACCTAGAGTGATGGTTTCATAGTAGTTTTGGGATATGTGGTTCAGAAGTCAGTGGCTCTCTAGGTTCTCCTGAGTCGGGTCGCTTATGTCTCCAAACTGAGACGACTTCCTTCTTTGATGGCATTCTAGGTCTCTTCCTTCGAGTTCACAATGGAAGAATATATGTTTTTTTTTCTTATTTTCAGATTTCTTCCCCCAATTTTTAGTGAATGTGTGCTCTATTTTTTTGTAGATGCAGACTGATTTGTGGTATTGTGTTTGGGATCAATCATGACTTAGGGACTTTGGTCCACTATTTTGATGGTCCGATGTGGTTTCTGGCTGGGTCCCCTATCAAGGCCTCATTGTTCTCAACCGTACTGTGGCATCCGAGTCCTGTTATCCTTTCCCATTCAATCTGCTGTGAGGGTCTTCAAGGAGGTCATGGGAGGTACGATTCGAGAATTTGTTGGTCTCTAAGAGGAAAATTGGACCATCAGTGAAAATATATATGTTTCTGATGTTCTATTATGATGGTCTTTTAGAGGTGTTATAGGAGTTCTCAGTGGCAATTATTTGATATGGTCATCGGGTCTGGTGATTATGGTTGATGATGATGAGGGTAGTGTTACCACCAGTGATGTGGTTACTCTATAGGGGATGGATATGGCGGTGAATCTTAGAGTGGAAGTCGATGATGTGATGATTCAACAAGTGATGAGGATGGAGAAATTGTTATTTTGACATGTTATCCTCGATGCAGTTTTACCCTATATGTAGCATGATTTGCGAGATCTGTCATTGACCCAACGGTTCCTATAGCTTTGACTCATTTTGAATTTTGAATATGTGGCCTATTTAATTTTTGAATATGTGTCCTATTGTATGGTTTTTTTGTCACCAATGGTTCCCACTTTATCCTCAATGTGGTTTTTATGAAATTACAGAAAAATGATTTAGAGGTATACATGATTGTCCTGGTGGGTGATCAGGGTCCTTATATTAAGGTATGACTATTGATTTTATTGTTTATACATTTATTCATTATTGATGATATTTTATTGGTATAGTGTAACACCCCATGATTTCATAGTAGGTTATCTCTTCAAAGTAATTCAGTAACTTGCACTACACGCAACACCGAGTTCGAGCGCACCACGACTTACCAAACTAACCGTTCAAAAAGTGTTTGTGAATAATATTAACTGAATTTTGAATTTAATATACTCTATATGATTTTATAATTCATAATTTGTGTTTCTTAGACAAAACATAAGAACAAATGCATTTTTTTAGATAAAAGAAGTTTTTAAAAAAAATGCAATTTTACAGTCTTTTAATGGAGAACACATTTTAAATCCAATATTTGACACTTTTAAATATTAAATTTGACAATATAAATTTCTTCCTCAGAAGCAGGACATAAAAATTTAGTTTGGATAAAGTTTTTGTGTTTTTCTGAAGACTTTAATATTTTGATGAATAATGACAAATACTAAATTTTAATTGAAAACAACTTTTTTAATCAAAATAATTTATAGTGGTAGATTATACATTTGAATGGTTTTTAAGAATAATTAGATAATATTGTTATCATTTAATACAATTAAGGTCATTATAAATAATTTCACATTTAAATTGGACATAAACCCAAGCCAATATTTTGATAGTTTTTACATTTTTTTAAAACCCTGTTTTTTGGTTTTGACAACGGGAATTATTTTTAAATTAATTAATTCAATTTATATGTTTTTAATTTGGTAAAATAGACTTTATTTTTGAATTCTTAATATAAATATTATATTACGGTTAATTTTTGGTATTTTTCTGAAAACATTCAATTTTTTATTAACAGTGAAAAACATTGCGTTATTATTTAAAACCGACTTTTATTTAAATAATTATTTAGTTTTTTTAAATTTATTTTAAGTAAAAATATTTATATAATACATATATATATGTTCAATTTAATTAATTAGATCCATTTTATAATAAGAATAGATGTAAAAAAAATTATTTAACTTTTAACCTTCTTTTACCCACCTTCTAGGCACATTTGGAAATTTGCTAAAAAAGTAATTTTACCGCTTCTGTAAATTTAATTTCAAAAATACAAGAGAAAAAGTTGACATAAGTAAGTAAAATTTTGTTAAATAGGATGCAAATAATTTTTTGTGAATAGTAACTTTTCACTTTTATTTACCACGGTTAAAAGTAAATAGTGCAATTAAAGGAAAATATGATATTATAATTACCCAAACACATTTTCTAATTCTATTTAATATGTTTATTTGGACCAAAAACAACCTTTGGAATAAAATATGATACTTTTGACCCACTTGTATTAGATTAGGACATTTATTATTATTTTATTTAAAGAAGAGTTAAAAGTTTAAAATTCAAAGTTTAATAACTACACCATTTTTAATATAGGGTTATACATAAGATAAATTCAAAAATAAATATTAATTTTAAATATTAAAATATTTATTACATCTAGGTATTTTATTTATAATTTTTAGACATTAAATAATTAAATTTATTTATGACACAATGATGATGCAGTAATTACATCATTAATAATAGAATAAAATAAATTATATTATAAATATTAAAATAAATATAATTTGACAGATTTGATGCATTAAATTAATTTTATAGTTTAATATGACATTTTAGGTTTGATTAATTAACAAAATTTTGAAGTGATAATGTATTTATGACTAACAGAAATAAAATAATAAATAGTGTCAAAATTGACATAAATGAGTTTTTAAAACAAATACTGTATTATTAATTTATATAATTGTCCTAAAAATATAAGGTTCATCCAAAGGAGTTATATAATAATATATATTCCATTAATGAACTACATGGAATTCTCTTGCCATTTCATAGTATGTTTATTAACCGTATAATATAAAAATACAAGGAGACATGGTAAAGGTTATAGTCGTTAACTAAGAGTTAAATGTAAAAGATAAAGTTAATATGGTAACCTCAACTTGCCTGAAACCTATTGGTTGAGAGTATTACGACTCAAAACCACCTAAGGCTCTAAATAAATTCATTTGGATCCATTATAAACCAAATATGAGTGTATAATAATATAATATTTAACATTTTTTGTAAGGTACCCCACACCCCTCTTATAAAAGGGCACTTCTAATTCTCTCAAATTCACACAACCAAATCCATTTGGCTATGTCAAAACCTGCACAAATATCCTCCCAACTATCCTTAACTCAACAGAGGGTCCTTACCTTGATCATAAATCCAACTTAAGAGACCTTTTGTTCAAATAAAAAGGAAGCACCTAAAGAAGAGGTAATAATTTCGTCACCTCTTTCAAAGTTATCTTCTTCTTACACTTTCTATTTCATTGTTATTTCCATACCAAAATAATAATTCCAGTACCTTCTACATACTGTGATGTTATTATAAATATGGTACAACCATATTCATTATTCTATCTATCCTATTATTGATAATGTCACAATGTGAGCGTATGTACGGCTTACCATCTCCACATCGTGGTGTAATTTGTTATTCAACACTATGTTATTTGGATGGATATAATGATGAGTAATATGTATATAAATAATGAAAATAACATGATAATGTCTCTGTAAAATTAATATACCATCAAATTCCACACCTTTTAATCATTAAGTAAATGATATCGCCACTCGTGTGTACGTACGGCTTACCATCTCGAAGACGCAATGATATTCAATTCCACATTCACCATTCAACGATGATTATAAAAATATATATTATTAATAAATATATAATATATGACATAATAATTCTACTGAATATATATACATATGTTTGTATTTATTTATGCATTTACATATATCTTATTTATTTAGTTCCGTTCAATACGATTTGAAAATGGAAACAACGTTTATGCGTTTGTACGGCCTACAGTCTCCATAAATGGTGTTTTCCATTTCATATATCCATCAATAACACATATTTATATTCTAAATATATATGATATATAAATCATGTTTTATATTCTGGAATTATTTAAATCATGATCTACGTGAAATGATCAAGAATATCATGTTAAAACACGTACGATAAAGAAATAAATTATTACCCGAAATGTTAATTTAACATGGAAATAATTATTAAATGTGTAGTATAAAGTGATAAATGAATCATGTATGATATAATAAATATGAATATGGTTCTGGTATAATTTAATAACATACTATGGTCATTATACGGGAGGTTAAACGTACCCTCGATCAAAGGAAAGTGCAAGGTAAGGGTTAATTCCCCAATCACATTATTATCTGAGATTGTTTTTCTGTCAGTATTTTCTTGGACATATTTATTATCCATGTCCATGTTTCATAAAATACCTTTCAAAATTATTATTTTATGGTACTCTTTAACTAAAACCTCATTTTAAATATTTTATATATTTATTCTTCTAAATCTTTTTCAATAACGTCCATGTTTTCAAAATTGATTAAGGATTTATTTATATGGACATGAATATTTTAAAATGTTAATTCCTTTAAAAAGATTCAAAGTGGTAGGGGACACTTTGATTCAAAAATATCTTTTAAATTTATTCATTTATAAATTGTGATACTTTTAAATGATTTCAAAAAAAATATCTCCCTCAAAGGGTTTTACTAATTATTTTCCACTATGTCAACATCCTTTCTGGATAAAATTCTTGATTGAGGTTGATTTATTATAAATAAAATCTTCAATATTGAATTTAATGAGTTATGATATGTTTGAATATGTATGTTCTATTTTTGTACCCTTCATGGTTTATGGTTGAAGTATCAGCATTTTATATACTAGTTTTAATAAGAATGTTATGTTATGTTTCAACATTTTCATACAAGGAATGCAGTGGACTTAGTAAGTGATAGTTGGAACCCACTATAGCTCCTCGATGAATTGGTAAGTCTCTTGAGACAAACTAGCGTCTTGGAACAAGGCCTTGACAAAAATTTTATTTGTTGTCTTGCAATGAGGCCTTGACTATGTGGTAATGATGTCTGGCATTAGGAATTCCCTCATTATGTAATTAATTATTACATGTGATTATTCGACTAGTAGAATATTCATGTGAATTTTTATATGGTAATGTTTTATTTATTTTCTCGATATTATGTTCCTATTTATGTTTAGATGGATTTTTATTTTATTACACATCTTGCCTTAAAATTTTATACCTTCAACTAAATTATTTACCCTTACTGAGCATCTAATCTTTCCCCTTTATTATGTTTTGTTTTCCTGGATTCCAAGAAGTGTATTATGTTTGATATTCAGGGTTAAACTAGGGGAATAATGGCGTCCCCAATGGATTATTTATTTTGTGTATTATGGTTGAATTTTTAATGTAACTTTCATGTATGCAATCTATTTTTGAAGACTACTAAACTGATCGGTTCTTCGGTACTTGATTCCTTGTAATCATGCCAATGTATTAAAATAATGCACCGGCTCTAGGATTATAGGGTCGAGGCATTACAGTTGGTATCATATGAAGTTTTTTACAAACCATGGAAACTATATTAAGAAAAACTCTGATTAGAGAACATTACACTAAGATAGACTTTACAGATTAGTATAGAAGAACTCACTAGAATTTTTGTAATGTAGATATTTTGCGTATTTTTTAAGAAATACATCCCTGTTAGGATACGAACATGTAGAGGCGGCTCTAGAACAGATATAACTAGAAGTGAATGCTCAAAAAAAGTGTTTTGGGTTTGACCTGGGGTATCCTAGAACATGACAATGCGCCTTGCTGCACTCTTGGTTACTACACTCCTAGGGGATATGCTTAGTATAATTCACATTTTCATTACAATCCAATATGAAGGATTTAGGAGTAAATACAACCTAAAAGAAAACAATTTTTTATGATTATAAATAATATGCATAATCTTTTAAATTTACCTTAAGTATTTTACAAGTTTGGAATTATGCATTGAGATTCATAAACTAACCTACTGTATATCATTGTTTAGAAATGGCGCCCAATAGAAGGAATACGAATTCCAAGAATATGCATGATCCAAAGAGTAAGAAAGATCATATATTTCATGGTATTAATCCAACATTTAGAAGGTAAATAGTCTCCCACGTATTATCATACTATGAAGAAATAGTATCCTGAGTTAATAAGATAAGTAAAGAATTCTCTATGTCCTATGGATTTTAAGGGAATCAAAAGAAGAAAAGGATGTTATAGAGAGAAATATGGATAAAGGGAAGAAGGGAAAGAAGGATTTTACCATATGTGAGAATTGAGGAAAGAATCGCCTTTGTAAATTCTTGAAAGGAATGGAAGTTTTTTATAAGTGTGGAGAAAAAGGACACCAAGTATGTGATTGAGAGGGTAAGAAAAAGGATTCATATGTACAATTCTTCATCTGCAAGGAGTCGGGACACTACACGAATCAATGTCCAGATCATCAGAGTAAAACCCCAATGATGCTATTGAATAATAATTAGGTGATTATAGTACCACCTATGAAGAGGAATGACTAATGTTCTTATGTTGTTATTAAAGAATTAGTTCACTTGAGTGTTGTATCAATGATGAACTGGTTTTATGAATTATGAAAATAAATAAGGATTTTATTTCAGTACTATTTCATTGAGGATATCAAATTATATGGTTCTTAGAAAAGTGACTCAATTACAAGTTAATTTTTTTGGAAAATACTTGTTTTAAGGAAATTTAACCCTTAATATAGTTCTAATACTGATGTAGTGATTTTGAAATAAGATATGATTGATTTGGATAGATTATATTTGATATTCTTGACTACTCTGAAACTAATTAATTGTTTGTTTATTTCATTATTGTAGGAGTTTACAAAATTTTTGGATATAAGGGGTATATCTAGAAATATATAAGGAATAAGGGAGAATGAATGTAATCAATATGGCTTTATGGTAATTTAGGGTGTTACAGTGTTTTAAAAGAATATATGATGAAGGTATTCACATGTTATTATGTGGAAAAAATGATCTTCATTAATTTACCTTCCTTATCAATTTTGGACTGTGAGTTTGGATAGAAGTATTTTGGATAAGTATAAAGGTTGGAAAGGATTAAGTTTGAAATTGGATATTATTTTTAATGTTAAATAATTTATTAAGATTATTTTTGGATAGTTATAAAAAAGACAACCTGGAGGTTGAGTGACAATCCGCCACGTCCGGCAAAGCCGCGAGATTTGAACCCACAATTGAAGGGAGACAAGGGTGCATCACCAACCACTGACCAACATAATGTCCTTGTTTATATAATGTAGTTTTTTTAAATATTTTGACAAATGAATTATAAATTCATTATTTTTGGAACCCTATACAGTTAGGATAAACAGAATATTTTTTAATTCTATTATATTTAGGAGTGAAAGACGAGTTTGTGGTAGGAATTAGTTGAAGGATTCAACTCTACTTGTCGAGTATATCTTTTTTCCTCTTATTCTCTGAATAAATAAAATATGTAACTTTAGGGAATGTATCTTAAAAGAAATTATCCCAATACCTTATGTTTTGTTGAACTGATGATATTTTAAATCGTAATATATTGATGGCTTTAAGGCCGTCAATTTTACACTTGTTTGTGACTGATGACCTCAATCATTACATGTAAATATTTGCGTTTTACTCTAATTATGTATCTCTAATTCCCACCAATGTTCTTCTAATGGATATCATAATTTAGTGGTGACTTTTTCATTTTCCTTTCCCTCTAATTAGGATGAAATTTTATTAACCCAATTTCAGATGTCGGTTTTCCACAAAGGTATTTTTCTATTTTTAACCTTTTATTTTCAAAGAAAAATTTCAAATTGTGAGGGAACAATTTATTGAAGGTGGATAGAATGTAACACCCCAAGATTTTATAGTATTCTATCTCTTCAAAGTAATTCAATAACTTGCACTACATGCAGCACCGAGTTCGAGTGCACCACGACTCACCAAACTAGCCGTTCAAAAAGCGGTTCTGAATAGTATCTATGAATTTTTAATTTTATATACTCCATATAATTTTAGAATTCATATTATGTGTTTATTAGACATAATATAAGAAAAAAATCAGTTTTTTAGATAAAAAAAGTATTTTCCTAAAAATGACATTTTACCGCCTTTTAATGGAGAAGCCTTTTAAATCCAATATTTGACACTTTTATATATTCAATTTGACAAAATAAACTTCTTATTTACAATAAGAACTTAAAAACATAGTTTGGATAAATTTTTTGTGTTTTTCTGATAGCTTTAATATTATGATGAATAGTGAAAAATACTAAATTTTAATTGAAAACAAATTTTTTAATCAAAATAATTTATAGTGTTAGATTATACATTTTAATGGTTTTGAAGTATAAATAGATTATATTTTTTACATTTAAGACAATTTAGGTCATTATAATTAATTTCATATTTAAATTTGATATAAAAACATGTCAATCATTTGATAGTTTTTACTTTTTAGAAAAACCAACTTTTTGATTTTGACAATGTGAATTAATATTAAATTAAATAATTCAATTTCTATGTTTTTAATTTGGTAAAATAGATTTAATTTTTTAATTTGGAATATCAAAATTAGCTTAGAGTGAATTTTCATTATTTTTCTGAAAACAATAAATTTTTTATGAATAGTGAAAACACAACGTTATTGTTTAAAACTGAATTTTATTTAAATAATTATTTATTTTATTTAAATTTATTTTAATTCAAAATAAATCTTTAATAAATATATACATTCAATGTAATTCATTAAATCTATTTTTATAATATGATTAGATGTATAAAATTTTATTGAACTTTTTACCATCTTTTATCCACCTTTTAGGCACATTTACAAATTTGCATAAAACATAATTTTACCGCTTCTATGAATTGAATTTTATAAATCCGAGAGACAAGATTGAAGACAGTAAGTAAAATTTGTTTCAATATGAATAAAATAATTTTTGGTGAATAGTAACTTTTGTCTTTTATTTACCACGGTTAAAAGTAAATAGGGTAATTAAAGGTAAAAATTATATTATAAATACCCTAACACATTTACTAGTTTTATTGGATAAGTGTATTTCAATCAAAAACAAACTTAGTAATAATATAGGATCCAGTTTATCAACTTGGATTAGATTGGGTCATTTATTATTTTTTTATTTATAGAAGAGTTAAAAGTGTAAAATTCAAAGTTTATTAACTAAACAGTTTTTAATATAGGGTTATATATAAGATAAATTCGACTATAAATATTCATAATAAATATGAAAAGATTTCCTATATAATGGTATTTTTTATTTTTTTAGACATTAAATAATTAAATTTATTTATGGAACAATGATGATGCAGTAATTAACTTATTAATAAAAGAATCAAATAATTGATATTATAAATATTAAAATAAATATAATTTGTTAGTTTTGATGCATTATAATAATTTTTTAGGTTAATATGACATTTTAGGGTTCGTTAAGTAATTTTTTTTTCGAAATGATAATTTTTTTAGGACATCATCAAAAATCAAATACTACATAGTGTCAAAATTGACATAAAATATTTTTAAAACAAATACAATATTATTAAATTATATAATAGTCATAAATATCTAAAGATCGGCAAAAATAAATATATAATAATATATATGTCATTAATGAACCACATGGGGTTCTATTGGAATTTTATTGTATGTTTATTAACTATATAATATAAATATACAAGGAGACATGGTAAATGTTAAACTATTTAACTAAGAGTTAAATCTAAAAGATAAGGTTAATATGGTAATCAAAACATGTATAAAACCTATTTTTTGAGCGTATATATACTCATAACCACCTAAGTCTTTAAAAAAATTCATATGAAGCCATTACAAACTGAATATGATAGTATAATAAAATAATATTTCATGTTTTTTCTCATGGGCCCCTCACCCCTTTTATAAAAGGGCACTTCCCCTTCTGTCAAATTCACACCTCCAAAGCCATTTGGATCAGCCAAAACCTGCCCAAATATCCTCCCAACTATCTTTAGTTTAACATAGAGGCCTTCCCTTGATCATAAATCCAACCTAAGAGCCCTTTTGTTCAAATCAAAAGGAAGAACCTAGAAAAGAGGTAATAATTTCATCACCTCTTTCAAAGTTATCTTCTTCTTCCACATTCTATTTCTCTGTTATTTCCATACCAAAATAATAACTCTCATATATTCTAAATTTAGTGATGTTATTATAAATATGTTAGATCCATACTCATTATTCTATCAATCATATGAATGATAATGCCACCATGCGTGCGTACGTATGGTTTACCGTCTCCACAACATGGTGTAATTTGTTATTCAACACTATGTTATTTGGATGGATATAATGATGAGTAATATGTATATAAATAATGGAAATAACGTGATAATTTCTCTTCAAAATTAATATACCATCCAATTCCACACATTTTAATCATTAAGGAAATGATATCGTCGCTCGTGTGTACATACTGCTTACCGTCTCCACGACTCGATGCGATTCATTTCCACATTCACCGTTCAACAATGATTATAAAAAATGTATTATTAATTATTATGTGATATATGAAATAATAATTCTACTGAATATATATATATATATATATATGTAATTATGTATTTAAATATATCTTATTCACTTAGTTCTGTTCAATATGATATGAAATCAGAAACAACATTTATGCATACGTACGACCTATCGTCTTCATAAACAGTGTTTGGCATTTCATATATCTATATATTATACAGATATATATATTATAAATTTAAATGATATATAAATCATGTTATATATTCTGTAAGTATTTAAATCAACATCTAAGTGATACGATTAATAATAACAAGTTAAAACATGTACGCTAATGAAAGAAATTATTAACTGAAAAGTTAATTAAACATGGAAATAATTATTAAATGGTCAATATAAATCCATAAATGAAAAATTTATGATATAATAAATCTTAATATGGTCCTGGTATAATTTAATAACATAAAATGGTCATTATACAAGAGGTTAAACATACCCTCGACTAAAGGAAAGTGCAAGGTAAGGGATAATCTCTCAATCTCATTATTATCCGAGATGGTTTATGTGTAAGTATTTTATGGTAAATATTTATTATCCATGTCCAAGTTTCATAAAAGTATTTTCAAAATTATTCTTTTAAGGTAATATTTAACCAAAAAATCTTTTTATATGTTTTAATTATTTATTCTTCAAGATATTTTTCATTAATGTCCATGATTTCGAAATGGTTTTAAGGATTTATTTATACAGACATGAATGTTTTAAAATGTTTATTCCTTTAAAAAGTTTCAAAGTGGTATGTGAAAATTTGATTCAAAAATATATTTTAAATTTCTTCCTTCATAAATTGTGAGACTTTTAAATTATCTCATAAAAAATATATATCTCTCAAAGGTTTTTACTAAATATTTTCAACTATGTCAACATCCTTTTTGGATATTATTATTTATTGAGGTTTATTTATTATAAATTCAATCTTAAATATTTTATTGAATAAGTTATGATATGTTTGAATGTGGATATGCTATTTTTATACCCTAAATGGTTTTTGGATGAAGTATTGTCATTTCATATTCTAGTTTTAATACGAATGTTTATGTTCTATTTCAACATTTTCATATGAGGAATGCAGTGGACATAGTAAGTGATAGGTAAATCCCACTATAGCTCCATGATGCATAAGTAGGTATCATGAGACAAACTAGTGTCTTGGAACAAGGCCTTGACAAAAATTTCATTTGTAGTCTTGGCACGAGGCCTTGACTATGTGGTAATGATGTTCGACGTTAGGCATTCCCTTATTATGAAATGAATTATTACATGTGATTATTTAATTATTATAATATCCATGTGCATGTTTATATAGAAATGTTTTATTTATTTTCTCAATATTATGTTCATGTTTATGTTTAAAAGGATTTTGTTTTTATTTGACATATTTCTTTAAAAGTTTAAAGCTTCCGCTAAATTATTTATTCTTACTGAGCATCTGAGCTCACCCCTTTCTTATGTTTTTTCCCATGATTCCAAGAATTGTATTATGTTTGATATGTTGGGTTAAGATTGGGTAATAATGGAATTCTCAATGGATTATTTATGTTTTGTTATATGTTTTAATGTGTAATGTAACTTTCATGTGTGTAATCTATTTTCGAAGACTACTAAACTGACCGCTCTTTTGGGACTTTATTCCTTGTAATCATGCCAATGTATTAAAATAATGCACTGACCCTAGGCTTGTGGGGTCGGGGAGTTAAATATAGGCTTACTCTTATGGTATTCTTTTCACAAGTTTGGTTATTTTTTATTATTTTTTAATTTCATTGAGGGTATAGTGAAGGTACCGGGGTGTGTGATGGATGAATATGGTTCAGAGATATAAATTTTTTCCCCAGTTATCAATAAAACTAAATTTTTTAGTGAATCACAACCCAATACAGCCGAGGATCTCAGGTGAATTATTTTAAATTAAAAAATAAAAGTAAAAAATACATCATTCAATTTGAAGTTGTCTTTTTTAATCAATCATCCCCATTAATTGTTTTGTTGGAACCAATGATATTATTTTTTGGAAATGGATTCTAGTTTGTGTTTGTTGTCAGTCAACATTGGGTTGGTTAGGGAGCTTTCAAGGCAAGTGATGTTACAGTATAAGTTAACTACAGTGTTGAAGGTGGAACATTTCCCAGTGTTTTCCAATTTTTTTGGCACAAAATCAGGATGCAAATGAAAGCTTTGAAAACGGTGGTTTTTTTGGATTGAATCATCATAAAATATGGTAAAGTAATGGGTTTTGTGGAGAATTGGTTTCGCAAAGGCTGGGATTCACTAAGGTTTGGAGAAACATGAAAAAAGAATCAGAAACGGTGCAATAGATTGATGGTAATCAATAAAACTATGAGAAGATTTATGATAGGGTTGAATTTTAATGGAGATTCATGAGTGAAGGATCTTGAAAAAATGGTTTTTGAGTTTCAAAAAAACCACTAGAGGCATGGGAGCATCGAGAAAAGAAGAGCCTATAAATATGAGGCTACCACCACTTCATTCTACAAGAAAAGTTTTGGAGTAAAGGCTGAATCACTGTAAATTTGGAAATTCCAAGAGCTTCATGAATGAAGTATTAAAAGTGATCTTGAGCATCGTGAAAAACATATCTACTCTTGAAAAATCCATAGGTATCTAAGAAAAATGAGTTTCTCAATGATGAGTTATTCCATGATGACTAAGTGAGCTTCGTGAAGTAATTTTGTTCTATGAAGGTAGTTTTCTTTGTGAAGGAAGAGAGCTTAATGAACGAGCTCTGTGAACGCCAGTATTGAACATCATGTTTAAGTGAATTGTGCTTTTAGGTTCATCCATTTCAAACTTTGATTCAATTAGAGACTCAGGTTAGTTAGGGACAAAGTCTTAAATTCCAATCTACTGAAGTGAAATTCAAGTCTTTAAATTGAGTGAGACTTCATCTGAAGTCATGAGATAGGGGGATTTGATGGAAGTGTTCTAAGGGAGGCAGTGCACTATCCCTAAAATCTTATAAAGGAAGTGTTCCTGGCATTGAGTGACTATGTCTGAACTTAGGTATTCCACAATTAGTGAAGATTAGTGGACTTAGGTATGCCTTATACATTTTCGGTGTATGATCCTTGGAGTATCTGTAAGTGGTGAACCAATTAAAATTATTTTTTTTATCTCTGAATGTGAATGTTTGATTACTGCAGGATTACACAAGACAAGTTTAACTTGTTCCTACCAACAAGGAAACAAGATAAGTCGCTTTAAAAGAATAAGATGACACCCTGATTCACCTATCCCCTCTTAGAGTGTTTCATGGTCCTGCAAATTTTTTAAAGAAACCAAATATATATCCCTATATATCATTCACATGAACTTTTAAAGTCTATGGGAGAATTTATAATCAAATTTTTGGTGCTACTGTGATTAGTGGAGCGTTATGACATCTATCCATGATGGATATCTTCAATCTATATCTTGGAATGAGATCATATATCACTAGGAAGTGGGATAGGGGGAGAGGATCTCTCAAAACTATGATATGTATAGTATGCCACTTGAAAGACTCATCTAACATATATAGTGGGGTATAATTACCCAAAAGGCTCCCCGATCCCATAAAAATCATTACCCACTAAATAAGTCATAAACAATGTGTTATTACCAACTAAATTAGTCATAAACATAATTTATATTTTTATCACTTACTAGTAATATAATAAATATATTGTGTGATAAAATTGATCCATTAACTCAACTCGTTGCTCCCACAAATATTAAATGAATCTTGAAAATTAATATAATATTCATTCATATAATATTGTCTGCATATTTTCTTTAATGATTGAAAATATATTTAACAAATAATTCCAATACTAATTATTATAAATTTAAATAATATGAATTTATATATTTCATGGCGATCATATATTCTTGGACATATCCTAGACCATGTTGTGGGGCCCACCATGACCAATACTTCCATTCATCATAATAGGGAATACTTATGAATAAACTATATGTGTGGCCCTTTAGGAAATACTTTTGAAAGTAGTGAATATTATTCACAGACCCTGAGTGGAGTCTAGAAACCCATCAGGACCCCTAAAGAGATAAGGTATGGTTATATAAATTAAAACCTTTCCTAAACACACACGTCAAAGAATATAATCTATTTGTATCATGATACCTCATAATGTAGGACATGCACTATGTCTCATCATCCTTTTCTTGGTATATTATTTTTTGGTCAAACTAGATAGACATACCTTATTCTACCATGGACATGGATTTAGTGAAGGTATTATCATCCTGATCAACTAGGCCTGATATATCACATTATTTTAGATGTGAAAAACTCTATCTTTATTATTCCATTAATGCCATACTACCAATGACGCACCCAATGCAAGCTACCTCACTACAAATTTAAAAGACATATTTCTTATTTACATGCATGTACATTTTAAAATAGTATAAACTGATAGTAATCTCAAGTTGAGGGACCATTACACATTTACATAGATATGAGCTACCAATGATACCTAAAACATGTGGTGTTATTATTAGCAGGTCAGTTCTCATGATCTAATCTACTTGATATCACCAAGTAAATACTTCAAGAGAATAAGTATCATTGCTTATGATCCACAAGAACCTAAAACAACGTTTTTGTCCAGTTAATATGACGTTTCTAGACCATAGGAATTATATTTAAGATTAATGTCATATTATATCTAGGGTCACATTATAGCCTGGGAACTTCTATAACCTTGGATATGAAAAGTAATCTATATACATTACCATATAAATAGTGTATTTTTAAATATAAACACTATTATGGTAAGTGTACATCATTCACAACTCTTTGTATACATGATGCGATAATAAAAAAGTACTATTTTGTTGGGTCTTGATAACCCGCTATTAAAACACTCCCACTTGCACTAGACACAACTTTCGAATGAACCTTTTTAGATCTCACATGATTAGATAATTCTTATATTGAGTTATTTATTTAGTTATTATTCTTGTCACATCTTTGATGCATGAATATTCTACTATCTGTGACCTTAACTCCTTGAGTAAGACTCCTTAAAAGATGGTGTCCCCATGTTAATTCCTTTTTTTCCACCGTTGTAAAATTGACATCTTTTCTAGTAATAGTAGTAGGATTAACATAATTTATATAATGATAAAAATTTACTTAATTGGTTTGATTCCAATAACTATAAAAAATCATTGTGTTTTACGCATCTTCTTTTACTACATCAGATGAAAAAACACACTCATTAATTTTATATATGACTACCACTATCTTGAATGAGATTATATTTCTCATTAATTTACTCTAAGTATAATATTAGATTATATTGATCCCAAGTAAGACTAATTTATTCCCCATTAAACTATTATCCCTTCCTTTCGAAATACCAATCATATACCTCTTGTACTATATCAAGTACAATTGGATAGTTCTGACAACTTCTCATGTATTTTTCTTGGATATAACCAATATTTAGCAACCATTATGTATATATTGGAAATATCACATTTTTTACACAGCATGGAGTATATGATTGATCCATAATGGAAGCATGTGTAATTCAACTGGCCACATTAATCTCCTCATACATCTCATACATGTCATCAATGAGGGATTTATGCCATGTGACATTAATAACAATTATTTTTTGAATTGTTCCTACTTTTATTTTTCAATAACTTTTCAGCATATTTACATTGACTAGGTCTATGTATCCCATCATATCTACCTCGCTATATCTCATTCTCTAAAACTTTGGTTACCACTCTAAGTCAATCTTTGGAGATAATCTATTATTATATCCTTAATTAATTGTAACACCAATGGTTGTTTTCAATATGTTACCAAACATATTTTCCCAGGAAAAATATCACACTCCAACTGACCTATTATAGATTAATGTAAAAAAATTAATTCTAGATGAAGATTATATGATATTACTATTTAATTCAAACCAAAATAGGATCTCACGAACTTACACCCCTTATTAGAACTCTATGGTGTCACAAAACCTTTCTATTTTTTCATATTGAGGCCTTCCAGGATTTTTGGTGATTTAATCCCTTTGATTAAATTTTTTAGGTGATCCATATTTCTTTATGGATATAAAGCACTTTTTGGCTGATTTCATGTTTCAAGGTACAAAAACATTATTTTATTCAATTTTTTTTGAACCCTAGATGATTTTTTCATCAAATCCAAGAATGTTTAGTCGGGAATTCTGGTGAAACCTGACTACAAGTCGTGTGGTGGGATGAACACATGACATGTAACCCCCTCCGTGGTGGAGGATAGGGTTTCAGAATAGCTAAGGATAACATGACATGTAGTCCTCCCATGCTATATGTACTCCTTCCCCATATGGGAACCAATGTGAATGATTACATGAGCTGGAAACCATGTTGAAGTACACTTCTAGGCACACGACTGTGTACTCATGTAAACAGACACATGGTCTACTACCCAGACATGGATATCAATACAAAATTTTGTCCTTGTTAGCCTAAGGATTTTACATAGTCCACCAACTTGGATTTTAATACATGGACATGGTGTGTAGTCCATGTACACAATGTGTAGCATGGGCAGTGGCTTCTTTGATGGATACTGAGTTGACCATCAAACATAGATGGGTAGTTATGACAACCCTGCTCTTTATTACACACATAAACATGGTTTATTACATAAAATTAACTTTATAAAACATATATTATCAAGAGTTATAGTGTCCTTTGGGCTTAGGATCTTTACATAACAACTTATAACATGAAATACAACATCTTTATTAAAAACTTCTTTTACATGACCACTACATTCCCTCTTACATAACATTTCATAGAATAACATGAGGACATGCATAAGAAAAGGGTGAACTATAAATCCCAATAAGGGAATAAACATGGAATAACACGAGGAATACAATACATGTTATAAAATTGGCATATCAATGGATCATAAGAGAAACATGAACATAAAGGCATAATAAAGCATGATAATCATAACATGGAAATGTGGCAAAAAAATTTAACCTGATTTTAGTATGAGCCAAGGATCATTGAACATGGAGCATGAGTAAACCCTAATTGCACTTGAATTATCATGAGTAAACCCTCATTTCACTTGTTTTATCATGATACTAATCTTTACCCAATGCATTGGAGCGTTATCAGGGTGCACCCTTCTTAAACAATTCATTTCATGCATAAATGTTCCACATGGATCATATAACAGGGATTAATTAAACCTTTTAATTTATTCTAGGATAAAGGAAATGTGGAATTCATATATGAAACACTATAATCAAAACATAAATTTGAATAAATTTTAATACATTTGATTGAGAAATGGGCATGGTATTCACTACATAATGACATTGGCATGAAAAATCGCAGTGCAATTTCGACAGCGTAATAACGTGACATAAGAATTCATAAAAATGGTTGATTAGAGAAAAATGGGTGTCTCATCACATGTACATGAAATGGATAGTAAGGTTATTATATAGATACATGTCCCAACAAATGTAATGGAAATTAGATTTATAATAAAAAATAATTTCTTGAAATTGAATGAGAAGAGAAAATTTCCTTACCGAATTTTGGCATGGTAACGGGTGTACACGGATGACATTAATCAGAGAGAAAGTTGTCTCTCATTATCCAAACATAAATAGGGCATTATGGGGGAGGTGAAAAATCATACCCCAATATTTTTAATTGAAATAAAAAGGGTATAACAACATAATGAGATTGAGACAAAAATGAGAACAGAGGAAACAACATACTTGGAAGTGTGATCCCAAAGGCTTGAGAGAGGATTTAGAGAGGCTTATGTGGAGATTGGGGAACCATGGGAGGATTATAGAGAGAGGAGGGAAGGGGTTGGTAGAACTCCAAAGGTTTTGAGTGTAGAGGAATTGGGAGCTTGGGTGGGTTTATATAGGAAAGGAGCGGAAATTCTTTAATATTTAGGTTTGGGTCACCACTCATTAAACAAATCAATACCACAAACCAGCCCATGGTTTTTGCCCATGGTTTTTGACAAAGTGGATTAGAAAACAGTATTTTATAAGGCCAGTGGTACAACTTCTTTATATATTGTGGGTTATTAGGTGGGGGTGAGTCACACTCTCAAGGAAAAAAATTTAAAAAGACAAAATGTTTTATAAGTTTTGGAGGGTCCACTAAAGCTTTGTAAAATAAATCAAACAACCCTAAAATCACATTATTTTAATGGTAAAACATATATTGGACGAAAATATCGTTTATAGTATTTTATTACATCACTATTTGGTCATTATGGTGTCATAAAACACATTATATATTTAAACGGTATTTAATTTTTACCCAAAAATTAGACTGTCTAAGAAATTTATGAAAAATTTACCATTGGATAATTTCAATGTCCTGATTAAAAAAATAATATTAATTTTATTTAAATAAATTTATAAATATGTTAATATTTACTTTTAATATAAAAACCAACATTTTTCGAAAATTCATGTGTTTTGACAATTGCGGCTTTCAAACCGTAATAAAAATTACAATTGAATTCATAAAATTATATGATCATTTATATTTAATAATAATTAATTTAATTATAATAATTTTTTATTAAAATATTATTTAATTCAAAAATCCATTAATTCATCAAAATAGAATTCTTAGTTGAATATTAACTAAAAATACTATTTATGCTTTAAAAACTATGTACAAAGTAACAATAATTAAATTAATGCACATTATTTATAAAAAAATAATGTACACAGTCATAGTGTTAGGATCTTGTTACATAACCCCTTATAACACCCTCATAAGACTAAAGGGTAAGGTGTGCGATGGTGATAGACTCTTGGGAGGGCTCATATTATATCACTCGGGTGGTAATCTCTATTAACTTCCATTTCTCTCGTAGTCGGTTCAGCTCAAGATTAATGTGTTCAAGCTTGGCTTGGGCTTAGTCAAGATCAAAGACCAATTATTCCACCTCCTTTCTGAGCTCTGACAAATGGGCTTCATATGGGGAAAGTCTACTAGATGAGGCCTTTGCTTCCTTTTTCTGAGTAAATCAGATTTGTTAAATACCATATCTATACTAATCATTTGATCACTATTCAATGGCTATATTAGCAACGATCACATTTTTTAATGGTATTATAAAAATCCAAATCATAAAACCAAATAAGTTCACAAAAAATTTTACTTATTGAGACATTTAAATAGATCAAGGCGGATTTCAATTAATGAATGTTTGGGTCATTTCAATCTTCCCCCCTTAATAAATTTCAACCTTGAAATTTACATTTCCCACACTAAAATGGATATGGGTAACTCTACTTCATTACTTCCTCCGATTCCCACGTCAATTCTTCAAGCTTGTGAATTTTCCACAACACCTTGATGAGTCGCATTGTCCTATTTTGTAGAACATTCTATCTATGATCTAAGATATTCACTAGTTTCTCCTCGTAAGAAAGATCATACTCCAACTGTACCACCTTTTAACAGAGTAAATGTGAAGGGTCTAGTATGTACTTTTTTAAGAGGGATACATGAAACACATAATGTACTTTGGCCATAGTAGGTGAATGTGCTAGTCGATAGGCCACAACCCCGACACAATCAAGAATATCAGATAGGTCGATGTACCTAGGACTTAACTTACCTTTCTTTCCAAACCTCATGACCTTATTCCATGGAGATATGCATTGAAATACCATATCTACAACTTTAAACTCAAGGTCTTGTCCACGGTTAGCTTCATAACTCTCCTATCGACTCTGGTCTTCCTTGATATGTTGTTGAATGGTTTTCACCTTCTCCAATATCTTTTCAACCATTTCTGGTCCTAGCAGCTTACGCTCACTGACTTCATCCCAACACGCTGGAGTTATGCACCTTTTCCCATAAAGGGATTCATATAGAGCCATTTGGATGCTCGAGTGGAAACTGTTATTGTATGAAAATTCAACCAGTGGAAGATGTTGGTCCCATCCTCCTTTGAATTACATTAATTAAGATCTCAACATGTCCTCACGTGTTTAGATAGTCATCTCGGATTGGCCATTGGTTTGAGGATGATAGGTTGTACTTAAGTTTAGTTCAGTATCCAGAGTATGTTGAAGATTCTTCCAAAACATAGAGGTGAATCTTGGATCTCAATCGAATACAATAGACAGTGGTACACCATGCAACCTTACCACTTACCTAATATATATATATTCTAGTTAATCTATTGATAATTCCTCCGGAATAGAAATAAAGTTTTTAGAATTGGTAAGACGATCTACAACATCCCATATTGCATTTTTTCCTTTGGATGTCTTCGGAAGTCCTGTGAAAAAGTCAATTGTTATGTTCTCCCATTTCCATGATGGTATGGATAATGGTTGCATCATCCACTTAGACTTCTGCCTCTCTGACTTCACTTGCTGACACACTAGCCACATTGATTTAAAGTCCGCAATCTCCCTTTTCATATTGCCCCGCAAAAAGTGTTCTCTGAGATCTCGATACATCTCTGTGTTCCCTAGGTTAATAGAGAAGGTTTGGCTCTGTGAGTCATCCAAAAGATCCTTCTTTATCTCTGGATTGGATGGTGCACATAATCATGACCCGAATCTCTCAATTCCATCCTTGTCGACCACAAACTCTGAGGATTTCCAATTTCTGATAGCTTCCACCCGTTTCATAATTTCCACATCCTTTATTTGAGCATCCTTTATTTTCTCCAAAGGAGACGGTTGACCAATCATTTGTGAAAGGATTGATGACTTTCCCTTCTTCATGATTCCCATGTCTATCTTTATCAAATCTAAGCAGATTGGATCCTTCTCGATTCTCATCAATGAAAGAATTTTTGGGTCCTTTCTACTTAGAGCATCTTCCACCTTGTTCTCTTTCCCAGGGTGGTAATGGATGGGGCAATCATAGTCTTTGATCAGCTCTAACCATCTTCGTTGGCACATGTTCAACTCTTTCTATGTGAATATATACTTGTGGCTTTTGTGGTCCATATATATTTCACACTTCACCCAAAAGAGATAATGACTCCAAATTTTTTAAGTGAATATCACGGTATCCAACTCCAGATCATGTGTTTGATAATTCTTCTCATGAACATTCATTTTCATTGAAGCATAGGAAATTTCTTTGTCATTTTGCATCAACACACATCTGAATCCCTTCTTAGAAGCATCACTAAATACCACAATTAGTTAAACACTAGTGGATAAAGTGATCACATGCACAATGATAAGCCTCTTTTTCAACACCGTGAAGCTTTATTCACATTCATCACTCCAAGAAAACTTTACTCCCTTCTGAGTCAGCTAGTTAAGAGGTTTGGAAAATTGTGAGAAATTTCTCAAAAATCATAAATAATATCCTATTAATCCCAAAAAGCTGCGGATATATATTACCTATATTGACCTCGACCATCCCTCTATTGCAGCTGTCTAGGAGGGATCCGCAGATATCCCATTACTTGTGCTGATATGGCGTAAGAATGAGACCTCCTTCAACCATAACTCACAGTTGCTGTAATTTTCATAGAGCTTATCCATTCACAAGGTCCCTAGTATAGTTCTTAGATGCTCCTCATGATCCTCCTTGGTTTTGGAGTATATTAGAATATCATCTATAAAGACTACCAAAAATTTGTCGAGGCAATCTCTAAAGACTCTATTCATTAAGTATATGAATATTTCTGGAGCATTAGTGAGTCTGAAAGAAATTATTATGAATTAATAGTGCCTGTATCTTGTACGAAATGCAGTCTTGGGGATTTTATCCTTCTTCACCCTTAATTGATAATATCCCGACCGCATATCCACCTTGGATAAGTATTGTGCTCCATGCAGCTGCTTGAACAATTCATCAATTAGTGGGAGAGGATACTTATTCATTGTCATGATTTTGTTAATCTCACGATAATCGATGAAAAGACACATTGATCCATCCTTATTCTTGATTAAGAGGACTGGTGCACCCCATGGTGAAGCCCTTGGGTTTATAAACCCTTTATCCAGATTCTCCTATAGTTTTTTATTCTGCTCCTCAAGCTCCACAACATCCATTCTATACAGAGTCTTGGATATTAGAAACTCCCCAGGTATAAGATCAATTGAGAATTCAACATCTCTTTTAGGAGGAAGAGCAGGAAATTCCTCAGGAAGCACTTCAACGAATTCCCTCACAATAGCCATGTATTCAAGGATGGTTGCTTCCTTAGACTCAATCATCTGAACCAGATACATGTTCTCATAGTGCAGTAATATCCATGCTTGAGATTATGGAGCTAAATAAGATTCATCGTCCTCCTTGTACTTGTATAAAATCGGGGGTCGATTCTCCATATGGAGAGTGATTTCCCTCTCATGGAAATTTATGTTGTCTCTAAATAAGGACAGCCAATCCATGCTGATAATTGCATCAGATTACACGAGAGGGAGTATGAAAAGGTTCGCTGGGAAGTTCAGTCCACAAATTATGATAGGGGAGGAGTTATATTCATGGGATTCAATGATTGCCCCATTTTCTATACTCACTGACATATTTACTTCCATTATTTGTGGTTGTACTGGGATTGTTCCACTAAACATTCAGGATATAAAAGAATTTGTAGAACCAGAATCAAAAAGTTTTTTAGACGTTCTTGAATGAATAACTAGCATACCTATCACCACTTCGTTGTTATGGTTCACTTCAGCGATAGTGAAGGAAAAATATATCCCTTTCTACCTCGGAGGTTGTTGGTTGCCTCCGAAAATCCTTGGCTTAGGGAATTGATTTGAAAAGTGCCCTGGTTATTTGCATTTGAAGCAATGAACAACACATTGAGAGTCGAACAAATCATTCATCTCCTCTGTTGTAGCCGCAGGTTTTTATTACCGACAGTTAATAGCATGGTGCCCTTCACTTCCACACCTAAAGCATTTCCTCGACCCCTTCCGGAAATTTTCGGGGTGCTTTTTTCCACACCTTTGGAAAGTGGGGTATTTGATCTTCTTAGAACCATTGTATTTATCCGTCGAACCACTAGAATTGAAGTCCACCTTATGCTTCTTATCCCCATGATACCCCTGAAATTCTCCGATCTCCATTTCAACCTTGAGGGCACATCAGACAATTTACTCATATTTGTCGAAGTCACGGATTTCGAGTGCTTTCCGTAGGCTAGGTTTCAGCTCACTAAAAAAGCAGTCAACCTTGAATTCGAAGGTAACGACAAGGTCGGAGGCATATCGTGGAATCCTTTTGATATTTTCCTCATACGCTCTGACAGATTCGTTGTCTTTTTTGCTTTAGGGCAAGGAAGTCCCTTTCTATCTTAAGTCGGAGGGTGTGTGGAAAATATTTATCGAAAAACATCTTCCGGAAATCCTTCCATTCCAATGCCTTGATCTCACCCTTAGGCTTCATATTTTTGATCAACGTCCACCATTGATCAGATAAACCCTCCATTTGATAAGAATCCATGAGAACTGTCTCTTGTTCATAACATTGAAGGATGGATAAAATCTTTTCAATGAAGTTGATCCATTGTTCAGTGATTGAGGGATCAGATGATCCATTAAAAGTAGGATGCCTTTGTCTCATGAAGCTCTCGATAGAGAGTTGTCCTTACTTAGGGGGGTTTGAACGTTCCTCTTGACCCGTGTTTCTATTTAAATCATGAGTTAACTGAGAGTGAAGCGTGACAATGTTCGTGATTCCCACTCCCATCTGATTGGGCATCTCATTATAACAATCATCACATTGATCTTCACATCAGTTGTTAGCCTGAGTCCTCCTATTACCGGACATTGGCTGGAATAAAAGGAAAGTTAGGGGTAACACATAAATGGTAATCCAAGGACAAAACTGATGACATATAAATAAATTTTATTTCCTTAACTTATGAATCTATAGGCATCAATCTATTCTATTCATGATCTACTTTCATACATATATTCTTAGGGGAATTTTTTTCATTCCCATAATAAGGGTTTATACTAAGCTTGTGAATTTACCAAAAAAATATCCCCCGGGAGTGTCGTATCCAAGAGTGCCTCAAGGATCATTTTCGTGCACGAGTTCCCGTTCGAGTCTATCTCAAAGCGGTGTTTTTGGGTTTTACCCCTAGGATACATCTGTGCCAGAGCAGCCTCTACCTGCTCGTATCCATACAGAGATGTATTTTCTTGATAAACCAGTAACTCAATACTCACTAATAATTAGGGAATTTTTTATTATACTTATTATTTTCTCTAAGTCTCCACTAGGGTTTTTAAATCCTAATCACAAAAAAAAACTAAACCTATACTCTAATACCAACTATGACAAACCTGCTCTTTATTACACACTTAAACATGATTTATTGCCAAAACATCACATAATACAACATATAATATCAAGAGGTCTAGTTCCTTTGGGGCTTAGTATCTTTACATAACAACTTAGAACCTTAAATACAACATTTTTATTGAAAACATCCTTTACATGACAACTATATCCCTCGTACATAGCATTGCATAAGATATCACGAGGAAATGCATAAGAAAAGGGTGATCTATAAAGCCTAGTAAGGGAATAGACATGGAATAACATGAAAAATACAATACATGTTAGAAAATTGGCATATCAATGGATCATAATAGAAACATGATCATAAAGTCATAATAAATCATGATAATCATAACATGGAAATGTGGCAACAACATTTAACATAATTTTAGCATGAGCCAAGGCACATTGCACATGGAGCATGAGTAAAACCTAATTTCAATTGAATTAGCACGAGTAAACCCTCATTTAACTTGACGTATCATGATACTAATCTTTACCTAATGCATTGGATAGCTATCAAGGCCCACCCTTCTTAAACATTTCTTTTCATTCATAAATGTGCCACATGGATCATATAACATGGATTCATTAAACCTCGTCATTTATTCCATGGTAAAGGAATTTTGGAATTTATACATGAAACACTATAATAAATATGTAAATTTTCATAATGGTGAATACCCTTGATTGGGAAATGGGCATGGTATTCACTACACAATGACATTGGCTTGAAAAATCGCGGTGCAATTTCAGCAGCGTAACAACGTGATATAAGAATTTATAAAAATGGATGATGAGAGAGAAATGGGTGTCTCATCATATTTACATTAAATGGAGAGTAATGGTGTCATATAGGCTCATGTCCCAACAAATGTAATGGAAACTATATATATAATTCAAAAAAATTTCTTGAAAGTGAATGAGAATAGAGAATTTCCTTACGGAATTTTGGCATGGTAATGAGTGTACAAAGATGATATTAATGAGAGATAATGAGGTATATCATCATTCCAAACATAAATATTTCAGTATGGGGAGGCTCGAAATCATACCCATACATTTGAAATTGAAATTAAAATGGTATAATATTATAATGAGATTGAGACAATAATGAGAAAAGTGGAAACCCCTTACATGGAAGTGTGATCCCAAAGACTTGGGAGGGGCTTGAGAGAGGCTTCTTGAGAACTTGGGGAACCTTGGGAGGATTATAGAGAGTGGAGGGAAGGGTTTGGTCGAACTCCAAATGCCTTGATTGAAGAGTAAGTGGGAGCTTGGGTGGGTTTATATAGGAGAGGAGAGGGAATTATTTAATATTTTGGTTTGGGTCACCACACATTAAACTAATCAATACCACAACCCAACCCATGGTTTTTTCCAAAGGGGAGTGGAAAAAATATTTAATAAGGCCAATGTCCAATATTCTTAAAATATTGAGGGTGCTTATGTGGAGGTGAGTCACACTCTAAAGGAAAACAATTTAAAAAGACAAAATTTTTTATAAGTCATGGAGTGTCCACTAAAGCTTTGTAAAATAAATCAAACAAACCTAAAATAAAATTATTTTAATGGTAAAACATATATTGGCCGAACATGTCATTTATTGTATTTTAATACATCGCTATTGTGTCATTATGATGTCATAAAACGCATTATATATTTAAACGGTATTTAATTTTTACCCAAAAATTCGGCTGTCTCAGAAAATTATGAAAAATTCACTGTTGAATAATTTTGACATCTTGATTCCTAAAATAATATTCATTTTATTAAAATAATTTTCAAAGTATGTGAATTTTTACTTTTAAAATAATAACCGATATTTATAAAAAATTCATGGGTTTTGACAAAAACGGCTTTCAAAACACAATAAAAATTACAATTGCATTCATAAAATTTTATGATCATTTATATTTAATAAAAATTAGTTTAATTATAATAATATTACAATAAAATATTATTTAATTCAAAATTCCATTAATTCATCAAAATAGATTTCTAAGTAGAATATTAACTAGAAATACTATTTCTCCTTTAAAAACTATTTACAAAGTTACAATAATAAAATGAATGCACATTATTTATACGAAAATAATATACATAGTCATAGTGATAGGGTCTTGTTACATAACCCCTTATAACACCCGCATAAGTCCGAACGACATGGTGTGTGATAGTGAAAGACTCTTGGGGTGGCTCGAATAAAATCGATTGGGTGGTAATCTCTATTAACTTCCATTTATCCCATAGTTGGTTCTGCTCAGGCTTAATGTGTTCAAGATCATCTTGGGATTTCTCAAGAGTGATGCCCAATGACGCCCCCTCCTTTACGAGCTCGGAAAAATGGGCTTCTTATGGGGCAAGTCTACTAGATGAGGTCATCACTTCATTTATCATAGTAAATCAGATTTGTTAAAGCCCTATATTTATACTAATAATGTGATCACTCTTCAATGGGTATATTAGAAATGGTCACATTTCATAATGGTATTTTAAAAATAAAAATCATAAAACCAAAGAAGTTCACAAAACACATTACATAATGAGATATTTAATTAGATCAATAGGGATTTCCATTAATGAATGTTTGGGTCGTTATAGTAGTGGCATCCTCGATAGCTTACAAAGTGTAATCCTCCTAACATATGAGGGAATGGGTCCTCTAATTTGAGTTTATGGCCCCTCGATGGTGTGTCAGAGTGACGAGTCATGGTTAAACTTGGACGATTACTTTCATGAAGACACGTGAGATATTGGGTATCATATATGGAATTTTAGAACAATTGGATACTCTTCTTCTTGGAATGAGATGTGAGATAGGGATATCATTACTCTTTAATTTTGGATACTTTTGACTGGGTATATATATATATATATATATATTATTCTTCTATATCCAAAACTTGTATTTGGTTACTCTCCTTGCAGGGGAGGTGAATACATGTGGGGTATGCCACTTGATTTCCATGCTTATCATCACATGGTTGGATGAGTATACTCCCCTACTATTGGTGGTGAAGACTTGATGGGTAGTTCATATGCTCACAATATTTATCCCCTTGTGTTTGGATGAGCGTACTTTCACTCTTTTTGGTTGGATATATTCTCTTTGACCGTATATTGCACCTACTGTGTTTCTATTCCAATTGTATCTATTACTGCTCCCCCCTTCAGCTTCTGGGGTGTCCTACTAGGTATGTATATACTCACATATGCATGGGATTTTCCTACACATGTTGTATCTTATACATACGATGATCTGATCAACCGTGACAGTAAAGGATCTTAGAAATACTTGGTTCTTGGACTGCATACGGTGGTCGAAACTTTCGATTTAGGAGTTGGGCTTCTCTACTATTTAGATTTCCAATTTTTTGTTTGGACATATTTCTAGTTGGGATTTTATTTTTTCCCTTTAATTTCCATTTTACACAACCATACTTTTGTATTGTTTAAATATTCATTCATTCTTGGTTTACTTTATTGTAGTATTGCATCTTTTAATCATTCTATCTGCCCTTCTGCATTAATATAGTTGTGTGTGTGCATACAAGTACTTAGAAAAAGGTATCTATGAGTTATTTATGACTTCCGAACCTCTCACCACCCCTAGCCTATATAGGTGGGTTTTGGGTAGTTGTGGAATGAGCCACGATTTGGGTTGGGTCATGACAGATTGATATCAGAGCGTGTTAATTCCTCGAGAAATTTTTCAAACTACTCGACTTAAGAAGACTTAGTTGGGTTTAAAGAAAAATTGTCAAATTTCATTGAGTGACACTATCAAGTCAGGGAATCCAATGATTCTTTGGCAACTAACATATCCATTTCCTAGGACTCTGACCACTTACTTTTCAACTCGATATACTGAGACATTTGTTGAATGGAACAATGGTACATGCATCATATAGGATTAAGACATTAATTTTACTTCTTGAGTCATCTCCCCATTATTGTTGATATATATATATACACACTCACCTAATCGTGGTATGTCTTGATAAATCATACGATGATTTAACAATGATAACTAGCTGTGATACTAGTTCTGGTACATTAAGAATATCAGATGAGCGATGAGGCCTCAGTTCAGGGTCTATCCCACGATCCCCTTACTCCTAGTGGATAGGTATTAGAACCTACCCCTACACAGTTGTAGATTGTTCCAATAGAGAAATATAAGGATGCCCAAAGGATGAGTGTGCTACGTGAGTTCAAATTCCAGAGGCTGCTATGGTTCCATGGTGAGCCATATCCTCAGGCATTAGAGGATTGGAATGATATGATGGTCTGTATCATCATGATTTTAAGGACCCCAATAGATCAGGTGGATGTACTAATAGGTATATTTTTCCACGGAGCAGTTGGTAACTAGTAGAGCCTTGTTATGCAGATGCACAATGAGTCAACTCCCTCGTGGACCGACATCCAACAGTTTTTATGTGGGGAGTAATAACCCTCCTTTTTATGCTCAGTCTAGATCCAAGAGCTTCAAGAGCTATATCAGGGAGGGGTGATGATGGATGAGTGCACGTCAAGGTTCATATACCATACCATGTACTCCCTTGACATGATCCATGATGGATAATTCTGATCAAGGAAGTTTGATCAGGAACTCTATGGAAAGATTTGAGCAAGCGTAGTGACCTTTTGCATCCCCACCTATACCAGGGTACTGGAGTGGGAACTGGTGATGGGGAGATTTCTATTAGAGGGATACCAGATATGTAGAGATGGTAGTGGGTGTCACATTGTTGAGTCATTATAGAAGCTAATAGACTCCAGTCAATGGGGTCTCAGCGCATGAATCCCTTTCACAATCAGGCCCAGGAATGAGGTAATGCGGTGTAGGGACAACACAGAGCACCTGTGCATCCCAGAGAGGGGCAGTGATTTTCTTGTGACGGAAAGTTGCATAGAGTGAGAATTTCCAACCTGAAGTTATGAGAAGCACATGCAGATAGTTGATGGACCTCCACAATAGAGACAACACTATTATAAGGGATCTCCCATGTGAGAAAAGGGTGTTTCCCAGGGAGGCAGAATTATAATAGGAGTATGAGGAGATATGGTTGGTGGAATCCACTATGAGATCTTTCCACCAACACCACCAAGAGACCCATATCAGTCTCAAGGAGCTGGCAGTCTGGGCCACAGACAGCTAAAATATTTTGAGGCTTATAATCTCATAGCTCATTAAATGAATAGAGGTATGATTTTATTATTTTATAATATTACATCAGTATTATTATACATAGGTTTCAATCATTCCTTTATATCCATACTTCTTGTGTGAGAGATAGAGCTCCCAGTTAAGGCACAAGCCCGTCACCATCATCTTCAGTTTCTTATAGGGACTGATTGTAAAGACCCAGAAATTCTACACACACACACATATATATATACATATATATTAATTTATTTGGGATTATTAAGAGTCCGTGAAAATTGAAGGTGCTTGATTCCGAGGCCCATTGTGCCCAGAATGGTTTTTGAACTTTCTAATGTATGTTCGGTAAACACACGGGTGGAATTTTATATCTTTTGAACTAGTACTTGGATTAAAAATCTGATGGCTCCATTGAATCCATAGTGCATGGATTCTCTTAAGAGAGTATTAACTTTCAACGCCATAGGTCCGGTGAAAAAGATATATTTTGAAAATTTTAAAGAAATAATAAAATAAAAAAAATTGTTATTTTATTATACTACCCCCTGTTGAGCAGTGGTGGTGGGACCGACGGATTTTCAAGCCATTTAATGGATTGACTCTTCTGTTTCATAACCACAATGTTTGTAATTAAGAGGTTTATTAATTAAAAACTCATTAATGAACCTCATTAATCCTGTCAATGTGTTACTCACCTTCCCCTCTATTTAAATAGAGCTCAGGTTGGGGTTATGACACAACTTCATCAAGCGAGGAACCTCTGGAAAAGTATCGCGACATCTTCCACCGACGAAGAATGGAAGCTTGGATGACAATGATATGGGATTGATGAATGTTGGTGGATTTTTCAAGTGAGGACTCTTCTCCCTCCATGACCATGATGTCACCTCCATTTATGAGGTAGGGGTTGTTATTAAATTCATGAAACTCTCATTTCATTTCCTCATTCTTGAATTTGGGTGTGTTTGTTACGGGACATTTGAATGGGGCTTAATCAAAATTTATGTGATTTTTTGATACCCTCTTGTTTTTATGCTAACATGAAGGGCACGAGCCAAAAGAACAAGGCTCGGACCCTCTGTCACTTGTTTAATCATTGCTTTCTTCATGGGGGAATTCTGAATTTGATGGAAACAAGAATCAAAGAGCCACACAATGAAGAATGCTTATTGAGAGGCCTGTAGGCGTAGACAGGAGTGGAAACGGAGCTCTGGAGCATCTCTGGAGCCCCACAGAAGATGAGTCGGTGCGGCGTTGTCGGCGGGCGAAGGGGGTGGCCGACGTTCGTCAGTCACAGAAGGAGGAAATGTCGCTACGAGCCGTGGCACACCAGACGTGCGGCTGACCCTCGACAAACCATGTTCGTGGAGAGCGGCGCGCCATCGCGCGCCGTGGGAGGAGGCTTCAGCTTTGATGTCACGATGAAGGGGACCTACGCCTCATAGCTCTTGCTTCCATCCAAGACGGCGCCACGTGGCACCCCTGGTCAAATAGTCGAATGGCTCTTTGAGCCGTTTGGGAATGAGGTGTCACGCGAACTCTCATGGGGGTCGCGCCAACCGGTGGGACGAGTCAGTCTGTGGCCAAGTGGGCTGACCCTACCGCAGCCCAGTTGGTTCGAGCTGGGATGGGTCGGACCTGGACCAGGTCGGGTTGGGTCGGACCGGACAAGACCAATTTCGGCCCAGATACAATTAAAAGTCCATCTCTCACAAACAAGATGGTTGTTGGACGAACATTATTCAATGATAGAATCCTTGGAACGAGACAGTCCTATTGAGATACTTCTGTTATTTTTTGGAGAAATTTTGTGTATGGTCGGTTTGGATCGTACTCAAATCCAACTGGGCCCTCAGCACTAAAATTACTATACCTCTCGGACTGGGCGTCTAATTGACGCATTGTCTGTTGCGTTGGAACCCTTGTGACATGATCGCTCATTGGGTTAGATATTCGTGAGACTTCATATCAGTTCAAGTACAATTGATGGAATGAGGAGCGAATCCTCCCATAATCAAGCGTATTGTGTACGAGAATCTAGTGGCAGGCTGAGATGTGAAAATTGAATAGTAATACTATGTGGATCATCACCTAGAAATATTGTGTGGATCAGCACCTAGAGATCCAGTGTGGATCTACACCTAGAGATCCTATGTGGATCATCACCTTCTGACATATTGTGGGTATGATCCTATGTGGGTCAACTCTCAGAAATCCTGTGTGGGTCAGCGCATATTGATCCTATGTGGGTCAGATCCAGTGTGGGTTAGCGGGGGTTAGTACCTATTGATCCTAGGTGGGTCAGATGCTGTGTGGGTTATCAGGTGTAAGTAGCTACCGATCCTATGTGGGTCAGTGGGGGTTAGTTCCGAGCAATCCTATGTGGATCAGCAGTAGAACCCATGACAGAATAAGATAGTCTAGCTTTACGACTAATCATATGGACTTATGTACTTAAGTTATACGTGGTTTGAGCTGAGTCTTTTGTTTTTTACTTTTTGATTGAGATCTTGCTTTTGGTTTTCCTTTGTGGAATTCGGAGATAACTTCATGGGTCTCGGGGTCCCTACTCGATATTGTTATACTCACCCCTGCACGGGCTTTGCCCGCACCTTGTTGTGTCTTGTGCAGACGATGTGCAGCTCAGTTGGGACTGTAGGAGCCCTGACCAGGCGGTACAAGGAGGTGACTGGTTGACGTAGAGAGCTATGGAGATGAGTTGTACCTACCCATCAGGTAGGAACCTTGGAGGACGATCTCAGGAGCTGTGTTCTATTTTTAGTTATAGTTTTATATTTTCAGTTGGGCTTATATTTTGTCCCCTTTACTTTCAATACACACTTTTACTACTGCAATTTTACATCATGGTTACATATTGTTGTTATCTTGGACTGTCTGTTTGTACAGGTTTAAAGGATATGTCTTCCCATTTTATGGATACGCCTTTCCAGTGCTAGTCTCCAACCCCCGGGCTATGGAAGGAAGGCTTGGGGTTGTCATGGAATAGGCCCCGAGGGACGGGTTGGGGAAAAGTGGAATTTGTGGAGTCTATTCTACCAAAGAACTTGGACTCTTATCTTTCTAATAGAGAATCAGTGTTAAGTGTTTGAGTGTGGTTTTTAGTTTGGGGATTCCTGTGTTCGTTCAGCAGCCAACCAATCCATACACCAGGACCTTGAATTCCAATTTTTGACTCAGTGAATGAAAACACTGATTGCATGTGTTTTGGAAATGTTTTACTTTTGATATCATTGAGTCAGGTCACCAATCATAACTTTTTTACCATGTAACACTTGTTTCTTTTCAGGATGTTTCCGCGTAGACATCCATCCAGGATTCCATAGAGAGTAAATGATGATGGCCCACCAAGAAATGAGAATTCGGTGCATGGCCCTATTACTATGTTGGAACCTTCGGGTGGTGTACCAGCAGCACCACCACTTAGAGGGTTGTAGTTTCCACCAGCTCCACTGGCATACTATGCATGCCAACTGAGCGCGTTGTACAAGGTACAAAGATAGAGGTCTATGAGGATTCGAGGCGAGACAGATCCCTAGACACCTAACGACTAGCTAAAGGCTGTGGAATGGGTTTTCCACCTTGTTGAGACACCATCAGAGCATATGGTGATCCTAATTACTAGCCTATTCACAGGCATAGTAGGGAGATGGTGGAGTATGACTCTTCAGACACATGAGGAGGCAACACTCGCCCTATTGGACTTTAAGACCCTCTTCAGGTCATATTTCATACCAACGACTTTAGGATTAGTGTGTATCTAGGAGCTACTGCACTTACAGGAAGGCAGCCTATGAGTGTCCTAGTACTCGACGAGATTCCCTGACCTCTCACACTACTACACCAACATGGTACGTGACCCTTTTTTAGGTCCCAAGACTTTGAGAAGGATCTAAGGTGGGATATTAGCGCGTCGATGATATCGATCAATATCCTGACGTAGGATGGAGTCCACGACCAATAATTACTGGTGGAGAGCTTCTTAGCAGAGCAAGCACCGACGGTGAGAACCACCACTAGACAACAGGTTGCTGACTCATCCTCAGTAAGAAATGGCAGATGACACAGAGGTCCAAGTAGGCCAAACCTTCCCGGGGATGACCCCACGACGTAGGGTCGGAGGTGCGGAGATCACGAGGAGGAGTAGGCTAGCAGAGGGGAAGGTTATGCTTCTCGTACGGTGGGTAGGGCCACATGGATCGCGACTGCCGGACCCGCCGTACCAAAAATCAGAAGATGATTGAGGGACTTCCAAGGAAAAAACTAAGTTCTGAGTAAGGAGGTCTTCCAGGAGGTGGATGTTACAGAGGAGTAGGCCGCACAACAGGTGGTGGATGATAGTTTGAGGTTATACCACCACCACCCACAGGTGGACCACCACGACCATAGGGTGCAGGTGGACAGGGGCGAGCTCAGCTTCAGGTGGCAGAGGCCTATGACCACGTGGCTCCAGAGATGATAAGAGGTATGATATGTGTCTATTCCACCCTATATGCAGTTATTATTTACATAGGTTCCAATAAATCTTTTATTTCCCAGAAACCTGTTCAGAGCTTGGATATTCTGATAAAGCCATTGGCTCGATCCTTACAATTAGAGACTCCTACAGGAGTAGATCTGATGATTTCACACTGGTGTAGACAGTGTGATCTCACTCTAAGAGGCAAGAGCTTCAGTTGGGATCTCCTAGTAGCATCATCGAGGCCTTATGATGTCATCTTGGGTATAGACTGGCTATCCACAGTTCATTCTCAGATTGACGGTTTTAGGAGTAAAGTGCAGTGTGTCCATGAGGATGGAACCATATTTTCTGTCACCGAAGAGAAGGGAACCTTTGCATTAGTGGATGGAATTACTCAGAGGAAGGTGCCGCCAATAACCCATTATTTTTCTATCCTTACCCTCGGTGAAATTAATGTGGGAAGTCCGAGTTATCCTGTAGTGGTGGACTAGTATGCTGATGTCTTTCCTGATGATGCTCCAAGACTACCTTCTCACAGATACGTAGACTTATACAACAACATGAACCCCATGACGACACCGATATCTACAAAAGAATATCAGATGGATCCTGTAGGGCTTCGTGAGTTTTGGGTACAGTTGGAGGACTTGTAGGGGAAGTGGTTCATAGGGCCAAGTGTTTCTCCATGGGAATCCCCAATTTTGTTTGCCAAGATGGCAGATAGGAGTATAAGGATTTGTGTAGACTATCGACACTTGAACCAGGTGATAACGAAGAACAAGTATCCACTCCCGAGGATTGATGATCTCTTTGACCAGGTAAAGGGAGCTCGATGGGTTTGGATGATAGAACTCATATTCGACTATCATCAGATACGAGTACGAGATGATAATTTATAGAAGACGACCTTCAAATGTCGGTATGGACACTATGAGTTTTGGTGATGCGATTCGACGTAACCAATGCTCCAACAGTGTTTATGGGGGTCATGAACAGGATCTTCCAGCCTTACCTCGATCACTTTGTGGTAGTATTTATTGACGACATCTTCATATACTCAGATTCGGAGGAGGATCACACCATGCACCTTCATATTGTTATGGATACACTCTGAGAGCACCAGCTTTATTGTAAGCTTTCAAAGTTCTAGTTATAGATATAGGAAGTTCACTTCCTAGGGAATGTTATCTCGAAGCATGGATTTGTGGTGTATATTGTGGAGATAGAGGCAGTGATTTATTGTGTGCCACCCAGAAGTGTGACCGAGGTGTGGAGTTTCCTGGTATTGGCTGGGTAACACCGGAGATTCGTACCTAACATTTCTTGAGTTGGGTCACCCTTGTATGATTTGAAAAAGAGGGGAAACCACTTTGTATGGGCGTAGAGATTCCAGAATATTTCATAGGAGCTAAGACTGAGATTGATGAGTACCCCCATCATGTGGCTACCAGAAGAGGTTGTTGTGTATGTAGTCTAATACGATGCATTAGGTAACAGACTAGGTTGTGTCTGGATGCAGGAGAAACTAGTAATCACCTACAGCTCAAGACAGTTGAGATAGCATGAGTAAAACTATACTACCCATGACCTGGAGTTAGTAGCAGCGGTCTTTGCATTGAATATGTGGAGGAACTACTTGATGGATAAACGTTTTATAGTCTACTCTGATCACAAGAGTCTCAGGTATATCTTCTCTCAGAATGACTGGAACATGAGACATCGACGATGGCTAGAGTTCCTCTAGGACTATGAATTTGAAATAGTCTACACTCATGGGAAGGGAAACATAGTAGTAGATGAACTCAACATGAGTTCTGGTCTACTGTAGCTGAGTCAGGTGATATAGCATCTAGCTGCGTTGTAGATATCCTTCTTGGGTAGTGATGGAGCAACTTATCTCTAGAGTATGATAGTTAATCCCCCACTCCATCAGCGAGTCAGGGAGGCACAACTTGGGGATTTAGACTGTGAGGCCCCATGTGCTCAGATATCCTTAGGGAAGGCTCCTGATGGATTTTCTATAGGTGGGGATCATGTCATAATCTTCAAAAGATGCATCATGGTACCAGTGATGTTACAAGATAAGATTTTTATGGTGTTCCATAAGTCCCATTTGGCAGTGCATCCTGTAGTGGTGAAGATGTACTTGGACCTCCAGCATCAGTACTGGTGGCTAGGGATGAGGAAAGTAGTGGTATAGTTCGTATCACAATTCCTCACATGTCCGCAATTGAAGGCTGAGTATCAGGCACTAGCAGGCTTAGCTCAGCCACTTGAGATACCAGAGTGGAAGTGGGATGGTATATCCCTGGAATTCATGATAGGGATACCACATAAATCTAGGGGACATGATTTCATCTGGTTTATCATTGAATGAATCATCAAGTCATCCCACTTCCTACCAATCTAAGAATAGGGATCATTATAGAGATTGGGATGCCTCTACGTATAGAATATTGTACGGCTTCATGGGGTGCCAACGACGATCGTCTCAGATCAGGATAATCATTTTACATCTCATTTTTGGAATGGATTATTGGTGGATTTTGGGACCCAGCTACATTTGAGCACCACGTTTCACCCATAGACAGATGGTCAGATGGAGCAGACCATACAGAAACTCGAGGAAATGCATTGTGGTTGTGTCCCCAATTTTGGTCACAGTTGGGAGGACCACCTGCCACTGGTGGAGTTCTCATACTACAAAAATTATCACTCCACCATCATCATGGCACCATTTGAGGCCCCATATGGGTGACCTCATAGATAACCTCTATACTGGTCAGACCCAGGGGAGTCAGTACTTATGGGTATAGAGCAGGTACAGGCTACCACGGAGAAGGTGTAGATCATCTAGGAGATGATGAAGACTATACAGTGCCGATAGAAGTTTTATGCTGACAGGAGACAGATACCCTTAGAGTTTTAGGAGGGAGACCATGTCTTCCTATGGGTCACACACCAAAGAGGATTACAGAGGTTTGGCTGGGGAAATAAGATATCTTAGATTTTCATCGGACCAATCTAGATCCTCAGTAGAGTAGGAGAGGTGGCATACCGTCTAGCTCTTCGCCCACAGATGCATTGGGTGCATAATGTTTTCTATGAATCGCAAATGAGGAGGTACGTGTATGATCCTTCACATGTTATTGATAGGGGAGAGCTGGACATCGATGATGGGGTGACATTTGCAGCATTCACAATAGAGATAGAGGATCAATAGGAGTGGGTCCTTCATGGGTGGTCGATTACTCTGGTGCAAGTTCGTTGGCAGCACAGGAACCTCCAAGAGACCACATGGGAGAAGGTGGCTCAGATACATGAATTTTACCTCATTTTATTCACTAGTTTTGTTGTAGCATTTGAAGACAAAAGTCCCTTAGGTGGGGATAAATTAAAGACATGGAAATTCAATATAGTTTTTCTAAAATTAATTGGGTTTGTTAGGAGTCTGTGAAAATTGTAGGCGATCGATTTCAAGGATCGGTGTTCCCAGAATGGTTTTTTGATCTTTTTTTATGGTACATTCAGTAAACACATGGGTGGTGTTTTCTATATAATGAACCTATTATCGGATTAAAAATATGAGGGCACCATTGAATCCACAGCTCCTGGTTTTTCTTAAGGGAGGCTTAACTTTTACCGTAGTAGGTCGGGTGAAAAAATTGGATTTTGAGACTTTTAATGAAATAATAAAATCAAAATATTGTTTTTTAATTATCTTACCTTCGGTTGAGAGGCATTTGTGGGACTGATGGGTTTTTAAGACATATAATGGATTGACTCTTCAGTTGCGTTACCAGACCATTGGGAATTAAGAGGTTCGTTAATTAAAAACTCATTAATGAACCTCATTATTTCGGTTGATGCATTACTAACCCTCCCCTATATTTAAATGTATCTTGGGTTTGGTTTTTTGACACAAATTTATCAAGAGTTGAACCTCTGGAAAAGTACCGCGACATCTTCCACCGATGAATAATAGAATATTGGATAGTGACGACCAGGGATCGACAAACGTCGGAAACTTCATCAAGTGAGCACTCTTCTCCCTCCATGACTGCTATGTCACCTCCATTTACGAGGTAGGTATAGTTATTAAATTCAAGAAAATCTCATTTATTTTCCTCTTTTTTGAATTTGGGGGTTCTTGTTTAGGGATATTTGAACAAGGATTAATCAATATCTATTTGATGTTTTTTTGGATACCCGCTGGTTATGATGCTAATACGGAGGGAGTTGGCCAAATGAACAAGGCCCAGTCCCTCCACTGCTTGTTTAATCAATGCGTTCATCATGGGTGAAAAATGAATTTGAGGGAAATGTAAATCAGAGGGTCACACAGTGATGGAAGCATCCCAGGAGGCCGGTTGGCAGAGATGGGAGTGGAAACAGACCTTTGGCGTATCGTCAGAGCCCCATGGAAGAAGCGTCGGCGCGACGGCGCCATCCGGCGAAGGCGGCGGCCAAAACTCGATAGCCTCAGAAGGAGGCGAGTCCACGGTGGACCAGACAGGTGGTCAGCCCTTGGTCGGCCATGTTGGCAGAGATCGTCATGTAATCGCACGCCACAGGAGGTGGTCGCGACTTCGAAGCTCTGACGAAGGGGACCCGCGCCCCGTGTGTCCTTCTGCAAGCTGAGAGGGAACCATGTGGCACCGCTAATGAAAGTGCCGAACATCTCTTTGAGTCATTTGGGAATGAGGGGCAGCGCGACCCCTCATGTGGGTCGCTCTAGCTAGTGGGCCGGCCCGGTCCACATCCCAACTGGTTCAGGATGGGTCGGGTCTACAAGAAAAAAGATATTCATTTCCGATATGAATATTGTTTTCTAGTGTTTTCGATAAAAACAGGGGTTCTAGAAATTTTATGAGTACACACCATGTAATCAGTTTCTACGGGTATCCATGTGATGGTTGTGTAATGGATGAACACATGGCCATGTGGGGTGACCTGGAGACCACCTAAAGAGGTGGTCGGTTAAGTAAAGTACACGCCGTGTACTTTTATTGAACACACCATGTATTTTCTTTTTATTTCATTAAACAGACCTTGGTTGCATATATTCAACAAAACCTTTTTCTTCCCAACCTGCCTCTTCTAGGAGCGATCGTATGGAGAAAATATTCTCTGAGCCCCTGGATCATCATCTGTTCTTCAATTCGACTGTCGTCGATTGCATTTGAATCGCCACGGTAATCTCTTCCTTCTTCTAGAGCCTCATTTTCAGAATTCATCCCTTTGATGGGATATCCTATGTTGAAAATTTATTTCATTTTTGTAGATCTATGAAGTTATAGGAAGATTCAAGGCCTGAGATTCACATATATCATCTGTTCAATTCCATGGTATGTGGTTTGTGCCTTTCCGTAGTTAGTGTTTGAGTTATATGTGCAAAAGTTCCCAATACCCTTCTTCGGGGTATTGTGTGTTTATGGTTGTTAGCCATGTTATTGCCTTCTATTCCTTTTGTTCTTGAGTAGAGGATTTATGATTATAAATAATGATTTTTCCATGCTATAGATGTGGTTTCCCATGCCTGCTTGATTTTGACCGTTTGGTCTAGATTTTTCTATTTGGATGATTTGCGGTCCATGCCTAGTATTGTTAGGATGGAGTAATTGTTATCTAACATGATGTGATATTTTGTACAGTATTTATCCAAGTAGTTTTTGAGGTTTACTTTGGCTTCCATACACCGTTTGTACATGATTGACTTACACAGGGCTGTGGGAACCTGGTGTAGTAGACCATAGGGAGAATGTGCATTGAGGGATTCTCTAGAGTGTGTTAACTTTATGTTGTGAGACCGTAGGGGGGGGGGTGAACATAAGTACTCCCTCAAAGTGTCTGTACTTTCTTAGTTACAGGACCACATGGGGAATTGGATGTTGAGTGCTTCCCCAGAGTGTCTATAGTTACTGATACGAGACCACATGGGGAATTGATGGTGGGTGCTCCCTCATAGAGTCTTTGCAAAAGGTGAACAAGTGGGGTTAGATTGTGAGTACTTCACAGAGGGGTTCTTGTGTTTGTTTTGGTTGAGCTAGAGGGGTTAGGATTTTTGTAATTACCAGAGGGTTACCTATTTGCGCTGCATACTTGATATGTGTAATTGAATTCCATCGAACTGTAAGATTGTTTACTTTTAAGTAATTCCTTGTTTACAGCTTCTTTTTTATTATTTCCAACCATATATATTCACTGATGGTTAGAAAAAGATATTTGGGTGGCTGCCTACTGGGATTAGTCTCACACCCTATTTGGGTTATGCTTTTGGGCCCAAATAGATTAAATTATTGCAGCTATAGATAAGGGAAAGCTCCCTTCAACATCTGATACATGATTGTTGTGGAGTTGGAGAGCATGGGACCAAACTGAGGCTTGCGATGCTGCTAGAGTTTATTTTTTTCCCTTGTACGTGGTTTGGTATTGTATTACAACATTCTGACTTGTTTGGATTCTTTTCTAGACAAATGAACCATGGGTCATTTATATATGTGTGCTCTAGTTGTTTATTACCTCAACTATTTACTTCTTGCATGTTATTACTGATTTTTCGATTGTTATTTGTTTAGTTTCTGTTGCATTACTCTGCCAATGAGGGAATAGTTTCCCCACTCTCACAGCCAAGGCCCTCGCTACTACTCGACAGCCTCTGACATTTTGGGAAATGTGCTTGAGGTCATTTGACCAACTGGGTACGGGGTACCTCTGGGCGGCTTTGAGAACCCGAACATTACAAAGTGGTATCAAATGGTATTTCTTTTGATCTTGACTTACTGTTGAGAGCCTATACCCAGGTATAAGACAAAATTGTTTATTAGTAATGAGTTGTGCCCGAGAGTGTCTAAACGGTGTGTTGTA
Organism: Viscum album; assembly: GCA_963277665.1. Taxonomy (NCBI): domain Eukaryota; kingdom Viridiplantae; phylum Streptophyta; class Magnoliopsida; order Santalales; family Viscaceae; genus Viscum; species Viscum album. The sequence continues at coordinate 1,511,011,386 of OY728127.1, read as the reverse complement.
TATGACTTGTATAAGATTCCAAACTTTGATTCGTGGGTCTTATGGGCCCTCACATATCATAATTTGGCACTTTGATGTTCGTTTTATTGTCTTTCTAGTTTCCAGAGTTGTTTTTGAGGATTACTATCTGGAAACCCCCAGAATACAGGACATGTAATTATAAATACACACCAAGTATCCTTATGTTCGGGAAGAAACTGTTTTTCTTAAGTACACACTGTGTACTATATGGACACACCGTGTAGTCTCTAACCATGACACTAGCTATGTGGGCAGAGACACGGGGTTGAGAAATTATTGGTGGGACATGCCGTGTACCAGATGTATAGGCTGTGTTGTGTAGACCATGTTTCCACCCGTGTGACTAATAAAACGGATGGATAAAACAATGGTTATACACATCGTTTCAAGTCTGAACATGTCATGTAGTATAAAACTTGTATCCGGCCTTGTAATGAACAATAAGGGGCAGTGCAAATCCTTCTAGTACACGTCGTGTCTGGCATAAACACGCTGTTCAGGGTCAACCGTGTGTCCAACTATGTGAATAACAACACAGTAAGTTGAAAACTAAGCAGTAAATGTCGTGTTCAGAAAAAACACATTGTTTAGTCCTATCCTAGGAGAACCGTGTGGGTTAGTTGTGTAGAAGAACATGGGCAGGGGAACACGATTCAAGTACACGTTGTGTCTTGGAGAAACAAATTGTGTATATGGGGTGATACACGATCATTTTGGGTAGAAGTACACACACATGTGAAGGCTTAAGGGAACACACCGTGGGGGTTTTATACACGCCGTGTATCCATGTTTCAAAAAACATGAATTATTTCTTTCTTCGGTTCCCTTCTTGCACCTCTTAGTTTCAATTTGTGTTAATCTAGAACTATGTGTTCACTTGAATATGTAGAGTCATGCCACCAAGACATCCTCCAGCTGTATGCCAGTTATAGGGCATTTACCAGACACCAAACATGGACGATTAGGAACTACCAACAGATCCCCCTATGGTTCCCATCTTGGCACCATCCGTTATTCCCGACATAGGTGCTGTTGAGAAATTCTGAGAGGGCTTCATGAGGTTCATGAAGACCTTCCGAGGATTACTACATCCTGCCCCTTTTATGGAAGAACTGACGCGGGTTTTCCAACAGTATCATCCTCCCTCCTTCATAGGGGACATAGGACCTCAGGCTGTAGAGTCATGGTTAGAGGCCAGGCTTTCTATCTTCGAGCATCTGGAAACTACTCTGAAGGGGAGGGTTAAGCTTGATGCATATATGATTTGGGATTCTAGCAAGAGATGGTGGAATGTGATCTCATAGGCAGGAATCCTGCATGTTATGGTGTGGCATGAGTTCCAGCATTCCCTCTATGATTACTTCAACCCAGAGACTGTGAGGGTCGATCGAGCCCGAGAGTTCATGAGTCTGGAGTAGGGTACTATTTCAGTTATGGAGTATTCTTCTAGATTAATAGAGCTACAGTGCTTCACACCCATTCCAAAAAGGTGATGAGTTATTTCTAGAGAGGAAGTTTGAGGATCGTCTCAGGAATGACATCTAATATTAGGTGAACATCTTCAGGTTGGATTCCATCACTTCTATGGCCAACTAGGCACTGATCACAGAGCGCAGTCTGAGGGATTCTAGAGCTGTGAGCCAGGGAAGTTCGACATCTGGAGTTGGAAACCCTCTTACTGACAACAGGAAGTGCCTTAGGGAGTCTACACTTGGAGATCATAATATTAAGGATACTCCTTCTGGTGGCCAGGTGTTGTGCTACCAGTGCAGGAAGAGCGGGCATACGAGGCCACTTTGCACGAGAGAACCAATGATGTTCCGATCTAGAAGAAATATGGGAAATATTCAGTGCTTTGGTTAGTTCTTATCTCTAGTAGCTGGTGATTAGAGTTCATCTAAGACTCCACGTTCAGGAGAAACACAACCAGTTTCTCATCAGTCTGGGAACTAGAGTTATTCCAGTCATTTAGGCTGAGGTGGGGGTCATGGCCATGTATCCAGTTTGTAGGATTCTAGTAACAACAGATCGGATCAGATCGGGTTGGTTAGGAAGGGTCACAGGGCCACGGTATGAGCCATTAATTTTTAGTGGAGTAGACATTGAAGGAGCAGGATCTCATACCCTCTATTGTTCGAGGTACAATTCTAGTTGTCTCAGTTTTATGTTTTGTACTTTTCGATATAGGGGATTCCCATAGTTTCATATCTGTGGTTATTATGGGGAGCCTTTGGCTTTGTATTTTTTCTCTTGTTGATATCTTGAAGTTAGACACTTTTTTGGGGACAAGGATGACTAGTGCACATCAGTGCAAGGAGTGACCTCTTGAGGTTAGTGTGTGTCACATCTTTTGGGACCTCTTTGTCTTAGAGATGACATGCTATGATTTCATCCTCAGAATGGACTACTTACTTCCCTTCCAGGATTTTGTTTGTTACTATCATCGTTGGGTGAGTTTCATGTCACTGGAGGGTGGAACTTTTTTGCATAAGGGCAAGTGGGATGTCCAAGCGAGCAGAGCAGGACCCGAGCATCATGGGTTGGCAGGAGTTATAGCCCAGATTTCTAGTCTATATCTAGATGACTAGGGGACTTCACAGATGGACTTTCATCTAGTGGTGTATAGTTTCATAGATTTATTTACAAAAGAATTTTCAGGTTTTCTTATAGAGTGTGAGGTAGACTTTTCTATTGAGCTCGTGTCAGGAGTGACACCAGTGTCCATTCATCATTAAAGGATGGATACACTAGAGTTAGAGGAGCTCAAGAGGAATTCAGAGGAGTTAAAAGAAAAGGGTTTCATCTGACCTGGTATATCTCCTTGGGGTTTTTTATACTACTTGTGAAGAAAGCAGAAAGTACCCTCATAATTTTTGTGGATTATCGAAATTTGAACCAGTTGACGGTCAAGAACCAATATCCCTTACTGAGGATTGTTGATCTCTTTGAACAGATTTGAGGAGCCCAAGTGTTCTTAATGATTGACTTAAGATCCAATTATCATAAGTTTCACATTAGACCATCAGATATACCACTTATAGCATTTCAGAGTAGGTATAATCTATATGAGTTTGTGGTTATTCCATTCAGTCTCACAAAGGCGCATGAACTTTTTAGGGCTCTGATGAACTGATTGTTCCATCTATACATGGATTCTTTCATGGTGGCCTTCGTGGATGATATCTTAGTGTACACTGACACTTGACTTGACCATTCCACACATATTGAGATCATCTTAAGTACATTGAGAGAGCATCATTTATATGTAAGCTCTCAAAATGCCACTTTTGGATGGACCAAATTCACTTATTGGGTCATGTTATCTCATAGACAGGAGTATCAGTAGACCGAGAGAAATTAAAAGTAGTAGTTTCCTAGGAGCAGTCGAAGAACATCATTGAGGTGCACAGTTTTATAGGGTTGTCTGGTTACTACATAAATTTCATACAGGACTTCTCATGCTTAGCAGTGCCACTAATGGGCTGGACTAAGAAGGGTTTGAAGTACTTGTGGTCAGATTCTTGCGAGTTAGCCATTCCGGAGTTGAAAGGGTAGTTTACTTCAGCACCGATACTAGTATATCCGTAGCCGAGAATGATCTACACTGTTTATGGAGAGGAATCAGGTATCAGGCAAGGATAAGTAATTATGTAGGGGGAAGGAGTCATTGCGTTCGGGTCTTGGAAGTTCAGGCCACATGAGAGGAACTACTCGACACACTATAATGAGTTGGCTATAGTTGTTCATGCATTACACTGTTGGAGACATTATCATATAGGAGATCATTTTGTTGTTTTCACCAACCAAAAAAGTCTCAATTATATCTTCACTAAGCACGATATGAATCTGTGGCAATGAAGGTGGGTTGAATACCTTTAGTCCTTTGAATTTGAGCTTGCCTACAAGTCTGGGAAAGGTAACACAGTGGCAGATGTGTTGAGTAGAAGAACTCAGATACAAGAAGTTCAAGAGGCTAGTAGTGGGTAGAAGCTTTTGGATTTGTTTTCTAAGATGCATTAGGAGGTGCACGACAAACATGGACAGGCGTTTCTTTCTTCTATAGATGTTACCTCTACTCTACTTGATCGAGTGTGAATGAGGAAGCTATCATATTTTGAAGTCCTAGTCCTACAGGAGGGTGTGTCAAGAGAGCACCCCATACCTAGATGGACCATAGGCGAGGATGAGACCTTGAATTTTCATGGGTGTGTGTGGGTTCAGAAAACATATGTGAGGAGCTGATTCAGGACCTTCATTCCTCAGTTTGGGAAGTTAATCCTGGTGTCACCAATATTTATCATTATCTACACCATCATTATTGGTGGATATGTATAAAGAGAGATGTTTCTAGTTTCCTCATGAGGTGTTCCACCTATCAGCAGGTGAAGGAGGAGCATTAGTGACAAGCATGGATTTTGCAGTAGTTACCCATTCCCTAGTGGAAGTGTAATGATGTCGTGATGGACATCGTGATAGGATTTCCAAGGTTACCTCAAGGGAATGATGTAGTTTGGGTCGTCATTGAAAAACTCACAATGGTTTCTCACTTCTTATTGATCAATGAGACCTTCAGTGCTGATGTGTTTGGAAGTCTGTACATACTGGAGATTATATGTCTACATGGGGTTCCACACTCCATTATTTCAGACAGGGATGCACGTTTTACTTATCAGGTGTGGTAGGGAGTACATAGGGCATTGGGTACACATGTACATCTATGTATAGCTTAACATCCCCAGAAAAATGGCCAGTTTGAGCATACGATTCAGGTGATGGAGGATATGCTGAGAGCATATGTCCTCAATTTTTAAGGTTCCTAGAAGAATCGCATACCTGTTGTTGATTTTTCCTACAATAATTGTTTTCAAGAAACTATTCAGATGGCACCATATGAGGCATTGTACAGTAGGTCATGTCGATCACCCCTATGTTGGTTGGAGGCAGGAGAGGCAGCTATGCTGGGACCTCGTCTTGTCCAGGAGACCAAAGAGTAGATAGAGATGATTCAAAAGAGAATGGATACTCCACAGTCATGACAAAAGTCTTATGTTGATCCAAGGAGATGACCTCTGGAGTTTGAGTTTGGAGATCATGTTTTTTCTTTGTGTCACACCGAGGTTGTGACACAGGATGATTTAGAGATAGGGTAAGATTTCGTCAATGTATGTCGGACTATTTGAGGTTTTGGAAAGTTTCAGGCCAGTTTCCTTTCGGTTTCATTTACCTCAGTGGTTCCGTGATTTTCACGATGTCATTCACGTTTCTCAGCTATGACGTTACTTCTCATACCCCTCTCATGTATTTCAACTTAATGAGGTTGAGCTAGATATGGACACATCATTTAAGGAGCATCATATCTGGATTATTGATTTCAAGGTGAAGGTCCCCCATGGATGGTATGTATCTCTCGTACTAGTGATTTGGCTACATGTGTGATTATAGGATGAGACTTGGGAGAAGGAGGCCAATGTACGATCATAGTGGCCAGAGTTGATCGAGGATTCATCTTCTACGCCACCTCTATAGGGAAATTCAGGGATGAATTTTTTAAAGGGTGGATGTTTGTAAGAACACAAATCTTCTTTTTAGGTATGAATATTGTTTTCTGGTGTTTTTGAGAAAAATAGGAGTTTTGGAAATTTTAGGAGTACACATGGTGTACTTATAATTACTATTCATGTACTAGGTTTACATGGGTAGAGGCGTGCTGCTCGTGTAACAGCCGAACACAAGACTGTGTCGGGTGACCTAGAGACCTCCTAAGTTGGATTTTGGTCAAATAAAGTAAATGTCGTGTACTTATAATGAACACACCGTATATTTTATTTTTATTTCACTAAATGGATTGGGGTCACGTCTAATCGACAAAACCTCTTTCTTCTCGACATGTCTCGTCTAGGATTGACCATATGGTGCAAATATTCTTCGAGCCCCTAACTCATCATTTGTTCTCTAATTCAACCACCATCGATTGCGTTGGAATCACCACAGTTAGCTCTTTCATTCTTAGAGAGCCTCATTTCCAAATTTCTTCCCTTTCATGGGATATCCTCAATTGAAATTTTTTAGTATTTTTGTATATCTACAATGTGATATGGAGATTCAAGGCCTAAGGTTCATGTATATCGTCTGTACAATGCCAAGGTAGATAGTTAGTGATTTTCTGTAGTTAGTATTTGACTTATATCTGCCAAAGTGCTCAATACCCTAGTTCAGGGTATTATGTGTTTATGGTTGTAAGCCTTGTTATTTCTTGTTGAGCCTTGTGTGCTTGAGTAAAGGATTTATGATTGTAAATAAGGTCTTTTTCCATGCTATGGTTGTGTTTTCCCATGCTTGCTTGATTCTGACTGTTTGGTCTAGATTTTCCTATTAAGTTGCTTTTCATTCCTTGGATTGTACTATTAAGATGGAGTGATTGTTATCTTACATGTTGTGATATTCTATAGACAATTTAGAAAAGTAGTTATCGAGGTTTACATTGAATTCCATACACTCTTTGTGCACGATATACTTATACAAGGTTGAGGGAACGTGGTGTAGTAGACCATAGGAAGAATGAAGATGGAGGGATTCTCTAGAGTGTATGTTTTATTTATGTTGTGAGACCATAGGTGGGTGGACATAAGTCCTCCCTCAGATTGTCTGTATTTTCCTCGTTATGAGACCAAAGGAGGAATTGGATGTTGAGTGCTTCCCTAGAGGTTCTATAGTTACTGATATGAAACCACATGGGGAATTGAAAATGTGTGATTCCTCAGAGTGTCCTTGCTAAAGATGAACCAGAGGGGTTAAACTGTGAGTACTTACCAGAGGGTTGCTTGTGTTTGTTTTGGATGAACCAGATGGGTTAGTATGTGAATACTTACTAGAGGGTTTACTATTTGTGATTAGCTTCTAACTTGATATGTGAAATTGAATTCCATTGAACTATATATTATTTACGTTTGAGTACTTCCTTGATTACTGATTCTTTTTTCTTTTCTTTACTATATATATTCCCTGACTATTAGGTACAAATATTTGGGTGGTTGCATACTAGGATGAGTCTCACACCCTGTTTGGTTCATGATTTTGGGCCCAAATAGATTATATTTTAGCAGTTATAGAAAGGGGAAAGTTCCCTTCTACATCAGATACTTCATTGCCATGGAGCTGGAGAGAATGGGACCAAGATGAGGCTTGTGATTCTGCTAGAGTTTATTTTTTTTCCTTTTGCATGGTTTAGTACTGTATTCCAGTATTGTGACTTGTTTGGATGATTTTATAGACATACTTACTATGAATCATTTATATATGTGTGCTCAAGTTGTTTATTACTTTTTTTGTTTTCTTCTTCCTTGTCATTACTGCTTCCACTATTGTTATCTATTTATTTTTTGCTGCGTTACTCAACCATTGAGGGCATAGCTTCCCCCACTATCACACCCAAGGCCCTCACTTCTAGTCGAAAGCCTCTAGTGTTTGTGGAAATGCACTTGAGACTATGTGACCGACCAGGTATGGGGCACCCCTAGGAGGCTTCTAGAACCAGGACATTGTAGGGTCAGACCCAGATAGGGTTGGGTCAACCCAGACTGGGTCAGGTGAGCCCAGGATGGGTTAGGCTGGGTCAGTTGACAGGGTTAGACCTATAGCATCCGACCTTTTTATAACATAAACTTTCATTACATTACACAAAACTAAGGATCTTTAAGGTTTAGTGTCTTGGAAACTAGGAACATAATACATAAAAACAACATAAAACATTCTTCTTAAACACATGAAAGGCTTCTCCATAAATTCATCCTAGGATCATTATTGCATCTCAAAACCTGGGGACATACATCAAAAGAAATGGTGAGAAGAAGGCCCAGTAAGGGAACAAGAGATACATTTAACATGTGAACATGAGATACATCAACTATGTCATGAAAAAGAACATTAAGGCATGAGAAAGAAATCATGTGGAATATCATAATAAAAATAACATTTTTCATATCTTTAAGATGTGGCTACATCATTTAACATAGAAAATCATGAACATATCACCAAGGTCCATCCCCAAGGTGTCATTTGAAAATTACCAAGGTTATTCACCATGATATCGTGAAAATTGTAATCTCTAGTGGTTACATCATTACCCAATGCATTGGAGCGCTATCAGGGCGCACCCTTAAATTTTAATTTGTTATCATGTGAGCCACATATATCAACATCAAAAATTTCATAAATAACCCGTATATCATAAAAAAATGTGTTTTATTTCATAATCATAACGTTTCAAAAACTACTTTAAAGACATGATCTTTACGTCACATTAAACCCACGGAAGGGGAGAGCAGGTTTCATGTATGTAAATCCCAGAATTTAAAATATAACATTTTGGTATATATGTGAATACCCCTGTATAAATAAGAGCTTTGAGTATTTACTTTATAACATAAAATAATTTTGTGAAAAGAGAGAGGCATTTTGAGATTAAAATTCTGCAGCATAAATACTATGTTTCGGGGTTTTAGAAAACATTGAAAAGAGAGGGGACATGGGTGAAACAATCATAAATGACCCATAAAATAGTAGTGGAACAGAATAAGAAGGATATATGAACATGGTAATGAAATTTCAAGGACATACCAATTGAAATGAAAAACATAAAAGGAAGACAAAAATTAGATTTCTCATATGAGAATTCGGCAGCCTAACGAGGTCACTTAAACATCAACAAAAATGAATTGAAAAGATAAAATAGGGACCATCATCATATAAAAATAAGATATAAGTATGATAGATATAGAGATCATAACCTAACAAATAAAAAGGAACTTGAAAGATCTGACATGAAAGTAGAACTTGAAAACGAGAAGGGTGAAAGAATCCCCTTAAAAATTAGGCAGCCTAACGGCATCACTTAAAACTTCAAAATACTGAATTGAAGAGATCAAATGGGATCTCTCATCATATTATCATAAAATATCAGTATGATATATATAGAGATCATACCCCAACATAATAAAAAGGAACTTGAAATACTTGACATGAAAGTAGAACTTGAAAACGAGAAGGGTGAAATAATCCCTTAAAAATTCGGCAGCCTAACGGCGCCACTTAAAACTTCAAAATATTGAACTGAAGAGATCAAATAGGGTATCTTATCATATGAACATAAAATATAATTATGATAGATTTAGAGATCATACCACAACAATATAAAAAGTAACTTGAAAGACTTGACATGAAAATAGATATTGAAAACGAGAAGGGTGAAAGAATCCCTTAAAAAATCCGGCAGCCTAACGGTGTCACTTAAACTTCAACAAAAATGAATTGATGAGATAAAATAGGGTCTCTCATCATATGAACATAAAAGTTCAGTATGATAGATTTAGTGATCATACCCCAACATAATAAAAAGGAACTTGAAGGACTTGACATGAAAATAGATCTTGAAAACTAGAAGGGTGAAAGAATCCCTTAAAAACTCGCCAGCCTAACGGCACCACTTAAACTTTCTTAAAATAAAATTATGAGAGAAAGAGGGGGTATCTCATCATATGAAAATAAAAAGTTCAGTAAGAGGATTATAAAAGAACATACTTTAACATAATAACATAGAGCATAAAAGAAATGACATAAAAGAGATTTCATGAAAAGTTAGAGAGAGGTCGGATCCCTTACATTAAAACGTAACTCTTAAAACTCAAAGGTTGGGACCTTGAGGGCTTGGGGGAACCTTGGGAGGACTCCTTGAAAGGTAATGAGACCGGAACATCGTTGGGGGAGAGTGGGGAGTCGAAATAATGAGAGTATTTCTCGGTATTTATAGGGAAAGTGAGGGGACAAGGCATTAATGGTCAAGAGACACCTCAAAAGTGGTTTTCTCAAAAGCATGGGCCCTCACATGGTACATACCATAGAGTTAGGCCACATGGGGCCCCCAATACAACAATGCATCACCTTTGGTCGTCCAACACATAAAATATCTCATGACATCATCATGACATAGTTATGATGTCATTAAACATACCGAAACCCTAAAACTGTATTTTTACTATTCACTGAAAATTCATCTTTCTCAGAAAAATCCCAAAAAATTTAACCTTAACCAAATATCAATGCTCTGATTTCAAAAATGAACTCCATTTTATAAAAATAAAATTCTAAATATTTTTAATTTATTTTTAAATAAATACACTATTCACCGAAAATTCATTTTTTCAGAAAAAACCCCAAAAATTACCTTAACATATCATCGATGCTCTGAGTTCAAAAATGAAATTCATTTTATAAAAATAATTCTCTAAATATTTATAATTTAATTTTTAATTAAAAACACTATTCACCTGGAAAAAAAACTAATACTTGAATAATAATATATGAAACCGTTATTTAACCATTTTATTGAATCAAATTACTTAATAAAGGTTCCTAGATTATATTAATGCTTTATTTAAGTGAGATTACTAATCCATTTGGTCACATTACTAATACTAAGCATAAAATCACTATTCATAATTTACTATTCATCAAAAATCTTGTTGATCTTATTAGACTCTAAATTTCGTACTGAACATTATTGTAGAAGACCATTTTTCGAAAATCTTTACACATTTTTAATTATTTAATGTTTACATAAACATTTTTAAAATATCCTTTTTCTAAAATTCATCAAAAATATGCATACTATATTTATCCGGTCATTTGAAAATTCATAAACATTATCATAAGAAGAAATACCATTTTTATTTAAAACAAATGATTACACAAGGATGTTACGGTCCCCTTACATAGCCCCTTATCACACTAGCATAGGACCTAAGTGTAAGGTGTGCTAAGGTGAGAGAATCCGAGGGACGCTCGGCCAACATCGCATGAGTAGTAATTTCTATCAGTTTGAACTTCTCGCGAAGGCGATTCTGTTCTAACTTCACACGATGAAGTTCGGCTTGGGTTTGGTCCAGAGCAAAGCCCAGTGGTTCTACCTCCTTCCCAAGTTCTATTAGATGGGCTTCGATCGGTCCAAGACTACTGGGTGAGGCCATCGACTCTTCTTTCTATTATAATTAACCAAGATTACTTGTATTTAGAGACAATAATCAAAACGTTTAGTTTCCAGAGGTTATATTTACCAATGTTTATATAACAGTCAAAACCCAACGATCTCATTTTAATTATACTCATGTTATCAAATGAAACATTTTTTTTTTGTGTATATAAAAAAAATAACACAAAAATTAGGAAACAAGATTTATTCAAAATTTCGGGTCGTTACAATCTTCCCCCCTTAAGAAATTGCATCCTCTCAATTTTTAAAATTGGGTTTTGAAATATCATTGAAAGTCCCACATCGGAAAAGGAGTCAGTAAAACTATTACTTTAAAAGAAAGAAAGGGAAGTACAATGGTCACCCGAGTTAACCCACACTAGGATTCCATGTAGGAAAACATGGACATGGAGGAGAAAACAAAGGGTCAAGTTCTGAGGGAGAGTGATAGAGAACATGATTAGGAGAAAGTTAACCATAAGAAAATCCCAAACTTATGATGTGTGTAAATGGTCTTTGATTACCTAGTAGGAAACGTAAACCAACAACTTTTTTGTTTTACATTTCTTTTCATAATTTTTAGGAATTCATTTACTACATAGAACATAAATATAAGGAAATATACCTACCTTCATGTAGAGTTTCACCCTTTAATAAGTTTCTACCAAAACTAATCTTTTCTCTAAACGATGAGCATTCAAAACTACTTGGTCTCATCAAAACACAAGAATAATCTTCTAGAGAATCACGTATTCCACAAAAGAAAAACTATCTATCTTTAAAAATTTATCCCAAAAAGAAAAAGGGTAAGATAAAAAAACTCTTCAAAAATAAAGATTCCCATTGGAAGGGAAACTACTTTTAAATCTTCAAAGTTCCACGGTACTACCCGGAGTTAATCATAGACCATTCCATAATTAATTGTCATTAAAATTTCTCAAAATAACCCAAACTAAGATTGAAACCCAAATTCAATAAGGACTTGATAACATAGTCTTCCAAGATAATCATTATCATTCATCTCCAAACAACATCAACCACTCCTAACATCTTATAACCAATGTAACTAACCTAATCATATTTTCCCAAGATAGGTCAATCATTTCCATAAGTAACCTATAATATCATTATCTAACCTTAAATTCACCGATTCTTCAAAATATAAGTCAACCTTACTCCTCAAAGAAAACACCGTAGTATTCTATTTACCTCGATCAAATAGGGTTCCCAAAATCGTGAACATCTTCCAAAATAATAATCATCTTTTAATCCCCTAATCATCTCTATCATATTAATATGGAAATAGTCACATTTCCTATCTCATTGGTTGTTGGGACATGTTCTTCCATTTCCCGCCATTAACTATGAAAAGAAAGTATAATTAGGGGCTTAAATACTTAGCCAATAATCATGAAAAAGAACTTAAGGCATATAAGGATAACTTGTAGAAGAATAATATACCCTAACTTGTGATCCCCTAGGTTCCAATCTAGGTTATCCATGATCATATCTTCTTATGTGAAACATTATATTATTTTATCTTTGTTCCTTTAATAATGGTTCATACTAAGCTTATGAATTTACCAATGCATATCCCCTGGGAGTGTGGTAACCAAGAGTGCAGCAAGGCCCATTGTCGTGTACCTGTTCCAGTTCGAGTCTAGCTCAAAGCGGTGTTTTCGGGTTTTATCCCTATGTACATCTGTGCCAGAGCCGCCTCTACCAGCTCGTATCCAGACAGGGATGTATTTTCTTGGCAACCCCATACTCAATACTCACCAAAATACCAGGAATATTTCTTATATTTAAACATTTCTACAGGGTTCTACCTAAAGTTTTCATATCCTAATTTCCACAAATAACTAAAAAATCCTTTGATACCAACTATAGAATCCCACCTTTTTATAAGATAAACTTTCATTACATTACACAAAACTAAGGATCTTTAAGGTTTAGTGTCTTGGAAACCAGGAACATAATACATGAAAACAACATAAAACATTATTCTTAAACACTTGAGAGGATTCTCCTTAAATTCATCCTAGGATCATTACTGCATCTCATAACCTGGGGACATACATCAAAAGAAAGGGTGAGCAGAAGGCCCAGTAAGGGGACAAGATAAACATTTAACATGTGAACTTGAGATACATCAACTATGTCATGAAATAGAACTTTAAGGCATGAGAAAGAAATCATGTGGAATATCATAATAAAAATAACATTTTTCATAACTTTAAGATGTGGCTACATCATTTAACATAGAAAATCATGAACATATCACCAAGGTCCATCCCCAAGGTTTCATTCGAAAATTACCAAGGTTATTCACCAAGATATCGTGAAAATTGTAATCTCTAGTGGTTACATCATTACCCAATGCATTGGAGCGCTATCAGGGTGCACCCTTAAATTTGAATTTTTTATCTTGTGAGCCACATATATGATCATAAAACATTTCATAAATAACCCATATATCATAAAATAAATGGTTTTCATTTCATAATCATAACGTTTTAAAAACTGCTTTAAAGACATGATCTTTACGTCACATTAAACCCACGGAAGGGGAGAGCAGGTTTCATGTATGTAAATCCCAGAATTTAAAATATAACATTTTGGTATATATGTGAATACCCCTGTAGAAATAAGAGCTTTGATTATTCACTTTATAACATAAAATAATTTTGAGAAAAGAGAGAGGCATTTTGAGATGAAAATTCGGCAGCATAACGGCTATGTTTCTGGGTTTTAGAAAACATTGAAAAGAGAGGGCACATGGGTCAAACAATCATAAATGACCCATAAAATAGTAGAGGGACAGAATAAGAAGGATATATGAACATGGTAATAAAATTTCAAGGACATACCATTTGAAATGGAAAACATGGAAGGAAGAAAAAAATTAGATTTCCCTTATGAGAATTCGACAGCCTAACGATGTCACATAAACTTCAACAAAAATGAATTGAAAAGATCAAATAGGATCCCTCATAATATGAAAATAAGAGATCAGTATGATAGATATAGAGATCATACCCTAACACATAAAAAGTTACTTTACAGATCTGACATGAAAGTAGAACTTGAAAACGAGAAGGGTGAAAGAATCCCCTTAAAAATTAGGCAGCCTAACGGCGTCACTTACAACTTCAAAATACTGAATTGAATAGATCAAATGGGTTCTATCATAATATGATCATAAAATATCATTATGATAGATATATATATAATAACCCAACATAATAAAAAGGAAATTTAAAGACTTGACATGAAAGTAGAACTTGAAAACGAGAAGGGTGAAATAATCCCTTAAAAATTCGGCCGCCTAACGACGCTACTTAAAACATCAAAATACTGAATTGAAGAGATCAAATAGGGTCTCTCATCATATGAACATAAAATATCAGTATGATAGATTTAGAGATCATACCACAACAATATAAAAAGGAACTTGAAAGACTTGACATGATAATAGATCTTGAAAACGAGAAGGGTGAAAGAATCCCTTAAAAAATCCGGCAGCCTAACGACGTCCCTTAAACTTCAACAAAAATGAATTGATGAGATCAAATAGGGTCTATCATCATATGAACATAAAATTTCAGTATGATAGATTTAGAGATCATACCACAACATAATAAAAAGTAACTTGAATGACTTGACATGAAAATAGATCTTGAAAACGTGAAGGGTGAAAGAATCCCTTAAAAAATCAGCAGCCTAACGGCACCACTTAAACTTTCTTAAAATAAAATGATAAGAGAAAGAGGGGGTATCTATTCATATGAAAATAAAAAGGGCAGTAAGAGGATTATAAAAGAACATACTTTAACATAAGAACATAGAGCATAAAATAAATGACATAAAATAGATTTCTTGAAAAGAAAGAGAGAGGTCGGATCCCTTACCTTAAAACGTAACTCTTAAAATTCAATGGTTGGGACCTTGAGGGCTTGGGGGAACCTTGGGAGGACTCCTTGGGAGTTAATGAGACCAGAACTTTGTTGGGGGAGAGTGGGGAGTCGAAAGGATGAGAGGATTGCTTGGTATTTATAGGGAAAGTGAGGGGATAAGGCATTAATGGCCAAGGGACACCTCAAAAGTGGTTTTCTCAAAAGCACGGGCCCTCCCATGGTACTTCCCATGGAGTTAGGCCACATGGGGCCCGAAATACAATAATTCATCACCTTTGGTAGGCCAACCCATAAAATATCTAATGAAATCATCATGACAAAGTTATGATGTCATTAAACATACCGAAACCCTAAAACTGTATTTTTACTATTTACTAAAAATTCAACTTTCTCAGAAAAATCCCAAAATTTCACCCTAACCAAACATCAATGCTCTGATTTCAAAAATGAACTCCATTTTATAAAAATAATTTTCTAAATATTTTTAATTTAATATTTAAATAAATACACTATTCACCGAAAATTCATTTTTTCAGAAAAAACCCCAAAAATTACCTTAACATAATATCGATGCTCTGAGTTCAAAAATGAAATTCATTTTATAAAAATAATTTTCTAAATATTTATAATTTAATTTTTAATTAAAAAACACTATTCACCACAAAAAACTAATACTTGAATAATAATATATGAAACCGTTATTTAAACATTTTATTGAATCACATTACATAATAAAGGTGCCTAGATTATATTAATGCTTTATTTAAGTGAGATTACTAATCCATTTGGTCACATTACTTATACTAAGCATAAAATCACTATTCATAATTTACTATTCATCAAAAATCATGTTGATCTTATTAGAATCTAAATTTCGTACTGAACATAATTGTAGAAGACCATTTTTTGAAAATCATTACACATTTTTAATTATTTAAGGTTTACATAAACATTTTTAAAATATCCTTTTTCTAAAATTCATCAAAAATATGCATACTATATTTATCCGGTCATTTGAAATTCATAAACATTATCATAAGAAGAAATCCCATTTTTATTTAAAACAAATGATTACACAAGGCAGTTACGGTCTCCTTACATAGCCCCTTATCACACAAGCATATGACCTAAGTGTATGGTGTGCTAAGGTGAAAGAATCTGAGGGAGGCTCGACCAACATCACACGAGTAATAATTTCTATCATTTTGAACTTCTCGCGAAGGAAATTCCGTTCTAACTTTACACGATAAAGTTCAGCTTGGGTTTGGTCCAGAGCAAAGCCCAGTGGTGCTACCTCCTTCCCAAGTTCTGTTAGATGGGCTTCGATCAGTCCAAGACTACTGGGTGAGGCCATCGAATCTTCTTTCTATAATAATTAAACAAGATTACTTGTATTTAGAGACAATAATTAAAACGTTTAGTTTCCAGCGGTTATATTGACCAATGGTCATATAACAGTCAAAGCCCAACAGTCTCATTTTAATTATACTCATGTTATCAAATGAAACATTTTTGTTGAGTATATATAAAAAAAATAACACACAATATTAGGAAACAAGATTTATTCAAAATTTCAGGTCGTTACAGGACCAGACCAGACCCATTTCGACATAGATACACTTCAAAGGCCATACCTCTCAACCAGAAATTCGTTTGATGAACATTATGTGATAGGGTAATCCTTTGAATGAGATGGTCCTTTTGTGATAATTCACCTGAATTTTGGATAATGTTGTAGTATGGTCGGGTTAGATCGTACATGAATCCAACCAGGCCCTTTCCACTAAAATACCTATAACTTTCAGACCGGGTGTCCGATTGATGCACCATCTATTGCGTTGGAACCCTTATGAAATGACAGATCATTGGGTTACATCTACGTAAGACTTCTTACCAGTTGAAGTATCACTGATGGATTTAGGAGAATATCCTCCCAGAATCAAGCATAATATGTACGATAATCCAGTGGTTGGTTGAAATGTGAATAATGAATAGTGATACTTTGTGGATCAACACCTAGAGATCCTGTGTAGATCAGCACCAAGAGATCCTGTGTGGATCAGAACCAAGCGATCCTGTGTAGATCAGCACCTACCGATCCTACATGGGTCAAATATTGTGTGGGTTAGTGCTCAGCAATCCTATGTGGGTCATCATATACTAATCCCATTTGGGTCTGATCCTGTGTGGGTCAGTGGGGTTTAGTACCTATCGATCATGGTCGGGCTCGATCCTGTGTGGGTCAGTAGGGGTTAGTACCTTACGATCCTGATTGGGTCAGTGGGGATTAGTACCGAGCGATCCAATATGGATTAGTAGTAGAACCCTTGACAGGATAAGATGATCAAGATCTACGACTAATCATTTTTACTTCCGTAATTATGTTATATCTTGTTTGAGTTGAGTCTTTTGTTTTGTACTTTGTGATTGAGATCATGATTTTGGTTTTCCATTGTGTAATTCTGAGATACCTTCGGGGGTCTTAGAGTCCCTACAGGGTATTATTATACTCACCCCTGCACGGGATTTTCCCGCACCATGTTGTGTCTTGTGGAGATAACGAGCAGCTCAGATGAGACTATAGGAGCTAGGACCCAGTGATACAAGAAGGTGACTGGTTGACATGGATAGATGTGGATATGATTTGTACCTACCCTTTAGGTAGGACCCTTGGTGGACGATCTCATGAGCTATTTTCTATTTTCAGTTGTAGTTGTATCTTTTCAGTTGGTCTTGTATTCTGGACCCTTTACATTTAGTACACACTTTTACTACTGCATTTTTTACTCCATGGTTACATCTTGTTGTGTTCTTGGACTGTGTGTTTGTACATGTTTAAAGGTAAAGCCTTCCTATTTTAGGGACATTCCTTTCTAGTGAAAGTCTCCAAACCCTGGCCTATGGAAGGTTGGCTAGAAGTAGTCACAACACAAGCCTCGAGGGATGGGTCTTCGCAGAGATTCTTCTATAAATTTTATCTTCCAGCATTGCGAGATATTATTTTGTGCAGATAGGTTCACGTGGGACCTTTTTTCATCACGATGGAACTCTATGAAATCATCTTGGGTAGGGATTGGATGCCCATGGTTCAAGCCAAGATTGATTTTCACCATTGATAGGTCATATTTCTATAAACTAATTGGAAGATATTCGTATTTTCTGGTGAGGGATATCTCATGGAAAATCATGTGGGTTTTTCTAACAGGAGGCTTCATCCCATCACCCATCAGTTGGAATGTATAGTCCTTGGTGCAACTATCTCTTCTAGCATCTGGATTCCTTTAGTATTAGAGGATTATATGGATGTCTTCCCGAAAGGTATTCTGAGAAATTCTCTGATGTGGGAGATGGGGTTTCTTCATTCACATTCATCCCAATTCCACTCTGATATCTTCTACTACATATCAGATGTCCCCTACTGAGCTCTGGGAGTTGTGGTTGTCGTTAGAGGACCTTCAAGAGAATAGTTTCATCAAACCTAGTGTGTCCCCTAGGTAGCTTCTGTGTTCATGAAAAATGTGGATATGAGCTTGCATATTTTCATGGATTATCATCGTATATACTATGAAACAACAAAGAACAAGTAACCCATGATGAGAATTAATGACCTCTTTGACTAGTTTCAAGGTGAAAGATGGTTCTCAAAGATCGATCTCAAGTCCATATACCAATTTTTGAGGATTCACGGGGATGATATTAAAAAGTTTTCATTCTTATGTCGCTATGGATGCTATTAGATCCTAGTGATTCCCTTTTGTGTGATTAATTCTCCCCCCCATGTTTATAGATTTTATGAACCAGGTCTTCCTTCCATACGTGGAACAGTTTTTTGTTATCTTCATCAATGACATACTCGTCTACTCTGCATCCATGGAGGATCATGCAGAGCACTTGAAGATGGTCCTAGATTTTTATTTGAGAGAACCCGCATTATGGAAATATCTCAAAGTGCTAGTTTTGGATTCATGGGGTTCTTTTTCAGGGGAATGTCATTTCTGAGCTTGGTTTAACTGTGGACCCAATGACGATTGATGTAGTTCTTTCCTAGGACCCACCCAAGAGTGTGTCAGTGGTGCGGAGAATTCTTGGATTGGTGAGATACTGCATGAGGTTTCTTGGAAACTTCTCTAGAATCACCACCCCTTTGACCACTCTAACACAATGATGGAAACCATTTACCAGGTCTGAGTTGTACCATAGAACCTTTAAGGAGATGAGGCTAAGGCTGATGACTATTCAATTGTTGAGACTACGAGAATAAGGTGTGTAGTTCGTAGTGTATTTAGATGCCTCTAGATCTGGTCTCGACTATGTGTTGATGCAGTGGTAGGCAATTATCACATACGGGCCGAGGTAGTTGAGACCCCACAAGAAAAAATATATTACTCATGACCTAGAATTGGATTTAGTAGTCTTTACCCTAAGGATGTGAAGACAAAAACTTACAAGGGAGCACTTTTTGGTTTACTCGGACCACTAGAGTCTTAGGTACATCTTCACATAGAGAGACCTGAACCTAAGACGATGACACTGGTTGGATTTCTTGTAGAACTACGACTTTGAATTAGTCTATACTATTGGTAAGGCAATCAGTGTAGAATATAATCTTAGTAGAAAGTACCGGTAATTCTTACTATAGGAGGCTTTGGAATAGTTGGCCGCATTGCACCTGACCTTGGTGGAGCAGGAGGATATAATTTTTCTGCAGTCGATGGTGCTGAATCCTCCTCTTCTCATGTGTGTGAGAGAGTACCAGCTAGGAGAAATCAACAATGAAGTCTTATGTGATTAGATATCCACTTGATACACACCATATAGATATTCTGAAGGAGTTAATCATGTAATCTTATTCCAGGCGTAGATAGTGGTTCCAGTCACATTACGGGAGGAGTTGATGTGAGAGTTCCAAACCTATCCCCTAGTTGTACATCCCGGTGTGGGAAGGATGTATAGAGACATTAAACAACTATTTTGGGGGTCTAGAATGAGACATAGAATAGCGAAGTTCATCTCTCAGTGCCTCACTTTTCAGTAGTTGAAGGCTAATCACTAATATTTGGTAGGTTTTTTATTGCTCCTTGAGATCCTAGAGTGGAAATGGGATGGCATATCAACAAACTTTGGGAAAGGGATTCCTCACATAGAAAAGGTTCATGATTCCATCAGGGTGATAGTTAGTTAGATCACAAAGTTGGAACACTTCCTTGCTATCAGGGATCATAGTTCAGTTGAGATTTTGGAGCAGTTGTATAAATGGGAGATCATTCACCTTCATGGGGTTCCATTGATGATTGTCTCTAATTGTGACACACAGTTTATATCATGATTATGGAGAGAATTTTACAAGGAATTCAAGACCCAAATTATGATGAGAACAACCTTTCACATCCTATCCAAATGTTTTAGGATATGTTGAGGGTGTGCATGATAGAATTAATCCAGAGTGGGGAGTATCACCAGCCTTTGTAGATATTTCATACAACAACAACTACCACTCTACCATCGACATGTCACTTTCATATGCCTTGTACGAGAGACCCTATATGTCACCCGTGTGCTATAAATTGATCTATGAGATTTCTCTTGTGATACCATAGATGGTTTAGGTGATAGAGGTGAAATTCTAGGTCATCCATGATTGAATGAGGATGGCCCATAGAAGAAAGAAATCATACATAGATCATTGTCGTAGGAACATGGGGTTCAAGCCAGAAGACCATGTTTTCCTAAGATTCTCCCCACGATGAGGATTACTGAGGTTGGTCTAGGGAGGCAAGCTACCCCCAAGATTCCTCATGACAATAGAGATCATATAGATGGTTTGCAAGGTTTCATACCACCTCACCCTACCCCTACAACTAGAGACAATTTAAGACATCTTCCACATGTCGCAGCTGAGGTGATACATGCTTGACCCCACACACATCATAAATTGGGTCAAGCTGGATATCGAAGAAAGATACATCTTTGTAGAGAACCTGGTGGCGATCGAGGATCGACAAAAGAGGACCCTACATTGACAGACCATCCCCTTGGTTTGTGTGTTGTGGTACGAGGGAAGCATGTAAGAGATTTCTTGGCAGTGGGAGAGCCAAGTGAGGGCTTAGTAACCCATTATGCTTGTCTAGTTTTTTCTTTTTGGGGATAAAAAGATTAAAATATAAGATGATGTAGAGACCCATTTTTTCCTTGTAATACTTTGAAATATTTCTACACATATTTCCACATCTAGGTGTTGAGACGACGTACAATTCAGAGGTCTAGTTAGCCCAAAATTAATTTTATAAAAAATATTAAATATATATTATATTGAGAACACAAATATTCTTAAACAAAATGGGATAACTTGTAAATAGAATCTCGGATCAAAAATCCAAGACCGTAGTTGAGTCTAGAATGAGGTGTTTACCCTATATGCAACAAAAAATGGGTTGGTGTAGGATTTTCGGACTCATCGCTCCTTGGAAGTACATTCAGTGAGTAAATTAATTATTAAATTAATTAATTAATTGTTTTGACATAATGAAATGATCTATAAGATAACTTCTAGGATGATTTCACCTAGGATAGCCGTATAAACCTTGGGTGAAATACAGAGTTCTTTTTCCCTCTTTTGTTGGTTGATCATGTCGGACAACGACGAAACTCCATGTCATAATAGATCAAGATGCAATAAACCCAACAGATTCTCTAAATTGCTGAAATATGTGTTCTTAATTAGTGAATTATCCATAAATAATGTAGGACACATCATTTTTTGATTAAATCCCTTTTATTACATTGTTTACTAGATCCATCCATGTTCATGGATATTTTCCAACTATTGGTTGCTTACATGGGCCCGGGTACAAAAAAATAATTTTCTTCATTTATTTTATAACCCTGGATGCCTATTCTTGATCGGTGGCCAAGAACTCTTGGCCAATGATGTTGAAATAATTTTTTTCTTCCTTTATCCCCAATTTAATTTTATTCTTTTCACTTGTTGGATCTTGTGTTCCCAATTTGACCTTTTCGGGAAGTACTAGGGTCGAGCATACCCCCAAAACTATAATAGATCATGAAAAAAAGAATGGATTGGTGAACTATATCCAGATCATGGAATTTGGTGGTTCATGGTTGATAGTTATAATGATTGGTGATCAAATATTCAAATCTTGAAGGGTTTGGGGTGTGAAGGTTGGGCAACGAACGCCCAATGAACCAAAAAGAGCCTTTTTCCAGTGAGTGACTACCACATTTTATTATCTACAACCATAACTATAAGATTAATATATATTCAAGGTTGAATCTATGGTGGATCGAGAAAATTCGGGGTGAAAAGTTTGGATATATAATTCTATAAAGAAACTAACTACATATCATGTAGTGGGATGAACACATGGCATGTAGCCCCCTAAGTGGTGGTAGAAAGAGTTTTAGAATAGTTAAGGATTACATGACGTGTAGTACTCCCACCAAATGTGTACCCATTCCCCAGATGGGAACCCTTGTGAATAATCACATGGGTTGGAAAATGTGTGGATGTACATGGCCATGAAGATGGTTGGGTACTCATGTACATAGACATAGGCTCCGTTACACAGTCACAACGAGCAGGAAACAACATGAACTCAGTTAGCCTAGACACATCATGTATTCCACCTACACAATGAGTACTACTGCATGGGATGGAGTCTTGTTTCGTCTAGGGACATGTCCAGGAGGTGAAAGAAGACCACATTCCATGTGTGTCCCCTCACACGCAGTGTACCCCATGTTTCGTTTATAGGAAACATCAATTATCCGTATATTCTTCGTTAAAACTCTTATTTTTTCCCACTAGTATCATATCCTAAGTTTCTTTTCTCTGTAAAACATGATGGTTTCCTCCATTGAATCTTTGGATATACAATGGGAACATTTCTAGGAAAGGATCCTGATAAGGAAATGCCCAATGGTGGTAGCAATCATAAAGGATCACCAGAACCTTTCTGAGTGGTACACACTAACATGGCTAGGCAATGGACTTCGTTAATGACCTTTTCAAGTTAACCCTCCATCTTAGCATGGAATTGGTGTCCTTTATGTATAATTAGTTGATCCTCCATTATAGTTGTGTTGTGGAATCCTGGAAGGATATAGAGTTTACCCTTATGCATAGTAGGGCACTGGGTTCATCAACAGATACTGAGTTGACCCTCTAACATAGCTAGGTAGTATCCTCCTCTAAGGATACCAAGTTGACCCTCCAGCATAGCTAGACAGTGGCATCCTCGACAGATACCGAGTTGACCCTCCAAATAGCTGGCTAGTGGCTTCCTCAGCAGCTTACAGAGTAGAGCCCCCTGATGTATGAGGGTGTGAGACCTCTAATTTGAGATTGTGGACCCTCTAATGTGTGGCATAGTGATGATACATGGTTAGACTTGAACGGTTACTTCTGGGATGACATGTGAGATGTTGGGCATCATTTATGTACTTTTGTAACTTTTTTTTACTTTTTCTTGGGTTGATATGTGATATGGAGATCCCCTTACACTCTTGTTTGGTATTCTTTTGACGTATTATATATATATATATATTCTTTTTCTACATCAATGCCTTATATTTGGTTACTCTCCTTCCAAGAGAGGAAATGTCGTGTAGGGTATGCCATGTGCTTTCCATGTTTTTCTTCATGTGGTTAGATGAGTCTACTCTTCTATTATAGGTGGAGAATACTTTATGGGTAATTCATCTAATCACCCTGTTTAGTCTCTTGTGTTTGGATGAGCTTACTTTCACAATATTTTTGGGTTGATATGTTCTTTTTAACTATATCTTACATATACTATCTTTATACTCATTTTTATCTATTACTTATCCCCATGAGCTTTCGGGGTGTCCAACTACCTATGTATATACTCAACCCTTCATGGGATTTTCCCGCACATGTCTTGCCTTATGCAAACGATGGATAGGTCGGTTGTGACTATAGAGGAGCCTAAGTATACTGGGTGCTTGGACCATGTACGGTGGTCAAAGCTTGGGATTTAGGAGTTGGGCCCTCTCAACATATTACATTTATAGTTTGTTAGGTTTGGACATATTTTTGGTTGGGCATGTATTTTTCACATTACTTTTCAGTTTACAATACCGTACTTTTTATTGTCTATAGGTTCATGAAAGTTTGGTTTACTTTATAGGAATATTTCATCTTTTACTATTTCCCTTTACACTTATGCATCGAGATGGCTGTGTGTGTGTAGCTACTCAGGAAAAGGCCTCCCCAAGTTAGTTATGACTTCGGTGCTTATCTCCACCCCCTCACCTATGGATCTAGGATTGGGGTATTTGTGGCTTCATATGCAGCATGGGTCGGGTTGTGACAGGTACCATGCTTGTACCACACATTCATAGTCTCCATTCAATACCTACAATAGTATTAAAATAATGAAGATCTATAATTTTATAAATTAATTCTATTATTGATTTTTAATTTATCTTTTCAATCTTATCTTGTATAAATTTACTAATTACTTGTAGGATTCATTACTCTCAATTAATAAAGTATCAATTTATTCAGAGAATGTAAAACCATTACCATGGTTTTATCTTTTTTATGCAGTATGTGACTCTAGAAAATTAATTTTCCATGATATCATGTGTCACTCGTTCTAATGCCAACCACTCATTCATCTCATGAATTGACTAAATCTAAGTCATTTTATCCCACTTTCACAAATAGATATGTTCATCATTTTAAAGAAATATATTTTATCACTTGACTATAAGTTCTCTATCATAGATATTTATTTAATATCCTATAAGAACTTTAGGATAATTTCATCAAATACATATAGTGTTTTTCTTGATACATGTTTGTTTATATTATTAACAAACACTATGCATCTAAACCCATGTTCTTATGCCATAATGGATTTATATCATACTATAACTCATATGATATCCATTTATCATTATTGTTGGTATATAGTTATGGGATAATGCCAATATTTCTGAAGTATGTATTAAAAAATAACTGAAGATTCTGCAATGCATATTAGTCTCAACATTGATGCTCCTTTTACTTACATCATGAGTCTAATGTGTATAAGAAAATGTGCATTTAAGAATTACTCGAGACTAAATTCTAATGATAAATTTTTACATGTATGTCTCATCATAAATAATCCTTACTAAAACCATAGATTTTTTGTGTATTAGGAAATGTGTATTTAGGAATTACTCTATGCTACTTTTTAGTGATTGATGAATGCTTGGTCAATAATTCTTAAGAATAAGGGCGTAAAGAAACACATATCTTCGGACCATACATATAGAATAATTCACTTTTACATTCCTTAATATAGATAAATGAATCTTATGAATTATTTTTACCAATAAATTAATCATGTAATACTTCACGCTCTCAAGGTGAACAAGTTATTAATGCTCTCTGGATTACCGTTATTTATAAAGGTGTCTTTTTCGAAAACAAAATGAGTAAATGTGTAAATAATACCTATGTTGTTTTACTTCAAAGATTCTAAATACCATACATGGTTTATCATTGA
The DNA here is from genome assembly GCA_963277665.1 of Viscum album. Lineage (NCBI taxonomy): Eukaryota > Viridiplantae > Streptophyta > Magnoliopsida > Santalales > Viscaceae > Viscum > Viscum album. Next base: position 1,510,985,887 of record OY728127.1, on the reverse strand, counting down.
AAACTACTTGAAGTTTTATTCAACAAAGAGTTATCGTGGAACAACTGTGTATAATTGAGTATTACATTTTATATTCATTAGTTATTAACAGTGATTGAACCATTAATTTATTATTGGTTGAGTATTAATCACCATAAAAATCATTCTAAAAATGCAATAATGTCTCCATGTTTCTAATGGAAAAGTGGTTTAAATGTTTTGGTAATAGTCAATAAAATCTCAACTTGAATCATTAAATTTAGCATTTAGAAGTTGTGCACTTCACACTGCTCACATAGGAATCACCCTTTCTCAGATTCTTAAAGAATACACCATTCTTCTATAAACATTTCTTTTCTTGCTTGGTTAATATATTTCAATAAAAATATGTTATAGGAATATTGTATTTAATTCCCAAGAAGTATAATAGAAACATTACATACAATTGATTAATAAACCTGAAATAGATGAGAATACTTCTTTCTTCAATTTAGTTCTTAGCGTGTGAACTTCAATAGGCTTATTTGATTACATGAAAAGAAAATAACCTCATGTATTATGATCTAACTCTTTTCATTAATAGATATTTTTAAGGTTCTTTTGGAACTATACATCCATTTACCTTTTCACCTTTTCATTCAACTCTTTCACAATAAGAACTAAATATTAATCATTCTTTAAGTTCTTATCTACTTAGATATCATTACCCCAAATGTAATAAATAATTTTGTCTATTTACTACTCATTTTTTCATCTACAGAAAAAATTCAAGAATGTATGTGATAATGATAATTATTGAATGAAAGTGTTATGTATTTCAATTTACATGAATTCAGTGTAACCATAACCTCATTAATATCTATGATAGAACAAGTGGTTTCATGCATGTCCAGATGATATATCCTTGACCCATTATAAATTAAAGATTTAATTATTAAGTAGGATTTCATTATGATGTTAACCTGAAATTCACAATACTTGAGTCTCTTGTAAGAAAAATTTACACCCTCAGTTCTTGAGGTAGCTCAATAGGTATTGGGGACTCCGACACCTTGAATTTACATTATTATTATACATTACACAAGCACCTAGACTACTCTTTTGGAAACTCATGATGATACAAACTTCTACATTATCAAAAATTAATCATAGTGTGGATGTGGTATTATGTGTAATTTTTCTACAAAATAAACACTATAAATTTAGTACATTTAATCTTGATTAAAAATTATTAATTATCAATTAAATCATAAAATGTCACTTAATATTTTATCGAACCCTAGTATCCCTTACTAATATATTTGTAAAACAAAAATTCTAGAATATTCTTATGGTAATGGTCCCTGAAACCCTTCCTCATAGCATAAGATATGGATACACCACTACTCAGAGAGTATAAAGGCAGGCGTTTGACTGGCCAACCACAGTAACTCACGACTCCTTGAACCATTGAGTAAAGTCTCAGCTTCTCAAAATCATAAACTTGATTTACTCAATGATTTCCCAAAAAATATGAATCGTGTTAGCTATGACTACTTCTTTTCTTTCATCTTTAGCTATGTTGACTCATCACTCTCATAAGAACTCCCCAGTAGTAAAAGGCACAATTAGCTAGGGTGGAAAAGCACCTCATTAACCTGGATTTGATCAACTTTAAATGAATGAAGGAATTATCACTTAATATATATTTGATGGTTTTTATATTATTTATCGATGAATGAAATCATTTACTATCTCATATTCACATACTTTGTGATCACACTCACAACTCCACCATTTAGTTCATTGAAAAACATTCACATCATATTAAATTGATTTGATCTATGTATTAACTATTTATTATTTTACGTGATTGTGTATATAAGCATATTCACAACAAAATAATAAAAAATTCATAAAGTAAATAAATAGCATGAATGGTCATGATAATTTGATATTGGTTGATCTGTTTATTATTAATGGTTCAATTGTGACCCTTAGGGTTAAATATCCAAGTTGTCTCTAACTCATATTATAGATTGCACCCCAATATAATGTATCACCATCTTATCTAGATTATCGTCTCATTTCAGCATGGTCTACATCTTTATTCATATTCATCGTAGTATAAAAATACTCACACAATGGAGAGGGGTTCTCAGAAGTGTGTAATACAGATAAAAAACTTTTATTTATGGGTGAAAACCCATATACATATAATGATGAAGACACATGGTTCACAAAACATCTAAAATAAATTAATTATTACATGAATCAGTCACAATTGAAATAAATAATTAAATGAAGTAAATTCATGCATACATTTTTTGGTCTTTTCTTAAGATCATATGACGCGCAAATTAAACGGATAATAAAAATTAATTTATAATAAATTTATTTTGTGGGATTTCAATGATTTAAAATAATTTATTCTTATTTTTAAATAAAATAAATAATGTTGTTCCTTCCAATTTAAATAAATATATATATATATATCCCAAAAAGTATTTGTGATTTGTTTTTTTGAAATTATATATATAAATATATATATATTTAACTTAAGTTGTTCTTCGCCCTATGCTGGCCTAGATGATCCAAGCGGGTCAGGTAGAACCCCACCAATCCCATTTAATGGCGAGCTGACCTAGACTGACCTATTGGGTCGGCCAGTCATGCTACCCCATAAAACTGCGGAATGAATTTCCATATAAGATGCTACATGGTGTTGTTCTAATAGTTCTGGTCAATAGGAGTCCATTCAATGGGAGGGTATGTGAAGGTGGGTTCATATGGAAGAGACAAACATGGTCAAATTTTCAGATATAAGGGGAAATTAGAAAATAATTCAAAAAATAATGATTTGGGAAAACAATTTCTCAATCTTCTGTTTTTCATGGGAGGTAATATGGAAAAGGTAGAGTGCCGTCTTGAAAGGCGTCTTCTTTTATTTCTCTTAAAGAAGGAGCCTTTTCAAAAAAGTACCATCTTTGGAATACATTTATAGAAGGCACTTTGCTGCTAGGAACCTTTTGAAGGAAAACTCTTAACAAGGAGCCTTTCAATAAGGCACATTCTTAATAAATCTATTTAATAAGGCACCTTCCCAAAAAGTGTCCACCATTGAGTATTTTTCAACAATTTTTTTTATTTGTTCTTTTTTTGGTTTAATTATAATATGATGGATTATGTACTTAATAACAGAAAATATTATTATTATTAATTTCTAAAAGTAAATATAAATAATGAAGTAAATAATATATATAATTTAACATTTAATATGGTAATAATTAATAATCTAATCAATCATAATTGTTTTATTATTAATTTTATTAATAATAATATTATTATTAAATATAAAATATATAAAAATAAAAAATATAAAAATATTATAATTAAATATAAAAAAGAAATTTATTATATATCAAAATAACTAATATTTTATTTTTATAATCAAGTAAGTTACTAAAAATTTACTAGTAATTTTTTTTAAATAATAATGATGCACATATAATCATTTGTACATAATAATTATTTATTATTAATAAAATTATTAATTATATTTTTATTTAGTATTTTTAAATTCATAAATAATTAGATTATATATAACATTTATAATTGTTATTTAGTTATTTGTTTGTTATTTAAATATTAATTACATTGCTATTATAGTCATTATAAATGATTAATAATTATATTAAAAATTGTTAATAATAACATTATTATTAATAATTATATTTTATATGTTTAAAATTTAAATTATATTTATTTTAATTTATATTATGAATTAATTTATTAGTTACATTAACAATAATTTGATTTACCACATTATTCATAATTATTATTTTAATTCTTGTAAATAATATTTAATTATATTTATTTTTTATTAAGAATGAAATTCATAATATTTAAAAATAATAACATAATTAATATTTACTATTTATTATTTTTTGATGTTCCTTTAATTTTTAATTTATATTTATTTGGATAGTCAATGTTTTAAATTTAATATAAATTTTATTTATACAATATTTTATGCGAATAGATTTTGTATTGTGTAAATGTTATGTTTTTAATCAATAAAGGTTTTGTCTTGTAAATTATTTATGATTTGTAATATTTATGAATTTTTTTATTTTCAACTATTTCTATATGTTTAATTCAGTTTTTAAGTTTCATTTGTAGGGGTCTTATAGTTTATGTTTTATAGTCATTCAAATGAACCTACTTGAATAGTAATATGTTGTTTTTAGAAAATTGTTGTCTTTAAAAATGTGTCCCATAGAGGGAGAGCTTAGAAAATGAGCTCAGATTGCAGTGAAATCACACGAAAACAACGGAAGATTCATGTTTGAATTTTTGGAATCGATGGTGCATAAAAACAAGGTTACATTTTCCTAAGGCACCTGAAAACATAGTTTCAGAAATTTAAAACTTGAAAACATGAACATAACTATTAAAACCAAAAAAATTCTCAATTGATGTGAACTCTTGTGAAAGCTATTTTAGAACTATTTTTGACATGTGTGAGAAGACGACTCGTCAATATAGCTTACAATGTGCTCGAATAGACTAATTAAAGAGTTCTTAAAAAATGCCAGTCTTTAAAAACATGTTCCATAGAGGTTGAATCAGATAAGTGAGCTCAAAATATTGAAAAATTAGAAAAAAATAACTATTGATTGTTGTTTGAATTTTAGGAACCAACGGTGCGTCAAACAGTGGTGTTGTTTTCCCGAGACGACCAAAAACACAGTTTTGGAAATTTTAAATGTTAAAACATGTGCTTAAATATTAAAACCATAGAAAAAAAGTCTTTATTTGATTTGAAATCTTATGAAATATGTTTTAGAACTAATTTTGATAAAATGACGCATCAATCCTACGTGCGATGAGCTTACATGGAATTAACAAGGAGTTCATAGAAAATGTTGGTATTTAAAAATGTGCGCCATAGAGGGAGAGCCAATTAAATGAATCATATTGTTCTGAAATCATTAAACAATAATCATAGATTGGTTTTAGAATTTTAGGAACCGACATCACATCAAACCGAGGTGTCATTTTTCTGAGACGACTAAAAATGCAGTTTTAGTAATTTAAAATGCTAAAACATACGTTTAACTATTAAAACAACATAAAATGATCACTAATTGATTTGGAATCTTATGAAAGGTGTCGTATAACAAATGTTGACATGTGTGAGCATACGACGCAAAAATAGGACGTGTGATGCGCTCGAACGGACTAAATAAGGAGTTCTTAGAAAATATCGTTCTTTAAAAATGAGTCACGGAGGGCGAACTTTCTAAATGATTTTGGATTGTTTTGAAATAATAGGAAAACAACCGTATATTGACATTTGAATTTTAGAACCAATTTTGTGTTAAATAGAGTTTTCATTTTCCCGAGATGACTAAAAACACCATTTTATTAATTTAAAATGCCAAAAAATGACTCTAACTATTAAAATAAAAGAAAATGATCTCCAATTGATGTGAAAATCTTATTAAATGTTCCTTAGAATTTTTTTGAGGTGTGTGAGTAGACGCCACTTCAATCTGAAATGTCATTTTATAGAGATGACAAAAAATTACAATCATTGGATTCTTTTTTACATAATAAATATCACCAAAGATTATTAAATAACAAAAATATTTATACATGATTAAAATTTTGAATTCATGGAATTGTAAAATTTAGTGGATTCATTTTTTTATTAATAATTAACAAAATTTATTATAAAATAATATATATTATTATACCTAATTAAAATTTTTAATTCAATGAAATGTGAAAGTAATAATTTTATATATATTAGGTCCAGAGATGGGGGTACAAGGGAAAGAAATCCATAGACGTGGAGGTTAAAAAATAGGACCCCCTCAAATGTGAAAGTAATTCAACACCAATGCCTCTTTGTATGTAAGTGTCCTTCAGTCCCACAACTAGTCTCTCTAATAATATGCCTATATCTTCTAGATCGTTCAATAGGAAATGGAGTGTTCTCAGCTATAGGTCTAGGTGAGACGTTTATTCATGCTCAAATTCACCCAAGAGATGAAGGTAGAACGTTCCTTGTAGTTTAGTTTGGGTTATCGAATCCTCAGAGACCTAAGATGTAACCTACATATATGAACATTCTATGGATTGTTTTTTGCTATGAAGTGGCCAACTGGGGTTGATTTTTGATGGTTTTTAGGTATCACTAACAGATTTAAGTTAATTCAAATTAAGATAATGAGTTGATCCTAGGTTATCACTTGGGGTGGATTGGATGAATTCCTTTTTTATTGATTTCAATTTCTTATATTTGAGATGTATTCATTTAAGAAGATCAAACAACATCATCACTATAAGTACCCGACCCTAGTTTCCTAGAGTCGGTGCCTTATTTGATTATGTTGGCATAAATACAAGGAATACGAATCCTGAAAGACCAAGTAGTTTAGTATTATTGGAAACAAGATACATACATAAGTTCAACATTACATATGGAAAGGAAAAAACACTAATTTATTCCACTAGAGTCATCACATCTCCTAGATTATTCTTGAAAGATAATAATTAATTTACTTCTTCCTGTCCTGAGAAAACGAAACATAAGAAATGGGTGATCTCAAATTCTCAGAAAGAGTAAGTAATACATCGGAAGATAATATAAACATTAGACATGGTGAATAATTGAAAACACATGCCATTAATAATAAACTTGAAACACATTACGGCAGGAATATGAGCTGAGTAAATAATGCCTTAGTAAAACATAATCATGGGTATTTTACTAGTCGAATAACCATAAGAACATTCAATTAATAGCTTAATAATGAGGGAAGTGCATATGTCGGACATTCTGATACATTTTTTTTGGCCCCAGCCAAGATGTCTAGTGATTAAGGCCTCGACCAGAATCCATATCACATTGGGAAAGGCCTCGGCCAATTACAGGTCTATTTGTCTCATGAGACCTTCCGATGCCTTGAGGGGATATAGCGTGCCCCACCCTTCACATAATAAGTCCAATGCATTCTCATATGAGCGGGGATCAACATAAACAACATATACATTCATATTAAAACTATCATATGAAATGTATCTAACTTTCCCCAATAAGTAAAAATAAAACACTAACCATTCCGAGTAATATGGTTAATGGATTTAGGATAGATCATCCACAATAGAGTTAGTCATAAACCATTAAATAAAATATGGTATATGACTTCATAAATTTTTAATCCCAATAATTCCATGGAATCAACAAGAGCATAAAATGAAAATACACTTATAAAATCATTAAGTAATTTTGAGATAAATACTCTTTTATTTTGAAAAGAAGAGTTCTTTTAGAAAATAACTATATAAGACCAAAAGTGAAGTAAGATAGTATTTTCATAACAAAATGAGTATTTTTAGAATGTTAATGGTTTCCCAAAACAGATTATAGAGTGCCCTTGTAAATAGATATGAATTGGAGAAATTCCCTTGAATCGGGCTTGTATTTTGGAATCAATTTTGAATGTTCCTTTTAAAATGTGTAACTCTCCATAAAATAAGGAAGGATTATGGTTGGTGTACAAATATATAATACTCACACAGAATTTATGATGAGTACATAACAATACATAATAATTTCATCAAGGAATTTAGACAATAAAAGTAACCCGAATGAAAATAGAAGTTCGGGTGAAAAACCCTTACCTTAACTCCAAATGCGTTCCTCTCTTGTAATTAAGCTCCTGGAATATAAAATTATACTTTTTAATAACTTATTTCAGAACCTATTATAAATTTTTTTAGTTTACCATAATTCTTTTTAGTTCATTTATATCATTATTGATAATTTATTGTATTGAATTTCGTCGTTCTGGAGTGTTTGTTTCCTTTATTTTCATATTCGGTTCACTTTTTTTAAGTAATGAAGTTCATGTGTAATGGTTATAAATCTCCAGTATTGGAATTATATATTATTAATGAACATAAATAATTTATAATGGTCATTTCTATCATTTGGTTACATGGAATGAGGATGAATCATTAGATGAGAACCAGTTCGATTATTTAGCAGTATTTTGAATATTATGAATTAGTTTGGTCATATAACTTAATTATATGTGCATATTCTGGTTACTGAATATTAATTAGGTTATAACACATATATTATAGTATTTTTCAACCATGAATATGGTTGCATGACCAGTAATGAATAATAAATTGAAGAACAAAACTTCGTCATCCATGAAGGTTATAAATCAGAACCTCATGGACGTTGATTTCGTTTATAAAATAAAAGGGAGGGAGTAAGAATATTTATGATGGTTCTTCCATTAAAATGATATAAATCCAGTATATAGATGTTACTCCAGTTATCATGATCATTTGGACAGAGGAGGTGAGGAGAGAAAAATAAAAGAGATGAACTTGAAAATAAAGAAAAGTTAAGAGATCCCTTATGAAAATTCGGCAGCCTAACGACGTCACTTAGAATTTCATAAAATAAAATTATGAGAACAAAAGGGCTTCTCATTACATTGAAATAAAAAGGATATTATGAATAATAAATAAAATCAAACCCCAACATATGAGAAAGGAATTTCAAATAGCTAACCTAAAAGAAGTGTCAACTTAAAGAAGAGAATGAAGGATTCTCTTACCATGTAGAATAACTCCTAGATCTTGAAGGATGTGACCTTGGGGGCTTAGGAAAACATTGGGAGGACTCTTAGAGAGGTAAAACCACCAGATATTAGAGGATTAAAGATTTGGGATGAAAGAAAACGAATGGATGAGTGGGTATTTATAGAAAAAGAGAGGTAATTTTTTAATAATTTCAAAGGGACACCTCATTAGTGGTTTTTGCCAAACCATGGGCTTGCCCATGGTTTAAGCCACTTGGGACACCTCATGTCATAAGTTAATATACAGAAGTCGTGAATACTTTTATATTTTATTATTACATCATTATGATGTCGTTAATCTACCGAAAACTCAAAACTATATTTTTACTATTCATGAAAAATTCATGTATTTTAGAAAAATCCCAAAAATTCACCCCTACTATTTTTCGATGTGTAGAATTCAAAAGTGAAATACATTTTTCAAAAATAGTATTCTAAATATTATTAATTTAATTTTTAAATAAAATCATACTTAATTCAAAAATTAAGAGTTCTAATTCTACAACTACTTCTTTATCCCAATGAAAACTTAACCAAGATGTTATTATCTTCTAGCCTTAAGAAAATAAAATAATAATAAAATTTACTATTCATCAGGGTCATATTACTATTCATATTACTATTCATAAGGGTATATTACTATTCAATAAAAATCAAGTTTGTTCTATCGGACTCCAAATAACTTACTGAACACAACTCTAGATGACCATTTTTCGAAATTCAAAGCATTGAAGAGGAAAAGTTGTGTTTTAATGGCTATATTATAAAATTTCCTTATTTATTTTCAAAACCTTGTGGTGTTACAATAACTTACTACATTAATACCTACACCCTTTAATACTAATCACCTATACAGGTATGTCTTTAACATAAGCTCCTCAGGCTCCTATGTTGCTTCCTCCAACTTATGGTTCCTCCATAGAACCTTCACCAGACAAGTCGTCTGATTTCTCAATTATTGTTGTCTTGTATCAAGAATCTTGATAGGCTCTTCACAGTAAGATAGATCAGGCTCATGTTTCACTTCTTCATAAGTGAGTACATGTTTTGAGTCTAGAATGTACTTTCTTAACATTGACACATGGATCACATTGTGAACCTTGGAGAGACTTGGCGGCATTTCCAAACGGTAAGATACGACTCCATTTCGGTCCATAATTTCAAAAGGTCTGATGTACCTGGGACTTAACTTCCTCTTCTAACCAAATATTATAATACCCTTCCATGGAGATACCTTTAAGAAAAGTTGATCACCTTCTTGAAACTCCAAATCCTTCCTTCGGTTATCTGCATAGCTCTTTTTCCTACATTGAGCTATTTTGATATGGTTCTGGATAATCTTCACCTTTTCCATTGTTTCTTCAACAATTTCTAGGCCCACGAGCTTTCTTTCACCAACATCATCCCAACATGTTTGTGTACAACATCGCCTCCCATATAATGCTACATAGGGTTCCATCTGTATACTTTAATGGAAGATATTATTGTAGGAAAATTCTTTGAGAGGTAAATACTGATCCCACATGCCTTGAAAATCAAGTGAACAAGACCTCAACATGTCTTCCAATGTTTTAATAGTCCGTTCTGATTGTCCATCAATTTGTGGGTGGTAGGCAGTGCTCAAACGAAGATATGTATCTAGGGACTTCTGAAGACTTTTCCAGAATCTTGATGTAAAATGTGGATCACGATCAGAAACAATCTATAGTTTTACTCCATGAATTCTCACAACTTCATTAATATATAGTATTGCTATACGTTCTAGTGGTAGTTCTTATCTTATAGCAAGAAAATGTGCTAAATTGGTATAAAGGCCTACAATGACCCATATTTCATTGTTCCTTCTAGGAATATTTAGTGGTCCCATAACAAAGTCCATATTGATATTATCCCATTTCCACTCAGTTATGGGAAGAGGTTTTAATACTCCTCCAAGCCATTGCCTTCCAGATTTCACTTGTTGAAAAACCATACATCTTGACCCAAAATCAGTAATCTCCCTCTTTATGTTGTCCCACCAAAATTGTTCCTTCAAATCTATATACATCATAATTCTACCAGGGTGTATAGAGAAATTGTAACTATGAGAATCATCCAACATTTCCATTTTTAGATCAGGTATATCGGGAACACAATGTCTCTTCCCAAATTTCAAATTTCCATCTTCATATATGAAGTCACTCAATCTCCCTTCATTGACAGCTTTAAGCTTCTATTGAAACTCCACATCATCAGCCTGAGAAGTTTTTATCCTTTCAAGTGAATATGGTTTGGAAACCATTCGAAAATGAATTGATGTTTCACCTTCCATGGTTATTCCCATATCAATCTTTACTAGACCCATGAAAATAGGATCCCTTTCAACTCTCATCTTGTTCAAAACTCCAAGATCCTTTCTTCTCAAAGCATCTACCACCTTATTTTCCTTCCCTGGGTGGTAGTGTATCATGCAACCATAATCCTTGAGTAGCTCAAGCCATCTCCTTTGCCTCATGTGGAGTTATTTCTGTGAGAAAATATACTTCAAACTCTTGTGATCAGAATAAATCTCGAATTTTTCACCATAGAGATAATGTATCCATATCATCAATGAAAATATTATAGTAGCTAACTCAAAATCATGAGTAGGATAATATTTCTCATGAATTTTTAGTTTTCTTGATTCATAAGAAATAACCCTATCATTTTGCATAAGGACACAACCAAGTCCTTTCTTTGAAGCATCACTATAAAAAACAAACCCTTCAATCCCCGATGGTATAGTCAATATAGGAGCATTGACTAATATTATCTTCAGTTATTTGAAACATTCCTCAAAATATTTTGTCCAAACAAATTTAACCCCTTTACGTGTGAGCTTCGTTAGTGGGTTAGCCAGTCGGGCAAACTTCTCTACGAAACGCCGATAATAATCTGCTAAGACAATAAAACTGCGTACCTTAGTTATGTTTATTGGTGTGGGCCAATCTTGGATTGCCTTTTTATTTGCAGGATCAACTAGGATTCCATCCTTAGAAACAATATAGACAAGAAAAGAAATCTCCTGACGTCAGAATTCACACTTTCTAAACGTCCCATACAATTCATGTCTTCTAAGAGTCTTCAAGATAATGCGCAAGTGATTTTCATGATCTTCGTAGCTTTTGGAGTATACCAAGCTATCATCAATAAATACCACTACAAAATCATCGAGATATTTCTTGAAAACTCTTTTCATTAGATCTATGAAGATAGAGGGTGCATTAGTCAATCCAAAAGGCATCACTGTAAACTCGTAATTCTCAAACCTAGTTCAAAATGCTATTTTTGGAATATCTTCCTTCCTCACAAGAAACTGATGATATCTGGATCAAAGATCAATCTTCGAAAAGTATTCAGCTCCATGAAGTTGGTCAAATAAAAAATCAATGTGAGGTAGGGGATACTTTTTCTTTATTTTTATAGCATTGATATCCCTGTAGTCGATACATAACCTCATAGATCCATCTTTCTTCTTAAAAAAAGGACAAGGGATCCCCATGGAGAAAAACTATGGTGAATAAATCCCTTATTACTCAATTACTCTAGTTGTTTCTTTAGTTCCACTAATTCCATGGTGGAAATTCTATAAGGGGTCTTCGATATGGGCTTTTAACCAGGAATCAAATCAATGGAAAACTAAATTTCTCGTTCTGGAGGATTTCCAGGTAAATCTTCGAGAAAAACATCAACATATTCTCTCACAATAGGTAAATCCTCTATTTGAATATTCCTTTCCTCACCAACAGTTATTTAATTCTCTTCCTCCCCAATAATTGAATTTATTTGAGCTACTGGGTGTGGATATAGATAAGATTCAGGTGGCGACAATTTTGCTATGAAGATAAGGTGTTCTTTATCATTGTCATAAAAAATTGTAACCTCTTTCTTCTTACAATAAATTTTTGCATCATGGTCTGAAAGCCAATCCATACCAAAGAATATATCAAATTCAATCATGGGTATGATGATGAGATCAGTAGATAAAGAACATTTGTATGCTCTAATGGGAACTGATTCACAAAACATTGTAGCAATGATACTTCAATTAGGAGTTTTGACTGATAACTCCCATGTTAAATAAAATTGGAAATATATAATTTTCATTGAAAACTGGGAAGATATGAAACAATTCGATGATCCAAAATCAAATAAAGCATTGTCTAAAATTGATGAAACAATTAATGTACCTTCCACCACATCATTAGGTTCTTCAACCTCTGCAGTTGTGATTGCATATGCATGTCCCTGATCCCTTGTCCTTTTCTGTTGCATGTTTCTTTGACATTTTGGACAATCATTAGCGTAGTGTCCCATCTCCTGACATCCTTCTTCCCTATGAAATCACTAGAAAGATGGCCTTTCTGGACACATTTGTAGCATACATCTTTTCCTTTTAAGAATGGATCAAGGTGTTTCTTTCCACAATTGTCACATGGTGGAAATTCGACTCTTCCCTTCTTCCCCATTTCCTTATTTCCTTTCCCAGGGTTTTCAGCAGCCCTATTCTTTTCTTGCTTTCCCTTAAAGTCATAAGATATAGAGAATTCTTTTTCTGTCTTGATGGCACCCGAAACTATATCCTAATATGATGAAAAACTATGGGAGTCCAGTGCCCTCCGGAGGAGAGGCTTTAGACCATCAAAGAATCGATCAATTTTTCTCCTTGTATTTTTTATATAGTCCACAACATATCTTTCGAACCTTGTGAAGTGGGCTTCATACTTGGCAACATTTTTATCCCCCTTTTGCCTAAAATTCAAGAATTGTCTCTCCATATCTGCATGCTGATCACAAGGAAAATATTTTTCTAGGAATATTTCCCTAAAATCCCACCATTCCATCTCTTATATCTCATCATCCTCCTTTGTGTTTTGGATTAATGACCACCACTGATCTGCATCTCCCGATAGATAATATACTTCCATGACAACCTTCTCTCTTTCATTATATCCCAAAGCAAGAAATATCTTCTCAAGGGAACATATCCACTACTCTGCTACAAACGGGTTTTTAGTCCCATTGAATGATGGAGGTTGTTTCCACATAAAGTGATCTAACATGGCTCCCCCACGTGGTGGATCCGGATGCTCCATACAGGTAAGGTTATTATTCATAACCTGATTAAGTTGTCCCAGTATAGTTATGAGTTGCTCAGCACCAGTCACATCACCAGATCCAACATCATTATCTTGTGTCAGAGGAAAATCCCTACAGGGAACACGTGCATTCATGCAATTTACATTCCTTCCAATAGGCACCATATCTAGATAATGGCATACACTATATTAGGTTATGAATCATAATGTATAATCTTAAATTAAAAATACTCAGAAAAAAATTGAGATCCTACGCCTGGCTAATCCCATATTCACAAAAATGGTTTCTTTGAGGAATATGTACATTAAACTCTTTTATAATGGCTTGTTAAGAAAATGTGAATTATCCTAAGAATATCCCCTGGGAGTGTCGTAACCAAGAGTGCATCAAGTCCTGTTTCCGTGCACCAGTTCCTGTTCAAGTCTACCTCAAAGCGGTGTTTTTGGGTTTTACCCCTTGATACATCTGTGATAGAGACGCCACTTCCTGCTCGTATTCAGAAAGGGATGTATTCCATGAATGATCCACATAATATATTCCTTACCAAAATACCGGGATGTTCTTGTATGTTTATCCTCAAAGACTATCTAAGGTACTCTTCCCTAATTCTACTTTTTCTAAATCTAGTTTCCAAGTATTCTACTAAACTTCCTCTGATACCAACTGCAAGGACTCGACCATAGTTTCACAGATTCTGTGCCTTATTTGATTACATTGGTATACATACAAGGAATACAAATCTCTAAGGACCAAGTAGTTTAGTATTATTGGAAACAAGATACGTACATAAGTTCAAAATTGCATATGGAATGGAAAAACAACACTAATTTATTCCACTAGAGTCCTCACATCTCCTAGATTATGCTTGCAAGTCATTCACAAATTACTTCTTCGTGTCCTGAGAAAATGAAACATAAGAAAGGGGTGAGCTCAAATGATCAGTAAGAGTAAGAAATATAGTGGAAGATAATATAAACATTAGACATGGTGAATAATTGAAAACACATGCCATTAATAATAAACATGAAACACATTATGGCATGAATATGAGATGAGAAAAAATACCATAATAAAACATAATCATGGGTATTCTACTAGTCGAATAACCACAAGAACATTCAATTAATAGCTTCATAATGAGGGAAGTTCATATTCCAGACATTCTGATACATTTTTTCATGGCCCCAACCAAGACGTTTAGAGATTAAGGCCTCGGCCAAAATCCATATCTCATTGGGAAAGTCCTCGGCCAATTCCACATATATTTGTCTCATGAGACCTACCGATGCATAGAGTGGATATAGCGGCCCCCACCCATCACATAATAAGTTCAATTCATTCCTCATATGAGCAGGGATCAACATAAACATCATATAAATTCATATTGAAACTATCATATTAAATGTAACTAACTTTCCCCAATCAGTAAACATAAAACACTAACCATTCTGAGTAATATGGTGAATGGTTTTAGGATATATCATCCACAATAGAGTTAGTCATAAACCATTAAATAAAATATGGTATATGAATTCATAAATTATTAAAACCAATAATACCATGGAATCAACAAGAGCATCAAATGAAAATACTCTTATAAAATCATTAAGCAATTTTGAGATAAATACTCTTTTATATTGAAAAGAATAGTTCTTTTGGAAAATATTTGTATAAGACAAGAAGTGATGTAAGATAGTATTTTCATAATAAAATGAGTATTTTTATAAAGATAATGGTTTCCAAAAATAGATTATAGAGTTCCCTTGAAAATATATATGAATTGGAGAAATTCCCTTGAATCGGGCTTGTATTTTGGAAACATTTTTGAAAGTTCCTTTTAAAATGTGTAACTATCCATAAAATAAGGATACTGGTTGGTGTACAAATATATAATACTCACACAGAATTTATGAGGAGTACATAACAATACATAATAATTTCATCGAGGAATTTAGACAATAAAAGTTACCTGAATGAAAATAGATGTTGGGTGGAAAACCCTTACCATAAATCCAAATGTGTTTCTATCTGGTAATTAAGCTCAAGGAATATGAAATTATACTTGTTAATAACTTATTTCATAACCTATTAGAAATTTATTTAGTTTACCATAATTCTGGTTCATTCATTTATGTCATTATTGATATGTTATTGTATTGAATTTCGTCATTCCGGATTGTTCATTTCCTTTATTTTCATATTTGGTTCACTTGTTTTTAAGTAATGAAGTTCATGTGGAATGGTTATAAATCTACAGTATTGGAATTATATATTATTAATGAACATAAATAATTTATTATGGTCATTTCTATCATTTGGTTACATGGAGTGAGGATGAATCATTAGATGACAACCACTTCGATTATCCAGTGGTATTTGGAATATTATGAACTAGTTTGGTCATATAACTTAATTATATGTGCATATTATGGTTCTTGAATATAAATTTGGTTATAACACATATATTATATTCTTTTTAGACCATGAATATGGTTGCATGACTAGTAATGAATACGAAATTGAAGAACGAAACTTCGTCGTCCACAAAGTTTATAAATCAGAACCTCATGAACGTCGATTTCGTTTATAAAATAAAAGGGAGGGAGTAAGAATATATATGATGGTTATTCCATTAAAATGATATAAATAAAGTATATAGACGTTACTGGAGTTATCATGATCATTTGGACAGAGGAGGTGAGGAGAGAAAAATAAAAGAGATGAACTTGAAAATAAAGAAAAGTTAAGAGATCCCTTATGAAAATTCGGTAGCCTAACAGCGTCACTTAGAATTTAATAAAATCAAATGATGATAACAAAAAGGGTATCTCATCACATTGAAATAAAAAGGACAGTAATAAGAATAAATAAAATCAAACCCCAACATATGAGAAAGGAATTTGAAATAGCTAACATAAAAGAAGTGTTGACTTAAATAAGAGAATGAAGGATTCCCTTACCTTGTAGAATAACTCCTAGATCTTGAAGGATGGGGCCTTGGGGGCTTAGGGACACCTTGGGAGGAATCATAGAGAGATAAAACCACTAGATCTTCAAGGATGAGGGATTTGGGATGAAAGAAAACGAATGTATGAGTGGGTATTTATAGAAAAAGTGAGGTAATTTTTTAATAATTTCAAAGGGACACCTCATTAGTGGTTTTTGCCAAACCTTGGGCTTGCCCATGGTATTTTCCCATGATTTAAGCCACTTGGGACACCTCATGTCATAAGATACTATACACAAGTCAATAAATTGTTTATATATAATTATTACATCATTATGATGTCATTAATCTACCAATAACTCAAAACTGTATTTTTACTATTCATGAAAAATTCATGTATTTTAGAAAAATCCCAAAAATTCACCCCTACTAGTTTTCGACATGTAGAATTAAAAAGTGAAATCCATTTTTCAAAAATAATTTTCTAAATATTATTAATTTAATTTTTATAATTAAATCATACTTAATTCAAAAATTAACAGTTCTAATTCTACAACTACTTCATTATCACAATGAAAACTTAACCAAGATGTTATTATGTTCAAGCCTTAAGAAAATAAAATAATAATAAAATTTACTATTCATTAGGGTCATATTAATATTCATATTACTATTCATAAGGGTATATTACTATTCACTAAAAAATCAAGTTTGTTCTATCAGACTCCAAATAACATACTGAATGCAACTCTACATGGCCATTTTTTGAAATTCAATGCATTGAAGAGGCAAAGTTGTGTTTTAATGGCAATATTATAAAATTTCATTCTATATTTATTTTCAAAACCTTGTGGTGTTACAATCAATTAATGGTTTAATACCTACACCCTTTAATACTAATCACATATACACTTGAAGGATCAAAGTTTTGAGCACCTCAAGGTAAAGGTTCGTATTAGCACTTGAAGTGTGTGGCTTTAAATTCAACAAGGACGATAGACTTTAGAAATCATAAAATAAAAATCTCAATTAAAAAAGTTATTGGACATTAATGGGGTGATAAATAACATCAAATACATCCCCTTTCTACTGAATTATATCAACCCACAAGTGGGTTATCCTTTCATTGATGCTATGGTTTCAGTGGAAGCGGGAAGTAGACTCATGAAGGTGGAATTGAAGAAGTAAAGAAAATAATAAAAAGAAAATGATCACTCCACCATTGTGTGAATAATTTCACAAGGTTTGGTGTGAATAAATTCACAACTTGAGTCAATGGTATAAATGTGATATGGATAAGAACATAATAATAAGATAATAGTAAATTTTATTAAGAAACAAGGATGAATTAAAACAACTTACATGTGGAAGACAATTTGAGACAACAAAATCACAGCATAACATTACAATGAAAGAAAGCTCAAAAGATCATAAAATAATCCACCAACACTACCTTAAATAGGCATTTTAAGAGCCTTGTGTCGAGCCTCCAACATTACAAAGCATCCCACTTAATTATGGTAGGCCTAGGGTGGTGGAAGGCTTGTGGAACTTGGGCTTTTCCAGTCTTGACCCGAGGTGGCAGCCATCTTGCAACCCCCAACAGATGCGTATAAAGAGCCTTCTATATTGCCGAATTAGAGTGGGCCATAGAATAAGAAAATTTATATCCTGATGTAGCCTAACCTCTTGTAAAATATGGGCCCATTTGGAGTTTTTAATTGGGGATTATATCTGATTTAGTGGGATAATATTCTGGGCCGAAGATTCTGGCCGAGATTTTGATATTCTATTCGGGCCGCCTTAATTTCAATTATGGAAGCCGAATTAGCACTATATCCTAAAGAAATATTTGTTCCTGTATATGTCTTCTATCATATAACTAGATTTGGTCTTCATTTGATTTGTATTATGGGTCCCACATTCTCATCAGTGGGCTGGTGTTCAATCTACCTTCTCCAGAATTCTTTTCTTTCATCGTCAAATATCTCCATCATAATTTATGAATCCTCCATTGATCCCTAAATGAAAAATGTTCATATGTAAGTTTAGATAGAGTTTACAAAATATCAAATTAAAATATGGATAATTAAAATCCTTAAAATAAGATGAATCATTGGTACTAAATTGGTGTACATTAGGCATGAAGTGCACAAATGATAAGAATGGATGTTTAAAAGTAAAATCCACTATCTCAGGACCATAAGATAAAAAATTAATATTTAATAACATTAAAATGTAATTAAAATATATATTTTTATTGGATAATCACACCCCCAACTTGAGATTTTCTATTCCCGAGAAAAATGTCTCTCAATAATTTGAAATCCGAATTCCCTTTTCCAAAAACATTTTAATACACAATAATCACCAAAACCCCTTATACCAAAAAACCATGAAACCCATCAAAATATTTTCATAAAAGATAGTTTCATAAGAATATCCTAATCCCAAGCCCATTACATTGTTCAATTTCATCCTCATATTTCATCCAATATCAATTAAGAGTGATGATGTGTTGTGCATCACATTAGACATGGGGGGTTCATCTTTATTCAAGAGGGAAATGATGGAAGTACTAGGTGGAATCACATTTCAATATTAAGATGAGTATTCAATTTGTTTTTTCAATTTTTCCATTATAAATGAAATTGCAATCAAAAGGGTCAACCCCTGTATCAAGACTTTACCGATGACTCCTAGGCTCAAAGGAATTAGGGAACCAAGTGAAGCCCACATACATAGGAATCATCTCGAGTTAAGTTTGTCAAAAAAATTCAAATTACAAAAAATTGAGATAAAATTACTATATTTTGGCCAGACAACTATGGAGTCACGATTCCCAAGTGTCGAAAGCCATGCATTAGGTCATTTTATTTCTACACACGCAAATTTATTTTTTTTAAAAAAAAATTATTGAATACTCATATTAAAAAAAATGATCCCCAAACCAATGCTATTTATTTTGGGGACCCCTTGAACTCAAAACCATACCCCACTATCCAAAGGATGTGCATTGTGATCTTTTTTTATGTGGATGAAAATATTAACAATGAAAAATCACATTGGAAAACCACACTTTCCAAAATCTATGCTCATGAAATTATACATGGATGAAAATCAAAATCAGGTCATGCTAAATTATTTTATATTCATTTTCAAAGTGTGAAATGTGTATTATCATGTTCAATGATAATGGAATTTTTCCTTCCATTTACGCACATTTTTTATTCAAATCATTCATCATTTTTCTGACAAAAAATCATTTTTTATTTTATCTCCCCCAAAAACATAAAATAAAATTGTCCTCAGTGTTTAATGAAAATAAAATTTAGAAGGGGTAGAGGTAGAGAATGAGTGTTCAAAAAGGAAATTGAAAATGAGGATCACGGAATGAAGTCACCTGGTGGTTGAAGTTGAAATTATTGATGCTCCCTTTTAATCCCTTGATCTCAATGTCTCTATGAGAATTCCCTAGTGGAATAAACAAACAAACAAACAAAAACTATATATATAAATATATTATATATTAATGGAATTAAAATATAATTATATATGTAAAAAATATAGAATAAGGAAGCACAAAAAGCCATATGATAGTGGTATGCGTGCGCCCCTGTCTCCCTTCGGTCCCAGGTTTGAGTCCCATCAGATTTACTGGTTGTGAAGGGGTTTTCCCCTGACCTACGATGTTTACTTTTTTAATATATATATATATATATATATTCATTTTCATTTTAACCTACAAACACATAAAAATAAAATGAACTGATGATAGATTGTCTTGTTTTTAAATTTCTGGGTAAGGTATTACTCAAGAATCACACCACGTGACACAGATGAATATGGTGCTCCCCTTTCATAACCATCCCTACTAATAGCAGAAGAACATGTCAATAGTCTATTTTTTATTATTTTTAAACATCAAAATGATTCATTAATCTTATTTAAAATATAAAGTTGATTAAAACATCAAAATTATTTAAAACATGAAAACCATGGGTTTCCTCGCATGCAACACTTTGTTTAACATCGTTAGGACAACATGGATCCTAAATCTATCAATTTTTTCCTGATTCATAGGTTGGATCAGTTAACTCAACCTCTATTTCTTGTTTATTGAATGATTCAATGAATGGATTTAACCTTTGACCATTTACCTTGAAAATGTAACCACTTGTAGGATATTAAATCTCTACTGCCACATGGGGTACACATGATGCACTATGAAAGGACCTAACCATCTAGACCTTATCTTTCCCGGGTGTAAATGATGTTTTTAACTATACAAGAGCACAAATTTTCCTGCTTCAAAATGTTTGACTTTGATATTCCTAGATTGGTATGATTGAACTCTAGCTTTATTGATCCTTGAATTTTTACAAGTCTCCATCCTTAGTTCCTCATGTTCATTGAGATCTAATTTCCTTTTTGTTCCGGCCAATGAGAGGTCATAATTTATTTTATTAATTGCACAAAAATCATTAGTCTCAATTTCAACAAGTAATTGGAATGCTTTTTCCTAAACCAACCATTATGTTGACATTCCTAGTATGGGTTTTGTGTGCTGTATGATATTCCCAAAGAGCATCCGAGAGTTTATCAGACCAATATTTCCAAGAAGTATTGAAAGTTTTTTCAGCTATATTCTTAATCTCCCTATTTTGTAACTCAGCTTGACCATTTTTTTTTTGAGGATTTAACGTAGTGGAAGCATTATGAGAAATCTCATACTTAGACATGAGTGATGATAATGGACGGTTGTAGAAATGGGTTCCCCAGTCACTGATTATTGCCATAGGAATTCCAAATCGGGAAAATATGTGCTCTTTCAGAAATCGGATCACAACATGATGGTCATTAGACTTGGTGGGAATGACTTTAACCCATTTTGTGACATAATCAACAGCTAAGAGGTTGTAGAGGTACCCCCTAGAGTTTAGGATGGGACCCATGAAATCGATTCCCCAAAAGTCAAGTATTTAAATCACAAATATGGGAGTGAGTGGCATTTGATTCCTATTTGGGATTGACCCTACTTGTTGACACTTAGGACAACTTTGAAAAAATGCATAAGAGTCCCTTGAGAGGGTGGGCCAGAAGAGACCACACCGAAGAACCATAGAAGAAATTTTCTTAGTGGAAAAGTGACCTCCATATGCCTCACTATGATAGAATTTAAGGATGGACTCTTGTTCTGATTCTGGGACACACCTCCTAATGACCTGGTCAGGGTAGAAATTATAGAGGTATGGATCATCAAACACATAGTTCCTAACATCAAAAAGGAATTTCCTTCATGCTTGAGTCCCTAAGAATTTTGGAATTACTCCTGTAACAAATAAGCTGGCTATGTCAGCATACCAAGGGCCGTCACTCACAGAGTATAGGTGTTCATTAGTAAATGAACCAGACACAGAAAGGGGATTTTAGTTTTCTTTGAATTCCATCCTAGAGAGGTGATTAGATAAAACATTTTCAAGGCCCTTTTTATCCTTGATTGTGATGTCAAATTCTTGTAAGAGAAGGACCCACCTAATTAGTCTAGCTTTGGCATCTTGTTTTTGGAAAATGTATTTTAGGGATGAATGGTCAATGAAGACAATGATGGGTGATCCTAAGAGATAGGACCTGAATTTCTATAATGCAAATAAAATAGAAAGCAACTCTTTTTCAGTGGTGGTGCAGTTTATTTGGGTATCATTTAAGGATTTTCTTGCATAAGCAATGACATAAGGAGTTTTATTGCAACGTTTTCCTAACACAGCTCCTACAACAAAGTCACTGGAATGACACATAAGTTCTAAAGGAAGGTTCCAATTTGGATATTTCATAATGGGAGGAGAGGTGAGAGAGGATTTGAGGGTTGAGAATGAACCCTCACAGCTTTCTGTCCAAAAAAATGGAGCTTCGTTTACTAAGAGAGCACAAAGGGGACGAGAGATTAAATTGATGTCCTTGATGAATCTTAAATAGAAACATGAATGTACAAAGAAATACCTCACTTCCTTGATAGTTTTGGGTGATGGAAGGTGAAGAATGATGTCAACCTTGGCTTTATCAACTTTAATCCCCCTACATGAGACTAGATGGACTAGAACAAGTCCCTCTTTAACCATGAAATGGAATTTTTCCCAGTTTAGAACTAGATTCTTTTCTTCACATATTGAAAAGACTCTCTCCACATTACTCAAACATCCCTCAAATGTATCCCCAAAGATAGATAAATCATCCATGAAGACCTCAAGAAAATACCCTACCATTTCTGAGAATATTCCCATCATGCACTGCTGGAAGGTTCATAGGGAATTATATAACCCTAAGGGCATGCATTTGAAGGAAAAGGTGCCGAATGGACATGTAAATATAGTCTTCCCTTGATCCTCTAAGGAGACCTCAATTTGATTATACCCCGAGTACCTATCTAAGAAATAGTAGAAGGCATGACATGCCACTCTCTCATGGACTTGGTCAATGAATGGTAACGAGAAGTGGTTCTTATTGGTGAATGAGTTTAGCTTCCAATAGTAAATGCAGAACCTCCATCCACTTATCACCCTAGTTGGAAGAATATGTTCATCCTTATTGGTTATAGTTGTGATTCCTGCCTTCTTGGGAACCACTTGGATTTGGATAACCCACTCAGTCTAAGCTATGGGATATATGATACCAACTTTGAACAATTTCAGAATTTCTTTTATCAGTACTTCCATGAGATTAGGTTTGAGTGGCCATTGAGGTTGACGAAATGGATTTGAATCATATTCCAGAACAACCCTATGAGTCCCAATAAGTTGGCTAATCCCAGAAATATCAGACAGGGTCCAACCAATGGTTTTATTAGGTTTTCTAAGGACATCTAGAAGAATCCTATCAGGATTGGATTTAAGAGAAGAATAAATTACAATAGTATGTGTTTAATTGTCCCCTAGGAATGCATACTTGAGTGCAACGAGAAGTTCCTTCAATTCAAGATCAGGTTGGTTTAGAATTTCAGAATAATATTGGGACATTTGATCAAGATCAATTTTTTTTCCTAGAGTTTTAGATATGATTGATTCCCCACATGTATAAGGTTTAGCAACTAGATTGTATTGATTAGATTTAGGGAAGGAAGTTGGAGTGTCCTCCATGAAAGTGGTTTCCTGAATGGTTTCACCGATTGTTGGACCTAAGACTTCATCATAAAGGAAATTTGAAAATTATTTAAGCCAACGAGATAAACTTCCTTCATGTGAACTAAGAAAATCGATCTCATCATGAATTAAAAATACATCAAATATTCCTTGATATTCTATGGATTCATTTTCAATGCTTCCTATCATGTTTACTTGATGAATTTCCTCGACATCCCCTATTTGTGAACTTGCATTATAGATGTTCAAGTATAGACTCATGTTTCCAAAGGTGATGGTCATGTTCCCGTTTCGAACTAGGATAATATAGTTGATTGTTTTAAGGAAAGGACGACCAAGGATGATTATGGTTTGTTCCTTATTTCCTATGTTTGGATGGTTGCCAAGGATAATGAAGTCAACAGGGTAGATGAAGTTTTCAACCTTTACCAGAACGTCCTTTAAAATCCCCTTTGGAACCCTAATGTCATGATTAGTAAGTTGACGTGTGACAGATATGGGTTAGAGCTCTTCTAGGCCTAACTAGCAGTACACATCATTGGGAATGAGATTTACACTAGCACAGAGGTCACACAAGGGCTTTCCAACTTTACTCTCTCCAAGTTCAACATTGATGTAAGGGAAACCCGGGTCTTTCAACTTAGGAGGAATGGTCCCTTGAATGGTGGTACTAACATTAGCTGTTAAAAGGAAATTTTTTTATGTGAATATTTTCTTTTAAAAGTGCACAGGTCCTTAAGGTACTTTTATTAGGTAGGTATGGTCTGGATTTCATCGAGAAGGGGAATGTTCAACTTGACTTGTGAGAAGATTTCTCTCAATGTTTCACTCAATTCATGCTTGTCCCCCCCCCCTCATGCGTTGAGGAAATAGTTCTGGTTGTGGGGTTGTTTGTTGAATAATTGTTTATTTTACAATGTCATTGTGTTTTTTAGTTTGATCATTTGATTCATTTGAATTTTCATCCAAGTTTTAATCTTCAGATGGGTTCTGAATTAGTTGTTCAGGTTTTTCTATTGGATTCCCACTTCTTAAAAGAGTCACATCCTTTAGTTGTTCATGAGATGTTTTAGTGCAACTTGACTCTCCCCTTAAATTTGAGGATGGTACCACCTGAGTAGGCATGGGCGCCTTTCCAGTTTTGATGGTTTGAAGCTCTTGTTTTAGGGAAGAGACTTCCAAGTTCATCCTTTCCATTTCATTGAACAGTTGTTCTAGTAGGATTTGTGGAACAGTTTGGGTTGGTGCTTGAGAAGATTGGTTTATCCCAGGGGGGATATTTTGGAGGTGGGATGGTTTGATGAAAAAGGACCAGTGGCTGTTGGTATTGGAACTAGTTATGGATTTGGTAGTTATGATGGGGTAAGAATTTTGACCATGTGGTTGGCTAGGTTCTTCATTATCTTTCCATCGGAAGCCTGGGAGGTCATTATACCTTGGGTTGAAGTTGTTTTGGTATTGAGGCTTTTGAAAGTTCAAGTAAATTACTTCCACTGGAGTTCCTCCTAAATGAACATCCATGATGGATGGAATAGTTGGGAGGTTGTCTTTATTATGGTCATGTTTTTCACAAATTGTGAAAACAGGGTCTACATTTTGGATTTCATGGACTTTCCTAAGTTATATCTCTTCAACCTTCCTAGAGAGTGCTGCGAGTTTAGACCTAAGGCTTTCCTCTTATCTAAGTGTATGAATTCTGTATTTTTTTGTGGATTTTCAGAATAAGGTGAAGTTCCCCATGTTTTTTTTTGTTCAGCAAGGCTTTCAAGATACTCGTAAGCATCATTTGGGGCTCGGTTTTTAAAGGTTCCATTACACATCATGTCAATGAATTTTTTGTTCCCCAGACCCAACCCTTCATAAAGAATTATCATTTGTTTAGGAATAGAAAAACCATGGTGTGGAACCATATTCAGAGTGTCCTTGAACCTCTCCAATGTTTCATAGAATGACTCTCCCCCTTTTTCAAAAACGTTTTGGATGATCTTTTTATGTGAAATTGTTTTATGGTGGGGAAAGTATTTTTTGTAGAATTCTGTTTGTAATTGGTCGTGAGAGTTTATGGATGATGGTATCAAATTTTTTAGCCAATTCTTAGCTATATCCTTTAGATAAAAAGGAAATAGCCTCATCCTAGATGATTCTAGTTGATGTGGGGGACACATGGTTTCAACAATGTCATTGAACTCCTTAATGTGACGGTTGGGCATATCAGACTCTGTTCCATTGAATGTAGGAAGATAGTTTAAGACATGGGTATTAAATATGTAATTGAAATCTCATAGGTAATTGTGTCTAATGCATTAGGGGGCATTGGTCCAGGAATGTGTGAGGTATTCATTCACGGTTTGATCGATTTCATTCCCCATGTTTGGGGTTGCCTCATCTGGGTTTCCATTTTGGTTCCCACCCGGGATTATGAGTTGGTTTCTTTGAAGACATTCCATTGAAATGGGATAAATATTTGACTCGTGGGTGTTCAGAAGATTAGGATATAATGGAAAGAGTTCCCTTGGTGTACTTGAATCCCCAACCCCAGGACTATCCACCCTAACTAGACGGTTTGATTGATCACGTGTGTAGGCGGACATGCACCAAAAGAAACAAAAAGAGAAAGGGAAAAGAAAAGAGAATTTGGATGAGAAAATAAGAAACGTGGGAGAATAGAATGGGTGTTTATATGGCTTACTTGGGTCCCTAGAAATGGCACCAAAATTTGATTCAAGATCAAATTTACCCAAGTGGTGAAGGTAGAACGATCCTTGTAGTTTAGCTTGGGTTATCGAATCATCAGAGACCTAAGAAGTAACCTACAAACACATACATTCTATGGATTTATTTTGGAAATTAAGTGGACAACATGAGTTGATTTTAGATGGGTTTAAGGTATCACTAACATATTTAAGTTAATTAAAATTAAGATAATGAGTTGATCCTAGGTTATCTCTTGGGGTGGATTGGATGAATTTATTTTTTTAATGATGTCAATTTCTTATTTTTGAGATGGGTTCATTTAACAAGATCAAACAGCATCATCACTTACAAGTTTAATACCAACACAATTTAATAATAATCACCTATACACATGAAGGATCAATGTTTTGAGCACTTCAAGGTAATGGTTCTAACTAGCAATTGAAGTGTGTGGCATTAAATTCAACAAGCACGATGGAGTTTGAAAATCATCAAATAAAAATCTCAATTAAAGAAGTGATTAGACATTAAAGAGGTGATAAATAACATCCAATCCATCCCTTTTATACTCCCTTGGATCAACCCATAAGTGGGTTATGCCTCCATTGATGGCATGGTATCAATGGAAGTGGGATGTAGACTCATGAGGGAGGAATTGAAGAAGTAAAGAAAACAATAAAAAGAAAATGATCACTCCACCATTGTGTGAATAATTTCCCAAGGTTTTGTGTGAAAAAATACACACCTTCAAGAAATAGTGTCAATGTTAGATGGATAATAATTGAATAATCAGAAAATAATAACTTTTATTAAGAAACAAGGATGAATTAAAACAACTTACATGTGGAAGACAACTTTAGACAACCAAATCGCAGCACAACATTACAATGAAAGAAAGCTCAAATGATCATAAACTCCTCCACCACCACTACCTTAAATAGGAATTTTGGGAGCCTTGGGTCGGTCCTCCTAAAGTAGAAATAATTCCACTTGGTTATGGTAGGCCTAGCGTGGTGGAAAACTTGTGGAAGTTGGACTTTTCCCCTCTTTATCCGAGGTGGAATCCAGCTTGCAACCACCGAATAGACTCATCACAATGACCTTCTAGATGGAAAAATTATAGTGGGACATAGAATAAAAAATGGGGATACATATGTATCCTAACATCCTGTTATGTTTTGGCTTATTTGGAGTTCTTGATCGATAGTTATGTCCGATTTAGTGGGATAATATTCTAGGCCGCAGATTCTGGTCCAGATTTGGATATTCTATATGGTCCGCCTTAATTTCCAACATGGAGGACAAATTAGCACCGAATCCGACAGATTTATTTGTTACTATATATATCTTCTATAATCCCATGAAATTTGGGCTTGATTGGGTTTGTATTGTGGGTCCCACATTCTCATCAGTGGGATGGTGTCCAATCTACCTTCTCTAAAATTATTACCTTTCATTTCCAAATATCTCCACCATCCTTTATGAATCATCCACTGATCCTTGGATGAAAAATGTTCATAATTAAATGTATATATAGTTTCCAAAATTTAATATTAAAATATGGATAATTACAATCCTTAAAATCAGATTAATCAGTGGGCCTAAATTGGTGTACATTAGGCATGGAGTGCACAAATAATAAGAATGGATGTTCAAAAGTAAAACTCACTAACTCAGGCCCATAAGAACAATAATGAACATTTAATAATGTCAAAATATAATTAAAATATTTATTTTTATTGTCTAATCAGATGTCTTCAGCTTTATGTTGAGGTGTGATGTCCTCAGCAGTGGGTCTAGCATCAGAACTAGAACCAATCTCAAATACACAAGAGTGTTGTATAGTTAACTGGATGGCAGGTGAATCCGGGAAAGGAAATTCACTTTTTGGAATACCCCAACTAGTGCCCCAATCTGAGGAATGTTTTTGTAGAAGAGATGAAAATGGAAAACGAGTCACAATATCAAACTCAGTGGCGTTAACGGTGCCCCACCCCGATGAAGTGTGTGTTTGGAATGTATCAATTGATTCCATGTGTGATGAGGAAGGTCTAGTCTGTGGGTTAGTATCCGCCTCTAAAGAAGGGTGTGTGGGGAATTTCCCAAATGGTTCCATGTAGGATGAATAAGGTCCATTAGGTGGCTGTGAAGTGGTATCTGGAGCTATTTGAGAAGTGGAGAGATGCGAATGAAATCGACGTGAAGTTCGATCCTCATCAATGTCCGATGGATCGAGTGTGGTTTGAGGTAGAATGGGTTGATGATGAGGAGCACACTCTAACTGTAGAGAGGTGCTCTCAGCACTGTGCAGTGTTCCTATCATCAAATGAAGAACTGAACTTAGCTCACGAATATTGAATACATCTCGTGACTCGGTGTGTGATCATATTATGAACATAGTCGATCCCATCACCCTTACAAAATTATAAAAATAGATTAATAAATAAATAATAAAGAATCAAGAAGCATGATGGAATTAAATTACAAATTTATAATATGACCCTCCATGTTTAGTGATAAATCGTCTGGTCACTCACATATACCATAGAATGTACTCAGTGCATCGGTCATGATGGAGACATCCTCCAAAATATCGAGTGACACAATAATGCTCACGTTAATCCCACATGGATATGTATGGATCATGTATAATATGCCAATATTGATCCTATTTTCCTATAAGTCTAATATATTGAACCTCTACAATATACCCCAGTGGCCCCGAAATAGGCTCTTTGTATCCGAACTATCTCATGACCTTATCGGGTTGGTGCCACTCAACAGTATGAAAAAGGATCAGTGGCACCACGAAAGTAAAATGATTCATTCCCATAATACAATAATATGGAAGATGTACCAGAATATCTCTTGTATATGACATCCAACTAATTTACACAAATAAATAAATTTTATCAGTAATTTATCAAAGAATACACAATTATATAAACAGTGATTTATGCATACCTCGTCAATGGAAAAATTGTCAAACATAATATGGTAATATAAAATTGAATGTGCAGGGATATATATATATATATATATATATATATATATATATATATATATATATATATATATATATATATATATCTGTGTGTGTGTCTTTGAGAGTCTCCACCTATGAATATCAAGCAAACAAATTTAAAAAATTATATAATTATCATATGAGATTGGAAAAACAATGTCTATTAAACTTGTAAAGTATATGTGATCCAATGGGCCCATATGCAATGCATCGAGTGGTTACTCATGGAAAACCTGGGTGCAAGTATTAGTAATTGTGTCCATACCCACTATTGTAATAACAAACAAAAACCACATATCTCTTTATCCTCCATGTGAGATGTCCTACACATCTCTCTATACAGATATGCCTGACCTGCTGAACCCTAACTTTACCACCTAGCACGCTTGAAATATCCAAGTAGAGATAGGTGCATCAGATGAACATATGATCCAAAGTGATCTGAAAATAAAGTACCTCCAACCAATCACATATTGTAGGATCATGCATATCTCTGCAATGTGACCTCATCAACATCTCGGTCAACAAGGCCAAAATGAGTTTCCATCCAGGTCATCTTTAACCTACATCCTCTAAGGGTCCCTGGTGCATCTGGTAATGGTAAGTCCAAATATCAATACAAAATGTAATCCCAAATTTATATCATCAGACCTATAACAAAATCTCTATCCATATAAAGACCTTATAATATAGATACATCCTGTTATGTAATCTTCATCTCCCCCTGAGGCATATGAAATGTATGCATCTAGGGTCCCCATCACTCAACCAAGGCAGAAATGAGTAAATTTTCAATGGTTATATACCCACAAATTCTTTACCCATATAAACAAAACTAACGTTGATAAGGTATGATAGGATTTGGTGGGATCTTTTGGTAAAAGTGATGAGCCCTGTGGAATTTCAATAATTGATCTTCACCACCATCCCATAAATACTATGATATATTCTCACTTTGTGTGGTAAGAATAGATGGATCATTGGGGCTTGGATGTAGTTGGGTGGATTCCATCTATGTTAATGGAAAAATAAACGATATACATATAAATATATTAAATAATATATATGTTGAGTGGAACAAAAATCTAGATAATAGGAATTCTTCATCTAATAAACCTTAATTCATGGAATGTAAAACAATTAAAATAATCAACCCATTGTGAAAGAACCAAGTAGTGTGTGATGATGACCCCTCCATGCTATCGATTTGATGACGTTTTCAGTAATTATATCCCTCTTCCCTACACATGAATTTTTTTGGTGCATCCCTTTCCCATGAGTCTAATCCATTTCATTTCTCACACATGTTGATTTCGAATGACCATTACCACACAACCATGATGGATTCAGCATAGTAGTTGAAAGATGCAGAGGGGAACTTAATATCAATACATATCAAATTGAGATCCACTCTACACTATATAAATTACACAAAGTGTCATGTTGATACACTGGATCGAAATAACTCTCCCTTGAGAGGTGAAGATGAGCACATGTGGCAAGTACAAGTGTGCAAGGAATATTATACACTTCAATGTAACCACATTCACATGTCTGATTATCACGAAAAATGGTCATCACCCGACTGTCCTGAACCTCTTCAACTTCAAACTGACTTAATATCATCTTAAAATGGTGAAATTAATATGATTTGGCACGATTTTGATTAACTTCATGCTCCTTTGTAAATGTTTTTGCGTATCGAAGACCCTACAATAGTTCTTTCTCGACATCTTCTGATCTGTCAATAATGTATTTGATGCATCTATAGATTGTCGGAGAAAAAATACACATGATTGGGAATTTTCAACCCCCTTGAAGACGTTGTAAGTGAATTCAAAAAATTTTGTTGACATATTCCCATATCACTTCCCATCTTCAAATGTCAATGACCATTTATTCTTCGGGATGTGCATCAGGTACTTTTATACATCATCATTTATTCTTCTTATTTCTTCTAGTATTTGAAGGAAAACATATTTTCTTGGTTTATATGCTGTAAAGTCATATGATAAACATTTAAAAAGTTCACATTGATAAAAAATACTAATACATACCAAATGTTCAGAAAATTTGATCCAATAACTAAGGTGATGATTTCTTTCCTCACATTGTCATCGTGAAATTTTGTTAGTACATTTCTAGAAATATGTCTCATGCAGTAATGATGGTAGGGATGTGGGGGTAACCCACCAGGATCCTCGATATTAACTGATTATTTTATAGCAAAATTACGATATGAAATAAGTCATATCCCATGCTTATCGGTGACATGAACACGTAGAAAAGATAAAAACCAACTCCAAGAGTCTAGATTCTCCATCTCTACAATAGAAAATTCCAATGGAATGGGAATTCTATTTCCAAACTGAGTGGAAGAAATAAGGAGAAATCCATTATAATTTCCATATGGAAAAGTTCAATCCACATGTATGAATTTTTTTCAGTGTGGGAATGATGCGATACATGGAAGGAATTCCCAGAATATATGATGAAATTGGACTTTGTCTATAGAGATGCGATTGTTCACCAAATGCTCCATTGTTTCAAATTGATAAATTGACTAACCAGTTTGAACCAATCACTCAATCCAATAAGGAAACACCTGAAATAACATTTCCCAATCTCCATAAACCTTCTCAATAGATTTCTGCATTGCAATCCATGCTTTATTATATGAGATTTTATATCTATACTCACTCTCCATGAGTTATTTTATTAACTCGACATGAACATCCTGATTAACTCTGATCATACCAATAATAAGAGAGCATATTAATATCAAGTCATGGTCTCTTTGATCTTGAGTGAACCTTAGATTCAAACAATATTGTGGTCTAGAAAATTTTGTAATTTTCAACCAAGATGAATTTCTAACAATGGTAGCTCGAAATCACATATTGCATGTGGCACCAAACTGTTGACATTTGATGCAGAAACATTTGGAGTCACAATGATTGAGAAGAAATGATTCATAGAATAATAATGAAAAAAAAACAAGAACACAAGGATTTATGTGTTTTGGACAAAATCCATATGTCCATGGAGAGGTAGAATAACTACACTATGCAAAATTTGGGAGCACAATTTAGAGTAATTTCTCACACACACACACTAAGAAACCCTAGCCCAAAAGGGGTTGATGTAGTGGATGAATCACTATTCCAAAAATCATTAGAATGTTCGCATAACTAAAGTGAAAGGTGGACACCCAAGTAAAAATTTCTACAGTGGATACCTGTTGGAAGTACAAGGGGAAATAGTGAATGGAAGCTAGAAGTCTACGTCGCTACAGTTCCATGTCAGTGTTGGTCATTCATCTGTACTACATTGTCCAAGTTACTATAGTCCCCCTAAATTTGGGATGGGGCCTTCAACCCTTGGACCCCCGGAGCATGTACGCGTTGCCCATGCATCCCCCAACAAGCTCACCCTGGAGCTTTACCCACAAAAGTCATGTGCTAGTGCATATTATGGGACACAAGAATTCGGCTCAACAGAATCAGGATACACCAATCAAACAACATTTTCTAGAAAATATCAATCTCATCGACTCATCCATGAGATAACTGTAATGAATCTTCAAATGGTACTACATTATAAATATTTTTAATGCCTCTTTTCTCTCAAATTATATTGTAATAGACAATTCATCGTCATTCCTTCCAACATTTCATTGTTGGAAAATACAAGGGAACTCGGTTATTGGTGTCACTAAATCAAACTTAGGCACCACTGTTGTAATACAACGTTAGGTTTACACTAGTCCTGCATGTTATATTTCTAGATCATTGGCTGGTATCGTCTCATATTTTCTTCCTCCAAAGGATCATCACAGACATCATTGATCGCACACATATGTGGATCAGCTACAAAAATAGATGTCATAATAACATCTACATGTACTATATTATGAAATCTTTTAACTACTCTACATGTATTTGCTTCACCTAATCCACGTCGAACAAACAATTTAGATGTAAACATATCCCCCTTTGAAAATCCACCATCGTTTGATATGTTTTGTTGGATTTGATTGGTATCTAAAATTATACTAACATCAATATACAATCCCATCTCACTATGCCTTCCATGATCTTGGTATATATCATAAGCAAGCCTCAAATATTCATCATCTAGAAAATTATGATGCATGTTATATAGATTATCCTGAGTTTGAGGAAATCAATAAATAATAGATGATACACAATGATTCCTAGTAAGCTTCAATTGATCGTGAATTTTATGGTTAACTGAATTCATCATATCACATCCAGTAAGATTTACTAATCTTACAAAACCGCCAATATATGATATCTCATGTTCATTGTCTATTATTTCACCTCCATAATATACAAACATACCTAGTTGTTTGACCATATTTATGAAACTATTATTTGAAATTAAATTTGAAGTTAAATATATACAGCAACATTTCTTCAAATAAATCATAATCCTAAAACTTCAACTATTATTATTTTTATTGTAATTCCTCTAAGAATAGTTGAAACATACAGTGACTATGTCCAATCGTGATGCGGTAGAGAACAATTTATTAATATTTTAAATACCAAGCAATAATATTTTATTTACAATTTAATATTATATTAATATATATACAAAAGTTTATTTTATAGAATACAATAATATATATATTGTAAAATTGAAATTTATAAAATGGTTAATACCACTAACTTAAATTATTAACTTACAATTAACTTATTCATTAATATATATTTTACAATGAAATTGTATATTAATTACAAAATTACTAATTAAGAAATAATATATCTTATACAATGAAATTATATATATATTAATTATGATACAATGATATAATAATAATATATTATTTGATTATTATAATCATATATTAATGTATTTTATAATAATTATTACAATCAAATATTATATGATATATCATACATTGTAATAATATATTCATTTCAAAATCGCTAATTAATTTAGTAATATATTTTATACCATTAAATTATACACACACACACACACACACATTCATAATAGAATCAAATATTTTGTACAAAAATATTTATGAAATATACATATACATACTATACAATGCAATAACGAACAAATGAAAGTTAATTAAAAATAAAAAATTTACCAATTAATATTTAAATTAAATAAAAATTTCATTTTTATTTTTTTAAAAAGTTAAATTATCATCAAATCTATAAAATTGAATTATTTTATTTAATGTTTTTTTTCAATTTAAAAAAAAAAATAATTTCACTAACTTAAAATATAAACATCCAATTAACTCACTATATATATATATTTTTTAAATTTAATAATATATTAATTACAAAATTTATAATTTACTAAGAAATAATATATCTTACACAATTCCATAATGTATATTCTAATTATAATAATAAATTAATATATATAGTATACAATCCTTTAAATATATAAACTTCAAAATCAAAAAATATTTTAGGAATGTATTTTATACAATTCAAAAAAATATATAACCAATAAAATGTAATAATTATTATACAATAAAAATAATGCAATGTTATAAAATTGTCAACTAAATAAAATAACACATTAAATAAAATTTTATAAAAATAATTTAATAGTTGCAATAAATATCATTTTCATTTAATACATCAAAAATTAAGTTAAAATTTAAAATATACACATTTTTTCTGAAGGGGGATTGGAAAAGGAGATAGGGGATTCAATGAGGCCAACGGGAGTCCAAGATCCTTGGTTCCTTAGCATTTGGGGGTGTTGCAATGGGGCGGCTGCACAATAGGGGGAAAGCCGACAACAGATCATGAGTGGTTTGATTTGGTCAGTTGCTGCAGGAGGTAGTGAAAAAACGGTAATGGCTCGGGCGCAGGAGGCGCACATGAGGTTGGTGATTAGCAGGATAGCTGTTCGAAGAGCCTACCATGGAATAAAAAAATGGTGCATAGAGGATGGAACAGTGGCACTTCACTAGAAACACACACGATAACAATAAGTCAGTTATAGTCTCGGTCATAAATCAAGGTATATCGGAATCCACCTCTAGTAGCGAATTCTCAGTAAAATAAATTTAACATATATATAAAAATATACATATATGTTTTCAATTTCTTTTTTAAAAAACTATAAGAATAATTTCGATTTGATTAAAATATTTGTGTGATTATAACATGGTCGTCCAATGTTAGTTTGAAATGTTGTTTATGGAATTGTGACCATAATGATTCCCTCATCAAAATTTAATGTAAATTTAATTTTTCATTGGATTAAAATTTCATATGATTTCTTTGATTCCATTTAAATTTACTGAGGTAGAAAACAGAATAAAATGAGATGAGGATTTAATTTTTTTTACCAATGATCGATGAAACTACATTGCCTCCAGTGAAGGGTAGGCTGGTACAATATTAGAGGATCTCACATGAAGAATTTTAAACACAAAACTTAAAAAAAATACCTCATTTGATCTGAAGCCACATTCATGAATTGATCATTGCCAATGGTCATTTCTTAAGGGAGCCGAATTTGGATCCCTATAGATCATACACACATGCTTAAAAAGTTCATTGGAGTTTTGATCATCAAATCCCTGATGATAATGTGGAGTTTTGATGAAAAATTCAAGATCTGAACATCACCACAATGTTTTTCCATCGATCCATGAAGGAGATCTTTGATCACTTTATTGGAATAATATCTTCTCCCTCTAGAAATATTGAGAGAGGATAGAGGATCTCTCAAAATCATGTTGTGAATAGTACATCACACAATATACTCCTCTAAATTATATAGTGTTTAAGAAATTACCCAAAAAAGACTCTTTAGCCCCTTAAAAATCATTACCCACTAAATAAGACCTAAATGGCATGTTATGGCCAACAAACTAAGTCATAAACATTAATTACATTTTTATCACCTACATATAATAAAATAAAATATTACATGATAAAAGAAAGTCATTAACTCAACTCTTCATTCCCATAAATATTAAACTAACCTTGAATAATAAAATAATATCCATTCATATAATAGTAATCATGTATTTACTTTAATGTGTGTAAATACATTGATTAAATAGATTCAATAATAATTATTCTAAACATGAATAATTTTAATTTATTAAATTCTTTGAAATTGGATATTCATGGACATATCTCGGATTCTATGTTGGGGGCCACTATGTCTTATACTCATATTTATCATAATGGGACAGACTATTGAATTCACTAAGTGTGTGACCATTTAGGCCCTTATCTTGATAGTAGTGAATATTATTACTAGACCCGTAGCAGAGTCTAGCAACACATCAAAGTCACTAAAGAGACAAGGTATATTCATAACAATGATAACCATTACTATAAACACATTTTGTGTTATATAATATCTTTATCTCATGATATCTTATAGTGTAGGATGCACACATCGTATCAT
The DNA here is from genome assembly GCA_963277665.1 of Viscum album. NCBI lineage: Eukaryota > Viridiplantae > Streptophyta > Magnoliopsida > Santalales > Viscaceae > Viscum > Viscum album. Next base: position 1,510,948,909 of record OY728127.1, on the reverse strand, counting down.
CATCCTTTTTTTGATTTATTATTTTTGGACATAACTGGATGGACATACCTTCTTCTACCATGAAAATGTATTTAGTAAAGGTACTACCATCCTGATCAATTAGGCCAGAGTTGTCACATCCTTTCAGAAGTGACAAATTCTATCTTGATTATTCAATCAATACCATACTATCAATGAAACACCCAATACAAGATACCTCACTCTGACTTTATTTCCCAACTTTTTACCTTACCTAAAAGTACATGATCAAGTAGTATAAAATGATAATAATCTCAAGTCAAGATAACATGACACATGTTATTTGATAGGAATATCCAATAACACTTGAAACATGTGGTTTTATTATTGGCATGTCAGTTCTCATGACCTCATCTACTCAATATCACCATGTTCAAACATAAAGAGAATCAATTTCAATGTTTATGAGCCCTTAGAACCTAGTTTTAAAACATAATATATCTTCAATCAGTATTATGTATCTAAACTATAGGATATATGATTACAATTAATGTCATAGTTCTCATTATATCATGGGAACTATTGAAAACTTTTGACGTGACATGTTTTCTAAGGACATTACCATATAAATAGTGGATATTGAAATATCAACACTATTATGGTAAGTGTACATCATGAATAACTCACTGTATACATTATATGGTAATATAAATGTATGATTTAGTTGGGTCTAGGTCACCCACTATTACAATATATAGAATCTGTTAGAGTTGGTGTCCTAGAACCAACTGTGTGTACATTTATTACATGAATATTTAATGTATATAAATATTAAACATATTATTACATATTATTTATTTTTCTACATGATACAATGTAATAATGTTCAAGAGTATTTTTTCGCATCAATAAGGTCATAACAGTTCCCCGATATGATGAGAACCTTGAAGTGATATGATAATATTCATAAATATAGTTCTACAGTTGGATGACATACTATGATGGGAAACATAGTATACATACCATCATGTGCGAGTACTTGTAAGAAGATGAGACTTCTTCTCATAAAGTTCACACGTGGTAGTCTTTATGATGGTAGATTATGAGAATAGACTTGCCGGTAAGAATTTCGCATGTTTTGATGTCATCGAATATTTCTATATATGATCATGTGTAATGGTCCTTAAACTTTAAGAATATCATTAATACATGTCATTAATCACAAACATTCATTTGATGAGGAAAACCGTCATGCAATATGTTTTCAGGAAGTAGGTTATGATGGGTGCGTCATGAATGACATGTTATTGATGGATAAGTCAAGAAAGGATTTGTCCCTTCCATTTATAGAAATTGATATCTTGGACCATTGATTTAAATAGAACCATCTCCCTAAATTCCATTTCCATTGTGTAATGACGAGTTTATTTTAGGTAGTTAAAGAATGACATATCAAAAATATAGGTTGATGACACTACAGTGAAACCTTCTTGAGGAGATACTGTGAAAAAGAGATTATATACATAGTGAGAGTAAGCATATGTCTATCATTATTGCGACATTAAGTTCTTTCTCCTAGGTGCCTTGACCCATTTCTAGACAGTAATCATGGACATTAGGCAAGCCCATATAATTCCAATGAGAAAGAATCCTAGTGGGTCAAACACTATGTGTTTCTGGTGGCCTCAATTAAATTCTATTTTAATTTTAATTAATGGAAAAAATATTATTCTCAATACGGAGGAATAATTTTATTCAAGTTAAGATGATCAAATAAATTAATTAAATATTTATTCACCAGATTATGAATAAAATATATTTATTTATTTTGTTGAACATTTTACAAATATTTAATTATTAATTTTTAAATAAAAATATTTATTTAAAAGAATAAATATTTTATTAGGTTGTTAAATAATTGGAATAAGAGTTTGAACATATCAATACCATGTCTTTTGATAAATTAATTATTTACAAGTCGGTAAATAATGTTTATCTAGTTTTTTCAAATAATAATAATAATTTTTTTATCATTATGTGGCATGGGATTTCATTTAAGGTTCCATTTTGCGCAAGTTTATGTAGCAAAAATAATGGTGTTGTTATTGTTATTATGTGTAATGTGTTTTCTCTAATAGTTATAATTGCATTTAATTGTTCTTTCACAATTAAATATTGAAACTAAAACCCCATGTCGATTAACAGGTGGGTATATCTGTTGTGCCAAACCCTGGTGAATTGAGAATTTTTGATCCAAGCATTTTCTCTCTCGACTCCTCTCATCTCTCCCTCTTAAGAATGGGAGATTTTCTTCAAGACCGAAGAATGAGTGATCAAGAACGATTGACGAAAGAAATTCGTTCTCCCGCGCTAGCACCCAGAGAATGAGTGGCGTTAATTGGAGTCTATTAGAACACGTTTGGATCACCACTATAGGGATTTTACTTTGGATATGCACAATTGAAATTAAGGCAATCCGGATGGGTCATTCTCGGTGATTAACGATTATCCACAAAGAATGTACCAATGACCTAGGTATTCAATTTTTTCAAAAATTAATAAACTAATTATAAACATGATGTGAAATATCCTCTTTCTTAGATCCAGTGTTATTCTTCTCTTTGTCTAACTCCTAGATTTCAATCCATGGTTACTAGAATTCATCATCGTATTAATCCTGTATTGGTCATTTTTTATGGAAAAATTATTTTTGTGCCCTCCCAACCACCATGCTTCTGCTACGTCTGGATCCTTCAGGTGGTATCAGAGCCGGGTTCACGATAATTTATAATTATTTAAAAAATCATTGATGATTTACTCTTTAATAATTTAGTTTTTCCAATTCATGTTTAATCATTCTTGTAATCTAAATTTTGATATTTTTTCTTCCTATTTTCATTTCTCGCAGATCTAACATAAACAAATATTTTTTTGTCTAAAATTAAATCATGGATCTCATCAGGATTTTCCGACGATTCTTTCTAGGTAACATGAAAGTACATCCCATGTATTTGGAGTTACATGCCATGTAATCTTCCATACATGTCATGTAATCACGATTAAAGATTGTGTAGTTGTGTTCAGTGCTACGAGGGAAATTTTGAAATTACTCAAGACTCGTGCATTAATGACACATGATGTATTTAATTCTTACACTACATGTTTTCCAAGAAATACCGGTGCACGTTCATCCATATTACACTCCTTTTGGACCACTATAAACGATGTGTGGTCCCTTCGGGTCAAGGGAAAACCCTGGTATCACATACACGACTAAGACTATTGATAACCATGTAACCTAGAGACAACATGGTGTGTGTCCCACTAGACACTACATGTACTCCATGATTTCCAAAGTATGCCTCATAGGACGAGTCCCTAGGCGTGTACCTCAGATAAGATGGTGAACATAGTACACGCCGTGCAGTTAGAACTACATGTCATGTACTTTACCAAATTACACATAATTAAAACACTAATGTTTTTGTAATGTTCATAATTACATATCATGTAGATTCAAATAGTTTTTCACCATGTTACCTCCAAGGTTATGGATGATAATATCAGGGAAATTCATAAAAGGATTAAGATAAAATGATTTATCAATTAAATATAATAATTAATTGATTCAAGAGTGATTTATCTTATTAAGAAAAAATAAATAATTGAATGATAGTTTTATTAAATGTGTAATTCTTTGCATGTTTGTGTATGATCATGAGCTAGACCAGACCTTTGTTTGCTATTGGTTTCCTTTTAAATTATTTTAAATTAAATTTTTGGTTTGCATGCCATATCTCCTCATTAATATGTAGGGCCTCCACGCCCAAGGTTTATTTTATGTAAACCCCATTTTTACCCCTCACATGCATGTGAGTTAAAAAGAATATGTAATGGACGGAGATCCCAAGCTTGTGGAGGTGGTTCAACTAAAGATTCAAGGTGAAACCAATCCTAGGAGATACAAAGGTGGATAGGTAGAAAGCTGTAGACACGAACCATAAGTGGTTCAAGGTGTTTCTCCCCTAGGTCAGGGGTTATTTTATCAACCTCTAGATAAACTAACCCTTATAAGATCTCATGATCATCCCCTTTACATTATTTTATTTATGTTAGTTTCATGATTTTTCATTATGGATGTTTTTTCACAACTATATAATTAATGAATTAATATTCATGAAAAATGGAACTAAAATAAACCATGTTTATGAATAAATATTATCAATACATGGTTACTCACATAATTATGTTCCACTTAATATTAATGAGAATGTGATAAAGATAATAATGTAATTTATGTATAAGAGATAAAAATCACTCAATAAAATATTATGTCAGACTAAGTGTTATGTTACATGATTAAGGGAAATACTAAATAAAACTATGTGTTTGACCAACCCTTGTTGGGATACTTACTTTTATATAGGAATCCCTTATGAAATTTTCGATCTCACTTAACCATATTACATCATGAGTTGTAGCTCTCACTAGACTTGGTTTAATGTTGGAGGTAAGTGTTGAGGAAATCCATGTCCATATTTCAGGATTGGGGAGTACACTCAATAGGCCAAGGAGGTGAAAGACAGTAGTTGGAAAAAACCCGCCTACCTAAATACCTTCAAATAGATTTACTAACCCTTATTGGGGTTATGTGATGGGAAATATGGATTCTTCCCACTAGAATGTCCAATAAACTAGACATTCTGAGTTTAAAGGTGAGGGCCATTGGGACTTGATAAAATACTAGGAGATTTCAGAAAATTAATTTATTATTTCTCAAAAATTGTAATCAAGAAAGTATTAATTATCTTATCCTTTAATTATAGAATAAAAATATAAAACTTTTCAACCAAACTATCCCTATGATCAATACGGGATAAAGATAACATCCTCACCAGAAATAAGTTCCATGAATGGTTTCAACACCTTCGAGACATTCTATTCCATGAAGAGAAATATTACGTGCTAGAGTCTTCATTACCTAATCCTCATGCCCAAGAGGTGAGTAATGATGAATTCCTGGTCTATGAAAAACATATGAATGACACAGTCAACATTCAATGATTGATGTTATCATCGATGTCTAGTGAACTCATCAAGTCTCACGAAAACATAGATTCTTTTAGCATGCTTGAGCACCTCTATGGACTTTAATAGGAGAGAGTAAGACATGAATGGTTTGAGATATGTAAGGCACTCTTTTAGAGTAATATTGGAGAGGGTTCCCTAGCTAGACCTCACATAGTCAAGGTCATTGTCCATATTGAGCGTCTGGAGAACCTAGGGTTTAAACTCTCCTAAGAACTGGGTCCCAATCTCATTCTCGAACCACTCCATTAGAGATTCTCCAGTTTTTCTTGTGAATTTTGATATGAACAACATTGAGAAGTCTATACTATATCTTCTTATCCTCCTTCTCCAAGTGGACAAAGACATGATGTGTGAAAATCCTACAATACTTTTGGTGAATAAGAGGAAAGGGAAAGAGAAGAGAATTAAGACCAAAGATTTTTTAGGCCCTTCCAAGAAAAGGAAGATCAAGGGGGAAGAAGGGAAAAAGAAGCTGTTTGTTTCGCATGTGGAAATAAGGGCCACTGGAAGACAAACTCCACCCAGCTAAAGAAGGAAGGGGAAGCCTCAGGTGCATTTTTTATCAAGTTTAATTTATCTATTTCTATAAAATTTGTTTTAGAAATAGACTGTTGTTCTCACATATGTATCAAAATATAGTAACCAAGTAGATTCATGAAAATTGGACAAGGGGAGGTAGATATACGAGTAGCCAACATAGACAGACTTATTGTTTTATCTTTCAGGGACTACCACCTCACATTGCCAACTGGGATGATCATGGTATTAAATGGTTGTTATTATATGCCTTCTGTAACCTAAAGAATTATTTATATATCCAAACTATATACCTATGGATTTATTTTCATGTTTGGAAATGAATATTTCTTCTTTTATAAAGATAGAATTTGTTTTGGTAAGACACAATTATATAATGGTTTTTACGTATTGGATTACAGAAACCAAGTAATGGAAATAGATAATGAAACTACTTCACATGACTCATACCACACCCAACTATGGCATCACTGGCTAGGTCATGTAAATGAGAAACACTTGAAAAGGTAACATCAAGATGTATATTTAAATTCTTTCGAACTAAATCCACTTGGTGTATTTCATGCATATTTAAAAGGAAAAACAACAAAAGACCAATTTAGTAGGAAAGGTGAAAGAGCAAAAGGGATTCTTGAATTGGTTCATAACGATGTGTGTGGACCACTTCCTATTGAATAAAGGGGTGGGTACTCATACTACATAACATTTACTAATGATTTTAGTAGATATTGTTATATCAACTTAATGAGTTATAAGTTTGATTCTTTAGATAAGTTCAAGTAATTCAAGAATGAATTAGAGAACCAAACTGGTACGAAGATTAAGAAACTCTGCATAGACGGATGTGGAGAATATCTTAATCTAGACTTCATTGATTACTTACAAGATTTTGGGAACCTTTCCCAACTCACTCCTCCTTACAAACCCCAAGGGAATGGTTTAGGAGAAAGGACGAACCGCACATTATTAGACATTGTGAGATCAATGATGAGTCATGCAAGTATTCGATTATCCTTTTGGGGATATAAATTATAAACAATAACAAACATTCTAAACCAAGTACCAAGAAAATTGATAAATGGTATTCTATATGATATTTGCAGTGGAAGAAAAGCCATGTTATCAAATTCACTTTTCTGGGGAAGAAAAGCGTTTGTTAAGGTCTCTTTAAGTAACAAACTCAGACCCCATGGCACAAAGTGTACCTTTATAGGTTACCCTATGGAAACAAGGGGATATTACCTATATGACCCCTCATACAAAAAAGTTTATAGTGGAAAGACATGACATATTTCTGGAGAGGGAGCACATCTACAAAAGGGATAGTGGGAGTGAGATAGACTTTGATGAAGTTGAGCCTCACAGTATACAAGAGTTTGAAATAGAGAAGATTCCAAAAATCCCTATGGAAGACAGATCTGTTCCAGCGACACAAGTACTGTGTAGGAGTAAAAGAGAGGATAGAGAACTAGAATAGTATGAATTTCTAGTTTCTGAGTATGTTGACTCGTTATTAGTTTATAATAATGATCCTATAACCTATAAGAAAGTAGTCAGTGTCACATATGTTTCCAAGTGGTGTGAATCCATGAATTCTAAAATGGATTCCAATCACTAAAACCATGCCTGGTTTTTGTTAGATCCTCAAGTAGATATAAATATTGGTGGTTGAAAATGGATATTTAAGAAGAAACTGGGAATAGAAGGACAAGTCCGTACCTATAAGGCATAACGGGCTGCAAAAAGGGTTTAAACAACATCAAGGTATTGAGTATAATAAAACCTTTTCACCAGTTGAAATGATGAAATATATAATAATTCAATTGTCCATTACCTCTTACCATGAATATGAGATTTGGGAAATGGATTTCATAATATCCTTCCATAATGGTAACATTTAGGTAGATGTCTATATGACACAACCTGAAGGGTTTGTGACTACAAATGATTCCAATAAGATATGCACGTTGCAAAAATCTATTTATGAATTAAAGAAATCATCTTGGTCATGGAACATTCATTTTTATGAACCCATAATGGAATTTGGTTTTATAAAGAATTAATTTTATCCTTGTGTTTATAAAATGTTTAGTGGGAGTGTAGTTTTTTTCCAAATATATATGTTGATGACATATTACTTATTGGGAATGAAATACCAGTCTTATAGTCTGTTAAGGCATGGTTGAATAAATGATTCTCCATGAAGGACTTGGGTGAGGCAAGATATATTCTTGGGATTAATATCCATCGTGATAGATTCAAGATATTTCTGGGCCTAAGTCAATTACATACATTGACAAGATAATGAAGAGATTCAGTATGAAACAATCCAGGAAGAGAAAGTTTCCAGTTTCCCATGGCATTCATCTTTCCAATAAAATGTGTCCTCAAACTAACGCAGAAATAAAGAGAATGGAAAGGATTACATACACATTATTGATTGGGTTAGTTATGTATGTTATGCTATGTTCTCGGATAGATGTCGCTTACACATTGAGTGTAGTAGGAAGATATCAAGATAATCCAGGTGACCACCATTGGATGGAAATCAAGACTATCCTTAAGTATCGTAGGCATACTAAGGATATGTTCCTAGTTTATGGAGGATATGTGGAAGTTGTCCTCAAAGGATATAAAAATTCTAGTTTCTAGACTAATCAAGATGACATGGATTCATGAATGGGATACATCATCACATTGAATGGGGGTATTGTGTGCTGGAAGAGCCCTAAGAAAGGTGTGGTTGTAGATTCCACTGTAGATTCTGAGTATATCACATCTTACGATGTAACTAAAGATATGGTTTGGATGTGGATCTTTATCAAATATATAGATGTGGTACCTAGCCGTAAAGAACCCATCACACATTATTGTGATAATACTACAGTGGTGGATCTCACAATAGAGCCAAGGTTGCATCAACAGATGAGACACATACTATAGAATTATCAAATGTTGAGGAATTTTTCTCAAAGAGGTGAAGTTGCAGTGATAAGTATTTCTATGGAAGGAAACATTGTGTACCACTTGACTAAAGCCTTGACCCAACAGAAACATGATCATCATATGAGGTCTACCAGACTAAAAGTCACCAGAAGTTGGCTCTAGTCCACATGGGAGTTTTTTGGATTTGGTGTCCTAGATCAAACTGTTTCTACATTGATTAAATGAATATTAAATGTATTTAAATATTAAACATCTTATTACATATTGCTCATTGTTCTGCATGACTATAATGTAATAATTTCTAAGAGTATTTGTCACATTAATAAGTTCATAACAGTTTTTGCTCTGACGAAAACCATGAAGTGCAATGATAATATTCTTAAAAATAGTATTACGGTTGGATGATATACTATTCTGGGCTGCATTGTATACAGACCATCAGATGAGAGTACTAATAAGTAGATAAGACTTTTTATCATGAAGTTCGCACATGGAAATCTCAAATGTGGGATATTATGAGAATAGACCTTCTAGTAAAAATTATGCATGTTTTGGTGTCATCAGATATTCCTATCTATAAGCATGTGTAATGGCCCTTGGGATTTAATATTATCATTAATACGTGTCATGACTCGCACACTTAGATTTTCTAATGAAAACCGCCATACCATATATTGCTGGGAAGTAGGGTACATTGGGTGTGTTCAAGAATGACATGTTATTAATGGATAAGTTGAGAAAGGATTTGTCCCTTCCATTTATGGAAGTTGATATGTTAGACCTTTGATTGAAATAGAACTTTCACTCTAAATTCCATGTCCATGGTGCAATGAAGAGTTTATTTCAATTATTCAAAGATTGTTGTATCCACCATATAGGTTGATGACACTATCCTCAAACCTACTTGATGTGATATTGTGACAAAGTGATTATATTATATAGGGAAAATTTGTATGTGGATGTCGTCATTGCAACTTTAAGTTCATTCTCTTGGGTTCCTCGACACATTAAAAGATATAAATTTTGGAATTTGGGCAAGCCTGCCTAATGCTAATGAAAAATAATCATAGAGGGTCACATACTAAGTGTTTCTAGTGGTCGCTATTAAATTCTATTTGAATTTAATTAATGGAAAAATATTAATCTCAATACCAAGGAATATTTTTATTCAATTTTAAATGACCACATAAATTAAATAATTTTTTTTCACTCGATTATGAATAAAATATATATATTAATTTTATTGAACATTTAATAAATAATTATTTACAAGTTTGTAAATAAAAATATTTATTTAAGATAAAGAAATATTTTATTCGGGTGTATAATAAATGGAAGGGGAGTTCGAACAGACCAATGCCATTTCCATTGATAAATTAATTATTTACAAGTAATAAAATAATGTTTATCCAGTTAGTTCAAGAAAAAATAATAATACAATTATCATTACGTGACACGAGATTTCATTTATGGTTTCGTATTTTGAAAGTTGGAAGACTAAAAATAATGCTGTTGTTATTTTTATTATTTTTAATGGGGTTTCTCTAATAGTTATAATTGCATTTAATTGTTGTTTTGAAATTAAATATAGTAATTTAAACCCCATGTAAATTAATAGGTAGGTATGTCGATTGTGCCAAACACCGATGAATTGAGAACTATTGAGACAATAATTTTCTCTCATGAATTCTCTCAAATATTCTTCTCAAGAACGAAATAAGTTCTTCAAGACTGAAGGCAAGCGATCAAGAAAGATCAACACAAGACATTCCTCCTACCGCACTAGCACCCGGAGAATGAGTAGCATTGATCGGAGACCACTGGAGCACATGTGAATCACTGCTAGAGGGATTCTACTTTGGATCCTTACAAGAGAAATGAAGGAAATCCAGAAGGGTCCTTCTAGGAAATCAACGATCATCAATGAAGAATGTACTGAAGACCTAGGTATTTAATTTCTTCGGAAATTATTAAATTAATTATAAACATAATATGCAAGATCCACTTTCTCAGATTTGATTTTATTCTTCTGTTTGTCTAAATCATTGATTTCGATTTGTGCATACTAGCGTTCGTTGTTTTATTGATCCCGGATTGGAAATCATTTACAAAAAAAATTTGGTCCCTACCAACCACCATTATTTAACTGTGTCTAGATTCATTAGTATTCCCATGATTCCACCATAGAACATCATTGTTAGTCAGCAGCCTCTGGCATATGGGGAGGCACACTTGAGGTCATGTGGCATTCCAACCCAAACCTAACGATTCCAGTCAGGATGTTTCATTTATATCCATCAATCCCTTCCCAAATACTTTCCATAAATCACTACCCATTTCCTATAGGTCCTGGATTGTTCATAATATTATCCTTTCAAGGATTATGGTGTATGTTGAAGGAGGCTTCTCAATGAAGAGGAATAATTCTTAACCATGATATTTCAATTGTAATTTTTACTCCACCTTATATCAACCTATTGTATCAATAATAACATGATTAATATAGTATCATAAATATATTTAGATTTTATTATAACTATTGAACAAATTTTTCCACCTATTTTTCATAAAATGGAAAATTAAAGTATCGATTGTGCGTACATGTGGACTACCACATCCACACCTAGATATGAATCATTTTCCATAACCAACTTATGTGGATATTTATAATGAAGTATTTGATAAATATATATGATATTTATGATTGGAAAATGATTCTATAATGAGAAAATATTATTTATCTTTCTTTCTATATGTTATAAATTGAAAATAACGTTTATGCATACGTATGGATTGCCGTATCCTTGAAAAATGTAATTCTTTTTTATATATCCACCTTTTATGGATGATTCTAAATATGTAAATAATGTATATATATAAAATTAATATCATGATTAAAATTCTAGATATTATGTATCTATGATCAAGGTACAAGGACCAAAACTTATGACCCAAAACATTCATGTAAAACCAAACAGTTAACACCCGAAAATAATGATTTTAATAAAGAATTATGAAAAAATGGGTGTTGAAATTTTATATATAGAGAATATACTATATTATAATTACGAATATGGTTTCTTTTTATAATTTAAATAAATTAAATTTTTTATATAGGTTTCTAGATCAGATATGAATTAAGCCAAACTTGAGGTAATAGTTTTATGTTAAATAAATCATTTTTATTGAGATGGTTTATTCATAAATATTAAATGATGAAAATATATGATATATATCTCCAAAATATCCTGAATTTTCTTCTCCTATGGTTATTTCTATAGATTACAGGTTTTTATTTAAATTTTTTTACTCTTTATGTACTCTAGAGACCGATAGAATGATTATAAGGAAAATTGGCCTTGTTTTTTATTTCACATCAATCGATTTTTATTTCCTTCCTTGTCTATATTTTCTTTAAAATTATTCTAGGATTGTTTTTAACATAATCCATTAATGGTATAAAGTCATTTTTACTGATTTTTTACATACTATAAAAATGTTTTCAATGATTTTTCTTGTCATTTTTTGAATGAGATACTTTTGTGTTTTTACATAAAAAGAAAGGAATATCTATTTTAATTTACACAGCATGATCAAAATTTAACACCATCATGTCCTCTCATTGCATTAAAAAATTTCATGGTTTATTTCTAATTTTTTTTGCATAATATTTTGTAAAATTTTATATTTTGAATAACTGATTTCAAAATGAAAATGTTATTTTCCTTATGAAATGAATCAGTTATCTTTTAAAAGAATTTTAATCTATAATAACATAATTTGATGTTACTTATGATTCACTAAGTATATCATCTTATGATCACATCAATGTTCTTTATCAGGATGGTTTATGATAAAGATGATAAAATATTGATGAAACCCATTTTTTAAATGGGTTAATCCATGATGAAATGATAAATGTTTTCATGATCTTGTTATATATATATGAATGGATTATTATTATGTGATGGGTGGATCCATTATAGACATCACTCCAATGAATTTGGTTAATATTAGTGTTTTTTATGCTCAAAGGGTACATGATATGATATTCAATGCTATAAAAGTTGGTGTATAGGTGATTATCCCAATCCCAAAAAAGGGTGTACATGAGGTTATCTCAAGCCCCAAATAGTTACACTATTGGTTATCCAATTCGAAATATGTGAATAATGAATGGTGGGAATAGTGACATTATATTTTTATCATTAGGATTATACGACACTTTATTCCAATCTTTTACGAAATTTTCTTTTTCTAATGTTATGCTCTCATAGATCATTTTCTTTGATTAATTTATGATTCGTGTCTTATAAAAATGTTAAGATTTATTCCATGACTCATTATTAGTATTTTTGAATTTTTGGGTATGATTTCCAAATTTTAACTCACATTATCAAACCTTTCTGCTCATGTTATGCTTAAATTATTATTTATATCTCTCTTATATATCCTTATTGAGTTTCAAATATCACCCTTTATTATGCTTCCTTTTACCTAAGATATGTAGAATTATTTTTAGTATGATAAGAATATGAAGGGTTCAAATAGTGAATAAGATAGTAGGATATGATTTAGATCTTTTATGTATGAGTTATTATGTATCAATGTTTTAAAAGAGACTAAACATTTATATTTCTGTCCTTTATTTTAATGAAATGTAATGGATATTATTATAATAATTTGTATTATTTTTATATGTAAATTTTGGGTCATTGTTTCTTAAAGGATTTCTGTAGTAATTTATAAATGGCCAGAATAGACTAGATATTGAGGCACTATCATGGTATAAATTTGGTATTATTATCAAGGGTTTTTTCTATGTCACACCTCTCCAATTATTGATATATTAATCTTGGGATGTTTATACCTTACTCAAGGTTGAAGTACCATCATGTATAAATTTGGTATTACTCTTAATGTTTGGGCTATTCTATGCCTCTCTTATGATTAAAATGAAAAATTATTAATGCTTTCACTGACCTAGAGACCAGGGTGCCATTATATTATGAATTTAGAATTAATCAATAGAGGTTTTCAATGTCACACCTATCCTATTATTTTTATATTAATATATGGATATTTGGAATGATCTAGAGACTAGGGAACCATGTTGGAATGATTTTTTTATGAATAGATTGATTCTCCAGAACTAACTAAAGTAGGTATGGTCGAGTGTCATGGTGGCCTGGTTAGAAAATGTGACCCAACTTGATTGTTGTGTACTGAGTGTTACCACTTATCTTCCTTATCATTAATACACTCATTTAAAATATTTTGGAATATCTTAAGGGTATCATTGGTGGAGACCCAATAAATTTTATACTCACTCCCTATATGTTCACCATATTGGATGTGCATCCCTCATGTCTAGTATATAGGTCAAGGAAAGGGTTTTTTAGGTGATCTATTTAGAGTATAATAATGGTCCATGTGTTGAGGTGAGACCTGGGACTTTTGTAACAATGTATCTTTATCTTATTTTAGTACTTTTTTTATATTTTTTATACGACTAGCTTGATGGATGATTACTTATACTATGTATGAAATTTCTCTCTATCCTAGTTTCATTTGATATAACAAACAATTTTATATTATCATGGTGGTTATATATTCATATTAATTCATTTTTTATACCTCATTTTTTCTATTTATATATGTTCATTAAATTTTTTATTGATTGTTATAATATCAACGGTGTTTTTCTCACCAACATTAATTATATACCCCTATCACTAGATGAAAAACTTTAGGACATTGAGAGGCATGTTTGAGGTCTCAAAATATCTCTGACTTAGAACAGTGGTCTGTGAGTGGTCTAGGGATGTCACACATACACGACCAAAACCAAGATATAGTTACTTTTACTATTACATGGTTTAGTCAATCAAAAATCATAACATGTTCTATACCTCTATATCATCGTTCTATTTTAATTCATATTTTTACAAGAAATGTCCTAGATCAATGATGATAAAATTCATTCAACATTATAATTTTACAATGGACGTTGTGGGGGTAATTGATACTATTATAAGTAGTTAAAATTGTTATTTATTTGTCCAATAATTTATTATTAAGGTTTAAATTTTATCTATAAAAGATGTATGGAGGCACTCATATTCCACATAATTGAAAATCCACTCCTCTATTTCTTTTAGCTGGTTTCTTCTTGACATTGATAGAGTGTGCGAATATAGAATGGTTTATGAACAATGATATAGTAATATAATGAAGAGAACTAAAATCTAAGGGACCTTAATCTATTATTTTATTCGCATGTTAGTAAGGAATAAAATTTTTCTTTATTTAGTATATAAAAATATTTATGATTGAGTAGTGACATATTGATCCATATGATATTTTTATAGTTTTTTTGTATTTTTTATCTTTATTTAGATAATAAATAAAAAGGTGATTTACAAGAGGTTTTGATGGACATATTGAATTGTTTATGGACACCTTTTTCCACCAACAAATTGAAAAAAATTACCTTTAGTGAATACCAAAACTGAATGACGATTAGTAAAAAAAATAAATTATCTAAACTAGATAGTTTGTATCAGTTAGAACTGGTATATATCTACTAAGGAAACTTGGAAAAAATATTACGAGATACAAGAATGATTAATTACAAAAGGAGAAATCCGTAAAAATTTATATCCAAGGTTTCTAAGAGAATAAGAATATAATAGTCAAATAAATAATAAAGAGATAATGTCTTTGAACAATTATTAATTTAGTACTAAAATGAAGAAAATCATTTGATAAGAAACCAATACCAAAACATAGAAAATAATTAAGTGGGTTTAATAATGTGGGGGAAACATTCTATGTGGTTTGTTGACTTATATTTAATTAAATATCATATATGTTCTAAATATTTTGTTACAAGGAAAAATAAATAATGATTTATGTTTTATTAAATTTTTTATCATTAAAAAATAATTACCACTTACACTTTCAAAAATTATTTATATACTTCATTTTTTTGTTTTTTAAGTTAAGAATAGTTAATTCTACTAAAATTGAATCAAACCAAAATAAATATTATATAATTTCCATTAAAATAATTGAATTGATTGGTCGATTTAAATAATTTTTTACAAGTTCAATTCATCTTGTTTTGGTCAGTTTTGGTAGGTTTGGTTAATCTTGCACACCCATATAGTTTACTATATTATCATTGGAATTATCACAAATCCTTTGGAAAATTATTTTATGATTTAAATGATTTATTATTTATTAGTAGAGGTTATTAATTGTAAATAAATTTATTTGTATTTATCTAAAGTAAACTAAGAAGTTAGGTATTATTTCAAATGTTGTACTAAAGGACCCAAATTTTCATAGTGGACTACATCGCTATAGTACTTCAAATCAGTGTATATGTTCAGCTCTGTTATGATGGTCAAACATAATGTATAGAAAAAAATTTGGATCAAAATCCAACCACATATAAACCCATAAATTAGGGATTTTCCCCCTTACAATCCCCAAGGGACTCACAATCGAGTTTAATCTATTAAAAGCATCATCCTGGTGTTATTTGTAAGCCCCCAATTACCAATCCAGCTAAATATGATTGATTAATCTCACAAATTCCAAAAATTATATTTCCTACAAAACTATATAAAAATTTATTTAATGATTCATCAAAATCATTCTATTATCCCATCATAAACTTATCATTGTTGGTGAATCTCTATGGACATACATTAAAACAAAATTGGGTGAACTAACAATATAACAAGGGAAAAATGTAAAGTTATATAATAATCTTGTATAAAATCATATAAATTTTAATCAAAGAGATGAAAATTATAAAGATATGTAAATAATTACAAAATAATTAAAGTAATCATTACATAAATTCAAATTATTATATATAGAAAACATATAATAACATATATAAATAAAAAAATCAAGTAAAAGATAAGAAATCGAGAAGAAATTGATAACAAACCCCCTTATTCAAAGTCTCAATTTTTTTAAACATATTCAAAATCATTATATAACAAAATTTATTTATTTATTATTTATTATAGAAGTTTATTTATATTTATTTCATTTATTATTAATAATATTTATTTATTGTTATTTGTTTATTTGAAATTTATTGTCCATATATATCTCTGAAAAATGTTTTTTCCAAAAGTTCACTAGTGATTTTAATATAATGTTTATAATATGTGTTCCTTTCCAAATGGTTAAACATGTATATAATTTATAAATAAAGTTTTATTAAAGTTATAAATGTTTTGAGGTTTCATTTCCATTTCAATGTAGATATTTTTTTAGTTTTCAAAATTTATATTTCATGTTTCACTTATTCAATATAATTTTATCGATCATAAAAAGTATATTGGTATGTTAGTTTAATATTTTTTTAATTTGGACCCAAAAAACACATAAATTTTGAACTTATTTAAAGATATATTTTACATATTATCTAAAATAAAATTTATAATAAAAAATAAACTACTAATTTTAACAAATTTATCACTCATTGTGACTTCAATGTTGTAGAGAAATTCCTAAAAAAGTGAATATCTCTTCCCATTTGAAAATGAAAACAATATTCCATTGAAAATAAAATAGGGTGAGAATTAAAATGTGGTTTAATATATTTTATGAAATAATAATGTCATTATGTTATATTTCCTTTGTAAATAATTTTATAAATAACATTAATTTTTAAAAATAAACCCCAAAACGATAAAAATAATAGAATGGTAGAGATTTTTATTAATAAAAAAATTTTAATTTCAATTTTGAATTAAACTATCACCTTGTTCAAAATAATTTCATTAAAATTGAGTATTTTTTGATAATAAATTTTTAATTTATCCATAAATTTTGAAAAAGATGTTTTTAAAACATTGAGGGTAATGAATCTTGAAAAATGATACCATCTCTTTAGTGGAGTTTGGTCTGTGACCTTATGAAAGATATTTTATTCCTTTTTTCATGTTAAATTATCTTTCATACTTATTGTGTCACGAAATTTTAGGCTTGTATTTTGAAAAAAAAGAGAAGGACATGGATATAGTGATGTTACATAATTTTCAAAGGGAATTAATGGTCATATGGGGACTGATGAAGTATTTAGAGGTATTTGAAATTGATGGGATATTATTGGATGTTCTATGGGTGTTTTGAGGTGTTTTAATGTGGTTAGTTGGGAAATTAGGAGTCTATAATGAAACACATGGTTAGGGACATGGTTCAAGAGACTGTGTGTGTTGATCATGAATCCTAGTTTTATAGTATTGGGAAATAAATAGAACCATAAATGGTCTAGGAGATCATGAGGTTGATCTATGAATATTTTAAAAAAGTCTAAATTTTTTATTTTTAACCCTTAACACCCTCTTTTCTCTCCTATTTATTCTCAAAATAAGGATAGGGGTTTCCTTAGGTTATTTTGGCGGTCCATTTGGCTACAGATCATGCCTCTTTTCCATCTTGATATGGGAGGAACTCATATCAAAGTTAATCCAACACCTTTATTCTCCTTTCTCTTTATATTAATTATCTTTGGATGAAATGTATTATTTTAGGTATTTGATATGAGTTCTTCAGTGATGAGTGAAGATATCCATTCAAATGATAGGGATTTTTAGGATGATAAATAGGCTTGAATGAGGAGTATTCATGATTTTGTTTCATTAATCTACATCAATATAAACCCAGTGAGTGTTTCTCAATTTTAGACAAATTTAATAGATTTTATATATATTAAATAAATTAATATTATGGGTTTTACTAGGTTATCATTATATTGTAATAATAATTATTGGAAAGTATGGGAATTAGATTATATACCTGACTGAGGTAGGAAGATTCTCATCCATCTTTTTTGTGATAAATTTAAATGAATTCCATGTTCATTTTCAAAATAAATATTTTTATTAATTTAAACATAATTTATACATGAGGTTTGGTACTTGGTTATAAATGGTATTGGTTTAATTGGAATTCAAGGAAATTAAATGTGTCATTTTCAGCCATGTGAGTGTTTTTTTTAAAATATGAAATTTATGATATTTTTTATTATGAATTTATATTATTATTTGATTTATATACAATAAAATGTTTTGATATTATTTGTTAGTGGATTAGATTTAATGTTTTATATAGATTATTTGTGTAAACTAATAATGGTTGATGAACCCCACTTTAATATAGGGTATTATTAGGAAGTCAGATACGGACTTAAGTGGGAGTTACCCAATAGTAGTGGAATGTAATTAGATTCACATTAGGATTAAGGTGGAAATGTCTATGAAAAAGTTTGTTGTCATGGAATTGGTAGTGTTGTGGAATTTTTTGTTGGTGTTTTATAATTTTTTTTTATTGTGACTGAAATATGTTTCTTTGATTATATAAATTTTAATGGGTGGGAAATCTATTAATAAAACACCTATGAGAAACTTCAGTACACAAAAATGGGGTACATTGAAATTTATCGAGTAAATACTATGGGTTTTTTATTCACACCCCCAACACATTCTTCTTGGTTCACAAGTATATGACGTTTGATTTGTGTTATAGGTTGTATGATACATTGATTTGTTTGATTAGGTGGTGCAATGGAGGTCTAAAAGTGTATACTAGTGGACGTTATTTATTTAGTGGCAGATTGGAATTTTATATAGGTTTGTATTTGTATAGACATTCATATTTTTATTATTGTTGAAAGTGTTGTTATATTCCATTACATTCATAAAGTTCCACTAATTATTTTATTTTAAGATATGTAGTTTTCCTTGTAGTTATGTGGATAACTATTTACTCATGGTTATTTGTGGTTATTTCTGTTTTTTATCAACCCTTTATTAGTAGGGTGATGGATCCAAGGAATGAGTAACATTCTGATACAACTCAAAACTAGGTTCAAGTGCCCAGTTCAGGTTAGGATGTTTTAAATGGGATAAATTTGGTTTGGAAAAGATAAGTTTAATATGAAGATAAGATGTGTTAGGACTCTAAAGGTAGACTATAAAAATTCATAATCGACATATTTATAGTTATACCTTAGTTACAGAGGAATTTCAATAATGTGAGGTAATAGTTTAATCGAAAAGAGTTTGCCTATTTTGGTTTTCCCAAGTGAGTTGTCATTGCCATAGTGGACTGAGACTGACTTTTCATCTCATGCATCATGGACTACCATGATATGTATTTCATGAAATATATATAAACATTCATTATTACTTGTGTGATTTATATATTAATGGGCTTGAAATTTAGTAGGAGGAATAAATATTATGATATTAGTGAATTTTTAAAAATAAAGGATTTGATGTGTAATATAAAACATTGTTGTACTATCATAAAGTTGGAAAAGAAATTTTTTATTTAACTATAAGACTATGAAAGTGTACTTAGAATTTTTATTATTGGTTCAAGATATTTATTGTTGGTTTTGTGTAATAATCTTGATATGTTAATGGATATAACAGTAGGTTGTCTTGATCATTGTTATTAAATCTTAGTAATAGATGTTAGGATTTTGTAAAACGGGACACACATTTCATGGTTTTAAATATATTGAAGTGACCATGTGTTAGAATATATTTATTTTTCATTAAGGAACACAATCATTATGGTAGATTTTTCAATATGTGAGTGGTATATTCTTCTATATTAAATAGAAAAGCAATATGAGGGTGAAGCTGCTACTATTGATAATCCTTGAAAATGAATTTTAGGAAACGTCCATATAAGGACAAATGAGGATAAAACCCACTTCTTGAAGAACATGGTTGGATGTATTCAGGTATAAATACATAAATTTGAGGATTTATGTGTTATTATTAAATAAAATGAAAAAGTATTAATGATGAGACTATTTTCTTCAATTTTAAATGGATGATGGAGGTTTCTAGCAAGTAGAGTAGATTGAATAATGATATAATAAATTCAAAGTCTATTTAAAGTTGTAGATGATACATATAAATGTTCTTAGAGTGAAAGGCTATTTTAATTAGTAAAAGTTGACTTTGGATAATGTTTTGAAAAGATTTCAGAAGGCCCAAGGTGTGAAGAAGAGGTTTTGAATTGGTCAGAGTGAAATCATGAACTGTTATGCATAAGTGAAAACTATGGATAAGTCTTGGAAATAACCTAAGAATTTACACACATGATACTTATTATACTCACATAATACATCCTCCAGACCATGCAATATTCTTATTGGAAGTTCAAAAGTATTTCTATTGTGTATATGAGTTGATTTGGTGTGTAATATGCGCCTCTTCAAAAGATATGGACCGTGTAAGATATATTTTTCACTTAAGATAGTAGACCCATGTAAGATGTTTTCACTGATTCATAAAATATAAATATATTTTTAGAAATTTTGAGCTTCATATGATTCTCGATATCATATGAAAGATGATTTAATAATAAAGAAAAAATTGTATGATAGTCCATTTCTTATGATACAAAAATGTAAGTCGCTATGAAGTCTACAAATTTAAGGGACCTTATAAGAATTTGATGTCTTAAAGTAATTATTTGTTGTCTAAATGAAATAGGGGAATGATGGTTCCATTTAATATGAGCTCTAATTAATAATTCCTATGCATATGATATGTTTTTCTCGTAAGATAACATATGTTTTCAAGAAACATAGGATTATTTTGTAAGATAGAAGGATCATATATGATTATTCATTATATAGGATATAAAATGAATATGATATGAATTATTATAATATGATATAATTAATTTTTATGATATATAACTTTTTGAAAGACCTAAATAAGGGGAGATTAATTTTAGATGATTCTAAGGCATTATTCTTTGTTGAATTAAATATCACATTTAGATTATGTCTCATTGTGATTTCTGACAAGAATTCAGCATGATATTGAAGGTGATTGTGTAAGGATAAAGTGGATACTTCCATATCCTAGAAGGGTGGTTTCCATATCATAAATATATATATGTTTATAAAAATTAAGAATAATCACTATGGATTTTATAGAGGAATATGAGAAATGATAAATCAGTTATTGCATGAAATTTAAAGCCATAACTTCAAGAGAATACCTATGATTGTATCTATACATTTTAAATTAAATTTAAAACATCATAGATTCTAGAGATTTAGTTGATGAGTTATATGTTGATTTAAAATGATAAGAAGTCATGGAATAATATTCACATGATGTGGGAATATAAAATAGCAGAAAAAGGAGAAGGATGTTCTTATATAAATAACCCGATATAAAATGAAAAGTTTTGAACTATTGTGTATCAATGGAAAATAAATTTACACATATAAGAGTGAATATAATTATTGAATAATAATAATAGGGAGATGAATTATACAACATTATCATATAACTAAATTGGTAATCGGAGTATTAGACACGTCATTAAAACCTATTCTTAGTGACGAGACCCTGATAAATCGAAGAGTCACTGGGATTGGAAAATCACGGTGTTCCCAATGTGAATAAAAAGTAAAACGTGAAAAGAGAGTTTATGAACATTTCATGGAAGTTGAAGACCCATTCTCTTATTCAAGGTAGGACCTTTTATGAACTGGTTGTTCTAGTATAAAAACATAACATATCAATAGAATATCAAGACTATGGGATACAGTATAAAGAACCTATCATGAAAAAAATTCGATATGTGGAGGATGTCCTCCCTAGGGATTGTTAATGATACCTTCCCAACCCTTGTATGATACTTTATTAGGTACTTATAATCAATACAATATAATATTGATAATTCATGTCTCAATGGGTGTCAAACACAAGAAAGAGTAGGTTTACTCAATGGAGTTAAACTTTGTAAGAACATTATGAATTATTATTCTTATCTATTATAAGTTGAATAACAAGGTAAGGGTTAAGTGAAGACTTAAAGATCCATATCTATTAATCATGGTTTATGTTTTTTCATAAGATTGTATAATTAAGAAAAAATGTAAAACTAGGTAAAATTTGGGTACACTAGTCTCCACCCCCATATAGAGTCCCTACATGATCCACTAGGAACTTCAAGTGGTATCAGATTTAACTATGTTTTCCATAGAATGGATCTGTTTTTCCTTAGTTGTTTTAAAATTTTATTTGTAATGATGATTTCAAAAAAACAAGTTGGCTCATATAGAGAAAAGGGAGGATCCTTATACTAATGATACTTTTAAAGGTTCATTTAAAACTTTAAGAAACATAAGTAAATATGAGGAAGGAAGAAGATAATAATTTTTAAGAAATCTAAGGGGCTACCACTACATGAATATAGATATAGTGGTAATTTGTTAACTAAAAAATCTATGTAAAGTGATCCATTTGAAGAAGTGAGTTTAAGATGTGGGGAGTATGAAGAGGATGAGTTTATCAAAAATTTTGATGACATATACTATCAAATTCAATGGTATAGAATGAAATTAATTCTTGATCTAGTCACATATATACATGATTTTTATTAAGATACCTCTTAATGAAAAAAATTTTCTAGAAGAAGTAGATAGTGAAATAGATGATGCACTGGTATGAAAATTCATAAAGTGAAATTTTCTCAAAAATATTTTGGAAGAAAAAGAATTGTTAGTGACACTTTTCAATGAAAATATTTATTTGATTGAATAGAAATTGAAAATTAGTGATCATGAGAAAGTTATAATTAAATTAGTATTTGGAAAATTTATCTGTTCATTAGAAAATTTGTACAAAACCTTTATAAATGTCAAATATTCTCAGTTATAGGGTAAAGAAAAAAAATTAAAGAGTGTGGTAATCTTTACAATAATTTAAAAAAATCATGAATAAGAAATCACGAAGCAAAAGAAGGACTGGGAAGACATCTTGAGATCTATTGGGGAAGAAAATAACTCCATCAACATAATGTTTCCTAGGATTGAGGTAAAATGAAGAAATATAGAAGCAACACAAGTTGGAACTCCCCAAACTAGTGAGAAGAATGATGTTTCCACAATGATTATAAATGAATATTTATCGCCAAGAAGTTTATATAAAATTGGAAAAGGGAGATTGAAAAAAACCAAAAATCAATCTTAAAAAATATCATTGAAAAAAGTTTCCTAAAATATAGATAAAACTATTTGTACTAATATAGTTTTTTCTGTTAGAGAAGGTTTAAAAAAAATATATACAATTTTTTATGGGAAAAAATACCATAAAATAAATAAACACATCAAAGTTATATTTTTGGAATATCCATGAATAATTTATACCAAATAAGATCATAACATGTGGGTGATTCCACCCAGAAATAACAAGGTTTCAAATTTGGCTAAACTGCTTCTTCATGTAATAAAAGAGTATTTATAGGATACTATAGGGTATTCTATAAGAATAGTAATAGGGATACTATATTTTGGAAAAAATATCAATCTATGGAAGATATGGAAGGCCTGGATTAATGGGGAGACGAGATTAAGTAAGAAAGAAACATGTTTTATAGAAGAAATTTCTATAGGATAAGCTGAATCTATTCATTAAAAAAGATTTGATTTATTGAAAAACATATATTATTAATAATACAAAAGTGTTTAAAATTATGATTATTTTTTGTTTATACTTTTCATGTTCAACTCATATACAGAGGAGAAGAGAAATAAATGTTAGAAAATAAAGAGTGTGAAGAAAATGAACGAATCTACATTGAGAGATAGGAGAGTGAGGAAAGAATATCAACCTAAGATATAATTTAGGAGAAAAACTACTAATATTCTTAGGAGGAAGGATTTTAGGGTTTTTAGAACCAAGTGTAGGTGTTCTTACTATTGTATGAAGGTCCACACTAGGGATCATAGAAAACTGGATATTTAAATCAATATTAAAGAAAGCAACCAAAATATGAAAAGGGAATCAATACAAGAGAGAAATAATATGATAAGATTGATTCAAGACATCCAACAATGAGATATTAATGTTTTGACTAAAAGGGGTAACAAAAAGAATGATAATAAACCATGTGGATACTACAAGAAAGAAAATATGTTAAGATGGAGTGTACGACAGTTTAACCAATAATTGATAATAGCTAGAGAGATAGAGATATTTTATTCAAGTAAAAGGGAAGAAGGGGATTTTATAAAAATAAGAACATTAATTTAATGAGATTTTTTAGAAAAATAATAAACTAAAAATTCTTTATGTTCATTGTGGAAGTTGAAAATAAGTTTTTATGCTCTCAAATATTGTATGACTCTTCTTCCGTACCAAAAGGAAATGCTTAAGAAAACTCAAGTAAAAGGAAAATAACCATTGGATAAAAATAATTTATTGTAAAAGGTGGAAACACTATTTAATATAAAATAAAAGAAATATTAAATACTAATCCCATTTTGTACATTGATTTTCCAAATTGGATGTTCAGAAAAGAGTCTGACATGAAGGTCTTTCTATATGTTAAATCTAAATTGAATCGCAAATCTATAATGAAATCCAAATATCAAATGTTATTATTTTTCCAAACATACAAATAAAATCCCACTATTTATTCTCTATTATTTTATTATGTGTGCTAATATTCAGGGAATTTAAGGAAATAAAAGAAAGGGGAAGCTGGATGAGGCTATCACAATTGGAAATAAAGTCAATCTAGCTATCATGGAATATTTTCACTACAATAATGAAGATAAGTGGAATGAATACCTTGAGGGAGATCTAAAAATAAGATCTTTCAAGAGGTTAGTAAAATCTCTAAATTTATAATTTCTTCTCAAATTTTAAAAATATGGATTTATTATATTCAAATCATAATTAATTACCTTATTTTGATTATATCTAACAATACAATAAAGGGGAGTGTTGGTTGATGAGAACTTTTGGATAAAGGGGGAGTAATTTTTCTTGAAACTTAAATTTTCTAATATATTTAATGAATTTATTATAGGATATATAATTCCTGAAATATCTATTATACCACCCCATAATAGAAAAATTAAGAATGGTATCACATGCATGGTTATTTATGGATAACATTAAACACCTTGGTAACTCATAATTATATTCAACATTGAGGTTTTAAATGTAGACATAGAGTATATTAATTAAATTTTCCTATATAATTTTAGTACAGTTCCATAATTCTCTCAATATGTAGATGAAGTAGGAATTTTGAACAAAAAGGTGGAGAATAAACTATTTGGAAAATTTTGAATGAATCGTATCTTTATAGACACTCTCTAAATTACATGTTTTATTTATTTTCAATAAGTGTGAGATGATATGGACTTATACTTGTTAACATTAATTGATTTGGTGGTATTGAAAACAAACAATAAATTAGGGATCAAAGAGCGTATCTTTTATATTTCTTGTGGTGTTAACAAGTAACATTTACCTTGTGATAAAGTATTTAATATACGATATGGATATGTTATAATATTGAATGGAAAAGGAATATGAGGGTGAAAAAGTTTCTATTGAATAATAATTTAAGATTCATGTTAGGATGCATCCATATGATGGAAAAGGAGTATAACTTGTTTCTTTATGAAAAAATTGGTTGTACATATTAATGTAGAAACACCTAAATGTGAAGATTTATGTATTGTTATTCATAGAAATGAAAAGTATTGATGCTGAGAGTGTTAGATTCAACATTTAATGGAATACAGAGTTATCTAACTAGTGGAGGGGATTGAGGAACCAATATAAAGAAGGAAAGGCATAGCTAATGTTGTGATAAGTTGTATAGAATCCATCCAAAGGTTCATGGGAGGTAAGGCTATTGAAATATTTATGAAATGTGTTTAGATGATTTTTGGAAAATATTTGTGATAGAATGAGGTATGAATAAGAGGTTATGAATTGGTTAGAGTGAAATATAGCATAGATATAATGAATTGAGAAATATGGATAATTTATGGAAATCTTGTAAGACATGTAGCATGCAAGAATTAAACTCAACACATAGGAATTCCTCAGGGTTGTGTAAGACTCACAGAGGAAATTTTTAAGGATTTATAGTTTGTGTATGACTTGATTCAATGTGTAAGATGTGTCTCTTCATAATATATGGATCATGTAAGATATTTATAGCATGTAAGATAGTAGGCCAACATATGATTCTTTCATTTCATTATAAGAAATGAAGATATTATAATAATGGATGCACTTAATATGATAGCAAAATCTCATATGATAGATAACATCATATAATCACACACTTTATAAAATATGATATTTTTTATGATATTAAAAACATATTAATATGAGCTGCATATGAATTAAAGTTACATCATAAGACCTATACATCTTATAAGAATCAATTGGTTTGGAAATATGGAAACAGAATAAAGGTTACATATAATATGAGCTCTATATAAGAAGGATAACATGTAAAATATGTGTTTAACAAAAGATATGCAGGGTTTTTAAGAATCCAGTGAGTATGTTTTAAGATAACGGGAGCATGCAAGATGAACCTTTCTACCAGATATGAAGCACATATGATATGAAAAGTTCTAATAAGATATTATAACTTATTATAATATCACACTTTTTGGATGATCTAAAGGGGAAGAGTTTATTTTTAGACCATGATTAAGAGTTTTTATATAGTGAATTAAATACCACATTGACACTATGACTCATTGATGTTCATACTATGAATTCAACATCAAACCGAAGGTGATGCTATTTAAGGATGAAGTGGACATTCCACATCATAAAGGGAGGTTTCAATGCCATAAATCCATTCAGATGATGATAAAAATTTAGAATATTTGCTAGGATTTTATATAGTAGTATGGGATGTGATAAATTTTTATCACATGAAATTTAAAGATATTACTTTTGGAGAATTCATCTAATATAATCTAGTAGTTATAGATGAAATTTAAAACATCATAGATTCAAGATAAACGATGGTTTACATATACAATGACTTAAAATTATAATAAATTAGTGATTAATAATCACATTATGTGTAAAAATATTTAAAAATAAGAAGAATGCGATGATACAGAGAACCTGATAAGAAAAGAAAAAGTGATAATGGTTGTGTATTTAATGAGTAGAAACATACACATCCTGTCACGAACCAAGCTGGGTCGCCATCCGACCCGGCGCCTGACCTGATATGCGGTAAGGAATGAAGGTAATTCATGATACCCATGAGATGGAACAAGTGCTCGGGTATCATAAATAATATTCTGGAATGGTTTACCTGAATATAGAAACATAAAAAACGAACAATAATAAATAAACCAAATATGAAATTTTTCAAACAAAGAATCCCTAAAAAAATTTAGAATTGAATTAAATAGTTTTAAACAAATCCAAAGAGGTCCACAACTAAAAAATATCAGAAATTCCTACTCAAAAACAACACATGACAAGGGTACATCGTCCTTAAGACATCTCCACAACACCACACCAAGGAAGGAAGCTAACAACCTGAACCACAGTCTCTGAAGACCTTTAGCTTACCTCTGTCAAACATTACGAAGTCTACTTACACCTAAATGTGTAATTAGGGTGTGAGACTAAGCCCTATAGGACGTCACCAAAAAATTATTCTATTTGATAAACATTTTTTGTCAAAAAGATTGCATGTTTTCATAAATATAAAATGCAAGTGACAATTTCGTAGAGATGAAACATTAAATGAAAATAGTTTCTCAAGAGGGAAACTTTAAAGAATGAAAAAATTTCAATAAAACACACATGCTGTAGAAATTACCATCAAAAACAAATTAGGCTGAAGATAAGTATAATATAATCAATGATCACTAGTCATGGGAATGCCCATAGACACTAGCTTGTTGTGGGGCCCTAGGTACATCCTATCTTCGTGTAAATGTAATCATAAACAATAAACGTATCTTTCATGAGCTACTTAGAGGGAATATCCCAATGGCCTAGTAGTCCTATAATGTTATCATAGTTTAGTTAGTGTTCTCATCATCAATCTTAATAAGTGAAATAGGTATGAGGCCACTAACCGATCACTAGAATACTAGTCCTAGTCTGTCCACCTAGATACACAGGCATCCCTCTTTGTGATAAATCAAGTTACCAATGTTATAAAATATCTTTTTCATATCAAAACACCATTTCTAAATCAAACACATGCTAAAAGTACCCCAAACATGTTCCCAACCCCCAATGCAGTTCATTATACACAATATAATTTTTATAAAACAACATCAAGAGGTGTTACAAGGATTTTCACATGAAATTCATTTAAAAATAATCTTTTAAAGAAAAACATCCAACAATACAATACAAAACCATAATTTTAAGCACTAAAAAAATTAAATAAATCAATTTCATCATTCATAAAACAACCCCAAATGATACCATAGGAAATAAAAATAAAAATCACCCAATTCAATGTAAAAAATGAAACGTTAAAATTGAACACTTAATCAATTCTTAAAAAAATGGTTTTCGCACCACACACAATAGATGAGAAACATGATAAATAAGTTATTCAAGCAAGATAAATTCATCAATGAATTTTTTCACATGGAACCACCTTCGTTGCATGAATTACCTCTCAGAATACATTTCAAAACAACAACCACACCTCAACCACACCCAAGTGAGGCTAGGTACAACCTCAAGGATCCCTAAGAAGGAAAAAACCCTAAAAACTGAGCATCCCTAGCCATGAAAATCAGCCTTATGGACCCTAGAATTAAGAAAGAAGATAAAATTGTAGAAAAGAAATATAGGAGAAGAATAAATCCCTAACCTTTTGATCCATGAGAAAATTCACCTAGAAAACTCAAAGAAGTTGACTTGGAGGGGCTTGGAGATTCCAAAAACTACAATGGGAAGTGTTTTGGTCATAGAGATTGAATGTGGGAGGCCAAGGGAAGAAAACCCAATTAAAAAGAAGTAGAAAATATCAAAATACCCTTTCCCGAGTGGGTTTCATGGTTAGCTCACATGGTTTGACAAACCGTGGGCATACCATGTGAAAACCATGAAATTTTCCACTGTCTAGTGTTGGGTGGGTTGCATACTTAGGATACATGGTTTGTTAAACTATGTGCAAACTGTGCAACCTCCTACACACTTACTATATGGGTAAACAAACTATGCACCCAAACCATGTGACATGGATGTTGATCCAAAAAATTACCCTTTTCAACCCAAAACTCATATAAATCAAGGGGGTAAACCTTTCAACAAACATACCCCATAAAAACATTCCATTGGGAGTGTTATAGACTCATTTTCCAAACAACCTCCTCCACATAACTTTTATTATAACCATGAATAAATCTAAACAAAATCATCCAACACCTCCAAAACATAAAATTTAAATCTAGAATACTCTGAACTTAGTAGAAAAAACTAAGATCCAAAAGATAATCATGTACAAAAGAAGAAAACAAAAATCACAGTGTCACAATTCTCCCCACCATTAACGCTTTCCAACCCCAGAAATCGACCAAATTTTCCAGTTGATCAATCAAAAACTAAGGATTATAAAAAAAACAAGATCCAACCCCTTGATATAAAATCATCCAAACACATTCAAATAGAATTTATGCCACTTGTGAAAAATATACCAACAAACTAGAACCAATTTATTTGAATCAACAGGAAATTAGAGCCAGAACATTCAAAACTATACATGAAATAGAACTATTGGGCACACTCCAAAAATACAAATGTTTAAACAAACCCAAAAAGGGAACTCAGAAATCAAAAAACATCAAAAGAAATCCACATCAACCAGATCAAACTGAAACCAAAACAGAAATATATCACTAGCATAGAGGAGGACCGAATGGACTCCCCACAATTAAAATTCATCTAGAATCTGATAAAATATTAAGATAAAACACAACGAGACCTGTGGTGTGTCTACCCACAATAAATAAGCAATTGATAATGAACAAGAAATTTTTTAACTATAATCAAAACTAGGCCTTTTTCACACAGGCCAACCAGAACTCCCTCACAATAGCCTATCAACCCAAGCCAAGAAGAATGTGAAAAATCATTCAAACTCTCATCTCTTAAATGAAGGGGATATAAAACTGAGCCAAAACCTTTTATATGAACCAAAAACCCCCACTACTTGGGGAGGGGAGGGAAGGGTCCCAATGACTAGACCACTAAAACCACAACGAACAACTACCCACTCAAGACCTAACCTAATTCGACCTAGAGAGAAACTAAATACAAATCATAAACCTACATTCTAGATGGAACACTTAGAAACATTTTATTATGGGTATGTCTACAACACTCTTTTTTACTAGAGGAAATTCATAGTGATAAACACCGCATAATGGAATAATGGAACTACCTCACCGCAATGATGGAGGAAAAAACTAAACCAGACTTTCTACACCACTGGGATTCCTAACAACATGCCAGCTTCACTCCAAGACCTATGGATGGAGCTCTAATGGAAAAATAATATACTTCCTCACATTTGGGAGCTGCTAATCCCCAATCAAAACTCCTTCTTTTGGTTCTAGAAGTGGCCACATGAAACATAAAGAAAAAACATAAGATCAAGACACACTAAGAAACCCACTTCCTCAAACAACACCCTCTTCCCAAAGAGGGACTTGGATGATGAACACATCAATATTTATCTCTCTAAAAAAGGAATATAATTAATAAAGAACCATACAAAACACACAAATTACCATTAAGCACAACTTCTATAACCAATAGAAGTACTATAATTGGAAGGAACTTTAAATCAAGCCCAGACAGCTCTCTACTATACCAAATGAGTTTGGGTATCCTTTGAAGTGGTTTATCTAACTATCAGGACTCAAGAATGAAATCCTTAGGTTAATAAACTGGAATGATTGATAATACAGAATCACTCATAGGTGAACACAAGGAAACAAGAAAATCAAGAGCTCTATCAAAACTATCCCATGAACCAAAACTCAAATAATACAAACACTAACAAAAAGGGAAACCAACTGAAAGGTTCCCAAAACATTTCTAGATAACCACCAAACACTTCTTTAATACCAAAATACCTACAAAAATTACAATCTGAAAACACAACATAAAAATATCTTCCAAATCACAAGGAATCATACCAAATAAACAACACATCCAAATATTAGAGAAACAAGCCACCAAAAATTGGATTACAAAAACACCACACTTTCCTTATTAAAAAAAGACTTTTGAGAAAAAAACATTTTTGGATTTTCATACACACCAAAAATATTCTGTAGAGTCTCACACACATGCCCATTTCCATGCCACCCCAGGAACCCATAGACCATGCCATATGAGTCACTAATAATCCCATAGCATCATCCATACACTTTCCACACATATTTATGCATGTGAGTACTCAAGGAAGTACCAAAGGTCAAAACAAAACAGTTTATCTTTCCAAAAAAAACATTACCACCACATTTTCACAATCTAAACACACTTCACATATCAAGATTTATAAAACATTCCATAAACTCTTAACTACCAAGTAAATAACTATTTTAAAATTCCACATTACAAACTGTTGCCTCATACTCAAAAACAAAATCCCATGAAATTCCATCCAAAAATATTTTTCATCTCCTCCAAACATTCTTTAGCAACTAATCATATTCTATTTCATCAAAAATCATTTTAAAAAAGACCACTCCTTTTCGTTAAAAAAATTTACAAAAAAAAATCCCACAAAACCCATGTTTTCAAATTTTTAAGGCACATTGGAACTGTGCCCAGTTAGGCAGTATGACTTCCCGAACTTCACGCCAACAATGCTCCCCTTACTGGTCAACCTAGACACCTGAATGGTTTAGGAAACTGTGTCCCAACCATGCAATATGTTTCTTCCTCAAGGAAGTGGCTTCCCACATGCTTTAGACACGGTTTTACTAACTATGTGTAGGTTGTGTACCCTAAAATAGTAACAAACCAAAGCTTGGACGGTTTCCTAGAGCAAGCCTCATGATTTTCCCAAACCATGAACTAGTCATGGACTAAAGGAAAACACCCAAAAACTCAAAATTTTAATCTAAATCACACCAAACTCAAAAGAAAAACTGATAATACAAGAATGACTCACCACAAAACCAATCCATCTCATTCAAAGAATTTCAAATTGTTCCAGAAACCTCATTTCATCATGAAAAATTTGTCTAAAACTCATTTAATATTATCTAGAATTAATTCCAAAACTCTTTTCAAAACAAATTTCTTATTACCAAAGAAACTATTTCAATAAAATTCACATTTTGATTATAAAAATGTAGACCTGTTAAACAATTTTTGTTTCTCTAATAGAAATAATTTCAAAGAAACCCACATTTTTAATCCTTCCTTAAATTAAGTTATGAAAATCCATTTTCCACTTTCCAAAACAACATCTTAACCACTTTAAACTCAGTTTTTCACAATTCCAAAACAAGATACTTTAAAACAATTTTCAGAATCATGTAATAAACAAAAAAACTCACAAGGGGAAACTAGTGTTGATGGGTGACTCGAATATATTATTGGCGGCCATAATCCAGTCACACCACCATCAAAAATAGTATTATAGGGAAACTTCCCTAGCTCCACATGGATTTCCGTGCCCCACGAGTTCATAAAAACCACTTTCCCAACTCCCTTTGTATTTCCCAACACCAAAAATTCCAAAAGAACAAAAAGACACCATTAAACCCGAACATCCCATAGTGACCCATGGTTCAAAACAAGAAAGGGTTCATGACATACTTCTTATTCTTACAACTCAATCCCCTAAAATACTACTCCTTTTACCAAGACATCCATAATTAATAATTGGTTCTCTTAAAAGAAAGGTCCTCAAAATAGCCGACCTTCTATGATACCATTTTTTCATGAACCAAGATGGATCAACATCCGACTCGGCACCTGACCTAGTCCAAGATATGGCCCGAAGGGAATTGTTGATCCCCATTTTCTAACACAAGTTCCAAAGTATCATAAATAATGTTTGGTAATGGTTTACTTTAATTTAGAAACATAAAGCAACCAAAAATAATAAATAAACTGAATCTGAAAGATGTCAACCAAACAATCGATAAAAAAATTTCAGAATTGAATTAAATAGTTTTAAACAAATCCCAAGAGGGAAAAAACTAAAAAGGATCAGTAATTCCTACTCTAAACCACCACACTACAAGGTTAAATTTTCCTCAAGCCATCTCCACAACACTACACAAGGAAGGAAGCTAACAACCCAAACCATTGTTTCCAAAGACCTTTCCCTTACCTGTGTGAAACACTACCAAGTCTACATACACCCAAATTTATAACTATATAATGAGCCTAAGACAAAGAGAATTCCACCAAAAATATTCCATGAGATATACATTTTAAGCAAAAAATCATTCAATTTTTCAAAAACATGAAATCCAAGTGACAATTTCTAAGAGATGAAACTTTAAATGAAAATAGTTTTTCAAGAGGGGAACTTTAAAGAATGGAAAATTTTAAAGAAAAAACACATGATTCTCAAATTACTATACAAACACACCATATGACTATGTTAATTACAGTATAATCAACAAGCACTAGTCCCGAGAACACCCCTAGGCGCTAGCCAGCTGTGGGGCCCAAGGTACATCGTAACTTTGTGTAAAAGTAACCATTACCAATAAATTTATCATGCCTGAGCCCCTAGGATGGGAGACCCCAATGCCATAGTGGTCCCCAAAATTATTATAGTTTAGTTAGTGATTTCATCATCAAGCTTTCTAAGAGAAACAGGGATGACGCCACTACCGGGTCACTAGAATACTAGTCCTAGTCCATCCACCTAGATACCCATGCATCCCTCTTTGTGCTCAATCACGTTCCACATATTTTAAAATACCATTGTCTCATCAAAACACCATTTTAAATCATACAAACACAAAACCGTACTGCAAACTTGTTCCTCACCCTATATGTAGTTCATTAAACTGAATAAAAATTTATGAAACAACTTCTAGAGGTATTACAGGGCTTCGCACACAAAATTCATTTAAAGATCCTCTTTTAAAGAAAACATCCAACAATACCATACCAAACTAGAATTGGGATCCCTAAAAACATTTAATTTATCAATTTCAAGAATCATAAAAGAATCCCAAATCATACAATAGAGAATACACATGAAAATACCAATTTAATGGCCAAATGAAACTTTAAAATTCAACACGTAATCAATGCTACCAAAAATGGTTTTTTCACCACACCCAATAGATAAGAAACATTCTAAAAAGGTTAATAAAGAAATATAAATTCATTAAATAATGTTTACACATGGAAATTAATTCCTCACATGAAGAACCTTGTAGAAAACATTGTGAAACCGCAACCGCACATCAACCGCACCTAAGGGAGGCTAGGTCCATTCTCAAGGAGCCCTAAGAATGAAAAAACCCCAAAAACCGAGCAACTATAGATAAGAAAATCATCCTACATGGACCCTAGGGTTTGGTAAGAATAGTTAAATAGAATAAAATCAAGGGAGGAGAAGAAGAAATCCCTAAACTTTTTATTTGGGTGAAGAATTACCAGGAATAATCCTTGAAGCCGACTTGCAGGGGCCTAGAGGTGCCAAAAACCACCATGGGAGGTGTTTTGGTCATATGGTTCGAATCAGGTATTCTATGGGAAGAAAACCCAATTAAAAAGAATGATAAAATCCCAAAATACCATTTCTCGTTTTTGTTGCACGGTTAGCTCGTGCGATTTGAAAAATCATTCACAAACCATGAAATCCACCACTATCTAGTTCTTCGTGGACTACACACTCATGATGCATGGTTTGTTAAACTGTGTGACCCCCTACACACATACTGTTAGGTTAAACAACCATGCCCTTGAACCGTGTGACCTAGAATAAGTCCCCAATAATTACCATTTTCACCCCAAAACTCAACTAACTCAAGGGGTAAAACACCCAACAAATATACCACATAAAAACGTTCCACAAGTAGTGTTACAAACTCATTTTCAAAACCACATCCTCCTCATAGATTTCATGCTAACCATGGATAAATCTAAACAAAATCACCCAAAACCTCCAAAACATATAATTTAAATCTGGAACACTCAGAATTCGGAAGAATAATCTAAGATACAAAATATAAGTTATAACAAATGATTAAAAAAAATCCTGGCATGACACATCCAAGAGTAAACCAACTTGTCAATGAAGGTGGAGGATAAGACCTATGATACAAATGTATCACAAAATGAAATTGAGAAGAGAATGGATTATTCCTATTTTTAGATTTTGTACACTAAGAGATTAAAAAATTATAATGATTGTAAAATCATAGTTTGCTTGAGGTGATAGACTAAGAAAATTGATAATTTCATAGCGGTTGAAGACATGATATTCTTTTCAAAGTAGGACCCCTGAAGAATTGGTGGTTCTAGTATAAATAATGTCATCAACCAATATGAGCTGAATAATATGCGATGAATTATAAAGAACCAATCAAGAGATATATTAGGGAAGTTGATGACACATTCCCTAAGTAATGTGGAAGATACATTCCCAAATGTAGTGCACCACTTTATTAGGAACAACAATACAATAGTGATAATCCATTTCTCAATGGGAGTCGAAAACAGTAAGGAGTAAGTTTTGTCATTTAACATTTACCTTATAAAAGCATTGCGTGTTTTCTCACTTATCAATTTTACATTTCATATCATGCAGAGGGTTGAGTGTGCACTTATAAAACTATATCACATAACTGGTATATAGGTTTAAGCATTTGAGGGAAAAATTACAAAAAAAACTAAAACTTGGTAAAAGATGGATACAATAATTCACCCCTGCTCATTTTACCTTCATGATCCACTAAGAACATTTGATGTTAAGTGAATATTTTAAAAATGGAATTCAGAATAATAGTGTTTTGGTATTCATTTAACTTTTTATAGGTAAACAAGGAATTTGGTGTTAAATGTTTTTCCAATGAACACAATTTACAAAATGGGAGAAAAAATATTTTTAAACTAGTATTAAATCTGTTGGACTTTTTGGGAATAAAAAGGGTATATTCTCAAACATTTGATGTTTACCATGGTTTTCAAAAACATAATGAATCATTTTTTAATAAATGTGTTTTCATTCATGATAGTTTTTGAGAATTTCAATGGAACTTGGTATTTTGGGAGTAAAAATGTGTTTTTTAACTTCTTAAACCATTTTAACCATTATTGGGTAAAATAATATTTTCCCATATTAGATGTTTTTAAATTAGATTCTAAAATAGTTGTGGAGATACATTTTTTATAGAAAAATATTTGTTTGTCCCAAATAGATTATAGTGAAAAAGAAGATTTTTCAGAGATAAATGTGTTTTATTAGGATTTTGTAAATTTTTCAATTATTAGGTTTCGGAAATTGGGAAATTAATGCTAAATTATTAAAATTAAGTATTTGTAATACTTGGTTTCTATTTAAAATGGTAATAAAATGTTGTATTTATTGTAATTTGAGTATTTGACTTGTAGATTTATAAAAATAAAATTAGATTTTTTGTTGAAACCTATGGAATGGGTTGGGTTAAACTGGAAATGTTTCATAATGATGTGGTGTAACAACCCAGACACACATATAAAAATTTTATTTCATATTTATTTGTATTAATTAATTAAATGGTAAAATTCATTATGTTATGTACTTCTTAAAATAAATTGTTTTATTAAACTAATTTGTTATATAGTTATATTTAAATGTTTAATTTTCAAATTATAGAATTTTTATTTGATAAAAATAATTTTATTTTTGAATTCCTAATGTTGAAATTATCTTTGTATTATTTTTTTTATAATTTTCTAAATAACATATATTTTTTGTGAATAATAAGAAATAATGTTTTTTTAAAAAATAAAGTATTTTTTGTGTTTTATTCAAGAAAAAATTATGATTAAAAATTTAGTAGACATATGTAATGAATAAAATTAGGATATTATAATAAAAATACTATACAAAAATAATCCAAAACATGTAAATTATAATTTATTTCTTGATAAAAATAAAAAACATTTTCAATGCCAATGTAGTGTCTGCGTAATGTTAAAAAAGTAAAATTTGGTGCTTTATAGATAATATTTGAGTGTTAAAAAGTATTTTTATGATATTTTTATTAATTATTATGTATAAATTATTATTTTTTTACTTGTATTTTAAAATTATAGAGTTTTATAATTATAATATCTTCTAAATTCATATGCAATACTTGTGTACGTTAAGAAATGTCAAATTAACAAATTAAAAAAGTTTACATGAATTGGATATGCGTAAATATACATAATGATGAATATAAAAAGTTATATTGAACCTAATTTTTTTTTTAAATAAATATGTTTTTAATTTTTTAATTTTATATAATTACCTTTAATTCTTATGAAACACCGATGTAGTGCTTGTGCAAGAAAAAAAAATTCAATTAAATTATTTTAATTAAATTTATAATAACCATTAAATTACCATTAATTTTGAATAAATCTATTTTATGATTTATTTGTGACTATAATCATCTTTGTTTTCTAATTTTGGAGCTTTTGTACCCAATTAGTTTACATTACGCCCCTTATAATAATTTATTTAAGAGAAGGTCAAATTGTTCACACTAAGGTTTCTAATTAGTGTAATATTTTTAATATATGGTTTTAAAAAGGTGATGTTTAAAAATAAATAGTATATTAAAAGATGAAATATTTTTCTTAATAATGTTAATTTATTTTTAGTTTTTATGTAATAAATAAATAACTTAAATTCTTTCAAAATGATGATACATTTATTCTTAAATTAATAACAAATCCAATAAATGAAATTAAAATATTAAAATAAATATAATATGATATAATTAAGATGATAAATGAATTATATATATATATATATATATATATATTTATGAAATTTATAGGATATAATAAAAGGGTTATTTTCAATTTTACACTTTTTTCGATGTTTTTGAAGTCATAGTAATTAATATTATTAAATAAGACAATAATGATATTTCAGGAATAGAATGTTTTATTAAATTATTTTAAAATTATAAAAATATTAAATAAGTCCAAAGGGGATAATATATGGTCTGGAATTTTATCCGTTATGATTGATAGGATATTTGGATGTATTTTCCCCCAGAATGGCCTTATTATATTTTAATATTTTAAGAAATTCATAATGTGATACTCACCTCAATTATAAAAGAGTCCCCCTTACTTAACATAATATCATCACATTGAGACTTATAGATCAAAAATTATCTTCTAAATTATATTTTAAACTTCCCTAGACACTTTATAGTGGTTCTGGTCTCACCAAAAGACTAATTCCAAATTCCTTACATGATCCTTCAAGGAGGTGATAGTCAAGAGGTAAATTTCTCAAACCACACATGTTAATTTCTTTTCCTTCATCTATTTTCTCCTCACCTCATTCATCCATAGAGGCATAATAAATACTGTATCATGTATATAATATAATTTTATTTTTCTAATGGAATATATCATATCCATTTATTTTTTCTTTTTATCTTACTCAATGAAACAAAACCATTGTCTAATTTATGGAGATTAACCATATCCACAGATAATGAGTTTTAGTTTTTCATTACCAACATCAAGGATGGTTATAATACTATTATTAGGTATAATCAAGATTTTAATATGTATATTATAAATTATTATATGTTATTGAAAAAATATATTGTAATTTTATTAAATAAAATACAATTAATTCATGATGGTTGGAAAAAACAACCATAATAATCTAAACAATTATCCATAAAAATTCATCAAATGAATCATACTAATGTTTGAAATAAAAAGGATATATGGGACCATTTAAGTTTATATAGTTTCATTAGTACCATATTATTTCACCTCAATAGTACTATTTTCCTTTTTAAAATAACATCCATAAATATACAGAAGTTAACCACCCATGAAACCATAAAACAAACGCTCCCGGAATAAAATAATTGATCTTTATATCTCATCGAAATGGACATAAAATAACATAATAAAATTATAATAAATAAAATTTATATAGAAGAAGTTATGAATGGAGT
Source organism: Viscum album (assembly GCA_963277665.1). Taxonomy (NCBI): domain Eukaryota; kingdom Viridiplantae; phylum Streptophyta; class Magnoliopsida; order Santalales; family Viscaceae; genus Viscum; species Viscum album. The sequence continues at coordinate 1,510,909,368 of OY728127.1, read as the reverse complement.
AATTAATAATAATTAATTTATTATCTAGGATTTTAAGTGAATGTGTCAGACACATTCAGACATAAGGTAAGATAATTTCCTTTAAAAATACTCTTTAATGTATCATTTTTCAAAATTCAAAAAAAAAATTAAACTGATATGGAATGAGATTATTTTTCTACTTTCACGACACCTTAATGTTTTCAATTCTCCTTGAAAATATTACATTGTTATTTTCAATGAATTTTTTTCCTTATTATGTGCGTAATATTCTTTTAAAACAAGTGATTTTCATGAGGGAATGTTTTTATGATGAAAGTATTCATATTTTATGATTTTGTTTTGGTTCTTGGGAATTTATTATAATGATGTTTAGTTCTATTATAAACTAAATACAGTTGGGTCCATGATATACCTCCAATTCATTAGCTATGTTGAACGTTTACTTTGAAAGTTACATTCAAGTACAATCATGAGGGTTATTTTATAGTTTCCATGAGGGTTAAAAATCACATGGAAGTCATGATGGTAATAATCATTAGTAATTATGATATGAAGTGATTCCCTATGTTTTCTAAATGTTTTATTTATGCTTTCAATGTCTTATGAAAATATCATTTTTTCAAAAAGTAAGTATATGTTACTTTTAAGGGTGAGAAGTTTATATTTGTGAAAATGACATCATGTGTGTACAAGTATTCATAGAAAAATGTTTTCTTTCCTTATTTTTATGTCCCTTACAGAGATATTTGTGCTAATCCCAAGTTTAAATGTGTCTTACATAGGATTTATGGATGGGTATGGGAAAATAAAAATATAAGATGAATGTTGTGATGATTTTTCACGAAAATAAATCATGTTTTATTTTAAAGAATTTGTTTTTATCAGAAAAATGGATACAATGTAGATGTTTCAACTTTTAATGTATGGATTTACTATATAAGAGTTTTTCCTAATTTTCTAAAACTAAAAACCTGAAAATATACTCAAATTTAAGAGAGTGATTTCTTAACTTAAATACATAGAATTATGTAATATTAAAGGATGAGCCCTTATAATTAGTATAAGAGGATGGTTATGATAACTTTAGGGGTCAGGATTATGTGAATAGAATAACATAAATTATTTTTTACGTTATTATTAAGTTCAAATGATATAATATTTTAATATTACCATGTTTCTTAATCTAAATTATGTTTTTGTAAAAATATTCTCTGTCAAAGAAACAAGGAAGATGAAGTATGAAGGCATCGAGAGGGATGATTTTCCTCTGAATCTGGAGCCTAGAATGGTGGGAATTCTAGATGAGTAGTTTGTGATGGTAATGGATTGGTTAAATTATGATAAAAATGGTTTTGGAATTTATTAAATATAATGGGTATAGATAATACAGTAGAACACGATGATATGGGAAGATTTTATAATGCAACACCCTCTTTCTTTTAGTGGATCTTCTGACCCAGTGGTAGATAAAGGGTAGAATAAATCTTTTTAAAATATATTTGATGTTATGGGGTGTTATAATAATAAAAATTCTAGTCTTTATATTTATAATTTTGAAGGTGAATCTGAACAGTGGTGGTTAATGGTCAAGAATATCAAAGAAAGATAAGAGATTGATGCCTTGGAATGGGATGAATTTAAGAATATTTTCCTTGAAAAATATTTTCCTAAGGGGGTTCGATATTGGATGGAAAAAAATCAAAAAAATGAAACAAATGGTGGAAGATTCATTGTACATGTATGAATAAAACATGGAAATGTATGCTCCAAATATTATTCATGATCTTGATAGTAATATAATTTTTTTTACTCAGGATTGAAGGCATCATATCAAAGGGAATTAAATTCCCATGAATTCAAAAGTTATGAGAAATGTATTCAATGTTATGAGAGGGTAAAAATGGAGTTTTCTGATGATGATTTGTACTTTAAAAACACACAGAAGAAAAGATACATATAGAATAAAATGGGTAAGATTCAATCAAAGAATTATGGTCTATAGATAATCCAAATTCCATTTTATCTAATGTTTCGTAAAAATAACCCTTGGGAATTCCTTAAATATAAAATGTTCTTCGGATGGGGTAAGTTTATATATATGTCCCGTTAATGAAATGAAAAAATATCTTAGCATTGGTAATTTCAATTCTGATAAGAAAAATATAAATTGATTTAAATGTGGTGATATGAGGAATTATGATCCAACTTATCAAAATAAGGATATGAATGATGGGAAATAACAAGACTACAAGAAGAATGGTGTAGTTAAATCATTTGAAACTACTTTAAAAGATGTTGGGCCATATAATGATGTTGTATCAGGTGTGTTTTTTGTTTAATCACATTATACTAATGTATTATTTTATATAGGGTCTACACATTCTTTTATTTCTGAGAAGTAATATTGTAAACTTCAAATTTCATGTTCTGAAATGAAACTAGAACTTATGGTAAAAACAACATGGGGGAATATTACAGAAAAAAGGAATTATATGAATCATTATATTATTTTATATGGAAATACATTACTTGAAAACCATGTTGTTTTTCAAATAGTTGAGTCTGATGATATTCAGGGTATGGATTGGTTTTCTATTTACCAAGATAAGATAGATTATAGAGCTATAGAAGTTGTTTTTCAGAAATAGTTTCAATTTATATATATGAATGAACCAATACCATTGATAACATATTAGGAAGCTGCGAAATTGTTAAAATATTGAAATAAAGGTTATCTTGTACATATTTTTGAAAATAAGTGAACTATTCAGATTAATGATGTGCCAAAGGTAAAAGGATACCTGCATGTTTTCCTTGATGAGTTATATATTGTTATAATTGATCAGGAAGTTTATTTTACTATCAACATAGTTATTGATGCTAATACAGTTTCAAAACCCATTTATCAAATGTATCAAGTGGAACTTTTAGAATTGAAAAATTTTTCGTATGAGTTTTTGATAAAATGTCCACTTGTCCTAGTACTTCAGTATGGAGTGATCATATGTTTTTTTAAATGAAGATTGTTCCATTAGAAGTTTAATTTATTACAATGATTTGAATAACATTACTATTAAGAATAAGTATCCATTTTCTCATATCGATTACTTTTTTGATCATCTCTAAGGAGCTATTATATTTCCAAGATTAACCTGATATCCTAGTACCATCAGCTAAAGGTATAGTAGGATGACATTTCAAAAACAATATTTAATACTAGATATGGATATTATGAGTTTTTTATTCCCATGGGTTTGAAAAATTCATCTTCTATATTTTTAGATCTTATGAATAGAATATTTTGTGAATATTTTGATAAGTTTGTTCTTGTTTTTGTTATTTATATTTTTTTAAAAAAGTTATGAGGATCCGAAAAAAATATAATGATTGTTTTTCAAACCCTCAATGAAAATAAGTTAATGGAAAATTTAGTAGAAGTAATTTTTGGTTACAAAAAATTTATTTCATTAGGAACATTGTCAATAAATATGGAATAATTATTGATCTCATCAAAACAAGAGTGGTTTATGGATGGAAAATACCTTAAAAATAACAAAGATTCAATTTTTTTTAATTAATAGGATATTACTTGCGGTTTGTTAAACAATTTCAAAGATATCTATCCCACGAACTATGTTAAACTAGAAACAATGAAAAAAATACTATGATGATTATTTAAATGAATTAAAATGAATATTTGTGAATGCTCCATTTATCCCATTCATTGAAGAAATAGTTATTTTTTCCTCTAAAGTGATGCTATATTGAAGGGACCTGGTTGCATTTTAAATCACAAGGATTAAGTAATTTCTTATGATTTAATACAACTGAAACCTAATGAGTTAAATTATCTGACAATTGATTTTGAATTAGCTATTGTGTTTTTTGATTTAAAAATTTAGAAACAACATTTATATGAATCCAATTGTGAAATATATTCTAATCATAAATGTTTAATTTATATATTTACTCAATATGAATTAAACACGAAACATAGGTGATGGATATAAATAATAAAGGATTATGATTTCTTGATCAATTAGCATCTGTGAATAGTAAATAAAGGGGAGGATTCCTCGAGTTGAAACCATCATGATTAATTGAATATGTTATGTGGAGAACATAACATTTTGATTAGTGATTTGATGAATTTTTTCCTAGAAGTTATTGGTGAAAGAAATTGTCCTATTTTTTCATTAGGTTTTAGTGCAATCATCCCTCCCACACATAATTAGGCAAGCTCAAAAGGAAGAGTATGAGTTATAGAAAAAGGTAGAATTTTTTAACATGGGTTAGTTTCCTAAATATAATGATGATAAATATTGTGTCTTGTGATTTGGAAAGGGATTATGTTTGCCTTTCCAAAATAAAGAAATAACTGTTATATGAAGCTCATATCACTCTATTTTCCATTCGTCCTAGCAGTATTAAGATGTAAAATGATATTTAGGTTACTGGTGGGATAGAATAAAAAAAGATACTGCTAACTTCACCATGAAATATTTTAATTTTCAAAAAGTTAAATCAGAACAAAAATTATTGAATGGGATTCTTCATCCTTTTTTAGTGATAGAGTTTAAATGGGAAAATATATCCATGGAATTCATGGTGGCACTACCAAAGACTTCTCAAGGTAAGAATGTAATTCCGGTTATTGTTAATCGACTGACTAAATCTGCACATTTAATTCCTATTCAAGATACTAGGTAATTAGATAAACTTTCTCATCTATATCTACAGTTGATAGTTAGGTTACATGGGTTTCTTATCTTCATTGTATCTGACTATGATCATAGGTTCACATTAAACTTTTAGGAAGGCCATCAAATGTCGCTGGACACTGAATTAAATTTTACAACAACCTTTCACATACAGTTTGATGGACAGTCTGATTAAACAATTCAGACCTTGGAATACATGATACATGATTTTTAATTTTATTACTAGGGATGTTTAGATAAACATCACTCTTTAATTGAGTTTTCTTATAATAACAATTTTCATTCGGGTATACTAATGGAACATTTAGAGGAATTATATGGAATGAAATGTTGAACTCCATAATTTTGGGATGAAGTGGGAGAAATTAAGTTAATCGGATTAGAATTGGTAGAGTATGTGGCTAAGAAGGTAAAAATTATTCAATAACATATGAGGTTTCTCAGAGTAGGCAGAAAAGTTATGAAAATAACTAGAGGAAAGACCTTTCTCTCGAGGTAGGTGAACATGTTTTACTTAAAATATCACCATGTGAAAGTGTTATCACTTTTGTTAAGATGGTAAATTTATGTTATTGGTTAATTGGACCTTCTGAAATCATGGAAAATATGGGACCGATTTCTTATTGAGTATCCTTACCTCCACTTTTATCCCAGATACACAATGTTTTTCATGTTTTGATGTCATGAAAGTATGTTCTAGATCCATCTCAAGTTTTGTTCCCTAAGGTAGTTTAGTTGGAAGATAACCATTCATATGAGGAAAATAATATTTATATTCTTTATATTAGAGAGAAACTATTGCAGAATAAGATAATTCACCGGGTTAAGGTATTGTGGAGAAACCACCTCGTTGAATAAGAAACATGAGAATCGGAAAATGCTATGAGGGAAAGTTAACCCCATTTTTTTAATAAGTGAATAAATTGTAGGGATATAATATCCAAAAGTGGGTTTTTAAGAACCTAATTAATGATAGAATAATTTGTTTTGATATTTACTACTATTCTTGAATTAAATAGTTAAAATCATAATGTTATGTCATTCTTAAAATAAATAGTTTTATTGAAAATTTATTATATACAGTTGTATTTAAAATATTAATTTTAAAATTTTATAATTTTACTTTGAAAAAAATATCATTCTTGAAATCATCATTTTGAAATTATCTCCGTATCAATTTTTTATAATTTTCTGAAAAATTTATATTGTTCATGAAGAGTAAAAACTACAGTTTTTTTATAAAATACTGTATTTTTTGTGATATCATCAATATATAATTATGATATAAAATTTAATAAACATATTTATTGACTAAAATTATGATTTAAAAATATAAATATTGTACAAAAATAATCTATACCATGTAACCTATAATTTATTTCATGATAAATATAAGAATAATTTTTAAAGTTGGCACAGTGCATCTTCAGTGTTGAAAAGGTCAAATTTGGGCCTTATAGATAATATTTTAGTTATTATTTTATATAAATTATCATTTTTACTTATATTTTCAAATATTAGAGTTATATAACAAGAATATTATCCAAATTCTTGTGCAATACTTGCACAAGGTAAGAAAAGTAAAATTAACAAATTAAATTAAATGTTTGGACTAAGATATGAGTAGATATACATAATTAACAGATCAAAAATATTATATTGAATCTAATTAATTTATTTTTATGATATTAATTTATTTTTAATTTTTTTTATAAAATAATTATCTTTAATGCTTATCCAATACAGATATAGTGCTTGTTCAAACAGATTGAACATCAACTATATGATGTTAATTAGAATTATAATAACCATTAAATGACCCAAACATATGAATAAATCTATTTTTATGAGATATTTCGACCATAATGATAATTTTTTTTAATTTTGGTCACTTTTGACCGAATTAATTTATATTAAGTCCCTTATAATACTTTATTCAAAATAAGGCCAAACTATTAACACTATTGTTTCTAATGAGTATAAGATTTTTCATTTATGGTTTTCCCAAAGAGATTTATGCCCATAAATATTTTTTATAAATATAAAATATTTATCATAATCATGGTAATTTATTTTTAATTTTTAGGGAATAAATTAATACATTTAATTCCTTTACAATAATGATGCATTAATTATTAAATTAATGTAAAAATAAAATAAAGGATACAAAACATATTAAAATAAATATAATTTGAGATAATAAATTTGATACATGAATTATAATGATAAATATTAAATTTATAGGATATAATAAAAAGGTTTGTTCTAATTTGATAATTTTTTTGATTCTGTTAAATCCGTAGTAATGAATAGTATTGAATTTCATAATATTGATATTTCATGAATATAATATTTCATTAAATTATTTAAAATTAATAAAAACTAAAATAATTCCATCGGTTATAATATATGGTCTAAAATGTGATTTCCTATGATTTATAGTCCATTTGGATATCTTTTCCCTTACAATATCTTTATTATATTTTAATATTTTAAGAAATTTCTAAAGTTCCACTCACCACAATTATAAAAGGGAACCCCTTCCTTCACTTAATTTCATCACTATGAGCGATATAACTCAACCACAATATAAATAATTATATTATCCACTTCACTATCTTCATTATACAGGTTTTATTCTCACTAAAAGACCAAGTCCATGTTCATTTTGGGATCTTTCAAGGAGGTGAAATTCAAGAGGTAATTTTTTGAAACCACATCACTTAATTTCTTTTCATTATTTTATTATCTCCCCACATCCTTCATCAATAAAGGAATAATAACTATAGAATCATGTATATACTGGAATTTTATATTTCTAATGGAATATAACATATCCATTTATTTTTACAATTTCTCCTATTCAATGAAACAAAACCATTGTCCAAATTATATCGATTAATTGTCTTGGTGGATAATGAGTTTCCATTTTCATTACCACCTTCAAGTATGGTCATAAAACTATTATTATGATTAAATTATATTTCAATAATTATATTATAACTTATTCAATTCTATTTTAATGATATCAAATAAAATGGAATTAATTTGTGTCGGTCAGAAAAATATTACCATAATAAACTGAACAATTATCGTTAAGGATCTATCAAATGAATAATCTTCATGTACTAAATAAAAATGATATTTAGAACCATTTTATGTTCTATAGGTTCATGGATACCATATTATTTCACTTATAAATAACTATTTCCCATTTTAAAATAACATCCTTAAATATAAATAAGTTAACCAACCATGAAACCATGAATTAAACGCTTCTGGAATGACAAAATTGATCATTATAACTCATCAAAAAGGCCATGAAAGAACTTAATAATATTATAATAAATAAAATATATATAGAAGATGTTCTAAATTAATAAAATAATGAATCTAATTTTATTATCCATGATGTTAAGTGAAATTTCAGAATACATTCAGACATATGGTAAGGAAATTTCCTTAAAAAATCCTCTTTAATGCACCTTTTCACAAAATTAAAAAAAATTAAACATATAAAAAATGATAATATTTTTCATATTTCAAAAAGAATTAATTTTTTTAATATTACTTTATAATATTACAAGTTTATTTTCAAATAATTTTTTTTCATTTTTATGTGCACAGTATTCTTTTAAAATAAACGATTTTCCTCAAGGAATGTTTTTATAATGAAAGTATTCATGTTTTGTGGTTCTGTTCTAGTTCTTGGGAATTATTTATGATTAAGGGTTTTTATGCTATAAACCAAATATTAATGGGTCTGTGATATCCATAAAATTCATTGGTTATGTTGTAAGTTGATCTTGATGGTTATTCCATGTTAAACTATGATGCTTACATTCAAGTATAAGAATGAGGGTTGTTTTATGGTAATTGTGAGGGTTAAAAATCTTATGGTATCCTTAAGTATTAAAGTAATAAGTAATTATGATTATAAATGATGACCCATGTCACCTAAATTATTTATCTATGTTTTATATGACTTATGAAAATATCATGCTTTCACAAAGTAAGTATATATTACATTAAGGATGAGAATTATACCTTTGTAAAAATTAATTCATGTGTTTATATATATTCCTGAGATAATGGTTTATTTCCTTATTCTTATATCCCTTAATGAGATTTTTATTCTCGTCCAATTTTTTAAAATTCTTTAAATAATGATTATGAATGGGTAATAGAAAAGAATAATCGATGTTCAATGTTTTTAGTATTTTTAATGAAAAGAAATCATGTTTTATTTTAAAGAATTCTTTTTATGAAAAATGGGTATTGTGTCAAAGTTTTAACCTTTTAATTTATGGAATTAATATGTAATATTTTTTTCTTAATTTTATAAAAACTCTAATCCAAAAAATATACTGAAATGTAAGATAATGATTTCTTGTCCTAAAAACTCAAGATTAAGTAATTATTAAGGTTGGGTCCTTATATGTGGTTTATAAAATGGTGGATTTTATGTAGTATGAAATTTTTCTCAAAAAATCCTAGGGTATCCTCATCAGAAAACAAATTCATCATTTGGAAGGATCAAAGGAAATTATTTATCCCCACATCCTAGAAACTAGTTTCAGGACATCAAATATAAAATAGCCGGAATGATTTTTCCCAATAATTCATAATGAATACACAGTAGAGAATATCCAAGAATTCGGCATGGGGCATCAATGAATTGTAATTACATGAATATCAATAAATAGTTTAAAAATATAATAAAATATAAATAAGTAATAGCACAAAAATAAAAATCTAACTCAAAAAACAAATATTACATAAGTACCTTGACAAATATTAGATTTAAACTAGAGTCTCATTATACAAATGGATAAATTTTAAAATATATAAAAGGTATCAGATAAACAAAAGAAAAACTAAAATACCATAAAAAAATAACATTGTGACCTAACTTCAGAATCTAACACCATCACCAAAACTAACTCCATGAGAAACAAAGAGAAGACTTCATAAGGAGGAACTCTTGAGAAATGGAACCTATAAAAGAATCAATTCTATCATCACTAAGTTGTATATATCATGTATGAGATAAACATACCAATAGGATTTCACCAAATAATCAATGAATTTACATTTTCAAAACACCCCATAAAAACTTTTTTGAAATAAAATACATAAATATAAATTTTCAAGACCATAGTGTAAAAAACTACCAATAATTTATCAAATCCTTTTTAAAACCCATTTGATTCTTTAAGAAAAATAATTATATTTTCTTTATAAAATCCATTTGAAAATTAAAATTTTAAAACCATTTTCAAACTAATTTTATAAAAAACTATAGGAAAATATAAAAAAATGGAATAAAGAATTAATGATAAACTTTATAATAAATAACACTTTTTAATCAAACCATAAAATAGATAATAACAGGTAATATATATCATGATAAAATAATAAGTAAAGGAAAAAATTAATTAATTGTATCATTAAGGAAGTAAAAGTAATGTATTCAAAATTATAGATTACTCCTTAGGTCATAGTGATATAACTCTGGACATACTCGGGCAGTAACATCTATCAACCCATCAATGAAGTTCCTAGTCAATAACCATATAGATTTCACTAACGCAGCATCACCAGTGTCACTCTCCGTAGTTAGGGCATATAATATATTAAAAGGAACTATTTAGAATCTCATAATCACTATAGTAAAAATCATATGTCAATATTTAACTTAAATTTCTTGGATCCCCATTAATTTATCTACTAGAGGTAGGGAAACACATCTCATATCAATCAGAAATCAAAACAACAAGACAATATTTCTTCATCCCACCTCCAAACACTATCTAATACACATCACCCATTTTATTCACATGCAATCAAAATAAACCACCTCCAATTTTCAAGAATCCATATAATACACAATTTCATGGGGCTTTAATTATGGGTGTATCCTTTTTTATGGAAACTCATTTTATACAAGGTGGAAAACATGCCTATAACATTAAGTTAACAATTCAATAAAAAAATCATTTCATTGAAAACTATTTTATAAAATAACTTTAATTTGAAAATTTATTTTTTTTAAATTGTAACATTTAATTTAAACTCACCAAATTTGATATTTCACTTATAAAAATAAACATAATATCACTAATTAACTAAAAAACACCACAAATATATGTCATCTATAATCAACATAAGGAAAAATCCATGAACCACATAAAAGTAAAATATTGAAAATGAAGTGTCCAAAAATCCATGAAACCTATAAGAAAAACATGTGTAATAATTTTTATGTTTAAGAAATCAATAAAAATACAAAATTATTTATAAAAATATTCTTAGTAATTTTCAAAAACATTCAGTATGCTTAAATTATATCTTTGTAAATGCATGAATCAAAATCGATGATAAATCTCACTTTAGTCATGAAATAAAATAAAAAAACTCATCACTGGATTTGTAAAGTCACCAAGGATCATTAAACATGGATAATTTTAGAAAAAATGAATTTATAATGTTCATTAATTTAATAGTTAATTAATAAAAGGAAATCACATGGAAATACCTACCTAGTTCAATAGTGGATGATGTGAATCCTTTCAAAAATTAAGAAATGAGGCCAAAGGAACAAATTGAACACCCAATACATTAAAACTAATAATAATTTAGAAAACAACCTCCCTAATGGTTAAGAACACATGTCCCCAAGGTAAGGGAGACATGAAGAAACAAGAGGATAATTCGAAAAGGGGACCTGACTATGAAGAATCCACTGAAATTGAAGGTCATAATCCAAATATACACGGGAAAATGAGGGGTCATAATGACTAGGACTCCCATAAAGGTTATTCATGTTAATGGGTAAATAAGATACATCAAATGGGGTTAAATCAGATAATGCCAATTTTAATAATATATCGAATTAAAAATTGGGTAGTTAAGGTCACAGTGTGATCTCCTCTAATCATGGTGTGATACACCTCACCCAAAAAAAACTCCACTACCTAAGTTAGGTTAAAAAAATTAACTCTAATCATCATGGTGTGACATACCTACCCATATTACAACCCCACTCCCTAGGTCACATCACACCGTGACCTCTCTTAGTCACCACATGACAAAACCCATGGGTAAAACCTCATTACATGATCTATCTTGATCATAGTGAGACCTACTACAATCCATAACTATATATTAATATAAAATATAAAATTACCATTAATATCATAAAAAATTAATTCATGATAATTATCAATAAATATCCACAATATAATAAAATAAAATGTCAGGGTGTGACAAAATTGGTTTCATGATTTTGTGAGTATGATTTTTGATAATGGTGACATGCTTCAAAAATGATGCGAAAACGTTTTTTTATTGAAATGTTTTAGGTAAAAAAGGCGGACTTATAGTGGTTGTTTTAATTATTATATTATTTATGCATGAATATTATACCTATATTTTGGATATAATTCCTTTGTTGAAACTATTATATTGTTTGGTAGTGGGTGGTATTGCCTAATGTAGAGTGGGTTTTCTCATTTTATTGGTTTTTTGGATTTTTTAGGATTCATCATAGTAGTAGTAGGGGGAGTTCTGTAATGCACATGAATCATGGGACTTTATCTATTAATTGATATGACTCCATGTACAGATGGAGGATCCAACCAATAAGCTCTATCCTTTATTAGATGTTACCTCGAAGATGGATGAGGGACAGAAGTACTAAAATTTATTATTTGGGAGATCTAACCCCATGAATATATGGAGATCCAAGAGAGACATAGAGATTGATAGATGAATCTGTGGGTGGGTGTTGGAACTTTAGTATCATAGTCTGTGAGATTTCATTGGATCAAGATAAGTGTTTCGTCATACTCTCCAGGAATGATATTAGTTACAAAAATAAACAAGATAAACTCAACTCACTATGGCAATGTAGTGAATCCATGGTACATGTATGGGCTTGGGAAATTACCTAAGTACTTATGTTTAGATACTACAAGATAGATATAGGGTTTCTTTGGGATGTTTTAGTGGTTTTATCCAAAACATGAATTATGGATAGTTTTTTGAAATATTTTGAATTATTGGTTGTGGAAGTTGGTTATTTATTTTTATGTCACATCATGTAAGAATTTTGGAATGGATATTTAGGGGTATTGGTTGACCATTGGATTAATTGATGTGGCTTCCTTATTGTTTTTTTGGAATACCTTACATTAACATAATGTTGATGTATAGTTAATTGTATTGTGTCTGGTTGTCAGGTTGTGGTGGTAGTATAATTGGGAAACATAATTGAAATTGGTTATTTTAGTTGATTGGTATGGGGGTGTTGAAATAGTAATTTTATTCATAATAATAATGTATAGATTTTTTAAGAATTAGTAATATATTACTTGGTTGTGGAACACTTTGGAATTCTATAGTGGTATAAATATACATGGATACTTTCATGGGCTTCCTGAATTAGTCCAAGAATTGATTATATATTTTCATTTTGGTAAAATATTTAGAGATTTATTAGTTATAGATAATGGCTTGGGAAGTAAGGGACCTTAGCGTGAATGTGAGTTTGGGTTTTGAAGGTTTAAAATGTACAAGGAACGTTGTTAAATTTACATACCCATAATTCATTTTAAATATGAATGAGGTTTTTGTTTCATGTTTCTAGTATGATTTTATAGTTTTTGATTCTGCTAAACATCTTATTGTTCATTTGGGAAAATATATTGTCAATTTTGTTAAGTGTTTAGATAAGGAGTTAGAGTATTTATAAACAACTAAAACGGTTGACCATAGATTTATTTTGTGGTCAAAACATGTCTCGATGAGGTGATTTATAATATTAGTAACTTTATAGGGATGTTTGTGTAATAATTTTCAATATGGTATGTCAAATAGAGAAACTAAAGTAGGTAGTTTGAATGAATGATTTAGGTTTTGTTGGATGAATGAAATGAGATTCCATTGAGTGAGGTGTTGTGATGAATTAGTTTTTTGTCATATAGAGATTAATTTTTGAAAATCTAGTTAGGAATAATTTAGGGGTTTTTTATAAAAATAATTTCCAAGAGATATGATTGTGTTTTTTAGGAATATGTTTTAATTCAGTTTGGAGTAATCATGGGGAAACAGTTTCTTGGTTTCAGTTTCTGTTTAAGGAAATATGAACAAAATACAAGACCATGATATTTTGGTTTGGACCATGTTATCTTTTGTCATGGAATAGACCCCATCACAGCGTTTTCCATGGCCATTTATGAGTTATGTGACAACTAATGGCTCCACCTTCTTCTATTACTCCAAGTTATCACATTCAGATGATTATCATATGATTATAATTTAGTGGAATCTTGATGATGGAATATGAAATATTTAAGGACATAAATGTCTCATTATTCATTTTACTAGGTTAAAAATGTTTTGTAACATTAATACTTATTTTAAAATGTTTATAAAATGGTTGGGGTATTGAGTAGTTTAATTAGTTCCTAAATAAGCATGAAAATACCATGATATTATGTATGTGAATCATGTGATAGGATTCTAAACCTTCTATTTTTCATGACTTGACCAACAAAAACTCCCTCCCTTATTTCCCTCTCACTCTCTCTCTTTAAATGCATGGTTGAAGTAAATTTTTGGAAAGATGGGGTCCTTACCAAACATTAGGAGATTAATTTATCCCATGGATACCCTAGGAGGAAGGATCCTACCACTACATCATAGTAATATCCATTCAACGTGAATCAAAGTTTTTTTATATGATTGATCAATAGTGAAAAATAACAACTTTACTCATTTAATATGTTAAATAAAAAACATATGGAATGATTTTAAATGAATATATGTTTTGGTAGATGTGTTACCAAACCATTGGATAAGTGTTATCCCATCCAAAACTCATCAGTGTAATCATATCAACTTCCATATCATTTGGATTGAGTTTCTAAATAGATAAAGAAACTTATTAATAAGAGTTAACAGTAACAACGATGTGTTTTGTTTAAAATGTTCATGGTTTATAGAGTTTTCCAAAACCATGACATAGTTTTGGATGAAATGGAATGTGTTTTTAAAAATATTTATAATAATAAATCATGATTTGGTAAAGTATCTGTAGAATTTCTCATTCAGTATAAATAATCATTTTTTGATATCACCACAATGTGGTTTACCAATCACTGCATTTTGTATATGGGAATTATATCTACACTATTATAGAAAACCATGTAATGTTAGATTTTTAAAATACATAGTTTATAATATAAAAATAAAACAAAAATAGATTACATTGATCCAAAATGATGGAGGTTTTTTTAATTTTAATGAAAATTATTTGTTTATTAAATATCTAAAAAACATTCACAAATATGAATCACTGTGAATCTGAGGGTCATTTATACTATAACAAAAATATTTTGGTACAAGGGATCTAGGTTTAAAGTTTATTTATATTGTGAATTATTTATAATGTTTTTATAAATTATTAATTAAGGCAATGAATAAAAGTGTTTATGTAGATTTATGAATTGGTCATAAATTAGTGAATGAAATGCTAATACTGAAATATATTATTTAGGAAATTTATTTAAACTATTACAAAATTTGTTTTTGTTTATTTTATAATGGTTTAAATAAAATGAAATATGTGATATTTTATTTATGTAGGTTTTTTACATAAAATATGAAATGTTTATATTATTGTAAAAGTTTTCAAAAATTTCATATTTTTTTAAATATTAAAGAGTTAATATAAAATACCATCAACATAATGAAATGTTAAGCATTTATATATATAAATATAAAGTGTTTATAATTTTTTTTGTAATTTCCATAACAACCAGAATTATTTATGAATTGTTTATAAATTTATTTGTGTATGAAGTTTTTATAAATGGTCATATCATTTATAAATTTATGAATTATTTATTTATTTTATTCTTGAATATAACATTTTTATATTATGAATTTATATATGATTTAGTTTAAATGAATGTAATCGACCTATTTAAATTATCATACATGTATTTATAGAGTTACATGATAGTTATGATAATTAATTTAGTTTTGTTCTACCTTGACATTGGTTTTTTCGGGGGTTATGAGATTGAATTTAAATATTAATTATTGTTTTTATATATAATTTGTTTGAATAATGATGTAATTGAAGTATCTATTTTGTACTAAACAATTTCTAGTGAGACTTTGGGTCAAACATGTAATTGTAATGGGTGCTTAGGCTCTATCTAAAAATGTTTGGTTTGGAAACCTCTTTCATCATGCTTACTCTTGTGGGGATTATTGGTTTTATATTATAATAAGTATTTAAATGAAAGGGTTTCATGTACAATATTAATTTAATTAATTTGGATATGTGTAAGTATAGTTTGATTTTAATTTTGAATAGAAACATTATATATGGGTTTCTTGAATATTTACACATCAATATGGTTTCATCATATTGATTTGTTATAAAGTATAGAGATTCAAAAATTAAATTTTTATAATCATTCATGCATGGTAAGGGAATACTTTAAATAAGTTGCTAAGATACTTGAAACCCTCATAAAATATTAAGTGTTAGATTTCTTATAAATAAAACTCATTTTATAACCTATATGATTCAATAAGAGTGACCCTAAAGGTTAAGCACCAATGGATGTTCATGTGCATGACATGGTGGAAATGGATAACCATAATATTTTGGGAAAAATCCCACTTTTTTATTTAAGTTACAATTATGTGGGAAAACATAATTGTTAGGATGCCAAAGGAATATATTTGGGATAATACATATGATATTTTTTGAAAAATAGTTATCCTCTCAACACTCCAAGAATCATATGTGGTATGATTAACATGATTGTCCACCTCAATTTTTATACAATGGGAGATATCCTATTGTTAAACCAAATAATAGTGAAATTAATATTTTGAACCAGTAATGGATATGATGTAAAAATATTAAAATGGGACATCATTTTAGTGGGAGAACATTTAATGAAATTTCATGCTAAAAGAATATAAAATTCCAAAGCATTTGATAAAATATTATGTTACAGAAAAGTGAAATCACCATCATCAAAATTAATTTTGAAATTAATATTTGAGAAATAAATACTTAATATAAAAAATTTCAAGACTGTTATAAAAACTTAATAATTTTTCTTAATAAATAAGTAAGGTTCTATGTGTTGGAGAAAAAACTACTAGAGTAATATTTACATTTGATGAAGCTAGCCAAGGAAAAAAATTCAGTTTATAATAAATATACTAAATATTCTCTTGACATCACTATATTGATGCATTTTTTGATATAACTAAAGATATAAAATCAATATGAGAATATGTATTCTTTTGATACGATAAAGAACCTGAAAAGGAACTATCAAGAATAAGTTAGACATGAGATATATGAAGTTTAAAAGGCACTCTTTTAGTGTAATATGTATGAGGGTAATTATATCTCAACTGATGTACTCAATATGATTTTGTATGTGAATGAATTTTCAGGACTAGGACACCAATAAACATAATTTTTCCACATACTTCATTCTGTAATCACGGAAAAAATCTTAGGGTGTTATATTCTACCTCCTTGAATAAATTTCATCCTCAAAATTTGAACTTGATCTCACTAATCAAGGGTTTGAAATTTTTACATAGATTTTTTTAAAAACCCACATAAAAAATAGTTGATACAAAATATTATTAATAATAGAGAATGTCAAGTAAAATGGTCATATTTAGTAACACATAACTAGGTTTCTATGTTGAATAATATTGGTGGAATGTGAAGATATAAACATAGAGGAAAATAGTAAATAATTATAGATAGTGATATATGTCATTGATCATAAAAATGTTAATTATCAATAGAAAGATAAGAACCTAAAACCCATAAATATGTGATGAATTAAATGACTATTTGATTCAACATATATGAAGGTAATTTGGAAAAATTTTGGTTTTAAGATATTAATCATAATGT
This sequence comes from Viscum album, assembly GCA_963277665.1. NCBI lineage: Eukaryota > Viridiplantae > Streptophyta > Magnoliopsida > Santalales > Viscaceae > Viscum > Viscum album. Next base: position 1,510,891,692 of record OY728127.1, on the reverse strand, counting down.
TAGGAATTATATTACTATCTACGAATATAAGGAAATATACTTACTTTATTTATTTCTATTTTATAAGATCAATTTCATCCTTTGATTTTGCATTCATCAATTTTCAATTCATCACCTAATCCAAAAAATGAATATCCAAAAATGAATTTTTTATTCCTGAACCATTAAATTAACTTTTAACGGATCATTAGATCCATACAAGAGTGGAAAGTCTTTCTTTCTGTCTCTAACTATTTTCCAAAACCAATATGGTTTGAACAAGTAATCTAATATAATAGAGTAATCTATAAACCTCAAAAGGAACACTACTGGTTCATCATTGATATTTATTCATAAAATAATATGAGTAAAAACAATGAAATATTAACCTAAACTTCACATTCCTCTATGGTAGTAATTAAACCCATATCATCTTGTGGTAATGGGTTCAAGCCTCACAGACTTTCTAGATGCGACGATTTATCACTCAACATGTAGTTTGTCCTTTTTATAAAAACATATTAATACAACTCCCATAACATTCCCAAAGTGTAATAACCTATAATTACCACATAGTCAAAGGAATGATAAACACTAAAGGTTACCAATGCCTTTAAAATTATTCCCAAAATAGTAAGGTAATTCTTCCATAAATAACTTTTTTACGAAAACATATATTAAATCAATGATTTTTATTTCCAATAATGTATACTAAAATATCCTTAATCTCATTAAAATCTCATCATGTAAAACCTAAAAAGGGGTGTTTAAGAATTGGAAGTTATGATAAATAATAAACTCAAAAAACCTTGATGGGATCCATAAGTCATAAGTTAATGTTGAAATAAATTCTTCTAAAATTTAACAAAATCATAAAATGCTTCATTATTCTTATAAACTACAAACCATTGGTAAAATAAATACATCTAAAATTCTGTAATTAAATCCCAATGCATAAATACTTCAACTGTTTTATTTCAAGATATGTTTTTCCTTGGTTAGGGGGTAAAAATTAGAACATAAAATTTACTAGGAAAATTACTAGGTTACCCAAATTTAATAAAATGAACTATAAATGGATCAATAGGATGATATTTATTTCCTTCCATTTTACACTTGATTTTATTTGGCAATTCATTTCTTTGTTCACTTATTTTCAACATATAAAATTTTTTCCCATTTGTTTGTGTCTCTTTATTTGGTGTCTCTTTCCACATTTCAAACATGAGAAAAATTGAGCCATATTTATTTTATAGTCTCCATCACTCAATCTCTTAGAAAACTCCATCATTATCCTCTTTGGTGAGTTCAAGAGATGGTTATGGTAAAGTTTTTTAATCCTATTTTAGGATAAATGATTAGGCATAATATTTATATTTTTCACTCCATTAATCACCTCATTTGGTTTCTCATAGTCGCCTCATTTTCATTCATGTTCAATTTTAACATGATTCCTTCAGATTCCATCCATTAACTAAAATCAAAATACATATTTTGAGAAACAATAATCATAGTGGGAAAACCATTTAATCATTTATAGGATGTTAAATTCTATCAACCCCATATAATATAAGAATATTTTAGTTTAACATAGGTCATTCATTATACTAATCTATTCAAATACCTTATAACGGGTTGTACATAAAATGTGAATTATCCAACGAATATCCATCAAAAGTGTAAAACTAGGTGTGTAGTAAGGAACCTTTTTTTATATTAAGTAATGCTCGAGTCATGTTTATCACACCTTTTTCCAGGTTATTACCCCTCAGTACATCTGTTCTAGATCCACATCTACATGTAGTTATATAAAAGGACATATTTCTAAGATCACCCATATGATCTCTACCTAACCAAAATGTTAGGATGTTCATCTAAAATTATCCTCAAATTCTATCATAGTGTTATGTTACATAATCCATGTTTTCTTAAATATAGTTCCCAATGTTTCTAATAAAGTTAATTTGATTCCAAATATAACAACCGAGACTCCAAAAAACCATAGCTGGTGTCTATATTATTAAATTGGCATAAGATACAAAGAATCACATCCCAAAGGTCTGAATAGTTTGATAGTCTTGGTAAAATAAATATATAAAAGATTCCCATATTAAATTTGAATATAAAAATTACATCATATATTTTTTTTCAGGAATTTCATTATTCCCTCTAGAATATCCTTGATTATCATTCATAATACACTTCCTGGATTCTTGGGAAAGGAAGAAAAATAAGGGCGAGCTCAAATGACCAGTAAGAGTTATGTAAAGTGGAAGATATCATTAGTAAATGAATAATAATAAATATTGAATAATAAATATGAAAATGTAAATATCTGAACACACATTCCATTTAATTAATAACATGACTATCAAGATTAAATATGGAATAATAAATACAAAAAGGTAAATAATTGAACACACATTTCATTCAAATAACATGACTATCATGAATAGATAATGAATAATAAACATGTAAAGGTAAATAACTAAACACACATTCCATTTAAATACCATTAATATCATGAATAGATATGGAATAATTAATATGGTAATGTAAATAACTAAAAACACATGAAAATTAATCAATAAATGTTAATGAAAAACATCCATAAATAATATCCTTGTGGTGATATAATGTATAATAATAATTGAAATCTTATTTAAGGGAATTATTAATGATTATACATCATTATTGTAATGCCCCGACACCAGAAGCCCAGAGTCAGTGCATTATTTTAATAAATTGGCATAAATACAAGGAATCAATTCCCAAAGGACCGATCAGTTTAGCAGTCTTGGAAAATAAATTACATACATGAACGTTACATTACACATTAAAAGAAAAAATCCAATGTAAATGATCCTTTAAAACCACCTTTAATCCCATAACTTAACCCTGTTTATCAATCATAAAGAACATCCTGGAATCCTAGGAAAATGAAACATAAGAAAGGGGTGAGCTCAAACGCCCAGTAAGGGTAAGCAATACAGTGGAAGATAACATAAATATTAAGCATGATGAATAATTTTAACCACATTCCTTTTCCAATAATAAACATGAATTCTTCTATGGAAGGAATGTGAGTTGAGTAAATAATACCACAATAAAACATAGTCATGGGTATTATACTAGTCGAATAACCACATGAAGCATCAATATTATTTTCATAATGAGGAAATGTATAATGCCAAACATTCTGAAAAACAAAATTCAAGGCGTCGTAAAATACGTCTAAAAATTATTAAGGCCTCAGCCAAAACAATATATCAAATTGGGAAATGCATCGGCCAATTCCATGTCTAGTTGTCTCATAAGACCTACTGATGCGTCGAGGAGCTATAGAGTGCTCCACCCGTCACTTACTATGTCCAATACATTCCTCATATGAAAAGGTTGAAACATAACATAAACATTTGTATTAGAACTATTATACGGAATGTAAAAACTATAACCAAAAACCATGAATGGTATAAAAATAGAACATCCACAGTCAAACAAAATCATAACTCATTCAATACAATATGGAATATTGTATTATAATAAATCAACATCAATCAAAAATAATATCCAGTAAAGGATACTAACATAGTTGAAAATGACGAGTAAAACTTTTAGATAAAAATAAACTTTTTGTAAAATAATTTAAAATTCAGACATTTATAAAGTAAGTAATTTAAAATATATTTTTGAATCAAATTGTCCCATTCCACATTGAAACTTTTGAAAAGAATTATCATTTGAAAACATTAATGTCCATATAAATAAATCCTTAAAATCATTTTGAAAACATGGACATTAATTAAAAATTTTAGAAAGATTAATCTTTAAAACCTTTAAAATTTTGATCTTGATAAAGATTACCTTTCACAAATCATTAAAATATTCATTTTGAAATCATTTTTATGAAAAATGGACTGGTATGATAAAAATATCCTAGTAAATACTCACTCATAATCAATCTCGGATAATAATGAGATTTAGAAATTAACCCTTACCCATTTGGAGACTTACAAAACATACACCCCATGAAAGAAGTATCATACAATGAATATGTAACTACACATAAATTAATTTGAATTATACAAAGAATACAATTATTGGAAATACAACCACCACACAAAAGGTAATTGTGGAAATATAATATGAATCTCATGGGAATAAAGAGTGAGATGAAAACCCCTTACCTTTCACTTTCCATTAGTCAAGGGTACATTTAAACTCTTGTATGAATATTGTAGTGTGTTATTAAATTATAATAGAACCATATTAATATTTATGATATCATACATGATTCATTTATGACTTTATACTACCAATTTAATAATAATTTCCAGGTTAAATTAACATTTCGGGTAATAATGGATTTCTTTATCGTACGTGTTTTAACTTGTTACTCTTGATTGTATCACTTAGATCATGATTTAAATAATTAAATAATATAAAACATTATTTATATATCATATATATTTAGAATATAAACATGTATAATAGACATATATATGTAATGGAAAACACCGTTTATCGAGATGGTAGTCTGTACGTACGCATAAACGTTGGTTCCATTTTCATATCGTATGGAATTGATGTAAGTGAATAATATATATGTAAGTATATAAATAAATAAATATATATAAAAATATATATCTCCAGTATAATTGTTATGTAATATATTACATACTTATATATATTTTTATAATCATCGATCAATGATGAACTCGAGAATGAATCTCATCGCGTTATGGAGACGATAATCCATGCGTACGCATGAGCAGCAATATCATTTCCTTAAATGTGTGGAATTGGATGGTATATCATATATAAAGAATCATTATCCTGTTATATTTATTATTTACATCAATTAGTCATCATTATTATACCCATCCAAATAATAATGTATTGAATAACAATTACACCACGACGTGGAGATGATAAGCTGTACGTACACAAGTATGGTGACATGTCATTCAAAGGATGAATAGAATAATGAATATGGTTGTATCATATTTATAATAACATCATATTATATAGAAGATACTGGAGTTATTATTTTACAATGGTAACAACAAAGAAAGAGTATGTGGAAGAATAAGAGAACTTGAAAGAGGGTGGTGAAATCATTACCTTTTCTTCGGGTTCATCCTTTTGATTTGATCAAAAGGGTTCCATAGGATGGCATTCTGACCAATGTAAGGCCTCTAGTATGAAGTTAGTATAGTTGAGAGGATATTTAGTCAGGGTTTGTCCGAGCCAAATGTCTTAGAAGGTTTGAATTAGAGTGAAGGGGGAGTGCCCTTTTATAAGAGGGGTGAGGGGCACCTTAGGAAAAAACATAAAATATTATTTTATAATACAATCATTTTCGGTTTCTAATGGATCAAAAATGTATTATTTAAATGGGTCGAAAAATACTCACCAAATATGTTTTAGACAGGTTTGGGTAACCATATTAACATTAAATTTTAGATTTAACTCTTTGTTAAATAGTTTGACATTTACCATGTCTCTTTGTATTTTTATATTATATGGTTAATAAAGTTACGATAAAATTCCAATCGAACCCCAATTGGTTCATTAATGTCATATATATTATTATATTAGTATTTTTGACGATATTTAGATTTTTAGGATTATTATATTAATTAATAATATAATATTTGTTTTAAAAACTCTTTTATGACAATTTTGACAGTATTTGGTATTTTTTTCCCTCTAAATTCATAACAGCATTATTCCTTAGAAAATAATTTATATAATCATCCCTAATATGTCATATTAACCTATAAAATTAGTGAAATTAATAAAAAGTCTCAAATTACATTTATTTGGATATTTATAATATAAATTATTTTAAACTTTCATTAATACGGTAATTACTGCATCATCATTGTGTCATAAATAAATTTTATTATTTAATGTATAAAAAATATAAATAAAATACCATTATGTATGAAATTTTTGTATATTTATAATTAATATTTATAGTATAATTTATATTATGTGAAACCCTATTTTAAAAATATTTTGGTTACTAAATGTTGAATTTAACACTTTTAAATCTTCTTTGAATTAAAAAATAATAAATGTACTAATCTAATCCAAGTAGACCAAAGAGGTTCATATTTTATTCCTAAGATTTTTTTGGTCGAGTTACACTTAACCAATATAATTAAGACATGTGTTAGCGTAAGAATAATATCATTTTTACCCTTAATTACCCTTTTTACTTTTAACTGTGGTAAATAAAAGTAAAAAAGTTACTATTCACAAAAAATTATTTTTATCTAATTGAACCACAGTTTTCTTACGGATATCAACCGTTTCTCTATGATTTTTTAAATTCCACTAAAAAATGAAGTACAATTATGTTTTATGTAAATTTGCAAATTCTCATAGGAGGGGGGTAAAAGACGCTGAAAAGTTCAATAAAATTTTATATATCTAATATTATTATATAATGACTCTAATGAATTAAATTGAACATATATAGGTATTATGTAAATATTTTTACATAAAATAAATTTAAATACAATAAATAAATATTTTAATAAAAAGTCAGTTTTAAATAATAACTTAGTGTTTTTTACATTTCATCAAAAATTTAATGTTTTCAGAAAAATACCAAAACATTACCCTAAGATAATTTTGATATTTTGAATTCAAAAATGAAGTCTATTTTACCAAATTCAAAACATAGAAGTTTCATTTATTAATTTAAAATTAATTCCCATTGTCAAAACCAAAAGGCATATTTTTAAGAAACAATAACTATCAAAATATTTACACTTGTTTATGTCTAATCTCAAAGTGAAATTACTTAAATAACTAGCATTGGATTAAATGGTAAAAATATAATCTATTTATACCTATAAACCATTAAAATGTATAATTTAACACTATAAATTAGTTTGATTAAAAAAAATTTATTTCAGTTAAAATATAGTATATTTCACTATTCAACCAAATATGAATGTTATCAGAAAAACACCGAAAATTTATTGAAAAAATATTCTTATGTCCCGATTCTAATGAAGAAGATTATTTGGTCAAATTGAATATATAAACGTTTCAAATATTGGATTTAAAAAGGGTTCACCATTAAAAGGCGGTAGAAGTGCATTTTTTAAAAAATACTTCTTTTATATGAAAATATAAATTAGTTCTTACATTATGTCTAAAAACTCATAATATGGATTATAAAATTATAAGGATTATATATAGTTCAAATTTCATTTAATACTATTCATAACTGCTTTTGAACTTCTAGTTTGGTAAGTCGTTGTGCGCTTGAACATGGTGTTGCGTGTAGTGCAAGTTATTGAACTAGTATGAAGAAATAACGTACTATGAAATCTTGGGGTGTTACATTCTTCCCTCCATCAATAAATTGCGTCCTCGCAATTTGTAATTTTTTTTCGAAAATAAATGGTTGAAAATAAAAAATACCTTTGTGGAGAACTCATATCGGAAATTGGGTTAATAAAATTTAGACTTAATAAGAGGGAATATATATACTTGACAACTAGAGTTACATCCTTTAACTAATTCCTTCCACAAAATCATCTTTCACTCCAAAAGATTTCAAACAAATATTCTATTTATCCTAATCGTATAGGGTTTTAAAAATAATGAATTTATAATTCACCTATCAGACCCTTTAAAAAAACTATATTATACCATCTAGGGACTTCATGTAGTCCAGTGGTATGCGATAAATCCAAATCACACTATGGTGTTGGTTCAATTCCCACATCTTTGTCTGATGCGATGTATTGTAACACAGTCTACATGTTGTCCTTTTTATAACATTCCAAAAATAAACTTAACAATAATATACAATTTCAAACTCAATCTATTCCAACCATTAGACTTATCCAAAATACTTCTATCCAAACCCACAGTCCAAAATTTATAAGGAAGTTAAACACAATGAATATCCTCTTTTTCCATGTAATAACATGCGAACACCTTCACCATGTATTATTTTAAAACAAGTTAACACCCTGAATTACCATAAAACCTTATTGATTACATTCATGCTCCCTTATCCTTTATATAATATTGGAGATATTCTTTATATCCAAATTTATTGAATATTCCAACAATCATGAAATAAAAAACCATTAATCATTTCCAAGATAGTAAAAAATATCCAATATAATTTATCCAAATCAACCATATCTTATTCCAAAATTACTACCTTAGTATCCGGACCATATAATCTAAAATCCAAATAAAATTGTACTGCAACACAATACTTATTTATTTCTATAATTCATATAACAAGTACATCATTGATATAACACTCAAATGACACAATACATAAATAACAACATAAGAACTATTAATAATTCCTCTTCATCTTTTTTAGTATCAAAACTTGATTCTTATCCAATAGCATAATTTGGTGTATACTCTGATGATTTGGACATTGATTTGCATAGTGTTCCAAATCCTTGTAGATGAAGCATTGTACATTTGAAACTTTTTTTTATACCCTTGCAATCATGTACATGGTGTCCTTTTTCCCACACTTATAACAAACTTCCATTCTCTTCAAGAATTTACCAAAGTGACTCTTTCCACAATTATCACAAATGGGAAAATCCTTCATTCCCTTATTCCATTTATCCATCTTTCTCTCTAACATCCTTTTTATCACTTTCTTTCCTTCTACGCCATAGGACTCATAGAATTCTCTACTTATCTTATTAACACATGATACAATTTCTTCATATTTTGAGAATATATGGGATAAAATTTCCCTTCTAAATATTGGCTTAATACCATGAAATATTTGATCCTTATTACTCTTTGGATCATACATATTGCTGGAGTTCTCATTACATCTATTGGGCGCCATTTCAAAACAATGGAATAAACTTGGTCATTTTATGAATTGAAATGAATAATTCCAAACTTGTAAAATACATAACATAAATTGAAATGTTTATGGATATAATACATAATAATAAAAATGTTTTCTTTGAGAAAATATTTACTCCAAAATCCTTCACAATGTCTTGTAATGAAAATGTGAATTATCCAAAGCATATCCCTCGGGAGTGTCATAACCAAGAGTGAAACCAGACCAGTTTTCGTGCGCCTGTTCTCCTTCGATTCTATCTCAAAGCGGTGTTTTCAGGTTTTACCACTAGGTACATCTGTGCCAGAGCCGCCTCTACCTACCCATATCCAGACAGGGATGTATTTCTTAGAAAACTCACAAAATCACTACTTTACTAAAATTATAGGAGGTTATTCTATACTAATCCTCAAAGCCTATCATAGGGTAATGTGCTCTAATCATATATTGTATAAATCTAGTTTCCAAGGTTATTGCTAAACTTCCTATGATACAAACGGTAACGCCCTGACCCCAGAAGCCTAGAGTAAGTGCATTATTTTAATAATTGGAATGAATACAAGTAATCAAGTCCCGAAGGACCGATCCGTTTAGAAGGCTTGGAAAATAAATTGCATACATGAGTGTTACATTACATATTAAATGATAAAACACAACGTAAATGATCCTTTAAGACCACTGTTAATCCCACAGATTAACCCAGCTTATCAACCATAAAAAACTTCATGGAATCCTGGGAAAATGAAACATAATAAAGGGGTTATCTCAAACACACAGGAAGGGTATTCAATATAGTGGAAGATAACATAAATATTAAGTATGGTGACTAACTAAAACCACATGCCTTTACCAATAATAAACATGAATACGTTTATGGAAGGAATATGAGCTGAGTAGATAATTCCATAATAAAACATGGTCATGGGTATTCTACTATTAGAATAACCACATGAACCATCAATATTATTTTCATAATGAGGGAATGTATAATGCTAGACATTCTGAAACATTTTTTTAAGGCCTCAGCCAAGACGTCTAAAAAATGATTAAGGCCTCACCCAAAACCATATATCAAATTGGGAAAGGCCTCAGCCAATTCCATGTCTAGTTGTCTCATAAGACCTACCAATGCATTGAGGAGCTATAACGGGCTCCACCTGTCACTTACTATGTCCAATACATTCCTCATATGAAAAGTTTGAAACATAACATAAATATTTATATTAGAACTGTTATACAAAAAGACAATATTTTGACCATAAAAAATGAATGGTATAAAAATATTACATCAACAGTCAAGCATATGATAACTCATTCCATAAAATATGGAAGATTGTATTATAATAAATCAACCTCAATCAAAAAAAATATCCAGTAAAGGATGCATACATATTTGAAAATGACGAGTAAAACTTTTTAAGAGAAATAACATTTTTGTAAAATCATTTAAAAGTCACTCATTTATAATGGATGTAATTTAAATGTTATTTTTGAATCAAATTTTACCATACCACTTTGAATCTTTGGAAAAGAATTATTATTTGAAAACATTCATGTCCATATAAATAAATCTTTTAAATCATTTTGAAAACATAGACATTAATTAAAAACATTTAGAAAGATAAATCTTTAAAACATTTAAAATTCAGATCTTGATAAAGATTACCTTTCACAAATCATTAAAATATTAATTTTGAAATAATTTTTATGACAAATGGAGATGGATGATAAAAATATCCAAGTAAATACTCACACATAAACAATCCCGGATAATAATGAGATTGAGGAATTAACCCTTACCAATTTGGTAAATTATGAAACATACACCCCATGAATGAAGTATTATACAATGAATATGTAAATACACATAAATTAAAGTGTATTACACAATTAATTCAATTATGGTAAGTACACACACCACACAAAAGGTAATGGTGGCAATATAGCATTAATCTCACGTGAATAAAGGGTGAGATGAAAACCCCTTACCTTCACTTTCCTTTAGTGGAGGGTAAGTTTAACCACCTATATGAAGATTTTAGTATGTTATTAAATTATACCAGAACCATATTATTATTTACGATATCATACATGATTCATTTATGACTTTATACTACCCATTTAATAATAATTTCCATGTTAAATTAACATTTCGGGTAATAGTCTCTTTCTTTATCGTACATGTTTTGACTTGTTACTCTTGATTGTATCACTTAGATCATGATTTAAATACATCCAGAATATAAAAGATTATTTATATAACATATATATTTAGAATATAAATATGTATAATAGACATATATATGAAATGGAAAACACAGTTTATGGAGACGGTAGTCCGTACGTACACATAAATGTTGTTTCTGTTTTCATATCATATTGAATGGAAGTAAGTGAATGAAATATATGTAAGTACATAAATAAATATATATATATATCTCCGGAAGCATTATTAGGTCACATATTACATACTTATATATATTTTTATAATCGTCGATGAATGGTGAACCTGAGAATGAATCTTATAGCGTCGTGGAGACGACAATCCGTACGTACGCACGAGTGGCAATATCATTTCCTTATAGGTGTGGAAATGGATGGTATATCATATATACAGAATCATTATCATGTTATATTTATTATTTACATCAATTAAAAATCATTATTATACCCATCCAAATAATAATGTATTGAATAACAATTACACCAAGACGTGGAGACGGTAAGTCGTACGTACGCACGTATGGTGACATGTCATTCAAAGGATGGATAGAATAATGAATATGGTTGTACCATATTTAAAATAAAATAACTGTATATAGAAGATACTAGAGTTATTATTTTTGAATGGAAACAACAAAGAACGAGTAAGTGTAAGAATTAGAGAACATGAAAGAGGGTGTTGAAATCATTACCTCTTCTTCGGGTTCTTCCTTTTGATTTGATCAAAAGGGCTCCTTAGGATGGATTTCTGACCAAAACAAGGCCTATAGTATGAAGGTAGGATAGTTGATAGGGTATTTAGGTAGGTTTTTACTAAGCAAAATGGCTTAGAAGGTGTGAATTAGAGTGAAGGCGGAGTGCCCTTTTATAAGAGGGGTGGGGTGCACCTTAGAAAAAACTTAAAATATTATTTTATAATAAAATAATTTTCTGTTTCTAATGGCACCAAAATGTATTATTAAATGGATAAGGTGTTGATGGGTCGGAAAATACTCAACCCATAGGTTTTAGACGGTTTTGTCTCACCATATTAACCTTAAATTTTAGATTTAACTCTTAGTTAAATAGTTTGACATTTACCATGTCTATTTGTATTTTTATATTATATGGTCAATAAACTTACTATAAATTTCCAATAAAACCCCAATTGGATCATTAATGTCATATATATTATTATATAAGCCTTTTGGCCGATCCTTATATTTTTATGACTATTATATTAATTAATAATATAATATTTGTTTTAAAAACTCTTTTATGTGAATTTTGAAACTATTTGGTATTTTGTTTTTGATAAATTGATAACATCATTATTACTTTGAAAAAATTTCAGTTAATTAACCATAATATGTCATATCAACCTATAAAATTACTTTAATTCATAAAAGACTCAAATTATATTTATTCTCATATTTATAATATCCATTATTTTAATCATTCATTAATACTGTAATTGTTGCATCATCATTGTGTCATAAATAAATTTAATTATTTAAGGTCTAAAAAATATAAATAAAAAACCATTATGTATGAAAAATATTTATATTTATAATGAATATTTACAGTCTAATTTATCTTATGTGTAACCCTATATTAAAAATGTTAAAGTTATTAAACGTTGAATTTACCACTTTTAACTCTACTTTGAATTAAAAAATAATAAATGTCCTAATATAATACAAGTGGATCAAAGAGGTTCATATTTTATTTTTATGTTTGTTTTTGGTCGAATTACACTTAACCAATAGATATAAGACATGTGTTAGGGTTGGAATAATATCATTTTTACCCTTAATTACCATTTTTACTTTTAACCGTGGTAAAGAATTGTAAAAAAGTTACTATTCACAAAAAAAATTATCTTATTGAAAAACATTTTTCTTACTAATATCAACCGTGTCTCTCATATTTTTGAAATTCCACTCACAGAAGTAGTAAAATTATGTTTTATGCGAATTTGCAAATTCTCTTAAGAGGTGGGTAAAAGACGGTGAAAAGTTAAATAAAATTTTATATATCTAATATTATTACAAAATGACTCAAATGAATTACATTGAACATATATAGGTATTATTTATTTATTTTGACCTAAAATAAATTTAAATAAAATAAATAACTATTTTAATAAAATGTCAGTTTTAAATAATAACTCAGTGTTTTTTACTATTCATCAAAAATTGAATGTTTTCAGAAAAATACCAAAAATATACCCTAAGATAATCTTGATATTGAAAATTTAAAAATGAAGTCTATTTTACCAAATTCAAAACATATAAGTTTCATTTATTAATTTAAAATTAATTCACATTGCAAAATCAAAAGGTGTATTTTTAAGAAACGATAACTATCAAAATATTTACACTTGTTTATGTCCAATCTCGAAGTGAAATTACTTAAAATGACTAGAATTGGATTAGATGGTAAAAATATAATCTATTTATACTTCCAAACCATTTAAATTTATAATTTAACTCTATAAATTATTTTGATTAAAAAATTTTTTTTCAGTTAAAATATAGTATTTTTCACTATTTACCCAAATATGAAAGTTATCAGAAAAACACCAAAAAAATTTGAAACTAAATTCTTCTGTCTTGATTCAAAATAAGCAGTTTATTTTTTCAAATTAAAGATATTAAAGGTTCAAATATTATATTTAAAAAGGGTTCACCTTTAAAAGGTGGTAAAAGAGCATTACTTGAAAAACTTCTTTTATCTGAAAAAAGAATTAGTTCTTTCATTATGTCTATGAAAATCATAATATGGATTCTAAAATTAAAAAGGATTTTATATAGTTTAAAATTCAGTTAATGCTATTCATAACCGCTTTTTAATGGCTAGTTTGGTAAGTCGTGGTGTGTTTGAACTCAGTGTTGCGTGTAGTGCAAGTTATTTAATTACTTTGAAGAAATAACGTACTATGAAATCTTGGGGTGTTACATTTATCTCAGGAATCATGATACCTCTACTATCAAGACCTTTCACAAGAAAGTATAGAACTATTTAAGAAACCAATTCAATTAAATCTTACTAATTTTCCTTATTTGACTACTGATACATCTAGGAGCTATATAATTCCAAGCCAATACTTTATTCCAAATCCAAAGCATTACTCATATATTGTATAATTGATTTAACACAGAAAAAAATTTCATTTTCAAAAATATATCTGTATTGGTTAAATAATACAAATTTATAAATATTTCCAAAGATAAAAAAATAAGTTTCAATGTAGATCACAGTATATAGAAATGATATATGGTTTAAGAAATAAATATATATATGATAAATAATGTTGATATATAGGGTATATTTAATGTTTAATTATCATAGAACAATTAATATTTCAAGGAAAAGTTAATGATTACCAAAATGAATCAAGAAAGTGTATGCCAATACATTACCTATTCATTATCATCACAAAACATCCATATAAAAAATATTTTTTGTATCAATACAATATATCCCCAGTGATGTATAAGTAAAATAAAGGGTTATAGTCTTTTATGTATAGAAATACCATAGAAATGTCATTAAAAACATTCTTGAGGAAAATATAATTTTTTTACATTGATTTTTTTTAAATAAATATTAAAAAATTATTTTCAAAATTATTTTTCTTTGAAAATAAAATTTTAAAACTATTATTAAAGCTTTAAAACAATGAGTGGTTACTATGGTAGGAAGTTATATTCATGTCCTACACATTAAACAAATAATCCTTTAACATTTTTGGTAAAATCCAAAAAGGCCTTGTTTGGAAAATGTCATCAATAATCCTTAAAAAATTTAAATGTAAAACACGGGAAACAATTCCTTTAAAAAATAATTTGGATAATTTTAAAAAAAATGAAAACCTTTTTTTAAACATTGTTTCAGAAGAAAAAAAATGTCAGGACCCATCCCAGAGGTCTCTATATCATAACTACCCCAAGCCTGCCTCCAATAGGCCTAGGGATGGTGACTAGCATCAAGTAGGGATGTCCTAAAAATGGGAGGAATTATCCTAAAGTACAAGTATGAATGCACACATCTCCAAGATACAAATGTTGAAATGTAAAAACCCTAAGTAGAAAATGCATGGAAACCACTACATCCCACAACCAGAGTATAATAGGGAAACACTAGAAAGTAAACAAGGCTAAAAAAATCCCACCAAAAAAAGTATGCAACCTCAAGTCTAACTTGTAAGAAAAGAGGCACAAAGACTATCGTCTGAAAGCTATAGGAACACACATCGGTCTGTTCGGTCTCAAAAAGAACCACCTGGTCATGGTCTATCTGGAACATTGTTAAAAGGTTGGTTGTTTTCATAAGACATGACGTGTGTAGGAAAATCACATGTAGGGGTGAGTAAAAAAATACATAGTAGGACACCCCGAAACTAGAAAGTAATACCACAATGTAATTCGAAGAAGGAATACCACGAAGGAATACCACACAAGAATACCAAAAATTAATACCACACATGAGTACCACACTGGAATACCGCATAAGAATACCACATTGGAATACCACACATTAATATCACATAGGAATACCACACAGGAGTTCCAAACAAGAATACCACAGAGGAGTACCACACATGAAAACCATACAAGAGTGCACATGAATACTACACAAGAATACCACAACGTAATACACTATTAAATCCACATAGGTATATGTTTATAATACATGTAGAATAACATCCATATATTCTCAACTAAATTCACACAATCTAGAGGTAAGTCACAACCAATTACCAGCTACATGATTCTTCTCAAAGCACACTCATTCTGGGAGAGCTCACTCCTTGATCCATGATATCATTGGAGACACTAATGAAGAGGTCTTGATCATTAGGGCCCACACATAGATAAAACATTATTCATGTAATATTATTATACATAGATAGGGGATCACTCCCAGACACACTAGAGGATACCAAAGATCATGCCCAGATAGACTGGGGGATACAACATACCCAATCTAGATTAACCTGCAGCGTATGAGATCCTGCCCAAACAAACTGGGGAATACCACTAACCCTACTAAAGTGTCTCGTAACATAGGGGATCCAACCGAGACACACTAAGGAATGCCACTAACCCTAATTATATCGCCCATTAGATAGAGGACCAACTCCCTACTCTTGGAGGTTACATAGATTCCACAAAACACCACTAGGGGGGATAGAGGATCCTACTCTGGTCCCATGGAGATATACCATAACTCTATCTGGGACTCAACCTCTATAAGGTATTACAATCATGTGATGTGAACATAATTTCATACTGAACCCTCTATGAAAGGACCATGTGAACAATCTTAACCTATACTGGTCTAAACAAAAAGTCTTCACATTATCTCAAAAGGATTGTCTCAATTTTAGGGTCTCAACACCACAGACGACTCATCAATTGGATTCTCCATTTATATGTTATGGTCTTTTGATGAAACTATATGAAAGCCTATCCAAGGCATGGGGACCAAACAGTCATGGACAGATTGTCATAGTCGGTCCACCCCATGGTCAATCCGCCCCACAGTCGACCAGACCATGGAAAATCATGCTTCCATGGCAATCGACTGCCACAGTCGACCGTGTGACCGCCCCAGGTCAACCCAAAGTCTGACCTGGGTCTTTCATGGACCTGTCCTAGTCTGCTGGGCCGACCTAGCCTGCTCCGGTTGGGCCCAACCTACCTTGCTTGGCCTAACCCACTAGCATGCAGACCGCCCAGCCCGACCTAGTACATGTGGTCACCATCTGCATCCCACACCACCACCACAACCATCGTATCATGTGGCCCCAAAGTGTCCCATTATAAACCACCTCCATAGTTCCACGTGTCCACTACTTCCTCTGATCACTGTCACCTCAATTGCTGCCACCCAGATCACCATCTCCCCAAGCTGCTTACATCGCCACCTTTCCTCATCAAACTATCATGTCGTACTCATATTGGTGGTCCCTTCCACGGACCACCATGCCACTTATAATATTTTGAATTTGAAATAGTCAAATATTCATGCTCCATGGGTCCCAATATACATAGACTCAGCCTCTTTTGTTGATTTTGCTCCAATATGGGTGTTTGATTATGTTCAGAGCCACCGAACAAGTTGAACCCTGGCTGTGGGGGTCTGAGAACATATAATGAAAAGAACAGGGGGTGAAAAGAACAAAGAACATCCTTAACAATGATCCTCAACCATTGTTCCTATGAGCCTCAATTTTTTCTCATTAGAATGATGAATGAATAAGAATAAGGAAAATTCCAAAAATAATCCCTCTAATTATCAATAACCCTGCAATGATCAAACCGTGGATCAATCCATTCGTGGATTGAACTATGTTCATCATGGAAATCAAAAATTGGGAAACCAGAAAGAAATAACCTCCCTACCTCGATTAGGTTCGATAGTTTATGATGAATGATTATTGCATCGTATTCATTGGCGAGATCTGTCGAGTCTAAGGTTGCACTGATTGATTGATCCATAATCCACAACTTCATTTTCATTCGTTTAAGATAATTCACAATGGTTCTCTCCAATGATCCTCCACATATTTTGGTGCAATGCGGCTAACCCTAGAATTATGACATAAGTATGTTTTTAAAGAAACAAGTCACTATGTAAATAAAATAATTAAATTATTTTATTTCTTTTATATCCTATGAAAACTTTTTCACAAATTCATTGCGCATAAAATGGATATGTCACACTTAAGTAAAACACCACATTATAAACTCAACCTTTGTAACATATTTCCAATCAAATTCACAGTTCACGAGTTATTAGGATTTTAAAAATAAAATAATTTTATTTAATAAATTTATTTATGGTTACATCCTTGGTGACTTTTTCTACATATCACCCAGGATGACCAAGTTAGGTCATGCCTAGGGTAAATATGCAATAATGATATCATCATTGCCCTCAGATTTCTGATTTGGGTAACATTTTAAGATTTATCCCATTTTTTATGTAAAACAATGTGAAAGTGATATTAAAATTTTATTATTTTTCGAACAATTGTTCAGGGCAATCAGGGCCTCAGCATTGTATGTCATGTCATCACATGTCCTTGAAATAAATCCATATAATTTGTAAAAATAATTCATATAAAATCCAATACATTACATTTTCCCCACCTTGTGGATTTACATCCTCAAAATTCTAAAAAAGGGATACACAGATTGTTAAGGGTACTTAGAACGAGTCTGAGCCTCCAACTCATGTGTGTTATCTTAGAGATTAACGTGTTGCCACCAAACATGCACTAAAGAAATTTATTGCCCATGAATAATTCTCCCATGGAAATCATTGATCTCTATAATTAGGATGTAATGTGAGAATCGCAATTTGAATCTATCTTCGGTAAAACTATATAGATTCAAACTATCTCCTACATGTAGTGGTGTCCTAATATCTCCATTTTACTATGCTCTTAGATAGCTAAGAAGTGGCCCAACATGGTGAGTCGGGCAACGATCACCCATACGGAATCCTTTCCCCTGAATTTACATGGAAAAACCATCACAATGTCCATTCATATCCCACACCACGTCAATTCTTGCCCCTCAAGGGGTTGAACCAAACCTGATGGAACCTAGTGCTCAACTGTCACATGCTGACCAGTAAGGCATCAAGAGAAAAACTCAGAAACTCCCTTATTCATTATTGTAAACCAAAACTGACGTTGGAGGTTCTGGTATATCTTCTCCACAACTGGATGTACCACCAATGGGAAGTTATGAAAACACATCATAACATCCTCTCGTAATTCCAATGGTACTACTAGGCATCCTCTCAGAAGAACGATGGTCTCCCACATTTGGAATATCCATCCAGAGCATGTCCTGTGGATATATGAGCATAGAGGGTCTCACTGTAGGTATGTGCCTCCCTGACTAACTGTAACAGTGGGGGGGGGGGGCGGTTACAACAATCAACTGGAGGAAAGATACTCCATCTCTATCCATAATGGATAACTATAATAAGGCCAACTTCCTCGATGCCTCATACAGTAGCTGCGAACTAGATCTCCTGCTAAGAGCATATGCCACTACATTCCCCTTCCCAATAGTATAGAATATATAAGTTTCATATACCTAGAAGAACTCTATGCATTTAATTTGTATCATGTAAATATCCTTATTAGAGAATATATAATTGAGACTCCTGTGATCAGAGTATATAAAAAATCGCTTGCCCATCATGTATTGTCTCCATATCTTTAACGCGAAGACTACCATTGATAACTCAATATCATGGGTCATGTAGTTCTACTCATGTGGTCTCAAACGGAGTGAACCATAGGAAATCATCACTTGCCTCTGCATCATGATACAACTAATCCGGGTTCTTGATGCGTCTCAGAACACTATGTACTTAGAACCCTCTTATAGTAATCTCTAGATGGGATCACATTTCAAACTCTACCTTAACTACATAAAAAAACTCCTTGCACTTTTATGACCACAAAAAAGGATACCCCTTTCATGTTAAGGCTGTCAAGGGTGCTTCTACTCAGAAGAAGTCAGGTAAAAACCACTGATTATACCCATCCGAACCAACAAAACTCTGTACCTCGGTAATACTCTTGGGCGGCTCCCAGGAAAGCACCGCCTAAACCTTCACTAGATCCACTAACCCCCCCCCCCCCACTAATTTAGTAAAATGAATAGTTATAACCTCTATTACAATGATTTTCAAGCCATCCAATTGATCAGTAATCAAATGCACCCTTCTACGGTCGAGTTCGTCCTACACTGCATGTCTTCCCTTTTCACTAAAAAAGGAAAACCTTGTTCCACCACTGCGGACACACCACAATAATCTCCTAAAACATTCAATCTGAGAATGATCTATGGATAACTAGTATATACCATGAATGATGTTGTAAGGCATCGATGACACTACCAAGAGATACTAAATGAAACTCTTTCCACCAAGAGTTATTCCACAATGTCAGCACTGGTGCATGATTATTGGGTCTCCTCTAGTAGGGGTCTCCAAATTCGGGGGTCAAGTAAATGGTTCAATATAAATCTCTAAGCCTCAAACAATATTCTTGTAAAGAAATGAATTATTAGGACCTATTTCTATAAATATGAAATCTTTCGTGGAATGGACGCATATCGTACCTTGAATCATTCATGGAGCCCCTGGGTTATAAGCCCCGTCTGCATGAAACTATCCCCTCCCCTCTGCTCATACTCTTTGTGCCTATTGTGGACCACCTGATGGTGGTGGCGGTAACATGTAAAAATGTATACCACCTCCTGCCACTCTTCCAACACTCTTCCATGCCTGCCACCCTTCAGATCTATATACTTCAGATTTCCCACTACTGACTACCACTGGATGTATCTACCCATATAAGTAACTCTCAACCACAAAGGATTTCTCTATCACTCCAGTATAGTTAGGAATTCACAGAGGGATAACAATGGCTCAGATGTCCCTACACAAACCTCATTCTAAGGTCCGATCCCAAAATAATTGGTCATATATCATATCCATCGAGAACATAGAAAGGATGGAATGCCTTGATGAATACTCAAATATAGACAGTCCATCCTGCTAAAGCTAATGAATCTTCTGAACATTCATATCCCTTAGCATATAAGTTGTGAAATCCTCTATGAAAAGGTTCTGAACTCTATCTATAGAAGAGTCACCTCATCGTATGATTAGGTAATAAATCCCCATAATCACCCTACTAAGTAGTGTAGAAGGATCACTGCCAAGACCACCATCTGATCTGCTGGTGTCCAGACTAAAAGGATTACTCAGGTTACCGCCTCATGCTAACGCTCAACTACCTATGTGTTGGTCTCACCTTGGAACCTAAGGGGACTCTTCTACTAAAACTCATGAAGTGTGCCCATCCTGTACACATCATCTATAGGTATTATTGGTACCATGTGATTCTCTATAGACGATGGTATGGATGGTGGACCACATAGAGGTGATATCTCTAGTAAAAAAAATTTTAATGATGCCTTGTCAACCAACAGATCATTCTTGTGATCACATGGTGGAATCTTAGATGGCTATCTACTTGGAGACATCCTGAAATCAAACAAGATGTTCTACGATCTACTGAGTATATCTTGAGAGATGAAACAATTAGGAAATGGAAAACAAAACCATTCCAATATGATGAATTTACCATTATTTTCCCTACAACCAGTGTTCACATGTACCGAGTCAAAAAGTAGGTTATCAGAGACCCGATGTATGGATACGTCAGCTACCCATACCAACACTGGAGTCCCTGGACTAAAAACCAATCATCAAACACTTAACATTGTTTCCCCAAACCAATATCATAGACTCCTAGTCTAGAAGTAGAACTGATAAATTTTATACTACTCTGTCACGACCCATCCTAGAGGGTCCAATGTCATGACTACCCCAAGCCCACCTCAAATTGGCTTGGGGATGGTGACAAGCACTGCGAACACATATCCCCAAAATGGGAGGAATTATCTTAATATATGTACACACACACAGCCATATTTAAGAATAAAATGTTAAAATATAAAAACACTAAGTAATCAATGCATGAAAACCACTACATCCCACAACTAGAGTACAATAGTGGAAGAACTGGAAAGTAAACAGGACCAAAATAATTCCACCAATAGAGTCTGTAACCACAAGTCGAAGCTTTAAAAAGAGGTAATAGTATTTTTGAATAAAAGCTGTATGAATACCCCTAGATCTATCTGATCTCACAATAAACCACCTTGTCCGAGTCTTCCTAGAACTCCATCAAAAGTTCAGTCATCTATACAAGAAACGACTTGCATGGGAAAAGCCTGTGCAGGGGTGAGTAAAACAATACTTAGAAAGACACCCCGAAACCTCAAAGGAATACCCCAAAGGAATTTCATGAAGGAATAACATGAAGGAATACCACATAGTAGTACCAAATAAGATTTCAACATATGAATATCATACAGAAGTACGACACAAGAATACCACATAGGAATACCACATCGGAATACAACATAGGAATACTACATGGGAAACCACTTAGGAGTACCACACGGGAATACCACAAAGGAGTACCACATAGGAATATCACATAGGAGTACACAAGAATACCACACAGTAATGCCACATTAGAATACCACACAGGAATAAACAATCATCTCCACAAAGGTATACATCTACAAAACATGCAGTAAGAATATCCAGATATACTCAATCAAAGATAAATAGTCTAGAGGTAAGTCACAACCAATTACTAGACACATGATTCTGCTCGAAGCACGGTCATTCTAGGAGAAAACACTCCTCAAGCCATGATATCATGAGATACACTCATGAAGAGGTCTAGCTCATTTGGGATTTGCCTTAAGATAATGCATTGGTCAAGGAAGATTATGATACACAGAGAGGGGAGCGTGCCCACACACACTGGGGGATACCATGTACCCAATTTGAATCAATAGTCTATGTAGGGGATCCTTCCCAAATACATTGGGGAATACCACTAACCCTAGTGGTGCACCTCATAACATAGGGGATCCTATCCAGACACACTTGGGAATACCAATAACCCTACTGATTTCCCCCCTATATGGAGGAACAAGACCCTGATCTCAGAGGTTATGTCGATTCCACAAAACTCCACTAGGGGTGATAGAGGATCCAACTGTAGTACAACATAGGGATACCGTTACTCTATCTGGGACTCGACCTCTAGAGGGGATTAAAATCCAATGATGTGGATGTAATGTCGTACTGAACCCTAGAGAAAAGGACCAAGGGAAAACTCTCATCCTATAATGGTCGAAACTAAAAACTCACCACATTATCTTAAAAGAGCCATATTAATGTCAGGGTCTCAATTTTGTGGATAGATTTTGGATAGGATTCTATGTTTAGAAGTTATGTTCTTTTGAAGAAACTACCTGAAAGCCTAACCAGGGAACAAGGGACTGACCAACTATGGACTGAATGCCACGTCCAGTTTGCCTCATAGTCAATCCACCACATGGTTGACCATGAGGTGGAATCTTGAGATACCATGGTGGATGATTACCCTGGTCAACCATGAAACCACCCTAGTTTGACCCAAATTTCGACCTGGATTTGGCCCTCTCTGCCTAGGCCAACCCAGCCCACTCTATTTGGGCCCAACCCACCTCGTTTGGGCCGCCCTGCTAGTGCACGGGCCGCCTCACCCATCTCAGTCCATGCGGTCATAATCTGTATCCCCCAAGGACCCACTAAATCCAACGAGGTTCCACTACCATGGTCCCATGTGGCCACCACTGTGATCACCACCGCCCTGATCACCGCCGCCTTGGGCTTCTGATATCACCGGCTCACCTCATGATATACCCGAACCAGAAATGCACCTATGGTCCCTTATATAGACCGTTGTGTTGCCTTTGATGTCTGGATGTTAAAACACTCATAGATCTGTTCTCCTTGGGGCTTTATTTACCTATAATTTTCCTCGTTTTTCGGTTTTCCTCCAATCTGGGGGTCCCATCGTGTTTGGAGCCACCCGAATATTTGAACTGTGGCCACTAGGGTCCAACAACGAAGAAAGAAAATAATAGCGGATGTAAAAGCACAAATAACACAGTAAGGAATGAATCTAAGCCTTTTTTTATGTTAACCTCTACTCATTCTCATTAAAATGAAGAACAAATAAGAATAAAGAAAACTCTTGAAATAATCCTCGTAATTATCAACCATCCCACAATGATCGAATAGTGTATCAATCTATTCATGGATTGACCCACATTCACTACAGAAATAAAAAATGGGAAAACCACAAGGAACCAACATCCCTACCTCCATTCTCATAGATCATTGATGAAGAACGATCATTTTGTTGCAATCGTTGGTGAGATCCATCGAATCTGAGGTTGCATCGATTGATCGATCCATGATCCACATCTTTATTTTCATTAAATTGAGATAATTCTCAAGCGTTCTCACCACAGATCCTCTAGATATTCTAGGGTTATGAGGATACGCCTTGAAATATGACATAGGTTTTTTTATGAAACACTTCATTGATTTGTTGCATCAATAAAATATTTAAATTATTATATTCTTTTACATATTTCAAAAAATTTCACAATCACCTCACACTGAAAAAGGTTATGTTGTACCTAAAGAAAAAAAAATCAAATTATGAACTGAATAGTAGTATCATATTTCCTATATGAGTCACCATTCATGAGTTATTAGTATTTAAAATAATAATAATTATTTTATTTTTTTATTTATTGTTACATCCTTGGTGAATTTTTCAATAGATGGCCCTTTCCGACAAAAGTTAGCTCACCCCTAGGGTAAATCCTCTATTATGAGCTCAACGGTTCCCTTATATTCCTATTCTGAGCATTGATTTCTATGTAATATAGCTTTTTCTAGAAAAATCTCTGTGTATGAAATTAAAATTTAAATATTTTTACATTAATTGTTTTGGGCACACCAGGCCTCAGTATCGAATTCTATCTTAGTTCCTATTCATGAAATTAATCCATATAATTTTTAAAAATAATACATGGAAAATAAGGGATATTATAAAGGATTTTCAAATGAAGATAAATGATGATATACTTTATTAAAAAAATTTAATCATTTTAAGTTCTGAAGAGTGGAAAAATATTACTATTATTTGAAAAATCATGGATAAAATTAGAAGAAGAAAATAAAATGTTGTTATTAAAAATTTATCAGATAATTTTCTTCAATGTAAATTAAAGCACAAATAATCCCAATTAATATGGGATTGTGAAATAAACCCTTAAAAAGATCATAACATTGAAGTGAGAATTAATTAATGAATTTATTATGTGTATCAAATGTAAATACATATAAAATAAGTGGATATAAAACATAATATATTCAAAATTAAATAAATTCCTAATCAAATAATATAAATAGACAATGAAGAAGTAATATAACCCAATGAAAAGAAATTGAGTTATGAAATTCTTTACCACTATGTATGTTTCATGTTAAAATCCCTTGGCTTAAATAATTCAAATTGACACATAAAATACCATGAAATATAAATTAACCATGGTATTATATTTCAAAGGTATATTATATACACCATATAAAATAAATAAGGTTTATAACATTACAATATCCCCCAATAAAGGTAAATTGATATGAAGTCCCTTACATCACTATTCCTTTTGGTTGAACATGCTTCAACCTCATGTATAATGAATTTAAGAATGTTATTAATTTATTATTGAACAATATACATATTTAAAATATTATATATTTTATCCTTATAATATTTTACAACCCTTCTATTAATAATATTTCATTATTTTCACTTCATTGGGTGTTAATTTCCTTGTTTTCCAATTTGCAATTTTTCATGAATGTTTGGGTTATTGAGAAAATTTTATAGTTACATCATCTCTAGAATTATATTAATGTTATATTTATCATCTTTCTCATTGTATTTATTTTTAGAATCATTTTGTTAATATGGTCATGGATAATGGATCACATCACTTAATGGATATGGTAGGTCTTACGTATGCACGAGCGATGTTATCATTTAATTTATGGGTCAATGGGTATGGACGTGTGTGATATATTAATTTAGCAGAATCAATATTATAAAACTCAGGTTTGTGTTCTCATCCTTGGTTCTGATTCATGTTTGGTTCTTTGTTTTTCTCTTGAGCTCCAAGTGTGACAGGTTTGAATTTATGTGGTATTCTTCAATTTAGTTTTGATCATGTTTTATCCCTTGGGTTCCCCATGGGTTTTTTGAAAAAAATGGGAAATTTGGCCTTGGAATTAGATGGTGATTAATTTTCAAATGATTAGGGGAAATTGTGAACTTATCTCAAGATACCTTATGGCTAAGTGGTGTTTTTGGTCAATGTGGAATCACATGGTTGTCGCACAGTTTTGTAAACTGTGTGGGAAAATCATGCAGCCTTTTCAAGTCATTAAAAATTAGAAAATTCCCTTTTGGTCCTCTCGATATTTAACTCTCTTCCTCCTCCATCCACCCAATTTTGGGTTTTCATCCAGGGGATCCTTCCCAAATCTTCCTTATACATCTTGGAACCATTACTTTGGAAATTTTGGTGTTTAAAATTTAAGGGATAATTAGGTGAGCCCCTTACCTCTTTATTACTTCCGCTTTATAGGCTTTTCATTCCCTATTTCTTGAGTTCCTATTCTCCAATGGGTCGAGTGACATAATAATGGTTTGATCTTGTGTTTTTGAGTGAGATCTTAACATTCATTGTTAAATATTTCCTTGTTAGGGTCATTTGGGGTTGTAGTTGGGGTTTCAAATCATTTTCTAGAAAGTTCATAGTATGTTGTTGGTGGTTCTATGCCCTATCATTGTTGGATGATTTTAAAATTATTTCTTTGTTAATTATATGTGATGTATGATTTATTTGTGTGGTGTGAAATTTTTTTTGGATGGTTTTTACATTCTTATGTAATAGAATTGGATTGTTATAATGTGAAATGATTGTTTTTTTGTGTGTTCCTTATTATGGTGCTTCTTGAAAGTGTTTTATGATTTTTTTGAATGGTGAAAACTTTGTTTTCAAAGGAACTCAAAGTGATAATGAGTTTAAAAGTAGGGTTTAAGGGAAAATGGATTACTTTGTCATATTGGATTTTGTTGTGCACCTTTTATAGGAATTGTAAATAGTTTAAATGATGAGAGGAAAGTTTTAAAAATGAGCTTAGTTTCAGTGTGGATTTGAAATGGGATTCTCCCATGTGATTGGATGGTCATTTGTGTGCTTTTCCTGTGCTTTTCCAGGTGGGGATTTTTGAATTTTATAAGTGACGGTAAATGTATTTGAAAATGTTTTTGGTTTTTTTAAGGGGAAAGTGGCTTTGTTTATAGAAAATGGTGACTACCCTATGTATTTATAATGATTACCATGTGTACGTGAAATTGGTGATATGTGTGGCATGTGAACTTGATTTTGAGCTCAAAGGGAATCCCAAATATCTAGGTGGGATGACTAGATCTAGTATGCTAGTGGTACAGAAGAGGATAGTCCCAATTTCACATATCTAGATTGACGATTACAATGCTAATTAAACATGTATTATTATTTTAGACCAATAGGACATTGGGGTGTCCCCTCCTAGTGGATAATTCATGATAAATATGATGGTTGTGGTTACTATACCACCTTTCACAAAGGTATGAGGTTTTAGTGTCTAATTTGAGCTAGATTGCCCCTAGAGATTTATCTATGATACACTCTTTTGATATTCATGTGATGTGGTTCCATCTTCCGGAATATAGTGGACCTTGAGAACATTTAATTTTAAAGTAATTTTATATCAGTAAAAATTTCCTTTTAAAATTTTACCTTTAAAAGTTTTCAGATGAAAATTTTTATT
Organism: Viscum album; assembly: GCA_963277665.1. Taxonomy (NCBI): domain Eukaryota; kingdom Viridiplantae; phylum Streptophyta; class Magnoliopsida; order Santalales; family Viscaceae; genus Viscum; species Viscum album. The sequence continues at coordinate 1,510,864,235 of OY728127.1, read as the reverse complement.
GAAGGAATTTTTCTCTCTGAATGTTTTAACCTAAAAATGGGATTCCATTAAATTTTTTCCATGAAAAATATTCAAAGGATTTTGTATAAATTTTCTTGTTAATTTTTCTTCTGATGTTATATCATAGAATCTATCTCTTTGGGTGGCATTCTACAGGGCTTTGGAACACACCATATATAAATCTTTGGTTGTATGTATACCTTGTTATGTATGAACCATGTTAAGGAAAGATGAGACATGGAGATTTTGGTGGCTTGAGTTGATAGAGTTCCTCTTATTATAGGTATTGGTGGTGGTGTCTTGAGGGTGATTCCCCCCATGTTTCATGAAGGATTTTATAATGTTTGTAGTTTCCCTTTTATTGTAGTGTTTTGGTTTTTAGTTTAAAGTTATACAACATTGAATATAAAAAATTTTGTACCATGTTTGGATTTGGTTATTATGTTATAAACTATTTATTTCTTATATTTTTTTTATTCTTATTCTAATGGATGAAATCATTCCCAAAGAATTTCATTGATACCCAGGTACTATTTGATAGCCCGTGGGGATCGGGAACGCCCTTCAGGCCATGCCACAGACCGGGTTAGGTGTCGTGTTAAAGTGAACTCTATCTTGGGTTTTCACACATATAACTTCATATATCACATATATTCACTAAATTTATTCTTATTACCTTCCATTTAATGTTAAATTGAAAACAGAAACACATTTCATTGTGAGGTAGTAGTCCGTCTTACACATGAGCGATGTTATTATATTTTAAACGGAATGGAAAGTAATAATTTATATGTGATAAAAATTTTTTAGAAGAATAATAATATCATAAATATCATATAATTGTTTTATGTACTTCATTATATCCATCATTGAAATATGGTGATGGAAAATTAATTACATTGGTTCGTGAGGTGGTAGTCCACCGTACACGTGATTAATGGTTTCATTTCCCGTTTATTGGAAGAGGAGATGGATTTAGGTTATTCTTTTAAAATAATAAAATATATTTATATAGAATATAACAATTTTATTATACAATCATGTTTTAATAATATTTTATGGAGGTGGAATAAGAAACAATATAAAAATTCTTATTTAAGAATATTGCCTCTTTTTCATAAAACTGATTTAGGTTTAAACTAATATCCATCCTAGGTTGTCTTTATGAAAAAAATGATTATGGGATGATTATAGGGGATTAATGAAGTTATTTTTAAATTTATTATCCAAAAAAATGGCTTTGGAATTGTGAAGTGGGGAGGCAAGGAGGTGACATTTCATAAATGGGGGAGAATATAAACACACTTTTTTTAAAAGAATCAATTACACCATTGTTTTTATCATGAAAAAATCCACACAAATACATAATTTTTTACCATTTTAGATTATAAGGAATAACTATTTCCATAAAATAGGTTTTGGATAAGTTTTTACACCATTTAAACCATTGTCTTTTCTAGTTTAACCAACAGTAAATCATTTTTTACCTTAACCGTGACATTTGTTTTTTTAATTTTCACTATTCATTATGGTAAAAAATTATTTTGAACATATTTTATAATAAAAAATTTTGATTCCTAATATGGAATCCATTTTTAAAAATTAAATTCATATATTTTATATAATCCATTTTAAAATTACACCTGCACACGTGATGAAAAGGTAGTTCAGCAAAGAGAAAATCCTCATAAGTATAAAAGATTTAAATATCAAAAGTTAATATTAAATTTATTAAAATGACATAAATTAGTGAAATTGTATTATAAATAAACAAATTATACTTAAAAACAAATTAAAATATAATTTAACTAGGTAAATTATTTAAAAAAGGTAATTTTCAACAAAGTTTAGTATTTATCACTATTCATCAAAAATGAAATGTTTTTTAAAAATACCTAAAATTCACCCAATTTTTTTGATATGATAATTTTAAAAATTAATTTAATTTTACAAAATAAATTTTCTAAAAGGATTAAAAATTAATTTTAAATAATTTGTGAAAATCATGATTAAACAATCTGTTAGAAAAATAAAAGTTTTCAAAAAACATTTCATTTTCTTTCAAATGATTTCTATTTTAATATGAAAAAATATATAACCAATGATGTTTTTATACTTATGTAAACTATATAATTTTCACAATTTTGAAAAAACTATGCATACCCTCAAATTTAACAGCTAGGTTATAATGTTATACTATATTACAGTTCATTAAGACTCAGGGTTGAGTGTTCTACAAGCTATTGAAGAGAACAGACATTTTAAAAAATAAATATATTATAAAGTCTTAAGGTTTTAAATTATAATATAAGATATGTGTTTCATTCCATATATTCTATCAGACACAATCTTATTCTTTTAAAATATTTTGGTTTTACAATAAATATGAAACTAAGGTATGTAAGTTGAAAATGGATTTATAAGGGTTGAATTAATCTACACATTTCTGGTACTCAAAACATGATATTTTTGTGAAAAATGATGATTTTTTCTGAATATAAAGTTGATAAAACTTATATGTGATGGAGATAAACTTAGGTACAATGATTTTTATTATTTATTTTGATGAACTAATTTCTAAAGTGGATATAGAAAATGCTACTAAATTGATTACTGAAGAAATGAATAATTGTTTTTAAATGTAAATTCAGGATGAATTAACTTTATTACAGGATGTTATATAAAAGAATGTATAGTATAAAAAATTTAAATGGATAAATATATGTTTATTAGGATGGATATTACAATGATATATTATCAAAATCAAGTGAATTTTTTTTCTTTGGAGAATATGGTGTAAGTTGGTATAGTATGAAACCAATTTCAGTTACATTGAGAATAGTGGAAGTAGAGTATATTATTTCAACCCATGACTGTAAAAAAATTATTTAGATGATAGTTCATTAGGAACATTTAAGGGTGAATATTTCTACACCATTTAAGATCATTTGTGATAATCAAAGAGTCATTGATCTTCCTAAAAATATTGTACAACATTAAAGATAAAAAATCATTGATATCCAGTATCACCTAATAAAAGTGAATATTTCTGGTGGAGATTCTATGAATGAGAATATTACAAAAAAATATCAATATATAGATGTTTTCACCAAATCTATTCCAAAAGAGATATTTTTGGAATTGAGGATTCACCTTCATGTTCAGCCTCCACTAAATAATTCCTAATTATCTTGATGAAGTACCCCCACTATTCTTTGGATTATATTGACAAAGGGGGTGAGTAAGAATCAACTTGGGAGGAAAAGGAGGAGATTAATTAAAAAACTATCTAAAATGAATTTGAAGACGTGGTTATCATAAAAATAGGGAGAGTCAAAAAAATGGATATGATAAATACTAACGGAGAGTTTATCTTAACATGCACAAAATTTTATCATAAAAAAAGATGGAAATCATTCAAAAATAACACTATCTAGTCGTGTAGTGTTGGTACCTTCTATATGATAATGGATGTGATTTGATAATAGTTTAAAATTTTGAGTGGTTTAAAAAAACTATTGATGAAAGAAATTTAGAGATGAAAAATTATGATTTGTAAAAGTTGGTAATTAATTTTGTCAACAAATAAAATGGGGGGATTAGAGATCATTTTGGATTTTTTCATGAAAATTTTAGTTTTTGTTAACAACTTACTTTTGTTTTATTTGTTTTTTTATACATGTGATGTTTGTTAAGAATGTTTCTATGAAGTTACTGGAGGAAGTTCAATTTCTCCAATAAACTTTGTTAGGAAACATTCTAACCAAATAAAATAATGATAAAATATTACCAAAGTTCCTAACACCATGAAAACCTCATGATCCACGATTTTTAATAAAAGGGAAGCTTTATATTATGGCATCGGGGCATGAAACTGAATACAATAATCTAGGGATTTAAAAAAATTCATCATTAGTGTGAATAAACTTCATCGTCTCAAGAAATATATTCCCCAATAATGTACAACTGTATCCCATGAATAATAAAAGAATATAAATTAAACATGAATGGTTACCACATTAGGTTTGATACGTGTTCGATTGTAACTTGTCTTCGACAATATTTCTCAAAGGATCTAAGAATGAATCCCTCTATATCATCAACACAATATTCAGGAATCATTGTGCACTCTGATCATCAAATTCTAGGTTCTAACACGGAGCTCTGACCATTTATTCAATATCATAATGATCACCTTGATCTCATGCCTTTGATATGTAAAGATTTTCTTTGATTGATCCCTTGGATAGAGACTTTATATATCTATGATAAGGGTGGAGAGAGGAGATCTCAATCCATTGAAATTAAGAGTCGTGTGGAAATAATCTCATCCTAACTTATATAATGGATGTCCAAAAATAACCAGATAGGGTTTCTAGATCCTCATATATTTAACGTCTACTAAATAAGAAATAAATAAATATTTATAAAAAAATAACTATTATATAAACACTTTATATATTTTATCACTTACATTTAATATATAATAAAAATATTAGATGATTTACCCAAGTTGAAACACCCTAAGATTTTACGGTATGCATATGTTTAAATTGTACTTTTTTGATAACATAGTATATTAAAAAAGGATTAAAATTTATTATTTATTTATTATAGTTTTCTTATAGATGTTGGGAATGGCAGGAATGAATTAGATTAATAAAATTTTGAAAATTTAGATTACACATGTTTATAAAATTAATTCATTGGTTACCAATTAATTATAAATGAAAACCAATAGAACATAAAGGATTTATTTAATGAACACAATGAAATTTTATTAAACCCTAAAACTGAAAGATATTAACAAAATTTATATATTATATAATCAATAAAATATTTTTACATTCATCCAAAATATTTTTAGAGGCATAAGATATGAATAAATCTACTTTTACATATAAAAAACTATATTTTTCAAGATGCAGTTTTACCACATTCTAATTAATAACATATTTTAAATATAAATTTTGACACTTTTTAAACATTATTTGACAAAATAAACATTATTTTTGAAATCATATTATCAAAATTTACTTTGGTTAATTTTTTTTTATTTTTATGATAAGTTTCATTTTTAATGAATAGTAATGTGACCATTGAAATAATAAATTTACCATTAGGAATAGTAATGTGACTATTAGAACAATAACCTCACATGTTAAAGTATAAATAAAAATTATGTATTTTATAAATGAATATTTGGTATATTTATATCATGGAATATGTAAATAAATGTTTTAAAAATGATAACCTAGGTGTTTGTTTTTTTGTGAAACATAAATGTTATTTACTATTTTATAATTTATATATTGATTTAAAAGAAAATTTACTTTCATAAAGTATACTCATATATTAATATTTTGTTTCCTTATGATCATAGGTTAATTTTATGATACTTTAATTACTTTTTCAAAGTGTTAAAGAATCAGTTTTAATTTTAAAATTGGTATTTTTCAAATAAATGATGATTTTTATTAAAAATTAACTTTATCATATATAGAAAATTATTTTTATAAAATTGAGTTAATTTTTTATTTCTATACATAAAAAATTAGGATTAAATTTTTTTTCTAAAATATTAGATTTTTTGGTACATAGTAAAATATGTTAATTTACGGTGTTTAGCAAATACAAGATTTATTGAGTCATAGATGATATATGGCTGATATAAGAACATAATATAAAACTATCCATAATTATTTTAATATATTTATTCATAATTCTAAAACTTTTCATATTCCTTATCCCAAATAATAATCTAATTACAAAATTAATGAAAAAACACCCCTCTCCTCCACTATATAATTACCACCTCTCAGCACCCCTTCTCCTCACACCTCATAAGCATTTGAAAATTTCCAATTCCTGGCCAATAATCTTCTAATGTCCCTTACCCATGTCTACGAGCCTTTTTTCTAACAAAGAGTCCCAATTCAATCCCCTTAAATAGGTTCACTTGGAGAAGAATTCGAGAGGTAAAAACCTCTTTCGTTTTCTTTTAATTTATTTTCTTTTATTTTTCTATCCTCAAATACTCTGTGAAAACACGAATGGTAACTGTATTATGTTATATGTACTAGAATTTTATTGTGTTAATGTAAATTCCACCATCATGTCTCTTCTCCACTTCCTTTTATTCTAAAAATGAAAACATTATCCGTGAGGTGCCAATTTACTACCTTCGTGGATGACGTGTTTTGATTTTCAATTTCGCCTTCATGGTTGCTCATAAATCCATTTTTATAGTTAAAACAGATTATAATATATTTATTAAATATTATTTAGTGTTCTTGAAATAGTATTTATATATATATATCTTTGTGTGTGTGTGTGTGTGGTATTAAAAAATAAAATAAAACTAGTTCATGATGATCGAAAAAATACCAAAATAATCTAAATGATTATCCCTAATGTTTTATCTAATGATTTATCCTCATAAAATACAACTGAATGAAATATATAACCATTTAATATTTTTTATTTCCATTAACAACATATAATTTCAATTATGGACAACTAATCTCATTTTATATAATTTTCCATACACATATACATGTAAACAGATCATGAAAACCACGGAAACAAATGCTCCCGAATGATAAAATTGTATCTTATAACTCAATAAAAAGGCCATAAATGAATATAATAAAATTATAAAAAATAAAATTTATGTATAAAATTTTATTAATTAATTAATTTAGGTATTTAATCTCATAATCCAGGATGTTAGGAAAAAGTGTAGAATGCTTTTGGACATAAGGTAAGAGTTTTCTCATCTCACTTTTATTGTTGTGAGATATGACTTATTCCACACTATTTCTTGTTTGCGGTGTATGTATACTGACCATTGATGTATGATATCATGAATATAATTATTTCATGCTATTAGATGTTTTATTTTATGATCATTAATTTAATTTTTCATATTGTTCGATTGTCTGCAAAGTGTTAAGAGATTCTTCCCAAACATCCATTTTTCATTCGGGTTACGCTTTCTCTCTATTTACCCTAATGTAAATCTTATTTATATTTATATACTTCATATATATTATATTTATATGTTCCAAACTCATTTATCCAGATAATTTAATCCTTATTTTATGGGAAATACATTATTTTATAAGGTTCCCTTCTCAATTCTTTCCGATAAGCCAACCCGATTTAAGGGACCTTCCCAGTTTCTTAACCATTTTCAACTAAACTCCATAATATATTCTGAGAAACCATTTTTTTATAAAATAACTCATTTAATCTTGTCAAAAATATCTTTTTTAATTTTTGGTTCAATACAGAAATTATTCATTTCGCTGTTTTAAAGTCACTTTAGTATTTTCCATTAAACCGCACTATAGAGGCTAATTTATAATGTTTCTTAAATGATCTCTTTACATATTTTCACTTCAGTTGAAAATAATTTATTCCTCAAATATATCTTATTTTTAAATCCCTTTTATTTTCAGGGATATACATGTTACAATTTTATTTTATGAAAATTTAAAAAGATTTTTTGAAAATAAATCTTCATTGAAAAGTAGAAAAACAATATTTTTGTTAAGAATTTATCATTGAATTTATTATATTATTTTAATATATGATTATGAATAAAATATTTAATTGTTTTATGGGACAATTTGACATAAATATGTATTTTTAAATCGGTTATTATACATATTATTAATTCATTAGACTTAGTAACTGATGGGCGGGGCCCACTATAACCCCTCGATGCATCGGTAGGTCTCACTAGACAATCAAGATTGGGTTTTGGCTGAGTCCTTACCCATTTATTTAGAATTATTGGTTTAGGCCTTAAAATAATTTTTTTATTGTCCAATATTATGTATTCCTTCAATATGATATTTGTAATTGTTAAAAAATGTGATTATTCTTCTAGTTGAATTTCCAAGGTTATGTTTTACAGTTATTTATATATATTTATTTAATTTTATTTTATTACTTCTATATTATGATAAATATTATGTTTTAATGACATGTGTATTTATTTGGTCACCATTCCCTATTGTTTATGTTTATTTATGATATTTTCACAGTATTTATTAACCGTACTGAAAATTCGAGATCACCCCTTTCTTAGGTTTTGTTTTCCCCTAGGATGCGATGATGTAAATTATGTATGACTTGTAAGGATAATATAAGAGATTATGGATGTTTCCAATATATTTTATGTAGTTTTTTCTTTAATTTTTCAATGTAACAATTATGTTTGTATCTATTTTTCTGATACTGGTAAATTATTTGGTCCTTTGGGATGAAAATTCTTATTCTTTATACCTATATAATTATTTAATGCACTAGCTCTTGGCTTCTACGGTCATTGTATTTATAGTTGGTATTAGATAAAGTTCAGTGGAATCCATGGAAACTTGAATTAGAAAACATAGATTAGGGTACACAATCCTATGATATACATTGATCGAAATAATATAATAACATCCTAGAATATTGGTAAGGTATAGATTATGTGGGTCTTCCTAACAATACATCATTGTCTGGATAGTACATGTGTACATAGTGCTTGGAAATATGTACCTAGGGGTAAAAACTCTGACAATGTGTGTCGAGCCTATCTCAGCGTAACCTGGTACATGAAAATTGGTCATACTTCACACTTGGATTGAAATTCCTAATAGATATTCTTAGGGTAAATTACATTCTCTTTATAAAACATTTTTAAGTATTTAAAATTAATCATGTCCCCAATGAATCCATTTTTTGGATTATACGATTTTCTATGCCTAAATTTTTAAATTTGTGTTAAGTATTTCACTTGTTTTGGGATTATAAATTATGTTTCATAATGTTATGATCTAATCTTGTGTATTCCATTGTTTATAAATGGATACTAGTAAAATTAATGAGAACCTCATCAATAAAAATAATCCAAATTGTATGAATGATCATTTATTGTAAGGGTATAAGCCCTAATTTTTACGGTATCTAGTCTCTAAAACATTATCATCATATGAGGAGATTGTATAATGTTCTAACGAGAAGGAGAATTATTATTATAGGTATTATGGCTTCCGAAAGAAGAATGAGAAGAATAGGAAAACAACAAAAAATATAGATAAATGGAAGAAGAGATTGAATTATTTTACCACCTGTGATAATTTTGGAAGGAAACCCCTTTTTATATTCGTAAGAGGAATAAAATTTATCTTCATGTGTGGAGAAAATGGCCACCATGCTCAAAATGTGAGAGATGGAAATAATTTTCCAATATTCAAGGATTCAACTATAAAGATATAGGGAACTATAAAATTTAATGTCCCAAGTGTCAAGAGAATATAGATCAGAAGAAGAAAAGGGATCATGGTTATGATTATGTTACTACCTCATACTAAGAGGAATGATTAATGTTCCATTATTTGGATTCAAGAATTATACTATTTGAATATTTTATAAAAAATTACATATTTATAAGATTCATAAGATATATACGGATTTTGATGTTGTACTTCTTCATTAAAGAGATGGAAGTATGCATATTTCATAAAGGTTTAAAATATATTAAGATATTCTTATATTTTGAATGTGAAAATAAGATTTACGTTATTTGGGGAATCTTATGTTATGTTGTTTTTTGAAATTAACTGACCTTCTTCCTAAATTTTGGGTTGTTGAATGAGGATATACATGTTTTAGACGTATCATAAGATTAAATACTTTTGGAATGTATATAGTTAAATTTAGCAAATTATTGTTTGTTGATAACATGTGCTAACCTTCTTGGTTCCAGTAAGGATTTAAAGGTCTAAGAAATGATTTCAGGGCCATATGATTTGTTAAAAGATCATCATGTGTGAAAATTACATTTTGAAATTTAATTTACAGGAGTAAGGGATGATTTGAAAATATATTAAAGAATAAAAAGGATGAGATTATGCTTATGGCATGGAAAGTAATCAAGTATGTTTATTTTTTGTAGTACTTCACTAGATTATATGACAATCCTTCAACCCTAGGATAATGATTTTAGAACAAAAAATTCATCTGTTTACTTTTATTTTTAAGAAATCAATGGTCTTTTAACCAATCATAAATTTACATCTTTGTGATGGTAAACTTTCTAATGACCATTTTCTATATCACTATCTATCAGAACATGATTTTTATATTTTCATCCATGTCACTGCTTTTACTTTCCACAAATGATATCCTACCAGAAATCCTAGTTTTGTGGTGACCTTCACTTTTACCTTTCCCTCTTAGTAAGAGGATATTTTATTAACCATGTTTATGATATTGGTTTTCCATAAAATAATTTTCAGGAATCAACCTTTGATTTTTAAGTAAAATTTCAAATTGTGAGGATGCAATTTGTTGAGGGAGGGGGGAATATAACACCCAAAGATTTTATGGTATGCCTCTTTTTATATTTAACTTCTTTTATAACTTAAAATCATAACAACTGATTAAATATTATTATATAATTATTATATTTATATCCTAGATGTTGGTAATGGAAGGAATGAATGAGATTAAGTAAATTATGAAAATATAGATTACACATGTTTATAAAATTAATTCATTGGTTACCAGTTAATCAGAAATGAAAACCAATTGAATATAAAGGATGTATTTTATGCCAAAAGTGAAATTTTATTTAATACTATTATTGAAATATATTAACAAAATTTATATATTATGTATTCAATCATATATCTTTACATTCATCCAAAATATTTTTAGATGCATAAGATAAGAATGAATCAATTTTTACGAAAAAAGGCTACATTTTTATAGAAGTAGTTTTAAAACTTTCTAATGGAAAATTTGTTTTAAATAAAAATTTTGACAGTTTTATAAATTATATTTAATAAAATAAACATTATTTTTGAATGTTTAATATCAAAATTTACTTTGTTTAAATTTTTGGTATTTTTTTGACAAGTTTCATTTTTAAAGAATAGTAATGTGACTGTTGGAATAATAATTTGACCATTTGGAATAGTAATGTGTCCATTAGAACAATATAATCACCTATTAAAGTATAAATAAATCTAAAATATCTTATAAGATAAAATATGGTATATTTATATCATTAAATAAGTGAATAAATGTTTTAAAAATGATAAATTAAGTGTTGGTAATTTTGTGAATCATAAATGTTATTTAAAATTTTATAATTAATATAATTATTGAAAATTATTTTTAGTTTCAGAAAATAGATTCATAAATTAATATTTTTCTATCTTATTATTATAATATAATTTTAGGATACCTTAATTAATTTGTAAAAGTTGTATAAAATCAGTTATAATTTTAAAATTAGTATTTTTTGAATAAATGAAAATTTTAATTAAAAATAAAATTTATCATATTTATAATTTTTTTATAAAATGGATTTCATTTTTGAATTCTAAATTTTTAAAAATGGCTATGGTGAATTTTTGGAATTTTTTTGATATAGTAGAATTTGGGGTGAATAGTAAAATACTATAAGTTTTGATATTTAACAAATTCATGATTTATCGGGTCATAGATGATGCGTGGATCATGTAAGACCATGATATTGAAATAATAATAATTATTTTAATACATTTAATTATATTTCTAAAACTATTTAGAGTCTCTATCTAAAATAATAAACTAATGAATTTAATAATGATAAAATACCTCTCTCCTCCACTATAAAAACCACCCCTTCTCCTCACACCTATTTACCCTTGAATCTTTCCCAATAACTAAAAAATACTCTCAAAAATCCACTTTAATATATACAGGAGCCTCTTTCACACAAAAATCGCAAACTCCATCCCCTTGAGGAGGTTCTCAAGGAGAATAATTCACGAGGTAAACAACTCCTTCATTTTCATTAAATTTTATTTCAATTTCATTTATTTTATTATTATTATTTCATCATGTACTATGTTCAAAAATACATGATAAATCCAGAATATTATACATATTGGGTTATTATTATTTTAATGGATTATTTACCATCAATTTTGTTCTCATATTCCTTTTATTCTAAAAAAAACATCGTCTGTGAGGTGCCAATTTACCATCTTCAGGGATGAAATTTTTTCATTTTTAAATTCTACCTTCAAGAATGGTCATAAAACAATTTTGTTGTTAAAAATTATTATAATATATTTATTAAATATTATATAATGTTCTGAAACCAGTATAAATATATGCATAATATTAATGAATAAAACCAATATAGTTCGTGATTATCAAAAATAACCAAAATAATCTAAACAATTATCAGTTATGTTATATCTATTGATTCATCCTAATACTGTATAATTGAATGATGTATATAAAAAATTAATATTATGTATGTTAATTAATAATATATAATTTCAATTATTGATAACTTATTTCATTTTATATGACTTTCCATACATGTATACAAGTAAACTGATCATGAAAACCAAGGAAACGAATGCTCCTGAATGAAAAAAATGTATCTTATAACCCATAAAAAGGCTAAAAATGAACCTGATAAAATTATCATAAATAAAATAATTGTATATATGTTTCTGTATTAATTAATTGATTTTTTTAATCTGATTAACTAGGATGATAAGTACAAGTGCAAAACGCTTTCGGATGTAAGATAAGGGTTTTCTCTTTTTTTCTTTCATTTCTCTGAGATATGCTTTATTAAACTCTATTTATTATGTGTGGTATAGGTATACTACCTATTGATGTATCATATCATGAATCTCCTTATTTTAATGGTATTTAATATATTATTTGATGATCATTAATTTCATGTGCATATGGTTTGACTATTGTCAAAGTGATTAGAGATTCTTCTCAAACATCCATTTTTCATTCGGTTTATAATTTCTCTCTATTTACCAGAATTTAATTATTATTAATTGTAATATAATTATTATAAATTATTTTTATATGTTCCAAAATCATATATCCAGATCATTTAATCATTTTTTGAAGGGAAATACATGAATTTATACGGCTCTATTCTCAATTGTTTCCAGTAAACTAGCCTGATTTCAGGGAACTTCCTAGTTTCTTACCCATATTAATGTGCACAATATAATCTTTTATAAGCCACAATTTTTCTAAATAATAACACATTTAACCATTAAAAACTATCTTTTTTTCATTTATTGTTTTATGAAAAAATTATGCCTTTGTATGTTTTAAAGTCTCTATAGTATTTTCCATTAATTTTCACTAAAGGCAGTTATTTCTAAAGTTTCTTAAATGCTATTTTTACATGTTTTAAAGTTAGTTTGAGGTTATTTGTTACTAAAATATAATTTATTTGTCCCTAACTTTTATTTTTTTTATATACATGTTATAATATGATTTTATGACAAATTAAAATGTTTTCTCCAAAAGAATTCTTCTTTGCAATGTGAAAACAATATTTATTTCAAGAATTTACCAATTATTTTATTAGAGTATTTTAATATATGTTTATGATTCAAATATTTCAAAGTGTTATTGGAAAAATTTATTTAAATATATATTTTTAAATTGATTATTTGAAATAAGAGGAATGCATTGGACTTAGTAAGTGATGGGTGGGGCCCGTTATAGCCCCACGATACATCGGTCATTATCATGAGACAAACTAGACCGGGTTTTGGATAAGCCCTTACATATTTATGTATAATTCATGGACTAGGACTTGATGATACGTTTATAATATTTGACATTATGAATTCTCTCATTATTATATTGATAATTGATAAATCATTTCATTATTTGATTAGTAGAATATCCATGGTTATATTTTATGGTTATTTATATGGATTTATTTAATCAAATTTTATTTCATACATATTATGATTAATATTATGTTATCATGGAATGTGTTTTTAGTTGTTAACCTTATTCTATAGTTTATGTTTATTTATGAAAACTTCTTTTATATTTCATACCCTTAATAATCATCTGAGCTCACCCCTTTCTTATGTTTTAGTTTTCCCCAAGATGTGAATATAAATTTTATTTTGGACATAAAGGGATAATTTTGGATATTATAGATGTTTCCAATGGTGTTTATATGTTGTTTTTTTACTTTCATGTTTTAATATAATAATTATGTTTGCATCTAGGATTCTAATATTACTAAACTATTTGGTCATTTGGGATGAGAATTCTTGTTTTTTGTACCAATGTAATTATATAAGGAACTAGATCTGAGCTTCCGGGTTGGAGTATTTATATGAGTCATTAACATGAAAGGTAAATCCAACTAATATTAAATGATCCTTTAATATTAAAATAATATTGATTCATATAATATTATAACATGTTTATTACATTATACCTTTTGAATACTTTTAATAAATAAATTGAACCCAATTATTCTATTCTCGAATAATAATTAATTAATTTATTTATCGATGATTGATAATTCTTGAAAAAACCTCAGACCCCATGGTGGGTCCCACCATGTCCTATATTCCTATTCATCATCATAGGGATGACTCTTGAATAAACTATTATGTGTGACACAATATTCCCTTATCACTATAACAATAAATAACATTGGTAGACCATGAGAACAGTATAACAACCCATCAAAGCCCCTAAAGAGACAAGGAATAGTCATAGGAATGAAAACAAACCTATGAACACACACAGTGTAATATTATCTCTTTGTATCATGATATCCAATAAAGAAAGGAGAACACTTATGTCATCATCCTTCCTTGTTTTACTTTTTTTTTGACCTAATTGGAAGGAATTACCTTTGACTACCATTGTCATGAATTTGTGAAGGTACTACCATCCTGATCAACTAGGATTGAGATATCACTTCCTCAACATAGAAGAAAAATAGTGTATCTTGATCATTCTACCAACACCATACCACCAATGATGTATCCAATACAAGACACCTCTCTAGAATTTCAATGTCCTGGTTTTTTTCATTGCATCAATGTGCATGATAAAAAGGAAGACATTGAAAGTGATATCATGAGTGGAGACCAATACACATGTTCATATATAGTAACAACCAATGGATACTAAAACATGTGATGTTTCTATTTGAAGGTATATCTTCATTATCTAACCTACTAGAGATCATCAAGTGTGAACTTAATGAGAAGATTTCTTATAGTATCATAGAACACCCTGAGAGGGGAGGGGTGAATAAAGGTGTCATTTTTTTCTTAAAATGATATGAATCTTATCCCCATATTAGTAATAACCTCTTAAACTTGTCTAAAGTAAATGTGGAGTTTTCAAACACCTAGAAGAAGAAATAGAAACATGACACAATAGTTTTATAGGATTCACCACTAAGGGATTGTCCAACTTGCTTACATTGACAGTGTGTTGGGTGTAACCAAATCCTATATGTTTTAATAGTTATTGGGGATTACAATGGTTTGGATATGGCCACTCTATTCTAGGAAAAATTACTTTAAATGACCTTTAGGGAAATAAAACTACCTCTCTTGGATCACTTTTGTTGACTTCCCCTTTCTCACTACCTTGGGTGAAGTCTTACCCAGTTTATCGACTTTAAGGTTTCTTCAATAGATTGGGAATTTAATCCTTTTTCCCCGATTAGAATGAGACTCTTATTGCACCATAGTCTTGAATTGATAAACCTGGAATAATTTTTCACAAAATAGATGTCAAATACTTCCATTCATGAATCTCACAACCATCAAAAAACCCT
This sequence comes from Viscum album, assembly GCA_963277665.1. NCBI lineage: Eukaryota > Viridiplantae > Streptophyta > Magnoliopsida > Santalales > Viscaceae > Viscum > Viscum album. The sequence goes on along the minus strand of OY728127.1, from coordinate 1,510,848,586 downwards.
ATTAATATTTTAAATAAATATCATAACACACACTCCCACTAACTTTCATAAAGAATCAATCCTTTTTCAAAGAACCCTACCTTTGAGGAACACCAAACTATTGTGGAACCTTTATCCTTTTAGAATTTTTTTCAAAAATTAATTAGATTCAATTAAATCATAACCATTATGTTTATACATCTTGGCTTCATGAAGAGTTAATAATTCCAATATGTTATTACATTCGAGTAATAACTTCATGAAATTACAATGATTCTTCCTTTTTCTAAATTCTCTCTGTGTACAAATGATGTGTGTGGATGCCTATTTGTAGAATTTTTATTTCACGAAGCTTTCTATCTCACAATAACCTTTTCTTGAACCTCTTCATTTATTTTCTTGAATCTCCAAGTCTTCACAAATCCCTATTGAAATTTACCTATTCAGGAAGCTTCTCATAGTGTCATATATTATAGTCACCCCATCGTGACTCAACCATTTTCACAATGCCTCCTTTGTGAACCTTCAATCCTTCATGACATTATATTCCTTCACAAAGCTCCACATCTTCATGAAACTCCAATATTTTTGAAACTCAATCCTTCACCATATATTTGAAGAGTCTCTTCAATAGATCCATTTTTCATGATGCTTACTCTTGCCTCTAGATTTTATGCTCAAAAAATTTGGCATACACTAGACAAATATCTCACTATAAAAATTGGTACCTCTTAAACCATAAGATAACTATCCTTGAAAACTCCTTGATTAAACATGTGTGAGTTTACAACAGGAAAAAACTAGGTTCTATTTTTAGCTATGAAAAACCATATTTCCAACAATCTCTCTATTTGGGATTATTTGAAATATATATATAAATTATATAAGGAATCATCCTTATTCAAAAACCTTATAATACCGAGAGTACACATCCATAAATCTAATTTAACATGGTAAAAGGTCTATGTAAAAAAATACAGTGGAAAAATATAATTTCATGCCTCAATAGACCACTAAAAAATCCTGAAAAACTAAAAAATATTGAATTCCACTTATCTCCCCCTTTGGAAATAAACCTAAAGAATATATATTGTACTTCTAGTTCCAAAATAAAATCCCCCTAGATCTTATCCCCCCTATATACCTATGTCACATCCACATATAGATTAAAATAGTAAAAAATGGGGATATGGAAACAACCATAAGCTCCTCATGAAATGGAAGGTGGATGAACACCATGGATCAAACAATGTTTCTCAAATATTGGTGCCACCAAAGCCCTGGTTAGAATGTTAGCCACTTAATAATTAGTCTCAACATGTTTCGTTATAATCACACCTTGTCTAACTTTTTATTTGATAAAGTGATATATGATATCAATATGTTTTATACAAGAGTTTTGAACTAAAATTTTCATAAGATCAATCATGCACTTGTTTTACCTATGTATCACCATCAGATGTTGAACCTCAATACCAATTTTAGTAATTTACAACTTCAACAACAATATATGAGTTCATGCCTTGGTCATAAAGATATAATCTATTTTAGTTATAGTAAGATAAGTGATTTCTTTTTTCTTTATTATCTAGTACAAACATTTATATTCAATGAATAATGAAATACCACTTGTGGACTACCGATCAACCACACATAAAACCCAATCATCATAAAAAACACTGATAATTCATTATATATTCTTACTTTAAAGTATAACCCAAAGATGATAGAACCTTAAATATACCTCATGATTCTTTCAATGATCATATATATCCATGTTGTACTCAAATATAATTAGCTTCCAATGAACCTTTTGTATATGGTGGTATCCACATATTTCTTATCCTCATGCATTCCAAGTTGTGTTTTAACCACAACATCCTAGTCGAAATTGTTTTAGAATCATTCAGTTTGAATTTATTCAGAATCACTGTTGCATACATTGCCTAATAAATAGTTGTGTATTATTTATTTTAAATCACCTATAATCCTGAAAAGTTTGTTATTTCACCGATCATTTACATTTCAAATTTTGATATAATGTGATTAGATACTTCTTCTACTGATCTATGCCTAATTCTACCAAATATAATATAGTCCCCATAAATGAGAACCATAAATTGATTTAATTGAGAATTAATTGTATATATATTAAGATAAACACATCCTCTTTTAAACCACAACTTCTTCATATAAGAATCCATTTGAGAATACCATGATATTGGTGCCTAATTTAGACTATAAATATCATTCCTCAATAGAAAACCATTTATTCATCATTTATAATCAGAAATACCACCAGTTGATCAATGCTAACTTCTTCTTCTAGAACACCATTATGAATTTTGTTTTACATCCATTCGAAAAATGTTGCACTATCTTTGGATTTCCAGGGAATGGAATAGCCTAATCGACTCCATTCGATCTATTGATGAAAATGTTTCTTCAACACCAATGCCTTCAATCTGTGCATAACCTTTACACACCATGTGTACCTTGTTTCTCACATTTACATGCTCATCAATTTTTTTGTAAATATCCACTTTGTTTCAATCACATAATGATTTTATTATCTCTTAACAAGATCCCACATCAATTTATTATCAATGTGACCGAGTTATTTATTCCTGGACTTAAGTGATGATTCATACTTCACCACATCATCAAATGGGGCAGTCCCACAATTGATAGGAAGGTATAATGTGATTCATTCCTCATTCTCCATGTATATGTAGGTGAAGTCCAAATCCACAGTGATGTTGTATTGATCAACTTCTCCACTTTTATTTCTCTTATGATTTTTTGAAAAATGTTCTTCAGTAATGGTTTCCTATTATGATTCTTCTTCTTAATCATCATCATTTTGAGAGCCTTGAATATTTTGTAGTCCCTCCTCTACTTCTATATTTGTATCAATCCATTTTCTAGTTTCTTCTTCATATTCAATAATATCAATAAATGATATCCTAGAGGTATTTATGGTGTTTTCCTTAGTGATATTGAAATCATTTATTTCGAAAATATTTCTCAGACAACTATTTTTTCATCTATTGGCTTTACTCTTCATTGAATATCTAAGGAATATTCTATCATCTGCACCATCACCATACTTTCCTTGATTACCATATTTGTTTCAGATGAAACATTTACTTCCAAAAATATGAAAATACATTAAAGAGGGATTCATTCCATGAAATATATCATATGGTTTCATGTGATCTCATATAAAATCCATTTTTGATTTTGAGTGTACACTTCCACTTTAACAACCTCATTCTAGTAATGATGTGAAACACAACTCTCAATATGCATAGTTATATCCATATTATTCACATATTTATTTCTACATTCAAAAAACCCATTTTGTTTGTATTTTCTCACTAATGTTACCTCATTATTTATCCCATTTGTTTCTAGGTAATTTTCAAATTTAATGGGTGTGAATTTTTATCCATTTTTAGATTGTAAAATCATGATTGTGCTGCTAATTTCATTCTCAATAATTTGATGATAAATCTTCATGAAATCAGGAACCTTCAATTTATTATGCATAAAAATCACATAAAAAATTATACTATAATCATAAAAAAAATAATGAAGTAAATATCTCTATATGTTCTAGACACATTTATTATACCACACACATCAGTGTGGATGAGATCAACCAGATTAGATGCCCTTTTGTTCTTCGGAAAATATAAAATCCAAACCATCATTCCTCACATGAAATAATCAAAAATATTTTCTCAATCACACTTCATATTTGTACTTTTTACCACTATAATTATCTTGGATATGAATTCCATGATCTATTGATTAATGTTACCCAACCTCTGGTGCCACAAGTTGTTTTCTTCTTCAATAGTAAGGAAACAAGTGTTTTCTTTACTATCAAACTTGTATAAACATCTATTTTTTCTACATCCCTTCCTGAGAGAATTACATATCTTTCCTTTAACTGTTTATCCATTTGGATTAAATGTCACTACCAGTAATAAGTCACAACGTTGAATCACTCTCAAGAGATTGTGAGCAAACCATCACAAAAAAGAACTTAGTTTTTTATTAGATCATCATATAATAGTTCATTATTTCCATTTCATTTGATTTTTAAGGAACTCCCATTACCGAATATCACTATTAAATTAACCATTTTCTTCAAATTTTAAAAAATATATATATTTCTTGTCATATAGGATGAACATATGCTGTGAAGAATCTAGTTAACACTATTCTTTGTAGTTGTGAGCGCAATTTAGGCGTGGATTGATTCCTCAATCTTCTTCTATTCCTTCTATGAGGTAACTGATTGATCAAACAAAAATAAGTCCTTTATAATATTTTTCAATATGCATGGTTTCATCATAATCACATTATTCTACTTAAAGAAAATAATACATATTTTTAGGAGTAATTATTATTTGTTGATGGGTATTGACTTATCCTATATTTCAATAGGTGTTTTAACCACCATTCCTCTTCCTTAAATGAATATATTTATATTCGTAGTTAGAATAGTGAAAATAAAATCCGTAGAACCTATTTATTCTATATGATAAAGGATTGTTCTCATTCTCCTTTTTTGAATTCCAGGAACTTTCCCAATCAAATTTCTTCTTTCCTTGTCATAGTAAGACATGGAATGGCCCATAAAGCTTAAAAATTTATATTTAATAAGGGGAAATAACTTCTTACTCCCATTCCTCCACTTTACCCCTTCATTTTAAATGTGTTTTATTGGAAATACTCTCTTGATACTTGAGTATTATTTTCAGGTATCTTTTTAATTTGGTTCAAAGATGTCTCTATTTAGACATTAGGATAATTTGTGATATGTCCAACATTATGATTACTATTACTTTGGCACATCCCATTTATATCATTTGATATTTCTGTATAACATCTAATTCCACTTTTTCCCATAAATGTAGATCTCTAATCATTCAGGGCCTTCCCTACTCCTTCATAACCATGTTTAACTCTTTCCAATATCTCTCCATAAAAAAATTCCAAACAGTAATTTTGTATTTATTCCTTTAATTTTGATTTAGTTCCCAAATTACTCCTTAAATAAACATTTTCTTCTTCAAGCCCCTCAAAAATCCTTTCCTTTTCCTCTAGTATTGATGTAACACCATTGATTCCATTTTTCTTCTCTTTAATAAAGAGTTTAAACTCTATAATTGCTTCTGATATTTCAAGAGTTTTTAAATTTTTTTCTAACTCTCCTTATAGTTAATTAATTTCTACTTCATGTAGATCCACATACTCTGATGAATATTTCTATAAGGCTATTATCAATCTATTTTTCTATGCTTGATTGTCATGTTCATCTAGAGAACCCTCAAGTTCTACCTTGAGAATAAAAACATGAATTTACTGATTATCATCATCTTTTTTAGGTTATACATTTTCAACTAGAGCCATCATGGATTATTCGGGATCTGGTTTAAACTCTAGTTCTATATCCTTGAGATATTCATCATCATCTTGTTCCTCTTTATATATGAATATCTTTCTCTATAATATATTTTCTAATCTTATATCTCCCCTTTGAGGGATCCATTTTTGAGTACCCTTCATGATTTCATCATCAATTTATACATCATCAAATTTCCTTGAGCATCGAGAAGCAATGTGCCTTACTTTACTACACCAAAAACAAGACAAAAAAAAACTTTCTTTAAAATGTCTCTTTTTATCCCTTTTATTTTTAGGCAATAAGAGAGATAAATTCAACGTCCACATCATCTCCATAATAACTACCTTTAGAAATGTTATGTTTTTTCATGGCCCTGAATTAAATTTACTGTCTTTCTTGAATTATTATATCTTCATGTTTTATTCCCATTTCATAATCCCCTGACTACTATATAGATCATCAAGTGAAAGATTATATATATATCTTTAATCAAGGTTTAATAATTTTGGACTATATAGAGGTGGAATACTTATCATTATTTCCTTAACAATGTCAATATCCTTAATTTATTCTTTATTTCTTCAAAATTTTCCAAAAACAATAGTAATTTGGTTAAAATCCCATATTAATTTTCATATGGAATATTTTTTAAATTGGAAAACTTGTTGTAAAAAACATGGAGTTTTTCCTCCTTAAAATATCTATGTACTTTGTATATATTTTCAAGTTCCTCCCACATGGACTTGGCTGTAGTTAAACCTATCACCTTCAAATAGATTTGATCTGATAGATCTGAAGTAAGATATTTTTTAGCTTTATCATATACATCAATCATTTTCTTGGATAGTTGAATCGGAGAAAGACCTATCGCATCACTGACCTGAATTCCTTAAAAAGTGGAATAGAGAACTTCTATTCCAAGTGATCACATTTCATATCTCATTCTATTCTACCAAATTTGTAGGTTTCTCGTATCAAAAAGGGGAACTCCCTTCACATTTATTAAATTTTACATGAAAATAACAACAAATTAAAGATTTAACACCCAAAACCATTATGCTCTGATACCACCTGTAGTACCCTAGAAAACCCTAAGAGGGGAGGGGTGAATTAGGGTGTCAACTCTTTCTATAAAATGAGTGGTATTTTTTCCTATGTTAGTAGGAACTGATTAAACCTATCATATTGAAAATTATAGTTATCAAACACTAAAAAGTATAAATAGAAACAGAACAAAATAGTTTTAATTGGTTCACCACTATGGGATATTCCAATGAGAATATGCCGATAATGCATCAGTCATACCCAAATCCACTAAACTTAAATTTTTATAAATTACCATTGTTTAGGTATGGTCACTTCATTCTAGGAACCCAACCTTTATAATACCTTTAGGTAAATCACACTACCAACCTCAAATCACTTCCATCAACTCCCACTTCTTGACTTCCTTTGGTGAAGTCTTAATCATTTTATCATCATGATGGTTACTTCAATAGATTGGGAATTTATGTCTTTATATCAGATTATAATGAGACTCTACTTTCCCCATAACCGGGAATTGATTCACTTGGAATCATTGTTCACAAAAACCAAATGTTTAACACTACTATTTGCAAATACACTAGGCTTCATGATCCCCCTTTCATATTTCAAATAAATATCAACCTTCACAAACCCACTAACTTTGGTTAATATCCCAGCCTTTTTGGAGAGCCCTTCCTTCACAAAACCCCAAAATATCAAAGAAAAATTAGTCTTTGTGAAACAAGTTTTTTTTAAATTCATTTGGGTCAATTAAATCATAACCACTCAATTCATGAATCTTAAGTCCATGAAGAGTTCCTCGATCATGAAAGTCATTACCTTCGTCTAATACCTTGGTAAAATAAGATCAATTCTCCCTTTTTCGAAATTTGATCTATGTAAAAATGATGTGTGTGGCCGCCTATTTATAGATTTTTTATTTTCAGAATATTTATAGCCCACTATAGCCTTTTTGTGAACCTCTACATTCATATTCATGAACCTCCAATTATTTGCGAATCTCTAGTTAAAGTTTCCTTCTCATGAATCTTCTAATTGTAACTTATATTACCATAACCCCATCATTAATCACCTATTTTTGTGAATAATCCTTCATGAACCTTTAATCCTCCATGAAAAAATATTCCTTCAGGAAGCTTCACATCTCCACAAAACTCCAATCTTCATGAAACTCGTGACTTTACCATATATTTGAAGTGTGTGTTCTGGATATCCTTGTTTCACGATATTTACACTATCCTTCTCATTTTGAGCCAAAAAAGTGGAAAACACTTGGGAAAGATGACACTATAAACACTGGAGCATCATACACCGTATGATCACTTTCCTTGAAAAATCCTAGATCATCCTAGTTTGGATTAACAACAAACAAAAACTAGACACCACTTTCAACTGTAAAAATCCTTAATTCCAACATGTTTCAATTATTTTGAGCCCCCAACAACTGATGGTCACAAATCATCTACGTACCTTTATTATGATATATCTAGATCATAGAACATAACTTTAATATTACTGCTATAGTATCTTTAGGTTCTCATTATATCCTTGGAACTACTATAACCATTTGATACAATATGCAATCTATGTAAATTACCATAAATATAGTGGATGTAGAAGTATAAAAACTATTCTAGTAAGATAAACACGTGTATATAAAAAACTATATACATGTAATGGTAATCAACGTTCATACACATATTGGGTCAAGGGAAGCCATTTTTAACACTCCCACTTGCAGTTGAACCAACTTCTAACAAGTCCCAATCTGTTAGCTCTAACATGAGAATCACGCTTCTACTAATATATGGATTTAGTCAGTGGGTCTTCCATGTTATCATATATGGATACAATTCTAACTTTGAATAAAATTCTCTGAGTAAAATCTTTCAAGAGATGAAACTTCATATGTATATGCATTATCCCCTCATGTAAACCGGGATCCTTAGAATTCACCAATGTCATAGTGTTATCACTATAAACTGAAATAATGGATACGCTACTTGGGAAAACACTAATATTTTATCAAAGATTCATATCCAGACCACCTCCTTAGCTACATCAAAAGCTACTATTTACTCATATTATGTTGTAGAATCGATGACCAAAAGTTGCTTCAAGATTCTCCTACTCACTACACCACCATTTTGAAAAAATAAATAGTATGACTATGATTTTAGATAATCTCAATCCATCTATGGAATATAATTAATGTATCTTATCACTACTAATTACTCATCTACTGCATACACTAGGGAAATATCATTTGAATGCCTTAATTTTTTCAGTATTATTTATATAGATTCCCAATGAAGCTCTCCTCGATTATCTTGATATCTTCCCAACATGATTAAAGAGAAGGAAACATACAACCTAGTACATAGTACAAAAATACTTGATAGATCCCACCACTAAATCATAATGGATTTTAATCATTCTTTCAATCTCATATTATGTTTATGGAGACGTTTTCTAGGAAATATTCATACCATGTGACATTAGAAACAACCCTCTCTTGGATTATTCCATACTATAACTTTTAAGTACCTTTTCAATATATGTACTTTCACTTAGCCCAAGTAACCTCTATAATCTGTCTCGATAGATCTTAATCAATAGAATACACGATTCTTCACCTATGTTTTTCATGGATAAGTATTCATTTAGCCCAGTCTTAACTGACTATAATACTTTCACTTAATTTCCCATAATTAATATTTTTGCAACATCTAATACAAGGAATATGATAGAATTATTATCAACCTTCTTATAGACATATGGATCTATTTCTTTCTTTAAAAAACCAAAATCTATTATGGAATCATCAAAATAAACATTCAATGACTGTGATTCCTACATCAACCAATAAATATATATCTATATCTTGCACACTTTATTGGAATTATTTGACATAAAAAACGTTTTGGTTGATTCATATAGATGTCTGCAACCAAATTCCCATTATGAAAAGTAGTTTTTACATACATTTTCCAAATATCATATTCATAAACTACTACAAGACTTGGTTTATATAGTATTAGGGATTCACAACACTAAGTAAACATACAGTTAAAGACATGCCTTATCAGTGCTAAAAAGAGCAGTTGAAGGGGGACCTTTATTTACCTTTTTTACAAGCACTGATAAAGGCCCAACATTTATCAATGCTTTTAAAAACGCACAGATAAATAGGGTCTTTTTTAGTTCTTTTTTTGGAGTACTAATAAAGTCATACTTCAAAAAAATTATATTTCATTAAAAATAATATATTTATATTCATGTAAATATAATATATATTTTTTAAAACATGTTTTAGATAGGGTAAATAGGCATTTACACGTAAAATATAAGATATTTTGTGAAAATGTCCTATAAAATATTTTTAAAAATTATTTTTAATTACTAATTTTCTTATTATTACTGAGTAAAAGTAATTTAATATCAATTTTATGATAATTAAAATAAAAAAAATTAATAAAAGAACTAAAATAAGTTGAAAACATAACTCAAACTTCCAAAGACCATACCTTTTGATCTAGGTGTTCATTTAAGCTATACCACATATCAAATGGAAGCATGCGATTAGCTCTACACCCTTAGTGATATTGATAAACCTATGTCACAATTTTTGAGGCCGAAAATGGCCCATAATTCCTCCAAAATTGAGTTTTTAGTCGGGGATACCCTGATTTTTTAACATTCGGTGAATTTTTAACCTCGTTTAAGTGGGTCTTATTGTCTTTTTTGGATGATAATGAATTTATTCCCAGGCCATACATTCATATTAATATTATAGTTTTTAAATTTTATCATCTTTCACAATGTAATTTTATTTGTAATTAAATATATGAATGTTTTCTTATATTTACTTATAATAAATAACTCATAAATATACTTATTTCAACATATTTATTTAAAAATATATATAATAATATATGTAAATATATAAATTTTCTAAAAATGTATTTTAAAAAACATCTTACCATTTATTACATTGTATATACATATACATATGTGTTTATTAATAAAGAGATATATATTTATATTATATTCTTGTATATATAAACGAATATAATATATAATATATTCAAATAAATATAAGTATATATATATCACACACACACACATTTCATAAATTTAATTTAAAATATTTATTTAATTATATGTATATATATATATAAACAGAAATATCATTTAAAGACATAAATACAATATGGTGTAGTGGTAGAGGCATTCCATCTTTAAAGGAGTGTTAGAGGGTTTAAATCTAGGAGGGCACACATTAGGATGAAAATTCTCAAAGTGATAATAATAGGTGGTGGAGTGAAAAGCACTGATAAATAGGGGTGGAGCACTATTAATGGGTCTGTGGAAGCACTGATAAATGGTTCAGGCTCATAGGTGTCCAAAAAATATATTTTTACACCCCTTAACAACATTTCAATTATCAATTCTAAAAAAGAACTGTTAAAGTCCCCATTTAACAGTGCTAAAAATCTGCAAATAAAATGTCCCTTTAAAAGTGATAGAAATTTTCTCTTAATGGAAATATTTAACAGTTCTTTTTTAGAACTTTTAATGGGGGCCTTTAACTGCCCTTTTGTAGAAATGAGAAATGTTTAAAGCTTTTTTCAACACTCATATTGTCAGTTCCTTTTTAGTGTTAATGAACGCCGATTCTAGAGCTGTTAATGGACTATTTTGTAGTATCAATAGAAGGCTTCTATTTTCAAATAATATTATGATGTATTTAAGCATCGCTAATGGTTTTAATGTTTCTTCATAGTCTACACCTATATGTTTCCTAAAACTCTTCACTACCAGTCTTGCCTTTTGGGCATTGACCTTACCATCCATGTCAAATTTTTTCTTGAATACCCATTTTTACCCAATGGGTTTAAAATTAGTTGGGGGTCTACCAAAATCCAGAAATAATTTTGGTATATGGACTATATCTCATAATGAACTTACTCTTTCTATTTAAGAGAATCCTTTAATTATACAATAACCATGTAGATTATAGGTTCATCATTCTCAAGGAGTAATGTGTCACCTAACTAAGTGATAATAAATCCATAACAGTGTTGTTCTCTAACATCTTCAGTTGACCAATGTAGTATATGTGTCATAGAAACATCTTCATCTCCCAATGTCAATTATAGAGACTTCTCCCATACAAAATCTAAGGCATTTAGAGCTTAAAATCCATTAAAGTCAATATTTCTCTCACTATTTCCAAAAAAAATATCTCCCCTTTATTGATACAAATAATTTAACTCCATAATTACTTTCTTATTTGAAGGGTTATATAATTAATATCCTTTAGTTTCTTTAGGATAACCTATAAAGATTCAGTTTGAGATTCAGAATGCTAATATTTCACTAGGTATAACATTGAAAAAAGCATCACAACTGCATATATATATGTGAAGGAATGGGTTTGATTCCATTCCACAACTCATATGGTATCTTATATGTAGATTTAGTTGGTACTTGGTTAAGGGTACATGCAACTGTCTACAAGTCATATCCAAAAAAGGATAATTGAATAGTTTCCTCACTCATCATTAATTTTACTATGTCAAGAATGGTTTGATTCCTCATTTCACTAACACCATTACTCTGAGGTGTATAAGGTGGAGTGACTTGGGATACTATACCACACTCCATTAAGTGATCAAGGAATTCTTGTTGAAGTTACTATCTACCTCAGTTTGAGTGGAATGAATTAATCTTCCTACCAATATGGTTTTATACTTCATGATTGCATTCTTTAAACATATAAAAAGAATCTGATTTATACCAAATTAATTAGATGTAACCATATCTATTATATTCATCGGTAAAATTAATGAATTATAAAATCCCACCCCTTTACTCTTCTATAAATGGACCACATACATCAGTATGGATTAATTCCAGTAATTTTGTGACTCTTATTCCTTTCCTAAAAGGGGGATTGTTTTCATTTTCTCTTGTAAAAAATCATGAAATACATCTATGGGTATTAACTCAGTTAATACTAATTAACCTACTCGATTTAGTTTCTATACACCCTTCAAATTTATATGATAAAGATGATGTTTCATAAGGGGGTATGTTATGAATCATTTTCACTGGTTTTGTCATTTATTTCAATTACAGGTCTTTCAAGATCAAGTATATATAAGACATTGTTATGTTTAGTCATACTAGAAGACATGTTATCCTTATAAAAGAGACAATATTTATTTCTAAACATGAAATAAAATCTCAATTTTTCAAAACTATACATTTATATTATATTTCGGGTTACTGAAGGAACATAATAATAGTAATTTAATACAAGAACTAAACAACTAGGAAATTTTAAGTGATAATCTCCCACTTCCAAGGATGCTAGTCTCACACACATCCTCACCAAGAGGTCCACCTCACTGTTTGAAATATTCTGAAATCTACTTGGTTGTGGTATTTCAATAAAAAATTGTGATTCATATATTGTATCCAATACCCAAAATATCGATAAAGTTATATTTCATTCAATTGAAAAAATACCTGAAGTAGAAGTATAACCTTGCTTATTTTTTGTAGCACTACAATTCATATTCCAATGGGATTTTTGGCCACATTTAAAGCTGATAACCACCTACTCATTCACCTCCCTCTATATATTTTTATTTTTAGAACAATGGTGCATTGGTTTCATCATATTTGACTTATCCTTAAATCCCTTATCCTTTCCCATCCTCTTCTTTTTCACTATAAGGACTGAATAATTTTTATTCTTCGTATATTTTTCAACTTGGAGAACTAAATCCAAAAGATTTGGGAGGGAATTTTTCATGTTTTTATATTATAATTAATAATTAATTTCATGAATCCTAGTGGTAGAGAAGGAAAAATGATATTAATTTCTAGTTCTTGATTTAGTTTTAACCCAAGGGCTTCAAGTCTCTCAATGTACCCGATCATCTTGAGGACATGAGGTCATACATGATTCCCATTGATTCTCCTACACTTATAACATGCACTATAAATCTCATTCCTTTCTATCCTTTCACTCTTTTGATATAATTCTTGAAGATGAGTTAGCATCTTGTAGGAATATCCATCTTCATTCATTTTTTGCAACTAACTGGATATATATGACCTCATGATACACTATACATCTTATTTATAATCTACAGGATTTTATACTATTATTTTTTTTCATTTCATGATCCCTGATAAGTATTAGTGGGATGTGAAGATTCCATCAAATTAATCTTCCTCTCTTTTCATAGTACTATGTTCAAGCTCCTACAGTACTCCTATATGTCATGGCCATTCATGATATTTTCTTTATCCAATATTGATCACAGGGATAATTTAATATTCGTATTGGTTATTAACATTTCAATCTACAATAAATAATCTTTAGAATTTATTAATTTATATTTATTACCTTTTATACATTATTGATTAATTAAATCATTAAATGTATCCCAATATTTTATGAAACTCTAATATCCCTCACTAATAGATTTGAAATATTCTCTCAGTTAACAAATTAATTAGATTGGATCCTTGAAACCTCAACCCATAGTCTATAATCTAGAGTAATTCCTCTACCCAAAGAGTTCCAATGAAGGCACTCAGTATAATAATTGCATTAACTCATGATTCCTTGAATTATGGACTAAAGTCCAAACTTGATAAAATCATAACCTTGATTCCCTCAACTCTTCACCACTAACGTTTTAGCATGCAAGATAAGGCTACTTATATTCTACGGAATTTAGTTATCTCAACCCATCATATAGATAAGAACTCCACCATAGTAGGAGGTATCCTCAACCATGTCTTATGAGTACCCCATACACCTAGTTTTTTTTTCAAATGTAAGCAATGGAACAAATTCATGACTAAATATTACCTTAAGGGGTTTTTAATAATTTCAATGAACGTAATATTTTTCTATTAATTATGTTCATACTATTTTTTCATGGTCACAACTGAACATCCATTAACAGAATACATTCATCTTGACTTCATGATTTTTTCTATTTATTATTTTATGTATTCCCATAGTAAACATGCACATGCATAAATTAATAAAAAATTCATAAGTGAAATAAATTACCTGTTTGGTATTGATCATATAAGATTGTTTGATCCATTTTAACTTAATAGATCAACTATAACCTAGGGGTATCATACCTGAGTGGAGACATGACTCGTATCATAAATCACTCCCTAGTTTAGTGTTTTCACATCTCACCTAGGATCCCACCTCAATATAGCATGGCCCCATCTTACATCGTCATCATAAGAAGTACAATAATATTTGCACACAGGCTGGGGGGTATCAGGAATCACAATGTACATAGAGAATAAAAATCAATGGACGCACAAAACCGTATACATAATGAATAAAAAAAGATGATGTGCAGACCATCATAAAATTAACTAATTATTTCAAAAATTTCACTCTAGTAATAAATAATTAAATAATATTTACAAGACATACAGAAGGTCAGTCACTACTTAAGATCATCTAGTGTATCAAATAATTACATGATATAATTAAATTTCTATAAATTTAATGTGTGATAGAATTTATATTAATTAAATGAATTTTTAAATTCATATAATTTATTATTATTTGGACCATGTGTTAATTTATTTTTTATTCAAAAAAATAAAATAAATTAATTAATTAAATCTGATACTAAAATTAAATTAAATTTTCATAATAAAAATCATAATAATAATATCATCATTATTATTAATCAAAATAATAATAACATAATTTTTTGTGGTCTTAAAAAAATTCGGGTCTAGAAACACTGCCTAGACCCATTGGGGGTTGGGTCTAACCCACAAATATATGCTTTGATCCTCACAGATCCCATGTAGGGATGTTATGGGCTATGATGGTCCACCTAGACCTATTCTAGGTTGGGAAGACCCACTTGGGCCTATACTAGATTGGAATGACTCAGTGTAGACCATGGGTCAGTTGATTATACTTGATATCATTGTAATGAGGAGGAGGCTCCCATGGAAGGGGTACTAGCAGTTCAAGGGAGGTCAGTTATGAGATGCACTGAAGTTAATGGTGATGGTTACTGATTGACTTGACTAGGATGTGGTCCTCATGATAATGGGGTGGGGGAATCCAGTGGGGGAAACACTATTTGAGGGGGGCATCGGGCAGTCGGGCATCTAGTGGTAGGCAGTTAGGTTTACCCAGGTGGCAGCCTCATTATCATACTTGTGATAGTGTCTATCAATTCCATGATTTGGTGGGTATGGATCAGGCTATAGGGGAATGTGGTAGCTTCTTGGAGATATAGGAAGAAGCACTAGCCATATTTAAGATGTCTTCCTCAAGAAGCCCCAGATAAAAAAAGAATTTGTTATTTATTTCTTTTTGTATTCTTTAAGACCCATCACCCCATTTTTTTTAAAATAAATTTATTAATCATTTCCACATACCCAAAATCTAAAACCCCTTTAAATAAAATTATTATTTTTTCTCTTGGGTTTCATTTTGAAAATCCTGTCAAATAGGCGGAATTATTTTTTTGTGTGTAATGATTCTATAACCACGTGGAAATAAGGACAACCAGAAATTACTGTTCCCCTAGAAGATATCTTACTCAACTTGGCCAAAAATGATCCTCCTTGAGAAATATAAACTAGAAGTTTGAAAAAAATTAATTTAATACATATATAAATATATTTTCCAATTTCAATACCTAAAAATGAACCCTAAATGATCCATACCAAAAAACATTTGGCTGGCCATAACTTTGTCATCCGATATTTGATCAACACATAGTTTTTTTGGGACCGAATTAAATACCTTTACATTAATTTATGAAAATTTTAATTTTATTAGCTCAAAAAAGTCTACACAATCCATCAAGTACCAACTTACAGTACTGAGATGCATAGTAAAAGTTGGTGGGTTAGGTATTTAAATTCCTTTTTCATTAGAGCAATTAAACATCATCACCTTTAAAGATATGAGTCCGGGTAATATCCAATGATCTCCCACTAATAATCAAAGCACAAAAATTAAACATGAATGGTTACCTCATTATATTAGATGCGTGTTCAACTACAACTCATCATCGATGACCATTTCCCAGAGGATCCTATGACGACCCCCTCTAGATTTTCCATACATGGTTTATGAATAATTTCATTTTCCATTCATCAAATTCAAGAAGATAGTGAGGAACATCGAAAATTCCTTAGACGTAATGAAAATCATCTCAATCCTATGAATTTGATCCACGAAGTCATATTTGGATTTATCACTCAGATATATCCTTTCGCTCTCTAGGTTATGGGAGGATAGTAGAGCTCTCAATCTACTGGAATAAATTATTTTACAGAAATGGTCCCCTCCCAACATATATAGTGGATGTCCAAAATACCTAGATAAGGTTCCTCAACCTTTACATATTTAACATACAATAAATAATAAATAAATAAATATTTATGATGAACTAACATTCTCATAAAATCTTTTATTATTTTATCACCTAAATATAATATATAATACATATATTAGGTGATAAACCCGAGTCAATAAATTGATTCAAAATTCTCGCTAATATTATGTGAGCCTTGAATATTAAAATAATATTCCTTAGTATATTATTATTCCATGTCTTCACTTTATACCTCAAGAATAATTTTAATAAATAAATGAAACCAAATTATTCTGTACTCAGATAATAATGAATATATTTATTTATTATTGCTCAATAATTCTTGGACATCTCTTGGACCAAGTGGTAGTTCCCACCATGACCCATTATACCATTCCCCATAATAAGGAAGACTCTTGAATATAATATATAGTGTGAACCTCTATGCCCTTATCTTGATAGAAGTGAATAGTATTCACAAAGTAATAGAATGGACTAGAAAAACATCAAATCCCCTAAATAGACAATGGATTGTCATAGAAATGAAAACCATCCTACAAACAAACAAAGTGTAATATTATGACTTTGTATAATGATATCTCATAAAGCAGGACACAGACATATGTCATCATAATTCCTTATTTTATTGATTTTTGGCCCAACTAGATGGACTTTTCTTCGACTATCGTGGCCATAGATTTATGAAGGTACTAACATCATAATCAACTAGGCCTGAGATATCACTTCCTCAACTCGGAAGTCAAAAATTATATCTTAATCATTCAATTAATGTCATACCACCAATGACATACCCAACACGAGCAACCTCTCAATGACTTCAATGCCACAAGTTTTTTATGGGTATCAAATTACGTTATCAAATGAAATAAACTGAAACTGATATAATGCCATGATACCAATACACAAGTTAATAGATATGAACAACCAATGACACTAAAAACATGCAGTTTTCCTATTGGTAGGCTTGTGAACATGATCTCACCTACTAGATATCACAATGTGCGAAATTCATGAAAAGAAGTTTCAATGATTATGTGTCCCTAGAAACTGATGGTCACAAATCATCTTTTTCATGTTAGTAAGATGTATCTGGACCATAGAACATAAAAATTTATTTTATAGTATCTATAGATTTTCATTATAGCATGGGTACTACTATTATTCTTTGACATGAAATTTATTTTAAGAAAATTACCAAAAATATAGTTGATGCATACACATCAACACTATTTTGGAAACAAAAAGGCCTGTATATATCAAACAATATACATTTAATGGTTATCAAAGTACATAAATAATTTGGGTCCATGGAACCCACTTTCAACATGATCTAGCTAACAAATATCCTCCAGATAGTAGTTACTAGAAAAATTATTGTAAGAATATTTGAAGATATATCATCAGAGATAAGGTTGTTGAAGAATGGAGGCTAAAGTTAGAGCAGTACAAACGTTTTTACTATAAAACCCATTCCCAATGGATTTCTTTTTGAATTTATCACTATTGAAGATTTATAAAAAATGTATGGAGTTAAAGTTTGGTAAAAAGGTGTAGTTTGATCCAAATTTTCTAGAAAAATAAATTCACAATAAATTCCTTATGACGATTTCGGTATATAAATGTAAAAAAAGTTTAAAATGTTTAAATTAAGAATTATTGGGGAGAAATGAAAAAATTGAGATGTCTGAGTTTGTGAAAAAATAAATAGGGAAAAATAAAGTTTAAAGTTATTGATAGAAGAAATATAATAAGGTGACTAGAATTATAATGTTTCATGTGATTGTAGTCTTTAGATGATGCAAAAATATAGTCAACTATCTTTAGTGGTCTAAGAGAAATGGATAGAGGTGGATGTTTTTTCTATATAGTTAGTGTGTATGAAGTTTCAATTCACAAAGAGTTTTTTAATAGTATAAATTTCAATGTTATAAAGTTTTGAAGTCCATCTCTGAATGAAGTTCATTGGAAAAACATCCATCAAACAAACATCCATAAGAGGGATGATCATTATACAAACATTATTGATGTTATCAAATGAACTTTGCAGAGAAGTATTTTTCTTCAATGTTTAAGTAGAGGAAAAAATATATGAATAATTCAAAGTTGGATGGAGGAAGAAGATAAAAAAAATTACCAGATCAGGTAGCTTCAAAAATATCTCATCAGAAAAACATCCACCAAACAGAGAAATAGATGTCTTCCTAAAACTTGTAAAGGAAATTTTAATACTGAAGATGTTATATTTTTTTGAAGTGGTTTGTTATGTAGAAAAATTCAAGAAGATTGAGTGAGTTCCTTAACATCTTAAGTTAAGGAATTTTGATAAAAGTGTACTCACTGGAGAAATCACAATTCTTTATGAGAATTCATGAATATTATTGAAATAATGAGTTGATTTTGGAAAATTTGGAAATAATCTAGAATAATAAATTTTTGTATTTTAGTGAGAAAGAAAGATAAAGTATATTCCTGACATGACTACTTTTAGAGCACCTATAAAAGGGGATGCAGGTATGGTTTTAAATGGTGTTGAGAAAACTATTCACACAATCAAAAAAGTTATAGTCTTAATAATTTTTAATAGTTTTAGATTCCAAATGATGTTCACATTTAAGTTCAAGAAAATTACTAGAAAAATAATTTTATTAGAGAATTAGAAAAGGTTCTTAGTTCAGAAAAATAGAAAATTCTTGTCGAAAAAATGTCTAAAAAAATTTTAAGGCAAATTTTCTTTAGATTGAATATAATTCAGGTTATTAAAGTAGAATAGATTTAGTGAGGCGCAATGTACATAAATTAATTGGATGGAGGAATAGAACATCAGATGGAGAAAATTAGATGATTTTTTCGTACGAGCTTTTGGAAGTTGAATTTACAAAGTTTTCTATTTTTATGATTGATCATTTTTGTATGAAAAAAATGATAAAAAGAATAGAGTTAGTATAATCATACATACTATGAGATAAAATGATTCAAACAAGAGTTGAATCAAATTTTAATTCTCTTTTCAATTTTAGTGAATTATATGGATCCAAGGGAGCCGTTGTAGAATGGATATTGGTTCTCATATTATGGAGGAACCATGAAAATCATCCATGAAATGTTTTACTTTCATAAAATTTAATGATTGTGAGCTTGTTATAAAATTTCATAAGGATAAAAATATAACAATTTAAAGAGTTTAATTTTAGACATTTTGAAATTTTCAAAAGTAACTGCAAATTCAACCCCCATCTTAGTTGTTTTATTGATCCTAAGGGAATTTATAATCTAAGAACCAATTTTTCTTAAGGATTCATCCAACTAATAGCATAATTGGTGGTGTAAGACAACTAGTAAAAACTAAATGCTTATTAACAAAACAATTTGAGAATCATGCATTCTTATAATAATATTATCCTAAATAAATATCTAATTCCTTGTGTGATTAATGTTGGTCAAGTGATATGAAATAAAATCAAAATCAATTCAAACATAATCAATTTTGGACATTAGTTGATATTCCTAAACAAAATATGATAATTTGAGTTAAATGGGTTTTTATAATTAAATATAAGGAAAATTGAATTATTTTTAGGAAAAAGAAATATTGGGTATTAAAGTTTACGTTCAGAGAGAATTCAAGGACATTGGTGCGACTATTTCACTGGTAGATATAATTGAATCTATCTGAATCATACATGCCTTTACACTATATCAATATTTTACATTATTTCAATTAGATGTTGAAAGTGTTTTTCATAATGGATATTTTTAGGGGGATGTTTATATTTAACAAACCCCTAGGTTTGCAGGTGTTAAATTCACAAAACATGTATTTAACCATAATAAATCAATCAATAGATCTAATAAATACTCAAGAGATTGGTATGATTTACATACCATATATGCACTTAAAAATATATTTTTAAAGGAAGTGTTGGTCCAAATATTTTATTTAATTATTATTTAAATGGTATAATTTTTGTTCAAATTTACGCAATGACATTATTTTGGGAATGAGTAAAAAAAAAATTTGAATGTTTTTCTGAACTTAAGGAAAATGTGTTTTAAATGAACATGATGGAGGGGAAATTTTTTTCTTATTTTTAGAATCTCACAAAAATAATAATGAAGTATCTTAACTCATCATAAATATATTAGAGACTTGAAAAAATTATTTTGAAAATTCTTATGTATAATTACTCTGATAATATTTTATTAATCTTATTCTTGATGAGTTTAGAAAATTGGTTGATCAAAAACGTTATAGAAGTATGATCAAAAGTTTATTATATCTTATAGCATGTATACTGAACATTATGTTTTCAGTATGTTTATGTATGAAATTTCAAGTAATTCCAAAAGAATCTCATATAAAATTGGTATAATCAATTTTACCTTACTTTAAAGGAACTTTATAACATGGCCTATTTCATTATCCTAGATATAATATTGTTCTCAAAACTTACTCTGCTATTGACTTTGGAGGATACAAGTTTGATTGATAATGTACTTATTAAACATTTCATTTATTTAAATAATCTTTAGTTTTCTATTCCAGCAAGAAGAAAAATTCAATAAAACCTCCCATTACTAGAGATGAATATGTGTTAGCTAGAAATTATTATGCTCAAGTGTTGCGTATGCAACCCACACTCATGTATTTTGGTCTGAGTTTGACTTGAACATAAATTTTTTATGATAATACTAGTGTAATATAATTATCTAGGAACCTAGAACATCACTCATGAGAAAATCACAAAAATATAAAACATCATTTCCATAGGGATCGCAAAAATAAGAGATATTGTTATTAATTTTATTGGAACTGAAAATCATATTAATGGTATTTTTATGAAACCTTTAAATCTCAATAGATTTGAATACAGAAAACATATGCTGGGAGTGATAAAATTAAAGTAATCTTTAATTCAATTATTATTTAAAAAATATCTTACCAGTGAAAAAATCATCAAATGGGGATGTAATTTATTTTAATAGGCTCTTTTTTTTGGGTTTACATCTTTATTTTCATTGTTCTTACATTTTTTTATCAATTTTATATTTTTTAACTTTATTGGTTTTAAATTGTTATCATTAGAGAGTTTACATCTTTATCATTGTCAGATTTTTATCTAATAATAGTTGTGTCGTATGTTGAACTAAATTTATTGAAATTAACTTATAATATTATCCAGGTAATGATTGACCTTCAATGATTTAATGAACAATTTATGACCTTAAAAATTTTCCATTTTAGTTCAATGTTTATCAAAGGGAGACATGTATGAAAGTATGTTTATTAAAGGGTTGTTTTATATATAAATTAAAATTTTAAAATATCATTACCTTTTTTATAATCACAGAAGATAAAATTAAGAAAAAAAATTATTTACCCAAAATAAGTTTTCAGGGAAGAAAAACACAGAATTAATTACTTGTATTTTCTCATATTTGGTTTTTTAAGGGGATCAAATTATGAAAAATTGTATTTAATCACAAACGGTGATAAAAATTTTACTAAATTGTAGAAAGATTCATTTTATATATCTTCTTTTATGAATAATTATATTTTTTGATGTTTTATGAGAAAAAAGGGATAATTATATTATGTTGGAAAAAAAATAAGAAGAATTTTTAAAAAATATGTTGATGCTTCCAATTTTTCTTATGTTACATGCAATTCTAAAAAGGAAGAGATTTTTGAGTAATTGAATCTAGTCCTTCATTTTTTTGAAAATTACAATACACTTTATAATAATTTAATTTATCTTTTGTTTCATTTTTATTTGTATTTATTCTGCAGAATGAAAATCAATTGAATGAAAATCCAGATAAATAAGCTTGAGGTGATACGCATGATATTATGGAGAATTTAAGAAGGATTAAGAAAATTTATTGATCTAAACTTTCACACCAGATTACATCCACTAGATGATCTGACACTATAGCAATGTAAATTAACATCATCATTAGATACGGTAAGATTATGAGTTCATCGAAATGTGATGAAACTATAACTTTTATAGTTACATCTGAACCTAGGTATTGTGGAATTTGACCGTTGATGTTTTTTACAATGTCATATACAAATATATCATCAACTTAAAGAATTAAAAGAACATTAATGATATATGTGAAATAGAAAATGATAATTCTTAAAGTCTATGTTCCATTTTAATTTTTTAACTTCCTTATTTTAAATATCTCTTATGATTAGTGTGATAATTTTCTCTCAGAGTGTTTCCATTATGATATTCCATCTATATGAGGTTTCTCATTGTAAAATATCTATGTTCCATTGTAAATGTTTTTTACTGATCCTATTTGATTAGGGAATTTTGGGGATAAGAAGATAGATATTTATCCAATCCTATTTGATCGAGGGCTTATAAGGATAAGAAGGTAGAGTGTTCAAGGATAAAAAAGTATACCTACTGATTGGTTATATTGAGGGATTCGGGGGATGGGAATATTGAGTACCTTTTGATAGGTCTGTGTAAAGGGCTTTAGGGGATGAAAAGACGATGATACCGTAGATTCAAATGAAATATCAACCATACATTTTGGTTTAATAGTGTTGTGTTATAATATCATTTTAAGGAATAGTTTATTTGTAAATCAACTCTCTATGTTTTGTTTTTAAATTTCTGAAGTGTTTAAATATTCAATTTCCATTATGTTCATATTTTTTTGGATTATGTAAATTTAATAAATGTTTAATTACTATGTTACTACTATGTTTTATACAATTTTTTTTTCTAATATATACACACTTTTCTTTTTGTTTTTTATTTGATATGTATTTTAAAAATATGGCCTATATAAAACTTGATGGTTGGGAAATTTTACGTTGATTTTTTAAAATACAGTTAACCCCACTATATCATTTCGACCATACATTTCTGGGACAATACTTGGAATCCAAGAAATTATTTACACTCGAAACTGAGCCTAAACATATTTTTATTTTCCTATTACTTTGTAAAAATTTCATCTATGTTACCTTAAAATAACCATATTGGTAGATGAATGTTTTTTTAGGTGATGGTAGGATTTTAAGTGAGAACTCTTTAAAATTTTAATACAACTATACTAGTGATTTTTGATGTAATACATTATGATTTTGGGACTAATCTTATGGAGACTTATCATTAATATTAATGTTGAAAATTTTTCAATGAAAACTGGAAATTATAATGTTTCGAAGAAACATGTTGTTCATTTTTCTCATGATGAAAATATATAATATCATGTATCTAATAATGTCCACAATCAATTTTTTTTATATGACCATGAATATTTATAATTAGATATAATCTTGTGAAATGGTGAATGAAATTTGGATGAAGTCAGATATTACTCATTTTGGAACTTTCAAAGAGTTATACAATCACAATATTATGTTAGGAGAAGATTATAAAGATTTTTATTTTATACCTAGTGAAACCGTAGCACAAATGAATCAACATTTTTTTACCATGGTAAATAGTCTATAATATTTTGGAGAAAAAAATTAAAGAATATATAGTTAATTAAAGGGTTATTGATATTAGGATTAAGGAGTTGGAATTGAAGGGGAAATCTATTGATGAAACTAAATACATAACTATGCTAATATTGGATGATTTAATTGGTACGTTAATGCAATATGAAACCCGATTAAATAGAGATGTTGAGAATGGGAAAAGGAATAATGGAATTGTTTTTTCATCTATATTGGGTAACCATAAATTTGTTAATTTCAATCAATGTACTAATGTTTCTAAATCACAAGTTTCAAATAAGAAATATAAAAATTATGATTGAAGTAGTTAAGATGAGAGTGAGAATGAGATTGATCAACTCATTATAATAATGAATAAAATAGTCTTAATCAAGATTCATTGATATAAAAATTTATAATACAGGAAGGATATACCAGATAAGAAGGAATCATTAGATGTCACCTGTTATGAGTGTAAAAATTCATGTCATATTTTACCAATTGGTCTTAAGATAAATAATAATGACATAAAATCAAGTAAATACACTAATAGTAAAGGGAAATGTTTTTTAAAGGATTTTGACACTTGGATTTTGAGTGATAGTCATAAAATCATTCAATTATATAAACACATTCTAAATGTTGAAAAATGTTTCATAGAAAATGTAATTGTTAAATACCTAACAAATTTAACTCTTAAATCAAAATTTTCTTATTTAACTGAAGATTATTATTCAAATTTATAGAATTTTTAAAAGGTTAATTCATTATATTATTAAAACATAAATACCTCTGATAATGAGAGAGATATTCCTATATTTAATGAAAAGGATAAATATGAAAATCTCATTGAAAGAAATAAGGGGTTAAAGTTTACAATGATTTTGTTGAAGAAAATATTATTGAATCGGATAATAGAATTTCAAAATTAACTTATGAAGTTTTAAAACTTTTATTGAAATTAGATTCAAAATTTAATTTAGAATCAAATTCAGTTGATCAAAATTTCATTGTTAAACTTAACTATGATGTTAATAGTTTATAGAAACATTTATATATCTTTTTTTAAAATAAAAATTTTAAAAAATGTATAATATAAAAATATACTCTCCAACATTTTTTGGATTAATCTTTTCATCCAATAAATATCTTTTTTAATAAAATTATTTTGTAAATAAAAGTGCACCCTTTGGAACTAAATGTAAAAGAGAATGTAACTAGAATAAATCGTGTTCTTTAAACTGAGTTTACTTATTTTCCCAAAATATTTTCTTATTAATAACTAAATTCTATTCAAGATAAATGGGTTTAGAAGATATGGGTTCCCAAAATCCTATTTTCTAATGTAATTGGACCCAAGAATGTATGGGACCAAAAATTAAGTTTCATTATTTCCTTGAAAAGAGGATATGTATCAAAAGTCAAAACAATTGGGGTATGGATAATGGATGTTTCTTTAGGCATGCCTAGAGATAAGTCTAAGATCCAAAATTTGGGAAACTTAAATGCTTGATGAGTCTATTTTAAAGACAACACACAAATTTAAGTCATCTGAATCAGTGATGTATAAATTCTCATAAAAACATTAATTTCAAATAATTTATTTGTTTAAAAACATAAGAACAACCATATATGTATTATTCAATAATGTTTTGAGGGTTATCATGAGTGCTTCAAGGTAATAAATTTATTATTAAATGTTTATAAAGTTTTATAGTTATTTGTATCAATATACCAAAAAATTTATACACGATTTTTTAGAATACATAAGACATTAGAATTTACGTTGTTTATGTGAGATTGAAAATTTACATTGATTTTGTTATAGAATATTAGTTCATTGTAACTTTAATTTTTTTTAAACACGCTAGGAAAGTTCATGTTTGTGATCTACCATAACATAAGTTTAACTCTAATAGGGTTTTTGATCCTCACCAATTTGGTAAGAAACATAAGTCTAGTTTTCTACCTAAAAGTGAAGTCTCAACCTCGAAAACATTATAGTTAGTGCAAATGGATTTATCTTGTTCTAAAAAAACTGGAATCACTGAGGTTAAACACTATGTGTATGAATTGGATTATTATTACACTATGTTTACTTTATTTTATTTCATGAAAATCTATATTACTTTCTCATTTCAAATTTTTTCAAACTTATATAAAAATTTATAAAAACATACATTTGATTATTATCCAGAGTAATCATGGTGGTGACTTTGTGAACGCAAATTTTGAATCTTTTTATAGTAAGAAATTTTTTACTCATAATTTTTCATCACCAAGAACATCATAGAAAAATGGTTTTATTAAAAAAATAAATATAATTATTTCAGAAGTTACTCGAAATTTACAAATAATTATGTTACTGGACATCTTTTGGGTTAAGGCTGTGATTTCCCCTTTCTATACTATAAATTAAGTTTCACTTTGAAATTTTCTTAATAAAACATAATATGAGTTGTGGAATATGAATATACCAAACCTTTATTACTTTAAGGTTTTGGATTTTAATTATTCATTTTGATTACCTAGGATCAGATGTCCAAATTTGACTCTAATGATGATGAAGAATGTTTTAACAGTTACTATACTACCAGTAAGGCCTATAATGTTTTCAATAAATGAAAAAAAATTTGTAGAAATTGTTCATCTAATATTTGAAGAAACTTATACCTTTACTTTTATAAAAGGTTCATAATTCCATCCTCTAGATGTTGGTTTTGACATTTTTTTATGCATTCTTATTAGAAGCTGATTGTCACCAATCTATCAGTGGAAAATTACTACTTTGATTTGAGGTGAGGATTTTGGATGATTAGAAGGACTAGGAAAGGATAGCTTCCACTTCATGTATGATGAATGGAGAAAGGGAGCGACTCAAGTGCTGAGGATATTAACAAACAATGTGAATATGGATGGATTGGGATACTTAGATCTACTGAATTCTAGGACATAGTGATAGAGCTCATGCAAGGGCATGATCCAATGTGATGTTTTAGGGTTGGTGTTAATTGGTTTACAAGGATAAGAAGGGAACTGAAGTTGGCTGAAGTGGTTTCTCCTATGGGGACACTCCAAATTTATAGAGAGATTTGAAGGAGTTTTTCTACACCCATTCTTTTATAAAGACGGAAACCAACACATCTGTACACGTTAGATGCGAAATATCCAGTGTTGGGAGTTTTCTTAAGGGAAGATAAAGTAGGTGAACCACCCCTTAACAAATATTTTTTCCTTATATATAATCAATCCTCACCTCCTATAATATGTAATTATTTTCCATCCGTTGATGTTTTATCTAGATAAGGGAATAATATAAATGAACAAAATTTATTATGTGGACATGGGAATACTTACAAACCACGTTAAATTCACGTTATCTTCAATTTTCTCTTCTATTTTGACTTTATATCGACACTTGGGAGTTACACTACACAAAAAAAGTGGTATGAGAGGCATCAAGGTCAAAATGAAAACATGTAGAGTAATTTTCTAGTGATTGGAAAATTGAAGGTGGTTAGAAATATTTTTTGAAAGAAAATACATGAAGTGGACACTAAGATGATTCCAACAGTCAAAACGGTGTAAAAAATGGATCAGAATTGAATTTGGTAGAGTCAGACAATGTTTTGGCCAACTAAGTGGATCTACATTACCCCTTACCAAAGAAGACGGTACTATTCACACTGGTTGTGACTTTTCAGTGGGTTTTTCGGTGACTATTTCAGTGATCCATGTTAGTGCTGCCTCATTAATATATCTAGACTATTGAAACTGTTTTGGTTATCTTGGCCAATTAGAGTCTGTTTTTAGAAATTCATGATTTTTTTCCATCTATTATATCCATTATGGACACATATGTAAGGTTAGATTTTTTATATTCTTAATATAATAGTGGATGAAAATAATAGTAGTATGATTAAACTCCTAACTTTTAATTGTGCTATATGGAAACACAAAATAGATTATATTTTATATATTAAAGTTTTGTGGAAACCAATAGCAGATACCACTAATCCCATTCCATTGCAATTAGAGGAATCATAAAAAAATCAGTCAATATGATTAGAAGAAATACACCATTTCCCTGCTAGTTGATGCATAGTCGGGTGTCCTCAATAGTTAGTGCATTGCCCAAATTAGATAGTGAATATAAAAGAGTATCTTCCATAATTTTTCTCACAAACATAATGCTTCCATTATATGGATAAAATTAGAAAATATGTATAAAAGGACAACTATGAAGAATAAAGAAAACATGATATGTAGACATGTCATATTTAATAATAAGGACAAGAATAACATATCAGATCACATGAGAGAGTTCCAAGGTATCCTTGATTAGTTGAATTCCATGAAAATGATGGTTTATAATGAGTTTCAGAAGCTATTGATGTGAGGTTATTTACCGAAGACATAGTACATACTAGTTGTGTTTGTTAGTAATTCAACACCATATGAAACTCCCACCATGGAAATAGTGAAAGAAAGAATTTTGAATTAATAATCCATAAGGATGAGGGATGTATGCCTAAATAAATGTCTCTTATCACTGAAAGAAAACGAATTTATAAATGGAAGAGAGGAATTATATGAAGTGAACCCCATAACCAAAGTATGCAAATGAGGAAGTAATAAAAATACTTATCGAGATATGACATGAGGTGTAACCACTATGGAAATACCAATCACTACATATGGGAGTATAAAAGGATGAAGGTAGAGAAAAGGAATCAAGAAGGTTAGACCTAAAATAATGATATTTCAGTTTCCAATGATGATATCATCACTATTCAAGAAGATAATCTAGCTAGTATTGAAAACAAAGACTCAACATGGGTGATTGATTTGGGATCCTCCAACTATGTCAATTCCAAAAGATATTTATTCTCATCTCACACATTAGGGAGTTTTGTACATGTGATGACGAGAAATGATGGTATATCCAAAATAACAGGTATTGGTAATATTTTTATGGATACTAATATTAAATTAAAGATCCTGTTAAAGGATGTGAGGCATGTTCCCAATATTAAAATCAATTAGATATCCACTAGAATACTCGATGATGATGGACATGTCAGTTCCATTGGTGATGGTAACTGGAAGATTTCCAAAGGTGACATGATAATTTTTAATGTAATTATATATAATTCTCTTTATCTCAAAGATTCCAGACCATGTGGAGGAGAATTCAATGTAGCCAGAAACTATATTCCAATAGAAGTTTGGCATAGGAGGCTTGATTAAATGAGAGGGAGAGGAATAAAAATTATATATAGGAAGGATATCTTTCTAGGAATAAAAGGGACGCATTTGGATACTTGTGTTGATGGCATCATGGAAAA
Organism: Viscum album; assembly: GCA_963277665.1. Lineage (NCBI taxonomy): Eukaryota > Viridiplantae > Streptophyta > Magnoliopsida > Santalales > Viscaceae > Viscum > Viscum album. The sequence continues at coordinate 1,510,818,892 of OY728127.1, read as the reverse complement.
AACATATCATTATCACATGGTTATTTACCATCTAGAAAATAAAATTATTTATATTTGATTTACACAGATGTCGGCATGATGAGCACTAAGTTGATGGGAGGTGAAATTTATTTTGTTACCTTCGTAGATAATCATTCTTCAAAAGTTTGGGCCTTTACTATGAAATAAAAGATCAGGTGTAGGATTTTATTAAGCAGTTTCATATAAAGGTGGAAAGATAAATTGAAAAATAGTTAAAGGGTCTATGAGAATAAAATGGAGGAGAGTATCATGGTCCATTTGAGGAGTAATAAAGTTGAATCAAAATTAGTCTATAAAAATCAGTACTGAAGATGCCTCTATTTAATGGTGTTTCTAAGAGGATGAACAATATAAATTGTGAGAGAGTCAGATGTATTCTCTCAAATAAAAAATAGTCAAAACAAACTTTGGGAGAAGGAAATGAGGATCATAGTTGATCTTATCATCCATTCTCCATCAGTTACAATAAACAATGACATTTCAGAAAGGGTTTGGAAAGATAATGATTTTTTATAAAAGAACTTGAGAGTATTTGTCTACAGGGAATTTGTTTACATCCTAAAACATGATTATACAATGTAAGATGTAAAAGGAATGCAATGTATCTTTTTGGGATATGCTCATGAGGTGTTTGGATACATAATTTGGGATCCTAATACCCAAAGGATTGTCATAAGTAGATATGTGGAGTTTCATGAGGATCAGATGATTGAATATTTTGAGAATATATAAAATGATGGGAAGTTGTTGTATAAGGAAATTATAATAAATATGGAACTATTCCCCTACCATTAGTTCCATCTTGAGTGATAAAGATACATGACAATGATGATACATAAAAACTTTGTAATATTTCTCCATATGCTGATATGTCTCCATCATATTACATTTTAGAATATAGTTTTCCAAAAGTGCAGTTGAGGAGATCCACAAGAGAATGAAAACTAAATCGTAGATACTCACCTCATGAGTATGTTATTCTCACTAACAGGGGAGAGAGATATAAATAAGATGATGAAATGAAGAGTTAATAGTTGATGTAATGAAAAAAATTCCACACAATAGAAGATGAGACCCTTGCACAAGAACTACAAATTTGATTTAGTAGAGTTACCTTGTGAAAAGAATTCACTAATGAAAAAGTGGGTGTAAGAAATCATAGGATAAGATGGAAGATCACAACCACGCTATAAATACATAATGGTTGTGAAAGTATTCAATCATAAGGAAGGTATTGAATTTGATGAAATTTTTTCTATTATGGTTAAAATTTATTCTATCAGAGATTTTCATTGGATTGGAGGCCAATCTAAAACTAGAGGTTCAACAACTGGATATAAATACAACATTCTTACATGGTGAACTTGATGAGGAAATATTAAAGGAACACCCATAGGAATTTCTGGTGAATATTAAAGAAAATATAGTATGAAAACATAAGGTTGGTTTATAACTGAGGAAATGGTACATGAATTTTGACTAATTCGTGGAGAAAAATTAGGACAGGAGGCCAACTGCCAATAACTACATTTTCATCAAACAATTTTCTTATTTTGATTTTATTATCATGATGCATTATATTGATGATTGGTTGATTATTGGTATAGATATCACCAAGATTGATCAGTTAAAGAAGGATTTGAACAATTATTTTGAAGTGAATGACTTAGGAGGTTCCACTTAGATTATAGTTATGAAAATTACTGATGAATGGATGAATAATAATATTTGGAAATATCGGGAGCAGTATATTGAAAAGGTTCTTAAAAGATAAAACATGTGAAATGAAAAACTAGTTACCACTTATTGCATCCTATTACTATTTTTAGGTACTCTATGACCCCACTTTTTATCATGATTTGGTTGGGTCACGTTTAGGGGTGCTTTGGGTGAAATTTTGGAAATTTTGGTGGGCACTAGTTGAAAATGTTGACTCAATAATGTTTTTTATAACTTTTCCATTCCTTATGGTTTTGAAAATCACAAACACTCTATCTTAAGGAAAATTTATTTTCCCCTATATTTTTATCTTGATAAAGAAAATTTTCCTACCTTAAGGAAATTTTCCTTCCTCATGAAAATTTTATCCTTACCCAGTTTTTCTTTCATAAGGGAAATTTTCCTTCCTCAACGAAATTTATCCTTAAATTGTTTTATTCATTCATGAAATAATTTCTATAAACCTAACACATTTTTATTCTAAACATAAAATTTGGTTTCGTATAGAAATCCTCGGAATCATATATATACTTAGACATAGACCATTCTATTTTCAGGATCCTAATTCAGGTTCCAAAATCACTGAATTCAGAATCCGAATTCTCTGAATTCAGACCCCGAACATTCTGAGTTCTGGCTCCAAATTTTATTAATTCAGATTCTGAATTCTTATGAATTTAGACTCCGAACTTTTTGAGTTCAGACTCTGGAATTCTATAGAATTTAGGTTCAGAATTATTTTGAAGACAGAATCCGAATATTCATGAATTATAGACACCGAATGGTTTTTTGGTTAGAATCTGAACTTTTATATTTCCCTACATTCCAAAAAATGGTTTTGGTTAAGCAACTATATTTTTTTCTTACTCTTGTTTGAGTCATAAAATGATGTCATGATTTCTATTTCTAACCAACCATGGTTTGAGTGACACGTGTATAGGTCACTCCATAATTCAAGGAAAAATATGACTATTGGAGGAGGGATACAACCATTGAAGATGTGCCTATAAATAGGAGTTCATTTGAAGGAGCACACAACTTTGAAGATGTTGATCAATCTAGAGATTTCATGCTGCTGAACTGATTTCTTGAGAGGGAGATTTAATGATTTGTGTGTACTAAACATATTTTTAAGAATTGCTTTGTGCGACTCTGGATGTTGCTGAGCACATTTGAGGGCTTCAGGGGATTGGAAGACAGAGGTGCCGACTACCTTGAAGTTAGTGGGCTTGTGGGGATATCAGGACAGACTCCGATATTCATATCAAGGGCTTACCCTGATGTGGGTAAGACAGACTTTTTTGAAATTATAAATCAAGGGACCTTTATCCAAGGTTGTTGGATACCCTTCTCTTTTGGTTAAAAGATTTAATACTTGATACTTTAATAGTTTCATGTTTTCAACTACATTTTGGTTGGTAAGGAATTTATAACTATCTTATACTTTCTTATACTTGTACTCTTACTAGTAATATTCTATTCTCTTTAAGGTACAATCTTTATCTTTGTAAACTTTTCTTAAGTTTCATTTTTGGATCCAAATTTTTTGAATCAAGAAAGTTTGTAGATCTATGAGGGTTTGCGAATTTACCATGTTTAACTTTGTTAAACATTACCATCTTTAAAAGTTCCAAATGAATTTTTTAAAGTATACAATTCACCCCCCCCCCCCTCTTATATATTGAGAATCTACATCATTATTATGATACTACAATTAGTATCATTTTGATCAAATAATTGGTATCAGAGGAGGTCTTTGAAATAATTATATTCACATATAAGTTTTTTTTTCTCAAGTTTTTTTATTGTTCTATATTTTACTTGCTTAGGATATTTTTATCCTTGTTTAAAACCTTTTATTTTTAACAAGTATGTTTGGAAATAATTTTATTTATGATCGCAGGAATGAATGTTGGTTCCATTGAAAATCTTAATCTTACTAGAACACCTATTTTTTATGGGAATGATTACGAATATTAGAGAGATTGTTTGAACTCTTTTTTTTATTAACACTGGAGTGGAAAACTTTGCAATTGTCACTGGAGACAACAAGATTGCGGATGAGGAAGTTAGAAATTTAACTCATCAAGAAATGTCAGAATATCAACATAACTATAAGGTATGCAATACTTTGTTGTGTTCCATGAACAGGAATATATATATCCATATTTCTTCTTGTGGAGCATCAACTTTTATTTGGAAGAATCTTGATGTTAAACATTTTGGTACTTCCAAAGTTATTGAAACTAGATTAGCTATGCTTAGAGGTGAGTACCTTGGTTTTTTCTTTTTTTATGGAGAACATATATATAAGGCACACCAAAGATTTATGACTATTGTCAATAGCTTACAATCCATGGGTGAAAAAGGTTTGGATGATGAGTCACTTGGAGACAAGATTATAGACATCATTCTTAATGAGTGGGAATCCAAGAGAACAACTATAGATGAGAATAGGAAATTCTCACAGATTACTCTTGATGAACTTTTTGGAACACTTCTTCAACACGATACTAGAATAAAGAGAGATGAATATAATGTTAAGAAGAAGAATGGGAATGGAAGTGTTCCTTTTAAAACCAGTGCAAATCAAATGAAAGCCAAGACTCCTGAGAGAGTTACAAGATCTAAGTCTAAGAAGATTACTATATTGTCTGAATCATGTGAAATTGAACATTATGAGAATGAAATTTCTAATCTTGCTCGAAGGATGTACACGATATTTGGGAAGAAAGAATTTCAGTATAGATACAAAAAGAAAGAAAGAAAGGATAAGAAAGACTCTGAAGTTTCTTGTTATGAATGCAAAAGAGCTGGAATATAATGCCAGATTTTCCTATGCTTAAGAGAAAAGATAGGAAGGGAAAGCATTCAGAGAGGAATAGAATTAAGTACTACAAAGCTAAAGCTAAGAAGGTTTTGAAATCTAAGGACACTTGGAGTGCTAGTGGTTGAGACTCTTCTGATGAATCCTTAGAGTACAAATCTTCAAGATAGGAGAATCTTGGTCTAATAGCCAGACTACCTATTGAAAATCATGGTTTAACAAATAAGGTACACAATGATGAATCCATAACCAATGTATCCTTGAATTATAATTATAATGATAGTAAATACTATGAATCCTCAGATGAAGAATCTTATTCTGATGAAGATAATACTTTATCTACCTATGAAGAAGTTTCTAGATATTCTATGCTTCTTCAGAATGAGAATTCTAAAATCAAGAAAATGCTTGATAAGTAAAATTCTATAATTTCTATTCTTACTAACGAAATATCATATCATTCTAAAGATCTTGAAAATAGATCACTTGATTTTGAAATTATTTCAAAAAGCATTGAGGAAGTCAATTTTGATAAGGATAATCTTTCTAAGGATCTAGAAAAAGTAATTTCTAAGAAAAATGGTTTTGAGCCTAACTCTAGTACTAAAACTGATGTTTTTCAGGATAAAAACTTACTTATTAGACTAAAGTCAGAAATATTATCTTGGAGGAAGTTTTTTTAAAACTTTTCCTAAGGTAAAGAAAACATTTATAAGATGTATTCCAAATTCGACCTCTAAATAATTATTCTGGATTTGGTTATACTAGTTCAAAACCAATTTTTAGTAACAATTATTTTGTTCCTCAAAGTGCTCTATTATGAACTAAGTGTTAGTGTGGTAGGAATTGGGAAATAAATTAATCCTTAATCAAAACCCATTCTTTAGGTTTTCATAAAGAAAATTTTTCAAAGAAAATGTGGATTCCAAAAATTTTTCTTTCTAAAGATTCCGGATCTATTAAAGTATGGGTTATGAAAGTCTAACACTCTTATTTTCAGGAAAACAAAGTACCAATATCAATACTTGGTACATGGATAGTGGATGTTCTCACCATATGACTGGTAACAAAAACTTCTTTGAAATGTTTTTCAAGACGATAGGAAAAAATTAACTTTCACAGATAATGCTAAGTGAGAAATTATTAGTTTAGGTAACATTGTTCCTTTTGAAAAAACCTTGATTTCAAAAAAAAATTTATTTGTTAATGGTCTTAAGCATGGCCTCATTAGCATAAGTCAAATATGTGATGAAATTTACCTTGTGAATTTTAGGAATGAAAAGTTCGTAGTACAAAATTCCCAGGAAGAGTTTATTCTTTCTGTGCATAGGCAAGAGAATGTTTACACACTAAACGTTCAAGACCTTAGGAGCCAATATTTACCTTGCCTTAGTGCAATTGAAGATCATTCTTGGTTGTGGAATAGAAGGCTAGGACATTGTAACCTTAGGAACCTATGATAACTCTATAATAAAGGACTATATAAGGATTTATTAGAGCTTAGATTTGATTCTTCAAAAGTTTGTGATCCTTGTCAATATGGAAAGCAACATAAATCATGGTTTAAATTAGTTGTTGAAGTCTCAACCATAGATGCATTACAGTTAGTGCATATGGATCATTTCGGTCCAACAAAAACTGGAAGCATTGGAAACAAATATTATGTATTTGTCTTAGTTGATGATTATTTTAGATTTACATGGGTTTATTTTCAAGCAAATAAATCTGAAGATTTTTCTTATTTCAAAACATTTAGATCCCAAGTTAAAAATGAGAAAAATCATCCATTGATAAATATTCATAGTGATTATAGAGGTGAATTTCAAAATTCGGATTTTAAAACTATATGTAGTAGAAAAGGCATTACTCAAAACTTCTCATCACATAGAACACCTCAACAAAATGGTGTTTTCGAAAGAAGAAATAGAATTATTCAAGAGATAACAATAACCATGTTGAGTGAATATTCTGTAGCCAAACATTTTTGGGATGAAGCTATAAGTACTACTTGTTATACTCTAAATCATGTATTGATTAGGCCTTTTCTTAATAAAACTCCTTATGGGTTATGGAATGGTAGAAAACCTAGGCATTCCTACTTCAAGGTTTTTGGTTGCAAGGTATTCATTCTGAATACTAAAGATAATCTTCACAAATTTTCACCAAAATCTGATGAAGGAATTTTCTTAGGCTACTACCCAACTTCTAATTCTTATAGTGTTTTCAATAAAAACACTTGTACTGTTGAAGAAACAGTACATGTCAAATTTGATGAAACTGATCCTTTTGTTTTTAAACAACCTCAACCTACAACTTCAGATGTGTTTTCAAAAACTGATTATCAAACATTGTTAAAAGATTCTTCTGATAAGGAAAATGTTCAAGAAAATATTTCTGATGCATTTACCCTAGTATACTTCCTACCTTATGTTGATGAATAGGTTTTACAAAACCAAAATCAGTTGTTTATAATGATTTATCCCAGTGATAGTACATTGGTGATATAAATAAACCTGTAAGGACTATAAGTTGCTTAAGAAATGAAGTTGAACATCTACCATTCCTTTCCCAATTAGAACCAAAAATCATTGATGATGCTTTAGGTGATGATGATTCGATAAAAGATATGCAAGATGATCCAAATGAATTCGAAAGGAATAAAGTATAGACCTTGGTTGAAAGACCTATGAAATCTTCTGTTATCGGAGTAAATGGGTCTTCATAAATAAATTTGATGAAAATGGAATCATAGTAAAAAATAAAGCTAGATTGGTTGTTAAAGGCTATAATCAACAAGAAGGAATAGACTATGAAGAAACCTATGCTCCAGTAGCAAGAATTTAATCTATTCGTATTCTACTTCCCTTTGCATCATTCATTAATTTCAAAAATTTTCAAATGGATGTTAAATGTGCTTTCCTTAATGTTTTTGTTCAGGAGGAAGTTTTTGTTGAAAAACCTACTTGTTTTGAAGATTCAAAACATCCTGAACATGTTTACAAACATACCAATGGTTTTTATAGACTTACGCAAGCCCCTCGAGCTTGGTATGATAGACATACATGATTTTTTCTTCAAAATAATTTTGTTAAAAGAAATGTTGATCCAACCCTTTTTTTAAAGAAAGATAAGGAAAAAAATTATTGTTCAAAGTTATTTTGATGACATTATATTTGGTTCAACTCCGCAATCTTTAAATGATTCCTTTGTGGATCTAATGAAACCTGAGTTTGAAATGAGTATTATGGATGAGTTAACTTTTATCCTTGGTTCTCAAATTTCTAAAAAACTTGAAGGAATCTATATATCCAAACATAATTATATTAAAGATCTTCTTAAAAAGTATGGATGTGATAATAATAAGAGTATAAGTACACTCATTGGTACCTCAAATTCACTTGATCTTGATGAAGCTAGAAAACCAGTAGATCAAACATCTTTTGGACGTATGATGGGAAGTCAACTTTACATGATAGCTAGTCATATAGACATAATGTTTTCAGTATGATTATGTGAAAGATATCAATCCAATCCTAAGGAATCTCATTTAATGTAAGTGAAAATGATTTTTTTTCTACTTAAAGGGAACCACGGATCTAAGACTCTTTGACACTTCTGGAAATGATTTTGTTTAAAAAGTTTTTTGGATGATGATTTTGGTGGATGTAGAATGGATAGGAAAAGTACATCTGGAACATGAAATTTATTAGGAGATTCATTGGTTTCTTGTTTATGCAAAAATTAGAACTCAGTAGAACTTTCCACTACTGAAGCTGAATATGTAGCAACTGGAAGTTGTTGTGTTCAAGTGTTGTAGATGCCACACACAATGACATACTATGGTATGAGTTTTACCAAAACACAAATTTTTTGTGATAATACTAGTTTCATTTCCTTAAGTAAAAACACTTCACAACAATCTCTTTCAAAAAAACATATATATTGGGTATCACTTTCTTAGGGATCACACACAAAAATGTGATATTATTCTTCAATTTATTGGAACACATGATCAATGTGCTGATATTTTCACAAAATTGTTACCCTCCGATAGATTTGAATACATTAAATAGAAGTTAGAATGATAACAGTAAGGTAATCTTCCAGGTTAACTTCCTGTAGAAACCAATCCATTTACAGTTAGGAACTCTTATTCATAGGGGGGGGGGTACATTTTTTGTTAGATTTCTAAAAATTTCAAAAAAAAATTCATAGTCTAAAAAATATCAATGCCTAATTTTTTTTTCTCTTAGTATAATTTTTTTCCCGTAGTCTTAAAATTTTTTTAATGAAGATTTTCATACTTAAAATTTATCTAATGAAGATTATTCGTACTTAAAATTTTCATAATGAAGATTTTCCTACTTAAAATTTTTGTAATGAAGATTTTCATAATTAAAATTTTCGTAATGAAGATTTTTGTACTTAAAATTTTCGTAATTGAATATTTTCATACTTAAAATTTTCATAATGAAGATTTTCGTACTTAAAATTTTGGTAATGAAGATTTTCATACTTAAAATTTTCGTAATGAATATTTTAGTACATAAAATTTTCATAATGAAGTTTTTTGTACTTAAACTTATCGTAATGGATATTTTCGTATTGAAAATTTTCATAATCAAAATTTTCAGATTCTAAAGTTATTCAAGAAGAATTTTCCTCATTACGAATAATCATCTTAGTAATCTGAAAGGTATGTTTCCTTTCATAAATTTTCATAATCATCTTTTACTTGTTGGTATTTTCATCTATTTTTAAATTTTTTTATTCACTTTTTCATTAATCCGATTTTTTTTAAAAAACCTCAAAAGATTGGATTCTATCAAAATTTCCATATGGATATCATCTCAACCTTCAGATCCGATCAGAAGGTTTTTCAACCATTGGAAGTTGAACCATTTTCTCAATTGCCTATATAAGGGACCCCCTGATGGTTATCCCACATCAAAACTCAAGCCTTCACGTGCTGAAGCTCTGCCCTCCTACATAAGCCCGTTCTGAACTTCTCAGATCATTCTTACATCTGAATGTCTGCCGAAGTCTCCTCTCAAAAAGATCTTTCAACTATCAAACCAATATATGAATGGGAGATATATAGAGAAAGTTTAGTTTATCCAAATTGTTTCTCAAATTATGATTCTATTATCTCTAAGAATTTAAAGTTGAATGGATGGGAAAGTGTTTTCCTTTCAAAACCAAAAGCTCTGGATTTGGTATATCTAAATTTGTTAATAGAATTCTATGGGTCATTAATTTTTTTCAAGGAAGAAGGGAGGAGTAAGTTTTCTTTAAAGTGTTATGGAAATACATATTCACTTTCTTACAACAAGTCTGCATGCTTGGACGGTATTCCTTATGAAGGGGAAGCTATGTTTTCTTCTCATAAGCTGCCTGATGTTCAAGGATGTTTTGATAAGGTGAAGGCCATGGATTGCCTTCGTTTCTCAGAAGTAAAGACTCCGATGATTCTTCACTTAACTACAAATTATTGGATTCTTTAATTGTGGGTTCAAGGATTCATCATACCGAGAAAAGGAGACAAGGGTACTTTGAAGAAAAGTGATATGTAAATTCGGGATTTCTTGTTAAACCGAAGGAAGATAAACGTTGTAAAGAATATCTTGGTTACGATTGAGAACATAAAGAATGGAAATCTGAAGGCTTAGATTCTTATGTTTCTATCCATTCATTCAAAGATTATTGTTCTGTGTCTAGAATCCTTCAAAATCCCTTGCAGATCTAAGTCAAGGAATTGTAATGTTATGTTGTTAAGTGATGACACTTTAAGAAGAAGGAAAGTTGGATTTTCCATAGAATCAGAAGAATTCTAGGACTTTCTTAAAGAGGAAGTGGAATATATTTCAAAGAAATAGGATGTGTCTGAGGGCTCTAAAAAATGTGGAAGGAAGAGGAAGTTGAAGGATGTGGAAGAGAAGGAAAAACCCTAATAGATAAAGAAACCCAATCAGCACCACTGAAGACAAAGAAGAAAAAAGACTATCCTAATGAGGTTTTGGATAAATGGAGAGAAGATAAGAGAAATTAGAAAGAAGGGGAGCCTAGGTTTGGCTTGGACCCTGCTGAAGAAAAATATTTGAAAGAAAAGGCAGCTCAAGAGCTTGAGAAGCAATAGAAAGAAAAGAAGCAAAATAAGAAGTTGTTTGAGGCTGAAATAGTGCAATCCCATCTGAAGGCTGCTGAGAAAGCATCCGATAATATTCTGGTACCAGATTCCTTCTTGATAAAATCAGTACCAGAGACTCGGGAAAAGAAGTTTGTAACTTTGGAAAAAGTTAAAGAAACAATAGTGGAAGAAGAAGAAGAAGGGAGTGGTGATACCAAAGATCTGATAAAGCATGTTGAGGATTTTCATGAGAAGGGGAACCCTTCTGAGAAATTATCATTCTGAACCTCTCAAGATGAATCATCAAACCATGCTACTATTGGGAAGGATGAAGAGAAGGCTGAAGAAGAAGTAGACAAACCATCTGGAGAAGAAAGCATCGATAAATATTTTATTCACCCAGAAGATGTTGAGGCAGGAGCTGAAAAGGAAGAATTTGAGGAAGACAAAATCATTCAGCTATCTGATGGTGAACATGAATCTCCTAATAAATAATAAGTCATTCAGAAGGATTATGTGGGAAAACATGTAGTAGTTGATACACCTACAAAAGTCGTGGTAAAGAAGAAATATGTTGGTGGTTCTTCAAAGAGGAATGTTTCTGATCTAGAAAAAGAAACCTCACCAAGAAACATATCTGATTCAGAATCGTCCTCCCATAGACATGATTTTTTAGTCCATTCTTTGAAGAAGCTTATTGGGACTATACCAATATTTCCTAGTATAGACTCAAGATTCAAAATTCTTCAATACTCCTTAAATAAGAGATCAGATTCAGTATCTATGGTGATGGATATGTGCATCAAAAATGAGGCTGATTTCAAAACCTTTTTCATAAACTATGAAGCCCACAAAAGATCTTTCATGAAAATTACCAGATGTTCAAATAAAACTATAGAAGAAATGAGAAATCATGAATAGGTCCAAGAAAGTTTCAAGGATTCATTTGACACTGAGGATGTAAAGATGAAGGATATCACAAATAGTTTTGAAGAAAAGTTATCTCTGGAACAAAATTCTTAGATACAAGAAGTGAAAGATCTGAATGGGAAGTTGTATTCAGTTGCTCAGAGTTGGAAGAGGGAAAGATATCTTAGAATAGAACATGAGGAAAAACTTTCTAATTAAGAATAAGTTCTAAAGGGGCAGGAAGAATATCTTATGTCTCAAGAAAAAAAATCAAATCCTTAGAGAAGAAAACAGAAGATTAGGATCAGCTTCTCAAACGTGCAGAGGAAGACCAAAAGGAACTCAAGAAGCTCAAAAACATACTAAAGAAGTTGATGCCAAAGGAGAAGGAAGCATAATATTGTTCAATTATGATCTTTTGTTGTATTCTTTAATTGTATAATGTTTTCCAATCATAATGAAATTTTGGGTTTCCATTTATATTTATGGTTTTCTAGTACTAATATTTTAGGTACCAAATATCTATTTCCATTCCTTATATTCCTTTTTTAAAATCACAAAGGGGGACAAAGGAATGTTAAAAAGGAATAAAAATTAAAAGAAGAAATTTCCCTAAGTAAGGGGGTGTTCATATAAGGGGTAATTCTTATCCAAGAATATTTTCATATGCAATAAAATACTAAGTCTCAATCCGGAAATCAAGAATACAATCCTTAGTGCTTCCAAAGCCTAAGGGGGAGTTAGTCGAATTCATTATTGACCATGTTTTATGGGATATAAGTATTATTTTCAAAGTCCAGAAGTTTTTTTCTATGTCATTATATTATTTTTCGTAAGGATGTTTGTGCTTTCCAAAAAGGGGGAGATTTTTGAGTCAATAAGGTTTCTTTATGAATTATCCATTCATTCTTGTTTGTAAAATCACAAACACTCTATCTTAAAGAAAATTTCTTTTCCCCTATGTTTTATCTTGATAAGGAAAATTTTCCTTCCTTAAGGAAAATATCCTTCCTTAAGAAAATATAATCCTTGCCTAGTTTTGATTTAATAAGAGAAATTATCCTTCCCTAAGGAAATTTATCCTTACCTTGTTTTATTAATTAAAGGAATAATTTCTCAAAACCTAACTCATTTTCTTTCTAAGAATAAAATTCAGATTTGTATCTAAAACCTTGGTATCATATAAATACTTAGACATAGAGAATTCTGTTTTCAGGATCCAAATTCAGGTTCTGAATTCCCAGAATTTAGACTCTGAATTCTCTGAATTTAGACTCCGAACATTCTGAGTTCAGACTCTGGAATTCTATATAGTTTATGTTCCAAATTATTTTGAAAGAAATTTCTGAATATTCAAGAATTATAGACATCGAATGGTTTTTTGTTTAGACTTTGAACTTTTATTTTTCCCTACATTTGGAAAAATGGTTTTGGTTAAGAAAACATATTTTTTTCTTACACTTGTTTGAGTTATAAAATAATGTCATGCTTTCTGTTTCTAACCAATTTTTTTTGAGTGACACGTGAATAGGTCCCTTCAAAATTTATGGAAAAATATGACCATTGGAGGAAGGATCCAACCATTGAAGATGTTCCTATAAATAGGATCTCATTTCAAAGAGGTCGCAACTTTTAAGAGGTTGATCAATCTAGAGTTTACATGCTGCTGAAGTGATTTCTAGAGAGATAGAATTTAATGATTTGTGTGTACTGAACATCTTGTTTAGAATTGCTCCGTGCGAATCCAAATGTTGCTGAGCACATTTGAGGGATTCTGAGGATAGGAAGACAGAGGTGCCAAAAACCATGAGGTTCGAGGTGTTGCGATTATAACAAGACAGACTCTAATATTCGTATCGAGGGCTTACTCTGGTTTGAGTAAGACATACTTTCTTAAAAGTATAAATCAAGGGTCCTTTATCCAAGTTTGTTGGATACCCTTCTCTTTGGGTGTGAAGATTTACAACTTGTTACTTGTATTGATTCAAGTTTTCAATTGCATTTTGGTTGTTAAGGAAAGTATAACTATCTTATAATTTATTATACTTGTATTCTGATTAGTAAGATTCTATATGATTTAAGGTATAATCTTTATCTTTGTAAACTTTTCATAAGTTTCATTTTCAGAACCACATTCCTGAAATCAAGAATGTTTGTGGAAATAAGAGGTTTTGTGAATTTACCTTATTTTACTTTGTTAAACATTATCGTCTTTAAAAGTTCCAAGGGAATTTTTTAAAGTATACAATTCACCCCCTCTTGTATATTAAGAATCTACATCGTTATTCCGATACTACAATCAGTATCGTTTCGATCCTACAGAAAATAGGCCTTTAGCGACTACCAAAAGCAGTCGTTAAAGGCCTATTGCAGCCACCCAACGTCCGCCAAATGGCGAACACTTTATGCCCGCTGCTATTTCCTATAGTGTTCTCCAAATTCCGGATGCTATAGCTCAGCTAGTATGACCTATAGTGACCGCCAAATGGTGGTCGCTATAAATCAATAGGGCATGCCCTATAGCGACGACCATTTGGCTGTCGCTATAGGCCTTACCGGAATGGCCTACAGCGACTGCCAATTGGAGGTTGCTATAGATCACCATTGCCTGACCTATAACGAAAACCAAATAGCGGCCGATATAGGTTTATTTATTTTTTTTAAAAAAATTTATAGCATCATTTAAACTATTATTATTTCAAAAATACAAAAAATATTTCCAAAATATCTATAACCATGAATATCTTTATATCATCATCTTCCAAAATCCACATCCATCATAAAAAAAACGGGATGCAAAATTTTAATAAAAAAATTAGTTCAAGAAAAAATCTCACCTAATAATTGAAATAAAAAATAATATTTCAGCTAATGCTTCGTACAAAAAATCAAAATTATTTGATTTTGAAATTATATTAATAGTTTCTAATCATTTTTTAAAAACATAAAACTGCATATTTTTTCATTATAAGAAGACCTCACATCCGATTGACGTGTTGACAGCTCGCACATGTCAAAAATAATATTAAATTGGTTGTCCTGTGATTTCATGTCATTCTGAGGTCGTTAGCTATGGATCTGACTGTTAAATGTGTGTTTTATTGTTTTATGACACTAAAAGTGAATTTTCGGTCATCCTAGGAAAATAACACCTCTGATTGACATTCTATATTCTTGACCATTTCAAAATTCCCTCTTTGATTATTATCTTATGATTTCACGATATTTGAATGTCATTCGATTGTTTTTTACCCCTAGACGCACCCTTTTAAAGGCCGCCAAATCTTTAAAAACCGTATATTCGGTAGTTTCGGGTAGACTGAATATCTGATTGACATTTCTTCTACTCATACACATCAATAATAATAATAAGATGGTTTTCCTGTTATTTTAAGCCATTTAGAGGATATTAGCTATGGATCTAACCGTTAAATGCATGTTTTGTTGTTTTGTGACACTCAAAGTGTGTTTTGTATCATCTCGGAAAAACGACAGATCTGATCAACGTTCCATAAGCTCGACCATTTCAAAAATCACTCTAAAATTGTTGTCATCTAATTTCATAGCATTCGGATGTCATTCATTTGTTTTTTACCCCCAGACGCACCTTTTTAAAGGACGTCAAACCATAAAAACTGCATATTCAGAAATTCTGGGAAAACCGCACATCTTATTGAAATTAATTATGCTCGTACACATCATTCTTAATAATAAGATGGTTGTATTGTGATTTCAAGTCCTTCCGAGGTTGTTAGCTATGGATCTGACAGTACGTGCGTTTTGGTGTTTTATGACACTAAAAGTGTGTTTTCCATCATCCCGGGAAATTGAAACCACAGATTGACATTCTGTTAGCTCGACCATTTGACAATTAACATTAAGATTGTTTTCATCTAATTTCATGGCACTCAGATGTCATTCGGTTGGTTTTTACTTCCCGACACACCTTTCTAAAGGGCGTCAAACCTTTAAAACCCACATATTCGGTAGTTCTGGTCAAACCGCACATCGGATTGACGTTCTGTTTTCTCGTACACATCACTAATAATAAAAAGATGGTTTTCCTATGATTATAAGTCATTATAAGGTTGGTTTATATGGATATGACTGTTAAATGCGCGTTTTGGTGTTTTATGACACTAAAAGCTTGTTTTCAGTCATTGTGGGAAAACGAAACCTTTGATTGATGTTATGTCTTCTCTCCAATTTCAAAATTCACTCGATAATTGTTTCCATATGATTTCATGGCATTCGAATGTCATTTAGATGGTTTGGACCTCCAGACACACCTTTTTAAAAGATTTCAAACCTTTAAAACCCGAATATTCAGTAGTTTCGGACAAACCACATATCCGATTGACTTTTCGGCTACTTTTACACATCAAGAACAATAATAAGATATTTTTCCTATAATTTCAAGTCATTATGAGGTCGTTTGCTATAGATATGACCATTAACACATGTTTTGGTGTTTTTATGACACTAAAAGTGAATTTTCAGTCATCTCAGGAAAACAGCTCCTCCAATTGACATTATGTCTGCTCTCCCATTTCGTAATTCACTATACGATTGTTGTCGTCTATTTTTACAACATTCGGATGTCGTTCGGTCGGTTTTGACCCCCAGACACACCTTTTGAAATGACATTAAACCTTTAAAACCCGCATATTCGGTAGTTCCAACTAGACCACACATCTGATTGAAGTCTCGTCTGCTCGTACATATCATGAATAATAATAAAACGGTTTCCTTGTAATTTCAAGTCATTCAGAGGTCATTTTCTATTGATCCGGCTGTTAAACGTTCATTTTGTTGTTTTATGACACAAAAAGTGTATTTTCAGTCATCTCCGGAAAACGGTGCCTCTGACTAACATTTTGTCTTCTCACCCATTTCAAAATTCACTCTACGACTGTTTTCTCTTGATTTCATGGCATTATGATGTTGTTTAGTTGGTTTTGACCCCTAGACGCACCTTTTCAAAGTCCCCAAACCTTTAAAACTTACATATTCGGTAATTTTGGCTAGACCACACTTCTGAATAATGTTGTTTCTACTCATACACATAAACAATAATAATAAGAGGGTTGCCCTGTGATTTCAAGTCATTCGGAGATCATTTTCAATGGATCTGACTGTTAAATGCACGTAATGGTGTTTTTTGACACTAAAAGTACGTTTTTGGTCATCCCAGGAAAACAAAACCTCATATTGAAATTTAGTCTACTCGTTCATTTCATAATTCACTGTAAGATTGTTTTCGTCTGATTTCATGGCATTCAGATGTTTTTCGGATGGTTTTAACCACCAGACACATCTTTTTAAAGGACGACAAACCTTTAAAAACCACATATTTGGTAGTTCTAGCCAGACAACATATCTGATTGAAATTTTTTCACCTCGTACATATCAAGAATAATAATAAAAGGGTCTTCCTGTGATATCAAGTCATTTGTAGGTCGTTTACAATTTATCCGACCGTTAAATGTGCGTTTTGGTGTTTTATGACACTAAAAGTGCATTTTCATTTATCTCGGGAAAACGACACCTTCGACTGGTGTTTCGTCTACTCTCCCATTTCATAATTCACTCTACTATTGTTGTCATCTGATTTTATTGCATTCAGATGTCGTTTGGTTGGTTTTTACCCCCAAACACATTTTTTTAAAGGGCGTCAAAACTTTAAAACCCGCATATTCAGTAGTTTCGGGTAGACCACACATCTAATTGATGTTCCATATCCTTTTACATATCATGAATAATAATAATATGGTTTTCCTATGATTTAAAGTCATTCATATGTCATTTTCTATGAATCTGATCATTAAATGCACGTTTTGGTGTTTTATGACACTAAAAATGTGTTCTCAGTAATCTTGGGAAAACGATGCCTCTGATTGAAATTTCATCAGGTCACTCATTTCACAATTCACTCTACGATTGTTTCCTTTTGATTTCATGGAATTCAAATGTCGTTCGGATGGTTTTGACCCCTAGACACACCTTTTTAAAGTTTTCAAACCATTAAAACCCACATATTCGGTAGTTTGGGAAAGACCACACATCTGATTGACGTTCCACCTGCTCGTACACTTCACAAATAATAATAAGGTAGTTTTAATGTGATTTCAAGTCATTCAGATGTCATTTTATATGGATCTAACCATTAAACATGTGTTATGGTGCTTTATGACACTAAACGTACGTTTTTGGTCATCTTAGGTAAAAAACACCTCTGATTAACGTTCTGTCTGCTCACCCATTTTAAAATTCACTCTACAATTTTTTTTCTTCTGATTTCACGTCCTTTGGATGTTTTTCGGATAGTTTTGTACCCTAGACGCACCTTTTCATGTCCCCAGCCCTTTAAAACCTGCTTATTCGGAAGTTCTGGCCAGACCACACTTCTGATTGATGTTCCATCTGCTCGTACACCTCAAAAATGATAATAATATGGTCATCATTCGATTTCAAGTCCTTCAGATATCTTTTTCCATGAATCTGACTGTTAAACGTACATTATGGTGTTCTATGACACAAAAGCACGTTTTTTGTCAAATCATGAAAATAACACCATCGCTTGACATTCTGTCTGTTCATTCATTTCAAAATTCACTCTACGATTATTGTTGTCTAATTTCATGGCATTCAGATTTTTTCAAATGGTTTTGACCATCAGACGCACCTTTTTAAAGGGCGTCAAACCTTTAAAAACTGCATATTTGGTAGTTTCAAGCACACCGCAGATCCAATTGACGTTCTCTCTCCTCAAACATATCACAAATAATAATAAAGTGGTTGTCGTATGATTTCAAGTCATTATGAGATCGTTAGCTATGGATTCAATCCTTAAATGAGCGTTTTGGTTTTTTGTGAAAATAAAAGTTGGTTTCCAGTCATCTCTAGAAAGAAACACATCCGATTGACGTTTTGTCTGCTTGACCATTTCAAAATTTACTCTATGATTTTTTTCGTCTGATTTCACGACATTCAGATGCTGTTTGGTTGGTTTTTACCTTCGGACACACCTTTCTAAAGGGCGTCAAACTTTTAAAACATGCATATTTTGTAGTTCTAGCCAGACCACACATCTGATTGACATTCTGTTCAATTGTACACATCACTAATAATAATAAGATGATTTTCCTACTATTTTAAGTCATTCAGAGGTCGTTTTATATGGATATGACAATTAAACGTGTTGTTTGATGTTTATGACACCAAAAGTGCATTCTTGGTCATCCTAGGAAAACGACACCGCTGATTGACATTCCATCTGCTCACCCATTTCACAATTCATTATACAATTGTTTTCTTCTGATTTCACATCATTCTAATATTGTTCAGATGGTTTTGACCCCTGGACACACCTTTTTAATGGGCACCAAACATTTAATACCTGCATATTCAGTAGTTCCGGCCAGACCACACATCCGATTGATGTTACATCTCCCCCTAATTATAAAATAATAATAATAATATGGTTATAATGTGATTTCAAGTCATTAAGAGGTCATTTTCTATGGATATAACCGTTAAACGCGTGTTTTTGTGTTTCTATGACACTAAAAGTGCGTTTCGGTCATCTCGAGCCAATGGCACATCCCATTGACATTCTGTCTACTCTCCCATTTCACAATTTACTTTAAAATTGTCGTAGACTGATTTCATGGTATTCGGATGTTGTTCGGTTGGTTTTGACCGCCGAACGCACCTTTTTAAAGGATGTCAAACCATTAAAACCTACATATCTGGTAGTTCTGGCCAGACTACACATCCGATTGACGTTACATATTCTCGTACTCATCAAAAATAATAATAAACTTATTTTACTATGATTTCAAGTCATTTGGAGGTCGTTTTCTATGGATATGACCATTAAATTTGCCTTTTGGTGTTTTATTACACTAAATGTGCGTTTTCTATCATCCCGGGGAAAAGACACATCTGATTGACCTTCCCTCTTCTCAACCATTTCACAATTCAATATATGATTGTGTATAGGTACACCCAAATTAACCCCCTCCCCACATTGAAACCACTCTTTTTGGACATAATTTAGTCTAAACTAACCCATTGGTTATCTGAAATTGGGGAGATTATACCAACAAGTGGGTAGTAACCTTCTTTTTAACCACCTCAAGAAGAGTAGGATTAAATCTCCATTGACACTGCATAAAAAATTTTCATCCTTCCTTTGAATGTATCCTATGCGTGTATATTGAGTGATGATTCCATGTAAATCATCCAAGGACTAGCCTATTTCTCTCTTATTCTTCCTAGGGACTCCTGAAAGTTTGGTTTCTTGTTTTGTGGGAAACCCCTTTGAAATTATTATAGAAGATGTTCATGCTCTTCCAAGTAGGAATACATGAGGTTTTAAGCTCACAACAGTGGGTTCGCATGCATTTTCATTAAAAAACTGAATATTGTGAAAAAAAACATGATTAATAGTTTCAAAATTTATTTCCAGAAATTTAGAAGTGTTTTAAAAATAAAATTCAATATATATAATAGTTTTAGATGATGAAAATTTTTCAAATAAAATTTCATCCATTCCAGGAGTACTTTCATAGGAGATTTTAGAGGTTTCACATGCAAAATTATCAAAATTTTAAAATCTAATAGTATGTGATTTAAGCTCAGTTTGGATTAAAAATCAATATCACAGTAGGTAGATAGAAAAATCAATATTCAAAGCAAGTTTAACATAAAAAAATCTCATTTTTGTTAGAATTTATTTATTGTTCACTACATGAAAAATAGAGATATAATTTAGTGGAATACCAGTCAATCATATTGACTTGGTGTGAATAATGAATTTCTGTTGGATATTTCATAAACACAAAAATGATAAGTGAAGAACCTGGCAGAAAAATTCCAGTGAAAGTGTACCTTTATATAAATTGATGATAGATTTAGTAGTTTTTAGAAAAGGATTACCTAAAATTAAATTTTCATGTGTATTGAACCTACCATGGTTTGTAGGAATATTTATTCTCTTTTGGACATTTATTGTTGCTGTTTGACAATTTCCTCATGGTTATTCACAAATTTTTATGTTTTTTGAGTGGGATAAATTCTCTTACAAGTTGATTATTTTAATCTTGGTATGGTTGGATGTTATAAACAAGTGTATTGGCATGCTCTTAATAGTATCTAGGTTGTTGGTTATTTTTTTGGGCTTTGGAAAAATCTCTCTGTTTATTCATTTCACCTATTCTTATCAATTTACTGATTTTTCCATCCTAGGTTAATGTTATGATTTGATTGGTATGGCCTAGATTGGTTTTTTGGTTGGCAAGCCCACTCCAGAAATATTCCATTGAATATTTCTTTTGAATCGTGGAATAAGGTACATTGGTCATTGAAGTGGACTACAATGGAACAAATACCATAATTCATTTAAATTGGAATAGTTTTTTCAACTTGAGTTTGTGTAGGGGCAGTGTTGGAAAGCATCATTTGTCTCACCATGGTGGTAAGATCAGTCAAAACCTCTAATAGGAACTATTTAGGAACAACACTGTTTAGCCACAACACCATTTAGGCACACCCATTGTGCATAGGCACACCCAAACAATGTTCAATAGTTGTGTGAGACACCAGGTTGGGTGGGAAACATGACCCACAAATGTTAATTTCTTTCATAGGATACAAAATCTGACCACAAATTCCATTGAGGTCAAGCATATAGTTGAAAATGACCATCTTTAAAGATTCAATTATCATTGGTGTTAATTTTACCTCAGGAATACATTTTCATTGTTCCAATAGGATAAAATCCTAGGGTGTATTTTTTGGTGCTCCGTCCCTGCAGCACCCCCACCCCCTGCAGTAGCCACCACTCCCTATAGCTACCCCCCTGCAGCAGCCTCCCCTCCCCAGCCCACTGCAGCAGCCCCCCTCCCAAGCCTTCCCACTCCCACACCACCCTCAGCAATAGCCCCACCTGCAGCATCCCCCTTCCCACCTGCACCATCCTCCCCTCCCCTCCCCCATCCCCCTGCAGCTCCCTCCCCCACCCCCTGCAGCAGCATCCACCCACTGCAATAGACCCCCATGCACTGCCCCAGCCTCCACCCCCAGCCCCCTGTAGTATCCTCCCCCTGCACTGCCCTAACCTCCCCTCCCCTAGCCCCCTGCAACAGCCCCCCCTTCCCCCAGCCTACCCACCCCCACCCACCCCCACCCCCAGTAGCAGCCCCACCTGTAGCATCCCCCATTCCCCCTGCACCATCCTCCCCTCCCCACCCCACCCCCTACAGAAACCCCTCCCCCCTACCCTAGCCCCTACCCCAGCCCTCCCTGCAGCAACCCCCCCACCCCCCCTCACACCATCCCCCCCTCCTCCAGCCCCCTGTAGAAGCCTCCCCATCATTGGAGAACTGAATGAGAAAATGTTGAGATAATCAACCCCACTATGTGATGATGACATGCATATTAAAGACATCCACCATTGATAGATATTGTCTGAAATTCATGATCAATGAAATATAAATCATATATGATGCTTTAGAAAATTCATGATGTGAGAGAACCACTAATGCATTTCCATCAACCACCCTTATAACCTACAGGAGATGTTTTATTTTTAGATGATCTACTAAGAGTGGTGATGAATCAGACCCTACATATTCTTCCAAACCCTCCCCTGATGATGGAGGAGGGGACTCCTTTCCCATACAAACAATATTTCATACAAGGAATAAACTAAAATGAACTATCATACATACCTATGTATCAGTGAAACCAATATAAAAAGACTTTCCAATTATGATAGGTGTAAGATATAACATGTGTATTTGTGTATTACAATGGGTGTGAAAAAACTTACATATTTCCTTCAATCATCCACTTAAAATCGACCAATCAATACCTTGTAAATTGAATAGATATAAGATATAAATCACTACATAGTGCTGGAGGTTTGAACTCTTGATATTGAATTGGGAGGTATGCCCACACAACAAGTTCACAAAAACTCTCAGAGAGGATTAATCTCCTTATCATCTATAACTAGATTAATACCCAATATAAAAACATGTATATAAAGTTGAATTATATTCAAATGTTTTATTAAGAAGATAGGACCTTCTTAAGAACATTCCATAAAACAAGTTTAGGAAATATTAAAAATGGATAAAATTTAATAGTTTGAAAAATATTTCCAAATGGAAGGACATGGAGTGACGTGGTGGATTGATGGAAGGTAGAGGACTTGGGATTTGACTCCTAAAATTCATGCACATTAGAGGATATGAACCAGGGATAGAGAAAAATATTCATGAAAGGGTGTGGATGAATGATCCAATAGGGTGAAAAATTAATAAATTGATCTTTAATAATAAACTAATATAGATAGTGATTTAAATTCAACAAATTTGGTTCATTTAAAGCCTTATCTATAACAACTATTGAACTCTTTATTCATGTTTACATCTAACAATTCTAAAAATGTACATAGAGACAATACGTCAATCAATTTTTTTTATAAATTGAATAAAATGATAAAAAACAGACATCAAAATCACAATTTTGAACACCTAATACCTATGCTCCAAATTCTCACTACAAATTCATAGTAATTCATTTCATACAAAGGAACACTGCTATAAAAACAATGGATGAAATAAAAATATATATGTTCCCAAATTCATAAAATTTTAATAGAAAAAACATACCTCAAAATCAAAATTTTGAACTCATAATTCATGTGCTCAAATCATGACAACGAATTTGGACCAAGAATTAAGGAGCATATGGTGGGAACCAGGAAATGAGTAAGATGTCCAAATTAAAAACTCAGATTAGGGAAATGAAAGAATCAATGCGAACTAGCATAGAGGGGAGTCGACTACTGGTAAAGTGGGGAGACCATATTGAGGATCTGTGATGGGGCGTAGGGGCTCGACACAGGGGTTCAGTGGTGGGGATTGATGGGGTAGGACAACTCGACGAAGGTAGAAGGGTTGGAAGGCGGGGCTGGACAAAGGCGAGAAGGTTTGAAGGTGGTAGGACGATAGGGATCTACGGTGGGGCGCGACAATGTTGGGAGGGTCCAATGGTGGTGGGATGGTCCGACGACGTTGCAAGGAGGTGAGGTCACGGGAGGGTCACGGGGCGGTCGTGGGGTCAGATCGTGGGGTCACAAGAGGGGAAAGGAAAAATTGAAGGGGGGGTGTTAAAAAGTGTAGCGATATCTAAATAGCGGTTGTTAGTAATATCAATAGCGACCATCATATGGTGGTCGCCAAAATTCCCTCTCCACAAAAGGTTAAATTTCTACTAGTGCTTGTGCTATACATGGTTGGGACACTGTTTTCCTAAATCATGCACCCAACCAGGGTAAACCATGAAAACCAAAATAGTTGGGGTTTTCATGGTTGGTGCATAGTGTGAAAAATTATACCCCACCTAGTATAATTATTTCACCCTATTAGGGGTGGTGTATAGTTAGAAAAACCATGCAGCCCCTCTATGAAACCATGCACGATGTCTTTTTTTTATTCTGAATTTTTTTTTTAAATTTTTTGATCCCTCCAAATGAACCCATGATCAGTCTAACTTTGGAATTGATGTATTCTTAGGTATAAATTTGGATTTTATGTATTCCTAGGTATTTGGAGCTTCCATGGCCCCATTCTTCCCCCTCTTAACCTATTTTGTAGAAGATCAAATCTTGTTGAACATCATTCGATTTCTCTATGATAAGATTTAGTCTCCCAATATTTCTCTACCTCTCTATCTATCTCTCCCCCTTAAGGTTTGTTGTTTTATCTAGCTATTGATGGATCTAAAGTAATTTTTTTATCTTTAATCAAGTTTTGATTCCTTGATCCCCATTATTGATTTTCTTTGTTGGTAATTTCCATTGTGGGAGTTTTGAAACATGATCACCTTATTAAAGGTAGGTGGTTCCGTTGAGATTTTCCACGTTATAAAACATTAATTTTCTTGATTTAAATAAAATTTATTTCAATTAAATTTTAAAAAAACAATTTGACATGTATTCAAAATTGTGAATTGATTTCGCATGATATTTTAGGGAAAATCATCAATTTCAATGCAATTGGAATCTGGGGTGTGAATATAAATTGATGGAATTTTTTAAATTGATTTTTGAAATTGATTTTGGGGAAAATAGATTAAATTGATTTGATAGAAACCTAGGACTCTTTTTATCATGAAAAAGTAATGAATTTATTAAAAATATTTTTTTATTGGCATATTGAAAATGAAAATGGGGTAATTTTATTTTAAAAATAATTAAAATATTTTTCCCAGTTTTTATTGATTTATTGAGCACATGAAATCATGGGGAGTTAGTGGTTTATTTGGGAAAAACAACCTAGGATGGTAATCCCATAGAAACAAATTGACACTTTACAAATATAAAAAAATCATAGTATGGAAGATATGATCCTTGATGGGATATTGATGAGTCCTCTATGAACAATGTATGAGGGACATGAGTACACATAATACCATGATCCCTATATGAGATGTGTGAGGATGCCATAACATGGAAGTATTGTAACCCATGAAAAATGATCATGTTTCTTATTGTGATTATTTTGATATATATATATATATTCCATCACTTGTAGAACTACTTTACATATTCCTTTTTATTTATATAAACTATTTTAAATAATTTTTTAACCTAAGACATTATTTGAAATGTTTTGATCAAACTAAAAGAAAATAATGTTTTGTTTTAATTATGAAATTATAATAGTATACCAATTTTATTAAAATTTAAAGCTTTATTTGGTCTATTTATTATGGAATCTTAATATGAAACCCTTGGTGATATCCTATACGGATTTTAGCTTAAACCCTACCTTTTCCTTCATGCATTTGTAGACTTCCTTCTGTTGGGTTCGAGAAGGGGAAAGCCCCACTTTGAGTTGGTGGTTGTTGATCTTTTATTCTAGTCGTGCCATGTACTTTGGGACTTGGGTTGTTTATATTTACATTCTTGTACTTTGATGTTGTACTTTTTCGATTTTTATATACCTATTTGACTTATGGTATTGATCTCCCTTTGGAGTTTTATTTTGAGTATATTGATATGTATATATTTCTTCCAAGGTTTTTGTGGATAAACCATTACTCATTTTATCTAGAATGATTCTAGGTGGTAGTCTCCATCCCGTAGGAATAATTTACACCCTTTGGGCTATGTACCGTCATATCAGGTGTCATGTTACCAGGGAATCAAGGCTGATTCATAAAAAATTGGTCTAAAAGGTGCAGGTTATGCATATTGTCTTGATCTCACTAAGTAGTTGAGATATCTTTTTGTGAAATATGAGGTATTTGTGAGTGATTTCCTAGCCAGAACTCATCCTAATGAGCCTTAATTCACCATGGGTGTTTTGTGGAAGATGTATTGAGGATTTTTTCTAGTGTTTTCCCATATTTTGATTTCGGTAGTTGAGATCCAAATCTTATTTTCTTATATTATGGGGTTAATTTCCCTTATTTCTCTTGTTTGAGCGTTGATCTAAATAATATTTTGATGTCTTCAGTGTTTATTACTGATGTTTTTAGAATCATTCCACCTAGAAGACATGAGAATAGGATTCGGGGGGAAGATGCTCATGTACCATACCGAACAAATCCTCCTGTGCACTGGAATATGGTTACAGGTATAGTGAATATTATCCAAGCTCTAGGACATGTACATGCACACATTCCTAATTATTCTAAAATTGTGGAACCTAAAATGGATGAGTCTTGAAATCATTATTAGGAGTTCCTTCACCATAATCCACCAACATTCCAAGGTTCAAATGATCCTCAAGTGGATGAGGATTGGTAGAGGAGGATTAAAATCTTGTTTGAGTTCTTGGAGACTCTTGATTCAAGAAATGTAAAATGTTTCTCCTTCATGATAGAAGTAACCAGTAGGAAATAAGGGGACATTCTCATGATGAAAAATAAAAATTATTTATTATAGTGCAAGGAATTAAAATTTCATTTCACCAACAAGTTCTATCTATATTCTACGTTGCTGTAAAAGGATACAAATTTTTTCAAACTTGAGAAGGCTAAAAGGACCATGAATGGGTATCGAAATTTATTTGATGAGCTAGTTTAGTTTCCACCTGATATTATATCTAATGGTAAGATGAAGACATTATGGTTCATTATGGGTCTTTGATCTAATATTTGTTCCTAGGAATTCCTACTATATGACTCTTATTATAATGATGTGACTGATAGAGCATTGACAGATGAGCTAGAACAAGTTGGTAAGTAATGGTTGATGGGAGTTACTTCTTCTCCTACTAGTAGTTCTATGAATTATTTTGAATGGAAGAGGAATATTGATGACTCTCT
The DNA here is from genome assembly GCA_963277665.1 of Viscum album. Classification (NCBI taxonomy): domain Eukaryota; kingdom Viridiplantae; phylum Streptophyta; class Magnoliopsida; order Santalales; family Viscaceae; genus Viscum; species Viscum album. The sequence goes on along the minus strand of OY728127.1, from coordinate 1,510,791,938 downwards.
TAGTGGTTCATGATATCAGTGTTCTTATAGACCTCATTCAATGTTAGAAATAGGCCCTTTTATTTACTACTATTGTGGAAATCCTTGGCATTATAAATATGTTTTCACTAAGGAACATAAGATATATGGTTCCTGTCATTTCTTAGGTCACTTGAAGAAGTTATATCATGTCTATTTTGATCAATATAGTGGGAAAAGATCATCATTTCCTAAAAGTACTATGGTGTAATCAGATTATTTACAAACTAATGGGTTCTGGCCAAAGGTATTCGAAAGGAAACTTCTTCATGCAGTGGAAGAGTTTCTAGAGGAACAAGATATGGGTCCAGAAACTATGAGAGGTACCATCACTATTTCTTCATCTTTAACAACTTCTTTATTTGATAACGGTGCATCTCATTCATTCATTTCAACTCGTTTGGTGAATCAAATAAATCTTACTATGGAGATTTTACCATATGGGATAGATATTACTACACCCCTTAAGAAAAAAGATAGTGTAGGGTATTTGTTGTCCAATTTTTGTCGTATTTTTATCATCGGTTGATCTTAATTGGGATTTTATAGTTCTCTACATGAAATATCTTAATTTCATATACATTATGGATTGACTAATTTCTAAAAAAACCTCAAATGACAGTTATCATTGATGGGTCTCCTTTTCTGCAATCGATGGGGTGTTCTGTATCATTCAAGGATAATGGGACCTGAGGTAGAGCAGAGCTGGACTTTCTTATCTTGAGTTGGAGAAAGTAATATTAGTGTTTTATTTTGATCTAAAGTGATAATCCTTGAGTGATGATCTCCCTCCAGTTGTTGCGAGCTTCCCAACATTTTTCCTTATGACTTCTCTGGTTTTCCACTAGTAAGAAAAGTATAGGTTTATATTGATTTAGTTTCTTGTACTCAACTAGTATATATTACCTCTTATATTATGTAAATATATGTAATTAAAGAGTTAAATACTCAATTAGATTATATTTTAGATGAATGATTTATGCGCCTAAGTGTGTCACCTTTGGATGTTCCTGTTATCTTCACTATGAAAGATGAGGGAACACTTCACCTATGTTATAATTACTAGAAACTAAATAAATTCATGATAAAGAACATGTATCTTTTTTCACATATTGATGATCTATTTGAACAGTTGAAAGGGGTTAAGTGGTTATTAAATATTTCCCTTCGATTTAGTTGTCACCAGTTGAGAATAAAAGAATCTAACATTTAGAAAACCTTCTAGAGAAGGTATAGGTGTTATGAGTACATTTCCATTCCATGTAGTCTAACCAATTCCCCTATAGTATTTATGGATCTAATGAAAAAGATATTCCATTAGTATATTTATACTTTCATGGTGGTCTTTTTGGATGGAATCCTTGTGTAATATAAGTGTGATGTGGATCATGTGCATCATCTGAGAGTAGTTCTGGAATTGTTGAGAAATAACTAACATTATGCCAAGCTATAAATATGTAATTTTAGAATTTAGGAATTGAATTTATTGTGACATTTAGTGTCATAAAATGGTTTCTCAGTTGATCCTAATAAGGTGAAAGCTATCATGAAATGGTAGAAACCTCATTATGTTTTCGAGATTTAGAGATTCGTGGGTTTAGTTAGATATTATCACTGATTCGTAATGGATTTCTCAAAGTTGGCTTCTCTGATTAATGCTATAACATATAAGGGAGTAATTATTTTGGTATGATAACTGTTAGAGTTATTTTGTTGATATGATGTATATTTTGACTACAATGTCAGTGTTGACTCTTCCAAAGGCTGGGAAGTTCTATGTGGTCTTCTGTAATGCATTACATTTCAGTTTGGGCTGTATTATTTTTCAGGGTGATCATTTCATTAACTACATCTCTTAGAAGCATAGGACACATGAGAAGACTTACCTGACCCATGAACTTCAACTCATAGATGTGATGAATTCACTTAATGGTTGGTTGTATTTCCTTTTCAAAGAAAGGTTTACCATGTATTCAACGACAAGAACTTGAGTTATATATTATATAAATAAGATTTGAATACCCTCTAGAGGGGTTGGGTGGATTACATGCAATAATTTTATTTCAAAATCATCTACATCCTGTGGAAGGGTATGGACTTCGAAGATTCTTTTATCAGAAAACATCCAACCCAGGCTGTGAAAGAATCATCAGAAGAGGGGAACATGGTGGATCTCTATGCATAGTTTCATACAATAGTTCACAAAACTGGGGCCTATGTTTTTTATCCAATTCCTAGTTAACCTATTCTATTCTTCAGATGATTCTACATGAAAAGAAGCTTGATGACGAGTTCCATAGTATTAGAGACTCTCTTTATGGTGGGGAGATAATTGTTGAGTGGTTGTTCTCCAAGGAGGGTATTTTATGTTTTCAGAATCAATTTTTTGTGAATTAAACATTGAGAAAAGTTTTGTTTTTGTATTTCCATAATTCCAAGTTTGAAGTGCACCAAATGACCAAAATATATTCTATGAAATTCTACAATGATTCTTATGGCTAGGTGAGATATGTGAATTACTTATTTTTATTCCAGTTGTTATACTTCCCAATAGGTCAAGGATGAGTACCAGAGGCCTTGGAGTTTGTTTCATCCAATTACTATGCCGACTTGAAAGTGGGATGAGATCTCTATGGATATTTTGGTTGGGTTTCCATATACCTTGAGAAAGATGAATGCGATATGTGTGGCGATCAATAGGATGAAAAAATCATCATAATTTTTACCCATTCATGATAAAACCAAATTTGAGGACTTAGAAAATATCTATGTGAAAGGGATATTTTTTCAAAAATTTCTATCTTTTATAGTGTTCGATAGGGATCATTGTTTTACTTCTTTCTTTTATAAAGGCATTCAGGAGGAACAAATATCATAGGTTTTTTTGAGCATGACATAACATCCACAGATGAATGACCATATAGAGAGAGTTGTAAATATTCCTAAGGAAATATTTTATGCAAGATTACTTGATTTTGGAGGGGCTTCGGATGACCATTTGATAATGGTTGAGTTTTCATATAACAATAGTTATAAGTCCACCAATATAATGTCTCCTTTTGAGGCCCTGCATGGACAACCTTTTAAATCTTTGTTGTGTTGGCCAGAGATTGGGGAATGCTCCTTGATGGTACCGAGATTGGATAAAGAAATGAAAGAAAATATTTAGTTGATTTTTTAGTGGATGTTCATAGCACAGATCCAGTATAAGTATTATGATTATCAATGTCATAGACCATTGGAATTTTCAGTTGGTGATCAGATGTTATTGAAAGTTTCACCTCATTTGGGTTATTAACAACTTGGGAGGCAAGGGAATATTACTTCTCATTTCGTGGGTCCTTTAAAGGTTTTTGAGTAAGTGGGGAAAATGGATTACCATTGAGAACATCCATTATAGTTTACATCAATACATAATGTGTTCCATTTATCGTTACAATGAAAGTATCACTCTAACCCATCTCACATTCTAAGATGGGGTGAACATGATGTTGAGCCTAATTGATCGATGAATGATCATTGAGTCAGTATTATTGATTCTAAAACCAAGGCACATCAGGGGAGGAAGATACATTTCCTTTGAGTTTTATGGAATCATATTTTTGATCCTTGAGAAACATAGAAGATAGAGGAACTGATTAGAGATTAGCATCCTGATCTTTCTGACACTGAGAGATCATGATTGGATTTTTTGAGACAAATATTTTATATGGTGGGGAGGTTATAACATCATGTTCCTATTTTTAGGTAGTCCTTGATCCCTATTTTGATTATTCTTTGGTTGGGTATTGTTTAGGGATGCTTAATGGGAATTTTTTTAAATTTTATAGGGCTTTGGGTCTATGCATGATTGGCGCATGATTTTCCCAAACGGTGTCCTCACACAATGTAAATCGTGAAAACCAAAATAATGGGTGTTTCCATAATTGGTGAACGGTTTTAAAAATTGTATTCCCACCTAGTAGATACCTTTAACCCCATCAGAGAGGCTCATATTTAGGGTGAAATGTTTGAAAAACTTTTTGGAACCCTCTAGGAAACTGTGCACATAGAATTTCTTAAAATTGAAAAATGTTTTAAAATTTATTGAACCCCTGATATGAACCCCTACTCTAAATAACTTTGGATTTGACATATTACTATGTATTTGGAGCTCCCAAGAACCCATTTTTGAATCTCCAAACCTATTCTTAGGCATATCAAATATTGGTGCGTGTCTTTTGATTCCTCTCCATTAAGAGCTCATATCTCATTCTTTCTCCACTGATCAATCTATATATACTCCTTATTGTTTTTTAGATCATATAGTTGTTGATGGATATAAACTCCTTTGTTTTGAATCTTGATTCTTGGTTTGATTCCTTGATCTCCATTGCTGACGTCATTCATTGGAAATTCCCATTGGGGGCGTTGTGGTACGTGATCTCCTTGATAAAGGTAGGTGATCCTATTAATATTTTCCATGTTATAAACCATTGATTTTCTTGACTTAAATTAATTTGATTTCAATAAAATTTTGAAAAACTAATTTCATGTGGATTGGAAATTAGGAATTGACTTGGCATGATATTTTGGGGAAAATCACCAATTATGATAAAATTGCAATTTGGGGTGTGATTTTAAATTGTTGGAATTTGTGGAATTTATTGGGGAAAAATGTATTAAATTGTTTTGATAGAAATCTAGGATTCATTTTATCTTTAAAAATTCATGAATTTATTAAAAACCTGTGTTTTGATTTTTAAATTGAAATTTTCATATTGAAAACAAAAATGGGTCAATTATATTTTAAACAGTTTTAAAATAAATTTCCCATTAATGATTGATTTATTTATCACAAGCAAGGAAGGGTCTTTATTGGTTTATCTGGACAAACACACTAGGATGGTAATTCCCTAGAAATAAATTCATGCTTTAAAACACTAATAAAAAACATAGTGTGCTGGATCTTATCTTCAATGGGATGTTGATGAACCCTCTTTGAAAAGTTTTTGGGGGACGTGTGTACATATATTATCAAGATCACCGATATGAGATATGTGATAACCCCATAAATTGGAACTATCTTACCAATTGACAATTGACCCTCTTTCTTATTGTAATTATTTTGACACACACACACACACATATATATATATATATATTATATGTTCTGTAAAACTTATTTACACAAGCCTATTGATTTATATAAATATTTTTATATAAATTTTTTACTTAATCCATTGATTGAAATGTTTCCATTAATCAAAATTAATATTATATTTTTTTTAGAATATGAATTTTTACTTCTAGTATTGTTTTATGAAATTTTGAAGCATTATTTGGATTATTTATCAATACATATTATTATGGAATAGTTGGTGAGACAATATGGGAATTTTAAATCACATACTACCATTTCCTTATAGCGTTTATAGATTTAATTATTCCAAGTTTGAGCAAAGGGAAAGCATCACTTAGAGGTGGTGTTTGTTGATCTTCTGTTCTTGGAGTTCAATGTCCATTGTTACTTGGGTTGTTTATCTTTTCTTTATAGTACAATCATGATTTACTATTTGGGTGTTTATACACCTGTTTGACTTCTAGTACTTTTCTCCCTTTGGTGTTTTCTTATGAGCATACTAATATGTATCTAATTCTTCCACTGTTTTTGTGGAAAAACTATACACTATTTTATATTGAATGATGACAGGTGCTAGTAGCCAACACATAGAGATCGGGAATTCCCTTTAGGCTATACCAGTGTCGGCTTGGGTGTTAGGGTACTATGTTATCAGTTATGGTTCATGAAATCCCTCCACTTGTGATTCATTTCAGTTTCACAAAAACACAAAGTCCGTCAAATAAAAAGGAGAGATAAAAATGAAAAAATTTCTTTATCATTCATCAGAAGGAGGTCTTATGTATGCCATGGTGCGAACCTAGCCGAATATTAATCAGGATGTTGGATTTTTTTATAAATTCATGTAAAATCATGGAATAGAAAATTAAAATGTGGTCAAATGGATATTGATCTATCTTTGAGGTACATCTAGTCATTGTTTATGTTTTGGAAGTGGAAAAATATTTTTGGAAGGATAGATAGATACAAATATGGATGGAGATGTAAAGACGAGGAAATAAATATCTAGGTACCTATTATAATTTTGGGGGATGCATTCTCATGTAAATTAGGACTACATAATTTTGATTCCTTGAATACTACAGAATCAGAGTATATCACAGCTACTAAAGGCTACAAGAAGATGCTATATATGATAAAGGTTTTATAGGATCTGTGATATAGTTAGGATAATTATATTTTCTATTGTGATATTTCATGTGAAATTCATCTCAATCGAAACTAAAAATTTCATTCCAAATATAAAAAAATCAATGTTTTACACCACTGGATCTAAAATGGGTTTGAAAACATATTTTTGAATGTTGAGAAACTCTGCAATAATGATAATGGGGGAGATATGATGAAAAACGGTCTTTTAAAACAGAAACTGGAAGCCTGAAAGGAGACTAATGGTCTAGATTGTAACCTAAATTGGTCATGAGGGGGGCCCTTTGTGGGGGAAACACCAAATTTAGCGAGTAATTTTTGGGATTTTTTTAGCTAAAATGTATTTCTGATGTTGGAAACCAACCAAGCTATACGTGGTGGATACACGAAAACTAGTGACCGGAGTTTTCTCAAGGGAAGATGAAGTTAATGAACTGGCATCAAATCATTAATTTTTTCCTTCAATATAATGAATACTCACCTCCTATAATATGTATTTTTTTGGCATTCTATGATGTTTTATCTAGATAATATACTAATAGAAATGATCCCTTTTCACCCCTAGATGTAGACGCCGGTGATCCCCGTAAAATTGTATGCCCTTCATTTTCCACATCAGTTTTGAAGTTATTTCATATATAGGGTGTTCCCCCTCCCCTACATATTCTATTTTAGAGCATGTTAAATGTTTTTTAACCTACTACTCATGCTAATAGTTGGACCATGCTAGAGAAGGGGGGTCCTGATACTGGATGATGTGAATTAGTGCTAGCTGAAGAGGCCTTGGATGGGGGATGGTGTTGAGTATGACCTACCGGGGTGCTTTGAGGTGATGTCCAAATCTGCTACTAGTTGAGGAATGGATATACCTTCTGTGTGGGATGAAACAATAAGTGTCAAGAGGGATACATAGTGTGGGTTTTAGTCTAGGCACAATTAAATTGTATTTGAGCCATGGGCTGAACTACTCTCATATGGAGTGGTGAGGATAGATGCATATATGCATTAATGTTGGCTGAATGGGTTGAGATGGTTTGGTCTTGTTACTCTAAATCCCATCTCAAAATGTATTTAGACCAACATGAATTTATCAAAAAACAATATATATATATATATATATATAGGTATCTGATTAAATAATTGCAAATTCCCAAAATATCACTTCAATAAATACACAAGTAAAAAAGGTATTTCACAGAAAAAGATCAAAAAACCATTAAAAATATATTAGATCAAGACAATAAATTTCCAAATACATATGTATCACATTAAAACCAAAAAAAACAAAATTTAATTATTTATCTAAAGCACATGAAAAAATTTAAATGTTGTATTACATGGTTTTCAAAATGGTTTAACAGAATTAGTGAAATGGATTACCTTTGAAATATAAAAAACCTATTTTTAACACCCCATTCTCATCTGTTACTCCTTAGAAAAATATCATACACTGTAATCCCAAAAAATGAAAACCAGCATGCAGATTGTAAAGAAAATAGCTTTAACCCATGTTTTATTTTATCCCAAGGAAAAAAAATTAAAAAATAATTTTTCAAAACATTAAATATGAATATTAATTTAGTTAAATTTCAAAGTGTACATCTATTTAAAATAGTATCACATCAAAATATAATGAAAAAATGATAGATTATCAGTTATCATTTAAAATTCAGCACAGTTCCGATTTTATAATATGCACATGTACTCTACATGCTACTTCAATAGTTAAATTATAAATTAAGAACCTAATAGATTTAAAAGATAGTATCATAGTCATTTCTTGATTCATAATTTCATTAAAATTTCCAAAAATTAGCCAAAAATATTCAAGTATCAACATATTTCCTAATACACACCCAAATTAGATGGACCTAAGTAGTTAAAATCTGTGGAGAAAATGCATCAAGAACCTCAATTATATTGAAATATCACATGTCAAAAATCATATATCTAATCCATTGTTCACACATAAGTTAAAATAAAGATGGTTTAAAGAATTATTTTAAAAATTAAATCAATCTATTCTTGTATATGAATTAAATTTTCCTCGCGTTTTCAATTTTTTTCAATTTCATTTATTCACCCATGTAACATGTCACAACCTAACTTATAATGAATTTATATCACACAAATCTCGAGTGAAAAATATATGAAAAGTTATGATCAGCTCAAAATAACACATATAATATCATAATCATGGTTAAATCATAAATTATCCACACTATAGAAGTTATGCTCTCCTCATCTATGTAGATGTATTCTGATCCCTGATTATGTTGCACTGATCAATCTATGCTCTTCAATTTCTCCTTTTGGGTTCGACCAAATTCCTTCTAGTTATAGCTTCTGCTTCTAATTCTTCTTCTAAGTCAACATCATGATGTGACTCCTGAGATTTTTGAATATCTTCCTCTATCAATGTATTAGCATTTGTTCCATGTTCACATTCTTCCTCATCTTCTATCACATCAGTATAAGATTTCCTTGAAGCAATCAGATTTTTGTCTTCAATGATCTTAACATCAATACTCTCTACTATTCCTCCCAAGAGCTTATTGAAACACTTGTTGTTTTTTCTATTCTTTGAGTATCCTAGAAATATTCCTTCATTTGCATTGTCACCATACTTACCTTGATTTCCTTCTTTGCTTAGGATGAAACATTTGCTTCCAAAAACATGAAAATATTTCAATGAGGGATTTATTCCATGACACAATTAATATGGTGTCTTTGTCTCACCCATATATAGCCCTGTTTGGTTTTGAATATACACTGCAGCATGAACTTACTCTTTCTTGTAATTTCATGGAATAAGTCTCTCAATCAGCGTAGTTCTAGCCATGTTATTTACATGTCTATTCCTACACTCAACAACTCCATTTCACTGTGGAGTTATCATAGTAGCTACATCATGTTGTATCCCATGTTTCTCTATGTGATTTTCAAAATAAATGGACATGTATTCCCCTCCATTGGAAAATCAAAACACTTTGATTGGTCATCTAGTATCATTCTCGTTGATTCAACGATATGTTTTCATGCAGTCAATCACGTGTCATTTCTTGTGTATAACCATTACACATTCTATTATACTGTAATAATCTATGAAAAAGATGAAGTATATTTATCCATGAGTTCTAGCAACATTAATCGGGCTACATACGTATGTATTAATGAGATCTCTAAGATGAGATGCCCCTTTCTTCTTTGGATGATATGAACTGCAGACCAGTTTCCCTCGAAAGTATGCATCACAAGTCTTTTCTCATTCATGCTTCAAATTAAGGATATTGATAAATATATTAATCTTATATATATTTTCCATGTCTCATTGATTGATGTTCCCCAATTTCTGATGCCATAAGTTGTTTTCTTCTTCAACTATTAAGTATAAAAGGTTCTCTTTGTTGTCAAGATGATATAAGTTTCCATATGTTCTACATCCTTTCATGAGAGAATTCCAAGACTTCCCTCTTATAGTATATCCCTTATGATTTAATGTCATAATAAATCCTGATTCATAGAGTTTACTCACACTCAGAAGAATGTGACACAAACCATCTATATATATAACTTTAGTTTTCTTCAGCTCTCCATTATCCAGCTCATTACATCCACTACCTTTTATCATCAAGGTACCATTGTTACCGAACCTCACTGTTCAATCAACATTTTTCTTGAAATTTTTTAATAGGTATTCATTACCCATCATGTGGGATGAACATACACTATCAAGAATCCAGGTGTGGTTGTTCTTTATAGCTTTGAGGGCGACTTCTGCGATGTTGGATTTTTCAGTTTTCCTCTTTTCATTCCATGTGATATTGGATTGAGTTTAGGACCCTGATGGCCTTTCAATTCTCTCTACAATGTACATGGGTGATTCATATTCAAATTCTTCATCCATAGGAGAAACCTATTGGAATAGCATCATCGTCAGGTTGACGAGTATTGACTCATCTCTGAGCATTCAATGAATTTATCCAGTCATATCTCTTCCTAAAATACATATCATTATGTCCAAAGTTGGAATAGTGAAAAACATATCCATAGAAATTATTTCTTCTATAAGAAGTAAGATATGAATATGTATCCATTTGTTGAAAAACAAACTCTTCCTCATTTATATAGATCCTTTCCTCTTCGCAGTATGACATGGTATGGCCTGGTAAGCCAAAAAACTAACAATTTGTGAATGTAAGTGTCTTCTCAGTTCTATTTCTCCTCGTGACTTCTTCCTTAGTAAAATAGTTTAACTCCATATCATTTCTAGAAACTCGAGGATAATCTTTAGTTCTCATTTTAGTTTGATTTAAGGGTTTCTTTTTCATCACTTCTAGAGTCTTTTCAACATGATCAACCTTCAACTTGCCTTTATTTGGGTTCACTTAATTTATATCCTTTGATGATTTAGCATCACAACCAATTCCACTATTCCTCATGCATGTGGGTCTTTGATCACTCGCGATCTTTTCAACTCCATCAGAACCATGTTTTGATTTCTCTAGCTACTCAGCATCCGAGAACCTTCCTAATTGTATTTTATTATATTCTTATTTAGAAATTGATTCTATTTCAAATTTACTTCTTAGATAAATAAATTATTCTTTGAGTGCTTCAATGGTTTTGGACTTCTCCTCCTATCTCGTGGTAAGGCCATTGATGACCTTTTCTTATTCTTCAATTCAGATATTTTGTTCCACAACATCATCATTTCTTTCAAGGATTGATAATTGAACTTTCACCAGTTCTTCCAGTTGATCAATTTCTACTTCCAGCTAATCAATATATTCTAAAGATTTCTACTCCATTTCATTCCTCTTATTTCATATCATACATTTATTCTCAATCTTATTAAAAGAATCCATAAGTTGCAACTTGGGATCGGCATCAGTATTCAACATATTATCTCTAGCATTAGGTGTCAATGGTTCTAACATTTAAATGGTATCCATAATGGAATCATGGTTCACAGATTTTAATTCTCCTTCCTCTTCTTCAAAGAGTTCATTTTCATCATCTTCTTCATCACAAAAAAAAAACTCTTCTGATGAAATATCTTTCCATATTTAAAATATTTTTTTATAAAAAAACTTTTTTGAGTCTTTTGAATGTTTTCATATTCGTTTTCTTCATCATTTAACTTTATTGGGAAACGAGAGGCTATGTTCCCAACTCTTCTATAGCAAAAACAAGAAAGAGGTAGCATGCCTTCAAATTTCCTTGTTCCCTTAATGATTTTCATGGAAATGAGAGAATGAACATATTTTTCATCATCATATTCATCAAGAAAATATCCTAAAAATTATATTTTTTTCTATGGCTTTGAATTTTATTTACTTTCATACAAGAGTCGTAGCTTCTTCTAGTTTGATTCTCATTTCATATGTCGATATATTGATCTACAGATCATCCACTGAGAGTGTGGAGAGATCACTTTTCTAATGGGATTACACCTTTTCATTGTAAAGGGATGTAATTCTTCTCAATATTTTCTTTACTATGTCAATGTCTTTAATTTCTTCACCCAAAACTTTGATTGATCCTAGAACATTTGTAATTCGATTAAAAAAGGATTATGCATTCTCATTTGGGTTCATCTTCAGATCATCAAACCTGTTGTGTAGTACTTGATGTTTCTCCTTATTTACTTGACTATATCCCTCATAAATATTCTCTAGTTTATCCCACATTGACTGGGAAAATGTTAAACTCATTACCTTTAGATAAATCTGTTCAATAAGTGATGCAGTGAGAGCATTCTGTGCTTTTACATCAGCATCATGCAATTTCCTGTCTATATCTTTCATTGACAGTCATGTAGGATCAGTGACTTGTATTCCCTACGTAGTAAAAACTAAGACCCCCATTCCAAGAGATCATAGATGATATCTCATCCTGTTCTTCCATACCTGAAAGTTACTTCCATCAAAAAATGAACTCCCCTGACATTCACTGTAATCTCCATGTCGAAAAAAGGACAAATTTTACACCAGCAACATCCCCCTGATTCCACTTGAAGGACCTCGAAACACCTTGATAGGGGAGGGGTGAATCTGGGTGTCAACGTTTTCTTTTAAATAGATGGATCTTATTCCCATGCTAGTAGGAAACCATCAAACCTATCTAAAGAGGAGGTGCAGAAAATAAAAAATCATACACAATGCAAGGACACATCAATTTTACTTTGTTCGCCACTAAGGGTTGCGTCTAAGGATCGTACTCCAATATTGGGTCGGTTGTACAAAAAACCACTAATATTCACAAGTTGTTGATTTTAAGAGATTAGCACACTCACTCTATGCCAGGTGCACTACCTTTATAGGGTTTTAGGGATAACACACTGCATCCCTTAGATCACTTCTGTTGACTACCCCTTCCTCATTATGCTTGGAGAATCTTCACTTAGTTTAACGACTTGAAGGTCACTACAAAGGTTCAGTAATAAATCATGCATCATCAACTATAAATGGGTGATCTATTGATGTCTTCTAATCACCCACAGATGTAATTTATTTTCCCGTACACTGTTATGTCATAGAAATTAATTTCGCAAACTTATTTGGTCAATTTTAAGGCTTCCTTGGGTGTTCTGCATAACACTGATGTTTCAAGTACTGCTATTGTTTTCGCATACCATCCAGCTCCTCCAAGTATCATCCAGCTCGTCTCCAAACCTCCCTTGTCAGTGTACTTCCCTACTCTGTGTACTACACCACTTCTCCATGTACTGTCCTTCTCAGCATATTACCTTGCTCCTCTACGTACTATGTGAGCATCATGAGAGAACCACATTCTCTTATGCAGATAGTTTTCATTATGTTCATAATTCCCTCTGTGTACCATCTTCTCCACCATGAGCCACTTCAGACTTCACTGGATTTCTTCCCAAAATTTTAATCTCCAATATCGTCACTTAAGAAAGGGGATTACTAATCCTTAAATAGGCACAAAATCCACAAATTTTTCTAATCCAGTTTACTCAAATTTTCAGTGTGGGAAAATTTTCATAGTATATTTAACTCTATTTGTGTAAAGCTAGCCTCCACTACATACTACTCATTTTTCGTGAACTGCAGTAATCACGCCAACCTTCAGCACTTCGCGTACCGCATGACTTCACCATGTACCATTGTTGCTAAACATTTTTCATTTCAACCTTCACCATTCATGTACCGCATGTCTTCACCGCGTACCATTGCTTTAAACTATTTTTAGTTATGTGCACCACTCCGCATACCATTCCCACTACCTAGAATGATGTCGCAAACCATTCTCGGAACATGGTATGTAGTCCATTTTCCAAGGTATGTGCTTCCCTTATTTTTCTAATTTTCTTTGTCATTTACCATACCATCAACATCTATCTGAAAAACCTTTGGTTACCAACAAAAAACTCTTGATTTTGAGGCCTAAAAATTTGGCAAACACTAGGAAACTATGAAACCTTCAATACTGCTTTCAGCCTCAATCTATGACTTCATTTTTTGTAAACTCTCTAGTCATCCATGTGCAGATTGACAAAAAAATCAAACCAAAATCCATTATTATCAACGAAAAGCTTTGGTTCTGACACATACTTAGCATGATCCCCATCCAAAAAGTTCACAAAAACTTTTCTACAATATAAGATTCATGTTTCATACCTTCTTGTGGTGTTACATCCCCCACGAATCCCTATGAGATCAATGATATTTTCATCTGTTCCTACAGGAGGCTGTAGACTTCTGAGCCGATGGATGACACTGACTAATTCCTTTGTCCATCGGTCTGGATGACAATGTATTATTTATCACTTTAATATAAGAAACACATATTTTCTATATTTTTTATTTCATTTTTTTGCACTGGACTTGTGTTTCTCTTTTCTATAATTTTATATTCGTCAGACATACCAAACTTCATTATTTTCCCTTACATCATTTATCTGAGTTATGTTACCCTGATATTTTTAGTATGAACCTACTAATATTTTTAAATCAAAATTGGTTAACCTTTATTCACAAATGGTTTATTTAGCGTAGGTATTTTTTTATAATTTTTTTTCAGGTAGCACAATTTACAATCAACTTCCAAAAAGATTCCCCATGGCATGAATTTCACAACAGAGAGTTCTCAATTCCATATTTTCTATTCCTAAAAAGAAATTTCAATTTTATCGGTAATACAATTTATTTATATACCATAATTATTTGAATAATTGTGTATATACTACCTCATTTTAAGCATAGAGGGGGGGGGTCTTTTTAAGCTTTACTATCAATAAACATGGATTATTTCTTATCTTAATTAGGCTAGGAGAAATTTTTCATTAAAAGAATGATTGAAAATTTAAATCTCAATAAATCCATTTAAATAAAAGTCAATGTTATGTTGGAGATTTTTGAAATCCATTTTTTATTCTTTTTTAGATTTTTCACATGATTACTAAGTTGTGTACTTTATTTTAATTTTTTTAATCTTGAAATTTCTTTTGATTAACTTATTACTGGATATTATTCCCAGAATGATTTTTAGTTACTTCTTGTATACTCCCATACTTATATAAGATTTTATAATTACACTATCATATTCATTTTGGATCATATTTCTTGAGAGATAATTGGGATATTAAAACCAATTAGAACTTACATTGAGATCTTCTTGAGGCTTTGATTAAACAAATACACTTTTAAAATGATTGAGGAAATATTTGTAAGACATTTTTCTTGAGATAAACCTTTACAAATTTCCTTATTTTTCTAATAATATCCATGAATAAGATTTTTAGGATAGATCCAATTCAAGCATATTATCCATTATCACCTCATTCTTGGTATAATGCTGGATTTTCTTTTGAATAAGTGTGGGAAATTTTCACTATTTATGGAAATAGGAGGTTGATAATATGGAGATGTATAATGATTCATTCACTAGATTTTTATGATATGGTCTATGATTACTTTTGTAATATTCTACGCCTATCCTATTCCATAAAAAAGGAAACCTAAAAAAATGGGTTGAGTATTAAGAAGGTAAAAAATCAACATTTCTAGACCAATGAATCCAATGATGGATCATATGTGGTTTAGTGATGGATGAAATATTTGGCCTAAACAGTATTTTCATAAAATAAATAAATAAATGAAAAAGTTACATTCTTGGTGTTTACATGATATATTCATGGACCCACTTTGACCTTTTTAGATCATAGACACATTTTTTCTTGGAGGAGTTGCTTCATTTAATGTTCATGATAATAATGTATTTTACATTGGAGATTACCCTTATCTTGAAATTTATTGTCCTCATTTTCTCACCTACCCTCAGGCTCAGAGACATTATAACCTTGTTGCTGAAGACCACATTATTAATTTTTAATTTTATTTACAATGTGTAGATCGTAGAACCAAAAAAATCCTATGGTTATGAACTTATATATAGTGTACGAGTAGAACATCAGCTATATTTCACCTTGAGTGTTGATTGAAAATTAATTTTGTTGTAAATTGAAAAAAGGATATTGATTCTGAGGAATAATTATGAAATTGTAATTAAAAAAAAGTAATCTGAAAAAAACATGAAAATTATGCATGAATGGATTTCTGTACAAGATTGATTATGGAAGTCTTACTTTTTCTGCTTACATGTATTTTTATTTTCCTAGTTTAACTTCATGTTTCCTATTTAATGAGTGTTTTATTTGGAATCCCCATTGAGTTGATTTTTTTCGTGAGGACAAGAATTTGTTCAGGGGTGGTAGAATTTCATAAGTCAAATATATATGTATTAGATACATTTATTTAATGTTAAATCATTCTTTAATTGATAATAATATATTGTTTTGATGAATACTTATAAAAATTAGTAATTCGAGACTCAAATAATGAATGTTGGAAAAACAAAAAAAATCACATCATCAATCTGAAGTACATGACATGTACGCCTCAAGCACACCACCCACTAGCTAAAATAACTAGCTATGAATCACTAATACAAGGCATGAACCAAGTACTTGATGTGTATCATAACTAAAAATCTTGAAATATTCAAATCCAAAATCAGAATATTACCCGGTTGGAACTCATTACATGACATGAGAAGTTCAAAACCTAGTTGTCCCTAAAGACTCAAGTTGAAAATCCCTGAAGATCCAAAATATTTGAAGGCTTTGGATGATTTGAAGTAAACAATGTGAAAAATTATTGCACATCATGTCTGTTTCAAATAATAATATACTTAATGTAGTACACAATGTGAACCAATTACATGTTGAGTACCTTTCGAGATCTTCAAATATTTTAGTGCTCTCTACATGAAGAAGACCGCTCAGAGTTCGGATAATTTTTATTATTTCCTTTCATTCATATCCATTTTTATTCTATTTTCAATTTCATATATCTCTACATATTTATTTTATTATTCTACACATTATTTTGTTTCCTCTATCAATAACAAGATGCATTTATTGGTCATTATTACTCCAATATTCTATTTCCAATCCTATTTGCTGTGGAAATTAAATTATATCTACATTATTTGTTGATTCATCATTCAAGTTAGTATTTAATTGATTTATCATGATTTTAATTTTGGAGTGATTTTATTTTATTCTATAATTTTTTATTCCAAAAAATTTGTGATCTATTTCGCCATTTTCAATTAATTCCATCATGCATGGATAACCTAATTCGGATTAGGGGTTGAGAGTAGGTGTGTTTGAACCTAATGAATATCTAAAATAGAAATTGGGAAACCTTAGGTCTAGTCACCATTTTAAAAAATAAATTCAATCTCATTCTCTTGAACTATCCCTAAAAATATAAGGGGAAATTAGAAAGACCACGACCTAGTTAGAGAAGATCAGGGAATGACTAATAAAATGTAATTCTTTTTTTCCTATAATCCAAGATTCCTACACTTAGGTTTTCAATTACTCTAGATCGAGTAGTATTTTAAATCTTATATTGATTAGATTGGTTAGATGAAGATCAATTGGTGTCTGTTCACCACTTTTCATACTATTCAATAGGCCTATCCCATGTTAGATTTTGTATTACCATTTTCCTTTACCCTAAAATTGACCCAAAACCATTCCATTGATCTTTTTTAAGACCCAAGCTACTTAGTTTTAGTTAATCCAAACTAAAGAGACAAAATTTGAGGAATCCCTTAAAATTCACTGACCATTGGTTTTCTTCTATAATCAAGCTGTCTCTATGGGTTCAATCTTGGACTTCCACTTAATACAGTTGACTGTAGTTTGGGTTCTAAATTTCTAATCCGATCAATGCCTAGAGGAATATATAACACCTTCTTGGTACATCAATTTTTGTTTCCAAATCAGATAAAAAATAAAGGAACATAGGGATTCATTATTGTATAATATTGTATGGAATTAGAAAAAATATATTTTGTAATTATTACACACGATTCCCATACTATTTGTTTGTTTCATCTTCTAGTATCCCATATTTATTTACATGAGACTACATTCATTGCACATGATATAGGATGGATGTGGCTTTGGATTTTGATTCGTTAATCTATATATAAACAAAGAAACATAATTATATTATTTTTTCATGAAACATAAAATTATTATAGTATATTTAAAATATATTAAATTTTTTCAAGTGATCCATACCCCATACATTCATTACGGTAGAGGTACACTCGTTTTGATGCAAGTTTCTTATTTTCAACATTCAGTTGATACTTATTAAATTAAAAATTCTTAATCAATGTGACTAATACATGTATATCCATGTACATTATTACTAATCACTATGTACCTAAAATAATTACACCTCATGATGGTCAATAAACACATTCTGTATTTATAGGTTTATCATGTCTACATATATCTGTGGTTGTTGTGGGTTTAATTTCCATTTATCATGCATAAAAAAATTCATCAAAATAATTGTATGAAAGTCTTCATGATACTTTCCAATGACTATTAATAAAAATTTTATTCGATTTTCATATCGTATAAATTAAATTTGTATGGGATAATGAAGTGTAAAACAATATTTCATTAATGTATTTATAAAATTTTTTGGAAATTCTATTAAAATTTTATCCATATCTCTTCCAAAATGATTGTATTCATCATGGGAAAAAAATTGTTCCTTATATATACAGCAATCATTTTGTGAATTCGAGTGGTGACCCAAATGTAATTAATGAAAATAGTCTTGTAGGGGTTAACAGTCTAGTCATGTGCATTCTATCCATCTTTGAATTTAATTCCTCAGCTTCTCACCTCAATATTTTTTGTTAAGGACATCATCCTACGTTTCTTCTATTTTTTATCAGACATAGTTTATCCAAATTATACCATTTATTTTGTTTCAATATTATCATTATTTTGTTCCCAAAGATAAGTAGCATCATCATGTGGAGAAACCCATTTTTCCTCTAGATTAAGAGCATCATCGTGTTGAGAAACCTATAGTTCCTAATGTATAGAAGTATTGACATGTAGAGAATCCATTATCTATAGAATTGGTTGAATATATAATTTATATTACATAAATAAAGTAGTGAACACATAATACTATGAGGTGAATTGATGTATATTTAAAAAACATTAACCTAATTATTGAACACTCTTTTTTTTCTTTAATGGTGGAAGAGATTTTACCCCTCTTTCGAGTATCTAGATCCTCTCATTATGGTCTCTTCTAACATTCATGACCCATCTACATTGGGAACACTATGAAATGATCATGATGTCCCAATGAAAGGGTCATCCTCAGTTGAATTAACACACAACCATGATGTGGTTTTGGTTGATAATAGAACTATTTACCACTTTCCTTTTATAGGATGTGGGACATAAAATACTTATATTTCTTTTGATTTCATTATGAATGGTATATATTTATACCCTTATTTTCTAAAGTCCACTTTCAAAAATCCCAATTCATCATTTTTAAATGCACTCCTATTATTAAACCACTTGTATTGAAAAATTACCACAAGGAATTTTGTATAATCCAACTCCCATATTGGCTCGATGATGCCAAAGTATGTCATATTTTCATAACTTTGATTTTTTTACTTGGTACCAGATACGTGCATTGATTCTACCACAAGGGTAACTCCACTATTTTTCATTGTACTACATTCAAAATGTTCCATTTTATAGAATGTACATATAATCATTAATTACATGACCATTATTAGATAACATATGCACACTTGTTCCTAAATATGTCCATCGAAATCAATCTATAATTGAATTCACATGTGCAATTGACTCTTAAAAAATATAGTCTCAAAACCATCCTATAAATGGTTGATTATGTATATTTGATAACTAAATATCATCCCTTGATGGATTCAAATACCAAGGAATTACTTTATGGGTTTCAATATATGGCACAACCACTAAACTTTTTTATAAAACGTAAAGGTCAGACTACCCTATCTATGTAATGGTAATTGTGACAATATATATTTTGGAAACTCCTTCACCCACAATTTTTCCAACATGAGAGGATTTTGGTAGACCAATGCTCTCCACATAAGACACGTAGTCGGTACAAAATTCAACGAAGTCCGTAACAATATATCACTCTACAATACAACATTCGGGCTAACTTTAATTTTTGACGTAGCCATTCAAAATATTCATATACCACTCAACTAGGTACATCTATCTATATTTTATAGGACCACATAATCGGACCTCTCTAAACAAGTGAACCATCATATCAAAGAATGTTGATAGAATGAACATCTAAAATTCACATAAAATAATTTTATAAATTTACATAAATAAATTATATAAATTTCAAACATATTAAAAATATTAAAACTTAACAAACAAAATTGAATAAATATTAGTCTTAAAAATTATAAACATATTTAAAATATTTAGAAATAATTAATAAATATCTATAAATAAATATAAAAAAATTCGAATAAATTATAAAAAATACTATAAATTAATAAATATAAAAATTTAATAAATAATATTAAATGAAAGAATATTTGAAATGAATAAAAAATTTAATAAATTATAAAAAATTATTTTAAAAAGTAAATTCATAAAATTAATTACCGGAATTATAAACACATATAAATGATAAAAAATAAATAAATAAATAATATAAAAAAAAATACTTTTTTTTTTGAAAAAAATAAATTATATCAACTATTTAAATTACAAAAATGAAAAAAAATCATTTTAATAAATAAATTATATAAATTTAAAAAAAAACTTTTAAAACTTAAAAATTAAAAATTTAGAAATTTTAATCATATGAATTACAAAAATATTGAAAATATTAAAACATAATAAATAAATATGTATATATAAATATTAAAATATGAATATATTCTTAAAATATTAAATATTATTAAATATTATAAATGAATAAATAATATTACATTAATTGATATTAGAAATTAATAAGTAAAATTGAATAAAGTACAAAAATATTAAAAAAGTGAATTCATAACATTAATTACATGAATTATAAACACATAAAAATTAAAATTTGATAAATAAATAACACTGTATAAATAAATAATAAAATTATTAAAAACGAATTATATTAACAGTTTAAAGATAAAAATATTAAAATTACATTAAATTTAAATAAGTTAGTTATATGAATTTAAAATATATTAAAAATACTAAAAAATAATAAATAAAATTCATTAAATAGTAATCATTTGAATTACAAACATATTTGAAAATAATAAAATTTAGTAAATAAATATGTATACATAATAAAATATGAATAAATTCCAAATATATTAAAATTTTAAAAATATCAAAGATGAAAAATAATATTAAATTAAATAATATTAATTATTAATAAATAAACATGAATAAATTAAAAAATTATTTTAAATAATTGAATTCATAAAATTAATTACTTGAATTATATATGCATAACAAAAGAATAAGAAAAAATAAATAAATATTATTATGCTTACTAATTATTAATGTATGTTTTGTATTGATTGTATTTAAAAAATAACTCAATTTTTACCTTTATAATTTTTAATTATAATTAAAAATATTATTATCTAATTAATTGTATAAATATTTGAAAATGTTTAAAAAAATTCAAAATTGAATATATTACAAAAAATATTTAACAAATAATTATTTAAAAATAATAAATATTAAAAATGAATAAATATTGAAAAATATTAAAAATGTAGAAATATTAAAAATAAATAAATAATATTAAATGAATAAACTAACATACACATTACATACATAAAAATACGCACATACATATGCATGGACATACACTTGCACATAAATACACATACACATACACACGTATACATGCATATACACATACATATACATACACACATGTATATAGGAACACATACATGCAATTACATACACGTACATATACATACATAAACATACATTTGCATATATAAACATAATATATAGACGTGCACATACATACACCTATACACATATACATTCATATCAGAACACACACACACACATGCACATACATCCACATGCATACAGATACCCATACACAAACATGTACACATACACGTACTTGCATACACATACATATGAACACAAACACACATATGAATAAACACACACATACACAAACATTCATTTATATAAACACACACACACATACAGAACACATATATACACATGAAACACATTCAAACACATACATACATACATATGCATACACATTCATATATACAAACACATACATCCACATGCATAAAGATGCATACAAATACATACAAATATATGTTCATATTTCAAATTATTTAATATGAATATAAAAATATACATTCAAATATAAACTACATTTAAATAAATATATATTCATTTATATGTTTATATAAACATTTTGAAATTAATTTAAATAAATATATTATTAAACTTCATAATTGATTAATATATATTTGATATTTTTTATATACATAATTATTAAAATAAGATTGATAAAAATATTTTATTATAATATTGCTACATAAATTATATATATATATATTATATTTACATATATATTTATGGTTACATAAATCACATATATATATATGTATAGTTATTCACAGTTCCATTTATCAATACTTTTTAGTGCTGTGAAAGGGAGGGGTTTTTATTAGCACTAAGAAAAGCGCTGACAAAACAATATCTTCATAAGTGCTAAAAAAGTGTTGAAAAATGTACCATTTAATCTATGATAATTTTTTCACTGATAAAGGTTAGTGCATAATAAATGATAATATGTAGCAGTGGTTGAAATAATAATATTTAATTACAGGTATACTAGGAATTTTATTGTATATTTTAAAGATGTATATTCATAGTTAGTTGGTTTTGTTTTTTATTTGAAGAAATAATGGTGTATATATTTAATGTGAAATATAATTTCAACTAATAGTTTCAAAAAAATAGCCAAATTCTTATGTTTTATTATGTTTCATGGTGGTGAAATAGTATAATATCGTCATGTGATATCATATATTGGCGGTCCTGTAAATTTAGTAAATCCTACGAGATGTGACACAATGAGCACAACAAATAGTGAAATTTACAATGGATTGAATCTTATTGAGAATGAATGTAAATAATTTTATGCTAATAAATTTCCTCAAAATATGGATGATCTATTTCATATGTGTCACAATTGTTTTGATAAAAAATATTTGAGATTTTCTAATGAAAAATTCCAAGATCATGGAAAGCTATGTTTGATAAAATATTATATTTAGGTACATAAAATTGTATATACCACCAAAATCAATAACATATATACTAGTCAATCATAGATTTACTGAGAAGTATGTGTTTACATCATAATTGGTTGTTCGAGGTGGATTGAGTGAATAAAATACATGTAGAGAAGATAATACAAATTTACATAATAGTTCTTATAGATGTTCCTACAAAAACTATTATTATAACTTATCCATATATGGATGAAATTAATTATTCATAGGATGATTATTTTGAGTACGAGTAAGTATCATAAAAAAACAAGAGACAATGTCGGTGGATAATCTAGAAATAGAAAAAACAAAGTCACATAAAACATCACATTATATCACACCAGTTGCATATGAGATGGATTGGGATGTGGCGATATTGACAACCAAGTTTCCAAGTATCTTCTAATAAATCAATATTGGAGGTATTGAGGTTGAATTGCTCGTTGGAAGAAAAATTGAGAGAAAAGTGGCTTTACCAGAAGTTATAAAGCATTACCAAGTGAATATAAATTAAATCTAACACTTATATGAATCTATGAGATATACATTTTCTATAAAATACCAATTTTTTGGTGACACATTCAAGATGCGATTTCTGGATAACCTCATTAGAAATTCATCTTATTACAAAATTTAAAAAATTTCTAGACCACACGCCTGATTAAATCAAAGGATGACTCAAGATCCTAGATACCTTGAATCTATATTCCTATTATTCCTTATTATTGGTATGATCATAGTTAATTTGGATGTTCATGTTGAGTGTATATTGGAATTCATAGAGAGTGAGCATGGATTTAAAATCATATATAGGAATGTATGACTTGAAAAATAGAAAGCTATAGAGAAGGTTTATAGTTAACGGGGAAAATAATTTCTGGTGTTACCTTATTGGATCAATTGATTAGTTTAAATTGGTTATGATTTTATCAATTTTAAAAAGTAGAGCATGTGGTGAAAAATTGTGTTACTATAGATAAGGTTCAATTTTTTTAGATATTACAGGTTTTCCTTCAATACACCAAAACTTCCCCTCTTTGAAAAAAATTCATACAAGTGAATGAACCATTATTATATTGAATGTATAACAGATTTCCATTGATTTCCACCACTTAGGATGAAAATAGATTCTCATTGCCACTTCAATCATCAATGCCATAGAAGGATAACCTGGACTCTTAGAGTTTGTTTCTATCTTTTATGCATTTTCATGTCACTGATAGGATAGTAATACTCCTTATTTCATATCATTATCATGTTATGAAGTAAGTGGTGAAGATCAAGGATAGTGTTTATCTACTCCCCAATTCCCACCATCATTACTACATGAGGCATACTACCAACAATGTACAGACAAAATTTCATTATGAAAATGGAAAAAAGGAATTAATCAATTTTGGTATTGGATCAAATCTAATACACATTTAGTTCTTATTATAATATTTTATAGTTTTTCTATCATTTAGATTTTTACAATTAATTTACAAACTACGAACCAATAAAATATATTTTCATTAAATTATTTAAATAAATAAGAAGAAAAAATGAGTTTGTATATAAGTACATGATTAACATTATAAAGTAGAAATGATTATAAGCATTTGATTAAGGGAAGAGATAAGGGAACATGAGTGAAAACATTGTTCAATACATCGATAATTCATTTAAGGGGTTTATAAAATCAAAAAACATAGGATTTTTTCCTTATAAAATTTTCAATTTTCTTTAATTATTTTTTGATAGATCAGAGGATGTGGAGAATGAACTATTTCAGTGTCATCGATGCATCATAAATTTTAGAAATTAGTTTTATGGAAATAAAAATCATGACACATCATAGAAGGTGTATTATTTTCACTGGAGGATAATATGGGTTTATTTTTAATTGTTCTGGGATCCATTGACTGATGTTAGTGGCCGAACGATGATAGTTATTCTAGAAAAGCACAGATGTGAATGATGTTATTTTTAAAAATAAAAGATCGATTGTTCATATGTACTTGAATCATGTTCCCATATTCACCTATAATGTGAGAGTTATATCAATAAAACATATATAATTGACACATTGTGGGATTTTATAGTGGAGAGTTGATCTTGATTAGAGATGTATCAGTATTAAAGGACTCTCTACAACTTCCAATTGTAGTCTTGAATCTATCATGGTTGTGGGTAAAGGGTCGTTCAAAATCTACATGTATAAGAAATTAAATGGATTGTCCATAGGAGAAACATATATGAAAATTATGTATTCAGTGTAGTATATAGGGTTATAATTACAAAAATTCCCTTAGAATGATAACATTGAGGGTTCATCATCATTAAAGGTGTGATTTTTTTAGATCAGTTGATTTTTGTATTTTTTTTAATTTTCCCCATATAATGGTTTATTAGGTGAAGAATTTCATTTTATAATTTTTTATTCCACTTGAAATATATATTATATAAAATATTTTTATTTTTTCTATTTTTTATCCATTTACATAGATGGAATAAACTCAACTATATTTAGGCCCCAATGATCCCATGCTTCTTATAGCACAGAGTGAGTATATATGAAAACATTTATAGGACATTAGAGGAGAGTAGATACAAAAAGTCCAAATGACCAACCACTTTCTCCATGAGAGCCCACATGGTTTTATTGTCCATTATTTGTGACAGTTTGGATTCTATAGGTTTAGAATTTGTTGGTATATTTTGATTTATATTTTTATTTTCTATACTTTTGTTAGTCACTATTTACCAGATACCCATACATTTCATATGTCTCAAGGGGATAGGACAATTACGTTACAAGAAGTATCCATATTTTTATGCCTTCCTATGTATGGTGAAACTATTATGGATCCAATTATATACATATGAGAGTAAATTTTACATACATATTTAGATATACTATTACAAAACGTGCTAGGAACCCTTAGAGGAGGTTAGTCATTGATGCCTTGGATGGACACCCATTTTAGCCCAATTGTTCATGATGTAGATGAGGTGACATTGTAGAGATAATCATGATTATATATTTTGTGATTTATTTTTGGTAATTTATTTATATATAAATTTCGATCATATTTTAACCTGATGCACCTACTTTGATTGGGTATTTGAGCATTTTGGTTGGTATAACTATGGTTCAACATGTCTTGCGCATATATACAATGAACTATGTATGGAATTACACACGGTGGTGAAGGAGTTAGCTAGTTGTTTTTTTTATAGGTTTGGTTATAGACATGATTCCCTACAATTTCACCTTGGTTTGTAATTGGTTTAATGTTTAATGCATTGTGTATGGGTCCTCTAGCTTTTTAGTGCTTTAATATTTTAATGCACAAATTTATTAAAACCTTATATACTAACTATATGATTTATGAAATTTTGTTACATATAATTTATAGGTGGAGGTAATCCAAGATGTGTGTATATATATAAACCCACACATTCCATTTCGAGCTACTATCTTCTATCTGATCATCTTTCCATCGATGAGGTATGTATGAATCACCATTGATATAATTACTTGTTCATTGTTTTATGAAATGACCAAATTTATTTCTGTTCTTATAGATTTATTGGAGTCCATATGGAAGGAATGTTATGGTATATATTTCTGATTATGGTACCATGAGTTTGCATCATTCTACTATTGTGGGGTGTAATGTACCAACCAAGGACAATCTGACACATCACTTGATTCGGCTTACCACAAGGCATCAATCACACATCCATGTATTTAAGATACTATAGAATAATAGTGAGGGCATAAACATATACAGTGGGGATATTTTACCCTCATATTAGAGTATAATAATGGAATGAACAATGTAAAATATCTACATAAAAAAGTAGGTACGAAAAAAAATATTTGAATGGTATATCAAATGAAATAAAGAAACATATATTCCTAAAGACTCATTGGAATGATAGTACATAAAGCCTAATCTCCCACCAGGTCAATCAAATATAGTGAAAAAATAAATAAAATAAAATAAAATACAAAAAGATATACTATTATCCCCAAACTGTACTATAATACTCCATGTATGGATGGACTATGAAATTCAGTGGAAATTTTTATTTTTCATTTGGTGATAATTTTAATTTAGAAATGTAAATCAGAATCGAGTTACAAAAATTTTAATATCCTTTAAATGTGTTTTGGATGAGTTTTTATGACTCAGGTGGTGTCTAAGGTTTTTCAAATGATGTTAGGGGAGAACTACAGTGCCAAGGCTGCAGAAAAGTAAAAAAATAAGTTATTCAAAACATGAATTCTCATGCACACCATGAATGGGTTTTATGGGTTGATGATATTTTGTAAAAGAGTGATGGATGAGGAGTTAGAGATATTTCCTAAAAATTCATGGTGTGATACTTGTGGTCATTATGTGAATATGTTTAGTTTTTTTAAAGTTTTAAGAGGGGGATAGCCAACCCTTTGTATTTTATTAGACATGAGTGAATGTGTATGGATTTGGCTAGCGCCTCCTCCATTATTATTTCCCCTTAATACCAGGTGTTTTGGGTGTCTATATAATATCATTAGAGGTATGATTATTCCTACTCCTCTATCCATTCTTATTTTTCCACATAGTCACTAATTTTTAATGTGAACATGTTTAGGGTTCAATTACTATTAAACTATATCATGGTGGAATAATCCATTTCTGATGGTTCTTTCGATCTAACAAGCATGAGAAGAACTTGAGATGAGGTATTCATGTCATCTCAATCTATTTTGGTGAAGGCATACCATCATATAAATTTTCAAAGTGTTGTTGGTGATTTAGGGTAAAATTTTTCATTGATTTGATGAAATAAATTGGTTCTTTTGTAAGGTGTTGGTTTAGGTCCATGTTGAGAGTGGAATACACCTCATTGTGGGTGGTTTCGATATGACGAGATGACTTGGAAAATTTTAGGCATTTTTCTCATATTTAAATTAAAATTGGAAAATAAATTAACACTTATTAAAATTCATTAGTTAATTATAATTTGATTATAATTAATTATTGTGGATGTTTAGGTTATGAGAGAGGGCCTCACATGAATACGAAGTGGCTGAAAGGACTAGGATGAGGTCAATTACGATTTGATGTGATGAACATAAAGTACTTTTAGATTCTATTTGAGAAAGGTGGTTCAAATGTATCTATCCATTTGTATATAAGCATTTTATTTATATGACTGTGATATGTATGGTCTCTACACATTAGGAGATCAACCTATTTAAAATAATTAAGTTCATTAATTAAAAATTGAAAGCCTATGATTGAATTGTATAATGTGACAAAGGACACTACAGGCCCTTAGGTATTGGATGGAAGTATTGAACACCAATGAATGAGAGTATAATTATAATTGTATTCCCTGGGATAAAAGAAACCCATGAGGGGTGGAAGTGAATAATGGAAATGAATTAATGTAACAACCATAAACATAGGATATATAGACACCTCCTTGAAGAGGAGAGTGTGGAAGGGACGTGATTGGCCTGTGTAAGCCCTATGTAATTCTTCATATTCCTTAAATCCTTTGGGCTAATGAGACAAACTTGGGATGATTGTTCATCCCCTAATGATACTTTTATTACTGAGTGAGTAGAATTAGCTAAAATTTATTGTTGGGTTTGATGTTTGGTCTAACCTAGAATAATTTAAATTGGGAATGATATTGATTCCATCTCCATTATGAGACATGCCAAGGTGTCTACTGATACCCCCATGATACTTTTATAATTCTAATGGATTTTAAACCCTCTATGTGATGGGTGTTTACGTAAGAGATGAGGTTGGGATTGAGGGACCATTATGAGGTATCCTAGTCCTGATGAGACCTAGGGGACCTTGGTGGATCACCCAAGGACATGTTGACCCTGAGGGGAGTGTGTGTATGGAAGATGAGTAGATATGATCATGGGCATTACCTTTAAAATAAAATTTATTATTTGAGCCCAATATAACTTTTTTCACCACTACAGGTCATTCCCATGAGAAGATAACCTTTTTATGTGAGACTGGATCAAGAATATGGCTAGCCCCGATGTGATGTTATAGGAGGGAGTAAATCCCTTCAAGATGCATTCAAATGCATGGGATGTATTGGATTATCTCCCTAGGTCCGCACATTTATCCCGATACTATGGAAAATAAAGGGTGATACCCCTTTGGTTCGACGACAATGGCCAATTACTATGGAACACCAATAGTGATACCCCTTGGGTTATGTCATGACTCCTGATGTTTTGGAACACTGAGGGTGATACCTCATGGGTTAGAGTATGATTCTTAATATCTTAAAACCCTAAGGGCGATACCACTTTTGTTTTTAAATGATGTTTGGTGCTATTTTATTTTTTATGATAACCTTATGGGGATTATCTTGGAGCCCGATGACTTTGGAATACCTAGGATATCACGCAGGGTTTGATGATGATTCTTGATTATATTTTTATATATTCTATGGATCCCCCTATGGATTAAATTTATTCTTGATACAATGGGATACCTAGGGTGATCTCCCGGGGGTTGGCATATTCAGCTTATATGGGTTGGAATGATCATTTAACATGCTTATAGATGCTCCAAAACTAGCCGAAGTAGTTTTGGTTTGATCGAGGATACATGAAACAAATTAAAGATATAAAATGGATAATTATTTATTCTTACATAGTTTTATTTATTTAGTTATTTATTAGGAACATATGAAATGTATGCACTGCATAAATATTTTTGTATGAGACTATGCAGTTGGTTCCCTACCTAGATTTAATCACAACCAACTTGGGAAAAGATGATACTTCAGTACCTGAGAATCAATCATTAATGAATGCTTATGATACGTTGATTATTGATATTGGTTCATTAAAGTGGATAGTTTGGATGATAATGGAGATCGAGATGTGGTGAGGCTCAGAGAGTCTAGTAGATCCTCATGTATTTTATTTCTTATTTTATTTGTACATGTGGTTGGCCCGGTGGGTAGAAACTGAGTGTGTATGATTTTATGCTTCCACATCATTTTTTTATTGATGAATGTTTTTATAGAATCTTTTTAATATGATTAATTATTCTTGTGGATGATGTTTTGTGAGTTTATTATTATTAATACCTCTAATATGGGGATATAGTCTCGCCATGATATTACCCTTGACCCACACTACTAATCAGCAGCATCTGGCGTATGGTGAGGCAAGCCCGAGGTCACATGGTGATCCGATTTAGGGAACCAGTGGAGTATCCTATGAATAAAGACTTTATAAAGTGTTATCAAAAATTCATTTTGGATTATATCACAAAATATATCAGGATTTTATATTGACTTACAATTTGGGGAGATGATAGACATGAATCAGAGGAATGTGTGAGATATTATGTTGGATATTAGGCTGGTGTTTCACAAACATCTTTTCCGGTAGTGTGTCTATATATCTAGGGATATGGGATTACTGTTCATGGTTTCTATTGTTAAATTTTTATGTTTTTTACTTAATCTTACACACATTTATTTTGAGATTTATGATTTATGAGTTAATAGATTTTGGATCTTGGATCATTGTAAATAGAAAATTACTTGATTTTTGGATCTTGTCCTGGTGGTAAGAGGATAATTTTCATGTACTATATATGGAATGAAATATTCACAAGACATATTTTTAGTTGTGTCTTTTTTATCACTAATGGTAGAGGGTTTAATAGTCTGTAATGTGAGAGACAATTTATTTTTTGTTTTCCCATATAAATTGAAATGAAAATCCACTCAGCCAAACCATAATATATTTTTATTTTGATAAAATTATATATTGATCTATGTAGAGATGCAGGATGATGAAATTTATGTAGTTACATGGTGTATTAGATGCATAAAGATCCTAGTAGGTTGGTATTGGTATTTTATGCCATGTAATGAACCGCTTGGGAGTGAATGAAATATATATTTGGTTATTTAATGTTCCATTAACAACTTATATGGTATTTTCCCATATACATTGGAATTAAATTATTCTTAACCGAACCATTTGATTGTGGGATTCTCGATAAAGATCATGTAAGGAAAATTACCTTATATATATATTTGTTATAAAATTAGAATATGATCCTCAAGGAGATACTCCTATATGAAGATTCTAAATGAGTATTAACCTAGGATTGTGATTATTTAGTTGGAAATTCTATAGGTTGATTCTAGGTGAGAATATGTGACCTAATTGGATAATGATTTAGAATTGTATGATCTTTATATTTATGTTATCCGTAGTGTGGGTAATTCAACATGTGAGTTTCTATGTGAAATTTGAGTTGGGAACAATGTTTTCTATCTAGGAGATATGGTTTATATTAGATATGACTAATATCATAGGTGGGAGAGCCTAGTTGCATTGAGATTTGGGTCACACTTTTAGTGAGATGGTTGGTTTTGATTTATTAGTTGAGAAGTTCTATATAGAGGGTAACCCACAAGAGAGATTGTCCTAGGATTTTTATTTCCCTAGATATGAGAATAACGGTTAAATGCTTCAATTATGAGATTTATGCATGAGATGTGTTGTATAATATAGTGTATATAAATTGAGAGTACTTAAATGTTGTGAACTTAGAATAAAAATTAGTTACCTTATGTTGATATCATTTCACATGTGGTTCTACTGTGGGTATTATATATGAATAATTATGTCTTGGGTTTTTCTTGAATAAAGAACTTTGAGTGTTTTTGCTCTGGGTATTGAGGTTTTTTAAGGGTAAGAAAAATTGGATGCCTAAACATGAATATTTTGAATTCATTTTTGAGTGTCCTAGAATGAGAGTGTGGATGGATGGTTTTGGTTTTATAATTACACCCAGATGGTGGGTGGTCATGAGATAAATTTTGATATAGGTAAGATGCATGAATTTTAAAGAGAGCTGAGGATTATTCTAGTTAGATGATTGAAATTCAATGGGTATTGGTTAGTGTTTTTATCTTGGGTTCCTATTATAAATTACATGACTCATGGGATTATGATTTGGGTGGATGCTATTGGGAAGTACTAGAGAGTATGCCCATTTTATTAGATGATGTTGATGTAGAATGTGCTAGAGATACACGATTATGCTGAATTTTGATTTGATGAGCAGTCATGGGTGGGATGAGGAATAAGGGTTTTGATGAAATTATACTAAAATGTTTTTTTGAGATTTGTGTTGAAATGATAAATCCCCCTCTTTGGTATATGAGAATTTTGAAATGGATCAGGTGAAATGGTATAATTGATAATAGCATTGAATATAGGCAGGTGGTTCTTGAGGTGAAATGAGTGTTGCTCAGGAGGAGTGACATGCATGTAATTTTGGAACCTACTGAATAGGTTCTCACGTATCATTATAAAGTATTCCCTATAGAATGGAGTGTATTATTGGATATTTTATGGAATGACCGTCATTGTGATTATAATTTTTATGTTTTCCAAGGATGAAACTCTCGTGATCCGGCAATGGATGCTAATTGATTTTTGATATTGGTTCTTAGGTGTGAGAGAGATGGTAATGTCCAAGCATTACATACGGTAGAGGATGGAGCATGATCCATGTTATATGAACCCTTACTGGTAGGGTCTTGTGCATTTTAGTAATAGTCATGAGCTCATCAATATGACAGTGGGATGCCAGTGAGTATGTGAATATGACTTTATTTAGTAACATGGTAAATACAATATTTAATATTTTGATGGGATATGGGATGATTTGGTGAATTGGAATAAGGAACATGATATTTTAGGAAAGATCCAACAACATTTTGTGAGATGAACCTAGACTGTGACATGGTTTAGGGGGTCAACTCATTTAGTCATGTGATTTAGGGGGTTAATCATGTGATGATGAATAGTGATAGTATTAGTTTAGATTAAAATCCTGGGAAATCTATGGAAGTCGGTACTATGGTTTGGGAACAACATATTTGGTGTGGAGAGAGTATTTTGAGGTTTGGGTATGTACTTTTGAGTAAATAATGAAATATACAGGTCCGATACATGGGCAGTGAATAATCATATGGTTCTATTTGTAATTAGATATGATAAGAGGTAAAAATGTTTGGATGGTGTTTTCATATGTTTTTGGGTGAAGTGTGATGATAACAACATCAAACAATTCATTAGGCCACAGGAGGATGTGTTTTACTGGGTGATGTCTATGGTGGGAAGCATTGTGGATCAGCATTGTACATAATTAGTAGAATCTTATTCAATGTATGAGTTGACTGATGACATAGTTGTTTTCTAGGATAGATGGGTGTTGTGGTGCACCATCTAGAGGTTTTTTGTAATTGTGACTGCTGAATTTGTTTTTGAAAAACGACACACCTTGTGATTAAGTAGTGTAACAAGAGATCATTCAAATCCAAGGATTTTACAAGATGGGATAATTTTTAGTAGGAGGCCTGAGTAGGTCATTTTTTTGGTTGAATGATTGAAGATACATCGTAGGGATGAGATGTGTTATGGTGGGGAAATTTTAATACCCCATGTTTGAACGAGGTATAAAATTATGTATAAATATGATTTTTTTTAATTTTGTGATAGGTTAATTTTTTCAACTGAGACTCAAACTAGTTTTTTGATTGTTTAAATTTACATCAAATGTGTTTTTTATGAGGTTTTAATACTCGTGTGGCGTCTCGGGTGTTCAAGATTATGTTAGGGAATAACTAGAGTTCTTGGGATGCTAAAACGTGCAGAAGTAGGTGATTCGGTGTGAGATAGGTCATTTAGGTAATGAATTGGTTTCATATTGTGAATGGGAATTCAAGTCATGAATGGGTTTCATTGGGTGATTATAGGTCATGAAAGAGGCATAACTGAGGGGTTTGGTATCATTCCCGACAATTTACGTTGTGAGACATATAGTCTTGTCATTAATCCTATCAGGTGTTTTTTTAATGTTTTAAGAGGGGCCTTGACCCCCCTACCTTGGACCCTATAGGCATGCACGAGGAAAGATTCAGTCTATTCATCCACGAATCTTCATTTCCCCTTGATCTAGGTCATTTTTGGTATTGATTTCACATAGTCATATGTAAATTTCTTCCTCATATTTCTCTATATTATTATTTTCCCCTATAGTCAATAATTTTTTATTGTAAACGGTTTAGGGTTTGGTGCTGATTCCATCAGATCATGGTAGAATCAGTTATTTATGATTGGTATTTTTCTCTTCCTAGAAAATGGAGAACACGATAAAAGTTCTTTACGCTGCCACACTTTTTTTTGAAGGTACATCATCGTATTAATTTTAAAAGTATTTTGAGTGATTTTAGGTAAAATTGGCCATGAAATTAGTGATATAAATTGGGTTTTTTTGTGGTATAGGTCTGAGTGAATGTTGGGAGAAAACCAAAACCAAATTTCTAACCATTTTAGTGTGATGGAATTACTTAGAGAATTTTAGGTATTCATTCACATTTACATTTAAATAATATATTTTTTATTTTTTATTGTAATTAATTGATTAATTATAATTTGATTATAATTAAATATTATAGATTTTTCGTTTATGTGAAAGGACCTTATGCAGATTGGTGGTGTCCAAAAGGAATTGGATGAGTTTGGGAAAATGTTTTCCAGATGCACTTATAGAGTTTTTGTATTTGTTTTTAATTAGGTGGTCCTTAGGCAAGAACCCTTTGGTATACATGCATTCTATTTATATGCATGCGATCACCTATTTAAAATATTTATGTTGTTTAATTAAAAATTAAAATACATTATTAGAATTTAACAAATTGATAAGGGACACGATGGAAATGTGGCTATTGGTTGGATGTCTCGACCTCCGTTGGATGAGAGTATAATTATAAATGTATTCCTTATAATACATGAACCCCATGAAAGGTGTGAATTAAATAAATGAAACTAATGAATATAGAATCCATTAATATTGGATACTTTGAAACATTAAAAAATAAGAGAGTGTGTGTATGGTTATTTATTAGCATGTGTAGTCCATGTGTGATCCTTGAGATTCCTTAAATCCATCATAGTAGTGAGATGACTATGGGAAAAGTGTTCCTCCCACACTGATATTGCGATTACTAGCTGGGTAGAACCAATAAGGATTTATGGATGGTTTAAATGATTACAAAAAACTATAATGATATGAAAAGGGAAAGGGATTTATCCTATCTCCCTTGTGAGACATGCCTAGGTGGTTGTAACACCAAAAGATTTTTTGAAGTATTTTTTATCAAATAAATTTAATATTTTTGACATTTTACGTTATACACAACACCATTTTAGATTGATTTACATGAAACCCTGAGTTTATCTTGTGTTACAAAAATAATTGATCATATATTTTATTATAGGATACACTGAGTTTGTCATTCATTACACACAACAATGAGTTTAGATTTCATTACACACAATATCATTTTTAAACAAAATGTGATATACTTTTAAAGTATTATTATTTAATATGATAGTTATCACCAATCCATTGGAATGGTGGTTCTATATAATATTAAATAAATCTTGAAATTATATTTTCTACACATGTATATTAAATTAATTTTTGGTTACTAATTGATTAGAAATGAAAATAAGAACCATTTGAAAATAAAGGAAATGTTTTTCAGAAAAAATATTTTTATGTGCCCAGATGTATTTTACATTAATAAATTTAAAAAATAAATTTGAGAAAATTATTTTAATGAAATATATATGTTATATATTAGTTAAAAATTTTATCATTCTTCTTATGTGTTTTCTATATAATAGATAAGAATAAATCCAATTTTATGCAAAAACCTATAATTTCTGAAGAAACTATTTTGTTACCTTTTACACACTTATTTTAAATTTATCTTTTTACAATTTTGAAAATTATATTTTAAAATAAAATATTCATTATAAATATCAACATTTCATCATTATCTTGGGGTGATTTTTTGAGAATATTATGAAAATGAAATACTTTCAATGGATAATAGAAAATACGGGTTTTTATTAAGAATTTCCATTTATTTTAAAGAATTTAAGAAATTAAAAATTATTTTAATAAGGTTTAAAAATAATAATTAGTTCAAATATATATCTATTAATACAATTTAGATTTTTGAAATCAATTTCATATTGAATTTTTATATTAAAACTTTTTAATCTTTTGAAAATTTTCTCCTTGAAAACCCACTTTCTGATCACGTCCATGAGTTTAATTTTATATAATTTTTTCAAAATTTTGTGAATAGATTATAGAAAAATTGATTCCATAATTGGAATCAGAATAATATATATTTTATATTAATTAAATTGAAATTTTATTTTTACCCTTTTGAGTAGTAAAAACAATAAATATTAATTACGACGATTAAGGTAAAAATGAGTTTACTAGGGGATTAAACTAAAAGGATAAGTCTTAAATATGAGAAAAAAACTATCAAACAAAAATTTTATGGACATATAAATACTTTAGATCCTATATTTTTTATAATTTACCATATTTATCCTTTTTCATGTGAAACACTTCTGTACACATTTTCTTTTCAATAAATATAGGTGTTCCACTCACCTCACTTAAAAAAGGCCACCACCTCTCCTATACTCTTAAAACATAAAAACCCATTTTTTCCACTAAATTCCAAAATAACTTCCATAATTCCCTAATTTATTCCTATAATTCTTATATTTGTAATAAAATCAACCTAAGAATTCTTTTGGTGTAAACTAATAGAAGTTTTCAGAAGAAGTGGTAATGTCCCTAACTGAGCATTTTATTTTATTTCTCCATCAACAACATTAAATAATTATTAAAAAAGGGTTATATATTAACCATAGGTTATTAAATTTACTCTAATGTTATTATGTTAATGCAGTAACCTAAATACTTCTCCTATTCAATCAAATGGGATACAAAATCATCATTCATGTGTACGGTGGACTACCACCTCGCAAATCGATGAAATTTATTTTCCATCTCCACCTATCACTAATGGATATAATGGTTCAATTAATTTTTATATATGATATTTTTGATTATATTATACGTTTTTAATTATAATAAAACAATTACCATCTTACATCCCAACCCTTTTGGAAAAAGTAACATTGCTTTTGTGTACGGAGGACTACTACCTCACAAACTGATGTGATGTGTTTTAAATTTTTGATTTACTTGGATTGTAATAAGTACATATTCAATGAATATTTAAAATATTTTTTAAATAATTTTAATTATTTAGTTATGATATCACATATACCTTCGTACTTTCTATTCTATGGAGGGTACGATAATATTGTTCATGTGTACGAAAGACTAATGCCTCGTGAAATGATGTGATTCATTTTCATGTATGTTGTTGGGACCAATGACTAATTTTTTGTCAAAGATATGTAAATATTTGTTTATTTAGTTTTTAATATTCAGATATTCTTATATAATTGTTAGGGATTCATGAAATGGCATAGGATATCTTGCCTGGACAATTCTCCATGTCATAACTCTGAAAATTATTAAAGAGATCTTAAATGATTAACAAATGTTGTTAATGAGTTTGGACATTAATATATTAAGTGAATAAAATATGAAGACTATAAAAATAGTTAATATTATGAGTAATTAAGATTTCTATTCAAGACTAATTTCAAATTTTAAGATATACAGAATATTGAGAAGAAACCATGAAAAAAATGAAATGATTATTACATGTGGATGTGAACGGTTTATTAGCAAGGAATTATAATAGAGAATGATTGAAATTTCATTTATAATAATTTTATTATTTTATATGTATTTAAGGTTTAATTACATACAAAATATGGACAACCCACATGTAATCCTACTATAGCTCAACCTCATCCAAATGGGGGACCTAGAGGTCGACCACGTCTGAGGGAACCGACCCGGGCGAACCAGTTAGTGGAAAACGAGTGGGATCATGTGTAAGGCCCACAGGAACATGTGGGGGTGGGCTAATCTACAATATGATGTGTCATGGTGAAATGGATAACAAAATTGGGTTGATATCATAGGGGGTTTGAGATTTCAGTCTCACAATAAGAAACAATTTATTAATATACCACACCCCTGATGCATATGAGGTCTAACCTGGGAATAGAATATATGAGTACTATTAATAAACTTTAAAAAATGATGGATATAATGTGGTCAATTTGATTTTTTTGATCTGGACCATGTTATCGATACATTGGTGTCATCTTCTTCCATCTTCCTTTAAGGAATCAACACAAAAGTGGATCTTCATCCATTGAAGAAAAATTTAAGATAAACCGAGGACTCTTTGAAATAAATGAAGGTCATGATTATCTCGAGATATATAGGTGATTTATAAGAATATAACATTCATAAATTTCATTCAATTCCATTCATGAATAGATAAAATACAGTGTGATGGTCTCCTGGTGGAGAAGAGTCTCATGGATGAAGTAAATACCAAAATACATGTGCAAATTTGATCTAAATAAGGCATGCATGTAGCTTTTAATTGCATTCGTGTAAATAAAAAAAATGAGAAACCTGATCTTTAAGGTGGTGATAAAATGAGAAGCCTCATGTTGTTATTAATTAGTTAATAATAGGAGATAAATATAGAACATGATGCTTTCGGGTATTCTTGTCAAGAGGAATGAACACGCATAAAGAAATTCCATGTATTCAATAAATTTATTACAACTTGAAGAAAAAATCATGGAGATGTGGTATTTAATTTCCATGTGAAGATGAATAGAACCTAATTTTCTTAGGTGTTTGCTATTTCCTTCATCCATGCAAACAGAGTGCAGAAGAGTGATATATATATGTGAGAAGTAGATACTCAAACCTCTGGAATTGATGCATTGCATGCAGGGAGTCCCAGCTTATACTGGTAGGTCTCATGGAATAGTGATAATGAGGATGAGTTACATGAATTCATGAATTCATGAATGATGGGTGAGACTTGGGTGATCACTTACCCGTGTGATGAAGAATAAATGAATACCCATATCATTCGTGTATTCAAGGAAAATGAGAAGAAGGAATTACCAACACCTTTAGGGGAATTTAAATGAGATTGAATTATGAAATAAATACCCACATTTCATGGGGTACTTAAATATGGATAAAATAATACCCACAAATAATGGGTTATTCAATAATTATAAATTATGAATACCCACATTTATTTTGGTATTTAATTTGATAAATATAGTAACCACATTTCGGAATTATTTTTAGATGGATGAAATAATAAATGTGTCTAATTATTAACAGCTTTAATTGAATATTTAAATGAGAACATAAATCATGGAATTTATTTGATACCCATCCACCACATATATATATAAAGAAGTGCATTTAGTTAATAAGAAATATGTACTTAATTACAATATCCTATTGAGGCTTTGTGCATCCATTGTTAAAGAAGAATTTTGCGGGTGAGCGAAAGTTGGGTAATTCTTGAAGAAGGTGATTGCAGGTTCCCTTGAATTCAAAGGAGTATAATTTAGATATCTCAAGATCTAAAAATAATTTTTAGGAAAACAATATTGATCAATTCATCTGTTGAAGATCTTGAAGATGTTTACACAAGGAAGTTGAATCCACCTTTCTTATGAAGGAAGACTCTATGTAAAGAATATATTTCTTTTCCCAGATCAATGCTATAGATGAATCTTATAACTTGGGTGTGTAACTAGCTACTAGAGTCTTGTGATTAATGTGTCTAATTAATCAGATAATTATAATAGTTGGGGTGTCTAATAGACCATGGAGAGTGCAATTGGGATGTCTAACCAATTATGAAACTAGTGTGTCTAACTAGTTTTATTCACTTGTGGAGATCATGAAGAGAATCCATGTTGGGTTTTAAAACTAAAATGGAAAAGAGTATTACATTCATTGATGAAATTTGTATATATTGTATTCTATCCCTTATAATTTTTCTACTGCACATGAGTTGAGTTTGATATAAATTATTGAATGGATCGAGAACCTTAACAAGTTTATGCGCTTAAATTTAAAAGGATAAAAATTCATGGAAAAAGGATACCAATGATTCACCCCTCACACAATCAATGAAACCTGAAATATCATTAGGATCCCCACGTATTATCAGAATATAGGTCACCTCTAAATACCCAAGAAGTTTCTATATATATAATGAATCTAAATTCTTTAAATAGTCAAGGAGTTTCTACTTTAAATGGCTCAAATTATCATAGTTGGAGATATATGATTTTTCCCAACCTCATTTCACTTATCATTGAAGTAAGAGATGTTAAAATAATAGTTTATCCACTTATTTATAAATATGGTCCGATTAATCATGATGAAGAGAGGAATTTGGAGGTTAATGGAAAAGAACAAAATTTTAACCGTATTTCTTTGATAGAAAAGGTATATACCAAGGTAATGGGTTTTTAAACTTCACAAGAAATCTATGAGAAATTAAAAAATAAATATGATGAAGACAAAAAAATCAAGGAATCCAAGATACAAGTATAGAGAAGAGAATTTTAACACATAAAAATGACTGATGATGAAAAAATTGAAAATTATTCCACAAGTTTTAATGAGATTGTGAGGAATATCAGAGGGTTTGATGAGAAGCATGATCATTAAATTATTTTTAAAAAAATGATGAGAAATTTTCCAAATCTATTCTGATTCAAAGATCTCATCCCTATAAGAAATAGATTATTTTAAACTTTATGAACTTAAAAATATTTTGATATCTTATTAGATGAGTAAAATTTAAACTTTCAAGTAAAATAAAAATTTTAAATACACATTGAATACATGAGAAATGAAAAAATTAGAGAATAAGTAACATTTGAATATAGTAATTCTATATTTGAGTAATGTGATGATGATTTCAATAATATTGTTTATTGTATTCCAAAATATTTTGGAAAATGGAAGGGGAAAAAGAAAAACCACTAATGTGCAGGAGTTGTAATAGCATTGCCAATTTTACTTATTTATCCAGAAAAAGAAAAATAATCTGAATCTAAATTTGATGAGGATGAGGATTAATCCTAGTGTAATAAAGGTGATGAGAAGAATAATTACACCACATTAAAAGGATATCTTTAGTGAGTAAAATGATGAATGATGATTCATCCTAAGATTCAGATGATGAAGTCAACTTATTGCCTTGTGTTTAGAAAGGATTTGATAGTGGAAATTATAGAGATGAAAGAAGGTCACAAATGGATAACACATCCCATAATGGGCATGGAAGGAAAAAGAAAGAATTTATGAGAGAAAACTATCACCGTGAATGTTTCTACTAATTAAATAATATGTTCCTCTTTATTAACTAATATTTTAGGTGTTTTGATTTAACATATAGGAAATTTATGGAGAAGGTTGAGGCTATCATTTTTGGACATCATGATTACTTATCTCATGGAGGTTCGTGATTTGAAACTCTCCATGGTGAAGAAGATGTGTGAATCCCTTGAGAGGGATCTTAGATGAGTTTTTAGGTTTTCTAACCACACTCTCATCCCTCTTTATTATAAACTATAACGTTCTAATGTGTTTATTGAATTTTATAGGTATTTCATCTCATAGATAATTTTGGAATTGGAAAATATTAAATTGGTAATTGAGTAAACATTAAGGTTGATATAAAATGTGAGTATGTGTTATGGATAGATTAGACAACCTTGGTTATTTACTATTTTTTTCTACATTGGGTTATCCCATGGAGACTTATAGAAGATCATATAAAGGATATTTGATAAGTATCATGTGGTATCATCCCTTTCTTTTAAAAAATGGGAAGATATTTTTTTGAAGAAAAAAGTTCAAATTAGAATACCCCCCTCTTATCTTATTCATTTTATTGTCAAATGGGAGAATGTTTTGAGAACACTTACTAATTTTTTAATGTGTAATGATATATTGACAAAAAGATACAATGGGGGAGATTGTTGGGCCTAATGACTGCATTTTTTGTCAATGATATTTTAATATGTGTTAGTGAGTTTGGATGAAGTGGTGATGTCAGGAGAATTTTTATGGATTCATGAAATGGAATTGGATTTCCTGAATGGAAAATTCTCAATGTCTTAACCCTACTAATTGTTTAAGTGATATTAAATGATTAAAAAAATTCTTAAGGATTTTTAAAATTACTTCATGAAGTGAAGAAGTGATGAAGGACATAAAAATAATTATTTTAAAGATGAATAAAGAAGGCCATGTAATATTAATTTCATATTTTATGAAGTAAAGAACATTGAGTAGAATCCCTGAAGAAAAGAAATGATTATTTCGTGATGAAGTGAATGATTTATTGTCTTGTAATTATAATTGATGAGGCAATGAATTTAATTTATAATTCTTATATTATTTTCTATGTATTTAAAGTGGGATTACATAAAAAAGAGGGAAATCCCACATGGAGGCTATGGCCGAATCCACATTAGCCACATGTGACACTGGGAGGTTGTCCATGACCAAGGGAACTAGCCCAGGTGAACCAATGAGGTGTAGAAGAGAAGGCCCATGTGTAAGACCAATAGGATAATATAGGAGGTAGTAGGGGAACCATTGTGAAGATCAACCCAAAGAAAGGGATAACTATTATGGGGTAGTATAGGAGAGGGTTTGTGATTTTTATCTGACTACAGGAAACTTTTGATTTATATACTACACCATGATACATGCGAAGCCCTATGTGGTTTTTATCTATGTGCAGATTTCTCATCTTCCTTCTAAAATAATGGATATAATGTGTGTTTTCCAATCAATTAAATTTGAATCGTCCAATCGAATTGGTGGTGTCTTCTTCTTCTAACCACATTCAAGGAATCTATGTAGAACTGGATCTTCATCCATTGACGAAACAAAAAATTTAAAAATGAAAAAACTTCTATATAAATAATGGTCATAAAGTTCTGCTCGTATAAAGTTTAGTTAAAACAACATACCACACTTGATATTATTTCACTTCCATGCATGAATAGAGAAGCTCAAGTGTGATGGTCTATGGATGAAGTCGCGTCACCCAGATGATGCAAACTCCAATTTAAATACATAGGTATGATCCAAATATGGCATGCAAGAAGATCCGCATTTAATGTATATAAATCTAATAATTCAATGAGAAACATGATCATTCAGGTGATGATAAAATGATAATCCACAAGATGTTTTTTATCATCATAATGAATGGAGAAGAATAGGAAAGTCGATGCTCTCATGTATTCTTATCATGATTAATGATCTCATATAAAGAAATTTTGAATCTTCATGAATTTTCTTACAGTATGAAGAAACAATGATGGAGCTGTGGTATTGTAACAAACCGAACTAGGTTTCCCTCAAACCCAACAATCGACCTGATCCATCACATACCCCAAGGGTTTTCTCGATCCCCATGGGCTAAAGATAAGGACTCGGACATCGAACAAGACAATAGAGGGATTGATTTCTCACATCCTGATCAAACACATGACATATATGTACTAAACAAAAAAAAAGAATAGTGGAAGATGAAGAAGATATATATATATATATATATATTCCATAACAGTAAGAAAACATCGGAAATATAAAATTGAAAAAGTAGCTAAAAACTCTAAGAAATGTCTAACATCAAAAGACTTAAAACAAAATAGCTACTCTAAATAATAGAATGAGCGAACTCCCACCATCTCTCCACCAGCTACCCAACCATTTGACATAATCCTCGCTACCTCATCGTGGCACCTTGCCTTTCCCTACACTAGAAGACAACATAAGTTCTACACACCACCGAAGAGGTGTCAAGGGTATGAGATAACATGATCAATAGGATCCAACTAGGTGTTCCAAAAAAATTCTCTGTATAAAAATTCTTGTATGATTATTATTTTGAAAAATACGACATGATAAGTAGTAAAGAATGTTTTATAGAAAACATGGTAAACATTTACCTTTTTCCACAATTCAAAAAATAGCAGGTATATCATTTTCAAAGTAGATTTTCCGTATCATTTTCCTCAAGTATAAACATGTATATCAAGGATAAATCTGAATGCCTAGAAATTAAAAATATAAGCACAAGTATCACAACACTGAGGAATACTATAGGTCCCGACTGATGACTACACATACCATAGTAGTCAACTGTATAAATTTGATCCAAGAAAACAAGTCCAGGAAAATAATAATAACCCATGAGTAAACCGCCCAAAATGTCGATATCAGTACCCTAGAACAATTGTCCTTGGAAACAAAGGAAATCCCCAAGACAATCCTTCTTGATAATCACAGGGCAATGGACGATGGCCCCAAGCTAAACCTTCCACCTAAGTACCCAAGGTAACCCATTTTCTCTTCTCCAAAAATCATTTCAATGCCGTGAAAACCATTTCAAAATCATTTCATAATTTCTATTTCAATGTTTGAAAATACCCATTTTCACTCCATTTATCAATAACCAGTGAAAACCATTTTTCACTAAAAACTATTTTTAACGCACAAAAAAACATGACAGTTCCATTTATAAATCAATTTATTAATAAAGAACAATCAAGCTTATC
Source organism: Viscum album (assembly GCA_963277665.1). NCBI lineage: Eukaryota > Viridiplantae > Streptophyta > Magnoliopsida > Santalales > Viscaceae > Viscum > Viscum album. Next base: position 1,510,747,428 of record OY728127.1, on the reverse strand, counting down.
AACATAGGCCGGATATGGAAAAACCTACTAGAAAACTCAAGTCACACACACTTGAAACAGAATCCACCAACAATGAAAACTAATCACACTAGAAGATACCCTAGAATCAAACCCATAGACCTTAGGATTGATTCAATTTAGAATAAAATGAGTCAACGGAGATAAGAAACCCACGTAACTTGAGAATGGACATCTGTCGCACCACAACTAACCAAGGAACAGCTTCCAAAACAAGATCTCACAATATATCTAGAGGAAGACAATAAAGAACATCAAACTTATAAAAAAAGATCTGGTACCTCAAAGATAGGGTTTTGTCGTAATCACTTGTAGTAAAGGAGAGGAAATTTTACTCACCCGAAGAGATGTACCGCACATTAAACAGAGATTGGGTGCTGATAAGACCGATCTAGGAGGAAATGTGCCTCCTAAAATTGGTTACTTAGAGCCTTAGGTCGAGCCCAATGAAGAATTGGTGAAAATACTGAAACAAAACAACTAAATGCGTGTTATAAAACTGGGAATGGGACAATTCCTGACATGTAACCAATGGTCATGTTTTGAGGTACATTCTTGATTACTACACCAAAAAATCCATTGCCTCAACTTAAAAACTAACCTTTTTCAAGTCACATCGTGTATGCCCCGATAACAAAGCGTACCCTTTCACAGCGTGATCTCCCCATTTATGGCTTGTATCCAACAACCAGTACACGATGTGTACCATCATTACATGGGGTGTACCTTCTCTTCAACCTATATAAAATCCATAAAATCACTTCTATGGACAATGAACCAAAAGGTATCTTAGAGAGAGGGAAAAACATACCCAATTAAGGTAATTTGATGTTACAAACTCCCCACCATAATGATTTTCCATCCCAAAGATGTTAGGTGGAAGATGTAATCCCTGGAAAAAGATGGGTCCACTACTCCCTCATCTGCGATTCTCATTACCATGTCTCATGAGAATAATAGCCTTTCCTCTATTGCACTCTGACAAATGGAATTGACTTCCCATGCAAGAGTTTCATTTGAGAGTTAACAATCTCAACTAGTTCATCCAAAACAGAAGCATCTAGCTCCAAATCAATTTCTTCCCAACTCAGAACATGAGCAGGATTAGGGTGACATTTCCTGAGATGAGATACATGGAAAACATCATGAATGTTTTTCAACTAAATCAGAAATTCTAACAGATAAGAAACTAATCCAAGACGTTCAGTGATCACTAATAGTCCAACATATCTCAGATCCAACTTTCCATGTTTTCTTAGTCGACAGTGACCCAAATGAGGATAGTTTTTTAGGGAGACCCATTAACCTAAGGAAAAATCCAAAGGATGAAGGCACCAATCTGCATATGATTTCAACTGACTTTGTGCTATATGAAGGAATAGATGTACATTCTAAATCTTTGTGGATGTTTCTTAAACCGAACATGGTCCAACTAAAGATACTTCACTCACCTCTTCCCAACAAAGAGGTGATCTACATGGGAGAACATAAAAATCCTTGAAAGGATCCATTATTATCATGACTCATATCTGTTGTTATAAACAAACTCAACTAGTCCAAGATGGATATCCCATGGTCCAATGATATCCAAGACATAGACGAGAAGCATATCCTATAATATCTGAATTACATGCTCCATATGAACAATTATCTATGGATGGTATGTTGTTTTCAATGTGCTATGAGTTACCATTTCCCCTAGGATACTCCTCTAGAACATTGAGGTAAACCATGGATCCCTATCTGAAACAACAAAAGAAAGACTCCCATGTAACCTCATAATCTCATGCACCTATAGATTACCCAGATCTTCAACTTTAGTGGTGTCTATGATCGGAATGAAATGAGTAGACTTCGTTATCTGACCAACAACCACCCATATAACATTCCTCCCTCATGGAGTTTGTGGTAATCTAAAAATGAAATATATGGATACCTTATACCATTTCCAAACTGGATTTAGAATAGTCTAAAGAAAACTAGAATGTTTTAAGTACTCTGTCTCTGTCCATTGGTTTGTGTAACAACGAGACACAAACTCCGCGATGTCACGCTTCATACCCTGCCACCAGAATCATCCTTTCATGTCATAATATATATTTTAGTTCCTAGATGTACGGAATATTAAGATATATGAAAATAAAACAAGACTAAAATCCTCATAGATATTGGGAGGAAAGCCTTTTTATGAAGTGAAGAATACGATCTGATTAAGGAGATCAACATGAAACAATCTCCCCGACATAAAGGCTTTCTGATGTATTTTGAAACTCCTCATCCCGTTGTTGACTCCACAAGATATACTCCAGGAGGGATGATGATAACTAAACACTGGTTAGAACCATGCCAGAAACATCCTCCTCAGCATCTATGTGAAATTAATAAAAAATTCCCATATGGCTACACTCATCCTTCAATTTCAGAATATCCCATGATGCTACTTTCCTACTAAAAGTGTCTAAAATAATGTTTCCCTTCTCAAGGGTATAAGCGATATGGAAGTCAAATGATTGATGTTATTATACCAATCAACTCTGTATAAGATTCAACTCCTTCAAAGAAAATATATAAATTAGACTCTTATGATCAGATAAGATCATGACTCTTTCCCCAAAAAGATCGTGCTACCAACACTTAAGTGCATGCATGAGTGTAGTATGATCTAAATCACAAGTGGGGAAATTATTTATAGGCTTTAAAATTTTATGAGTGTCGTAATCTACCACAAGAACATTATGCATAATCATTCATCCCAAACCAGCACCCGAAGAATCACAAAATACCATATACCCCTTACTGGGCTTAGGTAAAATTAAATAACATCTGATGTCAGAAGACTTTTTAGTTCATTTAAATAAGTATGACAATTTGCATCCTACTTGGATTTTATCACTTTCCTGGTAAGATCAATCAAAGGTGATGCCAACTTATAAAAATCCTTGAAAAACCGTCAGTAGTATCCATCAAGAACAAGGAAGGTTCGTATCTTAGAGACATTTTGTGGTTCCTTCCATGAAAAAACAACCTTTAACTTCTATGGATCAACTAATAAGACATTATTAGAAATTCTATGCCCATGAAATTCACTTCATAAATATAGAAACTACATTTTGAACGATTTCCACACAAATGGTGAATTCTCAAAATTTCCAGAACCAAACTCAGATAGTGCTCATGCTCACTCTCGGATTTTGAATAGACTGAAATATCATCAATGCACACTTCCAAATAAGTTTCATGATATTGGTGAAATATCTAATTCATCAAAGTAATAAAATCTATTGGAGCCTTAGTCAGAACAAAAGGCATTATATTATATTCAAAATGCCTATACCTACTCTTGAAGATTGTGTTCAGTATATTAGACCCCTGAACTCTAAGTTAATGATAACCCAACTGAAAATAAATCTTTGAGAAACATTTCCCCCTTTCAATAGATCAAAAAAATCATCCACGAGTGGAAAGGGATATTTGATCTTAACTACCACACATTTCAACTTTCTATAGTCCAAAAAAATTTAAAGTGAACCATCTAATTTATTAGAAAAGAGCACAAGGGTTGCCAAAGGTAAAACACTGAGGTGAATGAATCATTTTTATAATAGTTCATCCTACCGAATATTGAGCTATTTCTGATATGTTGGTGCCATACGATAATAATGTATTGATATCGACTGTGTACCCAGCACCAGATCAATCATGAACTCTACCTATCACTATGGAGGAAGACCGGAAAAATCGAGTGGGAAAACACTAGGAAAGTATCAAAAGAAAATGGGAAGATCATTAATAGAAGAAACATCATCTTTATCAAACAAAATAGCTACCAAAAGAATCATAAGATATGGGTGGGAAGGTCCTGCATGACCTGACCTCAGATCCCACTCCCCCTAAAACACACAAGAGCACCCATCGGTAGCAGGAAACAAAACACGTTGATGATAACAATCAACCTCCACTCGATGAGTGAAAAGCCAATCTATACCAATGATGAAATCAGAAATATCTATTTAATGCATGATAAAGTCCCTAAAAAAATATGTATCATCTACTATCATGAAATAAGAACACAGAAATCCCAGCTCTATCCTCTCGCCAAGAGGTGTCACTAACTCCATTTTAAAGGACATAAGTTCTATTGGATATTTAAGAACATAAAAAAAGTACAAATATAAATGAGTGGGAGGAACCAATATCAAATAAAAAATTGATTCTGAATATGAAATCAGGATATTATATCTCACTATTTCCATACCAGCATGAACTTCCATAGGACACTCATCTACTACATTAAAATTCTTCAATATTGAGGCATATGGCAGGAGCCCTATACTTTATGAAGCTTATGTCTACACCATAGTAGCCATTAGATTTGACGAACCCTAACCATAACGAGGTGTATTCATATCCTGATAGAATAACTATAGATAACCCACACATCCATATCTAATTCATGTCTTTATGGGCATAGTACAAGAATGTATTATGTTTCCTCACTTTCCACACTGATATAAAATTAAATTCACATTACCAGCTGTGATAGATGCTGTAGGGGAGGATCTTTGTTGAGAACCAACTTAACCACTTCTATGATGATCCATCCACTTACTCTTTTTCCGATGCATGCCCCTGAAACTGCCATCCGATGGAAGGGAAGAGGTGTAAAATCCAAAATTTCCTACATTATCCATTTCTACCTTCATATCTCTATCTACCATATCTGAATATGTAGAAAGATTTAGCATAAACACATGTGATATGATATCCAATCACAACCCTTGTATGTACTTCTGTGCCTATAGCTAGTCATTCTTTACCACATGAAGTGAAAAATGGACAAGATTAGCAAAATCGGTTAGTGTCCATAGATACCAAACACTATCCCTATTGTAAATAGAATAAATCTAAATATTTTCCCCGAATAAGTGACTCTTGAAAAAACTATTGATTGGATAGGGTTTTAAAACCATTCCAACCCAAGCCTACGTGTCTGTTTTCTTGAACCATAGAATCCCACCATCGTTTTCCAGATCCCTTGAGTCTGAACGCTACACACTTCACCCTGATATTCTCAAGTGTCTCCAGAAAGTAGGATATTTGATCATTCCTATCCACTAAATCCTATACCTCTTGGGGTTTAGTCGTTCCTTTAAAAGATGCTGGATTACCATATAAGAACTCTAGTGATCAATAATCTCTCCTCTAGATCCTGGTTGTACCTCAACCACTACGTTCTAAACATCTGTTACACCTTGGTCATCATCATGAACCACTCATATTATAGTATTCATTAGATTCTAATCTATTGGGGGGTTCCCTTGAGGATAATTTGTTACACCTTCCTGAGGAACTCATGGAAGACATATCAGAGGAATAATGTGGCACACTGGAACAAAAGAATGATCAGACAATAGAACAAACTCTAGCTCAAACTAAAAAACCAATAAGCAAAAATTGATATTTTAAAAAAAAACCAATACCGGAGACACACATCCCAACATCCCATGGAAACTTAAATCTCGTTATGACAAGAGTTTTCCATGCTTTTGTCACAATATACCTATCAAGCCCCGAAAATACTACCTCCTTTCTAATAGATGTCCCAAGACATAGAATCTTGAGGATAGACCTCCTCTGATACCAAACTATAAAAAACCGACCTAGGTTTCCCTTAAACTCATAACCTATCCCGATTTGTCACATACCCAATGGGTGTTCCCCATCGCCACGGTCTGGAGACAAGAACACGGGCGTCGCAAATAAAAAATAGGGAACAATTTATCACAACATGATCAAACACATGGAAGATATATACTAAACAAAAAATGAATAATAGAAGATGAAGAAGATATATATATACCATAACTATAAGAAAAATAGTGGAAACTGTCAACTAAAAAAGTAGCTAAAAACTATATGACAAGTCCAACAACAAAGTACTAAAAACCATACATCTACTCCAAATTGTGGCATGGACGAACTCCCACTATCTCACCACCATCTACCCAACCATCTAACATTAACATCACCACCTCATGGCGGTTCCTTGCACCTAAAGAGAAAAAATGGTCTACACACCACCAAAGAGTTGTGTAGGGTGTGAGATAACAGACTCAGTAAAATCCCACCCAGGTGTTCCATTATAAGTCACTTTATAAAAATTCTTGTATGATCATTTGTGATAAAAACATGTAATGACAAGTAGTAAAATATTTTTATAAACATGGTAAAAATTTAACTTTTTCCACAGTTCTAAACAAAAGTAGGTATATCAATTTCAATGATGATTTTCCATATCATTTTCCACAAGTATAAACATGAAAATAAAGGCTAACTTAGAATGCCAAGAAATTCAAAATTGATGCATAGGCATCACAACACCAAGGAACACTACAGGTCCGAGACATAGACTACTCATACCATAATAATCAAGTGCACAAATCGGATCCTAGAACATTGGTCTAGGAAGTAGAGGATTACCCCATGATTAAACCGCCCAAAATTTCGATACCATTCCTCTATAATAAAAGTCCTAAGAAACATAGGAAATCTATTATAAAATTCTCATTGATAATCACTAAACAATGGATGATGGCCCCACGCTAAACCTTCCACCTAAGTACCCAAGTAACCCATGTTCTAATTTCCAAAAATCATTTGAATTCCTTGAAAACCAATTCAAAATCATTTCAAAATTTCCATTTCAATGTTTTAAAATACCTGTTTTCCCTCAATTTATCAATAACATGGGGAAACCATTTTTCACTAAAAACCCTTTTTAAAGAACACAAAATGTTCATGAAAATTAAATTTATAAATAAATTTATAAATCAAGAACAATCAATATTATCAAAATATGATAGATACAGAACCACCTAACTCAAAACTTGGGTCACACGCATTTGTAATGGAATACACCAACAATGAAAACCAACCACATCAGCGGAGATCAAAGAATCAAACCCAGATATCTTAGGACTGATTCAATTTTTAAGAAAAGGGGTCAGAGGATAGAATAAAACCCACATACCTCCAGAACGGACATCTATCACACCATAAATAACCAAGTAACAACCCCTAGAACAAGATATCACATCATATCTAGAAGAATAAGGCAAGGAATACCAAAATTATACAAAACGATATGGTACTACAAAGTTAGGGCGCTACCGTAATCACTTGAAATGAAGGAGTGGAAATGTTACTTACCCAAAGAGTTGCACCCCACTTGAAATGGAGATCAGACAATGAGTTGATCGATCTAGGAGGATATGTGCCTCTGAAAATCACCTAGGATCATCCTTGGGTCGAGAAAAAGGGAGAACCAGTGAAAGGATTGAAACAAAACACCTGAACGGATGTTTTAAAACTGGGCGTGGGCCGAGTCATGACATGTAACCCCTAGTCACATCGTGAAGTCCATGATGTATTTGTATGAAAAAAATCCCTTCAACTAAGCTAAAAAACTAGCATTTTTTCAATTCATGTCATGAAATCCCTGGTCATGACATGTACCCTTTCACAGCGTGATCTCCCCATTCATGACATGTATCTAGTAACCATTACACAATGTGTACCATTGTTACATGGAGTATACCTACTCTAAATGCTACAAAAAATCTAGAAAACCACTTCTATGTACATTTAACCAAAAGGTAACTTAGAGAGAAGAAAAAACATACCCAATTAAGGTAACAATATGTTACAAGTGTTTTCTTTCTACATGAAGAATAAGATGACCTGAGTTTCTTCGATGTTTGATATTTCTTGCATCCATGTAAATGGACTGGAATGTTGGTGACTTATCAACTTGATAATTCAATACAAAAACCTCTAGGATAGATGCACTACATGTAGGGAGAAAAAATTTATAGTTATAGGTTGTGTGGAATAAGGACCATGCATGATGGGTGAGTTGTGGTTAATCACTTACCCATGTGAATAAGAAGAATTTAATACCCACATCATTAAGGTATTCAAGGAAAATTAGAATAAGGAAATACCAAGACCTTCAGGGGTATTAAAATTATTTTGAATTTTGAAATAAAAATCCATAGTTTATGGTTTATTTAAATGAGTATAAAAATACCCACAAATAATGTGGTTTTCAAGAATGAGAAATGAATAAAACCCACATTAATTTAGTTATTTTATTTAAGAAATGAAATAACTAAACGTGGGTATTATTATTATAAGTAATAAAATAATAAACATGTTTATTTATTAGAACATTTAATTGATATTTTAAATTATAATTTAAATCATAGAATTTATTTGAGACCCATTCACCACATATGTGTACTAATATGTGAATATAAGTGATGAGTATTATGTAATTAATCGCAAGATCATTTTGAGACTCTTTGAATCCATTTTACATGAAGAATTTTATGGGTGATCCAAAGCAGGGTAATTCTTGGAGAATGTTGATTCATGTAACCAACGAATTTGAAAAATTATAATTTAGATCAGTCAAGATCTGAAAGGAATTTTGAGGCCAACACGATTTATCAATTCATATGTTGAAGAAATTGAATATTTTTACACATGCAAGGGGCATATTGTTTTCTTGTGGAAGAAGATTATCTGTAAAGAAGATATCTCTATTTCTGGATCAATGCTAAAGATTAATCTGGTAGTTGGACTATCAAACCAGCTACTAGAGACTTTTTATTGGGGTTTTTTAAAAATCGGAGAAGAATAGAAGTTGGGGTGTCTAGCCCAATATGGAGAGAGAAATTGGGGTGTCTAAAAAATAATAAAAATAGGGTGTCTAACCAGTTGTATTCACTTGTGATGATAGTGATGGGAATCCATGTTGAGGTATCTAACCAGCTACTATAGGCTTTTTATTAGTATTTATAACAAATCTAAGAAGAATATTATTTTGGGTGTCTATCGAATTATTAAACTAGGGTGTATAACTACTTGTAGTCACTTGTGGAGATAGTGATGAGACACAGTGTTGGGGTGTTTAACCAAATTTACAAGGAGTGTTCCTTTCATTGAAGAACCTTGTAAATAATTTTTTCTATACTCTATTATTTATATACTTCCTTGAAGTTGAATTTGGTAAAAGTTATTTAGTGGATCGAGAACCTTAATATTTTCAACATGTTGAATTTAAAAGGATAAAATTTAATAAAACAAGGGTACCACTAATTCACCCCTATAGAAACATTATACTTTTTCACATATTATTACATGATTTTAAACATAATTTACTAACAAATTACAATCCAAGGATCATAAATTCTTGTGTATTTGGAAGACTAGATACATAAAATAAAAAACACAATGCTAAATAAAACAACTCTTTATTTATCATCTATTTTGAGCTTCTAACTTTTTTTAGCCCTTACATCGGCATAGGATAACTTGGGGATAACATGACAAAAGGGATTATTTAAAATCCCAATAAGGTAATAAGAATTAAAATAAAGATTAGAACAATGGTTAGAAAGCATAACATATTGTTATAAAATGGCATGAAACATGATTAAATATATGGGATCATAACATATAGAACATGGGTTCATATAATCATGGAATAATAGTAATTTGGTAGAATATAAAACATAACATTTGTATGAGTCAAGGATTATTTCATAAAGAGGTGCACAAGTCAAGGCTAACCACCAAGACTGTTGCACATAGGGCACGATTCATGGCTAACCACCAAGACCATTGCACATGATGTCTCATGAGACAAATCATTACTCAATGCATTGAAGTGAAATCTCATTTCACTAGTCATATCATGTTCATGAATATGTTTTCCAAATAAATAATCATACATAATAAATAAAACATAGACATAATGGTTACCCATGTAATGAATTGGGAATAATAATCTAGTCAAAAGGAATATCAAAAGGGAATTTTGTAATGGTGTCGATGAAAGGATGGATTTAAATTATACATGGAAATTAATAAGGTAATATAGGCATTTATCATGATAACTTATGTCAAACTTAATTGAAAAGATTGTTTAAGTAACATTATCAATAAACCATTTTAGTACGGTTTAAGAGAAAAGATTCAATATTCTCTAAAATGGAAAAGGAGTAATTGATTTTATAAATCCAAAATTTAAAAGAGGTTGTTTTTCGTGATAAAATAGGTGATTTTTTAAAAAAATAATTGTGTCTTAAATAGATTACGGAGTGCATTTGAAAATGGATTTGAAATCAGGAAGTTCCCTTAAATCAGGCTTGCTTATAAAGAGAAAATGAGTTGGGAACCTTTTAAAAAAATGTATATCCGTATAAAATAAGGATAAATGGATCCTAGTACATTAGTTTGGAACATATAAATATCATTTTTAATATTTATATAATATAAAATATAATTTCATTTGGTAAAAAAGAGAGGTAGAGTAACCCAATGGAATCATGGAGGTTCCGGTAGAATCTCTTACCTTATGTCCTAAATGATTTAGAACTTGATCTTAATGTAGTGATTAATAAAATTAAATCCATTAATTAATTAATTCATAACCTTTTATACATGTATTATATTTATGATAATTTTATTATTTTCATTTATGTCCCGTTTTAAGGGATATTAGATACAATTTCATCATTCAGGAGTGTTAGTTTCCTTGGTTTTCTTGACCAGTTTACTTATATACATGTACGAATAATCATGTAAGATGTGAATAGTTGTCCAAAATTGAAGTAATAAGTTATTAATGAACATACAGATGATTAAATTATCATATAATCTATTTGGTTATTTTGGATGAGGATGAATCATTAGATAACATGTTAATGATAATCATTTAGATCAATTTTAACGATTTTCGACCACAATGAACTAGTTCTGTTATATTAATTAATATCTTATATGTATGATGGTTTTAGAAAAATAAATAAGTTATAATACATATATTGAAATCCAATTTAACCATAAAAATGGTTTCATGAACATATTTTAAAATGTTAATGGAAATTGAAATCCTCATCGTCCTTGAATGCGATAAATTAACACATCAGACACGATGTTTTAATTTTTAGTATAAAAGGAGTGGGAAAGCGAGATGATGATGAATTATTACATTAGAATAATAAAATTCCATTATATTTAAGGAAATGGAGTTATCATACCATTTTATGAGGGTAGGTGTGGAGATAAAAAGAAAATAAAGGAACTTGAAATGAAATTAAAAGAAAGGAAAAGGGTTTTACCACTTGATTCCTCCTTCTTGAGAACCTCCATAGGGGATTGATTTTGGTATTTTGTTGGGATAAAAAGATACTAGAATGGGGGAGATTTTTGGGATGAGTATTTAGAAGAATTTATACATATCTCACGGATTGAGATGTTTGAGGAGAAGATGTGGTGATGGATGGTATTTATATTGGAGGAGAGGTGTGTTTTCTCATTATTTTACACAATATTATATTATTATTTTTGAAGATAAGAAATAGTAATGATTATTTAAAAAATATATAAAAAATTATTTTTAATTCGAAACAGTGGTGCTTAAATCATCATCCATGACTCATGTAATAGTGTATTTAACATATAATGTATATACACAGTAAATTACGACACTTTACTATTCACATAAAATTCATGTATTTCATAAAAATACCAAATAATCACACTAACCATTTTTCAATGTGTATAATTAAAAAATGAACTCCATATTATGAAAATAATTTTTTAAATATGATAAATTTAAATTTTTATTAAAAGCAGCATTTACATAAAAATTACAGATTTTAAAATTATATCTGATTTTCTATCACTTTGAAAATTTAATTGAGGTCTCATAAATTTAGATTATAATAATAATAAACAAAAATACAAATTGATGAATAAATTTCCTTTTAATTTATTAAATTAATGATAATATTTTAATTAAATATTTATGACTTACAAAAATACCAACACTTAATAATTAATTTTTAAAATATTTATTTACTCATCCTATGACATAATTATATCATATTATCACTTATAAGATTGAAAAAATTTATTTACACTTTCTTGGGTGGGGTTACTATTCTATCATCTTATTTACTATTCATAAGGGTTACAATACTATTGCAAATTTCAAGTTACTATATATGTTACTTATCTTTTAGAAATACTTCCTTTTTCATTAATTCTTCATTTATAATATTTTTATTGTGTTATTAATGAGATTTTATGTGATTATGATATATGAAATAGTTATATTAGGGAATTTCCATTAATATAATTCTGGTTTATTAAATTCTCCCCCCTTGTGAAATTTCACAATCGAAATTTGGTTTTAAATTCTAAGTTGAAAACATGTGTGGGTACCTCTCCTTAACTACCTTTTCATGTTCCCATGTTTCCTCTTCGTACTTATAGTTCTACCATAGTACTTTGATCAATTGAGTAGTGTTTTTTCATTGAAAATTATCTATATGATCCAAGATCTTCATTAGCTTCCCCCCATAAGAGATATCATTCTCCAAATGTAACACCTCTGAATTTATTACATTTGAAGGATCTAGTATGTACTTCCTCAAGAGGGATACGAGGAATACATCGTGTACTTGAGGCATTGTTGGTGGAAGTTCTAGTGGATAGTCCATGGATATGACATGATCTATGATCTTCAAGGGGATGATGTACCATGTAATTATATTTCTTTTCATCCCACATCTCATTACCTTCTTCCATGGAGTAATTTATAGGAATACCATGTATTTGAACTTAAAGTAGAGTTCACATCAATGATTGTCTGCATATATATTTTATCCACTTTGGGCTGGATTGATATGATATTGAATGATTTTCACCTTCTCCACCATTTCTTCAACCATTTTAGGTCCTAATAGATTATGTTCAGAGAACTCATCCCAACATGCCAGTGTTCTGCATCTTTTAACATAAAGGGATTCATATGGAGCCATTGTGATACTAGAGTGGAAACTAATGTAGTTAGAGAAATCTACTGGAGGTTGATGTCGATACCATCCTCCATTGAATCCATATAACATTCTCTCAACATTTCTTCTAGTTTTTTAATAGTGTTCTTAGATTGGTCATAAATTTGAGGATGATAGGCCATACTGAAGTTCAACTCAATGTTTAGAGCATGTTGGATATTTTTCCATAACTTTGTGGTCAATATCTGGTCTCAATCGGATATGATCGATAATGGTACTCTATGCATCCTTACCACTTATCTGATCTATATCTATGTAATTTGAACATGTGTTAAGTCCTCTTGAATTGTGATAACGAGAGTTTTGTTTGTAAGACAATCCACAATGACCCATATAGCATTATTTCCTCTTTATTTCCTTGGAATTCTAGTCACAAATTTTCTGGTAATGTTCTCCCATTTCCCTGGTGGTATGGGTAGTGGTTTCATCATCACCTTATAATTTTATCTTTCAGCCTTCAATTGCTAACATACCAGGCACATTGACATATATTCAACAATGTCTTTTTTCATATTTTCCCACCAATAGTTCTCTAAGAGATCTCGATACAACTTTATGCGCCCGAGGTGGATAGAGAAGGATGAGTTATGTGTGGTGTTTAAAAGATCCATATTTATCATTAGATTTGATGGTTCACATAGTCATGACACAAATATCAGGACTCCTTCCTCATCCATTTTTGATCTCTGAGGATTTTTATTTACTCCTGGCTTTAACCTTCGTCAAAATCTTCACATCATTTCTTTAAGGACCCATTATTTTCTCCACGAGGGATGGTTGAGAAATCATTTGAGAAAGGATTGATGATTTTCATCCCTTAATGATTCCCATTTCCATCCTTAGAAGATCTAAAAAGATTAGATACATCTCAATTATCATCATTGATAATGGTGCAAGATACTTTCTACTTAGAGCACATGCTACCTTGTTTACATTACCAAGATGGTAGTGGATTGAGAATTCATAATAATTAATGAGCTCTAACCATGAAAGGGTGTCTGAAAATATTTTCGGGGAGGTTCAGTTCACAAAAATTAACTAGGGAGGAGTTATAAACTATGGATTTAGTAATTTCATTATTATTTTTACTCACAAATAAGTCAACCTCCATATTTTGTGGTTGTGTTTGAATATTTCTACTAAACATGAAAGATATGAATGAATGTGTAAGAATTTAGTCAAATAGAATGTTTTTTATTCCTGAATAAAGAACTAGATTACCTATCACCATATCATTTCTCAGATCTACTTTAGTGGTAGTGATAGAATATGCCCTTTCTTATTTCCTTGGAGGTTGTTATTGATTGACTTTCATAACCTTGGGCTTAGGGAATTGGTTTGAAAAATTCCCAAGTTCCTTAGTATTGAAACATTGTACTACTGGCTAAGTGTTGATCTAATCCTTCATTTATTACTCCATATTAGTGGAATTCTTCACATCCCTTTGACATTTCATTTCTAGATTCAACATAATTCCACATTTTATGCATTTCCTGATTCCCTGTAAAAATATCCTAGGATATTTCTTCTAATAATTTTGACACGTGGGATATTCTTCCTTCTTTCCACCATGGGATTTATTTTTTAATCATCCATATTAGACTCCATTTTATCTTTTTTTCACTGGTCCCATGAGACCACTAATATTCTATGATCTCTATTTCATCCTTGAGGAGACAACAAATAATATCCTCATATATATAGAAGTCTCAAATTTCAACTGCTTTTCAATGACTCAGCATTAGTACACTAAATAATTTATCCACCTTTCTTTCAGTGTTCAGGATAAAGGTGGAGGTGTATCTTGCAATCCTTGTGTTGTTTTCTTCATACAACTAAATAGACTCATTTTATTTTTTGATTTAGTCTGAGGAATTCCCTTTATATCTTAAGATATAAGTTTTAGAGAAAAAAATTATTGAAAATTATTTTCTTGAAATCTTACCATTGCATGGAATCAATTTTCTCCTTGTACTTTTTGTTCTTGATCATTTTCCACCGCTGATAAAATTACTCAATAAGATGATAATCTTCCACCACAACATTCTATTATTCTGAGAAATATATGACATATAATATCTTCACAATGGAGTTAATCCATTGTTCTGTGTGGAGGGGATCCAATTATACACTAAACATTGGAGGCATTTTCCACATTAAGGATTCTACAACAACTTTTTCTATCTTAGGAGAAGGTGGATGTTCCAGGAGAATTATGTTTTTATACATATCTTGAGCCAGTTGTGAAAATAATTTCAAAAAGTTTTGAGCACACATTCCCATCATATCTACGATATCATTAGGGAAATCATCACATTTCCTATTACATTGATTTTTGGAATGTTTTCTTTTATTTCCCGCCATTAACTAAAAAAAATAAAGTAAAATTAGGGGGATTGAATACTTAACTAATAAGAGTAATAAAAGGATGATTTGAACATAAAGGTATGAGATTTTAAAGGAAATGTATATCTTAACTTTTGATTCCATAGGTTTCAATATTGGAAATCAATGATCTATTTCCTACAATATATTATTATAGGAATTTTTTCCAATAATACTGGTTTGTAATTAGATTATGAATTTATCAAAGAATATCCCTAGGGAGTGTCAAACCAGGTTCGCAATATGGCCCTTTTTCATGTATTAGGTTTCCCCAAGTTATTTCTATCACACCTTAGAGGAATTTTTACTCCTAGTTATATCTATTCCAAAGCCAAGTACATTTATAGTATCCAAACTGAGATGTATTTTCTTGATAAACCAATTACTCTATAGTTACCAAAATTTGGGGATGTTTTCTTATACTTAGTATTATTTATAAGGTTCTTACTAAATTTATGTATTCCTAATATCAAAAAATAACTAAAACTTTCATTTGATACCAACTATTGCGACCCTATACCTTTTAACATATTATTACAATATTTTAAACATAATTCACAATCAAATTATAAGCCAAGCATCGTAGAGTCCAGTGTCTTTGGGAGACTAGGTACATAAAACTCAAAAAATGGTACTAAATAAAACATGTCTTTATTATTCATCCATTATGATCTCCTAAATTCTTTTTTAGACATGAAATATTCATTGGATAACATGGGGGTAACATGAAGAAATTGATGATCAAAAATTCCTGTAAGGAATAAACATTAAAATAATTCTTAAAACATGGGTTAGAAAACATAACATAATGATATAAAATGGCATGGAAGACGATTAAACATATGGAATCAAGACATATATGAAATGGGATCATATAATCATGAAATAATTATAATTTGGAAGCAACAAAAATCATTACATTAGCATGATTCAGGTTTCATTTCATAAATAATAGCACGATTCAAGGCTAACCACCAAGACCATTACACATGTAGCATGATTCAAGGCTAACCACCAAGACCGTTTTACATGAAATCTCATGAGACTAAAAATTGCCCAATAAATTGAAGCTCTATCTGGTTTCACCCATCATAACATGTTCATGGAAATGTTTTCCACATAAATAATCATACATAAGCAATCAAATAGAAACATAAGGGTTACACATGGAAAGAATTAGGTATCATAATTATGCCAAAAGGAATATCAAAAGGGAATTTCATAATGTTGTACATAAAAGGAAGGATTTAAATCATAAATAGAAATTTATAATGGATTATAAGCATATATCATGATATGTGATGTCAAACATGATTGAAAATAGTGTTTAAGGATCTTTAGAAATGAAACATTTTAGTATGGTTTAAGGGAAAACATTCAAGATTCTCTAAAATGGAAAAGACATAATTGATTGTATAAAACCAGAATTTAACCAAGGTGGTTTTTTGTCATAAAATTATTGATTTTATAAAATTAATGGTGTCTTAAACAGATTATGGAGTTCATTTTAAAATGGGTAAGAAATTAAAAAGTTCCCTTAAAATGGGTTTTCTTTTTAGAAATAATTGAGTATGAAACCTTTTAAAAAATGCATGTCCTTGAAAAATAAGGATAAATGGGTCTTGATAAAAAATTTTGGAACATAGAAAAATAATTTTTAATATTTAAATAAAAATAAATTTGAATTTAATTTGGGTAAAAATAGGGGAAGAGTAACTCGAATGAATAACAGAGGTTCGGGTAGAACCCCTTACCTTATGTCTAAAACGATTCTGAACATGATATTAATATCCTAAATAGTCAAAATAAATACATTAATTAATTAATTATGAACCTTTTATACATGTATTATATTTATTATAAATTTATTATGTTTATTTATGTCCCTTTTTATGGGTTATGAGATTCAATTTCATCGTTCGGGAGCGTTGATTTCCTTGGTTTTTAGGATTAGTTTACTTATATACATGTACATATAATCATGTTAGATGAGAATGGTTTTCCAAAATTTCATTTATAATTTATTAATGAACATATATAATTTTAAATTATCCTATAAGTCATTTGGTTATTTTGGGTGAGGATGAATCATTAGATAACATATTAATGATAATTGTTTACATTAATTTTAAATGGGTTTTTCGATCAAAATGAACTCATTTTGTTATATTATTTAATATCTTATATATATGATGGTTATAGAACATTAAATATGGTATAATACATATATTATAATCGTTTTAAAAAATAAAAATGGTTTCATTACCAGAATTGAAGATGGTAATGGAAATTAAAAACTTCATCGTCCTTGAATGCCATAAATTAACACATTAGAGATGATGTTTTCATTTTTAGTATAAAAGGGGTAAGAAAGAGAGATGATGATGAATTATTCCATTAGAATAATCAAATTACATTATATTTCAGGTAATGGAGTTATAATACCATTTTTATGAGGTTTGTTGAGGGATGAAAAAGAAAAGAAAAGGAATTGAAAAGAAATTAAAAGAAATGGTAGAGGGTTTTACCTACTGATTCCTCCATCTTGAGAACCTCCTTTGGGGATTGGTTTTGGTATTTTTTTAATTAAAAAATCTCTTGGATTTAGGGTAGAGGTTTTGTAATACAATTTATCAAAATTTAGATAAGTCTCAAGGCTGGAGGGGTGTGAGGAAAAGAGGTGGTGAGGGCTGGTATTTATAATGGAGGAGAGGGTTATTTTCTCGTCATTTTACTCAATATATTATTATTTTTCTCAAGGAAAGAAATAGTACTTATTCTTGATATGAAATATTGTAACTAGGTCATGTGAATTTGGAAAAATGGTACTTACATCATCCATGACTCAAGGAATAGTTTATTTAACTTATAATGTATATATATCATAAATTACTATATTTTACTATTAAAAAATCACGTATTTCAGAAAAAACCCCAAAAAATTCACCCTAAACCTTTTAAAATATTTATAATTCAAAAATGAAATCTATTTTATGAAAATAATTTTCTATATATGATAATTGTTTTAATTAAAATCATCATTTACAGGAAAAATACTGATTTTAAAATTATATCTGATTTTATATCACTTTGAAAATTTAACTGAGGTCTCTTAAAATTACCTTATAATAACAAGACATATTAATACATATTTATGAATATATTTTATTTTATATTATTAAATTATTCATAAAATTGTAATTAAATATTTAGGACTTACAAAAATACCAACAGTTAATTAAAATTTTTTAAAATATTTATTTACTCACACTATGATATAATTATATTATATTTTCACTTATAAGATGGAAAAATTTATTTATAATTTCATGGGCGAGGTTTCTATTCTATTTTCAAGTTTACTATTCACACGGTTCACAACTCAATTCCAAAGGTCATGTTATTGTTTCATCGATATATGTTCCTTAGCTTTTAGAAATACTTCTTATTTATTTAATTATTCATTTATAAAATTTTTATTTTGTTCTTAATGTAGTTTTAGGTGTTTATAATGTATGACTTAATTATAGGAAGGGAATTTCCATTGATAAAATTTAGGGTTGTTACAACCCCCCCCCCCCCTTAGGGAACCTAACTGGTCCTTGGGCTCTATATACACTTTACATGGAAGGTAATAAGGACATGTTTAAATAAATATATGTGATATATATGAAATAAAAATTATTCTATAATGGTAATATATTATTTACCTTTCTTTCTTTCAATCTTTTGAGAAATTGGAATCAATGTTCATGCGTACGTATAACCTACCATCTCCATGAACAGTGTATTTTATTTTCTATCTATAACATTTATGGATTATTATAAAAACTTATATACTGAATATACATGATATTTAAATCATGGTTAACATTCTGGAGGTAAAAGAACCATGAAAAATGTAAGATGAATAAAAATTACAAATTAAAACCTATATGAAAAACCAAGAAGTTATTTCCCAAAATGCGACTTTAACATGAAATTGTTAATAAAAAGGTTATAAAAGTTCATAGGTAAATCATATTTGGTTTGATATATAAAATTTGGTTATGTAATATATTTATAATAAACATATATTTATTATTCTTGTGGTTTTTATGTGTATGATGTAAGTAAAGGCTTAAGGTAAGGGATTTCCATCTCACTTTAATTTAATGTGAGACATTATCCATATTCACCATGTGTTAATTTTAATAGGTGAATATAAAGTAAATTGTTTATTTTTAAAAATATTATCCTTAATATTATGGTGATTTTCATATAATTTTTTGGATATCTCTTTCATGGGATTTAAATATCAAAATTTCCCAAAGATGTAATGGATTTCTGTCGCAATTGGTCTTCTTTTAGAAAAACGTTACGTTATAAACCTATATTATTTTATGAGGGGTATATATTGACCCATTGTTATGTAATATCATGAATTTATATACTCTTGTGATATTTAAAGTTTCATTTAATGTTTTTTCTTCATGGGGTTTATGATTCAAATTTCCAAAGTTCCATGGGTTTATGATACAATTTCATTGTTTATCAAAAAAATTTATGTTTATAATTCCAATAATGAAATATTTTGATCCATAACATAAGAAACTCATGAAATTTAATCTCCTATATTTATTTCAGGAGAATATAATTTTTCCTCTCATTTTCATCTCTTTATATACTCAAGAGTTCAGAAGAATGTTTGTAAGAAAAATCAAATATATTTCTATCTTTTATTGAACCCCCCTTTTAGTCAATATCCATGTTTTATAAAAATGTTTCAAAAAATGTTTTCAAATTATCCAAATGATTTATTAAAAATATTTGTACCCATGTTTGATTTTCGAATTTTTTAAAAACTGGAATCTTCATGCCGTTTTCAAAATAAGGCATGTTTGTCTATTCCAAAAAAATAATAACAGAATATTTGTTTCAACATAAATGAAGTGAATAGTATATTCTAGTATCATGACCTCTTAATGATTTCCAGATTCCCTTACAATTTTTCAATTTTCTTTTTAAATAAAATTTTTTCATTAATATTTTGGAAATTTATATATTTTTAATAAATGATTTCAATGTGAAAATTTATTTTCATTATGAAATGTTTTATAAGTTTATTAAAGATTCGTTTATAAGATTAAAAGCTTAATTTAAAATAAAATGAATTTGATAATGTTTTATGTCATAAAAAGTGGTTTTCAATGGGGAGAGTATATTTTTCTCAAGAAACAATCCAAGTGATTTTTCTTTTGAAATAATTTTCCATTTAAGATGACATCCTTTGATGCTACTAATGATTTATTGGGGATATGATACAATGATACAATTATTATTATTTCTCTAAATGGTTATGTTGATGATAGAAATATATCTATAAACCCCATTTCTCTTCCAATGGTTATACCATGATATAATTATTTGGAGAACCTCTTTTCCCCCATGGGTTATTCTTTTATTAAATGATGAAATGATTATGAAAACTATTTCTCTTCCACAGGATATGTTATGAAGAAAGTTGTATAAAACCCACTTAATTTTCATGGGATAGGATATTATGAATGTTTCATTATCTTTTAGTACACATAAGTATGCTTTTAATTTTGAGACATGCGGTGCACATGTCACCCTCTAATTAATTAGGTAATGATTAATGTTATATGAGATAAAAGGGTACAAGAGAGTTTATCCAAAGCCTGAAAGAGGGTGTAGAAGAGGTTATACCAATCCCAAAAGAGGGTGCATAGGAGGTTATACAAAGAAAAAAATTGAGTACAAAAGCAGTTATCTCGAGCTCCAAATAGGTTATATGGGAGGTTATCCCAAATCAAAAATAGGTTATACGAGAGGCTATCTGAATCCTAAAGTAGGTACACAGATGGTAATCCCAATCCTAATATGTTATAAATGTCATAGTGGAATCCCTTGACATATTATTTTCTATGATTATTTATATGCCACAAATATATGTCTTATAACAATGATATTCTCTCATGTATCATGTTCTTTGATACCATTATTATTCATGTCTTATGAAATGATAATTCTTATGCCATGAATCACATTTATTATCTATGATATGAATAGTATGGTTTTAAAATATTATTCTCGGGTTATCATACCCATATTCTCATGTTATGTTGATATCTCACTTATTACCTTTACTGAGCATCATTTATCACTCTTTCATAGGTTTCCTTTCCCAGGTTATAAAGAAATTATTTAACCAAAACCCAGAGATTAGATCTTATACAAAAAAATTTACAATTAATTTAACTTACATCTAACTAAATGATACCTCATATTATGAACATTGTTTAATGATGATGTAGTTGATCATATGAAAAACCCTTATTGAATTATCATCATTTTTTGGGATCAAAGTGTATAATCCATCTACTGTTGATCAACACATGCTCCTTTGATATCCCCAAAATAGCTATATAATGTTGGGTGCAAGCATAGAAGATCTATCATATTCTATTATTTTACTTGATAACTTCTAGTTCCATTAGTCATGAAGGATTATCTCTTTTTATTATAATTCTTTATAGAAGGGTATAAGGTTGAATTGGAAAGAGAATTAAATTGTGCACAATAATTCTGAATTCTTGATTAACCATACACAACATACATAACCAACTATTTATGGATTTATTTTTTAGGTCAAAATATTATTTAATTTCACAATAGACCTTGAATATTATAATTTACCAAATCATAACCATTGCATATATAAAAATAACAATATTATTATTTTATGGTGTGAATTAAATGGAACAATGATAAATATTATTTTATTATCATAAAAATTAATATTTATCAATAGAAAATTAGTTTGTTCCACTACTCTCTCTTGAAATTTCTTGATTACCTGAATAAATATTAAATTTAATATTTTATTAATAAATAAATATTTTATTCATAATCTAGAAACTAATTCAGTATTAAATATTAAATAAATAAAATAAATATTTTATTCACATTTTTTTGAACAACTAAATATTAATTTAATATTTTTGGTGAATAAAAAATGAATAATATTATTCCTCGATCGTGAGAATAATATTTATTCCATTAATAAAATTCAAATTGAATTTAATTAAGATCTACAAAACACTCAGTGTGTAACCCTCTTGGATTGTTTCTTGCAAATAGGTGCGCTTCACTAAATTATAAGATTATTGTATAGTAATGATTCCAGACACCTAAATGAAAGATCATGATGTTGAAACATCAACAACAACATATGAATTTTTTTTGTATTATAATCCATTTTCCACAATATCACATCAATCATGTTCACATGAATTTTATCAACTCATATTATTCAAACATTTTTTCATTGAATATCTAATATAAAAAAGTTGTTACCCCATGGTTATCGAATTTAATGTGACTGTTAAATTACAATCAAAGAGTTGAGATATCATCTTCCATAAATATGGAAGAGACAAATCCTTACTCAACTAATTAATTAATAATACAACATTCATGACACATCTGACATACCCAAAATTTTAATGAACTGTTATTTTCATGGTTTATGAAATTATATCTATGTGTGTGAGTCATGAAATGAACTAATAATATTCTATAAATATAAGAATCATTACACAAGCTAGAGATCAGAATATCTGATGACACCTAAACATGAATAAATTCCTACAGTCATGTATATTCTCATAATATCTCGTCATTAATATTACCAATTTTGAACATCACAAGAAGAATACTCATCCACTTACGTGTACTCAAACATAACAAAAAACTTACTATATTCCCCATCATCAAATGTTATCTGACTATGTATATAATGTTTAAGAGTAACATCATCTTTTTTCACTATTTTCATCATAGATGGGAAATATTATGCCCTTTTCAATGGAACATATACTCTAGGATATTATCAAATTAATATTATGAAAACAAAAAATCAATATGTCATAGGGTATTTATTTTAATATTCACTTCGTTGAATATATAATTAAAAAAT
The DNA here is from genome assembly GCA_963277665.1 of Viscum album. NCBI lineage: Eukaryota > Viridiplantae > Streptophyta > Magnoliopsida > Santalales > Viscaceae > Viscum > Viscum album. Next base: position 1,510,724,112 of record OY728127.1, on the reverse strand, counting down.
GTAAAAATTAGTTTGTTATAGGGAATCGAATCCAAAAATATCATCATGTGATGGTGAGTGATGTCCCTATATCCATTCTATAGCCATCTTCCACAATGCTACATACTAAAAAAATCTTTCATTAATATTACACTCATTCCTCTATTGAACAGTCAACTATCATGCCATTTTTGTTCCTCTATGATCTCATCAACCTCTATGAATTCAGATTCATGAAAACTAATTTCTCTCTATGAATTCATATTCATACAATGATTTTTATCTTGAAAAATTCCACTCTCATGGTATAATAATGAAAAAAACCCTTTGACAGCCAATATGATCACCCAAAAACCAATTAATAGAAGTTTTTTGTCCACATTACCCCAAAAAAACATAGGGGTTCACATAATCCCACATAATAATATTTAGAAACTATCCTCATAGTCAAATTTTATTAATAAATCAACCTTTTGATATGGCATCCCACCTTTTATTACATAACTTTTCATTACATTTTTCAAACAGAGGGTCTTTAAAGTCTAGTGTCTTGGAAATTATGAACAATATACATGAAAACATTAATATTTCTTCTAACACACTTTTCAGGCTTAATAAAAGGTTCATTATAAGTACAATTACTGCATCTCATAACCTGGAGTCATACATCAAAGGAAAGAGTGAGCAGAAGTCCTAGTAAGGAAAGAAAGGGAATCAGTTTACTTGTGATATCAATAAGAACATGATGAAAAACATAAAGACATGAGAAATAGAAGAAGAGGAATATCATGATAAAAATAAAATGAATCATAACATGAATATATTTCTATAACATTTAATTTATACATTCATGAACATATCACCAAGGTTCATCCCCAGGGTACTATAAAAATTACAAAGGTTATTCACCAAGGTATTGTGAAACTTGTCATCTCTAGAGATTAAATTATTTACCCAATGAATTGGAGCACTATCAGGGCACACCCTTAATATTAATTTATTTTCATGTGATCCACATATATCATAATCATACATTTCATAAATAACCCATAGAGAGTAAAATAAATGGGTTTCACTTCAAAATCGTGATGTTTTAAAAGTGCTTAAAAATATGATCATTATGTCATTTATAACCCATGTAAAGGGAGTGAGGGATACATGTATGTCAAGTCCAGAATAAAATAGATCACTTTTTTCCTTATTAATACCCTTGTAAATGTAAATAGATTTGGGTATTCTCATAAAAATACAAGAGAATTTCATAAGAAAGAGGGAGATTTTGAGACGAAAATTCTACAACATAACCTCTATACAACATGGTTTTAGAAAATATTAAAAACAGAGGGGAAAAGGGTAAAACACTCATAAATATATCATAATACATTATGGGTAATTAATAAAAATAAATAATAACATGGTATGGACATTTTAATTACATACCACATGAAGAGGAAACTTAAATGAAAAGAGAAGATGTGATTTCTTTTACAAAAAAATCGGCAACCTAATAGCGTCGCTTAAAATTCAGGAAAATAAATTGTTGACAATGGAAAGGGTATATAATAATTCAGACATAAAATGTACAGAAATAATGACATATAATAACATAACCCAATATAAGAAGATGCAAACAAGAAGACAAAACATAAATGAAGTCATGGTTTAAAAGAGGACGGTGAAATGTTATGTTACCTTGAAGATTAACTTCGAATGCTTGAAAGTTGGGACATTGGGGGGCTTGAGGGAACCTTGGGAGGTAAAAATACCAGATATTCATTGGTGATGAATTTTTAATGAAAATAATGAAGGAATGGGTTGGTATTTATTTCAAAAGTGAGGGAATATTTTATTAATTTCTAAGGGACACCTCATCGGTGGTATTTGAAAAAACATTGGCTTGCCCATGGTATTTTCCCATGGTATTGGCCACATGGGACACCTCATAACATATATTACTATTCACAAGTATACCATAATTATTATATCATTAATGATGTCATTAATCACAACGAAACTCAAAACTGCATTTTTACTATTCACTAAAAAACAAAACATTTGATAAATATCTCATAAATTCACCCTAACTTGATATTGATGCTATGAATTCAAAAATGAACTCTATTTTATGAAAATAATTTTCTAATTTTTAGATATTTAATTTTTATGTAAAAACACTATTTATCAGAAAAAAATACTAATACTTAACTAATAATTTCTAAAAAAGATATTTAGTTATGCTATTATATCATTTCACCATTAAAGATGCCTAAATTATGTTTATAATTTCTTAAGCGAGGTTACTATTACATTGGTCACATTACTATTCAGAAGGGTAATATTACGATTTATATATTACTATTCACTAAAAGTTAAGTTAATCTTCTTAGAGTCTAAATTTCATACTGATCACAAATTTAGAAGAGAATTTTTTGAAAATCATTTTACATTAATAGTTATCTAAAGTATAAAAAAATATTTTAAAATACCCTTTTTTTAAAAATATCATCAATAATATGGTAATTCTATAAAATCATCCAATATTTATCCATACATTTGAAATGCACAGATTTTACCATAAGAATAAAAAAAATATTTATAAAAAAGTATTACACAAATTAACTAAGGTCGTGTTATATATCCACTTATAGGACTTGTATAGGACCTAAGTTTAAGGTTTGATATGGTGATAGAATCTTGGGGTGGCTCAGACAACATTGCTCGAGTGGTGATTTCTATGAACTTGAACTTCTCTCTTAGGCGATTTCGTTCAAGCTTCACATGTTGAAGCTCATCTTAGGTTTGGTCCATAGCAAAGCCTAGTAATGGGACCTCCTTCCCAGGATCTGACAGATGGGATTCGAATGGCCTGAGTCTAATGAATAATGCCATCGAATCTTCTTTATGTACTAATTAACCATGATCACTTGTATTTATAAACAATAAGCATAACGTTAATAATTTCATTTCCAATGGTTATATTTATGAACGGTCATATAACAGTCAAAACCCAGTGGTATTATTTTAATTATACCCACTTAATTAATTAAAGGATATAAATTTTTTGTGTATAAAATAAAATAATATACAAATTAAAAAAAAATATTCCAAAGTTTTGTTCGTTACATTCTTCCCCCCTTATGAAATTCCATCCCTAAAATTTCAACTTGTACCCTCAAAAGAGAAAATGTGTTGGTACTTCTGCCTCATAGAGTCCTCTAGTTCCCACGTGGCTTCTTCATATTTTTGGTTCCTCCACAACACCTTAACAAGGTGGGTAGTCTTGTTGCATATCACCTTGTCTCTACGATCCAAGATCTCCACCGGATGCTCATCATAAGAGAGGTCAAGTTCTAGTTGTACCAACTATATATTTAGTACATGTGAAGGGTCAGGCATGTACTTTCTCAAGAGGGATACATGGAAGACTTCAAGAACTTGTGATAGATTTGGAGGAAGTGCAAGCTGATAGGCCACTTCTTCTACACGATCAAGTATTTCATAGGGGTCAATGTACCTTGGGTTGAGCTTCCCATTCTCCTCAAACCTCATGACACTCTTCCAAGGTGAAATTCGAAGAAACACTTTGTCACCAACCTCAAACTCCAAGTCCCTTTGACGGTATTTGGCATAGCTTTTTTTCTGACTTTAAGCAGCCTTAATGTGTTTTCGATGGCATGGACCATTTTTTCATCTCTTGTACAAGATCATGCCCAATAAGTTTTCTCTCACCAACTTCATCCCAACAAGTAGGATTTCTACATCAATTACCATATAGAGCTTCATAGTGTTCCATTTGAATGCTCGAGTGGAAGCTGTTGTTGTAATAGAAATCAACTAATGGGAGATGTCGATCCCATCCACATTTAAACTCCATTTAGCGTGTTCTCAGCATGTTTTTAGGAGTTTGAATAGTCTGTTCAGATTGGCCATTAGTTTGTGGGTGATAGGTCGTACTAAAATTCAATTTGGTACTTAGAGAATATTGAATACTTCTCTATAATTTTGATATGATCATTGGATCACGATCATATACGATAGAAAGTGGAACTATAGGAAGCATTTCCACTTCCTTTACATAAATCATGGAATGATGATTAAGAGGGAAATCTTTTAAAATATAGATAAAATGGGCAGTATTAGTGAGATGGTCCACAATTAACCATATCACAATGTTTCCATTGGAAGTTCTCGAGAGGCCAATGACAAAATCCAATGTGATATTGTCCCAGTTCAATGCTGGTTTGGGTAGTGGTCACAATACCCATTTAGGAATTTGTTGCTTTTCCTTCACGTGATGATATACTAGGTACCTTGAAGTGTGGTCAGCAATCTCCATTTTTATATTATCCCACCAATAATGATCATGAAGGTCTCTATACATTTCCCGGCTTCCTGGATGTATACTAAAAGTAAAGCTATGCGCTTCATCCATCATCACATTAATTATGTCCAGAATATATGGAACACATAGTCTTGTACGAAAGTTTAGTACACATTATTGATCAATATTGAACTCAAGAAACTTCCTATCCTTCAGATCCTCATATTTATTCTATAACAAAGGATCTTATTTCTGAGATTTCTTGATCTTATCTGGTAATTACTGTAACATCCCAGGAAAATAAAGAATAATAAATTTTCATATTTATTAATTTTACATTAAAGGGGATGCTATGTTCGATAGCGTACCCGATACGCAACAAAGAGTTTCCTTGAAAGCGTACGTTGCACACTAGTAATAAAATAATATTATTTTAAATGTTAGTTAACACATAGACGTTGTACTGGCGAGAATGGATATAAATAACTAAAATATGATTATATATGTTTGTTAAATGTTTTTACATTTATCCAATAAAAGATAAAGTCTTAAAATATGAAAAGAATTCAATTTTAGGCTTTTATACCGTAATTTTCACTAAAGGTTCACTTATCACCTTTTGATGGAGAACTGTCATTAAATATAGTTTTGATCACTCCTATAAATTCTATTGGACCAAATACAACTCTTTTTTAGAATCGGGACATCAAAATTTACTTTGTGTAATTTTTTGGTATTTTTCCGATAAAGTTCATTTTTTTAATGAATAGTGTAAAATGATGTATTTTAATTCAAAACCTCTTTTTAATCTAATTTTTTAAGATGATTAGATTATCTTTTGAATTAGTTTTAAAGTAAAATTAGAATATATTTTTACCATTAAATCCAATAGTGGTCGTTGGAATTAATTTCACTTTGAAATCGGACTTAAACTATTGTCAATCTTTTGATACTTATTGTTTCATAAAAACACGTTATTTGCTCTGACAGCGGGAATTGATTATTAAATTAATTAATTCAACTTATATGTTGTGAATTTTGTAAAATGGACTTCATTTTTTGAATTCGGAATATCAAATATAGCTTAGGGTGATGTTTTGGTATTTTTCTGAAAAACTTCAATTTTTGATGAATAGTGAAACCACTAAGTGGTACTTATAAAAACTAATTTTTCGTTTAAATTAAATTTTACCACTTCTGTGTTTTGAATTAAAAAAATCCGACATAAATGGTTGTTATTAAGAAGTAAAATGTGGTTCAATGAGATTAAAATATTTTTTTGGGTGAATAGTAACTTTTAAGTTCTTAATCGCGATTAGAGGTAATTAGTGCAATTTAAGGCAAAAATGATATTATAATAAAATGAAAATACCTTGACACATGTCATGCCCTTATTGGATGTGTCAAGGCCGACCAAAAAAAGCCATGGGTCAACTTGGTGACCCCATGGAGCCACTTTGGTTGGGAAATGAGATAAATAACTTTTTATTTAATATTAAAGTAAAAAATGACACACACATGAGGTGTTTTACTAAAACAATTTTTACATGGGGTTATACAAGTCAAATTTTTGACTATAAGCATTCATTAGAAGGATAAATATATTTCCTAAATCATAGTATTTTTTTTATAATTTTTAGACATTATATAAAATAAATTATTTATGACATCATTATGATGCAGCAATGACCTCATTATTTAACGATTTAAATAAAATGGAAATATAATGTAACATCTAAGAACTAAACATGTCCAAAACCTATTTGATGGGTGGATTTAGAACCCTTATCACCTTATCCTCTAAACACATCAATTTGGGACCTCTTAAATCCGAATACCATTTTAAAATAAAGTGACTTTTCTTTACCTTCCAAGAGTGCCCCTCCTCTCCTCTTATAAAAGGCTCCCACCTCTACCTCCTTACCCACACTCCCAAAGCCTTTGTCTAGACTAAAACCTGGCCATTTTGTCTCTCCACATCCCTCTATTACTCCTTGAAGCCTCACTTTGGGCAGAAGTCTTCCCAAGGAAGCCTTTGAGCTCGAATCTAAGAGAGTTACCCGATTTTAAGGTAATGTCTTCTTTTGAGTACTTTTGTTTTATTTTTTTTCTACAACCCCCTAAACTCTTTTTATTCATTTCTTTTGTAACAACTACAGTATCCTCAATATACTAGGATTTTGATATAATAAGTATTCGAGTTACACTTACACACACATAGATCTAATGGTTAAAGAACATAGTGTTTCTGTGGATGGAGAATTTCTGCCTCCCGAAATGATGATTGTTCAACATTCTTTTAACACCTTCAAAGGTGTCCATTAATATGACACTATATTTATATATGATATATAATATGTTTGTGTTTTCCTTAAGCTTCATTATTTTTCATTTTGGGCATACCTTTATGGTTTCCATTATGGGTAAACAAGATAATTTCATTTTAGTAAGTGCGGACTACCGCCCCCTCAAAGTGATGTGATTCGTTAATGCCATATGTGGGACGTATAAAGGATGGATTTAAAGTTATTATATATGATGTTATACTGGAATTATAATATACCTATATATAATTATTATTTATTTCCATTAATGTATGAGATAGAAATGAAAGTAGCGTTCATGTGTACGTACTGCTTACCGTCTCCATGAACGGTGCATTTCATTTCTTATCTCCAAATGTAATGTACTATTATAAGTACATATTTATAATGGATATATATAATGTATGTTACATATAAATGATGAATATAATTCTGTAATTAAAATATATATACCTCTCATTTAGTTTTAATTCCATTAATATGACAAAGAAATGAAAGTAGCGTTCATGCATACGTACGGCTTACCGTCTCCATGAACGGTGCATTTAATTTCTTACCTCTAAATGATTATGTAATATTATAAATACATGTATATGCTGGATATATATGATATATATGATATCCAAATCATGAATATCATTCTGGATATAATGAACCTTTGACCACACGAACAACATGTAATTGTAAGAAGTTCACTTTTGACTTAAGAACCAAATATCGACAAACGACCGTTATCAACTTAAATGACTACATAATGTTCATAACATGGTAATAAGTGATATAAAAGGAATAATGAATTTGAAAAAGGTTCTTAATCAATTATAAATTAACTCAAGTTTATTATTCAGGATGTTAAAGAACGATCGAGTCAGGTCAGACCCGAGGTAAGGGACTTCGTCTCAATCTCCTTTCATTGAGGCATATTTTGTTTTATACACAACTTTATTTTATACGGCATATAAAACCTTTTTACTTTTATTTTTATACAAAAAAAATCTTTTTCTACGAAGCGTTTTACAAAATGAAAAAAAGGAATGTTTCTTTTAACGTACGCGGTGACAACGAGTATTATTTGGTCTTTGGCTTCCTGAACAAGATGTAACGTTTTTTTAAATGAAATAAATACCATATACTCTTTTATGTATTTTGGTACTGAAAATGGTTTTTATAATTGATTTGTTCTGTCAATAAATTTATGTGATATATTGTGATCAAAGTGTGGAAATTTTTTCTTTCCATTATATTTGTTTTATGTCTTATAATGTTTATAATGGTACTTGGACATTTGACGGGTGGTTACGTGATAAACCATATGACGGGTGGTGCCGTGAATACCAGGATGGGTGGTTACGTTATAACCTCCAATGCAATGGGTATGGAAGTTGACCGTATGGATATTCCATTAATTATGTATGGAAGTTGGCCGAATGTCTATTCAATTAAGTGATATGTGTGGAAGTCGACCATATGGTTATTCCACTTAAGTGTGTTTATGCCCCAAGTTAACTTTATATGTTATGTGTTATTTATATGGGTTTTATGGTAATCTTTTGGTTACAAATGGGTAAGTAATGATCTTTTATTCAGTGAAGAGTTTTTACTACTTCATAAAGGTGAAAAGTATTACTTTGATAAAGTATACATGGTTTCCTTTTTGTTTTGATAAACTAACAGTTTTTATTCCTTGTGTATCCCTTACTGAGCTTTTTATGATCACCCCAAGTTTTTTTGAAATGTTTTTCACAAGACTTAATGTGGAATAGGGTCAAGGAAGGGATCAAGGGAAAGTCATTCTATATAAAACATGGAACTAGACTTGTCTCTTTTTAAGAGTTTTTTTATCTTATGGAAACATAGTAGAAGTGTCTAGTTTTTAATATTTTGAGATGTAATAGTTATGTCCTAATTCTCTAAAACTTTAACCTGAAAATATCCTCAATGTGAATTATTCATTTAATTCAATATTAAGTAAGGTTTAAGGCCATGGCCTTATAGTTGGAATCACAGGTCGGTTTAGACAACTTTAGGAGTTAGAAAAGTGTTAAATTAAAAATTAATTTATGGTATGATTGAAATGATATAGAATTTATGGATTACCATGTTGCTTCTCTTAACATAATTATGTGTTAAGAATGGTTTTTCATAGAGGAAACAGAACAGATTTTCTGGGAAGGCATACAGAGGGATATGACCTTTCAAATCAGTATCCTGAGATGGTCAGAATCAGAACTAAACAATTTGTTGCAGTGATGGCTCAGTTGACTCAGGTGAAAAATGTTGGTTGTTTTTGTGGATGATATTTTGGTGTTTTCTAAAAGTAAAGAGGAGCATGAAATACATTTACGGGTTATTTTGCAAACCTTAAAAGAAAATAAATTGTATAGAAAATTCAGCAAGTGTGAGTTTTGGTTACAACAAATTTCTTTCTTTGGTCACATTGTTTCAAAAGATGGAATAACTGTTGATCTTGCTAAAACAAAAGTTGTTGAAGAATGGCCAAGACCCACAAATGTAACCGAGATCCATAGTTTTCTTTGTTTGGCAGGTTACTACTGAAGCTTTGTTGAAAATTTTTCACTGTTATCTAGTCCAATGACTAAGCTAACTCAGAAGGGTGTTAAGTTTAACTGGACAAAGGAATTTGATGATTGTTTTCAGGAGTTGAAAAGAAGATTGGTGAATGCTCCGGTTTTGGCACTTCCTTCTAGGAATGGTGAGTTTGTTATATACAGTGATGCTTCGTTGAAAGGACTTGGCTATGTCCTTATGAAGAATGATCAGGTAATTGCATATGCTTCATGTCAGTTGAAAACTCACGAGGTAAATTACCCTACACATGATTTAGAATTAGCTGTTGTTGTTTTGCTTTAAAAATTTGGAGGCATCATTTGTATGGAGTAATGTGTGTAATATATACTGATCAAAAAAGTTTAAAGTATATATTCACTCAGAAAGAATTGAACATGAGACAGAGGAGATGTCTAGAATTAATCAAGGATTATGATTGTACAATTCATTACCATCTGTGAAAAGCAAATAAATTGGTTGATGCTTTGAGTCGAAAAAGTAATGCTTCATTAGCAATGTTGCGTTTAGAATGTGATCCTTTGGTTAAGTATTTTATGAAATTTGGCATGGAAGTTGTTTGTGTAGGAATTCCTTCTGTTTTGTTTTAGGTATCAATGACATCTTCCCTATCAGACAGAATCAAGCAAGCACGGAAGCAAGACAGTGAGTTGCAGAAAAAGGTAGAGCTAGTTCAAAACGGTAAGTTGCCTGAATTCAACATTGATAATTATTGTGTTTTGAGGTTTGGGAAGAGATTATGTGTGCCTTGTGATTCACAGTTGAAGAATGAGTTGTTATGTGAGGCTCATTGTTCCCCGTTTTCAGTTCATCCTGGCAGTACTAAGATGTACACAGATCTGCGGGAGTATTACTGGTGGGATGGAATGAAAAGAGATATTGCTGATTTTACTATGAAGTGTTTGACTTGTCAGCAGGTTAAAGCAGAGCGGCAGTTACCGAAAGGGATGCTTCAGCCTTTACCAGTGCCAGAGTGGAAATGGGAGAATATATCCATGGACTTCATTGTGGTATTACCGAGGACATCTCGAGGTAATAATTCAATCTGGGTTATTGTTGATCGCTTGACTAAATCTGCTCATTTCCTTGTATACGAGATACTTTTTCCCTAGATCAACTTTCCCGTTTGTATCTTAAAGAGATAGTCAGGTTACATGGAGTTCCTCTCTCCATTGTATCTGACCGTGATCCTAGGTTTACTTCTAACTTTTGGAAAGGCCTTCAGAAGTCGTTGGGTACAGAATTAAATTTTAGTACAGATTTTCATCCTCAATCAGATGGGTAGTCAGAACGAACAATTCAGACCTTGGAGGATATTCTACAAGCTTGTTCGATGGATTATCAGGGAAGTTGGGACCAACATCTTTCTTTGGTTGAGTTTTCTTATAATAACAGTTTTCATTCTAGTATACAGATGGCACCATTTGAGGCATTATATGGGAAGCGGTGTCGAACTCCAGCATTTTGGGATGAAGTGGGTGAAAGGAAGCTGATGGGACTAGAATTGGTAGAAGATATGGCAGAAAAAGTTTAGTTGATTCAGAAACACATGAGAACAGCTCAGAGCAGGCAGAAGATTTATGTGGACAACAGGAGGAAGGATCTATCTTTTGAGGTAGGTAATCATGTTTTTCTCAAAGTCTCTCCATGGAAAAGTGTGATGCTATTTGGTAAGAAAGGAAAGCTGAGTCCAAGGTTCATTGGACCATATGAAATTCTGGAGAGAGTTGGATCAGTTTCATACCGTGTGACTTTACCTCCGAGTTTATCTCAGGTACACAATGTTTTTCATGTTTCGATGCTGAGAAAGTATATGCTAGATCCATCTCATGTTTTGAGTCCAAAGGTAGTTCAGTTGGAAGAGAATCTCTCTTATGAAGAACAACCAGTCCAGATTCTTGACCGAAGAGAGCAAGTATTTCGAAATAAGGTAATTCACCAGGTAATGGTTTTCTGTAAAAACCATATGGTTGAAGAGGAAACGTGGGAATATGAAAATTCTATGAGGGATTAATACCCCCACTTATTTTGATAAGTGAATAAAATTGCGAGGACACAATTCCCAAAAGGGGGGAAGGATGTAACATCCCAGGTAAATAAAGAATAATACATTTTCATATTTATTAATTTTACTTTAAATGGGTTGCTATGTTCGATAGCGTACCTGATACGCAATAAAGAGTTTCTTTGAAATCGTACGTTGCACACTAGTAATAAAATAATATTATTTTAAATGTTAGTTAACACGTAGCCGTTGTACTGGCAGGAATGGATAGAAATAACTAAAATATGATTATATATGTTTTTTAAATGTTTTTACATTTATCCAATAAAAGATAAAGGCTTAAAATACGAAAAGAATTCAATTTTAGGCTTTTATACCCTAATTTTCACTAAAGGTTCACTTATCACCTTTTGATGGAGAACCGTCATTAAATATAGTTTTGATCACACTTATACATTCTATTGGACCAAATAGAACTCTTTTTGAGAATCGGATCATCAAAATTTACTTTGTGTAATTTGTTGGTATTTTTCCGATAAAGTTCATTTTTTTAATGAATAGTGTAAAATGTTGTATTTTAATTCAAAACCTCTTTTTAATATAATTTTTTAAGATGATTAGATTATCTTTTGAATTGGTTTTAAAGCGAAATTGGAATATATTTTTACCATTAAATCCAATAGTGGTCATTGGAATTAATTTCACTTTGAAATCGGACATAAAATAGTGTCAATCTTTTGATACTTATTGTTTCATAAAAACACGCTATTTGCTCTGACAACGGGAATTAATTATTAAATTAATTAATGCAACTTATATGTTGTGAATTTTTTAAAATGTACATCATTTTTGAATTTGGAATATCAAATATAGCTTAGGGTGAAGTTTTGGTATTTTTTTTGAAAAAATTCAATTTTTGATGAATAGTGAAACCACAATGTGGTACTTATGAAAACTGATTTTTCGTTTAAATAAAATTTTACCACTTATGTGTTTTGAATTTCAAAAATCCGACATACATGGTTGTTATTAAGAAGTAAAATGTGGTTCAATGAGATTAAAATATTTTTTGGTGAATAGTAACTTTTATGTTCTTAATCGCAATTAGAGGTAATTAGTGCAATTTAAGGCAAAAATGATATTATAATAAAATGAAAATACCTTGACACATGTCCTAACCTTATTGGATGTGTCATGGCCGACAAATACATGCCATGGGTCAACTTGGGGACCCCATGGAGCCACTTTGTTTGGGAAATGACATAAATAACTTTTTATTTAATGTTAAAGTAAAAATGACACACACATGAGGTGTTTTACTAAAACAATTTTTTCATGGGGTTATACAAGTCAGATTTTTGACTATAAATATTTATTAGAAATATAAAAATATTTCCTACATCATAGTAATTTTTTTATAATTTTTAGACATTACGTAAATTAAATTATTTATGACATCATGATGATGCAGCGATGACCTCATTATTTAACAATTTAAATAAAATGGAAAGATAATGTAAAATCTAAGACCTAAACATGGAAAAACCTATTGTATGGGTGGATTTCGAACCCTTATCACCTTATCCTCGAAACACATCAATTTGGGACCTCTTAAATCCTAATACCATTTTAAAATAAAGTGAATTTTCTTTACCTTCCAAGAGTGCCCCTCCTCTCCTCTTATAAAAGGCCCCCACCTCTACCCCTTACCCACACTCCCAAAGCCTTTGGCTCAGACAACCCCTACCCATTTTGTCTCTCCACATCCCTCTCTTACTCCTTGAAACCTCACTTTGTGTAGAAGTCTTCCCAAGGAAGCCTTTGAGCTCAAATCTAAGAGAGTTACCCGATTTTAAGGTAATGTCTTCTTTTGAGTCCTTTTGTTTTATTTTGCTTATCCAACCCCCTAAACTCTTTTTATTCTTTTCTTTTGTAACAACTCCAGTATACGCAATATACTAGGATTTTTTTATAAGAAGGATTCGAGCTACACTTACACACACCTACATCTAATTGTTAATGAACATACCGTTTCCGTGGATGGCGAATTTCTGCCTCCCGAAACGATGATTGTTCAAAATTCTTTTAACATATTCAAAGGTGGCCATTAAGATGACACTATATTTATATATGATGTATAATATTTTTATGTTTTCCTTAATATTCTGTATTTTTCATTTTGGGCATACCATTATGGTTTCCATTATGGGTAAACACCATAATTTCATTTTAGTAAGTGCGGACTACAGCCCCCTCAAAGTGATGTGATTCGTTAATGCCATATGTGGGACGTATAAAGGATGGATTTAAAGTTATTATATATGATGCTATACTGGAATTATAATATACCTCTATATCATTATTATTTCTTTCCATTAATGTATGAGATAGAAATGAAAGTAGCGTTCATGTGTACGTACGGTTTACCGTCTCCATGAACGGTGCATTTCATTTCTTATCCCCAAATGTAATGTACTATTATAAGTACATATTTATAATAGATATATATAATTTATGTTACATATAAATGATGAATATAATTCTGGAATTAAAATATACATACCTCTCATTTAGTTTTAATTCCATTAATATGACAAAGAAATGAAAGTAGCGTTCATGCGTACGTACGGCTTACCGTCTCCATGAACGGTGCATTTCATTTCTTACCTCTAAATGATTATGTAATATTATAAATACATGTATATTCTGGATATATATGATATATATGATATCCAAATCATGAATATAATTCTGGATATAATGAACCTTTGACCACACGAACAACATGTAATTGTAAGAAGTTCACTTTCGACTTAAGAACCAAATATCGACAAAAGACCGTTATCAAATTAAATGACTACATAATGTTCATAACATGGTAATAAGTGATATAAAAGGAATAATGAACATGAAAAAGGTTCTTAATCAATTATAAATTAACTCAATTTTATTATTCAGCACGTTAAAGAACGATCAAGTCAAGTCGGACCTGACGTAAGTGACTTCGTCTCAATCTCCATTCATTGAGGAATATTTCGTTTTATACACAAATTTATTTTATACGGTGTATAAACCCCTTTGACTTTTACTTTTATACAAAAGGATTCTTTTTCTACGAAGCATTTTACAAAATGACAAAAAGGAATGTTTCTTTTAACGTACGCGGTGACAACGACCTTTTCCACCGCCGCAAGTATTATTTGGTCTTTGGCTTCCTGAACAAGCCGTAATGTTTTTTTTAAAATGAAATAAATACCATATACTCGTTTATGTATTTTGGTATTGAAAATGGTTTTTATAATGGATTTGTTATGTCAATATATTTAAGTGATATAATGTGATCAAAGTGTGGAAATTTTTTCTTTCCATTATATTTGTTTTATGTCTTATGATTTTTATAATGGTACTTGGACAATTGACGGGTGGTTATGTGATAAACCATATGACGAGTGGTGCTGTGAATACCAGGACGGGTGGTTATGTTATAACCTCCAATGCATTGGGTATGGAAGTCAGCCGTATGGATATTTGATTAAGTATGTATGGAAGTTGGCCGAATGGCTATTCCATTAAGTGATTTGTGTGAAAGTCGACCGTATGGTTATTCCACATAAGTATGTTTATGTCCCAAGTTACCTTTCTATGTTATGTGTTCTTTATATGGGTTTTATGGTAATCTTTTGGTTACAAAAAGGGTAAGTAATGATCTTTTATTTAGTGAATAGTTTTTACTACTTCATAAAGGTGAAAAGTATTACTTTAATAAAGTATACATGGTTTACTTTTTTTTGATAAACTAACAGTTTTTATTCCTTGTGTATCCCTTACTGATATTTTTATGCCCAGCCCATGTTTTTTTGAAATGTTTTTCACAGGACTTAATGTAGAATAGGGTCAAGGACGGGATCAAGGTAAATTCATGAAATATAAAACATGGAACAAGACATGTCTCTTTTTAAGAGTTTTTTTATCTTATGGAAACATAGTAGAAGTGTCTACTTTGTAATCTTTTGAGATGTAATAGTTATGTCCTAATTCTCTAAAACTCTAAACCTGAAAAGATCCTCAATGTGAATTATTCATTTAATTCAATATTATGTAAGGTTTAAGGTCGGGGCCTTATATTACAGTTGAGAAATCATTTGGGTTAGGGTTTATGATTTACCTTCCATTATAATTCCCTTATCTAGATTTTCTAGTTCATTGATCAAAGTATATATTTGAATCCCCATCATGGAAAGAACAACTGGGTCTTTCCTACTTAATGCTTTAGTGACATTATTTTCTCTTTTAGGATGATAATGAATTAGACAGTCATAGTCTATAAGAAGTTCCAACCATCTCCTTTGTCTCATATTCTATTGATTTTGTGTGAAAATATACTTCAATCATTGATGGTATGTGTATATATCACATTTCTCCCATTAAAGATAGTTCCCTTATATCTTCAGAGCAAAAATGATCTCAGCCAGCTCCAGATCATGCGTAGGATATTTCTGCTCATGAGTCTTCAACCATTGAGATGCATAAGCAATGACTTTATCATTTTTCATGAGGATACCCCCACGCCCTTTCAGAGATTCATCTCAAAAAAATGACTCTTATCCACTAGAGGGAAGAGTTAACATGGCTGTAGTAACCTATATCTTCTTTGGCTCTTGGAAACTTTCCTCACAATCCTTTATCCAAACAAACTTGACCCCTTTTTGAATTAACTTGGTTAATGGATTAGAAAATCATGAATTTTTTTCACAAACCTCCTATTATATCTCGTTAATCCATGGAAACTACGAATATCAGTTATTATTGTAGGTTGAGGCCACTCTTCTACCACCTTTTTCTTTGCAGGGTCAACTGTGATTCCTCCATTGGTTACAATGTGCCCCAATAAATCAACTTCTTGTAACCAAAATTCACCTTTTCTGAACATTTCAAAAAGCATCTCCTTCAATAGACTTTGAAAAATAACCCTTATATGATCCTTTTTCTCCTCACGACCTTAGGAATATATCATAATATCTTCAATAAAAACTACCACAAAGTTATCAAGGTAGTCTTTAATGACTCCATTCAACAAAACCATAAAAATAGCAGGTGCATTAGTTGCCCTGAAGGGAATAACAACAAACTCATAATGCCCATATCTTGATCAAAATGTATTTTTTGGAATATATTCTTTCTTCAACCTCAATTGATGATAACCAGATCGAAGATCAATCTTAGAGAAGAATTTATCCCCACAAATTTGGTCAAATAAGTCATCAATTCTTCGAAGAGGGTATTTTTTCATCACTATCATCCCATTTAGTTATCTATAATAAATTTATAGCTGCATTGATCCATCCTTCTTCTTCTCAAAGAGAATTGGTGCTCCCCAAGGAGACACACATGGATGGATAAAACCCTTCTCCAAAAGATCTTGTAGTTTCTTCTTTAATTCCTCTATCTCCAAAATTTCCATTCTATACGGGGTCTTTGATATCGGATGAGATCTAGGTATGAGTTTAATGGAGAACTCTAACTCTCTTTACATGGGAGATTCAGGTGACTCCTCAGGAAATATGTCAATGTATTCCTATACGATGGGGAAATTTTATATCCTTATACTCTCATTTACTTCTTCTTCTTCACCGATCAACTCCATAAAGAAGGATATAAGAGGTTCTTCTAGACAAAGATCATGTCAAGATATCTATCCATGGAAGAAAACTATAGGTTTTTCATTCAAGAATACTAATATTTCTTGTCTTTTTCATTTGATCACATCATTATACTTTGAGAGCTACTCCATCCCTAGTATAATGTCGAATTCCAGCATGAGAATGAATACTAAATTTGTGATAATATTGTGATCACTAATGTAAATACTAGATTTTCTAAACACTGACGATGCTTTGATAATCCCACCAGGAGTCTTGACTGATAACTCTACATTTATCAATTCAAGGGTTGATTATATATTCTTTGCAAACTTGGAGGAAATAAAGGAATGCGTACAACTAGAATCAAACAAAATACTTGCTAGCTTTGGGAGAGAAACACGGGTACCTTCCACCACATCATTTGGTGATTCAACTTCAGCCGTCGTGATAGAAAAAGAATGACTTTGCTCCATTGTCCATTGTTGAGGCTGATGGTGGTTCCCCTCCACTGACCGTAGATTTGGATAGTGATTGGAAAAGTTCCCAAGTTTTACACACTTATAGAATTGGACATCAGGTAGGGCATGAACTATATTAACTTTATTATTAGTGTTTGGGAGTTGGGGATTCACAGTACTATGACAATTCTGTCTGATATACCCATCTTTTACACACTTATAGCACTTCTCACTCCCAAGTAGGCAGTTCCATGAATGCTTCTTCCCACAAGTATTGCACGTGGGACGTTGAACTTTCTTTACTCCTATTACTTAATCAAATATACTCCCTAATCTTGGATTCATCGATCTCTTCTTATCATTGGATTTATGAGACCAATGCTTCTCACTAAACTCAAGTTAGACTTTCACCGCACTATGCACAATCTTCATATAGCTATCATTGTCTCAGTTGTTTAGAATCTTCCATAGATGTGGTCTTAGTCTACAAAAGAATCTATCAACCTTACCATTTGGATCCATGACAAAGCTAGAGGTATAATGTGAAAGGCTTGTGAATTTCACCTCATAGCTTCCAACAGATTCATCCTCCTTATGCTTCAGCTCGAGAAATGCCTTCTCTGTTCTTGTTCTCATGGAATGATTGAAATACTTATTAAAGAAGATCCATATGAACTCTTCCCACTCCTTAGCTTCAACCTCCACTCTTTGCCTTGTGTTTTTTATCTGATCCCACCATTGATCAGCTTCACCCTCTAAGTGGTAAACAACCAGGGTGACCTTCTATTGTTCTGAATATCAGAGAATAGAAAAGATCATCTCAATATTGCAGGTCCACTATTCAGTAATCAATGGGTCAGTAGATCCACTGAAGGTTGGTGGTCGTTGACCCATAAAGGACTCAACATAATGTTTTTCCCATCATAGTGAGATCAGTCTCTCAGCTGGATTCATGTTATTCCCCATAACATGAGTCAGTCGGTTCATTCTCATGAATGTTCCCACTCTGGCTTCCATCAGAGGGTTGTCAGCGCATGGTCCATTGCGGTCTCCATTTGCATTGTTCCTCCTATTGCCCTAAATTTACTAAAATAATAAAACATTAGTAAAAATATTATTTTATTTACTAATATTTTAACTATAATGGATTTTATATCTTTAAACATCATGCTTAAACAATTACATTGCTCTATAATTCCTTCATAATGATTCATAAAAGGATTTCGATTAACCAAACATATCCCATAGGATTGTCAAACTAAGAGTGAATCAAGGCCTTTTTTCATGTATCAGAATACCCTAGGTCAATCCAAAAACTCCTTATCTAATTTTTCATTCCATTGTACATCTGTTCCAGATCCACATCCACTTATTAATTTCTAGATAGGGATTGATTTTTTCGGAAACCACTTACTTAATATTTCACCAAAATACCAGGAAGTTTTCTAATATTTAAACCTTTCTATAGGTTCATTCCTAATGTTTTCAAATCCTAATTTCTATAAATAAATAAACTATCCTTTGATACTGACTATGGAATCTCACCTTTTATTACATAACTTTTCATTACATTTTACAAACATAGGATCTTTAAAGTATCTTGTCTTGGAAATTAGGAAAAATATATATAAAAATATTAAAAATTCTTCTAATACCCTTATAAGGCATAATTAAAGGTTAATAATAAGTAAAATTACTACATCTCATAACCTAGATACATGCATCAAAGGAACAGGTGAGTTGAAGGCCTTGTAAGGAAATAGGGGAATCAGTTTACTTGTGATATTAATATGAACATTATGAAAAACATAAAGACATGAGAAATGGAATAAGATTAATATCATAATAAAAATAACATGAATCATAATTTGAATATATTTCTAAAACATTTAATTTATACATGATTTAACATATCACTAAGGTTCATCCCCAAGGTCTCATAAAAATTACCAAGGTTATTCCCCAAGGTATCGTGAAACTTGTCATCTCAAGAGATTATATTCTTTACCTAATGAATTGGAGAACTATTAGGGTGTACCCTTAATATGTATTTATTTTCATGTGATACACATATATCATAATCATACATTTCATAAATAAGCCATAGAGAGTAAAATAAATGGGTTTCACTTCAAAATCGTGTCATTTTAAAAGTTCTTAAAATATGATCATTATAACATTTATAACCCATGGAATGGGAGTGACGGTTATATGTATGTAAATTATAGAATTAAATAGATAAATTTTATGTCTTTATGAATACCCCTGGAAATAAAAATATATTTTTCTATTCACATAAATAAAACAACAGAATTTCTTGATAAAGAGGGAGATTTTGAGACGAAAATTCTGCAGCATAATGACTGTACAACATGGTTTTAGAAAATATTTAAAAGATAGGGGACAAGGTTCACCCACTCATAAATAACTCATAATAAATTATCGGTACCTAAGAACAATAAATAATAACATGATATGGATATTTTAATGACATACCACATGAAAAGTAAACATGAATGAAAAAGAGAAGATGCGATTTCATTTACAAAAAAAATCCACAGCCTAAAGGTGTTGCTTGAAATTATGAAAAAAAAATTTGATGAGAGTGTAAAGTGTATATTATGATTTGGAAATAAAATGTCCCGAAATAATGACATATAATACCATACCCCAACATAAAAATATGGATGATATAAGACAAAACATAAAGGAAGTTATGGCTTAAAAGATGAGGGTGAAAGGATCACTTACCTTGATGAGTAACTTCTAAAGCTTGAAGGTTGAGACCTTGGGGAATTGAGGGTCCCTTGGGAGGACTCTTTGGGTGATAAAAATACTACAAAATCATTCATGATGAATTTGTAATTAAAGTAAGGAAGGAATGGGTTGGGATTTATAGCAAAAGTGAGGGAATATTTTATTAATTTTCAAGGGACACCTCATTTATGGTATTTGCAAAACCATGGCCTTTCCCATGGTATTTTCCCATGGTATTGGACAATTGGGACACCTCATAACATATATTAACATTCAAAAGTCTATAATAATTATTATATCATTATTACATCATCAATAATTTCATTAATCACACTGAAACTCAAAACTATATTATTACTATTCACCAAGAAACCAAACATTTTATAAAAATCTCATAAATTTACCCTAACCTAATATCGATGCGATAAATTAAAAAATTAACTCCATTTTATGAAAGTAATTTTCTAATTATGAGATATTTATTTTTTATGTAAAAAACCTATTTACCTAAAAAAATATTGATACTTAACTAATAATTTAAGTAACAGTTATTTACTTATGCTATTATATCACATCACCATTCAAGATGCCTCAATTATATTTATACTTAAGTGATATTACTATTCCATTGGCCAAATTACTTTTCATAAGGGTAATATTACTATTCATAAATTACTATTCACTAAAAGTTATGTTGATCATATTAGTCTCTAAATTTATTACTGATCACAACTGTAGAAGACCATTTTTTGAAAATAATTTTACAATATTAATTATTTAAAGTATAATAAAATCTTTTAAAATACCCTTTTTTCAAAAATTCCTCAATAATATGGTACTTCTATAAATTCATCCTATATTTATCTAGACATTTTTAATACAAAAATGTTACCATAATAATAAATAATAGTTTTCTTTATACAAAAGGATTACAAAAAGTAACTAAGGACTTGTTACATTGCACCTTATAACACCTGAATAGGACCTAAGTGTAAGGTGTGATATGGTGATAGAATATTGGGGTGTCCTGGACAACATTTCTCAAGTGGTGATTTATATCATCTTGTACTTCTCCCTTAGGTGATTACGTTCAAGCTTCACATGTTGAAGTTCATCTTGGGATTGGTCCAAAGCAAAGCCTAGTGATGTGACCTCCTTCCCAAGCTCTGACAGATAGGCTTCGCATAGCCCGAGCCATCTGTATGAGGCCATCAACTCTTATTTCTTTATTAATTAACCAGGATCACTTTTATTTATAAACAATAATCATAACATTAATAATTAAGTTTCCAACAGTCATATTGATAAAGAGTGATATAACAGTCAAAACCTAGTGGTATTATTTTAATTATACTCACTTTATTAATTAAAGGATATAGTTTTTGTTGAGTTTACAATAAAATAATACACAAATTAAAGAAAAAAATATGATTAAAAAGTTCTGGTCATTACATTTGACAATGGTCAATCGTGGTATACCCATAAAAACAATCAGAACATTCCTCTATGAACTTATAAAAAATTATAAACCACACACATAACACATCAATTAATTCTAAGAATGGTCTAGGTAATCAATCTTAACTACCAACAGGATAACCCTACTCACCCCATTTTGATCGTTTTGTTAAATTATCAAATCAACATGGATGTTATTTCTTGGTTTTGAGTACGTCATTTGTTGTTTTTACTAAAATTAATATCAATTTTAAATGAAATGACACATTTGGAGTTATACAAGGAACATTATGTAACATATTGAGGTGTTCCTGATTCCTTCATAATTAAAATGACATATGGACCATTTTACCAAATTGTAATAACTATATGAATGTGTTTTCTTGTTATTGAGTATATAACTTTTCATTTTTACGAAACTTAATGTCCAACTATATAAAAAATAAACACTAGGAGTTGTATCGGTAACTCCATACATCTAATTGATGTTTAGAAGATTCATATATGTCAAAAATGACTTATAGATCATTTATATAATGTATCAAAATAATATGAATGTTTTTTTTAGTATATCACTTATTTTTTTACCAAAATGTCAATATAAAAAAAGGGCACACTTGGAGTCATGCCTATATTATCGTGTGTCGGATTGAGGTGCATGTTATTCTTACACATCACA
Source organism: Viscum album (assembly GCA_963277665.1). Lineage (NCBI taxonomy): Eukaryota > Viridiplantae > Streptophyta > Magnoliopsida > Santalales > Viscaceae > Viscum > Viscum album. Next base: position 1,510,701,903 of record OY728127.1, on the reverse strand, counting down.
AATGACATATGGATAATTTTCCAAAATTATTAAAAAAATACGATTGCATTTTCTCGGTTTTGTGTATTTAACTTGTGTTTGTTTTTGTAAAATATCATTTTAAACTTGAAAAGTGCACTTTGAGTCATATTGGTCACATCGTGTGTCATATTGATGTGAAACAGGTTATCACTCCTAAAAATGACTTATGAATCATTATCATAAATTATCAAGACAATCGTAGTATTTTTTCATTGTTTTTAGTGGGTGACACACTTTTTGAACTGAAATTTAAATATTTAACTAATAACATAAAAATTTAGCCTTACTAGGAACATCATGTATTGTATTGTGGTCTAACTAATTCCTACATTCCACAAATGAGTTCTGGATCATTTTTCTATTTTATAAAAACAATATAAAATAATTTTTCCATTTTTCAGTATGTCACTTCTATTTTTTACAAAATTTAATGTCAATATTAAATTAGAAAACGATCTTGGATCCATACCAGTAACACCATGTGTTAGATTGAGGTTTTAATAATTACAAAATTTCAAAAATGATAAGAAAATTTACTACAAACATAGTATGCCAATTTGTGAAAAAATTAGTGATATATGTATTATGAATTCTCCTTTTCATGATGTCTATATACAATCTAGACCCATTTCCTTGTGGCCATTATCTCAGTTTTATCCTAACATTCCAATCTCTCACAAGCACGAGCAACATCATAAAAACAACCCCCAATCAATTAAAATATTACACTTTTATAATATACCAATTATTATGTTAGTAATACTATACTAAAATAAATTAAACATAAATATTAAACAATACATTTGTAAAATGTTAATTTTAAACAAAAAACACATAAATTGGGTCATATTAGGTACATCATGTATTATATATAGGTATGGTAGATTCTTCCATGTCTTTTTAACATACAGTTCAAAATCTTTGTACATAGGTGAATCATCCATGTTGATGAAGTCCATTCTTCATGATCTCTATGAAAATTAACAAAATAAGAATAAGATAAATATGAATAGGAAATTAAATGATAAATTTGATAAAATGATGACAAAATCAACTAAATAAGTAGTAGGATGTCACATATTCATGATATATGTGTACATTCAGACACCAGGTGTGTTGCCCAGTCATTTTTATCAAGACAATCGTAGTATTTTTTCTTTGTTTTTAGTGGGTGACACACTTTTTGAACGAAAATTTCAATATTTAACTAATAACATAAAAATTTAGACTTACTGGGAACATCATGTATTGTATTGTGGTCTAACTAATTCCTACATTCCACAAATGAATTATAGATCATTTTTGTATTTTATAAAAACAATATAAAATAATTTTTCCATTTTTCAGTATGTCACTTCTATTTTTTACAAAATTTAATGTCAATATTAAATTAGAAAACGAACTTGGATCCATACCAGTAACACCATGTGTTAGATTGAGGTTTGAATAATTCCAAAATGTCAAAAATGATAAGAAAATTTACTAAAAACATAGTATTCCAAATTGTGAAAAAAATTAGTGATATATGTATTATGAATTCTCCTTTTCATGATGTCTATATACAATCTAGACCCATTTGCTTGTGTCCATTATCTCAGTTTTATCCTAACATTCAAATCCTTCACAAGCACGAGCAACATCATAAAAACAACCCCCAATCAATTAAAATATTACACTTTTATAATATACCAATTATTATGTTAGTAATACTATACTAAAATAAATTAAACATAAATATTAAACAATACATTTGTAAAATGTTAATTTTAAACAAAAAGCACATAAATTGGTTCATATTAGGTACATCATGTATTATATATAGGTATGGTAGATTCTGCCATGTCTTTTTAACATACAGTTCAAAATATTTGTACATAGGTGAATCATCGATGTTGATGAAGTCCATTCTTCATGATCTCTATGAAAATTAACAAAATAAGAATAAGATAAATATGAATAGGAAATTAAATGATAAATTTGATAAAATGATGATAAAATCAACTAAATAAGTAGTATGATGTCACATATTCATGATATATGTGTACATTCAGACACCAGGTGTGTTTCCCAGTCATTTTTAACAAAAAAGATATTTCATATTGTTAATACAAGGAATTATGACAATCATAGTAGTACTAGAAAAATAAAAATACACAAAGGATTACAAAATATTTTAATTGAAATAATAATTATCTTTTAAAATACCTCTTCATGGATGATAGGTTGTTGATGGTATATGATATCACTTATCTATTTGAAAACATAATAACTACAATATTTTTCAACAGTTTGTTTCAGACACTGTACAAACATTGATAAAAAGTTATTTTTTTATATGTGTTTTTGTAGTAAAATATTATAATATATAACTTAATACATATCCACTTGTAGAAGTCTACAAATCTTTTTGTACGAATATAATATCACATGAAATGATTTTTACAATATTTAGACACCTCCCTATGAAAATATAATTCTAATTAAAACATAATATTAAACATTTAGCTTTAAGTTTAGTTCTAGCATGTTCTATATAGTGCCTTGAAAATTGAAAAACGTCCTCATGTGTGGTCAGTCTGTTGGGTATCCATGGATTGAGGCCCGAAAATAAATCTTTTTAATATCTTAATTGACTTCAATGAGTAAAAAAAATTTCATAAAAAAAGGAATTAGTAGTTAAATGAATAAAAAAAATTTAGTATAATTAAATTGAAGTGTTTACCTCTGTATTTTGGTTAATAAGAATAGTTTTTCATCTATTAGTTTTCTTTCAACCATTACAAATATTTTTAATACTATGGAATCAATTTTTTTTAATCCAATGAGGTTATTTATGTAGATGTGATGTGAGGAATAATTAATACATATTTATATTAATAGTGGTTTCCCTTCATGAAGTATTGATATAGACGCCTGTAGAAAATATGAACTCTATTTAGTCATAATTAGTATAGTTGATATGCTGTTGGAAAAAAAATAATGAAAATGTACCTCATGTACACATTTATGAATGATACTCATACCAATTCTACTTTAGGATTTCATTTAAATTCTAAAGATAAATTTATTCTATAATGTATTCTCTATAAAGTTATTCTTCAAAATAAACTATGACATTAAAAACATTTTGTAACCTTGTATTAACATGAAACATCAATTTTAATAAATGTGGATATTGAATGGTAGGGGTAAAGCTACTTTTTGAATATATTTTAGATTGGTTGTTTTATTATTTAGATCATTATGATTTGAACTTTCATTTCACCCCTTATCTTTGTCCATATTTTTTTACAATCATCGATTCATACCTTTTTCATTAATTGTTAAAGGTTTGTTCATGAAAAATAATTTGTTAATTAATACCTCTTTATCAAAAATAGTTTTTACAAGATTTAATATTCATTCTACAAATTTTCTCATATCTTGGTCAACCATATGAATATATGCATCACGAATGGGAATAGGTAGCTCGATGTATGGAATAAGAGATATTTTAATCCTCCCTCTCACTCAACCAATTGGAAGTTGTCTATTGTGCGTAATAATTTTTCGGATATTGAATACGACAACCCTCTCAAAAAGACGATTAGTGGGTGCTGATAGATATAATTTACAATCATTTTCACCATTTGTAATATCGATAAAGGAAAGCTATTAGTGTCTTCTTTATTCAAATTCTATAAAGACAATTATGAGAATGTTGATTACCTCATATAATATATTTTTTTGAGTGGAATGGATCATCACAGAGTTGGTGGCGGTGAGGCTGGGGGATCTTTACGCATTGGTTGTTCTTGAGTCATTTCTTATCTTTTCTTTCTTCTCATAACATTTTCTAGAAACTTTGATTTCCAATTAAATTTTTTATTAATAGATTCTTATAATTTTTGAATCACTTCCATTTATTTGTCTTTGTCCACCTAATCTTTTCTATTCTCAAAATATGTTGGGTTGTCACCCCAAAACATGAACCTTTAACACAACCATTCTGTTTTTTCTACCTCAAGGACACTAAGAGTAGATCTTCATCTGGTGAATATGATGATGATTACCATGTATAAGTCACATAAAAAATTTATAAAATAAGAAATCATTTTTATGTAATGGTGACCTAAAGAAATAAAAATTAGAATGTAATACTTATATGTGCTTCCCACACTTTTCAGTGTTTAAATATATTAGCACAACATATTTATTTAAAAGTTCCTCCTTACAAATCACATGACATGGGATAAAATTTTCTTTGCATTTGGATTCAAAAATCTATATATAAACTGTGAAACATAACTATGTTGTTGTTTCAGGTCACAAAAAAATATTACAATTGATTGGAAATATGTACCATTTTTTTAATGTGAAGTGTACCCCTTCCTTGATTTATGATAGGGATAAATTAGGTTTTCAGACTATTGCTTATTTTTATCCCTCATTTTATTCTTCATAAATTAATAATTATTAATCAACATGATTTACACACTTATTGACAAAAATTTATTACTTGGAACAATGTACCTGAAAAGATAACCCCTAAGGATGGACAATAAATATATACCATGCTTCTTGTCTTATCTAGTGTGTATAAATCTATGGTGGGTATGGGTTTATTTTCCCTTCAACATCATTGAGTAAAAAAATTATTAGAATTGTGAAAAAAGAATTTATGATCCTTTATAGAATGAATTACTAAAAATTAATTTTGGGATTTATCTACTTGAAATTCACTCTACAAGGGGTAATGAAGATTTAGTCAATGTTTCATTATTTTTTTAGTAAAATAATGTATATCATAATGTTAACCTAATATGCCTGAATTATTTTCTTACAAATAAGAAAAACATAGTTCTATGAATCTATATCAATCAGCATGTGATGCTGACTGGTAATCTGAATGAAACTATTGAACATGGCCTTATTTGGGTTAATAGCCTTCCTGCATGAATTCTATCCAACCTCAATTTTGATGACATTATTTACCACCTTAATAATTATTTCTAACAATGTCATGCTATGACGGTCCTAATTTTTCTTAGACATTGGTTTTTTGTTATCTACCATTTAATTAGGTTAAACATAATCAATAGGTTGTTAATCTGGATTGGTTGCATTGGAATGTGCATAAGGTTGTGGTTCCTCTACATTGGGAGCACCATCATGTTGAGAAAGCTGTTGTTCCTTAGGATTGTGAGCAATGACACATACAAAATTCACTATTTAGAGAAGTGGTTGAACATTAAATTCAGATTACAAAAAATTATTATTGAACATATAATAACATGATGTAACATAATGTATATTACATTAAAATATAACCTGATTGTTGAACACTCATTTTTAAAATGATGAATGGATTTGACCCCCTTATCATGTATCAAAATCCCTTCATTGTGGACACCTCTAACATGCAATACTCGGACTACATTGGTACCGCTACAAAGTGATTGAAACATACTAATGAAAGGGTCAACTATAAATGAATTTTCATATTATCCTTGAGTTTTTTTGGTTGATAAAAGAATAATTGAACATTTTTAATTTCTATGATCTAGAAAATAAAATACTTGTAATTATTCTAATTTCATTATAAATAGTTGTTCTTTGCACACTTACTTACTGAAATCTACTTTTATGAATCACAATTTTTCTATTTTAATAACACACTAATTACCAACTGACTTTCATTGAAAAATAAGCACATGGAAAGTTGTATAATCCAAGTCCCATATTTTTTTATGATTCCAAAGTATGGAATATTCCTAAAAATTGGATTTATATCCACATTACTAATACAAGTATCTATTTAGCCACAAGTGTAACTCCACTATTTTTTATGGAACTTACTCCATCATGTTCATTTGAATAAATGTATAATTATTAATTACATAACAATTATGAGATACTATATGCCCACATGGTCCTCTATCCATCCATCAAATATGTACAAAAACTGAATTTGTATTTTCATCTAACTACTTAAAAACATGGTCTCAAAACTATCCAATAAAATATTTAGTATATGTATTTTATATCAATATTTTAACCCTTGAATGATTAAAATACCTATGAATTTCATTGTTGGTTTCAAAAAATGGGTAAATCTCTAAATTATTATCCAAAATGAATCGGTGGGATGGATCTAGATATGTAATAGTGATTGTTACAACATCTACCCCATAAATTCCCTCACCCAAAAGCCACCCAATGTGATGATATCTCAGAAGACCAATGCTTTAAACACCAGACAGGTAGTCGATACAAAGTTCAATGTCTTTCTCAACAATATGTCACTTCACAATATATCTTTATTGATGACTTCAATTTTTTACATAACCTTCCAAAATATTCATATACTATTAAATGGGGTACATCCATCTATAATTTACAAGTCGACATAGTTTAATCTATCTTACTAAGTCAACCCTCAAGTAAACTATCATATCAATGAATCCTAGTAGGAATAACACTTCCAATTCAAATAATATGACATAAGTTTCATTTTCCATAGTTGGAAAATTATATGGGTCTATAACTTTTCTATATATAGCTATGGAAAAGAAATAGATATTGATTAATGTATGAAATTAATTCTTCTAGAAAATTAAATGTAAATCTACATTGATTAGATATTTCATCAAAACATGAAATTTCTTTGATTTTAGACCCTATAACTTTAAATAATTCATTAACACAATATTCTTGATATTTAATGAATACCCCATTAGAACCTGTACATAATTTCAGATGTTCCAAAATTTATATTTCTCCTACATAGAAAGACTTTATGTAGTAGGCGGAAGAAAAGTCCATTTTTCACCCTTCACTAGCACAAATCTTATCATATTCCCATAAATATCATGTACAACCTAATATGAATTCCATTCATTATTTTTCAAGGTGAATTTAGAAATGTGAAAATGACACTATTGCATAGATTTTTTTGTCAACATGCATAACCTAAAGAAAATTCCTGATGTAAAAATTATTCTAGTATGGTAATTCAAAAAAATAATCTATTTTTTTATAACTTCTTTTCATAAGGTTTTTTTAAAAGGGTTTACAAAGAGTAGTGATTATATCTTTTATATTTCTAAATAGTTGATCACCTATTAGTGTAGATGGTTTTTTATGTTCTTTTTATCTCCCATCGAATGTTGTCTTCCAAGATCAGTACGTATGTCACTAGGGTATAAATATGTTACATCCTAAAAACATGGTATTTTTTAGTGTTTTATCCTAAATTATGTGCACCTTGTTCCCAAATGGGTAAAAATTGAGTTCCCTTAATTTTTCATCCTGACATATTTTGATAATATGTAAATTCATTTACCATCCCATAGAGTATGGTTATCAACGTAAAATATTCAACTATATAAATATCAGACAATATAACACCAGAATCCCCAATTGTTTGAAATCTATGATTGGGGGATCATAATAAAAATCAATATAATTACCCTGTTTTTTTTGTCCTAATATATGAAGAGATAAAATAATTTATTTTCTATTCATTCATAACCATGATGGAAAGTTATAATTTACCAACCCAACCAACCATTTATAGTGAGTATTTATATGATAAAAATGATTCACTCCATATGTATACCTTATATGTCAAAGGTTTCTCAACTTGTTTCCAAATTCAGGATACTGAGGATCAATTCTCCTCCATTGTAGAGAGTCTTATGCGTAATGAATTTTCCCATCATTATTTCTTTTATCTTTATGTGATGTCAATTACATTATGGTATCCTCACTTCAATATAGGTTATTAAACCATGTAATGATTTTTAAGTTCCATAAAACATTCATAGAAACAAATCCATCTTTATTTTATCGAGAATATTCACACATTGGTCATTATTTTAGTGATTTTTGGTCCTATCTGAATATTATATAGTAATTTATCCAGGAATGTATTCTTTCAAATATCATACCTATTTAGTTTATCATTTTTTTAGTATCATATGTCTGGCTATGAAGCATAATATGTTCATAGAGAATATCATTCAAAATAGTAGGTAGCTCCTTAATACTAGAATCGCTCTATCTATTTCCATATTTTAAATTATAAAGCTTCGGTATGGTGGAAAATTTTATATATTTAACAAAACTGGTATACCATCTCATCTTCATAAAATTGATAAAATTCTCATTTTTTTGGACAATCATGAATTTCATATTCAACTGTCATTTTCATTTAATAAATATGACCTTCTGCATCATTAACACATGAAAACACATCCTTAATATATAATTCTTTATTGTACACACTTGTAATAATAATTCACACATTAAAACACATCCTTAATATATAATTAGTTATTTTACACACTTGTAATCATATCATATGATCTATAAAATACATTTCTATCCCATTCATTATCTACATTAACTTTTCCTAGGTGTTTAGTCTAACATTTATAACTTTTATCTGTTCCGTTATAGATCAAGTGTTCTTCAAAATACTCTAAAATATTTAGTCTTGAATAAAAATAGTATAAACCTATAAAAAGGATATGAGAAGGTTCATATGTATGATGTTTTTAAAACATGTTGAACTTTCTCATCCCATCACCATAATATTTTTTCTTATGATTAGAATCAATCCTTTTTTGATTCAAATCCATCATATTTGATTCCGTAACATTAATATTTAACAATATAAATAAATACATAAAAAGGTTCCTTTAAAATATGGGGAAAACAACATTTGAATGTTTCAAATAATTTCAACATACTTAAAAGGAAATGGGTGATTTAATTTATGAAAATAATTACTCCACAGGTGGAAAGTTTTATCCTCTAAATTCATCAATAATGATCACTAGTACCTCGTATGGGATGAATACTACATAGGATAGTTCAAAAAACATATGTTTATGTATAAAAGTGATGGGGGATGAGTCTAATTAAAAAATAAAAATAATAACTCTTCGGTAGATGAATTTTATGGGGACGGTATTTGTCTCCTTAAATATAAATGTTTCCAGTTGGGGGAGTTTGAGAATCACCTGAAAATATTTCATAGTTTGTTGTCTAAAGTTAAAAAAAGTAGTAATAGTAGTAATTTTATCCCTACATGGGGCTCCATGATTGGTGTGACATTGAGAAGACTCACATGGATGGCATTATATGCACTCATGATGAGACAACTGTTGTAGTTTCAACATTTAAATAAATCCTAAATTACTCCATGAAAAGGGAACGGTTTTTTTGTAAGAATAGTGAATTTTGGTAGCCCTATAATTCATTAAGGTCAAGTATGTTGTAGTGGAGTTAGGATAGATATCCTATCAGTTTTATAGAGATAGTGACCTTCCCATGCCATCGTGTTATCAACAATAAATATTATATAGGAGGTGGGATTTTGTGTTTCTAGGAGGTCTTTGAATGATAATTTGATCATATAAATATATATTCCACCCTTTTCCCTTAAAAATTTATGCATTTATAAATATACATAACACTAATAATATTGAATTTATAAATATATATACCACTCTACCTTTTACCACATATTTTAAATAGTGGATGAAAAGGAAAAATAAATTAGTTACTTTATTTTGATCCATTGAAAATTTTTTGACAGTAGTGTTCATTACAAGGGCACCATTTTCAATAATTTTACGATAACTGTTCGTAGCACTTAAATTTAAATTCACTGTTCTCCAAAGGTAATGTCCTCAAATTTTAATTTCAATTGATGTTGTCCACTATTTGAATATTTTGTTTTTTATATGATATATATTAACCAAAATGACTTCTTTTACTACAGGAGCTTCATTATTCAAAAAGGACATAAAATGGGTGAAGTTTACCACCACATGAAGGTCAATTGTGATTTATTTTTATTTTAATTTTAATAATTATGATTCCATTAAAATTTTGATTTTATAAATTTATTTATTCATGTTTTCATTAATATTTGGAATTTAAAAATTTATTAATAAATATATTGATTCATATTATCCATACATATAGAAATTTAGTTATTCATGTTTCTTTCTAGACTCAGTAACCCCTATAATATATTTATTTTGGTATTTCAAAATATTTTTAATCATGTAAATCAAAATATTTTTTCTAAGTATTGAAATAAATTCAATAGGAATTCTTTTTCAGAATCTACTTAGTTTTTAGGAATATTTATACTTTAAGAGTAAATAATTATATTCTATTTGTATCATTTATTTATTGGTTTACTTTTCTCAATATGAATGTGTATTGTTAACATTAAAAATGATTATTTTAATATACACATATGGTATCCTCCCATATACTCATGAATATAATGTAAAATTAAATCTTATTGATGATTGTATGAACATATAACTATGAAATTAAGAAGAACATTTTTCATTAAACAAGTCACATAAGGTCATCATTTAAATTAATTTTTACGATATTTAAATAATAAAATCATTTATGGAAAACATGGTTTTGAAAATTTTCTATTGTTACTCGATATATAAAAAATATTTAGTTTCCAGGCCATACAATACAATAAAAATAAATTTAATATAAGGGAAGAAACTAAACATTTTAAACCAAGTAAAATAATGTACAAGAATAGAAAAAAAAAATACTTTTAAAATCAAGTAAAACTATAATGATAATGAATTTAATACACAAAACATATGAAAAAATATATGTAGTAACAGTATCCACTGATGTATATGGAAAATAGAAAAATATAAGTTGTAATAGAATCCAATTGAGTATTATAAAATTAGGAAAATATAAGTAAAAATTGTATACAATCAAGAAGAAAACAATAATATAATATAGGCTTTGTGAGACACTGGAATAATAAAAATAAATAGAATCATGTCACTGGTCTTCACAACATAATGTACTAGTGGATAGAAATAGTATCAGGCATCTAGTCTGAATGTCAACTAACCGAGTAAAGGAAGGTTTCTCATGTTAGTAGTCTGAAAGACAAACTAAACTTGTGGTGGTGTGAAGTATCATTCTATTAGTCATGATAAGTCAAAAACCTATTAGAGATTCCTAATATCATATCACTTATAAGAAAAACCCATTGAACTGGTTATATTAAAAAGTCTTATTTCACGAAAAATATTATCTTAAGAAAACCCCATTTTCAAAGTGCCAACTAGGAATTTGGAAACATCTCTTGAAAATAAAACTATATAAAAATACACTATAAAATCCTTTGAAAACATTAAATTCTTTCAGAAATGACACTCAACTGTATTCAAATCCAAATAATAAGAAAATATATCCATAAAACAACTCAAAAGAACACTATTCCATAAGGTGTAATAAAAAAAGAAAATATTGTACTTATTTTATAAGACATTTTCCAAAAAACATGATTCTCTTCCATTTAATAAAATAAAGAACAAAAAACTTTATAATTTTGAAAAATAGTCTTAAATAAATAATAAGGAATATAATCAAGAAATATGTGTTCATCGTATTGGAAAACCAGTTTTTTATTATAAAAATTGAGGTGAACCCCATTTCATATAAAATGAAAACCATAGTAAAATTATCATCATTGGGTGAAAACCACAAATTAATCATGATATAATTCATAAAACAATTTTAAGAAATTATTAAAAACCAAAAAAATCATTGTTTTATATTTAAAATTTCAGGCATGCATAAACATTCCTTAAATCCATCTCTTCCATAAGGTACCACAGTAAACCCACAAAACAAGGCTAGATAAACCCTTACAGTTACATTAAATCATTAAATAGGAAAACTAATGTTAATATCATGCTAGACAAAGATATAGGTAACCAAATATATACTAGGGAAAGGAAAAAATATGGTAAATAATAATGGGAAGAGGGGGAAGGAATTTGATGTTTTATATTAGGAGGATTGGTGTTATGGAAGTCGTGATTTGTAGTGTGATGTTTTGGAGGGGTGAATTATGTGGTTACACAGGGTATAATAACTGGAGAAAACTCCATTGATGGTCAAAGAATAGATTCGGAGGAACTAACATAACAAATCTTTTCATTCCTTTGATATGGAGAGGTTTGATTCATCAGGAATGTTGCTGAAGATCGGGAGCAGGGATAAAAGTAGGCTTTGGTGAGATCAGTGACAGTAGTTGGGTTATGTAAGAGCCTGAAGGCACCAAAGATATGTCCCTCTTAGGGTGCATTTTATATTATCTAATAAGTATTTTATTAGTGATTTCAAAAAAACACAAAGAATGAATAGTTGTATCATCACTAAAATAGTAAGCACTGATAAAACTAACTTTTATCAATGATTTTTATAGCATGGATAATTATGTATCTTTATCAATGTTATAAAAACATTTCTAAAACAAGTATTTATCGATGCTAAAATTATATCACTCATAAAGTGCTTTCTTTATCAGCACTTGAAATAAGACTAATAAAGATCAAATTTTAATAATATATGTATTTATTTATAATTATAATTATAATGAAAAGTAATTAAAAATATTTATATATATTTATAAGTTTTTTTCTTTTTTTATAAATATAATAATAAATATATTTTTATAATTATAAATATTTATATTATTATATATTTTTTAAAAATTATAAATATAATAATTATATTAATAATTTTTTGTGGGACCTTGTCTTGTGGAATGAGCTTCATTCCCATGGGGTCTTTGGGCCATATACTGAATAAATAATGTTCACGGGTGGGTTATCCCTTCGAGGGCTATGTCCTACCTTTCCATTATGTGTCTGGTGTATGTGTGTTTAATCTATTTTTACCCTCAATAACCTAATATATATTATAAATATATTTATTATTTAACTTAATTTATTGTAATTTTATAATTATTTAAATATATATATATATTTCTAATTATAAATATAATTACTATATTTTTTATTTAAATATATTTATTATAATTTTATAATTATTTATATATATATATATTATAATTATTATTAAACTTTAAATACATATATGTAGAAGTATTTATAGTTATAATGGGGTGAACCATGGATGAAATCCATGGTCCCATAAATTATTATTAAAAAGAATGTGAAAATCATATACAAATGGGGGAGCAATGAAAAAAATGGAACCAAAATTACCATCAACAATAAATGAGATATGATTGTCACCTCTTACTCGAGATCCTCCCTGAACCTTCATAAGCCTACCTCTTTTCCACAGTTTCGGAGCTTTCCATGTGATATCATGATCGTCCAAACTCGAAGTGTCATTATCCTCATGATGAGGATCAATATCGCCAGAAGATTCATTCTTCACATAATGATTCCTCTCCTAGACATTGTCCCTAGTTTGTGCTCCACTATAAGGAGTTTCAAATTCCTTATGAAATGCTTCACTACTTTGAGATATGTTATGAATGTACCATAGGGTGAGATTGTTTCCATTGGGCCCAAAATCCCCTTGCGGTGTATCACAAATCACAGTTACAACTACACCTTCAACGCTAGCCAGAAAAGTAAGTAAAAAAATTTATAAACAATAAACCTAAAGCGAATATTATGAAATAAAATATTCTTCCTTATTATATACTTCCTGGATAGGGGGTTCATTCTGCTCATGTAAGCCCTCTCCAAACAGAGGAGGGGGTGTACTGGACTTCCAAGAACCAGGCATTGGACTCCCTCCTCATAAATCACCTTCAATTTCACATTCCTTTGAACAATGGTAGGTTAAAATTATTTTCACATACAAAAAACCTATTTAAAGGAGACTTTATGCTTACCAAGATCAACCTCCAACTACTTCTTATGTAAAACACATGCATTAGGGGGTGAGTCATCCCATCTTGCAACACTACATTATCCACCAACTAATCATGTGTCTCTGAGACATGTGAGACACTATCCACAACACTTTTATCATGATTTTCATCCCCCTTCATAGGTTTAACATCCATCATACAATCCTTCATTGAATGTTCTTTTGTATTCCAATTAGAGAAAACAACATTTCGACAACACATCTCTAAATAGTGTTTAACATAGTTTCAGGCCATACAATGCAGAGGACAATTTTCATTCTCAAAACTTATATGGTGATCATCGTTAGGGATATAAGGTGTTATATTTTCAATTGGTAGTGAATTAATATCTACCTTCACTGAAATACAAGCAAGGTGTCCAAACTTCACATGTTCTATCTCCTGGTCAGGTTGAATTAGTACACCGAGAGTAGTGGCGTTTTCATGTAGGATCTTCAGATGGTATAAAATCTAGATGAGCCTGTAAATCCTATCCCACGCCTATGAAAACACATTCATAGAATTGTACATGTCAAAATACATAATTAAATCATGAATTCAAAGGGTTACTAGCTTCAAAAAAATAGAAACAAATCTCCAGATCCACCGCTTGAGAACATCCAAGGGGAAGAGACAATAGAAAAATCCATTGCCGATCAAAACACATTTCCAGCTTGAAAAGTCCCAAATTTCAAAAAAACCTATAAATAAAATCCTCTAATATCCATGGTTTTCAACTTTTTTAAGAAAAATACTTCAGATAAATGAATTCTTACCCATGGAAATCAGTTCTGAAACCGCATCAACATTTTCTTCCGGAAGGGCCAATGATCCTTTCTTGAGGACTCAATATGTGGTCATCTCCCTAAACAATGTGATTGCTTTGTTACCTCCATAAAAGACCATAACTCGAGCATCTGTGGGTGTTACATCCAAATGAAAATATAAGACCTTGATTTGTCCGTGTTGGATGTCTCGTAATTTCTACCAATTAAATTCCACTACCGCCATGAGATGCGGAGCCGTTCTACTTTCTCCATCAAATTGTTAAAAAAAATCATGCTTCCTGATCTGGTTTATTATAATTTTATAACTATTTAAATGTATAATTATTCATTTATAATATCATAAATAATTTTTTAAAAAAATTATTTATATTTAAAATTTCTTAATTAAATATTTAAAATAAAAAATTAGAAAAAAATTATTTCAAAAAATTAATTATATAAACATAAAAAAATATTCTTATTTTCAAAACATAATGAATAATAAATAATATATATTATTCATATAAATTAGAAACATATTGAAAATATTAGATATACAGTAAATAAATATATGTACGAATAAATATTAAAAATGATTAAATATTTTTTTGAATAGGTTCAAGGGAATCCAGACCTTTTTTATCATTAAACCATGAAATTCCTCTTTCTTCTCCCTAGAGGGGTCCAATAAATGGCCCATAGACCCAGAACTGATATACATGTTTAGTACCCCAACAGAACTAGACCGAATTTCCAGCATGAGGGACCAAATAAATTATGTCATTTATAGTCACCAATGGAAATTTCAGGTTACACATCCCTGTTATCATCGATGTCCTACCACAAAAAGCCGAAGTTTCGCCTACATGTTGTCATCAACATCACAACCCAACATCGCCCCACCAATCATCATCGACTGATAATCAACATCATTAACCACGACAACCACATCTCTCATTCGCACCGTCATAACCCACTAGGGCCCACTATCAGTGTCTGTTACCCTCAGTGATGTTCCCGTACTGAGTTAAATCGTCATCACCAAACATCCCACTAGCCTGATCATCCTTCACCAGTGTGTTTCTTCCCCAACCGGCAAACCTGCCTAATTTTATACCCATAAATGGAAATCAATAGGGTTTTGAACTCAAATTTGATGGAGTATTACAGGGTTGTCTTATCACTAGGTGAATGCCCCAACTTCCATAAATTGATTAAATATATTTTTAACATTATTAATGAACATATACTAATAAATGAATAAATTAAACAAATATTAAAAAGTGAATTCGCAACATTTACATGAATTAAAAACATACAAATGCACACATACACATCTCCACACATATATAAATACAGATATGTATATAAACACAGACACATATATACATGTATTTATACATGTACATATATTTTAAATTACTTAATATCAATGTAATTATATATCTGAATAAATATATTTATTTATATATAATATAATTTTTTAAATCAAATATTAAAATATTATATTTAGTTTAATTATATAAACATATATAATTAATGTATATAAATATATTATTAAACATTTTGAATAATATAATTTTGAAAATTTATGATATATAAAATTCTGAAAACAAAAATCATATTTTTTTATGAAAAATAATATAAATCTTATTTATATATTACTTTAAAAAATATATACATACTTATTGTAATATTAATTTATTTAAAAACACACACATATATATATATATTCATATAATTATAATTATAAATAAATGTAATTAAAAATATTTTTATTTAATTATAAATATATTTATATAATTATATATATTTTTAATTAAATATATTTATCAATATATAAGTATATATATTTATAAATATATAAAATATATATTATTTAAATAAATATATTGTAATTTTATAATTATTAAAATATATATATAATTCTAATTATTAATAAATATAATTAAAAATATTTCAGTGTAAATATAAATATATATATTTATACAATTGTATATATTTTTATAATTACATATATATTTATTAATTTATAATTATATATATATATAATAAATATACTTGTTATTTAAAAATATTAATTAGAACATTATAATTATTTAAAAATTTATTTATTTATTTACATATATTTATTATAATTTTATTAATACTTTTTAAAAAACATCATTTTTGTATATTTTTATTTTTTTTAAAAATCTTAATATATCTTATGTATATTAATTATATACATGAATTTTTAATTATATATATAATTAAGCATTGTTTTTTAATATAAATATGGTAATTTTATATGTATCAATAATTTTTTTTATTAATTTTTTTATTAATTCATAAAATATAACTAATAAAAATCACTGTTATTAGTGATTTTTTATGACAGATAAAAGTTATAGTTATTAAATCTTTTAGCTAGCGTTGATAATGGAAACCCTTTTATCAAAACATTCTGTTTAGCACTGATGAAATTCAATATTGCATAATATTTGATATGTCGAAGTGTGACACTATTTATCAGAATTTTCATCGATGCCTTGAATCAACTATGATCTCCAATTGAGATCTCGATCATGGGGTAACCTCTCAAATCATTGGGATAAGAGGCTCACCTGAGGGATTTTAAATAGTGGCACATAAATACAAGATTTATTATCTCAAATAATAAATCAAACAATTAAATTAATATTTTTTAAAAAAATTCCTCTAACTCCACCGATGGTTGTGAGATACCATGGTACTAGTTGTCTACAGAAAATAAATCGCTATTAGGGTAAAACCATCATTATAAATACAAGTATAGCGCAATTTTCTTTAGTTTTTGTTCCACTCAAGTGATACATGTGTTTTATCATAAATATGAGTGTGATCTAAAAAAGAATTTTTTTACTTAATATATAAATTTCCAATGTCGCCACTACTATAAGGCCCCAGCCTTAAAAAATTACATAATCTTGAATTAAATGAATAATTCACATTGAGGATCTTTTCATGATTAGAGTTTAATAGAATTAAGACATAACTATTACATTCCATCTCAAAAATTACAAAGTAGACACTTCTAATCAGTTTCCATTTTTTTCATAATATAAAAACACTTGAAAAAAATTGTCATTTCTAGTTCCATGTTTTAGATAGCATGACTTTTCCTTGATCAATCCTTGACCCTATTCTTCTGTATGTTGTGTGAAAAAAATTCAAAACATGGGATCAACATAAAAAGCTCGGTAATGATTATAAAATAATGAAATAAAACAATAGTCCATCAAAGCATAATATTTTTAACATACCTCTTGAAATCATAATATTTATGAATAACACGTAGTAATCAAAATTCATAAAGTTAACTTGTGGCATCCATAACATACTTACATTTTAGATTTCACATCCACATAGGGAGTTACATTTGGAATACCCATCCCAGTATATTCCCAAGATCTATTAGGAGAAACATTCATGTTTACCACTACCATGTTATCCAATTCATTGGAGATCTATCTCAAGCTCACCTACCCTAGGTTTATCATGGAACTACCCGTATATGCAAACAATTCCCATGAACCATAACATATTCATAACACATAAAACAAACATAAAGGAAAGATAACATTTCCACATTTCAATCACAAAATATAATTTAAATATATTGACATAAAAATCCATTACAAAACCATTTTCAATACCAAAATACATAAAAGAGTATATGGTATTTATTTTCCTTCTAAAAACATTATGGCTTGTTAAGGAAGCCATAGATCAAATAATACTCGCGGAAAAGGAAAAGGACTTTGTCACCGTTTACGTTAAAAAACATTGTTTTTTTCATTTAGTAAAACCCCTAAAATAAAAAGATTCTTTTTGAATGAAATAAAAAAATCAACGGTGTTTATACACCATATAAAAGAAAGTCATGTATAAAAAAATATGCCCCAATGAAAGGATATTGAGATGAAGTCCCTTACCTCGTGTCCGACTTGACCAGTTCGTTCTTTAGTCTTTTGTATAATAAACTAAAGTTAATTTATACATTCTTAAGAGACTTTTTAAAGTTTATTATTCCTTTTATAGCACTTTTTACCATGTTATAAAAATTATGTAATCATTTAAGTTAATAATGGTCGTTTTGTCGATATTTGGTAATTGAGTCAAAAATGAACTCCTTTTAATTACAAGTTGTCCATGTTGTCAAAATTCCATTATCTCCAAAATGATATTCATGATTTAGATATCATAAATATAATATATATCCAGTATATATATATATATATGTGTGTGTGTGTGTTTATACTAGTACATAACATTTGGATATAAGAAATAAAATGCACCGTTCATGGAGACGATAAGCCATACGTGCGCATGAACGCTACTTTCATTTATATTTCATATTTAATAGAATGAAAGCATAATTTTACATAGGTATATTATAATTCCATTATAATATCATATATAATTTCATTAAAATCATCATTTATACATCACACGTATGTCATGAACAAGTCATATCACTTTCAGGGGGCGGTAGTCCGCACATCCTAAAATGAAATTATCGTACTTACCCACTCTAGAAACCATAAAGGTATTCTATAAATGAAAAATAAAAAGCATAGAAACAATATAAATATAATATATATAACATATAAAAAGAGTTCCATCATAATAGACACCATGAGAGGCGTTTGGAGGTATTTTAACAATCATCGTTTCGTGAGGCAGTAGTTCGCCATCCAAAGAAATAGTATGTTTGTATCGCTTAGATGGAGGTGTATGGAAGTGTAGTTCGAATAAATCTCACAACAAAAACCTATTATATTTAGGATTTTTTTTATAAAATAAAGTAATAAATAGAGTTTAGGTGGTTGGATAAGTAAAATAAAAGAAAAGAACTTAAGAGAAGATGTTACCCTTAAATCGGGTATCTCCCTTTGGTTTGAACAAAAAGGTTTACTTGAATTGCCTTCTTCCTATTGTAAGGCTTCTAGGAGGAAGATTGGAATTTATGGAGATTAATTGGGAAGAGGTTGGATGATCCAAGGGGCCTGATAGGTGTGAGTAATGGGTTAGAGTTGAGGGCTTTTTATAAAGGGCAGGATGGGCTCTTTAGGAATGTTTAAAAATATTATTTTATTATATAATGATTTTCGATTTCTAATGTTTTAAAACTCATTATAGTCAAAGATACGATGACTTATTTTCGAAATAAAATCATCTAATAATAATTAGAATGGTTTTTGATATTTGTTTATTTTTAATAATTGTATTATTTTAAATCATTCATTAATGAGGTAAACATTGCATCATTATTGTGTGATAAATATTTTTATTAATTTGATTTCTAAAAATAGTATAAAAAATACCATAATATAGGAAATATGTTTGGATTTTTAATTAATATTTATAGTCTAAGATATATCCTATAAAACCCCTTGTAAAAATTTATTTACTAAAATATATATGTTTATGTTATTTTTGTCTTTACATTAAATTAATTAATATAAAGTGTCATTATGAATCCCATGTGGCTCCATGAGGTCCCAAAATCAACCCAAGGATGAAAATGGTCGGGAATGTGTCAGCTAATATGATTAGAACACTTGTTAGGGTAATTTAATATTATTATAATAATATTTGTTTACCCTTGTTTACCAGATTTACCCTTTAACCTTGGTAAATAAAATATTTAATGAAGTAAATACTCATAATGTCTAAAAATATATGTCAACTATTTAAACAATTTAGAAATTATTATTCCAAATATGGAATCCATTTTTCAATATTCAAAACACAGAAGTGGCAGAAATTAATTTAAAATTAATTCCCGCTATCAAAACAAAAAGCATGTTTTTAAGAAATAGTAACTATCAAAAGATTGACACTAGTTATGTCCAATTTCAAAGTGAAATTACTTCCAATGAACAAAATTATATTAAATGGTAAAAACCTAATATAATTACACTTTAAATCCAATTAAAAAGATAAAATAACCTTATAAATAAATTACATTAAAAGATAGTTTTGAATTAAAATAAAGTTTTTTCACTATTCATTAAAAAATGAACATTATTAGAAAAATACAAAAATTTAATCCAAAGTAAATTTTGATTTCCTGATCTTAAAGAATAATAGTATTTTTAAAAATATAACATATAAATGTGACAAAAACTATATTTAAAAATGATTCTCCATAAAAAGGCGGTAAATCGGCATCTTAATGAATATTAGAGTGTTTATGTTTAAAATCAGATTCTTTCTTATTTTAAGCCTCTAAAATTTATTAGATAAATGTAAAAACATTTAACAAACATGTATATTAATATTTTATTTATTTCAGTTCGTTCCCTCCATTACAACGGCTAGGCATTAACTACAATTTAAAATAATAATATTATATTATTATTTTTCAGAATAACTCAACATTGTGTGCAACGTAAGATTTCAAAGAAACTCATTGTTGCATATCGAGTACGCCATCGTACATAGAATCCTCTTTAAAGTAAAATTAATATTTAATTCAAAAATATTAATAAAAATGAAAATGTTATATTCTTTATTTACCTAGGATGTTACATCCTTCCCCCATTTTGGAAATTGTGTCCTCGCAATTTTTATTCACTTATCAAATAAGTGGGGTATTTATCCCTTATAGAATTTTCAGATTACCAAATTGCCTATTCAACCATATGGTTTTCCACAAAACCTTTACCTGATGAATTACCTTATTCCACAACACTTTATATCTTCAGTCAAGAATCTGGACTGGTTGTTCCTCATAAGAGAGATTATCTTCCAACTGAACTACCTCTAGACTCAAAACAAGAGATGGATCCGACATATACTTTCTCAACATTGAAACATGAAAAGAATTGTATATCTGGGATAAACTTGGAGGTAAAGCCACTTTGAAGGAAACTGATCCAACTTTCTCCAAGATTTCATAATATCCAGTGAACCTCATACTCAACTTTCCCTTCTTACCAAAAAAGAATCACACTTTTGCATGGAGAAACTTGGAGAAAGACATGATCACCTACCTCAAAAGAAAGATCCTTCCTCTAGTTATCTACATAACTTTTCTGCCTGCTGCGATTTGTTCTCATGTGCATCTGAATCAACTAATCCTTTTTTTCCATCTCTTCTACCAATTCTAGTCCCATCAGTTTCCTTTCACCTACTTCATCCTAAAAAGCTATAGTTTGACACCACTTCCCATATAATTCCTCCAATGGAGCCATCAATATACTAGAATGAAAAATATTATTATAAGAAAATTCAACCAAAGAAAAATGTTGGGCCCAACTTCCCTATAAATCCAATGAACAAGAAACATAACATATCCTCCAAGGTCTGAATTTTTTTTCTGACTGCCCATCTTATTGAGGATGAAAAGATGTACTAAAATTTAATTCAGTACCCAATGACTACTGAAGGACTTTCCAAAAGTTATAAGTACCCCTGGGATCACGATCATATACAATGGAGAGGAGAACTCCATGTAACCTGACTATATCTTTAATATAAAACCAAGAAAGTTGATCAAGAGACAAAGTATCTTGAATTGGAAGGAAATGAACAGATTTAGTCAATCAATCAACAATAACCCAGATTGCATTATTAACTCAAGATGCCTTTTCTAATCCCACAACAAAGTCCATGAATATAATTTCCCATTTCCACTCTGGCACCGATAAGGGCAGAATCCATCCTTTTGGTAACTTCCACTCTATTTTAACCTATTGAAAAGTCAAACACTTCGTAGTAAAATCATCAATATCTCATTTCATTCCATCCCACCAGTAATACCCCCGAAGATCTCTGTACATCTTAGTACTTCCAGGATGAACTGAAAACGGAGAACTATGAGCTTCACATAACAAATCATTCTTCAACTATGAATCATAAGGAACACATAATCTCTTCCCAAAACTCAAAATACAATCATTAACAATGTTAAAATCAGTCAACTTACCCTTCTGAACCAACTCTACATTTTTCTGCAAATCACTATCTTACTTTTGATATTTCTTAATTCTGTCTGATAGAGATGATTTCGCTGACACCTGAAACAAAACAAAGGAATTTCCAGCACCAATTAATTCTATGAAAATGTTCATCAAATCAAAAACCAAAGGATCTCATTCCAAATGTAACAAGGTTAATGTAGAATTACTTTTTTGACACAAAGCAACAACCACATTATTTTCTTTTCCTGGATGGTAAGGGATCGTGCAATAATACACTGTTGGAATTAGAGGTATTTGAAACGGGTATTTGTGACGGGATCCTGTCGCAAAGAGGCTTTAGCGACGGGGCCCCGTCGTAAATAGCCTGGTGCAAAAAATGGCGTCGCAAATAATCCTCTAATTATAAACATTATGTATAAATAAACCTTTTGCGATGGGTCCATTGCAAATAATCCTCTGATTATATACATTATATATATAAAAAAATTTGCGATGGGCCTGTCACAATTAGTATTTGCAACGGGACTGTACTCCTGCCACAAATACTATTAATAAAAAATTATATTTAAATTATTTGCGATGGGATCCCATCACAAAAGGTCCCGTTGCAAATACTAAACATAATAAAAAAATATTTAATAAAATTTTTATTAATGAAAAAAGTATTTTATTATTATTAAAATAAAAAATAATAATAAAATATATTATTAGTAAACTAATAAAACATTAAAAATTATAACACTAAAAAATATATATATATAATAAAATTATGATTAATAAAAAATTAATATTATTATTATTAAAATAAAAATAAAAAATAAAAAATTATTAAAATTCTCAATATTTACACAAAAATATAGAGAAATCATAAAATATTATTATTATTAGTAAAATAAAAAAAATATTAAAAAATATAATACTAATAATAAATAATAAAATATTAAAAATAAAAAATAATTAAATTATGCAATATTTGTACCAATATGAAAGACAGAAACTATAAATAGTTCATGTTAAAATAAATCATGAATTCAAATGTTTTTAACATAAAAAACAAATCACTGGGGGGTCGTCTTATAGAAGACGTAGAGGAGCTATAAGAGATAGTGGGGGAAACTCCATTCCTAAACTACGAGTCAGATGGCGCATGTACTCCATCTACTCGTGATGCTATTGCTGCTTCTGCTGCCATCGACGCATCTCCTCCTCATGCTGCTACTGCTAACACATCTCTTCATGCTGCTTCTGCAAACTCTCTATAAGCTCAGTCTGAGTTCGGGACTGCTCCTGATACCCTGAGGCAGAAGATGATGCCTCTCCATGAGCTCCTCTCGAGATGGATGCTGACATCACAGTAGTACCATAATAAGTACCAGCAGTTAAATGATAGTCGATACCAACTACTCAGCCCTTCTCAAATCCATACTGATTCATCTAGATCCATGTCGCCTCATTGAAATGGTGGGAATTGTTCAACTCAGTCGTCTCATCCTGACTCTCGGCCTGTGTTTGAGAGGTCGCAGCCTCATATGGCTCCTTCAATTCAAATTTGAAACTAAAATTGTGAAAATTTTATATACAATTAATTGTGAAACTGAAAAAATAATACTAACCATAATCTGATGCTGGCGATCACCGCTAATCTCTCAAGTGGCTAGATCGATGTACATCCTTTGATAAACTTCGAACTCCATAATATCAGGATGCTCGACTGCCTACATAAATATAAAATAAACTATTTATATTTAAAGTTATATAAAATATTTAAAAAAATATACTTACCAGATTCTCTTTATGCGTACTGAATGTACGACTACTAGCTCGATGTGTCACCTCTTGTCTCCCCCGGTTCTGTCATCCCACTGAAGATCTCCTCTAAAACCCACCACCTAACTACTGTAAACATAATCCATCCCAAACATGAGATGAAATGTACTCTGGTTAGTGGCCTCTACACGACTCATCAAATTCTATCACTCCTACTTTCTTAATGGTTTTTCTTCTCAAATTGTGTAAAAACTGATGGAAAGGGTCATGCATAGATACCAGCCATGCTGTATGGATAGTGTCACGCATTCTATCATCGATGGGATACCATAAACCCTACAAATAATTTATAATATCAAGTTATTAATAAAATAAATTTCAAAATAGATATTATTTATTTATGTACCAGCCAATGATTGAACATGTCGCACCGCACATCAATGGGAATTTGTTCCTATGTGATCCATGGCTGAAAAAAATAATTTCTCTAGATAGATCTCCCCTGTCCAATAGCTACATGCGCAAAAATGTGAAAAAGGAATAAATAATCCAACAATTACTATATATATAAATAAATTACTAAAAGATAACTCAAATATATAGGTTACCATACCTCTATGTGCATGGATCAAAGCTAAGACGTGGATGTCACTCGGGGATAGGTTCAGGAATCATTAGTCGCGTGTGATCGTGCCCCCTCCATCTACCTCATAAACCATCAGTAGGCTGAGGGTCATATGGTCCACAATCCCCCTCATCCAAAGTTATCTCAGCCTCCTGCAACTCGAAAAATAGATCAAGGTCAATATTAAACACAAAATTATTGTTGTTAGCATATAGTTGAAAATAACAATTATATATAGATATATATTAGTAATGATTATAACCAGCATTTAACTTTGTAAATTTCCATCTTCATCCTCATATCCATTGTTGTCAATGTCAATGTCTTCATCTTCCTCCTCAGCATCATCAATATCCTTATGAGTTTTAGTTTCATCATCGATCCTTAATTTTGGAGTTTCATAATCGATATTCATGTCTCTTTTTGAAAAAGTTGGATTTTGAGCAGCCTCTTGAAAAATTTAAATTCCATCTACATCAATGGAACAACATTCAGTTTGAGTAAACTAATTTTCCTGAGATTATATTTTTATTATGTTCCACCAATCACTCAAGTCTCTTGAAGTATCACAGTACTTTGCGTAATAAATTTTATGTGCATGTTGAGCAGGTAAAAATGGTTCATTTACTGTAAGAAGACTTTTATATTTAATATCGACGTTTCCATGAGTCGGATGAACACACAACCCTCTCTCAGTATCCAACCACCAACATTTAAACATCATTATATAATTCTATCCTAGATAACACGATTCAGTAATTTCATCCAAAATACCTTAAAAGTCAACTTTAGTTTCTCTATGATGTGATCCTCTCAAGAAAACACCACTATTCATTTTTTTTTGATTCCCCATATGCATGTGTATGAAATCTAAAACCATTCACCACATATGCATTATAATATTTAACCATTTTAGATGGTGGGTTACTCAATATACACAGTCGCTTATCAATTTTATCATCATGTTGAGACACCCAAAAATTTTAAAAATAATTATCAATATAATATATAATAAATGGAATTGATATTAAACCATCGATAATTTATGTTACCAGTTTTTGGAATCATTGAGAAAAAAAAATTCTACGATCTTCAAGAGCAGTCGCTGTAATTTTTGGAAGTTGTTTCTTGATATTATTATCATATAACCTACAAATAAAATAAGTTTACATATAGTAACATAAATTATACAATAAGTGATACAAGCACTCACAGTACAAATGATTTCATTTTTTTCACAGTTGAGCAAAACATATGTGTGAGCTCTGTGATGTTCATCATCTAAAATTCATCGTTCATGAACTCCACCGAAACCAAGATTTTGTTGATTAAAAAGTGATAACATATTTTCCATTTCATCATTAACATTCCCCTTGTTTGGTTCCATTCAATTATGTTTTGAGGGATATTGAGATTAAAAATAATGAGAGTATAAAAAATCAATTTCCTCTGGAAAATAAGCTTTAGCAATTAAGCCTTCAACTATTGCTTTGTTACGTACTTTTTTCTTCAATTTCTGCATGCATCTCTCAAATGGGTACATCCATCGAAACTATACTAGACCTCCACATTTAGCTTCATGTGGAAAATGTAATATCAAATGTTCCATTGATTCAAAGAAAGTCTACGGAAAGATTTTTTTCAGTTTACATATAATTATAGCAACCACTTCTTCTAGTTTTCTTAGTGCATCGTAGTCTATTGTCGCTGCACAAATGAATCAAAAAAAATATGATAGGTCTGTTATCGAATCCAAAATCATATAATTCAAAAAAACTCTGAATCCAATCATCATAAGTATTTCCATTATAACATGACAATCATGACTTTTTAATCCATTAATATAACCATTATTATCACATATGACCAAATTGGAAGCATATCCATTTGGAAGTCTCAAATATGAAATCCACTGACAAAATAATAAGAGACTCTATTTGGAAAGGGTATAAGATGCGTTTGGCTTCACTAACCTCTATGATCTAGCATTTTCAAATAGTTCAATTCCTGGTCGCCTACAAATTTAGAAAGATCAAATTGTTCCTTTATAGTATCTTTGGTCTTACCTAGTGTATCCAAAACTATATGAAATAAATTATTAAAACAATTCTTCTCAATATGCAAGAAATCCAACATGTGGCGGACCAACAAATCAGACCAATATGGAAGATCCCAAAAAATGATTTGTTTTATCCAATTATGTTATTTCCAAAGCGATGAATATTCTGTTGGGGTACTATTGGCCTAAATGTGATAGGAGGAAATGAAAATACAACTAATTTTATCTCTTTACCTGAGATCATTTTTGGAGGTTCATCCCATTTAATTGTACCTTTTCTGAAATGTGATTTGTTCCTCTAAAAAGGATGGTCGGTTGAAAGAAATATGATGTGACAGTTAAAATAGCAAGGTTATTTTTCCATTGATGAGCATAAAGGCTTCGTTGTATTTCATATAGTAAAGACATGATTTCAGGCCATGTTTACTCTAGATAAATAACATTCCACAGGCCGTAAAGTCACTAATCGTCTACATAAATGAATCTTTTAATATAAAATTTTGTTTCGCAACAACATCATATGTACTAACACCATCTCTTTGCAATGCATTTAACTCATCAATCAATGGTTTCAAATAAACATGAACATTCTTTTTCGGATGTCCTGGGATTAATAAGGTCAAAAAGATATAGGGCTCCTTCATCAGCATCTAGGGAGGTAAATTGTACTAGGTTATAAAGACAGACCAACATGAACTCTGACTACCATAAGAACCAAACGGACAGAAACAATCAGTAGAAAGACTCAATCGCACGTTTCGGGCTTCTAAAGCAAAAGACGGATTTAGATGGTCAAAAATTTTCCATGAATCACTATCAGATGGATGATTCAAGATTTTATTAGTTGAAATCTTGTTTTTGTGCCATGAAATCATTATAGTTGTGTTCTGAGACCTAAATAAACTATGAAACCTGAGTGTAAGTGGGAAATATCTCAATGATTTTATTGGAATCGATCTAGGCTTCCCTGGTTGAGCTTCTTTATACCTCGATTATCCACATGTAAGATAACTATCCAACGAATAATTTTCACTAAAATATAAGATGCAATCATTTGGACAAGCATGAATCTTTCGATATCTAAGGCCCAGATTATGAACTAGCCTATTTCTCTCATAGTAATTTTTAGGGAACACATTTCCTTCAGGGAATAGTGTTTTAACCAAACAAAATATCTGATCAAAATAGTTTTTTGACATTGCTTTATCTGATTTGACAGCCATAAATTTTTCAACCGCTTCTAATTTTCTCATCTTGCAACTAAGATATAATGCATCCTCAGCAGGCCTCAACAAATCATAAAATTCGGATGGTGCCAACTCAGGAGTTAAATCAATATAATCTTGAGTCTCAGTTTGTTAAACATATGGACCTGCAACATCATGTACAAAATTTTGAAGCCATGATGGATCCAGAATCAAGTTATTACTATCATCTATGGAACTATGTTCACCGTGTTGATACCAAAAAACATAATCTCGTTGAAAACCAAACTGCAAGATAAGTCCCCCAACCTTGTCAATTATGTCCAACGTTCTCAGTGTACATTTTTTACAAGGAAACTTTATTGTGACTTCTGAATCCTATTCTTGTTTTGATGATGAAAATGATAAGAAAGCTTCAACACCCTCAATATATACAAGATTTAAAACGGAATCATTTGGATTTCTATACTGATTTATCCAAATGCGATCATCTCAAAATTATTGTTTTCTACTTCCTTGTTCCAAATTTTTCTAAAAAATATAAAATCAATACTATTATTGAATAATTAGAAATTATAAAAACACTATCTGGAAAAAAATGATAAATAATTAAAACTACTTCTTAATAATTACCATTACTTACGGGCTACACAATTTCCAAAGGATTGATGGCTCCTCTTTTGTATGAAAGATCATTTACTTAAAACATTATGGAACATATTTCACAATAAAGAATCTTCTCAGAGGTACACATATTCATTCTCATATGATAATGAATATGCGTACCTTTGAGCATATTCTTCATTGTGATTTCTGTATGATTGCAAGTAAATGATCCGTCAGACAAAAGAGCCCCCTTTTCATTGATTAATTATCTTATTGAAACTGTCACTACCTAAACACATTATGAATAATGTGGTCATACAATTATATATTCAAACTCGTGCATACGAGATTGGATATGCATACGTAGAAGCATAATTTTCATAATTTTTTGAATCGGTGAAAGTTGAAAGGAGAAGAGTCATCGATTAAAAGGAGAGCCTTCAATCCACTAGAAATTATGCCAAGTTATTACAATTTATTAAAATTGATTTTCTTCCTAATTGTTTCTATTTATTACTTATTGTTACTAATTGTTACTAATTGTTACTAATTGTTATTAATTGTTACTAATTATTACTAATTGTTACTAATTGTTACTTGTTGTTACTAATTGTTAATAATTGTTACTAATTGATACTATTTATTACTAATTATTACTAATTTTTCCTAATTCTTACTAATTATTACTAATTATTACTATTTATTACTAATTATTCTTAATTATTCCTAATTATTCCGAATTATAACTAATTATTACTAATTAATACTAATTATTTCTAATTATTACTAATTATTACTTATTATTTCTAATTATTCCTAATTATTCATAATTATTTCAAATTATTACTAATTATTATTAATTATTGCTAATTATTCCTAATTATTCCTAATTATTCCTAATTATTACTAATTATTATTAATTATTACTAATTATTCATAATTATTCATAATTATTCATAATTATTCCTAATTATTCATAATTATTCCTAATTATTCCTAATTATTCATATTTATTCCTATTTATTCCTATTTATTCCAATTTATTACTATTTATTACTATTTATTACTATTTATTACTATTTATTACTATTTATTACTATTTATTACTATTTATTACTATTTATTAATATTTATTCCTATTTATTGCTATTTATTATTATCTATTACTAATTATTCCTATATTCTTATTTATTACTAATTATTACTAATTATTCCTAATTATTCCTAATTATTAATAATTATTACTAATTATTACTGATTATTACTAATCGTTACTAATTATTACTAATTATTAATATTTATTACTATTTATTACTAAATATTACTAATTATTACTAAGTATTACTATTTATTACTAATTATTACTATTTATAACTATTTATTACTAATTATACATATTTATTCATATTTATTCCTAATTATTACAAATTATTACTAATTAGTCCTAATTGTTTCTAATTATTGCTATTTATTTCTATTTATAGCTATTTATTACTAATTATTACTAATTATTTCTAATTATTACTAATTATTTCTAATTATTACTAATTATTCCTAATTTTTTTTAATTTTTACTAATTATTCTTATTTATTCCTATTTATTCCTTTTTATTCCTATTTATTATTATTTATTACTAATTATTGCTAAGTATTACTATTTATTACTAATTATTACAATTTACTACTATTTATTACTATTTATTACTATTTATTACTATTTATTACTAATTATTACTAATTATTCCTATATTACTATTTATTACTATATATTACTAATTATTACTAATTATTACTAATTATTCCTAATTGTTACTAATTATTCATATTTATTCCTAATTATCACTAATTATTACTATTTATTACTATTTATTAATATTTATTACTAATTATTCCGATATATTACTAATTATTATTATTTATTACTAATTATTCCTATTTATTTCTAATCATTTATATTTATTACTAATTATACATATTTATTAGTAATTATTCTATTTATTACTAATTATTCGTATTTATTACTAATTATTCCTCTTTATTACTAATTACCCGTTATTATTACTAATTAACCCTACCTCTTACTAATTAAACTTAACTATTACTAATTAGCGTTAATTGATATTAATAACCACAATTTACAATTACTAATTACTAATTACAAGCAATTATTTATAAATAATACTAATTTTCATTAATAATTATTAATTATCATTAATTATTAATTATTACTAATTATTAAGAATTAGTATTAATAATTTCAATTTATTATTACAAATAATACAGATAACAAAACAATTTAAATCTAATTTAATTACAACTAATCATAAATAATTAAAATTAACATAAAAAATTGAAATAAATATTAAATTATATAAAATATAAATACCTTTAAACTTGATCTCCTATTGATGTAAGTGACTTCACAACATCTCTATAAAAAAACTAACTCAGAGAAATTTTCACTCTAAAAATAAGGTTTAGTGGGAGAGAGGAAGTGCGAAATGAGGGGAAGAGAAATAAAAACGGAGGTGGTATATATAGGTTAGATTAGTTGCGACGAGACTATTTGTGATGAGATTACCGTTGCAAAAGGTTTTTTTCGACAGGGCCCGTCGCAAATGTAACACCTGAGACTTTTATGAGAAATATTTTTTTTATGTTATATAAATCATCAAAGGAATCTTTCACTACACACAACACTAGCTTGGCTTGCTTTACATGCAACCGTGGCCTTCCTCAATAGCTTGCGTCGTATGCAATACCGAGTTTCACTAAACAACGATATGCTATTAAAATATTATTAAAACTAGCCGTTATAAATATTGATAACAACTTTTCTAAATTTTGTAAATTTTATTTTTCAAAATGGACTTCATTTTTTGATTCGGAATATCGAAATTAGCTTAGGGTGAAATTTTGGTACTTTTCGGATAACTTTCATATTCTGATGAATAGTGAAATTTACTAAATTTTAATTAAAAACAAATTTTTTAATCGAAATAATTAATAGTGATAAATTATTAATTTGAGTGGTTTTAATGTATATTTAGAATATATTTTTACAATTTAATACAATGTTGTTCATTGGATGTAATTTCACTTTTAAACCAGACATAAACAAATGTCAATCTTTTGATAGTTATTATCTTTTAAAAACACGCTATTTGTTTTGACGACGGGAATTAATTTTTAAATTAGTTAATGTAACTGATATGTTTTGAATTTGGTAAAATAAACATCATTTTTGAATTCATAATATCAAATATAGCTTAGGCCTAATTTTTGGTATTTTTTCTGGAAACTTTCATTTTTTGATGAATAGTGGAACCACTAAGTGGAAGTTAAAAAAACTGAATTTTTCATAAAACTTAATTTTACCGCTTCTGTGAGTAGAATTTCGAAAATCCAAAATACACGGTTACTTTCAAGGACTAAAATATGGTTAAATTATATGAAAATAATTTTTGGTGAATAGTAACTTTTTACTTTTTTACCACGGTTAAAATTAAATAAGGTAGTTAAGGGTAGTTAAGGGTAAAAATGATATTATTATTACCCTAAAACATGTCCTAATTCTGTTGGATAAGTTTAATTCGACCAAAAACAACCTTAGGAATAAAATATGACCATTTAGGCCCACTTGGATTAGATTAGGACATTTATTATCAATTTATTTAAAGAAGGGTTAAAATAGTTAAAATCAAAGTTTAATAACTAAAGAATTTTTAATATAGGGTTATACATAATATAAATTCGACTATAAATATTCATTAGAAAGCTAAAAATATTTCCTACTTAATTATTTTTTATTTGTAATTTGTAGACTTTAAATATGTTAATTTATTTATGACAAAAAGATGATGCAGTAATTATCTTAATAATAAAATATTGACATAATTGATGTTATAAATACCCAAATAAATTTAATTTGAGACTTTTTATGAATTCCACTTATTTTATAGGTTAATATGAAATTTTAGTATTGATTTAATTAACTTTTTTCGAATTAATAATTCTTTTATGATTTTCACAAAAATCAATTACTAAATAGTGTCAAAATTGACATAAAATAGTTTTAAAAACAAATATTATATTATTAATTGTTATTTTATTCTTAAAAATGTATGGTTCGGCCAAATGACTTAGATAAGGTTATCTATATTAATAATAAACAACTTTGGGTTCTTTTGGCTTGTTATAGTATGTTTATTAACCTTATAGTGTAAGAGAAAAAAAAGACATGGTAAAAGTAAAATTATCTGACTTAATGTTAAATCTAAATGATAAGGTTAAAATAGGAACCTAAACTTGTCTAAATTCTATTGGATGAGAGGATTTGGACCCATCCCCACCTTATATTCGAAATAAATCAATTTTGAGCTATTTAAAACCTAATTTTTCTTTATAATAAAATAATATTTTTAGTTTTTCCAAAGGAGCCCCTCTCCTCCCTTATAAAAAGGCACCTCCTCCCCCTCTTCCTCACACCACTTTGAGCCTTCATGCACGGAAAACCCCTGCCAATTTCTTCTCTCCACTTCCCTAGAGACATCCTAGAGGTCCTGGTCTTCTTCAAAGACCAATTTTAGTGTCCTAAAAGGAGGTCTCAAAGAAGCGCTTCAAAGAAGAGGTAATGTCTGTTACCGATTATTTCATCTTTATTTCTTCTTCCACTTCTTCTTCTTTAGTTGTTTCATTATGAATCAATAACATCAGTATCACTCATATACTGATATGTTATTATAACTATGAAACAACCCTATTTCACCATCTATCCATCCTATGGAAAATGAAAACACCACGCATGCGTACGTACGGAATACTGTCTCCACGCTGTGGTGTAATCTATTTTCCACAAACACCGTACTTGGATGGGTATAATGGTGTAAATAATAACTATATATGACTATTGTAAAGTTATATTGATTCAGAAATTGTATATATACACTCCATTACAATTTCACGATCATGGGAACGATATCATCGCTCGTGCCTACGTACGGAATACCATCTCCACAATGTGATGCGACTCGTCCTACATGATCTTCATTGCATAATGATTATATAAATGAATTGAATGAATAAATATATTACACTAATACCAATCTGGAAATGATGTATCTATAAACTAAAAAGAAGAATAAGAATTTATTCGAAAAAACACGCATAAGAACAAAAAGTAATAAACACCCGAATAACAAGTAGTAATGAAATATGAATAATAAGAAGCTAAGAATATGACAATATATGATATCATAAAAATAATTATGATTCTGGAATAAGTCAATAACATTATTTAAATCCTTATACAGGAGGTTTGGACACTTACGAAGCAAATTAGACCTAAGGTAAGGGAAATATCACAATCTCATTTTTATCCGAGATTTTTGATACATTGGTATTTACTGGGGTGTATTTTATCATCCACATACATGTTTCCTCAATATGTAATAGTATCCGCATACAATTTTTTAAATCCATTTTTACCCTTTGGTGAGTTTATAGTAAAAGATATGAAAGGAATATTTTGTCGTTTTTCGTACGAGGTACTTTTTTACTTTTCTGGAAAAAGTACGAGAAGAATTTTTTTTAACTTATACAGCATGAATGGATTTTTAAAACATTATTTCCAAGAAGCTTCCTTTACAAGTTTTCAAGTTTATATTTAATCAACTTCTTTTAGTTTAAAATTGTATGACATGTTAAGAAATGGAAAATGTTTTTGAAGTAGAAAAGATATTTTCCTCAAGAATGGAGTTCAAGTGTTTTATCAAAATTATTTTCCATGTAAGATAATATAGGGTTATGTTTCTATCCCTATTATTACAATGATTTGATTATGTTGTGATGGAATTATTTTTATGAATTCCTTTATCTTATACGAATTGTTTAATGATGTCATGTTGTTTAAGAATCCCATTTTTATTACATGGGTTATGCAATGATGTATGATTTATGATTTTGTGGCACACATATGAATGGTATCATTATGAGATGGGTGGGTCCTATATCGCCCTCCAATGCATTGGGTAAAGATTTTATATCTCATGAGATAGACATGGATGGAACGGCAGGATAAACTGGTTCAGTGAAAACGGACTGAAACGAGGAATGAACTCGGTTCAGAAATGGACTTTGTCCACTAAGATAGTCTTGGTAATGAGTCTTGACTAATAAGAAATGATTATCTATGATTATGTGTGTGTTCCACAAAGTTTCATGTTTTAAGTTATGATTATTGAGATTATATTTCACTACTATGATTTATCCCATGTTATGAAATTATGATCTCTTTTGCAGGTTAAGATTTCCAAAAGATATGTTCTTATGAATATGATGTGATTGATATTTCTTTTGTTTACCCTTACTGAGCATTTGAGCTCACCCTTTTGTATGTTTTTTTTTCAGGTCAGGAAGAAGGTTATTAAGTAAGATATTCCAAAAGGGACTATAGATATGACGAAATAAATGGGAGACAGTGTAGATGCTTTATGAACCAGTTATTTATGTTTCCCAGTTTTTAAAGACACTGTACCTATACGGTCCTTTCATGGTTTTGTTATATATTGTAATAAGTATGTTTCACTTATGAAGTAAAAAAAATGTATGTAAAGTATGTGTTGTTATAGAAAATACCTTTTCCCGCATTAATTGCTGTTGGTGGTTAAAAGGGTATTTGCGATAGGCCCCGTCACAAAAAGTGACATGCTGACACACCTTTTGAGACGGGAAAACATCTCGTCGCAAAAACCCATTTATCGCCTTATGTATTTGCAATGGGACCCATCGCAAATACCCTCCGACGGACACACTATTTGTGACGGGGGGATCCCCCCTTTGAAAATAACCTTCCCGCGCATTGGTGTGCATCCTGCACCAAACCGCGCATTACTTTTTGTGGCGGGGCCCCAAAACCAGTCACAAATAACAAGTTATTTACAACGGGATGAACCCCCCATCGCAAATAACCTCTGGGATGTACTATTTGCGACGAGAATTAATCTCTTCATAAAAGGTTTTTTTCCATATTGATAATCCTTGATTAATTCTAGCCATCTCCTCTGTCTCATGTTTAATTCTTTCTGAGGGAATATATACTTCAATCTATTGTGATTAGTATATATTTCACACTTTACTCCATACAAATGATGCCTCCAAATTTTTAAATCAAAAACAATAACAACTAATTCCAAATCATGTGTAGGGTAATTTAACTCATCATGTTTTAAATAACATGAGGCATAATAAATTACCTGATCATTCTACATTAGGACACAACCAATTACTTTCATCCAAGAATCACTGTAGAAAACAAACTCACCATTTCTGGAAGGTAATTCAATAATAGGAGCTTTCACCAATCTTCATTTCAATTCCTAAAAACAATCATTACATTCTTTTGTCCCGATGAACATAACACCTTTTCAAGTTAACTTAGCCAGTAGGCTAGATAACCATGAAATTGTTTCAAGAAACCACTGGTAATAACCCACTAATCCAAGAAAACTATGAATCTCAGTTATATTTGTGGGTCTTGGCCATTCTTAAACAACTTTTGTTTTTGTAGGATCAACAGTTATGCGATTTTTTGAAACAATGTGACCAAGGAATGAAATTTGTAGTAGCCAAAACTCACACTTGCTGAATTTACAGTACATTTTCTTTTCTTTTAAGGTTTTAAAGGCAACCCTTAAATGACTCTCATCCTCCTCCTTACATTTAGAATAAACCAAAATATCATCAATGAAAAAAACCACAAACTTATCACCTGAGTAAACTAAGAAATCACTGAAACTAACTATTCAATTCTGATTCTGACCATCTCAGGATGCTGATATGGATGTTCATTTCCTCTTATATGCCTTCCTAGAACAACTGTCGTGTTTCCTCTTCAAAAACTCATTCTAAACAGAGAAATATTTTAGGTGAAAAAACATGGTAATCTGTAAATGTTATATCATTTAAATCATAACATAAATTTATTTATGGATATTAATTTATCAATATCATATCTCCTAAAGTTAACTAAACAGACCTCCAATACCAACTATAAGGCCCTAACCTTACAACACTACATAATCTTGAATTAAATAAATAATTCACATTGAGGATATTTTCAGGTTTTGGGTTTTAGAGAATTAGGACATTACTATTACATTACATCTCAAAAATTACAAAGTAGACATTTCTACTTAGTTTCCATTTTTTCATAAAATAAAAACTCTAGAAAAAAAAACGAGTCATTTCTAGTTCCATGTTTTAGATAGCATGAATTTTCCTTGATCCAATCCATGACCCTATTTGTCTTTAAGTCCTGTGAAAAATATTTCAAAACATGGGATGAGCATAAACAACTCAGTAAGGGTTATAAAAAAGGGAAAAAACATTAGTCCATCAACACATAATCTTTTTAACATACCAAATGAAATCATAAGATTTATGAATAACACATATTAATCACAAATCATAAAGGTAACTTGTGGAATCTATAACATTCTTATTTTGTTGTTTTCACAACCACGTAGGGAGTTACATTTGGAATACCCATCACAATATATTCCCTAGATCTCTTACAAGAGTCATTCACATTTACCTCCATCACGTTACCCAATGCATTAGAGAGCTATCTCGGGCTCACCCTCCCAAGTTTTACCACAGAACTACCGGTATACATAAACAATTCCCCAGAACCATAACATATTCATAACACATAAAACAAACATAAGGGGAACATAACATTTCAACATTTCAATCACAATATATCATTTAAATATATTGACATAAAAAATCCATTATCAAAACCATTTTCAATACCAAAATACGTGAAATATTATATGGTATTATTTTCCCTTTAGAAACATTATAGCATGTTAAGGAAGCCATCGATCAAATAATAATTGTGGCGATGAAAAAGGTTGTTGTCACCGATTACATTAAAAAGAAGCATTATTTTTTGTTGTTCAGTTAAATGCATCATAGAAAAAGATTCCTTTTGAAGGAAATGAAAAGTCAATTTTTTTTATACACCGTATAAAGGAATGTTGTGTATAAAACAAAATATGCCTCAATGAGAGGAGATTGAGACGAAGTCCCTTACCTCGTGTCCGACTTGACCCGTTCATTATTTAATCTCCTGAATAATAAACCAATGTTAATATATACTTTCTTAAGTAGACTTTTCAAGTTTATTATTCCTTTTATATCATGTATTACTTTGTTATAAACATTATGTAATCATTTAAGTTAATAATGGTCATTTTTCAATATTTGGTACTTGATTAAAAAATGAACTCCTTATAATTACAAGATGTCCATGAGGTCAAAAATACTTTATATCCAAAATGATATTCATGATTTAGTTCTCATATATATCATATATATCCAGTATATATACATGTATTTATAATAGTACATAACATCTCTAGATAAGAAATGAAATGCACTGTTCAAGGAGATGATAAGTCGTATGTATGCATGAACACTACTTTCATTTCTATTTCATAATTAATGGAATTAAAACATAATGATACATAGGTATATTTTAATTCCAGTATAATATAAAATATAATTTCATTAACTCTATCTTTTATACATTCCACTTATGGCATGAACGAGTCATATCACTTTGAGGGGGAGGTAGTCCGCACTTCCTCAAATGAAATTATCGTATTTACCCACTATGGAATCCATAAAGGTTTTCTTTAAATGAAAAATAAAGAAGCAAATAAAAAATATAAATATAATATATATCACATATAAATATATTTCCATCATATTTTACACCATGATAGGCGGTTTGAGATATCTTAACAATCATTGTTTCGTGATGTAGTAGTTCGCCGTCCAAAGAAACAATATGTTCGTATCCATTAGATGGAGGTGTGTGGAAGTGTAGTTATAATCCTTCTTATAAAAACAACCAACTATATTGAGAATATTGTTTTTGATATAAAACAATGGAATAAAAAGAGTTTAGGGGTTGGAGAAGTAAAATAAAAGAAAATAACTCAAGGGAAGACGTTACCATTAAATCAGCTATCTCCCTTTGGTTTGACCCAAAAGGTATACTTGAATATCCTTCTGCATACACTAAGGCTTATAAGAGTAATAGAGGGATGTAGCGAGCTTAATTGAAATAGGTTGAGAGCGCTAAGTTTTCATGACCCTACCCTACCCGGGCTCAAGCCGCAACTACCCCAAGCCCGCCTCCATAGGCCAGGGGCTGGCGACAAGCGCTGAAAGCTAAACGACTCGGGGAGGCTTTTGCCTAAGTACCTGTACACACATATGCAACCCACTCAATGAAGAAGTGCAAAGTAAAAGGAAAAGTAAAGTACCAAGTGATATAAACAACCCACAAAGGGGCATCGACCTCTAAACAGTACACAGTGAGTGCTGAAGGTAAACTGAAAGAAAAGGAAAAAACACGCGCCCAACTAGAAAAGTGCCACAAACCGGCAACAGGTAAAAAAAACTAAAACACCTGGGCGTATCCCACACCTAGAACCCGACTCATACCACCTCACAGTCAAATATCCTGAAATCCAAAGCTCCTACGTAGTCACGAGAAACCTGTTAGTCGTCTGTAAGTGCACACTAGGTGCAGGAAAATCTCAATCAGGAGTGAGTATAAAAATACTCAGTAGGATACCCCGAAGGCTTGAGGGAGCAACAAAGGAGGTACCTAAGATTGAGCAGTAGATCGTACATGGAACAATAAAAGAG
Organism: Viscum album; assembly: GCA_963277665.1. Lineage (NCBI taxonomy): Eukaryota > Viridiplantae > Streptophyta > Magnoliopsida > Santalales > Viscaceae > Viscum > Viscum album. The sequence goes on along the minus strand of OY728127.1, from coordinate 1,510,662,444 downwards.
TACAATAGAGAGTGTAGTAAAGAGTATATCTTGACTCAACGAGAGGAAGTAAGTAGACTGTTCCTAACACAAGGAGATAGAAATGGAGAGAAGATGAACTTCCTGTCGAGCCTTCACTACCTATAGCAGGAGAGTAGACTCGTCCAACCACGAGAAGAAAGACATTGGAAGCATGTGGCATACCCCGCACGTCTTTGCCTCTCATGGAAGGAGTGTAACCAAAACCCAAGAAGGGGGTACTGGAAAAAGGTATACACATATCCATATGCTAAAACAAAAAACCCAAACAATACTGTAAGGGGATCTCCATCTCATATCTCAGCCCAAGAAAGTGAGTCAACAACAGTCCCAGAAGTAAACACCATCGATGCCTAGTATCCCACACGTCTTCCCTGAACTGCAAGTCAAGGGGATCAAATCACCGCACCTCGACACTATCCTCTTTGGGTGGCACTAACTCTCCTGCACGGTTTTAGGTCGTGTCACAGGGATGCATCTCGGTGGGGAAAGCACCCCTCGTTCTTGAGAGTTTTGGGGAATGTCAAACCACAACTCGTCACTATCACACTGTCAAGAGGTCTTCTCAAAGTCAAAGTTGTCACATCACTGACCCGTACGACCAAGGGTCCTGCTCTGGAAGTCACGGAGAAAACCCACAGACTAGCCTAGTAGAATGGAATGAGTTTGAGAGAATTTGTTGGGTAACCCATTGCCCAACCCAGATGGAGGGTAAAACCTAAGAGGTCATCGGGTAACCCACTATTGAGCCCTACTGGAGGGTAAACCCTTAAAGGTCATCGGGTAACCCACATCCCAGCCCCGCTGGTGGGTAAACCCTAAGTGGTCATCATGTAACCCACTTCCCAGTCCCGCTTGAGGGTAAAACCAAAGAGCTCATTGGGTAACCCACTACCCAGCCCCGCTGGAGGGTAAACCCTAATAAGTCGTCTAGTAACCCACTGCCCAGCCTCGCTAGAGGGTAAACCCAAATAAGTCGATGGGAAACCCACTGCCCAGCCCCGCTGGAGGGTAAACCCAGAACTTCTATGGCCATCCCAACCGAATGGTACCACACTAGCCAACGGAACACGGAGTGGGTATCACCTGACAACCCAACTCTGGAACAACCCACCTAGTAGTGGGTCAGTGCCCATGTAGTATGGATTTTTCCATTACCTAGAACTATGCCTAGGGAAACACATCATGGTAGTAGTGGAAGGAAGATATGATATCAATACTCGGCTAGGGAAATTGCTCCCACGACTTACTTGGCTCCACACCATACTGGAAACAACCTCCTGTGTAGAGGATCGGTGCCCCCGTAAAGAATTGGTCAGATAGAATCCACAATAACCCTACAAGAGAACACGGAGGGACGTGATACTGAACGTCCGCATGACTAGAGGAATAGGGGAACCCAAACAACTCCATCGATCAAACCGTCGAGAACAGAACCAGGGGAAACCACCCCACCCTGTTGGTCTAAACCATCATTAATAGAAGGACCCTCTGCGTCACAAGAGGTCAAAGGTACGTAAAGTAGAACACGATACGCACATGGGGACCTCACAATATGTGGCCTTATCTCATCTCCAAACCACATACACAAATATTCTCGGGTACAAACTACAGCATGTACCGCCAGTAAAACTGATATACTCCCATAGTATACCACATTTCCAGCCCAATGGCTATCATGCACACGATGTCCAACGTCAATGCGAAAAGGGAGAAAACGTAAGTTCTCCAACTTGCTTCCACCACAGCCCTAGCATGACCAACCACACCTCTTCAAACATTTACTTCACTCTCACATGAGTGCTCAAAATCACACACCAAGGGTTCACTACAAACACCGCGGGAAGAACCTACACCCGTACACCTTTCATGCCCCCTCATTTAATGAGATATAGAATGAGTCTCCGCACATCCAAATGGATAATACCATTGTAATCCTCACGAAAAAATACACGAGATAGACTATCTACTTGCCTCAAATGGATATCTGCCGGAAAAGTTGTCCAACACCGCTTTACACCCGAATGACATCCCGTGGTCCTGAGCCTCGGTCTCAAAAATAGTTGAGCACATCACACCATTGCGATCCTCCTGAGAAAACACGTCAAATTTACTAATTACACGGGTGGAACAGATATCTGGATAAAATGATCAATTTGGTCATACCACACATGAGCGGTGCTACGTGGGACCTGCATCACAATCCGGAAGCATTGCCAACAGATCGCACCATTGTGATCCTCTCGATAAAACACCCAAGATTGACTATTCACTTGTCTGAAACGAACACCCAGTGAAGTGGATAGAAATCACCACCAACACCCAAAACGACCCCCATGGGGCCTGCTCCACCGTGCTGAATTAAAGTGGGCGGACTGCGACCTTGCAATGCCCTCGGAAAACACCCAGAATCGACTTCTCACTTGCCCCGAAAGGATGTTTGATGAAAAAGTTTCTAAATGCTACTCGCAGATTAAAATACGGGCCATGGGGCCCACTCCTCAACTCTGGTTTCAATGCCTGAAACCACCCTGGAAAACTCCTCCTCGGCGTGAGGGTCCCAACACGCTAAAGGTTCTCAAAACAGACTCCAGATGTGCCAGCGCCGTCCAAAACAAGGACCCCTGGAATAACGCTAATCCACTTAACGGGCGTGTCGCGCCACTAAGGCACCCCATCTGGGGAATTAAACCCCCCAAAACAATCCCATAATGTTCGTCTCGATTCCAGGAATGCGTCGCCGCAGAAGGCACATGAATCCGGCCCTTGGCCTGAGTTTTATGGTCATTTTAATTTTTAAAGGACCGAACGGGTGGGCCGGGCCGATTTGGCCAGCACACCATATACCTGAACCGTCCAGCAGTTCACTGCGCAGGCCAGCCCGCCTCGCCCGGACCGGCTTAAGCCGGTCTGGCTTTACCTCCATGGGACACACATATTAGGGGTCCCTGTCTCACCAGTCAGGGTCCGAAGACCCCAGTCTCCCACGTGTGCACCGACCAGAAAATGATTCTAATCTAAGAAATGCATATATATCACACTATCTAGAAAAACAAGAGTAAAACAATTATCATGGTACAAAACAACAACTTCTCCTTGAAATTCACACCAATTCTTTAATATTGTTTATGTAATTATTAGGGTAATTTCATTGTCATCACAGAGCCTAAATCATACTATCTCTATGATTACTTATAAAAAAATAGAGAACAAATGAATTGCCTACCTCAGTTTTTTTTCAATGTTCTCATCATAAGAATGAACAACTCAATGGATCTCTAATTACCCATCCTGTATGGAATGCATCGACTTGAGGATTCTATGCCAAAACCTCACCAATAAAACCACCAAAAAATTCTATAAGAAACATGGAGATCAATTTCCATCACATGGAAAAGGGGAATAGAGAAAATGGATCAATTAACCTGTAAGAATGGAGGTAGAACATACCTTGGATCGATGATGTTTTGCTACGGATTGAAATAGGGAATATAGAGATTGATCCTTATCAAAGGAATCCTCAAAACTTTGAAGAGAGGAATACTGAGTTTCCTGGAATGAGAGTTATATCTGCTATAGTTGTAGGGTTATGAATAACCTAAGAGGTTAAAATCCTTAAAATAGAATTGTAGCAGATAATTTCATGACTTGTAATACCCTTTCTCATTGTGTAATCCTTATGGTTTGGTTTCGGCCAAAAAAACATGTCGAATCTTCATTTTATTTAATTTTTTAACCCTTATTCATTATCCTTCATGAATCCTATATTAACATTGTGTAAAATTATAACACTTTGTGAAATCTCTCTGCTTCCAATATCAATCTATCGAAGTCCTCTAGAACTCCTTCTAGCCTCCTTCGAGCAACTCGGTCTTTATAAAACATATAGCTGGTTGATCAATGCGGATCTAGGCCCTTATATTAGATACCTCTCAAAAAATTCTCATCATCAAGAATAAAAAAATAATCCCATGATGAAATAGAAAGAGGTCATCTGAATAGCCACCCTATGAGATTCCTCTCAAGGTTCTTGTCGCCACAGGATCCCAACCACTTCACCCAAGATCAAGGGTCTTGATATGGCGAGTAGATGAACTACTCATCAAGTCTTTTCCACCTATAGCTGCAGAGTATAATCATCCAACCATTTGATTGCAAAAATGGAAATCATGTGGCATACCCCACATGTCTTCTCTTCCCATGAAAAGAGAGTAATCCACAACAAGAAACAAGAGAAATTCGCCTCAAAAAGTAGAAAAGGACTAATACCCGCTAATGAATAGTGTTACAAGAGAAGAGATAAACATCAAATAGATTAGGATACTGACCGTGTATCTATGACTCAGGTTCCTAGGTACTCTCCTCCTCACCACCATTCAACTGTAAGACACGAACCAAGGGGATAGAACACCCGCACAACCCCTACTCCAGGAGGTCTTGGATCTCTATAGGCTGCTTCTCAAAGTTTGGATCATCATCAACAACGATCTCATCCCAGTTGATGACATGAGAGTCATAATGAACATAATGAAATAGTTGCGAGGCGTGAAAAACATCATGTATCTAGGTCATATGTGGGGGAAGAACTATCTGATACGACACAGATCCAACACGAGCCAACATGCCGAAAATCCCAACAATCCGGGGAGAAATCTTACTCCCATGACCAAACCTACATTGCCCATGATGGGGAGACACATTTAAGAACACATGATCCCCAAAGGTTAACTCCAAAGGTCTCCTCTTATGATCAACGTAGGATTTATGATGATCATACACAACTATCATCCTCTCAGGAATCATCGGAACCTTTTTTGTCATATTTTGGACCAGTTTTCTCTTAAGAATTTGTTACTCTCTAAACCTTATCCATCGCAAAGAAGAAAAGAATGGTCAGCCATACAAGGCATCAAACAACATCATACCATTGATGTAGTGAAAAATATTTTCATAATCAAACTATGTTGGGGGTAGTTCTCTCATCCAGGAACCTCCCAAATCCATGAAGTAAGAGAAAAAATTGTTTTCAATAGTCTCGATGGTCCTCTTTGATTGACCATCCATCTGTGGATGAAATGTAGAGAAAATGAAAATACGAGAACCGAATGCTTGATAGAGAACTCTACAAACCATGGAGGTAAAATGAGGATCTCGATAAAAAATGATCGTCTTCAGGTCCCTGTGGAGTCTCACCACCACCTCTAGATACTACATCAACAAAAACTCAAAGGATGTTGACTACTTGATCACTATAAAGTGGGATGATATTTCCAAATGTTCCACTACCACACTTATAGCTTTGTATCCTATCATAGCTCATGATAAACTGGTAAAAAATTCCATAAATATTTCCACCCACTTCCACTAAGGAATATATAATGGCTGGAGAAAACCATTGGGAATTTGTTGCATGGACATCACCTTATGACAGGACAAACATAGAGAGAGAAACTATAAAACTATAGGCTTAAGCCTAGGACACCAAAAATGACCTTTCAAATCTATGTACATCATTTTCATGCATGGATGTTCCACAAAAGGAAAACTATAGAACTATCTATGAACCATATCATGAATTAAAAAAGGAATAAAAACACTTCCCCGAAACAACACTCGTTGTTTTTCATCATTAGACCAACCAACCGGGGCCTTTCTACAAATAACTCAGTCTCTCTAGATCTCCAACACAAGATCCCAAAACTAGGATTCCTCCACCTACTACACCCGATATTACTATACCATTATCTGAGAAAGACAGCCTCTTCCCCCCAAATTCTCCAATATCTTGATGCAACACCGAATGTTCTTCCATTACTCTCTAGGAATAACTAGATTCACACATGACATAACTATGGTATTTCCTTCTCAGCAAATCATCTAAAATTTTTTACTTTCCAAGTGTATGTGGAATCTCAATGTTATAATCCTCTAAGAACTCCATCCACTAATGATGGTGCAGGTTAAAGTCAGATTGGGAGAAAACATACCTTATGATGTTATCATCAGTGAAGACCAAAAAATGCACACTGATGATGTAATGACTCCAAAACATTAGGGAACACAACACCACTACCAACTCAAGATCGTGGGTGGAATATTTATGCTCATGAAGACATAACCTCCAAGATCTATAAGAAATGAATGATATATGTTGCATCAAAACATAGACCATCCCATAAAGCAAAGAATCACACAAAACATCAAACTGAACTTCTTCTTCTAGAAAACAACGAACTGGAGAACTGGCAAAGATCTCCTTCAGATAATAAAAATCCATCTAACACTTATCAGTCCACAAGAACACTTGATCCTTTCTGTTCAACATTATCAGAGAAGTCACAACCCAAGATAAATAAATTATTAATTGAATTTAAAAAATCCAAGAGACAAGTTTTACATCAGTAAGTAAAATGTGGCTCAATAGGATGAAAATAATTTTTGTGAATAGTAACTTTTGAATTTTATTTACCGCGATTAAAAGTAAATTGGGTAATTAAAGGTAAAAATGATATTATAATTTCCATAACAAATATCCTAATTCTATTGGATATGTTTTTTTCAACCAAAATAAACCATAGGAATAAAATATGATCTTCATTGATCCACATGGATTAGATAAGGAAATTTATTATTATTTTATTTAAAGAAGAGTTAAAAGTGTTAAATTCAAATTTTTTTAAGTAAAACATTTTTAATATAGGGTTATACATAAGATAAATTAGACTATAAATATTAATTAGAAATATAAAATGATTTCCTAAACAATGGTATTTTATTTATAATTTTTATACATTATATAATTAAATTTATTTATGACACAATGATGATACAATAATTACCTTATTAATGAAAGATTAAAATAATTGATATTATAAATATCTAAATAAATGTAAATAGAGTCTTTTGATGAATTACCCAAATTTTATATATTAATATTAAATTTTAGGATGTATTTAATATATTTTTTCAATGTAATCATGTTTTTTTGACTTTCAAAAAAACCAAATACTAAATAGCGCTAAAATTGACATAAATGAGTTTTTATTACAAATACTATATTGTTAATTTATATTATATTCCTAAAATTATAAGGTTCATAAAAAGGACTTATAAAAGGTTATTTATTTTAATAATGAACCCCTTTGGGTTCTCTGGAATTCTATAGTAAGTTAATTAACCATGTAATATAAAAATACAAGAAGACATTGTAAAAGTTAAACAATTTAACTAAGAGTTAAATATAAAAGATAAGGTTAATATGGTGACTTAAACCTATCTAAAACCTATTGGTTGAGAGGTTTTCGAACCATTACCACATTACCCTAGAAATAAATCCATTTTAAATTGGTATAAATTGAAAATTATTTTATAATAAAATATTATTTCAAACTTTTCCAAAAGTGACCCTCACCTCTCTTATAAAAGGGAACTTCCCATTCTCTAAAAATAACACCTCTAAATCCATTTGGATCACCCAAAACCTACTGAAATATATTCCCTCCTACCCTCACTTAGACCTAGAGGCCTTACTTTTATCAAAAATCTGACCTAGGGAGCCCTTTTGATCAAATTAAAAGGAAGCACCCGAAGAAGTGGTAGTAATTCCATCACCTCTTTCAAAGTTCTTTTCTTCTTACACTTCCTCTTTCTTTGTTTCTTACATACCAAAATAATAAATCTAGTACCTTCTACATAATATGATGTTATTATAAATATGTATAACCATATTTATTATTATATCCATCCTATGAATGACAAAGTCACCATACATGCGTACATACGGCTTACCGTCTCCATGTCGTGGTGTAGTTTGTTATTCAAATCATCATATTAGGATGGGTATAATAATGAGTAAAATTGATGTAAATAATAAATATAAAATGTTAATGATTATTTATATATGATATACCATCCAGTTACTTATGATTTCACCATCAGTATAATGGTATTGTCACTCGTGCATATGTACAGATTACCGTCTCTACGAACGTGATGAGATTCATTCCCCGTCGTAACCATTAAAGAATAATTTTCATTTTATAAATAATAATAACGATTAAGAACTTAGTATCATTCTTGATATGAATAAAATACATCCTATCCATAACAAATAAAAATTATGAAAAAAATATACAAAGTAAAACCAATCATTTTACACCTGAAACAATGATACTACTAAAATATTATTAACAAAGAAATATTAGAAGATCATATATGATATCATATTTTTGTATGCGATTATTTTATAAATTAATAACAATTATTTAACTATTAAACAGGATTTTAACGTACCCCTTACCATGGAAATGTACAATTTAAGGGTTAATTTTACAATCACTTTATTATCCGATGTTGTTTATATGTGAGTATCTACTAGGACCTCTTTATCATCCACATCCATATTTCTTAAAAATGTATTTCAAAATATTTTTACTATTTTTTAAAATATGGGATAAATTCATTTATACACTTGTATAAATTTTTATAAAATGTTTTGAAATGAATCTTTCCTTAGTTTTCCAAACAAGGTACTTTATGACCTTTTCAAAAAATTAATGTAAGAATGTTTTTTAATGTATACAGTGGGTGCGGCTATTTTCCTCCATTATAACATCTTAAAAGCTTCCATTATAATATTATAAAAATATTTTCAAAATAAATGTTTTCTTTTATAAATATGTTACTTTTAAATTATTTCCAAATAGAAAGAGATATTTCTCTCAAATAGTTTTGATTTCATCTATGTCAACATCTTTTGATAGATTTTACACTTGTTTGAAGTTGATTTATTAGGATAGAATATTCCATATTGTATGGAAGGTTTCGTTATATGTTTGACTATGGTTGTGTTATTTTTATTCCATTCATTTCTTATGGTTATATTATTAACATTTGGTATGCTAGTTTTAATACGAATGTTTATGTTATGTTTCAACTTTTTCATATGAGGAATGCATTGGGCTTAGTATGTGACGGGTGGGGCCCACATAAGGCCTTGAATATGTGGTTACGATGTCTGGAATTATGTGTTCTATCATTATGAAATTAGTTATTTATATTACATGTGATTATTCGACTAGTAAAATATCCATGTGAATAAGTAAATGGCATTATTTTCCATATTATCCTGAATTTTAAGTTTAAAAGGCTTTTGTTTTAGTCTTATAAATTGCCTTAAATCTTTATTCTTATTTATAATAGTTTCTGCTATATTGTTATCCTTATAGATCATCTAAAATAATCCCTTTCTTATGTTTCCTTTTTTCCCATGATGTGACGAAGTATATTACGATTAACCTAAGAGAATAGGAAAAGGGATATGAGTGTGTTCAAAGGGGAAATGATGTTGTTGTTTTTCCATTTCATAATGTAATGTAAAACTTATGTATGTATCTAGTACATCCAAATCTACTAAACTGATCGGCCTTTCAAGACTTGATCTCTTGTGATCATGAAATTTTTTTGTTAAATGCCACAGATCTGGTTAACTAGGGTTGGGTCGTTACAGTTGGTATTAGAGGATGTTTAGTACAAACCTTGAAAACTACATTTATAAAAACTCTGAGTAGATAACATTACCCTAAGATAAACTTTGCGAATTAGTATAGAATAACTTCCTAGAATTTTGGTAATATAGAGATTATGTGAGTTTTCGAAGAAAAACATCTCTGTCTAGATACAAGCAGGTAAAGGTGGCTCTGGAAGAGATGTACCTATGAGTGAAAACTCTGAAAAGGGGTTTTGGGCTTGAACCAGGGTATCTGGGTACACAACAACGGGCCTTACTTCACTCTTGGTTACGAAACTCCCTAGGGATATGCTTAGGATAATTTACATTTTCTTTACAAACCATTATGAAGGATTTATGAGTAAATACTTCCTCAAAGAAAACATTTTTTTATGATTACGGATTATATGCATAAATTGTTCAATTTATGTTAGGTATTTTACTGTTTTGGATTTATGTATTGAGATTCAAAAACTAATCTAGTGTATGCCATTATTTAGAAATGGTTCCTGGTTGAAGGAATGGAAACCATATCAATACACATAATCCATTTAGGGATTTACCTCTTAAACAAGATAATTATAGAGGAGATAGTGATGTAACCATTATTGAACAACATCTAACCATATAGGGATAACTCACTCAGGTTATGAATATTAACCTTACTCGTATGGAGAACCCTGATCCACAACACGGAGGATCAATTTTTGACCAGTCCATGAGGCAAAAACCACAAAAATTCAATGGGACTACAAATAAATTTTTAGCCGAGTAACGAATAAGTCTCTTATAGAAAATATTTCATGTTTTGGAAAGTAGTGAAAGGGAAAAAGTTTTCATGGAAGTTTAACACATCACGAGAGATGCAGATCAGTGGTGATCATTAATTCAAAACACAAATGAGGATGAAGAAGTATCAAATATGGAATGGAGGGAGTTTAAATATCTTTTCATAGAAAAATACTTCTCTCGTGACCATCGAGAAGATATGGAAGGACAATTTTGGAGTCTAAGTAAAAAGGAGGATAAGAATGTCACAAAGTATGAGGCTAACTTAAAAAGGTTATAAAGGCATGCAACATATTATATATGTAACCCAAGAAGTAATATTGAGCGATTATTTGATGGGTTAAAACCATTTATCCTTCAATTGTTAGTCTCACAATCCTTCTCATCATACAAATATATTGTCTCATGTGCTATCAAGACATAAAAGTAATTTTCTAAGTCTTATGACTTTAAATCAAAGCAAGAGAAGAAGAGATTTTCTAAACACTCTGGAAATGGAAATAATGGGAAGAATGGAAATTTTTAATTTCCATCCTACAGTAAATTTGGGAAGAAACAACATGGTACTTCCATGAAGGGAATGAGAGTTTGTTACAATTGGGGTGAAAAAGTCCACCAAGATCATGATAGCAAGGGAAATAAAGAGGCTATTAATGTTGAATGCTAAAATTGTAGAGAAATGGGGAATTATGAAAATTAATTTCCTAAGAACCAAGGAAACATATTTCAAAAAAGGACAAGGGATCAAGGCCAAGCTTATGTGATCACTACTACTGAGGTTGAAGCTATAAATGATGTGGTGGCAGGTAATTTAATGGTTTCCTCAAATTTAGCCAAAGCTTTATTTGATTACGGATCATTTAATTGTTTCATATCTTCCCAGTTTGTTAAGAAAATTATATATTTACAATTTGGTTTAACAAGGGAGTTGTTAGTGAAAACTCTTAAGGGATGTATCATTGCAACAAAGTTTTGTGAATCAGTTCCCCTTAGGGCACATAAAAGTGCTTTATCTGTAGATCTCATCATCATACCCATGATTGAATTTTATTTAATCCTCTGTATGGATTGGATTTCAGCCCATCAGGTGAAAATTTATTGTAAGAAGGAGGTTACAATTTTTGATGATGATAATGATTAAGTTATCTTTAGAGAAGAAACGTATCCATTTAATTCTTATCTAGATCCATCCCTAGTTGCTCTGGTAAATTCAATTATTGGGGAGGAAGATAGTGAAATAACTATGGGTGAGGAAAGTAATTATCATATAGAGGATATACCTATTGTGTAATAATGTGTTGATGTGTTTCTATATAATATACCGAGACATCCTCCAGAACCAAAAATTGAGTTTTCCATTGATTTAATTATTAGTTCATGGCCCATTTCGAAGACCCCTTATAGAATGGCCACTGTGGAATTAGTGTAACTAAAATACAACTAGATTAATTAAGTAATAAAGGATTTTTTCACCCTAGTATTTCTCCATGGGGATCTCGTGTTCTTTTTTTTAAGAAGAAAGATGGATCTATGTGGTTGTGCATTGACTACAGGGAGATCAATGTTATAATAATAAAGAAAAAGTATCCTCTTCCTTACATTGATGATTTATTTGATCAACTTCATAGAGCCCAATATTTTTCAATGATTGAACTTCGATCTGGATATAATCATTTGTGCATGAATAAGTAAGACATTCCAAAGACTGCATTTCGTACCAAGTATGGGAATTACATGTTTACAGTAATGCCTTTTGGACTAACTAATGAACCCTCTATTTTCATGGATCTAATGAATATAGTTTTCAAGGAATATCTTGATGACTTTATAGTGGATTTTATTTATGATATCTTGGTATAATCCAAAAGCTATAAAGATCATGAAAATCACTTGTGAACTATTCTAAAGACTCTTAGAAGAAATGAATTATATGGGAAGTTTAGCAAGTGTGAATTCTGGATTTAGGAAATATCTTTTTTTGTCCATATTGTCTCCAAATATGGAATCTCTGCTGATCCTTCAAAGAAAAATGCAATCCATAAATGGCCAGCACTGACATGTATAACCGAGGTACAAATTTTTATTGGTTCACCAGGTTATTATCAACGTTTTTTCCAGGATTTTTCCTGATTGGCTAACCCATTAACAAAGATCACATGTAAAGGGGTTAATTTTTTTGGAAAAAAGATTGTGAATAATGTTTTGAAGAAATAAATAGAATATTAGTTGATTCTTCTATCTTGACTCTACCATCGGGAAATGATGGGTTCGTTATTTATAGTGATGCTTCAAAGAAAGGACGTGGTTATGTCCTTATGCAGAATGATAGAGTTATTGTCTATTCATCACGACAGCTAAAAATTCATGAACAAAACTATCCCACTCATGATCTTGAGTTAGAAACTATAATCATTTCTTTGAAGATATGGAGACACTATCTCTATGGTGAAAATTGTGAGATATATACTGATCACAAGTGTTTTAAGTATATTTTCTCACAGAAATTACTCAACATGAGGAAATGGCGATGGATTGAACTACTCAAGGATTATGATTGTACTGTAGAATACCACACGGGGAAGGCAAATAAAGTGGCAGATTCTTTGATAATAAAGGATCATGGAGTTCTGAACAATATGAGAGTTTAAAATAATCTTATGTTCATCGATCTAGTAAATATGGATATGGGAATAATCATGGAAGGTGAAACATCAATTCTTTTCCAAATGGTTTCCAAACCAAATTTTCTAGAAAGGGTAAAAAGTTATCAGACTGATGATGAGGAGTTTCAAAATAAAATTAAATATTTAAATGATGGGAGATTGATCGAACTCGTATATGAATATGGAATTTTGAAATTTGGGAAGAGACTTTGTGTTCATGACTTACCTGATCTAAAAAGAGAAATTGTTGGATGATTATCATAGCTCTAATTTCTTTATACACCTTGGTATCACTAAGATGTATAGAGATTTGAAGGAACATTTTTGGGGGGACAACATGAAGAGGGATATTGATGATTATGTGTCAATATGCATGGTTTGTCAACAGGTGAAGGTGGGAAGATGCCATCCTAGAGGAGTCATGCAACCTCTTCACATACCTGAGTGGAAATGGGATGATATAATGATGGAATTTTTAATGGGGCTACCAATGTATCCTAGAACGAATGATGAAATATGGGTCATTGTTGATCTTATTACCAAGTCAGAACATTTTCTTTCTATACAAGAAGATTTACCACTCGAACGTTTAGCAAGAAAAAATATTAATGAAGTTATAAGACTTCATGGAGTACCTTTATCAATTGTTTTTTATTGTGATCCCCATTTTACATCAAGATTCGGGAAAATAATTCAAAAGACCCAAGATACTGAACTTCATTTAAGCACAGCCTACCACCCTCAAACTGATGGAAAATCAGAATGGTCTATTCAAACATTAGAAGACAGGTTGAGATCTTTCTCTCTTGACTTTCAAAGTATGTGGGTTCAATATTTACCTATATTAGAATTTTTCTATGACTATAGCTTCCATTCAAGCATTCATATCGCACCATATGAAGGGTCATATAGAAAGAGATGTCACATACCAACTTGTTTGGATGATGTTGGTGAAAATAACTTGTAGGACCAAAACATGTTGAGGAAACAATTGAAAATGTGAAGATTATCCAAACCCACATCAAATCATCTCAAAGTAGGAAAAAGGGCTATGCCGATAACCGAAGGAAGGATTTGTAATGTCAAGTAGGAGATCATGTTTTATTGATAGTATCTCCATGTAAGGGTGTAATACAATTTGTTAAGAAGGGTAAATTAAGTCCCATGCACATAGGACCTTTCAAAATACTAGAACGAATTTGAGTTATAGCATACCGTTCGGAAATGCCTCCAAGTATCTCTAAAGTTCATGATGTGTTCCACATGTCATTGTTAAGAAAATACATGCCAGACCCAACGCATGTACTCACCTATGAAGAAAAAGAATTAGAACCCAATCTATCTTATTATGAAGAGCCTCTCAAGATTCTTGATACCATAGAACAAGTATTGAGAAACTGGATGACTCGTCTGGAAAAAGTTCTATGGAGAAACCATGAGATGGAAGAGGCAACATTGGAACCTGAGGAACTTATGATGATGAACCACCCAAATTTTTTTATGCAGTAATATTCTAGAAATTTGAAGGACAGAATTATTTGAAGGAGGGAATAATGTAACACCTCAAGCTTCCACAGTATGCTTCTCTTTGAATAATGCAATAGATTGTGTTGTACACGACTTCGAGTTCTAGCACACAACGACCAATCAAACTAGCTGTCATGAATAGTAATATACACTTTTAAAAATCATATAAATTTTATTTTTTAAAATGGACTTCATTTTTGGATTCGTAATATCAAAATTATTTTAGGAAGAATTTTTGGTATTTTTCTAATAACATTAAATTTTTTATGAATAGTGAAAAACAATGCGTTATTGATTAAAAACTAATTTTTATTTAAATAATTATTTATTTTATTTAAATTTATTTTAGGTCAAAATAGATACATAATACCTATATATGTTCAATGTAATTCATTGTATTTATTTTACAATAAAATTACATGTTTAAAATTTTATTGAATATTTTAACGTCTTTTACCCACCTTCTAGATACATTTGAAAATTTGCATAAAACATAATTTTATCACTTCTGTGAATTAAATTTTAAAAATCTGAGAGATATTTTTCACATTAGTAAATAAAATTTTGTTCAATA
This sequence comes from Viscum album, assembly GCA_963277665.1. Classification (NCBI taxonomy): domain Eukaryota; kingdom Viridiplantae; phylum Streptophyta; class Magnoliopsida; order Santalales; family Viscaceae; genus Viscum; species Viscum album. Next base: position 1,510,647,365 of record OY728127.1, on the reverse strand, counting down.
GGAAGAAAATAATTTTTGGTGAATAGTAACTTTCGATTCATATTAACCACGGTTTAAAGTAAATAGGGTAATTAAAGGTAACAATGATATTATAATTACCCTAACACATGTACTAATTCTATTGGATAAGTTTTTTTAGAAAAAAATAAACCTTTGTAATAAAATATGATCCTCTTTGATCCACTTGGATTAGATGAGGACATTTATTATTATTTTATTTAAGGAAGAGTTAAAAGTGTTAAATTCAAATTTTCATAACTAAAACAGGTTTAATATAGGGTTATAAATTATTTAAATTCGACTATAAATATTAATAATAAATATAAAGAGATTTAATACATCGTGGTATTTTATTTATAATTTTTATACATTAAATAATTAAATTTATTTATGACACAATGATGATGCAATAATTACCTTATTAATGAAAGATTAAAATAATTGATATTATAAATATCCAAATAAATGTAAATTGAGACTTTTAATGCATTACACTAATTCTATAGGTTAATATTACATGTTATAATTAATTTAATTTATTTTTTTCGAAATAATCAAGTTTTTTTGAATTTCACAAAAACCAAATACTAAATAGTTTCAAAATTGACATAAATGTGTTTTTTTTAAAAATAGTATATTATTAATTGATATAATATTCCAAAAAAATATAAGGATCGGCCAAAGGACTTAAATAAGGTTATATATGTAAATAAAGAACCACTTGGGGTTCTCTGGACATTTTATAGTATGTTTATTAACCACATGACATAAAAATAAAGGAAGCCGTTGTAAAAGGTAAACAATTAAACTAAGATTTAAATATAAAAGATAATGTTATTATGGTTACCTAAACCTATATAAAACCTATTTCTTGAGAGGTTTTAGACCCATACCCACCTTATAATCTAAATAAATCATTTTGGTGCCATTATAAATTGATAATGATTTTTTAATAAAATATTATTTCAAGCTTTTCCCAAAGTGACCCTAACCTCTCTTATAAAAGGGTACTTCCCCTTCTCTCAAAATCACACCCCCAATGACATTTGGCTTGGAAAACCCATTCTAAAATATCATTCCAACTACCCTAAATTCAACCTAGAGGCCTTAATTTGATCATAAATCCAACCTAAGGAGCCCTTTTAATAAACTCAAAAAGAAGCACCCAAAGAAGAGGTAATAATTTCATCACATTTTTCAAAGTTCTTTTCTTCTTCCAATTCCTCTTTCTTTGTTGTTTCATTAAAAAAATAACAACTCCAGTACCATATACATAATGTGATGTTATTATATATATTCTACAACCATATTCATTATTCAATCCATCCTATGAATGACAATGTCACCATACATGAGTATGCACGGCTTACCGTCTCCACGTCGTAGTGTAGTTTGTTATTCAACACTTCATTATTTTGATGGGTATAATAATGAGTATAATTGATCTAAATAATAAATATAACATGTTAATGATTCTTTATATATGATATACAATCCAATTACATACGATTTAACCATCAATAGAATGGTATTGTCGCTCGTGCGTACGTATGGATTATCGTCTCCACGAAGGCGATGAGTTTCATTCCCCATCGTAAACATTAAAGAATACATTTCATTTTATGAATAAAAATAATGTTTAAGAACATAATATAATTATAGATATGAATAAAATACATCCTACCCATAATAAACATGACTTACTTAAAAAAACATATAATGGAAAATGAATCAGTTAACACCCAAAACAATGATACTACTGAAATATTGTTAACAAAGAAATATTAGAACACCATATATGATATCATATTTATGTATGTGGTTATTTTATAATTTAATAAAAATTATTTAACTGTTATACCAGAGTTTAACGTACCTTAAACCAATTAAATGTACAAGATAATGGTTAATTTAACAATCTATTTATTATTCGAGGTTGTTTATATGTGAGTATCTACTGGGACCTCTTTATCAGCCACATCTGTGTTTCTTAAAAATGTATTTCAAAACATTTTTACTATTTACAAGAATATGGTTTAAATTCATTTAAAACATTGTTTGAATTTTTATAAAAAGTTTTGAAAGGAATCCTTCCATTATTTTCTAAACAAAGTACATTATGACCATTTCGACAAATTAATGTAAGAATGTTTTTAACATATACATCAGGTGCGGCTATTTTCATCCATAATAACATATTTTAATCTTCCCATAGAAGATTATAAGAATACTTTCAAAATAAATTTTTTCTTTTATAATTATGTGACTTTTAAATGATTTGAAACTAGAAAAGGATATTTATCTCAAATAGTTTTGATTTTATCTATGCCAAAATCCTTTGATGGATTTTACACTTGTTTGAAGTTGATTTATTATGATTAAATATTCTATATTGTATTAAAGGTTTTGTTTATTTTTCACGGTGGATGTGTTATTTTTATATCATTCATGGTTTATGGTTAAGGTATTAACATTTCGTATGCTAGTTTTAATACAAATGTTTATGTTATGTTTCAAAAATTTTATATGTGGAATACATTGGACATAGTAAGTGACGGGTGGAGCCTACTATTGATCCTTGATGCATTGGTAGGTCTAATTAGAAAAACTAGTTTCTTGGAATAAGGCCTTGACAAAATCTTATTTCTAGTCTTGGAAGGAAGCCTTGACTATGTGGTTATGATGTCTAGAATTATGCATTTCATCATTATGAAATTAGCTATTGATATTACATGTGATTATTTGACTAGTAGAATATCCATGTGAATATGTAAATGGAATTATTTGACTTATCATTGATATATTATGCTGATGTTTAAGTTTAAAAGGATTTTGTTTTAGTCTTATACATTGACTTAAATTTTTATTCTTATTTATGATAATTTCTTCTATATTGTTATCCTTACTGAGCATCTGAGCCCACCCATTTCTTATGTTTTATTTTTCCCAAGATGTGAAGAAGTATAATACGATTAATCTATAGTAATAGGCTTAGAGATATGAGTGTGTTCAAAGGGGACACAATGTTGTTGATTTTCCATTTCATAATGTAATTTAAAACTTATGTGTGTATCTTTTACTTTCAAGGCTACTAAACTAATCGGTCTTTCAAAACTTGATCTCTTGTGATTATTCCAATGTTATGTAATAATGAACTGACATTGGGTAACTAAGGTTAGGGCCTTAGACACGATGATTTAATCAATGAAAACAACCATGAATTTATCTATGAACTCACAGAACACGTCATTCATTAACCTTAATAAAATAATAGGATCTTTTGTCACACAGAGCAGCTATCACAACGAACTCATAATGCCTATAGAAATATAAGAAAGCAGTCATCGGGATATCCTCATACTTCTCACACATATGATGATATCCTAACCACAAATCCATCTTTGAGAAAAAAAATTCACCCTTCAGTTGATCGAATAAATCATCTATCTATGGAAGAGGATAATGGTTCTTCACTGTCATTTGGTTAAATTGATGATAATCGATACAAAACTGTTAACTACCACAATCCTTCATTAAAAGAAAATATGGTGCACCCAATAGTGACACACATGACTGAGAAAACCACACTAAAATATATCGTAGACCAATATACACAGCTCTTCCAACTTAGAAGGATCCATCCTATACACATTCATCTAGATAAGATATATATATATATATGTCTGTAGTTTGATCTCAAACATGATCTCTCAACAAGGTGTAATTATACAACCACTTCTAGAAAGATATCTTTGTACTCTACTATAACACTAGTAAAAATCAACTACATATCTTCAAATGAAATCAGAATTAGCCCAACCATAAATTTTGATAAGGAAATAACATGCCTCTAACCCATCCAAGGGTCTTGCTCACCAAAAAACATAGTTGGTGATCTATAAGAATCGATGAATATAACCTGCCTCCTAAGGAAATCAACATTATCCTGCACAGAATATAACCAATCTATTCCAAGCATGATATCATATTTTTTTATCTGTAAAGACAGGAAATCTCCCCAAGAGTGGTGCTACCCCAGTACTAGATAACAATATCTACCCATATCAAACAAGCAAACTCGTACTCTAACTGGCATAGTCAATTCCAAGTCCACTGGATGTCACTCTACCTAAAGTCCCAAAGAATGGAAAAGGGAAGGTGATATAAAGGAGTGTGTCACTACTGATTCAAACAAGACATTTACCCACGCAAAAAAAGAAAAGGGTACCTTGAATGAGGTTTGGATCACCCGAAACTGCCAATGCTAAAACATGAAGCTGACCACAACCTGTTCCACAACCTCTCTAACCATACTGAAGACCACTTATATTGTTTTAATATACTCTATATGGTTAGGGATATTCTGGAGGCTTTCCTCTGGCTACCTCATCTACTCTCTACTGATCCCAAACTAGAGCAACCTGCTGCTGCTTCCTCTGCTGGAACTGCCTCAATGGAGGAGCGTGGAGTAGAACAACCAGTGTACACAAATTGCGCAGAATGTTAGAGCACTCTTTCCAATGATGAACTTATCCCAAATAAGAAAAACACGTTTCATATCCATTTTCAAAATCATGAGATCCAATTACCTTAGATAAATGATTCATTTAGGGTCGGGACCTACCCCTAGCTGATCGGAAGCTCTTCTGTCCTAAAAACTAGGAAACTTGGACCAAAAATCTTGTTCTTGAGGAATACTAAAAACAAACCCCTCTCATGATTACCTAGTTCTATATAACATCTTCTCAATGACATCTACTCTTTCTAGAACCTTGAGATATGTCTTCATCATAAAAATGGTGACCTGGTGCTAGATCTCTGGGAATAAACCCTCCTCAAAATGCCTTTCCCAGGACTCCTCATCTGAAAATTGGTCTAAAGAATATTGAAGAAGGTTCCTAAAGTGGGTCCTAGACTCTACCACACTAGAGATCCCCTAAAGAAGGTTAATCATGTTTTTTCAACTAGATTCCTTCTTAATCGAAGAAAGAAACTTGTATTTGAACTGGTCTCATAACTACTCCGATGAGAGTGATGACACCTCACGATCTACATTTAAAAAGAAACCCAACTTCCTCACTTTACCACATGACATTATCACAAATAATGATACCCAGTTCTCCTTCCATGAAAAAATTGACCTGAAGGATATATCAACCTCCTTCATCCAGTCTTATAAGACTTCAATTGAAATGGTGACCTCGTACTTTAGAAAACTCTAGTGCTGAAACTCTAAGTGTCGTCTTCATCATCCTCTACTCTTTGGTGATCTGTTGTCGCAACTTGCTGAAAATATTTTACACAAACTTGATGAGGAGGATGACCTAGATTCATGCCTAAAAAGGAAAACATAGTTGATGTACTAAAAAATATATTGGAATACCTTAACATTAATTAATTGTTTGTTTTTATTCAATTTATGTGAACCTATCTGATGGTCTACCCATTCAAACACTAGTTCAAGGAAAAATGACACATGATCATTTCCTAGTCCTCTACCTTACCACTAGTATCACATCATTTGGTATCCTATTTACGCTTAAGTTTCCATGATTCAGATCACATGGGACCCTAAATAACTATGTCTAAGATGGTCTCCCATGTTTACATTTCATAATAAACTCAAATAACATCATTTCCATTCCATCCCATGAATCCTCGCCGATTCCTGACTCCAAACTCCATCCTACCCCTCAAATTATCCTCTAATACCACTCTGTCATAACCCCCTCCCCACAAAGTGTACCCATCATGGGTTGGAAATTGGATAAGATAGACAGTAGCACCTGATTCCGGCCTCCAATAGGCCTTGAGTTGGTGACTACCACCGACGTTATAATAAACACATAGATGGTATTTTTTACCCACTATGAAAACACATGAGAAAGAGAGAGATAAGATATATTCCTACCAAATCATTCTCGGACTAAAATATAATAGAAACCCCATGTTCATATATATAATGAAATGAAAGAACTACAACAACTGAAAGGAAGAAACTACAAGTACCAAATGAAATGTAAGGATGATAACAACTACGAACCTCAAATTGCAGGTAAAAAACCCCAGGATGGTAGTAACCAGTCAGATCTCCAACATTCTCCTATTGAAATAAATTTGTTTTATATATATGTTGGGTGTGTACAATAATATACTCAGTAGGATCCTCATTATATCCTCTCATGAAAAATAAAAATAAAGCTTGATAAAACACTGTGAACAACAAGTGAAACTTACTCTTCACATAAACATGTATAATATGTTCCCAATATAATCATGGATAATCTCACCTTGAATTACATACAAGATAATATAATATAATAAAGAATGTTAAGGGTACCCGGCTACCACTTCCCTACTAGTTTTCCACTTTTCTACAATATCTCACATCCTGAGCATCTCTCTCTAAAATGGTTATCCCACAAACACCTGTATGAAGCACCAAAACATGGACCTCTTTCGTCACAACACCACATCTGCATAACCAAAATTAACTACATAGTGTTTGGGGGAAACCATATCAATCATAAGGTGTATCATACATCAGGTATTATACCTCAAGCCATCATAGCCCATACACTGATTAAGGAACCCCAAACCATTATAGCCCATACACATCATACCTATCATAGTCCTTACGAAACTATATCCAGAATGCATGTTTGTGAAATAACCAGAAGACATTATATCCCTCTACACACATATATGGAGAAAACTAACCTCTATAAATACCAACACAAGTAACTACAAAGAGAAGAGAACTAGGTCAAAGGGGGTAGTCATCCATCCATACTCTCAATGAGATGTTGGGGAAAACATGCCACCATGGCTCAGAATCCTATGGGTGTCAATTTACCTAACCAATAGAGGATATAAAAATATATCATCACTATAACCAATAATAAAGTGCACCTTGGATTTATCCTCTAACTTGTCTCTATATTTATTATATATAAAAACATATGGGACACTTCAATATACATTGACATGGTTTACCTATCATCTTTTATTGAATCAATGTTCATTATATAGTTCTTGTCCCATGGATGAAGTTGTATGTATTTTCAGAAAATACACTATTGTATTTATTACCTCTATAAAGATTCTATTAGATATTCTATAGTGAATCCACATACCCCAATATTTTTGTATCAGAGCCTGATTTATTTTTTCTGTTACTCTATTTTTTTGATGAAATCATGGAAGATTCTTCTTAGGTATGATGCCTTTATTACAAAAAAAATATGAAATTTTGGTTTGGTGTATTCTAGAACAATGTTTTTCCATGGAAACTTTAAATTTCAGTCACAGTCTTTCCCCACCAGAACATTCCCATGAATAACATCCATAATGAAAATAAATTAATCTTTTAGGACGTAAACCCAGAACATTCGAGTAGCATCATCAATGAATGTCACAAAGTATAGTGATCCTTCATTCGAATTAATCTGAGCTAGTCCCTAAGTATCATAAATAAAAATTTCTAGGTATCAATTATTAACACCCTATGTTTTTATATATATTTCCATTGAAAGAAACATGAGTTGTTCTGGAGCTTTCCTTACATGCAACCCAGAGACTATTTGAATCTTGATACAGTACACTATTATAACATAGTATCTAAATTTAAAGATATGAATATTAATAAAAAAATTATGAAAATTATTTATACATATTTTAAATAGCGAAAATGTATTGATTAGTTTATATTAAATAGGTAATCAATTTTCAGTAATGTCAATTTACACTTCAAAAATATTTTTTCATCAATAATGCTTTTACCACCTTCGTTGTAGAAAGAAAATTATAATTAATTTCTACTATTTTAAAAAAAAAATTGGAAATGAATATAATTTTCAAAATAAATATCTCAATATTTTATTTGGGTGAATTTTTAGGATTTTTATAAAAAGTATTTATTTTCCTTGAATACTGAAAAATAATGATTTTTGTAAAATCAATCATTTATTTCCAAATAAATTTCCCATTATGTTTTGAATTTGATCATAAATTATCCAAAGTATTATTTAATTATAAATAATCTAATTAATTACATAGAAATTATCATTATACTTTATTTATTTATAAGTTCATTTTTGGCTCAAAACACATTTTCCTAAAAACACTTTTTTGCGCACAATGTGTTTTATATTAATAAATTAATTTAATTTAATTTTTTTAGTGGTTTTAATTAAATTTATAAAAAATATTTTCAATATAATATTTTAACATTAATTTTAGGGTTTTTATAAGGCATGCAATAAAATTAAAGTAAATATTTTATTTAAATTTTATTCTTTCTAAAATGGGTTTTTCATTATGTATTGTGAACTAATCTAAGTGTAATTTGTTCAATTACAGAAATTTAATCTATTAAAATGGATTAAAAAATTTTAATGATAATAATTAAAATTATTTAATAAGGTCAAATTACTTTTTTTCATAGTGAATTGTAAAAACATGAAAATTCTATTACGATAGTGGAGATTAAAATGGGTTTATCGGTGGTCAAACCAAGAGATAAGGATATAATTGGAACATTAACCTATAAAATTATTATTTATAAAAGATATAAAAACCTTATATTATATTTATATTGATTCCCTATCTGTCTATAGCCACCTTCCCATGAAAGTGATATGATATCATTAGAATATTTTAATAAATTCCATATGTGTCCATCACCTTACTTATAAAAGGACACATCTTCACCTCCCTTATTCACACAATTTGATCCTTATATATTAAAAAATCCATATTATAAAACATATATATAATAATTACCTTCACCCTATATAATTAAATAATTATCTAAGTCCAATCTTTCGAGGTTTAAGGTTGAAACCAATGGAGGTATCTCAAATAAGATGTATAGATCCATGCCAAAATATATCAATTTTATTTATTCTTATAATTTATATAAAATTGTTATATCTCTAAAAACATGATAAATACATTATATTAAATATGATTATATGTTATTATGATTATGTAACAACCTTTTAACACATCTTCTCCACCAAATGGTGGTTGAAAGAATTGTTAGCGAGCAGGTGTGCATTACCACCTCCACATAGTGATATGATTCATTTTTCATCGACATATTTATTAGGTGGTTATTATATAAATCCTCAGTTTTCATAAATTAACATTACATCACTTTTTTGGAATATTTAAAACATTACACAAATAGATTTTCAAAAACCTTATTAGCCTAGTACCTTTGAAAACATGGAAAGATAAACACTGGTATATAAGTGAGCTACATTATCTCCCACTAGGTTATTCATGACTACCACCCCTCTTAGAGACATCATAATTAATGCATATCTTCATAATCTGGGGAAAGAAACAAAAAAATGGGTGAGCTCAGATGATCACTAAGGGTAAATAAGGAAGATATGTAAGCCTAAACATTAGTATAAGGGTATGAGAACATGATCATAACATTATAAGATCATACCCTGCAAATCAAATATAAAAAACGTAAATCATGGGAAAATATTGGCATTTCATAGGACATGAAGCATAAGGGAATCAAGATAATGATCCATAAAACCATAAAATATGAATAATACATAACATTGTGGCATATATATAGTCATTTAATGTGATTACCTATAGGTTTGGGTGCAATTCCAAAAAATATTAAGGCACTTCATAGGGAATACTCCTAGTAGGTGGGATAAACCACCGTCCCCAATTTTAGTCCTTTACATATATGGGATTAAGTTTATTTATCTTAATATATTGGATAGGGTTTCCCCATCTTCTATAGTGGATCATGTATGTAAACTTGAATCCCATCATTATCTCATAGGATTTTAATTTTACCCAATGCATTGGAGGGAGATATAGGTCCCACCAATATCATAATGAAATCATTCAATGATGTGCCACAAAATCATAAAAAATCCAACCATAACCTAGGAAAGGAAATTGGTGTCATAATAATTTAATTATACCCTAACCTATGAAAAAATATAGGGTTCATAGTCATTTAATCAAATCATAACCCGTAAAAAGAAGGGGCTATCATAGGCATATAACTTGTGAAAGTTAAATGGGTTTCATAAAAATAATTCTATTAAAACATAAACATTCAAAGAAAAAATACGAATGGAACCTTTAGATAATTTCACAAAAATTCATGAGTACCACCGAAATATGTCATCTTATATAGATGATAATTTTGAAACATATTTTAAAAACATTTGATGAAAAAAATGTCCTTCTTTGAAATAATATTCTTTAAAAAATAAAACCTTTTAAAAACAATTTTATTTGAAGAAAAACCATACAACATATAATGTAATCATGAAAAGGTTATGAAAAACATTTCATTGAAAACACCTTTAAAACTTATATATAAAGATTGAAAACTTTTTTAAAACCATTTCATTGAATTTTTTTTGAAAACAAATCAATAAAGCATGAAATTTTATTAAAAACCGTTGCACTGAAAACACTTTCAAAACTTATAAGGGTTATTTAAAAACTTTAAAACATTGTTAAAATCCTTTATCTTTGAAAATGGATTAAAATATAATATTTAAAAACAATTTTGAGAACATGGATTTTGAAATTCATGGCGTTTGTCTCCTAGAAGGAAAATTGAAACAACACTACTTTACCAATTTGTTAAATTTGGAAACATAAACCCTGTGAAATAGAGATCATATAATTAATATGGAACTACCCATATATTTAAGGAAAATAATAATATATTGTATTCATGGGTAGCATATACACCACAAAAAGTAAATAAGTGGTAAATAAGGAAAAAAATTCATAGAAATAAAATGAAGACTATAAATCCTAGCACCTTAGTCCTCGACACTCGTCATACTCCAACAGACCTTATGTGTAATAAATATAAGTTTATTATACATATTTTATAGAACTGTATTCTTATATATAATACCATATATGGCTTTATATTACCCTCTTATTAACACTTCCATGTTAAGGTTACGTTTCGGGCAATATTTGTTTTGTTCTTCAGATGTGTTTTAATTTGTTATATTTTTGGTCCACAGAATAATATCTTGATTTAAAAAATTTAAACCATGATATAAATATAATTTATGTTTGGTATATATGTATTGAAAATAATCTAAGAAAATTTAAAAATTGATATGGAATTAATTGTTCATGGAGATGGTTCATTGTATGTACGCATGAATGCTGCTTCTGTTTAATTATCTTATTGAAAGAAAGAACGTAAATGACATATGTTTATATATCTATATATACTAATTCTAGTAGTTCTATTATATCCATCACCTCTTGTTCTGTCCCCAACACCAAAATGCATAAACAGATGCATCGCACCGCTCTAGTAATCAACTGATATGACATCATCAAAGCCTCCCCACCCCACAGAAGGCAATAACACTCCATGCTCAGCCATCCCAACATCACATCACATCCTAGCCTCCCCAATAACAAACCCACAATAGCCCTCCAAACACAAATCATATCCCAAGTAGTAGGAAACAATCATAACAACTAGTATATTGGCCCTAAAACAAATCATTTAGCCTTCACACATAATGATCCCACATGGATCCAAAGCACAAGGGAATAACCTTTAATAGAATACAGGAAACACTATCCCTTAAAAGGAATTATATTTTATCACAAAAAAAATTCTTATTTTATCTTGAATTAACAGATTCATTATTTACAGGTTCCAATGGTGGGAAACCTAATAAGAAAGCAATCACAAGATGTTACAAGTTAATTAATCAATTAATTTAACATGCATTTAATTATTTCATCATTAATAATTATCATGATCCGAGTTCATTAACCAATTTAATTAAACATGTATACTTGAATAAATTTGACTATCATCAAATTACATAAATAACTAGATACATTAAACATTCCCCTTCAATATTTTAGGCAATTAATAATCATTTAATTCTAGATTTACATTGTTTGCCCAATATCCATCAAGAACATCACGCTAATCCAAGAAAGTCACAGATATCACACTATCTAGAAAAACAAGAGGCAAATCGTTATAATGGTAAAAAACAAAAAAACATCCCCATTTGATCAATACCATTTATTTAATATAGTTCATGTAATTATTAGGTTATATTCAATTAGATCCAAGAGGATAAATAATACTAGCGCTACGATTTCACCTAAATAAATAGAGAAGTAATGAATCCACTACCTCAGAAAGGTTGTCAACGTTCTTCGAACACGAATGAACCACACAAAACATCACTAATAACCCCTCCTAAAAGAGATGAACCCACTTGAGGACTTCATGACACAACTATTCCAACAAACAACAAAAAACACCATTAGAAACATGGAGATCAAGTGTCATCACATGGAAAAGGGGAACAAAAGAATACAGATTGATGAACGTACAATAAAGGAGGTAGAAAATACCTTGGATCAAAGACGTGTTATTGTGGATCAATTGAGGGAAGATATATATGGATCCATGTCAAAGGATTCCTAAAAACATCGAATAGGGGGAAATTGGGTCCCATGGAATGAGTGGGAGAAGTTTTGAAGCCATAGGGTTATGAATAACATGAGTGACTAAAAATGATTAAAATAGAATGGTAGTGGGGAATTAAAAGACATATAATACCATTTCACATTGTGTAATTTTCAGGGTTTGGTTTCCACTTAAAAATGTGTCCCCAAATCATTTTAATTATTTTTCTAACCCCAATTCATCACACATCATGAAACCTACTTTCATTTCTTGTAACATTATTAGACGTCATGAAATATCACTACTTCCAGATTATATAAACCATAATCTTATAGAATTCCTCTAAGCCTCCTATGAGACCTCAATCTTCATAAATAATAAAATTGGACAATACATGTGGATCTATACCCTTAAAGTTCTGAACTCAATATCACATGTGTCCCTTGATCCTAATCAATCATTTTCAGATCCACAATTCAACCATAAATTCATTCATTCAACCATTAAGTATTCTTGAATCCTCAAATCATCATTGTAAACATTTCTAAAACATATAATCCAACTCGTTCCCAACTTCTAAATTTTTTCCTGAAAACACTTAATTCTCTACTTGTAGAGACCCGTATCTTGACGTACATTGACATTACATTACATTTGCGGAATACTTAGTACATAACAAAAAAACACACACACAAGGACCGTAATAGTTTAGTGTCTTTGGAAACTCGGAATATAATCTTCTAATCGTGGTGAAAGATCTTCAAAATCTCCCATAAAGATCTTCCTTTATTTTACCTAAAACATTTCTTTATATCCTGTGGAAAATAAAACATAAAAGGGTGATCTCAAATGCTCAGTAAGGGTAAAAAAAAAGAAATATCAATCACATCATATACATAAGCACATAACTTTTGGAAATCTTAACCTGCAAAAGAGATCATAATTTCATAACATGGGGTAAATCATGGCAGTGAAATGTAATCACAATAATCATAACATAAAACATGAATCTTTGTGCCATTCACACATAATAATAGAGAATCATTTCTTGTTAGTCAAGACTCATTGCCAAGACTATCTTAGTGGACAAAGTCCCTTTCTGAACCGAGTTACCCTTGTTTCAGTCCTGTTTCACTGAACCGGTATAACCTACCATTCCAGCCATGTCTATCTCATGAGATATAAAATCTTTACCCAATGCATTGGTGGGAGATATTGGTCCCACCCATCTTATAATGAATCCTTTCTTATGTGGGCCACATAATCATAAATCATACATCATCGCATAACACATGTAACAAAAATGGGATTCTTGAAACATCATGACATCATAAAACAAACCATATAAGGTAAATGACTTCATAAAAATAATTCCCTCACAAAATAATCAAATTAATGTAATAATAGGGATTAAAACAGAACCCTTTATTATCTTAGATGGAAAATAATTTTGATAAAACACTTGAACTCCATTCTTGAGGAAAATATCATTTCTACTTCAAAAATAATTTTCCTTTTTAAACATGTCATACAATTCTAAACTAAAAGAAGTTGATTAAAAATAAACTTGAAAACATGTAAAGGAATCTTCTTGGAAATAATGTTTTAAAAATCCATTCATGCCATATAAGTTAAAAAAACATTCTTCGTACTTTTGTCGGAAAAGTCCAAAAGTACCTCGTATGAAAAACAACAAAAGATTCCTTTCTTATCTTTTACTAAGAATTCACCGAAGGGTAAAATTGGATTTAAAAAATTGTAGGTGGATGGAAATAATATTACATATTGAGGAAACATGGATGTGGATGATAAAATACACCCCAGTAAATGCCAAAGTAAAAACAATCTCGGATAAAAATGAGATTGTGATATTTCCCTTACCTTAGGTCCGATTTGCTTCGTAAGTGTCCGAACCTCCTGTATAATGATTTAAATAATGTCATTGACTTATTACAAAATCATATTCATTGTTATTATATCATATACGGTTCACTTATGACTTTATATTACCCGTTCTTTTGTAAATTCATGTTAAAGTAGCGTTTTGGGTAAAATCGTCTCCTTTGTTGTTCGTGTTTTAACGTGTAATTATTCATAAGATTACATAGATCATTATTACTTAATTATATAATATAAAACATGATTTATATATAATATATATTCAGAATATACATATATATAATGGATCGATAAATGGAAAGAAATACACCGTTCATGGAGACGGTAGGCCGTACATACGCATGAACGCTGTTTTCTTTTCGTTATTGAATTGAGTGGAATTAAGTAGATGACATACATATATATACACATAAATCCAGTAGCTTTATAATTTAATATATTTCATTATTATTTATTATATATACTTTATAATCATTCTTAAATGGTTAACATGGAGAATGAATCTCATCGCGTCGTGGAGATGGTAGTCCGTACGTACGCACGAGCGATGATATCATTTCCATAATTATTGAAATGAATTGGAGTGGATGATAAAATATATCAGAATCAATATGATGTTCTAATAACTATGTATAGTTATTCTTTACACCTTTATACCCATCCATGTAAGGTGGTGGTAGAAAATAGATTACACCACGGCGTGGAGACGGTATTCCGTACGTACGCACGCGCGGTGATTTCTTTTTCCGTAGGATGGATAGATGGTGAAATAGGGTTGTTTCATACTAATAATAACATATCATTATATGAGTGATACTGATGTTATTACTTCATAATGAAACAACCAAAGAAGAAGAAGTGGAAGAAGAAATAAAGATGAAAGAATCGGTAACGGACATTACCTCTTCTTTGAAGTACTTCTTTGAGACCTCCTTTTAGGGCACTAAAATGGGTCTTTGAAGAAGACCAGAACCTCTAGGATGATACTAGGGAAGTGGAGAAGAGATTTTGCCAGGGGTTGTCCGAGCATGAATGCTCAAATTGGTGTGAGGAGGAGAGGGAGGATGTGCCCTTTTATAAGGGAGGAGAGGGGTACCTTTGGAATAACTAAAAATATTATTTTATTATAAAGTCAATTTCGGTTTTAAATAGCTCCAAATTGATGTATGTAGAAGCTAAGGTGGGGATGGGTCTAAATACTCTCATCCAATAGAATTTAGACAAGTTTAGGTTCCTATTTTAACCTTATCATTTAGATTTAACATTAAGCAAAATAATTTTACTTTTACCGTGTCTTCTTGTGCTCTTACACTATAAGGTTAATAAACATACTATAAGAAGCCAAACGAACCCCAAGTTGTTTATTATTAATATATATAACCTTATATAAGTCATTTGGCCGAACCTTAGATTTTTAGGAATAAAATAACAATTAATAATATAATATTTGTTTTAAAAACTATTTTATGTCAATTTTGACACTATTTAGTAATTGATTTTTGTGAAAATCATAACAGAATGATACGTTCGAAAAAAGTTAAGTAAATCAATACTAACATGTCATAATAACCTATAAAATTAGTGTAATTCATAAAAAGTCTCAAATTATATTTATTTGGGTATTTATAACATCAATTATGTCAATATTTCATTAATAAGATAATTACTGCATCATCATTGTGTCATAAATAAATTAAATTATTTAATGTCTAAAAATTACAAATAAAATACCATTATATAGGAAATCTTTTTATATTTCTAATGAATATTTATAGTCGAATTTATCTTATGTATAACCCCATATTAAAAATGATTTACTTATTAAACTTTGATTTTAACTATTTTAACTATTCATTAAATAAAATAATATTAAATGTCATAATCTAATCCAAGTGGACCTAAATGGTCATATTATATTCATAAGGTTGTTTTTGGTCGAATTACACTTATCCAATAGAATTAAGACATGTGTTAGGGTAATAGTAATATCATATTTACCCTTAGTTACCCTATTTACTATTAACCGCGGTAAAAAAAGTAAAAAGTTATTATTCACCAAAAAATTATTTTTATCTCATTGAACCACATTTTACTTACTGATATCAACCGTGTCTGCCAGATTTTTGAAAATTCCATTCACAGAAGAGGTAAAATTAATTTTTATGCAAAATTCAGTTTTTAACCTACCACTTAGTGGTTTCACTATTCATCAAAAATTGAAGTTTTTCAGAAAAATGCCAAAATTTCACCCTAAGATATAATTGATATTCCGAATTCAAAAATGATTTCTATTTAACAAAATACCCAACATATAAGTTGCATTAATTAATTTTATAATTAATTTCCGCTGTCACAACAAATAGCGTGTTTTTAAAAGATAATAACTATCAAAAGATTGACACTTGTTTATAACTGTTTTAAATGTGAAATTACATCCAATGACCAACATTGTATTAAATTGTAAAAATGTATTCTAAATATACTTTAAAACCACTAAAATTAATAATTTATCAATATTAATTATTTCGATTAAAAAAGATGTTTTTAATTAAAATTTAGTATTTTTCACTATTCATCAGAATATGAAAGTTATCTGAAAAGTACCAAAATTTCACCTTAGGCTAAATTCGATACTCCGAATCCATAAATGAAGTCCATTTTGAAAAATAAAATTTAAAAAATTTCAAAAAGTTATTATTACTATTCATAACGGCTAGTTTTAATAATATCTTAATAGCATATCGTTGTTTAGCGAAACTTGGTGTTGCGTACAACACACACTATCGTGGAAGGTCACGATTGCGTGTAATTAAAGCCAAGTCAGAGATGTGTGTTGTGAAAGCACCTTTTGGTGTAGCGTATAACACAAGACATTAATGAAATTAAAAAGAATATTTTTTATAAAATCTCGGGGTGTTACATTCTACCCCCCTTAAAATGAATTTCGCCCTCGAAATTTGTCGGGGTTATAAATGGTTTACTATTCGAAAGTTTCTTTAATCGAAACCCACATCGTAAAAAGGAATACCAAAACCAATATTTAAAAACAAAAGTATGAAACGTAACGGTTACCCAAATAAACTAATCATTGGGTTTCCACATAAGTGAAAATATGGATTTGGAAGAGAAATATAACCATCATGTTCTGATGGAGAGTGGTAGAGACCATGGCTATGGAAAAGCTAGCAATCACAAATACATAAATTTATGACGACCTAAGATACCATCTGATTAATCAGATATAAGAGCACTAGGACAACATTTTTGTTTTTCAAGATCATTTCCCTAAAGTTGATGAAATTGGAATTAGAAGAAATACTTTCGGGATTTTGGTATAGTCTCACTGTTTGTCGTTCTTTGGACAATTTCTACTTCATCTCTTAAAGAAATTAAGTTTAATTTTTCATTCGTGGTGTGTTAGCAGATCATGTGATAGAATGATGGGTCATTCCATCTGTCTCAAAAGGTTATAAAAGTTATCAAAAAAATACATAAGTCATTATATAGTGAGATTAATCATATATGGTTCCTAAAATGGACATATACTTCATATATCATACTTATTAATATAATAAAACTAGTTTCTACTAAACAGGGACTTCCTGTAGGCCAGTGGTAGGCGATAATGGCCAGTCGCACTTCGATTGTGGGTTTGATTCCCACATCCTTGTCTGACGCGATGGGTTGTCTCACGTTCTGCAGCTTGTCCTTTTTCTAAAACTACGTTACTATAACATCCCATCAATAATATCGAAAATCTTCTATCCTTAAACAATACTAACTTATGTCCAACATAATCCATTCTAATCTTTAGGCTTATCCATAATACTGCAGTCCACTCTCATAATATAGTGACAACGATTGCCAGAGATTTAATACTGTCGTTGATCCCCACATATCATAAGATATGTCTTGTTGGTCACATTCCAAACATTCAAAGGCCTTAATCATGTATTCTCTTGAATACCTTAGTGAAAACTTTAATACAGTTACAAGTTAACACCTCCCACATACCAAAATCCAAAAAATCTATATACTCAAACCATGATATAACCTTCTCCTTATATCAGTCATGAACTCATGAATACAATCAAATACCTCATTATCTTATTATTCCTTCATTATGCGCATATCATCTTATTTCCAAAAATATCTCAATCACTTTGAATACCACATTAGACTAATACATAAATATTCTAATACTCCATGATACAACATTATTTTGGAATCCCATTAGATAAACACTTAATCATTCCACCACATCGTTGTCATATTCAACATCGCCAATACTGATCGCATGTGACTTCCCTTTGTCCTTTGCCTTAAGCAGTTGCTCATGTCGATCATCACTATCCCTTGGATTAGGGCATTTATTAGCATAATGCCCCATTTCCTTGCACTTGAAGCATTGAAGTGTTGGTGGTGCGTTCTCTGCAGTGTTAGATTTATTCACATCATTAGAAACCCTTTTTCCATTACTTCGACACTCAGTTGCTCGATGACCTTCTTTTCCTCACTTAAAGCATTTTCTAGTCCCTTTAAGACAATCTCCACCATGCTTCTTTCCACACTTTGTGCATAAGGAAACATTCATCTTCTTTTCACCATTATTCTGAGATTTCTCCTTGAACTCCATCTTTTGTTTCTTGTCAAAACCATGAGATGGATATATAACACCAACTTCCATTTCTACCTTGATAGCACAACGCACAATTTCTTCATAGCTACTGAAGTCTCTTATAGCTAATGCCCTTCGAAGACTTGGTTTTAAGCCACTGAAAAATCGATCAACTTTACTTTCAGGTTGGATGATAATGCCAGATGCATACCTTGCAAGTCATGTAAAATTAACTTCATATATACCAACAGATTCATCATCCTTTTGATTTAGTTCAAGAAACTCCTTCTTCATCTTTGTTCTAAGAATATGAGGGAAGTACTTACTGAAAAACAAGTTCTTGAACTCATCCCATTCCATGGACTCAATTTCATCTCTTGGCCTCGTATTCTTGATAAGATTCCACCATTGATCAGCTTCACCTTCCAAAAAATATACTGCTAAGATGACTTTATCATGTTCAGAACATTGAAGAACTGAAAATATCTTTTCAGTGGTACTGATCCATTGTTCAGCCACAAGTGGATAGGAAGTCCCACTGAAAGAAGGTGGACGTTTCCTCATGAAGGACTCAATAGAAAATTGCTCCCTTCTCTGCTCATTTGGAAGTCCAGAATGATTCATAGCTTGTGTAAGGATAGAAATAAGATTTTGCACTCCATCTCCCATAACATATGTTTGCTCAGGAGGACAATCATTACATTGCCCATTGCATTGATCAACACGGTTCCTTCGGGTTCCAGCCATCGTCTAAAACCCAAAAAGAATAGTGTGAGAGGCAAAAATCATGCTAGGGAAAACAACATAATAAAGGGGGAGTACCTTCAATATCTAACATATTAGGTTTAATTCTATGATCGTTAGCGTAAATATAGTACTATAACCTATACGCATACTTAACCTTAGGGACATCCCTAGACATACCGTAGAAATATCTCTAGGGATCTCACTAACGCTTTCGCATCCTAGTTTCCAAAGGTTGACTAAACTTTTCCTCTGATACCAACTGTAGAGACCCGTATCTTGACGTACATTGACATTACATTACATTTGCGGAATACTTAGTACATAACAAAAAAACACACACACACAAGGACCGTAATAGTTTAGTGTCTTTGGAAACTCGGAATATAATCTTCTAATCGTGGTGAAAGATCTTCAAAATCTCCCATAAAGATCTTCCTTTTTTTACCTAAAACATTTCTTTATATCCTGGGGAAAATAAAACATAAAAGGGTGATCTCAAATGCTCAGTAAGGGTAAAAAAAAAGAAATATCAATCACATCATATACATAAGCACATAACTTTTGGAAATCTTAACCTGCAAAAGAGATCATAATTTCATAACATGGGGTAAATCATGGCAGTGAAATGTAATCACAATAATCATAACATAAAACATGAAACTTTGTGGCATTCACACATAATAATAGAGAATCATTTCTTGTTAGTCAAGACTCATTGCCAAGACTATCTTAGTGGACAAAGTCCCTTTCTGAACCGAGTTACCCTCGTTTCAGTCCTGTTTCACTGAACCGGTATAACCTACCATTCCAGCCATGTATATCTCATGAGATATAAAATCCTTACCCAATGCATTGGTGGGAGATATAGGTCCCACCCATCTTATAATGAATCCTTTCTTATGTGGGCCACATAATCATAAATCATACATCATCGCATAACACATGTAACAAAAATGGGATTCTTGAAACATCATGACATCATAAAACAAACCATATAAGGTAAATGACTTCATAAAAATAATTCCCTCACAAAATAATCAAATCAATTTAATAATAGGGATAAAAACATAACCCTTTATTATCTTAGATGGAAAATAATTTTGATAAAACATTTGAACTCCATTCTTGAGGAAAATATCCTTTCTACTTCAAAAATACTTTTCCTTTTTAAACATGTCATACAATTCTAAACTAAAAGAAGTTGATTAAAAATAAACTTGAAAACATGTAAAGGAAGCTTCTTGGAAATAATGTTTTAAAAATCCATTCATGCCATATAATTTAAAAAAAAACATTCTTCGTACTTTTGTCGGAAAAGTCAAAAAGTACCTCATACGAAAAACAACAAAAGATTCCTTTCTTATCTTTTACTAAAAATTCATCGAAGGGTAAAATTGGATTTAAAAAATTGTAGGTGGATGGAAATAATATTAAATATTGAGGAAACATGGATGTGGATGATAAAATACACCCCAGTAAATGCCAAAGTAAAAACAATCTCGGATAAAAATGAGATTGTGATATTTCCCTTACCTTAGGTCCGATTTGCTTCGTAAGTGTCCGAACGTCCTGTATAATGATTTAAATAATGTCATTGACTTATTACAAAATCATATTCATTTTTATTATATCATATACGGTTCACTTATGACTTTATATTACCCGTTCTTTTGTAAATTCATGTTTAAGTAGCGTTTTGGGTAAAATCGTCTCATTTGTTGTTCGTGTTTTAACGTGTAATTATTCATAAGATTACTTAGACCATTATTACTTAATTATATAATATAAAACATGATTTATATATAATATATATTCAGAATATACATATATATAATGGATCGATAAATGGAAAGAAATACACCGTTCATGGAGACGGTAGGCCGTACATACGCATGAACGCTGTTTTCTTTTCGTTATTGAATTGAGTGGAATTAAGTAGATGACATACATATATATACACATAAATCCAGTAGCTTTATAATTTAATATATTTCATTATTATTTATTATATATACTTTATAATCATTCTTAAATGGTTAACATGGAGAATGTATCTCATCGCGTCGTGGAGATAGTAGTCCGTACGTACGCACGAGCGATGATATCATTTCCATAATTATTGAAATGAATTGGAGTGGATGATAAAATATATCAGAATCAATATGATGTTCTAATAACTATGTATAGTTATTCTTTACACCATTATACCCATCCATGTAAGGTGGTGGTGGAAAATAGATTACACCACGGCGTGGAGACGGTATTCCGTACGTACGCACGCGCGATGATTTCTTTTTCCGTAGGATGGATAGATGGTGAAATAGGGTTGTTTCATACTAATAATAACATATCATTATATGAGTGATACTGATGTTATTACTTCATAATGAAACAACCTAAGAAGAAGAAGTGGAAGAAGAAATAAAGATGAAAGAATCTGTAACGGACATTACCTCTTCTTTGAAGTGCTTCTTTGAGAACTCCTTTTAGGGCACTAAAATGGGTCTTTGAAGAAGACCAGAACCTCTAGGATGATACTAGGGAAGTGGAGAATAGATTTTGGCAGGGTTTGTCCGAGCATGAATGCTCAAATTGGTGTGAGGAGGAGAGGGAGGATGTGCCCTTTTATAAGGGAGGAGAGGGGTACCTTTGGAATAACTAAAAATATTATTTTATTATAAAGTCAATTTCGGTTTTAAATAGCTCCAAATTGATTTATTTCGAAGCTAAGGTGGGGAGGGGTCTAAATACTCTCATCCAATAGAATTTAGACAAGTTTAGGTTCTTATTTTAACCTTATCATTTAGATTTAACATTAAGTTAAATAATTTTACTTTTACCGTGTCTTCTTGTGCTCTTACACTATAAGGTTAATAAACTTACTATAAGAAGCCAAACGAACCCCAGGTTGTTTATTATTAATATATATAACCTTATATAAGTCATTTGGACGAACCTTAGATTTTTAGGAATAAAATAACAATTAATAATATAATATTTGTTTTAAAAACTATTTTATGTCAATTTTGACACTATTTAGTAATTGATTTTTGTGAAAATCATAAAAGAATGATACGTTCGAAAAAAGTTAAGTAAATCAATACTAACATGTCATAATGACCTATAAAATTAGTTTAATTTATAAAAAGTCTCAAATTATATTTATTTGGGTATTTATAACATCAATTATGTCAATATTTCATTAATAAGATAATTACTGCATCATCATTGTGTCATAAATAAATTAAATTATTTAATGTCTAAAAATTACAAATAAAATACCATTATATAGGAAATATTTTTATATTTCTAATGAATATTTATAGTCGAATTTATCTTATGTATAACCCCATATTAAAAATGATTTACTTATTAAACATTGATTTTAACTATTTTAACTATTCATTAAATAAAATAATATTAAATGTCATAATCTAATCCAAGTGGACCAAAATGGTCATATTATATTCATAAGGTTGTTTTTGGTTGAATTACACTTATCCAATAGAATTAGGACATGTGTTAGGGTAATAGTAATATCATATTTACCCTTAGTTACCCTATTTACTATTAACCGCGGTAAAAAAAGTAAAAAGTTATTATTCACCAAAAAATTATTTTTATCTCATTGAACCACATTTTACTTACTGATATCAATCGTGTCTGCCAGATTTTTGAAATTCCATTCACAGAAGCGGTAAAATTAATTTTTATGCAAAATTCAGTTTTTAACCTACCACTTAGTGGTTTCACTATTCATCAAAAATTGAAGTTTTTCAGAAAAATGCCAAAATTTCACCCTAATCTATAATTGATACTCCGAATTCAAAAATGATTTATATTTAACAAAATACCCAACATATAAGTTGAATTAATTAATTTTATAATTAATTTCCGCTGTCACAACAAATAGCGTGTTTTTAAAAGATAATAACTATCAAAAGATTGACACTTGTTTATAACTGTTTTAAATGTGAAATTACATCCAATGACCAACATTGTATTAAATTGTAAAAATGTATTCTAAATATACTTTAAAACCACTCAAATTAATAATTTATCACTATTAATTATTTCGATTAAAAAAGTTGTTTTTAATTAAAATTTAGTATTTTTCACTATTCATCAGAATATGAAAGTTATCTGAAAAGTACCAAAATTTCATATTAGGCTAAATTCGATACTCCGAATCCATAAATGAAGTCCATTTTGAAAAATAAAATTTAAAAAATTTCAAAAAGTGATTATTACTATTCATAACGGCTAGTTTTAATAATATCTTAATAGCATATCATTGTTTAGCGAAACTTGGTGTTGCATACAACACACGCTATCGTGGAAGGTCACGATTTCGTGTAATTAAAGCCAAGTCAGAGATGTGTGTTGTGAAAGCTCCTTTTGGTGTAGCGTATAACACAAGACATTAATGAAATTAAAAAGAATATTTTTTATAAAATCTCGGGGTGTTACATTCTACCCCCCTTAAAATGAATTTCGCCCTCGAAATTCGTCGGGGTTATAAATGGTTTACTATTCGAAAGTTTCTTTAATCGAAACCCACATCGTAAAAAGGAATACCAAAACCAATATTTAAAAACAAAAGTATGAAACGTAACGGTTACCCAAATAAACTAATCATTGGGTTTCCACATAAGTGAAAATATGGATTTGGAAGAGAAATCTAACCATCATGTTCTGATGGAGAGTGGTAGAGAACATGGCTATGGAAAAGCTAGCAATCACAAATACATAAATTTGTGACGACCTAAGATACCATCTGATTAATCAGATATAAGAGCACTAGGACAGCATTTTTGGTTTTCAAGATCATTTCCCTAAAGTTGATGAAATTGGAATTAGAAGAAATACATTCGGGATTTTGGTATAGTCTCACTGTTTGTCGTTCTTTGGACAATTTCTACTTCATCTCTTAAAGAAATGAAGTTTAATTTTTCATTCGTGATGTGTTAACAGATCATGTGATAGAATGATGGGTCATTCCATCTGTCTCAAAAGGTTATAAAAGTTATCAAAAAAATACATAAGTCATTATATAGTGAGATTAATCATATATGGTTCCTAAAATAGACTTATACTTCATATATCATACTTATTAATATAATAAAACTAGTTTCTACTAAACAGGGACTTCCTGTAGGCCAGTGGTAGGCGATAATGGCCAGTCGCACTTCGACTGTGGGTTTGATTCCCACATCCTTGTCTGACGCGATGGGTTGTCTCCCGTCCTGCAGCTTGTCCTTTTTCTAAAACTACATTACTATAACATCCCATCAATAATATCGAAAATCTTCTATCCTTAAACAATACTAACTTATGTCCAACATAATCCATTCTAATCTTTAGGCTTATCCATAATACTGCAGTCCACTCTCATAATATAGTGACAACGATTACCAGAGATTTAATACTGTCGTTGATCCCCACATATCATAAGATATGTCTTGTTGGTCACATTCCAAACATTCAAAGGCCTTAATCATGTATTCTCTTGAATACCTTAGTAAAAACTTTAATGCAGTTAAAAGTTAACACCTTCCACATACCAAAATCCAAAAATTCTATATACTCAAACCATGATATAACCTTCTCCTTATATCAGTCATGAACTCATGAATACAATCAAATACCTCATTATCTTATTATTCCTTCATTATGCGCATATCATCTTATTTCCAAAAATATCTCAATCAATTTGAATACCACATTAGACTAATACATAAATATTCCAATACTCCATGATACAACATTATTTTGGAATCCCATTAGATAAACACTTAATCATTCCACCACATCGTTGTCATGTTGAACATCACCAATACTGATCGCATGTGACTTCCCTTTGTCCTTTTCCTTAAGCAGTTGCTCATGTCGATCATCACTATCCCTTGTATTAGGGAATTTATTAGCATAATGCCCCATTTCCTTGCACTTGAAGCATTGAAGTGTTGGTGGTGCGTTCTCTGCAGTGTTTGATTTATTCACATCATTAGAAACCCTTTTTCCATTACTTCGACACTCAGCTGCTCGATTACCTTCTTTTCCTCACTTAAAGCATTTTCTAGTCCCCTTAACACAATCTCCACCATGCTTCTTTCCACACTTTGTGCATAAGGAAACATTCATCTTCTTTTCACCATTATTCTGAGATTTCTCCTTGAACTCCATCTTTTGTTTCTTGTCAAAACCATGAGATGGATATATAACACCAACTTCCATTTCTACCTTGATAGCACAACGCACAATTTCTTCATAGCTACTGAAGTCTCTTATAGCTAATGCCCTTCGAAGACTTGGTTTTAAGCCACTGAAAAATCGATCAACTTTACTTTCAGGTTGGATGATAATGCCAGATGCACACCTTGAAAGTCATGTAAAATTAACTTCATATATACCAACAGATTCATCATCCTTTTTCTTTAGTTCAAGAAACTCCTTCTTCATCTTTGTTCGAAGAATATGAGAGAAGTACTTACTGAAAAACAAGTTCTTGAACTCATCCCATTCCATGGACTCAATTTCATCTCTTGGCCTCGTATTCTTGATAATATTCCACCATTGATCAGCTTCACCTTCCAAAAAATATACTGCTAAGATGACTATATCATGTTCAGAACATTGAAGAACTGAAAATATCTTTTCAGTGGTACTGATCCATTGATCAGCCACAAGTGGATCAGAAGTCCCACTGAAAGAAGGTGGACGTTTCCTCATGAAGGACTCAATAGAAAATTGCTCCCTTCTCTGCTCATTTGGAAGTCCAGAATGATTCATAGCTTGTGTAAGGATAGCAATAAGTTTTTTCACTCCATCTACCATAACATATGTTTGCTCAGGAGAACAATCATTACATTGTCCATTGCATTGATCAACACGGTTCCTTCGGGTTCCATCCATCGTCTAAAACCCAAAAAGAATAGTGTGAGAGGCAAAAATCATGCTAGGGAAAACAACATAATAAAGGGGGAGTACCTTCAATATCTAACATCTTAGGTTTAATTCTATGATCGTTAGCGTAAATATAGTACTATAACATATACGCATACTTAACCTTAGGGACATCCCTAGACATACCGTAGAAATATCTCTAGGGATCTCACTAACGCTTTCGCATCCTAGTTTCCAAAGGTTGACAAAACTTTTCCTCTGATACCAACTGTAGAGACCCGTATCTTGACGTACATTGACATTACATTACATTTGCGGAATACTTAGTACATAACAAAAAAAACACACACACAAGGACCGTAATAGTTTAGTGTCTTTGGAAACTCGGAATATAATCTTCTAATCGTGGTGAAAGATCTTCAAAATCTCCCATAAAGATCTTCCTTTTTTTACCTAAAACCTTTCTTTATATCCTGGGGAAAAGAACACATAAAAGGGTGAGCTCAAATGCTCAGTAAGGGTAAAAAAAAGAAATATCAATCACATCATATACATAAGCACATAACTTTTGGAAATCTTAACCTGCAAAAGAGATCATAATTTCATAACATGGGGTAAATCATGGCAGTGAAATGTAATCACAATAATCATAACATAAAACATGAAACTTTGTGGCATTCACACATAATAATAGAGAATCATTTCTTGTTAGTCAAGACTCATTGCCAAGACTATCTTAGTGGACAAAGTCCCTTTCCGAACCGAGTCACCCTCGTTTTAGTCCTGTTTCACTGAACCGGTATAACCTACCATTCCAGCCATGTCTATCTCATGAGATATAAAATCTTTACCCAATGCATTGGAGGGAGATATTGGTCCCACCCATCTTATAATGAATCCTTTCTTATGTGTGCCACATAATCATAAATCATACATCATCGCATAACACATGTAACAAAAATGGGATTCTTGAAACATCAGGACATCATAAAACAAACCATATAAGGTAAATGACTTCATAAAAATAATTCCCTCACAAAATAATCAAATCAATGCAATAATAGGGATAAAAACAGAACCCTTTATTATCTTAGATGGAAAATAATTTTGATAAAACACTTGAACTCCATTCTTGAGGAAAATATCCTTTCTACTTCAAAAATACTTTTCCGTTTTTAACATGTCATACAATTCTAAACTAAAAGAAGTTGATTAAAAATAAACTTGAAAACATGTAAAGGAAGCTTCTTGGAAATAATGTTTTAAAAATCCATTCATGCCGTATAAGTTTAAAAAAACATTCTTCGTACTTTTGTCGGAAAAGTCAAAAAGTACCTCGTACGAAAAACGACAAACGATTCCTTTCTTATCTTTTACTAAAAATTCACCGAAGGGTAAAATTGGATTTAAAAAATTGTAGGTGGATGGAAATAATATTACATATTGATGAAACAT
This sequence comes from Viscum album, assembly GCA_963277665.1. Taxonomy (NCBI): domain Eukaryota; kingdom Viridiplantae; phylum Streptophyta; class Magnoliopsida; order Santalales; family Viscaceae; genus Viscum; species Viscum album. Next base: position 1,510,619,271 of record OY728127.1, on the reverse strand, counting down.
GGATGTGGATGATAAAATACACCCCAGTAAATTCCAAAGTAAAAACAATCTCGGATAAAAATGAGATTGTGATATTTCCCTTACCTTAGGTCCGATTTGCTTCGTAAGTGTCCGAACCTCCTGTATAATGATTTAAATAATGTCATTGACATATTACATAATCATATTCATTGTTATTATATCATATACGGTTCACTTATGACTTTATATTACCCGTTCTTTTGTAAATTCATGTTAAAGTAGCGTTTTGGGTAAAATCGTCTCATTTGTTGTTTGTGTTTTAACTTGTAATTATTCATAAGATTACATAGATCATTATTACTTAATTATAGAATATAAAACATGATTTATATATAATATATATTCAGAATATACATATATATAATGGATCGATAAATGGATAGAAATACACCGTTCATGGAGACGGTAGGCCGTACGTACGCATGAACGCTGTTTTCTTTTCGTTATTGAATTGAGTGCAATTAAGTAGATGACATACATATATATACACATAAATACAGTAGCTTTATAATTTCATATATTTCATTATTATTTCTTATATATACTTTATAATCATTCTTAAATGGTTAACATGGAGAATGAATCTCATCGCGTCGTGGAGACGGTAGTCCGTACGTACGCACGAGCGATGATATCATTTCCATAATTATTGAAATGAATTGGAGTGGATGATACAATATATCAGAATCAATATGATGTTCTAATAACTATGTATACTTATTATTTACACCATTATACCCATCCATGTAAGGTGGTGGTTGAAAATAGATTACACCACAGCGTGGAGACGGTATTCCGTACGTACGCACGCGCGGTGATTTCTTTTTTCGTAGGATGGATAGATGGTGAAATAGGGTTGTTTCATAATAATAATAACATATCATTATATGAGTGATACTGATGTTATTAATTCATAATGAAAAAACCTAAGAAGAAGAAGTGGAAGAATAAATAAAGATGAAAGAATCGGTAACGGACATTACCTCTTCTTTGAAGTGCTCCTTTGAGACCTCCTTTTAGGGCACTAAAATGGGTCTTTGAACAAGACCAGAACCTCTAGGATGATACTAGGGAAGTGGAGAAGAGATTTTGGCAGGGTTTGGCCGAGCTTGAAATCTCAAATTGGTGTGAGGATGAGAGGGAGGAGGTGCCCTTTTATAAGGGAGGAGAGGGGTACCTTTGGAATAACTAAAAATATTATTTTATTATAAAGTCAAGTTCGGTTTTAAATAGATCCAAATTGATATATTTAGAAGCTAATGTGGGGATGGGTCGAAATCCTCTAATCCAATAGAATTTAGACAATTTTAGGTTCCTATTTTAACCTTATCATTTAGATTTAACATTAAGTTAAATAATTTTACTTTTACCGTGTCTTCTTGTGCTCTTACACTATAAGGTTAATAAACATACTATAAGAAGCCAAACGAACCCCAAGTTGTTTATTATTAATATATATAACCTTATATAAGTCATTTTTCCGAACCTTAGATTTTTCGGAATAAAATAACAATTAATAATATAATATATTTTTTTAAGCTATTTTATGTCAATTTTGACACTATTTAGTAATTGATTTTTGTGAAAATCATAACAGAATGATACGTTCGAACAAAGTTAATTAAATAAATACTAACATGTCATAATAACCTATAAAATTAGTGGAATTCATAAAAAGTCTCAAATTATATTTATTTGGGTATTTACAACATCAATTATGTCAATATTTCATTAATAAGATAATTACTACATCATCATTGTGTCATAAATAAATTAAATTATATAATGTCTAAAAATTACAAATAAAATACCATTATATAGGAAAGCTTTTTAGCTTTCTAATTAATATTTATAGTCGAATTTATCTTATGTATAACCCCATATTAAAAATGATTTACTTATTAAACGTTGATTTTAACTATTTTAACTATTCATTAAATAAAATAATATTAAATGTCATAATGTAATCCAAGTGGACCTAAATGGTCATATTATATTCATAAGGTATTTTTTGGTCGAATAAAACTTATCCAATAGAATTAGGAAATTTGTTAGGGTAATAGTAATATCATATTTACCCTTAGTTACCCTATTTACTATTAACCACGGTAAAAAAAGAAAAAAGTTACTATTCAACAAAAAATTATTTTTATCTCATTGAACCACATTTTACTTAATGATATCAACCGTGTCTGTTGGATTTTCAAAATTCCATTCACAGAAGCGGTAAAATTAATTTTTATGCAAAATTCAGTTTTTAACCTACCACTTAGTGGTTTCACTATTCATCAAAAATTGAAGTTTTTCAGAAAAATGCCAAAATTTCACCCTAAGATATAATTTATATTCCGAATTCAAAAATGATTTCTATTTTAAAAAATACCCATCATATAAGTTGCATTAATTAATTTTATAATTAATTTCCGCTGTCACAACAAATAGCGTGTTTTTAAGAGATAATAACTATCAAAAGATTGACACTTGTTTATAACTGGTTTAAATGTGAAATTACATCCAATGACCAAAATTGTATTAAATTGTAAAAATATATTCTAAATATACTTTAAAACCACTCAAATTAATAATTTATCACCATTAATTATTTCGATTAAAAAATTTGTTTTTAATTAAAATTTAGTAATTTCCACTATTCATCAGAATATGAAAGTTATCCGAAAAGTACCAAAATTTCACCTTAGGCTAAATTCAAAACTCTAAATCCATAAATTAAGTCCATTTTGAAAAATAAAATTTACAAAATTTCAAAAAGTGGTTATTACTGTTCATAACGGCCAGTTTTAATAATATCTTAATAGCATATCGTTGTTTAGCGAAACTTGGTGTTGCGTACAACACACGCTATCGTGGAAGGTCACGATTGCGTGTAATTCAAGCCAGGTCAGAGATGTGTGTTCTGAAAGTCCCTTTTGGTGTAGCGTATAACACAAGACATTAATGAAATAAAAAATAATATTTTTTATAAAATCTCGGGGTGTTACACTACTCACAATTACTCATTAGATTCTATGTTGTTTCTCATCACCTATGATATTTTTCATCACCTACCATTTATTTAATTTTGGTAGACTCCTCGTGATGTTAATAATTATTTGTCCAGTATTTCCATATGTCACCCCATATTCTATTTCAAAAGAAGGATATTTTTATTTTAGATACAAATTTCTTCCATTTCCCTAAAAAACTATTGAAGCAACTAAAAAATTAATATTAAATTCCTGTAATTTTTTTTGATAAATGAAAATTTTTAGTTTTAGTTTAAAAATATTAATTAATAATATAATATATATTATATTTAAAAAATATTTATTAATGACTAGTTTTTTTACTACTATTAATTACATGAAAATTGAATAATACGTAGGAACTTCCATAGAATATATATTCAATGATATTTACTGAGATAATCCATGAAGAATATTCAATATAATTTATGTTCATTAGATATATTCCTAGATAATTATTTTACAACCACAACCAAAGATATTTCTTTTTTATATCATTTTTATGCTAACCGACATTTTCTAAAATGATATATTGTGAAATTCTATATATTTACCTACAAAATGGATATTGATTATCAAAATTATATTATGAGTTTTCATGGAAAGATGATGGTTGGTGATTATAATTTCATTTAAAATATTAACATAATAAATATCCTTATGATTATATAATTTAAAATATGGAGTATAACTTAAAATTAAAGAAATCAACCAACAAAAAAATAATTATAAACATTTTTTAAATTAGATGAAGATTCATGGAAGTATATGTGCTCTTAATGTGAGTAATTTTTTAAATTATCATTTATTTTATAAAAAAGTCCATATTAAAAGTTTTCATGGGATCGATGACATGAAAAATTATGTACTTCCAATTTTTTTCAGAGGTATTTTACTAATGAATCAATATTACATACCTCAATTTAAAAGGTTCTAGGGGTTATCAATAAACATGGATTTGATTTCAAGGAATACATTTCAATGAAAATTACCCAAATTATAGTTCTTAGACGTAGAAAAATACTCATGTTGGTAGAATTATAAAATTAATTAATGATAAATAATGTACCAATAATGTTTTTTCATAAATTCCTTTGATACCAAGTATTAAAATGCTATTTATACCAACTAAAATTTCCACATTCATAACATAAAATGATCGTGAGATAATTAAATATATTAAATTTAATTTATTCAATGGATTCATATGATTATAATGATTTTATTGATAACACTCTTTTACTTACAAGTGGTCCATTAAATATTATGTTAATATATAAAAATATGGGTTTAATCGACTAGGAATGAAGCCTATTTAGTATAGCATTTGACTTGTTGTTTTGATTATTTATAATTTTTCCTCAATGTTTATATACGAACCAGTTGTATTTTATTATTGGATTGAATAAAACCCTCCTTATATCACCTAGAAATGATATTTATGAATATTTAGAGCTTATAATATATGATTTGAATGTATCATGTATTTTTGGTATATTAACATTAAATTCTTAAAAATGATTCATTTATATTAAATAAATATTAAATGTGCAAAAATAAGGAGTTTAATACATATAGTAATGTATTCGGTTGTATAAAAATGTTTATAAATGAAGAAAAAATATACAATATTTAAAGATGTTCATTACACTTTAGAAAAAAGAATTAAATATTTTATATGGGTCATTGATGCATCTTGGCTCAAATTCATAAGTTTCCCCAACATAAAAAGGTAATTAATAGGGAAATAGAATCCAATATTTCACCTAAATCACATAATGGATTATAATTTATGTATAAGTTGGAAGGGTTGGGTGAAAAATTAGGGAAAAAATATTATGTGTAGAAAACATAATAAATAAAAGAGATATGATTTTGTTCTATGGAAAAAGAAAAATATTTTTAACTCCTATATTAAGAGACACTTATTTTATGACATAATTTGGTAGTTATATATATAGAAAATATTGCCTCTAATAGTTTATTTAGAAGGGAATTTGAATTCCAGGGGAAAATAATTTTTTTATAATATTAACTTGAATTCATTGATTTAAATATTATCATGGTCTTCACTATTGTAAGAATTGATGTTTAACATATCTACTTGCATCATGGATTATATTGATAAATAGTGAAAAAAATGAAATGATAAGTGTATTGGCCATAATAAAATTTCCAAAAGATAATTCTTCATACATTGAGGGGAAAATACATGTTAATTTTCTTCCATTTTTTTATTATTATCAATAATTGATACATATTATAACAAACCATGATTTTGAATCTTTTAAAATACAAATTTTGTTCCACAACATGTGCCACACACTACACCCAATGCAATTAAACAAAAAAGTAAATAAAAAATACATTATTAATAAGGCCATAATAAAAACTAATATGGTAGACCATTAATTTTTATAACCTTTAGAAGGTAAATCATTAAGATTGGTGAAAATTTAAATGGGTATTTTTAATAAAATTCGTTTTTGTTTATATTATAAATTTTCTTTAAAGAATAAAATTTTTAAATTTTTAGAATTATAATTTATTGAATTAAAATTCATTTCCTAATTCTTTACAATAATATTATCAAATGGTGAATTTATAAAATACTAAATTTTTTAGGTTAATAGTAATTAAATACCAATTTTTCTAATGTGATCACATTTTTTAAATTATTTTTTTATATAAATACATTAAATTATTTTGATATCCTATTAATAAAAACATATAATTTTTAAATTATAATAAAAAATTTTACCATATTGTGATGAATTTATTAAAATGTTCTTATCTTTTTGAAAATTTATGTAGCATTTTAATGAAAACTATTTTTTCCTATTTTTGTATAATTAATTATAACAGGATGAAATGAAGTTCTTGATTTATTTTATTCATAAATATATAATATTTGAATTATATTTTTTTTAACAAAATTTATAGGAATCAATTTTGTTGATAATTTCATCCCAATAATAAATCATTTTTTTAATAATGAACTTTTCCAAGAAATGGGTTTTAAACACTAAAATTTAGATTTATTTACCTACACATATAAAATATAATCTGATAAATTCATTATTATATTTTAGATAATAATTTTCCTAATATTATAATATATAAAATTTAATTTTTTGGTATAAAAATAATTTTTTTATGATTAATGCTAACTAACATGTTAATGGTGAAATAATTATTTTAAAATTACATGTATATTAATATCATTGAATTAATATAAAAATAATTAAATTCAAATACATTAAATAAGGAATATAATATTATTTATAAACACATAAATAAATATATTAACCATAATTTAATTTTTAATAAATATTAAATAAAATTAATAATCCAAACTCATGAAATTATCATTTTTCTACTAAAATAGCTTTTCTAAAAATTATTTATTATAATTTAAAAGTTAATTTCATGATATTTATAAATTAACTTGGATTAAATATTGGATAAATTCATTTCCATGACACACAATTTTCTTTATATGTGTTATTTTTTATGCTAAATGAAAACTAAAATCACTTACATGAACACTAGTAACCTAGTTCAAACTTAAATGAGTAAAATGTAAAAACATAATGGTAAAACCCTATAAAATATTTCAAAACTGTGTGTAAACATATGGTTGTCCCTTTTGAGACCCAAAGATACCCCACACTTAATTATTTGGATATTTTGGAGCCATTGACATAGGAATAGTTTTATGGTAATATTAAAATATAAAGGATGTTTCTAGAAGTACCATTTTCCTCACTTATGAAAGGGGATCACTTACACCCATTAAAATACAAACCTATCTCATAGATTCCTATGAAATACTCTTCAATTATACATTAACTAGAACACTATCCCAAAATCATATTCCCCATTTAAATCATAGTAATCCTAAGACCTTCATTTTTAAAAGAAATTGAAAGGAAAAATCAAATCTCCAATGAGTATAAGCTATCAGAAAATAATAAAATAAATAATGTATTTGTTTATTGTCTCAAGTTTAGTTTCATTTAGGCATAATTTAATCTTATAGAACTATTTATACATGATTTGATATAGCTATTACTCTATTTCTTTCATATATGATAAATATCATTCGTTAAATTATATATGAAGTTCTATTTCATGGTATACTAATCTTGTATGTTTGATTCTTATGATATAATTACCATAAATATATTTATATCAATTTAATTTCATTGAGACATGTCTATTTTATAAACCATGTTTATATTTTTATGGCGTACTTACCACCAAATTTTAATTTTTATATCATGGTTATCTTATATTTCATGTTATTCAATGTTCAATTTAATGTTATATTTCTCATGGGGTTTTTATTAAAATTTACGTTGATTGTGAGGTGTTTTTGTGACACAAATGTTTTCCTTGGTCCACAATAAATTTTTTCTACCTATAATATTTCAATATTGTACTATTATACCATATAATGATCATATATTTTATTTTCACCTAATTTTTTGTGGAAATAATGTTTCACATCTAAGTGTTTTAACTTTATGATTATTATTTTTCCAAGATACATTTTTTTAAGAATAATTATCATTTATTTTAATGTATTTTCCTTTATTATAAATGTTTTTAACTCCCAACCATGTTCTACTTTCCCTAGTAGAAACTGGGTTTTTTTGTCTCTAATGATCCTTTTTATCACCTTTGTTAATTTTAAAACAATGGTTTCTTCATCTTTTTAATGTTGTGGATTTTAAATATGGTTATATAAAAATTTTAAAAGGTTTTAATATCCTTTAAAAATAAAAGTTTTTTCATCCACTACATATTTCCTTTTCAGGAAATATATATCTCTTCTGAGTTCACAATAATAAATATATTATTAATGTAAAATATTTCAATGTATTTTTACTGACATTATGTCTTTCTAATGACTCCATTATCAAATAATATTTCAAAAGTAAAAGTTGTCAACATATTTTCGCTTCTGATTTTTGAAAAATTTCTATCCTTTTCATGTCCCCATTATTAAACACTATTTTAAAATTAAAATATTTCAATGTATTTTAAATTATCCTTTTTAAAAACATTATGTATTTTCAATTATATACTATTTTTAACTATTTATAATATTATTTTAAAACTCTCCTTTTCCCTTCATAAAATTATTTTTCCGATTTTGTTTTCTAAAGGGATTTTTGAATACTTATTTAATTTAAAATATTTCTACCCTATAAGGTTGATATTTCATGTGGTGATGTTTTGATCACACTTTATCTGTTGTTATGATATTATTTATTTTGGAAAATTATTTTTTTTATGTTTTATGATTTCATAAGTTGATTTTATGTTCTGTTTTTTGATTTTAGAGGGTACCCACTCTTTTTCCATGGGTTATTTATGGGATGATTAATGTTTGATTTTAATATGGAATGTGTATGTATGGATGTTGATTTTTGTACTCTTATATAACCATCCAGTGCCTTGTCTATTTTTACCTATCACATGACACTATGTAAGGTTGTGTTAATGAGGTTCCAAATACTTTTTCACAACTTTGTTTTGCACATGAGATATTGGGATCCTTGTTCGCAATTTTGTTATTTGAATGAGATGCAGGAAATTTTGTACACAAGTTTTTTGTTTGAATGATATAGAGGAATCTTACTTCACAGTTTTTTAGTGTGAATGAGAATTGGGAATATTTTTTTCAAATTTATTCTATGACTGAGATATGGGAAACATTGTTCATAATTAAACCGTGTAAATGATATATGCAAGATGTGTTCACAAGTTGTTGTGTGAATGGGATGGATAAATATTTATCAATAATATTTTCAATGCCTAGGATAGTTCCACATTTCAATTTTGTTTATCAAGCTATTCCAAATTTTCATGATTCATTTTTTTTAACATAATGAATTTTTTTCATGATTATGCATTATTTTTTATGTATTCAACATTTTATTCATGGTTACACATTTTATGATTGTTGATATATTTTTTGAACCAGGTAAAATCTTATATTTTTAAATAATGATATTTTTTTCTTACATTTTTCAATCATGTTTTATGATTGTTATCCATTTTATTCTAATATTTTGTTAATGTATTTTTATTTTTTTTCATATTCTATTTCCTGATTATGATATAATCTTTTATGATATGTCATTTTTCTTTACTAAGTGTTCGAGCTAAACCTTTTCATAGGTTTCAATGAACAAGTTTATAAAGAAAATTATATCATGTGAGATGTATATAATGGGTTTATAGGAACATGGTTATGGATAAATGTTCACAAGTGTTGTAACAAAGGTGTTTGTATATCTAATATCTAAGACACTAAACCTTTTTTCTTCAGGTTATAAAACTACATGTGATTTTTATTATTTAAATCATGATACTAATATACCATTTATTTCTTAAAAATAATGGGTTACTATAGTTGGTATCCAAGTAGGGATAACCTATTTTGTAAATTATTTTTTATAAATTTTCCAAAATACAATGTGAAAATTGTTAGGTGTGAGTCTAAGAATAGGATAACATATCAATGTTTTAGTAGAGTATATATTTTTTGGTTCTTATAGAAATTAAAACCTCTTCAATATTCTACAAGTAGACATAATTTTCACATAGATACATCTAGGGGTAATAACACTAAAAAGAGTTTTTCAAGTATATCATTACCATCATCTTGGTCCATGGTGAATGTGCCCTTACTATTCACCTGGTGGGACACTCCCGAGGGATATGCTTTAGTTAATCACATTAACCATTATCAAGGATTAAAATATATATAGAAATATTATCCTGGATAACCTAGATAAAAAAAAGAGATTCAAATGTTAATGTACACACATCATTTATGAAATCCCTATTTTATGTTTATAGTTTCCTTTTATGAACAATATTTAATTTATTTATAATCATCTCCAATTTTACTTTGGTTATAGTAATTGATAGGGCCCAAAAGAACCATGTTAAAAATTGGGGAAATAAATTTTTTTGAAATTGTCACAATGGGTGACCTAATGAGATTGGGAACAGAATGAAAAACCGCATGAAAAGCTCACTCAACTATCTCAAGATATAAGAAACAACACAAGTATTGTTCAAATACTGAATACACCAAGGAGGGTGAAAAGTTTTATCATGTAATTTGTGAGACCACGTATACCCTCTTGTAATTGTTATTATAATTCACTAGTTTCTATTTAGTGGTTTATTGAAATGAAAAATATATATTTTATTGACTAGTTCCCATAACATGGGAAGGTTGTTCTGGAAGTCTATCATTTATATATTGATACTGAATAGTGGTGGATTCCAATTAAAAATATCATAGAAAATGAGGAATTAGACTTTATGGATTAGTAAGAGTTCATGAAGATATTTTCCCCAATTATTTTCCATGGATCCTTTACATAAAAATGGAGGTGAAATTCATGTAATTTAAGAAAAAATGATGAATCTATTGGATTATATGAAGAAAATTTCTCAGTACTCACAATTTATTCCTTTGGTACCATATATGATACTGAGAGAAAAACTAATCACTTATTTATTGGCATAAAACATATCCTTCAAACGGAATTATCCATTACGTACATAATAATTTTCCATAATGTCATTTTATGTGCGCTTATGGTTGAAATGGAATCTAGAAACACTCATTATCCTAGTTTTTCTTAAAAAAGAAAAGGAAAATGGATTCCCATGGGGACTGACAGATTAATCACACAGAGGTTAGAAATGCCAATCACCTATAGGAAACAATTATAGGTAGAATCACACATGTACTTTCGTAAAAGGACAATTTAGTGTTTTAAGTAGGTGAATAAGGTCTATAGAGATCATTATTACCATAAGAAAATAGGAAACATGATGGAGGAAAAGAATATCTAATGATTCAACTAAAATAACTATAGGATTTATGCAAACTAATTCCACAATCGAGGGGCTATCGAAGAAAATAGAACTCAAAAACCTATAAAAATGAACAAGGATAGTCCTTTGAATTAACTACCCTAGAAGTGGACTATAGTAATTAAGTAACAATTATCCTCCACTCAAAATATGTGGATGCATTGTTGGAGTTTTTTTTAGTTCCCTATTTTATCATGGATGTCTGAATGAGAGTTAAATCGCTAACCTAAGTATTTTATTATCATGGAAAACCTCAAGTTTTATTTTTGTTATATCTGAGTCTGATATTTATTATAATATTATTTATTATAATCTTATTAGTTCTTAAATTAGATAAATTTAATGTGACACTAGGAATTAAATATTTATCTCCACATGGAACGAACATTAATTAGTGAAAGGATGGCCATAAAATCTCTAGATAAATTAATATTGATGGTTTTCTATATCAAATGGTTATAAAGAAACTCAATTTTTGGATATGCCTTGTAGGATGGAATATATATGTATCATAATCTCACTATAATTATTAAGTTTGATACCATATTTGAAATTTACTCTTGATTCATATCTATATAATAGATAACCTTAACCATATACATTATTAAGTGATATTTAAAATTGTGGTGACACAATATATTTAACAGGGGTAGAATGTAACGACCTTATATTTTAGATCCTTTAAAATACAAAAAAAATTATATAACTTATTTCACCAACATCACAAAATATAAAAAAACCACAACATATTAAAAATAATTTATTAATAAATATATAACAAACACCAATATGGTAAAACAATAATAATTTTATCCCTTATAAAGTAAATAAAAAATATGGTTTTATATTAAAAGGGGATAGTTGTAATAAGAGTCATTTTCTTTATATTTTATATTTTATATAAAAAATATAAATTTAAAAAAATCAGTTAATATTTGATAATGAAAAATTAATTTTTGAGTTTTCCAAAAAATTATCTTGAGATATATTTTCTCTAGTTTCAAAAAATAATCTATTTTTAGTTAAATAGTAAATAAATACATATTTTCCCAACATTGTTACTTTAATGAAATTATTTTATTAAATGAATACATAAATGTTTTTAAAAAAACTTTTAAGGTTTTTTATTATAATGTGTAATAAATGATTTTAAAATACTATGATGAATTTATAAACAAATTCTCAATATTTTGAAAATTTATTTTATATTTTAAGGAAAACTAGATATATACTATCTTGTTTAATTAATTATAACATGATGAAATGAAGTTATTTATTTATTTCTTTATTAAATAAATACTCATTGGTTTATTGGAATTAATCCCCTTGATAATTATATCCAAATTATAAATCATTTGTTTAAAAACTAAATTTTTCAAAAAATGTTTTTTATGTGATAAAGATATTATTAATTTTAATACACATAAAAAGATGATTTTATAAATTTATTCATATATTTGAGATGATAATTATTGTTATTTTTAATACGGCCAATTTCATTTTTAGGTATATAATTTAGACTGTTAGGATTAATGATAATTACTATGATAATAGTGAAACAAAATTTTAATATTATTATTTATGAAGATAATGGAATTCATATAATATTAAATACTTTAAATATAGAATATAGTATGATAAATAAACAAAAAAATATATATATTAAAAATCAATGAATTTTTAATAAATAGTAAATATGATTAAGAATTCATAATGCTCAAAATATCATTTGTCCACTAAAACAGTTTTCTACACATTATATATTTTAATTTTAATATAAATTTAATAAAATCTTTAAAATATAGTTTGTTTAAATAGAAATTATATTTATTTTCATAACACCCAAATTTTATTATATCAGTTATGTTTTATTCTTACAAAAATAAAAATTTACATAGATAAAAACTAGTAAACTAGTTTAAAAGTAAACGAGTAAAATTTAAAGAATTATGGTAAACCCCTATAACAAAATTAAAACATTAGTGGAAATAGATGGTTGTTCCTCGATCAACCAAAATATACCCCACACTCAATTATTTCATAATTTTGGAGTCATTGAATTTTCAAATGATTTGTGGAATTATTAAAAAATAAATGGTGTATCCAAAAGTGCTCTTTTCCTCTCTTATAGTAAGGGATAAGTCACGCCCTTTCAAAAACACACATCTCATTCGAATTACTCATTGATAATTTCTCCTTATAATATTTCAATAAACCTATCCAAATAAAATAAACAATCAGTGACTCATAGTTATCCTAAACCCCTCAATTACAATGTAAATTTTAATGAAAAATCAAGTATCCAATGATTTTATATTTTCATAAACTAAACATTGAAATAAGGTAATGGCTTGTTGTATCAAGATCACATTGGTTGAGGCATGATTTTATTTTTTAAGCCTGTATCTATGTTATTTCATATATCTACTTCCCTCTTTATTTCATGTAGAACTAATATCATTCCTTAAATTATATTTTAAGTCCAACTTCATGGTATCCCTCAATTTCCACATGATTCTTATGATACCATTAACATAAGGGTTTCTATCTAAATTTACATTCAATGATACATGTATATATTATAAATAATTTTTACCATTTTATAGAATAATTATCACCAAATTATAATTATTATATCATAATTATATTAAATTTCCTGATATTTAATGTTTACCTTCATGATATCCTTCTCATGGGGTTTTGATGCAAAAGTTACAAAGGTGGTAAGTGGTTTTTCTGACTCAAATGTTTTCCATGGGTCATAATCACTTTTATTGGGCTATAATAATTCATGTTTATCTATTATACCATATTTTAATGTTATATAGTGAACCTCCCCTTCTCATTGCCTTAAGATGGAGGAATGGTGTTACATGGCCTTAAGAGACATCCCCAAGACTCTAAAGGCTGGAAAAAAATGTCGAACGGCCTCCATACATATGGGGGATGATTTTTTACATTAAAAAAAACACTAACCAAAACATCCATATCAAAACAAAAAAAAATATGACTATGATAACAACGAAGTAAAAATAAACATTTTATTTATAAAAGTCATAATGAACAAGTGACACAACATAAGAATACAATATAAAAGTAAACAATAGAAGAAAAACTAGTAACATTAAAATACAACAACAATACTCAAAGATTCACAATATCTATTCTCAAACTTCACCAAAAAACCATATTACCATGAAGTAGTACTAAATATGTTTGATACATTACCTTTAACCTTACCTTAATAGATGGCATCTGCAAAATAACCAAAGTGCTAAGGCATGTGTGATTACTAAAACTCAATATGTTTACCCCAATAAATTTAAAACTCATGATACTAGGATATAAAATTTTAGAAACAATTATAAAAAAAATTATATAAAACAATGTCTAAAACAATTTATACTAATGTATAAACAAAAGAGATATAAAACAGTTTTCCAAGGAATGCACATAAAAAATTCTTTCAATCATTTCACATTCCATTTTGGAATAACCCCTTACATTACACAAAACCATACATAAAACCATTCAAGAAATCCATGTAACTCTCTATAATGGCGATTGGTGAGTCATAATTCCACTAAGATGTCTCATAGTGGATTAATTTGATGGGGGAACTTCAAACCCTTATCCATCCAAAACTTTTTATGGGGGTACTTTACTCTCTTATCCATCCCAACGCATTTGAACACATGCCACAAAACCATGAAAAATTAAAGCATGTTCAAAATAGTTCAAAAAAGATTTTTCTATTCAAATTAAAAAAATTCCATGTAGCACAAATATCAATTAATTTAAAATCAAAATATTAAAATCATATTATTGAAAACATTATCCAATAACGCATCAAATTTAAAATCTAAAAAAACTATACTCAAGATGGTTTTAACAATAATTTTAAAGTTGGTAAATGATCAATTAAAATGAAGGATAACAATCTGAAACTAAACCTTCATGTTCAAAAAAAAAAATAGAAGTCGGGAGTGAAGCCACATACCTCAAGAGTTTTGGAAAAAATAATAAATGACATGAAAAACATCACAAAACTAGTTTGAGTCTCCAAGAAACCTCCTTGGATCTCTTCCCTTGTCAACAAAAGACCAAATATAATCATATGTTTCATCTATAACATTATATCCACTCACAACGGGTGTATATCTTTGAAACTAATAGAGATAGAGACATAGATCTAAGAAAACAAAAAGAACAGTCAAGAATAATGACTTAAAAAGATAATCGAGCATCAACGCACCAAGTAAAGGCTCTGGATCGATTCCAATTTTCTTGGGAGAGGTTCTACAACCTTTGAGAGACCAAAATCCCAGGTTTGGGCCATTTTTAGGAAAAAATAGGTACATAGAGGTAAAAACGAGTTAGATCCACAATTTAAGTTTCTAAATTTGACCTGAGCATGGTTTAGTCACACAGTTAGATAAACCTGGTGCTATTCATGCTGTTGTTACTACCTTAAGGGATACCTTTCACTGTTTCTTATCACATTTCACAAACTGTGTGGCAACCAAGCTGAATCCACTTCCTCAAAAAGACCAAATCCAACTCTAAATGTGCATAGTATCTACTAGAAAAATGAACGTTATGGAAAAAATGTGTGTCACCTATGCACCTTCTCTGTTTTCTGTTACCTCTCTATGCACCATTACCTGCAAGTGTTTCACAGATTCTAAAAACCATGTGCTGAACTTTTACATATATAAAATCCCCAAAAACTCTCAAAAAAATTCACTAAACTCTACCAAACATTGCCCTTATAATTTATATACTTAAAAAGAAAAAACAACATATTGCATAACAAAAACTATGGGTGCTTTTGACAACCCTACTTTTTATTACAAAATTAAAAATGATTTATTACATAAAACATCACTTTATACAACAAAAAAGACCGATAGGTTTAGTGTCTTTGGGGCTTAGGATCATTACATAAAACTTAAAACATGAAATACAACATCTTTATTGAAAACTTCCTTTACATGACCACTACATTCCTTGTACTTAGCATTGCATGGGAAAACCTGATGACATGCATAAGAAAAGGGTGAGCTATAAAGCCCTGTAAGGGAGTACACATGGAATAACATGAGGAGTAAAATACATGTTAGAAAATAGGCATATCAATAGATCATAAAAGAAACATGAACATAATTGGCATGATAACACATGATAATCATAACATGGAAATGTGGCAACAACACTTTTCATGGAATTAGCATGAGCCAAGGCTCATTGCATATGGAGCATGAGAAAATACTCATTGCACAAAAAGCACGAGTAAAACCTCGATGCACTTGAATTATCATGATTCAACACTCATTGCACCTGACATATCATGATACTATACTTTACCCAATGCATTGGAGCGCTATAAGGGCTCACCATTCTTAAACATTTCATTTCATGCATAAGTGTGCCACATGGATTCATAAAACATAAACATTTATTCCACGATAAAGGAATGTGGAATTAATCCATGAAACTTTTTAATCAATAAGTAAAGGTTCATAAAGTTGGATACCCTTGATGGAGAAATGGGCATGGTATCCACTACACAATGGCATTGGCTTAGAAAATCGGTGCGATTTCGGCAGTGTAACAGCGTGACATAAGAATTCATAAAAATGGTTGATGAGAGAGAAAGGGGTTCCTCATCATATTTACAGTTAATGGACAGCAACGAGGTCATATAGATACATTTCCCAACAATTGTAATGGAATTTAGATTCATGATACAAAATTATTGCTTGAATGTAAAAGAAAAGAGAGAAGTTCCTTTCGGAATTTCGGCATAGTAACGGGTGTACATGGGAGGAATTTAATGAGAGAGAAAGGGGTCTCCCATCATTCAAACATAAAGAGGGAAGTATTAGGGAGGTGTGAAACCATACCCCAATATTCATAATTTAAATTAAAAGGGAAAAACAACTTAAAGAAAATTGACAAAAATGAGAAAGGAAGAAAAAACCCTTACTTGGAAGTGTGCTTCCAAAGGCTAGAGAGAGGCTTGAGAGAGGCTTCTTGGGAGCTTGGGGCACCTTGGGAGGATTATAGAGAGAGTTGGGCAGAGGTTGGACGAACTCCAAAGGCTTTGAGTGTGAAAGAAGTGGGAGCTTGGGTGGGTTTATATAGGAAAGGTGAGGGAATTATTTATTATTTATGTTCGGGTCCCTTACATTAAATTAATCCAAACCACAAACCATCCCATAGTTTTTGCCCATGGTTTTTGGAAAAGGGAATAGGAAAACAATATTTTATAAGTCCAAAGTCCGAACTTCTTAAAATTTTAGGGTTTCTTATGTGTAGGTGAGTCATACTCCCATGGAAATTAATTTAAAAAGGCAAGTTGTTGAATAAGTCTTGAGGGGTCCATTAATGCTTTGAAAAGTAAGTCAAACAAACCCAAAATCACATTATATTATTGTTAAAACATATATTGGCCGAAAAAAATATTATAGTATTTTATTACATCACTATTGGGTCATTATGATGTTATAAAACAAATTATATATTTAAAAGGTATTTAATTTTTACCCAAAAATTTGACTGTCTCAGAAAATTATGAAAAATTCACAATTGGATAATTTCGACATCCTGATTCCAGAAATAAAATTTATTTTATCTAAATAATTTTTTAAATATTTTAATTTTCTCTTTTAAAATAAAAATCGACATTTATCGAAAATTCACGGGTTTTGACAGAAATGGCTTTCAAACCTTAATAAAATTTTTAATTGCATTTACAAAATTATAAGATAATTTATATTTTATAAAAATTAATTTAATAATATTATTATTATTTTATTAAATTATTATTTAATTCAAAAATACCTTAATTTAATAAAATAGATTTCTTAATTAAATAATAACTAAAAACACCATTTGTACTTTAAAAACTATTTACAATGTATCAAAAATGACTAGAAGTTATATTCATTATTATATACAAAAATAATTTACATGAACATAGTACTACTTATTTGTTACAAAACCCCGTAAAACAGTCGCATAAGACCTAAGGGTAAGGTGTGCGATGGTGACAAACTCTTGGGGTGGCTCAGATAACATCGCTCGAGTGGTAATTTTAATCAACTTCCACTTTTCCCGTAGACGGCCACGTTCGAGCTTGACATGATGAAGCTCAGCTTGGGCTTGGTCAAGAGAGAAGCCCAAAGATGCCACCTCTTTTCCAAGCTCTGAAAAAAGTGCTTCATATGGGGCAATTCTACTGGATGAGGCCATCACTTCCTTTGTCTGAGTAAATTAGATTTGTTAAAGTCCTATATTTATACTAATCATGTGATCACGGTTCAACGACTATATTAGCAACAGTCAAAATTTTTAACATAAACCCAAGGAAGTTGACTTTTTATATAAACATAAAGAGACATTTAATTAGATCAAGGGGGATTTCCATTAATGAAACTTTGGGTCGTTACAATATTCCTCCCTTAAGAAATTTCTCCCTCAAAATTTTTCTTTTCCCACACTAAAACAGATGTGGGTAACTCAGCTTCATCATTTCCTCCAATTCCCAAGTCACTTCTTCAAACTTGTGGTTTCTCCACAACTCCTTGACGGGGGGCATTGTCTTATTTCGTAGAACTTTTTCTCTACAATCTATGATCTTCACTGGTTTCTCCTCATAAGAAATATCATCTTCCAATTGTACCACCTCAGAAGAGAGTACATGTGAAGGGTCTGGTATGTACTTCTTTAAGAGGGATACATGAAAGACATAATGTACTTTGGCCATGGCAAGTGGAAGTGCTAGTCAATAGGCCACAGCCCCGACACGATCAAGAATCTCAAAGGGGCCGATGTACCTTGTACTTAACTTCCCTTTCCTTCCAAACCTCATGAACTTCTTCCATGGAGATATGCGTAGAAACACCATGTCTCCAACTTTAAACTCAATGTCTCGTCGACGATTATCTGCGTAACTCTTCTGTTGACTCTGAGCTGCCTTGATATGCTGTTGAATGGTTTTAACCTTCTCCACCATTTCCTCGGCCATTTCTGGTCCAAGTAGCTTACATTCACCATCCTCATCACAACATGTCGGTGTTCTGCACCTTTTCCCATATAGGGCTTCATATGGTTCCATCTGGATGCTTGAGTGGAAACTATTGTTATAAGAGAACTCAACAAGAGGAAGATGTTTATCCCATCCTCCTTTAAAGTCCATTGAACATGCTCTCAACATATCCTCAAGTGTCTGGATAGTCCGCTCGGATTGGCCATCAGTTTGAGTATGATAGGCCATACTGAAATTTAGTTCAGTATTCAGAGCATGTTGAAGACTCTTCCAAAAAATAGAGGTGAATCTTGGATCTCGATCAGACACAATAGATAGTGGTACTCCATGCAACCATACGACTTCCCTAATATATATTTGTACCAGTTGATCCAAAGAGAAATCCTCCCAAATAGCAATGAAGTGTGAAGTCTTTGTAAGACGATCCACAACAACCCATATTGCATTGTTGCCTTTGGATGTCCTCGGAAGTCCGGTGACAAAGTCTATGGTGATGTTCTCCCATTTCCATTCTGGTATGGGAAATGGTTGCATCATCCCCTTTGACTTCTGCCTCTATTCCTTCACTTGCTGACACACCAGGCACTTTGATGTATATTTAGTGATCTCCTTCTTCATATTATCCCACCAAAATATTTCTCGGAGATCTCGATACATCTTTGTGCTCCCTGGGTGAATAAAGAAATTTGAACTATGTGCATCATCCAAAAGTTCCTTCTTTAGCTATGGATTTGATGGAACACATAGTCTTTTCCCAAACCGCACAATTCCTACCTCATTAACATTAAACTTCGTGGATTTCCCCTTTTTGATAGCTTCCACTTTTTCTTGATTTCCCACATCATCATTTTGAGCATCCTTTAACCGTTACAAAAGAGATGGTTGAGCAAAAATTTGTGAAAGTATTGATGATGTTCCCTTTTCTATGATTCCCATGTCCATCTTCATCATGTATAAGAAGATTGGATCCTTCTCAATTCTCATCATTGACAGAATCGCTGGGTCCTTTCTACTTAGGGTATCTTCCACCTTGTTCGCTTTCCCAGGGTGGTAATGTATTGAATAGTCATAATCCTTAATGAGCTATATCCATATTCTCTAGCTCATATTAAGCTCTTTCTGTGTGAATATATATTTAAGACTCTTGTGGTCAGTATATATCTCACATTTCTCTCCATAGAGATAATGCCGCAAGATTTTCAAGGCAAAGATCACAGTCGCCAACTCCAGATCATGTGTTGGATAGTTTCGCTCATGGATTTTCAACTTCCTTTAAGAATGGGATATCACTTTATCATTCTGCATCATCACACAGCCTAATCCCTTCTTCAAAGCTTCACTGAATACCACAAAAAGTTCCCCACTTGTGGGTAAAGTGAGCACGGGTGCAGTGATAAGCATGTTTCTCAACTCCTTGAAGCTTTCTTCGCATTCATCACTCCAAGAAAACTTTACTCCCTTCCGATTTAGCTTGGTAAGATGGTTGGACAATCGTAAGAAATTCCTCACAAATCGTCGATAATATCCAGCTAACCCCAAGAAGCTATGGATATCCGTTATTGATGTTGGCATCGACTATCCCTCAATTGCATCTATTTTGGAGGGGTCCACAGATATCCCATTTCTTGTGATGATATGTCCCAAGAATGAGACCTCCTTTAACTAGAACTCACACGTGTTGTACTTTGCATAGATCTTCTCCTTGCGCAAAGTCTCTAGTATAGTTTTTAAATGCTCCTCATGATCCTCCATGGTTTTGGAGTATATTAGAATATCATCTATAAAGACTTCCACAAAATTTTCAAGGTAATCTCTAAAGACTCTATTCATCAAGTCCATGAATATTTCTGGAGCATTGGTGAGTCCGAAAGGCATTACTATGAATTCATAGTGCCCGTATCTTGTACGAAAAGAAATCTTGGGGACATCTTCCTTCTTCACCCTTACTTGATAATATCCCGACTGCAAGTCCACCTTGGAGAAGTATTTTTCTCCACATAGCGGATCAAACTAGTCATCAATTCTTGGGAGAGGATACTTGTTCTTTATGGTGATTTTGTTAAGTTCACGATAATTGAAGCAAAGCCACATTGACCCATCCTTCTTCTTGACGAAGAGGACTGGTGCACCCCATGGTGAAGTACTTGGGCGTATAAACACTTTATCCAAATTCTCCTGTAGTTGTTTCTTCTGCTTTTCAAGCTCAACAACATCCATTCTATATGGAGTCTTGGATATTGGTAATGCACTGGGTATAAGTTCAATTGAGAACTCAACATATCTTCTAGGAGGAAGACCAGGTAGTTCCTCGGGAAACACTTTAGTGAATTCCCTCACAATAGGCATTTCTTCAAGGATGGTTTCTTCCTTGGACTCAATCATCTGAGCCAGATACGCGTGCTCATATGGTAGTAATATCCATGCTTGAGATGATGGAGCTAAAGTAGATTCATCTTCCTCCTTACAATTGTAAATAATCGGGGGTCGATTCTCTATATGGAGTGTGATTTCCCTCTCCCGAAAATTTATGTTGGCACTATATAAAGAAATACAATGCATGCCAATAATTTCATAAAATTCCACTAGAGGGACTATGACGAGGTTTTCCAAGAAATTCAATCCATAGATTATAACAGGGGAGGACTTATATTCTTGGGATGCAATGATTTCCCCATTTTTCGTACTCACCGACATCTTCACTTCCATGATTTGTGGTGGTGCTGGGATTGTTCTACTAAAATTTCGAGATATAAAAGAATGTGTATAACCTGAATCAAAAATTACGTTCGCTATTCTTGAATGAATAACTAGTGTACCTGTCACCACTTCATTGTCGGGGTTCACTTCAGCTGAAGTGATGGAAAATGCTCTTCCTTGTTGCCATGGAGGTTGTTGGTCGCCTCCGAAAACCCTTGGATTAGGGCACTGATTTGCAAAATGACCTAGTTCTTTGCATTTTTAGCATTGAACAACGCATTGAGGTTCGAACGGAGCGTTCCTCTCCTCTGTCGCAGCCGCGGGTCTTTCTTGCGGACAATTAACTGCTAGGTGCCCTTCTCTTCCACACCTGAAGCATTTCCTCTTCCCCTTAAGGCAATTTTTAGGGTGCTTCTTCCCGCACTTTTGGAAATTAGGGTGCTGGATCTTCTTAGCATCATTGGATTTATCCATCGGACCACCAGAATTGAATTCCACCTTACGCTTCTTGTCCCCATGATACCCCTGTGATTCCCCGATCTCTATTTCGACCTTGAGGGCACATTAGACAATTTCCTCATAGCTTTCGAAGTCATGGATCTCTAATTCTTTCCGCAAGCTAGGCTTTAGCCCACCAAAGAAGTGGTAAACTTTGAATTTGGGGGTAACGACAAAGCCGGAAGCGTATCGTGCAATCCTTGTGAAGTTTTCCACGTATGCTCCAACAGATTCTTCATCTTTTTTCTTGAGGTAAAGGAAGTCCCTTTCCATCTTAAGCCTGAGGGTGCACGGAAAATATTTATCAAAAAACATCTTCCGGAAATCCTTCCATTCTAACACCTTGATCTATTCCTTAGGATTCGTATTTTTGATCAAAGTCCACCATTGATCAACTTCACCCTCCATATGATAAGAAGTCAGGAGAACCTTCTCTTGTTCAGAACATTGAAGGAAGAAGAAGATCTTTTCAATGGAGTTGATCCATTGTTCAGCGATCGTGGGATCGTATGATCCACTAAATTTATGAGGCCTTTGCCACATGAAGCTCTCGATAACAACTTATTCCTTCTTAGGGGGTTTGGACGTTCCTCTTGACCCATGTTTCTATTCAAAACTTGAGTTAGGTGAGAGAGAAGTGTGAAAAATTTCGCGATTCCCGCTCTCATAGGAGTTGGCATCTCATTAGTACAATCATCACACTAATCATCACAACGGTTGTTAGCCCGAGTCCTCCTATTACCGACCATTGGCTGGAATAAAAGGAAAGTTATGGGTAACACATAAAGGGTAATCCAAAGACAATAGTTGATGAATTATAAATAAACTATTATTTCCTTAACTCATGAGTCTATATGCTTCAATCTAGGCTTTTTGTGATCTACTTTATAACATATATTTGTAGGGGAATTTTTTTTAATTCCCTTAATAAGGGTTCATACTAAGGTTTTGAATTTATCAAAACATATCCCCTA
This sequence comes from Viscum album, assembly GCA_963277665.1. Lineage (NCBI taxonomy): Eukaryota > Viridiplantae > Streptophyta > Magnoliopsida > Santalales > Viscaceae > Viscum > Viscum album. The sequence goes on along the minus strand of OY728127.1, from coordinate 1,510,596,094 downwards.
GAAGTTTCGTAACCAGGAGTGCAGCAAGCCCCATTGTCGTGCACCAGTTCCCGTTCGAGTCTAGCTCAAAGTGGTGTTTTCGGGTTTTACCCCTAGGATACATCTGTGCCAGAGCCGCCTCTACCTGATCGTATCCAGACAGGGATGTATTTGTTTGATAAACCATTTAATCAGTACTTACCAAAACATAGGGATGTTTTTATTATACTTATTCTTGTATTTAAGACTTTACTAGGGTTTCCTAATCCCAAAAATAACTAAACCTATCCTCTGATACCAACTATGAGAGCCCTACTTTTTTTACAAACATAAACATGATTTATTACAAAAACATCACTTGATACAACAAAGAAGATAGAGAGGTTTAGTGTCTTTGGGGCTTAGTATCATTACATAAAAACTTAAAACATGAAATACAACATCTTTATTGAAAACTTCATTTACATGACCACTACATTCCCTCGTACTTAGCATTGCATGGGATAACCTGATGACATGCATAAGAAAAGGGTGAGCTATAAATCCCAGTAAGGGAGTACAAATGGAATAACATGAGGAGTAAAATACATGTTAGAAAATAGGCATATCAATAGAGCATAAAAGAAACATGAACATAAAGGCATGATAATGCATGATAATCATAACATCGAAATGTGGCAACAACACTTTTCATGGAATTAGCATGAGCTAAGGCTCATTGCACATGGAGCATGAGTAAATCCTCATTTCACATAAAGCACGAGTAAAACCTCATTTCACTTGAATTATCATGAGTCAACACTCATTTCACATGACGTATCATGATACTATACTTTACCCAATGCATTGGAGCACTATAAGGGCACACCCTTATTAAACATTTCATTTCACGCATAAGTGTGCCACATGGATCATAAAACATGGATTCATAAAACATAATAATTTATTCCATGATAAGGGAATGTGGAATTAATACATGAAACTTTGTAATCAATAAGTAAAGGTGCATAACGGTGTATACCCTTGATGGAGAAATGGGCATGGTATCCACTACACAATGACATTGGCTTAGAAAATCGGTACGATTTCGACAGCGTAACGGCGTGACATAAGAATTCATAAAAATGGTTGATGAGAGAGAAATGGGTTACACATCATATTTACATGTAATGGAAATTAATTATTTCATATAGATACATGTCCCAACAATTGTAATGGAATTTAGATTCATGATACAAAATTATTTCTTGAATGTAAAAGAAGAGAGAGAAATTCCTTTCAGAATTTTGGCATAGTAACGGGTGTACATGGGAGGTATTTAAGGAGAGATAAATGGGTCTCCCATCATTCAAAAATAAATATGGAAGTATGAGGGAGGTTTGAAACCATACCCTAATATTTATAATTGAAATTAAAATGGAAAAACAACTTAATGAAAATTGACAAAAATGAGAAAGGAAGAAAAAACTCTTACTTGGAAGTGTGCTTCCAAAGGCTAGAGAGAGGCTTGTGAGAGGCTTCTTGGGAGCTTGGGGTACCTTGGGAGGATTCTAGAGAGAGTTGGGCAGAGGTTGGATGAACTCCAAAGGCTTTGCGTGAGGAGGAAGTGGGAGCTTGGGTGGGTTTATATAGGAAAGGTGAGGGAATTCTTATTTATTTAGGTTTGGGTCCCCTTACATTAAATTAATCCAAACCACAAACCATCTCATGGTTTTTGCCCATGGTTTCTGGAAAATGGAAGAATAAAACAATATTTTATAAGGCCAAAGTCCTAAATACTTAAAATATTAGGGTTTCTTATGTGGAGGTGAGTCACACTCCCATGGAAATTAATTTAAAAAGGCAAGGTGTTGAATAAGTCTTGAGGGGCCCATTAATGCTTTGAAAAGTAAGTCAAACAAACCCAAAATCACATTATTTTAATGTTAAAACATATATTGGCCGAAAAAAAATATTATAGTATTTTATTACATCACTATTGAGTCATTAAGATGTCCTAAAACACATTATATATTTAAAAGGTATTTAATTTTTACCCAAAAATTTGACTGTCTCAGAAAATTATGAAAAATTCACTGTTGGATAATTTCGACATCCTGATTCTAGAAATAACATTTATTTTATCTAAATAATTTTCTAAATATTTTAATTTTCACTTTTAAAATAAAAACTGAAATTTAACGAAAATTCACGGGTTTTGACAGAAATGGCTTTCAAACCATAATAAATATTTTAATTGTATTCATAAAATTATAAGATCATTTATATTTATAAAAATTAATTTTATAATAATATTAATATTTTATTAAATTATTATTTAATTCAAAAATCCCTTAATTTAATAAAATAGATTTCTTAATTAAATAATAACTAAAAACACCATTTGTACTTTAAAAACTATTTAAAATGTATCAAAAATGACTAGAAGTTATATTCATTATTATATACAAAAATAATTTAGATGAACATAGTACTAATTATTTGTTACATAACCCCTTAAAAGAGTCGCATAAGACTTAAGGGTAAGGTGTGCGATGGTGACAGACTCTTGGGGTGGCTCGGATAACATCGCTCGAGTGGTAATTTCAATCAACTTCCACTTTTCCCGTAGATAGTCACCTTCGAGCTTGACATGATGAAGCTCAGCTTGGGCTTGGTTAAGAGTGAAGCCCAAAGATGCCAACTCTTTTCTGTGCTCTGAAAAATGGGCTTTATATGGGGAAATTCTATTGGATGAGGCCATCGCATCCTTTGTCTGAGTAAATTGGATTTGTTAAAGTCCTATATTTATACTAATCATGTGATCACTGTTCAATGACTATATTTTCAACGGTCAAAATTCTTAACATAAAACCAAGGAAGTTGACATTTTATATAAACATAAAGAGACATTTAATTATATCAAGAGGGATTTACATTAATAAAATTGTGGGTCGTTACAGTGCTACATTCTACACACCATTATTTTTTCCATCCTCAGAAAGTAGAAAATCATCAGTGATGTAAAACAGTTCTAACCATTTCTCTTTCATTTCCTTATCATGTTCTCGTGTCTATTCTAGAAACTAAGCATGTTTCCATAGGGCCTACGCTAGAAAGATTATTTTTTCATGTAAACATTTCTCTTTCCTATCAACAATATATTCCATGATGTGTACCAATGAAGCATCCTTCTTTATGTCAATGTGATCCCTTCTAACTGCATGGTAAGGATCAGGATGATAATTTTTCAACTGAGATGCATGGAACACATTGTGAACCTCACTGAACTATGGTGTTAATTCCAACATATATGCCTCCTCTCCCTCACGTTCCTGTATCTCAAAAAAGCCTATTTATCTAGGCGATAACTCCACATGATTCCCAAAATTTTGATGTCCAATACGTGGAGAAATCATCAAGAACATATGACCACTCACTGAAAATGACAATGGTCATCGATGATGATACTCATACAATATCTGACAACTTTAATCCATATCCATTCATTCTCTAATCATATAAATCTTATATATTGTTTTGTGGAAAAGGCTGATCCCGACTAGTGAATTCCTACCTTTTTCACCGCAAAATGATTAGAATGATTAGGAATCCCATACAATTACTCAAACGGAGACTAATATATTGAGGTCTGATAGTTGTTGTTATATGATAACTACAACACAGGCACATGATCTTCCCATGATCCACTAAATGTATTAAAAACTCCACAACATGTCCTATAACATTTTTATCATCCTTTCATATTTCCCAAATGGCTAACGATGATACGACGTGCTCATAGTCAATTGTTCCCCATGGTATTTCATTAAGGTTTTCTATAAATCGGAGGAAATCCTCATATATCTATCTAATATGATAAAAAATGGTATTCTATGCCTCTTTAATACATTACGAATGCAGATTTTGGAAAGATTATCCATTGTACAAGTTTCACAAATAAGAATGAAGTGGGATAACTTTTTGAGCCGATCCACAATCACCCATAAGGCATCATGCATTCATACTGTTATTCGGAGACCTATAAAGAAATGCATGTCTATTTTCTCCCATTTAAACATAGGTATAGGTAAATATTGTAACATACATGGTGGTTATTGATGTTTTTCCTTTACTTACCAACAATTTAAGCATCTATAAAATACTCATCCACCTTCCCATTCATGTCGATCCACTAAAACTACACCTTCAATGCCTAATACTTATTCTATGTTCTAGGATGGATGTCCCATCTTGAATTATAGTAATCATGAAGAAGTTGGTCCTAATAAGTCATAGGTACAACTATCTGATTTCAAAACCACAAAATTGAACTCTCATCTAGCATCAATCCCTCTATGGTCTCCCCATCATTGAGTTTTGAACTCATACCAACACATTATCCATCGGATGATAGTGCCTCCATTACCAGATTTACCAAATTAGGAACCACCAAAATTAAAAATAGAACTACAACGTCACCTTGGTCATCACATTCAACATGTATGTCAGTTATGACTGACATTAGCTACCACTCATATGAAGCTTCTTTTACCAACTGAGTGTACGACTCTCTACTTAATGCTCCCACCACCAAATTTTCATTCTCCTAGTGTATACATAAAGTCAAAGTCAAACATTTTTAGATACTCCAAACATATTATTAGCCTTATATTCAAATCTATTTTTCAGAAAATATTCTTTTATATTTTATGATCCGTGAACACAATAAACTTCGCACCGAAGAGATAATGATTACATGTTTTTAATGCATGGATAACTACAACAGACTCTAAATGATGTGTTGTTAGTTCTTATCAATGCCCTTAAATTCAGTGATCCATAATAGAAAACTTGATATAATTTCATGAGAACACACCCCAACCCAAATCCTGATGCACTATAATAAACCACAAACCTTTTTCCTAATTCTGAAAAAAATCTAAATTTGGGTTGAAGTTAGGTGAACCTTTATCTTATGACTTTTTAGGAATTCCTCAATCCATTGGAATGGAAAATTTTTAATTTTCAAAGATATAATTGGTGGAGATAGATATGAAAAGTCAGGCATAAAGAAACTATAATAACCAACTAGGAGAAGAAAACACCGTATCTCAAATACTTTTTTGGAGGTTTCTAATAGATAATAACATCTACTTTTTGTTGGATAAAAAAACACCTTTTCTAGAGATTAAATGTCCAAGAAATTATAACTCTTTTATCCAAAAATATCACTTTTTAGTTTGGAATAGAAAATATGTTCTCTCAATACTTCCAACAATGAACCAAGTACTGATCATGCTCATCCATAGACGTTGAATACACCAATATGCATCCACAAACACCACAACAAAAGAATCCAAGTATCATTGAAATATCTAATTCCTCAATTCCATAAAAACTACTAGTGAATTCATATGACCAAAAGGAATTTCCTTATATTCATAATGTTCATATCTACTTATGAAAGATGCCTTCAGAATATCTTCCATCAAACTAAGAGATGGTGATATCCTGATCAAAAATAAATATTTCTAGACCAATTTGTTCCAATAAATTTATTGACAACATCATCTATGCGTGGAATTGGATACCTTTTATTTATCATAATCTGTTTAAGCCTACGATAATCCACTCACAACCAAAAAGTTACATCTTCTTTCTTCAAAAAAAACTGGGGATGCCCACTGAGACTTGCTTGGCCAAGTGAAACCCTTTCTTTCTAGCTCTTCCAACTGCACTTTTGTCCCCCCTAATTATATTTGTTCTAATATATAAGATAGAAGTGAGATAAGAATGGTCCTCCAAAGGAGAACAATCGTAAACTCCACTTCTCTCACGGGTGAAAACCCTGAGTATTATATAGTAAAATCATCCTAAAATTGATCAAAAACATCAAGAAAAGAACTCTTTCCATCCTCTTCCATTGACTCCAAGGAAAAAGCTACCAACTGGTAATATATTGTTCCCACAGTTAGTGACAACAACCACATTGCACATGTCTTTACATCCCCTTATCCTCAAAAGATGTTTTTGATTCCATCCTCGATCATAAAGCTAATTGTTCGTTTATAACAGTCTATGGGATCCTTGAATGACTTCAAACAATCCATATCTAGGATTATATCATAGACATCCATCCACAGCATCGAGAGGTACCATTTCAGATCAACTCAATCAACAATTATAGACCATTCTCTACATAAGAAGGCTCTATATTCTTTTTTCTCAAGAGGAGTTTGTAGTTTTTTCATAGAGGGAATCATCCCAATTTTAAAATAAAAAAGTAAATAGATTGAGAATAAATAAAGGAATTTGATTCACCAGTATAAAACAACACTTCTATAAGGGTAGAATTCAAAATAATCATACCTCTCACTATAGATTGTCCAACCCGATCTTCCATTATCACCTTCTCAGCTCTATATAAATTCTTTGTCTCTGCACTTTATCCATTGTTACTCTGCCTAAGGAGTCATTGTATTCCTAGAATGACTATGTAGATCTATATTCTACTGAGGAGATTGGTTTTTTTCCCACATCCCATCTAAGAATATGATGTTTGTGACACCTAAGAAGTTTCATGAACACCTAACCTTGGAGCATTGTCATAATAGCATTGAAGATGCCCCATCATGTTGTATTTGTGGTATTCTCTAGGTTGTGTCATAGAATCTTTCTTTATGTGGTCAAGAGAACCACATCACAAACATCATGCTTTGCTCTTCGGTCATGGAGCAAGGTTCACTAATCAATCCGTCTGATTTTGATTCACACTCCCACCATGGAAGTAGGTGTCCCTCTTGCACTTTCTCCCAGAATTATTGTTCCCCCCATCTCCTAGGGGTATCAACACACTTCCTCTTCCCATAACTCCGAATATGTATCTTTTATCCATTGTCCCTCTATTAACCATCTTTGCATAGTTCGTAATACAGAGCATGACAATCTTCAAGAGAATCTCTTTCCTTAGCCTCGATTGAAATATTATTCCCTTCAAGTACATACTTGAAACAACATCTGGTTCAAAGCATACTAAATTCATTAATTTTTTCACATACATAATGAAATAGAGATTTTGTAGCTTCATTTTGAAAAGGTTTTTCATTCTCTAAATGATGAATGTGTGAGGATAGAATTGTTGGTTGAAAAATTCCCCCAAATCCTCCCAACTAAGGCATTGATATGCCTTAGCCTACACCAATGGATCCCACCACTAGCATGAAAAATACTCAAGAATATATGTCGCCAGTTTGACTTCCAGATCTATAGGTGTGTGGATGAAATCAAGGATACAATTTATCATTTTTAGCCTAACCTCTACATTTTCTAGTTCAAAATCATGCCAGAATATTGGTGGATTCTTCTTTTATAAGAAAATTGAATGATCTACTTGCTTTGGTTCATTCCGATGATTCATTGTTTCTAATACTTGAAATGCTTGGACGATACTCTGAACTAGTTCTTGGTTCACATGTGGCTCAGGTGCACACACATTCTTTATAGATTCTTCTAGTTGGCCTCTACGATGCCAACTAGGTGCCATTTTTTAAACAACAACAATCTCCATAATTCATACTCTCTATTAACTAGAGTCTTAACAATTCTAAATTCTACCACATCATTTATCACAACATTGATTTCAAAAATAAACCTTTTCCATGTTCAACCATTTTTTAAAACATTAAACTTGGTCATTGAAAATCAAACCATTTTCAAAATACCTCAATCATCCTATTTTTCAAAGTCAGTCATTTTAAAATTGTTTCACAATTTTTTAAAACAAAATCATCACTCATTCACATAACATGAATCATTACTCAAAATTTTGTACTCACTCCTAGTGGGATGTAATTCCTCTAATTCGAAGACCCATAATACATTAGTTAAACCCAAGAAATGAGATTTTAAAATCCTATAAGTGTCTCCAAAAAACATATATACCCAACTCCCCGGTAACATGAAGTTCATCATAAAAGGGTTAGATACGTCTTTTTATGTGATAAATTTCAAATTCTAACAATCCTACTTCTTTATAAAAACTGACATAAGGAATAGACATGAATGAATTCAACTCCAAGACAGACATCACTGTTGACCACCTATCCCAAATAGATTTTGGATCGAACAAAACTAACACCACTTGTAACGACCCACCCCTTCTCATTATCTTGAGAGGGAGGGAGGGAGTTACGTGAATTTAAGAGACATCCCCAAGATTCCAAATGTTAAAAATAAATGTCGAAGGAATTCCATACATGTGGGGGACAATTTTACATTTAAGAATAAAAACACTAACCAATCAATACATAGAAAAAAACCACCATACGATGCATGATAAAAATGAAATAACACTCAAAATTTCATTTATCAATGTCATACAAGGAAAAAAGTTCCACAAAGAAATACTACAATATCAATGTAAACAACGGAAGAAAAACAACCAACATTCCATGAAAACCACATGAATCCAAGATTCAAAAGATCCATGATCCAATATCACTGACATCCAAATTATCATGAAGTAGTGATAATGAAGTGTGATGCCTTACCTTTTTCCATGCCTTGATAGATGACATCTAGCAAAGCACCAAACTTTCAAAGTAGGGGTGAGTACTAAATCTTAGTAGGTTTCACCCAATGACTTCCCAACTCACTCCATTTTGATTGGACATGTTAAAAACATATATATAAACAATTTCTAAATAATTTTATATCAAAATATAAACAAAATCCCTTGTAAACAGTTTTCCAAGGAAATTAGATACAAAAATTAAATAACTTAACATTCCATTGTGGTATCACCCCTTCCATTCCACACAACCATAAATCCATCCATTAATGAAATACATGGACCTCCCTATACTTGAGAGTGGTGAATCATCCTTCCACTAATCCACCACTAAGTGGACTACATTGATGAGGGTACTTCATTCCCTTATGTGTCCCATCCTTTTGATGGGGGTACTTCACGCCCTTATTCATCCCAATTCATATAAAGACATGCCACAAAACCATGCCAACCCATTAGAAATTAAAGTGTGTTAATTTTTTTTAATATTTAATCATTATTTAAATTGAAACCCAATTTTTTCATTCAACAAATCCATAAATTATTTTTAAATCATCATTTTAAAATCATGTTAATGGAAATGTTATCCAATAACACAGCAAAGTATAAAGTTTCCAAAAAACTATCATTTAAAAGGGTTTAAACAATCATTTCATAGTGGATAAATGATCAATTTCAATCAAGGAAAACAATTTGAAACTAAGAATTCAAGATCTAAAATAGAGGAGTCAAGATTGAAGCCACCTACCTCGATTGTTTTGGAGAAAACAATAAATGGAATGAAAAACATCACAAAAACAGGAGGAATCTCTATGAATGAACCTTAGATATCTTCACCTATTAACAAAAATACCAAATAAAAACATATTAAGAGTATATAACCATATATCTACCGAAAATAGTTGTATATATATGAAAGAAAGAGAGAGGGAAACATTGATCTATCAAAACACCAAGAACGATCAAGAACAAAGGCTTATAGCGAGAATTAGTCGTCAGTACACCATGGAAAGGCTCTGGATTGATTCCAATTATCTTGGGAGAGGTTATCAAAACATTAAGAGACTAAAATCCCAATATAGGGCCATTTTTTGAAGAAATGAGGCACTTAGAGGTAATAAGGAGTTGGATCCCCAATTTTAGGATCTAACTCTCACTTGATCACCTTTTAATCGCACAATTAGATAAACTTTATGCTAACCATTCTACTACTAATAACTTAAGAGAGACCTCTTATGGTTACCTCACATGGTTTACAAACCATGCACCAAAAATTCTAAATCCACTACCTTAAAAAACCATATCCAACTCTCAAAGTGCTTGGTTTCTACTCAGAAACCTCACAATTTGTACAAACCATGTGTTACCCATGCACCATCAATTTTTTCCATGTCTCACTATACGTGGTTAATTATAAGTGTTTCATGGTTTCCATAAACCATGTACCACCCTTGAAACTATAGAAAATCCCCAAAAACTCTCAAAAGATTCTCCAAACTCTCCCAAACTTTTTCCTTATACTATATATACTTAAAAATTAAAAATAAAGTGTTACATACCAAAAACTAGGGTTCCTACAAGTTATGTTCCATTTTAACCTACATTTTTGGTGGAAGTCATGTTTCACGCCAAATTCCTATATCATTATGATTCTATTGTTTCATTAAATTTAATATTTTTTATGAATGATTCTCATTTATTTTAATGTATTTTTCATCTTTATATGTATGTCTATATTCCACTAATGTTTTCTTTTACCTAGTTGAAAATCAAATTTTTAATCAACAATGATCCATTTTCTCATCTCTATAATTTTCTTTAAAAAATATCCATTACCCTTTTAATTATGTTGGTTTTCAATAACATTATTTCAAAAAATTTAAAATTTAATTCTATTATTTTAAAAAACAGTTTTAATCACTAACTCTATGTTATATGTTGATAGGATTTATGCCTTTTTCATGTTACCATAATAAATAAAATTAATGAAAAAAATTTCATTTTATTTTCAATAAATATATTTCATTATCATTTATCCATTATTATATATTATTTTAAATTAAAATCACTCAAATTATTTTCAATTACCCTTTTAGAAACTGTATATCATTTTCATGTCTTCATTATAAAATATTATATTAAGAGTAAATGTTTTAATAGTATTTTAAATTATTTTTTTGAACCAGTTATGTTTTTTAAATGATATTATATTTAAAACTTTTTGTAATATGATTTTTAAAAGGATTATATTTCCCAATAATAAATGATTTCTATACATTATTACATTAAATGGTTTTTTAAAAACGTTTGTATTTTTAATTATTTTACCCATCCATGGTTTACCAATCATGTAGGGACATTTTATCACCCTTTATAGGTTATTATTATGTGATTTATTTTGGAAGAAAACATTTTATAATATTATATGTTTTCATAAGTTCATGTTATCTCATGTTTTTGGAATTTATAAGAAAACCATTGTTTTCCATTGGTTTTTTATGAGATAATGATTGATTGATTTTCTTATACCACTATTATGTATGTATGATGAAGGGTGGGATCCTATACCACCCTCTAAATAATTTCTACGGTTTCATATCACATGAGATGACATAATGTTTTGTGACTAAGATGTGGAAATATTTATTCACAATTTTCTGTGTAAATGATTTAAGGAAGTTTGGTTCCATTTTTATTCTTGAATGGGATATTGGATGCTCTGTTGACATGATTTTTTCATGAATTAAATGAGGTAATATCTTTCCACACGTTTTATATGTGATTGAGATGTGTGAAGATTTGTTCGCATGTTTTTTAGTGAATGAGATGAAAACAAATTGATCATAAGTTTATCGTATGAATGAGATGTGTGAATCATTCTTCCCAATTCATTTATCAGAACATGATGCTGAAAGATTTTTTCACAATATTTTTAATTACTATTATTATGCCAAATTTACATGTTTTTTATCATGTTATTAAAATATTTCAAGATTTATTTCAATTCAATGAAACTATTTTTTCATTATTATGCCTTATTTTTAAGATATTCTTCATTTTTTCCATGATCACATGTTTTATTATTATTGATATATTTTTTGATCTGGGTCATATCTTTTATTTTTCCGTAATAATATTTTTATTATAATATAATTCTATAAAAAATTATTATTTTTATCAATAGTATTTTGAAATTTTATTATTATATTTTTATCTTTCTCATATTATAATTAATGTTTGGGATCTAATCCATTATTATATGTCTTTTTCCATACTGAGCATTGAGTTTACACCTTTATTATGTTTCTAATACCTTGGTTATGAAAATGAATGTATCATGTGAGATGTCTAGAAAGGGTGTTTTTTATAATGATTTTATATACATGCTCACAAGTTTCATAAAATAATGTATTTATATATGAAATACAATGACACAAAGCCTTTTGGTCTTTGGATTGTAAAAATGTTAATGAGATGTATTATTTAAATCATGAAATTAATGTACTATGTGTTCCATACTAATCTTTTCCACTATATATACCATCATAATTCTTACCTACAACCTTAAATTATTGGAATTTCATGTACTTTGATCTATATCCATCAATCTACATTTTCATTTAATCCTACAATAAGTACTATTAGTGATCTATATGCTTCTTTGTACTCCCATAGTGTATATAGGATGTTGATCTATGAGCATCATGTAATAACTCCATCTTTAACTCAATATTTAATAGTATACATAATCATGTACCAAAAATCATTACACAATATTTATCAATGAAAAACTATAATATTTCACCCTTCCATTTCCTCCCACCTTTTTTGTATATTTTCATCATCCCCACGTACCACTCCAGTGTTCTCCATGATAGATGGTTGAGAAATAATTTTGGAAAGGTAGAATTCAATCGATTTTTTATGATTACCTTTTTTATTAATTATATATATATGAAGATCAGATCCATATAAATCCATATCATTGGTAATTTTGTATGATATTTTCTAGTTACAACATGTTTTACAAAGTTTTTATTTTGTTTGATGGTAATAGATTCAATAGTCAATGTAACACCCCGATATTTTATGAAAAATATTCTTTTAATTTCATTAATGTTTTGTGTTGTACGCTACAAGGATCTTGCACAACATGCACCCTTGACTTTCCTTGCATTACACGCAAATCGCGACCTTCCTCGATAGCGTGTGTAGTATGCAATACCGAGTTTCACTAAACAACGATATGCTATTAAAATATTATTAAAAATAGCCATTATGAATTGTAATAACCACTTTTTGAAATTTTGTAAATTTTATTTTTCAAAATGGACTTCATTTTTGGACTTAGAATATCGAAATTAGCTTAGGGTGAAATTTTGGTACTTTTCGGATAACTTTCATTTTCTGATAAATAGTGATAATTACTAAATTTTAATTAAAAACAACCTTTTTAATCGAAATAATTAATAGTGATAAATTATTAATTTGAGTGGTTTTAAAGTATATTTAGAATAAATTTTTACAATTTAATACAATGTTGGTCATTGGATGTAATTTCACATTTAAACCAGACATAAACAAGTGTCAATCTTTTGATAGATATTATCTCTTAAGAACACGCTATTTGTTTTGACGACGGGAATTAATTTTTAAATTAATTAATGCAACTGATATGTTTTGAATTCGGTAAAACATACATCATTTTTGAGTTCATAATATCAAATATATCTTAGGCCTAATTTTTGGTATTTTTCTGGAAACTTTCATTTTTTTGATGAATAGTGAAACCACTAAGTGCTAGTTAAAAAACTGAATTATTCATAAAACTTAATTTTACCGCTTCTGTGAGTGGAATTTCAAAAATCCGAGAGACACGGTTAATATAAAGGACTAAAATGTGGTTCAATGAGATGAAAATAATTTTTGGTGAATAGTAACTTTTTACCTTTTTTACCACGGTTAAAAGTAAATATAATAATTAAGGGTAAAAGTGTTATTATTATTACCCTAACACATTTCCTAATTCTATTGGATAACTGTAATTCGACCAAAAACAACCTTAGGAATAAAATATGACCATTTAGGCCCACTTGGATTAGATTAGGACATTTATTATCAATTTATTCAAAGAAGGGTTAAAATAGTTAAAATCAAAGTTTAATAACTAAATCATTTTTAATATAGGGTTATAAATAAGATAAATTTGACTATAAATATTCATTAGAAAGCTAAACATATTTCCTACATAATGGTATTTTATTTGTAATTTTTAGACATTAAATAAGTTAATTTATTTATGACACAACGATGATGCAGTAATTATCTTATTAATGAAATATTGACATAATTGATGTTATAAATACCCAAATAAATGTAATTTGAGACTTTTTATGAATTAAAATAATTTTATAGGTTAATATGACATGTTAGTATTGATTTAAGTAACATTTTTCGAACTAATCATTCTGTTATGATTTTCACAAAAATCAATTACTAAATAGTGTCAAAATTGACATAAAATAGTTTTTAAAACAAATATTATATTACTAATTGTTATTTTATTCCTAAAAATTTTAGTTTCGGAAAAATGACTTATAAAAGGTTTTTTATATTAATAATAAACTACTTGGGGTTCGTTTGGCTTTTTATAGTAAGTTTATTAACCTTATAGTGTAAGAACACAAAAAGACACGGTAAAAGTAAAATTATCTAACTTAAAGTTAAAACTAAATTATAAGGTTAAAATAGTAAACTAAACTTGTCCAAATTCTATTGTATTAGAGTATTTCGACCCATCCCCACCTTAGCTTCTAAATAACTCAATTTGGAGCTATTAAAAACTGAACATGACTTTATAATAAAATAATATTTTTAGTTATTCCAAAGGTGCCCCTCTCCTCCCTTATAAAAGGGCACCTCCTCCCTCTCTTCCTCACACCACTTTGAGCCTTCAAGCTCGGCCAACCCCTGAAAAATTCTCTTCTACACTTCCCTAGAAACATCTTATAGGTCCTGGTCTTCTTCAAAGACCAATTTAGTGCCCTAAGAGAAGGACTCAAAGAGGTGCTTCAAAGAAGAGGTAGTGTTCGTTACTGATTCTATCAACTTTATTTCTTCTTTCACTTCTTCTTCTTAGATTGTTTCATTATGAAGTAATAACATCAGTATCACTCATATACGGATATGTTATTATGATAATGAAACAACCCTATTTCACCATCTATCCATCCCAGGGAAAACGAAATCACCGCGTGTGCGTACGTACGGAATACTGTCTCCACGCCGTGGTGTAATCTATTTTCCACCACCACCTTACTTGGATGGGTATAATGGTCTAAAAAATAACTATATATGATTATTGTAAAGTTATATTGATTCTGAAATATTATACATACACTCCAATACAATTCCATGATCATGAGAATGATATCATCGCTCGTGCGTACGTACGGACTACCGTCTCCACGACGCGATGAGATTCATTATCCATGTTAACCATTCATGAATGATTATAAAGTATATATAATAAGTAATCATGAAATATATGACATAATAGTGATACTGGATTTATGTATATATATATATGTATGTCATATACTTAATTCCATTCAACTCAATAAGGAAACGAAAATAGTGTTCATGCGTACGTACGGCCTACCGTCTCCATGAACGGTGTATTTCTTTCCATTTACTGATCTATTATATATATTTATATTCTGAATATATCTTATATATAAATCATGTTTTCTGGAATTAAGTAATCATGATCTCGATAATCATATGAATAATTACAAGTTCAAACACGGACGACAAATGAAACGATTTTACCCAAAATGCTCTTTAACATGGAATTTACAAAATAACGGGTAATATAATGTAATAAGTGAACCATATATGATATCATAACAATGATTATGATTCTGGAATAAGTCAATGACTTTATTTAAATCATTATACAGGAGGTTCGGACACTTACAATGAAAATTGGACCTAAGGTAAGGGAAATATCACAATCTCATTTTTATCCGAGATTGTTTATACTTTGGTATTTACTGGGTTGTATTTTATCATCCACATCCATGTTTCCTCAATATGAAATATTATTTCCATCCACCAACAATTGTTTAAATCCATTTTTACCCTTTTCTGAGTTTATAGTAAAAGATATTAAAGAAATCTTTTGTCGTTTTTCGTACGAGGTACTTTTTGACTTTTCTGACAAAAGTATGAGAAGAATGTTTTTTTAACTTATACGGCATGAATGGATTTTTAAAACATTATTTAAAAGAAGCTTCCTTTACAAGTTATCAATTTTATTTTTAATCAACTTCTTTTAGATTAAAATTGTATGACATGTTATGAAAGGAAAATGTTTTTGAAGTAGAAAGGATATTTTCCTCAAGAATGGAGTTCAATTGTTTTATCAGAATTATTTTCCATCTAAGATAATATAGGGTTATGTTTCTATCCCTATAATTATATTTATTTGATTATGTTGTGATGGAATTATTTTTATGAATTACTTTATCTTATATGAATTGTTTTATGATGTCATTTTGTTTAAGAATCCCATTTTTATTACATGGGTTATGCAATGATGTTTGGTTTATGATTTTGTGGCACACATATGAATATTATAATTATGAGATAGTTGGGACCTGTATCTCCCTCCAATGCATTGGGTAAAGATTTTATATCTCATGAGATAGACATGGCTGGAATGGCAGGTTAAACCGCTTCAGTGAAACAGGACTGAAACGAGGAGTGAACTCGGTTCAGAAATGGACTTTATCCACTAAGATAGTATTGGAAATGAGTCTTGACTAATAAGAAATGATTCTCTATGATTATGTGTGTATTCCACAAAGTTTAATGTTTTATGTTATGATTATTGGGATAACATTTCACTACTATGATTTATCCCATGTTATGATATTATGATCTCTTTTGCAGGTTAAGATTTCCAAAATGTTATGTTCTTATGAATATGATGTGATTGATATTTCTTTTGTTTACCTTTACTGAGCATTTTATCTCACCCTTTTATGTTTTCTTTTCCCTAGGATATAAAGAAAGGTTTTAGGTAAAAAAAGGGAAGATCTTTATGGGAGATGTTCAAGATCTTTCACCATGATTTGAAGATTATATTCCGAGTTTCCAAAGACACTAAACTATTACAGTCCTTGTGTGTGTGTTTTTGTTATGTAATAAGTATTCCGCAAAAGTAATGTAATGTCCATGTACGTTACGCTTCGGGTCTCTACAGTTGGTATCAGAGGAAAGGTTTAGTCAACCTTTGGAAACTAGGATACGAGAACTTTAGTGAGATCCCTAGATATATTTCTAAGGAATGTCTAGGGATGTCCCTAAGGTTATGTATAAGAATAGGTTATAGTCTGATAATTACAGTAATGATCTTATAATTAAACCTAAGATGTTAGATACTAATGGTACTCCCCCTTTACTATGTTTTTTTCTTAGCATGATTTTTGCCTCTCACACTATTATTTTTGGGTTTTAGACGACGGCTAGAACCCGAAGGAACCGTGTTGATCAATGCCATGGACAATGCAATGATTTTCCTCATGAACAAACAAATGTTATGGGAGATGGAGTGCAAAATCTTATTGTTATACTTACACAAGATATAAATCATTCTGGACTTCTTGATGAGCAGAGAAGGGAACAATATTCTATTGAGTCCTTCATGAGGCAACGTCCACCTTCTTTCAGTGGGTCTTCTGATCCACTTGTTGCTGAACAATGGATCAGTACCACTGAAAAGATATTTTCAGTTCTTCAATGTTTTGAACATGATAAATTCATCTTAGAAGTGTATCGTTTGGAAGGTGATGTTGATCAATGGTGGAATCTTATCAAGAATACGAGTCCAAGAGATGAAATTGAGTCCATGGAATGGGACGAGTTCAAGAACTTATTTTTCAATAAGTACTTCCCTCGTATTCTTCGAACAAAGATGGAGAAGGTGTTTCTTGAACTAAAGAAAAAGGATGATGAATCTGTTGGTATATACGAAGCGAGTTTTACAAGGCATGCAAGGTATGCATCTGGCTTTATCATCCATCCTAAAAGTAAAGTTGATCAATTCTTCAGTGGCTTAAAACCAAATCTTTGAATGGCATTAGCTATAAGAGACTTCAGTAGTTATGAAGAAATTGTGTGTTGTGCTATCAAGGTATAAATGGAAGTTGGTGTTACTTATCCATCTCATAGTTTTGACAAGAAACAAAAGATGGAGTTCAAGGAGAAATCTCAGAATAATGGTAAAAAGAAGATGAATGTTTCCTTATGCTCAAAGTGTGGAAAGAAGCGTGGTGGAGATTGTCTTAAAGGGACTAGAAAATATTTTAAGTGTGGAAAAGAAGGTCATCGAGCAGCTGAGTGTCGAAGTAATGGAAAAAGGGTTTCTAATGATGTGAATAAATAAAAGACTGCAGAGAACGCACCACCAACACTTCAATGCTTCAAGTGCAAGGAAATGAGGCATTATGCTAATAAATTCCCTAATCCAAGGGTTAGTGATGATCGAAATGAGAAACCAATTAAGACAAAGGACAAAGGGAAGTCACATGTGATCACTATTGGCGATGTTGAATATGACAACGATGTGGTGGAATGATTAAGTGTTTATGTAATGGGATTCCAAAATAATGTTGTATATAGTGTCATGGAATATTGGAATATTTATGTATTGTTCTATTGTGATTTTCAATAATTTTATGGCACCGGTAACCATGGAAAGTGATTGAGATATTTATGGAAAAAAAGATGATATGCACATAATTAAGGGAAAATGAGAAAATGAAATGTTTGACAGTATTCATGAGCTCATGATTGATATAAAGTGATATCATGGTTTGAGTATATAGAATTTTGAGGATTTTGGTATGTGGAAAGAGTTAACTTTTAACAGCATTCATGTTTTCAATAAGGTTCAATGGGTACTCATTTTTTTCAATAGAATACATGATTAAGGGCTTCGAATGTTTGGAATGTGACCAACAAGACATATCTCATGATATATGGGGATCAACGATGGTATTAACATGCTAGTTGTATGAACTCTTTGGTAATCATTTTCACTATAATATGAGATTGGACAACAGTATTTTGGATAAACCTAATGATTGGAATGGATTATGTTGGACATAAGCTAGTATTGTTTAAGGATAGAAGTTTTTTCGATATTATTTATGGGATATTATAGTAATGTAGTTTTAGAAAAAGGACAACCTGCAGGATGGGCGATAGCCCATCGTGTCAGACAAGGCTGTGGGAATCAAACCCGTAACCAAAGTGTGACTGGCCTTTATTGCCTACCACTGGCCTACAGGAAGTCCCTGGTTAGTAGAAAATAGTTTTATTTTATTACGCGGTATGATATATGAAGTATAAGTTCGTTTTTGGAATCATATACGATTAATCTCACTATAGACAGACTTATGTATTTTTTGATAACTTTTCTAACCTTTTGTTTGAGACAGATGGAATGACCCATCATTCCATCACATGATCTTCTAACACATCACGAATGATAAATTCAACTTCATTTCTTTAAGAGATTAAGGGGAAATTTTCCAAATAATGACCAACAGTGACACTGTACCAAAATCACGAAAGTATTTCTTCTAATTCCAATTTCATCAACTTTAGGGAAATGATCTTGAAAACCAAAAATGTTGTCCAAGTGCTCTTATATCTGATAAATCAGATGGTACCTTAGATCATCACAAATTTATGGTTTTTTGATTGATGGATTTTTCATAGCCATGTTCTATACCACTCTCCATCAGAACTTGATGGTTAGATTTTTCTTCCATATCCATATTTTCACCTATGTTCTCTTATGTGGAAACCCAATGATGAGTTAATTTGGGTAACCGTTACATTTCAGACATTAGTTTTTAAATCCAAGTATTGTTATTCCTTTTTACGATGTGGGTTTCTATTAAATAAACTTTCGAGTAGTAAACCATTTATAACCCCGACGAACTTCGAGGGCGAAATTCATTTTAAGGGGGGTAGAATGTAACACCCCAAGATTTTATGAAAAATATTCTTTTAATTTCATTAATGTCTTGTGTTTTATTCTACAAGGATCTTTCACAACATGCACCCTTTACTTTCCATGAATTACACGCAAATCGTGACTTTCCTCGATAGCCTGTATAGTACGCAATACTGAGTTTCACGAAACAACGATATACTATTAAAATATTATTAAAACTAGCCGTTATGAATAGTAATAACCACTTTTTGAAATTTTTTAAATTTTATTTTTCAAAACGGAATTCATTTTTGGATTCGGAATATCGAAATTAGCTTTGGATGAAATTTTGGTACTTTTTGGATAACTTTCATTTTCGGATGAATAGTGAAAATTACTAAATTTCAATTAAAAACAACCTTTTTAATCGAAATAATTAATAGTGATAAATTAATAATTTTAGTGGTTTTAAAGTATATTTAGAATAAATTTTTACAATTTAATACAATGTTGGTCATTGGATGTAATTTCACATTTATACCAGACATAAACAAGTGTCAATCTTTTGATAGTTATTATCTCTTAAGAACACGCTATTTGTTTTGATGACGAGAATTAATTTTTAAATTAATTAATACAACTGATATTTTTTGAATTTGGAAAAATAAACATCATTTTTGAGTTCATAATATCAAATATAGCTTAGGCCTAATTTTTGGTATTTTTCTGGAAACTTTCATTTTTTTGATAAATAGTGAAACCACTAAGTGGTAGTTAAAAAAACTGAATTTTTCATAAAACTTAATTTTACCACCTCTGTGAGTGGAATTTTTAAAATCCGAGAGACACGGTTAATATCAAGGACTAAAATGGGGTTCAATTAGATGAAAATATTTTTTGGTGAATAGTAACTTTTTACTTTTTTTACCACGGTTAAAAGTAAATAGGGTAATTAAGGGTAAAAGTGTTATTATTATTACACTAAAACATGTACTAATTCTATTGAAGAAGTTTAATTCGACCAAAAACAACCTTAGGAATAAAATATGACCATTTAGGCCCACTTGGATTAGATTAGGACATTTATTATCAATTTATTTAAAGAAGGGTTAAAATAGTTAAAATCAATGTTTAATAACTGAATCATTTTTAATATATGGTTATACATAAGATAAATTAGACTATAAATATTCATTAGAAAGATAAAACTATTTCCTAAATAATTGTATTTTATTTGTAATTTTTAGACATTAAATAATTTAATTTATTTATGACACAACGATGATGCAGTAATTGTCTTATTAATGAAATATTGACATAATTGATGTTATAAATACCCAAATAAATGTAATTTGAGACTTTTTATGAATTAAAATAATTTTATAGGTTAATATGACATGTTAGTATTTATTTAAGTAACTTTTTGTGAACTAATAATTCTGTTATGATTTCCAAAAAAATCAATTACTAAATAGTGTCAAAATTGACATAAAATAGTTTTTTAAAAAAATATTATATTATTAATTGTTATTTTATTCATAAAAATCTAAGTTTCTGCCAAATGACTTATATAAGGTTATTTATATTAATAATAAACAACTTGGGGTTCTTTTGTCTTGTTATAGTAAGTTTATTAACCTTATAGTGTAAGAACACAATAAGACACGGTAAAAGTAAAATTATCTAACTTAAAGTTAAAACTAAATGATAAGGTTAAAATATTAAACTAAACTTGTCCAAATTCTATTTGATGAGAGGATTTCGACACATCCCCACCTTAGCTTCGAAATAACTCAATTTGGAGCTATTAAAAACTGAACATGACTTTATAATAAAATAATATTTTTAGTTATTCCAAAGGTGCCCCTCTCCTCCCTTATAAAAGGGCACCTCCTCCCTCTCTTCCTCACACCACTTTGAACCTTCAAGATCGGCCAACCCCTGCCAAATTCTCTTCTACACTTCCCTAGCAACATCTTATAGGTCCTGGTATTCTTCAAAGACCAGTTTTAGTGCCCTAAGAGGAGGACTCAAAGAGGCACTTCAAAGAAGAGGTAATGTTCGTTACCGATTATTTCAACTTTATTTCTTCTTCCACTTCTTCTTCTTAGGTTGTATTATTATGAAGTAATGACATAAGTATCACTCATATACTGATATGTTATTATAATAATGAAACAACCCTATTTCACCATCTATCCATCCTACGGAAAACGAAATCACCGCGCGTGCGTACGTACGGAATACCGTCTCCACGCCGTGGTGTAATCTATTTTCCACCACCAACTTACTTGGATGGGTATAATGGTGTAAATAATAACTATATATGATTATTGTAAAGTGATATTGATTCTGAAATAGTATACATACACTCATGTATAATTCCACGATCATGAGAACGATATCATCGCTAGTGCGTACGTACAGACTACCGTCTCCACGACGCGATGAGATTCATTCTCCGTGTTAACCATTCATGAATGATTATAAAGTATATATAATAAGTAATCATTAAATATATGACATAATAGTTATACTATATTTATGTGTATATATATGTATGTCATCTAATTAATTCTATTCAACTCAATACGGAAATGAAAACAACGTTCATGCGTATGTACAGCCTACCATCTCTATGAACGGTGTATTTCGTTCCATTTACTGATCTATTATATATATTTATATTCTGATTATATCTTATATATAAATCATGTTTTCTGCAATTAATTAATCATTATCTAAGTAATCATATGAATAATTACAAGTCAAAACACGGACGATAAATGAAACGATTTTACCCAAAACGCTCTTTAACATGGAATTTACAAAAGAACAGGTAATATAAAGTCATAAGTGAACCATATATGATATCATAACAATGCGTATGATTATGGAATAATTCAATGACATCATTTAAATCATTATACAGGAGGTTCGGACACATACAAAGCAAATCGGACCTAAGGTAAGGGAAATATCACAATCTCATTTTTATCCGAGATTGTTTATACTTTGGTATTTACTGGGGTGTATTTTATCATCCACATCCATGTTTCCTCAATATGAAGTATTATTTCCATCCACATACAATTTTTTAAATCCATTTTTTCCCTTTGGTGAGTTTATAGTAAAATATATGAAAGGAATCTTTTGTCGTTTTTCGTACGAGGTACTTTTTGAATTTTCCAACAAAACTACGAGAAGAATGATTTTTTAACTTATACGGCATGAATGGATTTTTAAAACATTATTTCCAAGAAGATTACTTTAAAATTTTTCAATTTTATTTTTAATCAACTTCTTTTAGTTTAAAGTTGTATGACATGTTAAGAAAGGAAAATGTTTTTGAAGTAGAAAGGATATTTTCCTCAAGAATGGAGTTCAAGTGTTTTATCAAAATTATTTTCCATATAAGATAATATAGGGTTTTATTTCTATCCCTATTATTAAATTGATTTTATTATGTTGTGATGGAATTATTTTTATGAATTCCTTTATCTTATATGAATTGTTTTATGATGTCATGTTGTTTAAGAATCCCATTTTTATTACATGGGTTATTCAATGATGTATGATTTATGATTTTGTGGCACACATATGAATGGTATCATTATGAGATGGGTGGGACCTATATCTCTCTCCAATGCATTGGGTAAAGATTTTATATCTCATGATATAGACATGGCTGGAACGGCAGGTTAAACCGGTTCAGTGAAACAGGACTGAAACGAGGAGTGAACACGGTTCAGAAATGGACTTTGTCCACTAAGATAGTCTAGGCAATGAGTCTTGACTAATAAGAAATGATTCTATATGATTATGTGTGTATGCCACAAAGTTTAATGTTTTAAGTTATGATTATTGGGATAACATTTCACTACTATGATTTATCCTATGTTATGATATTATGATCTCTTTTGCAGGTTAAGATTTCCAAAATATTATGTTCTTATGAATATAATGTGATTAATATTTCTTTTGTTTACCCTTACTGAGCATTTGAGCTCACCCTTGTATGTTTTCTTTTCCCCAGGACATAAATAAAGGTTTTAGGTAAAAAAACAGGAAGATATTATTGGGAGATGTTGAAGATCTTTCACCACGATTAGAAGATTATATTCCGAGTTTCCAAAGACACTAAACTATTACGGTCCTTATGTGTGTGTGTTTTTTATGTACTAAGTTTTCCGAAAAAGTAATGTAATGTCCATGTATGTTAAGCTTCGGGTCTCTACAGTCATAGTCCTTAATCATCTCAAACCATCATCATTGTTGTATATTAACCTCCTTATATGTGAATATATAATTTATTCATTTATAATCATTATATACTTCAAACTTTTCTTGATAGAGATAATTCCTTAAAAACATCATGGAAAGGATTGCCACTGCCAACTTCAATCATTTATCAGGTAATTTTTCTAAAGGATATTTAATTATTTTATGGAACACAGTATCATCTTGATAATTGGGAATGAAAATCATGGGAAATTCCTCATAGACCATTAGTAGTACGGAGATATTCAGTGGAATATGTGTCTCTATATTAATGATATATTTTAGGCCTATTCTATAACAAATTTTCCCTTTTAAGGATCTAAAAATATCCATTTTATTGTGATATGATGCCCCATGAATGTAACTTAATCCATTGAAAAGCCACATTTTCAATTCTTTTCATTTTATTTAATATTAAATAATTATTATTTCATAGTGCTCAAATTATATACACATTCTTCTATTCATTTCAAATAAATTAGAATATCATTAATATAGACCATCACAAATGATTCAAGGTAATCTCTAAAGAATATATTCATCAATTCCATAATGATTAATAGATAATTAGTGAGCCTAAATGGAAACAATATGAACTCGTAGTGTTTATATATTTCATGGCTGTTATTTTTTAAAATATCATCTTTTTTTACCTTCAATAAATAATATCATGATTGAAGATCCACCTCTGAGAAGTGCAATGAGGTAAGAAATCCCAACATAATTGATCGAACGATTCATCAATCCATATAAATACATACCTGTAATTTACCATGATCCTATTAAGTTCGTAATAATATAAAGTTTCTAGGTATGTGTTAATGTATCACTTAGAAGGGGGATGGGTGAATCTATGATAGTATTTTTTTCTATTTCCCCTTTAAAATTATCATTTTTGAATAGTTAATGTCTTGAACAGCTCACTTTAATTCTTATCATCCCCCATAGGCAATAGACATGATGAAATGAAATGTGCACTAATATTTTTAGGTGTTTCTACACCAATTTAGGTGAATTATCTTTATTTTTTAGTATTGAGTCTAAGTGTAACATCCCATGTTTTAATACAAGAATTATTTATTTTACATTTATACAAAAATTTTTAAAATAATATTTTTTTGAGATTAATTCATTTAATAAAAATATATATTAGATATAATTTATATTGAAATAATCCATTTATAAATAAATTTTATTCTTTAAACAAGATGAAACATATTTTAACATGATAGTAATGATAAAATAAATAAACACAAATATGGTTATGGATAATAATTTATCATTAAGGAAATAAATTAAAATATTTAGAAAATGATTTATAATTATAAATACTTAAATTAATTTTAACAAGTAATGATAGAATATAATTGTATTTAAAATTTATTATTTTTTTCACAAAAAAATTATATATATGAAATTATGATTATGTGAAATATAATATTTATGAAAAATGATAATTCTGATGTTGTAACATATGTTAAATAAAATATTATAATATATTTACATTTTTAATGATATTTGTATTAAGTATCAAAGTCTTAAAGTGGATCTTAGAAAATATCAAAAAAAAAAGGGATTTGGAGGTATTATGTATCAAAGTAAAAGGTAATGTATAAAAAAAATTATAAAAAATATTGTAATAATTAATGGTAACACAAATTATTATTATTTTGAAAAAAATATCATTATAAAATATTTGAAATAAATAGAATTTGAATATTCATAGATAGTAATATTGATTTTACTATAATTTATATATGAAATTATGATTATATTAATAAATAAAATTAGTAAAATATGAGTATTATTAATATTATTTTAAAAAAATTAATTATGAATATTGAATGAAATATATTAATATCATTAAATTAAACAAATGATAGGATTATAAAAAAGGATGGAGAAATTTTTTTATGGAAATGGGATAGAGTGAGTTTAGATGGGGATTTCGAGCCTCATGTGGGATTTGACCATGGGAAATGGATTGATCATAGATCAAGTGTGGAAGAACATGATCAATGAAATACAAAACACCAACTAGGAAAGAATGTTGTTTGGGGGAATCGAGTGTCATTTTTTCATGAAGGAGACCATGTCATCTTCCTCTTATATTTTGTTCCACATAATATTAGAGCTATTTTTTTTGATTAGTTTTATGAATTTTTATTTAAAATACTCATTATCAACAAAAATTTCTTCTTATTAATTTCTTGTGCATCGTTTTCTTCTTTTCCCCATGGTCTATATTGGTAGTCCCTATTCTTAATCATTTTGGATTTTCATCAAGCATTATAAAAAATGATCTATTCAATATTGGATGTATTCAAATATAAAAAATTATTTCATAAAATCCATGGATATTTCATTTAATATAACCTTTTTCATTCGGTTCTCCACTCATGTGAAATATATATATTTCTATAATTTTGAATAAGTATAACAATGTACATTTATACCGTAACTTTATGGTTTCTTCGACTTTCTCAAAAAGAGGGGGATATATCCAATTTTTATTGGTTTGAATATATATATATATATATATATATATAAATACCTAACATCACAATATTTGTGATGTAAATTTGAAAAACAAACTAGATTCTTTATATATGTTCATCACACTAATTTCAGCAAATACTCGTATAGATATACATGCCTTTAGTTTCATTTCGAGGGAAAATACATCATAATTTATAAATATATAGACCCTTACTTAAATAATAAATCTACAAAGATGAGTGAGACTATTAATTGAGAGCGTCATTTAGAAGTTTAAAGCAGGTCCACTCTAGGAACAAGAAACTCCATCATCTATTTAGTGTTCTCGAGCTTCAGTAGAGGTCTTCCTTAGTTCATATTTATTTTTCATTTTGAAGTAAGAGAATTTATTTTATGAAGTTTATATTATTATTAAAAAATCATTGTAAGGGATGTATTTATTTTTCTACAAAACTTATATATTAAAAAATTATATTCTTCTAAATTCATACATGAAATTATTTTATAAAAGATATTATGATGAAAGGGTTTGATTATTTCTAGTTTGCAATTTGAAGTTATTTTTAATGTATATTTTTATCCAAAATGATATGAAAGTGGAATATTGTTATTACTATTATTATTTTTGAAACCTCTTTATTTACATAATCAAATATTAATTTTCAAGGGTATCAATTGAAATTCTGCAAGTTGCAAATGCATAAAAATATAGCCATGTATTATAGATATCATTATCATTCCATTTATTTGTATAAAAAATTGGTTTTAATATAATTATAGGGTATTTTAAAATTCTACCCATAATTCATTAGATCCTAGATTTATCCAAAATCAATAGTGATTTATGAAGAATTGTTTTTTATCAAAATATATAGGTAATTGAATTATTTTATTCATGTAAATAATTTAAGTATTATTTGAAAAGCCTTATAATGGGTTTTAATGTATTGTAAATAAGAAAGGATGATCTGGTAAAAAAATTATTAAATAAAATTTAACACTTTTGTGTTGAATGAGTTGATGAGGAATGGGGTGATCCCATGACCTCAATGAGACTTTTTCCAAAAAGGAATATTATCGGTGGCCTCATGACCATCTTATTGTCTTCTAATTATACTTTTTATACATAAATATATAATTTCTAAATGGTTCTTAAAAGTATAAATCCAAATATAATCTTTAAGTTATTTATTTTTATATTAATGTTTTTAAAGCATGGTTTCGATGTTTTGGAAACCCTAGTAATTATTTTTGAACAATATTTCCCATATTAAATATTAATTGTATTTGATATAATGTGTTATAGAATTTTATTCAAATATGTTTTTAAAAAACTATTTTTAATGTTTTTTAAACCCCTTATAGGTATATTTTATGCTCACCCCATGTTTAAAAATATTTTTCACAAGAATTGTAGAAGTTATAATATGTAGGACTTCATTTAAGGAGTTTGCGCAAGAGAATAAAATTAATTACTTTATATTTATTTTTATCACTTTGATATTATGTAAGGTATTTACTATTTCACTAAAACCTATATTAGAAATGATCCTCGATTGTATTTTGAATAGTGTATTTTCCAATTATATTTTATTAAAACATAAATACATAAAAAAAATTATTAAAAAATATGGAAGAACTGGTTTGGTATATCAAAGTGGTATTATAGGAATGGTCAATACATCATTGGAGTTTATGTGATATTGTTTGAGAAAAAAATCTAAGCGATAGAATATTATTTTGAAATTCTATGTAAAAAATTACACTGAAGAAAATTGATGTTAAACAGTTCTAGTTTTTACTAATTATAAAGATATAAATTCACAATTTTCTTAGGTACACAATTCATTTAGTGGGGGGTGAACGTAATAGCCTGAGGTTTTAAATAAGAATTATTTATTTTAGCTTCATACTAAAAACAAAATTTTAAAATATCAATTTATGGGAAAGTTTTAATTAATAAAAATAAGTATTTGAAATAATTTAATTTAGAATAATCAAATTATGTGTAATTTTTATAATTTAAATAACCTGAAATATATTTTAACTTGATAGTAATGATAAATTTAATAAACAAAAAAATGGTTATGCATAACAATTTATCATTAAGAGAATAAATTCGAATTTTTTTAAAAAATAAATATAAATACTGAAATTAATTAATCAAGTAATTTTAGCACCTAATTTTATACAAAATTTATATCTTTTTGTAACTAAAATTTAATTATTATTAAATTACAATTATGTGACATATAATATTTAAAAAATGATAATTAGGAAGTTATAAATTATTTATGAAAATAATATAATATATTTATAATTTTAATGATATGTGTATTAAGTAACTAACTTGAAAGTAAAAGATAATGTATAAAAAACATTATAAAAAATAAAATAATAATTAAGGTTAACATATAATATTTTTATTTTTTAAAAAATATTATTATAAAATATTTGAAACAAATATAATTTGAATATTCAATGTTATAAATATTAATGCCACTATATTTTATATATGAAATTATTAATATATTAATAAATAAAATTATGAAAATATAAGTATTACAAATATTTTTCAAAAAATATTAATTAAGAATATAAAAAAATATAAATAAATTAAAAAAATATTAGATAAGAAAAATGGATGGATGATCATTTTCAGAGAAAGGGGATAGAATGAGTGCAGAAGAGTATTTCGGGCATCTAGAGGGATTTAATCACGGTCAAGGGATTGAGTACAGATCGAGTGTGGAAGCAATGGATCAATGTAAGATGAAACACCATATAGGATAGAAAACTAAAGGATTTTTGAACACTGTTGGGGGAATCAAGTGTCAGCTCACCCTAACGGAGACCCCATCATCTTTTGCCTATAATAGTTCAAATTACAGAATATCATAGGTATGAATTTTGTTTAGGTGTCAACATCCTTTTTAAATTCCCACTTTCTTCGTGTTTTTTGACTAATTAATTACATGTTTATCATTTTTGACATTTTCCCCCCTCGATCGATGTTGACAATCCATGTTCATAATCATTCGTTATTTTCATCAAGTATGGTCATAAATACTCTATTAAATTTCAGTCATATTCATATCTATAAATTTATTTCATAAAAGATATGGATGGTTAATTGAATATAATTTTCTTCATCTGGTTCTCCTATTAATTATATATATATATATATATCATTTTCAATTATCATAACTATTTTCATTTATACCGTAACTATTTAGTTTCTTGGGCTTTCTCAACAAGCTAGTAAAGTATACTATTTTTAAAAGTGAAAATATATATATAAATATATATATCTTCCATCATTGTATTTATGTATTTAATTTAAAACACTCACTATATTTAGTTAAATATCTGCATTACATTGATTTATTCAAAAACTAGTGTACATATACAATGGCTAATTTTTTAGACTAGAAAAAATAAATGTATCAAATGATAAATACATTGATCCTTAATTTAATTTTTTATTTACATAGTGGAGTGAGTTTATAAATATAGATCTTCGTTTTGAAATTTTATGAAGTTCCACTACACAAACCAGACACTCTCTCGTCTATTTCATGTGCTCATTCTCTGATATAAGGATTACATAGTTTAACATTTTTTTTATATTTTGAGGTAAGGGGATTTATTTTATCAAGAATATATTCTAATTAAAAATAACCTTTTAAGGGAAGTAATTATTTTTCTATTAAACTCATATATTTACAAATTTATATGATTTTAAATTTAGGTGAGAAATTATTTTATAAAATAATATATGATGAAAAGGTGTTTTTCTTTTATGATTATGATTGGCAGTTCAATTTTATGTTTAATTTTGTAAAAATAATATTCAAGAGGTATATTACTATTATTATTATTAATTTCTAAACCTATTTATTTATAGAATAATATATTCATTTTCAAGGGAATCAATTGAAATTATAGATGTTTCATATGTATATAAATATAGACATGAATTATAAAACTCATTAACAATCAATAAATTTATATGACATATTTTTTATTTAAATTATATGTTTTGTTCAAAATATTCCATGAAATTTCAAAATCCTAGATTTCTCCAAACACTTTAGTGTTTTATGAAAAAATAAGTTTTCTCAAAATATAGAGGAAATAATGTTTTTTTCTTGATGAAAATATTTCAAGCAGTTTTTGAAATAGTTCTAAATTGATTTTAAATGAGAAAAGTGGAACTGATTAACAAAATTATTAAATGAAATTCATCACATGAGTATCAAAATAGTTGATGGTGAATGGGGTTATCCCATGAAATCAAGAGGACTTTGTCCAAAAATTAATAGTGCTTGTAGAAAAAAGGATTTCTTGTGGTCTACCAATTATATCACAACACATCCCAAAGGGGCCTATGTCATGACTACACCAATCCTACCTCCAATAGAATAGGGGTGGGAAACTAGTGCCAAGTAGGTATATCACACAATTTTGAGGCATTAGACTAAAGTACATATGCACTGTTACAGATCTCCAAGACAACACAATACTGAAATGTAAAACAACTGAAAGAATCCATTCATACATCTAAGATCCCACAATCGAGTTTCAAAGTAAAGTGATAAAAGGAAAAAGGGGCTAAAAACAAGACCAACCCTAAATTATAAAGAGTCCAACCTGATCCACATGAAATGAATAAGTCAAAATAATGCTCCCGGTAAACACCTTAGTCTATCAAGACAGAGCTACACTCCACCCACTGCCTTTCCTCCAAGGAAACCGTCAAAAGGGTCGTCGTTTGCACAAGTCATGGAAGGTTCATGAAAAACCTATGCAAGGGTGAGTATAACAATACTTGGAAGTAAATCCTGAAAACACTTAACACTAAAAACCATGTACAGTCATATCAATAGAAGATAAAACAATAAATGTATAACCAAAACACTTAGATATACATAGGAAAGACAACACACCACCAGGCGGTCATAGCCCACTACCGGCCAGAAGATTCATTTAAGAGTAATGATCGTCCTCTGATAACTCACTCCATAATCCATGATACCCTCAAATCCACTTGATAAATATGTTTAAGTCATTTGTCCCCACCCAAGGAAACTCACTAGTCTAAGGGGACCATGGTACACTAGCAGAGGGTCACACCTGAAACTACTGGGGGACACCAAAAACCTAGTCTAGTTTAACCTACTATGTATGGGATCACATGTCAACAATTACACAATCCATACTGATATGTCCTAGTAGATGGGGGGTCAATTCCCTACTTAGGAAGTTCACACTGATTCTAAAAACTCTAACTAAGGAACAATGTGTAATAGAGTATCGTACTCCAGTCTCATAGAGGGACACCATAACTCTATCTGAGACATGACCACTAGAAGAGACAAGATAGTAATGTGGATGCAATTTCATATTATACCCTCAAGGTAAATGATCATGGGAACAAACATATCCTATACAGGTCAAACTAAAGAAATGAATAGCCTAAATCACTCTTGAAAGCATTTAAAAGGTGTGTCTCAGGGGGATACATGGCATGTCCAGCTATCCCCTTGGCTTCCCATGTGGAATATCCTCACCTGGCATGTAGTATCCATATACACTGCATTTAGGAGTACATTACTTTTAGAGACCCATTATCCAACCCATTTCTCTTGGACGTGTTTGTGTACCGAAGCTATCTGTGTACTAGTTCGTGTACAACAAGTTGTTCCCATGTACAAGTACATGGTGTTCCATCTGGATGTATACTTTTTCATGTTTCCATGTACTTCTTAGATTACATGTTGAGTCACACATACAGGATCACACGCTATTGTAGACGCCGGAAAAGTCCGTTGTTCCCAAACGAAGCTCTGGATGCGGAAAGCGAGGTCATATTTGGAGTCCGAAGCATGTTTCGGAGGGCCCGGAGGCCTTGTGCGGAATTTTGGAGACCCGCGCGCAAAGTTGAAGAGCCGCGCGCAAACCCCCCGGGATGCGCGCAATGCGCTGGGCCAGCGCGCGATTTTGCGCGCCCGTGGCCCGCGTGACTCCCTTGCGTGCCCGCGAACCGGATTCCGCGCCCGGGGTTGCCTATAAATATAAGGAAACCCCCGACGTTTTGAAGGTTGCCGGAATTCGAAAGGGCTCTCGCACGCACAATCCAACCCCCTCCACGCGCAATGCCGATCTTCAGGTAACCTCTTTTCTTTCGCGCAATAAAGCCTCGGGGTTCGCCTTCGCACGCAATCCCCTTGGCTCCTTTCCTTTGAAATAATTCTTCACCCAAAGGCTTTCGCATGCAAAAGAAGCCTCTTGCGCGCAACTGCCCCCGGGTGCACGCAATCCAGCCCGATTGCGCGCACCCCCCCCCCCTTTCAATGTGGCCATTCGTTAAAGAATGGGCCGTTGCCCCCGTGCGCTATCCGAAGCCCGGTGCGTGCAATCTCAATCATCTGCGCGCAAAGCGCTGGCCCAATTGCGCGCCAGCCTGCCCATTTTCGCGCCGACCCGCGGTATTGCGCGCCAAGCTTCTCTTTTGCGCGCAATCCGCCGGGGTCGCCCCTTTGACCCCCCTGAGGGTACCCGCCTGTGTGGCGCCCGATGATCTTCATCCTGGGTGCCCGCACCGTGCGTTGTCTTCCCGTGCAGCCCTCTAGGCTTGCGCGAAGTGACACGGACCCCTCGGCGGCAGCATCCTCGTCCAAGCTACAAGACGTTAAACTGTTCAGCATTCGTCCAAGCTACAAGACGTTAAACTGTTCATCATTCCTCCGAGCTACAAGACGTTAAACTATTCAGCATTCGTCCAAGCTACAAGACGTTAAATTGTTCAGCATTCGTCCGAGCTACAAGACGTTAAACTGTTCAGCATTCTTCCTGCAGGACGCTAAACTGTACCTCGTCCGCGCGACAAGACGTTAAACTGCCAAGCATCCTCGTCCGCGCGACAAGACGTTAAACTGCCAAGCATCCTCGTCCGCGCTGCAAGACGTTAAACTGCCAAGCATCTTCGTCCTCAACACACGAAGTTAAACTGTACTTCGTCCGGCAAGACGTTAAACCGTCCGCATCGCCCGATCACGTGCCTCGCATGCAGGGTCCTCCTCCCGATTTGGATGTGGCCCCCACCCGCTCGTCTCTGCAGGGATGTCGGGATGGGAGTGGCCTTCACCCACGGGGGCAGAGTATTACAAACAGAGTGAACTACGTGGACTTTGATCCCTGTCTCCTAAACAGGGTACATAGGAAGCCTCCCAGAGGTTCAAGCCCACCACCTGGTCGTCCCGGTCGTATTCACGTCGGTTCGTCCATCAGTGGACCCCTCCCGGGTTCACATTCGCGTCGATTCACCTATGAATCCGCTCTTGAGGGGGACTGCACATGTGTATCTCCATTGCGCTTCCCCACTGCCTCTTTCTATCTCTCTTGCCAACGTCCAGCATGACGTTAAACTGTGATCCACCCGGCCGTTCCATCCCCCTCTGTGCGAGGTGGTTCGGTTCAATCCTCCGCCCGGTAGCCTCGACCTCCTCGTGAGTCGGCTTGCCATCGTCCAGCATGACGTTAAACTGTATATCTAAACTACGTTGACTTTGATCCGCGCTAACACCCGGTACGTAGGAAGCCTCTACGGGGTCCAAGCTCTTCACTCCATCATCCATCCTGATCCTTACCCGGGCCGCCACATCCCGGTGGGGTCATGCCATTTCATTCCACTCCACTTCACTCGGGAATCCGCCCATGTGCTGGCCCAGCGTCGGAGGTTCCCCGCAAGGGGTTCTGTCATCTGATCCACTCCTCGTGTCGATCAGCCCGATGCCATCCCCGCTGGACGTTAAACTCGCGGCATACCCCGTGTTAAACATGGGAAGCTGAGGAAAACCTCAGGCAACACAGTTCCCCGCACCCAGCGCAGGATTCCTCAGGCCATCACGCCTTCGAGAAGCCCTATTAGGGACGGAAGGCAGATGTGCAGAGCCGCAGTGTCATGACACGCCCCCAACACCCGGAGCTACCCGGTCTCCTCACCGCAGGTTGCTTCCCCGACCAGACCCCTTGGAGCGTCTGGGCGGAAGCAGCGTAATTAACCGGTGTCCATGAAGATATGGCGCCGGGAACGAGATTCACGAACATTCTTAAATCTATGAGGGAGACCCGGATTAGGCGACGAGTTCCGAGGAGACGTCCACGGAAGGAGGAGCCGACATCCCATCATCCCGGTTTCGATCAAGGAGCAGACGCCCCTGAACAAGGGATGGATGCCGCCCGCCTTTGGAAAGCGGGACTGCGGGGTCACAAGCCGCGCGCCCATCCCCTCGGGTCGACGGGCGCACGCGCGAACACGTCCTGGCAAAACAGCATCGGAACATAAACCCGACGCACATCCGCACCGAAACAGAAAAATGGTGAACCCGACGTGAATATATTCTCCTCAATACGAAGACCGATAGCTTTCAGAGGTGTTGGAAGATTGGCATGTTGCCCGGCCGAGCATTCTGCGCCGGGGCACGGGACCCGCCAGGGACTGGGAGGGGAAATCGGGCACTCCGTCTCACGACGTCGATGGCCTGGGTTTCCCCCACGGAAGAAGTTTTGGCACTAATGATTGGTAGTCGATTCCTTTTCCTGTCAGTTTTAATGGGTTCTTCTCCCTATCTTCAGGAATCAGGTCGTCCGATCCAATGCTCGATCACCGCCCGCCCACTGGCACAGGGGTAGGGGAAACACCGACGCAGCTACTCCGCGCGGTCCCGCCCGTTCCACAGCCGTCCCAGCAGCCGCAACTGCGGGACAACCACGCCCTCTCTCCCCCTCGGAGGTCATCCAGAGAAGGGTGATCAACAACTTGGTGCGGAGATATGAGGAAGAGGGAGTCATCCCCACCAGGGACATGGCTCGCCTAGACCTCGAGGAAGCTGCACCTCGCCACCAACGCCGCCCCCGAGGGCCGCGCAGGGAGGCACCGCTGCCTACCTCGACGTCCAACCGCTTCGGGAGTTTATCCCCGGAACGCTCCGACAGCTCTCTTCCCTATGAGGATGAGGTGGAAGACGCCCGGGACCACCCTATCCGAGATTCTCTCCAGGGATCCGCGATCAGGGCTCCTTCTAGGCCACGTCGACATCGCCGCCAGGCCTCTCAAGTCGAAGAACGGGCTCTCCACCTGCCTGCGCCGCTGATCCCGACTCGTCTATCCCGATGCCAACATCGGGAACGAGCGGAAGAGGACGCCCACCTTGGGGCCCTAGCAACGGCGGCCGCATTGGCCCAAGCCACTGCTGGCTCCAGTCACCAGGCCCCTGCGCATCCGGAGCAGGGGCACTTCTATGCCCGACCTGGATCGAGGCACCGACCTCCCCAGAGGCAGGTTGGGTTGACTCTCCCGGTTGTTGGTACAAGCAATAGCCCCCGCAGACCACCTCGCGGCAGCGCTATTCACCAGCAAGGTCTACTCTGTGTGGCCGATCCAAGAGGAATGGGTCATCCCACCTTCCGATCCCGGCCCGGAGGCCTGCCTGGAATCATCTCTCCCCGCGTCCCCTTCGATATCTGTCCCGGTGCGCCTCGCACCTTGGTTTCCAGTCCTCTTGGCCCCAGCAACGGTGCGGCCGGAGGACGCCAGGACAGAGATCATCCATGCCCCGAAGAACCACCCAGGGGCAGGAAGGCGAGGCGTCGACGTAGAGGGAGGAATGTTACGGAATTCCGGACAGAGATCCGACCGGTTCGTTTCTATGATACAGAGGCGGAGTATGATTCGGCGACAGAGCCCTCCCCCCAATCCCGCCAGTCAGGGGCAGGGGTAGGAATGCGGCACGTCAGCCTCGTACTTCCCGAGAGCGAGATCGATATGATCCACACTTCTCTCCGAAGGTATATCCGGAGTAGCGAGGGCCTGGTAGACCCCCAAGGATCAAGCTTGTGGTTGGTACCGGCCCCTCCGGAAGCGCCTTCTGCCTCGATCGGAGAAGCCAGAGACTTTTTCTGGGGACCGACGGTCGAACCACGATCCAGTAAACACTCGGCAAGCACCGACGCTACGGCAGGATGTTCGCTCGCCGGTCCGTCCTATCGTGATGTGGTAGCTGGGACACCGCCACCCTCAGAGGGCGGCCCGGGATATGGAGGCCAATCGGCCGGCTCGCCGTATTCACCGCCGGCCAGCCCGCCGGCCCAGCGGCCCGCCTCGGCACCACTGCTGGTTCCCCATCCATTCACAGTCGTTGAAGAGGACCAAGGAGACCTGGGTCCCGTGTTTGAGTCGTGGAGCTTCTGGACCGTCCTTGCAGAGGGCCACTTTCCTGAGAAGTTTTGGCCAGTCGCAGGACCGGGCTTTGATGCACCCGAATCACTCACCCCGGATGAGTTCGAATGCTTCCGCCGAACTCTCCGGGAGACTCACTCCCGTCTTCACCACCTACAAATGCCATATCCCGGGAGTCAAGTGCACCTGGAGGATATTGGTGAGCAGTGCCGTCAAATTGACCTGGCCACGCTCCCCGTGGTTCGGCACCCCGGGTCATTTGAGCACCACGAGGCCCTCCAACAACGATGCGTTGAGTGTTTTCAAGTACTCCGCAAGGTTATCGAGGAAGCCACTCCCCACGTGTATATCCGTGGATGGGGGCAGTACGCTGCCCTACACTTCAGTGCGATTCGCCAACAGCCCGATTTGCTGGGTGGCCCTGAGGGTATATCCCCAGGGATGGAAACGGTCAATATGGCTGACCTGTCGGGAGAGGGGAACGACATGGAACTTCTCGGCGGGGGCTCTCCCCCCAAAGACAAGCCATCGTTGCATCCGTCAGTGATGGTTACTCATCACCAGAGGAGCCTCCTGGGTCTCCCCGCACCCACTGAAGCACTGACGTTGAGCCGAAACGTCAGCAAAGGTAAAGAGCACGGCGAGGCTATAAAGCCCGCCGACCCATCTGCCTCCATGCAGAGGGCGGACGAGGATCCCGAGAAGGCTATGCTACGTCAACAGCTCGCCGAGCAGAAGAAGCTAGTTGACCAGCTCCTCGCCGAGCGCGCTGCAGAACGGCGGCCTGACTACGGTGATCCTAGGCCAGGACAGCAGGGACAGGAACAACCACCCCTCGATGCGGCTCTCCCAGGCAACCGTGATTATGCCGTGTTCGCCGACAGGAGGGAGGCCATTACCTATGGCAAGAGGGCGTGGTATGTTTCACCACACCCTCTCGAGCGGCGTGACTACCTGAGAGACCCCGCTCGGATTCCTCCCGCTGCCCCAATGGCCGCTCCGCCCGCCATCCCACGAGCTGCCGAGTTCGA
Organism: Viscum album; assembly: GCA_963277665.1. Classification (NCBI taxonomy): domain Eukaryota; kingdom Viridiplantae; phylum Streptophyta; class Magnoliopsida; order Santalales; family Viscaceae; genus Viscum; species Viscum album. Next base: position 1,510,558,499 of record OY728127.1, on the reverse strand, counting down.
CGACCCGATTGAAAGGCCATGCAGTGCGCTCGTGGTTAGAGATCCTCGCCAGGACTGGAACCCATGTCCGGACGATCCGATGGCGGCGCTCATCGCCCGCTTGGAAGCCTTGGAGACTCGGCAAGTGGCGATCCCACCGGACGACAAGCCATACCCAGCATGGGTGGATGACATGCCGACACCTCCGGGATTCGGGAATCCCACTTTCGCCCCCTTCAACGGGACTGGAGATCCGCCACAGCATTTGGCCCATTTCAACTCGAGGTGCGGGCCTATGTTGGGAACTCCGGCGCAGTAAGAGGCCGCTAAGCTTCGCTGCTTTGTCCAGACGCTGGAAGGGCCAGCATTTGTCTGGTACAGCCAGCTCCCCGTCGGGTCGATAACTAGCTGGGAGGACCTTCGTAGACAGTTCCTCTACCAGTTCTGTTCCACAACCCGGAAGACGAGTATCGCATACCTCTTCAAGTGCAAGCAGAGGCCTGATGAGCGAGTCGCGGATTTCGTCGCCCGATGGAAGGGTCTCACGTATTCCCTTGACATGCCATTGACTCAGGAGCAGTTGCTGACAATGTGCGTCGAGAACGTCAAGACCGAGCTGGTCCCTTCCTTGATCACTCAGAATTACCCCGGAGGGTTCAGGGACTTCTCAGACAAAGCTCAACGTCTTGAGGAAGCCCTGCAACAGGCCAGTCAGGCACACCCGCTGCCTCATATGATTCCTGCAAGGAGAGTCAGCAGGGCTGAGCCCCGCTGCTGTTGCCCAGATAGAGGCCCCCAGGCCGTTGGAGCTGCTGCCGGCGAGGCCAGCTCCACAGCCTCATAGGAATCCGCCTCCACGGGCTCAGTTCCCGTCCCAGCAGCGGCAGCCCCAGAACCGGCCGGCCCCTCCGCGTAATGTACCGCCACATCCCGGGAGAGATAATCAGGGTCCAACTCCTCGGCAGGCCCCTCCAGCTCCTCGTCAAGACCACGCCCCCAGGGGCCCGCGATACCTAACTTACTCATTTCACGAGGATCGGGTCCCCGGTTATTTCCGGAGCGCCCTGGAGAAGAGGATTGTGAGACTGCCTGAGTGTTGGAGGCCAGAGGAGGCACATCTCACGGATAACCCCCGCTACTGCCCTTACCATCGGGCCCTGGGGAACACCATCCGACGGTGCTACGTGTTTAAGGACTGGCTCCAAGACCAGATTAACAACAATGTAATCAGGTTGGGCCCAGCTCCAGCACAAGTGGCGGGCGTGTTCATGGGATCAGATGACGATAGCGGCAATGAGGACGAATGGCAGCTGGTCTCCGAACACGGATCCCAGAAGTATAAAAACTGGATGGCCCGCAAGACGATCATTCGCGCCCATGGAATCATCCGTGCGCGCTTGAATCAGCCTGAGCCCCCAGAATCTGCAGGGGCTGCTTCGGCATCGTCTTCCCAGCCTGCCTCCTTCGAGAAGAGAAAACGGCGGCAGCGCAAGAAGGAAGAGCGCGCCCCGCCAGTTCCGCCACTATCCCGCACTCTCTGCGATTTCATGCCCCCGGAGATGGGGGTCCCTCCTCGGATCCGCCCGGTAATGAATGATTCGTCCGATGACAGTATTGGGTACGCTTCGGTTAATACCGTCGAGCTGGTAAATCCCTTTTCAGTTCCCGACGTTGAAGAACGCCAGGTGGACCTCCCTAGTGTCCCCGGTCGTCGCCACCGTCGGAGGAACCGCAACAACAGGAGTCGCTGGGGCACGACAGTTGGTACCTCTAGCCAGGACGAGCACGCCACTGAGACTAGGCAGCAGGCTCAAAACCGAGCTCAGCGCGCGCAGCCCCCCCATCCGGGGATGAAGGATCCGCCTCTGCCACTGTTTGTGGTGTGGGACTAGGCAGAACCGCCTCAGCCGCGCCGCGACTAGCTCCATCCTGCCACGAGTCCATCCCAGCCTCCTGGCCCCAGTACGGTGACCACTTCCCGGGCTTCAACCAATGAACAACAAGATGCGCCAAGCACCAGTCGGCCGCCGGCCCAACCGGCAAGGCCCGTCATGCCTCCAACCGCAGAGCAACCTCCTGCAACCAGGGGCTCGCGCTTGGCCAAAAAGTATGATGTCCTGAAGCACTTGGCCGAAATCCCAGCAAGGCTCTCCATCCTTGAGGCTCTGCGCATGTCACCTGAGATGAGAGAGGCGCTCGCTGAAGCCCTGAAGAGCCCCCTCCAGTTTGAGACAGAGGTTGCGGCTGCAGAGGCCTTTCACGCCGAAATGATTGAGGACGCCGAATGTCAGGCAGTTATCTCGTTCTCTGGTAAGGATGAAGACCCTCCTATACAGGGACACATTCGTCCGCTGTATGTTACTGGCCATTTCAATGGCCTTGAAGTCCGGCGTTGTCTTGTCGACACGGGGTCCGGGATTAACTTCATTCCCACTCGGACACTCCGGAGATTGGGGTTGTCTGGGGATGACTTGATTCCCTCCGACCTCAGGATCCAGGGGTACGACCGCACCGAGAAAAATCCGGTCGGAAAGATACATTTGAAGACCCAGTTCGGTGACTTGGTTACCAACACCGAATTCATGGTAGTCTCTCAAGACACTGCGTATAACGCATTGATGGGCAGACCATGGCTCCACCTTCATGCGGCGGTTCCCTCGTCATACCACCAATGCCTTAAATACTCCCTTAATGGTCGAGTAGGCGTGCTTCAGGGAGATGCCTCTCCTTTTGCCTCATGTGAAGCCCGCTATCTGGACGCGGACTATTACAAGAGCAAGGATAAGCATATCCAAGCAGGTGAGGTCGAGCCTGTCGCTGTCGCGAGTGATCCCTGGGCAAGTTTGGATGACGCTTACGTCCTCCCGATCCATCGGTTGGACGTAGCCATGGTCTCGACGGCCTGTGAGTCTCCTGATGAGATGACCGTGACCGTCCATGCTAGAACCAGCGGCCCAGCAGGATCTGGTAGCCCCAATGCAGTTTCCAAGGTAGTCTCTCCCGTGGACGATCCCTCCCCGAGTGGAGAGGACGTGGAAGACTCACCCCCAGCCTTTGAGGAGGGCGTCTCCGCCACGGTCGATGAGTTAGTGCAGGTGAACCTTGGAACCGAAGCAGATCCAAGACCCACATTGGTCAGTGCCGCCATGCCCTCTGAGGAGCGGCAGCAGTACATGGACTTCCTCAGGCAGCACCGTGATGTGTTCGCTTGGGGCTATGACGAGATGCCGGGGCTAGATCCTCAGGTAGCCGTCCACCGCCTTGGTCTCCCGGCGAACCATCGCGGGTTCAAGCAACCTCCCAGGAAGATGCACCCATTCCACGGTGCCATGGTTGAGGCCGAAGTTGACAAGCTTATCAAAGCCAACTTCGTGAGGGAAGTTCAGTACCCCAAATGGCTGGCCAACATTGTGCCGGTCAGGAAGAAGAACGGGCAGATCAGAGTCTGCATCGACTTCCGCGATCTCAACCGCCACTGTCCGAAGGATGATTTTCCCCTTCCGGTGACAGAGCTATTGATTGACGCCACGGCAGGGTTCCAGGCCCTCTCCTTCATGGATGGATACTCCGGATACAACCAAATCCGGATGGCCCCTGAGGATGAGGAGTTCACTGCCTTCAGGGCCCCCCAAGGTATCTTTTGTTACCAGGTCATGCCCTTCGGCCTGAAGAATGCAGGTGCCACCTATCAACGGGCGATGCACCGCATATTCAAGCCAATTCTCGGCACACTGGTGGAATGCTACGTCAACGACTTGGTGGTCAAATCGCGCCAGCGTCAGGACCATCTCAAATATCTTTAGAAAGTGTTCGGCTTCCTCCGGTCTCGCTGCCTGAAGATGAACCCGTTGAAGTGTGCCTTCGGGGTGACCTCCGGAAAGTTCCTTGGATTTGTGGTAAGATACCGGGGTATTGAGATCGACCCAGAGAAGATCAGGGCGATTAGCCAGATGCCTCCCCCAGGTAACATCTGGGAACTGCAAGGGTTCCAAGGCCACTTAGCCTATATACGCCGATTCATCGCAAATCTGGCCGGCACGTGTAAGCCCTTTTCTCGGCTCATGAAGAAAGGTGCCACCTATGTATGGGATAAAGATTGTCAGACCGCCTTCGAGGAAATCAAGTAGTACTTGCTTCAACCTCCGGTTCTGATACCGCCTGTATCCGGGAAGCCGCTGGTCCTCTATGTGACCGCCCTGGAACGGTCCCTGGGTGCCCTTCTCGCCCAGAAGAACAACGAGGGAACAGAGAATAGCCTCTATTACCTCAGTCGCATGCTCCTCGATGCGGAAGTCAGGTATTCCCCCATCGAGAAGAGCTGCCTGGTGCTCGTATTTTCCGTACAGAAATTACGGCACTACTTGCAGCACCATGAGATACAGTTGGTTTCTCGGGTAGACCCGTTGAAATATATCCTGAGACGGCCTATGTTGACTGGTCATCTAGCGCGATGGGCTGTGATTCTCTAGTAGTTCGACATCAGGTATGTGTCTCAGAAGGCCATCAAAGGGCAAGCATTGGCAGACTTTTTGGCTGCTCACCCGACCTCCGCGGATCAGCCGCTGGATCTAGGCTTTCCTGATGAGGCCATTCTCTCGGTCGATCGAGCCGATCCATGCTGGAAGATGCACTTTGACGGTGCCTCCCGGAGCCCCACCGGTAGAAGACTCAATAATCCTAAGCTCAACAGAGTGGGCTTGGGTATCGTCTTCATTACCCCGGAGCAAGCCATGCTGCCATACTCTTTCCTATTGTCATAGGGCTGTACCAACAATGAGGCGGAATACCATGCCCTCATCACCGGCCTCGAGTTGGCTCTCGAGATCGACGTGCCCCATCTGTGTGTGAAAGGGGACTCCGAGCTGGTCGTTAAGCAGATCAATGGCGACTATGTTGTCAAGAAGCCGAAACTTGTGTCATTGCTGGAGTGAACCCTCCTTTTGATGGCCCAGTTCCCTTCTCGGCCAGAAATTGTCCATGTTCCCCAGTCGCAGAACGGTCGAGCAGATGCTTTGGCCAGCCTTGCTACGTCACTTGCAGAGCCTGAACAGGACAACCTGATCGTCCGCGTGACGCACCGCAGGCTCATCGCTCCCGTTATCCCGGAGGGAGATCGCGGCCCGTCGGTAAGTAATCTCACCACGGTTTCCCCTATGCCCGGAGCCCCGAGTACCCCAGATATGGCAGTCGAACCAGCCCCTGATTGGAGGACGCCTTTGGTTGAGTACCTCCAACGTGGCATTCTCCCGTCGGATCGGGCCGAGAGCGAGCGAGTTCGACGCCGCACATCGCAGTTTGTCCTCCAGAGCAGTCCCGACCTGGAGCAGATCCTCTATAGACGCGGATTTGATGGTGTTCTCCTCCGCTGCCTTCATGGAGTTGAGATCCCACGAGTCATGCAAGAAGTTCATGCTGGTTCATGCGGTGCCCATCAGACTGGGCCGAAGCTGTCCCACCAGATTCGAGGGTTGGGAAACTTCTGGCCCTCCATGATCCATGACTGCATCGAGTATGCCAGGAGGTTCCATGCGTGCCAGGTTCATGCGAACTTTGTGCATCGGCCGCTAGAGCCTCTCCATACCACCAGGTATTCTTGGCCCTTTGCAGTCTGGGGTCTGGACGTTGTGGGACCTTACCCGCCGGCGCCAGCTCGCCAATGCCGGTTCATTCTGACCGCCACGGACTTCTTCTCCAAATGGGCAGAGGCGATTCCGCTCAGAGAGGTCAAATCCTGTTCGATCGCTGACTTCATGACCTCCAACATCATTTACCGATTTGGAGTGCCTCACGCTATCCTCACGGATAACGGAGCCAATTTCCGAGCAGCCGAGTTGAAGAAGTTGTACGCCAAGTACAACATTCGCTCGAACCATACATGTCGCTATCATGCGCAATAAAATAGACAGATTGAGGCGTTTAACAAAACCCTCTCTAAAATTCTGCAAAAGATGGTTGGTCAGAACAAGAAGAGTTGGACGGAAAAGCTCCCCAACGCCCTCTGGGCTTATCGGACGACGACTCGCAATTCCACCCAGATGACCCCCTATTCCCTGGTGTATGGAGCTGAGGCCGTCCTGCCCATCGAGATCCAGTTACCGTCCTTGCGCACTGCGGTCTATGACCAGCAAGCGCCGGACAGAGCTGCTGAAGCCCTTCTAGTTGAGTTGGAAGCACTTTATGAGAAAAGACTTCGCGCTTTGCACAACTTGGAGAGGCATCAGAGCAGAATGGCTCGAGCTTTCAATAATAAGGTTCGCCTCTGCTCCTTCCTGCAGGGTGACCTGGTATTAGCCCTAAGAGCACCAATGATCCCCGGCAGGAAGCCGCCCAAGTTGGAGCCCAAGTGGGAGGGACCTTTTGTTGTCCACAAGGTCTATCCCAATGGCGCGTACTCCCTAGCGACTATGGATGGTGAGCGTGTCACTCCTCCCACCAACGCTAGGTTCCTCAAGAAGTACATTGCCTGAGTGCACTTCGTCCAAGCTACAAGACGTTAAACTGTTCAGCATTCGTCCAACATGACGTTAAACTGTACCACGTCCGCGCTGCAAGACGTTAAACTGCCAAGCATCTTCTTCCTGCATGACATTAAACTGCCCCTCAAGAACTGCGTGCGGCTTGATTCCCATCCTTATGGGATACGTAGGACCGCCTGAACATTCATGTTTCAGGCCCAGCCCCATCCTTCGGGAATTTCCATCCCATCTCGGGCCCTTGGCCCAGTTGCCTCTGCGTATGCGGCGTATGGTGTGAACGCAGGGATATTTGCTCGCCACGCTGTACGCCCCCCACGGTTGGGGATGCCTTCTGCTCCCCCTTTCCTTATTCGTCCCGCATGACGCTAAACTGCACTTCAAGAACTACGTGCGGCTTGATTCCTATCCTTATGGGATACGTAGGACCGCCTGAACGCTTTTGTTTCATGTCCAGCCCCATCTCTTGGTTGATCACGGGGATCTGCCGTCTTTTGGTTGCTCTCAGGGTGAGTCCTCTGGCCCTTTCCGGTGATCTGTTAACATGTTTTGGGTACTTCGGTCTATGACCCGTAGTGTCGGATTCAATCCCGACAAGTCCTGTGTTGCTTGTCGGGCCTCGCACTTCCTCTGGTTCGAGCCTTCACTCAAAGGGATCCTCGTTAGCGGTTTGGGTACGATGCCTCAGTGCTCTCCTACCGCTCCGGGTCGATTTACCGGCGGGTCCTGGGCCGCAAATCAATATGAATCATGCGCTTGAGCGGTTGATGATCGTTTGCTTGCCCCATCCTAGGCTGACGCGATCGGATGTTGTGTGGCGAATATGGTCAGCGACATCCTTGATCGCCATGTCGGCTCTTTCAGGCTCTGAACATTGGTTGTCCAGTCCTCATCACGCTCCGCCTTTGGGCGTTGTAGTGGAGTCTCGACACTCTCTTCATACTGACATTCAGTACACCTTTGCACATTAGGCAGGCCAACCAGGGTAATGGTGTCTTTCGAGGCTCCCACGATCTGAGCACCAAGGATATATGCTGATGTCTTCCCTAAGGGCCATGTGTAGCTGGACCCTCGTCCCCATAAGGAGGAAGGAGTCGCCCGAACAATTGCGTTCTGGGCCTAGTATAGCTGGAGGCTAGCATCTCTGCCCCTCGGGTGATAGACATACGCAGGCCCCTATCCCAGGATCCTTCTCCTGGAATCGTGCGCGACCGCAGGGCTGGGTATGTTCCACCTCCGCTGGGTCCGCCGTATCGCAATGAGAAGATTCCTCCATGGTCCGAACCACACGACCTTAAACTGTGTTGTCTGGTCCTACCACACGACCGTAAACTGTGATCGTCTTGGCCGACCGACGAGAAACGGCACTGCATTGTGATGTTCTCTTCAGAGGACACTCACGTTGGGCGCTGGTTAATAACCACGCCATTCATCAATGCCTTTCATGGCTTGATTATTGTGGCGACGCCAGGGATTTCTTAATCACAGGCATGTCGCTGCACAAAGAAAAACCATCCACCTTTAAGGACAAACAAGAAATATCAAATACCGCTTCTTCTGTGTGCGAGGGTCAGACCCGCACCCCTCCCCGCGCTGGTGCCCGATTGTGATGCGCTGCGCTTCAAGAACTATGTGTGTCTTGATTCCCATCCTTATGGGATACGTAGGAACGCCCGGATGTTTGAAACTCCGGGTCCAGCCCCCCACCTCTTAGAGATTCCCCCCTTCTCTGGGGAATCCGCCGCCTTCGGGTCACCCTCAAGGCGTGTCCCGCGACCCCTTGCAGTGGTCCACCGGTGTCAAGAGTACTCTGGTTTATTGCCAGGAGGGTCAGGTTCAGCTTGGTCAGGTTCCTTCCACTTTTCAGGCTTCGTGCTCCCTTTCATTCGGACCCATCGCCTATGCCCTGGGTGGAGCCCCCTTGAGCGGTCTGGACACAATGCCTCAGTGCTCTCCCACCGACTCGGGCTAGTGCCCCAAGGGCCTCGGGCAGCAAATCGATACGAATCCTGCGCTTGAGCGGTTGATGTTTGTTTGCTGCCCCATTCCATCAATGGTCAGTGCGATATTGATGCTGCTTTTCTGCCACGGTCGGCAGTACTCCCATATCGTTACGCTGGTTCCCCCAGTCCTTGAGTGAATGGCCGCATGATTCACATTACATTTTCCGCCCCCCCATTCCGACCAGGCAAAATCTCGGCACTCTTGACACTATCCCTCAGTGCATCTTCGCATATCCAGGGGATAGGACCACGATGTGGCGTACTTTGAGGTTCCCTATGGTCCGAGCTCTAAGACCTTAAACTAAGATCTGCCCCTATGGTCCGAGCTCTAAGACCTTAAACTAAGATCTGCTCCTATGGTCCAAGCTCTACGACCCTAAACTAAGATCTCCCCAATCGGGGTTCTACGTCCTGCATGACGTTAAACTGCACTTTCAGAACTACGTGTGGCTTGATCTCCAGCCTGATGGAGTACGTAGGAATGCCCGGGCATCTCGACTCGGGTCCAGCCTCAGGGATCGCTATGTCCCGCCCCTCCTCGTCGCCGACCGTCTGGTCTGGCTTCTGGTAGAGTGGTGCAATTGTGATATTCTCCCTGATCCAGCTCGGGATGCCCCATCGCAATGATGGGAAGCGACAGTTTCCTCGTCAAAGAGGTTCTGTCTGAGAATTGAGGTGATTCATGGCCAGATTAGTGCATCCGCCTAATACGCTTTCCCCACGGTGGCGCAATTTTGGGAGCGTTGGATTCTGTCCGAACAAGTCATCACTTCGCCCCACGCTTCGCATGCCCTGTTGATCCGGATTTCCACCCTTGTGCCTGAAGGAACCCCCAAAGAGGCATTGATGATGACATGTGATCTGCCTCCTGCAATATGAATGATGACCTTCGGTCCGTCTATTGCAGTAGTATGGTCGATTGATCCATTGTCCGCTTGCCGTCTTGGGAATTTCCTGGAAGGCCGACCGTTGTGGATTTCTGAATTCGGGACACGCGATTCACCCTTTCTCATTTCCCTATGATCGGATAAAATCCCAACGCCCCTAGCGTTGTCCCGCTCGTGTGTCGGAACAAGCTGGGGGGATGATACATTGATTAGGTTTGAGGTCTCCTTTCCTAGGAATGACCTCCCTCTTTTCTTTAGACATCCAGGACCAATTATGGATGCCTGAAGCTTGGTTAACGCTCCCGTGAGACAATGAATTGTGGTTGAGCATGTTAAGCCAAAAGATGCAGATAAATATATTGGTTCATACAAATGGATCGAAATATTGAGTAGCGGAAGCAAATGTTCTGGGAGTGGAAAAAACAAATCCCCTAGGGATTAGCGTGCTGAATAAGTCTTTCTAACGCCGCTACCCTTTGGCTGGCGGCCTCCAGAGCTGCTTCTCGCTCTCTGCGTGCCCTCTCCTCGTCGGCGGTCGCAGCACGCAGTTCGTCGATTCTGGCCTGTGCACGCTCCCGCTCGACTTGAAGTGTGACCATCTGTTGGCCCGCCTCCGTCAGCTGTACATGGGCGTCAACCAGCTGGGCCGTTAGTTGCTCCACAATCTCAGTGAATGTTGCGACGAAGGCCTCCTTCTCTGCCGCCTGCCCTTCGAGACGACGGACATCCTGCTCCGCCGCGAGGAGCGCCCGCGTGTTCTCCGACACGTCCCGACATTGTGCGACGTCGGCGGCTCTCGCGCATCTTTTCGGCCATGAAATCACGGACCGTCAGATGGAGGCGTTGAGCATCAGTTCCCCCGGCACACAGGAAGCGCAGCCAGGTTTGAAGGGATCCCACGCGCCCCAGCCACTCCGATGGGTCTCGCTTGAGGAAGTGCTGGATGCACTTCCACCCCCTGTGGCGCGTTATCCGGATCTCCTCGACCGCCTCCGCGTCCGAGTCGTCCATCTCCTCGGGGTCGGCAGGCCGGTAGGCAGGGAAGGCAGCCAGCAGGTCTGATGCAGGGTCCGCCCCTGGGATGTCCTCACAGGGGATAGGTTCCCCAACATCTGGGCGACCTTCTTCTCTCGCCCCAGCGGCGTCGACACCCTCGTCAGCCCCCGACCTCTCTCCGATGTCAGCACCGCCGGCGTCCGCAGCCCCCTGATCAGCAGTTGGTGGGGCCGGCTCGGTCTGGGAAGTCTGTTACGGAGCAGGCGGCAGGTCTGCCACTGGTCCGCTCGTGGATGGCCCGGGTTCGGCATCCCGACGAGCCTCTAGTGTTGAGATCACTGCACAAGGCATGCCGCGGTTAATCATGGATCTTCAATGGCAAGCACCAACAGTAAAGTAAGGAAACTTACGGGAATCCAGAGCGTCATCTTCCGCTGTCCCGATCACCGCAGGAGCAATTGTAGCAGGGGACCCTTCCGCGCTTGTCAATTCAATGATGAGTGTCTGGCCCCCGCCTTGTCCTGCTGGCGCCTCTCCTACTCCAACTGAGGATGCTTTACCGACATCCACGCACTCCTGAGAAAGGTGGAGAAGTGGGTTAGAAGCTGCATAAGAGAATGGATGAAGCAGGTTGAGTAGGGATAGAAGCGGACCTCGAGGAGCTCAGTAATATCAATATTGCCAGAGCCGGCCACCTTGCCGCTCTCCCGTGGGCTCCCCTGATGGGACCTTCCCTCAGAACCTTCATCCTCCCCCGTCTCCTCCTCTTCCTTGGAGTCGTCGTTACTCTCATCTCCCTCCGGCGACATCTGTTCTGGAGCAGGCTCTCGACCGAGCATCACCTTCACCAGAAGGGACGGCTCCGCACGCTGACCACGTTGGCGCGCGTACTCATCCATGGCCGTCAGATATGCATACCGCCGGTGGAAGTTCACCCTGTCGGCGATCTGGAGGCACCCGACCTCTGGCAGATGGATTCCTTCTCTGAGTATCTTTCTCCAGATGGCTTCGGTCCCCAGTGACTGCCGCAGGGTCATCCAGGCCGACCACAGCGCTGGGAAGACTGCATCGTGGGAGGGTTCGAGCAGACACCTTACCTGCTTCCCGGGCCGCTCATCGACCACCGCATGTGCCCCCTCTCTGGGCGCTGAAGTCGGGGCGGCAGCTTGCGATGTGCCCGCCGCCGACGTCCCTGCCTGCGCCGGCTCCGCTGCTTGGCGCGCCTCCGTTCTCCCCCGTGTGGCGGCGCTTCGCCTCCTTCCTTGACGCCCGGCCTCCGCACGGGTGACCTCGAGCCGCCGAACTAGCTTCCGTAGAAGCCCCTTAGGGTACGCGATGGCCCAATGTTCAGCATACTCGGTTACCAAGCCTGCGTCGACCCCGGTAGGAGGGAGAGTGATGACCTCGCCAGAGCCGAAAGCGGCGAACATCAGCCACATCTGGCGAAGGACGCCAGGGTTCGTCTCCTCCCGGACAGCAGTGAATACCCTCTTCGGCATCCGTTGAAGACACCCGAACTGCCTTGCGAACCGGGTTGGCACGTAGGGCTCGCAGATCACCTTCCCGTCGATCCGAGCCACGAGCACCCCGCCCCGCATGTTCAGGAAGTACTCGTGTTGCTCCAGCGGACCCTGCCCGTTGTCGATCATCTGGCCAACGGGAGTGGGGAACGGGCTGAAGTTGAAATTGGCGTGATTTCCAATCCGAATCCTCACGCCCTCCTCATTTAGGGTCATCGGAGCGACCCCCGCAATGTTCAGCAGGTAGGGTCGCATGCCGTTTCCCGGAGGAAGGATGGCGTTTGGAAACGTGTACCCACCAAGGTGAGCAGCCACCCAGCCGTGGAAGAATTGAAAGGGCCCACAGATCCTTCGTGGCGACCCCCCTCGCGAGATGCGTCCCAGGATGGCATACAGCTTCGCCAGCACTGGGACCCCGAGGTTGTATCTTTTGTTGGCGGCCATGGCGCCCGCCATCACCAGTGTCACCGGGCGGACGCCCATCCTCGCGTCCCGCATTGGCAGGAGCCACCCACTCAGAAAGGCGGCCAGGAATGCCGCATACCGGACATTTGGGTCCCGGGCCTCGATGACGTGGTACCCCCATGAGCGGTAGTCGCCCGTCTCCAGGACCCGCCAGTACGACCCGTTCCGGCTCCTCTGAGTAGCGGTCGGGCACCGCTTCCCCCTGCCTGGCATCTTGACCGCGGGGTCATGCTCCAAGAACTGGCTGAACCACTCCTTGTAGTCTATGTCCTTGTAAAAGTCCTTGATCCCGAGCCGCTACGTAGCCAGGTCAAGTAGATGCCATGTCAGAATGGGAGTCCGTGACCTGTCTTCCCAGGTGTTCTTCGGAGGCAGGAACTCATCGTATTGGTAACCCTCCAGCGGGATACCTCCGATGCAGTGGATGTCCCAGAGACCGATGCTGACCTCCCCATGGTGAAGATGGAAGGTGTTGGTATCCGGGGACCAGCGGGTGAACAGCTCCGGCCCGAGCTCAGACTGCTGGTAGAAGTGGAACTGCGACGTCCACACCGCCTCAAACAGGCCGATGTACCGCAGCTCCTCCGCGAAGTGATCGCAAGTGTGGCGCACCCAGAACGCCCAGGCCCAATCACTGGTAAAATTTCCCCCAGACCGCAAGTCCCAGTCCTTCAGCCAGCCCTTGGTGTCATCGGTGACACTCTGGCGATATGTGCTCGAGTAGAGGGCTAGAGAGTTCTCCGCAGTAGGCTCACTTCCGACGATGGTTCGCGTCCTCGGGTTCAGGACATAGACATCTAAGTGCCTGGTCTCCCTGGCAGGATGCCCATTGTTGGTGATGTTATAGCGGGGAAGCTCGTCCTCCCGAGTCACCCAGGTCCATGGCGCATCAACCTCGAACGCTGGCACCGGAACCTCATCCAGGATGCCAAAGTTCCAGAGTGGCAGGTTGTCCGACAACGGATATGTCTTCTGGGCCGGCGTCAGCAAGTCGAACAAGGATTGATTGTTGGAAACAATCTCCTTGGCACCGTAGACCTCCTCGTTCGCCGCCATCTCAGCTCTGCGAATGGCGGCATCCCCCTCATTCCCTTGATTCGCGGCCATCTTAGAAGCTTCGAGAGTCGTGCGGGTTAAGGGATGAAGCGTGCGGAATCGGACGAGGCTGGTAGAGAAATTTGGGAGTTGGGGCGCAATCCTAGTGGACGACGCGCAATTGGGAAGGCTGTCGCGTAAAACCCCGGGTGTTCGCGCAAAAGCAGGCCGAAATCCGGAAAGGTTTGTGCGAGGAGCGGGTGAATTTCGCGCCGGAAAGGGCAATTTCGCGCACGAGAGCTTGAAATCTTGTCGCACGGAAGGCCGGTGTACGGCGCGGGGGACCCAGGGCCCCTATTTATAGGCGAGGCCGGGTACCCGCGCTGCGCGGAAAGCGCTTTGCGCGACCGAGACGGCGAATTTCACGCCCGACGCCCTTTTTGCGCGCCACAGTCCCACGCCACCCAGGACTTCGGCATTCCGGCGTCTCCCTCGGAACCCGATCGTTGCGACCTCTCGCCGATCAGATTCCGAGGGGGGGGGCTTTTGTAGACGCCGGAAAAGTCCGTTGTTCCCAAACGAAGCTCCGGATGCGGAAAGCGAGGTCATATTTGGAGTCGGAAGCATGTTTCGGAGGGCCCGGAGGCCTTGCGCGGAATTTTGGAGACCCGCGCGTAAAGTTGAAGAGCCGCCCGCAAACCCCCCGGGATGCGCGCAATGCGCTGGGCCGGCGCACGATTTTGCGCGCCCGTGGCCCGCGCGACACCCTTGCGCACCCGCGAACCGGATTCCGCGCCCGGGGTTGCCTATAAATATAAGGCAACCCCCGACGTTTTGAAGGTTGCCGGAATTCGAAAGGGCTCTCACGCGCGCAATCCAACCCCCTCCGCACGCAATGCCGATCTTCAGGTAACCTCTTTTCTTTCGCGCAATAAAGCCTCGGGGTTCGCCTTTGCGCGCAATCCCCTTGGCTCCTTTCCTTTGAAATAATTCTTCACCCAAAGGCTTTCGCACGCAAAAGAAGCCTCTTGCGCGCAACTGCCCCCGGGTGCGCGCAATCCAGCCCGATTGTGCGCACCCCCCCCCCTTTTCAAAGTGGCCATTCGTTAACGAATGGGTCGTTGCCCCCGCGCGCTATCCGAAGCCCGGTGCTTGCAATCTCAATCATCTGCGCGCAAAGCGCTGGCCCAATTGCGCGCCAGCCTGCCCATTTGCGCGCCAACCCCCGGTATTGCACGCCAAGCTTCTCTTTTGCGCGCAATCCGCCGGGGTCGCCCCATTGACCCCCCTGAGGGTACCCGCCTGCGTGGCGCCCGATGATCTTCATCCTGGGTGCTCGCACCGTGCGTTGTCTTCCCGTGCGGCCCTCTAGGTTTGCGCGAAGTGACACGGACCCCTCGGCGGCATCATCCTCGTCCAAGCTACAAGACGTTAAACTGTTCAGCATTCGTCCAAGCTACAAGACGTTAAACTGTTCAGCATTCGTCCGAGCTACAAGACGTTAAACTGTTCAGCATTCGTCCAAGCTACAAGACGTTAAACTGTTCAGAATTCGTCCGAGCTACAAGACGTTAAACTGTTCAGCATTCTTTCTGCAGGACGCTAAACTGTACCTCGTCCGCGCGACAAGACATTAAACTGCCAAGCATCCTCGTCCGCGCGACAAGACGTTAAACTGCCAAGCATCCTCGTCCGCGCTGCAAGACGTTAAACTGCCAAGCATCTTCGTCCTCAACACACGACGTTAAACTGTACTTCGTCCGGCAAGACGTTAAACCGTCCGCATCGCCCGATCCCGTGCCTCGCACGCATGGTCCTCCTCCCGATTTGGATGTGGCCCCCACCCGCTCGTCTCTGCAGGGATGTCGGGATGGGAGTGGCCTTCACCCACGGGGGTAGAGTATTACAAACAGAGTGAACTACGTGGACTTTGATCCCTGTCTCCTAAACAGGGTACGTAGGAAGCCTCCCAGAGGTTCAAGCCCACCACCTGGTCGTCCCGGTCGTATTCACGTCGGTTTGTCCATCAGTGGACCCCTCCCGGGTTCACATTCGCGTCGATTCATCTATGAATCCGCTCTTGTGGGGGACTGCACATGTGTATCTCCATTGCGCTTCCCCACTGCCTCTTTCTATCTCTCTTTCCAACGTCCAGCATGAAGTTAAACTGTGATCCACCCGGCCGTTCCATCCCCCTCTGTGCGAGGTGGTTCAGTTCAATCCTCCGCCCGGCAGCCTCGACCTCCTCGTGAGTCGGCTTGCCATCGTCCAGCATGACGTTAAACTGTATATCCGAACTACGTTGACTTTGATCCGCGCTAACGCACGGTACGTAGGAAGCCTCTACGGGGTCCAAGATCTTCACTCCATCATCCATCCTGATCCTTACCCAGGCCGCCACATCCCGGTGGGGTCATGCCATTTCATTCCACTCCACTTCACTCGAGAATCCGCCAATGTGTTGGCCCCAACGTCGGAGGTTCCCCGCAAGGGGTTCTGTCATCTGATCCACTCCTCGTGTCGATCAGTCCGATGCCGTCCCCGCTGGACGTTAAACTCGCGGCATAACCCGTGTTAAACATGGGATGCTGAGGAAAACCTCAGGCAACGCAGTTCCCCGCACCCAGCGCAGGATGCCTCAGGCCATCACGCCTTCGAGAAGCCCTATTAGGGACGGAAGGCAGATGTGCAGAGCCGCAGTGTCAAGACACGCCCCCAACACCTGGAGCTACCCGGTCTCCTCACCGCAGGTTGCTGCCCCGACCAGACCCCTTGGAGTGTCTGGGCGGAAGCAGTGTAATTAACCGGTGTCCATGAAGATATGGCGCCGGGAACGAGATTCACGAACATTCTTAAATCTATGAGGGAGACCCGGATTAGGCGACGAGTTCCGAGGAGACGTCCACGGAAGGAGGAGCCGACATCCCATCATCCCGGTTTCGATCAAAGAGCAGACACCCCTGAACAAGGGACGGATGCCGCCCGCCTTTGGAAAGCGGGACTGCGGGGCCACAAGCCGCGCGCCCATCCCCTCGGGTCGACGGGCGCACGCGCGAACGCATCCTGGCGGAACAACGTCGGAACAGAAACCCGACGCACATCCGCACCGAAACAGCTATGTGATCATTAATTCTATCCAAACCCTAGAATTTCACCTAGGGTACCACATTCCGTGTAATCCTAGATTTCATTCCATGTGGATCACAATTTTCATGAATCATAGGTTCTTTCTCCACACACATCCTCTACTTATATGGCCTCTCATTCAAGAGAACCTTCCCAAAAAATACTAATGATACTTCATCTAATCCTTTCCATCAACAATCAAAAATCTCCATCCACAAATCTTTTAGAATAATGGATCTAAGTGTTGTTCTTCTTCATGTGCTAAACAATGCTGAATAATATTAAATCGGTTATCAACCATCATCTAATTAACCACCACAACCAATTTTGAACCTACATCATATCATGACGGTCACAAATATATGATATAGGATCATTTCCCCAAGAAATGGGTGTGAAATGATGGATACATCAGGATTCGTCGAACCCTAGGCCAAATGAAGACTGCTCATGGTGAATCATAGAACTGGGGGAGAAAATCACATGGAAATAAAAAATGAACAATCCTCGATCATTTTTTGTGTCAATATCAATTTTTTTTCATAATATAAACAATGAATATATTCAATGTAATTATCCAAAATCATCACGTAATATTCCCATACCATAAATATTCACAATCCACATATCAATCTGTTGGTTGATTCATCTTCCTTTGTCATAGGAATCAAGAACGGGGAAGAAATATGAATAAAAAAACATCCTATCTTCATTCAGTTCGATCATTGATGAATAATGATATGTCTTCGTTGTCATTATAATGATCCATCAAACCAGTTCCATGTTTTTCATCAATCCATGATGTCATCATTGTTCTACCGATAGGATTCTTCTGAGGATCTCTCTCCAATGACTCTCCATAGGTTCCAAGGTTACACGGAATACCCTTGAATTCTAACATAAGGAGCTTTTTAATGTCCCAAAAAATTGTTTTTTCAAAGAAATGAATCAAAATTTTTTATTTAAATATTTTATTCATTTCCTCACTAGTGATTACTTTTCCAAAAACAACCTATGATGGATAATGTTAAGTCCCACCTAGTGTTAAACCTCCATTCTAAACTCAACGGTTCCCTTAAATTTGAGATATAGGACCCCATTTAGGATTTCTTCCAAATTTTCAATAAAAATGTGCATGCATACTATTAAATAAATTTAATATATTTCAAACATTTTTTCTAGGGAAACCTGCATCTAAATCACACACCTTCTCAACACCTAGTTTCAAAAATATTCTGTATAATATCCTTTAACATTACACAGATAATATGATATGTTAAACTCTACCCAATGTAGGAATTTGCATCCTGAAAAGAGAAAAACTACTCAAAGATATGGGGGTACTGGGATCGTATCTGTGTATCCCACTCCCAAGTGCTCTCCTGAAGGTTCCCATACGACCACTAGACAAGCACAAGGGGAATTTATCACTCATGAAGGATCCTCTCTAACCAATCCTCAATCTTTGCTAGAGACACAAAAAAACATTATCTATCCTTGAGACAATCTCACCCCAATTGATAAAGTGTGATGGGTCATACACTTACCTCCTCATATGTGGTCTGTGGAAGATGTTGTGTAATCGGTCAAAATGTGGTGGTAAAGCCAAACAGTATTCCATCTATCCAACTCTATTTAATATCTGAAAAGGACCAAGGAATATTCGAGATAACTTATCATCGTGGCCAAATCTCATCAATCCACATTGAGGTGATACACTAACGAACACATGGTATCCTTTCTCAAATATAATGGCCTCCTTTTCCTATCAGCAAAAGATGTCTAACTGTTTTGTGCTGGCTCCATCCACTCCTAGATAATCTTCACCTTCTCTTTTATAGCTTACACTAATTCCTTGACCATTAATGTGGACTCTCTTAGGTTACTCCAGTAAAGTGGTTACCTAAAGGGCCACCCATAAAAACCCTCGAATAGAGCCATATCGATGGTGTAATGGTTGTTATTATTGTACAAAAACTCCACCAATGGTATTTTATCCCCCAAACTATGTATGATGTCCATTATGAAATCTTGTATCATTTCCTCCAAGACCTGGATTAGTCATTATTTCTGACCATCAATTTAGGGGTGTACTGGTGTGCTCATGCATAACTGTGTTCAAAAACCTCTTATAAAACCTTCCACAACTGGGATGTGAAATGATGATCTCGGTCTAAAATTTTAATCAATGGAACATCATGTAGTCAAAATATCTCTACCATGTTGAGGCATCCCAATCTCTATACTGAACTCTTATCTCATATATCTAGGACATGGAATGACATTGGGTGTTGGTATATGATCACCTTGATGGAATAGTGTCCTTTAGATGTACGTGCTAAGACTATCATGATTTCCATTTATATTCTATCCCACTACCACACTGGCAAATTAAGGGGTTGATCTAAACCCACTAGAACTTGGTTCTTAGCATTCACTAATTGATAATTAAGGCTTTGAGAGACAAAATCTGTACCTACTTTATTTATATATGGCTAATAAAAATGAAGTTTGAGGTCTTGGTATATCTTATCCACAAATTGATGTACTTATAATGGGGTTGTATGAAACTCTCATAGAGCCTCCTCCTACAACATCACTTCTAATATCATCCTCCTTCTAAAAAGGATAACATGCTCCCCACATTCAGAAAATCCATCAGGAGCATGTCCAGTGGACATCTGAGTATGTAAGGTCCCAAAGTTGGTATCTCCATGATGAGAATCCTTGAAATAATTTAGTAGATTAAGGGTAACAACCATAAATTTACGATATTAATAGTTATCCCTTTACACAAAGTACAACTGCAATAAGGATTACTGATCTGACACCTCAGCCGACAACTAAGAACAATAACTCCTGCTAAGTGTGTCTGCTACCACGTTCCCCTTCCAAGGAGTATATAAAATATCATAGGCATAGCCTATAGAAACTATATTCATCACCTATGTCTTGTGTTAAGATCCTTTTATAAAAGATATATTTTAGACTCTTCTGGTCAGAGTATATGATAAACTTCTTTCCCATAAAGTAGTGTCGCCATATCTATAATGTGAAAACTAATTCTGCTAACTCAAGGTTGTGGGTATTTTAGTTCTTCTCATGTATTATAAACTAGAATGAACCATAGGAAATAACATCTTTCCTCTACCTCAAACCACAAACCATGTCTAATCCCTGGTGCATTGAAAAATAATACATACTCGACAGCCTCTTTTGGTAACCTCGATATGGGAGCACTCGTCAACCTATGAATCAACACCTGAATGCACTACTGGAACTTTTTCTTCTATAAAAAATATTTCCTTTTACTGTTCATGGATGTTAAAGGTACTACCACTATGAAGAACATGGGTACAAACCTTTGATAGTACCCATCCAATCCAAGGAAACTCCAAACCTCAGTGACACTCTTGGGTGGATCCCAAGCTATCACTTCCTTAACCTTCGCTGGATCCACTGCAACTCCAGACTATGAGATGATGTGTCCTTGAAAATGGACCTCTAGAATCGAAAACAAACACTTATAGAGCTTTCCATAAATTTATTCTCTCAATGTTTGTCCAGGACCATCCTCAAGTGTCTTTTAGGCTCTATATCAAACACTAAATACACTTGGATTTCATGGATAAAGACTACCATGAACCATTCTATGAAATTATAAAAGATCAAGTTAATGATTCCCATGAAAACTAATGGAGAATTTGTCATTCAAAATGGAATAACCATGTACTCATTGTGACCATAACCACATATGAAGGTTGTCTTCGATATATCTTTGTCCCATACATGAAACTGGTGATTACCTGATCTCAGGTCAATCATCAAGAGAAATCCTGACACTTTCAACTGATTAAAGAACTCATAAATTCTTGGTATTGGGTTTTTTTATTCATGCTAACCTAGTTCACATGCAGATAATACACCCACAACCTCATGCTACCATCCACCTTCTTAGAAAACAACACTGTGGATACCTAGGGGAAACGTTGGGTCTCATTTATCCCTTCTCCTTCATGTCCTCCAACATCACCATCAACTCATAAAGCTCTATGGGATCCATATGAAATGAGGATGCAGATATAGGTTCCATACATGAGAGTAGATCAATGTAGAAATATACCTCTCAATGGTGAGGTAAACATGGTATGTCCCCAGGAAATACATCCTCATACTCTTCCACTACAAAAGGAAATTGATAGCCCAAAGAATCTGCTACCGCAAGAGTTGTGTTTTCCAACAGGTGAGTAATCAGTTGTACCCTCATATGGTTATTCTTGTCCAAATACACCATGGTTTCCTTTTCACCCTTAGATGAAAACCTAATTTCATTACTATGAAAACATTGAATCATTCGCCTAAAAAATTTCATATTGGCATGAAATATAGATAGCTAGTGCATACGTAAGATGATGTGATAATGCCTCATTTCACTGAAAAAAAATGTTATACAAAAACCTCAATTCACTTTGTTAGGTCTCACTGTCGGCAAGAGTGAGAAATTTTTGAGTCACCACCCATCAGAGTCTCCAACTTCATCGGTCGAGCTAGAATTTCTACCAGATTCTCCATGTATTGAACCAATGAAGTGGAAATAAAGAAATGGATAGAGCCAATAACTATAATTATAAAAGATAATTTAGAAAAGAGATAGATCCTACCTCATATCTCCCATGGATCTTCAAGGCTATAGGCTTCCATAGCTTTCAACTAACCTTTTCCCTTCCCAACATCTCCCTAATCTTGGTTTGGGCCACATGGGTGTGGTAGTGGTAACAAGTGGAACCTCCATCCACATTATGTTTCTCTTCTAGACCCTCTGCCACATCTTCTTCCCTATAGACCACCCTGATCCCCCCTTTTCCTCTATCTCAGTGGTCCCTCGACTATCTCTTGATTATTTGTATGACGGGCTGGTAAATCCTATTCCAGAAGTCTCCAACCATCGCAAGTGAAACACCAACTATATCTCAGATAATTTGATCTATCTTGAGATCCATTCACTTCTAAACTTGATCCCTAGGATTACCTCCTAAGGTTTTTTACCCTCTTGGATCCATGTGACTATAGTTGACTACCTACTTCGAGGTATCAAATATCGAGTGCCCACTACTCACTCCCACACCTGGTGTCTTCTCTTCTAGAAAACATTCTACCAATATGTTATTATCAAGAACTCCATAAAATATAGAAATTATATAAGATACCCCTGACTCCCTATTATCTCTGAAAAATCCCTGCTCAAAATTCTAAGCCTTGAATAACTATTCTCATACCATATCTCAGGAGTAACGTGAGCGATCAGTGATTCTCACTGAGTAATCTTACATGTTCACACTACCATGAAACAGATATAGAAGCTTATGTATGTGTAATTATTGCAATGTGGCTAGATTTAACTCTTCTATAAATAGATGATTTAAGTCTTTCAAGGAGAGAGATATCTCATCGTGTGACTAGGTCACCAAGATCCACCATCGCCATGGAGATCCCATGAGAAGACTCGCTACAAGGACTACCATTTGATTAGTTGGCATCCTCACAAGGCTTAAAATTTCAGTGACTGACTCTAGCCATTTCTCGTTCACCTGGTTGTCTAGATCACCCTGAAACCTAGGAGTTCAATACCTCTGAAACTCTTGCAATGCACTCACCAGCTTGTATCCATAGCTAGTAGTACTAGTGCAAGATGTTAGTCAATAGGTGGGGGTATAACTGGTAAACAACCCAAAGGTGCTATCTCAAATACAAGTCCATATACAGATGCCTCATCACTAGGGGGGTCATCCTCAAGATCACGTGGTGGGAATATGGTTGGATATCAAAATAGAAGTGTCCTGAAATAAATCAAGATATAACACTGTCAAAATATTATATCTAGGGAGTTGACTCAAGAAGGACCTGAAAAATACAACCATTCCTTTATGATTCAAGTACATAAAATTTTCCCTACAACCAATTGTTTAAATTTACTAATTCAAAAGGCATTTGATCAGAGTTTTGGTGTATATATATGTTGGCCACTACACCAACACTTAAATCCCTAACCTAAAATATGATTTCAAAACACTATAAAATATTTCTTGGAACCAATCTCATTGAATTAGGTTGTAATGTAGAACTGAATATCCTTTTATACCACTATGTCCTGACCCATCCTAGAGGGGCCCATGATGTGACTACCCCAAGCCCACCTCTTATAGGCTAGGGGATGGTGAATAGTGCTAAGTACGATTATCCCAAAAATGGGAGGCATTAACCTAAATTACCTATACACATTAACACATCTCCAAGACCACACAATGATGAAATGTAAAACAACTGAATAAATTTTTTCAAACAACTAAGATCACACAACAGAGTATGACATTAAAGTGCTGAAAACAAAATAGTTCCCAAAAAATCCCATACCAAAATTGTAAAGAGTCCAACCAACTCCAAGTGCAAGGACTAAGTTTAAATTATTATATTGGTAAATAACTTGGTCTATCAGGCCCTAGCTATGCTTCACCCACTCTCTTTCTAACTAGGAAACCATCAAAAGGTTCATTATCTGGACCTTACACGACACATGCAGTCAAATCCCATGTAGGTGTGAGTATAAAAATACTCATATAGACACCCCAAAACACTAAAATCTAAGAATCAAGTATAGTTAGATTAATGCAATATATGATAAAAAATTTATAACAAAAACATACAGATATAATCAAGAAAGACGCCATGAAATGAGGTGGTCATAACCACCTTCCAGCCACAAGATTTTGTTCAAAGCAGTGTCGTATTTGGGATAACACACCCCAAGATCTATACTACAATTGGAGACACTAGAGGAAGAGTTCTGTTCATTAGATCCTACTGATGTAAGCTCACTAGTTTAAGGGGACCATGATTCATAGACACGGGTCACACCTGGAACTGCTAGGGGACACCACAAAACCAGTCCGGATCAATATGCTATGTAGGGGATCACATTTCAATGATTCCACAAACCCTACTGATACAACCTTATATATGGAGGATCAATTCCCTTATAAAGGAGGTCAAACAAATTCCAAAAAACTCTAACTATAGAACAAAAAATGATAGAGGATCACACTCTATTCTCATGGAGGGATGACACAACTCAATCTAAGACTTGACCTCTAGAGCAGATCACAATACAGTAATGTATATGTAATTACGCACTGTACATATAAGGGAAAGGACTAAATGAATGCACTAAATCAATAAAGGTCCTAACTAAGAAAATGAAGAGCCTAAAGCACTCTTGAAAGGGGGAACATGGGATGTGCACAGGGGTACATGGCGTGTCCAGCTATCCCCTTGGTATCCTTTGTGAATGTGCCTCACACGTCATGTACTCTCCATATACATGGAATATAGAGACAAATAGTATCATGCCCATGAAAGATGGACATGTCCTTGTACTGAAGTCATATATGTTTACCATTCAATGAACACTGAGTCATGTCCATGTTCAAGTACAATGAATTCCATCTTGCCGTACAATTTTTATCCATGTTTGTGTACTTCTCGAAGTACACATCGAGTCACATGGATGGGGCCACACACCGTGTGATATGGGCCACAATCCATGTGATCATTAATTTTAGCCAAAACCTATCACCACCATTAGGGGGGCCCACATGTCGTGTTATCCCAGATTATACACCGTGTGGATTGTGATTTTCTAGAATCGCGGGTTCTTCCTCCGCTCATCTTCTCTCCTACTCCAGCCTCCGATCCGACCATGCCTCACTAGAAAAATCAAAGAATCACTTCATCTGAGACTTTCCATCATCAATAATCAAGATGTAGTGGCATATTTACTAAAATAATTGATCTAATAGTTGTTCTTCATTGTGCATTGTAGAATTCTGAAGAACACAAAATCTATTATCAACCATCATCTGATTTTCCACCTCAACCAACGTTGCACCTCTATGGAATCATGACAGTCCTAGATAAAAGATATTGGATCTTTTTTCACTGAAACATGTTTCAAGTGATCAATCGATTTGGATTCATTGAACCCTAATCCAAATGAAAAATTCTAGTGGTGAATCGCAGAACTGGTGAATAAAATCACATGAAAAAATGAGAGGAATGAATCTTGATTGTTGTTTTTGTCAATCTCGATTCGTTTCCACAAGATATAAAATGAATAGATTCAATGAAATTATCCCAAATGACCCCATAATATTCCCATCCCACAAATATTAAAAATATATGGATCAATCGGTTGTTCAATTGATCCATGTTCATTTTAAGAATTAAAAATAGGGAAGAAATCCAAATAAAACAACATCCTACCATGATTCAATTTGACCGCTGATGAAAAATGATGTGTCGCCATCATCCTTAACATGATCCATCGAATCAGTTGCAAATTGAATGTTAATCCATGATCTAGTTGTCATTTTCCTAAGAGGGTTTTCTAGAGGCTCTCCCTCAATGACTCTCCCTAGGTTTCAGGGTTATGCTTTTAACCCAATAATTTAGATATAATGATCTATTTAAAGATCCAAAAAATATCTACACAAATGAAATAAAATAAAATACTTTTTATATAAATATTTGATTAATTTAATTTCCCATGATGAATTTTCCACAAATGACCTGCACCAGCTATTATTAAGTCTCACCTAGGGTAAAACCACCATTCTGAACTCAATGGTGCCCTTTATCTTTTGATCCAAACTAAAATTTAGTATTTTTTCACTTTTTTAGGAAATGTGTATGCATGATACTCAATATATTTAATATTTTGTAATATTTTTTTTGGAACATTGGGCCTCAGAATCACCCATAATCTCAATTTTTTGTATCAAAAATAATCCATATAATGTCCAAAAGTAATACATGGAAAATTGGAGATTTTAAAAGTTATCATTTTAATCCATAAAAGTTATTATTTTTACTGGTATTTTAAAATGTGAAATAAAAAGATAATTTGCAGGTATTTTTTTTGAAATAATTATATTTAAGTATAGTGTATTTTTTTAGAAATAGTAGTCATTTATTTTGAAAAGTATTTCCTATATCAAATATTATTTATAATTTATTTAATGAGAATGATTTTTTTTCAAATAAGTATTTCTAGAAGTATTTTTCTCTGGTTTATAAAAACCTTACTGTTCAATTTTAAAGACCCGGAATTTCCATGTAATTGTTTTTAAAAAATAAATGGGAATTTTACAAGTCCGTCAAAATTGACAGCGCATGATTCCAAGAAACTGAGTGCCCAGAATAAATTTCTAGACTTTGTTTGGGTTCATTCACTAAACATGCAAGCAGGTTTTTCTAACTTTTGAACTGGTGCTCGAAATTGAAATCCGAGAACACTGTTGAACTCGCAGCACCTGTATTCACATAAGAAGAATTTCACCTTGACGATAGTGGGTCAAGAGTGAAGGATAGTTTTTTGGGGTTTTCGTGAAAGAATAAAATAAAAATAAAAGTGTGTGACATTTTTATTTTTATTTGCAACACCCATGTGGGTGTTGGGAGGTGGGGTCCACCGGAACTAAACCTCCATGTGGAAGTTTGAAGTGGGCACCACCAGACATTAACTTCCCCTGAGCGGTTATGGTGGTGGGGACCACCCGGGATTAAACCCCCTTGAAATCCCCCTTTAATTGGGAGAAACCCTCAACTTCCTAATAAATGTGGGGGGAGCCTCTTCAACACCTCCATAATTTAATTGTGCAAACACACCGCTATTTGTGCCTAATACAGTCAATATGAGCATGGAATGTAGATAACTAGTCCATACCCAAGATGACATCGTAAGGCCTCGACGCCGCTACTACAAGATCCCAGCGGAAGTTCTTTCCTCCTGGAGTAAGCTCACACTGATGGCACTAATGCGTAATAATCGAATCTACTCCTGTAGGAGTCTCTAGCCATAAGGATCGAGTCAACGACTCCATCAGAATCTCCGAGCTTCGAACGAGGGTAGTGGCAATAAAACAATGACTGGAATTGTGTCTATACGTACTGCAGCTATGGTGGAGTAGACACAGATCATACCTCAAATCATCTCCGGAGCGCCGTGATCATAAGCCTCAGCTTCTTGGAGATGAGCTCTCCCCTGTCCACTAGCTCCCTGTGGTCGGGGTGGACCTCCTAGTGGTGGTGGAGATAATGTCTCGAATCTTCGCCCACCGCAAGCTGCATGACCAGCTCCTCTGTCACGTCTGCCTGCTCCCTACGGACCACCTCGATTGAATCTCTGACTCTACCTGGGTGGTCCTTTGACTGTCTTCTGATCATCCGAATGGAGGGTCATACAATCACGATTCATGTGACCCTGCCTCCCCTATGTGAAACACTGCCCACTCCTGACATGTCTGGCTCTATATCCAGTGCATCGCACAACCGATCCCGAGTGATGCGGTCATAAACGTGTAGGTCTTGTCCTCTTGGACCTATATGAAATATTCCTACAGCCAGCTATAGAATACTCTGTTACGTGATGACAGGTAGTGGGTCTCGCTTTTGGTGACTGCACAACAAGGAAACTCACCACCAAGAGGTATCTCTCTAACACCCCTGCCTACGTCAAGATGCTGAGTGAGATCATCGAAGCCCTGATCTACCGCCTGAGCCCCTGCTCGAAGGTCCGGACCTGAAGAATGGTTCCTACATGATATCTGTGGAGTAGCTTGAGAGGTTAGTGAACCTCGCTATGTACTGAGCTACAGTAATAATTCCCTACTGCAAAGGAAGTATCTCCTGAATGCACACTGCGTGAAGAGTCACTAGAAAAAACTCTGCATGAAACAGGCTCTCGAAGTCTGCCCAGAAAAGCATCACCTTGTCATGAACCTAGAGAATCAAGCTCCACCATATGCATACTGCTGCCTATAGTAGGATGTAAGCAGGGATAACCATGAGGTCTGCTGGTGTCCCCAGTTGTCATAAATCGCTCACCACAGCCTCCATCCAATCCTCAGCTGCATGTGGGTCCTTCTCTCCCCTGAACCTGGGTGGCCTCTGGTGTTGGAACTCGTGAAACATGCTCAAGCGGCGTGCACCGTCTACTGCTGGGGCTGGTGGCATCGGTGTCCCAACGAGGAGTGGTACCACTAGTGCCTCCGCTGGAAAAGGGCACTGTAGCAAGGCCTCATTGCTCGATGGGCTATCTGTGCTTAGAACTCTCGGAACTCTAGCCGGTTGTATGAGTGGAGGCATCCTAAAAAGAAACAAGTGCACTATAGTTAAACGTTATACCTAGTGAGATGACCTGGTGAGATGAATTAAAGAAGTCTTTTGAAAACACACACTCAATCGGTTGTTTTCATGCACTGAGTCGGAAATCAGTAGTCAGGGTCCTGATGTATGGATACGTCGGTCACCGCACCAAACCTAGACTCCCTGAACATAAAACTACACTCACTATACTTAAAAATATTTATTCACAAAAAATCTCAGAGTCCTAGTTTTTCGGTTAAACCGACTCCTCTGATACCAATTTTACACATTATCAAAACTACGACTGCTGGGGAACTCATGATCAATCAAGTATTGTGGGATTTTTGTGACACCAAGCATGCTTCCCACTAACCTTGGACTGCTGAGGTACCTCTCATATCAAGTACCATGGGTCTACTGCGTCACATAGAAGAACTCCCCACCGTGGGTCTGTAGTGTCACCAAGAACGCTCCCCCTCGTAGCCTGCTGAGGTACTCCTCCTGTAGAGTACCATGGGTCTACCACGTCACCAAGGGCACTCCTCCACGGTGGGTCTACCGCAACACCAAGGCGCTCCCCACTGGGCTAGTAGAGTCACTCCTAGTCAAATGGTCAACAGTCGTTAGGTCTCAGCCAGCTACTAGGTCTCCGCACTAGGTATAACATTTAACTATAGCACACTTATTTCATTTCAGTATTCCTCCACGCAGACAGACGGCTATATTTATGAGAGTTATATGCACAGATATCCCACCAAGCGACGAGGCCTTCGTGTAGGGCCCTTTTCCAGTGGAGGCACTAGCGGTACCACTCCCCGTTGGGCCACTAATGCCACCAACCCCAGAAGAAGACGGTGCACGCTGCTTGAGTGTGTTGCACAAGTTCCAGTGCCATAGGACACACATGTTCAGGGGAGATATGGACCCACAGGAAGCTGAGGATTGGCTGGAGGCTGTGGTGAGAGTTTTCCGACAGGTAGGGACACCAGCAGACCTCATGGTGATCCTTGCTGCCATCCTACTACAGGAAGCAGCAGGCAGATGGTGGATCTTGATGCTCCAGGTTCATAACGAGGTGAAGGTTCTCTTTGCTAACTTTGAGAGCCTGTTTTGGGCAGAGTTTCTTCCAGAAACTCTTCGCGCAATGCACATTCAAGAGCTACTTCGTTTGCAGCAGGGCAGTATGACTATAGCTCATTACTCAGCGAGGTTCCCTGACCTCTCATGCTACTCCACAGATATGGTGCGGGACCCATTATTCAGGGCTCGTAAGTTCGAGCAGGGGCTCAGGTTGGATATCAGGGCATCGATGATCTCACTCATCATCCCTGTATAGGCAGGGGTGTTAGAGAGAGACCTCTTGGTGGAGAGTTTCCTAGTTGAGCAATCACCAGCAACAAGACCCACTACCAGTCAGCACGTAGCGGAGTCTTCTGCAGCTAGCAGCAGACTAATGTCGTAGAGGTCTAATAGGACCATTCCTACAGGTATACGACCGCATGACTCAAGATTGGTTTTGTGGGGCACCAGAGACCGATCTAGACATGACAGGAGCAGGTAGTGTTTCACATGGGGCGGGCAGGGTCACATGGATCATGACTTTCCGACCCGTTGTTTAGATGATCAGCAGACGGTCGAAGGACCGCCCAGGCAGAGTCAGAGATTCAATCGAGGTGGTCTTCAGGGAGTAGGCGGACGTGGAAGATGAGATGGTCGTGCATCTATTGGTGGGAGACGATTTTAGATATTACCTCCACCACCCCCAGGAGGTCCACCCCGACCGCAGGGAGCTGGTGGATAGGGGAGAGTTCAGCTCCAGGCAGCTGAGGCTTACGATCACGGCACTCTGGGGATGATTCGGGGTATGATCTGTGTCTACTCTACCATAGCTACAGTACTTATAGACACAGGTGCCTATCATTATTTTATTTCCACTGCCCTCGTTTGGAGCTCAGAGATTTCGACAGAGTCGTTGGCTCGATCCTTACAGCTATAGACTTCTACAGGAGAAGATTCAACGATAACGCACTGGTGTCTGCAGTGTGAGATTACTCTAGGAGGCAAGAGCTTTGGCTAGGATCTCCTAGTTGCGGCGTCGAGGTGTTACGACGTCATCTTGAGTATGGAATGGTTATCTACATTCCATGCTCAGATTGATTGTTTTAGGTGAAAAGTGTGGTGTGTCTGCACGGATGGGACAAGGTTTACCTTCACCGGCGATAAGGGATCCTTTGCAACACATGATGGACTTGCTCGGAAGAGAGTGCAGCCGATCACTCATCAGTTGGCTAGCCTTTCCCTTAGAGCTATTTATGTGGAGAGTCTAAATTATCTTATAGTCATGGATCAGTACACGTATGTTTCCCCTGATGATGTCCCAGGTCTACATCCTCGCAGAGAGGTGGAATTTTACATTGAATTGTACCCCGGGACGACGACGATATCTACACTAGCATATCGGATGGCTTCCACGGAGCTTCGTGAGCTGCAGGTACAGCTGGAGGACTTGTAGGGGAAGGGATTCATTTGTCCCAGTGTTTCTCCCTGGGCAGCCCCGATTCTGTTTTCCAAGTAGGCGGATGGGATCTTGATGCTTTGTGTTGACTATCAGCGCCTGAACCAGTTGACCATGAAAATAAAGTACCCACTCCCGAGGATTGAAGACCTCTTTGATCAGTTGAAGGGAGAATGGTGATTCGTGGAGATAGACCTCAGATCAGGATATCACTATCTCAGAGTTCGAGACAAGGATGTGCAGAAGACGGCTTTCAGATGTTGGTACGACCACTATGAGTTCTCAGTTATTCCATTCGGCATAACCCATGCTCCAGCAGTGTACATGGGACTCGTGAACATGATCTTTCAGTTGTACCTTGATCTCTTCATTGTAGTATTCATCGATTACATTATGATCTACTCAGATACTGGGGAGGAACATGCCTATCATTAGCGGGTAGTACTGGACACACTCCGAGAGAACTAGATTTATGGTAAGCTCTCAAAGTGCTATTTCTGGATCCAAGAGGTTCAATTTCTGGGGAATGTCATATCAGAGGCTGAAGTTGTAGTGGATCCAGTGATGATTGAGGTGGTACCTTCTTGGGATCCACCTAGGAGTGTGACGGAGGTACGAAGTTTCTTGGGTTTGGCTGCATATTACCAGAGGTTTGTGCTAGACTTCTACAGACTTGCAGCACCACTATCATCCTTGAAGAAGAAGGGGTAACACTTCATGTGGTCGGAGAGATGCCAGTAGATTTTTCAGAATCTGAGGCAGAGGATGACTAGTGCCCCCATCCTGAGGCTTCTAGAGTAATTTGTAGGATACGTAGATTACTACGACACATTAGGGACCAGACTCAGATGTGTCCTGATGCAGGAGAGAGCAGTGATCGCATATGGTTCTCGATAGTTGAGACAACCCAAGTAGAACTATGCTACCCATGACCTTGAGTTAGCAGTAGTGGTCTTCGCCTTGAAGATGTGGTGACACTATCTGATGGGCGAGCGTTTTACTATGTACTCTGATCACAAGAGTCTCAGGTATATCTTCTCTCAGAAGGACAGGAACCTATGACAGTGACGTTGGCTTGAGTTACTCTAGGAATATGACTTCTAGAATGTTTATACTCCTGGGAAGGGGAACAAGGTAACTGATACACTCAGCAGGAGGTCTGTCCTGCATCTGCTGAATGAGGCAATAGAGCAGCTAGCCTCTTTGTAGATATACTTTGTGGATCGATAAGGGGAAGATTTTATTCAGTATCTTACATTCACTCCCCCACTCCTTCAGTGAGTCAGGGAGGCGCAGCATGGAGACGTTGACTACGAGACACGGCGTGCTCAGATATCCACAGTATAGGCACCTGATGGATTTTCTGAAGGTGGGGAGAACATTATTTTGTTCAGGGGAGGTACTATGGTACCAGTGTCACTTCAGGAGGAATTTTTGAGGGAGTTACACAGATCCCCTCTAGCGGTACATCCAAGTGTGGTGAAGACGGACCGGGACCTCTGACGATAGCACTGGTGGCCAGGAATAAAGAAAGCAGTTGCAGAGTTTGTCTCTCGGTGCCTCACTAGTCAGCAAGTGAAGGAGGAACATCAGGAACCATCAGTCTTAGCTCAGCCTTTAGAGGTCCCAGAGTGGAATTGGGATGAGATATCAATGGTATTTGTGACATGAATTCCATGTACATCTATGGGAGATGACTCATTTTGGGTGATCGCCGACCGACTCACCAAGTCAGCCCACTTCCTACTGATCAGAGAGAAGGGTTCAGTAGAGTGCTTTGGATGCCTCTATGTGTAAGAGATTGTGTGGTTACATGGATTAACTTCTAATATTATCTCCGATCATGATGCACAATTTACTTCCCGAATATGGAAGGGGTTGTAGGTGGTTTTCAGGACACAACTTCGTTTAAGCACCACCTTCCATCCTCAGATGGACAGTCAAACTGAGCGGACCATTCAGCCCCTTGAGGACATGTTGCGTGATCGTCTCCTTGACTTAGGTCACACTTGGGAGGATCACTTACCTTTGTTGGAGTTTTCATACAAAAACAGTTATCACTCCACCATTTGGATGACACCTTCCAAGGTGTTGTATGGGTGACCTTGCAGATCACCTGTGTGCTGGACTGACCCAGGGAGTCAGCACTGGTGGGACCAGAGATGGTACATGCTACCACAGAGAATGTGCAGATCATCCAGGAGCAGATAAATACTGAACAGAGTAGGCAAAAGTCTTATGCTGACAGGAGACAAAGACCTCTGGAGTTCGAGCATGGCAACCATGTCCTTCTATGGGTTTCACCCCTAAGAGGTCTACAGTGATTTGGTCGAGGAGGCAAGTTATCTTTGAGGTTCATCTGACCTTTTCCGGTCCTTAGTAGAGTTGGCGAGGTGGCATACTGCTTAGCTCTTCCACCTCAGTTGCACCGAGTGCATGACGTCTTCCAGGTATCCCAGCTGAGGAGATACGTACATGACCCTCCTCGCATCATCGACCATTGTGAGTAGGACATCAACGATGGGGAGACTTTTACAGAGGTTCCAGTAGAGATTGAGGATCGACAGGAGCGGGTCCTTCGTAGACAGTCAATACCTCTAGTGCACGTTCTCTGGAAGCTCGGGAACCTCCAGGAGAGCACATGGGAGCGGGAGGCTCAGATGCATGCTCAGTACCCTCACTTGTTCCCTTAGTTTGAGTTGTGGCTTACGGGGATGTAAAGACTGAGGTGGGGAGAATGTAAAGACCCAGAATTTCCATGTAATTTTTCTTAAATAAATGGTAATTTTATGAGTCCACAAAAATTGACGGTGTGGGATTCTAAGTCCAGGAGTGCCTGGAATGAATTTCAGAACATTTTTTCGGGTACGTTCAATAAACATGCAAGAAGGATTTTCTAACTTTTGAATCGGTGCTCAGAATTTAAATCTAAGGACACCGTTGAACTCGCAGCGCCGATATTCGCTTAAGGAGACTTTCACCTCGATGACAATGGGTTGAGAGTGAAAGACAGTTTTTGGGTTTTTTGTGTAAGAATAAAATAAAAATAAAAGTGTGTGGCATTTTTATTTTTATTTGCAACACCCATGTGGGTGTTGGGAAGTGGGGTCCACCTGATCTAAACCTCTATGTGGAAGTTGGAAGTGGGGACCACCAGACCTTAACCTCCCATGAGCAGTTATGAAGGTGGGGACCACCCGAACCATAACCTCCCATGAGAGGATATGGTGGTGGGGACCACCACGGATTAAACCCCCTTGAAACCCCCTTTTAATTGGGAGAAACCCCCAACTCCCTAATAATTGTGGGGGGAGCCTCTTCAACACCTCCACAATTTAATTATGCCAACGTACCACATTAATTGTGCTAACTCCTCCTTAATCAATTAAACCATTTTGAATATTGTGCCAACAACTTAATAGATATTATAATCTATTATCTTGGGCTGACTTTTCATTTTGGGTGGAATTGTGGAGAAGAGGAACTTGGTAGAAATCTACCAATGAAGAATGCTCCACTGACGAAGAATGCTCCACCGACGAAGAACGCTAATGGGGAACGCCTTCAACTACGAAGAACAACCTTGACTTCAACCTTCTTCCTTGGAACCTCCTTCGACGTAGGACGTGTTCATCTACAACAAATCGACGTTCGCCTTCTCGCGCCAACGTCAAAAAACAAAAAACAAGGTAGGGGTTTTATTTGAATTTAATATTATTTTATTAATTCTTCCCTTCTAATGAAAAGAATTGTTGTGGATGTTTTTCCTTGCGGGTTGGGAATTGTTTTTGCGGGAAGATTGGGGTGTTCAATTGATTTTTATTCTATCTTCTTATTTTGTTAATTCTTTGTAATTCAATAAAGAATTAACCAACTTTCTACCAGCCTAAACACGGAGGGTGCGGTCCCAACCAACATGGCCCGAACCCTCCCCTGTTCTTGTTTGTGGTGATATTCGGAATGGCGACGAGGTGAGGAGACAAAGAATGCAACGAAGGAAATGGCTGTGCTACCCGCGACCTATGTCGCCCAATGGCCGAACCGGTCCCGTCCACCCCGTCCGCTGGCCGAACCAGATCCGCTACCCCAGGCCGAACCGCGGTACCCTCCTGACCACCTGTGTCTCCTGGCCGAGCCGACCTTCCCCACCCCGAGCTGAACCACGGCGCCCTCTCGGCTGCCCGTGCCGTCCGGACTCTACACGCCCCATGGCTCCACCATCTGCGCACCCCGCACACCCCGTGGCCCTGGCGTCTGCGTGCCCTGTGCGCCCCGTGAACACCGCAGCTCGGCGTGCACCACGCCTCCGCTGGCCGAACCGACACTAGCCTCCCGGGCCGAGCCGCCCGAGGTGTCACGACCCGTCCTCGGGGCCCGTGCCGTGACTACCCCAAGCCCGCCTTCCATAGGCCAGGGGCTGGCGACTAGCACCAAGGCGTAAAATCCCAGTAAACAGGGAAGGCATTGCCTTTATAAGTAACAACCACACAGAGTCAGCAAGCGGAAAGTAAAGTGCAGAAAGTAAAGGTGGCCGGAAATACAAGCCCAACTGTAAAGTACAACTGAAAAGAAAAACAGCAACTGAAGAAAAGACGGCGGCCTCGTGTCGTCCACTGGCAATCCCACCTGAAGGGTGGGTACAGATAGCCTCCAGTCTCCTCGGGTCCCACGTCCGCTCCGAGCACGTCCCGACCAGTGGTCCACCTCCAGGTACCGTCCTGCTCCACGCCCCAACCGTGATCAGCGCTGTCCGTCGTCTGCAACCAACACAACAAGGTGCGGGCATAGCCCGTGCAGGGGTGAGTACAACTACTCAGTAAGGACCCCGAGACCCCCGAAGGTCTCCCGAAATCCACAAAGGATATAGCACAAAAGAAAGATGCAATCACGAAGTAACATCTGACCCGACTTAGGTATATGCCCATACATATACCTAAGTCCCCACTTCTAGCTCTGCTCACGAGCTCAAGAACAACTCAATCCACAAAGGAAAGAAAGACTCAAATCCACAAGGAGAGTAAACAGTAAATCCACAAAGGATAGTTCAACACAATCCACAAAGGAGAGTAAATAGTAAATCCACATAGGATAGTTCAACACAATCCACAAAGGAGAGTAACATAAGATTCAGCTCAACCAGGTATACTTTTTCAGATGACGTCAAAGACGATCACTGATCCGTCTAAGTCGTCGGACCCACGAAGGATCGATAGATACTAACCCCCGCAGTAGACCCACACAGGATCGGGCTCACACAGAACCTGTAGGCAGTGGCTCACACAGAACCGGTAGTAGGACCCACATAGGATCGGGCACTGATCCGCGTAGGATCGCTGGGTGCAATAGTCGACGCAGTCCACTGAGGATCTCTGCACAGTCGTCGCCGCAGTCCACGAAGGATCTCTGCTCTGCCGTCGTCGCAGTCCACGGAGGATCTCTGCTCTGCCGTCGTCGCAGTCCACGGAGGATCTCTGCTCTGCCGTCGTCGCAGTCCACGGAGGATCTCTGCTCTGTCGTCGAGGTCACAGCCAGCGCTAGGGTTCCCGCACGTAGCGAGCTCGTTTAGGAGGGTCCGCTCCACGAGCCGAGGGGCTGATACATCAACTGACACGTAGTCCGAAGTTGATGTATCCAAAAGTTCCGTATCGACAACAGGATCTCAACGCGACAGACGGCGCGTCAATCGGACGCCCGGTCTGAGAGTTATTGGCATTTTCGTCCCAGGGGCCCGGTTGGTTTTTAGGGCAAAACCAACCCGACCGTACTCCGCCTGTATCCGATCCTCGGGCGGAGTATGCCAAAAGTTCCGTCTCACTTAGAGGAAACTACCACAGCTGACGGTACGTCGTTCGGACGTCCGTAGCTCAAGTTATGAGCGTTTCCGCTCCGAGGGCCCGGTTGGTTTCGTGTACGAACCAACCCGGCCGAACCCAAAGTCTTCCGAAACCTTGAGTATAATATACCGAAACGACCGTCTCGATCCAAGGATCGCGTAGCCGCTGACGGTTCGTCAATCGGAGGTCCCAGGCCCAAGATATGGGCGAAAGACCGTAGAGGGCCCGAAACGGGGGTACTGGGCCCGGGGCGACCCGGCCCGAACCCCCCCTGGGGTCGGCCGAACCGGGTCGGCCCGAACCGGGTCGGCCCGACCCGGCCCGAACCGGCTCGGCCGGGTCCGGTCCGGCCTGGGCGCGGCCCGGCCGACCGGACCGGCCGGCTCGGTCTTCGGCCGAGCGGCCGAAGAGCCGCCGCCGCGGGGTTGAACCCGCGGCTTGAGAGAAACCGCGGCCCCGCGGGGGGCCGCCTGTCACGCGGACGCGGCCGGGCCGCCGCGTCCGTCCCGGTTCCGCGCGGCCGCGGAACCGGCTGCCGCCGCCGCCGCGGTTTCAGCCGCGGCGGAAGATTTCCACGGCGGCGCGCCTGGCGCCGCCGCCTCCGGTCGCCGGCGCCGCCGCGCCGGCGACCCGCGCCGCCGCCTCCTTCCGCGGGCCGCCGGAGATGCTCTGGTGGCCCGATTTCTTTCCCGTCTGCGCCGATGCTCCTCCCGGGGGACGATCTTCACTGCGGAGCCAACAAATTGCCCTTGCCGCACGGTTTGTCGACGTCCGCCAAATCCGCACAACCAAAATAGATCGGCGGAGGGTTGCCGGGTCTTGTTCGTTAGACCCGCACCCTCCGCGTTAGTCATAATCCACGGGAGGAACAATAAAACAATCAACAACAATTTTAAATGTTAAAATTGTTCGAAGATCATGCTTCTTTACTTTAAAAGAAATAAATCACGGGAAGGAAAATATTCCAATCAACCCTTACATGTCGTCGTCGTCGGACGAGAGGTCGTCGCGGAATCGCTCGTCGCGGAGGAAGGAGATCGTCGCGTCGTCGCGGAATCGCTCGTCGCGTCGCCAATCTCCGGATCAAGATCAACGGATTTAATTAGTTTAAATCCGTTGATATTGAAATTAAAAAGGGAGAAGAAAAGATCTGATTCTCACCTTTGTTGCCGAACGAGGGTCGGCCGCGGAAGAAGAGGCGTCGCCGAAGAACGTCGCGGGTAGATCTCGTCGACGTCGCAGATCTTGGTGTGCGTCGTCGAATTCCGGTCGCCGGCGTTCTTCGCGTTCTTCGCGTTCTTCGCGTTCTTCGCGTTCTTCGCGTTCTTCGCGGAGAGGGTGGAGGAACGAAGATTCTTTCAAATCCTTTCCAAGGATTTTTAGGTTGGTCTTATTTTATAAACATGCCAACACGAAACCGGTTAAGAAACGATCCATCAATTCGTTGAATTAATTCAACGAAAGAAACGACCCATTTAATTCACGAAGAAACAGTCCATTTAATTCACGAAATAAACCGCCCAATTAAATGGTCTGTTAAGAATTAAAGAAAACGCGTCGGTTGACTTTTCAGTTACTTTGACGGGTTTTCGCGGGTGCGTTACTTAGCGAAAGAAACGGCGGGGCTCGTGCGGGCCCTGCCTCACAAATATCCTACCAAGGGGTAGGATATTTCTGGATAGCATCCTATCCAGTTCAACTCAGTTCAAGCCGTCTTAAAGTGACTTCGAGTGGCTTCCAAGCAGCTTAAGTGAAATAAAATAATGTTGTCGCACAAACTTTATTTTATTTCTGACTTAAAGCCGCAAAATCTAAAAACCACGTCTGAGCAAACGCAACTCCGGAAGAGGCGTTTCTAAGCAAATACCGGCGCTGCGATTTCATCGGTGCCCTCAGAATTCGATTCCGGGCACCGGTTCAAAAGATAGAAAAACCCGCTCGTCCGTTCACTGAACGTACCCGAGCCAAACTTCGGAAATTGATTCCGGGCACACCGGGCCTCGGAATCAGGTGCCGTCTGAAGCTGCGCTCTTGTAAAATTCCAAAGAAAATTAAGAAAAAAATTTCCTTGAAATTTGCGGGTCTTTACATTACTCCCACCTCAGGGCTTTACGTCCCCGTAAAGATACATCAAAAACTAGGGAAACAAATGGGGGTACTGAGCACGCATCTGAGCCTCCCGCTCCCAAGTGCTCTCCTAGAGGTTCCCGTGCTGCCATCTGATGCGCACAAGAGGAATCGACCGCCCACGTAGGACCCGCTCCTGTCGATCCTCGATCTCCACTGGGACCTCCGCAAAAGTCGCCCCATCGTCCACATCCAGCTCCCCAAAGTCGATGATGTGCGTCGGGTCGTGCACGTATCTCCTCAGCTGAGACACGTGGAAGACGTCGTGCACCCGGTGCAACTGAGGTGGTAGAGCCAGGCGATAAGCCACCTCTCCTATCCTGCTGAGGACCTGGAAAGGCCCGATGAAGCGTGGAGACAACTTGCCGCCTCGGCCAAATCTCCGTAAACCACGTCGAGGTGAGACACGCAAAAAGACGTGGTCGCCATCCTCGAACTCCAGTGGCCTCCGCCTCCTGTCAGCATATGACTTCTGCCGGCTCTGAGCTGTCCTCATCCTCTCCTGGATGATCTGGACCTTCTCTGTCGTGGCTCGGACCATCTCTGGTCCCACGAGTGCTGACTCCCCAGGGTCTGTCCAGCACAACGGTGATCTGCAGGGTCTGCCGTACAACGCCTCGTATGGTGCCATCCCGATGGTGGAGTGGTAGCTGTTGTTGTACGCGAACTCCACCAAGGGTAGGTGGTCCTCCCAGCTGCGACCAAAGTCGAGAACACATGCACGGAGCATGTCCTCAAGTGTCTGTATGGTCCTCTCCGTCTGTCCATCCGTCTGAGGGTGGAAGGCTGTGCTCAGATGGAGCCGCGTCCCGAACGCCTCCTGCAACCCCTTCCAAAGCCTGGAAGTGAAACGAGCATCTCAATCGGAGACGATAGACGATGGCACACCGTGAAGCCGTACGATCTCCTGGACGTAAAGACGTCCCAAGCCCTCTACTGAGCCCTGCTCTCTGATGGGTAAGAAGTGTGCCGACTTGGTGAGTCGGTCGACAATCACCCAAATGGAGTCGTGACCTCTGGAAGTGCGTGGAAGTCCAGTCACGAAGTCCATAGATATGCTATCCCACTTCCACTCCGGGACCTCCAAGGGCTGTACCAAGCCTGCTGGTACCTGGTGCTCTGCCTTCACCTGCTGGCAGGTGAGGCATCGTGAAACGAACTCTGCCACAGCTTTCTTCATGCCCGGCCACCAGTGCTGTCGCCTGAGATCCTGGTACATCTTCGCCACTCCGGGATGTACCGCCAAGGGAGAAGTGTGAAACTCTCTCAGCACCTCCTCTCGTAAAGCAACTGGTACGAAGGTACGCCCTCTGAAAAGGATGTCGTGCTCTGCTCCAAGGGAGAAACCATCAGGCGCCTGACCTGAGGATATCAGTGCACGCCGGGTCTCACAGTCAGCGTCCTCACGCTGAGCCTCTCTGACCCGCTGCAGAAGTGGAGGAGAGACTGTGAGAGACTGAAGAAAGGCTGCTCCGTCTCTATCCACGAAGGACATCTGCAAGGAGGCTAGCTGCTCCGTCGCCTCCTCAAGTAGCTGAATGCCCGTCCTCCTGCTGAGGGCATCGGCCACCACGTTCCCCTTCCCAGGAGTATAGACTATCTCAAAGTCATAGTCCTGGAGGAACTCAAGCCATCTCCGCTGTCTCAGGTTCAGGTCCTTCTGAGAGAAGATATACCTGAGACTCTGGTGGTCAGAAAAGACTGTGAAGCGCTCGCCCATCAGATAGTGCCGCCACGTCTTCAGAGCGAAGACCACTGCTGCTAACTCCAGGTCATGAGTGGCGTAGTTCTGCTCATGCGGCCTCAACTGACGTGATCCGTAGGCGATCACGGCCCGCTCCTGCATCAGGACGCACCCGAGTCCAGTCCCTGATGCGTCGCAGTAAACTACGTATCCAACTCCCTCCTCAGGCAACCTCAAGATAGGTGCGCTGGTCAATCTCTGTCTCAGCTCCTGGAAGCTCTGCTGACATCTGTCTGACCACACGAAGGGTTTCCCCTTCTTCGTCAAGGCTGAGAGTGGTGCTGCAACTCTGGAGAAGTCTGGCACGAATCTCCGATAGTATCCCGCTAGGCCCAAGAAGCTCCGCACCTCTGTCACGCTCCTGGGTGGCTCCCAAGCTAGCACTGCCTCGATCTTCGCGGGATCCACTGCAACTCCCGCCTCAGAAATGACGTGCCCCAAGAAATGGACCTCACGCAACCAGAACTGGCATTTTGAGAGCTTGCCATAAAGCTGGTGCTCTCGGAGTGTGTCTAGCACAACTCGCAGGTGGTAGGCATGCTCCTCCTCAGTCGTCGAGTATACCAAAATGTCGTCAATGAAGACAACGACAAATCGGTCGAGGTATGGCTGGAAGATCCTGTTCATGAGGCTCATGAACACTGCTGGAGCATTGGTTACGCCGAACGGCATAACCAAGAACTCATAATGGCCATACCGACACCTGAAGGCCGTCTTCTGCACGTCCTCGTCTCGAACTCTGAGCTGATGATAGCCTGACCGGAGGTCTATCTTTGAGAACCACCGCGCTCCCTTGAGCTGATCGAAGAGGTCATCAATCCGTGGCAGCGGATACTTGTTCCTCACTGTCACCTGGTTCAGGCGACGATAGTCGACACAAAGTCGCAAGCTCCCGTCCGCCTTCTTGGCGAACAAAATCGGGGAAGCCCAGGGTGAAACACTGGGTCGGATAAACCCCTTGCTCTGCAAGTCCTCCAACTGTACCCGCAGCTCTCGAAGCTCGGCGGGGGCCATCCGATATGCTGGAGTAGATATCGGGGCTGTCCCGGGGTACAAGTCGATGTAAAAGTCTACCTCTCTACGAGGAGGTAGCCCTGGAACGTCGTCGGGAAAGACGTCCACGTACTGGTCCACCACTGCAGGAAAAGCCGGACTCCGCACGTCCACTGCTCCTAGGATGAGGCTAGCCAACTGATGTGAGATGGGCTGCACTCTCCTCCGCGGAAGTCCATCCTGTGCTGCAAAGGTTCCCTTCTCGCCGGTGAAGGTAAACCTGCTCCCGTCGGTACGAACACATCGCACCTTGCGCCTAAAACAGTCGATCTGGGCATGAACCGTGGATAGCCAATCCATGCCCAAGATGACGTCGTAAGGCCTCGACGCCGCTACAAGGAGATCCCAGCCAAAGCTCTCGCCTCCTAGAGTAAGCTCACACTGCCGGCACCAGTGCGTAATCGTCGAGTCCGCTCCCGTAGGAGTCTCTAGCCGTAAGGATCGAGCCAACGGCTCAGTCGGAATCTCCGAGCTCCGAACAAGGGCAGAGGCTATGAAAGAGTGACTCGCTCCTGTGTCTATAAGTACTGCAGCAAGGGTGGAATAGACACAGATCGTACCTCGAATCATCTCTGGAATGTCGGGGTCGTAGGCCTCCACTGCCTGGAGCTGGGCCTGTCCCTGCCCGCCAGCTCCCTGTGGTCGAGGTGGCCCTCCTGGTGGTGGCGGGGGTAGAGCCTGGAAGCGTCGCCCACCACCTGCTGCTCGGCCAGCTCCTCTGCCTCGTCCGCCTCCTCCCTGCGGACCGCCACGGTCGACCCTCTGCCTCTGCCTGGGTGGCCCCTCTACCGTCTGCTGCTCCTCTGGTCGGCGAGTCGGGCAGTCACGAGCCATGTGACCCTGCCCGCCGCAAGAGTAGCACAGCCTGCCTCTCGAAAGGCTGGCACTCCGCTGTGTGCCCCGCACCGCTGAGCCGGTGTCCTGAGGCCGTCTGCGAGGGGGTCTGGTCTGCCTGGACCCGTGAGTCATCCGTCGGCTGCCTGCTGCCGATGACTCAGCTACCTGCCGCCCTGCGCTAGGTCTCGCCGCTGAAGAAGGCTCTGCCAGGAAGCTCTCGATCAGGAGGGCTTGCTCCAGCACTCCCGCCTGGGTCGGAATGCTGAGGGAGATCAGCGACGCCCGAATCTCCTGTCGCAAGCCCTGCTCGAAGGTCCGGGCCCGGAAGAAGGGGTCCCGTACCATGTCGGTCGAGTAGCGAGATAGGTCCGTGAACCTCGCCGCGTACTGAGCGACCGTCATGCTGCCCTGGCGCAGCTGGAGAAGCTCCTGGATGCGCACCGCTCGGAGGGTGGCTGGGACGAACTCAGAGCGGAAGAGGCTCTCGAAGTCCGCCCAGAGCAAGGATGCCTCATCGTGAACCTGGAGCATCAGGCTCCACCATCGTCCTGCCGCCGCCTGCAGGAGGCTCGCTGCGAGGATCACCATGAGATCCGCTGGTGTCCTCACTAGCCTGAAGATCCGTACCACCGCCTCTAGCCAGTCCTCGGCGGCCTGGGGGTCCGCCTCACCGCGAAACCTGGGCGGTCGCTGGCTCTGGAACTCGTGCAGTGCCCTGAGGCGACGTGCATCGTCGGCGTCTGGTACTGGAAGCATCGGTGGCTCGGCGGGTAAGGCTACCGCCGGTGCCACTGCTGGCAAAGGGCCCTGCACCGAGGCCTCATCGCTCGGTGGGCTGCCGTCGCGCCCTACACTCGGAACCCTAGCTGGCAGTCGTCGCGGGGCCATCCTGAAAAGGAGAACAAGAGCACCACAGTCAGAACAGTATACCTGGTGAGCTGGCACAAGTAATCACAAGGAAAACTTGAGACTTTCATAAAGCAGATCAGTATACCCGGTGAGCTGACACAAGCAATCACAAAGAAAACTTGAAACGTACACGCAATCAATGTTTTCATGCATTAAGTCGGAAATCAGGAGTCAGGGTCCTGGTGTATGGATACGTCGGCCGCCGCACCAACACTGGGCTCCCTGAACTGATAACCACACTCAATACACTAAACACTATTGCTTCACATAGAAAGAAAGGACGATCAGAGTCTGCGGTAGAACCGACCGCCTCTGATACCAATTTGTCACGACCCATCCTCGGGGCCCGTGCCGTGACTACCCCAAGCCCGCCTTCTATAGGCCAGGGGCTGGCGACTAGCACCAAGGCGTAAAATCCCAGTAAACAGGGAAGGCATTGCCTTTATAAGTAACAACCACACAGAGTCAGCAAGCGGAAAGTAAAGTGCAGAAAGTAAAGGGGGCCGGAAATACAAGCCCAACTGTAAAGTACAACTGAAAAGAAAAACAGCAACTGAAGAAAAGACGGCGGCCTCGTGTCGTCCACTGGCAATCCCACCTGAAGGGTGGGTACAGATAGCCTCCAGGCTCCTCGGGTCCCACGTCCGCTCCGAGCACGTCCCGACCAGTGGTCCACCTCCAGGTACCGTCCTGCTCCACGCCCCAACCGTGATCAGCGCTGTCCGTCGTCTGCAACCAACACAACAAGGTGCGGGCATAGCCCGTGCAGGGGTGAGTACAACTACTCAGTAAGGACCCCGAGACCCCCGAAGGTCTCCCGAAATCCACAAAGGATATAGCACAAAAGAAAGATGCAATCACGAAGTAACATCTGACCCGACTTAGGTATATGCCCATACATATACCTAAGTCCCCACTTCTAGCTCTGCTCACGAGCTCAAGAACAACTCAATCCACAAAGGAAAGCAAGACTCAAATCCACAAGGAGAGTAAACAGTAAATCCACAAAGGATAGTTCAACACAATCCACAAAGGAGAGTAAATAGTAAATCCACATAGGATAGTTCAACACAATCCACAAAGGAGAGTAACATAAGATTCAGCTCAACCAGGTATACTTTTTCAGATGACGTCAAAGACGATCACTGATCCGTCTAAGTCGTCGGACCCACGAAGGATCGATAGATACTAACCCCCGCAGTAGACCCACACAGGATCGGGCTCACACAGAACCTGTAGGCAGTGGCTCACACAGAACCGGTAGTAGGACCCACATAGGATCGGGCACTGATCCGCGTAGGATCGCTGGGTGCAGTAGTCGACGCAGTCCACTGAGGATCTCTGCACAGTCGTCGCCGCTGTCCACGAAGGATCTCTGCTCTGCCGTCGTCGCAGTCCACGGA
Organism: Viscum album; assembly: GCA_963277665.1. Taxonomy (NCBI): domain Eukaryota; kingdom Viridiplantae; phylum Streptophyta; class Magnoliopsida; order Santalales; family Viscaceae; genus Viscum; species Viscum album. The sequence continues at coordinate 1,510,514,394 of OY728127.1, read as the reverse complement.
GGATCTCTGCTCTGCCGTCGTCGCAGTCCATGGAGGATCTCTGCTCTGCCGTCGTCGCAGTCCACGGAGGATCTCTGCTCTGTCGTCGAGGTCACAGCCAGCGCTAGGGTTCCCGCACGTAGCGAGCTCGTTTAGGAGGGTCCGCTCCACGAGCCGAGGGGCTGATACATCAACTGACACGTAGTCCGAAGTTGATGTATCCAAAAGTTCCGTATCGACAACAGGATCTCAACGCGACAGACGGCGCGTCAATCGGACGCCCGGTCTGAGAGTTATTGGCATTTTCGTCCCAGGGGCCCGGTTGGTTTTTAGGGCAAAACCAACCCGACCGTACTCCGCCTGTATCCGATCCTCGGGCGGAGTATGCCAAAAGTTCCGTCTCACTTAGAGGAAACTACCACAGCTGACGGTACGTCGTTCGGACGTCCGTAGCTCAAGTTATGAGCGTTTCCGCTCCGAGGGCCAGGTTGGTTTCGTGTACGAACCAACCCGGCCGAACCCAAAATCTTCCGAAACCTTGAGTATAATATACCGAAACGACCGTCTCGATCCAAGGATCGCGTAGCCGCTGACGGTTCGTCAATCGGAGGTCCCAGGCCCAAGATATGGGCGAAAGACCGTAGAGGGCCCGAAACGGGGGTACTGGGCCCGGGGCGACCCGGCCCGAACCCCCCCTGGGGTCGGCCGAACCGGGTCGGCCCGAACCGGGTCGGCCCGACCCGGCCCGAACCGGCTCGGCCGGGTCCGGTCCGGCCTGGGCGCGGCCCGGCCGACCGGACCGGCCGGCTCGGTCTTCGGCCGAGCGGCCGAAGAGCCGCCGCCGCGGGGTTGAACCCGCGGCTTGAGAGAAACCGCGGCCCCGCGGGGGGCCGCCTGTCACGCGGACGCGGCCGGGCCGCCGCGTCCGTCCCGGTTCCGCGCGGCCGCGGAACCGGCTGTCGCCGCCGCCGCGGCTTCAGCCGCGGCGGATGATTTCCACGGCGGCGCGCCTGGCGCCGCCGCCTCCGGTCGCCGGCGCCGCCGCCTCCTTCCGCGGGCCGCCGGAGATGCTCCGGTGGCCCGATTTCTTTCCCGTCTGCGCCGATGCTCCTCCCGGGGGACGATCTTCACTGCGGAGCCAACAAATTGCCCTTGCCGCACGGTTTGTCGACGTCCGCCAAATCCGCACAACCAAAATAGATCGGCGGAGGGTTGCCGGGTCTTGTTCGTTAGACCCGCACCCTCCGCGTTAGTCATAATCCACGGGAGGAACAATAAAACAATCAACAACAATTTTAAATGTTAAAATTGTTCGAAGATCATGCTTCTTTACTTTAAAAGAAATAAATCACGGGAAGGAAAATATTCCAATCAACCCTTACATGTCGTCGTCGTCGGACGAGAGGTCGTCGCGGAATCGCTCGTCGCGGAGGAAGGAGATCGTCGCGTCGTCGCGGAATCGCTCGTCGCGTCGCCAATCTCCGGATCAAGATCAACGGATTTAAGTAGTTTAAATCCGTTGATATTGAAATTAAAAAGGGAGAAGAAAAGATCTGATTCTCACCTTTGTTGCCGAACGAGGGTCGGCCGCGGAAGAAGAGGCGTCGCCGAAGAACGTCGCGGGTAGATCTCGTCGACGTCGCAGATCTTGGTGTGCGTCGTCGAATTCCGGTCGCCGGCGTTCTTCGCGTTCTTCGCGTTCTTCGCGTTCTTCGCGTTCTTCGCGTTCTTCGCGTTCTTCGCGTTCTTCGCGGAGAGGGTGGAGGAACGAAGATTCTTTCAAATCCTTTCCAAGGATTTTTAGGTTGGTCTTATTTTATAAACATGCCAACACGAAACCGGTTAAGAAACGATCCATCAATTCGTTGAATTAATTCAACGAAAGAAACGACCCCTTTAATTCACGAAGAAACAGTCCATTTAATTCACGAAATAAACCGCCCAATTAAATGGTCTGTTAAGAATTAAAGAAAACGCGTCGGTTGACTTTTCAGTTACTTTGACGGGTTTTCGCGGGTGCGTTACTTAGCGAAAGAAACGGCGGGGCTCGTGCGGGCCCTGCCTCACAAATATCCTACCAAGGGGTAGGATATTTCTGGATAGCATCCTATCCAGTTCAACTCAGTTCAAGCCGTCTTAAAGTGACATCGAGTGGCTTCCAAGCAGCTTAAGTGAAATAAAATAATGTTGTCGCACAAACTTTATTTTATTTCTGACTTAAAGCCGCAAAATCTAAAAACCACGTCTGAGCAAACGCAACTCCGGAAGAGGCGTTTCTAAGCAAATACCGGCGCTGCGATTTCATCGGTGCCCTCAGAATTCGATTCCGGGCACCGGTTCAAAAGATAGAAAAACCCGCTCGTCCGTTCACTGAACGTACCCGAGCCAAACTTCGGAAATTGATTCCGGGCACACCGGGCCTCGGAATCAGGTGCCGTCTGAAGCTGCGCTCTTGTAAAATTCCAAAGAAAATTAAGAAAAAAATTTCCTTGAAATTTGCGGGTCTTTACACGAGGCACACCCCTTGCGGTGCCCGACAAATCTGTCCTCCCATTCCCCTCGTGACGCTTCATCCAAACCGGCCCGCGCCCTCGCTGCGCCCTCCAGGTCGAACTTCCCTCGCACCGACTCGCAGCCGGTCCACACCCTCGTGACCGATCCGCGCTCTCGCGGCCCTCCGTGACCCCTCACGGCCTGCTAGGCTGGGGCCAGTGGGCCAGGCTGAACCTAACAGGCTGGTCTGCCTAATGGGTTGGGCCAGACCCAACGGTTCAGGCTGGGTCGGTCTGACCGGGTCGGACCGCACTTGGGCCCACTACGACCCTTTACCTTCTTTGGCCATATCTTTGGCATCGGGCGTCCGTTTGACGAACCGTCAGCAGCCCTGGTAATCATGGAGCATGAAGGACCCTTTGAGTATACCCCACTATAGTTTGGGGTATAGTTGAGATACGGTCAGGTTGGATCGTGCATGAATCCAACCTGGACCCCAGGACTAAAAGGCTAATAACTCACAGATTGGGCGTCTGATTGATGCGCCGTCTGTTGCGTTGAGGACTCTATGACGTGGAAAACCATTGAGATACTTCTACGTGGGACTTAGTGGTAGTTGATGTATCGACACTTTGCTTGAGGAGCGGACCCTCTTGTAATCAAGCGTGCTTTGTGCGGGAACCATGTGGCTGGCTGCATCATGATAAAGGGATCCTACGTGGACTGACAACTATACCAGGATCCCACATGGGTTCGATAGCTTCAATTACTGTTCCAAGATCCTACATGGGTTTTACAGCTCCGACTACTGTTCCAGGAGCCTACATGGGTTTGACAGTTCCGACTACTGTTCCAGGATCCTACGTGGGTTTGATAGCTCCGAGTACTCTTCCAGGATCCTACATGGGTTCGACACCTCTGACTACTGTTCTAGGATCCTACATGGGTTCAACAGCTCTGAGTACTGTTCCAGAATCCTACGTGGGTTCAACAGCTCCAACTACTGTTCCAGGATCCTACGTGGGTTTGACAGTTCCGATTACTATTCCATGATCCTACATGGGTTCAACAGCTCTGACTGCTGTTCTAGGATCCTATGTGGGTTCGATAGCTTCGACTATTGTTCCAGGATCCTACATGGGTTTGACAACTTTGATTACTATACCAGGATCCTATGTGGGTTCGACAGAGTAGATGATTCAGTGGCTAAATCTAATCATTTCTATCTCTCTACACAAGATGTATACATGTGTGAGTTGAGTTAGTTTTTATGTGTCTTCCTCATTATTGAGATGGATCACTTGATAACTTATGTATATGTATGGTCATATACCTAAGTAAGGTTATCTCTTGATTTCATACTTTTTGGTTTATCCTTGTTAGATTTTGTGAGACCTAGAGGGTCTCAGGGTCCCTACTGAGTATCGTTATACTCACACCTACATGGGCTATGCCCAAAACCTATTGTGTTGGATGCATACAATAGATAGCACTGACTGGGGCTGAGAGTACTAGGACTGGATGGTACCCAGAGGTGAGCCTTACGACGAGTCGGTACACAGAGGAGACTGACAGATGTGGAGTGAAAAGGATGCTATCTATACCTACCCTTCAAGTAAGAATCCCAATGGATGACCCAACAGTTATTTTATCCTTTCTTCAGGTGTACTTGTACTTCCTGTTCCTTTTACATTATAGTTGGGCTTGTATTTTTGGCCTCTTTTACTTTTCAGAACTCTTTTGTTATCTAGTTTACTTAGTGTTTTGTATCCATCTGTGTGCTCTGTTGTGTGCATTTACATTTTATAAAGGCAATGCATTCCTAGTTTTAGGGAATTACGCCTTTGGTGCTAGTTGCCAGCCCCTCTCCTATGGAAGGAGGGCTTGGGGTAGTCATGGCATGGGCCCCGAGGGACGGGTCGTGATAGTAATTTTATGCTCACTCCATATTTTAAAAAAAATAATCGGGCCTTTATATGTTCTAATATTGATGGATTTTTTTAAGGAGTTATCCCAATATAATCCAATTGGATAGTTTATATTTTTCATTAAGATCTGAAATTACGATAGGTATATCTTAATTATAAAAAACAAGACCGGAAATGATCCGTAGTTTTATAATGTATTGCAATGTTTTTAAAATTTTTATGAAAAAAAATAAAAAGAATGTTTTTAATACTGAATATGAAAGAGTGGGTTGAAGCTATCACACAAAGACACAGATTTGATCACAATTTGATTATAGTTATTTCATAAGCATGAGAAGGTATCATCCTTAACTCAATTATTATAGGGGGTGGTAATGTGTCATCCTAATCCCATGGGATGATATCATCCTGAACAAAATTGTACCTAAAAATTGTTGATATATTCCAAAGTATCTATAGTATCTAAAATTTTATGTATATTATAATACTAGATCACTTCAATATTCAATAATCTTTTATCTTTTCTTATATGGAATAGATCGTCAGTGAGCTCTGTAATTTATTTGAATAATAATTTTAGATCTTCCATCATAAAAATAGGTCTTCAATTTATATAATATAGTAAACAATGCTAAATTAGCACATACATTCTTTTTTACGATATCAAAATGATCATTGTGGGAGTAAGATCAGGAAAGGGAAGATCATATCCTTTATTCTGAACATGAATCCTTAAAATGATCAGAAAATAAGATCTACTTTATTCAAAACTGATTATTAATAACAATAAGGTTTTTCTTTAGTCTCTCACTAGTTTTATCTCTCATTAATACACATTTTGGCAATAGGATGTGGAATTAGATTATAAAAAATCATCCTCTCATCCTTCCCTTTTTTATATTCACAATATCTATTCTATATATTATCTTTAAAAAATGAATTTGAAAAACCAATGATCATAGTACTTCAATTATCCATTAGTTTTGGTCAACAAATATCATAAAAACATTTCCTATAAAATATATCCTAAAATATCATATTCTAAACACATGTGATATCCAAAATTATTATACCTTTATCTTTTCTCAAATACCGTATGGAATTAATATTCCACATCTTTATGATAATATAAAAAATAATTCTCATTTCGGTAAGGCTCTCATGTGACTCTCTCTTCATTATGCACTATGTTGTGGAATTCACCTCATAACATGACAAAATCTCAAATAACTAAAATTTATTTGATTAGTATATAACTCAAAGATTTCATCTTGGTTTTTTCTTATTCTTGTCAGAATGAAGATCATATTCTCTATTCGTCATCACCAAAACTAGTTTCTTGAATCATTATTATAGATGAAATAATGATATTTCAATCACTGATGAATAGATTAATAATTTTTTTATTTAACTTCTAAAACTATGTTATGGAATATCATTATTATCTCAAATTTGGATGACTGAGAAGCCATTATATATGAAATATTTACTCTTATGTATTTCATAATTTATATTTTTCTTTATCATATTTTCATCAATTCATAATCATAATGAAATTTTTTACCTTCTATTGCATAGGGTTTTTGTTTGTTGTATTTTATTTTGATCCTCAGAAAAAACATACAACATCAAAAATCATATGAATCACTATAAATACTCTAACATTCTGAAAATAAATTTCAACCTACATTAGGGGTTTCTTTCTTTGTTTATTTTTTTATTCTGATAAATATATTATGTATTCACATAAGGTTTTTCACTTGGTTAAATTCTTTTATATGTGTCTTCTTATGGACTAAAATTTACATATTATTAAAGATATCTGATCAAGAACTTTCCAAACATTCTCATGGATTATTAAAATAATCTATCTTCTAAACATATTATTGGGTCACCTTTAGTGTGTATCTATTCTGAATGTAATGCTTCTGAGCATAATCTATATTCAAACTACCTTTATTAACTGTAACTTATGAATAGGGAAACTTCTAGATGTAGCTAACCTTAAACTAACTTCTTTAACCTCATAGAGTTTTAAGCCAATATTAAACATTATTTTTCATTATATATAAAGATAAGGATAGATTACGAAACATTATATATATAATATTTAAGATATTACCCTCAATAACCATAAAAATTTTCATTCATTCATATAGATTCCATCTAAATAATCAGAATATATAACTTCTTAACCTTTCAATTAGTGTGGACTCAACTTCTAGATCTTGAAAACCAGTAACATCAACATAACTCAATGCATATAATTTTGATGAATTATTCTAGAATTAATCTGAGTGATTCTCAATATATTTATCAAGACACTCTATATCATCTCAAACCATATACAACGTTATTCACAGGTATTGAATAAAAATACAACATCATCATCATGTAGCACAAAAATTCTACACCAATGAACTTTTTTCAACACAAAACATTTTAGTTTCATGTAAAATATAAAATATGATCACCCAAAATTAATAATGAATTTGAAATTATAACCCTTTTTCCTACCACGTATTGATAATAAAGATAATGATATTTTTTATGTAGTGTTTTCAACTTCTTCAAGGCAATGAGTAAGGGACCAATCAACATTATCTCTACATGTGATATCTCATTATAGAAAATAATAGTGATTATTTAAAACATAAATGTTTTATTTTACCATTTTCTGAACTCAAAGATAATCAAAATATTTACCGAAGAAATAAATAACATATCTTCAACTCGGTTTCTAGAACATTCTAAAAAAAACTTTTTAAAAACAATCATATACAAGAATATCCACCCCCTTAATCCATAGGGTTAATTCTCCCCCTTTTTAATAAATGTATGATTAGATTCAAAATTGTAATAATCAAGAGTTTTTTACATGTCTCCATTTTATAGATGTATCCAAAAGAATGTGGGCCATTCCATGGAACCTTGGGTGAGATGGAATGGATAAACATGCATATTTAGCCTAAAATCATCAAATTAATCCTTAAGTATGGACTTGGTGGGAATATAAATAATTTTTTAACTTGTGGGAATAAATTATAATATCACTTATCTATTTTAAAAATTATCTATGATAATGTGATATCTGATGTCAATTTTGTAAAACTATATTTTAGAAATGGGTATTTAGTGAGATCCATTACAATTGCATGATCACATTCAATTCTCAATGGCTTCACAATGAACACCTTAAGATATTCTAACTATTCATCTACATCATTTATGTACATTCATGTGTAACCTCTATATACACTACCTCATTAGTTATTAATTTTATTTTGATTTTAATCTTTAAATTACAGCTTATATAGATTTATCATAGCATAATATTCCACCTAATATAGATTTTATGCCATCACAATATGCATCCCAATCAGAATCATTATATCTAGAAAGGTTTAGGTACTTTCTTATTTCTTAAATTAACATAAAAATTAAGAGTCTCTTTGATATACTTGATAAATAACTTGATATCTAAGAAGTGTGATTCATTTAGATCAATTTAATAACTTGAAAAATAATTTACAACATAGATAACAGTAGGTATTCGTGCAGTGAGATAATGAAAAGTTTCAATCAGTATTATGAATTTATTTTGATTAACACATCGCTACAAGTCATCCCTATTGAAATTCTCCCCATATTATATGTAAGTAGACCCTTCTCAAGAATCATACAAGAAAAAATTCAATCACAATGTCCTAAAATATCTTTTTCGATAGAAAGATAGATATTTTTTGGAATAACATTAAGTACTAAAAAAGAAAAAAGTTATTGAATAAAGGACATTTCTATGTGGTTATTAATTTTTAAATAAAATTATTCTCAAGAACACACTTTTTCACCTACAAAATGGATTAAATTAACATAAATAATGATAATATGATTACCTCTACTAGTCTCCTTCAGATAATGTTTTTTATAAACATTCCCTTTAGTGAATCTCATATCTCTCAAGAATTTATACATCACTTTGTAATAGGATCTAAGAGTTTTTTAGACCATTGAGTGATTTATTCAGTCGGCATTCCCTAATTCCTTCTATTTTAGGAAGAAAATATTCATTTTCTTAATTCAAACATCTACATAGTGTTTTAATATTCCAGAAAGTAGACTTCATATCCATTTGAGAGATTTCGTAATTCATGTATATTGTAATAGACAAGAATTTATGTATAGATTCAAATATTGAATTTGTAGAAAAAATTTCCCCAAAATCAATCCCTTTTACTTGAGAGTTTCCCTTGAAAATTATATCTAGTTTTTTTTACAAATTTCACCTTTATCATTAAGCTTGTTTCTGAATACTCACTTTATTACAATAAAATAACTATTTTTTACTCTTGGAACAATATACATAGTTACATTACATTAAATCTGATTCAACTCCATATTAATTTTATCTATCCATTATTTTTTCTCAATATCACAAGAAACTAATTTTAAATAATCATGAGAGATCAGGGTTGTTTGATTTTAAAAAATGAACCTCCTTCTATTCATAACGTGGACATTCTAACTTCCCATTTTCTTTTTGATAAAAAATTATTATTTATACTTTGATATTTAATTTCATAGTAATTTTAAGTATATTAATCATAACAAGTTTTATTTGAATCAATAATAACATTATCTATATCATTTTTAGTTGGATGCTCACTAATTGTTTTTGAAACTTACAATCAATCCACATATGGATTTTAAATAACTATTTCATTTCTATCACAATAATTGTGTTTATCTTCTATAAATATCATATTGAACAATCCAATATATTATTATGGATATATTTCTATAACTTTTATCCTATTATAATAGATTATTATCCCATAAAAATTCATTTCTCAACTTTCTCAACAAACATTTTGTGAATAAACTTTTTTACTTTCATCAAACATGGAATTCCAAAAACCTCTAAAGTAGTTCAAAATGGGTTCTTTATAATACTGAAACCCATATAAATTCATATTTGAGTTGGATCTAATTAATCATATATTTTTAACATTCACATATATACTTACAACTCCTCTATAATAGAATTTAGAGTGTTTGAATTTTCAAAGCATATTTATTCCAATTTTTAACTAAGATTTTATTCATTATTTCTGCACAAATATCCATACAAAGAGAATATGGAGCACTATATTTATGTTTAATCTCATTATTATAATTATAAAATTCAAAATAACTTCTTATGAGTTCCCAAAAATTATCAATCCTCAACATCATGATATTCTCTAACCCTGTGTGAAAATATTAAACATATCCACTACCTTTGAGTTTTTCTTCATCAATATCACTTTAGTAATTTTTTTAATTCATAAATAATTGTGATGAAGTATAGATCACATCCATTAGATTGAGGTCTAATTTTACCACTATTTTAATTTAATAGGGGATTTAATTTTAAATTTTTTGTTTTTCTATGTACCATCATCCCCTTTTGACAAATTTCATAAGAAACACATCTTTATCTATTTAGTTGGGGTGTATCTATCTCCAAAATTTATTTTTACATTTTAATAAAACCTTTATAAGCAAGATGTACATATCTTTTCTTCCAAAAGTTATTCTATTCCTTTGTCCTGAAATAATTGGAAATAATTTGATCCCAAATACCAAACAAGTTATTATGTGATCTATCTTCATTAGTGATAATTATTCCATCTTATATATTCATTATGAGAAAACTATTTCTTGTAAAAATAACTTTATTCCCATCATAATAAATTTATATAACACTCAGAAAGTTATGTGTAGTACCATCATTAAACACAACCTATTTAGATTACATATTTAAAGATTCAATCTCTATTTTATGAATTCCATTAATCTTTATGTAAGTATCATTCTGAAAAGAAACTATAACTCATTAATGATATTAAATATTATTAAATATTTTTTTCTTCCCCTATCATGTGGGAAAAGAAACCACTATCAAGTATCTATGGATTTATTTTCACTCTTACTCTGAGAGATACCTCAAAAAGAGTTATTTTCATTTTTAATTATATTCTAAGCCTGACTATTTCTAGAAACATGAATACTCTATAATGGAGGAGTTATTATACACGCATCCATAAAATGATCATTTTGGTAAAATCTTCTATATATATATTCTATGCAATGAAATCTATTTTCATTAGGAAATCTTGATAGTCTCATATTCACATCTTCCACTGGATTCTTCTCAAAATTGTGCCTTATTTTCATTGATTATCACCCCTAAATTCATACCATATTTAACTCTATAGAAATTAAATAATAAATTAGAAAACATAGTCTTTATTCCCAAAGGATCAAAAAAACTAATATTTTCCTTTAAAAAAGTTCTTTTGAGAAAAAGATGAGTCTTTTTTTAAATTTTTCTTATGGTCTATGTATATTCATGGTTTCATTTTGTTTTTGTCTTAGAGAAACATCCCTTTTTCTAATGTCTCTAAATCCCCTTAATGTCATAGTTGTATTATAATTTTTTCTCATTCCAATACTTACTTTATTTTCCATTTGAGCAAGCACTATTATTGAAGAGAAATTAAATATCGTTATGATTCACATGTAAATAATTTAATTGATAAATTTTGAAATGATTATTATAAATTTGTGATGAAACTTAATTTATTTCCAAAAGTTTTTAGATTCATATATAAATATTTCTAGGGTATTTAAATATTTATGGCACCTTGATAATTTATTATATAATTCCACTTAATTTTTACCAAATTTATATTCAAACTCATTTATAATTTTTTTTATTCAACAAATTCCACTTTGAGAATCTTGATCTCTTCAAAGTAGTCATTCTACTTTTCATGAAATTCATCCCCAACATTATATATCTTTTCAACCTATTTATTTATGTATTTTATTTCACTTTGTTTTTGGATGTATGTCTGAATTAATTCTTCGTGTTGAGCTTTCAATATATACTAAGAGTAGGTTTTTTCATCTCATTCATCATAGAATTAGGATTCCTCAAGGATTTAAAAAAGAGAAGTAAATTAATAAACTTTTCTAGAACATAATCATCATATTGAATAGTTTATGTGAAGTACTCTTCTACTCCTTTTCTGAACATACTATTTATTTTTCACCTATAAACATTACCAAATTCTCAATATATTTATTAGCTTACATAAAACATCTTCCCCATTTGTTCATTCTGGATATTTCTTTATGTTTACCAAACTCATATTATACACTTCTCTTCCTTGGAAAATCCTAATAAAAAATACCCAAGTTCTCAATACATGAATCATTCTATTTGTATATTACTATTTTACTTACCCTTTACCTTTTTTACGTTCATTGATGTAAATTACAAGATCCTATTATACTTTTAATTCATGTCTTCATCTTCTTCATATTCACTATAGTATTCATATTCATCTTCCTATATTTTACACTTTTCGTAGTTATGAAACCCTTATCTCCTTGAATTTCTTCTTAAACATTGATTATTTCTTCATCTCATAGTTTACAAGTGTATAATTTAAAACATAAACAAATATTTTATTCTTTATTATAAGGTAAAAACCATTTAATAAAATCTACCAGGAAAATTTTCCTTTAGTTTCTTCATACTAGTTGAGACATATTATAAGGACTCAAACTTAAATCATTAAAAAATCTTTAATTAAATTAATAATTCACATTTAGGATTTTTTCAGGTTTAGGGTTTTAATGAATTATTCCATAACTATTACATAACATTTCAAACAAATTCAAAGTAGATAATTCAACTCAGTTTCCATTTTTTCATAAAATAAAAACTCTTCAAAAAAAAGATCCAGGTTTAGTTCCATGTTTTAGAAAACATGACTTTTCTTTGATCCCATCCTTTACCTTATTCATCTTTCAGTTCTATGAAAAACATTTCAAAACATAGGATGATCATAAAAAGCTCATTAAGGGTTATAAAACAAAGAAAGAAAACATAGCTCATCAATACATACATAACATAAGCTCTTTAAAATACCTCATGAAATTATAATATTTATTAATTACACATAGTAACCACAAATAATAAAGTTAACTTATGGAATCCATAACATAATTACCTCGTAGATTTCACAACTACATAGGGAGTTACTTTTGGAATACTCTTCATAGTATATTCCCTTAATCTATGAAGGGAAACATTCAAATTTACCTCTGTCATGTTACCCAATGCATTAGAGAGATATATTGGGCTCACCTGCCCTAGGTTTATCCCAGAACCACCTGTATACGTAAAGAATTCCCAAGAACCATAACACATAAAACAATCATAAAGGAAAGATAAAATTTCGACATTCCAATAAAAACATATCATTTAAATATATTGACATAAAAAAATTCATTATCAAAAACATTTTCAATACCAAAATACATAAAAGATTATATGGTATTTATTTTCCTTTTAAAAACATTATGGCTTGTTAAGGAAGCCAAAGATTAAATAATACTCACAGCGGGTGGAAAGGTCGATGTCACTACTTATGTTAAAAAGAAACATTCCTTTTGGCCATTTAGTAAAATGATTCGTAGAGAAAATATTATCATTTAATTAAATGAAAATTCAATGGTTTTTATACACCATATAAAATAATGTTGTGTATAAAACAAAATATGCCTTAATGGAAGGAGATTGAGATGAAACGTCTTACCTCATGTCTGAATTGACCCGTTGATTATTTAATCTCATGAATAATAAACTAATGTTAATTTATACACACTTAAGAAAATTTTTAAATTTTATTTTTACTTTTATATCACTTATTTCCATTTTATAAACATTATGTAACCATTTAAGTTAATAATGGTCGTTTTGTTGATAATTAGTACTTGAGACAAAAATAAACTTCTTATAATTACATGTTATCTGTTTGGTCAAAAGACCATTATCTCCAGAATGATATTAAGGATTTAGATATCATATATGTCATATATATATATAGTATATATATGTATTTATAAAAGTACATAACATTTAGAGATAAGAAATGTAATGCACCGTTCATGGAGACAGTAAGTTGTACATACGCATGAACACTACATTCATTTCTATTTCATATTTTAATGGAATGAAAACTTAATGATACATAGATATATTATAATTCTAGTATAATATCATATATAATTTCATTAACTACATCCTTTATATTTTTCATGTATGGCATGAACGAGTCATATCACTTTGAGGGGGCGGTAGTCAGCACTTCCTCAAATGAAATTATCGCGTTTACCCATTATGGAAACCATAAAGGTATGATATAAATGAAAAATACATAAGCTTAGAGACAATATAAATATAATATATATCACATATAAATACAGTTCCATAATAATGGCCACCATAATAGGTAGTAGGAGAATATTGAACAATCATCATTTCGTGAGGTATTAGTTCACCGTCCACAGAAACAATATCTTCTTTACCCATTAGACGGTGGTGTGTGTGAGTGTAGTTTGAATAGTTCTCATAATAAAAACCTAGTATAATGATGATGTTGTTTTTGTTATAAAATAATGGAATAAAAATATTTTATGGGGTTGGAGACGTAAAATAAAAGAAAAGAACTTAAGAGAAGATGTTGCCTTTAAATCAGGTAACTCCATTTGGTTTAAACCAAAAGGATTTCTTGAAGTGCCTTCTACTTAATAGAAGGATTATGAAAGGAATATATGGATGTAGGGAGTGTAATTTTGCATAGTTTTTATGAGCCAATGGGCTTTAGAGGTGTGAGTAATGAGTTAGAGGTGAGGGTTTTTTATAAGGGGGAGGAGGGGCTCTTTAGGAATGTTTAAAAATATTATTTTATTATATAATGATTTTTGGTTTATAAAGGTACAAAACTAATTAAAGTAAAATATAAGATGCTGTTTGTTCAAAATAAGCTAATCCAATGATAATTGGATAGGTTTTGGATAGTTTTTAAAAATTTATAATCACATTTATTTAAATCATTTATTAATAAGGTAATCAATGCGACATCATTGTGTCATAAATAATTTTAGTTATTTGATGTCTAAAAATTATAAATAAAATACCATGATATAGAAAATAATTTTATATTTCAACTGAATATTTATAGTTGGAGATATAGCTTACATAATCTCATGTAAAAATTGATTTACTAAAAGATACATGTTTATGTAATTTTTGTCCTTACTTTAAATTAATTAATATAAAGTGTCATTATCACTCCCAAGTGGCTCCATGGGGTCCCAAAATCAACCTAAGGATTCCCATGGTCGGACATGTATCAACCAATTGGATTGAGACACATGTTAGGGTTATTTAATATTATTATTTTAATAATTGTTTACCCTTATTTACCTGATTTACCATTTAACCATGGTAAATAAAATATTTACCATAATAAATATTCATAATGTATAAAAATAAAAGTTACCTATTTACAAAATTTGGACCTCCAAATTAAAAATATGGAATAAATTTTTCCAAATTTAAAACACATAAGTTTCATTAATTAATTTAAAATTAATTCTCATTGTTAATACAAAAAGTGTGTTTTTAAAATATAAGAACTATCAAAATATTGAAACTTGTTTATGTCCAATTTCAAATTAAAATTTCTTCAAATTACCAACATCGGATTAAATGGTAAAAATATAATCTAATTACACTTAATAAAAAATTAAAGGTATTATCTAACCATATAAATAAATTAAATTAAATGTATGTTTTGAATTAAAATATAGTATTTTTCACTATTCACTAAAAAAATAAATTTTATCGGAAAAAATTCCAAAAAAAATTCCAAAGTAAATTTTGATTTCTTGATTATAAAGAAGAATTTTATTTTGCCAAAGAAAACATATAAAATTGACCAAAAATAGATTTAAATAGGGTTATCCATCAAAAGGTAGTAAATCGACCTCTTAAATAATATTAGAGTATTTATGCTTATAATTAGATTCATTCACATTTTAAGCCTCTAAATTTTATTGGATCAATGTAAAAACATTTAACAAATATGTATATTCATATTGTACTTAGTTTTGTTCATTCCTGCCAATACAATGGCTAGGAATTAACTACCATTTAAAATAATATTATATTATTATTTTGCAGTATGACTCAGCATTTTGTGCAACATTAGACTTTGGAGAAACCCATTGTTGCGTGTCAGGTATTCCATAAAACATAGAATCCCCTTTAATGTTGTAACGCCCTAGCCCCAGTTATCTAGAGTCGGTGAATTATTATATAACACTGGCATGATCACAAGAAAGATCAAATCTCGAAATACCGATTGGTTTAGTAGCCTTAGAAACACTAGATATATTCATAAAGTTTTACATTACATCAAAATGTGAAAAACTACTACAACAACATATTGTCTCCATAGTCCACACTATTTTCCCCTCATAATATCCCTACAGGTCATTCATAATTTACTTCTTTACATCCTGGGAAAAATAATACATAGAATAGGGGTGAGCTCAAATGCCCAGTAAGGATAACAATATAGCCTAAACATTCATAAATAAGAATAAACATTTAAGGCATTGTATAACTAAAACAAAAGCCTTTTAAACATGAACTTCAACATAGTATGGAAGAAATAAAATAAAATAATTCCATTTACTTATTCACATGGATATTCTACTAATCGAATAATCACAGGCAATATCAATAACCACTTTAATAATGATGGAATGCATAATGCCAGACTATCATAACCACATAGCCAAGGCCTCGTGCCAAGACTAAAAATAAGATTTTGTCAAGGCCTTGTCCCAAGACACTAGTTTGTCTCATGAGTCCTACCGATGCATCGAGGAGCTATACCGGGCTCCACCCATCACATATTAAGTCCAATGCATTCCCATATGAAAAGGTTTAAACATAACATAAACATTCGTATTAAAATTAGCATACGAAATGTAAATACTTCATCCATAAACTATTAATGGTAGAAAAATAACACATCCACAGTCAATCATATCACAAAACCTTCAATATAATACTGAAGTTTTGTATCATAATAAATCAACTTCAAATAAGCGTAAAATCCATTAAAGGATGTTGACATAGATGAAATCAAAACTCTTTTTAGAGAAATCTCTCTTTCTATTTTGAAATCATTTAAGAGTCATATAATTATAAAATAAAACATTTTCATTGAAAATATTCTTATAAGCTTGTAAGGAAATCTTCGACGATTTTATAACGGCGGAAAATAGCCAAACCCACCGTACAATTTAAAAAAACATTCTTACCTTAATTCTGTCGAAAAGGTTAAAAAACACCTTGTTTGGAAAAAGACGGAAATATTCCTTTATAAAAATATTATAAAAAGTCAAAAAAGGGTATAAATTACTTTAACCCATATTCTTGTAAATAGAAAAAATGTTTTGAAATACATTTTTAAGAAACATGAATGTGGATGATAAAGAGATCCCAGTAGATTATTACGTATAAACAACCTCAGATAATGAAGAGATTGCGAAATAAACCCTTAACTTGTACTTTTACTTGGTTGGGGGTAGGTTATCCTTCTGTATAATAGTGAAATAATTGTTATTAAATTATACAAGAATCATATACATTAATATGATATCACATATGATCTTTTAACATTGATTTGTTAATAATATCCTAGTATTATCGTTGTTTCGGGTGTTAACTTACTCGTTTTATTTTATATGTTTTGTTATGTAAGCCATGTTTGTAATGGATAGGATATATCTTATTCATATCCAAAAAGATATCAAGTCCTTAAAAATTATTTTTAAATCATAAAATGATAATTATACATTAATTGATACGATGGAGAATGAATCTCATCGCGTTCGTGGAGACGATAGTCCGTACGTACGCACGAGCGATAATATCATTCTTTTGATATTAAAATAATATATAATTGGATGGTATATCATATATACAGAATTATTATCATGTTATATTTATTATTTACATGAATTATAAATCATTATTATACCCATCCAAATATTAATTTATTGAATAACAATTACACCACGACGTGGAGACGGTAAGCCGTACGTACGCACGTATGGTGACATGTTATTCAAAGGATGGATAGAATACTGAATATGGTTGTACCAAATTTATAATAACATCACAGTATATATAAGATACTGGATTTATTTTTTTATAATGGTAATAACAAAGGAAGAAGAAGTGGAAGAAGAAAGGAACTTGGAAAAGGGTGGTGAAATCATTACCTCTTCTTCGGGTTCTTCCTTTTGATTTGATCAAAAGGGCACATAGGTTGGATTTATGACTAAAATAAGGCCTCTAGGTTGAATTTAGGGAAGTTGAGAGAGTATTTGGTCAGAGTTTGGCCGAACCAAAAGGCTTTGAAGGTGTGAATTAAAGAGAAGGGGGAGTGCCCTTTTATAAGAGGGGTGAGGGGCACCTTTAGAAAAGCTAGAAATATTATTTTATAATAAATTCATATTTGGTTTCTAATAGCCCCAAAGTAGATTATATAAATTTTAAGGTGGGGATAGGTCGAAAACCACTCAACCAATAGAATTTATATAGTTTTGGGTCATTATACTAACCTTATCTTTAAGTATTAACTCTTAGTTAATTAGTTTCACTTTTACAATGTCTCTTTGTATTTTTATATTATATGGTAAAGAAACATACTATATACATCCAAAAGACCCCCAAGTGGTCCATTAATGATACACCAATCATTATATAAGTCTCTCGGCCGATCCTTAGATTTTTAGGAATTTAATATCAATTAATAATAAAATATTTGTTTTAAAAACTCTTTTATGTCAATTTTGACACTATTCAATAATTTATTTTTGTAAAAATCATAAAAGAATGATTACTTCGAGAAAAGTTAATTAAATCATTCCTAACATGTCATATTAAACTAGAAAATTAGTTTAATTCATAAAAAGTCTCAAAATATATTTTTTTGGGTATCTACAGTATCAATCATTTTAATTTTTCACTTTTATGGTAATTACTGCATCACCATTGTGTCATAAATAAATTAACTTATTTAATGTATAAAAATTATAAATAAAATACCATTAAGTAGGAAATCCCGTTATATTTATAATGAATATTTATAGTCTAAACTCCAACATATATAACCCTATGTAAAAATTGTTTTTCTAAAAGATATATGCTTGTGTCATTTTTGTATTCATTTTAACATAATTAAAATAAAGTGTCCCTATCACTTACAAGTGGCACCATGGGGTCCCAAAATCGACCTAAATATGCCCACTGTCTGACATGTATCAACCAATATGGTTAGAACACGTTTTAGGGTAATTTTTTATTATTATAATATTATTTTTAACCCTTATTTACCGGATTTACCCTTTAACCATGGTAAATAAAATATTTACCGAAGTAATTATTCAAAATGTCTAAAAATAAAAGTTACCTATTAACACAATTTGAACATCCTGATTCCAAATATGGAATTAATTTTTCCAAATTCGAAACACAGAAGTGGCAGAAATTAATTTAAAATTAATTCCCGCTGTCAAAACAAAAAGCGTGTTTTAAAGATATAATAACTATCAAAAGATTGATACTTGTTTATGTTCGGTTTAATTGTGAAATTATTTACAATGACCAAAGTTGTATTAAATGGTAAAATTATATTCTAAATATACTTTAAAACCACTCAAATTCATAATTTATCACTATTAATTATTTTGATTAAAAAAGTTGTTTTTAATTAAAATTTAGTAATTTTCACTATTCATCAAAATATTAAAGTTATTCGAAAAGTACCAAAATTTCACCTTAGGATAAATTCAATACTCCAAATCCAAAAATTAAGTCCATTTTGAGAGGTAAAATTTATAAAATTTTAAAAACTAGGTATTACTATTAATAACGGCTAGTTTGATTGGTTGTGGTGTGTTAGAACTCGATGTTGCGTACAACACACGCTATCACATTATTAAAAGAGAAACGTACCGTAGAATATTGAGGTGTTACATTCTCCCCTCCTTCAAATAATTTCATCCTTGAAATTTCTAGAATACTACCGCATGAAAAGACTCGGGTTGTTCTTCATCATAAGTTCCTCGGGTTCTCACGTTGCCTCTTCCATCTTATGGTTTGTCCACAAAAATTTTTCCAGACGCGTTGTCCAGTTTCTCAGTACTTGTTCTCTAGTATCAATAATTTTGATGGGTTCTTCGCAATAAGACAGATTGGGTTCCAGTTCTAATTCCACATAAGTGATTACATGTGTTGGGTCAGGCATGTATTTCCTCAACAGAGATATGTGGAACACATCGTGAACTTTGGAGAGACTTGGCGGCATTGCCAATCGGTAAGCTATAGCCCCAATTCGTTCTAGAATTTCGAAAGGTCCGATGTACCTAGGACTCAATTTACCTTTCTTACCAAAAATGTATGACTCCCTTCCATGGAGATACCTTTAGGAAAACATGATCACCGACTTGAAATTCCAAATCCTTCCTTCGATTATCGGCATAGCTCTTCTGCCTACTTTGAGCTGCTTTGATGTGATTTTGGATTACCTTCACATTTTCCATCGTTTCCTCCACCAGTTCTGGGCCTACAAGTTTTCTTTCACCAACGTCATCCCAACAGGTTGGTGTGCGACATCTCTTTCCGTATAACGCTTCATATGGTTCCATCTGAATACTCAAATGGAAGCTATTGTTATAGGAAAATTCTACCAGAGGTAAATATTGATCCCACATACCCTGAAAGTCAAGTGAGCGAAATCTAAACATGTCTTCAAAGGTTTGAATAGTTCATTCTGATTGTCCATCTATTTGAGGGTGGTAGGCAGTGCTCAAATGAAGTTCAGTATCCAAGGATTTCTGAAGACTTTTCCATAATCTTGAAGTAAAACGGGGATCACGATCAGAAACATTCTATATGGGTACTCCATGAAGTCTCACAACTTCATCAATATATAGTCTTGCTAGACGTTCTAGTGGTAGATCTTCTCTTATAGCATGAAAATGTGCTGACTTGGTAAAATGATCAATAATGACCCATATTGCATCATTCCTTCTAGGAGTCTTTGGTAGGCCCATGACAAAGTCCATCGTAATATTGTCCCATTTCCACTCCAGTATGGGAAGAGGTTGCATGACTCCTCCAGGATGTTGCCTTCCAGCTTTCACTTGTCGAAAAACCATACATCTTGACACAAAATCAGTAATCTCCCTCTTCATGTTGTCCCACCAAAAATGTTCCCTCAAATATCTATACATTTTGGTGCTCCCAGGGTGTATAGAGAAATTGCAACTATAAGCATCATCCAGAAATTCCCTTTTTAGATCAGGTATATCGGGAACACAAAGTATCTTCCCGAATTTCAAAATTCCATCTTCATACGCAAAGTCTCTCAATCTCCGATCATTCACAGCTTTAATATTCTTTTGAAATTCTTCATCATCAGTCTGAGAACTTTTAATCCTTTCTAGTAAATATGGTTTGGAAACCATTTGAAAAATCATTGATGTTTCACCTTCCCTGGTTATTCCCATGTCCATCATCACTAGATCCATGAAAATTGGATCCCTTTCAATTCTCATATTGTTCAAAACTCCATGGTATTTTCTTCCCAAAGCATCTGCCACCTTGTTTTCCATCCCCGGGTGGTAGTGTATCGTGAAATCACAATCCTTGAGTAATTCAAGCCATCTCCTTTGCCTCATGTTGAGTTCTTTTTGTGAGAAAATATACTTCAAACTCTTGTGATCAGTATAAATCTCACATTTTTCACCATAGAGGTAGTGCCTTCATATCTTCAAAGAAAAGATCACAGCTGCTAACTCGATATCATGAGTAGGATAGTTTTGCTCATGAATGTTGAACTGTCGTGATGCATAGGCAATAACCCTATAATTCTGCAAAAGGACACAACCAAGTCCTTTATTCGATGCATCACTATAAATAACGAACCCATCATTCCTCGATGGTAGAGTCAATATAGGAGAATTGACTAATCTTATCTTCAGTTCTTTGAAACATTCTTCACACTCTTTTGTCCAAAGAAATTTAACCCCTTTACATGCGAGCTTCGTTAATGGGTTAGCCAATCGGGCATAATTCTGGACGAAACGTCGATAATAACCTACCAAACCAATAAAACTGCGTACCTCAATTATACTCATAGGTGCTGGTCATTCTTGAATTTCCTTGGTCTTAGAAGGATCAACAAGGATTCCATCTATAGAGACAATATGGCCAAGAAAAGAAATCTCATGAAGCCAGAATTCACACTTTCTAAACTTCCCATATAATTCATGTCTTCTCAGAGTCTTCAGGATAATGCACAAGTGACTTTCATGATCTTCTTAGCTTTTAGAGTATACCAATATATCATCAATAAATAGCACCACAAATTCATTGAGATATTCCTTGAAAACTCTATTCATCAGATCCATTAATACAGAGGGTGCATTAGTCAATCCAAAAGGCATTACAGTAAACTCATAATGCCCATACCTGGTTCGAAATTCTGTCTTCGGAATGTCTTCCTTCTTTACACACAACTGATGGTATCCAGATCGAAGGTCAATCTTTGAAAAGTATTGAGCTCCTTGCAGTTGGTCAAATAAATCATCAATGTGAGGTAGGGGATACTTGTTCTTTATTGTTATAGCATTGATCTCCCTGTAGTCGATACATAACCTCATAGATCCATCTTTCTTTTTAACAAAAAGAATAGGGGATCCCTATAGAGAAACACTAGGGCGAATAAATCCCTTATTACATAATTCATCTAGTTTTTTCTTTAGTTCAACTAATTCTACAGTGGCCATTCAATAAGGGGTCTTCGATATAGGCCTTGATCCAGGAATTAAATCAATGGGAAACTCAACTTCTCGTTCTGGAGGATGTCCAGGTAAATCTTCCGGAAATACATCTACATATTCTTTCACAACAGTTACATCCTCTATTTGAACATTAATTTCCTCACCCACAGTCATTTCATCCTCTTCCACCCCAATAATTGAATTTAGTTGAGCTAGTGGGGGTGGATCTAGATAAGAATTAGGTGGTGACGATTCTGCTCTAAAGATAAGGTGTTCCTTATCATCATCATCAAAAATCGTAACCTCCTTCTTCTTACAATAAATATTCGCATCATAATCCGAAAGCCAATCCATATCGAGGATTATATCAAACTCAATCATAGGTATGACGATGAGATCAGTGGATAAAGAACATTTATGTGCTCTAATGGGGACTGATTCACAAAACTTTGTTGCAATGATACTTCCCTTAGGAGTTTTAACTGACAACTCCCTTGTTAAATCAAATTGGAAATATCTAATTTTCTTAGCAAACTGGGAAGATATGAAACAATGTGATGATCCAGAATCAAATAATGCATTTGCTAAACTTGAGGAAACCATTAAATTACCTGCCACCATGTCTTTTAGAGCTTCTACCTCAGTAGTAGTGATAGCATAATCTTGGCCTTGATTCCTTGGCCTTTTCTGAGGTAAGTTCCCCTGACGATTAGGATATTCACTTGCATAATGTCCCATCTCCCTACAATTGTAGCACTAAACATTGGTAGCTTCCTTCTTCCCTTTCCAATCACGATCTTGGTGGCCTTTTTCACCACACTTGTAACAGACACCCATTCCCTTCAAGCAACTACCGGGGTGTTTCTTCCCACATTTACCATAGGATTGATATTCATCCTTTCCATTCTTCCCCTTATTTCTATTCCCAGATTGATCAGCAGATCTCTTCTTCTCTTTCTTTGCTTTAAAGTCATAAGACTTAGAGAATTCCTTTTCTATCTTGATAGAACATGAGAAAATGTCTTCGTGTGACGAGAAGGATTGTGGGACTAATGCTCGACGGAGAAATGGTTTTAACCCATCAAAGAAACAATTAATCTTACTTATTGGGTTACGTATATAATCTCTAGCATACCTTGATAACCTTGTAATGTTAGCCTCATACTTTGCGACATTCTCATCCTCCTTTTGTCTCAGACTCAGAAATTTCCTTTCCATATCTGCTCAATGGTCACGAGGAAAGTATTTTTCCAAAAATAGATCACTGAACTCCCTCCATTCCATATTTGATACTTCACCATCTTCCTTAGTGTTTTGAATCAATGACTACCATTGATCCGCATCTCCATTGAGGTGGTAAACTGCCATAATAACTTTTTCCCTTTCACTACTCCCCAATGCCTGAAATATTTTCCCTAGGGAATTTATCCATTGCTCAGCTACTAAGGGATTTGTACTTCCATTGAACATTGGTGGTTGTTGCCTCATGAATCGATCTAACATTGATCCTCCACGCTGCGGATCAGGGTTCTCCATACGGGTAAGGTTATTATTCATAACCTGAGTGAGTTTTCCCAGTATGGAGATTAGCTGATCGGCACCAGTTGCATCACCAGCTCCACTATAATTATCCTGAGCAGGAGGGAAATCCCTACATGGAGTGCGTGCATTGATACAGTTTCCATTTCTTCCACTAGGAACCATTTCTAAAAAATGGCATAAACTAGATCAGATTATGAATCAAAATACACAATTCCATACTTATAAAACACTTGACATAAATTGAACTATTTATGGATATAATCCATAGTCATAAAAATGTTTTTTTGAGAAATTATATACTCATAAACCCTTCATAATGATTTGAAAAGAAAATTAGAGTTATCCTAAGCATATCACCCGGTAGTGTCCTAACCAAGAGTGCAGCACGGCCCGTTGTTTTGCACCGGTTCCCATTCGAGTCTAGCTCAAAGCGGTGTTTTCGGGTTTTACCCCTAGGTACATTTGTGCCAGAGCCGCCTCTACCTTCTCGTATCCAGACAGGGATGTATTGCTCGGAAAACTCACAAAATCTCTACAATACCAAAATTCTAGGAAGTTCTTCTATACTAATCCTCAAAGTCCATCTTAGGTCTATGTACTCTAATCAGAGTTTATCTAAATCTAGCTTCCAAGGTTTGTACTAAACTTCCTCTGATACCAACTGTAACGCCTCGACCCCAGTTACCCAGAGTCGGTGCATTATTACATAACATTGGCATGATCACAAGAAATATCAAATCTCGAATGACCTATTGGTTTAGTAGCCTTGGAAACACTAGATATATTCATAAAGTTTTACATTACATCATAAAGTGAAAAACTACTACAACAACATATTGTCTCCACAGTCCACACTATTATCCCCTCATAATATCCCTACAGGTCATTCATAATTTACATCTTCGCATCTTGGGAAAAATTAAACATAGAAAAGGGGTGAGCTCAAATGCCCAGTAAGGATAACAATATAGCGGAAACTTTCATAAATAAGAATAAACATTTAAGGCAGTGTATAACTAAAACAAAAGCCTTTTAAACATTAACTTCAACATAGTATGGAAAAAATAAAATGAATTAATTCCAGTTACTTATTCACATTGATATTCTACTAATCGAATAATCACATGAAATATCAATAACCACTTTCATAATGATGGAATGCATAATGCTAGACTATCATAACCTCATAGCCAAGGCCTCGTGCCAAGACTATAAATAATATTTTGTCAAGGGCTTGTGCCAAGACACTAGTTTATCTCATGAGACCTACTGATGCATCGAGGAGCTATAGCGGGCTCCACCCGTCACATATTATGTCCAATGCATTCCCATATAAAAAGTTTTAAACATAACATAAACATTCATATTAAAATTAGCATAAGAAATGTAAATACTTCATCCATAAACTATGAATGGTATAAAAATAACACATCCACAATCAATCATATCACAAAACCTTCAATACAATACAGAAGTTTTGTATCATAATAAATCAACTTCAAATAAGCGTAAAATCTATCAAAGGATGTTGACATAGATGAAATCAAAACTCTTTTTAGAGAAATATCTCTTTCTATTTTGACATAATTTAAGAGTCTTATATTTATAAAATAAAACATTTTCTTTGATAATATTCTTATAATCTTGTAAGGGAAGCTTCGATGATTTTATAACGGTGGAAAATAGCTGCACGCACAATATAAGTTAAAAAAACATTCTTACCTTAATTCTGTCAAAAAGGTTAAAAAGCACTTTGTTTAAAAAACGACAGAAAGATTCCTTTATAAAACTCTTATAAAAAGTAAAACAAGGGTATAAATGACTTTAACCCATATTCTTGTAAATAGTAAAAATGTTTTGAAATACATTTTTAAGAAACATGAATGTGGATGATAAAGAGATCCCAGTAGATTATTACGTATAAACAACCTCGGATAATGAAGAGATTGCGAAATAAACCCTAACCTTGTACTTTTCCTTAGTTAGGGGAAGGTTAACCTCCTACATAATGGTGAAATAATTGTTATTAAATTATACAAGAATCATATACATTAATATTATATCACATATGATCTTTTAACATTGATTTGTTAATAATATCCTAGTATTATCATTGTTTTGGGTGTTAACTTACTCGTTTTATTTTATATGTTTTGTTACGTAAGACATGTTTGTAATGGATAGGTTGTATCTTATTCATATCCAGAATGATATCAAGTCATTAAACATTTTTTTTAAATCATTAAATGATAATTATACTTGAATGGATACGATGGAGAATGAATCTCATCGCGTTTGTGGAGACGGTAGTCCGTACGTATGCACGAGAGACAATACCATTCTTTTGATATTAAAATAATATATAATTGGATGGTATATCATATATACAGAAGTATTATCATGTTATATTTATTATTTAAATAAATTATAAATCATTATTATACCCATCCAAATAATAATTTATTGAATAACAATTACACCACGACGTGGAGACGGTAAGCCGTACGTACGCACGTATGGTGATATGTTATTAAAAGGATGGATAGAATAATGAATATGGTTGTACCATATTTATAATAACATCACAGTATATATAAGATACTGGAGTTATTATTTTAGAATGGTAATAACAAAGGAAGAAGATGTGGAAGAAGAAAGGAACTTGGAAAAGGGTGGTGAAATCATTACCTCTTCTTCGGGTTCTTCCTTTTGATTTGATCAAAAGGGCTCATCGGTTGGCTTTTTGACTAAAGTAAGGCCTCTAGGATGAAGTGAGGGAAGTTGATAGAGTATTTGGGCAGATTTTAGCCGAATCAATGGGCTTTGAAGATGTGAATTAAAGAGAAGGGGGAGTGCCCATTTATAAGAGGGGTGAGGGGCACCTTTGGAAAAGCTAGAAATATTATTTTATAATAAATTAATATTCGGTTTCTAATAGCTCAAAAGTGGATTATTTAAATTTTAAGGTGGGGATAGGTCGAAACCCACTCAAATAATAGAATTTATACAGGTTTGGGTCATTATACTAACCTTATCATTAAGTATTAACTCTTAATTAATTAGTTTCACTTTTACAATGTCTCTCTGTATTTTTATATTATATGGTTAATAAACATACTATATACATCCAAGAGACCCAAAAGTGGTCCATTAATGATACACCTATCATGATATAAGTATCTTTTCCGAACTATAGATTTTTAAAAATTTAATAACAATTAATAATATAATATTTGTTTTAAAAACTCTTTTATGTCAATTTTGAAACTATTCAATAATTGATTTTTGTAAAAATCATAACAAAATGATTACTTAGAAAAAAGTTAATTAAATCATTACTAAAATGACATATTAACCTAAAAATTTATTTTAATTCATAAAAAGTCTCAAATTATATTTGTTTGGGTATCTACAATATCAATCATTTTAATTTTTCACTATTATGGTAATTACTGCATTACCATTGTGTCATAAATAAATTAACGTATTTAATGTCTAAAAATTATAAATAAACTACCCTTATGTAGGAAATCTTGTTAGATTTCTCATGAATATTTATAGTCGAAAATCAAACATATATAACCCTATGTAAAAATTGTTTTTCTAAAAGATATATGCTTGTGTCATTTTTGTATTCATTTTAACTTAATTAAAATAAAGTGTCCCTATCACTTATAAGTGGAACCATGGGGTCCCAAAATCGACCCAAATATGACCATGGTCGGACATGTATCAACCAATAAGGTTAGGACACGTTTTAGGATAATTTGTTATTATTATAAGATTATTTTTTAACCCTTATTTACCAGATTTACCCTTTAACCATGGTAAATAAAATATTTACCGAAGTAATTATACAAAATGTCTAAAAATAAAAGTTACCTATTTACACAATTTGAAAATCCGTATTCTACATATGGAATCCATTTTTCCAAATTCAAAACACAGAAGTGGTAGAAATTAATTTAAAATTAATTCCCGCTGTCAAAACAAAAGCGTGTTTTTAAGATATAATAACTATCAAAAGATTGATACTTGTTTATGTTCGGTTTAATTGTGAAATTATGTCCAATGACCAAAATTGTATTAAATGGTAAAAATATATTCTAAATATACTTTAAAACCACTCAAATTCATAACTTATCAATATTAATTATTTTGATTAAAAAAGTTGTTTTTAATTAAAATTTAGTAATTTTCACTATTCATCAAAATATTAAAGTTATCCGAAAAGTACCAAAATTTCACCTTAGGCTAAATTCGATACTCCGAATCCAAAAATAAAGCCCATTTTGAGAGATAAATTTTTTAAAATTTCAAAAATCAGGTATTACTATTCATAACAGCTAGTTTGATTGGTTGTGGTGTGTTAGAACTCGATGTTGCGTACAACACACGCTATCGCATTATTCAAAGATAAACGTACTGTAGAATCTTGGGGTGTTAGAAATGTAATATTAAAATTTGATTCACAATTGAGAAAATTTATTATTCTTTAATTTCTTGGTGTGTTAGATCCTTCCCCTCTTTAGGAAATTGTATCCTCGCAATTTTTGTTCACTTATCAAATAAGTGGGGGTATTTATCCCTAATAGAATTTTCAGATTCCCATGTTGCCTCTCCAGCCATATGGTTTTTTCCACAAACCCTTTACCAGATGAATTACCTTATTTCGCAACACTTTCTCTCTTCAGTCAAGAATCTGGATTGGTTGTTCCTCATAAGAAATATCTTCTCCCAACTAAACTGCCTCTAGACTCAAAACAAGAGATGGATCCGGCATATACTTTCTCAACATTGAAACATGAAAAACACTCTGTGCCTAGGATAAACATGGAGGTAAAGACACATGGTATGCAACTGATCCAACTTTCTCCAGGATTTCATATGTTCCAATTAACCTCAGACTCAACTTTCCCTTCTTACAAAAACTCATCACACTTTTCCATGGAGAAACTTTGAGAAAGACATGATTAGAAACCTCAAAAGAGAGATCCTTTATATGGTTATCTGCATAACTTTTCTACTTGTTCTAAGCTATTCTCATTTGCTTCTGAATCAACTAAACTTTTTATGCCATCTCTTCTACCAATTCTGGTCCCATCAACTTCCTTTCACCTACTTTATCCCAAAAAGCTGGAGTTTGACATTGCTTCCCATATAATGCCTCAAATGGATCCATTAGTATACGGGAATGAAAACTGTTATTATAAGAAAATTAAACCAAAGAAAGATGTTGGTTCCAACATCCCTGGTAATTCAATGATCAAGAACATAACATATCCCCCAAGGTCTGAATTGTTCATTCTGACTAGCCATCTGATTGAGGATGGAAAGTTTTGCAAAAATGTAATTCAGTACCCAATGACTTATGAAGGCCTTTCCAAAAGTTATAAGTAAACCTGGGATCATGATCAGATATAATGGAGAGGGGAACTCCATGTAACTGGATAATCTCTTTAACATACAACCGAGAAAGTTGGTATAGACACAAATTATCTCGAATAGGAATGAAATTAATAGATTTAGTCAACTGATCAACAATAACTCAGATTACAATATTACCTCAAGATGTCTTTGGTAATCCCACAACGAAGTCCATGGATATATTTTACAATTTCCACTATGGAACCGGTAAAAGCTGAAGCATCCCTTTTGGTAACTTCCTCTCTTCTTTAACCTGCTGACAAGTCAAACACTTCACAGTAAAGTCAGCAATATCTCTTTTCATTCCATACCACAAGTAATACTCCCAAAGATATCGGTATATCTTAGTACTGCCAAGATGAACATAAAACGAAGAACTATGAGCTTCACATAACAACTAATTCATTAACTTTGAATCACAAGGCACACAAAATCTCTTCCCAAACCTCAAAACACAGTCATTATCAATGTTAAAATCAGGAAAATTAACCTTTTGGACCAACTCTACCTTTTTCTATAACTCACTGTCTTCCTTCAATGCTTGCTTAATTCTATCTGATAGAGATGATTTCACTGACACCTAAAAAACAGAAGAATTTCATGCACCAACAAATTCTATGCCAAAGTTCATCATGTCTTTAATCAAAGGTTCTTATTGAAAATGTAAAAAGGTTAAGGTAACATTACTTTTTCAACAGAAAGCATCAACCACTTTATTTTCTTTTCCTATGTGGTAATGAATCTTGCAATCATAATCCTTGATTAATTACAACTATCTCCTTTGTCTCATGTTTAATTCCTTTTGTGTGAATATATACTTCAAACTTTTGTGATCAGTATATATTACACTTTACTCCATACAAATTATGCCTCAAAATTTTTAAAGAAAAAAAACAATAGCAGCTAATTCCAAATAATGTGTAGGTTAATTTAACTCATGAGGTTTCAACTGACATGAAGCATAAGAAATTACCTGATTATTAGGCATTAGGACACAACCAAGTCCTTTCAACAAATCATCACTGTAGATAAAAAACTCCCCATTTCTAGAAGACAGTTCCAAAACCGGATCATTCACGAATATTCTTTTCAATTCCTGAAAACAATCATCACAATCTTTTGTTTGGATGAACATAACACCTTTTCAAGTTAACTTAGACATTGGACTAGATAAGCGTTCCAAATTTTCAACAAACCTCCATTAATAACCACACAAACCAAGAAAACTTCAGATCTCTATTATATTTGTGGGTCTCGACCATTCTTCAACAACTTTTCTTTTAGTAGTATCAACATTTATGCCCTTTTTTGAAACAATGTGACCAAGGAAAGAAATTTTTTGTAACCAAAACTCACACTTTCTTACTTTCCCAAATATTTTCTTTTCTTTTAATGTTTTTATGGAAACCCTTAAATGACTATCATGTTCTTATTTACTTTTGTAATAAACCAAAATATTATCTATAAACACAGCCACCATTTATCACTGGATTCAACTGATCCATCACTACAACAGACAGTTCAATTCTGATTTTCACCATCTCAATATTCTAATTTGGAAGGTCATTGCCACCAGATGTCATCCCAGCATAGCTTCCCTATTTCCCCTATGAAAAATCATTTTGAACACAGAAATATATTAGGAAAAGCAACATTTTAATCTGTAAATGCTATATCATCTCAATCTTACTGTAAATTAATCTATGGACATTAATTTGACAATATTATAACTCCTAAAATTATCTAAACTAACCTCTAATACTGGCTATAAGGAAACATGCTTAAAACATTACCAAATCTTTAAATAAATGAATATTTCACATTGATTATCTTTTTAGGTTTATAGTTTTGTAGAATTAGGCCATAACTATTATAATACATTTCGAAAAATTGCAAAGTAGACAATTCTAATCAGTTTATTTTCATAAAATAAAAACTCTTGAGAAAAAGAAAATTGTCTAGTTCCATGTTATAGATAGAATGACTTTTCCTTTATCTCATCCTTGACCCTATTCATCTGTATGTCCTATGAAAAACAATTCAAAACATGGGATGAGCATAAAAATCTTAGTAATGTCTATAAAATAATGGAACAAACCATTTGTACATCAATAAATACATAACATAGTCTCTTTAACATACCTCATGAAATCATAAGATTTATGAATAATACATAGTAATCACAAATCCTAAAGGTAACTTGTGGAATCCATAACAAACTGACCTTGTAGCTTTCATAGCTATGTAGGGAGTTTCATTTGAAATAACCATAATAGTATATTCCCTAAATCTCTTAGAAGAAACATTCACGTTTACCTATGTCATGTTACCCAATTCATTGGAGAGCGATCTCAGGCTTACCTACCCTTTGATTATCATGGAACCACATATATACGTAAACAATGCCCAAGAACCATAACACATAAAACAAGCATAAAGGAAAGATAACATTTCCACATTTCCATCACAATATATCATTTAAATATATTGACATAAAAAATCCATTATCAAAACCATTTTTAATACCAAAATACATAAAAGTGTATATGGTATTTATTTTCCTTTTAAAAACATTACTGCTTGTTAAGGAATCCAAAGATCAAATAATACTCATAGTGGCAGAAAAGGTTGTCGTAATTGCATACGTTAAAAAGAAACATTATTTTTTTGTCTTTTTGTAAAATGCTTTGAAGAGAAAATATTCCCTTTGAATGAAATGAAAATTCAAAGGTTTTTAAACACTATATAAAATAAAATCGTGTATAAAACAAAATATGCCTCAATGAAAGGAGATTGAGATGAAGTCCCTTACCTCGTGTCTGACTTTACCCGTTCATTATTTAATCTCATGAATAATAAACTAAAGTTAATTTATACTTTCTTAAGAACCTTTTTCAAGTTTATTATTCTTTTTATATCAGTTATTACAATGTTATAAACAGTATATAATCATTTAAGTTAATAATGTTTATTTTGTCGATATTTGGTACTTGAGTCAAAAATGAACTTCTTATAATTACATGTTGTCTATGTGGTCAAAATTCCATTATATATAGAATGATATTCATGATTTAGATATCATATATGTCATATATATATATTATATAAATGTATTCATAACAGTACATAACATTTGGAGAAAAGAAATGGAATGCACCGTTCATGGAGAAGGTAAGTCGTACGTACTCATGAACGCTACATTCATTTCTATTTCATATTTTAATGGAATGAAAACATAATTATACATAGTTATATTATAATTCCAGTATAATATCATATTTAATTTCATTAAATCTATCCTTTATACATCCCATGTATGGCATGAAAGAGTCATATCACTTTGAGGGGGCGGTAGTCCGCACTTCCTCAAATGAAATTATCATGTTTACCCATTATGGAAACCATAAAGGTATGATATAAATGAAAAATATAGAAGCATATAGAAAATATAAATATAATATATATCACATATAAATACATTTCCATCATAACATCCACCATAAGAGGCGGTAGGAGAAGATCGAACAATCATCGTTTCGTGAGGAAGTAGTTCACCATCCACAGAAATAGTATTTTCTTTACCCATTAGACAGAGGTTTGTGTATGTGTAGTTCAAATGATTCTACTAAAAAGACCTTGTATATATATTATAATGGCGTTGTTATAAAATTAAGGAATAAAAAGTGTTCAGGGGGTTGGAGAAGTAAAATAAAATAAAATAACATAAGAGAAGATGTTACCTTTAAATCTGGTAACTCCCTTTGGTTTGAACCAAAAGGATTTCTTGAAGTGCCTTAAACCTAATTTAAGGCTTCTATTAGTAAGAGAGGGATGTAGTGAGATTAATTGGGAAGAGGTTAGACAATCAAAGGGGCATGAGAGGTGTGTGTAATGGGTTAGAAGTGAGGGATTTTTATAAGGGGGAGGAGGGGCTCTTTAGGAAAGTTTAAAAATATTAGTTTATTATATAATGATTTTTTGTTTCTAAAAATAAAAAACATATTAAAATAAAATAAAATATGAATCCTGCTTGAAATAAAATAATAAAATAATAATTTTATGGGTTTTGGATAGTTTTTTAAAATTTTATAATCTCATTTATTTAAATCATTTATAAATAAGGTAATCACTACATCACCATTGTGTCACAAATAATTTTATTTATTTGATGTCATGTATGAAATCTTTTTAGATTTAAAATGAATATTTATAGTCAAATATATAACTTATATAACCCCATGTAAATATTTAATTACTAAAATATATATGTTTATGTATTTTTTTTCATTACATTAAATTAATTAATATAAAGTGTCATTATCACTCCCATGTGGCTCCATGGGGTCCCAAAAGCGACCCAATAATGCCCATGGTCAGACATGTACTAAAAAATAGGATTTTTACACATGTTAGGGTAATTTAATTTTATTATAATAATATTTTTTTACATTATTTACCAGATTTACCCTTTAACAATGGTAAATAAAATATTTTTTAAAGTAAATATTCATAATGTATAAAAATTAAAGTTACATATTTACACAATTTGGACCTCATGATTCCAAATATGTAATTAATTTTTCCAAATTTAAAACAACAAAGTTTCATTAATTATTTTAAAATTAATTTCCATTTTCAAAACAAAAAATCATGTTTTTAAGAAATAATAACTATCAAAATATTGGAACTAGTTTATGTCCAATTTCAATGTGAAATTACTTACAATGACCAAAATTTTACTAAATAGTAAAAATATAATCTAATTGCACTTTAAAACCAATTAAAAAGATAATCTAACCATATAAATAAATTATATTAAAAGATAGTTTGGAATTAAAATAAAATATTTTTCACAATTCATTAAAAATGAATTTTATCAGAAAAATACCAAAAATTTATCCAATGTAAAATTTAATTTCACGGTTCTAAATTTTAATTTTATTTTTTTCAAATAGAACAAGTAAAAGTGACCAAAACTATATTTAAATAGGGTTCACCATGAAAAGGTGGTAAATCAACCTTTTAAAGAATATTAGAGTATTTATGCTTAAAATTAGATTCATTCCCATTTTAAGTCTCTAACATTTATTGGATAAATTTAAAAACATTTAACTAACATGTATATTAATATTTTAGTTAGTTTTGTTCATTCCTGCCAGTACAACAGCTAGGTGTTAACTACCATTTAAAATAATATTATATTATTATTTTTCAGTATGACTCAGCATTGTGTGCAACATTAACTTTGGAGACACCCATTGTTGCATATTAGGTACACCATCAAACATAGCATCCCCTTTAAAGTAAAATTAATATTCAATTCATAAATATGAAAATGTATTATTCTTTATTTATCTAGGATGCTACACTTATATAGTTTCTCCAAAATCCATGATATTACTAACAATCTAACTCACTCTTGTAAAGTAAACAATAATAGTTTCATCTTCATACGTTATCATATATTCATAGTTTACACTCTATTTCATCGTTTTTTCTTCTTTCACTTTTTCATTTCCTTTAAAAAATTTCTCAAGCATATCTTACATTTATTTGGTTGTTTTTAGTCACATCACCTTTGTAAAAATATTTTTAAGTAGGGACATCAAAATTTCATTATGCGATTTTCCAAAAATGTTTAACAAAATTTATCAAACAATATCATATGAAAATCGTTGAAAAGAGGTATCAAATAGACTCTAATAGATCAAAAAATTTGTGTCCTTGCGAAAGGAGATAGGGAATAAACATATACTTCCAACAATAAAAGTTTATTCTATCAAATAGAATAAAACATTTTCTATTAATATAATTATATTTATGAATATCTTACTTTTTTAAAGATTGTATATTTCATGGGAAAACTAGTTAAATATAATACCAATTAAATTTTACAAGTAAGAGATAACGAATATCTAATAAGGGGAGGGATGAATTAGTGAAAATATTTTAAAATTTTCCACTTCAAAATTAAACTCTATGACCAATAAAATTCTTGATCCTATATCTTTAAATTTCACCCTCATTTGTATGTAAGTGAAATGAATAAATTTAAGGCACTTTGAGATTTTTATAATGTTTTCCTCCAATGACTATGAATATATCCTAATGTGTTTGGGCTGAGTTTGATCACATTTTTGAATAATAATTTATTTTATTGATTAATAATGCATGAGAAGGTATCATCTTAAACTCAATTTTTATATGGGGTGGGTATGAATCATGCTATTCCAAAGGGTATTTATCATTCTATACATAATGATACCTCATTGTAGTAGCTATCTACTGAAAACCCTTTAGTAATTTAATGTCTACAGATATTGTAAATATATATCACACTAGTGTTCAATAATAATTTTTATACTCTAATATGAAAATGATTATTATTGAGATTTGAAATGTATTTATAGCATAATATAATATATTACCCATCAAAAACAAGTTTTTTATATCTAGAATATAATCTAAAACACTCATGAATGTCTAAATTATTCATTAAGATATCATAATGATTAACTATGCATGAGATCATGCAATAAAACATCATCTCCTTCTTTCTCAACAAAAATCCTTTAGATGATAAAAAAATTTTCTTCCCTCGACACAAAGGATGAGATTCCATAAATTTCTCCAATAGTGTCTCTCCCTCACTCTATCTATATCTTCCAAATAAAGATAAGTATCAGATAAAAAAACACTTATCCTCCTTCTCCATACATATTTTCAAATTCACTTATGAATATTTTTTACCTATTAAATTTCAATACCATCTTATCATACTATTTCAATTATACATCATTATTTGTCCTTAAATTTCATTTAAACTGATCCGATAATATAACTCCTGATGTCCTGGTTTTTAAACACAAGAGATATCTAGATTATTTATAGATTCGTCTTTCCAAAAAAATCTACATGGAATTTATCTTCCATATACACAAGATAATATCCAGAATCATTATCATGGGGTGAAGGCTCTCCCATGACTCCCTCTTCATCTTACAAAGTGACATGGTGTTCTCTTAATTATTAGATATATTCTCAGATAGTATAAAAAATTACGATCATTACATCCAAAAATTTAATGGCATTAGCCCCAGTATATTGGAGCATGAGATTTACTTTATTACATTGGCATAGATACACAATTAAAATTCCAATGGATTGATTAGTTTAGCATTGTTGAAAAAATAGATACATATATGATATCCATTTTTTATTTTTAAAATAAAATAAAGCATAAAAATGTAAAATCTCTGCATAATTTAAATTCATTCTAATAAATCATCTTCATATATTGGGGAAAGGAAACAAATAAAGGTGATCTCAAATGATTAGTAAGGGTTAAGTACAACAGAAGTTATCGGGAATGAATAGAAATAATTATCATGGAATGTCAGATAACAAAACACATATTTCATTTATATAACTTCAATATCATGTTTATATAAGGTTTATTCATTATAGGAAGTTAAATAACTGAAAACAAAATCAATTTAATTAATAAACGTAGAATGAAATACACTAATAGATAATTTCGTAGTTAAAATCTCATGGATAATAATAATAACTAAATTATCAATGAAGTTAGAGCTTAATTATTGGATTCTATATTTCACATTTATATGATAACTTTACCAGAAAGACCTTTCACAAGATGGTTTAAGTCATACTGGGTAAAAACTCATCTGATTGGTTAAATGTTTCATCTCATGAGACTACCAATTCATTGAAAGGATTTCTATAAATGGTCCCCATCTTGTGTCATGCATATTCAAATAATTCCTAATATACCAAATAATAAATCTAGTTCATAAACAATGTGCCCTATCATCATGTATTCTTAATGAGTAAAGGATAACTATTTATCAATATTTACCCTGTTAATAAAATTACATTAAAAGTGAACACCAAATGTAAAAATCTTATACAGTTTGGGAAACAATAATATCAAAAAAATAAGAATATAGATATCAAATATAAATTTATTTTCCAATGAAACATGATTAAAATAATGTGATTTTTTAAATAGAATGTTAACAATGACAAAATAAAGAGAAATTTCACAATAAATTTTACCACTTTGTATTTTTCAATTCAAATCCCGTTAGATTAAATAATTAAAATTTTAACATAATATACCATTAATTAGAAATGAATCATGATATTAAATGTCTCTAGGTAGTATATACACCACATAAAACTGAATTTTTTCATAATAACAAATAATTCCCAATTGAATGTACATTGAGATGAAATCCCATACCTCACATTTCCTTTTTTATTGTATGTTATTTCACCACATGTTTAGGGGTTTTAAAAATTTTAAGAACTTATAATAGAACATTTTTAATATATAAAATATAATATATGATCCTTTATGAAATATTATCACACTTTCATTAATAATACTTCATAATTTTTATTAATTCACTTGTTAATTTCATTGTTTTCTTATGCTTATTTTTTCATTAAATATTCTGTTTTTATGCATGTTATAAAATGTAATCATCTCCGGAATTATAATAATTAATTAATTTTAATATATTTACATAAATTTTACTTTTAAAACCAATCATTAATGATGGTTATGAAAAATTAAATGTGTAACAATCTTGGAGGTGATTGGTCGTATGTATGAATGAGTAACGTTTCCATTTTTAACCGATCATTATGGAAAGGGGGTAAGTAAAATTTTACCTCTAAATAATGATAATAATATAATTAATAACATATTTTAATATTATATATATATATATATCATCCATTTTTTCTGTTGATGAAAAGAGGGCCACATCACTTTGTGAAGGTGATAGTCCACACATATATGAATGGTGTTATTATCTTTACATGAGGTAAAAGGAAAGCAGGAAAATGATAAATATTATCATTAAAATGAAATATGTTTCATTATTTAAATAATTTTGTGATATTTATAGCATATAATCAATAAAATTATCTTTATCACCTTCCATGTGTAGCATTAGTGAAAGTCAAATCACATCACTTCGTGAGGTGGTAGACCGTTGTATAGACAAGAGATGTTATTGTATCTACTAAGGAATGAATAGTAAAATGATATATATGATGTAATGACTAAATGGGTATAAATATGTTATGAATATTATATATATACTTTATATCTATCATCATACCCATCCATGATAAGTGGAAATGAAAAAATGAATGACATCAACTTGTGAGGCGCTAGTCTGTCATACTCACGAAAGATGATTTCATAACCCATTTTATGTAGGTGGAGATTATTTTAGGTCCTTAACATATTATAAAAACAAAAAATTATAGGTAAGATATTTAGGATATTATATCATCATGGTTTAATTAAAATTTAAGGAGGTGTAGAAATAAGTAAAATAAAGAAGCTCGTTGAAGAAACATGCCTCTTCTTCAGGTATCCTTCTTAGGTTTTCACTAAAGCCATCCTAGGTAAGATTTATGCAAAATATATGGATTATATGATTAGGGGAGGTATTTTTGGAAGTTATTTTTGGATTTCATTTTCTGACCAAGGTGTTTTTAATTTTTTAATAAGGTATGAGTGGGGTTGGCCTTTTATAAGTGGGGGGAACAGATAGTAGATTTGAAAACAATAGTGTGCTCTAATGTTTTACACAAGAAAAAGGGTATAAAATGGACCATTATTAAAAATTATAGTTTAAATGGTCGAAATATCTACATAAAATAGTTCTTTGGATAAGATTTTAGTATATTTATACCCTTATCTTTTTAGTTTAATCCATGAAAAATCAATTTTTACCATAACTGTGCTAATTAATTTGTAATGCTTTCACTATTAATTTTGGTTAAAATTAAAGTTGAACGTATTAAGAATTATATATTATTATGATTTGAAATATAGACCCCATTTTTGAAAACTAAATTCACAAACTTGGGTGATTTTAATTTAAATTAATCTCACAAATGTGTTGAGAAATCTAGTTTTTAATAGGAAAATGTTCAAAATTTTAATAAATTTTTTCTATCAAATTTCATAATGAAAATTAATAAACTGAATTAAATTGGATTAATTTATTTATTATTGAACTTAATTTACTTTAAATCTTATTAAAATGATAATTTAAAATATTAAATTAATTAAATGAGAAGGAAATTTTCAATTAAAATTTAGTATTTTTCAGTACTCATCTACAAAAAAAATCTTTTTAGAAGAAAAAAGTAACCCTAATATAATTTTGGTATTATTCATTAAAAAATGAACTTTATTTTTTCGAATAATATACTAATTTTTTTAAAATTTAATTTTAAATTAATTGTGCAAGGTGTGAAGAAACTGTGTTTTTTTAAACCCTATGTTGAATGCATTTCAAGTTATAAACAAAATAAATTTATTTTTAAACTAATATATTATAAAATATTGTGGTGTTACATTCTCCCCATAATATAATATTAAATCCTTTCAATTTTAACATTATCTTGGTAATATAGGGTTTGATATTTGAAAATAGCTTTATTGAAAAACCAACATCGTAAAATGGTTAGTAAAATATCATCTTAATAATAGGGAAAGAGAATTACAAAGGTCATCTAACATAATCTCATAACTAAGTTTTCAAGTAGGAAAACCTAGGTGGTAATTAAAAAAATAGACATGGATGATAATACTGATTCCCATTTTTAATGAATTTTTATAGAGACCATTGATTATAATAATTATAGTAGTCCAAAAAAAGTTAACGATCACAAAACCATAAACAAAATTTGTGTCAAAATGTAATTTTTATCATAAAAAATTATGGAAATTGGATAAAATATTATTTCAAGATTATTTTCCTAAATTTGATTAACTTTTGTGAGAATATATAATTACTCTATTTCATTACATTTCATAAGTAAATTCTCAGCCTTTGGTTGTACCTTGATCGATTTATAATTCATCGCTTGATCTATAAATGAATTGTGTTTATGTTTGAATCACTAAAGTTTACTTTTTGTGTATAATAAGATCCATTATAGAAAGATAAGTCATTACATATATCTCTAATTATTATAAAGTCAATACAATTATCATAGTTTGTCCAATATTCATAAATTTTCATATGACAAGGTAATACAATAATCACTAAAACCTCATCCGATGTTCAATTTAAACCATTTCATAAATGGTTCACCTTATAACCCATCCATATTATTATGATCCAAAACATTAGAGATAAGGTCAAAAAATTTCCAAAAAGGCCATATCATTAATCAATTCCATCTAATTTAGTATTATCAAATTTATATTATCCATATAAATTATCTATTTTTCCAAACATCACTATCTCAACATCAAGTGTAAAATCCTGATATTTTAAAAAATATATTATTTAAAATTAATTAAAATTATTTGATAGCTTGAGTTACACACAATTTATATTTGATATTTAATTATATTTAACACCATTTTTTTTCTTGAATTGTACATAACATCGATTTTCTTCTATAACTTATGTTACACAAAGACCCAGTCTTACCGAAAAATAATATATTATTGACAATATTATTTAATATAGAAGTTCTTTCTTGGAAATGATATTTGAGGGTGTGAATAATAATAAATCTAATATTTTTATACATTTTTATAAATTTTTTCATTCATCCAAAAGATAATATAGGCATAATATAAGAATAAATCTTGTTTTATGCTTCCAAACTGTATTTTTCTAAAAAGCAGTTTTACTATTTTTAATGGAAGTCTAGTTTTAAAAATAAATAACACTTTTATAAATTTTATTGTATAAAATAAATTTCTTCTTTTAAGTATGAATATAAAAATTTCCATTTTAGGATTTTATGGTATTTTCCTAATAAGTTTCATTTTTTCCTGAATTGTGAAAAACACCACATTCTAATTGAAAACTTTTTTTCATATAATTCATTTAAATTATATTTTAAATTAGTTTTAAAGTATAATTAGTTTAATTGTAAATATATAACAATAATTTAGATCAATGGATACAATTTAAATTAAAATTGTATATTAAAAACATCTTCAACTGTTGAACTTTTCTCCATAAAACCCCTCTTTTTCGTAATGTTTGTGATATTAATTTTAAATTAATTTTAGCCACTTATATGAATTTAATTTGTAAAAATGGATATAAATATATGGAATAATTGGTAATTTTTTAGTCTAATAAGTTCAAAAAAAATTACTAGAATTTTAAGTGAAAAAAATTATAATTAATTACAACAATTATGGTTAAAATGTGTTTACTCAGTTGTTAAACATTGATCGTCAAAGTCCAAATGACATAGAAAATTTTTAAAACCCAAATTTATTTTCATTATTCGGTTATATGGTCAATTTTTTATAATTTTGTTCATTTTTGGAGTCACATAATGTAATTTAGACCACCCAATATTGTTTTCCTTTTTATATTTACAACAATGCCACTCCCCCTTCGCTATAAAAAGGCACTCACACCCCTCACTTCACCACACCTATATAGCCCTATTAAATCATAAAAACTCTGAACAAATAATATCATAACATATATACTCTCATCATAAAATAATTACTTTTTTATGTAATCAATCTAATAACATTCTTTGGTGTAAACCAATAGGAGTTACCTGAGAAAGAGGTAACATTCTTCAACGATCACTTTTGTTTTCTTTTATTCTAAGACTACATCAATTAATATTATTACATAATTAAATAATAACCTCATTATTCCATATATACTTATATGTTTATATGTTAAGGTTTTTACCTACACCTATACACACTTCCATCAAATGGGAGATGCAATCATCATTCATGTGTAAGGTAGACTACTATCCCATGAATAGATTTCATTCATTCTTCCATTATCACCTCTCAAGGTTATGAATAATGATGTAATTATGGGTTTTATATGATATAAATATGAAAAATATTTATTATTTCTTCATACATATATAAAATCTATTTAAATCACACCTTTATTCTTTCCATTTTGTAGGAATACGATAATATCGTTTGTGGATGCATGGACAACCAACTCCTCGAAGTGATGTCATACGTTCACATGGAATGTTTTGAGGATGGGTTTAATTAAAAATGTCTAGAATAAAACATATATGTATGATATTTATTACATAATTACCTATATGTAAATCTAATTTATAATTTTCATTAACATATTTTCACACACTAAAAAGGTTATAATGTGGTTAGCGGGTGTATCGACAACCACCTCCTCAAAGTGATGTGATTAATTTTACATAGAAATAATTATATGTATAATTATATATGATTGAATAATATTTTATTTATGATATAATTATAATTATATAATTATAAATGATAATTACCTTCCTTCATTAATGATCATTGAAAAATGGGATCGTTCCTCATTAGTACGTACGACCTACTCTCTTAATGACTGTAACGTTGGTTCATTTTTCCTATCCAAAATTTATGAGTGGTTATGATAGTAATATTGATTTATACATATTATAATTATTTCATTATTATTATCCTAGATATTTTAATATAATGACATGATTGAACATAGTCAATAAACCATAGTCATTTTGACACATAAACAGAATATGGTCAAAACACCCGACCTAGACTTAATTGTATAAATAGTTGTATGTAACCTTATAATAAGTAAAATAAAACTAATGATAAATTTTAATAATGTTTTTAATCATGTAAAAAATCAACATAAGTTTATTATTCAGGAATATAAATACACATGTGTCATGTTGGGCTCAATGTGAGGGACATAACTCAATATTCTTTTATTGAGGCATAAGATGATTTTATGCACCTTTATTATTTTATAAGGTGTATATACATCCCAATTTACATGTTATATCATGAATTTTCACTATTATCATGGTATTTAATATTTTGTGTAATGATATTATTTAATGAGTTTTATGATTCAATCATTTTAAAGTGGTATATGACAAATGGATTTTAAATTTTCTTTTTAAGTGTTGAAAGATTTAATTTAAAAATATTTTCCTCCATATAAATATTATTATATTATTTTATATGTTTATTTTTAAAAAATATTTATAAAGGAAATATTATTTCTATTCTTAATTTCATTCAATGGTTTTCAAAATGAATCTTTTTGCATTTCTAAAAAGGAATTTTTTGACAAATGATAAATGAAATGTTCAATTTTTAATGTATGATGACAATGACATTTCATATAGGCATTAATTTTCTTTGATTTATAGCTTCCTTTGAAATAATACATGTTTTATTAAATGAAAAAATATTTTAATTTTATTTAGGTATTATTGTATTGAAAATGGTTTTTCAAAGATAAGGGTGTTTTAGTATTAAAAATAGGTGTTAATAAAAATGGTATTTTTACCTGAAAGTGTTTTTAATATGAGATAGAAAGAGTTTTTACAACATATTTAGGTTGAAACTTCTTAATTAAGGATATAGTACTAGATAATTATATAAATGGGTGTGACCATTATATATTATACTTGGGGTGGACAAGATATCACAAGGTGATCCTGTTAAAACTTATAAATAGTATGGCCCAGATTGTTCCTTGTGAGAATGTTATAGCTTAAAGGAGTATTGGGTTTATGATAACCCTATAATTGATTGGTTATGTATGTTGACCATATGGTTATTCAATTTGTATGAGTGACATGTTTGTATGTATGTTTTATAGTTATTCTGATTGAAAGGTTTTTAAATGGGTTTAATGAATACGATGCTCTAAGTATCCTAAAATATATTTAATTACTTTTCATCGATTTTAATGATTTTCATTGAGAAAAATGTGTGTTTTTATTCCTATGAAATTTTTTTATTTCTTATTCTAAAAAAACATTGTATATAAAGGAAAAATTTATATGAGTTTTCATATTTTTACCTAAATAATAGTTTCCT
The DNA here is from genome assembly GCA_963277665.1 of Viscum album. NCBI lineage: Eukaryota > Viridiplantae > Streptophyta > Magnoliopsida > Santalales > Viscaceae > Viscum > Viscum album. Next base: position 1,510,470,372 of record OY728127.1, on the reverse strand, counting down.
TTCATTTTATATATCTTACTGATGTTTTGTGATTATATAATGATTTTGAAATGTTTTCATAAGGTATTAAGATGTCTAAGTGAAAGAAAAAATAAAATTTTTAAGTTGTAGATATTTCCATCAAAATAATTCAACCATTATTTTAAATGTTTTATATTATGAGAAACATTTATACTTATAAAAATTGTCCACTTTGTATTTTATGGTTTTTATGTAATAATTATGGACTAAGACTCTAAAACTATAAACCTAAGAAAATACTCAATTTGAAATAAAGTAAAATTCATGAATAAAAGTCAAGATTATTTAACTATTATGGTCGGAACATTTTATTTTGTATGAAAGGATGGTTTAGAAAACATTAGAGGTTATGATAGACCTAATATAATGCCCTTAAAAGATTTTACTCTATGGTTAAGTTGAAATAATAGATCATTTTATGATTTCTATACATCTTTGACTAAAATATTTATATTCAATTTGGTTTTTTATAGGAAATAGGGAATCTATATTTATCTATATTGAGAAGTAAGTGGGACGAAAATATCCTTCTAAATCATCATATTGAGATGTTTAGAATTAGAATAGAATATTTTTTTGCAGTGATGGATGAGTTAACTCAAGTGATGAATGGTGGTGGTATCCATGCTAGAGAGGAACCTGATCTACCATGATGGTGCATGTCAATAGTGGAACATCACATGAGTAAACATCCACCATCATTCAATGTATCATCTGAGATAGTGTTATACGAAGGATGTATTAATACCCTAAAGAAGATATTTTAATTCATGTGATGTTTGGAACATCTAATGATAACCCTTTCCATCTATCATTTTGAAGGTGAAGTTGATCGATGGTGTTATTTTTTTATGAATACTAGAGAGAAAGATAATCTTGATGTTATGTAATGGGAATCATTTATGGATCATTTCCTTGATAAATATTTCCCTATGTTTTATTTAATAAGGATGGAGAAATAATTCTTGGAATTAAAGAAAAATGGTGACGATTCAGTTTCTAAGTAAGATGAAAACTTCACAAGATTGTCCATGTATGTTTTGGATTTTATTCAGGAAATTGATAGTAGAATTAATAGATTTCACTATGGATTGAAACCATGTATACAAAGAATTTTGGCCTTTAGATAATTAAAAATTTATGAGGAAGTGGTTCATTGTGCTAAGAAATATGAAATAGAGTTTTCTGAAACTTATGTGTCATGAGATGATAAGAATAAGAAAAGATCAAGGTGGAAGGAAATATAGAAGAAAATAAATATAAATTCTAGAGGTAAGCCTAAAAATTGTTCCAATTCTGGTAAAATACATTTTGGGTAATGTGTGTTAAGATCTGGAATGTGTTACTGGAGTGGTCTGTGTGGTCATAAGGATCTTGATTACAAAGAGAAGAGTTCTGAGTAATCAAATAGTGAGATAACATATATCTGGTCAATAGTAATATGATTTAGCTATAATGTGTTAGAAAATAACACTAACTAGTGTCTAAAAAATCATACTATTAGTGGAAACATTCATAATCAGAGGAAAAAATGGATGGTAAAAACATTTACTACTTTTAGAGATGATGTTGGGCCATTTTGTGAAGTAAGGAAAACTCTAGGGAACTTGGTAGTTTTTGAAGGATTATCATAAAACCAGTTTCTTATGAAACCCTCTTTTAATGTTTTAAATAATGGAAATACTTTGGTAGAAATTTATTGAGTTTCTATAGATGTTTGAGATATATATTTAAAAGTTATTTTTGGAATAATACCACTACTTTTGCAGTCATTAGATTAATGGTATTTGTAACCATTAGGGTTATATATCTGTGGAATGATTTAGTTGAAGATTTATGTATTACTATTTAAAATAATAGATTTATGTATTATTCATCACATGAATGTTTTAATTATATTACTATGAGCTAACCATTTTTGGTTTTGGTTAATATCTAAATATATGAGGAATATTATGTTATAATTTTAAGGATTATGTTATCTATATGATACTGATTCTAGTTATTAAGTCTTGAAAAGTCATCTTGAGTACTCATTGTTAGGAGAAAATTATGAAACTATGGTGGAAACTTAATAAAGTATGGAATTATTCTCATCAAGTAAGTATATTTCCAAATTCCCTTCATATATATGCTTATAGAATCCTTTAACTATATGAAAGGGATCATAAAGTAAAATGTTATCATAATATAATATTTTTGGATGATATCAGTGAACTTTTTGAAGTATATTTCTCCTTTGTTTTCTTATTCATTGACATCCTCTTTACCATGTTATTTATCACTCTCTATTTGTTCAGGAGAATTAAGTTTCCCTTATAAATCCATCTTTTAATTTCCCACTAATGTTCTCCCATTGTAGAATCCTAGTTAAGGATAAAATTTGATGAACTTTATGTTTCCAAAATTCTTTTTTTATTAGGATTTTTTATTAATCCTTTGTATGTTGTGGGTTTAGATAAAGGAATTCTATATATGTTAATCAATTGTTAAACAAGAATAATTTTTGAGGGTGAAATTCATTTTTAGTTGGGTAAGATGTAACATCTGGATATTTTAAGAAATATCTTCTTTAAAATTAGTTTAAATTACTTAATATTGTGAATTGCATGAAATTAATAGTTTATATTGCATTATTTTCAAAACCATGTTTATCTTGTGTCACATGTAACATCATATTTCTTCGATAACTTGTGTTATATGCAAGGTCGAGTCCTACCGAATAATAATATAATGTTAATATTATTTTTTATTGGTGAAGATATCACCTTTTCCTTATATTACCGAGTGTGAATAATATTAACTTTATTTGTCTTAAACAAATTTATAATTTTTTTCATTCATCTAATATATTCTATAAGCACAATATAAGAATAAATTTAGTTTTATTCCTAAAAATATATTTTTTTAAAAAGAAGTTCTACTTTCTTTTAATGGAATACATGTTTAAAAGTATATTCTAACACTTTTATAAATTTTATTTGACAAAATAAACAACTATTTTTAATTTTTAATATCAATATTTAATTTGGGTGAGTTTTTGGTATTATACAATGAAGTTTAATTTATTGATGAATAGTGAAAACAATGCATTTTAATTGAAAACAGATTTTTCATCTAATTTATTTATATATATAAATTCAATTTTGAATTGTTTTTAATTTATAATAATTTAAATTATCAATCAATCGATACAATTTAGATAAATAGATTCAATTTCCCTATGAAATTGGACAAAGAAACATAACACACTTTTGAACTTTTCCCTATAAAAATCCATTGTCAAAAAGAATATGAAGGATTTATTTTAAATTAATTTTATCCCATTTTCAGAATTTTATTTGTAAAATGGATATATTTATTTTTAATGAATATAAAATTTTTATTCTTATAAGGACTACTTAATTTTTTTACCATAATTATTGTTGAAATCAATTAAAAGTAATTATAGTGATTATGGTAAAAATGTGTTCACTTAGTGGTTAAACATTAATCTTAAGAGTACAAATGAACTATAAACTTTCTCAAAATCCCTTTTTTGGCCATGATTCAACTATATATTCTATTTTCTATAATTAACTTTATTATTTTAATCACACAATGTAATAGAGGCCTCCCAATAGTGTTTAACTTTATACATTTACAATAATGCCACTCCCCCTCCATAATAAAAAGGCACTCACCCCCCCCCCCCACCACTTATTCACACTTCTAAAGACCCTTATGATAATAGTAACCATGAAATAAAAACCTCCAAAAATTTCTCTACTCATCATGGATGACTCACTATAGGACTAAATCAATCCATGGAAATTCTTTGGTGTAAACCAAAAGGAGTTATCCAAAAAAGAGGTAACATTTTTCAACAATCACTTTATTTTCTTTCTTTCTTAAATGACCTAAATTATTCTTACTCAAATATTTTATAATAACCGTATTATAAAAAATATACTAATATTTTTTTTAATTTTTTCTATCTACACATACACACACATCCAACAAGTGGGATATGAAATCATCATTTGTGCGTACAACAGAATAATGCCTCGTGAATCGATGTCGTTTTATCTTCCATTACCACCTTTCAAGGTTGATAATAATGTTGGAATTACTATTATTATATTAAATATATATATGATTTATTATTTATTAATACTTATATAATTTTTATATAACACATACCTTCATGCATTCCATTTTTTGGTAATACGAGAACATCGTTTCTGCATGGGTCGACTACCGCATCCTCAAAGTGATGTGATACATTCAAAAATTATATTTATTATATTAAAGATGGTTTTAATTAAAATACATTGAGATAAATTACATATATCTAAAATTAATGACATAAAATTATTTCTATAAATATAATTTATCATTTTCTTTAACACCTTTTCACACACTGAAAATTTGATAATGCCATTCATGGACCTGTGGACTACCTCCTACTTGAAGCGATATGATTCCTTTTACATCAGAATAGTCCGAAGTATCAGTATATATGAATAAATAATGTTGTATTTATGATATAATTATAATTATTTAAAAAAAAATTGCATACCTTCTTTCCAAAATGATCATTGAAAAATGGGAATGTTACTCATGTGTACGTATGGCCTACCATCCCCCTGATTGTAAAATCGACTCATTTTACATAACCATATTTTATTATTGGTTTCAAAATTAAAATATATGTATATATATGATAATAATGATATTATTATTATTGATATTTTCATATAATTTCCTCATTGATCATAGTCAACCAACCTTATTTGTTTTGTCACATAAATTGAATATGGTGAAAACACCCGATGTAGAATCCATTATTTAAGTAGTTGTATATAAACATGTAGTAAGTGAAACAAAAGTAGTGATAAAAATGAAAAATATTCTAAAGAAAGTAAATAATTAAAATAATTTTATTATACAGTAATATAAAGGCACGTGAGTCAAGGTGTACTGTAGATAAGGGACTTCATCTCAATCCCATTTCAGTGAGGCATATCTTGATTGTATGCACCTTCATTCTTTTTTAAGGTATATATAAATTCCATTTGAAATTTTATATCCAAAATATTATATATTATCATGATATTTATTGTTTTTATAATTTTTATTCTTTAAATATTTTTATGATTCAAATATTTCAAAGTAGTGTGGGAAACATTGATTAAAAAATCTCTTTTAAAATATTTTAAGATTAAATTTAAAAATATTTTCCTCCATGTAAATATTCAGGATAATATTTTATATATTAATTTATATAAAAGGATTGTAAAGGAAATTTTATTTCTATTTTGAATTTAATTGAATAGTTTTCAAAAGGAATATTTTTTTGTGTCATAAAAGTAACTTTTTGGAAAATGAAAAATAAAATGTCCAATTTTTAATGTACGATAATAATGACCTTTTATGTCATCATGAGTTTTATTTTATTTATATCTTCCTTGGAAATATTAAATGTTTTCTTAAATTGAAAATACTTTTTCCATTAATTTTTTTATTTCGGTATTGAATTTTTTTTCAATTATAAGGGTGTTTTGGTATTGAAATTGGATTTTTAAATAAAATGGTATTTTTTATCAGAAAGTGTTATACATAAGAGTTAAAAGAAGTTTTCCAATGGATTTATGATGAAATTTTTTTATTAATGTTATTTCATGTGAAAATTATATAAACCACGTGATCCCATTATAGCATATAAATTTTGTGGCCCATATAGAATTGGGTGAGCCCATTATCTCTTATACATGGGGTGTCCCAGAGTACACCGGGTGAGACCGTTATAGCATAAAGGATGGGTGGGTCTGTGACAGCCCTCCAATGAATTAGGTTTGGAAGTTGAACATAAGTTTATTCCATTTGTAAGAGTGATATGTTTGAAATTTCTCTATTTGTTTATTATAATTAAATGGGTTTTGAAAGGTTTAAATGAATACGTTGCTCGAATTCCCCTAGTGGGGTTTTAATTGATTGCAATGTTTTTATGTGTTTTTTATTCATATATTTTTTTTTAATTTCATGTCCTTATAGTTGAAGCATTGAAAATTGTAAATTTATTTCATTCCCTTTAAATCCCGGTAATTTTGTCCTTTATCTGCACACTTATATCAAACTCATAATCCATTCATGCATTTCCCAAGGTTATTATTTCCACATTTATCATACGTGGAAAAATCATAATTTCCCTTGATCAATTTTTATATTATTATCTATGTTTTCCACTTCAACTCTTGATTCCCTTTAAATCCATAATAAATGAATAATTATTTATCTTTATTGATGTCACATAAAACTATTTCATCATATGAAGAAAATCTTTTGTGAAACCATCACCATTGGAAGACTTGGTTTAATCCCTTTAATGAAGTGGCCAATAAATAACTCCATATTTCATATGTTATCTATAACATACCTAACTATGCTTGTAAAGGTATATTCATTCTCTGATACACTTTCTTTATCTCTTTTCGATGTGATTGGGATCTTTCTATTCTTCTAAATTTCATTCTATAAGGAAATTGATTTTCAAATAATTCCTCCTTAAAACATTTCCATTCAATTATTTTTATTTCCTCTTCCTCCATAGTATTTTTGATCAACTACAACCATTGATCAGCATCACCTTTGATAAAATATACTACAAGTGTAACCTTTTCCTTTTCACCGAACCTGAAGTCCATAAATATCTTGTCTACAGACTTAATACAATAATCTATTATAATTTGATAATAATACCACTAAATTATTTAGGCTTCTGTCACATAAAGAAATCCATCATGGGATAATCTTATTGTGGAATAGATTGATACATCCGGGAAATGTTGTTTTTCATATCCTAATTAATATGCCCTAATAAAGGTATAATTTCCTCCATTTGAATACCATATATTGGTTTCCTCAGCATGGAAATCAATATATTTTCAATGAGTATTGATACCCTTCTTCATTCTTGGATCCATTTCAAAATACTTGTATATATTGGATTATTTCATAAAATTATGAACATTAAATCATAGTTTTTAATTATTAATATGATGTATCACTTAACATAAATTAAAATGTAGGTATTTTTAATCTCATAATTATAGTCATGGTTTCATTGTTGATATCATTATTTTAAAATCCTTCAAAATGGGTTGTAATGAAAATAGGAATTATACTAAGTATATCCCCTAAGAGTACCAAACCTGGTGCATAGTAAGGTTCGTTGTTGAGTACCAGATAATTATTGGGTCATGGTCGAAGTGCCTTTTTTAGATTTATTAGCCCTAGGTACCACTGTCCCAGAACCACACCCACTTGTATATCCAAAAAGAGATGTATTAGTATGAAAAATTATAAAATATCTACCTTACCAAAAATTTAGGATGTCCTTCTATACATATCCTCCAATTATTTCATATGTTTATGTTCCCTATTCTATTTTTTCCTAATTATTGTTCTCAAGGTTTCTACTAAACTTTCTATAATACCAACTATAATGACCCCGACCCCAATAGCCCAGAGGTGTTACCTTCCTTTATTAAATTTTCATATATGCATGATTAAAATACAAAAGGATATATCTGTTTATAATTTTTGGAAAACTAGATCAATACATGATGCCCATTTTACATTAGAAATTTTAAATAAATCCTAAATAAAGTAAAATCTCAGCATCCTTGAAACTCATTACAATAATCTGTATTTATATCCAAGGGGAAGGGAGAAAAATAAGGGTGAGCTCAAATTCATAGTGAGGTCCAAGTATAGTGGAATACATAAGAAATCAATAAGTTTAAAAAACATTTAAAGGTAGATATCTAAACACATATTCAATTTAGATAACTTGACTATCATTGATAGATAAAGTAAAATCAATATTGTTATGTAAATAGTAGAAAACATATGACATTTAATCAATATACTAAGAATAGAATGCACACATAGATACTTTCATAGATAAAGTATCATTTATAATTATAATAACTAAATTTTAATTTATGTAAATGTTTAACTATTTGAACTGCCCGGATCAGTGTGATCACTGAGAGGGGGAGGGGGTGAATCGGTGATCCTTTAAAACATTTTACTAATTGATTCTTTAAAAATTAAACCTCTATGGCTTGTTAAGGCCTCGATCCACTCTTCTTGTATCTCTCAGCCTTTCCTCGAGTGATGTAGTAAATGTAAAGGCATAGGACACAAGTATTTACAAGGTTCGGCTTCGAAGGCCTATATCCTTGCCATGTTGGATAAACGCCCCAACATGGTTTCTCCACTATAATTCGGTTAGTAATTACAATGATCGATACAGAGTCACACTGTATCTCTCCTGAGTCCCACAGGAGGTTCTTTATACTGCATCCCACAGTGTTACCAGAGTCCCACTGGCCTGCTTCAGGTTCCACCAAAGACTTCTCCACCCTGAGTCTCACAGGGGGTCTTCTCCTGGCTCCTCGAGTCACACGAGTAGATCTTCTTCTTTTTAAGCTCTTCAAGAGTCTTCAAAGGCCTCAGATAAGGTCTGATGGCCTTGCTCACTTCTTCTGATCACTGGTGGTGACTAGGACTTCTCTTCTTTGCTTGGGCTTTGTCTCCTTCTTCTAAGGATGACCCGACCACTGTATTCAAGAATCTTGATTGGAAAATATGTTCCTGCACTGAGTATGCCCACTCAATCTTCTTGGTCTTCTCAACTACTATAAACTCAGATGAATGATTTCTTTAACTTCAGTCTGGCATCAGTCTCTTTCCAATTCAACTTCATGCACTGAGTTCATGACATCTCTGAATATTCATGCACTGATTTCATGGCTTCTCAATCTTTATGCCTGACTTGCATGCAATCTCAAATATCTTCAAGAACCTTTGTTCTTGGGCTGCTCAAATGCACACACACTGATTCTTTATTTACGTGTGCATGTGCATGCATGAATACAAGCACTCCCCTTTTCTTCTTGGTTTAATAAACCCTTAAAGTGTGTAATCTCTTTTAGCACACACATCTTCTTCTTAGAGTCACACTCTTATTCTTTCTCACACACACCAAATTGTGTGTTGTTCTTCAGTGTGAATTTCTCCTTCTCTCTTTCTTCTCAAGGTGTTCACCCACTTCATCACTTATTCATACATGCATGGATATGCATGTATCTTCTTCATTCACCTGGGCACACACAAGAGGTATGGCCTCCTTCACTTGTGCACACACTAAGACTTCGGCCTTCTTGTTTCCTTGCACACACTTTGTTCTTTTCTTCTTCTTTAAAGTGTGCACACTCCACTTGTGCACACACAAAGGTAATGGCCTCTTCAATTGTTTCTCACACACACAACGTTCTTATGTTTTCATGCACATTAGCTCCACCATGAAAGCACACTCCTTCTTCAAGTAAATCACACACAATCCGAATGAGTATGTGGATATTATATGTGTGAGGGTTTCTTCTCAAGGGTTATCAAGGCCTTGGCCTCATGCTTGTGTTCCTCTTTGTGACAACACAAGGACTCAGGTTCTCTTTCTTTGTGCAAAACAAGAGTGCACACTCATCCTTCTTCATTCAAACCAGGGAGAACGGGTCTTCTACGCACCAAGAGTGCTTGGGTGAAATAGGCGCGCAGGGTGTGGCCTTCTTCTACCGCACAAGGTGCGGCAACTTCTTCTACCGCGCAAGTGGCGCGGTAGCTTCCTCCTACTGCGCAAGTTAGTGGGAAGATAAGGCGTGAAAGTGTGCGCGGCTCAGCTTCTTCCTACCGCACAAAGGGAGCGTGGTGGCTTCTGCCTTCCGCGTGAGTTCGCAGGCACAGAGGGTGCGGACACTTGATACCCTGCAAGAATTCGGGAAGCGGGCGCGCAAGGCTCGGCTTATTCCCTATCGCGCAAGGGAGCGCACAGGGAGGCTCGACTCGGCCTCTTCCTTCGTGCAAGGAATGCGCGGTTCTCCTTCGCGCAAGTGGTTGCGCAGGTCTCCTCTCCGAAGATGCTCTATTTTTGAAACAGAAGCACTTGAATGTCCGGGAGGCAGCATCATTCTTCTCGTCGACCTCTACCTTTTATAAATGATCATAGGATCTTGTTCTGCGCTTAAAATCATCAAAATATGTTGTGAAGATCGGAGTTTTGAATGCCCGAGATATTCTTTTGAATAACCGAAATATTCGGTTCATTAAAAACACCCGTGTTAAAGATATGCCGTGTATCTCGGGTGATTCGTGGAATCCTTTCTTCGTGTATGGATTCAAGATTGTATGCCCGATTCTTGTGCATAAATCTCACAGGGATCCACCTGGCCTCGGCAACTCCATTTTCCTCGGTCGTACCTTCTTCCTCGAGATTTCTCATGCATGCAAGACGTAGATTGCATGCATGGACTCGGTTCAATCAGACGATCACCATGCAGTTGTTTTGAGCATCAACGGTGGTCCAGATTCAACAATGGTGGATCGGCAGTGGCGACGACAAGCTGGTTCAGGTCGGGTGAAGCTCGGGTGTCCGGAGGTTGAAGACAACCATGGTTTGTCACCTCGGCCGTTGGATCGGCGTTAAATGATCTCGGAAGGTTGAGATTATAAGGCAGCGCCGCGGATGCATCGGACGGTTCAGATCAGCGTGCGATCAGTTGAGTGGCCAGGATTTCCTCTGCGTTTTAAAAACTTGTCCCACATCGAAACGCGCTGCGGCTTTCTCGCGGTTTAACAACCATCACCTCCCAACCTCAGCTCAGAAATCTCCTCTCCCCCCTCTGGTACCGCCCCGCACCGGTTCTCATGCGGGCGCGCTCTAGCACCCACTTTGCTCCTCCGGGTGCGCTCTAGCGCCCACTCTGCCTCTTCACGGGCGCACCCTTGGCACCCACGCTGCACGGGTTCATCACCGTGTGGACCCTGTGGGCTTACACACGGCCCGCACCATGCCTCGGGGAGGCCTTGTCCTTGAGGACTTCCCTTGAGAGCGGTTGACCCTCGGGTCTTGCAAGTGCTTGAGGTGAAGGACCTCGGCTGGCCTCCTTGGTTGGCTTATTTTTTGTTAAAGTACATAGTTGGTACTTTGTATAGAAGAAAAGTAACCAAGTAAAAAAATGTCAAACCATACTTCTTCTCCTCTTCATCCTCTTAAGAACTCCATATATATTTCTCAACATCTCTTCTTCTTCTTCGATTAATGAATGGAATTCCCAAGGATCTCTCAGTATCTTCATCAACCATTAATCATAAATCACGTAATCTTCAATGTTCCTCTTCAATCCAATCATAGATGAGGTTGGATCATCTTCAAATCCACATGCACTAAGAGATAGTGCATGGTCTTCTTCAAACCAATTCATCCACTTAGTACCTGTGGATGGTTCATTTCTTCATTCCGCATCCACTTAGTGATAGGGGATGGCACTTCTTTATCTCCTCACTCATTGTGAAGAAAATGAATGGACTTCTAACAATTTTGTGACATTTTATCTCCTTGATACATGTCTATGAACTTCAAGATTAGTTCTACAATCATCTAATTTGTATGGAGAATGTTTCAACCATTACCTCCTATGCCACTTAGTGATTCTCCTAAGTGACATGCTTCTTAGTACCATGGTCATTCTCCAACAATCACCATCACCATTACTTCCTTTGTCATTCACATATCCATTAAATCCCTGAAACCTTCTTAACAACGTCACCATCACAATCACATCCTCTGTCATTCACATATTGACATTCCTTGTCATCCATTCAATCCTTGACACCTTATTGACAACAAATGCAACACAGTACACAGCAATCTCCCCCTTTGTATTTGTTTTCAATATCACTAGAGCACATATGAATGGGTCAATATATGTTCCAAGCTTTTCTCCCCCTTATTGGAAACCAAATGCAAAGGTGTGGTGTGGTTCTCTTGAAAATATTACTTCTTCCCTTTGAATAGCATCTTCTTGAAAATCACTAAGAGTGGGATGATGTCACATGTTCACTTTAGCAAAGAGCCTTTAGTAAATCATCTCTAAGTCTACTTGGGCTAACCCGATGTAGAAAACAAGAGTGATGTAACCAAAGAATTCAATGTTGTCCACAATTCACTATACATGCGAGATCATGCTTAGGCTTCAAAGGGTTGAAATTTTTCAGATATATCAATGAATTTCTAAATCCTGCACATACTTCACCAAACTCATTATAAAGTTCAGATGCAAAGATAATGCTTCCCCTTTCATCCATTTATATTCAATCATTTACTCCCCCTTAATTGACATGTTAAATACAATTAGGAAACAAGGGATGAAAGTGTGATTGGAATACCTTCATTCTTCACAAGATGATATGTATCTCAAAAGATCATCTTCTACAGATTGGCTCCCCCTCAAGGGGTGCAATTTATTATGCCCATTCCATTCTCAATTTGAGAGTGATCATCATCTTTAATTCCCTGAAATGTAAGCAAATGTATATACTAGTGATTAGGGAATAAGATGGAACCTCCTTGGTTCATCAGTTTGAACAACAAGGTTGAGACGATTCTCTCAACCGAGATGTTCCACTTTCTCCATTATTCACACTTGCACATTTGATATTCAATTATGTTTGGGTTGGTGTGGATATTAACACCTCTTCAACTTATTTGTGTGCGACTCCTCTCTTTATAAGTTCCTTACGAGAACTAGAATCTCCTGATACAATCTTCATTCTCTTGAAGAATTCTTTTTGAGCTGGAATGAGTGTCATGCATTTATTACTGATATGACCAGCTTTATTGCACCTCACACATAGAACTTCATCTTCATGTGAAATCTTTTGGTTTTCATTTGCACTATCATTAGCATGTTTATTTTCTTCCTGTCTCATTCTTTCCAAATATTCTGGCCAGTTGATTAATATGTCATTTGGAAGTGAGGCTTCAGATTTGGATGTTCCACATGGTTCCTTTGATGCTTTTAAGTTACCATTATTAAGCAGATTATTTTCAATCAATCCCTTCTTCTTCTTCTGGATTGATTTTCCTGTTGAGTGTGGTTTTCTTCTATTTAGTTCCATGGCTTGTTTACAAAGATCCATGGTATGACCTGTCTTTCCACAGTAGAAGCATTTTTTCTTGGTGGTCCTTATGGATGCATCACCCTTCTTGTATTTGAAATCCAAGGACTTATCTTTATTTTTCAAGATATTCTTGGGAGAATTTTCAACTTTCTTCTACTGTATTCCCAAGGATACTTCTTCATTCTTAGCAAGGTTATGTTATCTTCTCTTCTTTTCAGCTTTGAAAACATTTGGAGATTGGTATGTATCATTCTTGTGACCACTTTTTCATTCATCCCAGATGTTATCAAACATTCCAAATCTGTTTGCAGTAAACAAATGTTTCTGGACCTGTGGATGTTGCTTCTTCTTCTCTGGCTTTCTCCCCCTAGGCATGGGATTCCTTTGTGCTTTTTCATGTAGAGGATTGTACCAACAATCTGTTGCACAATGTCCATACCTGTTGCAACACCAACATTGACCCAAAAATCTTGTCTTCTTGACTTCTTCTGATTGTTGAGTCTTTCTCTTGAATCGCTGTGTTTTTTCAGGAGAGCTCTCTTTCTTCATCTTCTTCATCCATACTTGTTTAGAGATATTCTTCCATCCTACACTTTTTGTGGAAACACATTTAGAATCATTAGTAAAAGATGGTATGGATGGTACCTTCTTCTTAGAAGATGTTTCCCTTTCATTAGCGGATTTACTCCTTTTGGAATCATCCTTCTCAATGCACACTTGAGTGGCAAAATTTCTTCTTTCAGCTGATTGGGAGGCTTTAGTTTTGGGTGATTGCTTATTTTTCAATATCACCTCTAGCTCTAAGCATTTTATGTTGAGAGAGTTATTCTCATCCTCAACAAATATTATCCTTCCTTCCAAATTCTATTTCAGTTGTTTCATCTGGTCTTCATGCACCTTCTTCATTTCTTGCAATGAATTTTCATGCTCCTTTACCCTTTTTACTTTTTCTTCAAGTTGAGAATCTTTGACAACCATTGACACTCTATGCCTCTTTTCCAGTGCAAGGAAAACTTCTTTAAACACTATCTCAAATAATTCTTTCTCACAAATGCTTCTTTGTAGTTCTTCAGTGACATCATTAATTCTTTCACTGCAAAGGGAAATGGTTTCATCCTTAGCCTTCACTAGCTTTGTGAGAGTGTTGGTTATGCCAACCCTTCTTTCCAATTGATCTTCCATAGAATTGGATTCTTCTCCTAGCTGTAATTTTTCTTCTTGAAGATCATGGATACTTGTAGCAATACACATTGCCACATCCCTGGGGACTGTCTTATGAAGACATTTGAGTGCATTTAGAAGATCAATGATAGTTCCATCATCATCACAGATAGAGCAGGCTTCATCATAAGAGTGATAAAAGTAATTTTCATTTGTTATGACTTTCACATTACCTTCAGTGGAAGGTGTTTCTCTATTAGTAGAAACCTTCTTCTTCATATTCTTGACTTGTTTCTTCTTTCTATTTCTCTGAGTCTTGGCAGATATCTTCATTTGAGGGTGTTCTCTCATTTCCTCAAATCTTCACTTCATAATGACTCCCTTGGATCTTTTAGAGGGAACCTCCCTCTAATACCAATTGAAGTGCCCGGATCAGTGTGATCACTGAGAGGGGGAGGGGTTGAATATGTGATCCTTTAAAACATTTTACTAATTTATTCTTTATCAATTAAACCTCTATGTCTTGTTAAGGCCTCAATCCACTCTTCTTGTATCTTTCAGCCTTTCCTTGAGTGATGCAGTAAATGTAAAGGCACAGGACACAAGGATTTACAAGGTTCGACAACAAAGGCCTACATCCTTGCCATGTTGGTTAAATGCCCCAACATGGTTTCTCCACTATAATTCGGTTATTAATTACAATGGTCGATACAGAGTCACAATATATCTCTCCTGAGTCCCACAGGAGGGTCTTTATACTGCATCCCACAGTGTTACCAGAGTCCCACTGGCCTGCTTCGGCTTCCACCAAAGACTTCTCCACCCTGAGTCTCACATGGGGTCTTCTCCTATCTCCTCGAGTCACACGAGTAGCTCTTCTTCTTTTTAAGCTCTTCAAGAGTATTAAACAGCCTTGGATAAGGTTTGCTGGCCTTGATCACTTATTCTGATCACTGGTGGTGACCATGACTTCTCTTCTTTGCTCGGGATTTGTCTCCTACATCTAAGGATGACCCGACCACTGTCTTCAAGAATGTTGATTGGAAAATATTTTCCTACACTGAGTATGCCCACTAAATCTTCTTGGTCTTCTCAACTACTGATAACTCAGATGAATGATGTCTTTAACATCAGTCAGGCTTCAGTCTCTTCCCAATTCAACTTCATGCACTGAGTGTATGGCATATCTAAATCTTCATGCACTGATTTCATGGCTTCTCAATCTTCATGCATGACTTGCATGGAATCTCAAATATCTTCAAGAACCTTTGTTCTTGGACTTCTCAAATGCACACACATTGATTCATTATTTACATGTGCATGTGCATGCATGAATACATGCACTCCCCTTTTCTTCTTCGTGTGATAAACCCTTAAAGGGTGTAATCTATTTTAGCACCCACACCTTCTTCTTCGAGTCACGCTCTTATTCTTTATCACACACACCAAATTGTGTGTTGTTCTTTAGTGTGAATTTCTCCTTCTCTCTTTCTTGTCAAGGTGTTCACCCACTTCTTCACTTATTCATACATTCATGGATATGCATGTATCTTCTTCATTCACATGGGCACACACAAGAGGTATGGCCTCCTTCACTTGTGAACACACTAAGGCTTCGGCCTTCTTGTTTCCTTTCACACACTTTGTTCTTTTCTTCTTCTTCAAAGTGTGCACACTCCACTTGTGCACACACAAAGGTAATGGCCTCTTCAATTGTTTCTCACACACACAATGTTCTAATGTTTTCATGCACATTAGCTCCACCACGAATGCACACTCCTTCTTCAAGTAAATCACAAACAATCCGAATGAGTATGTGGATATTATATGTGTGAGGGTTTCTTCTCAAGGGTTATCAAGGCCTCAGCCTCATTCTTGTGTTCCTCTTTGTGACATCACAAGGCCTCGGGTTCTCCTTATTTTTGCAAAACTAGAGTGCACAATCCTCCTTCTTCGTGAAAACCAAGGAACACGGGTCTTCTACGCACCAAGAGTGATTGGGTGCAATAGGCGCGCAAGGTTCAGCCTTCTTCTACCGCACATGGTGTGGCAACTTCTTCTACCATGCAAGTGGCATGGTAGCTTCCTTATACCGCGCATGTTAGCGGGCAGAGAAGGCGCGCAAGTTTGCGCGGCTCAGCTTCTTCCTACTGTACAAATGGAGCACGGTGGCTTCCTCCTGCCGCGTGAGTTCGTGGGCACATAGGGTGCGGCCACTTGATACCGTGAAAGAATGCAGGCAGCGGGCACGCAAGGCTCAGCTTCTTCCCTATCGCGCAAGTGAGCGCACAGGGAGGCTCAACTCGGCCTCTTATTTCTCACAAGGAATGCACGGTTCTCCTTCGCGCAAGTGGTTGCGCGGTTCTCCTCTCCAAAGATTCTCTGTTTTTGAAACAGAAGCACTTGAATGTCCAGGAGGCAGCAGCATTCTCCTCGTCGGGCTCTACCTTTTATAGATGATCAGAGGATCTTGTTCTTCACTTAAAATCTTTAAAATATGTCGTGAAGATCGGAGGTTTGAATGCCTGAGATATTCTTTTGAATAACCGAAATATTCGGTTCATTAAAAAAACCTGTGTTAAATATATGTCTTGTATCTCGGTGATTCTTGGAATCCTTTCTTCATGTATGGATTCAAGATTGTATGCCCAATTCTTGTGGATAAATATCGCACGGATCCACCTGGCCTCGGCGACTCCGTTTGCCTCGACCGTACCTTCTTCCTCAAGATTTTTCATGAATGCAAGACGTAGATTGCATGCATGGTCTCAGTTCGATCAGACGATCACCATGCAGTTGTTTTGAGCTTCAACGGTGGTCCGGATTCAACCATGGTGGATCGGCAGTAGAGACGGCGAGCTGGTTCACGTCTGGTGGAGCTCGGGTGTCCAGAGGTTGAAGACAACCATGGTTTGTCACCTCGGCCGTTGGATCGGCGTTAAATGATCTCATACGGTCAAGATTATAATGCAGCGCCGTAGATGCATCAAATGGTTCAGATCAGTGCTCGATTAGATGAGCGGCCAGGATTTCCTCCGCGGTTTAAAAACATGACCCACATCGAAACGCGTCATGGATTTCTCGCGGTTTAACAACCATCACCTCCCAACCTCAGCTCAGAAATCCCCTCTCCCCCCTCCGGTGCTGCCCGCACCGGTTCTCCTGTGGGCGCGCTCTAGGGCCCACTCTGCTCCTTCGGGCGCGCTCTAGCGCCCACTTTGCCTCTTCACAGGCTCGCCCATGGCACCCACGCTGCACGGGTTCGTCACTATGTGGCACCTGTGGGCTTACACACGGCCCGCACCATGCCTCGAGGAGGCCTTGGCCTTGAGGACTTCCCTTGAGCGCGGTTGACCCTCGGGTCCCGCAAGTGCTTGAGGTGAAGGACCTCAGATGGCCTCCTTGGTTGGATTATTTTTTGTTAAAGTACATTGTTGGTACTTTGTATAGAAGCAAAGTAACCAAGTACAAAAATTCCAAACCATACTTCTTCTCCTCTTCATCCTCTTAAGAACTCCATATATCTTTTTCAACATCTCTTCTTCTTCTTCTATTAAATAATGGAATTCCCAAGGATCTTTCAGTATCTTTATCAAACATTAATCATAAATCACTTAATCTTAAATGTTCCTCTTCAATCCCATCATATATGAGGTTGGATCATCTTCAAATCCACATGCACTAAGAGATAGTGCATGGTCTTCTTCAAACCACTTCATCCACTTAGTAGTTGTGGACGGTTCATTTCTTCATTCTGCATCCACTTAGTGATAGTGGATGGAACTTCTTTATCTCCTCATGCATTGTGGAGACAATGCATGGACTTCTAACAATGTTGTGACATTGTATCTCCTTGAAACATGTCTTGGAACTTCACGATCAGTTCTACAATCGTCTGATTTGTATGGAGAATGTTTCAACCATTACCTTTTATGCCACTTAGTGATTCTCCTAAGTGACATGCTTCTTAGTACCATGGTCATTCTCCAAAAATCAACATCACTATTACTTCCTTTGTCATTCACATATCCATTCAATCCATGAAACCTTCTTAACAACATCACCATCACCATCACATCCTCTGTCATTCACATATTGACATTCCTTGTCATCCATTCAATCCTTGAAACCTTATTGACAACAAATGAAACACAGTGCACAACACTATTAGATTCTTTGTTTTATAGGTACATGATACCTTTACTATCAATACCTTTTCACATGACAGTTTAAAATATACTAGGTAAAGGATTATATAATTGGTTAAATGATTTATCTCACGAGTCTACTAATGAATTGAGGGTATTTTTATAAATGGTACAAAACCCATGCAATTTCATTAAAAGGAATTTTTAATATATCAAATAATAGATATAATTCATAAATAATTCTCCACATCATTAAGTATCTTTATTGAGTAAAGGATACTTTTGTATCAATATTTCATCAGTTACTCAAATAACATTAAAATTGAACACCATATGTAAAAATGGAATATGGTTTTGAAAATAATATTATTCAAAACACATGAATATGGATATACATGAGAAATTTACTACACAATGAAAAATAATTATAATAAAGTGAATTTTTCAAGAGAAAATTAACAATCACACAAGAAAGTGATATTTCTCAATAAGTTTTACCAGTTTTTAATCTTCAAGTCAAATCCACTAAGATGAAATAATTCAAATTGGAGCTTAAATACAATTAAGTAAGAATTAATAACAATATTAAATTTCAATGGGAAGTTTATAAACCTCAGAAATTTGGATTGTTTTATAGTAAAAAATAATTCTCAATGGAATGTAATGTGAGATGATATCCCATACATCACACATCCTTTTGATTTTAAATTATTTAACCTCTTATATAGTGGTTTAAAATATTTTACTAACTTATACAAAAATTATAATAATATTTATAATATCATAATGATCATTTTATAACTTCTTATCACTCTTTCATAAATAATAATTCATTATTTTCATTTTTTCAAGAGTTAACTACCTTATTTTTTATGTGTGTTTTTCATTAAATATCTAGTTCATGAACTTATTATAGTCATTCATCACCAAAAAATAATTATCCTAAAATAATTATAATATTTTTACATCAATTTTACATTTAAAACTAATAATAATTTATGGTTATGAAAAATGAAATACATTATCATCTGGGAGATGGTAGGTCATATGTACGGATGAGTAACGTTTCTATTTTTCACTGATCATTATGGATTAGGGGTAAGTAATAATTTATATTTAAATAATTATAAAAATATAATTAATATAATATTATATAGTTATATATATCATTCATTTTTTTAGTGATGAAAAGAGAGTCACATCGCTTTATGAAGGTGGTAGTCCACATATACACGTACGATGTTATCATCTTTACATGAGTTAAAAGGAATGAAAGAAAATGATATATATTATCTTTATAGAATGATAAATATATCATGAATATAAAAATTATTTCATTTATATCACATATAATAATTAACTTTATCTTTATCACCTTCTATGAAAAGTGTTAGTGAAATGTGAATCCCATAGATTCGTGAGGTGGTAGTCCACCGTACACAAGAGTGATGTTATCATATCACATAAGGAATGAAAGGTAAAAAGATAAAAATGATATAGTAACTCAATCAGTATAAATATTTTAAAATATCACATATATATATATAATTTATATCCATCATTATACCATACCTTTAGATGTGGAAATTGAAAAAAATGAATGACATCAGTTGGTGAGGTGATTGTCGATCGTACACATGAATAATTATTTTGTAGCCCATTTGATAGAAATATAGATATTTTAAGTAATTAAATTTTAATAAAAAGAACCCTATTATAATGATGATATTCAGGTTTTTATATCATCATATTTTAATAATAATTTAATGAGTTTGAGAATGAAGTAAAATAAATAAGCTTGTTAAAGAACATTACCTCTTCTTCAGTTTTCCTCAGGTTTTCACTAAATCATTTCTACAATGGATTTATTCCCAATATAAGGATTATATTATCAGGGTATTGAATTTGGGAATTTATTTTCATAGGTATTGGCCAAACCAAAGTGGTTTTATGTTGTAAAGAAGATGGGATACGGGGTGTCCTTTTATGTGTGGGGGAGTTGACACTCTTGGTATTTTTTGAAAATAATTGTGTGTTCAAACATTTTTAAGAAAGACACAATGGAAACATATGGAACATTATCTAAAATAATAGGTGTAATAGTTCAAAAATAGATATAAAATATTTTTATATCTTCTTTATTGTTTAGTTATACCATTATCATTTTAGTTTAACCCTTGGTAAATCAATTTTTAAGGTCACACTGCTAATTAATTTTTACTACATTCAATATTAATTTTGGTAAAAAATAAGTTAGATTTATTAAAAAATATAAATTATTTTTATTTCAAATATTAGTTAATTTTAATAATTTAAATTCAAAAAATTGGGAAATTTTAATTTAAAATTAATCCTGCAGACATGATGAGAAAGTAGGTTATTAAATTAAAAATATTCAAAGATTACAATGTTTTTATATCTAAATTCAATATGAAAATAATTAAAATTACCTGAATTTGATTAATTGATATATAATTGAACTAATTTTACTTTTAAACCAATTAAAAAGATCATTTAACATTATAAATTATTTAAATTAAATCCATTTTTCAATGAAAATTTAGTATTTTTCACAATTCATCTAGTAATTGAACTTTTCACAAAAATATCAAAAATTTACCATGATAAAAATTTGGAAATCAAATTTCAAAAAATATTTTTATTTTGTAAAATATTTTTTATAAACATTTTAAAATTTAATTTTATATTAACTGCACTAAGAATTAACAAACCATGTTTTCTTAAACCATTGTTAAGTACATTGCACGCTGTCAATAAAATTAAATTTATTCTAAGAGGAATATATTATAAAGTCTTAATATGTTACAAAAAACAAATTCACATTGCATTATTCTTATTCTTGGTGTGAATATCATCTTCTCTATTCTTCTTGACTAAAATTAGTTTCTTAAATAAATATTTTAATTGAAATCCTGATATTTGAATGACTAATAAACAAATCATGAATTGTCTAATTTAACATACATAACTAACTTCAATAATATATTCATCTTATCAAATTTTTATAAATAATAAACCATAATTTATGAAATATTTACTCTTACATATTGGATAATGTTTTTTAACATTTATTTATTTTATTCCAATGATGAACCTTTTGTATGTTTTTTTTTGTTTCCTATGGTTATTGTTTAATTTATTTTTTATTTTCACGTTTTCTTTTGATCCTTAATAGAAGAACTCATATATTAATGAATATATTATAAATAAATAAATATAATAAAAATTCTAAAAAAACTTATGTTCTAGGTAAGTTTTTTTTTATTTTTATATATGAGAAATATCTTATATATTCAAAAATGGTTTTTAACTTGGCAAAATTATATAATATGATTATGCTTATAGGAATAGCTTTTAGACATCCCAAATATTATGTCTCAGACTCTTTTGTAGAATTCTCAAGACTTCTTCAACCCATATATATTCAATAATTACAATTGGGTCAACATTAGTGTGAAACTTTTATAGATGTAATGCTTCGAAACATAATCTTCATATATCCTATCATTTGTATGTGTATCTTTTAAATATCATAACATCCAGATGCTACATCCTTTAACTTAATTTCTTCAATATCATATTACTATATCCAAATAATAAATATCATTTTTCATTCATTATAAAAACAATGAAGGATTATTAAACTTCATAAAAACATATAGAAGATAGTGGTATCAGAGAATATAACACTTGTAATTTATTTACATGATTTACAAATTAGAAAACATAAAATATAAATATTGAACCACCTAGTTATTTTATACTCACATTCTAGTTCTTGAACATTGGTAACATCTAAATACCTCAATGCATGTCATTTGGATGTATACTTCCAAAATTTATATCTTGGCTTCTTAATAGATTCCTTTATCCAATCGAGCACATTTCAATTGAAATAAAACATTATTTACGCGTAATGTTGGATAATATATAATCAAACTCAAGTATTTTCAACATAATAATTATAGAATTACATTGGCGAATCAATTTTCTTAAAAAATTACACTAGGGAACCCCATGATAATGAAATATGGTATATAAAACCCTGATTAAAATTCTCTTATATCTAACTCTTGAAATCTTTCATTTCAGTGTCGATCACTCTAAGAAAATATTTTAGATGGATTAAGCTATATTTATAATTTATTTTGAGAAATAATATATTTCCTTATAATTGGTTTATATTTAAGGATTTTACTTTCCTTTCACTCAAAAATTTGAGTAAGATCTTATTACTCTCATGGTAAAAATATTTTTATTGAGAATAGGTTACCGATGGATATTCATAATTTTAATTTAACTTTTATTTAAATGGAGTATATTTTGGGATATTAAAATATATTTCTATCCCTAATAAGTTGATATATCATATATATACGAACAACTAGACCATTAATTAAATTACATTGAATTCCATAAAATGGAGAATAAATATATTTTTTTTTTATGATTCTTCCAACAAATTTTAACTAAAGAAGAGTTATTTATATCAGATGTAATACCTTTAAAACATTTTATTTTCATCAATAACTCAACATAAATGTGTTGAGGTGGTGTTATATAGTTTTATTGAACATCCATGATATGAACAAATTCATATAACTAGGATCAAATAGAACATTCACTATTATTTAATTAATAACAAATATACCTTTATTGAATTTATATTCATGATTAACCACTATGACTCCAAAATTCATAAATTTTAAATATAGAATTATTATAAAGATATTTCTTTTATAAATATATTTGAAATTTTTATTTTTTAAAAAAAAATTATGAGATATATATATTCTATGAATGTTTTAGTAAACCCTACATCATAACCATATAATGTAAAAATTTAAAAAAAGGTGATTCATGGTTATTGGATAATTTTGAAAACTATTCATGATAGTTTTGGATCCATAAGAGTTTACTTGAAACTTCATTTTTCAGGATTGAACCATCCAAAACCTTATTAGATAATCTGAAATTTATTTTTTAGTTCTTTAATATTGTTTTTGGTGTTTATTAATGTTTACATAAATTATTAATAAAATTTACAATATTTTATTAATGTTTTATAAAATGCATGGGTAACTTCATGCCATTTTTATTTTATTTATTATATTCATTTTATGAAAATTTATAATTTTTAAATTTATTTAGTTAATGTTATTAATTGTTTTTAAAAATGGATATATGTAATGTGATTTAAAATCCTAGAGGGTGAGTTACAAATTTACTTATATTATATTTTTTTTTCTTAGTATTCTCATTATTTTTTTAGTGTTACTGTATAATATTATTATTTTTGAAAGAGTGGTAAAGCCCTTATTTTTCCTTGTGTGATTCCACCCATTGAAGACAAATCATCATCAATCTCTCATCTTTATCAATCTTCATGAAGTTATTTTTTTCTTTAATTTTTTATATTATTATTCATTTTCTCAGTCCCACTCTTATCATTACACCTTTAATCATTCTCTTATATATTTATTCAGAATCTATGCATCATGGTTTTTTAGGGGGGGTGGGGTCCATGTCATGGAGAAACACTTGAAATACAGGGATACCTTGTCATATTTCAATTGAGAAGTCTTCTATGTTTTTTCTTTCCAATATTCAAAGTGGATTAATTTCTATGACTTTAATTAGTAATATATTTCCATTTTATTAAATCATCAAATAATGTCAATAATATTTTTCAAATTTTATAATCCATTATTATTGATTCTATATATATCCATTGATGATTTTATAAGCCTTGTGGTCATAGAAATTTGAGGCATGGCTCAAATTGGAATGTGGATCCATGTTATTTACTTTATTTCATAGACCTTGTATTTTCATACTTGTTTAAAAAATATTTTGAATTATAAAAATATATATTTCATGAATTAAAATAATAATGGGAATAACTTTAATGTTTTTTTTCCATTTTTTCATTATTTTATTTTTAAAATTATTTTCTAATTTATATAAAATATGTTTAGATAAAATGTCACCAATAAGGTTTATTTAAACAAATGAAACGAATTATTTTGAAATAAATTGAATGAAATCCTTTTTATAAAGATAAAAAATGATTTATGAATGGATAGAAATTAGTTTTATAAATTCTTATTTTCTAGTATATTGGTGTTTGGATAATTTTTTGTGATAAATATAATATTAAATCATTTACCATAAACAATTTTGGTTTATTATTATTTTCTCATACATTATATTGTATTTTTTCAAAAAAAGGTGATATACAAGCTATAATTTAAGAATTTGTTGTGTTTTTTTCAATTCAACGTGAAATTAAATAAATGGAATATATAAAGGAGAATTTAAAACCATTGATATTGGAATTGTTTTCTAATGTTTTCTATTTTTTGGATGTGAAAAATAATTGGTTTTTGGTGATTTTATGTATATTATTTAAGAAAAAGGAATACTTTCCATGTGGAAAATATGCACCACATGTAGCATGTTCATAAATTGTATATATAGTAGAAATACCACATTTTATTCTTTTGATGGCATTTCATGGAAAAGATTCCATGAAATTTAGGAGTCATTTTTATTAAAATGATAGCGAATTTCGGAGAAGTAGGAATAGTGGATCGAAATAAAATTATTTTATGTCGTGTTCACATTTGTGATTATTAATATAGATTACATATAGGATTTGGTAGTTTTTGGAGGATCATGAATGGATTATGTGAATGGGAATTAATGAAATATTGCACACTAATTTTGTTTATTAGCATGTTTTATAGAGGACAGTACCTATAAATACCAACTTATTTACATTATTAGTATATGTACGGGAGGTTAAAATAAGATTCATAAATTAATTAGAAAATAAAACAAGTTAATAGGTTCATATAAAAATTCCAATTCACAAAGAATACATATTCCAAAGACAGAGGAGTCCATTAAGATGATTTTCAAAGGAAGTTATACAGGGAAGTTAAAATGGGGAATTAAGATAAATAAGATCATGAAAAGGTATATGAAAAACTATATCATTTACCATAAAATACATAACAAATAAATACATATAGAAAGAATCATAGTATTCATTGAAAACATATTTGTGTATAACTTAAGCACAAGGTAGTTTTTAGCACGCATTTTTACTTGGAATGTTAAACATGGTATTTTTTAGACTATGAAATGAATTGAGCCATCATATTCAAGTTTTAATGATGAAAATAAAAAATATATTACATAAATAATATGTAAGAAACGGTTATGTTTAAAAGAAAAAGAATACTTCATTTGAATTAGTGGAAAAGGATCTGTCAACAGAGGTGATCTGAGGGATGTAATGCACTATCTGAGAATTCATTATAATATCTTTTCACATGGAATATAGTGACCATGACCAAAATTATATTCCAATGATACTAGTGATGCATATTGGATTCTAGTGTGACTAAAACATAGTCATTATATTCTCTATGGATCTTCATTATTGGTGATCCAAGTAAAAACTATTATATTTAGTATTTTAATTTTTACATCTTTGATTTTTTTAGTTGTGTGATTTAGATTATATATTTAAACTATTCTTTCAAACATGGGGATAAGGTCCTATCAAAATAAAAAGAAATTTTTGATTCCTTGATTTCTTCCCCCCCACTCTCTAGGTGTATTAGGTTGTAATAAGTTGTATCAGAGCTAAGGTTTTAGTAGTTGAATATGGTATTTCAATCTCAATATGGAGAGGATTATGATTTATAAAGGGGTTACACTCTTTTTTGGAATCATTTATTTTTTCCAAATGAACAGATTCTGATATAACCTATTTTATCTTTCCATAGAAGTTATCTCATCCATTATATAATGGATATAGTTTAGTGATGTATCAAAACTATCCATAAATGAAATACATTGGAAGCTACTCGATGTTAATGCCAATGCACAAAGTGTATTATCTGGACCCTTAAAAATAAGATCAATATAAATGTTATGATCATTGAATTTGTTATGTCTAGGTCTAATAAGTTTAATAACATTTATGGGGGTTAATGTAAAGTAATGAAAGTTGAGGTGTTATTTTATGAAATAGAATATTGGACACATCTGTAGTGTTAAGGTTATGGTACATGATGTAGATTTATGGCCAACCTTAAGTGAGATTTTTTTGGTTGCTGCATCCATGAGTGAGAGAGAATTAGTAGATGATGTGATGGGGAAAAATAATTTATATTTGGTGTGAAATTGAAGGAGATGTTATTTACATGTACTATCTTGAGTATGTGAGTAATGGTGAAGGATATGGTTATTTGATCTTACCTTGAGTAATAGGGTAGAGTTTGGGATTTGGTATTGTGTGGATGTGTCTTTGAGTGGGTACAACACGGAGTATGAGTGTAATGGTTGGGACATGGTATGAAATGCTAATTTGAGTATATGGGTATGAGATAGATTTGTGGAATTAGGTTACTATTCTAAATTACATGAAGAAGATTATACAACTAGGATTCCCGATGAACTAGTTTTCACATTATGTACCTATGAAATTTTTTGTTTTTGATTGCTACTATTAATTATTTATATTTTATATATCTGTATGTTAAGGAATATATGTAAGGGGAACCTATTAATACCCCACTGATATGTATTTCCCGTAACCAACATGGGAACCCTAGTTCACTTGTAGACCATATGAGTTTTTTAAAACTCTGAACACCAGTTGTGTAGTGGATTGGGGTAATGTTGCTTGACATGAATTGTTAGTGAAATTCAGATACTATAAATGTGTTGTTAGATGATTATTTTTTATTTGTTTTATTATTTATGACTATATATTGTATATACCTCGTGGGTAATGTTTTTGGACATATTTTTTTATAACTACAATTACATTTATTTTAAAATGATTTCTTATTAATTATAGATACTCAAATTTATTTGGAAGTGATGATATTTTTTTTCACTGATGGTTATGATATCAATGAAATAATCTTCTAAATTTATGAATTTTATCTTCAAAACTAGTAAATTTCCTCTGGCATATAAAAATGCATCCTTGAGTCCTCATAAAAATTTATCAAGGATTCTATTGGGTGATTTTATCTATTGTGTTACAAAAAACGTAATCTGGTAGGCTAATAACTCAATTAATATCTTCACATAAAATACTATTACTTGGTGTCTCCCATGAAATAACTTCCTCAACATTTCTATGTATACATCTATACAATCTACTAAGATATCATGTCCATATAAGTGGAACCATTGAATCCAAATCTAATATTGTTTTTGTAGGAGAAAAACTATGTTAGATTAAATCCTTAACTATACTATATTCTACCTAAAATTCAAGTCCATGATCATAGTATAGAATATATGATACACTGTAGAAGATATTAGATTAGTCACAAGGTGTTGATCAATGAAAATGTTGATATCCTAATAAGGAAGAAAACCTTGAAAATCCTTGAAAATGATTTCAATATAAATAATACCAATACAATAATATTATCCTCTAATGATCATCCATCATAAAATCCATATAAAAACTGATTTTTTTACTTCTTTTCATAAGGACATAATATCCCGGACAATATGTCAAGCATTCCTATGAATGTAAATATTGACCAATCATCTTAGAAACATATATAAATTTTGAAAATGTTGTCTATAATGAAATTGACTATTTATATTATTCCAATTCCTATGGTGAAATATTATGTATTCATCCCAACAAAATGAGGTACATAGGAAACTTATCCAGACTATGTGAAATCATGCATCATCAATATTTGTGGGTGAGCATGTGACCACTATTAGTATTACTGACATTCTATATAGATTGGAATATAAGAGCCACCATGATTTAAAACTCTCATTCATGGAATGAAGAAACCAAAGATTGGGGAATTACTATATCTATGAGTATGGGTGCCTATTAATATAAGTTACTTATAATAACCCAATTCTTGTATGGTGTTACCGTGTCGTAGCCAACTATTTCTTGTATCTAACAACTTTATAGAAGCCAACTAGAGGAAAATATCATGGAACATAAGGGATTAATTATGATGAATGTATATTTTAGTTCCACCCACCATTATCTCATATTAATACACCAAATACTCTCTTTAAAATCCTCCTCAATGAGGTAAACCCTATCAACCTCATGGGGATCCTTTATCAGGCCATTTCATCAAATGTGGAATTCCATCCACTATATCTCCCAAACTACCCACTATAGTATTTTAGATCAGGAAATGATGATCCATTTTATCTCTTAATCTACATTTCTATTAATTTTTTACATTATAGTTTTATAGATCCCACATGTAACTCACCTACAACATATCCACTGTCCATGGACCAAATGTGCATAATTTTCAAACATTGTGGCCGTAAAACCTTCTACTGACCAGACATAGCTGATGAATCTAGCTGTTTATAACTACCAAAAGATCCTAACATCTATATAAACACTTATATATATATATATATATCATATTATCAATCTATGTTACATCTACATTGGTTCAGATTCATACACGAACAACACTATCTTATATCTCTTTATGAAGGTTCTAATTAAACATGCATAATTGAATAAATATATTTTGAATGTTATAGGTAATGTATATAATGTTATTAGTGAAACTAAATGTTTATTCTAATATTTAAATTTACCAAATTATGATAAAAAAACTCATGGAGTTATATATTCCTTAATGGAACATGTTAAAGTTCCTCATAAATATGGTGCATGAACTCTGACAAATGAAGAGTCAACTTATAGTCAGTATGGGTGATCATGATTTGTGAAAGAATTATTTCACAATGTAAAATAATTGATATTATAACAAAACAAAAAAAATTATGTTATATAATAATGAAAAACATCAAATCTATTTCCATGAACTAGCCATCAGCCACCTAATTGTTAAACTATCATTGGAAACTAGGTGGTCTCTATCACTGGAACTATTAAAGAACAATTATCCTTGAAAAATCATCATCACATGCAACCCAAATAAACCTCTACTAACTAGGTGGTGTAATTTATAAATGCATTTTGGTTGGAATGATCACTCACTATAGTATGGGTATAAGATTTTCTACAAATATAAATTATGGGGACACCTCAAAAGTCTATCCATGAATGCATGCATCGAAACTAATCTAGTCGATGGTAGGGGTTAATAGTTGAAACAATAACTTCAATACTGTACCCTAGGATCCTTGTAATCTAGCTATGTGGTTGAATCCAATATATTACTAGATGAATGACTATAAAATATGTACATATAAGGTTCTGACTCCACAATTGCATCCAAATTAGTTTCTAACTACGACATGAAACTATAACTATTTTACATATTCCACACAATATATTCCCCAGAATATGACAATGATTGAAAATTTATTAGTTTCGTTCTAAAATGATTCTTTATAAAATGAATTTATGTTGGACACTCGAGTTTTGTTTTTTAATAAAACACCAATTAACCCCATTTCATTAAATTTCAAAACATGTTTTCTGTGGACTCAAAGTAACTAACTCAATTTTTATTAGAACCCCATTCTATTTAATATATTAAATATTAATAAAAACTAGGACCTTTCCTGATCCAATGGTATGCCCAATGTAAAACCCCAATCCCAACTTCACTATGAATTGTGTTTGTGACTAGTAGAAAGTGGGAATATAACATAATCCGATATGCCTTAGACTAAATCCTCTATATCGAACTACAAGTGTATACATAGAATAAGAAAATTTAATAAAAATAAATTTTCAAAAATAAATATATAAAGTAATGATTCATATACTGATCAATAAAAGAGTAAAATAGAGTAAATTTACACAATATATGGCATTAAATAGATACACAATATCCCAAAATTAAACCATCTTAAGAAAATGAATATTATAATGATTCCTTGGTGAAACACCATTGAGGATTAACTTCACATGATTTTATCTACTCTTTCTATAACTAGGATCATGGCCCTTTAATATTGTGTCCAAAATGTTCACTATCCTACATTCCATGATCATCATAAGACATTATACCTATGATAAAGTCACAAATTCAATGGAAACTATATATATTGTAAGTTGGATTCCCTGAAAATAAAAATTATATATAGAAGGGATTATCAACTGATGAACAAGAAAGGTATTAAGGGGAACCAAGATTTGATTTAAAGGTTGAGAACCCATAACAATAATGAGTGACTCATATCTTACAACCTCAATACGAATGATATTGCAAATCAATTCAACCCTATAATGAAAAAAAATATTCATTTCAACCCATTTTATGTCTAAATATTATAATGGAGGACGACACCTCAAAAATGGTATGTGTTTGAAGTTGGAGTTACAATCATTAGTAACGCTTCCATTCATCATCACACAAAATTCAAATTATTCTTTAGTACATAAATATATAGATAGTGGCTCTAAAAGAATTATAACTGGGGTAGTTACCAAATATATTTGTTTTGTGGGGGACTCACACCATTTTCAGGCCAAAGGAGTTCTAACAACATGCTAGGTTGGGAAAAGAGATTCCCCTTGTATGTATGGGTGTATAGATCATTAGAAAGAGTATGGAGGACCAATTCCTTGTCTCCAATATTCCTCTAAAGGATTTCATAACACCATAACCACTATGGTTATCATAATTGAGCCCAGTAATTGATCTTATGTATCAAAAAAATCTATGATACACATACCACCACACATCTAACCTATAAATATAGAGAATGAGATTATATCATGTTTTATATGATGAAACCACATGATATACTAGTCATGTAGTAAATTATTACTCTACGGTGAGAATATTATAATATCACCGTTGATGGGTAAATAAAAGACAAGTAAATCAAGTGTACATAGTGTGAGACCCATCGGTAGAAGTCCAATCATGTACTATATTCTAAATTTCATCACAGGGTCAACATATAAGACATGAATGACTGGGTACAAGTGTTTATGACCCGTAGGGGTACTCATTGTGTACCATCGAATCTTGATCCATTTACAGGGACATGGTAAATGGATGATCAATGGATTGGAATTTTTTTTACAAATGGACGACTCATCATGTATCGATGATAATGAAAGTCATGTATGTGATTAGGTAATCTACACGTGCCATTGGATGACATGTAGTATATGTCTGGATAGCTTTATCGTTTTGTAATGGAATACATATCAATTCAAGTAATCTAGTTCTATATATAATGTCTAAACAATGTATCAAATGTGCTGTATTTATCATGGAGTGGAACCCTATCCACTTATGGTAGAATGATAAATGGTGTGCCATTAAATAATACAAACTCTTTTATGGAATTCTTGACCTATAATTTTCAAATTATAATGTTATGTTCCATATTTTAGGATCTTATCTCTTTTAGTACTCCATATTCCACCAAGGGAATGTTTTGATATTTAAATAACTCCAGCTGTTGACTCAATCCACCTTAAATGCCATGTTTTCCATCCAAATCCTAAAATTCCTCTAAAAATGACATTTTACCACAACCCTAATTTCCTACACCCACATGCACTTTAGATAGCACAATATCACTCATTTAAATAATATTCTATTTCCATTAAAAGAATCTACATTCCTAGATTTTTAATTTCTAAAAAAATGACCCCTTATAAGTATTCATATTGGATGTTAATTGATTCATACCACATTCACTAAACCATGAACTATGGACAAGGTTTCGTAAAAAATTGAAAAAATATAAATATAATAGGGATGAATGGATACATGTAGGCCAAAGTGATTATCCAAACACCACACATTATGACCAGATACTCTAATGATAAGGAACATGTAATTAAGGATTGGTTTATGCTTAATTGAACATATAATCTTTTTATGATTTTTATGTTTATTAATAAAGAAAAATGTATTCATATGATTGAAAATTAATATTAGAATAAAAAATAATTGAGGTAAATATCAAAAATAAATATCCCTACATTAATTCAAGATTGTTCATTGGGGTTTATAGCATTTTTATATGTATTTTTTTACCATATCTCCATGAAGAACACAATCATTGGATCATAATTCTTGGATTAAAACTAGAGTTCCCCATTTTATATTTAAAATTATGATTTTACTAATTAATAACCATAGATTAGATTGTTTAGTATGTTAATATAACTTATTTTTTATGTTCTATAGTTATTTTTTATCAAAAATAATTATTTATTTTTATTAATCCCCCCACCCATGATGGGATTGACATAGTTATTAGGTATAAATAAAAAGATACCCTACCTCTATTGGTATATACCGTATTCTATACATGAATATGGAATTAGTTTTCCCATATGAGGCACAATTTTGGAACAATTGGAATTTTATTTTGATTGAAAAGGTGTGGACCAAAATTAAATTATCGTTTTAAATATATATTCTCAACATATATTATTCTCATAAAATAAAAATAATCCATTTAAAAATAAATAATATATCTCTAAAAAAAATTAATCATCATACAAAAAATATATAATGTAGTACATATATATAGGATTTGGGTAACTTTTTGTTATAACATGTGGATGTTTTTATGAAATATTTGTATAGTACATGGATTCAATTCAATGGAATCTATAATTAGTTGTGATGTTTATATTATTATTTTGTAAATATTTCTTAAAACTATGTTTATTGTCACACATGTTGGTTATAGAGTAACTTCTCTAGTAAAAACCCATTGATGTACATGGTGGCATGGCTATGGTCATACATGTCTTAGTATTTGGCCCCCATACCACACTGACAATTGATTTCCAATTTATGGGCATTAAAATATGTGTACACGAATTTACTGTTTCAGTTTAGTATCCATGTCGCCTCCAAAATGTCAATATGTTCAATACTTATTGAACTGTAACACTTGAACAAACACATCAATTTTGTAACTAACATAGATTAAATCCAATTTACTTAAACAAATCTAAATATCTACCATGCATATGGTACATAAAACCATTTCATTTGAATTAATAGAATCATATTGTAACAACACACTCAACGAGAGTACGCTTAGAGTGATATCAAACTAAACCACACTATTCTATATATGGAAAATACTTATATGGTATTACGTAGTATGAAAAAAAATCCCGATACCAATTATTCTTGAAAAAAGAGAAATCACAATTCCATCTCAATTATAAATCAAAATATGTATGAACTATAATTAACATAATAATTTAAAATCAGAATCTAATACATGCTAAATTAAAGGTAGATGAAATTTAAACCTTTTATAAAACCCATAATATGAATTATTAAATACATGTATGATAATTTAATGTAGAATATTTAATAGTTTTAAACTAAAGGTTACAAAACTAATAATTTAAATAATTTATATTTATGAATAAATCTCAGAATATGCTGAAAAATTTAACATTCCAAAAATATCTATATAAGAAATTTATTTATAAAAAACTCATCAAAAAAGTATGAATAATATATAATATAGGATTATATAACTATAAACAATTTAATTTTATAAAACATGTGAATTTTATATTATCATTTCGACGCTATAATTTGAACTCCTTTATATTACAAAATAAGTTTTTTTATTCTGATCACTTTCAAATAATAAAAATTTTAATTTTTTTTAATTAATTTATACACCATAAAAATTAAATAATTTTACAAATAAGGTAAATAATATAAATATATTATATCTATATTTATGATCAAACCATAAATAAATATAAACACATATATATATCACCTTATTTTAACCATTTAAATTCACATTAAAATTAGATTAAATTAGCAGAAATGTTTTTAGTTATTTTAAATTATTCCTTAAGTTTAGTGTGATTCGCTGAATATTGAATGAGTGACAATTTTTTTTAATTTTATGAACATTATAATTTTCAATAAAATTGAACTAAAAAAGTTTCTCCTAATTTTTTTTCAGGGAGTTATTGATTCAGTAGACTCACTATAAACTATAATTTATAGATATTTAGTTCCTCCTATATATATCATTTTTGGTGATGTCGATTCTCCTCCATATGTACATTAATATTGAAATTTTTTCATATCAAAGAAACTTTATCCACGGTGTTTTCACGGTAAAAAAAGCTCATAGGGAATATGTTTCAAATAAAAAATGAATTTTGTGTGAGATTTTAGAATTAGAAAATATTATTGGAACTGAAAAATGTTTTTTAACTATCGTTACTGTGGGTTAACAACAGTAGTGAAATCTCCATAGCATGACATAGATACTTAGAATATGATTATTTAATATTCATAATGACCGACAACAAAAATTTAGAGTAAATATATCATATTGTCACAAAACAATTGACAGACTATTAGAGTAATCAATATGTTTATGTCAATGTTAAAAAAAAGAAGCATAATGGGGTTTTAAAATGAGTTAGGTTGTCGTTTTAGAAAAACATTTTTTACATTGGATATGATATTATTAAATTATTTTTGAGTGGATGAAACATATAGTTAGGATACAATAACATCATATAAAAAATAAATACCAAAGGATCATTCCATACAAATTGGATTTAATAATATAAATGAAGAACATTTCATATTACTCTTATCAATCCATTCCATCCAAATTATTTTTATGTGAAAAACAAAAAAACAACTAAAATACTCCTTTCTATGTGTAATTACACACAATACATGAATGTTTTATTTTCATGAATTACCTCTCTAACACTATTATTCTGAAACATTCTCTAATAACATGATGTGGAAAACATATTTAATATGCATCAATTTGAGGTGTTTTTGTAATGTATCAATACAATATAATATAAAAAAATTCTTGAATATTGATATAATTTATATATTCCTTAAATAAACTCAAATTTTCATCCTAAATTGATAAATATTTATTATAAAATAATATAAATGATTCATCTATTAAAACAATTAGTGGAACCCAAATAATAATTATATAAAACCTAAATAATTATGTGGGACACTGAAAATTCGCATCCTCCTCATCTTATAATTACCAACCAATTATAATAGCATTTTGAGTTGGTGTAGGAGAAATCCATCAAGTTATCATATATTATGTATGAACATTCATATCACCAATAGTGACTTTCACTATATATAGGGGACCACAAACATCCCGATATTTTTCCAATTTACTATGAAATGATCTATACTTCTAGTTAATAATTCCATAAATAATATCATATATAATGTTAAAAAACATATTAGTTAACCATCAACATTAGGGTTGAAATTTATAATTAGTTTTTTGATTAAAATGATCTCACTAAAATAAATACCAAAAGTCAATAGTAAACCTCAAGAACTAATATATTATTTTTCATTATATCCCATGGATATTTCTATTTTACTAAAATTATTAATTATTATAACTTAACAATGAATGGATATTAATATATGGGAATAAAGGCCTACTTATTAATTAAATTATTTATGATCACTCATAATGTGTCTCATCATCTCAGAGAACATAGTAAATAGGATGATTTATCTAATATAATTTCATCCGACAAAATATAATTCCAGTTTAATATAAAAAAATATTTCTATGATAATCAATAAAGACATTGTAATATTTATCAATTATTAATGGAATAAATATTCACTGATAAATCACGACATACATCTTATGTTGTTGATAATTTTTACTAAGAGGACTGCATGTACAATTCTTTTTATAACTACATAAAGATCTTGATATAACATTATTTATGGTTCTTAACCCAAAATCAGTATCATATATTTAGATAATAATAGGAAAATAATTTTATTTAAGTCCCATGGGAATTGTTATATATGAAAATAAACTATATAAATAGATAATTTCCCTAGCACATTAGATAATGAAGATCATAGGATAATTGAATGCCATGGTTAATGTAACTATATTAATGCCATAAGATGTAATAATAACAAAAGTAAGTCACATGATTATCCCTGAAAACCACACATCCAAAACCCATTAATAAGGTATCACAATATATCTTCAACCCTTAATTTTCTTGATATATAATATTAATTGGACCAATGATAAGACTATATAATCCATTTTTTTCATCTTCCTTGTGACTTTATAAAAGAAATATTACTCATGGTTCAAAAGGTTAGTCAGTATACAAGCCCTTATTTAATGATTCAT
Source organism: Viscum album (assembly GCA_963277665.1). Classification (NCBI taxonomy): domain Eukaryota; kingdom Viridiplantae; phylum Streptophyta; class Magnoliopsida; order Santalales; family Viscaceae; genus Viscum; species Viscum album. The sequence continues at coordinate 1,510,433,857 of OY728127.1, read as the reverse complement.
AATGAATCCATGAAAATATCAAATAATTCATATATAATTACTTATATATAATTTATTCAGGTGTGATTATAATGAAAAAAAATTAATTTTCCTTTTTGTATATATAAAAATACAATAATTTATTACTCTATCCCTATGAAACCGTGACACATAAATTTAAAAGAAGAGATTAAAATATTTCATAAATATAGTGATATCATAATTTATCTTATAAAATATCATAATACCAACCATGATTCGACAAGAATCATTAGTACATGAAAATTCTATAATCAAAACCATTTAAAAAGAGTCTAAAAATTGATAAAATATTACATTTATTAACTCCTTTATGAAATAAGGTGTTGTTACTAATAGAGATCCAATGACTCCTTAAATAACTGTGGATTAAATTTGAAATAGCTTCCTCAACATAAAAAAATATTATTCCCATATTCTAAAAAAATGCAAACCATTGAAAACTAGTTAAAAATAAAAAAAATAAAAAATTGAATAACAATATAAAATAATTAAATGTTTTTACTTAGTTTTATCGCAAGGGATATATCCATGTTTCATAAAAATGGTGATATGTTTGGGTAATAAAAATAATAACCTCAATGTGTTTTTATAATAGTTTATATATGGATCTCAATAAAATGGTCTCATTCATGAATCAACCTACCAATGACTACATCATGAAATAAAATTATATCATATTCAACACATATATTTCTCAATGTGAATATGATAATTATAAAAAATAATACATCTATTTTTGGTTTCTCCTCTAGATAATCACAGTTTGATCTAATTTTGGTCTTTAAGGATGATCAAAATGTCACAAAATACCCCCCAACATAAACTTCTAGATATATAATAATGTTCATCATTCAAAAAAATGTGTCTCCCCATTTAATTAAATTTTATCTTCATATGGGTTTTTATTTTATATACTATAATTTTCCACCATTATATTTCATATATATGAACTATCTACTAAAATATTCCCATTGTTTAAAATTTATTATTCCCTTAGAAATACAAATCTCAATAAATATTTCAATTTAATGGAATTTACAATATCTTAATAATATTCAGATTCATGACATAAACATATCTTTAAAGGAAAGGATTGGTTCAAAAAATATCTCAACTCGGATATACTATAACCGTTGAATTAAAAAACATGTGATATTTAGATGATCTACATATCTTTATACCCTACGATATTTAAATCTATATAATTTTGTGGTAGATTAATCCACTATTGCTGAATTATTCTATATAAAAACATTAAATGTTATGAATTTTAAAATTAAATTTTAGGTATTTTATAATATTTATTTTATAAAATTTCTCATTAATCCCTCAATAATAATTTTAAGAAAATTAATAAAATATTTTCACCTTAAAACGATGAATATCATTACGTGGTGAATTCTACCTCCTTGTTTTTCTTATTATAAAAAACAACAATGGCTGACTATTCCAATATAATATATATTCTGCTCCATATACTTCCTTGAACTATGATATAATGAAAGATATGGATACATATATCTTAAACTCAATATATTTTTTATTTGAAAATATATTCTACCTTAATTATAATATCAATAACGCATCTTGGTTTTTAAAGTGATGAAATAGAACTAATGACACTTATATGGTTTTATACCCTTCATCAAAAAATCTATTCAAATTATGGAATGTCATCATGATTATTCTTTAAAGTCTCATACATGGACTTCATTATCCTTCATCTTCAATATCAATCCCTGAATGAACATAAAAAATACATCATGAAACTATTATTCATAAATTAACTCTTTGAATCAAACATTTTTTAATCCATGGAATTAGGATCCAAATTTATCTATTTTTTGTTTTAAGAAATACATAGTGAAATTAATAATATAAACTCATTTAATAAATCAAAAAATTTCATATTAAGAAAAATATAACTCTAAGTATATATTACAAATTCTAGGTATAGTTATCAATGTAACAAGACATAATTAATTTCCTCAATTATTAATTATGAATTTAAACTCCAATCAGTCAATTGTAGATTACTATAATCAAAGAAATCATCTAGCATAATTTTCCCAATTATTTTAATCCATTGTGTTTCTATCTCACAATAAATTAAGACCAAATTAATCTCATTTAATATATTTTTTCTAATTAATATTAATTCTTTTTTATCAACACACTTATCACCCTATTCAATATTTAATACATTTGTTTTTTTGTTTTATTGTTTTATGTTTTTGAGACTAGTTATTCAATCTAGTAATTCAATCAACAAATTCAATATGTTCAAATGTATATTTTTTCCATTTTTCATTCTTCTTGAAAATATTATTATTTCTCCCTTATATGTAGAATGAATTAAGGGTTTAATCCTAACAAACCGAATGAACATTGTATGATATAAAAATTGTATTATGTGAGTATATTTTATTAACATTCTCATGATGTGGGTGGTATTTTAGAACAATAATTTTGCTGATAATTTTATTATGAAAAAATTTTAAACTGGTTTAGAAATTATTTCTATCACTTGTTGATATATATAAATGTATTCCACTATGATACTTCATTTTCCAAAATAATTTCTGTTACAATTTCACCAAATCATAAATTTTTTACCTATTTAATAGTGTTTCGTTTCATTCTTTACCAAATTTGTAATAATCAACTTTCCATAATAAGTCAGCATGATCATTTTTACTCATTTAATAAGATCTTATGATTTTTATTTCATCAATATCAACTATATTCACTAATAAAATATTATTAAATTATTATTCTACTATGATATGTGATGTAGTGTCTTTCCGCTTATTAATTATTCTAATTTATTTAAATCTTAAACAAAATATCATTTCTTTCTTGTTATTTTAAAAAATAATTCCAAACCAAATAGGTATTTGAATATTCCTACACATATTTCCATTTTCAAACAAGAAGCACATTAACTTAATTATTTCTAAATTAAATGAAACCTATTTTTTTTTTATATTTGTGAGATATTTTTCTCCAGGTAATATTGAAACCTTTTATCTAAATAAATTAAATAAAATATTTCAATTATTTTTATAATAATATATTAAAATATTCTCATCATTTTTTAATTAAAATTTTTAAATAAACCATTTAGATTATTATTATAAAAACTTTAGTCCAAACCCATAAATAATGTTTATGATGAATTTAAATAATTTATAAAAAACATTTCTTAAAACTACACTAAATATTTATTTTGTGAGAATAAATTATATTCATCCTTTTAATTCACATGTATCCCTAAAAATTGCATAATATCATCAGTAAATCAGATAAAAACTCAATTAAAATAAAATTTATATTGTTATGTACTAATTTAATATACTTATCCCAATGAAGATATCGTTAACATAGATGAGAATCATATATTACTCTTCCTATGATGATTTCAGAAAGTGATTGTGATAAAAAACACCTCTTCAAAATTGGATCATCCTCAATTAATAATCCAATTAACATACAATGAATATGGTTCTTATTTCAGTCCATAAAAATTATTCTTCATTTGATATATCACTTATTAAAAAATCCGACAAATTTACATCTTATAGAACATCCATGATAACTCCATTAAAAAAATATCATCATGATATGCATTTGTAATAATTTATTGAATCATCTATCAAAACCACAAAATGTATAAAAGACCATAATTTTTTGTTGTAGTTTGAATATATATTTTATATATACAGATCCAATATAATAATATCAATTAAACCCAATTTGAAATTTTTTATAACACATTCCAATAATAATCCTATTTATTATCGAAATCCAAATTTCATTGATGATAATATGATAATTTAGAATTATAATAACCTATCATTTCTAAATTATCTATTTTTTAATGACATTACATATGATTCATAATTTAATTATTCGTCATTTTAACTAAATCCTTCAGTTAGTGTCAGGACATTTTTTACAAATATTATATTATCAGTTGTTGGGAGGTATTTTGACAGTAATGATATTACTTTAATTAATAACGAATCCTCCCAGACATATTTAATTCATTGATTGACTATAATTAATAATAAACCCTAATTCCAATTCATCTTTTGAATCATCGTCTAATGATAAATTATGTAAACAACCACGATTTGTGTCAACTCTATTGTCTTGTAAAAAAATCCATAAAATTTAAATTTCCATATTTTCTTCTATTTATCACTTATTCTCTTTTACATAATGTCATTCCAATTTTTTGTAATATGTTTTTTCGGTTTTTTATTGACTCAACATATATTGGGTAGAAAAGGAATAATAATTCATTTTTAATATATTCAAATATACATTAATTTATTTTATTAGTTTGAATGTATCATTCACCCATAAATATTTAATGTCCTTTAGATATTATTTCCTGAAACTAGAGATATGATATGGTATTTTTTCCACTACATAATGTAAAAAATAAAAATTATTAGTATACACAAAAAATTATACAACATCAATCATTTAATATCATTATATTAAACTCTCTATTAACATTGTCATCCTCATGATATTCACCATTTAATTAAGCCTTTCACCAAATAAAATATTCTGTAGTATTCTAAAAAATCAACAAAAATGTAATATTATATGTTTAAAAAGTTAAATATATGATTCCACAAATGTATAATTTCTTGTTTATCATATTAAATTATTTTTACCAACCATCTTGTCAGGTTTAATAAATAACTCAAAATCCATTCTATTCCTTCCAATATATATGTAAATTGTTTACAAAAAATACTATAACTCATCATACAATAATAAAAAATAAAAAATATAATGTACCTTTATATTTTAGTATTATTATTTTTATCCAACTAACCATACCTATATAAACCTAGTAATTCAAATTTACTTATCATTTCATTATATTCATTGGGGACATTCTCACCATCATCTGAACCACACATGAATAAAAAATATTTTCTCTATACAACATTATATTTTAAAAGAATACCATACTATTTATATGTAATGTAGATTCCATTAATTATTGATGTAAATGCCCCTTACACATTTTCCAAATGTTATTATTCTCTTCCATAAAGGAAAGGGAAGAATTATCCTTACTATACAGTATATATAAATTCATATTTTCTCTATATATTCAATAGGGAACGTACATATTTCCCTTTGATTATAAAATCGATAAAGTTGAATATCACTTCTACGTTTGAGTTAAATAATTTAATTATGTACCATATATTTTTTTTATACAATATATATAAGGATTACATTAATATTTTCCAATTTATCTCCATCAATTTTAATTTCTAATACATTCAATTTCTAATGATATATCAATAGAAAAATAAATTTTCAAACTCACTCATATGGAAATATTCCTCAATAAATATGTGTTCCCTATCAGGTGTGAAGACAACCCACTTTCATTGATCCAAATGATTTAATAATATCTTTTAGTAAAATAAAATGTTAATGGAATACCATTATACTTATTCCTTACTTACTACCAAGACACTCTAAATAGACCTAATTCATTTGTGGGATATTATTTTATTTATTACAATACTACATACATAGAATTCATTCACCTCTCAATATAGACACATTTTCTCCGATAGAATATTGCTCATTATCCCCATATCTAATCCCCATGGACATCAATATATTTTGTATTCCCTCATTATTCAAATATGATCAACAAATTTATAAATAGAGTTAGAATAATACTATAAATATCCCTAGATGATACATATTATTTAATATATGGGAAGTATTTTCATTATTCTATGACATATTAATAGTTCCAAAACATTTAGAAATATTTATTCCACCTCACAAGACTTCATGGTGTGACTTAAATAGAATAAAATTTTCCATTTTGGGGGGATAATTTTCCTTCCCTATGACAAAATGTTCTCTTCTTCTCGATAACACTATAGTTATTGATAAACCATAGACGATTAAGAGTTTTCCATATCATATGTATTTGCTTATTTTTTTTAATTTATTGGGTTTTTATATTTAATTATAAAAAAGAATTATAATTTTATCCATGATATTGTGTATTTGACATTCAAAACCTTTTCAATACCCATAGTTCCTATTTTATATATTTAATTAAAATATTTATTTGAGATATTTCAAAAATGATATTTATTCTTCGAACAAGTAATTTTGATTGTAGATTTAATCTATTTCATTAATGAGGCCACTTGTATATATAGAAATTTAATCAACATTATATGTTAAAAACAGTATAGTTATTAATTTCTATATCATTATCTTCAAAAATCTACATTAAAAGCATAAAATATCGAGGAAATTTTGGCCTATAAATTTGAACATACTAAAATAATTATAATTGAGTTATTTTCACTAAGTGTTTTCAGACATATGCAGAGGAATCGTTAATTATTATTTAATTTCCATATATATGTTCCATTAATATTATAACTCCTTGAGTAAACTTTTTATTTCAACTTTGAGGTTGAAAAATCATTCTAGTTTATTTTCAACTATTTATAGATATAGATATTTTTATTTATTTCAAAAAATATCCTTCAAATATAACATAAAATTTATCTCACTATCATTAACTAACATCATATCATCATCTTATTCCATACACTATGAGCACTTCCATAGAATCATAAATACATATGCGTTAATATATTTGATGTTTCATTTAAAAAACAAGAAAAATCAATATTTATGGGTTAATAATGTCTATCATCAACAAATTTTAGTCTCCATATTCCCATTGTGGAAATATTATTGTCCATAATACATATAAATTAAGAAAGATATAGTTTTTAATCAAAAATTCCTTTAACTCATATGAATTCTCATTCCTAAAGGACATATATGTTTTATATTCATCCTCATATATGTCATTTGAAACATGTTTTTTATGTTTTTTATGGAATGTAATGATATATAATTAGATTAATGAATAAAAATTCCTTTCAGTTTCGCATGAATCTCTTAAAAAAGATAACTACTTTTAATTAATTAATTTATCATTTTATATGATTTCATTATTCAATATGTGACACTATTATATATTACAATATTTCAATATAATTATTATTTTCATCATAATATAGAATACCATGAATCAATCTAATATTTCCTGAATGGGAATAAAAATATAAATAATTTATTAATGAAATCATACATATTTTCATTAGGGTATAACATCAAATCAATGATATTTTTACTAGACACATTGATATTTCACCTATAAAATTTCAATCTCCATCATAGATATTTCCTAGTTGTTCAAAAAGAAAAATTAGATATACATGAAATTAATTCAATATAAATATTATTTCACAATGTTTTAGATAAATAATTTTCAACCATTACACTATCATTAAGTTAATTAATGTATAAATTATTTAATTAAAAAACCATCGGATCATAGATATTCAATCCATTTATTTTATAATATGAATAATTATGTCAATGTGATCGTATATTTAATATTATTTTATTCAACAAAATCATGAAATTTATCGCATCATTGAGATTGAATCATTTAATGTCATTTTATTTCTCCATGCTTAATCTCAATGAAAGGAATATTTACCATGACTTATCTTTGTGGATTTTAATACACTTGTTACATACTCCTACTACGTGAAATATTAAATGGGTTGTTAATTATCGTTCTAATTCTTACCTCAATATCAAATAGATCATATCCTTATATTTGTAATAAGTTGGTAAATCCATATATTGAAATTAAAAATCAAAATCATCATAAATGTTGTATGAAATTTCAGTGAAATGATAATTTCAGTTGCATCACCATAAAAGTATATATCTTTAAATCATATATTAAAAATGTTATAGTTTAAAAAAAGGTGGTACTAAATATATGTGATTAAATGATTATATATCAGTATCACTATAAAATCATTATAAATCACATCAAAGGCTTCATCTATTATAGATTTCATTTGTAGAAAAATAATTAATACTCTAAATGATAAAATTGTGTATGATTTTTATGAAATGGTTTACATAAATTTTTTTTAGTTATCAATTTAAAAATTTTAGACTATTGTAAAAAAATCCCTAACTAATATTCTCCAACCACAACAATAAGGTGATATCCCCTCTATGTTTTTCTTATTATCAATTAAAAACATGAATGGATCTTCCACAATTCACAATAACTCAGATTTCATGTTACCATGGATGAGGATTTAAAAGATTTGTTGGTCACAAATCCTATAAACCATAGTGATTTAATCACAGAATATGACATTAGTCAAGAATGAAAATTTCTGAACTTCATCAGGGTTCATAAAACAATTGTTTTGGAAGATGTTTTACGACATTGTTCAATTCTCTTAAATACAAAACTATCAATATAGAAAATGTTATATTCTATTAAATAGAAATCATTTTTTAGAATCATATGTCAATGTCAAATCAAATTATAAACCACACATTGAAAAGAATCCTTACATTATGGAAATATGATATAATAATCAATTACTGTAACACAAAATTCATCAATCAAGGAACTTGGGTTCCATTAAAGGGACATTTAAATCCAAACGTACATGATGTGTATTTAAAATTAGAATAAAATATATGGAAATGTATCTTTTGAATATCATATGTTCTTATGGAGGGAGAACGATAACTGGAGAGTGAACAAATCCTTGAAAACTAGTTAGATCTGTTATATTGATGAAATAACTCTTCACACTATGTTAATGTATAATAGTTCATGGTAGTCACCTTATTCAAAATTATTTATTATAAATATATTTCTATATTTATATATCAGTTCATAGAAAAAGGAATAGAGGTACCTGATGGGGTCAGATGAATCTTATATCCTTAGGTTCCCAAAGATGATATTTTAATTCCATTATCATTATTGCGACTATATGATAAAGTAGAATAGAAGTTATCTCTATTATATGTAATATTGTTTTATCAATATTCCACCTCTCCTTCATATGTTTATGAAATTAATATTTAAAGAGGTGTACCACAAGACATAATATCTGATACTCCACTAACTATTCTAATCTACAATCAAATCTAGAAATTTCATTAAATTAGTTATGAAACTCCCATAATCATTCCAGGTTTTAAATGCTTAGAATATCCACTATCAATAATGTACAAAATAAATACTATATTGAGATTAAACCATAACCTAACATTGATTGAAAACAATATGATAAATAAAATTGATTAACAAGACCATTCAAAAAATCATCAGAGGTCATCATGAAATTAGATGGGGAATAATAGATATATTCATATGTTTCAATGAAAATAACAAAAGAATTAAATTTCATAATATTATTTAATAACTATCCCAGTGGGGAATAAATGAATATCATATTTAATGAAAAAACATTATTTAATTTTATAAGAGATAAGTTTCTTTGAAATAAAAAATGACAAGAATATATTTTATGAAACTATTCAATAGTAATATGAGATAATAATAATATATTATATATCATATTATAAGTTTTGTTCAATATAATAGATATAATTTTTTAACTAAAATGACCCTTCCCATTTCTTGACAATAACATACTATTGATATTCTGTCTATGAAAAATATAATGAAAATACATTTGTTAACAACATGCCTATATCCTCATCTATTTATACCTACATGTTGATGAATTTATCTATCAACTATATACAAGACTATAAATTATATTCTTGAGTATACTATGGACACTAATCAATTCTCGAATAAATGTTTATGTATAAAATATATATGGATGATGGAACTAGGAAAATTTATAGAGACATTTCCTTAATTGGAAAATATGGTTTACTTTTCATTTGGAATAGATAGTAATAAAACACTAGAGGGATCAATGTAATCAGTGTAGGAGGATAACCTCTATCAATAGTATCCTAAAACGGACCACCGTGACTCATTTATTCTTGATTCATCTTCTATCCAAATGAAGATTAGTCACCTATTCTATGATCGTGAAGTAACCCAATTGTATCATAAAATTATACATAACCTATCATAGATTTCATATATTACATTAAAACCACAATTCATTTATATTGATTGAATAAAATCACTCATTTTTTCATAGCCTCTGTAAACCTATTACAATATTTTTTTATTTAATTATTTATCCTTTTTATATATGGTCTGGAATTAATGAAATTAGAAAATTTATTTTCACACCCTATCTCTATCCTAATCCCAAAATTTTTCAAAAAAATAAAAAATTTAAATGATTAATGTATTGTGAGAGAATTACACAATTAATGGATCTAGAAGACCTTTTGAGGTCAACAACTATTATTTCATAGCTATTTTAACTACATACATTAAAGAATTGGATTCCATTCTAAGTGTTATTGTTTAAATCATTCCATATTTTTCTTAGGAGTTTCAATTATATCAATAGTATGATGGATTCATTTGATACATTCCGATACTAAATATAGAGATTCATTACCCTGAATGATAAAGGAATAAAATGAAATTTATTTTTTCAATAAATCAATATTAGTCCACTACCTTAAATTTACTGCCTTCATTATAGTCCTTAGTAATAATCATGCTCCTCTATAGACTATTTGGAGCCCGAGATGGTGGATAATGACAATTAGTGAGTTATTTCATGTCAAATAATTTTTATCATGGTGAACAAATTTATATTTTAATATAGAATCATATTGAATCCAATATCAAAATATAGAATCATAATTTGTAATAACGAATCCTTTTTAATGGTTATAATATTTATATACAATGATTACTTATTATTTATTACAAAATAGTTATAAAATCTAAAAAATAATTGAAAAGTATTACACAATATTATATTAAAAATATACAATAAAAATATAGTTAACAATAAGAGAAATTTGATTTTTTACACAAATGAATCACTTGTGGACTTATATAAATCTTATCATCACAAATAAATAAGTATGAAAATTTAATTTATTTATTATTTAAATTCAAATTTTCTTATATAAACTACTTATTCTCGTAATTAATCAATCAATTGCTCACAAAAAACCATTTTTTTGGGAATTATACAAATAATTAAATATTAGTTCCCACCCTTAAATCCTAAGTGTCAAAATACATTGTTATAGATTAAAATGAAAAAAATACTCAAAATACGATGGAAACATATGAATAAACCATTACTATATACACAAGCATATATTTTATTAAAAGACTATATTATAATATTCTTATCTCTTGGACTATCCTAGAACCAAAATCCATTGATATGTTATAATATAAAATTCAAATGACCAGATCTACATTCATAGGTTTTGACATAAATCACTATATTTCCTCAAACACACATCCAAATCAGTAGAATCTATCAAGAACATAATGGTATAAATAAAATATTTTGATAAGTGTTTTTCTAAATTTTATATTTAAATTATGTTATTAATAAATTTTAGTGAATATAAGGCATGAAAAATTAATATATTAGACATTCAATACTTATAAAACATATTTAATAAGCGTACCCATTATAGTTTTATTCTAATATAAATAAAAAGTTCATATTTTTTTATACACAATGAAAACTACCATCAATGCATTATATTCTATCCTCTAAGAAAAACTATTGTAAAACCTAGATGCATAAAACCCAAAAGAAAAATTAAAATATCTCTAGAATTGAGTAAATGGAATCAGAAATATAATATATCAATAAATGGTGAACCAATATTTTCAAAGGCCACCTCTATATTATATGGCCATCACTATATCCAAAAAATTTATCCCAGAACCCAACTAATTGATTTAGTAACCATTAGGTGTTTGGAAATTACCATTACTTTGATAAATAATAAAGAGATACACCTATATCCGATGGGGTAACATGAGATTTATGAGTTCAGTATACCCAGTTGGAAGACACCCCATAAACATTTCCTATCAGTAATATGACCTTATACATTATATAGTATTGTAAAGAATGAATTTAACAATAATAAATCCATAATCCATTTATATCAAATGTATTTAAAGAAAATAATCTACCATAAGTAAAAATTACTAAATTCATGATAATCCATGGTGGAAACAGAAAACACATACATTGATCCATATGCGGATAAAATGGCTATTGAAAAATTGTATAACTAATTGTGTTTTGGATTAATTTTTATATATGGGAAGGATTAAAATAATAATGCACCAAGATTAACCCTAATATATTTAATTGAAGAAAAAAATATCGAGTCCCCTTTGTGACACAAAATATATCCTTAGTATATATCATCAATATACAATGGGTCAACAATAATGTTAAATAAAATATATGTCCCCAACTTTTATTTATGTAATTCATATAACAAATACATATTGAAAAAAATTATATGACAAACAAACATTATTCCAATTTTCATTATCAAATGACAATGAATAATTAATATGGAGAAACAAATTATCCAAATTTAGAATAAAAAAGATTAAATATTTTCATAGGAATAATAAATTCAAAAATATATACCAAAATTAATTTTTGATAATTTCTTTTTGTAATTAATATAATAAAAATAAAATTGTTTTCCCTCAAACCCATGATACTTCTAACAAATAAAAGAAAATAATATTTGAGAGAGAGTAGGGATCATTTGTTAAGTATCATATTGAACTATTTTTGAAAATATATGTATACAAGAGATGTCAATCCAGGGTGAATTTGAGAAAACAATAATATGTGAATCATGTTAATTTTCATTGTACTATCATAATTTTAAAATAAAGTAGAATAAATAGTTTACCTAACTTATAAAATCTAAGTACTAGATCCTATGACATCATGGATAGGATATTTATCATGATTAGAAAATAAAGTAACATAATGATTAATAGGATAATGAAGATAGAAGTAGGGGATACTATGAGAGTGTTATATCATTGAAATTAAGATTTACTGTTACATAATATTTATGAATATAATTAAATATACTATTTTTACCATTAGTAAATTCTAGGATTCTAGAACCAAATAAAATAATATTAAAAAATATATAGATCCATTAGTGGGACCAAAAAAATATATTTCAGATTACCTTTTATAAAGGACTCGAAACCACATAGAAATTATAATTTTAGGAATTTCATTGTTGAGGTGAAATGTAGAATCCACATGTACATATATTTCATGAGAAAATATAATCTTTTGAGTGAGAAGGTTCATTACATTTCACATATTCAATTTTTATTCACGGTGATGCATTATTTCTTCTTCCATTATAGATGAGATTCATTATTATAGTAATGTAGTTCCTCTACCCCCTCATCAAAATTTCCTTACATGATCATTTTTATATAGGAATAATCATCATGTTATACCATCTGGTTATCTAGTTTTACCATTTATATCATTATATAGCATGACTGCCTATTTAGTTTCTTTTCCTCTCATTTGGATATTAATACTTATAATAATTCATATTATGTTATACAATTTACATATAATTGAACTCCACTATTGTCAATGATGGAATTGTCTCCCAACATACTTTTTCAAGGCCCTCATTCCTAGTCATCAGCCTCTGGTGTTATGGGAGGGATGCATGAGGACTTTTTTACTACCATCATGGAACACAAATGAGTGTCATTCTAGGTGGTATTCTACAACCGCACACTCATAAATGAAAAAAAATTATTTGAAAATTAAATTGTAAACATGTAAAGAATGTCTAAAATAATTTAAAATATCTCTAATCCAAAAATTCCTCTCATTATTTATAAGTCAAAAAATATTCTCTTATGATTTTTTAAGAATAATTGAGTGATTAACTTTGGAAGATAACGTCTTTTCAATTAATTTCCCTTATAAATATCATATCAAAGAAGTGAGTTTTAATCAAATGAATCGATTATGGGTATTCCCTATAAATAGATATTAAACAAGTTGAAATAAAACATAAGACACTAAAAATTAATTTATCATAGAATATGAGGATTAAATAATCAAAATGTATATTTTTAACCCAATGAATAGAAATTTGATTAAGAATTCCGTCCCACATTGTAACGAGTTAAATATAAGGCACTATAAAAGTAGTAATTAATAAAATAATCATTGAATACCAATAAAATAATGATATTAATGATATGATTTATAAAATGGAAGTATATACAACCTAAAAAATGAAAGTAGTTTTGAATGAGTAATATATCTCACATAAGTAAAAATTGAGATGAAAAACCCTTACCTCGCATTCAACATCCTTTTAATGTGTTCAATCCTCTTATTGGATATCACCTCCTTGAACGACACCAATAAGAACTGATATTTTTTCATTTGGTGAGAGAAATAGCATTTGAAAATATGGAGAGTGAGGAGTAGAGGTTTAGGAAGATATTTTTGGAAATTCATGTAATTTGAGGAGAAATGGAAGGGGGGTTGAGGTTTTGTTTTTATATATGAGGAGGGGTTGTTTTAAGTGATTAAGTAATTATTATTTTATATTTAATGCCAAACACATTGAGATAGAATTCATTTCCACGAAGTGTTTTCTCATAATAAATGTTTTGAAGGATTTTATGGTCATAATATATATCAACCACACATTTAATTTTTTATATATTATTTATTTAAGACATTACCATCAAACATTATATTTCATCACAATTTTACCTATACCTTGGTAAATATTTTGTTCCATTAAAAATGTTTAATGCCAAATTAAAAAGAATAAAACAAAACATAGAACATATGTTTTAAAATACAGAATCCATTTTACCTAATTAAATTCATAGAAAATGAGAAAGTTTATTTAAAAATAAAACTGTAGACATAGCAATGAAGTATGCTTTTTAATGAGAAAAAGATCAATATCTATATTGTTTTTATATCCAATTACAATGTAATTTTTCTATTATGAACTATATTTAATAATTAATTTATAATTTAAATGTTATAAACTAATAAAAAATTAAAATATAATCAAACTATACAACAAAAATTAGAGAAAAATCTGGTTTCAATTAAAATTTTGTATATTTCACTATTCGTCGAAAAATGAAATTTATTTGAAAAATAACAAAATATTATGATAATATAATTTTGATATAAATATTTAGAATATGAATTATATTTTTTATACAAAATTTATAAATGTGTCAAAATTTATATTTAATGTAGGCGATATATAAAATGTCATAAAAATTTTCTTTTTTGGAAATATAGATTTTATGCTTAAAATCGGATTTATTCCTATCATAATACTATCATAAATATTTAAAAAATTTAAAAATATATTTCTGAGTATATAAAATATATATTTCATTAATAAAATTATTTATTGTTTATTAATTTATTTTAATAATACAAATATTTTAAAAAAAAAATTATTCTAAAACAACCTGGGATGTTACTATGGGGAATCATAAATAATCTGAATAAAGTGGATAAAACTATCTAAGAACATGGAATATTTACCCAAATCTGGTACACCAAGTGGTTCCAAAAGTAGAACTATAGGAGGAACTATTGGATTCCTAAGCCCCACTACCTCTAGTGCTTGGTTTTAAGGACCCTCGTGGAGTTTTTCATAGTGGTATCTCTCTAAAATTCCATATACAGACCATTAAAAAAAATAGAAAAATAGAAAATCATATATAATCCAATAGTACGTGGGGGGATACAGCCTAAAAAAATCCACACCCCACTTCATGATCTTAATTTTAGGACTGGGTAAACGAAACAACTCTAAAAACCACCAGAGACACTGCCTTCTTCTAACCCTAATGTTGTGTCTTATTCTACGTCTATGTTTTCACAATTCCATATCATTTAAATTCATACTAATTTTTAAACATATCAGTAAATGGATTCACCAAATGGGTCACCACTTATGACCCATAAGGACCATACACCTCATGAGATGAATTGTGATGTCCACTTAATCTAAACCACAACACATCCTAGCAGATGTGACCAATGGTCCATGAATCAATGGGACATAATGACCAAATTCGAGTGTATTTTGTATCCCATGATAGAATAAACTATTTCAATTATTATAATAGCACCACGTACCACTAAATTTTTTAATTTCACTTAGAAAATCATGTGTTAAACAATAGTTATATAACAAAAAGCATATATAATAATGCCATGTTGTTAGGAAATGCATCCTATATGACATAGAATATGAATCTTTTAATGTGCCTAAACTGATGAATTTAATTTCACAACATCATTTCATTTTAGAAAGTAAAATAAATGATCATAAAGAACACAATACATAATTTTTCCACCAATGGTGGAATGAAATCAACTGTAATAGTCAAAATCCTGCAAATCACATACCATTCCAGGAAATTTTTGTTTTACCATATGTGGGTTAACTACTCCCTAGAAACTATAATTATCAAATTTTAATAACATATTAATATATTGTAAATTATCTCCAAATACTAAAGATAGAAATAAAAAAAACTTTGATAGCACAAAGTAATGTCCTAATTGGGGTTCCATTAAATGGTTATATGATCTAGTTGGGTACATGGATTCATGTGAACCTACAAATATTCCAAAGGCTTACTACTACCATAGAGGTCCTAGTGCATGTCTCTATAGACACTATTCCCCCATCTAAGAGTGTAACTAAATATTTTGAAAAAATTATTAAATAGTGGAATAATAATACATGTCATAGAATGAAAATAAAACACCAATACAATTGTAATAATGATAAAGGAAAAAATTAGTTATTTACAATATGGTGATCATGTACTTTATTTATATGAATGATAAAAAATACATGGTACTAGGGAACATGTAGAATACAAGTATAAAATTGGAAAAAATCAAATAATATCTATAAGGACCTGGGAATAAACATTACATAATCTTGAATTAAATGAATAATTCACATTGAGGATCTCTTCAGGTTTAGAGTTTTAGAGAATTAGGCCATAACTATTACATAACAACTTTAATATTACAAGTAGACACTACTACTCAGTATCCATTTTTTTTACAAAGCATGACTCTTAAAAAGAAACTTTTCCAGTTCCATATTTTTGACAACATAACTTTTCCATGATCTCATCCTTAACCCTATTCATCTTTATGTCCTCTGGAAAACATTTCAAAAACATGGGATGAGTATAAAAAGCTCAGTAAGGGATACACAATGAAGGAAAACTATTAGTTTTCCAAAACGATAAGTAAACCATAAATACTTTAACATAAGTAATACTTTTCACCTTTATGAAGTAGTAAATAATCTTCACTACATAAAAGATCATTACTTACCCTTTTGTAACCAAAATATTACCATAAAACCCATATAAAGAACAAATAAAATATAAAGGTAACTTGGTACATGAACATACATAAATGGAATAACCATACGGTCGACTACCACACGTATCACTAAATGGAATAGCCACACAGCTAACTTCCATACACAATGCATTGGAGGTTATAACGTAACCACTCGTCCTAGTATTCATGGAACCACCCGTCATTTGGTTAATCACATAACCACCTGTCAAATGTCCAAGTACCATCATAAAACATAAAATATTTCAAATGTAAACATTTATCTAATAATATTTCTTTTTCAATCACAAGAGTTCATTTCATGATATTGAAATAATCAATCCATTTTCAAAAACCATTTAAAAAAAGATTTTTGAATCAAAGTGTCACATACCAATTTAAAGCATTTAATGGAATAATAATTTCAAAACATTAATTTACATTTAAATAAATACTCAAAAACATTATTAAAATGTGGACATTAAAGATAATGATTTAGAATAATAAATCATTAAAACATTTAAAAATGATATTTTTGTTAAAGAGTTTTTAACAAAATGAGAGACTCGTGAATAGAAATAATTGTCGAATAAAATTTAATCAGAACTTTATAATATCATGAAAATAAAGGTATTAATGATATAATATGTCAAATGACATTATATACACCATATAAGAGGAAATTGGTGCATAACAAAAATGAATTCTCAATGGAAATGTTAATTGAGATGAAATCCTTTATAAAGATGGTATATTTAAATTAAGGCTAAATCAATGTCATAATTATGTGTGAAAAATATAAACACACCCAATATAAGTGGGTATTATGTGTAAAACAATCATAGGTCATTCACACATATTCATAGGATGACATATTCAATAAGTACAAGTCGAGCCCAAATAATTGAAATTGGGTTAAGAGGTTCCCTTGTAAAAACTCGACTGCCTAACGGCGTCACATTAAAATTTTAAAAAATGTGTTGATGAGATAAAAATGGGAATCTCATCACTTGGATATAAAATTTAATTAAATAAGGATATAGAAGAACATATCCCAACATAATAATATGTTAATTAAAAGACATAACAAAAAGAAGTCTTTTATAAAGAGAGGAGGGTGAAGGGTTCCCTTACCGATTTGGTAACGTACAAAACATACACCACATGAAGAAGGATCATACAATGAAGATGTAAATATTCATAAATGAAATTATATTACACAAAGAGTAAAATCATGGGAAGTACATATACCACACAAAAGGAAATAGTGGCTAATATAGCATGAATCTCACGAGAAAAAAATGTGAGATGGAACCCTTTACCACGATGTAATCAACTGGGTCGTATGAAAAAAAGTTAATAACCACCAAATGATTCACAGAATAACATGAATATAAGAGAATCATGACAATATATATCAATTGGAAGTACACAATACACCCCATTCAATGAATAAGTTTGGAATAATGGAAATCTAACTGAATTGAAAGTGAGATAAGAAAATCCCTTACTCGTTGTCCGACTTGACACGTTCGTTCTTTAGTCTCCTGAATAATACAATAATGTTAATTTATACTTTCTTAAGAACAATTTTCAAGTTTATTATTCCTTTTATATAACTTATTAGCATGTCATAAACATTATGTAATCATTTAAGTTAATAACGTTCATTTTGTCGATATTTGGTACTTGAGTCAAAAATTAACAACTTATATTTACAAGTTGTCCATGTGGTCAATAGTCCATTATATCCAGAATGATATTCATGATTTAAATATCATATATATCATATATATTCAGTATATACGTGTATTTATAATAGTACCTAACATTTGTAGGTATGAAATGAAATGCACCGTTCACGGAGACGGTAAGCTATACGTACGAATGAACGCTACTTTCATTTCTATTTATTATTTTAATGTAATTAAAACATAATTATACATAGGACTATTATAATTACAGTATAATATCATATATAATATCATCAACACTATCCATTATACATCCCCCATAAGGCATTAACGAGTCACATCACTTTATGGGCGCGGTAGTCCGCGCTTCCTCAAATGAGATTGTCGTATTTACCCACTATGGAAACCATAAAGGCGGGATATAAAATAAAATTACAGAATAATAAAGAAATCATAAAAATAATATATATCATTTTTAAATATAGTTCCATCATAATGGCCAACATGAGAGGTGGTAGGATGTAATTGAATAATCATCGTTTCGTGAGGCGTTAGTTTTCCATCCACAGAAACATTATGTTCATCATCCATTAGATAGAGTTGTGTGTAATTTTATTAATATTACTTATCATAAAAACATTCTTGTATATTTAGGATACTGGTGTTGTTAGAAAATAATGGAAATAAAAAGAGTTTAGGGGTTGGAGAAGTAAAATAAAAGAAAACAATTTAAGAGAAATGGTTACCTTTAATTTGGGTTACTCTCTGGTTAAGGTAAGGATTCTAGGAGGAGGATAGGGATTTCAGGAGTTTAATTGGGCAGAGTTTGGACCAGGAAAATGGCTTGAGAGGTGTGAGGAATTGGATTGAAATGGTCACCTTTTATAAGGGACTGGAGGGGCTCTTTAGGAAAGTGTGAAAACATTATTTTATTATATAGCTATTCGGTTTCTAATGGTCCAAAAATCATTAAGGTTGAAGATAAGATGAATCATATTCGAAGTAAAATCATCCAATCATAATTGGACATGTTTTGGATAATATTTTAATCATTATAATCTTATTTATTTAAATCATTTATTAATGAGGTAAATACTACATCATTATTGTGTCATGAATAATATAATTTATTATATATCTAAAAATTATAAAAAAAATACTATAATGTAGGAATGATATTTACATTTCTAAAAAATATTTATAGTCTAAAAGATAATTTATATATCCCCTTCTAAGAATTAATTTTCTAAAAGATATTTGCTTTTTTCATTTTTTTCTTTACTTTAAGTTAATTAATCTAAATTGTCATTATCACTACCTAGTGGCTCAATGGGGACCCAAAATCGTCCCAAATATTCCCATGGTCGTTAATGACTCAACCAATAAGGATTGGAAAAGTGTTAAGGTAATTTTTAATTATTGTAATATTCTTTTTACCATGAATTATACTATTTACCGTTAACCGCGGTAAATAAAAGTCAAAAGATATTATTCACCAAAAATTATTTTCATCTTATTGAACCAAATTTTACTTCTTGATAACAACCATTTATGTAGTATTTTCTAAATTCAATTGAAAAAAGTGGTAAAATTTCATTTAATTGAAAATTTCATTTTTTCACTACTACTAATTGGTTTCACTATTCATCAAAAATTGATGTTTTTCAGAAAAATTCAAAAAATTCAGCCTAAGATATATTTGATTTTCCGAATTAAATTTTTTTTTATTTTCTGACAAATTCAAAACATAGAAGTGGCATTAATAGTTTTTAAAATTATTTCCCATAGATAAAACAAATATCATGTTTTTATGAAACAATAACTATCAAAAGATTGATACTTGTTTATGTCCAATTTTAAAGTGAAATTAACTCTAATGTCCAAAATTGGATTAAATGGTAAAAATATATTCTAATTACACATAAAAAAATTAAAAATATAATCTAACCATATAAATAAATTAAATTAAAAGGCACTTTTGAATTAAAATACAATATTTTTCACTATTCAAAAAAATGAACTTTATCAGAAAAATACCAAAAAATTACCCAAAGTAAATTTTTTGTTCCCCAATCTAAAGAAATATTTTATTTGGTCAATTAGAATGTATCAAAGTTACCAAAACTAGATTTAAAGAGCTTTCTCCAATAAAAGGAGGTAAGTCGGCCTTTTAATGTAAATTATGCATAAAATTAGA
Source organism: Viscum album (assembly GCA_963277665.1). Classification (NCBI taxonomy): domain Eukaryota; kingdom Viridiplantae; phylum Streptophyta; class Magnoliopsida; order Santalales; family Viscaceae; genus Viscum; species Viscum album. The sequence continues at coordinate 1,510,412,657 of OY728127.1, read as the reverse complement.
TTCATTCATATTTTAAGCCTCTAACTTTTATTGGATAAATGTAAATACATTTAACAAATATGTATAATCATATAGTAGTTAGTTTTTTTCATTCCCACCCATACAACGACTAGGATTTAAATACCATTTAAAATAATAATATTATATTATTAGTGTTCAATGTATGATTTCAAAGAAACCCGTTGTTGCGTATCGGGTACGCTATCAAAAATTGAAACCCTTTTAAAGTAAAATTATGATTTAATTCAAAAATTAATATATATGAAAAGTCATATTATTTATTTACCTGGGATGTTACATCCTTCCCCCCTTTTGGGAATTATTTCCTCACAATTTTAAAAATTGGGCTTAGGAACTTCATGGAAAGCCCCACATCGGAAAAAGAGTAAATAAAACTATCAATTTAAAATAAAGGAAGAGAATTAAAAAGGCTACCCTAGACAACGGATACTAAGATTCCAGAAAAACATGTATATGGTGGAGAAAAAACCATCAAGTTCTGATGGAGAGTGAGAGAAAACATGTTTAGGAGAAATTTATCCACAAGAAAATCACAAAATTATGATATGTGTAAACGATATTTGATTCCCCAGTAGGAAATGTTAACATACAAATTTTTTTTGTTTTAAGTTACTTTTCATTGAGGAATTTATTTATGAGCTTAACTAAATCATAAGGAAACATACTTACTTGTCATGTAGACTTTCATCTCTTCCTAGATTTCTTACACAAACTCGTATTTTCACAAAAAGATGAGTATTTTGAATGACTTGTTCACATTAAGAGCGATATAATAAACATCAAGAGAATCACCTAATCTACAAAAGATGAACAATATATTTACCATGTCTTTAGAACATAACCAAAACCAAAATGGTCAGTACAAGATCGGATAATCCCTAAAAAGGATAATCTTTTACAAAAAGAAAAACTACTCTTAATATCCAAAATTGATCCAACAAAACCTAATTTTCATCAAAGACCATTCAATAAGAAGTTTTCCTTAAAATTCTTAAAATTAATCCAAACTAAGAATGAAACCCAAATCTCAAAAGGATTTGATCACATAGTCTTCCAAGATAAATATTAACATTTATCTACAATTAACATCAGTTAATATTAAAGTGTCATATTGAAAAGTAATTAACCAAATCACATATCCTCCATGATAGGTAAATCATTTCCATAGATAACCCAAAATCAACTTATTCTTGATTCATAAGACCATATAACTAAAAATAATATGCCATACTAATCAGGGACTTCACGTAGTCCAGTGGTAGTCTATAAATACCAGTCTCACTTTGGTTGTGGGTTCGATTCCCACAGCTTCGTCTGATGCGACGTATTGTCACATGGTTTGTGTGTAGTCCCTTTTCAAAAACTACATAATTTTATAACACTCCCAAAAATAGATAAATTCATCAAAATAACCATAACATATTTTAACCATAACGGTTATCTAATAACTATTTTTTCCATCCCAAAATGTATTAAATGGTAATTTCCTCAAATTCCAGGATCATATAAACCCAAATGGTTCTTTATCACTATATCCACAAAAGAGAAGATTATTATTCCTTTAATAAAATTTTCATATATCAAACATCAAGGTTACACGTACTATAAAAAGTCTTCTAATGTAATCCCATTATAAGAAGAGCCTTATTCTTTTAAGCAATTCACAATCCTAAATTATACCACAACTCTTGAATCCCTTTTATGTTGAATTCTTACTCATTCAACATTATTGATGATCCATTAAACATTCCTTTCTATCTTATTTGGAAATAATTCTTTCCTACAAAAAAATCACGAATCATATCCTAAGATTTCAATAATAGGAAAACATATGTTAATAAATAATCCATTCCTTTCATTGGTCATTGTCAGTTTCATCATCCTCAATCAGAATGGCAATAAGTATTGGTAAAAGAATATTTGTATGATCCTAGTGATCCCTTTCCCAAAACATCTTTGTAGGATATGTGTTTGAAAAATGACCATGCACACCACATTTAAAACATTCAATTGATCCATCGGAAAGGACTTATTTCCCTTTTCTAGAGTCAACTAGATGATTCATTTTTCCATGGAAGGTTCTTGGTTTATGAACTTCATTTCCACATCTATAGAATCTTTATGTCCCTTTTAAAAATTTTCTTAGGTGTTTCTTTCCACATATTTGAAACATAGGTTTTTGAACACACATACCTTTATTATTATTATCTGAACATCTGTAGGGATTTGTTTCTCGCATATACAAGGCCTTATAAAGATCAATAAGGTTCAGGTGGTCAATCATGACTCCAGATAGTTGGTTGAGAATAACCAAAAGTGTTATCTTTGCAACTCCCATATCATTCAGTTTCTCTTTCATAAAACCGTCATAGTTTTTTCACATCCACTGTTACTTTGGTGCCTGCTAGATCCAACAATTTACTAAAACCAAAAAGCTATGTGTGAGTATATTAGTAAAATCGTCATATAATAGCTTATGAGGAGGGTAAACACTAAGATATACTTATTCATGTTATCCTAAACTCATTCACTTTATCTAAAAAACTATGACTCTTTCTGAAATACTAACCATTATGGTAAAGTCACTATTGCTTAATGAATACCCTAACCTCTAAAGATATCTAAACCGACCTTTGATACCAACTATAAGGACACGAACTTAAACATAACATAATATTTAATTAAATGAATAATTCACATTGATGATCTTTTCAGGTTTAGTGTTTTAGAGAATTAGGCCATAACTATTATATAACAACTTGAATATTAAAAGTCAACACTACTACTCTGTATCCATTTTTTACAAAACATGACTACTAAAAAGAAACATGTCTAGTTCCATATTTTAGACATCATGAATTTTCCATGATCCTATCCTTGACCCTATTCATCTTTATTTCCTCTAGAAAACATTTCAAAAACATGGGATTTGAATAAAAAGAATAGTATGGGATACATAAAGAAGGAAAACTGTTAGTTTTTTAAAACAATAAGTAAACCATGAAAACATTTACATAAGTAATACTTTTCACCTTTATGAAGTACTAAATACTCTTCACTAAATAAAAGATCCTTACTTACCCTTTTGTAACCAAAAGATTACCATAAAACCAATATAAAGAACAAATAACATATAAAGGTAACTTGGGACATAAACATACTTAAATTGAATAACCATACGGTCGACTACAACAAGTATCACTAAATGGAATAGCCATACGACCAACTTCTATACCCAATGCATTAGAGGTTACAACGTAACCACCCATCTTGGTATTCACAGAATCACCCGTCATTTGGTTAATCACATAACCACACATAAAATGTCCAAGTACCATCATAAAACATAAAATATTTCAAATGTAAACATTTCTCTAATAATATTTCTTTTTCAATCACATGAAGTAATTTCATGATATTGAAATAATCAATCCATTTTCAAAAACCATTTAAAAAATGATTTTTGAATCAAAGTGTCCCATAAAACTTGGAATATTTTAATGGAATTATAATTTCAAAACATTAATGTCCATATAAAAAAATACTTAAAACCATTTTTAAAAAATGGAAATTAAAGAAAAATATTTATAATAATAAATCTTTAAAACATTTAAAAATGATATTTTTGTTAAAGAGTTTTTAACAAAGTGAGAGACTCTTGAATAAAAATAATTGTGGAATAAAATTTAATCATAACATTATAATATAATGAGAATAAAGGGATTCATGATATAATCTTTCATAGGACATCATATACACCATATAAGAGGAAATTGGTGCATAACAAAAATTAAATTCTCAATGTAAATGTAAATTGAGATGAAATCCTTTATAAAGATGGTATAATTAAATTAAGGATAAATAAATCTCATAATTATGTGTGAAAAATATAAATACACACAATATAAGTGTATATTAAGTGTAAAACAATCAGAGGTCACTCACACATATGCATCGGATGACATATTCAATATGTACAAGTTGAACCCAGATAATTGAAATTGGGTTAAGAGGTTCCCTTGTAAAAATTTGACAGCCTAACAACATCACTTTAAAATTCAGAAAATGAGTTGATGAGATAAAAAAGGGAATCCCATCACTTGGATATAAATTTTACATCAATAAGGATATTGAAGAATATATCCGAACATAATAAAGTGTAAATTAGAAGACATAACAAAAAGTAGTCTTTTATAAAGAGAGGAGGGTGAAAGGTTCCCATACCGATTTGGTAATGTAAAAAACATACAACACACAAATAAGGATCATAAAATGAACAAGTAAATACTCATAAATGAAATTATATTACAAAAAGAGTAAAATCATGGTCAGTACATACACCATACAAAAGAAAATAGTGGCAAATATAGCATGAATCTCATAGAATAAAAAGTGAGATGAAACCCTTCACCACATTGTAATCATCTGGGTCGTATGACCAAAAGTTAATAACCACCAAATTATTCACAGAATAACATGAATATAAAGATAATCATGATAATATATATCAATTTTAAGTACAAAATACACCACATTCAACGAATAAGTGTTGAACAATGGAAATCTAATGTAATTGAAAGTGAGATAAGAAAATCCCTTACCTTGTTGTCTGACTTGACCCATTCGTTATTTAATCTCCCGAATAATAAAGTAATGTTAATTTATAAATTCTTAAGAACATTTTTCAATTTTATTATTCATTTTATATAACTTATTACCATGTTATAAAATTATTTAATCATTTAAGTTAATAACGTTCATTTTGTCGATATTTGGTACTTGAGTAAAAAATGAACCCCTTATATTTACAAGTTGTCCATGTGGTCAATAGTCCATTATATCCAAAATGATATTAATTATTTAAATATCAAATATATCATATATGTTCATTATATAGATGTATTTATAATAGTACATATCATTTGTAGGTATGAAATGAAATGCACCATTCATGGAGACGGTAAGCCGTACGTACGCATGAATGCTACTTTGATTTCTATTTATTATATTAATGGAATAAAAAAATAATTATACATAGGTATATTATAATTCCAGTATAATATCATATATAATATCATTAACAATATCCTTTATTCATCCCATATAATTCATTAACGAGTCACATCACTTTAAGGGGGCGGTAGTCCGTGCTTCCTCAAATGAGATTATCGTACTTACCCACTATGGAAACCATAAAGGCGTGCTATAAAAGGAAATTACAAGAAGCATAAAGAAATCATAAACATAATATATATCATTTATAAATAAATTTCCATCATAATGGCCACCATGAGAGGCGGTAAGATGTAATTGAACAATCATCGTTTCGTGAGGCATTAGTTTTCCATCCACAGAAACATTATGTTATTCATCCATTAGATGGAGTTGTGTGTAAGTGTAGTTTGAATAATTATAATAACAACATTATAGTATATTTAGGATACTATTTTTTTTACAAAATAATGGAAATAAAAAGAGTTTAGGTTTTGGAGAAGTAAAATAAAAGAAAACAATTTAAGAGAAACTGTTACCTTTAATTTGGGTAACTCTATTTGGTTTAAACCAATGGACTTATTGAAGTGCCTTCTGCCTAAGGAAATGATTTTAGAAGGAGTATAGGGATGTAGGTAATTAATTGGTCAGAGTTTGGACCATCCAAATGGCTTGAGAGGTGTGAGGAATTGGATAGAAATGGTCTTTTTTTATAAGGGAGAGGAGGGGCTCTTTAGGAATGTGTGAAAACATTATTTTATTATATAATTATATTCGGTTTCTAATGGTCCAAAAATCATTAAGGTAGAAGATAATATGACTCATATTCTAAATAAAATCATCCAATAATAATTGGACATGTTTTGGATAATATTTTAATCATTATAATCTTATTTATTTAAATCATTTATTAATGTGAAAATACTGCATCATTATTGTGTCATGCATAATATAATTTATTAAATGTCTAAAAATTATAAAAAAATAATATAATGTAGTAAATATTATCATATTTCCAATGATTATTTATAGTCAAAATGTTAATTTAAATGACCCCTTCTAAAACTTAATTTAATAAAAGATATTTTCTTTTGTCATTTTTGTTTTTACTTTATGTTAATTAATCTAAATTGCCATTATCACTCCCATGTGGGTCAATGGGGTCCCCAAATCGACCCAATGATGCCCATGGTCGTTAGTGACACAAAAAATATGGTTTGGACAAGTGTTAAGGTAATTTTGAATTATTATAATATTCTTTTTACCTTACCTTACCCAATTTATCTTTAACCGCGGTAAATAAAAGTCAAAAGATACTATTCACCAAAAATTATTTTCATCTTATTGAACCAAATTTTACTTCTTGACAACAACCATGTATTTATGATTTTAAAAATTCAATTCACAGAAGTAGTAAAATTTCATTTAAATGAAAAATTCAGTTTTTTAACCACCACTAAGTGGTTTCACTATTCATAAAAGATTGATGTTTTTCTGAAAAATACCAAAAATTCAGCCCAAGATATATTTGATATTATGAATTCAAAAATGATTTCCATTTTGAAAAATTCAAAACATAGAAGTATCATTAATTAATTTTAAAATTAATTCCCATTGATAAAACAAATAGCATGTTTTTTTGAAACAATAACTATCAAAAGATTGATAGTTGTTTATGTCCAATTTCAAAGTTAAATTAACTACAATGACCAAGATTGGATTAAATGGTAAAAAATATATTCTAATTACACGTTAAAAACAAATAAAAAGATAATCTAACCATATAAATAAATTTTATTGAAAGACACTTTTGAATTAAAATACAAAATTTTCACTATTCATAAATAAATGAACTTTATTAGAAAAATACCAAAAAATTACCCAAAGTAAAATTTGATGTCCAAATTCTAAAGAAAGATTTTATTTGGTCAATTATAATGAATCAAATTAACCAAAACTAGATTTAAATAGGGTTCTCCAACAAAAGGCAGTAAACTGGCCTTTTAATGTAAATTATGCTTAAAATTAGATTCATTCATATTTTAAGCTACTAACATTTATTGGATAAATGAAAATACATTTAACAAACATGTATAATCATATTTTAGTTAGTTTTTTCATTCCCACCAATAAAACAGATAGGAGTTAACTACTAATTAAAATAATAATATTATATTATTAGTGTGCAACGTAAGATTTCAAAGAAACCCATTGTTGCGTATCGAGTACGCTATCGAACATATCAACCCTTTTAAAGTAAAATTAATATTTAATTCATAAATTAATAAATATGAAAAAGTCATATTTTTTATTTACCTGGGATGTTACAATATCTTTCTCAAGATAAGAAAATTCTCCTTGGTTTGTCATCTGATCTCATGCTCTTATGCAATTATAAAATCAAGCTTCGAGAAATTGGTTCTTTATATAGTCTATATATATCCATGAATCATGTTAATGTTCCCAGCATAGTCCTGAACATGATTTGATATAATAATTTCAAGTCCAACAAGAAAGAAGTATATAGCACATCCAATCCATGTAATGTAATAAAAATCATTGTGAAATATATCAAAAGTATAATAGTAGTTAACATAAAATGTTTAATGAAGACGAAATATTTCTAGCCAATCATGGATCCATGTGAATAACAATCACGGTCCAATAAACATGGGTATCGATAAGCATAAATAACATTGCGATAAGACCATATAGTCTAAGAACTTTAATGAAATACCCATACCAGAGTTATCTGTAAATAATACGAAAATATTCAAAAATGGACACACCATGTAATCAACTGTATAACATCCACATAAGACTATATCAGGAAGTCCATGTGTTTTCTATGAAGATCCAGATTAATGGTATAAATGACTAACACATCCACATAATCTACCAAGGGAATTGTGATGGAAACTCATTAAAAAATTGGGTGGACTCCTGTGAGAATTTCAATAGAGATGGTCCTATTTGATTCTATGAAATTCAGGTCCTATTGGTATAAAGGCCCTTGGCATCCTATAGATTAGGAAGTTAGTATTATAATATTCAAATGCATCCACTAATATAATCATTATCCAGTGAGTTGAAATTGATGTGGAATATAATGGAATTATTATCCAAGGAACTCATCCATGTCATCCTCAACCATTTTAATTTCATCAATCAATTTTAAGAAATTCATTAATCATTCACAACTGATGAGTTCATCAATCCCATTTCCATATTTTCCATTGAAATTATAAAACCATTAAACAACATGTTATTTCATTTAAATGGAGGAATAATACATAGCCTAGTCGATAATTTAATTCTCATTAAATAGAAAAAAGGCTCAAAAAACTAGTGGTATCCTCACACACAGTCAACATGGTGGTATAAAAAAGGATAGATATAATACCACCCCACGGTAGGCCTAGGTTGAGGATAAATACCTTTAATGATAAAAATGAATTATGTGGGATACCTAATATAGATCACTAAATCTATTCAAGGTATTCAACTAATGTTAGGGGCATTACCGAAAATCCATGTTTCTAGTACAACTATGGGATGCTATTAATTAACCAAACCTGAATGGAAATGTATAGACTAACTACCACATACCTGTGGAATAATAGTCACACATTATGGAATACTAATTTGTTCTAGATCAAAATTAAAATACCATATAGAAAAAATCCCATGAAATAGTGAAAACTATCTTGGCCCAACATTACATCATTGATTTGATGGTATACGAATAATAACACAAGATAAATGAAGAACATAAATGTGAAATTCCAATGAGACTATGGACTCCAAAATTAGTGTCTGAAGGATATATCATGAGATAATCCTTTGATTTGGGTTTTAAAGTGAGATACTATGGACAAAAATGCATTTTGGAATGAATGGTGAAAAAAACATTTTTATGATTTGATAATGGAAATTTGTTACGTTACCTCAATAACAATGGATCCCACTGTACGACCACATAGTTAGCAAAACCGTGAGCAAACCACGCACCCCACACTACCACTATAGGGAAGAAAAATGTTTTATGAGAAAAATTTTAAAAACTATTAACAATATTCACTATAATCCACTATCCCCAGTCACCCCTTGAACATTCATGGAACATGGTTAGAAAAACAATGCATCGAATGGGCATTCAACATTTGACCAAAATGTAATTTGGATTGCATGACCATGCACTCCTAGATGAATAGTTTACTCTTAACATGCATACCTAATCTATAATTATTATATTCCCATATGGTTAACTCATAATATTTGGCATGGGATACATGGGTTCAAAAACCCATGTGACCTAGTTTCCTTTTCCATAAACTAGTCCTCTGTGATATGAAAATGCAACAAATAACCATGAAACTGTAGTGACATAATTATGAATTCCCATAAGGTCAAAAATATAATTTAGACAAAAAATAAGAATTTCCACACATAATAAGAAAACAAATGATATTAAATCATCTATATAGATGGAAATTTGATATATATATATATATATATATATTAATATATAGATCATACAATTTTGAAATATGTATTCACTCAAAAAGCGTTGATCACGTGGTAATGGATATTTTTGGAACTAATAAATGATAATTTATCATGATTCACTATCATCAACGGAAAAAAATATGGTAGAATATTCCTAATTCAAAATGATATTAAATAATTAAAAATTACATGTATGGATCATTATCTTAAAATAACTTATATAATGTAATTAGGATTAGAAGTTATGTACCAAAACTCTATTTTTACCTCAGGTATTAGTTCAACCATATTTATCAAAAATCATTATGAATTCTTAGATGTAAAATAATTGAATATAATTGAATTTATTATTTATTATGGAAATAATTTTTTTTATGTTAAATGTTCTTATATATGGTGTTTTAATATTTTGAATGAGTGTTTACATATGTAGTGATTTTTAGATAAGAATGGAACTGTTAAATTAATTTCACAGATATCAATTTTATGTTCAATTTGGTAAAACCGTGAGGGAATGTGACCATCATGAATATTATTGGTCTGAAGGGTTGATTAAATATAATTATTATTTTACCATGATATTTTTGACATATCAATAAGGAAAATCATTACAACAACAACCAAATGGGATGCTTAATCCATTTATAATACCTAAATGGAAATGAGTGAATATAAATATGGATTTTATGTTTCAATTTAAACACCCCCCCATATTTCGAAATAATAACACGGTCTTTATATAATATGTGATACACACCACAATTTTCAAACTACCTAAGAAATTTATTTCATTAAATTTAATCTCATTTATATCTTATAGAACATGAAACCCCGAGTCTAATTAAACCACGATATAATAAAACATAATAAAATTACTATTAAATTTTATAGAACTCATATTACACACATAATTCTGAAATAATATTTATCTGTTTATTAGATATAAAATAACAAACATTTATAAAAAACAATTTTTTTTGAAAAAAATATAATTTTTCCCTGAAAGATTGTTTAAACATGTTTTGCGCCCTTAATTTTTAGATTTTTACCCCATTTATTAAATATAATTGAAAATATAAACACAATTTTTTAAAAAAATTCTATAAAAATTAACATGGTTTGTGTATTGGGATTTCATTAAATTCATTCATTTTTTTAGTAAGGAAAATATAGCATTTTAATTCAAAATAATCATTTTATTTTAAATTATTTATAATATGAAATTATATATATATATATTTTATAAATTATAAATTGTTAAATAACATATCTATTTATAGAATTTTTTTATTGTAATAATTTTCGTATTGAATTTTTATATAGAATCATTATAAGTGTATAAAACATTTCAATTTCAATACACCTTTTCTAGTCTTGTCCATGAGTTTTTTTAATTATAATTTTAAGAATATGTGAATATAATTTGAAAAAAGAATTCCATATTTTGAATTATAATAATTTATATTGTCTAATAAGTTCTTCAAACATTTTTTATATAATTAATTGTATAACCATTAAACATTATTTAACATTTTGAAGGAAAAAAGTTTTAATAGGAGATTGAACTATAATATAGGAGTTAAAATGACATAAAAACTTGTCTAATTTTTTTGTCAATATTATAACCTTAATATTTATATCTATTGAATTTTATCCATTTTTTTACACATTGATTATGTGAAAAATTGGAACCCCATTCTTATTTTAAAAATTACAAGTGCTCCACTCAAATCACTTAAAAAAGACCACACTCTCCACTTCTATTTACACCTTCAATCCATTTAATTTGTAAAAATACCATCCAAAATATATTTAAATCATCCTTAATATCATATATTAATCTTTTTATTGTCATATATTTAATCTATGTATATATTATGTACAATTATAATGAGGAGGTCTGAGAAGAGGTAAAATTCCTAAGTATCTTTCATATTATTTATTTTTCTACCTCTATAATGTTTTATTAATTTTTTTATATAATAAAACCTGTATATAAATTATTTATTTTTTATATTATGAAATTTACATGACTTATAACCATCATGGCTTCCATAAAAATAATTATTATCCCATCATTCATGTGTACCACAGACAACCGCTTCGCAAACCGATGTTATTCGTTTTTCCATTACAACCTCTCAGGGATGGGTATGATGACAAATATAAAGTATATATATGAAATCTATAATATAGTATTAAATAATTTACAATTATATCATATATTTTTTATTTAATTTCCATTCCAAAGGAGGTATGATAAAGTTCCTCGTGTGTACGAAAAACAACCAGATTACGAAGTGATGAGGTTCATATTTTACTAATTCTTTACATTTCACATAATAAGAATACTTTTAATGAATATATTTTCTATATAAGATATTATAACAATATTTATGAAATATATATAATTCTAAATCTATAATATATCATTTTACTTATTACATTTTTACCCACATAATGACGATGACATTGTCTGTGTACGTATGGACTACCACCTTCGTAAAACAATGTGACTATATTTTCACCACTACACGAAATTGAATATATATATAAGTATATTTAATGAAATCATATTTTAATTTTGATATAATAAAAAATATTTAATATTAATTTTTTTACCATCATTTCATAATAATCCACGAGAAATATAAAATTTTGTTCATGCCTATATACAAACAACCATCTCATTGATCGTAACATCAATCATTTATCAAAAACATAATTCATAAATTGTATAAAACTATAATTTATTTATTAATAGGATAATTATTACATGATTATTATTCTAGATATTATGTAACAATATAATATGCACATGAATTAAAACTTCCACGATAAATCACAAAATAAAAAACAAGGCAATTAACTCCTGGTATAAGGGACTTCATCTAAATTTCCCATAAATTATTCATATTACAATGTCATATGGATAATTTATTTTATATAGTATATATATATAACCTATTTTCCCACTAATATTGTGATAAATTCATTATTTATGTTATTTTATGATATAATATGAATATATTCATCCATGGTGATTTGACATTAAAATTAACAATTGTTTATGAATTACATAACTAAATTAATTTTAATTAGTTTATATTACTTATTTTTCATCCATTGATATTATATTGTTATTTATATAATGAGTTCTGAATATATATATTTTTTTCAAATTGTATTATGTGGATTTTCCAGTGATAAATAAAATGAAATTTGTGAATAATTATCACTTCAATGTTATGATCATTGTAAGGGTTTATTCACAATCTCTTTCTAAAAAATATTTACTATTATTTTATCATAATCTAATAAAACAATTTAAATTTATCTTAATTTGGTTATTTATGATATTATCATGTAATAGTACTATTACTCTGCTCTATATCGCATCAAATGATTGAGAAAATATTTATAAGAAAATACGACTTAATTTCTCTCTTCATTATAAAATTAGTATTCATTAATAACCCTGAATTCTAAAAATTATCAATTTTTTAAATTTTTGATGATATTTTTTAATGAAATTATTTCCCCTTTTGACTTTTTTTATGAAATTAATGTTTATTTTAGTTTAAAAACAATTTTTTTTTGAATTTTACAGAACATATGATAGGAATATCTATTTTTAACATAGTAGACATATATATAATTTCCATCCATTTGGGATACTCAATGTTCAAAATATTCCTTCATATTAATCAATGAATGTTTTGAAATAATTTTTTTAAAAATTGTTTTTTGAACTTTTGGTTTTTAAAATATAATTTTAAAATGAAAACAATGTTTTCCTCATGAATATATTGAATGATAATTTTTTGGTATTTATAATAATTAATGACGAAAACCATTTATTCGTAATCCAATAGATTCATATTTTATAGATATTTTACTTATTCTTTATAGGGATGTTTTATGATCATTGTGATCATGAAATCTATTGAAATTCACATTCATTATTTCATTATTGTATTAATTAACATTTTTTTGGTTTATTCTATTTCCTTTTATTAGTTAACATTATATTTCCCCTAAAAATCATTATTACTTATCATAGATATATTAATATATTAAAATGTGTCTATTTTACCCATTAAATGTTCTATATTGAAAATTATTTTATTTTGTGTGTAATTATTGATAAATTACTATTCTATACTAAAAATAATTATTTTTTGATAAATAACATTGGTAGTATATTAAATAGATTATTAGATATATTCTGATTATTGTGGAACTATAGATACATGTGGGGCTTTGTTATAGATAGTCCCGTGATGAATTGGCAGTTTAATAAGATAGAACAGATTCCTAGACTTAATTAAATGGGTTTTTAGTGTATAACTGCCAATTAGTTTTAAACTACATTGGGAAAGGATCACGATAGTAGGGGTACCATGATTCATGAGATCATGAAATGAAATAGTTAATCATTTTCTTCATTAAGAATTTACTACTTTTTACCAATTGGATTTTTGTAGTGATATTATCATTGGATGGATTTTATTATTAGTTTTTTGTTTAAACTAAATTACTTTTCTATTATTTATCATTCCATATTGATTATTATTAATATAGCCATGATAGTCATGTTATTGATAAAATTAAATGTGTTTTTATTTATTTTGATTTCCATATTTATTTTTCTTTATCATATCATGATATTCATGTTTTTTAAATTTGATGTGGGTTTAGTTATTTACCTACCCATATTTATTATTCATTATTGATTATTGATTACTTCTATTGTACATAAACCTTACTCGGAATATGATCTCTTTATTATATTGATTCCATTAGAATGAATCTTGGAAGATTTATATGAATTATTTGCAAGGATATGGAATAGGGAATAATTATATTCTGAAAAAAAATTATGTTTCAATTTTTGTTTTCAATTGTAACTAATTACCTAAATTTGTGTCTAGTTTACATAGACTACAAAACTATTAATCCCTTCAGTATGTGTTATCTTTTATATTATTTCAAAGTAATATATTAGACTCCAAATCTAGGCACTAGGGACAAGGTCGTTCTTTGGATTTACCAATTTTTTATTTAGAAATAACGTGATTTGGGTTATTATTGATTAGTTTAAATAATTTTCACGATTTCTACCAATTCAAGATAATATGAATTTGGATTATACTTCTTTAGATTGTCATAATGATATATGAATGTTACATGGAGTCTGTATCTCTGTTGTTTCCCATATTTGTCTTATAAATACACCCAATTATTGGAAATGAATTAAAAAGTCATTAGGTATTGAGTTTTATTCTGGTAGGACATTACTCAATAAATCTTAGGGACATTGATAGTGGAAATTTAAGAAATTAGAGAATATTATTTTTTTCATTCTAAATAGATTATATGGGAAGTTTTGATCATCATCCTTCATTATTGGATATTTATAATAAAAATAGTTTCCATTCTATCATAAAAAATGGTAAGATTTGTGGTATTATATATAAATCATTTCATGAGTCTATTGTGTTGGTATAATGTTAGAGGAATAAATGTTAAGTAAAAATAATTGTAAAATTATAATTATAAAAAATTAACATAAATTCATCATAAAATGAGTGACTATTAGTGTAGGATGAAATATTTTTTACATTAATATAGGAAAAGAAATTATTTTTTAGATAAGATAATATTTTCTCTCATAATATCTCATCTTAATTGTGTGATAGGTTTTGGTAGAATATAAAATTAAATCCATGATTTATTGTTTCTTAAAAAAATATATTTTATAGGACCAATTTCATATTTGGTCACATTACCTTCAATTTTATATTAGGTACATGATGTTTTTAAAGTTTAATAATTAATGATGTTCTCACATTATGAACTTTTATTGTCCATGATAACCTGGTATGTTACCTCTCCAGTTCTGAACATATGAGTTACTCAGGGAATGTTTTAGGTGTTTTTGGTGGAAGCTGGAGGTGCAACAGAACTGTTGTAAAATATACACGTCGTTTAAATGTGTTACATGATGAGAAAGTTATTTTCTCAGATTTTCTAGGGAAGTTCATTAAAAGTAAATTTTTATGGCTAAATAATAAATGAATAAAATTATTTCAATGGAACAAGGAATATTGAGATTACATGATGTGAAGAGTGATTACACAAAATTTAATTCACAGATACTGGAAAATTGTAATGGATTCATCATCTCATGTTTTTTCCAAACCCAATGGTTAGTGGCTCTTCTGTTGTCCCAATCATATGATTAACTTATTCTTCAATGTTTTGTGATTCCTTTCGATGGTTATCGAACCATGGGATCCTGCCTATGTTCTTTGGTGAGTTCTCTTTTTGTTCCCATTAGTTTTCTTTCTTCTTTGGGGTTTTGTTTCACAAGCATAATTTTGTTTGGGTGGTTTTATTGGGTAGTATCCATATGGTCTATTGTTGCGGTATAGGTTGATCTGTGGTTCCTCATGGCATGGTTGTGGTTTTTGGGAGTTATTCATTTTCCCATAGTGAATAATGAGTTCAAATACTTCTTTTATGTATGGATTCCCTCATTAAGATTAATTGTGTATAATTTGGGAAGGGTTTACATTTGACTATCAAGGGATTGTGGTTGTACAACCTAAATTAATGATAAATAATTGGATAATTGAATTGAAAATATGTGAATGAAATTTGATTTGCATGATATTACATATTTGATATTATATTTTTATATTATTAATTTTATGGGCTTGATTCCCCATTGAATATTGTGGTCATTGGGGGATTTTTTTGTTGGATATATGTAGTGATACTGTTGTGACTGTAGTGATTGTTGTGGTACCACCCAAAATTGAAATTAGATAATTACTTATCCTTAACTAATAAAATGGTTTCCCTATGATTTTGGTTTGTCTGATGACTCCCCATAAATAATGTGTAATGTGATAAAATCCACATTGAAAATATATAAAAATGATCTTGTTGTGTTGTGATGTGTGGTAAATCATGTGTGACAAAAACATGTTGTTTTAATAGTGGTGTGGGGAAATGTGTGGTTTTTTTGTGGTGTTTTTGGGGTTAAAAGTTGGGTTTTTGTTGTTCTTTTGGGACCACAAGTTGGTGGTTTTTTTGGTCATTCTATTAGTGTCATGAGGAGGTGGTTTGTTTGGCAGTGCTTTTGGGGTAGTGTGGTGTTGGTTACATTGTTCTAGATGATTGGGTATTTATGGAATAAATAAATGATTATTTAAGAATGTTCAGACTAGATTGGGATGGTTTGGTTAATGGAATGGAAATGGTTAATTGATAATTAACTATTTGGTTGTGTGGTTAAATGGGGTTGCTTAAAAATAATGAATTTAATGGAGGGTGATTAAATGATTTTTTTGGAAATGTGAAATGGGGTTCATGTCATGATGTGTGTTGTTATGGATTTTGAGGTAGTAGCAATGTCGAGAATTCATGGGTTGGTTAGTGATTTGTTTGTAAACCCATAAGTTGGGATTATGTGATTATAAATATATATATATATATATACATAGTATATTTTTTTGATTTTAAAATGCATGCCACCCATGTAGAGAACTATTTTCTAAACACATGCATCATCACATGAGGGATGTCCCTCCCAATATTTGGATGGGAGGATGGATGGATGGACAACAAATTTTTCATACCCCATTTCTAGGCAATGACGATACATGACTCTTCAGATAAGATGTGATGGGATGTCGTATCCACTGTGTCTTTGAGATGAGTATTGATATGGTGTACTCATTGTATTTAGGGTATGTTGTGATGTTCTTTCCCAGGTGTGTTCATGATGAGATGTGACATCTTTTGAGGCCCATTCTATTGTTGGTGGGATGTGTTGTGAGGCCCAGGTGTGTGCAGGCAAGATGTGTTGTGAGGCCCAGGTGTGTGCAACTTGGATATTATGTAGTATATTCAAAAGATGTGGAAACTCCAGGATATTTTTTGTTGGGGTGTAAGAGTATATAATCATTAGGAATGTGGTACGGGGTACCCAATCCTCGATTTTATTTAATATATATTATTTTTCTTAATGTGCATTATTTTGTGAACATGCCTCTGTGATGTAGGAATAGTTAATATAACAATTTTGGATTATTTTATAGTATTCTTTTCTCATTGGATCATTAGTATTGTTATTTCACATTCAGACGAGAGACATTGGATTTACTAATGAATTAAATTATATTATCACCATATATATATATAATTATTTTATGGTTTCCAGATGGATTTAGTGTAGCATACAAGACGTTATTATTTGGGACTCTCGACAGTTTTTGTGTCACTGCTTTTTCATTAAATTTTTTTATATACTTTGGGGAAATTTATCTATATCTATTAAATTTATACATATATGGGGGATGGTTTTCATTTATATGTTATATTATATCTTATAGTTTTAGGACTGATTCATTCTATCTTCTGAGTATTCTTTCGTAAAAAGGATAATTCCTCCCACATCGTGAGATTCATTTTCCCTTATTGGTTGTAACCAACCTAGGGCCTACTAGTGTAGGGAATTAGGGGCTATTATCTCTATCCTATAATTGTGATATCCTTGGATGGATTAGGTCATGATAGAGTTGTATCAAAGGTGATGGTTCAAATATAAGAGAGAGTTTAGACTTAAGAACATTGGGGACTGTGTGTGATGGTATGTGAATAGTGCCAGTGGACCATGGAATGTGACATAGGT
This sequence comes from Viscum album, assembly GCA_963277665.1. NCBI lineage: Eukaryota > Viridiplantae > Streptophyta > Magnoliopsida > Santalales > Viscaceae > Viscum > Viscum album. The sequence goes on along the minus strand of OY728127.1, from coordinate 1,510,394,431 downwards.
GAGGGTGTATAGCAAGGAAATGATATTTCTAGGCCCCACAATATCTTGTGCATGAAATATGAGTTTATCAAACAACCATGTGATAAGGACCAGCTTGCAGGCTAGAGACCTAGGAATGGTACATGCATAATAATGACTTTTTTCTTATCTAAATTTGTATTATTTTTGAATGTTGTAATTAATAAAAAATTGAATTAAATCAGTTAAAATGAATCAAAAATGGAATTCCATGCAACTCAGGATAAGAAAATATTTGTGTGGCTTTTAGTTATGGCTCCCACTAATCATTTTCATGTGGCTCAAGCAATTTTGGTTTATTAGGCTGATCTACTTGATCACTATAGTGATTTTCTTGTTGAAGATGATGATTAGTGGTAGAGGATGTTACATTTATTTATAGAAGTAGTATTTGGCATTGTATGAGGGTAGTTTCTCATATGTGGAAACAGATTTGTGCATAGAGGTTATTGAGGTTCCTTTTAGTTTCATATATTCCTTGGTGGTGTACATGGACCTTTTTGTAGTCATTCAAATATGAGGAGTTTCCTATTAGTGGTGGAATCATTATCTCGTGGGGAGGAAGGATTGAGATGTTTTGTGCTTTGACATCCAGAAAGACATTTGAGCAGATTTCCTTTCGTTTACCATGAAGGTAATGAAGAAGTAGGAGATTATTTCTCTTTATTAACAGAGTTTGTCAGTATAGGAGTTGTGAATCCAGTAAAAGGGACTTTTTCATTTTACGCTAGATATTATTCCAAATGATGAGTCTCATGTAAGAAATATTGAGGATGTACCCCATTACTCTATCTAGTATGATGAAACACATTTTTATTTTTCAAATCATCTTGGGGATCAAAAGAATGTGGAGGTGATCGATAAAATTCAAATATATGGGGGTTTGTCATGGGATGTTAACTAGTAAGGTCTCTTGAGTGGCGTAGTTTTCCGATGAAGGTTTCAGGTTCGAGGAAGATTTATGTTTTTACTTGAAGGGATTCCACATCATTAGCATCACATTCGACCATCTAGTTTCAGTGACTTTCTGGTTGATTTAGGGATAATTCGTTTCTTTTAAGGGGTTTATAGCCATCTTTAGGACCAGTTCCCAATGGCTGATCAAGCTTAGTTGGGAGGAGGTGGACATGTTCTGTATCATCCTCATCAATATTTACTAGTGAGGCAATTTTAGCAGCAGGGGTAGTTGGATTATTTTATACTAAGTAGAGATATAGAAGGTATATGCATACCATATGATTCTTCTTGTGTTCAAAGATCATAACCAGAGAATGGTTATTGAGGTTCTCCTCAGATGAGAGGAAAAGGGTGTTGGGTGTGGTTAGTTTCATATAGTGGTGGTAGCAATTCCTATGGGGACAAAAAATTTTAGATGAATGATCAGTTTGATTAGTACTTTTTGTGTTCCTTGATTGATTAGGGAGCTTCATACTCCTAATTTTCACCCACTCAAGAACATGCTCTGGGACTATATGTGGAGAGGCTTAACAAAATTCTAGTGTTGAATACACAAGTCTGAGGCCAGACTAGATTTTTTGATGTGTTCTAGGGGTGTAGAAAGATAATGATGTCACATCAGTTTCGAAAGGATCCAAGCTTGGAACAGATGTTGTCATATAATTTCACACTCATCATCGAATGGTTGTATTACCTAGGTTCCGCATTCGACTAATTCCGAAGGAGATTCAATTTCTCATATGTGGATGGGTGACACATGGTTTTCATATGTGAGGAGTTATCAATTAAGAAGTTTGCGTGTAGTGTCCCTTCTTCCATTGTTGGTAGAGTTGTTGCTGGAATTAGTAGATGATGTGATAATGAAGTTTTTCATGGGTGTTTAGAAGTTCCTTGATGTTTTTTGTGTGGTAGTTGTGATGTAACCCCCTTAACGTGATGTTAAGTTCGATATTGAATTCCAGTATGGGGTTTATCATATTTGGATGGATCCATAATGTTTTATATCTTACGAATTGAGAGAGTGGAGGAATAAGGTATTTGACATGCTGTTGAAGGGTTTTATCTGACCAAGTGTCTCACCATGGGGTTCTTTGGAGTTTATAAAAAACGCGGATGGTGGTATGAGGTAGTTCATAGAGTACTGAAGGTCATATCGGGTGATGGTAAATTACCATTACACTTTTCTAATGACATATGATCTTTTAAAATAAGCGAGAGTTGAATTTTAGGTTTTATACGATCCATATGGATTCTAAATATCACTGATTGATGGTGGATGATGTTGATATCCCAATGGGTGCCTTTAGATGCAGGTTTAGGATCTTTGAGTTTGTAGTTATTCCATTTAGTGTTATGAATGCACAATCCATGTTCATCAGTCTTAATAAATATATGTTCAATGAGTTCATGGATTACATCATCATAATATTCATTGAGGATATCTTAATCAAATCGATGTCTAAATAGAAGCATGTAGACCATCTCCAAACTGTCATGCATGTTATTCAAAAACACAATATTTTTTCAATGTTTACCTTGTGTATGTTCTAGACACGACGGTTTAATTTATTTAATATTGTATTGTCTATGTAGTGTTTGAATTTAGACCCATCAAAGGATGAATAATTTGTTTCTTGCACAGAACCGTAGAACGAGGTAGTGGATTATAGTGTCCATGGTCACAAAGGATATTATCGTATAATTTTACACAATTTCTATAAATTTTCATCCCCTTTAAAATCATTGAATGGGATGGAATATGATTTTTGAGGATTTATCAGTTCCATGCTTCATTCATTTATTAAAAGGGAAATTTGGTTATGCTCCAGTGCTTCGGTTTCCTGATGGAGGGGTGGTGATTGAGGCGATTTTTAAATCTTCATGTCTGGTATTGGGATGCATACTGATAGAATAACATGTAGTTACCTCAATGGTTATAGGAAGTAATTTACCCATAAGTGTAACAACACCACCCATGATCTAGAGCCATCATTTTCTATTTTTTGCTAATGTTTTGGCAACATTACCTCCTCGGGGTCTCTTTAGGGTATTTAACAGTTGTATGATCATGATGTATGTATTTTCTCAGCATGATATAAACATACTACAATAGAGGTGGATGGAGTTTCATTAAAAAAATTATTTTAGGACGTCTTAAACCTTAATAAAGGGAAATTTTCTGGCTTATGCATTGAGTAAGAAGTCATAAAATGGTGTTTTTTTGCGATTATAGGGATTATTGGAGAGAAATGATGCAGTTGGAAGCCTCAAACTTAGATTAAAGGGTGTGAGGTGGTATATCATTTTTTAAGATGATGGTGAAAATTAATTGGATGAAATAAGTGGAGGATATTTAGTGGGAGGACTCAAAGGCATAGGTGATGCACAATCCTATTGTATATGATGATGCTTTAGGTAGATGGTCAGGGGGTGGTCAGAATTAGTTGTCGTTTCATGAAATGATATTTGTTCTGAGGGAAATTCAAGAGGTTGTTATTATTGAGTTCTCTATCTCACCCTTGATGGCACACCTATGAATTTATAAGATGTACCATGGAAAGAGGTTTCATATTTTGGGGCCCAGGAAGAAGCAGGAAGTATTGGAGTTTGTTTCAGGCTTTATCATTTTCCAGTCAGTAAATCAAAATCATTGAATTTATGGTGGTTTGTGGAATCCCTTAAATATCCCCATGTATAAATGGGATGAAATATCAATGGATCTTTTCACATGTTTACCTAGATCTCTGGGAGGCTGTAATTCAATCGGGGTTGTCATGGATTGGTTGATGAAATCATCTCACTTCATAGAAATCATGCACTTGAGTGTAGTGTATTTTTTTGATAATTGGTACGCAGATAAGGTTGTGAATTTTCATGGAGTTCTATCAACCATTGGCTCAGATTAGGACACACAATTTTTCTCACAAATATGAAGGGGATTGAAAAAATTATTTGGCACTCACTTACACCTCATCACTAATTTTCTCCCAAAAAATTAGGGAAAAAATTCACAATGAAAAAAAGGAGGATATGCTGCCATCTTGGGTCATAGACATCATTTTATCATGGTCACAACACCAGACCATGGTTAAGTTTTTCTATAATAATATCATTCACTCTTCGATTGGAATCACTCCACTTAGACATTTGTATAGAATAATGTGACTTTCTTTGTTTTCCTATATAGAGGATGTGGAGAAAACCATTCATGGTCCCGATGTTGTTGATAACATGAGGGAGAATTTTTATCATGTCCCTGAGTAAATGAAAGAAGCTCAAGAACAACTGAAGTAATGTGATGATTATAGGAGGAGGCCGTTGATGTTTTAGTTTCGGGAAAACATGTTCTTCACATATTACCATCAATATAGGTATATGAGTATTGGATCATTTAGTATGCTTTAATCTATGATTTTGGGTCCCAATGATGTGTTGGGGAATTTTGGAGAAGTGGTGTATAGGTTGGAATTTCCAACATAGTTGACAAGGATCCATGACATATCTTAAATATCAAAGCTTTGATGGTATTTTCAGGATGACTCCAATGTCCTTGTCTTAGTATAGTAGGATATAAAGGAAGACACATCATTTTGGGAGCGGGCAATAGAGACCAAGGATCATCAGGAGAACATAATGTGCGGACAAGACATTTCATTGGTTCGTGTGTTGTGGAGTCATGAAATAATGGAGTAGAGTACTTTAGAGTGTGATTCCTTGATGTTCTCCTTATACATAGAGTGTTTTTGATTTTTTTCTTCACTATGATTTTTCTCGTGATTTGATGTTTGGATCATTTTGTTTTATGAAATGTTCCTCTTTCCTTGAGTTGTAAGGTTTTGTGTGTGATGTGTTATAGACATATGATATATTAAAATGGAGGACCTGATTCTTAATAGAAATTCATTAAATAAGATACGACAAAACCCACGCAGGTGAGTCATTTCCACCCATATCCAATAGTATCTTGACATTGAAGAAGAAATTCCCAGACTTATGTTTTTAGGATGGTGTAGTCCATTGGTTATAGTGGTTGTTTGATTGTACTATGTAGATTATCATATGTCTATGTAGTGGTTCTGGGATGACACATTTTGGTGAAAGTAGGTGACATATGGTTGTGAAGTGTTTTATTGTGGCCATTGGGTTCAGCATGTTTAGCCTATGGTAGCATCTAACATATGATGTGATCTATGATAGGCCTATCTTATGTTTTTTACCCCTTTATATCTTAGATTGGTTTTGGATTCTCAAGGGATATAATCAGTTGAGAGGTATGTGATGTAATGTTTCATTAAATCTCGGTCCAGTATATTTCCAATTCTAAGAGTTTCAGGTGTTTGGGGGAACATCCAAGAGTTTTTGGTGGAATCTGGAGGGGAAACATAACAAGTGAGAAAATAATCATCATATAAGGGAATTATACAACATGAATGTTGCTTTTAATTTTTCTCAAGGGAAAGATCATTATGTGTATGTTATTGAGGTTAATTAATAAATGGGTGGCATGTTTATCATAGGAACCTGGAACATGTGGATTACACAACATGAACGGGGGTTACAAGTGATGTAATTCACTAAGGCTGTAAAATTTTATAGATCTCAATCAATTAGTGTTTTTCAAAAACCGCAATTCTAGAAAGTTACCTCTCGTACTAGGTGGCTGATGAAATTATCCTTCAGCTTTTTGAGATTCCATTCAATGGGGATCAACCCATGGTATCTCATATTTAATCCTTGGTGAGTTATTCATTAATTCATGTCATTTTACATTCATTTATATTTATAGTTTTTCTACAGTGGTATGGCGTAATATGGGATGTGTATTTGGGCTATGTCTGGATTATCTCTTGGTGTTGTCTCAGATGATTCTCGATTCCTCATGGCACATTTATAGATTGTGGGGTTTCTTCTTCATCCTGGGGTGTGCTGTGAGTTCAAAATCATATTTTAGGTCGGGATTCTAATTTTTATCTTTATTTTATGTCATGAATGATGGTTATACTTGTTTTATCCATGGATTAGGGTTATACCAACTAAAATAAATATAAATAATTTTCTGATTGAATTGATAATGAGACAATGAGGTTTTATTCAAATGATATTAGAGAATTGATATTATATTGTGATTTTTTGAATTATACGGTCTTGATACACTGATGAAAATTGTGGTCATTGGGTGATTTTTATGCACTAGATATCTATATTGTGACTATTGTGACTGTGGTGATTGTTGTGATATCACTATAATTTTGGAATTGGATTAATTTACTTTTCTTGTCTAATAAAATTGTTTCCCAAGGATTTCGGTATCTATGATAAGGCCTCTAAAATAATGTGTAATGTGATAAAATCCCATTTTTAAATCTGTAAAAATGATCTTGATTTGTTTTGATGTGTGGTCCTGCTTATGGGATTGAAAAATGTGGTTGTAATGGGGTGTGGAGTGATGTGAGGTTTGTTTGGACAATCTTTTAGTGCGACGATAAGGTTGTCTTTTGGATGTGATCTTGGGACAGTAATGAGGGTGTCTATTTTAATGTTATATTAGGGAAGTTAGGATGGGGTTTCCTAGTTATAGATGCCCAGGTAGCGATGGAATAAGTACATTATTTTTTAATACATTTTGGAATGGATTTGGTTGGTTTTGTTAATGGAATTGAAATTGATAATTCATTATTAAACAGTGGGTTGTTTTTTTAATTGTGATTGATGATAAATAATGAAATGAATGGTATGATTAAACTGAATGGTTTGGAAATGTGAAATGGGGTTAATGGCTGGATGTGAGGTGTTATGGATTTAGAGGTAGTAGAAAAGTGGGGAGGTCATCGGTTTGTTAGTGAATGTTTTGTAAACTAATATGGTTTTATTGTATAAATTTAATTAAATATATGTAAAGATTGTATATTATTATGATTTATATATGAACCCCAGACATATTCATCAATATGTGTTGAACACTCACATCATCACATGAAACAATTCATTCCCAACATCCCAGTGGGAGGATGGATTATTGGACACAAGCTTGTCCCTACTCCCTCTTCCATGTAATGATGACTCAAGCTTCTTTAGGTTTTATGTGATGAGACATGATATCAAAGATTTCTTATGTTTGATTTGTGATGTGGTTTCATAGGTGTATCCCATATGATATCTAATGTTCATTTTTAGGAAAATTCATTATGATATGTGATGTTCTGTGAGGCCTAACTGTATGCATGTAAGAAGTGTTGTGAGGCTTGAATATGTACGGGTGTGATATTTTGTGGTTCCCAAGTGTGTGCAGGAGAGATGTTTTGTGAGACCCAATGTGTGTGGTTGGGACTTGATGTGGAATATTCATAAGAGGTAGGGGTGCCATGACATTTTCTTTTGGGGGTGTTCGAGCGGCTATGAAGTGGTAATGTGCGGCGGGTACCCTATCATCGATGTGATTTACATTATATTATTTTACGTGACATGTGTTATATGGTGAAAATTCCATAGTGAATTTGGGATGTTTAGTATTATTTTATAGGTTCTATTTGGATTATTTGTTTTCTCAAAGGTGAATTATTATGCTTATTTAGTATGTACATGAGGGACATTGGTTTTCCTTTTTGGAATACTAGTTTGGTCACCCTACATATATAAAACAATTTTATGGATTCTAAGTGGATTTCATAGACCATGATAGACCATAATATCTTGGATACTTGATAGTTTATATTTCACTGATTATCATTACTTTTTGGTATTTATAGAGTAGAATTTTATCATTATTAGTTCTATTTATACATTCATGTGTAATGTATTGGGTTTTCAATTTATATTATCTCTTGGAGTTATTTTGTACGATTCATTCCATCTCCATATCATGATTTCTTATAAAGGTTAATCCCTCCCATATTGTTTTATCTGATCACCTTGTGTTCTATAAGTCAATTTAGGGCCTACTTGAGGTGGAAATCGAGGGGTAATCATCTATGTCACCTCATTGCGATATATTTTGAAGGAGGGGTTCCTGAAAATAAGATCATGTTTCGAGACTTGAAGTGGTACTTTAAAAATTTATTATTTTTTATAATGAAATCTGGTTAAGATTATTTATAACATTATGTAAGTTATAAAAATAATATAACCCACCATGTAATAGTTTTCTGATGAACCATATAAATGAAGAGATAACATGGAATAAAAAATTATCAGTGGGGGAAATCTCCTCATATTTACCAATGAATATAATTACATGGAAAAAATTTATTTAATGAGTGAAAATGTTTTAAGAAAGGTAATGTTATTTATATATAATTTATTATATTATATATATTAAATATTAAATTTAATGGAGTCAATATCAGTATAATAATATTATGTAATTTTTTAGGAAAGAACAAAATATTTAACTCTAACTGGGTTGGTTTCTAGGAATTATAATGTTTCATTTAAAAACTAAATTTATAAATCTCATAATATTAATTTGATTAATATGATTTAACTTTTGAAGAAATCATGTAATAATTTCAATATCATGATTTTTTGGTCTTTTTTTAAAAAATTTATTTTTAGTTCAGTAATATATAAAATGTGTTCTAAAAAAACGTAAATTTTACTTATATTATGTACCCAGAAGTTAATTTTTTAGACTTTATTTGATTTTATAATCATTTAAAAATTCTTTTTGTGAAATAATCTAATAAAAGACATCAGAATTATAGAATCCCAAGATTTTTTAAATAGATGTATTATAATTTTTCTTGAATCATCTTTGTATTAGAAAAACACATGCCTGAAGATCTAAAATGTTTAGTGACTTTAAATATATGGTAACATAAACATTGTGCCATAAGTTATCTATAACATCACCAACTATGTTCTATACAACTATAACCCTTCTTATAAAAATAAAACATAATATATATATTCATAACATGTATAAGGTATATAAAATAATGGGTGATCTCAGATTCTCAATACATGTAAACATGAGAAATAAATTAGTGTAAGATTATTATAATGGTTTGATAACATGTGAATAATATTTGAAAATCATACCCTTCACATAATATATCACAATATTGAGTTATAAAATTAATTTTCGATGTTTCTAAGACATGATTATTAAAGAAATCAAAGAACATTAAAAAAGGGGGAATAAAATTATCACAAGACAAGGAATTTATGGAATATATATAAGAATTAAGAATCATTTCCATATTAAGGATGGTTTATTTACAAGGATATCATAGTAGAATGAGATAACTTACCAAAACATATTAGTAGTAAAGATCTCTACCGATACCATAATAGAAGAAATATTCCCTTACTAAACTGAGTTCACTCCACGGTCCCACATTTTCTTACAGAAATGACTTCACTCCCTTTACCAATCTTGTTGATCTTTTGTCTTTTAAATATTTTTACAATGCATGGCATGGAGATATAGGTCACACCAATCAGATAATGAAAAAATATCTATATGTGCCTATACTCATAAAAATTAATAATATCAAAACTCATGAAATGAAATGGGTATCATAAATATTTAATCTTATAATAACCTATGGGGAATAGTTAGGTTTTATAATAATTTAATCATTGAATTACCCATGAAAAGAAGAGGGTTTCATAAGTATTTCTTAATTGTATAATCTGGGGAAGAGTAATGGTTTTGAAAAAAATCATTATATAAATATATAAACCAGTTAGAGAATAAATAAGAATATTACTATTATATCATATCCTCAATAAAGAATATTTAACTTCAATGGATTTAATCATAGATGGAAAATAGTATTTAATGATAGTTTAATACATTTCTTAAGTAAAAAATCCTTTATCCTTTTAAATTGTCTTATTAAAACATAAAAGGATTATTTTTTTAAATAGATAACCTTTAAGGATTATAATTTATTATTTTAATCAATGACGGGTCATGATGTTGTAATATTATTTTCATAACATATCAAATAAAATTATTATTTCTTTCACATTTTTAGTAACATAAAATCAATAAATATTTGGAAAAAACATGAATAATACATTCAGACAATTTCTAAAAAATTAAAATTTGGAAGAAAATTAAATTTAAAAATAATAATAGAGTAATAAAAAAAATTAGAAAATTTATTTAGGGAACATAGTTTTTTATTCAAATGGATTTCCAATCGAAAAGAAATATAATGTCATATTTTGAAAAAAAATTAATTATTTTATGTAACAAAATACTATAAAAAAGGTACCAATATGTGAATATATCATCAATAACCTAAAGAGAATAAAATTCCTAATAATTCATGGGATTTAGAACATGAAAATTCAACATAGGGTACTTAATAATATACCATCCTGATTAATAATGATATGGTGACATAAAATTATTATGACATTAGTAACAATCAATCATATGGACAATAAAGGGATAACAAAAAAAATAACATAGAAATATCATTAGGATGAATAAATTAATGATATTATATGTCGAAAGTTCAATATATATATTCTGAATGATTTTAGATTCATAACATTATAAATTTCTCAATAAAAGAAAATTGAAGAAGCAAATACGTTAATGTTGAAGTAACTATTTAACATAATATATTTGAAAGAATAAAATAAATAGAAACATTATTTACAATTAAAATGTTTTTATTCATGATATATCATGCCATATGGAAGTATATACATGATAAAAAAATGGTTGTGGAATATTGAATAAGTATCTCAGAGATAAAATTCAGACGAGAAATCTCATTACCTTATATTATGACATTCATCATACTCTTTCAAGAACCCTTTATAATAAATATATGTTTATTATAAATTAATTAAAAAAATAATATTCATATATATCATAACATAGATTAGTTACTAATTCCCTTTTATTACCCATTTAATAATAATTCAATGTCAAAGTCGTGTTTTGGAAAATTTGTACTTGTTTCTTCATTTTTGTTTTTACTTGTTAATTTGGGTGTTATTACATTGATCATGGTTTAATTATCTCAGGAATTTAAACCATGAATCAAATTTAGTATAAATTCAGTATATATTTACTTATATTAATCATTAAAATTTATTTATAAGAAAAGAAGCACAATGTTCAGGGAGACTGTAGGTTGTACATACAGATGAATGATGTTATCCATTTTTTGTCAAATTAAATGATATAAAAGAACAATATATATATATATATATATATATTATTTATAGAAGAATTTTAAGTTAATATATACAACATATTACATTTAATCCCATGAATAATACCTTCTATGTAATACAAGAAAGAATCACATCGTATCGTGTGGCAGTGGTCCACAATACACTCAAGTGATGTTACCATATTCCCAAAAATATAGTGTATGAAGGTTTTCATGATATAATAATTCCTAATTAATAATAACATCATAAATATCATATGTAAACAATGAAACATTGATTATCATCATCATTGATAGGTGTTAATGGAAAAATGAATGACATTGTACATGAGACTATAATACTCCGTACACTCAAACGATGATTTCATATCCCATTTGATGGAATTGGAGATAGTATTAAATACATAAATTAGAAGAAAACAATATTATTATATGTGAGATACTGTGTTTAATATTATAATGCATCATAAAAATCAATTGGTTTCTAGGAAACAAAAAAATGCGGATTCATGAAAGTTACAACTTATTTAGCTTCCTTCCTAATGATTGCACCAAAATACATAATTTGAATGATTTATGTCCAAAATATTAATATAGAATTAGTTTAGGGAATTTGGGATTTGATTTGGGTTGGGTTTTACAGAATCCATGATGTGTTATTGTTTAAAAAATATAGGAGAGTTGGTGACCATATATAAGTGTAGTAGAGGACACACTTGGTATTTTGGAAAATAATTGAGTGGTATCATGTATTCAATATGACAAAATGGTTAATAATGAACTATTAACGAATCTTATATGTTAATGGTTGATATATGGATAGAATATTGTTTTGAAAAAAATTTATACATCATTTTTACCATATATTTTTAGTTTAACCCATCTTGAAACAAATTATACCTTAACTGTGGTAAATTTTTTTAACACATTCACTGTACATTTTGGGAAAAAATAAGTAGAAATTATTTGATAATATAAATAATCTGAGACAGTTTTTTTCATTTGTTTTTACAAATTCAAATCATATATGAGAAAATTTTAATTTTTAAATTAATCCTACGGATGTGATGATAAATCAGGTTTTTAAAGAGAAAATTTTCAAAAGTTTGAAATGATTTTATATCCAAATTCATTAGGGAATCAATATACATTAAATTAAATTTATTAATGGATGTATAATAATTGAAAGTTTACTTTAAATCCATTTTAAAATATAAATTTCCCTCAAAAACAAATTGTAATAAATGTTTTGATTAAAATTCATTGTTTTTACTATTCAAAAAAATGAAACATTTCTAGAATATATTAAAAATTATCCAGAAGTTAATTTTAGAATTTGGATTTAATTTTTTTATTTTTTAAAATTAATTTTCTAAAAGGGTCAAAAAATTATTTTATTATTGTTTCCAAAAAATCATAGAAGGAACTTTTTTTAAGAAAATTGTATTTTTGAAACATATATTGAATTAAGTAATTTTTTTTTATGAATAATATTTCTTTAGATAAATATATTTCAATTAATATTTAAAAATTAGTTATTATTATTCTTATCACTTTGTTTAATAGTTTTTTATAATGATAGTTTCAATGAATTATATTATAATGTATCATGGTATAATTAGGTCCAGAGCTTGTCCCCGAGGTGGCTTGTGGTGATGACCTAGATCGGTGATGACCGAGGCTCCAGCCCCCTCCTCCCCAGCGGGGGGAAGGGGGACCCTTTCCTAGATGGCTCGCCCCTTCATCCCCTTTACCAATCCAGCCTACCTCCCTCCCTTTCCGCTGATTTCTCTTAGCCCTATGGTTCCTGATATTCACGACGGTTCACCCCAGATTGCGCTATCGCTAAAGGAGTTCAATGAACTTACGGATCTCCATAGATCGACGTTGGTGGCTCGCTTCAGAGGTCGTCATCCTTCGTTCGATGCTTTTGACAGATTTGTTTTTGATTCTTGGGGGCTTCAAAACCGAGAGGTGGTGGAGCTGCACAACAAGTGTCAATTGATGGTTCTCTTCATGTAGGAGGATGATTTGGTTGTTACCTGGTCCAGCGCTCCTCGGGTGTTTTAAGGTTGTGGCTTCTTCCTCCTACGTTGGTCATTTTATTTCAAGTTGAATTTTGATCCGCCTTCAGCCATGGTATCGGTTAGTTTTTCGAATTTGCCTCTAACTTTCCAGAATCCTTCTATCGTTTGTATGCTTGGGAATTTAGTCGGTCGTTTTCTGTGTTCTGATGATCGAACTACTGCAGTCTATCATCCCACCATGCCTCGTGCCTGTATTGAGGTAGATGTTTCAAAACCTCCAACCGAATGGCAGTGGATTGTGGTTGGAGAATAACTAGGGTGGAAGAAGCGTGTGTTGTTCGATTCGTGGACTTCGTTATGCTCGGGATGCTGCAAGCCTAGCTATGTGGCTTCTGGATGTCGTCGCATGAACCGGGATGGGGCTTCAGTGGAGAAAATGGCTCCAGTGGTTGATCAGCATTCACGCAATGTTGAGTCTTTGGGGGAGCATGCAGGGGCTCACAGGGAGGCTCTAGGAAAGCTGGACTTGGTCGTTTTTAGGATTCTAACGGGGTAGAGGCCAGTGCAAGAGGGGAGCAGAAGTAGTGGCCTCCCATGATTCCTTTGAGGATGGTGAGCCTAGGCAGCACATGGAGGCAGGCCCGAGGGTGTCTGCAATTTTTGGCTAGATGAAGCATGATTTGGGTGTTTATGGCGTTGGCGTTGAAAGATCATTAGCATAGGCTATGGTGACCCCTTCCATTCGAGCTCTCTCGACTGAAGAAGCTGAGGGAAGATTGTTAGGGAGTGAGGTTCAGCAATACAGAGGACCAGAATTGGTCTAGGAGAAATCATAACTGTCGGCTACAAAATCCTTCAATGGACAAGAGATGTTGGCAGAAGTGAATGTCTTGAAAGCCTTAAATCCAAACTCCCTCAGTGTGAAGGCTGTTTCTTTGGGGAAAGGAAAAGGCTTGGAGAAAAAGGCAGATAAGAAGCACACTGTGTGTATGTCGGGGCAGTGCAATACAGGCTCTCAGTTGCAATTGTAGAATTGTTTTGACGGCTTGGAAGTTCAGGAGCCTACATTACCTCAGGAGGATGTGTCTTCAGGTGATGAATCCTACTGTCTATCTTTAGTGGGTAGTTAGGACCGATGGAAAGGTGTAACACCCCAAGCTTCTACGATATGCTTCTCTTTGAATAATGTGATAGCGTGTGTTGTACACAACATCGAGTTCTAACACACCACAACCAATCAGACTAGCCGTTATGAATAGTAATTACTAGTTTTAGAAATTATATATATTTTATATTTCAAAATGCAGTTCATTTTTGGATTCAGAATATCGAAATTATCTTAAGTTTAATTTTTTGTATTTTTCTAAGAACTTCCAATTTTTATGAATAGTGAAAAATACTTAAAAACAACTTTCTTAATCAAAATAATTTATAGTGATAAATTATATTATTGAGTGGTTTTAAAGTATAATTAGAATATATTTTTACCATTTTGTCCAATGGTGTTCGTTAGAATTAATTTCACTTTGAAATTGGACATAATCAATTTTCAATCTTTTGATATATATTGTTTCTTAAAAACACGCTATTTGTTGTGACAGCGGAAATTAATTATAAAATTATTTAATGAAACTTTTATGTTTGGAATTTTGTAAAATAGACATCATTTTCTGAATTCGGAATATCAATTATAGCTTAGGGTGAAATTTTGGCATTGTTCTGAAAAACTTCAATTTTTGATGAATAGTGAAACTAATAAGTGGTAGTGAAAAAACTGAATTTTTCATAAAACATAATTTTACCACTTCTTTGATTGGAATTTCGAAAATCCGAGAGACACGATTAATAACAAGGAGTAAAATTTGGTTCAATGAGATGAAAATAATTTTTGGTGAATAGTAACTTTTTACTGTTATTTACCATGGTTAAAAGTAAATATGTAATTAAGGGTAAAAATGATATTAATATTATCCTAAAACATGTCTTAATTCTATTGGATAAGCTTAATTCTACCAAAAACAACCTTAGGAATAAAATATTATAATTTAGGTCCACGTGGATTAGATTAGGACATTTATTATTATTTAATCCAAAGAAGAGTTAAAAGAGTTAAAATCAAAGTTTATTTACTAAAACAATTTTAATATACGGTTATACATAAGATAAATTCGATTGTAAATATTCATTAGAAAGATAAAAATATTTCCTACATAATGATAGTTTATTTATAATTTTTAGATATTAAATAATGTAATTTATGTATGACCCAATTATGATGCAGTAATTACCATAATAGTAAAAAATTAAAATAATTGATATTATAAATACCGAAATAAATATAATTTGAGACTTTTTATGAATTAAACTAATTTTATAGGTTAATATGACATGTTAGTATTGACATAAGAAACATTTTTCGAAGTAATAATTCTGTTATGATTTTCACAAAAATCAATTATTGAATAGTGTCAAAATTGACATAAAAGAGTTTTTAAAATAAATATTTTATTATTAATTGATATTAAATTTCTAAAAATTTACAGTTCGGCCAAGAGACTTATATAATTATAGGTGTATCATTAATGGACCACTTTTGGGTCTCTTGGATGTATATAGTATGTTTATTAACCATATAATATAAAAATACAAAGAGACATTGTAAAAGTGAAACTAATTAACTACGAGTTAATACTTAATGATAAGGTTAATATAGTAACACAAACCTGTCTAAATTCAATTGGTTGTGTGGTCATAGACCTATCCCATCCTTAAACTTTAAGTAATCCACTATGGAGACATTAGAAACCGAATATGAATTTATTATAAAATAATATTTGTAGCTTTTTCCAAAGGTGCCCCTCACCCCTCTTATAAAAGGGCACTCTCCCTTCTCATTAAATCACACCTTTAAAGCCTTTTGGCTCAGCCAAACTCTGCCCAAATACTCTCTCAACTTCCCTAACTTCATCCTACAGGCCTTCCTATAGTCATAAAGCCATCCTAAGAGCCCATTTGATCAAATCAAAGGGAAGAACCCGAAGAAGAGGTAATGATTTCACCACACTTTTCCATGTTCCTTTCTTCTTCCACTTCTTCCTTATTTGTTATTACCATTCTAAAATAATAAATCCAGTATCTTATAAATACTGTGATGTTATTATAAATATGGTACAACCATATTCAGTATTCTATCCATCCTTTGAATAACATGTCACCATACGTGTGTACGTACGGCTTACCGTCTGCACGTCGTGGTGTAATTGTTATTCAATAAATTATTATTTGGATGGGTATAATAATGATGTGTAACTCATGTAAATAATAAATATAACATGATATTGATTTTTTATATATGATATACCATCCAATTATATATTATTTTAATATTAAAAGAATTATATTGTCGCTCGTGCGTACGTACGGACTATCGTCTCCACGAACGCGATGAGATTCATTCTCCATCATATCCATTCAAGTATAATTATCATTTGATGATTAATAATAGTATCTAAGGACTTGATATAATTATTGATATGATTAAGATACAACATATCCATGAAAAACATGGATTACATAACAAAACATATAAAAGAAAATGAGTAAGTTAACACCCGAAACAAGGATAATACTAAGATATTATTAACAAATTAATGTTAAGAGATCATATATGATATCATATTCTTGTATAATTTAATAACAATTATTTCACCCTTATACAAGATTTTAACCTACCCCAACCAAGGAAAAGTACAAGGTAAGGGTTTATTTCCCAATCTCTTCATTATCCATGGTTGTTTATACGTAATAATCTTCTGGGACCTCTTTATCATCCGCAACCATGTTACTTAAAAATGTATTTCAATACATTTTTACTATTTAAAAGAATATGGGTTAAGGTCATTTATACCCTTGTTTGACTTTTTATAAGAGGTCTATAAAGTAATCATTCCGTTGTTTTCCAAAAAAGGTGCTTTTAACCTTTTCGACAGAATTAAGGTAAGAATGTTTTTTTAACTTATACGGCGGGTGCGACTATTTTCCGCCGTTATAAAATCTTCGAAGCGTCCCTTAAAAGATTATAAGATTATTTTCAAAGAAATTTTTTTATTTTATAAATATATGACTCTTAAATTATTGCAAAATAGAAAGGGATATTTCTCTAAAAAGAGTTTTCATTTCATCTATGTCATCATCCTTTGATGGATTTTATGTTTATTTGAAGTTGATATATTATGATACAAAACTTTTATATTGTATTTAAGGATTTGTGATATCTTTGACTGTGGATGTGTTATTTTTATACCATTCATGGTATATGGATGAAGTATTTACATTTCGTATTCTAGTTTTAATACGAATGTTTATGTAATGTTTAAACCTTTTCATATGGGAATATATTAGACTTAATATGTGACAGGTGGAGCCCGCTATAGCTCCTAGATGAATTGGTAGGTCTCATGAGACAAACTATTGTCTTGTAACTAGGCCTTAACAAAATATTATTTGTAGTCTTGGCATGAGGCCTTGGGTATGTGGTTATGATAGTATGGAATTATGCATTCCATCATTATGAAAGTGGTTATTGATATTGCATGTGATTATTGGATTACTAGAATATCCATGTGAATAAGTAAATGGCATTATTTCATTTTATTTTTTCCATACTATGTTGAAGTTCAAGTTTAAAAGGCTTTTATTTTAGTTATACACTGCCTTAAATGTTTATTCTTATTTATGAAAGTTTCTGCTATATTGTTATCCTTATTGGGCATTTGAGCTCACCCCTTTTCTATGTTTTATTTTTCCCAGGATGTGAAGAAGTAATTTATGAATGACCTGTAGGGATAGTATGTGGGGATATGAGTGTGGACTATGATGAAAAGATGTTGTTGTTGTTTTTATTTTTATGAGTTAATGTAATACATATGAATATATCTAGTGTTTCCAAGGCTACTAAACTAATCGTTCTTTCGAGATTTGATCTTTATTATGATCATGCCAATGTTATGTAATAATGCACCGACTCTGGGTAACTGGGTTCGGGGCATTACAGTTGGTATCAGAGGAAGTTTAGTACAAACCTTGGAAGTTAGATTTAGATAAACTCTTATTAGAGCACATAGACCTAAGATGGACATTGGGGATTAGTATAGAAGAACTTCCTAAAATTTTTGTATTGTAGAGATTTTGTGAGTTTTCCGAGAAATACATCCCTATATTGATACGAACAGGTAGAGGCGGCTCTGGCACAGATGTACCTAGGGGTAAAACCCGAAAACACCGGTTTGAGCTAGACTCGAACGGGAACTGCTGCACGACAACAGGCCTTGCTGCACTCTTGGTTACAACACTCCCAGGGCATATGCTTAGGATAAATCTCATTTTCTTTAAAAATCATTATGAAGGGTTTAAGAGTATATACTTCTTCAAAGAAAACATTTTTATGATTATGGATTATATCCGGAAATAGTTCAAATTATGTTAAGTGTTTTATAAGTATGGAATTATGTATTTTGATTCATAAACTAATATAGTTTATTCCATTGTTTAGAAATGGTTCCTAGTGGAATAAATGGAAACCATATCAATGCACGCACTCCATGTAGGAATTTCCCTCCTATTCAAGATAATTATAGTGGAGCTGGTGATGCAATTGGTGCCGATCAGCTAATCACCATACTGGGACAACTCACTCAGGTTATGAATAATAACCTTTCCCGTATGGAGCACCCTGATCCGCATCGTGGAGGATCAATGATAGATCGCTTCATGAGGAAGAAACCACCAACATTCAATGATAGTACAAATCCATTAGTAGCTGAGCAATGGATAAGTTCCCTAGAGAAAATATTTCAGTCTTTGGGGAGTAGTGAAAGGGAAAAAGTTATCATGTATGTTTACTGCCTCACTGGAGATGCTGATCAATGGTGGTCATTGATTCAATACACGAAGGAAGATGATGAAGTATCAAATATGGAATGGAGGGAGTTCAAAGATCTGTTTTTAGAAAAATACTTTCCATGTGACCATCGAGCAGATATGGAAAGGAAATTTCTGAGTCTAAGACAAAAGGAGGATGATAATGTCACAAAGTATGAGGCTAACATTACAAGGTTAGCAAGGTATGATAGAGATTATATACGTAACCCATGAAGTAAGATTGATCGTTTCTTTGATGGGTTAAAACCTTTTCTCCATCGAGCACTATTCTCACAATCCTTCTCATCGTACGAAGACATTGTCTCATGTGCTATCAAAACAGAAAAGGAATTCTCTAAGTCTTATGACTTTAAAGCAAAGAAAGAGAAGAAGAGATCTACTGATCAATCTGGGAATGGAAATAAGGGGAAGAAGGGAAAGGTTGAATATCCATCCTGTGGTAAATGTAGGAAGAAACACCCCTGTACTTGCTTGAAGGGAATGTGTGTCTGTTACAAGTGTCATGAAAAAGGCCACCAATCTCATGACTGTAAAGGGAAGAAGGAAGCTACCAATGTTCAATGATACAGTTGCAGGGAAATAGGACATTATGCAAATGAATGTCCTAAGAGTCAGGGGAACTTACCTCAGAAAAGGCCAAGGGATCACGGCCAAGCTTATGCTATCACTACTGCTGAGGTAGAAGCTCCGAAAGACGTGGTGGCAGGGAATTTAATGGTTTTCTCAAGTTTAGAAAATGCATTATTTGATTATGGATGATCTCATTGTTTCATATCTTCCCAGTTTGCTAAGAAAATTAGTTATTTCCAATTTGATTTAACAAGGGAGTTGTCAGTTAAAACTCCTAAGGGAAGTATCATTGTAACAACGTTTTGTGAATCAGTCCCCATTAGAGCACATAAATGTTCTTTATCTGCTGATCTCATCATCATACCTATGCTTTAGTTTGATATAATCCTCGGTATGAATTGGATTTCAGATTAAGATGCGAAAATTTATTGTAATAATAAGGAGGTTATGATTTTTGATGATGACGATAAGGAACACCTTATCTTTAGAGTAGAATCGTCACCGCCTAATTCTTATCTAGATCCACCAACAGTAGCTCAACTAAATTCAATTATTGGAGAGGAAGAGAATGAAATGACTGTGGGTGAGGAAAGGAATGTTCAAATAGAGGATATACCTATTGTGAAAGAATATGTAGATGTGTTTCTGGAAGATTTACCTGGACATCTTCCAGAATGAGAGGTTGAGTTTTCCATTGATTTAATTCCTAGTTCAAGGCTTATATCGAATACCCCTTATAGAATGGACACTATAAAATTAGTTGAACTAAAGAAAAAACTAGAGGAATTGAGTAATAAAGGATTTATTCTCCCTAGTGTTTCTCCATGGGAGGCCCCTTTTATTTTTGATAAAAAGAAAGATGGATCTATGAGGTTATGTATCGACTATAGGGAGATCAATTCCATAACAACAAAGAACAAGTATCCCCTACCTCGCATTGATGATTTATTTGACCAACTGCATGGAGCTCAATACTTTTCAATGATTGACCTTCGATCTGGATACCATCAGTTGTGTGTGAAGAAGGAAGACATCCCGTAGACAGAATTTCGAACCAGGTACGTGCATTACGAGTTTACAATAATGCCTTTTGGATTGACTAATGCACCCTCTATATTCATGGATCTGATGAATAGAGTTTTCAAGGAATATCTCGATGAATTTGTGGTGGTATTTATTGATGATATCTTGGTATACTCTAAAAGCTACTAGGATCTTGAAAGTCACTTGCGCATTATCCTGAAGACTCTGAGAAGACATGAATTATATGGGAAGTTTAGCAAGTGTGAATTCTGGCTTCATGAGATTTCTTTTCATAGCCATATTGTCTCAAAATATGGAATCTCTGTTGATCCTTATAAGACCAAGGCAATCCAAGAATGGCCAGAACCTATGAGTATAACTGAGGTACACAGTTTTATTGGTTTGGCAGGTTATTTTCGACGTTTCGTCCAGAATTTTGCCCGACTGGAAAACCCATTAACAAAGCTCACACGTAAAGGGGTTAAATTTGATTGGACAGAAGAGTGTGAAGAATGTTTTGAATAATTGAAGAGAAGATTAGTCAATGCTCCTATATTGAACCTACCATCGGGGATTGATGGGTTTGTTATTTATAGTGATTCATCGAAGAAAGGACTTGGTTGTGTCCTTATGCAGAATGATAGGGTTATTTCCTATGCATCACGGCAGTTGAGAATTAATGAGAAAAACTATCATACTCATGATCTTGAGTTAGCAGCTGTGATCTTTTCTTTGATGATATGGAGGCACTACCTCTATGGTGAAAAATGTGAGATTTATTATGATCACAAGAGTTTGAAGTATATTTTCTCACAAAAAGAACTCAACATGAGGAAAAGGAGATGGATTGAATTACTCAAGGATTATGATTTTACAATACACTACCACCCAGGGAAAGAAAACAAGGTGAAATATGCTTTGAGCAGAAAAGATCATGGAGTTTTGAACAATATGAGAATTTAAAGGGATCCAATTTTCATGGATCTAGTGAATATGGACATGGGAATAACCCGTGAAGGTGAAACATCAATGCTTTTTCAAATGGATGCCAAACCATCTTTACTAGAAAGGATTAAGAGTTCTCAGACCGATGATGAAGAATTTCAAAAGATGATTAAAGCTGTGAATGATGGGAGAATGATATAATTTTTGTATGAAGATGGAATTTTGAAATTCGGAAAGAGACTTTGTGTTCTCGATATACCTGATCTAAAAAGGGAATTGCTGGATGATGCTCATAGTTCCAATTTCTCAATACACCATGGGAGCACCAAAATGCATAGTGATTTGAAGGAACATTTTTTGTGGGACAACATGAAGAGGGAGATTGCTGATTTTGTGTCAAGATTTATGTTTTGTCAATAAGTGAAAGCTGGAAGGCAATAGCCTGGAGGAGTCATGCAACCTCTTTCCATACCGGAGTGGAAATGGGACAATATTACGATGGACTTTGTCATGGGGATAGCAAAGACTCCTAGAAGGAACGATGTAATATGGGTCATTGTTGATCGCTTTACCAAGTTAGCACATTTTCTTGATATAAGAGTAGATCTACCACTGGAACGTCTAGCAAGACTATATATTAATGAAGTTGTGAGATTTCATGGAGTACCCCTATCGATTGTTTCTGATCGTGATCCCTGTTTTACTTTAGGATTCTGGAAAAGTCTTCAGAAATCCTTGGATACAGAACATCATTTGAGAACTTCCTACCACCCTCAAATAGATGGACAATCAGAATGAGCTATTCAAACCTTAGTAGACATGTTGAGATCCCGCTCACTTGACTTTCAGGGTATGTGGGATCAATATTTACCTCTGGTAGAATTTTCCTATAACAATAGCTTCCATTCGAGTATTCATATGGCACCATATGAAGCGTTATACAGAAAGAGATGTCGCACACCAACCTGTGGAGATGATGTTGGTGAAAGAAAACTTGTAGGCCCAGAACTAGAGGAGGAAACGATGGAAAAGGTGAAGGTAATCCAAAATCACATCAAAGCAGCTCAAAGTAGGCAGAAGAGATATGCTGATAATCGAAGGAAAGATTTGGAATTTCAAGTCGGTGATCATGTTTTCCTCAAGGTATCTCCATGGAAGGGAGTCATACATTTTGGTAAGAAAGGTAAACTGTGTCCCAAGTACATCAGACCTTTCGAAATTCTAGAATGAATTGGGGTTGTAGCTTACCGATTGGCAATGCCACCAAGTCTCTCCAAAGTTCACGATGTGTTCCACATATCTCTGTTGAGGAAATACGTTCCTGACCCAACGCATGTACTCAACTATGAAGAATTAGAACTGGAACCCGATCTATCTTATTGCGATGAGCCTGTCAGGATTCTTGATACGAGAGAACAAGTACTGAGAAATCGGACGACTTGTCTGGTAAAAGTCTTGTTGAGAAAACCATAAGATAGAAGAGGCAACGTGGGAACCCGAGGAACTTATGATGAAGAACCACCCGATTATTTTCATGTGGTAGTATTCTAGAAATTTCGAGGACGAAATTATTTGAAGGAAGGGAGACTGTAACACCCCAAGCTTCTACAGTACACTTCTCTTTGAATAATGTGATAGCGTGTGTTGTACGCAACATCGAGTTCTAACACACCACAACCAATCAAAATAGCCGTTATGAATAGTAATACCTACTTTTTGAATATATATATATTCTAAATTTCAAAATGGACTTAATTTTTGGATTCTGAATATCGAAATTATCCTATGTTGAATTTTTGGTATTTTTCTGAGAACTTCCAATTTTTATGAATAGTGAAAAATACTTAAAAACAACTTTTTAAATAAAATTAATTTATAGTGATAAATTATATTATTTATTGGTTTTATAGTATAATTATAATATATTTTCACAATTTTGTCCAATGGTGTTCATTAGAATTAATTTCACTTTGAAATTGGACAAAAACAATCGTCAATCTTTTGATATATATTGTTTCTTAAAATCACGCTAGTTGTTGTGACAATGGGAATTAATTATAAAATTAATTAATGCAACTTTTATGTTTGTAATTTTTTAAAATAGACATCATTTTTGAATTCGGAATATCAATTATAGCTTAGGGTGAAATTTTGGCATTGTTCTGAAAAACTTCAATTTTTGATGAATAGTAAAACTATTAAGTGGTAGTTAAAAAAATGAATTTTTCATAAAACATAATTTTACCGCTACTGTGATTGGAATTTATAAAATCTAAGACACACGGTTAATATCATGGAGTAATATGTGGTTCAATGGGATGAAAATAATTTTTGGTGAATAGTAGCTTTTTACTTTTATTTACCACAGTTAAAAGTAAATAGGGTAATTAAGGGTAAAAATGATATTAATATTACCCTAAAACATGTCCTAATTCTATTATATAAGCTTAATTATACCAAAAACAACCTTAGGAATAAAATATTATCATTTAGGTCCACTTGGATTAGATTAGGACATTTATTATTATTTAATCCCAAGAAGAGTTAAAAGAGTTAAAATCAAAGTGTATTTACTAAAACATTTTTAATATGGGGTAATACATAAGATAAATTAGATTGTAAATATTCATTAGAAAGATAAAAATATTTCATACATAATGATATTTTATTTATAATTTTTACATGTTAAATAATTTAAGATATTTTTGAGACAATTATGATACAGTAATTACCATAATAGTGAAAAATTAAAATAATTGATATTATAAGTACCCAAATAAATATAATTTGAGACTTTTTAAGAATTAAACTAATTTTATAGGTTACTATGACATGTTAGTATTGACTTAAGTAACTTTTTTAGAAGTAATAATTCTGTTATGATTTTCACAAAAATCAATTATTGAATAGTGTCAAAATTGACATAAAAGAGTTTTTAAAACAAATATTATATTATTAATTGATATTAAATTCCGAAAAATATAAGGTTCGACCAAGAGACTTATATCATGATAGGTGTATCATTATTGGACCACTTTGGGGTCTCTTGGATGTATATAGTAAGTTTATTAACCATATAATAAAAAAATACAATGATACATTGTAAAAGTGAAACTAATTAACTAAGAGTTAATACTTAATGATAAGGTTAATATAGTAACCCAAACCTGTCTAAATTCTATTGGTTGAGTGGTTTTAGACCTATACCCACCATAACCTTTAAATAATCTAATTTTTTTCCATTAGAAACCGAATATGAATTTATTATAAAATAATATTTCTAGATTTTCCGAAGGTTCCCCTCACCCCTCTTATAAAAGGGCACTCTCCCTTCTCATTAACTCACACCATCAAAGCCTTTTGGCTCGGCCAAACTCTTCCCAAATACTCTCTCAGCTTCCCTCACTTAATCCTATAGGCCTTCCTTTAGTCATAAATCCAACCTAAGTGCCCTTTTGATCAAATCAAAGGGAAGAACCCGAAGAAGAGGTAATGATTTCACCACCCTTTTCCAAGTTTCTTTCTTCTTCCACTTCTTCCTTCTTTGTTATTAACATTATAAAATAATAACTCCTGTATCTTATATATACTGTGATGTTATTATAAATATGGTACAACCATATTAAGTATTCTATCCATCCTTTAAATAACATGGCACCATACGTGCGTACGTACGGCTTACCGTCTCTACGTCGTGGTGTAATTGTTATTTAATAAATTATTATTTGGATGGGTATAATAATGATGTGTAACTCATGTAAATAATAAAAATAACATGATAATGATTCATTATATATGATATAAAATCAAATTATATATTATTTTAATATCAAAAGAATGATATTGTCGCTCGTGCGTACGTACGGACTACCGTCTCCACGAACGCGATGCGATTCATTCTCCATCGTATCCATTCAAGTATAATTTTCATTTTATGATTAATAATATTATCTAAGGACTTTATATCATTATGTATATGATTAAGATACAACCTATCCATGACAGACATGTCTTACATAACAAAACATATAAAAGAAAACGAGTAAGTTAACACCCGAAACAACGATAATACTAAGATATTATTAACAAATCAATGTTAAAAGATCATATATGATATCATATTATTGTATAATTTAATAACAATTATTTCACCATTATATAGGATGTTATCCTACCCCAACCATGTAAATGTACAAGGTAAGGGTTTATTTTGCAATCTCTTCATTATCCGAGGATGTTTATACGTAATAATCTACATGGATCTCTTTATCATCCACATCCATGTTTGTTAAAAATGTATTTCAAAACATTTTTACTATTTAAAAGAATATGTGTTAAAGTCATTTATACCCTTGTTTTACTTTTTATAAGAGGTTTATAATGGAATCTTTCCGTCTTTTTCCAAATAAGGTGTTTTTAACCTTTTCAACAGAAATAAGGTAAGAATGTTTTTTTAACTTATACGGCGGGTGAGGCTATTTTCCGCCGTTATGAAATCTTTGAAGCTTCCATTACAATCTTATAAGAATATTTTCAAAGAAAATGTTTTATTTTATAAATATATGAGTCTTAAATTATTTCAAAATAGAAAAATATATTTCTCTAAAAAGAGTTTTGATTTCATATATGTCAACATCCTTTGATGGATTTTACGCTTATTTGAAGTTGATTTATTATGATAAAAAACTTTTATATTGTATTGAAGGTTTTGTGATATGTTTGACTGTGGATGTGTTATTTTTATACCATTCATGGTTTATGGATGAAGTATTTAAATTTCGTATGCTAGTATTAATATGAATGTTTATGTTATGTTTAAACCTTTTCATATGGGAATGCATTGGACATAATATGTGACGGGTGGAGCCCGCTATAGCTCCTCGATGCATCGGTAGGTCTCATGAGACAAACTAGTGTCTTGGCACAAGGCCTTGACAAAATCTTATTTGTAGTCTTGGCACGAGGCCTTGGCTATCTGCTTATGATAGTCTAGCATTATGCATTCCGTCATTATGAAAGTGGTTATTTATATTGCATGTGATTATTCTATTAGTAGAATATCCATGTGAATAAGTAAATGACATTATTTCATTTTATTTTTTCCATACTATGTTGAAGTTCAAGTTTAAAAGGCTTTTTTTTTTAGTTATACACTGCCTTAAATGTTTATTCTTATTTACGAAAGTTTCTGCTATATTGTTATCCGTACTTGGCATTTGAGCTCACCCCTATTCTATGTTTTATTTTTCCCTGGATGTGAAGAAGTAATTTATGAATGACCTTCAAGGATAGTATGTGGGGTTATGAGTGTGGACTATGAAGAAAATATATTGTTGTAGTTTTTATTTATATGATGTAATGTAAGACTTATGAATATATCTAGTGTTTCCAGGGCTACTAAACTAATCGGTCTTTCGAGATTTGATCTTTCTTGTGATCATGCCAATGTTATGTAATAATGCACCGACTCTGGATAACAGGGGTCGGGGCGTTACAAAAGGTTCTCACAACCCACGACGGAAGAAAGGGATAAAAGGCATCAGAGATTAAAGAAAATGCATTGTGGCTCAGTGGAAGAAGTCCAAGGGGTGGAAGGATTATTCTCATCTAGAAAAACCAACGGAGACCAGGTCAGTCAAGAAGGGAAGGAATAAAGAAAACAAATACATACAAGATGGGGAATTTGAAGGTCCAAGTAGCCTCATGATTGTTAATAAAGGGGAGGATGAGGAGTGGTTGAAGCCCATCCAGCACTCCAAGAAGGAAATACCTGAGCCAACTATACGTACCAATGTTTCAGAAGAGGAGCACAATAGAATTTATGAACAAATTATTCAAGTTGATGCCACATAGAAGAAGGAAGTGTGGTTGGATAAACATGAAGGGATACTTGAACAAGGTTTCAATCAACATAGAATTAGCCCAGAGGAATTTTTCCAGACAATGGAAAGGATGATTACCCACCATGAAGAGTTTATCCGAGTGGATCCTGGCATCCAGGTTGGTATGTTGCATACGGAACATTACAGGGTAGCTGAGTCAAATAATATTATCCTTGTGTTTAACCATTTTGTATGTTCTTTTAGCACGTAGTGGTGTACTTCTAGTGTACTCAGGTTTTTCCATTTTTCTTAAAATGGCATAATAAAAAAATTTAATTTGGAAGGGGAGAAGTTTCATGGTATCATTAAAACTATTTTATGTATGTTATTTTATCTAATAAAGAGTTACATGTATCCAAATCTTTATGGGTGTTTCATATAATACAATCCATCAAGGAAATTTAATTTATTCGAAAAAATAATAAATTAAAACAAGGGTTGTTAAATTTGATACTAATTAAAATGAATTTCTCCCATGAAATAAACAATTTTATACAAAAAATAAGGAATATTCTGCTTTATATCTTCATAATGTTCTCACATATCACCTTAAAAGTGGATTTTTTACCATTATAAATTTACTAGGTGAGTGGTCTTATTTCATAAAACATTATCTATATGATCTATAACCTCCACCAGTTGCTCCATAAAAGAAAGATATTTCTCTAGTGGTAAGACCTATGTGTTCAGTAAATGAGAAGGGTCAGGAATTTACTTCTTTAGGAGAGAAAGAAGCAACAAATCATTGAATTGGGGGAGGTTCAGTGGAAGCACCAAGTGATTGCCTACCATATTGATAAAATCAAAACATTCAAATGGACTGATATTCCATTGGTGGTGTTTCCTATTTTTCCTATATCTCACAACCTTCATACAAGAATAAAATATAAGAGTTAATTCATAAAAAAGAAAGAAAATATATATCATATATGTGGTTGTAAGAATAAATTTTCTTTCAACTTTTATCTTCCATCATGTGTTACTAAATTCATTTATCCTTCCATTCTATTTCTTCAGATATACCATGTCCTAATATATTTCATTCTCCAAATTCATTCTTGCATGTTAGAGCACTAAATTTCATTCCATTTAAGGTTTTATAACCATCCATATAAATTCATGAGTGAATGAAATTATTATAAGAAATGTGAACAAGAAAAGGGTGTTGATCACTACTAAATGTGAAATTAAAATAACAATGTATAAACATGTTATCTAGGGATTTAATTGTTCCTCCAATCATTCCCTTCATTTGAGGATGATAAATATTTCGGATGCTTAAATACATTTCATGATCTAGATATTGAATGCATCATAACACTGAGGTAAACATCATATCCTACTCAGAGACACTGGAATGTTATATTCCATGAAACCATATCACTTCTATATGTTATATCTAAGAATTTGTTTATAGAGGGAACTGTTATCTGATAATGATGAAGTGTGCATACATTTTAAGGAGCCCTAATAAAACCCAAATTATATTATGTACTTTAGAAATGTTGGGGAGTCCAATGACAAAATAAAAGATGATGTTTCCCCAATTCATTTCTTGTTTGGGTAATGGATGCCACATCCACTTTGGCATTTTTCATTAATAAATCACTTTCAGACGCATTAATCATAGAGATATAAACATTGGGATATATCTATTCATTCCAACCCACAATAAAAATTCTTTCAATACTTTATATCTATTTTTAAATCCTCGATGAGCATAGAATAACAAACTAAGAGATTCTTATAATAACTCATTTTTCATGTCTATTGTGGAATGAAGAAAATTTGATTCCTATAAAATATTATTACATATGGATAAAGAATATTCTCTAGAACATTTATAACCAAACTTTGTATTTACATATCTTCCTTATGATCCTCTTTAGACATTAAATTTATATATTGGTTATCATTATATTTAAAATGATATGATTTTACCCTTCCTTCTAAATTTCCAGATCCATCATATGAAAATCCAAAAATATTGACTTCTTTGGGTTTTTATCAAAGATAATATAGCATGGTCATTTATATTGGAAAGAATTAACCACATTGTTGTCCTTTAAAGGGTGGAAATTTGTTTTGAATTCACAATCCTTAATCATATGTAACAATATTCTATGGAACATATTCTACTCATTTTGTGTGAATATATAATTTAATAATTTTTTATTAGTATATATATCACAATTTTCCCTAGAAATATAATGCCTCAATATCATTAATTAAAAAATTACTATAGACAACTCCAAATAATGGGTTGGGTAATCTATCCCATTGTCCATCAGTTATAATTCTGAATAATCTATAACCATGTAATTATTCATAATCAGACTTCCTAGTCCCTTATTAGTTGAATCAATATATATTATCAAACATTATTTACTATAGTGTAATTTATACGCATGTAAATTGACTAATCCAATCTTTATTTCAATTAAATTCGTTTTCATATTCATCAATTTAGAGGATATTTCTTTAATTTGGATAAAACATTGTTAGAGGATTAGATAATCATTTGAAATTATCCAAAATCCCATTGTGTATAAATATTTAAACAAAGAAAACTGTGAATATAATTCAATATTGTTTGATAGGGATAACATTTAATAGCGATTTTATTTTAGGGATCTAATATATACAAACTCTAGATATTACATAATCCAATGATGGTTTCTTTTTAACAAAAATTACAACTTTTAAATTTTTCATTTAGTTTATTCATCATTGAAATATTTTGTATAATTATCAAGTGATATTCATGACCTTATTTTCTCTTTGATTATATATGAATATTACTGATAATGAATACTAGATAAAAATAATTGAATTTTCTAATGACTCTTTTAATTAAATCCCTAATGATAGAAGGGATATTAGTAAGACCAAAATACATCAATATATATTTCTAGATTAATATATATATATTTTTTGTTTCCTTTGAAATATATCCATTTATAAACATCAATTGTTGATACCTTGAATGAAGTTAAATCTTA
Organism: Viscum album; assembly: GCA_963277665.1. NCBI lineage: Eukaryota > Viridiplantae > Streptophyta > Magnoliopsida > Santalales > Viscaceae > Viscum > Viscum album. The sequence continues at coordinate 1,510,363,925 of OY728127.1, read as the reverse complement.
TAAAATAATCATGATCCATGTAGTGGATCAAACAATTTATTAATATGGGGATGATGATAAATTTTTATAATTTTGATCTTTCTATGATCCCAAATAACAAAAAATAGACTCATATATCTATCATTATTTTTAATAAAAATAATAATTGCACTCCCAGAAAACAGACTTAGCCAAACAAATACAGTTTCATGGTTTTCTTGGAGTTTATTCTACAATTCATTCAACTAAATTAGATCCATTATATTGAGAATCATTTAGATTGGTGTCAAACTAGGAAGAAGTTAAATTTGTAAACCATAATTATATTTTTTTGGAAGGCTAAGTAACACTTCTTAGAATACATAATAAAATTTATCACATTAGGCATATTGTTGATGTCATGTTTTTTCCCAACCATCTTTGATAAACTTCAATTCTGAATGGGAATTAAGACCCAGAAAATGAATGTGATCAACATCAGAATATTATACATATAAAGACATCGATAGATGATCATATGTTAGTTTAGAATAACAAACATGACTTCCCTTCCCAGAAATTTTTTATAGGATTTATTTTTAGAAATCAAATCAATTCCTATGATGACCTAAAATTGAATAAATAAATAATGTTTTGATTTTAAGTATTAACATTATATAAAATATTAACTAGACTAGAATAATTTTTTTGTGACATTATTATTTCACAATTATGTGTTTTTGCAAATATTTCTACATCTATTAGTTTGGGTGGAAACATGTCTCTATTAGAAAATTCATTAGATATTAATTTTTTTTACATATATAGTCATATTTTACATTATCATATATAGAGTTGATGGTAGGTATACCTTTCACCACGTCAATATGAAAACACTCTAAAAAAATATTTTTCACATGAGATTTCCCCTTTTCTTTTGGTATAACAGGTATCTGACATCTATTATCATCCTGAACCCTTATGTTTTGGAACTAGATAGATTAATTCCAATTCTTCTTACACTTGAAGAACTAATGTGTGGGAGGTTTAATTAGATCTTCTTTATTTCTATTAGTATGAGTAGCTAAATTATCCACATAACATCGAAAATTAATTGCATTATGACCTACCATTCCATATTTAAAAAAATTACTTGTCCCCTTATGAAAATATCCACTGTTCATCTTCCCACACATTGATCATTATCAAATGATCACCTCCCTCTCAATATGGTTTTATATTTTCATTATTACACCATGTTACTATTATTTTCCAAACAATGGTATTGGTATGTATGTCAAACCACTATTTAAACCTTGATAGCATGTCAAAAAATATATTTTTAGCTACTAAATGATCATATGGAAAACTCCCTTTAGAGACTTGGTTATAAGCCACTAATGAATCAGTCATCGTTAATTTTATGTTGGATGATAATACTAGAAGCGCACCATGAATGTCTTATAAAATTATCCTCATATTTACCAACATATTCTTCAATGTTTTGTTTTATCAGAAGGTTACCCCTTCTCCATAATTCTAATAATAATAAATGGAAATGTCTTATTGTAAACTATGTATTTAAAATCATAAAAATAAATGGAGTCAATTTGATCTCGTTTCCCTACATAGATGATAAATTTACATTATTTATTTTCTTCACCTTATAAATGGTTTGAAACCAAAAATATTTTTCATGTTTTGAATAAGATGGAATGGAAATTATCTTTTTAGTAGTACTAATCCATTTCGCATAACTACTAGACTTTTGGAACCACTAATGGATGTTGGGGATTTCTTTATAAAGGACTCAAAATAATTTTGTTCCCTCATTTGTTCATTTGGATGTCTACATTTATTATATTTTTTTTAATGTTGTGTGATTAAAGGGGAAATATTTTTCATTATATATCATATAAATTTTTGAATAATAGAAATAAAATCATTGAATTTTATACCACACACAGTTTTAACTTGTTTCCCTCAGGTTCTAATCGTTCACTAATTCAAAAAATCATTGAGTAAGAATAGTGGAGAACCACATAATCATGAAAACCACATATATAATTTCTAAATCATGATATATTCCTTTCAATATATGTAACAATAGGTTCATCCAAGTCCATTCATAGTAATATTCTATTTAAATCCTTTATTATGTTTCATAAATAGTTTGGGAATTTCCAAAGTATATACATTGAGAGTATCAAACCGGTTGTAGAATAAGGTTCCCTATTGTGCACTAGGTTAAGATTGGGTCATGGTTAATGAACTATTTTCAGAGATATTAACCCTTGGTGCCTTTATTCCAGTGCCACATCCATTCGTAGTACGTAGATATGGTTGAAATATTTTGGAACTATTTTCCGTATCATATACAAAAAATCACTAGATAATTTTTATACATTGAATTAATCATAAACATATACTTAGGAATATACTTTGGGATCATATAAATTATTTCTCATCATTATTTCAAATGTTTACATAAAAAGATACTCTAACAACAAATATAGTAACTAAGGCTATTTATACATAAATATTAAATTAAATTTTATTTATATTCATTACATTTCAATGTTCCACACCCAAGGACTGTAATTGCTTACATCCATTGTAATCATGATAACATAAAAACTCTTCCATAGGTGAGCTACATAATATCCCACTTCGTTATGAAAAATTAGAAACCTTCTTAGACATGTAATATATATAAAATATCAACATAACATGGTTAATATAAACATAAGAATGGGTGATCACATATACTCAGTAAGAGTAAACATGAGATATATATACGACTAACATGAAAATAAGGGTATGATAATATGTTACTAACATTTTAATACCATAACATTTATATTAAATATAATACTATTTATTCATTAGATAATTATAGGTTGTTCATAATACATGTATAAAAATGAAATAAAGAATCATGGGCTGTGAGAGCAAGAAATTTTCATAAGAAATGGAATTTTTGTTATTCACATTTATATATAAAGTCATTTCCCTTTAATTCAAGTCTTATCTCTGAGGGTATCATAGTTTAATGCATTCACTCCCCAAACCAAAATCATAATCATGTTTCCCTTCCAAGATCATTATAGTGGAAAATTCCCCTTATAATATTAGGTATAATCCCCCATTCTAACACTATCTTACTGAAACATGTTCACTCCCCATTCAAGTCCCATCTATCCCACGAGATATAATGAATTAACTAATGCATTAATGTAATACATTGCTCCCAATAGTCATAAAATAAAAACCATATTTATTTTTTTCCACATTATCATAAAATGCATCATATCATAACCAAATAAATAAGGTGGTTATTATAAACATTTTATCATATCACATCCAATGAAAAAGAAATATGTTTCATAGTCATTACATTATATATTAATATATGAAAAGAAGTTGGTTTTATAATTATTTAATAATTATATAACCTGGGAAAGAGACATTAGATTAATAAAACTCATTTAATCATTACATAAACTATTTATAGAAATAATAAGAATGGTATCTTTAGTTAAAATCCATATTAAGGCAAAAGGAACCCCAACTGATGTTATCTTATATGGAAAATAATTTGAAAACATCATTTAAAATAATCCATTATTAAAATATAAATTCTTATTTTATTTTATTTTAAACATAATGCGTTTTCAAAAACATTTTTATTTGAAAATAACCTTGAAATCATATAAAATATTAATCGAAACACCTATTTTCTCTTACGTTGGAATATTTTATTTATTCTATAGATGGTAAAATGATGTTTCATTTCACACATTTAGTAAAATCCAAAAATAAACTGTTTGGAAAAAGACTATAATTTAATTGGAAAACATTTTGTAATAAGTATAACATGGATAAAGGTGAATTTTAAATATAATAAGATATTAATGAACGATTTTTGAATGCATTTAGAGAAAGAATATTATCAACATAAAATAGATTTTTGAAAGAATAAAGAAGTAATTTCTGATTATAAGATCTACATTTTCATAATTTTTATAATTACCATAAAATAGAAAAAATATCAAAATTACTTTAAGAAATCATGAATAACTATGAGAGATGAATAATAATAAAAATTATTTAGAGGTTTATCATGATATATCTATGTTGTGGATACAATCAAAAACAATCTTGACAAATGATGAGATCGAAAAAAAAAATAATTACCACATTCTTAAAAATGAATCATAATACCAATGAAGGATGATATTAAATTTCAAAGGGGATATATATAATCCTCATCAAATTTTACTGGTGTATAACATAATGTAAGTCTCTGGAAAAGGAAATTTAGACAAAAATCTATTAATCGTTCGGTAACATCCACATCCTACTCTTGGTGAACGAATAACATAAATAGAAACATTAATATTCATTACTGTTTTTATATTCCTGGTATATCTTGTCATTGGTCAGTATATACTCCAAAAACAGAAACAAGTAGTGAATATGATATAAGTCTCTTAGGAAAAAGTGAGACTAGTGATTCCAAAAACTTATGTATTGACATCCATTGTACTCATTAATACCACATGTATAATAAATAAAATATTATTATAAATATATTATGGAACAATATTAATATATATATATATATATAATATATTATAAAATTAGACCATTTTATTACTCATTTAGTATCAATTCCATGATTATGTCATTTGTTGGTCAATTACTACTATGTTCTATGTATGTTTTGATATGATATTTTTGGTCCTCTAATATCGTTCATTGATGAATAATATTGAAAAAATAAATCATGATATAATTATCATATATATTAATTATATAGGTATTTATGGTAGTATATAATATTTAGTGATATGAAATGAAATAACTCATTTATGGATATGGTTGGTCAAGTTTACGCGTGAATACTAATCCCATATTCTTGTTGGATTGAAATAAATAAAATAAAATTCTATATATATATATAATCCATAAGTAATACTATTTATTTAATATATATATATATATATAATATTTTTACTAAATTAATCCTTAATAACTTATATGTAAATAATGAATGATTCACAACACTTCCTGATATGGAAGTACATCTTTCAAATGAGCCACACTATCATATTGTGAAAACATTTAGTATTTGAAGGTTCATGTGATATAAAAATTCCATAATTATAATAAAATATTAAATATAACAAAAAAAATAATAAATACATCATTATCACTATACATTATATGTAGTAAATTAATAATTAATGATATCATTTTGTGATGTTGTAGTTCACCCTACACAAGAATAATGATTTCAGAAACCATTAAACTGAATTGGATATGGTTATATGTTATGCAATTTACATGGAAAAAACTAATTATATATTAGATAATTTTGTTATTATATAATAATGCTATAATAATAATTTATGTGGGTGAATGGAGAAATAAAAACTATGAATTTCATTGATGAATGTTTCCCCTTATTCAATTATCTTCCTTAGAGTAGCAACAAAAACATTCCTACATTGAATTTATGTACAAAATAAGCCATATGGGATGATAATAAATAATTTTAGAAGTAATTTGGTTATTTATTTCATGAAAACAAGGGTTTTAATGTTTGTTAAGGACTGGAGAGGGTGTGACCTTTTATAATTGGGTGAGAGGATACACTTGCTATTTTGAAAATAATTCAACACTCTTTCATTTTTATATGTAATCAATGTTCCCAAATGCACCATTATATAAAATTATTTTCTTAATTGTCAAAATATGTTAATAAAATAGTTTTTAGTGATGTTAATATTTAATATTTACATATATCATTTTAGTTTTACACCTTGTAAAAACATTATTACCTTTACATTGGTAATTAATTTTTTCTGATATTTACTATTCATTTTGGGAAGAAAAAATTTAAACATATTATATAAAATAATTTACGATAAATCAAAATAAGTAATATATTTTTCAAAAAAATATTAACCTATGTGAAAAAGATAATAAAAAAATAATCCCACACACAGAATAAAAAAATAGGTTTATATATATAAAATATTAAAATGTTTGGAATGTTTTTATATCAGCTATAAATTCGAAATTAATCCCAACAAACTATATTAGAAAAATAAATTTATAATTGATGAAAATTTACATTAAATCCAAATTAAAAAATAATTTATCATTATAATAAAATTTAATGAATATTCAGATATCAATTAAAATTATGTATTTTTGACTATTTTCTAAAACTAAAACATTTTAAAACAATATGAAATATTTTCCCTAGGAAAATTTCTAGAATTTTATTTCAATATTTTTGTTTTATTTTTTCATGTTCTATTTCTTAAATTTTCTAAAATTTATGTTATTATTTTTCATTAAAAGACATAAGAAGCATTTTTTATAAAATAGTATTTTTGAAAAATATAATGACATAACTATAAACTAATTATTTTTTATCAGTATTTATTTTTTTAAAAGAAACTAAATATAATATTTGACAATTAGATATTAATATTCAAATTACGATATTTAATAGACATGATATAATGGAAGTCTTAAAATAAAATATTAAAACTACTAGAAAATCATGAGCAACCCCAGTAAAAAACAATGTCTTTAATGGTATATACTGTTGTTATAAGCTATATCCACAGTTCCAACTTGTCGTGGAACGTATTGGGGTGGCTATATCTTTATTTCTATGGGTTTTCAAACCATTCCTATAAACCCCGTTGATTTCCACCCTGGTAGTTGGGTTATCGCCATATTTCTCCACCATGGCTATAACCAAAAAATAATTTGTGTCCACCTAGATTCAATCTCTGTACCTCCACTATGGGAACAATCCACCTTTACACTACACTAAATATGCCTTTTTGTAAATATATATATATATATATATAAACAATTACTATAGCAAATAAACTTTGGCTATAACCCTACCTTCCAATTTTTTCACAGGTTAATTTTTCCCCACAAAGAGGTGGGAGATCTATTTCCATAGTTTTGAGGAATCGTGGAAATATAAAATGAGTAAAATACTCTATAATCATGGATTTACCAAACTTTTGGATTTATTCATTAGAAAAAGAACTTATATCCACAGTTTACCAAAACCACAACTATTTCCCTTGGAAAAAGACCCTATAGCCACATTTTTACCCAAACGATGGCTATAACCATTGTAAAATGAAATCATTGCCATAGTTTATCAAAAGAAAATTTCTATAGCTCTCAAAATAAATAATATTTCCATGGTTTTGTGAAACCTCAGCTATAGCCTTCAAAAGAATACCCTATATCCATGGTTTTATGTAAAATTGTTGTAATAGCATTTTTATAAAAACCAATAGACACATTCTAGGAAAACCATGCCTATTACTATGTGGCTATAGCCCATTTTTCTAGTAGTGTATTAATATATCATGTTTAAAAAAACTCAATGTTGCGTGCCAAAAAAGATAATCCAATGTTTAATGTAGTGTATGTTTATATTATTTTTCATGTAAAAAAATTAGTCAAATAAATTTAAATTATTTGAAAGTTGCAATTCATAAAAACGTGCGGTGTTATTGGAATTATTTTTATACATAATATTGTAATATATTTTTATCTTAAAAGGAATTTTTATAAAATGGAGTTCATCTACCTTATGGTTACTTATTTTAATGTGTAGATTCGGTAAAACAATAAATTGAAACACTAAAATGGATTCCATATTTTTTAAAATTATATTATAATAATTTAAAATGTTATATTTCATTTTCGTCCATTCCATTATGTTACCATAGTAAAATATCATCACTCAATTAAGGTTTAATATGGTTAAAGAGAGGGATACAATATGGTAAATGAAAAACAATATGAAAAAATATTTATATTTTATTATAAGAGTTTTTTTTGACATCACTTTTCTAATATTTTTAAATTTTTCTATGGTGCTCCACTCGACCATAGTAATGAAATATCTAAAATATTATTATTATTATTTTTTAGAAGAGTGCCACTCATATAAAATAAAAAAGGACTTCTCATAACCCCACATGTCCTCCCAAATTGAGAACCCTAGATCAACCATTTCATAACCAAATACATCCCCAACACCATTTCCAACATACTATAAATTATAGTCTTCCCAAGATTCCAAACCTAGAATCCATAAGTTGTTTCTAAATAGAGATTATTCATGGTAGAAGTATATGTTATATCCAAGATATTCAATTTATATTCCCAAAAAAACTATAAAAATATTATATTACCATATTAACTTATGTATAAAATTAAAAATAAAATAAAATAATTTTATTATATTTATATAGAAACAATTTTTTACATTCATTTCATCATTAGAAAAGTGAAAACATTGTTCACGTGTATATGGATACTTGCACCATCATACACGACATATTTCATTTTTCATAATTTCTCCACATGGATAATTATATTTATGGATATAATTTATAATTATTTTATCTATAACCTAATTATGATTTTTTGAATCTTTATTATATTTTACTTTCTATCCCTCATATCTGTTTGAAAATGGTAATGTTTCTTTTACGTACGTTTGGACTTCCTCCTCCATGAAATTTTATTCATCCTCAATCATAACATCGGTACAAGGATGGTTATAAAATTTAATGAATATATATTATTTTTATGAAATTATTCTGATTTTATAACTCTTTTAGGAATGATTTAATGAAGCCTTTTATCATAGGAAACACACCGAACTTGTTTTGGAATGAACGACAAAAAAATATCTAATATGAACCTAACCGATTTATAAAATACATAAATCATCATTATAAATTATATAAAATTATTAATAAAAAGTTAATAAACATTAAATATTTCTTAAATATATTAAATCAATAAAATATTTTTATTATTATGAAATGTCAATGAATTAAATGGTGCATCGGGACTCATGATAATGGATTTCCTCTTTCAATTATGATCCTTTGATAATGATTTCATTTTCCAAAAAATATATTTTATAGTGCATAAAATGTAAAATGTGTATATTTTATCATAAATTTTCTATATTAATTGGGGTTTTCAACTAAATTCATGTCTCCTAATCAATTTACTCTTGATATAAAAGTTACTAAATCTGTATGAGATTTTTTATTAAAAAAAATTTTAAATGTTTTATGTGTTTTCCATTCAACTCTTTTCATCAATTTCTATGATCAATAAAAATATTAAAATTTTATTATGGTTCAAAAACAAAATCCCACTTTAATACCCCAGTAATTGATTTTCCATAAAAATAAATATGAGTGGAATATTTTTATTGTATTCTTTAAGGTTTGTTTATTCATTTTTTATAAATTTATTGAAATATATTTTTCATATATTTTTCTAAATGAATTTATTTTACAACAACTATTAATGTTTTTTCTTGATTAATCATAATTTACAATATTTCCATGGTTTTTAGAATAATATCATACTTTAATTGGTTTGGTAATTTTTCATTTTTAAAGAGTTCTGAAATGGAATTGACATTTTATCTTATATTTTGAGATGAGTTAATGTTATTTCGTTCATGGTAAAAAATTAGTGCAATAATGATCTATATTTATTATACAATTCATTTCATGTCTTTTAATATAATGATCCATATAGTACAATCCCAGATAATCAATATTTTTCATCTCTTTTTAAATATTATAAACATATACCAACAAAATTATTAAAAATATATAATAACATTTTTTTAAATCTACAAAATATTATCCTATTTTTTTTGAACTCTAAATACTGTACATGATATCCATGGGACACACATAATACATATGGTGAGTTATTAATTCGAATAAGTGAATTATAAATAATATCTTGAATAAATATAATATACATGAGTCAATAGGATTATCATGAAAATATAATATGTGGAGAATAATATTTATAAAATTTTGTCATTGATAGGAAATGGTTATACAATATACTCATTTCACCATAACATTGTGTAAAAATTATGCAAGATGACAACCTCAAAATAACATGAGGATAGTTGCCTTACATAATAACATATTCTGTGAAGGATAAACACCCATTCACTATATTTGGAATGAAATGATATATAAGTATTATCAAACGCATTGGAACACTAATAGATGTCACCTTTAACATATCTAACTCTATTCGTGTAAAACATAGAACATAAGAATTTTTTTGATCATTTCAATCCCCTGATTGAGGAATATATGTATCATATATAGTATTCCAAAATCAATTTATAGATGTTACGTCAATATGAATACCATTGATGGAATGTATGGAGTTTAATTCCTTATACAAAAATATATCATGAAATTCCAAGGGATAATTTAATCCTCAAAATTTGTGTATATAAATAATAATAAAAGGATATATTTATAATGGAATATAGTCAATCATTATTTATGAATCATTTATTCAATAAATGATTTTTCATTAACATAATTTTTTTTAATTATAATCAATATTAATATTAATATGGATGTTCATAAATGTAAATGATGATAGAGAGAACCCTTTTCCTTGAGAGTGTAATAATTTAAAAATTTATGAAAGAAATATCACTTCTGATTTAATGCATGTGTCACATATGGTATTATATTGTAATATAAATTAAACGAACCCCATTATAGAATTTTTTTAAAATATAATGATTTTATCATTAAATTTAGAGAATGATGATATCCATAATAATTGAATGTTTTATAACAAGATATAAAATACAAAATAAGTTAACTATAATATGAAAATGTCAATATGATCGATCCCCTAGAATGATTATAATCATTAACATAACCATATAAATTAGTAATTTATTAATATGTAATTATTAATATATTTATATATATATTAATATGATATAATTTAACAATTAACAATGAATGAATAACATTGTAGGTATATATAGACGAATTGAAACCCATATTCCCATTACTTGTGTGATCATTGGAAAATTAATTTGAGCATTGAACTTTCAATACGACCATTTAGAATAGTAACCAACTCTGTTGAGTTGTAGTCTCTATTATGTAATTACAAAATAAGAATTTTCATATTAGAAACTGATTGTATATAAAAATAAATCATTATACAAATTAAAAATGTTCAAAAATAATATATATTTAGAATATTTTTCAAAATTTTTAAATTGAATTTCTATTTTTCTGATAAATATTAAAATCTAAAATAAATTATATTTTCATTGAATTGGATTAGATAATAATATTAAATTTTATTAAAATCATAACTAAATTTTCTATTATCAGAACTAATTTATCAAGGGGTCATGAAATTGACCATTATAATAAAATATCAATTTATCAAAGAAAGGTATTGTCTTTAAAATTAAATTTCTCAAATGTAGAAAATTATTTTCCGTAATGGGATATCATTATTAGAACCATCAGGTTGAAAATTCTAATGGTGAAATTTTTAACTTTTTAAAACTATTTCAATTTTTTTGAAGAGTGAAATACAATAAAATATTGTAGTTATCATTTTATATTTAATATATTAAGAACTAAGTCATTGATGATAACATATGCCAATATATCATATAGTAATGCATAAATTAAAATATATATATATATATAGTCATAATATTAATCATTATTGGTTTTTTAGACCAGAATAATAAACTAATGAATATTAAATAAAAATGATTTCTCTTCTCCACCTTAGAAATGTATCTTCCCACCAATCCGTCCCCTCACATATTTTATAGCTTGTCTATAACCTTAAATTTATCCTTTAAAACTCAAACCATCCTCCCAATTTCTAAGGATATATATTCATTCTAAAATAAAATTCCATGGATCCTTATGTTTCTTCCGAAGAGGATAGATCCAACAGAGAATGAAATACCCTATACCAAATTTTTAATTTTTATTCCTCTTAATCCTCAAAAAAACATTCAATACAACCTGATAAATTAACTTTAGTTTCAAAAATATATTATAATTTTATTGTTTTAGTGTAATAGGAATTGTATAACTTCTTCTCATTCATATCTAAAATGAAAAAGTCATTTACATTATTGATAGATTACTAGACCCTGGAACAATGAATTTAATTTTCTTCCATCACCTTCATGGGTGGAATAAAATAACATATTTTTATATAAAATGACCTAAATATGTGCAATATTTTTTTCACTATATGGAATTTATATATATAAATATTATTAAAGTAACCACAATATGATCTTGTAGGTAGGGAAACATACCTATATTCATCAAGTGTATTACAATAACACCTAAATAATATAAATTATATTGACACACAAATTATATACATAGGTATAACATATTAGTATATGAATATTAATTAAATTACATAATAATCTATGCCATAATATTTTAGTTTTCATGCATTTAGAAACATGTATACATTGATAAGTCATATCCTAAATCACAGAAGCTAAAAACATATAAATCATCATGGAAGAAAATAATATCCATCCAAGCATAATACTCAAATAATAAAAATATTTTTGATTACAAATATGGATAAATTAAAATTAGTCAATGATACCCATCAAGACATTTATAACATGTTATGATTTATATAATCACCCATGTTCTTACATTAAACATTGGATACCCACCATTGTACCCTCATTTCTTATTTTCATGACCTTCCCGATACCAACAATGATGGGATTGATATAAAATCCCATTTTACCATTATTCATGCTTGGGATAAAAACCTAGGAACCCTTTAACGTCATTGAAAAATAACCATTACCCAATACATTGTAGGGATATATAATTCTAGTCCCACCAATTACATAATTAAAATAATATATATGTAAAACAAAAAATCAATCACCTCATCTTAACTCATTTAACTACAATTCCCGTAAACATTTCATCAAATCCAAACCCCAGGAAAAGATGAGGGTTTTATAAATATTTATCCCCATAATCATAAAAAAATTATATAAATAATAATGATTATATATTTTGAAGATATCGCAGGTAAATCATAAGAAACATATATGTTTCTTTTATTTAATGAATAGAAATAACAAACAAAGATCTTTAAATTTTTATTGTTCAAATTTTACATTTCATTTTAAAAACACACAGATAAAATTTATATTTTTTGTAAACATTAATGATTGTATATTATTTTAAAAATACCTTGAAAGTTTTAAAATTATTTTTTAAATCATTGAGTTTTCATGAAATTGGTTAATAATATTCATGTCGTACTCAATAAAACAATGACTCCTTTCACATTTTCAGTATCAATTCAAAAGTAACTCAATCAATAATGTTATGTATATTAGATTACAACCATTTTATCATAATTAAATTTTTTTAAAAATACATTTAATCCACCATTGTGTAATATTTAAAGCATTCATGAAATCCTTTTTAAAAAACTAGGATATGAAAGAAACAAGATATGCACCCAATGTGAGATCTAAATTCACTTTTCCTAAAAAAATTATTTCTGAGAGAATGAAAAAAAATTGCAGGAAAAAGAAAGAAAAATTTCATATTGATGTAATAAATAAAGGTTAAAAATGTCCATGAGTTAATTCAATTTTATATCAAATGATTTTATCATCATATGAATAATCACAATCAATCATAATAAACATTAAGATTGAATCATAAAACCAATACCTATTTGGTAACTTTCAAATCATAATCCCCATGAGTGGAGGAACCATATATTAACATTTACTACCATGAATTTAATTATAAGAATCAGAAAATTCATTTATGGATACTATATTAAACAATTAATTGAATCATCTTGTGAGTATCGAATTGTCCAATGAAAATAAATGTGAGAGAAAAATCAATTACCACAAGTATTGAACTACATCATACAGATTTGAACCTCATGTATAAAAAACTATTTTTATTATAAATCTATTAAAATTTGAAATAATTTATATTATACCATATAGTATTTACTTTTTTCTTTTTAAATTTTTTTTATAATTAATTATTTATTAAAATCCTTGTACTGAGTGATATTTGTATTCTTTTTTTCATTTACGTTTTTCTAAAAAATCAGGTAACTTGTAAATTTACTAGGATACCACAATATCAATTATTAAAATATTTATATAAATAAAAGATATATTAAATATATATATATTTATACTTATCCCAAAAATCCGGAGGAATAAAAATGAATGACACATTTTGTAGAGACTATATTCCCTACATACACATAAATGATGTTTCGATTTTTCTTTAGATGGAATTAATGTAAGTCATATAATAAATAACCATTATATAATTATTTATATATTATACATATTTTTTTTATGAAATCCATATTATCACCCATGTAAAATGAAAATGAAAAACATATCACAACACTTTCCGGAGGTGATAGTCAAAACCCATGAGTGACCAACGATACCATTATTCAACATATTTTATAATAAGAAAGATTATGTGAAATTTTAGATAAAATAGTATATTTATATTATACATATGATATATATAAATTTAAACTAAATAAATATATTCATCAGTGAGATGCGTTGATGGAAAATAAATTACATCAGTTTTCGAAGCGGTAATCTGCATACTGATGATAGAAAATTTCATTTCCCAATTGATAAAAAGAAGAAAAATATTGTTCAGAAAATGAATATAATGACATATATTTATATGATATATAAATGATTTATTATTTAATCATTGTTTGAAAATAATAATTGATGTTTATGAAGTAATAATAAAATGCTTGGTTAATAACTAAACAAATATTTTTGGGGATCCTTTTTAGGATTACCACTATAGAATTAGTTTTATTTTTTAACACTAAAATTACTCTAGAATATGGTAATGGAATAATGGAAATGATTTGGGAATATCATGTCCAAAAAAGGGTCATATAGTGTAAATAATAGTTGAGAGGTGTGGCCCTTTAATAATTGAGGGAAAAGGAAGATTTGTAATTTTTCAAATATTTAAAAAAATTCCATGAATCTGTCTTGGACCAAAGGATCCAAAAAATATCAAAAAATAATATTAGTAGATATAAAGAAATTTTATTTCAATAAATTATTAATTTAAACTTAATTTGATCCAATTTATCTCTAAACAATACAGATTAACCTATACTAAACCATTTTTAACCTTATTCATAGTAATTAATTTTTATTATTTTTTTGTATTCATTTGAGAGAAAATATTGTTTTTTCTTACTAAAAAATATATATAATATTGATTACAAATATCAAATCCATTTTACCAAATTCAATTTATAGAATAGTTTGCTTTTTTAATGTAATCTTACAAACTTATTAGGAAAGTGGTTTACCTATGAAAATGTTTTCAAAAGTACAAAACGGTTTTATATAAAAATTTTACATGAAATGGACTCCAATGAACCAAATTTAATTAAAAATATTATATTTTTACATAATTTCATTTTTTAAACATTTTAAATAGCGATAAAATTTTTATTTTATAAATATAATTTGAAATGATTAATAAGAATATGTATTTTTTACTATCCAAATAAAATAAGTCATTTGTGAAAATTTTCCAAAAATAATTATAAGATAATTTTTACATTTTTATTAGAGAAATGAATATTTTTTATCAAATAAATGTTTCTAAATATGGAAAATTAAATTTTAAAAAATGTTCCAAAATCATGACTAAACCAATTTTTAGAAAAATTCAATTTTTAGGTATAATACTATATTTATTATGATGTCATGCATAGAAAAAATAATTAATGAATGATACAAAATTAGATATAATATATAAAATATAAATTTCATTAAAATAATTAACCAATAGTGAGAAATTAAATTATGTATGGAAAAACTAATGTGAGCATAAAAACAATATTCAAAAAATCATTACTTCTACATTCAAATGATTTTTTTAAATTATTATACATTGACAAAATATTAATTTATTTTATACATTTGTAAACTATATACTATTCAATATTTCATTAGTCATATTAATAAAAACAAATTTATTTTCTAGATTATTAATGTAAACTTAAATAATAATATATTAATAATATATTGTGGTTCATTTACACATAGTGTTTAATGAAATGTAAGGTATCGAAGGAATTAAAATTATTTGATAAATTGATATTTCATAAAATATTAGGGTTTTACATTATACCACCATTAAAATGACATTTTCCCTTCATGTTATGTCACTATGATATAAAAATTGTGGACAATTCTACCTCTTAGTATTTTAATGTACCTAGGTTACTTTCTCTTAATGGTTTATCCCCACTAAACATTTACCCGATTATTGGTCTTTTTTCATGACACATTATCTAAAAAATATTGAATTTTTTCTAGATTTTCCTCTTAAAATAGATCATTTATCAGTGGGAAAAAAATATAAGATATGTACATGTGATGGTTCGAGTACGTACTTTCTCAGGAGAGATACATGGAATAAATTGTGCACTTGATAAAGGGTCAATAGAAGCTCCAAGTAAAAATTTACAATCCATAACAAATTAATAATCGAAAAAATGGATAATATACCAAGGCCCAAAATTTATATTATTTAAAAATCTCATAAACTTATTCCAATTAAAAAATCATTAGAAATCCTTCTCACTGACATTAAATTTCAAATCATGACAATGATTGTTAACATAACTTTTTTGTTGACTATGAGAATCATTGATGAGTTACTGAATGAATCATGATTTATCTTCTATTTCTATAACCGTCACATTTCTCAATTGATTTATTGTTCCATATTCTTCCTAAACTATTAGAGTTATACATATATTTACATACAGAGCCTCAAAAAGATTCATCTTAATTCTGAAGTGAATGTTATTCTTATAAGAAAACTTCACTAGGGGAAGATGTTGATCCCAATTGTATTTAAATCATTAGAAAAATATATCATAATATATATTAGGGCTTCAATGGTTCTCATATATTGAACATGAAAAGACCCTAATCCCAGTTTCTCAGAGCCAATTCCATATGTTATTACATTGGTGTAATAAGCAATGAAGTTACATACAAATGGACTGAATAGTAACTTAGTTTTGTAAAATCAAATAAATACATATGTTTTACATTAAACCATTAATATAAATATAAGATAACAACTCCATTGGAAACATATATAACTCCATAATTTTTCCTTCAAGTAATTCATAAAATCAATATACATATATTGAGTGAAAATAAAACAGAGGAAGGTGGTGAGTTCCAATTCACACTAAGGTAAAGTAATATATAATAATTTAATATAAACAATAAGGCACAGTGTATAAATAAAAACAAAAGTCATTAGAACATAATCTCGAGCATAATATGGTAAGCATATAAGATGAATAAATAATTCCATATAAATAATCACATGAAAAGGAAGCTTAACCATGGATATTCTATTAGTTGAATAATCACATAGATTATCAATTTTTTCTATAAATATAATTAAATTCATAATATTATACATCATAAAAATAATGTTGAGGCCTTGACCACTATTTTTGAAAATAAATGGCTGAGACATCAACTAAATGCATTTCTATTTTGTCTCATGAGACCAACTGATTCATCATAGGGATATAATGATCCCACCCATCACATACTATGTGCAATGAATTCTTAATATTATTATTGTTACACATAAAAAAAATATACATATAAAATGTAAATAAGTATCCAAAATAAGAAACCATAATCATTAACCATTCTATATAGTATGGTGAATAATATCAAGACACGAGTTCCACAGTCAAAAAGATTATAAAATATTTAATATAATTTTGACGATAATAATCAAAATAGATCAATATCCATAAATCATAATTTTCAATATAGGTTTTCAAATAGATGAAAAAACTCGAATGAAATCATCGATGAATTCTTGAGGGAAATACCAATTTAATATTGTAACGAATAGATCTTTTGTAAAAATCATTTGTATTTTTCATAATTGTTATTATAAAAAATATGAAAATATATCTGTATTTTCATAAAAAAATATGTCATTTTATAAAAATAGTGGTTTCATAGAATATATTATTTGTAGTACTTGAAAATGGGTTAGAAATCAAGAAGTTCTCGATAATTGGTCTTGCATATTGGGAAGATTTTAGAAGAGATCATTGTTAAACATGTATTTCCCCATAAAAATGAAATGAAAAGGATACATGGTTTTGGAACATATAAATTTTTTTTGATTAATTACATAAATATTGAGTAATCAAATTTAAGTATGGAGAGATAATTTTTAACCCATATTGAATGTAGAGGTTTTAGAAGGAACCCATACCATATGCGTGAAAGTGTTCGACACATGTACTTAATTTCCTAGATATTTAAATTAGATTGATTAATAATTTAATTGAAAACCCGTTAAAAATTTATTTTATTTTATTTAATTTTATTATGATCATTTATGGCATTTTGATGAGTTATGAGATTCAATTTCATTATTCAAGAGTGTGATGTTCCAAGGTTTTCATAATCAGTTTTCTTTTACATGTATATGGTTGATCCTTTAAAATGGAAATAAATCTCTAGAATTAAAATTATATATTATTAATGAAAATACATAATTGTTAATGGTAAATTATATTATTTTTTCATATATAAGGATTATTCATTAGATTTAACTATAATGGTGATCATTTAGTCCATTTTGGTGATTTTTTGAATTCCACCAACTATTTTTCTCTTATTAATTAATATCTTGCTAATATAATGGTTATATAATATAATAAACTATAACTTATAATATATTTAATAAATTATTGTTTAACCCTAATTACAGTTTCAAAATAGCCTTTAAGGAGGTAATTAAAAATGAATTTCCATCATCCACGATGGTCGTAAATTTGCACATCAAGGATGATATATTCATTTTTAGAATTAAATGGGAGAGGATAAGGACTTTTATGTTTGATCATACATTAAAATAATAAAATTTTAGTATATATTTTATAATAGAGTTATTATAGATGTTTATAATGAAGATATATTTATATAATTATAAGAAAATAAATTAAATGAAATTGAAAGAGAAGGAGAATGAATTTACCACATGAATTCTTCTATATTATAGCTTCCTTAAGGAACATTGAAATAGAATTTTTTTGTCACTAGTAACACTAAAACATGGTTTAGATGTTTTTGAGAGGAAATGGGTAGATATAAGTACGATTAATAACATTAAATTTTCGAGGATAAGATGTGGTGTGGGGTGTTATTTTTAGTGAGAGGAGGGGAGTAATTTTGAATATTATATTCACATGTTTTTTAATTTGGAATAATATTATGAATAGATTGACTATTTTAACCAAATATATTAAAATAATGAATGATATTTCGAGATTATGGCCATAAATCAACCATGCATCATTTAAGACTCAATAATCCATTATTTACTAAACATTGTAAATTACTGTATTTCCCTATTCACCAAATATTATTGTGTTTTAGAAAAAATAAAAAAATTCTCCTTGACCATTTTTTGATTTGTATAATTCAAAAATGAAGCCCATTTTATGAAACATATTTTTCGTAATATAGGAAATTTTATTTTTTAAATAATATTACATTTTACTCAAAATATATCAATATTAATTTTGTAACTATTTTTATGACACTTGGTAACATTTATTATGTTCTTATAAAAATACCTTATAATAAAAAAAATAAAAAATATTAAATTTTTACTCTATTTTATGAAAATAATTTTTCCTACTAAAAAATTATATTAAATTTAAAATTGTAATTAAATATTTATGCTTTACAAAAAATACAAACACTAAATGATTCATGTCACGACACTTACTCGAGGCTCATGCCATGACTACCCCAAGCCCGCCTTCCATAGGCCAGGGGCTGGCGACTAGCACCAAAGGCGTAAATCCTGATAACTGGGAAGGAATTTCCTTTATAAAATTAAATAAAACACCACAGAGTACAAGTGGAATTAAAACACTAAGTACAAAGAGAAGTGATGAAAGGTAAATGGGCCAGAATAAAAACCCAAAAGAAAGCACAACTACAACTGAACAAAGTACAACAGAAAGAGAAAACAGCTGGAGGGACAGAAGCAGCTCCTGTGTCGTCCTCCTCAGATCCTACCTAAAGGGTAGGTACAGATGGCGCAGCTCTTAGATCGTCCACCACAGATCCTACATGAAGGGTAGGTACAGATAGCCTCCTCAACTCTCTCGCCCGTCAACCTCCTCCGAGTGTCGTCTCGCCGTGATGTCCACCTCCGGATACTGACTCGTCGTGTAATCCACCTCCGGGTACCGTCCAGTCCTCGAACACTCGGCCTCCGTCAGCACTGCCCGTCGTCTGCAACCAACACAATGAGGTGCGGGCATAGCCCGTGTAGGGGTGAGTATAACGATACTCAGTAGGGACCCCGAGACCCTCAAGGTATCACTAAAACCAACATGGATAACCACAAATAAGATCTCATCAAATAACCTCTACTTAGGTATATTCCCATGCATATACCTAAGTTATCAAGTAACCCATATCAATCATGAGGAAAACACCAAGATCATGAAATCAACAGATAACCACTACCCAAGTATATGACCATACATATACCTAAGTTATCAAGTGACCCATCTGAATCATGAGGTAAACACAAAGGTCAAAAGTCTCAGCTCAAACTAGGATTTTCATTTTCGAAACCGTAACTACTGAAGAGCCCTGTCTCTGGAGTGTATTGTGGTCCTGTCACAACTCCGAGGTACTGCTCACTATCCTAATACTGCTGAGGTACTCCTCCTGTCGAGTACCGCGAGTCAGCCACCCAGACACTGTAGTGCTTCCCGCCAAGGTATGTCACCCAAACACAGTAGTGCACACCCCCTAGTAGCCTGCTGAGGTACTCTCCGGACGAGTACCGCGGGTCTGCAAAGTCACACAGGTAGTGCTCCATCCTCCATGGGTCTTCACCTCACAATGTAGTGCTCCATCCACTGGGCTAGTCGACTCACTCCAAGTCGAGTCGGTCAAGCAGTCGTCAGGTCTCAGTCGGCTACACGGTCTCCGTACTCCGCACGCTCGTCTCTTGGAGGGTCTGCTCCACAAGCTACAGGTCGATACTCCAAATATCTCAAAGTCCCACGAAGAAGTATCTCAAAGGACCGCCTCGTCATAGGGGTCTCAACGCAATAGACGGCGCGTCAATTGGACGCCCGGTCTGTGAGTTATTAGCCTTTTCGTCTGAGGGCCCCGGTTGGTTTCGTGAGTGAACCAACCCGGTCGTATCTCAACTATACCCCGAAAACTCATAGGGTATACTCATAGGGACCCATTCTCAACAAGATCATGAACGTCGCTGACGGTTCGTCAAATGGACGTCTGGTCTAAAAGGTAACATCTTTTCCGATCCAAGGGCCCTGTTGGATTTCGAGTGCAATCCAACCCGGACACTATTCAACTGCAACCAAAACTCTGGTGAAGTATTACAAACGTTCTGTCTCACTTAGAGGAATCCAACAAAGTCGACGGCACGTCAATCGGACGTCCAGAGCTCAAGATATAAGCGTTTCCGCTCCGAGGGCCCGGTTTTGTCATGACCCGTCCTCGGGGCCCCTGCCGTGACTACCCCAAGCCCGCCATCCATAGGCCAGGGGCTGGCGACTAGCCCCAAAGGCGTAAATCCCGATAACTGGGAAGGAATTGCCTTTATAAAAGTAAACAAAACACCACAGAGTACAAGCGGAAGTAAAACACTAAGTACAAAGAGAAGTTCTGAAAGGTAAATGGGCCAGAATACAAACCCAAAAGAAAGTACAACTACAACTGAACAAAGTAAAATAGAAAAAGACAACAGCTGGAGGGACGGAAACGGCTCCTGGGTCGTCCTCCTCAGATCCTACCTGAAGTGTAGGTACAGATGGCACTGCTCCTGGATCGTCCACCACGGATCCTACCTCAAGGGTAGGTACAGATAGCCTCCACAACGCTCTTGCTCGTCAACCTCCTCCGAGTGTCGTCTCGCCGTGAAGTCCACCTCCAGATACTGACTCGTCATGTAGTCCACCTCCGGGTACCGTCCAGTCCTCGAACACTCGGCCTACGTCAGCACTGCCCGTCGTCTGCAACCAACAAAACGAGGTGCGGGCATAGCCCGTGCAGGGGTGAGTATAACGATACTCATTAGGGACCATGATACCCTCAAGGTATCACTAAAACCAACATGGATAACCACAAAGAAGATCTCAACAGATAACCTCTATTTAGGTATATGCTCATGCATATACCTAAGTTATCAAGTAACCCATCTCAATCATGAGGAAAAATCCAAGATCATGAAATCAACGGATAACCACTACCTAGGTATAAGCCCATACATATACCTAAGTTATCAAGTGACCCATCTCAATCATGAGGTAAACACAGAGGTCAAAACTCTCAGCTCAAACCAGGATTTTCATTATCGAAATCGTAACTGCTGAAGAGCCCCGTCTCTAGAGTGTACAGTGGTCCGGTCACGACTCTGAGGTACTGCTCACTAACCTAAGACTGCTGAGGTACTCCTCCTCTCGAGTACTGCGGGTCAGCCTCCCAGACACAGTTGTGCTTCCCGCCGAGGTATGTCAGCCAAACACAGTAGTGCACACCCCCTAGTAGCCTGCTGAGGTACTCTCCGGACGAGTACCACGGGTCTGCACTGTCACATAGGTAGTGCTCCGTCCGCCATGGGACTGCACCTCACAAAGTAGTGCTCCATCCACTGGGCTAGTCGACTCACTCCATGTCGAGTCGGTCAAGCAGTCGTCAGGTCTCAGTCGGCTACACGGTCTCCATACTCTGCACGCTCCTCTCTGAGAGGGTCCGCTCCACGAGCTACAAGTCGATACTCCAAGTATCTCAATGTCCCACGAAGAACTATCTCAAAGGACCGCCTCATAAATTAACAAAACATACCGTCTTTGTGGTTTTCCAGCGCGACACAATGGCGCCGCGCCCCTTCGCCGCGGCCCGACTCCAGGCGCGGTTCCTTTGCGGTTCTTCGGCTCGGCGCAACGGCTCCACTGAATTGGTTCAAAAGAATTGAATGTGCGGCGTGACGACGTCGCACATTTCTTGCCGCTCAATCCCACGTGGTGCGACGACACCACGTCACTTTCATTCGATCCGAAATAACAAGAAAAAAATAGGGAGGGGAGCGGCCGTGTTTGGGCGGTCCGGCCTCCTCCCGTTAACTAATATCATGCGGTCCATATAAATGCTGTTAAAAGACGGAAGAGAATCACGTAAGGAAAAATCACGTAAACCCCCTACAGTTCTCCCCGTAATCATGATTTCCCAACCTGTAAAATAATCTTCGCAGATCATCTTAATATTTTGTTGATCCGCGTTCTTAGATTTAGAAGGGAGTAAATGAGGGTTTACAAAAAAAGTTCCCTACCTTGAAAAAAGTTGATGAACGACGCTGTCATGGAAAACAGCATCACAGGGTGAGGTTTAGTATATACCGATGGAGAACGTCTGAGGAGGATGCAGCGTCTCCCTTCCTTTCACGCGGAGAGAAATTTGAAAGGCGGATTTTCGATGGCGAGTTCCCACGTCGGTGCCTCCTCCTTTGCCGAGGAAGAACAAGATGGAAGAAGAAGAAGAAGTTCTTTTAAAACTTCCAAGCTCTCTACCCTGACCCTCAACACCACAAAAGCCAACCCATAACAAATAATGGTTCCACATTATTTAATCAACCCAAGCCAGGCTTTTACAAAATGAATTCAAATGTTGAATTCACGTAATTAATGTGTGTGTTGTCTAGAGTTAATGAGGGAGAGGGTGATGAAAAGAAAGGTTACTCAAATAAAGATAGGTTTACAATCTTTAAGAGGGAGTTTGGGAGTTTAAGAGGAATGTGAGGGGGTGGGGTTTGTGTGGGCCCCACCTCACCTTAAATCCTCCCATGGGTGGTTAAATCCAAGTGGGTCCCACCCCTAACTCCCTTACATAGATTAAAACCACTTAATAGAGGGTTAAGTGTTTTTACACAACACTTAATCTACTTAACAAGAAAATAAAAATTGTAGATAAATTATAAATTAAACTTCCACAATTTTTATCATCTTCAATCGGGTAAACACAACTCCGGAAATGGCGCTCCTAAGCAATTACCGGCAATACGGTTGCATCGGTGCCCTCAGAATTCGATTCCGAGCACCGGTTCAAAAGATAGAAATTCCCGCTCGTTCGTTCACTGAACGTACCCAAGCCAAACTTCGGAAAATGATTCTGGGAACACCGGGCCTCAGAATCAGGCACCATCAGAAACTGCGTTCTTGTAAAATTTCAATGAAAATTATGAAAAAAATTTCCTTTAAATTTCCGGTTCTTTACATTACTCCCACCTCAGGGATTTACGTCCCCGTAAAGCTTCAACACAAACTAGGGTCACAAAAGAGGTATTGAACATGCACCTGAGCCTTCCGCTCCCATGTACGTACCTGTAGGTTCCGTACTACCAATGAAAGCGCACCTGAGGAATCGATCATCCTCATAGGATCCGCTCCTGTCGATCCTCGATCCCCACTAGAACCTCCGTGAAAGACACCCCATCGCCATCGTCCAGATTTTCATGGTCGATGATATGCGAAGGGTCGAGCACGTATCTCCTCAGTTGAGATACGTGGAAGTCATCGTGCACCTGGTGCAACTGAGGTGGATGGGTCAAGTGGTAAACGACCCCGCCTACCCAACTGAGGACCTAGAAAGGTCCGTTGAACCTCGGAGATAACTTGCCGCCTTGGACACATCTCTGTAAACTTCGTCGAGGTGAGACCCGTATAAGGACGCGATCGTCATCCTCGAACTCTAGTGGTATCCAATTCCTGTTAGAACTAGAAGTCGAAACAACTGCTGCTACGAGGGTAAGTTTGACCGACTCAAGAGTGATCGGTCGCACCCTCCTGTGCAAGAGTTACCCTGCGCTGCCTGGGGTTTCCTTTTTCGCCGACCAATGAAAACCCATCCCGACGTCGTAGTTAAACTACAACCTTTTTTCCTAATACCTTTAATTTGTGTATGAACTGTGATTTCCCAGTCCATACTAAAACCAACGTCATAAGGCCTCGACGCTGCCACCAAGAGATTCCAACCGAAACTCTCGCCTCGAGGGTCTGACCACACCATCGGCGTAAGTGTGATTATCGAGTCTCCTCCCATGGTATCTCCAGACGTGAGGGTCATGTCCACGAATTACAAGAAACTCTAGGTCTGGAACAAGATTTGTTAAAGAAAGAAATGATTCATATCGATGTATGTTACTACAGTAACTAGTAGTGGACACAGAATGTCCCTTGAATCATTTTTAGAGCCATTGGGTCACACTCCTTGACCGCAATTAGCCGCACCCTTCCTCCACCCTCCATCTCCCTGAGCCTGGCGGGGATAACTAAGTTGGGTGGTTGTAGCATGTTAAGATGTACACCACCTCATGCTGCTCTCCAAGATCTGCCTCCACGTCTGCTGCTTCACAGACTCATCTCTCCTTTAAACTTCCTCTTCTTTAACATTTAACACGCTCGAGTCTCTAAGACTGGAGCCGGTTTCCTGTTTCTTACTGCACTGTGCAGCCTTCATCCGCTCCTGGATGATCTGTACCTTCTTTTCATAAGATCTAAAAGAGCTGATAAAATTTCTCCTTTTCCGAAAAGAGAAACTCGGTCTCATCCCCTGGATGAACCACGCCCATTGCCTAATACAGTCAATCCTGACATAAATGATGCATTCATTCCATGGATGACGTCGTAAGGCCTCGAAGTAACTACTAAGTGATCCAACTATCACTCTCGCCTCCAAGGGTCGAGTCACACTGTCGGCATCAGTGTGAGGTCACTGGGTCTCCTCTAGTAGAAATCTCGAAAGTGAGGGTCAAGTCAATAGTTTTAACCGGGACCACTCAGTATCAACCAAACAAAAGGACAGGAAATCAAACAAAGATAAGTGTCTTTTTTATTATTGCATCTCATAGTACAAAGAAAAGAATACAACAGAATCATGGAACTAGAAGTACAAGGGACTTATCCACTAGTTCCTCTCCTGTCCACCTACTCCCGGAGCTCTATTGCCTTGTCCACTGCTCGGTTGTTGCTCAAGCACCTGTCGCTGCTTCTTCCCCGATGGCTCCTCCAAAGCCTGCAGATCAACTGTACGAGGAGTCAGATAGTCAAGTGCCAGGTGACCCTTTCCACTGCATGAGTAATAATGTCTGTTTCTGGCACTCCTGGCTCTGACCCCACCCCGGGTGCCCCACACCACCGGTCCTAAAACCCAATATCATCCAACTACTAGTCTGGTCCTCCTGGACCTCTGCATCATCTTTCTACTGCCCACAGATGACTCGGCTACTGATCGAAAAACACGCGGCAATGGCAGCAGCTCCTGAACACGCTTGGGGTGTAGAGCTACTGCCACAAACTCCACCCTGAAGAAGGTCTCGAATTCTTCCCATCAGAAGGTCATCCCATTGCAAAACTGAAACAAGTGGCTCCACCACCTGCCTGTTGTGGCCTGAAGGAGGCTGGCAGCAAAGATCACCATGAAGTCTGCAGGCATCCCCACCAGCCTGAAGACTCTCACCATAGCCTCTAGCCAATCCTCAGCCGCCTACGGGTCCATCTCTCCCTGGATCCTGGGTGGCCTCTGGCGCTGAAACTTGTGTAGTGCACTCATGTGGCGTGCATCGCCTACCGCTGGGGCTGGTGGCATCAGTGGCCCAACGTATGGTAGTACCACTGGTGCCTCTGCTGGTGCCTCAACTGCAAGAGGGCCCTATACCGAAGCCTCGTCACTCGGCATGCTATCAGTATGCACATCCCTCTGGGCTCTAGCTGGCCGTCCGAGAAAAGGCATCCTGAAAGAAACAACGTGACACGGTCAATCGATTATACCTGGTGAGATGACCTAGTTTGAGCTGACATTTAAAAACTTCGGGAAACTCACACGCAATCAGTGTTTTCAGGCACAAAGTTGGAAATCAGTTGTCAGGGTCTTGGTGTATGGATACGTCAGCCGCCCGCACCAACACTGGACTCCCAGAACTGAAGACCACACTCTGTACCCTTAACACTATTGCCTCACAGAAAGAAAATATCAGAGTTATAAGTTCTGCGGTAGAACCGACTCCTCTGATACCAATTTGTCACGACCCGTCCTCGGGGCCCGTGCCGCGACTACCCCAAGCCCGCCTTCCATAGGACAAGGGCAGGCGACTAGCACCAAAGGCGTAAATCCTGATAACTGGGAAGGCATTTCCTTTATAAAAGTAAACAAAACACCACAGAGTACAAGTGGAAGTAAAACACTAAGTACAAAGAGAAGTGATGAAAGGTAAATGGGCCAGAATACAAACCCAAAATAAAGTACAACTACAACTGACCAAAGTACAACATAAAAAGACAATAGCTGGAGGGACGGAAGTGGCTCCTGGGTCATCCTCCTCGGATCCTACATGAAGGGTAGGTACAGATGGCGCAGCTCCGGGATCGTCCACCACGGATCCTAACTCAAGGGTAGGTACAGATAGCCTCCACAACGCACTCGCCCGTCAACCTCCTCCGAGTGTCGTCTCACCGTGAAGTCCACCTCCAGATACTAACTCGTCTTGTAGTCCACCACCGGGTACCGTCCAGTCCTCGAACACTCATCCTCCGTTAGCACTGCCCGTCGTCTGCAACCAACACAATGAGGTGCGGGCATAGCCCGTGCAGGGGTGATTATAACGATACTCAGTAGGGACCCTGAGACCCTCAAGGTATCACTAAAACCAACATGAATAACCACAAAGAAGATCACAACAGATAACCTCTACTTAGGTATATTCCCATTCATATACCTAAGTTATCAAGTAACCCATGTCAATCATGAGGAAAACACCAAGATCATGAAATCAACGGATAACCACTACCCAGGTAAATTCCCATACATATACCTAAGTCATCAAGTGAACCATCTCAATCATGAGGTAAACACAAAGGTCAAAAGTCTCAGCTCAAACCAGGATTTTCATTATCGAAACCGTAACTGCTGAAGAGCCCCGTCTCTGGAGTGTATAGTGGTCCTGTCACGACTCCGAGGTACTGCTCACTAACCTAAGACTGCTGAGGTACTCCTCTTGTTGAGTACTGCGGGTCAGCCACCCAGACACAGTAGTGCTTCCCACCGAGGTATGTCACCCAAACACAGTAGTGCACACCCCCTAGTACCCTGTTGAGGTACTCTCCGGACAAGTACCGCGGGTCTTCACTGTCACACAGGTAGTGCTTCGTCCGCCATGGGTCTGCACCTCACAAAGTAGTGCTCCATCCACTGGGCTAGTCGACTCACTCTAAGTCGAGTCGGTCAAGCAGTCGTCAGGTCTCAGTCAGCTACACCGTCTCCGTACTCCGCACGCTCGTCTCCGGGAGGGTCCGCTCCACGAGCTATAGGTCGATACATCAAGTATCTCAAAGTCCCACGAAGAAGTATCTCAAAGGACCGTGTCGTCAATTAACAAAACATACCGTCTTTGTGGTTTTCCAGCGCGGTGCGATGGCGCCGCGCCCCTTTGCCGCGGCCCGACTCCGGTAGTGGTTCCTTTGCGGTTCTTCGGCTCGGCGCGACAGCGCCGCGGAATTGGTTCAAAATAATTGAATGTGCAGCGTGACGACGTCACACATTTCTTGCCCCTCAATCCCACGTGGTGCGACGACACCGCGTCAGTTTCATTCGATCCTCAATAACAAGAAAAACAATAGGGAGGGGATCGGTCGTGTTTGTGTGGTCCGGCCACCTCCCATTAACTGATATCATGCGGTCCAAATAAACGCGGATAAAAGACGGAAGAGAATCACGTAAGGGAAAATCACGTAACCCCCCTACAGTTCTCCTTGTAATCAAGATTTCCCAACCTGTAACATAATCTTCACGGATAAACTTAATATTTTTTTGATGCACGTTCTTAGATTTAGAAGGGAGTAAATGAGGGTTTACAAAAAAAAGTTCCCTACCTTGACAAAAGTTGATGAACGACGGTGTCGCGGAAAACGGCGTTGCATGGTGAGGTTTTGTATATGCCGATGGAGAACGTCCGAGGAGGATGCATCGTCTCCCTTCCTTTCTCGCGGAGATAAATTTGAAAGGCGGATTGTCGATAGTGAGTTCCCACGTCGGTACCTCCTCCTTTTCCGAGGAAGAAAAATATGGAAGAAGAAGAAGAAGTTCTTTTAAAACTTCCAAGCTCTCTACCCTTACCCTCAACACCACAAAAGCCAACTCATACCAAATAATGGTTCCACATTATTTAGTCAACCCAAGCCAAGCTTTTACAAAATGAATTCAAATGTTGAATTCACTTTATTAATGTGTGTGTTGTCTAGAGTAAATGAGGGAGAGGGTGAGGAAAAGAAAGGTTTCTCAAATAAAGATAGTTTTACAAAATTTAAGAGGGAGTTTGGGAGTTTAAGAGGAATGTGAAGGGGTGGGGTTCGTGTGGGCCCCATCTCACCTTAAATCCTCCCATGGGTGGTTAAATCCAAGTGGGTCCCACCCCTAACTCCCTTACATAGATTAAAACCACTTAATAGTGGGTTAAGTGTTGTAACACAACACTTAATCTACTTAACAAGAAAATAAAAATTGTAGATAAATTATAAATTAAACTTCTACAATTTTTATCATCTTCACTCGGGTAAACGCAACTCCGGAAATGGCGTTCCGATGAAATTATCAGCGCTACGGTTCCATCAGTGCCCTCAGGATTCTATTCCGAGCACCGGTTCAAAATATATAAATTCCCGCTCGTTCGTTCACTGAACGTACCCGAGCCAAACTTCGGAAAATGATTCCGGGCACACTGGGCCTCGGAATCAGGCGCCGTCAGAAATTGTGCTCGTGTAAAATTCCAAATAAATTTAAGAAAAAAATTTCCTTGAAATTTATGGTTCTTTAAATTTCATTATTAAAACATTTGCCTACTTATTCCATCATATAAGTATACCATATATTCATTTATAAGATACATAAGTTTTATTTACAATTTAATGGGTTATTTTACTATTCTATTTGTCACATTACTATTAATAATAGTAACATTACTTTTCCAATGGTTATATTTATGAGTATATTATAGTTTTAAACTTGGTGTTGAGTGAAGCACAAAGTAATAAGGATTAAATTTTCTTAAAGTGACATACCATAAGATCTTGGGAAATGTATTCACCCTTATTTTTTTCATTGAATTATCTAGAATGAAACCTAATAAGAATATTTGAGTAGTTCTTGTACATAAATTCCTCTATTTCCCACACCACCTCTTAAATTTTATGATGTTTTTAGAGTAACTTTATCAGTCGAGTTGTTTGATTAACCAAATAATGTTGTGTAGTCTCTAAAATATAGATAATATCATCACATAAATATTAAATTGGTTCTAATTTTATTCCATCAAAAGGGTGGACATGTGTTCTGTCCGGTATTTACATCCTTATAGAATACATGTGGAAGACATTGTGTACATTAGAAAGACTAGGTTTCATTTCCGAACAAAAACCCACAATTTCAATTTTTAAGGATTTTAAAATGTCAATGGTACCAAATGTATAGTTTAACATTCATTTCAAATCATATAACACCCTTCTATAGAGATACATTCAATAAATCATGATCTCCCACTTGAAACTCTAAATACATTCTTCAGTTATAAGAATATAATGTTGTTCTACATTAACACACACTGTTATGGGTTTGAATTGTCATTAACATTTTTTCCCTCCATATGTTCTAAGCCTATAAGATTCCTTTCACCAACAGCATATCAAAAAGTTGGTGACATAAATCTCCATCAAAACAGTGCCTCATATGGATCCACTAGAACACATATGTGGAAACTATAATTGTATAAAAACTCTAATAGTGGTAAATTCTAATCCCACTTACCATTAAAGTCAATTAATAATGATATAAACAAGTATTTTGAAATATAGATCATTTTTTAATTTCTTTTTAGTTCGAGGGTAATAAGAATAATTCAAATGAGGCTCACTATCCCAATATTTATTAATACTTTTCCCAAATTTTCATTTAATTTTTTGATCACAGTTAGAAAAAATACCAAGAGTTTATCCATGAAGTCTTAAAAATTTATTTTTAACGATTCATTCAAGATGTTCCAGTGTAAATACTCCCTTATAATAAGGAAATGAGCAGATTCAGTATATTTATCAACAATTAAAAATATTGAATCTTTCATTCTTACGGTCTTGGGTAATACAGTAAATAAAATCCATAGTAACGTTATCAAATTTTTATGTATGAATAAGAAGAGGTTTAATAAATCCTCTAGAATTTTGTATTACATCCTTAACCTATTGATAGAATAAAAATCCTAATGTTACATTGGTATGTGCATGGGAGAAGATATCAGTCATACTTGGGAAGTCAAACCGATGCACCCCAAAAGTGGTCCTAAAACTAGCAAGAAATAGGTGAAGGGGGCGCCATGATATAGTCATAGTCTTGCTATTTGGGGTTATTTGAGGCAATTTCTGGTCCCCAATCCAAACATGAGTGAAGAAAATGTGTTTGACGGAATAAAGAGTGATATGGGTGAGTGACTTATTGGGGAAATGTAGAGAAAAGACACTACACCAGACATGGGTGCTGGTGAGATGGTAACCCAAGATAAAGCAGTTTCATGTTTTAGTGAAGAGGTAGTGAAAGACCTGTAAATTCTTCTGGAAGGTGGAACACATGGTGGTATGAGTGACTGGGTGATGGAGGTCCTTCAAGAGGATATGGAAATCCATATGTCTTTAGAAAATGCATCCAATGTAACCGAGGTGATTTTGGGAGTATTCAATGACCATGAAATTGGTGAAGGCTCTCAGTGATTTGATTGGGAGGACACCTTAATAAAAAATCAATTTATGGGACGCATATTTCGTCAGGCAAGAGTCTTCGAGATACCAATAAAGGACATGCAGGGCCCCATTATTATGTTGAGAAGGTTATCTCTGGGCGAAAAAATATGAAAAATCAAAACATGGTTGTAGTGTTGGGAGAGGACGACTAACAAGCTAGTGGTGAACAAGATGAGATGAAGGAAAACCGTGGAGAGGGAAAGGTCCACATGATGGATGATTGAGCTTCCCACGAGGATTCTGAAAAACTTTTAGACATCCCTAATGAATCCAAGTAATTGGTCATTGTGGAGGAATATCTTATATCCTCCATGAAGAATAGAAAATACACAACTATTAATTTTGATGGATTTATTACGAACAACTAGAGGGTGTGACATTGACATGATTATTATTTTTACCCAGTCCTCCTATCATGAGATCCTAAAGTAAGGGAATGATTTCCCCAATGGCTCCTACTACATCAAGAAACATGCATATTGTGGCCAAATCATCTCGTAACATGGTATCTGCAACTAGTCGGGCCTTTTTCCAAGCCAATCCTTAGAGCGGTGCAGAGATGAGGGATCCTAGACAACAACATGTGTAAATATCCACTAGAGACCTGCATCGATAGATATCCTCAGTGTTGGAACACGTGGAACTACTTATTCACTTGGATTAAGAAATGGTAGAAGAAGAAATTATTATGAAAGCATTGAAGAAGATAGTAAGAACTATTTTTGTGACCACCACTAAGGAGGATGGTGAGTGGATTGATATTCAATCCAACATTCTGTTGAGATGATTTAATACGAGGATGATCAACATGGAGGAATTTATGAAATCGTGGGACAATGTGGCACATCAGTATAAAGGAACATTAAAGGGATACACTAACACACCATTAAATTAAATTCCTTGTATTTTGTTTATGGAGAGGGATTGAAATTGGCTAAAACTGATTTTCAACAAATCTGTAATTTCTTTTTCTCTTTCATTCAATGAGGGTTATCTCTTTCCCCTTAAAAATGTTTCTATAATAAAAAAATAATGTTCCACCTTGTCAAGTCCATTTTATGCATCAGTAGAAATAAAAAATCTACTATTTTATAATGGTGTTGTCATGATCGATGAAATATCTATTATCCAATTAAACTATTTGAATCATTATTCACATAATTTTTTACTTAAAAAAATTATTCATTTATGTGTATGGTTGGTTAATATGTTATCTAACCGAGAAAAATTCTAAATAGAACACCTACAGTAACCTACCAATCAAATAAAATTGTGTACCTCAGTTATGTTCATTGGTGTTGTCCATTTCTTTATTATCATTATCTTCACTAGATCAACTATGATTTCATCCATAGGGAGAATGTGTATTATAAAAGAAACTATTTTATTGTTAAATTCACACATGAAAAAGATATCAAATAATACTTTTCTTCAATGAGAATTCTGAACAACCAACTAGTGGTTCACATGGTCCTCATTTATTTTAGAATATATAATGATGTCATCAATAAATTCTAAAAAAATTGGGAATATATTCATATAAAAATAAGTTCATCTGATCAGTAAAAAATTGAGTGTGAAATTGTAAGTCGAAATATAATTTCTCTAAACTCTTAATGTGTATACCAGGCTAAAATTTATATAATCAGAATATCATATATCATCACATGAAATTGATGTTATCCATATTGATGATAAATATTAAAAAACAATAGTGCTCCATGAAGTTTGTTAAATAAATCATCAACTTAAGGTTTATGATACTTTATCATTATTTTAATAACATGGATTATTCTATATTCAATGCACAACCTCTTGTATCGATCTTGATTCATTACAAATAGAATAAGGTATCACCATAGAGAAATACTAAGGTGTATAAATCCCTTATCATTCAATTCCTTTACTTTTTTCTTAAAATATAATAATTCTATAGTGGTAATTATATAAAGTTTTTTTGATATAGGGTTTTCACCAAAAATTAAATCAATAGAGAACAAAACTTTCTACATAGTACGATTTCTAGAAAAATTCTCTTGAAATACATCAATGTATTTTTTAAAATTATGTACCTCTTCATATTGAATATTTCATTCCTCGTCCCTAAATATTGTTTTATATTACTCCATAATAATTTCATTCTACATAGTAGATAGAGATGGATATGGATAAGAATAAGACGCTGTTTTTTCTTCTCTAAATTTTTTGGTTTCTACATATTTCTCAAAAATTGTAACATCATTCTTCCTCCAATATATTTTCACATTATATTTGCAAAGATATCCCATTCCAAGGATTATATCAATCTGAAATATATGTATTATGATAATGTTTTCAACATGATCATGTTTATGAGTCATAATGGGGACTAAATGACACATATTTATTGAAATGATGACTTCCCTTAAAAGTTTTTACAGACATAGACATCAATAAATCAAATGGTTAATGTAAATAATTCATGGAATACTATGAAGATATAATAGAACGTGATGATATAGAATAAAAAAAATAATTCAATATGTTTTAGGAAACAACTAAAGTTCATGTCACCACGTCATTAGGAACATTAATCCCAATAGTTGTGATCACATAAGCTTGTCCTTTCCATATTTCCCTTTTCTGGGGATGGTTTTTTTATGCCTAGGACAATCATTTTCATAGTTTCCCATAACCCTTCAATTTTAGCACTGAACATTGGTTGGTTCTTTAATTTTTGATAAATCATAGACATGAAGTACTTTTTATTCACACATGTAGCTGAATTATTTTCTATTTTAGTAGGCACTAGGGGTATTCATTCCATAAATATCATACATTTGAAAATTTACATTTTTATTCTTCCCAATATCCATTATTTACTCTACCAAAATATTATTATATTGTTTTCCATTAAAATCATAATTATTTGATAATTCATTATATATTTTGATAGAATATGAGATTATGTCATTGTTTGATGGGAAATTTTGGGAGACCAGTTACCTGTTAAATAAGAATTTTATACAAAAATATAATCGATCAATATGTCTCCTTGATTATATATGTAGTTTCTGACATTCCATGGAAGCCTTGTAATTTTTTCTTCATTCTTTACAACATTTTCATCCACTTTTTTGTTTCAAACTCAAGAATTTTGTCCCCATATCCACTCACTAATCGTGTGGGAAATATTTTTCAAGAAAAAGTTCATTAAAATATTTTAATTCCATATTTTCAATTTCATCAACATTCTCTATGTTTTTAATCAATAACCATTATTGATCAATATCTCCTAATAGATGATAAATGTGAGGACCCTAACCCCAATTTCCAGGAGCCTGTACATAATATAAATACATTGTTATGATTAAATGTACCTAAAATCTTGAAGGACATAATACATTTTTAGGTTTTTGGGTCCAAATAAAAATATATGATTTAAATTACAACTTCATAGAAAAAAACATTAAAACTATATTGGAAAAAACCATAAACTCATATATTATTCTGACTTGTCGTTTATAATAATATTAATCATTGCATCCTAGGAAATAATAATACATAAAAAATGGGTGATATCAGATGATCAAAAAGGTTACATAATATTATGGATGTTATTATAAACATAAATATTAGGAATGATGAATAACTAAAAAACATGGCTTCAAAAATA
The DNA here is from genome assembly GCA_963277665.1 of Viscum album. Lineage (NCBI taxonomy): Eukaryota > Viridiplantae > Streptophyta > Magnoliopsida > Santalales > Viscaceae > Viscum > Viscum album. The sequence continues at coordinate 1,510,328,425 of OY728127.1, read as the reverse complement.
ATCATGAGCCTAAAATGGAAGTAATGAAAGACGATTAAATAAATCCATATAAATGATCATAAGAGAATGAAACATTAACATGGATATTATAAAATTCTATTAATCATTTGGTTTATTAATTACTATTATCAAATTAAATTATTCATTAATTCAAGTCATCTGAAATATATTGTCAATGCCATGACCAAGGCATTTGAAAATACTATCGTAAGGCCTCAATCAAAACCCAATTTTATTTGTTTCATGAGATCTACAATAAATTGAGGAGATATATAGGGTCCCAAATAAGAATTTATATGTCTAATGCATTCCTCATATTAATGGGGAAAAACATAAACAACATGAACATAAGAAATTTAAATTAAATTCTTTTATCTATAATCAGAATCACTAACCAATATGGGTGGTATGGTGAATAGTAAGAAGATACCCCACATATTATCAAACTGGCCATGAAACATTTAATAAAATATTTTAAATAACAATAATAATATATAAATATCAATAATGGTTAAAATTTAAAAGAGGTGTTGAAATAGATAAAAATTCCTTAATAAAATCATCGAGTAATTCATGAGAGAAACATCCATTTTACATTGCTATAAAGAGTTATTTTGGAAAAACCATTTTTTTTGTTATAATTTATTTCAAAAAAATTATTATTATTTTTGTTTTTCAAGAAAAACTAGTTATTTTTGAAAAATAAATAGGTCTTAAAATAGATTATGGATGATACATAAAAATTAGTAAGAAACTGAGATGTTACATTTAATTATGCTTTCATATTAAAAAGAATTGAAAAGGGAACCTTGAAAAAACATAAATTTATTATAAATGAAACATTCATTGATCTAGAAACATGTTTCTAGAATGAATACATAAAAATTGGAATAATTATATAAAATTAATGAATAATTATGTTGGTGTATAGTGGGAGAAAGAAAAACCCGAATGAAAATGGATGTTTTGGAAGAAAACATATCTTAAGTTAGAATGTGTTCAGCAATTGACCTTATAATCATGGATAATCAAATTAAACCCATTATTTAATAAATTAATAATCATGTGAACATGTATTATATTTATTATAATACAATTATGTACATTTATTCCCTTTTTATGAGTTTTATGATATAATTTTATTACTTTGGATCATTCTTTTCCAATGATATCATGATCCATGTACTTATAAATGAGTTTGGAAGTTCATGTGGTAGGGGGATAATTATCCACAATTAAATTTATATGATATTGATGAGAATATATACTTTTTAATGGTACTATATATCATATGGTTACATGGTATGAGGATGAATCATTAGATAAGACATTTAGTGATATTCATTTTGATTATTACAGTGGTAATTTTGTCACCCTATACAACATTTGTCGTAAGTAATTATTATTATGTATATATAATGTTTATATAACATTAAATAGGATATAATACACATATTATATTAATTTTTCCCAAAAAATGGGTATCATAACCTTCCGTGATGAAAAACGGATGAAGAAAATTTTTTCATCCAAGAAGGTTGTATATTGGCACCTCCCATAAGATGATTTTGTTTTTAAAATAAGAGGAAGAGAGAGTAAATAGATTGGTGATGGTTATTAAATTGTCATGAAATAATTCCATTATATAAATCATAATTTATTTTTCATTTTCATTTTTATAAATGATGTTAGGAGAGAATAATAAAATAAATACCTAGAAATGAATATAAAAGGAAAACTCCGCCTTGAGAATATCCTTACTTGGATTGACATTGTTCTTTTTATGAGACCAATAGATTCTGGTCAGTGGTAGGATCTTTGTAAGAGTATTGGGAGGAAATTTTAGAATCCTCAATGTAGGGATGGTATTATTAGACCAGGGGTTGAGGGGTTATTTATATAGTGGGGGAGATGAGCAATTTCTCATTATTTTGTTTATTATTTAATAATTTTTTTCAAAATAAGAAACAATATTAGTTAAAGTGAAAAAATGTAGGAATGAGTACATGTGATTTCGAACCAATGGTGCTTACATTATCCAAACATCATCTATGACTCTATAATTCATGTATTTATCATTTTTTTTGTAAATTATCATATTTTACTATTCAAAAAAATGATGTATTTTAGAAAAAAAATTACCCATAATATTTTTTGACATTTAAAATTATGCAATTAAATTTATTTTATGAAAATAAATAAATATATATTTTAAATTATGTTTTTAAAAAAACATCATTTACCTGAAGAAAAACAATTTTTAAAATTAAAACTAATTTTACAGAAATCTAAAAAGCAACTAAGGTATTGATAAATAATCATAAAATCAAAGGAAAACAAAATATTAATTTATTTATACATTAAGTGAAAATTTATTTTATTTTATATCTATTTATCAATGATAAAATCATAATTAATAATTTATTACTCACCGAAATTCTAACACTTAGTTATTAGTTTTTAAAATATTCACTTACATGTACCAATATATAATTATATCATACATTAGTTTATATGATGCCTAAATTTTTTGTATAAATTCATGGATGAGTTTAATAAAAATTAGGCTCACTTATTATTGATAAGGATTATATTTCTATTTCTATGTTAAAGTTACTATTGCATCAGTATAGGTTTCTTAACATCTATAAATACATATTATTTCATCATTTCTTCACATAAGATGTTATTTTTGTGTAATATAAGTTATTTTTCGTGATATATAATTTATGAAATAAACATAAGAAGTTAAATTTTATTGGTAGATTTCTAGTTCAGTACATTCCACACTTCAAAAAAAACATTTTTCTCAAATTTTTCAGATTGTGACCCCCTAATAAAATATGGGTAGTTCTTTATCAGAAGTTCATTAGGCTACCTTGTAACCTATTAAATTTTATGATTTCCCAAGTAAATTTATCATCAATGCAATCTAATTCCTCAAAAACTATCCATTAGTGTCTAGAATCTAGATAGGTTCTTTATTGTAAGATAATTACGGATCCAATTTTATTCCATCAGAAGTGAGAAAATAAATTGGGTCTCACATGTACTTCCATAACCAGATGATGTGGAACTCATTGGTTAACATAGATAAGCTAAGAGGTGTCATAAAATAACAAGACATATCTCCTATTTTATCTTATATTTCATATGGTCCAATTTACCAAGGTCTGAGTTTCCCTACATGTCCAAATAATACAGTACCCTTCCATGGAGGCACATTCAAGAAAACATGATATCCCACTTGAAATTCCAAAACTATCCTCTGATTATTAGAATGTATATTTTTCTTTATTTGAGCTTCTTTTATATGTGTTTGAATATATTTTACCTTCATTATTTTCTCCTTTACAAGATCTTTACATAAACGCTTCCTTTCACTAACTTCATCCCGTCACATTGGTATATGACATGTTTTTATATTCTACGCTTCATATCTCCCCATTTGTATACATGAATTGAAAATATTAATTTTGAAAACTCTAAAAAAGGAAAATATTAATACCATGTACCATGAAATTCCTAGGAGGTTCATTTCAAAAAGTATTCTATTGTTTTTAGGGAACTTTTAGACAACCCGTTAGTTTGAGTGAGATAAGTAGTATTCCATTGAATCTCTGTATCAAATGATTTCTGAAGACATTTTCATATTTTTTTTGTAAAACATGGATCATGATCAGTCACAATTGAGTGTGGTTCTCAATTAAGTCTTAAAAATTCATTAATATAGGTCAATGAAACTCTCTCTAGTGTATTATCTTCCCTTATCGGGAGGAAATATGCAGATTTGGTAATTAGACAAAAAATTACCGACATTTCATCATTCTTTCTTGGGGTTTCGTATAATCTAGTGAAAAAATACCTTGTAATGTTATTCCATTAATATGTCGAAATAAAAAAAAATCATGAATACCATAGGATGTTGTCTATCAACTTTCACTTATTGACTATCTAAATATATTGACACATAGTAGAAAATTTCATACTTCATATAATCCCACTACAAATGTTCCTTCATAAGCCTAAAAATCATAGTGCTACAAGATTTTATAGAAAAATTAGAGTAATGGGAATCATCCAACATCTCAATTTTTATCTCAGGTATGTTGGGAACATATATCATCCTCCCAAATTTTAAAATTTCATATTCATAGATGAGGTCTTCCACTAATATAAATTCAGGCTTCTGCGCCTGCTAGCATTAGCGACCGCTTTTGACGGTCGCTAAAGGGGGTATTAGCGACCGCCAATGGCGGCCGCTAATTCTGTCAAAAAATCTGGCTGGATTTTTCCCGCTTCCAGTCTTCTTCTTCACGGGTTTCCTGTAACAGCACTATGTTGCCGCCTCCTACCGCCTCCGTCGTCGCCCACGCCACCACGGGTGACCTCCAAAAAAACCTTGAACTCTGTTGTTGTACCTAATAGGTCCATGAACCGATGTGGAAACCTTACCCGACCTCCCCATGACATCCGCCTAGGTACCTTCTTCTTTACAACCACCGGGAATCAGCCATGGACGGCGACCGAAGGTTTTGGCATCCCTCCCTGCCACCCCTCGCGTCACCGTGTTTAATCAACAGTAAGCCACAAAAAATATCGCTGTTTTCATGCGGGGGTTTTAGCAGCCACCATTGGCGGTCGCTGTTGAGCTTCACCGACGAAGCAACAACGACTGCCATAAGCGGTCGCTGAGCGGCCACAAAAAGCCTTTAGCGACCGCTTTTGGCGGTCGCTAATGGCTTCAATTCTAGTAGTGTTATAACTTCCCATTATTCAAAACATTTAATTTATTTTAATGATTTTCGTCATCAGGAGGGTAAATTTTATTCCTTTAAATTAAATATTTATCGGAAAATAATTGAAATAGTAATGATGTTTCACATTATTTGTTTATTCCTATATACATCTATAATAGATCAATTAACATAGGTTCCCTTACAATCCTCATTTTATATAGAACATCATGATCCTTCCTGCTCATTGCATCTACCACCTTATTTTCCTTCCATGGGTGGTAGTTTACGGAACAGTCATAATAAATAAATAGCTCTAGACATTTCATTTTACTCATATTGATTTCTTTATGAGAGGATATATATTTAATGATTTTATGATCAATATATATCTCACATAATTTACTATAGAGATAATGTCCTCATAACTTAAAGGAAAAATTACTACTGCTAACTCAATATCACGAGTTGGATAGTTTTGTTCATGATTTCTAACTACCTTGATTCATAAGAAGTAACTCTATCATTTTGGATTAGGATACAAAAAAGTCCTTTCAATGATACATCACTATAAATCCAAAAGCCACTATTTTCTAATAGTAGAGTTTGGATTAGATAATTCACTAATCTCGTATTCAATTCATCAAAATATTCATCACTTTTTTTATTTCATATGATATTAAACATGTTGTGAGTAATCATGGTTAATAGGTTATCTAATCAGGTGTCATTTTGAATGAATCACTGATAATAGCCTATTAAACCAATAAAACTACGTATATAGGTTACGTTTTTTGGAGTGGGGAATTATTGAACTACATATTTATTTTTAGGGTCTACTATGATTTCATCCTTTGAGACTATAGGGAAAATAAAAGAAACTATTTAATGATAGAAATCACACTTTCTAAACATCCCATATAACTCATTTCTTCAAAGAGACTTCAAAATAATGAGCATGTGGATTGCGTGATCATCATATATTTTGTAGTATACCATGATATCTTCAATAAATACAAAAAAAAATTCATTAATATATTCTATGAAAACGCTATTCAATAGTTACCTTAAAATAGTGGGTGCATTAGTCAGTCCAAAAGGCATTACTATATAATGGTAATTCCCTTACCTAGTTCGAAATGATATCTTTGGAATATCTTCCATCATCACATGAATCTAATGATATATAGATTGATTGTCAATCATTGAAAAATATTAGGCTCTATGATGTTGATCAAATAAATCCTCAATACATGTATTGGGATACATGTTTTTATTGTAATAGCGTTGAAATTTCTATAGTCAATGCATAGCCTCATGGATCCATCTTTATTCTTGATAATGAAAAAAGGGCCTCCCCATAGAGAAACTCTAGGGTGAAAGAAATCCTTTATCACTCAATTCATCTAGTTGTTTCATTAGTACTACTAATACAACTTTGACTATTCTATATGGAGTCTCTGATATAGTCCTAGAACTAGGAATTGAATAAATAGAATACTCATTTTACCACTATAGAGGATTTCATGATAAATCCTACGGAAATACATCAATGTACTCATTCATAAAAGTTACACCATCAATTTAATGATTTCATTCCTCCACATTAAATATTTCATTTCGATCCTCCCCCTAAATTGAATTTATTTGAGCTATTGGGGGTATATTTATATTTGAATCAGATGATGGTTTTTCTACTCTAAAGATAAGGGATTCTAAAGGATGCTCAGAAATTGTATTTTCCTTCTTATATAAAATGTTTTTTGCATCATATTTGGAAATCCAATCCATATTGTAGATTATTTCCAAGACTCAAATATGAATGATGAAAATATCAGAAGATAAAGAATGTTTATATTCCATAATGGGAGCTTCCATAAACATCATTGTTTCAATGAGACATCCCATATGGGTTTTTAATAAAAACTCCCTTGTCCATGGTAATTAGTTTTTTTATTTTTAATTAAAACTCAAGAAGATATGAACGAATGAGATGATCTAGAATCCAATAATGATTTAGACAAATTTGAGGAGTTAATTAATGTAACTGCAACCAAATCATTCAGAACATCAATCTGAGATATTTTGATTGCATGAGATTATCAATGATTTCATGGTCTATTATAAGGAATGATTCTATGAATATTTAGACAATCATTTGACTATCATCCCATATCCCTACAATTTCATAATTGGGAAATCATTGATTCTTTAATTCCCTTGTAATCAAGGGATTTGTATAATTTTTCTCAAAACCTGTAATATAATTCTTTTCCTTTAGTTTAGGCCTCGAGGCTCTTCTTTCCACATGTATCACATGTTGGAAAACATCATTTTTTATTCTTCCATTTATAAGTTCCTTCTTCTTACTCCCTCTTCTTCTTTATCTACTCTTTAATGTCCATAGACATTTATTTATTTCTATATATTGATAGCACATGAGACTATATCTTCATATGATTAATTTTTTTTGGAAAAAAGATCCTTTTGGAGAATGGATTTTAAAAAATAAAAGAATCTATCAATATTTCTCATTGGATTATAGATATAGTATATAACATGACATTCTAGAATCATAATATAGGATTCATACTTAGAAACACAATCATCCACTTATTTCACTAGATTCATGAATTTTCCTTCCATATCTGCATGCTTTTTAGGAGGAAAATATTTCTCTAGGAATATTTCCATAAAATACTTGTAATCCATATTTTCAAACACTTCATCATCCTTTGTATTTTGAATAAATTTTCACCACTGATCAGGATCTCCCAATAGATGATAAACAATCATAAAATCCTTCACCCTTTCATTACATCCCAAAGGGTGAAATATATTATCTATGAAACATATCCACTAAACTACAACAAATGGGCTTTTTTGTTCAATTAAATTATAGAGGATATTGTAGCATAAGTAGGTCTAACATTAATCCTCCCTGTTATGGATCATAATGATCCATACACATATTGTTATTATTCATAACCTGAGATTGTTTTTGTAGTATAGTTATATGTCACTTAGTACTAGTCAAAGATCTAGAAAAAAATCATTTTCAAGAATAAGTTGGAAATCCATATACTGGAGACGTGCATTCATGTGGTTTCAATTCCTTACACTATCAACCATTTCTAAATTATAGAATAAACTAAATTATCCATTGAATCAAAATGTATAATTTCGAACTCTCAAAACACATAACATAAATATTAATTTCATTAATGCATAATATCATAATCATAAGAATGGTTTCTTTGGGTACATATTTACAAATAACTAATTTTTAATGGTTTACATGAAAAATGTGAATTATAATATGTGTATCCCCCATGGGTGTAATAATTGTAGAGTAGTAAGACCCATTTTTGTGTACCAGTTTACCTCGACTAAGGTTTAGAACACATTATCAGAGTTATTACCCCTAGGTACATCCATTCCTAAACAAGATCCACTTGTTCTGTCCATACATGGATGCATTTTCTTGAAATATGAATATAATCAATACCTTCCCCAAATTATAGGATCTTTTTGAATCGTTATCCTCAACGTTAATCTTATGTTTTTGTTCCCTAAATTATGTTTTCTAAATCATGTTTCCATGGATTCTTGAAAACATCATCTTATACCAATCATAAAGACCCCAACCCCAGAATCCTAGAGATGTTGACTTATATTAATATATTATTGTTTTTACAAGGAATTCATATATCAAAAGACCAAATAGTTTAGTCATTTTGGAAAACTATATTCAATCATAATATTTACATTATAACTTAAATAATGAAAACAACGATTCTACCACATTAGAAACACCCATAAAAATTTAGATAATTATTGAATGTCATTAATAAAAATATTAATATTTTCATATGGGGAAATTTAATCATAAGAAATGAGTGATCTTATATGATCATAAAGGGTATGTAATACAATATTAGTTATTGTAAACATAAATATTAGGCCTGGTGAATAAATTAAAACATATTCCTTTATAAATATACTTGATCATAAAATGGATGGAGTGATAAATGATTACATAAATCTATATGAATGTTTATAAGAGAATGAAACATAACCATTGAAATTAAACTTTTTTAACAGTCACATGGTTTATCAATTATAATTATCATTTTGAGGGAATACGTAATACTGAACATCTAAATGATATTATCATGGCCTCGACCAAGAAGAATAAAAATTATAGGGTAAGGCTACAACCAGGACCCAATTCTTTATTATCTCATTAGACCTACTGATGCATCGAGGGGCCATAGTAGTCCCCACCCATTAGTTTATAATTTCAATGATTTCCACATTTGAATTAAGCTAAACACAAACAACATGATCATATAAAATGTAAATAAATTTCACCAATATGTAATCATATTCACTAACTAATCACAATATTATTGTTAATGGTATGAAGATAGTACATCCATAGTCAAACTAGTCGTTAACCATTTAATCATATATGGTAGATTACGGTAATAAGATATCATTATCAACAAAGACTAAAATTCAATAGAGTTGTTGAAATAGATTAAAATACTCTAATTATATAACTGAAGAGTTTTTTAAAAGGGATCCTTGAAAAAACATGTATTTCATCATAATATAAAATAATAGGACTTGGAATCATGATTTTGGAATGAATACATATATTCTAAATGATTATATAATATTAATTAATAATTATGTTAGTGTATAAAGTGATTATGAATAAATCAATTGGATGTAGAGGTTCGGGAAACAAATCCATACCATATGTCTGAATTTGTTCTGCACTTGACCGTAATGTCCTGTATAATAAAAATAAATCATCTAGATAAATAATTCCATACCATATCTAAATATAATTTTATTCAAATTTTATTGTGATTATTTGTGGTCTTCTTGATGAGTTATATGATTTAATTTTATTGCTCGAGAGCATTCATTACCTTGGTTTTCATGATCTGTATACATATATATGAGTATGGAAGTTCATGTGGAATGGGTATAATTCTAAAAATTTGAATTAATATTCTATTTATGAAAAAATAGAATTATAAATGTTTATATTTATCAATTTTTATATGGTATGTGGATGAATCAATAGATAACACATATACTGATAATATTTTATATTATTACGACACTATTTTGATCACCACAAACTACTTTTATCATATGAATTATTGATATGTATATAAAATAGTTCTAGAACATTAACTAGGTTATAATACATATATTCGCATCAATTTTAATAATAAAAATGTTATCATGACAAACATTGGAGAATAAATTTTAGAACGGAAGTTTATAGTCAACGACGGCTGTAAATCATCACCTCCATGACAATGATTTTGTTTTAAAAATAATCGAGGGAGTGTAAAGAAATTGATGATGGTTATTCCATTAAAATGATATAACTATAGTATATAAATGATACTAGAGATTTCATTATAAATTTTAAATAATATTTGTGGATATAATAATAAAATAAAGAACCTAAATAGAAAATAAAAGGAAAGGGATGAGGGTTTTACCTCTTGAATACTCATACATGAAAATAACTATAAGGTGATTTATTTTGGTCTTTTGACGAGACCCAGAGCTTTTGGATGTGAGGTAAGAGCATTGGAAGGGTATTTTGATTAATATTTACCAATATCAAATCTACGAGGGTTTGCGAAGAAGAGGTGGTGGAGGGTGATTTTTATAGTGGAATAGAGGGGTAATTTCTCATTATTTTAATATTTTTTCATGAAAAGAAATTGTATTTCATATTGTGACTAAATTCAGTAATGAGGACATATTAGTACGATTAAATGGTTCTTACATCATCCAAACATCATCCATGACTCTATCATTCATGTATTAAGCATTTATTGTAAATTATCATATTCTTTTATTCACAAGATTTCACATATATTAGAAAAATCCCAAACAAAATCCCCATGAACATTTTTCAACATGAATATTTCTAAAATTAATTCTATTTTATGAAAATAATATTCTTAATTAGTTAAATTTAATTTATAATTATAATCATCATTTACTCGCAAAAAATATGTTTTTAACATTAATAGTGATTTTATAACTCTCTAAAAATTTAACATTGGTCTTATAAAATTGTTCTAAAACTATTGCACAACAAAATATTGATATACAGATAAATTTTATGAAATTAAATATATTTTAAAAAAATTTATTAATGATAAAATAGTAATTAAATCGTTATTACTCAAAAAAATACCAAAAATTAATTATTATGTTTTAAATTATTCAGTTAATTTTACAATGATATAATTATTTCATATATTAATTTATAATTATCTTAAATTTTGTTTATAAATTCTTGGATGAGGTTAATATTAATTAGGAAAATTTTATATTCACAAGGTTCATATTACCATTCCTAAGGTCAAGTTACAAATTTATCGGTATAGGTTCGTTATCTTCTTGAAAAATAGATTGTTTCATTTCTATCATCCCTTATGATGTTTTTATTGTGTTCTATATGTGATTTTATGTGATCTATACTATATGAAATAATCATAATATGGGAATTTTCATTGATAGAGTTCTGGTTCATTAAAATAAAAATTCAAGATAATATTATCCCTTTCATTACTTTTGAAAATGTGAAATAACATTTCTAAGGAACATATCCACGACCATGCTACAAATGGGTTTGTAGTCCCACCGAATGATAGGATATGATGTTTCATAATGTGTTCTATCTTTTCTCCACCATTTAGGGGACCTAGATTCTCTATATGTGTATGGTTATTGATTATAACCTGAGAAAGCAGTCCCAAAATAGATAATGATTCTCAACATGAGTCACATTATTAGTACCAAAATCATTATCCTACAATGTATGGAAATACCTATATGAGAGATTCATGTTTTTACAGTTTCCATTCCTTCTTCTATGTTTAATTAAAAATTAATGGCATAATTTTTTTGTTATGAATCATAATGCATAATTTCAATCTGTAAAATCACTTAACATAAATATGATATTTTTTCATAGATAATCTGATAACCATAATCATGGTATATTTAAGGACATGATACACTTTAAAAAGTAATAATTGTATTAAGAAAAATGTGATTTATCATAATAATATCACCTATGATTTTCAAACAAGGTGCTTGGTAAGGCCTGTTTTCATGTTCAAGGTTACTCCGAGTAAGGGACGACACACCTTATTGGATTTGTTAGCCCTATGAAAATCTGTTCCAAAACCACACCACATGAAGTATCCATACATTGATATATTTCTAGAAATACCCACATAGTCTCTATATTACTAGACTTATTGGATGTTTTAATATGAATATCCTCAATTTTTATACTAGGGATATGTTCCCCAATCTATGTTTTCTAAATATATTTTCCAATGATTCCATTATACATCCTCTTATAACAACAATAAAGGCCCCGACCCCAGTTTCCCAGAGCTGGTGACTTACTTTATTACATTGGTATATTAAAAACTATTTCATATATATAATTAAAAAATAGTTTAGTTTTTATTTGAAAAAATATATACAAAAATAAATAACACAGTAATAATTGAAATTGTAAAGACCCGCAAATTTCAAGGGAATTTTTTTCTTAATTTTCTTTGGAATTTTACAAGAACGCAGCTTCAGACGGCACCTGATTCCGAGGCCCGGTGTGCCCGGAATCAATTTCCGAAGTTTGGCTCGGGTACGTTCAGTGAACGGACGAGCGGGTTTTTCTATCTTTTGAACCGGTGCCCGGAATCGAATTCTGAGGGCACCGATGAAATCGCAGCGCCGGTATTTGCTTAGAAACGCCTCTTCCGGAGTTGCGTTTGCTCAGACGTGGTTTTTAAATTTTACGGCTTTAAGTCAGAAATAAAATAAAGTTTGTGCGACAACTTTATTTTATTTCACTTAAGCTGCTTGGAAGCCACTTGAAGTCACTTAAAGACGGCTTGAACTGAGTTGAACTGGATAGGATGCTATCCAGAAATATCCTACCCCTTGGTAGGATATTTGTGCGGTGGGACCCGCACGAGCCCCGCCGTTTCTTTCGCTAAGTAACGCACCCGCGAAAACCCGTCAAAGTAACTGAAAAGTCAACCGACGCGTTTTCTTTAATTCTTAACAGACCATTTAATTGGGCGGTTTATTTCGTGAATTAAATGGACTGTTTCTTCGTGAATTAAATGGGTCGTTTCTTTCGTTGAATTAATTCAACGAATTGATGGATCGTTTCTTAACCGGTTTCGTGTTGGCATGTTTATAAAATAAGACCAACATAAAAATCCTTGGAAAGGATTTGAAAGAATCTTCGTTCCTCCACCCTCTCCGCGAAGAACGCGAAGAACGCGAAGAACGCGAAGAACGCGAAGAACGCCGACGACCGGAATTCGACGACGCACACCAAGATCTGCGACGTCGACGAGATCTACCCGCGACGTTCTTCGGCGACGCCTCTTCTTCCGCGGCCGACCCTCGTTCGGCAACAAAGGTGAGAATCAGATCTTTTCTTCTCCCTTTTTAATTTCAATATCAACGGATTTAAACTAATTAAATCCGTTGATCTTGATCCGGAGATTGGCGACGCGACGAGCGATTCCGCGACGACGCGGCGATCTCCATCTTCCGCGACGAGCAATTCCGACGACGACGATAAAGTAAGGGTTGATTGGAATATTTTCCTTCCCGTGATTTATTTCTTTTAAAGTAAAGAAGCATGACCTTCGAACAATTTTAACATTTAAAATTGTTGTTGATTGTTTTATTGTTCCTCCCGTGGATTATGACTAACGCGGAGGGTGCGGGTCTAACGAACAAGACCCGGCAACCCTCCGCCGATCTATTTTGGTTGTGCGGATTTGGCGGACGTCGACAAACCGTGCGGCAAGGGCAATTTGTTGGCTCCGCAGTGAAGATCGTCCCCCGGGAGGAGCATCGGCGCAGACGGGAAAGAAATCGGGCCACCGGAGCATCTCCGGCGGCCCGCGGAAGGAGGCGGCGGCGCGGGTCGCCGGCGCGGCGGCGCCGGCGACCGGAGGCGGCGGCGCCAGGCGCGCCGCCGTGGAAACCTTCCGCCGCGGCTGAAGCCGCGGCGGCGGCGGCAGCCGGTTCCGCGGCCGCGCGGAACCGGGACGGACGCGGCGGCCCGGCCGCGTCCGCGTGACAGGCGGCCCCCCGCGGGGCCGCGGTTTCTCTCAAGCCGCGGGTTCAACCCCGCGGCGGCGGCTCTTCGGCCGCGCGGCCGAAGACCGAGCCGGCCGGTCCGGTCGGCCGGGCCGCGCCCAGGCCGGACCGGACCCGGCCGAGCCGGTTCGGGCCGGGTCGGGCCGACCCGGTTCGGGCCGACCCGGTTCGGCCGACCCCAGGGGGGGGGGTTCGGGCCGGGTCGCCCCGGGCCCAGTACCCCCGTTTCGGGCCCTCTACGGTCTTTCGCCCATATCTTGGGCCTGGGACCTCCGATTGACGAACCGTCAGCGGCTACGCGATCCTTGGATCGAGACGGTCGTTTCGGTATATTATACTCAAGGTTTCGGAAGACTTTGGGTTCGGCCGGGTTGGTTCGTACACGAAGCCAACCGGGCCCTCGGAGCGGAAACGCTCATAACTTGAGCTACGGACGTCCGAACGACGTACCGTCAGCTGTGGTAGTTTCCTCTAAGTGAGACGGAACTTTTGGCATACTCCGCCCGAGGATCGGATACAGGCGGAGTACGGTCGGGTTGGTTTTGCCCTAAAAACCAACCGGGCCCCTGGGACGAAAATGCCAATAACTCTCAGACCGGGCGTCCGATTGACGCGCCGTCTGTCGCGTTGAGATCCTGTTGTCGATACGGAACTTTTGGATACATCAACTTCGGACTACGTGTCAGTTGATGTATCAGCCCCTCGGCTCGTGGAGCGGACCCTCCTAAACGAGCTCGCCACGTGCGGGAACCCTAGCGCTGGCTGTGACCTCGACGACAGAGCAGAGATCCTCCGTGGACTGCGACGACGGCAGAGCAGAGATCCTCCGTGGACTGCGACGACGGCAGAGCAGAGATCCTCCGTGGACTGCGACGACGGCAGAGCAGAGATCCTCCGTGGACTGCGACGACGGCAGAGCAGAGATCCTTCGTGGACTGCGGCGACGACTGTGCAGAGATCCTCAGTGGACTGCGTCGACTACTGCACTCAGCGATCCCACGTGGATCAGTGCTTCAGGTTCTGTGTGAGCCCGATCCTCCGTGGGTCCTTACTACCGGTTCTGTGTGAGCCACTGCCTACAGGTTCTGTGTGAGCCCGATCCTACGTGGGTCTTTTTGCGGGGGTTAGTACCTATCGATCCTTCGTGGGTCCGACGACTGAGACGGATCAGTGATCGTCTTTGACGTCATCTGAAAAAGTATACCTGGTTGAGCTGAATCTTATGTTACTCTCCTTTGTGGATTGTGTTGAACCATCCTTTGTGGATTTACTGTTTACTCTCCTTTGTGGATTTGGGTCTTGCTTTCCTTTGTGGATTGAGTTGTTCTTGAGCTCGTGAGCAGAGCTAGAATTGGGGACTTAGGTATATGTATGGGCATATACCTAAGTCGAGTCAGATGTTACTTCGTGATTGCATCTTTCTTTTGTGCTATATCCTTTGTGGATTTCGAGAGACCTTCGGGGGTCTCGGGGTCCTTACTGAGTAGTTGTACTCACCCCTGCACGGGCTATGCCCGCACCTTGTTGTGTTGGTTGCAGACGACGGACAGCGCTGATCACGGTTGGGGCGTGGAGCAGGACGGTACCTGGAGGTGGACCACTGGGCGGGACGTGCTCGGAGCGGACGTGGGACCCGAGGAGCCTGGAGGCTATCTGTACCCACCCTTCAGGTGGGATTGCCAGTGGACGACACGAGGCCGCCGTCTTTTCTTCAGTTGCTGTTCTTTTTCTTTTCAGTTGTACTTTACAGTTGGGCTTGTATTTCCGGCCCCTTTACTTTTCTGCACTTTACTTTCCGCTTGCTGACTCTGTGTGGTTGTTACTTATAAAGGCAATGCCTTCCCTGTTTACTGGGATTTTACGCCTTGGTGCTAGTCGCCAGCCCCTGGCCTATGGAAGGCGGGCTTGGGGTAGTCACGGCACGGGCCCCGAGGACGGGTCGTGACAAATTGGTATCAGAGGCGGTCGGTTCTACCGCAGACTCTGATCGTCCTTTCTTTCTATGTGAAGCAATAGTGTTTAGTGTATTGAGTGTGGTTATCAGTTCAGGGAGCCCAGTGTTGGTGCGGCGGCCGACGTATCCGTACACCAGGACCCTGACTCCTGATTTCCGACTTAATGCATGAAAACATTGATTGCGTGTGTGTTTCAAGTTTTCTTTGTGATTACTTATGTCAGCTCACCGGGTATACTGATCTGCTTTATGAAAGTCTCAAGTTTTCCTTGTGATTACTTGTGCCAGCTCACCAGGTATACTGTTCTGACTGTGGTGCTCTTGTTCTCCTTTTCAGGATGGCCCCGCGACGACTGCCAGCTAGGGTTCCGAGTGTAGGGCGCGACGGCAGCCCACCGAGCGACGAGGCCTCGGTGCAGGGCCCTTTGCCAGCAGTGGCACCGGCGGTAGCCTTACCCGCCGAGCCACCGATGCTTCCAGTACCAGACGCCGACGATGCACGTCGCCTCAGGGCACTGCACGAGTTTCAGAGCCAGCGACCGCCCAGGTTTCGCGGTGAGGCGGACCCCCAGGCCGCCGAGGACTGGCTAGAGGCGGTGGTACGGATCTTCAGGCTAGTGAGGACACCAGCGGATCTCATGGTGATCCTCGCAGCGAGCCTCCTGCAGGCGGCGGCAGGACGATGGTGGAGCCTGATGCTCCAGGTTCACGATGAGGCATCCCTGCTCTGGACGGACTTCGAGAGCCTCTTCCGCTCTGAGTTCGTCCCGGCCACCCTCCGAGCGGTGCGCATCCAGGAGCTTCTCCAGCTGCGCCAGGGCAGCATGACGGTCGCTCAGTATGCGGCGAGGTTCACGGACCTATCTCGCTACTCGACCGACATGGTACGGGACCCCTTCTTCCGGGCCCGGACCTTCGAGCAGGGCTTGCGACAGGAGATTCGTGCGTCGCTGATCTCCCTCAGCATTCCGACCCAGGCAGGAGTGCTGGAGCGAGCCCTCCTGATCGAGAGCTTCCTGGCAGAGCCTTCTTCAGCGGCGAGACCTAGCGCAGGGCGGCAGGTAGCTGAGTCTTCGGCAGCAGGTAGCCGACGGATGACTCACGGGTCCAGGCAGACCAGACCCCCACGCAGACGGCCTCAGGACACCGGCTCAGCAGTACGAGGCACACAGCGGAGTGCCAGCCTTTCGAGAGGCAGGCTGTGCTACTCTTGCGGCGGGCAGGGTCACATGGCTCGTGACTGCCCGACTCGCCGATCAGAGGAGCAGCAGACGGTGGAGGGGCCACCCAGGCAGAGGCAGAGGGTCGACCGTGGCGGTCCGCAGGGAGGAGGCGGACGAGGCCGAGGAGCTGGCCGAGCAGCGGGTGGTGGGCGACGCTTTCAGGCTCTACCCCCACCACCACCAGGAGGGCCACCTCGACCACAGGGAGCCGGCGGGCAGGGACAGGCCCAGCTCCAGGCAGTGGAGGCCTACGACCCCGACATGCCAGAGATGATTCGAGGTACGATCTGTGTCTATTCCACCCTTGCTGCAGTACTTATAGACACAGGAGCGAGTCACTCTTTCATAGCCTCTGCCCTTGTTCGGAGCTCGGAGATTCCGACTGAGCCGTTGGCTCGATCCTTACGGCTAGAGACTCCTACGGGAGCAGACTCGACGATTACGCACTGGTGCCGGCAGTGTGAGCTTACTCTAGGAGGCGAGAGCTTCGGCTGGGATCTCCTTGTAGCGGCGTCGAGGCCTTACGACGTCATCTTGGGCATGGATTGGCTATCCACGGTTCATGCCCAGATCGACTGTTTTAGGCGCAAGGTACGATGTGTTCGTACCGACGGGAGCAGGTTTACCTTCACCGGCGAGAAGGGAACCTTTGCAGCACAGGATGGACTTCCGCGGAGGAGAGTGCAGCCCATCTCACATCAGTTGGCTAGCCTCATCCTAGGAGCAGTGGACGTGCGGAGTCCGGCTTTTCCTGCAGTGGTGGACCAGTACGTGGACGTCTTTCCCGACGACGTTCCAGGGCTACCTCCTCGTAGAGAGGTAGACTTTTACATCGACTTGTACCCCGGGACAGCCCCGATATCTACTCCAGCATATCGGATGGCCCCCGCCGAGCTTCGAGAGCTGCGGGTACAGTTGGAGGACTTGCAGAGTAAGGGGTTTATCCGACCCAGTGTTTCACCCTGGGCTTCCCCGATTTTGTTCGCCAAAAAGGCGGACGGGAACTTGCGACTTTGTGTCGACTATCGTCGCCTGAACCAGGTGACAGTGAGGAACAAGTATCCGCTGCCACGGATTGATGACCTCTTCGATCAGCTCAAGGGAGCGCGGTGGTTCTCGAAGATAGACCTCCGGTCAGGCTATCATCAGCTCAGAGTTCGAGACGAGGACGTGCAGAAGACGGCCTTCAGGTGTCGGTATGGCCATTATGAGTTCTTGGTTATGCCGTTCGGCGTAACCAATGCTCCAGCGGTGTTCATGAGCCTCATGAACAGGATCTTCCAGCCATACCTCGACCGATTTGTCGTTGTCTTCATTGACGACATTTTGGTATACTCGACGACTGAGGAGGAGCATGCCTACCACCTGCGAGTTGTGCTAGACACACTCCGAGAGCACCAGCTTTATGGCAAGCTCTCAAAATGCCAGTTCTGGTTACGTGAGGTCCATTTCTTGGGGCACGTCATTTCTGAGGCGGGAGTTGCAGTGGATCCCGCGAAGATCGAGGCAGTGCTAGCTTGGGAGCCACCCAAGAGCGTGACAGAGGTGCGGAGCTTCTTGGGCCTAGCGGGATACTATCGGAGATTCGTGCCAGACTTCTCCAGAGTTGCAGCACCACTCTCAGCCTTGACGAAGAAGGGGAAACCCTTCGTGTGGTCAGACAGATGTCAGCAGAGCTTCCAGGAGCTGAGACAGAGATTGACCAGCGCACCTATCTTGAGGTTGCCTGAGGAGGGAGTTGGGTACGTAGTTTACTGCGACGCATCAGGGACTGGACTCGGGTGCGTCCTGATGCAGGAGCGGGCCGTGATCGCCTACGGATCACGTCAGTTGAGGCCGCATGAGCAGAACTACGCCACTCATGACCTGGAGTTAGCAGCAGTGGTCTTCGCTCTGAAGACTTGGCGGCACTATCTGATGGGCGAGCGCTTCACAGTCTTTTCTGACCACCAGAGTCTTAGGTTTATCTTCTCTCAGAAGGACCTGAACCTGAGACAGCGGAGATGGCTTGAGTTCCTCCAGGACTATGACTTTGAGATAGTCTATACTCCTGGGAAGGGGAACGTGGTAGCCGATGCCCTCAGCAGGAGGACGGGCATTCAGCTGCTTGAGGAGGCGACGGAGCAGCTAGCCTCCTTGCAGATATCCTTCGTGGATAGAGACGGAACAGCCTTTCTTCAGTCTCTCACAGTCTCTCCTCCACTTCTACAGCGGGTCAGAGAGGCTCAGCGTGGGGACGCTGACTGTGAGACCCGGCGTGCACTGATATCCTCAGGTCAGGCGCCTGATGGTTTCTCCCTTGGAGCAGAGCACGACATCCTTTTCAGAGGACGTACCTTCGTACCAGTCGCTTTACGAGAGGAGGTGCTGAGAGAGTTTCACACTTCTCCCTTGGCGGTACATCCCGGAGTGGCGAAGATGTACCAGGATCTCAGGCGACAGCACTGGTGGCCGGGTATGAAGAAAGCTGTGGCAGAGTTCGTTTCACGATGCCTCACCTGCCAGCAGGTGAAGGCAGAGCACCAGGTACCAGCAGGTTTGGTACAGCCCTTGGAGGTCCCGGAGTGGAAGTGGGACGGCATATCTATGGACTTCGTGACTGGACTTCCACGCACTTCCAGAGGTCACGACTCCATTTGGGTGATTGTCGACCGACTCACCAAGTCGGCACACTTCTTACCCATCAGAGAGCAGGGCTCAGTAGAGAGCTTGGGACGTCTTTACGTCCAGGAGATCGTACGGCTTCACGGTGTGCCATCGTCTATCGTCTCCGATCGAGATGCTCGTTTCACTTCCAGGCTTTGGAAGGGGTTGCAGGAGGCGTTCGGGACGCGGCTCCATCTGAGCACAGCCTTCCACCCTCAGACGGATGGACAGACGGAGAGGACCATACAGACACTCGAGGACATGCTCCGTGCATGTGTTCTCGACTTTGGTCGCAGCTGGGAGGACCACCTACCCTTGGTGGAGTTTGCGTACAACAACAGCTACCACTCCACCATCGGGATGGCACCATACGAGGCGTTGTACGGCAGACCCTGCAGATCACCGTTGTGCTGGACAGACCCTGGGGAGTCAGCACTCGTGGGACCAGAGATGGTCCGAGCCACGACAGAGAAGGTCCAGATCATCCAGGAGAGGATGAGGACAGCTCAGAGCCGGCAGAAGTCATATGCTGACAGGAGGCGGAGGCCACTAGAGTTCGAGGATGGCGACCACGTCTTTTTGCGTGTCTCACCTCGACGTGGTTTACGGAGATTTGGCCGAGGCGGCAAGCTGTCTCCCCGCTTCATCGGGCCTTTCCAGGTCCTCAGCAGGATAGGAGAGGTGGCTTATCGCCTGGCTCTACCACCTCAGTTGCACCGGGTGCACGACGTCTTCCACGTGTCTCAGCTGAGGAGATACGTGCACGACCCGACGCACATCATCGACTTTGGGGAGCTGGACGTGGACGATGGGGCGACTTTTGCGGAGGTTCCAGTGGAGATCGAGGATCGACAGGAGCGGGTCCTACGTGGGCGGTCGATTCCTCTTGTGCGCGTCAGATGGCAGCACGGGAACCTCCAGGAGAGCACTTGGGAGCGGGAGGCTCAGATGCGTGCTCAGTACCCCCATTTGTTCCCCTAGTTTTGATGTATCTTTACGGGGACGTAAAGCCCTGAGGTGGGAGTAATGTAAAGACCCGCAAATTTCAAGGAAATTTTTTTCTTAATTTTCTTTGGAATTTTACAAGAACGCAGCTTCAGACGGCACCTGATTCCGAGGCCCGGTGTGCCCGGAATCAATTTCCGAAGTTTGGCTCGGGTACGTTCAGTGAACGGACGAGCGGGTTTTTCTATCTTTTGAACCGGTGCCCGGAATCGAATTCTGAGGGCACCGATGAAATCGCAGCGCCGGTATTTGCTTAGAAACGCCTCTTCCGGAGTTGCGTTTGCTCAGACGTGGTTTTTAAATTTTACGGCTTTAAGTCAGAAATAAAATAAAGTTTGTGCGACAACTTTATTTTATTTCACTTAAGCTGCTTGGAAGCCACTTGAAGTCACTTAAAGACGGCTTGAACTGAGTTGAACTGGATAGGATGCTATCCAGAAATATCCTACCCCTTGGTAGGATATTTGTGCGGTGGGACCCGCACGAGCCCCGCCGTTTCTTTCGCTAAGTAACGCACCCGCGAAAACCCGTCAAAGTAACTGAAAAGTCAACCGACGCGTTTTCTTTAATTCTTAACAGACCATTTAATTGGGCGGTTTATTTCGTGAATTAAATGGACTGTTTCTTCGTGAATTAAATGGGTCGTTTCTTTCGTTGAATTAATTCAACGAATTGATGGATCGTTTCTTAACCGGTTTCGTGTTGGCATGTTTATAAAATAAGACCAACATAAAAATCCTTGGAAAGGATTTGAAAGAATCTTCGTTCCTCCACCCTCTCCGCGAAGAACGCGAAGAACGCGAAGAACGCGAAGAACGCGAAGAACGCCGACGACCGGAATTCGACGACGCACACCAAGATCTGCGACGTCGACGAGATCTACCCGCGACGTTCTTCGGCGACGCCTCTTCTTCCGCGGCCGACCCTCGTTCGGCAACAAAGGTGAGAATCAGATCTTTTCTTCTCCCTTTTTAATTTCAATATCAACGGATTTAAACTAATTAAATCCGTTGATCTTGATCCGGAGATTGGCGACGCGACGAGCGATTCCGCGACGACGCGGCGATCTCCATCTTCCGCGACGAGCAATTCCGACGACGACGATAAAGTAAGGGTTGATTGGAATATTTTCCTTCCCGTGATTTATTTCTTTTAAAGTAAAGAAGCATGACCTTCGAACAATTTTAACATTTAAAATTGTTGTTGATTGTTTTATTGTTCCTCCCGTGGATTATGACTAACGCGGAGGGTGCGGGTCTAACGAACAAGACCCGGCAACCCTCCGCCGATCTATTTTGGTTGTGCGGATTTGGCGGACGTCGACAAACCGTGCGGCAAGGGCAATTTGTTGGCTCCGCAGTGAAGATCGTCCCCCGGGAGGAGCATCGGCGCAGACGGGAAAGAAATCGGGCCACCGGAGCATCTCCGGCGGCCCGCGGAAGGAGGCGGCGGCGCGGGTCGCCGGCGCGGCGGCGCCGGCGACCGGAGGCGGCGGCGCCAGGCGCGCCGCCGTGGAAACCTTCCGCCGCGGCTGAAGCCGCGGCGGCGGCGGCAGCCGGTTCCGCGGCCGCGCGGAACCGGGACGGACGCGGCGGCCCGGCCGCGTCCGCGTGACAGGCGGCCCCCCGCGGGGCCGCGGTTTCTCTCAAGCCGCGGGTTCAACCCCGCGGCGGCGGCTCTTCGGCCGCGCGGCCGAAGACCGAGCCGGCCGGTCCGGTCGGCCGGGCCGCGCCCAGGCCGGACCGGACCCGGCCGAGCCGGTTCGGGCCGGGTCGGGCCGACCCGGTTCGGGCCGACCCGGTTCGGCCGACCCCAGGGGGGGGGGTTCGGGCCGGGTCGCCCCGGGCCCAGTACCCCCGTTTCGGGCCCTCTACGGTCTTTCGCCCATATCTTGGGCCTGGGACCTCCGATTGACGAACCGTCAGCGGCTACGCGATCCTTGGATCGAGACGGTCGTTTCGGTATATTATACTCAAGGTTTCGGAAGACTTTGGGTTCGGCCGGGTTGGTTCGTACACGAAGCCAACCGGGCCCTCGGAGCGGAAACGCTCATAACTTGAGCTACGGACGTCCGAACGACGTACCGTCAGCTGTGGTAGTTTCCTCTAAGTGAGACGGAACTTTTGGCATACTCCGCCCGAGGATCGGATACAGGCGGAGTACGGTCAGGTTGGTTTTGCCCTAAAAACCAACCGGGCCCCTGGGACGAAAATGCCAATAACTCTCAGACCGGGCGTCCGATTGACGCGCCGTCTGTCGCGTTGAGATCCTGTTGTCGATACGGAACTTTTGGATACATCAACTTCGGACTACGTGTCAGTTGATGTATCAGCCCCTCGGCTCGTGGAGCGGACCCTCCTAAACGAGCTCGCTACGTGCGGGAACCCTAGCGCTGGCTGTGACCTCGACGACAGAGCAGAGATCCTCCGTGGACTGCGACGACGGCAGAGCAGAGATCCTCCGTGGACTGCGACGACGGCAGAGCAGAGATCCTCCGTGGACTGCGACGACGGCAGAGCAGAGATCCTCCGTGGACTGCGACGACGGCAGAGCAGAGATCCTTCGTGGACTGCGGCGACGACTGTGCAGAGATCCTCAGTGGACTGCGTCGACTACTGCACTCAGCGATCCCACGTGGATCAGTGCTTCAGGTTCTGTGTGAGCCCGATCCTCCGTGGGTCCTTACTACCGGTTCTGTGTGAGCCACTGCCTACAGGTTCTGTGTGAGCCCGATCCTACGTGGGTCTTTTTGCGGGGGTTAGTACCTATCGATCCTTCGTGGGTCCGACGACTGAGACGGATCAGTGATCGTCTTTGACGTCATCTGAAAAAGTATACCTGGTTGAGCTGAATCTTATGTTACTCTCCTTTGTGGATTGTGTTGAACCATCCTTTGTGGATTTACTGTTTACTCTCCTTTGTGGATTTGGGTCTTGCTTTCCTTTGTGGATTGAGTTGTTCTTGAGCTCGTGAGCAGAGCTAGAATTGGGGACTTAGGTATATGTATGGGCATATACCTAAGTCGAGTCAGATGTTACTTCGTGATTGCATCTTTCTTTTGTGCTATATCCTTTGTGGATTTCGAGAGACCTTCGGGGGTCTCGGGGTCCTTACTGAGTAGTTGTACTCACCCCTGCACGGGCTATGCCCGCACCTTGTTGTGTTGGTTGCAGACGACGGACAGCGCTGATCACGGTTGGGGCGTGGAGCAGGACGGTACCTGGAGGTGGACCACTGGGCGGGACGTGCTCGGAGCGGACGTGGGACCCGAGGAGCCTGGAGGCTATCTGTACCCACCCTTCAGGTGGGATTGCCAGTGGACGACACGAGGCCGCCGTCTTTTCTTCAGTTGCTGTTCTTTTTCTTTTCAGTTGTACTTTACAGTTGGGCTTGTATTTCCGGCCCCTTTACTTTTCTGCACTTTACTTTCCGCTTGCTGACTCTGTGTGGTTGTTACTTATAAAGGCAATGCCTTCCCTGTTTACTGGGATTTTACGCCTTGGTGCTAGTCGCCAGCCCCTGGCCTATGGAAGGCGGGCTTGGGGTAGTCACGGCACGGGCCCCGAGGACGGGTCGTGACAGAAATTGATAACTAGATCAATACTCATATGGAAACATCCATTACTCCTAGATTATCCCTTCTCGTCATTCATAATATAAATATTCATATCCTTTTTAAAAACAAAACATAAGAAATGTGTGAGATTAGATACTAATTATGGGTATGTGATATAATGGAATATATTATAAAAAATAACCCTTTGTGAATAACTAAAAACACAATCCACTAGAACCTAATTTTGAGCATTATATTGCACGAATAAAATCAGAATAAAAATTTCCATATAAATAATCACATTAGAATGAAGTATAAAATAAATATAATACATGTAAAATAATATAATGGATTATTAATTAATAATTTCATAATGAGGTAATGAATAATTCTAGACATCATAAGCATACCTTCAAGTCCTCCTCTAATACATCCAAATATATATGGTTATGGCCTCGTGAAAATCCATTTATTTTGTGACCCAGGAGACATAATAATGCATTGAGATTCTATAGAAGGATACCAACATAACATTCTATCTCCAATTAATTACCAATATTAATGTGGTTAAATAGAAAATACTTATACCTATGAAATGTAAATAATGTTCTGCAATCTCTAAAAATAATCACTAACCATTCTGGGTTGTATGGTGAGTGGTATTTTGATAGGAAATCCCCAGTAAAAATGATCATAAACCATTTAAAAAAATATTTTAGATTAAAATAATAAGATATAAATCTCGATAAATAATAAGATGCAACGTAGTTGTTGAAATAGATGAAAATAATCAAATAAAATAATAAAGGAATTGTTAAGATAAAGGAACTTTTTTATTATGTAATAATGTGTTATTTTGAAAAATTATTTTTTATTTGTCATAATTATTTAAATTAAACAATAAAAGAAAAAATATAAATTTTTATACCTTTTTTATTTTATAAATATAGGGTCATTTTAAAACCAATTATGTATTTTACTATAAAATGGGTGAGAAATTGAGAAGCCCCCTTTAATTGGGCATGCATATTGGGATTTATTGAGATGGGAACATTGTAAAACCTTTATTTCAATATAAAAAAGTTTAAATGATAAATATACATGAATTTAAATCATATACACATACTTAATGAGATTTATATATGAAATAGAATAAATATATTCTTTTAAAGAGAGAGAAAGCGTATCCTGAAAGGAAAATGGTGGATGTGGACAAACCAATTACTTTATGTATGAAAGTGTTCCATACTAGTATATATTTTATTGGATAATGAAATAATATTCACTTAATAAGTTAATTCATAACCTCTTAAACATTTATTTTATTTATTTTTATTTTATTATGTTTATCTTTATCATTTTTTGATGAGTTAATATATTCAATTTCATCATTTAGGAGTGTTTTTTCCTTGGGTTTCTTGGTCGATTAACTTTTATTTATATATGGAAGATCATGTAAAATATAAATTATTATCTGGAATAAAAATATATTTTATTAATGAGAATATGGAATAGTTAGAGTTCTTATATATTAATTTTTTCTACATATTCAGATTATTCACTAGACAAAACATTAATGACAATTATTTAGATAATTTTTGCGGGTTTTCATTTATCATGAAGTATTTTATAATATTTTATGAATATCATATATATATATATAATTTTGATAATATTAAATAACTTATTATATGTATAATATATATGTTTTAACCATAATTATGGTTTTATAATCAGCCTTTAAAGTTGTAATGGAAGATGAAGTTGAATCGTCCCCGATGGCGATAAATCGGCACATTAGAGATGGTGTTTTTTATTTTTATAATAAAATGGGGGAGGAGAAGAGGTTTGATGGTGGGTCATAAATTAACATAATTTCATTACATTATATATAAGATATTGGATTTATCATTCATTTTGGGATAGAAGAGGTATGTATTGAATAAAAATAAAATAAATTAAATGATGTTGAAAGATAATGAAAAAGGATTGACTTCTTGAATTTTCCTCCATGGGAACTTCCTTATGGAACTTTGAAATGGTCTTATAGTCTCAATAGAAAGAAATTAGCATGATGGATTTTTTGGGGTGAATAAATGGGTATAATATAAGCATGATTCATGGATTTGGATGTATGAGTAGAAGTTCTTATGAAGGGTTGTATTCATAGTGGGAGGGGAGGAGTGTTTTTTGAATATTTTATTCATTTTTATATTATCTTTCCATAGGACTAGGAATTTTTAGTGAATTATCACTAAAATAATTTAATAATTAAATATATTTCGATTTTATGGGCTTACATCATCCATACATCTTATATGACTCAATAATTCATGTATTTATTATATGTGGTAAATTACAATATTTCACTACTCACCAAAAAATCAAGTATTTTAGTCAAATACCAACATTTAAACCTAAACATTTTTTGATGTGTATAATTAAAAAATGAAAACCATTTTATGAATACAATTTTATAAATTTTATAAATTTAATTATTTGAAAAAATCATCATTCACTTGAGAAATAATGATTTTAATATTGTAACGGTTTTTATGATACATTCAAATATTAATGAAGGACACATAAAATTACATTATAATCATAAGGCAAAAAAATTAATTTATGAGTATATTTTATTATTATTCTTAGATAATGTCTTTATGTTATTTATTAAATTTTAATTAAATATTTATGTGTTAAATAATTAAAATAGTTAATTTGTCATTTTTAAAATATCTATTTACTTATTCAATTATATAAATATATCATATGTTCAATTATAACATACATAAATTTAAACTATACATTAATGGGTGACTCTACTATTCTATTGATCGTATTACTATTCATTATGGTCACATTAATATTTCAATGGTCATATTTAAAAGTATAGTACGGTTTTAAACATATAGTTTCATGAAGCATAAAATATCAAGGATGATAAACTTTAAATGTGAAATACCATAAGAACATGTGGTTTTATAGAACTTATATATCTATATAATATTTTCTTTATGAAGCTTAACCCAATATCCACATATTGTTTAATACATATCCTGAACATTGAGGTACACCTGATATATCGATTCAATATAATTGAATGTGGTACTATATGAAAACACACACCTTATATAATATATGTTATAGAAAAATAATCAAGAGAGAAATCCAATTTTATAGAAATGAATTTTTTTTTGTCTTAGTACGGTTATTTATTACAACTAAAATTTATTTCTACATTTATATTTTTTGGAGAGTCCACTAGAAAAATCCATGGTTATGTTTTTCCTTTTCAATTCGGGTATTGGTAATTGAATTAACATCCCCTTTATCTTCGTTATATTAGTATTTTCATACTATCAAACACTAAATCTAGATATATAATATTAAATATCAATCTTCATGTTTTCCAAACTAAAATAATTTTTTTTGGTTATATACATATTTTGTGACTATAATTAATATTAGAGAATTAATAACTATGGGCCTTATCCAAAAATACCCAATTCAAATCTGTAATGAAAGAAACAAATACACGGTTCCAGAACATTATCATTCCACAATCATTAAGGATAATCATAAAAATAGTTCTTACTACCTTATATATAAATACATATTAATTTTTATACATATAAATCGTTACGTAGACTGATAGTTAAACACACATTGAAGAATGATAATATTTTCCCCCATCGACCATGATTTCGAGTTTCAACCTTTTTAAATATTTAAATAATGAATCTTTTTTGATCCTTATAATGGTTAAACTAGCATGATCTTTTCAACTGAAAATATTACCAACCATGTTCTCCTTCCAATGGTGGTAATTTATTCTGAATTCATACTATTTAATAATCTAAAACCATTTTATGTACATAATATTAATATATTTCAATTTGAATATATACATTAATTTTATTGATAAATATATATGTATATATATATATCACACATTTCCCTATAATGATAATTCCTCCATATCATTAATGAAAGAATTATTGATGTATACTCAATATCATGAGTTAGGTAATTGTTCACCCAAACCATTAATTTTTGTGCGGTATAAGCTGTATACATGTTATTATACCTGATAAAACACCATAGTACATTTTTCATTATGTCACCATAGTTCAAAAACCCTTCTCCACTATAGGTCAATTTAAACACGATTAAATTTGCTCAAAATAAATACAATTCCTTGAATATTTCATCACACTCATAGGTACAAATGGAGAATGGATCCCATAAGAGTTAAATTGGTCAGTAGATTAGATATTCATGAAAAATTTCACATTAACCATTAATTATTTTACTCCAAACTATGAAAACATCATATATTAGTCAGAGTGGTTGTTCTGGTAGAATTTTCAATAACATTGGTTGTTGAAAGATGCATAATTATACCCTTTCTTGAGATAATATGACCCTAAAATGATCCCTTTTTTAGACAAAATTTACTTAATATAAATTTTTCATACAACTTATCATTCCAGAGGGTCTTTAAAAAAACTTTCATGTGATATTCATTCACATATATGTTCTTTTTATATATAATCATATCCACTAAAAAGACTAAAAAAAATTGATCAAGTTAAACACTTAATACATTATTCAAAAAATACATTAATATAGAGGGTGACTTAATATAAACAATGGTACAATATATATTCATATGTTCTATACCATGTATATAATGTTTTCCTAGGGAAATACTCCTTGAACCTAAATTGATGATATCCAAAATATGGTTCAATCCATGAAAATTATTAAAATCTGAATAGTAGATCAAAAAATTCATCAATATGGGGTTGGAGAAACTTATACTTGATCATGAACGTTTTCTATTCCCAATATTGAATGTAGATTTGAATTGATCCGTCAAACTTATTAAAAAAATAATATGTTTAACACATTTTGGAGCACTTGAAAGAATAAGAAAAGTCTAGATTCTCTAAGTGACTCATTATCAATTATCATGACTTAATTAAGACCATTATAAAGGGAGTCACTAAAGTGGGTGTAGTCTTAGGAATTAGGTCTATTGTGAACTAATATTCTTTATTATTTGTAATATCAGGTAACTCTTCCAAAATGACATCATAAAAACCGCACACAATATGCATATAATAAAAGATGAGATTATACCTGACCACATATTATATACATCAAATTTGAATAGGCATCAAAAATAATTTAATATATTATTTTTATATTGGTTGATAATATATAGCATATCACTGATATATGAAAATATGTTGTCTGTTAGTACAAATAAATACTTTCCTTCTATGAGAATTGATATGTGATTTATATAGAGAATGTCCATCCATGCCTAAGATAACATAAAATTCAACCGTAGGGAGAGTAAAAATATTTTCTAAAATCAGAATCCCACAATTCTTAATTGGAGATTAATCATATACATGAGATGCAATAATCAATCCGTTTGGTTTTTTCACTATTAATTGAACAACCAATCCTTGAGTCTATGAATTATAATTCATTCTGACATATTGGTATATGAAATAATACATATAACATAGCTCAAATATTACAAATCAATATATTATTTTACCTATTATCACTTTAAATTTAATATTCTTTCTTTAATCCCGAGTATAACAATATGGTTATAATGGTCGTTAGGAGAAAATTTTCAATTAAATCAATTAGGAAAAATATATAAAATGATATTAGAAACATGAATCCTTCGATTTAATCTTTAATTCCATAAATTTAAACTATGTAATTAATTGTCACCAATTATTCAAATCCATCATGATGGTTCATATTGTTTTTTTTGAATTTCTAAAACATGTATGTCGATAGTGTCATCCCAACTTGTAAACAAGGCCCATTTTCATGAAATATGTGATGATTGAGTGGAAAGAAATTTTCCCATTTTATAGTTAGTATACATAGTGAAAAATAGTTTTTTTCATAATCCAACAGTAGTATCTTTATATGGATGTGATTTCATTGAAACCTATCAATTGAGAATTTATTAAAATGACAGGACATTTTCATATTATTCAACTACTCCATAAAGCTTTCAGAAAATTATTCTCATCTTATTTTAAAATGGTAAAATAAACCATTAAATAATACCAATTATAATTACCCACACATTTCATCCCTGGATATGACCTCATTGTAGAGGAATATTCATTACAAAACATAATTAACCCTTCATCGAGATTATATACATGGTAAAAATTTATTTTTCACATTTGATGTAAAAAGTAAAATTAACTATGATTAGAAAATAACAAGAAAATATATTGTGTAAAATTTTGAAAAAATATAATACATAGATAAAAATGACATTAATAAACCATTTTGGAAGATTGAAAACATTTTTGAAAACATATTTAATAAACATAGATATGGAAGAGAAATGATTTTCAACCGAAGGGGGAAAGGATGTACGTTTTCATTAAAGAAAAACATTTAGAATCTTGAGTACATAAAAAGAGGAAAATTAAAAAATACTACAATTTAATTAAATAAATATAGGATAATATGTTTTAAGATATTATTAATGGATATATCAATATACATTATCATTACATTCATAACCATAAACAATTTAAATAGACAATGTGATTTTATCATAAATCCCATTACATATATTTAATGTTATAAAAATATAAACCCTAAGAGAGGAACCTTATATTAAAATATACATTTATACATATATCTCATATTTTTCATTACATGCATCATAGTATACATTCATTGGTAGAAGATACACCACATAAATGAACAAGTGGCGAATACATCATGTCTCTAATAAAAATAAATGTGAGATGGAAATCTATTACCTCATGTCTCAACTTCCTCCAAACATGTACAATAATTCAATTGGATAAGTATTGTATTATCATAAATATAATATATAACCATAATAACTTATATAATAACATATATGATTTTATTATAACCTTTTATCACAAATTTATTAAAAAATATATATTATAATAACTATTATGGTTGATACTTTTCATCACTTTTCAATCATGTTTTGGTCCGGTATTTTTGAAATTTTATCTTTGATTACAATTCCATAGTTTCATGGATGTTAATAATTATATAAATATAAAATATATTAATTATTTACATATTTATATTCATACTTAAAATTTATTGATTGAAAATATAATTACACTATTCAGGGAGATTATAGGTCGTCTGTACGCATTAACATTGTTTCTATTTTTGAAAAAATGTAACCAAATAAAATATATAATAATAAAACTTTAGAGAATTATTATTATATCATATATATGTTATATTGTAATAAAAAAAATATTTATTACCATACATATCAAAATAAAATGAATTAAAAATAAGATCTCTTTGTAGAGGCTGTAATCCACATGTACTCAAGAGGGACATTATCTAATTTCAGAGGATTTAAATATAAAAGGTATTATGAGGTAATAATTAATTTATTATAATTACTCCATAATTGTATTATATATATGGAGAGTCTAATTCTGTAATTATTTCCTATAATAATAGGTGGTGATGGAAATTAAGTTATATCTCTTTATGAGGCGGTAGTATGGCATACACTTGATCAATAATTTTTTTCAATTTAATAGATGTTGGATTGGGAATAGGTGATTAAATATTCATCATAATATATATTAATATGTAGGATATAATTTTTGGTATTAAATAATGTTTTATGATGATTATATATAGATATATGAAGAAATAAAATTAAAATACATTATTAAAAAATTACAACTTCATTGGAGAACCTCATTTTGTTTACACATGAAGCCTTCTTAGGAGTTGTTTCTAAAAAAATAATTATTTGATTAGGTAATGTAATAATGGATGGTTTTTGGTTAAGTATTTTCTCAAGGTAAATTATATTAATGGGAAAATAAGAGATTATTGAGGGTTACCTTTTATAATTGAGGTGATTGGAAAACATGCGATTTTTTGATTTACAAAAATATCATGTCACATAATTTGAAAAATTATTTAAAATGGTACATTCCTAATATTTAGTCAACAATTTATCCAAATATTTTCATGAAATTTGAATTATATATGTTTTTAGGTTATTTTAACCATTATATGTTTATTTTATCCCCTAATAAACCCATTTTAATCCTAGCCACACTAATTATTTTGTAGTTTTTTAATTATTTATTATAAGAGAAAAAGAGGGTTCATTTATTAAATAATATTAATTATTCGTATCCAAAAAATATAATAAAATTTATCAAATTAAATTATTTGAAGTGAAACTTTTTATTTTAATATTATCCCAACAAGAGTGATGAAGACATATTTTTTATTGAAAATTTTTTCATAAGTAAAATTCATTTTTATTAACCAATTCAATGTGAAAATGATTAATATAGCCTGAATTAGAATAATAATAGTAAATCTAATTTATGTTTACAAAAAATATATTTTAAAATATAATATTTTATTTAAAATCACTTATTTACAAATTTTCTTTTTTAATAACAAATTGTATTATTCACTATTAATCGATAAATTAAAGTTTTCATAAAATTATAACAAAAATTAATTGTATTTTAACATTGAAATGTTGATTAAAAATATTAATTGAATTTTTTCTGATGAAGCTATTTAATTTATAATAATTAATTTTATTTTATGTTTTCATAATGCGAAGATAAATATTTTTAGAAAAATAATTTTTTGAAGCATTATACTCTTTTTATTCATATCTCACAATGAGTAAAAATTTTAGATTAATTATAGAAAAAGTTATAGAATATAGAACACATAAATTTCATTAATATCATGAATAAATAGATTTTAATTTAATATAATATTATAAAATCATAATGAGTGTATAAAAATATTTTGTTTCATATTTTTTTTCACTTTCAAATGATTTTAATTTTCATTTCAAATCAATTGATTAAAAATGAATTTATTTTATACATGGTTTCTGAATATAATTTTCATAATTTAGTGAGTTAGGTATATACATTCTTATTTAATGTATATAATATTAATTTTACATTAAATTATAATATCTTAATAATATATTTTGGTTTGTTTAATCTTAGTGTTGCGTGTAATGCAATCCATTGGAAAAATAAAATTAATTTGAAATGAATTACTAAGATATCATAGTTTTACATAAATCATTCATATTTATGGATACCATTAAATAAAAATAAACATATAATTTTTTTAAAGCACATTAAATCCATACCATTTGACATTTCTAGTTTTAGTGCTATTCCATAAGAACACTCATAATTGTCAATAAATTCATCAATCCAATAAACCATGACACCAATGACATTGGGAATGTAAATATTGGAAAATACATAAATTAAAATAATATATAAGAACATAAAACCATTATAATAAATAACATATATTTGAATAAATTTATAAATCATGAATTTAATTTATCAAATTTTATAATTCATGATGTTACATGAAATTTTAGAAAGAATCTGGACAAAAGGCAAGGAAACACTCTAAACCACCATATATTCTTGGGGTTATTCCATTATTTATCTTAACCTCAACTTTTTATATATTTGAGACTTCTTTAATATTTTAAATTATTTATATATTTAACAAACTTATTTACATAGCTTATTAACTTATTCAATTTTTCGGTTAAATGTCCCTTACAGGAATATGTAAATACCTTATTAAAAAAAAACTGGATTAAGCGAGCCATTTCTATTCCTCAAACCATTCATGATATAATATCCTCAGGTATTTTTCTAATTTTAGATATCATTACATAAGAAATTCATAAGGATTATTTTTTAGGTCTAACCTCTTATTTTGAGGAAAATTAAAAATTATTTCATTCTTTAAAAGAAATTTATAGATTCCATAAATCATCCCTTTAAATGTTAATTTCTACACCCAATAATGTAACATATTTCATTAATTTTTTATAAAATTAATGACATAGTTATAACATATAATTATTAAATAAAATATGAAAATATTAAATATCTAAATCTTTTTTTATCTTTTGAATCATTATGAAATATCCATTGAATATTTTTTGAGTAGTGACTTTGTTACACAAATCTTTCCATTGGTGTTTCTTATGATTTTTCCTTATGTTAGGGTCCCTTATAAATATTACATATTCATGTATATGTTATGATTTTGGCACCCATATTGTGATTCAATACATTGAGTATTGTTTATATCTCATATGAGGATATATAAAAGACTATAGAGTAAAGCCAATCCATGATTGGAATTTTTCAACCATGTTATTATATATTAGATGTGATCCTGGGAAAATGATTCATTAATTTTTAATGTTACCGGAAAATTCAAATTATTCATTATCTTTTTATTTCTTCTTAATGATGTATTGATCCCATATGATTATTCATTTGCCTAATGTTTTATGATATCAATTTTTCTATTTATATCATAGGTTTTGCTCTATTATCCTGAATATTCTCATAGTGGATTTTATAGCTCACCCCCATCCATTATTTATTTGTAATGTTCTACAATGATATATTAGAATCATCGAGGTAATTATTAGGAAAATATGAAAATTATAATAAATGTATTTTATATTTTAGTTTCATATTAATGTATTTCAATCCATTATTCTCAAAGACACAATTACTTTGGATCATTAGGCTGTATTTTGTAATATTTTTTGAAAATCAAGTCCTAATGAGTATAAAATACATGGGTTACTATTATTGTTATCAAATAATGGAGTAATTATATTTTGGATTTAGTATGGGTGTAAATTATTAAAAAATAATTTGATATGTATTTTTAAAGAAAAATATTCTCATATTTAGTTATCATATAGATTAGAAGGTTTCAAGAAAATGAAATCCCTATATAGATACTAAAATTGGATAAGGATGTGGAAAAAATGTACATAATGGTGATAATACAAAATGGGATCACTGGTCATTCACTCTACCTATACATAGTGCATGACCAATAGGCCCTCTTAAACACCTAGTTTGACACTCCTAAGAGATTTTCATTGATAAATTCACAACATGGTTATAATATATTATAATGGAATTGATTATATTATTTGGTTTGAAATGAAATTGAAACTTTTTTATGTATAACCAATAGTGAAACATGAAGACTCATAATTAATTATTTATATGACTTTTATAAAGGATTTACATATATATCCATAGTTTCTCTTTTATATTCTTATTATTTATTTTATGGGAATTCTTATCGTTAACAGTGTTTCGTGTAAAATTTTGTGACAAGAATAAAATAGATATTAGTGTACAAAATAAAATTTAATTAACATATGATATCATATATGTGTATAGTTCTAATATTTTTTTAAAAATAATGTTTATTGATCTTCTTATTAACCCATCAAAATATTGATGTTTGGTTATCTATGTGAACAAAAAATAAGGAAATCACTACATCACAGTAATATAATTCCTCCCTATTAAATTATTTTTAACTATAACTCTGATAAAATATTCTCATTAATTACTTAGTAAAATTTAATGTTATATTTGGAATGTATTGGAATTTTATATAAAAATCCTAACAAGAATGTTTATTGAAATATGTAAATCTCTGTATCTTGAGTAACATTCTGATTTAGTAATATGTAAAGGATGTTGTTTAGTCTCCATTAAAATATTATAATAATAAATTTATATCATATACTTATGAGAAAGTATATCAAGCTCAAATGTCATAGGAAAATTAGATATTTAGGATTGAATAGATTTCCATTGTAAGGTAATATGTTGAATTATTCCATAAATACTTTTAAGGTTTTCATCTTGATTGAGAGTTCATAATACCATGTAATCATATATGTGGTTCTATAACTATATAAAAGAATAAATATATAATTTCTAACATTAGGTTATAAAAAAATTTAATAGTTATATGAGAATCTTGAAAAGGGGTTTTAAGCTCAAGAGATTCACCATGGGGAACATATGTCATCTTTATTGGGAAGAAGGATTGATCAATGATCCTCATCATTCATAATCAGGAAATTAAAAAGATCTTGATAAATAATTATTATCCCTAACCATGTATTAATGACTTTTTATATTCTCTACATGTGGTACAATAATTCTATATGGTGTACCATTTAAAAGGTAATCATCAAATAAAGGTGATGATGTTGGATAGTCAAAAGAGTGTGTATATGCCCTATGGTTTCAATGTTATTAATTTATAAATAAAATATTATCTACATATATTTATAGTCTAGATAAATAACATCTTTAGGTATTACGTTTACAATTACATTTTTATCATTACAGATAAAATTATGATATACTATAAATGTAAGTAGGAACATGTGGAACATTTGAATAAAATTTTAATGTCACCGTGAATAAATAGGGTATATGAAAATTATAATAAATGAAAATTCTTAATGGAGTAAGATACAATAATTGGTCATGCTAAAACTAGTGATGTGTTATCTATGGATCTATCTAATAAAAACATTATTGAGGAGTGGACCTCACCAACACCTGTAATGTAGATCTATATTTTTGGTACATTATATGGGTACTCTAAATGATTTATGGATAACTTATCACCATTTTTAAACTATTTACTAAAATAAATAAAATGTGATGGAATATCTTAGGGTCTATAGAATATGAATAATACATCTGAGGATTTAATATTTCATTACGACTGCGGCCTCACTCACATTACCATAAAGTGGGGTTCTTTTTCTGGTATACATCAATGATTCATGTATGTTCTTGGGTTGTGGACATATTCCAAATTTTATGGTATGATCTATAACTCATGGAAGGTAAATTCAATTAATAATTACTATTAAATTTATTCAATATATTTTTCTATTGTTATCTTCAGATAGATTTTTAGGTATTAATATTTTTATGTGGTGATGATTGAAATATGAACATATAATAATATCCACTAATATATATTTACATATAAGAAGATTAATATGAAAAATAAATGATGGTAATAATTGATCAATGATTATTAATACTAAATCCATTACCAAATGGAATAGGAACTAATTATATAGATTCTATTTAGAAATTAATATTATCCATATAAATTATTTTAATTGAGAAGTATTAAATTTTCTTAGTCTTGAAAAAGATTTTTATGGAACTAAAAAATGATGGAATAATAAATTAACATGACAAAATGACTTCCAAGACATCCATTTTAATGATTATATAGAACTATCAAACATATGATGTGAAAATACTGATGAATGTGGATGTTATAAGAAAATTTAAGTCATATAAGATAAAAATTAACTATCAAATTTTCATATAGTATAATAGAAAAATATATTTGTAAATAATCAAACATTTCACCCCAAGTATATGTAAATCATCAATAATGTTTTTTCAAGTTTATAGGTGTTCCCATATTTGTCTTAATCTTGAAATTTACTTATGTTGAATTATTTATATTATTTTAATTTTATTTAACGAGGAATACAGAAAAATTGTGATTTTTATTGATTTCTGCATTTTCATTTAAATAATGTAAATGGAAAAAGTATGTATTAAATTTGTATAAAATTAATTTAATTAAATTATTTTATTACACAAGTAATATATTATATTTTAATAAATTTCAGCTTTAATTTTGATGTAAAAAACATTCTATAATTATGATAATTTTTTCTTTAGAAACCCACTATTTTATCTCATCCGCAAGTGTAGTTTTAATATGAATTATTTCACATATATTAATTGAATTTGGAAAATTGGATTAAATATTTTTAATAGAATTAATTTATATTATATAATATGATAAATTTAATTCTTGAAAACTTTGAATAGTAAATGACGTAAAACATAATTGCCATGGTAAAGGAAAAAACTGATTTAACACGGTTTAAGCTAAAAATATAAATTTCAAAATAACCTACCAACTTCCCCAACACCATACAAGAAATACATATTTATACCTTAGAACTCATATTTGATTATAATTACCCATTTTTCTATCATTCTTTACTATAAAAGTTTTTTCGTAATTGATTTCTTTTCAAATACTCAATGTTTGTCCTCTCCCCTAATTATAAAAGGGAACTACTTATACTCCATTCTTCAGACATAGAAATAACTTTGTATTTGGTAATACCTTATAAAATAACTTAAATAATACTATATAAACATCTTAGATCTCATTAGTGTCAGTTTGAAATCCTATGTTGTGTTTGGATGCAAACAGAATGATGATGTTTGAATAAGAGGCAAAATTCTTAAAATAGTGTTTCATTTTATATTTCATTCCACCGACCAAAAAAAAATTAAATCCTTATATAATAATAGAAAAATTATATCCAATATATTTTTATGTTATTATATTATGTTCATGGCCAATATGCATCTCCATCTCCATCAAATGGGAAGTGAAATGATCGATCATTTGTACAAGAGACTATAACCATGTGAAATGATGCAACTCATTTTACATGAACACATCTCATAATTACATGTAATTATGTATTTAATGAATATATATAATTTTTATAGTAATATTGAGGATTTTGAAATATAATTTCCATTATAAAAGTTTTCATTCAATGTAGTTTAAAATATGATAACTTCGCTCGTGTGTACAGAGGATCATCACCTTGCAAAGATATTTAATTTTTTTTCACTTACACATTACAAGGAATATAATAAAGATGAATTTAATTGATTTTTTTATATATATGTAATTATATTTATTCATTAAAATTTATATATCAATTAATAATTTTCCATTTTAAAATTTTAGGAAATGATAATGTCGCTTGTATGTATATATGACATACCATCTCCAAGAAGCAATGTGATACATTCTCCATATTCACATTTATATAAGGAATAAAAAATTATATATAATTATGTAAAATGATATTTATAAAATTTTTATAATTCCTGAAATAATGGAACAATATAATATTCTTATGAACTATATTTTTAATATTAAAAAATGCAAGAGAAAACGTGGTCGTTTTCACTTGAAACAATATATATATAGTGAATTATTATTAATGAATCTGTAATAAGATGATATAAAATGAACATATATGATATTATAAATTCAAATATGCCTATAGTATATCTTATTATCATGTTTAAAACCACTGAACATGAGGATAAAATATACTTAACTAAAACAATGTGTGTGGTAGGTGTCACAATATCTGTTTCCCTACTTTGAAACATGTTATATTATTGTTCACATAATTTGTTTTAATGTTGTATATACTCACACTATGACGTATAATGTCATGATTAATAAATAAATAATGGTATTTATGTTTTTATTTTAATTATTTCATAAAATTTTATTTTAATTAAAGGTTTCCATGTTGTGAATAATTTCATTAGTTATTTTCATTTCATTGTGTCACATTACTTATTCACTAAATTTGATATTATATTATTTTTTGTGTAATGAAATTTTATTATCAAATGTTTTATTTCCAATTTATTTATTTTTATTTAAATTATATACTTATAATATATTCATTAATTAATTCTCTCAATAAAATTATTATCATTGTGAGGGTTTATTTAACTAACTCATTTAAACTGTGATTTATTATTCATGAATTTCCATTTAAGGGAATTATTTGATCAATGTACAATGAAAAAAAGTTATTTTTCATATCCTATAGTCAGCATTTGTTTAATGTAATAATTAATTTTTTTCCCTCATTGGAACGTATATTTTTTTGATAATATGGTTTTAATAAAAACTAACTTAATTTCTCTATGTGATCAAAAATCATTTTGTCCCAAAACAATGACTTTTAAAAATTATTTTTAATTTTTTTAAAACTAAATCTAAATGATTTATTATGTAAAATCTCATCCATATTTTTATCTTCTAAAATATTGAATTTATTCATGAAGTAATAGTATATATAAGGCTCATTTGGAATTTCAAGAAAATGTTTAACAAGTATTTGTTTTAACATATTTGGAATTTATGAAATTTCATTCCACCATAACAAATAGATGTTTTAGAAAAAAATAAATAATTGTCATAAGTAATCTTCAAATTAAATTATATTCAGAATATTTTTTGAACATTTAGATTTATAAATATATAATTTTAAATTGAAATGGATATTTTAATTATGAATATTATTTATGATCATTTTATGCTATTTCTATTCATTATAAAAAACAACCCATTATTTAACTAATACTCCACTTGGGATTTGTAATATTTATAAAATGTTTATTAATTAAATAGTTGTTTTATGATCATTTTTAAAATTTAATGTGTTGAAAATAGCAATCAAAATTTATTTTTTGGTCATTAAATTTCCATTTAAATATTCACTTTTATGTGAACACTAGAAATTAAATTTCCCAAACATATTGACATTGTTTATAATGGAAAATATTTTTACTTATATATAATATCATTTATACATATAATGTTCTATTTTTAATTTTAATTTTTTATACTGGGAAATATTAATATATTCATACTCTTTAGTCAATATATATTTTATGATAAAGAACATTATTCAAGATTTAAATATATTATTTTGAAATATAAGGAATTATTTTGACATGTAGTGATGGGTGGGTCATAGAATATAATATCCCCATGATGAATCCATATTTTGATGACCTGAACTATTAATCACGATTAAAATGGGATTTTATGAATGGGTTTTTACGTACTTGTGAATGGTCTTGACAGGAGAGGTATCAAAATACTTTAGAACCTGATGTCTAGAATGAACGAATTGATTTCATAAAAAAATCTCTTATTATTAACCATGGTATTTTTGTAATGATATGATCTATAGATTTATTTAATTTTCAATTATTAAATATATTGTTTTTATGTTATTTACCTTCCCATATCTATTATGAACTATATATTAATGATATTCAAATAATTTAAATATCAAGTGTGTTTTGTCATCTTCCTTTACATTTTGATTATGCCTAATCTAATGATATATTTTTGGTTATTGAAAAAAATGGAACTTTCACTCAGATATTTACCATTACAAATTGATTATTCCATGTTGATTTTTTTTATTCAATAATTTTAGATTCCACTTTATATAACTCTTATTTAGAATTTTTTCCCTCATTAATTTTTTCCCTTTCCTAGGAATCTAGGATGTATAGTCTGAATAAAATTCAATAATATTCAAGAAGGAATAGTGATATTCTTGAGAGAAAATTATATTTTATTATTATATTCAAATTTAATATTGGAATAATGTATGTATCTACAATGTTTGGGGTTTTCACTAATGCTAACAAATGATGTTTTATATATTCCAATGGACAATTATTTTGTAAAACATAGACTACTAAACATAAAAATAAGATCGAAGATGAGGATAATTATATAATATAATCTTTATTTTTTGGTAAGGTTGATAATGTGTGGTATTTCCTAGAAATATATCTCTTTCAAGATAATAAAAGATGACATGATTTAATAATAGATGTACCAAGTACTAATAAATCCTAAAAATGGTGCATTAGGATTGAATCGAGCATTACTTTGTACATGAAAATAATTTTTATTATGCACCTTGTTTAACACTCTTACTGGATATATAATGGATAGTTCAAATTTTAATCACAGATAATTATAATGGATATGAATTTATTAGGATACTAAATGACATTTATTGTTATGACCCGTCCACAGAATAACAATTTTATGAGGTTATAGACATTGTCACTACACATGTCCCATAACCTATGGGGCCCAGATTGGAGAATGGAATAAAGGATATAATAAACATACATATTAGAGGAATTACCCAATAATAGATACATGTATATGATATATATGATATAGAGAAATCAAAAAACAACTACTAGATATATATATATATATATATAAATTTAAATCCCAAATGAACACCTGAAATTTCATATATTACTATTACAACTCATAGGGAATATAAATGAACTGAAAAAATTACAAGCTATTGACCATGAATTCCAAATAGATTATTTAAAAACATCAAATTGAAATATCCAAACCATTCTCAATATTTCTCTTACTAATCTAAAAATAAATTAAATATATGAAGGGGGAACAAAATCATACTTATAAGTATCCAACCCGAAGACTCTCATAAAAAAGATAAAGAAAAAATTCCAAAAAAAAAATATTCTCAATGAACCTATCTCTTTACATAAATAGGTATACTATGTTACTATACTCACCTAGAAAAACTCTCACCATGAATTGCATAAATCAATGAATATAATACAATAATGTTACATTAAGGGTACCTTGATCCCACATCTAATTAGTTTTTATTTCATCCCAACATCACACATCTGAGGCCTTGTCTCCTAAAAATTGGATTTCCCAAAGGCACATGTGAATGTAATCACTACATGATCCTCATGCATCACATAATCAAATCAACACATCTATATATCCATACATTGTAAAAAAATAATTTCAGGTGGCCAACATAGCCATTATGTTGTGTATCATACTTAATGTATTATTTACCAAACCTATATAGATTATACACCAATTAAGGTACCACAATCCATCACATCCCATACACTTCATACCTATAATAACCATTTAGAATCTATATATAGATATACATCTATGTGAAATAACCACAATCCATCATATCGCTACCCAAAAATATGTGGATAATCCAACTATTGTGCTCACTAATAAATGTAACTACTAATATATGGGAGAAGGGATAGTGGGTATAGTAATCTATCCATCCTCCAATTTGAATTCTAGGGGAAACCCCTCCTAGATTCTATTGGGTGTCAGTATATATAACCAAAATGGGTGGGGTGTCATATGAAATAAAAAAATATACATGTTATAATATAGCTTAGAACCACACTATGGGCATAATCTAGTCTTAGAATCATCTATATCAAATGTCATTTAGACTCCTGAAAACCATCACTAAGACCAAATATCCTATAAGAAAGAAAAATCTAATAAATAAATGATTTACATCATTCCATTTTTATCAATTCATACCCTTAATTAGATCAGTATAAATTAATTAACCATCAACATTATTCCAAAATTCATTACATTAGTAATCATAGTAAATTCCATTCCCTCTAAGAATAATCCAAACTGAGTCCAATGTTTATCATGGTTATCATATTAATGAATTTTCATTCTATCAAATCCAACCTCAGGGGTTAACATTAATTATTCACTATTAAAATCATTCCAAAAACTTGGTAAACTTGGAAAACCATCCTTAGCATCCACCAAGGAAAACCTAAAACCTAGATCACCATGCTACCTCAAGAAGTGGTGGATTAAATACAGATAACACCAGGAAGCATAAAAAAATACTTTAAATAAATTCAAAATAGACTATACTAGATATCATCATAAAATAAATGGTTCATCCCCGGTTTAACCCATTCAATAATCACTGGATCCATCCCGGTCTCCCACATTCTTATAACGATGCATCTCACTTTTAATAGGCATTGATTTCAACCACCTGATTTAGGCCTCGCTATTGACATCATGTCATCCATCCAAGGTTATTTCATCCCATGCTCACATCACATTTGGGCTCCTCTACCCCATATCACATAACATAATAAATATCAAATATAGAGCACAACATAAAAGCAGTAGGTAATAATCATGCATATCAGAAAATAAAATCTAAAACCTGATAACATGGAATATATCCTTCACACAATAACAATATCTCACATATCCCAACTAAATGAAATAAACCTTCTTAAAAATTCTCAAGCACAAGCTAATGAATTAATCATTACCAAAAAATTAGTTTTATTCCATATTGAAATAACTGATAACTTAATCATAGTTTCTAACTATGGGTAACCCAAGGAATCAAAAAACAACAAGCTATAAATATATAAACATGCAATCAATAATTAATCAATTTTCATCAAACACTAAGAATTAATACTATATTTTAACAAGAATTTTATTATTATCTCAATAATATACATGATTCCTATCAAGAAAATATTCCATTATCAAGGATGATTGAAATTAATCCTACATGCATACATGCATCAATTTATTCATCAGAAAAGTACTATATTCACTATATTATAAGATTTTATGTGCATTACATATTTATAATAAAAATAAATAACAATTAATTATGTCTATACAGTCATAATAATTTCATCATGATAAAAATCATATCTTAGATATCACACCATCTAGATATCAATAGGTAACAAATCATAATGGCATAAAGCAACA
This sequence comes from Viscum album, assembly GCA_963277665.1. Taxonomy (NCBI): domain Eukaryota; kingdom Viridiplantae; phylum Streptophyta; class Magnoliopsida; order Santalales; family Viscaceae; genus Viscum; species Viscum album. The sequence continues at coordinate 1,510,283,887 of OY728127.1, read as the reverse complement.
ACATCAACAGGAAATCAATATCCAATTTACATAATCTGGTTCCATATTTAATATGATAATTCTATTTCAATACATTTTGATATAACATTAGTAATTTTTTATTTCATTTAAATAAAATATAAAATTAATATAATCCACAACCTTATATGTCTCAAAATTTATTGCATGAGAATGGAGAAACATTACAGTCTCTTATCACTTCTCTCTGGTGGGACTTAAATCTACTAAAGATGTTATTAAATTAATGCACTGAACACAATAATGATTCCTCATTGCAATATATGAGATAAATATTTATATCCTCACATTAATAAATGTGAGGAAATGAGACTAATCAGTGAGAACCTTAAACAAAATGAAATAAGAACACACCTTGGATCATTCTTAATCAATGATGCAAGTAAAAGTTAAATAAAAAAATGAAGGAATCTAAAAATTTGAGGAAATTTAGATGATTAATATAAATTTGTGAGATGGACATAGGGAATTATGAAATCATGAGCTTTAAATGACTTTATAGATTCAATGACCACGTGATCTGTACAACATGAAAATCATAAATGTTTAAATTTTGAGTTTTCATCTAGTACTTCAAAATTCACCACCTCAAGTAAGTTAAGCTCAATTTAGTACAAATAATGTAACATCACTTTGACTAGAATAAAATATATACTAAAATAGTCTATTCTATGAATTCATCTCACCCAATTCATGAAACTCAATTACTTAGTCTATACCAATTATATAGTGTGTAATATCTAAGTTTCCATAATTTTCAAGGAAAACACCTATAGACTCACATTAGAGGTGATTCAAGATCAATTTTCTTTAGAAACATGAAAAGGATTGGACATCATGAATACATGACATAATATTGGATACATATTATAAAACTAACTTACTCTGGAATCTAAAACCAAATTAATTGAGAATACAAAATGGAGTAATCATAACAACTACCCCTTGAGAGATATTTCAAGGAACTAACCATCTATTTGAGCCTAGCCACCTCATATAAGGACCATCATGAAACCCTAATACACCAAATACAAGCTCCTAAAAACTCTTTTATGGTTGATACCTATCAAATGAGTGTAATTTTTCAACAAGAAAAAAGAGGGAAGCATCTCATATACCATAATGTTCAAGATCCCAAAAATTAAAATCATTGCATAAATAGAGTTAAAAAAATAATGTCTTTTGTGATAATATACTAATCACATTACCTGATACTCTAAATCATCATACTATTTAAATATAGTACAAAAACCAAGGTAATTACATGCCCATGTAACACATTATCTTAGTGGTCCTAGATCTCAGTTCTCCGGTCATCGATGGTCACATCATCATCAAAATTTATTTATCCCTAAACGATGACATGATATTTATCATGAAGATACCAATGTAGATATGACATGTGAATGAAATCGTATATCACCATTATCCATAGGGTAATTTCTAACTAATAATCCATGGCTCCAATAATATCCAACTCATTGAAAAGACAAATGAACCTCAGAGAATGCATACTCATATAATAAAACCTTTTCATTCCATGATGATGAGTCACCTTTTGGAACATGTAACCTCTATTAAAAAACATTGGATGCATGTCCTAGTATTCCGAATTGGATTTCTGGTGATCATATATTACCTTTATCCTCTCAAAAATTACTTTAATATTCTCAATTGTATTCGGTTCCAGTTTCAGCCTAAGAATTGTTTTCTCTCTGATTGTAGTCATGTAAAATGAAGAATGGAATGTTTTTTTACAAGTCATAAAAGGTTCCATAAAAATAGTTTTTTGATAGATATTAATGTGAAAAATCTCTTACAATGGGAAGTTCCTCATCGAAAAACCCCAAAAATATACTTTACAAGAGCATTACAAGTCTTTAATATTGTAGATGGAACACTCTATTAGCCCACCAAAAATGTATGACAAGTACTATTGAGGTATAACTATGATCCAAAAACATGTTTGAGACCTCTGTACAAATTATAGGTTAAATGAGGATGTTGATAAGATATGATCAACCTCATGACACCTTGTATCTACACCACATCCTCCAAATTATACCTCAAAAAAATCTTTTGAGATCGACATCCAAATCGATTTAATATGGTATTATTTTAAAAAAACATATCACCCATATAGAATCATATAATTCTTTAGATTTATGTAAACATGTAATGAAGTCCATTGGTATGTCCTACCACATTCCCTAGGTAAAATCTAATGGCTAGTGAAAACCACAAGGAACATTGTGCTCAACCTTCACCATCGGTTAAAAAAACATCGAGAAGAAAACTAAATATTTTTATGATTTAACCCAGGCCAACATAACATAATTCACAATGTTTAGTACATCATTTACACACTAGGATTTATTTCCAAAGGAGATCCAAAGAACTTATAGAAAACCATCTGACACACCACAAAAGGTAAATAATAATTCATTGAAATGATAACAATTGTTGTCCATCTTCGTACCAACCACTAGGGGAATCACCAAAAATCCCCTTGGTCCCTCCATTCCTCCACCTCAGAATTTCCAAAATGGAAATCCTACACCTGACACACCAATGAATTCTAGAAAATAATTTGGAATCTATAACTACCACATCTATCCTCTCTAATATCAAGATGCATTATTGAGATTTACCCCACCACACTCATGGAATATACTGGTTGACATATGGAATCATTAAATGAATTATTTCTCTCTACCTTGGATGTCACATTTCTAATATGTAGTTTATATGAAATATAATTGTAAATATCCAAAATGAATTATTTCGACTATAGATGACAAAATATAATGTCTTGTGGGGATATTAAATATAATAAAGTCATATTTTTGGTAAAAAAACAAAACACTCATCAATGTGTTAATGTCACCACATCCTCAAATAAGACATAATTTCCTCCATAACAAATTAATTGGTGGAAAGATTCAGTCATGTGGATGTAATTACTGATACACTTAAGAAACAAATGATATATGCTACATCAAAATGAATCTCATACCGAGATGAAATGAATAATATAAAACAACAAATATAACTCCCCATATTTGGAAACAATGGACAGGAGTTCTTACAAACTTCTATTCGTGGTACACAAAAGATAACAGACACTTGTTAGTCCAGAATAATTCCTAATCCTTTCTTGTCAAAGCAATCATATTTGTCATAAACTAAGATAATTGATGTAAAAAACTCCAACAGTATAATGTAAGACCATAATGATATTACACATATTCTTCTCTATTGGTGGATAAACATGAAAAAAACGTCTCTATCTTCAAAGGATCTATAAATACTACCACCAAGGAACCAACATTATCTATTAAAATATATCATTTTCAAAAAAATCACACATATAAAATATTCCAAGTATCTTCTCTTGTTTATGAAATACTTTAATGGCATTCAGATGATTTTCATTATCCTCCATAGAAGATGAATTCACAAGGATTTCATCGATGAACACCACCAAAAAAATATTTAAAAAATGACAAAAAACTATTTTCCTCATACCCATGCAAATATCTAGATAATAATTCACACCGAATGAAATCACAAAAAACATTTTAAGTCCATGTGGATAATAGAAATAATTTTGTTTTAATTACTCATTCCTCAGCTATGGGAGATGATATCTGGATAGAAAATTGATCTTCATTATCCAAAATGATACCTTTAAATGATCAGATAAATCATTAATTTGTGGAAGAGGATTGGGGTTCCTTAGTATCCATTTCAAGGGATTATTATTGATTTAATGCAAAAAAATACATCAACTTTTTTATGATCAAAACTGGTTCACCCCGAGGTGACAGAGTCGATCGAGGAAAACCTTGATATAAAAATTCACCAATCAATACTTGCATCTCAAAAAACACAAAAGTTTCCATAATATTTGAAGAATTACATATATGAGACATTCCCTGATATATCCTGATCCCAAACATGATATCCCACAATGGGGTTATAGCTACAACAACCTCTAGAATACTATAAGGGTTCTCTTTCATAACCACAGAGAACATAAACTGAATAACCTCTGATGATCTCTGCATCAACTATTCCATAAATGAAGGATTGGAAAGAACAAGAATCTATCCCATCTGAGGGTATTTCATTAAAAAATCAATGATGGAACTCTGTAGAAAACATAAAACCAAACCATCCTCTAACAAATATCTATGATTTCTTGAACCAAACACAACTAATGTAAGAACCCAGGTTTTGGGACTCTGAGACTTTGGAAATTTCTTGATGTCATTCCATAGCAGGGCATTCAGACGGCGTGCAATTCCAGGGCCCAGTCTGCCTGGAATTAATTTTATAAAAATATTAAGTGTTTTTATACTATGAATGAGGAGGGAACGAGTTTTCTCTTACCCGGTTGATCGGATCAGAAATCTGAGACCATAGTTGGGTCCAGAAAGTGGTGTTTACCCAAGGCGCGACATAAAATAAGTCGGCGTGGGACGTTCGGACCCCTTTCTCGTTGGCGGAGTGTTAAATGGATAAATTAAATTATAATTATTCATTCAGTATCTCAAACTTGAATAAATCCTAAATGGTTACTCGTATGGGAAAACCGAGGGGACCGTTGAGTCCGGAGCATGTTGTTTACCATAGAAGGGGTGTAAAAGGCGCGGGCGCGGGCTTGTTGTTAGAGAGGTCACCCAGAGGCAAAATCTTTTTTTTAAATGACAACTTAGTGATTTTTTATCGCTAGCGATCTCTTTAAATAACTTTCAAACGAAGTCTCAGAATTGAAATCTGAGACTTCTTTTGAGTTCTAAATGGTTCGTTTTACCAAGATGCGTTATAAAATGGGTGGGCGCGGGGGTTTCATAATCCGTGTCCTTTCGGAGAGTTTTTAGTGAATTTCTATAAATTCACTAAGTGGGAGAACCTTTTTCTCCTTTGTCTCTCTCTCTTTATCTCTCTTTCTCTCTCCCTCTCTCTCTCTCCCTCCCTCCGGAGTTCGTCGTTCATTGTCGTTCTTCACCGGATCGATGAGCAATCTCCGCCGGGACATTGGCAGATCAATGCGGGAGCATTATGGATGCGTCTATAACATCAAATGGCCGGATCGAGGTAGGGTTCTTGTGAATTTTTTCACCATCGTCAATTCATAGAGTTTTCATCAATTTTCATAATTTTTAAATTCTATAATTCTTGAATTTTGGGTGATGGCCGAACGAACACGACCATCGCCCGAGCCCCGTCCCATTGTTTTTGTTCTTGGCGTTCTTCGTCCGAATTTTGGAGGTGTCAAATTCTGGTCGGATCATTGATCGGGGGTAGGCGCTACGAAGACCTCACCCCGAGAATCCCGAAACCATGTTCGGTTTCATTATTGGGTCACCGGAGCAGTGGCTGCGACCGTCGGAAGTCCCAGCTCCGGCAATGGCGGTGGCTGAAGCTCGGGCTGGCGCAGCGGGGGTTCAGACGACGTGCTGACATCGGGTGTGGCCGACATGGACGGGCAGCTCCGGGGAGGAGCCGAGGCAGCCGGTGTAGCAGGCTCGGGAGAGGCTGGTAGGGGTGGCCGGCGCGTTTTAGCAGGAGGCTGGGTCTTGTTTTGTTGACGGAGCTCATGGAGTCCATGACGGCAAGGCGACGACGGATGCAGGAGGCTGAGCCGCCAAGGGCGCCAGTCTTGGTGCGGAGGAGGCCATGCACCGCGAGGGGTCTGGTGGTCTTCCACCGAGGCGGCACAGGTGAGCCGATGTGAGGCCGGGATGACAGAACATGAAGAAGGACGGGCTTAGTAAGCCGGCTACAGTGCGGCATAGCAGGGGACTGAGGGCGCTGGCTTGAGGCGAAGAAGTAGGCGATCGTGGTGTCGGGCGGCGCGGGGTCCGGCGGAGTGCGGCAGTGTAGCATGGGAGACGAGTGACTGGGGAGGTGACGGCCTAGATGGCACGAAGGCATCGTGATGTAGGAGATGGAGGCGCCGAGGGCGCCGGTTGGTTGCGGTCTGGGCGGAAGACCCGAGGTCACGCTGACCTCAGGAGGGGAGCGCGGACAAGGACCCACACTTTTTGGGTCCTGTGGGAGGAGTGGAACGAAGACCGGCTAGTTGGCCGGTCTGTTTGAGGAAGCCGGACCCAAGGGGTCCGGTGGGTTTCAGGTGGGCTGCGGCCAACTGGCCGCGGAGGGTCGGACCGGACCCATGGCTGGGCCACGGGCCGATGGTCCGGACCGGCCCATTCTGGGCCCCCTTGAATTCGGGGGGCCGTTTCTCCTAAACGGCGCGTCCGTTTGACGTTCCGTCAGCAGCTTCGGGACCGTGTCGACGAGGCAATTCTTTTAAAGTGAGTTTTGTGGTTTTTTAGGTTATGCGCCCGAAGGCGGGCAGCCCGAACACAATAATTTAATAATATTAAATTATTATTAATGTTTGCAACAGACGCACTTCGTTAGCCGGATGTCCGTTTGACATGCCGTTAGAGGAGTTGTGGTCCTGGAGTCGAGGCGGAACTTCCAATGTTGTTTCAGAACCTATGTGGTTTGGTTTCATTGCCTCGGAGGCAGGAAACGCGTAATGCCGATAAATAATTAATTAGTTAATTAATTAATTATTCCTGCGTCGGACCTAACTTCTGTTTGGGATGTCCGATTGACGCGCCGTCCGCAGAAGCGTGATCCTAGTCCATATGTGGAATTTTTTTTAGACACCCCTTTCAGTATTCGGGCCAAAGACAGGGTATGGGCCCCACAAGGGCCCGGTATGCACATTTTATGGTGAAACGCCACGTTTTCACCTGAAATTCGATTGAGGTGTTTGAGCACTAATTTCTGCATGTTATTCTGAGGGGATTGCGGCGGTACATCCTGCCCGCCTAAACTGGAGTTGAGGAGTGGGCCCCGTGGGGCGTCTTTTAAGTTGTGTGCAATGTACCACCACTTTTTCACCAGACGTCCAATCAAGGCATAAATATAGTAGTTTTGGCATGTTTTTCCGCGAGCATTGCAGTGGCGCAGTTCGCCCGACCTGTCTCGGGATCGTGGTGTGGGCCCCACATGGGCTGTGTACGGCGAATAGTAACCTTTTCACCGGGTGACCGATTTGGGTGATCGAGTAGTCGATCCCGTGTTCTTTTCCGAGGGGATCTCAACGGTATGATCCATTTGATGTGTTTCGGGATCGTGGTGTGGGCCCCATATGGGCTGACTATAGTGAATAGTACCCTTTTAACCGGTTGACTGTTTTGGGTGAGTAAAAAGTCTATCTCACGTGTTTTTCTGTGAGGATTGCAATGGTGTAATCCGTTTTGGCATGTGGAGGCTCGTTTGAGATCTTATTGAATGTGGAATCATGAAATGGTGTTGGCTGGAGGCCCCTTTGATGCAATCTGAACCAACGCAAGGTAGTGATGCTGGTGACACCCTGTGATGCAAGTTGTAGTGAAGAGTTATCGACTTCTCCAGGTTTACCCTACAGCAGGGCTGGCCGGTGGGTCTCCGGTCGACTACTCTGGTTTACCCTCCAGGTGAGACTGGGCAGTGGGTCGCCTGATGATGTATTAGGGTCTACCCTCTAGCGAGGCTGGGAAGTGGGTTACCCATTGACCTCTTAGGGTTTACCCACCAGTAGAGACTGGGCAGTGGGTCACCCGTCGACTTGTTCCAGGTTTACCCTCCAGTAGAGACTGGGTAGTGGGTCATCTTTTGACTTCTTAGGGTTTACCCTCCAGCAGTGACTGGGCAGTGGGTCGCCTGAGTACTACTTAGGGTTTACCCTCCAGAAGAGACTGGGCAGTGGGTTACCCAGGGTTTACCCTCTAGCAGAGACAGGGCAGTGGGTCGCCCGTCGACTTCTCCAGGATTACCATGCAGCGGGGCTGGGCAGTGGGTTGTCTGTCGACTACTCAGGTTTACCCTCCAGTAGGGCAGGGCAGTGGGTTGCCAGTCGACTACTCAGGTTTACACTCTAGCTTAGACTGGGCAGTGGGTCGCCTGATGATGTATTAGGGTCCCCCTCCAGTGAGTTTGGGCAGTGGGACACTATCGACTTATTGGAGTTTACCCTCCAGCGGGGCTGGGTAGTGAGTCACCCGTTGGCATTTTAGACTCAGCCCTCTCTATGAGGCTACTCAGAGACTTTTCTCCTTGACTATTGAACTGGGACCCTGGTCGTGCAGATCAGCGGTGTGACATCTTTGACGTTGCTTAAGGACCCACAAGGATGAGGGTAACTTTCCCCACTGAGACGCATCCTTGTGACGCGACCTAAAACCGTGCGGGCGAGTCAGTGTCGCCCAAAGCGGATAGTATCAAAGTGTGGTGATTTGGGCCCCTATGACTTGGGCTTCCAAGGCAGACATGACGATATGTTGGCCTTTGCAGATGGATATCCTTATAACTTTTGGCAACTTATCTAGGGCTGAGATTGGAGATAGAGATCCCCTTAATCCCTCGTTTGGGTTTCTTATTGAGAATATATATATATTTACACCCTAAATGTGTTCCCACCTCTTGGGTTATGTTGCTTACTTACTCCTGTCGGGTTGAGCTTCTCCCTCTCTGCTATACTTGTGCTCTGTTCTTTGATATGTCTACTACTCACCGTTTTAGTACCCCCCCCCCTTTGATTCTCCCTCGAGCTTTCGGGGCATCCTACTGAGTATCTTTATACTCACCTCTACTAGGTCTTTTCCCGCACTTGGTGTGCCTTTAAAGATGACGGGCAGGTCGATCGAGACTACAGAGGTGCCTGGAGGATACAGGATGCTTGGACCGCGTGTAGTGGTCATAGCTTGGGATTCCCGAGTGGGAATCTTTTAGATGTTTTACTTTCATTTAACTGTTGCAGGGTTGTGGCACCTTTGTTTTGGTTTGGCGCGTGTTTTTACCCTTTTTTGTTCAGCACATTACTTGTAAGGGTTAGAGGCCGACGCATGTATGTTGGTTCCCCCTTGTTATTGCAGTATTGTATATTTCTTTCTTTTCTCTGCACTTTTTCATTGAGTTAGATGTGTGTGTGTATAGTTTCTAGGAAATGTACTCCCCTAGTTTTTTGTCCCTTCAACTCTATTCGCCAGTCCCTGGCCTATGGAGGCGGGCTTGGGGTAGTTACGGCTCGAGCCCTGGTATGGGTCGGGTTGTGAAAAAGTGGTATCACAGGTGGATCGACCCTTGGGACTTCGTTCGGACATTTCCTTAAAAGGGTCTTGGTTGGGTTTAGGGCAATAGTGTCAACGTGTCTCGAGAGTGGCTCTCAGGCCAGGGAGTCTAGTGATGGTATGGGTGGCTGACGTATCCAATCACCAGGACCTTGATAACCCGATTGTCGACTCGGCACGTTGAGACATCTATTGTAGGGAACTTTGGAACATGCATCCTACCAGATTGAATCTTTGACTATCCTTCTTGAGTCAGCTCCCCACTCTAGTTGATATATATATATATATATATATGATCATCCAAACACTATACTCATTGATAGCACTAAGGATATCTCTGTGATGACAGCCATCCAGGAAACTAGCTATGGTTCATGACGATGATTCGGTGAGCAATGAGGCCTCAGTTCAGCACTCATCTTGCAAGCCCTTTCCCCAGGTAGGTAGGTAGCAGCACCCCTACCTGTTGTGCAGCAGACAGCCCCAACAACATAGGATGAGGACTTGTGCAGGCTGATCGCACTTCGCAAGTTCTAGCACCAGAGAGAGATGAGGTTCTACGGTGGGCTAGACCCTCCGGTAGTAGAGGTTTGGCTAGAGTCGGTGGTTTGCCTCTTCAGGCTTGTTTAGACACCGGCTGATCAGGTTGTGGCTTTGTAAGCTGACCTTTTTCCCCATAGAAACTATTCGTTGGTGGAGTTTGGTTATACAGACCCCCGATGAGTCGTCTCTCACGTGGGGTATCTTCCAGCAGCTCTTCTGGGAGCAGTAATCCCCCTCTTGTTTACAATTTGTTCATATTCACGAGATTTTAGAACGGAAGTAGGGGGGATGGTCATGGCGCAGTACTCAGCCAGGTTTACCCACCTGACGCTACTCGCAGCGTATGATCTACGACGGTTACTTCCGGGCGAGGAAGATTGAGCATGGTCTTCGTTGATATAGCAGTGCTAGAATAGGGCCCCTATGGATCCCTACTAATTCCAGGGTACTAGAGTGGGCGCTTGTGGAAGAGAGCTTCTTGGTTGAGGAGCGCCAGCTGGCAGGGCCTTACAGTGGCCGCATTAGAGCAGTTGGCTCCCCTGTAGCTGACCCTGGTGGAGCAGGAGGGTACGGCTTTTTTGCAGTCGATGATGATGACTCCATCTCTCCTTGAGCATGTGTGAGAGTCGTAGCTGGGGAATGTCGACAGCGAGGTACTACGTGACCAGATATCCACGGGCGACACACCCGATGGGTATTCTGAAGGAGGGAATCAAGAGATCCTGTTCTTGGTATGAGCTATAGTACCAGTGGAGATGTCGGAGGAGGTGGTACGAGAATCCCCCACTCCTCCCCTAGCTGTACATCCCAGTGTGGGGAGGATGTAAAAAGACCTTCAGTGGTAGTTTGGTGGTCTGGACTGAAACAAAGCATAGCTCGGTTCGTTTGACGATGTTTTTCCCATCAACAGGTGAAGGCAGAGCTTGGTGGAGATTCTAGGGTAGCTGTACGATTGGGAGATCATCCGCCATTATGGAGTTCCCTCAACGATCGTCTCCGATAACAGCGCGCGGTTTACACTGCGTTGGTGGCGAGGCCAGTAGGAGGCATTTAGGAATCCGTTGCGGATGAGTACAGCTTTTCACACTCAGATGGATGGGTAGACTGTGCGCATTATCCAAGTGTTGGAGGATGTACTCAGGGCATGCGTGTTAGGCTTTGGCCTAAGCTGGGAGGATAACCTGACCTTGTTAGAGTTCACATGTAACAGCAGTTACCACTCTACTATCAGTATGACACCTTTTGAAGGCCCTCTACGGGATACCCTGCAGGTCACCGTTGTGCTGGGCGGAGGTTGGGGAGACCTCCCTCGTGGGCCCCGAGTTGGTGCGGGTGATGCCAGAGATGGTGTAGGTCCTTCGTGAGTGGATGAGGACCGTTAGGAGAGGAATCTGCGTGGACGGATGATTCCTTTGGTTCGTGTGTTGTGGCAGCATGGGAGGGTACATGAAATGCACCTGGGAACGGGAGAGCCAGGTGCGGGCTCAGTATCCCGAGTTTTTTTGTAGTTTTTCTTTTTGAGGACGAAAATCTTGAAGGAGGGAATGATGTAAGAACCCTGGTTTTGGGACTCTGAGACATTGGAAATTTCTTGATGTCATTCCAGAACATGGCGTTCAGACGGCATGCAATTCCGGGGCCCGATGTGCCCGGAATTAATTTTATAAAAATATTAAGTTTTTTTATACTATGCACGAGGAGAGAATGAGTTTTCTCTTACCTGGTTGATCAGATTCGAAATCTGAGACCACGGTTGGGTTCGGAACATGGTGTTTACCCTAGGACCGACATAAAATAAGTCAGTGCGGGACATTCGGACCCCTCGCTCGTTGGCGGAGCGTTAAATGGATAAATTAAATTATAATTATTAATTTAGTAGCTCAAACCTGAATAAATACTAAATGGTTACTCATATGAGAAAACCGAAGGAACCGTTGAGTCCGGAGCGTGCCGTTTACCCTAGGAGGAGTGTAAAAGGCACGGGCGTGGGCCTGTTGTGAGAGACGTCACCCAGGGGAAAATTGTCTTTTCGAAATGACCACTTAGTTATTTTTTATCACTGGCGATCTTTTTGAATAACATTCAAACGAAGTCTTGGAATTGAAATCTGATACTTCTGTTGAGTTCAAAATGGGGCGTTTTACCTAGACGCAGTATAAAATCGGTGGGCGCTGGGGTTTCAGAATCCGCGCCTGTTGGGATAGTTTTTAGTGAATATCTATAAATTCACTAAGTGTGAGAAACCATTTCTCCTTCACTCTCTCTCTCTCTCTCTCTCTCTATCTCTGTCTCTCCGTCCGGAGTTCTACGTTCTTCGCCGTTCTTTGCCGGATCAAGGAGCAATCTCCGTCGGGACTTTGGCAGATCGAAGCGGGGGCGTCGTGGATGCGTCGCCAACGTCGAACGACTGGATCGAGGTAGGGTTCTTGTGAATTTTAGAACCATCATCAATTCCTGGGGTTTTCATCAATTTTCATCGTTTTTAAATTCTATAATTCTGGAATTTGGGGATATGGTCGAACGAACACAACCATCGGCCAAGCCTAGTCCCATTTTTTTTGTTCTTGGCATTCTTTGACCGAATTTCGGATGGGTCAAATTCTGGTCGGATCGTTGATCCGGGGTAGGCGCTGAGAAGGAATCGCCTCGAGGATCCCGAAACCATGTTCGGTTTCGTTTTTGGGTCTCCATAACGGTGGCGGAGACCGTCGGAAGTCCCGGGTCCGACAAGGGAGGTGGCCGGAGCTCGGGGTGGTGCAGCGGGGGTTCTGACGAGGTGTCGGCATCAGGTGAGGCCGACACGGACGTGCAGCTCTGGGGAGGAGCCAAGGAAGCTGGTGCAGTATGCTCGGGAGCAGCCGGTAGGGGTGGCTGATGGATTTTAGTAGGATGTTGGGACTTGTTTTGGTGACGGAGCACCTGGCGTCGGGACGGCGAGGCGGCAGCGGATGCGGGAGGCTGAGTCGCCAAGGGTGCCGGTCGTGGTGCGGAGGAGGCCAGACAGCGCGGGTAGTCCGGTGGTCTTCGACTGAGGCGGCTCAGGTGAGCCGGTGCGAGGCCGGGATGGCGGAACGTGAAGGAGGACGTGCTTCAGAAGCCGTCTATGGTGTGGCATAGCAGGGGACCGAGGGGGCTGGCTTGAGGCGAAGAAGCAGGCGATCACGGTGTTGGGCGGCACGAGGTCCGGCAGAGTGCGGCAGTGCAGCAGGGGAGCCAGGTGACCGGGGAGGTGCCGGCCTGGACGACACGGCGGCGTCACGCTACAGGAGACGGAGGCTCCAAAGGAGCCGGTTGGTCACGGTCTGGGCGGAAGACCCGAGGTCATGCTGACATCGGGAGGGGAGCACGGACAAGCACCCACCCTTTTCGGGTCTCGTTGGTGGCGTGGAACGAAGACCGGCCAGTTGGCCGGTCTGTTTGAGGAAGCCAGACCCATGGGGTCCAGCGGGATTTAGGTGGGCCATGTCCAGTGGGCCTCGATGGGTTGGACCGGACCTGCGGCTGGGCCGCGGGCCGGTGGTTCGGACCGGGCCGGCCGGTCGGGACCGGCCCATTCTGGGCCCCCTTGCATTCGGGGGGCTGTTTCACCTAAACGGCGCGTCCGTTTGACGCGCTGTCAGTGGCTGCGAGACTATGTCGATGAGGCGTCTCTTTTAAAGTGAGTTTTCAGGGTTTTTTTCAGTTATGAGCCCGAAGTCAGGTAGCCCGAACACATTAATTTAATAATATTAAATTATTATTAATGTTTTCAATGGATGCACTTCGAGAGCCGGACGTCCGTTTGACGTGCCGTCAGAGGAGTTATGGCCCTGGAGTCGAGTTGGATCATCTGAAGTTGTTTTAGAACCTTTGTGGTTTGGTTTCATTTCTCGGTGGCACGAAATGCATAAAGCAGATACTTAATTAATTAATTAATTATTTATTTATTCTTGAGTCGGACCTAACTCCTGTTTTGGATGTCCGATTGACGCGCCGTCAGCAGCATCGTGATCCTAGTCCACGTGTGGAATTATTTTTGAGATTCCCCTTTCAGTATTCGGGCCAGAGACAGGGTGCGGGCCCCACAGGGCCCGGTTTGCACGTTTTACTGTGAAACACCACGTCTCACCCAAAATCCGATTGAGGTGTTTGAGCACTGATTTCTGTGTGTTTTTCCGAGGGGATTACAACAGTACATCCTGCCCGCCTAAACTGGAGTTAAGGAGTGGGCCCCGTGGGCCATCTTTTAAGTTGTGTGCAGCGTACCATCACTATTTCACCAGACGTCCAATCAGGGCGTACGAATAGTCTTTTTGGCATGTTTTTCCCCGTGCATCATGGTGGCGCAGTTCGCCAGACGTTTCTCGGGATCGTGGTGTGGGCCCCACACGGGCTGGCTAAGGTGAATAGTACCTTTTTCATCGGGTGACTGATTTGGGTGATCGAGTAGTCAATCCTGTGTGCTATTCCATGGGGATTACAATGGAATGATCTGTTTGTTATGTTTCAGGATCATGGTGCGGGCCCCACACGGGCTGGCTATGGTGAACATTACATTTTTTACTGGTCGACCAGTTTGGGCGAGTAAATAGTCTATCTCGCGTGTTTTTCTGCGAGGATTTTAATGGTGTAATCTGTTTTGGAATGTGGAGCCTCGTTTGAGATCTTATTGAATGTGGAAACATGAAAGGGTGTTGGCTGGAGGCCCCTTAGATGCACTCTGAACTAATGCACGGTAGTGATCCTGGTGACACCCTTTGATGTCAGTTGCAGTGCAGAGTTATCGACATCTCCAGGTTTACCCTCCAAAAGGGCTAGGCAGTGGGTTGCATGTCGACTACTCAGGTTTACCCTCCAGGTGAGACTAGGCAGTGGGTCGCCTGATGACGTATTAGGGTCTACCCTCCAGCGAGGCTGGGAAGTGGGTTATCTGTCGACCTCCTAGGGTTTAAACTCTAGTAGAGACTGGGCAGTGGGTCGCCCGTCGACTTGTTCCTGGTTTACCCTCCAGAAGAGACTGGGCAGTGGGTCACCTGTTGACTTCTTAGGGTTTACCCTCCAGCAAAGACTGGGCAGTTGGTCACCTGAGTACTACTTAGGGTTTACCCTCCAGAAGAGACTGGGTAGTGGGTTACCTAGGGTTTACCCTCCAGCAGAGACTAGGCAGTGGGTCCCCCGTCGATTTCTCCAGGTTTACCCTCCAGCAGGGTTGGGCAGTGGGTCTCCTGTTGACTTCCCAGGTTTACCATCCAGATGGGCTGGGCAGTGGGTCACCTGTCGACTACTCAGGTTTACCCTCCAACTTAGACTGGGCAGTGGGTCGCCTGATGATGTATTAGGGTCTACCCTTCAAAGAGGCTGGGAAGTGGGACACCGTCGACTTAGTGGGGTTTAACCTCCAGCAGGGCCCTGTAGTGGGTCACCCATTGGCGTTTTAGACTAAGCCCTCTCTATGAGGCTAGTCAGAGACTTTTCTCCGTGACTACATGAGTGGGAACCTGGTCATGCGGACCATCGGTGTGACAGCTTTGACGTTGCCTAAGGACCCAAAAGGATGAGGGGAACTTTCCCCACTGAGGTGCGTCCTTGTGACGTGACCTAAAACCGTGCGGGCGAGTCAGTGCCGCCCAAAGCGGATAGTATCGAAGTATGGTGATTTGGGCCACTATGACATGGGATTTCTAGGCAGATGTGAAGAGATGTTGGGATTTGCGGATGGATATCCTTAGAACTGTTGCCAATTTATCCTAGACTGAGCTTGGAGATATAGATCCCATTACACCCTCATTTGGGTTTCTTATTGAGCATATATGTATATATATTTACACCCTACTTGTGTTCCCACCTCTTGGGTTCAGTTACTTACTTACTCTTGTTGGGTTGAGCTGCACCCTCTCAGTTGTACTTGTGCTCTGTTATTTAATCTTTCTACTTCTCACTGTTTTTGTACCTCCTTTGTTGGTCCCTCTAGCTTTCAGGGCATCCTACTGAGTATCTTTATACTCACCCCTTCTTGGGCTTTTCCCGCACTTGGTGTGACCTTGCAGATGATAGACAGGTCCATCGAGACTACAAAGGTGCCTGGAGGATACGGGATGCTTGGACCACGTGCAATGGTCGTAGCACGGGATTCAAGAGTGGGACTCTCCCAGCTGTTTTACTTTCTTTTACCTGTTTCCAGGTAGTGGCACCTTTTTTTGGTTGGGCGCGTGTTTTTCCCCTTTTTCTGTTCAACACTTTACTTGTACTGGTTAGAGGCCGATGCATGTATGTTGGTTCCCCCTTGTTATAGAAGTATTGTATCTTTCTTTCTTTTCTCTGCACTTTTTCATTGAGATAGCTGCACATGTCTGTACAGTTTCTAGGAAACAGCCTCCCCTAGTTTGTTGTGCCTTCAGCGCTAGTCACCATCCCCTGGCCTATGGAGGTAGGCTTGGGGTAGTTATGGCTGAAGCCCCGGTACGGGTCGGGTCGTGACAACCAATCCCATTCAAGGATTATTTCATATGGTTTTATCTATAAATGTAGGAAATATCCATAACATCTCTTCTTCCAAAACCTTAGATCATATCATCTACATAATTTATACAATTTAGATCAAACTAAAATTAGAATAGTCAGTAACATGGTTACTAGAATCCACTCAGC
This sequence comes from Viscum album, assembly GCA_963277665.1. Classification (NCBI taxonomy): domain Eukaryota; kingdom Viridiplantae; phylum Streptophyta; class Magnoliopsida; order Santalales; family Viscaceae; genus Viscum; species Viscum album. The sequence continues at coordinate 1,510,267,562 of OY728127.1, read as the reverse complement.
ATCATGTTCTATATAATGGATGTGGGTAGGTGATATAAATTGGTGGGTAACACATGTATCAAAAATGGAATACAAATGTACATAAAATAATAAATAGGTACCTAGAATGATGTGTAGATCAGCAGGAGGTGGGACCCTAATGTGGGAAGTTGAACATGACCTGGTCCAAGACCTATTTAACCCTATCGATGACTAGCTCTATTGAAAAACTCAACTCATGGAGGATTAAGAGATTCATGGAGATGTACTCTACATACCCCATATCTTTTCTACTGATACTATAGTAGATCACCTTGTTGTAACTTCCTCAAATGAAACGTACTCTCTAGAGATTCATAAAAAGGAACACCAAGTTTACGCTGAGTACGTAGAATGGTTTATCATGCTTAATGATGATGATCTCATTATGAATAAGAAGATAATTATTTTGATCACATGGAATATGTATGAGAGCCTCCATCCCTATAGAAACTAGATAAAGAGGTACATGACCATCCCATGGACAATCAAAATATATTCTTTTAAGGTAAAAGGGATACAAAGACCACAACTATGCTTCATGAGGAACACCAGTGACTCACATCTCATGATAATCTAGTTTTGTCCAGTGTCATCTAAAGATCATATACTATCACTAGAACCTCATGATACAACATTCGAATAAACTGGGTGACCTATCCCAAGATCATTTCCAAAAATCATCCTCTAAATGCCTCATCATGGCTTCCACATATGGAAAAATATATAAATCATTTTAAAGAAGATTATTTTAATTTATCCCAAGCATTCATTCTCTAGATCCAAACTATATTAATGTAACAAGATCACAATGAAATTATGTATTTGTTGTCTAAGAATGAAACTGTTTTTGGAACATGTCATAAAACTATTCCTAGGAGACAACTTTCTATTTAGGATTTCTACGGAATAATAATCACCACTACCTCTCTGCTCCATGATTAATTGTTACAGCCAATGAAACCCAGTTCTCATTCAGAGCACACATTGAACTATATGTTATGTCAAACTCCTCTAACTAATCTTGTGAAACTAAATCTAAAACACATATATAATTATTCAATAGGTATTGGAACTGAAACACTCATAGTTTCCAAGTTAATGTTTCATCAATGTCTACTTCCACCCTATGTGAATGTACATTCACATCATACTAATCAAATTATATGGGAACCTGATTAGGATATGGACCTGTATCTATTCCTAGAAAAATGAAAAAAACTTGTATAAATCTTGAACCCATAATATGTAATATATTAAATTATTTTATTATTTAGTTTGTTATATAGTTTTTTGTTTTAATATATCACAATTCTTTACCATTTAAGACATATCTACATAACAAATGACGCATGCTCCATTATGTGGACTCTACCCAGCAATCAGTATCACATCACTATGTAGTAAAATTTAAGGCACATGTTCTATGTCACTAGAGTCTCTGAATACACATGTCTCAATTAGAATCATGTGGTTCCATTTTTCAATAATTATAGCTGAAACGTTTTCCCGACTATCCTATGCAACTTCACCCGTAACAAACTCCAAACTCAATGCCATCACATTACAAGAACTATTGATACAATTTTATACCAAAACCTTCACCAAAACAGTACTATAATAAAGAAAGATATATAACGACTTCCCTTTTTTCGCCTTGAGTAGGACCCTTGGAGGCAATTAGCATAGAGGGATACTAATCATTCATATGGTAGGAATTATCCTATATGAGTAATTTGTGGAAGATTGCGATATGAATGACACACCAAGTGACACCTTAGAACACATTTATATATATCATAATTGGAAACATGATATTTCATACAATAATATACTAAGGTAAAGAAAAACTATAATTATAGAGAGATAAATATGGTGATGACCACGAATCCCAAATAGCTCCTAAAAACCCACAATCTAGTAATGTCATCATCGATATAAAAACATATCCAGAAGACCTATAAATAGTTTATATAATCATAGGGTGACAATAATTATATACTCATAAGGACCCCCAAGTTCCTATAATGCAATGGATATATAAATCATGTTAAAAAATATTCGAATGGTAGTAAAACTAACTCATCAACCAAATATGTTTAATATGTTACCAGACTCACCATGGATAACTCTCACTATATATCACATACAAGTGTTCATAAAATATAAAAATGAAACAAAAAATCAACCCCACTCCTGCTTTTCCTATAGGTTTCTTCTCTTCCTCAACATCTCACGTCCAGATCCATCATTCTCCCCAATAGGACAGTCTGAAGACACCCCGGAATAGAATCACAACATTTACCTCATGTACGAAATTATCATATTTTCACATTAAAATATCCATATATACTATCCATGTAGTTTATGGGAGCCACCAAAGACCTTATGACATGTATCAAACATCTGATACTATACCTCAATCCATTTCAACCCATACATAGATAATGGAACCACAAGACATCCTAACATATAAACATCATAAATATTAAAAAAAAATTAGATACTATATCAACAGATACATGTGTGTTAAATATAAAAACCATAAAATTCCTCTACAAAAAAATTTATGTTAACTAGAAACATAGTATTCCATCACAAGTAACTACAAATAAAAGATAGTGGGGACATTGGGGTTAGTCCAACATCCATCCTCCCATGAAGATGATGGGGAAAACACCATTCCAATTTCATTTGGGTCTCAGTCACAATAACTAATACAGATAGATCAACGTATTATATCAATAAAAATATATGATATAACATATGTGATAACCAAACTATGGGAATACCCATTGATTGAGTCAACTATAGATAACAACACTATAACTCCATTTTTCCACTGTTGATCCCAAATATCCTATAATCAGAGAAAAGTTTAAGAGATACATTAATTAGTTATTTAATTTTTTACATTTCATCCCATTAATTATGTCATTAGACAATAATTAACCATAAAAATTATTGTAGATTACATTACATTAATCTCCAATGTATATTCCATCCCAACCGTGAATAATCCAATATAAGTCCGTGTAAAATCATGATTAACATAATTAATCATTTTCATTACATTATATCCAACCCCATGGGATTGGATTTTTTTAGTTATTATTAATAACATTCTATAAACCAGATTATAATGGAAACCCATCCAAATCTACCAATAAATGATATTTGTAACCATGAAAACATTTTTTGATCATGTAGTTGGGAATCAAAGGTATATAAAACTTGAAAATCAGCCATCATATAGAAAAAATATTCAAAGGTGAGTATCCTATACGTCAATATCACATCAATGGGAAATGTTGCTTTATACCATTCCATCATCTATGGTTCAATAACCTACACTGATATGAATATTGTAATGCCTATATCCATTACATGAAATAAATACTATGACATCATTTGGGCCTCCCATTCCACATCTCATCATCCATCCATAAATCTGCCATCTCAGGCTCACATCGCCTCCATGACTCCCTACCCCCATATCAAATCAAATAGGGATGCTCACATCTGAAGCACAATATAAAAAATAGAAACAATAATGTATATCTAATAGGGGAATATTTTCCCTAATAACATGTCATCAAACCATCACATATAATTATGATCTCATAGATCCCAACATAATGTGGTAAAACATAAAAAATAGTAAACTCATTCCCTAGTGACAATCATTAATAAACATTCATTTTTATTCAATAATAAATTAAATAATTCCTTAATCATAGGTTTTAACTACTAGAAACCTATTGACTCAAGATATAACATGGTATCAAAATATATACATTCTGTCAATAATTAAACTAATTTTGTAAAACATTGAGAAGTACACATCTTACATTACATGAATTTTACTTCTAATAAGAATAATTAAATGATTCTTAAGGTTATAAATTCCAGTAACATTGAATAACTCTTTTAACTACACATGAATACTCACATAAATTATATCATCATCAAATTACAACAATCACATGATAAATATAATTAAACATAAAAAATTATTCATAAGAGAAATAGATATGAAATAATTGTAACATTATGTTCTTTTCTAATTTCAATAAGCTCATGTATGAATGATAACATTCTATCAAAAAATAGAATTGATATCAATCTATATATCAAATAAAGAGGAAACCCTCCATAATGGTATAGAGAATCAATCTCAATATGAGATAATTTTCCAATTTAATAATCTAATTTATTATTTATTAGTGTAATAACATTTCCTCCCAATGGGAAAAGACATTGTAAATTTATGATTCCATATAAATAAAATAAGAGAAGAAATGAATCACATATTTCAATGTAATCACCATTTTCAAATGAGAAAAAAACATGGGTAAAAATCTATGATAAACACTACCTCAAAGAATTCTGTTCTCCTAAATATTTCATTCCTAAAGACCACTATAAACCAAATAAAAATCTTCACTAGATAAATAGAGTGAATATTTCATTTCATGGTGAGAAGAAATGGGAGGAAACTAGACCAATCCGGAAGAACCCATTAGAAAATAAATTTAAAATACCCTTTGTATCATCTCATATTAAGTACAGAATCCATATGTCATTCCCCATTAATGGAATATCAAAATACATTAAGGTATAATTCTAATCTTCTTAAATTAGAGATAAAAATATAGGCTTTAATGAAAACTTAAGTCACCTCACCTTTTATAGATGTGTTTTATAGGGGATATACATGGGGTATAAATGTTAAATTCGATTTTAATGATGAGTTTTCGACATCTAACAAGAAATAATTAACCTATAATAATTTAACATATAGTTAATTCACATCATTTAATATTCATTGAATCTGTCATAACATGAAATGAAATTCTTCTAGGTCATAAACTATTCTTAACCAATAAATGAAACTCATTTACATAAACTTTAATAATTACACAATGTACAATCTCACTATTTCATTCATTTCAATGATGAACCCAACCACATCCACTCCAGTTCTCCTTTTAGAACCACAGTCATTGGAAGTAGTTATATGTGAAGACTACATAAATATTGGCCAGTACATAGATTAACCATAATCTTTCCATGATTGATAACAATTTTTCATTAATTATAAATTCTTTAAACTATTTTTTGTTTTTCCCAGTATGATTATTATTGACCACACAAGGATTTTTCATTTAATTTTAGGGGTGGGACCCAACAGAATACTGTTAACATTGAATATTAATGAAAATGTAATAATAATGATGAAAATAGAGATGTTGAAAGGAGCTAAATATATTGTTATAATTCAAAATAATTAATCCTCAAATGTGGTTAAAAATATATATCTTAACTGACTCTCTGAATCACTAATGGAAAGAGGGATAAAGTAATTTAAGAGAACAAGTTGTGGAGTCCATAGATAAATAATGGATACATTACATTCATTAAATAAATTTTGAAGGGAAATCCATGAAAAGGCCATCAATGGAATGGAAACATATTATATGTTTGTAAAATAATGGAATAAACAAATGAATTTATGGGGAAAACATTAGTTTATGTTGTAAGGAATTAAATTTCATCAAGAGGGTCCATTTATAATTCATCATCATAATTGTGGGGATGCTTGCCGTTATCTGAGTCCATTGCTTCTGTTAAATGTTATCTCCTAGACAATGGAAAGACATCTAACAGAGTAAAATAGTTGATGTATTTATTTTTATTATAGAATTATATTTTATATGAATATTTTCCAATGGTATTTTTCTTATAAGAATCTATTAACATATAGGATTGTGTAAATATTTGAATCATATATGTCTTCATTAACATAAGAGATATAGATACCATCATGGGTTTTATAGACTATAATTTATCCTATGTTAAATGACATAAACACAACATTTATGGTTTTATGTAATTCAAATGTACCAAAATAAAAGAAATTTTTTAAAAAATTATAGAAATTAATACCATTGGTTATGTATATGTTTTATAGAAAATAGTTTTTATGGAATTATGAAAATACATTTTTTTAATATGTTTAATATTATTTTTATCCATTAGGTTTTACATAATATTTATGTCGATGTTACTATAGATTATTACACACAGTTGACTCTATAAGAAATATATTAATATATTTATCTAGGAAGGAAAACTCACATGTCTGGAGATAGCCTGTCACATTTGATAGTGATATGGGGATTAAACATATAATAGATGGGTGTTAAATGTGGTGCACCAACAAGTGGCCTGTACAATGATCAATTTAATATATAATTATTCATATATTAATTATTTAATATATAAATATTAATGGAAAAATAGTGGTGTTAATTTTTATTTTAATATATTAACATATCATTTTGGGTAATTTATTTAGACCGTATTGGTTTATGGAAAATAGTTAGACATATGGAAATAAAAACCACTCTTTAATGGATATTATGTTCTCTCCAAAATAAATTTTTGCATCTATTGCATAAAAAATTAATTTTTGGATATTCATTTCTTAGAGTACGTTGTGAATGGGAAATTTATCAAGGAAGAACTAAAGGATGAAATAGTTTATAAGAAATAGAAAGATATCATGTATGTTTATATCGTTATATTCATAAATAGTTAATGAATTCATCAATTTTGGATATAATATATTGAAAAACAATATCCTATTTCCATTACATAGGATTAATCAAATGTTTTTTAAATAATAATATATTTGTTGTTTTTATATCCATAACCTTTTATTGAACATTAATATTCTTGTGAATAATGACATCTATAAATCATTATAATTTTTTATAATTTTATTTGATTTTATATAATTAAATTACACCAATATTATCCAACATCGAATCATTATAATTTTTTTTAAAATGGCCATCATATGTTACTTTGTCTCTTATTAAGTGGATATTTTATTATCCCCTTTAAAATGTGATTTTTTCAAAAATAATATTTCAGAAATTGAAACACTTGATTCATGAGATAAAGTTGATATTTTGGGGAGGCAATTAATTGATTTTGGGGTGAATGTATCTACCAATATTTTATTATTGTAACATCATATTATATAGAAATAATTAAATAAAAAATTTACCTTATAATTTTACACCATGAGACTTTAAGAAATATTTTTTATCTACATTTAATTTTTTCGAATGATTTCAAAACAAAAAAACCCCAACAAAAATGAACAAATATATATATTAAAATTTTATCCATGAAATTAAATTAGTAGTGTAGAATATTACTAAATAAATTATAAAAACCGTAGTAATTTATTGATTATAAATATAATAATAATCACTTGAATGAAAAGGAAATGTTTTCTGAAAAATTGTATCTTTCCATAAAACAGTTTAGTCCCACTCTTCAAATATTATTTAAACATAATTTTTGCAATATAAAATTTATTTTAATAACTAAAATTAGATTTTTTAAAAATCATATAAAAATTATCTTATGGTTTAGTTTTTATTTTTCATAAAATATTAATATTTTTATTTATTAAAAAAATATTACTTTTAATTAAAAATATTCCTTTTGATTAAATAAATTATTATGATAAAATAAAGCATAAATTTAATTTAATTAAAATTAGTTAAATAAAAATAATAAATTACGTGATTAAGTTATTATAATAAATTTCATAATGAATTAATAAATTAATATCTTTTTCAATAATGATAATTTTCAATTTTAAGACAATATTTTCCCTTGCATCTGTGGGTATAATTTTAAATTTAATTATGATATATATGTGAATTGAATTTGAAAAAATGGATTAAATATTTAGAGAGAGAATAAAATATCATTCTATTATTAACATAAAAATATGTAAAAACTAATTATCATGGTTTAGATAAAAATGATCTATGAGGGGTTAAATTAAAAAAGATAAGGGTTAAAATTACCTACTAACATGTACAAAAAAATTTATGAGAATATTTTATCTTAATAAAAAAATAGTGTAAATAAATACCAATTTTGGTGGATCTGAGCATGAAATAAATTTGGGTGTAATTGTTTCTTATCAAAATTTCCATGTTTTTCCTCTCAACCACAAATAAAATGAAACCCATCTATCCGACACTCATCAAACTTGTAAATCCATTTGGGAAAGAAAATTCCAACCCAAATCAAATACATAAAAAACGAAAAAAATAGATCCCTTTTTTGATTTTAATTTTATCTGAGGAAGGGTACTAGTGAAAATATAACGTAGTTGACTGCAAAAGATGAAATGTTCTTAAATTAGAATTTTTATTTTTTTTCTTTTCCCCCTCATAAAATATTATTCAATCATCATAGATTAAAAAAACCAATATATCCTATATTTTTTATTTATTACAATGTTTAGTACATTTCATATATCTTTGTCCCCCTTTTTTATATTTGAAATAAAATCACCAATCTTGTGCATGGAGGACTTTGACATCACAAATTATTGTAACTCATTCTCCATAAAAGAACCTAAATATTTAATATAATGATGAATTAAATATATATATATATATATATAACATATATGATATTATTATAGTTTCATAATTATAATATCACATATAAAAGCATACATTTTTATTAGTTTAAAATAATATAATGTCACTCGTGTATACTGCAGACTACCACCTCATGAAGAGATGTCAGTTGTTTTTCAATTAAACCTTACATGGTAATTAATAAGGATAAATTTAGTGATTAAAATTCTTATATATGATATTATATTTAATCTATTAAATTAATATATAAGCTACTTCCATAACATTTCACTTGTTAAGGAACTGATAACATCATAACTGTGTATGTGTGGCCTACTTTCTCCATAGAGCAATGTGATCCATTATCCATATTGAAATTTCAATATTGATTCTAAAATTTTAAATAAATAAAAAATAGATATTTATAACATTAATATAATTAAGTGGATGATTTATATTATTTTCAAGACGTGAAATTTTCATGTTAAAATTATCTAGGGAGAACAAGTTAGTTATCTCTGAAAATAGTAGAAATAATAAAATATTATTAGTAAACATCTGATAAGATGATATATAATGATCATATATGATATTATTTATATTAATATAGTTAACGTATAAGTTAAAAATATTTTAAAAAATCACTATCAAGGATGTGAAAAATAGTTCAACTAAAAGGTAGTGTGTGGTAAGGAAATTACACAAAATCTCCCATCATTGTGGTATATTGTAATTTGATGTACAAAATTTATTTTATATGTTAAAAATAGTGCACCATTAACATGGAATATAGTTATTCTTTAATAATTAATGGTATTTTATATTTTCATTTTAATTATTTCATCAATTTGTATTAGAATTATATGTTATAAAGCAGTAATGAAATTCTTAACATAATTTATTTTAATTGGGTTATATTACTTCATGGTGTCATTAATTTTATATGATTATTAATAAACTAATATTTTATTATCAAATATTTCATTACCAGTAGTATTGTTTGGATTTATATTTCATTCAAATAGTTGAATAACTGATAAACTCTCAGATATATCTTATAATAGTTGGGAGGGTTTATTTAATAATGACATTTTAATAATAAAATTTTAATAATGATTGATTATATGTGAATTTACATTGAATGATAATATTTTATTAATTGAATATAAGCCCAATTAATATTATTCTAATATAGTTTCTGATTATCTTTTCTGGTACTAGTAACGTTTCCCCCCATAAATAGTAGTTGAAATCATATAATAAAATTATTATGAATTTTGTGACTTCATTTATCTCTTAAGATGAATTTTTTTTACAATAACTGGTTTTCAAAATATGTTATATAAAGTTACTAAATGATATATGGATGGAATTTTAACCCAAGTTTGACTTTTAACATAATTTGATAAAATTAATCCTCATTTTTTTTTCAAACAAGGCATGTTTGACTATTACCAAAAATGTTAATGGAATATTTATTTTTACATTTATAGGCTTTTTTCCCATAAATACCACTCAATATTATAAAATTACATTATATTAATAAAATTTTACAGTCAATTAATTTTAACTTCAAAATATTATCTGAAAATTATAATTAAAAGTGTATATTTTATAATTTGAAAGGAATATTTCCCCAATGATGATTTCAAAATTATTTTTATTTTATTTATATTCCTTAAAAAAGAAATCATGTTTTTAACATATTTTTAAATGGGGATATTTTGTATTGATACAATAATTGTTCATTAAATGGACGGATGCTGATTATTTTAATCATGGAAATTATTTACATTCACTTTTTTGATTCATTATTATTGTCATTATATTTCATCTAAAAAAATTAATTTCATTTAACAAATCTCTCTTAGATACCCATCTTATTTATCATGGATATGTTTATTTATTAAATCAGATGTTATTTATAAATATATTGGTATATTTAATGTAATATTTTTTTGTAGGGAAATATTGATAAATATGTATTCATGACTCAATAAAAATTTCTAATGATAAGTGACATTGTGTAAGAATGAGAATAAATTATTCGAAATATGATGAATGATTTTGGCATGAAGGGATGTGTGGGGGACATAATTATATAATCCAATGTTACACCTATAGATACATAAAGTTAATAATTATTATATCATTAAATGTATTTTATTAATAGTTTTTATCTTCATTTTGAAAGCCCTTAATAATATTGTTATCACGATTATTTATATATTAAATTCCATGAATTATACATTTCTATCATTACTAATTTTGTTATTATGTTCAATGGTATTTTCTTAATTTTATTTCCTAATGATTAATATCATTATAAATTATTTAAAAAATAGAATGGGTTTTCAGTTATATATCATTCCAAGTAAACTATTCCTTATATATTCATGAATGTTGAGTAATTCAAATGGAATGTTTCATTAGTTTTTACTCCTTCCATGTTTATTGTTACTGATCTAATCATGTTAGTAATGTTATTAATTAAATGTAATGTCTATTAAGAAATTTAACTTTACATATTTATTTTTCTATACTTATTATTTTTCATTCAATCATCATAATTTATTTATGTAACCATTTTTTATTATTTGAGATAAACAATATTTTATTTCCTTTACCATAAATATAGTAAGTTTAATATGAATAATATATAAGGATACGATAAAAAATACTAAGATATTATCAAAAAAATTTTGTTGTAAATTTTGTATTCACATGAAATAATTGAATCAAATTTAAATCTAGTTTAGTAATACTATTAATCTATATAGTCCCTAGGTGTAGAAATAATTATGTCTAATACTAATGTAATAATTATTATGATGAATTTATTTTAGTAAGGTTGGTGTTGTTTTAGAACTTGAGATGTTTTACAGAACACAATTATCAATTTTATGTGATTGAGATTTGAGATCCACTTAAATATTCTAGAAAGAACTAAAAAATTTTATAAACTCTGATTTGAAAATAAGTTAGGATTATCACCCGCACAATGTTTCCTAATATGTGAGGATTATCCCTCACATGAGGACGTTTCATGATTTTGTATAATGGTTATTAATAAAGGATAAGTTCGTAAACATGATCATGTCAATATATTATACAATAAATGGTTCATCTATTGAATTTAAATGACTTTATATTGTGAACATCATTGGAATTGATATTGAACGCATATTTATAAGGTAGAATTTTGGAAAATCTTTTCTATACAAGAAATGATTGATTAAATGGTAAAAAAGATCAATAACATTTAGTAGAACATCATGACCACTCAACGTAAAATAATTTCTAGGTTGATATCTATAAGAGAGACATGAAGATTTTGAATAGATAAAATTTTCTCTCTATATAACTCATTGGATTAGATTAATGAGATTTTCGATAAAGGTAATGTTATGTAACAGATATATTGACCATGTCGATATTCTTGATCATATTAGAGATATGAAATATTGGATGACATTCCTAAAAACCCAATATAATGTATATGATGCATTATATGTATTTATATTGAAGAAGTGAATCCTATGTAAATCACATATACATAATTCATAGGTGGAATATTTGTAAAATGATCTCTCTTCTGGGAAGAAGGTAGTGAATATCTTAGACCATATAGATTCTTTTAAACATAACAAGGCAACTGATCAAATAAATGTGCTATGTTTATACCATACCTTAGTAGAGGAAACATGGAAATTAGTTGAAGTAATGAAAATTAAGTACCCTCATATTCTTTCATCTTATTATTGGATATTAAATTTCATCGGTGAAATATTTCAAGGGGATAAATCCATGAAAAATAATTTTACGAATGAAATTTATCCAATGAATTTATGCCTCTATCACACATGGTAATATACATTAATATAAATAACAAAGACATAAATATGGATTCATAAAAAATTTAGAATGTTTATTTGAGCATTATATCCAGAGAATAAATATATCCATTTGAATTTAATTTTTGTATTGAACAAAATATAGAAAATAATATAACTGAAATATGAAATTTTGGAATCATGACATCCCCTAGAATGATCACAATAATGAACAAAATTGTTTACAAAGGCCAACAAATTGTAATGAATATCCATTTTGAAGTTAAAAAAAATATATCGTTTCAAGAAAATCATTGTGGATGAATAAATAATGAAATATGAATTATTTATATAAGGATGAAAACCTATATCTATGTTATAAATCAAGAGGTTATGATATTGATCAAGCCATAAGTATTATAACTAAATCATCATAAATAATACTATGGGCATTATAAAAGTAACATTGCATATTTAATTATAAATTAATATTTTAAAATAACATAAAATGAAATAATAGAAAATTTATATCACATTAATATATAAATTTTTATATAAAAATATTTTTCTAAGTCTTTTTATTTCTCTATAACACATATCTATTATATAAATTTTTATTGTAAACCAAAAAATATAACACAATGTTTACAGTTTTTGTAGAATATAAAATATACTGCATTAAAATGATAATATTATTCTCTGAGACCATAACTAGTATTTCAAAAGTAAATTAAATTGATCATTAAATTAATATTGAAAATTTTATAATAAATAAGATTTTTGATTTTATAATAAAAGTCTCATATTTAAAAAATCACTTTCATATAGTGTATTTCAGTATTGTATTCTACATTATCAATAACGAAGAGGTTTATTTCTTTGGAATTTATAGAAATCATTAATTTTTTGTGTGAATAATGGTATATTTTAAAATAAGATATATAACATTATAAGATAAACTTCTGAGTAAATGAAGGATTAATGATTTATTCTGCCGATATCACATACACTTACTCATAATGTAATGTATTTTGTGACCTGATTAATCCAAATTGGTTACATTGATCCATTATAATAATCTAATTCATATTATATAAAAAATGTCATATCCTAACTATTTAAAAACAACCTATCACCACCCATTATCATAAAATATTATAATTCATGGATATAGCCAAATCACTAACCATTTAAATCCCAAACACTCTTCTCAACATCCATGAAGTGTTGATATATCCAAAAGACCATTCCATGGATCCTTAAGGTCAGGAATAAGAGGATACATCAAAAGAAGAATGTAATACATTGAATTAATAATTTTCGTATTTACAAATAAAAATCCCCCAAAAAAATTCAATATAACATGAAATATTGAATTATATATATTAAATATAATGTAATATTATTTTTTATTGGAATATACACTACCAAACGTATTCTCATTTCTATATAAAATGAAAATGTTTCCCATATTATGTCCTAATCACCACCCCCATGAACAAAATTCTCATTTTACAACACCATCATGATGGTTGGCTTATGATTACATATCAAGGATTAAAATGTTCTAAATGAGTAAAATATATTTCCAATAACACTCTATAATATATATATATCCATTATATTAATATGAATCCAATATGTTCATAATGGTTGGAAAACATGCCTAAGTGAACCAATAATATAAAAATAACATTGATAACTTATAAATCAAAAATATATTAGGAAAATGATGGATTATAAGAACTATTTAATCTTATATAAAATTGATATATATAAATCATTACACTATTGGAGTAATGTTTTCATTTCATAAGAACTCTTACACATTCCTTTCAATTAATCTGACCATTGAACCATGACAACATTTACATTGGAAATGTAGATATAGAAATGATATCTAAATTAATGGAATCTAAAATAAAAAAAATCATGAAAATAAGACAAAATTATTTTAACAATTATATAAATAATTTATTTTATAAAGAAAATTTTATTATATAGGATTCTAAATAAAGTTATAGATTGAATCTTGATGTGATGTTAGGGGACCCTATTAACCATTCTTCTTCTATGTGTTATGAATTTTTGTCTCCATATCACATTACATCTTTTTAGTTCGATAGAACTCTTACAATTTATATATACACATCTCTTAAATATAAAAGTAGATTATTCTACATTAATTTTCTATCGTTATACTTTCCTTATGGTCACATGTCAATAACTTTTTAAAAATCATTACCAATGATGTGGAAAATATTTATCCTATAAACCATTAATGAAACTCCACCTTTAAATATGTTACACCTTCATGATTTCAAAATATTAGATTATTTTTAGATTAACCATTTTTCTTACAAATATTTTTATTGGAAATTCAATAATACTTCCTTATATAAAATTTATTTACCATTTCATTAAATAAATTTAGTAGTTCATTTTTAGACTATCTTTTATACCATGTACCATAATTTTTAAAAAATTAACTCTATATTTTAGGCCAATGAAAAAATCAAATTATTTCCATCCAAAATATGCAATTCCATTGTATATTGGGAATTTTATCTTATATATCCTCTTAATATTATTTAAAGAGAGATTATGTAACAATTTACATCACACGATTATTTGTTATTCCTATGAATTATGTTTGATTACTTTTTCTTTGACACAAATGAATGTCCATATAATGTTGGTTGCATCAAAATAGTGCTCCAAATAAATTAGTAGTATTTATTTCTCGTGATATGATGTGTATGGGATTAGGGAATAAAAATATTCCATATTGGGGCTCTATCCTCAATGTTATTTTTCCTTGGTAGTGAGCCTTGATTTATTCATATGCCATTTTCACTTTTTTCCCTCATATCATTATTTCCATAATCTTATGATGTTATTTTGTTTATATCTTGTTTAATATATGACTAATCATGAGACTTATATTTTATGATATCTTTTAATGATTACATTCTCTTATACCGACCGATGTAACATGATTATTCTGTTAATAGGATTTATAGCTCATCCATTTTCATTATGTGTTCACATGGTTCTCCTATTAAATTTTATAAGATCATAGGGAATTAATATAAAATATTTGAAGTTAAAAATTAATAATTTCTCATTATTTTGTATTGTTAATTTATTATGATCCTAGTACTGAAAAAAATATGAATATGGATAATGGGGTTTTTAAGTAAAATTGAATAAATAATTTGTATTTCAGGATTGGATCCCTATAGAGGTATTACTACATACAGATTGGGTAGAGCACCTTAAAGCATAGGAAACTCTTTTTAAGGTATCTTGATAGATAAATTGTGAGGAGAATCATGCTTAAATGTTTGATCTGACTATATTATTCTAGTATTCTTAAACCCTCTTGTGTTAAATACTTATTATCTTAAGTGGGAACAGAAAAATTAAAATAATAATTACTCGTGAAATTATTACAATGTTTTAAAGACCTTAAATTATAGTTATCATGTTTGAATATTTAATTGATTTTTTTGGAGTTCCACACAAAGTTAATGTGAGATTATGAGACCTAAAAATTCATGGTTATTTATGAATAAACATATTAAATAAAATTTATTATGAGCATAGTTTTTATTAAAAAAAATTGAATAACTCCAAAACTATTCATCATATGAAAAATATATAGCCACAGTTATTTCTGAATTGTGTTGTTTACCCAATGAAGGGTTAACATTAAAATGAACTAGTGTTTTGGGTGCCTCGATAAAGAAAAAAAGTTCTTAAATAATATTTAATATGTTATTTTATTAAATATATGTAAATATATCTAACATGGTGCCTTGTATAAAAAATCTGAGACCATTGATTTTTTTGGTATGTGGTATTCACCCAAGGTGGGGTATAACATTTATATGCATCAAATTTTTTGGATGTGTAGTTCATGAAAATAAAACATTTTTATTCAATTAAATTTTAATCTGGTTTATGAATATTAAATATTTAATATCTATAAAACAGTGTATCATATAAGAAATCTATGACCACCATTGTGTCCGGAATGGTGTGTTTTACCTAGTAACGTTATAATTTTTATATGCACCTATGTTTAAAACCTCTAGAATAACTTGTTTTTAATCTAAAAACATAAGATTGTTCATAATTATGAGAAACTGTTAACTATATTATCAAGATTATATTGAAACAATTGACTAAATTTGGGTTTCAAATCTTGACCTATTCAGCATGCCATTTGGGGTTCCAAATACTCGAAAACATTAGATTCAGTGTATGCTATTTTTGTCACATTTGAATAAACCTCATTCCACCTTCACAAACCATGGTTTAGTCTATTTAGATTCTATCTCCACATCGATGGGTGTGGTGGATTCTCCTAATGTTTGGTTCACATGGTATGATTATCAATTTTTTTATTTTTTTATTTGTTTCAATCTCCACTTTTCTATAAATTATTCATTATAGATCAGATTGACGTGGCATTGGTGTCATTGGACTCATATTTACAAAATGAACCCAAATCATATGTTTTATTTGAAGGCAAAATTGTATTGTTAAATCTACTTTTTGATATTTTAAATGTTTCTTTTTTTAATACATTTATTAAATTATAATTATTATGAATTATCACATGATATTTGAAATAACATATCAAAGAATAATTTCAATGAAATTATCAAGGACAATGCTTAAATATTTGTATTAGTGTATAATCGCTTTAGTTTATAGAGATATAATTTAAAAAATTTCATGAAATAATTGATTTGACTTATCAAAGGACAATGACACATTTTATCCAAAATATTTATCAAAAAAAATATTGAAGGGATAATTTTTTAAAATTTTCAAATGATAATTATTTTATTATAAATATATAATAAATTATCAATATATATGTATATATATATATATATCGATAAACACACATGGGATAATTTATTAAAATTATCTAATGTTATTCGTATTTATTATCAAAAGAGATATATAAATATATATTTAATATATAGTTAGATACACATTTTTGATATTTATATTGGATTTTAAAGATAATTTTATTAAATATAAAATTATCTAAGAGTAATTTCTTGAACAATTGAAGGATAATTTAAAAGACATGTGTTGATATAAAAATATAATCCCTATATTATCATGGAGAGAGAAACTTTTATCTCTTGTAATATATTAATTGAAAATCTAAAAATTATACAAGAGATGATAAAATATTATCTCATGTAATATTTTAATAGGTAATTATAAAATTTTCAAAGAGAGAAAATATAACATCGCGAGTGATATTTTATTTTATTTTTAAATAAAAATACTAATATTGGTCTTGGGAACCATTAACGAACATTTACCATTGGGGTGACGATGCTTATGATAATAAGGCCATGAGGATGTTTATTGAACCACAAAAGGGTATTTATATTTGTCGCGGACATCGATGACCTTGAGGTGGGTGGTTGTAAACCAAATAGCCAAATTGATTATTCCTAAATTTCATGATTTACTTCAAATTTTTATTTAAATTCAATTAGAAAAAATTTCATTCAATATTTAATAAAATATGATTCCAATGAATTGTGATATTTGGAATGATATTGATATGAATATTTTGAAACCCCCCAATTCCATTGAATTGTGGTGTGTTTATTGAAATTTACTGATTTAAATTACTGAATAAAAATTCTGGATTTGATGAAACTGATTTCAATTGAATTATTTAATTTCATGGAAATATTTAATTGTGAATAATACGGAATAGTTTTTAAATTTATTGAAAATATGTGAATATGTCTTAAAATTTATTTGTCAGACACCCATGGGTTTTATTTTTGGAAAGGGAATGTTTTTTATTAAATCACTTTTTGGTTTTAAATAGAATGGAATTTTCATTTTTTAAATGGATGAATGAGCTTTATTGTGACTTAAGTAGTCATAAAATAATTCTCCTATCATGTAGGAGAAAATTAAAGACTTAGGTAATTGGTGAGTTATTTGGATACACTCAACACTATTACAATGCTCTAAAACATACCTGGGGTTGGTCACATGCCAGATGGGAGGCAGATGAGTCTCCTTTGGTCAGTGTAAGTGGTTTGTGAGTATACTATTGTTTCTATTATCACATAGAGAGTAAATAATCCTATAACTAGATAATACTATTGTAACTACATGGAAGTTGATAATGGTTCATTCTAGTTTATTTATATATTAGATAAAAATGTATTTGAATGTTGTATAAATGCGTAACGTTCCATTGATGGATTTACCGGAACTTTTTTTTGTAACTGTTTCATTTATTCATTTGTTTAAGAAATATTACATCTCTTGTAATGTAAATCCTATGATTTTAATGTATTTTTCTATCATTTTGAAAAAAACATAACATGTTTTTTAAATATGATTTTTAATTTCAAAACCAGTTTTTGTTGAAAATAGAATACGTTTATTTTGATAATCTATATTAGGAATATTATATGGAATATTTAGTGGTATATAATTGGGTGCAGTCTCACACTGTACTTTTTCCTCTGGGTATTTGTAGACATTTTTTCCCATGTTCTAGAAAATGGAAGAGATCTCTTGGTGGCGGATCCAGCTGCTGGGCTTTGGACATTGGGAGTTATGTCCTTTGGGACATTGGGGTAGTTTTTACATTTTAGTACACCAGTTTTTGTTGTTTGGGATTTTTATTCATTGGTGTATTCAGGTGATTTATTCTAATTAGAGCTTCCTTTTGTTAAACATAATGTAATATTTCTTTTACTTATTCTAGTTTTTTTTGGAAAATTAATTCCCATATGTATGATGTATGATTCTAGGTGCAAGAAGCCAACCCTTGGGGATTAGGAACACCCTTATGTCAGTGTCAGGTCCTACATGGTTATTTAGTAACCATGGTTACTAGATTGATTACAGACAATTTGGTATCAGAGGGATGTTGATATTTTGTGTTGATGTTCGTATGCATTGCAAAATCTTGTCAGGACATTGGAGGTAGATGTGGTTGGGTTCCTGGTCATCTCTCACCATAATGAACATTAAGATTCCATGGGTGGTTAAAGAAAGATGTCTTGTGGATTATTTCTACTCTATACCCAATTTTGATTAGGATAGAGTGAATTAACAATCATGTTTGTTCTTCTAGTTGAGATCTTGTTTCTCTCATTGTTGTGTACTAGAATGATATAATGTCTTCTATTTTGTATGATGATGTTTTGAAACATCGTGTCTCTAAAATTATGTATGAATCAGATCTAGGAAGAGTCTACTGCTAAACCACATCCGGAAAATATTATAGTGGAATCATGTCTAGTTGAGGTGATTGTGGGAATAATCCAATCACTAGGATAGAGACCACCTCTAGTCCCCATTTAGACACTAGCAGGGGAACCTCAGGGGGTGCTCTTCAAAATCACTCTCAGGAGTTCATTCATCAGAAACTGCCAGTTTTTAGAGGCTCTGCTGATCCTCAACATGTTGAGGAAAAGTTGGGAAATATAGAAAATTTGTTTGAGTTCTTGGAGATACCAGATGAGATCAAATTTATTAGTGACACCTTTGTGATTTAGGGATTGAGTAGAAGACTCTGGACACAATTTTAATTGAAAATAAACATGAAGGATTATATTGGAAGGACATAAATGTTATCTTCAACAAATAGTTATATATAGAGTAAATTTTGTTGGTAAAGGCTTCAGAGTTTTAAAAGCATGATTAGGAAAATAGAACCACTGTAGAGTATTTAAATCACATTTCTAAATTGGAGCAGTTTTCATATGAGATTATGTCTAACGAAATGATGAATTCTCAATGCTTAGAGGTAGTATATCGGCCAGATATCCATTATTAGGTATTCTTGCTGAATATTCCAATTTATAACGATGGTCTGGATAGGGATATGATGGTTGAGATAGACCTAGATAAAATTATAGGGTGGATGGTTGTTCCTTTTTTCTCTTAGAGGAAGCAGAAATTTCATTAAACGAGAGAGGAATCATGATGACTCTCAAAGTGTCTCTTTATGGAAGGGTAATTTTAGACCTTAGATAGTGCCTAGAAGAAGCACTTTAGTATGATAAATTTTTTTAAATATAGGACATTTATGAAGGGTTTTAACTAAGGCACATGGGAATTGTGGCTCTTATGGAAATGTGGGGGACTTGAAAACGTTTTTCAACATATTTTCCACTCTGAGTAGTGGAACGAGATTATAAGATCCTACAAAAATGATGGTAAAATCAAATGATTCATTTAAATAATAGGATCCAGACACATTAATCTCAAAAAATATCATATTCACATAGGGGAAGTGTCTCTAGAGGAAACTGCTACGAGCCCAATTTCCAAGAGAGGAACCCTTACTATATCTTCATCATTAATGACTTCCATTTTGATATCATTGTGCCACATATATTTAATTCAAATTGTATCATTAATATTTTTAGTATTACTAGGGAGAAACTATTTCTGCAATAGGTATTACTATACCACTTGGTACGAATAGAGAGAATGATCACTATTGCCCCATTTGTGTATTCTGTTTATTTGATGTCAAATTTTGATGTAGTATTTTGGTTCTCTATAAGAAATATTTTGGAATTTTATTTGATATAGATTTCCTCATTTCTAATGATGCCCATATGAATTATTATCATTGATGGTTCAAAATTACTACACCTAGTGGAGTGCCTCATTTATTTCATGGATAATGGGACCAAAGGTCAAGCACGATTGTACCTTCTTATCCGGAGTTGAGGAAAGAGATGTTCATGTTTCTTTTTGATCTGTATCAAGAATAATTTAGTGGTGATATCCATGTATTAAATTTCTATTTTTTCGGGACATGTTTCCTTCTAAATTCTCTGGATTTCCACCAGTAAGGAAGTATGAGTTTTCTATTATTCTTGATACTCAACTAGTTTCAATTACCACATACCGCAAAGCATGGACTATGTTAAAGGAGAAGAAGTCATTATTGGACGATATTCTTGAGGTTCTACTTTGGGCTTGTGTTCTCTACTTTTTTGTGTCTTTTGATGATCATTTGGGGATGGTTTTGTTTTATTATTATAATAGTTACTAATCCGTTATCAGAATGATTTTTTTGAAGACTCATATGGCCATCCTTGTAAATATCAATTGAGTAGGTAATAGATTTCTTGAATACTTCATGGTTGGACCATGTTGTTCCATGAGACAATAACTAATATTGATTTGATTCATTATAGAATCATGAATGCCCATAACCTGTATATGTGTTATGTTTTCTATTGTTGTATGCCTTTGGAAATTTTATTTGGTGACTAGGTATTCAGGAAGATTTCACCATAGATGGTTCATCGATGTCTGGAGAGGCAATAGATGTTTTTCCATATTTTTTTGTACCTTTTTAGTTTGCAGAGTATGTGAAAAAATGTAACATATCTTTTGACACAACCAGCATAGATGAAATTGATACATAATGTGTTTCATGTATCTCATTTTCAAAAGTATTAATCCGACCCTTATCTTATCCTATGATAGCGTGTTCTTGAAGTAGAACCATATTTATTTGAAACCTAATGACCTTTAAAGGTTGTTGATTTTGATACCCAGGTACATCTATGGAGGAGAATACAAATGGAATGTGTTTTATGACAGCATGGTTCAAATTCTCATGAGAAATGATAGGGGGATGCATTGATGAGAGTGAAGTTTCCTCATCTTATTGAAGATAAGGAATATTCTTAGGCTTTCTAGGGACAAAAAGTTCCTATGGTGGGGTGGTTGTAACATCACATAATTATTTTCAGGTATTCATATACATTCTAATTTTATGTTATTAATATCTTAAGCTTGAAAAGGAAACAATTATCAGCTAAATTTTGGAAAATATTTTAACGACTGTAGAATCCAGTTATCATATTTTAGTGATCAATTGATTTTTTTAGAGTTCCACAATGAGCTACTCTAAGATTCTGAGACCTAAAAAGTCTATGTGAAGATTGAATAAATATATTAAATATAAAATATTATGCATGAAAATTTTCAATTAAAAATAAATCATCTATGTGAAATATGATAGTTATTAGAAATTTTCGCATCCATTTTGGTAAAACATTTTAAATCTATTGAAAAAAATGATAAAATAAGAAAATAATTTATTTTTACCAAATTAAGATAGGTTTATTTTTGAAATATTTAAAACTATAAAATAAAAAGTAAAATTAGGTAATTCAACACTTAAATAAATAATCATATAAATCAAAAACTATAAATAAACAAAGAATAACTCATAAATTGAATATATACCATATCTTCTAAACTCATAGGGTTCAATCAAGATTATGCTTTGTATATTTCATATTATATTTTATATCATGACCTTATATAAAAATCATTTACATTTTTTCTAAATATAATATGTATTATCCAAATCATATCGTCCTAGAGTTTTGAATCATGGTTTATATAAATTGGACAACGCATCATAAATTGAGTAGAGATTGAGTTAATAAACAACTATTTTAGAAATGTGTGATTACCCATAGAGTCATCAATTCCATAACCAATTCAACATTCCAAAATTTAGATAGGGATGTAATATCATGGAAACCAAACATGCTATATTATACCGAAATTCTGTCTATCCTCATTTATTTAGAATTATCTTTTTGATTTTCATTATTTTTTTTCTAAAATATAACACTAGTGAATTAGTAAACCTAGAGTAGAGATGATCTATAATAACCAATTTTCTAATAAATGTTATTTGGTTATTTTGGTATTAATGATCATTTTAATATAATTCGAAATATTATAATGGTTGGTTGTCTTTGTGAGAGTTGATAGATAAATTATGGCACACTATTTATGAGGATTTATCAAATAAAAATTTCTAATTTTTTTCCTAGTATGCTACTATATCTTACCAGATTCATCTTACTTGAGGAAATTTATAATTTTTTTCTGCTTATAATTATAGACCACCTAAAACATTTTTTTATTTTGATTATTTTATCAAACCATTTTGGAATGAGTTGGTTTTGTAAAACATAAATTATATTGAAATGAAATGAAATGTAAAGACATAAACTAGAATGAAATGATGAATAGAATTACTTTAAGAAGTAAAACATTGTTTGGTGTTTTTTAGGGTTTAAAAAATATTCTACTTTGTTTTTTATTTCAATTTTATAATGAAATCATGAAATCTCATGATAAATTAATTTTATTTTATATTTAAAAATTGTGAAATCTATAATTATTTAAGAAAATACATCTACACATCCTACTATAATCATGGTTGATGAAACATGTTGGTCTATGATGTTACATCTTCTAGGACTCTTTGATGTCGATTTCGTTTCATCTATTGATTCATACCAATCCATCATGTGAAGAGATAACCAAAGAATAAAGTTACAAGACATTAAAAAAATAATATAAATATTATATATTTCATTTCATGAGGGAGATTCATAACACACATTAATTCCACTCTTATCAACCAAAAACGTAAAATATACAAAAATAAAGATTTAAAAAAACATTGACCACCCACATACTAGCCTCAGGACATCCTGCCATTATTGGGAATAAGAGATCACTTTAGAGGAATGTCGGAAACTAGGATGGGAGAAATGAAATAAAATTTATACAATAACAATGATGAATAAAGGCATAAAAGTGGAAGAAGAAGTGAGAGAGGGAAAACATTGAAAATAATAAAAAACAATAACAATTAAAAATAAGAGAAGATAATGAAGATATAATGAATATTATAAAAATAAGGAAAAAAATATAATAACAAAAAAAATATGTATTATATATTTTTAAAATAATAAAAGAAGAAAAAAAGAATCAGAACAAGAAGACACGATGGAAAAAATGTGGTGGTGGAACACATAAAAAGAGATAATGAATTCATGAATGGTTTTTAAAAATACAACTTAAATTACAGTTAAAATTAAAATAAAACAAAATGACACGAAAATAAAAAAATTAAATTGAAAATATTATTATAATTAAGAAACAATATAGAATATTAATTGATGGATTCCCTCCTCAAATCATTGATATCCAATCAAGTGGTTGGGGATCCCTGGTTTAATTTACATGGGTATGTGAGTCTCAACCTCCTACATAATGATCACCCCAAGACTAGGTGATCATCAAATAATTTAATGATTTCAAATGTTGTGAGAGAATTGTGGTGAGAAATATAAAACACTCAATAAAAAAATATTGTTGACATTTGGAATGAAATAAATCCAAATGAGGTAGTGTGGTTTTAGACTCATTCCCATGTTCATGATTTGAACATTATACATTGGCTTAGATTATGTGATAATGATGAAGTATGTGCAACAAAGTAAACAAAAGAGGTGGTAGTCACATTTGAATCCTCTAGCGTTCACATGGCCAGATTAAGCATAGAGATGTGCAATGGGGATCGTTTAGGGTGTAATGGGTGTTACAAAGTGCTCATGGGAGATTCTAGATATGGTGGAGCTTGAGTTCATGTTTCAGTGGTGCTGCCATAGTGATTATCTATGAGATGAAATTGTTGGAAAATGAACATGAGACCAATGATTGGAAGATTCAAGAAAGGCCCACGTGTCCTAGTGTAAAGAGAAAAAAGTAAATGTAACCATTAAAAATCTTTTCTAACATCAAATACATTAGGTCTAGGTTGAGAACATATAAGAATAGTTTTTGGAGTATCCATGTAGAAGCCTTTACATGTTTAGGCTCTCAGACGAACATGAAAACACAAATATTGGATGGGAAGCACCATCTTGGACCACATAGACTTTGGCCTACTATATGTACCCATAACCTATCACCAAGGGCCTAGTCATTAATTCCACTTTGACCAGGATTTCCTACGGCCCTTCATGGCTGGCCTATACTAATGGGCAAGCTATATGTATATGGGTGTTGGTTTTTAGGTCATTCCATAGTGGTACATTAATATTTGGCCCCTAAAAAGTATAAATAAGATATAAAACATTTAAATCATCTAATAATGAATTTTACAAACATAATAAAAACCTCAAATTAAAAAATATCCATTCTATTATACAAATAATTACATTTTCATGAAACATTCATAATTACCCCCAAATTAATAATGAATATTAAATCATTGGTATTTAGACAAAATATCAATTTATAATCCTTCAAAAACGTTTAAAAATATGCACCAAATAAGACTATGTGTGTAAATTATTAACATAAATTAATAAAGAAGTTAATAATCATTTACAATTTCTATAATATTCTTCAATATTTCACTAATCTCTTAACAACACACATTATAACTGGTGGATATATATATATATATATATATATATATATGAGAGTGGGTGATTTCTAAATCCAACAATGTGAATATTAAATCATGGAATAATTAAAAGATATATATGTCTGTCAACATAAAAATCATGATAACATAAATGGTGTGAATAATATATATAAAAATTGAAGATTGAAATGAGAGGATTATATCATAAGATTAATGCTTCAAAGGAAAGTGTAATAAACATAAAATATAAAATAATAAACATAATGCGAGGATAAACCCCAAGACATCATAACAAACTGTAATAAAGAAAAAATCACATGGACCATACATGGTATCTCTGGAGATGAAAATACCACCCAATTTCATATTTCCCTATAAGAGTGTACCCTTTATATGAATAGATTTACATGTGCCACATAGATCATGTAACATAAGATCCTATGTCATATTTAAAATCCCACATTTATAAAGTGTGGGTTTCACACTATTAATTACCTAAAAAATGAATTATAGTTATTTTTTAATGAAAACCCATAAATGAAAATATATTTGAGTATTAAAAATAAAATAATATGGAATGGAAACTTATAAGATGATTTGAACGTCATAGTTAGTGTCTATAAATGTCCGTGGATGTATTTAATGATAGAGGAAGGTGTTATATCATTATTTTAGAATCCTTTATGAAGTAAATAATGTTAATAAAATTAACTCAACATATATAATTGAGAATAAAAAAACATGTTACAGAATGAGATCCTAATTGGAAATTATGATGGTGGGGACCACATTCTTCAATAGGATTATTCTTAATTATTGGTAGATGGTCTATATATCTTTGGAAACTCTATAAGATTTATATTTACTAAAAAATTGATAGTTAATTAATTCTAAATGGCTTTGTAGTAAATATTAAATTGAGAATGTGTGGGTATTTTTATGAAATTGGGTATTTTTGGTATTAATTATTATACATGGGAATTATACATGTAGTTAGTTATAAGATTAAAACAATCAGACTTCTAATTACTTTCCCATGTTTGTTATTAATGTGATGTTTTTTTATTTTAAAATCAAAAGAACATAATTTATTTAATTGATTATATTTTGGGGGAGGTTGGAATTTATTTTAATCGAGTTTTATTCTTACGTCACATAAAATATATACTATTTTTTTTAAAATTCATTATCCATATGAAAAATTAAACTTATCACATTACAATAAATTATATTAATTCATAATACTAATAAATGATGATATAGAACCATTATTTTATTCTATAATTTTTTAATTGTTTTTTCATAATACCTACTTATATCCGGACCATATTTAATTTTTACCCAAAATTGTCTACTCTACCATTAAATTATCAAAATTAACCACTCAATAATTCAGAAAATATTATTTTAAAAATATAATATCTTTTTATAAATTAATATTATAATATTTATTTAATTTATATTTAAACTATAACATTTTAATACAATTAAAAAAATTATTTAAAATACATACATTTTATTTAATATGAGTAATTACATTTTTATTTTTCTCCTATTTTAATTTTCATGTGTTTGATAAATATATATATTTATATATTTTAGGAAGATACATTATATGAAATTATTAATCTCGTTAATTCGAATATATCTTCTAAATTTGTTATCGTGATAGTCATTTTAGTGAAACAAACTATATGCACAGTGATTACAATTCTATGTTAGTGAAAATATATACATATTATTTTTTAAAAAAACTAACACACTATAAATAATAGGAAATAAAATTTTAATGAAAATATTAAAATATTAAATATTTGATTTTATTGAAAAAATGTGACATATAAATTGTAATTAGAACTTTTCCTTTTAATATATACATATACTTTTTGTAAAAACCCATTAAAAATTAAACGAATTGTAATCTAATTAGCAATTCATAACGAAGTATTGTGTTCAATGAGGGAATGTTCGATAATAATTCGTCATATGATTACAATAAAATGATAAATAGAAATATATTACAACATAGGTACTTTAAAAATTTGTATCATGATATGTAAACACTAATAATCAATTAGTTCCTATGATTTTCTCATATAATAAATTAATATAGTTAGAAAGCTATATATTTCAAAAGAACCATGAATTTGGTAATATATTTTACAAATACAATTTAACAATGAAAAAAAATTACTAATATTCTAAAGAAAAAATAATAAATGAAACATGTTTGAAGATCAATATGTACCAAAATACATTGTTTATATTTAAAAAAGAATCAATGAAATCATTTTAACATTTATTTATTTAAATAAAATATTTATTAAAATCGGGGATATTACAATGTTATTTTTGAAAGGTGACTATTTCTATATGTATTGATCATGAAATGGTTCTTGTATATTATATATGATGGAGGGTGGTATCGATTTATAAATTTCAATTTCATTTGATAATTATTTATTCTATTGATAAATGATTATATGAATTATGTAACAATAAGATATTCCATTGTATGTTATATATAACTGAACACAAGTGATTAATATGATTTTCCATTATACCATCATGGGTTTTAAATGCATTATATTATTTTTAAAATGTTCTCATAGAGTTAATTAGACTCTAAACTATTGTTATCTTTTATATATGATCGCAGAGGTTATCATTTGATAGTGAAAAATTTATCAAGGGATTTCTTGTTATATAATGGATAATGGGTTTCCTTTCTTTTTATATATAATATTGAGCATTTTTCTGACCTCATGTTGTCAAAATTATTTCACAAGGCTTTTGGATGATAACCTATATAAGAAATTTCAATGTTATAGTTAAGGATTATTATATTTAATGAGACATGTGTTATATAAATAGCACAAAAATTAAATATTTTGAAATTAATTTATTGGGAATATGTAATCAAAATTGATTTTTACCATTTATTTATGCAATGTTTTTACAAATATAATCCAAAATTATCAAAGAAGTTTAGGAAGGATTTATATCATTACTATCAATCTCATCATTATGGTTTTTATGCATATGTTGTTATAGTTGTCATCAAACCCAATGTGTATATAATACATATCAGGAACTAGATCTTGGAATTCATGTATAGGCAGTTATATATTTTCCATGATATTTATTATTCATGTTAACATTTAATTATTTATATATTATATAATTCATTTTCTATTATAATAGTAATTTTAATAATTTTTCTTTTATTTTTTTCCACTTTTCCAATTATATAATTATTCATAAATATTGTTTCTTAAATAATTTCATATTTTAAATTATTATTCACATGAAATATTACTTTATGTCTTTTCATGGTTTAAAAATAAATATTTTCCATCTATTATTAATAGTATGAATTTACACACCATTTTAATGTGGAAAAGAATGATCCATGGTTAATTATTTAAAAAAATTACAAAATTATATTTCAATTTTATTTTAAATAAAATAGAACCATGGATTTTTTTTTAAAAAAATTAAGAATAATTATATTTTCCAAATTATACTAATTTATCACTTAATTAATAATATCATTTTTATTAAATTATAAATTTAAAATTATTGAATTAAAATGGACACAATGAAACACATTAATAAGATAGAATAATATTGCGAAAGAATGTAATCGAACTATATTACAAATGATTTCAAAAAATATCATTTATTTATTTCTAATTATAGAGAACATAATCCAATATAATCATTAATATCATAAAACATACTAATTCAGATCCAATATCAATTTTCTCTGTGATGGGATCGATCTTGTTGTGTTTTCTTATAAATAATAAAGTGATTGAAATTTACAAAATGGAGAATAAAAACTATCCATGATATTTTACCATAAACTATTTGTAAATCGAGTGAATAATTTATAGTCTTTTGTTTTAAAACTCTGAGAAAACAACAAAATCCCCATAGGTTATTTATATATCTTTCAATATTAGTTTATGCTTATTATGTGGGATTCAAGAGTAATATTGGTTACAAAAATAGGAAAAGATATATTTTTACCATAATTAATGGATAGAAAAAATTGTTAATTAATTATTTTCCAAATAATGTGGGAGATAACTTATCAATAATCTTGGCTCTAATTTTTATTCAATATTCTTTGAATAATATTTATATAATCTTGTGGGCCTTAAAAATGATCAGGATATTTTTTTTCTATATTTATTTAACAATTCTATTAATGTTTTTCAACCAAAATATATTCATTCAACCATCACTTACATAATTATTACATCATTTTATGGAATATGTATAAAAAATATAAATAAATTATTTCATAATGTTTCATAGAAAATGGGTGTTAAATAATTATAATAAAAATAATATCCTATGTTTTTGAAAAACATATAATCAATTTCCACTTCTAAACTGAACAAAATCCGTTTAAAATTAAATAATACATATTTTTCTAAGAGAAAGTACTGGTGTTCTTGTATTTTGGGGCATATTTTAGTTTCATTATAGTTATTATATGTCATTTAAGTTGAATAATTGTTTTCTAGTTTTTGTAAAATCACATGATTTTCTATATGAAATATTTATTTATAGATATAAGGGTAAAAATATAGTTTCTCCAATAATTTGTTTTCGTAAAAAATAATGGTATTTTACATTGTGTATTGATTCATAAAAATATAATGAAAATTTAATTTCATAATTTTTTGTTATTTATTAATTTCTTGTGGAGGAATGATTTAAATTATGTTTTATTTATTAGAAATATTATTCTTACCAATAATATTATAAAAATTCACATTTGATATAAATATATTGATATGTATGTTTAATTGATTCTCTTAAAATGGGGTCCTCTATTGGTTATTGAGAGTTTTCTAGGGAATGTGGAATTTATGGTGATTAGGTTTGTTTATTTAATAAATTTTTTCATGGTAATTATAAATTCATTAAAATAATATATTTCTTAAATATTATATATCTTATATTTGGAAATTAAATTCATCTATAAAAAGTAAAAACAATAAACATCAAAATTAAATGAGAATAACATCTATCAAAGGTATAGTTTTTGGTTAGTCATAGTGGAAATTTTTTATGAAAAAAACATCTATTTGTTTTAAGTGAAAAATCCTGAAATTCCTTATGAATTAATATTATATTTTCATTCTATAATATAATATTAATTAATGGATATGATATATATGGTTTTAGATAACTTTTTGAAATATTTTAAAATCATTTTTGATAATAATTTCCTTAAAATAAACTCTTTATAAATCCATTATTAATTAAAATACCATTTTAGTTTATTAAAGGTACTAATTTTTTTTGATTCCTTGAATTTTATTATCATATTAATGGTATAGTTGTTATTGTGGAGGTATAATTTTTTCTAACTCACACTCTCTATAAAAATTATGTTTTTAAAATTAGAATCATGAACTTTAACATATATTTTAATGATCCTCATAATGAGATAAATATATACTATCAATTTTACCGGCAATGAGATCATTACCTCTCTAGGATTTGGTTTCTCTTTATTGATCATTAGTGGTAGGTAACTAATAGTTAGGTGGTAGTGGTTGAGGCATGTTGGAAAAGTGGTGTCCATTTGATATGTGATCATATTTCTAAGGAAAGTAAATATTTCCCACCCACATCATTGGGATAGGAAATATTCTGGGCTAGACATGTGTTACATGAAATATTTGGATGATTTTATCAGATGAAAATAGAAAATTTATTAACACCATGTTGGGACATGATGTAGAAAACTTAAATATACTTCATTATTTCATCAAATTTATGAGATTAAATCAATAAAAAATGAATTTTAAGAAGTCTTGGATAATATGAAGTGTCATAAGGAGGTTCTAGTTGTCACTACAAAACAACTAAAATAATCTTAAGGTTCTTATGAAAAATTGTGAAACCTGATTTTTTGGAAAAATACATCAATTACACTAATAAAAAAATCCTATATTCAACAAAACCTTTTTAGGATAATTTTGGATTTTTTTAAAGAAAAAGTATTCACTTATAATAAATGGTTTTTGGGGATTTTTTTTGACTTTTAGTATAGTCAAAAATATATTATATACATTAATGTTGGCATTATAATACCATGGTATAGAATCTAACAACTTAATTTGACAATGATATGAATTTTTATTCCTAATAAAAGAGTCCAATATAATAAATAAATTGTTTAATATAAACTAATAAAAATATTTCTATATATTTGTTGACAAAATTAATTGAAAAGAATGTCTATGAAATTATGGATTATAATTGAATGAATAACATAAAGATAATATTATTTAATAAAATGAATTTTTTTATGGAAAATGTTTCATTTAAATGGTTTTAAAATAGTTATTTAAATTATTATTGGAATAAAAGTTACACTCCTCACCTGATCTGAATTTTAAAGGTTATGAAAATGATTAATCATTAATGTAATTTAAAAACATCATTAAAAAATATACATTTTTTCATTAATTAAGTGATTTTTAAATTAATAATAATAGCTAATGAAAATTATAATAATATTTAATAAATATAAATTTGATATGTAATGTGGACATGCTAAAAATTAAGGGTATAACGAGAGTTATAAAAAAAGTAATGGTAATATCCTCTTTACAAGTGATTATAAAATGTAATGAAATAATTTTATATGAATTCATTTAGTGTATGAAAGAGATGTTAATAATTATTTTAATTTTTTGGGTATATATTAAAATTTTTAATTAATTTAATGTCATTTGGCATGTAATTTATGAAAATTTTCGAGATTGTAAGAAGAATAACATAATTATAAGAGTAAAATTATTTAATATAAAAAAATTAGTGATTTCAGGAGTTTATGTAAAATATAATTAAAAAATTTAAATTCATGACATATGATATATATATATGATATATCTATAATGGGTAAAGTGAATTATTATTTGTGGTACTAGAATATTAATTAAATAATCTATAAATGAATATAATAATGAGAATAATAATGATATTAATGTTTTAATGGAGTGAGAAAATATTTCAATAATAATATTCAGATTATATAAAGATCTACTTGAACTACAGGGGTAGGAAATAAAAGGAATAAAGGCATAAACATTGTTAAAATAATGGGGTGGTCTAATTTTTTATAAAATCGTAGAAAAGGATGTGAATATTGGAAGATATATTAAATATATATTGGTATAGTTTATATGTGTTGAACATGACATATGATTGAAATATTTGTGTTGTGGATTCTATCATTTGGTATGCGAAAAAACCCAAATCATTTCCCATGAATTTATATCATAATTCAATGATCTAGGGATATATAAATATAAGGATAGATTCCAATTGTTATAATGAAATGTTGAAGGGATGTTTATAATAACATAATAGATAATCCATTATTGGGATGTCTTAAATCATTGATTTTGATCCTTAAATTTAAGGAATTATATCATTAAAAACAACAAATTGATGAATATAATATGTGGTTATATACAATTTTCAATAATGATTATGGTTATATAAATGTCATTACCTAAATGATTATCTATTCATATTCACCCATAGTACAAGGTAAGGGGTTATTTATGACATAAAAACACTAATATAAATGGTTATTAAAAACAATTTACATGCTACTTATCCCCCACAACTATTTAATCATAGTATATTGATTGAAAATTGATAATTTTATTATGTATATTTTATTTTTGTGAGAATAAATATATAAAATAATTCAGTGTGTTTGAATTTAATAGATTCCCAATCGTCCTCTTAAATAATAATATTACAATATATATACAGATGGATTCTATGATTAATGAAGTGGCAATTGATTTAACTATGATGGATTTATATGAAATAATATCTAGATATATATTCCACTCACGACATTTATAGATAATTATTATATTCCTTTTGAGTATTCACCAATACTTCATGGTTACATAGACAATTACTGAATTAAATGATAAAGGATCAATTAAATAGTTGACTAACCTAGATGAATCATATTCAACTAAATGTACAAAGATTTTATTGGATATCAATGACGGATGTCCATAAATATGGAATGAATTGTAAAATAGATGGATGTTCCTTATCCAATGAATATTGGTAATGATATGATGAATTATAGTTTTTAATAAAAGGTGATGACTCATCCATGCATGGTCTAAATAAGACGGGTATGATAGCCTCGTACCTGATAGTAGAGATCTTGTGCTGATAAAACAAAAATTGCATTACAATATTAAATTATGATAAACGTGATTCAATTTTAATGATACACAATATATATTATCAAAAAATATGGGATCCCATTAATAACCAATTAACATTAAGGATAATTGTTTTTAGTATTAGGAAATACTCTAAACTAACAATTTTGAAACAGTAGGAACCGGTTCCTAAAAATATAAATCCACTAAAAAAAATTTCCTCAAACCTCTTATCCTTTTTAGGGATAACATACTAATAACCATTCATCAAATCATGAAAAATAATACAAATAAAAAGGGTGACCTTAATGGATTAGTCAGTACAAACACAATCACAAACAATTAAATGTCATCAGTTGAGATTAAGTGATAGAAATGGTATGATTTCAAAATAAAAGTGAATTAGCATTATATTATAGAATTAATACACATCAAATCATGTTTTATATATCAAGAAACATTGTATAAATATTCAATATAAGATAATAATCGTATAATTCAATAATAATGAGCCATTTGAAAGCAATCCATATGTAGTGGATATATTCTAACATGTTCCCTGCATAAAAAAACACCTAATAGGATAAATAAGGTCATATTTTATTAAAAATTATTGTGATTTAATTTTGGGATCCATAATAGGTAAGATAATACTAAAAATTAAAAATATGTGAAAAAATAGATGAAAATAAATGATAAGGGTTTATTATATTAGGATCATTTAATTTCTTAAAAATAAATTCTACCATAAAAAATGATTATTAAAAATAGCTTGAAAATATACCTCTTTCCACTTCGTATCAATTGAATCATATGTCCAACAAGTGAATTACACCAAATAAATAATTTAATATCATAGAAATAATTATTTTTTTATATAACATGTCAATGTAGAGTTATAAACACATCATAATATAATACAAGTATATAACATAAATGTATTACCCAAAGAAGGAGAATTTGATTAGATTAAAACATAAAAAGTAAAATCAATGAATTTAGAATTAATCAATGTGGTGAATGTGGGAAAAACATTCAATACAATAAAAATTTGAAAATAATAATTAAATCATATTAGATTCCTTTTAAAAAATGATATTTAGATAATTTAGTCACTGAAGATGTGTGGTGATGTTGTCTATGTTCGAGAGCATATCACACTCTCGAAATCGAATCTAGGGTTTCTTTCCACAATGATTTTGACCTTGTCTAAAAAATTCACTCCTTCGATGATTTTTATTAGCCTGTTGATAAAGGTGGGTGTTAGATATGGCTATATGAATTCAGCGGCTCCGATTAGGGAACCATTGAATCCTCAAACCTCATTGAAGATCAATGATTTTGGTATTTTGGATTTAAATAAAGAGAATACACTGGTGAATGATATGGATTGCTTTTTATTTTTGTGTTTGTTAAGGTGACACTAACTTTTATAAGATATTACTGAATGGTTCACTAGTTGGGGTTGAATCAAACCCTAGGCTATTTCAGAACAAAAATTATTCATGTAAACTATAGATTTTTTCTCCAATTAATGTGCATTAAAATTTGTAGATGCATGAAGATATAATGAAACAACATCATCAGTTTTGGGGATTCGGTAATTGACACATTTTTTTCTCCCTGTATGATTTTTTTTCCTATTAATTTGTGTTTGAGTTAGATTTAATTGAAATCCTACTATTTTTTTCTTGTTACCACTATTTTGGGGGTCCTGAGGTTTCAAAATTTTCACCCATGGATTAATCCTTTGCATACTTGGAATACAGTTTCCCAGTCAAGGATTTGTGTCAAGGGTTTGAATTGGGTATTTTGGAACCCAAGTATACATGAGAATATTTCATTGGCTGATGGAACCCCAATTATGATTGACATGGAAACAATATCGGTCAAATACATTATCTTTTCTCATATATTCGTATAATTTTATATGTCCATACATATAGTGAAGACTATTTTCTTTGATTATTAGAGAGTCTAAATTTGATAGTGACATTGAATTTGAACATATACCAGATTTATGTATTCAATTATCATCTATTGAACAGGTTAAAGATAATTTTCATAGAGCAATGTGATGTTATAATTGTATGAAACAATGACATATTTTTTATAATTGTATGTTTAAATTCCCATCTCTTTGTGATTCTTCTAAGACAATTCATATGAGTATGTTTGACACAATGAAGGGGGTTTCCCTGCCTTATAAGATTACAATGATTCCTAGTAATTATTTTTCACAAAATAAAGGGTCTCCCTCTTTCCCTAATGTGGTGGTTAGAAATATTTCAGAGGGTATCCCTGGTAAGTTGGCTTATAGTGGAGGTGATTTGAATGATTATACCAGTTGACGAATATTAATATGTTTCAATGGTTGACAAATTTATATATGGATTGATTCTGATAGTCATGATGGTTAATATGATGACCACATGTTCTTATTAGAAGAACAATTCTTATCCAATGGAAAATTGGATCATGGCCCTTGGAATCGAGGAAATAATATTGTGGTTAGGAAGGAGTTGGCAATTTTTGATGTATTACAGGCATTTATAACTTCTCCCACACATACTCCAAATTATATTGAGCATGTTGCTTCCAGGCATGATCCTTCTTCTGTCCCAATTGATTTGGGATTCCCCCATTGTTAATCACATGTTGATGTTTCATCCCTTGTTACACTGGATGCTTCTAAGGAGCTTGTTCTTTCTCTAGGGTGTACATCCATTTTTGTAAACTGTGTTCCTGCTCTAATTACATATGTTAATGTGAGAGTTACTCCTATTTATGATGCCATAATGGTTATTTTTAATGATCATGTTCTGTTAATTCTATTTTATTATTTGAAGATGATACTAGTCTAGTTTTATTGCTTTATATTCATATGATCATGGGCTGGATGTACATGTAGTTGATACAGAGATTGTGACACCCTCACAAACACCCTTGCATGTGGGTTTCTCTAGTACTAGTGCGGTGATGAAAAAAATTAATAAAATAGAGTCCATGAACTCTCCATACATTGATGAGTTATATAGGGAGTTTCACAAAAGGAAAGGTAAAATATCACTATTAGAATTAGTGACTAACGTCTCTATTTCCAAGAAGTTCACTAACATGAAAACAAAGAAGACCTTATCTAAGGAAAGCTTATTTGTTGGTGTTGTTGAAGTAAATGATGAGGATAGTTCTCCTTTGGTGGATGAGCTACATACTGACAATATTGATGATGATACACTATATATTGATGATCATGTCGGAGTGTGGAAGACCCAAAAATAATAGTGGGGGGGGGGGGCACAGAAAAAGTCACAATAGATTTTGTGGACATGATGTTAGACATAAATCATGACCATGAATGTTTTTTTGGGGTCTATTATAAAACATTTACCCTACATTTCCTCTATGTAACCACAACATTAATTATATAAAAATTTTCAAGGGTCTAGAAGATTCTCCACGGTC
Source organism: Viscum album (assembly GCA_963277665.1). NCBI lineage: Eukaryota > Viridiplantae > Streptophyta > Magnoliopsida > Santalales > Viscaceae > Viscum > Viscum album. The sequence goes on along the minus strand of OY728127.1, from coordinate 1,510,230,259 downwards.
TACCATATTTGTTATAATCAATGAAAATGTGATACAACATAATTAAATGAAATTAATGTATGAAATATTATACCATGTGCTCATATATGGTACTTATATCCTTTAAAACAATTATAATTTCACTAAATTAATATTTTCCTTATATATTAATATTTTATAGTATAATTCCAAAATTGATAAATCATTTATTTCATCTATTTATGTGATATATTAAATAAGATAAGTAGTTATGTTCATATTAGGTCATAAGTCCAAGAAATCATCAGTAGATTAACAATTGATAAATAAGTCATCATTACATAATTTCATGAATAATGACCATTATATTATTATCATTTATATATAGTGATTATACTATTACCAAACAATTAATTGTTTCTATGTTAAATGAATTATGTTATAATCTTGGTTATTTTAGGTCATATATACGATTGAGAAATATTTTACATTTTGAAATAGATAGAGGAAAATAAAGTAATTATTGTTTTATATTTAATGAATGATTATTATACAATAATTATGATATTATTTATTTAAATGCACTTATCTTTATCAATTATGTGACATGTTCATTAAAAATGAGGTTGTTCGCTTCATAGAGGTGATTAGGCTGAAGAAAAAATAAACGATATTATTAAATTACAATGGACGGTAATGAAAGAATATATATAAATTAATATATTAAAAAATTTAAAAAAATATATTTAATATTATATATAAATATTAAATATATTAATATTACAATTTTTTAGAGGCGTTCATAGAAAACATACAACATAAGTTTGTGAGGCTACAGTCTTCCTGGAAAATTAATAATTTTTTATTTACAATTAGAAGTAAGAGTCGATGGGTATTGTCAATTACATTTACAATACTATATATTAATATATTAATCACATTTTCGAATATTTTTTTTGAAAATTATTTTATGTTTGTAGAAGATGATATAAAACTAAATGATTCGGTTAAATATTATACCACTTCTTCAGAAAACAACCTTATATATACACATTAATCCATATATGGATGGTATTATACATAGATAATATCCTATATATACGGTTATGGTAGTTTTTATTATTTTTTAGCTCTTGGTAGAGCAAGAGTGCTCAAAATGTGCAAGGAAGAGAGGAGAGGTGGTTCCAATTTATACGTGTGGGAAAATAAACTTTATGAATTTGATAATAGATAAAATAATATATATATATATATCATTATCAGTACAATTGGAAATAATTAATCATATATTAGATTATAAGATTTCATAGATTAGAGAAAAACTCTAAAAATAACATTAATAATTTTTTAATATATTTTTTATCCCTATCTTGTTCGGAAAAATATTTAAATTGATTATTACCACAACTTTGAGAACAAAACGTTTTAACATGATATGATAATAATCTGACTAAAAGTAAAAGGATTTTCTAACTATGTTGGAAATATTTTGACACCAAATTTGGAAATTTTTTTATCTGGACCAGTTTAATAAGGCCTAAGAAGTTTCTTTTAAAATAAGATCATAAAAATCATGAAAATACATTTTTATGAAATTACACAATTTAAGAGTATGAGTAATTTTCACATGAAGTAAATTAATCAACAAGAATAACAATTTTTTTAAGTAATAAAAAATCTAATGTTTTATGATTTTTATCAAAAACCAAAAAAATAATAGAATCTTTATAATATGACATAAAAACATATAAATGTAGTTTTAACTTTGAATTTATTGAATATTTTGTTATAAAAAGACATGCTTGGGTTCCAAAATTTTATGTAATGTTCTAAAATAAATTATTTTACTATTAGAGTATATATTTAAAAAAACACCTAACAAGATAAATGAATGTTTTTATATAATTTTAACTCATATGTACTTAGTTTTTGAAATAGGTAATCCGGTTTTAATGCTAAATGTTGTAATAGTGTATGATATTTTTACTATAAAATATAAAATAATGTAGTACCTATTAAAAAATATTACATATGATGACTAAATGTATTTTTCCAATTTAAATAAATTCAAATCAATGATGTTGAATATTTTCATTTAATGTTTTACCTTAAAATCGAAATGAAAAATAGTTTTTAAGAAAAATTCCTTTTTATGAATAATTATTTGTATACTAGATTCATGTTAAATATTAAATCATATTGAATTGATAGTATATTTATTTTTTAAAAGGAAGTAACTGAAATTGGAGACTAATCTAGAATATAGTGTGACTTTACAAATATTTAAATAGAAAAAACTATATTCAATTAAAAACAATATCGGTAATTAGTTGTTGAAAATTAAAACATTTGAAAAATGCTCAAAATTTTATCCCAATATTATTTTGTCATTGTATTTGAATAATGACATCCTTTTTGTTCAATAAAATTTACAAAAGTAGTAATAATAAAATATATTATATACATAAAAAAGTAATAAAAAATATTTGTGAAAAAATTATTTCAATGAATTAAATGACCTTATTGAATTTACATTTGTTACAATATTAATTAAATATATAATAATTTATTAAATCTAACATAAAATATACATATAATTTTTGATAATTTCTCAATAGTGATAAAATTAACCAATTATGATTAAGATATAATATACACATAAAATAGTTTTACAAATTATATTTCTTTTACCATGAATATATTATATCATAATTTCTAACTTGTTAATAATCAATAAATTGATTATTGTTAAATTTTTTATAGTTATCGATTATATATATATATTCTAATATAGTTATTTGTATTCACACCCACATTTTCAGTGTTTCTGTTGTGACATCCAAATTTATATATTAATTCATAATTGTTCATTTAAGCCTAGTGTATTATGTTATATATTATATCAAATATACTATCTTTGTAATATATAGGGTATTAAATTTTCCACCATTTAATAAACTATGTCCCCTAAAATCAAAATTTATAATGATAAAAAGGAGTTTTAAAAGTGAAAAACCAAATTTGACAACCTACATTTTAAAAAGGATTAGTAAATAATCATCTCGAAAAGATAGAAAGAGAAATGTGAACGTCATCTGGAATATCACAGAACTCGGATTCAAAAGAAGAGAACATTATTGTAATGAAAAAATATTGAAATTAAACAAAAAATAACATCCAATAATGGTGGAATGTGACAATTATAATTGATTACATTAACGTGAATAGTAATTATAATATTAATGACCACACACAACTAGAAATTAATGTATTTTGGATGGTTAATTTGAAATGATATCCCATTGTAAATAATTATTTCCGACAGGAACACATCACAAATAACATGTAGTAGAAAATGATGCGGAAAAAAGTGTTTTTTAGTAGATGATGTTGGGGAAAAAATATTTCACATTGCAATGTATCCCATCAAAAATTGTATTTTTACAATATAAAAGACCCATATGTAATGGGATGATCCACCTATTGAAAATAAGTATTCATGAGAGGTGGATCCTCCCATAAAAAATAAGTAAAGATAATTAATAAAAAATATAAAATATAAAAAAAATTTATACTTAAATGATAAAATAATAATATAATATTCTCATTAATATAACAATTTCTATATATATAACTGTAAATATATGTATTAATAAAATTATTAAAAAAATTACGTACAGTCAAATGTTTTTAAAAAAATACATCAATCATTACGGGTCATCTACAATAGGTGGGGGAGGGAACTTTATCCATAAACAATGATTCATAAATCTAATTCACTGTATCATCTGTTCATGTGGCTACTCATTCTATACTTTCATCAAATCCTACTCCTGTTGTAGTTGTTGATAGAGATCGTCCTCCTCCCAAAACCGAGACTCTATTGGATCACAATGATCATGCAACTACCCCTCATTCTATATTGGAAATGATGATAACACTTCCTGAGCTCCCCATGATATGGCTGATGACAACACAACAATACCATAATAAATCATGGGAATTAATCATGGGATGATCCAACAACATATCCTCTCTCAAAGGAATACTGTGTAATAACCCAAAATTTTATTAATTGAAATACCTCTAGATCTAATTAAATTTCATATTATGTACAATTTTTATATAAAATATGCACTACTTTGGTTTTAGGATTTTGGATTTTTAAAATTCAGTTAATAATTGTGATTGTCACTAATATAGCCATAGAATAGAGATCGTATTATTAAAATAAATATAGGGATTTATCAAATCCAATTTAATCAGAATATATAAGAGATGTCCTCATCTAGTAGAAATTCCCCATATGAAGCCCATATTTTTGAGCTTATAAAAAAGGTGGAATCATTGGGAATTGATCTTGACCATGCCCAAGCCATGCATCAACATGTAATTCTCAGACGAAACTACCTATGGGATAAGTGGAAGCTGATAAAGATTACACCCGAGCGATGTTATCCGAGTCACCCCATGAGTTTGTCACCATCGCTGTAATGTCTTGTGTTTTTTAACCAGGTTAAAATATGAAGGTTTTGTATTTTTTGGGTTTATTGAGAGGTCAGTTTTTAAACCGAGTTCCATAATTTTATTCTGAGTGTTGGAACACCTGAAGGTGTCAATTTTGGACTTTCGTAATTAACCGATAATTTTTAGCAGGTGTCTCGATGAGTCTTGGGAGCACCGGATCCAAAAAATTTCACTTTAATGAATCTGCATCGACAACACAATGATGCGGTCCAACCCATGCAGTTTACCCTATTTAATAAAATATTTAAATTAATTAAATTAGATTATATGAGAGATTGTGTTTAATAAAAAAGAATATTTTAATAATAATAATAATGAATTTATTATTATAATTTTGTTTATTTAATTAAATTAATGTTAAATGATTTTAATTGCATTATTAATGGGGAGTAATACTTATTTGAATTTAATGAGGATTTTGGGTATCTCAAAGAAACAATTAATTAAATATGAAGTTTCATATTTAATGAAGGAGCATTTTTATTAAATAGTGGTGTTGGGTTATTTCAAAGGATTGAGTAATAATAATGATTTTATTAGTATTACGGTTCTATGAGTGTTATAATTATTGATAATTATGGTTATTATTATTATAAATATTAATAGTAACTAAGTGGGGAGTTTGTTTTTCTCAAAGAAATGCATCCTTTTAAGAAGGATTAATTTGGATGTTTCAGATTAACTGACAAATATTTATTTAAAGTTTAGTTAATGAAAAAACATTTTATTAAATATAAATGTTATAATAATTAATGTTATATATTTATTATTTAAATTGTATTTAATTATTGTTTTAAGAAAAGAACTAAGGGTAATTACTCCCATTCTCCTTCAATAGACGATACACACAACCCCATCTCCCTATATGAGGCACGCTACCCCCCTTCCTCAAATTCTAGCTAGGTGCGCAACCCAATCAGAAAAAGGACCTCCTCACAACAGCGGGGATTTTCTCCGATGGACAATCTCCATAAAGACCTCCATGGAACGATCTACTCTCGGCCAGCAACAGTGCACGAGGGTCTCTTCTCCCACAACATGTTGGACCCAGCCTCCCCTCTATACTATGGCTAGACCACACTCCAAAATTCCTTCTCCCTACTGCGTGACCGACACCAGACACACGATATCCCTCCTCACTGCCTCGTCATGTGACTCCCACTTAGCTACGACCAGCATTTAGCCGTGACCAGCAGCATGCGACCCATGATGTTTTTGTCTGTAGCGTATGACACCTCCCTCTTCTGAGATCTTATTCCATGAACGATTCCATTTTTATTCTCCATGGGTTTTGTACGATTCGTCGAGGATGTGCGATTAATGTATTAGGTCTCTCTTGTTAGTAATCTGGAATCTACTACTGAAGGTGAGTCAGATGGGTTCATTTTCATTCGTATCCATCATTGAGGAATGGTTTAGACACCTATATTGTTTTTTTTCATAATAATAAATTATAAAAATTAATTTGAGTCCATGGAATATAAATGTTGGGGTTTAGGCCTTGTTGCATTGGTTTTGTGTTTTCCATTATTGTTTTAGTGAATTTTTGTTTTTTTTGCAGGTCGCGCACATGTGTCTAAATATATATACATATATATATACATTTTTACACATGTATATATATAAATATATATGTTCAAATCGTTATGTGTGTGTGACCGCATGGTAATTGCAATTGATTTCAACAGATAATGACAAAATACTACTTTTTAAAATGATGCCACCACTATGTAGGGTCCCAAATCCCCATCAATTTATTTAAGAATTATAGATTCTATAAATAAATTGAGAGTGTGAGTTTCATTGATTATGATATGTCTATGCATGGCCCTTTTGATATTTTTAAATGATGCCTCCCACGTGAGATAAATGAAGACTTGGACATGTGTTGATTTTAAGCATATTTTGCTAATTTGGTTAAAGTGTTATGATTCAATATTTATATGATTTGAATGGGAAGAATGGGTAATAGGATAATTAATTGGATAATTAATTATCATGTTATAATTTGGAAAATAAATTGCATCAATTACTGATTATTGAGAATATTAAATATTTGAAATGTTCAGAATATAATTTGGAAACTGGTAATAATTAATGGATGGATAAATAATTACAGGACAAATGGAAAATGGTTAATTAATTGAGGATTGATTAAAGAGATAATATTTAATTAATTAATTATTGAATTAATTAATTATAATGAATTAGATTATTATTGTTAATTATTTGTTTGTTACGACTGTTGGACATGGGTACCTTTTGATGCATGTTAGATTTCAATGAATTAGGTTTTCTTGGATGGAGTTTTATTCTATTATGAGATGTTGTGTGAGATGTTTGTTAAATATATGGGATTTTTTCATAATGTTTTGTGATGATTATGACATGTATGTAAATTATTAAGACCTGGACGAATCACTATTTGAGTGGATGGGTTCAGACTTGTTAAAGAATTTGGATAATTAAATGTTGAGTTAATAATTTATTTTTCCTTCTAACAATAATTAAATTTTAATTAATTATTTACTATTAAAATGTTGAATGGTTATTTAATGGTTGACTTTTTACGGGCGATTCATGTTGTTAATAAGTTGTTGAATTAATTAACGGATTGGATTAATTAATTTATGAATAAATTAATTGATGGATGTTGGGTGTTAGACATGGAATCCTACACAAATGATAAATTTATATGTATTATTGATAAAAGGGTTGTGAGATAGGGACTGATGGTCCAAATACTCATGAGGTGCTAGATATGGTGTTCTATACCAAGCTTGTAAGGAAATATTCTTTTATGGGTCAGGGACTAATGCTCTAAATACCCATGGGTTCTGAGACAAGGACTGACACTCTAAATACTCCTGAGGGTTCTAGATATGATGTTCTACACCAATTAATTGACATTGTACTGTGGGTCCAATTGGTCACACATGAAATGAATTAATTTTTTAATGAAAACTATTGTGACATTATGATTTTTGAAATGAATATGATAAAGGGTTAATACTTATCAATGAATTGGGTGAATCACTATTAGTGGGTGGGCCCAGGAGTGAATCAATATTTTTTTAGTGGATGGGCTCAGATATAGTATATATAAGAAAATATTGAATATATTCTGACGCATTTTCCAAGACAAAGCACAATCTTGGAGTTGTTCTTAACATTGATTACATAGATGGTCTTTAGAGACATCTTTGGTGGGTGACTCATAGATGGAATTTCGAGCTCAGTCCGAATCACGAGAATTATGTAGTTCAAGGTTGTTTTAATAATTGATAAATGAAAATTATTATGTAATGACTATTGTGAATGCATGAAAAATGTATAATACAGGTTAAGACACCAGCTGAGAGATGAATTAGGTACTTGGGTATTTAGTAAAATATTACTACTTACCTTAATTATGCATGCTTTCACTGTTTAAACTATTTATTGAATGTCAGGATTAGGGGTTTTCATCAGTGGTCCCGGCCTACTGATATTTATACCTCACACCCAACTCAAGTGGCCATTCCACTGGGGTACCCGAGTAGATTCTATTTGGTTGGAGGATATTGATTTTGGCATTTACTTGGAATATATGAGAAAAGGACCGAGAAAAATCTTCAGATGCTCGAGGAGACTGCCCTCAGGGAATGGAGTCATTGTTTATTTTTTTAATAGAATGTTTAGAATCCTGTTTGGTTCATAGTTTTCCATTTTTGTATCATGACCATGTCATGTATTCATCTACTATATAATTGATGTTGGCAATTTTTTTGTAAAAGATTTATAAAATATACCTTCTACTGCTATATCATCTATTAGATTGCTTCCACGAATTATTTCAATAGTTTTTTATTTACATTGATATACCCATGTGCAACTCCGATAAGATGGTGTAGTCTCCCCACTGAATATCCTTAGACCCTCGCTACTAGTCACCAGCCTCTTGCATACGGGGAGGTGCGCTTGAGGTCATGTGGTGACCGGTCTAACCACTGGTTTAGTAGTGAGCTAGGTCGGGACATTACAATAGCACACCTTGCCCATTGGTCTTATTTGGGTGTTATAAGTGGTTATGTAACAAGAACATATCAATATGTTTATGTGAGTTATTTTTGTATATAATGAAAAATATACATTCATTGTATTATTGTTACTTTGTAAATAGTTTTTAAAGCACCAATAGAATTTTTAGTTAATATTCAACTATGAAATCTATTTTGATAATTAATGGATTTATGAATAAATTAAAATTTTAATAAAATATTGTTATTATAAAATTTATTTTTATTAAGTATAAATGATAGAAAATATTTTATGAATAAATTGAAATTCTTATTATGGTTTGAATGTTGTATTTGTCAAAAACCCATGAATTTTATATAAAAGTTGGTTATTATTTTAAAAGTGAATATTCAAATATTTAGATAATAAATTTTTTAAAAATAATATTATTTGTGGAATAAGGATTTCGAAATTATCCAACAGTGAATTTTTCATAATTTTTAGAGATAATCGAATTTTTGGGTAAAAATTAAATACTGTTTAATTATATAATGTTTTTTATGACATCATAATGACCAAATTATGATGTAATAAAATACAATATACATTATTTTCGGCCTATATTTGTTTTAAAATTTAAATACTGCGATTTTTAATTTGTTTTATTTATTTTACAATGCCTTAGTGGACCCTCCAAGACTTATAAAACATTTTAGGATTTTGAATTGATTTCTTGAGAGTGTGACTCAAATCCACATAAGAAACCCGATTAATTTAACATGCTCGACCATTTTCCATATTATTTTTTCCACTACCTTTTGGAAAGAATCATGGGAAAAAACCATGGGATGGTTTGTGGTTTTGATTAGTTTAATGTGTGGTGTCCAAAACCTAAATAATAATTAATTCCCTCTCCTTTCCTATACAAATCCACTCAACATTCTACATTCTCTTTACTCAAAGCCTTTATAGTTGGCCCATCCTCTACCCCCTCTCTCTATAATCCTCCCAAGGTTCCCCAATCTCCCAATAAACCTCCCTCACGCCTCTCCCAAGCATTTGGGAACACACTTCGATGTAAGGGATTCCATCTGTTCTCATTTTATACATGTTTCTTAATTTTGTAGCACCCATTTAATTTCAATTATAAATGATGGGGTATGATTATGAACCTCCCCAATACTTCCCTATTTATTTTTGGACGATGAAATCCCCATTTCTCTTACATTAATTACACCCATGTAGACCCTTTACCATGAAAAATTCAATTAAAATTTCTCTCTCCTCATTTACATACAAGCAAGTATTTTGTATTATGATTCCAAATTCCATTACATATATTGGTACATGTACCTATATGACCCCCCTAACATTACTTATAATGTACATATGGTGAGAAACCCATTTATCTCTCATCAACCATTTTTATAAATTGTTATGTGACGCTGTTATGTAGGAAAAATTGCATCACGCTTTTTGAAGCCAAAGTCATTGTGTAGTGAATACCTTGTCCATTTCTCTATCAAGAGTATTATCCTTTATGAACATTTAATTAATTATTATATAGTTTCATTTATAAATTTCACATTCTTTGATTTTGGATTAAATGATGATGTTTAATGAATCCATGTATTATGATCCATGTGGCACACTTATGGATGAAATGAATTTTTTAAGAAAGGTGCATCTGGATAGCACTCCAATGAGTTGGGTAATGATTAGTATAATGACATTTCAAGTGAAATTTTCATTTAACCAATCAAATTCATATGTAATGATGGTTTACATATTCTCCTTGTGCAATAAGCCTTGTCTCATATTAATACTGTGATATGTATTGTTTCCACATTTACATGTTTTGATACTCTTTCAATATCAATATTGTATGTTATTGTTTCACTTATGATCTAATAATATTCATATTTCCTTAAACGTATTTTATTTTTCATGTTATTCCTTTGTTACTCCCTTACTAGACTTTATTTTTCACCCTTTTTCTTATGCATATCCTCAGGTTTCCCTCATGCAATGCTATGTACGGGGGAATGTAGTGGTCATGTTAATGATATTATCAAAAAGGTTTCCGACTTTCAAGTTTTAAGTCATTAGGTAATGGTCCTAAAACCCAAATACACTATACCCCTTGATCATTTATGTATTATCATGTGAAGAGTTTATGTTATAAATCAGGTTGAAGTGTGTAATAAAAGAAGGCTTGTTATTATTGGTATTAGAGGATAGGTTTAGTAATTTTTGTGATTAGGATTAGAAAACCATAGTGAAGCCTCGAAGATAAAACTTAGTATAATAAATACTTCACTAAATTTTTGTGATTATTGATTAAGTGGTTTATTAAGAAAATACATCCATGTCTTGATAAGAATTGGTAGAGGCGACTCTGGAACAGATGTATCTAGGAGTGAAAACCCTAATAAGGTGTTTCAGGCATGACCCGGGGTATCATGGTACTCTAAAACAGGCCTTGCCGCAATCTTTCTTATGCCAATCTTCGAGGATATGTTTTGGTAAATTCACAATTTTAGTATGAACTATTATTATGGTAATTATTAAAATGCCCCTAAGAATATATGTTAGAATATAGATCATGAATAACATAGATAGAATCATATATATTCATAAGATAAGGAAAGAAAAGTTATTTATAAATCATTAGTTTTGTACATGGATTACCCTTTATGTGTTACCCTTAACATTCATTTTATTCCTGCTAATGGTTGTTAATAGGAGGAATCAGGGAAAAACCGATGTGAAGACCAATTTGAGGACTGTTCAAAAGAGATTCCCAATCCGATAGGAGCACGAATCCAAAAATTTATCACGATAGTCTCATAGACATCTCATTATTTTAATTGAATCATGTGTCAATGGGAATGATCAACCACCCTGAAGAAAGATCAAGTTGTAGTCGAGAGCATCATGATTCAAAGGCCTCATACTTTTAATGGATCATCTGATCCCTCAATTGCAGAACAATATATCAACTCCATTGAAAATATCTTATATATCCTTTAATTTTTTGAACAAGAGATGGTTATTATTGTTACTTATCACAATGAGGGTGGAGCCGATCAATGGTGGACATCAATAAAAAATACGAATCATGAGGCAAAGCTCGATGCTTTGGAAATATAGGAATTCTAGAAGATCTTTTTTGAAAAATATTTTCTGCGCACCCACTGAATTAAGATGGAAAGGTACTTCATTTCCCTCAATCAAAATGATGAATAATCCATTAGATTGTATGAGGTAAACATCACTAGTATTTCCTTGTATACCTCCGGTTTTATCATTAACATTGAATGCATGGTTGACCACTTCTTTGGTGGGCCAAAACATATCCAATAGAAAGTGCAAGTGATTCGTGACTTCGAGAGCTATGAGAAAATTATCCGATGTTCCCTCAAAGATGAAATGGAGATTAGAGAATCTTTGGGGTATCATGGGGATAAGAAGCGTATGGTGGATTTCAATTCTGGCAATCGGATGGATAAATCCCGATGTGCTTAGAAAATCAATCACCCCACTTGCCAATAGTGTGGAATATAGTACACTGGAAGTTTCTTTAAGGGCACACGGAAATTCATTACGTGTGGGAGAGAAGGGAACCTAACCATTTACTACAGAAATATAAATAATGAATCTAAAATAGATGACATGAATGCTCCATTCAAACCTCAATGTGTTATTCATTGGTTCAAATGCAAAGAACCATGGCACCTTGAAAATAAGTGCCCTAAGCCAAGAGTTTTTGGAGGAAACCAACAACCTCCAAGGAAGTAAGAGGGAGCTATTTTCCATCACTATCATTGATGTGAAACCCAAAAAAATGATGTGGTGAGAGGTATGAATGATATTCATTCAAGAAGAGAAAATGAAATATTTTATTATGGTTTTATGCATTCTTTCGTTTTCCAAATGTTTAGTAGAACATTCCCAACACCACCATAAATCATGGAAGTAAAATGTCGGTGAATACGGAAATGGGGAAATCATTGCATCCCATGAATATAACTCCTCTTATATCATAGTTAGTGGATTGAACTTCTCAAAAAACCACATCATACTCCCTCTAGTGGAATTTAAAGCAAATCTCATCATGGATTGAATTTCCTTATATTGAACCAACATAAAGTGCCATGAGGGGGAAATCACTCTCCATATGGAGAATCAACCTTCAATTTATTACAAATGCAAGGGGGAAGATAAATCTTCTTTAGAACCATCATCTCATGCCTGCATGTTACTACCCAATGAACATGCATTTTTGGCTCAGATGATTGAGTCTAAGGGAGAAAGTATCCTTGAAGACATGACTATTGTGATGGAATTCGCTGAGCTTCCTGAGGAATCAGCTAGTCTTCCTCCTAGAAGAGATGTAGAATTATCAATTGACTTTAGACCTGGAGAGTTTCCATTATCAATGTCTCTGTATAGAATGGCTATATTGGAGATTGAAAAGATGAAGAAATAACTACAAGAGAATCTGGAAAAAGGGTTTATACAAGCAAAGGATTTACCATGGGGTGCACCAGTCCTCTTCATCAAGTAGAAGGATGGTTCAATGAAACTTTTCATCGGTTATCTTGTGATTAACCAATTCATGATAATGAAAAAATTTCCTCTTCCAAGAATTTATGACATGATTGATCAACTGCGTGGAGCACAATACTTCTTCATGGTAGAATTGCAGTTGGGATATTATTAATTAAGGGTTATGAAGGAAGAGATCCCCAATACTGCTTTTTCGTACAGGATACAGGCACTATGAATTCATAGTAATTCCTTTCAGACTCACTAATTCTCTAGAAATATTCATTGAATTTGATGAATAAAGTCACTAGAGATTACCTCGACAATTTTTCAGTAGTATTTATAGATGATATTATAATATACTCCAAAACCAAAGAGGATCATGATGATCATTAAAGAACAGTTATATAAACATTTAGAAAGGATACACTCTTTGCTAAGTATATCATGTGTGAGTTCTTGTTGAAGGAGGTCTCATTCAAGGTTCATTTCATTACAAGAAATTTGATATCTGTGGATACCTCTATGAAAAATCCCATTGAGGGATGGTCTATGTCAACATTATTAGTAGATATTTGTAGCATCTTGGTGTTAGCAGGATATTTAACAACGATTTGTGAGAAATTTATCCCGATTTTCCAACCCCCTTACCATGCTAACTCTAAAGGGAGTAATGTTCTCATGGAGTGATGAATGAGAAGAGATGTTAATGGAGTTGAAAAGGAGGCCAATCACTCTGCCCATGGTCACATTAACCATTATTGGAGAAATTTTTGTGGTATTTATTGATGCATCGATGAAGGTCATGGGTTGTTTGTTGATGAATAATGATAATGTCATAGACTATGACTCAATGCAGTTGAAAATCGATGAGAAAAATTATTCCACACATGATCTGGAGTTAGAGGATATGATCCTTGCATTGAAAATCGACTGACATTAAATATATATGGGGAGAAGTTTGAGGCATATACTAATCACAAGATCATGAAATGTATATTAACATAAAAAGAGCTTAACATGCACCAATGGAGATAAATAGAAATCATCAAGGATTATGACTGCTCAATCCACTATCATCCTTGTAATGTAAATGTTGTGGCAGATGTTCTATGTAGAAAAGATCCTACATCATTATCAAGGATGTGAATTGAAAAGGATATAATATTAATATATTTTCTAATTATGGACATGAAAATAATTAGTGTAGGAACATCATCAATCATTTCTCAAATTATTTCTCAATCAAAACTCATGGGGAAAATAAAGGATGCTCAAAGAAAGGAAGTGGGAATTCTAAAAAGGGTGGAAGCCAACAGAAATTTGAAATCCTCAGAGTTGATGGTTCACAAGGATGGAATTGTGAGATCTGGTTCATGATTTTGTGTACCATCCAATAAATAGATAATGAAGAATAATTGGAATGACGCACATAACTCAACCTTCTCTGTTCACTTGAGGAGCACAAATATGTATTGAGATCTTCGATGAAACATTTGGATGGACTATATGAAAAGGGATATTTCTAAATATACATCAATGTTCTAGGTATGTCAAAAAGTGATGTATGAGAAGAAAAAACCTAAGGGGATGATGAAACCACTACCCATTCCCACATTGAAGTGGCACAAAATTACAAGGAACTTTTCAATGGACATCCAAGGAAATCCTGAGGAAACAATGCTATATGGCTCATTATGGATCGTCTTATGAAGATATATCACTTTATCATGATTCTAGAGGACCTCTCATTGGATAAACTTTCATATATATACATCAAATAAGTAGTAAGGCTCCATGGAGTTCCACTATCTATTGTATCTGATCATGATCCTAGATTCACCTTGATTTTGTGGAAAAGTATCCAATAAGCTCTAAGCCCTGAAATGAACTTCATTATGGCCAATCATACCCAAACAGATGGCCAATCAGAGCAAACGATCCGGAAAATAGATGATATGTTAAGATCATGTTATATTGACATTAAAGGAGGATGGGCCCAACATATTCCTCTGGCTTAATTCTCCAACAATAACAGTTTCTACCTGAGCATTCGAATGTCACCATTTGAATCCCATTATTGGAAAAGGTGCAGAACAATAGAGTTTTGGGATGGTGTTGGTGAGAGTAAGATGATAGTACCTGAAATGGTCGAAGAAATGACGGATAAGGTGTAAACCATTCCGTAACATATCAAAAATCCCAAAGTAGATAGAAGAGTTTTGCAGATATCTATTGACAAGGACTTGAGTTCACTGTTGGAGACATGTTAATTCTATGCATATCTTCACGGAAGAAGGTCTTGAGGATTGGAATGAAATTGATGTTAAGTCATAGGTACAATGTCCCCTTCAAGATTCTTGATCATGTCAGGGCTGTGGCCTATCGACTATCACTTCCTCCAACCAGGGCCAATGTACATGATGGATTTCATGTATCCCTCTTAAGGAACTACATATAATACCCTTCACATGTACTCTATTCAAATATAATATAGTTATAGGAATATCTTTTATATAAGGAGTAACCAGTGAAGATGATAGATCTTAGAAAAAAGGTTAAATGATATAATACAATGCCCCTTGAAAAGGTGTTGTGGTGAAACCACACCTTTGATGTAGAGATGCAGGAATTGGAGGGTGTGATAAAGCAGAGTTACCCACATCTATTTTTGTGTGGGAAAAGAAAATTTCAGAGGCAAAATTTCTTAAGGGGGAGGATTGTATGGACACAATCTTTTATTAATGGAAACTCATCTAGATCTAAATAATTTTATTATTATATAATATGGTTATATAACATATATTCATCATTGGTTTTATGATTTTGGATTTTTAAAATACCGTTAGGGATTTAGACTATTGTTAATAAAGTTGTTGAATATTAATCACTTGATTAGTATAAATATAGGGTATTAACAAATCCAACATGCTTAGATAATGGAAGAGACGGCCTCATCCAGTAGACATGCCCAGTACAAAGCCTGTTTGTTGGAGTTCAGAAAGAAGGTAGAATCATTGGGATTCACTCTTGACCAAGACCAAGACAAGATTCAAAATGTTATTCCCAAATGGAACCACCTACCAGAGAAATAGATGGTGATTTAGATTACCACCTGAGTGATGTTATTCGAGCCACCCCAAGAGTCTGTCACCATCCCACACATTACCATTTTGTCTTATGCAGTTTTAATAATGGGTTATGATTCAAGAACATAGAACTATGATTATGTGAATTATTTTTTGCATATAATCAAGAAAATACATTCATTTTATTATTGATACTTTTAAAATAGTTTTTAAATCTCAAATAGTTTTATTAGTTAATATTCAACATAAATTTTTTTAACTATTGGTTTTCTGAATTAAAAAACATTTTAATAAAATATATGTGTTATTAAATTACTTTTTATTAAGTATAGATGATATTGTAATTTTTATGAATACAATAGTTATTTTTATTAAGGTTTGAATGCTTTTTTTTGTAAAAACCCGTGATCTTTAAATTAATGTAGATTTTTATTTTAAAAGCAAAAGTTCACATATTTAGAAAATTATATGGATAAAATTAATAATAATTTTGGAATCAGGATGTCAAAATTATCTAGCGGTGAATTTTTTATAATTTTCTAAGGTTGTAGAATTTTTGGATAAAAATTAAATACGGTTTAAATATATAATGTGTTTTATGACATCATAATGACCCAATAGTGATGTAATAATATATAATAAACATTATGTTCGGCCAATATTTGTTTTACCATTAATATAATGTGATTTCTGAATTAATTGATTTATTTTCAA
This sequence comes from Viscum album, assembly GCA_963277665.1. Lineage (NCBI taxonomy): Eukaryota > Viridiplantae > Streptophyta > Magnoliopsida > Santalales > Viscaceae > Viscum > Viscum album. The sequence continues at coordinate 1,510,213,421 of OY728127.1, read as the reverse complement.
AGCCTTAGTGGACCCTCCAAGACTTATAAAACAATTTAGCTTTTTAAATTAATATCCTTAAGAGTTTGAATCTCCTTTAAATAAGAAACCCTATTATTTTAAGACGTTTGACCATTGGACTTATACAGTATTTTTTCCCTCCACTTTAGCAATAACCATGGGAAAAATCATGGTCTAATTTGTAGTTTTGATTATTTTAATTTGTGGTGTCCCAAGACTAAATAATAAAAAATTCCCTCTCCTTTCCTATATAAACCCACCCATGTTCCTAGTTAATATTCACTCAGGGCCTTTGGAGTTTACCAAAACTCAGATCTACATTCTATAGAATCCTAACAAAGTGTACTAAACTCCCACGAATCCTCTCTCAAGCCTCTCCCAAGCCTTTGGGATCACACTACTAGGCAAGTGGTTTTTTCCTTTCTGATTTTATCCAAGTTTGTTTATATTGTTATGCCATTTTATTTTCTATTATAAATGTTGAGGTATGATTTCAAAACTCCCCCATACCGACCTCTTAATTTTTTTAATTGTGAGATATCCATTTCTCTCTCATTAATTCCCCCCATGTACACCAGTTACCATGTTAAAATTCATTAATAAATTTCTCTCTCCTCATTTACATTCAAGAAATTGTTTTGTTTCATGATTACAAATTCCATTACATATGTTGGTACATGTATATATATGACCCCCTACGTTCCATTTCATGTACAAATTATGAGACACACTTTTAACTCTTATCAGCCTTTTTTTTGAATTTTTATGTCACACTTTTATGTTTTTGAAATTACAATACACTTTTCCAAGACAAAGTCACTGTGACGTGAATACAATGCCCCTTTCTCTTTAAATGGTATAAACCGTTATGAATAATCACATAATGATTATAGTGTTTCATATGACAATTACACATTCCTTTATCGTGGAATAAATGATGACGTTTAATTAATCCAGGTTTTATGATCCATGTGGCAGACTTATGCACGAGAGGAAATGTTTAAGAATGGGGCACCCTGATAGAGCTCTAATGAATTTGGAAATGATTAGTAACATGATTTGTTAAGGAAAATGAGTTTCTACTCATGATAATTTATGTGAAATGTGGTTTTACTCATTCTCTATGTGCAATGAGCATTGGATCATGCTAATACCATGTTAAGTGTTGTTTCCACATCACCATGTTATGTTAATCATGCTATATCAGGCCTTAATGTTGTTATTTATGTTATGCTCCATTTATATTCTTATTTCCTAAAAAGTATTGTGTTAATAATTTTATGCCTTTTTTACAAACTTAATAGGCTTTAGAGCTCACCATTTTCTTATGCATGTCATCAGGTTATCCCATTCAATGCTAAGTACAAGGGAATATAGTGGTCTTGTAAATGATGTTTTCAATAAAGATGTCACGTTTCATGTTTGAAGTAATTATGTAATATTCCTATGACCCAAAGAAAATATACCTATCAATAGTATATGTTGTATGAAATGAAAATTTTAGGTAATAAATCATGTTTATGTGTGTAATAAATTCAGGGTTGTTATATACTGAGTCTCCATCATCCATACTACGTCATCATGTCCTCCAACACTAGTGGTCTGGTTCTTGGTCTGGACCCAAATATTATCCTATTTACTAATATTCATGTCCTGATATGACATCTTCAATTATAATTTAAATTGAAAATGGTTCAAAAAGTTAATTATAGTTAATTATAAAACTCAAAAAATAAAACTAACCAAATCATGATGCTGGTGACCACATGTAATCTCTCATGTGAGAGGATCAAGTACATCCTTTTATTAACATCGAACTACATAATATCAGGATGTTAAATTTATTATATGAGTATTATATAAATTGTTCATATTTAAATATATAAAAAATATTTAAAAACTAAATACCATATGTCACCGATATGTACTACATGTTAGATTAGCTTCTCAATGTGTCTCCTCTATCCTCCCCAGGTTCTGTCGAACTAATTATGCTCTCATCTAAAAATTATTTTCCATACCTTACAAAACTAATACATACTAAATGATAGATGATATCTATTCTAGTTGATGGGATCATCATGACTGATCATAATGTGTGACACCCACTTTCTCCAAGGTTTTCCTACATATATTGTGAAAATAACTGATGACAACGATCACACATAAAGACATTTTATGCCTCCCATATAGTGGACCATATGATATCATCAATGGGATACCATCAACCCTACAAATAATTAATAATTTCAAGTTATTAATTTAATATATGTCAAAATAGCTATTATTTATTTAAATAACATCCAATTATTTGAACATATAATGTCGAACATCATTGGGTATCTGATTGTATGAACCCATGCTCCTGAAAAAAATATTTCAAAATATAAATATCTCATATCCAACATCAATTTGGGAAATTATGTGAAAAAAATAAAAACTAATACATCAATTATTATATAAATGAATTAAATAAAATTAATGAAAACTAAATTAAATAATGAATAAAACATTCCACTTCATGTGTGTATCGAACACAAGATGTGTACATTACCCAAGGGTAGTGTCGGGAATAATCAAACATGATATACCGTGCCCCCTCAGAGGCATCACAAAATTGTCTACAGTCTGAGGGAATGATGTTATAGCATTAGGCTCATCGTTATGAAGTAAAGCATCATAGAACTCACAAAACATATATGATAAATAGATATTATCCATCTCCAACATGAAATGATGATTTTCAGAAAGACATTGAAAATAAATATTATATATATTATATTATAATAGATCATAACCAATATTAAATTGTTCAAATATTCATCTCCATCCTCATCATCAAATATGGTTGTGCCAATATATTTATATTCATCTTCTACATCATCAATTTTCATAGGAGTCTTAATATCATCATATCTTTCTTCTTAACATTAACATAATACATTAATAACATAATCATCACCATTAACCCATGATGAGGGTGTTTCATCATTGTTGTTAATGTCTCCTCATAGAAAAGCTATATTTGGATTATTCTATTTTTTTTAATTTCATGAAATTTAATGGAACCACATTCACATTATATAAAATGATATTCAATAGATATAATTTTTATTATACTCCCCAATCAATTAACTCCCTTTAAGCAGAATAATAATCATCAAAACAAATTTTATGTTCATGATCAACCATTAAAAATGGTTCATTTACAACAACAATGTTTTTATATTTAATATCAATGATTCAATGTTGTGGAGGAACATGAAACCCTCTATTAGTATCCAACACATGACTTTTAAACATTAATACGTAATTCAGTCCAAGATAACATAGTTTAACAATATCATCTAGAATTCTATAAATGTTATCTTCCATTCAGTATGATGAGATCCTCTCAAGAAAACAACCCAATTTTTTTTGAGTCCCCATATGCGTGATTATGGAATAAAAAACCATTCACCACACAGGAATTATAAGATTTAACCCTTTAGTATTCTGGTTTACACAATACACTAAATCAATTATCAATTTTATATTCATTTTTCGATATTTGAAAATTTGAAAAAAAAATATCAATATAAGAAGTAATAAATTTATTTTATATGTTAAAACATAATAAATTAAATTTAAAAGTTTTATAATCCGGTAGGAATATATATTTTTCTAACATTATTCAAGATATGCAGTTGTATTTTATGGAATCATTTTCCTCAAATGATAATCATATAATACAAAAATAATATAATATTAATTTAAATTATAAAAATGTAGAATATTTTATAGGATCATACATAGTAAAAATGCTGCCATTTCTTCACATATGAGAAGAATATATGTATGATCAATGTGATTTTCATCATCTATAGGACATCAATCACGAACTATACCAAAGACATAATTGGTCTGATTAAAATAATTTATTTTTCATTTCATCATCCAAATTTCAATCATTATGACCCATGAGGTTATTCTTTCACAGATATTAATGTTGAAAATGATGAGAGAACAAAAAAATAAATTTCCTCATAAAAATAAACTTCTACAACTAATCCTTTAATGGTTACTTTGTTATGTTCCTTTTCATAAATTTTTGTATGCATCTCTCAAATGGGTACATCAATCGAAATAGTACTGGACCTCCACATATTCCTCCATTAGGAAAATGTAATATCAAATGTTCCATTGAATCAATGAAAGGGGGTGGGATGATTTTTCTAATTAATATCCAATAAATACAATAACATATTACCATCAATAGAGTGATTCATAGTATGTTTTTGATTCAAACCATTCATGTAAAATATCTGATATTTCGATTAGTGCATCAAAAATCAGAGAATTCCAGAAACCATGAAATGATACCAATATAAGGCTTTCCATTTTAACATGAATGTCCTGGATTTTTAATCCTGCAATATGACTACTTCTAACACATCTAGCCAAATTGGACACATAACCATCTAGATGCCACAATTTTTCATTCCAATGAATAAGTAATAAATAATTTTCATTGCAAACAATATAATCCAATTTTATTTTTATTTTCTTTTTGGAATGATAATTTTCAAACAGTAAATGTTCTGGTGGCCTTCAAATTTGGGAAACATCAAATATTACATTTATATTATCTTTGATCTTACCAGTTCTATCTAGAACTGTATATAATAGATCATCAAAATAGTTTTTTCTCAAAATTCATTACATTGAACATGTGAAGAGACCGAAAATCATACAAATATACATTATCCCAAAAAGTTATCTATTTTATCTGATTGTGTTCTTTTCCAATCTCATCATATTTTTTTTGATTTAAAATTGGTCAAAAGGTAATGGAATGTAATAAAGAGATAATAGATTTTAACTCAATACAAGAGATCATTGTTGGAGGTTCATCTCTATAATTTTACATATTCTGAAATGATATATGTTTGTCTGATAATGATGATTGATAGGAATAAATAATTGATTACAATCAAGAAACAACATTTATATTAATTGATAAGAATAAATGTGCCATGACCCGTCCCCAAAGGCCCATCCTGTGACTACCCCATGCCCTCATTCTATATTCTAGGGGTTGGTTACATGCAATAGAAAGGGATATCCCAAAAAGGGATGCCATTTTCTTTAAACATGTACACACGCACGCCCAACCACATCCCATCACACTGAATGTGGGGAACAAGTATAACACTAAAAGACTGTTGAGTTCACGTAAAAGTGATAGTATGTGTCCCATGATTCAAACAAAAAAAAGAACATAAAAAGGAAAATTAAAAAAATGAATCCTTGATGTGTATCTTTGGAAAACACCACATGATCATGAGAGTAGTTAAGCTATTGGAAGTCGAAGTAGTAGGTCCTACCTGCCCGACCCTACTAGGCCACACTAGGTCCTAGGACACCAATTCTATCGTCATAGCATCTGACAGTCCCTTACACCTATGTATTTCTGTCAAAACGTTGATCATATGCACCAGACACAACACTTGTGCGTAAAGACCATATAGGGGTTAGTATAACAATACTATATAGGAACTCTGATACCACTGATGATCTCTTAGTAATCCACGAAGGAAAACAACAAAAATGAAATATACTACAAAGTTAATTCCACAATGAAGGATATCATACAAATGGTACAAAGTAAAATATGTACCTCTCAACATATATATTCTAGGGAGGGGATATTAGAATCATCAGTCACATCTTCAAACTCCTTGGTAATTGGAGAAATCATCTTCTATCTGGTACAACATGCCTTCCATGTCATAAATAATTTTCTACCAAACAACCTAGGACTGTTATGGTAATCATCCCCATTAGGTACCATGTGTATGTTAGGTATCACAGAGCCTCTCCCCACCATGGGCCTGTCAGGTTGCATATAGCCACTTTGCAACTTGTCCATACTGAGATACTCCTTCTATCGAGTATCATTGGTATCATGGGTCACATAGAGCTGCTCCCAAATTTTGGCCTACAGGTTCACATACAGCTTCATCCCACTGGGTCTTCATCGAGAAGTATATAGGTATTAGAGAACCAGAGTATTTTGTATGTTGCGCGCTTGGGATTACCACTCACCAAGCCATTAGACACATCTATACATCCTTGAAAGTCACCACAAAGAAATCCAAAAGATCTGCCTCATAAAGAGGGTCCCTACACTGTAAATGGATCATCAATATGACACATTGTTTTCATGGTTCATGCATTTTCGAAAATCAAGGGGTGGGTTGTGATGGGGCCCAGTCCAATCCGGTTGAGAAAAAACTGAACTACTCAGCCTGGGTGTCCCACATACCATAGTTTAATTATATAGATGTGACCTGACCTGGTTCTTGTTAGGGTCGGTCTTTTCTAGCATGGTGAGTGGGACACGCCAAATAAGCCTCACTAGACCAGGGATGTTTCGGCCAAGGGTCTAGCCCGTTGGGTCACCTGGAGACCCGGTCTATTCTGGCCTGACAAGAAGGGCACAGGTCTGGACCTCTTGGTGCAGGTCTAGCTCGGTGGGCTGGGGGGGCGGCTCTCAAGTCTTAGCTTGGTTAGACCTGTGTTGAACACGTAGTGCAAGGTAGTCAAGTTGCATCCGAATCAATCTTTCCAAGCAGATGCAGGTTCCCTCTAGCCGTGGTCAATGAACCAGAACCCACACCACCATCGTGGCCCGGACGCTTGACACCACCTCTACATAGTTCCTGCCTAGCACCATGACTCCCGCAGTCGTGGTGTGCCGAAGGGCGCACCGTTTTCATACTACATGGATGGTGAGGACCATCAACCTAGGCTACTTCCATGCATGATGGTTGGAACTGCCCCCTTCATGCAACCATCATGGGGTGGTTCCACATCCCACGGGCTACCAGAGTTGCTCCTCTAATCTATTTTCTTATCCTTCTATGCTTATGGGCATCTCGGGTCACCTCTATTCTCTGTCTTACCCCGAAATAAATCTATCACCACTTCTAGAATGAGAGCACAAAGAATGCACGAGCGGTGGCACTCAGTCTTTGTTCGTGTTTTGCTAAGCCCTCTACATTAGAGGTTTAAGTTAATGGGAGGTTTGGGGTTTGATGTCCAACTATTTCATGTAGTGTTTGAATCCTGGATAACAAATCCCCATGAAAAGTCACCCTCCCACATAAATTCATGAATCACGGACCAATCCATTCATGGGTTAATCTGTGTGCATAATTTCTAGATGAAGAATACAAGGGAAGAATATAGTCACAAAAATTCAAAACACTTACACTTTTATGTTCGATGCCAAATCATTCAACCTCAAGGACTCAAGATGTCGATGTCGTCACTTGTAGCTCTGTTCTTCAAGGTTCGTTGATGTTAGTGTAGTCTCGATCGCATTATTCATTCTTTGTTGGAGGGGAGATTCATCGTAATTTCACTAGAAAACCCAAAATGTTGAATTCTCCATCCACCAAAGTGTTAGAAAACTGAAAACTAAATCACATCACAATGTTTTTAGTTATGTTACAGCGTCACGTCGTTAATCTTCCATTATTGGAACATTAAACTACATGATATGAGATATTAATGATCAAAATTAATGTGATCTATTTCCACTTCTTCTATTCACTGCAACATCTACATCTACCGCTCAACAGATGGGAAATAATATAAACTAATTTTTTATATTTTATTATTATTATTTTTGATAAGTCTAAATATAAGAAATTTCTTTTCAGCCCTTAATAGCCAACGTTAATTTCATTATAGGTGAATACAAGAATTATGAATTCAAAGTTGTCCTCAGATTATCGATCTGAGCACTCGTTCAATTGTTAGAAAAAATATATCGTGTGTTTACTAACCATACCTTAAAAAAAGTACAAAATTTAGTTATGGGCTCTCCAGGATTCGAAATCACGAGCTGTTTGAGCATGCAGTCTCAGATTAATTAAATATAAAAATCTTATATGAAATTCCCAATCATTAAATTCTCTCATCATTATGGAATTACTTCCCCAAAATAAAAACAAACAGATGGGGGTACTAAGAATGAATCTAAGCATCCCGTTACCATGTTCTCTCCTCGAGATTCGCATGCTTCCACTGAACTCGCAACAGAGGAATTGACCACCCAGTTATGGAAAACTCTTGTCAATACTATATATCCACTAGGAACTCCACAATCATCTACCCATCATCAAAGAGAAGATCATCCAAATTGATGATATGTGATGGTTCATGAACCTACCTCCTCAGCTACGACACGTGAAAACATCAAGCACCCAGTGCATCTGTGGGGGATGATCTAGATAGAGCACCACCTTGCCAACTCTACTTGAGATCTGAAAGGGTCCGATGACCCTTGGATATAGCTTGCTTCCCTATCCAAATCTATTTAATCCTCATGGAGGTGAGAATTAAAGGAACACATGGTCTTCCACCTCAAAATCCAAGGTTTTATGTCTCCTATCTTCATAAGACTTCTTCCTACTCTGTTCAGTCCTCATCAGCTCTTAGATGATTTTCACATTCTCGGTGGTTGCCAATACCAACTTTGGAATAATGAGTGTGGGCTCCCCAAGGTCTTTCTAGCATATGGGTGAACTACATGGCCGCCCATACAATGGCTCGAATTGTGTCATGCAAATTTGAGAGTTGTAGCTAGTGTTGTATGAAAACACCACCATTGGCTTGTGGTCCTCCCAAATATAACCCATGTGAAGTACACAAGCATGAATCATGTCCTCCAGGGTATGTATGGTATTCTCTATATAACAATCCATTTAGGGATGAAATGTTGTGCTCAATGATAGGTGTTTCCCGAATTCCTCCTATAATTCCTTACACAACTAGGATTTGAAGCGGGTGTCATGATATAAGATGATCATCCAAGGAACCCCGTGAAGCTGCAATTTCTCTTTGACATAGACGTGTCTCATGAATTCTATTGGTCCCTGCCTCCAGATGTGTAGGAATTGAGCTGACTAGGTGAGTATGTAAATGATCACCAAAATAGAATGCGGTCCTCGTGATGTAAGTGGTTACCCAAGAATAAGGTCCATCGAGATAGCATCACACTTCCACTCTGGTACCTGATGTGGCTCGGTCAATCCTGCTAAAACATGATGCTGAACCTTTACTTTCTGAAAAGTGAGGCTTCATGAAATGAACTCGGCCACCACCTTCTTCATCCCTGGCTACTAGTATTGACATTAGAGGTCCTGATACATATTCGCCACTCTAGGATGTAACACAGAAGGGGAAATATTGAACTCACTCAACACCTCCTCCCACAATATCACAGGAAATATAGTGCTCCCTTTGAAAAAGACGGTGTTCTCCCCACATATCGAATATCCTTTAGAATCCCATCTTGAGGATAACTTAGAACTTCATGCTTCATATTCTATATCCACCAGTTGTGCCTCCCAGAATCTCTAAAAGAGTAAGTGAGTAACAATTATCTATTGAAGGTAAGTGGATCCACCATCATCCACGAAAGATATCTGCATCATGGCTATCTTCTTTGTCGCCTCACTCCACAGCAGGAAACTATTCCTCATACTAAGTGCATCTTCCACTATGTTCCGCCTCCCTGGAGTATAGACAATCTCAAACTCATTGTAGTAGAGGATCATTATTGATCATCATTGCCTCTAGTTTAGGTCATTCTAGGAGCGGATATACCTAGAATATTGTGTTCAGAGTAAATTTAAAACCACTCACCAATCAAGTAGTGCCGTCACATCTTCCAGAAAAATCTTCCTACTGCTAACACCAGGTCATGGGATGTATAGTTCTTCTCATACTTCCTCAACTATCACGAGTTGTAGGCAATCACTTCTTTCTCCTACATCAGGACACAACCTGGTCCGTTCTCTGATACTTCAGAGTAAAATTCATACCCAACACCCTCCTTTGGTAGTATCCTGATGGGGGAACTAAAAAGTATCCTTTTTAGATACAAGAAACTCTTCTAACATTTCTCCATCCACACGAAGGTTTGTCCCTTCAGTGTCAAAGCAGATAATGTTACTTTTACTATGGAGAATACATGAATGAAATTCCGATAGTATCCTTCCAATCCTAAGAATCTCTGCACCTTAGTCACGCCCCTGGGTTGCTCCCAGGAAATAATTTCCTCTATCTTCCCTGGATCGAGTGTAACTCCCATCTCTGAGATGATGAGTCCTAGAAAGTGGACTTACCGAATCTAGAATTGGAAATTTGAGAGATTAATATAAATCCAGTTCTCCGAGAGAGTATCTAGGACTATCCATATGTGTATAGCATTATCCTCCTCCAATGCTGAGTACACCAAGATGTCATCAATGAAAACCACAATGAACCGATTTTGGTAAGGCTATAAGTTACAGTTAATGAGACCAATGAACACTATTGGCCATTATTCATGTTGAATGGAATCACCAGGAACACAGAGAAGCCATACCTACACCTGGAGGAAATCTTCTATACATCCTCGTCCCATTCCCAAAGCTTGTGATAGAAAAATCTGAGATCTATCTTTTAGAACATCTTTTCTCCCTTTAATAGGACAAATATATCATTATTTCCTAGCAGTGGATACTGGTTCTTCACAGTCACCTTGTTTAGGCACTAGAAGACCACTCTCAACATCATACAGATATACCACTATTATGATGCACAGACCCCTCTCATCCACTACACTGAGGGTGAGGATTTCCATCTAGTGCATGATAGGCTACACCCTCATTCGAGAGAGTATATCCTACACTGCAAGGGTATTCTTCTTTCAGATGAAGGAAATGCCGGTACCATCTCCACATACACACCACATTGTATGACTAATACAGTTGATATGAGCATGGACTGTGGATGACTAGTACATAGCCAAGATGGATTCGTAAGGAATCGACACCACTACTAGGAGACCCCAGCTGAAGCTATGACCTTCTAGAGTGAGCTGACACTACCAGCTCTAATTTTTAATCATAGAATCATCTCCTGTAGGGTTCTCTAGCAATATGGATCTATCCAACAGCTCCACTGGAATCTCTGAGACCCATACGAGGGACGTGGGAAAGAATGAGTGACTAGAACCAGTGTCTATAAGAACATTCATTAGGGTAGAGAAGTCATAGATCGTACCTCGAATCATATCTGGAGTGTCGTGGTCATAAACCTCTACTCCCTAGAGCTGAGCTCAACTATTCCTACCAAATCCCTATGTCAGGGAGGATCCCCAAGGGTTGGTGGTTGTTACACCTCAATCCTTCACCCACATCCTTCTGCTCGTCCAACTAACCTACCATGTATGTCGTCCTACTGATCTCTTCACTCTAACCGATGCCTATACATTGTCGGTCCCTCAACCATATCCTAGTCATCTGTGTGGAGGGTTGGGAAATCACATTCCATGTGTCCCTGCCCATTGCATGTGAAGCACTATCTGGATACCTGCGGGATTCCCCTGGACTATGAGTCATGTACTATTGATCTTGTGTCCTGGGGTTGCCTCTAAATGACGGGGCCTGCATGGGCCCACATTTATAATTTTTGATTCCTATTGAATAATATTCTTCTTAAGGTCTGCTAGAGGCTCTAGGTGTTGGTGCCTGATCGTCAAAGAATATCTCTAGAAGAAGGGCTCGCTCTATAACCCATGCCTTAGAAGAGAAGTTGAGAGACAACATTGATTCCCTAATATCCCATCTAAGTCCCTAACCAAAGGCTCGATCCATAAGAAGTGGTTCTCACACCATGTATGTGGTGTAGCAGGAAAGATCTGACAACCTCGCAGACTACTCAACGACCATAATTCTACCCTACTAGAGGTGAAGAAACTCTTAAATGTGCATAGAGCGCAAGGTCACGAGGAAAAACTCATCCTAAAAAAAGATGATCTAACTCTGACAAGGTGAGGGTCCCCTCGTCATGTGTCTTGGTGGTCAAGATCCACTATCTCCATTTCTGATCCCTGTAAAAGTCTCTATACTAAGATCACCATATGAACAAGAATGTTCCTCACTAAGAGGAAGACCCGCGTCACAACCTAGAGCCATACCTAGGCAACCTGAGGATCTGTCTCTCTAGAAAACCCAGGAGGTCTCTATGTTTGAAACTGGTTCAATGCATTAGGTCAGTTCATTTCCTCTACTGGAACCTCTAGCAGAAGATTATGAACATTGGGTAGTTGTACAACTGGTGCACAACTGGATGGGGCCATCTCAATAAGTGGTCCCTAAACGGAAGCCTCGTTGTTTTGAGGGATGTACTCATGACCTCATATCGGGGTCTTGGATGGTCATTCAGGTGGATGTATCCTGAGATTGTTCAATATGTACCATGGTCAAAATATTATACCGGGCGAGATGAATATTATTTCCAAATAAGGAGTGACTTCTACTACTTTTTTTTTCATTTTTTGAGCTGAACAACAAAATTCATGGTCCCAACATATGGAAATGTCAGCCACAGCACCCACACTGGACTCCCCAATTCTGAATGTCACACTCATAACATTTAACACTATTTCTCCAAAAAACACAGACTCCCAGTCTTTGATGGGGTACCGACCTTCCTCTCATTCCTCTTTGTCCCAACCTATCCTCTGAGACCCATGCTGTGACAAACCCAAGACAACCTTCTATAGGACAGGGGATGGTGACTAGCACTGGAAAGGCATATCCAAAAATTGGGAGGCATTTCCTTTAATCCTACACACACACACACACACACCAAACCACATCCCACCTAATTGAAAGTGGAAAAATAAGATTCCTCTAAAACAAAGTTGAGTGCAAGTACAATTGAATGTATTTGGGCAAGGATAAAAACCCAACAAGGAAATGAAAACAATAATGTAAAAAAGTAAACTCTAATGGCCATCTGAAAAAACAATAATTGATCATGAAGGTATTGAAGATATATGAATCCGAAGTAGTATGTCCTACTTGCCCAGTCCTATTAGGCCCCACATGGTCCTAGGCCACCATGTCCACCTTTATTGTGTCTGTCAGTCCCATCCCGCTGGGATGTGCCTGACCTGGTCGGACCGAGCCAGTTTGGGTCGACTCTGCCCGACCGAGTCCGGGACGACCTGGTTTGGGTCGACCCGGCTTCCCCCATTGGGTCTGGCCTAGCCTGTTGGGTGGGCCATCTCATTGGGTGCGTCCTGGCCCCCTAGGCCCAGCCCAGATTGCTGCAAAGGGCCACGAAGGGCTGAGAGGGCATGGACCGGCCACAGGTCGACGCGAGGGCGGTTCGGCTCAGAGGGCATCGCGTGGGTGGCTCGGCCCGGAGGGCGCTACGAGGGTCTCTCGGCCCGGGGTGTGGGGTCTCTCCGATAGGGGAACCACAAGGGCGTAGACCGGTTTGGATGGGGTGCTGTGAGGGCGCTGGCCAATTCGGTCGGGGCTCAGATGGCTGGCAGGTAGGCGCGGATGGGGTGACTCGGAAGGCCGGCGAGCAAGCGCGGCGGGCGAGCAGCGTTGTTAGGCCCGAGTTGCCAGAGTTGTTCATACAGGGCACCAGAGCATCGCATGGATAGCCTAGGACACGAAGTCCTTGGGTGGGGTAGCCATTTGCTTCGTCTCCAAAGACACCATTGACGTCTTCCTCCATTTCGAAGAACACCACGAAGAAGAACAATGGTGGGTTGGCCCATGTTTGTTTGGCCCACACCCTATGTGTTTAGATTGGTATCAAGCAGTTCATCAAGAATGTAAACAATGAACGAGCATGGAAGATATTATAAAACCTCAATTCCCATAATCCCTCGATAATTTCTCTTCCTAACGCCGTAATGGATAAATAAGGGAGAACATTGGTATTGTTAAACAAATAATGAATAAATCCCTAAAACATCCCACAACAATTTATTCCTAACCTACAAGGAAAACATTCACAAATCAGCATTATAATATGTTTATCCATGTTCTTTGTCTTTAGAAGGAAATAATCAACGAAATAAAATCATACTTAATTGAAAAACCATCCTTGTTCTTTGTTGGTTGAAGTTAGCACGAGAAGGTGGACGCCTATTCATTTTATATGAACATGTCCTACGTCAGAGGAAGTTCCAGGAAAGAAAGTCGAAGTCGAGGTCATTCTTCGTAGTCAAAGGCGTTCCTCATTGGGGAAGCATTTTTCATCAGAGGGGTGTTCTTCATTGGGAGCTTTATCCAATGTTCCTTCTCTCCGATATTCAACCCAATTGAATTCGTATCCAAAATAATATATTGTAATATCTATTATGTCATTGGCATAATTTTACAAAAGGTTTAATTAATTAATTGATGTGTTGGCTAAATTAATAAATTGGGAGGATTTGGAAAAAGAAATTATGTGGGTCCTCATAAATAAATTGTGGAGGTGTTGAAGAGGCTCCCCCACATTTATTAGAGAGTTGACGGTTTCCCCCCATAGGGGGGGGGGGTTCAAGGGGGTTTAATCCCAGGTTTTCCCCATCACCATAACCTCTCATGGGAGGTTATGGTTTTGGTGGCCCCCACCCCCATAACCTTTCATGGTAGGTTATGGTTTGGAGGTCCCCACAACCAACATCCATATGTTGGTTTAGATCCAGTGGACCCCACCTCCAAACACCCACATGGGTGTTGCAAATAAAAATAAAAATGTCACAAACATTTATTTTTATTATTATTCTTACATGAAAAACACAAAAACTATCTTTCACTCTCAACCCAATACCATCGAGGTGAAAGCCTCTTTAAGTGAATACAAGTACTAAGAGTTCAATGGTGCCATCTGATTTCAATTCCAAGCACCAGTTCAAAAGTTAGGAAAACCCACTTGCACGTTTACATAAGGTACCCAAAAAAAGTTCAGAAATTTATTTCTGGAACTCCAGGCCTCAGTATCATGTGCTGTCAATTTTCACAGACTCAAAAAATTCCCAATTATTTTACAAACAATTCATGGAAAATCTCGGTCGTTACATTCTCCCCACCTTAGGGTTGTATGTCCACGTAATCTACAACTCAAACCGAGGTAAGAAATGTGGGTACTGAGCACAAATCTGAGCCTCCTGCTCCCATGTGGTGTCCTAGAGGTTCCCATGCTACCAAATAACGCACACTAAAGGTATCTAAAATCCGTGAAGGACCCACTCCTGTCGATCCTCAATCTATATAGGAACCTCTGTAAAAGAATCCCCATCGTCAACATCAAGATCACCATGTTCGATGATGTGACATGGATCGTGCACGTATCTCCTCAGCTAGGATATGTGGGAGAAGTCGTGCACCCAGTGCAACTGAGGTGGAAGAGCTAAGAGGCATTCCACCTCGCAAACTTTTCTGATGACCTGAAAAGGTCTAACGAACCTCTGATCCAACTTTCCGAATCGTCCAAATATTTTGTGACCTTATCGAGGTGAGACTTGTAGAATGACGTGTTATCCATCCTCAGACCCCGAGAGGTCTCCATCTCCTGTCATCATACGACTTCAGCCTACTATGTGCAGTCTAAATCCACTCGTAGATGATATGCTCTTCATCTTTGGGTTCCCCTACCATCTCTAGTCCCACTGTTGCTGACTCCCCAAGGTCAGTCCAGAACAAGGGTGATCTGCAAGGTCACCCGTATAATTCCTTAAAAGGTCCCATCCCAATGGTGGAGTAATAGCTGTTGTTGTATGAAAACTCCACCAAAGGAAAGTCATAATCTCAGCTACGACTGATGTGGAGGACACAAGCACGCTGCATGTCCTCAAGGGTCTGAATGGTCCGCTTATTCTGGCCATCCGTTTGAGGATGTAAGGAGGTGCTCAAACAAAGCTGCATCCTAAAAGCCTCCTGCAACCCCTTCCATATGAGGGAAGTAAAATTTGAATCACGATCGGATACAATCATTGAATGTACTCCATGTAGCCACACAATCTCATGCACATTGAGGCATCCTAAGCTCTCTACTGAACTCTGCTCTCTGATCAGTAGGATGTGGGCTGACTTGGTGAGTCGGTGGACAATCACCCAAATATAGTATTAATCTCAGGATGTACGTGGAAGTCCTATAACTAAGTCCATGGATATCCCTTACCACTTCCACACTGGGACCATTAAAGGTTGAACCAAGCCTAATGGTACCTGATGCTCCGCCTTCACTTGCTGACATGTAAGGTAGCATGAGACAAACTCTGCAACTGCTTTCTTCCTTCCCAGCTAGCAGTGCTGTTGTCGAAGGTCCTGGAACATCATCGCCACTCTTGGATGTACCACTAGTGGGGATTTGGGGAACTCCCTCAACACTTCCTCCTGACGGGGCACTGGTACCATGATACATCCTCTGAAAAGGATGACACGCTCTCCACCTTCATAAAATCCAACAGGTGTCTGTCCATTGGAAATCTGAGCACGTCATGCCTTGCAGTCAGATTCCCCAAGCTCTGCCTCTCTGACTCGCTGAGGAAATGGTTGAGTGACTGTAGGAGACTAATGAAATTCTGCACTATCCCTATCCAAGAAGGTTATTTGCAATGCGGCTAACTTCTTCGTCACTTCTCCTAGAAGATGTATACCATATCCCTTGCTGAGTGAATCTACAACAACGTTCCCCTTCCCAGGAGTATATAATATCTCAAAGTCATAGTTGTGGAGGAATGCAATCCAATGTCCCAGTCTCAGGTTCAGGTCCTTCTGAGAGAAGATATACCTGAGGCTCTTGTGATCAGAGTACACTGTAAAATGATCGCCCATCAGATAGTGTCTCCACATCTTCAAGATGAAGACCACCAATGCTAAATCCAGGTCATTGGTTGCGTAGTTCATCCCATGCTGTCTTAGATGTTCAGAACCATATCTGATCACTACTCGCTCTTTCATCAGGAGACATACGAGTCCGGTACCTGATGCATCGTAGTAGACTACGTACCATACGAATTCCTCTGAAAGCCTCAATATGGGGGAACTAGTCAGCCTCTGCCATATCTCTTGAATGCTCTAAGAGCATCTCTCCGACCACAGAAAGGGTTTCCCCTTCTTTGTAAAGGCTGATAGTGGTGCTGCAGCTCAAGAGAAATCTACGAGAAATCTCATGTATTATCCATCCTATCCCAAGAAACTCCGTACCTCTGCCACACTCTTAGGTGGCTCCAAAGCAATTACCGCCACAACCTTTACTAGATCTACTACAACACTAGCCTCCAAGATGTAATTACCCAAAAAGTGAACCACTCGAATCCAAATTTGTTACATCGAGAGCTTACCATAAAGCTGGTGCTCATGGAGTGTGTCCAGTAATACCCACAAGTAATACGCATGCCCATCCTCAGAAGTCTAGTTGATCAATTTGTCATCGATAAAGACTATGACAATGTGGTCAAGGTATGGGTGAAATATCATATCCATGAGTCCCATCAACACTATTAGTGCATTGGTCATGCTGAATGGAATAACCCAGAACTCGTAATGGCCATACCAATACCTGAATACCATCTTGTTCACATCCTCATCTCACACTTTGAGCTGGTGATAGCCTGATCTGAGGCCTATATTCGAGAACCAACTTTCTCCCTTAAGCTGATCAATGGAGTCATCAATCCTTGGATGTGAGCACTTGTTTGTCATAGTTACCAGGTTCAGGTGATGGTAGTTGACAAAAAGCCTCACGTTCCCTTTCGCCTTCTTAGTGATCTAAATTGGGGTTTCCCAAGGTGAAATACTGGGCCTGATGAATCCATTCCCCAGAAAGTTCTCTAGTTGTACTCGCAGATTGCAAAGCTCCGCGGGAGCCATCCTATATGCTGGTGTAGATATGAGTGTCATCCTGGGGTACAAGTCAATGTAAAAGTGCACCTATATTGAGGAGGTAGACCTGAGACATCATCAGGGAAAACATCCACATACTGGTCCACCACTATAGGATATCTCTGACTCTCCACACCAACGGCTCTGAGGGTAAGGCTAGCCAACTAATGAGTGATCAGCTTCACCTTCCTCCGGGTATGTTTGTCCTGTGCTGAAAATGTTCCCTTCTTACCGGTGAAGGTTGAACTGGTCCCATCTTTGCGTAATCACCCCAATTTGAACCTAATATAGTCAATATGATCATGGACTATATATAACCAGTCCATAAACAAGATTACGTCGTTAGGCCATGATGCCGCTACTAGGAGATCCCATCCCATGATCTCATCTCCTAGAGTAAGATCACACTACCAACACCAACGCGTAATCATAAAATATTCTCCTGTAGAAGACTCTATCCATAAAGATCGAGCCAAAGGATCCATCCAAAACCCTGAGATCCGAATGAGGGTAGTGGACATAAAAGATTTAATGACACCTATGTCTATAAGTACTGTAGATATGGTGGAGTAGACACAGATCGTACCTAGTATCATCTCTGGAGTACCAGGATCGTATGCCTCAGCTAGATGGAGTTGAGATCTCCCCTGTCCACCTGCTCCCTCTGGTCAGGGTGGACCTCCTGGTGGTGGTGGTGGTAAAATCTCGAATCGCCTCCCAATGCCAGCTGCATGACCATCTCCTCTACCACGTCCTCATGCTCCCTCCAGACCTCCTCGGTTGAATCTCTAGCTATGGCTGGATGATCGTTGTATCGTCTTCTGATCATACGAATGATGGGTCGGATAGTCACGAGCCATGTGACTATATCCTCTACATGTGTAACACTTCATGATCCTGGCATGCCTCTCTCTGATTTGGATTCCCTGTCCAACCGATCCTGAGTAATGCGGTCATCCACCTGTAGGTCCGGTCCTCATGGACCTCTATGACATCGGTTTTCTACCAGCTGTAGAAGTCTGCACTACGTGACGACTAGTTGTGGATCTTTCTACTAGAGACTGCTCTGTAAGGAAACCCTCCAATAGGAGGGATCTCGCTATGACCGCCACCGGTGTCAGGATGATAAGTGATATCATTGAAGTCATGATCTCCCACCTAAGTTCTTACTAGAAGGTCCGGGCCATGAAGAAAGGGTCCAACACCATATCAGTCGAGTAGAGTGAGAGGTCTGTGAACCTCGCTGAGTATTGAGCTGTAGACATGCTGCCCTACTACAGAATGAGTAGCTCTTTTATGCAAACTTCAAGGAGAGACGATGGAACAAACTATTCCCGAAAAAGGATATTTAAATCTTCCCAAAGATGAATCACCTCCTCATGGATTTGGAGCATCATGCTCCACCATCTGCGAGCTGCTGCCTATTGTAGGGATGCAGCAGGGATCACCATGAGGTGTATTGGTGTCCCTACTAGTTGGAAAACTATCACCACACCCTCCACCCAACACTCAGTCGCCTATGTGTCTATCTCTCCCCTGAACCTGGGTGGCCTCTGGCGCTAGAACTCATGCAATGTGATCAAGAAGGATGCACTGTCTCTTGCTAGAACTAGTGGAATTGGTGGCCCAATGGGGAGTGGTACCGCTGGTGCGTCTACTGGAAAAGTGCCCTACCCCGAGGCCTCATCCCTCAGTGATCTATCAGTGTTTACAACTCTCAGAACTCCAGCCGGCTGTCAGCGTGGAGGCATCATGAAAAGAAACAGGTGTGCTACGGTAAAAATTTATACATTGTGAGATAACCTAGTTGATCTAACATAAATAAAACTTTTGAAAGCAAACACGCAATCAGTGTTTTCGTGCACTGAGTGGGAAATCCGATGTCTGGGTCTTGGTTTATGGATACGTTGGTCGCATCACCAACACTGGAATCCCTAAACTGAAAACCAAACTCACTACACTTAACACTATTGCTTCATAAAAAAGAAATATCAAATTCCTAAGTTCTACTGTAGAACCGAATCCTGGGATACCACTTTGTCATGACCCATCACTCAGGGCCTGTTCCGTGACTACCCCAAACACACTAACCATAGTCCATGGGCTAGCGACTAGCACCAAAGGCGTAATTCCCTATATTTGGGAAGGAATTGCCTTTATAACCTGTATACACAGAAAACATGATAGAAACACGAGTAAACTGTATAACCAAAAGAGCGATGAATGTAAAAGGGGCCGAAATACAATAACAACAGTAAATGTACAAGTACAACTAAAAAAATACAAATGATGAAAAAGAATGAAAATCTGCTATTGGATTGTCCTTTATGGTTCCTACCCGAAGGGTAGGTTGAAATCACCTCCTCAGCACTCCACGTCTGTTCGCCATTTCGGGGTAATGACACTCCATATGGTCCATCTTCGGGTACCATCCAATCGTGGAACTCTCAGATTCTGTTGATGATGTCCATCATCTACATCCAACACAACGAAGTGCAACCCTATCCCATGTAGGGGTGAGTATAATGATACTCAGTAGGGACCCTGTGACCTTTAAGGTCTCACAAAATACAACCAGTATAAACCACAAAGTATAAAATTAACAGATAACCCTACTTAGAAATATGCCCACACATATACCAAAGTAAATAAGTAATCCATATCAATCATGAGGAAAACAAAAACTACTGACTCAGCTCAACCATGACTTTATTTTAGGGGTAGTGTTTAGTAACAACCCTAGTCACATTATCAAAACCTATAATACTAGAGAACTCCTGGTCAATCTAGTACAGTGGGACTACCGCGACTCCAAGCTCAATTCCCACTAACATTGGACTGCTAA
Organism: Viscum album; assembly: GCA_963277665.1. Taxonomy (NCBI): domain Eukaryota; kingdom Viridiplantae; phylum Streptophyta; class Magnoliopsida; order Santalales; family Viscaceae; genus Viscum; species Viscum album. Next base: position 1,510,192,853 of record OY728127.1, on the reverse strand, counting down.
ATTACTCCTCCTATCGAGTACCGTGGCGCTGCCGCATCACACAGAGGCTCTCCACATCGTGGGTCTGCCACATTACTAACCACGCTCCCCCTCATAGCCAGCAGAGGTACTCCTCCTATTGAGTACCATGGGACTACTGCGCCACCAAGCGCGCTCCTCCATTGTGGGTTTTCCATGACCCAAGGCGCTTCCCACTGGGCTAGTAGAGTCACTCCGAGTCAAATGGTCAACATTCATCAGGTCTCAGCCAGCTAATAGTTCTTCGCACAATGCTCGCTCGTCTCCAATAAGATCTGCTCCATGAGAAACTGGTCGTACTCCATATATAACGAAGACCCACCGTTAAGTATCTTAAAGGTCTTCGACATCATAGGGGTCACAAACGCAACAGAAGGTGAGTCAATCAGACGACCTGTCTGTGAGTTATTAGTCTTTTAGTCCCGGGGGCCCAGTTGGATTCTTGCACGATCCAAACTGAACATATCTCAATTATACCCCAAACTCTAGTGGGGTATAAAAAAGGAACTTCATGCTCCAAGATTACAGGCACCACCGACGGTTTTTCAATCGGACGTCCGGTGCCAAAAAATATGGCCAAAATAAAGGGTCATAGTGGGCCCGAGTCCGGTCCAACCCGGTCGGACCGACCCAGCCCGAACTTGTCTAGGCTGACCCGGTTTGGGTTGACCCTACCTATCCCATGGGTTTGGCCTAGCCCATTGGTCGGGCCAGCCCATTGGGTTCGGCCTAGCCCACTTGGAGTAGCCCTGCAGGCCGTAAGGGGTCGCAGAGGGCTGAGAGGGCATGAACCGGCCGCGAGGGTGCGGACCGACCATGGGTTGGCATAAGGGCAGTTCAGTATGGAGGGCACCGCGTGGGCGGCTTGGCCCGAATGGTTCAACGAGTGCGGCTCGATCTAGGGTGCGGGTCCGGTTCGGTCGGGGCACGGCGAGGATGTTGGACAGTGTGGCCGGGGTTTGGAAGGCCGGTGGGTTGGTGTCACCGGGGTGGCTCGTAAGGCCGGTGGGTAGGCATGGTCAGGGTAGCTCCGGAGGCTAGTGGGTGGTGTGGTTCGGCCCGGGGTGGTGGAGCTGGTTCAGCCGGGGTGCCTGAGTGTCACGGGGTCAGCGTGGGTCGAAGAGGTCGCGGGTGGCGGGACTGCTGCCTTCATCGCCTTAGACAACATTGTCATTTTCCTCCGTTTCAAAGAACACCACAATAAAGAACGACTGGGGGTTGGGCCATGTTTTTTTGGGCCTCACCCTCTGGGTTTAGAGTGGTACAAAGCAGTTCATCAAGAACGTAAACAAAGAACGAGCATGGAAGATATTATAAAACATCAGTTCCCATAATTGCTCGATAATATCTATTCCCAACACCAAAAAGAAAAAATAAGAGAGAACATGTGTAGTGTTAATCACATAATGAATAAACCCCTACAACTTCTGGCCATAATTTATTCCTAACCCAGAAGGAAAACATTGACAGATCAACTAGATAATAAGTTGATCCACATTCATTGTTTTTAGAAGTAAAATATCAAGGGAATATAATCATACATAATTAAAAACCCTACCTAGTTCGTCGTTGGTTGTAATTTGTGCGAGAAGGCAGCCGTCAATTTGTTGTAGATGAACATGTCCTACATCAGAAGACGTTCTGATAAAAAATTTTGAAGTCGAGGTCATTCTTCGTAGTCGAAGGAATTCCACGTCGGTGGAGCGTTCTTTGTCAGTGGAGAGTTCTTTTTTGTGAGATTTATCCAATGTTCAACATCTCCCCAATTCCATCCAAGTAAATTCATAGAAAAATATATAGATTGTAATATCTATTAAGTCATTGGCATAATCTACAAAAGGGTTTAATTAAATAATTGATGTGTTGGATCAATTAATTAATGGGAAGGATTTTCATAATAAATTATGTGCGTTGGTATAATTAAATTGGGGAGGTGTTGAAGAGGCTCCCCCACATTTATTAGGGAGTTTATGGTTTCTCCAAATTAAGGAGTGGGGGGGGGGTTTCAAGGGTGTTCAATCCCATGTGGTCCGCCTGACCAAAACATCTCATGGGAGGTTATAGTTCTGGTGGTCCCCACCACCATTACCTCTCATAGGTGGTCAAGGTCTGGTGGTCCCCACATCCAACTTCCACATAGAGGTTTAACTCTGGAAGACCCCACCTCCCAAAACCCACATGGGTGTTGGAAAAAAAATATCACACACTTTTAATTTTATTTTTATTCTAAAATGAAAAAACCAAAAACACTCTTTCTCTCTCGACCCACTATCATCAAGGTGAACATCTCCTTATGTGAATATCAGCGCTGCGAGTTCAACGGTGCCCTCATATTTCACTTTTGAGCAATGGTTCATTAGTTAGAAAATCCCGCTCACATTTACTGAATTTAACTGAAAAAAAGTTCCGAAATTTATTTAGGGCACTCTGTTCCTCGGAATCACATTAATTACATTTTCACGGAGTCATGAAACTCCATTTTATTTTAAAAAAATTACATGGAAATTATGTGTCATTACAGTTCGGGCCCAACCCACCAGCCTGGGTCTAGCCCGCTGGAACGTGGGTCCGAACCACCAGTGCGGTTCAGGCCAGCTAGCGTGGGACCGGCCCAGCCTGCTCGACTATGGGCATAACCCGCTAGGCTTATCCCGGTCTGTCAGGGGGGCTGACCGACGATGCATTTCCCGACCGGGATGTGGCAACCAAGATATGTATGGCTCTAGCTGCCCCCCGAACATGGGCCCCCTAGTCATGGTCGATTGACCACAGACCGCAACACCCAGGTATCCCGGAACCGAGCCAAATCCCTATATGCAACATCCCCCTAGCACTATGACTCTTGTCATTGAGGCCATTCTACTGTAGCACACCGACGAGCGCTCCCTCATAATCTAGTGTGGCCGATGAGGGGTAGCCACCTCCTCTTCTTTCGTAGATCTGGTTGGCACTTCCCCTATCATGCGTCCAACATGGGCCGAACACCGATGTGATGGTGGTGTCGTGCCGATAGAACCTTCTGTGGGGTCTCATAGTTTCTTAGGTGGTCTGTTTTCCAATCCATCTTCCCCTACGGTCCTCTCAGGTCACCTCCATCCCTAATCAGGCCCCAGAATCAAATTGTCACCAATTCGACAATGCCACCACCAAGAACGCATGAGAGGAGGCATTCTTGACTTGTTCATGTTGGCCTAGGCCCTCCACATTAGAGGATTAAATCTAGGTGAGGTTCGGGGATTTATGTTCAACCATTTCATGAAAGGATTGAATCCAAGATAACAAATGACCACGAAAAGTCACCCACTTGCATAAATGCACGAATGGTGAATCAACCTGTTTGTGGGTTGATATGTGTTCATCATTTCTAGAAAAAAAATATCTGGGAAGAACGTTAAAATAAATATCAAACCCCTACCACTTTTACATTTTTTGACTAAGTGTTCTTCCATAATGATTCAAGATGTTGACATCGGAACTTCTAGCTCCATTTTTCGAGGTTCGTCGAAGTTAGTGAAGTCTCTCCAGTGTTGTTTGTTCTTAGTTGGAGGTGATATTTACAAGAGTTCCATCAGATATACTATATGTTTAATTCTTCATCCACCAACACATTAGATAATAAAAAGGAAATCACGTCGCAGTGTTTTCAATTACACTATTATATCGCTTTATTTTCAGTTACGCTACAATGTCACATCATTACACTGTTTCTTATATGAAACAATGTCACTCGTACTCTACATTTATTTCATTGTTTTGCTACGTAATATGTTCCATTAATGTGTCTCATTAGTGCACCCCATCTCCTCATCGTCACTGCACCACAGCGTCTTCGTCCGCATCTCAACGGATGAAAAAGAAAATAAAATAATTTTTTATGTTATCTTATTATTTTTCGCAAAAAATCTAAAAATAAAATTTTTGGTTCATCCCTTAGTGGCCAATGTGAAGAAAATTATATTCAAATAATGACATTATAAATTCATACATGTTCTTTTATTTGCAATCCAATAACCACTTCAAATGTTATAAAAATTTGCTCGTGTGTTTACCTAATGCACTTTAAAAAAATGTTCAAAATTATATTTCTGGCTCTCCGGGCCTCAGAATCACATGTCGTCATGGCGTACTACTTTAGAATAATTCCATATTAAAAAATTACACTGAATGTCCTAGATATTAAAAAATTATTTTCTATCACTCATATAGTACAAAAATTATTTTTTACAATATTTAATACAATAATATAACATGATATATGGTGGGAAGTCACTAATAGTTCACATCAATGAATATTTCAATAATTTTTTTATCAAAAACATCATATTCACTAATATTATTACACACCTATAAATTTAACTCATCAGTCGATGGATCCAAATAAAAAATGATATTATTTTTTGGGTTTCTTTGAATTAATAAGTCAAAATGTTATATGGATCATTCATCATTATTGAAGGATCTAAATTTTAGGGAGTTTTAAATACAAGACACCAAGGATATTGACTACTATATGAACCACACAAATAGAAACCATTTTTTAGAAATACCGAATCATATATTTTGTGCTTCTAATGTAATGAACTGATATACCCGATCAAAATGATTCTATGAATCACCATCAGAAGGATGATTCAAGCTTTTACCAGTTGAAATATTGGTTTTATTTAATGACATAAATGATACTATCGTCTAGGATATAAATTAACCTGATGATCTTTGTGTAAGAATGATATTACTTAACTATTTTACCACAATCAATCTTGACTTCCCCTATTGAGAATTGATGTACCAAAATTTTCCATATGTTGAAAAACTGTCTAATTAATAATTTTATGTATAATATTCGATGAACTTATTTTAACATTCATGAATCTTCAGAAAACAAATATTGAAATTACAAACCAAACCCTGTCCCTCATATAAATCATTAGGCATAGAATTTCTTTCATGTAATAGTTATGTTAACCAATTGAATATCCGATCAAAATAGATATTTCACGTTGAATTTTCTTATTTAATAGCCATAATTTTTTCAACCACATAAAATTTTATTATCTTGAAACTTAGATATAAGAAATGCTATGTAGTCATCTAAAACTCATAAAATTGTGATGGTTTTAACTTTGGAGTTAAATCAACATCAACCACTATTTCAGTTTGATTAATATTTCATCCATCCACATTCTATACTAATATTGAAACTACGATGGACCTAGAACAAAATTATTAACAACATAACTAGGGATACATTCAATATGTTGATACGAAAAATCAAAATATTTTCCCAAAATAGAAATATAATTGATGACACCATCATTTTCAAATGTGTCAAACATCTGAAAATCACATTTCATACATGGAAACTTAATTATCCTTTCTCAAACATCTTATGGGTTTGATTATGAAAATAATAATAAAAATCATCAACAAATTCAATATACACTACATTTATAATAGAACTATATGGATTCCTACATTGATGTATCTTATCATTATTATGCATTAAATAGTTTTGTCCACTTCCTTGATCTATATATATCTAAAAATACAAAATAAACAATTTTTTTTTATGATTAATTTGATATATAAAAAATTTGATATAAAAAAGGGTAGAAAAGAAATAAAAATATAATTTACATGTATATAATGTCAATTTTATCTATTTACCAATGTTTTTTACCAAAAAATTAATTACTAAAAATTATCATTAATTATGAGAAAAATTTAATATAATGTAATAAAATTTATTATAAAATATTAAAAAGGTTAAAATCCTAGATTTTACAATATTATGTTGATTAGAATAGATTTATGACATCCATGCCAAAAATTGTCATTACTCGTAAATTTATTATAAATTATATCATTTAACTTAATTTTTTTTATAACACTAATAATTTTTTTACAAATTTATAACTAATTATTATTAATTACAGAAATATTATTTTGGATTAATGTTTATTATTACTAATTACCACTAATTATTAATAATTACAACTACTTCTTATAATTGCGTATAATTTTAGTTATAATTAAATTTAAAATAATAAAATATATTAATTTACAATAACATATTTCAATTTCATATTTCTATAAATTAATAATAATGTATATAATTTAATAGTAATTTATAATAAAATATACTAAATAAAATTATGTTAATTAATTTATATAATTTTAAATTATTTTTATTAAAAGCTGTCAATATATTATTATTTTTAATTTCTAAAAATTATAACTAATATATATTAATTATTAATAATTTTAAATAAAATAATAATTTTTTTATTTTTTGAAAAATTTAATAAATTTTTTTATTAATTATTACCAATTTATATTAGTTTAAAAATTAATTTTTTAATTTATAAAAATTAATACTATATTATATAATCTTTTTGTAAATTTTATCAATCAAATATTTTTTAATAAATTATTATAATTTCCTATTACTTTATACTAATTATTATTAATCACAACTAATTAGTACAAACTTTTATTAATTTAAAAAAATTAATTGCTAACATTATCTAATTTTTATTAGTTCATAACTATTTTTTAGTTATTATTAGTAATTTTTATTATTTTATAAATTTTTTACTACTTTTTAATAATTTATTATATTTTATACTATTTTATATGAATTAAGTACAAATTATATAAATTTATAAATGTTTATTAATATATAATTATTGAATTTTAATTTTAACTAATTTATAATAATTATAACTAATTAGTACTATTTTTAATGCATTTATCCAAATTTATAACTAATATTTATTATTTTATTACTATTTTAATATGTTTGTTACTAAATTTAACTATTTTTTTCTAATTAACAGTAATTATTAATAATTGTTAACAATTTTTACTAATTATAACTATTTATTACTTATTAAAAAAAATTATGACTTATCACTACTAATTATTACTAATTACAATAAATTTTTACAAATTTTCACTAATTAAAAATAATTTTTACAAATTAATACTATTGGTTATAAGTTACCACTAATTTAGTCTAATTAATAGTAATTGTTACTAACTACTACTAATTAATACCAATTAATACTAATTATTATGAATAATTACTAATAAATTCTAATTAACACAAACTATTACTAACTATTTCTAATTATACTAAATTAAAATATTTTTACAAATTTATAATTTTTTAATTAATTTATTATAATTTGTAATAAATTATACTATTTTAAATCATATTAATGTAAATTATATCAAATAAAATGTTGAAACTATTTTATTTCAAATTATGTTAAATTATATCATTTTAAGAACTTTTCTTAGTTTATAATATTTAAATATTAATTATTATTAATTACCACTAATTATTACAAATTTACGCAAATTATTTCGAGTTGTCACTAATTATAACTAATTACCATGAAATATTACTAATTAATGTTAATTTCTACTTGTTACTATTAATTATTACTAGTTTTCACTAAACATTACTAATTTCATATAACTAATACTAGTTATAACTATCAACTACTAATTACTAATATTTATTTTAATTACAACTAATTTTTCATAAATATTCAAAATAAGTACTAATTTCTATTAATTAAACCATTTTATTCTGAATTAAATAAATTTAATTTTAATATAAAACATAAGTGAAAATTTATACTAAATACATCCAAACCTAATAGATGGAAAATAAAACTAACTAATTCTAATTAAATATAAGCACGACTAACTAATATTAATTAATATTAATATACCATAAAATAAATGAAATAAAAAATATTTTTAAAAAAAATTATGAAAAAATGAAAATATAATCGAATGCAATGCTTGAATGTTTCTCCCCTATAAAATTTAATACCTTGGAATTTTTAAACTAGAGAATATGTGAGCAGAGAAGGAGATAAGAGTTCAGAGATGAATGTAATTGGAAATATTCGTGGGGGTGGGGGGGTTATAGGTTAGATGAAATGTGATTAGAGTTATTATGATGGGATTATCATAAAAAATACTAATGTGTTTGATGTGTATATTTTTATATTTTACCATTATTATTAATTAATGAAATGTTAAAAACATATTTTAGATGGGCCCTATCATAAATACCATCTTCCGGTAGTTTATTTATGACATGATAAAATCTCAATGCAAATAACATATAATGAAGGAATGTATTTGAGATGGGTCTCACCAATAATTCATTCATTCCAATAGATTATTTATGATGAGATAAAACTACCTTCGTATATTCAAAAAGGATAGGAAGAATATTTTATATAGGGGTATATCCCCATCACAAATATTGTTCTCACGATTTGGCATGCACCACTTGCCATATGTATTTTCTAGGGGAAGATATTCCAATACCAAATACTTGTTTTGTCAACTATTTTAAATGAGATACAAACCTCACCAAAAAATATCCATCGAAAGACTATTTTTGACCGGAGGTTGATCAGTTGCAAATAACCCGTCACAAATAATTGGGTTTTCATATAGTGACAATCCCATCAATAAAAGAGATGTGTAAATGATAGTTAATTCACTAGAAAATAATGTAGTAGGTTTACATGTTCATTCAAGACCATTTGATTGAGTAGAATAAGTCATTTAACTAATATACTATTAACATTATGATATATACACATGTGATAAGTAAAATTTCATCCTTTAATGAGTTCCCACCACAATCTCAATTTTTTCTAAAAACATGACTAGTCATGGTAAACTTTTCATGTCTAAAGAACAAAAATTAACATCAAATGGATCACATATTTATTGAAATGGAGGAAAATAAATTATGATTATCATTAGACATTAATAATAACTGTAATGGCTTGTATAGGGTAATATAACTCCCAAAATGAATAATCCATCATATGAATAAATAAAACAATAATCTTTAAATCAAAAATAATAACGTCGAATGTTCATCAAAAATCATTCCATAAATAACTATCCTTAACCTCATCGTAATATTTCTTTAAAAAATTAAAAAGGTATTGATCATATATTATTCAAATTACATGTATATGTTTATCTCCAGATAACATTATTCCCTAAAAATGTCAATTACACAAAATATATATTCCCTAATATGTGATAATAATTTCCCAAAAATAGTTAAATAACCCTAAATCTAAATTAAAATCATATATTATTGTAAATTAAAATTCAACAGAAAATAATCAAATAAAAACCTATTATATAAAAAACTAAATCCATTTTCCTTAATTATATAGTGTTAAAAAATATCCAACAAAAATATTAAAAAATGTTATTAACAAAGATGACAATTCACATTTCAATCCCATTGATAAATATATAATAAAATATATTTTCCAAACATATAATAACCCTTTTGTCCTAATTAACCACAATGACTTCAATATCAAAGTTATTGTTCACCGTAAAGGATATCAATTCACTTAGAACTTATGTCCAAAAATAAAAAATCATTATTCCCCAAATAACATCCTCTGTATGAAAAATAATAATCTCATTGGTTGTATTACTATAAATGTATCCACAAATCCTATCACATTAAACCTCAATGTGATGTGTATGAATATTAAATTATTATATAATTTAAACCAATAAACCAATTATGGTATCAATAGTTTGTATGATACCCTCCAATGAAAACATCATAATCTCTGAACATATCTTAACTATTCCATTGATATATATAATAAAATTCTTAATCCCACACTCTTGGATTCAGTTCCAAAAAAATCATCAAATTCATGGTTCAGATACCAAATAAATGTGATGACATTTTAACCATATAAAATATATTCTATAAAATAGAAATAATGTATCACATATAGTTTAAAATAATTTTTATTCTAGTCATTTATTGAATTTAGACAATCTACTACAAATAAACAGATAATCATAAACAATGGTCTCATAAAAATTTACACAATCTCCCACTTTGTTATTTACCTCAACTAAACTTGTAATGGAAAACATATATAAAACCATTATTTAAAATTGGGTTGAAGAAAACATAATAATGGTGAGGTTAAATTCACAATAAGGGTAAACATATTTATTAACAATTGATCATCATCAATGATAATATGATGTGTATAAGGTTATCAGAGAGATTCAAAGTACTTGAGTATATCATGAGAAAATTCATACCCATAAAAACATGAAATATAAATCATGTAACCCATAATAAAACATTTATATGATACCAGATTCATATAATTAAAAAAGTCATGGGCCACGTGAAAAAAATCAGTGATTAATGGATACATTATAACTTGATTTAGGTATATAAAAAACATGTTGGTATCATGGAAGATTATATTCATAAAAAACATATATTGAGTCATAAAAAAGTTATAAAAAACCTAGTAAATTGAAAAACATATATCATATGATAGACTAATAACTAGTGAACCCTGTTTCTTTACCCAATGAAATTGAGTTATATATCCAGATCACCCATCATTATAAGATATATGAGGTTTATTGGTGATTGTATATTATTTACATGATCCATAACATAGACATAAAACATGATAGATAAACATTTTCAACATAACAAGATAAATTTTTCATTTGTAGATTGATTTACCCATTAGATGGAAATGGGTATAATGAAAATTTATTTTAAACAATCATAATCTGTATAGACAATGAACAAGGATGGAATCATTAATACAAATCCCCATTGGAGAAATAGTAGATTTAAGGGTTTCTGTTATCAGTGAATATAATTACAATTAAAATACCATTAAAACATTATTGAAGAAAATACCCTTTCCATTTTGTAAATCCCTTTACATACTAGAAAAAAATTAATATTTATTAATGTATATTACTTTAAATAATCCATGAAAGATACTAGAAGAATTTTCAAATCATTAAGCATTCATGATGGGGGAAAATTTAATTCTTGTAGTAATTGTTAATGAAATTATATATTTAAACCATTTATAAAAAAACTATTTCCAATAATCATAAGAAGATTCTATTTAATAATTTTTGAAAAAAACTGAAAAAATAGTTAAAATTAATATCAATAATAAATTAAAATATGAAAAATAAATATTGAAACTATTTTTTAAATTCTAGATATATATGAAAAAGTTTTTCGAACAAAAAATGAAGAAATATAGTCATATTTTATTAAAAACATTCTATGAATCATTTTTATATAAAATTTAATTTTAATGGTATTAAAAAATTAAAAGTACCTAAATAACATTAGGATAATGAAAATTAAATGGTATATTATATATGGAAGTTATAATTTCTGCAATAAAAATTCATTAAAAAACAATCTTGATTACAATGTGATTGAAACATAAACACTTATAACATTGTAATATATGAAATTTATACCCCATGATTGAATATAATCTAATTAATATTTAAATATCCTGAGGATAAAGTGAACAATGAATTAAAATTTTAAAGGGATAGTAAATAATCCTCATAAAAGAATATAGGTTCACAACATAAACTAATTTCTAGAGGAATGATAATATGAGATGAATAACCATTACAAAGACCATATCACTGAATTTATATTTAATGAATGGAAAAATATGTATACAAATATAAACATGTATAAAAAGATTATCTATATCTTAAATATAACAAAAGGCATATCACACATAATCAAGACACAATATAATAAAAAATAAGAGATATAGGCCAATAAAATGAAATTGTTTTCTGAAATCCCTTAACTTAAGTCAAGACTTGTTATGTATGTATTTCATCACCTCTATCATAATCATATATATACTATTTTAGTTAGTAATAATGTTTTCTAGGATAATTACTTTATCATTAAACAACTAAGTTCATCTACTTAAGTGAAATATTGAATTTCTGATTCAATAATTTTCACGTCATATGTTTTGAGGATATTTAACTCATGGGTCAAAAAAGTATTTTGTAGACTTAATATGGTAGAAAAAATATTTATTCCACAATTTATAGAACTATAATAAACCCAATATATATTTTTTAATTAATTATTTATATTTAAAAAAAACATTGTTTGATTGTTATGAAATATCAATATGTTAGAGTTATATAGACAGTAGGTCATTCGTACACATGGGGAATATTTTTTCCCATTTTGGAAGAGTATAAATGTATGTATTATTTTATATTTTCACAATAATCATTATATAATTTATATCATATTATTTATTTAACTAAAAATATATATACAATACATGTGATGTGGTAATGAATAACAAATCACATCACTATATTGAGTTAATGACCCACACACGTGCAAGAATAATGTTATTATATTTAATGGATTGAAAAGAAAGAAATAAAATTATATGTTATCTACAAAAATATTTAAATAGTTATTCAAAAACATATATAATCACTATATTATTCATTCTTACAATCATTTATAGGTAGTGATGGAAAACAAATTGCATCTATTCACGGGGTAGTACACCCCAATAGAAAAAAATGATAATTTCATTTCTCATTTGACAGAATGTATGACAACACTGCTTTTTATTACAACTTAAGCATGCTTTATTACATAAAACATCACTTGATAAAACAAAGGCGATCGAGAGGTTTATTGTCTTTGGGGCTTATGATCATTACATAAAAACTTTAAACTTGAAATACAACATCTTTATTGAAAAATTCCTTTACATGACCACTACATTCCTTCATACTTAGCATTGCAAGGGATAACCTGAGGACATGCATAAGAAAAGGGTGAGCTATAAAGCCCAGTAAGGGAGTAAACAATGAATAACATGAGGAGTGAAATACATGTTAGGAAATAGGCATATCAATAGAGCATAATAGAAACATGAACATAAATGCATGATAAAGCATGATAATCATATCATGGAAATGTGGCAACAACACTTAACGTTGAATTAGCAAGAGCCAAGGCTCATTGCACATGGAGCATGAGTAAACCCTCATTGCACTTGAAGCACGAGTAAACCCTCGTTGCACTTGAATTAGCATGAGTCAACACTCATTGCACATGACGTATCATGATACTATACTTTACCCAGTGCATTGGAGCGCTATAAAGGGCACACCCTTCTTAAACATTTAATTTCATGCATAAGTGTGCCACATGGATCATAAAACATGGATTCATAAAACATAATCATTTCTTCCACGATAAAGGAAAGTGGAATTCATACATGAAACTTTATAATCAATATGTAAATGTTCATAAAGGTGAATACCCTTGATGGAGAAATGGGCATGGTATTCACTACACAAAGACATTGGCTTAGAAAATCGGTGTGATTTCGGCAGCTTAACGGCGTGACATAAGAATTCATAAAAAAGGTTGATGAGAGAGAAAGGGGTTCCTCATCATATTTAAAAGTAATGGACAGTAAGGAGATCATATATATACATGTCCCAACAGTAGAAATGGAATTTAGATTCATGATACAAAAGTATTGCTTGAATGTAAAAGAAGGGAGAGAAGTTCCTTTCGGAATTCCGGCATAGTAACGGGTGTACATAGGAGGCATTTAATGAGAGAGAAAGGGTTCTCAAATCATTAAAACAATAAGAGGGAAGTATGGGGGAGGTGAGAAACCATACCCCAACATTCATAATTGAAATAAAAAGGAAATACAACTTAAAGAAAATTGACAAAAAAAAGAGAAAGGAAGAAAACCCCTTACTTGGAAGTGTGCTTCCAAAGGCTAGAGAGAGGCCTATGAGAGGCTTCTTGGGAGCTTGGGGCACCTTGAGAGGATTCTAGAGAGAGTATGGAAGAGGTTGGACGAACTTCAAGGGCTTTTAGTGAGGAGGAAGTGGGAGATTTGGTGGGTTTATATAGGAAAGGTGAGAGAATTCTTTATTATTTAGGTTTGGGACCCCTTATATTAAAATAATCCAAACCACAAACCATCCCATGGTATTTGCCCATGGTTTCTGGAAAAGGAAAGATGAAAACTATATTTTACAAGTCCAAGGTCCGATCTTATTAAAAAATTAGGGTTGCTTATGTGGAGGTGAGTCACACTCCCATGGAAATTAATTTAAAAAGGCAAAGTGTTGAATAAGTCTTGAGGGCTCCATTAATGCTTTGAAAAGTGAGTCAAACAAACCAAAAACCTCATTATTTTAATGATAAAACATATATTGTCCGAACATAAGGATTATGGTATTTTATTACATCACCATTGGGTCATTATGATGTCATAAAACACATTATATATTTAAATGGTATTTAATTTTTACCCAAAAATTTGACTGTCTCAGAAAATTAAGAAAAATTCACCGTTGGATAATTTCGACGTCCTGATTCCAAAAATAATATTTATTTTATCTAAATAATTTTCTAAATATGTGAATTTTCACTTTTAAAATAAAAACTGACATTTATAAAAAATTCACGGGTTTTGACAGAAATGGCTTTCAAACCTTAATAAAAATTTTAATTGCATTCATAAAATTATAATATCATTTATATTTAATAAAAATTAATTTAATATTAATAATAATATTTTATTAAAATATTATTTAATTCAAAAATCCTTTAATTTAATAAAATATAATTCTTAATTAAATAATAACTAAAAACACCATTTGTACTTTAAAAACTAATTACAATGTATCAAAAATGACTAGAAATTATATTCATTATTATATAAAAAAAAATAATGTACATGAACATGGTGCTACTTATTTGTTACATAACCCCTTAAAATAGCCGCATAAGACCTAAGGGTAAGGTGTGCGATGGTGACAGACTCTTGGGGTTGCTCGGATAACATCGCTCGAGTGGTAATCTCTATCAACTTCCATTTTTCCCATAGACGATCACGTTCGAGCTTGACTTGATGAAGCTCAGCTTGGGCTTGGTCAAGGGCAAAGCCCAAAGACGCCACCTCTTTTCCGAGCTCCGACAAATGGGCTTCGTAAGGGGAAATTCTACTAGATGAGGCCATCGCTTCCTTTGTCTGAGTAGAAAATTGGTTCTTTAAAGACTTATATTTAAACTACCCAGATGATCACTGTTCAACGGATATAAAAGTAACGGTCAAAAATCATAAAGTAAAACTAAAAAAGTTGATATCTTATAAAAACATTTTTCATAAAGAAACATTTAACTGGATCAAGAGGGATTTTCCAATAATGAAATTTTGGGTCGTTACAACATTCCCCCCTTAAGAAATTTCACCCTCGAAATTTTCCTTTTCCCACACTAAAACAAATGTGGGTAACTTAGCTTCATCATATCCTCCGACTCCCAAGTTGCTTCTTCAAACTTATGGTTTCTCCACAACACCTTGACGAGAGGCATTGTCTTATTTCGTAGAACTTTTTCTCTACGATCTAAGATCTTCACTGGTTGCTCCTCATAAGAAAGATCGTCTTCTAATTGTACCACCTCGGAAGAGAGTACATGTGAATGGTTTGGTATGTACTTCCTTAATAGGGATACATGGAAGACATCATGCACCTTGGCCATAGTAGGTGGAAGTGCTAGTCGATACGCCACATCCCCAACACGATCAAGAATCTCGAAGGGGCCGATGTACCTTGGACTTAACTTCCCCTTCTTTCCAAACCTCATGACCTTCTTCCACGGAGATATGCGTAAAAACACCATGTCTCCATCTTTAAACTCAAGGTCTCGTCGACGATTATCTGCATAACTCTTCTTTCGACTCTGGGCTACCTTGATATGCTGCTGAATGGTTTTCACCTTCTCCGCCATTTCTTCAACCATTTCTGGTCCATGCAGCTTACGTTCACTGACCTCATCCCAACATGTCGGTGTTCTACACCTTTTCCCATATAGGGCTTCATATGGTGCCATTTGGATGCTCGAGTGGAAACTATTATTATAAGAGAACTCAACTAGAGGAAGATGTTGATCCCATCCTCCTTTAAAGTCCATTGAGCACGCTCTCAACATATCGTCAATGTTTGGATAGTCCGCTCGGATTGGCCATCAGTTTGAGGGTGATAGGCCGTACTGAAGTTCAGTTCAGTATTCGGAGCATGTTGAAGACTCTTCCAAAACTTAGAGGTAAATCTTGGATCTCGGTCAGACACAATAGATAGTGGTACTCCATGCAACCGTACCACTTCCCTGATATATATCCGTGCCAGTTGATCCAAAGAGAAATCCTCTCGAATACCAATGAAGTGTGCAGTCTTTGTAAGATGATCCACAACAACCCAGATTGCATTGTTGCCTTTGGATGTCCTTGGAAGTCCAGTGACGAAGTCCATGGTGATGTTCTCCCATTTCCATTCTGGTATGGGCAATGGTTGCATCATCCCCTTAGACTTCTGCCTCTCTGCCTTCACTAGCTGACACACCAGGAACTATGATGTATATTCAGTGATCTCCTTCTTCATATTATCCCACCAAAAGTTTTCTTGGAGATCTCGATATATCTTTGTGCTCCCTAGGTGAATAGAGAAATTTGAACTATGTGCATCATCCAAAAGTTCCTTCTTCAGCTCCGAACTTGATGGAACACATAGTCTTTTCCCAAACCGCACAATTCCTTCTTCATTAACATTAAACTCTGAGGATTTTCCCTTTTTGATAGCTTCCACTTTTTCTTGGATTCCTGCATCATTTTTTTGAGCATCCTTTAACCTTTCCAAAAGAGATGGTTGAGCAATCATTTGTGAAAGGATTGATGATGTTCCCTTCTTTATGATTCCCACGTCCATCTTCATCAAGTCTAAGAAGATTGGATCCTTCTCAATTCTCATCATTGATAGAATTGCTGGATCCTTTCTACGTAGGGCATCTGCCACCTTGTTCGCCTTCCCAGGGTGGTAATGTATTGAACAGTCATAATCCTTGATGAGCTCTATCCATCTTCTCTGGAGCATATTAAGCTCTTTCTGTGTGAATATATATTTAAGACTCTTGTGGTCAGTATATATCTCACATTTCTCTCCATAGAGATAATGCCACCAGATTTTCAAGGCAAAGATCACCGCCACCAACTCCAGATCAAGCGTTGGATAGTTTCACTCATGGATTTTCAACTGCCTTGAGGCATAGGATATCACTTTATCATTCTGGATCAGCACACATCCTAAGCCCTTCTTCGAAGCATCACTGAATACCACAAAAAGCTCCCACTTGTGGGTAAAGTGAGCACGGGTGCAGTGATAAGCCTCCTTTTCGACTCCTTGAAGCTTTCTTCGCATTCATCACTCCAAGCAAACTTTACTCCCTTTCGAGTTAGCTTGGTAATAGGGTTGGACAATCGTGAGAAATTTCTCACAAATCGTCGATAATATCCAGCTAACCCCAAGAAGCTACGGATATCAGTTACCGATGTTGGCCTCGGCCATCCCTCAATTGCATCTGTTTTGGAGGGGTCCACAGATATCCCATTGCTTTTGATGATATGAACCAATAATGAGACTTCCTTCAACCAAAACTCACACTTGTTGTACTTTTCATAGAGCTTCTCCTTGCGCAATGTCTCTAGTACAGTTTTTAAATTCTCCTCATTGTCCTCCTTGGATTTGGAGTATATTAGAATATCATCTATAAAGACTACCACAAATTTGTCTAGGTAATCTCTAAAGACTCTATTCATCAATTCCATGAATATTTCTGGAGCATTGGTGAGTCCGAAAGGCATTAATATGAATTCATAGTGCCCGTACCTTGTACGAAAAGCAGTCTTGGGGATATCTTCCTTCTTCACCCTTACTTGATAATATCCCGACCGCAAGTCGACCATGGAGAAGAATTGTGCTCCACGCAGCTGATCAAACAAGTCATCGATTCTTGGGAGAGGATACTTGTTCTTTATCGTGATTTTTTTAAGTTCACGATAATCGATGCAAAGCCGCATTGACCCATCCTTCTTCTTGACGAAGAGGACTGGTGCACCCCATGGTGATGCACTTGGGCATATAAACCCTTTATCTAGATTCTCCTGTAGTTGTTTCTTCAGCTCTTCAAGCTCAACAACAGCCATTCTATATGGATTCTTGGATATTGGTAGCGCCCCAGGTATAAGTTCAATTGAGAACTCAAAATCTCTTCTAGGAGGAAGACCATGAAGTTCCTCGGGAAATACTTCAGCAAATTCCCTCACAATAGGCATTTTTCAAGGGTGGTTTCTTCCTTTGACTTAATCATCTGAGCAAGATATGCGTGCTCATAAGGCAGTAATATCCATGCTTGAGATGATGGAGCTAAAGGAGATTCATCTTCCTCCTGACACTTGTAAAGAATCGGGGGTCGATTCTCCATATGGAGTGTGATTTCCCTCTCCCGACAATTTGTGTTGGCTCTATATAAGGAAAGCCAATCCATGCCAAGAATGGCATCAAATTCTACCAAAGGGAGTATGACGAGGTTTGCTGGGAAATTAAATCCACATATTATAACAGGGGAGGACTTATACTCATGGGATGCAATGATTCCCCCATTTGCCGTACTCACCGACATCTTTACTTCCATGATTTGTGGTGGTGCAGGGATTGGTCTACTAAACTTTTGAGATATATAAGAATGCGTAGAACCTGAATCAAAAAGTGCGTTCGCTATTCTTGAATGAATAACTAGCGTACCTGTCACCACTTCGTTGCCGGGGTTCACTTCGGCAGAAGTGATGGCAAAAGCTCTTCCTTGCTGTCTTGGAGGTTGTTGATTGCCTCCGATAACCATTGGATTAGGGCACTGATTCGCAAAATGACCCGGTTCTTTTCATTTGAAGCATTGAACAATGCGTTGAGGTTCGAACGGAGCGTTCCTCTCCTCTGTCGTAGCCACGGGTCCTTCTTACTGATAGTTAACAGCTAGGTGCCCTTCTCTTCCACAGTTGAAGCATTTTCTTGTCCCCTTAAGGCAATTTCCAGGGTGCTTCTTTCCACACTTTTGGCAAGTGGGGTGCTGGAATTTCTTAGCACCGTTGGATTTATCCATCGGACCACCAGCATTGAAGTCCACCTTATGCTTCTTGTCCCAATGATACCCCTGTGATTCTCCGATCTCCATTTCAACCTTGAGGGCACATCGGACAATTTCCTCATAGCTGTCGAAGTCACGGATCGCTAATGCTTTCCGCAAGCTAGGATTCATCCCACCAAAGAAGCGGTCAAACTTGCATTCGGGGGTAACGACAAAGCCGGAAGTGTAACGTGCAAGCCTTGTGAAGTTTTCCTCATACGCTCCCACATATTCTTCATCTTCCTATTTGAGGGAAAGGAAGTCCCTTTCCATCTTAAGACGGAGGGTGTGTGGAAAGTATTTATCGGAAAACATCTTCTGGAATACCTTCCATTCCAAAGCCTCGATATCCTCCTCAGGCTTCGTATTTTTGATCAATGTCCACCATTGATCAGCTTCACCCTCCATATGATAAGCCACCAGGAGAACCTTCTCTTTTTCAGAGCATTGGAGAATGGAGAATATCTTTTCAATGGAGTTGATCCATTGTTCAGCAATCATGGGATCAGATGATCCACTAAAAGTAGGAGGCCTTTATCTCATGAAGCTTTCAATAGCGACTTGTTCTTTCTTAGGGGGGTTGAACGTTCCTCTTGACCAGTGTTTCTATTCAAAACTTGAGTTAGCTGAGAGAGAAGCGTGACAAAGTTCGCGATTCCCGCTCCCATTGGATTGGGCATCTCATAAGTACAATCATCACACTGATCTTCACAACGGTTGTTAGCCCGAGTTCTCCTATTACCGGCCATTGGCTGGAATAAAAGGAATGTTAGGGGTAACACATAAAGGGTAATCCAAAGAAAAAAGTTGATGACCTATAAATAAACTTTAATCTCTTTAACTCATGAGTCTATAGGATTCAATCCAGGATTTTCATGATCTTCCTTTTAAAATATATTCTTAGGGGCATTTTTCCTTTAATAAGGGTTCATACTAAGATTGTGAATTCATCAAAACATATCCCCCGGGAGTGTCGTAACCAAGAGTGCAGCAAGGCCCGTTGTCGTGCACTAGTTCCCGTTCAAGTCTAGCTCAAAGCGGTGTTTTCGGGTTTTACCCCTACGATACATCTGTGCCAGAGCCGCCTCTACCTGCTCGTATCCAGACAGGGATGTATTTGTTTGATAAACCACTTACATAGTATTTACCAAAACTTAGGGATGTTTTTATTATGCTTAGTCTTGTATCTAAGGCTTTACTAGGGTTTCCTAATCCCAAAAATAACTAAACCTATCCTTTGATACCAACTATGACAACCCTGCTTTTTATTACAACTTAAGCATGCTTTATTACATAAAACATCACTTGATACAACAAAGAATATCGAGAGGATTAGTGTCTTTGGGGCTTAGGATCATTACATAAAAACTTTAAACTTGAAATACAACATCTTTATTGAAAACGTCCTTTACATGACCAC
This sequence comes from Viscum album, assembly GCA_963277665.1. Lineage (NCBI taxonomy): Eukaryota > Viridiplantae > Streptophyta > Magnoliopsida > Santalales > Viscaceae > Viscum > Viscum album. Next base: position 1,510,172,490 of record OY728127.1, on the reverse strand, counting down.
TACATTCCTTCGTACTTAGCATTGCATGGGATAACCTGAGGACATGCATAAGAAAAGGGTGAGCTATAAAGCCCAGTAAGGGAGTAAACAATGAATAACATGAGGAGTGAAATACATGTTAGGCAATAGGAATATCAATATAGAATAATAGAAACATGAACATAAAGGCATGATAATACATGAGAATCATAACATGGAAATGTGGTAACAACACTTAACATTGAATTAGCATGAGCCAAGGCTCATTGCACATGGAGCATGAGTAAACCCTCATTGCACTTGAAGCATGAGTAAAACCTCGTTGCACTTGAATTAGCATGAGTCAACACTCATTGCACATGATGTATCATGATACTATACATTACCAAATGCATTGGAGCGCTATAAAGGGCGCACCCTTCTTAAACATTTCATTTCATGCATAAGTGTGCCACATGGATCATAAAACATGGATTAATAAAACATAATCATTTCTTCCACGATAAAGGAAAGTGGAATTCATACATGAAACATTATAATCAATATGTAAATGTTCATAAAGGTGAATACCCTTGATGGAGAAATGGGCATGGTATTCACTACACAAAGACATTGGCTTAGAAAATCGGTGCGATTTCGGCAGCGTAACAGCGTGACATAAGAATTAATAAAAAAGGTTGATGAGAGAGAAAGGGGTTCCTCATCATATTTACATGTAATGGACAGTAAGGAGATCATATATATACATGTCCCAACAATAGAAATGGAATTTAGATTCATGATACAAAAGTATTGCTTGAATGTATAAGAAGAGAGAGAAGTTCCTTTCGGAATTTCGGCATAGTAACGGGTGTACATGGGAGGCATTTAATGAGAGAGAAAGGGTTCTACCATCATTCAAACAATAAGAGGGCAGTATGGGGTAGGTGCGAAAACATACCCCAACATTCATAATTGAAAATAAAAAGGGAAATACATCTTAAAGAAAATTGACAAAAAAAAAAGAGAAAGGAAGAAAACCCCTTACTTGGAAGTGTGCTTCCAAAGGCTAGAGAGAGGCTTGTGAGAGGCTTCTTGGGAGCTTGGGGAACCTTGAGAGGATTCTAGAGAGAGTAGGTCAGAGGTTGGACGAACTTCAAGGGCTTTTAGTGAGGAGGAAGTGGGAGCTTGGGTGGGTTTATATAGGAAAGGTGAGCGAATTCTTTATTATTTAGGTTTGGGACCCCTTATATTAAAATAATCCAAACCACAAACCATCCCATGGTATTTGCCCATGGTTTCTGGAAAAGGAAAGAGGAAAACAATATTTTACAAGTCCAAGGTCCTAACTTATTAAAAAATTAGGGTTTCTTATGTGGAGGTGAGTCACACTCCCATGGAAATTAATTTAAAAAGGCAAAGTGTTGAATAAGTCTTGAGGGCTCCATTAATGCTTTGAAAAGTGAGTCAAACAAACCCAAAACATCCTTATTTTAATTATAAAACATATATTGGCCGAACATAAGGATTATGGTATTTTATTACCTCACCATTGGGTCATTATGATGTCATAAAACACATTATATATTTAAATGGTATTTAATTTTTACCCAAAAATTTGACTGTCTCAGAAAATTATGAAAAATTCACCGTTGGATAATTTCTACGTCCTGATTCCAAAAATAATATTAATTTTAACTAAATAATTTTCTAAATATGTGAATTTTCACTTTTAAAATAAAAACCGACATTTATAAAAAATTCACGGGTTTTGACAGAAATGGCTTTCAAACCTTAATAAAAATTTTAATTGCATTCATAAAATTATAAGATCATTTATATATAATAAAAATTAATTTAATATTAATAATAATATTTTATTAAAATATTATTTAATTAAAAAATCCTTTAATTTAATAAAATATAATTCTTAATTAAATAATAACTAAAAACACCATTTGTACTTTAAAAACTAATTACAATGTATCAAAAATGACTAGAAATTATATTCATTATTATATACAAAAAAAATAATGTACATGAAAATGGTGCTACTTATTTGTTACATAACCCCTTAAAATAGCCGCCTAAGACCTAAGGGTAAGGTGTGCGATGGTGACAGACTCTTGGGGTTGCTCGGATAACATCGCTCGAGTGGTAATCTCTATCAACTTCCATTTTTCCCGTAGACGATCACGTTCGAGCTTGACTTGATGAAGCTCAGCTTGGGCTTGGTCAAGGGAAAAGCTCAAAGACGCCACCTCTTTTCCGAGCTCCGAAAAATGGGCTTCGTAAGGGGCAATTCTACTGGATGAGGCCATCACTTCCTTTGTCTGAGTAGAAAATTGGTTCGTTAAAGCCTTATATTTAAAATACCCAGATGATCACTGTTCAACGGCTATAAAAGTAACAGTCACAAATTTTAAAGTAAAACTAAAAAAGTTGATATCTTATAAAAACATTTTTCATAAAGAAACATTTAACTGGATCAAGAGGGATTTTCCATTAATGAAATTTTGGGTCGTTACAGAATGTGTGATGGAAAGAGATTATAAAATTTACAAAAAATATAAATATATCCAATAGATTAGTTTTATTATTTCATCATGTTTTAAGAAGACATTTGGGATCTAGAGGATGAAATATAACTAAAATATCTAGTTTGAATATTTACCTATTTTTTTGGAAATCCACCATTACATTTCTCATTAAACCATTTATTGTTTGTATTCTTCCTGAATAATAAATCTATTAATTTTATGGGATATATTGACAGTAGTTTGGGAGGTATTGGAAATTATATAATGATAAAACAGTCTGATGTGTATAAGAGAGTATATGCCATTTTATAATGAGGGGAAATATAATATTTGAATTATATAAAATATTATTTAATATATATGTTATAATCATGCTATGTGGATCCATGTCACCTAATATTAGAGTGTAAGATGTTATTGGGTATAAATTAACTCATATAAGGACTTTTATTCATGGTTCATAGACATTTTAATCAGTATATCATAGTTTAACAACATTAAAATCATTTTATCATTTACCATAGTAATGTTTCATTTTATAATGATATTATAATAAATGAATGAAAATAAGATGGGTCTAATAAATTTAATTGGAAATGAAGATTCAAAATTTAGATTTTTTTATGAGATTCAATTTCTAATATTGGATGAAAATAAATTCAATATAAGAACAGAAAACAAATGAGGATTTTTTTAGGAAAATACCTGATTTATGTATAATAATTATTTTACAGTGTAATAATGTAATAATTTTGTATACATTATTTTTTGGGTTATGTTATCAATAATTTAATGTTTTTAATCATATCAATAGTGAACCATGACATTCTATATAATTTCCCACAATAATTTATTATTTTTTGAAAATATAAATTATCTTCTCAAAATCTATGATTGGGTTTCAAAAATAATAGTAATGTTGAAAATAAATTATTTGAATTTTTAAATATATATTTTCCCAAATTCATCAACTAAATTATGATATATTGATGTGTTCAGGTAATTTTTAACCGAATCAGTTAGTTTAACACATGAAAAACATGTTTTAACCATAATTGTGGAAACAAATTTCTACAGTTTTTTAGATTCATTATGATACAATAATAATTTTAAATTATTAATAAATATTATATATTAATATTGAAAATAAATAATCTATTTTATCAACATAATTTCACAATTATTTTATAATATAGTTTCAAATTATACATATAAAAGATGACAAAATTCAATTATTTCAAAACAAAATGACTATTTCTATAATAATTTTTTTATATACAACTATACTAAGATTTTGAATAAAAAAAATTTGGTTATTAGTTTTTATTACTATTAATGTAATATATTTTAATCATAATCTAAAAGGGAATTTTTATTTTAAAATATTTGAAAATAAATGATGATTTTAAATAAAAATTATTATTTTTCAGATAAAAAAATTCTCAAAAATGAATCAGAAGATAATGTTTAATTTTTTATTTCTATGATAATTTAATTTATATATGTTAAAAATCATACATGTTTTAGATATAAACTATACTATCCATGAATAATTTTTTTATCATAATGTGTTTTAAAATGAAAAAATAAACTTATTCTCATTTAATTCATAACAAAAATATTAATATAAATAATAATTAATTAGATTGAATGTATTATGTTATTTTTTCATTATAGTTATTTATAAATAGTGATCACATTTTCTTATTACTGTTAAAATACATTTCTTCCATAAAAATAGTTGTATGAAAAATATATCATTTTCCTTCAAAAACTTTATCTTTATTTTAACTGGTTGATAAAAAAATGAACGTTTATTATGAATATAACATTATATAATAAATTATATGTATTTTCATTGTGTTTTTATTCATATTTGTGGTTTCCAATTAATGTTATGTGGTATAACAATCCCATTTGAATAATAACATATCATGGTTCTTTTAAGATCAATGTTACATGTTGTATAAACTATGGAACATAGTAATATTCAAAATTTTAGGGTTTTAAAACATAAACCATGTTTCACATGTTTTTACCCCTTATTTGGTGTTTTCTAGAACATGGACGTTCGGGTGAACTCGAAGACACTCATTGTCTCATTTATTGCATGCAGAATATGGGTCCATTGATGATGAGGTATAAGCATATTCATTTTGAAAATTTTATGGAGATAACTAGATAAAGGAGTTTAAATTGAAGGTAAAACCCATTAGGAATCATTACCAGTATGTAGAATTCAATTGAGGAGTCCCATATCCCTAAGAAAAAGATGTTTCAAAAAAGCTTTTGCCATTGTTGTTTGACTCACCTTCTATGTAAATAGAAAAATAAAAATTTAGAAATTAATCTGTAAAATATTATAGATGATGAATTACAATGAGAAATACCAATATAAATAATTCCCTATCTCCTTTAATAAACATATAATGTATAAATATTTATTTATTATTAACATAACATTGGAATTTAGAAACATGTTATATTTTCCTATTATGGGCCTCTATATCAATGAATAGCAGAAAAATAATGATCTATGTGATCACTGACAGGGGATGGGGAGAAATACTGATATTTAATTTTTATCTTGTATTATATATGAAACTAACTTCTACTATTATTTATTAGATACATATTTCCTAAAAATAATAAACAGAACCACATAATACATATATATTTATCAGCTTCACTACTCAATAGTAGTAACTAGTCCTTGAATGTTTTAAATAAAATATAAGACCAAAAATATAATAAAAAATCGTATCAATTCTTATAGAAAATATGAAATATCGTCTAAAACAATTATAATTATATTAAATTAATTGTAAATGTTCTTTTCAAATAGATAAATGATATAACATGGTTTTGATGAAACTCTGTGAACATTCACCATTATGATTTACTGTGTTGTCACTATAGAAAATGTAATATCTACATTTATCCAATCATGAAAATTCTCGCATATTTTCATTTATAGAAATGATCTAGAACCTATTCATACTCTTAGATAGGAAACTAAAAATGTTTCATTTTCATTAATCGGTATAGATAGTCCGATGAAACGTAGTTCAACACCATTTTCATCATAGAAACACTATTTGAATGATAAAATATGTCTAACCAATCATTTATATAGTTATTATCTATAAACCACTTTAAATGGATTACAATATTATATATGATCCCATTACATCTGATACCAACTCATGTGAAGACTCTTTATTATAACCTTCAAACCGATTTCACTCCAATTGATTCTTCTAATCAACTCACCAATTCATAATTATGTCCTTGCATCTATCATCAATTACCTAGAAATTCTCGTTACACCAAACATGTATAATATATTTGGGATCCACTGATATAAATGTAAAACAACGAAATTTAAAATAAAATTAAAAATTATAACATTGTGTATCCCACTAAGGAACATCCTTCAATTGACTGAATTCAAACATACATAATGATAAGATTCAAATTTATATTAGACACAATATCAATTAAAATTGTCAAATAGATCTTTGAACTCATTGATAATAATAATATTCATCATTTATTATTATAATATTGATTAATTTTCATTTTATAGAAACATTTATTATCATTATGAATATTACATAAATACATTCCATCCAAAAATATGGTACATAATCCTAAAAAACATCGATCCATTAAACAAATGTCCAGTGTTCATAAAAAAATCCCAGGGTACATATTATGAGAATTACCATATAATATTCCTTCATATAATGGATTTTATCTCAAACAATTGAACATTTACATTACATAAAATCTTCTGAAAAATGAAGGTCGTTCACTTTCCTATTGTTAGATAATATGAAATACACATTAATGTTTTATGAATCAATGAACTTTATTTGACCATTTATAGAATTAATTAAAATGGAATCTAACTAATTCCATTTTTCATGAATCTTCCAATATATATTTTTCAACAGTAGTACCTTGATAGAGATGTAGAATATGACTATAGAATACAAAATTGTTTCTTACTGTCTATACGGAGTTGAAAATAGAGGAAGATGAAATGATGAAAATGATTTGAACATGATAACTTCTTTTAATCTTTTTGATTCTTATTAGAAACTTCTACAACTAATTGAATATGAATAGGTCATTTCTATGTGGGATACCAACATATATCAATAGAATATATAAAAATGTACAGTCAAAGAATGTGTGTTTCATAGCATCTTCATCATTCAAGAAGATGTGGAAAAATGAATCAACCCTCTACCCAATTTTCCTAACATAATCATGTGAGGGAAGATGATTACCCAATTTTTTTTAAGGGAGAAATAGTTTTGAGGATTAAAAAATTTTCATTGAATTTAATCAACCAGTATAGAGGATTAATAGACCCGTTAAACTACCTTATGAAGTACTCCATGACATTCAACTATCAATTCATGTTAGATCTACACATTAGGTTATATTCATCCATAAATATGTTTCTATATATTTAAAGACCAACATGAGGAATAGAATTTCCTCTAGAGAATAATTTTGAGACATAATATCTAGAAAAATAATACTATGCATTATGGAAGGAACATTGTGGATTCTAATGGGACTACCTACCCAAAGAGTGTTCTGAATTTTGTGGTTAGACTCTCCACTGTGAATCCACATTTATTGATGTATTATATCAATGAAAGAGTGACTAATGGAGGGAAAATAATATGAGATAATATTAATACTCATTTAGAATCAATATTTTGAACATTCATTGAATGAAAAAAATAAATTTCTCTTGTTAGTGTAAGAGATTCCATGTTAATTTATTTACAGGGACATTATTAATGTTATCGATGTCCTTGATCCCAAGGTCCCACATTTCAATGGGTTGGATGCTATATATCCAGGAAAAAATTATCTGCATCATTCCATATGCTAATCATGTCCATAATAAATTCATTATCTTTAATTGATGATATTTCGAGAGATTTTTTGGGAATTTATATAGGGAAAATTTGTTCACAAATTTGTATGTGAGGATCGAGTAAATGAGTTATACTATCCCTTCATCTAACATAGATATCCCATTCATGGACGACATGATTTCTTGTGCTATAATAAATTCCATAAATATAATAACATTGATATATTACCTAAAAATAATGGTACACCATGGTTGTAAAAGGTGAGGGATCCCCTCCTCACTCCAACAGTTCTAGTAATTTCATTTTTCATTCAATCATAAATTACACTTCTAAATGTAATGAAATAAATGCTCTAGATTATGTCCAAACCAACCACCTACTCATAAATTGATTAGATGGATTTGATAAATAAGATGGTTTTCCATGAGGTTGGTCTAAATAGTATAATGAAATCAGCATAAATAAATGAGAATAGATGATATTGTCTTTACTAACTTTTATTTTCTTATGCAACCCAAATTGGGAATGTTGATTAGAGATCTTACTCCTATTGTCTTCCAAAAAAACAAATAGGACCTATGAGAGTAGACACCCTTCTCTAAAACCACTATTTCATTGAAAATATATTCTAGGGGATCCATTTATTCGGATGGAATACAATTTAGAGTTGAGAGTGACATAAATAAATTTTATAAAATCAATAAAAAAACAATAGCTTATGAAGAAATAATTTATGAATCTTTATTTGATGGTGTAAAAAGCCTTATAAATTTCAATTTGGATTGAAAATATCCCTTTCTTCAATGTTCATTTGATTAAATTAACTCTCTCTAATTCATTTAATAAATAATATTGGATGCTTCTTCTATGTGCAAACACTAACTTATGTAGGGAGATATGTACTTTAATAATGCCTCCCATTATGGTCATCATGATCATACTAACAACTTAATGAATAGTGTTCCCAATGTAAACCAACCAAAATCATTAATTTCAATCATGTCCACTAACCTGTGTATCGATAATTAATGTTTCAGTTGATCCCAAACAACACAAAAGTTGGAGTAAAACATCCCTTATTACATTATTATTATCAACTAGAATTATATCCCACGAAAACGTAATTATTTTTTCTATAAATCCATTTGTACCATAGAAACACTTACGTTTGAGAGAATATAGGGACTCCATGATATCCTCTTTTGGTGGGGCCATATTAAGACTTCAATTTTGATAATCTTTTATGAAAGGGGATATGATATTTGTCATCTTATATGAGTTTTTCATCCCATAATGAGGGTAAATTACATAAAATAATTCCTCAATACATTCATGATTTCAATTTTAGAGGTGTCATGACACTAGTGGATATTGATTGACATAATACATACCCATATTATCTTTTCAATTTTTAGCATGTGAAATAATTTTGGATTCCTATCTCCATTTTTTCACAATCTATCTTTCATATAATTTTAGTCCAACAATTTTTTAACCTGTAATAGATCATAAAGCATGGAAATGGATTGTATTTCTTCTCTAGATGGACTATTTTGATATAGATTTATTAATTTAATTCCTTCCAATTTTTCATGAAACAACTTAAAATATATATCAATCGTTTTAGTTCAAGAACATTTCATCCCAAAAATCAATTTTTCATTTGGTATATCTGATAATTTATTTTACTACAAAATCATGAGACTCACTTGCTTAAAAGTGTTACATTGAACATAATTTATCAAAACACAATATAACCATCCATGAATGTGTTATATATACCATGATTATAACAACATTATAAACTATTTGGGATCTCAATCCATATCATATTAATATTTCTTATGTTTATTCCAACATAAATTGGTGTAGAAATATGATCCGATTAATCCATGTTATAATTATTTAGAAATTCCATAGAATACATCTAACATGGAATGAAAATTTATTGTATTTTTCTGATTTTTTTATGAAAATTATCTATATAATATCTCCTAGAAATTTAATTTTTATTAAATTCTTTTTCTCCTAATAAATGTTTTAATATGATTACTTAACTTACCTTATGAATATGATTTCAGCAAAATAGACCACAACACAATGGGAAACATATTGTTTTTTTATTATAAAGAGATTAATATCAACTCTTATATTTTTAAAATTGATATTCCATAAGTAAGTATCCCGTGTAGAATTAAAACATGACATCTCTTTAATCACCAAATATTGATCCTTATTTATCTTAAACACATAATAATTGACATTATGAAGCATAAAGCCACATTTTTATTCAATAAGACCATATTCATCAAGCTTAATGTTGAAAAAATTAAAACATTATATCTATTTAGAATAACATATAAAATTATTTTACAATGATAATAAGAAATATTATTTTATTTTCAAGCCTCTATATTTGAAATGTGATCTCATAAAAATATGTTACATCAATTTTTTTTTAAAAAATTTACAAACAAGACATTACTTATTTATTATCACATAACCATTTCCATTCAACATGTTTTGGATTGTCCGCATTATAACTATAAAATATTCAATGTTTGGTTTGAGAATAAGATCACATGTTTTATTAATCTCATTCTAATCACAATTTTCATTCAAGGAATATATCCACTATTTATTACTCAAATACTCATATGCATATTTTTTCTTAACCTATAAATATAATGATGCATATGACACTCTCTATTATGTAATTATAGATTAAACCAAAAACCATTTTTCTATTATTATGTTTTTTACTTCGACATCCTTCAATAGAATATGAATAGATATATATAAATGATCATCATCACATTAGATATCTATGTTAAAATATTAATTTAGGATATTTTCAATATTATTTCATTTGTCAATAACATTTTTATGTTAATATATACCAAAATCATCTTCCATTTTATCAATTCCTCTAATTTATCATGTCACAAATTTATTATATGATATTAGAACATTCACATATAATAACTTAATGGAAATTCATGATTCTTAATTACAACATGTGTATACACTACAATTAGGATCTTATTAAATAAATATTCCATAAACACCACTCTTATAAAAGTCCCATTATTTTCACTTTCAGACATGATAATGAAATTTCTTCCAAATAAAATTAGAGACATCAAACATTATTTTTATTTATAATATTCATTCGAAGGATTCATATAATTTTTTACTTATAGAAGTAATTATTCGGAATGTTAATTGCTACTCTAATATATTTCCTCCAAGTGTATTATGATATTTCATGTTTGATCGACACTGTTTGGCCCATATATATACATATTATATTTTGGATTAAAGAAACACGATTTTATTATAAACTGTATGATGCACCAAACTATGGGAAAATTCCATTTTATCATGATTAATGAATAGTGTAGTATTTTTATACTAAACATAATTATTATTATGAATACAATATATAGAATAACCACATTACTTTTCAGAAATTGTCCATATTTTTTTATAATCTTCTTTTATTTTGACATATGTTTCAATGAAATAATACAAATACTATGGGAAAAATCATTAATAAATTAAATAAGATATTATATATGCTTTTTATTTTTTTTCTCATGGGACACATATATCAGATTGTATAAAATAGAAGGGATGAGTTTAGTGTATCTCAATATCCTCATGTGCTGAGTAAATAATATTCCCATTTTGAAATATTGAAAAACCAAAACTCTTCTAATATCTATGTCATGAATATGAAAACTGATGTCTCTTTTTTTAACATTCTGTTTATCTTTGACACATATATCCCTGCATATTATTCCTTAACTGATTTCAATCCATTTAATAGAAAACTAATATATTCTGAAAACAGTCTCATTATCATTATCCAAATGTTGTGACACGGTGAAATTATTTTGTTTAATCCCATTATCAAAAATGGATATTTTATTTTTCAATTGTTTGTTTCCAATAACTATAAAACAAATATAATTGGTTTATATAGACTAATAATTTCCAAAATTAACTATAACATATTTATATTAGATTATATTCATTTAAAAATTGAGATCTCTTATCTTATATCATAAAAAACAACACACCAGTATCCATGGATATAATCCATTTGAATATTTGATGGAAATATCAATATAATGTTTTTTTGTCCGTTTTTGTCCTTGTCACATGACATATTATGTTTCTTGTTTAATTTTTTTGATCTTGTAACACAATAAGATGTATGAAAATAATATTAGTAGGATGATAACATATTTTTAAAATTAATTCAAGTGGATGAAATCTTTTTTTTTAAAACTAGATCATTATTATTTTCGTTATTGAGTGCATTCCCTCCCCATAAAAATCTACATATTATTCCTCCATGTTTTATTTAAGTATTAGATATTAAAACCAAAAAAGTTCTATACATTCTCAAAACCTATATATTACTTGATGTATCAATAAAAATCATACTTTACTCTATAACTTACTTGATCTATGGAACTGTGTACCTTCTTCCCATCATTTTATTACCATCAACCGTGGAAAGATTGCATGTTCAATTGTTTTTTAGATTCATTAGCTCATTTTATTAAACATATATTTCATATTACCACTAACTAGATCAATTTTTATATTATTTTTTCTTTATCCTTCCAAACCAATAAAAAATAAATTTATGAGATCTGATTCATTAAGCTATATACATGGACATCTTAATATTTTCTTAATTTTGAATACCTCACCCATGTTGATACCATTTGATGATTATATTTTTAGGTTCTTTTTAGTTTTTAATTCCCTAGAACATTCAGCATATTATGATACCCAATTTCTGAATATTTTTATTTCACATTATTCTTCAAAATGTTTTTATAGAATAATAGAAAATTATATATCCTTAAAAAGTATCTTTTATTCAGGTGTAATATTGAGTTTTTATCATCATCATGTAACATATTCATATCATCAATATAGATTAGGAACATGGATTATTCTTCATGAAAATATTACCGAATAATTGCAGAGATTTGTTATTTCTTTAACTTTTTGGCATCATTTTCAGGACTACCAATCTTTGAAATATATTATTATTTTAACATTCACTTATGTATAAACTTAATATTCATCTATTTTTTATTCTTATCCTTATTCAAATATATTAATTTAATCAATATAAATTTTTTTACTATTCATTTTTCAATAATAAATTATATAGAAATATCTTCTAAGGAGTTTTATGCTTCTTCCAAACAAACTTTATCATCCTCACACATAGTGAAAACTTTTATCTTTCTATATTAAAGGATCTTTTTATCACTTATCCATTTATTAGATGTGAATTTTTTTAACATTTTTTTAAATATCCAATAAATTATCTATCCCCCTTATGAATATGTTAATTTTACCTTTTTTCATGGCGCATTTTTAGAAAATTTTAAATTGGCACCCCAATGAAAAACAATGTTGTAGTAACTCTACATAGTTTTTCCAGATTTCAATTTTCAATATTTTAGAAAACTATGATAGAAATTCATAAAATTTGATAGAAGCTAATATTTCACTATTAGAGCCACTTGATTACTATTTAATCACAAATATATTATATTAATTTTCTTGGAATCCATTAAGGTGATTTATCTACCTTATTTTTCGATCATTACAAAATAATTTCCACATAATATCTTATATGTGATGAGAATGATATTTAGATCATCCAACGGATGTGTTTTAAGATTTCCATAATTTAATAACTATAATTTTGCATGAAATATATAATGAATATTATATTACATCTTTTATATAACATTTAAATCCTCAAAAATCACATTGATACGTCTTTTGGTTTATAAAGAATCATTAATTTTATTATATAATTCGATAAAATATTCATCATATAATATTTTTGGATCATCATAATTAAATATATATATATTTTATATTTCACATATCAGATTTTTTTATTTTTTAAATGTTAGTAATATGTTCCTTGATTCGATTAGTTTTTACAATATAAATAAAAATAAAAAACTCCTTCAATGTGAGGAAATTATAACATTTTTTCTCTCCCATACAAACTCCAGAATCATTTTATTAATAGTAGTCAAGGGAAGATGTTATATGTGAGCAGTTAAACCATATATTACTACTTATATTATTTTTTAGATATTGGACATGAAATTAGGAAACATCCAGTGTCCATGATATGATAATTCTAACAGTCAAATGCTATAATACCCATATTGTTCAGATATTAGTGATCATTTAACATTGATCCCCATTTATTCAAACATCAACAAAAACTCAATAAATGGTTCCTTTATTTTGATGCAACTTGGAAGGACCAATCGTGTTGTTTAGGATCACTAATAGAGGGAGGGCTGAATCAATAATTTCATCTTTTTTTGTTTCCATAGTAAACATTTTCTACCACATTAGTGATATATTATCCCACATAATATAATATCCAAGAACCACCACATGATCAATGATATTTATAAGAATCACAACCCTAGAATAATATGAAATATTCGGAATTACTTTGATATAATCCAAGACCACAATAGTGACAACAAAATAATCCAATTATTGTTATAAAAATAGGCTAATATCAAATCACTTTGGTAGTGTTATAGTCAATGGAAATTTTAGGTGTTTCTTAGACAAATAAATGATGTATAAATGTCTTCTAAAAATATATTATTGATCACCAAAAATAAGAAATAATTTTTCTCTCTATATATAGATGTTTCTACACACTTTTTTCAAGAAGTATATTTTTTGCATTCATTCAGAGTAAGGAGAATGATCATCTTCCATGAATTTTATATGAAATCAATTATCTAATAATTTCAAATGACTATATATTTATGATCATGTTAGAGAGATGGGAGACCATCTCCCTCTTGAAATAATCAGAAATTAGGGATCCTAGTCTTCTTTTTCCTCTTTTTTCAAATGGCTGCCTCCTTCCTAGTACGTGGGGGATTTGAATCACGCCGCTTCTCCGAGAAGTGAAGTTGTACTGCAAGCGATATTGAAAATATTCATAATGAGGATTATCCTCCAAATTATATAATCATTCACTCATCATCAATAATAATGAATGGGTTCTTCTTTCTTGAAGCACTCAATGGTACAAATCTATCCAAATCAATGCTCTAGAAGCTTCTATTAGGTAGGAAATAGGATTATGATCACATCCGGGTTGAAGATGATGCCAATTCCATTGATCATCATATGAATCTAAGTAAATTTTCTATTATGGGTCACACTTCATATCATAAAGGTGATAAACCTTGTCCCATCTCTGATATCAAATTAAGAATCTACCACTACTGGGGTTTCATTGATTGGAAACTCTTTCCAATTAGACATTGCAATTTTCATATCTTATTAAAATTGTAGGAGGATGTTAATCATGTTAGGAAATTAAGAAATGTTAATCTTATAACTAGTCTCTCGTGAATCTTAGAATGGGATCTCACCTTTAATCCTCACACTCATTATAACTCAATGGAAAAAGATGGTATTCAACTTCATGGTCTTAACTCGTTTGTTTGGCATCCAAAAATCATGAATGACATTTTTCAATGTTTTGGTACCCCCTTAAGATTGATTAATGAACAGTCAATGAAGAATTAGGATTGTTTATTATTGTCATGGTTGAAATCATTCTAGATTCTAAACATCCTATTTTGGATAACATTAATGAAAATGGTTACAAAACATATGTTAGAATCGAATATAATTGTAAAACACACATTTTTGAATATTTCAAGATAATTGGTAATTCTATTCCCAATTGTAGAGTGGTGAAAAGCCAAACCATCCAGATAAAAGAAAATTATTTGACCGAAGTTAGAAATAGATGAGGAAAAATTGTTTCTATTGATAAATCTGATCCCCATAATAGGAAGATTGAAATCCTCATAAAAAGCAGCCCATCCAAACCTAAATCATTTTGGAGATAACTCGGGTCAATCATGGGATGAACAAGTATAAATTGAAGAAAATGATAAAACCGATCATAATATTTCAAATGATATAGACAAATTGGTTATGATGGTCATTGAAAAAACTGATCAATTAATGGATGACTCTCTCATGTGCACTACCAATGAACCTAGGCATGAATATAGACCAGATCAACCATCTTATCCAACCTCCGATATAGAAATTCACCCTAACAGTTGTTTTCTATTGCACCATGTACTCTAAATCATGACATCATCAACACCATTGAGTCATCTTAAGGGAGGCCAAAATTCACTAAATCTTATCATATGGGAAAATATGGTCAACCATCAATTATTTTAGGCCAATAGTTGGTCATTTCTAGATTGGACTCCTCCACCCCGGTTAGCATAGGTATGGCTCCCATCTTGAAAACTATACTGGTGGAGAACATGGAGTGTGCAATTCTATATATTTCACAGCAGGTACACCCTGAAGGGAACCAAATGGAGGGAAACACATGATGGAACCCCTCCTCATATGTCTTCATAGATTTGGATACCAATGCTATTATTTCCCCAAACATAAAATCTGAAATGGTTTAGAATATGGAAGGTGCGGGACATGACTTTTCACATCAAGTACCACCCAGAAAGAAGAACATAGTTACACACAGTGCATTCATTGATATAATACATAATGAAAAAGGAAATTTTTCTCTTGATTCCATTGTTTTACATTTTCACTATTTTAATATTAACACCCACATAGATTATAGTGATAGATTTCATAGTAATTCTACAACATATTTAGAGAACAATGATTAAAAAGATTATTTAATCCCTTCACCCTCCCCTAAAGGAAAGGATGAAACTAATTAAAGATCAATATCTTCAATGAATCCCAATAGATCATCAATAAATAAGGGTTTAGATGGATAACAAGGGAGTGATAACTGCAAAGACAATTTTAAATGAATATCTTATTCTGTAATTGGCAGGGCATTGCTGTCCTAGACACCATTACTTTATTAAAAAGATTTCTTAATACTCAATGTCCTCTTATATTTTCCATTTCTAAACCTATGATAAACTTCTCAACAATGTTAATTCAGTTTCATCTTTTTTGTTACTCTTTCATAGGTGCAAACCATAATAATTCCACCAATGGAACTCTTAGGATTTTCTCTCTATCTCTTCTTTACAAAAAATAATAAACATCCACATCTCTGGTCAAATTTTAACCTATGATTTTTTTGATATAAAATACACATCTTTTCTATTTCATTGCTTATGCAAAGAATAGTAATCAAGATAAGAGACCTCTATTAGCTGACCTATCCAAACCATGTTCTAACATACATTCCCAATGGTTCAACATTGGTTATTTCAATCCTATCAGGGATACTTATGAAAAACTGGGTCCATCATATTTAAATATATATATATATATATGATATAATTTAATGCTGTTATTGAATGTAATAAACTTATGGAAATAACTCACAATTTTTCCATATATACATTTTATAGAAGGCACTATAATAGAGTAGTCGGTATAAAATTGGATAGAACTATTATAAATAATAAATCTTTGGAAAAATGGGACACCATTTCCAGCACAACTCAACCTAAAATACACTCTGACCATCTTCTTATTATGGTCAATTTCTCATAAAAAACTACGAATCCCCATTTCACATTCAGATTGAACAAAGATGGGTATACGGAATTGGAATGCTGAATGATTATAAAAGGATTTTGGTTCTCCATGGCTAACTCCAATGATGAATTTTCTTATAATCTAAAACAAAAACTCCTCAAAAAAATCTTAAATACTGGTATAGTGTAAAATCTAAACAAATTAACAATGAAATGTCACTTCTTGAGAATAACCATCACCAACATCAAAATAACAATACCAATTCTGACTATGATTTTAATTAGACCCATGAGATTAATCTCTTGATGAATCTCAACTGTCTCTTTACATTTAAAGATAACATTCGTAAAAATTCCTTAAAAATAAAACAACTCACTGATGGTGATAGAAATAAGAAATTTTATAAGTCTCTCCAAAGAGATAGAAAAACTTACAGACCTATAACCACTATTAAGGATGGATAAAACCTTCTAGATAGAAAAAATGACATTTCAAATGATGTTGTTCCTATTTTGAATCATTATTTAATGGACCTAGCATCAACAAGGAAATTATTTAGTACATTATTCTGATATTTGAAACAAAGTAAGATTTCAGTTTCCTCAAATAAATTCCTCTTGATCATGAAATTAATGACACTGTCATCTCTTTTAATACTGATAGTGGTCTTGGACCAGATGGTATTATCAATGGTTTCATCCAAGAATACTGGGATATCATTCAACCTGATGTCTAAAAACTAGTAATATATTTGTTTCTGGTGGTTTTCTACCACATGGTTAAAACGTGCAATACTTCACTTTGATTCCCAATGTTGAAAATTACTATAGGAATATTATTTTGCATCCCATATCCCTAATCAACAGTTCTTATAAAATCATCACCACAATGCTAGCCAAAAAAATTACAAATTTACTGGAAAAATCATTTATTTTAACCCATTGGGTTTCTTCAATGGTGGATCCATCCAGAATTGCATTTGTCATTCCTTCAAATCCACTAATACCTTAAATAGCATGAAAAAAGGTGGTAATAAATCCATTAAACATGACATTAGGATATATTTTCATACAATATACTAGAATTTTATCATTAAATAGATTTATGGTTTAGGCTTCAATATCTCATTCATTTCAAAAATTAAAACATTATTTCACTGAGCCTCCATTTCTATCTTAATCAATCGCTCTCCCATAGGATAATTAAAATGCAGTAAAGGAGTCAGACAAGGTGATCCCCTATCTTACTTTCTTTTTTCTATTATATAATATTAATTATGCCGCATGCTCACTCGACTATAGGACCAAAATAAACATACTCCAGTAAATTCTTCAAGAAATGTCAATTCCATGACTCATATTTTATATGCAGATGACATCATTATTTTCTTACAAAGAGATAGAAAAAAAAATCAAAACTCTAAAAAATTCACTATCACACTCTGAGGAGGTTTCAGGCCAGGTCATGAGCTGGAATAAGTCTTATGTCTTATTTGGAAGAAGACATCCAAATAATAGGGAAAATTATATTATCAATGATTTAGGTATCAAATATGGAACACTTCATTTCACTTATCTTGGTGTCCACATATTTTAGGTTTGTACCATGTCATGTTATTTTATTAAAACTGTAAACCAAATAACTTTTCATCTCTCCTATTGGTTGGGAAAAACTCTCTCTACATTGGGGAGAATCTTTATTTTGATGTTAGGAATTGTTTACAAAATGGTATATTCCATGATGATTTATAAATGGTGTGTTGAGATTAAAAAAAAATATTTACATTAAAAAAAATTTCTTGTTTGGTAGTACATTAGAAAAGAAGCCTGTGGTTGTTACAAGGTCTATTGGTTGAAATCCACTTGTCAGATTGGTTGTTGGATTCCAGAATATGAACCCTTTTAATGGGGTGCTTCAAGCCAGACTTACATGTAACATGATCCATAATTATTCTCTTATTTTTTTTCATTCCTCAAAAACCGATGACTCTATAAATTGAAAAAAAGAAACATTTGTTTTCTTTACTCCTTCATCTGGCCTTCTATAAAAAAACTTATGCCTAAATTATGATCAATTCAAGATTCACGGTCTCGATGGAATCCTCCATGATATTATTGATACAAAACAAGGTTGGTTCACCTCTTTCCACTTTATGCCCGAAACAAACCCCTAAAAATTTAAATATGACCATCTGTGATGTGATTAACTTACAAATTTATAGTCTCCCCAAAAATATCATTCTAGTGATAAAAAATTATACTTTCTCAAACAAAAATTATTTCCTAATATAGGAACCAGTTCCTAATGGAAATCTAGATTTAACATTTTTCACAAATATCGCTTCCATAACGATGACTATGACCATTTTTGGATCATGTATATCGACAATCCTCAGATAAAACCTTCATGATTTACCCTAATTTGGGGTGTTTCCTTTTATTTAATCACAACTAATACTTCTTTACAGTATTTTACGAATCACATTTGTTCTAAATGTCGTCTTTGTAATCAGCATATAGAGGTTACCTGTCACCTTTTTCATTGATGTGCCACCACCACTACTCCTCGGAATTATATTTTTGGAATATTTTATTGTGTTTGTATGAATCATGACTCTGTCAATGCTTAGATAAACCATTGTGTGGATATAGATAGCTCTCAAATAATAAAAAAATCATTTCCGTGCACTCGTCGCTGTGCTTTTTCAAGTGGTTGGGTATGATAGAAATGTAGTTTCTTCACAATAATCGCTCACTCAACATCAATAAAGGTAGGATTCAGATTCACATTGTTATTCATGAAGGTACCTTGATTAAAAAAAGGAAATTTCAACAAAAATATGAGGGATTTCATGATTCTACGAAAGATTCATATTGATGGCCCTTTTCACCAACAGGGATGCACTATTGATTTTTTTGGAACCCGCACATAATGGATAGATCAAATATAATGTTGATGGCGCTTCAAAAGGAAATCAATGACCATTAGGTTATGGGTCC
Source organism: Viscum album (assembly GCA_963277665.1). Classification (NCBI taxonomy): domain Eukaryota; kingdom Viridiplantae; phylum Streptophyta; class Magnoliopsida; order Santalales; family Viscaceae; genus Viscum; species Viscum album. The sequence goes on along the minus strand of OY728127.1, from coordinate 1,510,152,489 downwards.
ATCTTCAGGAACCATCTTGGTCATATCCATTGGTGTATTATTGGAGGATATGGGAACACCTCATCTCTAGAATCTAAAATAATGAGTGTAATGATATCTCATAAGCTATACACAAAGGTTAGAGAAAAATATGGATTGGGAGTGACTCGACTACCATTTTCTAAGCACTTTATAAGGGGTAGGTTCATTTGGCCTAACCAATCACTACTAGATGGATGTACTGTGTTTTTTCACTCCTGGATATCAAAAATATTTCCACTAATACCTATCGTGAAGAGAATGATGTTGCGTACGGTCATCCAAACGAAGGAGTAAGTCAGGACATCACATGGTTGGAGGGTCTCCCAAGTGACTTACTTCCCCTTTATGTAAATAATTGTAATCTATTCAGATCTTTTTGACTTATGTAATGTTTTCTTTTAATTTCAATAATGGGTTTGTTAAATAACCAAAGAAACAACTTCATAATTTTTTTTTCTAAACCATTTTTTATACAATATTTATAGATGGATGAAACACATTCTAGTTCCTTTTTTAAATAATCATCTCAGTTTATATGACAACTTTGGTAAAACTGTTATTTATTATTACTATTCATCTGATACATCAGTAACATGTTTCTTTAATTGCATCAACATATTTTCCATTCCATACATAATAATAGGATGACTCTATATTATATCTATAAAACTAATGTAACTTCAACATATCCATCTGATCAAGTCTCAACTTATGTAAAACTTATCCCAAATATCAATAATCTCTCACACCATCTAGGTGAACTGTAGCCCTGTGTATAGGTTTATATCTCATAAGAACAAGGGGGAATAATTTAAAATTGAAATAACAATCCTTCTCAAAACATTGAACTTCCCTCTCAGAAACTTCTTTCCATTGACTACATTAATAAAACCTTAATGATAGTAGTCAAATTTATCTATACGAAAAAATATAATGATGTAATTCAATAAATGAAAGTGTAAACACAATTTACTAAATTATAATTGGAGGACAAAGTATAGAAACCTGAATGAAGAATAAAATAGATTAGATATAATGGATCCCATAAAACTCAAGTCATACCATCCAGAGGGAAGGAACCCATGTTGGAAAAAAATACCATGTCATCCTGGGTAGTATAAGGAATGGTGGAAAATAAATTAATGAAATCATTCCCCTAGAAACATGTAGGAAGATCCTCCATGCTGATGTATATAAATTATTTACATATCCACAATAGGTAAGTAATCGACCATGGGATGGTACCCCATCCAATAAGTGCATTATGAATAATTGACTAATATATTTCAATAGTTTCTAGATCAATTGTTTCCAACTTGTAATGTTTTTGGACTCGGTGCATTGAATGATCCACGACATAGATAGGATCCCCATTACCAAAGAAAAAAGCATAAGAAAATACAAATGAATCTCTCAGTTACCGCATGATTCCAAATCCTAACATATCCACATTTCTCATAACCCGTCTATGTTGAGTTTGGGACCCTCACTATGAGGCGACTAGTAGATCTACTGTCCATATAAAATATGTGCAAGAAGAGGATAATTATTGCTACATATCATATATATATTCATAGTAATGGAGCATTTTTGAAGTTCATGTTCAATAAAATTAGATCCACAATCCAACACATAGTTGTGTAAATAAGGGCATGACATAATGACTGAACACCTTAATAGAGATATATATGTATTTCATGCAATAAACACCAACATTATATTAAAGAAATGACACTGATGGAAACCCAAAATAACTATCCCCAATAACTGTTAAAATATAAATGATACACTCATTCAACCAAAAACGTTCTATTGTATGTGCACATCGAAACTAGTGAAATGCTCTTTCACATCACATTCTAGTCTGTTGGTAGCACATTATTCTAGATACACCATATGAGAAAATTAAGTTTCTCCGGAAACACCTTACACTAGAGGAAAGCCACATTCATCAAGTTGAATAAGGTTCAACATCTCCCTGTGGTAATCTATATTTGAGATGTTTTTGGACGAAGAACCTATAAAAACACAATTTTATATGACATCAATAAGAAGAATCTAGTCCAAAAAATAAATTTGATAATTATCAATGATTTTATGGATAAAACGGCGATTCATTCATGTGTAGAGGACTATTAGACATGACGTAGGGAATCATGGAAATCCTACGTAGATTCCGATCATCTTCTGATAATAGAATCTTATATCACCCCAACAAACAATCCACTACATGAGAATATATAATGATTGTATGTCTATGTGGACTATGAAAAAGTGGTATGAAATATTACCTCTCAGACACCCTGGTTCTTCCAGAAATTGCTACAATTAATCAATCCCATAGATTATGGACTCAAATAAATTATTGTGAAATCATTACGTGCAATATGTACATTGATCATGACACACACCTTAGATGAATAGATCCTTCTGCCATTGTATTTTCCATCTGATCCCAGGATTTCTAGTGGTAATTTAAATCTTAATGGAATCCCATATAATGTATTTAAAAATATTTTTGATTATTTTTGTTACAACCATCGACACCTTAAGAGTGGAATGAACATAAATATTGATGGATATTGGAATTTAATTAAACAAAAAAATTCTATCTAAAAAGAAAATTATTGGTTATTCAAATTCATGATACGGCCGATGAATTTATTTACCACCCCATTGAATTATCGAATGATGAGGCTATGAGGGGAAATTCATGAAACTGAGTATCCATGGTAAAAGCCTCTTTTAAAAGTACTATTCAATATTTCCAAAGAAGAAACCCTCCAATCTGAGCAACATATAGAAGTGAAAACATGAATCTTCTCATGATTTAATATTTTGAAACCCCTATTTCTATAAAATTCCTAAAAATTATTAATTCTACTAATGGTTCATTTAGTAGTAAAAAAATGTCATCCATTAAAATTAAATTTTATATACCAGCAAAAATATTTATGAATAAATATGTATTGATTGACCCATACCGAATAATCCTATTAATGAAATGATTATGATTATCCTAGGGAATGAAAAATAATCTTGCAAGAAGGGGGTCAAATTCTCATTAACCAAGAACATATTTTAAGTAACCACACTTTCTCCCTAGGAAGGAAATAGATAGAAAAGCCACGTTGAAACATCTGAACATGAGTTCAAAATTATATGATGAAAAGACCATACATTTGATGTTTTTATAATATAACCGCACTAAACCTTGAAAATACATTATATGATGAATTATAGATGTTGATGGGTCTATATTGAGAAAAAACAGAATGAATTTTTAATCATAGGTATGAGAACCATGGTAGTATACACTACCACCTGAGGAAGGCTGCAACCCCAAAAGAAGCCTTGGATTGAAATAACCAACTCATTCCACATAATTTCCAATGTATTGATAAATAAGGACCTAGGGAATTAATCAGGTCCAAAATTACTTTCATGATTAGGTTGATGGACTAATTCATGAACCACCTCTTCATTAGGGACAAGTTCATTAAGAACCTTATCCTGACATCAGATAGCTATAGGTATTATCTCGAAAAAATATATCTATCACCTCGTGCATCCTTTAGGAATGAAAGGGTTGGGAATTATATGAATTGTTATAATTTTTAAAAAATTAATACCTCCTATGACCTCTCTATCTCTAAGGAAAGTTGCATCCTCCATTATAATTGATAATTCACTACTTTGCTATAATGAATTGAGGGATATTTCTTTTATTATGTTCCAATTTATTAGGACATTTTATATGGGATTGGTCACACTGAATTCATTAATCTCCCAGAACCATATCATACAACATGTTTCTATTCTCATATATTTCAAAAAACTAGGATTTTGACCATTCATTCTTGACGAAATGTTCCACCTGAAAAATCTCATTTGAGATCTTCTTCATGTCCTATGTACTAGCGAGTTTTATATTAACATAGGATCAAGGATCCCATTTCATGTGGCTAATATTATTGTGAAGAATTTTTAATAAATACCACTTTTTCATTCTACTTATAGAATCCTATAATTGATAGAAATTATAATCAAAAAATGAAAACATTTTTTACCATTAAATAAAATCGATATCCTAAATATATCAAACTGAATACAAAATCAAGAAATTATTTCTGTTCAAATCCCCCAAAACACCACTAATGTCCATAATCATGGTGTTAGAACACATTGATATATAATAATCTTTAATATAATAATTATAATAAATCATCACATGATATTAATTAATTTCATATTCATTATAATAGAACATCCTAGGATTATTAAATAATCTTCACGTGATACACTCAGACTAATTATAGTAGTCCAATAATTATAATCTACATGTTTCTGTATAATAAAATCAATATAACATGCCCCATCTGATAACATTTTCATTATAAAATTTTTATGTATGTTATGTTCTCAAAATTTTCTGAATTTTCATTTATGAAAAATTTGAATCTGATTGTCGAAACCTTATTTAACCCAAAATAAATTCTTCATAATATCTCCAACAACTTGAAAACATCTAAAAATCCTTATTCATAACAAGTGGGAATATGACAATTCTAATGATGCCAAACCCAGATATTAATCATATATGAAGATGAATATCAATGATATTTATTCCAAGGGTTCTAATATTCTATTAATAAATGAAAAACATTCTAAAACAATATTGGGTGATGAATATAAAATGATAAAGAGTTAAAATGATAAAACCTAGAACACCAGTATACCATATTATTTTATAAAAATTATCATAATCATTAATCAAAATAGAATCAATGAACACAGGATAAGAAAAATATTTATGTAATATGAGTTCGTGTGTAGGTAACTTAGGCAAATAAAGAATATATCCAATTCAATTTTCAATACAAAATAAAATATCCATTCTACCTATGCTTTGGTGAGTCCCTTTATTAATAAATATTACTAAATATTAAATTCCATGCACATGTTTGGGGCCAAAAGGGGTTTTAGCATAGTTGATAGGGGAATATATAAATTAAAATGTTATAAACATGGATTAATTTTATTTCACAGAGATAACATTAAAATAATTTTTTAATTTCTTTCATATGATAGTTTTAAGGACTCCTCTAGGATTGATTAATCCTTTGTCCATAGGCATTGACATTTTATACTAGTTAGTCTTGTGATTCTTCTATCACTGATGATAAAATCTAATGAGACTATAAATAATTTCCATAATTTTCATGATAACAGTATTAAAATCCTTATAGACTAATATAACATGCATTGGGATGGATGATAAAACACTATTGACCAAACCTATCCAACCCCCAATGGATAGTGATATACTCCTCCAATTGTTAATTCATCTTATTTTTTTATTTAAAATACCTAAAAAATGATGAATGTGAATATAACTGTTAGATAGTGAACCAAAAATATGGTACACATGAAAATATCTCTTAAAAATTCTAATACTCTTCTCTTTGAAATAATATATGCTAGTATATAATAAATTTTCAACCACAAAATTTTAATTATATATGAAAAAAAGGTTTATTCTATCCCTGGTCAGTTATTAGATTATTTTTTTATTCCAACATCATATACTATATGATAGCATTGGACATGTTCATTTCCAGAATATCATAAGATGATTTATTTTGGAATAATAATCATGTAGCGGAATTATGAATTGATTTGAGATAAAACAATGAATAGTAAAATTTTATTTCAAATTTATAATAACAACACACATTTGGGTAGATGAATTGTAATATATATTATGAATTTTGAATTATTTTCTTTTGTGTTATGATATGGATGTCATAATTTATGAGTGAGGTGTTAAATTTATACATGATTACCTTGTAGCTGTCTAGTAATTACATATTTCAAAGGCGACATCTCAAATTATTTCTTTTGAAAAGATTGTATATATATAGACACACTCATAATAAAATGTCGTTATTCAGTGAGAGTAATGAATCAAAGGAAATTGTATATTTGTATCAATTGATCAAATAATTAGAATGATTGATGATTTTGTGATGTGATATTGAAATTTCTATAATTTACTCTTTATTGATTAACATAGATAAAAAATTGTTATAGTTATATACATTAATTAGAAATCCATAATATGTAATATTTCTTTCGAATTAATTTGAACTCTCCACTCTCCATTCTTAAAAAGATAATGATTAGAAAAGGTTGATTGTGGAAGTTAAATAAGGCTGGAGTAAAATAATGGATATCATTTTTGGAATCTGGAAGTGTTCATTATCTCAAACATGTTAATTTTTTACATATAATAACTCACCATTCCAGAAATATATTTAAATGTTTCATTTGTATATATTTTTTGATTCATTTTACACAAATTTTTATTTATAAGATTTTATTATATAGGCTTATATTATATTTCATGATTGATAATTAATGTTTATTGTGCTGGATAATGTAATATGATTATAGATGATTGTTATTTTTTAAGGTAATTTCCCTCATACTTTGAAGGGATTCTTCAGCAATGGTCACTACACATAGACCCACTGGACACGTGAATTTTGTGTTTATTTGATGGCATGTTTGTATAAGATGTATTAGTTTCAATTAATTAGGATGAGATTTAGAGTTTGACACGTGTGATTAATATATATGATTCATAGTATCAATTTTTATTATTAACTATAGTTGATATATTGTAAAAATAGTGAATAATATGATTGTAATAGGTAACAAATTTCTTCAGAGGAACTCCATTTATTTTTGAATAATGAATTAGAATATAATATAATTAATTTTTTAAAATAAAATGTGAATCATATATACTAAATTAATGAATATGTGATTTTATATTTTCATTAATTAATTAATTTTTTAGATATTCTATATGGAATACATTATTAGAAGATATATCAGTATTCGTATTAGATGTTCTAATCACGATATCCTGATATTGTTATTGTTACGAATGAAAATCATTTCTAATAATTGTATATTTGATTTTATTATAGACATTATAGAAAGACACTATAACAAATACATCAGATTATAAGGGGTCAAATATCTGAAGATAGTAATTTTGATAAAACCAAAGAGAATGTCGATAATAGACTTTTCACAGGGGGGGTGTTCAAATATATAATTGGGAAACAGAGAAATTTATCAACGTATTTTAAATTTACATATCCCATGTTCAATGAGTTAAATATAATTTATAAATTATTATTATATGGTATGTGAAATTTATAAGGGCAATATATGAAATTATGAGTATGTCCATAGAGATTTTTCTTGTTTAAATATCAAAAGTGATTGATATTATAAACTAAATCATTTCATATCATAATTGCAATGTAGAATCATACTAAAATATTACTTGAAATGTAAGGTAAATATTATTCTATTAATTGAATTACTCTTGGTTATAAAACATGATATATTTTTTTTCCTTATTTAAGATGTGAAATTAATCATTTTTTGAAATAAAGGGAAAACATATGTGATTTATTATAAAGCCTCTAATTTAAGAATAATACATCATTTTTGAGTTATGCAATTATTGATAAGGTACTATTGAATAGTATAATGATTAATTTTTTTTATTGATCCATTAATTAATTAATTATATGGAACTCAGTTTAGAGTGTGGAAAATGAATTTCAAATCTAGATTCTGATTTCTGTTAACGCAATGATAAATGAAAAAAAATTATTTTATTGAATGTAAGGAAAGATAGTTCAATGTTTTTGGATTATATAATTCTTATTATATATTTATTGTCAATATAATTTATTTATAAGTAATTATTGGTTATATAATAGGAAAATGGTCATTATCCATATGTATATTAGGCCATAAAAATCAAATGTGGTGACATTGTTCCAGATAAAAAATTATCCATTGCAGACTAATGATAACAAATGAATGTTTTGAGAATATATCCCCTTGGATAGTAGATTATATATAGGAGTGAGGATGAGTATAATGATTCATTTTCATAGTCTAAGATCAAATTATTATTGGATATATACTGATGTTGTTTAAAACTTTTTAGTATTATAATATGTGAATTTAATTTAAAATCATAGATATCAATTATTATTGAGATTACTATGGAATAATAAGGTTGTGGGATTTTTTGTGTGTCAGAGAGGTTGATACATTCATCATTACTAGTTATTAGATGACTATAAGAGGATGAACGCGAATTTTTCAATTGTTCATAAATTAAAAAGTATTATTAACCTAGTGTTATTTTCATATAATGTTGTGATTCATGATTTTATAAACATTCAAATATCACGATGTTATTCGATATATCTGGTAGATATATTTTATTATTATTGTAAATTGGTTATATTTTATTAATTAATGGAGTTCAATTTCATTAAATGAGTTATTAAGTTCATGATTAAAGTGGTTGTGATGAAATATTCAATGTGTTTATTATTATTTCTTCGAGAAAAACTATCCACATAAATATAATTACAATTTTTATATTGTCTAAATCTTATTTGAAAATAAAGTGTTCTAGATTTATGATAATGAGATGTGTTCATTACATCCACTATATAGGTATTAGATATAGGTAAATTCATGAATTTTTCAGCTTTTGAAAAGGATTTTTAGGAGATAATGACTAGTTTTTATAATGATTTAATAATGAATATATATTTTTGTTGACATGAACTCGTGATATTTTGCCGATTCAAATAATTTTCATTATTGAAAAGTATAAAGTAGAATTATTTATGTGAAAATGATGGGGTTTTGGGGTGAGTTTGTATATGGCTATGATAGTGTGGCTGTTTTGAGTTTGGTTTCAATTTATGTAGATGATCCTTAGTTTTCATTTTTAACAACAATGAATCATTTTATGATATTATTAATCAATATAAGATGCATTTCGGTTGAAATTTATTGATTTTATTAATATTAGGAGTTTTAAAGAGACACATTCTTTTACTACATATATAATAGGCCTTATTATGGTAATATTTAGTACGAGACATTTTTATCCAAAATTGAAACATATACATATAGTTTTTATTGAAACAAGGGTACATAAAAAACTTATTTAAAAGAGATATTCATCATATACCACTTCTGTCATCACATATCACATAATTCGAAGACTTTTCTTACTTAATTTCATTCATCATATCTTGGGGAGGAAAAAAATAATGGGTGAGCTCAAAAGCTCTGTAAGGGTAAAAAAGTCATATATCAATGATCAGTTAAGCATGACCGGATTAATAGGGTATAAAATCATGAGAATAGTATTTGAAAACCATACCCTACATACTATATGTCACAATATTTTTTCCTGGATTAATTCATTGTAGTTTTTAGGATGTGAATAATAATGTAATTGGAGAACACAGACTGTGAAAACATAACATTTTCATAATACATATGTTTTTGGTATACATATAAGCATTAAAAATAATTTCCATAATAGACTAGGACCACATCCAGGACTATCATAGTAGACTTGGTTAATACACCAAAATATCATATATTTAGTCATGTTTCACTCCAAATAATAACATAGTGGATATAGGTCAATACTTTTCTTTACTAACTCCAAGTTATATTCCCTATAATCCCATAAGTGTTCATATTTGGCCAATGAATTAGAAAGAAATATAATTATAGACCTACCAAAAATATAATGAAAAACAATTTTTTTTAAATTGTTTCATAAAAAATTCACTGTATCATACCCCATTAAAATGAAATGGGATTCAAAAAAATTTCGTCATAGTATTATCCTTTAAAAAGAAATAGGGTTCGTTCAAATTTAATAATCTCAACATAGAAAAACCATAAAAAAGTATCAAGATTTATAATCATAACATAATCATAGTCACAAACCATAGAAATAATGAATAACGATGGTATACATGGATAATATCCCCTATAAATCATTTATTACAACAAAATATTTCATCATAATTTAAAATTCGATTATAAGATCTCTAGGTATATATTTTAAGGAAAATGAACTTTTCATTATACAATCACATAGTAATTGTATAAAATTTTAAAAATATTATTAAAAGAATTTAATTTTTAAAATAAAATTGGAATCATTAAATGGTAGATAAAAATAATTGAGTTTTCAGGATAGTTTAAAATTATAATAATTTTTATAAATAAAAAAACTAAATTCAAATTGTTTAATAAGATTAAATATTACCTCATTGAGAAAGGTATTAAAAGATTAATATTAATTAATTTATTAAAATAAAATAATAGGTGTTACTATCCCAAAAACTAATTATATAATAGTTAAAAATTCTTCGGAATATTTTTTTAAAACATGAAAATTTATGGCACAAAAATATCAACTAAAGGGAGAAATAAAATCAGTGATAATTAAATACATCAATTTAGTATAATGAGTACATAAGTGGAAGAAAATGAATCTAAATCATGTAAAATCTATAAATATTTTAATTCTAATAATTCTAACTAGTTTAAAGATTGGTAGATCATAAAATAACATCATCAAAAACATAATCATAATCAATTGTAGTAAATAATGTGATTCTTTCATAAATTCTACAACAATTATTACCATTTGAATCATAATCCATATGTAAGACTAATATCCAAACTAATATTAATTATCATATAATAATCGATAACAAAATTATAAAATATAAAAGGGGTCTTATATACACCTTATAATGAAAAAATATGGTAATATAGAATATGTCTTACAAAAATAATTGTTATGAATGAAACCACATAATAAAGTCTCATCTTTTTTAACACACATTTTAACATATTTTATAATAAATATTGATTTAATATAAATATAATATAGATAAATACTAATGTATTTCATATTTTATTTATGTATATATTTTTATCAATGGATAATTAACAAATATTTATTAAAATTGACGTTTTGGGTGAAAACTTCTTCATTTATCATTCACATTTCAGTTCAGAAACCCTTGAACTTATTCTTTTATCATGGTTCTAACATATATACAATGATAATAATGATTTAAATATCATATATTTCCAATATATATATATATATATATATATAGACTCATCTAAAAAATATTGAAAATCGAATCACCACTTTCATGGAGATAGCTTTTCATACGTATGTTTGATGGATATTTTCATGTTTTAGTGGAATGAGCTAATGAAAGGTAAAAAATAAATCACATATACAGAATAATTAATATATCATATATAACATAAATTATTAATAAATAATTACTTATTAAAATTCATTTAAATAATAAATAAATAAATTCCCATAGATTCATGGTAGTGGTATTCCATGTGTATACAAGAGAGATGTTATCACATTCCTATATATTAAAAAGTAAAAAATTTTAGACATGATAATACCATTATAAAATTAGAAATAGTTAAAAAATATCACATATAAAAATTTAAAATATCAAAATTACATTCAATAAAATATTTTGAGGTAAAATGAATTATATCTCTATGTGGAGATGGTTAGTTGTATATACACAACAACAATACAATCACTTCACAATTTGTGGACCATAGGGTGAGTAATGTTTTTTTCATAAAAAATCATACATATAAGATAAAATATTATAACTTAATCAATAATATCTAAAATTTAGTTAACATGTACGAATCAATAAATTGAATGTAATCAGGTAAGTAGATAACCTCATCATCGATTGGCCTTCCATTGATCTCTTCTTAACAACCATCATAATGGTCTTCTAAAAAGGCTGAGACAACTACAAATTTTATATTTAAGTTGAGATATCAAAATGGAAGAGTTTTTCTCATTGTGTGTTACTCAAATTGGTGTTATGAAATTTGAGAAAGTGGTTTCCTGTGATAAGGGGTGGAAATGAAAAACATGGAATTATCAAAATGATTAAAATATAATTAAATCAATCATAGTAAAAATTCCTCCATAATGATATAGATTCAAAATGATGTTAATTATTTATATATCCCAATCAAATGAAAATAGATTTTTTTGTTTAATTTTGGAACATATATTTTTAACCACTTGGTTTATAAAATTTGATCTTAACCGTAGTTTTTCTAATTTTAATGGGTTATTATTCTACACATAAGCTATAAATTGGAACATAAATGACCATTGAATAATAGTTTAGACGTATTATCATACAAAATTTCATCAATAATGATATTTATGATTTTTAAGTATTTTAATAAATTATTTATATTGTAATATACTATTAATTAAATTTTAGAAACTATTAAAATATTTTGACATTGAAAACAACATTTCAGTAGTGGAATTATAATATAAAACTTTAAAAAATCTATTATGCTATTTTAAAAAAATAATAATTGAACATTACCATTCACCCAAATTAAATTTCATCAAATATTTTTAAATTCATTTATTTTATTTTTAAATAATTTTAATAAATATTATACTAGCATTGGGAAAGAATTATATGTAATTATTTAATAATTAATTTTTTTAAATAAATTTAAATGATAAAAATTTAATTTATATCAAATATAATAAAATAAAAAACAACATATACACTTTTTTTCCTCATGTAAAATTGTCAGAGATTAAACTCAAGAGCCTGGCATTTGACATTAATTAATTTTTTATATTAATATAATGGTCCTAATAAAAGAGAAATTACACCTAGTGCCCCAAAATATTTGAATTCCTTGGATATTTGTAATACCCACCCATCGATTATGTTTAAGGATATCAGTGGTTTCATTCTAAGAGATTATATTGTGATATTAACCTTAAATTACCATTTTTCCAACAACTAGGTGAGAATTGATTACATTTAGTATATATCATAATAACTAAAAATAGAAAAGAACATATTTAAAAAATTTGAACCTTATTCATCAAAATATGGTATCCATATATCAATATTAAATTACTAGAAATATATATAATGAATTTTAACTTTAATTTGTAAATCACAATGAAAAAATAATTTGTACGAAAATCTGTGTATGAGTTAACAGATAATATTAAATAAATTTGATGAATATTTTGGTTAGAATTAATTAGAATATTATAAAAAATGGATCATATTTCATGTCAATAATAATATAAAATATTTTTGATCCCTTAATTACATTATCTAATGAATGTATTTGAGAAATCAATATTTATTACTATTAACAAAAAAATAAAACATTAAAAAAATTAAAAAAATTGACTATGAGTAATTTTTATTTTTATGATTCCAAAAATAAATATTATTTTGAAAAAAAATTCTAAATTTTTTTTAAAATAAATAATATTATTTTCTCTCACAAAAAATAAAATCATTTAGGAAGAATTATTATTTTGAAGAATAAAATGTATTTACTAAAAAATTTATTTCCCATTTCCAATGAACAACTATATATAACTATATTATTATTGGTCATATATATATAATAAATTTAATCATATCCATAACCAATAATTCAACATCAGGGTTATAATGGTCATATTAATTTAATGAAACTATATGGTTCATTTATGCTCGAAATTTAATGTTGTACATATTATGAAACATCTTATTGTTTTTTTTTATTTTAGCGTGACACATTATCCCCAACAATAATTATTACACCCATGAAATTTGATCTGATTTTCATTTATCAATAGATTAAAATTTAAAAATATCATTTTTTAACAGCAACATTGTACTGACTATTAATAAAACATACTCTTGAATATATGAAATGGTAAATAAAAATGGATAACTTGAATAACACATAAAAATTATAAAAAATATTATAATATTAGTGGGAATTGATTGTATAAAGATAGAGGAAAATTAAATTTCTGATTTATTATTGAGTTTGATAGAGGCCATTAATCCTAATAATGTGAATGACTATAAGAATGTTAATGTATAAAAAACCATAAATCAATAAGGTGATAAAAGGAAAAAAAATTAATAGAGAATCAATGTAATAACACCAAATCCTTTCTTTTTGATCCTTTTCCATGATGTGAGGAATTACTATAACATCTAGTCTTAAAATAAATGGGAATATTATTACTTATTAAGTTTAATCCCTTCCATTAATCAATTTTCGCCAAAATCTATTCATTTCCGTCAAGAAATGACAATTAAAGATGATTTTTCTTCCTATATGAACCAATAAAATAAATATCTAATAGATAATATAATAAATGACAGGATAAAAATATATTCATCCTATCGTAAAAGATTACCGAAAACATAAATGGTTACTATAAGGAATGATTATATCCAATATACATAAACCCATCTAATAATAAATAATAAAACTTACATAGAATTCTTAGAACACCATTGAATGAACATCTCATGCTATTCAAATAATAAATGACCATTTGACCAAATAAACATTAATAATGTAAAATATAATATAATTGTTTAACATAAAAGGTTATCTCATGTCTTTCATAATAAATCCACAAAAATATAATTTTATTATATGTAAATAAAATTAAATTTTAAAATAAATGTTAATACTAATGTTACATATTCCTCACCCCTGGGTGGAATCTATTAAAATATCATTAATCACTATGATAAATAACTATATAATCTTATAATATAATGAAATTCACTCCAAAATATCCCAAATCAATTTTTTGATACAAACATGAATTTTATAGTTTATGCTAACCATAAAAATCTCTTAAAATATAACTATTTAAATTAATAACATTTTATATATTATCCATATCCTCATTAACCATGATCTGGTGGCAACTATATTACATTAATATTGATATATAGGCTCAAATCCTGAAGGACTGATCAGTTTAGTAGTTTTGGAGGTTTGAATACATACACGATAACCATTTAACATTTAGAATTTAAAATAATAAATAATAAATAAAAAATCACATGATAAGAATCCTTGAAAATTAATTCAATTATGTATTCTACACATCATGGGTAAATAAAACAAAATAATGTTTTCATTAAATGTACAGTAAGTGTTTGATGGAGAGGAATCTTCCACAAGTCAATAAAAAAAATTAATATAGAACGTTATGTAACTAACCCAAATGATATTTAAATAACATAACTATCATGATATGATATGTATTAATCAATATCAAAAGGTAAATAACTAAAAACATATTCCTTTTAGTTAATAAACTGATAATGAAATTCATCAAGAGAAATAATCATGGGGAAAATATAATTTATATTCATATAATTGAATTCCAAATGAGGTAACATCATAATTATTAAATGTAATTTCATAGTTACATGATAACTATAATATTAAAATATTTTAAAATATATTTTAAAACATATGGGTATAATGACATCACGTTTGGGCAACTAATATAAATATACTAGGTACAAACATCTAGTTTGGCCAACTAATTTGTCTCATGAGGCCTATTGATGTATCGAGGGGCGTTTTCTTCTGGGTCCCTCTCTTAACTCCATGTCCAATGAAATCTTAATATATTTAACAACCTAATTAATTCAGGAATTATGGTCATTATCACTAAATATCCAAACTGATTAAATGATATGAATTTATCAATATTTTTATGGTTAGTTAAAGATCATTTTAAGTATACACCTTAAATTAAAATGTTATATTTTTAGTAAATAATAATATCCATAAAAAATAATATAAATAGTTTTTATAACATTAATATAAAATGAATAGTTTTGAAAATAAAGTGATTGTTTTAAGATAATTTTAACAACAACAAAATAAAGGGAGAAGTATAATAATTGATTCCATCATTCAATGTTAGTATTAAATCCCAATATATAAAATTATATAAATTGAACCTTAAAATACCCTTAAATATATTTGAATCATGATATTATATTTCAAAGTATTATTACATACACAAAATAAATTATAATTGGTGAATAATAACAAATATTTTTCAATGGAATGCAAATTGAGATGAAATCCATTACATCATGAATCCTTTTGGATGAACATTTTTTAACTTTATTTATTAATATTTAAAACACATAATCAACATATAAATTAATTACTTAAATTATTATTATATCACATGTGATTCTTTTTATGACATATTATCACTCGTTTATTAATAATATTTCATTTGTTTCATTGTTTTGCGTGGGAATTACCTTTTTTATTATTCATTATTTGTCATGAACTTTTGAATTATTTTGGATACTATATAGTTTCAAAAGGACTATAACCATTATGATTACATATTTAACATATTTAGAGAAAATGTATACATTTACGACCAATCATGAATGATAGTTCAGGGAAATGATGTATGTTTGGATGATTGTGATGGTTGTCCATTCTTAAACAAGAGTAACATTTCCATTATTAAATGATAATTATGGTATGTAATATTTTAACTTTATAGAATTATAAAAGTGTAATATTTTTTATCTAAATTTACTTACACATATCATCCATGTGTTGATGTGAAAACATAGTTCCATCACCACTTGAAGAAGGCAGTATACACATACATGAATGATGTTATCATCTTCTTGACAAGTGAAATGTTAAAAAAATAAATGATATATTATCTATTTTTGATGATAAACATGTCATATGTAACATTATAATTTAATTTTTACCAAATAAAATCACTAATATTTTAATTATCACCTTTTATATAATGTATTAACGAAATACGAATCACATCACTTCATGAGCTGATAGTTCGCAGTACACAAGGGACGTTATCATATCACCTATATAATGAAAAATAATACTTTATATATAATATAATGACAAAATGAGATAAAATATCATATAAATATCATATATATATAGGTTATATATGTCATCATTCCTAATTTTTAGTGGTGGTAATGGAAAAAATGAATGACATCACATCGTGAGGCGGTAGTCTTCCTTACACATAACGGATGATTTCATAATCCATTTGATGGAAGTGGTGATATATTTTTGTATTTGAATTTATATAAAAATATATATTTACATGATATATAATAAGGTTTTTATATTATAATTTTCTAGTAAAAATTTGAGTAACATGAGGAATACATAAAATTAAAACTCTCAATGAAGAACATTAAAGCTTCTTCGTAACGAAAAGAAATATTATGAAGTGTTTATATAAAAAAAATAAGGATTATTGGGTGAGTTATGTAAATTGGGAAGTTATTTTTTTAGGAATAATAATAACCAAATGGTTGTGATGGAGTTATGAATATAGGACAAGGGTGTCGGTTTTTAATCGAGAAGACTGGAACCCATATAATTTTCTAAAATAAAATGGTATACCCATGGTTTTCACATGCCAAACGTGTAAAAAATTCATTATTACCAATAAATTTACATTAAAGGGTCTCAATATGTCCATAAATTATATTATATTCATGTATTATGGTTAATTTAATACTTATTTTTCTAGTTTACCCTATGATAATTCCACTTTTAATTTGAATACAGAAATTAATTTTGACAATTTTCACTATTCACATTTGTCACAAATTATATTGACATTATAAGGTAACATTAAATATTATGAATAAAAATAAGTAATCCATTTTTCAAAACTAATATTTAAAAATTTGAAATATTAAGTGGAAAATTAATCCCTTAGAAGCGCTGAGGAAGAGGTGTTTTCAAAGAGAAAATTTTAAAAAGATTACAAAGTTTTTATATCTTAATTTAATATCAAAATCAATATAATGAACTAAATTAGATTAATTTATATAAAATTGAACTAATTTCTCATTAAAAAATTTTAAAATAAAATTTTAAATTTTAAAATATTAAAATGGAATGGAAGTTTCCAATTAAAATTAAGTAGTATTCATTATTCATCAAATAATAAAAATTTTAAAAAACATATCAGGAAGAAATATATTTTAAGAGATAATTGATATTTTTATATAAATAAAGATATTAATTTTTCAAAATAAATTTTCTTAATGTGATAAAAATTAATTTTAAATCATGTTCATAATGTGAAAGTAAACCATTTTGTAGAAAAAAATACTTTTTATTTTTTGATAACATTTCCTTTTCTTCCTACAGATTTATGATTCCATTTATAATCAATAGGTAAAAATGAACTTGATTGAAGTAAATATTTTTCATAATTTATATATTTCTATTCATAAAATATAATTTATTTTTAATGTTAACATATTAATGTCAAAATAATATTTTAATAATGTATCAAAATTTTCTTAAACATCATGTTGTGGGCATCACAAGTTGTCAAAAAAATTAATTTTATTCTAAATGATTGATATTCTAATTTATTGAGGTGTAACATTATTCCCCACATAAATAGATTACATCTTCTCAAATAAAACATGATCATGGTAATTAGTGGTCTTATATTTGAAATTTGTTTTGGTAAGGAACCCACATCACAAAAGGGATAGTAAAATATACTCCTAATCAAAGAGGAAGGGATGTAAAAAATCTCATTTAGAATAATCACATAAATATGTTCCCAAATTGGATAGAATAGGTTATAAGTGATTATTTTCACGCGGATGAAAATAAAAATGTTCAATAATGTTAGATAATGACACAAATCATTGATCATATGAAATTGAATGATCCTATGAAAATGGAAAACCATTAATTCACAATAAATATTTTTGTGAAAAAGGTAATTGATATCATATAAAATTAGGGAAATAGGATAAAGTTTTATTTTAAGATACTTTCATAATTTTTATTCCACTTCATGAGATAATAAACATAAAAAATTTAATTCCATTTCAAAAGAAAAAGTAAATCCATTTGTTATTCCTTGATCAGTTTACACATTATATCTTAATGTATTAAATGAAAATGAATCGTGATACATGAATACTAATCCAATCACATTAACGATAATTCATTCCATTAAACATTTTTAATTATTATAACAAAATGGTTAAAAGAAACAATCCAATATTAATAATTCTTCAAATGATGAAGTACAAAATCAATATCTAAAACCATGTCTAATGTTCGACAAAAAATTCATAAATGGTTAAGCATAATAAATTTAGAAATTATTACGATACAGAACATTAGAATGAATGTAACTAACTTTCATGAATGAATGTAAAATTAATCTTACAGGAAAAGAAGAACTAGATCTTAATCGTTACACACCATTCATGGGAATACAATCATCATGTGTTCTATTGAAGCCCAATTATATCCTGAATTACCATAAAATATTATTGAAACCATGAATTCTTCCTTTCTCACATAAAACATAGGTTAGTATATTTATTCCTTATATCTAATAATATTGTTAATTTCATCAATGATATAATAATATTTAAAAAAACATCAATCATTTATATGGTAGGTAGTACTATACAATATACATTATACATTTCGACCATATAATGATCCAAACATCATTCTTTCATCATCAAGAACATTATATTGTTTTACATTCCCTCAATATTTTTTTTAAAATGTTAAACATTCCACTGAATCATTATTTATTTTTCATCGGTACTCTTAAAAATTCACCTTAAAATCATATATAAAATAACACTAAAACAAATTTCTTATATGTTTTATTATTATTATAATGAGAATATATTCATCAAAATACATTTACAACAAAATTCATAGATCAATGTAGATAGTCTTATTGATTATCCCATTTTTGATATATCAATATTATATTATTATCCTTGATCTCTTATCATCATTTGAGGTACATTCCCTTAATGAATGGGGAATTAACATGTGTAGTTCCACATCACCTTTTAGTAAAATAATAATACTATGAGGGATTCCCACATATACTTACATTTTTGAACAGTATTTCCTTTATCATTATCATTGTTGAAAACTCCCATTCCCTCATGCAAGTATGAAGGTGTTTATTTCCTTGATTATCATATCTGGGAAGACCCTTCGATCGCTTCTTAATTTTACCCATTTTTATCATAATATTATTCTATTTATTCCCATTTAAGTCATAATACATGTAGAATTTCTAATGAAAAATAATTAATGTGTATTATACATCAATATTTAATGAATTATTATCGAGACCAAGAATTGAGATGATGTTCGATTCCAAGGCATGGTGTGCCTGAAATAAATTATTACATATATTAAATATATTAAATTTTACATTCACATGGTTCCCATGTAAAAGTTTCATAATATATAAATGAGTGCTCAGTTTATAAATATGATGTCATTTTTGAGCTCAAAATGTTAGTTTTATCCCTGTCACAACATAACATTATTAATCGTAGGTCTTTTTTTTGGAAAATTCATTGCAAAAGAATTAATGAATAAAATAATTAAAATAAATT
The DNA here is from genome assembly GCA_963277665.1 of Viscum album. NCBI lineage: Eukaryota > Viridiplantae > Streptophyta > Magnoliopsida > Santalales > Viscaceae > Viscum > Viscum album. Next base: position 1,510,132,219 of record OY728127.1, on the reverse strand, counting down.
AATTTATTCCAATTTCCAAGAAAGAATTTACTTCTCATTAAAATTAGGAGTATGGTGGAATTTTCTGGGTTAGCCACCCAACCTTGGAATTGTCAACGTAATATTAGATAGAGCACATATGAATTCTCATAGATGAATGATGTTAGATCATGCATCGACAATTGACATACCTTGAATTCAATGGAACATGCCTATGAAATCAAGGAAATAATTTTAATCATCAGCAAGTGATCTAAATTGATTTAGTGCATGATTTTTAGTTTGTTTATTCCCTATTATTTAATTTTATGGTGATCATTATTAAATTGATGAATGGATTTATTCATAGATCATTGGTATTATTTGTTAGGATAATATTTGTATTGTTTTTAAAGGAGAGTAATCTATGTTATTATTTATTAATTCTATTGTTTTTTTAATGGGGATAGATTGATATTAACACAACAATTGATTGAGCTTAATTCCTCTCCTCGGTTCATATTCCTTTCTCCCCTAATTCATCATTCAATGTGGGTGTTAATTGATTCCCAATTACTCGACACATCCAAATCAACCGATTAGTGTGCATTATATTCATGGTGCAATGATATGATATCATAGATCTGTGATTGGCATGAAACGATCGAGGTGTCATGACAAAGACTGAGGGATTCAGATGTTAGTGGATCCCCAAATTTGTATTGTTATTTTATTCAGTAATATAGAATGAAGGGGGAATATTTTATCCATTTTTGAGTATATTAAGTTAATAATGGAGTATTTCTATGATGTGATGACTTATAAGATAATTTATCTTCTATTTCAAGGTGAAAGGTTCACTTGATCAAAGGCCTGACGCCCCATATCAAACATGAAAGTAATTATTGGACTAATGAAAAACCAAAACAACATGATGTCTAAATAGATTCTACACACCATGTGCCACCCTGAGTGTTGGATAGGTTTATAGAGGAATTTAAAGATAACACGACATGTGAACCCTATCACGTGATGTGTGGTCCCTCAATAGATACACTGTGGGTATATTGGGTGGTATATAGACACATGGTGGAGTAAATGTGTTTCCTACACAGCGTGTACTCCACCACACAACATGTCCTGGACCATTTACAAGTGTTAACACTTTTACTGGTACATGGGATTTGACACATGAGATTCCATGGTGTCTTGGAACACATCTGGGGTATATGGGTGAGACCCCAAATATAGGGGCATGATGTGTGACCCATTACACACTACATTCTATCATTCTTAACTGACATTGTTTGGATTTCATGAGCCATTTACACGGGCAGATCCTATGGTCAAAGGACATGAAATTCAACCACACTACTCTTCATGACATCCTTATAAAATTGATGAGATATATTTTCCTCTATATATTATACATGTTTCATTAGGTTTTGTTCCCCTTATCATTTCCATGAAGGTAGGTTTGAATTGTTTTTGATGCCTAGGACTATGATACCTTCTATAGGACATATAGGATGGAGATGTTGGAATCCCTCTAAGGGGTCCAGAGTGAGATCGTTTATTTCTCCTCATGACCTAGGTAATGTTATTGGTATCAACCAGAACTACAATACATATTCATAGATCCTCTATATTATAGGGGTAATTAATATTGAGTTTGATGGTATCTCCCCATGGACTTGGAATTAATCCACATTTTTGTATCTAATTATCTTTGGATATATCAACATACCATTCTCAAGACAAGTCCCAATGAGAAAAACATCTTTGACAGAAGTCATTAGTGCTCTCATACTCAAGATTGTGTCAAAAAATTGTTTTATTCATGTAATCGTCAAGTTACAACCCTATATAATTATACTATGGTTGTGGATTACACATGCACTATGAGTATTTATTTACTATATCTCACTTTTCTTATTATATATATTATAGACACATGTCTGTGTAGAGATGAATGAATTTTTCTTTTTTATATGCATTTTGGTTTTGAGGTGTCCCATTATGTAATATCATACTGACCCCTACCCGATGTTTTCCCACAAGTGTCCCATTCATGTGCATAAAATTGACCATTTCCTGGAGTCCATGCCAGACCATGACCAAAAAATTCTTAGATAGACTAGATAGTATGATGTGTGTTCATGTAGCTTTCATTCAGTAGTCCCAGTACCATTACATTCAGATTGGACTTATGTTACAGACTCATTGTGGTGGGGTTTCATTATTCCATGTTTACATTCATTACATCTTATTGTACACTAGTTATTAGATATAGATGTATGTTTGCATTGGATGTTTAGTTTATTATACATTTCATCATTTTGTTAGCTTGGAGATGTGTGCATGTGTACATGTACACCAGAAATGCCTCCCATTTTAGTGATATGCATACTTGTTCTAGTCACCATCCCATGTCCAATTTGAGGTGGGTTTGAGGAGTCGCGGTATAGGCCCCACTGAGATGGTATATAATAGAGTGGTACCAGAGGTGGTAATTTATACATTAGTATCAGGAGTCCACGTGTTTGGTCTAGAGAAAAAATGTTATGTGTTATGAGTTTTCCGTACAATCTAAGGACTCTAGGGTTGGTGCAGTGGCTGATGTATCCAGTCACAATAAATTTGACCCCCTTCAATTCAACTCAGTACATGAGAACACCGGTTATATGAAAAAATGTTACAAGAATCATATAATAAGGGGTTGTGGATTACATTTTCTTCTTGAGTCATCTCTCAAAATATACTCATTGTCCATTGTACCTATTATTTATTTTTAGGATTCCTCCATGATATAAAATATCTAAGATTCTATATGAAGATCATGAGGATAACACTATCAATGAAGAGGATTTGATATAGGTACTGTTTACATAGATATTACCTCCCTATGGTGCCCCATCCATACCACCTATAGAGAATAATGTGGTAGGTATGGTATCTGGGGATGTGGATTGCATGCTAAGCGTTCTTTATGTGTTTTAGGGACAGAGATCCCTCATTTTTGAATGAGATCCTAACACATAGGCGACTGAGGACTGGTTAGAGATATGTTCTTTTGGTATAAGATATTTGAGTGAGTTTTATCTAGAAATATCTAAGGAAATGTTATTCCTCTATGTATTTCTACATTTTATGGGGTGTTATATAGAGATTCGGTGGTTCATAGTTTCTTGGATGAGAATATATTTCCAGTAGATAAAAATAATAGGAAATATAGCAGAGATACCTTGGATGTTAGGAGCCCAGGTTAATCTCTAAGCCATGATCATGGGAGATGTTTTCATATGAGGTCTCGTGATAGAGGTTCTATAGTTCAGGGCCAACTATGTGGGTCATGTCATCCTTGAGAGAGGATGTGATACTCCTGTGATTGTAGGGGACATCTCTCTTGAGATTTTCTGATCCACCATATAATGGATAGAGTGACCTTGAAAATTATATTATGGTAGAGATAGTAGTAGTAGTATATAGGTCCACTGGACTATGAGCATGGGAAGAGGAGTTGGTTGAGTAGAAAGAGGTGGTTGATGTTTCAACTTGTTACCACTACCACGCCTAGGTGGTCTCCATCAGGCTCATGGAGCTGTATGACATGTCTGGGGACAAAAATTGGTGGTTGAATCATATAACCCTGTGGCTATTGTAATCATTCAAGATATGATATGTGACTTTTCAACAATTGTTTTAGTGTTGATATAAATAGGTGTCACTCATTGCACTCCCACCATAGATCATGTTCAAGGAAAAATGTTTCCAGTTGACCTATTGACTCAACCCTTACATATAGAGATTCCCACTGAAGAAGACTCAATGATCAGTCACATGTTCTTATAGTGTGACATGACTCATGGATGTCTGTGTCTCTGAAGTTATCTCATAGTAGCATCATCGTAGCGTAACAATGTCATTCATGGTACGAACAGATTATCCATAGTTCATGCGATGATTATCTATTTTAGCTGAAGGGTGTTTTGCATCCAACGGGATGGTATAAGGTTATCATTTATCAGTGTAAGAGTACCTTGGTAGTATAAGACAAACTCATACATAAGAGGGGGTCGCCGTTCTGTCATGAGTTGGAAAGACTGACCCTTGGTGCATTGGATGTTATGAGTTTACAGTTTCCTAATATAGTGGTAGATTATGAGGATTTCTTCCTCTAAGATGCTATATATATACCTCAACAATTAGATACAGACATCATAATTGATCTAAACCATGTGGAGACACTAATATCATGGAAATCATATCGGATGGCTCTGATAGTGCTTCACGATTTAAGGGAGAGGTTGGAGGACATGCATAGGAAGAGCATCGTGAGACACAATGTTTCACCATTGGTAACCATATTCTTGTTTCTCAAGAAAGATGATTGGGGATTCATGTAGTGGGTTGACTAATGGTACATGAAATAGGTTACTATTTATCTCATGTATCCAATACCGAGTATCAATAACCTCTTTTATTAGTTGAGAGGGGTATGATGGTTCATGAAGGTTTCCATCAGATTTTTCTTTAACAATCTGTTAGTATGAGATGATGATATATTAAAGATGAAATTGAGATTTCACTATAGTAACTATGAGTACTTGGTGATTCCCTTTATCATGAAAGAATACACATAGTTTCCATGGTCCTAATTAACAAACTTTTCCAGCATTTCTTAGACTGGTTTATGGTAGCATTCATCGAATATATCATTATGTACTTGTAATCAGAGGAGGATCATGTGAGACAATTAAGAAATGTTCAGTATATGTTCCATGGGTACCAACATTAAAGGAATCTCTTGATGTACATGTTCTGGATTCATGTGGTCCTCTTTATGGGACATAATATCTTAGATAATGCACTAGAAGTGGACCCAGATATGGTTGAAACAGTGTAACCATAAAATCCACCTAAGGGCGTGACAGAGGTACAACTATTCCTTGGGATGAAAGGATATTATCATAGATCCATACATTATTTATATATGATATCATCACCCATGAATGTTGTTAATCGAAATGGGAATGCATTAATGTGGTAAGATATGTTCTTGTTGGGTTTTCAATAATTAATGAAATGTTTTATTAGAGATCCCTTCTTGATATTTTTGGAGGAGGGTGTCAAGTATGTAGTGTTCTATGATGAATTAAGAACCTGGTATGGTTGCATTCTAATGCGAAGGTATATGGTGATTGCATATGGTTTATTACCATTGAGACACATGAGCATAACTACATGAACCATAATATAATGTTAGTAGTAGTATTCTTCACTTTGATTATGTGCTGACATTAGCGAATGTGAGTGTGGTTTATCATCTACTCAAATAACATGAGTCCCTAGTAAATATTCTCCCAAAAAGTTATTATCTTGTGGTAGAGTCCATGGAAAGAGTCTTCCTAGGATAGTTTCATCAAATATTTCTACACTCCTAGTATGGGGAACATGGTAGAAGATTCCCTCAGTAGGATATCATGATCATAGTATATGAGTGTGGTGTCAGAGAAGTTGACCGCATAATAATTATCCTTTTTTAATGGAGATAGAGTATCTTACAACTAGTCGATGGTTTTCACTACAACACTCTTACAGCGAGTCTGGGAGGTAGAACATGGGGATATCGATTGTGAGACCCTACATTCTCATATATTGAGAGGGAATTCTAATGAAGGATATTCTATATATGGGGAGCACATAATTCTTTTCTTAAGAAAGGTGATGCAACCAATGATGTTTTTTGGAAGAGGATCAGATATATTTTTATGCTTCCACTTTATAGGTAAATCTAGCTATGAAAAACATTTTCAAGGAACTCTGATGTTAGTTTTAGTGGAAAAAAATGAAGAGAGGATTTGAAGAGTTTTTGTATTGATGCCTTAGTTATCTGTATTTATTTGTAGAGCCCCACATTCCAATGGTTAAAGATCAACACCTTGATGTTCGATAATCGAAGTGGTATGGGATATCTATGTACTTCGTCACAGTAATTTCACATTCATTTAGGGGATATGATTCTATCTGGGTGATCATAGACCGAATCACCATGTCCATCTACAATGAAGAAATAACAAAACAAATTAGAATAAAGATTTTGACACCTAAACATTTAGGAGATAGACTGACTCTATGTTGATTCATTGATGATTGTTTTGGATCATTATGATCACATTAAAAACGAATAATAGATGATATTATAGGAGGTGATTGGGACCTAGTTATGGTAATGAACAATGTTTCACCCACAAACCAAAATCCAGACTAAGAAAATCATTCATAATATGGAGGAGATGAAAAGACATGGAAATGTGGTCAATGGATGTAGTAGGGATGATCACCTTCCACTGGTGGTGTTTTCATACAATAACTTCTACCATTACACCATCTATATGGAACCATTCAAGGCATTATACGGGAAACCTAGAAGGGCACCACATTGATGGGCATACTCAAGAGAGACAAAACACATTGGCCCATTGATGGTGTGAAATACTACTAGGAATGGGAAAATAAAATAGGAGAGGATGAAGAGTTCAAAAATATATATGAATTCTTATGTAGATAGGTTATAGAAACATTTCGTAGTTTGAGTAATGAGACCATTTATTCATATATACTTCACCTATATTAGGATTGTGGTGATTTGGCTTAGGTGACATACATTCTCTAAGATTTGTTGGCTCTTTCCCAAAACAATGTACTATTGGTGAGGTGGAAAACCACATAGATTTACCAATGTTTCTAGACCATGTACAATAAGACTTACATGTGTTGCATCTGAGGAGCCTTGTACATGACCCATCACACGTTATCTAATTAGGAGATCAAGATATTGAGTCTGGAGAGACCATTAATAAGTACCAGGTGGAGATGATGGATCAGTAGAAGATGATATTTTATGGGTGATCGATTCCCTTGGAACAAGACTGGTGGTAGCACAAGAATCTATAAGAGATAACATAGGAGTAGAGGGATCATATTTGTCCTAATTATCATCATCTTTTTGAGTATCCATTATTTTGGGTTTTTGGAACATAAATCCACATTGTGGGGAGAATGTAATGTCTATTATTTTCCATTTATTATTCTTTAATGATATATAGATTACAATCAAGATCTGAAATAGAGATAATCCGTGGTTATGAGACCCGGTGCGACCTTAATTAATGTTTGAAATATAATAAATAAATTAAGTAGCATGTGTGACCAATTTTACTAATAAAATAAAATTACCTCTAAAAGAGTTCTCTATCAGAAATATGAGGGCACCATTGATCTTAGAACATGAGGTTTAAACTAGGACAGACTTTCCATTAGTCATCACATGTTGTTTGTGGAAAAGTCAACATTGGCCTAAATATGAATAAAATTATTAAAATAATTTAATTTATTATATATTTTCTACATAGTGATTTAATCATATTTAAAAATATTATTATGGGGGAAATACTAGGTTTATCCAAATAACCTTAGAGACTCTAGAGGTCATTTGTAAAAATATATGGAGAATCCTCTTAGAAGAACGATTGATGATTGTGGATTTACAATCAACGTACATCAGATTCAATGGATCCTGTCTACAACAAAGATGAAATAATTTTTCTTCATCAGAATGAAATAAAAATTTAATTAAGGTGTGTGATTTAGTTCATTTAATCCTTTTTCATAATTTTTTTTTGATGAAAGTCAATCTGTCTAAAAATGTATTGAATCATGCATACTACGTATTTTGGGTTATTATTATGTAAGAGAGGTTTTGACTAGTGATTAATCTTTTTGATTATTTGATTATTAAATTTTCATATTAACAATGAAGGATCAACATCTACCCAAACATAGATTGAGGTTAGTTTCAATCTTTTTTTCTTATACTATTCTTCCCCAATTCATCATTCATCACATGTGTTCTTCATTTTGTCTGTGACACGAAACATGTCAACAAATAAATCATTGTGCACTTTATTAATGGTGTAAAGATACAATATCATAGATCTGGGATCAAAATAGCACAACCGAGGTGTGATGACAGCCATGATGTGATTCAGATGACTGTGGATCCCTGAATCCACATTATTCATAATTCTTCAGTTAATAACAAGGAATAATTATTTAATCCATTTTCAAGCATATCTGATGTAGAAAAACATTTTTTGATGATGGAACAACTTTTAAAAAATCCAATAATCTATTTAATGGAGACAAGATATGAAAAACAATGTATGATGGTGCTATATTAAACATTGAAGTAAGAACTAGATTTGTGGAAAATCCTAAACAACACATAATGTAAAATGGATTTATACGCGTTATGGGGACCCCTGAGCCACGTCTATGGTTTTAGAGAATGTTAAACAACCCACAACATGTTACCACTATCACAAGAAATTTAGTCCCTCCATGGATACTCAACATGATCCTTTGAATGTAAATAGACACAAGGTGGAGTACACTCACATCATAACGGTCATGTACTCCCCCACATGGAACATCCAATACAATGTACATGGGCTAGCCTATAAACTCATACATGAGAACAGACACACATGATGCCACCATGTACAAGCACATAGTTGTGGTAAACAAGCGGGACCCTTGATACAGAGACACATTGTGTGAACCCTCAACATGCCCAATAACACCCTTCAACATGGTCATTGTTTAGATGAAATGGACCATTCACATGAGAATAACCAGGTGTTAATGGAAATGATGTGTTACCCCTCTACACATAGTGTACTACTTCTTACATGGAATAGATCTCATTTCCCCTTATGTTGGAAAAGATTCATTTTGTTTAGTTCCCCTTATCATTTCCCTAAATATAGGAATGAATCATTTCCTACTTCAAGTACCATGATTCATTATGTAGGACATCTGAGATAGAGCTGTTGGACTCCATCCTAATGGCCCAAAGTGGGATCCTCTATTACTCTTGGGACCTTTGTGGAGTTATTGGTATCAACATGACTTGAACTACACTGTCGCTGATCCTATACATAACAGGGATAATCAAGATTGAGTTTTTTGGTATCACCCCATGGACTTGCCTGGTATCCTAATTTGTGTATCATTTAATTTTAGATCTAACTACATATCATTCCCATTATGAGACATGATGAGCCATTACTCTCTGAATATCATCTTCAGTGCTACTAGACCCAAACGTGTGTTCTCTTAGATTAGTGCTTTGTGGAATCGTAAAATAGAATCCTAGGATGTTATACTATGGTGGTGTATTATTCCTATACTGTGTGTCTGATTGACTATATCTATATATATTTGTTATACATATAATATAAATATACCTATATAGAACCAAATGTATTTTCCTTTTCTATATGGTTTTTGGATTTGGGGTGTCCTAATGTGTATTGTTATTCTCACCCCTAAAAAGGCTTGTCTTATGAAAATGATACCCCTTTTGAGGTAGTCCTATGATGACTAGGAATAGACAATTCTTAGTGAGACCAAACATAACGAGGTGTCCTCCTGTGGATTTCATGTAGTAGTACCATTTTCATTACATTCATGTTGGAATGTTGTTATAGACTCATTATGGTGGGATTTTATTTGGAACTTCATACTTTCTATAATTCATGTTCGACTATTTTTGTGGGATATTGATGTATTCATGTATTGTATTTTTAGATTATTTTAAATTTCACTATTTTTTGGGCTTACAGATTTTTTTGTGTGTATTGGTACATAGGAAATTTCTATCTTGTTAGATATATTGTTACCAAATTCTAGTCACCAACCCAAGGCCTATTAGAGGGTGGATTTGGGAGTTGTGCAATGGGTCCAATTGGGGTGGTTCATGATAAAATTATTTCCCTATCTTGTTAGAGCATTGTTATATATCTTCATGACATGAGAACATTTTGGAGACTATTTTCCTTTGAAAACATGACTTAAGATCTCAAAAGAAAAGTTCAATGTTACACACTGTGTTCTGAATGTTTTATATTTCATACTTGGATACCCTTGACATGGTATCTTCATATTTTGAAACACATTATTCTTACATATTTAATTAGTTATAGAAAATTACCTTTATTTTATTTTATTACTCATGTGGGGATTTTTTTTCCAAAAATGAATCCTTAAATGAATACCATTTTTGTAGTTCTATTTCTTCTTTTGCCCAAATATTCTATAACAATGACTAGCATTAATCAGAATCACCATTAAGACAATAGAATATAATTGCGACCTTTTCATTTTCACAACATCCCATGGTGATAAATACCTTCCCTAGAGGGTTAGTTATTTTATATGCTACCATTGAATTAGTAATCCTATGAAATGATTGGGTTTATTTCCTAATGAAGTGATCATATATTTAATAATCTCAATGTGTAATAGATTTAAAAATATAAGAAATGTTATTTATCATAACATAATTATGTTACCCTAATATAGAAATAATATTCTCAATTCGAATTGTAGTTGTGTTAGTGTCTTTATCTGGGAAATATGTATATTTTCTAGAATTATTGGAATCATTATTCATCAAAAGAATCATTTTTAAGCAACTTCATATTCAAAATGACCTCATAATACTATAAATTTTTATTCATAATGTATAATTTCAATTACGGTGTAATATATTACATTAATTATAATTTATACTTTTTTAATATCTGAATACTAAATATGGTCACATTGGGTTTTTAAATCCATTATAATTATTTTAAATAATATTTTAATGGTCCTATGTATATCACCAATGGGTGTAAAACTAGGTTTAGTGTAAAGACCATTTGCAAGCACCTGATGGTTATGGATTCAAGACCATTAGCCAGTTTTTTGATTATTTACACCTACGAAAATATATTAAAACACCATGTCCACATTTGACATCAATATAGGGATGTAGTTTAAGGAAAATGCACATAACATAATCTTTAATAAAATTTAGGCTGTTCTTCTATAAATATCTTCAATTTCAATAATAGTTGTATGTTCCCAAATCAATGTTTTCCTTAATCTAGATCCCACTGATTTGGATAAACATCCTCTGATGTTAACTGTAACGACACCAAACCTAGTAACTAGAAGCGAGTTCCTACTATATTACATTGGAATAGATATAAGGGGTCATATATCAATGTAAATTCATATTTTGTAGTTTTCGATAATGAGGTATATACTTGATACACAATTTACATTGTAAATAGAAAATAAATTTTTTTTAATAAAAATGTAATTCAATTGAATCCATTAAAACTATTTCCAAGAATTCTTCTTTATATCCATGGTAGATTAAAATCTAATGGTGACATAAAATGATAATTAATTATTATGTGTAGCAGAAGATATCATGTCTCGATAAGAATCATAAATATGGAATGGTAAATAATTAAACAAAAATTCAATTTAAATAACCTTAAAATCATTATATGATATGGAATAATAAATATAGAATGGAAAATAACTGAAATGAAATTCTATTTAATCAATAATGTGTGAGTGAAATGTGTTTATATAAAATATATTGTATAAAATCTAATGGATAAAATTATTACTAAAATATCAATGATAAAAACTAATAATTATTGGAAAACATATTTTATGATCATGGTAAATCAACCTTTACTACCACTATAAATTTGGATTAATACTATTGGGTAAAATGTTATCTCAATTGGCCAAAAAGTTTAAAACTACTGGGTAGAAACTCATCATGCTTTGTCTGATAATTTTTTTCAGGATACCTATCAACGAATAATGTGATTATCTTTAGTGAAGACCCATAATTTCCATGAAAATTGACATATTTAAAAAATCAATTTAATTCATTAATGATGTTACTTATCATAAAATATTTGATGTGATTAAATTTTTTATATTTATCAATATTTACGAAATTATTAAATAACACTAAATATGTACACTATATTTCAAAATGAAGATAGTTTATATAATAGTGATATACATAATTCAATAATAAGGATATTTAATTGAAATGTATTGTAACTTTAAAAATAATCACAAGAATGAGATATCAGTAAAAGAAATATAGAAATCAATTAATAGAGTGATATCGCACTATAATAATTCCCAATTGGATAAATTTATGTAAAATTAACATGGGAGAAATAAATAAAATTTAATCTTAAAATACAATTAATTATTATGTAATAACTATATTAAATGGAAAATGGATATTATATAAAACATATAAATTTGACATACTTTATAATATTAAATAATTTAAAATGGAATTTGAATTATATGAAATCCATTTCGCCACACTTTGTTACAACTGAATGGGATTTGACCTCATTTATAGTTTTTTAGGAATGTTATTAACTTACTCTACAACAATTAGCCTAATTAGGATAAATACACTGAGGGGGAAAGGTGGGTGTTATTCAGGGTAAGACGTATTAAAACAACCACCCCTTTGGATCATGTTCTGTTATTAAAAAAATTCTTTTATATTCTTCTCTTAGAAATATATGAATAGAAATGAAATAATGCAAGGGAAAAAGTGATATTTACTTGGGCCAACCTCATTGGTCAATGTTGAAAGACCATACAATGAAAATGGACCTATTGTACCAAATTCACTATGGATCACTTCCAAATTTTAAGGTTCTACCACGATCTACTATATGCCAAGGCCCGTTGCCTTTAACAAATTAAGGTTATGATCACTGCCTTCAAAAGGGTCACTCCCTAGGTCAAATTTTTTGGATCACTGCAGGTTTAAATGATCACTATCTTTCTCTTCAATTTTCCAATACTTTTTGAATGATCCACTCACGGTTTATGGATATGTATGTCCCTTAATTGGAATGAAATCACATATCCTCAACTACATATACATGATATATTGATGTCATGTTTTCTATTATAGATTAAATCCTCTTATATGAAATGTGTTACTTAACATATATTATTTTAGGAATTATTTATGAACCTTGTATAAAAACCTACTACCGCCATGAATTGAACTCCAACACATATTGTGCATGATTCATGGAACACCATTCCTCCACATGCTGACTCTACATCCATGGAACGTCTCTAATTCAAAAACATTTTATTCTACTACATACCAACCCTTTTACTTATAATTTTCCCTACATTGTGGATGTGTTCTTATTTTGTGGGATACCTCTCCTCCATTGACTGTTTAATGTCCCTCAGACCACCTCTTCTTAGAGGACCCTTATTCCATTACGGGTTATGATGACTCACTGAACACCTGGGTGAATTGATCCCACAAACTCCTTCCCCTATTTTAGAATCCACCACATGGACCTCTTCTCCTTCATGTACATTCCACGAACTCTTTTGGACTTAACCAAATTGCATCCCCGAGTGAGAATATTTTTTGATGAATTAAACTCGTGTTTAATGATTTTATTTATGGTTATTATATTGAAAAATAGATTCTCAAAATATATTAATCCTTTTTACATAAATAATAGATGAATTACATACTTCACATAATACCGATCTCTTCCTGTGAACCATTTTACCTATGTTGTCCTCATAGAGCCTTTGTTTCTTTCAGGTGGCCGATTTCTTCCACAAATGATTACCTTCATAACTCCAAAAATCACCACCTCACTTCCTCAAATGAATATCCATCCTACAAACCGCCAACCATCTGTGAACACCCTTCCTTCCATGAACCAAAAAAAATCACATGAACCAGTTACTTATGGGGCTTATGTACTATACTTCACAATCCTCAATGTGTTTCTATGCAGAAATCCATAATTTGTCAATTTCCCAAAGTCGTTCCATGTAATAACTTTTACAATCCGTGAACTATATTTCCTCATCCACATATTTTTCTCTACTATGTGTAAATAATTACGTAGAAAAATAAATTTTTATTTTGAGGCCTAAAAAGATGGAAAACACTAAGAAACTACGCCACCTTAAAAACATTCTTTGATAGCATCATCCAAAATCATTTGTAGTAATCTAGATTTTTCAACAATAATAATCACAACCATAGATACCTATAAGAATCATGGAGAGATTTATATCCCAAAATAATGATATTAATATTTTTTATATCATATACAATCTTTTTAAATCATCTTATCACCAATTCTTTAGTAATATATCATTATTTTCATTATTTTAGGTATAAATTTCCATATCTTCTCGACCTTTCTTTAATATGATATTTCTATTTCTTGTGCATATTTTATAGAATCATCATATCCAGAATTATGATAATGAAATATATATTATATTTATAAATCAATTATAGGTTAGTGATAAATAATGATTTTCAGTTTTCAAAAATGAACTATTTTTGATCACTGGCTTAGTAGGCCATACATACAATTGTCTATGTATTTCCATTTTCAACGATCATTATGGTAAAATGTAGTATACCTTTCTTGTAGGATAATAATATTAATTTATCATTAAATATATTTATATTTATCTTGAATTTGGTGTGTTTATGGAAAGAGAGAAACATATTGTCAGGGAGGCGGTAGTCCCCATGTATACGAATGATGTAATCATATTTCAGTGAGTGGGATAGTAAAATATAAAATCAATATATATTATCATTTAAAAATGGTAACTATTTGATTAATAGGACAATTATGTTTTTCATATTACTTATAATTATTAACTATATCCTTATCAACATTCCTGAAAATCGTTACTGAAAATATGAATCATATATCGTTAGGAGGCGATAATCCCTTGTACCCCAGATAGACATTATCTTGTCCCATGAAAAATATAAAATAAAATTATTATATATTATATAATGAATATATGGGGATAATTATGTTTCAAATATCATATATATTCTTTATATCCATCATCATACCCAATTTTTTGAGATGGTAATGGATAAAATAATGACACTGGTTTACGAGGCATTTTTTCCCAATACACAAAATTGATGATTTTGTAACTCATTAGATATAAGTAACGATGGTTTCATGTAATTACGACAATTTAAAAGAATATTTTTATCCATAATATACTGAGGATATTATATCATAATGGTTTAATTTAAATTTAATCATATGTATTAATAAATAAATTTAAAAATTCTTATTGATGTAATTTTCCTTTTATATTGGAAACCTCACTTTCTTTTCCCCAAAAAAAATTCTAGATTGTGTTTTTGATCCATTTAATGATTATAGTATTGGTGGAAGGATGATAATAATTGATTTTTATAAAGAATTTATGGAACAAAAATGATGTGATTTTTTGAATAATAGAAATGAGTGGGAGGGCTCTAACAAATTATGTGAGTGGAAAATTGTCATTTTTTGAATGAAAAATGTGTACCCACGTCATTCCCATGAAAAATGAGCCCAAATGGATTAATCTAAATCCATAAACATGAAAGTGTTTATGAATGGACATAAAAAATATTCAAGAAAAGGTTTTATGTCATTTGTAACCGTATCATTATAGTTTAGCCCTTGATGAATCAGTATTAACCTTAACCAGGGAAAATAAAAAAATTTAATTCATTAATTCATAAATAAATTTTACCATATTATATCAGGTAATTTACCCTAATTTAAAATATGGATGTGTTTTTTAAATATTTCGATGGTGAATAAATTAATTTAATTTTAATCCTTTAGATGTGATGAAAAATTAAAACGTTTTAGATATAAAATTTTGAAAACATTAAATTATTTATATACAAAATTCAATACAAATAACAACCAATGGCCTAAATTAAATTAATTGATATAATATTTATCTAAATATATATTATAAACAACTAAAAATATATGTTATGGATTTAATTTATTTAAATTGAAATTCAGTTTTCAAATATAATTATGTATTTTTGTATTATTCATAAAAAAATATGTTTTCAAAAAAATAAAATAAAACATTCACAATAAGATAATTATTCGATTATAATATCATGTAGAGTGCTTTTTATTTCAAATATGATTTATAATATTTCTGAAAATTATTTATAATTCAATTGTGAAAAGTATGACTAATTGTTCTTTTAGAAAAAATACATTATTTAATAAGACATTTAGTTTATTAGAAATAATTCCCATTTTCATTTATAATCAATAGACAAAAAATGTACATGTGAAAAATATATATTACTCATAATATAGTTAAAAATATTCATCAAATTTATTTTAATGGTAATCTTCAAATGTTAATGTCAAAAAATTATTGTAATAGATTATAGTGTTTTATTTAAATGTAGTGTTGCATGCACCACATGTTATTAATTTAATTTAATATATTAAAAATTAAAAATATTCGGAATTGTTGGTGTTTTACATTTTAAACATCAATATTATCTATATCCAACAATCTAATAGACTATAATTAATGTAACATTAAACATTGTACTATCTCAAAAGGGTTTTTTATAATTAAAATAGTATTCTTCAAAAACCAATGAAAATGTTTAAAATCCTTTCCTAATACCGTAATATATAATATGAAATGAGGATTTAATGATTTTAACCATATGATAATTCTTAAAAATATAATTGAATCCGTGTATCAATATTTCATAATATTTCCTCACATGAAAATATATACGATTCCAAATATTTTCATAATCCACACTTCTGAAATAAAATAATATCATATTAACATAAATCCAATAATACAATAAAATACCACAAAAATGTCCATAATCTTATTTTAGTCAAATTACTAACCGAATTAAAGGTTATAAAAATTAATACCATTTTCTGTATTAATTTCAATAATCACAATATTAAAACAAATCATTAGAAACTCATCATTAGGAGCTTATTAAATTTTTTCAGTTCAATAATCATGTGTTCAAAAACATTATCACCTTACCGCAAAATCAAATTTCTTTTTTTGGGTACCACTAAACATATGGTTTCACATAATTAATTAAAATATAATTTTAATAATACACATATGTTTCATTATTATCATTACCATAATAAAATTTAATTTACATAATTCAAGAATCCCAATATATAAACAGTTTAATCAAACCACATCAAAAATTGGCATAATATAATCCTTTCCTATCTATAGTAATTAACTGTTGGATTAGGGCATGAACATGTATAATTTATAATTTCTCCATATATATGAAACAACTATAATAAACAATTAATATCCCAAATACCTTCACTAACATAAAGAAAACATCTTCCTCTCACTATATGCATTCTTCAAGGTACTACATTCTATAATACATCATGAATAAAATTTATGACAACGCCCTTAATAGTAATAATGATAATAAAAGTCATTAAATTATATCTCACACATTTTATATTAATTAGTTTACTCTACAATTTTAACATTGTTAATAATATAGGTAGATATCTAATTAATCAAACTTATAAGGATTCGTTTACATGTTTATATATAAATTTTTCTTTCTTGAAGGTAATTATTATTAAATTTTACCTCAAATTATGTGTCATAATGAACCCTTATTTTTGAATTCAATTTATAAAAATAAAATTTATAGTGTGGGCCTTGTAAATCATAATAGGAAATATTAACTTAATTTTTTGGTTTTCTTGATCTTAACAACTTATTTTCAATCAACTTCACCTTATGTTTAAATTAGGACATCCTTGCCTATCAAATATTGAAATAATTTAAAATGGATTAAATATAAAATTTTAATTGTACATATAATATCAAACAGGTGTGTTAAAGAAGGTGTTCAATAAGGTAAATCTCCCCATGAACATGAATAATTGTAATAAAATATTCAACACACAATTTGTTTTTGTTATTAATGCTAGACTAATTTGTCTAAAAACCATGTCACATTAAAATATTTATATAAGGATGTTGTCTAGGAAAACCACACCCATTTTTATCATATGTTTTGAAATTCTACAACATATAGGATTATCATAGTAGTTCTATCTAAATATATCTAATCCTTGTTTCTAAACAAAACATTTTTTTTTCAAATCCACACTATTTAGACTCATAATTGTTATATATATACCAAACATATTGTTTGATGAATATTTAATAGAATACATTATTATTCACACTGTAATAAAGTTGGTCTAGTGACTAACTGAACTTGTATACATTAACAATTTTTTCATAAGATATATTATATTATGTGATTATTTATTAACTAATATAACACTTATTAGTCATGTGATACTAAAAATATTTATTCATATAATTGGTATGGGAAACATAATAAAGGGTAAACTTATATACCCAGTCAGGATAAAAAATATAAAAACAAATAAAAACCTAATCCTAACAAAATATGTTTGTATAGTAATAGGATAGTAACATTTGAAAACAATACATTTCCTACAATAGATCATAATATTTTTCTTTGGGACAATAGATGTAGTTCATAGGTTATAAATCATTAAATAATGAAATAACATAATCCGTGAGATCCTATTATCAATATAAGCCATAAGTATTTGGAATGCACAATTGTAGTGCAAATCATTTCATTAGTAGTCGATGACCACTGTATAGAAATAATAGTATTTTGGGTTCACTCCCCAAACCATTATACTTGTATTTATGGTTTTATAAAAAGACAATAATAGTCTAATGGGGTCTTTACAAAAAATGTTTCACTCCCCTTTCTGGCTATTATTATATCATTAGATATCCAACATTACCCAATGACTTTTTGGGCAACATAAATTTTGTCCCACAAAAAATATAACAAAAATCATATATATATATATATATATTAAAATAACACAGTATAATTAAAATATCATATATTGTGAAATGAAAATGGGTTTCATGAAAAACTCATAAAAACATAACCTATTAAAATGAAAACAAATCTACTGAAAATTAATAATTTCATTACTGAATAACCCATGGAAGAGAAACGTGTTTCGTAATCATCTTTTAATAACTATAAAAACCCTATAGAGATTTAAAAATTATTTATCCTTTGGGAAATCTATTATATAAATCATATATACCATCGAAGGATGTTACCATGGAATAAATTCCCTTTAATTATCAGTTGGGATATTTCTTAAGAAAAATAAACTATTCTATTTAATGTTAACTCATAAAAATAAAATACATGAAATATATAATTAATTTTTTTTATTTTAAAATATCCAATGAAACATTTAATGTAATATAATATTAATGATTGGTAATTATAGTGGGAAATTATATTCACATTTTCTATGAAAAAAATCGATTCCCTTCCCCATTATTTGTAAAATTAATGAGTTAGAATCTTCAAGATAAAATCCCTAATAGTATATGAAAGCATTTGAAAATATAGTGACAATACATATGACTACATTAAATGAGTTGAATATGAAATATGATTTTGATAATACATTTGTTTTTTATATGATATTTTTTTCCTAATAATAAAATATTTGAGATTAAAAAGTTAAAATATTTAGTTGAGATAATACTGTGAAAATTCAAAGACATTGGTGAAATAATATTGTTAAATATTACACTGAACAATAATGAGGACTAATAGGAGTGTAATTGATTAGATGTTGTGAATTTTAAAAATGATTATTTGATATAGACTTGTGATTTTGTTCAATTATTTGTAGATATTAATGATTGTTATATTTGAGTATTTACCCTTCTATACCACTATTATGAAGATTGGATGATGATTATTTTTTGTGTAT
Source organism: Viscum album (assembly GCA_963277665.1). Taxonomy (NCBI): domain Eukaryota; kingdom Viridiplantae; phylum Streptophyta; class Magnoliopsida; order Santalales; family Viscaceae; genus Viscum; species Viscum album. The sequence goes on along the minus strand of OY728127.1, from coordinate 1,510,112,642 downwards.
TGGTTTAAATGAAAGCATAATACTATGATATGGAATATTTATCAATCATGGTATTTATATAAATGTTGATTCACTTTAATTTTTACACTCATAATCACCCACTATAATGGGATAAATGCATTGAATTATGCATTGATTATATAACACTTTTCTCCCCCAAAATCATGTTTAACAAAGAAAAAATATTTTTTAGTATCATTAATTTAACAATGCTGGAGAGGTGAATTTATCTATTAGCATCATTATATTATTTGTGAAGGTCTGTTTTTCTTAAACATCTCATTTTGGTGAATTAATGTTAAATTATAATGTGAAAAATCTATAATGGTATATGAGAGGATATTGTTTTTTAGAGATATTATTTTAATTTTGAAAAATCATTCTATATGTGAAGATGATGAGTCAAAATTATAGGATGCGGTTGAAAATGATGGGAATAGGGTTATTAATGGGATAATATCATTGATGTGAGGGGTTTTGGATTGATCTATGAATACCTAGTTTACTCTAGTAGTATTTAGTTCATAGGGGACCATTTTGATTATTATTTGGAAATTATTATGTTTTTATATTTTTATAGTCATATATATTTAAATGTTGGTAATTAGTGAGTGTGTTGATTGGATGTTATTGTAAGACTTCTATGGAATCAGGAAATAATTTATATAACTTATAATAATGTTCCGTGATATTAGATTAGCTTCACAATATTTATTATTGACTATAATATACACAAGTTGTTATATGGGCCGAATGACTACATGTATTGACTATAATTATTGTAATCAGTTAACCCCACTTGTTCACTTAGATATTTTCCACTCTTGTGCTTATATTGATCAATATATGCATGTGATAGATGATCTTGGTAGCTGTAAATGGACATTGGAGGTGGTAGTAGGTTTTTGGGAGTATTTATTTGGTTGAACATAATTATGTCATCTATATTTTGGCAATCATTTAATTACATTTTTTGCAGTCCTTATATGTATTTTGTGTGTTATATATTTTACAGTTCCATTTTATATATAAATAATATTGTACATTCATCTTCATTTTTTGTTGATTATTTAATCGTGATAATTATAGTTTATTAGGTTTTCTATGGATGGTTATGGTATATATTTATATTTCATACCACCCATTTTTTGAGTGGAATTATCAATTTCTTTCTCTAGGCTCAAAATTTTTGGAGGTGGGAGTGGTGAGTCTACATGCCAAAATATCTTGAAATCAGATTAAGTATACAGTTCTCAAGGTAAATATATTAAATAAAAGGTGATATGTAATCCTAGTAATGGAATAAATAATATAATGGAATTTGTTGCTGAAACATTATGATTATGTGATATATCGAAATTTTCGTTTCCACATCATTTCAATGGGATCCAAATAATAATAATTTGATATCCATTAGAATGTGGAAGGTAATAATGAACAATAATAATAGTTAATAATAATTTTAATATATGATGGATTTCAGATTAGTCGGGGATACATATTTATGAGGAGCTCTCATCCTAGGCCTCAAATGTATTACTAAATTCTTTTGGGGGAAGAATAATTATGGTCCGACCCATTGCATAATTATTTAATAAAATCCACATTATTATAATATATAAATAATGACAAAATGCTCATTTGTAATTTTTTTAGGAAAATATGGATAAAAATGACAAAATTAAAAAGGGTTATATAACACTCACATATATCATATTCAATAAGAATCACATCGGGTAGTGATTATATTTAAAAGATATAATAACCCCAAAAATAGTTTTGGTGGGTTATCAAGAGGGGAATTGAGTTGATTTCGTATCCTAAATTTATTAGAGGGTATACGGAGAAGAAAAATGACGATGAAATTACATAATGACCTATAACTCCAAACAAAAATAAATAACTAGTTTCACATAAGATTTTAGATGAATAATATAATTTTATATTTTGACTTAAGATAATGCATATATAATAAATTTAACGCGATCAAAATTGAATTTCCCTAAAAATATTATATTCAAAATAAATGGAAATACGCAAAAGAAAAAAAATATCACTATAAAAGAAATTTTTTTAATGATATAAAAAAAGAAAATTTGTGAAATAAAAAATTATAAATACAATGATTGAAATGAAATTCCCAAAAAGGGAGATTCAAAAAAGAAAACATGTAACCTTAAATCTAGTTTGATAGACATGCACTAGGATCTTGTTTAAAAAAATTAGCAGTTTTAGAAATATTACGAATAATTTTTAAATTTATTTATTAATTGTTTTATTATATATTTCTAATATCAATGATTATTTATCATTTTAATAATAATTAATATATTGTGGAAATGTTTTTCTTATTCATTCATTAGATATTTCAAAAGTTAAATGTTGATCAAATTTTCTATGAAAATAAGGTAAAAAAAATTTTAATGCATAAATAAAAAAATTATTTTTTTATTATATATATTACGACAATAATTCATGTCCTTAGTGATTATTAAAAAATTGAGACTAACCAATTTAGTAGTAGAAAACCCAATATATGGAAATTTTAGGGGGATAAAAGTAATAGATGTTCTATATAATTTAAATTTAAATTTTATTTAAATATATTGATATTAATATTAACCCAATGTAATTATTAGTTATTTAAAATGTGTATTTTATGTAAAAAAACTTATAAATTAATAAAAGAAAATAAAAGGAAAAAACAAGTGATGGTACACATTCCTTTTAGACTCTAGCTTTTCTAATTGATAAATACAATAGTTTTGATGGGTGATGGTAGGAAAACCCCATTCTAAGAGAATAAGGATTTTTAGGGGGAATATGACTATTCATTAGTATATATTTGTTTTCCTAGAATACCTTTAGATATAGAGTGAATGATCTGGGATTTAGTACATATGTTTTTCTATAGATAAGGAATATAAAATCATTTCATTAAAATTTATAAAACAAGGATTTTTTATATAAATATATATAGAATTAAATACTATTTTATCTCAACCAAGATAAACCTTACATAATTCATGATTTTTATTATGATTATGTCAACATTATATCTTTGTTAATATATTTATCATGTTTTATTTAATTTTGAAGAGTGCCACAATTTCACCTTAAAATGATTTTAGCACCAAATATCCATTTATAAATCCAATATTTTGGATCTATATTAATAAAATTGAAAAAATAACTTTTTTATATTATTTTTATAATTATATTTCTATTTTCAAAAAAATTTCCCAATACATTTAAAAATTTATTTTTGGCATGTAAAATCACTTCATAGATTTCGAAAATTGAATTTATCAATTTGAAATGAAATTATTTTAAAATAATTAATGTATAGTTTTATAATAATAACTCTAATATATTATATAGTATAAATGTTATATTCATGGTAAAATTTATCAATTTTACAAAAAAATAACAAAAACTACTCTTAGAAATTTTTTAATTCAAAAAAAATATCTTCAATTTTATCAAGAAATATATTTTATCATTATAAATTATGCATTGGATATATATATATAGTATAAAATCGTATAATAAAGGTAAACAATATTGTAAAAATAATTGATTTGTTGTATATAATTAAATTAAATCATTATATTTGTTAATTTTAATTTTTGTTTATGGTGTTTAATATTGATATATTTTTTATTTATTCAATTACGTTGTTATTAATGAAGTTACATATAATTCTAGTTAATTATTCAAATAGTTTCATTAATTTCTTAGTGGTGTTAATTTTGGTGACTTCCTTTTTCATTCTGAGGGTTTTAATAGATGTAATTAATTTATATATCTATTAATTCCTATATAGTTCATTCTTTTTAATTTTTTTAATGTTCTCTATATTTATTTTGTAAAATGTCTGCCATTTTTATATTATTTTTTCATATTAGTATTTTGATATTTTATAATGTTGAATTTATCATATGTTATGACACATAAAGTTTTTTACTTAATGTCATGAAATTTATTGGTGTTCATTTAAACATTATAGATGTTTTAATTACTCAATAATTTTTTTATCGTTTAGTTTAATTTTATTTCTGATAAATATAGTATGTGTTTAATTCATTCATTACATAATGCGACTTGTTAATAAAAATTCTTATACTAATATTTAATAACATAATACATCGATTTCTGAAACATATATTATTCATGAAAGTTGAATTTATATTTCAAAAACAATGTTTTATTCAAAATATATCCAAATTTAATTTTATTATAAAATAGAAATTCAATAATTATAAAATAAAATATCACTAATAATATCAAACCTATCACAAAACATTATGACATTAATTTACAAAAAAAATCATCCCAACCAATCTTTGAAAAAAAAACTTCATTTCTATATGATTCTTTCTAACCATTGAATCTTTTGAATCTCCAATATTCTTAAAAACCACGTAAATTATTTAAAAAGTTTTATAAATAAAAAATATCTTGTAAAATAAAAAGGTAAACATGTTGCCTAAATAATTATACATATAGTTATTTGATTATGACTTAACAATTTTACAAGAAATAAAAATCATGTTGATACATATTCAATTGAGAATAATAAATAATATCATGGATTATATACTAATTTGGTGGAAATATCTAATAGTATCCAACATCTGTAATGTTTTTCATAACTTTAAAAGGAATCACACAAAATTGAAATAAATTAAAATACTTGATATGTAATTGATCACCCATATTAGGAAAAACTAAAATTAGTAAATGATATATACCAAAAAATTCTAAATATCGTCATATGTTTCTGATTTATGAAAACTATTTTCTATCGTCATTTTCTTCATGATAATTTTGGAACAAAAACTTCTATTTGTATTCAACTGAATCATATGGGGAATTTACCCAATATCTCATCCTTGTATATCACTACTCAATGTGTTCTACCATAAAATTCTTTAAAAGACCTATACACATTAAAACTACTTATATATAAATATTTTTGTATTCAAATAATTAAATACAATCCACAAATGATTAGTTGGAAAATAGTAACAATTTTCAATGTATATCATCTCAAAAATATATTTCATATTAAATTTATCCAACAATATATTAATGATATGTTTTAATCATTATTGTTAAGTAAATACGGAATTCTAAATCTAGAAGAAGAACCTAGATGTAAAACACATAACATAACAGCATTTAAAGGGATATAGATACATATAAACTATAAACAATTCCATAATATATTTTTTAACCTAATAATTAATTTCTAATATCTCCCTTGAAGGTAAGAAAATTTATGACTTCGTTAGTTGAACAACAACAACCCAATTATTGTCTTACTTCTATGGTTGTTGAGAATGTCTAATTAGGAATTCTTCTATAATGTTCTCCCATTATAATGTATTCATTAGTAAAGGATAATATAATATTATAGGTCATTTGTTATTAAAATTTATATATTCTAGAGAATTTCATTCGTAAGAAAAACCAATTAATATTTCTTCACTATATGATAAAAAATAATTACATCATATTAATATATAACATTTTATATACTATATATAAAAAAATTTATAAAATATCTTAAAAAATTATTACTTCATATCCATGGGAATAAGAACTAAATTTATGAAATAGAGTTTTAATTAATTTACTAGTAACCACCTATCAGTAGTATCACCACTATATATAGTTCTACATATCATCTTATATTTTTAATTTGAGACTTTTCAGTACATGACCTTATCCAAATTTGATGAAGTGACACAAGTATAACAAAACAACATATGATATCCATCATTTTGCGATAGTTTTTTTTAAATCTATCAATATTTTCTAATAATAGTTATAGGAATAATGTTTTCATCAAAAATATATTATAGGGATTTTAAATTATGGTATCATTCTTAATATTAAATTTTTTAATGTTTATAGAAAATTAAATTCTAATTTCTAAATACATTCCCCAAACTATCACACCATCATTAAAAGATTATTTTAAGAGAAAATATTCAACAATATTTTATAATAATAATAAACCATGAAATTATTAATGAAAAAGTAATCTCTCAATCACTTTAATGGATGATAAACTATAAAATTAAAATTCATTCAATGATTATTTTTTCTGATGTGTTTTAATAATTCTCCATCTATACACCCCCAAATTTTCCACTTTTATGATAAAAACCTAGATATTTTTTAATGGTATATATGAAAAATAAATCAGATGATTATTGTAATACATATGCTGTAAATTAGAAAAAAATATCTTTTAAATTCTGTTGAAAACATTTTGGAACATTTTTATACATTTTAAATTAATTCCTATTAATAATTCGACCATCCGTAGTGATTCGAAGATCACAAAAACTCTAATAAAATGATATTATAATTATATTATCCCAATAAATTGACTAATCTCAAAAAAATTATCGTCATATATTCTTGATTTTATGAACATTAATTCTTTATTATGACTAATTATACTATTTCTAATAACAATTACCCCCATGAAATACTATTTATGTCCATAAATTTATTTTAAAAAACATAGATTATAATTCGTATTACTTGAAAATTTATAAAAAATATCTAAATGGAGTCCATTGTTTAATTTTTCTAATTATTAAATCAAGATTTCATCCAAGAAAAAAAGTGATGATATAAATTTATTATATTTTCTATTTATATATTGAATATATTAGTTTAATTATTGGATAAAAAGTAAATCTTTGTGATATAATAATGACCATACTTGATAATGTAATTCATCTTCAATATTTAATTGTACTTCACCTAATGGGGTGATAATGAAATTTCAATTAAATCACTAAATAAAAATTTTCTATGACAACTCATCCCATGGGGCCCAGATAGTGACTTCCCCAAGCCCTCCTTCTTAGGACAGGGATGGTGACTAGCATCGGAAATGGATATCCCAACAAGGGATGGAATTTTCATTAAACCTACACACACACACACACACACACGACTTACCACATACCAACACACTGAAGGGGGAAACACGCATACCACTAAAACAAATTTGAGTTCAAGAACATGTGAATGTAATTGGGCCAGGATACAAACCCAATAAAGAACTAAAAAAAGTACAAAAAGAAGCTATGATGGCCTTCTGTGGAAAAGTCCATATTTTCTGGAGATTAGTGAAGATATTAGATGAAAAAGTAGTATGTCCTACATGCTCTTTCCAACTGGGACCCACATGGTCCTAGACCACAAAGTCCACCATTTTAGCATCCATCAGTCCCTTCCCCATGAACACCTCTGTTGAAATGTCGATCGTCTGCACCAGGCACAACACGTGCGGGTGAAGCCCGTGGAGGGGTGAGTGCAACAAAAAGATGTAGGGACCCCCATAAGTCGCTCATTAATCCATGATGGAAGACAACACAATAGAAAAATCCCACTGAGATAATTCCACAACGAGAGATCTCAAACACATGGAGCAAAGTAAAAGGTGCAACTCACATCAGGAATATTCTAGGGTAGTTATCATAGAATCATCAATGACATCATCAAACTCCTCCTATATCGAGTACATTGGGCCTTCCGGGTCACATCGAAGCTGCTTACCACTGACCATGGATTGTCGTGGTACTCATCCCCGATGGTTACCAAGGGCATGTTGGGTCACCCATAGCTGCTCCCAACCGTAGGCCTACGTGGTCACACAGAGCCTCTTCCCACCTTCGCCATAAAAAGATAAGTCTCCTGTAGAGTATCATGGGTCTTCTTGGTCACACAGATTTTCTCCCCACCATGGAACTACTGGGTAACATAGAGCCGCCTATCACTGGGTCATCATCGAAAAGTCTAATGTCTTTCCCAACCGTAGGGTTTGGTATGTAGAGTGCTTGGGAGTACTACACCCCAAGACATTATTCACATCTCGACATCTGTGAAAGTCACCAAAATTCATTTCAAAATCTCCTCCACATCAATAGGGTCCGAAAATCACAAATATATCACCAATTGTATGCACGGTTTGCATGATATGTGTGTTTTAGTAAGTCGGGGACCAGTTATGATGGGGCCAGGTCCAACCCGATAGGACCTACTCGACAAACCTATCTTGAGGGTCCTACAAAACCCGATTTAATTTGGATGAATCGACTTAACCAGGTTCGGGTCAGGGTCAGTCTGGTACAGCCATGCTAGTTGGCTAGGTACAACAGTCCTCGGTGAACCAGTCTAGTCCGGTCAGTCTCGAAGGGCGAGTGTCCAGCCTGACGGTGCAGGTCCGGCCGGCTTGGCCACGAGTCTGGCCCAACCTGGTTGGCACGGGACATGCCAGACCTGCTGGGCTGTGGGCACGGCCATCCAAACTTAGCCCAATCCACTCATGGGTTGGTCAGTGGTGCACCACTTGGCTGCGATGCGAGAACTGAGGCGCATTCGTCTCCAACTGGCCCAACAGATGTGGATCCCTCCAGCCATAGTCAATGGTCCAAGAACTTCACCACTGGGGGGGGGGGGGGTGGCCACCACCACCACATGATTCATGCTCGGTACTGCAGTACTCGCCATACTGGCTGGTTAGCCATGACCTCCAACCGTCGAGGCGTGCCTCCTTCCACCATCATGGACTGTGAGGGCTAGCTACCTTCGCTGCTACTGCAATACTGGTTGGCACGACCTCCTCCACAAGGACAGTGTGGGCCGACCACCACCATGCTGATGACACCTTCTGTGGGACACTAGAGTTGTCTTGGTGGTCCATTTTCCGATCCATCTATGCCTAAGGGAATCTCAGGATTCCACCATCCCTACTAAAGCCCTGAAATCAAATTCCCACCAATTTGAGAATGTAGCCACGAAGAACACATAGTCGGAGGCAGTTGAGACTTGTTCATTCCATCCACGGACCTATATATTAGAGGATAAATCAAGGATATGTTTTGGGATTTATTTTCACCCATTTCATGAATAGTATGAATCTCAGATAATAAATCCCCAATAAAAGTCACCCTCCTGCATAAATGATTGAATCATGGACCAACATATTCGTGGGATGATCTGTGTTTTTTTATAGAAAAAGAAAAGTGGGGATGAAATTTTATATAAAAAACAAACCACTACCTCTTTGATGTTCTATGCTGAAGTATTCATCCTTGAGGATTCAAGATTTCATCATAGTCACATCTGGCTCCGTTCAACGAGCTTCATCGAAGTAAGTGAATTCTCAAATGTGTTCTTTTTTCTTCATTGGAGAGTAGATTCACAAATGTTTTGTTAGCGAGTACTAGAAATTTAATTCTCTGTCCCCCAACACGTTACACAATTAAAATGAAACCATGTTGCAATGTTTCATTTACGCTGCGACATCACACTATTACACTATTTCATTTATGAAACAACATCGCTGTTAAAATTCCATTATTGTATCATTATAGTGCATGATATGTGAAATTAACTGGCCTCATTAATGTGACACTTTGATGACATGTCGTAGCACCATAGAGTCACCATGTCACTTCTTGTTCGATGACATTATAAATTAAAATTAATTTTTAATGTTATTTTATAATTTTATGGAAATTTTTAAAAAAACATTTACATTCATCCATTTCAGGTAATGTTAGGTCCATTATAGGAGAAACCTGGTGTTCTAATCCCAATGATGAACTCATATTTTTGATATAAGAAACTATTAAAATGTTAGAAAACCCTGCTCGCACATTTAATGAACGTTACTTAAAAAACATAAAATTTTATTCCAGGCTCTCGTGGCATCAGAATCACATATCATTAGAGATTTCGGTCTCATAATAATTCAATATAATTAAACAGAATTACTTAGAATTCCAAGACATTACATTCACCCCACCATAGGGATTTATTTCCCTGAAAACCAAAAAAACAAATCAAACATATGGGGGTAATGAGCAAGAGTTTTATCCTCCCACTCACATGTGCTCTCTTGGAGATTCCTATGCTTCCAATGAACTCACAAAATTGGAATTGACCACACACACAGTACTTGATCCTATTGATCATCTATCTCTACTGGGAACTCCGCAAACATCACCCCATCTTCAATGTCCATCTCACCCTAGTCGATGATGTGCAATGGATCATGAATTTAGCTCCTCAACTATGACATGTGGAAAACAACATGAACCTGTTGAATCTATGGGAGATGATATAGGAAGTGCGCCACCTCACCAACTCTAATATGGAACCTAAAAGCGATCAATGAACCATAGAGATATCTTGCCTCCCTTTACAAGACTCTAAAACCATCATCAGGGATAGACTTGAATGAACACATGTTCTCCCTCCTCAAAATCATAGGGTCTCTATCTCCTGTTAGCATAAGACTTATACCTACTCAAATCAGTCCTCATCCACTCCTAGAATATTTTCACCTACTGGGTGGTACCCCATACAATCTCCAGACCCTAGAGTGACGAATCCACTTGGTCTATCCAGCTTATGGGTGTTTTACAAGGCCTCTCCTACAAGGCCTCGAATGGTGCCGTGATAATGGTGTAGTGATAGTTGTTTTTGTATGAAAACTCTTCCAGTGGAAGGTGTTCCTCCAAACTACGACCAATGTCAAGTACATAAGCATGAAGCATGCCCTACAATGTCTTTATGGTATTCTCTATCTTACCATATATTTGGTGATGACAAGCAGTGCTCAAGTGCATATCCATACCGAACGCCTCTTGTAATCCCTTCCACAACCTGGATGTAAACCAGGAATCATGATATGAGATGATCATAAATGGCACCTCGTGATGATGCACTATGTCTTAGATGTAGAGGAATATCATGACCTTTATAGGTCCATGATCCCAGATGGGTAGGAAGTTATATGACTTGGTGATTCGGTCAATGATCACCCAAATATAATCATGGCCTCTCGACGTACAAGGTATCACCATCACAAATTCCATTGAGATACTATTCAACTTCCACTCTGGAAACTCATGTGCATGGGTCAAGACTGCTGGAACCTGATTCATGGCCTTCAGCTTCTGATAAATGAGGTATCATGAAACTAACTCAGTCACTACTCTCTTCATCCATGTTTACTAGTACTGATGTCAGAGGACCTGGTACATCCTCACCACTTTGGGATGTGCCGCCAAAAGGGAGGTATGGAAATCCCTCAACACCTCCTCTCGCAACATTACTGGAACTACAGAGTGCCATCAGATTTTGACATCATGATCCCCACCTATCAAAAATCTATTAGAAGCCTATCTTAAGAAAAACTAAGCTTGTCGGGCCTTGCAGTCAATATCCACCTATTGTGCCTCCATGACACACTCTAAGAGTGGGGGAGTAATAGTAATCAATCAATGGTAAACAGTTCATATATCATCCGTGATGGATATCTTCATCTTGGCTAACTGCTTTGTCACCTCACTCAGCAGCTACAAATCGGTCCTCCTACAAAGCATGACTGCCACCATGTTCACATTCCTTGGAGTATAGACTATCTCAAAGTAACAGTCCTAGAGGAACGCTAGCCCTCAACACAATCTCAAGTCTATGTAATTATAGAATAAAATATACCAGATACACTTTTGGTCTGAGTAAACTATAAACCGCACACCCATCATGTAGTTCCACCACATCTTAATGGAATAGACCACTACTGCTAAATATAGTTCATGGGTCATGTAGTTCTTCTCATGCTGCATCAACAGTCATGTGTCATAGGTGAACATATATTTCTCCTGCATAAGAACACATCCATGTCCGGACTCTGAGGTGGCACATTATAGTAAATACACAATGCCCCCTCTAGTAGTCTCACGATGGGTGACTAGTTAGTCTTCACCACAGCTCCTGGAAACTCAGATGACATTTTTCTATCCACAAAAGGTGTTTTCCCTTCAGGAAAAAAGCTGATAAGTGTGCTTCTAATATGGAAAATCTTGGTACAAACCTCTGATAGTAACTAGCCAATCCAAATAAAGTTCGTACCTCAATCATGCTCTTGGAATGCTTCAAATAAAGCACTTCCACTATATCCATTGAATCTATTGCAACTCTAGCGTCTAGGTTGATTTGTCCAATAATGTGGACTTCTTGAATATAAAACTGACACTTTTAGAGTTGTCCATAAAGCAGGTTCTCTCAGAGTGAATCTAGAACTATCTGTATGTGTGTATCTTACTACTCATTCGCCGCTAAGTACACGATGATGTCATCGATGAAGACCACGACGAACCGGTCAAGGTAAGGGCAAATGATCATATTCATGAGGCCTATGAACACTACTAGGGAGTTGGTCACACCGAAAGGAATCACCAAAAACTCATAGTAGACATACCGTCACCTGAATGTCGTCTTCGGTAAATCCTTGCCCCATACCTGAAGCTGGTGAATGCTTGATCAGAGATCTATGATTGAAAATCTCTTCACTCCCTTCAACTAGTATAAGAGGACATCCATTCCCGACAATGGATACTTGTTCTTCACTGTAACCTAGTTCAGGCACCGAATATCCATGCATGACCTCAGACCACTGTATTCCTTCTTGGGAAACAGAACATGGGCTACCCATGGTAAAACTTTTGGCCTTACGAATCCCTTCTCCTGCAAGTTCTCCAACTGTACCTTCAGATCATGAAACATGGAGGGAGCTACATGATATGCCATTTTGGATATCAGTTTCGTACTGGGGTACACAGTTAATCAAAAGTATACCTCTCTATAAGGGGTTACCCTTCAAAAATCCTCTGGAATAAATCCTCATACTCATTATCCACTACAGAAATTCTCATAATCCTATCATTCATTACAACGAGTTTGATGATATCCAAATAGAGAGTGACTGGCTGCACCCTCCTCTGATAATGTCTGTCATGTACTACAAGGGTTTCCTTCCCACCGTTGAAGGAAAACCCTGTCCCAAATTCACAGACACACCACACTGTACAACTAAAACAATTGATCTGAACAAGGATTGTGGATAACAATTTCACACCCAAGATGACATAGTACGACCTCAACATAGCTAATAGGAGATCCCAACTGATGCTCTCATCTCCTATAGTAATCTCACACAACCCTCACTGGTCTGTATTCATAGAATCATCTGCCATTGTGGTCTCTAGACATAAGGACCGAGCCAATGACTCCACCACAATATATTATCTCTGAAAAATAGTCATGGCATAGAAAAAGTGACTTGCACCTGTTTCTATAAGAGCAAAAACTGTGGTGTAGAAGAAAATGATAATTTCTCTTCTCATTTATTGAGTGTTATTTTCAAAAGACTCTACAGCCTAGAGCTGAGCTTTCCCTTTTCCACAAACTCCATGGGGTTAGGGTAGACCACCATGGGTTGTGGCAGTAACCCCTCTAACCATTTCACACCGCATACCTCTCATCCAGCTCCCCTACAATGTCTTCCACCCTACAGTACTCCTCGCTCGAACCATTGCCTCTGCCTTGGCACTCCAACGATTTTCTAATGGTCATATGAATTACTGGTCAGGCAGTCCTGTGCTATGGTTCCATGATCACCGCACACAAAGAACTACCTAGATCCCTATTGGACCCATTTAATCGGAGCCCTGCAATATTAACCTGAGTGCTAGGGTCATCATCTAAAAAACCAGGCCAACTTGGGCCCACGTGTCTATTTTTTGCTTCCTGCTAAAGACTCTCCCAGCTAGAGTCTACTGGAGGCACTAGATGTCGGTGCCTACTCTTCCAATAATCTATCCAAAATAATGGATGTCTCCAGTAGCCTAGCCTGGGTATGGATGATGAGAGACAACACAGATTCTCTGATGCCCCCCCTGAGTCCCTACTCAAAGGCTCAAACCCTAATGAAAGGGTCTCGCACCATGTCTATGGAGTAGTGATAATGCTCTATGAACCTCACATAATATTCATCCACTATCATGTGACATTGTAAAAGGTGAGGAAACTTCGGTTTGCACCCAAAGTGAAAGGTCCCCAGAATAATCTCATCCCAAAAAACACACTTGATGTCTAACGAGGGGAGGGTTACCACATCATGTGTTTTGCTGGTCAAGCTCCACTATCTGAATGGTGATCCCTGCTGAAGGCCTATGGTGAGGATCACTATCTAGTCAGGCGATGTCCTCACTATATAGAAGAACTATGTCTCAGCAACTATCTAGTCCTCAGTGACCTATGTATATGTCTCTCACTGATCCAGGGAGGTTTCTATCTCTAAAACTCATGAAAGACATTGAGTCTACGTACGTGCTCTCCTGGATCCGCCGATAGTATAAGATGACCATCGGTAGGTGGTAACACATGTGCACCTCCCAGTGGGGAATATCAACCTAAGGTCCTTAAACGAACACCTCATCACTAGGTGGGATTTCCTCATGTCCTTTTATCCGGATCCTGGATGATCATCCACGTGGAGGCATCCTAAGGTAGATCAGGATGTACCATGGTCCGATGATTATACCCGGTGAGTTGAATCATATTCAAAATAAAAAGATATTTATTAAACCATTTTTCCCCTATATTAAACTGAAAAATTTAATTATATATCCCAGTGTATGGATACGTTGGCCACCGCTCCGACACTGGACTCCTCAAATTTGAATGTCGGAATCGCAACATTGAACACTATTAATCCAAAACAAAAAACAGGATCCCATTCTTTGAGGGGGAACCAACCTCCCTATGATACCACATTGTCACAACCCATCCCCTATGCCCCTTATTGTGACTACCACAATCCCAACTATCATTAGCTAGGGGCTGGTGACTAGCACCAGAAAAGATGATCCCAAAAATGGAAGGGATTTCCTTGAAAACTATACACACACATGCTCAACCACATCCCAACAATCATAATGGGGAAACAAGTATACCAATAACAAAAGATGAGGGAATTTAAAACTAAATGTAAGTTGGCATGGATACAAAACCAAATAAGGAACTAAAAACTGAAAAGTACAAAAAAAATCATTGATGGCCATTCGAAGAAAACCCCAACTCCTCATGAATGTAGTAAAGCTACAAGAAGCTGATATAGTATGTCTGGAATTACCGGTCCAACTAGGACCAAAATAGTACAAGGCGACCAATTCCATTGTCTTCGCATCCTTTAGTCCCATCCCCATGATCACCTCTATTGAAACCTAGATCATCTACACCATACACAACACCTACAGGTTATTCTAGTGTGTGGATGAGTGTAACAATTCTCAGTAGGGATACAGATACACCTCAAAGTCTCTCAGTAACCCACAATGGACAAGACAATAGAGGCAAAATACCCTAGAGGTAATGTCTCATTGGAAGATCTCAAACACATGGAACAAAGTAAATGGCACATCCCGCACTGGATATATAGTAGGGTAGATATAGTAGCATCATTAGTCACTCCATCAAACTCCTCTATTGTTGGATAAAAACTCATATATCGAGTATTTTAGGCATTCCTGGTCACACAAAATCTGCTTCCCACTATCCATGGATTGTTGTGGTACTCATCCCTGATTGGTATGGTGGGTATGTTGGGATAAACAGAGCATCTCCCCACCATGGGCCTACTTTGTCACACGGAGCTGCTTCCCACTGTGGCCATACCGAGATACCCTTCATGTCGAGTATCTTAGGTATGTTGGGTCACATAGATCCACTCACCACTGTAGGCATTCTAGGTCACACAGAGCTGCTTCCCACTGGCCTATTGTTGTGAAGTCTACATGTCCCAATCAAGTATAGGGTTCCATATATATATATAGATATATTTTACTTGGGAGAACCACACCCCAATCCTTTTGTCACATATATAATTAAATGAAAGTAAATAAAATAATTCTAAATGATCAGACTCATCTACATGGTCCCAACTCAAAAAATGGCTCATCAATAGGACATGTTGTTTGATAGATACATGTGTTTTACAAAATAGGGGGCTGGTTGCGATGGGGCCCAGCCCGACCCAGCTTGAGCAACCTGACCAACCATTCATAGGTGTCCCATTTACCCCGGTATGATTAGATGGATTCGACATATCCTGGATAAGGGTGGGGACCATCTTGTATGGCCTGGCCAGTGGGCATAACCCAATATGCTTTGCTGGACCCGACCCAGTTTGGATAAGGGTACAGCCCACCGGGTCGCCCAACGACCCGGTATAGTCAGGCCCGACCTGAAGGGAATGGGTCTAGCCTACTGGAGTGGGTCTGGCCCACTGGACTTCCGACATGGTTTTAGCCTTCTGGGGAAGTACTAGCCAATATGGCTTGGGGCCGGGACCGCCAGCCTTCTCCCAGTCCGCTAGGGGGTGGATCGACGGTGCCCCGCCCTACTGGGACATGGGATCTGTCATTCGTTCGGCTCCATCTGGCCCCATAGACACAGGTACCCTCTATCCGACGTTGACATAACACGACCATCACCACCCAGATGTCCCATAAATGGGCCTCCCCAACCTTGTTATGCTCTCCCGGCACCGCGACTCCGGCCGTTGTAGTGCACCGATGTGCACACCGCCGTCATCCAGTGCGGTCGGTGGGGGATGCTACCTCCACTATAGCGACGACACTGGTTGGCTCCACCCCCTTCACATGGATAGTGGTGTGCACATACGGGCCTCTTGGGTCGCCACTATCCCTAGTCAGGCCCCAGAATTGAAATTCTACCACATTGAGAATGTTTCCACCAAGAACACACTAGAAAATGCAATCATACCCTATTCTTGTCAATGAGGGCCCTCTACGTCAGATGTCTAAATCAATGGAAGATTTTTTTATTTAATTTCAACCATTTAATGAATGTTTGAATCCCGAATAATAAATTTCCATGATAATTCACCCTCCTACATTATTACTCAAATCAAGGATCAACCTATTCTTTAGATGATCCATGTTCATTGCTTTTAGAAAATGTAGTATAGTGAAGATCATTGAAAAGAAATAAAACCCCTACCATTTTAATATTCTATGTTCAAGCATTCATCCTTGTGGATTAAAGATGTCTACGTCATCACTTCCAGCTTCGTTTATTAATGTTCTTTGAAGTCAGTGATTTCTCGTTGAAACTCTTAATTTTTCGTTGGAGAGGAGATTCCCTAGAGCATTGTTAGAGTATCCTCCATGTTTAATTCTCTGTCTACCAATGTGTTAGACCATAAAATGGAAATCACGTCGCACCATTTTAGATAAACTGCGACGTCGCATCGTTACTCTATTTCTTATATGAAACAACTTCATTGTTACGATTCCTTTATTGCATCATTACACTGCGTGATATGAGCCATTTACAAGCCTCATTAGTTCCCCTTGTCTTTGACTCATCATAGCACCCAAGCGTCATCATTTCGCCTCTCATCGAATGACAAAACAAAATAAAATAAAAATTTATGTTATTTTATTATATTCCAAAATGTCTGAAAATACTCATTTTTGATCGACTCTTTCCAGCCTATGATAAGTCTATTCTAGGTGAATCCCAACATTACGAGTTGAATGGTTTCCTCATATTATCGATCTGAGAACCAATTAAAAATTTAATAAAACCAACTCTCGCATTTACTGAACATACATAAAAAAATTCAAAATTCCATTCTAGGCACACAGTTTAATGGAATCATGTTTCATCAGAGAGTGCTGTCTCAGAAATATTTATTTTCATTTAAAAAAATTTACACAGAATATATGAGACATTGCATTTTCATTATATAATAAATTTTTATGTAAGGAATATTGAATCCCAAAAATTATATATTTATGTATCAAAATGTTTAAAATTGATAATATTTCTCTATTTTCATTTGCTGTAATTCTAAATTTTTAATATTTTATAGATATGTTTTACTTTAATTTAACCCAAAATATAATTTATCATATAATTTTTTTAAAAAAATGGTTGATTAGATTTTTTAGGAGTCATATAAACGATAAGAGATTTTCTAATTTGTTTATGTAATATATATATAAATATTTTGTGTCAAAAATATATAAAATACTATAGTAAACATGTTTTTGTAATTATAAAAAACTACAAAAATCGATTCATGTTCTTGAAAAAAATTAGTTTTTAAATTAGTAGCTATATTTGACTATTGAAGGGTTATAAAAATGTTGGTGTAAGATGAATATTATAGGTAAATTAATAGATCCATAACAAAATAATATAATAGAAGAAGATATCGTATAGATGATGTAGGATCCCTGGGTAGCTGATTTAAAATATAAGGTGTATCTATCCTAAGATTCTAGATGGGTTTTTATTAGGATAATGATAGGGTTTGTATGAAACTAGGTCCCCATGGAAAATTAATTCCTATAAATAGTGGTATATTTATTAAATTGAGTAGTAATATGGTTTATTAATTTCTAATAATTTTAATAAATACCTCCATATATTTCTTTTTTCTCATCATAATAAAAACCTGAATAATTTATCCCTCCCTCAATTCTTTGAGCTCCATGTCCTTAGTTGATAATGAAATCATGTTTCATTGGTAATTTTATAACTCTACATTTTTGGAAAATAGCATGAAGTTTTTAAAAATGGTTTTATTCTTCTATTTATTCTTCATATATTAAAAATACATAAAGGTGTGATCGTATGTTAGGCATTGATAATCTAGTGGATTGAGTTAATTTAATAAAATTAATTTTTTAATATTCTCTTAAAGGATCAAGGATGGAATCCCTTAACTATCTATATCATTTATATGTTAATACATAACCTATATCACGTATGAGTTACTTCTGTGTGTGTTTGTGTCAATGAAAATTTATTTCATTACATCATGTAGACCACGAAATGTGTATATGAATCATTATATTTATCTTTATAGAATATCAATTTATGAAAATTTGGAATAGTTACTATTTCAAATTTCATATGTGATTCCCTTCTAGGATAATTATTATCTATGTAAAGTCCCTAATATTTGAAATGAATGAATGGGTAATTTATTATGCCAATATGATTGGTACAGTTTAGCATCAAGGGAGATAATTAAAGGTATAGCTAAAATACACGTTTAATTGAGACTAGATTGAAATAAGTGTTTTTAAGGTGATGTAATGATATATTTCTTGGATGGTTTGGTTGAATTTAAATATATATGAATGCGTTATCGTATTATAGGGGTTTTATTTTTAATGTGTTATTTATTATTCAGTTCATGTAAATGATTTTGGATATTTTTAACAATAATCTACATATGTTTTTTAATGAAATAGGTTTATTTAGAATACTGATTCAAAATTAAAAAATTCATATTTGAGTGGTTGTATGTGGTTTTCAATTATCATAATTTTGAACATATATAATATTTTGGTAATGTTACATCATCCTATGTATTTTATTCTATAGATGTTGGAAAAGTTATAACCTTTCATTGTAATTGATCTCTCATATTATGATATAGTAAATGCCAATTTCAAATGGGTTGTAATCCCTGAATATATTGTTAATACTTTTACTAGAACTGGTTGATTTTGGTGAAATATGGTATATGGGGGCATAGTTAGTAATCAATTACCCAATTTGGGATTATAATTTTTTAATGTTAATAATCAATACATTAGCACACATATATTATTGAATTCATTTTAATTTATATTCATAGATTTTCTATTGAGTTTCATAATATTTTCTTGACCATGAAGCCTAATAGAATTTACTATTTTATAGTTTGTGATCTAGGGGAGGGAATAGATTTTTTATTATAGATTCATCTGAATGGTATTCATATCTTATAGATGAATGTACTGTCAGAATACATTCTACGACCATTATGAAACAGATTCATCTATATTTATTATTTATTTTTTAGCATTGTAAGCTTGATCAAAATCCTATGGTAGTCAAAAATTTTAATTTTTTTGTGAGTTACATTGGTAAATGATTTTATTATATCATGTGATATTTATATATATGTCTATAATATTGATTAGATAACATATAATATAGTTTTGGGTTTTATGTTTTTTACATAGTTATTTATTATTGGATATTAAATATAGTACATATTTGGAAATCTATATAGACCTGAACCTCGATACTATTGACAATCTTCTGGTATATGTGATGTTTCACATGATTCAATGCTGCCCAATAACTTAATACAATATCCTAGGTAATGGAAATAATAAATAGTACCATAAAACATTATTTTATTTATATAATATTTAGGGGATTAATAAAATTGATATTGGTTCATTAAAACATGTGTTTTATTTAATTATTTTCTCTAGACTTACCCTATATAGATGAATCAAAAGTAACTAATATAGAGTGATTTTTTATATGGGATCATTTTGGTTTCATGTTTCATCATTAAATTATTTTTTAGAATTTGTTATTTATTTTATACTATTCTCTTGGTGTGGTGAGAGTTCATAATTAGATGAAATTAATTTTCCACATGGGATCATTGAACTTGTGTATGCATATATGTAGTTAAAAACAAGTTCCTTAAATCGATTTTTACATATTTAATTTCTTGAATTTTTTTATTAGCTGTTGTAATTAATAATTTATTTGTTGTATTCAATCTAATTAAAAAATGTAGTGATATATTTTAAATGTTTAGAGTTTTGATATAACAATTAAATTTATAGGTACAAATAATGTGGACTAGAATATAAGGATTAAGGTGTGATTCTGGTGATCTATTTTTTATTAGGGGAAACATTAGTGTGTGATTTTGGAGTATTGTTCGGTATTTTTGGATGAATTATTAGTGAGTCGTATGTTGGGTTTATATTTATAGAGTTGTTAAACAATTGAGATCATAAAATATTTTATTATTTTATACTTCAAAAATATTATGAAATATTTTAAAAAAAATATTTCTAATTTTAAAAAATTCTACCTTTATAACATCCCATGGGGTAGAAGAGGGACAATCTTGAGGATACCTCTTTGTGTACCCTATTTATTCATCAATCATGAGAAATGCATGCACCATGGGAACTACTAGTATTTTAGTGTAACGATCGACTACAATATAGAATAGATCATATTATACCCTTGGGAGGTTGAGAAAAATCACAAGGTAATTCCACTATAGGGTAATTAAAACAAGTATTTCAATTTCAATGTTTTTATTCTATGAAGGGTAATAGAGGAAAATATTTTTATGAGTAATAAATATTTGTAATAAAATAACTATAGATTGTTGACATATATCATGGTAAGATGGTGAAGAAATACATAAAAATGATTCATGGGATAGATTGGATATGGTGGAATGTGATGGTTCTGGATAGGAATCTTGAGGTCCTTGCAAGGGATTACTTCTTTTAAATAGTTCTCAAGGTGTTCATTCTTGATGCACATAATATAGTTATGTCATAAGAGATTATAGTTCTCTATTAGTGTGGGATCTCATATAATTTTAATATTATAATGATTCCTAATATTCATTGACATATACCATATAAAGTAGAATATGATTCCCATGATGAATGGTATTTCTAGATAAGACTATGATAATTCATTAAACAATAGTTGATGATGTTAAACATAGAATTATATATATTACTGGTTTGTAAGGATACAACAAAAAATTTCGTCCTTGTGGAGAGTGGTATATAATTTTTTATTCATTTATTTAGTGTATTACGTAATAGATCGTCAGAAAGAATTACTATGAGAAAATATGTGGTTATCGTGGGAGTAAAGTTGTAGGGCAGTTATATTAGAATTAATCTAAATACTATAATTATTTGGGGATCCAGTGGAACGATGTTTTCCTAAGAGAGATTGGCTTTTTTCCTCAAAATATATGAACTAAATGAGGGAGTTTAAGGCATGTATGACGATAGAGAATTATTATCACTACTGATAGAGGTTTTTATAGATGATTTTGTGCTTATGGTCATTCCATATTTTTCATCTCATTCATTATCACGAGGAATAAAACCACATAACAAAATGTAAATATTATGTATGTTAGGGAGTAAAGGTGTATGGTGTCCTTGGGTGAATAAAAATGATTGAAAAATTGTGGTCTAGGATCAAAATAAATCATGATATATGGAGGGAAGGGTAATGTATCATAAAATGATCTATTGTTTTTTGCGACCATGTTCATGAATATTCATGAAAGGAACCACCCCTATATGATGTACACTTCTGGTTAATAATACAGTATGAAATGGCTTTTTAATAATGGGGTGACTTATAAAATTATATTAATAATTATTTTTAATGGATTATGGATCAATGTTGGTTTCACATTTTGGATATTACAATTTTATAGAACCTTGAGGTGGATGGTGATTATATTTTGGAGGATTATCGTGTTTTTTGTGGTGGTGGGTGACTATGAAGACTAATAAGATTTATTATTATTGGAAACTTATATAATTTGATAAAGTTTTTATAATGGATTATATTTTTATGTTTTTATATTAAAAACAATTATACCACAGTTGAGTTCTATTCACTTCCATTAAATATAATTTTTTTACATATATAAAATATAAGATTTCCAAGCTTTTTCAGAAAGACATGACCTGAGCTAGGTAGGTGATATCTCATAGAAAATGACCATTATGTCCTCTAAGGATTATTAGATTATTATTCCTCCTACTCCATTTAATCCAGTTGATAATTTCATGATGTTTTTAAAATATGAAAATTTATTATTTTCTTCTGAGTGATATATCAAGATTACAATTGACATCATTCATGGTGTGGGACAATTATACATATCCTCTTATTATATAAAATTGAACAAATTAGGGTGTTGAATATTCCACATGAGAAGATTTATGGTAGTAAATTCATATAATGGAGTTGATATTCCATTGGTGTTATAGTATTATAATTCATGAATGAAAAATAATTTTAATATAGTGTATGGATTCTTGTAAAATAATGTATGACCAAATTAATTATATGTTTTAACATAAAGGGATATATTATTTTTTTTCTATTAGAAGAGGGAATCCATAAGGTATTATAAAATTTAACATTAATCATCCAATCATCAGTGTTGATTTATGATAGAGGATATACAATAGAAATATTTTCAAAGTTTAATATGATAAGTATGAGTTTATATTGGTTCCATTTATCTACATCAATATTCAAGAGGGGTTCCAAGTCCTCATGAATAGTATTTCCACCCCCACTAATACTAATACATTATTGTTCTTAGATATGATATTTTATATTATTCCCAAAAATCATAGATATGGGTAACATATAAATATTTAATTTATCACACTTCGAGTGTATAAAATATGTGGAATGATCTAATAGTATAGTTTTTTATTGTAGTGGTATGTTTTTTTACATTTTGTAATAGTGAAAGATTTTGTTTTTGTTAATTAATATAATATAGAGGTAGTGAAATCAGGTAAAAAATATAAGAATATATTTCATATCATTTGTTTCATAGAATAAATATATATATCCAACAATCAATTGAAGATTTATTTTCTAAAGAATTCCTTTTATGTTCATAAGAAAGATAGAAATGATATTGATGTTAAATTATTAGTGTGAAGTGATAATTAATGAGTCAAATTGAAATGATGAGTTTATAACCAATTATAATTTTACATGACCATATTTAGATAATTTTTTATGATGGTTTATGGAGTTTTCATGGTGTCATATTTTCATGACCCATCCCCCAGGGCTCGTGCCGTTACTACTCCAAGCCCGCCTTCCATAGGCCAGGGCTGGCGACTAGCACCGAAGGTGTATTCCATAAACATGGGAAGGCATTGCCTTCATAATCTGTAAGCACACACAACCTATCACACAACAAGATATGAACTCAAGTAAACTAAACATTAAACCTAGTGAGTGCTGTAAGTAAAAGAAGCTAGAATACAAGACCAAATCGAATGTACAAGTACAATTGAAATACAATACAATTGAAGAAAGAGAAAGGTAGCCACTGGGTAGTACTCAGAGTTTCCTACCATAAGGGTAGGTATAGATCACCTCCTCAGCACTCCACGTCCAACTATCTCCTCTACGTACTGATAGACCGTATGGTCCACCTCCAAGCACCGTCCAGTCCTAGTACTCTCACCCTCGATCATCATAGTCCATCATATGAACCAAACACAACGAGGTGTAGGCATAACCTATGTAGGGGTGAGTAAAATAGTACTCAGTAGGGACACTGAGACCCTCAAGGTCTCTCAAATTCACAGAGGATAAACCAAAAGCATGAAATTAACTCTTAACCCCTCTTAGGTATATGCCCATACATATACCAAAGTTATCAAGAAAACCCATCTCAATCATGACAAAAATAGAGAGCCCAACTCCAATACCCCATGCTCAACTGTTGCACACATGAAGGAATACCAAAAAGGAAAGTACCACACATGCACACCACACCAAAGAATACAAATAATGTATTACCATGAAGAATAGTACCAAAGAGGTATGGACTCAGCTCACACCAGGTATAACTCAGGTAATCTAGTAGAAATGATTAGATGTAACCACTAAATTATCCTAATATTTTAAGAGGTAGACCCACATAGGATTGCTCAGTGCCGACCCACACCAGATCGATTGTTGCTGACCCACACCAGATCTCTAGGTGTTGATCCACACATGATCGCTAGGTGTTGAACAACACATGATCAATAGGTGCTGACCCAAATAGGATCGTTAGTTACTGACCCACAAGGATGGCTTGGTGCTGACCCACATAGGATTGCTCTTCATTCCTCTGTTCACAACCAGCTACTGGGTTCCCGTACTATGCTCACTTATCTATGGGAGGGTCCACTCCAAAAGCCACAGGTTCATAATCCAACATCCACGAAGTCTAACGTAGAAGTATCTCAATGGAATTCCATGTCATATGGGTCTTAAAGCAACATACTGTGCGTCAATCAGACACCCAGTTTGTGAAATATTTTCTTTTTAGTGTCAAGGGCCTGGTTTAATTGTTTTTCGATCCAACCCGACCATTCCCCAAATTTATCCAAATCATTAGTGGGGTATACCAAAGGGACCGTCTCAATCCAAAGTTCCCAGCATCTTAGATGGTTCGTCTAACGGATGTCTAGTGCCAAAGATATGGGCGATAATGCCTAAAGGGGGCATCCTGGGATCGACCCGGCTCGACCCGACCTGGGCTGCCCCAGTTAGGGTCAGCCCATTCTGGACCCTCGAGTTTGGCCCAGCCCCCTGGGTAGCCCAGCCTACTGGGTCTGACTTGGCCCACTAGGTAGTCCGGCTGAATGTGAGGGGCCGTGGAGGGCGGTGAGATGTTGCGAGGTATAGTGAGGGGAGAGCGAGGGCAACGCGAAGGCTATGGGGACCGTGTGGGAAGCAAGATGTTGCAGGGCAGCGTGAAAAGGCAGCGGGGTGGCTTTGTCCAAGGGGCGGAATAGACAGCCTCTGGGCGGTGAGGATGCAGGGGTGGGGGGTGAGGCAGTGGGGCGGCATGGCGAGGCCACGTCGCAGCAGAGCTCCGCGGGGCAGTGCAGAGCGATCACATGTTAGGGCGCCCACAGACGACAGAGGTAGTAGGCGGTGGAGGCCGCAGTCGGTTGAGGTGGCCACGGAGCGATACTTTTGTGACATCGCCTTTGTCGGGTCCGGTGGTGGTTCCTGCCACCTATCTCGTTCCCCTTCATGATTGGTAGTCGACCTCCTACATCACAAAAAACACAAAAAATGATCACATGAATTGTGGAGAGGATGTCCCATGTTTTTTTGGCCCGCCCTCTCCAGAATTGAGCGGTATGATGCAGCAATAATCTCTCTTTGAATTACGTAGAGTCGACAAGACTGGAAAAGGGAATAATTTCAAATAACCACCCTACCTCATTCGTATTTTGTCGTCAATGTGGAGAGAAATAAGATCATCAATTGAATATTTCCCATGTTGGAAGATGTCCCAAGGAAGAAGTCTAAGTCGTGCGTCGACATTCTTTGTTGGAGGAGCGTTCTTCATGGAAGAAGTTCTTCATTGGAGAAATAAATGCTCCAAGAGCTCTCCCCTTTTTGAAGAATTTCCTCCAAAATAAAAATAGCCAACCATTGTGTTTCCCCAATTTTACTTATTAGCACTATATCAAATTGGATTTATTATTTAGTTAGTGGTTGGAATAATAAATTAAAGGGGGTGGCACCAATATAGTGGGGGATCTTTTAGAGGCTTCTCCACACATAAGATGGAGTTAATGGGGTTTTAGCCTCAGGTGGTCCCAACCACAATAACCAAACATGGGTGGTTAGTTAAGGTGGTCCCCACCACCATAACCTCTCATGGGAGTTTTAGTTCATGTGGTCCCCACCATTGAAACATCCACATGGATGTTTCAATAGAAAAGAAATGTTACATCATTTTATTTCATGTTATTTCATTTTATTCTTTCACGAATAAGTGAAACACTATATTCCACCCATGACCTAATATGGTTGAGGTGAAGGACTCATTAAGTGAATACCAATGCTGTGAGTTCAATAGTGCCAACAGATTTCAATTCCGAGCACTCATTCAAAAGATAGAAAAACCTGCTCGTAGGTTTACTGAACATACCCGAACAGAAGTTTCAAAATTCATTCCAGGCACTCTGGTCATTAGAATCCCGCATCATCAATTTTTCCAGACTCATAAAATTACAATTTATTTTTGAAAAAATATTTACATGGAAATTTAGGGTCATTACGTTCTTCCCACCTCAGGGCTTTACATCCCCATAAGCCATAACACAAACTACAGGAACAAGTGGGGGTACTAAGAATGCATCTGAGCATGCCACTCCCATGTGTTCTTTTTGAGGTCCCCATGCTGCCAACATAGACACACTAGAGTTATTGACTTCCCACGAAGGACCTTCTCATGTTGATCCAAAATCTATACTAGAACCTCTGTAATAGTTTCCCCATGTTCAATGTCATACTTTCCATGGTAGATGATGTGGGAAGGGTTGTGCACATATCTTTTCAACTGGGATACATTGAAGACGTCGTGCACCCAATGCAACTAAGATGGAAGAGCTAAACGGTATTCCACCGTGCCAACTCTGCTGAGGATAGGAAATAGTCTAATGAACCTCAGTGATAAGATGCCTCCTCGTCCAAATCTCCGCAATACTCATTGAGGTGAGACTCGTAAAAAGGCAAGGTCGTTATCCTCGAACTCAAGAGGTCTCCATATCCTATTGGAATAATACTTCTACCGACTCTGTGTAGTCTTCATCCACTCCTAGATGATCTGCACCTTCTCTGTGGTAGCCCGTACCATCTCTGGTCCCACTAGTGCTGACTCTCATGGGTTAGTCCATCACAATGGTGATATGCAAGGTCGCTGGTAAAATTCCTCTAATGGTGCCATCCCAATTGTGGACTGATAGCTGTTGTTGTATGGAAACTCCACCAAAGTAAAGTTATCCTCCCTGCTGTGATCAACGTCAAGGAAGCAAGATCGCAACATGTCCTCGAGGGTCTGAATGGTCCACCTAGTCTGGCCATCCGTCTGAGGATGGAAGGCGATGCTCAATTGAATTTGTGTCCCAAAATCCTCTTCTTACCACATCCACAGCCGAGATGCATAACTTGTATCACAATAGCTGAAAATAATCAAGGGTACTCCATGTATTAACACAATCTCTTGCATATAGAGGCATCCAAATCTCTTTACTAAACCCTACTCTCTAATCAGTAGGAAGTGGGCCGACATGGTGAGTCGGTCGATGATCACCAAAATCAAGTCATGACCCCTGGATATATGTGGAAGTCATGTCACGAAGTCCATGGATATCCCATCCCACTTTCACTCTGGGATCTCTAAAGGCTGAACCAAGCTGGTTGGTACCTGATTCGCCCCCTTCACTTACTGGAAACTGTGGAATCGAGAGACAAACTCTGCTACTGATTTCTTTATTCTCGGCCACCAATGCTATCAGAAGAGATCCTGATACTTCTTCTCCACTCTTGTATGTACATCTAGAGGGGATATGTGGAAGTACCTCAACACTTCCTCATGAAGCAAAAATGGTACCATGGAACGTCCTCTGAATAGGATGACGTGCTCCCCACATTCAGAAAATCAATCAGGTGTCTGTCCTGTGGATATCTGAGCACGTCGTGTCTCGCAGTCAGCGTCCCCACGCTGTGCCTCCCTGACTCGCTGATGTAGTGGGGGGAGTGACTGTAAGAGACTGATGAAAGGATTCTCCATCTCTATCCACAAAGGATATCTTCAAAGCTTCCAGCTGCTTTGTCTCCTCACCTAGAAGTTGCATAACAAAGCTCCTGTTGTGTGGATCTGCTACAATGTTCCCCATTCTAAGAGTATAGACTATCTCAAACTCATAGTCATAGAGGAAATCATGGAAACCTTACTGTCTCAGGTTTTATTCTTTCTAAGAGAATATATACATGAGACTCTTGTGATCCGATTAGACTGTAAAACCTTCGCCCATTAGATAATGCCGCCACATCATCAAGCCAAAGACCACTGCTGCTACCCCCAGGTCATGAGTAGTATAGTTCTTCTCATTCTGTATCAGCTGTCAAGAACCATATGCGATCACTGTTATCTCCTACATCATGACACATCTGAGTCTAGTCCCTGATGCGTCGTAGTAGACTATGTATATTACACCCTCTTCTAGATGCCTCAAGATGGGGGCACTAGTCAGCCACTACCATAGAACCTAAAATATATGATCGCATCTCTCCGACCAAATGAAGTGTTTCCCCTTATTCATCTAGGTTGATAGTGGTGTTGAAACTCTAGATAAATCTAGTACAAATATTCGGTTGTATCCAGCCAAACCTAGGAAAAATCATACCTCTGTCACACTCCTGGGTGACTCCCAAGTTGAACCACGTCAATCTTCAATGGATCCACTACAACACCAGCTTTCAATATGACATGTCGCGGAAAGTGGACCTCTTAGATCCAGAACTAGTACATCGAGAGATTACTATAAATCTGGTGCTCTCAGAGTGTGTCCAGAACTACCGGGAAATGATAAGCATGCTCCTCCTCAATAGCTGAGTAGTTCAAAATTTCATCGATGAAGAAAAATACAATGTGAACAAGGTATGGATGAATGATCATTTTTAGGAGTCCCATTAACACTGCGGGAGAATTGGATACACTGAATGAAATAACCAAGAACTTGTAATTGCCATACCGACATCTGAAATTTGTCTTCTGTATATCCTCAACTTGTACTCTGAGCTGGTGATAGCCTGATCTAAGGTATATCTTCGATAAGCACCGTGCTCCCTTATGTAGATGAAAGGGTTTGTCAATCCTTGGAAGTGGGTACTTTTTATTCACGGTTAGCTGGTTTAGGAGCCGATAGTCAACACAAATCCTCAATCTCCCATCCACTTTCTGGGCAAAAAATTCAGGGCTTCCCATGGTGAAACACTAGGCCATATGAATCCCTTCCATTGCAAGTCCTATAGCCATACCCGCATCTCACGAAGCTCCATGGGAGCCATCCAATACGCTGGTGTAGATATCGGTGTCGTCTCAGGGTACAATTCAATCTAAAATTCCACCTCTCTGTGAGGAGGTAGACCTAGAACATCATCAGGGAAGACATCCTTGTACTGGTCCACCACCATAGGATAACATGTACTCTTCACATCTACTACAATTAGTCTAAGTCTAGCTAACCGATGAGTGATCGAATGCACTCTCCTCCACATAAGTCCATCCTATGCTGCAAAGGCTCCATTCTCAACGGTGAAGGAAAAACCTTGTTCCATCGGTGTGGACACACCACACTTTGAGCCTAATATAGTATATCTGAGCATGAACAGTAGATAACCAGTCCATACCGAAGATGACATCGTAAGGCCTCAACACTGCTACAAGGATTTCCCAGCCGAAGCTCTCATCTCCTAGAGTCAACTAACACTATCGGCACCAGTGCAAAATATTCAAATCATCTCATGTAGGAGTCTATAGCCATAAGGATTAAGAAAATTACTCTGTCAGAATCTCTAAGCTCTGAACGAGGGAATTGGAAATTAAAAAAATGACTAGCACATATGTCTATAGGTACTTCTGATAAAGTGGAGTAGACATATATCGTACCTAGTATCATCTCCAGAGCATCATGATCTTCGACCTCAGCAGCCTGGAGTTGAGATCTCCCCTATCCACCCACTCCCTGTGGTTTGGGTGGACCTCCTGGTGGTGGTGACGGTAACATCTCGAATCATTTCCCACCATCAGCTGCACGACCAGCTTCTCTGCCACGTCTGCATGCTCCCTAAAGACATCCATGATCAATCCTCTATCTCAACATGGGCGGTCCTTCGACCATCAGCTGATCATCTTTACAATGGGTTAGACAGTCACGAGCCATGTGACCATGACCGCAACATGCGTAACACTTCCCACTCCTGGCATGAATATCTCTTCCTTGGGTGCCCCGAACAACTGATACTAAGTCATGCAGTTGTCCACCAGTAGGTCTGGCCCTCATGGATCTCTGCAACATCTGTCTGCTACTAGCAGCAGAAGACTCTACTACGAGATGACTAGTGGTGGGTCTCGCTACTAGAGACTTATTAGATAGAACACTCTCTACTATGATGACTCTATCTAAAACCCATTATTTCATCGGTATGATGAGTGAGATCATCGAATCCCTAATCAACCTGAATGAGTCCTTGCCCTAAGGTCTAGGCCCTGTAAAATGGGTCATGCACCATATCTGTGGTGTAGCGTGAGAGGTCAGTGAACCTCGCTGTGTTCTGTGCCACAGTCATGTTGCCCTACTACAAATTACGTAGCACCTGTATGCACACAGCGTGAAGAGTTGCTGGAATAGACTCTGCCCAAAACTGGTTCTTTAAGTCTTCTAAGAGAAGTGTCTCCTCATCGTGAACTTGGAGCACCACACTACACCATCTTCCTACTGCTTCTTATAGAAGGATGGCTGCAAGGATCCCCATGAGATCAGCTGGTGTCCCTACCAGCCAGAAGACTCTCACTACATTCTCTAACCAATCCTCAAGATCTCGTGGGTCCGTATCTCCCTTGAACATGGGTGGCCTCTGGTGTAGGAACTCATGGAACACCCTCAAACGAACTGCACTCTCTTCTGCGAGTGCTGGTGGCATCAGTGTCCCAACTAGTAATGGTACTGTTGGGGCTTCTACTAGAAGATGGCACTACACCGAGGACTCGTCACTCGGTGGGCTATCCGTGCATACAACTCTTGGAACCATAGATGGCTGTCTTTGTGGAGGCACCGTTAAAAGAAACATGTGCACCACGATCAATAATTTATACCTGGTGAGCTAACACAAATATTTCACAAAGAAGACTCTTGAAAACACACACGCAATTAGTGTTTTCACGCACTGAGTCGAAAATTAGAAGTTAGGATCCTGGTGTATGGATACGTCGGCCATCACAACAACACTGGATTCCCTAAACTGATAACCACACTCACTACACTTAACACCATTTCCATAAAAAAATATTAGAGTCCTATGTTCTACAGTAGAATCAACTCCTTTGATACCAATTTGTTACGAACCGTCCCCCAGGGCCTGTGCCGTGACTACCCCAAGCCCGCCTTCCATAGGCCAGGGGCTGGTGACAAGCACTGATGGAATATTCCCTAAAACTAGGAATGCATTTCCTCCTTAACCTGTAAGCACACACAAAAAAGAACACAACAAGATACAAACTGAAGTAAACTAAACATTAAACAGAGTGAGTGTAATAAGTAAAAGGGGCCAAAATAAAATCCCAATAGGAAAGTAAATGTACAACTAAAATAAAATTCAACTGAAATACGAGAAAGGAAGCTACTGGGTCATCCTCCGAGATTCCTACCTGAAGGGTAGGTACAGATCGCCTTCTCTGCACACCATATCCACATGTCTCCTCTGCGTACCGACATGTCGTATGGTCCACCTCCAAGAACCATCTGGTACTAATACTCTTAGCCTAAATCATCATTTTCTGTCCTCTACACCAAACTCAATGAGGTTTGGGCATAACTCGTGCATGAGTGAGTATAACGATACTCCCTTGGGATCCTGAGATCCTCATGTTATCAAAACTCCACAAAGGATAAACCACAAGCATGAAATAAACTGTCCACCCCACTTAGGTATATGCATATACATTTACCTAAGTTATCAAGAAAACCCATCTAAATCATGAGGGAAACACAGAGTCCAACTATAAATCCCCATGCTCAACTATTCCACAATGTAAGGAATACCACAAAGGCAAGTACCACAAAGGAATGCCACATCGAAGAATACAACCAAGGTATTACCACGAAGAATATTACCACACATGAATGGACTCAGATCACACCAGTTATAACTTAGGTACAATTGTAGAGGTGATTAGATGTAACTGCAGAATCATCTTACTCTGTTAAGAGACAGAACCACAGATGATCGATCGGTGTTGACCAACATAGGATCACTCACTGCTGACCCACATAGGATCACTAGGTGTTGAACCATAGAGGATTTCTACATGCTGACCCACCCACGATCTCTAGGTGCTGACCCACAAAGGATCCCTAGGTGCTGACCCACACAAGATCACTCGGTGCTTACCCACACAAGACCGCTCTTCATTTTCACGTCACAACCAGCTACAGGGTCCTCTCACTATGCTCGCTTGTCTCCGGGAGGGTCTGCACAATAATCTACTGGTAGATACTCCAAATTCCATGAAGTATCACGTAGAATAATCTATGTTGACAGCCACATCATTGGGGTATCCACGCAATAGACGGTGTGTCAATCGGAGGCACGGTCTATGAGTTATAAGCATTTTAGTCTCGAGGTCCCGATTGAATTCATGATCAATCCAACCAGACCATTCCAAAAAAATTTCCAAATCTCCATGGGGTATTCCAAAGGTACCACCTCGCTCCAAGGTTCTCTGCGCCTCAGAAAACATGTCAAACGGATGCACAGATCCAAAGATATGGTGAAAGATGCGTAAATGGGTCGTATAGGGTCTGGGCCCGGTCCGACCCGATCGGACCATCCCGGTCGAACCCATCCTGGGCCAACCAGGTTTGGGATGACCAGGTCGGACCCCCTAGGTCAATCCCAGCCCACTGGGCTACCCGACAGGCCGAGAGGGTCGTGAGGAGCCCCGGAGGGTGTCATGATTTTGTGCGGGGCCACAAGGGCAGCGCGAGGCCGCGGGGGCCACGAGGGATATGTAAAGGACACGAGGGCCTCATGGGAAGTGCGATTTGATGGGTCTGGGAGGCCACAGAGAGGTGCGGATAGCTAATGGGTGGTGTGGAAATCTGTGGGGAGGTACGGGGAGGCCGCCGAGCAGCGTTGGCCACGGGGCGACGAAGAGAGCCGTTTAGAGGTACAGACAGTCGCGGGGCGGCGCGACGAAGCCACGGGGAGGGAGAGCGATGCGGGGCGGTGGGGCATAACAGGGAGGAGTAGTGAGACTGTAGGCGATGGTGGTCGTAGATGATAGAGGCTGCATGTCTGTGGTTGCCACAGAGCCGTGTTGTTGCGCTGTTGCCTTCGTCGCGACCGTCGGTGTTGCTGGCAGATGTCCTTGTGCTCCTTCATGGTTGGTTGCTGACCTCCTCCATCGCAGAGAACACCAAAAATCATCACCAGAATTGCGGAGCAGATGAGAAATATTTTTTTTCCCACTTTCTCTGTATTCGAGCGGTAGATAGCAGATATAATCTCTCTTTGAATTACAAAGAGTCATCCAGAATGAAAAATGGATTAATTTCAAACAACCACCCTGCCTCGTTCATTTGTTGTCATCAATGAGGAGGGAAAGTTGATCATCGATAGAAAACCTCCCACGTTGGAGGATGTCTCAAGGAAGAAGTTGATGTTGTGCATCAGCATTATTCATTGGAAGACCATTCTTCTTGGAAGAAGTTCTTCTTTGGAGAAAGCAATCCCCCAAGAGATCTCACCTTTGCCAATACATTCCCCCAAAATGAAAATAGCCAACTGTTGTGTTTCCCCAATTTTAATTATTTGCAAAAATTTCAAATTGGATTAATTAATTAAATAGTGGTTGTCATAATAATATAAAGCAGTGGGGGGGGGGGGGTTGCACCATTAATGTGGGGGAAGTTTAAGAGGATTCCCCACACTTAATAGTGGGTTAAAGGGGTTTTAGCCTCGGGTGGTCCACACCACCATAACCTCTCATGGGAGGTTAGTTCCGGTGGTCCCCACCAACATAACCTCTAATATTAGTTTTAGTTCATGTGGTCCCCACCTATGAAACATCGACATAGATTATTCCAAAGAAAAATAAAAATAAAATGTTACTTAATTTTATTTCATTTTATTATTTCACGAATATGTGAAAGACTAACATCCACCCTCGACCAACTGAAGTCCAGGTGAAAGTCTCTTTAATAAAATACTGGTGCTATGAGTTCAACAATGCCCTTGGATTTCAATTCTGAGAAACGGTTCAAAAGTTAGAAGAACCTGGTCGTACATTTATGGAACGTACCCAAACAAAAGTTCAGAAAAAATTCCAGGCACTCCAGGCATCGGAATCCCGCACTATCAATTTTTGCGAACTCATAAAATTACAATATATTTCAGAAAAAACTTTGCATTGTAATTCTGGGTCATTACACATATTTATATTAGAGGATAGATTATGATCATATGGATGACATCTCATAAGACCACATTTTTGGGGTTACCCAACACACAATCTGAGGAAGAACAATTTTGAATATTCTCCCAATTGAAGGATCCATTAAATCATGGGTGATATTTTTTCAGTCTATAGGGCCCAAAAATGATATGTTATTTATACTAATTTCATGATCTAAATATGTGAAAGATGTGTAGGGTTGATAACCGTTATATATTATATTTTGAGATGGCCTATACCCTTCGAAACAGTAATGTTGTAATGGATTATATATGTATGATGACATTACAAATCACTATATCATGATATATGTGGGAATCTTATTTCATGAAGCATATAATTGAAATCTATGATGGCTATGACCAAAGATTATAAAATTCTTAGTTTTTTACTCTTTCCATTACTTTTTCTATAAAAATATTCGAAAATTATATTCAAGAGTTTGATTTCGAATTCAATGTAATGTAGGTTACCTATATGAGTTAAGAAAACATTATTGGATGGAATAAATATTGGGATGGGTAACTCAATGTAAATGATAATGATCTTGTAAAAAATTTTATATGGGTGGTGTTTAGGAAAGACTCTTAGGAAAATAGACTGGTTGGGCTTCCAAGTATGAAGAAAATATAACATGACTATAGATAAAAAAATCTTGTTTCGTGACATAATGAGGGTTTTATTAGGTTATGTTTACTTTTTATCTTCCTTTTAAATGTTTCATATGGAGGACCATGTACCAATATAAATACCTTATATAATTTCAGTACCCTCTTAGATGTTGGATGAGATCACCATGGATAATATTTTTTTAAATATATTTAATATATCATTTCTCTTATATAGTATTGGTTATTTTTGTTCAGTTGAAGAAGATAAATCACTTATTAAATTTCTTATAGATCCAATATTGATGAATTAATATTGTGATATTGGCAGGAGACTATTTTACAATACATGATGCTAGTGCAAATCTTCATAAATCGAAAATCTCATTTCTCATTATAATTATATAACGAGTAGAAGAAGTCAATTAGGATATTCCTAAATCATTATATATATTAGCACCCATATATAGAAAAAAATTAAAGGATAATGTTATGGTCTACAGAGTATATGATTCAATATTTCTTATTAGATATGAGTAAATCCTAGGAGGATAATATATTTACGATAGAGTTATCATCAAATAAACTATATAAACCATTATTAAATATATGGAAGAATATGTGGATAATTATGGTTGAAAATATAACTCATATCTATGATCGTTTTAGGGGACAAAGTTAGTGATCATCAGGGTGAACATGTAGTAGGAAATAATTGAGAGATTCCATTTTACAAGAAGTGTTTGATAATAAATTATATAAAATTCAATCTTAATATAATAAATTTTTAATTCATTTACAATTATCAATAATTTAATATGTGTCTTATGAGTTTCAAACTAGTTATCTCATCACTGATTGAGGATGTAGATGAAAGTATGGTTATGTTTCATAGATCATTATATAATATAGTATGATATTTCTAGTGCGGTTTATATTATATGACATACTTCAATGTATTAACCTTTTTATATATTATTTTACATATACCCACTAAAAAAGCATGTGAGTTACTAATCAATCATAAATGATAAATAAGATATGGATTTGGATTCTGAAATATCAAATTTAAAACATAATTCATATATAGTGGATAATATGGAGATATTTATTTAGTAGGATGAGTTAGGAACCATTTCTTTAGTTTCAATACTATGGAAATTCATGAATTTTAAATAGTATATATGGTAAATGGAATTATATATGAAATCCAAGTATTTTAATTATTCAGTGATGATCCATAAAGTTTCCCCACATTGAAAATAAATAGTGATGGTTTGAATTTTTGATGACCCACATATTTGATGTTATATTATAGTCTAATTTGGTTTCCTTTCAATTGAATAACTATATCATATTATACATCAGACTAAGAAATTTATGATGTTTTTTAGAATATAAGCTTTTGATAAGTGGGGATTTTCTAGTGAAATAATTTATCAATAGGTGATGATAGATTATTTATGGATCAATGGATACCTGATAAGGAGATTAGGGTTAATGTCCCCTATATTCTGTTAGAATAGAAAATAGATTTGAAGTAGGTGTCTATTAAGGAACCATGAACACGATAAAAGGAATCTAGGTTACCAAGGGCGTATGTATTAAAATTATTAGATAATTTTTTAAAATTTTAAAATATTTTTAAATACATTGTTATAAATTTCCATCCAAATTATCTTTAACAGGACATCCATCCATAACTTCTCTAGATATTGCGTAAGCATCGAATACCTTATCTTAACCCATAGTCAAGTTTCTTTTGGTTATATTCTCCATCATTTTTCATGTTCATTTATAGTATGGATATATCATGGATATCTTATAATATTTATACTTTATAAACTTAATTTATTACATTTTATTTATTTTTTATGATTTTGGTTTTCCAGTTAAATGATATTGAATTAATAATATTCCGTATAAATTATTCATGAAAAATAGTTTTCTTACATTAAAATGGAACTGGTTATACGAGGATGAATCCTTCAATATGTGTGTGATGTATGATAAAATTAGGAAGAATTTGATTCCCATGTCAAAAAGGAAAATGGAATTGTTTTTTCTTTGTAAATAAGATGGATGGATAGATTCAATAAACATTACTATGTTTGGATGATTAATTTGTTGGCCATTATGTTAGTGATAAGTATTAATAAATTAATAAAAACTATCTACAATATATTCCAATATAGTTGGAGGTACAAAAAAATAAGGAGATTGGGGAGTAGGTATTTGAATGAAAATTATAGGGTTTAAATATATGAAATCATTCAAAAAGGGTTATTTATTAAATATGTTGTTAAATGATTCAAATGACCCTTTGGATGAAGATAAACTATTTTTTTATAATGATTTGAGTTTTTTATAATTATTACAAATTCTGAAAACATGTTCTTCGATTTCAATGTGTAAAATCAAAAGATCATTCCTAAACCAAAAAATGGAAATGTTCCATAAACAAGTATAAAATTAGACCATATAAAATTATGATTAGTTGATAGTATATGACACTAAAATATGTATTTCATTCAATATATAATCTCTAATGAATTCATGTATGATAATTATTCTTTGACTAATACATTTGTTTTCTCTATTATTATTCCATGATATTACAGTCTACGACTCCCTTTGAGTTTTGTATGAACTTTTAAGGTGTAACAAATTTTTTTATGTGAAATTATGAACTTATGGGGGGATTTTTATATAGAATTTATGGATTCACATATGTCTAATTATTTTCATAAATGAAATCATAAATTTATGATTTCTGAAATTATATAAGAGTTATAAAGTCATATATAATTTGAGAAAATTAAGATATCAGAATATATATTCGGAAATAACAATCATATCTATTAGATGATTCAATAGAATTCATAATATATAATATATTTCATATCCACTCATATTTATTTCTATTCATGATAAAAATCAAGAACCGAACTATAGGTGATTCTATATAAATGGAAGTTGTGTTCGATGCTATAAGAAATTGTCTCGTATCCCAACAAAATGACTCAAGGGAAAAAAGAAGTGAGATTTATAACAATTTTAAAAGAGAACATTTTTTTGTAACTAAAGGGATATATAAAAATATGACTCAAAGGGGGTAAATGTTACTAAATATTATTTGAATGGATACCTTGACTCTAGATGAATGGTCTATAAATGAGATAGAAAATGGTCAGATAAATCATAATTCCAAGAATGAGCCAATATCTATTATGGAAATAATATTCACGAAATATTCTCGGAATATATAATACATATATAATATTAACGAATTCGTGGAAAATAATGGGAATAGTTTTATACTAAATATACCTAACGAAATATTATCATTAAAGAAGAAAATAAAATACAACATATAGAAGAAGAAGAGATTGATACTATAAAAACTTGAGTTTATTGGGTCTAGAAATTCATGATGGTATATGAATAATAGTTTTGTTGGACCGGATTTATTTTGAGTAATTATGTTATAATGGAATCCATAGTGTTATAAACATTCCAAAAATGTTCGTTGGAAATGAACATTTTTTGGGAGGGGAATCAGGAGGTTTGTGAGAGTAGTTGGGTTGGATAGGGTCTGATTAGTGTCTATGAAAATACTATAGTATCCAGTATATATTAGATATCATAAAATATTCTCCCCCTAACAATATGTTTCCATCACATAGTCATTTAACCCCCACTATCAACAAGGTGTAATATATTTTTCGGAAAGGATGATTGTTATGCGAATTTAGGTTTTTCACAGCGGGGAAACTATTTTATGCTTTTGTCTGTGTGTATCAAGAATTTGAGCCTTACCAACATAATTTACCTATTGACCCTTGATTTTTGGTTGATTTTAATGTTTTAATAAATGATATTAGGTTTTTATGTGACCCCATTTTCCTCATATCTTCTTTTAATTCATTTAAATGTGATTCTGATTTCTCACAATTAGACATCTAATGGTTATTTAAATGGATCATGCTGGATTTATCCCCGAATCAAGGTGATATCATGCCATATGCATAGATTGAATATCTATATGAAACCTATAAATTTAGAAATTTTATTTTTTGTGTTATGTATTATAGAGAATTATTATAGATTTAATGCATAATTTATATCAAAATTAATATTTATTTTTCATTTTCATGTTTTTGGATTTTCTCCATTAAAATTTGGGTATTAAAATCCACACATTCATATAGAATTGTACATATAATTATATGAATCATAAATTCATAACTTAAAGATCAAAACAATAGTTGTATTGTTATATTGTCTTTGGAAACATGGATACCACAATGATTGGTTAATAATAGATCTACATCATCTCACTATATGTTAAACAAAACTAGACCCCACATTGGATGTATCATTCTCAAAACCATTCTTCATAACCAAGGGAATGAAACTATAAATTGAATAACCTCATATTCTTCATATCGGTAAAAATGGGATATATTAATGACAACTTAATTATTACTTGAAAATAATAGTATGTGGGATTGATTTTATTATTTTTAAATAATACCTTACATATCATATATCAAATTATTAATCCATGGAATAAATCATTAAATTTAATAATCCATGAATCAATGAGAATTAAAGTACATGGTCTATGAGA
Organism: Viscum album; assembly: GCA_963277665.1. Taxonomy (NCBI): domain Eukaryota; kingdom Viridiplantae; phylum Streptophyta; class Magnoliopsida; order Santalales; family Viscaceae; genus Viscum; species Viscum album. The sequence goes on along the minus strand of OY728127.1, from coordinate 1,510,072,834 downwards.
GGATAACATTTGAATACAAAATTGTTTTTCACACACATAGGCATGGAATATTTTTTCCCTATTGAGGGATAACTATAAATACTATAATAGTGTATTTTTTCTACTATCCACTCCAATATTAGTTTCATCATAACTTAATTAACTCATTGGAATGAAATGGTTTTCATAGAATCATCCATAAATCCATACCATTATAATCCATCCAATGAATGAATGCGGATTTTTTCATTGTATCACAACCCTATTATATAATAATCAATTTCAACTGATGGTATAATACATTATATATTACTTAAAAGATCACTGGAATTTACCTCAATGAAAATTCCATTTTAAATTTGAAATCACATATTTACAGGAAACAAATCCACAAAATGTTATAGAAAATATCTATTTAAAAAGAACGTCATTAAATTTTAATTGAATTTTAAAATATTTTATAAGTGAAGATAAGGAATAAATTCATTCATTGAAGTATTATTAAAACAAACTTGTTTTTCACATGTTCCACAATAGTCAAGATTGACTCTTTTAGAAAATGCTAGGATGATTATTTTAAAAAATTTAAATATAAAGTATTAAATGGATTAAAATTATAAGGCCCCAACCTTAAACCATAATTAATCTTGAGTTATTACAAGATTACACATTGAGGATCGTTTCAGGTTTAGAGTTTTAGAGAATTAGATCATAAAACATACATTACATCCCACATTTAAACAAAGTGGTTACAATAAATGATAGTATTCATTTTTTCCCATAAATGGAAATATATTTAAAATAAATCATGGATTCTTTCTTGAAACTTCCTTGACACTATCATCATATCATGTACCCTTCCCTTGACATGTGAAAAACATTTCAAAAAATTGGGATGAGCATAAAAAGATGAGTAAGGGATATAAAAATATGGAATGGAAACATGAGTACATGTATACATAAGAATAAATGAAATCATACTCTACTCATAAAACATAATCACTTTAACATACCTCATAAAATCATGAATAAATCATAGAAATCATAAGACATAAAGGTAACATGAGGCATTCATAACATTCTTACGTAGGGAGTAACCCTCTTGGTTACGTATGGAATACCCATCATAGTATATTCCCAAAATCTCTTTGGAGAAACCTTAATGTTTAACTCCATCGCATTACCCAATGCATTGGAGAGCTATATCGGGCTCACCCACCCATAGTTTATCACGAAACCACCCTTCATCATAACAATGTCCTAGAACTATAACATAATCGTATCACATAAAACATGCATAAAGGAAACATCACATTTCCACTTTTCAATCACAAGATATCAATACAACACATTTATATAAAAACATTACGAAAATCATTTTCAATACCAAAATAAAATAAAATAAAAGTAAAAAATGGTATTTATTTTTCATTCAAAAAAAGTTATGGCCTGTAGAGGAAGCCGAAACTCAAATAATGGTCATGACGGCAGAGAAGTCGTTGTCGCCGCATACGTACGAAAAAAAACATTCCATTTTGTCATTTAGTAAAGGATTCGTATAAAAAGATTTCTTTTGAATAAATGTAAAAGTAAAAGGATTTTATACACCGTATAAAAGAAAGTTGTGTATAAAAAAAATATGCATCAATTAAAGTAGATTGAGACGAAGTCCCATACCTCGTCCGACTTGACTCGGTCGTTCTTTAACCTCCTGAATAATAAACTTGAGTTAATTTCTACTTGCTTAAGAACCCTTTTCATGTTCATTATTCCTTATATATCACTTATTACCATGTCATGAACACTATGTAATTATTTAAGTTAATAACGGTCGTTTTAACGATGATTGGAACTTGAATAAAAATTAAACACTTTTATAATTACAAGTTGTTCATGTATCCATTATATCCAGATTTATACTCATGATGTAGATATATATATCATATATAACCTATATATACATGCATTTATAATATTACATAATGTTTAGAGGTTTGAAATTAAATGCACAGTTCATGGAGACGGTAAGCCGTACGTACGCATTAACTGTACTTTCATTTATATTTCATATTTTATGGAATGGAATCATAATTATATAAAGGTATATTATAATTCCAGTATAATATCATATATAATATCATTAATTTCATCCTTTATATGTCCCACATATGGTATTAACGAATCAAATCACTTTGAGGGGGAGGTAGTCAGCACTTCCTAAAATGAAGATATCGCGTATACCCATAATGGAATCATTAAAGGTTTTCCATAAATGAAAAATACAGAAGCTTAAGGAAAACATAAACATATTATATATCATATATAAATATACTGAAATCTTAATGGACACCTTTTAAGGTGTTAAAATAATATTGAACAATCATCGTTTCGTGAGTCAGAAATTCACCATCCATGGAAACAGTATGTTCTTTAACCAATAGATGTATGTGTGTGTACGTGTAGCTCGAATAATTATTATAAAAATATCCTATTATATTGAATATACTGGAGTTGTTACAAAATAAATGAATAAAAAGAGTTTAGGGGGTTGGAGAAGCAAAATAAAACATAAGAACACAAGAGAAAACACTACCTTTAAAACGGGTAACTCTTTTTGATTTGTGATCAAAGGCTTCATTGGGAATACTTCTGCCAAAAGTGAGGCTTAAAGGAGTAAGAGAGGAATGTGGAGAGACAAAATGGATAGGGTTTGGCCGAGACAAGAGCTTGAGAGGTGTGGGTATGGTGGTAGAGGTGGGGACCTTTTATAAGAGGGGAGGAGGGGCACTCTTGGAAAGTTATAAAATGATACTTTATTATAAAATGGTTTTTGGATTTAAAAGGTCCCAAAATTATATATTTCGAGTTTAAGGTGATAATAGTTCGAAATAAATACATAAAATTGGTTTTTGACATGTATAGGTCTTATATGTTACATTATCTTTTCATTTTTTTAAATTGTTAAATAATGAGGCAATCACTGCATCATCAAGGTGTCATAAATAATTTAATTTATTTAATATCTAAAAATTATTAAAAAATACAATGATGTAGGAAATATTTTTATCTTTCTAATTAATATTTATAGTCAAAAATATGACTTGTATAACCACATTTAAAAATTGTTTTAGTAAAACAACTCACTTTTGTGTCATTTTTTCTTTTACATTAAATAAATGGGATTAATGTCTTTATCATACCCAAGTGGCTCCATGGGGTCCCAAAAATCGACTCATGGGTTGTCTTGGTCGGACATGACACATCCGATAAGGGTATGACATGTGTCTAGGTCATTTAATATTATTAAAACATTATTCTTACCCTAAATTACACTAATTACCTCTAATCGCGATTAGAAACATAAAAGTTACTATTCACCAAAAAATTATTTTAATCCCATTGAACAACATTTTTCTTCTTAATGACAACCATGTATGTCAGATTTTTGAAATTCAAAACACAGAGGTGGTAAAAATTCATTTAAACGGAAAATCATTTTTTATAAGTACCACTTAGTTGTTTCACTATTCATTAAAAATTGATGTTTTTCAAAAAAAATACCAAAACATCACTCTAATCTGTATTTGATATTCTGAATTAAAAAATGATGTCTATTTTACAAAATTCAAAACATATAAGTTACATTAATTAATTTAATTACTAATTCCCATTGTCAGTGCAAATAGTGTGTTTTTATGAAACAATAAGTATCAAAAGATTGACACTAGTGTATGTCCAATTTCAAAGTGAAATTAATTCCAACGTCCACTATTGGATTAAATGGTAAAAATATATTCTAATTTAACTTTAAATCCAATTCAAAAGATAATATAATCATATAAATAAATTAGATTAAAAAGAGGTTTTGAATTAAAATACATCATTATTCACTATTCATTAAAAAAATCACCTTTATCGGAAAAATTCCAAAAATTTACCCAAAGTAATTTTCAATGTCCCAATCAAAAAGAATAAGTTTTTTTCGACAAATAGAGCTTAAAAAATTGTAAAAATTTTGATTTAAAAATAGTTTTCCATCAAAAGGTGGTAAAACAATCCTTTAAAAATATTAGAGTATTTCATGCTTTAGGTGGGATTTATTCTCATTTTAAGCCTCTAAAACACCATATAATTAATAAATAGACATAGATAAAAATATCTACTATTAATTACTTACTTGGGATGTTACATCCTTCCCCCCTATAGAAAATTGTGTCCCTGTAATTTATTTACTTATCGAATAAGTGGGGGTATTTAGCCCTTATTGCATTTTACGATTCCCATGTTGCCTCTTCAATCATGTGGTATTTACAAAAATCCTTTACCTGATGAATCACCTTATTCTGTAACACTTTCTCCCTATGGTCAATAATCTGGACCGGTTGTTCCTCATAAGATAGGTTCTCTTCCAACTGAACTACCTCTGGACTCAAAACATGAGATGGATCTGGCATGTACTTCCATAACATTGAAACATGAAAAACATTGTGTACCTGAGATAAACTCGGAGGTAAAGCCACTCAGTAAGAAACTGATCCAACTCTCTTTAGAATTTCATATGGTCCAATGAACCTTGGACTCAGTTTTCCATTCTTACCAAATCTCATCACACTTTTCCATGGTGAGACTTTGAGAAAAACATTATCACCTACCTCAAAAGATAGATCCTTCCTCCTATTGTCCGCATAACTCTTATGCCTACTCTGAGCTGTTCTGATGTGTTTTTGTATTAGATGATCTTTTTCTGCCAACCCTTCGACCAATTATGGTCCCATCATCTTCCTTTCACCCACTTCATCCTAGAAAGCTGGAGTTCGACACCGCTTCCCATATAACGCCTCAAATGGTGCCATCTGTATACTGGAATGAAAACTGTTATTATATGAAAATTCAACCAAAGACAGATGTTGGTCCCAAATTACCTGATAATCCATCGAACAAGCACGTAGAATATCCTCTAATGTCCGTATTGTTCATTCTAACTACCAATCTGATTGAGGATGAAAAGCGGTACTAAAATTTAATTCAGTACCCAACGACTTCTGAAGGCCTTTCCAAAAGATAGAAGTTAACCTGGGATCACGATCAGATACAATGGAGAGAGGAACTCCATGTAACCTGACTATCTCTTTAAGATACAAATGGGAAAGTTGATCTAGGAAAAAGTATCTCGTATAGCAAGGAAATGAACAGATTTAGTCAAGCGATCAACAATAACCCAGATTGCATTATTACCTCGAGGTGTCTTCAGTAATCCCACAACGAAGTCCACAGATATATTGTCCCATTTCCACTCTGGTACTGGTAAAGGCTGAAGCATCCCTTTCGGTAACTGCCGCTCTACTTTAACCTGATGACAAATCAAACACTTCACCGTAAAATCAGCAATATCTCTTTTCATTCCTTCCCACCAGTAATACTCCCGTAGATCTCTGTACATCTAAGTACTGCCAGGATGAAGTGAAAAAAGAGATCTATGAGATTCACATAACAACTCTCTCTTCAACTGTGAATCACAAGGCACTCACAATCTCTTCCCAAATCTCAAAACACAATCATTATCAATGTTGAATTCAGGCAACTTACCCTTCTGAACTAGATCTACCTTTTTCTGCAACTCACTATCTTGCTTTTGTGCTTGATTGATTCTGTCTCATAGAGAAGATTTCACTAACACCTGAAACAAAACAGAAGAACATCCTGCACCAAAAAATTCTATGCCAAAGTTCATCAAATCCTTAACCAAAGGATCATGTTCCAAGCGCAACATTGTTAATGAAAAATTACTTTTTCGACTCAAAGAATCAGCCATTTTATTTTCTTTTCCCGGATGGTAAGGAATTTACAATCATAATCCTTGATCAATTCTAGCCATCTCCTCTGTCTCATGTTCAATTATTTCTGAGTGAATATATAAATTAAACTTTTGTGATCGGTATATATTTCACACTTTACTCCATACAAATGATGCCTCCAAATTTTTAAAGCGAAAACTATAACAGCTAATTCCAAATCATGTGTAGGGTAATTTACCTAATGAGTTTTCAACTGTCGTGAAGCATAAGAAATTACCTGATCATTCTGCATTAGGATACAACCAATTCCATTCAATGAAGCATCACTGTAGATAACAAACTCACCATTCCTGGATGGTAGTTCCAAAACTGGAGCATTCACCAATCATCTTTTAAATTCCTGAAAACAATCCTCACATTCTTTTGTCCAAATAAACTTAACACCCTTCCGAGTTAGCTTAGTCATTGTACTAGATAACTGTGAAAATGCTATAACAATCCTTCGGTAATAGCCTGTCTAAATAAGGAAACTACGAATCTCAGTTACATTTGTGGGTCTTGGCCATACTTCAACAACCTTTGTTTTTTCAGGATCATCAATTATCCCATCATTAGAAACAATGTGACCAAGGAAAGAAATTTTTTGCAACCAAAACTCACACTTTCTGAATTTACCATAAAATTTCTTTTCTTTTATGGTTTTCAAAATAACCCTTAAATGTCTTTCATGCTCGTCTTTACATTTAGAAAACACCAAAATATCATCAATGAAAACCACCGCAAACTTATCCAAGAACTCATGGAAAATTATATTCATTAAGTCCATGAATACAGAAGGTGCATTGGTTATCCCAAAAGGCATTAATACAAATTCATAATGGCCATATCTTGTACGAAACACAGTCTTCGGAACATCTGCTTCCTTTACCTTCAGCTGATGGTACCCCGATCTCAGGTCAATCTTTGAAACATACTGAGCTCCCTGGAGATGATCATACAAATCACTCATATGAGGCAAAGGATATTTGTTCTTAACAGTGATGTTATTCAAGGATCTATAATCAATGAAAAGTCTCATTGAACCATGTTTCATTTTAACAAATAAAACAGGACCACCCCATAGTGATGTGCTAGGACGAATGAAACCTTTCTCTAATAAATCTTGCAATTTCTCCTTCAACTCTAAAAGTTCAATTTGAGCCATTCGATAAGGAGGTTTTAATATGAGCTTAGCATCAGGAACTAAGTCAACAGTAAACTCAACTTCCCGATCTGGAATTATTCTAGAAAACTCATCAGGAAAAACATCAGGATACTTATTTAACACTAGGAAATCATTAATCTGAACAGTTCCTTTATTTTCAACGATGTGTTCAAGGTAACATTCATTTACATCTTTTACAAGTTTCCTGGAATCTTGATCAGTTATCAACAGTAAGGCTTCATTCTTGTACACAATCTGAAATTCTTTCTGAAAAGAAACTTCTTTAGCTCTACAGTCAATCATAGCATGGTAAATAGAGAGCCAATCCATACCCATGATAACATCAAACTCTACTAGAGGTAAAAAAATAAGATTCAGAAGTAGGTTCTTTCCACGGATAAGGATAGGAAGATTCTTATAAATTATTTTTGCCTCAACATTTCCCCTAGGTGTTTTTACCACAAGTTTAGGAGTCATTTCTTGAGATGGTATTCCCATTTTACTAGAAAAGTTTTCAGAGATGAAAGAATGTGTAGACACCGTATCAAACAACACACTGGCCTAATCTGAAAAAACAAACAAAGTACCTGATACAACTTCATTTGATGGCCCACCATCTGCTGATGTAGTTGCAAAGGATTTCACCACCCCTTTCTGCTTATAGTCTAACTCTTTCCCATCACTCGAGCACTTTGTCGGACACTCATTTGCATAGTGACCCATCACATTGCACTTAAAACATTTCACAAACTGTAAATCAAATTTGGTTTTAACTTCACCCTGATCCTTTTCAGTGCAATCATAAGCCTTATGTCCCATCTTACCGCATCAGTAGCACTTTCCAGAATTAAAAAGACATTCCACATCACGCCTTCTTCCACATTTATCACAAACTGGAAACATAGTTTTCTTACCATCAGACCTTTTTGAATAATTCATTACTTTCTCCTGCCACCTCGGTCTCTTCTTCTGCTGGTTGTTATAGAACACTTGATCATCGAAAAACTCCATTTCCACCTTCTCAGCACATCTAAGAAGCTTTTAATAACTTTTAAACTAACAAGAAGTTAAAGTCCTTCGATATTTTGGAGTTAATCCCGAGTAAAAACGATTGATTTTACTATCAAGGTATCAGATAAAATTTAGAGCATACTTTTCCAATCGAGTGAACCTTTCTTCATAGGCAGCCACTGAGTCCTCCTCTTGCTTCAATTCTAGGAATTGTTTTTCCATCCTAAGTCGAATAGCCTTAGGAAAATACTTCTCAAGAAACATACCTTTGATTTAATCCCAGTCGAGAGCATCAATATCATCAGCCTCCCTAATATTTTTAACCATCGACCAAAACTGATCTACTTCACCCTCCAAACGGTAAATAGCAAGACTATCCTTTTGATTGTCTGAACACCCCATGACATCGAAAATATTCTACAGTGCATTAATCCACCCTTCAGCCTGCACAGGGTCAGATGATCCTCTAAATGATGGGGGATGTTGCCTCATAAAATGTTCCACAACTGAAATGTTCCTCTGCGGTTGATTTGGCTAATCTCGTGCATTGATACCGCCACCATTTATCGCTTGGGTCAACTGCACCATTAATACAACAAAATGTTCAGTTCCAATTCCAACCATCTCAGGATGCTGATTCGGAAGGTTATATCTTTTTGTATTCCTTCCTAGCACTACTTCCCTATTTCCTCAGCAGAAAACCATTCTGAACAAACATGTCTTAGATGAAGAAACATGGTAATCTTCAAATGCTATATCATTTCAATTTGACCACAAAAAAAATATTTTTGGATAATCATTTAATAAAATTCTAACTCCTAATTTATCTAAACCGACCTTTGATACCAACTATAAGGCCCCAACCTTAATCCTTACTTAATTTTGAGTTATTACAAGATTACACATTAAGGATATTTTCAGGTTTAGAGTTTTAGAGAATTAGATCATAAAACATGCATTACATCCCACATTTAAAAAGAAGTTGGTGTAATAAAAGATAGTATTCATTTTTTCCCATAAACAGAAACATATTTAAAATAAATCATGGATTCTTTCTTGACACTTCCTTAACACTATCATCATATCATGTACCCTTCCCTTGACCTGTGAAAAAAATTTAAAAAACTTGGGATGAGCAGAAAAATCTCAGTACGAGATATAAAAATATAGAATGGAAACATGAGTACATGTATACATAAGAATCATTGAAATCATAATCTACTCATAAAAAATAAGCACTTTAACAAACCTCATCAAATCATGAATAAATCATAGAAATCATAAGACATAAAGGTAACATGAGGCATTCATAACATTCTTACGTAGGGAGTAACCCTCTTGGTTACGTTTGGAATACCTATCACAGTATATTCCCTAAATCGCTTCGGGGAAACCTTAAAGTTTAACTCCTTTGTGTTACCCAATGCATTGGAGAGCTATATCGGGCTCACCCGCCCATAGTTTTTCATGGAACCACCCATCTTCATAATAATTCCCAAGAACAATAATATAATCGTATCACATAAAACATGCATAAAGGAAACATTACATTTCCACTTTTCAATCACAAAATACCAATACAACACATTGATATAAAAAAATTACGTAAACCATTTTCAATACCAAAATAAAATAAATGAAAATTAAAACATGGTATTTATTTTTCATTCAAAAAAAGTTATGTCTTGTAGAGGAAGCCGAAACTCAAATAATGGTCACGGCGGTGGAGAAGTGGTTGTCGCCGCATACGTAAGACAAAAAAAACATTCCCTTTTGTCGTTTAGTAAAGGCATCATATAAAAATATTCCTTTTGAATAAATGTAAAAGTCAAAGGGGTCTATACACCGTATAAGAGAAAGTTGTGTATAAAACAAAATATGCCTTAGTGAAAGGAGATTGAGACGAAATCCCATACCTCGTCCGACTTGACTCGATCGTTCTTTAAACTCCTGAATAATAAACTTGAGTTATTTTATACTTGCTTAAAAACTTCTTTCAAGTTCATTATTCCTTTTATATCACTTATTACCATGTCATGAACACTATGTAATTTTTATGTTAATAACGATCGTTTTAATGATCATTGGTACTTGAGTCAAAAATAAACTCTTTTATAATTACAAGTTGTTCATGTATCTATTATATCCAAAGTTATACTCATGATGTAGATATATAGATCATATATATCCAGTATATACATGAATTTATAATATTACATAACGTTTAGAGGTAAAAAATGAAATGCACCGTTCATGGAGACGGTAATCCGTACGTACGCATGAACACTACTTTCATTTCTATTTCATATTTTATAGAATTGAATCATAATTATATAAATGTATATTATAATTCCAGTATAAAATCATATATAATATAATTAATTTCATCCTTTGTACGTCCCACATATGGTATTGACGAATTAAATAACTTTGAGGGAGCGGTAGTTAGCACTTCCTAAAATGAAGATATCTCGTATACCCATAATGGAAGCCATAAAGGTATGTGATAAATGAAAAATACAGAAGCTTAAGGAAAAACTAAACATATTATATATCATATATAAATATAGTGACATATTAATGGCCACCTTTGAAGGTGTTAAAAGAATATTGAATAATGATCGTTTCGTGAGGCAGAACTTCGCCATCCACGGAAACAGTATGTTCTTTAACCATTAGATGTAGGTGTGTGTAAGTGTACCTCGAATCCTTCTTAAAAAACATCCTAGTATATTGAAGATAATAGAGTTGTTACAAATTAAATGAATAAAAAGAGTCTAGGGGGTTGGAGAATCAAAATAACACATAAGATCACAAGAGAAAACACTACCTTTAAAACGGGTAACTCTTTTTGATTTGAGATCAAAGGATTCATTGGGAAGACTTCTACCAAAAGTGAGGCTTCAAGGAGTAATAGAGGGATTTGGAGAGACAAAATGGATAGGGTTTGGCCAAGCCAAAGTCTTGAGAGGTGTGGGTAAGGTGGTAGAGGTGGGGGCCTTTTATAAGAGGAGAGGAGGGGCACTCTTTGAAAGTTAATAAAAGATACATTATTTTAAAATTATTTTCAGATTTAAAAGGTCCAAAAATTAAATATTTCTAGGATAAGGTGATAATAGTTCGAAATACACCCATCCAATAGGTTTTTGACATGTATAGGTCTTATATTGTACATTATCTTTTCATTTTTTTAAATCATTAAATAATGAGTTAATCACTGCATCATCATGGTGTCATAAATAATTTAATTTATTTAATATCTAAAAATTATAAAAAAAATACTATGATGTATGAAATATTTTTAGCTTTATAATTAATATTTATAGTAAAAAATATGACTTTTATTACCCCATTTAATTTTTTTAGTAAAACAACTTATGTTTGTGTCATTTTTACTTTTACTTCAAATAAAAGGCATTAATGTCTTTATCTTACCCAAGTGGCTCCATGGGGTCCTAAAAATAGACCCATGGGTTGTATTGGTCGGACATGACACATCCCATAAGGGTAGGACATGTTTCTAGGTAATTTCATATTATTAAAACATTATTCTTACCTTAAATTACACTAATTACCTGTAATCTCGATTAAAAACTTAAAAGTTACTATTCACCAAAAAAATTATTTTAATCCCATTATACCACATTTTACATCTTAATGAAAACCATGTATGTCGGATTTTTGAAATTCAAAACACAGAGGTGGTAAAATTTCATTTAAATGGAAAATCAGGTTTTATAAGTACCACATAGTTGTTTCACTATTCATCAAAAATTGAAGTTTTTCAGAAAAATACCAAAACATCACCCTAAGATATATTTGATATTCTGAATTAAAAAATGATTTCTATTTTACAAAATTCAAAACATATAATTAACATTAATTAATTTAATAATTAATTCCTACTGTCAGAGCAAATAGCGTGTTTTTATGAAACAATAAGTATCAAAAGATTGACACTTGTTTAAGTCCAATTTCAACGTGAAATTAATTCCAACGATAACTATTGGATTAAATGGTAAAAATATATTATAATTTAACTTTAAAACCAATTAAAACGATAATCTAATCATATAAATAAATTAGATAAAAAAAAGGTTTTGAATTAAAATACAATATTTTTTCACTATTCATTAAAAAAATGAACTTTATCCAAAAAATACCAAAAATTTTCCGAAAGTAAATTTCAATGTCCCAATCATAAAGAATAAGTTTATTTAGACAAATAGAGGTTATAAAATTTTCATAAGTTTGATTTAAAAATGATTTTCCATCAAAAGGTGGTAAAACAATCTTTTAAAAATGTTAGAGTATTTCATGATTTAGGTTGGATTTATTCTCCTTTTAAGCCTCTAAAACACCATGTAATTCATAAATAGACATAGATAAAAATATATATTATTAATTACTTACTTGGGATGTTACAAAAATATCATTTATAAATCATGGGAGAGCAATATAAATATTCATGGAATCTTTATTAGAATGAAAGGACATTAATGAAAAATGGATTTTGACTGAAGAGGGAAATAATGATAGATTTCATTCAAAATAATATTTCAGTGTCTTGAGTACATAAATTGTGTAAGAATAATGGAAAACATCTAATCTATGAAAAAAATATAGGATAACAAAATTCTGGTAATTCTTGAAATATAGTTACCAAATTTATGTCATCATAATATTAATAAGGACAATCTTCATATATAATGAGATAGTAACATAAATCCCTTACCATTAGGCTAAAATTTGAATCATAAGCCCCATATAATATAAAAATCATATGAAACAATTAATACCATAATCATAAGGAGAGACATTATATTAAATGTGAAAAGGTTTTTATATACACCTCAGAATGGATTATATGTGCATAATATAAAATATATCCAAAAAAGTCAACTTGAGACAATAGACCCATACGTATGTTTTGACTATCATTGTATTCTCAATAATATATTGTATAATAAAATTAAATAAATAAAAATTATATTCAAAAGTAATTGAAAATATTATAATTTCATATATTATAAATATATATCATTTGAATGACTATGTATGAATAACATCATATTAAATACATTTTTTCGGTTGTTATCTATTTCACTTTCCATTAGAGTTTCCATTAAGTTGTTATGTTCCATGAATTATGAGAGTTTACCCATAAAATAAAGTCTTCTATACCAAGTAAAAATATCATATATATTAAAAAATATATATATATATTATAATTTTAAATAATTTTTAGAGATGTAAAAATTAATTACACCATTCATGAGAGCGGTAGGTTGTATGTATAGATGAATGCTACAACAATTTTCAATGGATTGAATGAAATAATTGTAAATTTTAATTCAAATTTCTATAATAACTACTATATAATATATATTAATTAATGTTATCCATATCACCCTTTCATGATAAATATTAATTTAAAAATGAGTCACATTGAATAATGGAGGTGGTAGTCCCCAATAAATCACAAATGAAATTATTATATTACATCGAATTGGATGTAGGTAGATAATTATTATTCCATCACCATAACAATAAATAATTATATAAAAGAAAATAAAACATTTTTTTCTAATTTTTTTAATATATTTATATGTTTTATAATGATAAATAAAATTTAATAGAATGAGTTAAGAGTTATTTATCTCTATTGGGAATCCTCTTTTGGCCTACACCATATTCCATCAGTGGATGATATTTTGGAAGTATTATAATATATAAGATGTATGGAGGGAATATTGGATGGAATTATGATGTGTATTGGATGATCTAAAATACAATGTCATTGTGAATAATGAAGGATATATGGCACTATTTTTTATAATTTAGGGGAGAGGAACTCTTGGATTTAAGTAATTTATTACATTATAATAAATTATTTTTTACATAAAAATATCTCCAAATATATTTATTTATTAAATAATATTATTATGAGATGAATTATTCTCATCAAAAAAATATGGATATTTTTTTTATGTTTTCACCATTATCTCTTAGTTTTACCCTTCATTAATTATTTTGGATAATTACTTTGATTACTGTGTTTTATGTTATATTGTGGTAAAAAATGTCACAATAAAAGTAAATGTGACCCATAAATACACCATGGTTCATATTTTCTTACCGTATTCCATTAAAAAATAAAAAATATTAGAGTTTTATAAATATATATATATATCGTAAAATATTTTTTAATATAAAATTTCAATAATATCATTTTAGATCTATCCATTTAAAATTTCATTCAACCCAACAAGCCTTCCTATGAATTTGGATCTAATGATTTAACATGTCCCTAATATGGTATTTGTATATATTAAAATTTACAGAATTAGTAATTTACCAAAATTGAATTACTTTTTCTAATTTTAAATCCATTTATTTTGTTTTTCTACTATTTAAATACATTTTATATTGATATTGAATAAGTGTTTATGGTAATTAGTCTATAACTAACATTTAAAAAATAATTAACATGATAAATAAATTTATTTTATTGAAAATAATCATTTGTAAAAGATAATAACCTCAGTTTAGACATAAATAAAAACTTTAGAGATATTATATTCAAGAGAGTGAAATTTTTTTATTTTCCTAAAATAAGAAAATGGTCATTTTCGAAGATAAATAGAAAATAGTCAACATATATTCATAAAATTAAGTGGATTGGTCAAAATTAACTCACACAATGTTAAAATTTCATGTGTTGGGGAAATTTTAAAGCCTTATCACAATGTTTTAAACTAGTTTTACCTTACTCACACATATTCAGATAATAACTATTTACCAAGTATACAAATAATAATGATGAAAAACCAATGAGGATATTTAAAAAATTATATCCTCTCGATTGAAGCTATATAATACACTTAGAAAGAATGATTTTTTTAAAAAAATTACTAAAAAAACTTTTAAATAAGTGTTCACAACACTATAAATACCTGTGTTTTTTTTAAAAAAAATTTGTGAATTAATTTTAATTACTATTAACCAATTCCATCAAAAAATGTTAAAAGATAGTTTAATTTTATTAATTAATAAATAATATATTAATACACTTAAAATATCCCACAAATTGTGAGATTGTTTATTTATTTTGTAAAAATATATTTGTCTAAATAAAATAATTTTTGGAAAAGAATTCGATTTTTTACATTCCCGCCATTTTATTATTATGTTATAATAAATTGAAAACCACTGAAATAAATTTACAATATGTTAAAAATATTTTTTCCATAATTTATGAAGCCCTATTTATACACACCAATCTTATGTATATGAGATAAATCTGAGGTTAAATAATATTATATAAAGAGTATAAAAATAGTTTTTTTATACTCAATGTTACGGGTAGAGAAAAATATTATAAAAATAAAACATATTCAAAGTGAAATTTTAAAAAAACCTCTAGGTGTAATTTTATACACCCATTAAAAATAATTTCTCCCTCCAAATTACATTACTCTTATCTATTAAAAAATGGTATCTTAATTTCAACTCATCCTCTCGATCCTAAGTACCGTCATTAATTTTCTTATTCATATTAAGAATATTAAGCATGCGATTATAATTTTTCTATATAATATTATCTCTAAAAAAGAAGATTTATACCAAATTTTCATCATAAGACTTATTACTCACTCATGGAATAATCACTGAGTTCATTACATGTGATTAATTTGGTATATTCGTCTTCATAAGAGATACATGTAACACATATACACCTTTATAATGGTTTAATAGATGTTACAAGTGATAATATACCAGTCCTACTCGATCGATAATCTCTAATGTGATAGTATAAAAATATATTTTCTTTTCATTATTTACAAATTTCATAATCATATAAAATAGAAACATTTATAGAAATAATTTTTACTAATTTATAATTCCATATTTCACTGATTATTATTTGTATAACATTTATACTGACTCTAAAATTCTATATTGTTCTACTGAATGGTTTTAACCTTCTAAAATAATTCCACATCTTGCTCATGATTCAATATCATGGTCGCTCCAAATTAATCATGCATTTTTTTATTCCATAATTACTTAAATTGATATATTTATAAGGATCTATATAAATTCTTAAGTGAATATTTTTGTTTTAAAAAAACTCCTCAAAAGAATAGTGTTGATCCCAAGGTCCTTTAAAATGACTAAAACACAATTACACCACATCATATCGGGTTAAAATGGTTCTCTAAGAGTGAAAATATATTTTAAAATGATAACTTTTACTGAAACTGAACTATATTTGCGATTATTTCTAAACACATATACATATCATTAATCGAACTATGGATCCTGATTTGAAACAATAGAATACACTACACCATGAATCCTTACAACTTCTTTAATATACATCCCATAAATATTATCATGATATAAATAATATGTTATAGAAATTCAATTTATTAAATTCATAAGGTGGTCAAATACATCCCAAAAAGTGTTATTTCCATTATTAGTTTTCGTTATTTCAACGTAAAAATTTATGGTGTTGTTTTACCATTTCTAATTGGTCTGGGTAACTTTTTTAACACCACATTGGATTATTGTATCTCATCCTTAATGTTTCCCTTCAATATCACTGAGAAAAATACTATGAAATATCTATTTCCTTTTTGTCCTGGAATAATTAAACATTCAGATATCAATAAATGTTCAATCTTCATAGACGAATGGGGAACATATAACTATGATATTCATCCAAAAAAATATCTTCAAATTTAGCATATAGGAAACATATACATGGTAAATGGAACCTATAATTAGATCACAATCCTAGTTGAACTCATTATAATTTCTGACAATGTTTTTTAATAGTACATCATTGTTTGGTCATTATTTAAGTCTCAATAGATTGATTATTAATCAATTTTTAGATAATAATAATATTACACTACTTCCTTCAATATTTTTAGCAGGATCATTTTCAATTCATGAAATATTGTTTCTTTTGTGATCATTATTATAAATAATCTATCAGGATCCTTTCAAATCCGAGCATCATCCACATTGTTCACCATGGCAGGGATGTTCTGTATTCAGCAGTCATAATATTTAATTATATCCAACCATTTTATTTAATCAATTATTAACTCCTTTCATGAAATATTATACTATAATCATTTTTTATATTTATATATATCACAACATTCATTGAAAAGATAATTCTTCCAAAACATTGATGAAAAAATTACCCCAACTAACTCCAAATGCTGAGCTGGGAAATGTTTCTCATGAAATATTAATTTTAATGAGGTATAAGCTATCACAATATCATTTAACATGTTTTCGTATCCCAGTAAATTTTTTAATGCTTCTCTATAGATCATAGAACATTCACCACAATAGGGTAGTGTGATAACATGTGCAATGACAAACCAACTCATTTTGTCCATGATTTTTTTAAATTCATAAACCTAATGTACCTTGGATCCCATAATTGTTATAATGTTATGTTTATTCGAAATCCATGATAAATTCTCTACATGGAGATGACAATATATGTAATAACTAAGAATATTATGTATCATATTAATATTTTATGGTCAGGGACAACATTCAATATCTTCCTTCATTAATATATCCACCAATATATGTCATCACATGAGATTATATTACACAAAAATCAAATATTGTATTGAAATAATTAACACTTTTTAAAATTTTAAATTAACTTCTATTTCTATATGGTCTTCAATACAATAATCAGGTGATCTACAAGGTATTATTTTCTCTTGGAATATATATAGATATCAACTATACAGACAACCAAAAAAACATTACCAAAATCACTAAAGAAAATATTTATTAAATCCATAACGATAATAGGAAAACTAGTATGACTAAATGGAATAACTATAAAATAGTTTAGAATAAACCTCATATAGAAGGATTTATTGGTAATGGACTCACTTTTTTCCCTCAACTTATATTACCTATATTAATGATAAATATATGAAAAGTATTAAACTGCAAAAAATTGATAAAAAAAAATACAAAGGGGAGAAGAATTATTTTTATTTTTTATATTGATAATTTTCTCATAATTAATTTAGACTCACATTGATCGATATTTACACATTGAAAAAATAACAAGTATATCCCAATTTTTCTAAATCTGCTGATTGAATCTCTAATCAAGAATATTATGATGTTTATTTTTTCTATTTATATAACATAATATAGAAAATATAATATATGTTTCATGAATATAGGTGTACAACCATATTTGAGTTATATTGAATACTGACGTATATTTTTTAGGAATAATAGGCATCTATTCTGAGAAAACATCAATAGAATTGTATATAATATTAATGTATTTTATGACGAGTTTCACACTAACCATCTTAGAAAAAAACTCTTTTGAGTAGGAATAAGGTCCAATATAATGGATTTAACATTAAATGGAATTTAAAAAATAATTTTTCACAATGAGATAATTATAGTTTACTCGATTATAGTAAAGAGGAATTTCCTTCTGCCAAAAAGGTTTTGGAATTTTGTGATGAAATCCAATTCATTCATACGATAAAATAAAATCAATTAAAAGATTAATAATGTGATTTGAAAGAATAATTTTTCTAAAAAATTAATTCGGTGAAGAATAAAATACATTATATGTGATAATTTTACCATTATATTTCTTTACGTCGAATTGAACAAATAATCATCAAGGTATGATTTTCATTGAGAAATTAAATTAATTAGATATAAAATAGTGGTTATATATTGAAACAAATATGATATAAGAATATCTAGAATACATGGTAAGGGTTCCTTTCACCACATAATTATGCATATCAATAATATAGATATCATGATACTTCCAAATACCTTTGGGCATAGTATGGCTTGAAATAGGATAATATTCCTTACCAATTCAATTTAAGTATTTGTTAGAATAATTACCATTAAACCATCATTTGAAACATTTATGTGTGTATGATGTATTTATTGGAACTTTTATTAATTATTATATATATTATTATTCCCATCAATAAAATATTTGATTTCATGATAAACTACCTTTCAACACTGTAAATATTTACCAGTTCACTTAAGAAAATTTCCTCCATGATTCCTACCACAATTAAATAATAATATATTCCTCATCTTCTCCACTGCAAGGTTTATAGAATTTAATCATAATTATGTTTTTATTTTATTAGAAAAACAAGGATATTGATGGGTAACTGAAATCTCAATCTCCACCATTTCATCACATTAAAATATCTATTATGTCAATTTTAGTATGATATAGATATCAACCATCAAATACCATATTCTAATCCTTTCATGTATCATTCAATTTTACTTTCAGTTTGAATCATATTATCTGAAAAACACCCCATTTCTCATGTACAAATTTCCACATATGTACTAACATATTCATAACCCTTTTTATTTTCACTAATGTATTACATATCAATTTTCATTCGATGAATACCAGGAATTTTATTATTAAAAATCTATCTCATAAACTCATACAACTCATTTTAAAAAAATTCATAATGTTTACTCATGTTCATGATATGTGTGTAACATTGATTTGTTTAATATTCTAAATATTAAAAGAATAAAACATTTTATTTGGTTATATACACTAGTGAATGCAAATTATATTTTTTTACTTATTATTTACACAAAATATTGTGGATGAGCGGTCCCATTAAAAAGGATAAATGTCACCTCATTGAAGAATCAATAGATAAATGTTCCCATATTAACTTATTTTTAATCATAGCATGTTTTTATTCTTTAGAATGATTAATAAGCATAGAAACAACATTTCTCATTCAATATACCATAGAATTTGGTTATTTTGGAGTTAAATCACTTCCATCTCTATAACATTTAACATTAAAATGGTCCCTTCATGTTCAAAACATTGAATAAAAAAACAATAATTGTTAGAGAAACCAATAACATATTATAAATCCAATTTATCATGAAAAATCATTAATATGAGGTATAAATCAAGGAACTCCATTTTCTATATATGAAACCTTTGGTTTATTCTAGGCCTTCCATTTTCAATTCAAAAACATTATAACATAATCCTATAAATTGGCATATATCAATGAGTTTCACTAATTATTAATCATCCAACATTCCAATTATAACAAAACCCTTCTTTAAAACATTCTATATCATCCAATACAATTAATATATAAATATTACAAATTATTATACAAATATCAATACATCACGTAAGGATATATTCTATAATCATAATAGATTAGTGTTTCTAAAATAAGGATATATAAAGAACTCATTAATATGATATTTATATCATCTCCCACTATGTTCATCATAACTAGAACACTTATAATACATAGAACACATATAAAATTTCCACATAACCAAGAGAATTGAATAATAAGAAATAGTGAGATTTTACGACTTATAATGTTAAGTGAGTGATATATCACTGAGAACATTAGTATAACAAGGGTATATGTGTATGCGAACATGATTTTTTCATTTTAAAACCACAACATGTACATCATATATCGAAATCATGATTCATAGTAAAACAATTTATAGTCTATAAGACAATAATAATAATGTAATCAAGAATGTGATCCATGATTTTTTATCATTGGAATAAAATATATATTTCGGAACACAACAAAGAATAAATAATAATTTCATTAGTTAAGGATTAATTCCAATACTAATATATTGGATTTGGATTAATCAAAATTTTATTATACCCATAGTCAGGGTTTACACATATTTCAGATAATGAAAATGTTCATTAACTGAAATTGGTTCACTCCTCATTCTAAAACTTCTTATCTAATTATGTATCCATCATTAACCAATTCATTAGAGATCTATATTATTGCATGTAAACTAATAAAAAAAATAAACAAATACATATGTGTAACATAATATCATAATAAGTCCATTATAACATAACCCATGGAATAGAAATTGTTTTCATAAACATGTTATCATATCATATTTGAATAATCAGTTTAAAATAAATCTGTTTTAAAAATGATTAATGACAACTTAATTACCTATAGAAAAGATATAGTTTCATACACTCACACATGAATCATCATCATCATAAGCCATAATAACACTGATTCTAGAAGGTATCATTGGATAATTTTTACATTAATACTTTTATAAAATTATATGATGTTATCATTTATGAAAAATTAAAATAAATGAACACTGGAACATTTCATGAGAAAAATATAGTTTTCAATTTCAAATAACTAAGATAAAAAAACATTCAAAAAATTTTATGGATAAAATTTATTAAAAAACATAGTTCAAAAATTTTAATGTATTATTCCATTCATTATTATTTCAGGATGGGTGGAAATTCCATTATTCCATGTATGTTAATTTAGATATTTATTTCAAATGTTTGTTATAATTTTAAAACTACATCATCCTGAAAATAGCAGGAAAAATCATTTTAAAAAATTTTGTATTGAAAATAACATAGTAAAATTTGAAATTAATAAATCAAAGGATAGTAGAATTTAATTTATTGAAAATATATTTAGAAAACATAAACATGGAGGAATAATTAATTTTGACTATAGAGACAAATAATGGTGGATATCCTGAAAATTATTCATTCAATATTCTAAGTACAGAATGAGAGGAAAATAAAAGGAATGATTGTAATCTACAGAAATAACCAGAAATAATAAAATTCATTGGATTATTTATATATATGACATAATATTATATAATTGTATACCTAATCATAATTAATGATTAGAAAAAATTATATTGTAACAGAATTCCCTAAATACTTCAGAAATATTTGATTTTTAACCACATGAAAGAATACGATCATATGATATAGTTAATTTCATAATTAAAAGGATTTTAGTTATATAATATATAAAAATGGATATATATATACCCCTAAAATGGTTTATAAGTGTATAAAGTAACATATATATTTAAAAATATATTTTGAGACAATATACCCCTACTGAATGTTCAACTGGTTAATAAAGAACTATATCATCATTTATAATAAAACAAAATTTTTATTAATTATATACCATAATTATATACATTATTTCAATATAATATATTATCCACATTTAATATTTCAAAACCCATTAATTTGTAATTTCATATTAAAATCATCATTTCTAGGTGTCAACAATTACATTTTCATGAGAATTTAGATTCAGTAGTTATTTTCCTTATACTTTTATCATTAGTACCTCATCACCAGAATGATAACCATGATCAAAATTTAATATATATTATGTATAGATATATATCCATAAAATTGAGTAATATAATGATTAACTATAAAATTCATGGAGATAATAGGTCACACATATGCATGAATTCTTTTTCCATTTTTGATAGAAAGAACAAAGACAATGAGATGATTAATTTAAATTTCTGTAATAATTATTATAAAATATATTGAATAAATATTCATTAAATTTAACTATATTACTATTTTTTAAATTCATAATTGAAAACTGATTCTCATATCATTAGGTAGGTTATAGTACATATTTATGGAAATGTGATGTTATCATTTTTCAACAGATTAGAAGATTCCAGATAATGATTGTTCTTTAATAATAATCAGAATTAATTATCTTGGAGACACTTATTTAATTATTTTATAATTTATACCCTAGATTATGGGATTTAATAATAGGAAGTAAATTCCAAAATCTTTTTTAGGAATTATATATCTTTTTTTGGAATCATCTTTGGACATACACGTTATGCCTTAATGGGATAACATTTTGTCTAGACCAAAATATCGTGGATATTTTGAAGGAATAAATAAAGGAATTAGGGTAGTTTTATATTGATCTATAGGGATATAAAATTATATATAATTATGGATAAGATGAACCATTTTAATATGTGAGGGGAGATGTACTTTTTGATTTATTATGAGTAATTAAATCATTTAAATAATTTTATTGGGAATTGATCCAAATTTTGATAAATATAATAGAAAATATTGATAAATCAATGTAATCTCATATAATATTAATCAAACATGTTTTGGTTGTGTTATAATCCTTATCTCAAATTTTTAATCCCCATTGAATAAGTTTTACAATTACAATTTCAATAATGTTTTCAAATCCTTCAGGGTCAAGAATTAAACCATAAAAGGATAATTGAAACTTGAATGAAACATTGTTTATATTTTAACCCATATACCTTTTATTTAGCCTAGTATAGTATTTTTATAAATTTTATTTCATTTAACACAATATATTATATTATAATATATCAAAATTTCATTTTTGGAACTGTTTAATTTATTTGATTTTTGAACTACATTATAGAAATGACATTAGAATCTAAATTTTCAAACACAGAAAATTTGTTATTTATATATATAATATTAGTAGACCACAATATATACACAAATAATTATTAAATTTATATTGATAAATAATTTAAATTATTTTTCAATTAATAAGAACAATATTGTATAGGTGTTTCATAAACCATTATTGTAATTATTAAATCATGAACAATTTAAAATAATTTACTAGGATAGAAAAAACTAGTTTATATTTAGAATGATCCACAAGAACCAAAAACATTCATTGTATCATTATATAACTTACCTAGGATTAATAATTTCAATAATGTGATGATTTTTACTTATTCATTTATTAACATAATATAAAGGTCAAAACAAATGGAAAATGTCTCCATGTGGACATATTTTAGAGAAATAGATGATAATTATTAAACTAAACTCATCTAATATGATTAAGGAATTTTTTAAACATAATTTATATCATTATCCCATAGTATTAACCATATTTACCTACTTTACCATTTATTATGTGACAAATATTGTCCATGTTTATTTATCATTGTGAATAAAAACTGAATGATAAATATTTAACAAATATTTTTCAAATACATCAAAAAATGTGATAATATATTTAGTATTCAATTTCATAAAGGGTCATAAATTCATTTAAAATAATTTCACAAAACATGATGAAAATAGTTTTATATGGCTGAAGCACTTTTAATCATAGACTATATTTATTCTTAACCCATTCCTAGAATTAATAATAGTTGAATTTTTTAAAAAAATTATTTAATATATAATATATAAATTTCATTAAAAATCAATAATCAATAGTGATTAATTTAATTTCTTAAATAAATTCACATTTTCACCATGAAAATAGTTATATAGAAAAAAACTCTCATTCATTAAAAGGAATTTTATTTTCAATTGTAATCAATTAAAAAAAAAATTACTCAATAAATATGTGAAAAAAAAATTCACTATTTTTTTATAGTCCTATTCAAACACCCCAGTCATCCTCATAGTTGATAACAATCAAATTTTGTAATACTAGTTCTATATTATAATTATGGTTGTCTAAACCCATTATTTCATTTATGGAAATATATCAAACATATTAAACTTATTCAAATATAAATATCAAAAAATATTTCTGTTTTACATTTCTTATTTTCTGTGGGTTATAGGAATGTGGTTAATCATGGTTCTAACATGAGATGACTGACGAATGAGATTTTATTCACTTATGTATATTTAAATTAAATTGGGGTTTTGTCTAAAATTATCTACAATAAATTGTTTAATTTTATATTTTTTGTAACTAATTATTATTTTTTGGTTGGGTTTGGGGATAGTGCATTATTTCTTTTATAAGATATTTAGATGGGAATGACAACATCTGCAAGACTTCTTGAGATGCTTTGAAATTGGGCTACACATTGTTGGATGTAGGTGGTCAATATGGATATAATTTTGGTATTTTTACTTTGTTTTATTCTTCTGGTATGTATCTCACCTACACTATAGGAGGTATATCACATTCATATTTTTTATTTTGTTTCATAAAAGGTAAAATATTGTATTAAATTATTGAAGGTGGTGAGATCCCGATTGAAACTTTTGTATTGGGTGGACCAATTACCTTTTGATGAAAATAAAAAGAACATGACCTTGTTATTCCTAATGCATTGAAATTGGGTTGGATATGATAAATACTCAATCAATGATGTGATCAATGAGGTTACACTGGGTGTGTTTCCCACCCCCACAATGACGGGGATCATTCAATGGTGGACCCAAAAAAAATGATGTACGTGTTGAGAGTTTGGGGTTACTAAGGAATCAAAGGGATGAAAACAATTTAAGGGTATACCCCTATTTTAAATTTAATAAGACAATAAATACCTATCAATGAAGCTAATGGGGGAATTCATAGGTTCCCTAGTGAAATCTTATCCTAGATAGAGTTTATAATAAGGAATTAGAACAGATTGTAATAAGTTTCATAGTAGAACTTAGATAATGAGGAACTGTATCTTTAGGTAAATGAGTTTAAGTATTTTCCAAAACCATAACTTATATTTATTCATTCAAATTCTTACTCTATTTACAACTATGGATTCATAGATGTGCTTCCTGGGAATTGACCAATTGGCCTCATTGAGACATGATGATTTTAAGGGGATTTTATGATGTGCTTCCTTGGGTCCTAATTGTGGTGCCGTATGTGATATTGTTATCATATATCTTGGATGATCATCCCATCATATATTAAATATGTATTTAGGGATATTTCTTTTGATCCATTGGAATTATTCTTGGGATATTGGGATTCATCCTTGTGTATGTATGGGATTCCCTAGACACCTCATGTATATAGGATTTCTATTATGCCTAGGATCATGGAATCTTGGATTGGGGGTTTATTTATGATTCCCATAATAATATGTGATTCTATAGACATCCATTGGATTCATAAAGAAAATCAAATTCATTCAACTAGTCAATGATTGGGATTACCATGTGTCATTGGATAATGGTATTCTTAATTGTGACAGGGGGGATAAACATATAATCAATGACTTCTTGGAATCTCAATTATTTTTTTCGACCCATTTTTGATATTGGAGTTCAGAGACATAACATTAATCATGGTATCTCATTTATGAGATTTTTATGTTGAGATATTTTTTGTTTGAACAAAAACCATTAAAAAATCATTAGATAAATCCTTATATCTGGTGTGTCACTATAGTGGATGAATTTTAATCATGTCATTATCAGGAACAACCTGACATATATCAATGAGTATATGGTAAATTAGGATAATATGCATATGTATTGATATCGATTACTTGTACTATGTAAAGACTTGGCCCACCAATGAAGTAATTTTTGGCACAATCATCATTAAATTCTCACAGACATCCTAAAAAATGTTGGTGAAGGTATTATAGTTTTAATTTATTATCAATATTTTATTTTTATTGTTCAATTAAGCCTGTCACATGCATATACGTTGGAATATACAAGTAATGTAGAGGTTCACTTTGGTGGTTCCATACCGAGTATTATATTCACACCCTGATTATTTAACCATGAAATATTGGTACATGATCAGACTTATATCATGTAGGATATACAGCTTGGGTAGCATTAATTAATTATTTTGATGATTGATCAGATAATCTCATGTAGGGTTGGATAATTCTATTGGGGAGAGGATCAAGGAAGTAGTCGATCCACTTTTACTTATTCTGTATATGTTATCTCCCCGATGGGTGATCGTCCTTGTATTATAGTAATAATAATGAATTTTGTATTATTGATTATTAGTTAGTTGTATATAACCAAACTAATCTAATGTTTATTAATGAAGTAGTCTTCTTGGAGTGTTATCCATTACTTATAACTCTGAAAAGGGGGTATAATATCCTCATGGTTTTACCATACACACCCTCTAATAATTTTTATTTTCTAGAAAATAGGAACGCATTACTGAGGACTTGGGTTGAACTAGGATTTGGAAGTAGTGAAGATAAATATTTAACATGATATTAAAATTTGATTTCAATTTTTTATCATTTTATACAATTTTGGGTCATTGGATCTAATATATATTGGAATAAATTAGAGCCTAGGATAGATATCAGGATGCTTCATTGAGAATAACTATATTGAGAGGACATCCATGTATTATAGTATGATATTTTTTTAATACATTATTATAGGTAGATATGATTTCATCCTTTAGTGACTCATATGTATGTTTAAGGATATTTGTTTATTATGGTTTTATGACCTTATAACATTTGTATGATTTATGGGGATTTATTTCAATCATGGTATGTAGGGTCATAGGGTGCATCATGCATAACATATAGAAGATATGATTCACAAAATATTTTGGAATGCATGTGTGTGATATTAACAATGATTTAGAAACATGTTTTTTTTATTTATAAACAACATATCATATGGAAATTTCATATAAATGTTATTAGATAAATTCTACTAATCTAGGTCAACATTAATATATATTCCTAATGATGGACTGTCATTTGATTCATGACAAGACATTCAATGATGAGGATGATGATGATATCCTCAAGAACATGTTGTATAATGAATTTGGTGGGTTGGGGTAGGAATGTTTTTCATATTTATTGGACCCCCTTATATTGTTTTTTAGGATTTGTTATGTAAAGTGTCCAATAACAATCTAAATGTAATTTGAATATAAAAAAAAGAATAAAAATAAAATTACCAAAACAATTGACTGTTTCATAGGGAATGATCTGTCTAAGATGTTGCCTATGTGTCGGCATTTATTGAATCAATTTTAATTCTCTATAGGCACTCATGTGTTTGGATATATTGTGAAAATACGTTCCATGGTGTGTTGTTGTTTGGGAATGAGGTTCCTAGCCGTTGTGTCTTGTAAATACTTGAGTGATCTATAGAATGTTGATGTTGTGGTATTTTGAGATAGGAGTTTGAAGTTTCTAATGAGTTATTAACTTTCTATTATTGTTTTTTCTTGTAGGGTGGAAATAGTTACTTTAATTTATGACTCGAAGTTTTGTGGTTATATAACATCTCTATCTCAATGGAAGAACTTCATAGGGTTATCCATATCATGAGAGTTCCCTGGAGGATGATTGAAATGATTAAATTTAATGATGAGACTGGTTCATGGGAGGTGTTTTATAGTTGCAAGAAATCAATGTTTCTCATTCCATTTTTTTACAGTTATGAGCACCATGACTTATAATAATTTTTTATGTGGATAGATTCATGGGAATAACCATTAAAGGAATTGGCATTATAGACATTTGGTTATCATATGAATCATAGTGAGAGGTTGAGTAGATACTTAGGACTGTAATGAGTCTATTTTGATGCTAATAATGTTATTGGTTAAGAAAACCCATGTGTTGTTGAACATGTTCATGTTTTAAATGAGTTTTCATAGTTCTATAGTGTGAAACTCAAGGTATCAGGAGTTGGGTAATGAGATTAAGTTCTAATTTATCTTACACTCATTTTAACATGATATAAAGAAATGAACAATGTTAATTTACAATAGTTCAAATTTTAAATTTAAATTAATAAGTGGGATGGAGTTAGTTAAGGACTAATGGAGTTCATGAAACAATTACAGGATCAGTTTTAGGGGTTTTTGGTCAATTAATATATTTAACTCCATTTTATAGGGAATATCCTAAAATGTGAGAGTTATGTGGAATGATTGATCTTGGTGTTATCTAGGGCAATTATTAAAAATATAGTGACAATGGATTAGAAGGATGGATAAACATATTCATATGGGACATAAAAGGGTTTCACTTAAGGAGAAATTGGATGTAACTCATCCGATCTGAAGTGCACAATTTTTATTAAGGGTATAAACAACATACTATATTTAGGTTAAGTGTAATAGGACTATTATCTGGATATTAATAATAGATTTTTGATGCTGGTTTGAAAATTTATTTTGATAAAACTTCATTCCATGGGTAATGACAGATGTATTTTCATATATGTTAACATATAGAGGTTGTGCATTGGTGTTATGAGTAAGATGGTTTTAGAGGAATCCAAATGGGTATAAAATCAATTATTCCTAATTTTATGTGCTATGCCATGTATATTTTTTTTGAATAACGGATTAAACTTTTGAAATGTAACAAATTATGGGCGTAGACTTCTGTAAGATTCTGTGAACAAATCATGTATTATCTTCTGGAGTATGGGAATAATGATCAGGGGCATGGAATGCCTTGGTGGAAAAAGAAAAGGGTTATCCTATTGTTTCATTCAAAGGTATTTTGACCTGATTTTTTATGCATACTTGGTTTTGGTGATTTTGAAACAACTTAGGGCATTACATTTTGGAGACAATTTTTTTTCAAAAAGAAATCATTTATATTCCTGGAACATCTATTAAAAAAGGTTTTGAAAAAGGAAAATATTAATTCTATAATTTAATTTCTATCTCCCTATTTGGGAGTAGTTTCCTTACATGGGAATGTGTGTGGTATATTGGGGAATATGATGGGTGAATCACAATGACGTGATTTTGGAATTTTAGTAGGAAATTTCAACTTCAGGAATCATTTTGATATAGAATATTCCATTATATGTTGATTTCTATAGTGGGTAAATCATTAGTATGGATAATTAATTTAAATACAGTATGTAGGTGCCTTGAATATTTTGGGAGATATGGAGTTCCATGGTATTAATTTGGGTTGAATGAGAGTGTTGGGTCAATCATGAAGGGAATTTAATGACTTATGTTATGGGTTACATAGAGAAATCTAATTTAGTGTGTTGAATTAGAATAACGAAAATTGAGTAAGGATTACTTAATCAAGTTGGTCGGCTGTGTTGGTAGATTAATCAATGATAATTATCAAGGATTAGATCTATTATGGTGTGATTATTGTAAAAATTGCAGTCTATGAAGGTATTGAAATTTCTAAGGTGGTTTAAATTGTGTGTTCAATACATGAGAGAGATTTTGAGTTGGAATTTGGAATGGAATCTTAACAGAATGGAACCCCGAAACAATTTTTCCTAGACATGTGGGTGGTTTTTGAGATGTTCTAGGAGGCTTGATTGAGAAACATGTTTAAGTGAGGTGCTACCAATGATTCTATAAAAAGCTACGGTGCCCACTGGAAAGCCATATAATTCATACCATCTATCTATTTGGATATTTTAAGGGCACAACATAACAATTCTTCCCCCTTCAGTTTTTAATAGGTGGTACCCACTTCTCATACTATTTTTATAAATATAGTGAATCTAATCCTACTCCAACTTGACCCCACTCCCCCATGACATTGAGATGATTTTGATGTTGTTCATCATTTATTTATGGTGTGTCACTAACTCTATTTACCAATTACCTTCTCTTCATTCCTTCGAATATGTTTTTGGATTTTCCATGAGATGAATTTTGTGTTGATTAGACCATACCTAGGTGGAATATTCTTATCAAGAAGAAGACTTCATCCTAATATCATAAAGGTAATCCTAGTGTAATGGTTTCTTTTCACTGAATGATATATCATCAAGGTATTTCATTTTAGTGAATTTCAAAATAATTAACTAATATATGATATTAAATTTATTCCCCACATGTGTTAACAATTTATCTACCCTTTTGGTATGTAGTATGCCTCAAGATTTTTTAGCAATTCAATGTGGTTCTATTACGGTGTGGTTGACCTGTGTGACTATATGGATTTATTACTATTAAAATTAACATGATTTTTTTCATTATTTTTAATTAATTAATTAATTATAAATTTATTATAGTTAATTATTTTTGTGACATTTTATTTTCTCATTTAGGAAATGGTTGTATGATATTGAGGAGACATGTTAGATGTTTTTGAGAAACTTTAATATAAAATTTATTATTAATCAATGTAGGTGGTGCTTATGATTCACTTCACAGTTTTATGAAATGTTTTCACTTATTTGATGAGTGTTAATTGAACATTATGTGTTATCCTCATTAAATTTTTATCATTTGACTAATAAAACTAAAACTTATAAATGAACATCACATGTTGCTGAGGGCCTCATGTACCATAATGTTCCAACAAAATATATTGGCCATTAATGGGTGAGAATATAACAAGATACTTGTGACATGGGTTGAATGACCAAGGTTGTGACCTTGAGAGATACAAAATTTGAAATTATCTCATTTTAGTAACTATTATGACAATATTTCACTCCCAATAAGTATCGACTCCTGAGGTAGTTAGGCATAAAAAAAAATATAGGACATGTCTACTATGTGAACCAATCTATGATGCCCAAGAATGATAATTATGTCAATTCCATCTCCCTAGAGTGACTTTCTATAGAAGATATTGACATATTAGTTGTTTCTATGGTGACTCTGGTAGGTCCCCTTCTGACATGCCACCCTAGAGAGTGGGTGGAAATTATCAAGGGTAGATATTTAATGATTAGTCTTCTTTAAAAATGTAATAATTATTTGAGTATGAGGGGATGTGTTCTATGGGGATGGTTTTGATGAATTTGGTGAAAACCACTTTTAAATTTTTATTTTATATTGATTACACTTGATATGGCTATAGATTCCCTTATGTTCATCCAAGGACCTACCTTATGGGTCTGATAATAAGGGAAAATGTTATTAGTGAGGTCAATAGGTAAATTTATGGATATGGCTTTTGTATCATTATTTGTTACCATTGTGTTATATTTTATATAATTAATTCATTGTAGATGCTCGATACCACAAGGGATGGTACCATTAATCCAAGAAAGGAATAGATATGAGACATGAATTCCAACTCAATACTATATTAGATCACCTAGATGACTCATGTATCTGGGATTCATAGTTTGAAAATAATCTAGAATTAAATGTATTGGGTCTTACTAATGAACACTATTATTATTATGAAATTCGTAGGCCATCCCTAGCATCCTTCCAGTTGATCTGACTAATATAACATGTTCTTGATTAGCATGACAAGGATTCCTATTCTCTAACCATTTGTTATTTTGAAATTGAGGATAAACACAAGGTTGGTGACTATATAATATTTTGGGTATTGGATTTTATCCATTTATGATATTATTGTTTTTGTAGATTCTAATTAATCATGCGATCATGACACATATCAATTCTATATTTGATGATGGTTTTCTAATACTGACCACTTGGGGATATCTCAGGTAACAACTATGATATATTATATATATTTTTCTAATGTATGTTCAATGTTAATGCATCAAGAAAACTATGAACTAGACAAATACGGTATGGTTGATCAATGTCATTGGCCTATGAATTATCACCTTCTACTAGTTATTCAGGTGTAAATTCTCGCATGGGAAATTAGTGTTTGCAGAGTCGTAATGAAATAGTAAGAGAAATAAAAACACTTTTTGAATAATTTATTAGGTTTTTTATAAATTGTTTATGTTTTTTTCCATCTATGAATGTCAGATGCACATACAGACAATATAAGATTTATGCATTTATTCACATTGATTGTTCCTTATAAAGTTACTATAACAACTTGAATATGAAATGGTCAATATTTCAATGGGATTTTGTGTATTTATCCACTTGGGGATGGATCATTATTATATATAAAAATAAGAATAAGGATCTAGGGGATTATATGTCAATAATTTTTCACATATAACAATGATTCTTTTTCAGTGGATTTCTTGGGGGTTCGGGTGAACCTACAAAGAGAAAAGGATGTGTTGGGATGCTAAAAATACACTCTAGAGTCCATTAACATTGTCTATATGTTACATGATGTGAATAGGTTTAAAAGTTTGTATCATAGAAAATAAATTATGTAAATATAGGCTCGTAATGCTCATCCTAAAATTTCAGGGTGTGATACGTAGTGACATATGATTCCCTAGGATAATTAGGCCGATTAAACCCCTTGTCCATGATTTATTCCTGAAATTTAATATATTAATAATATATAAATCCATGATTGATAATTTTAAAAAAATAGGTGTCATTTTGTTTAAAACAAATCCTCCAAAATATATTCCATTTGAACCCCTTATGAAAAAACCGATTGAGATAAATATTTTTTCTTTTAACGGCTCATATTAACTCGTTCATTTAAAGATCAATGTTTCTTTAGTTGAGACCTAATATTACATGTGGGTAATATCATCCCTTTATTTCATTCAACATTTCATCCCTCCTCATATATTTTGAATCCAGACAATTCAATTTTTTGATGAAGATGATTATTTTATTGGAGGATGGTGAAATCTTTTGATTTCATTAGGTATTCATTGCAGCATTTAAAGAGGTGATACAAAGAAAATGTCTAAATGTATTCAAACATTGATCCATTTAGTTATAAATCCATTTTGAACATTTTATGTGATTTTCACCAAAACATTATTATCATCCTATTAATAATATATATAAATTTTTCATTTTTTGTGGCCAAATTCTCATAGATAATTTTGATTATAATTCACCCAATTGCCAATGGTTTGGCCACAATAAATTGACATATTAAGGTAACCAATTATTATCTTGAATATAATAATTAATTAAGAATTTATATATAATATAATTTATTGAATTATGTGTATTTGTTTTAGTTAGGTGCATGTGGCTTAGAGAGAGGTCTGGTTAGAGAAGGGTTATGTTTAAAAAACTTGTTCGGCCATGGAAGATTCTTCCAATCATTAGATTCTAAATGGTAAAATAT
This sequence comes from Viscum album, assembly GCA_963277665.1. Classification (NCBI taxonomy): domain Eukaryota; kingdom Viridiplantae; phylum Streptophyta; class Magnoliopsida; order Santalales; family Viscaceae; genus Viscum; species Viscum album. The sequence continues at coordinate 1,510,039,249 of OY728127.1, read as the reverse complement.
TAATTTTTTGTATCTGCTCTCTTGTAATTTCCATGTTGAATGACTATGGTTCTATATTTCATGTGGATTGTTGGAAATTCCATTGAGGGTGATTCCCATATTTTAATTTTATTTAAATAATTTTATTTACTTATTGTAGATTAATTTTTTTGAATGGTATCCACAAGGTGTCAAGAAATTCCTTTGAGCACAATATTGAATCATCGTCTGTTGTGGCTGATGCCAAGACCTTGAGAATATGGATGGCATGTAGAAATATTATTTGGTGGGGTTATTCATCAATTATTAAATTGGGTTTAAAGGGTATATTTAAATTAAATGAATCATTAAAATTTAACTAAAATATAAAACTAAAATTTATGATCAGCAAGGTTCATAAAAATCCTTTTCAATATCCTATTTCCTTTGTTACTAATGGCCTAGGATGTAATAATGAAATACCTGTCATCTAACAAACCATATATGAGGTGATAAAATACCATGGTAAATTTCCCATGGAATGGGGATTGACACATTTGATGACTCCATTATGGATATCCAGTCATTTTGGTTCATCGACATGAAAAATGGACACATGATATAGTCATATATAATATGAAGAAGACTAGGTGTATATACTATAGTCATATCAGAATCAGTTTTGGGTTCGACGACTACCCCAATGTGACCCTTATGACTAATATTGGCAATATTCCATCTCTTGATTGAAACCCATGTCGTGAGACCCTGTGTAGTTTGGAAGGACAATAGACACTCTAAACATCTTTTTTGGGACATGTTGTGATGCTGCATCGAGTGATGAACTATGACCATTGCAAACCTTGAGTAAAAGGTGACAGTTCCTATACTCTGTCAAGATCGAGGGATCCTAGTAGGTTCCCCATTATTATATTATCCATGACTAGGTGATGTGATAGGGTAATAGGTGTAATGGAGGTACCCATACTAGAATGAGGATCTCGATGGGATGTAGATATATATGACATTTGTCATTTACATGGTGTTTGGTGATGCATTTAGTTTTATATTATATTATTTATTAATGAATAGTTTTTTTATTTATTTAATATGGAATTATGTTTCCTACCAATTAAATTGTATTATTTTCCATGTATATGTCAGTGCATGTTTATATACTACATGAGGTATAAATTACCAATGATGTACCGTCGAATGAAAAAACCATTGGTAAAAATATATTGACAAATAGATATGTGATTTCAGAGTTCCGTAGTGAAGGGGGATATATTTTATAACCTATTAAGGATTAGTTTCATGACATCTTAATTCTTGATGGGGGAATGTATGATCATGATTTGTGCTAGTGGTCCTGATGAATAGTAACTAGATGAAAAAGGGTGAAATTCTTGAACTCCAGAGGGAATGTGTCATGTATGAATGAGCGATAAATATTTCAAACATGAGGGATTGATTCCCAGTTAGATTGATGGAAACAGATATTTTTCAATGATTTTTTTTATATGTGTGACTCATCTATGGTGGTAGAAATATAGGTTGTTTTGGGGTGATCAAACTTGAGGCGTTACATTATACCATTATATGGAGATGTACAACGAGTCCCTAAAGAAGGTGTAATTGATTATGATTATAGACATAAGGATCACACATGATTTATTTATTTGTATATTTTTATATGTTTATTGATCATGTCACATAATCATGACACAATATATGTTACCTATTATAAGATAGCGTTTGAGGTTCCCTGATGTGTTTTTTACTCATGCGTTTCTCATTCTACCACTATATATGGATACCCAAGAAAATGTTAACATTTTTGTAGGAATGTTTTTGTTATAGGATGATGAAATCGTGATCAATTGGGATAACATGAATTGTTTTAAGAGACTAGTTGTGATTTGGATCAAAGATAATGCATATCAAATGTTATTTATTATAAATTATTTTATTCTGTATCTTTATCTAACCCAATAAGAGGTCATGGTTGTAGAGAATTTATTTTCATTACATTAATATATATCATGTATTTATTTTATGTTTATTTATTTATGTGGTGAATTATTTTTCATCATCAGGTATTATTTTTAATTAATTAGTTATTAATGAGATCTCTGAAATATATTGTCTAGTCTTCCCACTATGAAAAAATACACTATCTATACCAATTGACATTTTTTGGATCATGGGGAGGCATGCCTATGGCCAAGTGAAAAAATAATATGACCACTAGTTAATAAGTGAGAAGTGGGGGACATTACAATGTTTTATTAGAGGGTGGTTTTCATTTTCCTTTTGATTTTGGGATCTAGAAGACTGATGATTTTGGAATTTTCCAATGAATGTGATGGATGATGGGCTGGTGTTTCTCAAACTACTTTTTTGACATGATTTCTAGGTTACAAGGTCATGGGTATTTTTTTTACATATTTATTCATTTAGATGTATTTTTTTCCATACATGAAACATATGTGGTTTATATGTATTATTTTTTATGTTTATTTAGATATTATTACATTATTAGGATTCTGGTGATATGATTTAAAATCATGTAATATATAGTAAAGGGGGTTCTCATGATTCATATTAGGAAAAATTTGATTCACGTGCTTTATATGCCATATAAATAGTGATTTCATTGATGCTAAAATAGATTCTATTTATAGTGTCCACTAAAAATCATAAAACATTTTCAATTATAAGTCTATTCCTACATAATTAATAGTTGTGTCAGCTTCTATAATGATTATTTCTTATGAAACGACATGTGGATCGATTTTGAGGACATGAAATAAATTTCAAGATACCCTAGTGATTTGATGTTGAACATATGCCTAATTTATGGTTCCATTGGGATTCATCCTAATTTGGATTTAGTTACGTGGACAAATCCTCTATTATGTAGGTGATAAAAGCGGACTGGTGTTATAATTATCAGTGGGAGGGTTGTATTTTTATTCCATTCATTTTTGAGATCCACATATGAATGTCATAACATGTTGATGTCATGTGACGTTAGGAAGGGTGCTTGTGTGATTAAAATTATTAGTGACCTCAGGAGAGGATGACTAAGGGTGTAGGTGGTAAGACCTTGTGTAATCCATAGTACCTGACTAATATGTAATGGTGGGAGGCATAGAGGCACCTATCCATTGATTTTTGTCGGAAAATAGTTTTTCGAAGATCCGTTTGATTATATTTTATAAATGATGAATGTGAGTGTTCGTATTTATGTTTTCATGAACCATTCATGATAATACCTTTGGAAACAAACAATGTTCATGCAGATCGAATTAGGGTTACATAATATTATTTTTTTAGAAGAAGTTATTATTATTAAATGATAATGGCTGGACATACATGAATTGAGAATTTTTGGGTGATGTCCGCACATGTGGATGATGTTGAAACATCTTTAACAATGGATGAGAATTGATAGTGCTAGAGTGAGACTTTTTGTAAATTTATCATGTTGTTGTTATTGGATTAATTATTTTTCACCTTTTAGGAATATTATTCCCATGAGAACATATCGAGTGATGAATCCAACAATTCATATATAGAGTTAGTTGTTGGAATGGGTGAGTGAACCTAGTTTCAGAGATGAAAAATTGATGGGGTTTTGCGTTGAGATCCATGAGTGGATATAGAAAAGTTCGTTTAATGGGGGACATGGTGAGCTATGATGGTTGGAATGTTCTGGATTTCTCAAGGTTTTTCTTCAATATGAATGGATGGGTTGGGAATAATTACAAATAGTCTCAATGAAATCACGTTGATGGGTGCCAATTATTATGGGATATATTGTTTTAGATTGTGGTAACATATCTTTTGATCTTCATTGGAAGTTATTTAGATGTGATATAAGGGAATGAATAGTTGTTTTTTCATAGTTCCATACATAGTGTCATCAATAGATTCATTGAAAAGGTTATTGAAGCCTTAGTGAGTTTCTCCTAACGAGCCTCTCTTGAATCATGGGGTTTAGTTGTTTTTGAGACTCTTTTGAGAATGGTGTCTTCTAATAGTAATCATTAAGGGAATATTTTTGTACTCTTAATTTATAGGTTACTACGATCAATATCATGATATCTATTGGAGTATGGTAAATGTGTTTTTTCTACACACCCAGCTAGCAAAATTTATTTATGGTTTCATTATGGGACACCATAGTGTTGCACTAATAGAGCGGTATTTAAAATGTCATATGATGTAGAGACTACCAATGGCTATTGGAGGATGATACTGTTAGGATAAATTTATTTGGAATTTCTGAACCAACATCTAGATATTCAAGTTGGGATTTGGATTGTATTGAACTATGATGTTTTATATATCATGATTAGTGAATAATGAATATCAAATCCAATATGTTACACTGTATTGAGTCCATGTGTTGGAATCAAGCTCAAAATGTTCCGTTGTGGTTGTTATATTATTCCTGGGGTGATCCCTGATTTGTAGTTTGGTTCATGGAGTGATCCAATTTCGTTTAATGTCCAAGGGGTAAAACACTATTTTGTGACATGTTTTAGGGGTTAAAACAAGTGATGAAATATTTTTTATAATGTTTGTGGTCATAAAACTTGTGACTAAAAAATTTGAAGGTGCCATTTGGGGTGAATTGTATACAAATGTTCATGAAGCGGGCACCGTGGGTTCAAAATATATTTTTTGTTGTCATAGGAGTACTCCATGGTTTAGTAGGGAACCAAAAGAAGAGACATTTTAATATGTGGGCCACGTAGATTGGAAGAAATAATCACTCATTTTCCCTAAAAATTGTGAAAATATATGTTACTCTTTATGGTGGTTGTTCTATACATTTTTTGTCATACTGAGATGGAAAATCATGTAATGTGGTCAATGGGACCATTCAGAATGGATTTTGGTGAGTTATCGGGATTGTTGGGAAAACCAAGGATCTGATGTGGTCATTGGTGTTTGGTTTCAATGATGTATAAAACCATGTTCTATTTGATGGATTCTGTAATGATGCAGTGTGTTTCAAAAATAGGTGGATATTATAAACACCATCTTGGGGATGATAACGTATTAGGTTGGTGGAGAGTATTTCAGTTATTAATGTAAATTATTCTTTTACATATACAGAGGAAGATATATTAGCATTCTATAGTATAACATGTTGAATAAAGTGTATATTTTCATCATGTGTAGGTTAGGTTTATATGAAAATTTATTAAGGATGTTTCATTAGGATGATAATTTTCAGGGTGGTGAGGATTTAATAAAACACATATGAAATGATCAATAATTCATTACGAGTTTTAATATAACTCCATTAGTGGATGGTAATTATGAAATCTAGATACCATAATGATAATCTAGGAAATTTATTGTCAAAATGTGAAATATTAAAAATTTTATTATATTTCGATGGATGTCCTGGTGGTTTGAGTGAAGACCATGGGTGGAACAGACAATATGAGTTTCATGAAATATACTATGGAGGTCATTCACATTAAATACATGTTACATGATCTGAATAGGTTGAATGAGGTAAAATAGGGAAAATACATGACATGAAAAAATTCCTAAGAAGAGTATTCATAATTCTCAATGAATGAAATTGTGATTCACTCTGTGACACTAGGTGACCAACCCCATTTGACCCTTTTGTCATGATTTTCTCATGAGGTGAAATATTTTACACATCTTCAAAACCCTGATAGAATATTTTAAACCATTTTAATGATATGTGAAGATATCAAAAACCCTCCAAAATATTTCGCCTTTCTACACAATATAAAAAAATCCATGGGGCTGAATCATTTCTAATTTGAATCATCCTCTAAATATATTTATTTACTTGTTGATTTTTATTTAGTTTTAATGGATTCATATGAAAAGGAAAAACCTCCATCTTATTTAAATTAATTTATTATCTCTATTAATTCAAATAAATATTGTGATTTTTTTAGTTCAAGTGATATGTTTCTGGATTTATGAATGGATTTGTTCCATCCATGAATGTGGGGATATCGAGATGATATCTACTTTCTGTTATAAATTTTTTATTTGAGGAATGAATTGGATTAAAAATTCCAAAGGGGTCTGAGGGTCCTCTAAATAAATTTTATCATATTATCTATCATATATTAAAATTTATAATTTTGTATGTAAAATATTTAGTAATGTTTTAGGAGCAGAAAATAACTTAATGGATTTGGTTTTAGAATGAAAAATTGACCTATTGAGTTAACTGGCTTATTCCTAAAATTGAATTGATTTCATTAATTAATTATAAATTCTATAATTAATTAATTATTGTCTTGTCGCTTGAGTTATGGGATATAGGAAGAGATATGAGTATGGTTTGGAAATGGTGAGACATGAAAAGCTTGACGAGCCTTCATAGATGCTACCGACTTTTGTTATCAATGTGGATAGATCTAATTGTGGTCGGAGTTTTCACATGCTTTCCATGTGGAATTACTACAATTTTTTGTTTAGAAAATACAATGGGGAATTACATTGAGGATGATTCATCTATTTTAACATTTGTTAAATATTTGTTTTTATAAAAGACAAATTATTAATTTTAATGGTAACAAGTAATATTTATGAACTACCCCTGAGGACATGCATGAAACATCAGTCAATAATGGCCAATAAAGTGTCCTTGTGACTATGGATGACTCCTATACCTCTTATATATGGTGTGGTAAAAAATATTTGAGTCCCATTATGTTATATGGTTTGTATAATAAAATTTAAGAGTTAAAATTAAAATTAAATATAAAATTAAAATGAAAGATAACTAATGGTGGGAAAAAAATACTTGTATTGTAGATTGTTTCCCTAGCCAATATTGAATAGGTATTCGATTTAGAAATACCAGTAGACCTATGAATCATTAGTTTGGATGGTCAATACCACATGATCATTACATTTTGGATTAGTTCATGATACATTAATTGGTTCCCCTATGGAATTAAGGACATTAGAGATTATTAATAAGAAGATGAGACACATCATATTTTCATCTCTTAAGAGACTAGGCACAAGTTGAAATACATTGGACATATTGAATCTCGGATTGGGTGACTGCACTAAACTAGAGTGACCATAATGATTGATATGGGATATATGTCATCTCTTGATTTACGCATATGTGGAGAGACCATATATAGTAATCATTGTCACGATTCCCTATTAACGATGTTGTGTAATGCCTTTCCCTTGTGTGCTAGGTGTTAAAATGAGATCATTAATGAGCTCAATGACTAGATGAGAGCTCCTAAAAATTGTACAGATAATGTGGACCCAGTTGAAAACCATTAATAAGATTGAACCTCATCGGTGATGGGATATAGTAATGGGTGGAATGGAGGAATCCAAACAAGACCAAAAATCTCAAGGATCTGTAGATAGAGATGGCATGTGTTTTATTTGGTTGTTTACCCAATCATTTCACATTTCTGTATATTTTTCAGATATAACCCTATTTTTAATGATGATCGATGGAATGATATTTCATAAACATAAAATTTAATTCATTTTATATATTATGTTGGGGTTGTTTTTTAACTCCCAAGGATTAGTAAAATGGTGGCATACTGCTCACGGGATAGATGCATGGTAAAAACCATCTGAGGGCGAGAAGTGTAATTATATGATGCCTCATAGATTGGTGATTTATTTTCATACCACATATAGGCTAGGATCATAAGAACACGATTCATGACTGTGATTTTTATGATTATACTAAATATTCAAAGGACTATATAAACAACAACCAATTGGATTATAGAGAGATACTTGAATGCTTAAGTAATTGGTCCTTGTATAGCTGAGGGTGAGGGTATGAATTTGTTAGTGTGAGATGTCATATTAGCATGATAGAAGAGGAGATTTGTTAAAGACATGTTTTTTTAGAAGTGATTCATACTTGGATTAAAATATTCCACTATTTGGGGTGATATTTCCTAAAAGAGGATAATTTCCCCTTGGATTTATATATCTGATACGGAACCAAAGCTGGTATGGTTGATTGTCATCAATAATCTATGAATCAATGGTGATTAATTTATTAGGAGTAGTTTTTTTGAGCATGACAATATAACATGTAAATATACATAATTGTTAGTATGATACCAAATTATTGATGAACTACTTTGTTTTTTACTCACACACAAGTACGACCAATGAAACACATGGGTACATAATTCGAAATTTACTCAGTTTCTATCAATGGTTGGATAGCGGTCCAGAATATCTTGACCGAGTATGATTGCTCTGTTGGTATAATCATATTATATGTGAATCCAATCAATGATTCTATATATCCATTTTTTATTATCTCTCATTTTGGTATGTATTTAAAACAAAACAAGAGGGAACTCTAGATTTTACTATAGATCAATTTAGTATTTTATGACATTTCTGGTATTATTATTAGATCATTATTTACAGAATTGTACTCTGATTTTTCATTTCCATAGATGATATTTGATTATTTAATTATTACTACACACTAATACATTAGGGGTGTAGTCACCCCACTATATTTTTTACACACCAACTTCTTGTTAGTGGACCCTATGGTATAGGTAGGTGATCACGAGGTCATGTGGAATACTAGTTTGGTAACACATTATAGAGTGTTATTGGGTTGAACACTAAAGTTATTTACTCACACACTATATATAAGGGCACATCACATGGATAAATGAGTAGATATCATAGTTTTCATTGGTACAAGTTTGGTAGTGACATGGTATCATAATGATGATCGAGGGAAACAACTCGATTGGGATTGGAAACTGAATCTGAAGAGAGGTATAAGGAATTATTAAAGCATCTAGTAATTTAATATTCTTCATTAATTCTTTTTTTTATTGTATGTGTGTTCATCTTGGTGTGTGGTCTGCCTTGTCTAAATATAATAATTCAATATTTCATATCATTTCTTATTGTGATGTTCTGTTTTACCTATATACATTGATTCTAATTTGCATGTTTTGTGTATGTATAGTTTTTAGATAATTCACACTCTGGTGAGAGGGTATAGTCTCCCCAATATACTACACATTTCCCCTTCTTCTTGATATCATCATCTAGAATATATGAATAAATTATTGAGTTCTAGTGGTGAATTTTGATATGGTAGAAGTAAGGTGGCCTCTAAAATGATACATTAATGTTAATACTACACTTTCTATAATCCCAAATCTTTATAGTATTATAAGAAGATTATGTATTGATATAATCAAAACCTAACTAAACTTTTCATTCTAGTTGAGGGGATGGAAATGTAAAAATCACCTTCACTGTTACAGTTATCATCATTTATGGTTATGACCTTTTCACTGGTTCATGTTATGATACGTGAAGAAACATGTTGTCCTATTATAAACACCACCACCATATCATGTGGGGGCTAGAAAATAGTGTAGATGTTGGTGTTTTAATATTAATGAATGTATATTTATTCAATCATGCCTGAAACATATGTAATATAGTATAAAAAGTAATCAATTATTTTTGTATAAACACCACCCTTATTGTATTTGTATCGCTCTCATATTATTCTGTGATTACAATCAGTCTTGTAACTTGAAAAAAAATCAATGAAAGTGATTGTTTTCAAGACTAAACAATTTCAATCCCTATATTCTGGTTTCGCTACTATATTTTCCTTTACATTAATTTGTGGGGGTAAATTTCTCATTATTTTATTCGAATATTTTCCATGATATGTGATAGGCTTCCAATTTTACAAAACTAAAAAAAATGTGTATCATGGTAAAATATTGATACAATGACCCCTTATGTCTTTGCATAATCAAATATGCACAAAATATGTAATAAATGTTTTATAAAACATCATAATCTTTGTCCTAATATATTTTCCAAGTTTTCTATAATTTTTAATGAAATTATTTTTTCAATAAAATGTTCAATTGATATAGTTGGATAAATTAGAATCCATTTTTCATTGAGATATGTTTTAATGTTTATCCTAAACCCTCACAAAATGTAATGAAAAAATGGGTAAGGAATGTAGAAAAATAAATTCATGATATAAGATATATATCTATTACTACATTAATTCAATCAATTTGATAGTTTCCTGCCAGCAAAACCAATTGTACATATTAATTATGATGAAACAAATAATGTTTTGGATAGTATGATTAATTTAGACACATAATATTTCTTAAAAAATAATATTAATTTTAATGTTATATTATGCATTTTATAATTATTTTAATTACTTATATAAATGGATATTTAAGTAATATATTGATGATAATGATCCACTAGGAACAAAAATTAATGAAATGGAACATGCACTAGGAATGAAATTATAATATTTAGATACTCCTGAAAAGCTTTTAGTATACAATTAACAATTAATATAATATTTCTATGGTAAAATTTAGTTAATTTTATAATTAAATAAAAATAATTGTAATGAGAAATTTTAGATACATTTTTTTCTTTGATTAGTTATACATTATTTGTAAAAGGTAAATAAATCCTCAATTAATGATAATTATTCACAATTAGAAATATAATATATGATGATCGAGGTCCATTTATTCCAAAGTAGAATGTAGAAAATGAAATATAGGAAAAATTATTCTAATTTAGAAATATTGGGAAGAAGTATTTATGTTGTTTTATGATTATAAAAATTCACTAAATATGATTTCTTTGATTTATATGAGATGTATAAAAATCATTAATTAACAGTAAATAAAACATAAAATGTATATGAGAATATATATCATACAAAAAAATTACTAAGAGTGTATCCTATCCAGAAACTCCCATGTTATTGGAAAGAAGAACCTGAGATCATTTAGTTAACATTGTATATCAATATCCTAGTGAAATTTATCCCATTAACCTTAAATTATTATTTTACTCGTGCAATTTATTATGTAGTACATATGAAATTTAAAAATATATGAAAATGTTGGTGGAATAAAATAAAAGTATGTTCATAAAAAAAACTAGTTATAGTTGTAATATATAAAGGGAAACTCCATAGATTAATAAAAAAAATTATGTTTTAAAAACATTGAAATAATAAAAAAATGAAAAAAATGGTAGATTACATCTTAAGTGAACTGGAAATGGAATATTAGATATTTTTTATTTTTTAAGATGTTTGGGTACATAACAGTCAAAATCAGAAATATTATTCAAATATCGGATGATTTTAGTAAGCCTGAAATGGTTGTATAAGAGATTAATGATAGATAAGTATTTTTTATTGAATATGATACCATGAAAAAATTAGAAATTTTAAAATCAGTAATAGATTGTAATCCCTCTATATATTTTGTTATTTGTACTATAAATGTCCTTAACTGACCCACCTGGTGCCATCTAGGAAAAAGTAAGATGATAATGAAACCCAAATCCTATGTCATATGGGCCAGAGTTTAACCCTTATGTTTTTTATAGTTTTTATTGAAATTAATTTACTTTCATAAAAAGCCCGTGTTACACAAGTCGGTATGTTTTAAAAAACCACAACAATCTATTTATATTAGTATTTAATCCTGAAAATTATAACAATGATTTTAATGGTGTAAAAATAAATATGAATATATAAATTATAAAATGTATATGGTTTATACATTAATAATATAATTTCATATGTAAATTATTGATATGAATTGAAAATTAAAATATTTTAGAATAAAAAACTATTTTTTGAAAAACATTTTTAATTATGATGAAGTGTACATAGAAAAACAAATTATAATATATAGTATTATTGAATGTTTCTTATGAAATTATAATTTATATATTAAATTATATGTTTTATCATTAATATATGACATGTCTGTATCTGTGGTATATATGTATATCAAATTTTATGTTTAAAAATGATTTTTTTCTAAAAACCCATTTTCTTCCATTATAACAACTTATTTTAATTTTCTTAAACATGTAAATATAATTAAAAAAAGTAAACAAAATTTTTTAAATGAAATTTTCAAAACTATCATAGAGTGAAATCCCTATAATTTTTTAAATATACAAATATTTCAATGAATTGTGAAAAATTTGGATTTTAAGTGAAAAATCCATTTTCCTTTAAAGAATTTAAAAGGATTTATTATAGTTTCTATATTTATTTTAATATATAATTAAAAAAATTATATAATTATTATAAATTATATATAATTGGAAACACGCATTTTGTTGAATTCTAATATAAAAACATTTTACATGTATAAAAAAATTTATTTGGAAAAATAATTTTTTATCAGGTCAATGTGAATAATTTTAAATTAAAATTACTCCAAATGTATAAATTAAATTTTTTATAATGGATTAAATATTTAAAATAATTAATATAATATTATATAATTATCCCCACATATGTTTTGACAATAATGAATAGTAAAAATATTACAAAATTTATTATTTTGATTAAGGTGAAATCTGATTTCACTTCAATTATTAGAAAAGAAAGTGTATTTATGCACATTATAATTATATATATATAATAGGAAGGACTTATTTAAGCCTTATCTAATTAAAATTTCAAATATATGATCATTATGATACATTTATCTTTGTAATTACTTAACCATCTTGGATTATTTATCAATATTTCCATGTATCTTTCAATTGGATTCCATTTCTTACTTAAAAAAGGACACTTCATCTTATGTACCCTTACAAACATTTACGAACCATTAGGATAGGAAAATAGATTCCCAAATCACATACATAGTTCTCAAACCATGTTGAGGCCTTTCTTGATTTGTAAATTGTCTTAATAGGGCATTTGGTATATACTTAAAGAGGTTCTTTGACAAACATGTATCAATCATAAAAGAGTTATTTAATTAAATTTCATCCACTTAATCATTTAAATATTCATCAACTGGGATTAAATAATTATATCAATATTTATAAAATATTTATATTTAATTATGTTAGTTGTTGTACCTACATCCACATACCTTTACATCAAATTGTAAATGAAACTGTCAATAATTTTGTATGAAGGAATACCACATTGCATGCTGATGTAATTCAGTTTCCATCACCACCACTCATATATGGAGATAATGACGGAAATAATTTTATAATATTATATATTAGAAATATTTAAACTAATTTAATTATAACATAAAATCTAACTTCATTCCTTCCAATCCATTATAAAATAATAATGTTGCTTGTGAGTACATGTTGAATACAACATCCACCAATCAATGTGATACATTTTTTATTTTAATTTGGCCTAGATGGTATTGAGGATACATTTAATGAAAGTATATGTTATATTTTACATTATTTTTTTAAAAAAAATAATTAATATTGACTATTTTTTTTTCCAACCCTCACAAAATTAAAACAACATTCTTGTATATATATGACCTACCAACTCCATGAACACTAAAACAAAATTTTCTACCATGAAATTTTATTGATAACTATAAATATGTGTACAGTTAATGTATATGAAATTTTTATTATTAATAATATTATGGAGAGTATGGAACCATAATCATAGGATATGGGATGTAAATAATTAATAAAAACATACATGAATAATTAGGATGTTATTACTTAAATGATGTTTTTAAAAATGCATTGTTAATAAAGTGAAAATAAAAAATCATATGTTATTATTTGATGAAATGATATATATGATAATGGTTATGAAACTTTTTAATAATATATCCATATTTATTATTAAGTGGTTTTATTATGCACAAATGTTATGGGATCTGAGGTAATAAATTTTGTCTCATTAATTAAATTATACGAGACATATTCATTATTCATAACTCTTTTATTGTTGTGTGGTATATTTAACTCCACATTAAAATTATATATCTTGAAAATGAATATTTTAAATATATTTAATTCGGTATTTTTTAATTATTTAATGCATATAATGATTCAAATTATGTCCAATGTGGAAATGAATTTTCTATCCCTTTTATTTTTGGGGAATAATTATATATAGACCAAATGGTTCATTTGGGTGTTGTATATACAAACCATTAATGTATTTAATAATTATTAGCATAAAAATAAATTTATATAAAAATTAATATATGATTATTTTTTCATTGGTTTTATTTTTCCATTGTAATCCTAGTTGTAATTATTTTATGTGACAATCTATGTGTTAATCGTGATTGCATTTAATTAGGTCACCAATGAAAATATATTATCATATAACTCTCAATAACATCATGAATTTTCAAATATTATTGATATTTTTATAGAATCAATGTTTTCATTATATTTTTCTCCCTTAACATACTAAAGAGTGAAAGTTAAGGTAATAGAAGGGAAACATACATTATTTCTCATTTCGGTCGAAAATCCTTTTTTTATTATCCTTGTATTTCTGAAAAGAATTTATAATTTTTTTTAAAATTAAATTTTCAATTTTTAAAATTTATTTTTATAAATTTTATTAACTTTTATGAAATTTATTAAAATGAATTTATCTATCATTTTCTAAATTAAGAACTTTTTAGATTTACCAAAAATGCTAGATGAATTTGTTTAATAATGGTTTTCACATGAATGGTAGTCCTCATCATCCAGAATCAACAATGATGTCATTCATCCCATACATGTTTTCATTGTTATTTTATGTGGCCATTTTTTTCATAATAATTTTGAAATTGGAAATTTTAAACAAGTGATTTCAATGTGAAAAGAGTATTTTATTCATGAATTTTTCCAAATAGTTTTTCAGATTAATTTTCTATATTAGATGTCATCGTTTTATATTACATTATATTTAATTGGTATATGATCCAATGAATCAATCAATATTACTGATAAATATTGGATATGATTATTTTTATATAATTGTAACATCCTAAAAATTATATGTTTATATTTTTCTTTCTATAAATGTTCTATTAAATTAATTAAATCACAATAAATATTATTTTATTTGTCAAATTGAATATTCATAATTACACAATATGGCTGCAAATTATCTCATAAAAATGATTTTTTTTAAAATTTAAATTTTATTAAATAACTATTTTAAATTATAAATACTACTTTTATATATGAAGGCATATTTTATTTGATTTTTTTGTTAAATGAGTTAATTTTATTATTTTTAATTAATATTTTAAAAAAAAATGGTGAAAATAATATTTTAGCATTATATAATTTATATATATATAATTATATATGTATATTTATATTAAGAATAAGTGTAAATAAATAATAAGAATTTAGAATTATGCATTATACGAGAGCTACAAATATGTTGGTGTGTGTGTGTTTGTTTGTTTCTATTTTATTTGTCATAATAACATTTTAATAATATATATTATCATGCACTATTAGATATATTATGGTAATACTGTTTATATTTTTGAAAATTAATAATAAAAAATATAATCCGTATGTAAATTATGTGAAAATAATAAAATATTATTAATCAAATGATATAAATAATAAAAATAAATAATTATAAATTAATAAATGGTAAAAATAAATATAATTTAACAAAATCATGAACATGGTTCTCGGGAAACAAAATATGGGTTTTAGAGCTCATTCCGTCGAGTAGTGATGGTCGTGAGTTGATGGAGCTGTGTCTTCGGGAGAAACCACGGTCGAGGAAGTCGAATCTGAGAAACAGCACAATTCTATTGCAAGTATGGTGGCATCTAGTGGTCTTGGACACCAGAAAGGGGATTTGAGTTACGTTGGACCACTAGTCTGTAAAGACCCGTAAAATTAAAGGGAAATTTTTTCTAAATTTTCTTTGAGATTTTACAAGAGATCGGTTTCTGAAGGCACCTGATTCTGAGGCCCGGTGAGCCTGGAATCATTTTTCAAAGTTTGCCTCTGGTACGATCAGTGAACGAACGAGCGGGAATTTCTAACATTTGAACCGATGCCCGGAATTATTTTTCGAAGTTTGGCTCGGGTACGTTCAGTGAACGAATGAGCGGGAATTTCTATCTTTTGAACCGGTACCCGGAATCGAATTCTGAGGGCACCGATGGAACCGCAGCGCCGGTAATTGCTTAGGAACTCCTATTCCGGAGTTGTGTTTACACGAGTGTGGATAATAAAAATTGTGGAAGTTTATTTTATAATTTCACTAAAATTTTTATTATTTTACTCTAAGTGTTAGTTCATGATTGAATTTGGGTAACCATCCAACCTCCCATGGGAGGTTATGAGGGTGGTGGGGCCCACACGAACCCCACCCCTTCATATCATCTAAAACCCCCCTCAACTCCCACTTTAATTTTGTTAACTTAAGTTATAACCTATGGCTTAATTGTAATGAGCTTAATGAGGTGAGTTGTGTGTGGTTATTGAATTTCAAACTCTTGAAATTCAACTGTGCTGTTGTGTTAATAAAATAAGAAAGGGTCTTATTTTATTTTTTTGGTTAGAGTTTTGTCACCTTGAGAGAATTGGGGAAGCGGTTTTCTTCTTCTTCAACCTTGATGAAGAACGCGAAGAACACCATTCTTCAACGAAGAACTTTTCCACCGAAGAACACGGTTCTTCCGTGACACCGTATCCGCGACGCGACGTTCTTCTTCCACGTCGTCTCTTCCGCGACAGTTTCCCGCGACGAAATCGCCGTCAACGACTTCAAATCCTCGCTTCACGATGTCGACGTTCTTTTCCCGCGACGCCCGACCTCCGTGACGCTCGTCTTCAACGGCTCGTTGATGAACACCGTTCCTGATCCGAAGTAGGGGATTATTTAATTTAATTATTTCTGTTGATGATTATAGTCTATCGATTATCGTGGATTTTGGACTATATGATATCAATTAACGAGAGGGGGGCCGGACCACACAAACACGGCCGAACCCCCCTCCTATGTTCATGTTTGTTTCTTTGAGGATGGAACAGGATGGTGTGGTCCCGTCGTACCACGCGGGAATCACACTGCAAGTATTACGCGATGTCGTCGCGCCTCGCCGTGGAAAGAAGTCTAAGAACGCGACGCCGTCGCGCCGCGTCGAAGGAAATAGAAGGCGCCACGGCCGGAGTGGGGCCGTGGAGAAGGGACGATGTGCCGTCGCACCGCACCGGACAATAAAGGCCGCGACCGGTTCCGGGCCGCGGCGGAGCAAGGTGATCGGCGGCCGGACTGGGCCGCCGGTGTCAGCGAGGAAGGGGATCGGCCGTCGCCGGTCCCGTGGAGGCCGGAACCGGCCGTTCAGGGCGGGCCGGCCAGACCGGTGTGCAACCGGGGGTTCAAACCCCCGGCCGGCTAGCCAAAATGGCCCCCCTTACTTTCGGGGGGCCGCGATTACACAGGGGGGCTGGCTCCCCCCCCCCTTGCCGAACGGCTCGGCCAAAGCCGAGCCAGACATCACGTTGGGCGCGCTGTCCCCAGCCGGGCCCAGCTGGGCCGGGCCGCGCCGGGCGGGGCCGCGCCGGGCGGGGCCGCACCATGCCCGGCCGGGTTGTTCTGGGCCGCGCCGACCCTGTCCGAGGCGGGTCGACTTGGTTCGGGCCAACCGGGGGTCTCGGGCTGGGTCGGTCTGGGCCCGAATCCCCCGTTTTCGGACCGTTTGGGTTATATTTCCCAAAACATGGGTTACGGACCTCCGATCGACGCGCCGTCAGTGGAGACACGATCCTAGGGATGAGACGGTAGTTTCAGTATATCGCACTCAAGGTTTCGGAATACTTTGGGTTCGGACGGGTTGGTTCAGATACGAATCCAACCGGGCCCTCGGAGCGGAAACACTCGTAACTTGAGCTCCGGACATCCGATTGACGTGCCGTCGACTTTGTTGGATTCCTCTAGTGAGAAGAATCATTTGGCTTACTCTGCTCGAGGTCTGGATGCCATCGGAGTGCGGTCGAGTTGGTTGGCTCAAGAAACCAACCGGGCCCTGGAACGAAATAGCCAATAACATACAGACCGGGCGTCCGATTAACGCGCCGTTTGTCTCGTTGTTTTCCTCTTGATGAGACGGAACTTTTGGCATACTTCGCCCGAGTTTTGGTTGCTGTTGGATAATGTCCGGGTTGGATTGTACCTGAAATCCAACTGGGGCCCTGGAACGGAAAAGCTGATATCATTCAGACCAGACGTCCGTTTGAAGAAACGTAAGCGGCGTTGGTGATCAGGTTGAGAAATGGTCCATATGAGAATACTCTATGAGTGTTCGGGGTATAGTTGAGTTACTGTCGGATTGGTTTGCACATAAAACCAACCGGGCCCCTGGAATGAAAAGGCTAATAACTCACAGACCGGGCGTCCGATTGACGCGCCGTCTATTGCGTTGAGACCCCTATGACGAGGCGGTACTTTGAGATACTTCTTCATGGGACTTAGTGATACTTGGAGTATCGTCTTATAACTCGTGGAGCGGACCCTCCCGAAGAAGAGTGTACGGAGTACAGAGACCGTGTAGCCGGCTGAGACCTGTCGACTGCTTGACCGACTTGACTTGGAGTGAGTCGACTAGCCCAGTGGACGGAGCGCCCGGTATTTGGTGATAGACCCACGGCGGACGGAGCGCCTGGTAGTTGGCCGCAGACCCACAGTAATCGACAGGAGATGTACCTCTAAAGGCTATTAGGGGGAGCACCCGGTATTTGGCGACTGACCCACAGCGGACGGAGCGCCCGATAGTTGGCCGCAAACCCGCAGTACTCAATAGTAGGAGTACCTCAGCAGTCTTCGTTTAGTGAGAAGTACCTCAGAGACATGAGAGGACCACTGTACACTCCAGAGATGGGGCTCTTCAGCAGTTATGGTTTCGATAATGAAAATACTGGTTTGAGGTGAGACTTTTGACCTTTGTGTTTACCTCATGATTGAGATGGGTCACTTGATAACTTAGGTATATGTATGGGCATATACCTGGGTAGTGGTTATCCGTTGATTTCATAATCTTTGTGTTACCTCATGATTGAGATGGGTTACTTTATAAATTAGGTATATGTATGGGCATATACCTAAGTAGGGGTTATCTGTTGATATCTTCTTTGTGGTTATCCTTGTTGGTTTTAGTGAGACCTTGAGGGTCTCGGGGTCCCTACTGAGTATCGTTATACTCACCCCTGCATGGGCTATGCCCGCACCTCGTTGTGTTGGTTGCAGACGATGGGCAGTGCTGACAGAGGCCGAGTGTTCGAGGACTGGACGGTACCCGGAGGCGGACTACACGACGAGTCAGTATCTGGAGGAGGAATTCACGGCGAGACGACACACGGTGGAGGTTGACGGGCGAGAATGTTGAGGAGACTATCTGTACCTACCCTTCAGGTAGGAACTGTGGTGGATGATCCAGGAGATGCGCTATCTGTACCTACCCTTCAGGTAGGATCCGAGGAGGATGACCCAGGAGCTGCTTCCTTCTTCCAGTTATTTGTCTTTTTTCTGTTGTACTTTGTTCAGTTGTAGTTGTACTTTTACATTGGGTTTGTATTCTGGCCCATTTTCCTTTCAGCACTTCTCTTGTACTTAGTGTTTTACTTCCGCTTGTACTCTGTAGTGTTTATTTACTTTTATAAAGACAATTCCTTCCCAGTTATCGGGATTTATGCCTTTGGTGCTAGTCTCCAGCCCCTGGCCTATGGAAGGCGGGCTTGGGGTAGTCACGGCACGAGCCTCGAGGACGGGTCATGACAAATTGGTATCAGAGGAGTCGGTTCTACCGCAGAACATATAACTCTGATATTTTCTTTCTGTGAAGCAATAGTGTTAAGAGTATCGAGTGTGGTTTTCAGTTCAGGGAGTCCAGTGTTGGTGCGGGCGGCCGACATATCCATACACCAGGACCATGACAACTGATTTCTGACTTGTGCACGAAAACACTGATTGCGTGTGTGTTTCCAGAAGTTTTATTTGAATATCAGCTCAGACCAGGTCAGATCACCAGGTATAAATCGTTTGACCGTGTCACGTTGTTCCTTTCAGGATGCCTCCCCGTGGACGACCAGCTAGAGCCCCGAGATTGGTTCGTACTGACAGCCCGCCGAGCGACGTGGCATCATTACAGGGCCCTTTTCCAGTTGAGGCACCAGCGGAGGCACCAGCGGTACTACTACCCGTTGGGACACCGATGCCACCAGCCCCAGCAGCAGAGGGTGCACGTCGCTTGAGCGCACTGCACGAGTTCTAGCGCTAGAAGCCACCCAGGTTCCAGGGAGGGACAGACCTGCAGGCGGCTGAGGATTGGCTGTAGGCTGTGGTGAGAGTCATCAGGCTAGTGGGGATGCCGACAGACTTCATGGTGATCCTTGTTGCCAGCCTTCTTTAGGAAGCAGCAGGCAGATAGTGGAGCCTGATGCTCCAGATTCATGACGAGGCGACACTTATTTGGGTAGACTTCGAGAGCTTGTTCTGAGAAGAGTTTGTACCGGCCACCCTTCGATCGGTGCGTATTCAGGAGCTACTCTAGCTGCGGCAGGGCAGCATGACAGTGGCACAATATTCAGCGAGGTTCACAGACCTCTCGCGCTACTCCACAAATATGGTACGGGACCCGTTCTTCAGGGCCCGAACCTTCGAGAGGGGGATCGGGCGGTAGATTATAGATTCTGTTGTTTCTCACAGCATTCCGACCCAGACATGGGTGTTGGAGAGAGACCTCTTAGTGGAGAGTTTCCTTTCTGAGCATTCTCTAGCAGCACGACCCACCACTAGCCGGCTTGCGGCAGAGTCTTCTGCAGTAGACAGTAGTGAGATGACGCAGAGGTCCAAGAGGACCAGGCCTACCGGTGGCCGACTGCACGACTCAGGTTCAGTTGTGCCGGGGAAACGGGGTGGAGTCAGATCCAGTCGTGCTGCGAGTGGTCAGTGTTACTCCTGAGGTGGGATTGGTCACATGGCACATGACTGCCCGACCCGCCATGCAGATGACCATCGGTTAAATGAAGAACCTCCCAGCCAGAGGCAGAGGTTCGATCAGGGCAGACTGCAAGGAGCAGGCGTCCATGGAAGAGGAGCTGGTCGTGCAGCTGGAGGTGGAAGACGCTTCGGGGTGTTGCCACCCCCACCACTAGGAGGCCCACCCCGACTGTAGGGGACATGAGGACATGGGAGAGCTCAGCTTCAAGTAGATGAGGCATACTGACATGGAGCTCCGGATGCAGATGGACAAGAGAGGGACTAGCTTTCGACCTGGAGGCTATTGATCCTGTTGCTTCTAGTTTTGTTGATGTTTGTCTGTAGTTGCTTTTTTGTCTTTGTACTATGAGCTTCAATAATGAAAAGACACTTATCTTTGTAAATTTTGATTTCCTGTCCTTTTTGTTGGTTGATACTGAGTGGTCCCAGTTAAGACTGTTGACTTGACCCTCACTTTATAGATTTATACTAGAGGAGACCTAGTGACCTCACACTGATGCCGACAGTGTGACTCGACCCTTGGAGGCGATAGTGACAGTTGGATCTCTTGGTAGTTACGTCGAGGCCTTACGACGTCATCCATAGCATGAATGCATCATTTATGTCAGGATTGACCGTAGGAGGCAATGAATGTGGTTCATCCAGGGGATGAGACCGGATTTCTCTTATCGGAAAAGAAGAAATCACTGCAGCTCTTATGAGACTAGAGAAGGTCCAGGTCATCCAAGAGTGGATGAAGACAACACAGGGCCGATAGAAGCCTTATGCTGATAGGACTTGGAGGACTCTAGAGTTCGAGGATGACCATCACGTCCTTATACGGGTCTCACCTCGATGAGTTTTACGGAGATGTGGCCAGGGAGGCAAGTTATCTCCAAGGTTCAATGGACCTTTCTAGGTCCTCAGCTGGTTAGGTGAGGTGGTTTACCGCTTGACCCATCCACCTCAGTTGCACTAGGTGCACGACGTTTTCCAGGTATCTCAACTGAGGAGCTGGACAATGGCGATGGGGTTACTTCCACAGAGGTTCTAGTGGGGATCAAGGATTGACAGGACCAGATCCTACGAGGACGATCGATTCCTCTGGTGCACTTTCTCTGGCAGTACGGGAAACTCCGGGTGAGCACATCGGCGCGGAAGGCTCAGATGCATGCTCTGTACCGCTTTTGTAACCATAGTTTGTGTTAAAGCTTTACGAGGACGTAAAGCACTGAGGTGGGAGTAATTTAAAGACCCGTAAAATTCAAAAGAAATTTTTTCTAAATTTTCTTTGGGATTTTACAAGAGCGCGGTTTCTGACGGCACCTGATTCTGAGGACCGGTGTGCCCGGAATAATTTTTCGAAATTTGGCTCGGGTACGTTCAGTGAACGAACGAGCGGGAATTTCTAACTTTTGTACTGGTGCCCGGAATCATTTCTCGATGTTTGCCTCAGGTACTTTCAGTGAATGAACGAGCATGAATTTATAACTTTTGAACCGGTACCCGGAATCGAATTCCGAGGGCACCGATGGAACCGCAATGCCGGTAATTGCTTAGAAACTCCTGTTCCAGATTTGCGTTTACACGAGTGTTGATAATAAAAATTGTGGAAGTTTATTTTATAATTACAGTAAAATTTTTATTATTTTACTCTAAATTTTAGTTCTTGATGGATGTTGGGTAACCACCCGACCTCCCTTGGGAGGTTATGAGGGTGGTGGGGCCCACACGAACCCCACCCCTTCATATCCTCTAAAACCCCCCTCAACTCCCACTTTAATTTTGTTAACTTAAGTTATAACCTATGACATAAATGTTATGAGTTTAATGAGGTGAGTTTTTTGTGGTTATTTAATTTCAAACTCTTGAAATTCCAATGTGTTGTTTTGTTAATAAAATAAGAAAGAGTCTTATTTTTTTTGTTAGAGTTTTGTCACCTTGAGAGAATTGGGGAAGCGGTCTTCTTCTTCTTCAACCTCGACAAAGAACGTGAAGAACACCATTCTTAAACGAAGAACTTTTCCGCCGAAGAACACGGTTCTTCCGCGATGCCGTATCCACAACGTGACGTTCTTCTTCCGTGTCGTCTCTTCTGCGACGGTTTCCCGCGACGAAATTGCCGTCAACGACTTCAAATCCTCGGTTCGCGACGTAGACGTTCTTTTCCCACGATGCCTGACCTCCGCGACGCTCGTCTTCCACGACACGTTGACGAACACCGTTCCTGATCTGAATTAGGGGATTATTTTATTTAATTATTTCCGTTGATGATTCTAGTTTATCGATTATCATGGATTTTCAACTAGATGATATTGATTAACGAGAGGGGGGCCGGACCGAACAAACACGGCTGAAGCCCCCTCCAATGCTCATGTTTGTTTCTTTGCGGATGGAATGGGATGGCGTGGTGCCATCGCACCACGCTGGAATCACACAGAAAGTATTACGTGAAGCCGTCGTGCCTCGCCATGGAAAGAAGTCTAAGAACGCGACGTCGTCGCGCCGCGTCTAAGGAAATCGAAGGCACCGCGGCCGGAGCGGGACCGCGGCGAAGGGGAGCGGTGCCGTCGCACCGCGCCGGACATCAAGGGCCGCAGCCTGTTCTGGGCCGCGGCGGAGCAAGGTGACCGGCGGCCGGACTGGGCCGCCGGTGTCGGCGAGGAAGGGGACCAGCCGTCGCCGGTCACGTGGAGGCCGGAACCGGCCGGCCAGGGCAGGCCGGCCAGACCGGTGTGCAACCGGGGGTTCAAACCCCCCGCCGGCTGGCCAAAACGGCCCCCCTTAATTGCGGGGGGCTGCGGTTACACAGGGGGGAAGCCCCCCCCCCCCCCCCCCCCCTTTGCCGAACGACTTAGCCAAAGCCGAGCCAGACAGCACGCTGGGTGCGCTGTCCCCAGCCAGACCGGCGTCCGGCCGGTCGGCCAGGTCGGGCCGCCCCGGGCCGCGCTGGGCCGGGCCGTGACAGGCTGAGCTGACCCTGTCTGGGGCGGGTCGACCCGGTTCGGGCCAACCAAGGGGTCTCGGGCCGGGTCGGTCCGGGTCCGAAACCCCCATTTTCGGACCGTTTGGGTACAATTTCCCATAACTCGGGCTATGGACCTCCGATCGACACGCCGTCAGTGGAGACAAAATCCTTGGGACGAGACAGTAGTTTCGGTATATCGCACTCAAGGTTTCGGAATACTTTCGGTCCGGCCGGGTTGGTTCGGATACGAAACAAACCGGGCACTCGGAGTGGAAACGCTCGTAACTTGAGCTGTGGACGTCCGATTGACGTGCTGTCGACTTTGTTGGATTCCTCCTAGTGAGAAGAATCTTTTGGCTTACTCCGCTCGAGGTTTGGATGCCATCGGAGTGCGGTGGGGTTGGTTCGCTCACGAAACCAATCGGGCCCCTGGAACGAAAAGTCCAATAACATACAGACCGAGCGTCTGATTGGCGTGCCGTCTGTCTCGTTGTTTGCCTCTTGATGAGACGGATCTTTTGGCATACTTCACCCAAGTTTTGGTTGTTGTTGGATAGTGGCCGGGTTGGATTGCACTCGAAATCCAACCGGGCCCCTGGAACGGAAAAGCTGATATCATTCAGACCAAACGTCCGTTTGACGAACCGTCAGTGGCGTTGGTGATCACGTTGAGAAACGGTCCCTATGAGAATACCCTATGAGTGTTCGGGGTATATTTGAGTTATGGCTGGATAGGTTCGCACATAAAACCAACAGGGCCCCTGGGACGAAAAGGCTAATAACTCACAGACTGAGCGTCTGATTGACGCACCGTCTATTACGTTGAGACCCCTATGATGAGGTGGTCCTTTGAGATACTTCTTCGTGGGACTTTGTGATACTTGGAGTATCGACCTATAGCTCGTGGAGCGGGCCCTCCCGGAGATGAGCGTACGGAGTACGGAGACCGTGTACCCGGCTGAGACCTGACGACTTCTTGACCGACTCGACTTGGAGTGAGTCGACTAGCCCAGTGGACGGAGCGCCCAGTATTTGGTGACAGACCCACGGCGGACAGAACGCCTGGTAGTTGGCCGCAGACCCGTGGTACTCGACAGGAGGAGTACCCCTGTAGGCTATTAGGGGGATCACCCAGTATTTTGCGACTGACCCACAGCGGACGGAGCACCCGGTAGTTGGCTGCAAACCCACATTACTCGACAGGAGGAGTACCTCAGCAGTCTTAGGTTAGTGAGTAGTACCTCGGAGACGTGACAGGACCACTGTACACTCCAGAGACGGGTCTCTTCAGCAGTTACGGTTTCGATAATGAAAATCATAGTTTGAGCTGAGACTTTTGACCTTTGTGTTTACCTCATGATTGAGATGGATCACTTGATAACTTAGGTATATGTATGGGTATATACCTGGGTAGTGGTTATCCGTTGGTTTCATAATAATTGTGTTACCTCATGATTGAGATGGGTTACTTGATAACTTAGGTATATATATGGGAATATACCTAAGTAGGGGTTATCTGTTGAGATCTTCTTTGTGGTTATCCTTGTTGTTTTTAGTGAGACCTTGAGGGTCTTGGGGTCCCTACGAAGTATCGTTATACTCACCCCTGCACGGGCTATGACCACACCTCGTTGTGTTGGTTGTAGACGACGGGCAGTGCTGACAGAGGCCGAGTGTTCAAGAACTGGACGGTACCCGGAGGTGGACTACACGACGAGTCAATATCTGGAGGAGGACTTCACGGCGAGACGACACACGGAGGAGGTTGACGGGCGAGAATTTTGATGAGACTATCTATACCTACCCTTCAGGTAGGAACCGTGGTGGATGATCCAGGAGCTGCGCCATCTGTACCTACCCTTCAGGTAGGATCTGAGGAGGACGACCCAGGAGCAGCTTCCTTCTTCCAGCTGTTTGTCTTTTTGCTGTTGTACTTTGTTCAGTTGTAGTTGTACTTTTACTTTGGGTTTGTATTCTGGCCCATTTACCTTTCAGCACTTCTCTTGTACTTCGTTTTTTTACTTCCGCGTGTACTTTGTAGTGTTTCTTTACTTTTATAAAGGCAATGCCTTCCCAGTTATCGGGATTTACGCCTTTGGTGCTAGTCGCTAGCCCCTGGCCTATGGAAGGCGGGCTTGGGGTAGTCACAGCATGGGCCTCGAGGACAGGTCATGACAGTCCATGTGATCATGTTCAGTTCTAGGGATCACATGTGGTTATAGATTAAAATATGATATTCAAACCACAAATGAAATGATGATCCATTCATCAATTTCGATGTCTTCTTCATTGTTCATTTTGAATAGATATGCATGTTGGTAACCGTGTTTTCTATGTTTGAAATATGATTGATGATCAGGGTTTCTTCCTGTTTGATTCATAAATTCTGTTTTTAAACATTTGAAGTGATTTTTCCAAGCATGTGGTTCAGTGTTTGAGTGATTAATTTTCATCGTCATTGTGTACAACAAATTTTCTGTTTCTGGTATAGAGTTTTTTTATTTAATATAATCAGTTTTAATGTCAAATGTCTATGGTTTAAAAATGATTCATCATATGTTGTAAATTTATTGGCTGTAGTGATTAAATAAGAATATATTTTTCATCTATGAATCTCATTCAATAAGGTGTCGATCAGTTAGGTTTTCAATTTATTTGATAGATGGAAGTATATATGAATTTAATTTCATCATCAAAATTATATATCATCTATTGTTGATATAAATTTCCCATTTATATTCTATAAATGGGACCTCTTCCGATTTTGGTAACATGAAATGGATAAATCAACACACCACCCTTTAATCTTTAGTGAACAAAAGACTCACACAGACTATTTTCCTTTTTCAACCATTAAGGTAAAAAGGAAGTGATTATTTCAAAATTATGATTTTATGGTATTGTGTGTAAGGGAATTATTTCAATCATTTTACATTTTTTATACCTTTTATCTTATATTTGTGTAATGGAATTAAATTTTATTTTATGTGAATTACATTGAAAAAATAATTCAATAGAATAATTATTTTCATTAATTGTTAATTCATATTTTTTTCAACTAATGATTTATTTTATATAACATATATATTATTCAATATATTCTATTTGTTAAAGTTAAAAAGAGATTCCATATTTATTTACATGTTGAAAATATCATTATTTATATATTTTATGAAATTATTAATTTTTAAATAAAAATATTGATCCTCAATATTTTTCTTCACATAAAATAAAAGTATTAAATTTATTGATATCATTTTATGATTATTATTTCAAATTATAAATCCTATCAATTACGTGTGAAATTTATTTATAAATAACAGGATGTCATATTTTGAAATAACCATTATCTGTAATATCATGACATTTCATGCACATATTGGTATATTTCATTACATATTCTTTTATGTATGTAAAAAAATTAAAAAAATTATAATAAATGAAAGATAAATAAATTTTCATTCCATGTATTCATATTGATTACTTAATGTAATGAAGTGTGGTTTCTTTATTATACATGAGAGATTTATTAATGAATTTAATTTTTTTATTATGTAATTTTTTTTTAAAGAAAATAACCTTTGAAAATATGTTATTATGTGAAGGCATGTTATACAATTTTCTTAATAATTTTCTCTTGAAAATTATAAATATTCTTGGGAATTGGCGTGGGGTTCCCATACCTCAAGCGGGTAGACCAATGATATCATGCATTGTTTCTAGTGGTCGTGTTTTTTAATGCCTTCTTATATTCTTCCAAAAAAATACTTGATTATTTTAAAATTTATTTTAATGAATTACTATTTTCTAGGAATTTAATAATTGACAATAGAATATGTGTTTTAATTAATATATAAATGATATTTTCAAAATAATTGAAAAATGTTTTTGGTATAATTATTCTAAAAAAAACCATAAGAAGTATTTCTATTGTTTTGAAACCCCTTACTGTGAAATTGAATTCCCATACCATTATTTTAATATGGTTTTCAAAAGAATCTTAGATTTTATTTGTCAAATATCATTACATTTTTAGTTAGCGCATACCAAAGTATAATAGGTATTTGTATTATTTGTGTTCAACTCTGATTAATGTAAAGAGTTGTTAAATCCTCAAGAAAATATATTTGTAATATGTCCTCAATTTCATAAACCACTGTGTATTTTTATGTTATATTTTTTAAAACAGATAGAAAACATGGTTTTAGAACTGAACCCATAAGTGTGGGTTCTGGGCCTTAAAATTATTATAACAGGAATAGTCTATATAAATTTGGAGATTAAGTTTTTTCTTTTTGGGAAATAAAAATATAGGGGATAAATTTTTGTATATCCCCTTAGAAGTCTGGTTGTTCTAATTTTGAAGATTAAAATTTAGAATTTTATTGTGTCAGGTGAATGAATTTCCAGGGTTCAATTCATTTAAGGGGAGATAATGTAACATCCCAAAAAATTAAAATCTAATATATATATATATATATACTTGATCATTTTTATCAAATTGATTAATTTATAGACAAAATAATTTTTTTATTAGTTAAATTTTATATTTAAAATTATATAGAATGGATTTAAGTTATATAAAAATGTAGATTTTATGAAATTTATACTTTATTATATTACTATTTTAAATTTTAAATTTTAAATAATAATTTTATATATGGAGTCATATTTTGTTTGATTTTTTGTTTAATGAATTAATTTTATTATTTGGAATTATGTGTTTAATAAAAATGTTGAATATAACAATTAATCCTAATATTATTTAAATAATTGAATTTATATATAATTATATTATGAAAAAGTATTAATAAAATAAAATAATTTAGTATTGTGGATGATTTGAGAGTTATATATATATATGAGTATTATTTTATAGATTAATTTTTTATTATATATTTTTATGGAATTATTAAATAAATTATTGTAGTCGTATAATTATTTATAAAAATATGAATTATAAATATAATTTGTATTTGAGTAATGTTAAACTAATATTATATTATTATTTAATGTAAATAAATTATAATAATAAATCATCAGTAATTAAAAAGTGAATGAAATAAAAATTAATGAACTAAATTGTGAACATGGTTTTGGAGAAATTATAACGATGTTTGAGGGAAAATCATTCGAGCGATGAAGGTAATGAGTTGAGGGATTTATGCCCCCAAGAGAAACTGTGGTTGAGGAAGTAGTGTCCGAGTAGAATCATGGTTCGATCATGGGTATGGAGGCCTCTAGATCTCTCAGCTACCAACAAAGGCTTTTGATTAATGATAAAACACCAAAAATTGTTATAATGTTTATTTTTAGGGTTCTAGTGTGGTTGGAGGTTTGGATAATAGATTAAAACCGTTAAGGAGAAGATGATCAATTCATCATTGTCAATTTCATCTTCCTTGTTAGTGTTTAACTGATCTGCATGTTTGTCAGTTCATTTGTAAGGAGCACAATAGGGTTGATGATATAATATTATACCCACATGAATTATATAGGCTTGTTTTAAATATCTGAAATGATTTTTTAATCATATGATTTAGATTGGTTTTAATTTATTTCTGTTCACATTGTGTTCAATCAATTATCTAGTTTTGGTTTAGAGTTACATGATTTATCTCCTTCAACATTTAATGTTTATAATTTTTGGTTTTACAGTTCATCATCATATGTGCTCCTTGGATTTTCCACTGTGATTAAATATATAATTATTTATCACATACTAATCTCATAAAATATGATTCAATTCATATAGGTTTGTTTATTTTTGATGAATGGAAGTATATATATATATATATATATATATATAATTTATTTATCACAATTAATCCACCAATTTAATTGATACATGTTTTCCATTAATATTCTATAAATTAGTAGCCATCCACTTTTGTTTAAACAAATGTAACAACCTACACACCACCCTCTCACGTTGGATGAACTGAAGACACATATGGAAAATTTCACATTTTCGACCATTAAGGGTAGGAGACAATTTTTTATTTTAATATTATGATTTTAAAGTAATTTTATGTATGTTATTCCTTATATTTATTTTTCAACTAATTACACTTTCCAAATTATGGTTGTGTAAGGGAATTTACAATTATTTTATTTTATTTAAATTGAAAATTAAAATTAATTTGAATTATTAATTTCATTTAAGTGTTTATTCAAATTTCTTTTAGCTAATAATTTATTTCAAAAACATATATGTTATGAATGATCTTATATTCTGAATATCCAAAAAGTGATATAATTGTAATTTACCTGATGAAAATATAGTCATTATTCTAGGTTATGAAATTATAATTATTCAAAGAAAAACAATGTCCCTCATTATTATTTTTTATGTCAAATTAAAAATTAAAAATTTATTGACATAATTTCATGTTTATTATCTTAAATAATTCACCCTGTCATTTTATTTCTGAAAATTAATAATACGTACATGGACTTCATAATAATAAAATACCATAATATATAATATAATAAAATTTCATTTATATACCATTTTATTTCATTATTGAATCATTTATGGCTGTATAATAAATAATTTGAGTTAAAATTAATATATGAATGGTAATTAAATTTTCCCACACTATATTCAGAGTAATTATTGAAATAAAAAAATTATCGTTGCACTATTCTGCAAGATAATTTTAATAAATAATGTAAGTGTTTGTGAACTTAATTCAATGTATTGAAATAAAATATCTAGTGAAAAAAATAAATTTTTAAATAATTATAAAACTATTTTTTGAATAATTGACTTTAGAATATTGTAAATATGATATAGAATATAAAACATATCCAATCCCACATGTTGGTATGCCCTTGATAACATTCAATGTCTCACATGGTCATGCTGTGTTTTTAAAATCATGATAATAGTTTTTTGAAAATCACTAGTTTATTTTCTTGCATAATTATCTTATATGAATTTAAGAATTTAGAAAAGAGTTTGGGTTTTAATTAATAATTCCATGATATTTTCAAAATAATTACATATGTATTTCTCGAAATGTTAGTTTATAAAAAAACATAAGAGGTATTTCAATGATTTTTAAACCATCTACTAGATAATTTAATATTTGTACTTTTATTTTAAATGTTTTTCAAAGGTTTCTTAGATGTTCCTTTAGATAGATTCTCTTTTTTAGTAGTGCATATGGAATAATTTTTTTAATTTTTTTAATTCTTGTTCAACTTTGATTAATTTAAGGTGTTGTCGAATCCTCTAAAACCTATACCGATAAATGTTACTCTATTATATAAAAAACTCTGTATTATTTAGTTATCTTTTTTAAAAATACTACAGAACAAATTTTTAGTACCGAATCTGAAAGCATGGGTTCATGGCGTTTTAATAATTTTTATGATACCCATTTCATCTCCATGTTTTTTTAATAATATAATTTCAATGAAACATGTTTCATTTCCACCTGTTATGATATAATTATTTATTTATTAAACTCATTTACTTTTCTTGTATTAGGATATTATTAATGTTTTATGATATTTTGGAGCACATATATATGGTTATTATTATGTGATTGGTTCACACAGAATTTTGTATCCCTATAATAAAATTGGTAAGGATAGATAACTCATGAGTAATGATGATATATATTAACCTAATTTAATGTTCACAATTTTATTTTTATTTTTATTTTCATTTCTATAAGTTTATGAAACTACCCGGTTATCGTTTCTATAATATTTATCATGTTACAAACTCATAAATTGATATGTCTGTTTGAGTTATCGATTTTATTATCATATCATAAGGACTAAACCTATTTAAATTTATAAATTTTCACAATGTAATAGCATATGGTTTTTCAAATTCACATATATATGTTATTCTCTCTTGGATTATGTAGTATGATTCATTTACTAGTAATGTATTATTATGTTCTATGATTTATTAAATGTATCTGTATAATATTCATTAAAATTCTATGTATGGTTTTAAAATATTGTGACCTTGTTATAATAACCATTGAATCATGTTTTCTGGATCTCTTACTCTTCATTACCCGTATTATGAATCAGATATCACCATCTATTATGATTCCTTCCAAATGGATATGAAGAAATTTTTTATGTATCGTATACCTATGAAATGTAATATTTCAAAAGGTATTAGTGGGTGATGTTGATGATATTCTGTGGAAAATTAATATTTAATATAAAATCTACCAAGAGAGTAAACCAATACATTACAGGCTGTGTATTTTTGAATTTTATTTAATATTAATCTAAAAATTGGAAATATTGTTATTTGAAAACGTTGTGACTCTATAGTTGGTTGCCAGAAATGTTTTAGTCATTCATTAGAGAGTAGGTTTAGAGAATTGTATCCTAATCAATAGGTATAAGTCAATGTATAATAAAATTTATTCAAATATTATTGATTTTTAGATAGAGTGGTCTCCCATAAATTTCATCCATGTCAGTATAATGTATGTTGATTTGGATCTAGAATAATTTTACCTAGGGGTAATAAATCTCAGAAGGGAGTAATATTATTTGAAATAGTAGTTAACATGTGGCGGATAATGGGACTTTATATAACCCTAGATTTAATCATCTGAGGGATATATTTTGGAGCATCACAAAATCATTCTAAATAATAATGAAATATTTTAATAGATGATGTCCAGGAGTGAACTAGGTTAGTCCTACTATTTCATAGATATAAAATAGTGTTATATTTTTAAAGAATATATAATTCTTTTTTTTGATATTGTTAATTTCAACTACTATTATTGTTACTAACACTATGTTTTTTGGTTTTTGACAATTTATGAAACCTAAAAGAATAATTTTAATAATGTATTTGATGGTCCCTGATAAAATAATTCTCATGAGAAAAAAATATCAATGATGGTGTGATTTAATATTGTGTGAATATTACCATATAATCTCTTTATATGTTAGTGGTAACAAAGATCAGGTTAAACATCTAAATTTATCTTTGATAGAGTAGCATTACATTGAATATTTTTTATAAAAACATCTACCCACCTTCTATAAGACTTTTGATCCATTGGGTTCTATGAAATTTATCAATTTGATGGAGATTATATTTTATTTTTATCAATGATCGAACCATGAAAAATTTATCCTCTCAATATATTAATTGGACGGATAAGTAGAACAATAAGGTAATGTTATTATTAGTACAAGGAAAGTGGATTAAATTTAATCCATGTAATAATATGCATCCAAGAGTATATTTTATCAACATTACTT
Organism: Viscum album; assembly: GCA_963277665.1. Taxonomy (NCBI): domain Eukaryota; kingdom Viridiplantae; phylum Streptophyta; class Magnoliopsida; order Santalales; family Viscaceae; genus Viscum; species Viscum album. Next base: position 1,510,006,226 of record OY728127.1, on the reverse strand, counting down.
AACTCTTATACTGATTAACAAAATGGAGAAAGGATTCATTATTCTTAAGAGTATGTGTGATAATCTATTGTTACCATAGAGAAATGATTTATAGCATATAGAAGATATAATTTGTGTTTAGTCATCATACATAAATTAAAAATTGATCAATTCATTATATTTTTTGACATGTATTCAAATGGATTTATTTATAAAGTACATTGGAAGATATGACGAAAATGTATGATGTGCACTCTAAGTATAAATGAATATAGAAACCCTCATCGGATTGGAGAAAATAAAAGGAAGTTCAACTAAATTAATTTCTTTTAATATTTCATTGCAATTTGATAATATAAAATGTTACTGAAGAAGAATGAATATTTTCTCAACAATTAATTTAATGTTTTTATCAAAATTATTTTCCATATAATATTATGATCTTAATATAGGATTATATGTCAATAGAAATTATTACAATGTTTTTATTTTTCAAATGATGGAACGATATCTTATATGGATTATATTTGGATGAAATGGTGTTTAAGAAACCCATTTTATTTCTGGCATTATGAAATGACAGATGATTTTTGTTTTAGTGGAACACGATAGAATGATTTCATTATGATTTTGGTGGGAATGGTATGTCCCTCCAATGAGTTGAGTGATTTATATATCATGAGATATACATGAATTGAGCAAATTATAAATCTAGTTCAGTAATATAGGGCTATAATGGAGTTTGAACTTTGCTCACCAATGGACTTTGTCAGCTATGGTGGTCTGGGAAATGAGTCTAGACTGATATTAAATTATTTTCTATGATTATGTGAATGAAAAAAACCCTCTCATAATATGTTTTTACATTTGGTATTATGTCTATTTGTTGTTATTAATTTTATCCAATGACATGATCTCACAAACATTCATATATAGGATAATGTGTCTGAATGTTATGTTTAGTGTCTTATGATAGTGAAATGATTGATATTTCCCTGGAATACAATTACTGATCATTTGAGATCACCCATTCGTATGTTTCTTTTCCTAAGGTCATGAGGAAGGGTATTACATAAAATATTCCAAAAAGGAGTCTTGTTATAAAGAAATAAGTGGGAGACAATATAGATGTTTTATGAAGTAGTTGTTTATATTTCCCAGTTTCAAAAGAAACTATATCTGCATGATAACATCATGGAATTATTATATTTTGTAATGAATATACATTAATTTTGAGGTAATATCAATGCTCGTAATGTTTGATTCGTTATAGGTTGTATCCGAAGAATGGTATAGTTAACCATTCGAAACTAAGATCATAGAGCCTTAGTAAGAACCCAATGGATATGTATAAGTATAGGTTACAATACTAGTGTTTTAAAAATTATAATTAACAACCTATGATAAAACATAAAGTGTCTGAAATTGAAATTTTATTATGGATTATTTTGGTTTTCCTGTTATAATTGATGTTTCTCACATTGTGCTTCTTGGTTTTAGTCAAAGGATGTAACCTGATGCAAACATGTTAACAAATAATGTGATGGGAATTGAAATGATTGTCCCCCTGAGAAACCCAATGTAATAGGATCTAGTATAGAAAATCATGTAGTTATGCTCACATAGCGTTATCAAGTTATGAATCATGTTGGACAACTAAATGAGAAATGTAGGGACCTGCATTCTGTTGATCCCCATATGAGGCAGTCCCACCATCAGTCAGTGGGTATTCTAATCAATCAGTGGACGAATAATGGGTCAGTACCATAGAGAAGATATCTTCAGTTCTACATTGTTCTAAACATGATAGTGTCATCTGTGATGTCTATTATTTGGAAGGTTAAGCTGATCAATGGTGGAATGATTTCATGAATATGAGGCAAAAAGATAAAATTGATTCCATAGAATGGGATGAGTTCTATAACATATTTTTCAATATGTAATTTCCTTGTATTCATTGAACAAATATGGATTCGGGGTTCCTTGAACTTATTCAACAGGATGAATAATCTGTTGGTACCTTCGAAGAAAATTATACAATACTTACATTTTAAACTTCTATATTTATTTTCCTACCTAAGTGTAAAATTTATTGATTCTTTAGTATATAAAAACCATGGCTCTAATGCGCATTGGCCCTAAGGGACTTTAATAACAATGATAAAATTGTTTGATGTGATCTCAAGGTTGAAAAGGATATTGGAGTAACCCATCTGTGATATGGGACTGATAAGAAAAGAATAAATTAGTGAAACAGAATATATAAAGACCACACTAAAAAAAGATGAGTTTTCACTTATGCTAAAATTGTAGAAAGAAACATGGTGATAATTTTTTAAAGGGACATTTAAATTTATTACGTGTGGAAAAATTGTCATCAACCAGTTGAATACCGATGTTATGGGTAAATATTTCCTAATGATGTGAATAGAGAAAATGGTACACAAAATAACCCTCTTAAACATCAATGGAACATGGGCAAGAAAATGGGAGAATTATACCAATAATTGACCTAATATAAGGGTTATTGGATATTATTTACGTTATTAAACATAATGGGAAAATAAAATGTAATCTCACATTAAAAAATTATTTATTATGTGAAGTATGATAATGAATTTGTGAATGGTTTACATACAATCCACTCTAATGTAGAAAATATTTTATTTGATTCTGGTTGAACCCACTCTTTTATTTAGGAAAATTATTCCAAGGGTATTTCCTTATTACCTTAGTATTTATATTTTGAGTAAGTTTTGATGACTTCTAATGCCACAACAGTTTCATCAAATGTTTATAATTCTTCTCCGGTTTATGTTTTTGAGAAAGGGTTTCCAAAAAATCTTGTTATCCTACCTCTGTTGTAATTGGATGTTATTCATGGTATGGATTTTATTTTTCTAAATATATCTCTTATAAATTTTCATGTAAGAGATATAATATTTTAGAACCTAGATCAATATATAATCATCATTGGATACAAGGATGAAGAAATGCTTCTAGAAGAAATTTTATCCATATTGTGGGTTTGGATTCCCAAAAATGAGGGTAATTGGTCTGAAATTGTTGGAGAGAAACTTAGGATTAGGAATACACATAATGTACGAGAGGTTGATTATATCTTTTTGATGGAATTGATAGGTCCTACACAAAATAATTTAGTTGAGTTTTCAATATAACTCATTACAGGTTTTATTCCGATTTCAGAGACACCTTATAAAATGGCCCTAATTCAGTTTCATGAATTGAAGGTGAAACTCCAATAGAATCTTGTTAAGATATTTTTACACCATAGTGTTTCACCATGGGGTGAACATTATTTGCTTGTTATAAATAATGATAGATCAACGAGACTAGACATTGATTATAGAGATCATAACAATATCACTATCAAGAACAATATCCTCTTCGCCACATTGATGACTTATCCAACCAACAACATGAAGCTCAATACATTTCCACGATTTATCTTCATTTAGGATATCATCAATTATGGGTCAAAAAAGAGGATATACCAATTAAAACATTCCATATAAGGTATGTAAACTATAAATTTATGGTGATTCATTTTGGTATTACTAAATCATCTGATATCATCATGTATAATATTAGTAAGGACTTTAAATATTATCTTGACCAGTTTGTGGTAGTCTTTATAGATGATATTCTTGTATATTAGAACAACATTGAAGAATATGAATACTACATGATAATTGTACTGAATAACATAAGAAAAGAGAGGATTTTTGATAATTTTACCAATTGTGATTTTGGGCTTTCAAAATTTTCATTTTAGGGTTGCATAATCTCAAGGGAGGCGATATATATCGACCATCACAAACAGAAGTTGTTGAATGTTGGATGAGATGAAGAAAAGTAACTGAGATATGATGTTTTCATGGTATAGAAAGAAATTATCAATGTTTTTTGAAATATGTTTCACAATTATCTAATCCACAAATATAGTTGACTCATAATGCAGTTATGTCCATATCAATAGAACAATCTGAATGGAATTTCAAAGATATGAAAAGAAGGTTAGACAGTGTACCTGTTATCACACTACCTTGTAGAGGAGAAAGGATTGTCATATATAGTGTTGTATCCAAGAATTAAATTTAATTTTTTATCATGAATGATGATATAGTGAAATCTCAGACCACAGAGTAGTCGAAATTCCATGAGAAAAATTATGCAACTCATGATTTGGAGTAAAATGTGGCAATATTTTTGTTTAAGATTTGGGTGCCTTATTTTTATGGTGAAATGTGAGATATTTATACTGATCATAAAGATATAATGTATATTTTTACATATAAGGACCCAAATATGTGACAAATAATAATATTGTCGTTGATTAATGATTACGACTGGTCAATACATTACCACCCTAGGAAAGAAAACAATTTTCCAGATGCTTGGAGTCTGCAAGACCATGCTAGACTATCTGTGATGAGGATCCCAAAAGATCCATTATTTATGTACTTTATATGGATGTGGAATGAAATTTTAATTTAATGTGAGAAATATTATCTTTGTCAAATGAATTTTTAACCACATATACTAGTGAAGATTTACGAGGCATGAAAAAAATATGTAGAGAGACAAAAGAAGGTTGGAAATGATCCTAAATTCAAGATGTATTATAATGAAATAATATGGTTCAAGAAACTATTTTTTATTAATCAAATTATTGAATTAAATACGGTGTTGTTATATGGGGCTCATAGATCTTCATTCAATATTCACCCAGGAAGAAAAAATATATACTAGGACCTAAAGATTATTTTAGGTGAGAAGGAAAGAAAATAGATGTCTCTGAATTTTCATCTGGATACTTGGATTTTCTGCAAGTTAAGGCTGAGAGACACATGTATATGATAATGTTAAAACCGTAACCCATACCAAAATAGAAGTGGGTGTACATCACTGTGTACATTTTTTTTCAGACTTTAGAAAAGATATAGAGGCAATTATTCTATCTCGTTTATAGTTGATCTCTTAATTATGTCAGCACAATACATTTCTATTTGAGAAGATTTCTCCCATGAGTAGCATTCCATGATATTGATAATTGATGTTTTAATATTGGATGGATTAAAAATCTATATTATATATTATTAGGATCTATGGTTTTTCTCGATGTTCTGGTGAAGACTTTAGTACGCTCTGGAATCTAGTTTATGTTTTAGCACTAGTTATCATCCTTATGTAGATGATCAGCATGATAAGAAAAATTCATACTTTGGAAGACATGTTGAGTTCTTTCTATATGTTTTTTAATGTTTTCTAGGATTAATACCTACATTTTGTGTACTTATTTTTACAACTATAGCATTATATCTCGTATTAAAATGGCTCCTACTGATTTCTCCTGTGGAGTTAAGTGCAGAACTCCAATATGCTGGGATGAAGTTTTGGGAAGAAAGATATTAGTGCATGATCTTGTTGATAAAATGGAAAGAATATCAGACCTTTTCACAACACATATAATCACCTAATAGTTGATAAAAAATATATGTTGAAATCCAAAGACAAGACCTATTGTTTGATGTGTTATAAGGTTTTTCAATGAATATATACATGGAAGAGAGTAATGAGTTTTGGAATGAAGGGAAAGCTAAGCCCAAGTTATATCAGACCTTTTTAAATTCTAGATTCTGTTGGGAATGTAGATAACATGTATTGCTATACATAGAATCTATCTCATGTTTATTAATTGTTCCATGTATCTGGCCTGAGAAAGTACGTAACTGATATTTGACATATACTAAGCTAATAAGCCATACATTTGGAGAAATAACATTCTTATAAATAAAAACATATAGAGATTATGTATCATAGTGAATTTTTTTATGAAATAATACGACTAACATTGTATATATTTTAGGGTGGAATGAAAAATATGGGGATCTACATGGGAAAATGGGGATATGATGACAGAGAGTTATCCTCATATTTTTTTAGCAAGTGACAAATTTTGATGGTGAAATTCATTTTAAGTGTGGATGAATGTATCAAATAGTTGTTTTTATGAAATTTTTTATCTAAATAATTTTTATTATTAAATTTCATGTATTGCATGAAACTTTGATTTTAATATAACCACAACATTTCCATAGTATTCAATTAACATTATTTCATAACCATTACTTTGTGGGAAAAGCATAACTAACTTCTGAAAATTCATTGTGAATTCACCAGCTATATATTATTTGTGAAAAATATAAAATTGATATTTATATATTTGAGAGAATTAATATTGGTAAGGAATTAAATGAAATAATTATTGTATATACTTAATAAAATATTTTTAAATATTCATTCAATGGATATTTTAATAATTTGTTGTGAATAAACCCTATTTTTTCTATAAAAACTTATATTTTTTAAAATGTAATTTTACACCTTTGAATGGAGAACCCCTTTTTAATTAATACTTTAACACACTAATAATTATTATATTTCAATATAAAAATATTCTTTTAAATTAGTATATTACTATTTTTATTTAGACTTATTTCAGATATTATTTTGATAACATTCATGTTTTTATGAATAACAAATCTACAAAAAATATGATGTGAAAATAAAATTTTTAATTAGAATAAATTACATGGGAAAATTATAATATAGTATTTTATTAATGTATAAATAGAATATATTTTTATCAGTCAATATAATTTATGAAATATTCTTTAATTTTACATTCAATATATATGTAAAAACATTTCAATCTATTCAAATGTTTTTACTTCTAAAAAGATGTTCTCTTATTCCAAAAACATGATTGATTTTAAAATAACTTTTAAAACTTCTATAATTTGTTTTTTTAAATCACTCCATATTTTTAATTGTTAGGACTAAATTATGTTAATAGGTTAAATTTATTTTTTGGATATTATGAATCATTGAATTATTAAATTTTTAATAACTGTAATTATGGATAAATTGGGAATTACTGGTAAAAATAATATTAAAAAAATATCTTCAAACTTGTAAAAATCAAATCGGATGACTAAATTATACCATTATAATCTATTTTTCATAATTTAATCACATATCGGGCACATTTCCATGAATATGACTTTAATTTAATATGAATTAATTAATGTGACAAAATGTCAAAATCTCAATTTTATATATGTATATTAATTTTAAAATAATGATAACCAGGACAAAATATCAACTATATATAGTGTATGTAATGATAAAAGAATTAAATAAATTATATTAATTTATTTATAATTATTATAAAGTAAATAATTACCATTAAGGATGACATAATAATGGCGTGAAAATTATTTTATTAATAAAAATATAACCCAAATTATATTAAAAATATTAAATTAAATACAATTTTAATTAATCAATATTATCCATTAATTTTATAGATTATTACGACATGTTTCAATTGTATAAATGTTTTTTGTTAGAAGTTATATTAATTCTGGATTTTATTAAAAATCATGTAAATCAATGGTGCCAAAAATGACACAATTGAATTTATATAAAAATGAAATGTTATTATATTATTTATAAATCATAAAAATAATTTAAAAACTAAAATTGAAATTTATAAGGTCTAAAATTTTATAAAATATCTATTTATTTCCAATTGATACCATATACATAAAAAAATTAACAATTAACAATTTTGAATGTTATATCCACAATTAAAATTAAATAGATTAAGAAAGGATAAATCAAAATTATAATGTTGAAAATAAAATAAAAACATATATAATGAATATTGGTTGAGATTATTTAGACCAATAGACCTCTTACATTCAAAATAATCTAATTTGGTGCTATTTTAATTTAAAAATTAATAATTATAATTTTACTAGTTTTAGTTTTTCCAATGGTGCCCCTCCCCTCTCTTATAAATGGGAACTTCTCCATATATATTAATAAAAAGTATAAATCATTTTTTCTCAGCCATACACAAACCATTTCCACTTCCAACATCCCTAAAATTATCCTAGATGTCACACATTTGGTAGAATGTCATCCTATGGAGGTGTTTTGGGAAAGTCAAAAGGATATACTCGAAAAGGGGTTAAATGTTTTATAACATCTTTCAAAATACATTCCATTTCTACTTCTTCATAATATGTTGTTTCATAATGAAGTAATAAATACATTATCTAAGACATTATGATATGTTTTTATAGTTTTGGGAAAACCTTATGCATATTTTTATCCATCATACGAATAATAATAAAACCATCCATGAGTAAATAAGGCTTACTGTCTCCATGCCATGCTATAATTTGTTATTAAAAAATACATTATTTGGATGGGTATAATGATGAGTATAATGGATCTAAATAATAGGTATAACATGAAAAAAATGCTATATAATTAATATACCATCCAATTTAATACTATTTAACCATTTGGTGAATGATATCATCGCTCATGCGTACATATGACCAATCGTCTCCACAATATGATATGATAAACTCTAAATGATAATCATTTAGCATCTATTATATACATGAATTAAATGAATAAATATTATAAATATAATATTAATATCATTATGTAAATGTTATAACTATAACCTAATAAGTGTAATATTAGCTTATCCGACAAGACATGTATAAGAACATAATACAATTAATATCTGAATAACTGCTGATAATGAGAAGTTAAAAAGAAACTAATGATAATATATTCACATATAAAATATAAAAGTATATTATGTTTCATTGATAAGTATATAACATTATCTAAATCACTATACATGTGATTCAGACAGAAACAAATGATATCCCACATAATGTAATGGTTAATTTTAGAATCTTTTTATTACTTGAGAATGGCTATACAAGAGTATTAACTAGGGTATAGTTATCATCCACATCTATTTTTACTAAATATGTAATATTATGTTAATTATTATAAAATATTTTAAAGAAAATTTGAACCATATGAAAATTTTTATTAAATGGTATGAAATTAATCTTTTGGCATTTTTTATATGAGGTATTTTTTTTCTTTTCCACCAAAAGATTGAGGAGACTGTTTTTATCATATAAGAAATGAACATATTTTTACATCAATATAACATCTCATTTACATGATGAATACATCACACGATTTCTTTTTTATTTTCAATTAAACACATTTCTATTAAAATTGAGAAAATTTTTGATAAATGAAAATATTTTTTAAGAAGAAATTATGTTTTCAACAAGAAGTAAGATCAATTGTTTAATCAACATAATTTCCCATTAATATGGCTCTATTTAAATAGGACTATATTTATATCCCAGTTCTTAATTTTATTTTAAATTTTAAAATATAAATTTATATTTAATATGGATTATTTTGTGATAGATTCATATTTAAGGAACCCATTTTATTTCACATGTTATTATATGAGGAATAATTTATGTTTTTGTGGAATGTGTTTGAATCATTTAATTATGATATTTCAGGGACCTATATCTCCCTAATATGTATTGGTTAATGGTTTATATCTCTTGAGATAGACATGACTGGAATGGAAATTAAATCTACTTTAGTAATATAGTGTTGTAATGACAAGTAAACCTGATTCTGTGTTGGAAATTGTCTGCTATGATGGTCTTGGAAATAATCATTGAATAATATAAAATGAATTTATATGATTATGTTTATTCCAAAAAACATCAGGTCTTATGTTTTCACTTTTGATATTATGTTCATTAATTCTTATGAAACTATATCCCATGACACAATATCATTATTTTTATATGATGGATAAGAATTTAAATGTTCTCTTCATATGTCTTATGATTTCGATATGATTGATATTTCCATTTTATATCCTAACTGAGAATTTTATCTCACAATTTCATATGTTTATTTTCCCTAGGTTAGGAATATGGGTATTAAGTAAGATATGTCAAAAATAAGTATAATAATGAAGAAATAAGAAGGAGAAATGTAGATGATTTATGAACCCACTTTTTATTTTACCGAGTTTCTAAAGACACTATACCTATAGGTTTGTGTCAAGTATTTATTATATTTTGTAATGAATATGCTACAATTTTGATGTATTATCAACGTATGTGAAGTACGGGACATCATACTCTTTGAGCTCATAGGACCTGGACAGCCATGTGGAGCTTGGGGGATGGTCCCGAGGAACTCCTTATGATGGTGGTGTGATTGGAATATGGTATCCTACCATATGGAGAAGTCACCCATTGATGCTGGTTTCCATTTTGTGAATCTTCTATACTTTTCATATTTCATGGATTTTTTTTTTCAAAGGATAATTTATAGAATTCTGAAAATTTGAATTTAAAATGGTAATGGTTTTGTTTATGTAAGTTTAAAATGGATTTTTATAACTTATTTTACCAAATTTCTAAATGATTTTACTTTAAAAAATGAATTTCTTGGGATAAAACAATAATTGTTTTAAATTGGATGTGATTGTTTGAAAATAAAATTTGAAGTTTGAAAATGGTTTTTAATATGCGTTTAGTGAAGATTGTGATGTTTTATAAATTTTTAATATCAGTAAAAATTTTTAAATGGGATATATGTTGTACTGAAATGGATTTTTAATTGATTGATTGCTATTTTTCAACAATTGTTTTTTGAGTTTTGAAATCAGTTTTGAGTTTTTTTCGGTAGAGATTTTTGAAATGAATCATGGTGTGTTTTGAAATTGTCATGTGGGTTGAATGCATGGTTTTTAAAGATGCAAAAGTATTGTTTTAATATTTGGTAATGTTTTGGGTGACCATATGAATTGGGATGTAAAAGAGATTGAATGGATGGCCAGAATGGCATAAGAATGTACATGTGTGATACTCTATGGGATTCCATCGACAAGTGTATAACTCACATATCATATTTTAATCCAATTGTCAATTCCTTTTATAGATTTTGTGTGTTGTGGTTTTTTGTGGAATGAGAAAGAGATATTCTGTTTGGGTGTTATGGAATCCTGACTGTGAGGAAGGATATGCTCCAATTATCAGGGCTCTAGCCATAGGTCTCAGAGTGAAGATGGCACATAGTTCGGAGAACCCAAGTGGTGTAAAAGGCCTTTGTGTAATCTATGTCCTTAATGAAGATGATAGAGGTAGTTCAAGCCTCCTATGTATATATCCTAGGATAAATGGTATTTTTTGGTCGAAAATGGTGTGGGCACCTAATTTCCATGTTGTGACCCATTAAAGAGTGCATATTTTCCTTAGCTAGGGGAGGTTTAGTCTTTTCGTCTTTTTAAAATCTCTCTGGTTATATCCAACAGAGGGTCAGTTCCCCATTGTATGGACCTAGTGTGGCCTATATTTGTGATTCATCTGTTTCCAAGTTGTGGTTATTTGTGGTATTGTATTGTTATAATCTTGTCCTTTTTTCTCTTCATTCCCAGTTTGACGGGTCCTTCCTTCTCTTCCCCTTGTGGTGGTAATTTTTTGTTTCTTGTGGGAAGGTCCTCAATTATTCATGATCCTGGTTGCTCTTATGGTGATAATACCCACTATAGGTCTCGATAGAATTCCTCATAATGTACAAAGGTTAACCAATCTCTTATGGTGGGGAGACTTCTCAGGCCTACCCCTCGTGGGTATCGTAGTTTAGTCTTCATTTGCGCCTTGTGCGGTGGTTCATTTCCTGCTGTGGGGAGTCCTTTTGGGTCACCCCATGTTGATTTCCTGGTTCCATTATTGGTATCATTCTGGTGGTGCATGGTTTCTTATGAAACCTATAAATTATACATTCTTCATTTGGATGAATTATGTAATGGGATTGTCCCTAGTATTTTGTTATGTAATGTTATAGGGGGGCATGTGATACGGGGTTTTGAGTTCGTTAATTTTCGAGGGAATATTTTATGAGTTCATCTCAACAATGCTTAAGGAGTTAGTTTTTGGGGTTTGATCTGTTGTCTTGAAATTCCTATCACTATTTTTGGACCAGTCAACTGGTGGAGTATATTTTTGTGGGATTGTGTCACTTAGCTGAGAGTTCATTCAGTTTCCCATGTTCATTTTATTAGATCATCATTTTTTGTGGTAATGTTGTAATCCATTTGTTGTGGTTCATTTCAAATCTCCTTGATTTTTAATGGATTAGTTTTATTTTCATTTTGTATAAGCCTTGGAATGAATTTATAGTTAAAAGAAAGAATTATTATGGGGAGAATGGTCACATTCTTGTTTTTGAATTCATTTTCCATCCAGGTTCAGACCTGGTTTATTGGATATTTTCTTAGGAAGTGGGAGTGATCGGTTTTATTTTTTTGAGTTTATATTCCGTTAATTCTTGTAATATATTTTTTCATTAGTTTCCTAATTGATTAGGGGTTACAAATGGTGTTTGTGGAAAGAAAACTTAAGGAGCACAACTTGGGAACTTTTTGGAGAAACTATTCCCCCTAGCCTAGGTATCCATGCAGAATATCCTGGGTGAGGCAGTATCTACCAAACATATAGCAGAACAATTTTTCTATATTTTGGTTATGCAGTGCTATCAATATATTCTTCAAATTTAATAGTCATATTGTATCCTCACGGATTGACAAACGTCGGGGACTAACCATTCGTCCTATCAATATTTTTAGAATCATTCTATCTCTCCACAATTTTTATACCCTAGCACCTATTTCTCTCATATTCATCCTCCACTGATCTAGGAACCTCCCATGGGGGATTTGGTAACCCTCAATACACATCGAGAGGGATCTATGGTGGTTTTATGGTGCTTATCCACCCTTATCAAATGGTAAGGTCATCTTTTTCCTCTGTGTTTTATTTCACCTCATTTAATCGTAATCACTACCCATAGTGGCCATGTTGACGATTTTCATGTCTAGGTTTACTGTGGATTTAGTGGTTTTATCTTCCTAGTATTCGTTGATGTTGGATCTATCCCTTCCATGGGTGCGTTGGAAGTGAAAACATGGATTCACAATGGATTCTAGATGTTCATCCGCATTTGAAGTTGGATCCCTTTGCACCACTTCTTTAATATTAATAATTCATTGATTTCATGATTTTCTTACACATATAAATTATTATATAATGATGTTTGAGGCTTTTTATTGTTTTTCCAAGTGAAATAAAATGTTTTCCTAAATCACATGCCTATGTGATTGGGATTTGGTGGGTTTTTCACCCCACGTGATTGTATGATTTCCAAATTGGATTTTTTATGTGGATTCTGATTGTTAAATTCAAGGTTTGGTTATGATAAATGTTCGGTGATTGAAAAAAGGGGATTGGTGTTTCTCAAATTTATTTCTAAACTGATTTGGAATTAAAGTGAATTATATTTATATATTCATGAAATATTTTCAATGTGAATGGATTTTAATGCCCATTTCATATATTTTATTAAATGAATTTATTTGAAAAACACTCCTAGGGTGAGTAAAATTAATTTTTTTTGAAACTTGTTAGGGTGTTCCCCCATTATGGGACATACCTTGGGTGATAATAGTTTTTTAAAGCAATGAACCATCCATGGGGCGGTCAGGGAGGTTCCATTTTGACTGATAAGTATGATGAAATGTGTGTATATGGTTTCTTTCATGATATTATGTGGAACACCGCATAATGATCCAATCAATATAACCAAGAATATAATATATGAATTCTGAGACAATTTATAAACTGGTAGTTCATACACATACCAATGTCTTATTGTAGGTAGATATTTATGTTTATTACTAGGGGGAGTTCCCCTCAGTATCTCTTTAGTAAGGATGGCTGGGTGTTTGGGTGTTTCAATTTTTCCATGCGCAGAATGCTACTGGGTATGGGGTCATATGTATGATTATGTTATGATTATTTTATGAGTTCGTAGGTTGCCACATGTTCCTCTATTACTAGTACCTTTAGTAACATTTCTCTCAATGGGTTGAATTATATTCCTTATCCATGGATTTTTAGATTTTTTAGACATTGAAAATGTGTGTTTATTTAAAAAGGATTCGAATAATAATGTCTTGAATGAAAAATTATTTCACCCCTTTTCATTGATATGTCAAATGAGCACTTATTTCATTGTCCCATTTACCTTATTCCCTTAGGCCTTATTTTGAAATATGAGAAAACTAGCTTGTGATGTGAGGTATTTCCTTTGAAATGAAAATATTAGTAAAACATTAATTTTTAAATTTTATTTAAAACCTATGAATCAACTTTTCATTATTTAATAAATTTGAATATGTAATAGGGTTCTTCAGGCCTACCTACTATGATTTAAAACTCATACATTCTGTCTTTTTTTAATTTTATCTTCTATTGTAAGTTCAAGTTTCGGTTCAATCTCCTTGGATGATATTTGGTTGTGTATTGGAGAGTGACCCTCTCGGTTACATGGGGACGTCTTGGCTGTCAGGTTCATTTTTGTTTTTCTGGTGTAGTTCATTGCTTAATTTGTTGAACCCACTTTTTAATGTAAATGATAAAAATTTTAAAACCATATTTAGTCTGGTTTAGAATTTTAATTATTCAATTTATTTTATTAACTTTTATATTTTTTGAAATCATTCCCATTTTTTTGTTTTATGATGCCCATTTTGCTTGTCTCCACATTAAGAGAATCTAGAATGCCTGTCGTTCCTTGAGACATATCAACATGGGTGACCTATTCGGGGTCGGCCTGGGTTTGATCATGAGACCTTGTTTAAAACACCATGAGAAAATGCATTACAAATTCAAAAATACTTTATTATCCATTTGGAATGATTTAAATAATGTCCATGAATGGAATATGATGATCATTATGTGTCACAGATGGGTGATAATGTGTAATTAGTTAGACAACCTATATGTATGATTTCATGATTATGTGGTTCACCACTATGATTTTTGATTCTTATTCATTTCATGGGATTTTAGTCAATGTATCGAACACAAAAAATGATTGTTAATACTATGTGTCATGGAAAATATAATTATTTTCTTCTTGATAATCCCATTGGTATGGAATCTAGAGTAAAAAATATTATTTCTATGGAAACAAAGAGTTCTCAATTTTCGAATAACGCTGATCCTACAAATGATTAAGGGGGATAATAATGTTATATTGATTCCTTCATGATGAAAATCCCCCCTTATTTTAGTGGTTCATCTTATCCCCTAGTTCTAAAAAACTGACTAGTAACAATAAAATGATATTTTCTTTTCTATGTTTAGATCATGAAAAATTCATCTCACTTATATATCATTTTGATGGTTAAATGGATAGGTGAGGAAATTTTATTTGTACTATTAGGAAATGATAAATAATTGACTCCACGAAGTGGGAAGAGTTTAAAATATTATTTTCCAATATGTACATTCCATTTATTCTTCATACAAAAAATAGAGACGGAAAACTTCAGGTATAAGAAGATATATAATGAATCTATTAGTAATTATGAGGAAATATTTACCTGACATGTGAGGTAGAATTTCATATTATGATTAATCCTAAATGTATTATCGACTGATTCTTCAATGGCCTAAAAAATCTATTGGAAGATTTATCTATATGGGAATTTGGAATATTTGATGAAATCAATAATAGTGCACTAAATATGGATATTTAAAATAGATACCCACTTGTTTTAGGTGATAATAGAAGTAATATGGGGGTCCATGTAATTCCAAATGATATTTATAACGGATCAAAGAAAATGCATCAAATTACATCCACAAAAAATATGTGATGGAGAACATTGGCGAGTTCCCAAAAATGAATAAGACGGTGTTTACTATATGTAAATCTAGAATAAAATCAAAAAAATGTAAAAGATATTTAAATAGGATAGTCAATGATATAAATAAAAAAATATATCAACAAAATGTCACTACAACAATCCATTTTTTCTAATGAAAAGTGTTTGGTCATTAAAAAAATCAATTCATTAACCCAATGGATAATGAGGATGATAAAACACATAAACCCCTAAAGACAATGTAAAAAAGAGAATGTTTATACTGTCACTAAAATTGACATGAATCAAGTTAACTAAGGCACTCTGTTGAGTGGAATTTCATGTTGGATTATTAATTAATATGGTCTATGAAAATGTTTTCTTGCATCCTTTATTAAAATTTGAAATCATTGTCTCTATAGAAATTGATTATAGAATAGGGAAATCACATTTTATTGTACAAATAAAATTATTGTGTAATAGAAATGTGGGGATGAACCTAGATGTCAAATGGAAATGTTTTTTCATGATGTTATGATATTATTAATGTAGAAAAAGAAAAATTCTATTTGGTGATAATTAATGGATATATTGTGATTATT
The DNA here is from genome assembly GCA_963277665.1 of Viscum album. Classification (NCBI taxonomy): domain Eukaryota; kingdom Viridiplantae; phylum Streptophyta; class Magnoliopsida; order Santalales; family Viscaceae; genus Viscum; species Viscum album. Next base: position 1,509,989,981 of record OY728127.1, on the reverse strand, counting down.
ATGAAGAGATTAAGGAATATGATTTTTTGTATGTGTCACAAACTTCTCTGAAGTTCCATTAGACCTAGTTTATGGAATCTTCTGAAAGGAATTCCCAATCAATATGGGTAGGAAACCAGTGCTGGGAAGAATAAGTAATTCGTAGGGGTAAATTTAGCCATTTAGACAAGCAGGATAAAAATGAATTATAATGAACAAATGGAAGAAAAAATAATAATAATAATCGAATCTAATGTGATAAAAAACCTAGTCTAGATATAACTGTAGAGAAAAAAATAATGGAAAAAAGATAAAAAAACTCTGACACAATAACCAGATTCTTAATGTGAATTGTTGGTAACCACCATCCGCCAACCAACCTTCTATAATGATATATTGACCTGGGAACCTGTACTGTAAAATATCTCCAGTCTACCGAAACTGAATGGTATTGTAGGGTGTGAGTTTGATTGCTGAGTAGGTAATCACCATAACATACACGAATTTTATTTCCTAAAAACTTTCTACTAAGATTAGTTTGAATTAAAAATATGAAAAAAACTAATTAAAAATTATAATAAAAACAAAACATTTTCTTTTTGAAATATTACACACCACAACACTAGTTTGAAAATTGTTTACAGTTTTATAACTAAAACCCATACCATAATCCAAAAATAGATACCAATCAATGATAAAAAATAAAATGATAGAAAAAACAAGAATCCAAACGTTGTGTAATGAAAAAAAACACATACATAGTGTTACATGGGGAATTTCTAAAACATCCCTTGAGGGATCCCTTGACAATATCAAATCTTACTCACATGTTAGAAAAATGTTATGATGCATAATTTATAACCAATTTGACACCCAATACTATATATTATAGTGTAATGTCAAAACAAGACCTATATACTCAATGAGGGTACCAACATGTCTAATCGGGGTCGATAAGCAACTGTCAGTTTACCCTATCAATGTTGGCCACCGAACCGATGGTAATTTTATATTGTGTTTGTAGGAGGCCCTTAAACATGTTACCCACCTTACCTACCATCACCTCACATTCCTACACCAAACTCTAACACCACATAAATAATAACCAAAATTGGAAAAATCATTCTTATCATATAAAAAATCATTCAAAAGATTAAACAGGTCAGTCAGATCACTTGACATCCTCAACCATTTTTCCTAAAATACAATGATTCACACTGGGAATTTTAAATTTCAAAACAAAATCTTCACTCAAAAAAATATATAATAACAGATTAATGTTTTCAATTCCAAACAAGCCATTAAGGATTCAAAATCTAAATACATTCCCATAACCATTTTGGAAAATCGAGTAAAACCTACATCCTTATGTTATGTTCCCAAAAGGTCATAATTCCAACATTGAACAAAACATGAAGTAGTTTCCAAACACTCCCTGTTTTATAGCTAAAAATGGAAACATTATTAGTGATAAAAAGGGAAACGAAACTACATTTAGAAAACAATGAGGCATTTTGATGATAAATAAAATATTCCTTATGCATAATTGTCATTTGTATGCCCATCCATTTGTTTATTTCATCCACCCAATGATGTAGAAATATACAATGTAACACATAAGGGTTCCATGAGATCGTAGAAAACAATTTTTTTGAAAATAAACATTCCTTTAAAACAATAGAAGGAGACACACAATTCTAATTTCAAAAATAAGAAATTCCAAAACTGGGTGAAATTTTTAAGACATTTAACCACAAACCACTATACAATACAAGAGGTATCCAGATAATATATCAGTCCCAATTTTTAATTTCACCCATGTTATAAAATAATTAACAACGTCATATAACACCACTAGTGTTAAAATTAACTTTAAACGATAAATAGTTATTCGAACAAACATTTTGTGTGTATAACAATAAAGCATGGTTCATGATACCCCATTAATACAACTTCAACCAATTTTTTCAAACATAAAAAAATAATACCCAGAAATGAAATATTACCAAAAACAAGCTGAAAAAAATTATAATATATTTAAAAAATAACAAGCATCAAAATTAGGGCATCAATAAGGGAATTTATGGAAACACCTAGCTTAATGGAGTGCAGTTGAGATGAAACTCTTGAATAAGGAAAAATTAACCCAAAAGAAAACTTTGTACACCCTATATCTATTAAAAAAACAACCCAATGAAACTTCCCAATCATCTACATTTCATCAAAATAAAAATAGACCTTCTAATAACAATGAAAACGAGACAGTAGAAGTGGAAGAGATTAAAAGGTGGCCAAAACAGTATGAAACTCACATTGGGAACATGGAGGAGAATCCACAATGGAGGAATATCCAAGGTAAGAGGGGGTTTGGGACGTATTCATACACCAAAAAGGAACAAGATGGATGGGGTCTAGTTTAGGTAATATGAATTGAGGTTAGATTAGGAATTTTTTGATTTGTGAAATTTGAGAAGCTCACACAGTTTGGCTACCCGGTTTACCAAACTATGCATAGATCATGTGGTAGTTTATGTCCCAAATCCAAAGGCTATAAAATGGTTAAATAGGTTCGGCCACATAGTTTCCATATTAGTGTGACCAAACCATTTCATGGTCATAATTCTACCCAAATACTATAAAATTTAAAAATTTAAACTCAGAATAAAACCGAAACAACATTCCTAGGATTGAGACCGGGAAAAAAATTTAAATAAATGATTTTCAAGGTTTGTGTGTGGTAATTATCCACAAAAAACACTTTATATCCCTAGAATGTCACCCAGTCCAATGTTTAGGAAAAATTAAATCCATACCCAATCAAAAACCAGTGAAAACATAAACCACATAGTGAACCTTTTCCTCCTCAAATATCACCCGACCATCCCAATAGTAAACCACATTGTGAAGGAAAATGTGATAATGGGATATGGTTATACCCAATACATTATAAAAAATATAATACTATATAAATGCCCACATAATGGATCCCATATGGGATCACCGAACACTCTACCCTAGGCTGTCTAATTATTGTGCATGGGAACTTCCCTTAAGAACATATCCAACTTCAATGCAAAAACTAAACCACAACACCGATGGAACTGGGAACATAACATATAATCCAAAATACCCAACACCTTGCGTTAAACCAAAATTGAACATGTACTGAAGAACAAACCAGAACATAACAAAATACAATGATTTTAAGAAATCATGAAAAACTCCAAACATATGTGTTAGAAATAGAGGAACTAATTCCATAATGGATATCTATTAAATGGTTCAGATTCCGATAAAGAAAATTTTTAACCAAGAAAGGAAAAGTTCATTAATCCTTTAAAATGAAAGGACAGACTTACAATTGACACATAATAAAAACAAGGAAAATCTAAATGTATCCACTTCAATACTGGAGTGAATTTGAGCTATGGTTTTCCAAAAACGCATTAAAATTATTTATTGTGTAGGAGTTCAAATGCTAGGCCTGTGAATAGCTAACATATGACTAAAAAATATACACCCTCATAGTCAGTATTTGAAAAAAATCTAGTCACACAATCTTCATAAAGCGTTTCATCTTTTAAAACATATCTAAATGACCATGAAAGCTACAACGATGGCATGTTTTTAGACTATTGCAACCATAAAGATCTGAATGAACATTGCTATCATAGTATTGGAGCACATCTGAATTGTCTGATGAAATGAAATCTAGAACCAGTGGAAGACTCATATCATGGAAATTCTCCTCTTGCACACACATATCTCTATATGGTGAACCATTGTTAGATTCAATAGATACATGATTTCAAACATGATCTCTATAAAATAACTCAACTAATAATGCTTCACCCACCAGCTTCTCGAAATGATTATCCATCAAGGAGAGTTCTTCATGTTTGATCTCTAGATGATGACATGTGATGAAAAGTGAATCCTTCATTAGATATTGTGATAGACACTCAAAATAAAAAGAGACTAGAACCATTAAATGTTTAACAGAATCCTTCATAATCTATTGTCCTTGTTATATTTTCATGATCTATTATTTTTTCATTATCATAAGCTCATCTGTTATAAACCATAATATGAAAGCTAACCTAAAGACATCCAACATCATCCCAACTTGCATTGATGGTTGTGAAAAAAACACCCATTTTTTGAATGTTAGACCCTCAAAAAACCCATAACATCGTAAATTCTAACAGCTTTATGAGTTCCCAATGATTTGAATTCATGTTCAAAATTTTCATGACACTCCATTGCCTCAAACAGACTTCAATAATAACTAAGGGTAAGTAAAAACTAAGAAGAACCCGGAATGAAGAAGGGAACACTTTAATTGGTGGGATCATTTTGGGTAGAATGTTATGATAAACAAGAAAAACATAAAACCATTAATAATATCAAACCAAAAACAAAAAAAATAAAATGTTAATCTAAAATATCTTTCCCAATAACTAAACACATACAATACAAAAGAAAATACCTTTTTGAAAATCCCCATTTTCATTTAAATTTTTAAATTTCCACAACCTATGGCTTGCTGGAAAAGCCAATTTTTTTTCACAATAAAAAATCAAAATTTTTCTATAAAAACAAATCCCAAATCATTTTCTACTGAAACACCATATGATAACTATGAATATAGACCATGAAATTGAAACTCTATCCTATATAAGCCTATGATCTATCACATTTGGTCCCATACAGTTCCACATACATCATCCAATCACACATGCCTATATTCACATTCAACACATACGCACACGCATGTGAACATTCAAAAATGACTCCACGGATTTCAAATTCCCCTTATCATCAAATTGAAGAATTTATCAAATTCTTAACTTAAATCACTCTCTCTTTGAAAATATGTTTTTTCAAAGAGAAAATATTTTGGGAGAAATCATTATCAATTTCAAAAAATAATCAACACATTAAAATCCTACTCACATCTACCAAGACCAAAACAAATATAACACAGACTAGGCCACTCGAATGAGGGACAAGTGTTTGTAACATACATGGTGAAATGGTAGTGGTCCATGCCCGACATATGTATCAATAATGAGGATATGATTGAACCATGTACTCTTAATTCACATTGGTCATTACTTCATGTGAGATCAAAATATATCCCCAGCTCATATCCATTGTGATTCCTCATCTAAAACATTCCAAAATCCTGAATCAAGACTCATATCCCAGACTACCAATGACAACTCAAGTATCAGAATGAGAACAATTTCAAGATGATCTTCATATACCTAACAACAATGTTCTGAATGAAAAAATATCTAATATACCTTACACCCAAACTAAAATGTTCCTCTTATGATAACATTTTTTTCATTAACCAAGATAGAGTTCCATAGGTCCCAACATCCGACATCATTTGTGGAATAGCCTGAATGGGGGTCCCGATCCACACAAGATTAAAAATATTTTTAGACATCAATGATAATTCAGAGGGATCATTTTATGCAATTATATTTCCAGGATTAGAATAACTATATTAATCAAACATAAGAAATAATAATAATAAAAATAACTAATTTTCTAGTGTTACATAATCAAATAGACATAAAACTACACAGAAAAAAATGAACATAATAAAACAAAACTAGACCATGAAAACTTGATCTACATGGGACCTATTGGTCCCCACCATCCACAAAAAAACATTCTATAAAGGATACATATAGTAGAATCCAAAACATGGAAAATAGACGAGGTTAACACAACCCAAATGATACAAGTATGGTGTGGGCTTGACAGATAAGTAGGAAACCACTACAAAATACATTTGTTTATATTCCTAAAAATATTTTATTATATGTAGTTTGAAATTCACATATGAATTATGTTTGCCAAATTTTAAAAATAAAAAAAATTTACTCCTTAAAACATTACACACCACAACATTAGTTTGAAAACATTTTTCAATTTTATAATTAAAAACTAATCCAAAATCCAAAAAAGAGACCCAATAATATGATAAATATAAATGGGTTGATTAAAAAAATAAATGTTGTAAAATGTAATCAATAAATACATATAAAAACCATGGGAATTTTCTAAACATCCCAAGGGCATTCCATGGACATACTCAGATCATCCTCACCTGAGAACATACGATGTATCTCTATAGTCTATAGCAAAAAGACGACATAAAACTGACCAATCCAATGGCACATCACAAAAATCCTTATTCACTCAAGGGGATACCCACCAATCTAATTGGGTTCAATAAGAAAACATTCCTTGATCCTCTATAATATACTCAAGAAAAATTTTGTAATAGTATACCTTGTATGTAGGAGCCCATATCATGCATGAATCACCATACTTACTATCACCACACATACCTACCCCAAACACTGACACCACTAATGTGATAACCCATAAGGTGAAATTCTATTGAGGGTCTCCCATTATACATCATGTCATTCACATGTTCCAACTAGGCCTTGACATCACATGATATTTCAAACCATTTCTAAAAAACATGTTACGATGCCCACATATAATTTAAATTATCAAAACCAAAGGAAATTTAAAAAAAAAAACAAAACACCCCACTTTAATGTTATGAATTCCAAAGTGGACAATAATGTTTTAAAATTCAATTACATTCCTAAACAATTTCCATATACAATTAAACATAAAACCATATGAAATATACAAAATGTTCCTATTTTCCAACATTCACTAAAACACGTCTCAATTGTCAAATGGGGAAACCATTATAGAACACAACTGAAACATTAATAGAGAAGCTAACATAAACACCATTTGGAATCCAATGAATGTTTTTAGGAAAATGGGTAATTCTCTTAGCTTTCACTATAATTTGTTTTCCCAACCATTTGTGAACTTCATGAAACCATGGACGTGACAACACACAATGACACACATAGAGTGTCTATGATATCATCTAAAAACAATTTTTAATAAAGCAACAAATTATTTTAATCTAAGAGTTGGAGTCACAAAATTCCAATATCAAATACAATAATTACAAATGTTACGGAAATTTCTTAAACCTTTTACCAATAACCTATATACCTTAAACTGGAATCCAAATAACACATTAAAACCAATTTAAAATTTTAGAAAAATTATAAAAACAAGAACAATGAGAAATGACACCACATTTTTTCATGTTCACATTAAAGGAACATTTTTAATTTTAACACCCTCCTTGTGTTCATAATGATATACCATGTTTAAAGAATCCCTTTCAAAAACCCTTCCAATTTTTTTTCAAATATATAAATATAAAGAAAAGAACTCATACAAAAACTATATGAAACTCATTTATATAACAATGTAAAATTCCCAATCATGAACTAGGAATCATAGAAAAAGAAATGGATAGAATCACATTCCTCTATCGAGTGCGGAAGTGATAAGATTCTCCATGAATAAAGAATATAACACAATGAATAATATAAACACCGTATATCAAATTAAAATCAACCCAATTACAAAAACATATCATCTTTGGTTTATCCTAAACGATCTCTAGAATATGATCTAAGATATCAAGATAGGAGAGGAGGAATATAATATAATGAGGCCATAACCCTATCAAAATTAATTTTGGAACATACTGGATCAGCTATAGTGGATGAGGGCCCAACAGAAGAGGGGTTTTGGGACCCCATCATGTGAAAAATAATACATAGAGTGAGTGTGATTGAGTTATGGTTAAATGAGAGGCGGGTATATTTGTTAATTTAAAATTTAAAAAAAATTGGCAGCTTGCACATTATCAACACATAGTTTTCCAAATGTGCTCTAACCATGTGACACCTACTATTAAAGAATGGATCGACCACACAACCAACCCTAATGATTAAAATTACTATGTTCAAACTATGAAGTATATTCTATCCTAAATCCAAAACCTTAAACACTATTACATTGGATGGGCTGCATGGTTTCCCAAATGCTATGCCCGATCCGTGTGGAGGACAAAATGACAACTGAAAACACAAAAAACTAAAAAATAAAACCTAAACTCAAACCAAATCTCCACCCAATGATCATGATTGTGAAATTAATAAAATAAAATGATTTTCAATAGTGATATTTTTTAAATTTAGAGACTTTTTAGGTGGTCAAAATTATTTATATGTTGATTATAAAATGCTATGAAATAAAATCATTACATACTTTGGTATTAGATTTTGTCTTGAAATATTTTGGAGGATCGTAATGATATCTATTTATGGAATTTTTTATGTTAAACATTTGATTTAATTGGACAATTTTGACTATCTCCCAATTTTTTGTTAAATATTTAGAGGTTTCAAGAATGAGTTTTGGATCATATAATGATTCTTGGTATTTTGGCATAAAAAATATTCATGAATTTTCATTTCATAGTGTACTAATTGAAGGGGATGTTGATTGATTCCCATGCATAGGATGAAATTATAATTATTATGTAACTGAATTTTGATACATTGTTATATAAGTATTTTGTATACCATTAATCTTAACTGGATATTTTAATATCGATCAGTGCTTTCACACAACATATCTCAGGTTTACAATGTGTTCCATGTATCTCTTTTAATTATGTATATAATAGACTCATAACTTATATATAAATGATATGTCACAACATTATATAATGATTTTTGTAATAAAGAAACTATTTATGATTCTAGATCCTATAGGTAAAGTTGTTTAAATCAAGGCCACTAACATGGTCATTGTTCTATGGTGAAACCACATGTTTGGGGATGATACATAGAAGCATGATGAAATAATAAAACATATATATCCTCAACTATTTTACCAAAGTTATATAAGTTTAAGGGATGGTTTTATTTTAATGGGGGAACAATGTATCAAAATGGGATTTTATGGAATAATTTTTTGGAATAAATATAATTTCTTTGATAGCCTATGTCACCTTAGACACCGAGTTTTAACGAATTGTGAAAATATATTAATAATGTTATTTGAAAATAATAATTATTTTTTAATTAAATATGGAAGAATTAATATTAATAAACAACTATAACAAATTACTTACAATGTTTTTATATAAATAAACGATATTTCTAAAACAATATTTAATTTTCAGTAATGTTGTTATATGTTTTGGAAATACTATTGACATATAAAAACGTTTTTGTTTCTTATTTATGAAAATAATAAAAAAAATTCAAATTTTACAAACATAATTATAAAAAATGAAATTTATTTGTAAATATATATGTCAAATTTATCATGGGGATAATTTTTGTGATTTTTATAAAAAGTTAAATTTATCAATGAATTTTGCAAAATTATAGTTTTTTTATTGAAAAACATCCAGTTCATTTAAAGAATTAATATGGTCAATATTTAATAAAAATCGTTATAATAGTTGAAATTATTCTAATATTTATCCATTAATTAAATTTCATTAATTGTATTCAATTTTATGTAAATATTTTTTATACATTTTTAATTCATTTCAATCATTACACTTGTGAAAACTTGCTTTTCAGTGATGATTCATGATTATTATTAAATTAAATATTTTAATTATTTTGAATAAAATTTGAAAAAATTATTCAATATTTGTAATAATATTTTTTACAATTTCTGATAAGATCATAATAATTTCTCACCTTTATAAAAAATACATTAAATTATAATTATTTCCCATACTGATGGTTAAAATAGGTTTTCTGTTGGGTTAATCTAATTTGATATCACGTAAAATGACCTATATACATGTAAAAATCCGCATACTAACATATTTAGACCTTTTTCCCAATACGGTTTGGTAATTAACCAATTTTTCTTTGTTTTATGTGAAAACAATAGACACACATTTTCCAGTCAAATATTAGAAGGGTTCCACTCGCCACACTTATAACTGACCACCCACTATCTTATCTTATTCATAGTTCCAAAACCATTTATTTCATCCCAAACCAACCAACCTGTATTAGAAAATTCCCCCACTACCACACATGCTAGAGGCCTCTGTTTGATCAGAAATAATATCTATTATTGCATTTAGCAAAAATATAAAGTGTATTTCTAAAGAATTGGAAATATTTTTAAATATGTGTTCTAGTTTTTCTTAATACTATAACTCTATAAAATACATTTCAGAAATTATAATTTAATAGAAACAATATTTATGAGTGGATAAAATTTTATTATCTTAATTTAATAACCCATATCCATCTCTACATCCAGATTATGTGACACAAAATCTTAATTCATCTGTTCAAGGTATTAGTGCCTCATGAACAGATGTTAATCAGTAACCATCACCACCTACTATGGATGGATATAATGATTATATATATATATATATATGATTTTTATACCTATTTAATTATAATACCAAATATACATTCTAACCAGTCGACGCATTGTAAAATTTTAAAATTTCTCATTTTTATGGATGATTTCCGCATTGTAAATTGATGCATGATGTTTTTCATTTTTTACATGATTAGTAATATAGATAAATCAAATGAACATGTTTCATATTTTAAATATAATAATACTTATGGTATTTTGTTTATACATATTTGATATTAATTAATATTTTTTGTGTAAACAATAACATCATTAATAGTTATGGTAGACTACCACCACTCGACATGATGTGATTAGTTTTTCAAGTACAATTTACATGGAAGGTAACAAGGATAGGATTAAATTAAAATATCTGAAATATATTAACTAAAAAAATAAAACTTAATGGTATTATATTATTATCCATTAAAATATTTCTTTCATTATGAAAATGGGGTCAATTTTAATACGTACGTACGACCTCCCATCTCCAAGAATGGGGTATTTCCTTTTCAATCACTATATTCTATCGTTAATTATAAATAAATACATAATGAATATATAGGTTATATTTATATATTTTTTATCATTATATATATTATAAAAAATTATCGAGTTGAGAGGAGTGAAAAAAATAAAACCATACAAAAAATATTATTTATTATCCAAAAGGTGATTTTATCATGGAATTTATAATCTATTATATATAATAAAATAATTTAATATTTTTGGTATGATATATATAAATATTTTTTCATAATATATGTATAATAAACTTATATTTATTTTATAGGTTGTTCAAACATGTGTGAATGATTTTTATACTTTATCAATGGGATTTCCATCTCACATTTATTCTCACGAATGAAATTCCATATTCACCACATGTCTATTTTATGTCCACTATAGACATAAAATGAATTTATTTTATTAATATAATCATAAAATATATGTTTATTTACCCATAATCTTGAGGATATATATTTCATGTGGTTTAATCTTTCATAGTTACAGAAAGTAATATAGATTTTGGTCTAGATTTGTCTTCTTGGGGTTATATATTATGTTTTTATACTACCAATTTTTATGTGGTGTATATATTTCCCTATAGATGATTAATAACATGAATTTATAAATTATCATGATATTTTATTTTTCATTTAATTTAATTAATTCATGGGTTTTAGGATTCAAATTTATCAATGAGTAATGTGTTCTATGAAACATTATTATAAATTAGAATGATTGATTACATTTATTGTCATAATGATGAAATATTAAGATCTAAATCTTAAAAAACTGATGAATTATATTTTCATCTTTTCGATATTATATAATAAATGTTTTACCTTAATTTCCATATCTTTTTGTTATCTATATTCAAATTTTTAATGGACATAGAAATTATTTCTATATTTAGTCAAAATAACTTTTTTATATCATAAACTTGTTTTTAAAAAATATTATTAATTTTTTATTGTTATTTAATGTTTTTATGTGAAATTTTCCCCATTATAACTTATTATATTTTTTAAATGGAATCTTTATTAAATTTTCCTAGGATGACTAATTTTCATATTACTTAAAATGCGAAAGGAACTATTTTTTATCATTTATAAAATTTGCTTCCATCATAGCCATTAAATATTTTAAATATTACATTATATGTTTCATTGATTATTATTAACTAATAATGTTACCAATGTTTTATTTTTTATAAATAATTTATTTTATTTTGGAAAGGATATTTTCATCAGGAAATGTATTAAATTTACTAAAGATCTTCTTTCAAAAAATTCCATGTTTATGTTAAATGAAACGTATTTTAAACGTTTTTTCATAAAGTAATATTTAATGTGGAAAGGCAATATTACTCATGAAATGTTCCATGTGATTATTTAAAATCATCCCATTCATGATAACATCCTTTTATGTTATATTTTATATCCTCAGGATATGATCCAATGATACCATTCATATTCATTACCTAAACATTGGATCATTTTGACGAATGGTCTTTTTCTGAAACCCATTTAACTTCCACATGTTATACCATGATATGATTATTCATAAACCTACAACTTTTCCACATGTTATGCGATGATGTAATGTTAAAATGATTATAAAACCCATTTTTTCATATTTTATGGTATTATGGATTGATTGTGAAACCAATTTCTTTTCATTGGTGATAATATGACAATGTTTTAAGATCATTTAGATGCTAGATGTTTGGATTATTTAACAGGTGGGAACTATATCTCCCACCAATGTATTATGTAATGATGGATTGCCCTTGAGTATATACGATATGTTTGAACCTTATTACATGTTCACCATATCATGTCTAATATTGATTGAATGTTGACAATGTTATTACTGAAACCTATTACATGTTCAAAGTATTGTGTATGGACTAGGATTTCCTGTCCATAACGATATGCATGGACCTATTTGCATGTCCATAACATTATATGAGGGGACTATTTCATGTCCTTAATATAATGGTTGAACAAGTTTTTATTAATATATGATTACAATGTTTTTATATTATGTGTACTCCATAAAAATAATTCTTATTACATGTTTATGTTTCCATGGATTTTATATTTGATATCATTTTGAACAATTTCTAATTAACATCAAATATCTATTCCCTCACACAATATTTTGAACTTTTATATGCATGTCAGGGTTTTTCATATGTTATTATCATGTTTTTATTCCCTTATACTCATGTTAGGTTTACATATATTCCATGTATTCCCTACTTGAAGATCAGATCACCCAAAATATTATATTTTATTCCATATGTTATGAAAAATTTTTATATATGTTATGTTTTTAATGTGTAAAAATGTGATGTCCTTTATGGGAGATATTAATGATCATTCACTAAATAATAATATCGTGTACCTAGTTTCAAAGGGAACAAAAACCTTATCATCCTTGGAAATATATTTTTGAAATTTAATGAAAATATTTTTTTAAATTTTTTGATATATATCTTTTTGTTTTTTGGGTATCATCAAGAAATATTCACATCGTAATATTTTTATTGGGTGTATCCAATTGAATCACTATCTTGGTTGTTTATATTTACACTATCATAAACACATTTGAGAAGACATTTCCTTAGTAGTAGACCTCTTGATTCCATAACTATCTTTTCAATAGCTTCCCTTAAATATTTTTCAACTTTGTGATGTCCATAACCACCCCCAAATTCCTCGAATCATCCTCCACTAACATTGAGTATATAATGAATCTATTAATTATTTCTTCCATGAAGTAATCCAAGAAAGGATGGAATTTCACGTCCATGAGACCCATAATCAAATATTGGGATTTCATCAATCCGAATGGAATAACCAATTACACCTAGTGGTGGTAGAGGCATTGAAAATCCATTTTTGACACATTATCCTTTTGAACCCATAACTCAAGATTTACTAGCATGAGGTCTTTCCATGAGAACATAATTACACAATTAAATACTTTAAATAGGTCATCTGTTATCATATGCAGATAGTTCTTCTCGATATTTACATGGTTTATGTGATAATAATCAACTCACAATGTCATGTTTCTATCTACAATCTTGTTTTATAATACTAAGACTTACAATGGGAATCAATAGGATTGAATAATTCCTTCTTCTAAAAATACCTCTTCCACAACTTCAACTCTAATAGTTTTATACTATCCATCTGATATGTTGGTGTAAACATCACAGTCTTACAAAGGTGAATGTCTATGTAGATAATTGGTTTCTTTTTTAGTATGTAATTATGATTTTCCATATGGAATTCATTTACATACATCGACACAAATTATGAAATCTAAATTCATATAACAACTACTTCTTAAAGGGTTATAAATTTAAAAAAATTAGTATATGGGTTTTTTATATTTATGTGCTTAGCTTACTCGACCATATTTTCCATCTTGAAAAATAAGTAAAATATCATCCCAATAAAATGGATAGACTAAAGCCCTATTATGTGATAGTAAAAAATGGCATTTAAAAATTACAAAAAGTCCATACAAATATGATTGTAAGACAACCTCATAATTATTAGGAATATTTACCACACTATTATCTCACATACAACTATCTTAGAAAATATCATTTAATATAGATTTTTCATTAAAAATCCTTAGTTGATGTCATTAATATCTGGGATCAAACCAGTGAATTTACTAGAATATGAAAATCTATCCCCATGAGTGAAACAAACAAGGATATATTATTCCTATGTCTATAAACACAATGATAATAAGGAGTAGTTATAGATCATGCCTCATACCATTATTGGGTCCTCAGAGTAATAAGTCCCATTTAAATGCAATTGTCCACATCTCATTCTACTAGCTCACTAAGGATGGTGTGGACCCCCTAATAGAGTTATATGTGGTATAGTATTACATCATCATACAGTATAGAAAAAAAATTATATAGATCTACCATAATTGTATCTCTTCATATAACCCAACACATGATGATACCTTTTCCTTAGTGGATCAACCATATCATCTAAAAGTATCCCCACTAGTTGTGTAAGACATACAAACACAACATGACATCATATATCATATGTTTAATAATGCATCTACCATGGTGTACTAGATTTTCCACAAGGTCCCCATTCATTCATTCATATTCCTTGTCATGAAATTACATTCTTATGTAACTCTACTAATTTCAGATAGTTTATATGGGCCAAGACACTGGCTATTCTTAGCCTCTTCAACATATGTTGCATACTTTGCATACATGAATTATCCCCAAAATGGAAAGAGTCAACCATGAATTTGAATGAAAAAATTCATCTTCCTATTCCAAAAAAACTGGGTCTATAAACTACTCAATAACTATGAGTACCACATCTTATCTTCTTGGAGATAAAATAACAGTATCAGTTCACTAAATAGATTCTCTATTAACCTTCAATTCAGACCCCCTAGATCCACAAGGAAATCTTCAACTGATACTATTGTGGAAACATATTCTAATAATAAATAATATCGTGCTCAAAATTGAATATCTTGGAAGTTGACTGCAGAATAAAATAGAAAATAAATCTCATTCTTACATTATATATGCACATATGACTTCCCAAAAACTAGAGCAGAAATGTACAAAGTATGAAAATTTTTTATTAGTATATTGGGTTATAAATTTGTTGTTTTGTAAGAAATAATTGGGTTTCTAACAAATTTTTTTATAAATGATTCCATTTATCATAATTTACCATGCTTTAGAACCAATCATCACAACTATAATATCTCCAAACTCAGGTATGATGAAATTCTAGGATCTTAAAAAACACTTTATATCCTAACCCACCATGTCTTTCTAAGCCAATAGAAATATTACAGCGTACCATGAATCCATTATCCAATATTATAGGTTCTAGAAACATGACCCATGAAATAATAATGCACACATGTGATGCCTTATCCTATAGTACATATACACAAGGGGAATTTTCTATACACTAGTATAATTGAAATGGTATGTAGATGATAATATAAATTCAATCATAAAAACTAATCCAAAATAAATATTAATTTAAATTTTACGATAATGATTTTTATCATAATATATTTCCACTAATACAAAAAAAATTCTGACCATATAAAAATATTTGACAGCAACTAAAAATAAGATCTTGGATATGTGTGAAATATGTCTTGTATAACTAAGCTACACCCACTCTTGATCCACCTAAAAGTACACAGAATGTATTTTCATCATTTAAATACATGAAATTTGTAGGTAGAGGTGATTTATGGATGTTTATAAACATAACTTTTTCAAAAACCTAAAATAAACAATCCAAAATAATGAAAAAGTGAGGCAACTATAAATCACAATGAATGATGGATAAAAATGACAATCCAAGAATACTAATATCAATACAAGAAGACTCATTGTGAGGAATGATCACACATCCAGAATAGGGATTCTGATCAACACTCTAATGTATCAATCAAATAGGGAAACCCACGTTTAGGGTCTCCCTATCATTTATGGAAGTCATCAAAAGGTTGTACACATAGATCCTTATATTGTTGAATCCTAATAGAAATATGAGGTATTATTCTAGAGACACTATTGAATTGGAATAATTCATCTTCTTAGAAGAGTTTGTTGTGAAATGATAAGAACACCCAATTTCAAATGTGGGAAACCTAAGCGTAATAGTAATTACAAACTACGTAGGGAAATATGGGAATAATGAACCATCCTAGGGCTGGATAGAGTGATAGAAACTCTAATAAATTGTTGGGATCCAATGTTTCTTTCTGAAGACTTTATCTTCTACAAAACCTTCATATGAGATGACTAAGAAGACTATTTATAATAATAATGTATTAACTCATTTATAAATACAATCTACATTGAATACATCTTGGGATTTTATAGTCACATGAAGGATTATCTGGCACACTCAAGGGGTACATTACTAGTCTAAAAATACTTGAATATACCTGTCTCCTGATGCTTTATAAGACATTATATTCACTAGTTTTATGGAATGTATTTGTGACACGTGGACTATATTTTTCATCTAGTTAATCATGAATATTTCATCAATCCACATTCATGTACCATCTAAAGTATACATGGTGTTACCCTGCACATATGGCATGTGTTGTCATGTGGCTTCACGGGGATTTACTCCCAATGAATTCCAAGTAGGAAGAATTAGTATCACATGGAAAGTGGTCCCGTCCTTTTAAGTGATAATTATTTTTCAATGAAACCCCAATTTCCTGGGATGAAAGGGCTAGAAGATGTGTGTTATTTCAAAAATACATGTCATACAGATCATTATTTTTAAAAAATAACATATCCTCACGTGTTTTCAACAATTCTTCAGTCATCACTGATTGAAATATGATTATTATCTTTACTTAATTAACCCACTTATATAATTGTTTCTTCATCATAGAATCCCAAATTCTAGAAACCCATTTCATATAAACCTTCTATCATAAATCCTCCAATATTCTCGAATGGTTCGCCATGAGAATCCACTGTCACTAACACCACCATTGGATTTATTCCACCATTCTCTCACATATACCCCACCTTGATCCCAAAACCAAACACACAAAAATAATATATATACATAATTAAACAATAACACCGTAGAACACCTCCTATATTTAGTAAAATCATATTACAATCAATATAATAATGAGAAAAGTTCAATGAATGGAGGGAGAAAAACATGAATTGAAAAAGTATAAACTAAACGAAGGATGTATTTTGTTGGAAATCATTTATGAAATATTAGGAATAAGTAATCATTAGAGTTTGAAAATAATTATTAGTCCATAATTATAAGAATTATAATAATCAATAATAATGAAATAAATCCTATTATTGAGTTAATTTTTAAAATAAATAAATCTTATTCCACATTGAAATTCCAGTAATGGTAAACAAACCATAAAAACATTTTATACCTCATATTTGACCGAATATCATGGTAAATATTTATAAATAAGTGATTTTCAATAATTCAATGCATATGTCATTGGAAGTAAAAATTAATAAATTATTCTTTCCTTGATAATGAATCCTATAGTTATCTACCAATAGTCTCCTCACTATCCCACCCCTAATAAATATTATTTTATGTGTATACCAGTAGAGATAATCAATAAGAGGGGTTTTTCGACCAACTCAAGATTTATTAGATTAACTGGAAAATTATATCAATTTAGTTATTTAATATAGATA
This sequence comes from Viscum album, assembly GCA_963277665.1. NCBI lineage: Eukaryota > Viridiplantae > Streptophyta > Magnoliopsida > Santalales > Viscaceae > Viscum > Viscum album. Next base: position 1,509,971,917 of record OY728127.1, on the reverse strand, counting down.
ATTTAATCAGACATTATCCTATAAATTCACTCAACTAAACCACCTTACTCTAACAAACCCACTGTTTTGACTTGATTAAAACCCATGTTATGGATTAAATTCATTTCTCATTTTTTCAAATCTAATGAACAAATATATATATATATATATATATATATATATATATATTAAATTGACTCTAAAAAAATATATGTACATGATAATTTATATTTATTTTTATTAATATATATATATATATATATAATTATATTCATTAGAAAAAATTACTTCATTTAAACTCCAATCATTCATCCAAAAACATTATTGAACATGTTCTAAAATCAAACCAAAATTTAATATTTTATTTTATATAAGTGGTCATAACTATTAAGATGTATTGAATACAAATTATACCATCATTAATAGGTTTAAAATTATATAAGCCAATATCTTAAAATAATGATGGTAAAAAATTAAAATAATACTTTGAAAATTAGAAAAATAAAATGAAGGATTTTGGAAAAGAAATATCAATAAAAAATATTTCCAGGAATTATGATAAGAAGAATGAATATATTTTCATAAATAATTATAAATTAAATTAATGTGGTAAAACGTGAAATTTAAAGGATCATTTTAGGAAAGTATGGACATCAAAAATATGGAAAATTAGAAGAATCAAAATATGTGATTCAATACAAGAGTGAGATAAATGGTTTTGGTTTTTAGTTACCATCATTTATGATGAGTTTAAATTATTAACAAAAAATTAATAGAATGTATATAAATAAGACATACATGATCTCTAATAAATTCTTTTTTTGTAATAGTGTTCGATAATGAATGGTATTTTCAATTAAATATCATGAAATTTATGGAGAAGGATTTCAAAAAATATGAATATAAAATGGTTTTCTCACATGACGATGAAATATAAAATTGAGATTGGATGTCAATGAATTGTTTCCCAAGAGTTCATTATATGATTAATGTATGGTAAAAGATAAATGGCTAGGTTATAAAAATATTCAGGATACTTATTCTACTTCAATGAGAATATTTTAAGAAGAATAATTGTAAAGGCCATACACCATTGGTTGAATGTAATTTATTAGAATCAAAAAATAAAATTATTTCTCAAAAGAATATATCCAAAAATGAAAAAGTACATGATATTGAATAACCTGCAGTTTTTATAAAGTAAAGGGGATCTAACAAATTTGGTTTATGCCAATATCAATGCAATAAAATCGAATATCATGGTTGATATATTTTCCTAAAACTTTTTATTATCACAGAATAGAAACAACAACATATCCTAATTTCAATTTCAATTTATTGGTCTGAGAAAATCTAGGAAATTTGAAGGAGATAAACTATTATATTACCTATATGATTTAAAATTAATATTATAAATCATAAGAATTATTACCACCATATAATATTACTACAATAATGATAATTAAAAGATGAATTCAACCCTTCAGAATGAGAAAATATAATGACATTGTTAATAGACATTTCAATTTAAGATATCATGGCCTTTTTGGTTGGTTTTGAGAAGTAATCAATTTCAGCGAATTCCCAACATATATTATATTGAAATATATGTATTGAAGAGATCTATGTTCATGTATATTATTTAGAGTTTCTTGTTTTGTGGGTGTTATGTGGAGATGATATTACAATCATTAAATAATGTATTAAAATCATAAAAATATAAAAATTACATTTTCCTATGAAAAAATTCATTGAAAATGTATGGGTTCATATTTTACCTTCCACATGGGTAAATGAAATAATAACATCAAGGGGGAGGAATATATTTAGGAAAATACAAGGATGAGAATGTTTTATGAATAGTCATTGTTGATTTTTTAAATGAAATAATACCTTTTAAAATTTAAATATTGTAATGTTTTTTAATGTATGTTTTGTTAGTCCGGTTGAAAGATAATATTTAATAGATATTATTGTGGACCATTAAATTGTACGTAGAAATTTATTTAACAAATATTCAAGAGTAAATGGTTGAATCCCTTATTTGGAGAATATAAAAAGTGTTTTCACGTGGATTAGTTTTTGTAACATATTATTCTTCGAATGTTATAAAAAATCGATAATGATGATTGATGTATTCTAAATAATGCTACTTAACATTCCATAAATTTAGATGTTTGAAAATTGTTTCTCTTTCTTGAATTTCAAATGAATAACCGTATTGTATTTATGATGTCTCTAACTAATTCCAATTTATTATTTCTTATGTACACATAGATAATATTATCTATAGGATCTTTCTAAAATTTCATTGGTTGCATCCAACTCACTTTGTGTGGTGAACATTCAAATTCAATTTTGAAGTGGTGGATGAGGAAATTTTCAAAAGAACTCAAATGAGGAGATAATAACCCTATATTTGATTACATTTGTATTGATATGGGGGACATGAAAAGAGTTGGATCGACATATGGATATGAATAATTAATTTTTTACCAATAAATAAATATGGTGAATTAAATTTCCCATAAATAAGAATATATTTATATTTAATAGGTGATGCTACTGCTATGATAATGAATCTCCCAATTTGTGTGTGATATATGATATGTTTACAGACATTTTTATACAATATTACAAAATAAAACGTGATTTTTTTATTCTTTGAATATAGTGCATTAATATAATGTATAAGTAGAAATATTTTCTGATAATTGATTGTGTTATAATTCATGAAGGTTAACTAGATTGATCAATGAAAAATTATTATTTAGAACATATTACATATAACATGGAGGCGAGGGTAAAATGGGGAGATTATGGACATGTGTTTCAAAGGAAAATGATTAACTTAAATAATAAGAACTCAAATAAAAAGGATGTTTATTGAATATATGATTATGTACTAAAGTTATTATATAAAAATTCTATATGGTGTATTGAGATGATTTTTATTGATTGAGAGTAACCTGAAATCAGTTCAGGAAATTGAATCAAATATTCAATTATGATAAAAAGTATTGTAATATAAAGAAATCGAGAAGTCATATATGAATATATAACATTTATTAGAATATAGTTTTTGACATTGTATCAAATATTAATTTCAATAGGGTGTGCTACACATCTTCACGAACCCATATACAACAATATAAGATACATATGTCTTTTGGAAAATGATTTATGATATTTATATTATTACACATGACCCAGAATAAATTTTAGGATGCGTGTATGAGTGTGATTCCATTCATTACGCTTTTGGTCTATTTGTATGTTATTCTATATTTTTGGAATTTGGAAGAGGTATTACCATATATGACATACTTGCGTCGGGTATGAAATTCATAATAATTTTCAATATTATTATGTATAGATACGAATATCATTGAAGAGTTCATATTCCCTTAAAGGAAGAACATATGTATATATCTCTATGCATATTAAACTAAAATATTCCAATTTGGATTTTTACTTATAAAAAATCTGTTATTAAATGAGGGAATATATTGAAATCGGAATAATTATTTTTAAAAACATGAAATATAAGTTACATGATTCTCAATAAGATCTTAATTTAAAATATATATAATTATAAATGAAATTAATAAGATTTATCTAAAAAATCCAGCATCAAACAAAATTTAATGAATTATTATTATATTAGGAGATCTACATCATAAGCTAATAGTCTACATCGAAACCGTACAGTCCTTATCAATATTAGAGGAATATTAAAAAAAATTAATTCCATGGACTTTTTTGGGAATTAAATTTAAATATTAAATTATATCATGCAGAATATAACTAAATTTTTTTAATGATATTCTTAATATATTCATTTACATGAGTGTAATGGTTTTCGAAAATGATAAAAATTTTATGATCCTAAAGTAAATCAATGATTGAGTCCATATGTATTATTAATATGATATTCATTAAATATTCTATGAATCCAAAAATATATTTTTGGATAATAATGGGTGGAATTTCTATACAACCTTTCAACATAACCATGAGTCTTAAGATTATCAATCATCAATGGATTGAAGTGGAGAGAAGATAGAGAGAATTAATGGACTAATACTTCATCTGTTATTACAATCCATTCATGTTGAGACAATCTTGGAAAGAATAGATCATGGTATACTTTTTCATTATTCTATTAAAATAATTATGATTGAGGTGAAATGTGACTCTCTTGATCCACACAGACAGATCTAGTGCTCATAGTCATATACACGCAATAGAGGCTTGTATTCCAACTATGATGACATTAATACATAAATCCTTAATTACATTTTCAAAAATTGTTATTTAATCTATTTAATTAGTAAGAACCATTTCAGGTTAAATTATTCATGTAATTGGGAAACATCACAAACTAATAATTACCATGATTTTATTAAATGATATAAATCAGGAAATTTTATTTAAGAATCTCCATAATTCCTGATTTATCCATAATCATCTCCCATAAATTAGTCCCAACATTCCCTCCATCAAAACATAAAATGTATTAAATTTAACTAAATCCTATGGAATTGAATGATAAGTATGTTATTATCTCACAAACTCAATAATGTAAATATTTAATCGAATCATATGTGGAAGAAATATGGAAGCAGTAATATTGAATAAATTTGGAAAAAACGGGAATCCATAATAAACATGGTAATGAGAGTAATCTATATACATGAAAATAAATGAAAACATAAATATCAATACTTTGGATATCCCACAAACATAATTATTAATATAATAAATAAAAACCAAATTTCACGAACATGTGACAACAAACATTAGATATCACCAAGACCATAGTTATGAAATCATTATTAATTTTGTAGTTGTACATCAAATAACATATCATATATTGACTCACTAAACATGTCAATTAGTGGAGGGTTATATAATCCATGCCACACCAGCAACCTGAATATTTCTAATAATTCCAATATATATTTCCTTAATACCATTAATACACTTCCCTTTAGAATCACTTTATCAATAAAATTTTTATACCCATTTAATGAGAAATATGAAAATCCAATACATAAAATTACTATATTTGTAGTAAAAAATAATCAATAATTCCAAAAAAAATCCTCATATATGATAAAGGGATGTCAATATCATGATCCATTTTATGGATGATGGTGTATTAAAAATATAGATAACATTCAAATAATACTCAATATTTGAATAAAAATATACAATATGTTTGTATATTTCCACATGTTAATATAATAACAATATTTCCTGGGGAAAATAATTTTACCTGAATTATCATAAAATGTTATTCTCATATAATATATTATAATTAAATACATATAAGTTAATTTCATGATAAATTGATCAAAATCCCTTATGAAAAATAGAGTGGATGACTATAAAATATCATAAACAATGAAGTGAGAAAAAATGTTTAAAGGTTTTATTTGGTAGGAATTTACATCCTTAAAATAAATGAGGTAATACAACATTATTAGAAAAAATGGGGGATGATACCCATTCTATTAGAAACATTTTTAATGATTGATCATGACTGTAAGAACCTGGTTCATTGTTTTGAGGTATGGGTTTCTTCATTTCCTTTTTTCTTAAGTGTTTTTGAGAAAATAAGAAAAATGGGGAAAATAACAAATTTTGTAGGTACATGCCATGTACTTTTCTACACGTTGTGTACTTTGTCTGTGTAGGATGAGTACACAGGGCGTGTAAGACTGTCGGCAATAAAGGGTGTAAAAACCTGACTACACACCGTGCACTGGTTTTACACACCGTGTAAGGAAGTTGCTAGTTGAGAGACATCGGAGATAGTTTCTAGCTGAGAGATAGTACACGCTGTGTATTCAATAATATATCCCTTGTACTCGTTTTTAATGTTGACTAGTGCCTCCGTGGAAAGACGACGCTATAGGAACAATTTTAAAAAAGAAAAGTACACGTTGTATACTTGAGAGTACCCGATGTGTAGTCTATTTTTTCCGCTTAAAATGGGTTGTAGCCTCTTCATTTGACCGAGTAAGAAGAACCACCATTTGGAGCTCGGGAGGACGACCAGACCATTGGAGATCACCCTATCGCACACTGGAAATTTGATTCCTCCTCTTTCAATCTTGTTGGAACCATGGAGGAAAGAGCTTTCTTCTCCTTGAGATGTTCTTACCAATTATTTCCCAATGGGATTTTATTTGAGGTTGACCGGGTAGTTGTTTATCTTAGATCTATGCCATTCTCGTGCATTTCTGGAGGTTTAGTTCGTGTATATCAATCAGTTGTTATTGAGGTAGGTGGTCTGGTGTTTACTTCCAACCATTGAGTTGAATTTGTGTACTCTTGTGCTACGAACCCATGTTCAGGGTGTCGTATGGTTGTGACCATTGCTGAAAGTAATCTAGAAATTCATCAATAATCCTTTGATAAGTTATGTCTGCTGTTTGGGATCACTTCTTGGATCCAGGACCACTCTGGGGGTGCATTCCTCTATTTAGCCATTTGTCCAGGATACCTGTGGGTATACCAAGAATTTTTGTATGCTTTAAATTTCCTTTAGAGGAATTGTATATAATTGATTTCTCATATGTTCGGCTTGTCCCAATTACTTTCATAGCCTGAGGGTAGTGTTCATTTATCCCATGGGAAACAGTTTTGATGCCCGTGGGTAGTAGATTTTGTGCCTGTGGGCGACACCTCGTATGCCTATGGGAAATATTCTTTATGCCTGGGGGCAGACACCTGTGGGATTCGATTGTGATTACCTGAGGGTAAGTATTGTATGTCCGAGGACAGTGTTATCATGAATATTCAATGTGGTGATTTTCAAATGGTATACCTACCATGTTAAATCACATTCTTTGCATGGTTATATAAATATTAAAATTTGAATATAACTGTAGGATTTAGTTACTTTTGAGAACTTTTTAGCTTATTGTATTTATTAATACACACTATTGTTGCAGATTTTCACTGAAAGTTGGGAACCGACCATTGGCTGGTGCCTACTGGGATTTATATCTCACACAATGTTTGGGTCATGTCTTCATTCCAAACAAATTACATTTCTGCAGGTGTCGACAAGGGCAAGGGTCCCTATACAAGAACATGATTGCAGCAGAGGAGTAGGAGGGCATGTAACCAAGATTAGGTTTGCGATGCTGTTGTGTTCTATTTACTCTACTTTGTTTTGTTTTGATTAACCCCGTACATTGATTTGTATGGTATGGTATTGCATTGTATCCTGTTCTAGATGCTTTCATAGAATTAGTGACATGCTACATCAATATATATATGACATCTGGTTCTCATTAATTCAGTTTCTGATTACAGTTGTATATTTTTTACTACTTCCCCTATTGTATGTTATTTATCTTTTTTTCTACACTTCACATTGAAAAATTGGGGCATAATTTCCCCACTATTAGACCTAGTCCCCTGCTGGTAGTCAGTAGCCTCTAGAATTTGGGGAAATGCGCATGTCCAGGGAACCAGTTGAGTGGCTCCCTGATCCGGGACGTTCAAATGTGTTATCAGAGGGTCTTATTTTCTCTGACATACTACATGGAGCCATAGTTAGGGGAAGTATGGACATTGTAGTTGGTAATAAGTTTTTCCAAGGAGTAGCTATCATGTGTATAGAGAAAACCCAGTCTACCTTGTTTATTACTATTTTTGTGATTTTTCAAATTTATGGTTGATTTGATTTTCACCATCGGGTGACACACTTGTGATGGCATTGTGTATATGTTATACATGGGTTCTATTTATTTGCAACCTGATGAGATGAGGGTGTGCCACCTCAGGCATCATTCAGGCACATTCTATAAATCACATGTCATGCATTCCTTCTATGCCCTGATGGTACATTAGAAATTTCATGTTGTTGTGATAGTTGCTGTGATAGAAAATCATTTTTTTGTGATGCTTCAAAAAAATACATTATATTTTGAAAGGGTATTGTTGTGTGAGGTTGTTGATGGAATGAATGCCAAACTTATGTTTTTGGGGAGTATGGGCCCTCAATGACCGGAACATGATGGATCATTGATGGGTTTACTTTGTTATAACATGTATAAGATGTCATGCTTTGTTTCACAGGTAGTATGGGACCTCACAGATTGTAATCTATCTTTTAGGTGTTTGTTTCATGTTTTTCGGGGTTCTGGAGTAGTTTCTGAGGCTTACTGTCCATAAAACCCAGCATACGTGCCCTCTGGATTAATGTACACACAACATGTGTTCTTCTATTCAGGAAGAAATGAAAAAAAATTTAAGTACACGCTGTGTACCATCAGTACATCCCATGTTGTCTCTTCCTATGTCATATGTCGTGCGGGCGGGAACACGGGGTAGGGAATGGCTTCCAAAAACACACTGTGTATTGGTTTTACAAATCGTGTAGTGTTGACCTGGTGTCCGCCTGTGTAAAAAACAACAGCAACAGAAGTAACCTTATGACATACACGCCATGTTTATTTTGAACACGCCGTTTAGTCTGACCTAGGTACATGTCCATGTCATGAAAAACATGCGTTAGTTTTATCTTTCCTCATACATGTTGTGTCCTCTTGGAACACGCCGTGTAGTGTCACCCGTGTAGCCGACTGTGTAGCGAGCAACACGGGTTGGTCTAGGGATTCATTGAACACACTCTTTCTTTCGCAACACATCGTGTAGTGGGACCTAGGTACACAGGTCGTGTGACAAATAACACGGGCTGATGAAATCATGTCAAGTACAATCTGTGCACCTATGGGACATTTCGTGCAGTTTTGTTTTCAGAGAGATGTGTGGCTTATCCGTTTAGAAGGACTTGGGTAGGGAAGAAGGACTCAAGTACACATCGGGTGTTAGTATGACATGCCATATAGTTGGGGTGATACACGACTGGTTCTGGAAGAACTACACACTCATGTGATAGCCTGAGATAAAACATTGTGTAGTATTTATACACGTCGTGTAGTCCAGTTTTGTTAATATTGAATGCTTTCTTTCTCCTATTCCCTTCTTGGTATCCCTTTTTCGGTCTTTGATAAACATTATCTAAGGCGTGTGTTTGACCTTGTTGAGTCTTTCCACGGAGATGAGTACCGGGTTTTCTCCAGGAGGGTGGAAACAGTTATACTCTTGAGATGGTGGGCTATAGGATACCAGTGGATCCTCCAAGAGAGTGAGATGCGGCACCAGCTTTTATACCGGGCACAGGGGTGGAGGCATAGTTCTGTGAACGCTTTGTGTGGATCATACCGACCTTCCAGAGAGCACCGCATGCTGCCACATCTATGGTAGAGCTTACAGGTATCTTACTGTAGCAGCATCCTCTTAAGTTTTCAAGGGATGGCAGACCACATGTTGTGGAGTCATAACTGGATTTGATGCAGATGATATTCGAGTATCATGATACCCCTCTTGGGAGGAGGGTCAAGATTGCTAAGCATATGCTGCGTGATTCCTTCAAGAGGTGGTGGGATGTTACCACCCAGTCTGAGCATCACCGTGACATGGCGTGGGATGACTTTCAGGAAGCCTTCTATGAATTCTTCTTCCTAGAGACGCTGAGGGTAGATCGAGCTCGAGAGTTCATGAATCTGCAGCAATTCACCATGTTAGTGATGGATTATTCAGCTCACTTCACCGAGATTCAGCATTTTTCATCCGTTATAGTGGGTGATGAGGCATTGATGGATAACCGCTTTGAGTATGGTCTTCGATATAACATCTGAGTACTATTGAATGTTTTCAGGTTGCCTATAGTGCATGTTATTGTGAACCAGCAACTGGTTATTTATTGAAACCTGCGGGAAGCTAGTGGTGTGTGCCAGGCCGGTTCAACACCAGTTTCAGATACTATTTCAACCAGTTAGAGGAGGAGACAGATATACATCTCTCACGGTGGTTGTACTAGCCAGAAGAATATTTCAGGTGGCCATGTCAAGTGCTACCTGGGTGGTAATGAAGGGAACAAGGGTCTGCAGAGTCCATGTGACCTAGTGGAGTGTCGAGCTTTCGGCATGATGGGTCATCTCCAACGTTTTTGCAGTTTGTTTCCACCAGTGGATAGTGAGAGTGGTTCTGTGCAGACTCCATGTGTGGGAGCAGGACCAACAACTTCTTACTAGTCGGAAAATTGGAATACGTTCGGGCGTACATGCAGAGACGGTGGTTGTGGCTGTGGTAGCCAGACACCAAGATCTCAGAGGTAGTAGGGTGGGTTAGCTCATTTTTTCTAGGCAGTGTTGCAAGGACGCGACACTTGGAAGGAATTTGCAGTGTTACAATCCCAACAAAATCATTATCCCGAACCTTCTACTGTCAGAGGTACTATTCTAGTAGCTTCTATTTCGACTTCTGTACTTTTCGATATGGGTGCTACACATATCTTTATATATGTACCTCTTTTGGAGAGCCATGGGATCTGTGTTTCATATTTTTCTAATATCTTGATGCTAGACACTCTGTTGGGAGCTAGAACGGCTGGTGTGCGTCAGTGTAGAGAGTTCCCCTAGAGGTTGATGGGTGTCTCTTTCTATGCGACCTCTATGTCCTAGAGATGACGACTTATGATGTCATTGTCGGGATGGACTGGTCGGTACCCTTTCAAGCCTTTTTAGATTTCTATCATCACAGGGTGAGTTTCACATCACCAGAGGGCAGTGAGTTTCTATACAAGGGAGAATGGGATGTCCAGGCAAGCTAAGCTGGACCCGAGCATCGTGGGTGAGGAGGAGTGGAAACCCAGATTGCGAGTTTATATCTAGAAGATCAGGGAACTTTTCAAAAGGATTTCCCTCCAGTAGTATATCATTTCAGGGATGCCTTCCCATATGACTTTTCAGGTCTACCTCCAAAGCGTTGGGTGGATTCATCTCTTGGGCTATTTCTAGGATCAGCACCGGTGTCCATTCCCCCTTATAGGATGGCCGCACCTGAGTTGCAAGAGCTCAAGAGGTAGTTAGAGGAGTTGTAGGAAAATGTTTTTATCCAACCCAGTACATATCCTTGGGGTTCACCGGTCCTATTTGCGATGAAGGTGGACAAAACCCTCAGACTCTATGTCGACTATCAGAAATATAACTTGCTAACAGTTAAGAACCGATATACCTTACTGAGTGTTGATGATCTTTTTGATCAACATTGAGGTTTCTTGTGTGTTCTAGAAGATTTAATTGAGATCCGGATATCATCAGTTATGTGTTATACCATCGAACATACCGATTACAGCTTTTCGGAGAAGATATGGTCTATACGAGTACTTGGTTATTCCGTTCGGACTCACGAACGCACCAATAGGTTTCATGGATCTGATGAATAGTGTGTTGCATCCATATATTTATTATTTTGTGGTAGTCTTAGTGGATGATATCTTGGTGTACCCTCACACTCGACCTGACCATACTACCCATCTTGAGATTGTATTGAGTACACTGATAGAGCATCATCTATATGCTAAGCTCTCAAAGTGCCACTTCAGGAATGACCATATTCACTTCCTGGGTCATATTATCTTAGAGGCAGGAGTTGCTGTAGACCCAGAGAAGGTCAGAGTAGTAGTTTCCTAAGAGAAACCTAAGAACGTGTTTGAGATACGGAGTTTCATTAGGCTGGCTGGTTACTACAGGTGTTTTATACAAGAATTCTCCCGCAAAATAGTGATGTTGATGGGTTTGACTAAGAAGGGGGTGAAGTTTTTTTGGATAGAAGATTGTGAGATAGACTTTCAAGAGTTGAATGGTAGGTTGAAATTAGCACCAATCCTGATACTTACAGATCAAGGGAATAGCTATATAATTTACTATGATGCATCGGGTATTGGGCTGGGTGCAGTGTTGATGCAGGGCGATCGAGTTTTTGCATACGGGTCATGACAGTTGAGGCCACATGAGAGGAATTACCTGACGCATGACCTTGAGTTGGCTGAAATTGTTCATGCATTGCGCTGTTGGAGACAATATATCTTGTAAGAGAATTTTGTGGTTTTCACTGACCACAAAAGTCTCAAGTATATCTTTACCCAACATGACCTGAATTTGAGATAGCGAATGTGGGTTGAATACCTTCAGTCCTTCAACTTTAAGCTTGCCTATACACCTGGTAACGGTAACACAGTTGATGATGCACTGAATAGGAAGACTCAGATACGGACAGTTTATGAGCCTAGGGGTGAGTGGTCGCTTATGGCTTTGTTCTCTAAGTTTCATTTGGAGGTGAACGATAGTCAGCGGAAAACCTATCTTTTATCCTTAGATGTGACTTCTACCATCCTGGATAGTGTGACGATCTGAAAACTATCATAATGAGAAGTCCTAGTTATACGGGAGTTGGTGGAATGTGAGGACCCTCCTCTTGGATGGACGATAGGTTGTGATGGGGTACTGCATTTCCATGGAAGAGGGTGGGTTCCAGGGGATATACATGAGGAGTAGAGGAGGGAGTTTCATGCTTCTTATTGGGCAGCTCATCCCAGAGTTTCCAAAATGTACCATGACATGAGACATCAGTATTGGTGTCCGTGTAAGAGTAGAGAGGTAGCTGGATTTGTTGCGAGATGTTCCACCTGTCAGAAGGTGAAAGTAGAGCATCTGAGGCCCTCCAGACTATTACAGTAGTTTCCCATTTAGGAGCAGAAATGGGATGATGTCGTGATGGATTTTGTGATAGGGTTGCCGAGGTCACCTCGAGGCAGTGATACTGTGTGGGTTGTTGTTTAAATACATACAACGGTAGATCACTTTTTGTCGATCAAGGAGTCCTTCGGTGTTGATGAGCTCGAAAGGTTGTATATCTGATAGGTAGTACGCCTTCATGGGTTCCCTCGTTCTATCGTTTTAGATATGGAATCCCTCTTTAAATCATGATTCTGGAAGAGTTACCAATGGGAACTAGGTACACAAGTGCTCCCAAGAACAACTTACATCCCTTAGACTGATGGCCAGTCAAAGCATATGATACAAGTTCTTGAGGACATGTTGTGTGCATACATCTTGGACATTGGGGGCTCTTGGGAGAAGCATATACCCCTGGTCGACTTTGCCTATAATAACAGTTTTCAAGAAATTATTGAGATGTCACCATACAAGGCTTTATATGGTAGGTCATACCCATCATCCTTGTGCTGGTTGGAGGTAGGTGAGGCAGCCTTACATGGACCACCTCCCGGGCCGGAGACTTCTGAGGACGTCCAGTTGATTTAGAAGTGGATGGCTACATCAAAGTATCATCTAAAATATTATGTTGATCATTGCCGACGACCCATAGAGTTCGTGGTCAGGGATCTGGTTTTCTTGCATGTTTCAATGAGGTTGGGACACTGGTGGATTAGAAAAAAGGGTAAACATTCACAGAGTTATGTGCGGCCATTGGAGATTCTAGAGAGAGTATGGCTGGTTTCCTATCTGTAGCAGTTACCACAGAGGTACCGGACCATTCAAGACTTCTTCCATGTATCTTAGCTATGTCGTTATCACTCAGACCCATGTCATGTCTTTCAGAACAAGGAGGTATAGCTTCAGGTTGATGCATCCGTTGAGGATAATCAAATTCGTATTGTTGATTGGAGCATGCAGGTTCTCTGAGGTTGGTCATTTCCTCTTTTTCGGGTGCAATGGCTGCTGAGCCGAGTGCAGGACGAAACCTGAGAGTGGGAGACTGACATACGTTCTCAGTGGCTGGAGTTGTTCAAAGCCATATCTTCACCACCCTTGGAAGGGCTATTTGGGGATGAATTTATTTAAGGGGAAGTTTTTAAGAACCTGGTTCTTAGTTTTGAGGTATGGGTTTCTTCTATTTCTTTTTCCTTAATTGTTTTTGAGAAAATAAGGAAAATGGGGAGTAATCCCAAATTTTGTGGGTACACACCATGTACTTTCTACAGACCATGTACATTGCCCATATAGGATGAGTACACAGGGCGTGTATGAATTTATGCAATAAAGGGTCTAAAAAACCGACTACACGTCGTGTACTGGTTTTACACGCCGTGTATTCAGTAGGCAGGTGAATAGTAAGGCGTCGAAGGCAGCTGCCAGATTAGCGATATTACATGCCATTTATTCAGGAATACACGTCGTGTACTCATGTCGATAGATGAATAACGCCACAGTGGAAAGAAGTTTCCAGATGAATAGTTTAAAAAAAGAAAAGTACACACCATGTACTTGAGAGTACATGCCATGTAGTATTTTTTTTATCTTAAGATGGGAACTAGCCTCCTTATTTGGCAGAGGAGGCAGAACCGCCATTTGGAGCCCAGGAGGATGGCCGAAGCATTGGAGATCACCTGATCGCATGCCGGTAATCCGACTCCGCCTCCATCGATCTTGTTGGAACCGATCGGGTAAGAGCTTCCATCTCATTGAGTCATTCTTACCAATTATTTCCCGATGGAATTTTATTTGAGGTTGAGTGTGTAGTTGTTTTTCTCAGATATACTCCATTCTCTTGCGTTCTGGGAGGCATCATTCGCATATATAAATCAGTGGAGATCAAGGTAGGTGGTATGATGTTTATTTCCAACCATTGTGATGAATTTGTGTACTTTTGTGCTTTGATCCCATGTTTGGGGTGTCTTATGGTTGTGGCATTTACAGAATGTTATCTAGAAATGCATAAATAACATTTTGATAAGTTAAGACTGCTGTTTGGGATCACTGCTTTTATCTAGGACCACCACGGGGGTGCGTTCCTCTGTTTAGTCATTTGTCCAGGATACATGTGGCTATACCGTGAATTTTACCATTCTTTATATTGCCTTGAGAGGAATTGTATATAATTACTTGCTTATATGTTGGGCTTGGCCCTATTACCTGTATAGCCAGAGGGTAGTTTTCGTTTAGCCTGTGGGAAACTCTCTTGATCCCATGGGCATTATATATTGTGCTTTTGGGGGACACCTCGTACGCCTATGGGTAATATTCATTATGCCTATGGGGAGACACATGTGGGTTTCGATTCTGATTACCTGAGGGTAAGGATTGTTTGTCTGAGGACAGTGTTATCATGAATATTCCCCGTGGTGATTTTCATATGGTATAACTACAAAGATAAAGTGCAGGCTTGGAATGGTTAGATGAATATTAAAATGGAAATATAACTGGTAGAGTTAGTTAATTTTGAGTACTTCATAACTTATTGCATTTATTACTGCACACTGTTGTTGAACATTTTCACCGACAGTTGGGCACGAGCCTTTTGTGGGTGCCTCCTGAGATTTATTTCTCACACCCTGTTTGGGTCATGTCTTCAGCTCAAACATATTACATTATTGTAGGTGTTGACAGGGGAAAGGGTCCCTATACAGGCACATGATTGAAGTAGATGAGTAGGAGGGCATGAGACCAAGATTAGGCTTGCAATGCTGCTGCATTATATTTACTCTGCTTTGTTTTGTTTAGTTGTTCCTTGTACATTGAGTTGTTTTGTATTGTATTTCACTGTATCATGTTCTTGATGCTTTCATAGAATTAGTTCCATGCTTCATCTTTATATGTATGATTGCGGGTTCTCTTTACTTCAGTTTCCCATTTCATTTGTATATTGTTTACTCCTTCCGCTGTTGTATGTTATTTATCTTTTCCGATGCGCTAAACTTTGAAAAATGAGTGCATAGTTTCCCCAATATCAGACCTGGGCCCTCTCTGCTAGTCGAAACCCTCTGGTGTTTAGGGAAATGCGCTTGATTTCATGTTAACAACCAGGTCCGGGGCACTCGTTGAGTTTCTCCCGAATTCGAGATGTTACAATGACTCATTAAATAGATTTTTTGTTCTGAAAAATCATTAATATTGGGGAAATAACAATGTCAATAACAATATGTATATCGAAAAAATATTTTTTAATTAAATATCATGTAATTAATGGATTAGGAAAAAAATATATCCATTGTAATTAAAAACATCAATCGTAAAAGGAATGGGGCATTAAATGTATTAATACTCAAAATTACAAAATTAATGTTATGAAAACCAATAACGCTCTAGAATCATTTGAATATAATCTTCCTTAAAGGGTTTCCTATAATTTAATTTGAAATAAATTTATTAAAATATAATAAATTAATAAGTATTTATAATAATAAATAATTTATATAATGATATTAACAAATTTTATCAAAAACTTTTTGTCTTAGAACACTTATTTTGAATTATTTAATTAATGATGATCAGTTATTGATCAAATATTTATTGAATATCTTATTTTTCAGATCTAATCTAAAATTGAAACTAAAACAACTTATTTATAAATTAATTATTTCCTTATATATACATTTTAATGGTAGTTAAGTAAAATGATACAGGTTGAGTCGTGGAGGTGGTACGATGCAAAATGCACATTAAATTTTTTTTTCTTAATTGATGGTAATTATGAATAATCAATAACAATCACTATAATATAGAAAACTAATTTATATAAAATATAATAGTATCATTAATTTTCTGAAGACATGTTAAATTACATGATTATGAAGAAAAATTATGTAGTTGATTATACTCACATCAGGGACATGAATGTTCACGGATGTATCCCTAGAAATAAATCAATTTTCATACTAAAGGTGACCAAAATCATTTATACTTGTGATACTGGTATAGGAGGATAAATTATGAATATTCTAAATATTTAATGTTAATTAAAGGCTAAATATTATGTGGTGGTGATGTTACCCTTTTAAAACTTTAGAGAATTGTAGTTTGGGGTGTACCGCTTACATTTTATAGGATGTAATATTTCTATTCAAATTTGAAGCCAAACAAATGTATAAAAGATTATGGAAAAATGTTTTTGGGTTGAAACATAACATTAACACACCATTTTTAGGACAAAATTGAATGGATTAGCGTTTTTTCTAAAATTATATATTCTCACATAATTTTCTTTGTCTTTAGAAAATGTATTCTGACAATTGCAATTATTTTTGTTTTCAAATATTGTAATTGACCATTTTAACAATTTTGATAAATCTAATTGAATATTTTTGAAATCATATTATAATATAATATTTCTAATGTTGTGAATTGTAATTTTTTAAAAAATACACTTAATGGTGTAAAAATTGTATTTATTGAAATGACAATTTATATATTAAATTTTTTAAATATGATAAAATAATTTTGGTTATTGATTTTAATGAAATAATTTGATTTATAATAAAATATAAATTGGATGTGTGGCATTAAATATAGGATGAAAATTCTCTCCCTTGAATGTAATTGATATAAAATAATTAAAATAAATAATGTTTTTTTAAACAACATTTTAATTTATCATAAAAATATTTTACATAGGATTTATAATTTAAATTTTTTTAAAATTTTCTGTTATTTCATAAATTTATATTTTATTAGAGAAATTGTATTTTAAAATGTATACATCAATCTAATATAATTATTGACTCATATAAAGTACATGTATTATAATAATTGCTTTTTTAATAAAAATTTATAATTCAGAAAAAGAAAATAAAAAATTGAATATAAGTATATTTTTATGTCAAGAATTGAAAATTTCTTTTAAATTTTATTAATTAAAAATTCAAAAAATTTGATGTTCAGTTTTTGAATATAATCATAATATACTATTATATACCATATTAAATCAAATATTTCACATTCAAATATTAATAGAATTTTATTTATAACATAATATATAAAAAATAAATTTTTGTTAAACAAATAATTTTATCCCAAATAATTTTTAAATAAGATAATGATTCTTAAAATTGAAGTTTTTTTCACATGAATGATTTTTTTTATAAAATAATTTTATAACTATAAATGATATTATTAGTTAATATATGTGAAATGATTGAATATAAATCATATTAAATGTTTAAATTTTTTTATATTCATTGAAAATTCATAAACCGGTTTGATATACTCATTCACTCTAATTTAGGATATTGAATTTTAAGGTTTTAAACCAATAATTTTTTTGTTTAAAAGTGCATAAATGAAAATTGAAAAAATTAAATTATTTAAATGTAATGGTATATTATATTTTAGGATGATGAAGTATTCAAAAATAAAATAAATTCCATCTTCACAATCTAACTCATCATAATAGTGGAATTTATATTGGGAACTCACAGTTAACCAAACATTTCATGATGATCCCATTTTTATTTGGGATGTGGAATGAGATTTCTCTGTATGAAAAACCAATATATGTTACTTATAATTATATATGAACAATTACTAATTTCATATTGAATTATCTTCAGGGGTGTAGATCAAGATATATCAAGGATAAAATTCTTCAATACATGATTTTTTATAATGATCATACCAATAGGGGTATTGAGTATCAATTTATTGGTGAAAAAATACATGAAATATGATTATTGAAAATTTAGATTTAAAATTAATATTTTTATTAATCAATATAAGGATTATGGGATTTTAATTCATCACTTGGTTTTTGAGGAATATCGCCCTTATTAGAAACTAGATTTGGACATTATGTAACATAATTCACCACTCTATTGAAATTTATATAAAATATTTATATATATATCTATTTAATTTAAAAAAAATTGACGAGTTCCATCAACTCCGCACTTATAGAATTAAATATTAACTACGTGGAAATTACCCTAATGTTCCTCCTAAAAATATTTATCATTTTTGAAATTTAATCATGTATCCTTATATATCTTCAACACATGATATTTACATAGACACAATTTTTTTTCATTGGGGTGTTTGTGACAACAAATATGTTAACATTGTTAAAAATATTTCATGAAAACTAGTTTGGTATTATCCAAAAGATTCTCACTCCATATCCCATTTTTTAGGATATTCGTTGAGCTAATCTCTACACTATCACTCACACATGTGGTTCCTTTCAGTCATGTACACTTGAAAACCAAAATAGTGGAAACAATGGATAACCATTCTAATAGAATTATCATAAACAATAATAGTAAAATTTAACCTCTTGATGCATAAATTCAAAAAACTATAATTTTATCCAATAGTTTATGTAAGTAAAAAAATTTCAGACATTGTTCATCCTACATCACTCCCATGTTAAAATATATAATTTTGGGTTCTTAATATGATACTTTGACATTTGTAATATCATACTTATTATCATAATCCTTAAAATAGAGACTGCAAATTATCATAAAAAATATCAAAATAATCTAAACCCAATAGTCAATAAATTATATTCATTAAAAATAAACCATGACTTTATAAAAAAATAAATCATTACTATCTTAACATACCATAGTGTATATACCCTCAAAATTTTATTTCAATAACATGTTTTTCCCAAAAATAATATTTGAATATCAATGTCATTAAACTGGAATGATATTATATATCCCATCAATTATTAGGTCAATTATAAACCACTATGTCATAAAGTCACGCAATAATATATACTTATCATAATCAAAAAAATTATATAAGATTTACAAAAATATTGTTAATTAACATCAGTCCTGAGGATATCAATACAACATGAAATACATTATAAAAAACAGAGAACCAGTTTTTACATCAACATTAAACATACACCAATAAAAAAGTTATATATCACATAAACATGTGTCCATCAATAGATATATAGCGAAATATTACCATTCAATAATATAATTTTTAGGGTTATTGACACCATTTAATATATAATTTATAATCATTAATGAACAACATTAGATGAAAATTTATAGATTTTTAAAGTATCCTCTTCACTTTTATAATATATCATAATATCATTGGTAATATCACCCAATAATAAGAATAACTATAAATTTATATTTTATTAAAAATTAAACCTCACTACCTTAGTTCGGACTATGAAATTTGCATTTTCCCTATAAAAATAACATGGATCTCAATAATTTATGTATTTTTGCTTATAAAGTTTTAATGAAAATTAGTTTAATTGATCACACCTATCATAGTTTCATTTACGAGATATTATAAAAACCAAATACATAATTTAATTTTAATTTACTAATATTTAAAATATAAATATTAAAAAAACATAAAAAATGTTATTCCAATACGACACCTTTGTTTTTTACATAATGTGATTTTAGATCTACCATTGAATCCATTGGTTCAATACATCAATATCGATAGTAATTTTTGGGTTATGTTGTCGAACCAAATTTTTTTTCATTTCACAAAAATTCATTATAATTTTAAATAAATAATATTATGTTAAACAAATAATATCCAAAAGAAGTGTTAAAACATGTGTGTGTTTTGACATCTTTTTCATGCACCAGTTCAAAATTGAGTAACAATGAGTCGACACTTTTGGAGGTTATTACCCCTATATATATCTGTGTCAGATCATACATCAATATGTACATTCTAGAAATTGTTTTAATTTCATGGAAAACAACATAATAAATACCTTAACAAAAGATAAGTACGAAATCTTATAGATAGAGTTATTCATAGGAATTTCCACATTGTTATTTTATCTAAATATTCATATAAAATTTTGAATATTACCTTATTGTGAAATAATTTAATATCCATATGGGATATCTATAAAATTTAAATATTGATTAACCTAGATATATAAACCATTACTTTATCCTTAAAAACTCATAGTCACAATGGATATCTAGTCAATTAAATGAATATCAACCAACGAGACATGTACCTATAATCTTGGACCTGGTGGTCATTGAAAAATAATTTACATGCACACTTTTTTACCTAATGAAAAATGAAATATAATTCCAATCATAAATATATAATTAAAACTATTATTTCCTATATTTATTTTGATTGATGATTATTTTTTTAGAATGATGAATAATTAAGAAACATCATAAACTAATAAATCTAATGTATTTATTAATGAATAAACATTTATTCATAATTCATAAGAAAATTAATTTTTTTGATATGTGTAACCCCTTGACATTTAAGGGAATATATTTATTACAAAAAATTAAATTTCATTGATATAATATGTTATGCCCATCACTTCGTTTAAACTAACCAAATTATGTAATTAAAATATTATTCTATCCTATTTTTTAAATTTGTGGGTATGAATATTGATAAATAATTAATAATAATTATTTGGTATACACATCTATGAAATAATTTTATTGGTTATTGATTAATTATGAATCAAAATATATTTTATTTTAAAGTAAAGAATATATTTACCTGAAGAATGTTTTTTTTCACACAGTTCTTAATCTTACGAAAAGAAATTAATCAATATCGGTGAATTATTGCAATTAAATTTATATATTTTATAATATGTAAAATGGTTTTTATTAATCATATATTATTTATACATGGTATAACAATATTTCTATATTTATTTTTAGAAATTGTATTTTTTTAAATGGTGGATTTGATTTATTTCTCACACTTATTTTCTAATTAATTTTTTCACATATCATAAATTTATATGAAATAATAACTTCAAAATTTAAATCAACACGTTTAAAATCTCATATAGTTATTGTTTAGATAATTTCCAAAAAAAATATTTTTCATGAATTGGAAAGAATACATATTTTTATGAAAACAAAAAAATTATTTTAATAAATTTACAATGTTTGAACCTGTTTCAAATTCTTATAAAAATAAAATTAGCTCAATTATATTATTAATCCAATTTAGGCCAATGTAATAAATTTCATAATCAATTTTTAAATAAAACGTTTTATACATACTGAATCATTCTCTTTGAAAACCAATTTATTATCTCATATATGTGTTTAACTTAATATTAAATTCAACATCTTATATGAATTGTGTTTTTAAAAATGGATTAAAAATTTGGAATTATAATAATTAATATTATAAAATGTGAGAAATTATTTTTTTAGTCACAAAAAAAATTATTACAAAAAATACATTCGTTATGTATAAAACGTTTTTACTTGGGGTTGAACCTAATGATAAGGGTATTTTGAAAAATTATACTTCATATAATACTATTATATTGATTATTATTTACCATATAATATACCATGTGCATATATATGTTCAGTTATAAGAAATTTTTTCAAGAATGACATTAACATTTTGTATTCAATTGGTAAATTTTGAAGTTGTTTACAAGTCTATCATTTCCCCACATACAAAAGGACAAAAACTCTCCCCCCATCTCGAATAAAATTAGCTCTTTTTTAGAATATATCTACCAAAATACCATTCATAATTCTATTACCACATCCTTGAAGAGTTTTATTTATTATGAAATTTTTTTTATTAATCCTTTTATTGTATCCCTAAAGTGGTTATCTAAATAAGAGGTATCATTTTTAAATCGAGTATGAATACATTCATTCATTTTAAACCACCATTGAATATTATTCAAATAAGTTGTTGTAATTATATCAGTGTCTAATATATATCTATATATTATTTTCTTAATTTAATAACCTACACCCATCCCCTCTTATATCAAAGGTGAAATGAAACAACATAGATTATGCACGACATACTGCAACCTCATGAACCAATTTAATTCATTTTGCATCACATCCTCTCACAAATGGATATAATAACGTATTGAATGACTATATATGATAATTATTACATGATAATGGTTATTTAATTAAAAAAATTACATATATCTTCTTACCTTAAAATCCATCAAATGAAGATATTGTCGCGAATGTCTATCTACGAACTATAACCTCTATTGAGCCATGTGATTCCTTTTTTTAATAGTATCCTAAAATAGGTGGTGATAAGTATATATTTAATGAATAAATATGATAGAAATGATGTGAAAATTATTATTTAAATTTTATTTAATTTTCTAATTCAATTGATTATTTTTATAAAATGAAATAATAGTTAAAGTGTTTGTAACATCCACCACCTCCATGCACGATGTTATTAAATTTTTTATATATAACTTATGTGGATTAATATAAATATTTAAAAAGATAAAATCATATTATATATCAATTATTATTAATATTCTAGATATAGTATAACCGTATTAAATGTATATTTAATGAAGCTAATTCGACCAAAACATTCGGAAAAACATAGCAGATTTCTCTTAGAATAATGATTTAGTAAAATAGTTTTTAATAAATGACCATTCTATGTTTAATATTAAATCCTAAATATTATTATATATGTGATAATGTTTCAATAATATTTTTATAACAAACCTATATTTATTGTCTACGAGTCTTCAAACAGTTTTTAAAAATTCAGTACATTATGTAATATATTTTCATCTGAATTTTATTTTAATGAGACAAAATCCATTTTCACAACATTTTTATTTATGTTGGTGCATATACTGACAAGAAAGTATATAATGATTTTTATAATAAAAATAATTGTTTATACACACACTCACACAGACACACACATATATTAATATATATAATTTTTCATTCATGGGTATTACCATTCAAATACTATAAATGTGGTATTGTGTAATATTAAAATCCCATTGCTTATCAGTTTTTTTGGGATAATGATTCTTATGATGAAATATTATGATATTTATCTTTATAAACTCAAAAATAGTATTATAATATGGAACACTATTTAAATTACCTTCTTTACATTAATTATTTTATATTTTTATACACATGATATAAATAATTATTTTTATAGATGAACGTTATTATTTCATTCTTCAGTTGAATGTACTTTCTCTTCCATATCCATGATTTATAAAAAATTACTATATAATGTTTTTACTACTATCCGATAATTTCTATACTCAGTATTACAAGAATTTTACATCATAAAAAATTGTTTTAATTGGTATTTCTCATCATTTTTGAATGATTTAATTTTGAAATTTTTCAGAGAATGAGAAAGGTCTTTTTATTTTAATGTAATGAAAATAAAAATTTTATCCTTTCATAATGACCAATAAATTATTTAATGAAAAATTTAATTGTTTTAAATGTGGTTTTTAGTGAATTTTTTTTTCTATAATGTCTTGTATAATTATTTATATTAATGAATTGATTTCAAAAAGGAAGATATATTTTATAAAAAAATTCTTTTAATGATTATTTTTTGGTATTTCTATTCATCAATGAAAATAATATTTGCGATTTATTATGATTTAATAGATAATGATAAAATACTACTATATCTATTATTTCGATGGATTTTTCATGGTTTTGATGATGAGATGTTAATGAAACCCAATTGTTTTCTGTGAGTTATGCTTTTATTGATTAATAAAATGATTATGAAACCCTTTTTATTTTCATTTGTTTTTATATATATGATGGTATGATGAATGTCAAAAGACGTTATGGAACACATATTCAATGACTTTAACTATGGGATGGGTGGCCCTAGAATTATATATCCATCTGATTATCAGTGTATAATTTTATAACTCAAAATATGTTCATGGGAAATAAGTCATGACGATTCATCATCTATAGGAAACACATAGATGATCTTCATGCACTATAGTAAAAAAGTCAATGTGATTGATATATTATGGGATTGTAACATCCCATTGCAATTAAAACTGATATTCCTTAAACCGTGACCAATTATTCCATTTTCATTTATGGGGTAAGATCAAGTTTTGATTGGTAGGAACCCTATAATCGTGAAGTCATTGATTTAAAATATTACCACTTTCAAATTGATTTTTCTTGCAGGCTTCTAAATGGTTACAGACAGTGTAACAAGATTACAAGTCATGTAATGGTCCTAATGAATGTTGTGAGGAGTTTCATGATGTGAGGGGTGTAGCTCATGATTATCCATTACATATCATGAATGATTTGTTAATTACTATTTAATTAGGAGTGTTAGAATTTTAGTTGCGTTGATGAACATTTCAGCCCTTACAAAATTTAAAGGGTTCACTATATGTATTTGGATTACACATCCTCTAAAAAATGGTGTTTTTAAAAATAGGAAATGTTGCTAGTTAATTCTCGTTGAATCCTCTATAGTTTATTCTTTCTCAAACAAACGGTTTCCCAGGTGGTATCAATTATTTGATACCAATTTGGCTCCATTATGTTGGCATTTGATCGTTGTTTCTCTTGCAATATGATAGTCGAGTAAGTGTTATACATAATTCATTGTGTTTCACAATATCTACTCTCTTCGGTTTTCAATGGATCATCTTGGAATTGATTGATATTTTCCTTGTGGTGTTGTATCTAGCTTTTAGATGGTCATTCAAGGTCATCTACATCTTCATTTTCATTGATGGGTGTCATTGTGAGTTTCATGTTTGTGGAAGAGGAAAGAGGATTTGTCCCGATTATCCTAATTTATTATTCCTAAAATGATAGATTTATTTCAATTTTTGAATAAAATTAAATTTATCAAACATTATCCAATTGTATTGATAAATGAAATGATATAGTAAATTTAGAGAATCGAAATGATTTTGGGATATTCATTTGGAAAACCACCATTTCTAATGAATTTTTGTGTGTTGAATGAAATTGGAAAAGTTAAATTGTAGAATAAAATATTTTGAATTTATGTAAATGATTTCAATTCAATTGTTATATTTAATTGTGTATATTTTATTAAATATATGTAATTGTGATTGAATGAATTTCAAACCTGTGAAAATGGATTAAAATGATTTAATTGAGACCCAGTGGTTTTATCTTGGGAAAATGGAATATTTTTTATTAAAATCTGTTTCATGTTTAAATGGAAATTTTGTAATTTTGAAATTGAATAATGAGATTAATTGTATTTTTATGCTTTCGTAAAATAAATTTCCCATCATGTACATGCACATCCATGTCTTATGGAGTGGGTGAGTTATTTGGATACACTCTATGTTGTTATAATGTTCTAAAACAAACCTATGGTAGGTGGCATCCCTGATGAGATGATGATGTGTTGCCTCTACCCACTGTTAGGGGGACACGAGTGTACTCATTTTTTTATATCACATAGAGAGTGCATAATTTTATAGCTCGTTTATACTATTGTACCAACATAGCATATTCCCATGTTGCTATTTTTTTGTTTATATTTGAGATATAAATGCAAGAAAATGTCGTAAAACTACTCTTCATGCATTTTCTAGATTCACATAAACTTTTTATGTAATTTTATAATTTAATACATTGTTTTATAAATAATTCATCTCTTATTGTGTAAATAATGTTCTTTAAAAGAATTTCGATCATTTTGAAAATGAATAGCATTTTTATTTAAATATTTTTCATGAATTTCCAAACCACATTATTTTGAAAATGAATAGATTTTCTCTGGTCTATATATATTTGGAAACTGTTACTGAATCATTGGTGGTATCCTACCCGGATTTTCCTTACATCCTACTTTTTCCTTTAGGTTTTTGTAGACATTCTCCACTGATGTTTGAAACATGGAAAGGGAACTTTTATAGGGGGATATTGTGGTTGATACTTAGTCATTGTGATTTGTGTCCTTAGGTACTATGAGGCTATTATTACCAATATTTATTACAAGGGTTGTATTTCATTATAATTTTTATTCCTTTTTGTATTATGGTACCTTACTCAAAGTGTATTTTCTAAAGTGTTTTGTGGAAAATTACATCCCACTACAATGTTGTATGATTCCAAGAGCTAGTTGAAAGCCCATGTGTATGACGAATAACCCTTAGGAGATGTTAGGTCTCGCTCAGTTATCGGGTTACTAGGGTACCCGAGCTAGTTCGTGATGAATGGTTATTAGAGGAGACTGTTTATATTTTTTCTTAAATTTATTATGATTATTGAATTGTTGATCGGACATTGGAGGTAGTTGTGATTGAGTCCATTTATAGCTCTCATCGTAATAATCCTTAAGACTCTATGGGTAGTTAGGGAACGAAATTTTGGGTGTTAGTTCTAGTCCTTCACATTTTAGGATTTTGAGAGACCAGAAATCAAATATGGATATTCCTTCAATTGGAAATAATTTCCCTTGATTATATATTTGAGTGTAAATCTAATGAATTATTTTTATTTGCTAATGTTGTGTGGAATTATTTCTCTAAGAATATGTGAGAATCAGATAAAGGAAGAGGAAGCTGCTGATCCTCACCATGAAAATCCTAGTGTAGATCAGAATCTAGTTGAGGTGATTGTATGCACTAACCAAGATCAAGGATAGATACAACCTCTAGTACACATTCAGGATATAGTTGTAAATACTCAGTGTGGATGTTCCTTATAATTATTATCATGAGTTCTATTATCATAATCCACTCATTTTCTTAGTTTCCACTAATTGTCAACATGATGTGTAATAGATGGGTATTATAGAATGTCTATTTAAAGTCTTGTTGAAATTGGACATTATCATGGTGAATTGGGAAGCCATCGTGATAGAGGGACAGTTCAGGAGATGGTGGAAAATGATGGAGATGATAGGGATGAATGAGGGCTTAGAGTGTAAGGACATAAACATTATTTTCACCGATCAGTTCTATTTATAGTCAATAGTGTTTTACGAAAATGTGGAGTGTTTCTAAATTGATGAAGTCAAGAAAATCAGGACTGAGTGTTAAAATTTATTTACTGAGCTAGGGCTAATTTCTCTTGGGATTGTATCAAATGAGAGGATGAAGGATCGATTGTTTGTTATGGTTCTTCCATCAAATATATATTCTCATGTTTTCATACTGAAATCATCCAATTATATTTATGTGCTGTAAAATGATATGATTGTTGAGAATGACTTGGTAGAGAATTCAGGTACGATGAGAGTTTATTTTTATCCGAGTTGAAGTGGTAGTTCATTCAAAAGAAAATTAATGTGTGTTGAATCTCATAGCAGTTCTCAAAGGCAGAGTCATTCCAAAACTCCTACATCGCTATGATAAAGTTCATTGACATGAAATTAGCGTGTAAAGATAGTATATTCTAATAGGGTTCACACTGAGACACCAATGATCTGTAGCTCCTATGAATGTTTTAGGAACACACAAATATTTTTGTACCATTTCTCTACTTCTTATAGTTTAATAGTATCACAATATCCTCTTAAAAATGTGGGGAAACTAGCTACTTCGTGTGAAAAAGAGTATCAGACACAAGCATACATAATATATCTTCTTTACGTAGTGGAAGAGTATCGAGAGGAATCAAAAAATGGGTCCATCAACACTGAGTGGTACCATTACTATAGAATCATCGTTAGTGATTTCTATATTCTATACTAGTTCTTCTCTATCATTTATTTCAAATAATATTGTTAATATTCTTAATCATCCTATGGATATTTTATTGTTTGAAATCGATATTACTAAATCCCTTGGATTGAAGAGATAGTAGGGCCTCCATATCCCACCTTGTGTCTTCTCTCTATCAGATTCTGATTTATCTAGGGGTTTTGAAATTAATGGTATAAAAACTATTGATGATATATTCAAGATAGATTGGATCATTTCCAATAAATCCATAATTCATTTTAACTTTAAATGTACTAGTTTACTACACCTAGTGTTGTGTCTCTTTTATTTCAAATATATTGGGTCCCGAGGTCAAGGAGAAGAAGACATTTTTATCAAGATTTGGGTAATGTGATCTCAGTGGTTTCATTTGATCTGGAGCCGGAATATTTGAGCAGTGATATCCCTCTAGTGATTGTTGAGTTCACTAATGAATTCCATTCATATTTATCTAGTCTACCACTAGTAAGGAAATTTGATATCTCCATTTATATAATTCTTGGTATGCAACTAGTTTCAATTCCCTTCTACCACATGGATACCATTGATCTGAAAGAGCAGAAGTCCCAATTGGATGATATTATTGAGAAATTATTTATATACCAGATTGTTTCATCTTTGGTGATAGTAGTTCAATTCATTATGAAGGATTATGGTTCCCTTTTCTTCTATATTGATTGTCAAAAGCTCAATTGAGTCCCATAAAAGAACATCATTCTATTTCTTTAGATTGATGATTTATTTGATCAGTTGAATGGTGATAAGTTGTCTTCAAATATCAACCTTCGATATGGTTACCATCAGTTATGTATAATGGAATATAAAATTCAGAAAACATGCCTTCGGATCTAGTTTGACCATTATGAGTACCAGGGACTTCCATTTAGTCTGGAAAATGCACCTTCAATTGTCATGGGTTTAAGGAACATGATTTTCCATGAGTATCTTGATTCATTTTTGGAAGTATTTGTTGTTGAAATAATCATTTACTCTAAATATAATATGGAACATATACATTATCTGAGAACAGTTCTAAGTCTCTTGAGAAGTCACTGAATCTATGATAATCATTAGATATTGGATTTATAGATTTGGGAAGTGAAATATTTTGAAAATATGGTTTTTGAACTAGGTATATCTGTTGATCCTAATAATGTGATGGCTATTATAACATGCGAGTGACCATGAAATGTCATTGAAATTCAACGATTATTGGGATTAGATAGATACTAAATCTAGTTTTTGACAACCTTCAAAAAAATTTCATCTCTGACGACATCTTTAACTGGGAAGGGGGAGATGTTTGTTTGGGATGATAATGGTCAGATTTTTTTGTGGGGCTAAAATGTCTTTTGACTACTATGCCAGTGTTGATTTTTTGAGAGGTAGGGTAGGGCTATGTAGTCTTTTGTGATGCATAAGGTTCAGGCATGGGATGTATTATTATGTAGGGATACAATGTAGTTTCTTGTAGATATCATTATCTTAGGCCAAATTAGAAGAATTACCCTACCCATGAGCTCAAACATATAGCTATAATGAAAACATATTACTATTTGTGGAATTGTCTTTATAAAGATAGGTTTACCCTGTTTTGGGAACACAAAATCCCGAGTTATATCATCTCCAAAAATATTTTAATATTTTATAGAGGTGTTTGGTGGATTACATACATTCTTTAGACATTGACATAACATATACCCAAAGTAAATACAATGTTATTCCATATGCATTGAGCTGGGAAATTCCAACCCATGCTATGAAAGAATCTTTTGAAGAGTAGAATTTTTGGCACTCATTTCACATACAGGATAACCATGTTTTCTCACATTATACCAATTCACGATACAACAAATATTGACGATTTGGGATGCATTTACATGAAAGAGACTGTTCAGTTATATAGGGTTCCATATGATATAGACTATGATATAGATCGTTAGTTTACTTCCTGACTATTGAAAGGCCTTAAAGAGGCACTGGGATCTGACTTTGTTTTGAGCATGAACTTCTATCCACAATCAGGTGGCCAGAATGAGAGATCTATAATGATTCGTGAGGCTATAATTTGCGCTTATGTTCATATGTTTGGTGTGGTTTGGGAAGATCACATGGGGATGGTTGAGTTCTCTTATGAAAATAGTTACCAGTCCATAAATATGTTGGATCCTTTTCAGGGAATTTATGGACAACCATTTAAATATCTATTATGTTGATCATATGTTGGTGAATGTGCCTTGGTTTGACCATGTATGGTGCATGAGATGAAATATATTATTTTTTTTCATTAGATAATTTCGATGACACAGAGATGATATAAGTCTTATACTGATATTTTCCATAGAGATTTGGTGATTTACACTTGTGATATGGGGTTCTTGAATGGTTTATCCCTGCTGGGTCGTCAAAGGCTTCTAAGGAAAGGAAATATTTCTCTTCATTTTGTGGGACCGTGAGAGGTGGTTTATCTTATAGGGAATTTTTCTTAACATTTATCACTTCCACCACAACTGAAATCGATACAAAATGTGAACCATGTATTGTAGTTGAGAAACTTTTTATGAGACCCAACTTGTGTTTCTATATAGAGTGATATGGAGATTTGACCTGACATATTATAGACTAAGATCCTAGAAATGATAGTTGATTCTATGACTGAGGAACCTCATAGGAAGAAGAAACATTGGGTTTGTGTGATATGGAAACATGATTTTAATAATCATGAGACATGGGAGTGTGGACACCCATTAGATATTAGCTGCCTCATGATTTTATCATTGAGGATTCTTCATACGATTTCAGATGTAAGAAAGATTTTATGGTGTTGAGGTTGTGACATCTCTATTTCATTCTAATTGTTATGCCTTATACCCAGACTTATTTTTTTTCATTTTTATTGATGGGATAAAGAGTATTTTTTTGGTAGGATACCTATAATGGTGGAGTCAAATATTTTTTGGATTATCACCTTCAAATTGAATTTTTAGGAAGGCTGTTAGTGGGTTATTAGTCATGTAAGAACATTACAGGTCTTGTAATAGTCCTTATGAAATTCGTGACCAGCTTCACGCTATGGTGGATATAGATAAGGATTATTCATTTCCAATTTTGAGGGATTTAGTTATCTATTATTAAATTAATTCATCAGAATTTATGTTGTTGAGATTCGTTTTTCAGTGGATATGAAAATTAAAAGCTTCTCAATGTTTATTTGTATTACATGTCATGTAATACATCGAATGCGTTTCAAAAAATTTGCAGTGTGGCTTGTTAATTTTTTATAGACCATTTTCAGTTCATTATCTCACAACCAACTGCTTTCCCATGTGGTCTTGAATCTAACTATCCTATTTGGATCCATTTCATTTCCATTGGTTCTTCATTTATCCTGTTGTGTGATTCTAAAAAAGGTTGTATCCCTTATTTACCAATTTTATATCTTTCTATTCTATTTGGTCTTCAATGGATCATCTTGGAATTGATGGATTTATGACTTGTAGTGTTGTATTTTATTCTATGTTGTGTTTCGAGGCCCTCTAATTCTTCGTTCTCATTGATTGGTGTCATTGCGTGTATTGAGTTTCAGGAAGAAGAATGTTGTTCCATCCTGATTATACAAATTGACTATTCAAAAATTTCATCATTTATTTCATTTGTTGATTTAAATTCAATTTCTAAACTTTTATTTCAGTTATATTTATGAAAACCTAATTCTAATGAATTTAGAGAAATTAAATGGTAATGGAACAGAAATTTGGAAACCCCCGCAATTCCATTAATTTTGGGTGTGTTTATGGATATTTTCTCCATTAAATGGTTGAATTTAAATTTTGGATTTGATGAATATTATATCAACTAAATTGTTGAATTTAATTGTGGAAAATGAATTGTGAAAAAGATGGAATTGGTTTTGAATGGATTTCAAAGTTGTTAAAATGGCTTAAAATGATTTGATAGATACAAAATATGTTTATCTAATGTAAAGGGAATGTTTTTTTTATTAAAACCCATTTGGTTTTAAATGAAAAAAATGGATGTTTGAATGGGAATAATGTGAGTGAATTGTATTTTTCTGTAGTATTAATATAAATTGTGCATCATTTAAGAGTACATGGAAGCCTTAGGTAGTTGGTGACTTATTTGGATACACTCTATGATATTTCTACATTATAAAACACACTATTGGTGGGTCACGTCCATGTTGGGAGGGTGATGAGTCACCTCAAGATAATGTCAGGGGGACGTGAGTATACTCATTTTTTATGATCATGTAGAGAGTGTAAAATACTATAGATGGATTATACCATTTTACCAACATGGATGGATACCATGTTTCTCTACTGTTAATTTATATTTTTGATATCAATGTATACTAATGTTGTAAAACTTCATTAAATTACTTTTCTATATTTACATAATATATTTTATTTTACTATTTTTTTAATACATTATTTTTTGAAATATTACAAAACATGTAATGTAAATAATGTGCTATACTTTTATTTTTAATCATTCTTCTATTATATATCATATTTGTTTAACAATGTTTATTGAACTAAAAACCCATTTTATTTTAAAAAAATAAACATTTTCACGGGATAAAATGTATTCAGAAACTATCAGGGAATCTTTGATGCTATCCTATTTTTCGTAGGTTCACACCTTACATTTTCCTTCGGGTGTTTATAGACATTCTCCTTCTACGTTCGAGTAAATGGAAGGGAGATCTTAGAGGTGGATCTAGGTGTTGATCCTTGGTTATATTGAGTTGTGTCCTTAGGGACCAAGGGGATAATTTCACCTATTTTTTAGAACAAAAATTATAGTAGATAGGGATTTATATTCCTTATTGTATTCTTTTACCGGAATCCCCTTGGTGTTTATTTTATATGCACATTGACTTTCTTATCTTTCATATACTATGGTTTTTGGTAAATTATTTCCCAAATTCATGTTTCGAATTCTAGGTGATAGTCACCAACCTTTGGGGAATAGTAACACCCTTCGAACCATGTAAAGGACCACTCAATTACCGGGTTACCTGGGTACCCAAGATGGTTCATGACATGGAGGTATATTAATGTGATCGATCCACTATGGGAAACAAGTTTTGATGCATAATCTATAATGATTTAATATTCTAATTAGTTGACCTTGAAACATGAAAGGTATTTTATACAAATTTTGTTTCTATACATATATGAAATGAACATTTTGTTTATGGTTTATTTATGGTTATTTATCATTGTTGTAATTAATTTTAATAGATATTATAATTTTTAACTATTTGACACATGTTTTTTTACAAGATAGAATAGTCGTGAATATTTAATATTACATTCATGTTATCATATCATTATAAATATTTTATTCTTTAATATAATTACCAATTGATATCTCCAATGTTTACCTTTAGTAATAATATTAAATCATAATTTCTTATGTTTTTACTCTATAGGTTATAGAGAATCTTTTAATGTTGTATTTCTTTAAAAAGAATACTAAATTGGTTGAAATTTTTTGATGATTTTGATGATTATTCCGGAAATGTGATGACAATGAATCTGGTCTTTGAAGATGCTAAAACATTGTTATAATAAAAAATGTGTTTGTGAAATATAATTAATAGTAATAAAAAATATGTGATATTTATGTATTAAAATACCTGGATGTCATATTGTGTATCAGTGAAAGGATTAGTCAATACCTAGAGATTATTGACAAAATATATAGCTAAAAACTATGGGGACATGATTATGTATAGGGTGACATAATAATTTTGTTGTAAAAAAGTGATTTTTTAGTTTTACTATAAATACATCCCAATCAAAATACTAAATGTGGATGTTGATCTAGAATACCTATATCTAGGTTAAATAGATCCAAAATTGGAAAATTGATCTTTGAATAGATTAACACCTAGGGAAAAAAATTGATATTATTACAAACCTATATTCACACTCATAAGGGATATGTTTTTGAAGTTCGTAAATTCATTATAAACTTTTACGACAGAATTGTGACCATGAATTACTTAGGAAAAACATAAGTTGTCATCAAATGAAAAGAATGTGTCACGATTTAAAATTACTATTATTATTTTCATTATTAGTCAATATATTGAATGAAGCCTTATGTTTATGCTAACCATTTTTGTTTTATAAAAGGACTGATGATTTAATGATTATGTTGGGATAGATATCTATATATTAAAATATTGATTTAACTTATTTGAATTTAGTTATTTTATTTAACATATGTCATCAAAATATTATATGATTATAATTTATTATTGTTAATATTATGATGTTGATTTAATAGAAAAATCCACATTTTTATGATGATCACATCTCATGTAAAATATTATTCCATAGTTAATTTTTGAAGGAATATTATTCCTTTAAATAAATTTATTATCCCTCTAGTTTATTTTTTATGTACATTAGATATGTATTACTATTCTCTAAATAATGAAAAGTATGATTTTCAATGAATTCCCATTTTATATTTGAAAGAAACATATGACATTATATATATGAGATAATGAATATGAAATTATGATGGAAATATGACATGTTTTATGGGTCCTCATTCATATTCATAATGGAATTTAAACTTAGATGATTTGGGAGAGTTTAAAAATCAGTGATATCACTATTATGATTGAGTTTATTGATGAATTTTAGAGAGAGTTACATTTCATTCCACTAAATAATGATGTGGATTCCATAATAAAAGTTATATATTGAGAGAAACCTCTTTCAATAACTCTGTATAAAATATTAACGATTGTGTTGCAATACTTATAGAAGAATCTCAAAGAGAATCCTAATAGGTGATTTATTCATTGATGTGTGTCACAATGGGGTGTACCTATTATTCTTATTACGAAAAAATATGTATTTATGTCCCTATTAATTAATTATAAGGAACTTAGAAAATGTACATTAATAGTATGTATCCTATAATATTAATTGAGGACTCTTTTGATCAAATAATATGATATCAATACATGATGAAGCTTGAAATTTAATAAATATATCATCTATTGATGGTCAAGAATGATGACATACGAGAAGAAATACTCGGTAGAAGGTATGTACACTATGAATATAATGTGATGAGTAATGCCTTTAGAGATTATAATGATATATTTGTGGAATTAGTTATACACAATATTATTATTTATTCAAATATTAGGGAATAAAATAAATATCACATGAGGATTATGGTTAAGTCATTGTGGATGGATAATTTTTATGAAACAATTTCCATGGATTAATTATGGATGAAAAAGATTAATTTTTTTGTCATATATTCACTAGAGAGGGTATATAAGTGTATCCTTAAATTACTGTCATTATAGAATGTTGGTCCAGAACAAGCACTATAACTATGATCCAATATTTAATTGGTATGTTTTTATATTATCAGTATTTTATGTACAATTTATCAAGGCTATATATTCCACTCACCAAACTAATTTTAATGGGATACTATTTGATTTGATCGAATTAATTTGAATGAAATTTTGATGAAATGATGATTACAGTAATCAGTGAAATTGTGAATACATTATCCAATAGTGAATTTTTTCTAATATATTTTTATGTAATAATGATGTTATTGGAATAAATTCTCATATATAATTATATTTTGATATTTTAATTCTAGCAATTATTTAAGGATCAAATGAAAAATTTCACAGCCTATGATTTGGAGTTAGCTATGTAGATTTCAATATTAAAAACATAAAATAATTATCCTTATTGGGAAAGGGTTGATGTACATACTAATCTTAAACATTTAATGTATGTATTGAAATAAAATGATTTGAATATGCACTATATATGATGGCTAGAAATTATTAATGATAATAACTAGTAAATATATTACCACCATATGAAGGAAAACATTGGGATAATGCTTTTAGTTAAATGAATAATTTATTATTATCATTACTTTGGATCAAAATAGATCCATTATTTATGGATTTTGAATGGATGGATCTATAAATAATGTTGGAAGTAGATAAATATAATATTTCTTAAATTACCGTTTATTATCTATCCATGTGATATTTTAAGAAGTAAAGAATAAATATGTAGTCTTACAAAAGGTGTAAAAAATGATCTTGAGTTTTTTATTTTTTAGGATTGAATTATATGGTTTATGTAATATTTTTGTGTATATTAATTATAATAATTGAATAATGATATATTTTAAGAAGATTGTAATTATTCCTTCTCTATTCTTCTGGAATTAATATGATATATAATGGTCTGAAATTATTTTTAGATTAGGTTTTACGAAATTGTTATATTGAAATATTTATAACATGGTAGATTGTATTTACGAAAGTAATGGTTTAGAGGAAAAATTATAATGAGATGTCACAACCATTTCCCATACAATAATTTAAATAGGAAAAAACCACCCAAGATTTAGAAATTTTTCTCCCTGAAACCTATAAAGTCCGTAATACAAGTTTGGTTTTAGTCAATCCCATAAGAAGTAAAATGATTTAAATAATACTAGAGAATATTTTTATCTTTAAAGGCATGATATAATATAGATTAGATAAGGGGTAATGTTTCCACGATTACCACATTAAGAAGTATCATATCGAGTTCTATGGTTTTCCTCGATGTTCTAGACATGTTTTATACAACCCAATAACACTAATTTCAGTATTTCCAAAATATGTAAAACGTAGATGGTTGTTAAAAATGATAAAATCATTAAAACTATTGAGGATTATATATAAATATATTCAATTTATTTCAAATGTGGTATTGGTCACACCTTCCACTGAATGTGTTCTCTTGCAATAATAACTTTCTGCTGAGGAGTCTAATGGATCCTTATGAAGAATTCTATATAAAAATGAATATAAAACAAATTTTTTTTGATTAATTTTAAGAAATAATATTATTGGAACCATAGATATAAAACTAATTAATGTGATGTTAGAACCATTCATCAAAACATAATAGAATGTCACTGTCGAAAAAAATGTTATCAATAACATCTTCAGTATGAACTAGAAATCGATTTTTATGAGATTGGATTTATTAGTATATCCCCATGGATGAATCATATGATATTTATAAATATCGGTAAAATAGGGCCAATGAGTATTTTAAATTTTTATAATCTCTTATGAGTATGGATCATAGATTATCACATGGTACTCCCACCGAACCTCTCTCTTGTACAAGATGTATTCCATTTAACTCACTTAAACAATTACATACATGATATTATATAAACATTTAATAACTTTATAAATCCTAAAACTGGTGAAATATATTACTTATTATAAAAAACAGTTTTCGTTCATTGTATATAGATATGAATATACGAAACAAGACCACCAACCATGGCAACATTTTGTTCTGAAACCACGAAATTGAAGAATCTACATGATAACCAAAGTATACAATGAGAAAGAAGTGTTGTTAATTATATGTATCAAAGTAATATAATGTTGATGGAAAAAATTTAACTGTTGTATAATGTTAGAAACCATGGTTTTATGAAATTGGTTTTTTAAATAATATGGTTTTCTTTGATTACATACATTACACGCAAGACTGTGTTCAAACAAATCAGTTTTTAAAAATTACATATTATTATAACATAGGAATTATATTGGTTCATATTTATATAAACAACTAAATATTAATAATTATATACTTTGAAAAATTATAAATTCAATCCATTTCATAGAAATTCATTATAAATAAAAATTATTATCATTTATATATAAAAAATAGTTTTCTGAAAACTCATTTTTTATTAGCATTGTATTTTTTTGTAATTAATCGAAATAATACATATTTTAGATTTATTATAATTGAAATTATAAATTATATATTAATAAATTTCTCTTATAATTAATATAATATTTTATGTTGGCATGGGATACAACTTAATGTTGTTTTCTTCTTAAAACTAAAAATTTCTAAAAAGCGGGGTCAATAAGTTTTTTACATTTTGAATATAAATTCTTTTTTTTAATTGGAAATTTATATGAATTATATTTTTTAATGTTTTAAATCCATATATGAGAATAATATTAGATTTATATTTTGACATGTTGATATACTTATTTATTTTACGATGTGAGGTGAAAATCTATATTTTTTTATTAAAAAATAAATTTTAATTTATAAAATTTAAAAAAGATAAATCTTATTTTCAAATGAATGAGAAGTAAAATTATTTATTTTAATATTATATTAATCCAATTTATCTTATTTTAAACACATTCTCTTTTAATTTTGATATAAGACATATTGTAGTTATAAAAACATTTCCATTAGAAAACATATTTTTCTTCTCGTTTGTGAGTTTTATTTAAAATTTTATTATTAATAATTTTAGAATTTAATTTTGTAAAATGTATTCCATATTTGGATACACTATAACTAATATTATTGAATATTTAGTTATTAATTTTTCATCAGAAATAATATTAAAATAAATAAAAATTACATATTTCATATATATTTAATATGTACTTACGGGGGAGCGGGTAATACCTTATGATCCAGGTCTGATGGTAAATTAGAATTATCAAAATAATATTATATTTAAATATATAGAACATATTATATCATAACATCTAATATAAGGAAATTTTTTTGTATTTTACTTTAATATTGAATCATCATATCGTATTCATTTGGAAAATATCCATGTTGTTTCTAAGTGGGTGTTCACCCCCACATATAAAAGGACAACACATGAACTATCCTATCCAAGTTTTAAGAAACTTTTTGTTTTAAATACACCTTCAAAATTTGGTTGCACAATTCCATTAAATGATCCTATAGTCCTTTTCTGATAGTTAATGACACTAATAAAGGGTTTCGGTGAAAAACTAATGAGGTTGTCTGAAAAAGAGGTGTCATTATTTAAATTTTGTTTTTATATTATTTATTATACCAAATCCATAAAATGATATTTATAAATTATTATATAATATTATAATTATATAAATATACATATATTTTAATATATAAAAACTATAACCGAAATCAATCCCCTCTTCTATTAAAATGAGAAACAAATCCGTCGATTATGTGTACGATGAAGTATCGACTCATGAACTGATGTAAATACTTATCATTCAACACCTCTCAGGGATAAATATAATGATATATTTAATGTATTATATATATATATATATAAGATCTTAGATTATTTTGTAATTTTAATATCATATATATTTTTTTATCTTCTAATCCTTTGTAAAACGATACTGTCGCTCGTGTGTTCATGTTGACTACTACCTCCAACAAGTAATGAGATATACTTTTTCAATTTTATTTTGACATGGATATAAATAAGGATTTATTTAATGAATATATATGATATTAATAATTTGAAATTATTATTTAATGATCAATTAATATTTACATTCCCATTTTTCATCCATAGAAAAATGAAAATGGATTTCTAACGTATGCATGATTTAATGTCTCCATGAACATTTTATTTATTTATTCCATAATTAAATATTATCATTGAATATAAATATGTTTATAATGAATTAATTTTATATTTTTGTTATTACTAATATTCTGGAGAATATTTTTAATAATCAATACTCATGAACAAAAACTAACCAACCCAAACATACTTGAAAAATGAAGTAGTAATCACATAAAATATTGACTTTAATAATGAATTGATAATAAAAGGGACATAAAAGGATATAAAAAAATAATATATATATATATATGATTATCATTCTGGAAGAAATGATTAAAAGACCTACAATATTATAAATTATTTTCAGATGAGTATTACTAAAGTATATGATTGAGGTAAGTGATTTTCTTTTTGATTCTACATCCACCGACACATTACATATTCACCAATTATTTCATTTTGATATATATATAGAGACCATGAATTCCATTTATGATTTTTCACATGAAAATTATGTGATATAAATATCCATATAATTTTTATTGATCCAGGTTTCTTAAAATAGATATGTAACAAATACTATTAGAATTTAATGATAAAATTAATTTTTATTCAAATTTTTTTGAATTTTATTTTGATGATGAAACCATTGTATATAACCCTAAATAATTTAATGAAATATCTTTACATATGGTAACTTATTTAAATTAAAATTTTATATTTCTTTTTTCTCTCTTTTGTACTGAAGAGGAAAAATTATTTCCATTAAGGTAAACCAACATTATTTTCTCCCTTGGAAAAAATAAATTTTATTTTATGTCCATGATAAAAAAATAACCAATTTTAATACTAATAAACAACATTTTTTAAAATTTAGTTTTACAATTATTTTTTAAAATATATAATAATGAAATTTATATTTAATTTTTGAATGTGGTCGTATTTACATTTTATTTAAAATATTTAAGAAATATTAGTTTATATATGTAAAAAATAAAAAACACTTCCCACCATCTTGACTTCTCAACGATTAAATTATCCCTTCAAAATTATTCATCATATATTTCTTGGAAAATTATTCAAATGAAATTATTAAACTTTTTTGATGATGAATAATTTATTTCTAAATCAAAAAGGTATTTGACACAAGAATGTTTTTAATTAGTTTTTTGTGGTCTTTCTATTTATAAATGATAAAAACTATTAGTTTTTATCTTAATTTATTAAGGATATGATCCAATGGTGTTATCCTTCTTCATTTTCTAGATATTTTAGGGTTCAGGGGATGTAAATTTTATAAAATGACTTTATTTTCCATGGGATATACTATGAAGAATTTATGAAATGTTTATGAAAGACATATATTTTCAATATTATTATGATACAATGTTATGCTTAATTATTTTTAATCTTATATCACCCATGAATATGATTTTAATTTTATAATTTATTCGATTAAAGATTAATGACATTAAATCATATTGGGTATTTATGTATATGTCATGAGATAAATATTTGAATAATTTCATTGTGTTTTTTTTTTGTAATGGGAAACAAGTCGGTTGGATGGATCTTCTATAGGAAACAAGTAGATATGATTGATTCATTATGGGAAAAAATAAAATATGCTTGATCAACTAAGGGGAAATGTTTTTTATTCCTAATCCATTATGACTTGATGGACTTAGTAGTAAACATTTACATATGATATAGATTTTATAAATAAGATGGTGACATTATTATAGAAAAATAACATATTGTTCATGATTTATTTAAGTTGATTACCCTATTAATGTTATGGACTTTTGAAATGATAAATTTTTATTCCCTAAATCAGGTTTATTGTACTTGATATATATAGATTGAATTTTTTTATTTCAAATAAATTATCTCTACCAATTATTATTATCCCATTCATTCATAATATTGTTGATTGATATCAACCATAATTAATATTACTATGAATCTCATCTCTCCATTTCATATGATTCGTTTCAATAGTCTATGGAGTATGTTTTTATGTTGGCATTTTCTATAAATATTACTAAATGGGAATATCATTGTGGGAGGTATTTATAACATTCATGAAATAGTTATTTTTTTATGTAGTCTCAATTGAAACAAATATGTGCTGGTTGTCATGTTATTACTTGGTAAATGAATGAGATATTGAATAAAGTGGTAATATTTAGGTCTGAAAAATATAGGTAATTTAAATAAGTCTTCAATATCTCTAAAAAATTCTTTCCTACATATTATCCATTAAAACAGGTCATGTGTCATAATACTCATCATAACTAGGGGAATTGCAACACAAAAAAGTGATAATATCAATGGCATATCATGAGAAATATATTAATGCAACAATTATAAAAGAAACATGACAAATATATATTATCATGAATAGGTTATCAACATGAATCCATTATCAAGAGGAAAATGGTTAATCTCCCCAACCCAAATATCTGATTTTTTTGTCCTTACATTATAACATTTCCAAAGATACATAGGGATGAATCCTGAGGGAAAATTATGTATAGTAGTTATGGAAATCTTGAGACCTAAAATATGTCCATTTTACATTGTAAATATAAAAAACATACTAAATAAGAAAAAATCAGAATCATCCTTGAAAATCATTCCATGTATTAACCTCAATATCAGAGGGAAATGAAATAATATATTGGTGACATAAAATCACATTTAAGGCATAAATATAGTAGAATATTTCATGAATAATGAAAAAATAAATATGTAAATGAAAATAAAAAAACAAGAATTCCATTTATAGAACATGAATACATGAATATATAAAGAATAAAAAATATTCCACGGTAAAAAATTGAAAACATATTTAATTTAATGAAAATAATGAGAATGAAATATATTAGAGGATAATTTCATTATGAATATATAATGGATAATTTTAAATGGAACCATAATTGAGGAAATTATCAATTATTTGATTTAATGATATTAGGTATCATGATTCCTCGAAACTAATGAACATTCACAACGTTGCTTAAATTCTATATATAGAAAATCATGTAATTTTTCAAACATATTTTGTCTCATAAGGCCTAGAGACACATCAATGGAATTTATTATATTATGAACAATAATAAACTATATGTACAAACAACTTCCACGTATATTGAATAATCAATTAAATTAAATCAATATTGTCACGACTCGTCCTTGGGGCCCGTGTCGTGACTACCCTAAGCCCGCCTTCCATAGGCCAGGGGCTGGCGACTAGCACCAAAGGCGTAAACGCTGATAACTGGGAAGGAATTTCCTTCATAAAAGCAAACAAAACACCACAGAGTACAAGCGGAAGTAAAACACTAAGTACAAAGAGAAGTGCTGAAAAGTAAATGGTCCAGAATAAAAACCCAACTGAAAGTACAGCTACAATTGATAAAAAGTAAAATAGAAAAAGACAACAGATGGAAGAATGGAAGCGGCTCCTGGGTCTTCCTCCTCGGATCCTACCTAAAGGGGAGGTACAGATGGCGCAACTCCTGGATCATCCACCACGGATCCTACCTGAAGGGTAGGTACAGATAGCCTCCACAACGCTCTCACCCGTCAACCTCCTCCGAGTGTTGTCTCACCGTGATGTCCTCCTCCGGATACTGACTCGTCATGTAGTCCACCTCCGGGTACCATCCAGTCCTCGAACACTCGGCCTCCATCAGAACTGCCCGTCGTCTGCAACCAACACAACGTGGTGCGGGCATAGCCCGTGCAGGGGTGAGTATATCGATACTCAGTAGGGACCCCGAGACCCTCAAGGTCTCACTAAAATAAACATGGATAACCACAATGAAGATCTCAACAGATAACCTATACTTATGTATATTCCCATTCATATACCTATGTTATCAAGTAACCCATCTCAATCATGAGGGAACACATAGATTATGAAATCAACGGATAACCTCTACCCAGGTATATGCCCATACATATACCTAAGTTATCATGTAACCAGTCTCAATCATGATGAAACCCAAAGGACATAGACTCAGCTCAATCCAGGATTTTCATTATCGTAACCGTAACTGCGGAAGAGCTCCGTCTCTGGAGTATACAGTGGTCCTGTCATGACTCCGAGGTACTGCTCACTAACCTAAGACTACTGAGGTACTCCTCCTGTCGAGTACCGCGTGTCTGCGGCCAACTACTGGGTGCTCCGTCCAATATGGGTCTGTCGCCAAATACCTGGCGATCTCTCTAATATCCTATAGAGGTACTCCTCCTATCGAGTACCGCAGGTCTGCAGCCAACTACCGGGCGCTCCGTCTGCCATGGGTCTGTCGCCAAATATCGGGCGCTCTGTCCACTGGGCTAGTCGACTCACTCCAAGTCGAGTCGGTCAAGCAGTCGTCATGTATCAGCTGGTTACACGGTATCCATACTCCGTACGCTCATCTCCGGGAGGGTCTGCTCCACGAGCTACAGGTCGATACTCCAAGTATCACAA
This sequence comes from Viscum album, assembly GCA_963277665.1. Classification (NCBI taxonomy): domain Eukaryota; kingdom Viridiplantae; phylum Streptophyta; class Magnoliopsida; order Santalales; family Viscaceae; genus Viscum; species Viscum album. The sequence continues at coordinate 1,509,927,891 of OY728127.1, read as the reverse complement.
AGTGCCACAGAGAAGTATCACAAAGGACCACCTCGTCATAGGGGTCTCAACGAAACAGACGGCGCGTCAATCGGACGCCCGGTCTGTGAGTTATTAGCATTTTCATTCCAGAGGCCCGGTTGGTTTCATGAGTGAACCAATTCGACCACACTCCAACGACATCCAAATCTTGAGCGGAGTAAACAAAAAGATCTGTCTCACCTATAGGAATCCATCAAAGTCGACGACACGTCAATCGGACGTCCGGAACTCAAGATATGAGTGTTTCCGATCCGAGGGCCCGGTTGGTTTCGTATCCGAACCAACCTAGACGAACCCAAAGTATTCCGAAACCTTGAGTATAATATACCGAAAAGACCGTCTCGTTCCAAGGATCACTACGCAACTGACGGAGCATCGATCGGAGGTCCGTAGCCCATGATATGGGCAAAAGACCAAAGAGGGTCTTAAAACGGGGGGTCTGGGCCCAGACCAACCTGGCCCGACCCGACCCGGCTGGGCCCGGACCGACCCAGCCGGCGCGGTGCGGCCCGAACGTCTCTATCTGGCCCGACCATCTAGTCGCGGCTCGGCCTATGCGGCCAAGCATAAGCCGCAAAGTGGGGTGCGTGGCTCGCACCCCCCCCCCCCCCTCGCCACTGATTGAAGCCGGCGCCGAAGCGGCGCTGGTCGCCGGCACCGCCACCGCCTTCCGCTGACCACCAGATGCGCTCCGGTGGTCCGTTTCTCCTGCCGTCATCGCTAATGTTCCTCCCAGGACCCGTCCTTCACTGTTAAGGGATTAAAACGCCATATTGGCATGCATCGTCGTCGCCCGTTGATCCGCACTTCGATAAACAAGCTGCGGAGGGTTGACGGGCCGTGTTTGATCGGCCCGCGTCCTCCGCGTTAGGTGTTATCAATTGTCAAAAATAAACACATCGTTTTAATCATGACGAGGGTATAATTTATCCAAAATAAATTATAAAAACACCTTGCAATCAAATACCAACGCACGAGAGTTTAAAAAAAATTGATTGCGCGACGTGACGACATCGCGCATTCTTGCCGCTCGATCCTGCGTGGCGTGACAATGTCGTGCATCCTTTCTGCTCGATCCCACGTGGCGTGACAGCACCACGTCAATTTCATTCAATCCGCAACAACAAGAAAAAAATAATAAGGGAGGGGGACGGCCGTGTTTGTGCATTTCAGCCTCCTCCCGTTAACTGATATCATGCGGTCTAAAAAGACGGGATAAAAGACGGAAGAGAATCACGTATAGAAAACACGTAAACCCCCTACCTCGAGCGCGGTTTGAATGAGGTTTTCATCGTGGAGAAATTCATCGCAGAGAAACCGTCGTGGGAAGAGACATCGCGGAAAGAGGATTTGAAGACGTTGACGGACATTGTACGAGATGGAACATTGTCTCCCTTCCTTTAACGTGGGAAGAAGAATGAAGAGTGGCGCGTCACGGGTATGGCATCACGGTAAACGGTCTCCGAGGGCTCAGCTTTCTTTGTTGGGAATCGTTTATTCTTCGCGTTCTTCGTCAAAGATGAAGAAGATGATCTCTAAGCTCCTAGCCTTCTTTTTCCCCCAAGTCCTCTCAATCAACAAAGGAACTAACCCAAAATTAATTAAGCCACACTTAATTTATTAACTCTACATGGATTTTGAAATTCAAGTGTTTGAATTTCAAAAACTCACATTAAACTCACTACATTAATGTCATAAGTTATTAACTTAAGTTACAATATTAATGGTGAGTTGAGGGGGTTAGAGGATATGAAGGGGTAGGGTTCATGTGGTCCCTACCACCCTCATAACCTCCCAAGGGAGGTTGGGTAGTTACCCAACATCCTTCCAAAGGATTAAACACTTAGAGTAAAATAAAAATTGTTGTTAAATTTTTATTTTTAACTTCCACAATTTTTATCACCTTCTCTCGAGTAAACGCAACTCTGGAAAAGGCGTTCATAAGAAAATTCCGGCGATGTGGTTCCATCGGTGCCCTCAGAATTTGATTCTGAGCACCGGTTCAAAAGATAAGAATACCTGATCGTTCGATCACTGAACGTACCTGATCTAATCTTCGGTAATTGATTCTGGGCACACCAGGCCTCAGAATTAGGTGTCTTCAGAAACTGCGTTCTTGTAAAATCTCAAAGAAAATTAAGAAAAATTTTCCCTTAAATTTTACGGGTCTTTACATTACTCCCACCTCAGGGCTTTACGTCCCCATAAAGCTACAACACAAACCAAGGATACAAAAATAGTACTAAGCACGCATCTAAGCCTCCTGCTCTCATGTGCTCACCTGGAGGTTCCCATACTACCAGTGAAAGAGCACCCAAGGAATCGTCAATCCTCATAGGATCTGCTCCTGTCGATCCTCGATTCCCACTGGAACCTCCATGAAAGACACCCCACCACCATCGTCCAGTTTCCCATGGTCGATGATGTATGAAGGATCACATGCGTATCTCCTCATTTATGATACGCGGAAGTCGTCATGCACCTGGTGAAATTGAGGTGGATGGGTCAAGCGGTAAACCACATCGCCTACCCAGATGAGGACCGATAAATGGTCCACTGATCCTCCGGGATAAATTGTCGCCTTGGCCACATCTCCGTAAACCTCGTCGAGGTGAAACCCCATATAAGGACGTGATCGTCATCCTCGAACTCTAGAGGCCTCCAATTCCTATCAGCATAAGGCTTCTATCATCCGTGTGCTATCCTCATCCTCTCTTGGATGACCTGGAACTTCTCTAGTCTCACAAGAGCTACTATTATTTCTTCGTTTCCGATAAGAGAAATCTGGTCTCATCCCCTGGATGAACCAAATTCATGCCTAATAAAGTCAATCCTGACATGAATGATGCTTTCATGCCATGGATGACGTCGTAAGGCCTCGACGTAACTACCAAGAGATCCAACTGTCACTCTCTCCTCCAAGGGTCAAGTCACACTGTCGGCATCAGTGTGAGGTCACTAGGTCTCCTCCAGTAGAAATCTCGAAAGTGAGGGTCAAGTCAACAGTTTTAATTGGGACCTATCAGTATCAACCAAACAAAAGGAAAGGAATGATAACATCACAAAGATAAGTGTCTTTTCATTATTGAAACTCATAGTACAAAGACACAAATGTAACTACAACAAAACTAGAATCAACATGATCAATAGCCTCAAGGTCTGGAGCTAGTCCCGCTCATGTCCATCTGCTTCCGGAGCTCCATGACCATAGGCCTTAGCTGCCTAAATCTGAGCCCTCCCATGTCATCCTGTCCCCTGTGATCAGGGTGGGCCTCCTGGTGGTGGTGGTGGCAATACCACGAAGTGTCGTCCACCTCCAGCTGCACGGCCAGCTCCTCTTCCATGGCTGCATACTCCTTGCGGTCTTCCCTGATCGAACCTCTGCCTCTGCCTGGGAGGCTCTTCATTTAACTGCTGGTCTTCTGCATGGCGGGTCGGACAGTCATGTGCCATGTGACCAATCCTACCGCAGGAGTAACACTGTCCACTCTCAGCACGACTGGCTCTGACTTCACCCTGGTTCCCCCGCACAACTGAACATGAGTCCGGCAGTCGACCACCGGTAGGTCTGGTCCTCTTGGACCTCTGCCTCATCTGTCTACTGTCTGCTGCAGAAGACTCTGCCGCAAGCCAGCTAGTGGTGGGTCGTGCTGCTAGAGACTGCTCAGCAAGGAAACTCCCCACTAGGAGTTCTCTCTCCAACACCCATGTCTGGGTCGGAATGCTGTGAGAAACAACAGAAGCTCTAATCTCCTGCCTGAGCCCCTGCTCGAAGGTTCGGGCCCTGAAGAACGGGTCCCATACCATATCTGTGGAGTAGCGCGAGAGGTCTGTGAACCTCGCTGAATATTGCGTCACTGTCATGCTGCCCTGCCGCAGCTGAAGTAGCTCCTGTATACGCACTGCGCAAAGGGTGGCTGGTACAAACGCTGCCCGGAACAGGCTCTCGAAGTCTTCCCAATGAAGTGTCGCCTCTTCATGCATCTGGAGCATCAGGATCCACCATATTCTTGCTGCTTCCGGAAGAAGGATGGCAGCAAGGATCACCATGAAGTCTGTCGGCGTCCCCACTAGCCTGAAGACTCTCACCACAGCCTCCAGCCAATCCGCAGCCGCCTGGGGGCCGTCTCTCCCCAGAACCTGGGTGGCCTCTGGCGTTGGAACTCGTTCAGTGCGCTCAAGCGACGTGCACCCTCTACTGCTGGGGATGGTGGCATCGGTGGCCCAATGGGTAGTAGTACTGCTGGTGCGCCAGATGGTGCCTCAACTGGGATATGGCCCTGTACAGAGGCCATATCGCTTGGCGGTCTGTCAGTACGAACAACTCTCGGGGCTCTAGCTGGTCGTCCGTGAGGAGGCATCCTGAAAGAAACAAACATGACACGGTCAGAAGATTTATACTTGGTGAGCTGACCTGGTTTGAGCTGATATTTAAAAACTTCTGGAAACACACACGCAATCAGTGTTTTCGTGCACAAAGTCGGAAATCAGATGTCAGGGTCCTGGTGTACGGATACGTCGGCCACCGCACCAACACTGGTCTCCCTGGACTGATATCCACACCCAATACGCTAAACAATATTACTTCACATAGAAAAAGATCAGAGTTGGAAGTTCTGCGGTAGAACCGAACTCCTCTGATATCAATTTGTCACGACCCGTCCTTGGGGCCCGTGTCGTGACTACCCCAAGTCCGCTTTCCATAGGCCTGGGGCTGGAGACTAGCACCAAAGGCATAAATACCGATAACTGGGAAGGCATTGCCTTTAAAAAAGTTAAAAAAACACCACAGAGTACAAGCGGTAGTAAAACACTAAGTACAAAGAGAAGTGCTGAAAAGTAAATGGGACAGAATAAAAACCCAACTGAAAGTACATCTACAACTGAACAAAATTACAACAGAAAAAGACAACAGCTGGAAGAACGGAAGCGGCTCCGGGGTCGTCCTCCTCGGATCCTACCTGAAGGGTAGGTATAGATGGCACCACTACTCGATCGTCCACCCCGGATCCTACCTGAAGTGTAGGTATAGATAGCCTCCACAATGCTCTCGCCCGTCAACCTCCTCCGAGTGTCGTCTCATTGTGAAGTCCTCTTCCGGATACTGACTCGTCGTGTATTCCACCTCCAGGTACCATATAGTCCTCGAACACTCGGCCTCCGTTAGAACTGCCCGTCGTCTGCAACCAACACAACGAGGTGCGGGCATAACCTGTGCATGGGTGAGTATATCGATAATCAGTATGGACCCCGAGACCCTCCAGGGCTCACTAAAACCAACAAGGATATCCACAAATAAGATCTCAACAGATAACCTCTACTTAGGTATATGACCATACATATACCTAAGTTATCAAGTAACCCATCTCAATCATGAAGAAACACAAGGATTATGAAATCAACGGATAACCACTACCCAGGTATATGCCCATAGATATACCTAAGTTATTAAGTAAACCATCTCAATCATGAGGAAACACAAAGGTCATAGACTCAGCTCAAACCAGGATTATCATTATCGAAACTGTAACTGCTGAAGAGCTCCGTCTCTGGAGTGTACAGTGGTCCTGTCATGACTCCGGGGTACTGCTCACTAACCTATGACTGCTGAGGTACTCCTCCTGTCGAGTACCGCGTGTCTGCGGCCAACTACCGGGCGCTCCGTCCGCTGTGGGTCTGTCGCCAAATACCGGGCGCTCTCCCTAATAGCCTAAATAGGTACTCCTCCTATCGAGTACCGCGGGTCTGCGGCCAACAACCGGGCGCTCCATCCGCCATGGGTCTATCGCCAAATATCAGGCGCTCCGTCCACTGGGCTAGTCGACTCACTCCAAGTCAAGTCGGTCAAGCAGTCGTCAGGTCTCAGCCGGTTACACAGTCTCCGTACTCCGTACGCTCATCTCCGGGAGGGTCCGCTCCACGAGCTACAGGTCGATACACCAAGTATGAAAAAGTCCCACGGAGATGTATAAAAAAGGACCACCTCGTCATAGGGGTCTCAACGCAACAGACGACGCGTCACTCGGACGCCCGGTCTGTGAGTTATTGACTTTTTCATTCCAGGGGCCCGGTTGGTTTCATGAGCGAACCAACCTGACCGCACTCCGAAGACATCCAAATCTCGAGTGGAGTAAGAAAAAAGATCCGATTCACCTAGAGGAATTCATCAAAGTCGATGGCATGTCAATCGGAAGTCCGGAACTCAAGATATGAGTGTTTCCGCTCCGAGGGCCCGGTTGGTTTCGTATCCGAACCAAACCTTCCGATCCCAAAGTATTCTGAAACCTTGAGTATAATATACCGAAACAACCATCTCGTTCCAAGGGAAGCTACGCAACTGATAGAACATCGATCGGAGGTTCGTAGCCCATGATATGGGCAAAATACCAAAGAGGGTCTGAAAACGGGGGGTCTGGGCCCGGACCGACCTGGCCCGACCTGACCCGGCTGGGCCCGGCCCGGCCCGCCGTGGCTCGGCCAGCGTGGCTGAGTGGAAGCCGTGGAGCGGGGTGCATGGCTCGCCCCCACCCCCTAGCCGCTGATTGAAGCCGGCGGTGAACCGCCGCCGCCAGCCTTCCTGCGGCGCGCCGCCACCGCCTTCCGCGGACCACCGGACGCGCTCCAGTGGTCTGTTTCTCCTTCTGTCTTCGCTAACGGTCCTCCCGGGACCCAAACTTCACTATGAAGGGATTCAAACGCAATAACGGCCTTCTTCGTCATCTTCCGTTGATCCACACATCGATAAACAAGCTGCGGAGGGTTGTCGGGCAGTGTTTGTTTGGCCCGCGTCCTCCGCGTTAGGTGTTTTCAATTGGGAAAAATAAACACATGGTTTTAATCATGACGAGGTTATAATTTATCCAAAATAAATTATACGAACACCTTGAAATCATATAACCACACACGAGAGTTTAAATAAAATTTGATTGCGCGACGTGACGGCGTCGCGCATTCTTGCCGCTCGATCCTGCGCAGCGTAACAATGTCGTGCATCCTTGCCGCTCGATCCCGCGCGGCGCGACGACACCACGTTAATTTCATTAGATCTGCAACAACAAGAAAAAAAATAAGGGAGGGGCACAGACGTGTTTGTGTGGTCCGGCCTCCTCCCGTTAACTGATATCATGCGGTCTAAAAAGACGCGGATAAAAGACGGAAGAGAATAACGTATAGAAAACACGTAAACCCCCTACCTCAAGCGTGGCTTGAACGAGGTTTTCGTCATGGAGAAATTCTTCGCAGAGAAACCATCGCGGGAAAAGACGTCGCGGAAAGAGGATTAAAAGATATTGATGGATATTGTCCGAGATGGAACATCGTCTCCCTTCCTTTGACATGGGTAGAAGAACAAAGGGTGGCATGTCACGGGTATGGCGTCGTGGTAAACGGTCTCCGAGGGCTCAGCGTTCTTCGTTGGGAATCGTTCGTTCTTCTCGTTCTTCGTCGAAGATGAAGAAGATGATCTCTAACCTCCATGCCTTCTTTTTTCCCCAAGTCCTCTCAAGCAACAAAGGAAGTAACCCAAAATAAATTAAGCCACACTTAATTTATTAACTCAACATGGCTTTTGAAATTCAAGTGGTTGAATTTCAAAAACTCACATTAAACTCACTACATTATTGTCATAAGTTATTATCTTATGTTAACAATATTAATGGTGAGTTGAGGGGGTTAGAGGATATGAAGGGGTGGGGTTCATGTGGGCCCCACAACCCTCATAACCTCCCAAGGGAGGTTGGGTAGTTACCCAACTTCCTTCCAAAGGATTAAACACTTAGAGTAAAATAAAAATTGTTGTGAAATTTTAATTTTTAACTTCCACAATTTTTATCAACTTCTCTCGTGTAAACGCAACTCTGGAATAGGCGTTCATAAGAAAATACTGGCGTTGTGGTTCCATCGGTGCCCTCAGAATTTGATTCCGAGAACCAGTTCAAAAGATAGGAATTCTAGCTCGTTCGATCACTGAACGTACCCGAGCTAATCTCCAGAAATTGATTCCGGGCACACCGGGCCTCGGAATCAGGTGCCGTCAGAAATTGCGTTCTTGTAAAATCTCAAAGAAAATTAAAAAAAAATTCCCTTGAATTTTACGGGTCTTTACAAATATTATTTATCATAAAATATATGTATTTTTTAAATGATATAAATTTATTAATATTTCCATAGACAATCAAATAACATTAAAAGTAATAATTTTATTAAAAAAATAGAATGTGGTTTATTTAGTAGTAACATATATCATTCAAGAATATAGATATTTAACAGTAATTTAATTTTCAAGGAATAAGTGTTCCTAGAATGGGAATGTTTCACGATAAAGTTAACACTTACAAAAGAATTTGATATTTCATGATAAATTTATAATTAGGTAATTTTCTTAAGGAATCCAAAGGTGAAATAAATAAAATTGTAACATAAAATATCATGATTTAGGAATGAATCATGATATTACATGTGTAATGGATAATTATATGAACCACATAAATGTTATTTGGGGCATAATTATTGTTTAGTATCAATAGAATGAAAATATAGACAAAATCACTTAACTTGAAGTTCTATTTGATTGTACATTTTAATCATATTCTTGAGTGGTTTTATATGTTTTATTATTAGATAAAATAACCATATAAATTTTTACAATATCATATATGTTCCTTTGGTAACAAATTATCACATGTTAACTAATAATCATTCATTATTTTCACTGTTTGTAGTGTTGTGTTTTTCCAATAAATAAAAGGTTAACGAACATATTATAGAGTCTTATAGTAGAAAGAAAAATTATCATGAAATATTTTTCATATTTCTACATTAATATTTCTTTTTAAACCAATCATGAATTATGGTTATAAAAAATGTTGTTTTTAGGATAATAGAGGCAGTATATCGTACGTGCACATGACTAACATTTTCATTTTTCAATGATAACAATGGAATAAAAGTAATTGATATTTTACAATAAAATAATTATAAAAATATCATTTATGCGATATTATAAACTTATATATATTATTCATGTGTTGTTGTGGGGAAAATAGAGTCGATTAACTTCTGGAATGCAGTTGTCCACACATACCGAAACATTGTTAACATATTTACAGGAGTTAAAAGAAATGAAATAATATATATATATATATTAATTAATTAATTAAAATTATGTCATTTATTTAATTATTATGACCGTTATATCACATATAATCCTTCTCATTTTCATTATCTCCTTTTGTGTATATCGTAAGAGATTTATGAATCAAATCGCTTTTTCAGGAAGCTGTCCACTATATAGTCAAGTGAGGTTATCACTTCTGATATAGAATGGTAGGAAAAATAATATTATATACATATAATATACTAGAATAAAAATATTAAAAATATAATATATATATTATATATATATAATCATACCCAACCGTGAGAGGTGGAATTGGAAGAAAATATATGACATCAGTTTGTGAGGTGGTAATCCACTGTACCGACCACCAATTATTTCATAACCCATTTAATGGATGGTGAGACTATTTTAGGACATTAACAAAATATGAAAATATCCCAGTATATGTAGGATAATTATGTTATAAATATTTGACTGATTTATTAAAAATTCATGGAGGTGGAAAAATAGTTTAAATAATGATTCTCTTTGAAGAAACATACATTTTATTCGAGTATCCTCTTTATAATTGCACTAAAGCCATATTAGGTTGGAATTATGTCCAAAATAAGGCATTTGGATGGATTTTGGATGATCAAAATTGATTTAGAGGGGTGGATAAGTGTGGTTCGTGTGATCCCTTTTATATTTGGGGAGGAGTGAAACTATAGAAAAAACACAAATGTTTTCACTATTAGAAGGTCAATAATACTACAAGTGGAATAAATATTGATAATATATATATTTTAATGGTTATATGGTTATTCCACATCTATAAAACCTATTAAAAATAATTTTAAACACTATTTCCTTATCAAATGTGATTCCTTATTTATTCTTTTTTCTGTTTCACTTTGGAATCTAGTTTTTTATCTTATGTGAATTATCAGAAATGGGTAAAATAAAATGATAAATATTAAAAAATTTCTACCCAACAACTCTATTTATTATATGAAAATTTTTAATAAACAATTATAAATATGTGAGAAATTTTTTTCACACAACTACTTGATCGAGATAAACAACTATTTTAACATTATCTTTTTTATTTGTGTTTTTATTATTTACCAATATTTATTTAAATTATTATAGAAAATATGGAATATTAATTGAAAAATATGATATATATTTCCCTTTAATTTTTTTTAATAATAAGATATTTTTTTGAAATTTAAAATATTTTAAAAAAATATAATTTATTATAAAATAAAATTATTTTCAATTTTAATATTATCAATTTCGAATGACTTTATAAACAAATATCCTCACAATGATGAAATTAAGAAATAATTTGTTAAACCATGTGTGATATTATATATTCATCTAAAAATTAATTGTAAAAAATATTTCATTTAATTGACTGTACTTTTAATATTTTTTTGTTTTAGTTACATTATTTTTTACTAACTAAAAATTATTAATTTTTCATTTCATTATAATTTTATGTAAATAAATAATCAATAACAATTTTATATAAATTATTATGATTAGAAATAATATTTTATCATTATAATAATTTTATAATGAAACTATTTTTGGAACATTCCTTAACACAATGCATTATAGTTATTAAAATTGATAAAAGTATGTTTTTGTTTTTTTCATTAAATGTATTATTATACAGATCCTATTCAAAAGAATGTGGTAATGAATTTTAGTATTTCAGATAATTTTAAGGAAAATATAGAGAAAAAACAATTGAATAAAATTTGGATAATTTTTCATTTAATTTTCAAACATATCATTCTAGTTTTACCCCAACGTAAATCCATTTTCACCTTAACTATAATAATTAATTTTTTATACATTGATTATTATTTTTTAGAAAATTTAGGTTGAAATGATATTAAATTATTAATTATTTATATTCCAAATATCAAATCAGGATTTCCAAATTGAATTCATAGTAGTTGAAAAATATAATTTAAAATTAATCCCTTAGATGTGATAATTATGTGGGTTTTCAAAGAAAAAATGTTTAGAACATTATAATTTTTTTATATATGATTTCAATATGAAAAATATTATAGTCACTATTATTCGAATTATTGATGTAATATTCATAAAATAATATTTATAAAAAAATCAAAATAAAATATTTCATTACAATTTATTTAATTTAAAAGTTAGTTTTTAATTAAAAATTGGGATTTTTTATATTATTTAGAAGATGAATCATTTCAAAAAATACCACAAAATTACACTAAAATAATTTTAACATTCCTATTTTCAAATTAAATTTCCATTTTTGGAGAGAATTATTAAAATTGTTAAAAAATTATTCTGAATTCATTTTTAACTCATGACTAGATAGTATTTTTGTTAAAACACTATGTTGTACACATCACAAAATATCTATGAAATTATATTTTTTCATAATTTCTTATATTATAATGTCATAGGGTGTTAAATTATCCACATATTAATTAATAGCATTATTGAAAATACCCACATTGTAAAAGTGTTAATAAAATATTATCATAATAATAGAGAATAAAATTCACCATAGTCATGTAGAATAATCACATAAATAGGATTTTGTGTTGGAGAAAAAAGGAGTAAAAAATGAATCATAGACATGTAAGAGATATTTAGCTCTTAAATACTGATTTACCAGAAAGAGAACATTGATCAAAATATTATGGGTGATCCAAAGCAAGACAATGACAAAAAATTTATAATCTAAAGAGGCATGAAAATGTTTATATGTAACAACCCATGATTTTATGAGAATTATTCTTTTTAATTTCATTGATGTCTTGTGTTGTACGCTACACCAAAATTATATTGTGCTATACGCAACACCGTATTAGCTTGTAATATATGCAACACTATTCATGGCTCATGTTACACACAATTTCAAGTTCGTTGTTAAGAAATTATTTTATGCAACATTAAGAAAAGATTTTTTAATGTATAATTGAAATAAGTTTTGATTATTTTATACGCAACAATAACGGGATCTTTCACTACACACAACCTTACCTTGGCATGCATTACATGCAATCACGACCTTCCTTGATAGTGTGTGTTGTACGCAATACCGGGTTGCCCTAAACAATGATATATTGACATAATATTATTATGAACCAGCCTTTATGAGTAGTATTAACTATATTTTGAAAGTTATAATATTATTATTCATATTATTCATTTTCTAGACCATCATGTGAGAACTAAATATATTATTCGAGTAAAATAAGTATTTTTAAAAAAAATAAAGTTTTGCCGCCTTTTGATGTCGCACCCACTTTAAATATAGTGTTTATATGTTTATAAGTTAAATTTGACAAAATAAAATTCTTCTATGGAATCAGGATACATAAATTTACATTGGATAAAATTTTCATATTATTCTGATAACATTCATATTTTAATGAATAGTAAAAACACGGTATATTTTAATTAAAAACATCATTTTTCATCATAATATTTTTTATGGATAAATTATAATATTTAATGGTTTTAAATTATAAATATAATATTTCTTTACCATTTAATATAATTTATTTCATTATCATTGATTTTACATTGAATTCATATGTAAAATCTTTTCAATCTTTTGCAATGTTTTAACTTTTAAAAAAGATTTTCGTACCAACGGGGTTAATTTTAAATAAATTTTTGTAACTTTTGTTATTATAATTTTGAAAAAATAAATTCCATATTAGGAATCATTAGGTCTAAATTATGATAATAAGATTCTTTTTATTTTAGTCATTATGAATCGTAACTACGGTAAATTTTATTTACCATAGTTAAAGGTAAATCGGGTAATAAATGGTAAATATAATATTATAAAATTACCCTACCACTTGTACTAATATAATTGGAGGATTTTTTTACCCTAAATCGTACTTGGGTCTTAATTTAATCTAATGGAACCCACTTGTATTTTATTATGACCTTTTTTAGATTATTTAAAGGAAAGTGAAATATCTCACTCAAACATTAATAATTAGATTATTTTTAATATATAGTTATACAGAATATAAATTCTATTATAAATACAAATTTGTAAGATAAAATTCTATTCTTTATCATGGTAATTTATTTGTAATTTTTAATAAATATTTTGTCACCTTAAAATCTTATACATTAATGATGTAGAAATTATTTATTTAGTTAAAAGTCAATAATATAGTTATTATTAAAATAATAATACCTATTAAAAGGACCAAAAACTTGACAAAATATTATTGGTAGAGTACATGTATACCATAATCCTCCAGGGGTAGATTTGTGGACCATTTGGAGCCTTATAAAACTGAGTAGGACATTTATATTACATTATTTTAAATGATGTCAAAGTTGTCACCTTCATAATTTAATAAATATAAAAATTTAAATGATGTTATTTTTAGATGATAAATTCGATTATAAATATTATTATGAATGGTATAAAATTTATCTTCAACATAGGGTTTTATTTTTAATTTTTATGCTAATAATAAGTATATTAAATTTTTATACAAAAATGATGTAGTACTTTATTTGTTAAGAGAAATATAAAATAAATGGTATTATAAATATTAAAATAATCATTATATGAACTAATTAATGTTCTACACAAATTTTGTAGATTAATATGACATGTTATGAATCTATTAAACATTTTGGTTAGAATATATCATCTTTGTGGTTTTTATAAAAATTCAAATAAATGAATAGAGTCAAATTATACACTATTATTATTTTATAAAAATAACATATTATTAAATTTCCTAAAAATGACATAAATATTAAAAAATTATAAATTGAAATTTATATCGTTTAAAATGACATAATGTACCCAATTATAAGGAGAATGTTTTTTAACTTATATGGCATGACCAAATTTTTATGGTTTTATAACTCCTTATTTTCATGAAGCATACTATAAAAGATTTCATGACTATTTTCAACAAAATCCTTTTCTTTTAAAATTTCATGTAATTTTGTGAAATGAAAATGATTTTGAAGAAGAAAAGCTATTTTCCTCAAGAATTCATTTCAAATGTTTTATCAAAAATAGTTTCCATCTAATACGACATTATTTCATATGTGTATGTTTCAAGTATAATGTCTATATTATTTACATGGTTTTATTAATCTTATGATGAAATGATTTCCATTTGTTTTATATGGATTATGTAATGATGGGATGATTTTTATGAAACCTATTTTATTATTTGGGTTATGATGAATGGTTTATGTTTATTTTGCTGCACAAGTAAGAATGATTTCAATTTGAGATGGGTGGGACGTACATCTCCCTCTAATGCATTGGGTAAGGATTTATATCTCCTGAGATAGACATGGATGGAATGGCATGTTAATCAAGTTTAGTGGTACAGGACTAGAACGAGGAGTGAACTTAATTCAGAAAGGGACTTTTTCCACTAATATGGTTTTGGAAAAAATTCCTTGGCTACTATGGAAATCATAACATGTGCTTAATGGATTCCATAATTACATGTTTTATTACCATGCTATTTTATCATGATTAATGTTTCCTAATGATTTATTCCTTAGGTACTACCATGTTTTATGTCATTGCTCAATATTGTGATGTTTGAACATTATGTTCATGTTTTTTAAGTTCAAATTTATATGATTTGTTTTATTTTCTCCATGCATACCTTTACTGAGCATTTGAGCACATCCTTTATATGTTTTCTTTTCCCCATGATTTAAAGAATGGTTTTAGATAAGAAAAAAGGGTGTGATCTTAATGGGAGATGTTGAAGATCTTTCTCCATGATAAAAAGATTTTATTCTGAGTTTCCCAAGAACCTAAACTATTACAGTCCTTGTGTGTCAGTGTTTCTTATGTATTAAGTATTCCTCAAAAGTAATGTAATGTACATATACATCATGCTTTGGGTCTCTACAGTTGGTATCAGAGGAAAAGCTTAGTTAACCTTTGTAAACTATGATGTGAAAACTTTAGTGAGATCCTGAGAGATAATTCTAAGGTATATCTAGGGATGTCCCTAAGGATCAGTATAAGTATATGTTATAGTCCTAGAGTTATGGTAACGATATTAGAGTTAAACCTAAAATGTTATATATTGAAGGTACTCACCCTTAATTATATTGTTTTCCATAGCATGATTTTTTCTTCCCACACTATTGTTTTTGGGGTTTAGACGATGGCTGGAACCCGAAGGAACAGTGTTGATCAATGTAATGGACAATGAAATGATTTCCCTTATGAACAAAGCAATTTTAATGGATATTGAGTAAAAAATATTATTGATATACTTATAAAAGCTATGAATCATTTTGGAATTCCAAATGAGCATAGAAGGGAACAATATTTATTGAGTCCTTCATGAGGCAACATCCACCTTCTTTCAGTAGGTCTTTTGATCATATTGTTGCTGAAAAATGGATCAGTACCATTGGAAAGATATTTTCCATATTTTGCTGTTCGGAACAAGAAAAATTCATTATGGCTATTTAATGTTTAGAAGGTGAAGCAGACCAATGGGGGAGTCTAATTAATAATACGAGGCCCCGAGATGAAATTGAATCCATGTAATGGGATGAGTTTAAGTACATGGTTTTCAATAATTACTTCCATCATATTCTTCGAACAATGATGCAAAATGAGTTCCTTGTTATAAATCAAAAGGATGATGAATCTGCTGGTATATATGAAGAGAATTTTACAAGGCATTCAAGGTATGCATCTGGATTTATTATGCAACCTGAAAGTAAAGTTGATTGATTCTTCAGTGGCTTAAAACCAAGTGTTTGAATGGAATTAACTATAAGAGACTTCAGTAGCTATGAAGAAATTATATGTTGTGCTATCAAGGTATAACTGGAAGTTGGTGTTACATATCCATCTCATTTTTTTGACAAAAAAAGAATGATGAAGTTCAAGGAGATATCTTATAACAATAATGAAATGATGATGAAGGTTTCATTATGCTCAAAGTGTGGAAAGAAGCATGATAGATATTACCTAAAAGGTACTATAAAATGTTTTATATGTGGAAAAGAACGCCATCGAGCAATTTAGTGTTGATGTAATTAGAAATGGCAGCTAATGATGTGAATAAAGAAAAGACTAAAGAGAACGCTCCACCAACACATCAATTGTTCTAGTGAAAGTAAATGGGGAATTATGCTAATCAATGCCCTATTCCAAGGGTTAATGATGATCAACGTGACCAACCAATTAAGTCAAAGGATAAAGGGAAGTCACCTGTGATCACTATTTGTGATGTTGAGTATGAAAATGATGTTGTGGAATGATTAAGTGTTTATGTAATGGGATTTCAAAATAGTATCATGGAATCTCATTTATGGTATCGTGGAATTTTGGAAAATCTATGTATTAGTTTTCAATAATTATATGGTACCGGTAACCATGAAAACTGATTGAAATATTTTTGGAAAGAAGATGATATGTGTATAATGATGGGATAAAGAGAAAATGAAATGATCTCATGACTAATATAAGGAAAAAGTTATATCACGGTGTGAGTATATAGAAATTTGGGTATTTTTGTATGCGGAAAGTGTTAACTTTTGACCACATTCCTGTTTTAACTAATGTTCAATGGGTATTCATTTTTCAAGATAATACATGATTAAGGAATTCACATGTTTGGAATTTGACCAAAAAGATATATCGTATGATATATTTGGGATAAATGATGGTATTCACATGCTCGGTAGATGACATTTCTTGTAATGGTTTTCTTTATAATATGAGCTTGGATAAAAGTATTTTGGATAATCCTAAATATTGGAATGAATGATGTTATACATAACATATTATTGTTTATGGCTAGAACTTTTTTGATATTATTGCAGGAATGTTATAATAATGTATTTTTAGAAAAAGGGACATCTTGCAGGGTGGGAGACAACCCGTCACATCGGACAAGGCCGTGAGAATCATACCCAGAACTGAAGTGTGAAATGCCTTTATTGCCTACCACTGGCTTATAGGAAGTCCCTGGTTAGTAGAAACTAGTATTATTTTATTAAACATTATGATAGATGAATTATAAGTCCATTTTAGGAACCATATACGATTAATCTCACCATAGATGGACTTATGTATATAACTTTTGCTAAACTTAGGTCTGAGACAGATGGAATGACCTATCATTCTATCGCATGATCAACTAACACTTCATGAAATACAAATGAAAATCATTTCATTAATATATGAAGTGCAAATTGTTCAAGGCACAAACAACAGTAAGATTGTACCATAATCAAGTAAGTATTTATTCTAAATCAAAATCATCAACTTTAGGGAAATGATATTGAAAACCAAAAATGTTGTCCTAGTTCTCTTATATCTAATGAATCAGATGGTACCTTAGATCATCACCAATCCATGGCTTTGTGATTGTTAGATTTTTCCTAGCCATGTTCTCTACCACTATCCATCAGAACATGATGGTTAGATTTCTCTTCTATATCAATATTTTTTACATATGTTCTCTTATGTGGAAACCTAATGATTAGTTAATTTGGGTAACCTTTACTTTTCATAATTTAGTTTTTAATGATATTTTTTGGTATTCCTTTTTACGATGTTGGTTTCTATTAAAGAATATTTCATTTTGTAAACCATTTATAACCCTGACGAATTTCGATGGCGAAATTCATTTTAAGGGGGTAGAATGTAACAACCTGAGATTTTTTTGAGAATTATTCTTTTTAATTTCATTGATGTCTTGTGTAGTATGCTACAAAAAATTATCTTGTGCTATACACAACCTTGTATTAGCTTTCAGTATACACAACACTATTCTTGGATCGTGTTACACACAATTTCATGTTCATTTTGTAGAAATTATTCTACCCAACAATAAGTATATATTTTGTTTCATGTATAAATGAAATAAGTTTTGATTATGTTATATGCAAAAAAAATGTGATCATTCACCACAGTCAGCCTTGACATGGCTTCCATTACACGCAATCACGACCTTTCTTGATAGCGTGTGTTGTACGCAATGTAGGGTTTCACTAAACAACAATATATTGTTATAATATTATCATTTACTAGCCTTTATTAATTGTATTAACTATATTTTTAATGTTATAACATTATTATTCATCTTATACATTTTCTAGAACATCGTGTGAGGACAAAATAAATATTTCAAATACAATATGTATTTTAAAAAAAATGCGGTTTTGCCGCCTTTTGATGGAGCACCCACATTAAATCTAGTTTTTGATAGGTTTATAAGTTCAATTTGAAAAAATAAAATTCTAATTTTGAATCAGGATATAACACTTTAATTTGGATAAATTTTTCATATTATTCTGATAACTTTCATATTTTAATGAATAGTAAAAACATGATATATTTTAATTTAAAACAACTTTTTTCATCATAATAATTTATATGGTTAAATTATCATATTGAGTGGTTTTAAAGTATAAATAGAATATATTTTCACCATTTAATATAATGTATGTCATTAGTGTTGATTTTACATTGAATTCATAGATAAAATCATTTCAATCATTTGGAATGTTTTAAATTTTAAAACTCGTTTTCTTAACAACAGAATTAATTTTAAATTATTTTCTTCAACTTCTGTAATTCAAATTTGGAAAAAGGGATTCCATATTTGGAATCAGTTGGTCCAAATTATTTTAACACGATACTTTTTATTTTTAGTCATTAGTAATAGTAACGACGGTAAATTTTATTTACCATATTTAAAGGTAAATCGGGTAATTAAGTGTAAATATAATATTATAAAATTTCCATAACACTTTCCCTAATATAATTGAATGATTATATTTTAATCAAAATAATACTTGGGTCGAAATGGAATCTAATGCAACACACTTGTATTTGATTAAGACCTTTTATTTAGTTTATTTAAAGGAAAGTGGAATGTCTCACTCATACTTTATTAATTAGATTATTTTTAATATATAATTATACAGAATATAAATTATATTATAAAATCTAATTTGAAAGATAAAATTTTACTCTTTATCATGGTAATTTATTAGTAATTTTTAAGAAATATTTTATTACCTTAAAATATTATACAATAAAGATGTAGAAATTATTAATTTAGTGAAAAATCAATAATATAGTTTTTATTAAAATAATAATACGTATAAAAAGGACCAGAAACATGACCAAACATTATTGGTCGAGTATATCTATAAACTAATCATCCAATTTTTGATTTTTGGACCATTTGGAGCATTATAAAACCGATTAGGACATTTATATTATTTTAATTTAAATGATTTATTTATTAAATATAACAATTTAAATGTTGTGATTTTAAGATGAAAAATTCGAGTAAAAATATAAGTATGAAAGGTATTATATTTATCTTCATCATAGGATTTATATTTTAATTTTTATGCAAATAATATGTATATTAAATGATTATACAAAAATGATGTTGTAATTGTTTTATTAAGAGAAATATCAAATATATGGTATTATAAATATTAAAATAAACATTATTTGAACTAATTAATGTTCTCCACAAATTTTTTAGAATATTATGACATGTTATGAATCTATTAAAAATTTTGGTTCGAATATATATTCTGTTTGGATTTTATTAAAATTCAATAAAGGAATAGTGTCCAAATTAACACTACTGTTATTTTATAAAAATAACATATTATTAAATTTTATAAAAATCAAATAAATATTTAAAAATTATAAATTGAAATTTTTAAGGTCTAAAATTTCATAAAGTACGCAATTATAGATAATTTAAAACACATAAGAAATTATTTATAACAATTTAAAATTTAGAATATTTTTACAACAAATAAGATTAATGAAATTAAATAAGGATAAATCAAATTGATAAGGTTTAAAATAAATACCAAACATGTCTAAATTTTATTGGATGATGATATTAGAACCCTATATCATCTCATATTCGTATTTAAGTAATTTATGGGGGTTTTTATGTGATGTTTGAATTTATTATAAATTAATATTTCTTATGTTTCCAAAGGTGACCCTCTCCTCCCTTATATAAGGGATCCTCCTCCCTCTCCCCTTCACAACACATTAAGGATTCAAGATCGCCCAAAACCTACCCATTTCTCTTCTCCAATTCCATATAAACATTCTGGTGTGTTTTTTCTTCTAAAAAGTCCAACTCTAGTGCCTTAAGAGGTAGTTTAAAACAGGTCCGTCGAAGAAGAGGTAATCTCTACTACCGATTCATTCAAGTTTCTTTCATCTTCAACATCTTATTCTTTAGTTGTTTAATTATAAAGTAATAACATCAGTACCAATAAGAAAATTATATGTTATTAAAAATATTAAAGAACCCCATTTCAACTTCTATCAATCCTAAGGAAAACGAAATCACCCCGCGTGCGTACATACGGAATACCGTCTCCACGCCGTGGTGTAGTCTGTTTTCCACCACCACCTTACATGGATTGGTATAATAGTGTAACGAATAAATATATATGTGGTTATTATAACATGATACAAATTATGAGATATTATATCATCCAATATAATTTAATTCAATAATAATGGGAATGATATCATCGCTCGTGTGTACGTGCGGATTACCGTCTCCAAGACCTGATGAGATTCATTCTCCAAGTTATCCATTCAAGAATGAATATAAAGTATATTTATATTAAATAATAATGAAATAAATGACATATTAATGACACTGGACCTATTTATATGTTATTTCCTTACTTCCATTTAATTTAATAAGGAAACGAAAACAGCGTTTATGCGTACGTACGGCCTACCGTCTCCATGAATGGTATATTTCGTTCAAATTATCGATCTATTATATATATGTATATTCTGCCTATATATTAAATATAAATCATGTTTTACATTATAGACATATGTAATCATGATCTAAGTAATCATATGAATAATTAAAAGTAAAACCACAGATGATAGATGAAACGATTTAACCCAGAACGCTACATTAACATGAATTTACAAAAGAACGGGTAATATAAAGTCATAAGTGAACCATATATGATATCATAACAATGAATAATATTCAGTAATAAGACAATGAAATTATTTAAATTATTATACAAGAGGATTGGATATATACAAA
This sequence comes from Viscum album, assembly GCA_963277665.1. Classification (NCBI taxonomy): domain Eukaryota; kingdom Viridiplantae; phylum Streptophyta; class Magnoliopsida; order Santalales; family Viscaceae; genus Viscum; species Viscum album. The sequence continues at coordinate 1,509,906,648 of OY728127.1, read as the reverse complement.
TCATATCGGACATAAGGTAAGGGATAACATTTCCAATCTTGTTTTTATCCGAGATTGTTTATTCGTAAGTATTTACTGGGGTTATATATATCATTCATGTCCCGATTTTCTAAAAATGGGTTCTTGTATGTTTAAAGTAATTTTTACCCATTTTTTATGTTTACTACATGGTATGTAAGGAATCTTTCTTTTTTTACCGTACGAGGTACTTTTTGAATTTTCTGTTAAAATTACGCGGAGAATGTTTTTTTATCTTATACGGAATGAACAGATTTATATGGTTTTATAACTCCTTTTTTTCATTAGGCATACTATAAAATATTTCATGACTATTTTCAACAAAATCCTTCTTTTAAAAAATTTCATGTAATTTTGTGAAAAGAAAATGATTTTGAAGAAGAAAGGATATTTTCCTCAAGAATTCATTTCAAGTGTTTTATCAAAACTAGTATCCATATAAGATGCCATTATTTCATAAGTGTATGTTTCAAGTATAATGCCTCTATTAATTACATGGTTTTATTCTTCTTATGATGAAATGATTTCCATTTATTTTATATGGATTATGTAATGGTGGGATGATGTTTATGAAACCCATTTTATTCTTTGGGTTATGATGAATGGTTTATGATTATTTTGTAGCACAATTAAGAATGATTTTATTATGAGATGGGTGGGACATATATCTCACTCAAATGCATTGGGTAAAGATTTATATCTCATGAGATAGACATGGTTGGAATAGAAAGTCAATCTGGTTCAGTGGTACAAGACTGGAACGAGGAGTGAACTCTATTCAGAAAGGGACTTTGTCCACTAAGATGGTCTTGGAAACAATGCCTTGGATACTATGGAAATCATAACATGTGCTTAATGGTTTCCAAAATTACATGTTTTATTCCAATGCTATTTTGTCATGATCAATGTTTCCTTTTGATTTATTCCTTATGTACTGCCATGTTTTATGTCATTTCTCAAGATTTTGATTTTTGAACATTATGTTCATGTTTTTTAAGTTCAAATTTATATGATTTGTTTTATTTTCTCCATGCATACCTTTACTAATCATTTCAGCACACCCTTTATATGTTTTCTTTTCCCGAAGATTTAAAGAATGGTTTTAGATAAGAAAACAAAAGGGGTGATCTTAATGGGAGATGGTGAATATCATTCTCCATGATAAAAATATTTTATTCCGAGTTTCCAAAGAACCTAAACTATTACAATCATTGTGTGTCTGTGTTTTTTATGTATTAAGTATTCCTGAAAAGTAATGTAATGTCCATGTGCATCATGATTTAGGACTCTAAAGTTGGTATCAGAGTAAATGATTTGTTAACCTTTGTAAATTATGATGTGAAAACATTTGTGAGATCCCTAGAGATAATTCTAAGGTATGTATAGGGATGTCCCTAAGGATAAGTATAAGTATATGTTATATTCCTATAATTAAGGTAACTATATTAGAGTTAATCCTAAGATGTTAGATATTGAAGGTACTCACCCTTAATTATGTTGTTTTCCCTAGCATGATTTTTGCCTCCCACACTATTGTTTTTGGGTTTTAGATGATGGCAGGAACCCAAAGGAACAGTGTTCATCAATGTATTGGAAAATGCAATGATTTTCCTTCTGAAAATAACCTTTTTAAGGGAGATTGATTGAAAAATATTATTGCTATAATTACACAAGCTATGAATAATTTTGGACTTTCAAATGAGCATAGAAGAGAACAATATTCTGTTGAGTCCTTTATGAGGCAATATCCACCTTCTTTCAGCAGGTCTTCTGATCAACTTGTTGCGGATCAATGGATTAGTACCATTGAAAAGATATTTTCCATACATTTCTGTGCAGAACACAAAAAATAAATTATGGCTATTTAATGTTAAGAAGGTAATGCAGACCAATGAGGGACTCTAATCAAGAATACGAGGCCCCGAGATGAAATTGAATCCATGGAATGGGATGAGTTCAAGTACGTGTTTTTCACTAAGTACTTCCATCATATTCTTAGAACAAAGATGAAAAAGGAGTTCCTTGAGCTTAAGCAAAAGGATGATGAATCTGCTGGTATATATGAATCGAATTTTAAAAGGCTTTCAATGTATGAATCTGATTTTGTCATCCAACCTGAAAGTAATGTTGATTAATTCTTCAGTGGGTTAAAACCAATTCTTAGAAGGGAATTAGCTATATGAGACATCAGTAGCTATGATGAAATTATACGTTTTGATATCAAGGTATAACTGGAATTTGGTGTTACATATCCATTTCATGGTTTTGACAAAAAAAAGAAGATGAAGTTCAAGGAAAAATCTCATAACAATAGTGAAATGAAGATGAATGTTTCATTATGCTCAAAGTGTGCAATGAATCATGGTGGATATTACCTAAAAGGTACTATAAAATGTTATATATGTGGAAAATAAGGTCATCAAGCAATTTAGTGTCGAATTAATGGGAAATAGTTAGCTAATTATGTGAATAGTGAAAAGACTACATAGAACGCGCCACCAACACTTCAATGCTTCGAGTTCAAGGAAATGGGGAATTATGCCAATCAATTTCCCAATCCAAGTGTTAATGATGATTAACGTGACCAACCAGTTAAGTCAAAGGATAAAGGGAAGTCACATGCAATCAATAATTGTGATGTTGAGTATGACAATGATGTGGTGGAATGATTAGGTGTTTATATAATGGGATTTCAAAACTGTATAATGGAATCATGTTTATGGTATCGCGGAATTTTGGGAAATCTATGTGTTGGTTTTAAATAATTATATGGTACCGGTAACCTTGAGAATTCATTGAAATATTTTTTGGAAAGAAGATGATATGCGCATAATGAAGGGATAAAGAGAAAATGAAATGAGCTCATGACTGATATAAGGAAAAAGTTATATCATTGTTTGTGTATATAGAAATTTTGGGATTTTGGTATTTGGAAAGTGTTAACTTTTGACCACAATCCTGTTTTCACTATGGTTCAATGGGTATTCATTTTTCAAGAGAATACATGGTTAAGGTATGCACATGTTTGGAATTTGACCAACAAGATATATCGAATGATATATTGGGGATATATGATGGTATTCACATGATCGGTAGATGATATTTCTAGTAATGGTTTTCTTTTAATATGAGCATTGACAAAAGTATTTTGGATAATCCTAGATATTAGAATGAATTAAGTTAGACATAAGATATTATTTTTTATGGGTACAACTTTTTTCAATATTATTCTATGAATGTTATAATAATGTAGTTTTAGAAAAAAGGGACATCATGTAGGACGTGAGACAACCCGTCGCGTCAGACAAGGCTGTGAGAATCGTACCCACAACCGAGGTGTGAAATGCTTTATTGCCTACCACTGGCCTATAGGAAGTTCCTGGTTAGTAGAAACTAGTTTTATTTAATTAAGAATTATGATAGATGAAGTATAATTCCATTTTAGGAACCATATACGATGAATCTCACCATAGATGGACTTTTGTATATAACTTTTGTTGTCCTTATGTTTGAGACAGATGGAATGACTTATCCTTCTATTGCATGTCTACTAACACTTCACTGAAGACCAGTTAAACATCATTTCATTAATATATGAAGTGAAATTGTTCAAGTCACATACAACAGTGACATTGTACCAAGATCAAGTAAGTATTTCATCTAATTCAAGTTTTTCAACTTTAGGGAAGTGATTTTGAAAACCAAAAATGTTGTCCTAGTGCTCTTATATCTAATGAATTAGATAGTACCTTAGATCATCACAAATTTATGGCTTTGTGATTGTTGGATTTTTCATAGCCGTGTTCTCTACCACTATCCATCAGAACATGATGGTTAGATTTCTCTTCCATATCCATATTTTTTACATATGTTCTATTATGTGGAAACCTAGTGATTAGTTAATTTGGGTAATCGTTACATTTCATAATTTAGTTTTTTAATGATATGTGTTGGTATTCTTTTTTACGATGTGGGTTTCTATTAAAAAAAAATTCAAATAGTAAACCATTTATAACCCCGATGAATTTCTATAGCGAAATTCATTTTAAGGGGGGTAGAATGTAACAACCTGAGATTTTATGAGAATTATTCTTTTTAATTTCATTGATGTCTTGTGTTGTACGCTACACATATATTATCTAGTTCTATACACAACACTGTATTAGCTTGCAGTATATGCAACACTATTCATGGCTCGTGTTACACACAATTTCATGTTCGTTTTGTAGAAATTATTCCACCCAAAATTATACATAGGTTTTGTTTAAAATATAAAAGAAAAAAGTTTTGATTATGTTATAAGCAACAACAATGAGAGATTTCACTACACTCAGCCTTGACATGGCTTCCATTACACACAATCGCGACCTTCCTTGATAGCATGTGTTGTACGCAATACAGGGTTTCACTAAACAAAAATTAATTGTTATAATATTATTATGAACTAGCCGTTATGAATGGTATTAACTGTATTTTTAATGTTATAACATTATTATTCATCTTATACATTTTCTAGAACATCGTGTGAGGAAAAAATAAATATTTCGAATGAAATAAGTATTTATTAAAAAATGCAGTTTTGCGGCCTTTTGATGGCGCACCCACTTTAAATCTAGTTTTTTATAGGTTTATAAGTTCAATATTAAAAAATAAAATTCTTATTTCGAATCAGGATATAACAATTTAATTTGGATAAAATTTTCATATTATTCTGATAACTTTCATATTTTAATGAATATTAAAAACATGATATATTTTAATTTAAATCAACTTTTTTCATTGTAATAATTTATATAGTTAAATTATAATATTGAATGGTTTTAAAGTATAAATATAATATATTTTTACCTTTAAATATAATATATGTCATTAGCGTTGATTTTACATTAAATTCATAGGTAAAATCATTTCAATCATTTGCTATATTTTAAATTTTAAAACTGGTTTTCTTAATAATGGGATTAATTTTAAATTATTTTCTTCAAATTCTGTGATTTGAATTTGGAAAAATGGATTCCGTATTCAGAATCAGTTGGTAAAAATTATGTTAACAAGATAATTTTTATTTTTAGTCATTATTTATAGTAACGGCTGTAAATTTTATTTACCATATTTAAAGGTAAATTGGGTAATTAAGGGTAAATATAATATTATAAAATTACCCTAACACTTCCCTAATATAATTAGATGATTATATTTTACTCTAAATAATACTTTGGTCGTAATGGAATCTAATGGAACCCACTAGTTTTTGATGGAGACCTTTTATTTAGTTTATTTAAAGGAAAGTGAAATGTCTCACTCATACTTTAATAATTAGATTAATTTTAATATATAATTATACAAAATATAAATTATATTATAAATACTAATTTGAAATATAAAATGTTTCTCTCTATCATGGTAATTTATTAGTAATTTTTAATAAATATTCTATTACCTTAAAATCTTATACAATAAAGATGTAGAAATTATTTATTTAGTGACAAATCAATAATATAGTTTTTAATAATATAATAATACATATCAAAAGGACCAGAAACATGACAAAAAATTATTGGTCGAGTATATCTATAATCTAATCATCCAGGTGTATATTTTTGGACCGTTTGGAGCATTATAAAATCGATTAGGACATTTATATTATTTTATATTAAATTATGTCAAAGTTGTAAACTTTCGATTTTAATAAATATAAAAATATAAATTTTTTGATTTTATGATGATAAATTCGAGTAAAAATATTATTATGAATTTTATTATATTTATCTTCATCATAGGATTTTATTTTTAATTTTTATGGAAATAATAAGTTTATTCAATCATTATACAAAAATAATGTAGTAATTGTTTTATTAAGAGAAATATCAAATATATTTTATTATAAATATTAAAATAAACATTATAGGAACTAATTAATGTTCTCCACAAATTTTCTAGATGAATATGAAATGTTATGAATCTATTAAAAGTTTTTTTTCGAATATATCCTCTTTTTTGATTTTATTAAAATTCAAATAACGGAATAGTGTTAAAATTAACACTACTATTATTTTATAAAAATAACATATTATTAAATTATCTAAAAATCAAATAAATATTTAAAAACTATAAATTGAAATTTTTATGGTATAAAATGTCATAAAGTACCCAATTATGGATAATTTACAACATATAAGTAATTATTTATAACAATTTAAAATTTGGAAATGTTTTTCCACAAATAAGATTAAATAAATTAAATAAGGATAAATCAAATTGATAAGGTTTAAAATAAATTCCCAACATGTATAAATTTTATTGGATGATGAGATTAAAACCCTATATCATCTAAAATTCGGATTTATGTCATTTTTGGAGTTTTTATGTGGGTTTTTAATTTACTATAAATTAATATTTCTTATGTTTCCAAAGGTTCCCCTCTCATCCCTTAAAATAGGGCATCTCCTCCTTCTCCTCTTCACAATACATTGAGCCTTCAAGCTCAGCCAAACCCTACCCATTTCACTTCTCCACTTCCCTAGAAAAATTTTGGTTGTTCTTGTCTTCTCAAAAGACCAGCATTAGTGCCTTAAGAGGATGTTGAAAAGAGGTACGTCGAAGATGAGGTAATCTCTTCTACCGATTCTTTCAAGTTTCTTTTTTCTTCAACTTATTATTATTTATTTGTTTAATTATAAATTAATAACATCAGTATCAGTAATAAACTTATATGTTATTATAAATATGAAACAACCCCATTTCAGCTTCTATCCATCCTACAAAAAATGAAATCACCGCTCTTGCGTACATACGAAATACCGTCTCCACGCCGTGGTGTAACATGTTTTTCCACCACCACCATACATGGATTCGTATAATGGTTTTATGAATAACTATATATATGGTTATTATAAAATTATAAATATTTTGAGATATTATATCATCCACTCCAATTCCACACAATAATTATGGGAATGATATCATCGCTCGTGCGTACATGCGGATTACCGTCTTCACGACGTGATAAGATTCATTCTACAAGTTAACCATTAAAGAATGATTATAAAGTATATATATTAAATAATCCTGAAATATATGAAATATTAATGATACTGGACTTATGTATATGTTATTTAATTAATTCAATTCAATTCAATAAGGATACAAAAACAGCGTTCATGCGTACGTACATCCTACCGTCTCCATGAATGGTGTATTTTTTTTCCATTTATCGATATATTATATATATGTATATTATGAATATATATTATATATAAATCATGTTTTAAACTCTGGAAGTAATTAATCATGATCTAAGTAATCATATTAATATTTACAAGTCAAAACACGGACTATAAAGGAAACGATTTTACCCAAAACGCTAATTTAACCGGAATTTAAAAAAGAACGGGTAATATAAAGTCATAAGTTAATAATTTATGATATCATAACAATGAATATGATTATGTAATAAGTAAATGAGATTATTTAAATACTTATACATTAAGTACAGGTACATACGAAGCATATCATACATTAGGTAAGGGACAACTTTTCCAATCTTGTTTTTATTCGAGATTGTTAATTCGTAAGTATTTACTAGGGTTATATTTATCATTCATAACACTATTTCTAAAAAAGGTTTCTTGTATGTTTAAAGTCCTTTTAACCATTTTTTACTTTTACTACATGGTATGTTATGAATCTTTCATTTTTTACCATACGAGGTACTTTTTGACTTTTCTGTTAAATGTTTGAGGAGAATGTTTTTTTAAATTATACGGCTTGAATAGATTTTTATGGTATTATAACGCCTTTATTTCATGAAGCATACTATAAAATATTTCATAACTATTTAAAAAAAATACATTTCATTTATAATTGCATGGCATTTTTTAATAGAGAATGATTTTGAAGAAGAGAGGATATTTTCCTCAAGAATTCATTTCAAGTGTTTTATCAAAACTAGTTTCCATCTAAGATGACATTATTTCATATGTGTATGTTTCAAGTATAATGTCTTTATTATTTACATGGTTATATTATTCTTATTATGAAATGATATTCATTTTTTTTATATGGATTATGTTATGATGGTATGATGCTTTCGAAACCCATTTTATTCTTTGGGTTATGATGAATGATTTATGTTTATTTTGCGGCACAAGTAAAAATGATTTCATTATGATATGGGTGGGTCCTATATCTCCATCCAATGCATTGGGTAATGTCTTATATCTCCTGAGACAGACATGGCTAGAATGGTAAGTTAATTCGGTTCAGTGGTACAGGAAAGGAATGAGGAGTGAACTCGATTTAGAATGGGACTTTGTCCACTATGTTGGTCTTGCCATCAATGCCATGGCTACTATGGAAATCATAACATGTGCTTAATGGTTGCCACAATTACATGTTTTATTACCATTGTATTTTATCATGATTAATGTTTCATTATGATCAATGACTTTCATAGTGCCATGTTTTATGTCATTGCTCAAGATTTTGATGTTTAAGCTTTATGTTCATGTTTTTCAAGTTCAAATGTATATGATATGTTTTATTTTATCCATGCTTACCCTTACTGAGCATTTGAGCTCACCCTTTATATGTTTTCTTTTCCCCAACATTTAAAGAAAGGTTTACGGTAATAAAAAATAGGGGAAGATCTTTATGGAAGATGTTGAAGTTCTTTCACCCCGATTAGAAGATTTTATTCCGAGGTTCCAAAGACACTAAACTATTACGATCTTTGAGTGTCTATTTTTTTATGTATTAAGTATTACAAAAAAGTAATGTAATGTCCATGTATGTCAAGCATTGGGTATCTACATTATTTATATCATGAAAATGTGGATAATAGGATATAAAATTTTTCAATATCATTTTCTAATATTTGTGTAATTCTTGAACTCTCAATGAAAATTCAAGAATTCCATCTATTGTGTTTCATTTGATTGATTTTCATTTCATCCCATACTCCAACAGACAAATATCCAAAAATGAATTTTTTATTCATGATGTAATAAAATTATCTATTAACAAATTTTATGACCCATAAAATATTTACAAGTCTTTCTATTTGTTTCAAACTACTTTCCAAAACCAATATCATTTAGAAATGTTATAAAAAATTCATTAATCATCATATGATGAAGTAATAAAATTATAATTAAATCCTATTCCAAAGATAATCTTGTGTAATTTCATAAATGGTTATTCATATGAACCTTTACAAAATATCATGATCCTTAATATTATAGACATGGTTGCAAAAAAAAAAAATGGACATCCAATTAATTCAAACAATGCGATGTTTCTCTTAATCACCAAATACCAAACATTTGAATTCCATTAAGATGTATTTTCCTGAAACATTGTAATAACATGAAAAAAATGAATTATTATTTAAAGAATTCATTTTAATTTAATCCTCAATTAACCAATATATTATTTTTAATAATACATAAATCCATAAATGAGGTTAATTCCATCAATTATTTCAAAAACCACTTTTTTAATGAATCACCTCTCAGTTCCAAATTATTGAGTACTCTCAAATATTCACTAATCATGTCAATAATATCTTCATAACAAAATCGTAAACTAATAATTAGGAACTTTATATAGGTTATATTTCATTCTATGTTTTGTTTCTAAAGAAGTTCTAACTTATACTATATCATTTTTCATTATCATTGGTACCATTCATGTAATGGCCTAGACCTCTCCGGTCCATTACTTTGTGAAACTGTGGTGTTGGAGGTGTTCCGGGAGGTCATGGTGACCTATCCCCAACACATTTCCAAATTTCTAGTTCTGTGAACATTTTTTCCAGTTTTATGTTTTGTTCTATTGGTAGGGGTACAGTAACGGTAGGTGTACAGTAACGGTAGATGTACAGTGTTTCACATATCGGTTTCACAGATCATTTTTACAGATTAGTTTCACAGATCGGTTTCACAGATTGGTTTCACAGATCTATTTCACAGATCGGTAGGTATTTGGTAATGGTATGTGTACAGTAACGGTAGGTGTACAGTGTTTCACAGATCAGTTTCACAGATCGGTTTCACAGATTGGTTTCAAAGATTGATTTCATAGATTAGTTTCATATATCGGTAGGTGTACAGTAATGGTAGGTGTACAGTAATGGTAGGTGTAATGTGTTTCACAGATCGGTTTCAAAGATCGGTTTCGTAGATCAGTTTCACATATCAGTAGGTGTACGGTAACAGTACGTGTACAATAAAGGTAGATGAACAGTGTTTCAAGCTTCCTAAAGTTTGTCCCCTTTTGATGTTTCCTATAACATAAAATACATTTAAATCCTTATTTGTTGGACTTTTAAGGATGATTCAAATGCCATAAATCCTATATTATTTATTCCTATGGCTCGGGATGTTTTTACTTGGTCAAACAGCATGGGTTAACGCGATCTGATCTTAATGGGGAATTAAGCGTATCTTAAACTGTCGCCCCATTAAATCTTCAAAATGGATGAGTTATATTCCTCACCTTTTCATCCACTTTTTTCTATGCTATGAGACGCTAGAGACATTCAATCCTTCTTGTAGGAGTTTTACAATCAAACTTTACTCCTCGGATTAGTTCCACTCTGTTTTGTTGCAACCAATCTGTATTGGTCAATCTTTGATATAAGGTTTGTTTTATCATCATTACTTAGGTATAATATATTTTTGTTTCTCCTCTCCTTGTTATAGAATGTAACCTCCATTGTTGTAATGCGGTTTTTCTTGGGGTTTGGTTGGTGCTGTCACACCATGGCATCCTCAGGTGGATGCAGTTGTTGTGAGAAGAGGATTATGACACGTGGTGTGGATAAAGAACACGAGGAACTGTTTGAGGTAGGGGATTCATTTATTATCTTTCTTATTAGTGCAGCTGTATTTTTAGAATGTTTAATCCCGCTGGATGATAATGGAATTTACATGATAAATACTTTGAACCGGATAAAGTAATTGTATCGATCGTATGTTATTACCACATGTTTTTCTAGATAGTACGATATCCATGCTTGCTTTGATTAGCTATTCGTTCTTGATGTAAATTTGTAAAGAACATAAACTAGGATTAATTGATAATTTTTTGGCTAAAGATAATGATTCATGAAAACGAATCTAGTTCTTTTTGTAATTTAATGTTAATCAAATTGAAACAATGAGCATGTTTAATTTTTTATAGCTTACTGGTTAGGTTTCCCGAATTTGGAACCTACGAATAATAAACCGGTTAACCCAAGATGGATTAAAGAAATGATTGTTTGATAATTCCTTAAAGGGTTCTGAGTTACCCTCTTGATTGTTAAAGGGCCAAGAGCCCAAATAAATGTGGTGTTTTTTCCTACCGTTTTGCTGTGATGTGATATTGGATGGCTGTTGTGATATGTGGGGGTATATTGGATTTTGGTTGTAGTAGTAGATGAGGACTAGAGTGGCAAGATGCATCGGGTTATGCATGTGTGTCTCAGGGAGGACACTAGTGATGATGGAATGGAGTAGATGTGATTGTTGGATTCATGGTAATTTTTTATTTTTTGTTTATCTACTTTACTTTTCCCCACTGCTCATGGCAGCTGGTCTTGCTTACCCTTCTCCCGAAAGTGGCGAAGACAAACGGGGTATGCCACATGCTTTCCGTGTTTAGCTTTTCAAGGGGGAATGGGTCTACACTCTTTCTATAGGTGAAAAAGAATCGACGGGCAGCACATCAATGCACCGTGTTGACCCCCCTTGTGTCTAGTAGCATAAAATGTTTTTCTAGAATTCCTGGGAATGTTGGAATGTATTTCAATAATGAATAATTGAATAAATGGTATTAACCCATGGGGGTGGAGATACTGGAATAGAATGAAGAGGTTGAAAATTACCGAAGGACCAGTTTAATTTGGGTATGTTTCTAATGAAATTTAATGTGGATTTGTTCATGGTTAATTAATGTCTAATGAATTAATTAACATATAGTGGAATTGATAAAAAGGTAATGAAGCAATCTAATAAAGCTCTTTAAATGGTTGTGTGCTTATAGGATACCTAGTCATTGAAGTGGAAGCATGGAGTCTGAGAGACGTTAGATGCAGTTGTGTCTAAGAATAGGTTATGCCCATAATGTGGTTGTTAGTTATAATATATTCTGTACTTTTTATGTTTCTATACACAACTCAACCCTATCTGTAATGGAAACTGACACCCCGGGGATTCTGAGCCTAGGGGGTGTTTTCCCTAACATTCCGGTGGGAGGATGAATGGATGACTACCCACATTGGCCCCGATCTAATCTCTTGGTAGATACTTGTGTAATTGGGCACAGTGGTTATTTTTCCCCATATATGTGTGTAGAGGGATTTAATGGCACGTGGTTATTCACAAACATATATTCTGGAAATAGTATCCTATAGACTACTATAGGATTAACATGTATATTTTGTGATGTCTTGAGGATCCTTACTCAGTGTATGGGATGTAATGGATTGAGGTATAATACTCGACGTATGATACACATTACGCAAGCTGTGGTGGCTCTCGGAACTACTTGGTTACTTTGGATGTGAGGATGGTGTGGTGCTTCTCCTCGGTGTCTGCGAGCAAGCCTTTGTGGTGCACGAGGTACAGATTGTGGTGCTTCTCCACAGTGTCTACGGGAAAGACTTTTTGGAGAGAGATGCTTAGGACGTGCGACGTTGGGGGAAAGAGGAAAACCAGTGGGGAAGTAGTAGCAGGGTACCCTTGATATTCTTTATTATATTCTTTATTCTTGTATGTGTTACTTGGTGAGAGTAGACATGGTGAGGTTGGGAACCTAGTGTACCTGTTTAGGTGACGAGTTAGTTTCACTTGTTGTTCGTTGTGCTTTGGCATGCTCCCTTTATTTTTGCACCAGTGGCATCAGGGAGGATCCTGATGAGTATACTGCTATACTCACCCTATGTACATATATAAACTGTCTTCAGTTCACATGGAGCAGGTTGGAGATCAAGCTTGTTTCTACTAGCTTGGAGTTGTAGGAGCTATTCGGGCTTGTTGTTGCTGTTGTTGTACTTTCTTTTGGGTACTTGCAGTTTTTTCCTTCCAGTTTTTGTACTTTTTCCTGACATTTCATATATGCACTTGGGTTTCTTTTATATTCCAGTTCTGAGTTGCAATTGATTGGTGTCAATCTTATCTCTCTATTCCGTATATGTTCTCTTATATGGTAATGCCTCCCATTTTTGTGTTTACCGAACCCTCGGTGCTAGTCGCCAACCCGGGGCCTACTAGAGGTGGGACTCGGGGGGTCATTATATCCCTTCTCACATTGCTGGCCCAGGAGGGGAACACTTTGTGGGGAGGGGGTTGTGATAGAGTGGTATCAATGGTCTGGTTGAGGGATGGGATGGAGTTCGGAATTATGCACAGGTGAGGTTGCATGGGTTGGTAGGGAAACTGTGTCAGTCATGTTTAGAACGTGAGGTAAACATTGGAGACTGGTTGAGACTTAGGAGTTTAGGTCCTCGTATGATCTGATGTATGAACCTTTAAATTTACAATGGCTACTAAACAAGGTGATACTAGTTGTAGGGTAGAGACCTAGGAAAGGATAAAGCATCATTCTTCTTTGTGCCTGTGTTTGAATGGGTATAACTTTGGATAGGTTAACCTAAAATGAATAAAATAAAAAAATTAATTAATTAATGTTGAGTCCTCCATATTCCTGGCATAGGAGCTCTTACAGGTTTTTATTTTATAGGTATGGCTCCAGGTCGAAATCCTCATCATGTTTGTGAAAGAAATGTACAGTAGGTTGTTCAAGAAGATCGTCCCAGGGTAGAGGTTGATGACCACGAAACATGGAGGAAGACACTCCGAGAGTTTTAGTTCCATAGTCTACAGAAGTATGAACGATCTGTTTCAGATTCAGTCATGAAGGACTGGTTGGAGGAGGTCGAGATAGGCTTTAGTTCGATTCGTGCTCGGAAGGGGAACTTGGTGTCCTTGGTTGTGACGATGGTGCTTGGAGTAGTGAGGAAGTGGTGGTTCTTATTCCACGGGGATTGTGAGAAGTTAGCTATCTCACTGGTGGAGTTCCGAGATAGGTTTAGAGTTGAGTTTCTTTCACCGACTGCGAAGGAATCCAGTCGCCATGAGCTTCATACGCTTCGACAGGGGAACTCCAGTGTTCTAGAGAATGGAATCTGTTTCCGGAACCTTTAAGGTTATGCTGCGGACCTGTTACCAGATAAGGGGGCCAGGGTGAGACACTTAGAGGAGGCTTTGCATCTAGAGATCCAGTGCCAACTCCCCCCATTTATACTGAAAACATATCATGAGGTACTGGAGAGGGAAGAGGTTATTGAGAAGAATTTGGATCGGATCGGATCATCACGAGAGGGGAATTGGCATGATTCCTCATGAAGTAGAGATGTGGTCCCGGGTTCCCGGTTTTCAGGGCAGAATAGTTTCTATTCAACTGGGGGTAGGTCCCATCCCTTCACATCTTGTTTCTCTTGAGGCAGAAACTCTCAAGATTATAGTAAGGGATTAGGGAATTATTATTCTTGTGGTGTTCATGGAAATCAGTAGCGGGAGTGTCCGAGCTTTTAGAGTAGTCATCGTGCACCGGACGCTACGCTCCAGGTTCCTCCGTTGAGGCAGTTTCAGCCGAGGCAGCAAAATCTAGTTGCACCAGCTTTATATCAGCAGATGGTACTTGGGGTAGGCAGAGGACATTGCCATGATGATTCCCATCCACAGAGAGCAGAGTGCGACCATAGTGGTTGTCATCATCAGGGTCAGAGAGGTCGTGGAGGAGGTCATGGTCAGCTTCATGCCCTATCGTTTCCAGCACCAGACGAGCCAGATGTCATTCAAGGTACCCTTTGCACGTTTTCTACCATGGTGTATTTTTTTCTGATTCATGAGTGACACAGTCCTTCATATCACCTACCCTTGTCCATGCTTTGGGACATGGGGTAGAGAGGCTTCCAATTCCCTTGGAGTTGACTACGCCAGTTGGAGGTCATGCTGACTTGTTTGAAGTATGTAGATACTTTGACCTAGTGTTAGGGAAACACCGCTCTTGGGGAGATTTACTATGTTTACAAATACAACTAGATGATGTCATCCTCGGCATGGATTGGTTGTATTGGGTACAGGATATTGTGGATTGTTTCAGGAAGAAGGTAATTTTCATTGGTGCGGATGGAGAGAAATAAGTGTTTTTTGTTGACTGAGATCCTCATATTGGAAATAGGCATGTTCCATCCTTATTATCCATGATGGCTGAGATAATGCGGAGTTCTTTGTAGGTTCAGTAGTTGGCGTTTCCTAGGGTCGTAGAGGAGTAACCTGATTTCCTTCCAGACGAGGTTGTAGCATTACCCCCTCGACGAGAGATCGAGTTTGGGATCGAGCAATAGCCATGAGCGTCTCCTATCTCTATGTCTCCATATAGGATGGCCCCTTTCGAGCTACGAGAGCTACGTATATAGCTTGATGGTCTGTTATAGTGCGGTTTTGTTCGGCCAAGTGTGTCACCATGGGGTGCACCCATTTTTTTGTGAAAGAGGATGATGGTAGTTTGCAGTTGTGTGTCGATTATAGACGCTTGAACAAAGTAACAATAAATAATCACTATCCTCTTCCATGGATTGATGAATTATTCCATCAACTGAAGGGTGCAAGTTGGTCCTCAAAGATCTACTTATGGTCAGGATATCATCAGATGCATGTAAAGGATGAGGATATCCCGAAGACTGCTTTCTATTGTCGTCATGGTAATTATGAGTTAGTTGAAATTCTATTTGGCTTGACGAATTCTCCAACTATGTTAATGGGATTGATGAATGCTTTGTTCCAGGAGTTCCTCAACAAGTTTCTGGTGGTTTTCATCGACGACATCCTTGTGTACTCCACATCTGAGGAGGAGCATACAGAGCATCTACACGATGTTTTAGGAGTTCTTAGTCAACATCAGTTGTTTGGGAAGTTGTCAAAGTGTGAGTTTTGGGATCAATAAGTCCGTTTATTGGGGCATGTTGTGTCCCTGCAGGGAGTATATGTGGATCCATCAGAGATTGAAGCGGTTGTTTCTTTGGCAGCCCCCAAGACAGTTTCAGAGGTGCGATGTTTCTTTGGTCTCGCAGGATACTATAGGTGGTTCGTTGCCAATTTCTCCCAAGTTGCGACTCCTATAATAGCTTTTATTAGGAAGGATCAGACATTCATATGGACTAATCCGTGTCAGTCAGCTTTCGAGTATCAAAAGGAGAAGTTTATAAGTGCTCCAGTCCTCTGTCTTCTAGCTGAGGGAGTTCAGTTTGATGTTTTCTATGATGCTTTAGATATGGGGTTAGGTTGTGTTCTCAAATAGTAATGGCCAGTTTTTTCTTATGGGTCTCGGTAGTTACGTCCCCATTAACGCAACTATTCCACCCATGATCATGAGTTGGCAGCAATGGTGTTTGTTCTGATGTTGTGGAGACATTACCTCGTTGGTGAGCACTTTTTGGTCTTCACCGATCATAAGAGTGTGAGTAATGTTTTCTCCCAGCATGACTTGAACTTACGACAGAATCAATGGATGGAGTTCATACAGTAATACAACTTCAAAATATCGTATACACCTAGAAAAGGGAATGTTGTAGCTGATGCGCTGATCCGAAAGTCACATAGTGATGTTGTGCGTGAATCTGGTGAATCGTGTAATGTAATGGAATAAATGTGAGCATTTCATCTTGGCATGGGAGAAGTTGGGTGTAGAGGTTGTATTTTTAAGATGATGTTACAGTCATCCCTGGTGCAGAAGGTGGAAGAGTCCCATTTTGGAGATCTAGAGGTTGATGTTTGGAGAGACCGGTTTGTTTGTGGTGAGGCCCCTGACGGTTGGTCAGAGGATGACCAACACCGAGTGTTGTATCATGGAAGGATTTTTGTCCCTTTGATGATGCGCGAGATGGTCCTCATAGAGTTCCAAAGTTCGCCTCTAGCAGTACATACTGCCGTGACAACAATGTACCGATCCTTGAGGAGTCTTTTTTGGTGTCCTGGTCTGAAGCATGTCGTTGTGGATTTTGTGTCACGATGTTTAGTTAGCCAGCAGGTGAAGGCCAAACACCATGTCCCTAGTGGTCTACTCCAGCCATTAGAGATTCCTTAGTGGAAGTGGGAGGATATCTCAATGGACATTGTTACTAGTTTACCTCGAGCTCTAGGAGGACATGATGCTATTTGCGTGGTAGTAGATCACTTAAAAAAATCGGCCCATATCATAGCAATCGAGGAGTAAAGATCAGTTGAAGTCTTGTTGAGGCAGTATCTAGAGGAGGTGGTGAGACATCATGGAGTCCCTAGGATGATCATTTATGATCGAGATCCTCATTTTACCTCTAGGGTGTGGAGTTGTCTCCAACAATCTTTTTGTTCTCAACTAATCCTTAACAGTTCTTTTCATCCTCAAGAGGATTTTGAGACAGAGTGAACCATCCAGACACTTGAAGAAATGTTACCCTCTTGTGTTATTGATTTTAGAAGTTCATGGATGAGGCACTTACCCTCGGTGGAGTTCTCTTACAATAATAGTTTTCACTCCACTATAGGCATGGCACCGTTTGGAGCCTTGTATGGACGACCTTTCCATTCTCCACTGTGCTGGACTGGGGTCAGAGAGTTAGCAATTATCCAAACAGAACTAGTGAATAATGAAACAGAGATGGTCTAGGTGATTCGTGAGAGGATGAAGACAACATAAGATCTTCAGAAATCATATGCTACATAAAATAAGAGACCCTTGGAGTTTAATGTTGGGTATCATGTGTTTCTTAAGGTGACTCAACGTCATTGGAATTGATGGTTTGGTCGTGGAAGTAAACATTCACCCCAGTTTGTTGGGCCTTTCGAGGTGTTATCTTTTGTCGGAGCTTTGGCGTATCGTGTAGCACTTTCCCCACAGATGAGTTGGATACATGATGTTTCTACGTATAATATCTCTGTCGTTATAATCATGATGACTCTCACATCATCGATTGGGGAGAGATCGATGTTGATGATAATGAAACCTTTGAGGAGCGACCTGTGGAGATCCAAGATCGAAAGGAGAAGGTGTTGTGTGGATGTTATATCCCCTTAGTTCTTGTCTTATGGTGAAATGGTGGCATGGAGGAGAGTGCCTAGTAATGTGAGTAACATATGCGTGTCTAGTACCCAAAGCTGTTTGAAGTTGTTGTGTTATGTTTTCTTTCATCATTTCTTTTATGTACCTTTGATGTGATGTTATGATTGACTAGATAGGATATAGAATGTTTTTTCCCTTAATCCATAATGTCATGGTTTTTCTTTAGCATTCGAACAACTATGGGTGGTTTTCCCCAGATAGGTATCTTACAGGGTGGTTGTTCGGACCCCTATATTCTTCTGGGTTGGTTTTAAATTCTCAAGGGTGAGAATGTTTTGAGAGGTATCCGATGTAATGGCCTGGACCTCTCCGGTCCATTACATTGTGATAATGTGGTGTTGGAGGTGTTCCATGAGGTCAAGGTGACTTATCCCCAACACTGCCAAATTTCATGTTCTGTGAATAGTGTTTCCAGTTTTATTTTTTGTTCTATCGGTAGGTGTACAATAATGGTAGGTGCGCAGTAATAGTAGGTGTACAAAGTTTCACAGATCGGTTTCATAGATCAGTTTCAGAGATTGGTTTAAGAGATCGGTTTCACAGATTAGTTTCACAGATTAGTAGGTGTACAGTAACGTTATGTGAACAGTACCGGTAGGTGTATAATGTTTCACCGATCAGTTTCACTGATTGGTTTCACAGATCGGTTTCACAGATCGGTTTCACAGATAGGTTTCACAGATCAGTTTCACATATCAGTAAGTGTTCTGTAACGGTAGGTTTATAGTGTTTCATAGATCGGTTTCACAGATCGTTTTCACAGATCGGTTTCACAGATCGGTAGGTGTACAATAATGATAGGTGTACAATAACGGTAGGTGAATAGTTTTTCCAGCTTCCTACAGTTTTTCCCCTTTTGACGTTTCCTTTTACATAAAATACATTCAAATCCTTATTTTAAGGACTCTTAAGGATGATTCAGATGCCATAAATCCTATATTAATTATTCCTATGGCTCGGGATGTTTTTACTTGGTGAAACCTTGTGGGTTAATGCAATAAAATTTTAATGGGGAATTAAGTGTCTCTTAAACTGTCGCCCAATTAAATCTTCAAAAGGGACGAGATATCTTCCCCCCTTTTTCTTCCTCTTTATTCTCAGCTATGAGATGCTGAAACATTTCAATCCTTCCCGTAGGAGTTACCCAATAAAACATTACTCCCCAGATTTGTTCCGCTCTGTTTTGATGCAAACAAGTTGTATCGGTCAATCTCTGATATAATGTATGTTTTATCATAATTCCTTTGGGATCAACTCTTTCTATTTCTCCTCCCCATGTTATAGCATGTCACCTCCACACTTCAAATCGGGTTTTCCTTGGGGTTTGGTTGGTGATGTCGTATCGTGTCATCCTCAGGTGGATGATGTTGTCGCGAGAGGAGGATCATGGCCCGTGGTGTTGATAAATAACGTGAGGAACTGTTTGAGGTAGGGGATTTGTTGCTTCTCTTTTTTTTACGTGCAACTGTATTGTTATCATGGTTAATCCCGCTGGATGAAAATGGAATTAACATGATAAATACTTTGAACTGGATAAAGGAATTGTATCGATCGTATGTTATTGCCTCATGTTTTAATGGATAGTGTGATATATATGCTTGCGTTGATTAGCTTTTCGTTCTTGATGGAAATTGGTAAAGAACTTAAAATGAGATTAATTTTTAATTGTTTGGCTAAAGATAAAGGGGCATGAAAACGAATCTGGTTCTTGTTGTAATTTAATGTTAATCAAATTGATATAGTAATCATGTTTAATTTTTTGTGATAGCTTACTGGTTAGGTTTCCCAAATTTGGAACCTACAAATAATCAATCGGTTAACCAAAGTTATATTAATGAACACATTTTTTGATAATTCCATAAAGGGTTTTGAGTTACCCTCTTGATTGTTAATGGGCAAGAGCCCAATTAAATGTGGTGTTTTTTCCCTTCTGTTGTGTTTTGATGTGATCCTGGATGGATATAATGATATGTGGTGGTATGGAGGATTTTTTTTTGTGGGAGATGATGACGCCTAGAGTGGTGAGATGCACCAGGTTATGCTTGTGGGTGTTAGGGAGGACAGTATGGATGATGGAATGGAGTGGATGTGATTGTTGGATGCTCGGTAATTTTTGAGTGTTTGTTTATCTGTTTTACTTATCCCCACTGCACATGGAAGATGGTCTTGCATACCCTTCTCCCAAAAGAGGTGAAGACACACGGGGTATGACACATGCATTCCGTGTTTATCTTTTAAAGGGGGAATGGGTCTATGCTCTTGCTATAGGCAGTAAATACACGACGGGTAGTACATCTACTCACCGTGTTGAGCCCTCTTGTGTTTAGTGGCATAGAATGTATTTCTATAATTCCTGGGAATGTGGGAATGTATTTATATAATGAATAATTGAATATAAGGTCTTAACCCATGGGGATGGAGATGCTGGAACATAATGAAGAGGTTGAAAACTGTAGAAGGAGCATTTGACTTTGGGTGTGTTTCTAATGAAATGAAATTTGGATTTTTTTCATGTTAATTAACGTCTAAGGAATTAATTAACGTATAGTGGGATTGATAAAAAGGTAATGAATAAATCTAATAAATCTCTTTAAATGATTGTGTTCTTATAGTACACCTATTATTAGATGTTTCAGCCCAGAGTCTGAGAGACATTAGCTGCAGTTGTGTCTAAGACTAGGTTATGCCCATAGTGTGGTAGTGAGTTATAATATATTCTGTACCTTTTGTGTTTCTATATGCAACTCCACACTGCCAGTAAGGGAAACTGACACCCCGTGGATTATAGGCCATGGGTGGGGGGTGTTTTATCTAACATTCTGGTGGGAGGATGAATAGATGACTACCCCATTTGGACACACTCTCTTCTCTTTATAGATACGTGTACCGTTGGGAACAACTGTTATCTTTCCACATATATGTGTGTAGAGGGCTATAATAGATTGTGGTTATTCAAACACTTATATTCTAGATATAGTATCCTATGGAATACTATAGCTGTAACGTGTATAGGATGTGATGGCTTGAGGATCCATACTCTGTGAATGAGCTGTAATGGCTTGATGTATAATACCTGACATATGATACACGTTACGCGAGATGTGGTGGCTCCTGGAACTACCTGGTTACTTTGGTTGTAAGGATGGTGTGGTGCTTCGCCCATGGATCTGTGGGCAAGCCTTTTTGGTGCACGAGGTGCAGATTGTGGTGCTTCGCCAAGGTGTCTGCGGGAAAGCCTTTTTCGAGAGAGATTCTTAGGAGGTGCGACGTTTGGGAAAAGTGGAAAACCAGTGGGGAAGTAGTATCGGGGTACCCTTGATATTCATTATTATTTGATATATTATTGTATGCCTTACTTGGTGAGAGTAGCCATGGTGAGGTTGGGAACAAATTATACTTGTTTAGGTGATGAGTAAGTTTCAATTGTTGTTTACTGTGCTTTAGCATCCTCTCTTTACTTTTGCATGAGAGGCTTTAGGGAGGAGCCTTCTGAGTATACTGATATACTCACCCTATGAACATATATAAACTATTTTTTTGGTCATGTGGAGCAGGTTGGAGATCAAGCTAGTTTCTTCTAACATGGAGTGTCATGAGGTTTTTAGGCTTGTGGTTGCTGCTATTTTACTTTCTTTTGGGCACTTTTAGTTTTTCCCTTCCTGTTGTAGTACTTTTTCGTGGAATTTCATATATGCACTTGGGTTTCTATTTTATTCCAGTTATGAGTTGGATCTGATTGGTTTTTATCATATCTCTATATTCCACATATGATCACTTAGAGGGTAATGCCTCCCATTAGGGTGTTTACTAACCCTCGGAGCTGGTCACCAACCTGGGGCATACTGGAGGCCGGACTCAGGGGTCATTATCTCCCTTCTCACATTGTCGGCCCAGGAGGGGTACACTTTGTGGGGAGGGGTCGTGATAATACAACATGATGCATAAAACCCATTATGAAATAGTCATGTTGTATAATAAATGTACATTTCATAATTATTATAACCATTATATCAAAAAAACTAATACAGCATTTTTCATGGATCCAAATAAAACAGAACAATAATAATTCCTCTTTTTCAGTTGTAAAAAATATTTATTTTCATGTGCATTATCATTTCATGATGAATATTCCATTTATTTGGGGTTAATTAATTTATGTAGTTCCCCATATCTTTATAGTGGAAGCAATTCAAAAATTAAATTTTATTATTTCCCTTTTAACCATGAGAATATTTTCCCTTATTTTAACTCAAATTGAAAAATCAAATTCCCTTTATGATTGTACTAAGAGTTTATTTCAAAAATTATCATATTTATTAAATTAGATCATTTTATTCTTTCCATTATCCACTTTTTTCTTTGTAGTTCTCTTCATCAATTTCTTCTATTCAAATCCATACTACTTCATATAATATTTCTATGTTATTTAATCAAATAAAAATAATTCATTTTATAATGAAAGAGTTAGATACATTATTTCCCTTCAAATAATTTCATTGAATTATTTAATGAAATGGTCATTCATTCACATAATATTTCCTATTAAATCTCGTAGTATATATAGATTATCCTATAAGTGAGGATCCAAAATGAAAAACATTTAATTCTACTTGTTTAATTCTGGTAAGTAGAATTCTATTCATCTATGTTGGTTTCCCATGAGGGAAATATTTATGAATGATTATCTCCATAAACTAATTTAATTCCATGATTTGAAATTCTTCTCCATCACTTATATTCTGGACAACAAACCACCATTTATCTACATTTCCATTGAGACAAAACATTTCCTTTTTAACCTTTTCTGTTTCACCACATGCCAATTCCATATAGAATTTATATTGGGAAACAATAAATTTCTCAACTACAATTCGATTACAAGTACAACTAAATGATGGAGGCCACTTCAACATAATGAAATCCAACATTGTAAAATATCATAGTGGAAAATATTACTCAATATGGGAATGGTTATTTTTCATAACACGATTATGCTTCCATAATATACCCATAACATTATTAATTCCAATACTAGATGGATTGAATTCCTTATTAGGGAAATTTATACTTTTTACATGCATATTGATACCCTAACTCCTTCCATATTACATTTAAAATCAATGTAATATAATAGATTATTTAATAATAATATTAACTTTATATCATAATGTATAATTAAAAATTTGGTGTTACGCATAGAATAAATTAATTTTTTTGAATTTTGAATAATTTAATCCTAAACATTGTTTCTTTCTGGATAAAATAGTTTGAAAATGTTTTATAATTGTTTATATAGAAAAAGTAAATTACCAAAAGAATGTTCCCTGATAGTTTCATACCAGGTGTCTTGTAATCCTATTTTCATTTACCATGTAATGCTTGAGTGAATCCAAGCAGACATTGTTTTTATTTATTTATAACTCACATGAACAGTTCATCACAAACAACATTCATCTTTTATTTTACAGAAATAACAGTATTCCTATGAAAGACCACATAATCTCTACCATTCCTAAAAAATAATATTTTTTTCTAAAATAATTCTCTCTATGTATCATAAAAATTATCCATAATTTATTTTCTGAAAAAATCTATATCCCATGAATTATAATAAAATTCCTTTTAAGGAAAATTTTAAAACCCATACTTTAGTAGCCCAGAGCTCGTGCGTTACATTTTTTCATAGGTATATATATCATGTAAAATCCCAATGAACCCATTAGTATTTTAGTTTTGTAAAACTATATACATTTATAAAACCCATCATACACAATAAATAGAAAATAAATAACCATATACAACAAAAGAAAACACTCATAGTTCGGGAAAATCATTCCTATAATTAATCATCATATCCCATGGAAGGAAAAACATTAAGGGTGATATCAAATTATTTATAAGGGTTAACTATAGTGGAAGATTTAATGAATCATTAAATAATTAAAAATACAAGATAAATAGATAAATGAAAAATTTCATTTACATAATTTGACTGAATAAATATAAAAATAAAAATAAATATTTCATGGTAAATATGTGATAATGATTCCATTTTATCAATCAAATTAGAATGAAATTTATTCACTGATAAGATCATGTTGAAAATATTTTGGATAATAATAACTAAATTTTAAATGAACTCAATTCATAATAATTGTATTCCATAATCTTCTATATCATGATACCTCTACTATAATGACCATTCAAAATACAGTTTATATAATAAAGGTGGAAACTAGAACAATTTTGTAATCTTAATTTGTGTCATGAGTCCTACTGATGCATTGAGGGGTTATATTACAATGTTCCCCACCTCTCTATATTGGTCTGAATAATTCTTCTTATATTAAATAATATATTTAATTAAATTAATATACAATATTATTAAATATATGTTTTTATTAAATAATGTGTATTTATAAACATTTCCATAGTTATTAAAAAAAATATCATAGCACATAAGAAATTTAGAAATGGAATATAGTTTAGATAATAATCATATCCACAATTCAATAATATTGATATTTAATCGAAAAATATTTTACAATGAAATATGATAATTGGAATTATAAATTTTCATGAACATGATAATAATCAAAAAAATTTGATATTTCACAATAAGATTAGTACTTAGTAATTTTTAATTAAACTAATGCTTCATGAAATGATCCAAAGATAAATTTTCAATAACATGAAGTATTGATGTATCATGATTTTACATGTCGTAAGGGAATGTATATGTAACACATAAAACTAGATTGTCGTATTGAAATAGTTATGTCACAACATAAAGTAAATTTAGGTGAAATCACATACCTCACCCATCATTGTTATTTTACACCCATAAAAATAATTTATTATGGTTCTAAATTTTTTTTTCACATTAAAAAGAACAATATTATTCCTAATAATATAATATTAGATTCTTTTATAACATACTGTAAACTATTATTTAATAATCATTCTATATTTTAATTATTTTAAATATTAATTGCCTTGTTTTATTATTAATGTTTTTTAATTAAATATCTATTTAATTAACTTTTTATAGTGATTCATAATTTACAAAATAATAATCATGATAAAATATAATATTTTTACTCCAACACTTCGTTTACAGAAATCTAGAATGACATTTTTGAAAAATTAATTATGTTACAATCAGGAAGTTAGTAAATTACATATATGCATTAGAATCATTTTATTTTATCGGTAATTGTTATCTTGTGGTGTAATGTAATATGTAACCTTTATATAATTATTATATAATCATTCATAACATACTATATAGTTTTATATGAAATCCACGTGGTCTTGCGAGGAAAATGGAGTACTATGACTTCATAAATTTAGTACTACAAAAGTAGTCAAACAATTTTATCCTATTTATGTGATTGAAAATGAAATAATGAAAATTTATATATAATATCTTTTCATTATGATAAATATTTCCTTAATATTTTACTTATTTCAAATATATCACTTATAATCATAAAAATTATTTCAATCAGCTTCCATGAGAAGCACTTGTTGAAGATGAATCACATCCCATCATGGGGATATAGTCCGCCGCAAAAACAAGTGACAATATCTTGTATATTAAATAATGAAATTAAAAAACAATAAATATGATATAGTGAATACATAATTTATATCCATAATTATATCCAGTGTTTTTTGGAAAAAATTAAACAAATAATGTCATCTATTTGCGACGATGTAGTCCACCGTAGACACGAAAGATGATTTCATTACCCATTTGATGGAAGTAGATATGGTTGTATGTCCTTACATAATTATAAAATAATCCCAATAAATGTACGATAATGTGTTTATTATATTATAATGGATTATTAAAAATTGAAGTATGTGGATGAATAATTATAATAAAGCTTCTTATTGAATGAAATTTCCACTTCTTTGGGTAGTAATTTTTCATTTTTCACTAACAACTTACTATATCATATTTCAATTACTGATATATATTCCATTATTATGGAAGAATTTTTTTAATTTTTTTATATGTGTTTTATATCCAAACATCATGAGATGATTTTAGAATTAACAGATGTGGGAACCCTTATATAGTTGAGGAGGAGTGACAATTTTGAATATACCCAAATGCATTCACTCTTAAGAGGTCGTTATAAACTCGTGTGGATCCAAGATTTAGAATTAATGGGGGTTAATTATGATATGGTCTATAAACTACCCAACTACAAAATAAAACACATTTTCAATCCTTTTTTTCATTATCTTCAATGCTTCAATATTTTTACCATTTCAGTTTGCTTATCAATAACTAGTTTTCTAACATTGGTAATTTATCCTTTAAGAATAAATTAATTTGATCCTTATTAGAAAATTTGTAAACAAGGATTATAAATATTAAATATAATTTAGCAGTTAGAATTTCTTTATTTGACAATGATATATTATAAATAGAGGAACATAATCAAGAAAAAATATCATGAAAATTTTTACTCCACCAACAATGTTTTTATTATTTAGGAATCAATATGTTAATTAAAAAATAATCATTAATCCATTACTTTATTATATATTATATTAATGTTCATTTAAAATAAGTTAGTCTATCATATTATTTTTATAAATTTTAAATCATTTATAAAAATAAAATTTATCATAATATAAAATTAGTGTATATTTTTAAGTTATTCATTTTTATTGAAAGTAATGAAATATAAACACAATGACAGAATTAAAAAATAAATATTTAAATCCGTTGTATTATTATATGTGACTCTACTAATGTAATTGAATCAAAATTCAATCAATATACCTCATATTTATAATTTTTTTTCATAATTTAGATAATTTTTTATTAACTAAAAAATCACTCCATTTTTAATAATCATTTTACGTAAGATATTCATATATAAAAAATAATGATGAATAATAATAATAATAAATATTTTATTTTTAAAAATAATATATATTAATGAATAAATATTAATTTATTACCTATACAAAATAATTTTAGAAATTAAAAAACAATAAATGTGTTTTCCTTAAATTTATAACATTTTCCTTTTTTTAAAAAGGAATGAAAAGATCATTTATTGAAAAATGGATGGATGAATTGTTAACATCATTTAATGACATGAATAGATGTAAAAAAATTTAAGGCCATATATATGGGTTTACTAACAATGATACCTTCCATAAAAGAATAAATTGATGAAAAAAATCTAGAGGGATAAAACATTGAAACCACCACCCAAAAATCATGGTAACCACTCACATAATCAACTACCAAATACATATAGAGTCCTTCAATCCATCATCATTACATACATTACATCAATGCAAGTCAGCATAATCCACCTGGAATTCTTCATGTAGGTCTCTGAATCTCAAATGATGTTCTCAAAAAATACACTTAGAACCCCACAAGTTTATTCCTAGATGAGGAACTCGGTCCTCATAACGTCACATATCCATGCCCGAACCTGAATTAAAGGTTTCGTGATACCCATGTTATTATTGGGCAACACCTTCTTTTAAATCCTTTATCCAACATTTGCCAATCCCTTTCATCCCTTTCCACAACCCGACATTCTCAATATCGGAAACACGAATGATAAATAACCAGAGGATTGAACTAGGAATTTTAGTTGTCTGAAAGTTGATGCTTTTTTCATCTCCATTACTTATTATTTTATGTGGGTATTATTCAGTCGATTGTGTAAATTTATTTCCATATGTTATAGAATTTAATGTAAAATATAAGAATAATCTCATTCTATAAAATTATCATATTGTTTTGATCATTTTCAAAAAAAATATTATTGTCCCATAGTAAATCAATTATTACCATAACCGTGGTAATATATTTTACTATATTCATTAGTAATTATGGTACAAATCCATTTTTAAAAAGTTTTAAATTATATATTATTAATATTCAAAATATGGAATCAATTTTCAAAAATCAATTCCTAAAAGTTGAAAAAAATATAATTTTAAATTAATTTCAAAAATGTAATGGAAAAGTAGGGTTTTAAAGATAAAATATTATAATTTATTTTATTTTTTTGTACATAATTACATATAAAACATAATAGAACCATATAAATTGTAAAAATTGATATATTATTGAATTTTTTTACATAAAATAAAACTATAAAATATTACAATCAAAATTAATTTTTTAAAAAAGATGTTTTAAATTAATATTACCTCTTTTATATATTGATTATAAAATGAAAAATATATCAGAAACAACCTAAAAATTAAACCTAATGTACATATTATACTGGTCTAACAAATATGAATTATATTTTATCAAATAAAATATCACCAAATGATAAAATTTAATTCAATAGTATGTTTGAAAAGCATGGATAAATAGTGTTTTGTATAATCTTTTTCGCATGTATCACAATCTTTCACAAAAAGTAAATTAATTACTAAGGAAATATAATATAAGGTCTTGTGGTCATTGAAACATGGATAATTCAGTATCCATGAAATAATATATGATCATGGATATCAATTATATATATCTGATTCTAATGAAATGAAAAATTCTAAACATCAAAAACCTATTGTCAAGGTCCTGTGATAAGATACTTTACATGACATTGTGGCCTTAGACGTAAAATCTTGTTGAATTTGGAACTCATAAACCAAATTTCCAAACCTATTTTTATTTATTTGGTCTATCACTGCATCTAGAAACTACAATATTTTGTGATCAACCATCACCTGATTATTACTAATTCATTCAACATAAGATTCATCAACACCATTCATATGATTCCTTGATGAACAACTTTTTCACTAAACATATCATTCCATATAATGAAAAATTTAAATTTTAGAAACATAATAATTCACCCTTATATATCATTAGTCCAATTGAATTACAACAATTTTCACCATGTAAATTAAAATCAATACCTGATTAGAACTCATTTGGATAAATAATTTTGATAGATAAACAATATATAGTCAACTTGAAAAAAATAATCTATATTGGAATTTCAACATACAAAATTCAATTAATTATGTCCCAGTCAATAGAATAAATATTTTTTAGTTGAACATAAAATAATATAAATTATGAAAACAAATTCACACCATATATATAAATGATTGTATTTCTATGTCATGACATGATAACATTATCATAAGATATTTAGGGAAATGTGGATTATGACTATAAAATTCAATAATCATGTAGTGAGAAACATTTTGGATGGGTTTATTTAGAAGAATATAAATCCATTAAAATTTGAGATAAAAAACATTATACTATAAATGGGAATAATTTACTAATCAAATACAAAGTATGTTGGAATAATGATCATAACTCAATGGATGGAAAATGAGTTAAAAAATACATTAATCTGGGGAAACAACAGAATTAATATACAATTCAATAGTGTAACATTAACTCAATATTAAATCAAATGACATATCATGATTATTAAAACCATATATTAATGGTATTTGAATATACAATTCAACAAAATTATGGTTCATAAAATTCATCATCTACCAATGAATTTGAATTATGACCATAAAACCCATTACTGCATCAGAAATAATCAAATATAAAAAATATCTAGAGGGAGGGATTGTAAATGAACATAATATACCTTTAGTAAATGATAAATCATGATATGATATCTCTAATAGGTATCATTTACACTACATAATAAAATTAGGTCCTTAAATAGAATTCTAATCTCAATTAAGATAAATATAGTTGAAAAACCATACCTCATGTCCCAACATTTGGAATGTACTAAGATATCCTATGTCAAATACATAATAATCTATATTAATTAATTTTTAATTTTTATAAATTCAATTTTATTTATATATTTAAATGATAATCATTCTTAATAAAAATTCTAATGATTTTTCACATATAGTTTTTATAGTAATGATTCAATATATTATATTCATAATAGTTGTATCAATGTTAATACATTATTGAATGCTCAAAATTATTATATCATTATAGTTATTGTTGGGGATTATTTAAAATAATTTATTAATTTTTAAATTCCACGTATGATTGTTTTAGTATATATCCTTGAACAAGAAATGTATAATAGGAATGATTTAGTGAATCATGACCATTGAATTGGGATTTCATGACGAATGAATAAAATGTTGACATGTCATGTAATGGGTAAAATTATTTTTAAAATATTTACACCATATAATATAATTAATTTTGGATCTCATAGTCAATCATGATATAAATTCATTTTATCATTTAATTTTGTGGTTAAATGTCACCCAACAAGAATATACCATGATTTAAGGAGGGATTATGAGGCTATTTTTTGTCATAACATAATAAATATTACATGATGATCATATTTAGTTTATATTAGTATTATATATTATATTTATATGGAATTATATGAATAAATAAGGGATATTATGAAATTACACAATATAAATTAATTGACATCTTCTCAGTAAACATATTTGAAATAATTAAATTATTAATGATCATTTGTAGACCATATCAATAATAGGTTCTATAATTTTTTATGCATTAACAGAAATGATAAAATATTAACCTTATTTTTCCATAAATTCTATCCTTTATCTAATGTTCTTTAATATCCCCTTACCTCAAACATCCTGTTTTTAATGTTCTTTAATATCCAACACAATTATTTTAGTATTTTCATTAATTTATCTAATAACTATATTTATAATTGTTATTTCTTATATCGTCCATTTATAATATCTTACCACCAATTCAGTAATAATCATTCATTATTGCTATTGTTTTGGGCTTTAACTACATTATTTTCTAATGAAATTTTTATCAATAATAAAATTATTCAAGTCTATAGGATATAGAAAAAATATCTTCATAATTATATTAATTTTATGTTTATCAGATTTAGTAATTACATATATTTTTATATCCAAAATTTAATTTTGGGCCTTGAAAATGAATCACATCATGACCTGGAGATGATAAGTCATCCAAACATACAAGTGACGATATTCTTCAACTAGAGAGTGAAGGATAAAGAAGCGCATGATATATTAATCATTAATAATTAATATTATATAACATAAATATTATATATTCATTAAATTTATCCTTTTTAATTTCCATGTAAAGAGTTTTTGAAAAAAGAATCATATCACTTCATAATGTTGTAATGCACCGTACACATGAGTAACATTTACATAATTTAAATATCATGGAATGTAAGAATGTATATGGGATATTATAATTCTAGATGTTTAATAATAACCATTATATGTATTATAAATTTTCTTTATACAATATTATATCCATCCATTAATGTTAGTGTGTAATATGTGTAGTCGGGGTTTGGATTAGTGGTATGCACCCTATAATCGTACATGTGAAATGGGGGTTCAAATTCCATTGGGAATAGGATGAAATATCAGTACTGTAGCATACTATAACAGTTGAATAATAGTAGAAACGAAGAGAACAATAGTGGCCACATGTTCCTTTAGTGGTGGAAGGGCAATATAGCAGTGGCAGTTATTGTGTGGTACTAAACCAGGCGGGTATGGTAGCATTACTATTCGCAGATTGGGCCTTCGGCCTAAATATTTGGGCCTACAGGCCATGTACTGGGATAAATACCCATGGGGCCTTTAGGCTATGTAATTGTACTCCCTCTATCTAGTTAAAGAGGTTTTTTCTTTGCTTTAATTATAAATGAGGCTTCAATCCCCACCAAAAAAATTGGTGGAAAATGATTTACATTACTCCATAATGAGGTAGTCAATTATGTGGTAGTCCATACTATCCATGATTGGAACATTCACTACCCATTTGATGGAAGAATATATTTATATAATTCATTAACCTATCATAGTAAAATTTTATTATATTTATTATTCTGGAGATATAATATATTCATTAAATAATTACATTTGAAGTAGTTTAATGAAGAAAAAAAATATGAATTCTTGTTTTTGGATGGAAAATTTTCATTAGAAAACATCTTTATAATTCATCCAAATTACAGGATCCGATGGATTTGTGGTAGAAAAAATGTGTCAAAGATATCGGGAGTTGAGATATTTTGTCATTTTTTTAGGTATTTTAAATTCCAAAGTGATTTCTATGATGTTAAGTGCGAAGGATAAGTGGTGGCCTTTCAATAGTGGGGGAGAGTATATAAATGGAATTATAAATAATATTCAATTACACACATATATTGATCATCCCAATGGCCTCCAAATTGTGAAATACTATACTGTTATAGGTTATAAGGTTGAAATTTTTGCATACAATATTTTTTCTACATATTTTAGGTAATTTTTTCATTTATCATTTAATTTTAAACCCAAGTAAACTATTTTTATCCTCAACCATTGAAATTTATTTTTATTTTATTCACAAATCAATATAGTAAAAAATTTATTTTGAAATTATTAGAAAATAAAAATTCTTTTGATTCCAAATTTCAAATCTATTTTTTTTATATTTCCATTGACGTAGTTGGAAGAATATAATTTACAATTATAGATACATACGTGGTGAAAAATTGAGTTTCTATAGTAAAATTATCGTATATATTGAATGTTTTAAAATTAAAATTCTAAATAAAAATTATCAAAATAAACTAAATTACTTATGTTATAATATAATAAAATTATTTATAATTTCAAATAAATTTAAAATACAATCTAATATTTGAAATTACTTAAACAAAAGTGATGGTTTCTATGAAAAAACCTCATTTCTCCTTTAACATTCATTATCTTCATCTATTAAAATCCTTTATAGTGGTTTGTAAGGAATATTAGAATTATCCAAAACATATTCACTATAATTGTCAAACCGGGTGAATAGAATGACCAATTGTTATGTACTAGGTAATTCTAATGTCAATATCGATTTTCGTTTTACATGTCATTACCATAATTACATATGTTCGTGGACCATGTCAAAAATATTTAAAATGAAAATAATATATTTCAATGAAAAAACATATAATATTATCCATAAAAAATCAATAGGTTGAATTTCATTATATATCCTCAATGAATGAAATTATATTACTGTATCTAATATATATTTTCCTTATTATATTTCCCATTATCACCACTAAACATCCACTTATATCTACTATATCAATCCTAAACCCATTATCACAGAGCCAGTGTCTATACAATTATATTGGAATAATAATTAGGGAATCAAATCCTGAATGTTTTTATAATTTAGTTGTCGTTCTATAAATGATAGATACATGACTCTAATATCAAACAAGAAAAAAATTACAACATACGTTTTTATAATCTAATTATTTACCCTATCATATCATTTAATATCATTTATAATACCCTACAATATTCATGGAAATAAAAACAAAATATGTCTGATATAAAATTATCAATACGAGTTTTCTAGAGATGTACCTATCATGTGTAATGAATAAAAAAATGAATTCTTGTTTTTGGATGTTAAATTTTTTTTAGAAAACAACTTTATAATTCAACCAAATAACAGGATCCGATGGATTTGTGGTAGAAGAAATGTGTCAAATATATCAGGAGTTGAGATATTATGTCATTTTTTTAGGTATTTTAAATTTCAAAATGATTTCTATGATTTGAAGTGGGAAGGATATGTGGTTGGCTTTCAATATTGGGGGAGAGTATATAAATGGAATTATAAATAATATTCAATTAAACACATATATTGATCATCCCAACGGCCTCCAAATAGTGAAATACTATACCCTTATAGGTTATAAGTTTGATATTTTTTCATACAATATTTTTTCTACATATTTTATGTAATTTTAGAATTTATCATTTCAGTTTAACCCCATGTAAACTAATTTTATCCCCAACCATTGTAATTTATTTTTATTTTATTCATAAATCAATATAGTAAAAAATATATTTTGAAATTATTAGAAAATAAAAATTATTTTGATTCCAAATATCAAATCTATTTTTTTAAATTTTCATTAACGTAGTTGGAAAAATACAATTTACAATTATACATACATACGTGGTGAAAAAGTGGGTTTCTATAGGAAAAGTATCTTATATATTTAATGTTTTAAAATCAAAATTCTAAATGAAAATTATCAAAATAAACTAAATTACTTATGTTTTAATATATTAAAATTAATTATAATTTCAAATAAATTTATAATACAATCTAATATTTGAAATTATTCAAAAAAAATTGATAGTTTTATGAAAAAAACCTCATTTCTCCTTTGTTATTCATTATCTTAATATATTAAAATCTTTTATAATGGTTTGTATGGAATATTAGAATTATCCAAAACATATTCACTTTGAGTGTCAAACCGGGTGAATAGAATGAACAATTTTTATGTACTATATAATTCTAATGTCAATCTCGATTTTTGTTTTCCATGTCATTACCTTAAGTACATATGTTCTTGGACCATGTCAAAAACATTTATAATGAAAATGATATATTTCAATGAAAAAACATATAATATCTTGCATAAATTATCAATAGGTTGAAATTCATTATATATCCTCAATGACTGAAATTATATTATTATCCCGAAAATATATTTTCCTAATTATATTTCCCATTATCACAACTAAAAATACACTTATATCTACTACATCATTCCTAATCCCATTACCACAGAGCCAGTGTCTATATTATTATATTGGAATAATAAATAGGGAATCAAATCCTGAATGTTTTTATAATTTAGTTGTCGTTCTATAAATGATAGATACATGACTCCAATATCAAACATGAAAAAAATTACAACATAAATTTATATAATCTAATTATTTACCCTATAATATCATTGAATATCATTTATATTACCCTTCAATATTCATGTAAATCAAAATAAAATATGTCTGATATAAAATTATCAATAAGAGTTTTGTAGTGATGTACCTATCATGTGTAATGAATAAACAAAATATGAATTCTTGTTTTTGGATGCTAACTTTTTGTTAGAAAAAATATTTATAATTCAACCAAATTACAGGATCCAATGGATTTGTGGTAGAAAAAATGTGTCAAAGATATCGGGAGTTGAGATATTATGTCATTTTTTTAGGTATTTTAAATTCCAAAATTATTTCTATGATGTGAAGTGGGAAGGATAAGTGGTGGCATTTCAATATTTGGGGAGAGTATATAAATGGAATTATAAATAATATTCAATTACGCACATATATTGATTATCTCAATGGCCTCCAAATTGTGAAATATTATACCCTTATAGGTTATAAGGTTGAACTTTTTTCATACAATATTTTTTCTACATATTTTAGGTAATTTTAGCATTTATCATTTCATTTTAACCCCATGTAAACTATTTTTATACTCAACCGTTGTAATTTATTTTTATTTTATTCATAAATCATATAGTAAAAATTTTATTTTTAAATTATTAGAAAATAAAAATTCCTTTGATTCCAAATATCAAATCTATTTTTTTTTAATTTCCATTAACGTAGTTGGAAGAATACATTTTACAATTCTACACACATACATGGTTAAAAAGTGGGTTTCTATAAGAAAATAATCGTATATATTTAATGTTTTAAAATCAAAATTCTAAATAAAAATTATCAAAATAAACTAAATTATTTATGTTTTAATATAATAAAAATATTTATAATTTCAAATAAATTTAATATACAATTTAATCTTTGATATTATTTAAACAAAAGTGATGGTTTCATTGAAAAAACCTCATTTCTTCTTTTTTATTCATTATATTCATCTATTAAAATCCTTTATAATGGTTTTTAAGGAATATTATATTTATCCAAATCATATTCACTATGAGTGTCAAACCGGGTGAATAGAATGGCCAATTTTTATATACTAGGTAATTCTAATGTCAATCTCGATTTTTTTTCCATGTCATTACCCTAAGTGAATATGTTCTTATACCATGTCAACAATATTTATAATGAAAATAATATATTTCAATTAAAAATCATATAATATATTCCATAAGAAATTAATAGGTTGAAATTCATTATATATATCCTCAATGACTAAAATTATATTATTATCCCAAATATAAATTTTCCTAATTCTGTTTCCCATTATCACCACTAGACATCCACTTATATCTACTATATCATTCCTAAACCCATTATCACAGAGCCAATGTCTATACTATTATATTGGAATGATAATTAAGGAATCAAACCCTGAATTTTTTTATAATTTAGTTTTCATTCTATAAATGATAGATACATTACTCAAATATCAAAAAAGAAAAAAAAATAAAACATACATTTTTATAATCTAATTATTTACCCTAAAATATCATTGAATATCATTTATAATACCCTACAATATTCATGGAAATGAAATCAAAATGTGTATGTTAAAAAATTATCAATAAGAGTATTGTAGAAATGTACATATCATGTGTAAATGAATAATAATAAATATTAAATAAATAACACGGAGAGGGATATAACAGGGAACACATTCCATTTAATCAAAAAATGTGAATGAAACTTATCCAGGTATAATATCGTCATGAAAATAAATTGACGAAAAATTAATTAAATTTAATTCAAGCACTATTTTTGAATAATTATAAAACAACGAGTTCAGCTGAAAATAAAATTAACCAATCCATTGAAGAATAATTTGAGCCTTTCAGATTTAGCCTTTCTAAACAGTTTCCTATAGATTTAGCATAACAGAGTGTCTGGTTCATCCTATACTAGACCGTCAATCAAAAAAAACCAACTGGTCCCTAAACTAGATGTACAACTATAGGATGACCTTCCCTATATAGAATACCCCAAAAATATTTTGTGCCATCTGGTAAATATATGTATATTACTCCTCATTGATATTCACCCTAAATGATCTACCCATCATTCAAGAAGCATAATATTCAGTTAAATTTTGTGACAAAACCTATTCAACCACTTCTTCTTCCATGATCATAAGAAATTAAAGCGATTGCACACACTCAACACTTGAATTCGACTTCAGAATAATGGAATCACTGTCTACCTTTTTTTCACGTAACTTATTTTATTATTGTTCTCCATTGGATGAGGAAATGAAGATTAATTCTAATGAGATACCTTACATCTCATGTTTCCTTATAGAATATTCCCTGGTAATCACATCCAATTCACCATCACTATACTCACTCATAAATACATTCCACACAATTTTACATACCCTGACCAAATCATCCTTGAACTTCTGAAACTATTCTTCTATTGAAAATAGTTCAAAAGGATTCCCCAATTAAATGGTTTCCACTTCCCTAACATGTGAGGAAATTAAGGGAGTCATGGATGGTGCTTTATTACCATCAGGTTCAGCTTCAGTAGTAAGGGAAACTCTTTCAATCACATGAGCTACACAGAAAATCATTACCATCACATTAGGTGTTTAAATTGTATCCCTTTCTCTCCCAGTATTACTAGGAATATCATAACCACACACAAAATTTTCCCAATAAACTACTTTTCCCCGATGGTGCAATCAATTAAAATCACCTTAAAATCAACTAAACACGTCATAGACCATTGATTCATAGGGTAAATGTTGTGATTGATTCAACTTAACAAGGTAAACTAAAGTAAAAAAGAATATAAATCTCTATGTTTCTCACATAACTTGTAAGATCCAACTTCATTAAAGGAAGATTGCAGTTTGTATCCAAACCCATACCACTTTCAAAAGGTATATAAATAGGGGAATGCACCAATTGGTTCTCCATGTAAATAGAATCCTTCCCCAACTTCCACACCTATAATACTTAATATTATACCCCATATGATTAAAAAATTACAAAAGCCATATCATGTCTCAAATACAACCAATTGTTTTGTACCTTCACTCCTGACAAACAATAATAAAGAATAAATAAATAGGTAGCCTCAAAATGCCTATCTAAAAACAGTTTCCCAGAGAAATCGGATGGAAAAATACCCTTGAAAAACAATTAGGACATAATTTTTTACCAACTAGATTTCCTAACAAGGATAGAATAACAGGATTTTGGAAGGGAATTGATAGTTGAGGGAACCTTTCCAAAATCATGGTGTTTATAGAATCACATCTCATGTGAAAATCATATAACTATTTTAAAAGGATAAAGTCATATCCATTTTAGATTTACAGTGCACCCGACCAGGCTAGAATCAAATCATATTTTGAAGAGAACATAACCATAATATACTTGGAGCTAAGGAGATAAAATTTTTCTCTCTCCTATAAACCCCATGGTCCAAAGACACAAAAGTCAAATGATTCATCTGATGAATGGTGATTAATGAATTTGTTAATACATGCGTGATTCAATACAGAGGGAGCCTACATAAATTATAAGGCTAAAATCAAGAGCTTCGTAGATACCTTGGACAAATTTGGAACCTTTGTGCAGATAGAGATTGATGGGAAATGATGAATGAATTCAGGGTTCATGAAGTGGAATAAGGGCGATGACCATGATCCATTAAGGTGCAAAAAATGACTCTCCACTGCTGAGGGGGGAGGGGCCTATGTGAACACCATGTAATGATAGATTATTGATTCAATTCGTTGTAATATTGATTAACCAATGTATTATATATTTCTAGGCCTCACTCATAACTACATGTCTAATCTATTTATCTTTAATTAAATAATCGATTTAATTAATGAACAATGTGCCTTGTCATCAAATACTCATATTTTGTTAAAAATGAATAGTTATAAATACATCGCAATGTAAAAAAATAACATTCATTTTAAACAACCAATGTTTAAATTATATGTCGTTTTTGATATAAATATATCCCTGATAAATAATATTCAAATTTATGGGAAAATTAATTTAAAATAATCTCTGGAAACTGAATATTTCAATGGAATGTTAATGGAAAAAAAAAATCAATAATGTAAATTTAAATAAATTTCATTGAAAACATGACCACAACCATACATATAATGAATATGCTTTTTATTAACAAATAATATCCCTTTTTTATTATATGTAAAATAAAGGGTTTTTGTTATTGATGAATATAAATTGAATATAATTATCAATAAGAAAATCATTAGGA
The DNA here is from genome assembly GCA_963277665.1 of Viscum album. NCBI lineage: Eukaryota > Viridiplantae > Streptophyta > Magnoliopsida > Santalales > Viscaceae > Viscum > Viscum album. The sequence goes on along the minus strand of OY728127.1, from coordinate 1,509,867,426 downwards.
ATAAACAATTATTTTTCATTGAAAATAATTTTTAAAATTAAAGTATAATTTTTTTTTAAAATATTTTTTCCCTTAAAATATATTTCAATAATTTTAAAGGATTCATTAAATAATTGAGATGCCATAAAGGAATCATTTTTTTCTTTTCATTCATGTTAAAATATTAACTAATTTCACATTTTTAGTAAAATAAAAAATATAATTATTTGGAAAAAACATAAATATTCATTTGAAATTATTAATTAAAAATTAATATATGTGTAAAAAATTAATAATTATTTGTATTTATAAATCATTAAAATATATTATTTTTTTAAAACATTATTTTAGAAGATAAATGAAATTTGATAGAAGTGAGAATTGATGTTGGATTTTATTAGAAAAAATTTTCACTCCTTTTATTTACCAAATAGTGAAAAAAATTATATTACATAAATATTTTTCCTCTATATGAGAATAAAATGTTAGGAGGTTGTTATAAAATAATCAAATTATTTAATTAAATATAAATTCATGAATAATAAATCATGAGTAAAATGTTATTGTGAGATAATCCTATACAAATATCATAAGGATGAAGTTATAATTAACAAATTAAAAAATTATTTGTGTAAAATTTTAATCCAAATAAAACAAATTTATATTATGCATAATATATGATAATTCAATACACCCATAATTATATAATTGAAATGACATTACAGAATTAATATAACCAAATGAGAAGAAATTGTGTTATGAAGTTATTTAATATATTGTAATTATCTAATTGAATCCATTTGGAAAAAATAATTCGAGTATAAATTTTTAATACACTGATTAATTAATTAATCATGATTTAAATTTTCAGTGGGGTAGAATATAAACAATGTTAAATAAATTATGTTAATTACATTATCATGTTACCCAATGATGGGAAATTGAGACGAATCCCTCACCTTTGGATTCATTTTGGTTGGAGATTTTTTATTATCATGTATAATGTTATAAAATATGATATAATTTAATAAAATAAATATATTTTTGATTATATTACCGTATATGATTATTTTGTCTTATCACCAATTTGCTAATATTATTTCATCATTATTATTGTTTAATGTTTTGACCGACATGTTCTCTCTTTCATATTTGTAATGGATGTTCCAGTTCAATGATATACGATAAATATAAATAATATAATTAACTATATAAATGACTTATCCATCATATTTTATTATATTATAAATAATCGGAGTCATTCATTAATGTAGTTTATATTAAATGAGTCACATCACTTCAGGGATACGGTAGGTTATATGTACACAGAATTGATGATATCAATCAATAAAAAATTAAATAGACAATAAATTATGTTACATATTTATACTATAGAATCATTATCATGTCATATATTTCTTATATATTTTTTATATTTTTCCTTGTCTCATTCCATCAAAATAATAATTGAAAAATGAATCAGATCGCTTTATGATGTGTTATTCCTCCTCACACACAGGTGAGGATGCCGTTATTTAAAAGGCCTTGAATGTGAGAACATTTATTTGATATTATAATAAAAAAATTATAATAATATAAAAAATGTCATATAAATTCATAATGTAAATCATTAAATCCTTCCCAGAATGGTTTTTTTGGAAAATGAGTTACATCAGTTAATGAGGTGGTAGTTCGTTGTGAAAACGATACATTGTTCAATTTACCATTTTATAGAAGAAGATATTGATACAGAGAGAAACATTAACATGATAACATCTATGTTAATATGTTATACATAGGAAATTATATAATCAAGGTTTATTATGTTTTAGTAGCTGTTCTAGATGAAAAAAAATAATAATTCTCATTTTCAACGTTACGACTTCTTTAGAAAAAATCAATAGAATTACACCGAAATAAATCTGATGATTGATTTATGTAAAAAATTAATTTATCTTTGATTTTGTAAGTGGATTTATGATTTTATTTTTATAGGTACTATCCCGTAAAAATGGTTTTAGAATGGTGAATATGTGGTGATTATGGGTTTACATTCAATTACAAGGGGAGTGTACTAGCATGAAATTTAAAAAAAAATAAATTGAACAAAAAATTATCATGAAAAAATCCAAAATGGAAAATTAATTACCATTATTGTTGATAAGGCCAACATATATCCCTTATATTGGTGTTTTATAATTTGGTCATTTATTTAAACAATTGTCTTTTCATATTATCCTCCAATAAATCTATTTATACCTAATCATTAGAAATTATTTATTAATGTTTTCATCATTAATTGTATAAAAATAATATAGCTATATTAAATAAAATAAAATTTTCATATTATAATTATGGAATATATTTTTTAGAAATTATGTAATCATATGATTTATAATTGAAATTAACTTTTTACTTTTAAGTGTGTTGAAAAAACATGTTTCCAATGTAAAAATTCTCTTAATAATATAAGGTTTTAATCACAAAATTCATTATGAAATTGATTAAAATGATCTATAATTGATAAAATATAATATTATTTATTTAAATATACTTTAATTATAATTTAATATATAATTTATCCTTTTAAATTTGTTAAACTAAAAGGGTGTTTTCTACAAAAATATGCACTTTCAATATTCATCGAAAAATGTATCTTTTTAGAAAAAATTAAAAAACAACCCAAAAATAATTTTTATAAGATGAATCATGAAATGAAATTAATTTTATAAAATAGATTACAAATTTTTTATAAATAATTTTAAATTATGTTGGCAAAGAAGGACTAATTTATCATATAGAAAAATACTATTTTTTAGAAAACAATTCTTTTTATCTTAAATGAATCTAAATTTAATTATTATTAAATATATAAACAATTATTTGTAATTTATTTATTATTATAAATAATTTATAATCCAATGAATATATTATAATGCTATACAAAATTTCTATCCATTTAAACTTAGTGTTTCATGTTTCATATCCTATTTATGAGATCAAATTTATTTAAATAGAAATATATCATATTATTTATGGGAATTACATGAATTTATAAATAGGCTGTAAATCAAAAGACTCTTCCTATAAATGATCATTTTGTTATAATCCATGTAACTAAGTGATGAGAAATGAATCATATTTCATCATAGAGATTTTTGGCCACACAACATATGAACACCCATTTTGTTTTTCTCAATGAAGGACTTGTATAAATAAAGTAAAATAATATCCATAATATATTATAATTATTATACTAAAAGTATAATAATATAATTACATATGTGTGGATAGAGAAAATTTTGATTGATATAATTATGATATAAAAATGTGTTCATGATAATACTGATGTTGGGGAATTAAATTTTAACTAGAACTCTCCGTAAAATTAAATCACTATGCTACCTAATGTTAAACAGAATATTTTCAACATGACATATAGTTATATAAGGTTATAATTGGAATAATTTATTATTAAAATATGATTTAGTGGAGAGTTAGGATGGATGGATGATGTTACCAATTTATAATTCTCGACAAGGATTTTATTTGGTGTAACCCTTTCATTTTCAATAATATATTATACTTGTCTGAGTTGAAAGGCCAAAAAATGTGTAAATGAGGGGTGGAAAATAAGTTTGGGTCTATAAATACCACAAATCCAAATTTTCTAATCATAGAGTGTTTTGCAAAATAATTTTACTTTGAAAATTTTATTGTAATATACTTTAATCTTTACAGTTTATTTCTAAACAACAAAATTACAATTAATTTGAATGATTAATATTAATTTTTTTAATAAATTTATAACTATAATTTCAAATTTAGAATATACTCACCCAATAGAATTTATAATTTTGTGAAACATTATATTTTAAATAAATTAACATAGTTGTGTAAGAATAATTTTTTGAAAAGTAATTTAATTAATAATTTAATTTGTATATAAGATTAATTTTTTTATACTAACTACAATTATATAAATTGACATATTAAATAAAATTAAACGATTAATGGCATATATGAAAATAAAAAAAAAATATCCCTTAAAAATAATATATTCAAATAAATGTGGAAATTTATATTGTTATTAAAGTAACATTTCATGAAGTTCATAAAATTGTAAACATTGGATTTATGGGTCCAAATAAAATGTTAAATTTCATATTATAATTCATTATATCCATATTAAATTCCTTAAACTCTATTTCTATATTTTCCATCATTCAGAAACATATATAAATTCGTAGATATCCCAAGCTTTTTGAAAATTCAATTTTATTAACAAAAACCACCATTTTTAGAATGAGATCAAAAATCTAAAATATGAAAAGTTTCAAATGAGAAATTAAGAAATAATGTAAATTATTAAAAAGTTAAAATTCTAAAATTTATAAATTCATTTCTTGAATAAAATCATGAAATATAATGAAATAATATATTAATTGTAATTCGATATTTTAAAATATTAACTCTTAATGTTATTATTACATAAAATTTATGAAAGAAATGTTTTATTAACAAATTATTAATATTAGTCATAAATTATAATTAATCATAGTCATCATTAAATTAAAATACATACATATAAAGGAATTTTTTTCAGAAATTATTTTCTACAAAATAATTAACCTTATTAGTCATTTTATATATATCTTACCTATTTAAATTATATTTAAGGTAGAGTTTATTTTATATATTCTTATAATTAATAAATATGATACACATATTCAATACATCTAATTCAAAATATTTGATTATAATTTACTATTGATATCACACTATTTTTATAGTATTTTGTGATGTGTTGATAATGAAATCAAACATAATATATTATTTAAACATAAATATATACTATAATTTCATTTTGACACATGAAAAGAATGTACATCCTATATAGAGTTTTTTATATTAATTCGGTAATTGGAGGCATTTCCACAGGTTCAAAGTAGGATCCTTGTGGAATATGTTGGTCTTATTATTAATAACACCACCATTACTAGTGGGAGGGTGAAGTATTACCCAGAGGTAGTTTCTTTGACAAGACACAGTGTTAAACACTTCAGTTTTCTTCAATAAAAGTTTTTTTTATTCTGTTTGTTTTATAGTTCCTGAAGATGAAATATTACCTAATTCAATTTTAATTAATATCCTTTTTTCTAGGATTTACATTATTTATTATCTCTACAATTGAACCATACATTGATTAAAATTTCATGGACGGACATTGTAAATTCCATTATATTGGAATCTTTATTGTCATTTTAATTGAATAATTAAGTGAAAATTCAATAAAAACAAATGTATTAATCTCTTAATGAATATATTTTTGTGAATTACTGATTATTAAAATTGAAATATAATGATTAAATTTATAAATGTGGTTACCACATTTTCACACACACATACTTTCTATTCATAATCTATTGAGTACTTAACCATTTATTGTATTTTGATTCCTGGATAATGATACGTGCTACTAAAATCTATTTATCATTTATATTTTGATATAAAAACTATTTTTATATGGTTTTAATGATTGTGTTTGTTACATCTACCTAATAGTCCCTTAACATAATATAAATGACTCAAAGTGGGAATGAAACATTATAGGTGGTTGTAGATAATTTTAACTCCAATATTCGTGCGTTATTTTTAATAGGGATTTTTTTAAATAAGGAATCCAATTTAGTAACTTATGAATTTTGTTGACATCATATTCTAGGATTTTTCTGGGCTGTTTTTCATAATTAGCCACACAGAAGAAGTAATATTTCATATATAATAGTGAGGAAGAGAAATCATGGTATAGATAATGTTGATTTGGGATGAAAATAAATTATATTATTTTTAGCTATAATAAATATATGACTTGTGTGAATTTTTACTCCCATCCATGATCTTGTATGTTTCATACATTCCATGGAATCATGTTTGAATTTGTTAGGATGGAAATGTAATTCCTTCCCCTCTAATATGTTCTTATCTATGATGAGGCTTCCTTATTCAGAACTATATATTATTTTTATAACTAGGAGACTAGTTATCATAGAAAATTATAAAAAATGACTTATTATACAAGTGGATGGTTATCATATTCCTACCAGATAATATAGTTCTTTTTAGTGGTTATGTAATGTCCCCTTGACAAAACTATCTCACATGGCCACACCAGGTTGTTTACTGGAAACAAAGAAGGCCTCCCCACACAATAGATGCTTCCAACTAGAATAAAGTGGTTAGATCACATAGTGTGGGCACTTTAAATCCTATTAAAATGTTATAATACCATAAATATACATAAATATCAGAGTAACATAAAATAGGGGAAATAATACAACATACAGTAGGATGATAAAGGATAAAAAAATAACAATTAGAATAATAAACTAAGTGGTTTCATGAGAAAATGAAACTAAATTTCATTCAATAAATCATAAATATGAAATTATATTATAAGGAGAATTAATTCAGTGTTCAATAGTATTGAATAATGTATTAGAACCATCTCTACGCTATAAACAATCATGCATGTAAAAATCAATAACAAGCCGCCTTTCCATTGTATAAACCTGTATCCATTATATATGCTCAGGTACCGAATGATGACCTGAATAGTTTGTGAGTAAAACTCAATTGGGTGACACCACAATGTCAAAAAAAAAATTCTCACTGAAAATACATTTAATAAAGAGATAGAAAAATAATATTTAGCCATATTAATACAAAAAAGAAAATAAACATTCCAAAACAGGAGTTCTAGCATTACACACAAGGATATCCAATACTTAGTCTCCTCCTTGCTAGATATCTCTGTCACACAATTTATCATTCTATATATGGAAATATCATTTGTAATATGTCTCAAGAGAAAAAATTGGGCTCCTTGTGAATTCCAATTATACAATCACATAATCCATCCGATTTAGAAATGAAATTCCAAGGGGCATGTAAACATATAATACATGAATTGATGATAATTCCCATAGAGGAGTCACAGAGGTCTTCCCAGTGCCTAATATCATTCAATGAATAACATAACCACATAATAGTGGAGTCCATTACAATTCCCATGATGGGGTCACTAACGTCTCCTAATGTGCATATCACAAGCAGTGAATGTCATCACAATTTGGGGGTTCTCTTATGCAAGGATGAATTATATGTTCCATGTCTCAATTGATAGGGGTGATGTCCTCAGTAATTATGTTCACAAACATGTATACAAATAAAAAAATGTATACATTTTCTCACAATAATTTTATAATGATGACATAATTGATTTAATTTTTTTAATGAAGAATATATTATAAATTAATATAATATTTTTAAAAGGATGGATTTTGAAAATTAACAGAATAGAGGATTCAATTTATCTTACTACATTTTTGAATCTCAAACATAATGAATACTAAATTAAAATTGTTAATATAAATAATCCTTTATGTTTTACAATTCATTAAAAAATTAAGGGAATGAAAAATAAGCGGGCGACCGCAAGTCGGGTCTCAACACCAATAAACATAGTGGGTCCAATGGAAATATCATGAACTTACATATTATCATTTAAATATTTAATCATTTATGTTCGTATGGAACACATTTTCAGTCAGTGATTATTATTTTTACATACCTATATAATTGGAAAAAAATATATAGGGATATATTATAGCCTACCTACCTTTATCCAACGATCAGGGAACACCCCGAATGGGGATTTAACATTGAGATTGAATTGTGAATGAAACAAACACTTAAAAATGGAGATAAATGGTTATACTGTGATGTATGAAACAAAATGAATCACCTAATAATCTCTTGATGATTTCCTAGGGCCTCTAATTAAATTATTCATAATGAAACCTGTATTATTGAGTAATGTAACTTGTTTTAAGGACATTGGTCTTGAAGAATTAATGACATGTAAACCATTAACTAACATTATTCCACATACTTTCAAAAAATCATCCCCTCTAATTAAATGAATGTGTATCATCCTTTTTATGAAATGAAACAAATACAAGGATTAAGAAACAATCAGGTCTACGAACTATGAAATGTGTTTTTTAGTGAGAAAATCACATCGTATATTACATACACATTGTAAATATGACTTTTCATTCAAATGAAACTATTGGTTTCTACATAAATCAAAAAAAAAACTATTACATCTCACGAGATTGATAAGAGTGACTTTGAAACCATAGACACAATTATACCTACAATACATTATTTCAAATACAAAGGAATCCCAAATTATTTGGCCATTTCATGAAATTGTCTCCCCATGTGCCAATTAAAGTCAACACCCATATGAATACGAAAATAAATCACCAAAAAATAGAATTGACCAAAAAGTTGTAAAGAGGGATATTCCATGAGTGTGAGTTGATCATACAACCCCAAAACCTTATAACATCTCATCAATTAGATACTCCAAGATTCACTATGTGGTCTCAGAGAACATGCCTATCGATTATGGTCATGTATCAATTTCCACCAACTAGGTCTCATATTTAGCACTCATATTCTAAAACTACACTCAGTCTAGAGGATTGATCTTTACCAAAGGATACTTCCCACTACAGTCCATAATAAATAACTTATTATCTTAAAAGGATGCATCTAAACCTGGATTTTTTTCATAAACATCTTCCACATGTGGTGAGTAAGGATGATATCTTGATGATTTGTAATATGAAACCCATCATTCATAGAATGATATTACTATAGAATTACAATTGATATTCCTCTAGATCAATCCTTTCTACTATATCTTATGTCTTGAAATACCATGGTTTCAAATTTCCATAGTTCTAGATATAAAATATTCCCATACTATGATAAATCCAATGGAAAACATGAAGACCAACCTAAAACAATATTGGTCATCACCACAGGTCAGTATTAAATTTATCCCTTCCCTAGTAGGACTCCATCATATACATAATGTACTGAACTTTTTCAATGGTTTCAGACATGAGACTAGGTCCAAAAAGTGATAATTTACCTACCTCAAATTATAAAATGAAATCATCATGTAATACCAAACACATCCACAAATTTTTTCATGTTGATCAATTACTGTATGATTTTATTATAAATGATTACATGGTTTTCCAATACCACACAAATGAGACAAAAAAATTGATCACACATTCTTATAATATATCATTTATAATTTGAATTTCCTATTTACAATATCTTTCTATCTCAGGATGATATGTTATATTCTAAAGAATCATTAATCTCAGTTCCTTTTGAATCCAATGCTAGAACTGAGATGTAAAATGTTGATCAGTATCTGTAACTATATTCCTCTAAAAACCATCTAGTCTAACTATCACTCATATATAAATATTACATTAATAATAAACAACCATGATCTCCCTGAGGGGAAAAAGTATGCCACCATCATCAATCAATATATGATCACCCATACTACAAGATTATTATAAGGTTTCCCGTGTAATACCATTTGTATGTCAATAGTGAAATTCTCCCATTTCTATTATTAAATGGGACGGTTCTAAAAATTACCCTTATTCCTTTGATGAACATATTTCAACTTCGAGTAAGAAAATCATTTCATTAGAAATCATGTTACCATCTTTTTCATTAATAAACACTAGTACATTCTATGTTGATCATGATACATATTCTTCTTCATTGGTTGTACCGCCCATATTGGTGTGTGATACTCTCTCAAATATTCCTAAAAAACCATAGAAACCCATAATCACCCAAGGATAATAACTGCATTACAATTTCCAAATTCCCATCCTGGTGGTGATTCTCCCCCATATATAATATCCATCAAAAGAAATGCTACCGGAATATAGAAATTCATACTATTCATCCAGTAAAAAATTATTGGAAAAATTGATTTCTATGTTAGATCTTATCATCTTTAAGAATCAGAAAACCTATATTTAAATGTATTAAAAATATCTTTTATCCTCCACTCATCTTGATACATGCACACTTTGATTATATATATCTTCTATTTCAAGGAAGTTATGACGAATTTTTCCTCTATTGGTGTTTAATCATTTTTAGTGGAAAATGAATCTAGATAATTGGGCCTCCTCCACTAATGATGGATCATGTCTTGCTAAGAAAATATGAAACTCAGGCTATTGTGGTCTGTGTACAAAAAAACAACATTCGAAAAAGATATTGTCACCATCATATAAGGATGTGTATCGTAGTATTTTACACCATATAATTGGTATGGTACATATCAGGCGGGATCTAAATTTTTGATCCATAAGAAACCAAAAAATAATCATTCAAAATAAATGCTTTGAGTCCTAATACATATATAAATGTACTTAGTATATGGCTAAACAGTAACATGTAAGGCAAGGACTAGTGCAATGTTTATCCAAATCATTATATCCAAAAAATCACTGATGTTAATATACAGAAAAAATACAAGACCACATTTTTTATACCATTAGAATAGATAAAGGGTGTCAATAGAAGCCCTGGATGAAATTCTAATAATAACATGTACAACCAATAAATAAATCAATTTAAAATAGAATATTACGAATTAATCTAGATTCTATGGTTTAAAAATTCTCTAGGTCAACAAAAACTACATCCTTTGAGAAAACATTTATCGAGGGGTCTACATTATCATTCTAGAAACTAGATTTAAATAGATTGGTATATTGACGACCCTCTCCCAATACACTAAAGTCAAATTCAATATATTATGGAATATCATATTCTAATTGGAATTACAAAAATAATTCAAAAATGAAAACTAAAAAAAACTGATCTATATTAGGAAAAAAGATCCAATTATTCATGAACTTGAATACTGTCAGAACAATCATTTGACCGAACATCATACACATGAATTTATAGAATACCTAAAAACACATAAAAGTAGTCTCTAGTATGTGTGATGGTATCACTCTAATATAATGAAAAAACATCTTTATTTCCATTATAGATAATATTTATGAAATGAAAACATGATTCAAGATATCATTGAGGAGTTTAAGTGGATTAAATTTATTAACAGTCGACTAGTTCAATCTATTATATTCCAAAAAAAATTGTAATGTCCAATAATACATCTGTTGGAAAAACGGGGAGAACCCAAATTTGACATAATAGGAAACATGAATCCATTTTATTATTGATCATCCAAATAAATATTAAAATCACATCACTCTATAGGTCCAAACAATTATGGTGTGACTGAAACTGGAACTAATCCTTGGACATACATGATAGTGTACTCTATCATTCACTTGGGTGTTAAGAGATAAAACTCTTAAGGAAAAATATTTTTAAAATAGTGTACCACTAGTTTAAATGTTTCATTATTCATTCCATCATCATTTACTGAAAGGAATTTGATTTGATCCATGAGAAAATCCATTCAAACTTGAATTGGAATGGAAAAGTAATACAATGATACAACTCACCCTAGTGAAAAGTTCTACATCCTAATGAAGATAGAAATGTAACTCTCATTTGTTAACACATGATATGGGACTATTATAAAAATTACCAATCCATACCTATAGTCAAATTAGAATAATTAATTTCTAGAGAAAAAATATCCAAAAAAATGAATTGTAAACAATTATATCTATAGAACATGTATTGAAACACTTTATATTAAATGAATGGGCATACAGTTATGTATCAATTTCCCTAAATTTTCCAATAATTTCAAATAAAGACCAAAACTATTGAAAAGATTACAAATATAATAGAATATTATTATTAAATATCAAACTGAAGATTGGAAAGATTAGATAGTCTGATAAAAGTACTAGTAATAGTAGAAGGTATTGCATACTAGATTGTCATATTATACTTCATGGACTAGAGGATACATTCCCCTTTAAAATGGTTTATAGTATAACTCCCATGAAATACACCATATGAGTTGTAATTAAACTGCTGTACTGAAGTACCATATTCTCTACATCAGCAAAAATTTATTGTAATACTTTATCTACTAGTCTATTAAGGGGTATTTGAGTCCTTTATTAACTAATGTTCATATCCTAACCCATTACACTACTCTGATACAATGGTATCCTACAAAACCAAGGAATATGGACCGTCTTATTATAATAATAACTCTCAATTGTGGGGTTAGGAAACAAATGGGGCTTTTTAACAATCTTTCATCACTGAAATCACTCATACAAGCCATGATTCAAGCATGGTTGTACACTCTCCTAATATATCATCCTAAAACTAACCTAGTGGTAACTATTGTAACATCACATCTTTAATTATGGAGAGTTTATCCAATATTTCTCAGTTGAAACCAGATGACCACTCCTCAGGGTCGATTTTAGAATCCACTATGTGATAACAGCCTAGTCATTATTTCTTCTAAGTTACATAGATGACTGACATTCACCAACAATGCTATATTATATAAATGTTATTCTTAAAAATGTATTTCCCTTACTACCTCATCCACATATAAGGATAGAGGGAAACATTATATCTTTTTGAACCGTCCAAAGTTTTCCATCACTGAAATGTTGTCCTACATTAGGTGCAAGATCTTGAAATAATTTTCTTCCCTCTGCGTTTCAGGATAGAAATTCCCCAAAAATAGAAATAATATTATATCCTAGATAGCTACACATGCTGATCATATTTCTCCACAATGTACAAAAAAATTATGGGGCTGTCCACAGTGAATGTATGCAGAGATAATTACCATATTATCAGTGGGTACCATATTTTTACTAGTTGTCATCTAGCTAGGCTCAATACATTACTAATATTTATAGGGACAACCATCGCCTATAAAATTTGGTGGTTGTAGTTGAAAAACACTAATATAAAAGAATACATCAAGGGTGTGATTCTAAAAATATCCCCCAACATGGACCAAATTACAGACACGAAGAAATCATAGAGATGATGATCCATGCTATTATTTAGCGCTACTGGAAGTACCATCATAACTAGGTTAGTAGAATATTTATTTTAGATATAATAAAACTCAACATAATGATGATAAGAATTCAATTTCTCTGAAAGAAAAAAAAACTCCTTCTAACACATTATAAATTTAATATTCAATCCCATTAGGTGAAAAAAATAGATAACCACAGGATCTTAGTCTATGTAAACATGGATTGACACGTTACATTTCATGAAAATATAATAATTTCATATCATTAAATTGACATAACCAAATTATCATTTCATAGTTCATATAGGTAAATATATCACATAAAATAATATAGGTCTCTATCATGAAAAATTATAGTCAATATTTATATATCCCTATTTTCTTGTCATGGTCTATGAATACTCATCTCATTTCATATAAATTTAATGGTATATATCTCTAATATAATAGAATAACACAACATTTGTATCAGCAATGATCAATTAACGGAAACTGTAACATATGAACATCATAAAGAATCCCATCCCCAGATTGTATATTTTCCCTAATCATGGGATAGTTAATACAATGAATATGAACAATACTAGGTCCTGAAATGTTCTTCAATCACTTTAATTCAATTATAAAATAGTAAAACAATATAAATGAAATTATGCGTGCCACTGATGACACATTGTAACACCCCAAACTCAGGAAACTCTCCTATGACATAACAAAGATGGTTACTAAACCTCATGTGTGACACCCTATATGCCAAATTCATTCGACATGATTTTGAAGTATGGATAACATAGTGGGGATACTATACCATCTAATACAAAGTTACAAAATATTTTAAATAAGTAAATATTATAGTAATAAAAAATAGAAAAAATCGAAGAACATACAATTAGAAGATAAATGATTAACGATAAACATAAAAAATGTATTATACCATGTAATTTCATAGTGAAATGTTACCAAATGACATTGATAGATGTTAAAAAAATAATAAACGAAGATGAAATAAGTAAACTCTAGAGACCCTAGTTCCAAAACCCACATCAGCACATTCTCCAAACTGTATCCCGTTTAGAAAGAGACAATGAACAATAATGTCATGTGGCCATATTTGAACTGTCAAACATGAAATCATATTGTGTACCCAATGGTAGTCCAAATAGGGTTTCAGTAAAACTCTTTATGTCGAAACCATCATGTCTTAAAGAAGATGTATTATATATAGTTCCTATAATTAAATGATAACAATGTATTATTTTAACAAATAATACAAAAAATAAAACAAACATTCCAAACCTTAAGTTATCAGTTTCTAGTCACAACCATACAAACTGATATGGGTTCTATAATGGATATATATGTCACACAGACGACCCCGTATATGATGATGGATATTATGTACCATGTCTCAAGATGTAGAACTAGGACCGATTAAAATTCCCCTACGGGAGTTTCTGGAATCATCCATGATTTTAATTCCATACCATAGAGAATGTTACCATCTCATACTGTATTCTATGAGAATTCCTACGATGGAGTCAATGATGTCTTCCAAGGGATATATACCATTCCATATTGAATTTAACCATCTAATACATCACTCAATGTGAATACGCATTATTGGTGTCACATATGTAAGGACATCTACACATCATAATGGGTGGATCTCATATAATGCAGTTGTTTTTCCACCGAATAGATGAACTACTAGTTACATGTCTCAAGAGATTATGGTCTATCCACTTTTGTATCCTATCACATAGTATATATTCATGAAATCCTTGTATACCCTTTATATTTATTCATATCATATTCCATGTTGGTTAATTTTTTTTTTAAAATAATAAGGAAAATATTATAAATTTGTTTACCCCCCTATGATAGTTAAAATCACCATAATCAATACATTAAATGTTTACATTTATCTGAATCCATTTTCATGTCGCAACATGTGAAAAAAAATCAATTAATATTGTTAATCCAAAACACCACATTCATATTTTACTAATCATTGTAACATTATAAGAAGGATCAGATAGAAAATTATTGATATCCTAGTCAAAATCACAATAAACCAATTTGGGTCTAATGGATGGAATAAGATGATATTATAAAACATAGATTTATGAAATTAATTTGGATGTGTTTATAGTGTACCTACATGATCAAAATAACTTCACATACAGTGATATTATGAAATAGATATTATGGTAATGTTCTAGACCAGATAAAAATTTCTAGGAATCAATAAAACACCCAAAATAATTATTCCCCCATTGAAACAAAATCATAGGAGACCAAATATGAAAACATGGTATCAAATACAATACCAATATTCCTAAAATGGAAGGGATCATGTAGAAATACAAAACAGTCATAGTGAAGAGGATCCAAATTAGAACATACATTTATCTAATGTTAAATGTCTTTTGTTATGGGAGTTACTCATAAATTCACATCATGAAACCATGTCATGGATTTTATACAATATACCCTGAAAACCCCATTTTCATGTGGTAAAAATATACCAATCAACCTTTCCACAAAGTGTAAAAAATACACAGATTGTAAAAGATTAATGTATTGAAATGTTTCATGACATAATCTGAGAAATGTATTTAAATCGTCTATCAAATATATGAACTGAATATGTCCTCTAAATATAATCCACTATATATTCATTCAAAAATCATAAAAAGGCATCAACACCACTAGAGAATAAGGATAATCCCTTAAAATGATTCAACATATTTATTCTTTGTCCCAATTAATTAAAAGAAAAATTAATCCCAAAAACATTATATCATTTCTCAAAAAGGACCGCTAACTGAAAAAATACAGAACCATCAATATTTATGCAAATAAAAACCCAAAAACAAGTGAGTATTGAAAAAACTTGTCAATGATGTGCGTACTTTCAAAATGACCGGATCTTACATGTCAGCTTTACTCATCCCAATATAAAAACAGAATTCTTTCTTTAATAATTGAGGTTATGCATGTAAAATATTTTCTATACTCATCTATTATATATTAACTACATCAAAAAAAAGAAGGGGATATCATGGTTCTTGGTGGGCAGTTTCTCACGGGTTTACATGACATGGGTGTATGTTTGATTTTATTATATTTTTAATATTTAAATGTACCCACATTTATTATTATAATTTTTAAAATATGTTAAAGGGTGTATTTTATAATGTTTTATAAACATATATCACTCATATAATATGGTTTATTTATATATTTATTTACTAAGGATCTAGGGAAGGTAAAATCTCAAATGGATTGTGTCTAAGCTCCAGAAAAAATGCATAGAGATTGATATATTACTATGAAACAATCATGAAATTAAGTGAATAATCTCCCCTTGTGTGGGATTTAAATCATTTCTAATCACATATATATAGATACATGGATTTTAATTTGAGTTAATATTGCATTCAATATCAAATTGGAACATACTGTTAAGGTGTACTTATAAAATTATGAATTATTATAAATGACAGTTTTTTTTCAAATGGTTTTCCAATATTAATTGACATGTATTAATGTGTATACGACTATTTTATATTATATAAATATTATAAATATATAATGTCCACAAACCCTGATCATAATAATGTTTTATAATGATGTGAAAACAATATGTTATGTTTCAGGTAATAAATTATGAAATTTTACATGTCAAAGTTAAATATTAATGATAACTTAAAATGAAAAAATAGTTTTTATTAATTTGAATTAATAAATTATTATTTTTAATTTCAAATTTTCAAAATATATCTAAAAGGATTTATATTTTGATTATTTGAAACACACTATTGTATTTATAAATTTTTTAGCATTTTCAACATTTTCTAAATGATGGGTATTTTATTAGTTTAAAATGGTGTCAATTAACATAGTTGAGTTAGACACAACCAATGATTAGACAAAATAAAATAAATAATTGTTTTAATAAATATTAAATTACATTCAATCATTACTCATTAGTATTACCTTGAATTTGACATTTCGTATTCTAGAACTGGATGATAATGAAGTCTACTATATTATGAATAGAAATATTTAGAGTTTTTACTTACAGTCTGAACATAAAAAAAACAGGAAATATCATTAAATAATATTAAAAAATTATTATATGTTTTTGAAAGTAAATATCTATTAAATAATGTTTATTTTCGAAAAAATTGGAGTAATTATGTTAATATAGTAAAATTTATTGATATCAACATATATTTTCACAAATATGGGTTCACATAATGAATATATGAGATTTTATTTGTTGTGAGATTAAGGATATATCATGATCATTGTATTGATAAGATGAAACTATTGAGTAATATTAAATTTGGGTATTTCTATTTTTTAAAAATATTATATTTATTCATTTTTATTATCAATCCCTTTAAATGAATATATTTTAATAATTTTTTACTCATAATTCATTATGTTTTATATATAAATTTATTCTTAAAATAATAATGATTATTATAAATATTTTTATAGGAATACATAAAATAATATATTTATATTTTTATTCCATGAATCCCTGATAATGAATTAAAAGCTAAATTACAACAACTATGAAATCCTCAATTATTATAATAGAAACACATGAATGATTTTAGTGCTTCTATTTTTTTCTATATAAAATTCATTTTAAATGAATATTTTTCAATATGATATTTTTAAGGATACATATCATTTAATGAATAATAAGTGATTTTATAATATTTTACTATTTTAATTACTTTAAATATAATGGGAGAATGAATTATAACATTTTCCAAAATATAATTACGTCGTTTATTTTTTTGCTAATAAAATTACTCCAATTATATATGGTGTAACCATAATGCCCTGACCATAAAACATATATAATTTTTAGTTTTGATAAAGATTTAATTTATTCCACGTTGAGGATATTTTCAAGATTAGGGTTTCAGGTAATTAGGACATAAATATTACATTACATATCAAAAATTACAATGTAGACACTTTTACTAAATCCAATTTTTTACAATAATAAAAAACCTTAAAAAAGAAAGGAATTATTTTCAGGAAAAAAACTTCTAGTTTTATTCCTTTCTCTTATCCTTCCTTATACCCTATGAAAAATATATCAATAACATACTATGAGCATAAAAATCTCAATAAGTAATATAAAAAATGAAATAACTGTTAGTCCATGAATATTTAAAACCCATGAAAATAATGGCACAAAAATATAATTTCAACCCCTAAAATATATAATACATATCATATTACATGTAATCATTATCATTATAAAATCATCATAGAAATCCTAAAACATAAAGGTAACATGGGATATCCATATCATATTTATATTGTAGCATTTACAACAACATAGGGAGTAACCTTCCTGGTTACGTTTGGAATATCCATCATGCTATATTCTCTAATTCTCTTTGTGTATACATTATCATTTACGTCAATGATGTTACCCAATGCTTTGGAGGGATATCATAGGCTGACCTATCCTTATATTATCACAAAATAACAAGTATATTTTAATAATTCGAATGAACCAAATCATAATCATAACACAAAAAACAAGCCTAAAGGAAAGACAGAATTTTCACATTGGAATAACAAGATATCAGTTCATGATTTTGAAGAATTAAATACATTCCAAAAAATAAAAATTTCAATAAAAATACCTAATAATATATGTTATTATATTTTCTTTTTAAAAACATTATTTCTTGTAGAGGAATACAAAAATCAAATAATACTCGAGGCGGCGCAGAATTCGTTATCACCATATATGTTAAAAACATTCCATTGGTAGTTTATATAAACACATAACAAAACAAATAGGTATTTTTAATACCATTAAATGAAATTAAAAGTCCAAGGGGATTATTATACATTGTATAAAAGAAGGTCGTATTTAAATCAAAATATGCATCAATTAAAAGAGATTGAAATAATGCCCCCTACCTTGAGTCCAAATCGGCACTTATGTCCCTTGTTCTTCATGAATAATAAACATATGTTAATATCTAATTTTTTTATTAATTCTTTCTTTTTAATTATTCCTTTTATATCAATTATTACCTTGTTATGAAAATAACATAATTATGCAAAATCAGATCAGTTGTTTTGTTGATATTCGATACTTGAGTCAATAATGCACTTGATTTGAAGTAATTTTTACATGAAGTAAAAATTTCATCAACTCAATAATGACCATAATGTTCTAAATATCAAGTATATACATTATATATGTATTTATAGTATTCCATTATAATTGGAGATGTGAAATTAAATGCACCATTCATGTAGACAATAGGTTTTACTTATGCATGAACACTACATTTATTTATTTGTCATATTAATTGAATGAAAACTAAATGATAGATTTCTATATTATAATTCTATAATTATATCAGTTTTATATGTGTAAAATAATTTAATAACTCCTTCTTTTATTCATATGGAATGAAATATCCATATCACTTTTAGGGGGTGGCAATCCACACTTCCTCAAATGAAAATATAGAATTTACACATTATGAAAAGCATAAAGGTATTTTGTAAATAAAAATTAAATAAAATAGGGAAAACATAAATATAATATATAAAATATATTATTTTTGTTCTTCTATTATGGACAACATGAGAGGTGGTAGGATAAAATATAACAATCATCATTTTGTGAGGAAGTAGTTCGTCATACAGAGAAATAACATGTTCGTAGCCTTTAAATTGAGGTGTGTGTAATTGTGTTTAGAATACTTATCATAAAAATATTCTATTAAATTTTGGATACTGGTGTTATTATGTAATAATATAATAATGAGATCATTTATAGATAAGAAGTAAAATAAATGAAAGGAACTTGAGAGAAGACATTACCTCGAAATCGGGTAACTTCATTTGATTTGATCCAGAATGCTTTCTTCAATCACCTTATGCTAAAGGTAGGGAGTATTATAGGATTATAGGTATATTAGGATCTTATTTTAGAAGAATTTTGACGATATAATGAGTTTGATATGTGTGAGTAAGTTGGTAGAGGTGGTGGCATTTTAAAAGATGGAGGAGAGGAACTTATGTATGAAGTGTGACTTCTGCATTTGGGATGTTTTGCTGTTTTTGAATTTGACTGTGAGGTTCCCACTTGTCAAAAAAGTGGTTTATTAAGAAAAAAAATGATTTGGAGGAGAGGAACTTCAGGGATTCCATGATATATTTTATTATTATAAATTGATTTTAGAATTATAAAAGATAAAAAGTGATATATTTCAAGGATAAGATTAATATGGATTGAAATTCTCGTATCTAACTGGTTCCATAAAATTTTAGGTCACAAAAGTACCTTATCATTTGGATTTAACCCTTAGTTAAATAAATTAACTCTCACCAATCCTTCATGTATTTTCTTAACATATGGTTACTATAGTAACTATAAAAATTCAAGAGAACAACCTTTAGATCATTAATGATATTTTCAACATTTTATATGTAATTTGGATGAATAATATATTATTAGTAATATTATATAATTTAATAAAATTGTATTTTTTTAAACTCATTTATGTTAAATTTGATAGTATTTAGTAATCGATTTTTTTAAAAATCCTAAAAACATGATTACATGTATAAAAAGGAATAAACATAACGATAATATGTTTTAATAATCTAGATAATTTTTGTTTGGCATAAAAATTTAGAAATAAAATTTTGTTATAAAATTTGTAGTATAATTTATTTAAATCAATAATTAATATTGTAATAAATGCATCATCATTGTTTCATAAATAAATATGTTTATATAATGTATAAAAATTATATATATAATACCATGATGTAGGAAATATTCTTATCTTTATAATGACTATTTATATTTTATGCTCTCATTTATTTAATCAAAATTAAAATTTATTCTGGGGGGACATTCTTGTTTATGTTAAATTTCCAATTGCATTAATATAAATATTATAAAAGGTCATTATCACACCAATGTGGTTCTATGGGGTACAAAAATCGACCCATGGTTTCCCATGGTTAGACTTATCTCATCAAATAGGATTAAGTCTCATGTTAAGGTATTTTTAAATTATAATAAAATTATTATTTACCATTAATTACTTGATTTACCATTTAACTATATTAAATAAAAATAATTACGTAAGTTATTATCCATAATTACCTATAATAAAAGGTATATATTTACACTATTTGGACCTTTTGATTCCAAATATGAAATCTATTTTTCCAAATTGAAAATAATTTTTTTTTGAAAATTAAGTAAATATTATTTCTTGTTTTCCAAACCAAAAAGTGCGGTATTAAGATGTAATAACTATGAAAATATTAACATATGTTTATATCCAATTTAAAATTGAAATTACATACAATGACAATAATAAGATAAAATTAAAAAAACAAAATCCAATTGAACATTAAAACCAATTTAATGGACAATAAATCTATATAGATGTTAGATCAAAAGATTTTTTTTTTTAAAATGCAGTATTTTTCATTATTAATCAAAATATTGATTTTAGAAGAAAAATACAAAAATTAAAATTTTAGATAAATTTGATGTCCTTCCTCTAAATAAAGAGATTATTTTGTCAAATAAAACATATAGATTTGACAAAAACTATATTTAATAAAATTTTCCATCAAAACGTACTAAAACTACATTTAATAAAATATAAGACTATATAATGCTTAAAATTGGATTCATTCCCATCTTATGTCTCTAGAATTCAATTGATAAATGGAAAAACCTTCAAAAGACATGTGGAATCATACTGTAGTTAGATATATTCATTCCCGCCATTAAAATGGCTAGGAAATAATTAAAAATTTAAATAATAATAATATTATTGTATTATTTTTTGGTATAACTCAACATTGTTTAAAAAAAATATTTTGACGAAATTCATTATTGTGTGTCAACTACGCTATTACACATAATATACAATTTAAAATAAAACAAATATTTACTTCGAAAAAATTAAAAGGTATGAAAATATATTATTCCTTAATTACATGGAATGTTACATATTTCACCCCTTTTGGAAATTGAGTTTGTGGAATTTTAAATTTTGGCTCGGTAACTTTATTGAAAATCCCACATTGAAAATAGGGTCAATAAAACTACCATTTTTAATACATGAAAATGATGTAAATTGGTCACCATAGATAAAAAATATTAGTATTACAAGTAGGAAAACATGGATATGGAAGAAAAACTGACCATCTTGTTCTAATAGAGAGTGATTGAAATCATGATAAGGATAATGTAAACAACCAAAAAACCACAATTTAGTTCCGAGTTAAACTACCATGGATTCCCTAGTAAGAAAATTAAATAAAAAATGTTTTTGTTTTATGTTCCTCTTTATAATGTTGGCGAATTTATTTATGATAATGACTAACAACAAAAGGATAAATACATACATGTCATGTAGAGTATCATAATTTAATAAATATCTACCCCAAACTCATATTTTTTACAATTGATGAGTATTCAATATTACATGGTGACACTTGAAGCACTAGAATAATGATTTATGGAATATTACAATCCAAAAAATTTGAACCTTATATTTCCCTTTTTTTAGACATTAACAAAAAAATTGGTTAGTACAAGATAAGATAATCCCCTAAAATGAATAATCCTCTATAAAAATAAATACAACACTTAATCCCCAAAATTAAAAAAAAATGCAACAATGTTAATCATAGTCCATTCAAAAAATTATTTTTCATATAATTCCTCAAAAATAATAACACAAACCAATATTGAAACACAAAATTCCAAAGGATTTAATCACATAGCCTTCCATGATAAATCTTTACATTTAGCTCCAAATATCATTAAATACTCTTAAAGTCTTTTACTGAAATGTAGCTATCCTAATCAAATATTCTACATGATAGATTAATCATTTCTATAAAAAATAGAAATATCATAATGTGCCTAATAAAAACATAGATTCTTATAGACTAAAATTCCACCATTACTCCTCATAAGAAATCATGTAGTATTCTATTTTAAATAGGCATATTGTGTTTCTGAATGAGAAGTCATAATCCAAAATAAAATTAATCGCATAATCACCAAATCATTTTACCATACAATATATATGAATTAGATAAAACAAAATTTATCAATGTCATCATATTCTTAATCCATAATGTCAATTAATAAAATACAACAATTCATACTAACCAGGTCATTCACATAGGCCAGTGGTAGGAAATAATGCTTGGTCTCACTTCAGTTGTGGGTTCTATTTCCACTGTTTAATACGATGTGATGGGTTTGCACACTTCCTATGGGTTTTCTTATTTATAAAACTATATAATTATTAAAAAATTTCTCAAATGATATTTAATCTTCCAAAACAACCATAACATATATTATCCCCATTTTTATCTCATTCATTTATTTTTTCATCTCAAAATGTAAAAATCCATAATTACATTAATATCTAGGATCATATAAAGCCTAATAATTATTTATTAATATTTTCACAAAAGAAAATGTGTTTATTCCTCAAATATAATTTTCACAATACAAACATTAGGGTTACACATACTAGAGAAATGTCTTACCGTGAAGTCCATTATACAAAAGATAATTACAACTTCTAAACATTTTTTCTCCCATAGATGTAACATAAATATAGAATTTATAAAAAGTAGACATCTTAATAATCAAGAATTCTTCATGATTCTTTAACCATGTTTTCCCAAATAATACTATAATATATATTTCCACCAAACCAAATCATGAATAATGTTCTAGGCTTCAATAATGTCAAATCACAAGCTATGAAAAAATCATTACCTTCCATAGGTTATTTTCAGTTTCCTCTTCTTCAATTAAAATGGAATTCAGTATTGGTAATCATATATTTGAATGGAATTTACGATCCCATTCTTGAACAATCATTTAGGACATATATTTTCATATTTACTATGAACACCTCATCTAAAACATTCAATTGATCCCTCAGAAAGAACCTATTTCTCGTTTTGGGAGTCAATTGAACACTTCCTATTTCCATGGAAGGTTATTTCATTAAGAAATAATTTACCATATATAAAACATATTCCCATTAATTATTATAAAACTCAAAAATAACCCTAACATGTTTCAAAATCAATAGTTTTCATATAAATCTCATTTTCATGTCAACTCATAATGACCCCAATATCTTAATTCATGAATTCACATATATACAATCATTTTTTTCACCTCCATATAATAAAATAAAATTATATCCAATATAAAGAACATCATAACAAGATCATTATGTCCACTAGGATTCATCATCATCTGGTTCACACAAATAGATGGTCCATGCATAGAAAAAATTATTTAGAGTTCCTTCAAAATAATTTTCTTACATTATCTAAATACACCATATACAACATGGGTCATAATGGGTTCCAATGAAAAAATAGTTTGGGTAAAAAATCATGTATGAAATATAATTTCTAAACATATGGTAAAACATTATTTTTATGAAAAATTCAGATTGATTATGAGTTGGAATATTCAGTCAATGGTCCATTTAAAATACCATAGGTATGTGCCAAAATAATATATTTCAAAAGTAAATGTAAATAGATTTCACAAGGGTCAACTTCTTCATCACCTTTTTTGTAATCATAATATTCTTCAAAAACATGTGATAAGGTAAAATATTATAAAATTAATTGATAATATTTAAATTTATTGAAAATATGATAATATTGAGATAATAAGATTATATAAAATAAATTACATGATCTAATATGGTATGGAGGTATAGTGGAGGTGTTTCATATCTCAAAAAACTACTTGTATGTGATTTTTATGTTAGAAAAAGTTTCACATTCATCATAACATGAAATTGAAATAATTATGGCAAGCATATCATCCACACGAGATTAGAATATTGTTTCTGATCCTCCAAAATCATTTGGTAACCATCTTAACTTGTTTGGAAAAACTTATAAAACTAGGATTTAACTGAAATGATATATATAGAGGCATACCATGTGGTTATCTTAAACTCATAATCCCTAAAAAAATTTAAACTATTCCTCTAATATGAACTATAATGACCCTTCCTTAGACCTTACATGATTTTGATTTTTGATCAATAATTTACATTCTTTCTCATTGAGGATCTTTTCATGTCAAGGGTTTTAGAGAATTTGGCCATAATTATTACATTACTTGTAACAAATTATAATGTAGAGACTTCTAATCTATAGAATTTTTTAAAATAATAAAAATCATTAAAGAAAAAAATATTTATTTTCTTGATAAAAATATTCATGAATTCTTACTTTCTCTTATCATTCCTTATAAAATTTGGAAAAAATTTCGAAATTATTGTATGACCGTAAAAATCACAGTGACGAATTTAAAATGAAGAAATAATATTGTCAGTCAAATAATATTAAAAACCCATGATAATATTTCAGAAAAACATATGATTCACCCATAAAAAATAAACTACATATATTAAATATTATAATTATTATATTTATATGAAACATCTATAGAAATCATAAAACAATAAAGTTGACTTCTGGCGTCCATATCATACTTACATTTTATCTTCAACATCTACATAGGGAGTAACCTTGGTGGTTACATTTGGAATACCCATCACAATATATTCCCATAATATCATAGGGTAAATTTTATTGTTTACCTCCATCACATTACCTAATTAATTAGAGTGCTATCATAGGATCTCCCACCTTTGGATTATATCGGAACCGCCCATATATGTAAACATTTTCTAAGAATCATAACACATAAAAAAATAGAAAATGAAATATAGAATTAACACATTTCAATCACAAGATATCAGTAAATGATATTCAAATAATAAATCCTTTATTAATAAAATTTCCAATACCAAAATAAAAAAATAGTGAATTTACATTTCTTGTTAAAAACATTATGTCTTGTAGAGGAATCTAGATATCAAATAATGCTTGTGGCTGAGGAGAAGTCGTTATCACCACATCCTTTAAAAATGATCAATTTGTAATTTAGTTAAATGATTGGTAGAAAAATATTACTTTTGAAAACCATTATACGAAATTATTTGTCAAAGGGGTTGATTATACAATGTATAAAATACTGTTTCATATAAAAAAATATGCCTCCTTTATAAGAGATTGAGATGAAGTCCCATACCATGAGTCCAAATAATCCAATATGTGCATTTTCTTCCTAAATAATCAAATTATGCTAATTTATAATTATCTGAGACTATTTTTGAAGTTTATTATTCCTTTTATAACACTTATTACCTTTTTATAACAATCACAAAATTATTCATGTTAATATCAGTCGTTTGGTCTATATTTGGTTCTTGAGTTGAAAATGAACATGTTTTGTTGTTAATTGTACATGTATTTCAAATACCATAATCTCCATAATGGTATTGAAGATTTAAATATATTATATTTCCATTATATATGTATTTAAAAAATTCCTTTACATTTGGATATAAGATATTAAATGCACCATTTTTAGAGATGGTAGTCCCTACGTACGCGTGGACAATTCATTCATTGCATTGTTATATTATTGGAATGAAAAATAAAGAATACATTTATATATTATAAATACAATAAAAAATATTTTTTATATATGTTAAATATGTTAATTAATTTTATGCTTTATACATTCCATGTATGGCATAAACGAGTGAAGTCACATTATGGGGCGGTAGTCCACACTTCCTCAAATGAAATTATCATATTTACACATAATGGAATGAATAAGGTTATTTTGTAAATAAAAACTAAAAAATACTAGATAAGTAATAAATATAATATATATCATACATAAAAACAGTTGCATTAAAATGGACACCATGAGAGGTTGTAGGAGAAAATAGAACAATCTTCATTTTGTGAGGTAGTAGTTCACTGTTCACAGAAACAAAATGTGTGTATCAATTAGATAGATGCGTCTGTAAGTGTATTTCAAATATTTCTCATAAAAAATACTAGTATATTTAGGATACTGGTGGTTTTATGTAATAATAGAGTAATAAGATAATATGGATTGAAGAAGGAAAATATAATAATTCTTCTTGAGAGATGACATTATCCTGAAATCAGGTAACTGCATTTGATTTGATCCAAAATGATTTATTGAATTTAATTACTCCAATGGTAAGGAAACTAGGAGTAAGGGGATATTTATAGTGATTATTTGATAAGAATGTGGATAATAAATGGGGCTTGAGTGCTGTGAGTAAGTGGGTAGAGTTGTTGGCCTTTTATTAGAGGGACAAGGGGCTATTTTGGAATGTTTTGAAATATTATTTTATAAAAAATTTATTTTAGTTTCCAAATAGTTAAAAAGAGTCATAATTAGTGGATAATAAGGGTATGTGTCGAAATAATCTCAATCAATATATTTTATAAAAGTTTATGTCACAATATTTGCCTTATATTTTAGCTTCAACCCTTAGTTAAAAACATTAACTCTCACTATATCAAAATGATTACTTAGAGGAAAAGGAATCAATTTAAAGATACTATGACTTAATAACCATGAAAATTACCGTATGGAATAAAAAGGTTCAAATTACATTTTTTAATATTAATAATATCATTTATATGAATCTTTCAATAATAAGGTAATCAGTAGATCTCCATTGTGTGATTAATAAATTTCATTACAAAATGTCTAAAAATAATATATATAATAACAGGATATATGAAAAAAATTTAGCTTTATAATAACTATTTATAATATAACCTATCATTTATAAAAAAACAAATTGAAATTGACTACGTTTGGAGATACATGTTTATGTTATTTTTCCCTTTTCCTGAAAAAAATATTATAAATTGTCTTTGTCACTCAAAAGTGCTTACATGGGGTCCAAAAATTGACCCAATGGATCCCATGGTCAGACATATTTTATCCAATATGATTTAGACACGTGTTTCGGTAGTTTGTTTGTTATAATATTATTTTTTAAAATTATTAACTTCATTTAACCTTTAACCATGGTAAATAAAATTAATTTATGAAGTTACTATTAATAATATACAAAATTAAAAGTTATTTTTTACAAAAATTTGGATTTTTTAATTCCAAATATATATTTCATTTTCCTGAATTTAGAAATTAGAATTTAGATAAATTAATTTAAAATTAATTTCCATTGTCATACATAAAAAAGTAGTTTTTAAATATATAAAAATGATCAAAAGATTTACTTGTTTTTATGTCCAATTTAAAAGTGCAATTTATTCTAATTGAAAAATTGGATTAAATGATAAATATATATTCTAATTTCCCATTAATTTCAATTAAGAGGAAAATATATCTTTATAAATAAATTAGATGAAAATGAAGAGTTAAATTAAAATGCAGTATTTTTCACTATTAAAAAAAATATGGATTTTATCAGAAAAATACCAAAATATCATCCTATGTAAATTTTCATGTCTCCCAATTAATGACGTAGTTTTTTTGTCAAATAGATCAAAAAAATGTGGAAAAATATATTTAAAAAAGCTTCACCCTCAAAAGGTAGTAAAATAACCTTTAAAAAAATAGATAATATTATGCTTGAAATTGGATTCATTCTCATTTTAATTCTCTAAAATTCATGGCATAAATGTAAAAACATTAAACAAACATGTGTAATAATATTTTAGTTATCTATTTTAATTATCTCTAATATAAATTCATGGTGATAAATTCTTTTTAAAATAATATTCATATTATTTTATTATTTTTCAGTATAACTCAATGTGGTGTGAAACATATGATTTCATAGAAACCCATTGTTGCGTGTTGAATATGATTCCATAGATAGTGTACCATTTAATGTTAAATGGACATTTAATTAAAAATAATAAATTGATATAAAAATGTATTATTCATTGAATACCATATATGTTACAGTAACACCCTGACTCCAATTATGTAACACCCCAAGCTTCGACGGTACATTTTCCTTTGAATAATATAATAGCTTGTGTTGTACGCTACATTGAGTTATAACACACAATGACAAATCAAACTAGAGGTTATGAACATTAATACCCACTTTTTAAACATTATAAATTTTATTTTTCAAAATGAAAATCATTTTTGGATTTTGAATATCTAAATTAGCTTAGGGTTATTTTTTGGTATTTTTCTAAAAACATTCAATTTTTAATGAATAGTAAAAAACACCACGTTATTATTTAAAACAGAATATTTATTTAAATAATAACTTATTTTATTTAAATTTATTTTAAGTCAAAATAGATAAATACTACCTATATTCGTTCAATTCAATTCACTAGAGTCATTTTATAATAAAATTATATATATAAATTCTTTTTGATGTTTGAACCATATTTTACACACCTTCATGGCACGTTAAAAAATTTGAATAAAACATAATTTTACCGCTTATGTGAGTTGAATTTCAAAAATAAGAGAGACACAGTTGATATCATTAAGTAAAATATGGTTCAATAAGAAGAAAATAATTTTGGGTGAATGGTAACATTTGACATTTATTTACCATGGTTAAAAGTAAATAGGATAATTAATATTAAAAATTATATTATTATTGCAATACAACGTGTCTTATTTCTATTGGATAAGTTTATTTCAATGATAAAATCCTTAGGAATAAAATATTATATTTTTGGTCCACTTGGATTCGATTATGACATTTATTATTATTTTATGAAAAGATGATTTAAAAGTGTTAAATTTACAATTTCATAACTAATTTTTTTTATTACATGGTTACAAAGAAGTTAAATTATTCTATAAATCTAAATTTGATAGGTAATAAGAATTAATAAATTATTATATTTTATTTATAAATTTTATACATTATATAATCAAATTTATTTACTACAAAAGGACAATGCAGTAATTACCTTATTAATGAATGATTTAAATAATTGATATTATAAACACCCAAATAAATGTAAATTAAGGATTTTTTTGAATTAAATGAATTTTATTGGTTAATATGAAATTTTAGAGTATAATAAATGATTTTTTACTTAATCAAGTTGTTAGGAATTTAAAAAAATGATATACTAAATAGTGTCAAATTTGTCATAAATGATTTTTTAAAACAAATACTATATTATTAAATGATATAATTGGCCTAAAAATCTACGGATCAGACAAAGGACATATATAATAATATAAATGTAATTAATGAACCACTTGGGGTTCTCATAGAATTTGTTAGTATGTTTATAACCATATAATATGAAGATACAACAAGACATGGTAACCGTTAAACTATTTAACAAAGAGTTAAATCTAAAATTTAAGGTTAATATGGCGGCCTAACCCTATCTAAAACCTATTGGTTGAGATTTTTTCGACCCATCCCCACCTTACCCACGAAATAAATAATTTTTTATCCATTATTAACCAATAATGTTTGTATAATAATATAATATTTCAAACTTTTCCAAAAGTAACTCTCACTTCTCATATAAAAGCATACTACCCCATATCTAAAAATCACACCTCCACAACCATTTGGATCATCAAACCGCATCTAAAATATCCTCAAACTATTCTCACGTTGACATAGAAGACTTAAATTGATATGAAATCCATCCTATGGAGACCTATTGATCAACTCAAAAGGAAACACCCAAAGAATAGATAATAATTTCAACACCTCATTCAAAGTTATTTTCTTCTTCCACATCTTCTTTATTTGTTGTTTCCATAAAAAATAATAAGTCATTTAATTTATACATACTGTGATTTAATTAAAAATATGTTACAACAACATTCATTATTCTACCCATCCTATGAATGGAAAGTCACTAAACTTGCGTATGTACGGCTTACCATATCTACGTCATCGTGTAGTTTTTTATTCAAACACTTCATTATTTGGATGTGTATAATAATGATTATAAGTACTATAATAATAAATATAACATGATAATTATTCTGTATATATGATATATCATCAAATTAAATACTATTTCACCATCAATAGAATGATATTGTCGCTCAGGCGTATGTACAGATTACCATCTCCAAAAACGTGTTGAAATTCATTCCCAATCATAACCATTCATGACTAATTTTCATTTTATGGAAAAAATAACATTAAATAGAATAATATAATTCTGTATATGAATCATATACATATTTACCATAACAAACATGTCTTACGTAACGAAGCATATAAAGAAAAATGAATCAGTTGACACCTGAAACGACGATAGTACAGAAATATTTTTAACATTGAAAAATTAAAAGATCAATATGATATCATATTTATGTATATGGTTACTCAAAATTTATTAAAAATTATTTAACTATTATAAAAGTGGTTAACATTTCCTCGATCAAGGAAAAGTAAAAGTTAAGGGTAAATTCTAAAATATCTTCATTATCTGAGGATGATTATATGTGAGTATATACTAGGACCTCTTTATCATCCACATCCCGGTCTCTTAAAAAATATAATTCAAATAATTTTTCTATTTACTAAATAATGGTTTAAAATAATTTATAAACTTTTTTACTTTTATGTGATTTTTATAAAATAATTATTATTTTGTTTTCCAAACAATGTCTTTTACGACCTTTCCGTCAATGTTATGGATATAATGTTTTTTTAATTATACGGTGGGTGCAACTATCTTCCCCCATTATGATATCTTCAATGATTCCCTTACAATAATAGAAGATAATTTTAAAAATAATTGTCTATTTTATAATTATGTTACTTATAAATGATTTCAAAATAGAAATAGATATTTCTCAAAAATAATTTTGATTTAAGATATGCCAACATCATTTGTTGGGGGTTACAGTAGTTTGAATTTTATTTATTTTGATACAATATTCCAAATTGTATTGAATGTTTTGTGATATTTTTTAATGAGAATGTGTTATTTTTACCCAATTCATGGTTTATGGTTAAATTATCATCATTTTATATGATAATTTTATTACTAATGTTTATGTTATGTTTCATTCTTTTCAAATTAGGAATGAATTGGACTTTGTAAGTGAAAGGTAGAGCTCACTATAGCTCTTGATGCATCAGTAGGTCTCTTGAGACAAACATGTGTCTTGGAACAAGATCATGAGACAATCTTATTTGTAGGATTATGGATTATATCCATAATCTATTCAATTTGTGTTAAGTATTTTACATTTTTGGAATTATGTATTGCGATTCATAATATAATGTAGTGTATGCCATTTTTTAAAATGGAGCCTAGTGGAATAAATTGATACCATATCAATTCATGAAATCCATGTAGGTATTTACCTCCAACACAATATAATTATAGTGGAGTTGGTGATGAAACTAGGGTTGATCATCTTAGCACCATACAGGGAGAACACACTCATGTTATGAATAATTAACTTACCTGTATGGATCACTATGTTCCACAATGTAAAGGATCAATGTTAGGCTGATTCCTGAGGCATCATCCACTAACATTAAATGGTACTGCAAATCCATATGTAACTGGGCAATGGAAATGCACCTTAGTGATAATATTCCATGCTTTGGGGAGTAGTGAAAGGGAAAAAGTTTTCATGGATATTCATCAATTCATGGGAGATACAGATCAATGGTGGTCATTAATTTAAAACACAAATGATGATAACGATTTAACAATTATGGAGTGGAGGGAGTTTAAAGAACATTTTTTAGAAAAATATATTTCTCGCGACCATCATGAATATACGGAATGGCAATTTCTGAGTCATATCCTAATAGAGGATGAAAATGTTGAAGAGTTTGAGGCTAACTTGACAAGGTCAGCAAGGTTGGCAACAAATTATATACATAACACAAGGTGTAGGATTGATTGATTCTAAGATATATTAATAC
The DNA here is from genome assembly GCA_963277665.1 of Viscum album. Taxonomy (NCBI): domain Eukaryota; kingdom Viridiplantae; phylum Streptophyta; class Magnoliopsida; order Santalales; family Viscaceae; genus Viscum; species Viscum album. The sequence continues at coordinate 1,509,834,651 of OY728127.1, read as the reverse complement.
TATTTATTTGTCAAGAATTAGTCTCACAATCCTTCTCATTATATAAGGATATTTTCCTAGGTTCTATTAAGAAAAAAGGATTCCTCTATGTTTTATGACTTTAAAGAAAAACAATAGAAGAAGAGATCTTCTGAACACTTGTCAATTGGAAATAAGGGGACGAAGAGAAATGATGAATATCCATCCTATGGAAAAAATGGAAAGAGACACCCCAGTACATTTCTTAATAGAAAAAGAGTCTATTGAAAGTGTGGTGAAAAATTCCACAATGCTCGTGATTGTATGGGAAAGAAAGAGGCTGCCAATTTTGAATTCTAAAATTTTATAGAAATCGTCATTATTCAAATGAAGTTCTTAAGCTCCATAGAAACCATCCTCGGAAAATTCCAAGGGAGCGAAGCTAATCATACATGATCACTACTACTGAGTTTTAAGATCTAAAAGACATGGTGGAATGTAATTTAATTGTTTCCTCATGTTTATACAATGATTTTTTTTGAATTTGGAACATTTCATTGTTTTATATCATTAAATTTTTTCGTGAATATTCGACATTTCCAATTTTATTTAACATTTATGTTATATATCAAAACTCCTAAGGGAAGTATCATTACAACATAGTTGTTTGAATCATTCCCATTAGGGCATATAAATGTTCATTATTTGCTGATCTAATCAATATATCCATGATTAAATTTTATATAATGCTTGGTTTGGATTGGATTTTAGACCATAATTAAAAAATCTATAGTAAGAAGAAGGTGGTTACAATTTTTTATGATGATAAGGTGTACCATATCTTTAGAGAAGAAACATCACAACCTTATTCTTATTTAGATCCACCCCTGTTGCTCTACTGAATTCAATTATTGAGGAGGATGAGAATGAAATAACAATGGGTGAGGAAAATAATGTTCGAATAGGGTACGTACATATTGTGCAATAATATGTTAATGTCTTTCCAAATGATTTACTTGGACGTCCTCCAAAAGAAGTAATTGAGTTTCCCACTGATTTAATTACTAGTTCAAGGCCCATATCGAAGACCCGTTATAGAATGACCACTGTGGAATTAGTGTAACTAAAGAAGCAACTAGAGGAATTGGGTAATAAAGGATTTATTCATCCTAGTGTTTCTCCATAGGGATCCTATGTTCTTTTTGATATAAAGAAAGATGAATCTATGAGTTTGTGTATTCAATACCGGGAGATCAATGCTATAACTATAAATAATGTGTATACCTTCCCACACATTGATGATTTATTCAATCAACTTAATGGATCTATATATTTTTCAATGATCGAACTGTGATCCGGATATCATCACTTGTGTGTGAAGAAGGAAGACATTTTGAAAACATCATTTCGAACCAGGTACATGAATTATGAGATTAAAGTTATTCCTTTTGGACTAACTAATTCACCGTCTAATTTCATGGATCTAATTAATAGATTTTTTATGGAATATAATTATGAAATTGTTTTGGTATTTATTGATGATATCTTGATTTACTCCAAAAGCTATGAAGATCATGAAAATTACTTTCTCACTATTCTGAAATCCCTCAAAAGAAATGAATTATATGAGAAGTTTAACAAGCGTATATTATGGATTAGGAAACTTATTTTCTTGGCCATATTGTCTCTAAGGATGGAATCATTGTTGATCATTACAAAACAAGAGAAATAAACTAATGGCCAGCACCGATGAGTATAACAATGGTACGTAGTTTTATTGGTTTAATAGGTTATTATCGATGTTTGGTCTAGAATTTTTCCTGATTGGATAACCCATTAACGAAGCTCCCACGTAAAGAGGTTACATTTATTAGGACAAAAGAGTGAGATAAAATTTCTAAAGAACTTAAGAGACGGTTTTTCATTAATCTGATCTTGACTCTACCATATGGGAATGATGGGTTTATTATTTATAGTGATTCTTAAAAGAATGGAATTTGATGGATTGTTATGCATAATGATAGATTTATTGCTTATGCATCACGAGATCTAAAAATTAATTAAAAAATATATCCAACTCACAATCATGCGTTAGTAGTGGTAATCATTGCTTTGAAGTTATTGGGACACTATATCTAAGGTGGAAAATGTGAGATATATACCGATCACAAGAGCTTGAATTATATTTTCTCACCAAAATAACTCAACAAGAGGCAATGGAGATTTCTTTAGCATCTCAAGGATTATGATTTCACTATACAATACAATGAGAGGAAGTAAAATAAGGTGGAAGATTCTTTGAGTAGAAATGATTATGGTGTTTTGAACAAGTTTAGAGTGGAGTGGGAAACTATGTTCATGGATCAAGTAATAAGGGATATGGGTATAATCACAGAATATTAAACGTCAATAATTTTCCAAATGGTTTATAAACAATCCTTACTAGAAAGGGTAAAAAGTTATCATACTGATGATGAGGAGTTTCAAAATAAAATCAATGATGTTAATGATGGGAGACTGATCTAATTCATATATGAAGATGGGGTTTGGAAAATTAGGAAGAGAATTTGTGTTCTTAAAATACCTTATCTAAAAAGGTAATTGTTTGATGATGATCAAAGATCAAATTTCCTATAACCCCTTGTAGAACTATGATATATAGGGATTTGACGGATAAATTTTGGTGGGACCACATGAATACATGGATTGTTGATTGTGTGTCAAGTTTTAGGGTTTTTCAAGAAGTGAATGTTGAAGACATCATCCTAGAGGAGTCATGAAACTTCTTCCCACACCTGAGTGGAAATGGGATGATATTATGATGTAATTTTTCATGGGACTACCAAAGACTCCATGATGGAATGATGCATTACGGGTCATTGTTGATCATATTACCATTTCACCACATTTTCATGCTATAAAATAAGTTTTAGGACTTGAACATTTAACAGATGTATATATTAATGATGTTTTAATACATCATGGAGTACCCATTTTGATTGTTTATAATAAAGATCCATATTCTACATTAAAATTCTAGAAAAGTCTACAGAAGGCCCAGGATACTAAACTTCATTTGATTACTTCAGACCACCCTCAAACTAATTGACAATTAGAATGGATGATTCAAACAATAGAATACATGTTGATATCTTACTCACATGATAGTCAATGTATGTGTGATCATGATTTACCTCTGGTAGAATTTTCCTTTTACAATAGCTTCCATTCATGTATTCATATGGAACCATTTGAAGCATTATAAGGAACGAGATGTCACACACCAACTTGTTGGGATGATGTTGGTGAAATAAATCATGTAGGCCCAGAACATGGTGAGGAAAAAATTGGAAAGGTGAAGGTAATCTATACCAATATCAAAGGAGATCAATGTAGGAAAAAGAGTTATGCAAATAACCAAAGTAATTATGTGGAATTTCAAGGATTAGATCATGTTTTCTAGAAGGTATCTTGAAGGAATTGTGTTATACGATTTAGTAATAAAGAAAAATTATATCCCAGGTATATCAGACCTTTCGAAATTCTAGAACTAATTTGAGTTGTAGTTTACCATTTGGCAATGCCGCCAAGTCTCTCCAATGTTCATGATGTGTTCGATGCATCACTATAGGGAAAATAAATGCCCTACCCAACACATATACTCACCTATGAAGAAATATAATAAAAACCTGATCTATCTTATTTTGAAGAGTTGTTCATGATTCCGGATACCTGAGAACAAGTGTTGAGAAACCGAACGAGTCATCTGGTAAAAGTTATATGGAGAAACCATAAGATAGAAGAAGGAATGTGGGAACTCGTGGATTTTATGATATAGAACCACCCAAATCTTCTTATGCAGTAGTATTCTAGAAATTTCGAAAATGAAATTATTAAAAGGAGGGGAGAATGTGACACCCCAACCATCCACGATAAGTTTACCTCTGAATAAGACAATATCTTGTGTTGTACGTAACATCATGTTCTAGCACCCCACGACCAATCAACAAGCCTGTATGAATAGTTATACACACTTTTAGAATCATTATAATATTTATTTAACAAAATGGACTTCATTTTTGGATTCTTAATATCAAAATTAGATTATGATAATTTTTTTGTATTTTTCTAAAAACATTCAGATTTTTTATGAATAGTGAAAATCAATGTGTTATTGTTTAAAACCGACATCTTATTTAATTAATAATTATTTAATTTAAATTTATTTTAAGATATAATAGATACATAATACCTATATTAGTTCTATTTCATTCATTAGAGTCATTTTATAATAAAATTAGATATATAAATGTTTATAGAACATTTTACCATCCTTTACCCACATTCCAGGAACACTAGAAAATTTGCATAAAATACAATTTTACAGCTTCTGTGAGTTGAATTTCAAAAATCCAAGATTCACAGTTGATATCAATATGTAAAATATAGTTCAATAAGAAGAAAAAAAATTATGGCGAATAGTATCTTTTGACATTTATTTACCACGGTTAAAATAAATAAATTCATTAAAGGTAAAAATGATATTATTATAAACCTTAAAACCTGTCCAAATTCTTTTGGGTATGTTTATTTTGAATAAAAAAACGTTATAAAAAAATATGATCCTTTTGGTCCACCTGAATTACATTATGAATTTTTTTTATTTTATTTAAAGAAGAGTTAAAAGTGTTAAATTCAAATTTTCATAACTGAACCATTATTAATATTTGGATACAAATAAGATAAATTATACTTTAAACATACATTAGAAAACTAAAAATATTTAAGAGATAATGGTATTTTATTTATAATTTTTAGAAATTATATAATTAAATTTATTTATGAGATAATGATGAAAGAGTAATTACGTTATGAATGAATGATTAAAATAATTGATATTATAAATATCCCAATAAATTAAAATTGAGACATTTTTGGAATGTAATGGATTTTAATGGTTGATATGACATGTTAGGGTTTATTATATGAATTTATTTCTAAGTAATCATGTTTTTATAACTTTAAATTAATCACATACTAAATAGATTCTAAATTGATCAAAATGAGTTTTTAAAATAAATACTGTAATATTAAATGATATAATAGTTTTGAAAATCTATATATCATACAAAGGATTTATATAACAATATAAATGTAATTAATGTACAACATGGGGTTCTCATGGAATTTTATATTATGTTTATTAACTATATAATATAAAGATAAAAGGAGACATGGTAAATTTTAAACTATTTAACTAATAGATAAATATAAAATATAAAATTAAAATGGTGACCTAAACATTTCTAAAATATATTATACGAGATTATTTCGACCCATCCCCACATTATACTCTAAAAAAATCTTTTTTGAGCCATTAATAAATGAATAAGATTGTATAATAAAATAAAATTTCATGCATTTTCTAAAGCAACCCTCGCCTTTCTTATAAAAGGGTTCTTCACTTCTCTCAAAATATAACCTCCAAATCCATTTGGCTATGCCAAAACCTTCACAAATATCCTTCGAAATACCCGCACATAGACATAGAGTCCTTAAGTTGAATAATAAGCCATCCTATGGAGCCCTTTAGATCAACTCAAAAGGAATCACCCGAAGAAGAGGTAATAATTTGACCACATCATTAAATGTTCTTTTCTTATTCCACATCCTCTTTAATTGTTGTTTCCATACCAAAATACTAATTTTAGTACCATACTCAAACTGTGATGTTATTATAAAAATGGTACAACCATATTCATTATTCTATACATCCTATGATTGACTATCCCCCATATGTGCGTGTGTAAGGCTTACTGTCTCCACGTCGTGGTGTAGTTTGTTATTCAAACACTTCATTATTTGGATGGGTATAATGATGAGTATAACTAATGTAGATAAATAGTATAACATGTTAATGATTATTTATATATGAAACTACATAAAATTATATACTATTTCCCCATCAATAGAATGATATTGTCGCTCCTGTGTATGGATGTATTGTCGTCTCCACGAATGCGATTAAATTCATTCCCCACGACAACCAATAAAGAATAATTTTCATATTATGATAAAAAATAACATATAATAACATATTATATTTTTGGATATGAAAAAAATTCATCCTATTCATAAAAAACATGTCTTATGTACCCATGAATATAAAATAAAATGAATCATTTAACTTCTGAAATGATGACACTACTGGAATATTATTAATAAATCCATATTAGAAGATCATATATGATATCATACTTTTGTATGTGGTTTTGGTATAATTTAATAACATTTATTTCACTATTATACACGAGTTTAATGTATCCTTGATCAAGGAAAATTAAAATGTAAGGGTTAATTCTACAATATATTCATTATCTGAGGTTCTTTATACATGGGTATCTACTAGGACCTCTTTATCATCCCCATCTATGTTGCTTAAAAATGTATTTAAAAACAGTTTTACTATTTAATATTCAATGGGTTAATGTAATTTATACATTTTTCATAATTTTTTTGTGATTATTATAAAGGAATCAATTTTTTTTCTTCCAAACATGGACTTTTACAACCTTTTCGTCAATATTAAGGATGGAATGTTTTTTATGTAATGTGGTGGGTGCAGCTATTTTCTATTGGCGTAACACCTTCAAAGAATCCCTTACATGAATATAAGAGTATATTAAATTGAAATGTTTTATTTTATAATTATGTCACTTTTAAATGATTTCAAAATAGAAAGAGATATTTTCTCAAATAGTTTTGATTTGATATATTTTATTATCCTTTGATGGATTTTAAAGTTGTTTGAAGTTGATTTATAATGATACAATCATCCATATCATATTGAACTTTTTGTGATATGATTTAATGTTGATGTGTTATTTTTAAACCATTCATTGTTTATGGTTAATCTATTAACATTTTGTCTACTAGTTTCAATACAAATGTTTATGTTTTGTTTCATCCTTTACATATGATACATGAATTGCACAAAGTAAGTGAGAGGTGGAGCCCGCTATAGCTCCATGATGCATCGGTAGGTCTCATGAGCCAAACTAGAGTCTTGGCAAAAGTTTTTGAAAAAATATTATTGGTAGTCTTGGCACGAGGCCTTGACTATGTGGTTATGATGTTTGGCATTATGCTTTCTATCATTATGAAATTGGATATTGGTATTTCCTGAGATTATTCGACTAGTAGAATATCCACTTGAATATGTAAATTGAATTATTTGATTTATTTTTTCCATATTCTGATGAAGTTTATTTTCAAAAGGATTGTGTTTTAGTCTTATATATTTCCTTAAATGTTTATTCTTATTTATGAATTATTTCGCTATATATTTTTCATTACTGAGCATATGAGCTCACCCCTTTCTATGTATTATGTTTCCTTGGATGTGACAAAGTATATTATTATTAACCAACAAGAATAGGCAAAGTTATATAAGAGTGTTAAAAAGGGGACACAATTTTGATTTTTATTTCATTATGTAATGTATAAATTATATATGTATCTAGTACTACCAAGGATACTAAAATGATTGGTATTTTGTTTTTTGAACCATTGTGATCATGAAAATGTTATGTAATAATGCACCGACTCTAGGTAACAAGGGTCAGCGCATTACAAATTACCCAGTATTGGATGGAGTGTGACAAGACATTATCTTCACCTCCCTTAATGCCAGTGGTTTATTAAATGTAGAGAATGTCTAAATACTTTCATTGGGAGACTATATACTGTATATTAAAAACACAAAAATCATAATAAATTAATAATAATATTACAAATATATATAGGACACTATAACAAAGTTATACTAATAAAACATTTCAATCATGTTCCTAAATTATAAAAATAACTTAGGACCCCTGAATATATAGTTATATTATATTATTAGAAAAAAAATTGGAAATAAATAATGACATTGTGTTCTATATCTGGAGTCTATCTTATCGCCACCTTTGACCTCCAATCTCGATCTCCTCATCAATATACCATTGGGCCTTTTACCTTCCCTAGATCTATTGACATGGTTTGTTAACATGCATAGAGATGTTTATATAATGAATGAGTATATACATATTAGGGAAAAACATATTCATCATTAAAAATATATACACATGTATGTAGAGGCAGATTTCCTGGTAAACAAAATAAATGTGAAAAAAATTCCAAAATTGATCATTTTTGGGAAATAATGCACTATAATGATTCATTACACTCTTATAATAAATAATTAATCATTATGTTGGAAGTGTATGAAAAACCTGTAGTCCCATTCTCAGATAATTCTATGATTAATATGCATCAAATTACTTATTTTTTTTTCTCTAGTCCTCATTCCATTAACAGAATATTCATTTTGGTGCATTATATGCAATCCAAGATCCACCATTAAATTTTAGTAACCTGTATTATATGAGGGGTAATAGTTGCATATTTTTAATCTATACATGATTTTTTAATTTAATGTTACCTATTGTCTCATATGATCAATATCAATGACACTATTTCAATACCCCATATACTCATCATCTCTATCTTGGTATCATTCCATCAGCACAAAAAATTTTTTTGACTTGACTAATAATATTGGCACAAAAATCATCACATCTCAACACATATAGTCATAACATTTTGGACTATATCCTATCTCATGTATCTCTACCTTCAATCGTGTCTTATTACTATAATAAAGTCCTATAATATCTTGTTTCTCAACATCATGTCATCTAATAATATTAGTCAATAGTCTTAAACCTACTCCCATAGTTATTGTGTCAACCAATCTCCCATTTGAAAACTCTATCGTAATGTTAGTATCATTGTTTCCATAATCTGTGAAGAATTAAAAATAATTAAAAATATATTAAAAACCTGAAGAATGTATCAAGTTACATTTCTCCTGGAAATACATGAAACCATATGCATATCAATCAAGGAATTTGCTCATTGTCAATATTTGGGCACACTATCATATCCTATTAATCAAATATAAAAAATTAATATGCATGGTAATGTGTTTATATCAAAATCAAGTTGATTAAAAGAATCATATTTTGTATTGTCTTTATATATTAATCATGATATCACAATAAATTGATCATCCCACCCAATACAGAACACAAGAATGGATCCTATTTCATCACAAAAAGGATTCTAAAATATGTTTTTATTGAATGTGGACACAAAGTATTAGAATTTTCTTACATAACCAATGACATTATCTGTTAATGGTATATTTATATCTATTCAAATAAAAAATGATGGTAATTCTATAGATTTGGATGCCTAAAAATTAATAAATGGAAGATATCATAGAAAAACATATTATATCTCATAGATTTACCCATGAAATCACAAAGAAATGAATCTTTTTAGATTGACTGTAGAAATTTAGATAAAACCTGAATAATAGTGAAAAAATTATGTCTTTTCATAGATTATTATGAACCAAACATTTTACATCAATCTGAATTATATTTTGAAGGTAGATGAAATTCAAAAAAGAAAAATTTGAGCCCCCATGTTTAAGAACCATAGGTGTAAGAAGATGAATAATGGGACAAAATTATTTGGAATTTAAAATGAGTTATTGGAATAATTAAAATGGAACACATGGTTTGGATACATGGTTTATTAAACAACGATCTTATTGTATGAGGCTATAGTCCACTTCTAGAAACCCCACAATATTCGGCCACACGATTTTGTAATATTTTGAAATCTACTACATTTTTTATCCATCTTATGTTATAAAGTTACAACTTAATATCACGTAGTTTTCATAAAAAATTTAGACATTGTCTTCCACCTATAATCCATATATATTAGGTTTCATTGTTTCTTAGGATGAATTTAATGGTCTTCCCAAGGAATTATGAAATAATACAATATTATAAATCCTCCTAGAAACATATACAACTAGGAATATTATACTTGATACTTTGCTCAATTAAATAATAACATGAAAGAACATAACAATGGTTTTAAAACATGGTGTAATTTACCTAAAAAGTATGATACTTTTAAATCTTCACCTTTTAGGATTTATAATCCTCGATAAGTGTCCCAGGAGTTCATCGTTGAACATAATAGGTTGTCCAAAAGAGAAAATAAATTCACATATCCAAGTATCCCCTTAGATAATATCATTATTCCATATAACTAGAAGAATTAATGCCATATCACCCTATAAAAAGTTATCACTCCATCCCACGATTTGGATCCAAAGTGCCACAAATAGTGAATATGGTATGATATTAATTTCCTCATTGTAAATCACATTCAGTGGAACAAATATGAACCCATGAAGTTGAGACACATAAAACATATTAGGCTAACCTATCAACTATAGAGGAAGATAAAAATTATTGGAAATGTTTCACATATTCTCAATGATTTCAAACATTCTAAAAATATGATGTCCAAACTTCACTTACCATTATAAATAATTGTTCCTCTACTAATGTGACACATGAACCAAAACCTAGAGGCTCACATTGAACACTACTAGACATTACCTCTATTTTCCATATATTTACTTCTATTTTATTTTATACCTACCACTTCCTTATCAGAAACACCCTCTTAGATATCTCATGTAAAACACATATCCTAATGATATCTACATCGCCCACATTGTGCCAACACATTGTTCACTAACACAACCAATTAAAATGGAAGGAAATCGGTCAATAAAAATCACATCATGGTAACTAATTTTGTATATAATCTCCAACAATACCATTTTATCATCATGATGTGTAATAAAATATAGGATGAATACCCAAAGAATATAGTCTAAAATCTAGATTTTCTGTTATTAGTACCCATCATTCTGTTAATGAAATTACAAAATCACGATCATTTGAGTCCCCAACGACTTCTATGGGATATTAAAAAACTAGGAGGTAAAATTTTCAACTATATCCAATATGATACTAGATGAAACTTCATAGAGTCAGGTAGTATCCTGGAAACAATTATTTTAAAACTCATCAATAATGTGTGCCTCTTTGATCGACAATAAATGTAACACGATATGGTAAAAAAAATATAACTAATACAGTATATATAATTCTTGGGGTGCAAGGAAACATCATCATGAAATCTAATTTTACCTCATTCAAATTATATAAAGGAATAAGATGTGGCTAATGCAATCCTCTTAATCATTGATGACATTACATGATCATATGATAGGTAATACAATGACATACAATTACTATCATGTCTCTCATCATCTCTAACTAGTAATAATGACTCATGGTATCTTGATTCATTTTAAGATATGAAGGGTGTATTTTTCAATCCAAAGAATGAGTGTCCATTATCAAATCATTAATCATAAAATAAATAATCATAAATATGCAATGAATTTAGATAATGTCATCCCAATCCATAAATCGTCCTGAATATTTGCCAATTACCCCCATCTATTGTTGCATCTCTTTGAATTTGAGATCCGATTATTAGTTTTCTATTACCTAATACCCCATGATTGATGTGTTAACAAATTGGGGACAACTCATTACCGAATAGTTCTTATATATACCCAAAAAACATTCAGACAACATGATTATAAGCTCTATAATTTTTTGAATGGGGTCATTGTCAGTGATACTTCCCACAATAATGAGATTACAATGATTATTATTTCAAAAACCTAACCACATTGGGTTTTTAATTAAAACTATAACATAATAAATGTACTTTTATAAATATCTACATCTCTAACTCACATAATAAAAATTTGATTCTTGGATCAACAAATTCTTAATTGACAACATGAAATTTAGATGATCCGAGGCTACAATATGATTAAAAAAACATCAACCACTACACTATATAATTCCTCGATACATGGTGAAAAATTTAACAACTATAATCGAATCTAATAGAAGACACATATATCACATATGTAATTTTTTTAATACAAAGTAGACTTACAAAGGAATCTATTCACATTACAATCATCCATGTTTTCCTCTATAAATACCTACTCTATAACCTATATTCCTTCATGTAATCTTATACAAAAAAATTCCACATCATTTTTGAATAATTTTAACAAATTCTACTCCTCAATCAAACCGAAATGCTCAATTAATATTTCATAAAAAAACATCACAATGATTCAATGCATCATCCTAAACACGGAATATATTCAATTGAGACCAAATAACATGTCATTAAATTTCTCTCTAGAATACACAATGAAGATCTCTAGAGACTTGCATACCAATTTATTCCTTAATATTCAAGAATGAACTAACCACTAATAAAAAAATGGCAGTTGACATTATCAATGAATATTTGTAACATAACTTCATACCATCTTCATCCACACACTTAATGTAATCCTTCATAGGTTATTTTAAATACAAAGGTTCCATAAAACATCAAACTATAATCTTTGAAGGAAATACAGAATGGTTTTCAAAAGATGTTATCTTTTAAATTTATCAAGACCATCATTTATAACGTATTACCTTCAATTAATAAGAAAAAAAAAATACTATTTTTAAATTACCAAAATGCATAGATTTTTTTTCTATTCTGAATCCCAAATATAAAACATCATAAAATATTTTCTAAGATGAATTTTATCATATTAGAGTCTTATTCACATCAAGAACCACTGCTGGATTTATTAATTAAACTACTAGTTTATCCAAATTATAAAACAAATCTTATAATAATACCAATTTCACTAGATCAATCAATGGGAAATGTCTTTATAAACATGATGTACCATTAGAAATTCTATTTTATTAGACTGATAACAAAACACATTTAAAATTAATGCTCTTGCAACATGTTATATACACTACAATGTACCTACCACCACCACTCCATTTTTCTTACCACCCATGAAAATAAGAAAAACCTATTCATAAGGATTATATGTCTTTTAATACATTTTTATTACACTTATTTGTGTAGAAATAATGTCCACCCAACACAACCATTGTCTTTGAGAATATATTTTTTGGAATATCCCTATTAGAGAAACATATCCATGGTCCTATAAACATAACACATAAACCTATCAAACAGAAGACCTCTTCCATTATCAAACCCCCATCAAGTTGAACCACAAAACAATAACCCATTTCACTCTAGTTTCACAAAAATATCTACAACAAAAAACACCACTAAACTCACTTTAGATATACTTACACATCAATATTATTAAACATAACAACATAACAACCCCTTTCAAAGGTATAATTCATTTATATGCTTTAGTAAAAAACAGTTTAAAAAATTGTTCCAATACCATTGTGGAGGAAATTCATCAGGCCATATATTCATTACTCTGTTACTCATGGCAACATGAATGAAAAAAAACAATTACTTCATCCACTAATCACATCGAGCACAACAAGAAAATTTATTTCAATAGGATCTCAAATTCCATTCATAAAAATATACATTTAATTTACAAAATGGAACTACTAAAATCTTGAGTTATTTATCAATGATTTTTATGACAAAATATATCCCATATGAAAAAACAAATTCTACATATTTTTTTAAGAATACACAACCTAACCATTTAATGAAAAATGGTCCCTCTTTCATTTTATATTTCATTAAAAATAATTATAATTTATATTTTACTAGGTTTTGGTACCAATGGAATCAAATCCACCTTTAAAATCCTTAATCCCTTTTCATTTAGAAACATTGATAAAATGATACCTCTTTACAATTATGAATCCACTCCATTTGATAGTTATGCATTATAATATTTCCATAAATACTTAATATTTCAAAATACCTTTTAAAACCATTGATCAAATTTTTCAATGTGATTTTTATAATTTTAAATTCTATTACAAGTTTCCAAAATTAAAAAAATCCATGATTAAATAGTACTCATAATACGTACCACGTACTAAAGTCTACATTCTATGCCAACAATACGTACACATTTTTCATATTCACACATAAAAAATACTATGTATATTAAACACAGTTACATTATATGAACTTTTAATATTGAAATGGTATTTATGAATATATTAAATATCACCAAGGCAATTTAAATTATTAATTTACTAGGCATGAAATGAAATTATTTTCAAAAAATGTTATCCCATGGGCCTATTTATGATTCCTGAACACACCCAAATACCATAAATTGTACAAAAAATAGGTACTTAGGATTAACCTAAAACATAAAAACCACCATTTTAGTCGTAGTCTCATGATAGGTAACTTGAATGTCCATTATAGAAGGGATGACCAATAATATGTTAAACTATCAGTCTATTTAACTCATTTCCCCTTACAAAACACATAGTCATGAAAAAATGAAATTGGAATAAATCATATGATACCATTTTTAATTCCCATATAAGAATCGATCATCCCTATAATGGGTACCGAATGACATCATGAACACAAGATTATACTCAATTTTTCATCAACATTCATGGATGGTCCAAACTATAAAATTGGGTGACTGTACCTTCAGTATCAATATCCATGCACCAGAATAATAACAATAAAATAAAAATACCCCAAAAAACATGAACCTAAAATAATATAGTAACACTAAAATAAAATCATCTAGTTGAATAAGTATAATAATAACCCATGAAAACTACTGTGGTGGGTCAGATAATAATATAAGGAAAATAAAAATGAAATAAAGAATGAAATTTTTCAAAAAATCTTTTTTATATATTGTTACTATTACCAAACGCAAAGGCCCATCACCCCAGATATTACAACCTAGCCTATTCCTATCCCCAGATCTCTAATAATGAGGTTTTGACATGAACATACATTACCATGTGTGGTGTGAGGGTAAAAATAACTAGAAGTCACCAATAAATACATAGACATAAGTAAACACGAATATTGATGTTTATTAAATTATAAATAAAATAAATTTTAAAAAATTAAATATTCATTTATGTACCGAGTGATCATTTTGTAAACTAGATGCCACAAAACTCTACCGTACCATAAATAACTCCATTGTTTATGATGTGTCACAAATTTTAGCAGCGTAACATTGATCATTCTAATATATCTCATTAAGCATAACATAGTCAGATTATATTTTTTAATTTTTGTACCCATTAATTGAACAACACTCACACAAAATTATGTTCTATACATGCTCCTCCATAAATAAGTGGTCATGTATTACATCTATAGAGTAATAGTCTCATAGTTAGGACATAAAATCCTGGTACATGCATTATAAATAATTCAATTTTCAATAACTATATTAAAATAACAAGGTCAATCATTTATTATTTCTATGTGGCCAAATCCTTCTCATACAATTTTAATAGATAATATAACACCGTAAATGATACCATTGTCTTAGTCTTCATCATCCCTTAAATCATACAATAAACATAGTTTTTACCATGTACTAACTTATATATCCCTACCAATTTATATTCAAAAATGCTGACAACACGTCATTCCATGTACTTATACTCAACATAATTCAATTATTGACCCTTTTATAAGTTATCTTATACACATAACCCCTATCTATGGAGTCAAAAATTCCCATAATATATCCAGAAATTATGGAACCAGAATTATTCAACACACATTCTATTGAAACTTTATAATAGTTCACATCATTGAAAATAAAAAGAACTATATATCATCTGATGATTCTCATAGAAAACCAATCTTTCTCTATTATAAATTTCAATAATATAAAGAAATCACAGGATTGATTTTCTCATAGAATATAATATTGAGAAAAACTATATAATATGGACCTATATTGTGAAAAATTTATTAATCATGATATTTTTTTAAAAAGTAACATTTTTATTGTGTTTATAGTTATATCATGACTGAAAAATAACAATCGAAACCCGCACCTGATGGATATAGAGAAAAAAATACCAATTTATCATAAAATGGAATCTATAATAATATTTTACTGGGATGTGGGGGCTTTTTCATTGAAATAGTTTAACAAACCCAACAAAATTTATGAGAATTGGTAGATTTAGAACCAATTTGGAAAAGTATTTTTATTCTATTTGTCTAGCTACATGACCATGAAAAAAATTATAATATATTATTAAATCATAATATAATTCCAAAATCAATCCAAAAAGGCTCAAATATAATATTAATTTATATGGGATGATATATATCTATAATAAATTTGATTAATAGAGTATGAATGAGCAATTAATTCAAATTTCCATGAGTCAATGCCATTTGATAGATACAAATTATAGTTTGATGGGACAAGAAATGTGATGAAAACCCTATAGACACCCTAGGATCATAATCCATAAATTTTAGGTTATGAATGAATTTTTTGGAGTAGATTATTGTTTAAAAACTAAATTTTTTATTAATTAATTTTTTGTTCATGGTTTGGTCATATATTTTACGAAATCTGTTCACCAACCATTAGAGGCTCACAACCACATATATTCACATACATGGTTTAACCACATGGATTGGTAAACCATGACCCAACCATGATTTTTACCCTATCCCATGTCTCACTGATTCCTTAATATAGAATCATGTTTTTCTATTAATATTTTCCATATATAATCCTTCTAATATTCTACTATAGTTGGTTTCAATTTATCCTCAGAACTACCAATAAACTTTTTAAAACAATACACCCTCTTAAATACTAATTGGACCCTCCAAAACCATCTCAATTTTACCAGACAGTTCTCTACCATTAATCATAAATCAAAAAATATCAAATAAATAAATTAAAAGAAAAAATTATATGAATTTTATGTTTCATTATATGTTTGGTTTTGTAAAAAAATTTATTTGAAATAATATTGAGGTTTATATTTATACAATGAATTATTTCTTCATATCACATTACATGATAGAATAAATTTGAATGAATAAATCATGAATAAAAAAGGAATATGGGATAATATAAATAATAATTGTAAAAATTTATAAAATTAAATAAATTAAATACTTGAATATTGAATTCACAATATGACTATATTAACCATCAATATTGTGAATTATTAGATTAATTTCGTATTGATTTTATAAATTGATTACTTTTATATATTTGTTATAAAAAGTCAAAAATATTCTATAGTGGATAAAAAACAGATAATATAATTCTATATATATATATAATATTTTAAAAGATTTAAAAAATTGATGAGAATGGTTGGAACATATTTTCACTAAATTATTTATATAGTATGTTGATTACCTATAAGTTAAGGAAATAAGAAAAATAATAATAAAAGAGTGGATGAAAAAATATAATCCTTCAGGAAGAAAAAAATTAAAAAGGAAATAGAGAAATTATAAGAGGATTAAAATTAATAAAATTGTATTTGAGTAATATTTGAGAAAAAATGTAATTAATTTAATGATTTTTGTAACGTAATTTAATTATATCATCCAATGATATAATTAATATTATTAAATTAAAAATAAATTAGTTACCTTTCAAATAATTATCCTAAAATATAATTGCATTAATTTGATGAAAATGGTGAGGTTTCTAAAATATACACGTAATACAACGTCTTATGTAATAAAGTATATGAATAATTATAAAGTTAAAGAATGAAATTTTTTATAGGTAATTAAAATAGAATTAATTCAATGATATGTGGTAATAAAATGTCCTATAGTAGTTTTGAATACTATTTTACATTAATCTATTTCAATTATAAGTTGTTGATTGGAAATTTTAATGGGGATGAATTATTTAGTAACGAAGATGAAAGTTTTAATAAACAATAAAGAGAGTTGATAATGGGTTTTAGGATAAAATATTATATAAAAGAGGGTATATTGATTATTTTAATGTAATATTAATATAATAAGTATAAGAATAAACCATACAGAACATCAAATGTGTATGATGTTATTTAATGTTATTTATAATTAATATTTTATCTGGAAATAAAAAATTTAATATATTAACATATTGTTTAAAACAATTTGAATTTTGATATAAATCATTATATATAAAAAATATATTTATTTATACTATACCCATTAGAAATTTTTAGTACTGGAAAACTATCATATTGTATACAAATGTAATACTAATATATTTGTGGAATATATTAGTAAAACAATATACTATAATGACGTGTATTATAAAATATAAACGAGTCAATATCATTGTTTGAATAGTTAAACTCCCATTAAAATATTGAGAATATAACATTGGAATATTTCATACTTTATTGAATTACATGTTAATGAAAAATGATGTCAATAGTGAAACATAAAGGGAAAATTTATTGAAATCAACATCATTTGAATGATCCTACATAAATTAAAATTATGATATAAATAGAAAAATGGTAATGGGGGAGAAAATGATAAATATTTAGGGAAATGATATTTAAATATAAATTAAATTTTATTTGAATAATTAATTTAATAATTATTATCTTTCATGATTAAAAAGAAATTATCACGTATAAAAAAATATTCCAAAAATGTATTTTTCATTCAATCCTAATTATTTTTTTTATGGATATTTCATGATTTCATAAATGATACGGTAATTTATTAGATAGAATTTATAGAAATATTCAAGGAATTGAATGAAATAATATTGAGATAGGTACCACTCAAGGATAACTTATTTAAAATAAATAAAAATTTTGAAAAGTGAAAATGAATAAGAATTTAGATATATTAGTGAAAATTTTAATAAGGTTTGTTCAATCAAGTTATATTTTATAATAATTAATTACTATTTTATCGATACATTTGACATTTAATAAATGATCTATTATTTTTTAGTTGAAATCAAATAGATTAAAATTGAATTTTTTGTTTGGGAGTCCTTCCTAGTGTTGCAATGAGTAATTTGGGCGATGAAGATAATGACATAATGGTACATAAAGGAGAACATGGTATCCCTAACTGTGAATTTTTAGGAGGTGATTCACATTACCACACAAGGTCATGGGTTTGGTTTATGGATGTTTTTTCATGGAGTGTCTAACTGCGTCTCTGTAACAATTTACCCTTCAATAAATTTTTAAAATTCCATTATAAAATAAAAGAATAATAATATGGATATATCATTTTTAATAAATGTTTCAAATATGTCATGAAAAAATTAAATACATCTCTTATGAAATATTATGTTGTCATTATATATGAATAGTGATATAAAATCCAATAATATTATTTTTGCATTATGTGTTTTTTTGTAATGATGTACCTGTAACTATTAAAATTATTATCTTGGAATACCTTTTTTTCATGACATTAAATTTACATTACATTTGGTTCAGTTATACCATAAAATAAATTACATCATATATCGTAATATAATAATATATAATTTATATTTATATTTATATTTAAAATGGAAAAATTAAAAATAAATGTACTGAAATATTTTTATATGATGATAAGGGGATAGTGAACAACATTAATCTTATTTAAACAGATAGAAATGGAAGAATACTAATATTAGAGCATAATCGATGAAAATGGTTTATGGAATCATATATTTAGTCTTCTTGTGATAAAATTATAATCAAATTGATTATGAAAATTGAGAGTGATATATTATATTATATATTACAGAGACTAAATATATGTGAAACACATAATAAATACATGAAATGCTTAATTATTCTATAATATGTATAGAGATCTAATTAACTCAATTACTTGAGGTGACTTGAAAAAATATATTTGTATTTATGAAGTAAATGTAAATGAATAAGGGATTTTATTTTATATGATTTAATAATTATTTATATATAAGTACCTATATCATGTTTAATTTCCATGTAATTCAATTATGGCTGACTTAAAACATATATTTTCATTGAAACTAGATTTTATAAATTATTCATCATCATTTTTTTATGGTATAATTTTTTCATAGTCATGATGAATAATTTTATTATATACATTCATATTAAAATGATGTGTATGTTAAATATTCAAATTATTTTAGAAATATTAATATTATTAAACATTTAATTTCTCAAAGATGTATATTTTTTATTCTCAATAGATGATATAGAGTGAACTATAGAAGGAATTTAGTATATATGATCCAATGAATTTCAACAGACCTATATAAAATGAAAAAACTATTAGATGAAATATTAAAGAAAAAAATCAACCATGGTAAGTTCAAAAAACAAATTGGGAGTTTACTATACCATATCAGTTAATGATTTGAAATTTTATATGTTTTTTGGTTATATGTCACTATATATGTGATCAGAACAAATCCAATATCATTGAAATTTATATAATTATAAGGATCAATAAATCTGTGACTTATTTTTGGATGATATATTATAGAAAAAAAATAATGAAATATTTGGATATTATAAGGTGTATATTTTCATGACTTGTTAATAATAATAAGTCATCATTAGGTGGATTTATGTTTCACAATATAATAATAAAATTATAGTTACTCTATATAATGTGGAAGAAGAAAATTTAATTTTCTAAATTTGATAAATTAGTTAATATGGATGGATATTTAGTTCGATGATCTCATTATTATAGTGAATATGGTTTCTCTTATACTGATAAAAATGTAGTTTGATATAACATAAAATTATATTATTTGACATTATAAATCAAGTACTGTGTAATTTTTTTCTTCCAACTAATAGTGACAATTTATAGAATGAAAAATTGATTTTGGATATTATTCATGGGAAAAATTATAGATACATTTAATCAATTTTTATGTAATACTTTTTCGAATGTTAGATTAATGATAAATTTTCATCAACAAGTTTTATAAAGATTAGGTAAAGGAAATTTCATTTCATATCATATTTATTGAATTATTTTATTCAACGTGGGTTGAATAGATCCATATTTAAATTCTTTAATATGATTTTAATAATGAGGGTTAAGTTAATTATATGGAAAATTTAATGGGGAAAGATACGAATTGTTTCTATGTGTTCCTTTTTGTATTTTTATTTTTCTTTCTAAAATGATTAGATGATTATGATTTTTTTGAATATACATGAATACTTTTTAAAAATCATTAATGTAATATAGTTTAATGTTTTTTTTCAATAAGATAAAAAACCTATGTGAGGAATGTTTTTTATAGAAAAAATTTGGAATGATTTACATATAATTTCATCACATACTAATTCTATTGACCTATTATTTGAATATATTTTTAATATATAATGTAAATTATATATATATATTAATTTAATGATATCTAAATTAATAAAAAATTTAAAATATATATCAACTAATTTATTTAGAATTTGTTTCATTTTAGAGAGAAACATGCAGTCTAAGAGTTTTTTGTTACAAGATTAATTAAATAATATATAAAAACAATAAATTATTGGATTATTAACAAATTATGTCTCAATGATTTAGAAAATCATAGATTCAAAACTTGACAATTCAATATGACATAAAATGGGGTACTTTTAAATTTTCAGTTAATATTATTATCATTATTACAATGTTTTCTTTCATTTCATTTTATTATTAACCATCATATCAAT
Source organism: Viscum album (assembly GCA_963277665.1). Lineage (NCBI taxonomy): Eukaryota > Viridiplantae > Streptophyta > Magnoliopsida > Santalales > Viscaceae > Viscum > Viscum album. The sequence continues at coordinate 1,509,813,184 of OY728127.1, read as the reverse complement.
CAAATGATCATAAAAATTTTATATTAAAGAAAACATTACATGTTAAATCCTTCATATAAATGGAAATAATTATTTCTATTTGATGGATATGAGAGATATGATTATTAGGTGTTACAAAAATAAGTCATACCATGTATGTTGAAAATAAACATTGTTATTTATTTGATTAATTATGGATAACTATTCAATTTACTAATACATACTTATATAAATTACTAATACATGATATTGAAACATATATTTGTGTAAATTTGGGTTTACATGTGTATTTTTACCTTTCATTAGCATAATTTTGGTTTTATTATAAGAAATAAAAGTTGAAAAATAGTGTAAATAAACAACAGATCCCCAATTCAAAAATATCTAACAAAATTTTTAAATGTAAATTATTATAATAAAGAATAAAACACATCATTTCCTGGTTATAAATATATACATCTATTCTATATGAACATTATATGGATCCACTGGTTGAAACAAAATCATCCTTGTTATAGGATATTCCATGGCCATTTTGAATCACCTTAGACTTTGTTATCATTCATTCATCATTCACGACTTACTCACACAATAGTGTTAATGGACTATAAAGAATGAGAACTGTAGCCTTAATAAAATTTAGACACTATCAATTGATATTATTTGTCGACCATTATGAATAATTGAAAATTTTAATTTCAATTTAAATAAGACATCTTGGAAAATATTAGAAAGGAATCTCTGGGATCAATGAGAAACCACTAAGAGGGGGTGAATCACTGGTTATATATCATTTATTTTTTACATTGTAAAATAATTTTTTTTAATATTTATAATGAATAGTGATATTTATTTTACATAGTTAAACACAATAAAGGGAAATCATAATTATAATGTTTACGTCTTAAAATGATAGGGCTAGCCATTAGAATTATTTGGATTAAATCAACATCAAACCACTCACTGATTTTAGAAGTTATGACCAATAAGATGGGTGTATCCTAGAAATCATTTTATATCTAGTATCACATATATGACAAAAATTAATGAATCAAAATAATGAATACAAATAATATGATATCAATAAGAATAAGGCCTTCCAGCCATATCCCATGGATGATTTTGTTGTTTTCCTCTTCTTGTTTTTCTATAATCTATTGAAACATAAGTGGGATATATTCAATATTATCCAAGATGTATATAAAAATCTTATAATCATCCTCACAACATCCTCTGACTAATATTCCATATTTTTCATTACATATTATTATTGGAATTTTTCAATGTATCATAAATCATTAAAATTTTAGTCTGAATTTGAAATTATAAATCAAACCGGCCACAACATTGAGAAACATTTTCAATCTTAATTATCTGAATTGAGTCACAAAACACCCCAATCAACTAATTAAAATCAAAAATTATTATAAAAATAGATTAAAACTAATTTATTTTTATGAAACCAATGAATATTGAGTCGTTGAATATATCGATACACAACATTATATTTAATAGCAGAGTGAATTACAATGCAGCCTCATTGGTTTCAATAGTATCATCATAACATCCAAAAAAATATAATATTGATTTCGTGATGTGGTGCAGAGATCACTGAATTAATAGAACCATAAAAATCCACTCCCAATCAACTCTATGTTGTAGTCCTCTTGCTACATTGGATTTTGATATCAATTCCCTTGAATACAGAGTTGTACAAGGGACACACCGTGGTTTATCTATATTTTCAGAACAATTGAAATTTTATCAATATTCATCTATTTTTTAGACCTTAATTATAGTGTGGAGGTTCCACAATTTCCATAACCACTAAAATAATTTTACTAGTTATATAAACTAGCATCCCTGTAAAATTTCAAAGAATAGTTTATTTAGGAATAGTTTAATATCGGATGACATGTATCCTATTTTTCACCACTTATTTCATTTTATATCATTTCCTCCGGATATTTTTCTTTATCAAATATAATCTCATCATGATCTCTATTAATGATACATTAAAACTATTCAAGCATCCGAGAGAGAAATATTTTTAAAAAAATAGGATCTGATTTCTATATTGATGTCAAAATAGATCATTTGTAATCATATCATATGATGAAAATGTATACTCTCAGAAGTCAAAAAAAAATATCCAAAGAACCTATTAGGATCAGAAATCTCCCACATTGGATATTTATATATATTCTGGAACATAATTCATGATTAATAACGAAATTCATAATAATGGATCTTTTCCAATAATTCTAAAACAACAAGAAGAAACACATTCTACCAAATAAGGAAATAAAATTGATAATACAATGTTTTCCATAAGGTAGTGATCAATATTTAAATTGAGAAAAAATATATCATTACAACCTTTAACTGACCATCATGATGACAATAAAAAATCATTCAAACATAATTTATTTTTATAACCAAACATTATAATCTATTAAAAATTTTCATTCAAGCTGATATAATATCATACCAATTAAAACAATCTAAAATTATAATTCCCAAATTTTTGACACAACTAAATAGATACACCCCCAACATTGTATACTCGCCCTTGAAAAACCATGAGGATAATAGACATAACATAATGATTAATCGAATATATTTTATCATCCTTTGATGATAATATCTAATGAAAAGATGATAAGTGGGAGAACAACACCATACCTTATCCCTATAAAAAACGATGTTGAACACTAAACATCAACATCAACTTTTGTAATTTTTCGTTTGAAAGTGGATTGATGAAATAAAATTACATTGTCTCTATTAAAGAGTAAAATTAAATAATTAACTTAATATTATCAATAATATTTTTGATGATGTGAAATTTTATATCTTTGTTCATAGATAAATGATGTTGAATTTGATATTTTAAATTTTTTATAGAACTTTGATTATCACATACCAAATGTATAAAAACATTAAATCAATATTCCTATCCTCTAGTTGATTATTTAATCACATATGTTCTGTCATGGAATGAATGGAAAAATATTTTTCCTCAATATTGATTACTATTACTAAAGATGAATTTTTATAATTCAGTTGATAAAATAATTTTTCTAGAATGATTTGTCTAATAGATAAATAATATATGTCATGAAAAAATAAATCCTAATTTTAATCTAAATTAACTATCAAATAATGATTCCCTTTTCGTTCATATATCATCCCCATGACATTTGTTACATTGATGAATCTAACTTTTCCATTTAAAACTATGAAATGGGAACCTTTTGGTTCTATATGATAGCAGGAAAATAATAAAATATCATAAATAATATCTATTATTTATGATTTCGTATTAATTAATAATCTAATCATTTTACAAAATATTCTTATATCGATATCTTATTCTAGTTATTGTTCTTTTAATTTGTTCATATATAAAATAATTTATAAATAGGGTATAAATCCATTATTCCAAATTTATTTATGATTTTCTTATCATTAATTTTCTGATATTGAAAATTATTGTCATTCTATTTAAAAATTTGTATTTTATTATGGTACAAAATCTCACCAATAATGGTCAATTCAAAAATATATTTATTATTTTTCAAATTCTTCACAACCACCTACATTTTTTCAGGATAAAATAACATCAAATATATAAATCAGGGCACTAAGAAACACCTGATTATCATATTTAATGTATATATTTATTTTGAATATCCCCTTTATTCAGAAATTTAATTTTCAAAATCATATTACTCCTGAAAAAAATCTCCATCACTCTCGAATGTTTTAAAGATTCATATTAATCATAATGAAAAATTGATTCAAAATCACTAATTTTAGAACAAGATCATTTTTGAGAGTTTAATTTATTAAGGTTTTACACTACGTTGACATCAACAACAATATATTTAATTTAGGTATATTTTTGTAACATAGTTATCATTGGTCATTTGGTTGATAACTATGGATTATACCATAAATAACACTTTTTTAAAATATCATAGGATTTAACCATTGTCTTTAAACATGAAAGGTATTCCAAATACTCTCAAAAACATTAAACTATTTGATTTATTATAATATATCCCTTAAGATTAGATATAAGAATATGGAATATAATTTAAACATTTTATATTAATTTCCATTCCATTTTATAATCTCTATAAAAAGGAGATGTAATGTACTCTAATAGCATAGTTTGAGCCATCTAAAAAATACATGATTTCCATCCTTTAAGAAAACTATTTGTTTTAATTTTCATATCTCAATGAGTTCATGAATAATTAAATTTTTAAATTTGGGTTTCCAATCTTCAACTACTATAATAAACATTAATATCCGTATAAATATTCATTAAATAATAACCACTTAATTTTTTTCACTTATCATAAAATTCTATTTCATTTTAAAGCCTCTTATTTATGTATCATAATCATAATACATTTATTGAGTGTAAATTCATCAATAAATGAAAAGTAATACATATACTTTTTTTTGATTCATTCCTCATAGTCCCAAGAATTATAGTGTATAAGATCCAAGGGGTGAGTAGTTTTTATTTCAACTATTTAATGGAATATACACAATCAATACATTTTGAATTTTGGAAGACATCCTATTCATTTATCATTTATACTATAGAATATCACAAAAGAAAATACTTCAAAAATATGATTACACGTGTTAATTTCTCTATGATGTCCATGTATTTTGTTATATTATTGAATTTCTTATTTCATAATGAAAAATTAATAATTATTATCATCATCAATATAATTACAATTATCTATTGTTTATAGTCCAACTTTTACTAAATATCCATTACTAAAGAACTTTCCAAAAAACACTTATCTATGATTCATTATTTCGTATCCTTCTTCACATAACATATTTCCTCTATAAATTCTATGTTTTATAAATTCAATATATAATTTTTATATGGATTTAAAATTGATCTTCAAAATTATTTTTTGACATATTACAATTGATTTTTAGTGATATGTAATTTCAAAATTCCAAAGATCCATATTTTATTTTTTCTGCATCACTAAGAACATTGATAACTACTATCATTTCAGAATAGGTTACCAATTTCCGAAAAAGATGGTCATTCCCGCTATGGATTTTTTTATAGGAAACATCTCTAACTAAATTTTTTTTAATTCTTTATCATACTTATTGTGAATATTTTTGTCATAAACTCATGAGAACATATGATTTGGTGGATTTAAAGGACCCCATTTTTCAGGACGATTAGGTATCCCACTATCCTCATAACGATATTTAATTGGTAGAAATCTGTTTTTATTTTTTAATTTATATTTCAAATGATATCTCTAAATTTTTATATTTTAATTGACATGAAAACCATAATATATTTTATTCCAAATACCATAAACTCATAATTATATTGGTATTTAAAACAACTCATCCTTTCAATTTTCCTAAAACCTCCACAATTAGAATTATATAAATCATATGAATATTTTTATTTCTAGAAATCATGATTAAAAATAATAGAATTATCTTTTATCCATGTTACCTCTATTATAATTTTATCTTTTATACATGAAAAACATTTGGCATACTTGTGGATCATCCTTATTAATATCTAAAATCATCATATCCCATTTTTATCATCAATTTATATAAATGTTTTACATTAAAACCAGCGCACTAATAAATTATAGAATATGGAAAATCAAATAAATTTTTTCAAGAATAGCCTTAGATATGTTATTTTACCTATCATACATAAGACAATTTTTTTAACATTAAATTCAATTGTTTCTAATATCTTTTTTTGTCATTGTTTCATTTCCTTTCTTTTGATTTGACATAACTTTTGGATAGAATTATGTATATTAGGCTTCAATTTTTCCTTAACATGTTCTATTGTTACAATTTTTTGTTTTAATATATAGAAATCTTACTCATTCTATTTTAATACATCTTCCATAATGATTCATGAATTCTATAGTTTATTAATAATCATGACCATATCATAAACTAATTTCTTTAAATTAATTTCTAATCAATATGTACTAATTAATTACATCTATAGGATTTATTATCCATTATTAGGTTTATTATATCCCTAAAAAATATAAAAATGTTCGAGAGACACTCCTAGAGTTATATTTTTTGTATGACATCCATTTTAATTTATTATTTTTCTTTAAAATTAATAATACATTCACTAGGGATTTCTTCATAATTCAAAATTTTATGAGAAATTGTTCATCAATATATGTGGATATCTTCATTTCATCTCCAAATCACTATTATCAAAGATCTCACATTTAGATAATAAATTTAAATTACATAATATTGTGAAATTGTAGTTCTTTAATTTATAGGAAAACAATATATTGAAAAAAATTATATTAAAATTACAAATTGCTTCCGCTTAATCTTTATAACTAATATTATCTTCTTGTAACCAAATAGAATTTGTAGAAAAAAATATGACGTTATCATAATCAAAAGATTTTAGTGGAAGTGTACATGTATTCTTCCCCTTCCCTCTAATAATGTTTATAGAGATTAAAGACATAATATAATACATTTTATGATTCAAAATATAATCATAATATGAATAATAAATAGATTATTCATCAATATTTGTTTAATAATTTTATTTCATTTAGGAAATAAAATTGATTTTTTTCCATCATTATAAATTTTCTTGAGAAAAAATTATATCTACATCCCATACCAAATGATAATACTATGAAAATATTCTAAAGTATGTGATTTTTGATACTATTCTAAAATTAAGAATACATAAGAATCAATAATATCTAGTATGATATAATGTATTTTATAAGAAACATTAGTATGATACAAAATATCACCATAATGTAATATTTTTATCACAATCTCATTCACACTTGTGAATAATTAATTTACACATTCATCTTCTTAATTTTTTAGATCTTCATATATCAATTGAAAAATTGTATGTGGGTCATAATCCAGCTTATTATTTCCTACATAGATATTAACATGGTTGTCCCAATTTCCATTTTTTATAATGATACATGTATTAATAAAAATTTACTTCTCAGAAAATAATTGCAGTAATGAATTATAAGAAGGGATATAATTTTAAATATATTTTTTTTCAATTGCAGTCAAGGAAACATTATCAGAATAAGGTGTCAAAAAATTCCTTACAACATCAAGAAATAATTAATTTATTTAAAATTTATTATTCAAAATATTTTCCATCCAAATATTATTATATTTAAATATAAATTTGAAACACAATTTCTATTCCCTGAATAATTATTTTCTATCAAAAATACCAAAAATTTATAACCAATAAGACTAAATATAGAGATAAATCATATCAATATTGAATACAAAAACAAATCTGAGTGGAAAATTTTCTCTGATATAACATTAAAATTCCCCTCCTTTTCCTATATGGAATCGGTATGGGTGAACTGGTGAATTTAAATATATTACTTACTCTTAGTGAAACAACCCATATCAAATGTTAAATTTGTTATCATTAACATTTCAAATCATATATAGATTAAGGGGAAACAATTAATAAGTGTCTCATCTCAATAATGTAAATAATATTCTATGTAATGAACTAGATTTTAATGTGAACATACAAACCACTAGTTTCGTAATGTAGGTATAATGAGAATGATATATACATAAAATCATATTTTTTTAAATTCTCCATAAAGTGATATTGTGTCCCACAATAAAATATTGAATACTAAAAATCTAATATCAATAAAATGAAATCATTACAGCTATTTCCGTTAATTATTTATAAAGTCCTCCTCTTCTTCTCTTTATTCTTACACATATAGAATCATATGTATGATCTCATATATCTATTCTAACATGAAAACCCATTTCTTCTTATTCATGTATCTAATGTTTCACACTAAATCTCACTATTATCCATTACATAATATTTTCTAATATTTTCACAACATCCCATACCTTCCAATTTATTGTTTGAATTTACTGTTTAATTTAAAATATCAAACATATTTCTACACATTTTCAATAATATACATTGGATCTAAGTCCCAAAAATACTACTCATAAAATTTTTATAGGTATTTATTTTAGACTAGGATTACCACCAATTTCATCAACTTATTCCATGTTATCTTGAACCCTTGAATATTCCTAGAAACACCTTTCTATATTGTATCCTAGGGAATTACAATTCACCCTTATGATTTTTACCAATTTTTGTATAACATCCACATATTTTATTGGGGTAGCCATGTTGGTGTGGTGTGGAGTTCACCATATATCATGATATTTATAATTGCATCTTTATATAATTTATAAATGGTCCTATAACTAAGACATAGTCTAATATCAATTCAACTGACGATGTTGTATTATAAGGGTTGTAGGATGGAGGCATTTTCCATTTCAAATATGATCCCCATATCCTAGATCATGTCTATGAATTTTTTCATCAACATAATAAATAAGGATTGGATTATGAAGGAGGGAATATTTCATTAATATTTTTAATCTAGACACATAATTTTTTCATACATTTCAGTTGAATAAAAATTAAAATAATAATATTATTTAATGAATATCATTCTTCCCACTACCACATACATGAAAATCCTTTTTATTATAAATTCATGATTCCTTAGAATGGAAATGAAACAAGGATGAGGTCATATACCTAGTAAGTATTCTGTATAGTTAATTCATAAATGAATAAAAAATTTAATCATTTTGGAATGGTAAATAATTTGAAACACCTTCCATTTAATCAATAAAATAAAAATTAGATTCATTTAAAGATAAAAACTTTATGAAAATTTCCTGTATAAAAAAACTAAATTCTGAGTGAGTGAAATACATTATAGTTTGACATGATGTTACTAGGAATTATGATAACTCTTTTTTTATTTTCCCCAAGAAATATTAAATTTTATTGGAAGGTATACACCATAAAACGAGTAAACTACGTTAAGAGAAGTTATTTTTCTCATGAAATTATTGATGAATTATTCATATATCTTCTACTAGGACCAACCTATATCAACATGTATGAAGCATTAATCATGCTTTGAATTATGGACTTGATTCATGAACAATGATACTTATCATTATGTATTTGTTTGTATTCAGAATATTGATTCTATAATATTTATCCAGGTAATCAAATAAAATTCAATGTAGTACACCATATATATAAATTCTATAAGGTTCATGAAAAAACAAATCCATGATAAATATATGGATATTTTACTGAAATTTAATTTCTAATCATCTTAGTTATGTGAATAATTAACTAGAAGGTTATCGATTAAAAAATGAATCAAAAAATAAATTTCTATACTTCTGTTGCTAAGAAAGATTATAAAACATCCCTAGAACAAATAATGATTTTATTAATCCATCATATAACCATTGGACCATAAATTCTGTGTTTTTTTAATTAATGAATAGAAATATCAGAAAAAGTGTATTTTACTACATTCTTGATGTGTATTTATTTTTATTTTCAAAATTAATTTTATATCTAAAAACTCAGAACACATATTCAAAAAAATTCTATAAAAATAATATTCGAAAATAATAATTCTTTTCTAATCATGGAGAGGTCTAGATGTCATTATATTTTGTACATGTTGAATGTATTAAAAATTTAATTCCACTAAAAAATTCAATAAAACCCAGGAATGTAACATTATTTTTATCATCCTTAATTAACAATTTTTATTTTTTAAATGTAAAAAATATTTAAAAATTTAGTAATAATCTAATTTGGAAAATTTTTAAGAAAAATTTCAAAACCTTTTTGAAGATTATATTTTTAGAAGATAATAGTTTTTTGAAAAAATAGAGAAACTTTGTCAAATTTTCTTATAAATTATTCCTAACTTTTTTATGTACTATAGAGTGTAAAAATTAAACAATTACATGAAAAATTGATGAATAAATAGTTCATGGTAAAATTAAATTGTCTTATTTTAAAACAATGAAATAATATCCTTCAAATTTTATTCAATAATAAATAATCTCAATAATAATGAGATTATGAAATAAACCCATACACTGATCATAACAATGAATTGAGAATTATTCAATGAATATAATATGTTTTTCAAATTTAAATCAACCTAATATATGTTAATTTATTATATAATATATAATAAATACAATACACAAATAATCATATAGTATCAGAGACAATAATGATGTAAAATATCCCAACGAAGACGAATCGGGTATTGAAATTATTTTCAACATTTTAATTTTCAAGGAAAACCCCATGGATGAAATAAATTTAAATAATTTATTAAAAACCATTATTTAATAATGAATAATTATATTACATGAAAAATAGGGATTATAAACCCAATATAATGTATATCAGGTGTATAAAATTATAATTTTTCTTGGTTATGTGAAATTGAGATGAAGTCCTTTTCCCCACCCTTACATTATGTTAAACATGAATTAAACAACTATATGATTCTTCTAAAAAAGTTATTAACTAACAATGAAATCATATTATTATTTATATTATCTTATAAAATAAATTTATAATATCATACCACTATTTCAGTGATAATATTTCATTATTTTCATTGTTTCGGGTGTTAATTTTCATGTTTATAATTTTCTCTTTAACATGAATGTTCTGTTTCATGGGAATATTATATAGTTACCTAAAATAAATAATAATTATCATTCAATAATTATATTATTATTACATAAAATATTAATTTAATAAAAATCATGAATATTGTTTTTGAAACTATTAATGCTTGATGATTATGGAGATGGTAGGTTGTACATACACATCAGTATTTATTCGAAATTTAATCGATAAAAATGGAAAGGGGGTATATAATAAATTATATTTATAAAATTAATATAATTAAATTATTTAAATGAAATTTAATTATATACATTTATATATATATTCCATGTATTTCCGTGATTAAAAGTGACTCATATCACATCGTGAAGGCATTAGTCCACTCCTACCTGAATGATGAGACATCTATAGGCAAGTGAAATGGTAAGAAACAAAATGATATATTAACCTTCTATAATTATAAATAGGTCAGAAATATAATTATTATATAATTTTTATCAAATATATTTATTTAATATATCTTCATTACCTTCTATGTATAGCATTGGTCAAAAATAATTCACATCCCCTTGTGAGGTAGTAGTCTTCCATACACATGAGTTGTGTTATCGTATACCCTAATGAATAGAAACCCAAATATTTATATATTATATAATTACTCTATAAGTATTATTTTTATAAATATAATATATAAACTGTATATGTAGCATCCTAGGTAAATAATGAAGAATAGATTTTCATACTTATTAACATTTTTCAATTAAATATTAATTTTACTTTTAACGAGTTTCTATGTTCGATAGCATACCGGATACTCAACAACGTGTTTCACTGAAATCATGTGTTGCACAGTAATAATATAATATTATTATTTTAATTTAATGTTATCTTCTATCCATTGTATTAGTGGGAATGAAAAAAAATTATAAAAATATTATTATACATGTTTGTTAAATATATTTTAATTTATCCAATAAAAATTAGAAGCTTAAATTTCGAATTAATCTAATTTTAAGAAAAATTAACATTAAAAGGAAAATTTTCCACCTTTTAATGGAGAAATGTCATTAAATATAGTTTTTTACACTATAATACACTCTATTTTCCCAATAAAATTCTTATTTATAATGGGGACATCAAAATTTAATTGTGTAAATATGAGGAATTTTTCCAATAAAGTTCATTTTTTAATGAATAGTGAAAATATTGTATTTTAATTCAAAACTGTGTTTTAATCTAATTTATTTATATGAATAGATTATCATTTTAATTGGTTTTACAGTGTATTTAGAATATATTTTTTCCATTTTATCCAATTTTGGTAATTTGAATTAATTTCACTTTGAATTTGAACATAAACAAGTGTCAATATTTTGATAGTTATTGTTTTTAAAGACACTCTATTTGTTTTAACAACGGGAATTAATTTTAAATTAATTAATGAAACTTATATTTATAGAATTTGGTAAAATAGATATCATTTTTTAATTTGTACTATCAAATATATCATAGGATTAATTTTTGGTATATGTCTGAAAAAAATAAATTTTTGATGAATAGAGAAACCACTTAGTAGTAGTTAAAAAACTGACTTTTTCATTTGAAATGAAATATTACCACTTTCATGAATTGAATTTCAAATATCTGACCGACATGGTAGTTATTAGTAAATGAGATGTGGTTCCATAAGATGAAAATATTTTTTGGTGAATAGTAATTTTTTACTTTTATTTACTACAGTTAAAGGTAAATATGGTAATTCAAGGTAAAAAGAATATTATAAAAATATAACATTACATTAAAACTTTTCATAAAATTTTTTTTGAGTCATTTACGACCATGGGAATCTTTGGGTCGATTTGGGGACCCCATGCAGCCACATGGGAGTGATAATGACACATTAGATTAATTAACTTAATGTAAAGGCAAAAATGACATTTAAAGTATCTTATAGAAAAATAAAATTTACATGGTGTAATATAAGATATATTTTAGACAATAAATAATCATTATAAAGATAAGAATATTTCCTATATCATTGTATTATTTTGAAATTTTTATACATTAACTAAATTAAATTATTTATTACTCAATAATGATTCAGTATTTACATCATTAAAAAATGATTTAAAAAAATAAGAATATTAATATTAAAATCACATCTAAAACCTGTCGAATTTTTATTGGATGATTTTATTTTGACCAAGAGTCATATTAGCCTCATATTTAATGAGTTTTTCATCTTTATAATTTGAATATAGGATTATAATAAAATATTATTTTCAAACTTTTCTAAAGAGCCCCTCCTCCACCTCATAAAAGGACACCACTTCTAACCAATTACTCACACCTCTCAAGCCTTTTGAATCCCCAAAAAATTTCCCAATTAATCTCCCAACATCCCTCTCTTCCACCTCTAAGCCTTATCTTATGCATAAATAACTTCAACAACACATTTTTGTTTAATCCAAAAGGAGTTTCCCTAATTTAAGGTAACAGTTTATCATAACTTCATTCCATTAATTTTACTTCTCCAACACCTAAACTATTTTTATTACAGTATTTTATAACAAAAACAATGTCCTAAATATACTAGGATCTTGTTATGAGATGTATTCGAACTACACTTACACACACCTCCATCTAATGGGTGAAGAACATTATGTATCTTTGGATGGAAAACTAACGCCTCGCGAAACGATAATTGTTCCATTAACTCTTATGGCTTATAATGGTGGCCATTAATATGACACTATAATTATATATGATATATATTATGATTATGTTTCTTTATTCTTCTGTATTTTTAATTCATAGCATTCCTTTATGGTTTCCATTATGGGTAAACACGATAATTTCATTTGAGGAAGTGAAGACTACCACCCCCTCAAAGTGATATATCTTGTTAATGCCATATGTGGGACATATAAAGGATGGAGTTAATGATATTATATAAAATTAAACAATAATTATAATATACGTATTTATAATTATGGTTTAATTCCATTAAAATAATAAATAGAAATTGAAGTAGCGTTTATGCGTACGTACGACTTACTATCTCCATGAACGGTGCATTTCATTTATTATTTCCAAATTTTATCTAGTACTATAAATACATGTATGTAATAGATATATATGATATTTATGATATCTAAATCATGAATATAATTCTGGATATAATTAACTTTTTACCATGTGAACAACTTCTAACAATATGGTGTTCATTTGTGACTCAAGTACCAAATATCAACAAAACGATCATTATTAACAGGAATGATTACATATTGTATATAACACTGTAATAAGTGATATAAAAAGGAATAATAAACATGAAAAGGTTATTAATCAGGTATATTAAAGAACGAACAGGTCAATTCGAACATGAGGTAAGGGAACTTCTTAACCCAATTTACGTTCTTTGGGTTTATCTTCTCATTCTGGTTTATGTCATTATTTAATTATTAATATAATGAATTTTTATTTATTTATACCTTCTTTATGTGTCATTATATTTAATACACATATTAGATATATTTTATTTATAAAATGATCCTTTTAAGGGATTTCATCTCAATCTCTTTTCATTGAGACAAATTTTGTTTTAATACACGACTTTATTTTATATGCTATATAAACACACTTGAATTTTCAAAGGGATTATTTTTCTATGAAGTTTTTTACTAAATGAAAAAATGGAATGTTTCTTTTAACGTAATCAGTGACAATGTCCTTTCCACCATCGCGAGTATTATTTGTTCTTTGGCTTCCTCAACAAGTCGTAATGTTTTTCTTGAAGGAAAATAAATATCATATACTCTTTTATGTATTTTGTTCTTGAAAATGGTTTTGATAATGGGTTTTTATTTAAAATATATTTAAGTTATATGTTGTGATTGCAATGTGGAAATGGTTTATTTACTTTATAATTGTTTTATGTGTTATGATTTTATAATGGTACTTGAACATTTGACCGGTGGTTACCTGATAAACCAAATGGAGGGTGGTGCCATAATAAACCTGGATGGGTTATTACGTTATAAAATCTAATTCATTGGGTATGGAAGTTGTCCATATGGTTATTCCATTTAGTGATATGTGTGGAAGTCGATTGTATGGTTATTCCATTTATGTATGTTTTTGTCTCAAGTTACCTTTATAAGTTATGTGTTCTTTATATGGGTATTATGGTAATTTATTAGTTACAAAATGGTATGTAGTGATATTTTATTCAGTGAAAAGTATTTACTACTTCATAATGTTGAAAATTTTTTCTTATGTTGATGTATTCAGGGTTTACTTGTTATTTAAAAAAACAGTTTTCCTTCTTTGTGTATCCCTTTCTAAGATTTTTATGCTCAACCAATGTTTTTGAAATGTTTTTCACCGAACATAATTAGGAATAGGGTCAAGGATGTGATCATGGAAAAGTCATGCAGTCCAGATCATGGAACTAGACATGACTCTATTTTTCAATTGTTCTTGTTTTTTGAAAGTATGGAATCTTAGTAGAAGTGTCTACTTTGTAATTTTTATTGAAATGAAATGTAATTGTTATGGCCTAATTCTTTAAAACTCTAAACTTGAAAAGTTCCTTAATGTGAATTATTTATTTAATTCAATATTATGTAATGTTTTAAAGATGGGTCTTTATTGTTGGTATCAGAGGTCAGTTTAGATGACTTTAGGAGTTATGTTATCGTTAAATTAATATCCATAAAGTAATTTAGGTTAATATTGAAATCATATAGCATTTAAAGATTACCATGTTGCTTCGCTTATTATTTTTCTATGTTCAGAATTGTTTTCCATATAGGAAACATGGCATCTATGTTGGGATGCCATCAGGAGGAAGATAACCTTCCAAATTGGCAACTAGAGATGGTCGAAATCAAGACTAAATATCTTGTTGTAGTGATATCCCAGTTGACTCAGGCTATAAATGGGTTTGGTATCCATGAACGAGATTATGTAGATCTTCCGCAGAAGAACATGTCAATAGTTGAGCATTTCATGAGGTCACATCCCCCATCATTCAGAGGATCCTATGACTCAGTACGAGAAGAAGGGTGGATTAATGCACTTGAGAAAATTTTGGATGTCATGGGTTGATCCGAACATCAAATGGTTAGTCTCACTATTTAACATTTTGAAGGTGAAGCTGATAAGTGGTGGACGATGGTGAAAAATATCAGGGATAGTGAGTAGATAGATGCTCTTGATTAGGATGAAATCGATGGTATGTTTCTTTATATATATTTTCCAAAGGTGGTTTGTCTTAGGATGGAAAAACAATTCCTAGAATTGTGGTAGGATGAAGACTCAATGGCATCTTATGAAGAAAATTTCACTCGACTGGAAAGGTAGGATCCAAATTTCATCCGAGATCATTATAGTATGAAAAATTGATTTTACTCAGTACTAAAGCCGCAATACCGAAGAGAATTTTCCTCTCGTGAGTTCAAAAGTTATGAAAAACTTGTTCGATTGTGTAGATGGTGGAAATGGAGTTTACCGATGATCAGGTGTTCTTTGAAAAACAACAGAACAAGAGATCCAGTTGGAAGGAAGAGGGAATGAATTCATCAAAGAAGCCTGGAGGTAAGAAAATTATATATCCAACATGTGATAATTTTGGTAAAATGTATCATGGAGAATGTTTATAGATGTTTGGAAAGTTCTTCTGGTTTGGTATGTCTGGTCATATTTCCTGTAACTATAAAGATGATGATCAAGCAGGCAGTGAAAAGTACTCGGTAAGATGTTTTAAGTTTAATGAAATTGGCTATTATGAAAATGAGTGTCTAGAGAAGAACTGAACTGAGGGAAAGTAACCAGACTCGAAGCATAAAGGGGTGGTGAAATCCATTGCAACTACTTCAGTAGATGTTGGGCCATCAAACATTGTAGTATCAGGTACACTGTTTGTTTGTTCAGATTATGCCAATGTGTTGTTTGATTTAGGTTCTACCCACCCTTTCATTTTGCAGAATATTTCTAATAAATTGGGAATTCCATCTCATGATATGAATATAGAACTTTTGGTAAAACCACCTGGAGTAAATGTTAAGACAAAAAAAACATAAGAACCTTTCTATCCTTCTGTGTGGAAAGAATCTACCTATAAACCTTATTGTTTTTCCTCTAGTAGAGTTTGAGGTTATTTTGGGCATGGATTGGATTTCTCTTTATCTTTCTTTGTTTGACTGGAATTATAATGAGTTTTCATTTAAGAATGAGTTACAGTTTCTGTACAAGAATGAACCCTTGATTTTGATAACATATCAAGAAGCTAAAAAAACTAGTAAAAGATGGAAATGATTGTTACCTTGAACATATTTTTGAAAACAAAAGAACTATTCCTAAAAATGTTGTGCTGATGTTAAATGAGTATCTTGATGTTTTTCTTTGGGAGTTTCTTGGTATTATACCTGATTGGGAAGTTGAATTTACTTTTGATTATTTTTTGAGGCTAATCCAATTTCAAAACCCCCTTATCTAATGAACCAACTTAAACATTTAGTGTTAAAGAAACAACTATATGAGTTATTAGATAAATGTTTCATTAGACCTAGAACATTACCATGGGGTTCTCCTATCTTTTTTGATAAAAAAATATAGTTCAATCGGACATTTCATTGATTATAGAGCTTTGAATAACATCACTATTAAGAAAAAGTTTACATTTACTCATATCGATGATTTTTTTTATAATCTCCAACGATCACAGTATTTTTAGAAGATTGAATTGAGATCATTGTACCATCAGTTGAAAGTAATGGAAGTATACATTCAGAAGATCACATTTCATACTAGATTTGACCATTATGAATTTGTAGTTATTATATCTGGTTTAACAAATTCACCTTCTATATTCATTGATCTTATGAATATAATTTTCCATGAGTTCTTGGACAAGTTTGTGGTTGTGTACATTGATGATATTTTGGTTTATTTTAAAAGTAATGAGCAACATGAAAGTCATTTACATGGTTTATTGCAAACCATTAAATAAAAGAAACTATTTAGGAAATTCAGCCAGTGTGAGTTTTGGTTACAACAAATTTCATTCCTTGGTCACATTGTTTTAAAAAATGGAAAAACTGTTGATCCTTATAAAACAAATGTTGTTGAAGAATTGCTATGTCCCAAAAATATATCCAAAATTCATAGTGTTCTTGGTTTGGAAAGTTATTACTGGTGTTATTTAGAGAAATTTTCATGGTTATCAAGTCTAGTGACTATGTTAGCTCGAAAATGTGTTACGTTCATTTGGAAAAAAGAATGTGATGATTTTTTTAAGAAATTGAAAAGAAGATTTGTGAGTGCTCCATTTTTGGCACTGCCATCCCGAAATGGTGAGTTTGTTATTTATAGTGATGCTTCATTGAAAGGACATGGATGTGTCCTTATGCAGAATGATCAGTTAATTGCTTATGATTCACGTCAGTTGAAACCTCATGAGTCAAATTACACTATACATGATTCGGAATTATATTCTGTTTTTTTTCTATAAATATTCAGAGTCATCATTTTTATGTTGTAGAATGTGAAATATATACTGACCAAAAATGTTAAATGTACATATTCACTTCGAAAAAATTGAACATGAGACAGAGGAGATGGTCGGAATAAATGAAGGATTATTATTTCATGACCATTTACCATCTAGGAAAGGCAAATAAAGTGGCTGATTCTTCGAGACGAAAAAGTAATGCTCCATTAACCATGATATATTTGGAACGAGATCCTTTGGTTTTTTATTTGATGAAAATTGTCATAGAAGTTGTTGGTGCAAGAAATTCATTAGTTTTTTTTCAAGTTTCAGTAAAATCATCTCTATCAGACAGAATTAATCAATTTCAAAAAGAAGATACTGAGTTGCAGAAAAGGGTAGAGTTGGTTAAGAATGGTATGTTCCCAAACATTAACATCGATAATGATTGTTTTTTGAGGTTTAGGAAGATATTATGTGTTCCTTGAGATTGAAGGATGAAGAATGAGTTGTTATGTGGAGATCATAGTTCTCCATTTTGAGTTCATCATGGTAGTACTAAGATGTACAGAGATATTGGGGTGTATTACTGGTTGGATGGAATGAAAAGAGATATTGATGATTTAACTGGGAAGTGTTTGACTTGTCAGTAGGTTAAATCAGAGTGGATGTTACCGAAATGTATTTTTCAGACTTTACTGGTGCCGGAGTTGAAATGTGAAAATATATTCATGGACTTTGTTGTGGGATTACCGAAGAAATATTGATGTAATAATGAAACCTGGGTTATAGTTGATCAATTGACTAAATATTCTCATTTCCGTTCTATTCATGATACTTTGTCTCTAGATCAAATTTCTCGGTTTTATGTTAATGAGATAGTCAGGATGCATGGAGTTCCATTCTCCATTGTATCTGATCGTGATCTCAGGTTTACTTCTAACTTTTGGAAAGGCCTTCAGAAGTCATTGGGTATTGAATTAAATTTTATTACAGCTTTTCATCCTCAATAAGATGGGTATTCAAAACGAACTATTCAGACCTTGGAAGATATGCTACGTGCTTGTTCACTGGATTACCAGGGATGTTGGAACCAACATATTTCTTCGGTTGAATTTTCTTATAATTATAGTTTTCATTCCAGTATACAGATGGATCCATTTGAGGCATTATAAGGAAAGTGTTGTTAAACTCCAACATTTTGGGATGAAGTAGTTAAAAGGAAGATGATGGGACCATAATTTTTAGAGGAGATAGAAGAAAAAATTATGTTGATTCAGAAGAACAAGAGAACAGCTCGGAGCAGACAGAATAGTTATGTTGATAACTGAATGAAAGATATCTCTTTGGAGGTAGGTGAACATGTATTTCTCAAGGTATCCATTGGGAAAATTGTGATATGTTATGGTATGAAGTGAATGTTGAGTTTGAGGTTCATTGGACCTTATGAAATCCTGGAGAAAGATGGATATGTTGCATACAAAGTGGATTTAACTCCATTTTTATCTTAAGTGCACAATGTTTTTCATGTTTCGATATTGAGAAAGTATATACCAAATTTATCTCATGTTTTGAGCCGAGTGGTAGTTCATTAGGATTATAATCTCTCTTATGAGGAACAACCTATCCAGATTCTTGACTGAAGAGAGCAAGTGTTGTGGTATAAGATAATTCTCCAGGATAGGGTTTTGTGTAAAAACCATGTGGATTAAGAGGCAACATGGTAATCTAAAAATAACTTGAGGGATAAATACCCCCACAAATTTTGATAATTGAATAAAAATTGCGAAGACAAAATTTCTAAAAGGGGAGAAGGATGTAACATCCTAGGTAAATAAAGAATAAGTTATTTTCGTAGTTATTAATATTTTTTAATTAATTATTAATTTTACATTGTAAGGGTTTCTATGTTCGATAGCGTATCTGATACGCAACAATGTGTTTCTTTGAAATCATACATTGCACACTAATAATATAATATTATTATTTTATATATAAGTTAACTCCTAGCAATTTTATTGTTGGGAATGAATAAAACTAACTACAATATTATTATACATGTTTGGTAATTGGATTTACATTTATCCAATAAATGATGGAGGCTTAAAATATAAATGAATATATTTTTCAGAAAAATTTACATTAAATGGTCAATTTAAAATTTTTTAATGGAGAATCCTGATTAAATCTTGTTTTGGTCACATTAATAAATTCTATTTGACCAAATAAAATCATTCTTTACAATGGGGATATAAAAATTTACTTTCTCTAATTATATGGAATTTTTCCGATAAATTTCATTTTTTAATGATTACTGAAAAGTATGGTATTTTAATTGAAAACTTCATTTTAATCTAATTTATTTATATGGATAGATTCCCCTTTTAATTGGTTTTATATTGTAATTATTATATATTTTTTCCATTTAATCCAATGATGGTTATTGTACTTAATTTTAATTTGAATTTGGACGTAAATAAGTGTCAATATTTTGATAGTTATTGTTTCATAAAAACACTATTTTTTTAACAATGGGAATTATTTTTAATTAAAGAATGAAAATTCTATGATTAAAATTGGGTAAAATAGACATCATTTTTGAATTCAGACTATCAAATATTTCTTAGGCGGAATTTTTGTTATTTTTCTGAAAAACATCAATTTTTGATGACCACTGAAACCTCTTAGTAGTAGTTAAAAAATAGAATTTTTCATTTAAATGAAATTTTACCACTTTTGTGAATTGAATTTAAAATATCCATCATATATGGTTGTTATTATAATGAAAAATTTGGTTC
Organism: Viscum album; assembly: GCA_963277665.1. Taxonomy (NCBI): domain Eukaryota; kingdom Viridiplantae; phylum Streptophyta; class Magnoliopsida; order Santalales; family Viscaceae; genus Viscum; species Viscum album. The sequence continues at coordinate 1,509,792,312 of OY728127.1, read as the reverse complement.
AATAATATAAAAATAATTTTTGGGGATTTGTTACTTTTGTCTTTTATTTAACACGGTTAAAGGTAAATAGGGTAATTGAAGGTAAAAAAATATTATAAAAATATAAAATTATCTTAACACTTGTCCTAACAATATATTTTGAGTCCCTTATGACCATGGGAATAATTGTGCCGATTTTGGGACCCCATGGAGTCACATGGTGTTATGATGACACTTTAGATTAATTAACTTAAAGTAAAGAAAAAAATGTCATTAACAAATATATTTTAGTAAATTAATTTTTACATGGGGTTATAAAAGTTATAATTTAGGAAATTAATATTAATTAGAAATTTAAATTTATTTCCTAAATTATGGTATTTGTTTTATAATTTTTAGTCATCAAATAAATTAAATTATATATGACACAATAATGATGCAGTAATTACAACATTAATATATGATTTAAATAAATAAGTTTATAAATATAAAAATAACATCTAAACATTTCCAATTCTTGTTGGGTGATTTTATTTGGACCACGAGTCATCTTATATTCATATTTATTGAATTTTGGATCATTATAAACTGAATATTGGTTTATAATAAAATAATATTTGCAAACATTCTTAAAGAGCCCCTCCCCTACCTTATAAAAGGACACCACTTCTAACCAATTCCTCACACCTATCAAGCATTTTGGCTCATCCAAAAACTATCCAATTAAGCTCCATACATCATTATATTCCACATAGAAGACTTAACTTAGATATAAGGCACTCCAACCAACAATTTTGGTTCAAACCAAAGGGAGTTTCCCAAAATTAAAGGTAACTGTTTATCTTAACTTCTTTTATTTTATTTTAATGATCCAACCCCTAAACTATTTTTATTGCTTTATTTCAAAGAAACACCATTATGATAAATATACTAGGGTGTTTTTATGAGATGTATTCTAACTACACTTACACACACTTTTATCAAATGGGTGAAAACATACTATTTCTTTGGAGGGAAAACTAACACCTCACGAATCGATGATTGTTCGGTTATCTTCTACCGACTATCATGGTGTCCATTAAGATGAAAATATATTTATATATGATATATATTATGTTTTTTTTGTATGCTTATATATTACTCTTTTATAGCAAACTTTTAGGGTTTCCATTATGGGTAAACACAGTAATATCATTTGAGGATGTGCGGACTACCGCCCCCTCAAAGTGATATGACACGTTAATTCCATATGTGGGGTGTATAAAGGATGGTGTTAATTATATTATATGATATTAGACATTAATTATAATATTACTATGTATAATTATGTATTAATTCCTTTAAAAAAAAGAAATATAAATGGAAGTAGTTTTCATGTGTACGTACGACTTACCGTCTCCATGAACGGTGCTTTTCATTTCCTAACTCCAAATGTTATGTACTATTATAAATACATTCATATACTAGATATATATGGTATATTTGACATCTAAATCATGAATATAATTATGGATATAATGATATTTTGTCCATGTGAACAACGTGTACTATAATGTGTTCATTTCTGACTCGAGTACCAAATATCGAAAAAATGAAAATTATTAACTTGAATGATTACATCATATTTATGACATTGTAATAAGTGACAGAAAAACGTAATAATAAACATGAAAAAGGTTCTCAAGCAAGTATAAATTTACTTTAGTTTATTATTCATGAAATTAATGAATGAACGGGTCATGTCGGACATGAGGAAATGGAACTTTTTATCCCAATTTCCATTCTTTGGGTTGATATTCTCTTTCTTTTTTATGTAATTTTTTGATTATGTGAGAAATGAATTTTTATATACTTATACTTGCATTATTGGTTCTTATATTTAAAAGACATAATAGATCTATTTTATTTACATAATGATCTTGGTAAGGGACTTCAACTCAATATTCTTTTATTGAGGCATATTTTGTTTTAATACACTTCTTTCATGTATACGCTATATAAACACTCTGGACTTTTCAAAGTGAATATTTTACTATGAAGCATTTTACTAAACAAAAAAAGTGAATTTAAATTTTAATGTAAGCGGTTACAATGACCATTCCACCACTGCAAGTATTATTTATTCTTTTCCTTCCTTAACAAGCAGTAATGTTTTTTGTAAGAAAATATATACCATATACTCTTTTATGTATTTTGATATTGAAAAAGGTTTTGATAATGGATTTTTTATGTCTATATATTTACGTTGTATATTTTTAGTCAAATTTGGACATGTTTTATTTCCTTTATAATAGTTTTATGTGTTATGATTTTATAATGGTACAAGGACATTTGACAGGTGGATACGTGAAAAATCAAATGACGGGTGGTGCCGTGATAAACCAGGACGGGTGGTTACGTTATAAACTCCAATGAATTGGGTATGGAAGTCGGCCGAATGGCTATTTAAATATATTGATAGTTGTGGTAGTCAAACATATGGTTATTCCATTTACATATGTTAATGTGCCAAGTTACCTTTATATGTTATGTGTTTTTTATATGGGTTTTATGGTAATATTTTGCTTACAAAAGGGTAAATAGTGATCTTTTTTTCAATGATGAGTATTTAATAATTCATAAAGGTGAAATGTATAACTTATGTTAAAGTATTCATGGTTTACTTTTTGTTTTAAAAAACTTACAGTTTTCCATCTTTGAGTATCCCTTACAAATATTTTTGTGCTAATCCGAAGATTTTGAAATGTTTTTTCATAGGAAATAATGTAGAATAGGGTCAAGGATGGGATCAAGGAAAATTCATGTTGTCCTAAACATGGAACTAGACATGGATATTTTTTTCAAGAGTTCTCATTTTGTGAAAAAATGGAAACTGATTAGAAGGGTCTACTTTGTATTTTTTTAATGAAATGTAATAGTTATGGAATAATTCTCTAAATCTCTAAACCTAAAAATATCTTTAATATGAAATATTCATTTAATTCATGATTATGTAATGTTATAAGGTTGTGTCATTATTGTATATACATTTAATACCCAATAATGTGGAGAGGTAATAGACAAATTAATAACATTAGTTCGTGAGGCGGCAGTCTTCCGTATACAAAATTGATGATTTTATATACCATTCAATATATGTGGGGGTTTTTTTAGGTATTTACAATAACTATAAAATATAATTATATTCATGATAATAATTTTATTTTTCCATAGTAATTTAATAATAGTATTAGGAGGTCTATGATGAATTTAAATTCAAATGCTAGATAATTGTTTCACCACCTCACCGCATAACCTCATTTGGTTTTCATGAAATAAATTCAATGGATGGATTTATGAAATTACTAGGAGTTATAATATGACATTACTTATATTTTTATGTGATTTTATAATTTTATATCAAAAAAATAAGGGTTTAATGTGTGAAGAATATGGAAGATTGGGTGTCCTTTTATATGTGAGAATTGTGGGCCACAGTTTGTTTTAGAAAAGAAAAAGGTGTATCAATGAATTTCAATAAAAAAATATTATCAAATAATGTATTATATAACAATATTAATTATTGTAAAATTTACTGTATACAATTTAGAGGGTCATTTTAGCGATTAGATTTTTAGTTTAAACACCTGATTAATCTATTTTTAACTTAATAGTGGTCAATAATTTTAAATATTTTGACTATTCATTATTGTATAAAAATATGGTCACCATGTAAGAAAATAAAATTATCCTGATTTCCAATATGGAATCCATTTTGATAATTTTTATTGACAGAATTGTAAAATTTTAATTTATTATTATTTCTATAGATATGTAAAAATAGGGTTTTCATTTAAAAAATGATCAAATATTTAAAATATATTTATATAAAATTCTATATAAATGTGATTAAAATTTATAAAATTGTATTAGTTTATATATAATTTAGTTAAATTAAATTTCTAAAGTATTTAATAGAAAATAAATCTTAATTTAAATTTTAAATAAAAAGGTAGTTCGAAATTAAAATTCAGCAGTGTTTACTATTAAAAAATAAATTAATTTTACATTATAAAATAATTTGTTTCCTAAAATTGAATCTTTTTATTAAAATTTCATTCTCATAAGGAAAATATTTTAATTTTAAATTAATATCCCTAAAGGGATGAGAGAAAAGGATTTCAAATAGAAAATGTTCAAATGTTTACAATGTTTATATTTAAATATTTAATATGAATTTTATTCTAAAGAATTTATTTTTTAAAAGATATAAAAATGATTTATTTTTAACTTTAAAAAATTTAAAATAGTACTTATATTTATATATAATTTATGTGAAATTTAAATATTCAATTAAAAATGTTAATTGTTCACTATTCATCAAAAATTAGAACAATTTATACAAATCCGTCAATTTAATCCAAATATTGAGGTGATATTATAATTTCCAATGTAGAGGATATTTTTCAAACAAAATTTTCTAAAATTCTATACAAATAATTTTTAACTTTGTTCGAAAGGTTTGACCAAACCACCTATTAGAAAAAATAAAATTGTTTATAAAACATTTCTTTTTCAATGAAATTATTCTTATTTTATTACAAGATATCATATATGTATTATATTATTTCATAGTTATTTTAATTAATTCCCACATATTTGATGGTTATTTTATAATGGTATACTAAATCATTGTTCCTTTTTTACTTGGGGATGGGTAATCTATAAGCTATCAAGGAGATTAAATTAAAAAATATTTATTTTGTGCGGTGTTTTAGCTCACTGTTTCATGTCACATAATCTATAGTAATAATATTATTCTTTTTTAATCCAAGGGTGTTACATATATATTTCGAAATAAACTAAAATATAATCAAACCACATTTCCGGTGAAGACCGTCAATCTGTCGTAGAGGTCCCAAAATTTCTAAAAACAGTGAAATCTGTTATCAAGAGCTCTACTTTGAGGGCCTTGTATTGTGGTGTAGTGTTGTATGATACAGTATTTTTGAATATCGAACTACATAGATCCTCTAAATCACAACTTATATTATTCGATAACATCTATATTTAACCTAATACTTATCCAAATCTCATTGTCTCATGAACTCCATTCATGATATAAAAATTCTAATAACATGTCACATAACATTATATAATTTAATCAATTTCCAAATTAGTTATGTATTCAAAAAAATCTACTATACAATATCTTAATATCTCCACTAAATATCCACTCTAAAAAATTATAAAAGCAATCAAATAACCTCTTATGCAAAAAAATATCAAATATTTTCAAAAAATTTATTCATATTAATCAATTAATCCAATTTTTATATATTTATCTAAATATTACAGCTCATTCTATAATTCCAATTAACAAGATATTCATTTTTATTAAATTAAAAATTTATTATGAACGAATAAATTAAAAGATATCATTATACCATAATATAAAACCCCTTTTACAATTTCTTATATTAAAAATTATAATCGTATAAATTTTTAGATAATGTATCAAATTCATTGAACAATACTATATCACAACATCAATCAACTTTTCATGGTTCTATTTATTATAATACATTAAAATATAACCTCTATCATACCATGGTTCTACTGTTTCAATATTTTTTCAGTCTCCCACATTCTGTAATATCTCATATACATAATATATATTCACATTATGAAACAGAATATATAAAAACGAAGGAAAATTTCCAAATAATCATTCAAATACATATTAATCTTTATTTATGGTCAATATACCTATTTTTTAAATGTTTAATAGAAAGTTATTTTAAAAAAACTATCACCACTAACAAAATCAAAATGTGAGAACCCATTGGAAATTTTAGAATTGACATTAAATATATGATCTATAAAACATAATTTTATTCTTGAAGATGACTTAAGAAAACTGAAAATAATATTCATGATATATTTGGATATTATGTGATCTCTATCAAACTCATATATTCTCAAACACCTATTCATTATATTTATCACATGGAAAATGTCTGATAAATTAATCCCTATTTTTAATATATTGAAATCCAATAGATATAAAACAATTGATTCTTATATAGATACATGTTAGTTATATACTCTCCATGTAAGGAAAAACAACATGGGTGAAACAAATCATGTCACTCATCCATGACTATTACTATATATAAAACACATACCTAAAAAGATATTTGTGTCACTTTTTCCTATCTATTATATCCTCTTGGTTCCATTTCCTATTTGATCTTGCAATTATACGACATACAAATCATTACATAGAAAAATCACCATAATAATTATGAAAATATTACAACATGATTATAAACATTAATATCAACAAATTAATTAATTGTTTCAAATTAATTGATCATGGATGGTATCAAATAAAAATATTTACTTTTAATATTATTTAATAACATCATGTAATGGATTTTTATATTATTCAATCACTTCTAGAATACAAATAACATATTGAGTGACATAGAATATCTTTTATATTGTGGTTTATATTGAACTGAAAACACATTTTTATCCTCCTAAAAAAATTTCAAATGCCTCTATTTGGGGAACATATAATGTTATGAATTACATATTATCATAGACAGTAACTTTTATTGATAATCAGTGATTAGGAATTACTCAGTGTCATAGTTTGAGTGGTTAATTATAAATTTATGAAAAAATAGCCATCCTATGTTACTTTTTAATATGATATTACTTTATATTGATTAACAATATACATGTTTTATATTATCCAACTAATGGTAGTACAAAAGTTGAACGACAAATTATTATTATCCCATATAATATAAAAATATACAATTTTTTAAATTACTATTGTTCTTGTTAAATATGTATCATCATATATAACATTTTAAAAAAAATCTACGTGTCAACAATTATATCACATTGTAATGTAAGATCCCATCATTTTATGGAGATGTTTCAGTCTAGAATATGGGTACTTAGTTATAATTTATTAGTATATAATGGTGGGTTGTCGATTTTTTAATCCAGTTAAATAGAGTATTTTTTAAGGAAAATGGGTTGTTCATGGTTGGAGAACAATTTTACCAAAACCTTCCCCAACCACAAGTAAAACACAAAACCCCATACTGAGGGGGACTACATTTTTGGTGAATGGTTCAGAAAACTGTGTGCTCACATAGTAGAAAATTTTCACACCTATTATGATGCACATGGTTTGGGAGCATAGTTTAGTAAATTGTTCACCATTGCTAAGGAAACTGTGTTTGTGGAACTATTTTCCATGATTTTGTATTTTGAAATTCCTATTACCTCAGCACCCACCCCCATTCTTCCCATCCCAGACAAATAATTTAACCCTTGTTTTGGAGGCCCTGGAGTGGATTCCAAGGCCCCATGAACCCCATTCACGATGAATTATATATTTGAATAAAGTATTTTCACCATATCATATATTTATTCTATTTATGATTGGTTTCCTCCCCCTCACATATTTGTATCAAATATAAAACATTTTATTTCATCAACTATATATGGGTTTAGATATACATTTTCATATTACTTATTCTGTTTGATGTTGATATTGGTTTTGGTTCTAGATCACATTCTTCATTATGGAGTTGATCATTCCATTTAAATTTGCGGATTTTTTTTGTGACAGTTCATCATAGATCTGGATGTTTTTGGTCTAAAGATAAATTCTCAAATTCATGATTTTAATTTTATGTATGGAATTATATAATTTCTGTTTCACATTTTTCCAAATTAATATTTAGTTAGATTTAATAATTATCTAATTAATTAATAAATTAATTGTGTTATTTATTGATTAATGGGTATATGATACTGCACAACCAATGGGGTTAAGAAATTATTTAGTAAATGGTAATTTGTAATTAATTGATTAATTTGATGTCTAAGTGATTGATTAATGATAATTAAGGTATGTTTGGATTATCCTTAACGGTTTAATGGTTAATGTGACTAAATTTTAATAAATTACATAGTGGTGACTTTTCATGTTATTCCATGAGAACTAAAGTGATGAAAGTTAATTGATTAAAAACATGAAAATGTAACATTTAATGGAAATGTTTGGAAAGAATATTAAATAATATTATACATGATATATATGAAAAAAAATATTTGTGATATATGTATGTGGGTTATAGACTGATGCTTCAAAGAACATATTTGACCGACTGATATATGTGTGTGTGACATGGAGTGATGCATCAATATACCATATGTCATATAATTGTTTTGGGTAATGAATGAATGCATCAAATACCCACGGGTTTCTAGACATGGCTTTCTATTCGAAAACTTGCTGCATTGTATTTTTATTCTATGTAGCCATGATACAAATTTGATTCAAAATGATTAAAGAAAACCCATTAGTAATGTGATATGTGATATCCCTATGGGATGTTTCAATCTCTGGCATAGGAAAATGTAGGAATTGACAGTTTGGGTTTCATTATGAACAAATGGAATTTATGTGGTTAATTAATGAATAATGAATTGTTGGAACTATTTGTTTTGTTGCTGCATTTTATTGTTTATAAAAATAAATTCAATGTTATTGATTGCACTTCTTTTTTTTTATAGTGTTTTTGGTGTCCTACATATTTTTCATCATACCGTACTTTTGATTCCTACTTGATACCCAAATAGACATCATATTTGTTAGACATGATTAGGGAAATATCGCAATGTTAGATGGATTTGTTGGTATAGATAATGTATATGGGAACTGAACGTGATGTTTGGACCCTCTAAGGGAGTTGTTTTGAAGTTATTATTAATATTTTATTTACAAACATTATATATATATATTTATGGTATTTTGTATCTTCTGTATTGGATTAGAAATTCTACCCCTATTTTGGTCATCATGTGATACGGGTATTATACATGTAATGTTCACTATCATTTTGATTATTTTTTATTTATTTTTTATGTTTTGTTTAATGATAAAGAGGGTATATTATCCCGATATATATATATATATTCCTATATTATTGTTATTAGCCTATAGAGTCAAGGAGGCATTATTGAGGTTATGTAACAAATTGGCTTGGTCTACCATTGCGTGTTACATGGGGTGGGATGTTATATTATGTTATAAGAGGTGTTTATTTTATTTTCTTTTAACTTTATATTTATGAATTATATATTGGGGAATAGGATAAATAAAGACTTATTTAAGTTATAATGAATGGGAGTACGTAAATCTTGTGTGTTGGTAAACCGTGTGAACCCAAGGTGGGATTTTTATCATAGATGAATTTTGATTTATTTAGATGTAATTTCAACAAGAGTGATGAACATTTTTTATGGTGTTATTAATTTGAAATTATTTTTAATTAATTTTTATAATCGAATAAGTGTTTTTTTAAAATTTCTCACTTTATGCTCTCATTATTTTTATGGAAATGCATCATTTAAAGGATTCATTGAAAAAAGTGTTTGGGTACATTATTTTAATGAAAAATGTTTTCGATTCTTGTGAAATTTAAATGAAAGTGGTTCTTGATATGAAATTTAAAATTTTAAATGATGCTAATTAGAGTAAAGGTAACTAACAAAATGGATTACTAATTATATAAATGAAATATGAAAATGATACCCTTATATAATTATTCACTATACGAGGGATGGTTTAATGTAGTGATAACACATCATTTTTTACTGTGTGGAGTGTTATAGAGGGAATGAATTGTTATTTTTTTATACGAGTTACAATTTTTAATGTGTGTTATTTTCTTGTTATATTTACTAAGACGTGTCTTTTTAATTGAGAAATATTCATCCATGATGATGTTTTTTTATTGTATGATGGGAGGACAAGGAAATAAATGATCCACTAGTAGTGTAACCAGAGCCTCTAATAGTTTTTGATGATGAGGACAAAGATACTTTCAATGAGAAATATTATAGACTTATATAGTTTATTGAAAGGAAAAAAGGGTGGGTTTTGAAGAGTATGTCCAACCTAACATGGGTGTTTCAAATGCAACACTCTAGAATATTTAGCGTGGAGGGTAGAACTGATGCAGCTGGGTGTTTTATATAGTCTATCCTGGATTCCCATGAACACATAGAGACTCTTATTGTTTAGAGAGTAAACATTGAGAATTTTATTATATGTGGTCAATAAAAGATATAGTGTGATATACAAAATCTATATGGACTTCTAGAGAATATTATGGGAATTAATTTTAGGATATGTTCACGGAGCACTTTTATCTAGAGTCACATGGGAAGGAGAGGGATGCTGAGTTTATGGTGGTAACCCTGGGGAGCATGTATGCAATGGAATACGAATAAAACATCACATATTTTAATTTTTGTATTCTAAAAATAGTTTTGAATAAGGATTGTAAAGAAAATAAGTTAAATGATGGGATAAATATTGATATAAACTCTCAAGATAATATATTAAGACTAATTTTTTTTCATAGGTGGCTAATCATGATATATTACCTAATGGGAACCCTAAGGATTCTTCTAGTAAAGGGAATGTGGTATCTATTAGATGATAAGGGGGTACGTATTGGGATATTTTTAAACATATCATCACATACATTAAAAGGATGAATAAATATGATTTTATAGTTATAATGACTTGTAACCCAATAAAATACATGAGTGACCTTCCACGGGTGTGGTAGGTGAGGACACATTCATTGATAGATTGCTCGAGAACTAGTAGAGTTTGATGTTGGTGGAAGGATTGGTCATATAAAATGGTTCTTTAGGAAACATTTATTAATCTTATTTATGGAGAACATTGGGGTATGAAACCAACCATCTTGAGGTAACACTGTATGGAACCGGATTCACGAAATTACTTGTTGCCTTCAGATAATAAACATATAAAATTATAATAATGATATAAATTATTTTAATATATATATATATTATAATCATGTTATGAAAATAGGCAATAAATATGTTCAACACATGAATTATATGTTCAATAATCATTCCATTTAATTATCAACTATTATTATTTTAATGAATAGAACTGATTTCACATTCATGTAGAACTGAAAATAGTTATACATTCAACCATATATAAACTTTTTGTAAATTAAATAATTTTATTGATTTCATTCGTAGTAGATTTATGTGGAACTAATTACATTATGATCTTAAACCACCAATATATCATAATTAATTTATGATAAAAGAAGACTTTAAATTTCAATTAGAATGGTATAAGAACCAATTTGGTAATCATTGATCATCCAAATGTATAAAAGAATACCACCATTGTCATCTTTGAAATTTTATTTTAACTAATTATAATTATTATATTAATATAAAAATTTAATTTTAATAACAAAAATTTCTTAGTATTATAATATTTTACAAATAAAATATTAATAAACATTTATAATATTTTGAAAATAAATGATTCAGACCAATATCACTGAAAAGAAAATATTTATATATTTAATTATACAAAAATGTGTTTTGTGAACTCTTTCTCTATTATTATGAGATTAAAATATGAGAAAATTAATTTATCATTGATACAAAAATATTTTATACCCTCATTTAAATCCATGTCACAGAATTGATCAAATTATAATATAAAGACAAATATTATTATCTGATTTATGGGTACCATTTTTTAAATTTAATTATCCTCAATTGTAAATGAAAATTAATGTAAAATTTGTAATCAATGATAATATTTAAAATTACACAAATATTTAAGTAATAATTTCGATTTCGCTTCTATATATGATAAGTTACTACTATACTATTTTTCAAAAGAACAATCCTTGTAAATTCCTTGAGGTGATTTTAATCATTTATTTGAATTTTAAGTGGATAATTAATGAAAAAAATGTTATCATATATCCCATAATATAAAAAAAATTATGTATATAAAAAATTTATTTATTTAGACCCACTGATAAATTTTATAAAACCATTCATGTATTCATGGAAATTCAATATTCAATTTCAAGGATTCCCACATGGAACCATATACTTTCCTTCCGACACCATAGTAATGATTTAATGTAGTGTTACATAGAAATCACATGTCCTAATATTCTATCATCAACATTTTGAGATGATGTAATAAAATTTAATATAATATTTCATATTATTCTTTAACATTTAAAAACAATGAAATTCTCATGATTATTGTAAAATGAATCAGACACTGCCATGAATGTAGAATAATATCATTTTTTGACATTCATGTGATAGAAAACACTGATCTTAAACAACCCATAAAATATATTTCTTTCAATTTAATATATTTAATAACATACACAAAAAACAAAACCAAGTCAAAATAATCCCTAATATTGTATACCGATATTAAAAAATTATTAAATGGATGGGTATTAATATTAGTAAATAAATTATGATAATTAGGGTAATTTATTTATTATAAATCATGTAATAATCAATTAAAATGGAATAACAATGTTCACTAAAAATTGTACTTAATATAAATGATGGATTAACCAGGTTTTGTAAAAATAATTTAATATTACTTTTTACCAATTTTGAAAATTAATTTTATTAAATTAATATATTTTTAAAATAAAAATTTCAAAAATATAATGGGATGATTTTTTTGTGGTTTCATTAAAATGAATCATTTTTTTATATTGTAAAAAAATAAATTCTATATGAAATTCAATTTTTTAAATTATTAATATAAAAAGATTGAAAATTTTTGAACATTTACCTTTTGGAAGCTCTCTTTCTCATTGCAGATGTGGGATTAATTTTAACATAAATTTTACAAGATCAGTTAATTGAATTCCAAAAAAAAGATTAAATTTTTTGTATAATTATAACTTATATTATCTAATAGGGTAAACATAATGTTTAATATAATGAATAGTAAAAATTATTTTCCATGATTAATGTAACAACTAAATTATTGTGGAGATAAAATAAAAATAAATTGGTAAAAATGGAATGAAAAAAATTAATAAATTAATTTTATGGCCATATATTGATCATGTAATTTTAAATAATTTAAAATATTATATTTTAGATCATTTTTCATGTGAATAAATTGTGTCCATATTATTTCTATCAAAAAATTAGAACTCTTCCAACCACCTCAATTATAAAAGGCCACCCCCTATCCTCTCATCTTGACACATTCATTCCTATTTTTAGACATTACCTCCCACAATAACTTCTATACATCTGTCAATTGTTCCTATAAATAATTTATTGGTTATAAATTCATTCTATTTTAACTTTATGTAAAAATGTGGTCAGAGTAGATGTAAAATTACAAAATATTTATTTTATATTTTTCTTATTCTACCCCCAACATAATATATTTCTATTTATTTATAAATAATGAAAAATGAATCTACCAAAAAATAAGATTTTAATTTTTTATGTAAATGACATTCCACCATCCCCAAATCCTTTATATGTTTTACAAAATTAGGATTCAATTGTTTGGAGGACAATCACCTAACAAACTGATGAAATTTTTGTTTCCATTATCACAAATCAAAATTTGGTTTGATGATTGATATAATATATATATATATATATATATATATATTTCATTAACAACATTCATCGAGATGCGGGATGGGATGGGGAACTATCGTGACTATCCTTCCTCGAGATAAAGGGGAGATGATGACCCCCAGTCCCACATCCAATACACCTAGGGGTGGAAACTAACACGAATGGTAGGTGAACATTCACACAAGATGAGAGGGATTGGCATTTTTATATGAAAACATGATCAAGATATAACATATATCAACCTCAAATAACTCAATAACATGTATAAAAGAAGAAAAATTTCATCCTGCAAGAAATTTTAATGTAATACTGATATAAATATAAGGAAAAATACAATGTACCAATTAAAACATAGTAGGGGGACAAAATTTTCCTGAATGATTGAGCTTGTAACATTTAACATAGTCCGAGTAATCTCCCTTGAAACCTAAATAAAAATTTATATACATTGGGTGAGCTTACAATTATACTTAATAGGAAAGCCAAATACACCCATTCACAAGTTGGAGAACCATACTAATGACCCTGTGGTATAACTACAGAAACTCAAAAGCACCTAAAAATTTATACTATCCACCACAACCTCGCCAATAAATGCTCACCAAATAAAAGATGTCTTCTAATGTAGAGTTTTTACCACATTGATATTTTGGAACCCCACACCACTTCCCACTGAATAGCTTCTCATCCCTAATAGAAAACATCCTAATTTGACCACTATATTCCAGAAGACCCATAGTCTGAACCATCCTACCCAAACCTGGGTCACAATTCATAACACATTCATACCTGCACACACTTGGGCCTCAAATCACACGGTATCCCGAAGACACATGGAAATGAACAATGTACCTCATCCTAACCGCATAAACTTAGTCCATGACAACAACCCCTCATTTCTGAAAACAAATGGGACACATCCTAAAGACACATGGAAAACAGTACACCTCTCAGACAACTAGTACCATAGATCTGGTAATAAAACTCAATCCATTATAGCACATCCAAAGAGTATTCAGAAATAAATGCTTAGAAGTGGGAGTATAGCAGAGAAAATTACTAGACAACCATCCACCCACTATGATTTTGGGGATGACAACCTCCCCCCTATAATAATGAGCATGTTAAGCACATAGTTCTCAACAGGTGTGGGGTGCATATAAAAAATATAAGGAACTACAAATTTAGACATATATGAAACAAATAGTCTATCAATTCTATGGGATTCAAAACATTCAACAATGATACACAAAAGAACCTTTTTTCTACCCATAAATTAATATAACACCAAATTTTATGGTCACTTCCATTAGTAGATAAATGAACTCCACTTCTCAATAATCCACAACTCAAAACATACACAAATCCTATTCAATTATATAGTTTTCATTCTGCATTATGAATTCTTTTATTTATTTATTCAATCCCTATAGGGGAAACTACTAAACACACCACAAGGGACAACCACATACCTAGCCATAACATAGTAAGAATAATGATGAAGGTAAAATTTCCCAGAACACACACCCATTTACATAACACCCATTCAATCACCACCACCATCATTATTCAAATTCATTCCATCATGTCCTTTAAGAAAACAAGAAAACCCCCAGTACATCTCATAACAACCACACTTTGAAGCCCAATTGCATAAAAATACCACGCACAAAACACCCATAAATGTCACCATGAGATAAAATTGTCCTACAGAACATCTTCCAAACCACTACCTAGACGCAGTTCCAATGCATAAAATGTTCATCCATTACACAATCAATAAATCTCCCATCCTATATGACCACCACACTACCCATAAAACCCAATACACAAAACCAAACTCCTATTTAAAATACTTCATGACCATTATAGACACAATACTATGAAGAACCACACATAGAACACATCCACACCAAGGTTTATTCACATTTATAAAATAATCATTCTTTAGATTCTCGTGATAAAACATGTGTTATCATAGATACAGTTCGATAAGGGGTAATCATTTTATTTTATCGAATATACATGGTTAACCTATTTCATAATCATATGTTTATTCCTGATGTATAAAATACTAGTATTCACAAGAATTTTAAGCGAAAAAATTGAGATAACCAATGTCTATGATTTTCAAAAGCCATACAACCAAAACCAAAAACTACATTGATCGAGAATAAAATATAAAAAAGTGATCATCATTCATCTTCCCTACCCCTCATTTATTCCATCTTATTATATTAGCAAAATTGGTTTCTTCCGTATTAACAAGGGAACATGTGTACACCCACCTCACACAATTCACATAACTTGGAGGGACAAGGGAATCCCTATATGGAACAACAGATGAGCAAAAAATATCCCTTGCACAAAAACAGGGGTTCGCGCATGCAGAATGAATGCATCTTGAAATAATTGAACATAAAACTACAACACAAATTTAAACCACCTTGGAAAATAATGGTTTAAGGAGCATCGATAGAAAACATACACACACAAGGATTAGAGGAGGTCAGTAGAGAAGAGACAGATACAATAACAATTGACAAGAGACGGTTTCAATGGCTCTTGATGTCAGATCATTGTAATGACCATGAAGACTGACTAATACAATTTCCCAAAGCATAAGGATATTATAGGTATAAATAATATACTTTCAAAAACATTTTCAATTTACCCAAATAATTCTTTAAACTCGATTTAAATCATATAAAACAAAAGAGGTGGAAAATTGGAAAAACTAAGAAAATATGGATATGACTCACCAACGGGTGAGTCAATGACATGAGTAAATGGTTTTGATTCACTAATACCAGACACACTACCATGAGTCACCCACAAGAGTCACCTACATGACCCACTGGCACAACTCACTAAAACCAGACCTACTGATGCCCAATCTACCAATGCCTCGACCAACTGATGACTCAACCAAATAACACTTCATCCTACCCATGCCCTAATATACCGATTCCCTGAGTCACTATCCTTGACCTAATATTGTGAGATACTGATTCAACTTAAACATTTTGAGCTACTACTGTGACACAACGACTCATGACTCACTGATGTAAAAATTGTAAATTTGGAAAACTCTGGAAATGAGCGATCGTTACCTCCCAGAACACCCCAATGAGTAGATTTTAACAATGTAATGGCATGTAGAGGACCTTTAAATTAAATAATATACCTCTCAAACTACTCAAATCCTTGAGAATTCAAAACCAAGCCCATAATAATGATTGTTCCGAACAACCGCCTCATAGGATACAACTCCAGGATAAACTACCATGTATTGTTAGAATGTTGGAGTGAATCATCAAAATCAAGGAAAACCACCTCCCACATCAGCATAATAAAACATCAACATGATACAATACACAAGAACCAACTATCCCGACACATGATTTAGTTAATTCCTTCCTCCATGTAAAAATACTATCAGCACTGGGTGGCACATACATGCCCAAATAGGTTCAATCACATAATATTTAATGTGTCCTGATAAGTAATTGGGTCCTCACCAATTAATGGTTAGGAAAATATCACATATTTTGGAATTATCAATCAAATCATTTTAGAAACAAGGATCAGGTATTTCATCATTAGAAAAACAGAAAAAAAAAAGTCAAATCAACTCTGGGTACCAAACACAAATATGAATCTCTCATTCCCAAGTACTACCGTCTAGGCCACCATGTCTGCACAACTCTCGATTCAATGGAATGGTCTGTCCACCAATCACCTTCTTCTAATGGTCCATGATTACCACTGGTCGATGAATGAAATTCTCAACATCCTCAATATCTAGCTCTCCCAAGTTAATGACATGGGAGTCATCAGGATGATACCAACAAACCAGGGGGACATGAATGATGTCTTGGATCCTCCTCAAGTGTGGTTTCAATACAAAATATTATTCCACCTCTCCAAATATACCCAATAACTCTATGGGTCCAATGAACCTATGAGAAATATTACTCCCTCTTGTAGTCCTCATTTTCCCATGTTGAGGGGAAACCATCAAAAACATGTGGGACCCAATGTAGCACCCCAGGTAAATAAAGAATATGACATTTTCATATTTATCCATATTTGTGAATAAAATATTGATATGACTTTAAAGGGGACTCTATGCTCGATGGCGTACCCAACACGCAACAACGAGTTTCTTGGGAATCTTACTTTGCACTCTAATGATAAAATAATATTATTTTAAATGGTAGTTAACATGTAGCCGTTGTAGTGGAGGGAATGGATATATATAACTAAAATATGATTATATATGTTTTTAAATGTTTTTACATTTATACAATAAAAGATAAAGGCTTAAAATACGGAAAGAATTCAATTTTAGGCGTATATGCCCTAGTTTTCCCTAAAGGTTCACTTGTCGCCTTATGATGGTGAACCGTCATTAAATATAGATTTGATCACCCTTATACATTATTTTGGACCAAATAAAACTCTTATTAAGAATCGGGACATCAAATTTTACTTTGTGTAATTTTTTTGGTATTTTTCCGATAAAGTTTATTTTTTAATGAATAGTGTAAAATGTTCTGTTTTAATTCAAAACCTCTTTTTAATCTAATTTATTTATATGATTATATAATATTTTTAATTGTCTTTAAAGTGAAATTAGAAAATATTTTTACCATTAAATCCAATAGTGGTCGTTGGAATTAATTTCACTTTGAAATCGGACTTAAACTAGTGTCAATCTTTTGATACTTATTGTTTCATAAAAACACGCTATTTGTCATGACAGTGGGAATTAATTATTAAAATAATTAATGTGACTTATATGTTTTGAATTTTTTAAAACAAACTTCCTTTCTGAATTCAGAATATCAAATATATCTTAGGGTTAATTTCTGGGATTTTTCTAAAAAACTTCAATTTTTGATGAATAGTGAAACCACTAAGTGGTACATATAAAAACTGATTTTTCCATTTAAATGGAATTTTGCCATCTTTGTGTTTTGAATTTCAATAATCCGACATACATGGTTGTCATTAAGAAGTAAAATGTGGTTCATTGGGATAAAAATATTTTTTTGGTGAATAGTAACTTATTATGTTTTTAATCGCGATTAGTGGTAATTAGTGTAGTTTAAGGTAAAAATGATATTATAAGAATGTGAAAACACCATGAAAATTGTCCTACACCTATTGGGTGAGTCTTGGACGACCAAGAAAAGCCATGGGCCAACTTGGGGACCCCATGGAGCCACATTAGTTGGAAAATGACAATAATATATTTTTATTTAATGTTAATATTAAATTGACACAAACATGAGTTGTTTTACTAAAACAGTTTTTAAGTAGGGTTACACAAGTCCAAATTTTGATTATAAATAGTCATTGGAAATATAAATAGATTTCCTACATCATAGATTTTTTTATATAATTTTTAGACATTAAATAAATTAAATTATTTATGACATAATAATGATGCAGTGATGACATCATTATTTGACGATTTAAATAAAATGGAAAGATAATGTAAAATCTATGAACTACACATGTACAAAACTTATTGGATGGGTGTATTTCGAACCCGTATAACCTTATCCACGAATTATGTCAATGTGGTACCTTTTAAAACCGAAACACATTTTCAAATAAAGTAATATTTCTTACTTTCCAAAAGTGCCCCTCCCCTTCTCTTATAAAAGGCCCCCACCACTACCTCATTTCACACACTCCTCATGCCTTTGGCTCGGCCAAACCCTACCCATTTACTCTATCCACATACCTCTACTAATCCTAGAGGATTCCCTTTGGGCATAATCCTTTCAAAGAAAGCCTTTAGGCTCAAATCAAAAGGAGTTACACCTTTAAAGGTAATTCATTTTCTCATGTTCATTTGTTTAATTTTCTTCTCCAACCCCCTAAACTCTTTTTATTTATTTATTTTGTAACAAAACAAGTATCATAAATATACTAGGATGTTGTTATAACATTTATTCGAGCTACACTCTCACACAACTACATCAAATGGTTAAAGAACATACGGTTTCCGTGGATGGCGAAATTCTGCCTCCCGAAACGATGATTGTTCAATACTCATCTAACACCTTCAAAGGTGGCCATTATGATGTCACTATTTTTATATATGATATATAATATTTTTATGTTTTCCTTAAGCTTCTGTTTTTTTTCATTTTGGGCATACCTTTATGGTTTCCATTATGGGTAAACGCGATATCTTCATTTATGGAAGTGCGGACTACCGCCCCCTCAAAGTGATTTGATTCGTTAAATACCATATGTGGGACGTATAAAAGATGGAACTATGATATTATATATGATATTATACTGGAATTATAATATACCTTTATATCATTATAATTCCATTCTATAAAATAAGAAATAGAAATGAAAGTAGCGTTCATGCGTACATACGGCTTACCGTCTCCATGAACGGTGCATTTCATTTCTTACCTCTAAATGATTATGTAATGTTATAAATTCATGCATGTACTGGATATATATGACATATATTATATCTAAATCATGAATACAATACTGGATATAATAAACATTTGGCCACACGAACAACATGTAATTGTAAGAAGTCCACTTTCGACTTAAGAACCAAATATCGACAAAACAATCATTATTAACTTAACGATTACATATTGTTTATAACATGGTAATAAGTGATATAAAAGGAATAATGAAATTGAAAAAGGTTCTTAAGGAAGTATAAATTAACTCAAGTTTATTATTCAGGAGATTAAAGAACGACCGAGTCAAGTCGGACCCGAGGTAAGGGATCCTACACCTCTCTTTTTTTAAGTACACACTTTTATGTCATTCCTTTTAAAGCTCATCTTTCTTGTTATTGGGATGATCTGTTATATTAAAATTACTGTAATTTTTATGTGATGAGAGGCCCTATTCTCTCTCATCAATCCATTTTGGAAGTTTTAAGTGGCGCCGTTAGGCTGCCGAACTTTCGTAAGAGATCTAACCCCTCTCTTTCTTTTTAAGTACTCCCCTTTATGTCACTTCTTTTAAGCTCCTCTTTGTAATGTTGGGGGATGTTATTTTATTTTCCTCTTTCTGTACATTTTATTTTAAGGTGATGAGATACCCTATTTGATCTCATCAATCCATATTCGGATGTTTTATGTGGCGCCGTTAGGCTGCCGAGTTTTCGTAATGGATTTTTCATCTCACATTTATTCCTGTGAGATTTATGCTACATTTGCCACAAATTCCATTGAGAGACGTATGTACTTCCCATTATTCTAATCATTGTGTAATATACTTTCGTTTATGAGTATTTACATCAATGATCTATTGTCCTTCTTTCATGGGGTGTATGTCTTGAAAGATACCCAAATCGGTAAGGGAACCTTTCACCCTCCTCTTTTTTAAAAAGACTTCTTTTGTTGGGTCTTTTAATTTACATATTTTTATGTTGGGATATGTTCTCATATATCCTTATTGATGTAAATTTTATGTCCAAGTGATGAGATACACTTTTTATCTCTCATCAACTCATTTTGATGTGACGCCGTTAGGCTGTCAAGGGAACTTTTTGACCCAATTTCGGTTTCTTTGGGTTCAACATGTAGTCATTGAATATGTCATCCATTGAATATGTGTGAATGACCTTTTATTGTTTTACAGTTAATATCCACTTATATTGTGTGTATTTATATTTTTCACACATATTTTTGAGATTGATTTGTCCTTAATTTAAGGATACCTTATTTATAAGGGATTTCATCACATTTGACATTTCTATTGAGGGTTCATTGTTGTTATGCACCAATTCACTCTTATATGGTGTATATACTGTCCTTTGGAGTATTATATCATGAATCCATTTATTCTCATGATATTATAAAGTTCTGACTAAATGTTATTCCTCAATTATTGTATTCAAGTGTCTCTAATTTTGTTAAACCCCCTTTATCCAAAATATCGTTTTAAATGTTTTAATTATTTTTTCTTATTAATATCCATGTTTTCAAAGTGGTTTTAAGGATTTATTTATATGGATATTAATGGTTTAATATTTTAAGCTTCAAGGTGGTATGGGACACTTTGATTCAAAAATCTCTTTATAAAATGTATTAAATGGTTTTGGAAATGGTTTCTTTTTGAATGGATTCAATATTTCAACATACAAAAATGTTATATTATGATTGAAATGTGGAAATGTTATGTTTCCTTTATGCATGTTTTATGTGACACATTAATGTTATGGTTCATGGTCATTGATATGAAAACGGGTGGTTCCGTGATAAACTAAGGGCGAGTGAGCCCGTTATAGCTCTCCAATGCATTGGGTAATGCGAAGGAGTGAAACGTTAAGGTTTCTCCGAAGAGATTTAGGGAATATACTGTGATGGGTATTCCAAACGTAACCAAGAGGGTTACTCCCCACGTTAGAATGTTATGAATGCCTCAAGTTACCTTTATGTCTTATGTTTTCTATGATTTATTCATGGTTTGATGAGGTATGTTAAAGTGCCTATGTTTAATGGGTAAAGTATGATTTCATTCTCATGTATATATGAACTCATGTTTCCTTTCCATATTTTTATAACCCTTACTGAGATTTTTATGCTCATCCCATGTTTTTGAAATGTTTTTCACAGGTCAAGGGAAAGGTACATGATGTGATGATAGTGTCAAGGATGTGTCAAGAAAGAAGCTGTGTTATATTTTAAATATGTTTCCGTTGATAGGAAGAATGAATACTGTCTTTTATGTAACCACTTTGTTTAAATGTGGAATGTAATGCAAGTTTCATGATCTAATTCTCTAAAACTCTAAACCTGAAAAGATCCTCAATGTGTAATCTTGTAATAACTCAATATTAAGTAAGGTTTAAGGCTGGGGCCTTATAGTTGGTATCAAAGGTCGGTTTAGATAACTTTAGAGGTTAGGGTATTCTTTAAGCATAAATGGCATTACCATAATGGTTAGGATTTCAGAAAGAGTCCTAGTTTTAGATAAATTGAATGAGTAAGTATATCTTAGTGTTTATCTTACTCATTAGTACATGATGGTTTTTTGATATACTCACACTGACCTTTTTGGTTTTAGTAAATGGCTGGATCTAGCAGGCACCAAAGTAACAGTGGATGTGAAGGAAACTGTGACAGTTTTTTGAGCAAGCAACTGAATGATATTGGAGCTGCAATGAGAACTCTTGTGATTATCCTCAACCAACTATCTGGAGTCATGATTGACCACCTAAACCATGGAGATTTCTCTAAGACGTCATATATGAAAGAAACAAATCCCTACGAAAGTACAGCTAATAATCATAAAGGTAAGTGTGTTCAAAAACCTATGTGTCCAAGATGTGGAAAGAAACACCTAGGAAATGTTTCAAAGGGACAGAAATATGCTATAGATGTGGAAATGAAGGTCATAAAGCAAAAACCTGCCATGGAAAAAGGAATCATCCAGTTGACTCGAGGAGAGGGAAGGAAGATCATTCTGATGGATCAGTTGAATGTTTTAAATGTGGTGTGCATGGTCATTATGCAAACACATGTCCTATGAAGAAGTTTCGTGAATGGGGTCACCAAGAGCGTACCCATATTCGTTTACCAATACCTAATGCCATTCCGATTGAGGATGAAGAAACTGACAATGACCAATCAAAGGTATGTACTATTTCATGACTATTGTTTTCCTATTTTGGAATCTTAGGATATGATTCATGATTTTGTTTTTAGGAAAGAGGTATTTCGGAATAAGTTGGAAAGGAATGGATAATGGATCATGAAGAATGTTGAATGAGTAAGATGTCAACATATAAGGGCTTCAAGAGTTATGGTGAAATTCTTAAGAGTATTAAGTCTCTTTTGATGATGGGGTTACATTAGAAGACTTTTTATATTATGTGTAACCCTGATGTTTAATATATGCAAATTTTATTCAAGTAATAGTTATATTTTCTTTTGTGGACATAGTTATAAAGAACCATTTGGGTTTATATGATCCTTACTTTTGAGGTAATTATGGGTTATTATATGATATGCTGGAAAATGAAAAGCATGGGATATACTTGAGGTTAAAATATGTTATGATCATTTTTGATAATTTTATCTCTTTTGGGGAATGTTTTAAAATTATATAGTTTTGGAAAAAGGACAACATGCAGACCGTGTGACAACCCGTCGCGTCGGACAAAGCTGCGGGAATCGAACCCACAACCAAAGTGCGATTGGTATTTATCGCCTACCACTGGACTACGTGAATTCCCTGGTTAGTTTGACTGATTCTTTTTAGTTATATGATTTTATGAATTAAGAGTAAGTTTATTTTGGGTTATTTATGAAAATGATTAACCTATCATAGGGGATATGTGATTAGGTTAATTACTTTTCAATACGAGACTTTAGGAGAAACTAATGTTGTTTGGAGATAAATGTTACGATTTAACATGGAAGACTATGAGACTAAATCCTTGAAATATTTGGGTTTCAATCTTAGTTTGGTTTAATTTGAAGAATTTTATGGAAAAATTTATTATAGAATGGTCCTCGTTGAACTTTGGGTTTTGTTGGACAAATTTTGGAGGTTAAGAATAGATTTTCTTTTTATAAAGGGTTATCCTTTTCTGGATTATCTGATCTTGTACTAACCTTTTGGTTTTGGTTTTGGTTAAAGACTAAAGAAATGGGAAGTATATAGTTATATTTTGTGGATTAGGTGATTCTCTAGAAGTTGATTATAGTACTCTTAATGCGAACAAGTCTCCGTAAATACTCGTCTTTTGGAAAAAATATGAGTTTGATTAAGGAATCTAGTAAAAGTTGAAAGTCAACATGATAAGTGATTATGTTTCCTTATGAATAAATTCCTCAATAAAAAGTAACTTAAAACAAAAATGTTGTCTATTAACTTTTCCTACTGGGGAACCCAACACCGTTTAACCCATCACAAGTTTGTGATTTTCTCATTGTTAACTTTCTCCTAAACATGTTTTATATCACTCTCCATCAGAACATGACCCTATGTTTTCTCCTCCATGTCCATGTTTTCCTACATGGAGTCTTAGTATGTGTTAACTCAGGTGACCTTTGTACTTATCTTCCTTTATTATAATGTGGTTGTTTTTACTGACTCTTGTTCTGATGTGGGACTTTCAAGGATATTTCCAAGTGCAAATTTAGAATTGCGAGGACGCAATTCCCAAAAGGGGGGAAGGATGTAACACCCCAGGTAAATAAATAATATTACATTTTCATATTTATCCATATTTGTGAATAAAATATGGATATGACTTTAAAGGGGACTCTATGCTCGATGGCGTACCCAACACGCAACAACGAGTTTCTTGGGAATCTTACGTTGCACTCTAATGATAAAATAATATTATTTTAAATGGTAGTTAACATGTAGCCGTTGTAATGGCGGGAATGGATAGAAATAACTAAAATATTATTATATATGTTTTTAAATGTTTTTACATTTATACAAAAAAAGATAAAGGCTTAAAATACGGAAGGAATTCAATTTTAGGCGTATATGCCCTAGTTTTCCCTAAAGTTTCACTTGTCGCCTTATAATGGCGAACCGTCATTAAATATAGTTTTGATCACTCTTATACATTATTTTGGACCAAATAAAACTCTTATTAAGAATCGGGACATCAAATTTTACTTTGTGTAATTTTTTGGTATTTTTCCGATAAAGTTCATTTTTTAATGAATAGTGTAAAATGTTGTGTTTTAATTCAAAACCTCTTTTTAATCTAATTTATTTATATGATTAGATAATATTTTGAATTGGTTTTAAAGTGAAATTAGAAAATATTTTTACCATTAAATCCAATAGTGGTCGTTGGAATTAATTTCACTTTGAAATCGGACTTAAACTAGTGTCAATCTTTTGATACTTATTGTTTCATAAAAACATGCTATTTGTCATGACATCGGGAATTAATTATTAAAATAATTAATGTGAATTATATGTTTTTAATTTTGTAAAATTAACTTCATTTTTTAATTCAGAATATCAAATATATCTTAGGGTGAATTTTTGGGATTTTTCTAAAAAACTTCAATTTTTGATGAATAGTGAAACCACTAAGTGGTACTTATAAAAACTGATTTTTCCGTTTAAATGGAATTTTTCCATCTTTGTGTTTTGAATTTCAAAAATCCGACATACATGGTTTTCATTAAGAAGTAAAATTTGGTTCAATGGGATAAAAATATTTTTTTGGTGAATAGTAACTTATTAAGTTTTTAATCGCGATTAGTGGTAATTAGTGTAGTTTAAGGTAAAAATGATATTATAAGAATGTGAAGACACCATGACACTTGTCCTACACCTATTGGGTGAGTCATGGACGACTATGAAAAGCCATGGGCCAACTTGGGTACCCCATGGAGCCACATTAGTTGGAAAATGACAATAATATATTTTTATTTAATGTTAAAATTAAATTGACACAAACATGAGTTGTTTTACTAAAACAGTTCTTAAGTAGGGTTACAGAAGTCCAAATTTTGATTATAAATAGTCATTGGAAAAATAAAAATATTTCCTACATCATAGTATTTTTTTTATAATTTTTAGACATTAAATAAATTAAATTATTTATGACATAATAATGATGCAGTGATGACATCATTATTTGACGATTTAAATAAAATTGAAAGATAATGTAAAATCTATGAACTACACATGTCCAAAACATATTGGATGGGTGGATTTAGAACCCTTATCACCTTATCCACGAATTATATCAATGTGGTACCTTTTAAAAACGACACACATTTTCAAATAAAGTAATATTTCTTACTTTCCAAAAGTGCCCTCCCCTCCTCTTATAAAAGGCCTCCACCTCTACCTCATTTCACACACTTCTCAAGCCTTTGGCTCGGCCAACCCCTACCCATTTACTCTCTCCACATCCCTTTAATCATCCTAGAGGATTCCATTTGGGAAGAATCCTTTAAAAGAAAGCATTTAGGCTCAAATCAAAAGGAGTTACACTTTTAAAGGTAATTCATTCTCTCATGTTCATTTGTTTTATTTTTCTTCTCCAACCCCCTAAACTCTTTTTATTTATTTCATTTGTAACAACACCAGTATCTTCAATATACTAGGATGTTGTTATAATATTTATTCGAGCTAAACTCTCACACAACTACATCAAATGGTTAAAGAACATACGGTTTCCGTGGATGGTGAAATTCTGCCTCCCGAAACGATGATTGTTCAATACTCATCTAACACCTTCAAAGGTGGCCATTATGATGTGACTATTTTTATATATGATATATAATATTTTTATGTTTTCCTTAAGCTTCTGTTTTTTTTTTCATTTTGGGCATACCTTTATGGTTTCCATTATGGGTAAACGCGATATCTTCATTTAAGGAAGTGCGGACTACCGCCCCCTCAAAGTGATTTGATTCGTTAAATACCATATGTGGGACATATAAAGGATGGAACTATGATATTATATATTATATTATATTGGAATTATAATATACCTTTATATCACTATTATTCCATTCTATAAAATACGAAATAGAAATGAAAGTAGCGTTCATGCGTACGTACGGCTTACCGTCTCCATGAACGGTGCATTTCATTTCTTACCTCTAAATGATTATGTAATGTTATAAATGCATGTATGTACTGGATATATATGACATATATTATATCTAAATCATGAATACAATACTGTATATAATAAACATTTGGCCACACGAACAACATGTAATTGTAAGAAGTCCACTTTCGACTTAAGAACCAAATATCGGCAAAACAATCATTATTAACTTAATGATTACATATTGTTTATAACATGGTAATAAGTGATATAAAAGGAATAATGAACTTGAAAATGGTTCTTAAGGAAGTATAAATTAACTCAAGTTTATTATTCAGGAGATTAATGAACGATTGAGTCAAGTCGGACCAGAGGTAAGGGATCCTACTCCTCTCTCTTTTTTAAGTACACACTTTTATGTCATTCCTTTTAAAGCTCATCTTTCATGTTATTGGGATGATCTGTTATATTAAAAATACTGTAATTTTTATGTGATGAGAGAATCTATTCTCTCTCATCAATCCATTTTGGATGTTTTGAGTGGCGCCGTTAGGCTGCCGAACTTTCTTAAGATATCTAACCCCTCTCTTTCTTTTTAAGTACTCTCCTTTATGTCACTTCTTTTAAGCTCCTCTTTGTAATGTTGGGGGATGTTCTTTTATATTCCTCTTTCTGTACAGTTTATTGTAATGTGATGAGATACCCTATTTGATCTCATCAATCCATATTTGGAAGTTTTATGTGGCGCCGTTAGGTTGCCGAGTTTTCGTAAGGGATTTTTCATCTCACTTTTATTCCTGTGAGATTTATGCTACATTTGCCACAAATTCCATTGACTGGTGTATGTAATGCCCATTATTCTACTCTTTGTGTAATATAATTTCGTTTATGAGTATTTACATCAATGATCTATTGTCCTTCTTTCATGGGGTGTATGTTTTGAAAGATACCCAAGTCGGTAAGGGAACCTATCACCCTACTCTTTTTTAAAAAGACTTCTTTTGTTGGGTCTTTTAATTTACATATTTTTATGTTGGGATATGTTCTCATATATCCTTATTGATTTAAATTTTATGCCCAAGTGATGAGATACACTTTTTATCTCTCATCAACTCATTTTGATGTGACGCCGTTAGGCTGTCAAGGGAACTTTTTGACCCAATTTCGGTTTCTTTGGGTTCAACATGTAGTCATTGAATATGTCATCCATTGAATATGTGTGAATGACATTTTATTGTTTTACACTTAATATCCACTTATATTGTGTGTATTTATATTTGTCACACATATTTTTGAGATTGATTTGTCCTTAATTTAAGGATACCTTCTTTATAAGGGATTTCATCACATTTTACATTTCTATTGAGGGTTCATTGTTGTTATGAACCAATTCACTCTTATATGGTGTATATACTGTCCTTTGGAGTATTATATCATGAATCCATTTATTCTCATGATATTATAAAGTTCTGACTAAATGTTATTCCTCAATTATTTTATTCAAGTGTCTCTAATTTTGGTAAAACCCCTTTAACCAAAATATCGTTTTAAATGTTTTAATTATTTGTTCTTATTAATAACCATGTTTTCAAAATGGTTTTAAGGATTTATTTATATGGATATTAATGGTTTAAAATTTTAAGCTTCAAGGTGGTATGGGACACTTTGATTCAAAAATATCTTTATTAAATGTATTAAATGGTTTTTGAAATGGTTTCTTTTTGAATGGATTCAATATTTCAACATACTAAAATGTTATATTGTGATTGAAATGTGGAAATGTTATGTTTCCTTTATGCATGTTTTATGTGACACATTTATGTTATGGTTCTTGGGCATTGTTATGAAAACGGGTGGTTTCGTGATAAACTAAGGGCAGGTGAGCCCGTTATAGCTCTCCAATGCATTGGGTAACGTGAAGGAGTGAAACGTTAAGGTTTCTCTGAAGAGATTTAGGGAATATACTGTGATGGGTATTCCAAACGTAACCAAGAGGGTTACTCCCCATGTAAGAATGTTATGAATGCCTCAAGTTACCTTTATAGCTTATGATTTCTATGATTTATTCATGGTTTGATGAGGTATGTTAAAGTGCCTATGTTTTATGCGTAAAGTATGATTTCACTATCATGTATATATGAACTCATGTTTCCTTTCCATATTTTTATAACCCTTACTGATCTTTTTATGCTCGTCCCAAGTTTTTGAAATGTTTTTCACAGGTCAAGGGAAAGGTACATGATGTGATGATAGTGTCAAGGATGTTTCAAGAAAGAATCCTTGTTATATTTTAAATATGTTTCCGTTGATAGGAAGAATGAATACTGTCTTTTATATAACCAATTTGTTTAAATGTGGAATGTAATGCAAGTTTCGTGATCTAATTCTCTAAAACTCTAAACCTGAATAGATCCTCAATGTGTAATCTTGTAATAACTCAAGATTAAGTAAGGTTTAAGGCTGGGGCCTTATACCCAACCCCCAACTCTGATGGCTATAACCTGCTATTAGAACACGACATCTACTAATCCTATTCAATCTTCATCCTCTCATGGGCAGGCTACACCTTCTATGTCGTGATCTTCACTACCTCAGAGCTTAGAACAACTATCTCCCTAACCTCTATCCATTATAATGTTGAATGACACTATATTCTATACAAGGAAACAAATAGAGCCTTGGTAATGGTGGAGTGATTTAAATTATTATAATAAAACTATAAAATAGGATGAATTTTCACACATGACCCACAAATGTCCAAGACGCAAGCTCCCAACTTGTCCTCCCATGATTATATGGTCCTCTCGGTATGTCTATCCATCTAAAGGTGGAACACAATGAAAAGGGTTAACTGAGTTCCAAAATTATTCTGAAATCCCCTCCAGACTTATGAAGTAAAACTTGTATCCCAATATGAGATGAGGATTCTCAGAACTACATGAATCCACACCACATCATACATGTATCGTAGGTTGAAGGAATCCACATTACATGACTGTTTAATCACTAAAAAGTTATACATTTTCATTAGTTGAGTCACCACTACCCAAAGAGCCCCACATCATCCCTTATAACTTCATAATACAGTGATTAAATCCATTGATGTGACATCCCACTTCCACTTGGGGAAATCTTTGGTTTGCAATCGACCACTGGGAGCATGGTGCTCAAGCATCACTAGCTGGCATATTAGGAACTTTTCTATAAAATATGGCACAACACACTTCAGCCAGGTCCCGCAGTACATTTATCTGGACCCAGGAAAAAGATTAAAACTCTCAGAGAGTACTATTGTGGGTGGGTTAAGATACTCATAGAGAACTAACGCACACATCCCCACTAGAAGAATTAGCTTCCCATGTAAAAAACATATGATCCAAGACATCCTTTGAAAATACCTCTAGATCATCACCCTGGTTAAGGCAATCATACTACAACACATCCTTTGAGTCTCCCCATAGAGAAACCTCCACTTACTACCTAAGGATGACTGCATAGTTAATTGTAATAGATCTCTTCTACATCCTTCTATTCCTCCACCTACGTTCATGGTGCCCAAATCCTCTATCACCTTCCCAGAATCCATATATTCCTAAACTACCTCCTTTTGTCACTTCATAATCAAATCTACACCCATGAAATTTCCTTCAAATGAGGTGTATGAGATCTCGAAATCATATAGCAAAAGAAACTCCATCCACATCCACTGTCAAAAAGTCAGATATCTCTTGTAAATGATGTATCTCAAGCTTTTGTGATCTATGGAGACCGAAAATCACTTCCCAATGAGGCAATGTACCCACCGCTTTTTTACAGACACAACTGATGCATGCTCTTGATCATGGTTGGCATAGTTACGTTCAAGGGGTCTTAACTGCCTAAACCCATAAGAGATCACTCTCTATTGATGCACCTGCACACTCCCGAATCATGGATGGGATGAATCACAAAACATGATGAACGTCACAACTACATCTGCCAAATGGAAAATGAGATCACATAACCACATCCCATTATATTAGCGGAGTGATTCTATACACATGTTACTACAAAAAAGGCCTGGTCCTTTCTTATGAGAGATGTCAACAGAGATCCATCTAAAGTGAAATAGGCTACAAATCTATACTAATATACATCCAGACCAAGAAATCTATCAATATCTAAAAAATTATTAGGTGCTACCCATGAAACACCTCCTCAACATTCAACGGGTCCACTACTACACCTTTTCGAGACAACAAAATTTTTATGGTGTGGATCTCATTGATGAAAAAGTTATCTTCAACAAAAATCAATACTGATTGTGGCATCATATATTTTTCAATATAGTCCTGAGATTCTCACTATACTCATCCACTAACTATAGGGAGATCAGGATTTTTTCATTGAATACGATGTAAAACCATTTACTAAGACACGAATGATTGAGCTCATATGTTTAGGGAACATGTATGGTGTGATCATATCCCTAAATGACATAATCAAGAACTCAATAGGCTCATACTCAAACATGAAAGTAGTCTTCATGATGTCACCTTCATTAACCCTCAACAGGTGAAATCTAGAATATAGATCGATCATAGAGAACCAAATTTCCCCCTTTAACTAGTTGAAAAGATCATATATCCTCATGAGAGGGTTACATTTCTTGACAATTAGCTGATTCAACCACTTGTATGATATAAAACACTTCATACCTCTATCTTCCATATTTGAAAACAAGACTCAATCTGCTAACTATATCAGTTGGCTAGTTGAAGCCCTTATTCATCAAAATATCAAACTGAATCCACATCTATGACACCTCAGAAGGTGAAATCCGGTAATGAGCCATCAAAATCAGAGTATCACCAAGATGATATTTAATCCTGAACATGACATCACATAGAGGGGGTAGTGTCAAATCATCCTTTGGATGACATACAAGAAGTCCCAGACATATCTCATAACTCCCAACCTCCCAGCATCCACCAATTCCACTAACAACCCATCCAATAATGATCTAAGAGGCTCCCCCACCTAACAACACAATTGGAAAATAAAATCATGAATGAAATCCAAATGTTGAAAATCCCTGTTTTAAAACACGAATCATCCTTGGAATGAGACGATTACAGGACACATAGATTACAAGTAGTTTATAAAAAGTCTATAACCATATTTCCACATCTATAGTAGAAGGAGGTCCCCACTGGATGAATGTGGCCCCAAAATCAGTATACATCTTCAAA
Source organism: Viscum album (assembly GCA_963277665.1). Classification (NCBI taxonomy): domain Eukaryota; kingdom Viridiplantae; phylum Streptophyta; class Magnoliopsida; order Santalales; family Viscaceae; genus Viscum; species Viscum album. The sequence goes on along the minus strand of OY728127.1, from coordinate 1,509,760,035 downwards.
AAACATAAAACAAGATGGTCTGAACACCAAATTGTGTTCTTCACACCAGGGGCATGAAAATGCACTCAATTTTAAGTCATAGAGGATGGTATAAACTTGGTGAAACAGTGGAATGCAAGGCTAATTGATCAAACAAAACACAAAAAGATTACTAAAAACCAATTGAACCTCAAACGGTCTCCATCCACCATAGAAATTTTTCCTCTGTTGCATGAAACTAACCAAACCTAGATCCTATACCCCTATAATTTCACCACCTCTTCAACCAGGCCTGGGACAAGGTCCCTAAGGAATGACCTAAGTCCAAACTCCACCGACTGTATCTCCAATTGGTGGAGTATGATCCTAATATCCCTAAGACTAAAATTTCCTAGTCGATAATTACTAATGAAGTGGGAACTGAACCTTCCTACGCCCATCGCACTAAGCACAAACATGAAAGGAAATCAGCAGATTCCAGTAGACTCTACAATGAAAACAACTTGTTCCCAATCCCATGGGAATATTTCAAGGACCAAAAGGTAGAAATGGATGCTCGTAAGTTTTAATCCATGTTGGAAAAACCTAGAAGTCCCAGACGCCATCGACCTACTACTGACAACCATCACCATTAAAGAAAACAGCTAGCTCCCCCTCTCTATAAACCTTTTCACGAGTGAATCCTTTTCACCACATCATCCTTCTTTGTGATCTCTGTGTATGTCAATATGGTGAAGGGAGTAACCACATACAATAGGGAAAGACATTGTGTCTCCTCCAAACATCTCACATGAGACTCCTCATCAATAATATTGACTGGTGTAAAGTGAAGGATTTCCTTGAACTAGATCCCCACCTACCATAACGACATACTCCGATGTTGTAGGTAGATTAACTATTAATTCTTCTTATAATTAATCATCAATGAATTTAATTCTTCCTAGAACTCCTTCTCAATGTCAACTCATAGAACATTAGTCCGCTTCCACTCTTATATTTAGAGTATCCACCACTGACAAAAAACTCTACTCATCTATCTCACTATTTGGGGAACCTAGTACTCCGTCAAAGCCTAGATCATGATGAAGGTTTTCACTATCTCTTTAAGACAACTCCCTGAATATTTTCCTGAATCTATGCCTTTTTACTTTCCCTGAGATTTCCACTAGAATACACGAATCGTTATTTTCAACTGATCAACCTATTCCACAGGGTCAACCCACAATCAGTTAACTGGGTCAGCCTGTTGTGTATAAACTTCACATACCACATATGCACAATGACTATGCGATAAAACTAAAAAGGTAAATAAGGAACTCCTAAGCCCTAATATAGAGAAATGTTTTACTTAATATTCATTTGAACTCAATATTTATTTTAATATCCCCAAAACACACAAAACAAATAATAATAGAGGGCATTATGATGAATGTACCCATTATAAGGTATCTACAAAAATAATAGTTTATCCACACATGGTAATTCAGTAAGTTCAGATTCCTTGAAACAAATCATGTTGGGCCATGAAATCCCATTTCCTTGATAGTCTCCCTCATCCTATGTCACACACAATGATTTGCAAACATTTTTCCCTACCAACCCATGAAATCCTCGATGTGCGCATCTCCAAACTAAATCATATCATTCATTTTTCATCCTCTGATATAATTCTATCATGACCATAATTATTCATGATGAGGGAAGGGATGAAAATATTTAATTACCTTCCTTCTTCAAGATGTGGACCCCCCCCCCCCCCGAGTCTGGCCTCCAGTACGACCTGTTGTGGAAATAAACAAAAAAGGTATGTAAACATTCACCCAATTTGGGATGCATTGCACTTTTAATTTAAATGTGTATCAAAAGATTAGTTGTTTCATCTTAAAACAACTCCAAGACATGTCTAAAGGAATCCAAAATCCTCATCAAATTCATTTATAATGTAATACTACTACAAATACAAGAAAAAAATGGAATGTATATACCAATATAAAACTAAGAAATGACACAAAATCCATCCCTGATGTCTAAGGTAGTAAGGTATAGCACAATCCACATCATCTCTCTAGAAACCTGAAAAGAGTTTTATATACTGAGGGTTATCACACAAGTATACTCAGAAACAATGTAAAATTTACCAATAATAAAGTGGAAGAACCATACTAATGCCCTTGTGAGAAAAAAAAGAAACTCATAATCACCAAACAAGGTATACTATCAACCCAACCTCCCCATGCATTCTTACCATGTAACTCCAGTCAATTAATGTAGATTATTAAGGTCATCATTTTATGGGTACCCCACACCACTTCCCACTATTTATAAACTCATCCCTAAGGGAGAATGACCATATGAAACCATGCTATTGCACAAGTCCCTTTGTAACAAAATTCCAGGACACAACTGTGCAACATTACACACCACATTCCTATCATAGACACATGGTCCCCAAACCACACTGCATGTTGAAGTCACTTTGAAATGTACAACATATATCATACTACCCATAGAACCATGTGCCAAACCCACAAGTCATAATTTCCTAAAACACTTTTGACTCATCCCAAATACACCTAAGAAACTAAACACCTCTTACCCAACCCGTGCCATATATCTGATAACAACCCTCAAGCCATTAAAGCCTTACCGAATAATATTTTGTGACAAATGACTAGAAGAGAGAGCATAGAAGAGGAAAAACATGGAATACATCCTCCTCCTGATAAGATGGGGAATAGAAACCTCCCCCATGTCGATGGGGGTGTTTGGTAAATAGTTCTAAACACAAGTGGGTGCATATAGAATACATAAGGAACTAAATGATTATACATATTGTTAAAAAACACACATCCCATCCTATGGTTTTCCAAATATACTAGAATAAAAACAAAAACCATTGCTGCAACATCAAAATATACATACCAAAACGAATGACAGTCACATCATAATGTTGATAAATGAATGCCACTTCACTATAAGCCACATCTCAAATCATACACCAAACCAATTCATTTACCTAGTTGTCATTCTACATCATAAATACAGTCATTTGTATTTTCCAACCCTGACTGGGAAACTACCAAACACAACACAAGAAATAGACATACAATAATCCATAAACACCATGAAGAAAGACCATAGTAAAACAACCCACAATATAGTCCCCTTTCCTAAACACCCATTCACCCACTTCCACCATCATTCATAAAATTCATGCCACCATGTTCATCATCTCAACAAACCCCAACCCCAAATCACATCATCCCAACCACACATTGAATCCCCATTTCCTACAAATACCATATCCAGCACACCCATAAACGTGAACATGACACAACCATGTCCTATATGCTTATTTCCAAACCTATTCCAAGATGATGTCCCACAGTATAACTAGATAATCTATTCTATAATCAAACAATCTCTCTGCCTTAGATACCATCACACCCCCCGTACCACCCCATACATACAAACAGTCTCATAGACAAATCACCACATGACCAGAAGAGTCACAAGGTAGAACAAAACCACAATAAACACACAGCCACAATAAGGATTATTCAGATTTATAAAATACATGTTCATTAATTACACTTTATAAAACATGGTTTATCAAAGAACAAGATTCATCCTGGGGAAACAATTTATTTAACAAAATATATGTGGTAAACCAAATTCATAATCATGAGTTTGTACAAAGAGTATAAACAACATGTATTCATAATAAATACAAGTGCGAAAATGGAGGCCGCCAATTACCTTGATTTTCTGAAGGCATAAAACTAGAATAATACAACATGTATCGAAAATAACTAATACTAAAAGTGGTCACCATTATTTTTTAAAGACATTGATTTATTACATTATGCCATCCTTATTAAATTTCTTTTCAACTATATTCCCAATGGAACATGATTACAACCACCCACATGTTGTGTATTATAAAGGGAGATGAAGGAATCGCTACCAGGAACAACACATGGGAATCAATTATTCCTTGTTCGAAAGAATGGGGTTGTGCTAGTAGTTGGAAATACTACAATGAAAACCCAAAATACTACTATAGAAAAATTTCATGAATCCATGTGGAATAATGGTTCTAGGGGCACAAAGAGAAAACATAAACACATAACTAATGGAGGTTCTTGTTTTAGAATAGAAAGATCCGATATTGAGATATGGGATATGGTTTCTAATGCCATTAATGTTGTATCTTGGTCAAGGCCATGGGATTTGATGATATCATAGTCCATGAGAATTATAAAATTAAATATATAATTAGTATATTTTGAAATATCTTTAGAAATTTCCAATTAAATATTCAATCACGATTTATATTAAATACAACATAAGATCAGAGGAACTGGAGAAACCGGGAATGATGGAAATGACTCGATGATGGGTTATCCATGGACACAAGTCACTGACAGTGAGTAACTGATGATTGACTAACTGATATGTGGAACCAACATTTCACCATGACATGATTCATTGATGTATCCCAACAATACCACTCACCAATGCCAATAATTGATACTCGACCTACTGACACCTAACCTACTGATGTCTCGACTTAGAAATGAATCGACCAACCAATGCCTCGACCAATGGATGCCATGACCTACTAATGTCCTGAGTCGTTGATGATGAGCTACCATCCGAACCCACCGATTCTAAACTAATAATGCACATACTATCGTGACTCACTAACACCAAACTCAATGATGAAAAAACTATTAATTTGGAATTCCCTTGAAATGAGAAATCATTTCCTCATAGAACTCCCCAAACACTGGATTTTGACAATGTAATTTAAGGGAGGGGGCCAGAAAATTACTATATAATATTTATTACATTAATGTAACCCTATGATCATTATAATATATATATATATATATATTATATTCTTTTCCATGGGGGGTATGATGACATTACAAGGGTGTATGACATATTACTATATCACAAAGTGGTATGATTCATTTTTCATTATACAAATGAAATAATTATTATATTAATAAATAGTATTTCATTATTAATATATAATATATCATTTTATTTCATACCTTTTAACTCCCTAATGGTTAATTACATAATTATTTTATGTTTTAGCTACCTCCATCCCACGGTGATGCCACTCCCTTTTCATCTGCACAACACATTGATGGTTTATAAAATAATAATTAAATTAATATTTTATTAATTAATATACTATGATCATTATTATAATGTATAATATTACATTACACATTTACATAATAATCATTGAAAAATCTATATTTTAATCATGCATATGTAAATTTCACTGTCTCCATGATCATAACATACATCATTTCTAAAAATTGACTTCTATTATTGAGTATAAAAGTATAACTTATATATAAATATGATAATTATATTTTGATAATTATTCTTCAGATGATAAAAAATATAATATTCATGAGAACTGGAACTTTCATGAAAATTAACAAATGAGAAAACATGTCAATTAACACTAAAAAAATGAAAACAAATTAAAATATTATTAATGAATAGGTGATATGATGTCATAAAAAATCTTATATGATATTAATAACATTAATATGACTAATATATAAAATAATAACATTTTTATATCCTTCATACATGAGGTTAATGAATGTTAAATAGAAATATAGTTTGAGTTAAGGTACATTGTGTCAATGTCTATTCATTGAATCATATAGTAATGTTATGGAAATGTTTTATTTTATATTCTGTATATTTTCCCATTTTACATGTAATATCATGAGTACATCATTATGCATCATATTTTATGTTTCAATACCAAATATTTGATCTATGGTTATTTTCATTTAGTATTATAATATTATTTATATAATGATGTGTACTTATATTATGTTGTAATTAATATTTTTATAAGGATTAAATTATGATAAACATAATGGAATCATTGATTAAATCTCACATCAATGATATAATAATTAGAAGGGTTTATTTTAAAAAAAATTCTAATTGATAGTTCGTATTATATGACAATTTTATAATAAAACCACTTCATTTTATCCTCATATTATTTTCATAATATTTTAAAATAGTAGTATAATTTTCAACTCATTTTAATATGATGTTTCTATGAAAATATGACTTCATTATAATATTCAGTCGTTGAGAAATTTTTTTCCAAAAACTATGATTTCTAAAAATATATTCATAATTTTACAAAAAACATAAAAATGTTTTACAAATTAATTTTTACCTTTTTTAATATTTATATTTTTTTAACATAATCTTCGTGTCATTTTAAAAACAATGATCATTGGGCTTTTACAAAATATTTGTAAAAGATCTTGGTTTTAGTGTAATTGGAATTCATAGGATCTCCTTCTATAATTCCCAATAAATGATTGAAAAAAACGATTATAATTTTCAAGGATCAATTAGAAATAATATTTTTTTAATATGTTTTTCAGAACTTGTAGTTTTAAAATGATATTTTCCAAATAAAATTGATATTTTTTGTAATATTGTTTTCTAAAGAACTATTTGTTGAATTTATATTCATCAAATGAAAAAACACTTTTTACAAACACTACTGGGTAAATGATTGATTGATACTATCTGTATTATTTTCATGTATAGTTTAAAATTATTTTCTCCAAATTTATTTCAAACATTCACTTCTATTATCAATTTTTAGGGATTAGAATTCCATTGAGTTGTTCACATTCTTATTACCATTCAATATTAATTTTACCCTAAATATTTATTTCATTTATGATGGATATAATTAATTATCATACATTATCTCATTTCTATATAAAATCCTTTATTTTTAAAAAAATGACTAGTGAAATATTTATATTTCATCATTCATTACACAATACCAATATATTATGATACATAACATTATATATGAATTAAATATATTTTTAATATATGAAGATTGTTGTGGGAATGAAAATACAACTGGGTCCTGAATATAGATATTTTATTTATTTTTATGTATTGTTATGAGATGAATTAGTAGGTCGACATTAGATAACAATGTTTCTTATGTATTCATACTAATATATTTAAAATATTTTATAGAATGAACTTGAAGGTAGGTCCCTGATGCCATAGATCATGAAATAAAACAATTAGGCATTTCCATCATTAAAAATTTTCGAATCTTTATCCAGGATACGTTCTCAATGATATTATCTCTGGATTAATTTATTTTTAATTTATTCATTAAATTTAAAGTGTTTTTAGTTTTCTACCATGTCATATTGATTATGATTAATCTTATGATAAATGTAATGTCATTTAAATTTAATGTCTTTTGAGTTATTTTTGTTTCAATATTTATTTTTATTTATTGAATCATGTTATTTTCCATTTCAAATATCCATTACATAGAATTGGGGCTCAAACTAATTTTTTTTCATTCCTATGAATCTCTAAATTATAATACGATTGATAATCCTGTACATACATGAAGGAATAATGAGTTACTTGACAAAATATATAATAATTAGTATTCTAAAATTAAATGAATGAATCAAGTATGTATCATGTATACAAACATTACTACATCATTTTATCCTTCGAAATGTAATTATTCTACATTAGGAAAACATAATAAAGTCGATAAGTTCTTAAAGATTCTAGTTTTTAGATCACTATAGATGGTATTTGAGGAAAATTTATAGAATCGTTAGTAATTATATTTAGGAAAACATGTTTTAGATATTATAATTATAAGATTAAATTTTAAAAAATTTATAGAATAACATCCCCAACATTTGGTAAAATTAATATTATAAATTCATTCTATAAATCCTCAAATGGATACTAAAAATTGATGTAGTAGTATATTGAAATAGTTATTTATGAGTTAACCTAATTGTCACCTAGTTCATGAAAAAGTTATTTGTTGAGAATGTGGTTTGACACTATCATGGGGAATGATTATGATAATTAATATTTTAATTATAAACCATTCTGACTGATTTAAATATATTATGATAATGAAAGACCAAGGTGAACCATATGGTTCAATTCATGAACATAATGTGTCATGGTTTGAACATATAATAAATGATTATACAGTTTTCTTAATATTATAATAATGACTAAAACATTCAATTTTGGATTTTATAAATGTTTTAAACCAAAATAATTTTCTTAATATTGAATTTGAAGGACAATGAGGTGACTAATAGATACCAATTGTTATCATTGTATGAAATATAGATTTTGTGAGTATTCCTAATTAGTTATCATGAAATGTTATTAAAAACATATACCATATCTAACTCTCATACTCAAAAAATATGTGAATGATGGAGTTCACTAAGAGATATAGTGGTAGAGAACACAAATCAAATATGAATTGATTACATTCTTGTTGTAAATGTGGAATAACACACATAGGAATGTGTTTCAGTGGAATGGGAAAATATTGTATGTCTATAAGGGAAGGGCATAACAAAAATACATTTTGAGAAAAAAGGTCTTTTGATGAAAGAAAATAGTAACATACTATGAATCAATTTATTGTTTGTTTTATTAAATGTGGGGAACATTCCCATTAATTATATAAATTCCCTTATCTATAGCTTAACCTATATTCCAAGATAATACCCATGTTGAAAAAAAATAGATGAAGTATCTAAAAATTTTGATTGATGAATTATATTATTTTAGTAATTCACCAATTGTATTTATGATATATGAATAATGAAACATAACATGAATATGGATAATTTTAGAAGCTTTTATGTATTCACTTGTTAAGTGTTATGGATTACATAATGGTTTTATAAGATTACGGATGATTTTATGTTCAAAATTCAAGATACACCTATTGAATTTCTTTTGATGGAATATAAAATGATTAAAGGAATTTTGTGATAAAATTTAATAGAATAAAACCCATTTAATTAGAATATAAATTTTAATGTATTGATGAACAAAAATTTTTTTGTGGAAAAAATATTAAAGGTGTATGTATCCATTAATGTTCATCTTATCTTTGATATTGTAATATCTACAATTATATATAATTTGGAAATTTTAATGGAATTATATTATTATAAATTTTGAAAAATTACCTCACACATGATGGGTGAAAACCTGTAACATTAAGAAGGTCCATTGGGATTTAACCCATCACAAAATGACAATATGGCTATAGTTTATGGAATTATCCTATATTATTTCTTAATTAATTTTTCATTATTTTTTGTTAGAAAAACTGAAAAATAAGTATTAATGACTATCTAGTGGTGTTATTGTTGTAGTTATTATATTAACGTGTTATATTTTTTAACTTGTGAAAACCAAAATGGTTTTGGAAATTAGGTAGGGAGAGATGGATTCAATATTCAAACAATTATTGATCTTATGATCCATAAAATGTTAATTTAAGTGAATCCATCCTTAAAAATCCATTTTTGGATATTTATTTCTTTTTTTTAATTAGGAATTGTGAAGTGATCAAAGGAAAACAAAATAATGAAATTTTTTCATATGAAATTGATACTAGTAAGTATGTATATTTCCTTTTACAAATTGACAAAAATATAATTACTCGTATTTTATAAAATAATATTGAAAAAAAAATATCATATTAACTTACTATCTAATAAATAAAATATCCCATTAAATTATAACATTTTTATGGTTTTTTTGTCGTTAATTTCCCAATGGTCATTGGATGTATTGCGACCAATAATATATATTAGTATATATAATTATAAAGTTTACTCTCTTCATTCTTTAACATCACATTCTAATATATTTTTCATATATATTAAACTAGTTATGTTTTATTTCATAATAACATTTTACATCACATTATCTCTTATAAAGTGTATTATTTATTATCAATTTTATGATGTGGGGTTTTCAATAACAGAGTATCAAATTGTCAAACCCTTGATTACTAAGATCAAAATTAAATTTCGATGACATAATTTATATAATCTGGGGAGTATAACAACCCTTATTTTTTTTACACATAATTACATGATTTGTTGCATAATATTACTGTTAATACACCTCATTAGATCATGAAATCTAGTTTCATCAGGATTTTTGTACAGAGAGTAACATATAGAGCTAGGGATACAACATAATTATTTAAACCATCAAAACATGATTCGAATATTTTATGAATTTGAAAACTATAATTGATAAACTAGTGAAAGGCATAAAGAATGGGAGGGATATTAATCATTTTAATGGAATAAAAATTTAATAATGTGATTCATGTTATAAAATTGGTATATAAATTGTTCATAAAATGTGTATGTATCATAAAACTATAAAATTCGACATGATATTGCCTGAAAATAACATCATGGTAAATGTGGAGTCAACATAAAACAATACATCATAATCATAGGTATTCTATATATTTCCAATAAATTATAGTGGAAAAAATAATATTTAGGAATCTAGTTCACTCCCTATCCCAAAATGAAATATAATGACAATAATCATAACCCAATGCATTGGATCACTATATAATTTCATGCACATCGATTAAATACTTTTATTTTTTCATTCTTATGTGTGAAAAATGGAAATAATAAAATTGATTCATTCATCATCATAATTTATTACATAATAATTTAATATTGAATAAATATATACAAATCCCCAATAAATAAGTATATGGTCATTAATGTGAACACCCTTGATAGGAAATGGGTATGGTATTCACTACACAATTGTTTTGGAAAAGAAAATCATTGTGAAATTTCAGCAGCATAACTATATCACACAAAGATTCCTAAAATGGGTTTCAGGAGAGAAATAATGGTATCTCATAACACAAACATCTACTGCGAATTTATTTTGACATTAAAAAAATATCCAAACATTAGAAAATAGAAATAGAAAATATAATTAAATGATGAATGTGGATAATGAATGAAAAATCTATCAAAATTTCAGCATTATAACTGTTTTATATGAAGGATCAGTAGAGTATTGATGAGAGTTACAAGGGAAAATAATAATTTACACATTATATGTATAGTAATTTTAATACATAATAACATATCACAACATAATTAAATGTAATTTAAGAGACGTACCATAAAATATGTTATTCAATAGAAACGAGAAAGGCGAAAGATCATACTAAATGTTGGCCTAGTAACGGATAAGGTAAAGTCCATAATGAGATGTGGAAAATATTATATAATTTAAATAAAACCAATTGTATAGTAAGGTAATGTTCATCAAAAAATTAAAATATAACCAATTTAAATTAATAAATAATAATTTCAAACATGGTTCGTGAATTAAAAGGAGGAGAAGAAGGTCCCATACTTGAGTGTATCAATCCAAATAAATGGTTGGGGATTCTTGGGAGCTTAGAGGTATCTTGGGAGGACACAATAAAGTTATGTTATGATTATAGACATGATAAAATGATTTTGAGTGAAGAGAAATGAGATCTAGAATGGTTTTATGTATGAAAATTGTGGGATATAATTTTATATTTATGTTTTGGACCCTAGATAACAAAGCAACCAAATCCATAAAGAATTCCATGGTTTTTTAAAAAAAAATTCAACCATAGGTAGAGGGTTAAAAAATATTATAATACCATCATTCTAAATTAATAAAATATTATAATTGCTTATGTGTAGGTTATTCACACTCTCCAAGAAATGGTTTTTAAAAACTTAAGAAATATTATATGTTCTGAATGATTCATAATAGATTTATAAAATAAATAATAAAATATGAAAAGAGTTAATTTAATTGTTGAATATATATTTGGTCATGGATACCTTCTATAGTATTTATTTCATCACTTATTCATCATTATGATTTCATAACACACAATGTATACTACTAAAGTTTTTAATTTTTTGTTGAAAACTCAAATATAACAAAAAAATTTGAAAAAGTCACCATCGAATGATTTCAACATTCTCATTAAAATTATAAAATTCATTTTAAATAAATAGTTTTTAAAATATTTTAATCTTCACTTTTAAAAAAATAAAATTAATAATAAATGTCGGGGTTTTTAACAATAGTGGGTTTCAAACCCTTATATATATTACATATGAAATACTAAAAATTAAATGATAGTTTGAATTTAATAAAAATTATTTAACATAATATTTATTAAAATATTATTAATATTATTAAATCATTAATTCATCCAAATAAATTCCCTAATATATTATGAATTTTAACCATAATAATATTTATATTTTATTAAAACAAAACAAAAAACATTTACAATGTAACATTAATTAGATGAAAATATATTTATTATTCAGTAAAAAAAATTACATTGTAATATTTCTAGTATGATGATATATATATATTAAAAAATATATAAACTCTCTATGAGTATGGTTCATGATGGTGAGACTTTAATGCGGTGGTTCAGCGAACATGGTCTGGGTTGCAATCATAATGAACTTTAACTTCTCTCATAACTGGCTTTATACATGATTATGTTATCAGATCTCATCATGTGCTTACAAAATGGAAAATCACAGTTATTTCAACTCGCTTAGATGTTCTTATAAATGGGTTTCATTTGGAATAATCATCCTGTGTGTGGCCACCACATCCACTGTCTATGTCAATTTGTATTGTTAAAACACAATATTTATACTAGTCATGTGATCACTATTAAACATCTATAATGTCAATGGTAAAGATCCATACTTATTTAAAACATTAAATAAAATCAATATGTAATTTTATTTATACCATTTATAGTCATTACAATCATCTACCATTAAATATTTTTCCCTTGAAATTCTCATTTCCCACAAAACAAATGACGAGGATTACTCTATTTGATCACTTTGTCCAATTCCGATGTCACTCCATCACACTTGTGGTTTGTACAAAACAATTTAACAATAATAATTGTCTTATTTCATTGAGCATTGTCTCTATGGTCTAATATTTTCACATTCTATACGTCATATGAGTGTTTATTCTCCAATGGAACCACCTATGGATTGAGTACATGTGAGGGTCTGGTATGTAATTTCTAAAGAGTGATATAATGAATACATCTATACAAACAATATTTTAGGTTGGAGTTTTAGTAAGAAGGAAATCACTCATATGCATTCAAGGATCTTAAAGGGGCCAACGTATCTTGGAAAAATTATTTCACTATTTCCCAACCTCATCGCCAAATTCCCTGAAGATATATATAGGAATTTCAAGTCTCCTATATAAAATTATATGTCTCTTTGATCATTGTCAACATAAATCCATGATTTAATCTAAGAATCATTATTACGTAGATGAATAGTCTTATCCTTTTCCACAACATCCTCAACATTTTATGGTCATACCTATTTTCATTCCCCTGCATCACCCAATATACAGGAGTTCAACCACTATCCCAATAATGATATTTATAGGGAGTGATTTGGATTCAATACTAGAAACGATTATTGTATGAGAACTTGACCATAGGTAGAAGTTTCTACCATCCTCCTTTGATTTAAATTTAGAATTCTCTCAATGTTTCAAAAAGTGTCAGGGTATTCGTCCGATATTGGAAATAAGTTTGAGTGTGATCAGTTGTGAAGATGTTAAAATCGTTATTCAGTGTGTATTGGATACTCATCTTGGAATAAAATGTGAATCAGAGTTCTCGATCAGATATAATCAATAGTGGTAATCAATGATGCCTCTCTAAATATCTAATGAATATCTATGACAGTTTCTCCAATGAGAAATTTTCTTGAATTTCAATGTTGTAATTTTCCGTGGTTAGATGATCCACAACAAAACACATGGAACTGTTATATTGGGATGTTTTTGGGAAACCATAGACACTTTCATGGTGATGTTTTCTCATTTCCATTTTGGTATGGGTTATGGTTGCATCACCACCTTATACATCATTTTTTAATCATTCACTTGATGATATTCTAGGAACCTTGAGGTATATTCAATGATACCCTTATCCATATTATCCCACTAATTGTGCTCTAAGAGATATCAATATGCCTTCGCTAATCCTATGTTAATGGAGAATGTTGTTCAATGTGGATCATATAAATATTTCTTCATTAACTCAAGATTTGATGGTACAAAAATTCTCGACCCAAATATCATAACTCCAGCATTAACATTGATATCATAGGATTTACCTTTTCTTATAGTTTCCACATTCTTCTAATTTCCCACATCATTCCTTTTAGAATATTTTAACTACTACTAATGGGATGGGTGGAAATTCAATTTTCAATGGATTAATGATGTACCTTCTTTTATTATTCTTATATCCATCCTTTCCCAATAAAAAAATACTAGATAACACTTGATTATCATACATAATATAATTTATAGATCATTTCTATATAGAGAATCCTTAACATTATTCAGTTTTTGGGGTTGTAAGTGATTGTAATAGTCACCCATGACAATCATATTTGGTGAATATTAATCTATTTTACATGAATATATATTTGAGACTTTTGTGATCCACATATAATTAAAAATTCTCACCAAATAGATAATTCCTCCATACTTTCAATGTGTTGATCATTATATCCCCTTCCAGATCATGAGCTAGTAATTTCTATTAATGAAATTTTATCGTTCATTAATAGAGGATTTGACATTGTCTTTTAACATTAACTCACAACCCAATCCCTTCTTTAATGCATCACTGATTACTATGAAAAGATATCAACATTTGGGTAGTATGAGAATAAGGGTTGAGATAAGAATTTATTTCTTGTCCTTGAATATTTCTTCATGGTTATCATTCCATAAGAATATGACTCCCTTTTGATATAGCTTTGATAGAGGGTTTGAAAATTGTAATATATTCATCACAAATAGATGATGATACGAAGCTAATCCAAGGAAACTACGAATATCAATCCTAGTTGTTTTCCTCTTGCATCATTCAATATTTATTTCTTTAGGTATCCATATATATCCCATTACATTTAATGATACACCCCATGATTGATACTTCATTCAATCAAAACAAACCTTTTATCTTCATGGGAAATTCCTTCACCATTCATTTGGTATTTATATCATTGATTATATGCCCCTCATACCTTAAAACTCTTTTAAATTATATTATAATATCATGTAAAATGTCTAAAAAAATTTGAGGTATTTTCTATTGACAATATTCATCATTTCCATGGTCATTACTTGATAAATGGTTATTCAGAATGGATTAACAATGAACAAATAGTTCCCATAAATTGTAGAAAAATCCGTCTTTGGGATAACCTCTTACTTCAACATAACTCAGTTATATTGTTACCGTAGATCCACCATCGGGAAGTATTTTTCACCACATATCAAATAAAATAATTCATAAATTAATGGAATAGAATAATATTTCATTATCATGATATTTTTGACCTCACAGTAATAGATGAAAAGGTGTATTGACTCATACTGATCCATGATAAAGAGGACTTGTGCACCACATGGTAAAGTACAAGGGATTTTAAACCATTTATTTAGATTCTCCTTTAGGTGTGTCATTAATTCCTTAAGATCAAAAAAATGAAATTCTATATGGAGTCTTGGATAATGGTAACTCCGCAGGTATAACATAGATTTAAAATTAAACATCTTTTCTAAGAGGAAAACTAAGAAATTATTTAGGAAACACATAATTGCATTGCCTTATAATAGGAAAGCATTTGAGGATGATTATTTCCATATGCATATTCATTTGATCCTAATAGGATTTTTCATAGGGAAATAATATTTCTTGTTGTGATTTTTGTGATAAACAAGATTCATACACCAATATGTAAATATATAGAATCAAGGGGATGATTTTCAATATCGGGGATATTTCATACATGAAAATACATATGTGGGATCTATATAGGAATCTCTAATCCATGAACATAATTATATCAAATTCGACTAAATGGAGTGTTATATGGATTTATGTGAAGTTCATCCAAAGCTGTTGACAAGGGAGGAGTTATATACATTGAGTAAAATAATATCCCAATTTGACATTTTCACTGATAAATAAACATCCATTATTTTTGGTTTTGTTTGAATAATTCTATTAAACATTCCTGATATGAAGGAATTCATAGAAATAAAATAAAAATATTATGTTCTTTATCATTGAATGAATATCTAGAGTACCTATTAATATGTTATTTATGGGATCCACCTCAGTATATATGACAGAAAAATATAACCCTTTCTTAGTTGGGGGTTTTTTGTTGCCTCTAAAATCCATTGGGTATGTGAATTTTTTTTCAATGGGCTATGATTATTTCAATTTGAATAAATCAAAAATGAACTATTGGATGATGAGAGAATTACATTCCTCAATATCATGAGTATCTTTCTCTAGTTGGAATTTTTTTCTAGGTTTCCAATCATCCAACACCTAAATAATTTATACATTTCCTCTACCAAATTTATTGTGTGCTTCTTTCTGCCCCATAGAAAAGTGGTGTGGGAATATTTCTTTTCATTATTAGATTTCACCCTCATAATTCCAAAATTAAAAACCAATTTTCCATTATTATCCTTTTGATACACTCAAGAGTCTATATTCATAATTTTGACTTTGACAACACATCTTATTATTTCAACATAGATATCAATGCCTTTGATCACCAGGGGTTTTCGTAGCCTAGGTTTTATCCCAAAAATGATGGGATCAACCATTCATTCGGTGGTAAAAAATTTCAAATTAGTAAATAGAAATACACATTGAAATGTTACTCACACGCCATGATATATTCACTATATATGTTCTAGTGGTCTTCCAAATCACTTTTCATTTTAATTTAGGAAGTGAGAAGAAAATATTTATCAAATAAAATTTTCAATAATCCCTTCCACATTATTTTTATATTTTCTTCTAAATTAATTTTTTATTAAATAATGTAAAAATTAGATTAGCTTATACCCTTATATGATTAACATCCATTAGAACCTTCAATTTTTCATAACATTGATTTTTGGTTATTATCCTCTCATTGGAGTTTGTCTATTGTAATTTGATTAAGGGATCAGATAATTAATTGAATGTAGGATTCAGTTGTCACATAATGCTATTGATTGTGGTGTGTTATCTATTAAGGTGGTTTGGGTTCCCCTCATGATCTAGGTTTCTATTCATAACATGAGTGAGCTAAGAGAGTATCATCATAATGTTTGAGATGCAAACTCTCATGGGGATAGGCATCTCGTTGGGGAAGTCTTCACATTTCCAGTCGCATTGACTATTTACCTGATTAATCCTATTTAAATCCATAATCTAGATTAATGTTAAAATTAATTATGATCATATTTAAATTATTAAAAAAATAATGGGGAATCCAATTAAATCAAAGGGTTGGCATATAAATTACATTTTTTCAATTATGATATTTTGGATTCAATTTATGTTAATCATGATTAATTTTCTAACATATACTCATATAGAAATTTTATTCCACTTAAAAATGGTTTGTAATGTGTTTATAAATGTTCTAAATCAATATCTCACAATATTGTCAAACCAGGTGCACAATAAGGCCTATTGTCACGTACTATGTTACACCGAGTAAGGCCTAGATCACCTTGTCTGAGTTATTACCCCTATGTATATATGTTCCCGAACCATTCCCACTTTTAGAGTCCATATAGGGATGGATATTCTGGATATCCCCTTTTAATATACATTAATTTTTTTTTGGATATTTCATATACATATTCATTTCCCTAATCTCTTCTATGGTGTATTTTAATCCTAATCAAAAAAATTTATAAATATTTCTTCTGATAACAAAAAATATAAACCATTATCATTAGTACACATTAATACATTATTGAATACATATGATTAATCTTATTTACAATTTTAAAATAATGAATTCTTGTTTATTTGGTAATTAAGTACATATAATAATATTTTGAATATTAGATATAACAAATTTATTAGAAACCTCCTTAACATGCATATAAATTTTAGGGCCTTTAAAACTACATGGGATAACCAAGTGAAAAAAATATGAACAGGGAGATATAAATCATATTAGTTGATGAAACATGGAATAAATAGATAGATTTTAGAAAATAGGAATTTTAATTGGGTTTAATAAATGTATGATTCATAAACATGAACAATGATACATGAGATTGCATGATAATCGTAACATAGGAAATGTGGAAACAACATAAAATAATGAATCATAAACATATATCAAGGAAAACCCAAAACAACATAATGGTATAAAATATATAAAAAATAAATCGGGTTAACTCCCTTCCCAACATGAAATCTCAAGATACAAAACAATACCCAATGCATTGGAGCACAATATAATTCTGGTCGCAGTCATCATATTCATTTCATTCTATATATTAACTGTGTCGCGTAGTTCACAAAACATATATTATTTCATCATAAAAATTTATTAAAGGATAAAATAATATTCAATTCATAAATTAAATTCTAATATAAATAAATAATATATTCAGAAATTTGAACCAATATGATGGAATATGGTTATCGTATTAATTACACATTAGTTTTGGCATTGAAAAATCGTGGTGAAATTCGGGTAGCATCACCACATCATTTAATGATTCCTAAAAATGGGTTGACATTAATAAAGGGGGTATATAATTAAATCGAATTCAATGGGGAACTTAGTGGGACAAGAGGAAAAATACTTCCATAGTAGAAATTGGAAATTAAAGACATTTATTAATGGCGAAACATAAATGAAGAAATTCAACTTAACAATATTTCGGTTTGTTAATGAGGGTTGTTATAGGATCATTGGAGGATTAATGAGTGTGAAAGGGGGATACAATCATTTATTCAATATATTTAAATCAAGTGTAATATTTAGGGATATTTATTTATATAATGAAGTGGAATTTAAAAAAAATTACATAAATGAAGTGCATAATGGAAATGAAAAGAGATAAATCCCGTAATAAATTTCAGCGTGTTAACAACTTCAGTATGGTTCAAAATGTGTGTGAGAAAACGCCCTATCATTCTAATTACATGAATTGGAATGTGATGTTATTGTTATAGATGAATTAAAATATAAAAAATTGAAATAAATATGACTAATATAAATCATGTTTGTTGAATTAATAGGATGATAGAAAGGTCCCTTATTTTAGTGAGTGACAACAAACACATGAGTGGAGATTCTTGAGATATTGGAAGAGCCTTGGTAGGACCCCATTATGTAGAGGGAATATTTTGAACAAGATAACATTAATTTGAGTGAATATAAATGGAAGATTTTGTGGATTTAAATAATAATATTTTAACATCCCAAGTATGTAATTAATAATATATATTCTTATATATTTCTATTTATGAATTAGATAGTGTTTTAGAGGCTTAAAATGAGAAAAAATCCAATCTTATGCACGGAACAAACTAATATATTTAAAAGATTGTTTTACTGACTTTTGATGGCCAAACATTTTTTAAATCAATATTTTAACAATTTTATAATCTCTATTTGTCAAAATAAAAATATTATTTATGATTGGTACATTGAAATTTACATTGGATAAATTTTTGTTATTTTTCTGACAATATTCATTTTTTAATGAATAGTGAAAAATACTACATTTTACATCAAAACTGTTTTTTCATTTAATTT
Source organism: Viscum album (assembly GCA_963277665.1). Lineage (NCBI taxonomy): Eukaryota > Viridiplantae > Streptophyta > Magnoliopsida > Santalales > Viscaceae > Viscum > Viscum album. The sequence continues at coordinate 1,509,740,449 of OY728127.1, read as the reverse complement.
AATTATATGGATAGATTATCTTTTTAATTGGTTTTAAAGTGTAAATAGAATATATATTTTTACCATGTAATCCAATTATGGTCATTGGGATTAATTTCACTTTTGAATTGGGCATAAACAGGTGCCAAACTTTTCATAGATATTGTTTCAAAAAAACCCGATAATTGTTTTGACAACGGGAATTATTTTTAAATTAATTATTGAAATTTATATGTTTGGAATTTGGTAAAATTAATTACATATTTGTAATCAGAAGTTTCATATTATTTAATTAATACTCTTTTGTTTTTGGACATTATGAATAGTAACAATGGTAATTATCTTTAATTATCTTGATTAATGAGTAATCAGGTAGTTAAGGAAAATAAAATAATATCATAATAATAAAAAATGACACCAACAAGTGTCCTAATGCTACTATTTGTTTCATGGCCGACCATGTGATTCCTTGTGCCAAACCTGTAGACCCTATGGAATCACTTTTTTGTGAAAGTGATTTTTTATCTTTTTATTGTTAAATAAAGTTAAATATAACTAACAATGTATCACCTGGGTAAATTTTTTTTTAAAATTTTGTATAAATAAATGATATTTTGGACTATAAATACTCATTATAAATCTAAAAAGGTTTTCTACATCAGTATATTTTTTTTATAATTTTTAGACATTAAATAAATTAAATTATTTATGACATCATGATGATGCAGCAATTACCTCATTAATAAACGATTTAAATAAAATGAAAATATAATGTAAAAACTAAGACATACAATTTTCAAATACATATTGGACGAGTGTATTTTCAACCCTTATCACCTTATCCTGTAAATAAATCAATGTGGGGCCTTTAAAATCCGAAACTCATTTGAAAATAAAGTAACCTTTTATAACATTCAAAAAGTTCCCCTCCTCTCCTCTTATAAAAGGCCCCCACCTCTACCACCATACCCACACCTCTCAAGCCTTTGGCTCGGCCAACCCCTGCCAAGTTTGTCTCTACACATCCATATCTAACTCTTAGAAGCCTCACATTGGGCAGATGTCTTCCCAAGGATGCCTTTGAGCTCAAATCAGAAAGAGTTACCCGTTTTAAATGAAGTGTCTTCTCTTGTGTTCTTATGTTTTATTTTGCTTCTCCAACCCCCTAAACTCTTTTTATTCATTTCTTTTGTAACAAAAAAAGTATATTCCATATACTACGATGTTGTTATAGTAAGGATTTGAGCTACACTTACACACATCTACATCTAATGGTTAAATAACATACTGTTTCTGTGGATGGCGAATTTCTACCTCACGAAACGATGATTGTTCAACACTCATATAACACATTCAACGGTGGCCATTAATATGTCACTATATTTATATATGATATATAATATGTTTATGTTTTACTTAATATTATGTATTTTTCATTTATGGCATACCTATATGGTTTCCATTATGGTTAAACGCGATATCTTCATTTTAAGAAGTGCGGACTACCACCCCCTCAAAGTGATTTGATTCATTAATACCATATGTGGTATGTATAAAGGATATATTGAATGATATTATATATGATACAATACTGGGATTATAATAGTATTACGTATCATTATGTTTTAATTCCATTAAATATGAAATAGAAATGGAAGTTTTGTTCATGCGTACGTACGACTTACCGTCTCCATGAATAGTGCATTTCATTTCATACCTCTAAAAGTTATGTAATAATATAAATGCATGTATATAATGGATATATATGATATATATGGCATCTACATCATGAAAATCATTCTTGAGAAAATGTATATTTGACTACGTGAACAACTTGTAAATATAAGAAGTTCACTTTTGACTCAAGTACCAAATATCAACAAAACAGCCGATATTAACTTAAATGATTACATATTGTTCATAATATGGTAATAAGTGATATTAAATGAATAATGAACTTGAAAAAGGTTCTTATGAAAGTAGAAATTAACTCAAGTTTATTTTTCAGGAGATTAAAAAATGTTCGAGTCAAGTCGGACTCGAGGTATGGGACATCGTCTCAATCTCCTTTCATTGAGACATATTTTGTTTTATACACAACAATCTTTTATACGGTGTATAATACCTTTTGAATTTTACGTTTATCCAAAAGTAATCTTTTTTATACGAAGCATTTTACTAAACGACAAAAGGGAATGTTTTTTTTCGTACGTATGCGGCGACAACGACTTCTCCACTATCGTGACCATTATTTGATTTTTAGCTTCCTCTACAGGCCATACCTTTTTTTAAAATGAAAAATAAATACCATGTTTTACTTATATTTTATTTTGGTATTGAAAATGGTTTTCATAATGTTTTGATTATATCAATGTGTTGTGTTGATATCTTGTGATTGAAATGTGGACATATTATGTTTCCTTTATGCATATTTTATGTGATACGATTATGTTATGGTTCTTGGTCATTGTTATGAAGACGGGTATTTCCATGATAAACAAAGAGAGGGTGAGCCCGATATAGCTCTCCAATGCATTGTGTAACGCGAAGGGGTTAAACGTTGAGGTTTCTACGAAGATATTTAGGGAATATACTGTGATGGGTATTCCAAACGTAACCAAGAGGGTTACTCCCTACGTAAGAATGTTATGAATGCCTCATGTTACCTTTATGTCTTATGATTTCTATGATTTATTCATGATTTGATGAGGTATGTTAAAGTACTTATGTTTTATGGGTAATGTATGATTTTATTCTTATGTATATATGTACTCATGTTTCCTTTCCATATTTTTATATCCCTTACTGAGCTTTTTATGCTCATCCCATGTTTTTTTGAAATGTTGTTCATAGGTCAAGGGAAAGGTACATGATATGATGATAGTGTCAAGGAAGTGACAAGATATAACCCATGTTTTATTTTAAATATGTTTTCATTTATGGGAAAAGTGAATACTATCTTTTATGTAACCACTTTGTTTAAATGTGGAATGTAATGCATGTTTTATAATCTAATTCTCTAAAACTATAAAGATGAAAAGATCCCCAATGTGTAATCTTGTAATAACACAAGATTAAGTAAGGTTTAAGGCTGGGGACTTATATTTAGTATCAGAGGACGGTTTAGATAACATTAGGAGTTATAATTCTATTAAATGATTATCCAAAAATAATTTTTTTGTGGTCAAATGGAAATGATTTAGAATTTTAAGATTACTATGTTGCTTTTGTTCAGAATGGTTTTCCGTAGAGGAAACATGGAAGCAGTGCTAGGAAGGCATACAGAAGGAAATAACCTTCCGAATCAGCATCCTGAGATGGTTAGAATTGGAACTGAACAGTTTGTTGCAGTAATGGCGCAGTTGACTCAAGAGATAAATGGTGGTGATATCCATGCATGAGATCAGCCAGATCAACTGCAGAAGAACATGTCAGTGGTGGAATATTTCATGAGGAAACATCCCCCATCATTTAGAGGATCATCTAACCCTATGCTATATGAAGGGTGGATTAAAGAACTGGAGACGATTTTCGATGTCATGGGGTGTTCAGACAATCAAAATGTTAGTCTTGTTATTTACCCCTTGGAGGGTGAAGCAGATCAGTGGTGGTCGATGGTTAAAAATATCAGGGATGCTGATGAGATTGATGCTCTTGACTAGGATGAATTCAAAGGTATGTTTCTTTAGAAGTATTTTCCTAAGGCTGTTCGACTTAGGATGGAAACAGAATTCCTAGAATTGAGGCAAGAGGAAGACTCAGTGGCTGCGTATGAAGAGAGGTTCACTCGATTGGCAAGGTATTCTTCAAATTTTATCCAAGACCTTGATAGTAAAATCTATAATTTTTACTCAGGATTAAATCCAAAATACAGAAGGGATTTAGCTTCTCGTGAGTTCAAAAGTTATGAAAATCTTGTTCGATGTGCTAAGAAGGTGGAAATGGAGTTTTCTGATGATCAAGTGTTCTATAACAACCAACAGAAGAAGAGACCGAGGTGGCAGGAGAACAGAAAGAATTCTTCAAAAAGGTATGATGGTAAGAAATCTAAGTTTCCAGTTTGTGATAAATGTGGTAAAAGGCATATTGGGGAAATTCTTCTGAATTCTGGAAAGTGCTATCGATGCGGTAAGATGGGACATAAGGCTCGTGATTGCACTGAAAAAGATCATGGTGATGGTAAAACCAAATTTGATTTACAGTTATTGAAATGTTTTAAGTGAAATGAGATGGGTCACTATGCAAATGAGTGTCCGACAAAGAGCTTGAGTGATGGGAAGCAGTTAGACTACAAGCACAAACGGGGTGGTGAAATCCTTTGCAACTACATCAGAAGATGTCAGGACATCGAATGATGTTGTATCAGGTAATTTGTTTGTTTTTTCACATTATGCCAGTGTGTTGTATGATTCGGGGTCAACACATTCTTTCATCTTTGAAAACATTTCTAGTAAAATGGTAATATCATCTCAATAAATGACTCCTGAACATTTGGTAAAAACACCTGGGAGAAATGTTGAGGAAAAATGAATTTATAATAATTTTTTTATCCTTATCCATGGAAAGAACCTACTAGCATACTTATTTTTTCTACCTCTAGTAGAGTTTGATGTTATCCTGGGTATGGATTGGCTCTCTGTTTACCATGCTATGATTGACTGTAGAGCTAAAGAATTTTCTTTTGAGAAATACTTTCAGTTTGTGTACAAGAATGAACCCTTAATATGGATAACATATCAAGAGGCTAAGAAACTTTTAAAATATGGAAGTGAATGTTACCTTGTAGATATTGTTGAAAATAAGGTAACTATTCAGATTAATGATGTGCCAGTGGTAAATGAGTATCCTGATGTTTTTCCTGATGCGTTTCCTGGAATAATACCAGATCGTGAAGTTGAGGTTACTCTATAATTAGTTCCTGATGCTAAGCCAATTTGATAACCCCCTTATCGAATGGCTCAAATTGAACTTTTAGAGTTGAAGGAGAAATTGAAAGATTTATTAGAGAGAGGTTTCATTCGACCTTGCACATCACCATGGGGTGCTCCTATCTTATTTGTTAAAAATAAAGATCATTCTATGAGACTTTGCATTGATTATATAGCCTTGAATATCATCGCTGTTAAGAACAAATATCCTTTTCCTCATATCGATGATTTGTTTGATCAGCTCCAGGGAGCTCAGTATTTTTCAAAGATTGACCTGAGATCGGGGTACCATCAGTTGAAGGTAAAGGTGGCAGATATTCCGAAGACCATGTTCCGTACATGATATGGCCATTATGAATTTGTAGTAATGCCTTTTGGGCTAACCAATGCACCAGCTATATTCATGGACTTAATGAATAGAATTTTCCATGGGTTCTTGGATAAGTTTTTGGTTGTTTTCATTGATGATATTTTGGTGTAAAGAGGAGAAATAAATACATTTAAGGGTAATTTTTCAAACCTTGAAAGAAAAGAAATTGTATGGGAAATTCAGAAGGGGTGAGTTTTGGATGCAACAAATTTCATTCCTTGGTCACATTGTTTCTAAAGATGGGATAGCGGTTGATCCTACAAAAACAAAGGTTGTGTAAGAATGGCCAAGTCCCACAAATGTAACAGAGATTCGTAGCTTCCTTGGTTTGGCAGGCTATTACTGAAGGTTTGTTAGAAATTTTTCACGGTTATCAAGTCCAATGACTAAGCTAACTCGGAAGGGTGTTATGTTTATCTGGACAAAAGAATGTGATGATTGTTTTCATGAAATGAAAAGAAGATTGTTGAATGCTCCAGTTTTGGCACTGCCTTCCAGGAATGGGGAGTTTGTTATCTATAGTAATGCTTCATTGAAAGGACTTGGTTGCGTATTAATGTAGAATGATCAGGTAATTTATTATGCTTCACGACAGTTGAAAACCCATGAGGTAAATTACCCTACACATAATTTGGAATTTTCGGCTGTTGTTTTCACATTAAAAATTTGGAGGCATCATTTGTATGGAGTACTGTTTGAAATATATACCGATCACAAAAGTATAAAGTATATATTCACTCAGAAAGAATTGAACATAAGACAGAGGAGATGGCTAGAATTAATCAAGGATTAGGATTGTAAAATTAATTACCATCTGGGAAAAGAAAATAATGTGGATGATGCCTTGAGTCGAAAAAGTAATGCTTTATTAACAATGTTTCATTTGGAACGTTCTCCTTTGGTTAAGGATTTGAGGAACATTGGCATAGAAGTTGTTGGTGTAGGATGTCCTTCTATTTTGATCCAGGTATCAGCGAAATATTTTCTATCAGACAGAATTAAGAAAGCACAGAAGCAAGAAAATGAGTTGTAGAAAAAGGTAGAGCTGGTTCAGAAAGGTAAGTTTCCTAAATTCAGCATTGATAATGATTTTGTTTTGAGATTTGGGAAAAGATTTTATGTACCGTGTGATTTACAGTTGAAAAGAGATTTGTTATGTGAAGCTCATAGTTCTCCGTTTTTAGTCTATCCTGGAAGTACTAAGATGTATAGAGATCTTCGGGAGTATTACTGGTGGGACGGAATGAAAAAAGATATTTCTGATTTTATAGTGAATTGTTTGACATGTCAACAGGTTGAAGCAGAGCGACAGTTACCGAAAGGGATTCTTCAGCCTTTACCAGTGCCATAGTGGAATTGGGTGAATATACCCATGGAATTCGTTGTAGGATTGCCGAAGACACCTCGAGGAAATAATTCAATATCTATTATTAATAATATGGATTTATAAGATTGAATCATTAAAACAATTATAACAATGTTTTAGTTAAATAGTCCTTTTCCACTTGAGGAAATACGTGAATAAAAATTGTTAACGAATAACATTAAACAAAATCTATAATATAATGAGAATATGGGGATTCATGATATAATATGTCAAAAGGTAGTATATACACTCTATAGGATAATAATGTTCCACAAGATCAAGATATGCCTCAAATGAAGGGAGATTGAGACATAGTCCTTTACAAAAATTCGACAGACTAAAGGAATCACGTTAAAATTCAAAAAATCAGTTGATGAGATACAAAAGGATCTGTCATAACATGGAAAAAATGTACCAAAATAAGGATATATATGTACATATTTCAACATAACAAAATTTAATGTAAATGACATATAAAAAATGATGTCTTTGACTAAACGAGGAGGGTGAAATCTTCCCTTACAAAGATCATATCATTAAATTAAGGATAAAAAAATGACAGAATTATGTGTGATAAATAAAAATACCCCCAAATTAATTTGATATAATTGGTAAAATAATCAGAGGACATAGACACATATTTATAGCATGACATAATCAGGAAGAATAAGTTCAACCCAATGAATGGAAATTGGTTGATGAAGTTCCCTTACCAAGCGTCTGACTAGAATCTTTTGTTCATTGTTCTGCCTGAATAATAAAAATAAGTGAATTTATTATTTCTTCAAAACCTTTTTCAAGTTTATAATTCCATTTATTTCACTTATTTAAATTTTATAACAATTAGTTAATTATTTTAGTTCATATAATACATTTGGTAGACGTTCGAAATTTGAGTTAAAAATGAACATGTAACTATTACAATTTGTCCATGTCGTCAAAAGTACATTATCTACAGAATGATATTAAGGATTTATATATTATATTTATCATAAATATCTAGTATTTATGAATTTATAATTTTCTATTACATTTGTACATATGAAATTAAATGCACCGTTCATGGAGAAAGTAAGCCCTACATACTAATGAACACAACATTCATATATTTTTTTAAAAATTTAATGAAATGAAAATGTAATGATATAGTAGAATATTATAATTATAGTATAATATAATATTTTATATACATTAATTAATTTAATTTAAACCATCATTTATACATTCCATTTATTGTATGAATGAGTTATATCACTCTGAGGGCTCTCGCTCACAACTGTGTTTAGGTTTTCCTTCTAAAATCATTTGTTTCGAGTCGGGGGCGCACCCGAGAGTTGTTCTTTTCCCTTATTCTTTATTATTCCCCCTTTTCACACGATCATTATTTCTTTTATCCCAATCATCCTCTTATTTGGATCTAGTCCCTTTTCACCCTTGCATCTCATCCGTGACTATGTCCCAATCATCATTATGGTGTTTTTTTAGGCCCTATCAAAGGTTGTTTGATGTCGAATATTTTTGCTTCTTATCAACTTCTATGATATATTATTCCCTTGTGGACCTTTAGGTCAGAGATAGAGTGGTGGAGACTATGTGGTTTTGTGATTTTTGGATTGGCAGTCATAGATTTTCATGCACATCCCAATTCAGTTTCCCAACATTTTGTTGGAATATGGATCACTGCCTCATCTTCGACCAATCTTTCCCTACTCTGGTCCCATGATTGGCTGCACCGTTCCAAGGAAGATCAGGAGTGGTGGTAACAATTCTGTTTTGGGATGTGTGATTTTTGGACATTGGTGTTTAGGGAGTGAGACCTTATTATTTCCTTTTGTCAGTTTTGGAAACCAATATAGATAATTTTTATCCGTCATTCACTTGTTTCAAATATGGTGATTTCTTGTTATTTTTGGATCTATTTAGAATCAACTATTTGGATAGCCTTTCATAGATATTTTTCTATAAAGATAGAGATTATTTATTGTTTATTTGGTTTGGCATGCAATTTTCTTATCTAATAATGGGGGTGGTTTAGTTGTTGTTCACTTGGTGGTGGTTTTTAAATGTTAAAAATAATAGATTTTTAATGAAGAAAACAACAATGGATTCTGAATGATGGTTCTTACCAACAGACCACTTAGTTTGGACGATGGATATGTGGAGATAACATATGATATCTCGACTATATTGGCAATTCCTTAGGAGGCTTCTGGTTAGGATTTTTTTCATGATGTGTTTATGTTGATAATTCCATAGGATGTGTAGATATGAGGCAATTTTTTGATGATGCAATAAGATTTGTGGATGAGTTTCAATTTCAAATTTGGAATCTTTGTTTGTCAATGGTTATCTCTCCGTTTTGAAGATTGAATTTTAAAACACAATATTTATACTAGTCCTATGATCACTATTAAACAACTATAATGTCAATGGTAAAGATCCATACTTATTTAAAACATTAAATAAAATCAATATATATTTTTATTTATACCATTTATGGTCATTACAATCATCTACCTTTAAATATTTTTCCCTTGAAATTCTCATTTCCCACAAAACAAATGATGAGGATTACTCTATTTGACCACTTTTCCCAATTCCGATGTCACTCCATCACACTTGTGGTTTATCCAAAAAAATTTAAAAATAATAATTGTCTTATTTCATTGAGCATTGTCTCTATGGTCTAATATTTTCACATTCTATACGTCATATGATTGTTTATTCTCCAATGGAACCACCTATGGATTGAGTACATGTGAGGGTCTGGTATGTAATTTCTAAAGAGTGATATAATGAATACATCTATACAAACGATATGTTAGGTTAGAGTTTTAGTAAGAAGGCAATCACTCATATGCAGTCAAGGATCTTAAAGGGGCCAACGTATCTTGGAAAAATTATTTCACTATTTCCCAACCTCATCGCCAAATTCCCTGAATATATATATAGGAATTCCAAGTCTCCAACATAAAATTATATGTCTCTTTGATCATTGTCAACATAAATCCATGATTTACTCTAAGAATCATTAATACGTATATGAATAGTCTTATCCTTTTCCACAACATCCTCAACATTTTATGGTCGTACCTATTTTCATTCCCCTGCATCACCCAATATAGAGGAGTTCAACCACTATCCCAATAATGATATTTATAGAGAGTTATTTGGATTCAATACTAGAATCTATTATTGTATGAGAACTTGACAATAGGTAGAAGTTTCTACCATCCTCCTTTGATTTAAATTTAAAATTCTCTCGATGTTTCAAAAAGTGTCTGGGTATTCGTCTCATATTGTAAATAAGTTTGAGTGTGATCAGTTGTGAAGATGTTAAAATCTTTATTCAGTGTGTATTGGAGACTCATCTTGGAATAATATGTGAATCAGAGATCTCGATCAGATATAATCAATAGTGGTAATCCTTGATGCCTCTCTAAATATCTAATGAATATCTATGACAGTTGTTCCAATGAGAGATTTTCTTGAATTTCAATGTTGTGATTTTCCTTTGTTAGATGATCCACAACAAATCAAATGGAACTGTTATCTTGGGATGTGTTTGGGAAACCATACACACTTTCATGGTGATGTTTTCTCATTTCCATTTTCGTATGGGTTATGGTTGCATCATCACCTTATACATCATCCTTCAATCATTCACTTGATGATATTCTAGGAACCTTGAGGTATATTCAATGATCCCCTTATCCATATTATCCCACTAATTGTGCTCTAAGAGATATCAATATGTCGTCGTTAATCCTATGTTAATGGAGAATGTTGTTCAATGTGGATCATCTAAAAATTTCTTCATTAACTCAAGATTTGATGGTACAAAAATTCTCGACCCAAATATCACAACTCCATCATTAACATTGATATCATAGGATTTCCCTTTTCTTATAGTTTCCACATTCTACTAATTTCCCACATCATTCCTTTTAGAATATTTTAACTACTACTAAAGGGATGGGTGGAAATTCAATTTTCAATGGATTAATGATGTACCTTCCTTTATGATTCTTATATCAATCCTTTCCCAATCAAAAAATACTATATAACACTTGATTATCATACATAATATAATTTATAGATCATTTCTATATAGAGAATCCTTAACATTATTCACTTTTTGGGGTTGTAAGTGATTGTAGTAGTCACCCCTGACAATAATATTTGGTGAATATTAATCTATTTTACATGAATATATATTTGAGACTTTTTTGATCCACATATAATTAAAAATTCTCACCAAATAGAAAATTCCTCCATACTTTCAATGTGTTGATCATTATATCCCCTTCCAGATCATGTGCTAGTAATTTCTATTAATGAAATTTTAACGTTCATTAATAGAGGATTTGATATTGTCTTTTAACATTAACTCACAACCCAATCCCTTCTTCAATGCATCACTGATTACTATGAAAAGATATCAACATTTGGGTAGTATGAGAATAAGGGTTGAGATAAGAATTTATTTCTGGTCCTTGAATATTTCACCATGGTTATCATTCCATGTGAATATGACTCCCTTTTGATATAGCTTTGATGGAGGGTTTGAAAATTGTAATATATTCATCACAAATAGATGATGATACGAAGCTAATCCAAGGAAACTACGAATATATGTCCTAGATGTTTTCCTCTTGCATCATTCAATATTTATTTCTTTAGGGATCCATAGATATCCCATTACATTTAATGATACACCCCATGATTTATACTTCATTAAATCAAAACAAACCTTTTATCTTCATGGGAAATTCTTTCACCATTCATTTGGTATTTATATCATTGATTATATGCCCCTCATACCTCAAAACTCTTTTAAAGTATATTATAATATCATGTAAAAAGCCTAAAAAATTTTGAGGTATTTTCTATTGACAATATTCATCATGTCCATGGTCAGTACTTGATAATTGGTTAATAATAATGTATTAACAATGAAATAATAGTTCCCATAAATTGTAAAAAAATCAGTCTTTGGGATAACCTCTTACTTCAACATAACTCAGTTATATTGTTACCGTAGATCCACCATCGGGAAGTATTGTTCACCACATATCAAATAAAATAAGTCATAAATCAATGGAATAGAATAATTTTTCATTATCATGATATTTTTGAACTCACAGTAATAGATGAAAAGTTGTATTGACTCATTCTAATCCATGATAAAGAGGACTTGTGCAACACATGGTAAAGCACAAGGGATTTTAAACCATTTATTTAGATTCTCCTTTAGGTGTGTCATTAATTCCTTAAGATCCAAAAAATGAAATTCTATATAGAGTCTTGGATAATAGTAAATCCGCAGGTATAACACAGATTTAAAATTAAACATCTTTTCTAAGAGTAATACTAAGAAATTCTTTAGGAAACACATAATTGTATTGCCTTATAATAGGCAAGCCTTTGAGGATGATTATTTCCATATGCATAATCATTTGATCCTAATAGTATTTTTCATAGGGAAATAACATTTCTTTTTGTGATTTTTGTGATAAACAAGATTCATACACCAATATGTAAATATATAGAATCAAGGGGATGATTTTCAATATCGAGGGATATTTCATACATGAAAAAACATATATGGGATCTATATAGGAATATCTAATCCATGAATATAATTATATCAAATTCGACTAAATGGAGTGTTATATGGATTTATGTGAAGTTCATCCCAAAGCTGTTGACAAGGGAGGAGTTATATACATTGAGTACAATAATATCCCAATTTGACGTTTTCACTAATAAATAAAAATCCATTATTTTTTGTTTTGTTTAAATAATTCTATTAAACATTATTGATATGAAGGAATTCATAGAACTAAAATAAAAATATTACATTCTTTATCATTGAATGAATATCTAGAGTACCTATTAATACGTTATTTCTGGGATCCACCTTAGTATATATGACAGAAAAATATAACCCTTTCTTAGTTGGGGGTTTTTTGTTGCCTCTAAAATCCATTGGGTATGTGAATTTTTTTTTCAATGTGCTATGGTTATTTCAATTTGAATAAATAAAAAATGAAAAATTGGATGATGAGAAAATTACATTCCTCAATATCATGAGTATCTTTCTCTAGTTGGAATTTTTTTCTAGGATTCCAATCATCCAACACCTAAATAATTTATTCATTTCCTCTACCAAATTTATTGTGTGCTTGTTTCTGCCCCATGGAAAAGTGGTGTGGGAATATTTCATTTCATCATTATATTTCACCCTCATAATTCCAAAATTAAAAACCAATTTCCCATTATTATCCTTTTGATACCCTCAAGATTCTATATTCTTAATTTTGAATTTGACAACACATCTGATTATTTCAACATAGATATCAATGCCTTTGATCACCATGGGTTTTTGTAGCCTAGGTTTTATCCCAAAAAATGATGGGATCAACCATTCATTCAGTGGTAAAAAATTTAAAATTAGTAAACAGAAATACACATTGAAATTTTACTCACACACCATGATATATTCACTATATATGTTCTAGTGGTCTTCCAAATCTCTTTTCATTTTTATATAGGAAGTGAGAAGAAAATATTTATCAAATAAAATTTTCAAGAATTCCTTCCACATTATTTGTTTATTTTCTTCCAAATTAATTTTTTATTAATTAATGTAAAAAATAGATTAGCTTATACCCTTATATGATTAACATCCATTAGAACCTTATATTTTTCATAACATTGATTTTTGGTGATTATACTCTCATTGGAGTTTGTCTATTGTAATTTGATTAAGGGATCAGATGGTTAATTGAATGTAGGATTCAGTTGTCACAAAATGCTATTGATTTTGGTGTGTTATCTATTAAGGTGGTTTGGGTGCCCCTCATGATCTATGTTTCTATTCATAACATGAGTGAGCTAAGAGAGTATCATAATAATGTTTGAGATTCAAACTCTCATGGGGCTAGGCATCTCGTTGGGGAAGTCTTCACATTTCCAGTCGGATTGACTATTTACCTAATTACTCCTATTTAAATCCATAATCTAGATTAATGGTAAAATTAATTATGATCATATTTAAATTATTAAAAACATAATGGGGAATCCAATTAAATCAAAGGGTTAGCATATAAATTACATTTTTTCAATTATGATATTTTGGATTAAATATATGTTAATCATGATCAATTTTCTAACATATACTCATATAGAAATTTTATTCCACTTAAAAATGGTTTTTAATGTGTTTATAAATTTTCTAAATAAATACCTCACAATATTGTCAAACCAGGTGCACAATAAGGCCTATTTTCATGTACTATGTTACACTGAGTAAGGCCTAGATCACCTTGTCTGAGTTATTACCCCTAAGTATATATGTTCCCGAACCATTCCCAAATTTAGAGTCCATATAGGGATGGATATTCTTGATATCCCCTTTTAATATACATTAAATTTTTTTGGATATTTCAGATACATATTCATTTCTCTAATCTCTTCTATGGTGTATTTTAATCCTAATCAAAAAAAATTCTAAATATTTCTTCTGATAACAAAAAAATAGAAACCATTATCATTATTACACATTAATACATTATTGAATACATGTGATTAATCTTATTTACAATTTTAAAATAACGAATTCTTGTTTATTTGGTAATTAAGTACATATAAAAATATTTTGAATATTAGATATAACAAATTTATTAGAAACCTCCTTAACATGCATATAAATTTTAGGGCCTTTAAAACTACATGGGATAACCAAGAGAAAAAAATATGAACATGGAGATATAAATCATATTAGTTGATGAAACATGGAATAAATAGATATATTTTAGAAAATAGGAAGTTTAATTGGGTTTAATAAATGTATGATTCAAAAACATGAACAATGATACATGAGATTGCATGATAATCGTAACATAGGAAATGTGGAAACAACATAAAATAATGAATCATAAACATATATAAAGGAAAACCCAAAACAACATAACGGTATAAAATATATAAAAAATAAATCTGGTTAACTCCCTTCTCAACATGAAATCTCAAGATACAAAACAATACCCAATGCATTGGAGCACAATATAATTTTGGTCGCAGTTGTCATATTCATTTCATTCTATATATTAACTGTGTCGTGTAGTTCACAAAACATATATTATTTCATCATAAAAATTTATTAAAGGATAAAATAATATTCAATAAATAAATTAAATTCTAATCTAAATAAATAATATATTCATAAATTTGAACCAATATGATGGAATATGGTTATCATATTAATTACACATTAGTTTTGACATGGAAAATTGTGGTGAAATTCGGTTAGCATCACCACATCATTTAATGATTCCTAAAAATGGGTTGACATTAATAAAGGGGGTATATAATTAAATCGAATTCAATGGGGAACTGAGTGGGAAAAGGGGAAAATTACTTCCATAGTAGAAATTGGAAATTAATGACATTTATTAATGGCGAAACATAAATGAAGAAATTCAACTTAACAATATTTTGGTTTGTTAACTAGGGTTTTTATAGGATCATTGGAGGATTAATGAGTGTGAAAGGGGGATACAATCATTTATTCAATATATTTAAATCAAGGGTAATATTTAGGGATATTTATTGATATAATGAAATGGAATTTAAAAAAAATTACATAAATGAAGTGCATAATGGAAATGAAAAGAGAGAAATCCCGTAATAAATTTCAGCGTATTAACAACTTCAGTATGGTTCAAAATGTGTGTGAGAAAATGCCCTATCATTCTAATTACATGAATTGGAATGTGATGTTATTGTTATAGATGAATTAAAATATAAAAAATTGGAATTAATATGACTAATATAAATCATGTCTGTTGAATTAATAGGATGATAGAAAGGTCCCTTATTTTAGTGAGTGACAGCAACCACATGGGAGGAGATTCTTGAGATATTGGAAGAGCCTTGGTAGGACCCCATTATATAGAGGGAATATTTTGAACATGATAACATTAATTTGAGTGAATATAAATGGATGATTTTGTGGATTTAAATAATAATATTTTAACATCCCAAGTAAGTAATGAATAATTGATATTCTCATATATGTCTATTTATGAATTAGATAGTGTTTTAGAGGCTTACAATGAGAAAAAAAATCCAATCTTAAGCACGAAATACACTAATATATTTAAAAGATTGTTTTACTGCCTTTTGATGGCCAACCATTTTTTTAAATCAAATTTTTGACAATTTTATAATCTTTATTTTTCAAAATAAAAATATTATTTATGATTGGTACATTGAAATTTACATTGGATAAATTTTTGGTATTTTTCTGATGATGTTCATTTTTTAATGAATAGTGAAAAATACTACATTTTACATCCAAACTGCTTTTTCATCTATTTTAATTATATGGATAGAATATCTTTTTAATTGGGTTTAAAGTGTAAATATAATATATATTTTTACCATGTAATCCAATTATGGTCATTGGGATTAATTTCACTTTGGAATTGGGCATAAATAAGTGCCAAACTTTTCATAGATATTGTTTCAAAAAAACCCGATAATTGTTTTGACAACGGGAATTATTTATAAATTAATTATTGAAATTTATTTTTTTAGAATTTGGTGAAATGAATTCCATATTTGTAATCAGAAGGTTCATATTATTTAATTAAGACTCTTTTGTTTATGGACATTATGAATAGTAACAACGGTAATTATCTGTAATTATCTTGATTAATGAGTAATCGGGTAGTTAAGGAAAATAAAATAAGATCATAATAATAAAAAATGACACCAAAAAGTGTCCTAATGCTACTATTTGTTTCATGGACGACCATGGGATGCCTTGTGCCAAACCTGGGGACCCTATAGAATCACTTTTTTATGAAAGTGACTTTTTATCTTTTTATTGTTAAATAAAGTTAAATATAACAAACAATGTATCACCTGAGTAAATTTTTTTTATTTTGTATAAATAAATGATATGTTGGACGATAAATAGTCATTATAAAGCTAAAAAGTTTTTCTACATCGGGATATTTTTTTTATAATTTTTAGACATTAAATAAATTAAATTATTTATGACATCGTGATGATGCAGCAATTACCTCATTAATAAACGATTTAAATATAATGAAAATATAATGTAAAAACTAAGACATACAATTTTCAAATACATATTGGACGAGTTTATTTCGAACCCTTATCACCTTATCCTTTAAATAAATCAATGTGGGGCCTTTAAAATCCGAAACTCATTTGAAAATAATGTAACCTTTTATAACTTTCCAAAAGTTCCCCTCCACTCCTCTTATAAAAGGCCCCCACCTCTACCACCTTACCCACACCTCTCAAGCCTTTGGCTCGGCCAACCCCTGCCAATTTTGTCTCTACACATCCATCTCTAACTCTAAGAAGCCTCACATTGGGCAGAAGTCTTCCCAAGGATGCCTTTGATCTCAAATCAGAAAGAGTTACCCGTTTTAAATGCAGTGTCTTCTCTTGTGTTCTTATGTTTTATTTTGCTTCTCCAACCCACTAAACTATTTTTATTCATTTCTTTTGTAACAAAAACAGTATATTCCATATACTAGGATGTTTTTATAAGAAGTATTTGAGCTACACATACACACACCTACATCTAATGGTTAAATAACATATTGTTTCTGTGGATGGCGAATTTCTGCCTCATGAAACGATGATTGTTCAACACTCATATAACACATTCAACGGTGGCCATTAATATGTCACCATATTTATATATGATATATAATATGTTTATGTTTTACTTAATATTTTGTATTTTTCATTTATGGCATACCTCTATGGTTTCCATTATGGTTAAACACGATATCTTCATTTTAGGAAGTGCGGACTACCGGCCCCTCAAAGTGATTTGATTCATTAATACCATATGTGGTATGTATAAAGGATATATTGAATGATATTATATACGATACAATACTGGGATTATAATACTATTATGTATCGTTATGTTTTAATTCCATTAAATATGAAATATAAATGGAAGTTGTGTTCATGCGTACGTATGACTTACCGTCTCCATGAATGGTGCATTTCATTTCGTACCTCTAAAAGTTATGTAATATTATAAATACATGTATATACTGGATATATATGATATATATTGCATCTACATCATGAATATCATTCTTGAGAAAATGGATATTTGACTACGTGACCAACTTGTAAATATAAGAAGTTCACTTTTGACTCAAGTACCAAATATCGGCAAAACAGCCGATATTAACTTAAATGATTACATATTGTTCATAATATGGTAATAAGTGATATAAAAGGAATAATAAACTTGAAAAAGGTTCTTATGAAAGTATAAATTAACTCAAGTTTTATTTTCAGGAGATTAAAGAACGTTCGAGTCAAGTCGGACTCGAGGTATGGGACTTCGTCTCAATCTCCTTTCATTGAGACATATTTTGTTTTATACACAACATTCTTTTATACGGTGTATAATACCTTTTGACTTTTATGTTTATCCAAAAGTAATCTTGTTTATACAAAGCATTTTACTAAATGAGAAAAGGGAATGTTTTTTTTCGTACGTATGCGGCGACAACGACTTCTCCGCCGTCTTGACCATTATTTGAGTTTTAGCTTCCTCTACAAGCCATACCTTTTTTAAATGAAAAATAGATACCATGTTTTAATTTTCCTTGATTTTGGTATTGAAAATGGTTTTCATAATGTTTTGATTATATCAATGTGTTGTGTTGATAGCTTGTGATTGAAATGTGGAAATGTTATGTTTCCTTTATGCATGTTTTATGTGATACGATTATGTTATGGTTCTTGGTCATTGTTATGAAGACGGGTATTTCCATGATAAACTAAGAGAGGGTGAGCCCGATATATCTCTCCAATGCATTGTGTAACGTGAATGGGTTAAACTTTGAGGTTTCTACAAAGAGATTTAGGGAATATACTGTGATGGGTATTCCAAACGTAACCAAGAGGGTTACTCCCTACGTAAGAATGTTATGAATGCCTCAAGTTACCTTTATGTCTTATGATTTCTATGATTTATTCATGATTTGGTGAGGTATGTTAAAGTACTTATGTTTTATGGGTAATGTATGATTTTATTATTATGTATATATGTACTCATGTTTCCTTTCCATATTTTTATATCCCTTACTGAGCTTTTTATGCTCATCCCATGTTTTTTTGAAATGTTGTTCACAGGTCAAGGTAAAGGTACATGATATGATGATAGTGTCAAGGAAGTGACAAGATAGAATCCATGTTTTATTTTAAATATGTTTCCGTTTATGGGAAAAATGTAAACTATCTTTTATGTAACCACTTTGTTTAAATGTGGAATGTAATGCATGTTTTATGATCTAATTCTCTAAAACTATAAAGCTGAAAATATCCTCAATGTGTAATCTTGTAATAACACAAGATTAAGTATGGTTTAAAGCTGGGGACTTATAGTTAGTATCAAAGGTCGGTTTAGATAACATTAGGAGTTAGAATTCTATTAAATGATTATCCAAAAATATTTTTTTGTGGTCAAATGGAAATGATATAGAATTTTTAGATTACTATGTTGCTTTTTTTCAGAATGGTTTTCCATAGAGGAAACATGGAAGCAGTGCTAGGAAAGCATACAGAAGGAAATAACCTTCCGAATTAGCATCCTGAGATGGTCGGAATTGGAACTGAACAGGTTGTTGTAGTAATGGCGCAGTTGACTCAAGCGTTAAATGGTGGTGATATCCATGCACGAGATCAGCCAGATCTACTGCAGAGGAACATGTCAGTGGTGGAATATTTCATGAGGCAACATCCCCCATAATTCAGAGGATCATCTACCCCTATTCTATATAAATGGTGGATTAAATCACTGGAGAAGATTTTCGATGTCATGGGGTGTTCAGACAATCAAAAGGTTAGTCTTGTTATTTACCCCTTGGAGGGTGAAGCAGATAAGTGGTGGTCGATGGTTAAAAATATCAGGGACGCTGATGAGATTGATGCTCTTGACTGGGATGAATTCAATGGTTTGTTTCTTTAGAAGTATTTTCCTAAGGCTGTTTGACTTAGGATGGAAACACAATTCCTAGAATTGAGGAAAGAGGAAGACTCAGTGGCTACCTATGAAGAGAGGTTCACACGATTGGCAAGGTATGCTCCAAATTTTATCCAAGTCATTTATAGTAAAATCAATCATTTTTACTCAGGATTAAATCCAAAATATAGAAGGGATTTAGCTTCTCGTGAGTCCAAAAGTTATGAAAATCTTGTTCGATGTGCTAAGAAGGTAGAAATGGAGTTTTCCGATGATAAAGTGTTCTATAACAACCAACAGAATAAGAGACCGAGGTGGCAAGAGAACAGAATGAATTCTTCAAAAAGGTATGACGGTAAGAAAACTAAGTTTCCAGTTTGTGATAAATGTGGTAAAAGGCATATTGGGGAATGTCTTCTGAATTCTGGAAAGTGCTATCGATGTGGTAAGATGGGACATAAGGCTCGTGATTACACTGAAAATGATCATGGTGATGGTAATACCAAATTTCATTTACAGTTAGTGAAATGTTTTAAGTGAAATGAGATGGGTCACTATGAAAACGAGTGTCCGACAAAGAGCTTGAGTGATGGGAAGAAGTTAGACTACAAGTACAAAGTGGTGGTGAAATCCTTTGAAACTACTTCAGCAGATGATGGGCCATCGAATGATGTTGTATCAGGTAATTTGTTTGTTTTTTTCACATTATGCTAGTGTGTTGTTTGATTCGGGGTCTACACATTTTTTCATCATTGAAAACATTTCTAGTAAAATGGGAATATCATCTCAATAAATGACTCATGAACATTTGGTAAAAACACCTGGGAGAAATGTTGAGGAAAAAAGAATTTATAATAATCTTGTTATCCTTATCCGTGGAAAGAACCTACTTGCAAACCTATTTGTTCTACCTCTAGTAGAGTTTGATGTTATCCTGGGTATGGATTTGCTCTCTGTTTACCATGCTAAGATTGACTGTAGAGCTAAAGAATTTTCTTTTGAGAAATACTTTCAGTTTGTGTACAAGAATGAACCCTTACTATTGATAACATATCAAGAGGCTGAGAAACTTGTAAAATATGGAAATGAATGTTACCTTGCACATATTGTTGAAAACAAGGTAACTGTTCAGATTAATGATGTTCCAGTGGTAAATAAGTATCCTGATGTTTTTCCTGATGAGTTTCCTGGAATAATACCAGATCGTGAAGTTGAGTTTACTGTAGAATTAGATCCTGATGCTAAGCCAATTTGAAATCCCCCTTATCAAGTGGCTCAAATTGAACTTTTAGAGTTGAAGGAGAAATTGAAAGATTTATTAGAGAAAGGTTTCATTCGACCTTGCACATCACCATGGCCTGCTCCTATTTTATTTATTAAAAATAAAGATGGTTATATGAGACTTTTAATTGATTATATAGCCTTGAATAACATCACTGTTAAGAACAAATATCCTTTGCCTCATATCGATGATTTGTTTGATCAGCTCCATGGATCTCAGTATTTTTCAAAGATTGACCTGTGATCGGGGTACCATCAGTTGAAGGTAAAGGATGCAGATATTCCGAAGACCATGTTCCGTACATGATATGGCCATTATGAATTTGTAGTAATGCCTTTTGGGCTAACCAATGAACCAGCTATATTCATGGACTTAATGAATAGTATTTTCCATGAGTTCTTGGATAAGTTTGTGGTTGTTTTCATCGATGATATTTTGGTGTAAAGAGGAGAAATAAAGACATTTAAGGGTAATTTTTCAAACCTTGAAAGAAAAGAAATTGTATCGGAAATTTAGAAAGTGTGAGTTTTGGTTGCAACAAATTTCTTTCCTTGGTCACATTGTTTCTAAAGATGGGATAACTGTTGATCCTACAAAAAAAGGTTGTGGAAGAATGGCCAAGACCAACAAATGTAACATAGATTCGTAGCTTCCTTGGTTTGGAAGGCTATTATTGAAGGTTTGTTAGAAATTTTTCACTGTTATCTAGTCCAATGACTAAGCTAACTCGGAAGTGTGTTATGTTTATCTGGACAAAAGAATTTATTGATTGTTTTCAGGAAATGAAAAGAAGATTGTTGAATGCTCCATTTTTGGCACTACCTTCCAGGAATGGGGAGTTTGTTATCTATAGTAATGATTCATTGAAAGGACTTGGTTGCGTCTTTATGTAGAATGATCAGGTAATTGCTTATGCTTCACGACAGTTGAAAACTCATGAGGTAAATTACCCTACACATGATTTGGAATTTTCGGCTGTTTTTTTCACATTAAAAATTTGGAGGCATCATTTGTATGGACTAATGTTTGAAATATATACCGATCACAAAAGATTAAATTATATATTCACTCAGAAATAATTGAACATAAGACAGAGGAGATGGCTAGAATTAATCAAGGATTATGATTGTAAAATTCATTACCATCTGGGAAAAGAAAATAATGTGGATGATGCTTTGAGTCGAAAAAGTAATGCTTTATTAACAATGTTTCATTTGGAACGTTCTCCTTTGGTTAAGGATTTGAAGAACATTGGCATAGAAGTTGTTGGTGTAGGATGTCCTTCTATTTTGTTCCAGGTATCAGCGAAATATTTTCTATCAGACAGAATTAAGAAAGCACAGAAGCAAGACAATGAGGTGTAGAAAAAGGTAGAGCTGGTCAGAAAGGTAAGTTTCCGAAATTCAACATTTATAAGTATTTTGTTTTGAGATTTGGGAAGAGATTTTATGTACCGTGTGATTTACAGTTGAAAAGAGATTTGTTATGTGAAGCTCATAGTTCTCCATTTTTAGTCCATCCTGGCAGTACTAAGATATTTAGAGATCTTCAGGAGTATTACTGGTGGGACAGAATGAAAAGAGATATTTCTGATTTTATAGTGAATTGTTTGACTTTTCAATAGGTTGAAGCAGAGCGACAGTTACCGAAAGGGATGCTTCAGCCTTTACCAGTGCCAGAGTGGAATTGGGAGAATATACCCATGGACTTCGTTGTAGGATTGTCGAAGACACCTCGAGGAAATAATTCAATCTCGGTTATTAATAAGATGGTTTTATAAAATTGAATCATTAAAACAATTAAAACAATGTTTTAGTTAAATAGTCCTTTTCCAATTGAGGAAATATGTGAATAAAAATAGGTAACGAATAACATTAAACAAAATCTATAATATAATGAGAATATGGAGATTCATGATATAATATGTCAAAACATAGTATATACACTATATAGGATAATAATGGTCCACAAGATCAAGATATGCCTCAAATGAAGGGAGATTGTGACATAGTCTTTTACAAAAATTCGACAGACTAAAGGCATCACGTTAAAATTCAAAAAATCAGTTGGTGAGATACAAAAGGATCTGTCATAACATAGAAAAAATGTACCAAAATAAGGATATATAAGTACATATTTCAACATAACAAAATTTAATGTAAATTATATATAAAAAATGATGTCTTTGACTAAACGGGGAGGGTGAAAGCTTCCCTTACAAAGATCGTATCATTAAATTAAGGATAAACCAATGACAGAATTATGTGTGATAAATAAAAATACCGCCAAATTAATTTGATATAATTTGTAAAAGAATCAGAGGACATTCACACATATTTATAGCATGACATAATC
This sequence comes from Viscum album, assembly GCA_963277665.1. Taxonomy (NCBI): domain Eukaryota; kingdom Viridiplantae; phylum Streptophyta; class Magnoliopsida; order Santalales; family Viscaceae; genus Viscum; species Viscum album. The sequence goes on along the minus strand of OY728127.1, from coordinate 1,509,717,127 downwards.
AGGACGAAGAAGTTCAACCCAATGAATGGAAATTGGTTGAAGAAGTTCCCTTACCAAGCGTCTGACTAGACTCTTTTGTTCCTTGTTTTGCCTGAATAATAAAAATAAGTGAATTTATAATTTCATAAAAACTTTTTTCAAGTTTATAATTCCTTTTATTTAAATTATTTCCATTTTATAACAAGTTTTTAAATATTTTATTTCATATAATAAATTTGGTAGACGTTCGGAATTTGAGTTAAAAATGAACATGTAACAATTACAATTTGTCCATGTTGTTAAAAGTACATTATCTACAGAATGATATTAAGGATTTATATATTAGATTTATCATATATATATAGTATTTATGCATTTATAATTTTCCATTACATTTGTACATATGAAATTAAATGCACCATTCATGGAGAAAGTAAGCCCTACATACTAATGAACACAACATTCATATATTTTTTAAAAAATTTAATGAAATTAAAATGTAATGATATAGTAGTATATTATAATTACAGTATAATATAATATTTTATATACATTAAATAATTTAATTTAAACCATCATTTATACTTTCCATTTATTGTATGAATGAGTTATATCACTCTGAGGTCTCTCGCTCACAACTGTGTTTAGGTTTTCCTTCTAAAATCATTCGTTTCGAGTCGGGGGCGCACCCGAGAGTTGTTCTTTGCCCTTATTCTTTATTATTCCCCCTTTTCAAACAATCCTTATTTATTTTATCCCAATCATCCTCTTCTTTGGATGTAGTCCCTTTTCACCCTCGCATCTCATCGGTGACTATGTTCCCATCATCATTATGGTGTTGTTTTTAGGCCCTATCGAAGGTTGTTTGATGTCGAAGCTTTTTTCTTCTCATCAAATTCTGTGATATATTATTCACTTGTGTCCCTTTAGGTCAGAGCTAGAGTGGTGGAGACTATGTGGTTTTGTGATTTTTGGATTAGCAGTCAATGATTTTCAGGCACATCCCAATTCAGTTTCCCAACATTTGTTGGCATATGGATCACTGCCTCATCTTCGAACAATCTTTCCCTTCTCTGGTCCCATGATTGGTTGTACCGTTCCAAGGAAGATCAGGAGTGGTGGTAACAATTCTGTTTTGGGATGTGTGGTTTTTGGACATTGGTGTTTAGGGAGTGAGACCTTATTATTTCCTTTTTTCAGTTTTGGAAACCAATATAGAGAATTTTTATCCGTCATTCTCTTGTTTCAAATTTGGTGATTTCTTATTGTTTTTTGATCTAATTATAATCAACTAGTTGGATAGCCTTTCATAGAGAATTTTCTATAGAGATAGAGATTATTTATTGTTTATTTGGTTTGGCATGCAATTTGCTTATCTAATAATGGGGGTGGTTTAGTTGTTGTTCACTTGGTGGTGGTTTTTAAATGTTAACAATAATATATTTTTAATGAAGAAAACAACAATGGATTATGAATGATGGTTCTTACCAACAGACCACTTAGTTTGGACGATGGATAAGTGGAGATAACGTATGATATATCGACTATATTGGAAATTCCTGAGGAGGCTTCTGGTTAGGATTTTTTTTCATGATGTGTTTATGTTGATAATGCCATAGGATGTGTGGATATGAGGCAATTTGTTGATGATGCAATAAGATTTGTGGACCAGTTTCAATTTTAAATTTGGAATCTTTGTTTGTGAATGGTTATCTCTCCGTTTTGAAGATTGAATTTTAAAACCAATGTTGTGGCTAGAATTTTATTGATGTGAGGTTATCACATTTCCTTAAAGTGCATTTTGGAAATTATAAAAAAATATTTCTGAGTATATCACTTTGAGGGGGAGTTAGTCTCCACTTCCTCAAATGAAATTATCATATTTATAAAACATGAAATTCATAAAGGTATGTTTTAAATTATAATTACAAAAGAATATTTATAAAATAAAATGAAATATATATAATACATAAGAAATTTCCAATCATAATGGACACCATGAGATGTGGTAGAATAATATTGAATAATCATCGTTTCGTGAGGCAGTAGTTCGTCATCCATAGAAAAAATATATGTGTATCCATTAGATAAGGGTTGTTTGTATGTTTAGTTCGAAAAATTCTCATAAAAAATATAGAATATATAGGATATTTTATTTTATTAAAAATAAGAAAGTAATAAAATGGTTTTCTGATGTTTGAGTATTAAAATAACAGATAATAACTTAAGAGAAGGCGTTACCTTTAAATCAGTTATCTCCATTTAGTTTTAAAAAAAGGATTATGTGAATTTCCATCTTCCTAGGGTAAGGATTATTTAAGTAAGATAGGGATTTAGATAGCATAATTTGTATGTGTTTGGACGATTCATGGGGCTTGACAGGTGTGAGTAATGGGGCAGAGGTAATGGAATTATATAAGGTGGAGGAGGGATCTTTAGGAAATATTTAATGTATTATTTTATTATAAAATTATTTTGAGTTTAAAAAGATGAAAACTAATTATATATGAAGATAAAAATTACTCATGTTCGAAAAAAAACACATTCAATAAGAATTAGATATGTTCTGGATACATTATTAATTTTTATAATCTTATTTATTTAAATGATTCATTAAAAAGGTATTCAATTCAGCATCACTGTGTCATAAATAATATTACATATTTGATGTATAAAAATTTTAAATAAAATACCATGATGTATTAAATATTTAAATATTTAAAATTAATATTTATATTCGTTGAGAAAACTGATATAACCCCATGTAAAAATTGATTTAAAAAAAAATATATGTTTATTTCATTTTTGTCAATACTTTAAATTAATTAATATAATGTGTCCTTATCACTCCCATGTGGCTCCATGTGGTCCTAAAATCGATCCAATGATTCACATGGATGGAAATTTATCAACCAATAGGATTGATACATGTGTAAGTGTAATTTAATATTATTATATTATTATTTTTTCACCCTTATTTACCAGATTTACCCTTTAAAGAAGCTAAATAAAATATATATGGAAGAAAATATTCCTAATGTCTATAAATAAAAGTTACATATTTATAAAATTTGGATATCTTGATTCCAAATATAGAATAAATTTATCCAAATTCAAAACCCATAAGGTGCATATTTTAATTTTAAATTAATTCTCGTTGTAAAAAAGTGTTTTTTTAAGAAATAATAACTATAAAAAGATTGCCACCTGTTTTTGTCCAATTTCACAGTGAACTAATTTCCAATTACCAAAATTGGATTTAATGGTAAAAATATAATCAAATTAAACATTAAAACAATTTAAAAAGATAATAAAACAATATTAATAAATTATATTGAATGGTTATTTTGAATTAAAATACAGTATTTTTCATTATTCATAAAAAATGAACATTATCTTGAAAAACTACAAAATTTCATCCAATGTAAATATTTATGTCCTGATTCTAAAGTAGAATATTATTTTGACAAATAGAACATATAACAGTAACAAAAACTATATTTTAAAATGGTTCACCATCAAAATGAATTAAATCAACCATTTAAATGATATTATAGTGTTTATGCTTAAAATTGGATTCATTCACATTTTAAGCTTATATCTTTTATTTGATAAATTTAAAAACATTTAAAAAAATGAATAATCATATTTTAGTTATTTCTGTTCATTCCCACCAATACAACGATTATGTTTTAAATTCCATTTAAAATAATAATAGTATATTATTATTTTTTAGTATAACTCTACATTGTGTGCAATGTCAGAATTCAATGAAACACGACGTTGCATGTTGAGTATGTTATCAATCACAGTATCCCAATTAAAGTAAACTTAATATTTAATTCAGGAATATTATAATATAATAAAATGACATATTCTTTATTAACTACTGATGTTATATATATGATATAATTAAAAGGAAGATGACTATGGTATAATATAAGACCATTCATAAAACATTATACTCGAGGATAAAAAAAATTCAACCTAAAGGAATAATTAGTTAAGGAACATTGTCTAAATTTCTATTTAGTGAGGAATATTGTTATGTCAAGCAACTAAATTATGATATATGGTGTATATACATCCCCTTTGACATATAATATCATTAAAAATTAATTATTTGTATTATTTTATGATTTATTTATCATTATTTCATCTAAGTGTATTTAATATGAAATTAACCATTAGAAATGAATTTCATAACTCATTTTCATTTCAATAGGTAATGTCACTTCTTGAATTTAAGTTCATATTCTAAAATAATATTTATTATTTCATTAAATAATATTCTATTTTATGAAAACAATTATATTGATTTATTATTGATACTCATAGATAATTATTTAATTAATTATAACATCATCATTATGATCATTATAACATTCTCTTAGTGATAGTATATTATATGATAACTACCTAAAAACAAGTTTTTTAATCTCATCCTCTTATTATTATTGATATATTAATATGATAGTACCATTGGACTACTCTTTGGTACCTAACATAATTAATAAAATGTTTTAAAAAAATACACACTTTATTTCTATATTTTGTTGGAAATCCTTCTTCTCCAAAAACAATGATTTATAAATACATTTTCATAAATTTTTTTTACATTTTCAGAATCATTTAGTGAAGGAATTTTTATCCAATTTTTATTTTTTAATTTTTTTTAAAGGAATCTTCATATCATTATTAAAATGAGGCAAAATTTTCAATTTTCCAAAAAGTGAAAATATAATTTTTGTAATATTCAGGGAATATAAGAAATTTTCTACTATCTGAGCCACTCAATGATTAATGAATTAATAATTTTCATTTAATATTTTCAATTAAATTTTTTTTATGAAATTATAGTTTGAAATATTTATTTTCAAAATGAAAAGTGTATTTTAGCCAATAATTTTTTATGATACTTCCATTATATTTTTATTAATCATCAGTAATAAATATATAGACCTAATATTGTGGTCATATCATGAATTGAAACTTTCCTAATTATTTCAGTTGGTGGTTTATGATTATTTTGGCAATGTAGGGTATTGAATTTCAAACCCACGATTCATTTAGGTTGTCATTAATTTTTCCTCCAATTATAAAAATTCCTTTTTTCACTAGGAAAAAAATTAACCTAAATATCAAAGTTACTTATAATGGATATTATTATTACATTAAATATATGTCATTTATATACATGATATTCATTTTCGATCATTATTTGGTTGATTGGAAAAATATTAATAAATCTGAATTTCTTACTCAATGTGAATATTTTAGGATATGTCACATTGATCATGAATTGAATTTATTATTTGACATATGAATAAGGAATTGGACCTAAATTTATTCTTGGGGAATAGATATATATTACCCTTGTTGCATCAATACTTTCACAAGTCAAATTTGTTTGTTAGACTACTTAAATGGGTTTCTTGCGTATTCACAGACATCATTTTTAAAGTATTTAATGTGATGTTCATGATTGAAGTATACAGATTTTTATGATCACGACATCCTATAATTATTTATTCCATTCAATTAGAAGTCAGTTATCTACATCAATGATATTTTTGAAACAATATTATATCTGGATTAATTTTATTCTCAGATTAATCATTAAATGACACGTTTTTTCAGAAATTTACCAACATATATTTTGTATTTGCTATCATATGATGATATTCAAGGTAATTAAAGATAATGATAGTTAGTTTATTTACCATAACATATTTATTAATATTTATTGGTATTAGAATTATTCTACTATATATAACCAAATTGTAGAGTTTTTGTAGGCCCTTATTTTACTTCTTTTCGGTGGATTCCAGAATGTGTATTGTGAATGATGTGAATGAATATTATATAGGGTATAAATAAATTCTCAACAATAAATTGATGAATTTGTTTTTTCAAATGTAATTAATGAATTAATTATGTATCTAGTTTACCATGAATAATAGAATATTATAATCTTCAAGAAGTGATCCTTGTATCATATTCCAATGTAATAATGTAGACACTGGCTCTAGGATACTATCTTCAAGATCTCTAAAAAGATATGAAAAGTTATTATGTTCCACAGTAGACCAAATCATATCTATGTTATTAACAAATCAAACCATTTTTTAAATGATTATTGAATAATTATCTATTGAAAATTTCGTATCTAAATAACTAAATTGAAATAATTTCTCTCTCATAAATAGATTCACATTGGAAGAACCCATTATGGATATTTATTTATTTAAAAAACAGATATATATATATTTGTAATCACATATTTATTATGAAAAATTGGTTCTGTGGATATTTTTTAGGGTAGATACATCAGTAATATCTATTAAATTGTATAAATAGGCGTGTGGATCATCTAATTTGATAGATTTTGAGTTTTGGTTATTATGAGGTGATTTCTATAACTCAAAGAACATATCATCATGATTACGAATACCATAACCAATATTGGGACCACTCATCAGTTTAATGAACCACTACATCACATGACCTAATGCATGTATACCTGAAGTTCATTGGCTATGTAATATTGGTGAGGTCATGAACCAAATATTTTGGAGACTATTGCCTCCATTTAGAGTATAATAAATGTGTAAATTAAGATATATTTTATAAATATCAATGTAATAACTATAAAAAATCAATATAAAATGTATCATCTGAAACTCATACTGTCTTTGATACCATTGATCAACGATTAGGATGATCAGGTATAAAATATAGTGAAAGGGTCAAATTACTGTAGAAAATCCACTATCATCATAGAGCCTCTCCTAATCAAAAAATCCCATATGTATTGATATTCCCAAGAATTATCTACATCACTTATCATGATCATTCTAAAAAAATTAATTTGGATTCCACACATACATGGAATACCATAAAGGATGTGAAAAATACATCTTAGTTGGGTTTATCCATGTTACTGTTATATATGACATAATACTTTTGTTATCATGAAAAAAGATAATTGATGAAAATAGCTTTCTAATTCATTCATCATGTTAAAACTGTACAACAACAAAAACTAAATATCCTAAATTTGGACAACTCTATAATTCCCCAAATTTAAGAGACAACACCCTCAATTTGATGTCATATTCCAACATGGACACCATAACACCCAAGAGTAACTACTAAAACACAAATAACAAATAAAGCCAAAAATGGTCTACAATTACAAGACAATAAATAAAGAATTATGTTAACTTAGATGTCTTGTATCCAAGCCAACACCATTATGTTAGGCTATATTAAAAAGGTTCTAACCCATCTTCCTTCATTGAAGGATGTACTGAATAGGTCACAATCAATTCCCTCATTAGATAAGGTCATAATTAAATTACCCAACCCATTCCCATTGATATCTAGTAGTGAACACATCATATAAAAAATTTAAAAATTTTGATACAGGGTTATGTGAACATCATATTACCATACCTCAGCCCACTAATTTTGGAAAAATTTATTGTTATAGAAACAAATAATTACACATCGTTCAATTTATCATTTCATACATAGAAGACACCTCATTTTTTTTGATATGGAATGGTGAATTGAAGTACCCAAAACAATCCCCCTTATAAAATTTCACACTATAAGGCCTCAATGTTTCACTCTTCTACATGGAAACCACACATATGTAACCCCACACAATCATTCTACGATAAGGGTTTTAGACTATGGATATCTAAATCTCTATCATTAATTTTGGGTTGAAATACAATTAATCATATCTTATCCTCATAATTACGCACAAAATATTAATATACAACATGAAAAAAAAAATTTCAAAATAAAATAGACTCATCTTTGGGATCTTATAAATCAAAACATAACATCGAACCATGAAAAATTTTATCATTTATCTAGACTAATGATTTAATATTCCATATAACATGCATTTTGGATTATTATCTGAAAACAAGGAAACCATGACACACATCCATAAAAGAATAATTCAATGTCCATATCCACATCAATACACATACCACACACATATTAGGTTATTATGTGATATCTATAACACTATAAAACCTATATAAAAATGATCTGGCCCCATGTAGGAATCATTTACATCATTCCCCAAAAAGTGACACAAAATATCGCTTATTGAAGGGGGATAAGAGGGCATGGAAAGGGCATGATATTTAATAAATATCCCACACAATTTTTGGTGGGGTTTAAAATCAAAGGGCACAACATTTAAATTACACATCCTTGTATCGTAGGGAAAATAAATCCAAATAAATGGATGTACCCCCTCAAGTACATGTTTTATGAAAATATTAACTATCCATTTTATCACATTTCTTGGTCATCGGTACCATTCAAATAATTAATCTAAATACATACTAAAAACTAAAATAATACAAAAATATACATTTCATGATTCTTATCATTGATAAAATAAATCTACAAAAAAATCACAATTCCAAAAAAAATAACATTAATCATTTCACATATGTTGTAGTAATAATAAATAGTTGACCCTAATCCTTTAACAACTTCTTGGGTTCATATCTTTGACGCTTTTTGAATTCATAGTTACAGTTCACATCTTTGTTAAAAAGAATAAATGAATATAAAATTTTAATTTTTTTACCCTTTTAATTAAGATGATTAGGTCCTATCTGTCCACACTAATAGAAAATTATGATTCCCATTAATAATATACTAGTTATATCATTCTAATGTTATATCATGGGAAGAAACAATTATTACATTATTCCATGTATCGATATTTTATATTAAATTCATTTATTTTGTTTTATCCTTTGAATCCATAGAACATGTATAATTATTTAAATGTAATGATATTAGATGAAACTATGTCGCCATATAATGATAGCAATTAGGATATTAGTTTAATTGGGAAGGTTTACTTAATCCCCTCAATAAAATGAAAATTCTTACGCTATGGATTATCTGTATTGATATATTTCCTATTATTTATGTTTGGGGTAATTTTTTTAATAATTCAAACACTAGGTAAGGTGATCAAATTTTGAAACGATATTTATAATCCAATAATTAGATAAATAATTAGTGTAAATATAAATATTTTGGAAGGTGTATTCTCATAATCGAAAACATTTTTTATTTTATAATTTTTTCAAATCTCATAAACATTTTCAATCAATTATAATGTTTTCTACAGAAAATGTGTGTCCAAGAAAATAATATCCCATACTAGTTTTAATACATGTTCATAGAAAGACCCACATTAATGTAGCAGGTAATGCTCAATTAAATACCAACATATTTTTTGACCTATTACCCAAAGGTATATATGTTCACAAACAATGTCATCTTTTTCTATCCAAACATTGATGTAATTATAGGAAAAAACTTTTTATCTAACATACCAAAACCATTTTATGTCATCATACAAAGTGATTTTCGCTATAGTAAGACATGTTGTTATATTAATAATTATATGATTTCAAAATTCTAGTAACCATCATTTCTACTAAACATCATCTGATACCAATTGTAATGAATCCATACATCGCAACAAAGAGCTGGTGGTTACATTATTATATTTTCCTTAGGCATAATTAATTACATCTCAATTCACATAATAATTTTGTTCTATTGGTCAATTTGAATAATATATTAAATTCAAATTTTATAGTAAAACATAATATACACCAACTATTTTCCTTGGGAATAAAATTATTCCACATTGAATATCCCAGAATATCCATCAAGATGCACTTTTTATTGTACTAGGAGAAATAAATCAAAATAATGGTTTGAGATTAGATTTTTAATTAGAGTATGAATAAAATAGAACATGTCATGAATAATATGTAAAAATGAATATACGAAAATAAATAAATAATAATAATTTTCCATTAATAATTAAATTGATCATAATATAGAGGATGTAAATGATGATCAAATAAATATATACAAATAATTTCTTATTCTTGTCACATATCCTTGTACATTTTAACAAATAGAATTATCAAATGTATATCAATAAATTATCTCATAATGATGGTATGTATAATTTTTGAAATATAGTGTATAATATTTAGACAATTCACAATATAGTTTAAATTTATGTCAGGAATCCTATTTAAATAGTGTGATAAAAATTCTTGAGTCGTTTTGATGTAATGAGGGGTTATCTATATCTGACCATGTCCAATAACCTATAATGTATAATGAATAAATCATATAGATGGTGTCAATAATAATTTACATCATACTTTTAAAAAAATATCATAATAAATATTAATAATTACCTCAATAAAAAATCACAAATGATCAATAGTAATATGTTGAATGTTTATAAAATTGTACATCATTTGTAAAACGGATCATAGCACGTCAAAAAGAATTAACAAAGTGGGACATCAAAACAATATATCCTAATTGGATAGTATGTAAATTACTGGATATATTCCTTTAATGTATTGAAATAACATAAAAATGACATTAAATTTTTTTCAACAAATAACCAGTTCACTTGGGAAATATATTTAAAATATATGATGAAATATTTTGAATATAATTTTTTATTGTAATCATTTTTTAACATTTCAAATATTAATTAAAACATTTCATAGAAATTATGGAAGAAATTTGTTTTAATGATATACATGTTAAAATAAGGATCTCTTTAACATTTTTAGTAAAACCAAAATAAGAAGAGTAATAAAAATTAAATGGTGACTTATTTCAAATAATTTGTTAAAAAAAGTAAAAAATGTTTAATTATTGTTAAATATAAATTTTTCATAATGATAATAAAAATTAAAACATTTTTTGAAGAAATTTATTTTCATTAAAATGGATTTTTAATATAAATGATAAATGAAGTCCTATTTTCATTAAAAAAATTTAATAATTATATAAAATTATGATATTTTTAAAAATTAGACGATTACATGATAGTATCATGATTAAATAGAGTATAATTTTAAAAAATGAGTTTATAAAATAAATAAAAAATAATTAGCCAAACGGATTCTTAATCAATAAAAATATCTAATACTCATAGGTTTGGGAAATATAATAATAAAAAAATGGCAAATTTTTCCTCAAAAAAATAATGATAGAAATAAATTAAAATGAATTATTTAATTCGATAAAATAAAATTGGTTTATGACAAATAAATCAATATGGTATCTATTAACCCCAAACATATGAATAATTTGTGAATATATTTATGTATCATAAAAATAAAATTGAGATAAGAGACCCTTACCGAAGGTTCTACATCCTATATATGTTCCAAAAAATATAGTTTAATAAATATTATTTTACTGTACATCAACTAAAAAACCATAATGTATATATATATAATATGAATGATGATCTAATTTTTTTCTTTTAATCACTCATTTACTATCAATTATATTTTTAAATTATAATGAAAGCTGATAATTAATTCGTTTTCATGTATGTTGTAGTTCATAAATTTCTGTCTTATTAATTTTATAGTGGATATAATATATCAAAAACTAATAACATTACATAATTATAATCTATATTTAATAAATATTTATTTGTATTAATATATTAATTTTTTATATAGAATATGTATTTTACCATTCGTGGAGACAATAAATCATATATACACATGAATGTTGTATCAATTTTTATTGAAAGATTAATAGAAAATAAAATAAAATATTTTCCATTTTATATATTCTTAATTATTTCATACATAAAATTTATAGTAATGAAATAATGAATTATACCATCCATTTTTAAAAAGTAAAAAGATTTCTCATCACTATGTGGAGGCATTAGTCTACACATACACAGTAGTGACCATATTGTTGCGAACAGATTGAAGATTAATTATTAATATGTGAATTTATTTTCCATAACTATGGATATATTATAAATATAAAATATATTCATTAATTTATTCATTAATATTTTCTATGTAATGATATAAGGAAAAATTAATCACATTGCTTAGTGGAGTAGTAGTCTACCGTACACATTAGCAACATTATCATATCAACCACAAAATTGAATAAAAGATGGTATGTGGGACATAAAAATTATATATAAATAATATTGGGTTGAATATATTTTTAATATTTTAAATACATTAGTACATCCATCCATTAAATGGTGTGGTGGAAAATCAATTACATTGATTCATTAGGAGGTAGTCCTATATACAAAAAATTGATGGGTTGGTTTATGATTCTGTTAATGTAAGGATCGTTTTGGATTATCAAATTAACAAAATATAATACTATCATATAATATATATTTTTTTATTATATTATAATAGTTTAATAATGTTTTTTGGGTTCTATGATGAAATAAGACAAATATGCAGGTTTATGAATTTAACCTCCTCTTTACTGACCCTCATTGTGCTAATACCAATGGAATTCATAAGATGTATTAAGAAAAAAAGGATTCTTGGATGTGGATATATTATTATTCAATTGACTTGGTTTTTTAATGGTCGATTAAAATTGTTATGGAAACATGTATAATGGATGTGTGAGGATGGAATTTTATATGTGGGGGAGAGGACACACATGAAACTTTTGAAATAAAGAAGTAGTAACATTGTATTTGTAATGTTGAATGAATCTTGATTATGATATTATAGAACATTATAGGTTTTACGGTATTATTATTGAATTGCAATGTCTTTGGAAATGTTTTAGGACATTAATATCCCTTATATTATGAGTTTAACTCCTTAGTAATCATAATTTTACATTATCTTTGGTAATTAATATGTTCTTTTTTCACTATTAATTTTTTGAAATAATTATGTAAACGTACTATATAATGTAAAATATGCTGATTAATAATATACAATCTAATTTTAAAAATTAAATTTAATTATTTGTAATAATTAAATTTAAAAATTAACTTGACATTTGATAAAAAATAGGTTTTCCAATGAAAACATTCTCATAAGTAGAAAATCATATAATATCAAAATTAGAAATTAATTTGATTAAAAAATATTAAATTCCATAAAATGAAATATAATATATAAGGGTTTACTTATAAAATAAAATAAAATAAAATTTATATTTTTGAATTACTAAAATGAAAATATTACATTCAATAAATATAATTATTATATTCACTATTCCTCAAAAAATGATTTACATCCAAAAAACAAAAAATCATAATATAATTTTAACATGTTGATTTAAAATATTATGTTATGCCTCTAATAATTACATAAAGGCCCTCATAGCCTTATTTATCTAATCTATGGCACCATGTATCAATGTCATGAAACATTTAAAATAAATCAAAATCAACAAAAGGTATCCATGATCATACATTTACATCTACTCATGCATTTAAAACACACATCAGGCATCAATCCTTCTCAAAAAACATCTCATTTGAGATGTCTATATGATTAGAAGCCCAATCATTGATTCACATTTTAGTTAAAGAGTCCCCTACCACTTGAGAAAATAATTGAATAAAAATAGTTAAAGAATAACATTAAAAAAATACTTATAATATCATGATATTATGTAGATTCATGATATAATATGTAAAGGGGCACTATATACACTATAGTTGAAAATAATGGTGCACAAGATCATGAAATGCTTCAAATGAACGAAGATTAAAACATAGTCCTTCATAAAAATACAACACCTTAACAATGTCACAATAAATTTTAAAAAATGAGTTGATGAGATAGAAATGGATATCTCATCACATGGACATAAAATATTCATAAATAAAGATATATATGAACATATCATAACAAAAGAAAAAATAAATTAAAAGATATATAAAAAAGAAGTCATTGACTAAAAGGGGATTGTGAAAGTTTTCCTTACAATGATCATATCATTAAATTAATGATAAACCAGTGACATAATTATGTGTGAAAAATATAAATAAACTGAATATAAGTGGATATTAACTATAATTAAATCATAGTTCAGTCACACATATTTATATAATGACGTAATCAATAAGATGAAGTTCAACCGAAATAATTGAAATATGTTGAAGAAGTTCCCTTACCTCGTGTTCGACATGAATCATTTGTTCCTTTTTCTTCCTGAATAATAAACAGAATATAATTTATACTTTCTTAAGAACATTTTTCAATTTTATTATTTCTTTTATATATACTATTACATTACAATAAAAATTAGTTAATTATATTATTTCATAACGGACATTTTGACGATGTTCAGAATTCGAGATAAAAATGAACTTGTTGTAATTACAAATTTTCCTTGTGGTCAAAAGTGCGTTATCCCCAAAATTAAATTCATGATTTAGATATCATATATATCATATATATATTCTTTATATATGTATTTATAATATTCCATAACATTTGGACATAAAAAATGAAATGCACTGTTCATGGAGATGATAAGCCGTACATATGCCTGAATGCTACTTTCATTTCATTTTTAAATTTTTAATTAAATGAATACATTATGATATATAGGTATATTATAATTCCAGAATGATATAAATTTTTATATACGTTACATAATTTCATTAACACCATCATTTATATGTTCAATGTATGGTATAAACGAGTCATATCTAATTGAGGGGGTGGTAGTCGACACTTCTTCAAATGAAATTATAGTATTTTTTACAACATGAAAAGCATAAATATATATTATAAATGAGAATTAAGGAATAAAATTGATAAAATATATTAAAATATATATCATATATAATAAAATTTCTATCATAATGGCCACCATGATAGGTCTTTGAAAAATATTGAACAATCATCGTTTTGTGAGGCGGTAGTTCACCATCCACATAATAATTTTGTTCGTATCCATTAGATGGTATTGTGTTTAAGTGTAGTCCTAATTATTCTGTCAAAAAATAACTTCTGTATTTATTACACTGGTTTTTTATTAAAAATTGTAATAAATAGTGTTTATGGGTTTGGATATGTAAAATATAATAAAAGAACTTAAAAGTAGATGTTACCTTTAAATCAGGTATCTCCCTTTGGTTTGAACAAAAAGGATTACTTGAATTGAATTCTTCTTAAAGGAAGGATTATAGGACGAAGATAGGGATTTATGGAGCTTAATTGGTTATATTTTGGATGATCCAAGGGGATTTAGGGGTGTGAGTAATGGGTTAGAGGTGATGACTTTTTATAAGGGGAAGAAGGGCTCTTTAGGAAAGATTGAAAGTATTTTTTTATTATAAACTTATCATCGATTTCCAAAGGTGAAAAACTCAATAAATCTGAATATAAGATGACTCATGTTCTAAATAAATACATTCAATAATAATTTTATAGGTTTTTTATATTTTTTCAATTTTTTGTAATCTTATTTATTTAAATCATACATTAATAAGGTAATCAATGCATCATCATTGTGTCATAAATTTTTTTATATATTTGATGTCTAAAATTTATAAAAAAATTAACCTGAATTATGAAACAATTATATCATTCAAATAAATATTTATTTTAAATAAGATAATTTATATAACACCATGAAAAAATTGATTTACTAAATGATATATGTTTATTTCATTTTTTCCATTACATTAAAATAATTAATATAATGTGTCATTATCACTACAATGTGGCTCCATGGGGTCCCAAAATCTACCCATGGATGACCATGGTTGTAAATGTATCAACCAATAGTATTAGGACAAGTTTATGGGTAATATAATATTATTTTAATATTATTTTCCACCCTTATTTACCAGATATACAATTTAACCATAGTAAAAAAATATTCACAGATATAAAAATTCATAATGTCTGAAAATAAAAGATACTTTTTTACCCAATATTGACCTCCAGATTCCAAATATGAAGTCAATTTTTTTTCAAATTCAAAATACTAATGTTGGATAAATTAGTTTAAAATTAATCCCCGTGGTCAAAACAAAACACGTGTTTTTATGAAATAATAACTATCAAAAGATTGGCACTTTTTTATGTCCAATATCAAAGTGAAATAACATCTATTGAACACAATTGGATTAAATGCTAAAAATATAATCTAATTACACTTTTAAAGAATTTAAAAAGATAATCTATCCATATTAATAAATTATATTAAAACTATGTTTTAAATTAAAATATTATTTTTTTCACTATTCATAAAAAATGAATATTGTCATAAAAATACAAAAATCTCATCCAAATTATTTTTGATGTATTTATTCTAAATAAGAATATAATTTTTTCAAAAATAATATATAAAATTGAAAAAACCTGGATTTAAGAAAACATCATCATCAAAAGGCAGTGAATCGATCTTTTAAAGAATATTAGAGTGTTTATGCTTAAAATTAGATTAATTCAAATTTTATGCTTCTAACTTAATTGGATAAATGTAAAAACATTTAACAAACATGTATAATGATATTGTAGTTAATTGTATTAATTTTATCTAATAAAATGTCTATGAGTTAACTACCATTTAAAATAATAATATTATATTATTATATTTCAGAATAAGTCAATGTTTTGTGCAACATAAGATTTGAAAGAAAATTGTTATTGTGTGTTGAGTACGCTATAAAATATAGAATCCCTAATAAAGTAATAGTAATATTTAATTAATGAATATTATTAAATAATAAATTTTCATATTTTTTATTTATATGTGATGTTACATCGTTCCACCATTTTGGAAATTGTGTCCTCGATATTTTAAAATTGAGCTTGGAAATTTCATTAAAAGTCCCACATCAGAAAAAGAGTCAAAAAAACGTTCACATTAAAAGAAATAATGTGAAGTACAATGGTTTCCCGTGATAAATCATACTAGGATTACATGAAAACATTGATGTGAAAGAGAAAACTAACCATCACGTTCTGATAGAGAATGATAGAAAACAAGATAAGGTGAAAATTAACTACAAGAAAACCAAAAAATTGTGATTTGTTAAATGGTCATTGGTTACATAGTAGAATAAGTAAAAAATAATTGTTTTGGTTTTATATTCCATTTCATAATGTTGGATAATATATTTAAGATATGGACTATGTACATAATGAAATATACACACTTTTCAAGTTGTGTTTTATCTTTTAGAATGTTTCTACCAAAAAATAATCGATTCTCCAAACAATGAGTATTCAAGATGACTTGGTCACACCTGAAGCTCAATAATGAACTTCTATAGAATCACACATTTCCCAACAGTTGAGCCATATATTTACCTTATCTTTAAACAATAACCAATACAAAAATGGTTTTTACAGGATCAGATAATCCCCAAATGGACTATAATTTATAAAAAATAAATACTACCCTTAATCTCCAATATTCAAAAAAAGTACCCAATGTTCAAGAAATAACATTCAATACAAAATTTCCTTTAAAATTATTTAAATTAATCAATATGAGGTTTGAAACCCAATGTTTATAAGAATTTGATCACATTGTGTTATATAATAAATATTAACATTTATCTCCAATTAACATAGAATAATCTTGATGTCTCATACTAAAGTGTCATTAAACATATAACATATTCTCATCTGTAGGTTATTCATTTCCATAAATAACACAAATCACAATTTGTCAAAAATAATGACATTCATTCATCCAAAATAAATTTTCATCCATTATTCCACAAATGAAATCCCAAATTATTCTATTTTCCTTAGGCATATAGTTTCCCAAAAAGAGAAAACGTCTTTCAAAATAACCATTATCACCTAATATGTGAAGAATTTTCCTATACAAATGTTATCCATTTGATAAATCATATGTTACCAAATCATCATATTCTCGATCAATAAAATAATTTAACAAAATGTCTAAGTCATACTAACGACGGAATTCCCATAGGCTAGTGGAAGGCGATATACCCTTGTTTCCCTTCAGTTGTGGGTTCGATTCCCAGGGACATGCCTGACATAACGGGTTGTCACCCATCTTATGAGTGGTCCATTTTGTATACCTCAATAATAACCCTAACATGTTTTAAACTCAATGGTTTTCTTACACCATTCATTTTAATCCCAACATATTAACACCTCAACATCTTAATTCATGAAGCCTTATTTATATTGTCATTTTTTTTAATTCACATCCATATGATAAAACAAAACTATTCCTAATATAAATTAAATCATACCTTCATCATTGTGTCTATATGGTTTCATCGTCATCTTGTTCAAGTATGTACAGGGGCCATGCATTTCAATAATGATTTAGAGATCCTTTAAAATCATTTTCTCACATCATCCAAATACACCTTTTACAACATGGGTAATATGGGAGTTGAAAAAAAAATAGTTTCAAAAATAATTATGTATGACATTTAAATTATAAACATCTAATAAAACATGACTTTTATAAAATAGTCAGACCAAGTTTGAGTTCAAACATTCAATCAATGGTCCTTTAAAAACATCATAGGTATATTCTATGAGACTCTATTTCAAAAGAAATCATAAATAGGTTGTTCAAGGGAATCCTTCATCAGAACTTTTTTAAAATTAATATATACTTCAAAATATTGTGATAAGGTAAAATATTTAAAAATTACTAGATAAGATTTACATTTCCAGAAACAATGATAATATTGATAAAATGTGATTTGATTAAATAAAACTAATGATCCATGACTGTATCGAGGTATAGCGAAGGTGTATGAACTCTCAAAAGGTTTCTTGAAATGGATTTTATTGTTATAAAATGATTTTGAGTCATATGGACATGACATTGCAATAATTATTCCTTGCAAATCTGCATTAAGATATAGGAATGTCTATTGAGATCCTCCTCCTTCCTTTAGTAACAAATGTTCCTAGATCAAAAAAAGATATAAAATAAAGATTTATCTAAAAGAATAGACTGAGACTAATCATGTGTCTAAAAAACTCATAATCCTGAAAGATGTCTAAATCAACCATTGATACCAACTATAAGGACTCGGGCGTAAACATTACTTAATCTTGACTTAAATTAATAATTCACATTGAGGACATTTTTTGGTTTAGAGTTTTTGGGAATTAGGATATAACTATTACATTACATCTCCAAAAACTACATAGTATATACTTCTACTCAATTATAATTTTATTCATGAAATGAAAACTCATAATAAAATAAACATATCGAATTCCATTTTTTAGATAGCATGACCTTTCATTGATCCCATCCTTGACCCTATTAATCTTAAATTCGTCCGAAAATCATTTCAAAACATGGAATGATCCTAAAAATCTCAATAAGGGTTATAAAATAAGTAAATTTATCATTAATCCTTCAATAAATACAAGCAATGAAACCATTCTATTCAATCATAATATTCCTTGTGAAATCATAATATTTATAAATATCACACAGAAATTATAACTCATAAAGGTAACTTATGGCATACATAACATAATTACAATGTAGAATTCAAATATATATAGTGAGTTACCTTTGGAATACCTATCAAAATATATTACATAAATCCCTTTAGAGAAAAATTTATTTTACCATTGTCACGTTACCCAATGCATTGGAAAGCTATCTCTGGCTCACCCACCCAAGGATTATCACGGAACCACCTGTATATGTAAACAATGTACAAGAAACATAACATTATCATAACAAATGAACAAGAATATAAGAAATGTAACATTTCTTCATTGTAATCACAACATTTCATTTCACGACATTTACTTAATGAATGCTTTCCCAAAAGCACTTTCAATACCATATAAAATATTTAACAAATGTTTTTTGAATCAAATTTCTCCATACCACTTTGAATCTGTTATAGTAAGTTACATTTAGAAACTTAAATTACCATTTAAATAAATCATTAAAACCATTTTTAAAACATTAATATTAATAATATTTATTTATAAGAGTGATTCATTAAAACAATTAAAACAATGTTTTAGATAAATAGTCATTTTCCACTTGTTGAAATACATGAGTAAAAATAGTTAACGAATAACATCAAACAAAATCTATAATATAATGAGAATATGGAGATTCATTATATAATATTTCAAAAGGTAGTATATACACTCTATAGGATAATAATGGCCCACAAGATCAATATATGCCTCAAATGAAGGGAGATTGAGACATAGTCCTTTACAAAAATTCGACAGCCTAAAGGCATCACGTTAAAATTCAAAAAATCAGATAATGAGATAGAAAAGGATCTGTCATAACGTGGAAAAAAATGTACGAAAATAAGTATATATAAGTAAATATTTCAACATAATAAAATGTAATGAAAAAGGAATATCAAAAATGATGTCTTTGACTAAACGAGAAGGGTAAAATGTTCCCTTACAATGATTTTATCATTAAATTAAGGATAAATCAATGACAAAATTATGTGTGAAAAATAAAAATACCCCCAATATAATTTGATATAATTTTTAAAATAATTAGAGGACATTCACACATATTTATAGCATGACATAATCAGTTAGAAGATGTTCAACCCAATGAATGGAAATTGGGTGAAGCAGTTCCCTTACCATGTGTCCGACTAGACTCTTTTGTTCCTTGTTCTACCTAAATAATAAACATAATTTAATTTATAATTTCTTAAAAACCATTTTCAAGTTTATAATTCCTTTTATTTCACTTATTTCCATTTAATAACAATTAGTTAATTATTTCAGTTCATATAATACATTTGGTCGATGTTCGGAATTTGAGTTAAAAATGAACATGTAATAATTACAATTTGTCCATGTCCTCAAAAGTACAGTATCTACAGAATGATATTAAGGATTTATATATTATATTTATCATATATATCCAACATTTATGCATTTATAATTGTCCATAACATTGGTACAGAAGAAATTAAACGCACCGTTCATGGAGAAATTATGTCATACATACTAATGAACACAACATTCATTTCTTTTTTTAAAAATATATTGAAATGAAAACGTAAGGATATAGTTGAATATTATAATTACAGTATAATATAATATTTCATATAAATTACATAATTTAATTTAAACCATCATTTATACATTCAATTTATGGTATGAATAAGTTATATTATTTTGAGGGCTCTCCCTCGCAACTCTGTCTAGGGTTTCCTTCTGAAATCATTTGTTTCGAGTCGAGGGAGCACCCGAGAGTCGTACTTTTCCCTTATTCATTCGTATTACCCTTTTTCACCTCATCCTTCTTTCTTCTATCCCACTCATCCTCTTATTTTGATCTTTTCCCTTTTCACCCTCACATCTCATCCGTGACTATGTCCACATCATCATTATGGTGTTGTTTTGAGGCCCTATCAAATGTTTTCAGAAGTCAAAGCATTTTGCTTCTCATCAATTTCTATGATCTAATATTCCTTTGTGGACCTTTAGGTTAGAGATAATTTTGTGGGTAATATGTGGTTTTGTGATTTTTGGATTGGAAGTAATTGATTTTCATGCACATCACGATTTAGATTCCCCACGTTTTTTTTGGAATATGGATCACTGCCTCGTCGTCGATCAATATTTCCCTTCTCTGATCCCATGATTGGCCGCACCATTCCGAGGATGATCAGGAGTGGTTGTAACAACTGGGTTTTGGGATGTGAGGATTGTGGACATTAGTTTAAAGGGATTGAGACCATATTTTTTGCTTTTGTCAGTTTTGGAAACCAATATAGAGGCTTTCTATCCATCATTCTCTTATTTCATATTTGGTGATTTCTTGTTATTTTTTGATCTATTTTGAATCAACAAGTTGGATAGTCTTGTACAGTGATTTTTCTATAGAGATAGTGATGATTTATAATTTATTTGGTTTGGCGTGTGGTTTTATTATCTAATGATGGGGGTGGTTTAGTGGTTGTTCTCATGGTGGTGGTTTCTAAATGGTAACAACAATAGTGTTTTAACGAAGAAAACAACAATGGATTTCGGCTGTTGGTTCTTACCAGTGAACCACTTATTTTGGAAAATGTAGAAGTGGAAATAATTTATGATATATCGATAATATTGGAAATCTATAAGGAGGCTTTTGGTTGAGCTTTTCTTTCATGAGGTGTTTATGTTGATGATGCCATAGGATGTGTGGATATGAGGAAATTTTTGGATGATGCAATAATATTTTTGGACCAGTTTGAATTTCAAATTTGGAATATTTCTTTGTGGATGGTTATCTCTCTGATTTGAAGATTGAATTTTGTAATCTATGTTGTTGATAGAATTTTATTTAGGTAAGGTTATCACTTTACCTGAAAGTGGCATTTGGAATTATAATTTTTTTTTTGGAGTTTATCACTTTGAGTGGGAGTTAGTCTGCACTTCCTCAAATGAAATTATCTTATTTATAAAACATGAAAAGCATAGAGGTATGTTTTATATGATAATTACATAAGAATATTTATAAAATAAAATGAAATATATATCATATAATAAAATTTCCAATCATAATGGCCACCATGAGAGGTGGTAGAATAATATTGAAAATTCATCGCTTCATGAGGCAGTAGTTCACCGTCCACAAAAAAAATGTATTTGTATCCATTAGATAGAGGTGTGTGTACGTGTAGTTCGAAATATTCTCTTAAAAAAATCTAGTATATATAGGATATTGTATTTTATTAAAAATAATAAAGTAAAAAAAGAGGGTTTCTGATGTTTGAGAATTAAAAATACAGATAATAACTTAAGATAAGACGTTACCTTTAAATCGGTTATCTCCATTTAGTTTGAAAAAAAAGTATTATGTGAATTTCAATCATCCTAGGGTAAGGATTCTATTAGTAATATATGGATTTAGATAGCTTAATTGGTATGTGTTTGGACGATCCATGTGGCTTGGGAGGTGTGAGTAATGGGTCCGAGGTAATGGAATTTTATAAGGGGGGAGGGATCTTTAGGAAATATTTAATGTATTATTTTATTATAAAATTATATTCAGTTTAAAAAGGGGAAAAATAATTATATATGAAGATAAAATGAGTCTTGTTCGAAAGAAAATCATTCAATTAAAATTAGACATGTTTCAGATACATCATTAATTTTTTTATTCTTATTTATTTAAATGATTCATTAATAAGGTAATCAATGCATCATCATTGCCTCATAAATAATATTTCCTATATGATTTATAATTTTTTTAATAAAATTACATTATGTATTAAATATTTTAATATTTCTAATTAATATTTATATTTGTTGAGGTAACTGATATAACCCCATATAAAAATTTATTTAATAAAATATATATGTTTATTTCATTTTTGTCCATACTTTAAATTAATTAATATAATGTGTCCTTATCACTCCCACGTGGCTCCATGTGGTCCTAAAATCGACCCAAGGATTCCCATGGATGGAAATGTATCAACCAATAGTATTTATATATGTGTAAGTGTAATATAATATTATTATAATATTATTTTTCACCCTTATTTACTAGATTTTCCATTTAAACATGGTAAATATAATATATATGGAATAAATATTCCTAAAGTCTAAAAATAAAAGTTATATATTTATACAATTTTGATATCGTGATTCAAAATATAGAATCCATTTATTCAAATTCAAAACCCATAAGTTTCATAATTTAATTATAAATTAATTCTTGTTGTAAAAAAGGCGTTTTTTAAAAATAATAACTATCAAAAGACTGCAACCTGTTTTTCTCCAATTTCACAGTGAACATATTTCCAATGACCAAAATTGGATTAAATGGTAAAAATATAATCAAATTACACTTTAATAAGATTATCAAAGATAATCTAAAAATACAAATAAATTTTATTAAATGGATATTTGGAATTAAAATACAGTATTTTTCATTATCCATAAAAAATGAGCATTTTTTTAAAAATACCATAATTTAATCCTATGTAAATATTTATGTCCTGATTAAAAAAAATATTATTTTGAAAAATAGAATATATATAAAAGAAACAAAAAACTAGATTTAAAAAGGGTTCACCATCAAAAGGAATTAAATCAACATTTCAATGGATATTATAGTGGTTATGCTTAAAATTTGATTCATTAACATTATAAGCTTATATCATATATTTGATAAATTTCAAAACATTTAAAAAAATGTATAATCATATTGTAGTTTTTTCTGTTTATTCCCACCAATACAACAACTATGTGTTAACTACCATTTAAAATAATAATATTATATTATTATTTTTCAGTATAACTCTACATTGTGTGCAATGAAATTATTCAATGAAACATGACATTTCATGTTGAGTATGCTATCAATCATAGTATTCCAATTAAAGTAAAATTAATATTTAATTCAGGAATTTTATAAATTAAAGAAATTAAATATTCTTTATTAACCACAGATGTTACATATATGATATAATTAAAAGGAAGATGACTATGGTATAATATAAGAACATTCATAAAACATTATACTTGAGGATAAATAAATTCATCCTAAATGAAGAATTTTTTAAGGAAAATTGTCTCAATTTCTATTCAGTGAAGAATATTGTTATGTCAAGCAACTAAATTATGATATATGGTGTATTTACATCACCTTTGACATATAATATCATTAAAAATTAATTATTTGTATAATTTTATGATTTATTTTTAATTATTTCATCAACGTGTATTTAATATGAAATTAAAAATTAGAAATGAATTTCATAACTCAATTTCATTTCAAGGGGCAATTTCACTTCTTGAATTTATGTTTATATTCTAAAATAAGATTTATTATTTCTTTAAATAATATTCTATTTTATGAAAACAATTATATTGATTTATTATTGATACTAATAGATAATTATTTAATTAATTATCACTTCATCATTATGATAACTGTAACATTTTATTAGTGATAGTATATTATATGATAAATATCTAATAAACCAGTTTTATTACCTCCTCCTCATATTATTCATGATATATTAATATAATAGAACCATTGTACTACTCTTTGGTCCCTAAAATAATTAATAAAATGATTAAAAAAATACACACTTCATTACTCTATTTTGTTGGAAATCCTTTTTCTCCAAAAAGAAGGATTTAAAATACAATATCATAAATTTGTTTTACAATTTCAGGATCATTTAGTAAAGGAATTTTTATACAATTTTATTTTTAATCAAATATTTTAAAAGAATCTTCACCACATTATTAAAATGTGTCAAATTTTGTAATTATCCTAAAAGTGAAAATATTACTTTTGTAATATTCAAGGAATATAATAATTTTTATACTATCACGACCACTCAATGATGAATGAATTAATTATTTTCAATAATATTAGCAAATAAAATTATTTTTTAAGAAATTATAGCTTATAATATGTATTTTCAAAAAGAAAAGTATATTTTCCTCGATTTTTTTTATGATATTTTCATTCTATTTTTATTAATCATCAATAAAAAATATATATTCATAATCTTGTGGTCATATCATGTTTTGATACTATCCTAATTATTTCAATTGTTTGTTTATGATTATTTTGGCAATGTAGGGTATTGAATTTCAAATACACGATTCATTTAGGTAGTCATTAATGTTTCCTTCAATTATTAAATTTCCTTTTTTCACTAGAAAAAAATTACCTAAATATCAAAGTTACTTATACTAGATATTATTGTTACAGTAACTATATGTCATTTCTACACACAATATTCATTTTTGATCCTTATTTTGTTGATTGGAGAAATATTGATAAATCTGATTTTCTTACTCAATGTGAATATTTTATGATATGTCACATTGATCAGGAATTAAATTTATTATTTGATATATGAATAATGAATTAGACCTAAATATATTACTGGGGAATAGATATATATTCCCCTTGTCGCATTAATAATTTCATAAGTCAAATTTGTTTGTTAGACTAATTAAATGTGTTTCTTGTGTATTCATAGACATCATTTTTTATAGTATTTAATGTGATCTTCCTGATTGAAGTATCAAGATTTTTATGATCACGACATCCTATAATTATTTATTCCATTCAATCATAATTAAGTTATCTACATCAATGATAATTTTGAAATAATATTATATCTAGATTCATTTTATTCTCAGATTATTCATTAAATGACACATGTTTTCAGAAATTTACCAACATATATTTATTATGCGGTATCATATGATGATATTAAAGTAATTTAAATGGAATGATGGTTAGTTTATTTACCATAACATATTGATTAATATTTCTTGATATTAGAATTATTCTACTGCACGTAACCAAAATGTAGAGTTTCTGTAGACCCTTATTTTACTTCTTTTTGGTGGATTCCATAATGTGTATTGTGAATGATGTGCATGAACATGCTATATGGAATAAAGAAATTCTCAACAATAAATTGATGAATTTGTTTTTTCAAATGTAATTATTTACTCAATTATGTATATAGATTACCATGAATACTAGAATATTATAATTTTCAAGATGTGATCCTTGTATCATATACGACTGTATTAATGTAGACACCAGCTCTAGGATACTATCATCAAGATATCTAAATAGATAAGAAAATTTATTAAGTTCCAGAGTATTCCAAATCATATCTATGTTATTAACTAATGAAATTTTTTTTTAAATGAGTAATGAATAATTATCTATTGAAAATTTTGTATCTAAATAATTACATTGAAATAATTCTCTCTCATGAATATATTCACATTATAAGAGCCCATTATGGATATTTATTTATTTAAAAAACATATATATATATATAATTATATATTTATTTTGAAAAATTGTTTCTTTGGAAATTTTTTTAGGGTAGATACATCAGTTATATCTATTACATAGAATAAATAGGCATGTGGATCATCTTATTTTATATATTTGGAGTTTTGGTTTTTATGAAGTGTTTTCATTAACTCAAAAAACATATCATAATGATTAAGAATAACATAACCAATATTGGGACCACACATAAATTTAATGAACCATTACATCACATGACCTCATGCATGTATACCTGATGTTCATTGGCTATGTAATATTGGTGAGGTAATGAACCAAATATTTTAGAGACTATTGCCTCTATTTATAGTATAATAAATGTGTATATTAAGATAGATTTTATAAATATCAATGTAATAACTATAAAAAAATCAATATAAATTGTATCATGTGAAACTCATATTGTCATTGATACCATTGATCATCGATTAAGATGAGCAGGTATAAAATATAGTGGAAGGGTCAAATTACCGTAGAAAATCCACTATCATCATGGAGGCTCTCCTAATCAAAAAATCCCATACGAATTGATATTCCCTAGCATTATCTACCTCACGTATCATGATCCTCCTAAAAAAATTAATTTGGATTCCACACATACCTGGGATACCATATAGTATGTGAAAAATACATCTTAGTTTGGTTTCTCCATGTTCTTGTTATATATGACATAATAATTTTGTTATCATGAGAAATGATAATTGATTAAAATATCTTTCTAATTCATACTAAAAAATCAAAATATCATAAATTTGGAAAACTGTATAATTCCCCACAATCAAGAGATAACACCCTCAATTTGTTGTCATGTTCCAACATGGCCACCATAACACCCATGCATACCTACTAAAACCCGAATCATGAATTAATACAAACTTGTCTACAATTACAAGACAATAAATGAAGACTTATATTAACTTATATGTCTTGTAACCAAGCCAACACCATTATGTTAGGTTAAATTAAAAAGGATCTAACCCATCTCCCTTCATTAAAGGATGTACTGAGTAGGTCACAACCAATTCCCTCATTAGATAAGGTCTCAATTAAAATACCCAACCAATTCCTAATAATATCAAGTAGTGAACACATCATATAACAAAATATAAAAATTTTGATATAGGGTTTATTGAATATCATATTACCATACCTCAGCCCACTAATTTTGGAAAAATTTCTTGTTATAGAAACAAATAATTACATATATTTCAATTGATCTTTGCATACATAGAAGACACATCATTTTTTTGATAGGGAATGGTGAATTGAAGTACCCAAAAAAATCCCACTTATTTAGTTTCACACTATAAGGACTCATTGGTTCCCTCTTCTACATGGGAAACCACACATATGTAACCCTACACAATCATTCTATGATAAGGGTTTTAGACTATAGATATCTAATCCTATATCATTACTGTTGGGTTGAAATACCAATAATCATATCTTATCCTCATAATTAGGCACAAAAAATTAATATCCAACATGAAATAAAAACTATATCATGAGAAAATAGACTCATCTTTGGGATCTTGTGAATCAAAAAATAACATTGAACCATGAAAAATTTTATCATTTATCTAGACTAATGATTTAATCTTCCAAATAACATGAATTTTGGAATATTATGTGAAAATTATGAAACCATGAAACACATTCATAAAATAATAATTATATATCCATATCCACATCTATACACATACCACACAACTATTGGGTCATTGTGTGATATTCATACCACTACCAAACATATCTAAAAAAGATCCAGCCCCATGTAGGAATCATTTACATCATTCCCCAAAAATGACACAAAATATCACTTAATGAAGGGGGGATAATAGGGCATGATATTTAATAAATATCCCACACATTTTTTTGGTGGGGTTTAAAATCAAAGGGCACAACATTTAAATTACACATCCTTGTATCATAGGGAAAATAAATCCTAATAAAGGGTTGTACCCCCACAATCACATGTTTTATGAAAATATTTACTATCTATTGTATCACATTTCCTGGTCATCAGTACCATTCAACATAGATATATAAATACATACTAAAAACTAATATAATACAAAAATATACATTTCATGATTCTTATCGTTGATAAAATAAACCTACCAAAAAAATCACGATTCCAAAAAAAATAACATTAATCATTTCACATATGTTGTAGTAATAATAAACACTTGACCCTAATCCTTTAACATCATCTTGGGTTCATATCATTGACACTATTGGAATTCATATTTATAAATCCCATCTCCATTAAAAAGAATAAATGAATATAAAATTTTAATTTTATTAACATTTTAATTAAGATCATTAGGGAATATCTCCCCACACTAATAGAAATTTTTTATTCCCATTAAGAATATACTAGTTGTCTCATTCTACTATTATATCATGGGAAGAAACAATTATTTCCCTTCTTCCATGTATCGATATTTTCAATTAAATTCTTTTATTCCATTTTATCCTTTGAATCCATAAAATATGGATAATTATTTATATGTAATGATATTAGATGAAAATATGTCACCATTGGATGTTATCATACAATGAGAATTATCTGTATAGTAAGACATATTGTTATATTAATAATTATATGATTTAAAAATTCTAGTAACCATAGTTTTTACTAAACATCTTCAGATACCAATTGTAATGATTCCAACCCTCGCAACCAAGAGCTGGTGGTTACATTGTTATATTTTCCTTAGGCATAATGAATTACATCTCAATTCACATTATAATATTATTGTATTTGTCAATATTAATAATATATTAAATTCACATTTTATAGTAAAACATAATATACACCAATTGTTTTCCTTGGGAAAAAAAATTATTCCACATAGAATATCCCTGAATATCAATCAAAATGCAATTTCTATTATACTAGGGGAAATAAATCACAATAATGGTTTGAGATTAGATTTTTAGTTAGAGTATGAATAAAGTAGAACATATCATGAATAAAACGTAAAAATCAATATACTAAAATAAATAAATAATAATAATTTCCCCTTAATAATTAAATTGACCATAATATAGAGGAAGTAAATGATGATAAAATAAATATATACAAATAATTTCATATTATTGACACATATACTCGTACATTTTAACAAATAGAATAATCAAATGTGTATCTATAAATTATCTCATAATTATGGGATGCATAATTTTTGAAATATAGTGTATATTGATTAGACAATTCACAACATAGTTTAAATCTATGTCAGGAATACTATTTAATTAGTCTGCAAAAAATTCATGAGACGTTTTGATGTAATAAGAGGTTATCTATATATGATCCTATCCAATAACCTATAATGTATAATGAAAAAAATCATATAAATGGTGTTAATAATAGTTTAAATAATAATTTAAAAAAAATAACATAATAAATATTAATACTTACCTCAATAAAAAAATAAAAAATGATACATAGTAATATGGTTAATGTTAATAAAATTTAACATCCCTAGTAAAATGGATCAAAGAACGTCAAAAAGAATTAACAAATTGGGACATCAAAACAATATAAACCAATTTGATAGTACGTAAATTACTGGATATATTCCTTTGATGTATTGAAATAACATAAAAATGTCATTATTTTTTTGAGCAAATAAACAGTTCACATTGGAAATATGTTTAAAAAATATAATGAAATATTTTGAATATAATTTTTTAATGTTATGGTTTTTTAACATTTCAAATATTCATTAAAAATTTTAATAGAAATTATGGAAGAAATTTGTTTTCATGATATAAATGTTAAAATAATTATCCCTTTAACATTTTTAGTAAAACCAAAATAAGAAGAGTAATAAAAATTAAATGGTGACTTATTTCAAATAATTTTGTAAAAAAGTAAAAAAAATGTAATTATTTTTAAATATAAATTTTTTATAATGATAATAAAATTTAAAACATTTTTGGAAGAAATTTATTTTCATGAAAATGTATTTTAAATCTAAATGATAAATGATGTCCTAATTTCCTAAAAACAATTAAATAATTATAATAAATTATGATATTTTTTAAAATTAGAAAATTACATGGTAGTATCATGAATAAATAGAGTATAATTTAAAAAAATGATTTTAATATATAAATAAAAAATAATTATCCAAAGGGATTCTTAATCAAGAAAAATATCTAATTCTGATAGGTTTAGGAAATATACCAATAAAAATTGGAAAATTTGTCAACAAAAAAATAATGATAGAAATAAATTAAAATGAATTATTTAATTCAATAAATTAAAATTGGTTGATGACAAATTAATCAATATGGTATCTATTAACACCACACATATAAATAATTTGTGAATATATTTATGACTCATAAAAATAACATTGAGATAAGACACCCTTACCTAAGGTACTACATCCTTAATATGTTCCAAACAACATAGTATAATAAATATTATTTTATTGTACATCAATTAAAAAACCATAATGCATATATATATAATATGAATGTTAATGTAATTTTATTCTTTTAATCACTCAATTACTATCTATTATATTTTTAAATTACAATTAAAGGTGATAATTAATTCATTTTCAGGTATGTTGTAGTTCATAAATTTTTGTCTATTTAATTTTATTGTGCATATATTATATCCGAAACTAATAACATTACATAATTATAATCTATATTTATTAAATATTTATTTGTATTAATATGTTATGTTTTTATATAGAATATGTATTTTACCATTCGTGGAGACAATAAATCATATGTTCACATGAATGTTGTCTCAATTTCTCATGAAGGGTTAATAGAAAAGAAAATAAATAATTTTCCATATTTATGTATTCATAATTGTTTCATATATAAAATTTATAGTAATGAAATAATGAATTATACCATGCATGTTAAAAAAGGAAAAAAATTCTCATTACTACGTGGAGGCATTAGTCTACACATACACAGTAGTGACCATATTATTGCGAACAGATTGAAAATTACGAATGAATATGTGAAATTATTTTCCATAAATAAGGATATATTATAAATATCAAATATATTCATTATTTTATTCCTTAATATATTCTATGTAATGAGATAGCGAAAAATGAATCACATTGCATAGTGAGGCAGTTGTCTACTGTACACATTAGCGGAATTATCATATCAACCCCAAAATTGAATAAAAGATGGTATATGTGATATAAAAATTATATATGAATAATATTGGGTTGAATATATTATAAATATGTTAAATCCATTAGTAAATCCATCCATTAAACGATGTGGTGGAAAATGAATTACATTGATTCATTAGGCGGTAGTCCTCTATACAAAAAATTGATGGTTTAGTTTATGGTTCTTTTAATATAAGGATCAGTCTGGTTTATCAAATTTAAAAATATAATACTATCATATAATATATATATTTTTTATTATATTATAATAGATTAATAATGTTTTTTTGGGTTTGATGAAGAAATAAGTCAAATATTAAGGTTTATGAATTTAACCTCCTCTTTACTGACCCTCATTGTCCTTATACCAAATGAATTCATAATATGTATTATGAAAAAAAGGCTTCTTGGATGTGTATATGTTATTATTTAATTGACTTTGGGTTTTAATGGTCGATTGATTTTTTTATGGAAACATGTAGAGTGGATGTGTGAGGTTGGAATTTTATATGTGGGGGAGACGACACACATTACTCGTTTGAAATAAAAAAGTTGTAACACTGTATTTATAATGTTGAATGAATCTATAATATGATATTATAGAACATTATAGGTTTTATGGTCTTATTATGGAATTACAATGTATTTGGAAATGATTCAGGTCATTTATATCCCTTATCTTCTGAGTTTAACCCCTTGGTAAACACAATCTTACATTATCTTTAGTAATTAATATGTTTTTTTTTCACTATTAATTATTGGAAATAAATATGTAGACATACTATATAATGTAAAATATTCTGATTACCAATATACAATCTAATTTTTTCAAATTATATTACATTATTTCTAATAATTTAATTTAAAAATCAACTAGACATTTGATGAAAAATATTTTTTCCAATGGAAACATTCTCATAAGTAGCAAATCATATAATATCAAGATTAAAAATTAATTTGATTAAAAAAGATTAAATTAAAAAATTGAAATATAATATATAAGGTTTTTCGTTTTAACCTATATAAAATAAAATTTATATTTTGGAATTACTAAAATCAAAATATTACATTCAATAAATATACTTATTATTTTCACTATTCCTCAAAAAATGATTTACATCCAAAAAACGAAAAAAAATAATAATATAATTTTAACATTGGGATTTCAAATATGATGTTAAGCCTACAATCATTACATAAAGGCCTTCATAGCCTTATTATTCTAATCTATGTCAACATGTATCAATGTCATGACACATTTCCAATAATTTAAAATCAACAAAAGGTATCTATGATCATACATTTAAATCTACCCATGCATTTAAAACACACATCATGCATCAATAATATATAGTTTCCATCCAACCATCACTATTGAAGCCCAATCATTGATTCACATTTTGAAATACCACTTTCTCCGTGGAGAAATTTTCAAATTTCCTATACATTTCACTACAAGTAACAATATGATTCATCAAAAACACCTCCACATAACAATTCACAACATCAATAATATATAGTTTCCATCCAACCATCACTATTGAAAATCCACAATCATCAGTTAATATCTAAGACACCATGTATTATCTAAAAAAAATTATTCGATTATGAAACTAAATACATTACATAACAAAATAAATCATGAAATTGGTCACACAAACATTAGCTTCAATGAAAATGAGAATAATTTTGACCACATTCATCTATAATTAGACACAATTGCCTTATCAAACAATTCTACTATTTCCATACAAATATCCCAACTACAAGACTCCACCGAAAAGGATGATTATAACCCATTAAACTAATTTTAATTATTATCCTACAATAATAACATATTTTTATTGGCTTATCCACATGCTCGGTGTGGTTTTAAACTCATAATACCCAATTTAGTGAAAAAATTCTATTATGTTCTCCTCTATAGGAATTTAAGAATATATAAATGGTTACACTGAATAATGCACTATCACATACAGTAGACATAATTAAATAACTCATGAAATCCTTATGAGATCAACCAAAACCCAAACTAATGTATGAACATGACACTCAGTTTCATTCCATGGTGGTATCCACAACTAACCTAATAGCACACCATGCATTCTCTATATGCACTATTGTATCCCATAATTTTATTTTGTCTTAGATACATAAAATAAAACATGAACCCAAGTAAAAAAATGACACAATCATAATTGACATAAGAATCCCAAATCAATTACATTCCATAGAACGTGATCAAAATTATATGAACCTCCACCCTAAAATTTCATGCCAACCTAAAATCTACTAATGAGTCTCCCCAACTCCATGATTCTACCAAGAATTTGGATTTACCTCAATAAAAGACATGGTGATCCCATATTGGTTTTAACTAATTTGTTAATACCCTTAAAAACCAATATCCACATCAAACACGTAATCTATTATAGTATTTAATGACTTGATGTGTCCAACCCGCTCATACTGGGGTTCCAAAATCAATAACCCATCAATACCTATACTGGAGGTCAGTAGGATAGTCATCCCCAATATCAAATAAAAAATTCCACATGAAATTATGGTCACACCCTCTAATGTAAAATGGTTTTCTCTATAACATATCACATCCCTCATCAAGAATTTTTCCCAATAATATCAAACGTTACACACATGTTGATTCACTCAAATATGCATGGTGACCTGATTTTTGGAGATATGTAACATTATTCCTCTAATGATTCAACTAAAATATCATAACATACTGTTAGATATGGATCCAAATTTTTTATTCATTTTTTGTTAGTGATTGTGGCGGTTTAAACATTGTTTCAAAATCATTTACACATTGTTCATCATTTTCATCATATAGAAATTGTTAATGGAACCCCCATCGATAACTAGTTACATAACACATTTTCAAATGTATATGGTACACTAGGGATTCTGAACTAATGATAGTTAAGAACACAGATTGGCCATGACTATGTTAGGTTGGGCACATCGAACCATTTTGGGGATAATTGTTACCGAATCTGGGACTCCATTATATTTTTAATATAGGTTTCTGAATATATTCCTAATCATGACATATAATTCATTACCATAATAAATGTCTTCATTTAAATATTTTTGGATGTAAAAGGGTATTTATTTGTGAGACCATCGATATGTTTATATGGTTCCCCATAAATTACCCATTATTTCAAATAAATGGATAGTTACATACATTATGAATCCATATATTTAATAACAATGGAGTTTACTTCCATCTCATGAGTCTATTGATATATCAAGGATATGATTGAACTGTTATGTGGAATCATACATATCATTTTTATAATATGAATATATATCCCCATATTTTTCTCCAACAATAAAATTTTACATCATGAGTAAAGGATTAATATTAGTTAACAGAGGAACTAGGTATTGAGATTCCCCATTAGGAAGGAATACTACATATCCTATTTACAAAAAGCATCTGAGTAATCAAAGTCAGATCATGACTTTTGAACATTCCTCTAGGTGGATTACCATGTGTAAGGGATTTCATATATGTCCAATGAATTGGGATTACAAATTGAGTTTTACCTAGATGGTTGAAATTTATTTTGAAAATGATATGACCATTGGAAATCATTAACCCCATAAAAACCCTTTCCAGCTTGAGAAATAAGGGATACAAAGTTATCAGTCTCATTAAATTTGTATTCAATAATTTTTCTCTAGGAAATCCCTAATGGGGTGTTTGATATGGATATCAGACCTTAAGAATGGAATACTATTAATTTTTTTTTGGATAGGAATCATATTTCCCTTCGTTCAATAATATTCACAATCCATTGATGAATGTGGATGATTGATGAACACATATGGGAGTTTGGATCCCACCTTATATAGTGTCAGAGACATGGGGGGCATTCACTGAAGTGGGTTTCCATTAGATCTCTTCCGTTAGGAAGGAGTTCAATGTATCTCTCATGTTGAAGTAATCAAAGTCCGCATAGTTCAATTTTATTCCCTAATCATCTGACGAATGAGGAATAATGATAAAGGCATATGAGAGTTTTGGTTTTGTGGGTTGGAGTATCTATGAAATGGAGGTACATACACAGAGGTGTATTACCTATAGATAATCTTCCTTATAAATCAGTCATGTGTGTACTTTTTATATTGAAATTAGTGATCTCATTGATCAGTTATGGTGGATTTCCAAATAGGACTACTGGACAGGGTAATATTGTCTAGGGGTTCCTGCATGATGTGTCTATATTTTCTGGTTGACATGTCATAATGGTCTTCATGGCATGCCTGAGGATGTCTTAAAATGTCATGATTCATACCGAATATGTACAATGATAATCCCAAGATATAACCGACAAGTTTTAAGGACATCATATGACCTAGATGGCATGTATGTATGATTTTTCATGAACTAATAGACAAGTCTGGAGGACATAGCATGATATATATGGTATTCCCAAAGACATATTATAATAGGGATATAAAATAAAATGGTTTTATCATGACTCATATTTCGTTCCTGAAGTACTTATTGTGACTCGAATGACATGTACAAATGACATTATATGAAAATGATGACATGTCATACGGACTATACATGAATCCTAAGTCATGTCCTATGGAAATTTAATTTCATAGATAACTTATCAAGTGGACATCACATGAAAATTATAACATTTTTAGAGGATATATCATGATGTAATTTCTAAGAAACATCTAAATACATGGTTGACATTTCTGGTGGAATGTTCATGATTTGGATGACATGTCCATAAGACTTCATAATTTAGAGATGTCGTATATGAAGGGCCTCATAGGAAATAGAAGACTTTTCCAGGAACTATCCCACGATATGGGTATGTGATGAATTGTTCACAATTCCGTTACATGAATGGCATTATATGTATATTGACGTAATACATCCATAATTTTTTATTATTTTATTACAAATGAGCCAAACTATTACCTAATAATCCTCGTTCTTAGATTTTTTAGGATGAAGTCGACATGATGAATATCCTTTGCATATTCTAATGACTTGCCAGAAGTCCACTAAATGATCATTATGGAGATCTTGTCAAGATAATATTCATACAACATGATATCCTTGGTTTTCCACATATTTTACCTAATGTTGAACTCTTTTGATCGCATGGATTACCTCTATGAGAAGTATTATCTTCTACGATATCATGTATTTTTTTTGTTCCAAGTGGATTTGGATTTTATTGGCCCTATTTCACACATTATACAACAATATTTGAGTAATGTTACTAAATAAATTATATATAGTTTCATGAGCTTGTATCACATCATATGAATCACATGATCATGCTTCTTTTGATTCGATGAAATCACTTGCTATTTAGTATCCCTAGTAACACTCTATAATCACCTATCTATATTAAAATATATTGTAAAATAAATAGTTAATAATCATATTGACATGTAAAATTGACATTACAACATAGATATGGCATTTTTGAAAGCCCTCATTTGATAATGATGCCTATATAGAGGTTTTCTGGTGATTGTAGAGGACCTTTCTATAGATCTTCACAACATATAGATAACATGTAATGGGCCACTATCTAGATCCTTTTTTATTGTTAATGGGACTTTTCATGATCAATTTAGATCACATGATGTGAAGAACCTCTTAAAATTAATATACCATCACATTCTCATCACAGGATACTATACTATTTTACCATTTCATTTTCATCCATATTTAATTAGTCACTCTTTGTTTGGATATTGGATTTCCATCAGGGAATTTGATGATCTATTGAGGATCATTAGAAAATGTGTGAGTATCATAATTGATATTCACTATATTGATTTTTGGAACATCACGTGATCATTTCTAGATCTCAAAAAGGTCATTGATCATTTTTACATTAAATAATTCTAGTTATCTGTTTGAGAAAAAGGTGTACCACCTGATCAAAATGGACATATCCTTGGTCCTTCACATTTTTATGGAGAGGAAGCAACATACACTCACATGACAAGGTTGACATGTTTTTAGGGGCACTGAGAGGTATTAAATGTATCTTAAAAATGTATTTATGATTATCAAAGATACACCCTATCACATGATTCTTATTTCGTTTTCTTTCATTTTTTTATAAGTTTATTTGGTGAATATCATGCATATATCACTTAAAATGTTTCATGATCAGTGGAAATTTCCTTCTAGTATTTGGAAAAGTATTAATTATTTTTTTGGAGAAAATTAAAGGTGTGAGTGTTTTCTAGTGGGGATATGTATGAATATAAATAGGTCATGTGAAATTAATGAAATGATCACATG
This sequence comes from Viscum album, assembly GCA_963277665.1. Classification (NCBI taxonomy): domain Eukaryota; kingdom Viridiplantae; phylum Streptophyta; class Magnoliopsida; order Santalales; family Viscaceae; genus Viscum; species Viscum album. Next base: position 1,509,679,000 of record OY728127.1, on the reverse strand, counting down.
AAATTAATATATTCCATTGATAATGTTTACTTATATATGACGAAAAATACCTATGATATATCTACCAATAACTAATTATTCACATTACATTGTTTTTTGAAGAAAATAATACCCAGGATTCAATAATATCATCAATTGAAGAAAATGTGGCCATTTCGAAGGCAATAAAAATTCCACTCCACATAAGAGAGGTATGAGAGGAAATTGATTGTGTTATAAGGAGAGTAAATTTATGCCAGAGTTTTAGGGGATTCCACTTATAAGTGTCTTAGATGGTATTTTGTCTTCTAGTTGACCTATGGTATTCCACAAGGCATCCAATAAATTGTGGATTTTAGGGAGATGTGGGATTATATCTCTCAGGAATCTGAACAAAAATTCTACATCAATTTATCTTTTCAAATGATTACTTTTTCATGTCCAAATACCAAGTCCCATTCTCAAGACCTATTTTAAGAAATAATCACAAGATCATTTCACTGGACTATTTAGAGATCATTGATCATTTCATGGTGTCGCATGAAAACATTTTAAATGTACATTTCTAACTGAATCACAAAATGAATCTCTTTATTTTCCAAAATCCTTGACCAATGTCCCTGACCACAAGACTATCGTGTAGGCCACACATGATCTGATACCTCATTTTTATGAATTAATGGTCACCATGTTGGTCATGTGTCTGTCTACTGATCTTGAAGTAAATTACTATATGAATTATATTATTGTATCAATTAGCTAAATGAGTTATGAATCTGATTTGATGTTCCATGGGTGATGTGAATAATGAAATCAATATTAGTTCATGTGATCATGGGAACATTATCAGGTCTTGCGATTTGGAATATATTAATTGTTTAGGTTCATTTCTTGATGTTTTTCAGAACATTTCCCTCTTCTTGTACGGTTTCTTGTTTATTTTATGTTCATAAATTATTTTAATATAAATGTATTCTAGTTCCAAAATTTCTTTAATGAAAGTAGGCATAGATGTAGTATCTCATTGGAACCCCACCATTGGATGTTTTTATACAAGCTATCATAATGATATAGAGTCATCACATATATGTGTGACATAACTGATGGTAATAAATCGTATCGATTACCATCTCTCAAAATTACTAGGTATGGTATGTCACCACAAAATTTTCAATAGATATGTTTTCAGGTATGAGACATTCTTGATTTAAAAGTTCATTTCCTATTGAAAAAATAGTATTATGGAAGTATTATTCATCGGATAGAGTTTAGAATAAAATACATTCATCAGGATGCATTGAGAAGTGGGAATAAATCTCTTGAAATGTGAGTAGATTTGTAGCGCACCAATTTTTGGGGAGATGTTTCATCAGTTTATGCCTATAGTTTGGGGGTTATGATGTGTAATATACCCCTTCCATTGCTTGGGTGTTGACTAGATTATTTGAAGAGACCCTTGTGAATTACCTTTTTTCCTGGGGAATATTTTCCATTTATGAAATGGTATGGTAATTTTATTAGGAATATTTTTTCAATGTCTATATCCAAGTGGAAAAAAGTTGTGTCCCACAAATGAGTACTGAAGAGTTGAGGGTTCCTATTAGAACAGAGTTGAAGAATGTTATTTTACCTTCTCGGGGTGGTATGTTAATCACAACATTGATAATATAGTTCATTTGGTTATTTTTATTTCCATTAAAAAATGATGGCATATTCCCCCAGAAAAATTACAATGGTGGAGTTCGAGTTTCCACAATTATGACAGAGGAATTTATGATATATTTGAATAAAAATGTGTAATACATTTATATTATAGATAAATTATATCACCTCATATACCACATTTTTAGGGAATGACCCGAAATTGTATTTCAGGTCCCATTTAGGTACTATGGGGTTCAATGGGTGGTTTATTTGGTAGAAATGAGTACCTGAGCATCCATAAAATCAATGGTGATAATTTTAAACCCTTTTGTAGTGACTTAGTTGGGTAAAGAATATTGATTTAATGGAATGGAAAATCATGTCTTGAATATGATTTCAAGACTAATATTCCTTCGATGTGAAGAGTTTATGCCCAATAGTAGTGTTATTTAAAATGGCAGTCGATACTATGAGGCACCTGCCAATAAGTTTTTTTATTGGTGATGTAATCATTTCTAACCACATTGTTGGAAATATTCAATGTGAAATGAATTCACCCAATCAGTTCAACAATATGTTTTGTTTTATTGATAATATATTCCACCAGCCTTATATATGTTCAATATAAGAATCATATAGCAATGTCTCACCAATTCTAGTTGATATTCACTAGGGTGGAAACTCGGGTCTAGATATAATTACCTTCATGAATTAAAATGATAATTTTTTCCAAAAATTATGAATATATTTTGAAATATTCACATCTAAATGGCATATTATAACAAAATTTACATAGGATAAATAGTTGACACAAGTTTTAAAAGCCTATAGATTGAATAATATGAATCACTAACAGAGAAGACCAATAACCTCTACAATTCCACCTGAGGAAGTGAAAATTTTATCATTATTCTTATTAATAATATATTCATAAACTAGAAATCTTTTAAAGAGTTTGGTTCTAATGAGTGAATTAGATCTTGCACTATTATTTCACACTTAAATTCACAAATGGATGAGGGGAGGGTAGCTAATTGTAATTTTGAGATCATGGGACTAGTGCTCCCTTTAGATATTCTTTTAGTTGTTTTTTCTAATATTACTTATAATTAAGGTGTTACATAATAAAATTGTCCCACTAATGTAAATTATTTCCCTTTATGTCATGATTTTATTATTGAATGTGTGATGGTTTGGGTGAAATATTCACCCTTGGTGAAGAAAATGGTCATTTGTGGAACATTGGAGGTTTCAATGGATGAATAGGTCCATCCCATCATCGAGGATGTTTTAAGAATGATTCTACATCATTATTCAAATGGACATGGTGTTGTTGTGACCGTAATAATGTATCATCAATTTCCATTAATATTAAAAAAAATTGGAAACTAGAAACTCCCACTAATTTTGGTATATTCTTCGAAGGAATGGATATTGGAAATGAATTTATTGGTGAAAAATGGATAGATAATGAGGGATAACTAAAAAACAATAATTGATTATGGTGCTGATTAAAATACATAGGTAATCACAATATGTGCATAAATAAATTCCATCTTCAACATCATTGATGTTGTAATCATTTGACGTCCTTTTCTCATAGACTCAAGGGGAAAGGATGCACTCGGAACTATAAGAGAACTCTCCACCACAATTCTCAACTATGAATTTCACTTTACACATTCCATTTTTAAACCATTCTAGTAACTCAATATAGTTTTTATAAAATATGAAGATCCCCACTGATCCATCTTGTAAGAACATTCATTTTATCTAGAGTATATTGGTGATAATTCTGTTGGTGTATAAAATCCTTCACAACGGGTCCTAGACTATCCAAAACATGAGGCATTCGAATTACAAGATCAGTTATAGGTGGATACTTATGATGATATACCATTAGTCATTACATATGACCTAGCATGGGAATACCCACTTCTGGAAGAAACTGATGTAGGTATCCACTTCAATGGTGATTATTAATTAACGGGGGATTGCATTATTGAGGGTTACAACTTCAATTGAAACTCATCATGTGGTTCACATTGTGTAAAATCATATAAAATTTATTTATATCATCATGAACATAAATTAAGAGAGTGATGTATGATTCTGGATAAATAATTAGATCTCCCACCATTAATGTCATTGTAATAATTTAATTCCCCTTCACCTAAATTTTGGGTTTGAGAAACAAATGATTTCTGTGGTTGAACCAAGAATGGTCTATTTCCAATGTTTACCACATATGTTTCTTATCAAATGGAATCCTAACTTCTACGAGCTGAATGATAAATCATTGGGACTCTTGTTATTGATCATATACCTTATATATTATATGTTATGTTACCTGATTCCTCCATAATTCCTATGATCTAGTCAATTAAGGATGCGACCAAATCCAAAACCACATTATCTAAGACCAAATACATAATTAATTCAATTTTGGAAATATTCCTAGAATATATTTATTCCACTGTGTTGGGATTATTTCAAGGCTCAGATACTTTATTACACTAGGACTACATGAATAGTGATAAACCGGGAAGGCCCCATTCAATTATCATAAGGACTAGTAGTGTCATATTTGGTTCATGTTCACAATCATTGGTTTTCAGTGATTTGATGACACCCAAGTGAAGGAACTGATATATTGAAATGGGAAAAGGAGGGGTGTTGAATTAATGGTAGTGGATGTAGACGTTTCCCCTTCAATAATTCAACTCATTAAAAGGCCTTCAATAAGGATTCATTGCCCATGATTTAGGTGATAGATCAACAAGATGTGTTTAGTGATGGGAATGATCAAATATGCCACATATTGTTTTATATTATATATCTATATGAGGAGATATCATTGTTAACTAATTAACTAAAAATATAGTTAAACACATGATTGGGGAACAAGGGGATCATCAACCAAGAAGAGAAAGAATGGCATGATGATTTATCAATGTTAAATGCATTGCAACAAATCAAAAAGAATGAAACTAATAATATTGATCAATTGCCTTAATGTATCTCCTACCTAGAGAGAATAATTTGAATATAATGGAATACTAAAGTCATGTTTTCATGTTCATATATTATTTTTACTCTATATTTATTTTTTTATTCATATGAGAGACTCTGGTATACAGAGATTCCTCCTTCTATATTCTATTATTGAACTTATCATCTGAAAACACTTTTTTTACCCAAGATTCTATCACTCATGATGTCTGTAAAATATATCATTGATCTAATCTCACAATGATCATTAATGATACCCACCAATTACATCATACCATCAAAACCTAAATAAAAATATTTTAATTCCTAATAATAAAAAATCGTTAAGAATTTTCATTAATTCCCACTGAAATGATATTCAACATTAATGTTCTTATTATTGTTTTCTTGTTATCAACTGATTGGAAAATAATAATTAGGGTATGATATATGTTTTGGGGGGATAAGGATATAGTTTTTCTTAACACAATAGACATACTGATCATGGATTTAAATTTTTTTTGTACTAATGACGATCCGTATAATATTTGAATATTTTTGTTTTATATTTTCGAATAATTTTCATTTTCCCCATATGAGGAATTCTTGGTGGCTGTGTAAATGGATTTTTTGTAGTCTATCATCTTATGGGTTATTTCACAGACATTTTTTTGTACATTCCCAATTTCTGAGTACTTAATATCTCATGGTATATGTAATTTCGATATCCAATGAGTTGAGACTCAACTCTATCATAGGGTTCCCATTTTAAATACTCATAGTGGCTATAATTATGTCTATTTACATTATATTTTTACGTTCCTTAAATTTAGATCATTTTTCATCTATATTTAAAAGTATTATATCATATCCCATCAATTGGATTAGATTAGGATATTTGATCTCAGGCCTTCTATAGTTGTCTTATAAGTTTTTAAATAAAAGAACATTAATTATTGTAGTTTTGGATTTTATTAATCTAGGATTCTAATATTTTTATTTATGTTTACCTATAATTGACTTTTCTATTGATTTATTTTAGGGTCTTCTTGTTCGATCTTTATTATTCTATAGTTTCGGGTCTTCAAGTTCAAAATTTCATTTTATGTTGTTTATGGTCTTTTTTGATGGACCTTCTATTATTGTAGTCTATGGTCTTCTAGATCAATGAATTTTCTAGTTATTAAGGATTGAAATTCAATGAAAGATACCGATCCCGTCTTCATTGATGGGATTTTAAAGAATTAGTTTCCCTTAAATGTTATCATACCCTAGATTCATCATTTAAATTCTAATAAATGAATGTTAATGAATTGATCATGTACCCTAAGATCATGTAAAAATCCTGATGTATGATTTTCCTTAATTGAAAATGAATTACAACATCATAATTGAGAATCATTTTAAATTATGATGAAATTTTTTACATTTTGTCAACAAGGATATTTTGAATATGGGTTATCTAAATAATGTTTCCATTAGTTGGAAACAATGATTATAGAATGGGGAAGACATATTGGAAATGAACTCAAAACCCATATAGTGTTTACATCATCCTCATTATAATTTGGGATATTGAGGATTTATGTTACTCGCATTCTAGGAGTAAATCACCCTATTTATTATATAAAAATCACTTATATGTGATTCCATAGGGATTTCATTATTTATCATCTGAATGGGACCCCTACAGTTTTCAACTGACCAGGGAAGATCTATGATGACTAAAATGTCCACATGATGATGTTGTGAGGGGATTTAATGATATTCTAGGAAGGAATCAATAAACCAAGGTATCATTGTTTCATAGTTTAGATGATCAGTCCCCATACCATGTGGTTTCATGACATGTGGTTTGGACCTTCCACTATTTTAGGAATTTACTGTATAATTCAAATTTTGGGAAATCATACAATACATGTTGATTTAATATCAGGGATGTTAGAAATATTTGAATATTTAGATAATGGGTTTTGTAAATTATATTTTAGGATTAAATGAGATACATGTGCATTGTTAACAATGGTTATTTAACCATCCTTTTTATTGAAAAATGACTTATATTGTTCCCTCTTATCAAGAAAATAAATCAATTTTTTTAGGGGGGAATTCATGGGATCAAAGGCTATATTTAGTTAATATAGTCCATGTTACATGTTTTCTATAGGGAAAATCTAATTTAGGGGATGATCAATGTTAATGGGGTTCCAATAGAACGATACAAACTCACCGAAAAAGCTATTTTGGCTTAATCTCCAATGACAATAAAATGGTTTTTGAAAAATTAATTATTCAAGAATTTTTTGGGAATAGTAAAGGTTTTCTCACCACATTTAAATGATGTTATTGTTAAAATGAAATATAAAAAATCATTACAATAACATTTATCTGAACTAGGGGCTCAAACGAGCATGACATGGCTTTTATGAATCCCAAAAACTAGGCCCGAATATATTTATTTATTGCTCATTCATTCTATGGTTTTTTCTTGTGCTATAAATATGACATGTTTACTGATTAGATACATGCCTTTTTTTATCCTTCAATTTGTGATCTCTCATCCTAACATGTTTAATGTCTCATTAACTAGTAGTTTTAGGGTCTTTCAAATAATACCATCATAGGATAATGTTTATAGTCATACATCATTTAAAAATGTTCTTGTATTTTATTCTAATAATTCACATGGACCAATAATTGGGGGAAATATACACAATAACATAATTAGGAAAACCATGTACATTTGTACTCAAATCATTCTTTTGAGATTGATCTGAAAATATTGAAAATCAGGGAACAATGTTATCATATCATGAGTAATGAATTGGGAAAATTGTAATGGGGATTACCCAAATCACACTATGTTGAAATGGTATTCCACTATGAATTCAGTCTCTAAGGGATCAGAAATCCCATCCAACATGGCCTACACATATTTGTCTATAAGGTAAAATCCCTTATTCATCTCTATAAATTTTAAATAGAGATATATATTTTTTATTTTTGGGGCCTGAATGTTTTTTTGTAACCTAATATTATCTAGATTAAAAATTTGATTTATGGGTATAGGTTCTTTAATGTTTATGGAAGTGCCCCATAATTCATTTGATAGGGTTCAGGTTCAGGTCATCAATTAATATGGAATGATTATGGATGAGTACATATATATTTTGGATTCATGCTGGGGGAATTTTTCAATAGTTTTGTTTCATGAATTATGACATGTACGATTTCCATGATGTTTAACATTAGGATTTAATGGAATTTCATTTTTATTTTATAATTATGAAGTCAGTATGTGGAAGAATAATGTGATAATTGGGATGAAATACATGGGTAATGTTAACAATATCTACGATAATTAATAAGTAAGAAGTATATTTTTTAAATGCACTAGATTATTATTGAGTTTCTATATATTGAAGCCCTTCAAGCATGGATTTCTCACTTGAACAAGATACACATACATCGATCGGACTCTTGTGTTGGTATAATGAACCTCTATTACTTGACTCTCTTAAAATAGTGTCATATTAACCTTTTATTGAGGGTTTTACCAAGTATTATGTGCGCATACTATAATGGTAGACTATGATATAGTTTTATTTATTATGTACACCCCTCTTCATTGATATAACATGTATGTAGGGGATATATTAGGGGTGATGAAATCCTGTGGAATGTCCATTAATAGAGATATGGCCATCAACCATTATCTTATAATAGAAGGAATAAATCTATATGTAGTTCTATGATAGATAATTTAATATTTCTTGGCAAAATGAATGAGGGGTTAGTTTATTCAATGATATTGTAGCTAGGAATATCGGACATCAACATCAATATGCATCATATGATTGATATAATAAATACAACCATAGTTCATTCATTAATTATTCATGCATAGTTTAAAACAATGTTCCGGGTGGGGGATATTTTTTTCATTGAAGGTGGGATACGTATTTGTGATATAGACATCACTATGTATCCTATGATGATAGGAATCATGATAAGTAAAGTATTTTAATGGTAAAATCTCATAATATATCTCACCTAGGTGAATACAGTGACATTATTACCACTGACTAGTGTGGGTTGTCTAGGGAATGGAGATCTAGGTGTCATTATATTTCTTGTAATGGAAGATGCAATCAAGATGTAGTTCTCATATAAAAATCTATATATCCTAGTCCAACACACAAATAGGGGGGAATTGTACCCATTAAATGATGAGGCTAGACATAGGATTGGATAACCAGGAGTTAATAGATAGCTTTTGATGACATGAATCTTGAGATCAATAGATGTTGAATTGGAAACTCTCTATGATATTCTGACCAATATTCATTAGGGAAATAATGTACTTTTAATGATGTTTATCAACCCAAGATTATAGATCCATACATCACTATGTATTATATGATGGAAAAATCAATGAATGTATATTTTTTGAAAGTGGTTTTGGTGGGATACTAAAACAATGTGTTGTATTACACACTAGATTGGTATGTATTAATGCATAGTTTTATTTCATGTAAGAGGAATCACCCATGGTGTTTTACATTATGTTATAAGGATGTGAGAAATTACATTTAAATTCTTTCGTCCATTTCCATTGAAGGCCTAACATGATCTAATATTTCTATATTATGTAGGTAATCCTTTAATAAATTTTTTATTCTTAGATGAGCTATGCTCAGTGTGAGAAACATGGAAAAGGATACCCTCAGAACATAAAAGAAATTAAATAAAAATATAATGTACATTTTTGGTTTCTATGAAAATATATATTATCTAAGAAACTCTATGTATATCATTAAATTAAGAATTAATTCAAATAGTGTAAAGAGAAACCCATGTTGTTTAACACCATGTATAAATAATGAAGGTTACCCTATGTGAAAAACAAACCATGAAGGCCAATAATCATGTCAATATGTTTAGAAAATGATATTAGGAGAGGCATTTAAATTCATTACTTGAGGATTCATCCGCTAGTTACCCAATGTTTCACATTCATTATACACATGGTAAGTAAATATTTTAATGTCATGTGTAGAAGATTATTGTTGTAAAGTATGATGTTATATGATTGAGATGGTTAAATCTCTTATGGAGTCGTGATCTTAGATATTTTTTTCACTACATATCATGTTATATCTTGGATCAAGACATCCATAACACATGAATGTAGTGATCTTGTAGTATCCCTGGTTTGAGGTCTCTGGCCTTTCTTTATGATTTTTTACGTGTTTAAAGTACATGGGATGAGTTGGGAAGAAGTTGGGAGAGTTTAGAATTGTTTTGAATGAGTTTTTAGTCTTTTCTATGGGTTCGCGTTTTGAGCACGGTTAGTGGAAATAGTGAGGATGCTCCAGGAATCCGTGTAAGGGGAGGCTGTAGTTGTTGCACAGCCTATGCAAAGTTTACCAAACCATGCGAGGAAACAGAGCATACCCATGCTCCCAAGGTAGTAGTATACGCACCGTTAGTGCACGATTTTCCAAACTGTGCGGGCAAACCATGCGGCCACTTAAATATAGGGTTTTAAATCCTAGGCTCACTCGGGCATGCCTCATTCGTCTCCAAACTTCCTCCCACTCGATCCCCACTCGGTATTTTCGGTTCACAAGGATTGGAGGGGCTCTCCGACTTGTTTTGGAAGAAAATATAATGGTTATCAAGGTGGTTTGATGATGGTTTCTCCCGTGTAAGCCTCTCCTCTTGATTCCCTTGTGTTTTCCTCTACATCTACATCTCTCTCTTTTGTGGTTTTCTAGATCTACACTTTTTGTGTGTATATCTAGGGGTTTTGTTTCCTCGTATGATATTTTTAAGTCTTTTTAATGTTAGGGAAGGGGGTCTAGAGTGGTTTTAGTTATGTGTCCGCTAGATTTGAGATGTGTCTGATTGTGGGTCGATTTCTCGGGAACTCTAAAGGTGGGTGGATTCTCTCTCGAAGCAACTTAGTTAGATGTAGTGGTGTTTGATTTCAATTTATTTTTTGTGCATGAAATTAATTTTTAATGTTGTGAAAAATTGGTTGGAAATCCCCTTGGTGATATTTTGAGGATTTTTGGAAAAATGGGGGGTTTTATGGTGAAATTCTTTTGTTGTGGATTTTAGAATGGTGGTTTTCAAATGGGTTCATGAGATTAATTTGGGAAAATGGTTGATGGAAAATGGTTTTCAATAAAGATGTTGTCTTTATTGAAATATGGTTTGGCATGGAAAATGGTTTTCAATAAATGGATGATTTATTGATGTGGATTGGTATGTGATGGAATTTGTTGATTGCATGTGGTTGTTACATTTTTGGGTTATATTCCTGTTTACAGCTTGATAGGAATGTTGTGTGAACGTTTCAAGAATTACCACTGTAAAAAGGGGTTGGATAGTGGACGGAAGGGCCACCATCAAAGGATAAGTGGACCAGAAAAGACACTAGTTGTAAATGGGTGAATGGGTTGTACGAATGCTCCACTTTTTCTGCTTGTTTTGGTGTGAATAGGTGAACAAGTTGGGCGGAATTCCCACCGTATATTTGTTTGATGTGCATTGCTTTGTATGTTGGAAATTGTTGTGATAGTTTGTAAATGATGAGATGTCTTCAGACATGTTTTTTTGGCATTCCCTTGGTGGGTTGGTTTGAGAGAAATGGAATAGTAATGTTTTGGTTGGATTATTATTGTGGTATCACTTGTGATTATTTTATATTAATTGTTTTATATAAATTTTCTAATGGTTTTATCCTAGTTGTGTGTGTAGGGAAGTAATTTGGGGAAATACTACTGAGTTTTATTACTCACCACCTTCTTTGGAACGTTGTTGTCTTTGTAGATGTTGTGTACCGTGATGTGGGAAAAAGTAAGGCATCACCCTCCATTAGTGGTGCATTGTGATTTCTGGGTGGAGCTTAGAGCACGGTGCTTGGGGTGGATCCATGGTGTGTGCCTTGGCATATTTTGGGTCTTTGGTTGATTTTTCCTAATAGTACACTGATATTATTGGTTGTATTGGTTTTGGGTTGTATTGTGGAACAACTTGCTTGTCCTTTGGGAATACATGCTTGAAGGTTTTGGATTACATGCATCATATCGCGATTGATTTTCGATGGTTTGTTTGGTTTTTTCATAAGGGAAAATCGTTCCCCAATTTGTTATCAAAGCCCTCGGCATTTATTTCCAGCCTTTTGTGCCTTGAGAACGTCGCTTAAGGCCAATTAACCCTCACCGCCTACCCAAGCCAATGAGGTAGGGTCAGGGTGTTACATGTCATATCAGTTTTTTCAGTCCTTAGAGTTCATGTGAGAGCAGTGGTCCAGTCTCTTTGGCACCTTGGTTTTGGAGTTGACATTCATTGTGGTATATTCCTTTAGGCAGGATGGTAGTAAGGCGTAGGAATGCCAGAACATGGAATGTATGTAATAAAAAGATGTACTTAACCCTCTTATTCTGAACTTCATGTTACCAAGGAGTTGGGTAATTAAGTGTTTTAGAGACACTAATAGGCATTGGATATCTCATTGTCATGGGTGTAACCAATGAGATGAGCATGGAATGCATGGTAGAAATGACTTCCCACTAGGATTCATATTTTGTTGGGCATAATGATTTATGGGATGTATTGAGAAATGATTTTTCAAATGTGTGAAATTTCAATGTGAATAAAATTTTTATTTTAAAAATGGGTTGGTTTTTCAAATGGTGAATAATGGAAAATGTGGAAAGGTGGAAATCCATGTTGTGATAGTATTGTGTAATGTGATTTGAAATGGGATTTTGTGATGTCTACAGATGTGAGACTCATGGTTGTTTGTTTTCCATATATATAAATGGAACTGGGTAGGCATCATAGTGACCAACCAGAAGTGGCCAATGAGAACATGGTTTCACCTGAGCCTCATGTGAACCAGTAGATAGTACAAAGAATAGTGAAAGGTTTCTGAGGTGTGGAATGTGGAAACAAGGTGGATGAACCAAGGAATGTGGATCATGCAGTTCAGTTTCAAAAGCTAAATCCACCCATATTCAGGGGTGATTCAGTGCTAGAGTGGGAAGAAGCATGATTGAATAGAATGGACAAGATCTTAGAGTTCTTGGGAACACTGGTAGAGTTAAAAGTGAATTTGGACATGTATATGTTGTAATATCTTTCCATTCAGTGGAGGGAGTTGGATGTTCAAGAAGGAATGGACCAGGGTGTGTCGTGGGAAGGCTTTGAGGAATTTTTTAATAAACAATTCTACCCACATATGTTTATAATTCAGCGTACGAATGATTTCTTCAGTCTGATGTAATAGCATATGACTGTGATGGAGTATGTAGCTATGTTTATGAACTTAGCGAGATTTTCACCCGAGGTGGCGGGTCGTATATCGTTGAAAACCCGTATCATTGAAGATGGTTTGAGGCAAGAAATCCATTCACAAATAGTTCTGCTATGTATAGATGATTACATAGAAATGGTGAATAGATCCTCGGTGGCAGAGAGAGATATCTTAGGTGCTTCGGGAGGAGTATGCATGGTGGTACCCATGGGTAATAGTGGGAACTCTAAATTTGGGATCAAGCGAAGGAGGGACACTTATTCCCAGGGCAGTAATGTGGCATATAATCTGACAGCAGGATCAGTGAAACTTCCTCTGAAGCCCTAGAGAAAGACAGAATGTTTTTAGTGTGGTTCTACGAGACACATCATGTGGGATTGTATGACACAACCTCGAGCATGTCAAAATTGTAAGCTAATGGGTGAATCTACCGCGTTATTGTTAGAATGATCTAAGGTCATGTGTGCTTGAAACTCCTCAGGGATCGCAGACGTCTTATGCTTTGATGGGAGGAGGACAACAACACACCCCTCATTAGCAGTGTAATGTGGGACATGGTGATTCTCAGAATACCACGACGCCTCATCAATGAAATAAAGAGAAGAGTGTGGCAACAAAGGCATTGTTCAGAGATGAGCAGGTTGTGGTGGATGATCAGTCAGGACCATCCAGGGTGCGAGGTACTATTCTTTTAAATTCTACCTCGATGCATGTGTTTTATAATATGGGTGGTTCACACTCTTATATTACTTCATGTGTGGTTGATTTGCTGGGTTTAAGAGTAGAAATGATTCCCTCAGTTTTAAAACAACAAACACCTCTGGGATGAAGACAATGTCGAGCCTTCTTGGGAAGAGAATATAGTATTGTGGTGGGAGATGTTGAGATAACCTGGAATTTCATAGTGCTTGTGATGGATGGGAATGATGTAATCCTGTGAATGGATTATCTGGTGTCGTTTATGGCACACATCGACTGTAGTTCGCGGACAATGGATTTTATGACACAAGATGGCGTTAGACATCCCTTTAGAGGAGAGGCATGAAGGGAAGGGTGAAACGGGTTTGATGGAAGCACTAGAGGGCACATTATCATATCCATTGGTGGTGTTACGGTTTGAATTTGTATATGGTGTTGAGCAAAGAGTTCTTCCATAAGTGTTGGATCAGTTTATGGATGTTTTTCCTGAATAATTCTCTCAGTTACCTCCTATATGAGAAGTGGAGATTACGATTGATCTCTTTCCGAGGACCAGTCCTATCACACTTCCGTCTTACTGGATGGAACCTAATTTATTTCAGGAATTGAATGTCTAGTAGGAAGAGTTATAAAACAAAGGGTTTATCCATCCTAGCACTTCCTCATGGGCAGCGCCGGCGTTGTTTGTGAAAAGGTAGATGGAACTTGGAGGCTCTAAATGGATTATCGTAGAATTAACCAAGTTACTATAAAGAACAGATATTCACTTCCATGAATTTATGAATTGTTCAACCAGCTGAGGGGAACCCAGTAGTTCTCTAGGATTGACCAGAGGTTAGGATATCATCAATTGCTAGTGAGGATGGATGATATTCTTAAAATAGGTTTCATAAGAAGATATTTCCATTATGAATATGTGGTTATTCCCATTGGTCTAACTAATGCTCCATCTTTGTTCATGGAATTGATTAATCAAGTATTTTAGAGATATATGGATTCATTTTTGCCGGTGTTTGTAGACGATATTCTGGTTTATTCAAAGACACGAGTGGAGCATGAGTAGCACTTTGTTACATTGTTGGGGATCTTGAGGGATCAGCAGTTGTATGCCAAATTTTCAAATTGTGACTTTTTGATACAGGATGTTCATTTTCTAGGCCATGTTATTTCTGAAAGAGGTGTTTCAGTGGATCTTTAAATGTTATAGGCTATTATATCATGGAAACCACTAAAGAATGTGTTTGATATATGGATTTTTTGTTGTCTAGGTGGGTACTATCATAATTATGTTCATGATTTTTTAGTTTTGGATTCGCCGATGATAGCTTTGATATAAAAAAAATGTTCCATTCCAGATGAATAAACAATGTCAGCAGTGTTTCATTGAGCTAAAGGGCTGCCTTAAATTAGCATCAATATTGGTTTTTCTAGAACCAGGATAGAGGTATTTGGTGTATTGCGATGCATCAGGACTTGGGTTGGGGTGTGTTCTCATGCAAGGAAAGCATGTAGTTGTGTATGACTCACGACAGTTGAGGGTGAATGAGAAGAAATACCCAACTCATGATTGGGATTAGGTAGCAGTGGTGCATGATTTAAAAGTGTGACGTCATTAACTATTCGGGGAGAAATTTTCTGTATATAGTGATCAGAAGAGCGTGAAGCACATTTTCACACAATGGGATTTGAACTTGAGGCAAAGGATATGGATGGAATATATCCATATTATTGATTTTCACATAATGTACACACCAGGTAAGGGATATTTGCTGGCGGATGCATTAAGTAGAAAGTCATATGCTCAGGTGGTATAACAGGAATCAGACCAGTGGCAGTTGATGTCGGTTATAGCCGATATATGGTTGGAATGTGAGGAAATGGGGGATAGTATGGTCTTCTTTCTGGTTTTGTTGATTGTTGACATTATTGGCCATGTTAAAGAGGAACAAAAATCTGATTCTGAGTGTGTGACCATGGGGTCGAGACTCAATGGATGGGAGACCATTTAGGGTTGGTAATAGAATAGAGATTTTGATTTGGGTTTTCAGAATCGGATGGTTGTACCAGTTTCTTATTAGAATGATCTCATCAGGGCGTATCATTATTCCATGTATGATATTAATCCATGAATTCAGAAAATGTATAATGCATTGAAAGTGCATTTCTAGTGGGTAGGTATGAAAAAAAGTGTGGCTGAGTTTGATTAGAGATACTTGACTTGTAAGCAGGTCAAGGAAGTGCACCAGAGGCCAGTAGGAATGTTGCAGTCCTTAACAATCCCTGTTTGGAAGTGGGATCACATAGCTATGTATTTCTTCACATGTTTCCCAAGAACGGTCAGAATACAAGATTCCATTTGGGTGATAGTGGATCGGCTAACGAAGTCTTCCCCTTTCATCCCAATTCGTGAATCTCATATAGTGGAGGATCTATCCAAAATCAATATCCAAGAATTGTTCAAGAGGGATGTTGTACCATTTCGATTATATCTGATAGAGATCTGAGTTTTACATCTCATTTTTGAAAATCCTTGTAGGAGGACCTTGGGACACAGTTGACTATGAGCACGAAGTATCACCCTCAGACGGATGGTCAATCTGAGAGGACGATACAATCATTGGAGGATTGGTTACGGGCTTTTGTCATGGATTTTGGTGGCTTGTGGGAGGATAACTTTTCATTTTTTCAGTTCTCGTGCTATAATAGTTATCATGCATCCATATACATGGCTCTGTTTGAAGCGTTGTTTGGGAGACCATGTTGTTCTCCACTATGTTGGGTGGAACCATGTGAGTCCTCGAAGGTTGGACCGAACCTTTTCCAAGAGACTACAGAGAAGGTCAAGTAAACCAGGAAGAGAATGGAGATAGCTCAGAGTCATCAGAAATCGTATGCATATCATCGTCGACGGCCAATGTCGTTCGAGGTGAGTGATCATGTTTTCTTGAGGATCTCTCCTAGGATGGGATATTGTCAGTTTGGGATGCAGAGAAATTTATAACCGAGGTATATTAGGCCTCTTGAGATTGTCGAGCTGGTTGGTTATGTGGCTTAGCGTTTATCGATGCCACAGAGGTTTAGTGCGGTGCACAATGTGTTTCTTGTGTCACAGTTGAAAAAGTATCTATCAGATCATGAGCATGGGATTTTATGGGATCTTGTTAAACTAGAACTGGATGCTTTGTCGGTGCACGTGCCAATGCAGGTTGTGGATAGGAAAGAAAAAGACTTTCATGGTAAAAGCATCGGTTTACTTCATGTCTTGTGATAGCATGGCTAGATTTAAGAGGTGACATGGGAGCAGGAGAAAGAGATGGTCGGGTAGTGGTCCAAGCTCTTTCGGCAAAGGTTGGGTTCACTAATTTCCGAGGACATATAGTCCAATGGTGGGGAGAATGTAGTAACCCCATACTGAATTATGTGGCATTTGTTTATGTTTTTATGTGTTTAAATTTCATGGTATGATTTCGTAAGAGTTCGAGAGTGTTTGGAATGGTTTTTAATGAGTTTGTAGGATTTTATATGGGTGCACAGTTTTAGCACCGTTAGTGGAAACAGTGCGGATGCTCCAGGAAACCATGAAGGGGGTGATAGTAGGCTCTTCACAGGCTGCACATGGTTTTCCAAACCGTGCAGACCCTAGCTCCCAAGGCAGTAGCATGAGCATGGTTAGAGCCCGGTTTTCCAAAACGTGTTGGATAACCGTTTGGCCACATAAAAATATGGTTCTAAAACCCGGGCTCACTCAAGATTGCCTCATTACTCTCCAAACTTCCTCCAACTCAGGCCTCACTCAGGATTTTTTTCTCTCAAGGGTTGGATGGGATCTCCCACTCATTTTTGAAGAAAATCGAAGGGTTTTCAAGGTTGTTTCTCCTGGGAAAGTCTCTCCTCTTGATTCCCTTTTGTTTTCCACTAGATCTACATCCCTCTATTTCGTGGTTTTCTAGATCTACACATTTTGTGTGTAGATTTAGGGTTGTGGTTGCCTTGGATGATGTTTTTATGCATTTTGAATGTTAGGGAAGGGTATCTAGAGTGGTTTCAGTGGTGCGTTCGCCGGATTTGAGGTGTGGTTTCTTGTGGGTCGATTTCATGGGAACCCAAAAGGTAGGTGGCTTCTCTCTTGTCCCCAATTATTTATAAATGGTAGTTTATGATTTCAATTAATTTGTAGTGATTGAAATTTATTGTTATTTTTGTGCCAAATTGGTTGGAAATCCCTTTTTATATGTTTTGGGTATTTTTTGCGAAAAGGGGTGTTTTATGGTGAAATTCTATTGTTGTGGATTTTAAAATTGGGTTTTTAAAATGGGTTGATTAGATTAATTTGGGAAAATTTTTGATGGAAAATTAATTTCAAAATTTTTTTTATAGAAATGTGGTTTGGCATGGAAAATGGTTTTCAATAATTGTGTGATTTATTGAAGTGGATTGGTATGCGATGGAATTGGTTGATTGCATGTTGTTGTGATCTAGTTGGGACATAATATTGTTTATTGATTTATGGGAATTTTGTGTGAATGTGGCGAGAGGTGACACTATAAAATGTGGATGGATAGTGGACGGAAGGGCCACCATCAAAGGATAAGTGGATGGGAAGAGCCACTAGTTGTGAATGGGTGAACGGTTTGGATGGAAGCTCCACTATTTTGGTTGATTTGGTGTGAATGGGTGAATGGGTTGGGCGGAAGTCCCACTATTTTTGTTCTTTTTTGTGCATTGCATTACAAGTAGGAAATTGATGGGCTAGTGTGTAAGTGATGAGATTTCTTGGGGCATGTTTGTTTGTAGTTCCCTTGGTGAATTGGTTTGGGTGAAATGGCTTGGTAAGGGTGAGATTGGCTTATAGTATAGGTTTTACTTGTGATTATTTTATATGAACTATTTTTTATAAATGTGCTAATGGTTTTATCCTAGTGGTGTGTGTAGGGATAGCATTTGGGAAAATCCTACTGAGTTTTAGTACTCACCCCATGCTTTGGCACATTGGTTCCATTGTAGATATTGTGTACCATGACGTGGGAAATGGTAATGCATCACCCTCATTTAGTGGGGCATCATTATGTAAGGGTGGAGCATGGAGCATGGAGCTTGGTGTGGATACATGAAGTGTGCCATGGCTTATTTTGGATATTTTGTTGAGTCTCCTACATAGTACTCTGATATGGTTGGTTGTATTGGTTTTGGGATGCATTGTGGAACAACATGGTTTTTAATTGGGAATACATTCTTGAATTTTTTTCTTTACATGCATCATATAGTGATTGACAGTGGATGGTTTGGTCGGTTTTCTCATATGGGAATATCATTCCCCAATTTCTTCTCAAATCCCTCAGCATTTATCGCCATCCATTAGTGCCTTGGGAATGTTGCTTAAGGCAATGTAACCCTTACCTCCCCCTCAAGCAAATGAGGTATGGGCAAGGTGTTACAGATTCACTGTGTGGATCTGACAGACATTGAGGGGTATAGGAAAATCATATTTCATTCACATAGAACCATCTCATGGTTAGTGAATCATCCATGAAGTAATACTATTCATGTAGTTAAACATCATATAGTATGGGAGTATATATTGAACCTTTCAAAATCATTAAACAATGATGTATTGTGTAGGTTAACTTCGTGAATCTACTATGAATTGTGTATTTTATCATCTTATGACCTAGGTGAATCCTAAATTTTAACATCCTGTGAACTGAATATTTAGACACTTTTAAATTTAGTGTCATTCTATATAGACATTGGATGTTTGATGATATATATTCATTTTATTTCATATGAATTAACACATGTTTGGGGACATGATGTACTACCCATACATTATGACCTATTATCAGGCTCTAATAGAATATACCATATTTATTATATAAGGCCCGACCCATTTGGGTTTTAGTTTTTGTTGATTTTTTTCCGGTAGAATTTTTGATTTAGATAGTCAAAACTAGTTCTCCTTGATGGAATTAGTGGAGGTGGATCTTTTTATTGAAGTCTCGTGATATACGATACTGATTGACTTTGAGGATGTGTAGTGTATGCACCCAATTCTCATTAATGCATCCCATCTCATCCAAAAAATTTTGCAATTTCTCATCAATTTATATTTTTCTTTAGATAGATACCCAATGAATGTTCAGCTGTACTTATATAGAGAAAACTTATTTAGTTATTTACATCATTGAATTTTGGGTTTATTGTGTTGGGGTGCGTGTAACCGTACAATAGGCCCATAAATAATGAATGAATTTTTTCCATTAATGATTTCATTTCATTCATTACATTTTCAGAGGATTACACGATAGATTCGTATTCAAGGCCTATATTGTTTTCATTTTTCAACTCGTTATAGATGCATGAATAGTGTGACATGATTTTTTACACAATGTGTATTTTGTTTAATTCAGAATAACAAAATATGGTGATTTTTTCCATCGATATCATGTGAGGAACTCCAGATATATTAAGGATTTTATACTTTAAGATTTTAAATATGTTTTTAACCTAAAATTCATCGAACTATATTTCCTCAATCCAATTTTTAAATATGTATCAATTTGAAATTATGTATTTAAATATATTTTCTATGTATTGGGGATATGACCTAAAAATATCAATTTCCCATATATAAAAAATGACAGAATATTTAGAAATATGTATAAATAATATGGAATTATCGGTATAGATTGAATGAATCAACCATGCATTTTATAAATGATGAATTCCACATAGTCATGTGTCATGTTTTCCAGTAGTAACTAACTCTCATAATTTGATGGGAGATCATATTCCGAAACATTTGAGTCTTGCAAAATCTTACATGGACTTCTTCCATGATGGAATAAATCTATCATTTTTAATATTAATATGAGGATGATCACATATAAGAGTAGTTTTTAGTAGTATTATTTCCATATTTTTAACATCATGAATGTTAATGTTTGCTTCCAGATATTCTATTTAGTCCCACTTGGCTCAGTTCTTCCGAATTATCCTATTATGGAGATAATAAATAAATGTCTCAATCCATCTCGTGTTGTATATCAGTTTTTCATACACTAGGGTGGTGTGTAAAACATTTCACAACATATTTTTTACGTGATTGGACACACTATATTGTTCATCGAAATATTATATATCTTCACTTGTTATTTCTTATAATTTTTTCATTCATTTTGATATGTTCTAGGACTATGAATGGTTGTAGAAAATTAATAAAAATCATTCATATAGATTGTGAATCATTTCCAATAGACCAAGTAGGGGATTATAGTAAGGTCATGGTTATAACCCCTCAATACAAACCATGAAACCTGGATAGATGATGTCCCACAGTCAGTGTAAAGGTAAAATAATCTTGCACCCTAACCAGGATGTTATTCAAGTGGCTTTTTAGGGGTACTAGGCTAGGCGAGAAGTTATTACTAAACATGAAACCTATCAAATGAAACATAGATGACTTGAATTAAGTACTAGTATATTTTTATCAAAACTAAAAAAATCCCCTCAGTAAGCCTAATATCCCCCACTCAATCCAAATATGAATTTTTCGATTTTGGGACCCGCCTAGAATATTTTGGATCAACTTACATCATTTATCGATAGATAGATGTGATGATGAAATATAATATCATCTTCCAATGATTTCATTTCTCATTGTTCTTCAGTCTCCCTTCTAATATTTAATCTATCATCATATATTGAATACTAGACTTGTGATTCATTATTTTTTGGCTTGTTGATGTGGAATATTGGAACTAGAATCTTTTCTCTATTCTATAAAGATATATATTTCAATATATTTTTATAAAAATTAGGGAGACACATATTAGATTCATTTTAGCTGGATCTCACATTTCCCAAATAGGTTCTTCAATTGTACTCCAGTTTTTTATTCCTTGATTCTTGATAATTTATTGATATGTCCCTCCTTCAATCGCATGTTCTATAATTGAGGATAATGAATTCACTTTTGGAATACAATTAAATATAATTTTTAATAAATTAACCTGAAATATTTTACATCAAATGGTTTTATAAAATGTTGAATGCTACGAAGATTGTATTACCCTTTTAATGATTCATTCACGGTTAAATTATGGAATGTGAGGGATTATGCTATGTTTTTATTTAAAATTTAAAATGAATTTATTTGAATGAAATTAATTTTACTATTTAATGATTTATAAATAGTTCAAATTTTTTGACTTTGTTAAATTTCTGAGAACCCCATTGGAATGAGTTAAAAAATTTGTAATTGTACTTTTTTGGTTTTTTTAAATGACAGATTTATCAACAGGTGAAGGGGATTTAAACTCATGTTTTAAAATAATTTCAATTTGTTTCAATGATAATGATTCCATAAAATTCATTATGGTTTCATTGAAATAAATAATTTTTCTAATGACCCATTTGGAATTATTATTATGATTCCTAAAATCATGGAGGTAAGAATAACCTTTTAAATTTGGAATTGAATAATGTTTTTAAAATGATATTATTGATACTTGAAGGCCCATTCTGTACTTCATAAAAATTATATCATGTAATAATCCATTATTGAAACATGATTAAAAGAAATAGTTAAAATAATTGTTTGTTATAAAGTTATTATTTACATGGAGGGGTTTTAGGGATGGGGCGAGAGGCGATCTGGATGAATGTTCCCATGATTGAAATAGTGAGGGAATGTGAGCATTACTGATATTGGTAAGGGCCCTCATGTGACTGTCATAACTAGATTATCATAAAAAACCTCATAATAGACATGTCAACCAGTATATTTACATGTGGTTACCAGTATATATACATCAATAGTTGACTCAGACCCCATCTTGTTGATCTATTGATAAAATGAATGGTTGAGGGTACGAACATGTGGATTTGAAACCAATTTTTCTTGGAATTGGTATTCATGAGACCCCTAAGAGTAGATATAAAACAAAAAATTCCTAGTATGATTTTTTATTATTTATTACATGGTTTAATCCCTGTAGTACTTAGGTTTTACCCTTGAAATCCATATATATGTTACATGATACAAGGAAACATAGGCCATCAAAATTTTTCTTTAATGTTTCATTATTTATAGATTACTTCTAATAATTTATATGTCTATTCATGTGATGAATATTTATAGTATTATAATGACTCTTGTACATCTCTTGAGATTTTTTAGGTTCTTATATTTCTTTTCTAATATGAATCATACTGAGGAAATTGTTTTCATTTCATTTCCGTAATATTATGAGTTTTCAAATGGTGAAATGAAAAATTTTAAAGGCTTCATTTGAAAATTATTTTTATAATATTAAAAATAATATATTTAACATATTTTTTAACAATATTTTAGAATATTTGACTTGTCTTATGATGTACCTCTATATAATAATTGGTTGATTCTTGATTGGATCTTTGTATCAAAACATGATTATACCATTTGGTGTTTTCAAAGATTATGTTCATATAAAATTTATTATTTATCTCATATTAATTTTTTAATATTGTGTTAGGGTTTCCGATGGTGGGAGGATTGGGACATGGTGCATGGTATTGGACCATAGGGAGGATTGTTTTTAGATGTTTTTTATTTCTATTTATTATATCATATCTATGTATATGATATGAATATAATAAGAAATATATCAACTGATATTTCCATAGTGTACCCATATTATTGTAATATTTTATAGTTGAAATCATTAGAAATTTTTATTTCTTGATACCTAGTTGAATTTTATCAGACTCTAGAGATCAAGAACACACATTGGGATAGTGGAAAATTGGCTTGAATATCATCTTAGATTTTCCTCCGTGTTTGTATTTCAATGTGTTAATCTGATTTATTTCATCATTAACAAATGCAATGATAGATGTTACCATATATTGATGTGTGATGTATAAACCCACCTTTTCAGGATTGGGTTCTATTATGAAAAGGT
Source organism: Viscum album (assembly GCA_963277665.1). Lineage (NCBI taxonomy): Eukaryota > Viridiplantae > Streptophyta > Magnoliopsida > Santalales > Viscaceae > Viscum > Viscum album. Next base: position 1,509,655,417 of record OY728127.1, on the reverse strand, counting down.
CTGTATTATCCAGTTTGTCCGAATGATAATATTGTTATTGATGAAAATGGTGCAAAGTAGATTCAAATGGGGAATCTTCCATCATTCATCTGACAAAACTAGTGACATGAGAAAATTCATCCTTATTGATAGCATATTTTCCATTAACCTGTTATCCCTACCAATAAATTCCATTTACTGTATATGTATTATTTCTACATCTATAATCCATGTTCGAATTGAAAAATGAGGTCCTACTACTTAGATTTATTATTAGAACATCCATTGAATAATGATAATGATTAATGAAAATTTGTAATTTATTAGAGATAAAAATAAAATTGAATGACCAAACCCATGTAGTATTGAGTTTCATTCCATTATTAAAACATTACGTATGGTGGAACCATCAAAATACATCTCCCATTTCAAAGGGGTTTCATGTATATATAAAAAATATTTTTTTGGATGTTAAGTGTTTTCTGGTGTACTTCACACGGCTGGATGTGACACTAGGAAATTAGAAATAGACTTACCATAAACTAATTTTTTTACCTAAATTTATTTTCATACTACTATTGAATAAATACACATAAGGCCAAACAGTTAGATATTATCGGATGACCATGGTAGTACTTGAATAGGTCGATTAGAGAGAGAATGTTGAATTTTTTGTGGCTTATTTATTAACACAAATTATTCACTATAAAAATAATTCATAGAATATTAATATAGATATAAAATTAATGTGTCTTAGTACCTAGAGTCTATAAAATGAGGTAGTAGAGACTTTTTTCATTTTGTTCATCTTTCTTATATATGGAGAGTGCTCCAAGATATCAATTATTGGAATAAACAAATAATATTATTGGATTTCCATTCAATGGGGGAATAAATTCATATGAATTTTGTAAGTATATATTTAGTCTCTCAAATGATTTTTCAGAAACACATCCAATTAGTTGGTTAATCTATTCATTATTTATTTGGAAAAAGTGATCGATTTTATTGTTAGGCAATCTATGAAATAGTGAATGTTATTGTTGTTCTCCTGGAGATCCCTTACTTCATTATGATTGTATAGGTGTTACGTTTCTAGGAATTTAATTTTCCTTTCCACTTCAACCACGATTCCTTGGGGGCATACCCCAAAGCTGGGTAATTTTTTTGATGACACTATAAATTTGAATTTCCTCTAATTCATCTTCAAAATATAATGGTGAAACTTATTGATTATTTTTAGTGATCTCTGAGGTGATCAAATTGCAATTTAGTTTTTTTACTATATTGATGAATTATAATATTGTTATTTGTCTAATTAATAGGTTAATGATATTATACATGGTGATATTTTAAGTAGTGCATTAATTTTGTAATCCAAAGGGAATTATCTAACTGAAAAATACCACCATGTATTCTTTAAAAGTTGTGTATTCCACATATATAAGGTCCATAATTGTTATATTATACAATAATAGATATTGATGAAGTAATGGTTTTGGAACCAAGTAGTTTCATTGACATTGTGTTCAATGATCTTAAATAAGACTTCGTCTTTTGTGCAGTGTATACTATGGTCACTAAAGTCAATATGTAACCTAATATGTCCATTATTTTTCTTGATGGGGATGATTTTGGTGATCCATATTTTGAATTTCACTTATTGGAAAATATTTTCCATGATAAATTTGAATAATTCCAATTCAACATTAGTTGCATATGAGGGATGAATCCTCCTGACATCTTGCATGAAACCTTGATTGTCATCAGGTATGCCTTTATGGATTGTATCCACATTAGGGTTAATCTTAAATTTTTTTAAATAATTACTATAATAAAATATGAGTTTTAATTTTGAAATTTCATATAAATCACCTCATCAAGAGACATAGAAGAACTTATCATTATAGGTTTTATGCCCTTTCTCATTCCTAGATTCTCCTTACAGAGCTCGATGAAGGTGGTGTATACATATTCACAAAATACCAGAGGGTAGTTCCCAAATTCATATGATTCTTCTTCCCCCTCTGGGTACTTGGAGTAATTTTAATACACATTATCTAATTTGGGGAATCTAATGTCCATATCTAGTTAATCGAGGCCTTGGAAATGTTTCAATTTCAACCTCAACCACTAGAATTATTTTAGAGGGATTCTATAGTTGGTTACTCATTTATTTGAGTTATTTTTAGATTGGTGGAAGATTGTAATTTATGGACTATTCCTATGACACAAATCATGTTTATAGATGTCATATAATTTCATTCTTTCATAATCTATGAATTAGTAGGGGCGGTCCTCATTCTGTTGGTGGTTGCGACCTATATGTAATCATCCACCATTTATTTCTTCATTATATATTGTAGAAACCAACATCATCATATATAGATTTGAGGGAATCTAGCAGGCGTCATTCATCATCTAGTGTGTCAAAATTACTAGATATTACGTTTTTAAATTATTGATGAAATGAAAAATGTACATACAAGGGGAAATAATGACAACAAATTATAGGAATGATGTCTTATGTTTTGTCTATATAGATAACCATGAAATCAATATCATATGTGAGATCTCAAAATAGATTCACCAGCATGGTTTTATAAATATGTCATTACAAACTCATATCATTGACATGTGTTTTAATATTTTCAATTTATAAATACCCATATATATATTTAAAAAGATTAATGGTCCAAATAAGGATGAGTTTGGGACCAATATCAGTACCAATCACATAAATTTAGATGTCAAAATATTCATGATTAAATTTAACATACATATATTTTATATTTCTTTAGATGATCATTTCTTAATTTGTATCAGTGAATGAGATGGAAACATGTCATTCTGAGAGTACAATCAATAATAGATAAACCTCAGATACACTGAATTATTTTTTAGTTTCCTACAATCCATGTAGATATTTGATTGCTGCATCTCAGTAATTATTTTAATGATAAATGGCATCCGTGATTGAGATTTTGGATATGAAATTCCCAAAAAATTAGAATGTTTTAATTTTTGGCCTGATGTATTCTTATCCGTAGGTGGGGATGATCCCATTATGTGGATCATGATTTTATGATTTCATGGTGGACCAGACAAGTGAATATGAAGAGTTCGAGGAATTATATTCTTTTAGTGGTGTAGGTCGTTCCAGCGTTCACCTATTTCAAGTACGATCATACAATTGCACCCCCAGATGTTGATCATGATAGATAAGAGGGCTTAGATGTGAGATGGAGAGAATTTGTAATCCTTTATGTTTCTTTTTTAACATTTTGAGTTCTTATCCATGGGTCCTGAATTCAGATATGATATCCTCTAGAGTTTTATCTTTATATTTTGTTTCACCAAGCCTATTATGTCACATGTATCCTTGGATCATATAGTTATCTATTATCTTCCCACACCTAGCTGAAACATCCTTCCAATTACCTCTTATTTTTATAGGGTTATGACCACATAATTTACCTATAACATATAATTTTACAACAACACCTGTCAAGAATAAACCACATATTAGAGGATGTAACTTATGATGAATCAACCCCAGATGGCGTGACCTTGTATCCTATGGAAACTGAAGTGTCTAGGAAGATCGGTGATGTTCACCTAATTGTGTTACATGGGTTTTAATAGCATGAGCAGGTTTTTTACATGATTTAAATAAAAGTATGGGTACCATGTATTTTTAGAAGGATTATGCATTATTCATTCACTCCCAAAATCTTGGGACACATTGAGATAATTTTTAGGATAGAGGGAGATATTTTTGTTTCTTTCAGTTGGTAGGTGGCGCCATATTATTCTAGGCTAACCTAAGTGGTTGAAATATCACTTTTACTTTTATGAGGGATATATAAGATATATTTTCCTTTATAAGAATATTTACCTTTGTTATGGGAATGGGTCAAGACATATCACAATCCAAATCAATTTCCCCATCTAGGCATTATTTTATATCTACAAATTCATGCAATCCAACATGATAATTCATCATGGTCAAATATTTTTTCAATTCAGCCAATATATTTTCATCAAGGTTTCTTCATTCATTCTATTTTGAGATAGGGAAGCTGAGTGAAAGTATTAAATCATTAAATCTAATAATGAAAAAAAACCTCTATGTTCTCATTTCATTCCATTTATGAGGATAAAAATTTTAAATTTCCATAGTGTGGAGCTAGAATCTTTGGGGCACTAATGAATAATGTCATCCCATCCTAAAATAAATCTTGGTGGACGTTTTGTATTTTAGAATAAATATGATACTAAAATATTTTTTATAAAACATAAATGTTTAGTAACCAATCACCAATGTTGAGGGAAAATCATCAGTCAAATTGATACCAGAAGTATATGAGATACTACTCTAGATCATCATATTCATAAAATGTACTGTATATTTTGATTACAAAATTAAATTGGGGGAAATTTTCGAACACACATTCAAGATATGTATTTTCTCAGCCTATATTAGTGTTCCCTCCCTTCCATGTATTTCATGTACATACTAGTTGATTTGATAGAAATGAGAAGTTCCATAGTTACCACTTTTTTTGTCTTCCACTTCTATATTTGTAGTGGTAGGGGGTTGATATGGTGGACATATTTTCATATCACTATGATTTTCAATATGTTCATGAGCTAAATGATCACCCTTTTAAGGGATTTAAAATTTTCATAATAGGGGAAATATTTTTCATCTTGGAATAATTCATCTTTGTAAAACAAATGCCTATATCCATATCCAACCTAATTATAAGATGATTTACATAACATTCAACAGAAGAAAAGTCAATTATTTAATAATGAATGTGAGGATGGATATACGTCTCTATCTGAAGACTATACCAAGTGGGAATGTTTGTACTCGGTATCTCCTTGATGAGATACATGAGGTTTTTTATCTCATTCTCATAATGATCCACTCATTATTCCATTGAAGGATTCTAGATCCTATAGGTGCTGAGTGGGATGTAGCCACAACCATCACAATTTCATTGGTAGTGTTCAACCATTGAGTTGGAAACACATAATTTGAAGACTCCATATTTCAGATACTTCTCTAATTCATCATATCTGTAACATAATTGGGTTAATATATATCACACTACTCTAATTTTTTGTTCTATATATTGAATCCCTCACATTTTATTCATGATCCACATCATCCATTATCTTTTATAGTTATGAAATTCACTACGGTGTATCATGTCATCGTAGTTTTCCCATAACACTCAGTACAATAGGGATATTCAGCACTAGTTGAATAAGGGTAATTTCAATGTCCCATGTATATATTGGACCATCTAGGATTTAAAACCTTATAGGGTTTGATTTTTCTCTTGATGTGTTCCTTATATCATGATCTACGAATGGTGACCTTGAGAAAAAAATTTGTCGTGTTTGTTAAATAATCCGTAAATAAAAAAGGGTTGTCTTGTGGTTGGGGGAACATATGGGATTCCATATGTAGATATTTACATCCAATAATTGAAATTTTTTCCATGTGACATTAGTGTAATTTTGAATATTCACTAATCCATATGGTTTGGTGATGATTCCCATCTACTATTATCATTTCAAAAACCAATTATTCCGGATTAGATTATTCTGATTGAGGATTTAATGTGTATTGATTAAAGGTTGTGTTATAAATTTCCCAATCCTTGTAGGATGGGGTTAATCAGGAACCTATAAATAGTAATAAAACCCCACATCACTGTGTCATGAATTATTTCTTAGTGATACAGATAAAAATTCCCCTAGTCATGTGGATTTGGTTCGGTCTGTGGTGACCACAGATATATCCTGAATCTGCTCTATGATTGATGACAATATTGTTAGAGGTAGTGGAAGATAATAATCCCTCTTTGTGGAAAGGGTTCACTCATAGATGGATACAATGGGACCTTCTGTGGTGTCCCATTATAATTGGAACATTTTTTTCTCCTTATTTAGAAGGATATAATGGAAGCCCATGATGAGAGTCATTTTTTATGTGAATTTATATTGTTGGAGACAACATCATATTCCATGTTTGAAATTAGTTCCATTTATTTGAGTTTCCCAATACAATAATTAATTGGAAATCATATCGCAACATTTTTATGTCTTTTAATCCTTATATAGGTGTAATTTCATTGTATTGAACATCAAACTCTTTTGTTACTTTGTGCCATAATTTTTCTATTGGATATGACATTACGAAACATCTTATTGTGGGTGTTATGTATTTCTAGGGATTTGGTAAGGTATAATTCTCCATTATTTCCCCATCCACTGATATGAATACCTAATAAGACATCAGTAATTTGTTTCTAGTGAGTTTTAGTTGAAATTTGATAAAGTGTTATGTTGATTTACACTATGGAATTCCAGTTTTGGGTCTCAAGATACGGAGATATTTTCTATTTATATTTGAAAATAGATTTTATTTATAGTTCAAATGAGGGAATCATATAATGGATTATGGAGTCGTTTATCCTTTAGCTTATAAGGATTTACAAAACAAAATTTTGTTCAGGTAAGGCATGAACTCTTCCTCATGTTCATCAGGGATCTCATAGTCAGAAGTGGAGAGGGGAAAATATGGTAGGTATATATTTTTTGGAACATAGTCTTTGTATAAATATTTTGGATTCCCATTATTTGATTCATATTCCTTAAACAATTCAGACCACGAAAAATGATTGTATAGGCCTCATCTAGACCATAGTGATGTTTTTCAAATTGTTGAAGTGGAAGTATATATGGTTTACCCAAGTTTTTTGAGCACATATATATATGAATATGTCTAAAGTTTTGGAACCATTACATGTAGAGGTAGTTGGGTAAGGGGGAATTACCTTTTCCAATGGAGATATCCCTATGGGTAGGTTGACCATGAAATATGTCAGTAGTAGAATCCCCATGATACATATCCACATTTACACAAGAAGGAAAATCTAGGAAAAGTTCACATTCTCCATTGTAGTAAGTGTCAAAAAATCATTGATGTTTTGTATATATGGGACATGAATCCTCATGCTTATTATCATTTCCAATTTAATAGATATGACCCTATTTTTCCATTAGAGAAAGAATATTTTAAACAAATTTTTGGGGCTGATATGGGAGATTATTATACTCCATGATGTATAAAAAATATGATGATAAATTTCAGCTACTATAGAAATATGAGAACACTGATAAGAAGTTGTTCTTTTTATTAACAAGATTTTATATTATCAGATGGAGTTTGAGCCTTTGTGTGGGTGGTTTCTAGAATATGTGTATCAATACTGACATAACCAGTGATATAATACTAGTTTATACATTAATTCCATTTTAGAATATTTCAAAGGAGCTATTGAATGGTGTAAGGGACATGTGGCACAACATTTATTTCCTAATAATGATGTAGGTGTATCGAATAATTCTAATTAGTTGGGATATTATCACATATCTGATTGGAAGATGGAATATTATAAGTATATTTACTAAAAATAACATGAGAAAGCCCAAAGGAATGTTCTTATCTATCATGTTGTTCCCTAGTTGGAATGGGGTTATGGGACTGGTATTGTGCCATATGAGTATACCAACAGTCCCTTATGATAGTAATATGCACGTGTCCCACGAAATTACTTGGTCTCACTTGGTGACCCCTGACTGAAAATTGGTATGACTTCTGTGTTATGACTATAAAATATGCACTTTGTATTTTTTGACCAGAATATGTGCTTGTCCCAAAGAATATTCCATTCTTACTTCGGGAGCTGGGGCCATAATGTGTATATGATACAATCCTATACCATTGTAGTATATTTTTATAATTTTTTGAATGGAATATGATCATGTCCTTAGGATTTTTATATAGTCTCGTGGTGATCCTCAATTGTAATGAGAACATGAGATTGGTCACGTGCCTCATCCATTACTGGAATATGATGATAATACTTCTGAATAGGGGAATGAATGTGGGCATTCTCTATTGTAGCCACATATTCATACATATTATCGTGATATGAACCTCTATCTATTAGGTTGGGAATATGTTCCAACCAAAATTTTGTACCTATTCTAGGATATCCAATCAAAGATCCCCACTTGTTTCGTGATTGTATTCACACAATAGAAAAATCTGTTAAAGAATTTAGGTATACACATTTTCACTCTCCAATGTTTACTTTCTGATAAATTCGATAAAAGTGGGTGTATAATCACATTCATTCCCTCATTGTTCAATCATAATATGATGATGGTCTTCATGCATGTGTGTTGGTATAGGGGACTCCGCCATGATTTCTATAGGAATACATGTACAGACATGATCTAGTAGAGATGGGATATAATCCTTCCCACTAGATGAGAATGAATATTCTAGTAGCATTCATTAGTGGGAGTGTTGATATGATCCCCATATGATATATCAACTTCTTTACATGTTCAGTCTTATATTCATTTTATTAGTGAATGAGAGTCTATGGTGGAAATTTTTCAGGTGGTACCCTCAGTTGGAGATTAAGGAAAACAATCTAGAAAGTGTTTGTAATAGTGGTGGATAAAATCCATAATTAGTGGTTCATGACCTAGAATAGATCCATAATTAACTCTTTGGTTCATATTCTTATTATATGGAAGGTTTTCCTTGACTCACTATAGGCATTACATTTCTTTCTGAATAGTGATGAAAACAAGCACTATTAATTTCACTGCATATTTGATTAAATAGAGAATTAATTCTTGCATTAGTGTTTGGAGACCCTCACGTGAATCTATTAGAGTTGAGATAATACCATTTCTGTAGTATTAAACAATTACTATGTTTACCACCTCAAAATGATTGTTTTGGGTTGGTGTGTTTTTTATGACCCTATGGGGTCATAGTTGTAGCTGAGGTTCTAGATAAATATCTTAATGAATACATGTTCTCTATTTTCAGTATTGTTTGTGAGAGGAGTATTTGGTCATAAAGAAAAGAATAATCTTGGATAGTGATTCATGAATAATGTTGTATTTGAATCATGCACAATCACATATGCAATGGAAAAAAAATTCATTCAGATTTCTATTTTGACAATTTTACATGCATAGAGTTGTTATTGTTCGGATGGGCTAATTTTCTAGGAACCCTAATTATGTTCAATTCCACACTGGGGAAAATATTTTATTTTTTGTAATAAAGGCAAAAAAATATCCCATTAATTTTAAACCATTGATTTTTCTTATTTGAGAGATTCGTGTTGGTTTGAACAAATATTTTTTTTCGAAAGATACATTCCACTCATGTTTTGGAGACAATATACCAACCAACTATAATTATCCAATTTTACTATAATTACGTTCCTTCACACTATGATGAATATTTTTTTTAGTTTATGATGTTTATTGTGGAGGTTCAATCATTGTTACAATACCATTTACACTCGATTAAACATATTAATCTATAAGAAATATTCAATGACTCCCATATCCGTAATTGGGGACAAAACAACTTTACAAAGATATGCAGTCAATTTGTGTTTCAGACCCAATAACACTTATGAACTGACATTTTTATAGATGATGGGAGGTGAGGCTCATCATTCAAGTTATGGTGATTGTTTTCCATTTTCAGGACTCTCTTATATATATTATATTTGGTCATGGATATCATCCTAATATAGACATAGAAATGGATACCCCAAATAAAATTATCTTATGATTAATCCTATGGAATCTAGAGGTGGGTTATATTAGTGAGACAATATGGATATATATAAGGTTCCCCATTTTTTTTCACATTATCACTATGAAATGGGTAGCTACCAAAATTTTTAATAAATATGATGATGAATAATGGAGTTTATTAACATAAACAATGGCGATTAATATCTTGAAGATGAGATTGAGACTTTATGAGGTATTTTAAAAATCATTTTTATATTATAAATCAAAATCCATGTAGTTAGTTTAAATAGTATAGTTTTACATCATGTAAAAATGACATATATATTTAAGTAAGTTCCCATTTTATTAAGATAGATCCTTTTGGAGTAATCCTACATATAATATTTGTAATTGGAATGAATGTTATCATTGTTAGTTTTTCATTCAATATATTCTCCAAGGGGGATTCCCTAGTTTAGGGAAGTCATATTGTACAAATAAATCAGTATTACACAATGAGGTTTCTATATATGAGGGTAATTTGGGATGTGAATGTTATGACCATTTCAAATCACAATACCACAATAATCAATTCTAGGTATGATAATGTATGGATATTGGGTGGTCAGTTTCATCACATATGTATTTGGGAATTGTGTACTATTGAAAGATTAATGGGGCCTTTGATATGGATATGGGGCCTTAGAAAGGATTCACATGTATCATGTTTGTATAAGAATTAGAGTTCTCAAAGTTTTTTTATCTTCTCAATCCACATATGGGTGAGGAATAATGATGAACACATAGGAGAGTATGGATCCCATAGTTTAGAGTGTATAAGGCATGATAAGAGAAGAAGTTGTGGTTGGTGTCTATTTGGTAATGGGTCGTATGAATGTATCCAATGTATCATATTTATTGTAGGAATTAGAGACTACATTATTAACTTATTATGAAAAATCTACTAATATTTTTAGAAGAATATAAACACATGGGATTGTTTTGATTCCATGTGTTGGATAGTCTATGATATGCAGTGACTTAGAGCATGTGGGATTCCAATTTCTAATCATATCATAGATTGGAATCTAATGTATACTATTTGGAAGGGAAATAGATTTTTTATTGTTCAATTCTAGGGTATTCCTAAATATATCAATAAAAAATGGTTATCATGAACTAGGGTTTTTCCCAAACATGTCTAGATTGTATACATAACAAGAAAATATTATCTACATGACTTGTCTAATGATATGTGGACATGTCCTGGTTTCCTAAAGGACACGTCCAAAGATAGTCACATGATATAGTTCAACTTTCTAGAGGGTGTTTCATGAACTGGAAGATATTTCCACATGGATGTTCATTACTGGGATGAATTTTTTTTTCAACAATCTTGACATAGAAAGAATGTCTAAGAGACATCACATGTCCTAGATTTCATTTTCGAATAAAATCGAATGAATCAAATGGAATATATTAGGAAATTATCAAGACATGGATGGAAATTACAATGAATCTCTTGACCAGAATGATGTGTTTGGAGGACTTCACATGACTCATATAAAATGTCTAGGGAACATTGTCTAACTCTGATGGCATGTTTTTTGGTCTTTTGATGATCGAGGCGACTTGTCTAGATAACCTGTCCTGATATGGATGGTATTTAAAGTGGAATTTTAAAGACATAGAAAACATAATAGGAGGACGTAAAATGAATTTAATTGTATTTCTAGAAAAAATTTGAAGATATGGATGACATGTTTGTATGACCATGAAATAATGGGAGGACATATCTAGGAACAATATCATGAACTATATAGGTCAAACGAAACCTGAAATTCCTTCAAATGAATGTAAGAATATATATCTTGACATACATATTTCATATTTCAAACTCTTTTCTAGCTTATTTTACACATTTTTCTTCAATAATCATATTTCTAATATTTTAAACGATCTCATAGGCCTTTACTTTTTTACCTAGTGGATGTATTTTTATATGGAATGACATTATACTCCATGAATTACTCTAATCCTCAATCCCATGTACTCTTTTTTAGGGGAGGATATTATTGGATTCACCACTATATTTATATGTTTCTTTATATGGCAAGTATACCAAAAATGTGGGATAATGTCAGTTGATGGAATATTGCATCATGTGCTTCACATGATCCATACAATGGTTGTCCATTACGTCACACGATATTTAGTGACAGTGAGAACACTCCATCATCATCATGTCCATTAGATCCCATATTGTCAAATGGATTTCCCTTAGTCATGTTGAAATATAATGTGTCCATTGTAGAATCAATCTGACATGTCTAAGAGTCCCACCATGATAAAGAATCAAGAAGAGAGGATTTCATGTGATTGAATTAGACATGTTTTGGGAAATTCATAGGATTGAGGGAGCCGAACAGGGGAATCTCATGAGGTCATAATTTTTTATAAAAGGGCATTAATATGATCAATAGTGATCAAAAAAAATTTTTCAACCCCATTCTCAAGAATGTTAGAATATATTTTATTGGAGAGAGTCTTCCAAATTTTCCCATTTATATTTCATCCTTATTTATCATTATCTAATCATTTTCACATTGGTTTTATATTAGAACATATCATGAAAAGTAGAAAATCATGGGACAGAATGTGAGCATCGCCTTGGACCATCACTCTTATATTATTTGATCTATTGCATGATCAATGATGGATCATCTGATGGAGTGTTTGAATGGTCATAGAAAATCCTGTCAGTTTTCTGTTAGATAGGAGGGGGTACACATTATTGAATTGGAATTTCCTTGGTACTTCTCACATTGAAGGTCACATAGGAACATACTCTCATTTGAAATTTTCCGAATGACTTCCAGGGGCTATGAGAATTTCTACCAATCATATAACCATGTAATAAGAATTAAAATTTTACTATCCTTCCGATATTTTTAACTAAAACAACATACAATATTTTATAAGTGTTTTTTGTCACTATTAGGACTCTCTAAATTTAAATGTTCCATGATTAGGGGGACTTGACTAGAATATTATTCATGAAAATCATGGCTTGATGTTACACCTTCTAAAGAAGATGTTGTTATTTCTAGAGTTGATTCCTATTATCTTAAAAAGGTCATGATTGGCACATGATCCATTCTCACGACCTTTAAATGGTCATGTGATTTTATTTTTATCTGAAGGTTATGGGAACCACATGATTCCGCTATCCAGACATCATGCGATAAAAAACCTTGTTTTTTGGAAAAAATAATAATCAATATTGGGGAATTTTATTAATAATATGATTCATAATTTTCATTTAGTGGGTGTGTAAACCCATCTCTCCTCTATAGACACATGAACCCATCTTGGTAGCCCTGTTAAAGGACTAAAATCTGAAATAAAAAACCAATTTACATTAATCCATCAATAATGACACATATTTTCATGAATGGACCCATAATAGTAAATATTTGAACTCGGACAATAATATTTTCTAGCTTCATAATAAATTCTTACTTTCTTAACACAGATTTTTCTACACACTAATACATAACATTATATTAATTACATTCAATCATCTTGAAATTTCCCATTATAAACCAAGGCCTTCCCAAATATACATTCCAATAATCATGTTCCTCAGTCAAGGATGAATCATCATTCCAAAACACCCATAAAATGTTATTTCCCATAGTCCATGTTGAGAACATTAACACTAAAAAATTATTCGATCATATATTACCTGATCATACAACCCAAATAATACTCTTATGGGTGACATCACATCTATCCAAGGATAAATCTACCAATCAGCCAACCTAGTCCCATATAATTCCAATATATTGTCACCACAAGATTCTTATTTATTCCTCTCCAATAATCTATACGAAAAAAACTCATTCCGAGACCAACTGAGTTACCACATTCAGTAGGGTATCATTTTCAAACCATAGTGCCACCAAACATGCTTCTGGAGTTCCACTCTAATAAGCATCCCAATTCAGGAGGGAAAATATATTCGTTGTTCATACTAATTAATCAAATTCACGATAACATAAAGAAACTGGGTGATTCATAACATAGTTTCCATTTCATCTAACATGCCCTTGCATAGCCCAATAAGATGTACCAACAAACACAGGGAACCAATTCCCATTCTCTGATAAGCATCCAGATAGACCATACATGAACTGAATCTTTATTGTTTCCATCAACCAACATTAAAATTGTATCTATTTACCTCCATAGATAATATAAATCCCTTATATAATATGAATATATTTCCACCATTAAGGAACATCCATTCCTATGATCCACATACCCTTAAATTTTAAATATAGATATGATTGAATTTTCTATCCCACAGGAGTTGAATTCTACAAATTTGTTATATGTTAAAACACCATATAATATTTTTTGATAGTTTATTTCAATATAATTTCATAATTGGAAAAAAATAAACAAAAAAATGGACACACACATCATATAGGCCGTATATTAAAAAAAATGATGTTATCACCTTCGCTATTAACCAAATGTAAAACAAATCTCTGAAATTAACAATTTATATCCATGAAATCAAATTTTAATAATTATATCAACTTTAATAGTTAAATAAAAAAAGTTTTAACCATTATATATAGTATATTATATAAAAAAAGTATTCTTCAATAACATGTAAGAGGTCTATCATACGATATGACATTTCCCATGTCCATGCTTACCATATACTTTAAATAATTTGATAAATTTAAATGATAATTTTATATAATTATATCATACTCCATCTCAAGACATGTTTTCAGGCTCCCAACCAATAGAATTATATGGTCTTAGGAATGCCACAACATACACCAGTTGATAATGATAGATATGGTGGTCATAAACCTAACTATTGGAAAATAATTTACAAGATCATGTTTATAATAACACGATTAATATTCACCAATTTCATTATAAATATAAAATTATAAATAATATAAAAGAAATTCATAAAAATGATCCACGAAAAATTTATATAGAAATAAATCCCTCATATCACCCACCAGGATAATGAAATCTAAAATATAACGAAAAACAACAGAATATACAAATGTCAATTTCTCTATCATTTGGCCTCATTACATTATAAACTTCAATGCCCTTCAAAAATCTTCATCTCTATCAACATAACAGTCAGTTCTTAAATAGAAAAAAATAAGGTATGTACAGAAAACATGGTTTTTATGTGTGGTATGATGAATTCATATTAATAAAAACTCTCCTAGACACTATAAAATACTACACTATATAAGTGTATTCATTGTGAATGTAAATAAAATAATATTTCATTCACATAATATCATTATGTGATGAATAGGATTCCATGACACCAGACAAAAAATTATACAACAAATGCTTAAATATACATCAAGCCACATAATCCACCACTATTAGGTCATCCATTGATATAAGAATCATTATTAAAGTAGAAAATATCTAAATCAGTACCATGTTTGAATATTTTTTTCCTAGTTACTCAATTAAAAAATATATTCACATACTTGTGGTTGGTTACATGCTAATAAATTATCCAATACACATAATGAATGAAACAATAAAAGGTACCCACCCCAAATACCTATATCAATGTCTGAATTGAAATGGTCTAACACTCTGAAATATTTATTGAAGGGTTCACTAAGAGTACCCAACCACTAAATTATAGAGTAGAGTAGGGTCCTCATCATAGTATAAAATTATTGAGCATAGATTCATGGTTGGAATCAAAACATCATGCCCATCCACAACCTTACAATATAGTATATGGAACACATCATAATAACCGACCAATATGTACTAATGATTTTTTATATTCATAGATAGATCTCAACCAATTCCCTTAGTTTGGAATGTAACACAAATTCACCAATACCACGACACCCCTCAAAAGGGATTAATATATGGATTAGTCTATTCTTTATTCTTTATGGTATGTATTATATTATTTTCTCAACACAACCTTTCTCTAAGGAGGGTCCATTTTTCTAGAGTGCACAAACTTCAACCAAATGGTTTTAATAATACCCATTCTATCACCCAAAGTATACAAAATTGATAACATGCAAAAAACCAATAATATTGATCATATACCATCTCATAAGATCTAAAACATATCCCTTGATTCTTGTAAACTAATACCATTCCCAAAAACTTATGGACATAACATCATCTATCAATCCACATGGACTGACAACCCTAATACTATCAATGTTACATAACCAGTTATTTATAACACAAAAACCAAATATATTTCCCAAAGTATCATCAAATTAGCTGCAAATACCCATAACTTTATTCACTCATTGACACCCAGATTTACCAAAAAGAAAATCATATAGTGTTCCTATAGACAGAGGCTCTACCCATCCCATGAATCAATATATTCGTCTAGACATCTTCAAAATCATGCATCACACATAGTCCCATTAGCCAAATACCATCACAATATATGCTTAAATAAATACTATGGAAACCAAAATCCATGTCCCCTAACAATTGATTATATTCATACATGGGTTCCTTATTATGTCTCCTATACAAATACCTCAAGCACAGTTAGTAAAACAATTTCTCAAAATCACATTTTATATATCCCAAAATAGATAATCCAGCCCCTGAAAAATTCCATGAGTCCACTCAATCCTCTAGAGGCAGTCAATCAATAATATTGAAATTTAATTTCTTTTCACCCATCACTTACATGCCTAATACTCTCATAAATTTGTAATTATTTTATGGATGATAACATATAGAAACCACCCCACATATCACATCCCAAAAAAACCTTGGGTATCTCACCAACTCATAAATCAACCTCACCCATTAGAGATTTAATATATTTATGATCACAATTTACAAAATTCATATGGAAAACTAAATCAATAAATGAGAGGAGGAATAAAATAAATTAATATTTACAAAGGGTTCTCTTATTCTCCAAATCATCAACCATTATAATGGAAGGATAAAGTCACTGATATGTATAAATAAGACAAAATATAAATTCATTATAAATTTTCAAGCTACCAATAACTATGAGTTAATATATTGAAAATTCCCTCTTTATCCTCAACCAACCCCATCCATGAATAATCCAGGATGTTAACATCCCATGTAAATGAAGAATAATACTTATTTCATATTTATTAATATTTTTGGATTAAATATTAATTATACATTAATGGGGTTTCTATGTTCGATAGCGTACTCGATACGCAACCCCGTGATTCTTTGGAATCTTACGTTGCACACTTATAATATAATATTATTTTTTTAAATGGTAGTTAACTCCTAGCCGTTGTACTGACAATACGGAATGAAGCTAACTACAATCTGATTATACATATTTGTTAAATATATTTACATTTATCCAATAATAGTTAGAGGATTATAAATTTGAATGAATATAATTCTAAGCATAATTTACATTAAAAGGCAGATTTATCAGCTTTTAATGCAGAAAACTATTTAAATATAGTTTTAGTCACATTAATACATTCTAGTTGACCAAATAAAATCCTTTTTTAGAATGGGGACATCATATTTTACTTTGGGTAGTTTTTTTGTATTTTTCTAATAAAGTTCATTTTTTAATGAATAGTGAAAAATATAGTATATTAATTCAAATGTGCCTTTTAATCAAATTTATTTATATGGTTATATTATCTTTTTAATTGGTATTAAATTTTAATTAAAATATATTTTTACCATTTAATCGAATGTTGGTCATTGGAAATAATTTAACTTTGAAATTGGACATAAACAATTATCAATCTTTTGATAGTTACTGTTTCTTAAAAACACACTATTTGTTTTGAAAACGGAAATTAATTTTAAAATTAATTATTTCCACTTTTATGTTTTGGATTAGGAAAAATAGAAATCAATGTTGAATTCGGAATATCAAATAATTCTTAGGCTGAATGTTTGGTATTTTTCAAAAAACATCATTTTTTGATGAATATAGAAACCACTTAGTGGTAGTTAATATAACAAACATTTTCATTTAAATGAAAATTTACCAATTCTGTGAATTGAATTTAAAAAATATGACTTACATGGTTGTTATCAAGAATTAAAATTTAGTTTATTAAGATGAAAATAATTTATTGTGAATAGTAACTTTTGAATTTTATTTACCGTAGTTATGGGTAAATAAGGAAATTCAAGGTAAAAAGAATATTATAATAAATCAAAATTACGGTAACACTTTTCCAAACCTTATTGGTTGAGTCATTAACGACCATGTCCAAATTGTGGTCGATTTTGGTACCCCATGTATTCACTTGGGAGCAATAATGACTATTTAGATTAATTAATTTAATGTTAAGACAAAATTGAAATTAACAAAACTCTTTTAGTAATAAATTTTTATATGGTGTTATATAAGTATTATTTTCTAATAAATCTATAACATGGAAATATAAAAATATTTCCTACATCATGGTAGTTTTTTATCAATTTTAGAAATCATATAAATTAAATTATTTTTGACCCAATAATGATGCATAATTTAACTCAATAAAAAATGATTTAAATAAATAAGATTATAATGATTAAATTATTATCCAAAACATTTCCAATTCTGATTGGATGATTTTATTTAGAAATTTACTCATCTTATCATCTACCTTAATTATTTTTGGACCATTTGAAACCGAATATCATTGTATTATAAAATAATTTTTTCACAATTCCCTAAAGAGCCCCTCCTCTCCCTTATAAAAGGAGACCACTTCTAACCAATTCCTCACACCTCTAAAGCCATTTGGCTCATCCAAACTCTACCAAATTACACCCAATAAATCCCTATACTCCCCCTAGAATCCTTAAATTAGGCATAAGGCACCTCAAGTAGTCCTTTCTTTCAAACCAAAGGGAGTTACCAAAATTAAAGGAAATGTTTTCTTTTAAATTGTTTTATTTTTTTTACTTCTCCAACCCCTAATCTATTTTTATTCATTTATTTTGTAATAACACAAGTATCCGCCATATACTAGGATATTTTTATGATATGTATTATAAATACACTTACACACACCACCATATAATGGAGGAAGAACATCATGTTTCCGTGGATGTAAAACTAACGCCTCACGAAATGATGATTGTTCAATTACGTCTTACCACCTCGCATGGTGGCCATTATGTTGTCACTATATTTATATATGATATATATTATGTTTATTATTTCATTATTCTTCTTAAATTCCCTATTATGTCAGGACATTATGGTTTCCATGGTGGGTAAATACGGTAATCTCATTGGAGGAAGTGCGGACTACCGCCCCCTAAAAGTGATGAGACTCGGTAATACCTTATGTGGGATGTATAAAGGATATATTTAATGTTATTATATATGATAATATACTGGAATTAAAAAATTACTATGTATAATTATGTTTTAATTCCATTAATATAAGAAATAGAAATGAAAGTAGCTTTCATGCGTATGTACGGATTACCGTCTCCATGGACGGTGCATTACATTTCATACCTCCAAATGTTATGTACTATTATAAATAAATTTATATAATCGATATATATGATATATATGATATATAAATCATGAATACCATTATAGATATAATTTACTATTGAAAACATGGACAACTTGTAAATATAAGGTGTTCATTTTTTACTCAAGTACCAAATATCGACAAAATGAACATTATTAACTTAAATGATTACATAATGTTTATAACATGGTAATAAGTGATATAAAAGGAATAATAAACTTGAAATAGGTTCTTAAGAAAGTAGAAATTAACATTAGTTTATTATTCTGGATATTAATGAATGATCGAGTCAAGTCAGACACAAGGTAAGGGACTTCGTCTCAATCTCCTTTCACTGAGGCATTTTTAGTTTTATGCACAACTTTATTTTATATGGTGTATAAACTCCTTTGAATTTACATTTTATTCAAAGGGAATATTTTTATACAAATAGTTTTACTAAATGCCAAAAAATAGTTTTTTTAACTTAAGCGGTGACAATGACCTTTCCACCGCCGTGAGTATTATTTGATCTTTGGCTTCCTTAACAAGCCGTAATGTTTTTAAATAGAAAAATAAATACCATATATACTTTTTACACTTTTTGGTAGTAAAATTATTTTGAGAATGGATTTAGTATTTCAATATCTTGAAATAATATTTTTCTATTGCAATGTGGAAATGTTATCTTCTCTTTATACTTATGTTATGTGTTATGTTCATGTTGTGGTTATTTGGAATTATTTACGTATATGGGTGATTCCGTGATAAATGTAGGGCAGGTGAGCCCGAGATAGCTCTCCAATGCATTGGGTAAAAAGACGGAGGTAAACGTAAATTTTTCTCCTAAGAGAATTATAGATTATACTATTATGGGTATTCCAAAGTAACACCCTATGTAGCTGTGATAGCTACAACATAAGTATGGTATGGATTCCTCAAGTTACCTTTATGATTTGTGTTCACTATGTGTCTTTCCTAAATCTTATTATTTCATAAGGAATGTAAAAGAGTTCATGTTTTGTATGTATTTATGAACAAATGTTTTCATTCATTGTTTTATAACCCTTACTGAGCCTTTTATTCTCATCCCAAGTTTTGAAATGTTTTCATAGGATTTAAAGAAGAATAGGGTCAAGGATGGGATCAAGGAAAAGTCATGCTATCTAAAACTTGGAACTACACATGGTTATTTTTTTCAAGAGTTTTTATTTTATGAAAAAAGTGGAAACTCTGTAGAAATGTCTACCTTGTAATCTTTTGAGATTCAATATTTATGTTCTAATTCTTCGAAACTCTAAAACTAAAAAGATCCTCAATGTGAATTATTCATTTAATGCAATATTACGTAATGGTTAAGGTTGAGTCCTTATAGTTGGTATCAATGGTCGGTTTAGATAACTTTAGGAGTAAGGTAATTGATAAATTAATATCCATAATGTAATTTATGTTAATATTGATATCATATAGCATTTACAGATTAACATATTGCTTCGCCAAAGATATTTCTGCGTTCAGAATGGTTTTCCACAGAGGAAACATGGAAGCTATGCTCGGACATCATCAGGAGGAAGACAACATTCCAAATTAGAAACCTAATATTGTCAGAATCAGAACTAAATAGTTTTTTACAGAGATGGAACAGTTGACTCATGCTATAAATGGTGGTGGTATCCATGTACGAGATCAACCTGATCAACCACAGTAGAACATGTCAGTAGTGGAGCATTTCATGAGGCAACATCCCCCAGCATTCATAGGATCATCTAACCCTGTGGTAGCTGAAGGGTGTATTAAAGAACTTGAGAAGATTTTTCTTTTCATGGGTTGTTCAGAACATCAAAAGGATAGTCTCGTTGTTTACCATTTTTAAGGTGAAGCTGATCAGTGGTGGTCGATGGTGAAAAATATCAGTGATAGTGAGGAGATTGATTCCCTTGATTGGGACGTATTCAAAGGTATATTTCTTGGAAAATATTTTCCTTAGGTGGTTCGTCTTAGGATGGAAAGCAATTCCTATAATTAGGGATGGTGGATAACTCAGTGGCTATTTATGAAGCAATGTTCACTCGACTGGCAAGGTATGCACCGAAGTTCATCCGAGATCATGATAGTAAGATAAATCAATTTTACTCAGGACTTAAGCCACGATATCGAAGAGTGTTAGCCTCTCATGAGTTCTAAAGTTAAGAAAAACATGTTCGATGTGTGGAGAATGTGGAAAGGGAATTTTCTGATGATAATGTGTTCTTTGAAAAACAATAGAATAAGAGGTCCAGTAGGCAGGTAAAGGGGAAGAATTCATCAAAGAAGAATGGAGATAAGAAAACTATATATCCATCTTGTGAGAAGTGTGGTAAAAAGTATCCTGGATAATGTTTATCAAGGACAAGAAAGAGCATCTTGTGTGGTAATTCTATTCATATTTCCTGTAACTATAATGAAGATGAACAACTAGGCAATGAAAATCCATCGGTAAATGTTTTAAGTGTAATGAAATGGGCTATTATCCAATTGAGTGTCCAAAGAAGAACTAAATTGAGGGAAATCAGTCGTACTACTAGCAGAAAGGGTTAGTGAAATCCTTCGCAACTACTTCAGCAGATGTTGGTCCATCAAATGATGTAGTATCGGGTACACTATTTGTTTGTTCAGATTATGACAATGTATTGTTTGATTCAGGTTCTACACAGTCATTAATTTCTGAGAATGTTTCTAGTAAATTGGCAATTCCATCTCAAGATATGAACACAGAACTTATGGTAAAGACACCTAGATGAAATTTTGAGACAAAAAGAAAACATAAAAACATTCATGTCCTTGTGTGCGGAAAGAATCTACCTGCAAACCATATTGATTTGACTCTAGTAGAGTTTGATGTTATTTTGGGCATGGATTGGATTTCTATTTTTCATGATAAGATTGACTGCGGGGCTAAAGAGGTTTCTTTTTAGAATGATTCTCAGTTTGTGTACAAGAATAAACACTTTCTTTTGATAACATATCAAAAATTTGAAAAAACTAGTAAAATATTGAAATGAATGTTACCTTGCACGTATTGTTGAAAATAAAGGAACTGTTCAGATTAATGATGTGCCAGTGGTAAATGTGTACCTTGTTCTTTTTCCTGATGGGTTTCCTTGAGTTATACCTGGTAGGGAAGTTGAATTTATTGTTAACTAAGTTCCTGATGCTAAGCCAATTTCAAAATCCACTTATTGAATCGCTCAAATTGAAATTTTAGAGTTAAATAAGCAATTTCAAGAGTTATTATATAATGATTTTAATCGACCTAGCACATCACCATGGGGTGATCATGTATTGTTTGTAAAAAAGAAAGATGTTTCAATGAGTCTTTTCATTGATTATAGAGAATTTAATTACATCACTGTTAAGAATAAGTATCCTTTTCCTCATAACGATGATTTGTTTGATCAGATCCGGGGAGCTCAGTGTTTTTCAAAGATTGAATTGAGGTTGGCGTACCATTAGTTGAAAGTAAAAGAATAAGATGTTCCGAAGACCGCGTTTCTTTCTAGATATGGCCATTATGAATTTGTAGTTATGCCTTTTGGGTTAACCAATGCACCTACTGTATTCATGGATCTTATGAATAGAATTTTCCATGATTTCTTGGTTGATTTTGTGGTTGTGTTTATTGATGATATTTTGGTTTATTCCAAAAGTAATGAGGAACATGAAAGTCATTTAAGGGTTGTCTTGCAAAAATTAAAAGATAAGAAACTTTATGGGAAATTCATCAAGTGTGAGTTTTGGTTACAACAAATTTCATTATGTGGTCACAATGTATCAAAAAATGGTATAATTGTTGATCCTGCTAAAACAAAGGTTGTTGAAGAATGGTCAAGACCAAAAAATATAACCGAGATTTGCAGTTTTCTTGGAATTGTAGGTTATTACCGATGGTTTGTTGAAATTTTTTCACGGTAATCTAGTCCAAAGGCTATGATAACTCAAAAAGGTGTTAAGTTCATCTGGACAAATGATTTTGATGATATTTTTTAGGAATTGAAAAGAAGATTGGTGAATGTTCAAGTTTTGGAACTGCCTTCCAAAAATGGTGAGTTTGTTATCTACAGTGAGGCTTCATTGAAAGGATTGGGTTGTGTCATAATGCAGAATGATCAGGTAATTGCTTATGCTTCACGTCAGTTTAAACCTCATGAGTTAAATGACCCTACATAAGATTTGTAATTAGCTGTTGTTGTTTTTGCTTTAATAATTTTTAGTCATCACTTGTATGGAGTAAAATGTGAAATATATACTGATCAAAAACATTTAAAATATATATTCACTCAAAAAGAATTGAACATGAGACAGAGGAGTTGTCTAGAATTAGTCAATGATTATGATTTCACGATGCATTATCATCTCAGAAAAGAAAATAATGTTGTCGATGCTTTGAGTCAGAAATGTAATGTCTTATTATCCATGCTACGTTTGGAATAAGATCCTCTGGTTTTTGATTTGATGAAATTTGGCATAGAAGTTGTTGGTACAGGAAATTCTTCTGTTTTGATTTAGGTGTCAGTGAGATAATCTCTATTAGATAGAATAAAGAAAGCGCAGAAGGAAGACACTGAGTTCCCGAAAAAGGTAGAGTTGGTTTAGAAGGGTAAGTCCCCTTAATTTAACATTGATAATGATTGTGTTTTGAGGTTTGAAAAGAGGTTATGTGTGCCTTGTGATTCACATTTGAAGAATGAGTTGTTGTGTGAAGATCATAGTTCTCAGTTTTCAGTTCATCCTGGCAGTACTAAGATGTACAGAGATCTTCGAGAGTATTACTGGTGGGATGGAATGAAAAGGGATATTGTTGATTTTACTATGAAGTGTTTGAATTATCAGCGGGTTAATGTAGAGTGATAGTTACCAAAAGGAATGATTCAGCCTTTACCAGTGCCATAGTGGAAATGAAAAAATATATCCATGGACATTGTTGTGGGATTACCAAAGACATCTTGAGGTAATAATGAAATCTAGGTTATACTTGATCGATTGACTAAATCTGCTCATTTCCATCCTATTAGAGATACTTAGTCACTAGATCAACATACTTGGTTTTATGTTAAAGAGATAGTCAGGTTTGATGGAGTTCCACTATCCATTGTATCGGATCGTGATCCTAGGTTCACTTCTTACATTTAGAAAGTCATTCAGAAGTCATTGGGTACTGAATTAAATTATAGTACATATTTTCACCCGCAATCAGATGGGCAGTCCGAACGAATAATTCAAACCATGGAAGATACGTTACATTCTTGTTTGATGGATTTCCAGGGTAGCTAGGACCAACATATTTATTTTGTTGAATTTTCATATAATAACTGTTATCATTCCAGTATACAGATGCCTCCATTTGAGGCATTATATGGAAAGAATTGTTGAACTCAGGATTTTTGGGATGATGTAGGTGAAAGGAAGCTTATGGGACCAGAATTGGTAGAATAGATTGCAGAGAAAGTTCAGTTGTTTCAGAAGCACATGAGAATTGCTCAGAGGAGACAGAAAAGTTATGTAGATAACCGGAGGAAGGATCTTTCCTTTGAGGTAGGTGATCATATCTTTCTCAATGATTCTCCATGGAAAAGTGTGATGTGTTTTGGTAAGAAGGGAAAGTCGAGTCTGAGCTTCATTGGAACTTATGAAATTCTAGAGAAAGTTGAATCAGTTGCCTATAGAATTGCTTTACCTCCAAGTTTATCCCAAGTACACAATGTTATTCATGTTTCGATGTTGAGAATGTATATTCCAGATCCATCTCATGTTTTGAGCCCAGAGGTAGTTCAGTTGGAAGAGAATATCTCTTATTAAGAAGAACTAGTCTAGATTCTGAACTTAGATAGCAAGTGTTGTGGAATAAGGTAATTCACCAGGTAAAGTTTTTGTTGAAAACCCATATGGTTGAACATGCAACGTGGGAACATGAAAATTCTATGAGGGATAAATACCCCCACTTATTTTGATAAGTGAATAAAAATTTTGAAGACACAATTCCCAAAATGGGGGAAGGATGTAACATCCCAGGTTAATGAAATATAAGAAATATGTCATATTTATTAATAATTGTGAATTAAATATTAATTTTACTTTAAAGGGGTTGCTATGTTAGATAGCGTACCCGATACACAACAACGGGTTTCTTTGGAATCTTACGTTGCACACTAATTATATAATATTATTATTTTAAATGGTATTTAACTCATAGTCGTTGTATTGGAAGGAATGAATGAAACTAATTAAAATATGATTATACATATTTGTAAAATATATTTACATTTATCCAATAAAATATAGAGGCTTAAAATGTGAATGAATCAAATTTTAACCATAATTTACATTAAAAGGTCGATTTATTGCCTTTTAATTGATAACCCTCATTAAATATAGTTTTGATCACCTTAATACATTCTAATTGACCAAATATAATCCTTCTTTAGAATGGGGACATCAAATTATACTTTGTGTAATTTTTTTTTGTATTTTTCTGATCAAGTTCATTTTTTAGTGAATAGTTAAAAATATTTTATTTTAATTCAAAAGTGCCTTTTAATCTAATTTATTTATATTATTAGATTTTTTTATTGGTTTTAATGTGAAATTAAAATATATTATTACCATTTAATCCAATTTTGGTTATTGGAATTAATTTCTCTTTGAAATTGGACATAGACAAGTATCTATCTTTTGATAGTTATTGTTTCTTAAAAACATGCTATTTGTTTTGATAACAGAAATTAATTTTATAATTAATTAATGCCAATTTCATGTTTTGAATTTGGAGAAACAGACATCAATTTTGAATTTGGAAGATCAAATGACGCTTAGGCTGATTTTTTGGTATTTTTCAGAAAAACTTCAATTTTTGATGATTAGTGAAACCACTTTGTGGTAGTTAAAAAAATGAATTTTTCATTTAAATGAAATTTTAACACTTCTGTGAATTGAATTTTAAAAATCTGACATACATGGCTATTATCAAAAAAGTAAAATGTAGTTCATTAAGATGAAAATAATTTTCGGTGAATAGTAAGTTTTGAATTTTATTTACCACTGTTAAAGGTAAATAATGTATTTCAAGGTAAAAAGAATATGATAACAATTCCAAATTACCTTAACACTAGTCCAAAACATATTTTTTGAGTCATTAACGACTATTTTCATCTTTGGGTCTATTTTGGGACCACATTGACACACTTGAGAGTGAAAATGACATTTTAGATTAAGTAATTTAATGTCAAGACAAAATTGACATTAAAAAACCTTTTTAGTAATTAATTTTTATATAGTGTAATATAAGTCCTATTTTAGACTAAAAATATTCTTTGGAAAGATAAAAATATTTCCTACATCAAGGTATTTTTTTATAATTTTTAGACATCAAATAAATCAAATTATTTATGACACAATAATGATGCAGAATTTACATCATTAATAAATGATTTAAATGAATAATATTATAATGATTCAATTACTATTCAAAACATGTCCAATTCTGATTGGATGATTTTATTTAGAATATTCGTCATCTTACCATCGACCGTAATGATTTTTGGACCATTAAAAACCGAATATCATTATATTATAAAATAATAGTTTCACACTTACCTAAATTGCCACTCCTCTCCCTTATAAATGGAGACCACTTCTATCAAATTCCTCACACCTCTCATGCCATTTGACTCATCTAAACTCTATCCAATTACAATCCCTAGATCCCCATTCTCCTCCTAGAAGCCTTACCTTAGGAAGAAGTCACTTCAATAAGTCCTTTGGTTCAAACCAAGAGAGAGTTACCCAAAATAAAGGTAATGTTTTCTCTTAAATGGTTTTCTTTTATTTTACTTCTCCAACCCCTAAACTCTTTCTATTCAATTATTTTGTAACAACACCAGTATCCTAAATATACTAGGATATTGTTATGTGAATTATTCTAAATTAACTTACACACACCTCCATATAATGGATAAATAACATAATGTTTTTGTGGATGGAATACTAATGCCTCACAAAATGATGATTGTTCAGTTACATCTTACCACCTATCATGGTAGCCATTATGATGTACCTGAATTTATATATGATATATAATATGTTTATGATTTCCATATTTTTATTAAATTCACAATTATATCAAGAATTTATGGTTTCCATGGTGGTTAAATACGGTAATCTCATTTGAGGAAATGTGGACTACCGCCCCCACAAAGTGATGTGACTCGTTAATTACATATGTGGGATGTATAATGGATAGAGTTAATGATATTGTATATCATATTATACTGGAATTATAATATATCTAGGTATAATTATCTTTTAATTCCATTACATTAAGAAATAGAAATGAAAGTAGTATTCATGCGTACGCACGTCTTACTGTCTCCATGAACAGTACATTTCATTTCATACATCCAAATGTTATGTACTATTATAAACACATGTATATAATCAATATATATGATATATATGATATGTAAATCCATAATACCATTCTGGATATAATTAACTATTGAACACATGGACAACTTGTAAATATAAGGTGTTCATTTTTTAATCAGGTACCAAATTTCGACAAAATGAATGTTATTAACTTAAATGATTAAATAATGGCTATAACATGGTAATAAGTGATATAAAAGGAATAAAAAACTTGAAAAATGTTATTAAGAAATTATAAATTAACTTTAGTT
Source organism: Viscum album (assembly GCA_963277665.1). Lineage (NCBI taxonomy): Eukaryota > Viridiplantae > Streptophyta > Magnoliopsida > Santalales > Viscaceae > Viscum > Viscum album. The sequence continues at coordinate 1,509,627,540 of OY728127.1, read as the reverse complement.
TATTATTTTGTATATTAAAGAACAATCGATTCATGTCGGACATGAGGTAAGGGACTTCGTCTCAAACCCCTTTCATTGAGGCATTTTTAGTTTTATAGATGAATTTATTTTATATATTGTATAAACCCCTTTGACTTTTCATTTTATTCAAAGGGAATCTTTTTATAAAAAGCATTTTACTAAACGACAATAAGGAATGTTTTTTTAATGTAAGCGGTGACAACAATTTTTCCACTACCGTGAGTATTATTTGATCTTTGGCTTCCTTAACAAGTCGTAATGTTTCTAAATGGACAAATAAATACCATATAATCTTTTTACATATTTTGGTATTGAAAATGATTTTGAGAATGGATTTATTATTTAAATATCTTGAAATGATATTTTTCTATTTCAATTTGGGAATTTTATCTTCTCTTTATGGTTATGTTATGTGTTATGATCGTGTTATGGTTCTGGGGAATTATTTACGTATACAGGTGGTTTTGTGATAAACCTAGTGCAGATGAGCCCAAGATTGCTCTACAATGCATTGGGTAACATGACAGTGGTAAACAGAAATTTTTCTCCTAATAGATTTAGAGAATATAATGTGATGGCTATTCCAAAGTAACTCCCTATGTAGCTGTGATAGCTACAATGTAAGTATGTTATGGATACCGCAAGTTAACTTTATGATTTATGATTTCTATGTGCCTTTCCTAAATCTTATGATTTCTGAGGTAATTAAAAGTGTTCATGTTTTGTATGTATTTATTAAAAAAATTATTCATTCATTGTTTTATAACCCTTATTGAGCCTTTTATACTCATCCCCAATTTTGAAATGTATTCAAATGACCTAAAGATGAATAGGGTCAACGATGAGATCAAGGAAAAGTCATGTTGTCTAAAAAATGGAACTATAAATGACTAGTTTTTTCAAGAGATTTTCTTTTATGAAAAAAATGGAAACTATGTAGAAATGTATACCCTGTAATCTTTTGAGATGTAATAGTTATGTCCTAATTCTCTAAAATCTAAATCTGAAAAGATCCTCATGTGAATTATTCATTTAATTTAATATTATGTAATGTTTAAGGCTGAGTCCTTAGACATGATCTTACCATCACCTGTTCTGCAATATGAAGACACAACATGGAAATGAATTAGTAATAAACATTTTGAGTAATTGTTGATTTAAAACAATAAGAGGCATACTGGAAAAAATTTACATATATATTGTGTCTTCAAGGAATCAATATGTGAAATCATGTGATAATTATTTTGGGATCTCCAATATATGTACTTATAAAATTCCCCATGATATTTGTATGATTCCATCATGATCCAGTAAAATCATCACCATAATAAAATAGAGTGAAATCCCAAAATAATATTTAATAATGGGGGAGAAGATTAAAGGGAGCAGGAGGAAAAACTAAACCTCAGTATAATGGAAAATAAGGATAAAAACAACTATCATTGAAGGTTGGATAAGAAGGGTTGGTGAGGTGATGTAGATGGAAAAAAATGGATATCAATTATCATCAGGATAACCTCAATACTAATGGGTTTAATTGGAAAATTATTATTCATCACAAATTTAATGAATTAACATATTAATAAATCAGGTAATGACCATATTGGTGACACAAAGATCTATCACCACCTATCAGTGATAGAGTGTTTTCCACCTAGTTGTAGAAAAACTGATCCCAAAATGTAATGTGTGTTTATCCATACATTATTCATACTTATTGTGTAGACTTTAATGGATATGATGTTGATACGTCTATGATGGGTCGTGTCCCTTTTGTTTAAGTAAGAAAATGGAAAAATATAATAGTTATCTTCATTGATAACCCCATTCATGACATAAAAACTATTGGATACAATATGAGAAATAAAAAAAATAGAATTACCATTGTATGGAAAATCATTATTAGAGTGTGTAATTTCAACCCACAATCTACCATAGAATGGTTCACATTAATTATTTTGGAATTTACAACTTATATCAGAAATTTCAGAAAGGGGATAAGCTGACCCATCTTTCATATCGACATAAGAAACTACAACTCCTCTTAGGGCATAATCCTTGATACAATATATATCAATGAGATGTATAATTATTCAACAACAAAATATGAGTCCAAAATCATGAAATTCCCTATCACTAGAAACAAAAAATTCAATTTTCCTCAAATATAACCAACTCCAAAATATGTGGGTCATTAAATAGATCAATAACAATATTATCAAACATATATTATTGGATTTTAATATAATAATCCCATTTTTCTGAAGAAAAAAATAAAATTCATTATTTCAATAGATGATATTATTATATAAATGGAATTATCTTTATCTGATGAGTATTATAAATTTAAATTATCTAAATATGAATTTTATAAAATGGTGTCACATAATAATGCAGAATAGTTTTAAAATTGTAATAATACACATTACTATGTGGGGATTTATTGTGTTATAAGAAATGAGTGTATTTAGAATTTATCACGTCACATAACTATTTTAATAGTCCATCACATCAATAATATCAACAATGAATCTCTAATCATTGAGTGTAAAACGATTTTACCAAATCCATAAAATTTGGGAATGTTGAACTGTATTCTATTGGCATATTAATAATTTTTTGGAAACCCAACAATGTTCAAAATAAATATAACTCAAAATATAGGCCCATAATTCTCCTATGGTCACCCCTAGTCCATGCTTATTTCAAAAGGGATATCAATTATCAAAATTATTTTTCATGTCCTACTCATTTAAATAAAATAAGACTATAAAAGTTGTTTACAATAAACGAATATAAAAAATATAAATTTAAGGGTTTTATAAGTCTCACTATTTTATCTCATGCATTCATATTATGTAAAATTTATTATCAGGATCTAAGATTCTTATATACCTATAAATAAATTCCAATTTAAAAAAATATAAATTTATAAAACATATATTACTAATGAATTTTTCATTTACCCACACATAATATATATTCTCGTTAACGTATATCCAAATGCATCTCCTATATAATATTTATGAAATATTTAAGACATTTAGATTGAATAATTTGAAACAAATATCTGCAAAATAATAACATTGAGAGAAAGGTATTAAACTACAACTTTTTTAGATAGGTATTAATCTCCCAAATCTAGGAAAAGGCCATCCAAAATACCGAATTTATAGATCAGTTCGCAAGAGAGACATTGATTCCAATCTCATACTAAAATATAAAATATATAAAACCTACAAAACAATTATTATTGAGTTTCTAACAATGAAATATATAATATTTTTAGTTGAGAATAACTAAATATTATATCAAACCCTGAATATAACATCTTATATGACAATTAAGAATGTTTTATGAATTATTTCAATAAAATAATACCAAAAATTACATTCATTAATAACATAAACACTATATTAAATAATAAAAAACATTTTTTCAAATAAATAAATAAATAAACATTTCATAAAACAATAATTAATAATTATTTTACAATTTAGGAATTTTTTTATCAATATACCATAACATATAAATAAAAACTTTTTATTTTATTTTAAGAAATTATGAACACTTCATATTTAATAAATTACATGATATTATTATGAAACATAATCATATTAAAATTTATAAATGATTAGAAAATATAATTCATTCATATTCAATATTTCCTAACAACTATATATTTAAAAAATAAACCATATATATAATTTTAAAAAACATATTATATGTTTATTCACTAAATTTTTCAAATACACCAATATCCTTTTCTTTAGGTAAATTAAATATAAAAAATATGTTATTTAATAATGGGATACCAAGTTATATTCTAATAATTTTAAATATAAAAATATATTTTCTTATATATTTATAATTATTTATAATATATATTTACTTATTACAAGAAAATTTGAAAGAACATCTAAGGCATGAACCATTAATGTCATCCAAAAACAGTAATATATATTTAAAACCCGCCATGAATTTCAGTATTGGATCCTAAGCACATCCCCTTATATGGGATGTAATAATTTTTGGTTCAAGGTTATTTGATTTAAAATATAAAATCATGTTTGGTTTGTTTATCGTCCATGATGTGGGTTTTTCTATAGAATAATCATTATATGTGAACTATGCTTGATTCCCATGATAGATGTAAATTTTTATAGAACATTTAGAAATAATACTTTTGAATAATGATTTTTTTCACATGTTTTATTTCATACAATGGAAATATTTTTACGATAAATGAATATACTATTTTAATAAAAGAAAAAACATAAAAATTGTTAATTTTGGATTCATTATTTTCAGAAATATACTCCATGAAGAGTTTTTCTAAAACAATAAGGTTATTTATTTCAAATAAAAATTTAATTTTTTCAATAAAAATGTCTTTTTAGATGATCTTTCATAAAGGTTGAACATTTTTTTATACAATACATTATGGTTAAAAACATGTTTTTACCGATATATCATCAATAAAATATCAAATAAATTATATTATTATGGTTATAGAAATGTTCTGTTTTATATTGGATAAAAAATATATTAAAAACTAAATTTAATAACTAAAATTAATTTCCAAATAATCAAACCAACCGTTTGATTTAAATATATTAAAATTAAGAATAGCAAACATTAAATTTTGATGTTGAATATTTAGTGCTATTAAATAGAATTTAAATATAGTTTCATTGTTGTAATCAAATTAATACTTCCTATAAGAACATTCAATGTGTTTTATAAATTACCTAATATGTAAGTAAGATTGCCATTTAATCCAATACATGTTATAAAATAATTGTAAATGGAATATAGAATGAGATCTGTACCATCATGATTTTTATAATTTTGTCATGAAATGTTTTCATATAACAAAATAATATAATTTTAAGGTGTTCAACCATATTATATGATCCTCAAAATATGTTCCTTGGTTTCTAAAAATCTTATAATGATTTAGATATATTTCTAAAAACGAATAGATTTTTCAAACCATTTTATCTCTATAATAAATTTCTCAACGATTAATAAATTATTTCACATTTCAATTGTTAAAATGAATATTTGATCTACATGAAATAATTTTTATTAGAATAACATATTTTTTATAGATAAATTATAACTGGTTTAAGGAATTCATTATCACATAAAAAATATACTATTTTTTCCCAAACCATCTTATAATAACCATCACCACAACATGGAATTCCCCAGAACTAAAAAATTGTTCTAAACATGATCATAACATGGTATTACATCAGATTATAACACTATAATATAATTCAATTTTTTTGTGATATATATATAGTTAACAAAATATGGGAAAAAATTTCTAGTGGATGTTATATCTGATAGAAGTGTTATAGTTGATTCATAAAAGGATGTTAAAAGTGTATTTATTAATTTAAAATACATATTGGTATTAGAGAAGTCTAAAATTACCCATTGATAAATAAAGGAGGTGCTGATTTTTAAATCACTATATAAGGGATAAATGTGAATATAGAAGTGAAATACTTAAAAAAGAAACATCATTAAGTCAATTCACAATAGATAATAACATATTATTGTTTATTTTGTTTATATATTAAATATTAAATTCATTTTTAATTATGAATGAGGTGCATTATTATTTTATGATTACAATTAGAAAACATCTATTACATTTCTTTATATCAGTATTGATATAATATTAAAGAGTGGTTAGATTTTCTAATGACCCAATTGGATAAAAATAAATCTGGAGGTGGAAAATAATATGATTAATTTTTTATAAAAACATATAATTTTACTAGCTTCATATCACATTATAAAATATGATGAATTAATTTATACTGATTTAATAGAAAAATTTTGATTACTATATATAATAAATCATATAGTTGAATCATATGAATTATGGAATTTTTAGATTTTTCCTTATATATTTTCATTATTTTCTATCAATGAATCTTATGAATTATTTTGGTTTTGTAGTTATTCATTCATACAATTCATTATATTAAATTATATAATATCCATTTTATTTAATTTTTTCAAATATAGAATTATAAATATGTGTTAAAAAAGTAAATTAAATTTAAATAAATTCACTAATTTTTCCAATCCCATTTATTCTTCTCTTGAATGTATTTTTATTAAACATCCTCATATCAAATATTGACTTCCAAATAATTCAATTTTTGGTATTCAATAAATAATAATATATGACAAAATACCTTCTTATATAAAGAGATAGGTAAAAATGTAGGAAAAATACTTTATTGAATAAATCCATTCCCATATAGGTCCTCTTGATTTATCTTTAGAAATCCAAACTCTATTGGTACACTATAATTATATTGGATTAAAATTATATTTTTTAGTCAACATTTCAATAATGTTTTGCATATCCCTTTCCTGTGGTAGTCATAAAAAACCATAGGAATCACATCTAAATACATATCAACAACTATTGAATACATAATATGCTCTTTTAATTATAATCATACATGAACCATCCAAAAAAATATTAACGAAAAATAAATTAGTTATATAATAATGGGTTATTTATGACTTTCATTAACATCCCAAACTCCATGATATGTGTGAAAATTCTCATATAGTATGAATAAATGGAACAATAAAACCAGGAAAATAAAAGGGTGATTTATATTTTTATAATAAACATATCCCAATAAAGACACCAATTATTATGTTTCTTTGAAATATAAATTTCAAAAAAATCAACATTTCTCATCATTATGTCACATGAGAGAGATTTGAATCATCAATATTCCCTTTAATATAAGGGTTTGTAAATATAAATATAATGTAAAAAAATTCCACATATAAAATAACATAATTTACTAATAGTGTATATATTAACAATAATATATTCCAATATAAAACAATAATGATATAAATGTTCTTCTAATAAGAATGATACCATTTATTATATAATAATGACACTAAAAATCCACATTTGACTTCTATATTATAAAATTAATACATATATTGTTATATATATTTGAATAACCATGAATTTTATAGTTTTTCAGTTTTTATATCTCTTAAATATTAATCCATGTACAAGTTTATCAGAGTTTAGAAATTTCACTATAAAATTATATAATAAAGGGTAAAAACCAGAGGTGTGTCAATTCTAATGGGTTTTTATCAGCTATTTATTGGATCGTTACTGAGAGTTCAACATTCCAATATATATCCAATGATGTCAAATTATAATAATGGAAATTCTATATTTTTTATTCTTATATTTTTAAAATAAGATATATATTTATTCATGTTTGTGTTTTTTGGCCATTCCTCCATCCACCTTTTTTTTGTAGTCATTTCAACCCATATAATTAACATTCCAACATGATTTTTTTACCAAACCTATAATACTCTATACGTAATAATGACCATACATAACCTTCAATCATGATTTAATGACATTATATAGTATAGAAATATCTAAACCTATAAATTATATTATTAACATGTTTTATGATTTTAGAAAATCATGCGTGTAGAAACTCGGTATATTCAATGCATGACCTCATTTTGGATATAATTAGTTTTCACGAATAGTATTTCATGATTTCATATAATTGTTCCTATGATTTATAATATTTTTTCACGATGTAGTGGATTTGATAGATCAATATAAGTACCTAGGGGGTTTAATATTCTTGATAATATCAACATAACATTTTATTGTATATTAGGGTGATCAATTGACAGTAATGTTATAGTGAAACTCTATTTTTATGATTACATGAGATATAATTGAGAAAATACACATTATTTGGAGATAAATCATTATTATATATATAGTAGGCCTCTTTTGGACTATGGATAATATGTAGGGAACATTATAATGAGTATGGATAGAAATTAAGAAAATAAATAATAGAATATTTATTTTGTAGTTTATTAATTGTAGAAAATATTTCATTTTAGTGATGTTCATTAATAATTATTTATCAGGAAAAGTGTGGTTGAGTTTGGTGTATGATATATTAAGAGAAAAATTTTATTTTATCTCACTTTATGAGAATTTTAAATGTTTTATGGTCCTATTAATTTTTTATTTCACTAATCATAATTTTTCATTTGATATGAAAAATGAACTAATGGATATATTAAATCATTTCAGACTTTATATTATTGGTTTTTTACATTGAATTCTATGAAAATTATGAATCAATTTTATTAATAGATCATGAGATATAAATAAATGATTATCATATATCTATTATGAAAAAAAAACATCTTTAAAATAGATGATTATCTACATCTACAAATAAAATCCTTTTTGAGGCGTGAAATGAATCTAATATGATCAATTTGGTAGTGGAATAATTTTTCTCACTAATTTTAGAACATTGTGAGTCTATACATGATAAAATTGTGGTCAGTGCAAGTAACATCACATGATTCAAACCGGTATATCCTATCTCATTTTCATAAAAAATAAAATTGATATCATAGACAGTTATATTGTGTAATGGTTCCATCATGATCCATTTTATTTAAACTCGTGGAATGGTTTTCCCAACACATTGATATTATACAATGAAGGTTCCAACATTAATCAAATTGATTTTGAAACCACGTTGTTATTTATCTTGGGAGATTCATATTAATTATTAATACATTAGATTGCAATTCAAAAGGTCTCATATATATAATGGATTATTTTAGGGTCATTTTAGTTATTTTAAAACAGATTTTTACTTAAACCATTTATTTTTACCTCAATAAATGTGAAACATCATGATTATATATATATATGAATGTATATTTAACAAATTAAATTTCATTGTTCTGTAAAATTATGATAGGAATTGTATAAGATATAATTTGTGAATTTGGATGTTCTGTATAGTCATTTTTGTAGTTCTTTATTTTTTCTTAATAATGTATGTGATTATTGAAAGTGATGTGACAAAAAACATGGTTGTGGATATTCCTAATAATGGTTTTTTGATAGATAATTTCAATATATATTCTAAATATGATAATGATGACCTAAAAATATTAACTAGATGATATTTTTAAATATAATTTAAAATTATTTAATTTAATAATTATTATATTTTCATAGTATTCCAACACATTTATTGAATTTGTTGACCATTACATTCAAAATATCAATTTTATGATGGATTAATGTGTTGTGACCCTCTAGTGGATTCCTCATGTTTTCGAGGAACAATAAATAATTTCGATTGAATCGTGGAGATCTACTAAGGCTGATCATAACAACTTATATTATTCATCACATACTATAAAAAGTATCATATCTCATTGTAAATGATTCTATATTTTTCTATGTGTGACATGGGGGCAGATTTATTTCCCCCCATTAATGATATCATTCTATAAAATTTTATCTAAATGATCAGGAGAATTATACAGGGATATATGATGTCCAAAAAATCAAAAAACATAGAAATAAAATAAAAATGGTTATATAATTAGGGCATAGAATTAGTTATTCTACAATGGATATTATCTAGTCTCATAATTATAATTGAACAATAAATTTAATAATAATAATAAAATTATATTTATTTCAATGGTTTTTTTTATTTCAGAGGTAAAAATATATATCATTTCATCAATATAATTAAGAAATTTAAATAGTCCAAATAGAAAATTATTATTCAGAAATTAATAAATATTTATTTAAATAAATAAATAAAATTATATTTATAATTTAAGGAAATTTTAAACGTTAAATAAAATAATAATAATTATATTCTCTAATGATATGAGAATAATATTTATTCCAATGTTAAAATCAAATTAAACTTAATAATAATCCAGGAAGCACAGAATGTGTAAACCTCTGTGCCTCTTTTTATTTTCATTACCTAAACTAGAAAAAGTCCAAAACCATTTTCTAGGAACATGGCAAAGAACTCATATATAAATAAATATGTATTATAATGAAAACCACATTATATGGATTCTTAGTGTAATATATAATCGCTTTATCTCAACATCTCATCATGAAGGATTCAAAAATTGTGGAAATAACCTATAAACATGATATATAAATTTTATTTTATATAGTAAAATTATCTCATAAATAAAAAATCCATGTTCATGAACCTAATTAAATAGTTTTATTCTAATATACGGCCATAATATATAAACATCCAATTGTTAATAAAGGATAAATCCTATCATAACATATTCATTAAATTTTTTTCATCCACAAATCACCCAAAATATCTTACATGATAATGACTATATTTTATCAATATTTTAAATTATACATAAATGTACAAAAAATTATAAATCAATAATAATCTCACATTTCATATATAATACAAACATTTATATATAATAATAACCAATGGAACAAAATCATGTGGGATTAATATTGTAAGGAGAGTTATTATAATATCTTCTATCATCAATTAACATGTGATATCATTATGAGAAGAAATATCAATGTATTTTTATCCTTTATCATGTAGTATCCCAACGTCATATGTGTATCATTAGATAGATGTCATCCAACCATAGATAATATATTTATAAATATTAATATAAAAGTTTATGGTTATAACTATTTAATTTAACATTAATAACACTTCAATAAAAAAACACACTAAGGATATCATCACATTAATGTTAATTATAATAACAATCATTATTTGATACAATATTTATTATTATTTTTGATGTTGAATATATGTGTAATTTAAATTAATTTTTTTCATATATAGGTTTGACAATTATTGAATTCCACCAAGACTAGATACAACTAATATAAAAATATAGTCCTCAAGATCTCACATTATATTAATCCTTCTACATATATGTGGAATTAGTAAATAGACCCTAACATTCTTCTGTTTTGATTATATATTTACTATAGCCTCTCCAAATTAAGAAATCTACCTAAATAGATGATGCATTTGAATTATATACTTCAATGATTTACGTTACCTTGAGATCATATGGACAGACTATAGTATGGTGTTATGAAAATATAATGTGATAAATTATTTAATGGTAGGAACAACATCAAGATACTAAATAAACATTCATATCCAAAAAAATCATTAGACTTATCATATGATATAATATTATTAGGCACATCTATAGAATCATTGAACACACGCTAAATTGTTCCCTTTAATATCAAATAACCTCTCTTAATATAGTATAAATATGTCAACATAGTTTTCATTATATTTTTAACTATCGAAAAACTATACATTGATTGTACCATTATTAATAAAGACTCATATATTCTATAGAAAAGGATTATATCATTATTATTCCTTAAAAAAATTAATATATTATTCATTAATGTCCAATGATGGTCATGTGGGTCTACTTTATATCTACCTAAAAATCACATGAAATATTTAACATCAATATCAGTACATTGTACGGAATATATGAGGAATCTTATCATTAATGCAAATGGAATCGTTCGCATCTCATCCATTTACTCTGGAATATAAAAATATATTTACATTAAAACAAGTATAATATGTGACATGGTAATAATATCGTACTCTACTATTCCATAGTAAATCTCATCAGTTCCTTGTCTATATATAGAACCCAAAATTATCCAATAAACCAACTAAATCATTCAATAAAGAACAAGATCTCTAGAATATAAGCTACTTCAAATATTTCGATCATGGTGATGCACTTTTTTGAATGGATTATGAACATTAGGTAATATTGGCATCATGTTTACCATTATTAATATATAATCAACCAAAAATTCATGTAAAATAATTTTAATCCCACTATATCTATTATAGATACATGTATTACATTGTTATATTATTAATAAAATTTCTATAATTTATTCATCAACATGAATATTCTATAATATGGGTGCTTTCTAGAGACCATTAATGGATATCTGTAACATTGCTACCATATTAGAATCCTTAATATTTACAAAACCTTTTTATTATTTCATACAGAAAACATAAAAAAAATTCTAGTTCATAAATCATCTAGGAAATCCATATCATAAATTATATAATCACATTAAGATGATATTGAAACAATAAATGTGATCATTGGAACCAAGAATATAGTGAAAATTAATGTTCAATTTTATGACTTCCTGGTATATTGAAGATTCTCAAACCAATATTTTTGTATAGTTACATGCATTAAATTGTGTTTATAGTTTCTTTCGGAATAAAATGTTATATCTAACATTCTTAACTCATACCTTGGGATGAATCAAATCCACAAATCAATTTTGTTATATAGAAACTAAGTAAAATTTAAATAATTAATTATATAAAACATCTTCAAATATACTTAATGAAACCTAATAGGAGAGGGGTTCCTAATATTTAATTAAAAATGAGTCTCCACAATAATTTTCTATAGAATCATATCTCTTTACATATTTATGCAGTGTATTTATTCTTTATGGTACCTAGTACTCTGGAAGGACTTCTTCCATAAGGTTAGCTAGAATTTTTTGTTATGAAAATAGTGTATATAATATGAACAAAATTATTTTTATATTTTTATTAAAAAAGAATATATATTGTATATTTCTTCTCAATAATTTAATATTAATTTTATTTCCACTAAAAACTTATTTTCTGATGTGTCAAAAAGAAAATTTACCATTTATTGTTTCAAATAACCTATAACAATTCTCATTATACCTAAGGTTTATACTTTAGTGAATGTGACTTCCGTAAAAAATTATCATCATCCATCTATAGGTGTGTATGGAAATAAAATGTCTTATCACACACTAACATGTAAGGACATTATTTTTTCTAGTTTATTTGGAATTCAATTTAGTATGAGTTCAACAAAATATATCACTTGTCCACATAAGGGTAATAAAATATCTGAATGAATTATCATCAACCTAATCAATTTTATCAAAGCATGATATCCAATTTCAGTAACACCATTCCAATAGGATGCATACAGAAGAGTGAGTTCATATAAAATTGCATGATCTCATTGATATTCTTTGGACTCCCTCTTAAGATACTCTTTGATCTTATCTGAACAATGTTTATTTATATTCTCACAAAGATGGTTCTCTATTTAATTCATGATGTTTTTGATTTTATGAAAGGATTTAGGATTAAACCATATTATGTTTATGATTATTTATCTAATAATGGATTTTGTAATACACACCCCCACTAATTTCATCTAGAATAGGACCACGCAAATTTTTTTGAACTAATTCAGAATGATCTCTATCCTAGATTACCATTAACCCAATTGTTAATTTCTAAAACATTATTTCCAAATAATCATGATAAATACAAAGTGGTTTTATTTCGTAATTAATTTAAATACACATATTGATACAGAATTTTGTTTCCATTTTATTACACGTGAATAAATTATAGATTCCCAACATAGTGTGAGATGAGTCATTTGAAGTAGAATTTTTATCAAATTAATACAATTGGTTTTGGAATTATACTACATAAATAATATTATTTAGATCTATCATCAGTTAATAAATTAATATTTTATAATATCACCATATTAATTTTACATAATTAAATACAATACATATTAGTATAAACTAGACATAGATATCATGTTCATTTTATTAATTTTAACATTACAATATTTCTTAAAACTAGAATCCATCATGTCAGCAATCTAAATTTTGATTCTCCAATATCCAAGATTGATATTCTTTCCTTATAGGTTTCCTAATAACCCACATAACCCCTAAAAAAATTTGAATTATAAATTTTCATGTATTTCAAAACAATTTAATTCATTAAATGTAATATCTAATACCCAAATTATAGAAATAGAATGGTTTATTTTGATTGCAAATTTACATTAATTTCCAAAATTATTCTTTAATTTGGTGTATTTATAAATGTAGTTTACCTTCATTCCATATTTAAAACAATCTATCTCATCTTCATTGTCCAACCACTAGATCACATAGCAATTTTTCTTTAAATGAAAAGGATACATAGATTAAGATATTTATTATGAAACTATGTCTTTCCATTCATCATTTTCAATATAATTTTTATGGGGTTTCCATAACTCATATTCATATCAACATATATAATTAAAATATTGAGTCCAAAGAGAGTTTCTGAATATTTCACATAACAAAATTAACAATGATTGTATATGTATTCATAAAATGTAAATCATTTAAAATATTAATTAAATATTAATGAGGTAATGTAACACCTAGAATCAATAGTCCATACATTTATCAAAAAATCATGACTACATGAGGTCTATAAGTATCCAAAAATCTAATATTTCACATAAATAAGGATTTTAAAATATTAACGCCCCACATAGTATTATCATGAAAATGAAAACATAGGTGATGTAATATAATGTCTATATCAATATTTTTGAGTAGATTATTAGTCCATATAATTAATATATAATAACTTAAAGAACAATAAATCTAATATATCATCATATTGTCTATAGTAGAAAGATATCTCTTTCACACCCACATAATTAGATTTCTCATCATGAATAGTGGACTCCAACATGTAATCCATATATTCATAGTTTATTATGATTCACATGTTATTGAATCACTTCTGGAAGTTACTCATAGTGATGAGATTTTTTATTCTAGGAAGATCATGGTGATAGTGTCGAGGTTATGTTACATTCGATTTTATTCAATAAAATGTTCTGTTGAATTAAATTATCTTGAAAAAAATATATTATTTAATAATTTATACATATAAAATTCATAATAAATTATTAAATCCAAATATTCCTCACTATTAAATGTAGAATAAAAATATTCTTTGATATTAGATTCGAAAGGTTCAATATTTATGTTTTTTTATGTAAAAAATATTTACTAATGTCAAAATGAGTAAAATAAAATATTAATAAAGTAACCAAATTCCACAAATCATAGAGGATGAATAAAATCAAACATAGAGCATCATTATAAGAGAACATTACATACCAATTCTAAAGTTCATAGAAAATTAAATATATGATCAAAACAATTAAATTTTAAATGAATATCCTTAATTTCTACCAACATATATCATTTACTACATGTAAGAGTGATAGTTTTACCACATTATACGAATGAAGATTTATCTCACATTAGACAACTAACTGAATAATTGGCTGATTATTAGTATTTTGAAAATATAATACTAATTTAATAATTTTGATTAAAAAATTTATAGTGTCATATTCATCTGTTGGCCAAATTTCAAGACAAAGTGTAGACCCTTAACATTAGATATGACAGAGTTTATAAGTCAGAAGTAGATTCTAATGTCAAAAAATAGTTGAACCTCAAGGGTCCCACACTCCCCCCCCACTAATAGATTTACTGCATACTAAACCATCAATATTTGAATATTAACTAGAATCTAGTAACTTATAGTTATCCCACAATTAATTGCATCTTCTAGGAATTTGATTCTTCATCAAAAATATATCCACATATATCTATTAAAGATATGTTCCCAAACATCATACTCGATATTTCACACTAGATCAAGATGTATGTTTAGAAATCGATGATGAGAAACTACTAGAAATGTTCATATTCTTATTATAATCATTCTTGAAACCATTATTGATCATCTGTACAAAATAATATACAATACACTGGTCCATGAAATTTAACTATTGGGTTACCAAAGCCAATATTCCATTAATATATAATTATATTAAAGGAATTGATCATAACATGATCATCCATGATGTTTTATAAGTAGAACAACATTATTATATATGAATTTAGAAAAAAAATATTTGACGCTTCCAAATTCAATTACATATATGAATTTTATTTAGAGGCAAGGGATATACCTCTCATTTTTACCACAACATCACATGTAAATTCTATTCATATGAAAAAATAAATAGAATATATTTTTTTCGGGATTTCGTAATTACATAAGTGCCCCCCATCATAACATATACTTAGGAAACTATTATAGAATAAAAATATTGGGGAATAAAAATTACCACTTGGTGAAGAAAAAATTACTTGTTAATCATGAAAATATCTCATAAATGTATGATTTATTAGAAAAAATTGGAATCAGTATAATACTGAATTTAAAATGGATAGACATACAATTTATTATCCAGTAGTATTGTTTGGGACTGGTTACCCTATAAAAAACATGTGATCCCACCCTCTGACCCTACAAGAATTATAAAATCCAATAACCAAACACCCTTCCTTACATACACGAATGGATATAAGGATACATATTGTTTTTACCTAAATTCAAAATGAATAAAAACTTATAGGCACAACTAACTGCTTTGTATTGATACCCATTTTAGATACATTATAACTCTCCCATAATGAGGTTCCATTAAAATAGTCCCAAATAAATTTATTTTGATGATATTTCATATTTTAATCAAACTAAGGAAATTTAGACATCCAAAATCAACATGAAGAATTATTATTTAACCCTAAAAACCAATAATCCTATTTGGTTCCACCAATATCCTAAAGGGTGTCTGATATAATATTTTACTACATATTGAGGACTCTATTATACAGTAATGAAAAAGAAATAAAATTATTGGAAAAAAATATAGAATATAAATGATTATTTGTATATTGGAGAAATGAATAAGAATTTATTATTCCAATTTTAGATTATAATAACTAATTAAGTAAAATATCCCTAAAAATAATCAATCATCAATCAGCCATAGATCATTATAGACTAGAGCTAGAATAATGTGATTATAATTCTTATGATTCCTACCAAAATCATTAAATTATTCTGCCCTCCTAGTTTTAATTCTATTAGATTTTATGAAAACTATCTATCAATATTTTTATATTGGCTATACCATATTAATACGTACTAATGAGTCCCAATAATATGGATAAATTAATTTTTTCTAGTTATGAACACAAGCCTATAATCTAAAATATTAGGTGAGAGATGACTTGATTCCCATATCCTCCAACATATAGATATACATTCCAATAATACATTGAACCATTATAGATTCCTCTTAATTCATCATGAGTAATTAAAAATTGATTTATTAAAACTATGATACTTCATTTATAAATCAAACTAATTTAATGAAAAAATGAATTCAGTCAATAATAGATGTGGACATCTATGGAGAAGAAATATAACGAAATACAGGGTCATATGAATAATTAACAAAAACTCATATTTCATAAATATACAAAAATTTACTCTATTCAATATTTAAAAAACATTCCCCCTATTTCAATTATATAATATTATTACCCTATAATAACATATAATTGGTCTCTATAATCATTTCTTATATATATAAAACTGCACCTAAATGTATTTTCTCTTGATAAAGACATACCAATCCTAAAATATAATTTAGGAAATCTGAGTGAATATCTTTTTTCACACCATAGTTTAAATTGATATATACAAAATAGTACATCGATAATTGGTCGAAATGTTTTGATGAGTTATAAATGTTGTGTATTTCGAATAAAATCCATTGTTTTGGATTCCATATATGTTTTTAAAAATCATATTTTGAAAGAATCTCTTGAAAAAATGACACACTCCCACATTATATCACATGAAAATATATAAACATAACATGTAATACCAACATGTTCATGATCATTTTATAATCCCATCCCCCGAAAAGCTTAGTAGAGAACTTTTTCTATTTGAAGACATGTGAAAAATGGATTGTAACTATATTGGATTCTTGAAATATTATTTTTTACATTAAGGACATGTATTACTAATGATATTTATATTATATTATATTATATTATATTTATTCATTTTATATTTTTGTAATTAATTTTGCACCATATTTAAATTACTAGTAACCTTTTGAATGTCTCACAACTATCAATCAAAACATATAATGTTACAACAAAAGTGTATTTGGGTTTTTAATTGGAATGTATCATTAATAATGGATTCAACATTGTTAGATAGACCATGTAGATTTAGTTTTTTTCTAGTTTGTGTTGTAATATTTTGTCATTGTTTGGTAAACCATAAGTCTTATTCAATCATGTGGAATAGGAAATTTTATTCTCAAAAATTCAATTTTTTCCCATCTTATAACTAAAAAACATATTCTCCATTTCCAATCATCTATACCTCACATGAAACCCCATTTCCTAGAAACCATTCTTTTGAACCTGATCTCCCCATTATCTCCACACATCCTTGTATTTAATCTTCATTTATTTGTGATTCAGGATTAAACTTATAATGTAGGGTACCCTCTTCCCTCCCTTAGCCGTTCTCATTTTCTTTCACCTTCCCTAGACACTACACCCATTTTGGATGAAACCTATGTATGATTTTGGATCTAAAATAATCTTTATTTGTTTTTGTAAGGGTTTTTTATGCCTTTTAGTGAATCCATAAAATACATATTTGACATTCCCGAACTTATTTCATTGAATAATGGCGAGTTATCAAATTCCCATAGATTGTATTCCACTAACAGTAATTTATTTCCTACTATATTATTTTATATTTTTGTTACTAGAACTAAATATATTATTGAAAATATCAAATATTAAATTTAATTTCAAATTATTTTCTATATAAATAAAGGGGTATTCATATTTAATTCGTTTTGAATTTGATTAATTATAATGTTCCCTCGCCCATAAATTAATTAATATTATTAAAATATAATTAAAGAGTAATATGATATTTATAAAAAAATTTGCTTTAAAATCATTTATTGGTAGATTTTACCATGAAATTCATGTTTTACATAAAAATCAAATTGAAAATAATTTTTATAATAATTTTAGTTTTATTATAAAGGTATTTTAAATTTTTATAGGCCACAATTAGGCCATGAGAGGACACAAAAATTAGGATCACACTCTAAATGGAATATATAAATATATGATTGGTTTACTGTGTATATTTATTGTGTAATTCAATCTGTAATATTTTAATAAATGTCTTATAAATAATTTGACACCGTGATAAAGAGTCATGGCCTCCCTTGTAAATTTATTGATTATTCAATTAGATGTTTTAGGTTTTTTCCCACACACAATAGTTTGTGTGGAACTCTTTTTGAACATTTATATATATCCCTTTCCTATTGATGGTATAAGGACACAACCTTAATGATTACGGAATCTTTAAAAAAGTTAATAATAAATATTGAGTATCTTTTCAGGTTTATAGATTTAGATAATTAGGCCATAACATATACGTAAAATCTTTATTATTTAAAAGTAGACACTTCTACTCTATTTCCATTTTCATTCTGAAAAAAAACGATTATAAAATAACATTGATTCATTGCATGATTAATCCTCACATCTATTCCTTGATCCCATCTTTGTCTCTATTCAACTATTAATACTGTGGAACATTTTTGAAAACAATGGATGAGAATAAATAGCTCAGTATAGAATACAAAATAGAGGAAAATTGTTAGTTTTTCAAATCAACATGAAAATCTTGAAAATGGTATCATATGTAACACTTTTCACCTTTATGATGTAGTAAACACACATCACTCATTAAAATCTCATTGATATCCATTTTTTTAACAGAAAATTTCTATAAAACCCATATAAACCACACATAACATTTAAAAGGTAAACTGGGAACATGATGTAACTTAAATGGAATACTCATACGGTTGAATTGCACAAATAATTATTAGAAATGGAATATCCATTCAACTGACATCCATACCCAATGCATTCGAGGTTATAACGTTACCACCCATCCTTGGTTTATCATAGAACCACCAATAATTTGGTTTATCAAATAACAATTCGTCAAATGTTCAAGAACCAATATATAACCATCACACATAAAATATTACACAAAATCAACATTTAAATCATAATATTTTATTGGCAATAACAAGAAATAATTTTAAGTTATTGAAATAGTATATTAACATTCACAACCATTTTCAATACCAAAATATGTAAAAAGAGTATATGATATTTATTTTTCATTTTAAAACATCACTACTTGTTAAGGAATCCAAATATAATATAATGCTCATGAAGGCGGAATGGTCATTATCACCACAAACATTAAAAACATTCCTTTTTAATTTAGTAAAAAGATTCATTGAAAAAAGATCCCCATTGAATGAATGTAAAAGTCAACGGAGTTTATTATACACACTGTAAAATAAGGTTTATATTATCAATACATGCCCTAATGAAAGAAGATTTAGACGATGTCTGTTGCGTTTTTTCCAACATGACACATTCGTTCTATAATTTCTTGATTAATAAATAGAAATTATATTGTACATGATTCATAACCTTTTTCATGTTTGTTATTCCATTTAAATCACTTATTACATCATTATAAAAATTACATAACTATTTATTTTTATATCGGTCATTTATTTGATATTCTGTAATTAAGTAGAAAATGAACACATTTGATTTAAATTGTCTATGTTGTAAAAATTAAATAATTAATATAATGATATTATTGATTTAAATATCATATATATATATTATGTTTGTATTAATATCATTCCATAACATTTGGAGATAATATATGAAATGCAACGTTGATGGATTTGGTAATTCGTATGTCTGCATGGACACTACATTCATTTCATTTTAATATTTAAAAGAATGAAAAATATATTGTAAATAGTTATATTATAATTTTAATATGATATATATTTGTTATATATGTTATATATGTTCATTAATTCCATCATTTATATATTCCATGTATAGCATTAACGTGTCATATAATTGTGTGGGGCGGCGACCCGCACATCTCAGATGAAATTATTGTATTTTGACAACATGAAAAGCACAAACATATGTTATGTAACTCCTTGACCCAAGATAACTAGATAATGTGAATTATTACTTAAAATTAGCATTATATAAGTAATCAAGTCCTGAAAGAAAGATTAGTTTAGTATCCCTGGAAGTACTAGATACATAGATAAATTTTACATTACATCCTGAAATAAAAAACCACATTGTGTCCCCTTATAACACAATCATCTCCCTTAGTCTATCCCTCCAGGTCAGTCATATATTACATCTTAGAATATTTGGAAAAATAAAACATAGCAACGGGGAGATGAGGTTCTAAGAAAGGATATCAATATAGCGGATACATTCATAAATTATCATAAACATTTTACTTAATATATTAGACTAAAACACAAGCCTTTTAATCTTAAACATTTCCATAATATGGCAAAGATAAATAAAATAATTCCATTTATTTATTCACATGGATATTCTACTTGTCGTATAATCACATGTAATATTAATATCCAATTTTATAATTGAGGAATGCATAATTCTAGAATTAATAACTACAATGTCAAGGATTTTTTCCAATATTACAAATAAAATTCTTTCAATGCCTTTTTCCATGACACTATTTTGTCTAATGAGACCTACTGATTAATCAGGGAGATTTAGCGGCCTCTGTCCTCACATTGTTTGTCCAATTCATTCCTCATATGAAAATGGTGAAACCTAACATAAACATTCATATTAAAACTAGCATATAAAATGTTAATAATTTAAACATATGCCATTAATGGAAAAAGATAACACATCCACAGTTAAACATATCACAAAACATTCAATACAATATGGAAAATTTTATCCTAATAATTCAACATCAAAAAACTGTAAAATCCATCAATGGATGTTATAAGCCCCCTGCCTTAAACCTTACTTAATCTTGAGTTATTACAAGATTACACATTGGGGATCCTTTCGAGTTTAGACTTTTAGAGAATTTGATCATAAAACTTGAATTACATTCCACATATAAACAAAGTGGTTACATAAAGATAGTATTCTTCATTCCCATCAATGAAACATATTTAAAATAAAGCATGGATTATTTCATGACACTTCCTTGACACTGTCATCATATCATGTACCTTTCCATTGACCTGTGAAAAACATTTCAAAAAAATTCTTGGGATGAGCATAAAAATCTCAGTAAGGGATATAAAAATATGGAAAGGAAACATGGGTACATATATACATATGAATGAGATCATACTTTACCCATAAAACATAAGCATTTTAACATACCTCATCAAATCATGAATAAATCATAGAAATCATAAGACATAATGGTAACTTGAGGCATTCATAACATCCTTACGTAGAGAGTAACCCTCTTGGTTACGTTTGGAATACCCATCACAGTATATTACCTAAATCTCTTCAGAGAAACCTTAACGTTTCACTCCATCGCATTACCCAATACATTGGAGAGCTATATCGGGCTCACCCGCCATTAGTTTATCACGGAACCACCCGTCTTCAAAATAATTCACAGGAACCTCAACATAATCGTATCACATAAAACAAGCATAAAGGAAACATAACATTTCCGCATTACAATCACAAGATATCAATACAAAACATTGATATAAAAACATTATGAATACCATTTTCAATACCAAAATAAAAGAAAAGTAAAACATGGTATTTATTTTTCTTTTAAAAAAATGTATGGCTTGTAGAGGAAGCTGAAACTCAAATAATGGTCACGGTGGCGGAGAAGTCGTTGTCGCCACTTATGTATGAAAAAAACATTCCCTTTTGTCATTTAGTAAACGCTTCGTATAAAAAAGATTCCTTTTGAATAAACGCAAAAGTCAAAGGGGTTTATACACCATATAAAAGAAGGTTGTGTATAAAACAAAATATGCCTCAATGAAAGGAGAATAAGACAAAGTCCCATACCTCGGGTCTGACTTGACTCATTCGTTCTTTAATCTGCTGAATAATAAACTTGAGTTAATTTCTACATGTTTAAGAACCTTTTTCAAGTTCATTATTCCTTTTATATCACTTATTTCCATGTCATGAACACTGTGTAATTATTTAAGTTAATAACGGTTGTGTTAACGATATTGGTACTTGAGTCAAAAATAAACCCTCTATAATTACATGTTGTTCATGTATCCATTATATCCAGAATTATAATCATTATTTATATATCATATATATCCAGTATATACATGCATTTATAATATTACATAATCATTTAGAGGTATGAAATGAAATGCACCGTTCATGGAGACGGTAAGCCGTACGTACGCATGAACGCTACATTCATTTCTATTTCGTATTTTATAGAATGGAATCATAATGATATAAAGGTATATTATAATTTCAGTATAATATCATATATAATATCATAGTTCCATCTTTTATACGTCCCACATATGGTATTTAACGAATCAAATCACTTTGAGGGGGTGGTAGTCCGCACTTCCTTAAATGAAGCTATCGCGTTTACCCATAATGGAAACAATAAAGGTATGACCAAAAATAAAAAAAAAATAAGCTTAAGGTAAACATAAAAATATTACATATCATATATAAATATAGTGACATCTTAATGGCCACCTTTGAAGGTGTTAAAAGAATGTTGAACAATCATCGTTTTGGGAGGCATAAATTCACCATCCACGGAAATAGTATGTTCGTTAACCATTAGATGTAGGTGTCTGTAAGTGTAGCTCGAATCCATATTATAACAGAATCCTAGTATATTGAGGATACTGGATTTGTTACAAAAGAATAGAATAAAAATAATTTAGGGGGTTGGAGAAGAAAAATAAAATAAAAGGACTCAAAAGAAGACATTACCTTAAAATCGGGTAACTCCCTTTGGTTTGAGCTCAAAGGCTTCCTTGGGAAGAATTCTGCCCAAATTGAGGCATCAAGGAGTAATAGAGGGAAGTGGAGAGACAAAATGGGCAGGGTTAGGCCGAGCCAAAGGCTTTGGGAGTGTGGGTAAGGAGGTAGAGGTGGGGGCCTTTTATAAGAGGAGAGGAGGGGCACTCTTGGAAAGTAAAGATAAGTTACTTTATTTAAAAAAGATTTTCGGATTTAAAAGGTCACACATTGATATAATTATAGGATAAGGTAATAAGTATTCTAAATCCACTCATACAATTAGTTTTGGTCAAGTGTAGGTTTTATATTTTATATTATCTTTCCATTTTATTTAAATCGTTAAATAATGAGGTCATCGTTGCATCAGCATGATGTCATAAATAATTTACTTTATATAATGTCTAAAAATTATAAAAAAATACTATAATTTAGGAAATATTTTTAGCTTTCCAATTACTATTTATAATCAACAACCTGACTTTTATAACCCCATGTAAAAAATTGTTTTAGTAAAACATCTCATGTTTGTGTCATTTTTACTTTAACATTAAATAAAAAGTTATTTATGTCATTTCTCAACCAAAGTGGCTCCATGGGGTTACCAAGTTTACCAATGGCTTTTCTTGGTCGTCCATGACACAAAAAATGAGGGTAGGACATGTTTCAAGGTCATCTCATTTTATTAAAACATTATTTTTACCTTAAACTACACTAATTACCTCTAATCACGATTAAAAATAATAAAGATACTATTTACCAAAAAATTATTTTAATCTCATTGAACCACATTTTACTTCTTAATGACAATAATGTATGTCGGATTTCTGAAATTCAAAACAAAATGATGGAAAATTTTCATTTAAACGGAAAATTCAGTTTTTATAAGTATCACTTAGTGGTTTCACTATTCATAAAAAAATGAAGTTTTTCAGAAAATTACAAAAAATTCACCCTAAGCTATATTTGATAATCCTAATTCAAAAATAAAGTCTATTTTACAAAATTCAAAACATATAAGTCACATTAATTAATTTCAAAATTAATTCCCACTGTCATGACAAATTTCATGTTTTTATGAAACAATAAGTATCAAAAGATTGACACTAGTTTAAGTCCAATTTCAAAGAGAAATTGATTCCAATGACCACCATTGGATAAAATGGTAAAAATATATTCAAATTTCACTTCAAAACCAATTCAAAATATAATCTAATCATATAAATAAAATAGATTAAAAAGAGGTTTTGAATTAAAATACAACAGTTTTCACTATTCTTTAAAAAATGAACTTTATCGGAAAAATACCAAAAATTCACACAAACTAAATTTTGATATCCCAATCATAAATAATAATTTTATTTTGACAAACATAGCTTATAAAATTATCAAAAGTTAGATTTAAAAAGGGTTTGCCATCAAAAGGCAGTAAAACAATCTTTTAAGAATATTAGTGTATTCCATGCATAAGATTGTATTTATTTTCATATTAAACCTCTAAAACACTATCTTAATCATTAATAGACATAGATAAAAATATCTATTATTAATTACTTACTTGGGATGTTACATCCTTCCCCCCTTTAGAAAATTGCGTCCCAGTAATTTATTTACTTATCGAATAAATGGGGCTACTTATCCCTCATTGAATTTTTAGATTCCCACGTTTCCTCTTCCATCAAGTGGTTTTCCAAAAAACCTTTACCTGCTTAATCACCTTATTCCGTAACACTTGCTCCCTGTGGTCAAGAATCTGGACCGGTTGTTCCTCATAATATAGGTTCTCTTCTAGCTGAACTAACTCTGGACTCAAAACATGAGATGGATCTGGCACGTACTTTCTGAGCATCGAAACATGAAAAACATTGTGTACCTGATATAAACTCAGAGGTAAATCCACCGGGTATGCAACTGATCCAACTCTCTCCAGAATTTCATATGGTTTAATAAACCTTCGACTTAGCTTTCCTTTCTTACCAAATCTCATCACACTTTTCCAAGGAGAAACCTTGAGAAAAACATGATCACCTACCTCGAACGATAAATCCTTCCTCCGGTTATCCGCATAACTCTTCTGCCTGCTCTGAGCTATTCTCATGTGTTTCTGAATCAGCTGAACTTGTTCTGCCATCTCTTCTACCAATTCTGGTCCCATCAACTTCCTTTCACCCACTTCATCCCAGAAAGCTAGAGTTCGACACTGCTTCCCATATAATGCCTGAAATGGTGCCATCTGTATACTGGAATGAAAATTGTTATTATATGAAAATTCAACCAAAGAAAGATGTTGGTCCCAACTTCCCTAATAATCCATAGAGCAAGAATGTAGTATATCCTCCAATGTCTGAATTGTTCGTTCTGACTGCCCATCTGATTGAGGATGAAAAGTTATACTAAAATTTAATTCAGTACCCAACGACTTCTGAAGGCCTTTCCAAAAGATAGAAGTGAACCTGAGATCACGATCAGATACAATGGAGAGAGGAACTCCATGTCACCAGGCTACCTCTTAAAGATACAAATGAGAAAGTTTATCTAGGGAAAAAGTATCTTGTATAGAAAGGAAATGAGAAGATTTAGTCAAGAGATCAACAATAACCCAGATTGCATTATTACCTCGAGATGTCTTCGGTAATCCCACAACAAAGTCCATGGATATATTCTCCAATTTCCACTCTGACACTGGAAAAGGCTGATGCATCCATTTCAGTAACTGCCGCTCTGCTTTAACCTGATGACAATTCAAACACATCACAGTAAAATCAGAAATATCTCTTTTGATTCCATCCCACTAGTAATACTCCCGCAGATCTCTGTACATCTTAGTACTGCCAGGATGAACTAAAAAAGGAGAACTATGAGTTTCACATAACAACTTTCTCTTCAACTGTGAATCACAGGGCATGCACAATCTCTTCCCAAATCTCAAAAGGCAATCATTATCAATGTTGAATTCTGGAAATTACCTTTTTGAACCAGCTCTACCTTTTTCAGCAACTCAATGTCTTTCTTCTGTGCTTTCTTGATTCTATATGATAGAGATGATCTCACTGATACGTGAAACAAAACAGAAGAACTTCTTGCACCAAAAACATCTATGCCAAAGTTTATCAAATCCTTAACCAAAGGATCATGTTCCAAACGCAACATTGTTAATGAAGCATTTCTTTTTCGACTCAAAGCATCAACCACTTTATTTGCTTTTCCCGGATGGTAATGAATTGTACAATCATAATCCTTGATTAATTCCAGCCATCTCCTCTGTCTCATGTTTAACTCTTTCTGAGTGAATATATACTTTAAACATTTGTGATCGGTATATATTTCACACTTTACTCCATAAAAATTATGCCTCCAAATTGTTAAAGCAAAAACAACAGCAGCTAATTCCAAATCATGTGTAGGGTAATTTACCTCATGAGTTTTCAACTATCGTAAATCATAAGCAATTACCTGATCATTCTGCATTAGGACGCAACCAAGTCCTTTCAATGAAGCATCACTGTATATAACAAACTCACCATTCCTGGAAGGTAGTGCCAAAACTAGAGCATTCACCAATCTTCTTTTTAGTTCCTGAAAACAATCATCATATTCTTTTGTCCAGATAAACTTAACACCCTTACGAGATAGCTTAGTCATTGGACTAGATAACCGTGAAAAATTTCTAACAAACCTTCGGTAATAGCCTGAAAAACCAAGGAAACTACAAATCTCAGTTACATTTGTGGGTCTTGGATAGTCTTCCACAACTTTTGTTTTTGCAGGAACAACAGTTATCCCATCTTTAGAAACAATGTGACCAAGGAAAAAAATTGTTGCAACCAAAACTCACACTTGCTGAATTTTCCATACAGTTTATTTTCTTTTAAGGTTTGATAGATAACCCTTAAATGTTATTCATGCTCCTCTTTACTTTTAGAAAACACCAAAATATCATCAATGAAAACCACCACAAACTTATCGAAGAACTCATGGAAAATTCTACTCATTAATTCCATGAATACAGCAGGTGCATTGGTTAGCCCAAAAGGCATTACTACAAATTCATAATGGCCATATCTCGTACAGAACGCGGTCTTCGGAATATCTTTCTCCTTTACCTTCAGCTAATGGTACCCCGATCTTAGGTCAATCTTTGAAAAAAACTGAGCTACCTGGAGCTGATCAAACAAATCATTGATATGAGGCAAAGGATATTTGTTCTTAACAGTGATATTATTCAAGGCTCTATAATCAATGCATAGTCTCATAGAACCATCTTTCATTTTAACAAATAAAACAGGAGCACCCCAAGGTGATGTGCTAGGTCGAATGAAACCTTTCTCTAATAAATCTTGCAATTGCTCCATGAACTCTAAAATTTCAATTTGAGCCATTCGATAAGGGGGTTTTGAAATTGGCTTCACATCAGGAACTAAGTCAACAGTAAACTCAACTTCCCGATCTGGTATTATTCTAGGAAACTAATCAAGAAAAACATCAGGATACTCATTTACCACTGGCACATCATTAATCTGAATAGTTCCCTTGTTTTCAACAATGTCTGAAAGGTAACATTCATTTCCATATTTTACAAGTTTCTTGGCCTCTTGATAAGTTATCAACAGTAAGGGTTCATTCTCGTACACAAACAGAAAGTCTTTCTGAAAAGAAACTTCTTTAGATCTACAGTCAATCTTAGAATGGTAAATAGAGAGCCAATCCATATCCAGGATAACATCAAACTCTACTAGATGTAGAACAATAATGATTGCAAGTAGGTTCTTTCCACAGATAAGGATAGGAAGATTCTTATAAATTCGTTTTTCCTCAACATTCCCCCTAGGTGTTTTTACCAAAAGTTCAGGAGTCATTTCATGAGATGGTATTCCCATTTTACTAGAAAAGGTTTCAGAGATGAAAAAATGTGTAGACCCCGAATCAAACAACACACTGGCATAATTTGAAAAAACAAAAAAAGTACTTGATACAACTTCATTTGATGGCCCGACATCTGCTGAAGTATTTGCAAAGGAATTCACCACCCCTTTCTGCTTATAGTCTGACTGCTTCCCATCACTCAAGCTCTTTGTCAGACACTCGTTTTCATATTGACCCATCTCATTGCACTTATAACATTTCACTAACTGTAAATCAAATTTGGTCTTACCTTCACCTTGATTCTTTTCAGTGCAATCACGAGCCTTATGTCCCATCTTACCACATCGGTAGAACTTTCTAGAATTCATAAGACATTCCCCAACATGCCTTTTTCCACATTTATCACAAACTGGAAACTTAGTTTTCTTACCATCTGACTTTTTTGATGAATTCGTACCTTTCTCCTGCCACCTCTGTCTCTTCTTCTGTTGGTTGTTATAGAACACTTGATCGTCAGCAAACTCCATTTCCACCTTCTCATCACATCGAACAAGCTTTTCATAACTTTTAAACTCATGAGAAGCTAATTCCCTTCGATATTTTGGCTTTAATCTTGAGTAAAAACCATTGATTTTACTATCAAGGTCTCGGATAAAATTTGGAGCATACCTTTCCAATCGAGTGAACATTTCTTCATAGGTAGCCACTGAGTCTTCCTCTTGCCTCAATTCCAATAATTTCATTTCCATCCTAAGTTGAACAACCTTAGGATAATAGTTCTCCAGAAACATACCTTTGAATTCATCCCTGTCAAGAGCATCAATCTCATCAGCGTCCCTGATATTTTTAACCATCGACCACCACTGATCTGCTTCACCCTCCAAATGATAAATAGCAATACTAACCTTTTGATTGTATAAACACCCCATGACATCAGAAATCGTCTCCAGTTCTTTAATCCACCCTACAGCTAGCAAAGGGTCAGATGATCCTCTGAATGATGGGGGATGTTTCCTCATGAAATGTTCCACCACTGACATGTTCCTCTGCGGTTGATCTGGCTGATCTCGTGTATGGATACCACCGCCATTTATCGCTTGAGTCAACTGTGCCATTACTGCAACAAACTGTTCAGTTCCAATTCCGACCATCTCAGGATGCTGATTCAGAAGGTTATTTCCTTCTGGATTCCTTCCTATCAATGCTTCCCTGTTTCCTCTGTGGAAAACCATTCTGAACAATCATGTCTTAGATGAAGCAACATGGTAATATTTAAATGCTATATCAATTCAAAAAAATATTTTTGGATAATCATTTAATAGAATTCTAACTCCTAAAGTAATCTAAACCGACCTTGGATACCAACTGTAAGGCCCCAGCCTTAAACCTTACTTAATCTTGAGTTATTACAAGATTACACATTGAGGATCTTTTCGGGTTTATAGTTTTAGAGAATCAGATCATACAACTTTCATTACATTCCACATATAAACGAATTGGTTACATAAATATAGTATTCCTCATTCCCATCAATGGAAACATATTTAAAATAAACATGGATTCTTTCTTGACACTTCCTTGACATTATCTTCATATCATGTTCCTTTCCCTTGACCTGTGAAAAACATTTAAAAAAAACATGGGATGAGCATAAAAAGCTCAGTAAGGGATATAAAAATATGGAAAGGAAACATGGGTACATATATACATAAGGATGAGATCATAATTTACCCATAAAACATAAGCACTTTAACATACCTAATCAAATCATGAATAAATCATATAAATCATAAGGCATAAAGGTAAATTGAGGCATTCATAACATTCTTACGTAGGGAGTAACCCTCTTGGTTACGTTTGAAATATCCATCAATGTCTATTCCCTAAATTTTTTCGGAGAAACCTTAACGTTTTACTCCTTCACGTTACCCAATTCATCGGAGAGCTATAACGGGCTCACCCGCCCTTAGTTTATCACGTAACCACCCGTATTCATAATAATGTCCAAGAACCATAACATAATCATATCACATAAAACATGCTAAAAGTAAACATAACATTTCCACATTTCAATCATTAGATATCAATACAACACATTGATATAATAGAAACATTATGAAAACTATTTTCAATACCAAAGTAAAAGAAAAGTAAAACATGGTATTTATTTTTCTTTTTAAAAAAAGGTATGGCTTGTAGAGGAAGCCGAAACTCAAATTACGGTCACGACGAAAGAGAAGTCATTGTCGCCATATACGTACGACAAAAACATTCCCTTTTGTCATTTAGTAAACGCTTCGTATAGAAAAGATTCCTTTTGAATAAACGTAAAAGTCAAAGGGGGTTATACACCATATAAAAGAAGGTTGTGTATAAAACAAAATATTCCTCAATGAAAGGAGATTGAGACGAAGTCCCATACCTCATATCCGACTTGACCCGACCATTCTTTAATCTCCTGAATAATAAACTTGAGTAAATATCTACTTGCTTAAGAACCGTTTTCAAGTTCATTATTCCTTTTATATCACTTATTGCCATGTCATGAACACTATGTAATTATTTAAGTTAATAACGGTTGTTTTAACGATCATTGGTACTTGAGTCAAAAATAAACCCTTTATAATTACATGTTGTTCACGTATCCATTATATCCAAAATTATAATCATTATGTATATATCATATATATCCAGTATATACATGCATTTATAATATTACATAATCATTTAGAGGTAAGAAATGAAATGCACCGTTCATGGAGACGGTAAGCAGTACGTACGCATGAACACTACTTTCATTTCTATTTCATATTTTATAGAATGGAATCATAATTATATAAAGATATATTATAATTCCAGTATAATATCATATATAATATCATAGTTCCATCCTTTATACGTCTCACATATGGTATTTAACGAATCAAATCACTTTGAGGGGGTGGTAGTCCGCACTTCCTTAAATGAAGATATCACATTTACCCATAATGGAAACCATAAAGGTATGAACAAAAAGAAAAAAAGAAGCTTAAGGAAAACATAAACATATTATATATCATATATAAATATAGTGAAATCTTAATTTCCACCATTGATGGTGTTAAATGAATGTTGAACAATCATCATTTTGGGAGGCATAAATTTACCATCCACAGAAACAGTATGTTCGTTAACCATTAGATGTTGGTGTGTGTAAGTGTAGCTCGAATACATATTATAACAACATCCTAGTATATTGAGTATACTGGAGGTGTTACAAAAGAATAGAATAAATAGAGTTTAGGGGGTTGGAGCAGCAAAATAAAATAAAAGAACTCAAATGAAGACATTACCTTAAAATCGGCTAACTGTCTTTGGTTTGAGCTCAAAGGCTTCCTTGGGAAGACTTCTGCCCAAATTTAGGCTTCAAGGAGTAAGATAGGGAAGTGGAGAGACAGAATGGGCAGGGGTTGGCCGAGCCAAAGGCTTTGGGAGTGTGGGTAAGGAGGTAGAGGTGGGGGCCTTTTATAAGAGGAGAGGAGGGGCACTCTTGGAAAGTAAAGATAAATTACTTTATTTTAAAAAGATTTTCGGATTTAAAAGGTCCCACATTGATATAATTAGAGGATAAGGTTATAATTATTCGAAATACACTCATCCAATTGGTTTTGGCCAAGTGTAGGTTTTATATTTTATATTATCTTTCCATTTTATTTAAATCGTTAAATAATGAGGTCATCGCTGCATCATCATGATGTCATAAGTAATTTACTTTATATAATGTCTAAAAATAATAATAAAAAATACTATAATGTACGAAATCTTTTTATCCTTACAATTACTATTTATAATCAAAAATCTTACTTGTATAACCCCATGTAAAAATTGTCTTAGTAAAACATTTCATGTTTGTGTCATTTTTACTTTAACATTAAATAAAAAGTTATTTATGTCATTTCCCAACCAAAGTGGCGCCATGGGGTCCCCAAGTTGACCCATGGATTTTCATGGTCTTCCATGACACAACCAATGAGGGTAGGACATGTTTCAATCTCATCTCATTTTATTAAAGCATTATTTTTACCTTAAACTACACTAATTACCTCTAATCGCGATTAAAAACAGAAAAGTTACTATTCACCAAAAAATTATTTTATTCTCATTGAACCACATTTTACATCTTAATGACAACCATGTATGTTGAAAATTTGAAATTCAAAACACAATGATGGCAAAATTTCATTTAAACAGAAAAATCAGTTTTTATAAGTACCACTTAGTGGTTTCACTATTCATCAAAATTGATGTTTTTAAGAAAATTACAAAAAAATCACCCTAAGCTATATTTGATATTCCGGATTCAAAAATGAAGTAAATTTTACAAAATTCAAAATATATAAGTCACATTAATTAATTTAATAATTAATTCCCACTGTCACGACAAATAGCGTGTTTTTATGAAACAATAAGTATCAAAATATTGACACTAGTTTAAGTCCAATTTCAAAGTGAAATTGATTCCAATGACCACCATTAGATAAAAAGGTGAAAATATATTATAATTTCACTTCTAAAACAATTAAAAATATAATCTAACCATATAAATAAATTATATTAAAAAGAGGTTTTGAATTAAAATACAACATTTTTCACTATTCATGAAAAAATGAACTTTATCGGAAAAATACCAAAAATTCACACAAAGTAAATTTTGATGTCCCAATCATAAATAATAACTTTATTTTGACAAATATAGATTATAAAATTGTCAAAAGATAGATTTAAAAAGGGTTTTCAATCAAAAGGCAGTAAAACAATCTTTTAAGAATATTAGTGTATTACATGCATAAGATTGTATTTATTTTCATTTTAAGACTCTAAAACTCTATCTTAATCATTAATAGACATAGATAAAAATATATATTATTAATTACTTACTTGGGATGTTACAGATGTTGACATATATGAAATCAAATCTATGTGATAGAAATATCTCTTTTTATTTTGAAATCGTTTAAAAGTAACATAATTAAAAAAAAAATCATTTATTTTGAATATTTTCTTATAAAAATTTAAGGGAAGCATAAAAGATGTTATAATGATGGAAAATATCCACACTCTTCATATATATTAAAAAACATTCTTTCCTTAATATTGTCAAAAAGGGTCGTAAAGGACCTTGTTAGGAAAACAACGAAATGATTCCATTATAAATACTTTATAAAAAGTCAAACAAGGGTATAAATGGAATTAACCCATCATCCAAGAAAGAGTACAAATTTTTTGATATACATTTTTAAGAAACACATATGTGGATGATAAAGATGTCTTAATAGATACACATGTATAAACAACCTCATATAATAAAGAGATTGTAAAATTAACATCGAGCTTGTACTTTTCCTTGATCGAGGGTACCTTAACATCATTTATAATAGTTTAATCGTAATAATTATATTATAAAAGAACCACATACATAAATATTACATCATATATGATCTTCTATTATTGCTTTGTTAAAAATATTTTAGCAGTATCATAGTTTTGGGTGTTAACTAACTTGTTTTCCTTTATATATTTTTTTATTTAAATCATGTTTGTTCTGTATAATATATATTTGATTAATATCCAGAATGATATTTAGTTATTTAAACTTATTTTTAATCATAAAATGTACATTATTTTTGAATGGTTATAATGGGGAATGAATTTCATTTTGATTGTGGAGACGGTAATCCTTGCGTATGCAAGAGAGACAATACCATTCTAATGATGGTGGAATAGTATATAATTGGATGATATATCATATATATAAAATCATTAACATGTAATATAAGTTATTTAAATCATTTATACTAATTTTTATACCCATCCAAATGATGAATTGTCTAAATAAAAAAATACACCACTACGTGGAGAAGGTAAGCCATGCGTACGCACGTATGGTGACTTGTCATTCATAGGATGGATATAATAATGAATATGGTTGAACAATATTAATAATAACATCATAGAATTTATAAGGTACGACAATTATTATTTTTCTTATAGATAGAATAATAAATATTTTCGTACCATATTTATACAGTATTTGTTTTAAAAACTCATTTGTGACAATTTTGTTTCAATTGGTTATTTGGATTTTTTGAAAGTCATAGAAACATTATCACTTAAAACAAGATATTATTTATCCACGCAAAAATTTCATATTATCCTAGAAAATTAGTGGAAATAATAAAAACTCTAAATCGATATTTATTTGGATATTTATAATATCAATTATTTTAATCATTCATTAATAAGGCAATAACTACATCATCATTGTTTCATAAATAAATTTAACATGCTAATGTATAAATGTATAAATAAAATACCATTATGTAGGAAATATTTTTTTCATACCAATGAATATTTATAGTCTAATTTACCTTATTATAAACCTATATTAAAAATGGTATAGTCATTAAACATTTAATTGAACACTTTTAACACTTCTTTTAAAAAAATAATTATAAATGTCATAATCTATTCCAGGTGGACCAAAAGAATCTAAATTTTTTCCTAAGGTTAATATTGGTTGAAATAAACTTATATTATATAATTAATACATGTTTTAGGGTAAAAATAATATCATTTTTACCTTTAATTACCATATTTTATTTTAACCGTGGTAAATAAAGTCCAAAAGATACTATTCGTCCAAAAAATATTCACCTTATTGATACACATTTTACATACTGATAACAACCATGTCTCTCAAATTTTTGAAATTCAATTCACAAAAGTGGTAAACTTACCATTTATTCAAATTTGGAAATGTGCCATGTAGGTGGGTAAAAGATGTTAAAAAGGTCAATAAATTTTTATACATCTAGTCTGAATATAAAATTACTATAATGAATTACATTGAAATAAAATAGGTATTATGTATCTAATTTTAATTAAAATAAATTTTAAAAAAAATAAATAACTATTTAAATAAATATCTTGTTTTAAACAAAAACACATTGTTTTTAACTATTCATAAAAAATTGAATGTTTTCAAGAAAAAAATCACTCTAAAATAATTTTGATATTTCAAATCGAAAAATGAAGTCCATTTTGAAATATAAAATTTATAAAACTTCAAATAGTGGGTATTGCTATTTATAATGGATAATTTTATTGGTCGTGCTGTGTTAAAACTCTATGTTGTGTACAACGCAAGATATTGCATTATTCTAAGAGAAACGTACCATAGTAGCTTTGGGTGTTAAATTCCCCCATCCTTCAAAACATATCATCCTCTAAATTTCTATAATGTTGCTAATAAAATGATTTAGGAGGTTCTTTATCATAAGTATAAGGCCCCATACTTACACCTTACTTAATCTTGAGTTATTACAAGATTACACATTGAGGATCTTTTCGGGTTTAGAGTTTTAGAGAATTAGATCATAAAACTTGCATTAAATTCCACATATAAATGAAGTGGTTACATAAAGATAGTATTCCTCATTCCCATCAATGGAAACATATTTAAAATAAACATCGATTCTATCTTGACACTTCCTTGACACTATCATCATATCATGTACCTTTCCCTTGACCTGTGAAAAACATTTCAAAAAAACATGGGATGAGCATAAAAATCTCAATAAGGGATATAAAAATATGGAAAGGAAACATGGGTACATATATACATGAGGATGAGATCATACATTACCCATAAAACATAAGTACTTTAACATAGCTCATCAAATCATGAATAAATCATAAAAATCATAAGACATAAAGGTAACTTGAGGCATTCATAACATCCTGACGTAGGGAGTAACCCTCTTGGTTATGTTTGGAATACCCATCACAGTATATTCCCTAAATCTTCTCGGAGAAACCTTAACGCTTCACTCCTTCACGTTACCCAATGCATTGGAGAGCTATAACGGGCTCACCTGCCCTTAGTTTATCACGGAACCACCCGTCATCATAATAATTCCCAAGAACCATAACATAATCATATTACATAAAACATGCATAAAGGAAACATAACATTTCCACATTTCAATCATGAGATATCAATACAACACATTGATATAATAGAAACATTATGAAAACCATTTTCAATACCAAAGTAAAAGAAAAGTAAAACATGGTATTTATTTTTCTTTTTTAAAAAAAGGTATGGCTTGTAGAGGAAGCCGAAACTCAAATAACGGTCATGGCGGCGCAGAAGTCATTGTCGTCGCATACGTACGACAAAAACATTCCCTTTTGTCTTTTAGTAAATGCTTCGTATAAAAAATATTCCTTTTGAATAAACGTAAAAGTCAAAGGGGTTTATACACCGTATAAAAGAAGGTTGTGTATAAAACAAAATATGCCTCAATGAAAGGAGATTGAGACGAAGTCCCAGACCTCATATCTGACTTGACCCAAATGTTCTTTAATCTCCTGAATAATAAACTTGAGTTAATCTATACATGCTTAAGAACCTTTTTCAAGTTCATTATTCCTTTTATACCATGTTATGAACATCATGTAATCATTTAAGTTAATAATGTTCATTTTGTCGGTATTTGGTTCTTAAGTCAAAAATAGATTTCTTACACTTACATGTTGTTAATTTGGTCAAAGGTTCATTATATCCAGAATTATATTAATGATTTGGATAACATATATATCATATATATTCAGCATATACATGTATTTATAATATTACATCACATTTAGAGGTAATAAAATGAAATGCACCGTTCATGGAGACAGTAAGCCGTACGTACCATGAACGCTACTTCCATTTGTATTTCATATTTTATGGAATGGAATCATAATGATATAATAATATATCATAATTCCAGTATAATAACATATATAATATCATTAACTTTATCCTTTACACATCCCACATATGGTATTAACGAATCAAATCACTTTCAGGGGGCGGTAGTCCGCACTTTCTAAAATGAAGATATCGCGTTTACCCATAATGGAAACAATAAAGGTATGCCATAAATGAAAAATACAGAAGCCTAAGGAAAGAATAAACATATTATATATCATATATAAAAATAGTGACGTCATAATGGCCACCTTTGAAGGTGTTAAATGAGTATTGAACAATCATCGTTTCGGGAGGCAGAATTTCGCCATCCACAGAAACCGTATGTTCTTTAACCATTTGATGTAGTTTTGTGAGAGTGTAGCTTGAATAAATCTTATAAAAACATCCTAGAATGTTGAAGATACTGTTTTTGTTACAAAATAAGTAAATAAAAAGTGTTTAGGGGGGTTGGAGAAGCAAAATAAAACAAATGAACATGAGAGAATGAATTACCTTTAAAAGTGTAACTCATTTTGATTTGAGCCTAAAGGCTTCCTTTGAAAGGATTATTCCCAAAGGTAATCCTCTAGGATGAGTATAGGGATGTGGAGAGAGTAAATGGGAAGGGTATGGCTGAGCCAAAGGCTTTGGGAGTGTGGGTAATGTGGTAGAGGTGGGGGCCTTTTATAAGAGGAGAGGAGGGGCACTCTTGGAATGTAAAGATAAGTTACTTTATTTGAAAACAAGTTTCGGATCCAACAGGTCCCACATTGATATAATTCTAGGATAAGGTGATAAGGGTTCGAAATACACTCATAAAATTGGTTTTTTCCATGTGTAGCTTTTATATTTTACATTAACATTCCATTTTATTTAAATCGTTAAATAATGAGGTCATCGCTGCATCATCATGATGTCATAAATAATTTAATTTATTTAAAGTATAAAAATTATAAAAGAAATAATATGATGTAGGAAATATTTTTAGCTTTCCAATGACTATTTATAATAAAAAATCTGAACTTTATAACCCCATGTAATAATTGTTTTCGTAAAACATATTATGTTTGTGTCATTTTTACTTTTACATTAAATAAAAAGTTATTTATGTCATTTCCCAACCAATGTGGTTCCATGGGGTACCCAAGTTGACCCATTGCTTTTCTTGGTCGGCCATGACACAACAAATGAGGTTAGGACATGTTTCAAGCTCATCTCATTTTATTAAAGCATTAATTTTACCTTAAACTACACTAATTACCACTAAGCGCGATTAAAAACATAATAAGTTACTATTCACAAAAAAATTATTTTAATCTCATTGAACCACATTTTACTTCATAATGAAAACCATGTATGTCGGATTTTTTAAATTCAAAACACAATGATGGAAAAATTTCATTTAAACGGAAAATCAGTTTTTATAAGTACCACTTAGTGGTTTCACTATTCATCCAAAATTGACGTTTTTCAGAAAATTACCGAAAATTCACCCTAAGCTATATTTGATATTACGAATTCAAAAATGAAGTCTATATTACAAAATTCAAAACATATAAGTCACATTAATTAATTTAATAATTAATTACCACTGTCATTACAAATAGCGTGTTTTTATGAAACAATAAGTATCAAAAGATTGGCCCCAGTTTAAGTCTAATTTCAAAGTAAAATTGATTCCAATGACCACCATTGGATTAAATGGTAAAAATATATTCATATTAAACATTAAGACCAATTCAAAAGATAATATAATCATATAAATAAATTATATTAAGAAGCAGTTTTGATGTAAAATGCAGTATTTTTCACTATTCATAAAAAAATGAACATTGTCAGAAAAATACCAAAAAATTCACACAAAGTAAATTTTGATGCCCCAATAATAAAGAATAAGTTTATTTTGAAATACATAGCTTATAAAATTTTCAAAAGATAGATTTAAAAATGGTTTTCCATCAAAAGGCAGTAAAATAATCTTTTAAAAATATTAGTGTATTCTATGCTTAAGATTGGGTTTATTTTAATTTTAAGCCTCTAAAACACTATCTAATTCATTAATAGACATAGATAAAAGTATCTATTATTCATTACTTACTTGAGATGCTACATCCTTCCCCCCTTTAGAAAATTGCGTCCCCGCAATTTATTTACTTATCAAATAAATGTGGGTACTTATCCCTTATTGAATTTTCAGATTCCCATGTTGCTTATTCCATCATGTGGTTTTTCCACAAAACCATTACCTGCATAATCACCTTATTCCGTAACACTTGCTCCCTATGGTCAAGAATATGGACTGGTTGTTCCTCATAAGATAGGTTCTCTTCCAGCTGAACTACCTCTGGACTGAAAACATGAGATGGATATGGCATATACTTTCTCAACATCTAAATGTGAAAAACATTATGTACCTGAGATAAACTCGGAGTTAAAGCCACTCGGTAAGCAACTGATCCAACTCTTTCCATAATTTCATATGGTCCAATGAAATTTGGAGCATACCTTTCCAATCGAGTGAACATTTCTTCATAGGTAGCCACTGAGTCTTCCTCTTGCCTCAATTCCAATAATTTCATTTCCATCCTAAGTTGAACAACCTTAGGATAATAGTTCTCCAGAAACATACCTTTGAATTCATCCCTGTCAAGAGCATCAATCTCATCAGCGTCCCTGATATTTTTAACCATCGACCACCACTGATCTGCTTCACCCTCCAAATGATAAATAGCAATACTAACCTTTTGATTGTATGAACACCCCATGACATCAGAAATCGTCTCCAGTTCTTTAATCCACCCTACAGCTAGCAAAGGGTCAGATGATCCTCTGAATGATGGGGGATGTTTCCTCATGAAATGTTCCACCACTGACATGTTCCTCTGCGGTTGATCTGGCTGATCTCGTGTATGGATACCACCACCATTTATCGCTTGAGTCAACTGTGCCATTACTGCAACAAACTGTTCAGTTCCAATTCCGACCATCTCAGGATGCTGATTCAGAAGGTTATTTCCTTCTGGATTCCTTCCTATCAATGCTTCCCTGTTTCCTCTGTGGAAAACCATTCTGAACAATCATGTCTTAGATGAAGCAACATGGTAATATTTAAATGCTATATCAATTCAAAAAAATATTTTTGGATAATCATTTAATAGAATTCTAACTCCTAAAGTAATCTAAACCGACCTTGGATACCAACTGTAAGGCCCCA
Source organism: Viscum album (assembly GCA_963277665.1). NCBI lineage: Eukaryota > Viridiplantae > Streptophyta > Magnoliopsida > Santalales > Viscaceae > Viscum > Viscum album. The sequence goes on along the minus strand of OY728127.1, from coordinate 1,509,587,019 downwards.
GCCTTAAACCTTACTTAATCTTGAGTTATTACAAGATTACACATTGAGGATCTTTTCGGGTTTATAGTTTTAGAGAATCAGATCATACAACTTTCATTACATTCCACATATAAACGAATTGGTTACATAAATATAGTATTCCTCATTCCCATCAATGGAAACATATTTAAAATAAACATGGATTCTTTCTTGACACTTCCTTGACATTATCTTCATATCATGTTCCTTTCCCTTGACCTGTGAAAAACATTTAAAAAAAACATGGGATGAGCATAAAAAGCTCAGTAAGGGATATAAAAATATGGAAAGGAAACATGGGTACATATATACATAAGGATGAGATCATAATTTACCCATAAAACATAAGCACTTTAACATAACTAATCAAATCATGAATAAATCATATAAATCATAAGGCATAAAGGTAAATTGAGGCATTCATAACATTCTTACGTAGGGAGTAACCCTCTTGGTTACGTTTGAAATATCCATCAATGTCTATTCCCTAAATTTTTTCGGAGAAACCTTAACGTTTTACTCCTTCACGTTACCCAATTCATCGGAGAGCTATAACGGGCTCACCCGCCCTTAGTTTATCACGTAACCACCCGTATTCATAATAATGTCCAAGAACCATAACATAATCATATCACATAAAACATGCTAAAAGTAAACATAACATTTCCACATTTCAATCATTAGATATCAATACAACACATTGATATAATAGAAACTTTATGAAAACTATTTTCAATACCAAAGTAAAAGAAAAGTAAAACATGGTATTTATTTTTCTTTTTAAAAAAAGGTATGGCTTGTAGAGGAAGCCGAAACTCAAATTACGGTCACGACGAAAGAGAAGTCATTGTCGCCATATACGTACGACAAAAACATTCCCTTTTGTCATTTAGTAAACGCTTCGTATAGAAAAGATTCCTTTTGAATAAACGTAAAAGTCAAAGGGGGTTATACACCATATAAAAGAAGGTTGTGTATAAAACAAAATATTCCTCAATGAAAGGAGATTGAGACGAAGTCCCATACCTCATATCCGACTTGACCCGACCATTCTTTAATCTCCTGAATAATAAACTTGAGTAAATATCTACTTGCTTAAGAACCGTTTTCAAGTTCATTATTCCTTTTATATCACTTATTGCCATGTCATGAACACTATGTAATTATTTAAGTTAATAACGGTTGTTTTAACGATCATTGGTACTTGAGTCAAAAATAAACCCTTTATAATTACATGTTGTTCACGTATCCATTATATCCAAAATTATAATCATTATGTATATATCATATATATCCAGTATATACATGCATTTATAATATTACATAATCATTTAGAGGTAAGAAATGAAATGCACCGTTCATGGAGACGGTAAGCAGTACGTACGCATGAACACTACTTTCATTTCTATTTCATATTTTATAGAATGGAATCATAATTATATAAAGATATATTATAATTCCAGTATAATATCATATATAATATCATAGTTCCATCCTTTATACGTCTCACATATGGTATTTAACGAATCAAATCACTTTGAGGGGGTGGTAGTCCGCACTTCCTTAAATGAAGATATCACATTTACCCATAATGGAAACCATAAAGGTATGAACAAAAAGAAAAAAAGAAGCTTAAGGAAAACATAAACATATTATATATCATATATAAATATAGTGAAATCTTAATTTCCACCATTGATGGTGTTAAATGAATGTTGAACAATCATCATTTTGGGAGGCATAAATTTACCATCCACAGAAACAGTATGTTCGTTAACCATTAGATGTTGGTGTGTGTAAGTGTAGCTCGAATACATATTATAACAACATCCTAGTATATTGAGTATACTGGAGGTGTTACAAAAGAATAGAATAAATAGAGTTTAGGGGGTTGGAGCAGCAAAATAAAATAAAAGAACTCAAATGAAGACATTACCTTAAAATCGGCTAACTGTCTTTGGTTTGAGCTCAAAGGCTTCCTTGGGAAGACTTCTGCCCAAATTTAGGCTTCAAGGAGTAAGATAGGGAAGTGGAGAGACAGAATGGGCAGGGGTTGGCCGAGCCAAAGGCTTTGGGAGTGTGGGTAAGGAGGTAGAGGTGGGGGCCTTTTATAAGAGGAGAGGAGGGGCACTCTTGGAAAGTAAAGATAAATTACTTTATTTTAAAAAGATTTTCGGATTTAAAAGGTCCCACATTGATATAATTAGAGGATAAGGTTATAATTATTCGAAATACACTCATCCAATTGGTTTTGGCCAAGTGTAGGTTTTATATTTTATATTATCTTTCCATTTTATTTAAATCGTTAAATAATGAGGTCATCGCTGCATCATCATGATGTCATAAGTAATTTACTTTATATAATGTCTAAAAATAATAATAAAAAATACTATAATGTACGAAATCTTTTTATCCTTACAATTACTATTTATAATCAAAAATCTTACTTGTATAACCCCATGTAAAAATTGTCTTAGTAAAACATTTCATGTTTGTGTCATTTTTACTTTAACATTAAATAAAAAGTTATTTATGTCATTTCCCAACCAAAGTGGCGCCATGGGGTCCCCAAGTTGACCCATGGATTTTCATGGTCTTCCATGACACAACCAATGAGGGTAGGACATGTTTCAATCTCATCTCATTTTATTAAAGCATTATTTTTACCTTAAACTACACTAATTACCTCTAATCGCGATTAAAAACAGAAAAGTTACTATTCACCAAAAAATTATTTTATTCTCATTGAACCACATTTTACATCTTAATGACAACCATGTATGTTGAAAATTTGAAATTCAAAACACAATGATGGCAAAATTTCATTTAAACAGAAAAATCAGTTTTTATAAGTACCACTTAGTGGTTTCACTATTCATCAAAATTGATGTTTTTAAGAAAATTACAAAAAATTCACCCTAAGCTATATTTGATATTCCGGATTCAAAAATGAAGTAAATTTTACAAAATTCAAAATATATAAGTCACATTAATTAATTTAATAATTAATTCCCACTGTCACGACAAATAGCGTGTTTTTATGAAACAATAAGTATCAAAATATTGACACTAGTTTAAGTCCAATTTCAAAGTGAAATTGATTCCAATGACCACCATTAGATAAAAAGGTGAAAATATATTATAATTTCACTTCTAAAACAATTAAAAATATAATCTAACCATATAAATAAATTATATTAAAAAGAGGTTTTGAATTAAAATACAACATTTTTCACTATTCATGAAAAAATGAACTTTATCGGAAAAATACCAAAAATTCACACAAAGTAAATTTTGATGTCCCAATCATAAATAATAACTTTATTTTGACAAATATAGATTATAAAATTGTTAAAAGATAGATTTAAAAAGGGTTTTCAATCAAAAGGCAGTAAAACAATCTTTTAAGAATATTAGTGTATTACATGCATAAGATTGTATTTATTTTCATTTTAAGACTCTAAAACTCTATCTTAATCATTAATAGACATAGATAAAAATATATATTATTAATTACTTACTTGGGATGTTACAGATGTTGACATATATGAAATCAAATCTATGTGATAGAAATATCTCTTTTTATTTTGAAATCGTTTAAAAGTAACATAATTAAAAAAAAAATCATTTATTTTGAATATTTTCTTATAAAAATTTAAGGGAAGCATAAAAGATGTTATAATGATGGAAAATATCCACACTCTTCATATATATTAAAAAACATTCTTTCCTTAATATTGTCAAAAAGGGTCGTAAAGGACCTTGTTAGGAAAACAACGAAATGATTCCATTATAAATACTTTATAAAAAGTCAAACAAGGGTATAAATGGAATTAACCCATCATCCAAGAAAGAGTACAAATTTTTTGATATACATTTTTAAGAAACACATATGTGGATGATAAAGATGTCTTAATAGATACACATGTATAAACAACCTCATATAATAAAGAGATTGTAAAATTAACATCGAGCTTGTACTTTTCCTTGATCGAGGGTACCTTAACATCATTTATAATAGTTTAATCGTAATAATTATATTATAAAAGAACCACATACATAAATATTACATCATATATGATCTTCTATTATTGCTTTGTTAAAAATATTTTAGCAGTATCATAGTTTTGGGTGTTAACTAACTTGTTTTCCTTTATATATTTTTTTATTTAAATCATGTTTGTTCTGTATAATATATATTTGATTAATATCCAGAATGATATTTAGTTATTTAAAATTATTTTTAATCATAAAATGTTCATTATTTTTGAATGGTTATAATGGGGAATGAATTTCATTTTGATTGTGGAGACGGTAATCCTTGCGTATGCAAGAGAGACAATACCATTCTAATGATGGTGGAATAGTATATAATTGGATGATATATCATATATATAAAATCATTAACATGTAATATAAGTTATTTAAATCATTTATACTAATTTTTATACCCATCCAAATGATGAATTGTCTAAATAAAAAAATACACCACTACGTGGAGAAGGTAAGCCATGCGTACGCACGTATGGTGACTTGTCATTCATAGGATGGATATAATAATGAATATGGTTGAACAATATTAATAATAACATCATAGAATTTATAAGGTACGACAATTATTATTTTTCTTATAGATAGAATAATAAATATTTTCGTACCATATTTATACAGTATTTGTTTTAAAAACTCATTTGTGACAATTTTGTTTCAATTGGTTATTTGGATTTTTTGAAAGTCATAGAAACATTATCACTTAAAACAAGATATTATTTATCCACGCAAAAATTTCATATTATCCTAGAAAATTAGTGGAAATAATAAAAACTCTAAATCGATATTTATTTGGATATTTATAATATCAATTATTTTAATCATTCATTAATAAGGCAATAACTACATCATCATTGTTTCATAAATAAATTTAACATGCTAATGTATAAATGTATAAATAAAATACCATTATGTAGGAAATATTTTTTTCATACCAATGAATATTTATAGTCTAATTTACCTTATTATAAACCTGTATTAAAAATGGTATAGTCATTAAACATTTAATTGAACACTTTTAACACTTCTTTTAAAAAAATAATTATAAATGTCATAATCTATTCCAGGTGGACCAAAAGAATCTAAATTTTTTCCTAAGGTTAATATTGGTTGAAATAAACTTATATTATATAATTAATACATGTTTTAGGGTAAAAATAATATCATTTTTACCTTTAATTACCATATTTTATTTTAACCGTGGTAAATAAAGTCCAAAAGATACTATTCGTCCAAAAAATATTCACCTTATTGATACACATTTTACATACTGATAACAACCATGTCTCTCAAATTTTTGAAATTCAATTCACAAAAGTGGTAAACTTACCATTTATTCAAATTTGGAAATGTGCCATGTAGGTGGGTAAAAGATGTTAAAAAGGTCAATAAATTTTTATACATCTAGTCTGAATATAAAATTACTATAATGAATTACATTGAAATAAAATAGGTATTATGTATCTAATTTTAATTAAAATAAATTTTAAAAAAAATAAATAACTATTTAAATAAATATCTTGTTTTAAACAAAAACACATTGTTTTTAACTATTCATAAAAAATTGAATGTTTTCAAGAAAAAAATCACTCTAAAATAATTTTGATATTTCAAATCGAAAAATGAAGTCCATTTTGAAATATAAAATTTATAAAACTTCAAATAGTGGGTATTGCTATTTATAATGGATAATTTTATTGGTCGTGCTGTGTTAAAACTCTATGTTGTGTACAACGCAAGATATTGCATTATTCTAAGAGAAACGTACCATAGTAGCTTTGGGTGTTAAATTCCCCCATCCTTCAAAACATATCATCCTCTAAATTTCTATAATGTTGCTAATAAAATGATTTAGGAGGTTCTTTATCATAAGTATAAGGCCCCATACTTACACCTTACTTAATCTTGAGTTATTACAAGATTACACATTGAGGATCTTTTCGGGTTTAGAGTTTTAGAGAATTAGATCATAAAACTTGCATTAAATTCCACATATAAATGAAGTGGTTACATAAAGATAGTATTCCTCATTCCCATCAATGGAAACATATTTAAAATAAACATCGATTCTATCTTGACACTTCCTTGACACTATCATCATATCATGTACCTTTCCCTTGACCTGTGAAAAACATTTCAAAAAAACATGGGATGAGCATAAAAATCTCAATAAGGGATATAAAAATATGGAAAGGAAACATGGGTACATATATACATGAGGATGAGATCATACATTACCCATAAAACATAAGTACTTTAACATAGCTCATCAAATCATGAATAAATCATAAAAATCATAAGACATAAAGGTAACTTGAGGCATTCATAACATCCTGACGTAGGGAGTAACCCTCTTGGTTATGTTTGGAATACCCATCACAGTATATTCCCTAAATCTTCTCGGAGAAACCTTAACGCTTCACTCCTTCACGTTACCCAATGCATTGGAGAGCTATAACGGGCTCACCTGCCCTTAGTTTATCACGGAACCACCCGTCATCATAATAATTCCCAAGAACCATAACATAATCATATTACATAAAACATGCATAAAGGAAACATAACATTTCCACATTTCAATCATGAGATATCAATACAACACATTGATATAATAGAAACATTATGAAAACCATTTTCAATACCAAAGTAAAAGAAAAGTAAAACATGGTATTTATTTTTCTTTTTTAAAAAAAGGTATGGCTTGTAGAGGAAGCCGAAACTCAAATAACGGTCATGGCGGCGCAGAAGTCATTGTCGTCGCATACGTACGACAAAAACATTCCCTTTTGTCTTTTAGTAAATGCTTCGTATAAAAAATATTCCTTTTGAATAAACGTAAAAGTCAAAGGGGTTTATACACCGTATAAAAGAAGGTTGTGTATAAAACAAAATATGCCTCAATGAAAGGAGATTGAGACGAAGTCCCAGACCTCATATCTGACTTGACCCAAACGTTCTTTAATCTCCTGAATAATAAACTTGAGTTAATCTATACATGCTTAAGAACCTTTTTCAAGTTCATTATTCCTTTTATACCATGTTATGAACATCATGTAATCATTTAAGTTAATAATGTTCATTTTGTCGGTATTTGGTTCTTAAGTCAAAAATAGATTTCTTACACTTACATGTTGTTAATTTGGTCAAAGGTTCATTATATCCAGAATTATATTAATGATTTGGATAACATATATATCATATATATTCAGCATATACATGTATTTATAATATTACATCACATTTAGAGGTAATAAAATGAAATGCACCGTTCATGGAGACAGTAAGCCGTACGTACCATGAACGCTACTTCCATTTGTATTTCATATTTTATGGAATGGAATCATAATGATATAATAATATATCATAATTCCAGTATAATAACATATATAATATCATTAACTTTATCCTTTACACATCCCACATATGGTATTAACGAATCAAATCACTTTCAGGGGGCGGTAGTCCGCACTTTCTAAAATGAAGATATCGCGTTTACCCATAATGGAAACAATAAAGGTATGCCATAAATGAAAAATACAGAAGCCTAAGGAAAGAATAAACATATTATATATCATATATAAAAATAGTGACGTCATAATGGCCACCTTTGAAGGTGTTAAATGAGTATTGAACAATCATCGTTTCGGGAGGCAGAATTTCGCCATCCACAGAAACCGTATGTTCTTTAACCATTTGATGTAGTTTTGTGAGATTGTAGCTTGAATAAATCTTATAAAAACATCCTAGAATGTTGAAGATACTGTTTTTGTTACAAAATAAGTAAATAAAAAGTGTTTAGGGGGGTTGGAGAAGCAAAATAAAACAAATGAACATGAGAGAATGAATTACCTTTAAAAGTGTAACTCATTTTGATTTGAGCCTAAAGGCTTCCTTTGAAAGGATTATTCCCAAAGGGAATCCTCTAGGATGAGTATAGGGATGTGGAGAGAGTAAATGGGAAGGGTATGGCTGAGCCAAAGGCTTTGGGAGTGTGGGTAATGTGGTAGAGGTGGGGGCCTTTTATAAGAGGAGAGGAGGGGCACTCTTGGAATGTAAAGATAAGTTACTTTATTTGAAAACAAGTTTCGGATCCAACAGGTCCCACATTGATATAATTCTAGGATAAGGTGATAAGGGTTCGAAATACACTCATAAAATTGGTTTTTTCCATGTGTAGCTTTTAGATTTTACATTAACATTCCATTTTATTTAAATCGTTAAATAATGAGGTCATCGCTGCATCATCATGATGTCATAAATAATTTAATTTATTTAAAGTATAAAAATTATAAAAGAAATAATATGATGTAGGAAATATTTTTAGCTTTCCAATGACTATTTATAATAAAAAATCTGAACTTTATAACCCCATGTAATAATTGTTTTCGTAAAACATATTATGTTTGTGTCATTTTTACTTTTACATTAAATAAAAAGTTATTTATGTCATTTCCCAACCAATGTGGTTCCATGGGGTACCCAAGTTGACCCATTGCTTTTCTTGGTCGGCCATGACACAACAAATGAGGTTAGGACATGTTTCAAGCTCATCTCATTTTATTAAAGCATTAATTTTACCTTAAACTACACTAATTACCACTAAGCGCGATTAAAAACATAATAAGTTACTATTCACAAAAAAATTATTTTAATCTCATTGAACCACATTTTACTTCATAATGAAAACCATGTATGTCGGATTTTTTAAATTCAAAACACAATGATGGAAAAATTTCATTTAAACGGAAAATCAGTTTTTATAAGTACCACTTAGTGGTTTCACTATTCATCCAAAATTGACGTTTTTCAGAAAATTACCGAAAATTCACCCTAAGCTATATTTGATATTACGAATTCAAAAATGAAGTCTATATTACAAAATTCAAAACATATAAGTCACATTAATTAATTTAATAATTAATTACCACTGTCATTACAAATAGCGTGTTTTTATGAAACAATAAGTATCAAAAGATTGGCCCCAGTTTAAGTCTAATTTCAAAGTAAAATTGATTCCAATGACCACCATTGGATTAAATGGTAAAAATATATTCATATTAAACATTAAGACCAATTCAAAAGATAATATAATCATATAAATAAATTATATTAAGAAGCAGTTTTGATGTAAAATGCAGTATTTTTCACTATTCATAAAAAAATGAACATTGTCAGAAAAATACCAAAAAATTCACACAAAGTAAATTTTGATGCCCCAATAATAAAGAATAAGTTTATTTTGAAATACATAGCTTATAAAATTTTCAAAAGATAGATTTAAAAATGGTTTTCCATCAAAAGGCAGTAAAATAATCTTTTAAAAATATTAGTGTATTCTATGCTTAAGATTGGGTTTATTTTAATTTTAAGCCTCTAAAACACTATCTAATTCATTAATAGACATAGATAAAAGTATCTATTATTCATTACTTACTTGAGATGCTACATCCTTCCCCCCTTTAGAAAATTGCGTCCCCGCAATTTATTTACTTATCAAATAAATGTGGGTACTTATCCCTTATTGAATTTTCAGATTCCCATGTTGCTTATTCCATCATGTGGTTTTTCCACAAAACCATTACCTGCATAATCACCTTATTCCGTAACACTTGCTCCCTATGGTCAAGAATATGGACTGGTTGTTCCTCATAAGATAGGTTCTCTTCCAGCTGAACTACCTCTGGACTGAAAACATGAGATGGATATGGCATATACTTTCTCAACATCTAAATGTGAAAAACATTATGTACCTGAGATAAACTCGGAGTTAAAGCCACTCGGTAAGCAACTGATCCAACTCTTTCCATAATTTCATATGGTCCAATGAAATTTGGACTCAGCTTTCCTTTCTTACCAAATAGCATCACACTTTTCCATGGTGATACTTTGAGAAAAACATGATCACCTACCTCAAAAGATAGATCCTTCCTCTTGTTGTCTGCATAACTCTTCTGCCTACTCTGAGCTGTTCTAATGTGCTTCTGAATCAGCTGAACTTTTTTTGTCATCTCTTCTACCAATTCTGGTCCCATAAACTTCCTTTCACCCACTTCATCCCAGAAAGCTGGAGTTCGACACCGCTTCCCATATAATGCCTGAAATGGTGCCATCTGTATACTGGAATGAAAACTGTTATTATATGAAAATTCAACCAAAGAAAGATGTTGGTCCCAACTTCCCTGATAATCCATAGATCACGAACGTAGCAAATCCTCCATGGTCTGAATTGTTCGTTCTGACTGCCCATCTAATTGAGGATGAAAAGTTGTACTAAAATTTAATTCAATACCCAACAACTTCTGAAGGCCTTTCCAAATGTTAGAAGTGAACCTGGGATCACAGTCAGATACAATGGAGAGAGGAACTCCATGTAACCTGACTACCTCTTTAAGATACAAACAGAAAAGTTGATCGAGGGAAAAAGTATCTCGTATGGCAAGGAAATGAGCAGATTTAGTCAGGCGATCAACAATAACCCAGATTGCATTATTACCTCAAGATGTCTTCGGTAATCCCACAACAAAGTCCATGGATATATTCTCCCATTTCCACTCTTGCACTGGTAAAGGCTGGAGCATCCCTTTCGGTAATTGCCGCTCTGCTTTAACCTGTTGACATGTCAAACACTTCACAGTAAAATCAGCAATATCTCTTTTTATTCCATCCCACCAGTAATACTCCCGCATATCTCTATACATCTTAGTAGTTCCTAGATGAACTGAAAACGGAGAACTATGAGCTTCACAAAACAACTCTCTCTTCAACTGTGAATCAAAAGGCACACACAATCTCTTCCCAAATCTCAAAACAAAATCATTATCAATGTTTAATTCAGGAAACTTACCTTTCTGAACCAGCTCTACCTTTTTCTGCAACTCACTGTCTTGCTTCTGTGCTTGCTTGATTCTATCTGATAGAGATGATCTCACTGATATCTGAAACAAAACAGAAGAAATTCCAGCACCAACAACTTCCATACCAAATCTCATCAAATCCTTAACCAAAGGATCATGTTTCAAATGCAACATTTCTAATGAAGCATTACTTTTTCGACTCAAAGCATCAGCCACTTTATTTGCATTTCCTGGATGGTAATAAATTGTACAATCATAATCCTTGATTAATTCTAGCCAGCTCCTTTGTCTCATGTTCAATTCTTTCTGAGTGAATATATACTTTAAACTTTTATGATCGGTATATATTTCACACTTTACTCCATAGAAATGATGCCTCCAAAATTTTAAAGAAAAACAACAGCAGCTAATTCCAAATCATGTGTACGGTAATTTACCTCATGAGTTTTCAATTGTCGTGAAGCATAAGCAATTACCTGATCATTCTGCATTAGGACGCAACCAAGTCCATTCAATGAAGCATCGCTATAGATGACAAACTCACCATTTCTGGAAGGTAGTGCCAAAACTGGAGCATTCACCAATCTTCTTTTCAGTTCCTGAAAACAATCATCGCATTATTTTGTCTAGATAAACTTAACACCCTTCCGAGTTAGCTTAGTTATTAGACTAGGTAACCGTGAAAAATTTCTAAAAAACCTTCGGTAATAGCCTGCCAAACCAAGGAAGCTACGAATCTCGGTTACATTTGTGGGTCTTGGCCATTCTTCCACAACTTTTGTTTTTTCAAGATCAACAGTTATTCCATCTTTAGAAACAATGTGACCAAGGAAATAAATTTGTTGCATCCATAACTCACACTTGCTGAATTTTCCATACAGTTTTTTTTTCTTTTAAGGTTTGCAAGATAACCCTTAAATGTCTTTCAAGCTCCACTTTACTTTTAGAAAACACCAAAATATCATCAATGAAAACCACCACAAACTTATCCAAGAACTCATGGAAAATTTTATTCATTAATTCCATGAATACAGCAGGTGCATTGGTTATCCCAAAAGGCATTACTACAAATTCATAATGGCCATATCTCGTACGGTTGGCAGTCTTCAGAATATCTGTCTCCTTTACCTTCAGCTGATGGTACCCCGATCTCAGGTCAATCTTTGAAAAAAACTGAGCTCCCTGGAGCTGATCAAACAAATCATCGATATGTGGAAAATGATATTTGTTCTTAACAGTGATGTTATTCAAGGATCTATAATCAATGCAAAGTCTCATAGAACCATCTTTCTTTTTAACAAACAATACAGGAGCACCCCATGGTGATGTTCTAGGTCGGATGAAACCTTTCTCTAATAAATCTTGTAATTTCTCCTTCAACTCTAAAAGTTCAATTTGAGACATTCGATATGGGGTTTTGAAATTGGCTTAGCATTAGGAACTAAGTCAATAGTAAATTCAACTTCCCGATTTGGTATTATACCAGGAAACTCATCAGGAAAAACATCAGGATACTCATTTACCACTGGCACATCATTAATTTGAAAAGTTCCTTTATTTTCAACGATGTGTTCAAGGTAACATTCATTTCCATCTTTTACAAGTTTCTTGGCCTCTTGATAAGTTATCAACAGTAAGGGTTCATTCTTTTAAACAAACTGAAAGTCTTTCTGAAAAGAAACTTATTTAGCTCTACAGTCAATCTTAGCATGGTAAATAGAGAGCCAATCCATACCCAGGATAACATCAAACTCTACTAGAGGTAGAACAATAAGGTTTTCAAGTAGGTTCTTTCCACAGATAAGGATAGGAAGATTCTTATAAATTCTTTTTTCCTCAACATTCCTCCCAGGTGTTTTTACCAAAATATCAGGACTCATTTCTTGATATGGTATTCCCATTTTACTAGAAAATGTTTCAGAGATGAAAGAATGTGTAGACCCCGAATCAAACAACACACTGGCATAATCTGAAAAAAAAAACAAAATAAGTACCTGATACAACTTCATTTGATGGCCTGACATCTGCTGAAGTAGTTGCAATTGATTTTACCACCCCTTTCTTCTTGTAGTCTAACTGCTTCCCATCACTCAAGCTCTTTGTCGGACACTCATTTGCATAGTGACCCATCTCATTGCACTTATAACATTTCACTAACTGTAAATCAAATTTGGTCTTACCATCACCCTGATCTTTTTCAGTGCAATCACGAGCCTTATTTTCCATCTTACCACATCGGTAGCACTTTCCAGAATTCAGAAGACATTCCCCAGCATGCCTTTTGACACATTTATCATAAACTGGAAACTTAGATTTCTTACCATCAGACTTTTTCGAAGAATTCTTACCTTTCTCCTACCACCTTGGTCTCTTATTCTGTTGGTTGTTATAGAACACTTGATCATCGGCAAACTCATTTTCCACCTTCTCAGCACATCGAACAAGCTTTTCATAACTTTTAAACTCACGAGAAGCTAATTCCCTTCGATATTTTGGCTTTAATCCATAGTAAAAACGATTGATTTTACTATCAAGGTCTCGGATAAAATTTGGAGCATACCTTGCCAATCGTGTGAACCTTTCTTCATAGGTAGCCACTGAGTCTTCCTCTTGCCTTAATTCCAAGAATTGATTTTCCATCCTATGTCAAACAGCCTTAGGGAAATACTTCTCAAGAAACATACCTTTCAATTCATCGCAGTCAAGAGCATCAATCTCATCGATGTCCCTGATATTTTTAACCATAGACCACCACTGATCTGCCTCACCCTCCAAACAGTAAATGGCAAGACTAACCATTTGATTGTCTGAACACCCCATGACATCGAAAATGTTCTCCAATGCATTAATCCACCCTTCAGATAGCACGAGGTCAGATGATCCTCTGAATGATGGGGGTTGTTGCCTCATGAAATGTTCCACCACTAACATGTTCCTATGCGGTTGATCTGGCTGATCTCGTGCATGGATACCACCACCATTTATAGCCTGAGACAACTGCGCAATTACTGCAACAATCTATTAAGTTCCAATTCCGACCATCTCAGGATGCAGATTCGGAAGGTTATTTCCTTCTGTATGCCTTCCTAGCACTGCTTCCCTATTTCCTCTGCGGAAAACCATTCTGAACAAACATGTCTTAGATGAAGCAACATGGTAATCTTTAAATGCTATATCATTTAAAAAAAACATTTTTGGATAATAAATTAATAGAATTCTAACTACTAAAGTTATCTAAACCGACCTTTGATACCAACTATAAGGCCCCAGCCTTAAGCCTTACTTAATCTTGATTTATTACAAGATTACACTTTGAGGATCTTTTCGGGTTTAGAGTTTTAGAGAATTAGATCATAAAACTTGCATTACATTCCACATATAAACGAAGTGGTTACATAAAGATAGTATTCTTCATTCCCATCAATGGAAACATATTTAAAATAAACATGGATTCTTTCTTGACACTTCTTTGACACTATCGTCATATCATGTACCTTTACCTTGACATGTGAAAAACATTTCAAAAAAACTTGGGATGAGCATAAAAAGCTCAGTAAGGGATATAAAAATATGGAAAGGAAACATGAGTACATATATACATAAGGATGAGATCATATTTTACCCATAAAACATAAGCACTTTATCATACCTCATCAAATCATGAATAAATCATATAAATCATAAGACATAAAGGTAACTTGAGGCATTCATAACATTCTTACGTAGGGAGTAACCCTCTTGGATACGTTTGGAATACCCATCACAGTATATCCCCTAAATCTTTTCGGAGAAACCTTAACGTTTCACTCCTTCGCGTTACCCAATGCATTGGAGAGCTATAACAGGCTCACCCGCCCTTAGTTTATCACGAAACCACCCGTCTTCATAATAATGCCCAAGAACCATAACATAATCATATCACATAAAACATGCTTAAAGGAAACATAACATTTCCACATTTCAATCATTAGATATCAATACAACACATTGATATAATAGAAACATTATGAAAACCATTTTCAATACCAAAGTAAAAGAAAAGTAAAACATGGTATTTATTTTTCTTTTTTAAAAAAAGGTATGGCTTATAGAGGATGTCGAAACTCAAATAACGGTCACGGCGGCAGAGAAGTCATTGTCGCCGCATACGTAAGACAAAAAAATTCCCTTTTGTAATTTAGTAAACGCTCTGTATAAAAAAATATTCCTTTTGAATAAACGTAAAATTCAAAGGAGTTTATACACCGTATAAAATAAGGTTGTGTATAAAACAAAATATGCCCCAATGAAAGGAGATTGAGACGAAGTCCCATACCTCGTATCCGACTTGACCCGACCGTTCTTTAATCCCCTGAATAATAAACATGAGTTAATATCTACTTTCTTAAGAACCGTTTTCATGTTCATTATTCCTTTTATACCATGTTATGAACATCATGTAATCATTTAAGTTAATAATGTTCATTTTGTCGGTATTTGGTTCTTAATTCAAAAATAGACTTCTTACACATACATGTTGTTAATTTGGTCAAAGGTTCGTCATATCCAGAATGATATTAATGATTTTTATAACATATATATCATATATATTCAGCATATACATGTATTTATAATATTACATCACATTTAGAGGTAAGAAAATGAAATGCACCATTCATGGAGACGGTAAGCCGTACGTACACATGAACGCTACTTCCATTTCTATTTCGTTTTTTCTGGAATGGAATCATAATGATATAAGAGTATATTATAATTCCAGTATAATAAAATATATAATATCATTAAATTTATCCTTTACACATCCCAGATATGGTATTAACGAATCAAATCACTTTCAGGGGGCGGTAGTCCGCACTTCCTAAAATGAAGATATCGTGTTTACCAATAATGGAAACAATAACGGTATGCCATAAATGAAAAATAAAGAAGCTTAAGGAAAGAATAAACATATTATATATCGTATATAAAAATAGTGACATCATAATTGCCACCTTTGAAGGTGTTAAATGAGTATTGAACAATCATCGTTTCGGGAGGCAGAATTTCACCATCCACGGAAACCGTATGTTCTTTAACCATTTGATGTAGTTGTGTGAGAGTGTAGCTCGAATAAATCATATAACAACATACTAGTATATTTAAGCTACTGGTTTTGTTACAAAAGAAGTAAATAAAAAGAGTTTAGGGGGGTTGGAGAAGCAAAATAAAACAAATGAACATGAGAGAATGAATTACCTTTAAAAGTGTAACTCCTTATGATATGAGCCTAAAGGCTTCCTTTGAAAGGATTATTCCCAAAGGGAATCCTCTAGGATTAGTAGAGGGATGCGGAGAGAGTAAATGGGCAGGGTATGGCCGATCCAAAGGCTTTGGGAGTGTGGGTAAGGAGGTAGAGGTGGGGGCCTTTTATAAGAGAAGAGGAGGGGCACTCTTGGAAAGTAAAGATAAGTTACTTTATTTTAAAATGATTTTCGGATCCAAAAGGTCCCACATTGATATAATTCGAGTATAAGGTGATAAGGGTTCGAAATCCACTCATCCAATTGGTTTTTTCCATGTGTAGGTTTTAGATTTTACATTAACATTCCATTTTATTTAAATCGTTAAATAATGAGGTCATCGCTGCATCATCATGATGTCATAAATAATTTAATTTATTTAAAGTCTAAAAATTATAAAAGAAATAATATGATGTAGGAAATATTTTTACCTTTCTAATGACTATTTATAATAAAAAATCTGAACTTTATAACCCCATGTAATAATTGTTTTCATAAAACATATTATGTTTGTGTCATTTTTACTTTTACATTAAATAAAAAGTTATTTATGTCATTTCCAAACCAAAGTGGCTCCATGGTGTCCCCAAGTTGACCCATTGCTTTTCTTGGTCAGCCATGACACAACCGATGAGGTTAGGACATGTGTCAAGCTCATCTCATTTTATTAAAGCATTAATTTTACCTTAAACTACACTAATTACCACTAATCGCGATTAAAAACGTAATAAGTTACTATTCACCAAAAAATTATTTTAATCTCATTGCACCACATTTTACTTCTTAATGAAAACCATGTATTTTGGATTTTTGAAATTCAAAACACAATGATGGAAAATTTCATTTAAACGGAAAATTAGTTTTTATAAGTACCACTTAGTGGTTTAACTATTCATCAAAAATTGATGTTTTTCAGAAAATTATCAAAAATTCAACCTAAGATATATTTGATATTCTGAATTCAAAAATGAAGTATATTATAAAAAATTCAAAACATATAAGTCACATTAATTAATTTAATAATTAATTTCCGATGTCATAACAAATAGCGTGTTTTTATGAAACAATAAGTATCAAAAGATTAACACCAGTTTAAGTCTAATTTAGAAGTGAAATTGATTCCAATGACCACCATTGGATTAAATGGTAAAAATATATTCAGATTACACATTAAGACCAATTAAAAAGATAATCTAATCATATAAATAAATTAGATTAAGAAGCAGTTTTGATGTAAAATGTAGTATTTTTCATTATTCATTAAAAAATCAACATTGTCAAAAAAATAACAAAAATTCACACAAAGTAATTTTTGATGTCCCAATCAGAAAGAATAAGTTTATTTTGAAAAACATAGATTATAAAATTGTCAAAATATAGATTTAAAAATGGTTTTTCATCAAAAGGCAGTAAAACCATCTTTTAAAAATATTAGTGTATTCCATGATTAAGATTGGGTTTATTTTCATTTTAAGCCTCTAAAACACTATCTAATTCATTAATAGAAATAGATAAAAATATATATTATTCATTACTTACTTGGGATGTCACAATAAGTTCCTCGGTTTCCCACATTTCCTACTCCATCATATAGTTTATCCATAGAACATTCACTAGATGAGTCATCCGGTTTCTCAGCAATTGTTCTATGGTATCCAAAATCTTGACATTCTCTTCACAATAAGATATATTGGGTTCCCGTTATATTTTTCATAGGTGAGTGAAAATATTTTTATAGGAATGTATTTCCTTAACCGTGATATATGGAGCATGTCATGAATATTGGGGAGACTTGACCGAATTTCCAAATGATAAGCTATAACTCCAATTCATTCTAAAATGTTGAATGTTCTGATATACCTACGACTCAATTTACCCGTCTTACCAAAACGTATAACACCCTTCCATCGAGATAATTTCTAAAAAACATGATCACCTACTTGAAATTCTAAATCATTATTTCGGTTATTGGCATAGCTCTTTTTCCTACATTGAGCTTCATGGATGTGGGTTAGGATAATCTTAAAATTTTCAATTGTTTCCTCAACAAGTTCTCAGCCTATGATTTTTCTTTCACCAATATGATCACAACAAATTGGTGTGAGACATCTCTTTCTATATAACTCCTCATATGGCACCATATTAATACATGAATGGTAGATATTTTTATAAGAAAATTCTACTAGAGGTAAATACTGATTCGACATACCGTGAAATTAATGTTACGAGGCTCTCAACATGCCTTATAAGGTTTCAATTGTCCATTATGATTGCCCATCTGTTTGGCGATGTTAGGTAGTGCTCAAATGTTGTTCTGTATCCATTTCATTCTGACGAATTTTCCAGAATCTTGATGTAAAACGAGGATAATGATAAAAACAATCGATATGGGTACTCTATTAAGTATTAAAACATCAATAATATATTGTTTTTCTAAAAATTCAAGGAGAAAATCTTTTCTTATAGCAAGAATATGAGCTGACTTGGTAAGACGATCCATAATGTCCCATATTACATCATTCTTTCTAGGATTCAATGTTCTCCCTATGACAATGTCCATTGAAATATCACCCCATTTTAACTCTGTTATGAGAAGAGGTTTCATGAATTCTCTAGGATGTTTTCATCCAGCCTTCACCTTTTGAAAAACCAAACACCTCTGACACATAATCATCAATCTCCATATTCATGTTATCCCCCAAAAAATGTTCCTTCAAATCTCTATATATCAATGTGCTACCAGGGTGTATAGAGAAATTGGAGCTATGAGCATCATCTGACAATTCCATTCTTAGATAAGTTATATCAGTAACACAATGTCAATTCCAAAATTAGGAAATCCCATATTTATATATGATGTCGATCAACATACCATCATTCACAACATTAATTTTCTTTTGAAACTCCTCATCATCAATTTGAGAACATTTTAATTTTTCTAGTAATGTATCTTTTTGAAACCATTTTAAAAATTATTGATGTTTCACATTCCATGATTATTCCCATATCAATTTTTACAAGATTAATGAACATAGGATCCCTTTGAAATCTCATATTATTCAAATCTCCATGATCATTTCTTCTCAAAGAATATGCCGCCTTATTTTCCTTCCAGGGGTGGTAGTGTATATTGAAATCATAATCCATAAGTCGTTCTAGCCATCTAAAATGCCTTATATTGTGTTTTTTGTGAAAAAATAAACTTAAAACATTAGTGATCATTATATATCTCACATTTTTAAACAATGATTTAGTGTCTACATATCTTCAAAACAAAGATTACAGCTGTTATCTCAATACCATGAGTTGGATGGTGTTGTTCATTAAATTTTATCTCTCATGATGCGTAAGAAATAACTCTATCATTCTGCATAAGGACACAACCAAGTCCTTTCTTTGAATCATCAATATAAATAAAAACCCATCATTCCCAGATGGTATAGACATGGTAAGCTCATTGACTAATATTCTATTCAGTTATTAAAAACATTCTTCACACTCTATTGTTAAAAAAATTATAAACCCTTTAAGTGTGAGCTTGGTTAATGGGTTTTCCATTCCAGAAGCATTCTGGACAAATTGATGGTAATAACATACTAAACTAATAAAACAACATAACATAGTTATATTCATTGATTATAGACATTATTGAATAGCTCGTGTCTTATAAATATCAGTGTATCTTTCATCCTTACAGATAATATGGCCAATAAAATAAAATTCTTGATGCTAGATTTCACACCTGCTAAACATCCCTTATAATTCATTTCTTCTGAGGGTTTTCAGAATAATTGTGAATATGTTTTCATGAAGATAATAGATTTTTGATTATACCAAAACATCATCAATAAATAATACTAAAAATTCATCATGATATTCCTGGAAAACACTATTATTTAGATCCACAAAAATAGAGGGTGTAATAGTTAGTCCAAACGGCGTTACTGTAAACTGATAATGCCCGTACCTGATTCGAAATTATTGTTTTTAAATTTCTTCATTCTTCACCCACTAATGATGGTATCCACATCGAATTTAAATATTTGAAAAATATTGATCATCATGAAGTTGGAAGTATAAATAATCAATATGTGGTAGGGGATAGTTTTTCATTAATGTTATAGCGTTGATCTCCCTTTAGTCAATGCACAACCTCATTGATCTATCATTCTTCTTAACAAAAAGAATAAGGGCTCCCCTTAGATAGACAGAAGTGAGAATAAATCCTTAATTTCTCAATTCATTCAATAGTTTCTTTATTTTCACTAATTCAATAGTTGCCATTATATGAAGGGTCTTCAATATGGTCCTTGAACCATGATTTTAATCAATGGAAAACTCAATTTCTCAATCCTAAGGATATCTGGGTAAATCCTCTGGAAACACCACAAAATATTATTTCGTAATAGGTACTTCCTCAATTTGAACATTCTTTTCCTCACCCATAGTTATATCCTTATCTTCCTACACAATAATTGAATTTAGTAGAGGTATTGTGTGTGGATCTAAATAAGAATCAGGTGATGACCTTTCTAATATGAAGATATGGTACCCCATATCATCATCAAGAATTGTAACCTATTTATTTTTTATAAGAAATGATCACATGATGTTCTTAATTTAAATAAACCCTAAGTATTATATCATATTCAATCATATCTATGATGCTGAGATGAGTGGATAAAGCACATTTACATTCCCTAATGGGGACTGATTCACAAAACATTGTTGTAGGGATTCTTCTCTTAGGAGTTTTTACTGTCAACTCACTTGTTAAATCAAATTGGGAATATCTAATATTCATTGAAAACTAGGAAGATATGAAATAATGTGACGATCCATAACCAAATAAATCATTGGCTTAACAATTAGGAAACCATTAAATTACCATCCATCACCATATTCGAAGATTCAATCTCAATAGTAGTGATCGCATAAAAATGGCATTTCTACCTTGGCCTTTTATAACGCATGTTTTTTTGGCACTTAGAAAATTTATTTTCATAATTACCAATTACTCTACAATTGTATAATTCAACTTTGATAGCCACTTTCTTTCCCTTACAATCACTAGATTGATGTCATTTTTAGCAACACATGCAAAAAACTTTAATTACATTTTGGAAAGTGTCATTGTGTTTCTTCCCATATTTACCATTGGATGGATATTAAACTTTTCCCTTAAACCACTTATTTCCATTTCCAAACTGTTTAGCAGATCTCTCCTTCTCTTGCATTACTTTAATGTCGTAAGACATAGAGAATTAATTTTCTGTCTGGATAGCACATGAGACAATATCTTCATATGATGATAAGTATTCTCAGAATAATGTTTGATGTAGAAAAGGTTTTAACCCATAAAATAATTGATCCATATTACACCTTGGGCTACGTATATAATCTCCTTGGTGCCTTATTATCCTTGAAAATTTATCCTCGTACATTGCGACACTCACATCTACCATTTTCCATAAACTCATAAATTTTCATTTCGTATCTACTCGATGGTCACAGGGAAAGTAATTTTCTAAGAAAATATATTTATACTCACTTCATTCCATATTTTATACTTCTTAATCGTATTTTGTGTTTTGAATTCATGAACACCATTGATCTTCATCTCCCGTGAGGGGATAAACAACCATTACTACCTTTTCACTTTCACTACTCCCCAAAGAATGAAATATTTTCTCCAAGAAAGATATCAATTTCATAGCTACAGATCTATTTGTAGTCCCATTTAATGTTTGTGGTTCTTTCCACATGAAGTGTTATAACATCGATCCTTTGCATTTTGGATCATGGTGCTCCATACATGTAAAGTTATTATTCATAACTGGAGTGAGTTTCCCCAATATGGTGATAAGATGATCATCACCAGTTGCATCACTAGCTGCACTATAATTATCTTGAGTAGGAGTGAAATCCCAACATGAATTACGTGCATTTATATGATTTCCATTTTTTCCACTAGGCACCATTTCTAAATAATGGATTACACGAGATTTGATTATAAATTACAATACATAATTCCAAACCTTTAAAACTCTTAACATAAATTGAACAGTTTATGGATATGATACAATACATAAAAATAATTCATTGAGGAGGTGTATGCTCATAAATCCTTCATAATGGTTTGTAATGAAAATGTAAATTATCCTAAGCATATCCCTCGGGTTTTTTGTTACCAGGAGTTCATCAAGGACCATTGTCGTGTACCATGATACCACAAGTCATGCCCGAAATTCCTTGTCAGTTTTTTCACTCCTAGGTAAATTTGTGCTAGAGCTTCCTCTACTAGCTCATATACAGACATAGATGTATTGCATGGAAAATACACAAAGTATATACATAAAAAAAATTCAAGGATGTTCATCTACACTTATCATCAAGGTCTATCTTAGTTTAATGTTTTCTAATAACTGTTTTTCTAAATATATCTTACATGTTTTGAAAAAACTTTTTCTGAAAACAACTACAATGCCCCAACCCCAGTTAACAGTTTCGATGCATTATTACATAACATTGGCATGATATAAGTAATAATGTCTTGAAAGACCGATATGTTTAGTATATTTAGAATTACTAGATTCATACATAAGTTTTTCATTAAATCCTAAAATAAAAAAAACAACATAGTGTCCCGTTTTAACATAATCATCCCAGTTAGACTACCCATGTTGGTCAGTCCTAATTTACTTCTTCACATCCTTGTAAAAATAAAAAAATGAAATGGGTGATCTCAGGTTCTCATTAATGATAACAATATAGTAGAAACTTTCATAAATAAGCATAAACAATTAAAGTAATGTATAAATCTAAACAATTTCAATTTAAACATATACATGAGAATAATATGGAAAAGATAAATCAAATATTTCCATTTACATATTCAAATTGATATTATAATATTTGAATAATCACATCTAAAATCAATAGAAAATTTATTAATGATGGAATGCATAATACCATAATTCGTAACCCCATAGTCAAGGCCTCATTCCAGGACTACAAATAATATTTTATCAAGGATTTGTGTGAAGAAACATGTTTGTCTCATTACAGTAACCGATTCATCTATGAGATATTGGTGGCTCCACCTTTCACTTACTATGTCCAATGCATTTCTAATATGAAAATGTTGAAATATAAAATAAACATTCATATTAAAACTTGCATACCAAATGTTAATACTTGAACCATAAAACATGAATGGTATAGAAATAAACCATCCACAGTCAAACATATAATAAATCATTTTATATAATATGGAAGATTTTATCATAACAAATCCACATAAAACAAGTGTAAAATCCAACAAATGATGTTGACATTGATGAAAGTAAAACAATTTGAGGGAAATATATCATTCAATTTTTAAATCATTTCAATGTCACAAAATTATATAAGAAATAATTTATTTTGAAAATTTTGATATAATATTGTAAGGGAAGTTTCAAATATGTAATAATGACAGAAAATAGATACAGTCATCGTATAAGTTAAAAAAATCATTACATAATTTTGTTGAAAAGGGTCGTAAATGACCTTGATTGGAAAACGACAGAATGATTCCATTTTTAACATTTTATAAAAAGTAAAAAATTGGTATAAATTAATTTATCCCGTAGTCTAGAAAACAGTAAAAATGTTCTTAAATATATTTTTTAGAAACACAGATGTTGACGATATAGAGGTCCTAGTAATTACTCATGTATGAAAAACCTCAAGTAATCAAGAGATAATAAAATTAACACTTACCCTGTAATTTTCCTTGATTGATGGAACATTAACCACCTATATAATAGTTAAATAATTGTTATTAAATTATAAAATAACCAAATACATAAATATGATATCATATATGATCTTCTAATATTTCATTATTAATAATATTACAGTACTATCATCGTTTGGGGTGTGAACTGATTCATTTTAATTTATGTGTATTGTAATATAAGTCATATTTGTTATGAAAAATATGTTTGTGATTCATATATAGAATGATATTATGTTCTTAAACAATATTATTAATCATAAAATGAAATTATTCTTGAATATTTTGTATTTGGAATGAATTTTATCACGTTCATGGAGACGGTAATATGTACATACGCACGAGCGACAATACAATTCAACTGATGCTGGAATCGTATGTAATTGGATTTTATATCATATATATTGAATCATTAACATTTTATATTTATAATTTACTTCAATAACACTCATTATTATACCCATACAAATAATTAAGTGCTCGAATAACAAACTACACCACAACTTGGAGATGCTAAGTCGTATGTACGCATGTATGTGAAATGTTACTCTTAGGATTGATAAAATAATGAATATGGTTGTACCATATTTATAATAACATTACAGTATGCATAAGGTACTAGGGTTATTATTTTGGTATGGAAAAAAAATAGTAAGTGGAAGAAGAAAATAACTTTCAAATAGGTGGTTAAATCGTTACCTCTTCTTTGGGTGTTTCTTTTTGATATGATCAAAAGGGATACTTATGATTGCTTTATGATCAAAAGAAGGACTATAGGATTAATTGAGGGTATTTGGGAAGATATTTGGGTAGTTTTAGGACGAGCTAAATGGCCTTTGTTGTGTGATTTTGAGAGAAGGCATTGTACCTTCTTATAAAAGAGGTGAGGGTCAAGTTTGGAAAAGATTGAACAATTATTTTATAAAATAATCATATTCAGATTATAATTGATCCAAAATAATTTATCTTGAGCCAATGGTGTGGATGGGTCTAAAAAATCCCATCCAATATATTTTATATAGGTTTAGGTCACCATGTTAACCTTATATTTTAGATTTAACACTTAGTTAAATAGTTTAACTTTTCCATGTCTTCTTGAATTATTATAATGAATGGTTAATAAACATTATATAAACATCCAAAAGCAACCAAAGTTTTTAATTATTAATATATATATCCTTATGTATTTACTTTGTCTAAAACATGTATTTTTAGAAATATTATATCAATTAAAAATTTAATATTTGTTTTAAAAACCCATTTCTATCAATTTTGACAGTATTGGGTATTTCGTTTTTGTGAAAGTCATAAAAACTTTATCACTTCGAAAAAAAATTATTTATCAACCCTAACATTTCATATTAACCTAAAAAATAGTTTAGTTAATCCAAATTCCAAATTATCATTTATTGGGATATTTATAATATCAATTATTATTATAATTCATCAAAAAGGTATTTACTGCATCACCATTATGTCATAAATAAATATAATTATTTAATGTCTAAAAATAATAATTAAAATACAATAATATAGGTAATATTGTTATCTTTCTAATGAATATTTATATTCTAATTTATATTATGAGTAACCCTACATTAATAAATTGTTTAGTTATTAAACATTTAATTAATCACTATTAACTAGTCTTTAAATAAAATAATAATAAATGACCTAATCTAATCCATTTAGACCAAAAGGATCATATTTTATTCATAATTATTATGTTGGTCTAAATACACTTATCCAATATAATTAAGACATGTTTTACGATGATAATAATATCATTTTTAACTTTTTAATCATAATATGAAAATTAATCTTGAATCGTTATGATGGGGAATGAATTTTATCACATTCACAGAGACGGTAATATGTGCGTACTCACGAGTGACAATACCATTCTATTGATGGTGGAATAGTATGTAATTTGATGATATATCTTTTATTAAAGATAATTATCACGTTATATTTATTATTTAAATCAATTATACTCATTGTTATACCTATCCAAATAATGATGTTTTTCAATAACGAACTACACCACGATGTGGAGACGGTAAGTCGTATATACGCACGTATAGTGATTTTCATTCATAGGATGAATAGAATAATGAATATGGTTATACCATTATTGTAATAAAATCATAGTATGCATAAGGTACTAGAGTTATTATTTTGGTATGGAAGCAACAAAGAAATAGGAAGTGGAAGAAGAAAATAACCTTGAAAGAGGTGGTGAAATTATTACCTCTTCTTCAGGTGTTACCTTTTGATTCAGACAAAAGGGATCCTTAAGTTGGATTTCTGATCAAATAATGTATTTTATGATTAATTGAGTGTAGTTGGGAGGATATTAGGGTTGGGGATTGATGAGCCATATGTCATTGGATGTGTGATTATGAGAGAAGGGGAAGTACCCTTTTATAGGAGAGGTGAGGGTCACTTTAGGAACATCTTAAAATATTATTTTTTTATACAATCAAATTCAGATTATAATGGCTCATAAATGATTTATATCGATGAAAATTATGGATTCGTAGAATACCTTTTGACCAATAGGTTTTATATAGGTTTATGTGACCATATTAATCTTCTCTTTTAGATTTAACTCTCAGTTAAATTGGTTACATTTTACTTTTTGTTCTGGTATTATTTTAAATAATGGTTAATTATCATACTATAAAAAAGACAATAGAACCAAAAGTGGTTTTTTATTAATATATATAACCTTATCTTTGTCCCTTGGCTGGTCCTTATATTTTTAGGAATATTTTATCAATTATAATATAGTATTTGTTTTAAAAACTCATTTATGAAAATTTTGACACTGTTTTTTATTTTGTTTCTGTGAAAGTCAAAAAAACATTATCGCTTAAAAAAATTTATTTATCAATTATAACATTTTAAATTAATCTATAAAATTAGTGTAATTCATCAAAATTATAAATTCACATTTATTTGGATATTTAAAATATCATTTATTTTAATCATTCATTAATAATGTAATTACTACATCATCATTGTTTCATAAATAAATTTAATTATTTGATGACTAAAAATTATAAATAATATTGAATTATGAAGGAAATATTTTATCTTTATAATGACCATTTATAGTCTAATTTTTATTATTTTTACCGTACATTAAAAATGGTTTAGTTATAAAACATGAAATTTAATACCTTTAAATCTTATTTAAATAAAATACTAATACATTTCCTAGTCTAATCCAAGTGGACTAACATTATCATATTTTATTCCTAAGGATTATTTTGGTCAAAAAAATTATCCAATAGAATTTTGACATGTCTTTTGTTAATTATAATATCATTTTTATCTTTAATTAATCTATTAAATTTTAATCGTGTTAAATAAAATTCAGAAGATACAATTTATCAAAAAAAAAATTTATTATTATGGAACCAAATTTTACATAATTATTTCAACCATTTCATTCATATTTTTTTATATAGTTCAAAAAAGTGGTAAAATAACATTTTATGAAAATTTAAAAATGTTCCAAGTTAGTTTGTGAAAGAAGTTAAAAAGTTCAATAAAATTTTATACATCTAATCTTATTATAAAATGACTCCAATGAATTAAATTGATATAATATAGGTATAATGATTCTAATTTGAAATAAATGAAATTTCCATAAAAGATATATTATTTAAATAAACAGGCAGTTTAAAACAATAATGTAGAGTATTTCACTATTCATCCAAAATTGAATGTTATCTGAAAAATACAATAACTCGCCATAAGATAATTTTGATATTCCAAATCCAAAAATTATTTCCATGTTAAAAAATAAAATTTATACAATTTCAATAAGTGGGTATTACTATTCATAACTGCTAGTTTGATTGGTCATGGTGTGTTAAAATTCCATGTTGTGTACAATGAAATCTATTGAATATTTCTAAGGGAAACATATCATGCAAACATGGGTTGTTATATTATCCCATCCTTCAAATAATTCCATCCTAGAAATGTCAAGAATATTTCTATATAAAAAGATTCGGGAGGTTCTTCATCATATTTTTCTCATGTTCCCACACTGCCTCCTCCATCTTATTGTTTCTCCATAGAACATTCACCATAAGATTCATCTGGTTCGTCAGGAATTGTTCTCTAGTATCAATAATCGTAAGATTATTTTCAGAGAATGAATGATTGGTTCGATGTTTTATTTCCTCATAGGGGAGTACATGTGTTAGGTCATCCATGTATATACTTAACCGTGATACATGGAACACATCATGAACATTGGTGTGACATGGTAGCATTACAAACAATAAGATACAACTCCAATTAATTCTAAAATATCGAAAGATTTTATGTACATTGGACTCAATTTACCCTTCTTACCGAAACATATAACACCCTTCCACGGAGATTCCTTCACAAAAACAAGATCACCAACTTGAAATTAAAAATCCTTCCTTCGGTTATTGATATAGCACTTTTGCCTACTTTGAGATACTTTTGATGTGGGTTTTAATAATCATCACATTTTCAATTGTTTCCTCAACAAGTTTTAAGACTACGATTTTTCATTCACCAACATCATCCCAACAAGTTGGCGTGTGCCATATTTTTTTGTATATCACCTCATATAGCACAATATGAATACTTGAAAGTAAGATATTGTTATAGGAAAATTATACTAGAGTTAAATACTGATCCCACATTCCTTAAATTTCATGTGAGAAAAATCTCAACATGTCTTTCTAGGGTTTGAATAGTTTGTTCTGATTTTCCATCAGTTTAAGGGTGTTAGGCAGTGCTCAAACGATGTTCAGTATCAAAGGCCTTTTGAAGTCTTTTCTTGAATCATGATATAAAACATGGATCACGATCAGAAACAATAGATAGGGGTACTCCATGAAGTCTTGAAACATCATTAATATATAGTCTTTCTAAACATTCAAGTGGAAAATCTTCTCTTATATCAAGAAAATGTGCTGACTTGGTAAGAGGATCAACAATGACCCGTATTGTATTATTTCCTCTTCGATTATTTGGTAGCCCCATTACAAATTCCATTGTAATATCATCCTATTTCAACTTAGGTATGGGAAGATGTTTCTTGACTCTTATAGGATGTTGTTTTTTAGCCTTCACATATTGACAATCCATACATCTAGAAACACAATCATCAATCTCCCTCTTCATGTTATCCCACAAAAAATGTTCATTCAAATCTCTATACATCATAGTGCTACTAGGATGTATTATGAAATTGGAGCTATGAGCATCATCCGATAGTTATCTTTTTAGATCAGGTATATCTGTAATAGAAAGTCTCTTCCCAAATTTCAAAATTCCGTAATCATATATGAATTAGATCAATCTCCCATTATTTAAACCTCTAATTTTCTATTGAAATAATGCATCATCAGTTTTAGGGAATTATATCCCTTCTATTAAATGTTTTTTAGAAACCAGTGGAAAAATTATTATTGTTTCACCTTCCATGATTATTCCAATTTTCATTTTTACATGATCCAAGAACATAGGATCCCCTTCAACTCACATCATGTTCAAAACTCCATGATCATTTTTTTCAAAGCATCTGCAACCTTAGTTTTCTTTCCCTGAGTGGTATTGTATAGTGAAATCCTAATCCTGGAGTAGTTCGAACCTTCTACATGACTTCATGTTGATTTTTTTGTGATAAAATGTACTTCTAACTTTTTTGATCGGTATATATATCACAATTTTCACCATATAGATAGTGTCTCCATATCTTCAAAGCAAAGATTACAGCTGTTAACTCAAGGCCATGAGTGGGATAGTTTTGTTAATGATTTCTTAGCTATCCTGATGCATAGGTAATATCATTATCATTCTGCATAAGGAAACAATCATGTCCATTATTTGAAGCATAACTATAAATAAAAAACCAATAATTCTTTGATTGTAGAGTAAATATAAAACAATTGACTAATATTATCATAAGTTTTTCTAATCATTCTTCACACTCTTCTATTAAAACAAATGTAACCCCTTTACGAGTGAGGTTGGTTATTGGGATTTCCAGTTGGAATCAATTCTGGGAAAATCGCCGATAATAACATGCTAAACCAATACTACGGTGTACCTCAGTTATACTAATCAGCGCTGGCCATTATTGTGTGGCTTTAGTCATAGATGAATCAATAGTGATTCCATCCTTAGAGGCAATTTGGCCATGAATGAAAATTTTTTCATGCCATAATTCACACTTGTTACGGATCTTATATAATTCATTTCTTCTGAGGGTTTCTAGAATATTACACAAGTGAATTTCATGATCTTATTATCATTTTGAGTATACCAAGATATCATCAATAAATATAACTAAAATGTATTAAATAAATTCATGAAAACTCCATTAATTTTATCCATTAAAATAGAGGGTTCATTAGTCATTCCCAAAGGCATTGTTGTAAACTAGTAATTCTTGAACCGGGTAAGAAATGCTTTTTTTTTTAAATTTCTTCCTTCATCACACACAACTGATGATATCCATTTCGAAGTTCAGTATTTTATAAATATTTATCTCCATGAAGTTGGTCAAGTAAAT
Source organism: Viscum album (assembly GCA_963277665.1). Lineage (NCBI taxonomy): Eukaryota > Viridiplantae > Streptophyta > Magnoliopsida > Santalales > Viscaceae > Viscum > Viscum album. The sequence goes on along the minus strand of OY728127.1, from coordinate 1,509,556,464 downwards.
CAACAATGTGAGTTAGGGGATACTTGTTTTATATTGTCATATCATTAATCTCCCTGTAGTCAATGCACATCCTCATAGATCCATCTTTCTTCTTAACAAAATGAACATTGTCTCCACATGGAGAAACACTAGGGAGAATAAGTCCTTTATTACTCATTCCTCCATTGGTTTCTTTAGTTTCTCTAATTTCACTATGGCCATTCTATAAAGGGTCTTCGATATGGGCCATGAACCAGGAATTAAATTAATGGAAAACTCAATCTCTAATTCTCAAGGATGTCTAAGAAAATCAACATTAAACACATCAACATATTATTGAACAATTGTTACAACCTCTATTTGAAAATTATTTTCCTCACCCATAGTTATTTCATTATCTTCCTCCGGAATAATTGTATTTAATAGAGCTTCTGGGGGTGGATCTAGATAAGAACCTAGTGATGAAATTTCTACTCTATAGATAAGGTACTCATTATCATCATTTAAAATTGTTACCTCATTCTTTTTAAAATTAATTTTTCCATGATGGCCTGAAATCCAATCTATTAAAATGATTATATCAAATTATATCAGTGGTAAGATGATTAGATCCGTAGATAAAGAACATTTATATACCTAATGGGGATAGATTCAGAAAACATTGTTGTAATGATACTTCTCTTAGGTGTTTATAATGACAACTCACTTGTCAAAAAAATTGAAAATATCTAATTTTCACAGAAAAATAGGAAGATATAAAATATGATATGATATTAAATTAATTAAATCATTGTCAAAACATGAGGAAACCATTAAATTACTATCCACCACATGATTCAGAGAATCAACCTCAGCTGTAAGGATCACAAAATGTTAGACTTTCTCCCGAAGTAATTTCTACTGTATGTTTCCTTGATACTTAGGACATTTGTTTTCCTAATTCTTGATTTTTCTTAAATAGTAGCATTCAACATTGACGACCTCTTTCTTTCCCTTGAAATCACATGCTTGATGAACTTTTTCACCATGCATGTAACAAACTCCCATTCACTTTAGGAAAGTACCAGGGTATTTTTCCCACATTTACCATAGGATGGATATTCATTTTTTCCCTTCTTCCCCTTATTTCCTTTTCAAGAGTGTTTAGTATATCCCTTCTTCTATTTCATTGTTTTTAATTCTTAAGACATATAGAATTACTTTCATGTCTTGATATTACATGACACAATATCATTGTATGATGATAAGTATTTTGACACTAATTCTCAACATATAAATGGTATTAACCCATCAAGGAATTGAGAAATCTTACTCCTTGGGTAACACAAATATTCAGATACATGCCTTGTTATTCTTGAAATGTTAGCCTCGTACATGGCGACATTATCATCCACATTTTTCCACAGATTCAGAAATTTACATTCCATATCCGCCTGATGGTCATGATGAACGTAATTTTTTATGATAATATAATCAGACTCCCTCCCATCAATATTTTACACTTCATCATCCTCATTTGGGTTTTGAATTAAAGACCACCATTGATATGATTCTCCGGTGATGAGAAAAACTACCATGATAACATTTTACATTTTGCAACACCCAAAGCATGGAATATTTTTTTCTATAGAACTTGACCATTTATCACCTAAAAATGGATTTGAAGTACCATTGAATGTTGGTGGTTTTTTCCTCATGAAGCGGTATAACATTGATCATCCGCATTGTGGATCATGGTGCTTCATACGGGTAAGGATATTATTCATAACCTGAGTTAGTTATCCCAGTATAGAGATAATATGATTAACACTAGTTGCATCACCATCTCGACTATAATTATATTGAGTAGGTGGGAAATCTTAATATGGATTACGTGCATTATTATGGTTTCCATTCCTTCCACCAGGCACCATTTCTAAATAATGACATATACGAGATTAGATTATGAATCACAATAGAAAATTCCAAACATGTAAAACACTTAAAATAAATTGAATAGTTTATGGATATGATCCATAATTAAAAAAATCATTAAGGAGGTACATGCTCATAAATCCATCATAATGGTTTTTAAAGAAAATGTGAATTATCCTAAGAATATCCCCCAAGAGTGTTGTAACCAAGAGTGCATCAAGGCCCATTATCATGTACCAGGATACCCAGGGTCATTCCAGAAACTCCATGTCATAGATTTCACTCCTAGGTACATCTGTGCTAGAGCCTCCTCTAATAGCTCATATCAAGATATGGATTTATTTCATGGAAAATACACAAAATATCTATATTACAAAATTCTAGGATGTTATTCTATACTAATCCTCAAAGTCTATCTCAGGGTAATGTTCTGTAATTAGAATTTTTATAAATCTAGCATCCAAGGTTTTTACTATACATTCTCTGATACCAACTGTAATTCTCTAATGCCAGTTACCCAATGTGAGTCTATTATTACATAAAATTGTCATGATACAAGGAATCGTGTCCCAAAGACCGATCAGTTTAGTAGCCTTAGAAGTACTAGATACATATGTAAAGACCCGTAAATTTCAAGGAAATATTTTTCTTAATTTTCTTTTGAATTTTACAAGAATGCAATTTCTGACGGCACCTGATTCCGAGGCCCGGTGTGCCCGGAATAATTTTCCGAAGTTTGGCTTGGGTACGTTTAGTGAACGAATGGGCGAGTTTTTCTAACTTTTGAACTGGTTCTCGGAATCGAATTCTGAGGGCACCGATGGAATCACAGCACCGGTATTTTCTTAGAAACGCCTCCTCCGAAGTTGCGTTTGCTCAGGTGTGGTTTTTAAATTTTTGGGGTTAAGTTAAGAAATAAAATAAAGTGGTGCGAAAACTTTATTTTTATTTCACTTAAAGACACTTAAAATCCACTTAAATCCACTTGAGCTAAGTTGAAGCGGATAGGGTTCAATCCAAAATATCCTACCCTCTTGGAAGGATATTTGTGAGGTGGGGCCCACACGAGCCCCGCCGGTTTTTCCTCTAAGTAACGCACCCGCGAAAACTCCTCATTAATGAAAGTAAACTGGGGTGTTTTCTGAAACTCTTAAACGCTTCTATTAAATGGACAATTAAGTCGTTACCATTAATTCACCAAATTAATGGTTCGTTTCTTAACATGTTTTCAAACTTTTGGCATAATAATAAAATAAGACCAAAACCATTTTTCTTTTGTTGAAGGGTTGATTGTTGAGAGGATTTGGAAAATTTGTACCTTCATTCCCCTTCATGAAGAACGTGAAGAACGTGAAGAACGTGAAGAACGTCGAACCCTCTGAGATTGACGACGCGACGCCGTGTTCTGCGAAGCCGACGATTCCCCTTCCATGATGCTTCTTCCGCGACGTTCTTCCCCGCAACAATCTCCGATCATCAACTGCTTGAGGTAGGAGATTACAGATCTTTTAAATTTCCTTAGTGGATTTTATCCTTAACATGGATTTAATTCGTGAAATTAAATCCGTGTGTTTTCTTTAACCCTCGGAGATCGTCGACGCGATGCCCTTCCGCGACGGTGTGACGCACTTCCGCGACCCGATGATCCTCTTCTTCCATGACGGTCAATTCCGCGAAGATCTCTCGTCCGACGATAGCAACGAGGTATGGGTTTTATTTGAGAATAATATTTATTCCCATGGTTGTTTCTTCCAAAACAAAGAGCCAGATCTAAGTTCAATTTTAATTTCTTAAAATTGTGCCTTGTTAAGTTATTTCATGGGTTGATTGTCATTCCCAATTGTTATCACCTAACGCGGAGGGTGCGGGCCAAAAAAACACGGCCCAACAACCCTCCGCAGTTTTTCGTTGATGCGCGGATTGGCGGGCGACAACAAACGGGGCCGGAAGTTAATTTTTAAGGCTTTGTAGTGAGGAACGAGTCCCGGGACCAGCACTGGCGAAGACCACGTGCAAATCGGACCACCGGAGCGCGTCCGATGGTCCGTGGAAGCCCCCGCGGCGCGCCGCTGGGAAGACCCACCGCGGCTGAAGCCGCGGCCGTGTGAGACCACGGAGGAAGGAAATGTCCTTGCCACGTGCATTGGCTAGAGTTTCCCCCCCCCCCCCCCACATGGGGCCGCAGAATCATCAAGGGGGCGGCGCCCCCTTGCACCCGCTCGGCCGTTACGGCAGATCCGCCAGGCGACCGGGCCGCGCCCACGCCGGCCGGTCTGGGTCACGCCCAGGCTGGGCCGGGCCACCCCAGCCGGGCCAGTCCATGCCGGTCGGGTCGGACCTGGACCCGGGTCGGGTCGACCCAGTGGGGTGGGGCCGGGTCGGTCCGGGCCCATACTCCCCCTTTTCGGACCTTTTTGGTATTTTTCTCATAACTTGAGCTACATGCCTCTGAACGACTCGCCGTCAGCGGCGATGCGATACTTCGATCGAGAAGGTCGTTTCAGTATATCACACTCAAGGTTTCGGTATAATTTTGGTTCAGCCGGGTTGGTTCGTACACGAAACCAACCGGGCCATCGAAGCGGAAACATTCATATCATGAGCTTCGGACATCAGATTGACCTGCCGTAGACTTGGTTGGATTCCTCTAAGTGAGACAGATCTTTTGGCATAGTCCGCCCAAGGTTTGGACGTAGGTGGAGTACGGTCGGGTTGGCTTTGCTTTAAAAACCAACCGGGCCCCTAGGATGAAAAAGCCAATAACTCTCAGACCGAGCGCCCGATTGACGCGCCGTCTGCGACGTTGAGTTCCGGTTGATGATACAGAACATTTGGATACATAAAATCTGGACTATGTGTCATTTGATGTATCAGACTCTTGGCTCGTGGAGCGGACCCTCCCGAAAGAGCTTGCTGTGTGCGGGAACCCTAGTGCTGGCTGCGACTGCGACGACGACGACTATACAGAGATCCTCAGTGGATTCGACGATGACTAAAACACTCAGTGATCCGTTGTGTGTCAGTGATACAGATCCTATGTGGGTCAGCGCCCAGCGGTCTTGTGTGGTCCAGCGCCTACAGATCCTGTGTGTGTCTGATCCTATGTGGGTCTTTGCGGGGGTTAGTTACCTATCGATCATGTGTGGGTCAGATCCTTTGTGGGTCATTGCGGAGATTAGTTACATATCGATCCTGTGTGGGTCAGATCATTTGTGGGTCATTGCGGGGGTTAGTACCTATCAATCCTTTGTGGGTCCGACGACTTAGATGAATCAGTGGAAATACCTGATCATCTCTATCGTCTTACAATGAAGTATACCTGTGTGAGCTGAATCCTGTTGTACTTTCCTATGTGGACTGTGTTGTGCTATCCTGTGTGGATTTACATTTTTCTTTCCTGTGTGGACTAGGCTGTACTTGAGTTCGGATGTTGGATCCGAAAGAGAATTGAAGACTTATTTATATGTATGGTCATATACCTAAGCAGTGTCAAATGTTACTTCGTGATTGAATCTTTCCTTTGTGGTTTTTCCATTATGTATTCTGGGAGACCATTGGGGGTCTCGGGGTCCCTACTGAGTATCTTATACTAACCCATACACGGGCTATGCCCGCACTACGTTGTGTTGGTTGCAGACGACGGACAGCGCTGATCGTGGTTGAGGCTTGCGGAGCAGGACGGTACCTGGAGGTGGACCACTGGACGGGACGTACTCTGAGCAGTTGGCTGGACCCGAGGAGCAGTGGAGGCTGTCTGTACACACCCTTTAGGTGGTATTTCCAGTGGAAAGCTCGACGTTGAGACATTAACTTTCAGTTGTTGTTTTCCCTTTTCAGTTGTACATTACTTTCAGTTTGGGTTTGTATACTGGCCCACAAACTTTTCTGCACATATTGTTGTACCAGTTTTTACATAGTGTTTACCTCTTCCCCTTGCTTACTATGTGGTTCTTGTTTACTTTACAAAGGCAATTCTTTCCCTTTTTACCAGGATTTACGCCTTGGTGCTAGTCCCCAGCCCCTGGCCAATGGAAGGCGGGCTTTGGGTAGTCACGGCACGGGCCCCGAGGACGGGTCGTGACAAATTGGTATCAGAGCAGTTCGATTCTACCGCAGACTCTGATCTTTTTCGATGTGAAGCAATAGTGTTTAGCGTATTGGGTGTGGTTATCAGTCTAGGGAGTCCAGTGTTGGTGTGGCGGCCGACGTATCCATACACCAGGACCCTGACTTCTGATTTCCGACTTAATGCACGAAAACATTGATTGCGTGTGTGTTACAAGTTTTATTTGTGATTACTTTATTTTAGCTCACCAGGTATACTGTTCTGACCGTGGCACACCTGTTTCTTTTCAGGATGGCCCCACGATGGCAGCCTGCTAGGGTTCCGATATTTGAGTGTGACGACAGCCCGTCGAGCGACGAGGACTCGGTATATGGCCCTTTGACAGCACATGCACCGGCGGTACCTCCACCCGCCGAGCCACCGATGCTTCCAGCCCCAGCCGCTGACGATGCACATTTCCTTAGAGAACTGCATGAGTTCCAGCGCCTGCGACCACCCAGGTTCCATGGGGAGATGGACCCCCAGGCAGCCGAGGACTGGCTGGAGGTAGTGGTGCGCGTTTTCCGGTTAGTGAGGACACCAGCAGACCTCATGGTGATTCTCACAGCGAGCCTACTGCACGCAGCAGCGGGCCGATGGTGGAGCTTGATGGTATAAGTTCATGATGAGGTATCTCTTCTCTGGACATACGTTGAGGGCCTCTTCCACTCAGAGTTCGCCCCGGCCACCGTACGTGCGGTACACATCCAGGAGCATCTTCATCTGCGGCAGGGAAGCTTGACGGTCGCCCAGTACTCGGCGAGATTTACCAATATCTCTTGTTACTCGACCGACATGGTATGAGGCCCATTATTCCGGGCCCGAACCTTTGAGTAGAGATTGAGACATGAGATCAGGGCATCGCTGATCTCCCTCAGCATTCCGACTCGGGCAGGAGTACTGGAGCGAGCCCTTTTGATCGAGAGATTTCTTGCTGAGACTTCTACAGTGGCGAGACCTACCACAGGGCGGCATGTAGCAAAGTCTTCTGTGACAGGCAGTCAACAGATGACTCAGGGGTTCAGGAAGACCAGACCCTCATGTAGACGACCTCAGGACACTCGCTCAGTAGTGCAGGGCATACAGCATGGAGCCAGTCTTTTGAGAGGCAGGCAGTGCTACACATGCGGCGGGCATGGCCACATGGCTCGTGAATGCCCGACCCACCGTGCTAAGGAGAAACAGACAGTTGAGGGGCCACCCAGGCAGAGGTAGATGGTCGACCGAGGTGGTCCGCAGGGAGGAGGCGGACGAGGCAGAGGAACTGGCCGAGCAGCAGGTGGTGGGTGACACTTTGAGGCTCTACCACCACCACCACCAGGAGGTCCACCCCGGCCACATGGAGCTGTCGGGCAGAGATAGGCACAGCTCCAGGCAGCGGAGGCCTACGACCACGGCGTTCCCGAGATGATTCGAGGTACTATCTGTGTCTATTCCACCTTTTCTATAGTTCTTATAGACACAGGAGCGAGTCACTCTTTTATAGCCTCTTCCCTTGTTCGATGCTCGGAGATTCGGACAGAGTCGTTGGCTCGATCCTTACGGCTAAAGACTCCTACGGGAGAAGACTCGACGATTACGCACTGGTGCCGGCAGTGTGAGCTAACTCTAGGAGGTGAGAACTTTAGCTGGGATCTTCTTGTAGCGGCGTCGAGGCCTTATGAAGTCATCTTGGGCATGGATTGGTTATCTACAGTCCATGCACATATTGACTATATTAGGCGCAAGGTGCGATGTGTACGCACCTACGGGAGCGGTTTCACCTTCACCGGCGAGAAGGGAGACTTCGCAGCACAGGATGGACTTCCGCAGAGGAGAGGACATCCCATAACTCATCAGTTGGCTAGCCTCATCCTAGGAGCAGTTGACGTGCTGAGTCCTAGTTTTCCTGCATTGGTGGATCAGTATGCGGACGTCGTTCCTGACGACGTTCCAGGGCTACCTCCTCGCAGAGAGGTAGACTTTTAAATTGACATGTACCCCGGGAAAGCTCCGATATCGACTCCAGCATATCGGATAGACCCCGTTGAGATTTGAGAGCTACGGGTATAGTTGGAGGACTTGCTGGGCAAGGGATTCATCCGACCTAGTGTTTCACCCTGGTCTTCCTCAATATTGTTTGCCAAGAAGGCGGACAGGAGCTTGAGACTTTGTGTCGACTATCGTCGCCTGAACCAGGTGACAGTGAGGAACAAGTATCCGCTTCCGAGGATTGATGACCTCTTTGATCAGCTCAAGGGAGCACGGTGGTTCTCGAAGATAGACCTCAGGTCAGGCTATCACCAGCTCAGAGTTCAGGACGAGGATGTGCAGAAGACGGCCTTCAGATGTCGGTATGGCCACTATGAGTTCTTGGATATGCCATTTGGCGTAACCAATGCTCCAACAGTGTTCATGGGCCTCATGAACAGGATCTTTCAGCCATACCTCGATTGATTTGTCGTGGTCTTCATCGATGACATTTTGATTTACTCGATGACTGAGGAGGAGCACGCCTAACACTTGAGAGTTGTTCTAGACACACTCTAAGAGCACCAGCTTTATGGTAAGCCTTGAAGTGTCAGTTCTGGAAGCGTGAGGTCCACTTCTTGGGGCACGTCATCTCTGAGGCGGGAGTTGCAGTTGATCCTGCGAAGATCGAGGCAGTGCTAGCTTGGGAGCCACCCAAGAGCGTGATGGAGGTGCGGAGTTTCATGGGACTATCTAGATACTATCAGAGATTTGTGCCAGACTTCTCCAGAGTTGTGGCACCACTCTCATCTCTTACGAAGAAGGGGAAACCCTTTGTGTGGTCATACAGATTTCATCAAAGCTTCCAGGAGATGAGGCAGAGATTGACCAACGCACCTATCTTAATGTTTCCTGAGGAGGGAGTAGGGTACATAGTCTACTAGGATGCATTAGGGACCAGACTCGGATTTGTCCTGATACAGGAGCGGGTAGTGATCTCCAATGGATCACGTCAGATGAGGCCGCATGAGCAGAACTATGCTACCCATGACCTAGAGTTAGCAGCAGTGGTCTTCCCTCTGAAGACATGGCGACACTATCTGATGGGAGAGCACTTTACAGTCTTTTCTGACCATCAGAGTCTCATGTACATCTTCTCTCAGAAGAACCTGAACCAGAGACAGTGGCTATGGCTCGAGTTCCTCCAGGACTATGACTTTGAGATAGTCTATACTCCTGGGAAGGGGAATGTAGTAGCCGATGATCTCAGCAGGAGGACGGGCATTCAGCTACTCAGGGAGGCGACAGAGCAGCTAGCCGCTTCGCGGATATCCTTCGTGGATAGGGATGGATAAACCTTCCTTCAGTCACTCACAATCACTCCTCCACTACTGCAGCGGGTCAGAGATGCACAACTTGGGGATGCTAACTGTGAGATGTGGTGTGCACAGATATCATCAGGACAGGCACTTGATGGTTTCTCCTTTGGAGTAGAGCACAACATCCTTTTCAGAGGACGTACCTTGGTTCCAGTTTCATTACAGGAGGAGGTGCTGAGAGAGTTTCACACTTCTCCTTTGGCGGTATATCCTAGAGTGGTGAAGATGTACCAGAATCTCCGATGACAGCACTGGTGGCCAGGCATGAAGAAGGCTATGGCAGAGTTCGTTTCACGATGCCTCACCTGCGATTAGGTGAATGTAGAGCATCAGGTACCAGCAGGCTTGGTACAGCCTTTGGAGGTCCCAAAGTAGAAGTGGGATGGGATATCTATGGAATTCGTGACTGGACTTCCACGCACTTCCAGAGGTCATGACTCCATCTGGGTGATTTTCGACCGACTCACCAAGTCGGCTCACTTATTAACCATCAAAGAGAAGGGATCAGTGGAGAGCATGGGGCATATCTATGTTCAGGAGATTGTACGACTTCACGGTGTGCTATCATCTAACGTCTCTGATCGAGATGATCGCTTTACTGCCCGGTTTAGAAGGGGTTGCATGAGGCGTTCGGGACGTAGCTACGTCTGAGCACTGCCTTTCACCCTAAGACGGATGGTCAGACGGAGAGGACCATTCAGACTCTCGAGGACCTGCTCCACGCATGTGTCCTCGACTTTGGTCGCATCTGGGAGGACCACCTACCCTTGGTGGAGTTCGCGTACAAAAACAGGTACCACTCCACCATCGGGATGGCACCGTAGAAGGCGTTGTATGGACGACCTTTCAGATCTCCTTTGTTCTGGACAGACCCTGGGGAGTCAGCACATGTGGGACCAGAGATGGTCTGGGCCATGATAGAGAAGATCCAGGTCATCCAGGAGCGGATGAGGACAGCTAAGAGTTGGCATAAGTCTTACGCAGACAGGATGTGGAGGCCACTAGAGTTCGAGGATGGAGACCACGTTTTCTTGCGTGTCTCACCTCGACGTGGTTTGCGGATATTTGGACGAGGCGGAAAGTTGTCTCCATGCTTCATCGGACTATTTAAGGTCCTCAGCAGGATTGGAAAGGTGGCTTATTGCATGGCTCTACCACCTCAGTTGCACCGGGTACACGATGTCTTCCACGTATCTCAGCTGAGGAGATATGTGCATGACCCGACGCATTTCATTGACCATGGGGAGCTGGACATTGATGATGGGGAGACTATTTCGGAGGTCCCAATGGAGATCGAGGGTCGACAGGAGCGGGTCCTACGTGGACGGTCAATTCCTCTAGTGCACATCAGATGGTAGCATAGGATCCTCCAGGAGAGTAGTTGGGAGCGGGAGGCTCAGATGCGTGCTCAGTACCAACTTTTGTTTCGCTAGTTTATGATGTATCTTTACGGGGACGTAAAGCCCTGAGGTGGCAGTGATGTAAAGACCCGTAAATTTCAAGGAAATTTTTTTATTAATTTTCTTTGGAATTTTACATGAGCGCAATTTCTGACAGCACCTGATTCTGAGGCCCGTTGTTCCCGGAATCATTTTCCAAAGTTTGGCTCGGATACTTTCAGTGAACGAACGTGCATGTATTTCTAACTTTTGAACCAGTTCTTGGAATCGAATTCCGAGGGCACCAATGGAATCGAATCGCCAGTATTTTCTTAGAAACACCCCTTCCGGAGTTCCATTTTCTCGGGTGTGGTTTTTAAAATTTTTGGCGATAAGTTATGAAATAAAATAAAGTGGTGCGACAACTTTATATTTATTTCACTTAATGCCACATAAAATCTACTTAAAGTCACTTGAGATAAGTTGAAGTAGATAGGGTGCAATCCAAAATATCCTACCCTCTTGGTAAGATATTTGTGAGTTGGGGCCCGCATGAGCCCCACCATTTCTTTTCCTCTAAGTAACGCACCGGCGAAAACTCCTCAGTAATGAAAGTCAACTGGGACATTTTCTAAAACTCTTAAACACTCCTATTAAATGGACAGTTAAGTCATTACCATTAATTCACCGAATTAATGGTTCATTTCATAACATGTTTTCAAACTGTTGTCATAATAATAAAATAAGACCAACACATTTTTTTCATTTGTTGACGGGTTGATTGTTGAGAGGATTTGGAGAATCTGTACCTTCATTCCCCTTCGCGAAGAATGCGAAGAACACGAAGAACGCAAAGAACTCCAAGAACATGAAGAATGCGAAGAACGCCGAACCCTCGGAAATTGATGACGCGACGCCGTGTTCCGCGACGCCGACGATTCTCCTTCCACGACGCTTCTTCTGCGACGTTCTTCCCTGCAACAATCTCCGATCATCAACTGCTTGAGGTAGGAGATTACAGTTCTTTTAAATTTCCTTAGTGGATTTTATCCTTAACATGGATTTAATTTGTGAAATTAAATCCATGTGTTTTCTTTAACCCTTGAAGATCGTCGACACGACGCCCTTCCGCGACGGCACGACGCCCTTCCGCGACGCGGCGATCCTCTTCTTCCGCGACGGTCAATTCTGTGAAGAACTCTTGTCCGACGACAGCTACGAGGTAGGGGTATGTTTTGAGAATAATATTTATTCCAATGGTTGTTTCTTCCAAAACAAGAGCCGGATCAAAGTTCAATTTTAATTTTTTATAATTGTGCCTTGTTATATTTTTCATGGGTTGATTGTTATTCCCAATTGTTATCACCTAACGCGGAGGGTGCGGGGAAAACAAACATGTCCCGACAACCCTCCGCAGTTTTTCGTTGATGCACGGATTGGCGGGCGACGACAAATGGGGACGCAAGTTAATTTTTATGGCATTCTTGTGATGAACGAGTCCCGGGATGAACACTGGTGAAGACCGCGCGCAAATCGGACCACCGGAGCGCGTCCGGTGGTCCGAAGAAGCCCCCGCCGGCGCCCGGCGCATCGTCTGGAATACCCGCCGCGGCTGAAGCGGCGGTGGTGCTGCCAGGTCCCGCGGTCGTGCGGGACCACGGAGGAAGGACATGGCCTTTCCACGTCCGTTGAAGAGAGATTCCCCCCCTCCAACGCGGGGCCGCGAAATCATCAAGGGGGGCAGTGCCCCCTTACTCCCGCTCGGCCGTTACGGCCAAGGCGCCAGGCGACCGGGCCTCACTCGCGCCGGACGGGCCTTGTCATGTCCAGGCCAGGCCGGGCCACCCCGGCCGAACCGGGCCATGCCGACCGGGTCGGACCCGGACCCGGGTCCGGTCGACCGAGGGTGGTTGGGCCGGGTTGGTCCGGGCCCATACCCCCCGTTTTCGGACATTTTCGGTCTTTTGCTCATAACATGAGCAACGGCCCTCCGAACGACGCGCCGTAAGTGGCAATGCGATCCTTGGATCGAGACGTTTGTTTCAGTATATCACACTCAAGGTTTCAGAATACTTTGGGTTTGGCCGGGTTGGTTCGTAAACGAAACCAATCGGGCCCTTGAAGCGGAAACACTCATATCTTGAGATCCGGACGTCCGATTGACGTGCCGTCGACTTGGTTGGATTACACTAAGTGAGAAAGGTCTTTTGGCATACTCCGCCCGAGGTTTGGATGTAGGTGGAGTATGGTCAGGTTGGTTTTTCCTAAAAAATCAACCGGGCCCCTGTGACGAAAAAGCCAATAACTCTCAGACCGGGCGTCCGATTGACGCGACGTCTGCGACGTTGAGTTCTTGTTGATGATACGGAACTTTTGGATACATCAACTTTGGACTATGTGTCAGTTTATTTATCAGCTTCTCGGCTCGTGGAGCGGTCCCTCCCGAACGATCTTGCTGTGTGCGGGAACCGTAGTGCTGGCTGCGACTGTGACGACGACGCCTGTGCAGAGATCCTCAGTGGATTTGACGACGACTGTGCAGAGATCCTCAGTGGATTCGACGACGACTACATCACTCAACGATCCTTTGTGGGTTAGTGCTACATATCCTGTGTGGGTCCGATCTTGTGTGGGTCAGCACTCATCGGTCCTGTGTGGGCCAGCGCCTACAGATCTTGTGTGGGTCCGATCCTGTGAGGGTCTTTGCGGGGTTTAGTTACCTATCGATCCTGTGTGGGTCAGATCCTTTGTGGGTCATTGTGTGGGTTAGTTACCTATCGATACTGTGTGGGTCATATCCTTTGTGGGTCATTGCGGGGGTTAGTACCTATCGATCCTTTGTGGGTCTGACGACTTAGATGAATCAGTGGCAATACCTGATCATCTCTATCGTCTTACAATGAAGTATACCTGTGTGAGCTGAATCCTGTTCTTCTTTCCTATGTGGACTGTGTTGTGCTATTCTGTGTGGATTTATGTTTTTCATTCCTGTGTGGACTGGGCTGTACTTGAGTTCGGATGTTGGAGCCGAATGATAATTGAAGACTTAGGTATATGTATGGGCATATACCTAAGTAGTGTCGAATGTTACTTCGTGATTGTATCTTTCCTTTGTGGTTTATCCTTTATGGATTTTGGGAGACCTTCGGGGATCTCAGGGTCCCTACTGAGTAGCTTATAATCACACATGCACTGGCTATGCCCACACTACTTTGTGTTGGTTATAGACGATGGACATTGCTGATCGTGGTTGAGGCTTGCGGAGTAGGACGATACCTGGAGGTGGACCACTGGGCGGGACGTACTCGGAGCGGTCGGCTGGACCCGAGGAGTAGTGGAGGCTATCTGTACCCACCCTTCAGGTGGGATTTCCAGTGGACAGCTCGACGTTGCGGCTTTACCTTTCAGTTGCTGTTTTCCTTTTTCATTTGTACTTTACTTTCAGTTTGGGTTTGTATACTGGTCCACTTACTTTTCTGCACATACTGTTGTTCCAGTTTTTACTTAGTTTTTACCTCTTCCGCTTTCTTACTCTGTGGTGCTTGTTTACTTTACAAAGGCAATGCCTTCCCTTTGTACCGGGATTTACACCTTGGTGCTAGTCGCCAGCCCCTGGCCTATAGAAGGCGGGCTTGGGGTAGTCAAGGCACGGGCCCCGAGGACGGGTCGTGACAACATACATAATTTTAAAATACATCTTAAAATAAAAAAACAACATAGTTTCTATTTATAACACAATCATCTACCTTAGAATAACCCTATCGGTGAGTCATAATTTACTTCTTCCTATCCAATGAAAAATAAAACATAGAAAGGGGTGATCTTAGGTTCTCAGTAAGGATAACAATATAAAAAAACATTCAAAAAAAATCATAAACATTTAAGGAAATGTTTAAGACTAAAATACAATCATTTTAAACATATACATAATATTAATATGGAAAAGATAAATCAAATAATTCCATTTACATATTCCCATTGATATTCTATTAGATGAATAATCAAATCTAATATCAATTGAAACTTTCATAATAATGGAATTCATAATGACAGACTTCATAACCCCATAGTCAAGGCCTCATACCATGAATACAAATTATATTTTATCAAGGCCCTATGCTGAGACACTAGTTTTTCTCATGAGACCTACTGATGCATCAGGAGCTATATCATTCTCTACCTGTAGTTTACTAAGTCCAATGCATTCTTCTTTTGTATAGGTTGAAACATAAAAAAATCATTCGTATTAAAACTTGCATAGAAAATGTTAGAACTTCAACCATAAACTGTTAATGGAATAAAAATAAAAAATGAACAGTAAAACATATCACAAAACCTTCCATACAATATTGAAGATTGTATCCTAATAAATCATCTCCAAACATGTGTAAAATCCATTAAAGGATGTTGACATAGATGAAAGAAAAACATTTTGAGAGAAATATCTCATTCTATTTTGAAATAATTAAATAGTCACATAATTATAAAAGAAGTCATTAATTATGAAAATATTTTTATAATATTGTAAGGGAAGTTTCGAAGATTTTATAACGACAGAAAATATCTACACTCACTGTATATGTTAAAAAACATTCATCCCTAAATTTTGTTGAA
This sequence comes from Viscum album, assembly GCA_963277665.1. Lineage (NCBI taxonomy): Eukaryota > Viridiplantae > Streptophyta > Magnoliopsida > Santalales > Viscaceae > Viscum > Viscum album. Next base: position 1,509,541,144 of record OY728127.1, on the reverse strand, counting down.
AAGTGCCGTAAAGGAAATTATTTGGAAAATGATGGAATGATTCTTTTATTTGCATTTCATAAAATTTAAAACAATTGTATAAATGAATTTAACCCATATTATATGAAATAGTAAAAATGTTTTGAAAGAAATTTGTAAGAAACAATGATGTGGATGATAAAGAGGTCCTAATAAAAACTCATGTATAAACAAAATCAGATAATAAAGAGACTATAAAATTAACCCTTAACTTATACATTTCCTAGACCGAGGGTACATTAACCACATTTATAATAATTAATTCATTTTAATTAAATAATACAAGAACCACATACATAAATATGATATTATATATGATCTTCTATTATTTATTTGTTAATAAAATTTCAGTAGTATCATCGTTTTGGGGGTTAACTAATTCATTTTCCTTTTTATATTTTGTTATGTACAACATGTTTTTTATGGGCATGATGTATTTGATTCATATCTAGAATTAAATTAAGTTCCAAAAAAATATTTTAAATCATAAAATATAAATTATTCTTGAATGGTTATGATGGGGAATTAATTTCATCACATTCGTGGAGAATGTAATCCATACAAACGCATGAGCTACAATACAATTATGTTGATGGTGAAATCTTCTCTAAATAGAGAGTATATCTTATATACAGAATCATTAACATGTTATATTTATTATTTACATTAATTATAAACATTATTATATTCATCCAAATAATGAAGTCATTGAATAACAAACGACACCACGACATGGAGTCAGTAAGTTATATGTATGCACGTATAGTGACTTTTCAATCATAGGATGGATAGAATAATGAATATGTTATAACCGTAATTATAATAACATCTCAGTATTTATAAGTTACATGATTTTTTTGGTATGGTTCCAACAACGAAAGATGTTGTTGAAGAAGAAAAGAACATTGAAAGAGGTGGTGAAATTATTACATCTTCTTCGGGTGTTTCCTTTTGATTTATCAAAATGGATTCCTAGGATGTCTTTCTAATCAATGGAATGAAACTAGGATTAATTTAGTGTATTTGGTATGATATTTTAGTAGTGGTTCGCTGAACCCAACGTCCTAGGAGGTGTGATTTTGAGAGAAGGGGAAATACACTTTTATAAGTGAGGTGAGGGTCTTTTTAGGAAAATATTAAAAAATTATTTTATTATACAATCAGATTAAATTTATAATGGCACAAAAAATTATTTATATCGAATAAAAGGTGTGTATGGGATGAAAATATCCCAAAAAAATTGGTTTTATACGGGTTTAGGTTACCATTTTAACTTATCTTTTTTATTTAACTCTTAGTTAAATAGTTAAACTTTTACCACGTATTCTTGAATTAATATAATAAATAATTAATAAAAATAATACAATAACAAAAGAGAAACCAACTGTTCAGTTTCTAATATATATATCCTTATCTATGTCATTTTTCCAATCCATTGATTTTTAGAAATATTATATCAATTAGTAAAATAATATTTGTTTAAAAACTCATTTATGTCAGTTTTGACTATATTTGGTATTTTGTATTTGTGAATGTCCTAAAAACTTTATCAGTTTGAAAATAAATTTATTTAACAACCATAAGATTTCACATTAACCTATAAAATCAGTTTAATTCATCAAAATTAATAGCATATATTTATTTGGATATTTATAATGTAAATTATTTTAATAATTCATTAATAAGGTTATTAATGCATCATTAGTGTATCATAAATAAATTTAATTATTTAATATAAAAATATTGTAAATAAAATACAATAATGAAGTAAAAACTATTATATTTCTAATGAATATTTATAGTTTAATTTACCTATTGTACAACCCTATATCAAAAATGGTTTAGTTATTAAACTTTGAATTATACTCTTTTAACTCTTCTTTAAATAAAATAATTATAAATGTCCTAATCTAATCCACGTGGACCAAAATGATCATATTTTATTCATAAGGTTGATTTTACTCAAAATATAGTAATCCAATAGAATTAGGGAATTTGTTTGTGTAATAATAATATCAATTTTACCTTTTTAATCATAAAATTAAAATTATTCTTGAATGGTTATGACGGGGAATGAATTCCATCATGTTCATTTAGACGGTAATCCTTGTATACACACAAGAGAATATACCATTAAATTGATTGTATAATTGATGAAATTGGATGTTATATCATATATAAAAAATTATTAACATGTTATATTTATTGTTTACATCAATTATACTCCTTATAATACTCATCCAAATAATGAACTGTTTGAATAACAAACTAGACCACTACGTGGAGACGGTAAGCTGTACGTACACATCAATTGTTACATGACATTCATAGAATGGATATAATAATGAATATGTTTGTAACATATTTATAATAACATTATATTATTTATAAGGTAATAGATTTATTATTTTTTTATGGAAACTACAATTAAGGTGGAAGTGGAAGAAGAAAATAACATTGAAATAGGAGGTGAAATTATTACATCTTCTTCGGGGGATTCCTTTTGATTTGATTGAAAGGGATCTATAAAATATTATTATTTTGTCCAATGTAACATATAAATGTCTAATAAACTATATTTAAAAAAATTTCTCTATCAAAAGTAGGCAAAACATCCATTTAAAAATATAAGAGTATTTATGCCTAAAATTGGATTCATTCCCATTTTAATCCTCTAAAATTTATTAGATAAATGTAAAAACATTTAAAAAACATGTTTAATGAGAATATGTTTGTTTATGTTCATTCTCACCAATATACTGGCTAGGTGTTAACTACCATTTATAAAAAAAATTATTTTAATTTTTTTCATTTGGACTCATACTTGTCTACAATATAAGATTTCGGAGAAACCCATTGTTTCATTTCAGGTACACCATAAAACATTGAATCCCTTTTAATGTAAAATTTATATTTAATTCATAAATATTAATAAAAATGAAAAATTCGCATTATTTATTTACCTGGGATGTTACATCATTTCCCCATTTTGTAAATTCTTTCCATGAAATTTTATTTACTTATAAAATAAGTGAGGGAGTTTATCCAACATATCATTTTTATATTCAAAAGTTTTCTCTTCAGCAATATTGTTTTAGCACAAAAGCATTACCTTATAAATAACATTATTTTGTATCATTTTTTTCATTAGTGAAGAATCTGGACTGGATTTTCCACATATGAAATATTATGTTCCCACATAACTACTTCTAGACTCAAAACATGAGATGGATCTGGCATATAAATTTTTTACATTTAAACATGTCAAAATTTGTGTACATATGGTAAATACGGTGGTAAAGACACACTGTATGAAATCGATCCACTTCCTCCAAAATTTTATAAGGTCCAATATACCATGTACTCAACTTCCACTTATTAGCAAAATACCTCACACATTTTTATAGTGAAACATTGAAAAATAAATGATCACCTACCTCAATAAAAAAATTCTTCCTCTAGTTATCCACATAACTTTTCAGCCTAATCTGAGCTATCCCCATTTTATTTTGAATTAAATGAAATTTATATGTCATCTCTTCTACCAATTCTACCCCCTATGATTCCTTTAACCTAAATTAACCCAAAATGTGGGGGTTCTACATCTCTTCCCATATAATTCATCAAATGGAGGCATCTTTATACTCGAATGATAACTATTATTATAAGAACACTCAACCAAACCATGTTGTTTGTGACAAATTCCCTAGAAATCCATTGAACAAGAACATATCATATCTTTCAATGACTAAATTCTTTGTTGTAACTGCCCATATGATTGAGGATGAAAAGTTGTACTGAAATGTAACTCAGTGCCCAAAAACTTCTGATTGCCTTTCCAAAAGTTATAACTGAACCATAGATCATGATTAGATACAATAGAGATGGGAACTCCATAGAACTTGATTATCTATTTAACATATAACCGATAAATTTGATCTAGATACAATTTATCTCAAATTGGAAAGAGATTAAAGGATTTAGTCAATCGATCAATAATAACCTAGATATCATTATTACCTCGATATGTATTTGGTAATCCCACAATGAAGTCCATGGATATATTTTCCCATTTTTAATCTGGCACAAGTAAAGGTGAAGAATACCATTTGATAATTATCATTATGATTTAACCTGATTTCTAGACAAACACTTCATAGTAAAGATAGGGATATCACTTTTCATTCCATCAAACAAGTAATAATCCCAACAAATTTTTTACATGATAGTGGTACTAGGATTAACTGAAATTGGGAACTATGAGCATCACATAAAAAATCATTATTCAACTATGAATCACAATGCACGCATATTCTCTTCCCAAATCTCAAAACACAGTCTTTGACAATGATTATTTTAGGAAACATACCCTTCTGAATCAATTATATCATTTTCTACAACTCACTATCATACTTTTATGATTTATTAATTCTGTCCGATAGAGATGATCTCACTGAAATCAGAAAAAAACTAATGGGATATCCTGCACCAACTACTATATTCCAATTATCAACAAATCGTTAATCAATGGATCTTCTACTAAACATAACATGGTTAATGAAGCACTACATTATCTACTAAAAGCATCAGCCACATTATTTGATTTTATTTGATGGTAATAAATCATGAAATAATAATCCTTGATTTATTCAAGCCATCTCCTATATCTCATTTTCAATTATCTTTGAGTGAATATATAATTCAATATATTTTGATCTGTATTTATTTCACGCTTTACACCCTATAATTATACCTCCAAATTTGTAAATCAAAAAGCTACATCAACTAATTACAAATCATGTGTAGGGTAATTTATGTAATGAGTTTTCAACAGATGTGAACAATAAAAAATTAACATATCATTATGCATTATAACATTTCCATTCCCTTTCAATGAAGCATCATGATTGATAAAAAATTCAGCATTTCTAGAAAGCATCTACATAACTAGATAATTCACCAATATTTATTTAAATTCCTGAAAACAATCATCACATTATTTTTTATAGTAAAATTTAACACCTTTAAGAGTTATCTTAGTCACTAGGATAGATAACCATGAAATGTTTTCAAACAACCTTCTTTAATAGCCTAATATGCCATGAAAACTACGTATCTATGTGATATTGGTATGTCATTTCCATTCTTCAACAACATATGTTTTAGAAGGGACAAAAATTATTCTATAATAAAAAATTAATAACATAGGAAATAAATTTGAAGCAACCAAAACTCAAACATTCTGAATTTCTATACAATTTCTTTTCCATTAATAATTTCAAGATAACCCTTAAATAACAATAATGTTCCTCTTTACTTTTTGAAAATTCCAAAATATAATCAATAAACACAACTAGAATATTATCCACGAACACATGGAATATTATATTCATAAGATCAATGAAAACATCGTGTGCATTGGTTTACCCAAAATGAATAACTACAAATTCGTAATGGTCATATCTAATATGAAACGCGGTCTTCAGAATGTCTATATCCTTTACATTAAACTGATGGTACCCCAACCACGTGTAAATATTTGAAATATATTGTGATCCCGGGAGTCGATACCACTTCATTTGATGGTTTCACATCAACAATAGTAGTATAAAAATATTTTTCGACACCCTTTTATTTTGATATGTCTTGTTTCCACAATGTGTAATCAACTTTGGATACAAATTGGCCTAAATCAGAAAAAAACATCAACTAAATCATCATATCACTGAATTTTCATTGCCTACATGATCACCTTCATTACAGTTATGAGCAATAAGACTAGTCGTACCACATCAGAAGCACTTTCATATTTTGAGAGACATTATCCTGGATTCTTTTTACCACACTTCTCACAATATTGAAAAGTAATTTTCTTACCTCTAGGGTTATTTGATGAAAAAATTCCCTTTTCATGAAAAATGTAGCTCATATTTTTCTTGCTCTCGTAGAACACCTGATCAATAGAAAACTCTATTTTAACCTTCTCGGAACATCTGAAAGGATTCTCATATATTTTTAATTCATAAGAGGATAATTCTAATTATATCATTTATTCAGTCCTGAGTATAATTTATTTTTTATACTATGAAGATCTGAAATTAAATTTGGAGCATACATTTCTAGTCAAGTGATCATATCTTCTTAAGTATCCACCGAGTATTCCTCCTGCCTCAATTCAATGAATTTTTTTCCATCCTAAATCTAACTGCCTTATGAAAATATTTCTCATGAAACATAACTCTTAATTCTTCCCAACCAAGAGCATCAATATTCTCACTAACCTTGCCTTTGTAAATAATCAACCACCACTGGTCAAATTATCCTTCAAAAATATATACAGAAAAACTATCCTTTTGTTTTTCTGTACACCCCATGACATTGAAAATATTTTCCACTTCTCTGATCTATCTATCAACTTGAACATGGTCAGATGATCCTTTGAATGATGGTGGTGATACCTAATGAATTGGGTCACTGCAACCATGTTCCTCTATAGTTGATTTGATTTTTCTCATTCAAAGACAACACCACTATTTATCATCGAATTCAAATGATCAATCACTGTAACAAACTATTTAGTTCTGATTCTGACCATTTTATGATGATAATTTGGATGGCTATTATCCTTTGTATGACATCCCGTATAGCTTCCCGATTTTTTCTACAGAAAACCATACTGAACAATCATATATCAAATAAAGCAACATAATATTATTAAAATGCCATATCATTTCAATAAGACCATAATGTAAAAACATCATTAATGGATATTCTATTAACAAAATTCTAACTCATACTGTAATCCAAACGTGCATCTTATTCCAACATTAAGGACCATCTTTAAACATTAAATAATCTTGAATTAAGTTAATAATTCTTGTAGATGATATTATTAGGTTTATAACTTTAGAGATTTAGGACATACCTTATATATAAAAACGTTATAATTACAATGTAGACAGTTCTACTGACTATCCATTTTCATTCATAAAACAAAAAATTTAAAAAATGAACATGGTTTTGTTTCATGATTAATCATCATAACATTTCTTTAATACCATCCTTGACTCTATTCACCTTTAAATCATGTAAAAAACATTTCAAAACCTGGGATGTACATAAGAACATTGTATGAGATACACAAAAAAGGAAAACTGTTATTTTTTCCTAATAACATGTAAACAATGAAAACATTATCATAAGTAATACTTTTCAACTATATGAAGTAGTAAATACTGTTCGCTGAATAAATTCTCATTGTATAACTTTTTATAAAAAAAATATTACCATATAACCCATATAAATAACCCATAACATATAATAGATAAACATGGGACATAATCATAATTTAATGGAATAAAAAAATAGTTGACTTCAACAAATCATTTATAAAAATAGAAAAGTCATAGAGATGATTTCAACACACAATTAATTGGTGGTTAAAACGTAACCACGCATCATAGGATTATCACAGATCCACCTATATTTTTTTATCATGTAACCACCTGTAAAATGTATAAGTATCATTATATAATCACGACACATAAAATATTGAATATATCAACATTTAAATCATAAAATATCATTTAAAATCATTAGAATTAATATCAAAATGTAGAAATTGTAAATACACTTTAAAATCCATTTTAAATACCAAAATATCTAAAAATGACATATGGTAATTATATTCAATTTAATAACATCACGACTTATTATAGAAGCCAAATATCAAATAATGCTCAGGACGACGGAAAGGTCATAGTCACCTCTTACGTTAATCAATCATTCCTTTTTTCATTTAGTAAAATGCTTCATAGAAAAAAGATTCCAATTGAAAGAAAGTAATATTAAACAGGGTTTACTATAAATTGTGTAACTGAAGATGGATTTTATTATCAAAGCATTCACCAATGAATGGACATTGAGACATAGTTCCTTACATCGTATTCAACATGACCCATTTTCTCTTAAATTTCTATAATAATAAACTTAGGTTAATTAATAAATTTTGTAGAATATTTTTCAATTTTATTGTTCTGTTTATATCCCTTATCACTAGGTTATGAATATTAAATAATTATTTAAGTTAATATCGGTCGTACTGTCGATATCCGGTAATTGAGTATAAAATGAACTCGTCTGATGTAAATTTTCCATGTAGACAAAATTAAATCTTATCCAGAATGATATTATTGATTTAAAAATAATATATATCCAATATATATTAATAATAGGGCATAAACATTATAGATTTGAAATTAAATGCACCCTTCATAGAGAAGCTAATTCGTACGTATGCATGAGAGCTACTTTCTTTTACTTTTAATATTTAAAGGAATGAAAACAAAATAATACATAGGTATATTATAATTCCAATATAAAATATATTTTATATATGTTACATAATTTCATTAATTCCATCTTTTATATGCTCTATGTATATCATGAATAAGACACATCACTTTGAGGGGGTTGTATTCTGCAATTCCTCAAATGAAATTATCATATTTATAAAATAAGAAAGGCCTAATGTTATGTTCTAAATGATAATTACAAAAGCATAGCAATAAAATAAATAAAATAAATATCATATATTATTACAGTTCTATCATAATTGCCACATTACGAGGTGATTGGAGAAGATTGAATAATCATCATTTCGTGAGGCAGTAGTTGACCGTCAACTGAAACAGTATGTTCAATGCCCATTAGTTAGAGGTGTGAGTAAGTGTAGTTAAAAAAATTCTCATAAAAATATAATATATGGATGATACTGGTTTTTTCATTTAATCACAAAATTATCATGGAATAGTTTGAGGTGAAGGAAACATAATAGAAAGAATCTTGAGAGAAGACATTACCTCAAAGTAGGTAAATTATTTTAATTTGAGGCAAATGGAATTGTTGAATTGCCTTCTTCCTAGGGAAATGCATCTATGTGGATGGGAGTAATGTTGGTAGATTATTGTAGTTGATATTGGATGATACAATGTGTTTTAGTGGTGTGAGTAATTGGTTATATGTGGTTTACTTTTATAAGAGGGGTGAGGGGCAGTTTAGGAATTCCTTGAAAGATTATTTTATTATTATTTGATTTTTGAATTATAAAAACACCAATGTGATTTATTTATAAGATATGATGAGTGTGGTTCGAAATAATATCACACAATATATTTTGGACAAGTTTAAGGGATAAATTTAACCATATATATTATCTTTTACACTTAGTAAATTAGTTCATCTTTTACCATGTCCTCTTGTATATGGATGATATATAGTTACAATAGTTAATATAAAATTCCAAGAGACCAAAAATCAGATCATTATTGATATTGGTAACATGATGTATTTTATTAGGATGAATATTAGTTTTCTATGACTATTATATCATTTTAATATATATTAATTGATTTAGAATCTCATTAATGCCAATTTTTATACTATTCATATCATGACTTTTTAAAAATCCATTACAACTTGATTCATTCTAAAAACATCATTAATTCAAATATAAATGGTCATACACATACAAAAAAAATCGTGGATGAAATAAAAAGAATGAAAATAAATTTATTTTAATTTTTATAATCTCATTAATTTTAAAATTTTATTAATAATGTAATCACTAACTCCGTAACTGACTAAAAATTATAATTTTATTTTCAATACACTATTGAGGAAAAGTGAAAAACATTGACATCCAACACCATAATTAGCAGTAAAAACAGAAAAAAAACAAACATATGAACATATTCCCCCCAACTATTGCACCATATTGATGCCTTTAACAATGTAGGTCCCTACAACATATAATCTCATGTAGAAGTGCACGGGCACTGAACCGATGACAAATCGATACCCACTAAGCGATTATTGTGTCACAAATAATTATAATTATTTGTTGTCTATAAATTATAAATAAGATACCATGAGGTATAAAATGTATTTAGATTTCTAATGTATATATATAGTCTATGATATCACATATATAACAACATATAAATTTTATATTTGTAAAATATACAGGTTTTGGTTATATTTTCCTTAACATTAAATTAAAAGTAATTAAAAGACATTTTCACTAACAAACGGATCCATGGGGTCCTATTATCGACAAAAGGATGGAAAAGGTGGGACATATCTCATTCAATAGGTTAGAACATGTGATAGGGTGGTTTTATATTATTATAATATTAGTTTTTACCCTTATTTACCTAATTTACCTTTTACCAATGGTAAAAAAAAATTTATTGAAGTTTCTATTCATAATTTATAAGAAAATGTACATATTTACACAATATGGACATCATGATTTGAAATATGGAATCCATTTTTTCGAATTCATAACAAAAAAAACTATAGAAATTAATATTAAAAATAATTATTGTTGTCAAAACCAAAAAGCGTGTTTTATGATGTAAAAACTACCCAACGATTGACATGTGTTTTTGTTCAATTTCAAATTGAAATTACATCCAATCAACAAAACTGAATTAAATGATAAAATAATAATCCAATTACAACATAAAACTATTTAAATGGAAATTATAACAATATAAATAAATTAGAAGAAAATGATGTTTTGAATTAAAATGCATTATTTATCACTAATCATTAAAAAATGATCTTTATCAGAAATATATCAAATAATTTCCCAAAGTAAATATTGATGTACCACATGTAAATAAGAACATTATTTTTTCCTAATATAACATATAAAAATTACAAAAAATATTTTAAAAAGGGTTCTCTATCAAAATGTAGTAAAATCACCTTTTAAAAATATTCGATTTTTTATGAATAAATTTTGATTAATTATAATTTTATGCCTCTAAATATTATTGTATAAAATTATAAACATTTTTCAAACTTGTCTAATCATAATATGGTTAATTCTATCCATTCCTTCCAATACAAGGACTAGGAATTATCTATTATCTAAAATAAAAATATTATTTTATTATTTCTATTTTCAGTATGACTCGGCCTTGTGTGCAACATAAGATTCCAGAGAAACCCATTGTTTCGTTTCAGGTATTCCATCGAACATAGACTCCCACTTAATGAAAAATTAATATTTAATTCAAAAATATTAATATATATAATAATTCCATATTCTTCATTTAGATAGGATCTTGCAGATGCTGTATAATATTTGAGTGGATTTGTTATTGAATTTCAATGATTTATTCTTTTGAGGGTGATTAATGTAAGAGTGAGATATTTATTTTTAATTTGGATTATTGGTATAGATCAATGACTATTTATTTTCTCTCCTTTTTGGTGTATGATAATTAGAAACAAGGTATCTAAGAGCTATGTGTAGAGTTGTATTACAATATTTAGTCGTATTCATCAAGTGTCCCATGTAGTTACTAATTATTTAACACGAGGTGTTCAATTATGATATGGTTGAGGGAATACTATTAAGGTGATATGTGTTAGGATTTAATTCACAGCAACTTGAAGATCCAGTTTAATAAATTATAAGACTATCTCTCATTTGAACTAGTTGTAGTTCACATTACACAAATTCTATAGATTGTGGTTTGACAAAAGATATTTTCTTTTATTATTTTTACATTCACTAATTTTTTCATATGTGTGGAGCCATATATGATATTACACATTTAATTCTATTATTTTCATGGGACGAAATTCTTCTATATGATTGTTGTAACTATTTATTTTTTATGAGTATGATTTTAAATGGATTTTATAATCATTATAGAAAATAATATATTTGATAAAAATTGGTTTTTAAATTTGAATTTTTCACATAATAATTCATTATTATTTTTAAATAAATTATTTCCAACTGATTTTTATCTTTTATGAAAAATAAATTCGAATGTTTATAAATGATTTTTTTATTAGTGTAAATTGTAATTGAAAAAAAAAATTCTTTGTTGTCTTATTGTATTTCAAACATATTATTATTTTATATTTTCAATAACATTTTTCACTTATAGAAAACTCTTAAAGAATTTATATATTTCAGTCTTTTTAGTTTATTTATTTATTTATTTATTTATTTATACTATTACACAAGAAATGTAGCTATTTAATTCATTAAATATTTACTTTTCAAGTAATCACTATATATATGGAGGTTGTAGTGCATCAACGGGATGATTCATATATTGCTGATATAGGGTGATATGAAGGATTAATGTTTCATTTTTTATATCTAGTATTTTTTTAAACAGACTTAGTTTTATATAAACCTTATTATTTGATTTGGTGATCACATATAAAATACATAGGGGTGATATCAGATTTTCTGGTGAATGATTTGTTATAATTTAAATATAATTTAATTCGAAAATCCATCCCATTTTATCTATTAATCTCTCTGGCCCTTATCAGTAACATGTGATGTCTAGGATTGTTCTTACCGAAAATGGATGAATTATTTTGGTTTTTGTTCATGTTGTAAATAAGGAATTCATTTTTATTAATGATATAAGAACCAAGAATCTATGGTAGGTTCCAATATTCATGAGTATACATGTTTTAATTTTGGATTTCCTTGGTACATTGGTAGAATTTTTTTTAAACTAGATAGTTATTTGATGTAGGGGTCGAGTTATATCCAAATATCCTTTATCAATGTGTAACCAAGGTAATTGGGTTTGGGATATTAAAATTTGAATTTACTTTGAATATCAGTGGTGATGAAACAAGACTAATTTCAATATTTTATTTTCATTCTGGTACTATTAGAAATTTGGATAAAAACTGAATTGGGATTTTGGACCAAGGTTTTCATTGATGAACTAATAAACTTATATAAAACAAAACACTCCATCAAGAAAATTTCCAAGAATTATTTGTAGTTATCTCATTGTACATCAAAACGCAAGGATATTTTAACCATGGATCAATAATCAAGATTATATTGATATATATTCTACAATTGTGTTTTTTTACATAAATGGTAAGAATTTAAGTGATCTATGTGACATGTCTAATAACACATTTATATATTTTCTTTGTAAACATTGAATGATTTTATATATGTTCATTTTTTGAATCAATATTTCTGAGAAAAATTGAGATTCAAAAAATGTTGTCTTTTAAAATAGTTTTGGGAGATTTTTTTAAATAGTCAAATATTCTTATTTTTGAGGGGCTTATGAAAGAGGATATTATGGAAAAGGCATTGGGAATAAATTAAAATATAATATAGTTTTTTTGAAATTATTTTTTTCATATTTTTCAATATAGAATGTTTTTAGTTTAATTGGGGGTTTAGAAAATATTTTTGGTGGTATCAAATTATTTTTTAAAAATATATTATTTTTTAATATGTATTAAAATGATTAATAATGTGACAACTAATATAACATGGTTTTGTAAAGTGAATATTTAGTGTTATATTAATGTTTATATCAATTGTATGATTTTTTTAAAATAGTTTTTAGAATCCTTTAATGAAAATTTTGGAATTTTATTTGAAGTTTATAATTATTGTTTTTGAATTGTGGGTCAAGTTTTATTTGATTTAATTATTTTTGATAAATCCCATAGTTATTGTGGTGTTTATTTTTTCAATTACCGATACATAATAAATTTGGTTTCTTGTTTTGAGATATATAAATTCTTCCCTTGAATTATCATTAGAATTGATGGATTGTATGTTTCTGGGGATGAACCTCAGGGTTAGCCTCTTTCAAATTTATGTGTAGTTATTATAATTAAAGGACCTACCAATAAATTAGATAAAGTGGTTGATTATGTAATTTACATATACATGGAATATGGATCAACGTATCTTGAATCATTACCCACATAGTTCCTTTATGGTGGTATAGTTTCATGATATATTTCATTAGAAAACATAGTTGATCGTTGTGATTCCCATTGTGTTATGTTTGATCTGTTTGGGAGTTGGGTGGTTATATATTGAATAATATGGGATCCTGGTTAATTTTTGCAACTAATAAAATGGTATTAATAAAAAAATTTGTTAGATGAATAACATACATGTGAAAGGTAGTTTTAGTTTGATGTGTTAAGAATGGAGAATGATACGTGTCTCTTTATGTGTCTAGGAATGTCTTAGTTTAGTTTCAGTCCAGTTGTGGAGGGCCATGATTTTTTTGAATGCGCCTTGGGATACCATAGACAATTTAGGATCCCCGATTCCTTCATTTTTCATCCCTTGAAATGAGGTTAGGACTATTTTTTTATATTTAAGGGTATCAAAATTTGATAACAGTGTCTTAGTATTTCCATAATTATTTTTGGGAGGATGTATTAGTAAAATGAGTAAATCAATTTTTATCATATGGGTTTTTATTGAAGGATTGTTTAATGGTTTTATATATTATTGAGTGTGTGTATATATTTTATTAACCCCTATTATAGATGAATGTATAATGGGGGGTAGTTAATATATATCAGTTTTAGTTTTGCATTGTTTCCATTAATGATGAGAATGTTCTACAAGGATATGATTAATTTTTCTCAAGGATGTTTTAAATTGAACTCGATGAACTATATTTATTAGTGTATTATTTCATTTAGGATCCATTATAGTTTTCTATTACCTCCAACCTCTCTCTATGTGTTTCATCATTCTAGAATTGTTTTTCCGTTCATCCTTTTTAATGGATTTATCAAGGTATAATGTATAATGTTAGGGAGGTTGATATACCTATTCTTATTACAAATAATTTTTTTTTTATTTTCATATTTTTATGTTATTTTATGAATAGATAATATTTTGGCCAATAAATTTAATTATTGAAATAAAATTCAGTCTCACATGGTTAATCTTCATGTTTTGTAATCTATGAAAAAATAAAGAATTTGGGTCAATAATTAAAAAATTGCACTCTTTACGGTTAGGGAATGATTTGATAAATCATATGTAGTGAGTTTGACTGTCCAAATTGTGCCTCACATTTTCCATACTATTTATAAAACACTTCCGGTGGAATTAGAATTTTTTGTAAATTTTCAATTGTTTCCTTCTTAAAATTATATCCCTTATTCCCATATTCCCATCTCCCTCAAATAATATGATGCCTCATGGTTGAGACCCGAAATATTATATCCTCCCATTACCATGATGACACGATTAACATTTAATTAATCATGTTTTCATTTCAATTTAGTATTTAAAGACAAATATAGTATCACATATTCCCTCACTCACTACTCTCCTACGGTTTTCTTTCTCCCCCATCACTAGATCAATTTCTATCAATCCCTTCGAAGTGTTTTAGATCAAACATTCGTTTTGATTATCTATAAACTGTAATTTTATTTTTTACAAGGTTTAAATTAGTTCTATACTAGATGATGTAAACCATTTTCCATTGATTCAATGTACCATTTCCCAAGAAGTAACCATTAATTTTATAATATTATATTAATATCTTCCAATATTCATTTTTTAATATTAAAATTGTTGTATTAAATATATTATAGGGATTATGAAATATAAATTTATATATCACCATTATTCACATAGAAATATAATGGTGTCAAATATTAATGAATTGTTCAAATTTTACATATTTATTTCATTTATACCAACACTTATTTGATTTAATTTATGGAGAATTATAAATAATATTGTTATTTTTATAATTTTTTTTTGTTTTAGATTAATATTTTGAAGAATTTAGTTGGAATCTAAGGTGGTAGATTAAATTCATTTAATTGATAAATATTATATTCATTTTAGGTATATAATAGTCGATGTATAATTTTTTTGGATTAATTTATGTCATACGAGGAAATAGAAATCATTTTATCAGTGATAATGTATTTAAAAAAAGATTATAGTTTTCTTAGATTTTGTTCAAGGAGAATTCATGATGTAATGTTTTGTGAAATTTATTATAAATTATTCCATATTATGTTAAAGATGTCCAACCACCTGGGTAAAATTTTAAAAGTCCTTTTTGGAAACATCAATTAGTTTTTCATATGTGTGATAATGTGAAACACTCATTACACTTCTCACTTTATCATACCATCATATTTGTTATGTATACTGTTTTATGTTATCAAGTATGTGTTCTCATGAGATGTTTATTGTGATGGTGATGGAGGTGATGGAGGTGAGGGTGAGATATTTATTATGATTTATGACACATGTATTGACAATAAAATTTCGTTTTCTCATCACCCTTACAGTTGGTAATGGGAACCAATGTAACTATGTGGGAGTTGTAGACATATTATTCTATAGTTAGTCACAAGATACTAGTGTCATTTATAGTTAATTATTGGAATATATGGTGTGTTCAATTGGAATGAGGCTTGATGTTTTTCTAGTTGGGTGACTTCTCTTGTGATGAATCATTCAACTAAAGGTCAATCCAATTTACAAATGTTGAGGTTTTTTCACACAATAGGAAATTGCTTATAGATAGTGAAATATATTATTTGGTTGGTAGTTTGAATTCGTGTATTTACTTTTCTTATTTTTATATCCACTTTATTTCTTGATTTATATGGAACCTTGGTTTCTATTCTATTATTTTTTTTATATGTATTTATTAATGATCGGGTGATTTATGATTTTTCACATTATTTATATTATGTTTTGAGGGATTTTCATATGTTTTGGGAGAATTTTTGAAAAAAAGTTTTCTAATTATAAATTGGGGTTTTTAAATTGAAAAGAGTAAATTTAGATGAGTTTTTAATGAATTAATTTATAAGATAATCTTATCATTAAACAGCTACATTTATGAATTTTAATAATTCCCTTTTTATGTGTATTGTTTTTTATATTTATTGAAAATGAATTATAAAATTTATTTTTATGAAACCTACCTTGAAATGAATTTTGAATTATAATATTTTTGAGTGTTATGATGATTGGTGTATAGCTAAATGGTATACTTCTTAAACATTTTTTTTACTATCTAGTATTATATAAATAGTTCATCTCTTGACTACTCATGGGGAATTTATTGATTTTTTTCATTGGAGGATTGTAACTTATTTATTAAATTATTTTATACTTTTACAAACCCATTTTTAAACTACCATTTGTATTTATCATTTTTGGTGTAAGAACTATACTTATGGATGTTGTAGTTGATTAAAGAGTTATTTTTATTAATGGAATTAGAGGGTGAGGTAAGTGAATTTTTTTCATCATTTATATCTACTATAATTTCATATTTTACTACTTTATTTATGAATTCAAATATAATATGTGGTAGATATAATACATATAGATGTGTTAATTGTTACATATTTATAAAAGTATCATTTTTTATCAATTATGATTTGAGGGGGAGGTACATTCCCATTACATAAATATGATTCCATAGGCCATGTCAGTAACATTAGGGTATTGGGATTAACCCATAGTATAATGGATATAATGGTTGGATGTCACATTACCTAGAATGCATGGATGGTTCGTTAATTTCAAAATTTATTTCCATTATACAACATGAAAAAAATACAAATCGGAAATATGAAAAGTGAGTACAATGGTAATGTGCTTAATTTCATTGTTAACATGTTTTTTGGAATATAATTCATGTAATCCATTTTACTTTTTGAAATTATGTCTACACAAATATAATATATCATTAATATCTACTTAAAAAAGTATTTATTTTCCTTTCCTATATCCCCAATTCCCTACACCATTCATTATCCTCAACCTCTTACTTTAGGAGAACAAAATTCATCCTATACTGTTTCCTTATAATTTAGTATAGAAATGTGATTTTCATCACCCTAGATTGTATTTTTATATTTTCAAATCCCTAGGATTTGGATTCAACCATATAAACATTTTATATATGGTAATCAAACCACATTTGGAGAACCTGTCTATTGATTTTGATTCCCCCTAGTGGCATGACATGGGATTGAAACTAAAAGATTATATTTGAAAAGAACTAATCACCTATAAAAACCCAATATCATCGGTCCATTTTTTTCTATATTTTTAATTTTTATTCATACATTAAATATTCTAAAACTCCACAAGAATTGTCGACGGGATGGATATGATTTGAGGTGGGTGAGTGAACATCATGTTATCGATTGAATCAGTCCAATTCATGTGGGATTTGAATCTATTTAACTGAATGAACACACATACCAAAATGTTATAAATATTTCAAAAAGATAATTATTCCCCAAAAGACTCAATATTTTAATTGGTTGTCAGCAACAAATCCATTGTAATCATCCATAGTCCAAATATGGGCTTTGAACACTCCTTTTTTTATAATTAGATCCTATTATATTAATGTTCCTTAATAAATTCCATCTGATCTCTCTAGGGTCATGGATTGATAAATCATTCCTCATATGATTCTTTTCTAACACCACAGAGGGATAATATATAGTAGTGGAGAGATGTTTAATTTATATTGTTATACCATTGAGAGTAAATAATTATTATGTACTTATGTTGTGGTCTATTATAACTGCCTCCATAAAAAATCTAAATATGGTGAATGATGGTTTAATTTAAAGAGTATAAAAAATATCATTTTGTCATAAATTCATAAGATATATTCATATTTATGACCAGGATCTATGACAAAAATAAATTTATTGGCATATAAACTCCCTGTCTCTTGATATATTCTCATATAATATGACAAATGAGCCCTATTATATAACATTGGTAGATTTTCACTTAAATGATATAATGAATAATATGATCATTATGGACATACCACCATATTCACCAAAAGTGAGATGAATTAATTTTTAAAAATATTTATCCTCAGTCCATGAGATGGTTGGAATCATAAATGAGTTCATGTCATATTCATGGAAATTTTACCTATAATTTCATCTCACCATTCCGTTAACTATTAAATATATGGATGTATATTGATAATATTGCATTATAGAAGTGGTGTGGAATAGAAACTAATTCATAATAGTGTGTCACATTGAATCCCTCCTCTTATTATTCCCATTTTACATATCTATCTCATAAAACATACATGTGATGATATTAGATTTTATATGGATAAAATAGTTTAACATAGAAAAACTAGATTTTATTGGACTATTATAATATTTTTCCTCAACAAGATTTATGAATGTTCACTATCTAGGTTACGTAAATAATATAAATCTAGAGTCAATATACCGACCGAAGAATATTGAATGTATTATTACATTATTTTTAATATATTTATATATTAATTACTAACAATATATTGTGAGGAGAAATATCTTTAAGAGAATAAGATCATAATACATCAAAAGTGAAACAAAAATAAAACTACATAATATTATTCTCCCTAATGACATCAAAATGATTTCGAACACCATCAAATAACCTGCAGAAGTATATATTACAATGTGGTGAGGTAAAAGTTAAAGTATAGGAATAAAAATGATAATGAATCATAACAAGTGAGAAAAAAAGTTATATAATATCAAAAAAGTAATGTATCAATAGTAATGGCATAGTTTGATAATTTAATTATGATGGTATCATGAGACAATGAAATGGTAAAAGATGTGAAAAAAATATATAACACGTTTAAACCCGAGAAAAGAATAACTGCCTAGACAATATCATGTGGTGGATAATCTCCTACAAATGATTTAGTGTTCCTCCATAATCATATAAATGATCCCTCATTAGTCTAATGTTTTACCAAATAAATTGGTTTTCTTTAGAAAACCCATATTAACATGTTATTTATTTTAAATTCCAAAAAATAAAAATAAATTATATGTAATAAATAGAATAATTTTTCAAGTAAATAAATTTGGTAGTGTAATGTTATTGCATATATTCTTAGAATGTTGTGATATTAATGTTTTTAAATTCCAAAAATTACATATATATTAAAAAAACATTTTATCCACAATGTTTTCATAATGTTGTGAGGTACCTCATTATAAAAAAGAAAAAAATATTACATTCATTCGGTTTTAAAAAAATAATTCATGGGTAAAAATGAATATAATAATTAATCATTTGAAATATAATAAAAATATTGAATTTTTATATTAATCATTAATATTGTTGAATAATTATTTTTAATAGAATGGAAAAACAACTTCATATTTTACTAAAAATATTCTATATCATTTTGAGTACCTAAAATCGAGAAATGGTAATTATAAATTAAAAATAAATGAATAAAAAAAAGGTAATTAAGTTTTATGGGTTTAAGATAAAAATATCAAAAAAAAATTATAACGAAGGTTTAAGGATAAATAATCCCAAATAAAGTGGAAAATGTGAAATAAACTATTAATATATTTGCTTCATTAAATCATAACCATCTGGATTGAAGTAAACTAAAATGAAATATAATGTTCACTGAATATAATTTGGTTAATGGTACAATAATAAAATAGTTAGTATCTATATATCGCAAAAGAAATAAATGATGAATACAGACAATATCTCATGAAACTAAATAGGAGATGAAAATACCATTATATATGTTATATAAGTTGTGATAATTAATCATTAATGTTACTGTGTATGTAAAATTTAATTTTACATTTATCAGCTGATAATAAAATATAAAATATTTAATTGTCATCATACACATAGTCTTATTATATATAATACAATGAAGATGTAAATAAACCCAGTGATAGAAATTGAAATATAACATCCCTTTCCTCAATATTGATTCCTCACATACATATATTCTCATCCTAAATAATATTATTTTTTTGAATTATTTAACATATAAAAAATGATGTTCATATAATTATTCCATTTTTTAATTGTTACAATGTTATATACATTTTATTAATCAGTTATGTTCATGATAGACATTTTGATTGATTTCAGTACATGTTTCTAAAATGGAATCCCTAGTTGGGTATGGTAAAGGATGACATTGTTCTGGAATGTATATAAAAATAATCATGAAATAAATATAATTTTCATAAATAAATTTTTTTTAAACCATTCATGATTGTTGGCTATGTAGAATGAAACATTTTACAATCATGGATATTGTACACCATACTTATGCATGGGTATTGTTTTTTTTTCAATGACCATGAAAGAATGTATTATAGTTGTTTCTAATTCATTCATCCAGGGATCATCTGCTCAATATAGGATTATGGTTCACTAGATGAATATATTTTACCATGTACTGTCTCTTTCAAATGGAGGGTTCCATTCATCACTTCTCAGAGATTTTTTCTCCATGATCAAAACATAATGTTGGAATGTTGGTTCAACCTTCCATGGATTCCACCTTAGAGTATATCACATTTTCTGGGAATCTCTTATAAATTATTTAATTCTATATGAAACTCATTAAAGATAACATATTATGGTGTATGCAGTATAATTACATTACGTTCATCATGATATTTTAAGTGCTCTTGATAGTGAAGAATCCATTGAGCATGGTATTAGCCATGTTGTTAATCAATGGTATGTATGAACCCTGGATCGTTAGAACACATGTATTCTTCCTCACAAGAGGATATATGAATGGTGAAAAAACATAAGGAATCCTATGTAGATCACAATGTATGTTTCATCAGAGGAATGTCTATGAGGTTTCCCATATGTATACAATGTTTATAACATCGTAGGTTGTGCTTTTAACATCTTTTCTAAGATGCAGGGTCATGTGTTTAACATCATTGGGAGGGTAGGATGAGGTTGTCCAGAACATCCCATGGATATATATAATAGAGGTGGATCCTTGTGAGGGGGTACCTGAATGGTTTATTATATAGATGGACCGAAACCCACAATGGGGGTAGACACTTAGTTGTGTGTCTCAGAAATAGGATATTTCACACAATGAAGGATGATTTAGACACTAGTGAGGGTGGTTTAGGGAGGGTAATCCCATGAAGGGGCACACCAAGGTTTACCAATGGTTAGATACCTAGGTGTGGCTATGAGATGTGATGATGTGTAGGAAATGATCTCCCCATGATTTGGCATCATGGGATAAGAATCGTGATGGATATGGATAAAGTGATGATGGAGTGGATGCTCTGGATAATGTGTGTGATGATGTTGGGATTGAAAGTTATGGAGGATTCCTACGTATCCTAATAGTTGGGGATCAAAGTCCACATAGTTTGAAATGAGTTAATGAGACACCAAAGCATGCCAACTATGATAATGGTGTACATGTATAGGGACTCGAAGGAAGTGTTAACATCGAGATCAGGCATGACCCTACCCATACATAATTAATTGAGAGAGTGAACCAAATGGGAATGAATGATGGGATTGAATCCCTTAGATACTTCCTACATACCCTGTTTAAAAGGCATGGATCAAAGTCCTCATATTTTAGGATGGAATCTGGTCATTCACATAGATTTCTAGCCATTGAAATATTGGGGATTACACATGTATAGTGGCCCAATTGGATGGATTTGGAATTTGTGACCTAACTATGACATGGATGAGGTGATGGATGAAGTGGTGGAAGATGGATCAGAAAACATTAGGGAGGAGGATCTAGGAGTTTTGTCCCATAATGGGGAGATTTCACATCAAGAGGATTCATCCCTTGTAGGTAGCACCAGAGTTTAATATTTGATGGGATTGGGCATCGTGGAGGCCTCCTATGTTCCCTGATTATAATAACTAGATCAAAACCTACATATTTCGGAATGTGGGATAGGATATTCTGCACTGAGTCATCCCAAATAATGGATTCTCAGTCACTGTTCATATCTAACACCACATGATTCATACTCGGTGTGAGAAACATAATGTGTGATTATACCTTCCTATAAAGTCCTTAATGATGCAACCATGAGAATTGATGTATAGATTAAGCATTAAAAACATAATGAGAGATGTATATTGGGGCTTGAACCATGAGGGATTCATGAATAGTATCACATTCTTTTTAATGAGGATCTCATTTACAAAGAGGTGGGTGATAACAATCTCACTCCCGATGGTACGAGTGGGTATAGGTAAGACCTAAGGTGGAGCACCCAACGTTCATTTCATGAGGTATGGCTATAAATTAATGTCATTATTTTAGGATGATGGGGCTTTGTATTTTAACATCCTATAGGCCATATGAGGGTGCACAGTCCATACCCATTGGACATACATAATTGATAACCAGCCACACTAGGGGAAGCTAAGGAATTAGAAATGTCTGACGAGAGTAGTGTGGAGGATTTGTCAGTCATGGGGTCCATGTTGACATGGATATACCAAAATTTATAATCCATTAATATATATATTCCAAAAATAATGTTGGAGGTAATCAATATACGGGATCTCCCATGAGGGATAATGAAATCACTATGTGCAAGACTGGAGGGATGAACAGAATAGGGCCACGTAAATCAAGGAGACCTATTAAGATTATACTTTCGAAGATTGGATTTTTAATTATGGAAAGAGGCTACACAATGGAAAAGGCCTAATGAAAGAGGTGACCCATGTGGTATCATGTTGTCCTGACTCAATAGAAGAGTGATAAGTGAAGTCCTATGTATCCAAGAAGCCTCAAGAAACTCTAAGGGGTTACTTCCTTCGTGAAAGTCATGGATCTTAAAAAAAGGAATCCCTATTATATTAAGGGGATATATTTAAATGTGAAATGAATGGTTTCAATGATCATGTTACAAAGATAATACATTTTATTTCTTGTTTGAAGCACACTTTTTCTTTGAGAAATGAAAGATTAGAATGTTAGTGGTCTTCATAATCTTACCTTTCCTGATGGGAGAGCTAAGTATTTATAGGAAACATGGTGTCAAAATACTGGGAAATGTTCCAGGAAGTTAATGGGGGTATCCAAAGGAGTGGGTATATATCGTACTCATAAATCCATCTTTCAAAGATGCTGATACAGTCATAGGGATTGTTAGATATTAGGAGTACCATCATCCACCTCTTCCCACTCATAGTGGAATGGGGTCTCTATGAAGATGATTCACAGGAAAAACTCCTTTATTGAATTTTGGGTCTGTTTGAACCTGAATCACTTATGAACTTGTCATAAACATTTCCATTTCTTCTAAAGTACATATTTTAGAGTCAAAATCCCTCCCCCCCAAGAATGGTTACACTAAAATAATGTAATGGTCTGATTATGAGTGTAATTAATAATATATTGGATGCCCATTATGATTTATTACATGGTACATGTGGAATGATGTACCTTAGTGATCAGGGGAATGAATGATGCCCCAAATATTGGGTGGACATATGCCTATAATTAGTCCACGAGGGGCCCATTTTCTGTACCAGATAATTTCAAACATATATTTATGATCTTCCTTTTCGCGAATCTTTTTTCCCTGCGAATTATTCTTTTCGATAAATTTTCACTAATTATTTCACATTTATAGGGTCTAGAAAACTATTCATTTCCTTCCACTACATATTTGAGACTCATGGTGACTATAATTTGTCTTTTCGAACCCCTATAATATGAATTGCTGTATCTCAAACAACCTTCATTATAGAACTTAGCTTGTAAGCATAGAAAAGTTTCTCATTCCCATATTGATGGCTACTCATTATTCTATTCAGGAGGTCCTCACTAATTCTTCCCAATGAGAATGAATGGAGAAAATAAAATTAATTCGCAGGTGAATTCAGAGCCACTATAACCCTTAAGAACAACATTAGCTACATTTAGATTCCCTGAAACATTACCCACTACGAAAAAGGTTTTCATTATATATAATTGGATTGAGGGATGAGATATTCAACCCACTAATGAGTACATATGTACCAGAAAATAGGTTTAGTGGCACTTCGCAATAGTTTTTGTGGTATACGGATGCCAACGATCACATAAAAAAGGATCACTCGCCTATCACATCAGACTATCTCAAAAATCACACAAACGACATTGAAGGAAAGTCCTTGGTGGATGTGGAATACCCACCTTAATATAATATTATCATTAAAGTGGGAATATGAAACCTATATAACTGACAGACTGATGAATGTGATATGTGATAGGGTGGAAACATCATAGATTATGTGGCAAGGTCTTACTAGTTGTGCATGTCTTGATCTGAGTTCAACGAAGAGATTATGTGACTTGGCATGTATGAAGACATACAGACCTCCCAGATTCACATTTACTAGAAGAAGGATATCATAATTGAACTGCTAAGAATATTGTTTCTACCAGCCAATACATTCTATCTACACCATGAGGCAATCAAAATCATCATTGGTGACCTCCATCATATTTTTAAGAACTCGATCCCAAATGTGAATTTTGATGAATTTAATACCCCAGAGAATGCATGGGGTAATCGTGATGAGTTGGAGTATCTAGGGAAGGAACTACTAGATATGTTTTCAAGCCCTAATAGGGACATGTAGACAACATGTATTGACCATTTCCAATGATTTTTCATCATCATCTGGATTTTCTCATTGGTGGTTCTTATTAAAGGTAAAAAAGATCCCATAAAACTACCATGGAGGCCACACACATGACCAATGGGTGCTCATGATCGAATAGATGGATCATATTGAATGATCCTGGAAAAAGAAATATTGGAATTTTTTGGGTAAAATATCAACACTGAGAATCATTTGATAGTTAGGATGGCTTGATTTAGTGAAGCACTTCTCTGTGGGTGGATGATGCTTGTAAGATATGAACATATTTGGGGTGTGGCTAAGAATGTTTATCATGGTGAAAATGTTGTAATTAGGGTAGTAGATCAATATGTGAATCACATACAAACAAATCTATATTAGGTTCTTTTGAATATCAGTCTATGGAATAGTCCCCATCACTTTTTATAATGTTAGATATCGGTGCACAAAGGAGGTTATGAGTACACAAATCCCATTGCACCCAATGCGATAAAAATTTTCCCATCTATTATGAATATTATAGTTATCATTCTATTCAATATGGACCTGGAGGATGTGAATAACAATGTTAGTAGTGTGCATTACTTCTCCTTCAATAAATTTACTCAAGAAAAATTATTAATAATTGATGATAGAAAATGATCTGATGGACAACTGTTGTTTCACCTAACCTTCCAATGTGCTGTATTGGTGAAAAGGGTGGATTTTGAAATGATAAGTTAACCACTCACCCCACACTGATTTGAGAGGTAGTTTTGGTTCATGTAAATGCTGACTCAAAAGGAATCCTAGTTAGTACACCATGAGGACCATCCATTACAGATGAGGTATCTCCTGTTGATTTTCATACAAGAGGATACCAAAATGTTGAATGAAATGCCTCCACCAACTTTCGTTTTCTTTATAGTTTATGATTACCAGAATCATTGGAAGGCTGACAACATGGTTGAAATGATAAAGAAACACTCCATCAAAGAAAATGATGGGTTGTATCCTCTAAATCAGGGACAAGGCAAAAAAACTAGCAAGTTCCATGGGGGGGAGGACCAATGCACATTATAATAGAAGAGATGTAGCAATAGAGTCAATTGTTCGGATGTCTACACTGAAAACTGTTGAGATGTGGTGAGAGAAAAATAGAAATAACCGAGGATGAAGGGGGACAATTGAAATATTTCCAAAGGATACCTACATAAGATCCTAGGATGTTAATGGGTTACATGGACATTTCTATTGATTATTTCTATCCCGAGGCATCAGAAATGTGGTATTTCAAATGGAAGTTTCTTCACAGCAGTACGATGTTGAACCATATGAACCACATTTGAATTAATTTTTCTAGGATTGGATATACAGAATGTAGATTTCTTATGATTTAATGTGAAGGGGTGCTGTATAAAGACGAATTGGAGGATTGAGTGATATCCTGAGGGAATGTGATCCCAATTATTGACAAATTGAGTGTGTTTCTATGCTTGAACACACATCCAAAACTATTAGCAGCTGAACTGGTAGAGCAGTTTCCATTACCCAATGAATTAGAGGTATATTGGGTGGAATTTTCTGATAAATTGAGTAATGTTGATGAAAGAAATATCTTATTCTATGAGGATACTTCCTTGGAGGGATTCGTTGATGTTATGAAACTACGATTTATCGATCTATATATGCTATTACCTTCCGCATTATTCTTTTATATTCTTCAATTGATATTTTTTATACACTAGTATGTTAGGTGATGGAATCCCAATGATAGTGATGTTGGAACAATGGTGTGTGAAGAGATCCAAAACCTATGAGCTATGTTTATGGAAACAATGTATGTAAGTCCTATCGACATTGAAGATGGTAGAGCAGCAACCCTAGAATCTTCAAACCCTTCAATAATATATTGGGGTAAATGTACCGATATCCTAAAGATGATAACCTAGGATGATGATATATCACCTATAATCTTTCATTCAAAATTTTTTCCTTATAGAACAATCTATATTGTTGGTTAACCAGATTGACTAACATGTTTATCGTCTAAACATTTTTTTTGGTAGCAGGCCCGGTGTCATAGTACATTTTTAAAGAATCTAGGAGAGAATTTGGGATCCCTTCCCCAATTATGGTGATGATATATGGAGATCTATTCATTCAAATAAAATGGTAAACAAACCTCTTTCAATTAGTCAGCCACGTTGGCCAGTAATTCCATAGATTGAGTGGTAACCGAGGCTTCCATAAACAAAATTGTTAAAGTGGACTCAAGTGATTATGACATACCTCATGACATGGATCCCATCCCATCTTTCAAAATTATATCATTTGATCTTTCCACTTCAATATATTATGGATTCCTAGAGTATGATCCTATTGACCCTGAGTAACTAGATATTTATTACCATGAATTAGCTGAATAGAGTCGCATGACCTATCATAAGGCATGGAAGTGAAATAACAATTCCATTGTCTCCCAAAAGGCACAATGGGTGAGCATGATTTGGTGAAAATAAAGATGGATACATTATATATGTGATGAAGGGGTGGGAACTCAATATCTATATAATCTAGTACACATCTCTCTCATAGAGAATATGTGATATAGTAGTTGACACCAGGATACAGCATGGTTATTGAAGATATCATTCAACATCAAGATGCTTCGGGTTTCAAAAAAAGAGATCTATCACATAATAGATAGGTATAATGAATGCATATACATATCCAATGAAGAATAAAATCTAGTTATATGATTGATGGCCTTTTTGGAAGAGGCTCAAGGGAAGATGAGATGTGTATCTTTTCAAGTGGATGATCTTCAAGCTAAGCTAAGATGAATACAGATTATGGTATATGAGATTCATTCTATATCCCATGACTAATAGTGGGATCATTATAGATGACATCAAACCTTAGAGGCCCCATGAAAAAATTTTGTGGGGCTAATGAACTCCATTGAATGGGACAATTCATAAGGTCCATGTTATCCTAAACATGTTTAATAAATTTGTCTTCCCTTTTTGAACTATGTGCATTGATACATTATTGCATTAATTAATTAATTCACCTCAATCATATATGTGAAACAAATACATATTATTCCTTAAGATCATGTGTGTCATAACTAGTGTGAGAAACAAGTAATGACACCAAAAATATAATCATTCATATGAGAGTGACTACTATTAATCCAATACTCGATTTATTCTATTGATAAATGACCAACTACATTGTTTGGGTAAAGGAAGGTTGTTTAGGGAGAATGGGGCCCTTTGGATAGAAAATATTCATATCCCAACATGTGCTAGTGAATGAGCAGTAAACCTCCATGTGCGTTATAATCAGTCCCAACAAAAATGAAATGAAAATTATGAATCACAATGCCCAAAAATAGAATCACATCGATGATGGTATAATGGTATGGGACAACTTCTGACTGTATTAAAAAAAATTATCTAAATTGCTAACCTGAAATAGGAATAAACAAACAAGGATAGAATGTTGTCCATTTTCAAAATATGATATGTAAGTCAATTTATTGTTAAAATTACTCGGGAACGTTGGTGCAAGATGGTAGGTGAACAGAAGCGGCATGTGACCTAGTCGTTATGGGGATCCTTCTCATGTGGAAGTCTATGATTACACACATGAGTGGCATTAAAAGCATGGGTGGAGTGATTGATTGTTGTAAATCATTCTAACACTCTTGGAATAATGCCACTATGAATTAGATCTTGTTGGGGATGGTTTATTGGGATGAACAAAGATCAACCCCATCATTCAGGTATGACCTATCTAATGATCACATTTGAGATCTACAAGTTTTATGTCGCAAAAATTATTGATTATGTATACTCTTTTTAATGTCATACAATATGGACTATGCGTAGAATAGTTTAGCATAATATGATCTGGACACATATTATTGTTTAATGGTGTGTGGATAAGATGTTGAAAATAGTTTAAAGTAATACTACACATACCATAGATAGAAGTCAAGATTCAATGTGCATGGAATTTAGAACAATCTATTAATAGTAAATTTGTGTGTTACTCAGGAAATAATCCCTACATGAATAATATTATGTTGTATTACGCACCACTCATGTTTCAATGAGAAGAAATAAAGGATTCACATATGACATGGTGAGAGGAAAATATCATAATGAGGCTCCAAGTTTAATTTCATAAGGTATTTAATGTAATTTGGGTTGAAGGGCCAAAAAGTTTAATGAACCTTTGGATGGGCCTGAGAAAAAATTTACGGGTGCCACTATGTATCCAATAAAGACGGAAATAAAACTTAACATATTACATGAAACAAATAATAATAGTTAAGTGACACTCTACGGAAAATCCCCTATGGGGAGGAAGATGAAGCATCCCATTATTATCATCGGGAATCCTGACTTTTTAAGGATGGGTTAATGTTTTGTATGATGTGATGTAGACATAAACTCATAGTTAAATGTCCTTGAGATCGGAACTAATTAGAGGTGCTCCCCAAGGAATGTGAATAATCTTATTGAAGAAGAAACCCATTTGGAGTGAGGATACAGAGGACCACATGCACCACATATTGATTCTTGAGTGAGATTTCATAAAATTTAATGTAATATATATTTGACTATAAGGAGGAAGAATCAAACCTTGGTTACACGTGTTAATGGAAGATGAAAAAACCTGAAAATAATGGGGTTCAAGGTAATGTACATGTCACATAGATTCATTAATATGAACTTCCTACAGTTTATAGTCATAGATCTTGAATCCTGGTCAAGAAAAACGGGACGAATGATTGATTGAGATTGTGGATAGGACAATAGAAAATGTTGTCATCAATCACTATGTATCCTATAAGGATGAGAATCAAGCCATACATAGTTCTTAATTTCATTGAAGTTTTACATCATGGGGTATGGATGAAGGTGAATCGTCACGAAAAAGGGGAAATAATGTTTTGGATGAACCCATGATTTATGATATAGGCATCAATACTAATCCTTTATGGTTGGGAATGAAACATAATGTAGTTCTCGAAGGGAATATTCACCATGCATGTCATACACATACATAGATTGTTGGTTCATTATATATTTAATGTTTTTTTGTCTTCCTTTTATCTTTTTTTGGGTGGCTAGACTAGGATGTAATGTATGGGAATCTCATTATGACTAAAGCCATATGTATTTCTTGATAGGTAGGATGGTGGATGACCATTACCAAGGGTGACGCCCAATCAGGCGATAGCACCAACCTGTTGTATTGTTTGTAACCGTGCATCTTGGATGATGATGTCATCATTGATGATCATGTAGTAGGGCAGGTCCATGAATTTAAACATAATACGATATCTATGTTGAAGGAGGTATTTCCTGAGGGATATGTATATAGTGGCTGACAGAATGATGACATAAATGATGACCAATTTGGTACACTCTACAACACACATCTATGGGAAAATCATGTTGAAGCACATTCTATAATGTCCTAGATTTTTGACCCTAGGGAACCTAGTTAATGTTCATAGAATTTAGACCATATGGTTACAATGATTATCTCTGTTGGTGAAAATTATACCACAACTCCTATGCGCATATAATCCAGGCTATGTGTGGGTAACAAGGGTTGATGACATGATTTATATATCACATGTTGATGTATGAATCACAAGATCTTATAACCCGTCATGCACAACTTCATGGAGGATAAATATAAACTGTTCTATAGTTCAAGTAGAACACAGGAAAGTCAGAAGGATGTAAATCAAAACTTCTTATGTCTCTATTAGGAATTGGGTGATAGATGATTATGATCACTATTCATTATGTTCGTAACATTGGATCCACAACATCACCATCCAAGAGTGATGCAAGAAAATAAGAAATTGATTTTTCACCACATATGAAACAAATGATTAGATGTTTATTTCTGAAAATCCATTTGGGAATTAGCTAAGAATGGGATGTGGCACAAAGAGGCATGAGGACACCAATGTTTGGGGGTCCTTTTGGATGTGAATGATGGTTGAAATCTGGTCTTGGAAAGTCTCAAAATGTGGAGATGGGTCTGGGGGATATATACGTGGTCCTCGACAATTTTTTGTCTCACACCGCCATATATTACAAAATATTATTGGTAAGACCAAACTAAAACAAAAATAAAATACCATGGTATTTAAAATATTTTATAGTCATATTACATGGACCATAGGCACCAAGTTTAACATAGAATTCATTGGATGTATCTATGGATTTTAATTTCATGTGGTACGGAGGACGCATTTAATAGTTTACAAACCTATAACATGGATTATAGATTTAATAATTTATGGTCAAAGAATGTAGACTAATGTAGATAAAATATCTCTATAAACATAATTAGTGTGGAGGAATGGAAAATTTAATTTTAATGAGCCCTAGATTCCAAATTCCACACTTCAGATTCTCAAGAGAACCATAATGGGTATCATAGTATTGATGTTATAGTGTTTGGACTTAAGGGTTTTTCTACTTCTCTAAATGGTTAAAAACCCTACCAGGATGTTTAATCCCTTGTGATACATGTTCGGTGGGGGAAACATGGAGTTATGTAATGCTTTCCATATCACATGGTATCACACGATAATATAAATAAATACTGGGTTGGATTGTTGGAACTAGACTATCATTACTGTTCAATGTATATGGATGCATTATGGGACAACACCAAGAGTGTTGGGGATCCACCGGAATATAAGGAGGTGGAATCTGTGAATTAGTACACTCTATATCAATAAACAATTATGTTGGAATGGAAGATGAGGATAACATCTGACTTTTTTTGTGACACAGCATCCATATCATGTTTCCATGAAGGGAGATAAGAAAATATGGGTCGACCGGTGACCATGTTCAAAATATGGGACCTATCTCAATATGTCGTCCAATTTCTTCTAGAGTGTTGGCCAAGAATGGTAGGTTAGAGGATGTGTCCAAGAAATTCCATTAGGGGGTCCCTTCTGATGTGGATGATGGTGGGGACCCATGTAAAGGGATCTATGAAGTATGGATATTGATTTTGGTAATTTCCATGAGGAATCCAACACTCCCAATCATGAACTAGTACACATTAAATCATGCTAGTGTGAAAGATATCTAGTTGGGATAATATCTTTCTTCATGGATTGGGTTTCTTGAGCAGGATCAAGTCCAGGATGGAAGTTATATTAATGGTACACAGTGATGAAATTTTTTTTGTTCGGTTCGTTAGACCAGAAGAATTTTTTAGTATACCGTCATATAGGTTGGACTATAGTGTTCCTTTATTAACACCATGTTCGTTGGAGATATCCATGAATCTTAATTCCAAGCTGTATATATGTAGATGGCACCCAGTTTAATGACATATAATGAGGAAATTATAGATATTTTCATCACAAAGTAGAAGTTATTGGTGTGGAAAATAACCCTAATAGGAGGGGGAACCTGGAGATCCACATTATTTCAGACATTATAAAAGGGAGGATTAGGGTAAAGGGACAAAATTGATTATGATTATATGATAGGTCATGGAGAAAAAATGAAAGGGTGTCGATATGTGTCCCATAATAAGGGGAAAAAATCTATAGAAATTATTAATGATCTATTCTGTTTAACATTAGACAGTGATAAACAACAGATGGAGGGATTCATTTACAAGAGCATGAATGGTGTGGCTTCCATAACCCATAGTCATGGAGGACTAGAATGATATAAACCCAACCAGACATTTTTAAGGTGGAAACCAAAGATAAGGGGACCAAAATGATTATGATTATTTGGCTTGTCCCATAAAAATTGAATATTCCCCGATATATATCTTATAAGAATGGGAATAAATCCATACATTTTTTTAAAATATGTCTTGGATGGAGACAAATACCAGGGGAAATTGTTTCTTAATTAATATGATTGTAGGGCTGTTTATTTTAACATAATGAAACCAAGTCATTGAATATGTATTTAAACATCATACATCAAAGAAACTAGACTTCATAGTAGTAGGTCATAGATCCCCGGCCATATTAGGAAGCGTCTAAAGTGGAAATATTCCATAAAATTGCATAAAGATATTCAATGTGAATGAGGGGCAAGGAGGTACATCTCCATATGACACATTACTATGAAGAAATAACATATAGTTTAATGACATGGGTGATGTGTAAAATGGTTTGTGAGAGTATGTGTTCAGTCCCAATGATGTAGTGTCTGGGCATTGCTATGTATCCCATAAGGATGGGAATAAATCCATTTGTAGTTTTGATATCTTGTGTAGTTTAATCGTCATGATTTATGATCAAGGGGCATGGTGTAATATCAATTAGGGTAGAGCATTTTAGAATCTTGCATGACAAAGGGAATTCTCATTTTAAGGAAATTCTTAATGTACCAACAATGTTGTCTAGTTTAATGTAATCCATCACGTATGGTGAAACTTATTGTTGTCCAAGATGATACTAAATATAGTTTAAATTCATGCTACCAAAACCATGGGTGAATTTTTTAGTTTCTCAATATTAAACTAGGTAGTTTATTTTATTCAAAGTATAAAATCATTAAAAAATAAATAAATAGTGGTTTAATGGGACGTTGGATGTGGTAGCACATTTTAATGTCAGTTTTCCAATATTAAATAACCGCTCATCGATGTGATATTTTTGGAACATGGAACAGGTGGGAGGAGTAATTTGGTCTCCATCTATGGTGATCAATGTGTATGTACCTTTCGGATAGACCTTAGGGATAAATTGAGGTCCTTCCCATTTGGGATCCATCTTTGGAGGTTTCTTACCTAGTATCATCAGCATCATTGAATCAAATAACATGCCACCTTGATGCAAGGGGAAGAGATAAACTATCTTGTTGGATGATTTTTTATCTATTGATGGTTTTACTCAAGATTATCCAAGTCTTGGATCCTATTATGGTTGATAGTTTCTAGTTCCCCTAAACAGAATTCTACTACATTTATTAAGGACTGTTCATTTTAGAATATTGTACTGAGTAATGGAAAATAATTCTAGATGTAGTGGACTACCTCTTTTCCATACTATAGAGAATATGGACTCACTTGTCATGAATAATGACTCATAATATTATTATTTTAGGGATCATTTGTGAACTTTTGTGGCCAAATTCTACTTTTCTTACCCATCATCATTTTCAAAATGTTTGAGAAATCCTTTTTTAATTCCTCAAATAGTTCATTTTTATGTGCATGTTAGGTAGATGTGAGGGTGGAGTAGATGTTGTACATGGGGTAAAATTTCATTATCTTAGATGCTTATAAATTAATTTCATTATCAGTGAAAATTTCACAAGGGACACCAAATCAATGGATGATGTTGGAGCTCATAAATACAATGATGCAACATTCCATGACATGCTTTAACAAAAACTATTCATTCCACCTAAATATGCGATCTTTTGTTTTTTAGGATGAATCAGAAATAACACGCTCTTTCTAGTGGATATGGTGCGGTGACATCAAGTCCTTAAACAGAAAAGTTCCAAGATTAGTAATTATTGGGAAAGGGATCTATAATTTTTTGCACAATGATATGATGGATCATACATGTGTGAATCCTCTTTCCAAATCAGATGTAGTCATTGAATAGGGTGGTCGATAAGTAACACATCCTACAATGTTTTTGGGATATCTTCATGCATGCATGTTTCTCACCACAGTATATTACATGTAATTTCAACTTACTATTGGGAATATATGCTCTGTGAATGAAATAAAAGAGGATTCCCTCAACCCAACATATTTAGTGAGTTTACTCCAAGATAGGACTACTCTGGAGGGCGAACTGAATGCCATAATGAAAATTTTAGTCATGTTAGGATCTTTTTGATGGTATGTTAATGTGTCCGAGATACTCAATTAACGGAGATTTAAAATAAAAAGTTTCTTCAAAATCAAGTGGATTTAGAGGTCTCGATATGGATGCAATGGTGGTAAGATGATTTACCTATTAGATTAAACTATCTTCTAAACATGTATGGTTGATCACTGTTTACTGGACCACTTGAATGGAAGGATATTATTTATCATGATCTATGATATAAGTTTCTAAATAATCTAGGGAATCATTTCATCGAATATGTGGACGAGTAACACAATTAACCTTTGTATGAAAAGGAATTTTTCATCTGATGATTAGCATTCCTGAGAATGGGTAGGAGCTCCAGATTTTTAATGATGTAGTTACCATTGTTCTACATGATGACTAACTCAGATTTCAGCATCACATAAATGTGGGGAACATCAATATCGATCGTGAACTGATGACCAGTGATGAGAGCCTGACACAATGCCTCATTGATTGTGAATCCCCATGATATCAATAATAAACAATGCAGAATAGCTTTTGTAGGAATGATTAAAACTGATCCTCATGCCTAACATATTGAGTCTAATATCATCATGAATTCTCCTAAACAATATTTTCAAGGAATGATTGAAATAATACATCCAAAAAAACACGTCATGATCTATTGAGATGATATCCTCATATGAACAATAATTATATAGTGACTACTCTGTGCAGCCAGATTACAGACTTGAATTTCTGTCATAAAATGACCCATGATGAATCTATTATGAAAAAAATATAAATTCCAACTACATAAGAATAACTATCATTCATAATAAGTAAATTGAAAAAATAAGACAGTTCATAATTCACATTAGAAGTTCCACACGAGAAACTATTTGTATCTCCCGATTCTAAATGAAGGGTCACAACTTCTGCACTATGGAAAACATCACGAGGTATCTCTTGTGAGTACAAGAATTTCTAAGATATTTTTCAAGAATCTTTTGAATGATATAGATAGATATTTTATCTATACATTTTTATTTTTTGAGCAAGCAAGGTGGTGTGGGGCTATTCTAGGGAAGACACTTTAATTACTAGAAGCATTTCATAGATGGGTGGAATTAGAAACAGATTCTGTAATAAAAACTGCTTGATCTCCAAAAAAAGAATTCAGGTAGTCCTCATCCTTCTGGTAGATAAGACCATTCTTCATTATCCCCAAAAAGGCATACACTTTCAATCAAGATTTTCGATGAATCAGAATATCTAGTCTATGTGTCCTTGAAAACCTTAAAGCATGAAGAGGTTTCCTAGAGGTGGAATCTAGAATATCTGACTGATCTTCTCTAGATTTTTATCAATTCTTATGAATCTGACATGGTAACCATGGAACATACCACAAGATAAAATGAAAACATATTTCATGGGTTTCATCTTCATATTGAAGGAGTTATGTATGTCAGAAACTTTTTCAAGGTATCTTGTGATGATCAAGACTCTTGTGGATTTTTGTAATTATTTTATCCAGCAATAATTACCCTAACATTTCCTAGGATTTATTTGTTGATTTAGAGAACAACGCGTTTTTAGGTTTCTCAATAATTCTTCATACTAAAAGCATTACCCGATAATAGATGCTACCCTGTGGGCCTTTAAAGGTGGTAGATTCCACGTATTTAGAGTCCATTCATCTCCTGCCAAAAATACCAATCCAAAATAAGCATAGGGCATAGAACCTAATAGTGTCATCGATCAGAATTCATTTCACCAGAAGGGGAAAATCATCCTTTAGGCAGTAGATATTGAGATATTTGACGATAATAAAGGCAATAAATTTTATTTAAATCTTATTAGAAGTAACGATGATGGAAATCCACCTATGGTACTGATCATTCATAATGATGTTGGATTTGAAGAGATAATAAACTCCATCAAAGTCAATACAACCAGGATATGGATGTATCTCCACGGGAGGCTTCTTGAACCCATGATAAATCACTAGGAGACAAAAAAGTTATATAGATACTAGAAGTAAAAACATTGACATCAATCCATATCTCCAGGAATATACATCATGATGTTTCTTCAAGAAGTCCACATATTATAACATGTACTCAGCATGGATGGATAAACTATCAGCGTTGGCCTTGATTCTGTCTGGGTATCAACATACACCTGTACCAACTCAAAAATCTTTGAGGAGTCACCCTCCTCAAATGAGTACAAGGCATCTTCCAAATCGTCTTCATCATCCAAGGTAGGAATATCCTTAAAAAGAGGAAATTTATATGACTTATCTATACCAAGAGGAATGCTAGATTGGGTTTTGTTGGTAGTGGAATCATAATTAGTAGAATCCTTCAGTGTTGAAACCCCGATATCATATTTTGTCGACCCAATTCCATATGATCATTGACCAGTGTGTCCACACTCGATAGATTCGCAAATATTAGTGGCGAGTCGGTCTGCGTCGACTCAAACAACTTTGGTGGATCAAATAGGTATGCAGTACTATTGTTTCCTTGGATTTAACATCGCAAACCCTTATAGGGGTATGTGTATTTGGTATAACTCTAGCCACTCTTATGTAATAATACATGTTATTCCTTTGAATATCCGTGTACCTACAAATGCATCCTGCATGCATATCGGAATGAAGTATCATTATCCCCATCATGAATTGTAGCCACCAACCGGTGGGTCAGGAAATGAATGCACCATCAATGTTTCTTCATGGGCCAAAAACAATCATAGTTTTGTTAAACATGTTGGTCAACCATTCTTTTCCTTTCTATGGTAGTAAGCCACATCCATATACGGGGGCGTCACAAGAGGAAATTTGAGCATCATCACCTTAGAGAATTCTTACTCGACCGTTGAGGGTGTACATGATGAATTTTTTATATGATGAGGGAATATATATGTGTATATGCACCTAGAGTCTACCTGTCGACATATTTTATGAAGCATCTCATGACAATAACATAAATTCAGATCTTATAATCCTATAACTGAACATGGACTTTAGGAAAATATTTACAAAATACCTTTTCTAAATCCAATACATGAATACATTTTATTTCATAATTGTATGTCTAATGAACCTATGATAAAAAAATTAGTTATGGTGATATGTGAGATGATCCTTATAGGGATTCCTCGATTATGTAATCTTTATAATCACTTGATATTTTTTTAACTAAATAGGTACCAAATCTATATGGAATAAATAGGTATTGTTTTTTTATTCTAGAATGGGAGCTCTGTGAACCAATAATTCACGAGGGAGAAAAAACATGATTGTCCTGCCTTAGTACTAGGGGCACATTACTTTGTAGAATCTGCTGATTTTGTGGTATTTGATACGGAACCTAAGGCCAACCATTAGCCTATTTTCCTCAACGAGGTTCTCAATGACCCTCTAATAGTAACTAATCTTGAATCTTGGGAACACTATTTTCAAAATTGTGGATGTCTCTGCCTTTTGCTGATCTTCATGAAGCAGCTGAAGGGATAAATGGGTGTTCTTCCTTATCCTATTGCAAGGCTTCCTCAAGGTGGCGTTCTTTGAAAGAATAATCTAAAAATCCACCTAGTAAATTTTTTTGTGATGAGATATGGGATAAATTCTATCTATAAATTTCACACAAATATTGCTAGTAGCTACCCTAGAGACAGTTTCAAGTTGACTGAATATGTGACTAAATTACATCTTGTGACAAAGTCGAAAACATTCTCATCTGGATGTTGTTTTCACTTGAAGAGATCACCGATACATGTCTTATGTATGTTGATGTTGAACTGATAAATTTTTTTGTGAAGATCATCCCAACCAGAGATGAACCAAATGGGTAGCTGACAATTCTGGACGAACACACACCCTTCCAATGTCTATAGAAAATACCATATCATGGTGGCACATTTCATCACTGGGGTTCCCAACATTGGTCAAAACCATCATATGATGTTGGCCAAATTTAGAACTAGGGCACCCATTTTTTGAAGGGGGAGAAGGTTGGATTCTATAAATATAGATGTTATTTCATGTTCTTTCACCCATGATACATATTTCATTCCATCCGGTTTATATCCACATATCACATTTCAAATGATTAATATCGAGTAGCAAGAGATGCTTGAAGGTCTTCCCCATGGGCGTACTTATCTAGATTAGGATCATGGACCACCAGTGCATTGACATGATAATTGCAATGATTATAATTACCAGTGACTCAATGATTATATGATGGAATAACTAATTGTAAAACCTATTGAATAGATCGATCCAGATCCCATGTATGGTTATTTTGATTCATTGTCTTGATTAGACATAGACACTACTGCCATTTACAATATACCCTAAAATCTACCCTTTTAGGATTTATGTGATGATCCGGATCAATTAGGGGAATCTGGACAATAAGGACATGTGAAATCTCTTACGATTATTATGGAGGAGGAAAATGAATGTGTCTAGGATCCCCATTGTCTGGACGTTATTCTACAAGGCACTAATCTAGGATATAGTCAATAAAAATTCATTGATATTCTTACTTTTGAATTAAGGTGGCTATAGATAGGTCATCATTTGTCTCTTGTGTAATATCAAATCGGGCATGAAAATTTTTGGGGCCCCTTCTGATCTATTCAATTATTGATATTCATACTGATATGCAATGAGATGAAATATTTTTCGAGGCTATGTACATACCTTTGAAAGTGGGTTTGATACTTATAGGAGATTCCAACTGATTCTACACATCCCTAGAAAGTGTTTTCTCTTCCATATACCCTACATCATTGTCCCCCACTTTGAGTGTGCTGAGCCCTTCAATATTCATCATGATTGCACCTATATGAATATCGTGAATGCGAATTGATAGACGTGGTTGACATAGGATGGGACAAAAAAAAGAGTTACATGCTATCCCCAAACCTAGATATGTTCATGTGTGGATTATTCATTTATAATTTTACGGATCATGGTAAAGCTTTGAAAACATTGTTACTGAATGATCCGGTAGTAGCTTGGTGGAACATGAAATTGGTCCACTGGGACCATCACCAAATCGAACATGCAGCTTTACTGGATGATGTCATCAATATGTTCCTGGCTATTTTGGTACTCCAACTAATGGTTGTGGAGGTGGAAATGTGACAATAATTTCCTTTGTCAAAATCATATAACCTCCTCATGGGTGAGTGACTCTGGGATTTTGATGTCATTAGTGGCGATTGACCAGAACATCTCAGAATGATGATTAGAGGAGAGGATGTTTCAAAAACTCCTATGTCTGGAAGTAGACTCTAACTCAGCATTTCCCCATGATTCAATTGAGTAAGGGAGAGGGACTATAATAAACACTTCTGAGTATCACTATAGAACTGAACTGGCTAGTGGAGAATATGGTGTGTGAGAAAACAGACCACCTTTAACAGGGTCATATCTTGTATATGATACCAACAACATCATTGTGTCCATTTTGGATGGGGAATTGACCACCACCTCATGTGTGTGATAAATAGATTTTAGTGATGGATCTGTCAGGGGATCTCTATCTATTATGCCCTAGAATAACTCTTATTTATCTAAAATTGATACAGAGAATTAAATTGGTGTTGAAATCATGGACTAAATTAAAAGACCATAGAAGGGACCAAATACTCATCCTCATGTATGTACATATAAAGGGATTCAGGGATCTAGTGCATCTTGATTTCATGTAGGATGAAACTCACATGTTATGAACCTATCTCATTCATTGATACAAAAGAAATTGGGGAAGGCCTCATTAGTGAGTCCCTGTTGGCATCCATATCATAGTAGAAAATAGATTTCCCAGGACATGGCACTTCCCAGATCCATTCATTCAGTGGTGATAGTTCACATTCTTGCCTAGATGTTTCATCGGGTCATGTAACATTTAAATCATGAGGTTGACCTCCGTGATACTAGTTGAAATTAAATGTAGATCCTCCAATTTTCAGTTGGGATAGGGGGATGACCTACGTAAATGTTTTCATCAATGAGGTGAGGACATTTTTATGGAGTGTTGTGATAGTGGGGTGGACCACCAATATGATTAGCTGTGGTGCGAGGAGAAACTGGGCAGAAATTGAACAGGGCATGGGGATAATTTCCATATTTCCCATAAATCATATGGTGATGACAAAAATGGTGATGTGTGTTGCATCGAGGAGGACCCTTTCATGAGAATGTGAGGACATAGGGAGGACCTCCATGTTGGCTGCATGTGGCCTAATGATGTCCGATGTACTATCCAGAAATGATCTTATGAGGAGGGACTTCATACTGAATGTTAATGAAATAGGGATGACCTCTTCTGGTGCAAGAAGATATTCAAGGATGAATTTTTCATGGGTAGTTCACGACATATGGAGGAACTCTGTATTGGGAACTATTGGAATTTGGAGGATCACCATGATAGATGTTGACAAGGTGGGGATGAAATCCACTCAGAAAGATGATGATATTATGGGGAGGGCCTTCATGCTGAAAATGAGAATGAGGAGGGCCTCAAA
Organism: Viscum album; assembly: GCA_963277665.1. NCBI lineage: Eukaryota > Viridiplantae > Streptophyta > Magnoliopsida > Santalales > Viscaceae > Viscum > Viscum album. The sequence goes on along the minus strand of OY728127.1, from coordinate 1,509,499,457 downwards.
TATGATAGGAGTGGATATGGGGTGTGCCTTAATAATTATTCTCAATTCCATGGTTCATCCCACGATGTCTGCTGGTGGTGTCAATAACTAAAAGAGTAAAAATTTCTTTCCCCTGGGAAGTCCGTGGCCTCAATTCTGATCTGAAAATGGTGAATACCTTCACACCTATGATTGATATATAATTGAATTAATTGAGGATGGAATGGGCCACTGGAGTTGTTGAAGATTATGGCCCCTGGTAGGAATCATCTTGAGCTCGAGACTGGCTCTGGAATCGGGTTATTCAGGCGAATGTCTGGTAGTTCAGGGATATTAACCACCTACTATTGGGAATAAGGGACCAGTTGGTGGGACTGATGATGCCCCATGGGATCCATCCTTGGATGATCATAGGCAATATTCATCCATTGGATGACTTTGAAAACCATTACCTCATCCATGAAGTGGAATGTGTCATAGTATCACACTGGAGAGAGGCTCCATAAGTTGTTCATCATGATAGTGGGAAGTAGTATCTCCATGCACAACCCCTGAGGGCATTAGTGACGGCGACACATAGTATCCTCCCTGTCTTGTCGGGCCATGCACGTCATTTTAATGAGAGACACCTACTCATAATGATGAAAGACATTGTCTATCACCCTCATCTACATGATTTACCTGTGTAAGACAGGGTGTGGCTGCCCGGTAGCCATGGTTATGACTGAAAACGTGGGAGTGAAGGTGTCATTTGGGATTTACCCATTGTTGTTCCTACATCCCATATACCTACAGTTGGGGATTATATGTTTACTATAGATGGGGTACTAAAAATAACGTCGATTCATCCATCAATATGGATATAAGGAAACCATTATTGAATTCCAAATCACTATAAAATATTCTCTGACTAGATTGATATCTATGATAACGATTTCAAGAACTTGAATTAATTATGATTAGTTTTCCTGAATTTATGTGTGCAACATGTTGAGACCAATATTTTCAAGGTAATACCTAGTGCTAGATATGTGGATCTGGGGACATGCTCATATGATGATGTCTCAAACAATAATAATCCAATAATAATGAGAATATCTCATGCCGGGATCACTATTTCTATTGGTGGAACGATGGTAGTAGCATCATATTTTAATCCCTGATCTGAAAATGTAAATGTCTATTCCAAATGGTTGGAGGGGATATATTTTTTGTTATTTTACCATTTATATTAGTGTCCTAATTCTAGCAGTGTTAGTGTACAATGATTAATTTTGTGACCAACATGACCAGTTCCCTTGGTTGAAAGTGAAACGACCTTGATGGGTTCAACATTTTTTTTTGACATTTTCCAATAGGGTGTGTCAACTCATCACACATTGTTTGTTCACTAACATACTACAATGAACCCCATATTCCATCTTTCCAATGGTGGGAATCATTCGTCACATCTCTGTGGTGTTTTCTCCTTGATCGAAATGGGATGATGATATATTTTTTCACTTTTCATCGATTGTTCCTTGTATATAATCCCATAGTCTGGTTCTCCCTAATATGTTAAGATAATTTTTATGAAACTCATTCCATGTTCCATCACATCATGGGTGATAGTTAATAATGATTCTTATGCACAACCATTCCATGGGGTCATGACAGGGAGGAAACCATCAGTCCGAGGAGAAGTCACTTTTGGCATCCATGGCATGTTTGGATACTGGATCATTAGAGAACCTATATTCTTATTCATAGGATGGATTATAATGTTCATGGATAACTGAGGCATCCTTTGTTGATCACAAGTTATCTTATATCAGAGGAATTTATTCAATTTTTTTTCTCTAACATCAATTGTTTAACATAGGGTTGGCCATTAGATTAACATCCTGTAAATATGTAGGGTCATTAATAGTTCATCTAGTGGAGATATGAATATATTTTTCAGAATCCAAAATCAATACTTCAATCACCTTGCTATTTTTTCCCACATCTAAGTTAACAATTCAATCTGTTTCAGAGGATCTAACATGGAGTCAGACAATCTGGAAGCAAATCCATTCATTATTCTATGCTACTCCCTTGAAAATCCTTCATGATCATGATTAATGTAGTCACTTTTTTTTCAATATATAGTGGTGGGTTTCATTGATATCTATCCATTATATTAATTCATGTGACAAATCATCTTTTGGAAGCAGTATATGCATACTAGTGAGAAGGTATTGTGTGATTTGGATGGTAAGACACCCCAAGAAAAATTGTGGTATGAAAATTAGAGGTGTCAGAATAGAGACATCAGATTATATCAAAGTTTGACAACAAAATTTATGTATTGAAAAAATAGATAGCTATATATGAGGATATATTAGATTTCATATAGTAGTACATTTTTAGATCATAATTCGTAATAAAAACAAAATAGAAAATATTTTATGAGTTTTATTCTTTTTTGGGACCCATCATCTTATGGATGATGTCTATGAGTTGGACTGGGTGGTTCATCGACTATCAATTAGTGTTTCTCTTATACTCTTACCAATATATCCTACTCAATTGATCAAATTTCATTGTAGTTTAATCATCAGTATATATTTTATTTATGATTAAATACATAGAAATTCTATAAAATGAGGGGACCCTTCCTTTATCAAAAAGTCATTTAAAAAATCACATGATCCTTCTATTTCATTTTATAGTTCTCAATCATTAATTATTTTCATGAAATTTATTTTATCAAATGTTGCTTATATCATTAATTATACACATCCTTTGTATAAAATAAAATAATACTAAGTTAATGGGTTTTATTTTCTAAATCACAATAGATTTCTCTCAAAACATTATCATGGATTCCAACCAACATGATATTCGTTATTGATATATCTACACTGGTTATCTTGAAAATAATTTATTTCAAAAATAAAAAATAGGGGGTATAATTATCAATCTTGGATAAATTTAGTGGTTTTATTAGGCATATCATTATTTTTTATAAGTTCATATAGTGGGTCTCACATTTTTTTATTTATTTTTATTCAAATTTCATTTATTCATGCATCTAAATCATTTAAGGAATTTCATTTTGGGCATGGACTTGGATTTTTGGGAGCCAACATTTTACGATATTTCATACATGACATGTTTTGTGCCTTCCATATTCATTTAGACTAAATATTTGTTGTGATTTTGTTCAAGTCCATCCAAATCAAACTATTTATTATTCTGGTTTTAGGGTACTGTGTATTAGACCATTTATTGTAATAGATTAGGGTCTTTTTTCATGGACCTTCTATTTTTTTACTCTAAGGTATTTTTTCTAGGTCCATATTTTGTTATTGATTTGGGCACTATTGACCAGATGGTCTATTGCTGTAGTTTATTTTATTTGGGATCTAACCATATGTTGATATAATTAATGGTATTCTAGCTTAGACCTTAATATTCCATGTATTTTGAAGTGTTGATTCCAAGAATAAAAATAGAGTTCAATTTAATTTCAAGATTTTATGAAATTATTGTTGAATTTGGAATATGTTTAATATGTTCTAGGGGTGAAACAAACACTTTGTCGTATATAGTTCCAATGTGGTTTGGCATGAATCATAATTATTTTTTATCAATTCCTACATGGATTAATTTCCACCGGTTCGTATTTCATGCCCTAGTACGTAGATAAAATGGACGAACATAGATATCACCACTATATTCCGAGGTCCATGGAATACTTATGGGGGTGATAATGGTTTTGCAAAAAAATTTAGTGATGAAAAGTCCACATGGATAGTTTGACAATTGTTGATGTAATATAGGACACAAAAGTTTTATTTTGTGAATATGGGATGGGGATGTTATGTAGGGAATTAACCATAAAACTTTCAGGTACACAGTTATTTCATAGTGTTACATTTTCTCCAAAATATCATTCTTCCTTTCTTACATGGTGGTAATTCCTCCAGTATTCAGGTTAAACACCATAATCATTGATTACACTGTCAAACATAGCTGCCTCATCTCTCTTTTGATGCCACAAAAGAACATTTAGGTCTCAAATATCCATATAATGGAGTTAGGTATGGAGATACATCTATTCAAGAAGGTTTATTTCACCATGGGGTAGTTTATCTCATAATGGTGAAACTCTATCACTACACACATTGGTTTCAATTCCTCAGGTGTGGTCTATCAAATAGTTCAAGAATGGAGTGTCACATTCTTTCTATGAGAAAGGATTCAAAACATGGTGTTGTAACATTTTGTATAGAAAATATAATTTAATATTCCATCTATGGGGATTGTAAAACATGGTCTAATGTTATCTTGGAATTGGGATTGTATGGGAAAATCTTGTCGTGAATGACCTATAACACTCTAAGATACTGATTTCTTCCATGGTGACATATGTATAACAGGCATCTGAAATACCTTTATATAGGGAAATTATGTATGTTGTTATTAGGTCATTGATATTATACATATATTTAATTTTCATATAAATATATATAATTTATTTTATTGGGTCTATGAATTATTTATGGTGTCCCAAGGTGATCCAATACTATTGGCGGATTTATTGAAAATGTAATAATCAATAAGAGTATGAGATCCCTATTTGTTTTTTAACCGACCATTAATAATATTTTCATGGAACAATAATGTGAAAAATGATTACTAAAAATTTATCATAGACCCGGGGGTCGCAAGAGCATGTACCAACATATATATTGTCTAAAACATTAACCCTATGTCTTATATGGATAATATATTTATTCCCTAATTTTTCCTTAATCTATGAAGATGGAGAGTTGAAAGAGTTATTTGATGTTTCTTAATTAGGACTACCTTTATGGAATTTAATCATGACAATTTTTTTTTATTTTTCTAGGTTATTGATGTAATGACAAACATGGACCAAATGTGTGTGGAATGTTACCAAAGTTCATAATTTGGATCCAAAGTTAATGTGTAATGAAACATATTTCTAGTGGGATATGTAATTTTTTCAAGTCATGGGTTGGGGTTCTTAGGGAATGGGTAATGGCATGGAATAATCATTCCATTGATTCTAAAGAAAATACTCAGGTTATAGGTTCTTTTGTGGTCAATTATGGATAACATGAAATCACTTTCCCTTCATATAGTACCAATATGTATTTATTTTGTAGGTATGAGGCCATATAATTCAATAACATGGTCAGCCAAAGTGGTATATTTCATATTCCTAGGGACATGAGAGGCTTTCATCTACCCGTGGATCATATGATTGGATTCCTGAATTATGAATTTTGGTTTTTAAATGATTAATGTGGCACCCTAATAACTTTTTAAATGGGTGTAAGTCTCATGTGGTACATTGAAAATAGATGATAATTGGTAATGTCATTAAAATTTTATCTTCATGTAGTGGGGATGTATTTTTCTAGTATTTAAAATTTCTTGATGTCGATAAATCTTTCCTTTTTCTTGAAATTTTATGGAAAATAAGTATTTCATACATTTTACTTTAATTTCAGGTAGTATGTACATGTGAATCATTGTAAAATATGATGCATCATGTACTTGAGGAATCATTCCATTGTTATGATAATTTATATTAACATAGAAATTATTATATATGAATAAGTATATTTGAGTGTATTCGTATAACATATCCATTATTTCATAGATCTATCACATGAAAAATAAATCCAAATGTAGATTTAACTTATATATATACTAAATGATTCAATATGACTCGAACCATTCTTGAAAAGATGCATATACAATTTATTGGGTAATATAACATCATGAGTCTAGGAAATTTTCAATATAGATCAATCCCATATGCAGTTATCGGTGTGTCAATTTTTTAGGGAAGAAAATGAACCAATGATTGATGATTCGGGAATCACTATGGTTACTGTGATGGTTGGAATCAAGATGCATGTAGTTCTCATATAATGGACTCGTGTGTAGGTCTAACGCATACGTATGGAAGATGTGAGATATATTTCTGTCATCTTTGGGCCTATGTGTCCAATATTCAGGCATCAATACATATCATATTATTAAAGGAATCAATCTGTATGCATTTATTATCCATGAAAATATTTATGTAGTTGTGAACCATATGTTGAGGGGTTATAGTTCTTATTGAGTAGTGTATTTTTTCATAGTATTATAGATTTTATCATCACATTGTATATTGTGATGGAATGTTATTATAGAAACTAAATTCCTAAGAAACCATGTAATTTAACATCACGAGTTAAGGATATAGGCTCCCTGATGTGAAAAGGAAATATTATGACTTGGACTAACAAAGGTGGTTAAGGTGTCTCTATGTATCCTATGATGGTAGGAATAAGGGAACAAATAATTCTATTTTGCAGGTGTGGTGGGAGACCAACACCACATATAGTAGTCTCGTAATGTAATGTCCACAATGACGTACAGTCTTATTTCGTGAAATAGAGATCAACCACTCCTTTTAACTACATGTATAGAGGAATATAGGTGTACATTCTATGGTTTTCAATCCCAAACCATTCCATATTTTTCATGAGATGATACTTCATGATTTAATGGGGAATCACCCAGCAATATTTCCTATCTCACATGATCTTTTCTTAGTGGGGGAAACATGTAATGGAAATATATTCCCTAATAAAAAAAATACGAAATTAGTTATTGGATAGGGGAATTTATTATCATGTGGTTTCTATACCTATAAATACGATCAATGTGTCTCTATTTTTGTCATTAAAATAATAATAAAGTCATATGTTTTTACTGAAAACAATGTTTTTTAGATTCATATGAAGAGGTAATCATCCTTTATGTCTAAAATAACATGGTATGTACAATGCTAAATTCCTGTGAATTACTTGAAATGTTTTTACAATACCAATGAATATTGTTTTGGGTGCAAATATGTAACATGTGATGATAGGAATAAATGCACATGTAGTTCATTAAAATATTCATGTTTAGTGTCATGTTGTGATGACAAAAGCCATTGATTTTAATTTCTTATTGTAATGGCATGGTCCAAATGGTCGAGAAGAAGTCGAATCTATTGGAGCAATGTTGTTTTACATAAATTGGTTAGGGAAATTGGTACATGAAGTAATTGAGAAATTATTTAGTTGGATCCAATACTGGAGGCCTGGGTATCACTACTTGTCCAAATGGGAAGGTGTCAAGCCACACATAGTCCATTAATATTTGTATTTCTCTTCGTAGATTTTACCCACACAAAGGGATGGGAGAACGTCATTTTATATCATATAGATCATTCTCTGGTGTGGGGAATCTGTGGTATGATTGTGTTTCCTATTATATTTAATGTCAAGTGGTGAGGACATAATTGGAGGTTAATTTTAGCTGGATATAATATATTATATGTAGATAAATGTCATATATTTAGGACATGATCTATTTATTATAAATTCATGTTGTTCAGATATCATCTATACAAATGATTATCATCCAATTGGACATCCTCAATACATTTAATTCCATGGGGTTAATAAATCTACAAAATAGTTTTACTTCAGGCGGTCTGGATAGGTTTCATACCATTAAAGATCACATGGCCAGTTCCTCAACCATACTCGTTATTGAAATGTGTTTTGGAAAACCTTTGTATAGTTTGATAATATTTTGACAAGATTAAAATAACACTTCATGGAAATTAGAAAAAGTATCTCATAAGAAAACTCTCATTGGTGGGGGATTAGAATGTTCCGCATCCATTCTGTCCAGTGAGTGACCATTATTGTGATATATATTCTATATATCTTTGTGTGCATCTTATATGGGTTCCAACCATGAAGGACTCTTTCTTAGTATAATTGGGGTCCTAAAATCCAACACTAATTATACTTGAAGGAATGAAGATTCATAAATTTTTATTTAATTCTTGTTAAATCCAATTGTGATAGACTTTATGGTAGTGAAATATACACAAACTATTGTCTTAATGAAGATATAATCCATTCATCAATTTTTTTAATTTCTCATCATCTATGTGTTTTCTAGATATAGCTTTTCGATGATTTGGAAAATATACCATTGTGGGTAATATTGCTTCAATTCCAAACACAAATGAAAAAAAATATTCTTTTGCAGTAGGACTTATGATTGTATAGTATTCCCATAAATAAAGAAGTTGATTTTACAGATATTATTTTTTTTTCATTTTTTACAATATTCTAGAAAATAAAACACAATATCTTAGCAGAATTAAATATAAATACATTTATTCCAGTGTGATAGTGGGATGAATTACTGGACTCGAATTTTCACACCTTGTATAGTTTCTTGTACTTCGTAAACTAATTTTAGTGCCATTGTACCTTATTATCATGTGAGGGTATATAAAAAAGGTACTAATATTATAAATAATGATGTTGATGATGTTCTATGTCATGATATCCATGATTGGTATCTCTTAATCCCACATAGAAACAATACTTGTAGAAGTAATGATGTAATTAGACTTATGGTACATGGTTTAGAGATATGGACCCACAAAATCTATTACCTGTAATGAAAATTTTCTGGAATATTCTTCTATATGTTTAAAATTTTGGGATTAATGCATGAAGCTCCCACAAATCTCAAATTCAGGAAATTTCTTATAGAATTTCACATTGTATTTTATCATGGATTTCCTGTAGTATCCTAGCCTCCTAATTTGGTTGGAAGGCATGTCCCCAAACTGTTGAGTTCCATATGGGCTTGAATGGACTTCTTCTATTATATAAATTTTTTTATTATATTCATCTATAGTTGATTTCATATAATCATTCCTCATATATATATTTTTTATCATTTGGACAATCCTAGAGGGTAAAATTCATATATCGATGTCTAATATATTTCCTCATATCTCGGTTTGTATATGACCCCATTTTGGGGAAAAAATATCATGTGATCCATCCATCTAGGGGTATATCACATTTTATTAAGTGTATTGGATTTATAAATGGGATTTATTTATTATTTTTCATAGATGATTATTGAGGAGGCCATCCATTGTTCTATGATATATATGATAACATCCTCCAAATCATGGTTGGATAGGATTTTGGCTACATTACACAACACATCAAAATTATAATTCTATGTTCATGGACATGTTTTTGTGTGGGATCACATGGGAACTATTATTTTGGACCCATGATGTAGAAAAAGTGGTAAACATGATTTTTTTTGATTGATTACCCTTGTAAAATATTTGTTATAACTAGTTTTAAATCACATTTGAATTTATGGTAAGATATCAACAAATATAGAATATTATTGACGCAATAGAATAAGTCTTCTTATTCATCCTCATTATTAGTCAAACCATTGGAAAATAATAATGAGTATTAAATTAATCAGTTTCAAGATAATCAAATACTATCCCATTGACAACCAAATTGAGTTTTGGATTTTTATGTATCTTACTAGTTGGACTCTAGGTGGCATAAAAAATATACATCTTCTCTATATGAAGAGTTTCCCATGAATATTAAACCTCTTTATCCCACAGATCATTGTCCAATTGTATAAATTTTAGGGAAATATATGCATCAAAGAAACCATAATGGGTTATCCCTTTTACTCTCTTTTTTGACATACAAAATTTTCAATCTATTGATAAATGACTTCTATTGAAGACATAATACTATTAAACATCTGAAAACCATGTATATACATGAGATAGTAAATTAGAGAGACTAGTTGGACAAAATGGTTCAATAATTAATTCCTCATATTATTTACATAAATACTAGTTCAATATAGTTCTTCTTGATGTACTAATATTATGTCCCAGTTCAAAGAATAATTCTACTGAGGTTGTAGATAGTATTGTGATTTCCTAAATAATTTTGTTATTTGAGGGGAGTCCAAAGTGATCATTTCATGGAGTCACATATATGATGATTGTATTTCCTAATAGTGGTGGCATCAAAAACTGTGGGTTAGGAGGTATGGAATAACTCTTAATGAATTCTTGTTTAGTCCATATCCCATTGATATTTGATTGAAATATTCATTTTATTGGTGAATATGATAGATAATAAGAAAATTTAAGAAATGAATCGACAAATTTATTGGGCGTTACCTTGAATCCTCCATAGTTCATTGATATTTTTAGGGGAAAAATTAGTGGATTGCATTATTCCTTTCTAGTATGACCATAATTCCATTACTATGCAGCATAAAACAAAAAAACAACCCAGATGTTACCCAAATAACACATTTAAGTGGGACCATCTTCAGAACGTTTTTCCACATAATGTTGAAGACTATTTTAATATATGCGAATTGATCACATTTCTATTAATTTTTTTTCAAAGAGGTCATCAAACAATCATTTAGAAATCCTTCCCAAGAATGGTTAAAAAAAATAATGCATGGATCATTTTTTTATAGAGCGAATTTTCGTTAATCCAATGGGGGGGACATGATAGGAAAATATACCATTTGATTCATTGAAAGTATAAATTTCCCCATCCTTGAGGTCGTCTTTACCTATAATTATATTTAGTACCCACCCATAAAGGAAGGCGGTCGGAATCTAGAAGTTTCATCGAATAAGAGTTATGTTATCATCAATGGGATTAAATAATTGTGAACGAGTTTATTGTGATCCTATAAATCAATATACTCTCTAATAAACCCATTTTTCTCTTTATTGCGATGATATTGGTATTTTATCAAGGTTAATTCACTTCAACGAAAATCATTTCATTGATAATGTTTAAAACATTTTCCTCTACATTAGTGGAATGAGAGGGGTACACCCCTAGCTACGTAAATGATTAATTGACGGTCATCTGGTAAGAAAATCAATGCAGAGCCATATCTGGATTCAGTCTTCGAAATTCCATATAATTGAAAAAAAAAATACATGTTGATTTTTAATTGGATATGGGATACACATCACTTTCTCCTCAGAGGAACGTAGTAACTATACTTTATGGGTTTTTGGTATTATTAAATTCCCAAATCTACTTGCATGAGATAATAAATGGTGGCTGAGAATCAATAAAAAAATGGGGAATGGGGTTTCCTAAATATGTCTTCTTCTTCCTCCAAATTTGAATATTGGATGTGGGGGATTTTTGATGAAGTATGAAGATTGAGGAATATCTACCACTATCGGGATGACAGAAGCCATGAGACGAGAAATTTTCATCCCCTTATTACTAATTCATTACAAAAAATATTATATAGATGAGTATATATTAAATTATAATTGTTTACAAAAGTGTATTGGACATTTAATATCAAGTCTATTCCATCAATAAAATTTTTGGGTTTCACAAAATCACTATTGAGAATACTCTAAGAAATTGAATGAGAAGTCCCCAAGACATTGGGTGAAAACACCAAAATATTATAACCCGCAATTTTTTTTAATTTCCTTTTATTGAATCCTACCTAAGAATATGTGTCTTTTCCTGACACAAAGCTAGAACTATCACTATGTATTATTCGTAAATTTCCATCGATGAGATATTTCAAACATCGATGTAATGGTGAAGGCACTACCATCTGGCTATCTAGAAATCACATCCCAGAATGAAATTGTATTTGATTTCTTGTGGGATATCCATGAACTCATAATTAGATGTGATGTCCCCAATCAATGATTTGAGAATGATTAACCAATGAGGTATTCTCACATGCTTTCAACATTCCAGAATGGTCATATTCATGGGGGAAAACCCCCCATAAGTATATCCAAAATTTCGATGGGTTTGAATTAATATGAAGTACATTATAGAAAAATTGTAAATCAATGAACATAGGAAATTTCTAATATTGATGTATCATGAAGCATATAGGGGTATAATTTGTTGTTATATGACCTATTTTATATCCAACTCTATGAATAAGGGGGAGACATGGAATTTAGATGGAATGGTATCCAATCCACAAACCATTGTGGAAGAGTCATCTTTTTAGAGCAATGTGGTCTCTAGAGTGTTCCAATGAGTTCCTCCCTATGTTCATTTAAAATATGGACACTTCCTGGATTAGGATATTTTTTAAGAAAACCACTAGAGATTTCAGAATGTCGTAAATCTGTTCCTGATATTTCTTCTTTCTGATTCATAGTTTCATATAATTATATGTTCAATCATATTGGAAATATGTGGTAGATGGGGTTCATTCCTATAAAGAGTTGGGGGAAAATCCACTTACAGTGGTGTGGTTCTTACTATAATTCCTTGTTATCTAGGATTATCATTCAATCGAAACACCACTTGTTTCTTCTTGATGATGACTAGGCATAGGCGATCACTATAGGGTTTTTGAAAACCACCATGTTTTTTTTATTTCTAATAGAGTGATTTAACATAACTCATAGAAACATATATTTCATCTGTGGAATAACTGAAATATTTGGCATGGCCACACCAACATTTTCCACTATATCTTCATATCATGTTCATGTGACCACATGATCCCCATTCATGTATGGGAACTCACACTCAGAGACATATTGATCATCAGAGGTGGTTTCCTCCAAGTGTATCACATTATTATGATCATGGATTGATTTTTTTTAGAATAGGTATATGTTTTGTGGGTTGGATTATATGATTATTATGTTGATGTGCTGATTTTTTAAGATTCATATCACGCATTGGAGAAGAATATGACTCTTTAGGTTCAATCACATCTTGTGTCTAATTTTCAGATCCACCTACATGAAGAATATCTTTCATCACCTCCCTAGGTTTCAGAACCATTAAAAATCATCTTATTTGTTCCTACTTCAGGGAATATGATTGGTAAAATATCATTTGGGTCATCCAATTTTTTTTACATGAATCCGTGTTAGTTTATAAATTTTATATAATCATCATATCCTTTTTACTAAAAAATTATTTTACTAGTCCCCAGTGTCGTGGAGTTATCAAAAATAAATTATTGAGAATAAACCTTTCATTATAGAAAATATGTATAGATAATGAAATCTAAGATGTTCTAACCAAATATTTTTTGGAAAGGATTTAGATGAGAAGATTTCTGAGTTTGACCTAATTGGGATTCCTTGTAATTGTTAACTTGAGGAGGTTATTTTCTAGGGATTAAATGAGACAATTGGGGACTTTCTTGTTTTCATCGTTGTACTTTTTAAATCTTTTCCTCAAATATCATGTGACCTTGAACACATTTTTCATATGACTGATGGTTTTTTTATTGTCTCTCTATAAGAAGTTCTTGGATGTTCAGGACCAACCTAGGTCCCTAAAAAGACATTGTTGCTATATTGAGTTTCACAATAGTTTTTCCTTCTCTAATGTGACTTTTACCTTGTGTTTGGAGAATGAGTTGAGACTTAAGAAATTTCATCATGATCAGTGTCTTCATATTCACTTCCTGAATAATTTCAGCACATAGCTCTAGTATTTTCTCTAACTATAGTGGGTTAATGAGTAATTAGGATTGTCCTTTCCACAGGGATATGAATTTAGATACCTACTTATTTTCACACTGTGTGATGATTTTTGAGTCCAGAATTATATTTTTCCTCAATGTGAAGATGAACTAGTAAATGAATTGTGACAATGTTCTTCCCATAGTTCAAGGAACAATGCATTAAGACAGTTTAACAAATCAAAAGTTGGACCTATCATATTTTATATAATAAATCTCATCTTGGTCACATCCTATTGATAAATATGGTCTATCATCTTACCACATTAGGATACAAATTTACTATTAGAGATAGCTCCCATGATCAGATGCTTCATCTACTCTTTATGAAAACTAAATTCCACTGACTCCCATGATACATGAATGGAATTCGTGAAAGGAAGATATAAATTTATTACTATATGAGCAAGAACCCTTATATAGGAAGCATGCATGTCTTGAAGAGAAATCTTCGTATTAGTCTTCTGTTGATTTTGTACATGTGTGATGACTTAATTATAACCATACCAAGGGATAGGTTTTCATTACAATGGAGGATATTCAAGATAATTTTCGACTTCATCCTTTATATTGACTATATTATAATATATGGCTATTGTATGATGCTTAGAAGCCTCTCTTGTGGTTGTATCATCTCCAACCCAATGTATGGGAGGAGGAATATTCAAATATACATGATGATGATACCCAATGGTAATGTTTCCTCTCAATGTCCCCTCAATGAATTGTCTAATAATTTTTATCTCACACTCATACAATTCAAATTGTACCATCTAGTAAGGAATGCCTACTCTTCTTGGTGATGAGTGTGATATGAAGACATAATTCTGATTATACCGGTTAGTGTTCCACAGTAGATGTGGTAGAGTGGTATTTGGAGGTTATAGGTTTTAGATCCTCCTCTCATTCTTGGTATTTTAAAATTTAGTAGCTGCATCTATATTCTCCTCTGAGCGTATATGTACATCATTCCCATTCTTTACATTTGTGTCATGGTTTATATTTAATTTATTATGGTGATGAAATTCATATATTTTTACTATGAAATTCTAGTTTTTACATTACTCTTCATGAATCATAATGATTTTAAACTGGTATTCATTTTATTTCTCAAACCCTTGTTCGTATTGAACCATTTTGGATTACACCCCCATCAGGTATTCTTTTCCATAATGCTACATTCCACTTTATTAGTATGTATTAGGTGACATTGAAGGTGTTTTCAGTCATGTTTTATTTATAGTCCATAAATATAAGTGTTATATATTATGGTTTGTGGAATCGATGGGATGTCCACCATTAATATGTACATTATATGATGTTGAAGAAGGATCTTCGCTATGGTGATGGAGATGATAAAAATTCCTTCATCTCTATGAGATGGGGCCTATTAATTGAAACAATTGGCATATTATGATCTTTTTATTGAGTATTATGCGATTATAGTCAGTTATTTAATGATTCATAAGATAGGAATTGAGTAACAAATAAACCTATCATAGTTAGATGGTTCAGATCTGTGAACTCCATTTATTTCCTTAGGACCCTCTCATGGGATGATGAACATGGTGATGGTGATTAAGATAAAATACTCACAACCCTATGGGATGAGGTTTTTCTACTCCTACATCAGATATGACTTTTGATACTTTATGTAATTGGTGATCACATAGGTGGAGTTAATGGTTGATATTCCACCCGCTGTGGGGATGGAATCACTCCTGGATGGTTATTTTTAGTTTCTAATGCTATGATTTTCCTGATGTGGTGTTTCGTGGTCATGTTTGACATGGGTACAATGGCATCCTATGATTGGAGTCATTATTTATTTGATGCTTCTATGTTGAAAAAAACATTGGGATATGTGTATAAAATGTGTTTTCTTTTATTCATGGGGCCTAGTTCAATTATTTCTTGCTATTCTTCTCCCTCAGTTTGTGATGTATTGGAAACATTTTTGGGGGGGAATTAAGTTGTAGTAACAAAATGGCTCACATGTTACCTGGTCCCCAGATAATGCTGGAGTATATGACATTATAAGATTTCTTATTTGAGGGTATTTCCTATTACATGGATTTGGTGTATCTAATATCTACTTAGTTTCTAAATAAAAATAATTTTATTCATTAAATGGCATTGGAAATCAATTTTTGATTATTGAATATTCAATGTGAACAATCAAGCTCAATGTTTGTGTTGTTAGTTTCTTGTTTTGGTTCCTAGGCCATGAAGAGAGTTGTTAGTTAACGCTTACAGAAAATTATGATGGTCATTAATGTATTAGGGAAAGGAGGTATGTTTACACTTCGGTATAAAATGTTTTTTCCACAGATATTAGAATATTTAAGCATGAAAACCACTATAGATTATCTGGTATGTCATAGTCATAATTAGAATGGATAAAAAATGGTGGGAATTTTGTTTCTTGATAACACTCAATATTTTATAATGCTGACTTCCACTTCCTCTGAATTACATGATTTTATCTTGTTATGAAACAATAGATACTCCTTAGGGTTTCCTTCATATCAAACTATAGTGTTTCTAGAATATGATTATAAAATATATGGTCGACCCCAACATTTGAAGAACCTATCTCCAGAAATATGTCAGCGTTTTTTTGTATCTCATTATAATGATATATATGGTAAAGGGGGGTATTTCCATATATGTGGAAGATATCATTTTGGGGTCTTCAATGTGGTATATGATTTGTGTGGAGACATAGGGATCCATATCCACATTCAAAAATAGAGAATATCATGGTAATGGTAAACTTTTTCCTCAGTTGAAGAGTTGATATACCCATGGGGTGTTGAAAATGTGTCTTGAACCACTATAATGAATATTGAATTTAGTAGATTTTGAATATGATCCTAATTCTCTGTTGTGGCTAGAATATTCTAACTCACCTTTCAGGATTGTTTTGTGGATATGATCTTGTTATATGAGAGGTGTTGGAATGTATTTATAATTTTATTTCGATATGGATTAATGATATCACTAATAAGAATTTGATGGAGTATTTTATTGAGATTCAATGAAAATAATATCAACCTAAACCAAGGCATGTAATTGTCTTAAATTATGAGCATCATCCTGAATGGGGTTATGTGTGTGATCCTAGGTCATTGGAATATGTAATTAGTCTATTTCAATTAAAATATAATCATATCCCTAATCAGGTTACACCTTTAATTAGTGAGCCTAATTTTTAATAGGAAGATGATCCTAGTCTGAACATATATTATATGTCATAATATGTCATGAGACCTACAAAATAAGATAATTAATAAGAGCCACCTATTATATTTCCTCAGTAGAAGATATTGTAGGTGTTTATCGATGGAAGCAGGGGCATGTTCCTAGAAACATTGAATTGATAGATTATTCGTTGAAGATAGACTAATAGGAATATAAGCATGTCTCATGGCATGTCCTACTCTCACATAGTGGGTGTCAGTTAGGATATTGATATAATCCCTATCCCATGAAGATAATATATTCTGATGATAATATTCTATAAGAATATGAGCTATTATCGAGGAATGTGTCACACTCACATGGTGATACCCTATGAGAATTATTATATGATAGTGTTTCTAGGAAATTGGAATATACCCTAAGCATTTTTATTGGAATGTGCCCATGTCATAAGGCATTTAAATATCTCTCTTAGTGACCCCTAGCTAGAATGAGTATAAATTCTATTAATGGTGGCTCTTCATTTAGCAGAATATATTGATAATACTCTTGGATAGGATAATGAATGAGAACATAATCTAGATAAAAAAATAATTTATACTATACATAGTGTTTTCCCAAACTAGATATAGGGATAATAATTTTTCCAAATACATTTATCTATAGTAGGGTGAAAATATTCTATCTGAGTTCCTCACTAATTACTATAATGTAATTGAATATTATCATGGTGTTCATGTGAATGTAGTATTTTTCATTTTATTCCTCAACTATTAACTAAATGATATATTCATTTTTGTAGTGCATATAATCTCACTTCATTCATCCCCATTTAAAATTAATATTTCATTGGACTTCAGGAATGCGTTTTGGGAATTTTTACTCCCCCTTGCTTGATGGAAGAATATGTATATAGACTTCTTTTGTTTGGTCTGGTATATGAGCATGCATTCTAGATATTATCAGAACATGATGTAAAAATTTGTTAGTGGGAGAAAGAGTATGAGCCAATTCCATATTATCCATATAGTTTCATTCATGATATTCCTTCCTTGTTTCCCATGAATGTGTTTCAAATGTGGAATGTTTCATTTATCACCCTGAATAAGAGTAGGAAAGGAATATTCCGGATGGAAATGGTGAGAGTGGTTGACAGGATCCCAATTTAGAGGATACTAAACATGATGATAGATAAAGGTGACTAATTGATAACCAATAATTAGATTCAAAATATAGTTATTTTTCTTTCTTTAGGGATTTAATTTTGATGTGATTGGTTGGGGCAATGAGTGCAACCATATTTTATAAATTTATTTACATGATAGATATTGAATTACTTTAGTATTTTGATTCCCTCATTGGATGCCTCTATGTTTGGGATCATACCATGTTTAGGTTATTGTTATACCATTTCATTCTCCACCTGACACTGAATGTGTGGTGATGGTGAGGTCATTCGGATGGATGTGGGGTTTGCAGACAAAACTGATTTACTGGAATATTCACTAGATGAAGACATTTTCTCAGATAAATGTGTTATTTGTGTGAGAAATTGCTATAGTCACGAGACAATATGTTTAAATTCCATCGATCATTGAATAAAAAATTAAACAATATAATCTCAATCAGATATACATGTATAACATAATTTTCATTTCTGCACAGTCTTTACATACTACTCACAAGGACTTATCACAAAGGGTATTGAATTATTTCATGAGAACAATATCTGTATAGGATCATATAAATACTTTTTCACATTTGATAGCTTCATGTCATCTATGAATTTTTTGGAATATGATATGACATCAAAATATTACGATGCATGGTAAACTGGTCATTTGGATATTTTAATGATTCATGTTAGGTTCATCATTCTTGATTTGACTGAAAAAGGATATGTGATTATCACCCATGTGGTAAGAGAAAAATGGATCGATGAGATGTATCTATTCTATCCATTTTATCATGTGAAGGAGATTTCAAAGATAAATTATTCTTTTTGGGTTCATAATTGTTTTGGTTGGAGGAGTACACTCTAGAGGGGCATGAAATGTGTTTCTATAATAATTTCTATTAAAAACTATATTTTAATGAATCCTGAAAATAAAATACAAGACAACCCATTTAACCTATGTACAAAATATATAATATTATTGGTTGTTCAATTAAAAATTCCAAATATTGATTATTTCCCAGTTATAACAATATGAGATATTGATATAAATTTTGAATATAATTTAATAAACATTAAATTTTATAAATAAAATCCAAGAATATCTATCAAAGTGAATGATAGTTTTCTGAAATATGAGATAAAATATAGAAAATATAAATTTGAAAAAATAGTGGATAAATAAAGTGGTTCAGTCTCATGAAGAGGCTTAATGCACTCCACATGCTCATCACCATTCACCAATATATATATATATATAACATTTATCCACACCCTAGATTCGGGTTTGCAATACAATATACATACAATCTAGGTCATTTGATCTCTACCCAAGTTCATAGTGGTAACTACAATAGCCACATGACATAGGACCTCTACCATAGTTTTATGTGATAACTGACTGGAGGGAAATGATTTTCCTATAAGGATATATTACATCCTTCAGTTTAATGGAGGAGACAATTTTTTTTAACAAAAAGATGCATAGACAACATGAAATGTTGAATATATAAAACTATGGAGAAGTAAATAAACATATACAGTTCAAAAGGCTCTGTTTGTTATGTAATACAACACTGGAATCTCTGGATATATCATATGTGAAGGTAGATTCATCTTATGGAAGTAGGAACTAAAATAGACTGTTAGTTGAGCTATGTGTTTTGGATTTAGGATGATGGGATTCTCCTCATTATTGTTGGTTTGCGGAAAATATGTTAGAAGATTTTATGCACAACAATCCCCCATTAGTTCACAACTAGATTCAATGAGTGTTCTTTGGGTGTTCTTATTCTTTGTCTTCTATCTCTTCTCAAATTTTTTTCTCTTCTTTAATACAAATCATGTTCCAATCATTCATTTTATATTTGGGGTCATGTATTGGAAAACTAGGACCCCGTTGAGGTACCTCAAACATCATACATCCCACTTACATTGTCATTATTATTATCTAGAAAAATATTTAATTTAATTAGTAGCATTAAGAAACTCAAATATGAATATTTCAGATTATTAGATGTAAAATAAAATTTATATATTCTATTGGTGACTCCTCTCTCAGTGATACATATTGTTAATGACTCCTTGCATCACTGAGTCCTTATGTTTGTATCATTGAATCATTCTATACCCAAGTCATTCTGTTGGTATCTCCATGATGTGGTGACTTAATGCACCAGTGACACAATTTTTTATGTTGTTCAATCATTCCTTATATCAGTGTCTCCTTTGAACTGTCGGTGAGTGGTCAATCCTTGAGTTAGTTTTTACTGTTTGTGAGACAATCCTTTTGTCCATGTCTCATTGGAACTATAGATGTCAATGACTCATACTAAGCCAATATTCATGTATTAACTATCTTATAACATGATTGTTAAAAAAATGTGTTCAACATATAATTGAATATATATAATCATAATTATACATAAATAAACACTATAAAATGTAAATAAACATGATTTAAAGGATTAGACATGATTTGATTTTATTGAATCCATAGAGGGTACA
Source organism: Viscum album (assembly GCA_963277665.1). NCBI lineage: Eukaryota > Viridiplantae > Streptophyta > Magnoliopsida > Santalales > Viscaceae > Viscum > Viscum album. The sequence goes on along the minus strand of OY728127.1, from coordinate 1,509,479,167 downwards.
ACAATCTCATATGGGACAACAACATCACCCTTTTTGATGATAAAAAATCATGGAAGTATAATGAACAATTATTTTATGATTAATTTTATCACTTGACTTACTATATTTCAATAATGTTTTCATAAAAATGATAATTCTCAAAACAAAGATAAAGTTCAGAAGTAAAATAAATAATTCCTTAACTTCTCCCCATTTTTCTTTTCTACCCCATTATATTTATGATATATAAAAAATTAATTATAATAATTCCTTCATTTTTCTCGCCCTTTTTTATTATAAAAAATTTAACAACCCGAGATTTTATGAGAATTATTCTTTTAAATTTCATTTATGTCTTTTATTGTACGCTACACCAAAATTAGCTTGTGTTATACGCAACACCGTATTGTCTTTCAGTATACGCAATACTATTCTTGGCTCGTGTTACACACAATTTCAAGTTTTTTTGTAGAAATTATTCTACGCAACAATAATTATAGATTATTTTTAATGTATAAATGAAATAAGTTTTTATTATGTTATAAGAAACACCAAATGGAGATTTCACTACACGCATCCCTGACTTGTCTTGCATTACATGCAATCAAGACCTTCCTCGATAGCGTGTGTGGTATGCAATCCCGAGCTTCACTAAATGATATATTATTAAAATATTATATAGACTAGCCACTATGAATAGTAATAACCACTTTTTGAATATTTATAAATTTTATATTTAAAAATGGACTCCATTTTTGGATTCGAAATATCATAATTATACTACGGTGAATTTTTTGTATTTTTCTGAAAACATTCAATTTTTGATGAATAGTCAAAACACTGGGTTACTATTTAAAAACCAGTTTTTTATTTAAATAATTATTTATTTTATTTAAATTTATTTTTGGTCAAAATTTATACATAATACTTATATAAGTTCAATATAATTCATTGGAGTCATTTTATAATAATTTTAGATATATAAAAATTTTATTGAACATTTCACCGTCTTTTACCCACCTCCTAAGAGAGTTTGAAAATTTATATAAAACATAATTTTACCACTTATGTGAGTGGAATTTCGATAAACCGAGAGACATGGTTAACATCAAGGACTAAAATGTGGTTCAATAAGATGAAAATCATTTTTAGTTAATAGTAACTTGTTACTTTTATTTACCACGGTTAAAAGTAAATAGGGTAATTAAGGGTAAAAATGATATTATAATTACACTAATACATGTCCTAATTCTATTGGATAAGTATAATTTGACCAAAACCAACCTTGGGAATATAATATTATCATTTAGGACCACTTGGAAAAGATTAGCACATTTATTATTATTTATTTCAAAGAAGAGTTAAAAGAGTTAAAATCAAATTTTAATAACTAAAATATTTTTCATATAGGGTTATATAAAAGATAAATTCGACTATAAATATTCATTAGAAATCTAAAAAAATTCCTACATAACAGTATTTTATTTATAATTTTTAGATATTATATAATTTATTTTATTTATGACACAATGATGATGCAGTAATTACCTTATTAATAAAATATTAACATAATTCTTGTCATAAATACCCAAATAAATGTAATTTTATACTTTTTATAAATTAAATTAAATTTTTAGGTTAATATGACATGTAAGTATTGATTAAATTAAATTCGTTCTATCTAATCATGCAGTTATTATTTTCACAGAATTCATTTAACAAATACTGTCAAATTGGCATAAAATAGTTTTTAAAACAAATAGTATATTATTAATTTTTATTCTATACCTAAAAGTATAAGGTTCATCCAAAAGACTTATAAAAGGTTATATATATTAATAAGGAACCCCTTGGGGTTATTTTGGCTTGTTATAGTATGTTTATAACCATATAGTGTATGAAAACAAGAAGACATGGTAAAAGCTAAATTATTTAACTTAGAGTTAAATCTAAATGATAAGGAAAAAATAGTGACCTAAACGTGTCTAAAACCTATTGGTTGATATTATTTATACCCTTACCCACTTTAGCTTCTATATAAATCAATTTGTAGCTATTATAAACAAAAAATGACTTTATTGTAAAATACTATTTTTAGTTTTTCTAAGGTTCCCCTCTCCTCCCTTATAAAAGGGAACCTCCTCCCACTTCTCTTTACACAATTTTGAGCCTTCAAGCTCGGCCAAACCCTGACCATTTCCATTCTCAACTTCCCTATAAACATTATAGGGGTTCCGGAATACTCAAAATACCATATTTATTGCCTTAAATGGAATCATAAAAGAGGTGCATCAAAGAAGAGGAAATCTCTTCTACCGTTTATTTCAAGTCTTCTTTCTTCTTCAACTTCTTCTTCTTTAGTTGTTTCCTAATAAAGTAATATCATCAGTATCAGTAATATACTGATATGTTATTATAAATATGAAACACCCCAATTTCAACTTCTATCCATTCAATGGAAAAAAAATCACCGTGTGTGCATACGTACGGAATACCGTCTCCCCACCGTGGTGTAATAAGTTTTTCCACCACAACCTTAATTGGATTGGGCAAATGGTGTAAATAATAAATATTTATAATTATTATAACATCATATGGATTCTGAGATATTATATCATCCACTCCAATTCAATTCCATAATTATGGGAATGATATCATCGCTCGTTCGTATGTATGGATTACCGTCTCCACGACGCGATGAGATTCATTCTCCATGTTAACCATTCAAGAATGATTATAAAGTATATATAGTGAATAATAATGGTATATATATCCTGATAATTATACTGTATTTATGTATATATATATATCATCTACATACTTCGATCCAAGTCAATAAGGAATGGAAAACAACGTTCTTGCTTACTTGTGTCCTACCGTCTCCATGAACGGTGTGTTTCATTTCATTTATCTATCTATTATATATATATACTGAACATATATGATATATAAATCATATTTTGTATTATTTAATTAAGTAAATCAGGATATAATTAATAATATCAAGAACAAAAAGTCAGAAGATGTATGATAAATGAAACGATTTTACCCAAAACGCTACTTTAACATGTAATTTAAAAAATAACGGTTAATATAAAGTAATAAGTGAACCATATATGATATCATAACAATGAATATGATTCTGTAATAATTAAATTACATTATTTAAATCATTATACTGTAGGATTGGATACATACGAAGCATATCAGAAATAAGGTAAGGGATAATTATTCCAATCTTGTTCTTATCCGAGATTGTTATTCGTAAGTATTTACTAGGCTTATTATTATCATCCATGTAAATGTTTTCTAAAAATGATTCATGTATTTTTAATGTCATTTTTACCCATTTTAGAATTTTACCACATGTTATGGAAGAAATCTTTCTTTTGTTTACCTTACATGGTACTTTTTTACTTTTCCAAGAAAAGTACGAGGAGATTGTTTTTTTAAACTTATACGGCATGAACAGATTTTTATGGTTTCATACTAACATATTTCAATGAAGCTTCCTCTAAAATATTGCATGACTAATTTTTAAAAAATCATTTTCCTTTAAAATTTCTTGGTATTTTGTTAAAATAAAATGATTTTGAAGAAGAAAGGATATTTTCATCAAGAATCCATTTCAAGTGTTTTATCAAAAACATTTTCCATCTAAGATGAAATTATATCATATTTGTATATTTCAAATATAATGTATCTATGATTTACATGGTTTTACTTTTCTTATGATGAAATGATATCGATTTGTTTTATATGGATTACTATATGATGGGATGATTTTTATGAAACCCATTTTATTCTTTGGGTTATGATGAATGATTTATGTTTATTTTGTGGCACCAGCAAGAATTATTTCATAATGAGATGGGTGGGACCTATATCTCTCTCCAATGCATTGGGAAAATATTTATATCTAATTAGATAGACATGGATGGAAGGGAATGTTAATACGGTTCAGTGATACAGGACCAGAACGAGGAGTGAACTCGATTTAGAAAAGGAATTTGTCCACTAAGATGGACTTGGTAGTAATGCCTTGGATACTATGGAAATCAGAACATTTACATAATGTTTTCCACAATTACATGTTATATTCCCATTATATTTTATCCTTATTAATGTTTCTTTTTGATTTATTCCTTACGTACTGCCATGTTTTATGTCTTTGCTGAAGATTTTGATATTTGAACATTATTTTCATGTTTAAGTTCAAATGTATGTGATTTGTTCTATTTTCTCCATGCATACCCTTACTGAGCATTTGAGATCACCCTTTTTATGTTTTCTTTTCCCCAGGACACAAAGAATGGTTTCTGGTAAAAAAGGGGGATGATATTTATGGGAGATGATAAATATCTTTCACCAAGATTAGAAGATTATGTTCCTTGTTTCCAAAGACACTAAACTATTACGGTCCTTTGGTGTCTGTTTTTGTTATGTATTAAGTATTCCACTAAAGTAATGTAATTTCCATGTATGTAAAGCTTTGGGTCTCTATAGTTGGTATCAGAGGAAAGGTTTAGTCAACCTTTGGAAACTGGGATGTGAAATCTTTAGTGAAATACCTAGAGATATTTATAAGGGATGTCTAGGGATGTCTCTAAGGTTAATTATAAGTAGAGGTTATAGTCCTAGAATTACGGTAACGATATTAGAATTAAACCTTTGATATTAGATATTGAAGGTACTCCCTCTTGATTATGATTTTTTCCTCTCACACTATTTTTTTGTGTTTTAGAAAATGGCTAGAAACAGGAAGATTCGTGATAATGGAGGATATGATGGACAATGGAATGATATTCCTCATGAGAAACCTAATGAAATTGGATCTGGAGGTCCACATATCGTTATTATGCCTAATCAATAATCTCATAATATGATCAATTATCTCAACTTTGGTATGTTTCTCGAATCATCTAATAAGAGAATGATGGTGTTTCATGATGATCATAGAGGAAAGAAAGTTCAATTTACCTAATGTAAGTCATGTGGGAAGAGGCATCAGGGAGAATGTATCAAAGGAACTAGAAGATGATTTAGGTGTGGAATAGAAGGACACAAAGCCAGTAATTGTAAAGGAAAAGGTCCAGTTAACAACATGGACAAGGATAATGGTATTTCTAAGACATCAACAATGGTTAAATGTTTTAAATGTGGATTGTACGGGCATTATGCAAACCAATGCACTAAGGGAATGTCTCATGAAGAGAATTAGCATGGTCGTATGGGTAGTATTTATATTGATGATGATGAAGAGACTACAAACAATATGTGAGAGGAAATAATTGTTCAGGATCATTCAATGGTTTAATAAGGTAGTGGAATGATTAAATGTTTATCATTAGTAATATTGTATAAGAAATCTCATGGTACTATGGAATAAAGAGACATATAAGGATTGTTACACTATTTTTTTCCTTATGTTTTGGAAAGTATATTTTGAATGGTACGAGTAACCATGAATGGTTACTAAGATCATTTTGGAAAGCACCTAATATGGGCATAAATAAGGGATAAGGAGATAATGAAATGTTTGATAGTATTAATGAGCTAATGACTGATATAAGGAAAAAGTGATATCATGGTTTGAGTGTATAGAAATTTTGGGATTTTGGTATGTAGAAAGAGTTAGCTTTTCACAGCATTAATGATTTCACTAAGGTTCAATGGGTATTCATTTTTTAAGATAATACATGATTAAGGTATTCACATGTTTGGAATGTGACCAACAATAAGATATATCTTAGTATATATGGGGGACAAATGAAGGAATTCACATGCTCGATAGATGAAATTTCGAGTAATCAGACAGAAATATTTTAGAAAAGCCTAAAGGATGGAATGGACATCATATAGTATTGATTAAGGTTATAATTTTTTTGTGAAATGTTATTATAGTATAGTTTTAGAAATAGGGACAACCTACAGGATGGGCGATAACCCGTTGCGTCGGACAAGGATGTGGGAATCGAATGCACAACCAAAGTGTGACATGCCTTTATCACTGGCCTACATGAATTCCCTGGTTAGTATAAATTAGTTTTAATTTATTAAGTGGTATTATATATGAAGTATAAGTCCATTTTAGAAACCATATACGATTAATCTCACTATAGATGAACTTTTGTATATATCTTTTTCTAAACTTATGTTTCAGACAAATCTAATGACCTATCATTCTATCGCATGACCTGCTAACACTTCAGGAAAGACAAATTCAACTTCATTTCTTTAAGAGATGATGTGGAAATTGTTCAAGGCATGAACAATAGTGAGATTGGGCCAAAATCAAGTAATAAGTTCTATTAATTCAAAAATTCTTCAACATTAGAGAAATTATCTTGAAAACCAAAAATGTTTTCCTTGTGTTGTTATATCTGACGAATCAGATGGTACCTTAGATCATCAAAAACTTATGGCTTTGTGATTGGTAGATTTTTCGTAGCCCTACTCTCTACCACTCTCCATCAGAACTTGATGGTTATATTTCTCTTCCATATCCATATTTTTAACTATGTTCTCTTTTGTGGAAACCCATTGATTAGTTAATTTGGGTAACCATTATCATTCATATGTCACTTTTTATAATTATGTTTTAGTATTCATTTTTACGATGTGGGTTTCTATAAAAGAAACTTTCAAGTAGTAAACCATTTATAACCCCGACGAATTCCGAGGGTGAAATTCATTTTAAAGTGGGTAGAATGTAACAACTCGATATTTTATGTGAATTATTATTTTTATTTTCCTTGATGTATTGTGTTGTATGATAAACCAAAATTCTCTTCTGCTATACGGAACACCGTATTAGCTTGCAGTATACGCAACACTATTCTTGGCTTGTGTTACATACATTTTCAAGTTCGTTTTCTAGAAATTATTCTATGCAACATTAATTATAGATTTTGTTTAATGTATAAATTAAATAAGTTTTGTTTATGTTATAGGAAACACCAAAGGGAGATTTCACTATAGGCAGCCCCAGCTTGGCTTGCATGACACACAATCAAGACCTTCCTCGATAGCGTGTGTAGTACGCAATACCGAGTTTCCCTAAACGATATAATATTAAAATATTATATAAAATAGCCATTATGAATAGTAATAACCACTTTTAGAAATTTTAAAAATTTTATCTTTCAAAATGGTCATCATTATTGGATTCGGAATATCAAAATTAGCCTAGGGTAAATTTTTGCAATTTTTCTTAAAACATTCCATTTTTTGATGAAGAGTGAAAACATTGTGATACTATTTAAAAACCAACTTTTGATATTAATAATTATTTACATTAATTAAATTTAATTAAGATCAAAATAGATACATAATACCTATATAAGGACAATGTAATTCATTGGAATCATTTTATAATAATTTTAGATATATAAAAATTTTATTGAACTTTTCACCGTCTTTTAACCACCTCCTAAGAGAATTTGAAAATTTACATAAAACATAATTTTACCTCTTCTATGAGTGGAATTTAAAAAATCCAAGAGACACGGTTAATATCTAGAGTAAAATTTGGTTCAATATGATAAAAATATTTTTTGGTGAATAGTAACTTTTATTTTTATTTACCACAATTTATAGTAAATTGGGTAATTACGGGTAAAAATGATGTTATTATTACTGTAACGCATGTCCTAATTCTATTGGATAAGTATAATTTGATAAAGAACACCCTTATAAATATAATATTATCATTTAGGTCCACATAGATTAGATTAGGACATTTATTATTATTTAATTCAATGAAGTGCTAAAAGAGTTAAAATCAAAGTTTAATAACTAAAATTTTTTAATATAGGGTTATTCATAAGATAAATTCGACATTAAATATTAATTAGTAATATAAAACGATTTCCTACATAATTTTTTTTATTTATAATTTTTATACATTATATAATTTAATTTATATATGACACAATGATGATGCAGTAATTACCTGATTAATAAAATATTACCATAATTGATATTATAAACACCCAAATAAATGTAATTTTAGACTTTTTATAAATTAAATTAATTTTTTAGGTTAATATGACATGTAAGTATTGATTTAATTCACTTTTTTCTAACTTATCATGATGTTGGGATTTTCAATAAAATCAATTACCAAATATTGACAAAATTGACATAAAATAGTTTTTAAAAAAAATACTATATTATTAAATATTATTCTATACCTAAAAATCTAAGGTTCGGCCAAATGACTTATATAAGTTGATATATATTAATAATGAACCACTTGGGGTTCTTTTTTCTTGTTATTGAATGTTTAATAACCATATAGTGTAAGAAAACAATAAGAAATGGTAAAAGTTAAATTATTTAACTTAGAGTTAAATCTAAATGATAAGGTTAAAATAGTAACATAAACTTTCGTAAAACCTATTTTATGATATTATTTAGACCCATACCCACTTTAGATTTTAAAAAAATCAAATTGGAGCTATTATAAACCGATTATGTCTTTATTATAAAATAAAATTTTGAGTTTTTTCTAAGGTGACCCTCTCCTCCCTTATAAAAGGGATCCTCCTGCCTCTTCTCTTTACACAATTTTGAGGCTACATGCTCGGAAAAACCCTGCCCATTTACCTTATAAACTTCCCTATAAACATTATAGAGGTTCTGGTGTCCACAAAAGACCAACTCTAGTGCCTTAATAGTATTCTTAAAAGAGGTGCGTCAAAGAAGAGGTAATCTCTTCAACCGATTATTTCTTGTTTTCTTTCTTCTTCAACATCATATTAATTAGATGTTTCATCATAAAGTAATAATATCAGTGTCCCTAATATACTGATATGTTATTATAAATATGAAACAACTCCATTTGACCTTCTATACATCCCACGAGAAATGAAATCACTGCGCGTGCGTACGTACGGAATACCCTCTCCACGCTATGGTGTAATCTGTTTTTCCACCACCACCTTACATGGATGGGTATAATGGTGTAAAGATTAACTATTTATAGTTATCATAACATCATACTGATTATGAGATATTATATCATCCACTCCAATTCAATTCAATAATTATGGGAACGATATCATTGCTCGTCTGTACGTACGGATTACCGTCTCCACGACGCGATGAGATTCATTCTCCATGTTAACCATTCATGAATTATTATAAAGTATATATAATTAATAATAATGGTTTATATAACATAATAATGCTACTGGATTTATTTATATATATATATATGTCATCTACTTAATTATATTCAAGTCAATAAGGAAAGGAAAACAACGTTCATGCGTACGTACGGCCTACCGTCTCCATGAATGGTGTGTTTCATTTCATTTATCTATCTATTATATATATATATACTGAATATATATGACATATAAATCATGTTTTACATTATGGAATTATGTAAAATATGATATAAGTAATAATATCAAGAACAACATGTGATAACATGTACGATAAATGAAACGATTTTACCCAAAATGATGCTTTAACATGGAATTTACAAAAGAACGGGTAATATAAAGTAATACGTGAACCATATATGATATCGTAACAATGAATATAATTCTGTAATATTTCAATGACATTAATTAAATCATTTTACAGGAGGTTCGGATATATATGAAGCATATCAGACATAAAGTAAAGGATAACTATTCCAATCTTGTTCTTATCTGAGATTGTTATTCGTAAGTATCTACTTGGGTTATTGTTATCATCCATGTACAAGTTTTATAAAAAAAATTCATGTATGTTTAATTTCCTTTTTACCCATTTTGACTTTTACCACATGTTATGGACGGAATATTTCTTTTGTTTACCCTTCATGGCACTTTTTTTACATTTCCAAGAAAAGTACGAGGAGACTGTTTTTTAACTTATACGGCATGAATGGATTTCAAGGGTTTCATAAAAAATTATATCAATGAAGATTCCTCTAAATTATTTCATGACTATTTTCAACAAAATATTTTTATTTTAAAAATTTATGGCATTTTGTGAATAGAAAATGATTTTGAAGAAGAAAAGATATTTTCATCAAGAATTCATTTCAAGTGTTTTATCCAAACCATTTTCCATCTAAGATGACATTATTTCATATGTGTATGTTTCAAGTATAATGTCTCTATGATTTACATGGTTTCACTTTTCTTATGATGAAATGATATCCATTTGTTTTATATGGATTACGTTATGATGGGATGATGTTTATGAAACCCATTTTATTCTTTGGGTTGTGATGAACGATTTATGTTTATTTTGTGGCACAAGTAAGAATGATTTCATTATGAGATGGGTGGGACCTATATCTCTCTCAAATTCATTGGTTAATGATTTCAATCTCATGAGACAAACATGGCTGGAACAGAAAGTTAATCTGGTTCAGTGATACAGGACTGGAACGAGGAGTGAAATCTATTCAGGAAGGGACTTTGTCCAATAAGATGGTCTTGGCAGTAATGCCTTGGCTACGATGGAAATTATAACATGTGATTAATGTTTTCCACAATTACATGTATTATTCCCATGCTATTTTATCATGATTAATGTTTCTTTATGATGTATGATTTACGTACTTCCATGTTTTATGTCTTTTATCAAGATTTTGATGTTTAAACATTATGTTCATGTTTAAGTTCAAATGTATATGATTTGTTATATTTTCTCCATGCTTACCCTTACTGATCATTTGAGCTCACCCTTTACATGTTTTCTTTTCCCCAGGATATAAAGAATGGTTTTAGGTAAAAAAGGGAAGATCGTTATGGGAGATGCTGAATATCTTTCCAAAAGATTAGAAAATTATGTTCCAAGTTTCAAATACACTAAACTATTACGGTCCTTTGGTGTCTATTTTTGATATGTATTATGTATTCCACAAAAGTAATGTAATGTCCATGTACGTCAAGCTTTAGGTATCTACAAAAAAGTATGTAAAATAATAATAAGCAAGATGGAAAGTGTCATAAAAGAAAGAAGGGAAATGAAAGATCATTTAATATCACAATGAATGTAAAATATATTGGAATAAAAAAAATTACATCAATGAGACCTATAAAAAAGTGATCCAAACTTCTCCTTGGGATCTATTTTTTCATTGTCAATGTCCAAATGATAAATAGTATTTTCAGTGTATAGAGGCTGAGATACTGGATAATCTGAATGAATTCTCATGGGAAGAAGTACAATGTCATCAGAAATTGATGGGGAAATGGTATTTTTGGTGGAACCACGAGGCTGGATATGCTCTGTGAGGATAGGCTAGATCAACCTAAAAGCTTGAGAAACTAACATAGACTATTTTTGTGGAGGGAAATAGGTACTAGGAGAGGCTAAAGTGATCAGAGCAAGTTATAGATGTTCAGAAGCTGGAAGCACTATGGCTTCACTCTGAACATGTATATAGGGATTTAATAGATTTTTGGGATTTATGATTTTCTATAAAAAAAATTGCATTTCCTTTTAAAAAAATTATTTATTCTTCATAAACATGTCAAGAAGAGGGATAATGTCCTCCGATTTTTCATCATGACCATAAAATCATGAGTAACTAGAGGCAACTACATATTCTCTATCAAATATTTAATATTGTTAATGAGATGATTCATGGTGTAAATGATTCGGAAATAGGAATTAATTCTCATCATGTGTTCTTTATGAGTATCGGATGCTTCATTGGTATAAAATATGTGCATATCATCCACACTATCAACATTATACTCAATTTTTTCATGTATGTTTAAATAATATGAACTAAATAAATAGATAATCTCTTCACTTAGTACAGATATTACATTTTCATTGTATAATGTCTAGAGATGAGTAGATGTAGAAGGATCATCAGTAGGTGAGGCATGTTCCTTAAGAGGTTTATTCACTATCTATAAAAAACCATTATACTCATAGGAAACCCTAGTTATGGTAGAAACTATTTTTCTAATCTCATTCCTATGATTTGTGTTGTTCTCAATAGTCCTTTTTGCAGTTGAAATTATTTTTGGTTTCATTTCAGATATAACCTACATTGACAGATTGGATGCATGAGTCTCACTTAAAAGAACTGCCTGAATTAGATCATTAGCAACATGCCTTGATTGGATCATCTATTCAATCAATTCCTATAAATAGCTTACCTCACAACATAGGGAAGTTATGGACACAACGTGAGTTTGAACATATCCCTCAACATCCAAGGATACTTGTTCTTTGAAAATATCATAATATGTATTAGTGACATAATCCATCGAAGAGATCTGAGCTAATGATTCTCTAAGAACATTCACAAACACATCATCATCTTAATCTTCATTGTCCAATCCAAAAGCTGTATATAGAGGTTTCCATTCCTAGTCAAACCCATCATCATCATCAAAAGGGTTGCAAGTGTCAAGTCTCACTCTTCCAGTTAGATGTGCCCCATCATGTTTATCTCTTAAAACTAGAAACTCTTCCTCATATAGATATATTCTAATAAAATACTCCACCTAATCATTAAAAAATTTTCTTTCATAAACATACTGATGCACTAGGATTATTTGTGGTTGCACTTCTCTTTGAACATCAACCACTAGTTATTATATGGTATCAAATACTGATGAAACATGAGGTTATATAATGAGTATAGGATTAATTCTACCACATAGATCTACAATATCATATTTATCATAACAAGGATTACCATAGCCAATTTCATGACAATATATTTCGTCCTCTACATCATTTCCATCACAATCCTTTTCCTCACATATAGATCCACTAAATTTTTCATATTTGTCCCTGTCTGAGACACTTTCTCTAGCTGCGTATTCATCAGCATTATCTCCTTATTCTTCATCTTTTGAATCCACTTTAGAATTAATAGAATTTATCTCATACTCTACACTTCCTCAAAACATTGTATCCTCATTAACATTTTCACCAAGAGTTGGTTCATCAGAAGGTAAGTCCAAAGGTGAAAATTGATGTCCATATGATATACCATTTCTAGCATCAGTGTTATCAGGGTAACCTCTATCATCAATTAGAGACCTCTGATCTTTATCATGTGTGGAATCCTCTTCCTCATCTGAATAAATAGGCTCAACATATTTTCGTAGTATACTAGGAACCACTAAATCTCATTGACTTATAATATGGTCCACTAGGTTGAATTTTTCATAAAACTTATCCTTCTCACCAACTCATTCCATCTTCCATTTTTTCTAATGGATGTTCATCCTATTTAATATCTCTTTACTCAAGGAAATTCCACTACAACATGAATCAATTTTTTATTCCTTATCCAAACATCCTTTCACTTACAACATGACTGAGATCATCCTTGCATAAAAAAAGGAATTGGCCTTACAGTAGTGCTTTAATATTACAATAATGTCAAAATAATGGTATCTTCATAGATTTACCTTGTTATATTTATTTATAAAATATAAAAATTATACATCTTGAATAATCATGGATTCAATTCCTTTTACCTATTAAAAATAAGGCGATGATTAAATAGGAACACAAGTATTATCTCAACAACTAGCTCAGTATAAATAAGCCTAATTGTATATGCATTACAAGTTAGTTTCTTCAAAGATATCTCATAGAAATATATTTCATATTTTGGTGGGATACTTCTCTGATATTCATCAAAAGGATTTTCTGGTGGAACCTTGAGGCATTCATCCCAATGCTAAGAAGAAATAGAAATTCTCATTCCATTAACTACAGATTTGATCCCAAAAACCTCTATTCATTCAAAAAAAATTCATAATTTAGATATAACTAATGTAAAAGCATTTGGTAATATGTCCCCTCGTTATATGAAAACCAGTACAACAAATATTGGGTTTGATATACCATTAAAAAGAGTGACATACTTTCAAACAACCATTCTACAAAAATTTCCTTCTCTGGTGTACTACTCGATTCGTAAGATCGAGATTGATAGGTTGAGACTTACTATATTATCACTTATACTTCTTATTAGGTTACATATTTTCTCCAGATCCTCATTCATGTGTGCACTTCATCATTAACATTTCAGATGGGTTGGATGATGTTTGGAAGGTGAATGGTCGAGGGTAATGAGAAACAATAGAAGAGTGTTAGGGTTAAAGGATAAGGTGCATAATATAGTGGATAAAATTGAATTTTTATTATCTAAGGAATTATAGAAAATAAATTCTTAAATTAGGTTCAATGAAATAAATGAATCAATTTTCTTTTTTGTTCAAAAATAAAACAAATAAAATAGAAGGATCTATTGATATCGACATGACAATATTGGAAAGAAACTATTGGTGTCGTACTAGTAGTATCTAGATGAAACTATCAGTGTCATCATTTAAAAGGAAACCTATATGTTGTACCATAGTACAGAAGTACATTATGAATTAAAATTGAAAAAACATATTGCTAACAAGAATGATGTCCAATAATGAATAAATAGAATATAAATGTGATTATAAAGCCAATATCTTGAACTCCATGATCTGACCATTATACATAGTATAATGCAATAGTTATCCCCAATATCCACCATAGTCAATGCCCAACTCCCACTATCTTCATAAGGTATGATAGGTGGGGGGAAATACAATGCAATGGTGAGTATATATATACATAATAGGCCACCCTGAAATTTTTAGTGTGATAGTATGTTTAATAATAGGAAAAGATAACAGCCGACATATCAAACCAATGATAGAAATTAAATATAAACCCACAAAATTTTTATAGAGATATATATTCTCAATCCAATGATATAACAATGAATGTGAAGGGGTTCCATATCTCATAGACCAACCAAGTAACAAAAGTTATCCTTTACATGATTTTATCAATAGTTCCCAACATATCATTTGTCTGTCTAATAAGATATATAATTCAAGTCACATGACTCCACTATGCCACATAACCATGGGTCCACAATCACACTATAGATGACTCATGCCCTTGCAAAACTGGAGGGTGAAACTCAGAAGTTATAATGAGGACTATGGTCTTATACCAGTATTTGGGTGCCACCCATGAAATCAATAGTGGACCCATGCCCATCCTATATGAAGGGAGGAACACTAATGGTTAGTAGAGGTTCCATTCTTAGCCCAGCTAGAGGGTGACCCTATAGTAGTAGAGGTCCCATTCCAGGATATAATTAGATAGTTCTATATAGAGAGTAGATAGAGGACCCATACCATTCCAAGATAAGGGTTCCACTGTCATAGTCGACGACCCATTCCATGACTCTACATGCGGGAGAAACATGGTGGATAGGTAGTGGAATTATTCCCCATATCTATTGAATATATCCACTATAAAATAGACATGGGAGACAAACCCTACACTACAGGGGGTTACACTCTATATATAGGTAGAGGATGCATGCCAAACCTAGTTGGAGTGGGCCTCTCTAATTCCCAATGTGATTCTACATGTTGACTTCCATTGTCAAGAATATCTTGAAAATTAATCCCACTTGGAGAATAATGCATAATATCTATGAAATTAGTATGGAGGACATACAAATGATCAATGTGTAGAATCACTATTTATTTGACAGATTCATGAAAAATTTTGAGTCCAAAGGAAGTAAATACAAGCGATTAAAGTTTAATTTAAAGTGAATAATGGGTACAAAAATGTATAGGGATCCACACGACATGTCATTCCAATCCATCACATAGATATTTCCTTATTAGAACAAGGATATTAGGCTCTTTAGCCTTACACAACATCTACAACGACTACAGGGTGTGTTTGAGCCTCTTGTGGTCCTGCCAATGATCCCCGGTAATCTCCTTGTATCCTACCTATGTCAGTGTACTTTAGTAGATAGTGTATTCCAAGTCGAGAAAGAGCTTGTATACTACGAAAGTACATGATGGGTCACTAGCCGAATGGTCACACCATGTATCAGCGTTCCACACGGCATGTGATAAATATATTCTTGTGAAACCGTTGTTGTTACAACAAATGTCCTACATGACATGTGTTCTTTCATAAACACAATGTATAGTCATGTTTTCATAAAATTTCTCAACGTACTCCTATTCTTCACATCGATCCTCGATTCCTCAATTCTAACCTCTATGATTCCCTAAATCAAAGGAAACATCATTCATGTGTCATCTCTATCATCTTACAGATTGAAAATTAATTTACGTTTAGTTTGATGCATCTAGAAAGCACCACACATGTATCCCAAGATAAAACATCACCATTTAAGATTCAAATAAAAAACTTATATATCACATGAATCCCAAAAAATCATTTGATTCCATCTATGGTAAGAGGATCTATTTGTCGCTCTTGATATATCTCCAATCAGGCTCGGCTACATTCCAAAATGTCATGCCATATTTTAGTACCCCAATAGTGAAGAATGAGAATAATATATAGGGTTAATTCAACAAAATAAACATCACTATTATATAATATTCTCAATGTAACCTCGTACATATGAACAATATATCATATAAAATCTTCCCAATACTATCCACTAAACTATTCTCCCTCATTGTAAGGGAGAGTTCCTACATCATGAGTTTATCAACTATCACACCAATGGAATCACTATTCATCTCTATAAACAGAATCCATGTCATATGTTCCTTGAATATTACATACCATTTAAACTCATATCTCAAGGTTCTAGAATATACCTTCTTGAACCTGGATGACAACATTCACCTGCTGACTGGGGATGCATCGTGAGATGAACTCAACCACACTGTATCTCATGTAATCCCACAAAACTACCACTAAAGGTATATATACATATTACCACACTAATATTTAAATTCAAAGGATAGGTTAAAAACTATCTCATCATACCCCCCACATCATTTCTATTCCCAATTTCCATCCATATAAAATATTTTTTCATTCCCACCATAAAAAAATCCATTTGGTGAATATCTCTAGTATATGTGGTCTTTCATAACCTCATAGTCATTGTCTCCCCATATGGACTCTCTCACATGATGTAGTAACGAAGGATTTAATAACATAGACTGAGGAAAAGATACACCCTCCATCTTATATAGGGTCAGATTCATGGAATCAGACTAATCAAAAGCCGCATGCACCCAACGATCTAGATAATTCCTTCTATAAGAATCTGATATTGCATTTTCCTTTCAGTGAGTCTTTTTTAAATCAATGTCATAGTCATGGAGGATCTCCAACTAGTGTTTTTGTATCATGATCAAGTCATTATACAAGATTATGTACATTGGACACTGATGGTATGAGTAAACCGTGAAACACTCACCCATAACGGTGTGCCTCCATATCCTTAGGGACAATAATATGACAACATGATCTAGGTTACCTGTTATGTAATTTTTATCATGGGTTATCATGTACCGTAGTTCATGAGTGATAAATTACTACCTCTTCATCAACATGAATTCAATACTATCTCTGGAGGCCTCTAAATATAAAATGTACTCATCAACTTCCTCTAGTAGTATCAAAATAGAAGAACACATTAGCCTCAGCTTAAACTCCTTGAAGGCTCACATGCACTATTCATACCTTGTAAAAGGATACCCATTCTAAATCAGGCATGTGAAAGGTGTTGTAATTATATATAATTCTACCAGTAATCTCCTTTACTTCCTCGCTTATGCATCTGACTCATTAACACAAATAATCAATATACGATCACATGATGGAAAACCAATCCATACATAAGATGTCCACATATGGTTCCATGATAATGAATAAATGATCGATATGAACATCTATCCACCATGAAATATTTCAAACTACAAATATATAAAATATATAGAAGAATAAATCCTTTAAGAAACATCATGAAAAAGTTATTATTATAATTCCTCAGATAATAAATCCATCTCTCAAACCATGATTAAAGAGATGAAGTTTTGAATCACACCCATTTCTAATAATACACTGAAATAGAATAATAACCCCATATCATACCTCTATTCATCCCATATGCCACTAGGTCACATGGCTCCAAACCCCGAAACTATCTATGAAAATGACATCTAGATAACTAATAATAATGTGGGCCACCTGGTGATAGTGGAAGACAAATATCATAGCCTCATACACCATCCCTAGAACATCCTATTATATATACACATACGCATATATTGTCTCCAACTCCATGGTGGCCTCCATTATATTTAATAGGATATGCATGATCATAATTCTACCTCTATAGTGGTCATCTATTAGCTATCTACATTCACTCCTCAACACATCGTGTCGGGCAGTCACTCGAAATGTGACTCCACCGATCACATTCATAGATCTTCCCCTCCCTAGGATTCCCTAATAATATTGTATACCAATGAACATATTACCAATCCTAATGCAAGGAGGATCTCCTACATTTGGATCGTATCGAATGGTTTCTGTTAGTCGATGAAAAAAATCTCCGCTTTATACACCCTCATGAATGCTCCATTTGGATGAAATCCCTATAGAAGGAAGCCCTTAAACACTAGTGAATTCTCATAAACCCGGAAGTATATGAAAATGTACAATTTCACTAAACGGGATCCAATTTGATTGTTGTGTCCCTTATAAAACATTGTTGGTTGAAAGTATCCATCCAGAATAATATCAAGGGGGTACTGTATAATTTCGGTGAACCTCACATTTTAGTCAACCACAATCACACCACCACACTGTATCTCAAAAAGATCTTAAATTTTTATCAATCTGAAATATAAGGGGTAGTAATCTTCATGAAATAAATAATAGATTTCGCGTTATGAGAGTGTGGAATCATTGGGAATATTGGGGACAAGCCTCCACCATTGTTAAACTATTTCGAGAAAAAGGATAGCTTCCAACATAATAACTTGATCCATCAGTGTTTGGATAAGACTAAAATCATGGACCACCAACTCTATCCTATTATTATCTACATGGGGGAAAATATTTCCATCAAACCTCAGTATCATATAGAAATAAAATACTAAAAAATTGTGAAAACATGGTGTGCCTCCTCAACCTGCAGTAATGGTATGATCTAATGCTCAACGGTTTGGTTTTCTTCTACATATAATCTGAGAGGTTGTATCTCATTGAATGGAACATGATCTATGGAATCTTCACTCATTCGTTATTATTCATGATATTTCACTAGTAACAAAAATATCTTTCTTTAATGAGGCATCATAAAAAATGAACAAGACTTACCAAAATCATATGATGATATATATATAATGGGGTGATGAGTCCTGAATTAATATCAAGGAATCAATGCTATATGATTCATGTATCATTGATCCCATAAATTAATGTATTGATATACCAATTTACTAATAAGGTAGTTAGTGTCTTAGAAAATGGATATTTTTTGCAAGAACACTTGGTTCCTCAGAGTTGGATCATCACTTGAGAAACATTGACATTGTTTCCCAAAATTCAATCCAAAACCTCATATGTGGTATAATACAAACAAAATCATCGGGATTGAACCACCAATAATTCCAATTCTTCATTACTCAACTCAATAATGATGAATCCACAACTACACCAAGAACACCTCCATATAAATGGGTATAGAGGAAACCATCCAAAGGAAATTCTCACAAGGGGTAGCATTATAAATCTAACTTTACACACAAACATGGTAATATCAATTCATAAGTGGAGATGAATAATGATAAAAAAAATTAATTTCAATAATATAACCATCTAAATGAAAACCCACTAGTGTGTTCATTTGTATGATAGAGAATATTTAAAATAAAAGGTAATATTTGATTCTCATACAAAAAATATGTGTCAAAGTGACAATAATGAAATGTAGAAGTTATGAGAGTGACTATATATTGATCACCAAGCTTCAATCATCATAAATGGTAAAATACATTAGTTATCCCAAAGATCATCTATAGTAATAATAAACATATCCACCATCTACATATGATATGACACTTGGGGGGGAATCCCATGTAGGGGATAGTATATACAGACCCAGTAGGATCCCATCAATGATATAGATTGGGAATTATGTAACATTTTAGGAATTTATACATAAAATATAGCTCAGCCGAATGAATAAATGTAGATAGAATAAAACAATATATATATATCTCTCTCTATGTGTGTGTGTGTGTGTTTATATATATATTCTCAAACCATAGATAACCAAATGGCAGTGAAGGTGATCTACATATGACAACCCAACCACCGAATGAGTACCATCAGTTTCAAGAGTACAACAATGATTCCCAATATCTCATGCAACTATTCAAAAACAAATCCAAGTAAAGACACACTTTTTCATTGTTCTACAAAGTTGAGGGTACACAATAAATAGGTAGAGGAGCTTTCCCAAGTATAGAATGAGGGTAAAATATAGTAGATATAAATAGGACCCATTCCTCATCCTACTAGGATATTGGAACTCATGAAATGAGTCGTGCATCCATGCTGATCCCAACTAGGGGTGCACTCTAATGGTTAGGTGTGGTCCCATACAAAACGTAGAAGGATGGATCTAATATGTTAGTCAAGGTTCCATTCTCATATACAACTTGATGATTCCACTACTATAATAGATATATGAATCACTCCCTTCCTAGTATGAGGGTTCCACTCTTATTGTCAGGGACCCAAAACCTAACATCACATGAGGTTTCCACTCAACATATAGCTAGAGGACTCATGAAATATCATATTAGAAGGGTTTAACTATAAAATTGATATAGAAACCCCTCACCTTTATAATAAAATGGTTATAATAATATTATAGGAAGTGAACCCATGCCAAGCATAGCTTGAGGGTTCCACTCAAAAGCCCCATATAATCATGCCTTATAATTGTCATCATCATTAATATACTAAAGAATAATAACACTAGAAATTTCACTAATCACATATAAATGACCACTATGAAGGTTACCATGACATTATATATGGATAAGAATATAGAATAGGGTACTCGAATGGCAAAATATGATTCTATACGATTGTTATATGTGACATATAAGTTTTCTTAAAAGTGAATAGGGGGTACATGGCTTTTTAGAGACCCATGTGAAATGTGTTACTTCTCATTAATAAGAATATGTTCCTTATAAATCATGACTTGTAACTAATGTATCCCTACATTGAATATATGGGGACTATATGGTTTTTCCAAGACACACAATGTCGTGACTGTTCTCATTGGATGTGTGTACGCATCCATCCCCAATCTTGGTACTTACACCCATGAAGTGTGCCTAGTCATTCTCAATCCCATGTAATCTCAGAAAACATGATCGGTAGCAATCACTAGGGTCACATGGTTATTTTGTGTTCCCACGTGGAATGGGATGATTATAAACTCATGAAACCATATAGTCATTGACTATAGTGCAACATTATGTGTGTGTTCTTGGGACTACACGACCTATAGTCATTTTCATGAAGAATTTATAGGTATAAACTTTTTCTTTATATCTAGGCTCTTCACAAAATACCTATCCTCTATTATTCCCTTAAATTTTTTATCATTAATTTTTTCATTTATTCGGCAACCTGGTGAACCAAAACTGATTTCTGTTTGGTTCTTTGTTTCCTATACACACTACAAATGTATCTAATTCTACACTATCTCGATTTTCGATTCCAATCAGAAAATAAATCATCCTAACCCAAAAAGTCAACATATTACTTCATAGTTTTAACTTTCCATTCATTTATTGTGATTTATCCATGAATTGGGGTGTCCGATTGGGCTCGGTACCACCGGACAATGTCGAGCTAGGGCCCCATATTCCAATATTGAATAACGTAATGATCCAACGGTTTAAAAGCATCCAAAATGGAGAATAATCTTTTTCCTAGAGTTCATGGCCATAAAACACAAGAACTGATATCAAATGTGAAGAAAATTGAATTAACCAATAAACTAGTGTATGGGTACAAGAAATGGATCAATTCAAATGATGACTAAAGATTCATTAGGAATATTCTCAATCAAAATAATCAGAAACTGAAGAAACTATTAATTGATTATTCAATCATAGTTTTGGGTCGTTTTTTCTAAAATAATATGATCAATAATGATAAAGATGATTCAATTTTTTCACAAGATGTTGATATACCGATATTTATAGGTTTTTTGTCCTCTGATATAGACTATGCATAAAATGAGAGGAAGAAGATATCCAAATGATCCGAAGAATATATATATATATAGTGTTCTTGATCCATCAATAGCATCATAATTTAATTGGGATTTATAAAAAGGTCATTTAAATAAATAAATAAAATTAATTATTGACATATCTAAAGACACCCGCAAATGAATAAGTTTCTTCAATCCCCACATACCGGCATATATTAGGTTTAACATTCAGTAATTATCATGTTCTAGACTCAATGATGGTCTCAGATTTCTAAGCCATGGTTCCTTTTCATCTTTATCAGATTTTCATTTTGTAATCATGTGTGTGTTAAAGAAAACGTATTTAATGTTTTTTATAAAATTAATTTTTGAAATACCAAGAATCAGAATCGAATGGCCCCACAATACCTAGCTCCGACAATATATGTAAAAAATTCAAAGTCATACATGAAAAAACATGGACTCAAAATTAAAATAATTGTTTCATAGAAATTATTTCAAAAGAATAATGGTCATTTTTTTCTAGAATATTTTTAATCATTTTAAAAGTATTTATACACATCAATGTTAATAACCTATACTGTTATGGGATGATTACAAATTATATATATATGGGAATTTCACATATAATTTTTTTTATTTTCATTTCCTTTGATTGGGTAACATATTTCTTCTATCCATTTATTGAATGCCTTCTTTAATAACATTATTATTTTTATTTATGTCTACTAGATTATGCTGCCACTTTTTCCATTGGTAATTATTATATTTATGCCTAATAATTCATTTGTTTATGTGGATAACATAGACATGTACTTGAAATTAATGTAATGGGTTGGATCAGAATTATATATCCCTCTAATCTATTTGGAAATGATTTAGTCTCACGTGACATCATGTCTAGGATTAGGGTGTGAACCAACTCTATTACAAGGATATATCCACAATGTGATGTTTTAATAGATGTTAGACATGATATGTATAATGAAATTCTTCTCGATTCCACATTTATTAGGATTTTATGATCTTATGGTAACATTTTCATTACATAATAAATTCATGTGATTGCTCATGTGCCACCTCGTTTATGATATCTAGTAATTTCTTTTCAACACAAGTTATGTTTTCTTATCACATTTATTCCCTTATTTGGAATTAAGTATCACCCCTTTATTCGATATATTAAATATGTTTATCTTTGTAGTTTATGATGATAAAATTGATTTTGGTACTCAGTGTTGGATGTTATACAAAAATAATTGCTCGTGGATTAGTTTAATTTGATGCATTATGAACCCATTCATGGAAATTAAAAAGGCCTCATTATCTGGGTATGTAGTTAATGGATTTTGTTTTAGAAAACAAGAAAAAATATATTTAAAAATATTATCTCTCTATTGTTTCCATTAGAAATGATTTTTATTATACCTTTAGGAGAAAGGAAAAAAATTAGTGATAAACTTATGGATAATTTTAATGACAATAAGAAATAGGAAATGTATCATAGACTATAAGTGAAAAGTATAGTGAATGTTTTCATAAGAAATATAGTTATTTCTAGATATAATTATAATATGTTTTTCTTTGATATGTGTACATATGTTTCATAAATATGAAAAAAATGAATAATTATTGACTTGAAAAATAACAGGTTCCATTAAAAGGGACTCACTTCGCACCTTGTGTGAAACAACAATGGGATATATTTTTTAAATTAAAAATATCTTATTGATAAATTATTAAGAACATGAAATAATTTTTTAGATTATAAAACCTAATAAGAATACATAACATGGAAATATTATATTGAATCATAGCATCCCAAATTTCATGACAAAGATTTCATTTGAATTATATTCAATATATATTTATAATATAAAATTTTTTATGTATGTAAAACTCTCATCGTGTTTAATTTAATCATTTTAGATAATTATTTGAAATAGGGGAATGAATTATAAGAAACTGTGAATTATAAAATGTAATGATTTCCTTAATGTTATACCAAACCAAATTGGAAAACTAGTTTGACAAATTTTTATCATTTTAAAGGATCTATATAAAATTATAATAAATAAAAGGTAATATATAGAGAATCTAATCAAATTAAGGAAAATAAGAATGTTGTCTCATGAATGTTAATGTACAAATGAATAAAAATAATGTAATATTCAATTTAATTTATGTCATGGATGTCATGATAAGTTATTAGAAATATATCTCAAATAAATCCAAAGATGTTTTCTATATTGATAAAAAGGGTATAGATCAACCAATTTCCATGATTTTTAATGTGTTATTTTTTGAAACATGGCTTGTATCTAAGCCATTTTTCTATTATACAGGTTTCCCCCTTTTATAAATAAGGAATAATGTTATACCAATCATTTACATGACATATTTTTGTATGGTGTTTACATAATTATTGTATATAATTATTTTTATAATGGGATATTTGTCATAATAATCATGAAATTACTAAGGATCGTTATACAATAGTTTTTCATTATGGATTTTTATGAATAGTTTTAATTATAACAACTTCTTTAATGGGTGAATGGATGGAATGTTATATTTTTTTAAATGAATAATATTTATAGAATAAATATTGTGGGAAAAAATAATTTTATTATTAATGTTATTATGGGGTAGTTTATCATATTTTGGGGCAGTTAATGGAAATAAAATAATTTGTTTTTTGAAAAATGATATTTTACAAGCCTGGTGCTTACCATAACATCTAGTAATCCCATATGAATAGAACCAAAAACCAAAGGCAGATAAGGATGATATTACAACCATTGTCCTAAATAAGGTAGTGCTTAGTATAAATTGACTTAAATTAAATGATTTTCTGGATTTTTTTTATGGTCATTTTAAACATTTGTTAGAGGATAATACCATTTTGAATTATTAGGATTTTTAGGGGATTGATGATATTTTGTGAAATATATTATTTTATTACAATATATATATATATAACCTTGATGAATAAAATAATTAATATTTTGGATAAATTATATTATAAATTTGGAGAAGTATGATTAATTTCTTTAAGGATATAAACATATAATTGGATTATGTTTACCTTGTATAGTTACTATTGAGGTATTAAATGTTAATTTTTTATTTTGGAAATCAAATGTTAACCATTTTATAAATAGAAATTTTTAGTGGAAGAAAATTCAATTCTTTTATGTAATGAGTGATTACTTTTATGATTATTTTATTTCATGAGGATGGAAAAAATTCAACTTAAATGACTAATATATGGGGAACAAATGATATTATTGTGTAATTTTGTTAATTAAGGAAATTATTCTTATCAATTAATCATATTTACTTTTTTCACTGTAGCTATAATAAATGAATCCATCAGCATAAGGAAAATGATCCTAAAATAAAAATTATATCATATTGTGTTCATTTTCATGCATTAAATGGTATTTTATCAAATCATATAGTAACGGATTTTGTGTCATTAATCTTCCCATTATCCTTTACTATCACGAGATAAAATATCACAATAACTCTTTAGAATCATTTTTTATTTTCATTCATTTTTATATATTCGTTTCCCACCAATGTTTTCTTACAAGGAATCATAGTAATGTTTTATTATAGAGGTCTTTCAAACATCCAACTATTACAAATCAATTGTATTTTTTTATTATCCATATTTACAATGTGGTTTTCCAACATAGTTATTTTCAAATGTGAATCCCTTGATTACTGATGTCATGATTTAATTACAATGATGAAATTTATTTAATGGATGAATAAAGAAACACCACTGTATTTTAAATGATGAGAATCCTTCCAAATAGCATCCATGATAAATAACACATTGATTATGAGAGAATATAAGAATGTGATAACATAAAATATATTTCATTTTAAATAAATTCGATTTTTTTATTATTAGGGATGCATGAAACACAGGGTTTAAAAGAAAGGTGATACTATATTAAAATATTATTATTTAAAAATTAATTCTATATTCTATAATTTATGTTGTATGCTCTGAATATTACTATCATAAATATGAGAAATATATGGTTTACAAATGTATAAAATAAATTCATTGGTAATATTTTTATTTGAAATAATGGATTATGAGAAAAAAAATATTCTGAATGAATATTTTTAAAAGGAGGAATAATTATTATATTCCGACCTAATTGAAAATTAATATATAATAATATTATTAGATTTATTTAAAATAATAAATATCATATTTTCAAATTACATGTCAAAATTATCATTATGTGAATATTTGAGAATGTTAAAAAATGATTAGATTTATAATTAATAGTGAAAAAATTATGTTTTTATAAATTCCATTTCATTTATATTACTTAAAAAAATAAAATAATATATTGAATTGGTTTTATAGAAAAAGTAGATTAACAAAATTATATTTTATATAATTTAGTTAAAAGGAAGAAATTATATTCTTGATTTCTGATGAAAAAACACATTAATATTTTGATTGCTTTCATTCGATGACCCATTTTTCAGAATATATATTGAAATATATTGAATTCTTCCACTTCATTAAATTTAATTTCTATTAGTGGTATAAAATTTTTGGATTCATAATAATTTATATAATCAAATAATTTCATAATAATTTTTTTACCATAATAAACATTAGAAATTGTACAAATTAATTAATAAGGTTATTGTAAAAATTAGATTACTAAGGTTGTAAACTAATTTAATATATGATAAAATTGATCCAAAAAATTTCTAAATAAAAATATATAGTATCATTTGTTCTTCATATATTCTAATATTATATAATTAATATTTTAGAGACTTTTTGAATTAAAAAATCATGGATGTAGTAATTTCCTTCCAATAATTCCAAATTTCTCATCTCCCCTTCCTAGAAAAGGATAACATCTCCTTCCATTTGAACACATACAAAACTAATTTGAGTTAGAAAGTACATAACCCAATACCATTTTAATATTCTTCTCCTCATCCTAGAATTATTTTTCTAATGAGAAATAAATCCAAAAATTGAACACCGTGGAAACGTAAAGAAGATGTCCAAATAACAGGTAACATACTTAATAGATAAATTTATATTATTTCTTATTCAAAAAATTTATATCCATAATAAACCATAATTATATAATATCTTATGAATATTAAATATAAATATATTTATATAGGTTATATTAATTACCGAAAATGATATCCTGCAACCGTAAATTGGAAAAACCGTTGATTAGGTCTTGGAAAAACTTCCACCTTTCGAACAATTGTAAATTTATTTTCCACAACCATATATAGAGGATGGATATAATTATGTTTAAAATGATTATATATTATATATATTAATTAATTATATTTTATTAATTATATTATCACTTATTACCTCATACTTTAGATTATGTAAATAATACAATAAGGTTTCTTGTTTTACGACTAACTACCCCCTCAAAAGGCGATGTGATTTATATTTTAAATTCACTTCAAATGGAATTTAATGTATAGTAAATTGATATTTATTTATTATATTAGTTACATGTTAATCATTCATTAATGAAAATATATCATTTAATCACCCGCCAAACAATCTATTTAATAAATGAAGATATCGTTTGTGTGTATGGTACACCATTGCCTCATTAAGTGATGTGATTTGTTTTCATTAATATATCACATTATTGTTATATGTAATTTTATTTAATGAAATAGTATTATTTTTATGATATAAAAATAATCTTATAAACAAAATTATAAAGTTTCATTCTTTGTATTATTTTATCTGAGATGAAATGTTTATTCATTAGTACATACAACTTATTGTATGAATGATTTTATTTTAGTTCATCATTCTTAATCATAATCCAGGATTATTTTTATAATTTTATATTAAATAAAAATTTATAATTTTTCTTATTAGTATTTTTGATTTGCATAAATAATTATATTTCTGACATTATTTAACTTACCATTATGATATTGGACATATGAGTCATTTATCATCAATAAATCATACTTGATATTATGTAGATTATTAATTGAATATGAAGTGGTAAGAAATAAATTTAACGCTATTTTAAACAGGAGATGGGTTTTTATGAAATTGAATAATTAAAATAGGTTAATTATATTTGTTTACCAAGAATAGACATTATGATTTGTGAATGAGGATGGAGTTTTATCTCAAAACATCCTTATTTGAGGAACACATTCTTTTCCACACCTAATTTAAATTAAATGGCCTACATGTTTCCCTATTACATACTATATCATGACACTTTCCCAATTTATGTTATTTCATAACAAAATTAATAAACATCATTATTGAGATGTTTTGATTTAAATGTTTCATAGGTGGTAAGGGATTCGGTTTCAATCTCGTATTATTTAGTATTATTAATTCTTGAATTTCCATTATAAAAATTTATTTTATATTTTAAAATAAAACACAATAATTTCATGGTAATGTTAATATTAAATAATGTTTCAATTAATAGTACCATTTCTTTCATGCATTTGTACATATGTTTTTTAGATTAAATGTTTTAGAAAATTAGAATTTATTTCCAACATCAATAAAAAACCATTTCTATTGCATGCACATGATTTATTATTCATAAATAAATTTTAATCAAAAAATAACCCTTCTTGATAAATAATATTTTTATTGAAAGGGAACTTCTTCTCATTTTCCAAATGAGGAACTTTTTGACTTCTTAGACATGCCTAAAATGAATGATGTTTTACCTTAAATGGAATGAAATGAATTACCTCTTGTCAGGACAGTTATTCGGTTTCATGACTATTTTTTATGTTTCAGGGTAAATTTAAATGATAATTAGTTCCATTATACTTGGTGAATTTTTACATTTTCCAATTTTATTTCCAATGTCGAAAGATTATTTTCCTCTAAATCATCTTAAAATTATTTTTGATAATATATGAAATTAACAATTAATTTTTTAGACTGATTATAAATTATTTAAATATGTCTCTAACATATTTATAATGATTATTCTTCCTTAAATTTATGGTGTAATACACTCCTTATAATATATTTTTGAAATTACTCATTTAAGAAATCACTTTTGATTATGTTTTGATACATGATTATGCAACCCAATAAATTACATGGAAAATTTATATATTTATGTCTTATGATTGATTTCTATATGTGGAACAACTATTAATTAACTTGAAATTAATTTGAGAGGTAGGACTATAATTATATAGATCTATAATTAAATCAGTTCTAATTTAGTGTCATTTATTGTCTTGTACAAGATTATGGAGTGAATATAATTTTGTTGGTAATAGTTTCCACCATTTGATATGGCCTTGGAGGTAATCCTTGACATATATTTTAGTCATGTTGGATTACATTATAACATTTCATAAGATTCCATGATCATTTTACTATATTTCATTCTTGTAACTCTTCTATGAGAATACTCATTTCCATTATCTTTTAAGAAATCATCTAATACCTTTGAATCAAACATTATGAATTCATATGATGTTTATTCCATCGCTGGGATTTCTATATCATCCTTATCTTCTATATATTACCTAGGTGGTTGTATTTTATATTAGGACCACTAATTGATTTATGATCTCAATGATAAAATTGTGATTAAAATATATATTCCATTATTAATATTTGTGGTATGTAATATAATCATAGTCTTCCAATGAAAATATGGCCCATGATTTTTGTGTTGTAGTTAAGGTATATTTATACTAATAATCATTAAATAATAGGTTTAACAGGATTTGGGGACTGTAATTATAGATTTTGATGAATTTATTTAGGTTTGTATGAATTTTAGATATATATAAATTTGGAATTTATTGGTTTATATGTTTTATTAAATTTTATTATTTCCCTTGTGTTTATTTATGTTTAGTTTTCCTGATGTTTCTCTTAATACAATATATTTAAGAACATATGGATAGATATATATATATGAATATTCACATTACACCTGATAATATGTAATAATGTTCATTGAGTGCTATTTATTGATATATGTTATTTCATAGTCATATAATTTTAAAACTTTATGTTTTATGAATTATTTTTTATGGTCAAATTATGTTTAAAAATAGTTTTCAAATGGGAATATTTTATAACTAATTATATGATGGACAATTTTTAACAATTATTTAGTAATATTTTAAATACATGAATGGATGTCCTAAATCCCCAATAACATATGTGTGTCTGTTAGATGAAATATTGATTATTAACTATATTCTTCTTTATAGATTGGTGGTTTTCCAATACAGAGAAAAATGTAATGATTTTTAAAGGATTGTTTGAACATGTTGGAAGGAAATATTTTCAAATTGAATGTGACATGTTTGAATTGGGTCAATTTAATGTGTTCGAAGTGTACATAAGATTTATAACTATAAAAAATATGATATGAAAATCACCACACTCCCTATATTAATATATATTATACAAAAATAACAAAACCACATAATTATATTAATGTGGTCAGCACAAGATCATTATAATATTAATCTCCAATGGATCATGGAATAGAATGATAATGTCTGGTTTGATCCCAAGGGTCATACAAGCATCATGGTATTCATATAAATGTTTACACAAATGTTTCCCTCCATGGTTATTTATTGTGAAATTATTTACATATACTTATTTTCATTTTAGAAATATCAAAATCATCTCTTCCTATCACTTTTATAAATTTTTACAAGTTGGTCAATTCATGATATTATTACTTATAGGATGATTAATTGATATTTCCCATTCCAAATTTACTAGCATAACATCAAATTTATACTCTTGACCATATATTATCTACATTTAATAATTTCAATTAAATCTATAACATTTTAGAATCTTTTGGTGTAATAAATATTTTAATTTTATTTTCATTAAAATAGACAAAATCAAATTTATAATTAATGTATGAAAATGGTGTATTTGTGTGATATTTGTTTAAAAAATATAACATTAGTTAATACCTAATAGAATATCAATATGATATAATACTCACACTAATCAATGATTATATAATAATTATCATTATAGGTTTTCTCTTGGGTTTATTCGATCTGGTATATTAGTTGTTTTTTATAGTGTCTATTATGAAATAACCCATGTAGGCATTTTATTGGTTTCCACAGTTGAACATTTGTTATTATTATGATGGAGGGGTTTTTTCTTATGGTAGAGTACTTTAATTATTAGAATGAATTTGGAGAGTTGAATTTAATTTTTTTTATTTATGTTATCACACTAAATAAAGGACTCAAAAATAACATGATAAAATATTTCATTAATCCATTGATTAAAATAAAACACCTCTGAAATAATCACACAACCCTTGTACATCATTCCTCAGTATCTTAAGGATTTTCTACCAAAATATATTTATCTTAAATTTGTTATCTGTAATCAATATTCTCTAGAAACCAATATAGAAATGCATACAGTTATACTTATCTTCATATAATTGCTAAAAAATCATAAGTAATTGGTTAGAAAAAATAATCATTAATGGAAATAAATTTTATTTGACATAAAGTGTTACATCCTAGTATTTTTTAAAATTATTTGTAGGTGATAAATTTCATATGAATATGAACATGGAACAAAAAGATTTATTCATAAGTCATAATATATGGACAGGTAATCTCAAATTAATTATTTTGTATCATGAAAATGGTTATTGTAATAGTATTAAATTAAACCTGATTCAAAGATAATAATAAAATGCACAATATTATGATATACCATTGTGCAATAATCATAATATTAAAAATATCTATCAAGGATGCCCACAGAATTATTAATCATATAATAATTTATGGAAATCCACTCACGTACCTTAACAGGAATAGGAAAATCATCTTGTATACCCATGGGATTTTGGTAAAACATCTCTTATGATGATTTATTTGGGGGATAAATCCTCATACAAACCATTTTTGTTTTTATAAAAACTAGGAGGTACCCCCCCACTTTTTTGTCATAAATCCTCTTATAAACCCTTTGGATTTGTATAAATCCCATCATGTACCATTTTGAACTTTTGGTATATAAAAAAATAAATCATTTGGGAGATTTATATAACCCCACACATCATCATCCATAAATATTCTTTTCACTTACTGAAAATAAAAATCTTATCTTAGTGATCCCATGGAATAATAAAAGGTTTCATCATCATTCATAAATTAATTATTAACATAAACAAAAAATATCAAGGGATATAAAAAATTATTTTTCTAAAAGTAATCACATAAAATAAAATATACACGTTGAAATTTTTTTTTATTAATTGATAATCCTTACATGATAATAGAAGAGAAAATAAAATGTTTTTTACCCAATATTTAAAACATTGAAATAATTAATGATTTTTATATTAATAACATGATAATATTTTGTCTTCAAAAAAGAATATTTTACAAAAAATGAACAAAATATTGACAAATATATAAACCTATATTCTAATAAAGGATGTAAAAAAATATAATGTTTAATAGAATGTATATTATTTTTAATGGATGGAAACCACATTCATCAAAAAATATTGAAATACCACTGTATTAAAATCCATACAAAAAATATTAAATATTAGTTATAAAAGAGATTAATTTTATTACCCATGTAAAATATCCAAAATAAGCCACCCAAATAGGATGGATAAAATTAGCCTGGTGAGAACTGAGGATAGAAAAGAAGTGAGTATTTGGTAATAATGGTAATTATTTTTTAAAACCATTAGACATTTATTTTGGATTTTTTAATCACTGGGGAATTTGTTTTTGATGAGAGAAAATATACCCATTGATAAAATGGATAAAAATTAAACATGATGTAATGATAGGATTAACCAAAAATTGGAATGTAATTTACATGTAAGTCCAAATATATACAAGTGGATAATAAATTGATATAATGAAACTTGAATAAAATTTGTAATTATTTCATCAAAGGTTCTTGAGAGAAATTTCATGAAATCAAAAATAAATTCTTTTGAAAAAGAAACATCTTTTAATATGTGAATGATATTTTTATAGTAAAAAACTTGGAATATAAATTATGCATCACAATAAAAAATGATCCATGAAGTTGATAATGAGAAAAACTAACCCAGAAATGATTTTTGGGAATTTAGAAAAAAATCCTTGAGAAAGATATAATGTTAAATTAAACTACATATACTATGAATAATATCAAATTTATGATACATTTTCCAAAATAGGAATTATATACATGAAATAAATGGAATTATGTTCATAATAAGAAATTTTGTCTCAAATAGATGGTTGTGAGAAACAAAATCCATATATTTTTCCTTCTTATTAAAAGTTTTTATATACACATGTAGAAAAAATTAAAATCATAATAAAATTGTTAAAACCCATATTAAATAAAATTTCACATTCATATGATTTGTCCATTGTTATTTATAATTAATATATCAGTTAATAATCAATTAATTGTATAATCATTTGTTATAGATTTTAATTGTTTCAGTCACACTAACAACCCGAATATTGTGTAAAATAAAAGTAAGTGGTTTTGATTTAAACATTCATATATCATAAAAAAATTATTCTTTTTTTTCATTGACTGTATAAGTTAAATTTCTTTCTTGTTATAGACATTAGTATTTTTTATGAAAATTGAAATTGTGGTTAACTAGTTTCTGATGAGTTTTTGCAATAAAATGAAGTGATATTAATAAATATTTAAAATATAATGATCCAAAATAGATAATAATTAAATAATATTAAATATGAAACTGCTAAATTATTTTATAATGATATTACATCCAATAATCATATATAGAATAACTGTTATATCATTGTTTATATTGGTGGTTAAATTAACCCAAATAGTAAGCTGTTATAAATATTCAATGAGTAAGGGGATTTATTAATACAATGATAACATGAAATATAAATAAAATTATGATTTTATAAAACCAATATATCCAGATTAAATCATTTTAATAAAATTTCAATTATGGGTGGAGATGAAAAAAGTGAATTATTTTTGTCATGGAGGATGTAGTTTGCAATTACACACAAATAGAGATTTAATTATTTATAATGCATTGAATTGATGAATTAATAATGATAATACCTATAATATTAAATTATATTAATTATAATAATTAAATTACATTTTTATGTACAGAATAAAACTGAATTATTATATTTAAGAAGTGATGTTATGTCATGGATACTAATAATGTGAAATACCCTAACATTCCATTAAGGTCATGAATTAAATGATGGACTTATTCTAACTAATATATAGTAAATACTAATTAAAGGTCAATAGGTTTATGTAGTGAGAAATATGGAATATTTTCAAGAGGAAATTCCAAGTATATGAGGGTCATGATGTGTTGGAATTGTTACCCATTTATAATTGATCTGAAGGCTAGTTCTTGAAGTAATCATTTAATAATCAATAATGTAATATAAAAATCATTGATAAATTGATCCAAAGTGAAAAAATGGAAGATAGAAGTTATTTAAATATTATCATCACCCAAAATATTTGGATACATCTATGATTAGTTTCAAAATAATTATTTTAACATGTAAACTTTTATCATAATGTACATTTACATTACCAAAAATATTTATTACCATTGTAATTATAAATAATGATCAATATTAAATATAGACTATTTAACTAATATTATATCATATTATTTATTATATTTACTTATTAAAATATTTAATCATTTAAATTTAAATTTTAAAATAATTACACAAAACATGTGAGAACAATTTTTATGAATAGTGAATTATTATAATAAAAAAATATATATGCAAAATAATTGTATCATATAAATAATTTTTTTTACTAAAACATATTTATAATTAAATATATAACAAGTATACAGATGTAAAATATATTTTAATAAAAATTTCTGTATCAGTAGTCTCAAATAGAAGAAAAATTTTAAAATTGTTTTTATTGAAATAACATTTCAATTTTATTATAAATGTTATGTTTATACGTTTTTTAGGTTCAATGAATATTATACAATGAAAATTTTGAGTCTTGAAATAATTATTTTCCATAAAATTATTTCTCAATCCTCAAGGATATATTTTTATAAAGATAAAATTACAAATATTATAATATTCCCATGAACCAAATTTTTCAAATAAAATAATTATTTTCTTTATAATGTAAAATATTAATTAAAATATTACTTTACATCTTAGATCCAGAAATGAAGTTATATATATCTAATTCATTTTATATTATTTTAAAATATATTTTATAAATTTAAATTAAAAAAATAAGTAATAATATACTCTTATTAATCAATTTATTTTAAAAATTAAATTTCCTTCATATTACATTACATAAATTTCTTAATTACGAATTATTAATATATTTGTTCATATATAATATTTTATTAATTTTTTTAATTTAATCAATTATGAAAGAATATAATATTTTATTCTATTAAATTTATTTGAGAAATTAAAACACATTTTAAAATAAAATATATTTTATAATTCATACTATAAATGTAATAATACTTCAGTTTATTAAAATCAATTAAAATTATAGATATTTTAAATTTTATTATATTTTTATTAATAATTGTCATCTAATTTACTTATCTCATTTATGTTTTAGTTTTTTTGTGAAACATGTTATCAAACAAATATATTAACAATGGTTGATTTACATAGAAATCATGGGTCTTTATATCCCCCCACATTTGTATAAATAATTCTCTCTATTTATTAATTATCATATACTGGCAGGAATAGATAATAGAATATGAATTATATAGATGAATCAAGAAGTAATTTTCAAGAGCCATATCAATATTTGAAAATTTGGAAAATGTCTCTTTCCATGGAATATACATAACCCAAATTTTGGGTTTCTATTCTATTATTTAGTCCAAGAGTCTACCATTACATAGTATTGAGACCCAAACTATATAATTTTATTTGACATGGTGTTAATTATTATAAAATTATTTATATAATATAATAGATTGTTATGAAAAATGTTTTCCTTATTGTATATATTTTTCCATCTATGTGGAGATAACAAAAAAATAGAACATTTATAAAAATCTATCTGAATCAAGGATAATAAGAATTCCACAAGGTTTAATCTTATAAATATCTGATAGGAACATAATAATAATAAAACCTATTGATTTAATCAATAATATATTCATCAAGGTTTTATTTTAGTATCTTATAAAACATCAATGATATAGATTACATCTATAAACAAAATTACCAAAATATATCAATAAAACCATATTGAAGGTTTTATATTCCTTAAATATCATGACCCAATATAGGTTCACTGCATTCAAGGATATTCCATTTTATGCTTATATTTAGTGGTTTTCGGTTCTCATTATCTTGGTTTTTATTACATTATTATATTGAATTGGATAATTCCAAAATATCCCTAGATATAATACATAATTTAATTAATGGTACATTTTTATAAACTATATGTCATTCAATAAAGTTAACAATGCACTAAATTCATTCTCATTATTTTGATTCAGTATGTCCCCTTCTTCAAAATTTAAATTATCTTTAAGACACCATGAATAAATAGCATTTGTACTTTTTCACATTTTTTATATATATTAAATTGAACATAACCACATTCATCTACATCACCACATGACTGTTCATGAGACATAATCCATATATTCATTACTATGTTATGGTATTGGAATATATTTATATTTTTTATCATATGCGATGATATATATTTTGGAATACTAAAAGGTATCTCAATCCGTATTCCATTTTGTGGGTTGTTCATTTAATTAATATTCATATTGTCAATTGTACCCATGGTTACTTATAGATATAGACATTACTAAATATATAATTTTTAACAAGTGTTTTGTTACATTAACAATGATTGTATAATCATTGTTAATAACACATATTGTTCGTAACCAAAAAAACATTTACCATTTTCCAAAATATCATTTTATTATTAATCATTTAGTTCAACCAATATAATTATAATTTCGATATAGGTCAAATTATGGTGGTAATGTTGCATCTATAAATAGTATACCTCAATTAAATAAGGATAAAATCAAAAGTAGTGTTTTGGGGTGATTACCCCTAGTTGCAACTAAGCCATAACCACATTCAGTTTCCAATATCTACATTGTGATGTGTTGGATAGAAAACCATAAACGGAATAATTTTTTAAAATAATGGATATCATTATATAATTAGAATAATAATTTCATTTTATTAAAATTTTCTCTAACATTACAACCAAGTATAACTAAAAAATTCATAAAATTAATTAATCTATATTCTAATACAAAGTAAAGATATCCATGACCAATATAACATATATAATACATTGATTATATTATTTCAATAATGGAGATCTACAAATTGTCTCATAACCCATGGAAGTAAATTTTTAGTGTCATGGAGGTTCGAAGAAGAAAAATCATAATTTGAAATCATTTTCCATAATCAACCACTTCTGGACTCCATTGTATAATTTCCATAAGGTATATTTATCACCATAACCTAAGGGATGGAAAATTTAAGAAATGGGTTTGAAAAAATTAATAATAAATTAATAATATCAAAACATCATCACGTGTATGATTATAGTAATATGGGAAAACATTTAAAGGGGTTGAAGTGATTATTTAAAATAAAATGAAGTAATAATGTCTTCCATATACCATAATAGGAGAACATGTAATCCCAAATTAACAAACATGTATTATGTATTAATTGTGTGGAATCATGAGACATTAAATATGTATGATAGAGTATAGTAATACATTAGATATAATAAAATGGTGTTTTAAATATTCATAATAAAAAAAATAAAACATATTTAATGGAAATCCACCAATATATTCTTCATATATAAGGACTAGGAAAAACACCCATGTAACATATGTTCCTGGGAGAATACTCCCATGTACCATAAATAATGGGATACATCATACCAAATACCCCCTATTCAATTAGTTTAATCATAATATGTACCCTTTGTAATATAATAAAACCTCCCATGTACATTGTTGGAATGGGATAAATCATCAGAGGTACACATTGGCCTGTTTTAAAAATTCTGGTTTTCCATTTCAATCTAAAGAGACATGAACCTGAACTAATTCATTCCAAGGTTATATAGGACCTCATCCGTAATAATCTATATATTTTTTTTGATAATTATATTTAATCATATATATATATATATTACTAAAACCATTGAAAAATAATGATCTGGTAAAATTCTTATAAAAAGGACAAAAAATTTAAAAAATACAATAATATATCACAAAATCACATTTTAAAAGAATAATCATCTCATAAAAAATATATTTGGTGATAAAAACATCCCTTCATGAATGATATCAATTTTAATGAATGGATAAAAAATAATTTCAAAAAATAATAAATCATTAGTATAAAACATAAACATAAACTAAAAATTAACATAATAGGAAATGGAATAAATTAAAAACCCTATTTTTATGAATAAAAATAAATTATCATTGAAAAATAATTTAATTTTATGAATTAAATGTTGAGTGGATGATAATATATTTAATTTTAAATTTATGTAAGAACATTTTAATTCATTACGTATACCATTGATTGGAATCCAATTTTGAAAAAATATTATATCTCATTAATTTGATAAGAGAAATAGATAATTAAAAAAATAAATGAAAATAATTCTTTTTTCCTTCCCAATAATAGTTGTGGGAAGTAATTTGATAGAAAACATGGAAAGGGAAGAAAAACGGTATCATATTGAATTGATTTATTCAAATTATGACCACAAATCTTATTTAGAAATAAATTTATCAAAAATTTATTTATGAATAATATAATTTAATATTGACTAATAAAAAAATTAAAAAATTTACAATGTCAAAATTGTATGATAAATTAATTATGTAATGATCATATTCATTTTATAATGAATATTACTAAATGAATAAATACCTTAGTTAATGAATCTTTTACATAATTCGTAATGAAGGAGTCAAATTAAATTTCATGAAATATCATGTAATAGGCAATAAAATATAATGAAATGAGTTATAATTAAATATACGATATAAATTGTGTAGTAAATACATCATATAAATTAAATTATCATATAGAATTTGTAACATGTCTAACAGTGTTCAAAATTAGACAATGAACCACTTACTAAATAATAACTATTTAAATCAAATCATCTTTAAAGAGAAATATTTAAATTTAATTTCCATTAAAATTAATAAATTTTATTTCATGATATATTTGGTAAAATAAATTTTATAACACAAAAAAACATATTAGAAATAGATCACAAAACACGTCCCAAGGAGAGGAATCTAAGAAAAAACAATTACCATTATTCCCGCAGAGTTCAGTAAATTCTAACCTAAGATAGATAACCTATCTATATTTATATAATTTTTCCTATTTTCATTAATATTCATTATAATTTAATATAATTAAATTATTACCATTTATTATTAAAATATTACTTAGTTATAATTTTTTTCTACTATCATGTATTAGAAAATTTGGTTGCATATTTTATAAAATCATCATAACGAAGGGGATGATCTCTCAATTTTTTTTTCATGTTCATAATTCCTAGACAATAAGAATATAAAAAAAATCAATCATTACTATATTCAAATTCAAATTATATAAAATACTTCAATAAATCTTCAAAAAATGTAAATAATGATGAAATATTTTTTTAACAATTTTATTATGATTTGTTAATATATATTTCTAATATTGACAAAAATGTCAATGAATAATTAAAAATCATAAAATATTTAATTATTATTTGAAATATCCATTATATATCATCATACAATTATTATTGAATGTAGTTATTATTACATCATTTTTTAGTAAATTAAATCAACCAAAATGGTAACAAGTTATAATGATTCGATTAGAAATGGTATCTCTTAATATAATATCAATTTGAAAAATAATAAACCTTAAGCATGTAATAAAATTAATATATCCTTTATGAAAAAAATATATAAACTTACAATTTTGGGTGGTGATAGTAAAATAAATTTCCATACATAGATACATAGTAGTTTTCAAATATAAAGAAACAAAATTTGCATTTTTCTAAATTTATATGATGGATAAATAGATAATTATAATAAACAAAATTATAAGTCTTATGAATTATAAAAATATCTATAAATTTATATTGGCGAAATTTATTATATTGAATATAATTACGAAAATATCTATGTAGTTGTAATAATCACATCATAAACTAGAATATTCCTTGAAATTAAATTTATATATGAATGCGTTCTGTTAACTAATGGGGAAAAGAAAATTTTTAAATTAAATGTGGTTTGAAAAATGATTAGTTGTCAATATTTTCAAAAAGAAATCTAATGTCTAAGTGAGTCGTGATGTGGGGAAAATGTTACCGTATTATCAATGAAAGAAAGGGTAGATTGGGATAATATTTAAAAATATAATGTTACAATAAAAAGTTAAATGGAACCAAAATCCAAAAATATTGAGGGAATATGTGTGTTCGATATATATTATCTTCATTCAGTCATTTTGGAGTGAACCAAGTTAGTATATTTTTCATTTATCTTTTTAATAATAAAAAATTTAATAATTAATTACAAATTTATATTAATCCAAGCAATTAATATTAATGAAAAAAAATAACATCGTTAATTTTATGTTTTTTTATTAAACATATTTCATATTTTAAAATAATTTATTTTAAAAATATATTTTGAAATTATAATTTTTAAACAAATAGATATTAGGTGTCACTTTTTTTAGAAAATTTAATTATAGAAATTATTTATTTATTTACAATATAAGATTATAATGCAGTTCTATTTTTATTACCATATTTATTTTATTACAAAACTTATAATATTTGGTGATCTTTTAATGAAAATTTAAATCCAATTTAACGATCCACAAAAATAATTGGAAGAGAAGACCAAAAATGTTTTTATTAAACATATATATTATTTTAGTTCGAAATTTATTTGAAATGCGATATATATATATATTCAATGAAAATTTTAGATTTAATATTTTTATTCCTATAATAGACATGTTATTACAATAATGTTTTTTAAATTATTTAGGACATGCTTATATAATTCCAAAATAAAAATAATGAAATATTTCTTAAAATAGATATTTATCAAATGAGTATCGACCTTTAAAAAAATATAATGAGTAAATTTTGACAAATTATATCCAAAAATGAGGATTATTTTAGATGATTCATATTTTTAAATTTATTATTACATTAAATGAAAATAAAAAAGTATAATTTATTTTATTTAATATTTTTTGATGTCAATTAATTTTTATTTATCATCATTTTTTATATAAATGACTAATTATAGATTCATTCCTATTTGTTTTAATTTATAATAATAATTTAATAACATTCAATTTAAAATAATATGTTAAAATATATGCAACTTTAGAAAAATCTATTTGTGAATGTGAACTTAAATATTATATTAATTCTCCCTTTTTTAGTATCTTCTAAAATTATTTATTTCTCTATTTTTAAAAAATATTTTTTATTAGATTGTTTTAATGTTAAAATAGTATAATTAATAACATTTTTCTTATATGGAATACACAAATTTCATTACGGGTTGTGTTTGAAATAAGGTATTGAACACAAAATTTATTTATGAAAAATGCACAGTGAAATCATAGGTTGTTACTACTGCATCTATTCTTTATCTTGATTTTTTTTATTTTCAATATTTTTTTGGCATGGATTATTGACATATAAATGTCTCATTAAAACATTTTAATATACTTTTCATTACATTTTTAAATAATCTTTGTGAGAAATAAATCCCAAATGGTCTCTCAAACATTTCTAGGATCTTGTTCCATCTCATAGGGAAACTGAATTCCCATTACACATGTCACAGGACTTATCAAGTATCTTATTGATGTAATACATGGATTTTGTTCTAAATTTATTTTGAGAGCATAGATTGTTGACAAGGACTAGGCTCTGAAGTCACACTTATTAATTCCAGATGTCTAGTAGAGGGAGATATAATTATTGGTTAACATTTGGTTTGAGGGAGGTGTGTTTAACTAGATCTCATCCATTCAAAATATTTATTTTATATGGGAATTTGGGATCCAATTCATGGATATTTTTTTGTTATCTTTATTTTTTATAATGAAAATATCATATATTGGATAAAAATAGAGTCTAATGGGGGATAAACGATGATTTGACTTGGACTGGTGAACCTTTTTGTTACCATTCATATGGTTATTTATTATTTTACATTATAGATGTGTGATTTCAATATTACCCCCCATTTGTTTTCATGTTAACATAATATCACTGATCTTATTAAAATGGCCTAATATTGTATGATTTTGATCATTTTAATTGGAATGTTTTTTTATTATGTTTTATTTTATTCAAATTAGTATTCATTTAATTTTTTAAGATTTTTTTAAAAAATTTACAACAACATAAAACTATTAAAGGTAAATATTCTTTGGATTATAAAGGAATTTTGAATTATTTATATTTATGAGAAGTTATTTATATTGATGATTAATTTTTTTTAACTTTTTTTTTTGGAAAATTTAATGAGGCTAAATGTGGGAATCAATGGTGAGGATTTATTATAAAAAATTAAATAGTATTTATTATTTGGAAGAAAATGTATATTTTAGTTTTATTGGATTTGGGATAGAAAATATAATTTAAATGAGGTAAATTCGATATATATATATATATTAATAAAAATTCTATTTATATTAAAAATTTATTTGAATGAGAAAATTTATTTAAAATTTTATGTTGAAA
Organism: Viscum album; assembly: GCA_963277665.1. NCBI lineage: Eukaryota > Viridiplantae > Streptophyta > Magnoliopsida > Santalales > Viscaceae > Viscum > Viscum album. The sequence goes on along the minus strand of OY728127.1, from coordinate 1,509,436,211 downwards.
AAGTTTTTGGATTAAGAAAATTGTTTTTTTATTGAAATCACAATGTAAAAAAATTAGAATTCATGGTTTTATAAATAATAAAAAGGGGAAATTATTTTAATAAACTATTTAACACACATTTGGTGATATTTTTGATTCATATCCTTGAAATGGTTACTTTAATTGGGATATGATTTTTGAAGAGGTTTTTTTTTCTATGGATTTTCATAGTGTGATTATTATTTCTATCCATACCATTGAAATAATATCTCCAAATTATGTCACTAGTGTTTTATGGTTTTCATGTCACCTGTTTTGGAGATTTATGATTGTTGAGGTTTTGGGGTAATTTTGTTTTTGGTCGCATCTTCATCAGTTATTTAACAATCAAACCCTATGAATGTGATTATTTTGGGTTTTCTATCCTGATATTATTAGTTTAATTCACTATTTTTTTACATGACTAGAGGGTTAGTAATGTTTCCAATGTGTTTATTCCTTCTCTAGTTTGATAATCGATGATGAGATGCTCATAATGAGTAAATCCCACTGGGTAGTTTTATGCTATTTATATTGTGAATGGATGGTGTATTGGGGGATCATATATTTTATATAGTAACTATGTTTTGAGGTACATAATCATTTTTATTCCTTTTTAGGTGGTTAATTTTGTTGGGAAAGGTTTGGGAGGGTTAGGGATGGTTTTGGAATAGTTTTGTGACTTTTATAAGGGAGTACAGTTTGAGCAAAGTTAGTTGAATCCAGGTAGAACCCCAAGGTAACTGTTAAACATGAGGTTGTGGGCTTCAAATTTTTTTAAAATTGGTTGTCTAACCATATTTAGAATCCTTGTCAAGAACCCTTTGGTCAGTATCATGGTCACGGTTAATGCTGAATTTTTCTAACGATGCGACCTAACCATGAGAGTCTTTAAAAATGGGGTTTAAAAAAAAGTTCCATTAGGATTTAACCTAAAACACCCCAAACATCCTTGCACTCATTCCTTTATTAGGATTAATTCTCCTAAATCTTTATGTCACCTCACCCACTTATTTTGGATGTGGTTTTAAGGGTTTTCAAGGCATAGTTTAGGTGGTTCTTCTCCGATAAGCCTCCTCTCTTGGATCATTTTTGGTGCTGCTTATATATAGTTTAACCTCTCTCTATGTTTTCAACATCTACAGCCATGACCCATAGATATAGGGATTTTGTTTCCTAAAATTTTTAGATTTGGGATTTTTGGTGTTAGGCAAAGCGATCTATAGTGTTTTTGAGGGAGAGTACACATTGATTTTTTGTGCAGTTGGGAGTTATTCGATTTCACTGAAACAGTAATGTTGGTCCATTTGTGTTCAACAATAAGAAATGTTTTAATTAGTTATTTCAGGTATTCTGTTTCATATTAGGATGTTAGAATCTTTTTGGAAATTTATTTTATGATGAATTTGAATTTTGGGTAAAATGTGTTATTGTGGTGAAAGGTTAATTGTGTTCAAGTATTAAAATGATGATTTTAAAATCGATAGCATTGTTTTATTGATTATAATGATTGATGAAAATTGTTTTCAATAATTTGGGATTTAATTTAACTTTAATGTGGCATTCATCAAATCCTAAGGGATATTTTGGTTGTCAAATAGTTTTTTTATTATTGTTGTGGATTTAGATGGTTCATGTGCTTTATTATTGGATGGACAATTTTATTCTTGTGTTTGAATGATTAGAAGTGGATGAGGAGTAAAACTATATTAAGGGGATGGATAGTGGATAGAAGGGTCACTATCAATGATAGGTGTTCATGAAGTACCACTAGAGATGGAAAAGAGTAAATGTTCTTGGACGAGAAGTTCCTCCATGACTATATACCAATTTAGGTGTGTGAAATCTATGGTTATGATTTTTTTGTGTGTTGTTATGAAAGATGGAAATTGTTCTTATAATATTTAATGGTAAAATGGATTATGTAATAGTTTTTTCTTTCAATTTTATTTTGTGGATTTTGTTAAATGTTCCATGATAATGGTGTGATTGTCTTGCTATAAATTTATGAAATATTTGATGTTTTCTATAAACTTATTTATATAAATGTGCTATCAATTATATCTTATTGAGATTGGTATGGATGTCATTTTGGGAAAACCATGTTCGTTTTATTACTCATCCCATACATGGTAACATGGGTGATTATATAGATGTGGTATTATGGGACACATGTAATTTTAATTCATAATTTTTTTCTATCAGTTCATCATGATCCTTGGAAAGTATTGTTGTTCATGCAGCAAGGATCATGGAATGGAGCTATGAATAATGACATGGTTTCCATTGGTTCTTATAGTTGAGTATTTTTTCTGGTACAACGATATTGGGATATATGTGGTTTAGTTGTATTGGTTATGGTAATTATTATGGAAAATTTTTGTTATCTCATGGTTTTGTATTGTTATGGGGTACTTTGTTTACATGGATCATGTTGTGGTGGTGGGTTATGAATTCCATGGATGGTTTTATTATTTCTAAGGGAAAATAATTCCTGAATTGTGATTGAATCCATCAGAATTTATTGCATGCCTTAGGAACCTTGAGAAAACTACCTTAGGCCAATTTACATCTCACTACCTTCTCAAGCCAATGTGAAGGCTAAAACATTACATGTGGTATGAGTTATGTGATCCATTGGCATTAGTTATTGGTCTAGTTCATGGAGTTGACACTCATTATCAATTTATTATGTTACATGAGTTGGCAGTAATGTGTAAAACAATCAGAACGTGAATTGTATAACATAAATGGATGTTTCTAATCCATTTATGCTGAACTTTGTGTTACTAAGGTGTATTGTACAGATGTGTTGTGGAGACACTATTAGTCATTGTAAATCACAATGTTGTGGTTATATCCAATGTGACGAGCATGGATTACATTGTAGAAATGACATCACACTAGGATTTCATATTTCATTTTTCTTAATGTTCTATTATGTGTTATAAATATATCAAATTGTGAAAAATATGTAAATTATTTTCGATGGTACGGATTTGAAATGTGTATTGATGTGGTATTTTCAAAATTGGTATATTTTCATAACATGGTGAAATTGTTTTTCAAAATGGTGAAACATGGGATATTTAAACTTTTATAAATCCTAGTTGTGATAGTTGAAATGTAATTTAATTTGAAATAGTAATCATTTTCATCCAATGTGAGTGAGACCTGTGGTGGTTTTGGTGTTGAATTAAATGGCAAAGGGTGGGTTTCTTTGAGACCAACCAGTGGAGGATTACAGAAATGTGGTTTCACCTATTCTCCAGGTGATCCATAAGATATTGCACAGTGTATTGCTACATTCATATGATCCATAATGTTAAAAAAAAGATGACCCAAATCATGTGGATCATTCATTTATGTTTCAAAAGTAGAATCCACCAATATGTTGGGGTTATTTAAAATATGAAATGGTTGAATTTAACGAATACGATACCTGAATTCCCTAGAATAGAGATGGATCTAAATTTGAAGCTAGCAACATAAATTTTGGAATACTATTCCTAGATGTGGTGTGAATTGGAAGTCTAATATTGAACAGAACAAGGTACGAAGTCGTAGGGTTTTAAGGAATTTCTTAACAAATAATTATACCCTCCCATGTTCAAATTTCAATGAACAACATATTAATTTTTTTGAAATCAAGAAAACCTCTCAATAAAGAATATTTAGATATTTTTATGAAATTAGTGTGGTTTTCACCTGAGGTGGCATGTAGATTATCGTTGAACGAACATATTATTGATTTTGTGGTGTGGTAAAAAATTCATCGATAATATTGGTTTTATGTATATGTTATTACTTCGAAATAGTGAATAGATAAGTAGTAGTTTAATAATATATTTTGGGTGCTATAGGTTGGGGAAGCATGTTGTTACCCATGGGAAATGCCGGTAACTCTAAACAGGGGATCAACCGGAAGAGGAACAATTATTTCTAAGTTGGGAGTATGGCTCTGAATTCGAATTCCAAATTGGTGAAACATCATATGAATCCTCAGTGTAATTTAGGATGTTTTCACTATGGCACTATGGTCCACATAAAATGTCATTATTCAAATCAACCTAGATCATTCCATAAATATATGTAGATGGGGTGTCTTCATCATTATTGTCATTATGATCAGATTTCATGTGTTCATGAAACTCTTTAGGGGTTCCAATAATCATATGTGTCGACTGGGTGGGGCAGTAGCATACCCTGCATAAGTAGGGTAATTTTAGTCATGATGATTCATGGAATACCACGACTCATTGAAAGGGTAATAAATAGATGAGTGTGGAATATAAGTAGTTTTTTGGAGCTAACCAGGTTGTGATGGATTAATAGTGTAGACCTTCCATGTTGCAAGGTATGATTCATTAAAATTATACCCTAATTGAAGAGTTTTATGATATATGTTCTTTGTATTCATTTATGGTGTATCTTGTTGATAGTATTTTTGGGTTTAAATATTGAAATTATTTATTTATATTTAAAAAATAAAACTATTATAGGTGAAAGAGTTTATCAAACCTTCATGTTTAGAATGTGTCGTATTGTTTTGGATGGGGTTGAGAATATGTGGGATTTAGTTTTTGCTGAGATGGATTCTTATGATATAATACTGGTAATTGATTGGTGGTAAATGTTGAAATACCACATTGAATTTTATACATTAACAAATTGCTTCAGGATGGATGAGAGTGTCAAATATCAATTTAGAGGAGTGAAGAATGAAATCATGGGGGTAACATGGTTTTGGATCCAGTATTTGGCAGGATCTAATATCAATTAAAATAATTTGTGTTTTCATAAATCCAAGGTATTCAACATAGTGGCTTCCTCATATTTATTTATTTATTTTTAGATGTCTTTCCTAAATAATTATAATGGTTTCCACCCATGAGATAATAGTAGTGTAATATTGACCTCCTTTTGTGGACCATCCATATCTAAATTTATTCTTACTAGATGTATCCGAAATAATTTATTGAATTGAATGTCAGTTTTAATGAGTTAGAAAATAATAGTTTCATCACTTCTAGTTTGTCATCATTGGAAACACCAAACTTTTTTTTATAAAAAGGGGGATGAAACACATTAGATATATGTTTATTGTTTTATGATAAATTAAGTTATGATAATGAACCAATATCAACTTCCACACACTGATTATTTGTTCAATCAGTGTAGGGGAGCTCAGTGGTTCACCAAGATTGACATGCAATCCGGATATCATCATTTGCAGGTGTGGAAGGATTATATTATGAAAATGGCCTTCAAAAGTAAATATATTCATTCTGAGTATGTGGTTATTCTAATTAGTTTGAAAAATTCACTAGTGGTTTTTATGGAATTGATGAATCAATTATTTTATAAATATTTGGATTCTTTTGGGGTGTTATTTTTAATGATATATTGATGTATTCTATGACAAGGGTAGAGTGAGATATACACTAGTCGATATTTTTCTAGAACATGATAGATGACTAATTATATTCCAAATATTTGAAGTGTGATTTATTGATAAATGAGGTTCATTTCTAGGGTTGTTTTATTTATGAAAAGGATGATTCAGTTAATCGAAAAAATATAGAGTCTGTTTTTTGAGGCATCTTCCACAAATTGATTTCGAGATATATAGCTTACATGGTATTTTTTTGCAATAATAACCATTTTGTTAATGATCCATATTGAATGGAAAAACTGACGACAACTTGAAAAAGAATATGTTTCCATTTAAATCGAATTTGTAGTGTTGTAAATCTTTTTAACAGATTAAGAGTCAGAAGACATTTCACCAGTCATGGATTTTAAAAAACCAAGAATATGGTACATGATGTATTGGGATACATCAAGGTCGGGGATCGGGTGTGATCACACTCGAGGGTATCATGTGGTTCTGTAAGTCTCACAATAGTTGAAGGTGCATGAGGATAACTACCCAATACATGACATTGATTTCGAAGTTGCGGTTCATGCATCGAAAATGTGGCGTCATTATATATTAGGATAGAAAAATCAATTTCCATATCGATCATAATATATTAAATCATATTTTCTCGCAATGTGATTTGAACATTCATCAATGGATATGGATGGAGTATTTCTTTATGTTTGATTTTGATTTAATGTACACATTGGGTAAGTGAAATTTTGATGGTTGATGCATTATCTTGGAAGTTGTATTATCAAGTGAAGAAACATATATCAATTCAGTGGTATTTCGTATCGGTTATAGATGAAAGCTATTGGAATGTGAGGATAGGGGTGACAGAGTGGTTTTATTTCCAATCTCATTGGTTCATGACATGGTTGTTTTTGTTAAATTGGAATAGGTTTCAGATTACATGTATATGACAATGATGTTGATTCTCAATAGTGGGGAGACCATTGAGGGCATGGAACTGAATGAGCATTCAGTATTGTTTTTTGGGAATCATATTGTTGTACTTGTGCCTTTTTAGAAGGAAATTATTAGGGATTATCATCATTAATGATGGGATGTTCATTCTGGAATTCAAAAAATTAATAATGTTTTGAAAACAAAATATTGGTGGGATGGTTTGAAATAGAATACGATGGGGTTTGATCCGAGATTCTTGACATGTTAGCAAGTCAATGGAGAGCACATGAGATTGGTATATTGAAATCTTTACCTATCCCTATATGGAAATAAGAATATATATTGATGGATTTTGTTACATGTTTATAAAGAACATTCTGAAAGCACGATGTCATATGTTGGATTTTGGATTGACTCGCAAGGTTGGCCCAATTCATCCATATTAGTGTATCTACTATGGTGGAATTTCTATCCATAATTTATATCTGTAATGTCGTAGAGAGGCATGGGGCTCCAGTTTTGATTGTATTAGATAGATATATGAGTTTCACATCACATTTTTATAAAACCTTATTGGTATCCCTTGGGACTCAATTGATGGTGATTACGGTGCATCATCCTCAGACGGAAGAACAATGACAATGAATGATGTCAAATGGGTGATAGTGGATTGTCTAATAATGTTGACCCAATTCATCCCTATAATTATATCTCATATAGTGTAGGATATAATAGTAATTTAAATCCTTGAAGTTGTAAAGAGGAAAAGTTATATAGTTTTGATTGATTGAGATATATATCTCTGTTTTACATCTTATTTTTAGAAATACAGACATTAAGACCATGGGAATCATTTCATGATGACTATGGGGTATCATCCTTAGATATATGTGAATTTTTTTAGAATTATAAAATCATTGGAAGATATTTTAGAGGCTTGTGTGATGGGTTTTGGAGGCTCATGGGAGGAGCACTTGCTGTTAGTGGAATACACATATAATAACAGTTATCATGACATGAAACATATCATACATTTTGATGTTTTATTATATGTATTCATGTCATTATGTAATATGTTGGGTGGAATGAGGATAAACATCTAGGGAGGGTCTTTTCCTTGTAAAAGAGACAATAGAGAAGAATAAGATAATTAGGAAGGGAATAAAAATGGCTCAGTGCCATCAGAAAATATATGCGATCCTTTGTCAATGAAAAGTATAATTTGAGTAGTGTAATCATGTGTTCATTAGAATCCCTCAATGATTAGGAAATTTTCATTTCAGATTAATGTTAATGTTATCTCCAATGTATATTGAACTTTTGGATACAGTTGAGTGAGTTAGAGTGTTGTATTTTCAGTCGGCTTTTCTACCATGGTTCATTGTGTTGCATAATGTATTCAATGTTACTCAGTTTAAGAAGTACCATCTAGATCATGACAATCTGATTCGATGAGATCATGATTATCTAGAGTTGAATTATTTATTGGTGTAAGTGCTAGTGCAGATTGTGGAAATCCATGAGAAAGTAATTTCTGGTAAAAAATTCACGCTAGTTTGGGTTTTGTGGCAGCATGCTCCGATTTAGGAGAGCCATTGGAGTTGGAGAAAGAGATGGAAAAGAAATGACCCATGCTCTTACAACAATTTGATGGTTCTTTAGTTTCCATATATGAAAATTCCAATTGTGGGGAGAATTTATTACCCCAATTTTGAGGTATGGAATCCTTGATTATTCATATTTATGTATTTAATGTGGGGGGTAATGATTGGGAATGTTTGGTAAAGTTTTTAATGGTTTTGGGAAATTTCTTAGGGGTGTACAGATTCAGCATTGTTAGGTGAAACCATGTCGAACCACCATAGAAAACTATGAAACAATATGTAGGGGGGTCCATGTGGTTTGTTTACTATTAGTGGATGGTTTGTCTAACTATGTGAGATAACCATACAAGACCTTAAAAATGGGTTTCTAAAAAAATTGTTACATAGGATTTACCCAAAAACAAAACAAGAATACTCCCACTCGAGCTAAAATTAGTATTTCCTCTCTTAAAGGATTCATACACCTCTACCTGTCATTTTGTAGGTGATTTGTTGGGTTTTTAAGGTGCGGTGAAGGATGTTCTTCTCTTATAAGCCTCCTCTATTAGATCAATCTTGGTTTTCCTTAGATATAGTTAACCCCCCTCTCTCTATCAGTATTCTATATCTACAACCATTGCTTGTAAATATATGGATTCTATTACCAAAAATGTTAGGATTTGTACTTTTTAATGATAAGAAATGGTAACTATGATGGTTGTTTTATAGAGACCAGTTGGATTGGTGGTGTAGTTATGAGTTGGTCGATTTCATTGATACCCTAATGTAGACGGATTCTATTTAGACTCTATGTGTCATGATGTGAAATCCTTTATTCCAATTTTTTTCTAGTACTTCGTTTTCATTATTATGTGCAATTCTTGTTGAATATTCATTTGGTGATGATATTTGGATTTTAGGGACATTTTGTTGTTGTGGAGAAATTTTCAATTTTTGTATGATTTTATTGTGTTGATTTTAAAATTGATATCATGGTTTGATTTGTGAATTTTTTTTCGGAAAATGGTATTCCATAAAATGGGAAACATTATTGTATTGAAATGTGTCATGGATGATGTGATACGGGATTGTAAGTTTGTGAAATTGTTGATTTCCAATTATTATTGTTTTAGTGGGTTTAAGTTCTTGTTTATGGGATTGATCATTTAATGATTTCATTGGAATGATGTGATGTTGGTGGTGATTACCACTATAAAAATTATATGGGAAGTGTAGTAAAGGTGAACCATCAATGATAAGTGTGTGTGATGTCCCAATATTTTTGGAACAGAGTAAATGATATTGAACGAGAAGTTCCACCGTGACTATTCACTAGTTTTGGTATGTGAACCTCTATGGTTATAATTTTTTTGGGCGTGGTTATGAAAGGATGAATTTTTTTTATAATATATGAGGATAACATGGATTATGAAATGTTTGATAGGATTCCATTATATTAAGTGTATTTTGGAAAAAATGGATTGATATGTGTGTGTTGTGCTTGCTAGAAATTGTGGCACTATTTGATGCTTTCCAAAAACTACATTATATAAATGGGTCATCAGTTCTATCATAGTGGAATGCCTAGGGAAGAATTTTATGGGGGAAAACTATTTATTATTATTCACCCCTTGATTTGGATATTTGATGTGTTTTCAAAATTATTATTGTTGGAAATAGTTAAAGTTAATGAGTATCATATTTTATATATGTTCGTCGTGATTCATTGGTGGTATTGTGGTGCTTGTAGAATGCATCTTTTTGTGGAGCTATGGAGCCTAACATGGCTTCATATTTGAATTTTTTTTATTCTTCCTCTTGATACTCTAATATTGGGGTTTTGGGATAGCTCTATTGGTTATGTTAATTTTTTATGGAAATGTTTTTCTCTGTTGTTTATATATTATTTTGATGTACATTTTTGACATGAATCATGTAGCTATTGTTGGAAATGGAATACATGGTCTGTTGGATTATTTATAACTGAAAATTTATCCTTTATTGTTCAGGACTCCCTCTTCATTTATTTCAAGCTTTTGGCCCATTGGGAATGTCCCTAATGTCCAGATTGTATCTCACCACCTTATCAGGCCAATGTTGAAGGGATGGGAAATTACATTTTTTGGTACATAATTCCATTCTACCCATTGGAAATATTATTCATTTTTATGATTTATTTGAGAATAATTTCCTTGTTGGTTCATAATTTCATAAACTAAATGGTTTTGGAGGCCAACCCTAGGACTCCATTTTAGGGAATTCTTATTCTGGTGGCTTAGTTTTTATAGTTCATTATGTCTGTAGTTATTCATAATATTTTGGTGGAATTTTTCATTTATTGGGTGAGATATTATTTCATGTGGATTTGAGACTATATTTTAGTTTTCCATTTCCTTCTAGTTATGATTTCTCATTGAGTTTACATCAGGTTAAATTATTTCTATGCACATAATATATACTCATGGGAAATAATGTAATTTTTCGTATTCCATAATTTATCTATTAGTTTTTGGTATTTATTTTGATTTTTATTATTCACGGATAATTAAACCATATTTTATAAAATTATTACCTTTTTACAAACCTCATGGTTTGATCTATTAATATAGAGGTCATGTGATTTAAATATGTCATGTGAAAGATCACTTTCTCATGGTTTACATGTCATTTTCAGAAAAATAACATCCAGCTTTACAAGTTTATTAATATTCCAAGTGAAGGTCACATGATTAGTGGAATTTTTGGTTGAACATTAATCATTTTGTGTGGCGTTCCAATTTAAAATATTTATAATATATTTTAATTGACCATATTTGAATAAATTAATTCACTCATATCATGTCTATCCTTTAACTTATTTCCTAAGAACCATGTTTCCGACATGGTCGAGCCCTTGGGAATTCATCCTCCATCTCTACCCACCCATGGATATCATATTTCTATTCCTATTAGTCATTTTTATTTGATGTATGAGTTTTCCTCTTCTTTGAAAGTATTCTTTCTAATTTTATATGATCCCTAGTAATAGTTTTCTTTGTTCGAAAACTTGGTGGGGGTTTTAGTTCTATTATATTTGGGTCCTTGTTTTATGACTGTGTGATGGATTATTTGGTACTTCTACCACCATTTTATATGACTTCATCTCATCTATATCCCATAGTCATATTCAATATTAGGTTTTTATTATCCCTACTATGCCACATTAGCCTAAATGAATAAAATTTATTTCATCAAAATTGTAAATTCTATTTGGGTTAATTAGTAATTTGATATTAATGTTTATCAATGTTTTTATGTGATAATATGGTATTTTTAAATGAATTATTATTGACATTTATTATGGTTTTATTTTCATTATAAAAATTTGTGATTTTTTTTCTATCACAAGATTTATAAATTTTTTCAAATAAATAATTATGTTTTAAAGTAATTAATGTTCAATTAATAATTTATTATTATACAATATTTGTTTTATATTTTTACTAATAATGGTTTTCCATATTTGTGATTATTTATTATGATTTATTGTTTATCCTTCTGTTGTTTACTTATATATGATGTTCAATACATCCATTTTCCTCTTTTGTACTATGTACATAATTAAAAGTATTCAAATATATATACCATTATACATATAATCAAATTTCAATATGTGAATATGTTCAATAAAACGAGGTTATATAAAAATACATAATTTAATATGTAGATATTGTAAAATATGGGTTTTTATTAAAAAAAATAGGATTTAATTTTCAGTTGAATATATATTTTCAAATAAATTTATTGTCAAATGTTTTATTGTATGGAACCATTATCACATTCTGTATATATCATATTGAAAAGGTAAACCATTTCATTAATCCCATTGGACATATGATTCATTTTCATTTTTGACAGATTGATGAATAACTATATATCTCAAAAAAATAGAATTATTTCCCTGTAGATTCAAATATTTAATGGGTTTTAATGGATTTTGTGAATATTTTATGAAGAAATATTTCAAAATTGAATATTATTTTTTTTGAAATTGGTGTATCACATCAGAACCCTAGGATCATAGGAAAGGTAACGATGAAATTTTTCTTTGGAAATGTACTAACCAATATGGCCTCAGGTATAGGGATAAAACTAACTGAAAACAAAAAAATATGGACGTTATTACAACTAGTATATTTGAATTGTCCCCTCAATTTTCTTGCTCAAAAGAATATTTATGTATTGTTTGAGAACTGATGTATTATGGGGACCCTATTCTACCTTTGACCATTAACACCTTATTTTAAAATTGTGGTTCTCTTATTTTCATATTATTCTATAGGGATTCGTTTTCTTTTTTAAACTATAAAGATATTGTATATATTACATTCATATAAATTATTACTTATTAACTCATTCATATTATTAGTTATTTAATGTTATTTGGATTAAATTTTACATTTTTTTATAACTAAAATACCATAACCATATTATTAGGACCATTTATTATATAAAATTGGGTGGTTTGAGTGAAATCTCTGTTATTGGAGAAATAAATGTTGTTAAATAGATTTTTGATTAATTTTTCTTGAAATTTTCCACATATAATTAAAATTATTTTATTTAAAACTAAAATGTCAAAGATATTTTTGAAATTAATGTCATGTAATCTATGATGATTACTCACTAGGAAAGTGAGTTAACCTAAAACAAAATCCAATTAGTGTTTGTTGAATATGATTATTTACTGGGTATGTTTGTATTTATCAAAATTTTATTTGAGAATAGATATAGACTTCCCTCATGAGATAAGGGTTGATTTTATCATTTATGCTAGTGGATTATTTTTTTCTAGTTTCCATTATCGAAATTTCCATATATACATTTTATTTATTTTTTTAGAGGTGTTGCATTATATTAGTGGATCCATTATCACCCCAACCCTAAATACCCAGAGTCAATGAATTATTACAAAACATTTGTATGATCCCAAGAGATAATGTCTCGAAAGACTGATTAGCTTAGTATCCTTTTATATACTATTTACATACACAAGTTATATATTACATCATGAAAAAAACAACATCATTGTCTCCCCATTGATCACACTCTAACCCTTTTTCCTCTCCCTACAGGTTAATAATTATATAATTTTTCACAGCTAGGGAAAAACATAAGATTGGAATGAGCTTAGATGTTTTGTTAGGATAACAATATAGAAAATACATTCATAAATATGAAAAAAAAATAATGCAATATAAGGCCCCAGCCTTAAACCTTACTTAAACTTGAGTTATTACAAGATTACACATTGAGGATCTTTTCAGGTTTAGAGTTTTAGAGAATTAGATCATGAAACTTGCATTACATCCCACATTTAAACAAGGTGGTTACATAAAAGACAATATTCATTCATCCCATCAATGGAAACCTATTTAAAATAAAACACGGATTCTTTCTTGACACATCCTTGACACTATCGTCACGTCATGTACCTTTCCCTTGACCTGTGAAAAGCATTTCAAAAACTTTGGATGAGCATAAAAATCTCAGTAAGGGTTCTAAAAATATGGAAAGGAAACATGAGTTCATATATACATAATAATGAAATCATACTTTACCCATAAAACATAGGCATATCAAATCATGAATAAATCATAGAAAACATAAGGCATAAAGGTAACTTGAGGCATTCATAACATTCTTACGTAGGGAGTAACCCTCTTGGTTACGTTTGGAATACCCATCACAGTATATTCCCTAAATCTCTTCGGAGAAACCTTAATGTTTCACTCCTTCGCGTTACCCAATGCATTGGAGAGCTATATCGGGCTCACCCGCCCTTAGTTTATCACGGAACCACCCGTTTTGATAACAATGCCCAAGAACCATAACATAATCGTATCACATAAACATGAATAAAGGAAACATATCATTTCCACATTTCAATCACAATATAACATTTTAGGATATTGAAATAATTAATCCATTCAAAAAGAAGCCATTTCCAAAACCATTTAAAACATTTAATAAAGAGATTTTTGAATCAAAGTGTCCCATACCACCTTGAAGCTTTTAACATTTTAGACCATTAATATCCATATAAATAAATCCTTAAAACCATTTTGAAAACATGGATATTAATAAGAACAAATAATTAAAACATTTAAAACGATATTTTGGTTAAAGGGGTTTTACCAAAATTAGAGACACTTGAATACAATAATCGAGGAATAACATTTAGTCAGAACTTTATAATACCATGAGAATAAAAGTATTAATGATATAATACTCCAAAGGACAGTATATACACCATATAAGAGTGAATTGGTGCATAACAACAATGAACCCTCAATATAAATGTCAAATGTGATGAAATCCCTTATAAAGAAGGTATCCTTAAATTAAGGACAAATAAATCACAAAAATATTTGTGACAAATATATATACAACCAATATAAGTGGTATTATGTGTAAAACAATAAAAGGTCATTCACACATATTCAATGGATGACATATTCAATGACTATAAGTTGAACCCAAAGAAATCGAAATTGGGTTAAAAAGTTCCCTTGACAGCCTAACGACATCACATCAAAATGAGTTGATGAGAGATAAAAAGTGTATCTCATCACTTGGACATAAAATTTACATCAATAAGGATGTATGAGAACATATCCCAACATAAAAATATGTAAATTAAAAGACCCAATAAAAGATGTCTTTTAAAAAAGAGGAGGGTGAAAGGTTCCCTTACCGACTTGGGTATCTTTCAAAACATACACCCCATGAAAGAAAGACAATAGGTCATTGATGTAAATAATCATAAACGAAAGTATATTACACAAAGAGTAGAATAATGGGAAGTACATACACCACTCAATGGAATTTTTGGCGAATGTAGCATAAATCTCACGGGAATAAAAGTGAGATGAAAAATCTCTTACGAAAACTCGGCAGCCTAACGACGCCACATAAAACATCCGAATATGGATTGATAAGATCAAATAGAGTATCCCATCATATTAAAATAGAATTTACAGCAAGTGTAATATAAAAGAAAATCCCCCAACATTGCAAGGAGGAGTTTAAAAGAAGTGACATAAAGGAGAGTACTTAAAAAGAAAGAGAGAGGTTAGATCTCTTACGAAAGTTCAGCAGCCTAACGGCGCCACTCAAAACTTCCAAAATGGATTGATGAGAGAGAATAGGGTCTCTCATCTCATGAACATAAAAATTACAGAAAATTTAATATAAAATAACATCCCAATCATAAGAAATATGAGCTTAAAATAAATGACATAAAAGAGTGTACTTAAAAAGAAAGAGAGTTGTAGGATCCCTTACCTCGGGTCCGACTTGAGTCGATCGTTCTTTAATCTCCTGAATAATAAACTTGAGTTAATTTATACTTCCTTAAGAACCTTTTTCAAGTTCATTATTCCTTTTATATAACTTATTACCATGTCATAAATATTTATGTAATCATTTAAGTTAATAATATTTGTTTTGCCGATACTTGGTTCTTAAGTCGAAAGTGGACTTCTTACAATTACATGTTGTTCGTGTGGCCAAATGTTTATTATATCCAGAATTGTATTCATGATGTAGATATCATATATTTCATATATATCCAGTACATTCATGCATTTATAACATTACATAATCATTTAGGGGTAAGAAATGAAATGCACCATTCATGGAGACGGTAATCCGTACGTACGCATGAACGCTACTTTCATTTCTATTTCATATTTTATAGAATGGAATAATAATGATATAAAGGTATATTATCATTACAGTATAATATCATATATAATATCCTATTTCCATCCTTTATACATCCCACATATGGTATTTAAAGAATCAAATCACTTTGAGGGGGCGGTAGTCCGCACTTCCTTAAATGAAGATATCGCGTATACCCATAATGGAAGCCATAAAGGTAAGACAAAAATGAAAAATACAGAAGCCTAAATAAAACATAAACATATTATATATCATATATAAAAATAGTGACATCATAATGGCCACCTTTGAAGGTGTTAAATGTGTATTGAACAATCATCGTTTCGGGAGGCAGAATTTCACCATCCACGGAAACCGTATGTTCTTTAACCATTTGATGTAGTTGTGTGAGAGTGTAGCTCGAATAAATCTTATAACAACATCCTTGTATATTGAAGATACTGGTGTTGTTACAAAAGAAGTAAATAAAAAGAGTTTAGGGGGTTGGAGAAGCAAAATAAAACAAATGAACATGAGAGAATGAATTACCTTTAAAAGTGTAACTCCTTTTGATTTGAGCCTAAAGGCTTCCTTTGAAAGGATTCTTCCCAAAGGGAATCCACTATGATGAGGAGAGGGATGTGGAGAGATTAAATGGGCAGGGGTTGGCCGAGCCAAAGGCTTGAGGAGTGTGTTAAATGAGGTAGAGGTGGGGGCCTTTTATAAGAGGAGAGGAGGGGCACTTTTGGAAAGTAAGGAAATATTACTTTATTTGAAAATGTTTTTCGGTTTTAAAAGGTCCCACATTTATATAATTCGTGGATAAGGTTATAATGGTTATAAATCCACCCATCCAATAAGTTTTGGACATGTCTAGTTCATAGATTTTACATTATCTTTCCATTTTATTTTAATCGTTAATTAATGATGTCATCACTGTATCATTATGATGTCATAAATAATTTAATTTATTTAATGTCTAAAAATTATAAAAAAATTACTATGTTGTTTGAAATCTTTTTATATTTACAATTACTATTTATAATCAAAAATATGACTTGTATAACCCAAATTAAAAATTTTTTTTAGTAAAACATATCATGTTTGTGTCATTTTTAATTTTAACATTAAATAAAAATATATTATTGTCATTTTCCAACTAAAGTGGCTCCATGGGGTCCCAAGTTGGGCCATGGCTTGTCTTGGTCGGCCATGACTCACCCAATAGGTGTAGAACTAGTGTCATGGTTTTTTCACATTCTTATAATATCATTTTTACCTTAAACTACACTAATTACCACTAATCGCGATTAAAAACTTAATAAGTTACTATTCACCAAAAAATTATTTTTATCCCATTGATCCACATTTTACTTCTTAATGACAACCATGTTTGTCGGATTTTTGAAAATCAAAACACAATGATGGAAAAATTTCATTTAAACGGAAAATCCGTTTTTTATAAGTACCACTTAGTGGTTTCACTATTCATCAAAAATTGAAGTTTTTCAGAAAAATCCCAAAAATTCACCCTAATCTATATTTTATATTCTTAATTCAAAAATGAATTCCGTTTTACAAAATTCAAAACATATAAGTCACATTAATTAATTTAATAATTAATTCCCGCTGTCATGACAAATAGCGTGTTTTATGAAACAATAAGTATCAAAAGATTGACACTTGTTTAAGTCTGATTTCAAAGTGAAATTGATTCCAACGACCACTATTGGATTTAATGGTAAAAATATTTTCTAATTTCACTTTCAAACCAATTCAAAATATTATCTAATCATATAAATAAATTAGATTAAAAAGAGGTTTTGAATTAAAACACAACATTTTACACTATTCATTAAAAAATGAACTTTATCGGAAAGATACCAAAAAATTACACCAAGTAAAATTTGATGTCCCGATTCTTAATAAGAGTTTTATTTGTTCCAAAATAATGTATAAGAGTGATCAAAACTATATTTAATGACAGTTCTCCATTAAAAGGCGATAAGTGAACCTTTAGTGAAAACTAGGGCATATACACCTAAAATTGAATTATTTCCGTATTTTAAGCCTTTAGCTTTTATTGGATAAATGTAAAAACATTTAAGAACATATATAATCATATTTTAGTTATTTCTATCCATTCCCGCCATTACAATGGCTACATGTTAACTACCATTTAAAATAATATTATTTTATTATTAGAGTGCAACGTAAGATTCCCAAGAAACTCGTTGTTGCGTGTTGGGTACGTCATCGAGCATAGCGTCACCTTTAAAGTAATTTAAATATTTGATTCAAAAAAATGGATAAATATAAAGATGACATATTCTTTATTTACCTGGGGTGTTATATCCTTCCCCCTTTTTGGGAATTGCGTCCTCGCAATTTTAAAATTGCGCTTGGAAACATCCTTGAAAGTCCCACATCGGAACAAAAGTTGTTAAAACAAACACTTTAAAATAAAGAGAGATAAGTACAAAGGTCACCCGAGTTAACCCATACTAGGATTCCAAGTATGAAAATATGGACATGGAGGAAAAAAAGGGTCATGTTCTGATGGAGAGTGATAGAAAACATGTTTAGGAGAAAGTTAACCATGAGAGAATCACAATCTTGTGATGGGTTAAACAGTATTCGATTACCCAGTAAGAAAAGTTAATAGACAACATTTTTGTTTTAAGTTACTTTTTATTGAGGAATTTTTTCATAAGGAAACATAATCACTTATCATATTGACATTCAACTTTTATTAGATTCCTTAGACAAACTCATATTTTCTCAAAAAGACGGGTATTTAAGAAAACATGTTCACATTAAGAGTACTATAATCAACTTCTAGAGAATCACCTAATCCACAAAATAGAACTATATACTTCCCATGTCTTTAGACTTTAACCAAAACCAAAACCAAAAAGGCTAGTACAAGATCAGATAATCCAGAAAAGGATAACCCTTTATAAAATGAAAATCTATTCTTAATCTCCAAAATTTGTCCAACAAAACCCAATGTTCAACAAGGACCATTCTATAATCAATTTTTCCATAAAATTATTCAAAGTAAACCAATATAAGATTGAAACCCAAATATTGGAAGGATTTAGTCACATAGTCTTCCAAGATAAATTGTAACATTTATCTCCAAACAATATCAGTTGCTCCTAAAGTCTTGTATTGAAAAGTAATTAACCTAATGACATATCCTCCATGATAGGTTAATCATTTTCATAAATAACCCAAAATCAACTTACTCTTAATTCATAAAATCATATAACTAAAAAGAATCGGTCAAAATAACCAGGGACTTCACGTAGTCCAGTGGTAGGCGATAAATACCAGTCGCAGTTTGGTTGTGGGTTCGATTCCTGCAGCTTTGTCCGACGTGACGGGTTGTCACACGGTCTGCGTGTTGTCCTTTTTCCAAAACTATATAATTCTTAAATCATTCCCCAAAAACAGATAAAATCATCAAAAATAATCATAACATATTTTAACCTCAGGTTTATCTCATTCCTTTCATTTGCCATCATATCATAGAGTAACCCATAATTACCTAAAAATTAAGTATCATATAAACCCTAATGGTTACCTTAATAATTATTACCTTAATTTCAACATCGGGTTGGCCATCTCGTACATGATGCATTAGAGAACTCACCAAGGTTGAAGTGGTTGATAATGACTCCTTGATATTTGGTTTAGAACAACCACAAGTTTCCTCATTGAATCCTCCATTCTATCTAGTATCTTAATCAGAGAACCACCACAGTATCCTTCAAACCTGTTGTCTCTTTGGTGCCTTCTAGATCCATCCATTCTGTAAAAATAGAAATGTCAGTGTGAGTATATCAACAAAACCATCATGTACTAATGAGGAAGGTAAACACTAAGATACACTTACTCATTCACATTATCTAAAACTAGGACTCTTTCTGAAATCCTAACCATTATGGTAATGTCACTTATGCTTAAAGAATACCCTAACCTCTAAAGTTGTCTAAACCGACCTTTGATACCAACTATAAGGCCCCAGGCTTAAACCTTACTTAAACTTGAGTTATTACAAGATTACACATTGAGGATGTTTTCAGGTTTAGAGTTTTAGAGAATTAGATCATGAAACTTGCATTACATCCCACATTTAAACAAGGTGGTTACATAAAAGACAATATTCATTCTTCCCATCAATGGAAACCTATTTAAAATAAAACACGGATTCTTTCTTGACACATCCTTCACACTATCGTCACATCATGTACCTTTCCCTTGACATGTGAAAAGCATTTCAAAAACTTGGGATGAGCATAAAAAGCTCAGTAAGGGTTATAAAAATATGGAAAGGAAACATGAGTTCATATATACATAAGAATGAAATCATACTTTACCCATAAAACATAGGCATATCAAATCATGAATAAATCATAGAAAACATAAGACATAAAGGTAACTTGAGGCATTCATAACATTATTACGTAGGGAGTAACCCTCTTGGTTACGTTTGGAATACCCATCACAGTATATATTCTAAATCTATTTGGAGAAACCTTAACGCTTCACTCCTTCGCGTTACCCAATGCATTGGAGAGCTATATCGGGCTCACCCGCCCTTAGTTTATCACGGAACCACCCGTTTTCATAACAATGCCCAAGAACCATAACATAATCATATAACATAAACATGAATAATGGAAACATATCATTTCCACATTTCAATCACAATATAACATTTTAGGATATTGAAATAATGAATCCATTCAAAAAGAAGCCATTTCCAAAACCATTTAAAACATTTAATAAAGAGATTTTTGAATAAAAGTTTCCCATACCACCTTGAAGCTTTTAAAATTTTAAACCATTAATATCCATATAAATAAATCCTTAAAACCATTTTGAAAACATGGATATTAATAAGAACAAATAATTAAAACTTTTAAAACGATATTTTGGTTAAAGGGGTTTTACCAAAATTAGAGACACTTGAATACAATAATCGAGGAATAACATTTAGTCAGAACTTTATAATATCATGAGAATAAAAGGATTCATGATATAATACTCCAAAGTACAGTATATACACCATATAAGAGTGAATCGGTGCATAACAACAATGAACCCTCAATAGAAATGTCAAATGTGATGAAATCCCTTATAAAAAAGGTATCCTTAAATTAAGGACAAATAAATATCAAAAATATATGTGAAAAATACATATACACCCAATATAAGTGGATATTAAGTGTAAAACAATAAAAGGTCATTCACACATATTCAATGGATGACATATTCAATGACTACAAGTTGAACCCAAAGAAATCGAAATTGGGTTAAAAAGTTCCCTTGACAGCCTAACGACATCACATCAAAATGAGTTGATGAGAGATAAAAAGTGTATCTCATCACTTGGACATAAAATTTACATCAATAAGGATGTATGAGAACATATCCCAACATAAAAATATGTAAATTAAAAGACCCAATAAAAGAAGTCTTTTAAAAAAGAGGAGGGTGAAAGGTTCCCTTACCGACTTGGGTATCTTTCAAAACATACACCCCATGAAAGAAAGACAATAGGTAATTGATGAAAATACTCATAAAAGAAATTATATTACAAAAAGAGTAGAATAATGGGCAGTACATACACCACTCAATGTAATTTGTGGCGAATGTAGCATAAATCTCACGAGAATAAAAGTGAGATGAAAAATCCCTTACGAAAACTCTGCAGCCTAACGGCGCCACATAAAACTTCCGAATATGGATTGATGAGATCAAATAGAGTATCCCATAATATTAAAATATAATTTACAGAAAGTGGAATATAAAATAAAATCCCCCAAAATTGCAAGGAGGAGTTTAAAAGAAGTGACATAAAGGAGAGTACTTAAAAAGAAAGAGAGAGGTTAGATCTCTTACGAAAGTTCGGCAGCCTAACGGCGCCACTCAAAACTTCCAAAATGGATTGATGAGATAGAATAGGGTCTCTCATCTCATGAAAATAAAAATTACAGTAAATTTAATATAAAATAACATCCCAATCATAAGAAATATGAGCTTAAAATAAATGACATAAAAGAGTGTACTTAAAAAGAAAGAGAGTTGTAGGATCCCTTACCTCGGGTCCGACTTGACTCGATCGTTCTTTAATCTCCTGAATAATAAACTTGAGTTAATTTCTAATTCATTAAGAACCTTTTTCAAGTTTATTATTCCTTTTATATAACTTATTACCATGTCATAAACATTTATGTAATAATTTAAGTTAATAATATTTGTTTTGCCGATACTTGGTTCTTAAGTCGAAAGTGGACTTCTTACAATTACATGTTGTTCGTGTGGCCAAATGTTTATTATATCCAGAATCGTATTAATGATGTAGATATCATATATTTCATATATATCCAGTACATTCATGCATTTATAACATTACATAATCATTTAGGGGTAAGAAATGAAATGCACCGTTCATGGAGACGGTAAGCCGTACGCACGCATGAACGCTACTTTCATTTCTATTTCGTATTTTATAGAATGGAATAATAATGATATAAAGGTATATTATCATTCCAGTATAATATCATATATAATATCCTATTTACATCCTTTATACATCCCACATATGGTATTTAACGAATCAAATCACTTTGAGGGGGCGGTAGTCCGCACTTCCTTAAATGAAGATATCGAGTATACCCATAATTGAAGCCATAAAGGTAAGACAAAAATGAAAAATACAGAAACATAAATAAAACATAAACATATTATATATCATATATAAAAATAGTGACATCATAATGGCCACCTTTGAAGGTGTTAAATGAGTATTGAACAATCATCGTTTCGGGAGGCAGAATTTCACCATCCACGTAAACCGTATGTTCTTTAACCATTTGATGTAGTTGTGTGATACTGTAGCTCGAATAAATCTTATAAAAACATCCTAGTATATTGAAGACACTGGTGTATTTACAAAATAAGTAAATAAAAAGAGTTTAGGGGGTTGGAGAAGAAAAATAAAACAAATGAACATGAGAGAATGAATTACCATTAAAAGTGTAACTTCTTTTGATTTGAGCCTAAAGGATTCCTTTGAAAGGATTATGCCCAATGGGAATCCTCTAGGATGAGGAGAGGGATGTGGAGAGAGGAAATGGGCAGGGGTTGGCCGAGCCAAAGGCTTGAGGAGTGTGTTAAATGAGGTAGAGGTGGGGGCCTTTTATAAGAGGAGAGGAGGGGCACTTTTTGAATGTAAGGAAATATTACTTTATTTGAAAATGTTTTTCGGTTTTAAAAGGTCCCACATTGATATAATTCGTGGATAAGGTTATAAAGGTTCGAAATCCACCCATCCAATATGTTTTGGACATGTTTATTTCATATATTTTACATTATCTTTCCATTTTATTTTAATCGTTAATTAATGATGTCATCACTGCATCATTATGATGTCATAAATAATTTAATTTATTTAATGTCTAAAAATTATAAAACAATTACTATGATGTAGGAAATATTTTTAGATTTCCAATGACTATTTATAATCAAAAAGATGACTTGTATAACCCAACTTAAATTTTTTTTATTAAAACATATCATGTTTGTGTCATTTTTAATTTTAACATTAAATAAAAATATATTATTGTCATTTTCCAACTAAAGTGGCTCCATGGGGTCCCAAGTGGACCATGGCTTGTCTTGGTCGTCCATGACTCACCCAATAGGTTTAGGACAAGTTTCATGGTGTTTTCACATTCTTATAATATCATTTTTACCTTAAACTACACTAATTACCACTAATCGCGATTAACAACTTAATAAGTTACTATTCACCAAAAAATTATTTTTATCCCATTGAACCACATTTTACTTCTTAATGACAACCATGTATGTCGGATTTTTGAAAATCAAAACACAATGATGGAAAAATTTCATTTAAACGGAAAATCAGTTTTTTATAAGTACCACTTAGTGGTTTCACTATTCATCAAAAATTGAAGTTTTTCAGAAAAATCCAAAAAATTCACCCTAAGCTATATTTGATATTCTGAATTCAAAAATGAAGTCCGTTTTACAAAATTCAAAACATATAAGTCACATTAATTAATTTAATAATTAATTCCCACTGATATGACAAATAGCGTGTTTTATGAAACAATAAGTATCAAAAGATTGACAGTAGTTTAAGTCTGATTTCAAAGTGAAATTGATTCCAACGACCACTATTGGATTTAATGGTAAAAATATTTTCTAATTTCACTTTAAAACCAATTCAAAATATTATCAAATCATATAAATAAATTAGATTAAAAAGAGGTTTTTAATTAAAACACAACATTTTACACTATTCATTAAAAAATGATCTTTATCGGAAAGATACCAAAAAATTACAAAAAGTAAAATTTGATGTCCCGATTCTTAATAAGAGTTTTATTTGTTCCAAAATAATGTATAAGAGTGATCAAAACTATATTTAATGACAGTTCTCCATTAAAAGGCGATAAGTGAACCTTTAGTGAAAACTAGGGCATATACACCTAAAATTGAATTCATTCCGTATTTTAAGCCGTTAGCTTTTATTGGATAAATGTAAAAACATTTAAGAACATATATAATCATATTTTAGTTATTTATATCCATTACCTCCATTACAACGGCTACATGTTAACTACCATTGAAAATAATATTATTTTATTATTAGAGTGCAACGTAAGATTCCCAAGAAACTCATTGTTGCGTGTTGGGTACGCCATCGAGCATAGCATCCCCTTTAAAGTAATATTAATATTTGATTCACAAGTATGGATAAATATAAAGATGACATATTCTTTATTTACCTGGGGTGTTACATGAAATGTATATGAATAATCCATAAACTTTTTAAACTTAATATTCTGAATAATATGGAAAATATAAATCAAATAATTCCATTTACATATTCTCATGGATAATCTATTTGACTAATAATCACATGTAACATCAATAGCTAATTTAATAATGATGGAATGCATAATTCCAGACATCATAACCACATTTTCAATGCCTCGTGCCAAGACTAAAAATAATATTTAGTCAAGGACTTATGCCAAGATAGTAGTTTGACTCATGAGACCCACCTATGCATCTATGGGATATAGAGGGCCCCTTACGTCACTTATTATGTTTAATTCATTCCTTATATGAAAATGGTGAGATATAATCTAAACATTCGTATTAAAACTAGCATATGAAATGTTAATACATTAACCACGGACCACGAATGGTTTAAAAACAGAACATACACAACAAACCATAACTCATTCAATACAATATTATATATTTTATAATAAATCAACTTCAATTAGGAATAAAATAAAATTATGGATATTTCCTTAGATGAAAATAATCAGAACAACTATTTGAGGTAAATATCAATTTTTTCTCTAAATCATTTAAAAGTCTCGCTATTTATCAAGAATCTATTTAAATTTATTTTTGAATCAATGTTTCACATACCACATTGAATCATTTAAAATGATTTTTATTTTTAAGCCATTCATGTCCATATAAATAAATTAATTGCACCATTTTTAAAACATGGACATTAATGAGAAATATTTATAAGAATAAATCAATAAAACGTTAAAAAAATATATAATTTAGAGTTCCTAACCAAATGATAAAGGATTAAATTCAAATAATTTATATACTAAAAAGTTATAATATCATGTGAATAAATGTATTCATGATATACAATGTAAATGTACTATATATACACCATATAAAATGAATTGTTTCATAACAACAAAGAAGACTCAATGGAATGTAAATTTAGATGAAATCCATTATAAAGACTGTATCCATTGGTTAAGGATAAATCAATAACACAATTATGTGTGTAAAATATATATACACTCAATATGATTGGATATTAAGTATATATTATTCAGAGGACATTCAAACATTTTCTTGTAAAACAACATAAATGACTTGGGGGTTTAACCCAATGAATGGAAATGGAGATAAGATTACTCTTATCATGTTCATATTGATGAATTGAGAATTTAAAAATGGAGTTATTAAGTGTGTCAGAAGTATATGGGGAGTGTAAATTACTAAATAAATAAATAAATAGTGATTTCACACATAATCGTGGAGTAAAATAATCAATGATGTTTGCATAGAACCCAATGAGTGTAAATTGAAATTAGAAATTTCGTTTCCAATTTGGTAACTTACTAAACATACACCCCATGAAAGAGGGTACATACATTGAGGATGTAAATACCTATATTTTAATCTATATTGCAAAAAGAACACAATATTGGGATGTGTATATACCACACAAAAGGATATAGTTTCTATATAGCATAATTCTCAAAGAAATAAAAAGAGAGATGAAAACCCCACACCTTGTACTTCTACTTTGTCGATGGTATGTTAAAATCATGTAAAATAGTTAATTAATTGTTATTAAATTATACAAGAAACCCATACATTTATATGTTAACATATATGATTTTCTAATATTTCTTTTTAAATAATATTTCAGTAGTATCTTTGATTCAGGTGTAAATTGATTTGTCTTCCTTTAGGTGTTTTGTTACGTAAGTCATGTTTGTTATGGATAGGATGTATTTGATTCACATATAGAATGATATTAACTTTATATATATTATTTTTAATCATTAAATAAAAATTATTCTTGAATGGTTATGATGGGGAATGAAATCTCATCACATCGTGGAGACGGTAATCTGTACGTACACACCAGCGACAATATCATTCTATTGATGGTGAAATAGAATATAATTGAATGATATATACCATATATATATATATATAATAATTAACATGTTATATTTTTTATTTACATCAATTTAAAATCATTATTCTACCCATACAAAAAATTATGTGTTGACTAACAAACAATACCATGACTTGGAGAAGGTATGCCTTGCGTACACATGTATGGTGACTTTTTCATACAAATAACAGATTGAATAATGAGTATTATTTTACTATATTTAAAATAACATCACAAATATGTAGAAGTTACATTACTTAATATTTTGGTATGTAAACCACAAAGAATGTGTACATGGAAGAAGAAATGAACTTTGAAAGGGGAGATGAAATAATTACCACTTCTTCAAGTGCTTCTTTTGATTTTATCAAAAGGGCTCCTAAAGATGGCTTTATGATAAAATTGTGGCATCTATGTATGAGTGTGTTTAGTATGGAGGATATTTTAGTATGGGTTAGATAAGCCAAATGGATTTGGAGGTGTGATATTAAGAGAAGGGGAAGTACCCTTTTATAAGAGATGTGAGGGTCAATTTAGGAAATGCCGGAAATATTATTTTATTATAAAATACATTTTAGTTAACAATGTCTCCAAATAGAATTATTTATAGGATACAGTGGGGTTGGGTCGAAATTTTCTCAACCAATAGGTTTCAGACAAGTTTAGGTCCCAATAATAAACTTATCTTTTGGATTTGACGCTTAGTTAAATATTTTAAATTTTACCATGTCTTCTTGTAATTTTATATTACATTGTTAATAAACATACAATAAAATTACAAGAGAACCTCAAGTGGTCCATTAATGAAATATCTATCACATTATAATCCCTCCGGATGAAACTTATATTTTTAGAGATATTATATCGTTTATTAATGTAGTATTTGTTTTAAAAACCCATTTATGTCAATTTTGACACTATTTAGTATTTGATTTTTGTGAATTCAACAAAACTTGAATAAGTTGAACAAAAAACCATAAATAAGCCCTAACATGTATTATTAACCATTAAAATTAGTGTAATGCAACAAAATCTTCAATTTAAATTTATTATAATATTTATAAGATCAATTATTTTAGACTTTCATTAAAATGGAAATTACTGCATCATTGTTGTGTCATAAATAAATTTAATTATATAATTTACTAAAATAACAAACAAAATACTATTATGTAGTGTATCCTTTTAGATTTCATGTGAATATTTATAGTCTAATTTATCTAACGTTTAATCCTATATTAAAAATGTTATAATTATTAAACATTGAATATATCAATTTTAACGCTTCTGGAAATAAAATATAATAAATATCTTAATCTAATCCATGTGGATTGAAAATGGTCATGTTTTTGTCATTAGGTTGATTTTGGTAGAAATAAAATATCCAATAGAACTAGGACATGTGTTATTATGTTTATAATATCATTATTACTATTAGTTACCCTATTTGAAACCATATTTGACTTACTGATGTCAACTGTGTCTCTTATATTTTTAAAATTTTATTCAAATAAGCGGTAAAATTATGTTTTATTCATAATCTCAAATGTGCCTAGATTTTGGGTAAAAGACGGTAAAATGTTCAATAAAATTTTCTATATCTAATATTATTATAAAAACTATCTGGTTATTAAATTTTTCTAATATATTTATGATGTATCTATTTTTATTTTAAGATAAACTTTTATTTATAAATAATTATTTAATAGAAAATGTGTGTATTTGTCTAAACGAATTGTTTTTCACTATTCATCAAAAATTGAATATTTTGAGAAAAATACCAAAAAGTCACAAAAAAAAAAATTTGATATTATAAAAAAATGATGTCTATTTTTCCAAATTAAAAATATAGGATTAACAATAATAAATAAAAAATCAATTCCCATTGTTAAAACAAGAATACTTGTTTTTGAAAATAAAAAGTATCAAAAGATTGATATGTGTTTATATCCAATTTAAATGTGAAATAATATCCTATGACCACTATTGTATGAAATGATAAAAATATAATCTAATTATACTTCAGAAGCATTCAATTTTATAATTTTACACTATAAATTATTTTGATTAAAATAGTTGTTTTTAATTAAAATTATGTATGTTTAACTATTCATCCATGTATGGAAGTTTTCAGAAAAACACCAAAAGATTGCCCAAAATGAATTTTTAGGTCTCGCTTCTAATGAAGACATTTATTTTTTCAAATATGATATATAAATGTGTGAAATATTGGATTTAAAATTATTTTCCATTAAAGGGTGGTAAAATTGTATTTTATGAAAATTACTTATTTTTTCTGAAAAATTGAATTTTTTCTTATATTAGGTCTAAGAAGAACATAATATAGATTTAAAAATTATACGGAGTATAAAAATTTAATAATTCTGGTAATAATATTCATAAATACTTCTTGAACGACTAATCTCGAAAATTGTTGTGCGCTCAAACTCAGTGTTGCATGTAGTGAAAGAAAATGAATTAATTTAAAGAGGCAACATAATATGAAATCCTTGTGTGTAACATTTTTCTCCCTTTTAATAAATTTCACTCTCGCAATTTGAAATTACTCTTTGAGAATATTTTGTTAAAAATAGAAAATACCTTTTTGGAAAACCCACATCGGGAATGTGGTAAATAAAATTTACTCCTAATAAGAGTGAAAGGGAAATTAAAAAGTAACCACAAAATTAGGATTTTAAATAAGATTAAATTGGAGGAAATTTGAGACACATATTAAGAGGGGAATCATAAATATTTAAATTTAGTGATTGAGGACATCAATCATAAACTAATGAAAAATAAATCGAAAATTAAGGGCCTCAAATCCATAAATCAATGATGACAAAAAATATTATTGTTTCATCAAAACATATGGTATAAGGGTAACACATTTTTGGTATTAATATCCCTTATATAATGCTTATGCAATAAATTTCATCATTGAATAATAAAATAATTATTGACAAGTTGTTTTCCATCCTTTAACAAATTTCTACCAAAAACTCATCATTCACTCCAAAAGACTATATAACTCAAAAAATATTCTATTTATCCTAGTCATATTGGGGTTTCAAAAAAATGGATTTATAATTCTTCTATCAGATCAATTTAGAAAATACATTATACTAACTAAGACATCAAGTTGGTCAGTAGTAGGTTATACACCCTTATGGATCTTTTTTGTGGGTTCAAGTATAGTGGCCTTTACTGGACATGATAAGTCGTCGCCCAACATTCGAGTTGTCCTTTTTATAAAAAAATCCAAAATTAATCTTAAGAAAAATTTTATCCTTAAACCATAGTATCTAATTTCCAACATAATCGATTCTAGCCTTCAGAATTATCCAATAGTCTTATTTCCAAACTTATTGTCCAAAAATTTACAATAATGGTTAACATAACATAATGAAGATCTCTCTTTTCCACATAATAAAATGTGATTACCTTCATCGTGAATTATCTTAAAACATGCTAACACCCTGAATTACCATAAAACCATATTGATTACTTTCATTATCCCTTATTACATATAGAATACTATAAATATTCATTATATCCGAAAATTTTGAATACTCCAACAATGATGGAATAAATAAACTATTAATCAGTTCCACGGTTGTATAGAATATCCAATATAATTTATCCAAATCAACCATATCTTATTAAAAAAATCACTCCCTCAATATATGAACATATTATGGTTTATCTTTACTTCATCCATTTATTTTTCAAAATGTTTAACTTGATGTTGAGTCACTTTTTATAGTACCATATAATCTCAAATCCTCAATGAAATTGCAGTGCATTATAGTCCTTATTTATTTCTATAATTTTTATTACCAGTATATCATTTATACAACACCCAAATGAAAAAATTAATTAATAAAAATATAAGAACCCTAATTATTCCTCTTCATATTTGGTTTTATGATAACATGATTATTATCCAATAGCATCATTTGAGGTATTATCTAATGATTGGGACATTGATCCACGTAGTGTACCAACTCCTTTCAAATAAAGAATAATACATTTGAATTATTTTTATTACCCTTGTAATCCCATACTTGGTGTCCTTTTTCTCCACATATATTAAAAACTCCCATTCCCATCAAGCATTTACCAAGGTGGTTCAATCCATAGTTATCACATATGGGAAAATCCTTCTTTACTTTCTTACCTTTATCCATCTTTCTCTCTACCATCCTTTTCTTCTATAGTTTACCTTCAATGCCATTGAAGGTATATAATTTTTCACTTATCTTGTTAACATATGATACAATTTATTCATCTGATGAGAATATGTGGTAGACTATTTCCATCCTAAATGTTGGCATAAGACCATGAAAGATATGATTCTTCCTACTCTTTGAATCATGCGTATTGATAATGTACTCATTGCTTCTATTGTGAATCATTTATATACAAGGGAAAGAACTAGGTTATTTTATGAATCGCAATTAATAACTCCAAATATGTAAAATACATAAATTATATAGTAAAGTTTTTTCATATAATCCATAATCATAAAAATGTTTTCATTGAGGAAGTACATACTCATAAATCATTAATAATGGTTTGTAAATAAAATGTGAATTTTCCTAAGCATATCACTCAGGAGAGTGAATACCAAAACTGTAGAAAGGCCCATTGTCGTGTACCAGGATACCCTAAGTCTTTAATGAAACACCTTGACATAGATTTCACTCCTTGGTACATCTCTTCCAGATCCACCTCTAATTTTTTGTATCCAGATAACGATGTATTTTCTTAGAAATCCAACATAATATTTAGAATAGTTTTTTTGGATGTTCTTCTACACCAAACCACAAAGTATATCTTAGGATAATGTTTTCTAATCCTATTTTATCGGAATCTATTTTCCAGGGTTTATACAAAAATTCTTTGGATCCCAACTGTAACACCCCAAACCTAGTTACCCAGAGTAAAAGCAATATTAAATTACATTGGCATGATCACAAGAGATTAATTCCTGAATTAACAATTAATTTAGTTTTCCTTGTAAGTACTAGATATATAAAAATGTATTACACATCATCATGAAACAAACATGAACATTGTGTCCCCTTTGAACACACTCATATCATTTTGGCCATCCTTGATGGCTAATTTATTATAATTCTTCACTTACTGGGAAAAACATATGAATTGAGTGAGCTCAAATGCTCAATAAGGACAACAATATAGTAGAAACATTCATAAAATAGCATATACATTTATGGCAATGTATAGGACTAAAACACAAGACCTTTACACATAAATGTCCGTATAAAATGGAAAATATAAAACAAATAATTCTATTAAAATATTCAAATGGATATTCTACATCTCCAATAATCACATGTAATATCAATTTAAAATTTCATAATGATGAAATGCATAATGGGTGACATCATATCCAAAGAGTCAATGAATGGTGCCTAGACAACAGTTATGATTTTGTCTACGACTTGTGCCAAGACACTAGTTTTTATAATGAGACATATCAAGGCATCGATGGCCTATAGAGGGTCCTTCCTATCACTTACTAATTCCAATTAATTCATTATATGAAAATAGTGATACATGAACTAAACATTATATTAAATCTAGCATACAAGATGTCAATACCTTAACCACAAACCATTGATTGTATAAAAATAGAACATCCACAGTCAAACATAACTCATTAAATACAATATTTATGATTGTAATATAATAAATTAACCTCAATAAATATTAAAATACAATGGAGGATATTGACATAGATGAAAATAATCAGTAAAACTATTTGAGAGAAATATCCCATTTTTCTTCAAAACATTTATAAGTCTCACTATGAATCAAGAAGCTATTAAAAATAGATTTTTGAATACAAGTGTCCCATACAAAATTGAAACATTTAAAATGAAATATAATTTTAAAACATTCATGTCTATATAAATAAATACTAACCTCCATTTTAAAAACATGGACATTAATTAAGATGATTTAGAAAAATAAATCATTATAACATTTGAAATGATATTTTAGTTAGAGTTCTAACCAAATGAGAGACAATTGAATACCAATAATTGAGGTAATAATAACATTATAATATCATGATAATAAAGGGATTTATGAGATAATACCTCAAATTGTAGTATATACACCATATAAATGTGATTTGGTGCATAACAATAAAGAAGTCTTGATGGAATGTAAATTGAGATTAAATCTCTTAAAAATACAGCATTCATATGTTAATGATAAATCAATTGAAAATTTATGTTTGACACGTTTAAATACACTCAATATTATTGGATATTCAGTGTAAATCAATCAGAGTACATTCACACATATTATGGTATAAACATCACAAATGAATTTGTTGTTGACCTCAATAAATGGAAATTTTGTTATGATTACTCTTATCATATTCATATCCAAGACTTGAGAATTTATCAATGATTTAATTATGTGTATAAAAATTTTACAAAGATAAAGGGGAGTGTAAATTACTACATAAATATATAAATTGTCATTTCAAACATAATATTGTATTAAAATAATAAATGAAGTTTGTGTAAAACCCAATGACAGTAAACTGAAAGTAGAAATACCCTTACCAATTTGGTAAGAAATGAAACACACAACCCATGAATGGAGGATCATTAAATTAATATTGTTATTCCTAAAAATTAATTTTTATTACAAAAAAAATACAATCATAGCAGTACTTGCACCACAAAAAAGGAAATAGTGGCAATATAGGATGAATCTCACATGAATAAAAATTGAGATGAAAAACCATTACATTGTAATTTTCCTCAATTGAGGGAATTTTAAACTCCCGTATTATAGTTATTTCATAGTTATTAAATTATAAAATAACCTCATACATATATATGAAATCATATATGATCTTCTACTATAGCTTGGTTAAATATATTTTTGTAGTATATTTGTTTCGGGTGTTAACTAATATTGTTTTCCTTTATTTGTTTTTCTATGCAAGTCATGTTTGTTATGTATTAGATATATTTGATTCATATAAATAATTATATTATTATTGTAAAAATTATTTTTAATCATAATATGAAAATTATTCTTAAATGGTTATGATGGGGATTGAAATATCATCGTGTCGTGGAGACAGAGATCCATATGTACGCATGAGCGACAATATCATTCAATTGAT
This sequence comes from Viscum album, assembly GCA_963277665.1. NCBI lineage: Eukaryota > Viridiplantae > Streptophyta > Magnoliopsida > Santalales > Viscaceae > Viscum > Viscum album. The sequence continues at coordinate 1,509,402,609 of OY728127.1, read as the reverse complement.
AGTGAAAACGTATTTAATTGGATGTTATATCATTTATAAATAATAATTAACATGTTATAATTTTTATTTACATAAATTATACATCATTATTATACCTATCCAAATAATGATGTGATGAGTAACAAACTACACTGTGATGTGGAGATGGTAAGCTGCACGTACGCTCATAAGGTGACATTGTAATTCATAGTATGGATAGAATAATTAATATTGATTTACCATATTTAAAATAACATTAATTTATGTATAAGGTACTTAATTTATTATTTTTTTATGAAAACCACAAAGAAAGGTGAAGTGGATGAATAAAAGAACATTGAAATAGGTGATAAAATAATTACCTTTTCTTTGGGTGCTTCATTTTATTTTTCTAAAAAGAGCTCCATAATCTGGATTTATTATTAATTTAAGGCCTCTAGGATGAATGGATTATATTTGGTAAGATATATTAATAGGTTTTGGATGAGCCAAATGGCTTTGGAGGTGTGAAATTAAGATAAGATTAAGTACCCTTTTATAAGAGAGGTGTGAGTCAAATTAGGAAAAACATGACATATTAATTTATTATAAAATCATATTCAGTCTCTAATTTCTACAAATGGATTAATTTCGAGGATAAGGTTTGTATGGTTCTACATTCTCTCAACCAACTGGTTTCAGACATGTCTAGTTCACCAAAGAAACCTTATTTTTTAGATTTAACTCTTAGTTAAATCGTTTAACTTTTACCACGACTTTTTGTATTTTTATATTAAATGGTTAATAAAATTACTATAAAATTCCAAGTGATCCTAAAGTGGTAAATTAATTACATATCGATCATTATATAAGTCATTTGGTTGATCCTTATATTTTTAGTAAATTTCTATCATTTAATAATATAATATTTTTAAAAAAACTTTTTAATGTTAATTTTGACACTATTTAGTATTTATTTATTTTTTAAAGTCGGCATAAAATGATTAAATTGAAAAAAATATTAAATGAACCCTAAAATGTCATAGAAACCTATAAATTTTTTTGAATGCATCAATATATTCAATTAACATTTATGTAAATATTTATAAAATCAATTATTTTAGTCTTTCATTAATAAGGTAATTACGACATTATCATTATGTCATAAATAAATGTAATTATTTAATATCTAAAAATTTTAAAAAAAATTATCATTATGTATTAAATAATTTTATGTTTATAATGAATATTTATATTTGAATTTATCTTATTTTTAATCATATATTATAAATGTTTTAGTTATTTAACATTGAATTTAATATTTTTAACTATTCATTTAAAAAAATATAATATACTTCATAATATAATCCAAGTATATCAAAAAAGATCATAATTTTTTCCTAAGGTATATTTTTGTCGAAATAAAGTTATCCAATAGAGTTAGGACATGTTTTAGGGTAGTTATAATATCATTTTTACCATTAATTACCAAATTTACATTAAACCATGGTAAATAAAATTCAAAAGAGACTATTCACCAACATTTATTTTCATCCTATTGAATAAAATTTTACTTACTGATGTCGACAATGTCTCTGGAATTTTTTAAAATCAATTATCAGAAGTGGAAAAATTATATTTTATGAAAATTGGAAAATGTGCCAAGAATTCCGGTTAAAGACGTTAAAATGTTTAATAAAATTTATATATCTAATTTTATTATAAAATATGTCAAATGAATTAAATTGTACTAACATATGAATTATGTATCTATTTTTATTGTCAGATAAATTATTATTTAATAAAATATATTTAAATGTAATTTTTGGTTTTTATCTACAATGTACTGTTTTTCACTATTACTCAAATTTTCAATGTTTTCAAAAAATACCAAAAAATAACCAAAACCTAATTTTGATAATAAAAATATAAAAAAATATCTATATTAACAAAATAAAAAATAGGAGTTGAATTAATTTACTATAAATTAATTCCCGTTTTCAAAACAAAAAATTGGTTTTTTTGGAAATAAATATTTTTAGAATACTGATAAGTAATTATGTCCAATTTAAATGTAGAATTACTTCCGATGAACAATATTAGATTAAATGATAAAAATATAATCTAATTATACTTCAAACCACCTAAATTTATAAAAAAAACTATAAATTTTTATGATTACAAAAGATGTTTTCAATTAAAATATAGTATCTTTAACAATTCAACAAAATATGAATTTTATGAGAAAAACAACAAAAAAAATGTTAAAACTAATTTTTTATGTCCCGGTTCTAATGAATGATCATATTTTTTGAAATAAAATATATAGAAGTATCAAATATTGGATTTAAAAAGGTTTCACTATTAAAAGATGGTAAAGTTATAATTTTTTTAAAATACTTATTTTTTATGAAAAAGTAAATTTTATCTTATATTATGTCTTAGAAACACATAACGGTAATGTTAAATATATATGGAGTATATAAAATTCAAAATGTTGTAATTTATATTCCTAACTACTTTTTAAATGGATAATTTGGTAAATTGTGGTGCACTCGAACTTGGTATTGTGTGTAGCGCATGCTATTAAATTACATTAAAGATTTAAAGTATTATGAAATATTAAGGTTATATAGGTACCATTAATATTTTGTGGTTGATATTTTATATAGGATGGTATTTGGAGAGTGATTTTATAGTTTTCTTCTAAACTATTTTTCCACTCTAATGATCTACATTAACTTATTCTTCGTTTTATCTTCTATTTTATTTTTAAAATGGTCTATATATATATTAATGAGTCATGTAGATATTTTCAAATAGTATCCACAACCTTTTTAAATAATGTAGTTATTAATTAATTCCAAAATCTTGTTTCCCAAATTCAAATGAACATTTTCTTCACTATAGTGATTTGGAACACACTTAGTTGAAGTCACATGCTTGGTTGAGAATATTTGGAGTATAAAACCTAGGTTGTGTTCATGAAATGGGGTATTTACCTCCCTAAAAGGAATTGGACTATGAATTATATATCACGAGATAACTATAATGAGTTTTCATGATTTGGTTATTTAAAATTTAATTTATGGGTATTATTTTATTTCATCCACATTATAATGCAATGAGGTGATTAGTATTTTTCATAATATAAATTATAATTATTGTTTTATTTTATCAACAATATATCATTACTTTTACTAATATTTTTTTTAAATTTCAACTTTCATCACCAATCCTAGAATAGTTTTCCCTGGTTTATGTTATCATTCACTTGATTCTACATAAATTCATATATTTTATGTTTCAATGAAATTTATTTTATCACATTCCATGACCCATAAGGATCTATAAATTTATATGATAATAGCATGTGTTTTCATGGCCCATTAAATAGAATATTTATCTTCACATACATATTTTTTCATTACCATAATATTTAATACATTTTTTTCTTTTTTAATATTAATTTATTATGAATTTTATCTCAGAACTTATTTCTATTTTTAAATATCATTTAGTGATATATAGTAATATTTTTATAAGGATGTCTTTTGTATAGCTGGTTGTGGATTATGTTTATTTATTAATGTCTAATAACATGAATATTGTTGTATGTATTAATGGACAATAAACAATTTGGTTCTAGATCTATAGTGTTACTTATGAGGAATAATGATTATATTATAAAAATAATATATGATATATATAATTTTTATCCTGGACCATCTCAACTATAATTCAAGCGGAGATTATTTATTTAAGGGGATTTGGATTGTAAGACCTTAGAGGGAACTCGAGGGATAATTATATATATAGTTAATGTCCAATAACAATGATAAACTATAGAATAATTGATGCAATGAAATTGTATCCCTCTCTGGATAAAACCAACTTGATTCAAGCACTATCATTTATGAATATAGAGGTAATGACATTGAAAATTGGTTTTGAGGTTTTAGTATGATCTCCAATCTATGACTGACAATGTTTTATAACTATATTTTTAAAACTAGAAAGGGAAAGGATTTGTTTTAATTATACATTCTACATTAACCATTATGAAGGAATACAATAAATTAATCTTCTAATGAATAATATAAAATAACCTTAAAAAATAGATTACAATTTTTATGATTAGATGATATAGAATACAAATTATTTATTATTTTTTTATTAAATTTCAAAGACTAGATTTTATTAGAATTACCTCCCCTCTAATTCCTTAATATTATTAAATTAATTGATAAAATAGTAACTATGATAAAAATGTGTGGGAATGGTAATGTGGTGGTTATCATAATGAGAATAATAATTTTATTAGATATTGTATGAAACAATTTATGGAAATCATAAAAAAAAATTGAAAACTATGAATAATAACGTATACCATATTGATCTCCCGAATGAAGCAAGGATGGGGAAAAAATAAATCAATATATTTATGAGACAATAACAAATACCTTTAGTGGGTCTTCTATCACAAAAATTATCTATAAGTGGTTTAAGAAAATAGATAATGAATTTTTTATTATCTGATGATTAGACTTTAAGAAGGTCCTATTAGAATTATACATTTTATTTTAGATGTATTTATAGAAGTTGAACCTCATTATAAATAAATCCCAAATGGAAAATACATGGGTACATATGATGATAAATTCTTGATAAATTCATTGTATGCCTTCATTTTTATTATTGAAATTGATTTTAAGATCGATTGATAATTTATTTCTTTATAAAGAAGTCATCTAGTGTAACTAGTCATAAGAATAATTAGAATCTATAATGAATTTTTTTGAATGAACTTAGTGGAGAGTGAATCTCGAGACTATCATTAGTTAATAGAGAATAAATTTATAATATAAATTCATATTAACTCAAATTAAAATGCAAATAAAGTAAAACATCTAACATTCTAAAAATTAGGGATAAATCAACATACTATTTTTTATTAAATCTTCTATAAATTTATATATATAGAGAGAGTGATGAAGGAAACCAGGAACATAACTGATTGATTAATTAGATATGTCCAACTGAATACATGAGTAAGAAAAAGGGACCATAAAATGAAACAAGACTGATTGTATAAATAAAGTGATATGATTATTGGAATTATGCTGTTAACATCTCCAAAAACACTTTCTTGGATCCATTACTAACTTAATAAACATAATTTTCTCTATTTTATACTAATGATGGTCATCTAATATTCACTATCCAAAACAATAATAATCAAAATTCATATATTGGATCACATATATTCTCAGTGAAACTCTCATTTTATAGTTTTATATAACTAGGAAAATCACTTATGTAAATATTAGTGATGGAAATAAATGCAAATTTATCCCACAGATCCAAAGGTTCCAGTAATTCATATTCTCTCATTATCTTCATACATATTAATCCATTCATGAAATAATTCATTTAATATTATTTTTGCTAATCTTGGTAAAAACTACATATAAGAGGCGTGAGATCAAATGATTAGTAAGGGTAATCATAATCATTACCAATTGAATGTAAATATTTATAATAATATAAGTATTGGAGTAAAAGGAGATAATAAATTATCAAGATCATAACATTAAAGAACTCATACCCATCATTCACAAGATCATAAACTTGAAAACATTGATCATGGAGGAATAATTTTCAAGGGAAATAAGAGTCAAAAATAATGAACCATGTGATATCAATAATGATAAATTAAAGAATTTATAAACCATAGTGTGTATTTGAGAAACATGTAGATAAATTGTGAAATCAACATCACTAAACCCTTAAAACATAAAAATGAATAACCATTTTTCCAACATCCAATATAATTATAATTGAGAACCTAATTATTACCCAATGAATTGGTGATCCATATAAAAACACCCACTTTAAAATCTATATTAGCCTCATTTAGCACTATATTGGTGAACTAATTGTATAATGTATATTGGAATCACTAAATGTTATCCTGGTGCACCCGTGGTCATAAATTATGTCCATGTATATTCCAAGAATAAAAAATTTATAATCATTCACTTTTTGAAATCACAATAATCGTGATACATAAATTATTTTATTCACACATGGAAAAGAAAGAGGTTTCATAAACATAATTTTTAATCGTGATTAACACATGAATAATAAATGGATCTCATGACAATATAATTGAATTGGGATTATACTGTGGAATATATTCATTTTTCATTACAATATAATTGAAATGTGATTAACTTAATTAAGAGAAATGTGTCCCATTACAATCCCATAGAAAATTTATTAACATAATTAAACGAGATTCTTTCCATAAAAATATATTCAAAACATTATTAACATTGTAAAATTAATTGAGTACCATAAAATTATATTTGAAACATTATTAACTCCTAAATAATAAATGTGATAAATTATATTCAATTTGAAACATGATTAACTTGTTAAATTGAATTCTATTCCACAATAATCTCATTGAAATATGATAAACCATTGAAATGAAATAGGTTCCCTATCAGAAACTTTGAAAAAAAAAATTCACTCATATTAAAGATTAAGGATGGTATCATTAAAAATAATATTCATTATAACATATGTAACTAAATGGTCAGTTGAAATTGTCTAATAGAAATGCAATTGAAAATATCATTGAATACATTTTTTGGAATGTAATATTTTCTTTTTTATAAAGTGATTTTAAAAATCAAAAAACAAAATATTTTTAAAACATATTCATAGAAACCAACACTGGTAACATATAAATGAGTCATCAAATCAAATAATGGTGAAGATGGATGGAAAATCCATTCATGTCCTAATTGTTAAAAATAAACAAGAGTTTTTTTAAAAAAATTAAATGTAGTCAATGAGACCCATTATGAAAAAAATTAAAAAATTCCCTTTTAAATTTTTTTAAAAGTCAGGACAGCGAGCCTAAAAAATGTTTAGGAAATAATTAATTTTTATAATGGATAATCACAAGTAAAATTTTGATATAATGAATATGTAAAATAAAAATAACTGATCTAAAAAAATATATGATTAGTATCTCATACAAATGAATTTATTGATGATTTTAAAATAATAATTATGTGTATAGAAATCTAACATGGAAAAAAATCCAAAAAAGTACTAAATAATGATATGGTGTCCAAGAAAATGATAGAATATGATTTCCTCTATCTGATACTTAAACATAAACATTCACAAAATATTGATGTTAGTCATATAAAACAACTTCCATTTGGGATTCATTTAAATCACAAAACAAAATATTAAAATAATAATAATTTAATTAACTTAATAATACCCATACAATATCATACCAAATGGATGTTTATACCACTTAAAAAACATCGGTTCAAATAACCAAAATATTTCCTAATGAATGGAATTTTGGTTGATTAACCCATATAGAGATTATATTACTATATTGAGAGTTAATAAATTGAGATATTACATTTTATAATAGTAAATAAAAAATATGTTAAAATACATAATAAATTAATTTAGAAATTAATTCACACAAAATCATTTCATAATGTGGTGAACATATATGAGTAATAACCCGATGGAAGGATATTCTGCTAATAAACCATTTAATAAATGGTAACTATAAAATATAATCATTCTGGATTAATTAATTCAAAATCAAACTAAAATTACTAAGATGTTTTTTGGACTCAATATAGTTCTTATAAAAGTAATTTTATATACACCATATAAAGAAATTTTTTTTGCATAAAATTACAAAATGTCATAATTAAGTGATATTGAGATGATGTTCCTTACTTCATTGGAAATATAAGGATCAAAACCTCAAAAAATTGGTAAAATCGAATTTATTTTTAAATTAAAATAATTTTAATTAAAAAATAATACCATACACTCTTGTGCTGTATATACACCACACAATAAAAGATAATTTTTAACATGGAATATGGGTCAGAAAAGTTAATGAAATATGATAAAACCCTTACAATGACTCCAAAATTCAGTAAATATCTTATAACTCCTATATAATATTATCACATAAATTATATAACATAATAATTAAATTTTAAAGGTTTAATAACATGTATGTATATAAATAATTTTATTTATCATTTAAATATTAAAATATTTCATCAGTTATGTCCATGTAATGTGTTTGGAGGATATAAGGTTCATTACTTCAAAAAGAATTTGGTGTGTTATCTATGGTCAATTTTGTCCTTATTTTTACTAATAGAGAACATAAATAATGGTATATTTATCATATTATTACATAATTCTTAAACATATTTCTAATCATGGTTTTTGGTCTTGAAAAATGAACTATGTTATAGTCATAGAGATGGGCTATTGTACTTACAAATCACATACATTTCCATTTTTCAGTGATCATTACGAAATGATAGTAAGCTATATTTAATCATTAATGAACAAAATTAATTTACCAAAATTAAATATTTGTTCATTAAATATATTAATATATTCATCTTTGTTTTTTATGACAAACCAACCCTGTCTGTTTGTGAATGTTTTAGTCCACACATTCAAATGAACGACATTATCATTTTTTTGACAGAGTGAAATGAATTGAAATGGTATATTTTATTTATTTGATGATAAATATGAAAATTATATAATAAGTATTTCATTTATTTCTGATATATTTTTTAACTTCATCCTCATTTCATTCCATGAAATGTGTTAGTGAAAAATGAATCACATCGCATCATGATGCAGTTTTCTACTGAACACATTGGAAACATTATAAGATCCCCAATAGAGTGAAAAATAAAAAATGTATATGTAATATAATATTTATATAAGAATAAATATGTTATTGATAAAATATATATACTTTTAATCACTTTTTATATCATTATTTATGTGGCGATGATGTAAAACTAATTATAATATATATAATGTGGTAGTTCAAAATACACTTGAATATTGAATTTGTATCCAATTTTATGGATGATTATATACATAATATTATTAAATTATTTCAATAATATATCCAAATATTAAGAAAAATTAATACTTTTATTCTAGGATAACTTAAAAAATATGATCTATGTTGAATAATAAATAAATTTTTTATGCTTGATTATACACAATACCTATTAATTAGAAAAACTGTTTAGGTATGCACAATAACAATTCCAATGATATATTTGTGAAAATAATAAGGGATGCATTTTATTTTGAAGGATTTAATTAAGTCATTTTGTATTTTTTTGGTAGATAATATGTGCCTTAATGGTGTGAATATGAGATGAGAGGGTTGTCCTTTTTCAAAAAGGTGACTGGATGAATACATATTTATGAAATGAAAAAGCTTCACCCTTGTTTTGAACAAGCCAACTGGCACTCAAATGGACAGTCCTAGTTAAATAGATATCATAATTTCATAGATGGTCAGAAAATATTTATTATACCTATTTTTGGTTCATTTTGATAATTAATGATTTTGGTTTAACAAACCACTAATTTCATTTCCAAAGTAACAATGATAATTAATATTTACTTTTTTCAATACGGACTTTGTTAATAAAAATTGTTTTTAACACATTAGGAAATATTGATTTTTATGATTCAAATTATTTATTCAATTTTATCAAATTAAAATCCCATATGTGGAAAAAAATGGAAAATAAAACCCATATACTAGATAAAAATAGGGTATTCTAGAAGTTTATTTTTCAATATAAATATAATTTTATATTATCTAAATTACAAATTATAATAAAATTACTTATATATATTTATATTTAATTATATTTAAATAATAAATTTAAATTAAATTATTTCACATTGTGGTTTTTTAATTAACTATAATGGAGAAACACTATACACTATAAAACTATTTTCTGAAAAAACATATTTTGAACAAAAAATAATTTCTTATACTAGGATTTAATATAAATATCATTAAAATTTATTAAATGGGATAAAATATAATTTATAAATAATTATATAATTTAAAATTAAATTCAATATGTATGAATAATTCTATATTTTCTTACTTTGTGGAATATAAATGAAATTTTCACAAAAACCAGTATTTATCAGTATTCATTAGAAGATAAATAATTTCATAAAATTCAAAAAATTAATCCAAATTTAAATTTTAAAATAAATTTTAATATAAATTTTTATTTTTATCAAATAAATTTAATAAATTATCAAATAATTAAATATGTTAATATTTTCATTTAATTAAATTAATATCATGCATAAACCTAATATATTTTTTTAGAATAAATTGACTTCAATAAAAAATATTTTATTATTTACTAAATATTTATAAAAAATTTATATTTTATTATAAATTTATATTTATATATTTAATAATGTATTTATAACATTAAATAGATTCCAATTTAAATGTTATCAATTAATTATTATATATTTTGAGGGTCTGTTTATCACAATGTTGTTATCGAATATATTATTGAATGAAAATTTATTATCTAAAATATCTTGGGGTTATATCCTCTCCCTATATAATAATTTTTTTTAATGAAATTCTAAAATTATCTGTGTAATAAAATGATGTAAATCTGAATATTCTTTTTTAGATTCCCACGTCATAAAAAGGTAGAATAAAACATCCATACTGAGAGACACATATAGGAATGACGTTCATCAAGAATTACACGTACTAGATTAAAAAAAGGTGAACATAGTTTGAATGTTAATATTATGAAATATAATAAAATTTTAATTCCCAAATAGTTATATAGTGTGACAGACATCATCAATAAAAATATTTTTAAAGTCAAAATGAATTTTAACAACCACAAAAACATAAACCACGGTTGTTTGAAAAGGTGTCATTGATAACATTAGAAATTATGGTGATAAGAAAAAGTATTATATCAATATTATTTTATTAGAGTTAAAAAAATTATTTTTTTCATCTAGAAAAATTGTATAATAAAATATACTTACATAATAAGTTCAATTTCATAATGTGAATGAAATCCTAAAAAATCTCATTATTTTTTAGAATTTATATTTAATAAATATCTATTTTTTAACTAGAGAACTACATATTCACATTTGATGTGTCATATTATCAAATATTATCTAAAATTATATTCCCCCTCACATTGGACATTAACCAAAACCAATATTTGTATCATATTGTAAGATAATACACAATTTGAATAAACCTTCATATGTTATATTTGTATTTTAAATTCAATAGTAAACTCAATTATTAAACCAAATAATTCTTTATAGGAATAAAAATATATCTCAAATAACCTCAACAATGTCAAAATGAAATGTTTTCATAACCACAATGGTTATAAAATGTCTTTAGAATTTATTCCCCAAAATAATGACATCTTCATTTTAAATTACATTAATATTTTAGTCACCAAATTAAATTTCAATCTTGTTGGGTTATATACAAAAAAACATGGGTTTCCATAATTTCATCAATTTTAAATATCCTAGAAAACCTAATTATTATAATTAATATAAATTTTATTTTAGAAAAATGTAAATTAATAATTAAAATTACACATAATCAATATATATAATTTTACATCATTAAGAATATCATAAAAATTCATTGAACACTTTATGTTCTCATCACATAAATCCATAGAAGTGGTGACCAAAACCTTGAACATTTTTTCAAAAATAATATTATAAAACTACATTGGTATCCATAACTTGTAATATATCCTCTCGTTAAATCATATAAATATCCAAATAAAATTAAACCCTCCATTCACCCCAATATAGATTCCCCAATAATACACTATTGAATCTAGTGCTAAAATCAAAAACAGTTGACATCCATCACAAATGCCGATGATGGTGAAAAAAAATTCACCATAAAAACATACAACATGAAAAATAAAATCCTAGATCACTTATATTCTAATGAAATTATACGTATATAGTTAAACAAAATTATGTTAAACTATTAAATAAAAATAACCATATCATTAAATGAAAATTTATAATATATAAGAAGTGTTATAAAAAATACTAATTATAGGGAAATATAGGCACTATTTATTGATTGTCGTCTATATAAATAAGATGATAATGAGGTTATAATGATATAAAAAAAGTGCATTGGAATAATATAATAAAACTCATACCAATCAACACATGTATAACATAATATTAAAATATATAATATGTCCTTAACAAAGAAAATTATTCATAAGAACAAATATTCATGATCCATGAGATATAAATCGTGATCAAATAAATCATTTGCATCCACTAGAAAACATAATGACAAAGTGTGTGTATCATTGAAAATGATAATAATAGAACCCATAATGATCCCTTATAATTGGAATAATCAATGAATGAAATATAATATAATTCATTAGATAAAATAATCATTGTCTAAACATTGTACAGATATCAAGGTGCACCCACAATATAATCTATATCGGTGTCACCCAACACTATCTGGTCTAACCGATCAAATAAAATATAATAGGCTTAGATGAAGGTATCTATGTTTCCAAGTAGTTATCAATAATGAATATGTACCAATTGTAGGTAATTTTATTAAAATCCTAAACTTTAAAAAAATCGTCATTTTTATGTTTTTATGGATTTAACTTTGGAAGGGAAAAGTATTTAATAATAACTTCATATAATCATCATTAACATGTGGAATAACAATATATTACATTAAATCATCTTTGGATCAAGTTAAAGCCATGTAAAAGAATCTAGTTTCACAACAATATCATTAAATCATGATTAACATATATTAAAGAAACAAATTCGAAAGGAATACATATGGACCATTATTTAACGATGGAAAATAAATGATATTTACAAAAATCTATATTAATCATGATTAAACAATGAAAATGAAAATATTTCCATTATAATAACATTGAAACCTTATTAACCAATAATAATGAAATGGGTTGATTTTTTTTATTTGAAATATGATTAACATGTTAAATAGAAAGTTATAAATAAAAACTTATTTAAAACCAGATTAAACCAATTAAAAATAAATAGGTTTCAAAAGAATATATTGGAATAATTCATATCCCATGAAAAAAAACTAGATTGTATTAAAATTTATTTGAAAATTTATTATCCTATAAAAAAAATTGGTTCCATGAAAATACATTTAAAATATAATTAACATATTGAAATGAAAAGGGTTTCATATCATATTGTTAAAAACAATCCATATTATGAATGCCTGGATATGATATCATTAAAATAATATACAAATTATAAAATTAGTAATGAAAAGTGTTGTTCAGGTACATGAATGAAATTCAACTGAAATATCGTTAAATTATTGTAATAATATAACATTTTCATATTGAAAATAATTTATTAAATATACAATATCACAATATATTTATAAAATATTCTTCACTGTCAAATCTATGAAAAAATGAAAATTAAACATCATTTAATATAATTTTTATGATATTGGTAAAACTCATTATATTCATAACATTAAATAAAACATTTTTTTCAATCATTTTTATTGAGAATAAATTATTACCATTTTGAAATTTCTATGAAAAATAATTTTCAAAAAAATTTACATTATGGTTGTAGAGCATGTGAAATATATTTTGGAAATAACATATTTTAATAAAGTATATTCTTGGAAAAAAATTAAAAAAAACATGCATCTGGAAAAGAGTGATAACCTGTGACAATGAAAATAACATATTTGTATCACATAAAAATGAATAACTTAATATTTTATGAATCAATATAGAAGGGGATTAAAAAAATATTAAATCAATTCCTAACCATTGGAGGAGAATGATATTCAATTTATGAATATAAGTGTATTTTATTTCTTCTAAAGGAACATTAAACATAAATAATCCAGAAAAAATATGGCTTATAACATAAATGAATTTCCATTTTAGATGATTTTAAATCATAAGAAACAAAAAATAATAACATAAAAATAAATTGATGTATGATATTAATTATATATAATACCAAATTTAATTATTTAAACCTAAAAATATAATATATGTGCATATCATATAAATATGTTTGAAAGGAAGGAATTTTTGATGATTTACACATACAAATATTATATCATTGAACTATGATATAAATAATTGATATATTATGTGTCAAAAATTTAAATCCACAAGGAATGGATAAAATACTAAATAATAAAATTTAAATATAAACACATTTGTAATACTATCATAATATGGTTAATAAATATGAGTTGTAACCGAATGAAATGAAATTGAGTTATGAAACCCCATTCCACTTGGTAACATTCAATTAAAATTTATTTTGATGAAATAATTAAAATTAAAACATAATGAGTAATGTGTTTTGAAATATTCATTATATTAATTTTAATGGGATGGTTTATACATCATATAAATTAATTTTTGTGCTTACACATTATAATAAAAATCGATGAAATAAACTTTAGACTATATGACTAAATATATGATAATCTACAAATCATAACCCAATGACTTGTGGGACATAATATTATATCTCAAATCCATATAATTATCATGTAAAAAGAATTAAAATTAATTTATCAACATTATATACAACTCATAATAACAATAAGTGGGAAATAGAACATATGTCTCACAATAGTAAAAGCAACATGAGAAAACACTTACATTAATTAGAGATATACCTTGTATATTCTTTAACACTCTGATAATAAGAATGTATGATTTATATGATTTATTAATAAAATTTTACATTATTTATAACTTAAAATCTACTCATTAATTTTTCTGATTATTTATTTAATTATATAAATATTTAATTAGTTTTGTCCACAACAGGGTTTTTGAATATGTTTATTTCATTGTTTGATAATAGATTCTATTAGTTGGATTCAAACGTAGTGAAAATTATTTCTAAAAATCTTGAATAATTATAATTATATAAATAAATTTTTATTTTTAATTCAATTATACACTTTAATCCTACCATTATATATGTTTTCAAAAAACTAATACCATTAGAGAAATGGATATTCTAGGTTGGATGTACACGTCAGTAACACTTCCATTTTTCAATACTAATTATGGAAAAAGGTAACTAATATTTCATCCCTAAATATGGTTAATAATATCTTAAATACATAATTATATTATTAAATTTACTAATATATTTTTTCCATGTATTTTGGAGAACAAAAATGTTTCACGTCGCCTCATAGTTGCATTAGTCTAAATGTATGCACGAACGACATTATCATTATTCAATTAGTAAAATGGAGACAAATAAAATGAAATATTACCATTTAATAATAATAAATATTTACCTAATATCATATTTATAACAAGAATATATTGTCATTATAATAAACAATATAAAATATCAAATAATGCTTTTGTGTAAAACTAATCACATCACTTCATGAGGTTGTACTCTATCGTACACACGATTGACGTCACTATATCCAAATTGAATATAAAAAAAGATATTTGTGAAATGATATTTTAATTGGAATAAATATTTTAAAAATAATATGTATATTTATATACATTTAATCAATCAATATATCATGTAGTAAGAGGTGATGATTAAAAATGAATGATATCAAAGATGAGGTGGTAGTATGTCATACACTTGAATGAAAAATTTATATCCCATTGGATAAAAGGGTATGTTGATTAAAATTACTAATGTAACATAATAGAATATAAATAAATGTTATATAGGTGTATTATTATATAATAATCACTAAATAATACTTTTATTGGTGAAATAACAAATAAAATAAAGACAATTAGCTTACCAGGAGAACCCTTCATTGGATAACCTCCTTAAGTAAGAACACATAGGCTACATATTATATATTTAAGAACTATATAATAGAGTATGCTGTGTTAATGGTTTAAAAGTATTTTTTTGTAGTTATGGTATGTTGATAACATCTTTTAAGGTGTGAATAACAGAGGTTATAGGGTGGAATTTTAAAAGTGAGGAGGGTGTAAAACATATAATTCATGAAAAGAAAAAATTGTACCCACATTTTTTCACATTAAAAAAAGAAACAGAATTTATATTTATAAGTAATAATACATTAAAATGTTGAAATATTGGAATAAAAATGATATTTTATATTTATTTAGATCATTTTGATCCTTATATATTTAGTATAACCCTTATTAAACATGTTTTCACCTTTACTCCAGTATTTATATTTTCATATATTCACTATTGATTATGGTATAATATTAAGTTGATATTTTTATAAAATATAAATTATGTTCATATAAAATTTTCAATCCATTTTAACAAATTTAATTAACATAATTGGTAAAATAAATTTTAAAATAAAAACAATAGAAGTGATGAAAATGTGGGTTTTCATGATGTGTATTGTTTAAGAAAAATATGATTTTATATGTAATTTATGACTAATTATTATTATTATATGAAATTAAATTAATATTAATTTATTTAATATATATAAACATAGTTTAAATAATTCATCTTTATGGGAAGTTTCAATTAATTGAAATGTTGGAGCATAATGGACATTATAATAGTTTTAGAAAAAAAACAATTCTAAAACAATTTTTTTACTAATAATAAATTCCAATATTATAAATAATCCCATGTAATTAGGTGGATTCAATATAAATAAGTAATATTAATTTAATTATAAATAATATTCATAACAAAATGATACATCTATATTTAGATAATTTATTGTAAATAAATCATATCTTTATCAAAACAATTATTTTCCAATATTCTCTAAAAATAAATATTCTCAAAAAATACAAGGATATTACACTAAGTAAATTTTTATATTATGAGTAATGAATGTATTCTCATTAAAAAATCAAAATATACAAACAGTTTTAAATTAATTGTAATATTTTATTCATGAAATGAAAATAATTTTTGATGAGAACATAATTTTGAAACCTAAAATACCACTAATAGATAATGAAATATTATTAACTATGAATATATAAATAATTTATAATTTGTAGAAAATATATATATATCTGTAAGTAATTAATACAATTCAAACATACCAATTTAACAACTCGTTTATAATGGTTTGGTATTTTGTGGGTCATTTATGCCCAATGTTTCAAGTTGAATACAATATAGAACATAGTTTTATTTTCTAAAATATTAGGGTGTTTAAAACAATATATATTTCAAGAAACTATATATATTGTGCAACATGATCATCTGAAACCTTATATTATAATGGATCTATGAAGATACAATGAAATCAAAAAACATTTGTCAGTCATACATCAGAGAAAGTTAATATTTTTAATTATTATAGGTCTAAAAATGTATCATTTTATTCACGAAATTCAAATGCATTCATATCATAAAATTTGAGAGATATATTGATTAAACACAATATTAATTTGATACAGACCAACATTTGTAAACAATTGGGAGAAATATGGTTGCGAATAATATATAAGTCATTTTTATGATCAGGTAATATAGAATGAAAATTTGTACTTATCTAGTTGAACTCCTAATATAACTTAATGTGATCATATAAATATATATTTATTCTATAAATCATTACAATAAAATCATATAGATAAGGAAATTTATAATTATATAACAATCATTTTTGATCAAATATATTTGCAATAATTGATCTGAAATCCTTTTATAAGTTAACTATATAATTTATGTCATGACATATGGAAAAAAAGAAATTTATCTCAAATAAACGTGGAGGAAATTATATTATTTGACCTACTTTTTGTACATGAATTTATTGATGCAATTCATAAAAAAATCAAATTTAGTCAACAAATTCTTGTCGTTTATTTGTTGATTGAAAACATCAGAAGATCAGTTCCAGTCACAATGATTCAGTATAAAATGTAATTTTTTGAACTAGAATAATTGATATAAAACTAGTTAAAACATTATAATGATATTATACACACAAATTATTTAATAAGTGTATAATAGTCCTTATTATCAAAATGATTTATGGATAACACCATTAAATTTTTAATATAATGAGATGAATAATTTCATCGTCATGATAATATATCCTCTACCTCCTATCGATAAAATGTTTGAGTAACTCATAGGATATAAATTGTTCTCAATGAATGATGTTCAATCTGGATATCATCTTTTAATGGTAAAATCCAAATATATATCATGGGAATCATCATATATAATTTATTAATAGAATAAATTTATATTTATTCAACTTAGTCTTAAAAACTACCCTCACATCTTAATTTATATAATGAATATATTCCTTGGAAATTACCATGATCAATTTTTAATAGTCTTAAAATACTATATTTTGATATATTCTAAGATAAAGGAATCATGTAGATATTATCTAAGGATTTTATTTAAACCCTAGAGAATGAGAAAAAATATTTTTTAAATTTAGAATATCTAAATTGTAATTTTATATAGTGTCATTCATACATTAAATAGTCAGAAGTGAGGGAATTTGTAATGGTCATTTAAGAATAAAAGATATCAATTTTTACCCATTAAAACCACTGTAAATCAGATCCATACATTTCCTCTGATAGATGGATGTCATCATTGATTTTTAAATCATTTATCAGGACTATTGACTAATCTAAAATTTTTATTAGGAATGGTAATTAAATTCAATTGGAAATAAGAAAATAAAGAAAGTATCATTGAATCAAATAAGAGGATGGTTAGTACAACCATACATACAATACCCTACAACGAGGAAGGGTCCTTAAAATATATTTATTCATGGAAAAGGTACTTTTAATCCCCCCATGGAAATTGATATGTTACTTTCATATTTCACATTTAAATGAATATCTCACGATAAAATTTAACTGATACATGACTTAGAGACAACAGTATGGATCTGTGTTGTGATAATTTGTAACATTGTCTATAGGGAGAAATGGGTGATACAAAACCAGATAAAATGATCATGAAATAAATATTAATTTTTTTATCTAGAACCATATGATATGGTTTTATATTTTGAAAGAATGTGACTTCACAATATATTATAAACAATGATGGAATACACCATGGATGATGATATGTGTAGGAAATTTCATGACACCATATATTTGATAAGGATTTAAAAAAACTAGAGACTCGATGATTTTGAATGGATCAATCATGATGTTATAGAGAATGTGGTTATATCATATCATTCCTAAATTAATACTCCAACATTTGTCTAGGTGGAATATATATAGTCCTAGAAATATGTTATAGATATATATGAAACGATTGAATTATTTTCCAGTATAACATTGATAAATATATATTTAGAAATTTATGATCCCAAATATATGCCCCATAAATATTATTAATAATGAAATATATTTTGGATGTTTTAATACGTAATAGTAAGATCTCATTACCTATTTTTAGGTGCTTTAACATAATGATTTGATTAACTATTTATTAGGTAACATAATAGTTGTTTATTGGTTTTTTTGAAGGTTTCTGGTCCTGTGAACAGTTTATATAATGTTAAATCATGGTTTTAAAATTATGTAGCATGGCAAGTGTGGGGTCACATGTTCAACCTATATTTTGAATAAGTGTGCAGCAAAACCGTGAAACCCGTCCAGTGTCTCTTTTATAGTCTCGCGAATAGTTCATGGTTATGGAAAACTATGAGAAATAACCTGAGAAAACATGCATATGAAAATAATTCTTATGAAAATTGTTTTAAAAATCTAGAAATCCCAATAATCGACCAAATTATTCTCCCACTCTATATAATCATATACGTAGGATTTTAGGATCCATCAATAGCCATTTTGGCTTCCAAACCTCATCTCCTGGCTAATCGATGCCCCTATCGAAGCGGTGATCATCTTATAAGGGTTGATTTTCTTAAAGATAATAGAACTATATTACCATATGCATTAATTATTCTTTATGGTTATGAAATTCATGTCTTTTGTGTTGTATTGATTGAGTAATATGGATTTTTATAGCTTGGATGTCATCTCTATTCATTCAAGATCAATATTCAAAGAACAGGTGATTAGTATCGAATGTGTCACATCAAATATTTGTTGTAGTTGGATTCATTAATTTCAATATTGTTGTTTCTATATATTCCCATATTTTTATAATTCATTTATTCTAGATAATTCATAGATACATGTTTCCTAATTTCAATAACATGTTCTATATTATTCATCCTATTACTTTCTCATAAATGATTCATTGACCAATTTCTAAATGAACTAAATATATAATGAAATATGTTTTATTTAATTTTCATTCACTCAAATTTTATGGAATTACTAAATTTCCTTTTTTTTATTTAATTCCATGATCTTTTAAAATGTTGTTTCGGTGAAATTTAGGGATAAATCCAAAGTTTTAATTTATAAAATGAACTTCCATTATTTTAATTAATTGAATAGAACAATTTGTTACTTTCTAAATAGTTTCAAATGATGAAATTTATTATATGTTCTACAATCCCCAATTGTATGATATTTTTTACAGTGGTTTTAGAAACTAGTGTTCATATGTTATTTGAATTAAATAATTTATCTTCATGAAAATATGGTTTAAATCCATATTAGGAAATTCAATAAAAAATATTTTAATTGTAATATATCAATTATTTTAATTAAATATTATTTGAAATAAATAATATTTTATGGGTTATTTTGCAGTTTAATGGAGATTTGTGAAAGGAATCAGGTATTATTACTGTTTTAAATAATGAATTATTTATATAAATTTGAAATGATTTATGAATTCTTAATTCTATGATTATCATTTTAATTAGTAATATTGTTTGGAAGTGGGTATGGTGACCATTTTTTAATTTTGGAATTCATTACAATGTATTGAAATGAAATTTGATTGAATATTGGAAAAAAACCCCCTATATTAGTGAATTTGGGGTTTGTAATGAAATTGGTTGACTTAGTTTTAAAATTTATCTATATATTATAATTTTGAAATTGGATTTTGTAATTGAATGTTTAATTGATATAAAATCACAAATTTGTGGTAATATTTTAAAATGGTTTTGATTGGAACAATAATGTTTTATCATGGTATAAATTCATGTATTTTATTTAAAACGAATAATGATTTTAAAGATAAAATTTGAAAATTTTAAATAAAGAATGAGATTTTTTTAAGTTGTCATAATATAAATTTATGGTCGTTTTTTTTATTATATCACATGAATTCATTCAGTAGTTAATGAATTATTTTTGAATGAATGTTATGGTTTAAACATTCCAAAGTAGCATATTAGACCATCATATTCCTTATGAAAAGGTTATGAGACCTCTTGAACATCGATCATGGGAATTATTGACACACATTTCCATGTTTAGAGTGTTGTTTCTTTATAGCCTAGAACTATCAATCCTTTTTAGAAAATGACCATTTTTATCACTTGTTTGTATTTGGAATATATATATATATATATATATACCACTGATGACATATATTTTACATGACATATGAATTTATATATACTATTTTATATCCAAAAAATATGAATCCATTGGTTAAAAATATTCCATATATGAAATGTAATGAATGATTGGTTTATATATTATTTTAAAATGAACAAAATTTTTTAAATATAATGATAATTAATTGGATGTTAACAAATTTGTAATTATAGTTTCTTTATTGCTTAATTAAATATTATTATTCACATTCACTCTTTTGTATTTATTTTTATTCATCTATACATGTCAGGTGCATATTATCATATTTTCTTGATCACCATAATTTAGATTGTGAAATGGTTTTCAAACATTTTCATGAAAATTTATAATTTTTAAATTTTAAAATAGAAGGTATTATTGGATTAGTTTAATAAATAATTTTGAAATATTAAAAAAACAACATTTAAAATAATCCTTTTACTCCTTAATTATTACTCCAATATTAGAATATTTTATTTACCTTATGAATTATGTTCATATAATATTTGGTGGAATCATATTAGGCTCGTTATCCCACACTGTGCCTATAAATTTTGATGATTGAATCCTTTATTATATTATAGCATGTGTTTTTTATCTCACCTTACATTATGGCTTCATGATTTTGTGGCCAATGGTTGTAGAATTAGTACATGATTGGTTGTTGTGGACCACCAAGAGATTGGATTCAGTATTTTTGATATGCATTTAGTTTTCATAGTGTCTCCTTGTATGTGATATGTATATATAGATTGATATATATAGTTATGGTTCAGCAGTTAACTCAATTATTTAAATACGTAGAGGGTGAAATTGTTCCCCTCATTTTTATTAATTCCCTGGTTCTTTTCGATAGCACATGGATTTTGGGGTGATCCATGGTATAAATGAAATTAATAAGGTATCGTAACATAAGAAGTATTTTGTGAGTGGGTGTTTGATCACAACCACTTCATGGTGAGAAATCAATTACCCTGGATATCGGGACCTGAGTCTTTCATTTAAGTTATTGTTTTTTATTATTAAATATGTTAATATTCCAACTGAGACAATTTTTTATTTCAGGATTCTCTTAATAATTTTTTGAAAGTATTTGGATGTGTGACCACAATGGACCCTGTTTTCACAATCTGGAGTAATGTGAGGAATCAGTTTGACTAATTTTAAAATGAAACCATAATCAGTTGTGATGTTTGTGTCCAGTTTACCATCCTATACATCAAAAACTATTATAATTATAACACTGATCTATATTTGAAACAATATCTGTTTTCATACATGTGTCTTCACTTACGTGAGGCTGGATATGTCGGTTATTGATTTTATGTGTTTAATGATATCAATTTCATTGTTTCAAATTCAATACCTTTCTAATAATAATAATTTTGTTTTGAAAAAAATTAGGTCTTAAAATATGATCTGGTAGGTTCTTTGATGATTTTTTTTAATTAAAAAATAATGAAATTTATGAAATTTTTTCTTTGGGAAACTAATTATCATTGACTATTATGTGATGGGTTAGAATAATTTATTAAGATGAAATTTCGGCATCGATTGGATTTAAAATAATAATTTATTTCATTATTAGAATGTGGTATAAATTCTTTTGAAACCATTAAATATTTTACATGTATGGGTAACATGTTTTTGAAATTAGAAATTATTTAGAACAAGATTTATCATTTTCCATGTAATGAGTAATGTTTTATATATGGGGAAATCATATTCATATTGATAAATAAAATTATGATTAAATTTGGTAATGAAATTGTTTAAAGGATTATGTTCTATTTTATAGTGTTCTTCAATGCATGCATTTATATGAATATGTTTATTGTAATTTAGATATGTCTCCTAGAATTTTCTTCATGAATGATAGAATGGTGGTCCTATGATCCAGTCCCCGCAGAAGATCTTCCCATTTTAAAAAATTTGAATCCCTTATTAATGACTCTACAAAGACTTCAAATATAGTGGTGGAGCTAGAAAATTTCCATGATTTGAAACCCATACAAGAATTACATGATTATAAACAACCTTATTTTAAACATAAATATGTTATCTTGAGGCAGCTAATTGTCTTGGAAGAGTTTATGTGATCGTTCATACTTTCAAAATTATGAATCTATGAAGGTCATTTCAATCCACTGCATATTTTTGGAACCTTGTAAAAAGTGGTGGGAACTTCTAATTACCTCTGGTATGTATGAAATACTGTATTGAGAATTATTCAAGTCAGAATGTATTTAATAGTACTATAAAGAGGATGTGAAGAAGGATAATTTTTCTGAGTTCGTATGTTTTAGTCAATTTGATCTATCATTTGTGAAGTATTTACAATATCTTCTACTGTTTTATTTGTTTCATATATATTCTAGTTAGAAATGAATTTAGTAAAGATAATTATTTTAAAAATGGACTTCATACAGATCTTGTAAAAACTAAACATTGGTGTGGTCGAACTCTTTTACAGATATTTATTAAAGGACCTTTTCTTCTCAAATGTAGGTTCAAAAAAAATAAGAATGGAAAAATGAATCATTCCCAATAAAAGAAGTTTAGTGTCTTCCGGAAAATAATAGTAATATCACGTGTTTCTAGTGTGGACAACCAAATCATTCTATGTAGTTTTTTTCAAAATATTTTTGAGTGTGTAAATAGTGTGTCCACTTAGGTCACATTACGTTAATCTATTTGATGGTAAACTAGAATGTGATATTTCATTTGGGATTTTCTACTCTCGACTATGGGGTAGCTGATTCTTCGTGATAGTAGAACCCTATACATATTAATTAGTGTGAATATTTTTACGGAGTGAAGGAGATTTTTATTTTCATCTTTTATTTTATGTATATTTTTAATGTTGAGACATAATTTAGTTTTTGATGTTGAAGTGTAAACTATATTTTTTTCCTCCTTATAGATTTTCATTTTTTGAAAAGAATTTTTTTTGTGATCATTGTGATTATATATTTTGAAAAATAGATTTTATAATTTTTTGATTGGTGTCATTATAATTTTTCTCTTATTATGAATCCTTTATTGTTATACATGGTTTCCATCCTATATTGACTTAATGGTTACGTTCTAATTTTGACGTGTTGGAAGATCTCACATGTGAGTATGTAGTCCCAAATCCTGAAATGAACAAGATTTTTATGCTCTTTATATTTGGACATTGATAGACCTTTGGAATGTACATGTGTAACTATGTGGATGTAGATTTTTTATAGGCAAGTCACACGGTGGTGTTGGCATTTTTTTAATGATCACATTGAGGAATGCAGATCGTTTAAAAACTCCAAGGTTACCCCTGAGTATTAACACTTGTTAAAAATCCTTTTTTTATTCACCTTTCTTGTGGATGTTTGATTATTGATGTTTCTCACTGGATAGTGGTTTGTGTCAATTCTATTGAATTAAGGTGATTTTGGTCCTTATGTCACACCATTTTGGGGAATCCTTACATGATGGGGTGAAATATGATTGGTCTATTGTATTTTCCTTTTTCTAAGATGTGTGATGATCTTAGGGTTCTTACCTTGTAGTTGTGTTTGTTTTTATACTTTTATATAGTCAATATTTTGTAAAATGGAACTTCTATATAACAATATGAGTGAGGGGTTTCTTATTTTTTCATCGTGATCTATCATTGGGGCCAGATTATTTCTTGGGGAAAAATTTCTATCCTGGGAATGTTGTAACAAACATTTGTAGATTTTTATGTTCTTTGACCCAATCATTTTATTACCCAATAATTTATTATCTTCACGATTCTATTATAGAAACTTTTGGAGTTTAATGAATATTTGTAGGATAGTTATTAGTTTGTGCATGGTTTGAAAATGTTTTAAAAAATTGAATAGCAAAGATTGTATGGGGTCACATGGTTGGCACATAATTTGACAATGTCTTCTGCCAAACTGTGAAACACGTCTAGTGCCTCTATCAGGTTTCATTGGATTGCTCATGCTTAGGGAAAACCATGTAACTATACTTAGGAAACCCTTCGCATGATAATTGAACAAATGATAATAGTAATTTAAATCATGAAACCCCATAATCATCCCCATTATTCTCCCAATTGATCATATTATTATCCATGGAATTTTGGGAGTCATCTAGATACATTTTGGAATACCAAACCTCATATCATCCTAGATCAAAGCACCATTCGAAGAAGAGATCATCTTCCAATGACTTTTTTTTATATTTTATTATGGATCTATCATATCATATTTATTACTTCTTCCCATAATATGTAACATCCTTGAGTTTGGTGGGATCAGTTCTGAATGATATGAAATGTAGATCTATGATATCATCTCCCCTATTTCAAGATCAATCTTCTTAGATACAATGATCTCCATCGACAGTGACACATCATGGATTTGTTGATGTTGGATTCTTTAGTCTCCTAGTACTTATTTATATGATTTCATTCATCATTAAACTCAATGATTTATAAAAATTCTTAAATTTATGTTTCAAAATTTCCATAACATGTAAAATGAAATTCATCCACTTAACTCCTAAAAAATCTATTTTAACCTATTTCAAATTGAATAAAATATGGAATGAATTAAATAGATATGAATTATAATTCAATAACATTTTTAAAAAAATAATAAATTCCTTGATTGATTGGATTAATATTCAATTATCTTTTAAAAAGGTTGATTTTGTGAAATTGAGGGCTTCAGATTCAGTATTAATATTATAAAATGAACATCCATAATATGAATTATTTGAAACAAACTATTTGATTCTTTCTAAATATTATCAAATCTTTGAATTTATTAAATGTCCATAAAACCAATTTGAATAAAAAAAATCCCATTATTTGGAATTTGGTGTTCCTCTGTTATTTGAATGAAATGATTTATCAATGTGGATGGAGGTTGTAGCCACATGTTTCTAAATTTATTCAATTATTTTCAAATTATAAAAATTAATTTATATGATCTATAGAGTCCTGGAAATAAATTATTATTTTAATGTCCCATTTTGAATTTTAATGTGGATTTGTGAAAGGAAGCGATTATTAATACCCTATTAAATATTTGATTATTTAAAAAATAATTGTAATGTATTTATGATTGATTTAATGTAATTTTTTAATTTCAATGATTAGTTGTGAAATGAAGTAGGTATGGTTAATTTTAGGAATGTAGAAATTCATTAAAAGATTTTGAATAGAAAGAATTTGAAAATAGTGAAAACCCCCAACATTTTTTGAATTGGTGTTTTTTATTAAATTGATGGATATAATTTAATGATCTATCTTGGAATTAAGTTTTGAAAATGAATTGTAAAATTGAATATTGAATTGGTTTCATATATCACTTTGTGGAAATGGATTAAAATGATTTTGATAGAAACCATTGGGATTTATATTGGATAAGAACTAATGTTTTTAATTAAACTCATTATGGTTTTGATAGAGAAAATTGGAATATTTTAAATAGATAATGGGATTAATTATATTTTACAATGTTTTGAAATAATATCACATCGTTGTTTTGTATTAGAGAACATGTAGGCCTTACTTATTTAGAGAATAGTTTTGTGAAAAATTTTATTATTTAAAACATCAAAAAATGTACATCAAGACATCTCATTCCTTAGGAAATAGGGATGATTACTCTTTTCCATTGTTTCAGGTGCGTATGTACATACATTTTTGTATTCACAATGTTGGGTCCCTATATCAAGGAATGTTCAAAACTATTTTTCCATGACCATGTTGTTCGCTTTTTTATATTTTTAATTATATATAAGTTACTTTTTTAATCTATATTACTTGTATTGTGAATTTATATAAAAAATTAAATATAAAATTTCTAATTAATCCAATTTTTTAAAAGTATTCTATAATTTTAAATTCCAATCATGATTTCTTTATATGTTATTTTGAAATGAAAAAAATATTTATTTAAAATTGAACACTCATTTCTTGGTTGTTTAACCATGTAGAATCAGATTTTCCTTGATTTCTTCATTTACTATTATGATTTACCTTGACACTACTTTATTGATTCATATTCATCTTTAGATTTCATGTGTATATTCTAATCTTTTCTCGATCATCTTTCTATATGCTATAAGATGGTTTTTAAAAATTGTCAAAATAATGTTTATTTTTTATATGGTGAAATGGAATTTTTTTTAGTTTAAAATTTGAGTTTTAATGATAGAAAATATATTTTTAAACTGGTCATTATACTCATACACGTTTACTACCATTATATTATATTTAAATTAACATATAATGTAATTTCATAAAATATTTGGTGAAATCTAATTGGGAACATCAGATCACACCATGCGCTTTACTTTTGGGTTGTGTAGTAATTATTATCTTATATACAGTTTTCATGATCTGACTTTGATTGTTGTTTTTTGATTGGGATAGCAATGGTGGGTGACCTAGTACTTTTTTGGTGGTCATGCACCACAGGTTCACAAGTTTTAGTAGTTGTGTTCTGCTGTCATTTTTTATTATCTCTTTGTACTTTATAATTATGGATTGATTTAAATATCTTCCATTGTATCTTTACATTAGTCTATTATTTAAATACATTGATTATGAAATTATTCTAATAAGTTTTGGTTAATTTTAGATGCTTGTCACTGACCTTTGGAGATCAGGAATGCTAATCGGTTTTTTTCGAATCAGTTCATGTATTTATTTAGATAGTGTTCCGTGTTTGTTCAATACAAATGATAATAGGTATTGGTTTTTCTGTAAATGTAATTACATGAAATAGTAATTATTGAGTTATTTTTTTTATTCATGATAGTAAATAGATTATGAATGTGTAAGGACTCAAAAGGTAGTATGTGACTAAGTTCATGATCACCACCCCTCCATTGTGAGTCTTGATTTACCTAGGATGTTGGGTCACAAGTTTTTTCTTTTGAGTGATTTCTTTTCTAATGAAAATTTATATTTATATTCCCAATGATACTATCATTGATTTGGGGAATCTTATATGAATTTTAATACTAGAATGTAAGGATGAACAAAGTATCACCACGTTTTCACTATCTAGTAAACAGTGAGGAATCAGTGTAACTAACTTGGAAATCTAACAATTAATTGTTATGTGGTCAATATTGGGTTTACCATATCATACATCCAATCCTATGATAGTTTCAACATGGATATATACATTAAATATTCTGTTATTTCTAATAAGTGACATCACATATGTGAGTTTGGTTATATGGGTTATAGATGTGGGTTGTTACCTAATCATGTTTGATTGTTTTGAATTCCATCAATTGATATAAATTATATATTTTTTCTTAAAAAAAGTTTTGGTATGTTCTTTGAGAATTTTATTGAATTTAAAAATAGTGAGTTTTATGAATTTTTTTCTTTTGAAAACTTATTATCAAATATTATTATTCCATGTGGTAAATGAAGGCTTTGAGAAGAATTTATTTTGGAATGGATTGAAAATAATAATGGTTATCAGAATTAGAAAATGAGAATAATTTAATTAAAATCATGGACTAAATTATATGTTTTGGAAAAGGGTTTTTGAATCTATAACAGATTCATAACAAGATTTAGAATTTTTCAAGGAAATAGTATTGTTTTATTAATGGTTAAATCTTGTGCATATTGAAATCAATAAAAATTTATATTGGGTGGTGACATTTTTTGATTTATTTTGATCATTTTTTACCGTTCTTTGATGTTGGATTTGATATTCATGTGTTTCTTAATGTTTAGAAATATATCCTATTAAGGCATTCCAGAAAGATATAATGTAGGTTATATGGTCCATTCCTCAGGGTAGTTCATCACATTTTCCAGTCGTTGAATCCATTTTCAAAGACTCTGCTCCAAATTCATAACTATTGGTGGGGATAGAGACATTACAGACATTGAAACCCATCACTGAAATCAAATATTTTTATCCATATTATTATAAATTTCATGGAGGGTGTCTTTAAGAAGTGCAGTGGCTTGAAGATGTTAATGTGATCATTGATAATCTAAAGGATCCAGAATTGATGAAGTTCTTGTTTATCAACTATTAGATTGAGGTACATGGCCTAGATTAGTGGGAACTTGTGATTAACTCTAGCATGTATAAAAATTTTTCTTGAAAATAATTCTACTCATACTTCACTCAGTGGAAGTATTCTAATGAATTCAAGAAGAAGAATGTTTCATACTTATTTAGTTTTAACCAAGATTTTTTATCAGTTGATTCATACGCCAAAAAGTTATAATATTCTGTCTTTTTAAAACATAGTCATGTTGGAAATGGATTTAGTAAGGGAGATTCATTTAGATAATGTCTTCACATAAATCATGTAACCACCATGACGGTGGAATGGTTGATAAATTTTATAGAGATGCTGGAAATGGTATATTTAGCTGAAGTTGATCAAAAAACCAATAGTAATAGATAAATTCCATATTCCCAATTGAATATGGTTGTTCACCACAATAATGGAAGAGGACTACCAATGATTCTAGTTTAGAGGAACTGTTAATTATATGATGTTGTGTTCAAAATCTCCTAGAGTTTGTAAATAGTATGGCCACTTAAGTCACTTTATGAAATTATATATTATCAATGACCATAAAGGAAAATTGTATTTGGGAATAACATCTTTTGAATTCATGGTAGATGATTCTACATGATAAAAGGGATATTTCCATAGGATTCATAACGAATATTTTCAATCAATTGATTATTATTTGGTTTTCACCTTTTAAATTAAATATATTTTTAACATTGATCATGATTTTTTTTCTAATGTAAAATTTGAAACCGGTGGAGTTTTTCCATTTTATGGATTCTCTAATTTTGGAAACATATAATTTTTTTATCATTCTGATGACATATTTTGGAACCTGGTTTTGATCATTTGTGGATTGGTGATGTAATATAGGTTTCCTTATAATGATGCCTTGATTGTTTTCCTTTGTGTTCATCATTTTTTTAATTAATGGATAGATCCATTTTTTAAGGTGTTGTATAATCTCTCATGTGAGAGTGTAGTGACCTATCATGCATTGACAATGATTCATATTCACTTTCCTGTTCTAATTATATAGATGTTGGTAATTATTGTGTGTCATGTGATAGATATGGGTTTTTTTGACCAATAACAGAAGGGTGTTGGTGTTTTTGTTTTAATGACCTCATCGAAGTATGAGGCTCTATTTAAAAAATTATAGTTCTTCTTTGAGTGTTTTCCCTTCGTAGAAATGATTTTATACTCTTCAACATGCATGTTGATGAATTAATATTGATATATCTCCTAAGCGGGTGGTTTAAGTATCTTCTTTGGGTTTAATGTAAATTTTATGCTAATGATTCAACATTTAAGTTATTGTTTTTATTGATAAGAGACCTATTATATATCTCATGTATTTATATTTTTTTGAAAAGTGTGATTCACTAAGTGTTTTTATCTTGGATTTTTATGCTTTTGAATCCCTTGTGTGGGATTCTATTATGGTCCACGACAAAAGATGATGGAAGGATTTCTTCTTATGTCATCATGTTTTATCATTTAAACTCGATGCTCTCTGTGAATAAAATATCATATGGTGGGAATGTTGTATCATCTGGTTTAATATTTTTATGTTTTTGACCTAATAATTTGATAACCCAATGATTGTGTATCATTTTGGTTATTTAAAGATATTTTTTATTTTATTTTTTGATATATTATGTGAATTTTCATGGTATGTTCATGGTTCGAGAATGATTTGATAGTGTTCAGCTTGAAGAGTAGGGGTCACAATGTTGGCACACAATTTGAAAATTTGTGTAACTAAATAGTGGAACACTTCTAGTGGCTCTTTACTAAATTCATTGTTAGTTCATGGTTTGGGGAAGTTGTTTGATATAATAAGGAAACCATCCACATGATAATAAATAATATAAATATTTTAATTAAAATCCAAAAACCACATAATTGTCCCCAAAAATCTCCCACTCGATCAAAATATTATTAATATGGTTTTAGGAGCCCTCTCGAGCCATTTTGGTATCCCAAATCTCATCTCATGGAAGGTCAAAATGCCAATTTAAGTGGTGATCATCTTCTGATGAGTTCTTTACATCTTGATCATGGATCTCCCTTCTCCTCTAAATTCATTCTTCCTAATGGTGGTGAAAGCCTTGATTTTTTGGGATATATATTCATTAATGTGTTATTATAGATCTATAATATACTACATATTCTTCCAAGATAAATCTTATTTTATTCGATGATCCCCATAGAAAGTGAAACATACATTAATTTTTGCGGTTGGATTCCATATTTTTAAAGTTGGTTTTTTATTATGTTAATTTATATAAAATTAATGGATTCTAGATAATTCAGATATACATGTTTCATAATTTCAATCACAAGTTCAAATAAATTCATCCATTAAATTCATCATAAAGGCATATTTGACCAATTTCACAATAAATTAGATATGTAATGAATAAAATGGTTTTTGAATTTGATTTCTCTAACCTTTTTGTGAATTTATAAATGCCATGTTTGTTTGTTTTAATTTTCAATGATCTCTTTAATGGATGTTTTGGTGAAATTTAGGTCTCTATCAAGGGTTTTGATTTTTAAAATGAACATCCATGAATTCAATTAATTGTATTGAACTATTTTATGATTTCAGAAAAATTCAAATTATTTATTTTTTAAAATAATAAATAAATCAAATGAATGATGTTTACCTTTTTTTAAAATTATTGTTCTTTGGTTATTTTAAATAAATTATTTTCCATCATGGAATGTGGGTGTAAACCCATGTATTTATATTTATTGAATCCTTTTTAAATTTAAATAATTTAAATGTTTTAGGCATTCTCAGAAATAAATGATTGTTTTAAAGGACCATTTAGTACATTAATGATGATTTTTTAAAATATGAAGTTATTATTAACCTGTTAAATAACCTGAGGTTTAATAAAATTATAATGAATTGATTATTATTTTAATGGAATGTTTTTAATATTAATGAGGAATTGTCAATAGAAGTGAGTATGGTTACCCTTTTTAAATATTTATGGTTATAAAATATTTTGTATTGAAATTTGATGGATGTTTTTGAAAACCCCCAATTCTATTAAAATGCGGATTTGTTATGAAATTGATGTAATTTTTTTATAATTATATTGAGTAATTTAATTATGAAATTGGACTCAGAAATTTAATGAGGAATAAATTTCAAATCTATTTTTGTGGAAATTGTTTAAATTTATTTTCATACAAACCAATAGGTTTTATCACGGTGAAAAGTAATTATTTTGATTAAGAACCCATTATTATTTTTAATGAGAAAAATACCCCCTTTGAAATAGAAAATATGATTAATTTTTTTTAAATGTCTTGAAATAAATTAAAAATTCTTGTTTGGTATTAGATCGCATATAAGCCTTAATAAGATCGTGAGTTATTTTTGGTGAAATGTTATGATTTAAGATGTTCTAAAACATCATATCAACACATCCCATTCCTTTGTTGATTATGATGATTCCTCTTAGCCTTGGATTAAGAGACGTATGTATATAATTTTTACTCTTCACAATGATGGGTCTGTATACCCTGGAACTATGAAGCCTATTTGGAACATAACCATGTTTCATAATTATTTTATATTGACTGTTTGTATATATATTATAATGTTTGGAAACAAATTTTCTTTCCTACTGAATATATATAAAATGTTTTAAATAAAATGATTTATTTATCCATTTATTTTGATATATTCCATAATTTGATATATAATGAAGGGTTTTTTTAATTATGATTTTGAAATGAAAACAATTTTTTAATGTTGAATATTATTAGGTTTTTTCATATACCATCTAGAATAAATGATTCCATGTTTGGTTCATTTATTATTATTAGGCATCACAAAAATATTGTATTAATTCAAATTTTTCGTTACATTAGTAGTACATATTCTATTATTTTCATGATGAATTATTTTATATTCTAAAATTTCTTTCAATGATTTCCAAAAAAAATTATTAGTTTTTAAATGGTGAAATTTGATGTATTGCAGGTTTAGTTTAATTAATAAATTTTAATGTTTAGAAGACTATTTATAATTTAATCCATATAATCATCAAATTTTAGTCCTATTATGGTATAATTGAATTACCATGTGATGTAACTACATATAATGTTTGGTGGAATCGTATCATGCTCTTTAGAACGCACCCTGCTTGTACCATTTCATGTTTGTTGCAATTTTTTTCTCATAGATGGTGGGTGTTATTTCACCATATATTGTGGGTTCATTCTTGGGAGACCATGGGTGGATGAAATGGGACATGGAAGGTGTCCTTGGACTAACAATAGTTGGTTTTAGTAGTTCTGTTCCACTTTTAGTTTTCTTAGTGTCTCATTGTAATATATATAAACAAATTAATCTATATATATGGTGATGTTTCTATATTTTTCACATTTAATTATATACATTGGGGAGAAACCATTCCCAATGTATTTTTATTTCCCAAACACTTTTATTTGGTCTGTGTATATTGGGAATGCACAATGGGTTAGTGTTGAATTATCTCGAGTATTGGGTTAGATCATATTTTGGGTTTTATCGTCACAACCATCTTTGAATATTCCCCTATTGAACCGAATATTTATAATTATAAAATTATAAAAATATATTAGGATTATTTAATGAGGAAAATTGAATAATTAAATTATTTAATATTTTTATATCATGATTATAAGGATAGATAATTGGATTGTAATTGGATAACAAAATAATTACCCCTACCAATTTGTGAATGGGTAAAAATAACCATGTATTTCAAAAATAGATTCCTGAGAAATTGATGAAACTAATATTTTTCACACAATTAATAACGTATTTATTTTTAAATGAACCCTCGTAGTTTTATTTAAAATGAAATTGTAACATTTTTAAGTTTTTTCATTATTTTGAGCCAAAATGAAAAAATGTACTGATTCTACAATTTGAATAGATTTTTATAACATGGGTATTTTGGAAAATTATGATAAAATATATTTCCAACATTTGTGATTCAAATGTTTTTATCCGTTATTTTATTTCCTACAACATGTTCTTCAAAACCAGGGTCTTATTAATGATTCTAGAGGCCCCGAAAAATCAATGAAGTTGATGATTTTTCCGGGCAGACTACATGGACCCCACCACCATACCAGAAACCCAATTCAGTCTAAAAACCTATAAATTAATTGATTCCACTTTTAAATGCACGAGTAATTAATTATGTGTTCAAAAAATAAATTTCATGGAGATTGGAATTCATTAAGGGGTTCATTGAATGACATATTTTTGGAAGAACCTTCTTGGAACCTGTATCTAGAAAAGGTAACATCCAATGAAAAATTCATGACTCCTTCGAAGCGCGTCCAAGAAATCTTAAATTTGGATTTCAAACAAAGGAGACTTTATGGAAAAACATTTAAGAATAATTCTAACACCAATTCTATAATTTAATGGCACATCCTGGCAGAATCTCTCGGATGAATTTTTTTAATCTATATTCATCAACCCTTCTCCCAATAAATATTGTCCCTTATACCATTTTAGTATATTTCCATTTTAAGGTGCTTAGGCTGAGTTGTATTATTTTTATTGTTCTATATATTTTCCTCTATACCTTAGTTTATTCTGCTACTTCATATCTCACTTCATCCATTTTATTTATTAAATGTGGTGTCCCGCCATTATTCCCCTCTCAACTCCATTAAAATGGAGAACTAAAATAAGCTATTTCTCAAGGGAGGGAAAGGTGGATCTATTATGTTTTAATATTCATTAATTTCTAACCTCATTATTCAAAACAGTGAATTTTTTTGATTGGTAAATTGATTATGTGAGTGATCGCCTCATTTTCACTATCGTTCGAATTCTTCTTCATGTTTATCAATTTCCTTCCCTTCATTATTTTTTTCATGCATATGGTGGATCAGTTAATTGATTGTTATTGTGATCAAATAGGTATCCTAGTTTTCTTAAGGAAGATAATTACCTTGTATGTGGAGGTCTCGGTATGGGGTAATGATAATTCCAACGAAAATGTGTAGTGTGACAGGTCATGATCACTACATTGAATTGGATATTGATAATTATTTTAAACAATTATTTCGTCCACTATTAAGACCCATAAACAGTTTCATCCATTCATTATTATAACATAATTTTGTGTTTTAATTACATTATTAAATATAATATTTATATTTAACGCATAGTTTCTAAACCCACTATATATATTTTATTTGTTAGATTTATATTAGTTAAATAATAATAGTGGAAATGGAACGACTATGTGTTATAAGCGGCCTCCTCGAGATCAACCCTACCTTGTGACACTATAGTAAACTCATATGAGAATAATAATTTAATTGGATAGGGTAATGTGACTGAAATTAGCTACAATCAATTTGGTGTCGTTTATGTGGATCCCTAGTACATTCACATGATTTTTTTAATTAATAACAAAAAAATTCAAAATTTCAATAAAAAAATAAAAATAATAATATAAACAATATCTTTTTTACATATCATTCATTCTGTCAGTAAATATGGATTTTAATGTAAATTTTTGTTTCATTTCGCATATGGATAAATTTTTTGGTTAGCCAAGTAGGGAAGAAACATTGAAGATTCAAATGCTTGACAACAACACATAAATTGAATGAAAATGCATTGATAATTAAAAAGAATTATGGAATGATTTAAGATGAATGCTAGATGATAATATCATTGGTCACCCAAGTTGAAGATTAAAATTTCTTATTGATTGAAATACATCATAGACAAGATGGAGAGAGTGAAAATATTTTTCCACCTAATTTTGAAGATAAAATTGGCGAGTTTGATGATAAACATGAAAATCTATTTCCCTCTAAAAAAATTTATTCACTGCTACCCCGCTTCAGAAAAACTAATATGAAGCTGAAATTTATGAGGGATTATTAATTTATGATAAATGATTTCATATAAATATCATTAATTCTGAATTTTAATCTAATATCACTTATTCAAACTTTGTAGATTTTGCACCACTATTGTAGGCTCAGTATAAAGAATAATAATTTCCCAATTTTTACTTGAAAATAGTGGTTCATATCGAGTTGTACACTAGTAAAAATGAGGATGATGTTAAAATTTAATCAATTAATGGAGAATAAATTGATGATCCTAACCCATCGGAGAATCCACTTCCTATTCAACTACCTATGCCCCTAGTGGACACCACTCCTCCAATAGATGAAAATAGGGAGAACCCCTATATCCTTTTCCCTCCCGATTTTAATCTCTAATTATATTTTTTTATCTCTTATAGATGTTGTAGAAATTATTAATTTCATTGGGGGAACAATATCTTGGAATCTACTGATGGATGCCGGGAAAAATAAAATTTAGTGGTTTCTAAGAATGAAAATCCATCAACCTTCAGATTGGGGTTAACCTGCTGAAACAACCTGACTAGGTGTAGTAAAAACCAAGAAAATTTTTAGAGGTAAAACAAAGCATTGTCTCTTTTTTCCCTTTGTATTTTTTCATTATTTTTCGAATTTTTTTCTTTATTTTTTTCTTTGAATGAATAAGTGGTAGAATCTAGGTTCTAATCTCAATGTTTCCTAAAAAAATAAATTGAGGTTGTATTTTTCCAACACTTTAGTTTTTATGATCTTATTTATATTTTTGTCATCTAAAATTAAGGGTATTGAGATTTATGTGATGAGGGTGTTTTAACCTACTTAGTTTATTTTAATTTTCTTTTTATTCTTCATTTTTTAAGAACCATGATGTTTAATGAATATTTTGATCACATTTCATATATTAATTTATTTTGAGAAAAATTAAATGATATTTGAAAAAATGTACTTTAAATCATTATTAACGTGAAAATATTTTTCATTGAAATGGATTTTCAATCATTTTTATGAGTTAACTGATTTTGGAATCCATGACCATGAATCACTGACTGAAAATATATTCAACATATTATGAGGTATTCTAAACAAATTTTACATATTTATTATAATACCCAAAAATTCATGAGGGAAACATGGATTTTGTGTGAGAACTATAACATGTGATGTTTTCTCTATCAAAGATTATATTTATATGGAATTTTTTAATATTATTGAGGAACTACATTGGCAATCCATATATTATCCTGAGACCAAACTTAACAAATATCCTTTGTTATCCCTTAGAATTTATGAATTTCCTTATAGGTTTTTGCCACATTTAAATATAATTTATCCGTACATACCCATACTCTTAGTATTTTTTCATGGATAGTTAAAATTTGAGTGTGGGGGAAGGGACTTTCGTGTGTGTTCATTGGGATGTATTTCATTGAGGGGTGGTGTGAGGTTTGGGTCATCATTTTGGGAAATGGAGAATGAAATATTTTTTCATCAGTCATAATTTATTTATTCTTAATATCGGTCCTTCAGTTCTCTTTAAAATTATAAAAAAAATTGTGTCTTTCTGGACCATTAAAAAATATAAAAAAAGAAAATAATGTTGGGACATTCTACATCATTACAAATAAAGAAAAATAAAAAATTGGTAGAATATGAATGATATAATTCAATATTATATTTTATTTATTCATGTTATATACAAAAAAAATGTTTTTTTATTGTGTTTCAGAATCTCAAGAGGTATTGAGTGAGTAATTTTATGTGTTTTCACTTGATTGTTCATGAATTTTACTTAAGAGTCAAAACTCCTCTTTCTATCCTTGAATTTTTAATTCTTTTACCAACCAACCCAAATCCACATTTATATTTGGACCATTAAGGAACTATATCATGGTTCATAATATTTTAATGTTTCACGTTGTAGAGAAATGATAATTGTCACAATACTATGGTGACAGATGCAATATCCAACCATGAGCATAACTCCATAATTAATACCTCTTTAGTATATAGTGACATAAAATTTAATTTGAGGTAGGATGTTATTGGGAAATGGATGGAATAATGAAGTAGAAAAAATTTATGCTTTTGGAATGAAATGGAAATTAAATTGTTTTTCACTTAAGATTCATGAAAAAATTCTGTTTTTGATTAAATCATTGATGGTTTCACATTTTTGATTATCGTGTGAATTTTGATTTGAATATATCATAATTCCATAGGAGTGTAATGATAATGTTTGGGGTATTGATGAATTTAATATTTTCACATTTTTTATACTAGAAGTAAATTTTTACGAACACACCATAGTTTTATTTAATAGGCAAATGTTACATTTTTAGGTTT
The DNA here is from genome assembly GCA_963277665.1 of Viscum album. Classification (NCBI taxonomy): domain Eukaryota; kingdom Viridiplantae; phylum Streptophyta; class Magnoliopsida; order Santalales; family Viscaceae; genus Viscum; species Viscum album. Next base: position 1,509,363,949 of record OY728127.1, on the reverse strand, counting down.
TTGTGTTATTTTGAACCTAAATGCAAAAATGACCTAATTTTTCAATTTTAACAGGTTTTTATCACATGGGTATTTTTTTCTTTTCTCATAAAATATATTTCCAAATTATGTGAATTAATTTTTTTTGAACCCTTATTTTATTTCCTTCTAAATTTTATTCAGGACCCTAGTCTAATTAATGAATCTAGAGGCCCAAACAAATCAATATATTTGATGATTTTTCATGGCGGACAACGTGGACGCCACCTCCATAACAGAAACCCATGTCAGTCTACAAAGCTCCAAATTGGGTGATTCTAGTTATAAGTGCATTATTACTAAATGGTGAGTTCATGAAAAAAAATTCATGGAGTCTGGAATCAATTATGTGGGCCATTGAATGACATATTGTTGAAGGAACCTTCCCAGAACCTGAATCCTGAAAATGTAACTGCCAATGAAAAATTAATAATACCATCTAGGCTTGTCCATGAAAGCATAAATTTGGAGTTCAAACAGAGGAGACATTATGAAACAACATTGGAGAAGTCACCTATTAAAAATTAAGTCACATTATGGCACATCCATGTATAAAAATTTGAATTAAATGTTTTGAGAGTGAATTCTTCACAACTTATCCCTATAAATATGTGTCCTTCTCCAATTTTATGATATATCTATTTTTAGGTATTGAGGCTATGTTTTATAATTTTAATTGTACTTTATATTTTTTAATATAAATTAGTTTATTCTTTTTCTTCATATCTATCTTCTCCAATTTTATTTATTTTATGTGTTTTCCTCCAATGATCCCTTCTAAAATAGATTAATATTAGTGAACTAAAATATGAAATTATTGGAGTGGGGAAAGGGATTACTGATTGAGTTTTTAAATTTATTGATTTCTAACCTCCTTATTCAATTTTATGAATTTAGGTTATTTTTAAATTTATTGTGTGGGAAGTGGACTCATTTTTACTATTATCTGAATTCTGTTTATTTTTTAACATTTTCCTTCCTTTCATTATATTTGTCATACATACGATGGAGCATGTATTTGATTGTGATGTATAAACAAGAGTTATCCTAGTTGTCTTATGGAAGAGAATTACCCTGTATGTAAAGGTCTCGGTATGGGTAATGACATTTCAAATGAAAATTTGTAGTGTCACTGGTCTTGATCACTACCTTGAATTGAATATTGATAATTCTTTTAAACAATGATTCCTACCACCATAAACTATGTGGAATAATTACCTCCTTTATTTAGTAAAACATAATTTTGAGTTTTCATTGCATTATAATTGATAATAATTATATTTGTAGTATAATTTTAAATCCCCCCATATATATTATATTTGAAGGTTTTATATTAGTTAAATAATAATAGTGATAATAAAAAGACTATGTGTTGCAAGCAGCCTCCTTGATATCGACCCTATATTGTTCCACAATGGTTCACTATTAGGAGAATAAGAATTTAATTTATTAGGTTAAAGAGATTGAAATCTGCAACCATCATCTATGATAATGTTAGGTTTTAATTTTAGGTAAATTTTATCACCATAAAATTTCATCACATTTTATTACTATAAAATAAGTTTTTTAACCAGATAAAATCAACAAATATATATAAAGGTCTGTTTAAATTTAATATAGAGTACCTATAACTAATTTATTTTCTGTGACACAAAATTTTCCTCAAGATTCATGGGGAAGTATTCAAAAATCAGTAATTATAGATCTACAATTCTTCACCGCATATCACCATCAGATATATTGTATGTTTGAAATGACCATTAAATCTGTATATAGTATATTAATACCCTATTTGAGTAATTCCAAGGATTTATGGATCAACCCAACCCGAGGATGAGTAATTATATAAAAAAAATTCTATTCATGTCTTCCAATGTCAATATATAAGGTTGTATATGGGAATATGTGTGGGAATATAACATGTCATGATGAATTAGGGGAGGGGAATCTGGTAGTAAGTGATCTTATAAAATAAATTGTAGAGAAGGATCAAATAATTAATATACTAATTAATGTGATGAAAAAATTCAAGAATAATTATTTATAACCATTTATATGATTTTTAGTTTGAAGATATTGATAATGAATTTTTATGGATATATCTATGGATGTGGATTTTGAGATTTTATATGATTGGGAAGGGAAGACCTATATTGAATTGTATCATTGAGATTCATGATCATTTCTTGATTTTATATTATCTCTTATCACTTCCATCTAAAATCTCATATGTAAAATAAGATTTACATTGTTAAATTTTTAGTAAATACATTATATTACCTTCACATTAAATATGCCAAGAATCTATGCAATTGGAACATGATCTATCATTGGTGGAACAAACAATGAACAACTTTTATTGAAGATAATTTTTTAGAATTTGACCACATGTATAGTGAATGTTATAATGAAATATTATAAGTTTTTAGAATATTATTGGGAACATGACATTGTAATAAGATGGAAGTACCCTCACCTTTTTTCTATAATGTAATGGAATTTTGAGGTTAATATTCATTTCATGGGGGTATAATGTAACATCCTAAAATTTTTGGTATATAATTATCTATAAGAACATTCTATGAAATGAATTGATTATATCCCATGACACGATAATCTAATAATTTCTATAATATATTAATAGTAAAATTATTTAATTGAGATTTTATTACATTTTCATTAAATTGGTTTACATAAATGGAGAAAATTGAATAATAAATTTATTTTGAAGCAGAAGATATGGAAAAATTATATACATGTATTCTTATAATATTCATATGTATGATCATGGAATGTATTTAGTGTTTCTATTATTTTTATCATACTAATCCCAAATATAAATTCAACAGGTATGGATTTATAAAAAACCTATGCTGGTGAATTTCAAGCTCAAGGAAGACAATACAAGAACCATGAAAGCTAAACTACCACCCATGATTTCTAAAACATCTTATCTGATATTTTTTTCATATGAATAATTTAAAATGGTTATTGTATGTATAAGATACTATTATATAAATAACAAATTATTGACTTAATAAATGATATATTTCATTATGGAATATTACATGATTTATTTTATGATCTTTAGAAATTATTTTTCCTCGTTATCTGTCATTATAATAAGATTATTTTCAGAACATTATGAGTTAAAATATGAAAAAATAAATTCAATTTTAAATACATCATTACAATATATACTATAGGATTATAATTTTTTATTTTCTATAAATTATGATATTTTTGGTGAGTAATACAATTATTACTTTTACTAGGTATATCATACATACAATGAAGTTAATATTTACCACTTATAAAAATATAATTTATTAATATCGTGTTCTTGATTCTAAATTTTATAATAAATATTATGTGATATGGTCATCTAAATATTGGGATATATAAATAATTTATCATTGTATAACACAACTACAAAAGGAACATATGGCGACACATATATAGAATTTTGTTTCAAAACCATTGAAATTTTGAATCCTACTTCAATGGTACGCAAAAAACGATGAACTTAGAATACATTTGGTTACCATATTTCCGTGGAATATTTTAACCATCACTGTAGGCCCAACTACAACCATGATTTTTAAAACCGTTGTAGTAGAGAACCATGTGGGATTTATAAGAAGAAAAAAAATTTCAAGGGTAGATGGGGGGAAGGCACATTTCCAAGGATTAAAAATAACCTTAGGGGTATATTTTAATATTTAAACATTTGTAAAAATACATGGTAATAGAATTATAGTGACTGTCCATATCTAAAACAAGAGAAAATATGGTTTTAGAAATTCATATTTTAATGTTTTATTAAAATAGTTTCTGTAGATATTATAGTTAAATGATTTTATGACACCCTATTAGTAAAAAAACATTGAATTAAAAATGGCTATAGTTAATAAAAACAATGTCATTATTCCTGTTTACGTCCATAGTTTCACAAATGTTTAGAAATTTGCTTAAATTTGGATTTAATTAATTAATTTATTAATATATATAAAATATTAAATAAAAAATATAATATAATTTTTATAAGTATATATATAATTATATAAAAATATTAATTGATAATAGTTAATTGTTATGTGGAAAAGTCATGTCACTATGTATGAAGGGGGTGTTGGATATAAACATGCCATTGTCTATTAAATTAATATGGATACATAATTTATAAAGATTATATATAAAAAATAAATAAATATTATTTTATTTGTTTACATATATAATAATTTATAAATATAAAAACATAACTGATCATTGATATTTTTTATTAGGTTAGTGTTTTGATTGTATATGGAAGGTGATCAAAACACTCCACCATGAATTTCATATCCTATGACCAAAAAAATTTAGACAGTGGGAATATTTGTAATCATAACGAATTATATTCATTAACTGAGGTGCTATCAATCTTTTGTAAACATTTGTAATAAAATTGAACAAATCATCCAATGTGAAACGAAATTTTCAATATCCCTCATGACCATCAAAATTGATATATTATGTTCACAGTTTAATACTATTTTGTTGATTGACCTTAGGTCATGGGAAATAGATTCCACAGTTAATCTAAAATGTGTACATAAAAACTATGTATTTTAGTCAAATATTTAAATTTTAAACATTTTGAATAGCCTCTGTTTCCAATTGTCTATATTTGTTAAAATAGTACAAGTTAAAAGTGATTGAAATAAGGGTTAGTCAAAGGGATATGGAAATAATAATAAAAATTAAAATTGTATTTTTCGATTATACATCATCCCAACACCATATAATATTAAAGACATATCTTATATGGAAACACATTCTCATTAAAATGTCTTTATTTTCTTATTATAATACATATATAGTAGATTTTTACTCCTCACACATGTAAAAAGATCTCTTTACACCGAATGATCTACTCATACATTGAGAAAATTATCTTTTCCATGATCTACACAGATTAATTCTATTAACACTTATCCATGTCGTAGAGGTTATATACTCACCAAAAGTCCAAACTATGAATGCTTGAGGTGATATAAAAGGATAATATCCAATGAATGGGTATTAGTTTCGGCCATGTGATTTCTTGATTTATTTATTATATAAATCCCTTAAATATTATATAACCATAGTGTGATAATTAAACTAGTATCATTAGTATATATAAATTCATTTATTTTGATGGGAAACCCATTTTCCATATCCCCTCAATCCATGGAAAATGAAAACGTTGTCTATATGTACAATCTGATTAGCACCGCTAAGAAAAAATGTTTTTAATTTATCATTATTACCACCCATAATTGGTTATAATGATTTGGTTTTCAAAAAAATAGGATATATGAAATAATTTTCGTTCTATAAATATAAATCATAATTTACAATCTATGTAATTTATAAAATGAATAATGAAAACATCAAACATCTTTGCATTAATACCCCGATCTAAAAAAATGATGTATATGATTTTTCTTCACAAAACATGGGTTTATATAAAAATCAATTTACCAAAAACATACAATAAATTTTCCTTCTGATTCTTGCATCATATATCCAAGTCCACTAAGACTCATTTCATATTTTTAATCAAATATTTTAAGATATATAGAACTATGAAAATATTATTTTACACTAATTATAAATTAATTACAAATTTCTACTAATATATGAATGATTAATGAAATCGATAAATCTTTTTATGCCAATGAAGACATCAAATAAAATTTAGTGTAATTTTCAGAACCAATACTAGCATCTCAGGAGATAAAAAATAATATAAATATGAAATTTATTATTATAAATATAGTAGAAAATTAAAATATAAATGAAAATTTTTCTCATTACGTAATTTAATAAAAATAATTTGATTATTCAAAAAAATAGATGGAATAACTAAGTGAGTCAAGTTATGATGAAATGGGTTTGTCACTCATTTTTTTCCTCTTCCAAAAATTACTATCCTTGGCTAATAAATTTCAAGTTACTTTTATTATTATATTAACTTATATTTATATATAAAATTTTAGTTTCTATAATTTAGGACTTTTATTTATATTTTTTTTATTTTTATCATATATAAATATAAGTATGTTTTCATCTACTCCATCCTAAGAATATCACCATTTTTTAATTACACTATTTATTCAATGTCTATATATAGATTCCATTAAATGTTATTCATTAAATAATAGAAACACGAAACATGTTTCATCTTTTCTAATATTAATATTCACATTCATCTACATTAGATAGTGGATTTTTTCACTATTTAGAGAATGGGTGTATCTATAAGGTGTATTAAAATAATAAATAAATTTCTATTTCATTCTAGAATTATAATAAAACATTCTATAAAATTATTATTTAATTTCAGTTAAACCCAATATTTATCTATTTTTCATTCTTGTATGATTAGGGTTCCCAGTTTCACCATTTCACCTATTTAATTAATTTTGTAATACGACTTCAAAAATAGTTTTTCTACATCTATGATGTGAAATATATTTGTAATTATTTCCTAAAATATTCATCAACCATCATCTCAAACATTAGAATATCCGTATACATTGAATTAATGTTAAATATAATCCATTATGTTATCTTATAATTCTTTTGGAAGAATGAACTTATAGTAAATACTGATATAGTCATGATTTCATGTAATGTGATACCATTTTTAAATGATATGAAACACTTTTTTCATTTCACGAATATATTCGGATAATATTATTGATTAATTTGATGGGTTTTCATAAGTACGGTTGGTAATCATGGGATGGATTAGAACATATACCAACCACTAATTAATTGGATATTGTTTTATATCTTATTAGTTGGTAATGATGCTTGGAAAGTATTGGGAATGTTCAATGTTTAATTTTTTGGCATGATTGGGTTTTCACACATCATAATATATTTACATGATAGGTATTATTCAAAATTTAATTAATTGGAATGATTGGGTTTCCTCTCAACGTTATGATTTCAAATTCATAGACTTATGTGCTTTTTTATGTTATTCTGGTAAATTAATAACTACATTTGGAGCAATTTTTTTTTAACTGTGGTTAAAATATATGATAATTCATTTTTCATTGGTTTCTAAAAACCACTCCATTTGCGATGTTGGCAAATATATTATGATTATTTTAAAAATTTATCACGAAATGATTTCGTAGTGGTTTCAAAAGAATCTTAGAAACATTATTTTATAGTTCCTTTTTTACTTTCAATTTTATATTTTTTAACTATTTATATAACATGCAATGACTTATATATTATTATTATTTATTTTTATTTAATTATTATTAATTTATATTATCATGATATGTAAAATATATTTCTACATTTAATAATTTTTTTTCAAAAATTTTATTATTTTAATCGTAATATTAATTATATATTATGTATTATTTATCAGTTGTAATATAATATATGTAACTTATTATTTACATTTAATAATAAAATATTTATATTTTATAATTTTAATTTTAATATATATATATATATATATGTATTTTATAATTTTAGTATATATATATAATAGTCCCTATTTTATTTTTTATATTCCATAGATTATTATTTGTTATTTCAAATTTTCATTTGTTCTTTATATTTTATAATTAATCATTTGATGTTTTTGTTTTATAGTTTATATTTTATATTTCAATTATTATATATTTTTATTTATTCTATTTACATATAATTTATTTTTTGTAATTTATATTTTATTATTTTCAATTCATGATATATAATTTGTTAATTGTATTTTAAAAATATTAAAATTTATTATTTTTATTTGAATTATTTTATTTACATTATGAGATTTTTTATTGATGTGTAATTTGTTTGTAATCATTATTTATATTTTATTGTTTTAATTGTTTTATTTATATTAAAATATTTCACATTTATATTTGATGACTGTATTAATAATTTATATATTAATAGTTCATATATAAATTTTTGCACTAATACATTATTTATTTACGTTGTAATGTTTCTAATATATATTTTATTAATTTATAGTAAGATTTTTAGAATTATTACTTATTAGAAAAATATTATTGATTATAATTTTCTATTTATATTTAATTATTTATTTATATTTAACAAAATATATATATTATTATTTATAACTATTTGTATTGAATATGGACAACAATAATGATGTGTTTCTCATTGGGATTTCATATTTTGGTAGTTTTTTGTGTTAGGTCTCCTATCATTATCGGTGGAGATCTGATGAGGTTTCCCACTACCAGTGTGGAGGCCTTCCACATATTATACTGGTCTTGAGTGGGTAAGACCAAGTGAAGGATGGTTCCTTAGGTGTCCAAGATTTCAGTGACTATGATGATAGTTGATGGAAAGTCAATGAAAGCTTTTATTCATTGGTATGTTTGAATCTTTGGGTGGGCCCATATGATTGGAGAAAACATCAAGTGATATTCTATTACGTTACGACATCCATGATATCTTTGATGATGGGTGATAATTGTAAGGGTGACATCGCATCGACTGGTTCAATTGATAGAAGAGATGGTCATGGTGGAATCAATGTAGGGAATGTAAAAATTCTTAAATGGGAAATGGGAGCCCCCGCTCATAGGGGAATGGTCAATAGGAGCAACTTAATAGCTTCCAAAAAATGGTGGTGTGCATGAGGCCCTCACGGGTTCACTATTACTAAATAGTCATTTAAAATATCATGAAAAAGACGTCCTCCTTATTAATAAATCATTATTATTATAAATTCCATAAATGGGGTCATTTTAATCAATAATTAAAATGAACAGATTAAACCCCTTTTTATCAGTGCTAATAAAGGACTCTAAAATGGAAATTTTATCAATGATTTTCATTGATGTTGGTAAAATCATCCTTTATGAACACTAAAAAAAGACCTGGTAAAAGTCAAAAAAACATTATTTTTTTATAAATAAATGTGATAATATGTAAGGGAGGCCACCCAAATTTTTCTCAAGGCTAGAATCCCACCATACCATTTTATGAGTAATCTTCTAGACTTATTTTGGCCCATTATCCTCGCATGATCTCTTCTCTCTCATGCCCCCAACCATGTCTCTATCATTATGGATTAAAACATGAGACCCCACACTTTTGTGTCTTTATGATTAACAGTTTTATATGTTTCATTTTCTTTATTTTATATCATATCTATATATATAGTTTTGTTATTCATCCTTTTATTTGTTCGTCTATTAATATCTATTTATATGACTAATATTTAATACATGTGTAAATTTTAATTTTCTGTTTTTCTGTTTATAAATAAATAAATACACACATATATACAAAATAAATACATATATAGATACATAGATATATAGATATATATATATATATTATACAACTGTGTATAAATATTATTATACAGATATATATATATATATATTAATGATATTTATATGCATATATTACTATATATTTATAATATTTATATATATATTATTCTTAATATAAACATGCATAAAAAATATATTTATATATATACATGCAATATACAAATATTTTATAGGTATATAAATTTTCAAAGTTTTCATAAATTAAAATTTATATAAATATTTTCTGTAATGGTTTATATATTTATATCAAATGTTTATATATAAACACACAGACACACATATATATAAATATATATTAGACTAGAATATTATGTTTAATTATATAAAAATATGTTTTAATGTGTACATGTATATTTATAAATATAATTAAAATATAGAAATGATGACATTTGAATTTCATAATTTTAATAATTGTTGAGGCCTTGAAAATATTTTGAGTCACCACTAAAAAATCATTATAAGACTCCCTAAAATACGAATGAGATTCTATCAAATGTTAAAAAATAGGGGGACCATACAGAAAAATCACCATCTATGGACTTATGGTTCTTTTGTGACCTCTAAATATGATTTATGGGGTTTTACATATAATTGTTTCTTTGATACATTCTTAAGCACAGATTAAAAATATACTAGGATTTTTTTAATATAGTTTTTTTTATTAATATTCTAAATGAATATTTTTAGGGGTGCTGATGATCTACAAAATTGTATTAATGATAAGATGAAAATTTATGGAAACCACATTATTATTGGATGAAAACAATAAATAGGTTCCCTATGTTGAGATAATGATGTTGTGATAATGAGATAATGGACGTTAATAATGAAAATATGATATAGTTGATTACTATGAAAATAGTAAATTATTTTTGGACATATGGTTTTATGTTATCATTGATAGAGTTTACAATAATATTTGATTTAAGTAATTTAATAAATAATTTATTCTTTTATTCAAGGATTGAGTAATTATGAATTTTATCATTATGGTTTTAGGGTAATTCATTTTTATTATCACATTTTAGGAAAATACACCATCAATTAATTCACATATTAATTATGTGACACTAATAGAAACTTTAGGTTTTTTGGGTTATAAAAGACATGTTGATTTGGAAATTTAGTGACCTTCATTTTAAATTTAATATATTTTAATATTAATTAGGAATAAGGGAATGTTATGTTGAATTAAATATATTATGATTAACATTGTATTTTTATAGTATAAAATGTTCTAATAATTATATTTTTGATAATAACAACAGAAATGTCGAAGGGATTGTCCTTATTTTATAGATATTGTCATCAACTAGTTAGCTTAGAATACAAAATTCCGCCTCATTACGAAATATAATAGATTATGAGCATGATTATTGAATCCAAACCGATAGATTATATTCTTTTATTTAAATGGTATTAAGTCATGAATGTATATATTCTTATAAAAATTTCCCTATATATTAAAAATTATTATCTAATAAAATTTTATCATATCACCATTATATTTTTGATAATATTGAACTTTTCACATTTCATTGTTTAATGGTTTTTTGGTTTATGATTTTTCATTATAATTTCCTTTTTATGATTAATGATCAATATCAATATCAATCATTATTTGATGATTTTTTTATTCTTCCATGTCCATTTTATCAAATCCCACCTATTTTTTCTAATAAGCAAACTCAATATTTGCAATTTAATATTTCCATCACACAACCGTTTTTATATTTTCAATATATATTTTTGTTAACCTGTTTTACAATATCGGTTTCCCAAAAATGGATTTTCAAATGTTAAAAACTTTTTTAAAGAACAAAAGCTATAATTTTAAGGGTGAAATTTTTATTACGGTGGTAAAATATTATAAAATCATTTATGAGTAATCATTTTTAAAAAATAATTTTTTATATTTTGACTCACAGACACCAAAGATCAAATATTTTATTACATGAAATAGACAGTTCAAATTCTATTACGTGGAACATTGATTTCATATTTTATTACATGAATCAACGAACATTAATGAAATGTATAATACTATTAAAATATTATTATTTATTATTATAGTTATCCCATATCCATTTTAATTTTTGGAATTAATAAAACAAAATATATTATGAAAATAATTTATTTATATATGTATATATATTGAATTATTTTTTGGCAAGTTAACTAGAAATTAAAAAAAATAGAAAAAAATTAAAATAATTTTTATAAAAACTACTTTAAGGAGAAAATAATTGTTTTTCAAAAAAAATATAGAAAACCCCTTGACATGAACGTTTTAATGAAATTTAAAAATTATATATACAATTATCATTTTATCACCCATATTATGTGTCTAATAGTAATGATATAAGAATATATCGAAATTTACTCTAAAATTTTATTATTCTAAAAAGTTTTTTAATATTATTTTTTACATTTATTTTAATATTCAATTATGATAATTTCTGAAAATTTATTTAAATTCAAATAACTAATATTTTAATAGAAATTTTACAATTATCATTTTTTTTCTTCTATAGATTTATGAAAATACAAATTTTTATTGAATAATTATTTGTATTATGTTTTATTAGAAAATATCCTTTCTATTCAAATAATTTTAAATGAATTTTTATTTTAATATGATTTTAAAAGTAAAATTTGTTCCATTATATATATATATAATAAAAAAATTATTTAAAATTAATCAATATAATAATGATGTCTGTTTTATGAAATCTTTTTATTTTGTGAAAATTTTCTCTATGGAAAATTGCTTTTTCATCTCGTATGGAATATTATCTGGAATTTAAATTTTTTAATTATAAGAATTTATTATGGAGAATTATATTCAATATTTTTATTGAGAATAATTTATATTATATAATATTTTTAAAATAATTTTTTACCATTATTAATAATAAAAACTATAAAAATTAAGTACACCGATTTATATGAAAATGGTATTTCCAAGGCATAAACGAAAAATATAAGTATAAAAAATTACTACAATGTTGTCCAAAATCCATTTTCTAGCCATATTTGGACCATATAAACTATAAGTAGTAATAATTACCCATTTTAATCCTTTCTAATGTGAGAACAAGGAAACACATATATCTTTTAAAATATTACATGTGTTCTAGTGACCTCACATATAGAATAACTACCCCACTCCTCATATCTTCTTATATAGAAAACCTATTACTTCAGAATATTGGTTTTCAAATAACTTCAAAAATTTTAAAAATCCATCCAAAAATAAGTGTTTTTTTAAAAATTCGATTCCATAACCCCTTACGGTGAAATCCAAAATAAGATTTTTGATGTATATGTAACGTCCCTAACCGAGCAATTTAAACCATTTATTCAACATCCATGACAAATTAATACTAAAAATAAATCATATAATAAAATAGGTTTATTTAACATAACTAGATGTATTTTTTTTTGTTTTTTTTGATGACCTTCATATCTCTGCACTTCCATTAATTTTGATATTGAATCATCATTTTTTGATCGATGGACTACTGCCTTGTAGATCGATGTTATTTGTTCCCCATCACTACATGTCATAGATGAATAAAATGATAAATTTATTGTTAATATATTTTTGAAAATATTGTTAGACCTATGGAATTTAAATAACAAATACATAATAATTACTCAAAACACATTGGGATAATAATAAAATTACTCATTTTTATGCGGGGTTATCAATTTCTAAATTGATATGATGTGTCTTTCATTTATTATATAATTGTATGGTAATAAGTATAGAATTTTAAAATATATATCGTATCTATAAAGAAATTATAATATCAAAATATTAACTTCATATATATATTCTTACTTTTATTCCATGGTGATGCACTAATGGCATTCATGTGTATAGGGGAAAACCTCCTCATTAAGAGATATGCATTGTTTTTCATGTACTTATTATACTAAAGGTAATTGTGATTAGGTAAAATAAAAATATGGGATACATAATAAATAATTCTTATTATATTAGTTATATTTATTATTTACTATTTTCCCATTAATTCCATCAAAAAAATTAAAACAAATTTCTTGTTTATGTAAGTCATAACACCTCCCCTAACAGTCTATTAAAATTAAAAAATATATTTATTTATGATTACAAATAAATATCTTCTATATATAGATGAAATTTTCATCTGTTTAATATTAATGAGATTTTGCAACCATGGTCTATTTAAGGGGACCAAAAATAAAAACATCAAACAAACATGAAAAACAATGAAATTATTTATCCAAATATGAATTAAAGAAGGTATCATTGATAATATGGTAATAAATGATCATAAATAAAACATATATGGAATGAAATACAGAATTATGGGTTTATATATATTTATAATAAAAATATATTAAATATTAAGGTGGTTTAATTATTTACGATGAAATTCCAGACTTATGTTACGTGACATCAATCTCCCATTTATTATATGTGACACACAATTCCATAATCACCACATTTTCCCCATAAGAATCGTATATAATAACAAATAATGTCTTTTATGAGGGTTATACATAAATCTAGGAGGATTTAAATAACATTCTTAAATATCTAATTCTTGTGTTTTATGGTTATAATGTTACCTAAGTGATAAGATTTTTTTTCAAATTTGACTTTATTTGGAAAAAAGTTGTGTTATGTACCAATATTATTTAATGATATATATATACTACCCAATAGAAATTTTATATCATTATTATATTTATTTTAATTTTATTTAATGTTTAATTTAATTTCATTTTTTATTGGTGCCATAATTCTAATGATACTAATATGTTAATGATTTTATGTTACCACAGTTTTCTAATCATTATACATTTAAATGTTGAATTTTATGATTTAATTATCAAGAACATCCACAATATTATTCTCATCTATTTGTTCATAGAGAAAATATTTCTTCACTCAATTTATCTGTCTTTAGGTACACAATATCTAAAAATAAATGTTTAAAATTAATAATTTCATCATTTCTCACTTGGGATAAAACACCATTATCATTCATGTACAATTTTTTTGAAAAAGATTAAAAAAATGAAATAGAAATATCTAATGTATTTATTAATGGATTATTTTCTTTTGTTTTAGGTATAAATAATTTTTTAGGATGAATCATCATGTATTTTAAATAAATGAAAATTTGCATTTTACCAATAATAAGAATTAAATTATTGTTTTAATATGCACAACATGAATATTGATTGCCACAATCATGGAATTTATATTATTTCATATTTCCATTAACATTTTTAAGTTCTTTTACAAAAACAATTTTTTTATTAATATATTGGAAATTTTTGGATTTTGTATAGATGATTATAAATGTAAAAAGTTATTTTCCTCTTGAAATGAATTATATGTTATTTGAAAAATCATTAATAAGTTTCAAAGGTTTTTTCCAATTAAAGGGAATTTGAATTTTTTTAGTTTTATGAATACGTTTTTGAAGGTGGAATTTCCTTTCCCTCTAGAATCATTTTGATTGGTTTTTCATTCAATATCATTTTCCATCTGATATAAAATAATTTTATCTTACATATAATTAAATAGGGAAATGATGAAAGGATTTTATTCATATTATTTATCTAAATTTTTTAAATTTGTGATGAAAACATATTAATGAAACTAGATTTTCACACATGGGATACACTATGAGATCATTATTTTGAAAATCACTCCTTTTTACATGATTTATGCTTTGTCCAGATGATAAAATGACTGTGAAACCAGTTTCTTTTTTATAGGTTGTGTTATAGGGATTTTTTATACCCAATTCTCTCATTGATCATTTTTGTTGATTCCATATAATTTAGGTCATATTAACTGTTAATATATTTTTCACAACTAAAATATACGATTAATGATATAAATTGTATGATTATAAAATTATATTCTCATGTTACCACACATATATAAACATGTTGTGGTGATATCTTACTAATGTACTCTTATGTGTAATATCATATCACCCATTATTTTGTTTTGTTCCCTTGGGTTATGAATAATAGTTTTGGTATAGGTTATGTTTATGAAGATTACATAGTGGGATGATAAATGTACAAGAAATTGATGATGTTTTAAGAATAATAAAACACCTAAACCATTCTCAAATGACAATAAACTGATATGGTCCACCTGTGTGATTTTTTGAAAAGTATTGAAATATCATTGAAACATATATAATGGTCATCTAAGAGATGTTTTGGTCTTTAAAATAATACTTATATAGTAATATTCAATTATTAATCTATAATTCTATTGGTAATGATCTTCCAATTACATTGATTGATCCTAGAATAGGTTGGTGGATATAATCAATTATGGAAGGGATTTTCATGATATGGTGGGAGTGATGTCACCATCTAAGAGTGAGAATAAATACCAATAGATTTTTCTATGTTTACCATCATTAATAGTGTATTTTAAGAAATTATATTAATCATCAGTCAACCAAAATATAGATAGTAAGAATTTTTTAATGAATATTTCATATTCCATATATTCAACACCTATATTTTCTAAGGTAATTATTCAATATTCATTCAAAACATAGTTGAAATATCAAAATTAAATCTTTTTTTCATTTCCTTGATTGGTGATGATTTAAATATATACCTAGAGGAATATAATCCTGATGTAGTATTTGGAGGAATAAAATAATAAAGTGGATTATAAAATTTATGTGTTTCAATATTAACATTAAATCACTAGTACCTAGTTTATAATATCGATCAATAAAATAATATTCTTAAAAACAAATTTGTTTTACACATGTCTTGATATTATATTATGAGTTAGCCACTCATAAAAAATCATTCCCCAATGAATAATAAAAAAATATATGGTACTAACATTATTATCTTCAATGAATATAAAAAAATATTTTGATATTATATTATATTCTAATGGGGTACGTATTTATCCACATTTTAATTCCATGTAAATTATATAACATATCATTCATTTAGATAACGGTTTTCCCCTTTTCAAGGGTCATTTTTTTGGACCACCTCAATAACTATATTTATTATCACTACCCATATAAATATTCCATTTGTGTATGGGTTATAATTCTCAAATTAATTGAATTATGGAGTGGATATATCCCCAATAGATGCCTCATTTTTAGAGGAATGGTAATGAACCATATTATCTACCATTAAATGACTATTTAATGGGGAATTTTTGTTAATGAAGTATCATTACAATGAGGGATATCTTATGGGTAAATCCATGAAGAATCTTTCTCCAAAAAACCCGAATGAAAAAGGTATTCACCATAAAATTCATTGATATAATAGAACCCATTAATACCTTACCATCCCGGTGTTACCCCTACATCACCCCCTCATATGAATCATCTACACCATGAAATGAAATTGGAGCCCAATTGACTTTCATATTAGGATCCTCAAAAATCAAAATGGACAATTTGTGTCATTTATCAAAATATTATCCTAATAGTATCTAGATTATATATTTTATAGACATATATCATCATTATCCACCGTGAAATTAATATCAATAGGTTCCAAATCCCAGTAATGTCAAGATTAATCCATTAAAACAGAGACCATAACTTCTATATTTAACCAAAAATATTTACATAGAATATCTTTTTCATTAGTAGCCTGATAATTGGAATGAAAATAGGTGACCTCCTCAATAAATGGTGGCGTAAGAGATTTTATCATCCTTGAGAGACCAATATTTGGAATATGATTCTGTATCCTTAGTTTTATAATGGATATACCTTTTTCATTCTCTTTAACAATTTTCATCCAATAATCAAACTAAACAAGAAAATTAATGTTACAAAATTATAACATACCATGGTTTATCTATACTCACTACCCACAAGCCCAGTAAATTTAAATTAAAAATATATTTGTGTGTACCTATAAAAGTATTATTTCTATTTTATCTACTACTGATTTTTTTTATTATACCTACTTAATTTATAGAGTAATTCTTATAAACCTATTCAAGTAAACATTCTTGTTCTCCTTTATAGGAAAAAATAAAATATAAAATCATATAAAAATAGAAAAAATTCAATTGGGTTTTCAACAAAAATCTAAGTGTGAGATTGATTATTTCCAATATTAGATTGATCTGTGTTAATGCCCAACTCCATTAACATTAGAATGTATGGTTTTAGAAAAACATACCAAACCCATGCATTCCATTTTTGATTCACCCATAGGATAGATGGAATGATAATAACCAAACCATATGGACCTCAATATACATTCAAATAATCCATTAGACTAAATTATTTAGTTAACCAGAACTAGGATAATCCATGGGTCTTCACCTTTCATCACGATTATTTTTAAGAAATATTAAAACGTGAGAAATTATTATCATTCCTTGATAACGTCTCGATTGGAATCAACATGTGCCATTGATAACATCATTATAATCATCTTAGTAGTGGGAATTTAAATATAAATGGAATCCCAATAATTTATAATCAATAATTAAAAATTCATTTTATTCGATTTTGAGTCCCATGTTACTCAATAATATGATTCTTAGAAGAACTCCTTACCCCAAGAGAACTAGGTTTCCCTCCATTGGAGTAGTATCAAAGAAATACAGGTTGAGGTCTCGTGGACTCGGATTACCTAAATAGACATTTATTACCACCATCACTTATTCATTTATCCTAAATAATAATAATAATAATAAGAATTATAATAAACAAACAAATAAATAACAACATGATGATTGAACCATTTACCACAAAGTTATATTGCAAAGCTGTTATTACTCATGTAAGCTCTCTATGTCATAACCAAATATTAAATAATATTATTATATATATAATTTTTATTATATTTATATACATATCCATACATATTTTCAATCATACTTTCTAAATACATACACATGGGAAAAAAGTGTATTTAAAAATAAATTTATTTCAGTAATTATAAATATACATATAATATAATTCAAAATTATTTAAATATCATATAAAAATATATTTACTTAAATATATATAAATAATAAAATTATAAATATATATACATATATATATACACAAAAAATAATATATATGAATATTGATAATAGATATAAATATCTATATAAATATCTAAATATATCTAAAATTACTTATATAGGTAAATAAAAACACATACATGTACACTCTAAAATATTTTAATTTAAATATTAATATATTTATTAATATAGAAGGAAATATATATACATATGTAAATAGATATATCGATTGATACCCATGTAATACATATACGAAAAATAAATAAAAATATAATAAAATTGATTAATATATACTTATTATTTCCCATATAATTTATTTTGAAATATATGTTAAAATATACACATAAATATGTATAAATATAAATAATCATGGATTATAAAACCATCATAAAATATGGAGTAATGGTAATAAAAAATACTTTTAGTAAAATATTTTTTGATACAGTATATGATAATGTATCACATAGTGATTTTGTGAAATATATTTTTTCAAATTCATTTATATTTTTTATATTTTTATTTTCACATGACACTGGAATTAGATATATATATATATATATATGTATATTAAAATAATTTTTAAAACATTCCTTACACATGAAATACTGCCTGAGCATATGTTACCCACACCATCGACTTAGCGTATATTACACTCATGATCAACCTTCCTCGGTGGGTTGAGTAACATAAAATACTGAGTGTTACTGAACTATATAAATAATTAATAAATATTAATATAATTCAAAATAAAAACTAGTTTGGGTTTATGAACAGGAATATTATAAAATACATTATGAAAATATTTGGT
Organism: Viscum album; assembly: GCA_963277665.1. Taxonomy (NCBI): domain Eukaryota; kingdom Viridiplantae; phylum Streptophyta; class Magnoliopsida; order Santalales; family Viscaceae; genus Viscum; species Viscum album. The sequence goes on along the minus strand of OY728127.1, from coordinate 1,509,344,709 downwards.
CTACACTAATTTATGTTTAATTTTTTTGGTTACAAATTACTAAATAATAAAACTAATTGAATATAAAGTAAACTACAATTATATTAAAGAAATTCAAAATTTTAATTTAAATTAAATAAAATTGAGGGGAGATATTAATGGAATAAAAAATTTATATATTTAATAAAATATATTTCATATTGATCAAATAGATTCTATAGATATAAGAAAAGATCAAACACAATTTTTTGCATAAAATCCCATTTTTTAAAGGTATTTTTACAACTATTTATTGGAGAACCCATTTTCAATCCAATTTTAATAAATTTTATATATTAAATATGAAAAATATATTCATTACCTTTTGAAGAGGAATATAATAATTAGTATAGGATAAATTTTTAGTATTGATATATTATGTTTAAAAGTATTATTTTCTTGAATGAACCACTTCTAATGTCCTTCTCTGAAAAATAATAATATAAATTTTAGACACATATTGAAATTTAATGTTATAAAATAAAATTTATTTTTGGATTTATAACATCAAAATTATCATAGGCTGAATTCTGTTATTTTTCTGATAATCATTAATTATTAATGAATGTTGAAAAATACCGCTTCTAGTATAAAACTTTCTTTTTCTTATTTAATATTTATTTTTAAATGATAATGAAAATTTATTTTAGATAAAAGTAAATAAATATTTCATATGATTATATAATATATTTAATTATATTAAATTTCATTATGAAAATTAATATAAAATCTCAATAATCTTTCGAATGTTTTCAACATTAAATCCCAGGTATTTTGTCACCTCTACAGGATTAGCACTATTCATAAATTTTCCAGTTAAGTGAATTGAATTAGAAATATAAAATATAAAACAATTTATTTTTTATAATATATATATTTATTATGAATAATTTTATTTTTGACCAAAATGAATAGTAAAACTAATTAAAATTAAGCATAGTAATTTAGGTCAAATTGAGCATAAATAGGTACTAAAAATTATAATTACCAGAACAAATGACCTATAAACATTTCCAAACACCATTAGATGTCCATATACCATCCATAAACCTTAAATTATTGTATTTTTATGGTTTTTATAATACTTTTATTAGGCAATAACATATGAAAACATAACATGTTTTAAAAAAATTCAAGTGGGTCTTTTCCCTTCCTTATAAAAGTCCACCACCTCTACCCATTTATCCCACCTCTCAACAATTTATTTTCAACAATGATCTGCGCAATTATACTCCAAAAAATATTCCCTTATAAATTATATCCCCACATATAGTATAACGCCTCTCAAGGAAGCCTTTTGGAACAAACCAAACTCAGTTACCTGATTAAGAGGTAACATATTCTCTCAAACTTCTCTCCTTTATTTTCCATAAGTCCCCTCCAATGTATTTAATCCAAAATTGTCTGAAAAAAACTATACATTAAATAATCCAGGAAATGTTTATTCTATGTTTTACCTAGACTTACTCTCACCTTCAACTAATGGATATCGAACATACTGTTTTTGTGTAATGTGATTTACTGTGTCATGAAACGATGATTATTCAATTTTCATTTATCACAAATAATTCTGAAATTATTTTTGAAAATGTATATATATATATATATATTATATTTTATTCATTATGTCATTAATCTTTAAGATTCATTTTACAACACATTTCTTATTAATTTCAATTTGTTGCTAATCTGATAATCTCGTTTGAAGATGTTCCACTCAAAGCGATATGATTCATTAACACACCACATGCAATGTATAAAAGTTGTGTTTAATAAAAATATATTATATAAATAATATAATAATTGAAATTTAATATATATATATATATACAGTTCATTTATAAACATTCTTTCAACATGCCAATTGAAATGGAAACATCGCTCTTGCATACGTGCGGTTTAACGTCTCTATGAATGGTGTATTAAATTTTGATCTTATTATTTCATTATATTATTATAAAATAAATATAAATGAGAAATAGGATATATTTATCATGAATTACATTTTGGAATCATGATATAATTATAATAACAAATAATATAAAAAATTAAACTACTTGTGAAGAACAAAGTGAATATTAATAGAAGTGAAACCTTAACATTTGATGGTTAACCAGTAGGTAATATCAGGTCATAATAAAACCCTATATGGTATAAGATATAATAATATGGTTTTGTAAAATATATATAATATATTTATACTAATTATACAAGATTTTTTAACATGTACGATGAGACTCTAAACACAAGGTGAGTGGATTTCATTTCACATTTAATTTATGTGAGATACATGATATGTTTTCCACCATTTCCTTTTATTATGTGTATGTAATTATAATGATTGTATTCTATAAATGGTATACATTCCTTTATGGGTATTCGTTTATATATTTTAGTATCCTTCTTTCTTGGGTATTATGATCCAAAAGATACCAAATCGGTAAAACAGGTCTGTCTCCATTTTATTTCATTGAGACTCATGCTTTCTTATTCACCTGAACTCTTTTTCATGGTGTATATATTTAAATATTACATTTTATATCCAGAATATCATAAATTTAATGTTATATTATTCTTCAGGGGATTTCCACTTCTTTCATGGTGAGTAAAATTCCTTTTTACCATGTTATAACTGTCTATTTAGACAATCCCATCAAAACTTGAAATTGATTATTTTAATTTTTATATAGAGTAAATATTATGATAAATATCTCAATAAAATTCATTAATTTTCATCTCATCTAGTTATTGATGATATTCTCATTTATAATACAATATCACTTTATTTTAGTACATAAGATAGTAATGAATGTGTTCTGACAAATGATACACTTTACCATATATTCTGTCAAAAATATTTGCTTTATAAAAAGGGGTCCCATGATTATTGTACCATCTTCACATAATTGTTAAAAGGAATTTTTAACTTATTTTTTTTTATAATCTATTGAAGGGAATTATATTGCCTCTAACGAAACAAGTCAATTTTCATAAAATTTTAATATGTAAAAGGAATGATCGTTTTACCAGGTACAACATATACAGATTCAACCCACAATCATTCCTCTGAAGTTGTATGTAATTTATAATTGGATAATATTTATGAAAAAATATTTAGGTAGTTTTCGTGGAAAAATGATTTCAAAATGATTTCAAGTCTTCTTTATATGTTTAGAATGTATAATATATGAAAATAATTTTAAAATAGTTTTATATATGAAAATAATTTTTTATAAGAAGAAAATGTTATTTTATTAAAAAAAGTATCAAAATTATTTTCCTTATAATATTACATCTTTTGATTTTACTGATGACCATTTAGGAAATAATCAAAAGGTTCCACTAATAACATTTCTATTAAGGAGTTATGTTTATTTTCATGGTCATTGTGAAACTTGTTTCTCTTCCTGGGTTATAGGATTATGATATATATTTCACTCTCACGGGTAATGATTTCATTATGGGATGATGAAACTTATTAATTTTCAGATGTTATGATGTGTTGAAATTATAATTATTCCAATTTAATTTTATGGGTTATTATTTGATGTTTGTAAAACCATTATATTTTTTATAGGTAAGGATATTATGAATGTTTTAATAATCATATGGCACATGTATATAATATTTTATTATTAGATGGGTGGGACCTATATATACTTACAATGCATTTACTAATGACGAATCACTACTAATATAAATGTCAGGTGTGAACCCAATTACGTGATCATAATGTTATTCATGGACCAGATTCCATTTACATATTTATATGCATGAACCTAATTACTTCTTCATAATGTTTTGAGTAAACATTTTAATGTGTTCACAATTTTATTAATGGACATAGTTCCATTTCCATATTTTTATGCGTGAACCTGATTACATGTTCACAATGTTATTCATGAACCATAAAACATGTTCACAATGTTATGCATGGAACTGACTGTATGTCCAAACTATTATGCATAACATGATTACAGGATCCCAGTATTATTATTGAACATTATTATATGTTCCCAATTTTATGTGTAGACCTATTTCATGTCTATTAGTTTATGTGTGAACCTAATTACATTATCACAGTGTTATGTGTGAACCTGATTAAATGTTCACAATGTTATACGTAAACTTTATAATATTTTCATAATATTAGGCTTAGACATTGTTTCATAGCCATTTTTTAATGTGTCAACCTGATTAAACGTTCACAATGTTATTCATTGACCTGGTTTCATGTACATTAAGTAATGAATGAACGTGACTACATGTTTACAACTTTATCCATGGACTCGGTTTCACATCGATAAGGTTATGTGTAAACCTGATTACATGTTCACAATATTATTCATGGACCGAGTTTCATGTAAAAAATCTGACGAAGGGGCCATATTTCATTTCATTAAAAAAATGAGATAACTATTCTCTACTTATACATGTTAAAAATGGTAAAAACCAATGTGCATGACACAAATTTTTAATCTTTTCCAATGTGATTCTTCCCTAGAAAATATTCTTTATATCCTTATGATTCATGTATTATAAATTATTATTCTTTATTATGTTCTCAAATATGCATGGAATGATGTTCAAATTTTATGCCAATGTTATATACCCTTTTCTTTATGTTATGACTATGCATTTCCATTATTTACCCTTAACGAGCATCAGATCTCACCCATTTCTTTTATTTTCCTTTCCGAAGATATATAGAATGGTTTTAGTTCGATATAATAAAGGTGGAGATATATTTAGGAGATGTTGAAGATCTTTCACCAGGATAGATGATTTTGTTTCTTGTTTCTAAAGACACTAAACTATAACATTCCTCGGGCATGTAATTTTTATAATGTACTATTTTTTCATCTAAAAATATGTAATATCCATGTATTTCAATCCTAGTATTTTAGAGACACACAACATTGATCTTATATGAACCCTGAAATATTATTATTAATACAATATTGTTGGGACATAGCCATTAAATTTTCATGTATAAAAATTATTATTTAATTTATGAAATATAGATAATTTATTAAATAATATATTTTTTTAAGAATTTACTCATAAACAATCACTCAATTTTATTTAAATTTATTTTATTATTCAAAAATATGTTTTCAATAAAAATTTCATTTATTTCATTCCATGTGAATATATTATATTTAATATCAAAAATCATTAAAAATTTCATTTTACCAAACATGATTCATTTTTGTAATAATCATTTCAAAATTTTCTTTTGGTGAAATTATGATATTTTTATAAAAAATTAATTTTTCAATGAAATGTGAAACTACTGATTTTTCTTGAAAACTTTATTTTCAATTACAATGTCTATCAACTCACATTATTTGTTGGATTATTTTTTATGTTTTATTAGTTAATATTAATTTAATATAACCCATTTATGGTCAATGTAATTATTTTGAAACATTATGTTGGTATTTAATGATATATATAATTAAAAAGTATTTTTAAAATATAAATCTAATTACTTTTATTCATTATTTTTTAATTATTAATATAGAAATTTTATGAAATGTATATAGAGAAATAAATAAAATATTTTTACTCTCAAAATCCATAATTGTAATTAAGAATCATTTATTTTAATTTATTATTAATTTTAAGTGTGTAAATTTTTTTGAACACGATAAGGGTAAAACAAGAATTTAATGTTAAAAAGTATTATAAAGAATAAAAAAATTCTATAAATATTGCACAAATCCTTTTATATGAGTGGATTTGGACCATCTCAATAAATTTCAGCAATTTAATTCCTCTTTGGGTTACATGTAATTGATTATAATAATTATAAAATTCAAGTTAATGAAAAAGACAAAAATCTCACTTTCAATTTTCAAAAAAGATTTATTTTTTATAATTAAAAATTATATTTCTTTTCATTAGTTTTAAATGTAAATATATTCTGGAATTTCATTTCTCATATTATTTAATGAAATAATGAACATAAATTCTTATGTAATAAGGAAAATGTATTTTATTTCAATTAAAATGATATTTAAATAAATGATTTTAAAAATATTAAATATAATATAAATTGAATGAATATTTATGTTCCATGAAATTTTTTGATAAATTCTACTTTTTTGTTATGATATAGAGGATTTTTTTATAATTTCATAACTGTTATGTTTTTTTAATATTCAAATTAAATATATAGTTTTAACATTTTCATTAATGATATTTTATAATAAACTAAATTTTATTAAATTAGTAAACACTAAAAAACCATCTATTAAACCATGTTATCAGGATATGGTTTAAAATATCTTCGTATATCCAATAATATATGAATTTTAGTTTTATAGTAACTACCTTGACCTCTAATGTTTAAAACATTGATTTTATGATAATTGTTTAAAGTGACAATGCATGTAAAAACAATGTGATATGTGTAATGTCCTTATATATACATGTAAAATTTTATTCGATACTTTTATTTAGACCTAGAGTCATATTATACTATAGTTATATCGGTTTCGATCATTTCATCATTTGAAATTAATTTATTATTTTTTATTATTATAAAGAGTTACAAAAGGAATTTCCCTCATATATTAATGTGTACATCCTGTAAAATTGAAAAAAAATCCAAATCCCCATATATTATAAAATAATTATAAATATTCCTTCCCCTCTAACCTTTCCATGTCATACCGGCCATTGTTAGATTATAAATAGCAGATAGGATGGATTTTTAAGTATATATAAATAAACTTTCTAAATAAGAGGTATCATTCTTAATCGAGTGTTTTTTATTCCATATACAACTTTTATAAAATCATATTCATCATAGATGAAATAATAAAATATGAATCTACCATATAATGATATGTTACTAGGTTAAAGAAATAACCTCCACCAGTCTTCCATTTTAAAAAGTTGAAATTAAATCATTATTCATTTTCTTGGGAAATGTTTCCTCACAAACCTATGTAATTCAAATTCAATCATCACCTACAATAACTTATTATAGTTAATGAATTACAGTCTATATATATATGATACTAGTTAATTTTTTACCAGTATTTAAATTTTATAATTCATATATATATTCACTTTTCCTTCCAATTAATGTTTATAACACAATTTGCATGTTTGTGTGGATTTCTATCTCCACGAAGGGATGTGATTACTTTAAAATTACCCTATTAAATGGATTGTATATATAATTGTATTTAGAAAAATAATATTATATATATATAGATTAAAATTATAAATTATATTAATATAACATAACCATTACCATATTGACATCATGATTATTGTGTAATGGAACTGTTACTGAAGCATACATAATACCTACAACCTCACTAATTATAACAATGTTATTTTTTCCAAACTATGTTACATTTTTCTTATTAAAAATACAATTGATGTGTAAAAATGATAATATTTCACGATTATTATTCTAGACATGATGAAAAAATGGTATATGTGACCATAGTGAAAATATTGAATTAATTTTAGACATATGAGCCAAATTTTAAAAAAAATGTCTTACATGGACATAAATTATTATGTAATTTAATATTACATGATTATAATATATACAAGGATTCAGGATCATTTTATTACAATGACTTTAAAAAAATTACTTTTCATTGTACCCCCTCAAAAAGTTTTTCTTCTATTTCCATGTTCTTATAAATGTATCAGAAAAATTTATATTGTTGTGTAAATATATGATAAAGGTCTTCTAGAAATATTTGAAATTATCTAAAATGTTTTTTACAAATGGAATACTTTAATGTTTCTAACAAAATTTTCTCAACCATATTTCCCTTCTTGAAGAAATATTTTTTTCGTTTAACCAAATTTAATTTATATAGTTTATATGCATCCCATTTTACATATTTTATAATAAAACATTCAAAAATCATTGTATAAAAAGATAAAATTCATTTTATTTCATCAATGGGGATTTCGATAAAATGTTACCATGTGGACAGGTGTTTCAAACTCAATTTCCATTCAATGGGTTATAATTCTATTCCCTAAACTTTGGTATTGAATTATTATGTCTGAGTGGATATCAAATTTCTACTATTTTTAACTTCCACTTTCTCTGGGATTAATATCATATATTCAGAAATTCACATCATTGATTAACTATAAATTCAAATGTTTTGATATTTGAATTTTTTTGGGTTATATATTCATTATACATGTATCATTATTTGTTTCATCATTTCGATTTGTGGTTTAATTAGCACCTCATGAAGGAATTTTAATATAGTAAATTATTTATTTAATGGAATCTACATATAAATATCAAAAGGATAGTTCTAATGAAATTTTATTCCAATTTCACTAAAGTGGTAAAGGCCATATTTTAAAATAACATTTATTTCCATGATTTATTTTTTTCAAGGTCCCTTTTGTGGAAAAAATAAAAAACTATTTTTTGTAAAAAGATCCATTTTATTTTATAGTAGTCGTGGATTTTTTTATATTTTTTGTATCCATATCATAACTTATTGAATAGTTAATAAAAAATAATATTGTTTTTATGTAATAAAAATCATGAATATTAATTTCTATGTCACGACCCGTCCTCGGGGCCCGTGCCGTGACTACCCCAAGCCCGCCTCCCAAAGGCCAGGGGCTGAAGACTAGCACCAAAGGCGTAAATCCCAACAAAAAGGGGAAGGAATTGCATTTATAAAGTAAACAAACACCACAGAGTAAGCCATCAGAAGTAAACACTAAGTAAACTGAGTACAAAAGTAAGTGCGGGAAAGTAAGTGGGCCAGAATACAAACCCAAACTGAAAGTAAAGTACAACTAGAAAGAAAGTACAGAAACATAAATGTAATGCTGCAACGTCGAGCCGTCCACTAGAAGTCCCACCTGTAGGGTGGGTATAGATAGTCTCCTCAGCTCCTCGGGTCCAGTCGTCCACTCCATGTACGTCCCGCCTAGTGGTCCACCTAGAGGTACCGACTTGCTCCACAAGCCTCAATCATGATCAGCGTTGTCCGTCATCTGCATCCAACACAACGTATTGTAGGCATAGCCCATGTAGGGGTATGTATACACTACTCAGTAGGGACCCCGAGACCCCCGAAGGTATCCCAGAATCCACGACGGATAATCCACAAAGGAAAGATACAATCACGAAGTAACATCCAACTCTACTTAGGTATATGCCCATACATATACATAAGTCATTAATTGCAGTTCGGATCCAATATCTGAACCCAACATTGATCACGTCCACACAAGATAGTACAACCCAATCCACACAGGAAAGCACAACCTAATCCACATAGGAAACCAAGTCAATCATATCGAAGATAATGATTGAAAGTCAAGACATAGCTCACACAAGTATAAATTATTTGTAAAGAAAAAGAAGATGATCAGATGTAGTTACTGATTCATCTAGATGAGACCCACGTAGGATACTAGACCAGCTAAGTTGTCGGACCCATGTAGGATACTACAATAGTGGTCAATACTGTCGGACCCACGTAGGATATGAGTACTGTAGTCTTCACCACCAAACCCATGGAAGATTCTAGTACGGTTGTCATCGTCCTCGAACCCATGGAGGATTCCAGTATGATAGTATTCATCATCGAACCCATAGAGGATTCCGGTAGAGTTGTCATCGTCGTCGAACCCACATAGGATTCCAGTACGATAGTCTTCACCGTTGAACCCATGGAGGATTCCAATACAGTTGTCATCGATTCGAACCCACAGATGATTCCAGTACGAAAGTCTTTGCAGTCGAACCCATGGAGGATTCCAGTATAGTTGTCATCGTCGTCGAACCCACAGAGGATTCTAGTACGAATGTATTCACCTTCAAACCAACGAAGTATTCTAGTACAAAATTCTTCACCGTCGAACCCACGGAGGATTCCAATACAGTTGTCATCGTCGTCACAGCCAGCTCTATGGTTCCCGCACACAACATGCTCATTTCCGGGAGGGTCTTCTCCGCGAGCCAATGGGTCGATACATCAACTGACACGTAGTCCGGAGTTTATGTATCCCAATGTTCCACCCCATCGATAGTAACTCAACGTGACAGACGACATGTCAATCGGACGCCTTGTCTGATAGTTAATGGCTTTTTTGTTCCAGGGGCCTGGTTGGTTTTTAAGTCAAAACCAACCTGACCATACTTCAAATGCATCCAAACCTCGAGCGGAGTAATCCAAAAGGACAGTATCACTAAGAGGAATCCAAAAAAATCGATTGCACGTCAATCGGACGTCTGGAGCTCAAGTTATAAGTGTTTCTGCTCCGAGGGTCCTGTTAGTTTCGTGTTCGAACAAACCCGGCCATACCCATAGTCCTCTAAAACCTTGAGTGTAGTATAGAAAAACGATCGACTCGATCAAAGGATCACAACGCAACTGATGGTTCTTCGATCGGAGGTTCTTATCCCATGTTACGGGTATTTTTACGAACCATCCCGTTTTTTGAGGGTTTTTGGGCCCATACCGTCCCGGCCCAAGACCCCCCGGGCCGGCCCGAACCGGGTCGACCCAACCCAGTTCCGGGTCTCTCCCCCAAGGGCATGGCCCAGCACGGCTACCGCATCCCGGACCGGTGCGACCGGTCCGTGCGGTGCAGTGCCCCCGTGCGGAGCGCACGCGGCAGGGGGGGGGGGGGGGACAACCCCCCGGTTGAACGAACCAGCAGAACATAATGTCGTTCCACCGAATCCAGAACAGCTTCGGCCATTCCATTTTCTCCTCCACCACCGAAAATTATCCACGGTGGTTTGCTCCAGTGGCGCGTCACTGCGGCTGGTCGCCGGCGCCACTGCGCCGGTGTGGCGCGCCGCCGCCGCCTTCTATGGACCATCGGACGCGCTCCGTTGGTCTGTTTTGCCTGCCGTCTTTGCTAGTGGTCCTCCCACGACCCGATCTTCACTACGACGGCTTTAAAAAGTTGTTGAGGTACTGTCTCACCGTCGTCGTCCATTCACACACCAACAACAATCTACGGAGGGTTGTCGGTCCGTGTTGGTTCGGCGTGCGCCCTGCGCGTTAGGGGTTATCAAATGGCAAGATTTTTATAGGATTTTAAAATTAATAAACATTCATTTTTACTTAAATAAAATTGAATAAAAATTATACCACAACCTCTTAAATGAGTTGTAGCATACTAATGTTCCCATCCCGCAATTAAAAAAAACATTCACGGATCAATTCAATGTTGAGTTGTTCCGTGTTCTTTGTTTAGAAGGAAACAACCATGGGAAAAAATATCATTCTCAAAATAATTCCCTACCTTGAAGAAGGTGTTCTTCGGATGAGGATCGTCATCAGAAAAAGAAGAAATGGAAGAGGTTGTCGCGGAATGAGGCTCCATATGTGTTGTCGGTGTTTGTCCGATAATGAATGTGGCGCAACATCGTTCTCCGAAGAAGACGTCTCTCAGCGGCTGTGGAGAGGAGAGGAGAGTGTACTGTGATCTCCCCTTGCGGTGATGGAGTTCTTCATCGTAGACTCGGCGTTCTTCCCATTCTTCGACATGGAAGAATACTTTTCCCAGAGCGCAATAGTTCTCTTCTATGATTCACACAATGAAAACACCCAAAATAAAATAAGACCTTGTCTTATTTTATTCACACACACACACATGCCATAATAAATTTGAAAATCAAAAGATCACATTAATTGACTTAATTGAAGAGCAATTAATAATCAAATTAACTTTGAGGGTTGACTTGTTATTAAAATTGGGGTGTGGGTGAGTTTCAAAAATAAAGTGGGGTTTGAAAACATAATGGGTGGTTTGAGGAAATTGAAAAGGTGGGGCTCATTTGGGCCCCACCCCAACATCCTTGCATCTTCCTTTTCTACACCGCTTAACAATCGGTTAAAGAAATAAAAATAAATTGTAAATATATTTTATTTTTATTCCTCACATTCTTAACATCTCTTCCCGAGAAAACGCAACTCCAGGAAAAGTCATCCTAAGTAATTACATGTGTTGTGGTTTCATCGGTTCCCTCGGATTTCAATTACTAGCACCGGTTCAAAAGTTAGAAAAACCCGCTCATTCGTCCACTGAATGTACCTGAGCTAAACTTTGGAAATTGATTCTGGGCACAGCGGGCCTCAGAATCAAGTTTTATCAGAAAATGTGTACTCGTAAAATTCTAAATAAATTAAGAAAAAAAATTCCTTGAAATTTCAGGGTATTTATATTACTCCCACCTCAGGTATTTAAGTCCCCGTAAATCTATAACACAAACTATGGAAACAGAATAGGGTACTGAGCATGCATCTGAGCCTCCTGCTCCCATGTGATCTCCTAGAGGATCTCGAGCTGCCATCAGATTCTCACTAGAGGAATCGACCGTCCATGTAGGACCCGCTCTTGTTGATCCTCGATCTCCACCGGGACCTCTTCAAAAGTCACCCCATCGCCAATTTCCAGCTCTCTGTGGTCGATGATATGTGTCGGGTCATGCACGTATCTCCTCGGCTAAGATACATGGAAGTTGTCGTGCACCTGGTGCAACTGAGGTGGATGGGTCAAGCAGTAAACCACCTCACCTACCCTATTTAGGACCTAGAAGGGTATGATGAATTGCATAGATAACTTGTCGACCTGGCCAAAACTCTGTAATCCATGCCGAGGTGAGACCCATAGGAAAACGTGGTCGCCATCCTCGAACTCTAGTGGTCTCCACCTCTTGTCAGCATAAGTCTTTTGTGGCTCTGAGCTGTCCTAATCCACTTCTGGATGACTTGGAACTTCTCTGGTCCTACAAGAGCTGGTAAGATTTTTTTATTTTCCAATAAGAGAAATCCGGTCTCATCCCCTGGATGAACCATATTCTTTGCCTAATACAGTCAATCCCGACATGGATTATACTAATCCATACCAAGGATGAAGTTGTAAGGCCTCAACACTACTACCAAGAGATCTAACTGTTAATCTCACCTCCAAGGGTTGAGTCACACTGTCAGCATTAGTGTGTCGTCACTGGGTCTCCACCAGTAGGTATGTAAAAATTGAGGGTCATGTCAATAGTTTTAAACTGGTACCTCTTAGTATTGACCACATAAAAAAGGACAGGGAACAAAATATCACAAGAACAACTGTCCTTAATTAATGCATCTCACGGTACTAGACACATAACATCAAAAATCTAGAATCAACATGAAAAAAGTTCCTCATGTATACAACTAGTCCCGCTCCTGTCCATATGCTCGCAGAGCTTCATGGTCGTAAGCCTCAGCTGCCTTTAGTTGAGCTCTCCTGTGTCCACCCGTTCCCTGCGGTCAGGGTGGTCTTCCTGCTGGTGGCGGTGGGGCCTCAAAGCATCGCCCACCACCCACTGCTCGACCAGTTCCTCTTCTGTGTCATCCTGCTCCCTACGGAATTCCATGGTTGAATCTCTGCCTGGGAGGTCCCTCTACTGCCTGCTACTCATCAGTAGGACGAGTCGGGCAGTCTCGATCCATTTGACCCTGCCCGCCGCATGTGTATCACAACCTATTCCTCGTGTAGCTGGCTCTCCTTCCTGTTCCCTGCACAACCAAATATGAATACTAAGATTTCTCCTCTGATGGAATGGATCGTTTGGAACTATGCATCATCTGTCTACTGCAGGCTGAAGAAGACTCCGATGTGTGTCATCCTGCAGAGGGTCTCGCCGCTGGTGACTGCTCAGCGAGAAAACCTTCCACTAGAAGGTCTCTCTCTAGCAACCCCACCTACGTCGAGATGTTGAGGGAGATCCTTGAAGCCCTGATATCATGCCTCAATCCCTTATCGAAGGTCTGGGCCTGGAAGAATGGGTCACGTACCATGTCTATGGAGTAGCACGAGAGATCAGTAAACCTCGTCGAGTACTGGGCCACAGTCATGCTGCCCTGTCGCAACTGTAGCAACTCCTGAATGCGCACCGCACGGAGGGTGGATGGAATGAACTCCGAGCAGTAGAGGCTTTCAAAGTCCATCCAATGTAACGATGACTCATCATGCACATGGAGCATCAGGATCCACCATCTTCCTACTGTCGTGTGCAAGAGACTCACTGCAAGGATCACCAGGAGGTCAGATGGGGTCCCCACTCACCTGAAAACTCGAACTACATCCTCCAGCCAATACTCGGCTGCCTGAGGGTCTGTCTCCAAGAAAAACCTGGGCGGTCTCTGATGTCGGAACTCGTGCAGTGCACTAAGGCGATGTGCACTCTCAGTGGCTGGGGCTGGTGGCATCGGTGTCTCGGCGGGTAGAGGTACCACTGGTGCCTCCACTGAAAAAGGGCCATGCACCGAGGCCTCATCGCTCGGTGGGCTGTCGTCTCGTACGAAGCTCTGAACCCTAGCTGGATGCCGTCATGGGGCCATCCTGAAAAAAAACAGGTGTGCCAGTATCAAAATAGTATACTTGGTGAGCTGACACAAAGTAATCACAAATAAAACTTTTGAAACACACATGCAATCAGTGTTTTTGTGCACTGAGTTGGAAATCTGAAGTCAGGGTCCTGGTGTATGGATACCTCGGTCGCCGCACCAACACTAGACTCCCTTGACTGATAACCACACTGAATACCCTTAACACTATTTCTTCACATATATGAATGATCAGAGTCCTAAGTTCTGCGGTAGAACCGAACTCCTATGATACAAATTTGTCACGACCCCTCCTCAGGGCCCGTGTCGTGACTACCCCAATCCCACCTCCTAAAGGCCAGGGGCCGGTGACTAGCACTAAAGGCATAAATCCCAACAAAAATTGGAAGGCTTTTCCATTATAAAGTAAATAAACACCATAGAGTAATCCAGTAGAACTAAACACTGTGTAAACTGAGTACAAAAGTAAGTGCGACAAAGTAAGTGGGCCAGAATACAACCCCAAACTGATAGTAAGTTACAACTGGACTGAAAGTACAACAACTGAAAAGTAAAGCAGCAATGTTGAGCCATCTACTGGAATTCCCACCTGAATGGTGGGAACAGATAGTCTCCTCATCTCCTCAGGTCCAGCCGTCTGCACCGTGTACGTCCCGCCCAGTGGTCCACCTCTAGTTACCGACTTTCTCCACAAGCCTCAATCACGATCAGCGATGTCCTTCATCTGCATCCAACACAACGTAGTGCAGGCATAGCCCATGCAGGGGTGAGTATACGCTACTTATTAGGGACCTCGAGACCCCCGAAGGTCTCCAAGAATCCACAAAGGATAATCCAAAAAGGAAAGATACAATCACGAAGTAACATCCAACTCTTCTTAGGTATATTCCCATACATATACCTATGTAATCAATTCCAGTTCAGCTCCAATATCTGATCCCAAGTTCAATCACGTCCACACAGGATAGTACAACCCAATCCACACTGGAATGAACAACCCAACTCACATAAGAAAACAAGTCAATCATATCAAAGATAATGATTGAAAGTCAAGACTCATCTCACACAAGTATACATCATTTGTAAGGAAAAAAGAGATGATCAAGTGTAGTTAATGATTCATCTATCTGGGACCCACGTAGGATACTAGACATGCTATGGTGTGGGATCCACTTAGGATACTACAATAGAGGTCAATATTGTCAGACCCACGTAGGATACAAGTGCTGTAGTCGTCACCGCCTAACCCACGGAGGATTCCAGTACGGTTGTCGTCGCCCTTGAACCCACTGAGGTTTCCAGTACGATAGTCTTCACCGTCAAACCCATAGAGGATTCCAGTATAGTTGTCCTCGTTGTCAAAACCACGGAGGATTCCAGTACGAAATTCTTCACCATCAAACCACTGAGGATTCCAATACGGTTGTCATCGTCATCGAACCCACAGAGGATTCCAGTATGAAAGTCTTCACCGTTGAACCCACGGAGGATTCCTGTACGGTTGTCATCATTGTCGAACCCACAGAGGATTCCAATACAAATGTATTCACCATTGAACCCACATAGGATTCCAGTAATAAAGTCTTCACCATCGAACCCACTAAGGATTCCAATACGGTTGTCATCGTCGTCGCAGCCAGCTCTAGGGTTCCCGCACACAACATGCTCATTTACGGGAGGGTCCGCTCCATGAGCCAAGGGGTCGATTCATCACCTGACACGTAGTCCAGAGTTGATGTATCCCAATGTTCTGCCTCGTCAATATGAACTCAACGTGACAGATGGCGCGTTAATCAGACGCCCGGTCTTAGAGTTAATGGCTTTTTCGTTCTAGGGGCCCGGTTGGTTTTTAAGTCAAAACAAACCCGACCATACCCCAAATGCGTCCAAACCTCGATCTGAGTAAGACAAAATGTCCTTCTCACAAAGATTAATCCAACAAAGTCGGCGTCACGTCAATCGGACATCCGGAGCTCAAGTTATAAGCATTTCTTCTCAAAGGGCCCGGTTGGTTTCGTGTCCGAACCAACCCATAAGTACACAAATTCCTCTTAAACCTTGAGTTTAGTATACTAAAACTGCCTTCATGATCAAAGGATCGCATTGCAACTGACGGATCATCAATCGGAGGTCCGAAGCCCATGTTACAGGCGTTTTAACGAACCTGTCCGTTTAGAGGGGGTTTTGGGCCCGAACCGACCTGGCCCGAGAACCCCTGGGTCGGCCCGAATCGGGTCCACCCGACCCTGGTCCAGTTCCGGCCCACTAGGGCGTGGCCCGGTGCGGCCGATCCATGCGGTGCGACACCAGTGTGCGGAGCTAACGTGGAATGGGGGGTTACAACCCCCCGGTTGAACGAACCAGCACAGCTTAATGTCACGCCACCCAATCCGGAAGGGCTTTCGCTGTTCCGGTTTTTCCTCCACCACCACGGCACAGACACGACGGTTTGCTTCGGCGGCGTGCCGCCGAAACCTTCTGAGGACCACCGGATGCGCTCATGTGGTCTGTTTCGCCTGCCGTCTTCTCCAGCGGTTCTCTCGGGACCCGATCTTCACTGTGACGGCTTTCAAACGTCATTGTTGTCCCATATCACCATCGTCATCCATCCACGCACCAAAAAGAATCTGTGGAGGGTTTTTAAGCCGTGTTGGTTTGGCGCACTCCCTCCACGTTAGGTGTTATCAAATCTCAAGATTTTCATAGGATTTTAAAAAGAAAAAACATTCAATTTTACTAAAATAAAATTGAATCAAAATTATACTGCAACCCCTTAAATGAGTTGTAGCATACTAATGTTCCCATCCCACAATTAAAAATAAACATTCATGGATCAATTCAATGTTGAGTTGTTCCGTGTTTTTTGTTTAGAAGGAAACAACCATGGGAAAGAATATCATTCTCAAAATAATTCCCTACCTCGAAGAAGGCATTCTTCGGACGAGGATCTTCACGGGGAAAAGACGTCGCAGAAGGTGGCATCACGGAATGAGGCTCCGTAAGCGTTGTCGGTGTTTGTCCTATAAAGAATCTGTTGCATCTTCATTCTTCGAAGAAGGCGTCTCTCACCGGCTGCGGAGAGGAGAGGAGACGGTATGTCGATCTCCCCTTGCGGTGACGTAGTTCTTCGTCACAGACTCAACGTTCTTTTCTTAATTTGAGGAGGAAGAAGATGTTCTCTAAAGTGCAAGAGTTCTCTTCTTTGTTTCACACAATGAAAACACCCACAATAAAATAAGACCTTGTGTTATTTTATTCACACACACACACATGCCATAATTAATTTTAAAATCAAAAGATATCATTAATTGATTTAATTGAAGAGCGATTAATAATCAAATTAACTTTGAGGGTTGGCTTGTCATTAAAATTGGGGTGTGGGTGACTTACAAAAATAAAGGGGGGTTTTCAAACTTAATGGGTGGTTTGAGGAAATTGAAAAGGTAGGGCTCATGTGGGCACCACCCCAACTTCCTTGCATCTTCCTTTTCCACAACGCTTAACGATTGGTTAGATAAATAAATATAAATTGTAAAACTATTTTATTTTTATTCCTCACATTCTTAACATCTCCTCCTGAGAAAACGCCACTCCAGTAAAAGTCTTCCTATGTATTTGACGGTGCTGTGGTTTCATCGGCGCCCTTATATTTTGATTCCAAGAACCGGTTCAAAAGTTAGGAAAACCCGCTCATTCGTTCACTGAACAAACCCGAGCTAAACATCGGAAATTGATTATGGGCACACCGGGCCTCAGATTCTGGTGCCGTTAGAAACTGCGTACTCGTAAAATTCCAAAGAAATTAAGAAAAAAATTTCTTTGAAATTTCCGAGTCTTTAAATTATATATGAAATATTTCTATTCCATTTATATATTTTCTTTAATATACATTAAGTAATATTAGTACTATTATCTAATTATTAATTAAATACATTCATACCCGTTCTGACTTTTAAAAATGTTAATGAAAAATTATATTATCTTCCAAAAATGGTTATTTTTTACTATTTTTACTAATTTGTGAAGCAAGGTATTCTTTTTTCTAATATGATATAAACATATTTTCTCTTCATCATGGAAACTCAAAGTAATAATAATGAAATTAAAATTTTCCATGGATTTTTAATGAAAACTTTTTTTTATATTTTTTTGGAAATTTTTATGTTTTGATGAATTTATTTCAAAGTGAAAGCTTTATATTCCTAATGAAATATTCAACAGGTTTTTAAATATATTTTAATAAACGATCATAATCCTGGATGGTATGTATTTATTCATAATTATATGTGTGTGTGTGTGTGTGTGTTTTCATATATACCTATATTGTTCTCCAATAATTTTATGGGGTATTAATTGACCAAATATAATTTTGAAACTAAATTCTTATTAAAATAAATTTTCATTTTGAAAACAGAAAAGGTTATGAAACCCATTTATATATGTGGATAATTATTATGTTCAGGAATTATTATTGATTTAGTTTTTATAGATAACATAATAATTTAGATGTTATGATGGGATCATGTATAAAAAACTACCAATGATAGGTTAATTATTTTTCCTCATAATACATTATGTATAAGGTTAGTGAGTGAAAATTATCTACTAGGAGACTCTGTTGATAATGTGATGTTTTCTTGGTAGATACCCATGAATTTTGATTATATAGTGTGTTTGGTTGGAAAATATATTACATTTCAATGATAGTAGTATACCATTTTCTTTATGTTCTGATCTAATTTGATTACTCATGGGAATTTGATTGAGAAAATTCATGTGTAAGTATTCAGGAACAAAAATATTTCATTCATTATTATAATATATCCCATACTACGAATTTTTTAGTTTCCCAATTTTTGAAAATGTTATTAATACTCTTTTGAGGGTGATTATGGAAAAGGATGAGGTCAATATTAAAATTGGGACAATATTTTAGGAAATGATAAAATGTTATATCATATATGTTTTGTTTTGTGATAAGAATGTATACTATGTAAAAGTGGAAACTATTTGATATCATATTTAATTATATTTGAGTGATAGACTAATTCTATAAAAATATAATCCTCATTGTTCATTTTGATGTATGAAAATTACTTCGCGAATGAAAACTCATTGATATATATGTTTTTGTTCTATCCTTTTAGATATTATGAGATAAGTTATTAAGATTTCTTTTGATATTTTATTTTTTAAATGTTGGGATAACATAAAAGTTATGGATAATAGCATAGAATTATTTTCTTAATTTTTTTATTACAATATAATTTATAAAAAAACTCATTTATATTTTATGTGATCGGATTTTAGTTTAATGAATTACATTTCATGATATTTTTTATTAGTTTCTGCTACATGTAACCCATAGGTTATAATTGAATTATTATTTGAGGAATGTTTCTCTTATCATAATTTTAAATGTATTGATTACCATCAGGTATGATATGAAATTTGATAATATGTTTTATTTTCATTAGGGTTTATTATGAATTATATTAATATTGTTTTCTAAAAAATGAATACTTTTACACGTCCATCAAGGATGCGTGAGTTGAATGCACAACCCAAAAAATGATAATTGTGAATAAACTACCATATACCTACTTTATTTCTTGGTGATTATGATATTATGATTCATAAATTATTTGATAGAGAAATGTTATATATTTTTTGGAATTTTTTTTAAGAGTTGACCATGGGTTTCACAAGTTATGTGGGGATTAAGTCATTAAATATATTTCATAGTATGATAAATATTTTGGAAACCATATATGATTATGTTAAATTGTATATTATGAGATATTATTTGAATAATTAATATTTATTTATCATTTGAATTAAAATATGATAATAATGAGTCTTTATGGTAATTTCGGTTATTTCTAGAAATAAAATGTTTATCAAAGTGAATGTATTATTAGGGTGTACATATATATGTTATGAGATATTAAGTGTGATTGATATCACCAAGATATATATGTATGAATTATGTTAATTGATTATGTGACCATGTCACATTAATATTTCGGTTTTAATTCAATTATTTAATATTTTTAAAAATATTATGAATGATTAATTATCTAATGTTCTATGTTTCCAATTGGGTGTTATTGATGATTCTTTCATCGTTAATGTTTTACAAATAAATTTAACAGATTTATTGATATTATTTATTTTCTCACCACTTAGGTTTTGGATAATTTTGAATAACATATTAAAGACATAGTTATGATTATTTAGATTATGGGACCCAGTTATTGATTATTTTCGTGCATTACACATAATAAATTCCTCATTAATATATATCATTTATGAAAAAAATTAGATTTTGATGATAATTTATTAATTGAAAAAATAATAATTACCAAGTATGTATATTTCCACATACTTATCATCTTGAAGGTACCTGAATTACTCAATCTCAATGAATATTTTCTAGAAATGATTTTCCCAATTAACTACATTTTTATAAATACTTTGGTATTATTCATACCTTATTGTTCATGGTTTGGAGGACATTAAAATTTCCATGACCATTCACATTTTGTGATCAATGGTCTTTATCACTCTTGAAAATAATTTGGACATTATATTTTTTCTCTCTATCTAAATTTTAACATCACATTAATGTTCTGAAATTTTAAAACAATGTTTTTTCATGACATAGATATTTAGTTTCAAATTTTTTCAAGAGGAATTTTTGTAAACCTATTCAATGATGTGGGATTTCCAAAAAAAATTAATATGTGAAAATATGTTCTACCATTCCCTAGTTAAAATTGTAATGAAAAAAAATTAGGGAGCAATAATTTTATACCCTGGGACTCATAGAAGATGCTACTATGTTTGATAACTTATAGGATATGAATTGTATATCCTAAATGAACCATTCCATTTTATTATTTAACTATGAACATCGTATCCAAGATATTAAATTATTACATATCTATAAAATTAAAAAATTTATTAAAAATTTAAATAGTTCTTATTCAACATAAAGGTATTGATTACTTAGTAATATATATTCACTCAATTATTAGTATTGTAATTTTATATTTAAAAAATAGTTAGTTTTTTAAAATGAATTTTAGTATATTTCAAAAAAAATTATAAATATTTTATCAAATATTAAAAAATGATATTTTTTGAAATTTTTTTATATTTTGAAATATTTATTTTAAAAATTATCCAATTTTTTAATATATTGTTTATTCAAAATAAATCATTTTTTAATGAATATTAAAAAATAATTAATTTTATTGGAAACTATATTTACATTTAATGTGTCTATAATGCTATATTCAATATTGTATTTGATTTAAATATTCATTATATAATTGTGAATAAATATAATCTAATTATATATAATGTATTGAAATTTATAATTGAATATTTTATCAAAATATTTTTCTAATTTAAAAGGAATTTCATGAAAGGAAAAATCAATTTTCATTTTGTTTTATGATATTGATATTCAATTAAATTCTAACACATTAGTGAACTGAATAATTAAAAATTAATTATATATTTTGAATCTTGGTTACAATATTTGGTTAATATTACCCTTTTATTTTAATTAATTATAAATATAAACTATAAAAAATAATTATGAACATGGTATGGTTAAATTGGGTAATTAACCTTAAAAATAATTTGATATGAACTAAAATTTGACCAAAACAGTTTACATATCCAATTGGATAAGTTTAGATAGAAAATTTTCATCCATATCTATAATATATTTCCACTTGTTGGAATTTGTTTTTTATTTTTTAACTTTATAAAATTTGAATAAATGATAAAAGAAAATTTTCAACAATTTTTCTTTATGTAACTATTTTATTTTTTATATTCATAAAAACTACATAGGTTATGTTATAAATAATAATTTCAATTCAATATTGTTTTTAAAAATTGTTATTAATATTTAATTTTTATTAATATAATAATTAACATAAATTTTTATATAAAACTCACACAGTATTAATATACATAACAGAAAAATAAACAAATTGATTTTTAATTTTTAAAAATAATATAAATTTGATTAGTTATTATATTAATTAGATTTATTAGAGGTAAATTACCTGTTTTTAGGTTTAAATTACTTATTATCAAATTATATTTTTTTCTTGTTGTTTTCAATTTCAATTCAAACTAATATTCAGAAAAATGTCGTTAATGGTGTTTTATAATTAGAAATAATTTATTAAATGTTTGAAATCACAAAAGACCCTATAATTATATATTTTCATGGTATATGATTAATAGTATCACTCATGGTAAATTTAATGGAGAATTTAACTTTTATAGAAATTATCTTGATTCCTATAAGGTAAAACAATTGTTAGAAATCATTTAATCATTAAGGGATAATACTGCAAAACTAAAAATTTTAAAGGAGAATATGTAATTCATATTTGAGTATTGGACAAAAATCCCTCAAGGTGTTCTCTCGGAATGTTTTGGGTGTGATTGTGTTTGTTGAAAAAGCCACATAAATTCAAATGTGTATCATTGGTGTTTCACATAGACATGTTTTTACAGTGGCACAATTTCATAGTGTTTTCCAAATTTTGGCTCCTCCATATCTAGAGTTTGGTGTTGGAAATAGAAGGATTTATTCATACAATTTAATGGTATGGAGAACATTGAATAAAATTAGTAAAGGGTGAGAACCACATGCCATAATTTATTTGTCATGTACCATGTTCCATGAACGGTATGCGGAGTGGAAAGAATGGTATGTGTAAATGTATTGTAAAACCAAAAACCATTTTTCACTCAGAGGCAGTGCGGTATGCGGATGGATTGATGTCAATGGAGGAAATCGACCACGTAAGATAAATTGCATATGCAGATAGCATGGAAGAAAATATTGCAGGTGGCTTGTGTTTTGAAGTGGTAGAAGGACCTGTAAGCAGGGGAGGCTGAATTGAAGATTTGATAAATCTTGATTCAGGGGATTAAGTGAGTATCATTCCCTATATAAGAAATATTAATCCCACTGATTACTATTGAGATTGTTCATCATTAGAGAACATATTTTGTTCTGGTAATTCAGAAAAGTCCAAAAGATGTTCCCACTGATGGTGTTTATGGGGATTCGTAACCCACAAAGGAAGTCTGGTACGCATAGCGATAAGTCATGTATGTAGAAGGAGTTGTCTTGGTCCGTGAAGGAGGTATCTCTAGTACACAGAGGGGAGAGTTCCAGAAGTAGTACATAGATGGAGAGCATTAGTATGTGGAAGAAAATGCAATCTGCAGACAGAGAATAATTCACGAACATTAGGGATTTCTTAGAGGGGTTGCAGAGCTAGAACACGGTAGCGGTATGCGATCACAAAGTCAAAGACAGTCTGTGTATGTAGGGTGGTTCGTTGTAGTAAAAGTCGTATGCGATGGATGTTTTCTGCATTCCAAACCTACTACATAGTATGCAGTGGACAAGGTAGTTCGTGATTTTCATGAGGATGCTTTTGAAATCATCAAATCTATTTCTGAAAGAAATTTCTGATACCTAGCAGTACCCCGGAAGGTGGAATTCATCTACGTGTGAAAAAGTAACTTCAACATAGCATCTTCCTACAGTTGAGTATGTAGGAAACCATGAAAATGAAGGGAACTACATGTTCATAAGCTGTGTTTGACCTACACATCAATAAAATGTGAGTGGATTCCATTCCAAGAGTGGTGAGATAAGGAAGTTGAAAACAATGATCATTTCCACCGATAGTGAGCTAGAGAATGTGGCATAGGGAGTTACCATTGGGAATGTTCTGAGAAGGCCCTACACATTTTAAAGGTAGTAATCCTAGACATATAAGATCTATCTCATACATCGTACTCATTATTGGTAGTGAGACATAGTGAATTTGTATATCTAAAAATTTTCATTGTATGCTCCTTAGACGAAGCCCGGTGAAGTTGAACCAACTGAAAAAATGTTTCCTATGTATGACTTCATCTATATTTTTATATTTCTATGAGATAAAGAGAGAATATAGTTTTTTATAACTACGTAAAAAAATCTGAAGGGGTGAAAGTTTTAATCTATCATACCCAGATTCACCCCCCTCTGTCGTAATTCTAACTAATAGACCTAACAATTGGTATCATAGCGATATAATTAATGTTAGACATTCTATCTCAAAAAGAAGAAAAGGAGGAGGTATATAATAAAAGAATTCTGAACATTTAAGTAAATAATTTTCAACAATGGAAGAATCGAATTTTTCACTAGTTCAAATCTGTTGGGATGGATGTCTTCACCAAATCTATGTTTGAAATATCAGCTGACAATAATGGAGGTGATTTATGAGAATCTCAATGAAGATAATTAGATACTAATTCCAAGGGGATAAATGTTTTCGGAGAGCCCTATCAAATTCAAATTATACAGTGGTGGTGTAACACCCCATGTTATCTAACAATGAATTGAAATTCATGGAACATTTTATTAAATAGATATTTTTAATTATCCTTTAAAACATAACTTTTCTACTTCTATGTTCTGAATTTAATTAAACTGTCATCTACAACTGTGTTTAGTATATTATTTGGACTCTATTGGAACCAACTTGTTTTTTTGGATAATAGTAACATACCCTTATGAATTGTAATATGAATAGTGTTATGACCCTAATTAATAGTAAATTTTATTATTATTTTATTTTATTATGGCTTTACGATAATAGCATCTAGGTTAATTTATCATTGTGATATAGAAATAGTTACAGAATTAAAATTGTTAATTTTTTAATTAAGTATGGTTTTATATAAAAATTAAATTAATAATATTTAGAAAATTATTTTCATTAAATGGAATTCATTTTTTAAATATAAACGTTAATAAATGGTTAGGGTGAATTTTGGGAATTTTTCTGACATAATTGATTTTTCTGCGAATAGTAAAAAAATACAATTTTTAGTTTCAATGTATTAATGACATCATTAATGATATAATAATGTTTTCATAAATCTAGTTAGACTTTTTTATAGTCAAATAATATGTGATTTGTCCCAAATGGCTTATACCATGGGAAAATACCATGGGAAAGGCCATGGTTTTGTAAATACCACTCTTGAGGTGTCCCTTGAAATTTTTTAAAATAATCCCTCACTTTTCCTATAAATACCAACTCTTTCCTTCGTTGAATTCATTCCCAATTCTCCCTCAACAATGCTCTAGCCTCCTTACCTTCATAGTAGTCCTCTCAGGGTTTCCTCAATCCCCCAAGGTCCCAAACATCATTATCTATTGGTTACTCTATAAGGTAAGAAAATTCTCAATTTCTTTCTTTTATCCATTCATGTTGGCTTTTATGTGGTATATCTTTCATGTTTCCATACCATGTACTTATTTCCTTAATATTCATGATCTTTTATATATTATTATTTATTTATGGGTTGGTGACACTTGTCCCCTCTCTTCTTAATTTTTTCTAAAACCCTGTCACATAGCTGTTGGGATTCCGATTTTTTGTAAGAGATTTCTCACTTATTATTTTATTTTGAGTTTCTCCCGTATTATTTCTTCATATCCCTTTACTCAAGGGGAATGAAATCTCCCGAAATTGTATATTCTGTATGTTATCATGTTTATGAAAAATTAACCATCATCATTCTTCTCCTCTCCTGGTTATTTAAGGAAGAAAAACATTGTCCATTTGTGTCGAATTATCGACATCATGGACGATGTGATTTAAAATTACATTAATTCATTCAAGTATGGTCAGGAAACCATTTATATGGTTGAACCAGGTTATAATATATATTTTATGACTCACCCATTGTTCTGTAATTATTTTTTACTCATTATTCTAATTTATAAGACATAACAAGTTTGTTATTATCAAAGAACCACTAAAATGATCAAAACGAACATCATTAATGTTCTAACATATGAATCATCCTATTTTAAGAATTGAAAATGATGAATGGAATAATTTATTTTACTGGATATATATATATACTACTCCATTCAAATTATAGAGTTTCACTTCCAATCGACAACAATTTCAACCATGAACAAATCATAGAAGTCATGTAAAGAATTCACCAAAAAATAGTTCAAGGAGGAAAATACTAACAATTAAAGGTTGAAATGATGTCATGATATGATCATATAACATGTTATAAACATGAAAATGTTTCTGAAAAATATTAATAACACTCTTTTAACCATTATATAGGAGGTTTAAACAATTTGGATGTAAGACAAATCCGAGGTAAGGGAATTCTAAACCCGATTTCCATACATTGGGTAAAACTTCTACTTCATTATATATGTGCTATTTAAATTGTTTGGGGTAATATTTATATTATGTTTTATTATGTATATTTGCAGTATATATACAATCTTCATCCACTCTATTAATTCCCTCTTCATTTTTATGATATTAATAAGGGGATTTTCATTAAAAATCCACTTTTTAATTTTGGTTTTACGGAATTCCAAAGCAATGTTTTTATTGAATTATTCATGTAGTATAATTATGTTTTGGATCATGGGAATTTTTTATGATGATGTGTGGGACCTATATTTCCCTCCAATGCATTGGGTATTAGTATGTTGGAGGTTGGTCTTATGGTTACTCAATGTGTCACTGCGATGGTTACACAAAGTAAGGTAGCTGTGACGGTTACAAATTATAAGGTAGTCAAGAATGGTTACAGTATTATATAAGTAATTCCCCAAGATTAATTTATGATTATATTTATGTTCTCATTTTTTGTGTAGATCTTTTGAAAATCTCATTTACACAATGTAAGTATATAAGGGTTACATGATTGTCTTCTGAAAATGCATTCATATGTTACGAGTATTCATTGAATAATGTGATCTTTCCTTCTTCTCCATCCCTTACGGAGCGTTTGTGCTCATCCCATGTTTTTAATTGATTTTTTCACAGGTTAATAGATGTTTAATACAATGAAGAATGCCATGTTAAATGTTATATAATTGTCAAGGAGTCTTGTTTTCAGTTTTAATGTTTTATATTTTGGAAAAATGGAAACTGTTTGATTGTATCCACTCTGTAATAATATGTAATGTTATTAATGTACTGTCCTAATTATCTAAAGATTTAAAATTGAGAATATACTCAATGTAATAGTATTTATTTTCTTGACTAAACTCATGATTATGTACGTAATAAGGTTGGGTCCTTATAGTTGGTATCCGAGGATGGTTTGGATAACTTTAGGAGTAAAGTTGATGCTAATAAAATAACATAAATGATTTTCACACTATGTATAATTTGAAATGTTATTGCATTTATAAATTACCATTTTTCTTTATCTAAGACTTGTTTTTTCAGAATGGTTGTCTGCAGAAGGAACATGGATGTTGAAGATGAGAGGCACCAGGAGAATGACACCCTTCTGGAACTACAACCCAGAATGATAGGGATTGGAAGTGGGCAGTTTGTTACAGTAATGGCTTAGCTAACGCATGAAATAAATGGTGGTGGAATCCATGAATGAGACCCAATAGAGGTAACACAACGAAACATGACAGTAGTGGAACATTTTATGAGACAACATCCACCTGCATTCAATTGATCTCTTGAGCCAGTAGTAGCTGAAGGATGGATCAAATCCATTGAAAAGATATTCAATGTTATGAGATGTTCAGAAAATCAAAACGTAAGTCCTGCCATTTATCATTTTGAAGAGGAAGTTGATCAGTGGTGGTCATGGTAAGGAATATCAGGGTTAGAGAGGATTTTTGTACCTTAAAGTGGGTGAATTTAAAAGTCTTTTCCTTAAAAAAAATTTCCTATTGTGGTGCGACTGGGAATGGAGAAGAAATTCCTTGAATTGAAACAGAATGAGGAATATTCGGTGGTTGTGTGTGAAGCTAACTTCACCCGACTAGCGAGGTATGATCCAAATATTAATATGGATCTTGATAGAAAAATCAACTTCTTTTACTCAGGATTTAAGCAAAGATATCAAAGGGCATTGGCCTCTCGTAAATTCAAAAGTTATGAGAAACTTGTCCGATGTGTTGAGAGGGTAGAAATGGAGTTTGTTGATGATTACGTGCATTTTGGAAATAAAGTGAAGAAGAAGTCCAGTTGTCATGCAATGGGTAAGAATCAACCAAATAAATCCTATGGTAAGAAAATACAAT
The DNA here is from genome assembly GCA_963277665.1 of Viscum album. Taxonomy (NCBI): domain Eukaryota; kingdom Viridiplantae; phylum Streptophyta; class Magnoliopsida; order Santalales; family Viscaceae; genus Viscum; species Viscum album. Next base: position 1,509,316,182 of record OY728127.1, on the reverse strand, counting down.
TTCCAGTTTGTGAATGGTGTGTCAAGAAACACCATGGGGAACGTGTTAGAAAAACTGTGAAGTGTTTTAAATGTGTTAAGTTTGTACATATGGACAAATAGTGTAATAAAAATGATCCTAAGAATAACCTGGTAAGATATCAGTAACGTGTTTTAAAAGTGGTGAGATAGGTCACTATGCAAACGCATGCCCCAAGAGAGATTTGAATTATACAAAGAAGCCAAACTACAAGCAGAAAGGTGTAGTGAGATCCTTTTTGACTACATCAGCAGATGATGGGCCATCCAATGAAGTTGTATTAGGTACTATATTCACTCATATTTTTCTAATGTTTTGTGTGATATGGGGTCTACACATTCCATTATCTCTGAGAAATTTTATCGTAATTTGAAAATATCACCTCAACAAATGAGACCTTAACATGTCGGTAAAACACCAGGGGGGAAATGTTATAATAGACATGAATTATAATAATATTTCTATTGTGATCTGTGTAAAGACTTTACCTTCAAACCTTGTTGTTTTTCCCTTAGTCAAGATTGATGTTATTCTGGGGATAGACTAGCTTTTTGATTATCATGCTAAGATTAACTGTAGAGCTAAAGAAGTTGTTTTTCAGAAAGAGTTCAAGTTTTTATACATGATTGAACCCATACAATTGATAACATATCAAGAAGCTGATAACATATTGAAAGATAGAAATTAATGTTATGTTGCTCATATTTTTGAAAACAATGGAACAATTAAAATTAATGATGTTCTAGTGGTAAATGAATACCTTGATTTTTTTTCTAATGAGTTACCCGGTGTCACACCAGATCGAGAATTAAAATTCAAATTGACTTAGTTCCTGATGCAAATCCAATTTCAAAACCCCCATATCGAATGGCTCCAATGGAACTTCTTGAATTGAAAAATTAGTTGCAAGATTTTATTGACAAAGGCTTCAATCTTCCTAGCACTACACCATGGGGATCCCCTATTTTGTTTGTTAAAAAGAATGATGGTTCCATGTGACATAGCATTGTTTATAGAGCTTTGAATAACATCCCTGTTAAAAACAAGTATCATTTGCCTCATATTGATGACTTTTTTGATCACCTCTTGGGAACTCAGTACTTTTCCAGGATTGACCTGAGATCTGAATACCATCAGCTGAAGGTGAAAGAGGATGGCATCCCAAAAATAGCCTTTGGTGCTAGATATGGGCATTATGAATTTTTTGTTATGCCGTTTGGATTAACTAATGCACCTATTGTATTAATGAATCTTATGAATAGAGTATTTCATGAGTTCTTGGATAATTTTTTTGCTGTATTTATTGATGAAATTATAGTATTTTCTAAAAATAAATAGGATCATGAAAAATATATAAGGTTTTTTTATAAACATAAAATGAAAAGAAAATATATAGGAAATTCATTAAGTGTTATTTTTGGTTGCAACATATTTTTTTTCTTGGGAAAATTGTAAATAAGGATGGAATAATAGTTGATCCCGCCAAAACAAAAGTAGTTGATGAATTTCCAAGTCCCACAAATGATACATAGATTCGTAGTTTTCAGGGCATAGAAAATTATTACAGACGGGTTTTTAAGAAACTTGAACTATTACCTAGCATGATAACTATGTTAACACAGAAATGGGTTAAATATATTTGGACAATAAGAATGTTATATTTTTTTCAGGAACTGAAGAAGAGTTTGGTGAATGCTCCATTTTTGGCCTCACCTTCCTGAAATGGTGAGTTTTTCATCTACAGAGATGCATTATTGATGGGACATGGTTGTGTTTTGATACAGAATGATCAGGTAATTTCCAATTCATTGAGACAACATAAACCTCATGAGCTGAATTATCCCACACAATATTTTGAAATGGCATGTATGGTTTTTTCTTTGAAAATTTGGAGGCATCATCTATACGAAACCAAATGTCAAATATATACTGATTGTAAAATCATAAATTATATGTTACCTCAGAATAAATTAAACATGTGGAGGAGAAGATGGCTAGAAATGATAAAGGACTATGACAACACGATCAATTACCAACCTTGGAAAGAAAACTATGTAGTGGATTCCTTATGTCAGAAACATCATGCATCATTAACCATGTAACATTTGGAAAAATGATCCCTTGATTAATGATTTGATGAATTTTGGCTTAGAAGTTTTTGGAGTAGAGAATACCTATGTTTTCTTTCAGGTTTCAGAGCAGTCTTCACTATCAGACAGAATTATACAAGTGCATAAAGAAGACCAAGAGCTACAGAAAAAACTAGAATTTGTTAAAATGGATAAGATGCCAAAATTTAATCTTGAAAAGTATTGTGTTTTTATGATTTGGAAAAAGGTTGTGTGTGCCTAGTGATTCTCATTTGAAGAAAGATTTGTCGTATAAAGCTAATATTTCTCCATTTTCCATTCATCCTGGCAGTACAAAGATGTACAGAGACCTTCGACAGTATTTTTTGTTGGATGGAATGAAAAGAGATATTGCTGATTTTACCATGAAATGTTTGACATGTCAACAGGTTAAAGAAGAGAGGAAGTTACCAAAGGGGATGCTTAATCCTATGCCAGTGCTAGAGTGGAAATGGGAGAATGTTTCCATGGACTTTCTGGTGGGACTACCAAACACTTCTTGAGGTAACATTGTTATTTGGGTTATTTTTGATCGGCTAACAAAGTCTACACCTTTTATATCTATTCGAGATACAATGTATTTGGATCATATTTCTCGATTGTACCTAAAGGTGATTTCCAGGAAACATTGAGTTCCTCTTTCCATTGAATCTGACCGAGATCCCATGTTCACTTCTATCTTTTAGATGGGACTTTAGATGTCATTGGGCAGAGAGTTAAATTTCATTACAGCTTGTCATCCTCAATCTGATGTGATGTCAAAACGGATGATTCCAACTTTGGAGGATATGTTTCGAGCTTGTTCAATAGACTATCAGGGAAGCTGGGAGCATCATCTTTATTTTTTTGAGTTTCTTTATAATAACAGTTATCATTCCAGTATTCAGATGGAACCTTTTGAAGACATGTATGGGAAGCAGTGTCAGACTCAAGCATTGTGGGATGAAGTATGTGAAAGAAAGTTGATAGGGGACAAAATTAGTCGACGAAGTGGCTGAGAATGTTAGGATGATCCAACAGCACTTGAGGACAGCTCAGAAAAGGCAGAAAAGTTATGCAGATAATAGAAGGAAAAAATTCTCTTTCGAGGTTGCTGACCATGTTTTCCTTAAAGTCACTCCTTGGAAAAGTGTGATGCATCTTAGTAAGAAAGGAAAGCAAAGTCAATGGTTCATCGGTCCTTTTCAAATCTTGGAGAATGTTGGAGCACTTGCATACCGCGTATCTTTGACTCCGAGTTTGTTTCAAGTACACAATTTTTTTCATGATTCGATGTTGAGAATGTATGTGCCAGATTCATCACATGTGTTGAGACCAAAAATAGTTCAGTTAGAAGAGAACCTTTCTTATGAAGAGAAACCAGTTTATATTCTTGATCGAAGGGAATAGGTATTGCGGAATAGGGAAATCCACAATGTAATGGTTTTTTGGAGGAACCACATGGTTGAAGAAGAAACATGGGAGTCTGAAAATGCTATGAGGGAAAAGTAACCTCAGTTGTTTAATATCAAAATTAAATTTCGAGGAAGAAATTTCAAGAATATGGGGATAATGTTGCACCCCAAGTTTTTCTAAAAATGTATAAAAATTATTGGAACTTTTTTTATGTAAATATTTTTAATTACCCTTTAAAACATAACTTTTTTCTTCTATGTTCTAAATTTCAAGAAACTGTCATCTACAGTTGTGTTCAGTATGTTATTTGGAGTCTATTGGAACCAACTTCTTTTTTGTCAATAGTAGCATACCCTTATGAATAGTATTATGAATAGTGTTATGACCCTAATGAATAGTAAATTTTATTATTATTTTATTTAGTTAAGGCTTTAAGATAATATCATCTAGGTAAATTTTTCATTGTGATATAGAAGTAGTTACAGAATTAGAATTGTTAATTTTTTAATTAAGTATGATTTTATTTAAAAATTAAATTATTAGTATATAAAAAATTATTTTAAAAAAATTGACTTCATTTTTGAAATCTACACGTTGATAAATGGTTAGGGTGAATTATTGGAATTTTTCTGACACAGTTGATGTTTTGGTGAATAGTAAAAAATAAAGTTTTTAGTTTCATTGTATTAATGAAATCATTAGAAATATAATAATGATTTCATAAATTGGTTAGACTTTTTTATAGTTAAATAATATTTTAGGTGTCCCATGTGGCTTATACCATGGGTAAATACCACGGGCAAGCCCATGGTTTTGTAAATACCACACTTGAGGTGTCTCTGGAAAATTATTAAAATAATCACTCACTTTTCCTATAAATACCAACTCTTTACTTCATTGAATTCATTCCCAATTCTCCCTAAATTAAGATCTGGCCTCCTTACCTTCATATTATTCCTACCATGGTTTCCTCATGCCCCCAAGGTCCCAACCTTCATCTTCTTATGGTAACTCTACAAGGTAAGAAAATTCCCAATTTCATAATTTTTTCAATTGAAGTTCTCTTTTATGTGGTATATCTTTCATGTTTCCATAACATGTTATTATTTATTTATTATTCTTGATCTATTATGTATTATTATTCATTTTTGGGTGGGTTACCCTTGTCCCCTCTCATCTTAATGTTTTCTACAACCCTGTCGCATAGCCGTTGGGCTACCGAATTTTTGTAAGAGATTTCTCACTTATTCATTTATTTTGAGTTCATTCCTTATTATTTCTTCATATCTCCTTACCCAAGTGTAATTAAATCTACCTAAATCATGTATATTCTGGATTTTATAATGTTTATGAAAAATTATTCAAAATTATTCTTCTCCTCTCCCAGTTATTTAATGAATAAAAACATTTTCCATTTGTGTCGAATTATCGACATTGTGGACTATGTGATTTCAATTTCTATTATTTGTTTCAATTATGATCATGAAACCATATATATGGTTGAACCAAGTTATAATATTTGTTTTATGACTCACCCAGGGTTTTGAAATTCTTTTGAACTCATGGTTCTCATTTATAGGACAAAACGAGGTTATTATTATCAAAGAACAGCTGAAATGATCTAAACGAACATCATTAATGTTCTAACATATGAATGATCATCTTGTAAGAATTAAAAAGGATTAATGGAATATTTTATGTTATCTAATATATTTATATACTACTACATTCAAATGCTGGAGTTTCACTTCCAATCGACGAGAATGTCCACCATGAACCATTCACAGAAATCATGTAATGAATTCACCCAAAAACAGTGCAAGGAGAAAAATAATAACAATTAAAGGTTGAAATTATGTTATCAAATGATCATATAAGATGTTTTAAACAGGAACATTATTCATTAAAAATATTAATAACACTATTTTAACAATTATACAAGTGTTTTAAACAAGTTTTAAGTAAGAAAAACCCGAGGAAATGGATTTCTTAACACGATTTCCATTCTTTGGGTTAACCTTCTACATCATTATTGATGTGCTATTTAAATTTTTTGTGTTGGGGTTCTATTTATATTATTTTTTATTATGTTTATTTACAGTATACATACATACTCCATCCACTCTATTAAGTATCTCTTCAATTTTATGATATTTATAAGGGGATTTTCTTTAAAAAACCTCTTTTTAAATTTGGCTTTACAGAATTCCAAAGAAAGTTTTTTATGGAATTATTCATGTAGTATGATTATGTTTTGGATCTTCGGAATTATTTATGATGAAGGGTGGTACATATACTTCCAACCAATGCATTGGGTATTATTAATTAGGATTTCGGCGGTATGGTTACTCCATGTGTAACTGCGATGGTTACACAATGAATGGTAGTCGTTAGGGTTTCAAATTATAAGGTAGCCAAGAATGGTTACAAGATTATGTATGTAATTCCGCAAGATACCATTATGATTATAATTATGTTCTCATTTTTAGTTTAGATCTTGTGTAAATCTCATATTACACAATGTAAGTATATATGGGTGACAAGAATGTCTTTTAAAAATGCTTTCATATGTTACGAGTATTCATGGAATAATGTGATCTTTCCATATTTTCCATTCCTTACTAAGCTATTGTGCTCAAACCTTGTTTTTAAATTATTTTTCACAGGTTAATGGTTGTGTAATTAAAGGTAGGAAGCCATGTTAAATGTGGAAGAATTGTGGAGGAGTCTTGTTTTATGTTTTAATGTTTTATATTTTGGAAAAATTGAAACTGTTTTTATGGTATCCACTCTGTAATAATGTGTATTGTTATGAATGTATAGTCCTAATTCTATAAAGCTATATAATTGAGATTATCCTCAATGTAAAAAGATGATTTTTCTTGACTAAATTCAACATTATCTATGTAGTAAGGTTGGGTAATTATAGGTGGTGTCCTGTAAAACAAGACATGAAATTTTGGAATAATTGTCTAACATTTATGAGGGAAACACAAAAGTCCAATAAGAAAAGCTATAGGTTCTTTGGAAAAAGTATGAGGATCTCATGAATAATCCCAATGATACTTCTGATGCATTCTAAAACATGATAAACATTATTGTGTTAGACCTACTAGGTCATAGAGAAGTTATTAAAGATATAATTATTTTGAAACCTATCTTTAGAAAACTACCACTGAGGTTCAATAAGAATGTTTCAGTGTAGGAAAAAATGACCCAAAAGATCTTACACTAGATATCCTATAGAGTACTCTTGTAGCATTTGAAATTACAGACAATGATAATGATTTAGTGGAAAAGTGGAAGTTTAAGGAAGTGGAATTCAAGGACATGAAGAATATCTGTTTAAAAGATAGTTCTAAGGAGGACAATATAGATGTTTCCATGTATTTATCTCCTCTAATCTGCAAAGTAGAAATGGGTTGTTCAAAGGTAAAATTCCATTTTCTTGTTTCTAATGTGTAATGAGAGGGCCTTCGGCAGCAATGTGTCCTATGATGATTAATGATGAAAATAAAGAAAATGATGAAATTCCCCAGAAGAAGTATTCATAAAATCAGAATGGGAGAAGAAGCACATAGAGAATGTTCTTCAAAAAGAAGAATCTACATTCCAAATAGGATTAATGATTATAAGAATCAGAGGTAGAAGAGTTGGATGACTGTAGGTATCATAAAATAGATGATTTTTTGGGAATTGTCAAAAATTCATTAACATGAGAAGAAAGTGACAATGAAGCGGGAGAAATTGAAGTAATAGTTGATCTTCACACTGAGTTCGAATATTCCCATGTAGAGGTAGATATTCTGAGAGTTAATACAAAGAGAGCTAACAATTTTGTTCATGATGCGATACTCTTTATGTAGCAGTAGGAAGAAAGTAATTTTGAGCTGGATGTAAAAATTGAAAAGTTAAGGCCTTCAATTCTAGAATTCTTAGAAAAGGTGGTTGAGTAAAAACTAAAAATAAGAGAACATAAAATAGAAATTTATAGTTTGAATGAAACTATAAAAGATCAAATCTAATTTTTTGAATAGCTATAAAAGGACGTCGTCGATCTATGGCGATCATTTTATGATCAGGAGAAAATGTTAAATATAAGTTCGACATAATGAGTGAATATCTTACCGGCTATAGATAATAGGATATATGATAAGAATGTTCCATTAGAACATAATCACATGTCAATTATGAATAATTAGGCTAGTATAGGGATTTATCTAAAAAAAGTTGTTACAGTTCCAGACCGACCATAAGAACCTGCTCCAAGATTAACGATTTATTTGGGTGTGACATAGAATCAAAAGATTAAGGGAACCCAAGGCAGAACTAGTGGTGAATCATTACAGCATAATAATTTACCTCACATGGGATTATATTGTTGTGGTAAGATGTGCCATTAACAAAATGTATGTTCCATTGAAAATTTGTACCAAAGGGAACAAGACTAACATAGGTGGTCTTATAGATCTCAAAACTATAGTTCATCGTTTAATTTTAATTATTTTAGTAGTAAAGTACATGGGAATGTGGCATGATATTACACATCAACAATGCTAAAAAACTCATTGAATGAACGTATTTGATCATATTAAGAATCTAAATGTATCATCTCGAGAGATAAAAATTCAAAATCGTTTTGCAACCCTGCAGGTTGATGTTGGTCCATCATATATTGAGGAATATCAAGATTATCATTCCATGATTGGTATAAATTCAATGAATTTAGTCAAAAAGAAATCCACCAAGCAATCGGTGGTCGTATAAATTGCATTCAAGGCAACAAAACGCTCTAGGATATGGATCATTTCTATTCGATGCACATCCCGCATGACCTAAAATTAGGATGTACTGAACAGAATAATGTTCAATAATGAAGGTATCTTAATTTTTGGTAATGATGAGGGCATGAAAATTATTGGTTTTGGAAAATAGAAATTTGAAAAAAAAAGAAATGAGATGAGAAGAAATCTTGGTTGTTGAAAGTTTTGATCAGAACTAGCCTAGTGTTAGTAAATTTGTGTGACTCATGACATGCCCTTTGATTTTCCAAGAAATTATGAATCATCAAAGAAAAATAGGGTTCTATTGTGTGGCATGGAAAGTGTACAAAAGGGAATCTATACCTCATGAGTGGAGAAGAAGATATGTGTTCTCTTTCGATGGATGAAGAACACAAGTTACATCATATTTTTCTTGCCCATATTTTCTAAGGGTCATTGAAAGATCTAGTGAAATAGGATGTAGCTCGAAATCTCTCAAGATTATCACATGATCATAGTCATACATGTGGTTCCTTCAAAGAGGGTATGATCATTCGAAAATACATATAAGGAAAAAGATTATAAATCTACATGATTACTGGAATTGTTGTCTATTGATGTGTGTGGGACAATATCATTGATAGTTATTAATGGGGGAGATTTTGTGTTGTCATAATTGATAACTAGAGTAGAATGGAATGGTTTACAATAATCACCCCCAAATATGATGTGTTGAGTTTCATTACAAGATATAGATGGGAATGTGAAAAGATGATTGGTCAAAAAATCCATAAGATTCAAACATATAATGGAAAATAATTCACAAATATACAATTAAATGATTATATCATGAAACATGTGATTGATAATCATGTTTTAGTAGTAAGAAATCCAAAATAGAATGGAGTAGTCAATAGAATAACATGTCTTGAACAATAATCATTGGGAATGATCTTCTAGAGATGTTTTGAAATGAGGCAGTGATGATAGAATTCTATGCATCAAATAGAGATTTATTCTACCAAAAATAAAAATAGACCAAATATGAGCTATTGTGTGGAAATAATCCATCATTGAAATATTTTTGAATTTTTTGAAGTATGTGTTTCATTCTCAATAAGGATAAACATATTATGTTTCAATCTCCTAGAGAAGATGGAAATTTTCTTATATACTAAAACAATATAAAAAGAATATAAATTCTTCAATAAGAGACTCAGAATGATAGTTGAATTTCATGATGTGAATATAGAGGATAATGAAAAAAATCGTCTGTAAATACATGATCAGACGCATGAGGATAGTAATGAAGAGATGAGAAAATCCATAGATGCTGAAACTCTAGAGATTTATCAGAAGAAGATTCAGATGATGAGAATAAAACAGTTTCTTTCCAAAGACCAACAAAAGAGCAAAAATTGATTTGAAAAACAATAATGGTGTTCAGCCAGCACCAGTGCAGAGAAGAATGATCAAGTCCCTATAATAAAAATCATACTTATCACAAGTGGAGCATAAATTATTTGATGATGTGGCTGGAGATGAGAATTGGGTTCAGTCAATGATTGAATAACTTTACCAAATTGAGAATAATCAAACGTGGTAAATTCTATGCAGACCAAAAGAATAGAACATCATTTTATGAAAATGTCTATCTTGCAATAAAATGAATGAAGATGGTGTTGTGATTCAAAAAAATCATGCATGTTGTGCAAAGGGTACTCCCACATATTGGGTATTCATGTTAATGATACATTTTCGCTAATCCTAATGCTAGAAACAATTATAATAGTCTTGTACATAGTCATGAAATGGATGTATAAGGTTTTCAAAATGGATGTCATGTCGTCATTTCTTAATAGAGTTTTTGAAGAAGAAGTCTATATTAAGATACCAGCTGGTTTTCTCATTCATGATGATTAGAACAGATTTTGTCACCCAAAGAAGGATTTATTCAGCTTGAAGCAAACAACAAAAGCAAGGTATTCAAGGCTTGATCAGTTTTAAAGAAGCTCAGTTCCTACTATGGTAGAGTTGATTGCAATCAGTATTTCAACTATGATAATATTCAATGAATTATAGTACTGGTTTATGTCAGTTACATAATCATTGGTGGATCCGATGAATCATACTACAGACTGCTTTTCGAATACAGTAAATGTAAGATCAAAATAACAATGATTCGAAAGATTTAATTTTACTTTGTCTTACAAGTGATTAATAGAAAGAATTAAACATTTATATCACAATATAAATATGCCAAGGTGGTTTTGAGAAGGTTTGGAAGGGATGATTCCCAAGAGATGAAGACTATGGTTGCCACCCTATTTAAACAATCACAAGATGATAAATGCTTGCTAGTTAAAATCAAGTAACACAAGTAGTTCATTGGATGTATTTTCTACCTGACAATGAAATGAACTAATATTGTATTTTCCACATTCCAAGAAGAAATGCATCAATGAAATTATAAGGATAGCCACACGATAGAAGTAAAAATAACTCTTTAGTATATAAAGGGAACTGTGGATTTTGGCCTGAGGTCTAATGTAAAATCTCTTCTAATGATATTGGGATATAAAGATGTGGATTGGTCCAGTTGAGTAAATGATAAGAAATTTACGTCTGAAGATTCCATTTATCTTGAAGTATTGTGTATTTATTTGTTAACCAATATGCAAATTTTCTTTTTATTAAGAACTGTAGAAGTTGAATACATTATGGGTACTCATGATTACACTCAACTATTGTGGAAGTAGAATCAACTTGAATATATTGGATTTTATGTAAAGTATATGATTGGAATCCATTGTGATAATTAATGTACTATAAATATTAGAAACAATCTAATCCATCACTCAAGGAAAATGCAGATTGAAATTAAGAATCATTTTATCAAAGTGAGGGTGGAGAAATGGCTTGGGAAGTTTGAGTATGTGCCTATATAACAACATGTTGTAGATATTCATATATAGGCATTACCTAATGAAGCATTTGAAATGTACCGACTAGAGTAGGAGTCCAGCTGAATCTACTTACTTGAAAAAGTATAGATGTGCTTTCCGCTACTCACCAAGGTATGTTGGGTCATTCAATAAATGTGCTAATATGTGTTCATTACCCTGTTTACAGAAAACTATGAAGTTCCCTTAAGGTTCATTGACAAAGGGGGAGACAATGTGATTATTCTAGGGGAGAAAAGACAAGGGTAGAAGCTATTAAGTAGAGCAATGAGATCGGGGGAGTGGAAGATGAGCTGAAACCGGTAAGAATGTCTATATCAAAGGAAGAAAATTAAATTTGATGATTCTGGACGTGATCAATCAAGGAATATATATCACGAAATCTATGGATTGTGATAAAAGTAGAAGAGTGGTGTTGAAATGATGTTAGAAGGCTTTCAACACTCTACAACTGGTATCGTTTTGGTATCAACAATTGGTGTCAAAAATGTAGTGATTATTTGATGAAATTTTCATTTACTCTTTTTTCTCAAATTAAGTATTACCTATGGGGGCATAGAGAATGTGTTGAGTACATCCTTGATTGTTATCTTAATCGCTTAAAGTGAATGTTGGTTGAAGATGGATGAAGGTTTAATTAGGAATCAAAATGTGTAAGAATTTATATGAGAAGAGTTATCAACAAACCCAAAGGGAGATTGTTGGGAAAACATACCTCACGACATTCTCTCTGAATTTTTTGTGGGTTATTGTGTTTATTGACAATTCCAGATAACTGCAAATGAGTATCATTGGTTTTTGTCGAAGGAAAGAATTTATAGTGGTGATGTGTCCTAATGTTTTATAAATTATGTGGCCTCAAAATTGGGATTTTAGGTTGAGAAAAGAAGTATTTTTTCTTATGATTTAACGGTACGATAAACAATAAATAAAATTGGAAAATGGTGAGAACTGCATACCATAATTCATAGGACATTACCGTGTTGCGATAATGGTACCCAGAGTGGTCGGAATGGTATTTGTAAATGGTTATCAAAACCAAAAATAGTATGAGGCTGAGTGGTAGTTCCATATGAAGATGGCTTGATGTCGACATAGGATATCGACCGTGTATGAGAAAATGTTGTAGGTGGGCAGCTAGGAGAAATAGTTCACGGGTAGCTTGTGGATCGTTTGGGTAAAAGGATTTGTAAGTAGTGGAGGAAGTATCGATGTTTTGGTAAATATTGATCCAGAGGATTAAGCTGGTACCATTCCCTAAATAATAAATTGTAATCCCACCGATTAATGAGGAGATTGAGCAACATTTTTGAACATACATTTCTTGGGGAATTCAGAAAAGTCCAAATCTGTTTCACGCTAAAGGTGTTTGCGGGTATTCTGAACTCACAAAGGAAGTCTGGTACACGTATAGTGTAGTCTAGTACACGGAAGGAGTTGGCTCGGTTTGCAAAAGAGGAATCCCTGGTATGTAAAAGGAAATGTTCCAAAATTATTACACATAGGGAGAGATTCAGTATGCATAATCAAAGACAGCCCGTGAATAGAGAATATTTCGCCAACAAGAGGAATTTCGCAGAGGAGGTTCGCGGACCCTGTACATGGTAGTGGTACATGATCGCGAAGGCAGAGAAATTCATCAGAGTAAAGGGTTATTCAATGTGGGGGAATTTGTACATAAAGGAGGTGTTACGCGTACCAAAACTGCGACATAGTACACAGTGGACTAGGTGGTTCCCGATTTTCATGAGGAAGATGGAGAAAGCTTCAAAATTAGATTGTGAAATGATTTTCTAGTACCTAAATGTACCCAAGAAGGTGGAATTAATCTACAGGATAAATAGGAACGTCAACAGAGCATCTATCTATAGTTGAGGATATTTGAATTCATTCAAATGAAGGAAACTATATGTCTATAAACTGTGTTTGACATACACTGCCATAAAATTTTAGTGGATTCCTATCCAAGAGCAGTGAGCGAAAGAAGAGGAAGATAGTTATTGTTTCCACAGGTAGTGAGAATAATAAATAGGAATAGGGTGTGAACCTTAGGAATGTAGTGAGTATACCCAAATCCTTTTAAAGGATGTGATCATGGATAGAGAATATCTATCATAGGCATTGTATATTATTATTGGCAGTGAGTCTTAGTGAATTTGGTAAATCGACAAATTGTCATTGTGTACTTCTTGGATGTAGCCTAGTTAGGGTGAACCTAATAAAAATCATGGTTCCTTGTTCATGATTTCATATATATTTTTATATTTCTATGGGCTTAAGAAATAATTGATTTTTCTCTAATAATGAAACAATATCTGAACGAAAGAATGATTCAATCTATCATACCCTCATTCACCCCCCTATGGGTATTTGACCTAGTGGAACTAACATTGAATATATTATATTTTAAGAGTGTATTTGACCCATAACCATCCCATAAAATAATTAGTTCTATTTTTATAATTTGAAAAATTATTATTATGTTATTTTATTTTAATATTTTGTGATATTGCCAAAGAAAGTCCCCCTCAATTATAAAAGGGCACCTCCTATCCTCTTTAATTCAAAATTATTTATCCAATTGGATTGGGAAATACCAAAATAATTCATAAATATATTGGATTTTTTCCATATATTCAATTATTTATTATAAAACCCCCCTATTATGGATTTTGGTGTATAATTAAAGAGTTCTTCAAAAGCAGAAGTATTGTTCTTAATCGAGAATTTTGTTATTTCTCCTTCCCCCTCAATAAAATAATTTTTATCCAAGATCATATAATAAAATATGTATATCCCATATAAATAGAAGATATTATATAAATGGAACAACAAAAATCTATATGTTATTTCATCCAATGGGAAACAAGACAATCATTCTTGCCTATAACAGACTACCACCTCACAAAAAAAGTAATTAATTTTTCACCATCTCTTATATTTTATGATTTGAAGGATAAATTTATTTTTTATGGATAATATTTATGATATATTTATCATTTTAATAAAAATATTATATGTTATATTTTCTTCACATTTCATTCGTTGAAATATAAAAATGTTGTTTATGCATACATGTGGATTACCACCTCCATGAAGCGATGTGATTGGTATTCATTTTCTCATCATTATTATAGTATAAATAAGTGATTTTAATGACATAACATGATATTTATGATATATTTATCATTTTTGATATTGCAATTTACACATAACATCTTCAAATCATGATCAGTGAGTAGTGGAAATGTTATTCATGTGTTGGTACAAAAACTATCACAATGATTGATGTGTAGAAAATTTTCCAGAAACATGATTCATTATTGTTTTTAAAAATATATTTGATATATAAAACATATAATAATATAAATTATTATTTATATATATTTTATTTAAAAATGATATCATTTACCACAATCAAACTACCAATGTTACTTCTAAATTTTGAGCGGAATATAATTAAAAAATCGAACTTGAACATAAATTATTAATTGATTGAAAATAAGATTAAAATATAAAAAATAAAAGTGTATAATAATAGTAAAAAAATTATAATTAAAAAAAAGTTAATAATAGAATTTTATTATTTTTAATGATAAGAAATGTAGATTATGATACCGACCTAATGTAATTGAAATAATTTTATAAAATTCTATTAGATTAAAGCATAGAAAATTCTTCCATAAATGTACATGGTAATTTAAAAAATTAAATTTTTTTATGACTAATTGTATTATAAATGAAATTTTTATTATTTTTAAATTATTTACAATTTCCATTAAAAAGAAATCATTTTATATATTTACAGGTGGTATATCCATTACTCTTTATTGATGTAAATTTTAATTTTATAAACCTATTTTTTTAATATATTATATTCATTAACATTTAATTATTATATAAAAAATTATCCATATATAAATTTATTTTTATGAATCAATTTTTTTATTTATCCACATTGATTTTATTTTAATGTAACTAAGTTGAAATTTGTTTCTTAACTCAATTTACATACATTGGGTTATACATCTACTTGATCTTATTAGTCATTAAATTATTATGTGTGAATGGTTCTTTAATTTTTTGTTACCTATTTAATCTTGTTTAATGTCTATTTAAATATTTTATCCTCATCAATTTATGGATTAATTAACACTACATAACATATGATAATTTTATTTGCTTTTTATCATAATCTATTTTCATTGATATATGTTTTTTCCTGATTACCATGATTTCAATATATAGTGTACATAATACAATATGATATAATTTTTACATATTTCATAATTCAATTCAATTTTATTACAAAGTCATATAATACTCTTACATCAAATCAAAATTGACATTAATGTAACAAAATCATCAATGGAATTATGTCATAATAACTATTATTATAGAGATTGATAATGATGAAAGAACCTTTGGGGTAAGTCATGTAAATTTATTTTAATTAACGAAATAGATTTTACTCTCCATTGGTAATGATTGTGGTTTATGAATTTGGTATTCATTTCATACCTTATTGAATAAAAAACATCATAAAATTTCCATAAATGAAATACTCATCATCTATCATCTTTTAGATCTTGATTTTTTCCAGTCCATATCTATATTTTATATGACATGTTATTCCTATTATCCAATTATTTATCAATGATATTTTAAAAATTGTATTACTTTTTATAAGGAGACTTTTTATCATTTTCCCGTGGAACTACATTTTCACATTATTTTTAAAATGTTTGAAGAAATGTTTTCATTTGTCTTATATAGAATGAACATAGTATTACAACCTCAATAATGAATAATTGTTTATTTAATATATTAAATATTTGTATTGTTATTTTAATGGAAAGATAATTCTATAAAATTTTAGGATTTTACTTATTTTATAGTTCTGATTTCAATGGGGAAGTTTTATTTTCTTAGAGAAATATTCGATGTTTTTTTAATACATTTTCATCATTGATGAAAAACATATATATATTCAATTTATTGTAAATTATATATAAATTCCCACTATATGTACACTTATTTTTTCCACATTCCATTTAGGTAGTTATACGTTCCTTAATATCATTTAACAAAACTAACATTTATGAAATATTTTATTATTATTATAAAAGGAAATATAATGAAACAAAATCCGTTATATGGATAATTACTAAATTTATCCCTTATGATTGATTTAAATTACGTTTCAAACATAATAATTTAAATTTCAATGGGTTTTCCCATATATAATTCCAAGGCATTTGGAAAATAATTTTCCTCATTAGATGATATATAAGTGATGAGGGAGTAAAACTATTTCACTATGGGACACATCCAATAATGGTATGATGTCATGGAAGATAGTAATGATATATATTGATGTAATTTTTTTGTGTTTTATCCATATTTCATATGACTCAAGGACTATATTTTAACATGGATATTATCATATTTTCCAATGTTGTTAATAATGATATTGTATATAATAAAATCTATATTTTACATCATAAGGGTGAAATATATAATAGTTAAATAGAAAATTATTTCTTTTATTTTTCATGACCTTAAAAGAACCTTTATAAGTTATATTTTGTCTTCAATTATTTTTTATTAAAGGTTATTTGAACATTTTTTGAATAAATAATGATTTCTTAGGTAATGAAGTATATATATTGAGCCAGAATTTGAATTTATAAAACGAAAAATCTTCTATAATTATTCATTTAACAATAATTATATTTTTATTTTATATTTACCATACTGATCAATTTTTTCTAAACCCACATTTTAAAATGTTATTTACATTTTTAATGTGTTATTAGAAATGATGATGAGCATAAAATGAATATTTAAATTATGTTTTTTAAAAAATAAAGGTTTTTTTGTCTTATATGTTTATTTTATTTGTGACGAATGGATATTATGTGGCTATGTACAATTTTTGATGTAAAATTTTTTTATGTTGGGGTGATAGACTAAATCTTCAAAACTCAAATACTAGATGATATTTCGTATGTAATAAAATTAATTCCTTATCTCAAACAGAAAATTATATAATGGATAAGGTTGGGTCCTTATGAGAATATCATTAAATATTTAAATATAAAGACATCCATTCTAAAAACATAGTTTTGATGTCCATTTTTTCTTATTTACTGTGCCTTGAGTCGGCATGGTCTTTGGTAAAGTCATTTGATTGTGACTATTTGAGTTAATGGATGATTATTTATATTAACCAACATTCAGAATGGAATTTGGGGAGTCTAAGGACCTCTAATTAGTGTTGTATAAACTGATTAGATCTGTAGATGAATCATTTGAACTCCTGAGGGCTTCAGGGAGGTATGGAGGTGGCTGCTACATGACTATTAAAAATATATTCCTGTCATTGGTCTCTACTAGAACTTTTTTTCCCTGGTAGTGTTAAAATGAACTGCCTATTGTATTTGGAATGTTGGTGGGAATTTCTTTTTGGAAAAGATGATAATTTTTACCCTTTTGTTTTTATATGGGTGAAAAATACTTATATTATTTTACAAAAACTATGAGAAACTAAACCACCAATAAATTCATATTCAATATCATTAATATTGGAGTTATTTAATATATATTCATTTAAAATAAATGTGTATTTATATTATATTTACATCCTTCTTTGGTACCATACATTTATTACTTATTTCAGTAATAATACCTTAGGTTTTCATTTGGGCTTCCTCCAAATCATATTAGATTCACTAGGTTATCTTGTGTAATTTTTTATCCTTGATAGGGGATTTCATATGGATGTTTTTTCATATTGTTTCATCTTGTTTTTATGGTTTTATTACATATATAATTTTCTTGTTGTCCTCAATAAATTCTGTTATAATTCATCATAGAAACAATTCTTCCTTTTTTGTGATATTCTAGGATGTCATATTGTGTTTTTGACATGATACTCTTGTAGGTGAATGTTTTTGGTTATAATGTGGTGATGGAATATGATTGGTGGATAATTATCATCCTATTTCAACATTATTTATTAACAAATTATAATAAAAAATAATTAATTTGTTTTGATGGTTAATTGAACATTAGGAGTTGAGATTGTGGTGAAGGACCATTTGGGTGTGGACAGATCATTGAAATCCGAGAAAGAAATTATCATTCTATGGAAAAAATTTATTTCTTTTCTATTTTTTTATCTGTTAATATGGCCCATAATCTCAAAATACTCTTTGTTTTTGTGTTTTTCTTGTATCATCAACCTTTTGAGCTTTGGACATGAAATTAATTAAATGATTTAGATTGTAAATGAGCTAAGTAAAATGACTATTTTACGAGATTGAACATTAGAAATTGTTACATTAAAGGGAATTCCCAACTTTGGTATTTGATATTTGAATACCCCCTATGTATATATAATCTATAATTGGATATTAATGTAATGTAATTGGTTTGACGACATTAATTTTCACGATGAAGCTCAGTAAATCATTATTGGAAATAAATAAAATGAAAATTTGAATTGATTTCAATTTGAGAAAATGATTATTTAAATTGTTCCATTCAAATTTTTCTTGGAATTGGTAATTTGGAAATGTTATTTTAAAATTTTTATTTGAATAATTGTTCACCGAAATTGGGAATTAGTAATCGATAATGATATTTTTTTCTAATGAATATGAAAAAATATTTTGAAGATATATGTACTAAAATTTTATTATTATAAGGTACTAAAAATAAGTCTGTTACAAGTATATTGATAAATTTATAATTTGGAAACCCTATGGAATAAGAGGTTTTAACTATTAATTACATAATGAAACTACTATATGGGTGGTTTGTGCTTCTACATTGATGATGCAGAAACACGCATTGGGTGGTCTATGTCACTAATTATTGTTTTAGAAAATATTCATAGGGAAAGACAATGATAAATAATTGTGTATTGGGGAGACATAGATTAATTTTATTTTGAGGCATGGGAATAATTTCATGTATAAGGGAACTAAAAAATTGGATGAAACTCAATGGATGAATTTGGTAATTGGCCTATGATTAAAAAACAATTTAATCGTTATTGAGTATCACTACTGAACCTATGAATCAATCGTTTTTTATTATTTTTTATATTATGGTTTTTAAACTATTATACTCTATACAATGAGAAATTCTAGATGAAATTTGTAAAATCTAGTTATATAAAAGAAATCTATTTGTGGTGGACTACATAGTTTCATTCATAACCTTCTTGGGCCTCCACGTTTGTTGGTTAACTAATAATATGTAACTTTTCTATTGGAATGGACTTTGGAAATGTCCTATAGATTATGATTTTCATTCCACGGTTAGATTAGGATATTGTCGTGACCATCTTGGGATCAGATTTTGACTTATTTTTCTATTTTAGTGTGGTTGTGTTTGCTCCTCCCGTATAGATATATTATGGTATATTTTGATCCTTAATTTTATATCTCATGTGATTCTATACTTATATTATTATAATACTCTTCTGTATTAATGTTAATTGTTTATCTTTTTAAGATTTTATTTTATTTAAACCATTTGTAAACTCTAATAATAAGGGAATAGGGGTCCTATGATAAACACACTGACCATATCGAATAGTATATATCCTCTATAATATGGGTCAGTGGACTTGAGGTATAGTAGTGATTTTACATCACATCTCGGATTTGTGATCTATGGTGAAGAGATGTTATAATTGTGAATAAAAATTATTTTTCCCTTATCAATTACTATTTGGTATTGTTAGAAATGAGAAATTGATAATTTCAGATCATGGTATTGGGATTCTACATGAGGATTTTTGACTCATATTTTGGAGAAAATCCATGTTTCTAGGCATGAGAATTATTTTTCATGTTTTTTCTATTATATTGGATTGATTTTACCGAACATTGGTTCAATTGGGTGTGTGGATATCGATTCCTTGTATTTGAACCATTTTCTAATATAGTATGTTGTCGTGTGTGATTTCATACCCAATGGCATGATCATATGATTTATATGTCATCCTTTTTGAACATATTGGGGATAATTTTATTTCATTCACATAGTATGGTGTTTTACTTAATGTTTTTAATTTATAGCTACTTATTAATTTGAATAACATATATGGTTTATTTATCTAATGTGATGACACCAAATTATATGGGATTTTAACACATAAATGTATGATGGAATTCATGTTCTCTAAATCATGATGGGACAACAAGTTATTATTATGATAATTTTAATTAATTAAAAAATTGATTGTTTCAATTAAATAATTTTACAATTTGAAATGTATAGTGTTTTTCTATTGTAAATTTTTTATTCAAATACCATCTAACCAAATAGGTTTCTAATATCTTAATAATTGATTATTGGAAAAACTTTAAAATATTGAATAATTTAACAATTAATAAATAATTTGAATCCATTGGTAATTTTGGTAAATATATTTTAATAATGAAAAAGTCTTGAAAAATTCATTATTTAATAAACCATATGATTGATATGACATAATATTACATTAAATTGTAATCTTTTAAATGAAATGAAATATTATATAATTAATCTTCTAGGGAATATGATCATACATATCCTTAATTTTTATGACCTAACCCTATTTATGGGTGATTATTGATATTGATTGAACTATTTTTTTCTTCATTCTTGAAACCCCTATTTTCTTCTAAATTTTTTGTAAACAACAATTAGGTTTCTAGTAATTCTACATCTATTCTAAACATATTATAGAGAATAATAGGTTTAATTTAAGAATTTTATGTATAATAACCTAGAGATTATTTCGTAGATAGATTACTGATGTTAATGGTTATGTGTCAATGGGTTAGTGAGATAAAGAGTTATTAGTTGGTTTTCATGAGTTACTTTTCAGGTTTATTTGAATTGGGGAAGAATTTTTTCAAATATTAGTGTATTTTTATGGCCTTGTTGATGGTACTAGGAGTGAGAGCCTACAAATATATATAATTTTTCTATGACAGGTGTTAGCATCATATCATATGTGTGTTTGATGTGTGTGGAATGGGTAGATTCTATGGAATGTTTAATTGATTCTAAAAATGTTATATTAAGTTTCTAAATAATCATAATAATTCAATATTTTATTCTAAGGTAATCACATCGAGGTATGAATTTTGGTATTATGTCTGCATTCAATGGATTTATTGATTATATTACCAAACATGAAGATTTTTTTTGGGTTATTTGACTATATTATTAGTGTTGAACACATTTTGTGGGTTATGGCTTGTATAGTGTTGGTAAAATCACTAAATCCTTGAATGATTCAAGGGATTTTTTTATTTTCATGACCATACATGACTAATGAAATATGTCATTTTTATTTGATGAGAGAATCCATTGTTCAATTATTCTGATGTCACTGTTATTATATAATTCTTGGTAAGATACTATAAATGGTTTGTTAACTATAAATTCGAAATACATGACTCTTGTGACTGTTATATATGTCGGTAAATGGTTATTGGATGGTTTAAACCCCTTTGTTATTGTAAGACTAATTTATAATGATCATAGTAGAGAATTGAAATTCAATTAGGTTATGGGACCAGGTGTATTGGGAGAAAGATCTAGTTTATTTCTATAGTTTCTAAGGATATACAAGATAGATTTGTATGGAACCAATTTCGTTTGGGTTTGGAAAGTTAGACCACTTGTGTTCCAATCAGAATCATTTTGATGTTAGAGATTCTCAAGTTGTGATAAGGAAAAAGTGAAATGATAAATTATATTTCATAATAGATTGATTGATAACTAGGATGAATAAATGGGGTTTGGAAAATTAATCACTCTCTATGTTATGTGAATGAAAAATAGGATTCACTTACGTGAATTGTGGTCTGGAGTTTAGTGATCACGAATAATGTTTCCTCCATTGTGGTGATGACATCCCTGATGACTACACTGATAGATCGTGTAACTGTATCATGTTTAATTTCATTTGAATGTAGTATGGTTATCATGTATTGTGAGAATTTAGATATTATGGATCTAGATATTGAATGAATTGATATTTTCACTATTCTTAGAAATCCTTATATTGAATATTTGTGAAATTCATTCGATGTGGTGGGGAGAGAATAACATGATATTGATGGGAATGAACATTTTATGAGTGAATTTTTTAACAGACTCCATGGAAGATGTTTTGGTGAGTAATGAATTTGTGGAGGATATAATTTTTATGCGATGACATAATATTAATTTCTGGACATCTCTGAACAATGTGTTTGGTGTATGGTAGGATGAGAGCTATATAAATCATCCTTTATTAATGGAGTGAAAATATGGAATCTAACATGGTGGAGACTTGTATTTCATCCTTGTGTTTGTAACCATCATATGATTAGTGTTGTGATATCATATGATCATCCATTAGACTATTTTGATTGAATTATAAAGAAATTAAATAAATAGAAATGAACACATCTAGATTCTTAATGAATTATGTGAAAAAATAGGATGTGGTATTTGATTGAGTCCAACTATAAGAATATGGAATTTGATATTTCATGTTGATCTAAATGTGTTATACCATTAATGTGATCTTTCTCATGAAAATAATAAAATTTTATTACTTAAATAATGATGAAATTTAGGATACCCCACCATGGTTTTTGTAAAATAATATTTTACGTATGTACGACTGTCCTTCTTACATGAGTTTGGTTGAAATTTCGTTCAAATTACACATTGTGTCACACCCAGACCCTAACCATAGTGTCATTGATGGGTAATAAAATAACATCATTCGTGGGTCTTAGTATGAATAATTCTATAAAGTAGTAGTGTGTGTCCTATTCCGTATGTTTGGATCATATTTCCTCATTATCGTACAGTTTCTCAAAAAATGTTATATATATATATATAAACATAACATAAAAATGCCGAATGAAACAACATCAAATTCATGCATACCATAAAATAAATAAAAAATGGAACTCCAACAAGATATAAAAACAATAGTAATTCTCTAGAAGATAATAAATAAAAAATTGACATAATTATATAGTTTACACTATGGTACCCCCCATAGATTAATTATATTTCATTCAACCATATTCCATGTGTCATGACACCCTCCCGAAAAAGTGTACCCCTCCTTGGTCAGCAATGTGAAAGGGATATAATGACCCCTGAATCCCGCCTCCAGTAGGCCCTGGTTTGGCAACTTGCACTGAGGGTATAATAAACACACAAATGGGAGGAATTACCCTATAATAGAACACATGCAGAAGAGAGAGATATGATAGAAACCAACAAACTCCCACTCAGAACAAAAATAAAAAAGTAACCCAAGTGCACGTATGTAATGCCATGAAAAAGTACTACAACTCATAGGTGAAAAACTACATGTACCCAAAAGAAATTAAAAACAACAGCAACCACAAGCCCGAACAGCTCCTGTAACCCCAAGCAAGTAGAAACATTTTTGATCTTAAACCTTCTCAATGTGACCTGATAAATAGTTTAGATATACATAGGGTGAGTATAATAGCATACTCAGTAGGGTCCTCCCCGATGCCTCTCGGGCAAAAGTAAAGAAAGCATGCTAAAGCACAGTGAACAACCAGTGAAACTAACTCGTCACCTAAACTGTTATACTATGTTCCCAACCTCACCATGGAAACTCTCACCATGTAACACATACAAGAATATATAATATAATAAAGAATATAAAGTGTATCCTGCTACATCTTCCCCACTAGTTTTCCGCTTTGACCCAACGTCACACGTCCAGAAAATCTCTCTCAAAAAAGGCTTTCCCATAGACACCTGGGTGAAGCACCACAATATGCACCTCTTGCTACAAAACCACCACATCCACACAGCAAGTAACTAGGTAGTTTCTGTGATCCACCGCAAATCTCATGACTTGTATCATACATCATGTATTGTACCTCAAGCCATTACAACCCATACACCTGAGTATGGATCCTCAATCCATCAAAGTCTATAAACGTTAAACCTCTAGTAGTACATATAAAACTATATCCATAATATATGTGTTTTAATAACCACAATACATTACAACCCGCTACACACATATATGGGGAAAACTAACCAATTTTCCTTCCAGAACCAGTATCAACTAAGATAAGTGAATAGGGCCAAAGTGGGTAGTCAGCCATCCATCCTCCCACCGTAATGTTGGGGAAAACACCCCCTGGGGATCAAAATCCCCAGGGGGCCAGTTTCCCATACGGACAAGGTGGAGTAGTGTATAGAAACAGAAAAATTATAGGATATATTATATCTCACAACCACACTATGGGCATTACCTAGTCCTAGACACAACTGCAGCTAATGTCTCTCAGACTCCGGGCTGCTACTTCTAAGACAAGGTATCCTATGAGCACAAAAAAATTTAATGAGATTTATTATATTTCTTCATTCCCTAATTATCTGTTCCATGATATGTTAATTAATTCTTAAAAAAATAATTAACCATGAACAATTCGATACTAAATTTCATTAGCATCACTCCCAATGTCAATTGTTCCTTAAAAATTACAACCTCATTATTATGTTCCAGTAACTCCATCCCCAGGGGTTAACACCATTTATTCAATTATTAATTATTAAAATATGTTCCCACATTCCCAGGCATTATAGAAAAACATTATATTCTACTATACACAAGAGGGATCAACATGGGGAGTAGATGTACTACCTGTCGTGCCTTTCCTGCTTATAGCAAGAGCATATACCCATCATTCATTGAGAATATAAACATGGAAAGAACGTGGATTACCTCGTAAGTCATCGCCTCTTTTGGAAGAAGGGTAAGTAAGACAAGCTGCCTTGAGCAGTGGGGAAAAGTAAAGCAGATAAACAACTAATCAAAATTAACAAGCATCCAATAATCACATCCATATCATTCCATAATCCCTAGTGTCCTCCCCGACACCCACATGCATAAACCGACGCACCTCACCACTCTATGATTCATCTTCTGCCACAACCAAAAGGGCCTCCATGCCTCCAAATATTACCACAACCATCCAGGCTCACAATAAAACACAAGTAGAAGTAATAAAAACATCATCACAATTGGTCTCTTGTCCCTTAAACTAACAAGAGGGTAACTCAGAACCCTATAAGAAATTATCTTTTATAAAGCACCAGTTATTTAATCCATCTTGGATTGACAGATTTATTATTCATTAGTTCCAAATTCGGGAAACCTAACCATTATGTTATCACAAATAAATAAACATGATTACTGAACTAATTTGATTAACATAAAATAACAAAAAGAACCATATTAATTTTCATGCCTCTTTATCTTTAGCCAAAAATTATCAATTATTCCCGGTTTACATTCTTTAACGATTTCCATCCAGAACAAACAGCTAAGAAAATGAAGCATAGAAGTCACACTATCTAGAAAAACAAGAGGCAATAACATATGATCGATATCAATTTATTTATCCGGTTAAAATATTATTACGTCAATTACATTGTCATCATGTGGGATTAAACATGTTAAAAATATAGTTGCACATAAAACAAATAGAAGCAATGAATCCCCTACCTCAAATAGTTCCCCACGTTCTTTATCCACACAATGGGTGATGATCCTCCACTAGCGACAACTGCATCCACCCGAGGATGCCACACTACGACAACACCATCCAAACCCGAAGAAAATCCCCATTTGAAGTATGGAGATTACATGCTATGACATGGAATGGAGAAAAATGAGGAGATTATCACCAAAGGAATGACTATAAAACCTTCCTTATATCGAAGATTGACCGATATAGCTCGGTTGCATCAAAACATAGCAGAACTGATCCATGGAGTAATGTTTGATTGTGCAACCCCTACCGGAAGGATTGATAGGTTCTAGTGTCTCATAGCCGAGAACAAAAAGGAAGAACAAGGGATGATGATATATTTTCCCTTTTGAATATTTAATGGGGTGGCAGTTTTAGATACGCTAAATTTCCCATTAAATTCGGATCACATTATCCCACGCGGTTTCACCATGTAAAAACATCCCAAGACATACGAATAATTAATATAGGATTTATGGCATTTGAATCACCCTTAAGAGTGATTAAAAGAAGTCTTTTTAAGGTATTTTACATCCAAGGAAACGTCAATGGGGTGAAACTATTGGAAGATGGAAACAATGTTCACATACTCATAATTTGGAAAAATAAAGAAAAGATCACTGTTAGGCCTCACCGTTAGAGGTTACCAATAGACCTCATCGTTAGATGTTAATGATAGACCTCACCTTTAGAGGTTACCG
The DNA here is from genome assembly GCA_963277665.1 of Viscum album. NCBI lineage: Eukaryota > Viridiplantae > Streptophyta > Magnoliopsida > Santalales > Viscaceae > Viscum > Viscum album. The sequence continues at coordinate 1,509,289,613 of OY728127.1, read as the reverse complement.
ATAGAGCTCACCGTTAGAGGTTACCGATATACCACATCATTAGAGGTTACCGATAGACCTCACCGTTCTGGAAACACTATACAACAACCGTTCTAGAATCACTGTTCACTGAACCTCGAGGATAGAAATACTGTTCACTGAACCTCACCGATAGAAACATTGTTCACTGAACCTCACTGATAGAAACACTTTTCACTGAACCTCACTGAAAGAAACAATGTTCAATGATCCTCACATATAGAAACAATGTTCACTAAACTTCACTAATAGAAACATTGTTCACTAAAACTCACCGATAAACACGTTGTTCATGGAACCTCACAGATAGAAACACAATTCAGTAAACCTCACCGATTGAAACACATTTCAATGAACCTCACCAATAGAAACATTGTTCATTGAACCTCACTGATAGAAACATTGTTCACTAAATCCTCACTGATAGAACATTGTTCAGTAAATCCTCACTAATAGAACACTATTCACTAAATCCTCACTGATAGAACATTGTTCAATAAACATCACTGATAGAACACTATTCACTAAATCCTCACTGATAGAACAATGTTCAATAAATCCTCACTTATAGAACAATGTTCACTAAATGTTCACTGATAGAACATTGTTCACTGAACCTCACGGATAGAACAGTGTTTACTAAATTTTCACTAATAAAACACTGTTCACTAAACCTCAATGATAGAATACTATTCACCTACCATTATAGGATACCGATATAACTGTTCACCAATGGAACATTTCACAGAATAGGAAATTTGGAAATGTGTTCGGGATATGTCACCTTGACCTCCCATAACACCTCAAACACCATATTTTCACATAGTAATGGACATGAAAGGTCCGAGCCATTACATCAGATACCCCTAAAAACATTCTCATCCTCGAGATTTCGAAACCAACCTAAGGTGACAAAAAGAAGAAAAAGGGTCCAAAAAACCACCCATCAAGATACCACTGAAAAGAGAGAAATCCAAAAAAGCATCAAAACAAATTCATAAAAAATCTGAAAGGTCTAATCCTAAAGGGAATATAATTACATGAAAAGAGTTGAAAATCAAAAAAATCTGGGTACAAAGCACGTATATGTGACTCACGTTCCCAGGTACTCTCCTCCATGCCACTGTGTCACCCCAGGACACGAACTAAGGGGATATAACACCCACACAACACCTCCTCCTTGCGGTCTTTGATCTCCAGAGGTCGCTCCTCGAAGGTTGCATCCTCATCAAAATCGATCTCTCCCCAATCGATGATGTGAGAGTCATCATGAAGATAATGATGAATCTGTGATACATGGAATACATGAAGTATCCGACCCATCCATGGGGGACGTGGCACTCGATATGCCACAACTCCAACATGAGCTAACACCTCGAAAGGCCCAAAAAACCAGGGTGAAAGCTTACTTCCACAACAAAACCGTCGCTGCCCACGACAGGGAATAACCTTCATAAACACATTATCCCCAACATTAAACTCTAAGGGCCTCCTTCTTTGATCAGCTTATGATTTCTGACGATCTTGTGTTGTCTTCAACCTCCCACGAATCACCGGAACCATCTTTGTTGTATTCTTCATTAGTTCCGGTCTGAGAATTGTTGACTCTCCGACCACAGTCCAGCACAACAGAGAATGGCATGGTCGACCATAAAAGGCATTAAAAGTTTCCATACCGATGGTGGAATGAAAATGATTATTGTAAGAGAACTCCACCAAGGGTATGTTCCTTACACATGAGCCACCAAAATCAAGAACACAAGAGCGTAATATGTCTTCAAGAGTCTAGACGGTTCGCTCTGTCTGACCATCTGTTTGAGGATGAAAAGCACTACTAAGGCATAGTTGAGAACCAAAAGCATGTTGGAGACCTCTCCACACCCTGGAGGTAAAATGAGGATCTCGATCAGAAATGATCGGCCTAGGGACTCCATGATGTAACATCCTGACCCGGCTCACCATCGACCCAGTTGTAGGACCGGTAGGTCACATGGCCTCAAGTGCTTCTCCTCGTAAGCCAGAGGCTTCCGACTAGCAGCGTAGGTCTCAGGAGGTGATAGTGGGGACACTATACCCTCATATCAGAGTGACACAGTGGTATTATCAGAGTAAATAATATTCAATAGCGGAAGAAGTGAATAATTGAAATACAGTAGTGAATGATAGTAAATGTCCATTTCATAAAAGGTGACCAAAGCCAGTTTACACAGGACAGGGATGATGAATGATGTATGGTGATAACAAGAAACAATACATCATGCTTATAATACAATGAAAAAGAATAAAGAAAAGGCAGAAAAGAACGAAGGGTGATCTCCTGAGCATCCCAAGCCTCGCTTGGTCCTTTGCACCTAACTCCTCAGGTACAAACAGCAGAGCACAAAACCTAGGACCGGAAAGAAATGATGTCTAATAGGGTACCCCAGTGCAATGGCGGCCCGAGTAGGGTGTGAGATATAAATCTTACTAGGCCGGCACCACCTTTATCAAACATAATCTAGACAGTGTATAATAATTAAATAGTGAGTAGGTATAACAGGATTTAAAATGAAGAACAACATAGTATAACAACACACATCCAGGTTTCCCCAAAGGAAACCTCACGGCTCTACCAGCGTCGTTTCATTGTTGGGATATCAGTCTGACAATCCAAGATGGTTACATATGTAAATATCTATAAAAGATGATGTGGCGTAAGCAAGCCTCCCATCCCTCATCTGGAGATAAAGGGCATGAGGTATGAATGCCTCTCATCTCTAGTGTACAATGGAATTGAGATAAGAATGCCTCTCATTCCTAAAACATACTAGAAAGGGGTAAGAATGCCTCCCTTCCATCATGTTCATTCAACCGTCATGGGGTATAACTGCCTCCCATCTGTCATATTCATAATACTGGCATGGGGTATAACTACCTCCCATCCAGACACATTATCATCAACCAATTCAACAGGAAAGGGGTGAGAATGCCTCTATTCCATACATGTACTGTCACACTGACATGGGGTATAACTGCCTCCCATCCAATCACGTAAATCATCACTAGAAGTCACCGGCAAGGGGTAAGAATGACTCCCTTCCATACATTTACTGTCACACATGGCATGGGGTATAACTTCTTCCCATCTAACCACGTATCTGTCACACTCATCACTCTGGCATGGGGTGTAACTGGCTCCCATCCAGACACACATTCATCACCAGGTGGCATCAACATTTGCACACTCACATTACAACCATGTTTATATTATACTACTTATGTAAGTACCTCATAAGAATTCAAATGAAATATCACAATCACAAACAATCATACAACCCATATCCACGTAAATGGTTATAATCGGGTTCATACAAAATTTACATAAGGAAAACCAACTCAAGTATCATTATCACGTCATTTATCATATTCATCATGTTTATACTTAAGGAAACTCCTCATAAGTATCCATTTCATGAAATTAACTTACGTTGTGCTTATTTCATTATCCTTAGGCATGGTCTTACCACCCTAATCCATTTCATTCAATTTAGAGGAACCAGGACATCATCAATTATCACCAAAGCATAACAAGAATTTAGCCAGAAAGCATAAAGATATACTTCCTACTTTTATCTGGAAGATCGTTCACCACTAATCAAGGGGTTTTGTTATTAAATCATAAGTTTAGTGACCAAGAAACCATTTTAATCTTGTCCTTCCAATTTACACTCTTTGCACAGAAGAATTAAATTGAAACTAAACTTTCATACTTTTCATACTAAAGCAGTACAAAAACAACTCATTAACACTTATCTTTAAATTAAAGGAAAGGTGAGGGATCCTACCTCATGGTGGATCCATCCGTCCACTCCTTCACTAGATGCTTTCTAACTAAGAGTCGTTGCTGCTCTCCCATGAGGCATATGTGATATAACATATGACCTATGCATTGGAATCAAACCAGCGGATCAAAATCACCACAACCCACCTCTCCGTCGGCGGAGGATGATGTACGCACACTAACAAGGTCCCGGGGAACCGTCTGCACAACCCTAGTACAAGAAGAACAAGAAAGAAACCGAAAAAAAACTCATCCTAACCCTAGGGCTTGGCCGAACGAAAAATAGGGAAAGGGGAAGCCCAAAAATCGACCAATGAGGAAGGAGGGAGGAGGGAGGGTCTTACCATGGAGATTCAGAAGAATAAATTCCATGAACAAAGGAGAAAAAATGGCGGAGGGAGGTGTGGATTAGGGGGCTTGCGTGCAAGGCCAGCAGCTCCAAGGTGGAGGGGTTTGTTTAGGTTATATGAGGAAGAGGGGAGAGGTTATCTTCAGTGTATGTTTTTATTATTAATTTCATTAAAAAAAAATTAAAAACCCAAAGGGTGGGACACATATGATTTGACCCATACAGTTTTCCAAACCATTCGCAAACCGTGAGGCCTCTACTGGACACCCTTGGCACACTGCATAGGCTAGTCACACGGTTTGGGGAAACCGTGCGCATGTCTTGAGGACTCCTCTACCGCCCTATATTAAGTCTCCCAGTTTGGACTGCACGGTTTGGGAAAGTGTGCGCCAACCGTGGGTCTTATGTTGCCGCTTAAAAACCCGCCATCTTCGGTTCCAAGGCCCGATCATAGATTTGACACACTCAGAAATTGAAAAAAACTTCAATTTTCCCCACTTTTTATACTGGTTCAAAATGACGGTCATTACAACCTTACTACATTGGAACTTCTCATCCCCGAGAATCCACTGAGAACAATGCACCTCAATAGACCTACATGGGTCGTGATGCTTCATTCAAACGATTGTGTTATGTTTCCAAACGTCCCACGTACCAACAAACATCCTCTTAAGCTCGATGTACTTAAGCCGTCAACACCTGAGCCAACACTCATTTTCCAACCGAAATACACAGACGACTCTTACCTGAGGCCGTCATAGCAGAGAAACAACCTCATCGCCGTCTCTCTAAGCTACCAATCAAAGGTACTTCCCACATTATATTTTTAACTTTAAGCATTCGAAACTAAAACCACAGCTCCACCACCTTTGGAACTGTCATTTAAAAGCCCGCCCCAAGCATTCAAACGATGCACCTAGCGTGATTTTGAAATGACCAAACAGTTGATTCCCCATTGACCTCAAAACCCATGATTAAGAATGGTCAAGACACTTCTTATGACTATCAAAGAAGACTCCCGGCTCAAACATCCGATGTTTTATAAGCTGAACAACGATGCCTCCTCCCAAGGAATCTAACTCTTACTACGAGAACGTTCACTGAAGCTCACACCTGACTCCCGGTGATGTCTCTATGATCAAACCATGACAGAAACCATGCATCCCGCATGCAATTCCAAAATAGAACAACCAAACAAGCACAACAGCTTTCAAAAACCTTAGCGTGGTGTAAGACCGATGCTCTATTACTGCATCCAGGACGAAATCAAGAACGGGGACATGCTCGTCACCTAACAGAGTACACTAAGAGGATTTTAAAATGATTCCAGTTAGTCAAACCAAATAAATGGAAAGGAGAACATTCAAACCACCACCGGTCGACTCTAAAGGAGAAACACTACTTCACCTGTCAACACATCGATATTTTTAAACCAATCACAATGGCTTTTTCCTGAACAAGGCATTACGTGATCGTTCACGATTTACCATAGAAGTCCTCTATGACCAAAAATGTATCTTAAAACGGGGTTGCATACACCACCATCCATATCAAAGTCATTCTTCCGAGAAAGAATCGAAGCATAACGACACCTACAAGCCTCAAAGGAAATCAAACAAACCCAACCATTACCAAATGGTCCTTCTTGACGTGTTCCTTCTACCCTGAAGAACACACTTCACTAAACTTAAACGACGCTTCCCACCTTGGATGTGATGGTGTAATCGGAAGAATAAAAGATCATCTGATTATAAGAGAAATAGTTCATAATGATTAAACATACGTGTGTCGCTCCTCCGAGCCACGATCACCAAGTTGAAATGCACAAGGAAACCAAAGCAACAAGTCCAGCGTGTCAACCACCCGAGTCTTCCGAAAATCATCCTGAGCATTGGGAAAACTTGATTATCAAACTCTCAGGTCACTCTACCATGGAGATGACCAAAGACCATACATAGTAGCATAAGAGATATAGTCGAACGTCCCATTACCTCAGACGACCATTTAAATGGATGATGACTTACCAAAACGTCCCTCACATAAGGATTCAAACAAACAACAAGAAACCAACCATGCCTGAGGCACGTCTACAGAGCATTACCTGATGCTCAAACCCATAACAAGATCAAAGGAAGAATGACCACCCGTCCAAAAAAGGGCGTCATTAGAAACCATAAGTCCTAAGAGGGACTACGGAACCCGAATGGTACCAAAAGTAAGAATGTTCATCGTACAAGAAATACACTGAAACAATAAGTGTTCTACATACCACAGGTTGTCCCCTCATGTAAAACAAGAATCGACCCAAGAAATTGGTCATGCCCAACAAAATTCATCGAGATCAGGCCTAGAATTCAAGTCATTTTCCAAATGAAAAAAATCGTCCACAGAAAACACCTACAGCTCCGTCTCAAGGCACTCACCAGAAAGAATAAACATACCCTCACATGAGGTTTCAACAGAGGACACCACTACAGATTCTTTTTCAATTCCCTTTGTATTTAATCACGTTCATTCTTTTAATCACTTTAAAAGATTCAAATCAAAAAGTCAAGTAAACCTTCAAAACCAAAAATCACCAGGCACTTGATCAATTGTAATAAGAAACTCAAAGCAAATCCATCAAGTCTCAACAAACTCCCTTTTAACCATTAAACATTTATCAGAAATCCCAACTTATTACTGAAATTTATCATAATAAAATCATTTTTAACAATTCAAGCGAACTATGATGGTCCCAACTGCCAATTCACATCATATCAAAACTAGACATCGTTTACAAAACAAAGCAGTTTGCAAAGCAATCTCCAATCACATTCATTATGGGTTTCCATTTTCAAACTCATGAAGCTCCCATACACTCCATGGGTTGAAATTTGGCTCCCCTTAGACAAAACAAAGTACATTCAAGAAGTAAACATGCTCAAAGAAATCATCCTGTCATACAGGTGGCCACCTAACAATCTGTAAGGCACCCATACACATTACAGTTTGGCATTTGGATCTCTTTAATCCAAACCAAACACATTTTTCAAATTGACTTTAGCATCCCTTTTTTGGAAATCTAATTACACAGGTATCCCTTTCCCAGCCATAAGGCTCCCATACACATTACAACTAAAAATTGGCTCCCATCGTAATTGCAATCATTTAATTTGGTCAAATAAACCAATTCCATATTAACTAAACCTAGCATGTTATCGGATGCAATAACATAGAAACATGCTACATCACAGAAGCATGGAGTAACTACCACAACACCTATCACAACAACATGAATCAACTAATGTGTCCTAGATGGCATGGAATAATGCATGGAAAGTGATTTCTAACAATGTGCCAATATGATAAATGAAATGGAATACCCTCATATAATTGGGTTGGAACAGAAATGAAACCCACAATTGCATCAACAGTATCCACAGAAACCATGTGTGTCACCCAATGGTGAAATCAAATCAACCGTAATAATCAAAATCATTAAAATATCATTTTAATTCAAGGTAATTTGTATTTTTACTGAACATGGGTTAGCTACTCCAGATAATAGCTTATTATAAAATTACATCTCCTTCGTATCCCCCTCAACTGTCTCTAAATATTAAAACAAACCAGAAAAAAGAAACTCCTCTGATACCACTTTTTAACATCCCGACCCAGCTCACCATCGACCCGGTGGCCATACAGGTAGGTCAAATGGCCTCATGCGCGTCACCTCGTATGCCAGAGGCTACCGACTAGCAGCGAGGGTCTCAAGAGGCGATTGTGGGGAGAAAATACCCTCATATCAGAGTGGCACATTAGTATTATCAGAGTAAATAATAACCAATAGCTGAAGTAGTAAACAATTGAAAGACATCAGCGAGAGATAGTAAATGTCCATTTAATAAAAGGTTTCCAATGCCAGTTTACACAGTACCAAGATGATGAATGATGCAAGGTGAAAACAAGAAAAAATACAACATGCCTATAATAAAAAAAAAGAATAAAGAAAAGACAAAAAAACCCAACGAGTAATCTACTGATCATCCCATGATCTAACTTGGTCCTTTTCTCCTAACTCCTCACATAAAAACAAAACAACGCACAACCTAGGTCCTTCAAGAAAGAAGGTCAACTCGGGTAACTCGGTGCAATGGCGGCCCGAGTAGGTTGTGAGATATAAATCATAGTATGCCGGCACCACCAGTGTCAATCCCAATCCATACAGTGTATAATAAGTAAACAGTGAGAATGTATGTCAGGATTTAATAAGAAGCACAACATAGAATAACAACACCCATCCAGGTTTCCCCAAGGAAAACCTGACGGCTATACCAGCTCCGGCTCGTTGTCGGGGTATCATTCTGATCATGCCACCACAGTTACATATGTAAATATTTATAAAAGTTGATGTGGGGTAAGCATGCATCCTATCCATCAGCTGAAGATAGCGGACATGAGTTATGAATTCTTCTCATCCCTATTATACTATGGTAATGACATAATATTGCCTCTCATTCATAAAAAAACTGGAAAGGGTTAAGAATTCCTCCCTTCCATCACGTTCATTCGACCGTAATGTGGTATAACTGCCTCCTATCTATCACATTCATAATACTAGCATGGGGTATAATTTCCTCCCATATAGAAACATAATCATCAACTGAGTCAACTGGAAAGGGGTGAGAATGCCTCTCTTACATACATGTATTGTCACACTAGAATGGGGTATATCTTCCTCCCATCCAACCACATAAATCATCACTATAAGTCACCGGCAAGGGGTATGAATGCCTCCCTTACATACATTTACTGTCACTCTGGAATGGGGTATAAATGCCTCCCATCAAACCACGTATCTGTCACACTCATCACTCTGGCATGGGGTATAAATTCCTCCCATCCAGACACACAATCATCGCTAGGTTGAATCATCATGTGCACACTCAAATTACAACCATGTTAAAATTATAATACTTATGGAAGTACCTTATAATAATTCAAAATTCATACCACAATCACAAACAATCATACAACCCATATTCACGTAAATGGTTATAATCATGTTCTTAAAAAATATACATATGGTAAACCATCTCATGTATCATTATCACATCATTTATCATATTCATCATGTTTATACTTATGGAAACTCCGCTTAAGTATCCATTTCAAGACATTAACAGAAGCCGTGCTTATTCCATTATCCTTAGGCATGGTCTTACCAACCTAATCCATTTAATTCATTTCATATGAAGCTTGACATCATCAATTATCTCCAAATCATAACAATAATTTAGCAGGCAAGCATAAGGATCTACAACCTACTTTTATCTTGATGACAGCGCACCTCTGATCGAGGATTTTTTTATTAAATTGTTAGTTTAGTGACCAAGAAACCATTTTAATCTTGTCCCTGCAATTTAAACTCTTTGCACAGAAGAATTTAATTGAAACTAAAAGTGTATAATTTACATACTAAAGCAGTACAGAAACAACTCATTAACACTTCAATTTAAATTAAAGGCAAGGAGAGGGATCCTACCTCAAGGTGGATCGATCCGTCCACAATGGCTATTGACTCCTTCTATTTAAGAGTTGATGATGATATCCCACAAGGCATATTGGATTTCACAAATGACCTATGCCCTGGAATCAAACGGGCGGATCGAAACCAGGGCAACCCGCCTCGCCTTCAGCGGCAGATGTCGTACGCACACCAACAAGGTCTCGAGAAACCTTCCGCACAACCCTGGAACCAGAAAAACAATAAAGAAACCGAAAAAACCCATCATAACCCTAGGGTTTGGCCGAACAAAAAAAGGGAAAAGGGAGCCCTATAATCGGCTAATGTTGAATGAAGAAGGAGGGAGGATCCTAAAATTGAGATTTAGAAGAAGAAAGGTCAAGAACAAACGCAAAAACAAAAGCGGAGGGAGGTACGGCCAAGGGGGATCGTGAGCGAGGCTGCCAACTCCAAGGGGGAGGGGTTCGTGCGGGTTGTATGTGAAGGAGGGGAGAGGTTCTCTTTAGTTTATGTTTTTATTTTTAATTTCATTAAAAAACATTTAAAAACCCAAAAGGAGGGATGCACATGATTTGACCCGCACTGTTTTCCAAACTGTGCACAAACCGTGCGGCCTCTACTGGACACCCCAGGAACCCCGCACGGGCTCGCCGCATGGTTTGGGGAAACAGTGCGTAGGCCATGCAGACTCCTATGCCTCCCTATTTTATGTCGCACTATTTTGGCCACACAGTTTGGGAATCCATTCACCAACCGTGTGCCTTCTCTTGTCGCTTGAAAACCAATTGTCTTCAGTTCCGAAGCACAGTTTTGGATTCGACACACTCTGAAAGTGAAAAAAAAGTTCAATTTCCCCCACTTTTTATCTTGGTTGAAAATGAAGATCATTACACATGAAGTTTCACCACCTCCTATAGATACTGCCTCAACAAAACATCCACTGAGTATAAATCCTTGAATGTTATGATGTGGGATGATTTTGTTAAACAATCCACTACCACCCAAAGAGAATCATGTCCTCTTGGAGCTCGAGGTAAACCAATAACAATGCCAATTGAGATATACTCCCACTTCCACTGAAGAATCTCTAATTGCTGGGGAAGACCACCTCGAACACGGTGTTCATCATTCACCTTCTGGTAGACTAAACATCGAGACACAAACTCTACAACTGCACGCTTCATCCCAGGCCAACAAAAATGATTCCTCAAGGATCAGTGCATCTTTGTCACGCTAGGATGTACTACTAAGGGAAAACTGTGGAACTCTCTGAGAACCGTCTCACGCATCTTCATGGGATCAAAATTCTTTCCATGATACAACACTCAGTGTTGTTCATCCTCCGTCCAACCATCAGTAGCCTCACCGCAAACAACTTGGTCTCTCCAAACATACACCTCAAGATCCCCCAAGTGGGACTCTTCCACCTTCTGCACTAGGGATGACTATACCGTCATCTGAAAAAGACAACTTCTACCTCCAACTTCTCCCAAATAATGATGCTATACTGATAGTTCATCCTTTACTCTCCAGGAATCAGCAGCTTCATACACGGCATCACTACGTGGCTTTAGGATCAACGCATCAGCTAAAAAATTCCTTTTTATAGGTTTAAACGATATTTCGAAGATGTATTCCTGAAAGAACTCTATCCACCGACGCTGTCGTAAGTTCAAGTCATGCTGGGAGAAAACATACCACAAACTCTTTTGATCAGTGATAACCACAATGATCTCTCCAACGGTGTAATGTTTCCTCAACTTCAGAGAAATCACCACGGCTACCAACTAAATATCATGAGTGGAATAATTGCATTCATGGGGACACAACTTCCATGAACCATTAGAAACAACTGACCTCTACTGCATGAGAACACAGCCTAAACCCATATGTGAAGAATCGCAGAAAACATCAAACTGTACACCCTCAGCTGGAACAAAAGGCACTGGAGCACTTACTAACTTCTCATTTAGATACTAGAAAGCTTCCAGACACTGATTCGTCCATATGAAATCCTGGTCCTTCCAAGTTGATGTTGTCAGTGGAGTCGCAACTTGAGAGAAATCTGCTACGAACCTCCTATAGTATCATGTGAGACAATGGAAACTTCGCACCTATGACACTATCGTGGGTGCTCCCCAAGACACAACTGCTTCTATCTTTGATGGGTCCATAGATACTCCCTGTTGGGACACAACATGACTCATGAAACGGACTTCTCGAGCCCAAAACTCTCACTTTGACAACTTCCCCAACTGCTGATGTTGACGAAAAGCTCCCAAAATGGCTTACAGATGCTCTGCATGCTCCTCCTTAGATGTGGGGTACACCAGGATGATGTTAATGAAAACTACCACAAACATATCTAGGAACTCACGGAACATAGAATTTATCAATCCCTTGAATACAGATAGAGAATTCGTCACACCAAATGGCATTACAAAAAACGCATAATGCCCCTAACGACAACGGAATGAAGTCTTCAAGATATCCTCATCATTCACATGCGTCTGATGATATCCTGACTGCTTGTCGATCTTTGAGAACCAACATTCACCATTCAGTTGATCGAATAAATCATCAATTCGCGGAAGAGGATAGAGATTATTTATTGTCAATTTGTTTAAGCGACGATAATCGACCCACAACCGAAAACTGCCATCGGACTTTGTCATGAGAAAAACTAGTGCACCCCATGGTGACACACTTGGACGAACAAAACCGCACTATAACGGACCATCAATCTATATAAGTATCCCATGTAACTCATAAGGGGCCATCTTATATGGAGAGATAGAGATAAGAGACACTCCTAGTTGTATCTCGATCCCAAACTCGATCTCTCGTCGAGGGGGTAATGCTACAACATGTTCTAGAAAGACATCTGGGTACTCATCTATGACCCTAGGAAACGCCAACTGCTGAACCACAGAAGAACTCAGCATCATCTCACCCATCGTGGATGATATGGATCGAACATGCCTGTGACCCATCCGAGGGTATCCCTCACCAACAAACACCATTTTATCTCCATCCACACCAATGAATACCACCTTATTCCGGATGCAATCCACGATAGCATGCACCGAATACAAAAAATCCATGCTGAGGATGACATCATATGGTTGTATTCATAATCATAGGAAATCTCCCCAAATGCGGTGTTGCTCCAACACTAGCTCACAGTCATTACATACTTCAAACAAGTCAGTTTGACCTCCAACTGGTGTAGTGAACCCCAAGGGAACTGGAAGCCTCTCTACCTCATGTCCCAAAGAATGGAAAAGGGTATGTGATATGAAGGAGTTTGTCACTCCTGAATCAATCAAGACATACACCAAGGTAGAAAACAAGAACAGGGTAACTCGAATGACGTTTGGCTTGCCTGGATCTGGAAACTATAGTGCATGAAGCTGACCATGACCTCCTCCACGTCCTCTCTGACCCTGATGACGACCCCACCAGGCCTGCGCTCTTCCCTCTAAGGACGGGGAGCATCATGGGGTTATCCTCTGCCTGCCCCATCTACCCTCTGCTGATCTAAATCTGGTGCAACTAGCTGCTGCAGCCTCTGCTGGAACGGCCTCAACCGAGGGACCTGAAGCATAGCGCCTAGTGCACGATGACTGCTCTGAAAGGTCGGGAACTCCTGCTGCTGATGGACAAGACCACCAAAAAAACCAAGCACCTAATCCCTTGGTATATGACTAAGAGTTAATTCCTCTAGAGAAATGATATGTGAAGGGCTGGGACCTACCCCTTACTAAGCAGAATCCCTTCTACCCTAAAAATCGGGAAACCAAGACCCCAGCTCTACTTCCTGACGAATCATGTTGATTCCCCTCTCGTGATGATCCAGTCCTGGCCAAAGTCATCATCACAACCTCTGGCCTCACCAGTTCTTGTAGATATGTTTTCATAATAAATGGGGTGACCCGGTGTAGGATCTTTGGACACAAATCCCCCTCAAAATGTCTCGCCCTAGCCTCCTCATTTGGCTAAAGGTCCGAAGAATAACATAAAAGGTTCCTGAAACGGATTCCAAACTCTTGAACACTGGAGTACCCCTGTCGAAGGTTAAGAAGCTCCTGTCTACTGGATGACTTCAAAGTCGAATAAAGAAACACGAATCAAAACCTGTCTCAAATCTCCTCCCATGAGATCGCTGACTCCTCACGATCCATGAGGAATAAGAACCACCACTACCACACTACTCCACATAGAATTGTCACCACAATGGTCACCCAGTGCTCCTTCCATGCACGAATTGAACTGAAGCTGACCTCGACCTCCTCTAACCAGTCTTCCGTCACTACATCTAAAATGGATCCCTCCTACTTCTGCAGACTCTGGAGCTGAAACTCTTAGAGTTTCTTCCTCTATGTGTCGTCGTCGTCAACATCCACCCTGTGGTGATCTACAATAATAGCCTACTGGACATTTTCTGTGCAAACCTGATGCGAACGTCGACCTGGAACCATAGCTGTAAAATATAAAACTGTTAGAGCTCATAAACATGGAATATGGAATTCTCAACATTAATTAATTAATTTTTTTCTTTTATTTATTTTTTTAACCTATCCCAAGGTCTATCCATTCAAACATAGGAACAAAGAAGAATGATGCATGATCCTTTACATGGTCACTACCCTACAACTAGTATAAGCTTTTTTAGTAACCATTGTAAACTTAAATGTCTGTACATCAGATCTTATGTGTCCATAAACGCCTAAGTCTAAGATGGTCTCCAGTTTTTTCCTCACTTGCTAAACATGGATGACATTGTTTCCCTACCAACCCATGAAACCTCACCTGTACCTAACTCCAAACTCCATCATATCCCTCAACCGTTCTCTGATACCACCCTGTCACGACCCACTCTCCACAAAGTGTACCCCTCCTAGTTCAGCAATGTGAATAGGGAGATAATGACCCTAGAGTCCCACCTCCAGTAGGCCCTGAGTTGGCGACTAGCACTGAGGGTATAATAATCACACAAATGGCAGTCATTACCCTCTAAGAGAACTCATGCAGAAGAGAGAGATAAGAAATACACCAAACAACTCCAACTCAGATATGAAATAAAATAGAAACCCAAGTGCACGTATCTAATTCCATGAAAAACTACTACAACTGAAAGGGGAAAAACTGAATATACCCAAAATAAAGAAAAAACGCCAACAACAACAAGCCTGAACATCTCATACAACACCATGCTAGTAGAATCTAGCTTGATCATCAACCTTCTCCGAGTGTCCTGAAAAAAAGTTTAGATATACATAGGGAGAGTATAACCGTACACTCAGTAGGGTCCTTCCCGAATACTCTCGTGCAAAAGTAAATAAATAATGCTAAAGCATAGTGAACCACATGTGAAACTAACTCATCACCTAAACTGGTACACTATGTTCCCAACCTCACCATTTCTACTCTCACCAAATAACGCATACATGAATATATCATATAATAAATAATATCAAGGGTTACATGCTACTAGTTCCCCACTGGTTTTCTTCTTTGCCCCAACGTTTCACATCCTAAGCATCTCTCTCCAGAAAGGCTTTCCCGCAGACACCATGGTGAAGCACCACAATATGCACCTCATGAAACCAAACTACCAGATCCACACACCAAAGTAACCAGGTAGTTTCTGGGAGCCACCACAGCTCGCATAATGTGTATCATACGTCGAGTATTATACCTCAATCCATTACATCCCATACACTGAGTATGGATCCTCAAGCCATCACAACCTATACACATTACACATATAGTAGTACATAGAAAACTATTTCCAAAATATAGGTGTGTGAGTAACCACAATCCATTACAGCCCTCTACACACATATATGGAGAAAACTAGCCAATGTTCCTGCAAGAACAAGTAACTACCAATATAAGATAGTGGGGACAAAGGGGGTAGTCATCCATCCATCCTCCCACTAGAATTATGGGTAAAACACCCCCCATGGCTCAGAATCCCCGAGGTGTCAGTTTCCCTTACTGAAAGGGGGTGTTGTGTATAGAAACAAAAAAAAGTACTAGATATATTATATCTCACAACCACACTATGGGAATTATCGATTCATAGAAAAAATGGTAGCTAATGTCTCTCAGACTCTAGGCTGCTACTTCTAAGACTGGCTATCCTATAAGCAAACAACCATTTAAAGAGATTTATTTGATTACTTCATTCCCTTTTTATCAGTTCCCCTGTACGTTAATTAATTCACTAATCATTAATTAACCATTACCAATTCCACATTAAATTTCATTATAATTACACACAATGTCAACTGTTCCTTCAAAATTACAACCTAAACATTATGTTCCAGTAACTCCATCCCCATGGGTTAACAAAATTTATTAAATTATTCATTATAGAAATACTTTCCCACATTCTAAGGAATTATAGAAAAATGTTATATGCTACTAAACACAAGGGGGGTCAACACAGTGAGTAGATGTACTACCCGTCGAGTCTTTTCTGGTTATAACAAGAGCATATACCCATCCTTCCTTGAGAAGATAAACAATGAAATCACGTGGAATACCTTGCGTGTCTTCGCCTCTTTCCGGGGAAGGGTAACTAAGACCAGCTGCCTTTAGCAGTGGGGAAAACTAAAGAAGATAAATAACCAATCAAAATTACCAAGCATCCAACAATCACATCTGTACAATTCCATCATCCCTAGTGTCCTCCCCAACACCCACATGCATAAACTGATGCATCTCGCCAGTCTAGCTGTCATCATCTACCACAACCAAAAGGGCCTCCATGCCTCCACATATCACCACAACCATCCAGGCTCACAATAAAACACTAGCATCAGGAAAACAAACATATTCACAATTGGGGTATTTTCCCTTAAACAAACAAGTGGTTAACTCAGAACCCTACAAGAAATTATCTTTTATCAACAAATAGTTATTTAATCCATCATTGATTAATCGATTTATTATTCGTTGGTTCCAAATTCTGGAAACCTAACCAGTAAGATGTCACCAAAAAAAACATGCTTACTGCACTAATTTGATTAACATCAAATTACAACAAGAACCACATTCATTTTCCTGCGTCTTTATCTTTATCCAACAATTATCGATTAATCATGGTTTTCATTCTTTACCGATTTCCATCAAGAAAAAACAGCTAAGCAGAGAAAGCATAGATATCAATCTATCAAGAAAAAAATAGGCAGTAACATACGATAAATATCAATTTATTTATCCGGATAAAATATTTATTATGTCAATTAAATTTTCATCTAGTGGGATTAATCATGCTAACAATACTGCTGCACGTAAAAGAAAGAGACGCAACAAACCCTCTACCTCAAATAGTACCTCACATTCATTATCCACATAACGGGTCATGATCCACCTCTTGCGACAATTGCATCCACCCGAGGATGCCACGGTATGATAGAACAAACCAAACCCCTTGAAAAACCCCATTAGAAGAATAGAGATTATAGGTATGACATGGAATGAGAAATAAGAGAAGATGATCCCCAAAGGAACGACTATAAAACATACCATATATCAAATATTCACCGATATAGCTCGGTTGCAACAAAACAGAACGAAACTGATCCGAGGAGTAAAGTTTGATTATGAAACCACTATGGGATGGATAGAATGTTTCTAGCATCTAATAGCCGAGAACAATGAGAAAGAACAAGGGAGGATGATATCTTGTCCCTTTTGAAGATTTAATGGGGTGACAGTCTAAGATACACTAAATTTCCCATTAAAAGAGGATCACATTATCCTATGTGGTTTGACCATGTAAAAACATCCTGATCCATAGGAATAATTAATATAGTATTTAAGGCATTTGAATCGTCCTTAAGAGTCCTTAAAATAATGCATTAAATGTATTTTTCATCCAAGGAAACGTAAAAGGGGTGAAACTGTAGGAAACTAGAAGCACTGTTCACATACTCAAAATTTGGCAAAGGAAAGAAAGGGTCACCATTATACCTCACTGTTAGAGTTTACCGATAGACCTCACAGTTAGAGGTTACCGATATACCTCACCGTTAGAGGTTACCGATAAACCTCAACATTAGAGGTTACCGATAGTCCTCACCGTTAGAGGTTACCGATAGACCACACCATTCTGGAAACACTGTACACCTACCATTATAGATACATTTTTACTAAACCTCACTAATAGAAACACTATTCACTGATCCTCATCGATAGGAACACTGTTCACTGATCCTCACCATTAGAAACACTATTTACAGAACCTCACCGATAGAAACACTGTTCACTAAACCTCCCCGATAGAAACATTGTTCATTAAATCCTTCCTAAAAGAACATTTTTCACTAAATACTCACAGATAGAACAATATTCACTAAATACTCACTGATAGAACAATGTTCACTAAACCTCACTGATAGAACACTGTTCACTAAATCCTCACTGATAGAACACTATTCACTAAAGCCTCACTCATAGAACATTGTTCACTAAATCCTCACTGATAGAACATTGTTCCCTGAACCTCGCTGATAGAGAAATGTTCACTAAATCCTCACTGATAGAACAAAGTTCACTGAACCACACGTATAGAATACAGTTCACCTGCCATTATAGGTTACCGATAGAACTGTTCACCGATGGAACTATTCACAGAATTGGAAATTTGGCAATGTGTTGGGGATATGTCACCTTGACCTCCCAAAACACCTGAAACACCATATTTTCACAATGTAATGGACCGGAGAGGTCTGGGCTATTACACCATGGTTACCATTCCCTTTGCAGGATCCTTATATACAAAGTCTGTGTGGACATAGGGTTTCATGTGCATTGTGTGTGTGTATTAAAAAATAATATGAATAATAAATATGGATGCAATAATATAAATCATAAAATCATATATCGAGTAGTAGTGAATTAAAAAAGACTCCAAAACCCCCCAATCATACTTACATAAAAACCACGTGATAATTATAGTCATAAGATTTTATTATTGAACATAAATAATCTGTAAGACTCAAAAACATTCCCCATCGTGTTATCATGGAATCAAGTCCAGTATGTCCTCCAAAATTGTATACCTCATCCTAATCATAGGTCAATACATTATCCTATCATACCCCATATAAGCCTCAGGTCAAGCCTATAGGACATCATTCCCCTAAGCCACATTCTAGAGTTTGGTCCTGAAGACATAATATCCCCAATAAAACATTATTAGGTACAGATTCTAGTCCATTATTACCATAACAAGTGCTTATGTCAATCATAATATTAATCATCATAAGTAATATCCACCTCCATTCTATGTAATGGTTTTGAACCGACGATCAACAAATTTGGTGTGCCATGAATAACTTCTAATTGAATGGTAACACATATAATGTTAATATTATATAAGTAAAATCATAGGTTTTTTCATGAGAAAACATCTACATAAAAAATGTCAAAAATAATTTTTGATTACAATTTTTAAGAATAAGTCGGCCATCATATAAAAGAAGGGCCTCATTGGATACACACACACCAACATGAAATCATTATAAATAATGGTATAAAATGTTATTCCCACTCAAGAATTATTCATTGGTAAGAAGTGTATTTACATCCAAAATGGTAGTTGAATTTCTAAAAAATTGTTCATCCTATCAATGTTAATGTTCATTAGATAATTTCCACTCAAATAAAATTAGCATATTAATTGGTTCTATACACCCATAATGAAATCTTAGAACTGATTACAAATATATTTTTTCCAAAAAACCTAAAATGTGATAACTAATTTTTTTCTCCTTTATAATTTCCACATAATTGATTTGAGTCGTAAGATGCATTAATAATTCCTTTCTTTGAGAATATTTATAATTATATAATGATAAAAACTCATCTCTCTTTATTAATATCATAAATCAATGATTAATATTAATTTTTCCTTTATAATCACATTTTGTTTTCATTAATGTATTCCCTATTATTTTTGATAAATTGATTAGTATTTTTTTCAAATATAATAGAAATAGAACACTAAAAATTTAAGACAAGGAAAATTCTACTCTTGTGGAAGGAGGGAAGGGTGGTTGTTTCGTCATTACAATAAAAAATACAAAGAATAATTTGTTATCAATTTGTACAATACAAAAACATAAGTAATGAAATTTTTTGGCTTATAGGACTCAAGAGAAAAAAAATATCAATAAAGCACCCAATATTCTCGATTGTATATTTGAAAACAAAAATTTATAGTCATTATTAAATTTATCAATTAATAATTTCATAATTTAAGTGTTTTTAAATTATAAAAAATTCTTATCAATGATTATTAAATGTTATAATTAATACATTAAAATTATTTTATGATTTTTTAAAAAAATTGTTTCAATTTTGTTTTAGAATAAGAAAATAAAAAATAGATATAAAAACACGTTTTTATAAT
Organism: Viscum album; assembly: GCA_963277665.1. Classification (NCBI taxonomy): domain Eukaryota; kingdom Viridiplantae; phylum Streptophyta; class Magnoliopsida; order Santalales; family Viscaceae; genus Viscum; species Viscum album. The sequence goes on along the minus strand of OY728127.1, from coordinate 1,509,269,488 downwards.
ATATGTGAATTAATGATGGAGACATGTCATACACTTAAACCTCCATTATTATTATGTAAGGGTAATATTTTTACCTAGTGAATCATTTATAAATTCTAACATACCCTTACACATATCATAATTTACTACTATGTATCCATTTCCAACATAGGGTTACCGATAGGAAACCCAAAGAAATCATTGTATACCCATATACATCATATAATAATGTGGTGTTGTCCTTATGAAACACATGTAAACATGAGGTTAACCTTACATACCCATTAAAAATTCAACGTTTCAATGATGTGGTAAATTTAAAACCTCCAATTTATATGGAGAATAAATCTACATTATATTTGTCTAATTAAATAGCCATTGGTCGAAATTAAATTGAAAATATTTATTTGTTAAAAATGGAAATTATAATTTATAATATATATTGGATTTTAGAGAAATATAATATTTTAGAAAATTGTAATTACCCCCCTCTAAGAGACATCTCACCCCTAAAAAATAATTTAGCAATATTTCTCAAAAATACTCAACGTACATTGATCAAACATCAAATTTCCAGTTCAACATCTCCTCTAGGATCAAACCATGCTTCTACGGAATATTGGGAAGTGGTTCTATCATCTTATTATGGTCATTCTCTATTAAATTTATGATCTTCTCAAGGCAATTGAATTATTATGTTTCAAGATCAAACACAGTATCCTCAATGTTGATAACATGAATGGAATTGGGTATGTACCTCCATAGTTGAGACACATGAAAAATTCAATTCATACCATAATATCAAGAATGAATATATACATGGTCTGCCAATATCATATCTCACTTATTTATCAAAATGGATCCAAAAAACCATTATTTTTCATCCTATACATCCTTATATGTTGTTATCTTTCCCAAAGAGTCACTCTTGAAAAAATTACCTCCAACAAAAAACACAAGGTGTCTCAACCTATAATTGGTATAAGATATTTACATCATTATTATTTGATAAACCTATTTTGAATTAACTTTAGTCAATATATGGTATGTTAAACCATATTGTGCCTCACAAGAACATCTACATCGAACTATTACCAACACAAGACCAATGACATGGGCTCCTATAAAGATCTTCATAAGAATCCATCTAATGTGAATGGTGGTGAATTTTGATTAAAAAAACTCCACCCATTATTTTTTAACGTACCACACTATATTACCATTAATGAATCATTATCTGTGAATATCTTCGATTATCTGTATCATTATCTCGGTCTATCCATATTTCAATGGATTATATATTGTTCACAATATCAGTTGGGCCTCAATAGATCTTCATGAGCCCTTCAATAACCATGAGGTAAAAAAATTATCATTGAAATTATAAACAATGTTACTCTATTAAATCATACTATGTCATATACATATTGATTTTATTGGAAAATTATTGGTGATGTTTCAGAAATCATTTTGAAATGAAAATCATTCATTAGATGACCATTAATCCCCCAGATAGAATAAAAAATATTCACGGTTCTGGGAATGCCAAATAAATAGTCCACTATGATGTCTTATAATTTTTCCATTGATAATGGATATGTATGTAGTAAACCACCATGACAATAGTTATAAAAATTTATCCTCTAGAATGTATACCTTTGGTAAATAAACAATTAATTTCACTCTTCAAACCTAGCCACAAAAATATAACAATATTTCATGGAACTTCTTTGTACCTTAGGGATACACCATCCATATAAAGGTTTGTATATCCCTCACTATCTATCTTCTAATATATGAGAAGCCTATAACCTTACCATGCACATGTATCACATCGACATCATCCAATGACCTACTTTTTACTATGCCACTAGCACATTATTGTTGAATCTTCACATCACACTCATTATTCAACTCTTATCTGGCCATCCTGTATCCACTAGGGAAGATGTTACCAACCATGGAGAACCCCTTAGTGATCCCTAATCCAAATTAACATCCAATCTCTATTCATCCAACATGATTTAAAGCTGCTACAAAACCTTGAAATGTGATTTACCATTCTTCTAATATATCATAATATTATGGATAAGAGCATATTAATTTATATTACCATTACATAATGAATAATCTGTATGAAAATGAAACACTTTTGTATACAATATTTTATGACCTATCGCATGTTATTGTCCCACTATGTGAAGATACAATAATGTCACATGTGGTCTATTTAGAAAAAAACAACATGCCAAAGTTATTGTATCACTAACCCATCAAGTCACGTACTTTGTTAGTGTCCTACATGTATAGTGTATGACAGTTCATCTCATGGGGTCATAAATGGAAGCAACCCTAAAGAAATATCAATTCCCTCTACATAATTACTACCCCCAAACCAATACCTAGTGCATTATAGTATACAATATATCTGATACAATTATCATGTTAGATCAACAATGGATATGTATTAATCCACCTTTTCATGTTAATTAATTTAGTTTCACACTGGAATAATGACTAAAACTTCAATCCCTTCCTCATGAGTTTTCCCATAGAACATGATAAACGAGGAATGTTCTAAATCATTTAGTATCCTGATAATCCTAGAAGGACACTATACACAAAGCCATTCAAGGGACATGTCAAGAACCTCATTACATCCACTTTATCCATGTAAATAGATATTCACATGTCCAAAAGGACATTTCCCAATAATTTTGCCTCATCAGTATGAAAAATTCATTTAATCATCTTAGAACATAAATGTTTTTCACAATGTGTAATCATTACTATATCATGATATTAATCACGCTACACATTGGGGTTTTTGAGTAGATGAATTTTTCATCATGTAAAACAAAAACCAATGAGTTTTGGTATTGGTGGAATATCTTATTCAAGAGAACCACGAAACGTCATAGTCTATCCATTAAGTCCAAACGAAATCACTAAGTACTCTCATATCCTATACATACTATGAAACACTACCTATGGGATGTACTAATCTCTTACCCATAACTAAATATAGCACTATCAAACATCAATATTGTCGAAACACTATGATCATTGTAACTAATTGAAGTGATCCTTAATCATTGGAAAATGATATATATATTTCATCATCATCTAATACATATTCTAATAAATATAGTGTAATAAAATAGTACAATATAACTTCTTTGTGAAAAATTATGGTGCACACCACATTGAATATATCTAGTAGATAAATCCCCTATACTCCATGTCCTTGAGATCCAATGTGTTCTCCATCAACTCATCTATTTCCACATGATAATAGTGTATCGAAATGACTTCTACACATGGAATGAAAAAAATCATAATGTAAAATAATCTATATATAGTACGATCTATAATGTCTTATGTAAATCAATAATTATTGTGATTTATTACAAGGGAAACCCCAATGAAAATCATTGATACTTCATTATTGTTCAAATATTGAAATATATTTCATGATCATTATATTCAAGAACCTGTCTAGCCCAACTGAATGTACTCCCAATTCCCACTAATTGTTCACCAAATACGCGTATCCCTTGGGTGTTGTAATCATTAACTATATCCAATATAAATAAATGATAGATCATATGATAGTAACCCACTACATTATAATAATGAAATCTAAGCCTGAAATAAATAGAATCGTAAGAACCCAAAGATGAGCATATCCAAAAAATAGATTTAGGAAACTAATGGAATTTATCAATTCAATCACATTTCTACCATATTTTGTATCAATAGATAGAAAATGATTCATAAACCTGACATATACACCATGTATAACCAAAAATTGATTATATATTGAGAAATGGGTAACTAGGGAACTATGTAATCTACTAGATTAACCAAATAAGATTTCATTTTATTTACTATTTTAGTGATTAAAATAATTAATTCATCCTATTTATAAAAATATCATGGAATATTGTTACCTAAAAGGATGTTGAATAGTGGTGTTTGATGTCAAGACATATTTTACAAATGGTATAAGACCCTTTATGTAGGATATTTACTAATCTAATGAAATCTATTGATATCATTGATGCTTCTTAAACCACATAGTATGTGTAGGGGGATAAGTAGTTGATGTGAAATTATTAAAAATATAAAGGAATTATATATAATTATTAAAAATCATAGGATATATCTTGATCAGTCTAGGGAATCACACAAATTTCCTCAATGGAGTGCACCAATATCTCTATATATGTGCCTACTTGAACTGACAAGGATCTCCATCCTAAAAGTTTAGATATTGTAATATATATATATATATATAGTCAGGTTATAATAATTTGTCTTGTCATGGATATATCACAAAAATATTTTAAAATATAAATATCACCCAAACCATTCTACTCAAAATAGATAACACTGATCAAGGTATTAATACAAAAAATAAGAATGCATCACAAAACATATTTATACATGCAATGTGATCCTATATTCATATTTAGGACTAATGAACTATCTTTAATCTCATCAAAAATTAGAAGCAATCGTACTAATGTTAACATTGAGGTCTGTTAGAGAAATTATTGCTTATAACTTGAGAACTCACATAACCAAATCCTAAATAACCCCAATTTTTTTAATATTTTCTAAAGTTTTTATAAAGAAATGAAAGAAAATATTATTTGATATAATTTTGTTAGACCACGAGAAGACCACTTTGCCCATATCATATATTCCAATAACCCTACCCATGTATCTCTATATACGATCATCTATAAACATGTTGTTATGACTTGACGACTCTCAGTAGGGGGACTAAAACTTCATAATATTATCGATTAAAAAATAATTTATTTATATATATATATAATAGTATAGTGTAAAAACTGTGAAATAAAATGTTATAGATGTCATATAATCAATAAAATATTAGAAAAACATATTCCCAAAGTTGGAAATTAAACCAATGTGTTGTTCAATTAAATAATAATTATATAAAATAATGGTAATCCTCTATAATAAATCCATGTAAAAACTCGTTCCCAATGATCCTTAGATGAACCATTATCCATGAGACCATATCCCTTTACTGGAACCGTATACATTAATACTTCATGGGTATCCGGATTCCGATGTTGGGTATGGGAAAAAATCTATTACAACCCCATAATTTCATCATTTTAAAATTTTAATAGAAAATATGTCCGTTCAATTACAATAATAAATGATTAATCAAGCATGAAAATCATAAAGTCACTTATATATAGGTTATACACTAAAAAACCTCAACAGAATCCCAACAGTACCAGCATCCTCTATATGCCAAAAAAATAATAATGTTATATCATAAATAATGAAGAAAAATACATGAGGATCCTAACCATATCTCTTAGTATTCTCTAGGAATTTGGCAATATCAAGCCACCAGAACAACATATTATGACTCTTTCATGGTTCTATCGTCTAGGATTACATACCACATTTTTTCCTTAGATATAAGATATATGATGTCATTCCTGTAATGACCCTATAACTAATTATGAATATAAGGCATCATTATGAAAATGGCATCGTCTCTTGTTAGTAGTCAATTCCATCATTCACAAATTTTTTTATCATATTTACATTCATTGCCAATTAATTTTTTGTGCACCCCCCCTATATGAAATTATCATTACATTATGATCCAAACATATCAATTACTATGAATTAAATCTATGGGAATGGTAAAAAACATAAAATATCATTATAAACAAGAAAAATAATTTAATGTGACCATGATAGAATAGAATAATCAATACATACTTTTATTAAACATTAAACCTGACCAAACAAGATTCCCCATATTCTACACACTCCCACATGAAATCATATAAAATCACTTGAAAACAAGGTATAAATAATCATTAATAACAATGAACCAAATATATAAAATATCTAAAAATGTAAATGGACTTCCTATATTAAAATCATCATTGTCAAATTCAGGGATCATTAAGGAATAAAACCCAAAATCATGTCTATATTTTTGTCGATTCAAACCACGTCAATGAGTATCCTTGAAAATATTATAAATAATGTATATTCACATTAAATAAAAAATAAAAATGTATAGAAACATTATTCCCCCTATATTATTTCAAAATTATCCATTTAAGAGACAATATTTGTCAAAATTTTCATTATTAACTATTTTAATTCCCCAGCTGATGAAAAATTTTCTCTCCATAAAAATATAATGTGTTGATAAAAAATATTTATTATCCCTAAATAATTACAGGTTATTAACATGTTATTATTTTCAATTATATTCTCTAGAATTATAATGAATAATATTTTTCAAATTCAACGTGAAATAGAATACCATGATGTTATCCCTTTTAAAGTGATTCTGTTAGGAACTAAGTAGAGAGACCGAGATAAAGAGAATATTTTTCTTTGCCTGAAAACTAGATGATAAGCCTATTTTGATCATAGAATAATTATAAAATCTATCACAATGAAATTTATATTTTTACTAAACCATATTAGAAATAATAAATGATGAGAATGAATAATTTTTCGGCTCTGAATCACAATATCAAAAAACTAAAATTTTATTCATCATTTCGTTATTCTAATAATCATTTGTTAATTATGGAGTAATCAATTTCCTAAAAAATAATTTCCAATAACATTTAATAAGTAATATATTTTACTTCAAAACCATTAGTATCCTAAAAACACTAAAAACATGTATTAGGTTTGTTATTGAATAATGAAATTAATATATATATATATAGGAACATTTTTCTAAAATTGCACCTATTTAAAGGTATATCAACATAAGATGAATATTCACAAAAGAAATTTTTTCTAGAATTAATGGGGGAGTCTCCGTAACATCAATTTCATATAGTAGATCCATGTTTTATTAAGGTATGATGTTTACTATTTTTTTTATTCATTGATTTTTTTTAATTAGTCATTGAAATAGATTAACAATGAATGTATTTGTTTAAAAGAAGTGTTGGGGGGCCTACAGGGACCTCCTACAAGTGGTTTGGTAAGGTAACAAGGAAGAAATAACCACCATTTAGTTCTTCATCATTTATATATATTTGGAAGTAATTTATTAAACAAATTTATCATATTATAATAAATTATTTTTTATTTCATATAACGAGTTATGATCTATGAGTGTGGGTAAGGACGAATTGGGTATTGGAAAGTACTGGAGATCGTAGGAAACAACAACCATCAATGGAAAATAATTATAGAATGCGTCTATTAAGGTAGGTTTTACCAAAAATTGAAACATAGTATTTTTTTAATGATGATTTGTGTGCAGTCTCCTAGGTTTTTTAGCGATGACCATGGAAATAATTTAATATATTACATTCTCTATGACCTGATTTGAGTTACACTTTGACATTATTGAACATTAATAAAGTTGTTTCTATGGGAATTCATGTATTGTATTTGCCTTGATTATCATGTATTCTAGGGGTTTTGATCTATAATTCATGTAATTAAAACATGAGAAAATTTTCGGTGTATATTTTTAATTAATTAGGGAAACATATTTTAACATAAAACCATAAATTACATGTGAAAACGTATACTCAGTTTCAATTTCATCGACCTATAAAAACTTTTCTAAAAAATTATATATTTTCGTGAAAATATTGATCATTTTCATCATTAAATCATCAATGTCCCTACTCAATAGAAAAAAAACTAAAATTTTTAAATTTCATACAACCATCGTAACAATTTAATGTTAAAGACGCTTTTCAAGAAACATCACCAATTTAGAGACATTTAATGAAAAATAGTTGCTAATTTATGGTAGTTTTGTGAAACAACGTGGTTGAGTTAGAAATGAGTCTTCAAATACATTGTTAAATGAGGGGATTTTTGCAAAAAATAACTTATTTTTCAACATTTAATGAAAAAATTTCTTATTTATCCATTTTTAAGTAAAATCCTTAAATTAAGATCTTCGATTATTTAACGTCGCAAAATAAATAAATATATTTATATACATATTTTCTTGCATTAATGTAAATACAAAAACACACACACACACACACACATATATATATTAGTATATGTAAACATAAAACCAAATATATAATCATATATTTATATATAAAGTCACACCCACTATGATAAATATTTAAATATACAATATTTTATAAATACAGAAATATATTTCAACTATAGTCACATTTTAATGAATATATCACTATTTTCTTAAGATTTTTATCAGTGTTTTAAAACATGGTTAATTCTATAAATGTATAACTATAATTTTAATTATATTTGTTTACATGTATACATAAACATATATATTTTCACACACATACAAATATATATATAAACATATTTTTATAAATGAAAATATATATACATACATATCTTTATAAACACACAGACACATACATGTATGTGTAATAAAAGCCCAAATATATTAATAATGACATTTGTTATGTATGAAATATAAAAATACATTATACATATTATATATATATATAATATAAACATATATATTAACATAGAATATAAACATATATATATATATGTAATATAAAATATGAAAATATATACATAAAAATATATACATAATGAGTAAAAATATATATAGTTTAAAATATAATCATATAGATATATATAATTGTATATATATAATATAAACATGTATATATATATATGAATAAATAAAGACACACACATATATATACATATATATATGAATAAATGAAAACATATATAATATATATATTATAAATATAATTATTTATAATATTAATATATTTATATTTATATATGACATAAACATACATTTATATAATAATTTAATACAAGTTGAAAATATAATACACACACAGATATATATATATATATATTCTGTATATTAGTTTATATGTAATATTTAAATTTTATATACTGACATATATATAGACATATATAAACATAAATATATACTAAAAAAATTTATATAATTATATATACACACATTCACACATTCACACGTAAAAATTTATATATTTATATGTTAAAAAAATATATTTTTTCAATTTTGTCACCCATTTTATGAAAATGTGTCAATTTTAGTAATATTTCCCCCAGTATATATTTACATATAATTATATTAATAATTTTATATATGTAGGCATATATATAAATATTTACAAACACACACATATATATATATATTGAAATATTAATTCATTAAATAGTGAAATATATTTTTATATATATAACACATTAATATTTTTTATTAGTAATTGGCATAGGTGAGTTAGTCGGGCCAATGAGTATTACTCCGCTGGTTGGGACCACAGAATCCAGTTGATGCAGATTTCATCATTTTCATTTTCTGGTGGAGAGTGGAGGGTGTGACAGACACAGAATGGTTGGATGAGAGGGGGGTGGAATGTGTAGGATGTGTTAAGTATGGGAGGTGGGAAGAAAATGGTGGGGGTGTCAGAGTGTCAAGGGTGGAAAGATGGGTTTGAAATATTATAATATATTTCTTACTAATTTTTTTTTCTAAATTATAAAAAATTATGAATTATAAAAAATTATAAATTACAAAAATAATGACATCATTTAGAAACATTTTTAAAAGAGGTTTCATTTATAGACATTTCGATAAAATCTCACCAAATGAGTTCTTGTAAGACATCAACGTTTATAAACATCACCAATTCAGGGATGTATTTTTATAGATGTTTCTAAAAACTACGATTAATGAGGGGTCACTAAAATTTTATTGTATATAAATGTTTCTAATTAGTGACATTAATAAACAACCATATATTAATAACTTTTATAAGTAATGAATAATTTAAATAACCTAATATTTGGAATTTAAACAGAAACATCTCTAAATTAATTAGTGATGTTTTAAATTATTTATAATGAAAAATCATAACTATGTTGAATTTTATGTATCATAATCATACTTTTTCCCTATGAAAACACATTTTAAAATTGTTTCATGATAACAAAAAGCTCAATAATCAAAATAAAAAGGAGGAAAATCATTAGTCCAGTGAAAAAAATAACATCCATAATATCAAAAACCTCATCACAATATTCTTTTAAATTATGTTATCAAATATTTCTTTATATACAACAAAAATAATTTTCATAATGTATACTTCTTAAACCCATAGGTAACAAAAATAAAACATGGAGAAATGCTAGGGTATAATTGGAGTAACCACAAATACTACTCGTGAAAGACAATCACTATTAACTCATGATAATTTCTTTTGAGTAACCATCATAGCTACTCATAATTGACCATACCAGTTAATCTTTTAATAACCATTTTAGTATATTATAATTATCTCTTAGGAGAAACGAAATTTTTTATCATCAACACATATATATTGAAAATCAATTTGGTCGAATTTCATCTATAGAGTCCCCAATTAAGTTATGTATAACATAAAATCCCATCCATGGTTTATAATGAAACCACCCATCATATTATCAATAATCAATAACCACAAAATAATCATAAATCATGGATTATTACATCATAAAAAAATATTAAATAAAATAACCTATTCATTTTGAAATAAAATATTTTTTAGAAATACGACAGAAATATTGTCATGAACCGAATCTGGTAGCCATCGAAACTGGCACGTGACCCAGCCTATTAAAAATATCGAAGGGCATTCCCAATCCCCACAATCTATCACAAGTTCCCTAGAATCATTAAATTATGTTGGGAATGATTTACCCGAGTTTATAAACATACAACAGCAAACAAATCTCATAAACCAAATCTGGAATTTTCAAACCAATACAAATTTTACTAAAATTCAGACCTGAATTAAACAATTTAATACAATGTATAAATAAAATTATAAAGAAAAAAATAAATAAGGACATCCCAATAACCTCCACATTGCTATAGGCACCACCCTCAATCCACCTCCACAATACTGCATCATGATGGACCACTAAAAACCTGAACCATTGGCATAAAATTTGTACCCAAAACTATGTAAAAATTTACATAGACCATTTACAACAAATGGTGTATGAAGTGTGTGATCCAAATACCAGTAGGATACAACCACTAAAAGATTCAATGTTTTAAAAATTCAAATATGGAAATATTTCATGTTTTCATAAACATGGAATAAGTGTAACAATTTCTAAAAGATGATGCATTAAAAAAACAATTTTCTTGTGGGTTGTTTTAATGAATCCACACATTAAAATAAAATAAAAATTCTACTGAGTTTTCTAGAAAACCATACCATATGCCTATGGTAAGTATGAATCATCCAATGATCACATGAAATGGGAAAAAACCCTAAGCCCTAGCTCGTTGTGTGTTTGAGGTACTTCATATCTCGATGAAGGTATCCATCACAATATTTGTTATTGTGCACATGTTCCACTGGTAGGGATCATACGCATAACCTAGTAAAAACCCATCATCATCATAATCATTTTTTAGTTAGTGTTTTCATCGTCAAACATGCCACGTGAAATTGAGGCCAAACCCCACGAGATCACATGCATACTAGTACATTCCCACCCACCAAGATAACGGGGTTTCCCTATTAGGCAGAAAAAAGTACAAAAATCAATGAAATATAATTTTCACATGACAATACCTCTTCCAAATCACACATTCACCAAACATACCACATGTATATCACACATGAAATATAATCCACCTTTTCATTAAAATTTGGTTTGAAATCATACTCACACCAAAATAGCCCACAACACTTTTCACATCTCATTAACACATAAAAATTTCCTTTAAAATTTTATAAAATATTTCAAGATGATATAAATCACATAAAATACCACACACCAATTCCACACAATACCCTTTTTACCATGAAAATCATTTTATCATCATACTAACATGAACCAGCCCACAATCATTTTTTCAGCAACATAAAAATTTAATTAATCATCCCAACCAATTATAAAATATTCTCAAATGGTTTGACATTAAAAGTAAATAACTTATCATTAAGAAACCCATTATATGAACATACAACCCCCAAAACAGTACATATAAATTCTTTTCACACTTTGTGTAAGTCATTATACTATTTAGGATTTTAATAGAACACTTTCAAGAAGCATGACATGGGTTTTCCCCTAAAACCCGTTAAAAAAACAATTTAAACCCAAAAGAACTCCAATACCATAACAAAGCTGAAATGACAGCCTGAACAACATTTTTATACCATTTTAACATGTTATAAAACAAACAAAAATATTACCACATGAGTTACACATTTAAAAAACCCAATTAAAAAAAGTGAAACTATAAAATTAACATCTTAAAAAATACAATAAAATATGTCTTCCACAGAATTCACAACATATAATGACTTTTAAAAATATTTAAATCAATGATTATTAGTCATAAATAAATTCTTAAAAATGGAATCACCTATGTTTTGTGTCAAGACCATCAAATCTTGTTTCAAAACAACAATCACACCATCGCTGCACCCCATGGAAGTGAAAAAGAACCCTAAAAACATTTAACCAAAAGAACCACAAATAAAACACTTGTTATGGACCCTAACTTCTTAAGACTCTATAACTCAAAAAAGAAAGAGTAAACACTTGGGATAAGGTAGGAAATGAAGATAGAAACACTTAATTGAATAAATATTGAAGAATGTGAGTCAATTAAACTAGTAGCTGAATTTCAAAACATCCATAAATGCATATGATGTTTTTATAATGATGAGGATGTCATTTTGGAACTAGAAATGGGTAAAAATAGTAAAAATTGAAGGAGTTATGAAGGAATCAATTTACCTCTTCATATATGGGTGATTGGAGAAATCAAGACACATTTTTCCCAAACTCACGATGAAAATGAACTCCAAAGAGGGGGAGGAAAGAATGATAGAGCACCGTTGGTATATGGTCTCGGGCGAGAGTTGGAATCAATGAAAAACCATAAAAATTAAATGATATGTGAAGACATTTATATAACATTTGACACTATAAATGATCTTTCCAGCTGGCGTAACACATTAATAAAAAACCCAAATCCATATTTATTATAGATGCATATGGGGTCAAAATTGATATATTTTTTGTAATATAACAGGGGCTTCCAATTATGAAGTTGAATGAGTGTATATTTTTTAAAAAATTAAGACTTATAAATTATTCAAAATTTATAATTTAATGTGGAAATGGGCTCACAGTTTGGCTCTAATTTGAAAAACTCACAATTAGTAACAAAATGCAAGGAAAGACTACCAAAAAAATAATGGAAATTAAATATAAAAATATCTTAAATAAGTAATTGGTGTGACAATTCTCCCCACCAAAAATAATTCTTCTCTCTGAAATTCACAACAAGGCCAAATGAGAAAACCAAACCCAACTGAAAAGGAAAAATGGACACATTTTCCAGGATTATCCACCACCCTAATTATAAGATATCTCAAGTTGATCAATCAAGGAAAGAAAAACTTCTAAATAAAAAAACATACTTCACATTCCTATAACGATCAATCACATTTTGAATTTGTCCCATAATATAAACATCAAATTCCTTCTGAACAAAAAATAAATAGTTTACCCAAACGAACAACATCATCGAACAATGTTGCAATGACCTTACTTTAACTAAACCGCTGATCACCTTACAATCCCAACATTTACCCAAGGAAGATATTCAAAGTAAGATATCTCCAATGGAGACTATCTACCCCCATGAAATGACAATGGAATAATACCAACTAACTTATATGGGGAGACACAAATGGGCTCCCCACTATAAGAGACATGTTAAATTTTCCCAAGATGGGATCGAGACACTAATAGGGGGAGGTCCAAATAGACTCCCTAGAATAAGTGGTAGAATCTAATTATATATTCCCAAAACAATGTTAAATGAGACCCATAGTGGGTTTAACCTCCATAAGAACCAACCATATAAACCCACTAGCATGGTCTGACATGATAATACCCCAAAATTTATAGAGTTTTCATGACCACACGGTTAGTCAGTACGGTTTGGAAAACCGTGCTCTAACCGTACTAAGCATTCCATCCAAAGAAGAAACATCACATAGTTACATGGCATGGCAGAAAGCCGTGTGGAGTCCATGCGATAGCTACTGTGTCTTACAACACGCTTCCTTATCATGGCACACCGTTACTACAAACCATGTGCAAAAAATGCACATTATTCTTCATAGGCCTAATTTTAATCATTTCCCCAAAAACTCAAATGATACCAAACGGAGAAGTATGAATTTAGGCTACAACATGTAAACGGAGTCCTACATACTCTACCACAAAAAAGAAAAAACTTTATATAGATGCTAACACTAGAGGTTTAAACGATTCTCAAAAGAATGAAGAATCTCAAATGAATGAAGAATCTTCGGCCTCATATTTAGGCTTTGGAAATCCCAAACTGAATTTCATCATCTGGTGACACAAACAACTATATTGAGATCCCGGATGGGTTCAAATAGACATAATACACTTCATCTTCACATTACCATCACCCAACATTATACTGAAACAAGGTCTTATAAAATTCACACACAAAATCGCTTGATTCTTCATATCTCAAATGGAAAGAGGAATGGACATATATAAACACCTTCCTATAAATAGACGATGTTGTGAATTTTTGAATGGAAAAATACAAAAAAAAAGAGAGGATATGATCAGAGTATTTCATAACCATAATATCTAAGTAAAATGAGCGCAAGACTTCACAAGACATCACTGAACATGACCATTGCGACTGATAGAAATCATGCAATGAAGGAGATCATATGCCGAGTCCTAAATAGTAAATGATTTCGGTAAACATATACAATATACTCTCTTGACCATATTTTCACACGGGTTGATTAACATCATCCCTCACGTCGAAGAGACTGGTGAAGGACCCAACAATCCACTTTAAGAACATCCAGCGCTTATAGCTAAGGACTAGTGTCACCATTGATGACTCAGGTAACATAATGATCTTTGGTATCATTAAACATCCCATGACCACTATCCTACTAAAATAGGTTCCATAGAACCATGAAAGGAAAATGTTATAGAATCAATCTCCAATGTTCGAGAAAAATATTCCTTTTATTGATCAATAGGAGGACCATCCAATTGCAAAAATATGTGGGCTGCACTTTACTTGTGCGCTAAACCTTAATGGGGTGTGCCTTATCCAACGAGAGAACCCATGGTCCTAACCAAGATGGTCTATTGGTCAAGACATACCACAAAAAATATTCAAACACATTATTGGAACCACCATAAATGCATCATGAATCATTTCTCATAAAGAGACAATTACCCAGCCCTTCAACCCAACATAATGACCAAACCCAAAGAAAAATCACTTTTTAAACAATAGGGGCTCTTGAACTCAAAAATTCTCTCAATAATAACATTTATGAATACACATAATACACACCATCAAAATCTAGTAATCAATACATCATGTTTTCCATTAAAATCATTTCTTCAAATATAAACAGTTTAGCAGTTAGCATATCCACCAACAGACCCCAAGGGCCTCACACATTCATGACTCAATGGCACACCTAGCACCCACCTCATATCCATCCCAACACTCTTCCAGTCCTACCATTAACCTTCTAGCATACCATATATTAATATGAATGTGGCGGCACACAGAGAGACCAATGGGTAAAATAAAAAAATCCACTTTTAAAAACTAATACAGTCAACTAATACATTCTTTTTCGAAAGACCCTAAACTATGGTATCAAAATCAAAATTTACATCTTACAACACATTTCAGAAAGAAACAATCATTCATATAAATACTCCCATTATTGTAATGTACATTAATTTCAAAATATTTCAGCCCAATAAAACACATTTCAATAGTTTAGATAACTCTATTTGAAACACTTTTTGAAAATAAATTTTATCATAGTTCCATCATTCAAAAGTGGTGTAAACACATAATTTTCCATTTCCCTTCATTTCTGAAAATTCAGTTCCACCATTTCACAAATCAAACCATATTCCCTTTTATTAGAAAACCATTTTAGGAAAACATTATGATTCTTAAAATAATGCCATTTTTTCTTTAAAAATGATCTTCTAATATTCAAAAACTAATGTACACAATGCAATGCATGGTAAAAATTGTTTCAGTGGGTAACTAGAAATATTGTTGTATTTTATAATACGAATACATTAACATCATAGATATTGTTATAGGGAAATATATCTGGCTCCACATGTCTTTCCATTCCCTACGAGCTCACTAAGACCATTAAAAAACTCTCTTTTTATTTCCCATTTTCATTATCAAACCATGACAACCAAATGACTCAGATAAATCCTGACTTCCCCTGGTGACATGAATCCCGTCATAAGGTGTGATGGCCAAAAACACTACCCATAACCTCAATGTCATTTCCTCAAAATCATATCTCCAGACTTCCCAAATATTTCCCAAATAACAGGACCCATGGAGTTAATCATGAACATCCTTTTATGCAATTTTATCACGATCTGAATCTAGTCAACATCAAGAACTCACCCGACCCAGCCCGTGACAAGCCCCGAAGGATGTTACCGATATCCATGGGCTGGAACGAGTTCATAGGTATCTTAAAATGAATGTTGGGAATGATTTACCTTATTTTATAAAAATACAACATCAAAAAAAACTTATTCAGCTATTATGGATTTTTCAAACAAATTCATATTTTACTGAAATTCATAAATGAATTACACAATTCAAAACAAAGTCGAAATACCAAAAAAAAAATTACAAATCCATTATGGATAGCCCAATAACACCTACAAGGCATGAGGCACCACCTACAAGCCATCTTTACAACACCGCATCATAATGGACCACTAAAAACCTAATCTATTGGCACAAAAGATGTACCCAGAGCTACGACAAAAATAACCAAGTCTACATACACCCAATGGTGTAGGTATGGTGTGATCCAAATCCCATTAGGATACCCCCACTATGTGATTCCATTTTATAAATATTCAGTGTTGAATTCTTATAATTTTTCATAAACATAGAATGCTTGTAACAATTTCTAAAAGATGGAACACTAAATAAAAACAGTTTTCAGGTGGGTTATTTTAAAGAATCCACACATTTGAATAAAATACCAATGCTATAGTATTTTCCAGAAAATCACAATGTAAGCTTATGTTAAACATAAATCATCCAATGAGCATGAAAAATGGAAATATAACCCCTAGACAGCAGCTTGTTTTAGGTCCCACGTACCTCATATCTCGGTGAATGTAACAATTACAATATCTATTCTCATCCACACATACCTCTAGTAGGGGAAATATACATAATAGATTGGTCCCCCATCATCATCATCATCATCAAACATTAGATAGAATTTTGAGATTCAAACATGCTACGTGAAAACGAGGACAAACCCATTGGATCACTAGCATACTAGTACACGTCCACCCACCTGGATACTCGGGTTTCCCTCTTGTTCTCAATCAAGTTGAACATATATGAAATATAGTATTCACAAGAAAACAACACTTCCACATCAAAAAACCCCAAACATACTACATTTATATCAAACATGTCCCATAATCCCCCTTTTTATTCAAATTTGTTTTGAAATCATACTCACACCAAAATATCCCACAACTGTTTTCACATCTATTTCAAACATCAACAAATCCATTAATAATTTTTATAAATAATTTCCAATTATATACACATAACATAACATCACACACACTCATTCTACATATTATCCTTTTTCCTTCAAAGTTAATTTATCATCATATTCACATAAAACATCTCAAAAACGGATTTTTACCAACATAAAAATTTTATAAATCGTCTTGAAAATTTACAAACCCTTATCAAAAAGTTGGACATTAAGAGTGACCACATTATCTTTCAAATATCAATTCTATGAACATTCACCCACCAAAAAAGTACATAGAATCATTTTCACACTTTGTGTAACTCATTAAACCCTTAAGGATTTTATATAACACTTTCCTCAAGGATGAAAAGATTTTTCACCTAGAACCCATTCAAGAACCCCCTTTTCCCCCAAAAATCACTTCAATACCCTACCAAAGAATAATTTGAATCTCAAAAAACAATTTTTAATCCATTTTCACTTGTTATAAACCAAACCCAAATATTACCACAAGAGTTACTCATTTAAAACAACCAATTGAAAACAAATGTGCATATATAAAATTAACTGCTTAAAAAACTCCCTCAAAAAAGTTTTTCCTGAAATGAAAAAAATGAATAACATTAAAAACAATAAAATCAATCGTGATAACTCATCAAGAAGTGATTACACATGGAATAAACCATATTTTTTTTCCAAACCCCAAAATCATTGAGTGAAACGTCAACTGCACCACATTCGCACCACAAGGAAGTAAAAACGAACCCTAAACCATAATATTTCAGAAAATGATCCAAAATCAATCCCTATTAACGAACCCTACATTCTGGAAACACTATAACATCATTAAAGAGGGAGAAAAAACTAAGGAGAAGGGCATAAATGTTTAGATAAACATTTACATGAATAAATCTTCAAGAAAATGATTCAAATACACTATTAGCTAATTTAAAAAACATCCATAAATTCCATTGATGTTCTAATAATGTTGAGGAGGTCATGTAGGAATCAGAATGGGGGAATGGAGTAAAAACTAACGAAGTTATGAAAGAATAAATTTACCTCTTTAAATTTCAGTGATTTGAGAAATCCAGAGATGTTTCACCCAAATTCGCGATGAATATTAACACCAAATATGGGGGAGGAGAGAATGGGGTGCGCCTTTGGTTAGTGGGCTCAGGTGAAATTTGTAAAAACTGAAAAAACACAAAACATCAATGTAATAATATATAATTAAAAAAAATTAATTTATGAAATGATATTTTTGGGTTTCCCTACACCTTAATAAAAAACCTAAATCCATCATTATTAAAGATTCATATGTGGTCAAAATTGTTATAGTTGTTTTCATAAACCATGGGATGCCAATTGGGAAATAGAATGAGCGGAAAATGTTTAAAATTGAAGGATTTATAATAGAAACATTTTTTATTTCTAAATCTGGAAATGGGCTCACAGTTAGGCCCACAAATTGAAAACAAACCATTTCCCCCAAAATGCATGTAAAACCTCCCAAACAATAGAATAATGGAAATTAAATGAAAGATATCATCAAAAGAAGTCCCAGATGTGAAAAATACACTATATGAAATATTACATTAAAATAACAGTGTAATTTTGATATGTATTACAAGATTATATAAGGATTCATGATGATAGAAAAATCCTCTAGGAATATAATATAAGAAAATCTTTATGTACTTGTGTTAGACAGCTCAAAAATTCCCTCATTTGGAAAAAATGATTCCATTCAAAACATTTTACAAATAGTAAAACATGGTTAAAATTAAACATTGAAATCAAATAATAATACTAATATAATTATTTAAATTCATTTTTAATCAAACTTGTGGATATATAATAAATAGTTTGTTTCAAAGGAAAAAAGAAAAAAAAATTAAATGAAAGTCTATCACGAGAAGTCCAAATAAAGCAGTTTGTTCTTATTCATTCTAAATAAAAAATAATTATAATTTATTATTTATTAGTAAAACATTACATGTTCATTATTCCTTTTAAATCAGTTATCAGAATTTTATTATTATTAAATAACTATTTATGTTCACGTTGGATTTTTTTATGATATTCTATTTATATGTCCATAATGTCGTCAGATGTTTGACAAAAGTTCCATAGTCAATTGTTCCACCCCTTCTAGAATATAATTTATTCTATAAATTTCATTTTTATTCTTATTTTACACTTTTATATTCATCTATTCAATATGGTCATTAAAATTGTTGTATCTACCACTATTTAGATAGTAGGTCATTCGTTTGAATGGGTAATGCATTATTTTTTCCATGATCATCATAGCAAGATAATATCCATTATTTTATAAATCATGAATGACTATAAAATATTATATATCAAATTAATTATAAAAATACACTTATATATCATCCATTTTATTTGGTGATAAACAAAGAGTCACATTGCTTCGTGGAGGTGTTTGTCCATATATATGATTGAAAAACATCATCATTTTTCAATGCATGGAATGGAATGAAATGATATTATATATTATATATTCATAATTATAAATATCTCATAAATAAAATATATAAAAATTAATTCCAACAATATTTCCATTATTTTGGTACATTTAAGGAATATGAATTCCATTTGTTTGGGAGGCGGTAGTCTACTGTGCACTGGGACAGTGAATTACTTTCACATAAGATGGAAGATGAGATTAATTTTAGTCATTCCAAGAGAATATAATATTTATAAAAATGTGAAATAAAAAATAACTAATCTTATCATGTTTTAATATGTTTTTAGGGATGTGTTAGAAGAAAAAAATATAAAACATGTTGATAAACACTATACATCTTTATTGGAAAACACCCATTGATTAACACCGTAATACATATAAAGTTGGTGTTATGATTAATGATATACCTCAAGATGGGAGGTATAGATTCTAGGAAGTTATTTATGGGAAATATGTATTAAAACAATTTTTTATATGTGAAAAAAAATTTGAGATACCTATTCCATATAATTAGAGAGTGGAGGAACACTTTTGGAACGTCCGAATTAATAAATTTATATGAGATAATAATTAGTTTCTTAATGTTAAAAACAAACCAATTTAAATAAAAATAAGTCTATGGTTATACATCCACTCATTCAATAAAAATTTGATATGCTTTAACTGTATTTCTAATCTTATCTTTTTGTTTTAAAAATTATTTAACTCATTTAACTTGTAGTGTGACTTCATGATTTTTTAAACATTAAGGGTTAATATAAATTATATAAAATCATAAAATACCCATAAATAGATCATGGTTTATATTTTAAAAATTATATAAATACATATTCTGAATTTATATTATTATGAATTTAATATCATTTAGTAAAATAATATTTCTCATAATATATAAATAATTTATATTTTTAGAGTAATTAAGTAACCTAAATTTAATAATATCATGATAAAAAATATAATATAAACCAAATATTGTATTATATCCATGACTTTTAATGGTAATCATTAATATTATTTTTTTACTTTTATATCTAAAAAATATTTATATTCATTATTTTAGTATCCAATATTTGATCATTCCAATAACTTCATCAATGTTGGAAAATCATCTAATGATGAAAAAATAATACTAAATTATCCCTATAAATATAAATCTATTATATTTAAAAATAATATTCACATTTTAACATATCCAATCACATCATGAATGTCATACTGAGTTATTTATTCTTTTATTTTTAATCTTATATTTATATATTTGATTTCTGTCGTGTTTTTGGGTGAAAAATTTAGATATTTTGAGAGGATGAAGATCAACAATAGTTTCTGCACTGTTTGTAGAAATCTCGTTCAAGCCTAGAGGACATTTTCCTCCCATTAATGTGTAACTACCTAGATTCCATGGACTACTCCATTGTCTTCTAGGATAACCATACACCTAGCTTAGTGGCACTATTTGAGGACCGCAGTTAACGGTATGGGTGTACACCCTCAACTGGAATGTCAGTTTTCCTCTATTCAATTTGTATATTTGTGCCTCAATGTTTGAAAATAGTTTGATAAACCATGCAGTATAACTATTTCTCCGATCATATCATTAAAAATATTGACCATCCACTTTTTTTCTTCCCCAAATATAAACCAAAATTACCACATAACCTCCCCATTATGTTTTTCTTCCCAAGGAACACCTACCTCTCTCCTAATATTCCCTATGGATCCATTTATTTGGATATGTGTCCTTTAATAATCATGAAAACATCATGTATGTTACTTATTTCCTCATTTTCATCTTCAACATGGTATCCTCCTTATTATTTCATGGGTTGAATATTATCAAATGGATAGGTTAATGCAATTTGGGTTCAACATTTTTCCATTTGGTTAAATCTATATGGTTAATTAAGGTGTACTATATACTTTATATTATTTTTAGTCATTGATGTTATGTTTTTAACCTTATTCATGATGTTTCCAAGATAAATATAGGTTCTTCTATGATTTTAAATTAGTTGATTGCCATATTATTAATTAGTGGTTTCATATAAGAGTTTTAAATTTTCTATGGCTCAGGAAAACCATGTTTCCATATAGTATTAGTTTGATTAAAGTACTGAATATGTTTCACTAAATGAAAATGGTTTTCTATATGTGTTTTAGTAGACAGATGTGTGATTGTGTAAGTGGTTGTTCATGTGACATAGAAAATTGATTTCAAAATAATGGAATCCATGGTATATAGGATGATAGATAAGGACTAGAACAATAAGAATATAAATATGGATGAGGTCATGTTCACCAACCATGCCTTCAATGTAAATTAAAATTATAAAAACATTTAATTTAAAATTGATAATCCGAAACGTTTAACCAGATAAAACACTAAACAAAATGCATATTTATTAAAGGAAATTTTATGCTAGTTAGAATCATTCCCAATAATCTAATTTCATGATATAAAAACAACATGTGTTCACGGGTCATCATTAATATAGGTATTCAAATTTATACACCAAATAGTCCCAAGATTTCATGTATTCATATTTTTTGATATTCCGCACGTTGAATCCTCTTATAAATATGTGGTCCTCATTCTCAAAATAATAAAATTAATATTATGTAGTGTACAATCATACAAATTTTCCCATTGTGTTTTCTGTATCTTCCGTTATTGAATTAATATTTAGAAATTCATTCACCTTTGTTTCACAAAATTTCATGTGAAATTATAGATTATTCTCTAGAATTGATTATATATCTTTATTGGGACCATATAGATTTCCTTTTGGAAGAATATCATCATAGGCTACAACCTATTCCCATAAATCTTGTTTGGAATTAAATAATGGATCATTTCCCATTAATTATTCATCAGATTGCATGAGATATTCCCAATATTTGATAGAAGAAGAATCTATCTCCCATTGCAGTCTTTTTGGGTATGCATCATCCTTCTCCATCATCACATCATAATATTTTAGAATCATATCATTATGTGTTTCATGTTTATTATCTTAGATATCCCCTTGAGGCTCCACCAATAATTCTATGAGAGCCTCTACCATTGTAACCTCATTATTATTCTCTATAGTCCCAATGTCTCTTACATGATGATCCTTGTTTCCATAACTATTTGTTTGGGGCCCTTAAACCATTGATTTACATCAATTTTTTTTGAAATTCATGACCCCATTTGACTAGGAATATATTATTAGTCTTTACATCCCTGTAATATAAAATTACTAGTATCATTTACACTTCTTGAGTCCCGATTGTTTTATTTCCCTTATTCTTCCTTTGGTTGTGCAGACCTACACCATATCCTCTCATTGAATATTCATCAGAGAAATTATTTATCCCTCAAAATATTCTCCTGAGGGAAATTTCTTGATCCATATTTTAATCCATCGGATGTTAAGCTATCAAAATGATTTTTAGGTTGAGAAAAGATAGATCCCTTCTTGTATTGGACCACTTTTTGGCATTCATCTTGCTTGAAAAACCACTCCTTGGTTACTCATACTCCTGAATATCCTTAGATAAATATTTATTAGTCAATTCAATCTACCCTTAAAAGATGTGAAAGCAATCTTCATGCACTGTTGTAGCATATGTGGAAGGATATGAGATCAAATAACTATTTTCACTTCCTTCACACGTTCAATATAAACACACAAGAACTATGTTCATTTAATTTGGGATCTCCCAGATCCTATATCTAGGGATTGAAATTAACATCCACCATTTTGTTTCTCTAGGTTCTCTTGTCATGTAACATATATGCCTTTCATTTCTCTATTGAGGCACCCAAAGATGCATTTTACATCTATCCATCACTAGAGTTAGGGACTAAAATTTTATCACTACCTCTATATCCAGCATTGATATACCTCTCATTCCGACAAGCATTAATTTAATAACCCAATATCATTAACTAGGGAAAATTTAGTCCATGGTTAAATGCCAATTGATTATTTCCAGAGGAATTACTCACACATAGTAATAAAAATGATATATAATGGCCTTCTAGATTCATCTACCACCTCACAGATTTGGGAAGAGAAAATATGATAAACTGACCTATTTCTACTTTAATGACATGTGTATCATCTTACCATAATTTGAATAATTTTCAAAATTTATAGATTATGGAATGATAATAGATGTTAAGGGAGATTAACCAAAATTTACATTATGGGGAATTCTCGATTCAATTGAATGATAATAGACTTCATTAAAAGAAATAACCATAATGCATTACATGTTCACGGTGCATTAGACTATGCTGTAATTAGGAAAAAAATTTGCTAACCAAATTAGGTCAATCTTAGATTAATCAATGCAATAAATGTGGTGTTTATGTTATATAAAGAATTAGAAAAAAATTCAGTTCAGATTATAATTTTAGGAAATCTATATAATGGATCATTGAATTTGATACTAAATTATATCTAGTGAAAATATTGTAGAATATATGTACTGGAGGTGTGATAAAAAAACATGGTAATCATTCAAAGAATGGAATGTTTCCCTCCCCCACCGTGGGTGGAGGGGCCATCATGATGATCATGTGACACAATGGGCCTTCAGAACCCTATCGCTCAATGAGAGCCTCACCCTACTACCTTGTGTATTTTTATTAGTTCTCATGTGAAAATTTGGTCACATTTATATGGTTGTGTTAATTATTTTCAGTAATTTTTCAAAGAATGAATTATTTAAATTGATTCATTTACTTAAATAAAATATATAATGTTGATTTGTATTATAATATTACACAATGTAATCTCTGTTTGCGGTATCCTAATTGAAATGTAGAATAAACTCCTAAATACACCACTCAGGTGTCCCTAAATGTTGTTATGGTTGACCTTATAGATAGAATGCCGTTATGTGGTGGTGATGAAGGATTTGGTTTCTAATGGATTCACTTATTAAAATTGGTGGTTGAGGTGGAATGATGTTTATAACCATATACTTTCAAAGTGACATGTTTTTACATATGTTCCCCTACAACATTTTGGTAAATTGGATTTTGGTTGGAAGTTAATTTTTAATAATTTAGCAGTTTAATTTCATTTGGTTTTGATTATTTATCTATGTGATGTTTCATCATTGAATGTGGATATACAGTTGACTATTATGGGTTAAATAATTATCAATGGAGATGTATGATGCCTAGAAACTCGTTTCTATCAGGAAGGGAATGATATCACTGATCTGTCCTTGCCATAGTTTGGGTCGAGTGAAAAACATGAAGGCATCAGAGACTAGTTTGTGAAAAATGCTATCAGATGATGTTTTCCCATTCATTCTACATTGTATTTCTAATATTCTGGATAGAAATGATATTATAAATTTGTTATGGGAGGATTTGGATGTGAGTGCAGTGTGTAACAAACTTTTTATTATTATTTTTCACCGCATGCATAATTTTTTAATTCATCGGATGGGATTCATCAAATTTTTAAGTAAAAAATTAAAAATATTTAAAAATGATGTGATGTGAACAATTGGTACACAATTTTCCCAATTTTTGTTCCCAACCAGTGTATAATATGTAACACATATCATTGGAGAGCATCAGTTTTTTGGAATTAATGTATATACAATGAACCAATAAAACTAAATATATGTACCACAGTAGTGGGGGAACAGTTAGGGTGAATTTTTATCAAATTATGTGGCACTACCAAGCTTAATCTACACACAACAATGTCATTTAATAAAACTATTAATGAAATTTAAAAATTCCATTTATACCTACTTCTGGACCCCAATTCCACATATCATGAAATATTTTTTTGGAGGATCATAAGATCCATTTTTACACCTCTAAACAACTTCTAGGTAGATTTATGCATGGAGAACCTAGTTCAACCCCACATCGATAAATGATAATCTCCAGTTCCATATCTAGAACACTCTATTTAATTACTCCATATGGTTAATTACATCAACAAATTTATTATTTTTCTAAACTATGTTTCTTTATTCTTAAATAATTGGTGGAATTTTATATCTCAATTTTCATTGAACGTCATTGGAAATTCCAAATGCATGTGTTGATTTTTGATACTGTAATTATATTTATTATGATCAATTAATACATTACATGTTAAATAAAATTATTTATCATGATTTTACTTAAATATATTTCATTTAATTAGGTAATAATTTTAATTTAAATCGTTTTGTTATTGATTTTTATGAAACCCAATATTCATTTGGAATTAGAATTCATGGTTTACTTCAAAAAGTAGTATAAATTTTCAAATGTATTTGAGAAAATAATTAATAAAAATACTTTATTACATTTTCAATACCTATTTTTTATTTTTTTGAATTACATAAAATGATGGAAAATCCATGATTTTGTTTTGAAATATATTTTCTATATTAAAATGTGGTACTGAAACTTTTATTTTACATGATGTATTAATTTTAATTGAAATTAATTTCCAAATATTGTTTGATTGTTTGAAGAAAAAGTGATCCTATTTAATTAGTGGGTGGTTTGTAAATTAATTTTGGATAATAATTCCCTAACAATACATTAACCATTAAACACAAACTGAATCTTGTTCGGATTGTACTATTTTCTTATATGGGAGTCAATGATAATAATTTTACATTAAGTGGAATTGGAATATTATAATTATCACTTAGTTCATAGTGGATATTTTCTATTATTAATAATATGAAAATTTAATAATCACATCTCCAGTAACTAATATTCTAGAAGTCATTTGTTGATTATGCTATATTTTTCTAGATTAATTTGACATATATACAATTGATTTTGAAATTTTTTTACTCATTCTCAGTGAGTGTATATAAATAATGTTATATATTATGATTATTAATCTATTATATGAAATGTATCCATACTTTGAAATGAAAATATTTCTTGATATAAATTTCCAAATATACTACCATGCATGATTTTTTTAAAACGTAATGAAAAATTATGCTATTTATTGTGGATTGAAAATATAGAACTCTTGGTGAGACAATACATGGATTCTAGAACACAATGTAGCATTTGCTTTTGGAATATTTATATTTTCTAATACAATATATTAATAAAAGGAATGTGCTTATTTGGGGAGGTGGATATTCATAACCCTTTGGGCAAGGGGTGTTGATACCATCAAGTTGTTTATGTTTGATATATTTTTATTTCTGGCACATGGATGATGTACTATTTCGGTTTATGTAATTCATTTTTTTTTCTGGTACTATATGATTGGGGATTTGATATAAAATTGATATATATATGTTTTTTTCACTATTTTGTGGAATATTTTTACCCTCTTTTATCTTGAATAGTGTTTGGTGCTATAATCCAACAAGTTTGGATTATGAATTCCCTTCAATCTATGTAAGAATAGGATTATTTATCGGTGTACTAGAGTATCTGGGCAGGTTTGTGACAAAGTAGTATCATAAGTGTATGTTAACCATCTTTACAGGTTGTTAGTATGTAGTTGAGAGATATTTCTCATTATTAAGATATAGATATCAGTGTGTTCCTTACCAATGATCATATAATGAACTCTATGTCACCATGGGTATATTGGGAAAGGAATATTGAATAATTATTCTACCCTTATTCCCATAATTAAACATGGATGATTTGAAATCCAACTCATTATTTCTTATCTGATGGGGTAAATTTCACAATTTCACAATTTTTGGTGTTGGTCTGTATAATAAAATAATGTTTTCTGTATTTTTATGATGTTTTGTAGCATCATTTATATTATAATACACGCGAAAATGATATAGAAGGATGTTTATGATGATCGACATTGAGTGAGACCACATATTGACCAGAATCTGATTAATGATATTATGTGGGATGTCCGATCTTTGGTACAACCACCAGCATCCAATATAGTTAAAGCTCCAACTATGGGGAAATAGAGGGATGATTTTTTATTTCATGCTTATAAATTAATTTATTCTAATCCATTGATTTTCAATGATAATTCTAATAATCATGAGGATGTGGATTTCTGGTGAATGATTGGTCTTTTTTTCATTCATAAATATGCTCGATTTGATAAATGTGAAATGTGCCACCATCATGTATGAGGGGCCTAGAAGAAGATATTGGTACTTGATTGTGAAGGAAATGAATCATGGGGGTTTATGGTTGAATTAAAAAAAATTTATTTTTATAAACCAGTTATATCTATAGTATATTATATTGTATAATGATATATAGTTTTCCAAACTCGAGCAAGCTGATAGGAACCTAACAAAATTATTTTTCCATCTCACTACGAATGTCTTGTTTTATCCTTGGATAATATTAAATGGGAAGATAATGACTCAATGGTATGAGTTCAGAATTCAATCAGATATCCATTCATAGTATTTCATTTTGATTTTGTACTCTTATTATGATGTGTTATACATATATTTCATGGTTGAAATTGATATGAATAATAAGACAATGTTAAGAGGAGTTCAATCCAATGGTAGTTTATTGAGTTCCCACAACTAAATGATAACATTTTATGAGTCTCATTGTGGTTATTGTTAAATGTATTATTCAAAAAATTATGTAGTACATTGTAGATTCCCTTTGACATTCATCCAATGTGACATGTCTAAGAACTCAAAATGGGATTTCACTAAAGCACCCAATATAGACGGTTCCTGATGAATATCATGTTACTTGCATAATTCCCCTGATTTCTACTATTATCCGTGTTGTGGAATGTGATAATAATCAAATAAATATACAATAGTGAAATCATATACTTCATGATATAAGCGGTTATAACCACATGCGTGACACACCGGTTTTTAATATTTGAACAAATGCTATGATTTATATTTGGACCTCTGTTCTTCTCTAGAGTTCTATGTGTGATGGGGTTTAATTTTTCATGTAATATTATTTTAATGTATTTTCCTTATTTAATTCATTAATTTTATTCAATAATTTTTTTAGAAATGTGTAGTATTTGATCATGGAAGTAAATTTTTAATGGATAAGAAAATAATGCGCCCTTCTCGAAGTAACTATGAAGCTTATGTGTTGGTGGCAGATGTGTGGAACATATCTTGTACTAGGTTTGTCAAGCCATGTTTCAAGAATGAGGGGAGGAGATTTCATGGGGTAGTGGAATTTTTATTGGTTGTAACACATCTTGGATACCATCAGGTCAGCCCATAAAAGTTCCCAACTTTGTATAGTGAGGGGATCACAATTTGTGCATAGTTTCGTAAATTGTTTGCAGTGCCCAAATCATTAAAATCTTATGATTCCATATATTATAAATGGATATGTTTACCCAAAATTCCTCCCTATTATATCGTTGGTTAGTATGATTCTAGTGTTTCTCCCCCTTATTCTCCATGCCTCCTCCTTCCTCCATTTTTATACTTGACAATTTCTTCATGATTTGGGGATAGAACGTCATGTTATTGTCCAGTTTTCTACTTCTTCAATATTCATCCATTTAATATTAAGATAAATTTCACCCATAGTCATATGGATATATGTTTTATTTTTCACTTGGTTTATGATGGGGTTTTTTTCACAATTTCTCTTGTAAGAACATGGATCTTGTAAACTTCAAATATTGGTTTTGAGTGTGTGTTGAAGAAGAATCAAGTGATTGAGGTATGTTTCCCTTTTCACATGACATTATAATTGTTTATTCGTTCATTTCATGCTTTTCACACATCCCTAATATGATTAATGATTATTTTTAATCATTGTAATAATTATTTGGGTGGTAAATGGTGGTTTCATTATTTTTAGGATGGATGTATCACTGTTTTGTTCAATGTTTCAAGCCAACTGATTGATAAAATTCCATGTTGGCTTTCAAACATCAAACATGATATTTAATTTGTGGTTTATCATTATAAATATATTTATTTAATGTTAAATAATTTTTTGGGAATGTTAAATTTTTTATATAATTTTTCTTATTTGAATGAATTTGACATTTCATGTCATGGAAACTTGTTTGACATGATAAAATCATTCGTGGAAAATGTAGAATTTTAATGAAAATGACTTTGGGTTTGAAAATGTATTTTGAGTTATTTAGTGTAATTTTATGAAGGATTGTAAAATGGAAAATGGGTAATTTGTATCTTTTTTGAATGGTGGTTTTTCTTTATCGAAAATGGATACTTGTAGACCTCTTCAGTTTTATAAACGCTGAGGATATGATTAGAATTAAAAAACTCATTGGATAATCATTCTTCATGGTTCTATTTAATGAATTGGGTGGTCCATACTGAATGCCTCACTTGTTTTTGGATAGAGGAAAGGTATGATTTTGATCTTTGGGGTGACTCGGGTGATGCCTATATTGTAAATTAGTATATTTTTGTATGTGATTAGATGCTCAGTTGGCATCAGATGACTCAAAAACTATTATACTATTGGCATGGAGACCCATACATAACTATGGGAAATTTTTAGGACAAACTTTGAACTAGTTAGGTTAGAAACTAGATTGTTTTCCATAATAGGGGATATATTTATTTTTATTATTGTGGGATTCTGCCCCTCTGTCTATACCATACAGGGTGTCATAGAACATGTAGCTATAACTGATGTCATCAATTGAGGAATGATTTAAAAGATGCTTCCACAATATTAGTATGTTCTTGATTATTTTAAATATCCAATGATTTCACCCATTTCAGTTGGATCATATTTTCTTGCACTGATGATTGAGATTCTTTTTGGTTGTTTACTATTGTTTTTTTTATTTCCATTGAAATTATTATATAATTATTTGGGTATTTATTTTTTTTATGTTATGCGTTTGATTTAAATGGTTTTAGAAAACTGATTTCAAGTAGAAATGTATTGTAATCTATTGTGATATTTTGAAAATCATGCATCACTTTCATTATATAAATGATAATGTTTCTTAAATGTAAAAGAACCTCAATAAAGACTAAAAATTACAATAGACCGTATTTTCCTTATTTGAAAAATGTGGATGAGAATATATATATATATACATTATTTCAATCATGGAGATGATGTATCTATTATTTTAAAGTATGTGCATTGAAAAATTATTTTTTCGGTAACACCTACTAATTTTCCATAATCATTCATATAGTTCATTGATGTTTTTAGAATGTGATGTAGATCATAGCTTTGTTTTGATAAATGTGGGTGATAGTGGATATCGGTATCCATGAGTAGTGTCACATAGAGATTTTTGTGGTTTCTAGGTTCATATGGTCTTTGTTTTTGAACTATTGAAATACCACCCTCGCTTGTAAAATGATGTTCATTTTTTATATTTTATATGTTGGGATTCTATATTTTTTATTTGTAAGAATATTTATTTATTTATATTTTGATACATCATAGTATTAGTTAATATTTGGGGCCCTAGAACTAGGTTCCAACCTGTTAGTATCTAAAATTCCCTTCTGGCCTTTCCATGGATGAGATCAGCAGATCAAATTGGGGCCAAGAACATGAGCCTCAACTCAGTTGTTGAGGACTCCATAAGTCATCCAGGAGCCCCGGGATCAAAACCAGGAGGAAGATAATTTTTGGGTAATGTAGCAGAACAATAGAAGGTAATGTAGTATCACTGTAGCAGGAACTGTTGCAGGAACTATTTGGCACTGTAGTGACCGAGAATATTCCCCCGTTCGGACCTTCGGGACACCAATTTGGTCCCTGAGTCCATTTAGGACTTCGGGCCATCATTTCCTTCTACTTAGTAAGTCCTTTGGGGCACCACAAGGCCTTCGGGGCACCTTATGTGTAGATGAAAACTAGACAAACAACAATAAACAAGCTTCAGATGGAGGAGGAGCAGTGAGATTTCACCATAGAAGAAGCCAAATGAATTGCAAGAATGGGAGGGTATGGAACCTGCCATCAGGAAAAGCCTCTACATGCATGGGAATGCCAAGACGAAAAACCATGCAAAGGTGGAGAGTTGATTTCATGATGAAGATGCTGGGGAGGAGTAGTTCCAGTAGTTAGTTTGGGTTGTATGTAATGTTTTAAGCCTATGGGTTATGAATTCCTCTAAGGCGAATGTGCCATGTAATACATAAGCCTATGGGCCTTAAATGGG
This sequence comes from Viscum album, assembly GCA_963277665.1. NCBI lineage: Eukaryota > Viridiplantae > Streptophyta > Magnoliopsida > Santalales > Viscaceae > Viscum > Viscum album. The sequence continues at coordinate 1,509,237,275 of OY728127.1, read as the reverse complement.
TTCCACCTCACCCATTGGAAGGTGGATTATCAAAAGCAATAAAAAAAATTAAGGACATAGGTCCATTGGAGGATTGGGTCCAACATTAGTTGGTTTGTGAAAAAATTGCATCAAAAAACAATTCCATTGGAGGACCTATAATTCTGAAAATTATGTTTTATTTGGGGATTCCTTGGTAGATGGAGTTTATCATTTGTAACCCTAGGGTAGACTAAGAGGGGATTTACTGTCCAACAAATTATATACCAAACCATGGGCTCCCATGGGATGTCTAGTTTTATTTGGTTCATTTGATTCAGGTGGATTCTTCAGTTTTTGTAAAAGGATGTGGGAGTTAGGCTAGTGGTTTCAATTAGTTTATAGGGCCTAGGAATCCGTGTGGAGTCATGGATATGGTGAAAGAAACTCTATGATAGTATAATTATTGTCACAGTGTAAACAAAAATGTTGACAAGTCCCACATCAACAAAAGTTTCCTCTTGTGAATTGTTTGGGTGTTCCTTTATTCTGATTTTTTATTCGATTAAATTTATTTTAAATTTATTTTATTCTATTTTAATCATAATGGTTCAATTTTGGGAAAATAAAAATGGATTTGTTGAATAATTATTTAAATGTTTTAGAAAAGGAGTTTTCAAAAAATGATATTGATGAAAAGTGGTTTGTTGAAATAAGGAAAATGTTTTGAATGAGACTCATGGGATATATTTTTTGAAATTTATAGAAGTGAGAGGTTTTAAAATGGATTTTTATTTAATGATTAGTGGTTTTTTGAAATGATTTGTGAATTCTTAAATGTAATGTGGACTAAAAGTGTCAAAATCATGGAATGTGTGTTTGTTTTGAAAATAATATTTTTTTTAATTGATCATATTTACATGGGCACTCACATCCATGGATATTTGTAGTAGGTGGATGGATGATGATGTGGGTGGATGAGTGCGCTGATTGGCATTCGTTGATTGGTTCCTGATGTGGCATGATAATTTTCATGTGAGTTATAGTCTATGGAATTCCATTAATGGGTGGGAAACACACTATGTTTTCTTTAGTATGAAATGATTTAAAGTGGAAAAATTTTATTCATCTGATCAGCAGTAGTTGTGTTGTTTTCATTTCCCACAATTTTGGTTTTATTGTTTTGTGGTGTATTGAGTCTGTGAACCACTTTTGATGTTATGGTTATGATAAATCTCTTGGATTTCCTTTTTATCACTATTATCTAAAATATAGATTCTATGGATTCTCACGGTGTAGCTATTATGATTCCACATTAGATGGCCTTTATGGTTATCAACCTATGGATTTTGGTCTCATGATTAGAAAGTTAAATCCACCTCTCATTTATCATCAAGAATATCCTCTCAAATAAGAAGAGTGGATAGATAAGATTAAAAGAAAATCAAGTGTAATTGAGTTCTCGAGTCATTGAAAGATACGTTTTCTAACATTATGCATGAGGGTCTAACCTATACATTGTGGATGTTGTTCATCCAGTGGTGTTTTTCTGAGGTTGTGATGGTACAAAATGGGATTAAAGTGTGTAGTTATTTGTATTTTGATAGAGTAATGTTGTATTTCTTATGACATTTAATGTATATTGTTCCTTACCATGTAGATTATGTTGTTGAGGATCCTTAAAAATTCAACATTTTGTGTTTAGACATCATCTCGATGTGAAGTAAATGGTGTTTGGGTTTGATTTGACTACTTTTACAGACAGGAAATGTTAAGTAGATTGTGTTGATGTTCTGATGGTCTGAGTGATTTAGGTAGTCTCCCTACCTTCAGATCCTAGAAGGTGAGAGGGGAATTCCTATATGGAATTGGAGAAGAATATTGATGTTGTTGGTGTTGGTCGTGGAATAAAAAGGCACTCGGACCATTCATCAGACTCCTCAGGAGGGGGATCCTTATGTGCCATCAGTTCGGCAAGAAATATCATAGGAATGTGTCATTTATGAGAATAAAAGATAAGTATAATGATTTTGGTCTCTTAGGCTACATGCATCAATTATGACTGGGTGTTTCAGAGAATCAATAGAGATCCAGTTAAAAATATTATAGTACTGTTAGGGATCAGTTTAATGACCCATTCATTTATAGTGATTCATTCAAATATGTATGTTGTTCCTAGTGGTGTTTTGTTGTAATGCGTTCTATATAAATAATAAAAGGTGTATTTTCAGATCTCATAAAGTAATTTGATTTAATTGAGGTTTTATTTTCATTTCAATGGTCTGATGTTTTTCTCTCAGTAGTTATCAGTTTCTTATTATGTATCATTTCATTATATTTTTTAGAAGTGTAAGAATTATGGGTATTTATCTTCTATGACCATGATTTTCTAGAAAGAAGGAGTTATAATGTCATGACCCATCCTCGGGGCCTATGTTGTGACTACCCCAAGCCCACCTCCCCTAGGCCAGGGGCTGGCGACTAGCACCAAAAGCATAAATCACGAAAATATGGAAGGCATTGCCCTTATAAACAAAAACAAACACCACAGAGTACGCAAACTAAAGTATAATAAGTAAACTAAATACACAAACAAGTACTGGAAAGTAAATGTGCCAGTATACAAACCCAACTGAAAGTGTAGTACAACTAAAAAGAAAGCACAACAACTGAAAATTAAGTAGCAACCACCAAGCCATCCTCCGGAACTCCCACTTGAAGGGTGAGTACAGACAGTCTCGTCGGCTCCTCGAGTCCAGCTTCCCTCTCCGTGTACGTCCCACCATATATACCACTTCAGGGTACCATCCTGCTCCTCAATCCTCAACCACGATCAGTGTTGTCTGTCGTCTACAACCAACACAACGTAGTGCGGGCTTAACCCATTAGAGGTGAGTTTACGATACTCAGTAGGGACCCCGAGTCTCTCGAATGTCCCCAGAATCCACAAAGGATAAAGCACAAAGAAAATATACAAATACAAGTATCAACTGACTCTACTTAGGTATATTCCCATATATATACCTAAGTCATCAATTCCAGTTCTGCTCCAACTCACGAGCTCAAGTACAACCCTGTCCACACGGGAAAGTATAACTCAATCCACACAGTAAAGTACGTCCCAATCCACACAGGATAACAAACCAATCATATCGAAGATAAAGATTGAAATTCAAGACTCATCTCAAATAGGTATACTATTGACAAAGAGTGGTGGAGATGATTGATGTAGCCTCTAAATCATCTCCTCTGTCGAACCCACGTAGGATCCAAGTACAGATGTCATCACTGCCGGACCAACGTTGGATCCAAGAACAGTAACCAATGTTGCCGAACCCACGTAGGATCCATGTACAGTCATACTCGCTGCCGAACCCACATAGGATCCAAGTATAGTCATCCTTGCTGCCGAACCCACATATGATCCAAGTACAGTCGTCATTGCTACCGAACGCACAGAGGATCCAAGTACAATCATCACTGTCGTCGTAGTCGCAGCCTGCTCTAGGGTTCCCGCACACAACACGCTCGATTCCGGGAGGGTCCTCTCTATGAGCCAAGGGGTCGATACATCAACTGTCACAAAGTCCAGTGTTTATGTCTCAAAAAGTTCTGTCTCATCAATAGGAACTCAACGCAACAGACGACGCGTCAATCGGACGCCCGGTCTGAAAGATGTTGGCTTTTCCGTTCCAGGGGCCCGGTAGGTTTTTATGTTAAAACCAACCCGAACGTACTCCATCTATGTCAAAACCTCGAGAAGAGTAATCCAAAATAACCGTCTCACTAAGAGGTATTCGACCCGACCCGGGTACGGGACCGGGTCCGGGCCGGTTGGGTGCGGCCTGACCCGGCACTGGGGGCGCGGCCCGACGTGGTTGGCCCGACCCAGCATGGGTGGAGGCTCACCTTTCGTCCATGCAGGATGCAGTGGGGGGGGGGGGGGGGGTGCATCCCCCCTTGATTGATGAAACGACCGACCATTATGGCTGGCGTTTAATGGGACCGTGGGACCCGAGGTGATCCTGCCTCTAGCTGGTGTCGGCGGCCAACTCAGCCGGCCACATCAATGAACCACCATGGCCATGGGCCACAGCTCCTGCCTGTCCGGCATGACGCGACGGAGCCGCACCCCTCCGTCGCGGCCCACTCCTGGACAGGACCTCCTTTGGCCTCACCGGTGCGGCTTGATGGCACCGCGCTCCTCCACCATGGCCCGCTCTGGCCGTAGTCTTCCTCATCCCTGCGCGGTGCAATGGCACCGCATCGCCTCAGTTCCAAGACACAACAATAATCAACAGTAAAAGGGGAGGTGGATCGGCCATGTTTGTGCGTTCTGATCTCCTCCCGGGATATCGATGGAATGTGGCGAATTAATTTAACGAAAAATGTTAATTCATACTTGAACGAAGAAACAACTCCTACCTCAATAGAAGTTTACCGAAGCTAGAGTCGCGAGGGTGGGATCGATGACGACGTTTGAGAGTTCCCGCCTCCATGGAGGGGACGACGTCTCACACTAGTTGTGGAGAGGGAAAATAACGACATGTCGTCTCTCCTTGGTGTTGGCGTGCATCATCGAAGTCCTGGCATTCATCAACGAAGAAGATTAATTTCTTCAAGGAAAAGAGCTCTCCCCCCCAATACCTTCACACAAAAACATACGCCAAAAATAAAACAAGACTTGTCTTATTGTATTACTTCAAGCCATGCATTTAAATTTTTAAAATTCATACACAATTCTCAATTAATTGATTAGGAGTGCTGGCTTGAATAAAGAGGAGAGAGGGGAGAGTTAAAAATTTATGGGAGTTGTCAACATAAAGAGGAGTTAGAGGAGTTAGAGGAATTTTAAGGGGTTGTGCTTTTGTGGGACCCACCTCACTAATATCCTATCTAGAGGAGTTAGGATTTTTGTGGGTCCCACCCCAACTCCCATACCTAGGAATAAACCACCTAGAAAAGAGAAATAAAATTGTGACACAACATTATTTCACTTTACACTTAATCTGTTATTAAACAACTCCTCCCGAGCAAACACAAATCCAATAATGGTCTTCCTATGCAATTACCAGCGTTGCGGTATCATCAGTGACCTCAGATTTCAATTCCGAGTACCGGTTCAAAAGTTAGAAAAAATTCCCTCGTTCGTTCACTGAACGTACCCGAGCTAATCATCGGAGATTGATTCTGGGCACAACAGGCATCGGAATCAGGTGCCTTCAGAAACTGCGTACTCATAACATCCCAAAGAATTTAAGAAAAAAATTTCCATGAAATATACTGGTCATTACATTACTCCCACCATAGGGTTTTACGTCCCCATAAAGATACATCACAAACTTGGGAAAAAAATGAGGGTATTGTGCACGCATCTGAGCCCCCCGCTCCCATGTGCTCTCCTACAGGTTCTCGTACAACCACCTAATGCGCACTGGAGGAATCAACCATCCACGTAGGACCCACATCTGTCGATACTCGATCTCCACTGGGACCTCCTCAAAATTCCCCATGTCATCGATGTCCAGCTCCCCGTGATCAATGATATGTGTCAGGTCATGCACGTATCTCCTCAGCTGAGATACGTGGAAGACATCGTGCACGCAGTGCAACTAAGGAGGAAGATCCTGGCGATATGCTACCTCACCTTTCTTGTTGAGGACCTAAAATGGTCCGATGAAGCGCGAAGATAACTTGCTGCCCCAGCCAATCCTCTGTAATCCTCATCTAGGTGAAACCTATAAGAAAATGTGATCGCCATCCTTGAACACTAGTGGTCTCCGCCTCCTGTCAGCATAAGACTTATATTGGCTCTATGTTGTCCTCATCCGCTCATGGATAACCTGAACCTTCTCCGTTGTGGCATGGACCATCTCTGGTCTTACTAGTGCTGAATCCCCATGATCTATCCAGCACAGAGGTGATCTGCAAGGGAGGCCGTACAGTGCCTCGTATGGTGCCATCCCGATGGTGGAGTGGTAGCTGTTGTTTTACACAAACTCCACCAAGATTAGGTTATCCTCCCAGATGCAACCAAAGTCAAGGACACATGCACGGAGCATGTCCTCAAGAGACTGAATGTTCCTCTCCGTTTTTCCATCCGTCTAGGTTTGAAAGGTGGTACTCAGGCGTAGCTATGTACCAAACTCCTCCTGCAACCCCATCCAAAGCCGGGAAGTAAATCTAGCATATCGATTGGAGACGATAGATGTTGTCACACCATGAAGTCGTATGATCTCCTAAACGTAGAGGTGTCCCTAGCTCTCTACGGATCCCTTCTCTCGGATAGGTAGAAAGTGATCTGACTTGGTGAGTCGGTCTACGATGACCCAGATGGAGTCATGTCCTCTGGAATTACGTGGAAGTCCAGTCACAAAATCCATTGACATTCCATCCATCTTCTACTCTGGAACCTCCAAGGGTTTTACTGTTCAATCTCTGTCTCAACTCCTGGAAGCTGTACTGACATTTGTCTGACCACATGAAGGGTTGCCACTTCTTCGTTAACGTTCTACCAATATCCAAGATTTCTCCTTTGCTGAAAAGAGAAATCTGGTCTCATCCCCTGGATGAACCACGTTCCATTACTATTACAGTCAATCCTGACATGAACAGTTGTAGTTCATTCCATGGATGACGTCGTAAGGCCTCGACACTGCTACCAAGAGATCCAATAGTTACTCTCGATTCAAAGGGTTGAGTCACACTGTCGGCATCAGTGTGTGGTCACTGGGTCTCCTCCAGTAGGAATCTTTTAAGTGAGGGTTAATTCAATGGTTTTTAACCAGAACCACTTAATATTATCATTCAAAAGACAAGAAAGAAAACATCACTATTTAAAAAGTCTTTTATTACTGCAACTCAAGGTATAATGACACAAAGCAACATAAACAACGATTTCAACGAATATAAAAGCATTATGGAAAAAGGTCTCCATGCAAGGAGCTAGTCCCACTCTTGTACACCCGCTTCCAGTGCTCCATGATCATACACTTTAGCTACCTGAAGATGTGCTCTCCCATGTCCACCTGTTCCCTGTGGTCGGGGTGGACCTCCAGGTGGTGGTGGTGGTAGAGCCTCGAAACATCTTCCACCACTCGCTGCTCAGCCAGCTCCTCTTCCACATCCATCTGCTCCCAGCGGACCACCACTATCGAACCTCTGCCACTACCTGGGAGGTCCCTCTACGGTCTGCTGCTCATCTGCAGGGCGGGTTGGGTAGTAACGAGCCATGTGGTCGTGGCCGCCGCATGCATAGCACTGCCTGCCTATCGTTTGACCGGTTCTGCTACGTGTGCCCCGCACATCCGAACCACTATCCTGAGGTCGCCTATCTAATGGCTTGGTCCGCTATGACCTCTGTGACATTTGTCTACTACTAGCTGCAGAAGACTCCGCTACGTGTCGCCCTGCAGTAGGCCTCGCTCCTGGTGTAGGATTAACAAGAATGCTCTCTACAAGAAGGGATCACTCCAATACTCCTGCCTGCGTCGTAATGCTGAGGGAGATCATCGATGCCCTGATCTCATGACTCAGTCCCTGCTCGAAGGTCCAGGCCTGGAAGAAAGTGTCTCGTACCATGTCCGTGGAGTAGTGCGAGAGATCAGTAAATCTCACCGAGTACTGGGCTACTGGGTTGCTGCTCTGTCGCAGCTGTAGTAACTCCTGGATGTGCACCGCACTGAGGGTGGCTACAATGAACTCAAAGCGAAAGAGGTTCTTGAAGTCCATCAAATGTAGAGATTCCTTGTCGTGCACCTGGAGCATCAGGCTCCACCATCTACCTGATGGTGCGTGTAGGAGACTGACCGAACGGATCACCATGAGGTCTGCTGGTGTCCCTACCAATATGAAGACTCGAACAACAGCCTCTAGCCAATCCTCGGCTGCCTGAGGATCCGTCTCTCCGCGGAACCTTGGCGGCCTCTGACGCTGATACTCGTGTAGTGCACTCAGGCGACGTGCACTCTCAGATGCTGGGGCTGGTGGCATCAGTGGCTCGGTGGGTAGAGGTACCACTGATGCCTCTGCTTTAATGGGGCCCAGCACCGAGGCCTCGTCGTTCGGTGGGTTTCCCTCTCGCACAAAACTCGGAACCCTAGTTGGCTGTAGTCATGGGGAAATACTAAAAAGAAACAGGTGAGCCACGGTCATTATAGTATACCTAGTGAAATAACACAAAGTAATCACAACGAAAACATTGAAACACACATTCCATCAATGTTTTCGTGCACTGAGTCTGAAACCAGAAGTCAGGGCCCTGTTGTATGGATACGTCGGCTGGCGCACCAATACTAGACTCCCTACAATGATAACCACACTAAACACTCTTAAAATTATTTCTTCACATAGAAGAAATTATTAGTGTCCTGAGTTATGTGGTAGAACCGACTCCTCTGATACCAAATTGTCATGAACAGTCCTCAGGGCCCGTGCCGTGACTACCCTAAGCCCGACTCCCATATACCAGGGGCTTGCGACCAGCACCAAAGGCGTAAATACCAAAAATAGGGAAGGCATTTCCTTTATAAAAGAAAACAAACAACGCATAGTACGCAAACAGAAGTAAATACTATGTAAACTGAATACACAAGCTAGTGCTGGAATGTAAATGGGCTAGTATACACACCCAACTGAAAGTGTAGTACAACTGAAAAAAAGTACAACAACTGAATAGTAAGAATAAAACACCAAGCCATCCTCCAGAACACCCACCTGAAGGGTGTGTGTGGACAGTCTCGTCGGCTCCTCGAGTCCAACCGTCCCCTCTGTGTACGTCCCACCAAATAGACCACCTCCGGGTACCATCCTGCTCCTCAAGCCTCAACCACGATCAGCGATGTCCATCGACTGCAACCAACACAACGTAGTGCATGCGTAGCACGTGAAGGGGTGAGTATACGATAATCAGTAGGGACCTCGAGACTCCCGAAGGTCTCCAGAATCCACAAAGGATAAACCACAAAGGAAAGATACAAATTCAAGTATCAACCGACTCTAATTAGGTATATTACCATACATATACCTAAGTCATCAATTCCAGTTTTTCTCCAACTCATGAGCTCAAGTACAACCCAGTACACACAAGAAAGTATAACTCAATCCACACAGGAAAGTACGTCCCAATCCACATAGGATAACAAGTCAATATTATCGAAGATAAAGATTGAAAGTCAAGACTCAGCTCACACAGGTATACTATTCACGAAGAGGTGGTGGAGATGATTGATGTATCCTCTGAATCATCTCCTCTGCCGAACCCACGTAGGATCCAAGTACAGATGTTGTCACTGTCGGACCCACATAGTATCCAAGTACAGTAACCAACACTGCCGAACCCACATAGGATCCAAGTAAAGTCATCCTCACTACCGAACCCACATAGGACCCATGTACAGTTGTCCTCACTACCGAACCCACGTAGGATCCAAGTACAGTCTTCATCTCTATGGAACCCACGGAGGATCCAAGTACAGTCATCATTGTCGTCGTAGTCGCAACCAGTTCTAGGGTTCCTGCACACAGCACACTCGATTCTAGGAGGGTCCGCTCCACGAGCCAAGGGGTTGACACATCAACAGTCATAAAGTTCAGAGTTGATGTATCACAAAGTTTCGTCTCATCAATAGGAACTCAACACAATAGACGGCGCGTCAATCGGACGCCCGGTCTGAAAGATATTGGTTTTTCCGTTCTAGGGGCCCGGTTGGATTTTAAGATAAAACCAACTTGACCATACTCCATCTACATCCAATACTTGAGCAGAGTAATCCAAAAGAACCATCTCACTAAGTGGTATTCAACAACGTCGACATCACGTCAATCGGACGTCCGGAGCTCATGTTGTAAGCATTTCCGCTCCGTGGGCCCGGTTGGTTTCGTGTTTGAACCAACCCGGCCATACTCAAAATTCTCTGAAACGTTGTGTATAGTATACCGAAACGACCGATTCGATCCAAGGATATCAATGCAATTGATGTTGCATCGATCTTAGGTCCATAGCTTATGTTATGACAGTTTGAACAAATAGGTTTGAGAATAGGGGGTTTGGGCCCGGTCCGACCCAACCCAATACCCACGGGGTCGTCTCGAACCGGGTCGATGCAACCCGGGTCTGAGTCCGGCCTGGTTGGGCGCAGCCCGGTTAGGTACAGCCCGGCCCAGCTAGCGTGGCCCAGCCCGGCTGGCGTAGCCCGGCCCGGCCCGACGCGGGTGGCAGCTCGGCTTTCGGCCGAGCGGGATGCGAGGGTGCGCTGCCCCCCTTGATTGATGAAATTGTTGGCCATTATGGCCAGCCTTTATTGCAACCATAGGAACCAATGGGGTCCTACATCCAACTGGTGGTGGCGGCCAGCTCAGCGAGATGCTCCGCTGACCCGTCACGGCCCTAGGCCGCGGCTCCTGCCCATCTGGCGCCGCGCGACGGCACCGCGCACCTCCATCGTGGCCCGCTCCTGGCCGCGACCTCATTTGGCCTCACCGGCGCGACGCGACGGCACATCATCACCTCCGTTCCAGGCCACAATGATGATCAACAATAAAAGGGGGGGAGGATCAGCCCTGTTTGTGCGGTCTGATCTCCTCCCGTGATATCGATAGGAAGTGGAAAATTAATTTAACGAAGTACGTTAACTCATACATGAACGAAGAAACAACCCCTACCTCAAAATAAGTTCTTGGAAGCTAGCATCACGGGGGTGGGTTCGATGACGGCATTGTCGACATCTCGTGTCCGAGGAGGGGATGGCGTCTCACACCAGTTGCATAGTGGGGAATGAACGGCATGACGTCTCTCCTTGGTGTCGGCATTATTCGTCGAAGTCTTGGCGTTCTTCAACAAAGAAGATGAAGTTCTTCAGAGAAAAGAGCTCTCTCCCCCCAATCCCTTCACACAACAACTAACCCCAAAAATAAAATCAGACTTATCTTATTTTATTACTTCAAGCCATGCATTTTAATTTTTTAAATTCAAACAAAAATCTCACATAATGGATTAAGTGTGTTGGCTTGAATAAAGAAGAGAGAGGGGAGAGTTACTAATAAATGGGAGTTGTCAACTTAAAGAGGAGTTAGAGGAGTTAGAGTAATTTGAAGGGGTGGGGCTTGTGTGGGCCCAACCTCAATAATATCCTATCAAGAGGAGTTAGTATTTTAGTGGGTCGCACCCCAACTCCCATACCTAGTAATTAACCACATAGAAAAGAGAAATAAAATTGTGACACAACTTTATTTCACTTTACACTTAATCCATTTTTAAACAACTCCTCCTGAGCCAACTCAACTCCAATAAAGGTCTTCCTATGCAATTATCGGTGCTGCGGTTTCATCGGTGTCCTCTGATTTCGATTTCGAGCATCGGTTCAAAAGTTAGAAAAAACCCGCTCGTTCGTTCACTGAATGTACACGAGCCAATCTTCAGAAATTGATTTCGGGCACACCGGGCCTCAAAATCTTGTGCCGTCAGAAACTGAATACTCGTAAAATACCAAAGAATTTATGAAAAAAAATTTCCTTGAAATTTATGGGTCTTTACATCTAACAAGATATGTTTAGCTAGTTAATAATATAGAGGAGATGCTTCAAACACGAGGGCTCATTCCATAGGCCTCAGAGTAAAGAGGGCATGTATTTAGGAATCCCAGAAGTGCTTCAGTGTTGTAATGTAAATAGTTTAATGAACTCATTTCTAGAACTTCTTTTACCATTTTGGTGAGGGGTAGTAAATTTGTGTGGTGGAATAATTCCATGATTGGTAGTTATTGATTCTTCATGGTGGTTTGTGTTATATTTTTGGGATATTTGGTATGGAATGGAGGGGATACACTATGTGTGTTATTCAAGAACAACCATAGAATTCACCAGTACTAGTTGTATCTTAATGGGTCAAAATACAACCATAACTCCTTGTTGGGGATTTTGTTTTTGTTTAGGTGGATTTTTTAGAGGGATTTTTTTTATTTTCTTTCACTTTGATGAAATTTTCTGTTTCTTTTGAGGGTTCCTAACAATAATTTTTCAAGAAAGGATGTGGAGTTTGTGGCCAGAGTTGTCATTGCTTCATGGGAGATAGTTATTGTTTGTTACATTATTTCGGGATAAATATGCATGTTCTTTTTGGTTCTGGTTGATATATTCTTTATTACATTGGTTGGATTATTCGGTTATTGTAATCATGGGTCTTTGATGAACCTATTAGAAGATTTTGTGGCTTGGGGTGGGTGGAAAGCATTATGGTGGGGTGAAATGTCACACCATGGTTTTTATATACAATTCTTCATGTACATAATTTTTTCATCTTATTATTTCTCTATAGTTATTTTTTTACATGTTTTATGTCGTGAGGTGATTTTTTTATCGTTGGTTCTGGTGTTATTCTGTAGATTCCTATTAGAGTTTATTAGAAATGTTGTGTTCTTGATCTTAAAAGTAGCATGAACATGGTTGGAGCATAGATAGGGAAACTGTGTGGCCTTCCACAGGTAACGATGTGGTTTAATTGTCGGTGGTTGATGCATGACACATGGAATGATCATTGTTTCTGAATCCATGAATAAAGATTATGGAGATGTTTTTTCCAATATAGTGGGATTTGGAATGATTGGTTCATGGTTTGGATACCTTGTGACAACCCAAGAATGTTATGATGTCTGCCTAGTGAGGGGTGCATGGTTGTACCATAGCATTGTAAATATTGTGGCCAACGGTGTGTGGTGCCCATATCATAAAAATTGTAATATTCCAATTATTACATGTATGTATTATAAAACTGAAATGCCCCCCCTCACATGGTGCTTCCCCTTATTCTAAAAGCCTCCTATTTCCTCCCATCATGTAGATGTAATAATTTCATCAAAATTTGTGGATAGATCATAAAGTTATTCTCATCATTTATTATTCTTATTCCTAATTCATCCATTTTCATTTGAGATATATTTCCCCCTTGGTCATGTGGATCTAGTTTTTTTTACCATTATTTATGTTGGGTTTTTTTAGTGTTTCCCAAGGCTGATCACAGATCATGGAACCTTTATGGAGTATTTTTTGGTGAATATTTTTGATATGATGTGGGATTTTATTTGGTTTCCATTTTTACTCTCATTAATAATATAATATACGTTGGGTTCATTCATTTATATCATACCTTGAGTGAAAAATAATGATATTTTTTCTTTGAAATGATTTTTTGGTGGGAAAATTATTTATGTATTTCTTATTTGGATGTATATTGCATTATGCTATTAAATGTTTCACATTCTGTGATTGATAATATCCCCGGATGGAATTCACAATTGATTTGAGATATCTAATGTTTGGTTTAGCATATTAAATGTTTTTCTGATATGGGATATTGTTTTTTGGGTTTCATAAATGGGTGTTATAAATGTCTTGGATTCAAAAGTGGTGGATGTTTCATTATTTTGAATATGGTTTAAAATGTGGTTGTGTCGTGTGGCCCAATGGTGACTTTAATTAACATTTATTTGGGTTTTGAAATATATAATGAGTGTCTTTGTAGAATTTCATGAATTTTTATGTTATGGAAGAAGCTATATTTTTTCATTTTTTGGAAAGGTAATTTTGGTTATTTTAATAATGAATCTCGAGATTCTTTTAGTTATTTTGTGATTGTTATCGAAACAATTGGAAATAAAACTCTCCTGGGAAAATCATATTTCCATGGTTATTTTGAATTTTGAGGGAGGCACACAGTGGGAGGCTATCTTTTGTTCACATAGATGAATGTTATGAGGATGACACTTTTGGTGACTCAGGTGATACATGTTCTATAAATTATTATATATGAGTATATGATTGGATGCCTCATTGGAGTCATCTAGATCATGCTCTACTATACCATTGATATGAAGAACCTACCATAACCATTGATTTTCCATAAAAATATTTTTGAACTAGTTAGGATACACCCTAGCTAGTTTCCCATTGCATGAGTATATATTGATAGTTATTTCAATGGGATAGTGCACTGTAGTGGTTTCCAAGTGGGGCGTGGCTGATCGTCTGGGTGTTATTGAAGTAATCATGTGATTAATTCTTTCTGGGATGAGTTAAAATTCATTTTAATGTTCTATATTATTCACAAGTTCATATTATTTCTTCTAAATCTATTTGTATATATTTTCTTGGAGTGGGGATTGAGATTTTTGTGGGTTGGTTAATCTTGTGTGCTTCATTCCATTTCCATTATTATATAATTATAACGGTATGTTTCGTTGGGAAATGATGGGTTGGATTTCAAAGGTTTTTGTAAAAAATAATTAGAAATGTTTTGTACTCGATTGTGATGTTTTGAGAAGTAATAATCAATTTCAACTGGAAAAATTTAATTTTTCATTAATAGAAAAGGAAATCTTGTTTCAATAACAAGGGAAATGTATTTTATTATAAGAAAAATGAATTTTTTTTAAAATAGTACTTATATATATATATATTTGTATACATTATGTTAATGATTCATTTATTTTCGAATAAATGCATTTGGAATAGATTTTGTGGGCACACATACTGAATTTTAAAACTCAAGTATGTAGGTAATTGTTTTTTACATAGTGATGCATGTTTAAACATGTTTTCAATCATTATAGGTGATAATTCGGCTCTGTATCTTAGAGTGAAGCTCTAGGTCACATGGAGAAGCAGTGGTGGTCAGGTTTAATTGGTATTTATTGTTTAGATGTTATATTTTCCATATCTATTATAAGATGACATTAAGTTTGGATATCTATATATTTTGTGTTCCTCTATTTTCTTTCATCATTTCAGATTATTTATTTATATTGGGAGAAATAATTCCATTGGCTTCTCTTTTGATTCATTACACTAGCTTCCATCCCATTGGGATTGGGAACACCATTTAGTCAAATCCATGGGTCGGATTGGGTGTCCACTTCAGGGATGAATAGTGTTGGTTCATGACAACATGCATTCCGAATGAGGAGTATTCACCATGTTAAGGACTCTATAGTAAAGTGTATATTGGTTCATTTATAATGAGATGTACCATCACTAGATATTAAATCTATATTGAGTAATTTATTTAATACCGGTGCATCCAATTGGTTCATTTCGACTCATATTATGATATTTTTAAATCATTCTACTAATATTTTATCTTTTACAATGGATATTACTCAATACCTCTCAACAAAGAGAGATCATAGACTCCATTATCTTGATTGTGTCTTCCATTTATTAGTGATTGATCGGGCTTGGTAACTTATGGTTATTGACAAGAATCCTCTTTATAACATTATCAATATATACTGTGTCATTGGTAATAAACCCCGAATTTATTTTTATCAATGATGTGAGTCCTTTATTCCACATGACGTTGTGTTACATATTATTCGTTGTGAAGGAGGCCCAAGGTCAAGTAAATACAAAATCTCTTATCTAGAGTTTGGGAAATTAATATCCATATCTTCTTTTCACAAGGATCGGGAATCATTTAATGATGAACAACCTCAAGAATTCATCATGTTACATGACATTTTTTCATCTAAATTATCTTTTTTTAAATCTATATGGGTGGATGAATTTTATATTTATTCAATTACATGTATATAACTATAATATGTAAATTCATACAGTATGGGACTAGCTGAAATAAAAGAGTTTAAGTCTCATTTAGGATGATCTTTCAGAGAAATGAGTTACACATCACAGTGTGTCACAATGGGAATCACCTATTTTCATTTCTAAGAATGATAATGGGACAGTTCACCTAGGTGTTGATTATTGGTATTTAAATCATGTTACTATAATATAAAACTCTCTGTTTTAACATATAGATGATCTATTTGACCTGTTGAAAGGGAAATCTGTTTTCATGATATTTGCATAATCTCTTTATCACAATTTAATAACTAAATAATATGACATTATGAAAAAAACATTTAGAGAAGGTATGGTCATTTTGTGTACCTTATAATGCCTTTTATTCTAAAAATGACCCATTAGTCATTTTTTTCATGAATATGATCATTATGAGTATCATGATATATTCATGTTGGTTTTTTAGGTGATTTCCTTGTTAACTATACATTCAAGGAGAAACATGTGTGGAATTAGTTATTAGTTCTAATATTGTTGAAAAATCACCAACAATATTCCATGCAACCAAAATTTTTATATAATTGTTATGTGATATTTTGGAGAAATATAGTGTATGATCATAATATAATAGTTGGATATGATAACGTGAAATATGTTATTATATGGTACTAACCGTATAATGTTTCTAATATTCATATTTTCTAGGGTTTTCCTATATATAATCTCTAGATCATAATGGATTTCTAGAGGGTGTATTCTCCTATGATTGTTGTCACTTAAAAGAGTGGGATGTTTTCTGAGGATGAAAAAATGTATATTTTATTTGTAGATCAAAATATTCATCTAAAAACAAAATTGATTTTGACTCGTCCAGATGATAGGATGGGCTATGGGGTCCCTTAAAAGGTATCAGGATTTGGTTTGTGATGTGTTCATCAGCAGGGTGATCACATTATTACCTATGTCTCTTGGTATCATAGGAAATAGAAGAATAGTTACTTGAAACATGACTGTGAACGTGTAGATATTATGAATATCTATTGAATATGGTTTCATAACCTTTTGGAAAATGTTTTATCTTTTATTAAGACCTTAAGAGAATGAGTAATTTTGTTTCCAAAAAATATTTTAATTTCAAATAGAGGCGTTGGGTGGAGTACCAGAAATCTTTTGATGTCAAATTTTCATATACCCTATGATATGGAAATGTCATTTATTATATTATAAGATGTATACTTTATACCATAGCTGGGAAATAATGATCTATTGAGTAGAACATGATGTATCTTTTTTTAATGTTTCATATTGGTGTTTTGGAAATTTTTTAATGGTTATCCATTATATTGTTCCTTTAGCCTCATATAGTTTTGAGATTATTTATCATGAACATTATATTGATTATGTATTCTATATAATTAAATAATCGTTTTTATTTGGGAGAATGTTGTGGTGTTTTTTCTCTATAGAGGGTATTTTATGTTTTCTGAATCGTTTGGTTATTCCATTAGTTGTGAGAATGGAAGTGAAGGGGTATTTATATAATTCATAGTGGGAAATGTACCCAAGAACCAAAAACAGTTATATGAAATGCATTTATGATTCCACTGGATGGGTATGAGTTGAGACATCAGTCAAATTCTCTATGTTAATTATATATTCACATAGGTCAATATTGATCACCATAGGCATTCATGTTTGCTTCATCCACTTATAGTGTTGACGTAGAAGTGGGATGAGATTTCAATTGATAGTGTGTTTGGGTTTCCATCTAAAAGGAAAAATGAATAATGTGTCATAGTTCACGATTGATTGAATAATTAAATTGGAAAATTTTTACTCATGCATGATAAAACCAATTATGGGGATATGTGAAATCTCTCCGTGAGAGATATTACTCATTTTGATTGAGTTCTAATTACCACATTATCTAATAGATAAATTTATTTTACATGTCTCTTTTATAGAGGCCTCCAAAAGGAACTGGGATCCCATGTTTGTTTTACTATGACATACTATCCACAGACTGATGACCATCGAGAGATGTATATATAGATTTTTTAATTTATGATTTTCTCATATGATCATGAAAATATTGTTCCATTGGATGTTCATTTGGTAATGTTATAGTTTTTATATAAAAATAGTTTCTATTCCTTGTTCATAATTTCTCATTTTGATGCCTTGTTTGTATTACCCACTAAATAACTGCGATGTTGGTTGAAGATTGGTGATAGTACCTTGGATAGACTAATCATGGATTAATTAATAAAAAAATAAATTTATTATTCAAATATTATGGATTAAAAAGATAATATATATATTCTCGTCTTACCATTTCCAAAGATCATTGGATTTTTCGTTGATGGCCATGTATTCGTGAAAAATTAATCTTTGTCAGTTAATTGATTGCTGGGTAAGAAAGGGAATCATGATTCTCATTTTTTTATCCCAATTTATGTAAATGATGATATTGGGAATGCGTATTATTTCATAAAACATATTTCATAGTTGACAAAGAAACTAAATTTGTCCCATCTTTTTCAACTACAAATGTTTAATTCTGATCCATTGAGTGGGAGATATCGTGATGTTAAGAATTATTTATCACTGACTACATATCTAGTTAGAATTGATGATTCTAAAACCACGGTCTTACCTGATAGAATGAAACAATTAATTTGAGTTCTATGAATGAATTTTTCAAATATGAATGAGACATAGGCTAAAGTTATAATGATGATAGAGCAGTATACACAATGATTATATATGGAATGATATTCATAGGATTCATATAGACAAAATGATTCTATGGTGGTGCGATTGTAACATCATGGTAATATTTTCATGGAATCCTCGAACCTAATTTTTATTAATCTTTGGTTGGGGATTGTCTCGGATTCATTTGGGTGTAGAATTGTTTTTTTAAACATTATGGGACATGCACTGTTGTGACATTGTTTTCCGAAACTATGTGCCAAAAAAATTAAAATTATGCAACCCTAGGAAGTGGGGGTTTGCTAGGTTGGCACAAATTATAGATGATCTTGTGATCCCCAAATTGAAACTGTCCACCCCAGCTGATTGGACCATTGTTGGGCCACAACATTTGTCTAATTGGGTGGCCCTTCCCATGATATTTTGATCAAAATAATTTTTATTTACCTACATTATGGAAAAAATCCCCAACATCTTTTACATCTCTCTCACCCACAAATCATCATAAAAAGAAATTATTGGTTTTTAAGGCTCTCATTAAACATTTATCTCCCCTTTAAACACTTTTTTATTCTGAGAAATGAATGGAAATATATGTTCAATCCCTCTCAGGTTAGTGATATTCTGTCATTACTAATCAGATATTATATCATTCTATTCTACACAGGGTCTATTAGATCAACATGTGTTTTATGGATATAAACTCCTTTTTTATGAATCTTAAATCTATAATGGATATATAGATATATATTTCAACTATTTGTTATTGGTAATTCAATTTATTTTGTTGACCATAGATACCATGATTAATGTAAGGTGGTTATATTGAGAATTTTGATGTAATAATCCCTTGATATGTTTCATTAAAATTATATTTTAAAAAAATTGAATTATTTAATCCCAAATCATTATGAATGGAAATAAGATTTTTTCTATATGGATTTTTAGGGAAACAACATATTCCATTCCAATTGGAATTTGGGGTGAACAATGAAAATAGAGGTAAATTTCTTCGTAGATTTGGGAATCTACATTAAAAAAAGAATTAAGCTTATTTTTTTAAACCTATGATATTTCTATAGGGAATTAAATGATGAGAAATAAAATATCTGTCTTGGTAATCTATTTTGAATATTATAATATGAAATAAGAAAATAAAATTGTAAATGATATTTTTATCTGAAGTGAAATTCCTTTCCCAATATTGATTGATTAAATCACAGGGTATCCTGGTTACTGATTGGTTCTTTGGAAAAGCATGCATGGATAGTAAATCTGTTATCGCATTCTGGTTTTAACGACAAAAATTGAACCGTGATTGGCTTTTAATTTTCATTTATGTGGGAGTGGGTGATTGTAATTTATCATTAAGTGGGAGGGGAAGAATAAAATTTTCCCTTATGTGGGAATGTATATTTATTCTATCATTAATATTCAATCATATTGATCCCATTACTATATAATATTTACAATAAGGCATTTGACTATTGTTGTATGAAGTGTTGTGTTTACGTTGATATATATTCCATCGATTGGGAAAATAGTTTACTCATGACCAGTTGATTTATATGAAAAACATATATAAAATTATTATTAAGTAACTATTTTAAATGTAATAATATTTGGAATGAAAATCTTTTTTGGAACCTATATAAGAATTGTAATACCATGATTTATATGTTTAGAATAGGATGAATAACGTGGTCTATTAATTATGGAATCTTAATATGGAATAATGGAGACAATATTGACATTTTATCTCACACCCTATATTTTCAATTGGGAGTTTTTATATTTTCTACATCAAAGATTCAGTAAATGACAAGTGCTTATTAGAAGAGTTGTTTATCCTGGACCCCTTGGGCTAGTTGTATTGATTCCTTCATCATTTTTGATTTGGATAATTTTTGTGTCTATTAATGTGATGATGCATTTTATTGGTTTTTTTTTACCAAATTTTTTCTGGTACTGTCTCCTTTCGTATTATTTTAGAATACTAATAATTATATTTTTTCGGTTCTTTATTGATATTTTATTTGACTATTTTATTGTTTATTATTCATTGGAATAGTCAGAAACACATGGGGATGGGGGGAAAATTCGGGAAAAATCGATTCTAGCTCATGTATAGGGTATCATGGTTTATTGGATGGCTCATTATAGGGTGTCTATCGAACACAACACATAATAGGACATGGGTCACCATGAGATTCTTTGGGTTTTTTGACATCACAATCAAGTCTGAGGTATAGGTTTCAAAATTTTCATCAACATTAAGTAGGGGAAGAGTGGATGAATTGTTATTTTTCTTGATATGGTTTTTTTGTGATTCTCAATGGGTTTTTAATATTATTATTTATACAAATATTATGGATATTTTATTGATGTTTAATTTTTGTTGGTTGGGTGTTGTCAAAAGATTCCTCCTAATAGACAATCTATGAAATTTCATAATGATTATAGAAATATTTATCCAACAACATTATATCATAGGATATTTCATACATTTTTAGGATATCTATGATTATGACTAGGTACTATGATATAATCTAAAAAATTTTAAGTGAGTCTAACTAGTTTCGGGAAAGGTAAAGGCTGAGGTGTTCGTCATGAACAATCTTACAACCTTCTGGGATAGCAAGAACCCCCGAGAAGATGGGTATTGGATTCAAATTGTTAGAATGATTTTTGGGTTTCATGATACTACTGAAAAAGTGCAATTGAAATACTCCCCATTATTTTTGGAAGGCCTAAGTTGAATGTATTGATACCCAGTGGTCCAAGATGGAAGTCATGATAATATTTTATTGACTGACACCATTTTAATATTGAATGATACTTTTTAACCAAATATAATGAACCACTCTTTGTCCCGAGAGTTTCTAGATCACCACTAGGGGAATTTTACCATTTGGATGTACGTCAACCACATTACAGTGTATGTTAAGTTCACACCAATTCTTGTTCCCCTTGATAATATTATGGCTCAAATGTTTTATATTAGGTTGTAGCCTGAAAGTCAGTAATATAAGTTCTTGTTTATATTGAAGACTTCTGTTATTGTGGTCTTTTGATCCCTAATTGTAGGGATTTAAAAAAATAGGAAAATGTGGTTCATCTATAGTTGCATCAGTAGTATACCATTTATGTGGTTCTAATCCTGAGTGGAAGTGGAAACATAAATAATAATAAAATTAGGGTGTTTAAATCTTGAGACATACTAACTAAAAATATTTTCTTATGACAATGGATGTTGGGAAATTCCTTTTCCATTGGCGTGGATGGTTGGTGTATGTTCTATAATCATGTCTAATCCCACATAGACCCTTTAATGAGTGTGATCTCAAGTGGAACATACAAGGGTTTTAAATTTTCTATGCCCATAATTATAGGGTCTATGATATACATCGTCCATGGGATGACATCTCATACAGAACTGTACAAATGAATAGGGACTTGGTTTAGTGATCGTGGATGAAGGGAAAGGTCTACTACTAGATATTGAAATATTATGTTAGACCAATATGTTTATAGTAATCCACAGGTACTATAAGATATGTGGAACCTTCATACAATGTATTATGATCTAGTGGAATAATATGATGGACCAGTGATAATTTACGTTACATTCTTTTTTCTTCATGGATATATTTTTCATTATATCATACGGGTTCTACTAACACGATAATGTAATTCCATCATGTTTAATTGTTAAAATTGTCTACATATCTATTTTTTTACTCAATGTACATATTGAATATTATTGGTACAAAGAGAGAACATGGTACATGGTGTCCATCATGTTCTATCACTCTGTCAGATATCGATATGGAACATGACTTACTACTTCTTGAAATGGACCACATTGATGTGATCCTTAGTATGGATTAGATGATGCATTCCATGTAATAAATCAATTGATATTTTTTCACAACGATAGTTTT
Organism: Viscum album; assembly: GCA_963277665.1. Taxonomy (NCBI): domain Eukaryota; kingdom Viridiplantae; phylum Streptophyta; class Magnoliopsida; order Santalales; family Viscaceae; genus Viscum; species Viscum album. Next base: position 1,509,215,085 of record OY728127.1, on the reverse strand, counting down.
AGAACCCAATTAGAGTTTTATTTTCTTACAAGGTGAATTGGATATTTGTTCTAGGGGAGTTTAAACTCCACTTCAAGAGTTGGGCAATCTTGTTTTCCTAGTTAGATATTCTTGCCAAAATTACATCCTAGAAGAATTTTAATATGAGTTATCACCATTGGGTTGATTACTATTTGGGGATAAATTATTATATCATCTATACACAATGAAATTATAATGTGGTTGTAGATTCCTTAAGAAAAAAAGTGACAATGTAGGATTTAAAAATTTGAACTAATGATTGGACATTGATTCATATTTATCTTAGATTAAACTGGAGACAAATGAACGTATAAGGGGTGCATTGTTGGCATGTTTTCAGCTTAATCTCTTCATCCTAAAGCTAATGAATTAGGAAAATCAAATTGTTGAGATTTTTTTGAGGTATAGGATGTTTCTTAATAAAGGGGAGGTTCCCAATGATTGTTAATTTTCTTCTGAAGGGGTATAGTGACCAAAAGTTCATATCATGACATTGTCGTCATTGTCTGAGGTGGTGATGTAGGATAGACTGCAGTATTATTTTGCCAATCATTTTGGGACCAAAAATATTTTTATGATGTTTGTTTGTAGTTCTAGTGTCCTGGTATGAGGTGTGATATATCTAATTTGGAATCTAGTAATTATAATTCATGGTGGGTAAAATTTGGTTACAATAGGACCATTGGTTTATTTCATACATTATCTATTCCTATATGGAATTGGAATGTTCTCCACATAGATTTCATCACTGAGTACCCTCATAATACTTAGAGAAGCTACATGATTTCGGTGGTGATTGATATTTGGAAAAATATAAACATTTGATCCCAATTAGAGATTTTAATTTAGTGGATGAGTAAGATAGTTTTATATGAATGAGATAGTGATACATATTGGTGAAAAATAAGATATTATTTTAGATTGGGAACCCTATATACATCTTGTTTTAGTGAGAGAATTTAGATGGTAATGGGGTCCCATGTCAAACTCAGAATGAAATAACGTCCTAAAACATATGGCCAGATGTAGTGGGTGAATATGATCTTGAAATACATGTAACGATTTGTGTCTTGTATTTAAGAGGCTCTTGGGAAATCAAATTGAGATTTGAGATCATTTTATATGTCAAATGTTGACCATCAACAACAATGATGGCTCTATTTTCGGTGCATTTTAGTCAGCTAAGTCGTTCACCTTTATATTGCATATAAGTGGGAGAGATTTCTATTATTGGGTCATTCCATGTGAATGATATATATTACATGTTAAATTTTTTAGTAATAATTTTTTTCTTCACTGAGGTACCATAATATTAATGTTGATCAATTTCATGGATCCTTGTAATTCTCAGTTTGTTCTCAGGTGTTTTTGATGGTGACTCCCACATTGGACACCGTCAACATGGTAAGAAATGGATGGTAAAACTGAGGTATATTGGAGCATTGGTTATTATTGAGAGTGTCCAAAACGTGGCATAACGACTGCCTTTTGCATCCCATAAACCTACGATGCATGAAATTTTCCAAGCCTAGAAATTGAATAAGTATAATTCGGACCCATCCCATTCATTAAACTAGGATTATTTGGAGTTGGACTGTGGATTATATAGTTTTCAATGAATGGAACATATTTTTTAATACGAATAGGAACTTCTTCTTGTGAAATACATACCATTGGTATGTTTTATTTTGTAGCATGGTAATGATGATAATATGTAATAGGAGTTGGGATCTTGGGTTGAGAAGATGTATATATTTTTTCCCTTATGAAACATTAGAATTACTTTTAAAGGAATAAATTTTCATCATGGGGGTAATATTCATACAATTGATGTCATATTGAGGTATACATTATTTTATTTTTGGTCATATATTTTTCTTCTATTTCAAGTGTTTTTTTAAATGGTGATTTTTGTATAGTAATAAGGATAACCATGGTTGGAAAACTGTAAGTAGAAACCATGGACCATCACAAAGGAAACTGTAGGTGGTGGACATTTTCCATGACCATGCCCCACATTCTACCACATGTTCGTGTAGGAAAACCATGCCCCTAGGTCGATGGAACTATCTGATGAACGTAGTCTACAATAAGGTTCTTTGTGCACCCCCAAAAACCATGTGACCTATTTTCCCTTTGGATAGAGGTGAGACAAGAATAGCTTACAGTCTAGTAGATATTGTAGTAAATTCCTATGTCCTTCTATATCACTAAAAATGATGAAATTCCCTTTTCCAAAAAATAATTTTATCCCAAATTGCCTAATTGGGTTCCATTTTTTTGGTTGATTCGGACTTGGATCCTCGATAAACCTTAATGTATGATCATTATCTCAGTGTTTGTTTCTTTATTCTAGGTATCCAAATTATTCTCTATTGATTTGTGATTTATCAAGTGGATAGTTTGAACCAATATCGGAACACGATGTATTATTGGTTGAAATATTTAATTTTATGGTGTATTCATTCTATTATATAGTCTCTCATTGGCATTATTTAGGTTATCTACATGTTTCTAAAAATCACAGAGATTATTTTTGGTGGTTCCATTAATTAAATTTTTTTTTTATTTTAGTTTTTTTATTGGTTTCCTAAATTGGTAATGAATGTTGTGTGTATTGTGATAATTGGGCATTGATATATTATTTTCAAAAATAATGTTTGGAAAAATATTTTCCTGCTGAAATTTTTTGTTTTCTAATTTTTTTCAATTTTTGGAAGTTATATATTGTAAGATCTATATTACGTGACACAGGGAATGGAATTAAGTATAAGGTAATACTAGGTATCAAGGTGGGAATATTATGTGTAATACACAAGGAAAATTGGTAGGGATGAAGCTTGATTACTCTAATAGGATTGACCCCACATCACCAAATAGACAATGATGATGATTATTGGAGACCACTATACATTGGGATGTTATTCCCCTATGATGGATTGTGCATTAATACATTGGGAGACTTTTTTGTATTCATCATTGGTGTACACAAATCCTTGATATAAGGCCCCATCCTTAAACCTTACATAATCTTGAGTTATTTCAAGATTACACATTGAGGATCTTTTCAGGTTTAGAGTTTTAGAGAATTAGATCATAAAACTTGCATTACATTCCACATTTAAACAAAGTGGTTACATAAAAGATAGTATTCATTTTTCCCATCAACGGAAACATATTTAAAATAAAACATGTATTCTTTCTTGACACTTCCTTGACACTATCATCATATCATGTACCCTTCCCTTGACCTGTGAAAAACATTTCAAAATCATGGGATGAGCATAAAAAGCTCAGTAAGGGATATTAAAATATGGAAAGGAAACATGAGTACATGTATACATAAGAATGAAATAATACTTTAACCATAAAACATAAGCAGTTTAACATACCTCATAAAATCATGAATAAATCATAGAAATCATAAGACATAAAGGTAACTTGATGCATTCATAACATTCTTACGTAGGGAGTAACCCTCTTGGTTACGTTTAGAATACCCATCACAATATATTCCATAAATCTCATCGGAGAAACTGTAACATTTAACCCCTTCGCATTACCCAATGCATTGGAGAGCTATATCGGGTTCACCCGCCCCTAGTTTATCACAGAACCACCCGTCTTCATAATAATTCCCATGAACCATAACATAATCATATCAAATAAAACATGCATAAAGGAAACATAACATTTACACTTTTCAATCACAAGATATCAATACAAAACATTGATATAAAAACATTATGAAAACCATTTTCAATACCAAAAATAAAAGAAAAGTAAAATATGGTATTTATTTTTCTTTTAAAAATAAGGTATGGCTTTTAGAGGAAGCCGAAACTCAAATAATGGTCACAGCGGTGAAGAAGTCATTGTCGCCGCATACGTACGACAAAAACATTCCCTTTTGTCATTTAATAAAATGAATTGTATAAAAAAGAATCCTTCCGGATAATCGTAAATGACAAAGGGGTTTATACACCGTATAAAATAAGGTTGTGTATAAAAAAAATATGCCTCAATGAAAGGAGATTGAGACAAAGTCCCATACAAAGACGGTATCATTGGATAAAGGATAAATCAATTACATAATTATTTGTGACAAACTAATACACCAAATTTAAGTGGATATTAAGTGTAAAACAATCAGAGGTTATTCGCACATATTCATAGAACAACATATTCAAGGAGTACAAGCTTATCCCAAAGAATCAAAATTGGGTTAAGAAGTTCCCTTGCAAACATTTGACAGCCTAACGGCGTCACTACAAAATTCATAAAATGAGTTGATGAGAGATAAAAAGGGTATTTCATCACTTGGACATAAAATTTAAATCACTAAGGATATAGAAGAACATATACCAACATAATGTTATGTGAATTAAAGTACATAACAAAAGAATTCTTTTTAAAAAGAGGAGGGTGAAAGGTTCCCTTACCGACATGGGTATCTTTTGAAACATACACCTCGTGAAAGAATGACAATATAAAATTGATGTAAATTCTCATAAATGAAATAATATTACACAATGAGTAAAATAATGGTCATTACATACACCACTCAAAGGAAATTGTGATAAATGTAGCATAAATCTCATGGGAATAAATGTGAGTTGAAAAATCCCTTACGAAAACTCGGCAGCCTAACGACGCCACATAAAACTTACAAAAATGGATTGATGATATAAAATAGGGTATCTCATCATATTAAAATAAAATTTACAAAAAGATGAATATAAAAGAACATCCCTCATTATACCAAAGACAAGCTTAAAAGAAGTGACATCAAGGAGAGTACTTAAAAACAAAGAGAGAGGTATGATCACTTACGAAAATTCGGCAGCCTAACAGCGCCACTCAAAACATCAAAAATGGATTGATGAGAGAAAATAGGGTCTCTAATCATATGAACATAAGAATTATAGTAGGAGTAATATAAAATAAAATCCCAATTATAAGAAATATGAGCTTAAAAGGAATGACATAAAAGAGTGTACTTAAAAAGAAAGAGAAGAGTAGGATCTCTTACCTCAGGTCCGACTTGACTCGATCGTTCTTTAACGTCCTGAATAATAAACTTGATTTAATTTCTACTTGCTTAAGAAACATTATCAAGTTCATTATTCCTTTTATATCAGTTATTTCCATGTTATAAACATTATGTAATCATTTAAGTTAATAATGTTTGTTTTGTCGATATTTGGTTCTTAAGTCGAAAGTGGACTTCGTACAATTACATGTTGCTCGTGTGGTCAAAGGGTCATTATATCCAGAATGATATTCATGATTTGGATATAATATATATCATATATATCCAGAATATACATGTATTTATAATATTAAATAATCATTTAGAGGTAAGAAATGAAAGAATCGTTCATGGAGACGGTAAGCCGTACGTACGCATGAACGCTACTTTCATTTCTATGTCATATTAATGGAATTAAAACTAAATGAGAGGTATGTATATTTTAATTCCATAATTATATTCATCATTTATATGTAACATACATCATATATAATAACTTTAAATACATCCTTTATACATCCCACATATGGCATTAACGAATCAAATCACTTTGAGGGGGCGGTAGTCCGCACTTCCCAAAATTAAATTATCGTGTTTACCCACAATGGAAACCATAAAGGTATACCAAAAAATAAAAATACAGAAGCTTAAGTAAAACATAAACATATTATATATCATATATTAATATAGTGACATCTTAATGGCCACCTTTTAAGGTGTTATATGAGTGTTGAACAATCATCGTTTCGTGAGGCAGAAATTCGCTATCCATGGAAACACAATGTTCTTTAACCATTTGATGTAGGTTTGTGTGAAAGTGTAGCTCGAATGATTCTTATAACAACAACCGAGTATATTTAAGATACTGGATTTGTTACAAAAGAAATAAATAAAAAGAGTTTAGGGGGTTGGAGAAGCCAAATAAAACAAAAGAATACAAGTGAAGACATTACCTTAAAATCAGGTAACTCTTTTTGATTTGAGCTCAAAGGCTTCCATGGGAAGACTTCTGCCCAAATTGAGGCTTATAGGAGTAAGATATGGATGTGGAGAGGAAAAATGATCAGGGGTGGGCCAAGCCAAATGCTTTGGAAGTGTTGGTATGGAGGTAGAGGTGGGGGCCTTTTATAAGAGGAGAGGAGAGGAACTCTTGGAAAGTAAAGAAATGTTCCTTTATTTGAAAATGAGTTTCGGATTTAAAAGGTCCCACATTGAAATAATTCTAGGATAAGGTGATACGGTTTCGAAATCCACCAATCCAATAGGTTTTGGAAATGTGTAGGTCATAGATTTTACATTATCATTTCATTTTATTTAAATCCTTTATTAATGAGGTAATCACTGCATCATTATGATGCCATAAATAATTTTATTTATTTAACGTCTAAAAATTATAAAAAAAAATCATGATGTAGGAAATATTTTTATATTTCCAATTACTATTTATAGTCAAAAATCTGACTTCTATAACTCCATGCAAAAATTGTTTTAGTAAAACAACTCATGTTTGTGTCATTTTTACTTTTACATTAAATAAAAAGTTATTTATGTCATTTCCCAACCAAATTGGCTCCATGGGGTCCCCAAGTTGACCCATGGATTTTCATGGTCGGCCATGACATATCCAATAAGGGGAGGACATGTGTCAATCTCATCTCATATTATTAAAACATTATTTTGACCTTAAACTACACTAATTACCTCTAATCGCGATTAAAAAGATAAAGGTTACTATTCACCAAAAAATTATTTTAATTCCATTGAACCACATTTTAATTTTTAATGAAAACCATGTATGTCGGATTTTTGAAATTCAAACACAGAGCTGGCAAGGTTTCATTTAAATGAAAAATTAGTTTCTTTAACTACCACTTAGTGGTTTCACTATTCATCAAAAATTGATGTTTTTCAGAAAAATACCAAAAATTCACCCTAAGCTATATTTGATATTATGAACTCAAAAATGATGTCTATTTTACAAAATTCAAAACATACAAGTTTCATTAATTAATTTAATAATTAATTCCCGCTATCAAAACAAATAGCGTGTTTTTAAGAAACAATATCTATTAAAAGATTGACACTAGTTTAAGTCCAATTTCAAATTGAAATTAATTCCAATGACCATTATTGGATTAAATTGTAAAAATATATTCTAATTTTACTTTAAAAACAATTCAAAAGATAATATAATCATATAAATAAATTATATTAAAAGGTGGTTTTGAATTAAAATACAACATTTTTCACTATTCATACAAAAAATGAATTTTATCGGAAAGATACCAAAAATTTACACAAAGTAAATTTTGATGCCTCGATTCTAAAGAAGAATATAACACATAAAATTTTCAAAAAGTGCATTTAAAAGAGGTTCTCCATCAAAAGGCAGTTAATCGACCTTCTAAAGATTATTTGAATGTTTACGCTTAAAATTGAATTCATTCACATTTTTAATCCTCTAACATTTATTGTAAAAAGTAAAAATATTTGACAAACATATATAATAATTTTTAGTTAGTTCTGTTCATTCCCTCCATTACAACGTCTAGGCGTTAACTACCATTTATGATAACATTATTTTATTATTGTAGTGCAATATAAGATTTCAAAGAAACTCGTTGTTGCATATTGGGTAAGCCATCAAGCATAGTGTTCCTGTTAAATTAATATTAACATTTTATTCACAAATAAGGATAAATATAAAAATGTAAAATTATTTATTTACCTGGGGTGTTACATCCTTCCCCCCTTTTGGGAATTGTGTCATCGCAATTTTAAAATTGGGCTCAGAAATTTCATTGAAAGTCCCACATCGGAACAAGAGTCAGTAAAACAATCACTTTAAAAGAAAGAAAGATGAGTACAGAGGTCACCTAAGTTAACCCATACTAGGATTCCATGTAAGAAAATATGGACATGGAGTAAAAAAACAAAGGTTCATGTTCTAAGGGAGAGTGATAGTAAACATGTTTAGGAGAAAGTTAACCACAAGAAAATCACAAACTTGTGATGCGTTAAACGGTATTCGATTCCCCAGTAGGAAAAGTTAATAGAAAAATTTTTGTTTTATGTTTCTTTTAATTGAGGAATTTATTCATAAGAAAACATAATCACTTATCATGTTTACTTCATACTTTTATTATATTTCTTACACAAACTCATATTTTCTCCAAAAGACGAGTATTTAGGAAGACTTGTTCACATTAAGAGTACTATAATTAACTTCTAGAGAATCACCTAATCCAAAAAAGAGAACTATATACTTCCCATGTCTTTATACATTAACCAAAACCAAAACCAAAATGGTTAGTACAAGATCAGATAATCCAGAAAAGGATAGCCCTTTATAAAAATAAAATCTATTCTTAATCTGCACAATTTGTCCAACAAAACCCAATGTTCAACGAGGACCATTTGATAAAAAAAAATTCCATAAAATTATTCAAACAAAACCAAACTAAGATTGAAACCCAAATATTTGAAGGATTTAGTCACATAGTCTTCCAAGGTACAAATTAACTTTTATCTCCAAATAACATCAGTTTTTCTTAAATTCTCATATTGAAAAATAATTAACCTAATCACATATCCTCGATGATAGGTTAATCATTTCCATAGATAACCCAAAATAAAATTACTCTTGATTCCTAAAATCATCCAACTAAAAAAGAATTAGTCAAACTAACTAGGGACTACACGTAGTCCAGTGGTAGGCGATAAATACCAGTCACACTTTGGGTGTGGGTTTGATTCCCGTAGCTTTGTCCGATGCGATGGGTTGTCACACGGTCTGTGTGTTGTCCTTTTTCCAAAACTATATAATTCTTAAAACATTCCCCAAAACGGGATAAAATCTTCAAAAATGATCCTAACATATTTTAACCTCATGATTATCTCATGCCTTTCATTTTCCATCATAACATATAATAACCCATAATTACCTCAAAAGTAAAGATCATATAAACTCAAATGGTTACCTTTATAATTATTAACTTAACTTCCACATCGATTGGTCATCTCGTACATGAGGAATTATAGCTCATACCATGGTTCATGTGGTTGATCATGACTCCTTGATAGTTGGTTTTGAACAACCATGAGTTTCCTCAATGAATCCCCCATTTTATCTAGTTTCTTAATCAGAGAACAGCCATAGTTTTCCTTCAATCATGTTGTCTCTTTGGTTCCTCCTAGATCCATCCATTCACTAAAAACAGAAATGCCAGTGAGAGTATATCAACAAAACCATCATGTACTAATGAGGAAGGTAAACACTAAGATATACTCACTCATTAACTTTATCTAAAACTAGGACTCTTTATGAAATCCTAACCATTATGGTAATGTCACTTGTGCTTAGAGAATACCCTAACCTCTAAAGTTATCTAAACCGACCTCTGATATCAACTATAAGGCCCCAACCTTAAACCTTACTTAATCCTCTGTTATTACAAGATTACACATTGATGATCATTTCAGGTTTAGAGTTTTAGAGAATTAGATCATAAAACTTGCATTACATTCCACATTTAAACAAAGTGGTTACATAAAATATATTATTCATTTTTCCCATCAACGGAAACATATTTAAAATAAAACATGGGTTCTTTCTTGACACTTCCTTGACACTATCATCATATCATGTACCCTTCCCTTGACATGTGAAAAACATTTCAAAAACATGGGATGAGCATAAAAAGCTTAGTAAGAGATATAAAAATATTGAAAGGAAACATGAGTTCATGTACACATAAGAATGAAATCATAATTTACCCATAAAACATATGAAAATTAACATACCTCATAAAATCATGAATAAATAATAGAAATCATAAGACATAATGGTAACTTGAGGCATTCATAACATTATTACGTAGGGAGTAACCCTCTTGGTTACGTTTGGAATACCCATCATAGTATATTCCCTAAATCTCTTTGGAGAAACCTTAACTTTTAACCCCTTCGCGTTACCCAATGCATTGGAGAGCTATATCGGGCTCACCCACCCTTAGTTTATCACGGAACCACCCATCTTTATAATAATTCCCAAGAACAAAAACATAATCGTATCACATAAAACATGCATAAAGGAAACATAACATTTTCACTTTTCAGTCACAAGATATCAAAACAACACATTGATATAAAAACATTATGAAAACCATTTTCAATACCAAAATAAAAGAAAAGTAAATCATGGTATTTATTTTTCTTTTAAAAAAAAGGTATGGCTTGTAGAGGAAGCTGAAACTCAAATAATGGTCACGGCGGTAGAAAAGTCGTTGTCGCTGCATACATACGACAAAAATATCCTCGTTTGTCATTTAGAAAAATGCTTTGTATAAAAAATATTCCTTTCGGATAAATGAAAAATTCAAAGGAGTTTATACACCGTATAATGGAAGGTTGTGTATAAAACAAAATATGCCTCAATGAAAGGAGAATGAGACGAAGTCCCATACAAAGACGGTATCCTTGGATTAAGGATAAATCAATTACATAACTATGTGGGAAAAACTAATAAAGAAAATATAAGTGGATATTAAGTGTAAAATAAACAGAGTTTATTAACACATATTCATAGAACGACATATTCAAGGAGTACAAGCTTATCCCAAAGAATCAAAATTGGATTAAGAAGTTCCCTTGCAAAAATTTGACAGCCTAATAACGTCACTACAAAATTCAGAAAATGAGTTGATTAGAGATAAAAGGGTATATCATCACTTGAACATAAAATTTAAATCACTAAGGATATATAAGAACATATCCCAACATAATTTTATGTGAATTAAAAGACATAACAAAAGAAGTCTTTTTAAAAAGAGGAGGGTGAAAGGATCCTTTACCGACATGGGTATCTTTCGAAACATTCACCCCGTGAAAGAAGGAAAATACAAAATTAATGTAAATAATCATAAATGAATGTATATTACACAATGAGTAAAAAAATGGGCAGTACATACACCACTCAAAGGAAATTATGGAAAATGTAGCATAAACCTCCTGGGAATAAAAGTGAGTTGAAAAATCCCTTACGAAAACACGGTATCCTAACAGCGCCACATAAAACATACACAAATAAATTGATGATATCAAATAGGGTATCTCATCATATTACAATAAAATTTATAGAAATAGGAAAATAAAAGAACATCCCCAATCATAACAAATAGCAGCTTAAAAGAAGTGACATAAAGGAGAGTACTTAAAAAAAAGAGAGAGGTAAGATCTTTTACGAAAATTCGACAGCCTAACAGCGCCACTCAAAACATCAAAAATGGATTTATGAGAGAAAATAGGGTCTCTCATCATATGAACATAATAATTACAATAGGAGTAATATAAAAGAACATCCAAATTATAATAAATATTATCTTAAAAGAAATGACATAAAAGAGTGTACTTAAAAAGAATGAGAGGAGTTGGATCCCTTACCTCGGGTCCGACTTGACTCGATCGTTCTTTAACGTCATGAATAATAAACATGAGGTAATTTCGACATGATTAAGAGCCTTTTTAAAGTTCATTATTCCTTTTACATTACTTATTTCCATGTTATAAACATTATGTAATCATTTAAGTTAATAGTGTTTATTTTGTTGATATTTGGTTCTTAAGTCGAAAGTGGACTTCTTACAATTACACGTTGTTCGTGTCATCAAAGGTTCATTATATCCAGAATGATATTCATGATTTGGATATCATATATATCATATATATCCAGAATATAAATTTATTTATAATATTACATAATCATTTAGATGTAATAAATGAAATGCACCGTTCATGGAGACGGTAAGCCGTACGTACGCATGAACGCTACTTTCATTTCTATGTTATATTAATGGAATTAAAACTAAATGAGAGGTATGTATATTTTGAATCCAGAATTATATTCATAATTTATATGTTACATAAATCATATATAATAAATTTATATAAATCATTTATACATCCCACATATGGCATTAATGAATCAAATCACATTGAGGGGGCGGTAGTCTGCACTTCCTAAAATGAAATTATCGTGTTTACAAACAATGGAAACCATAAAGGTATGCCAAAAAAGAACAATAAATAAGCTAAAGTAAAACATAAACATATTATATATCATATATAAATATAGTGACATCTTAATGGCCACCTTTTAAGGTGTTATATGAGTGTTGATCATTCATCATTTCGTGAGGCAGAAATTCGCAATCCACAGAAACATTATGTTCTTTAACCATTTGATGTAGGTGTGTGTAACTGTAGCTCGAATTATTCTTATAACAACATCCTAGTATATTTAATATACTGTAGTTGTAACAAAATAAATGAATAAAAAGAGTTTAGGGGGTTGGATAAGCAAAATAAAACAAAAGAACACAAGTGAAGGCGTTACCTTAAAATCGGGTAACTCTTTTTGATTTGAGATCAAAGGATTCCTTGGGAAGACTTGTGGCCAAAGTGATTCTTATAGGAGTAAGAGAGGGATGTGGAGAGGAAAAATGAGCAGGGTTTGGCCGAGCAAAATTCTTTGGATGTGTGGGTAAGGAGGTAGAGGTGGGGGCCTTTTATAAGAGGAGAGGAAGGGCACTCTTGGAAAGTAAAGAAATGTTACATTATTTGAAAATGAGCTTCGGAATTAAAAGGTCCCAAATTGATATAATTAGAGGATAAGGTTATAAGGTTTCGAAATCCACCAATACAATAGGTTTTCGTCATGTGTAGGTCATAGATTTTACACTATTATTTCATTTTATTTAAATCCTTTATTAATGAGGTAATCGCTGCATCATTTTGATGTCATAAATAATTTGATTTATTTAATGTCTAAAAATTATAAAATAAACATCATGATATAGGAAATATTTTTATATTTCCAATTAATATTTATAGTAAAAATCTGACATGTATAACCCCATGTAAAAATTGTTTTAGTAAAACAACTCATGTTTGTGTCATTTTTACTTTTACATTAAATAAAAGGTTATTTATGTCATTTCCAAAACAAAGTGGCTCCATGGGGTCCAAAAGTTGACCCATGGATTGTATTGGTCGTCCATGACACATCCAATAAGGGTAGGACATGTTTCAAGATCATCTCGTATTATTAAAGCATTATTTTTACCTTAAACTACACTAATTACCTCTAATCGCGATTAAAAACTTAAAAGTTACTATTCACCAAAATATTATTTTAATTCCATTGAACAACATTTTACTTCTTAATTACAACCATGTATGTCGGATTTTTGAAATTCAAACACAGAGCTGGAAATGTTTCATTTAAACAAAAAATCAGTTTCTTTAACTACCACTTAGTGGTTTCACTATTCATAAAAAATTGATGTTTTTCAGAAAAATACCAAACACCCACCCTAAGCTATATTTGATATTCTGAACTCAAAAATGATGTCTATTTTACAAAATTCAAAACATATAAGTTGCATTAATTAATTTAATAATTAATTCCCGCTGTCAAAACAAATAGCGTGTTTTTAAGAAACAATATTTATTAAAAGATTGACACTAGTTTAAGTCCAATTTCAAATTGAAATTAATTCCAACGACCATTATTTTATTAAATGGTAGAAATATATTCAACTTTTACTTTAAAAACAATTAAAAAGATAATCTAATCATATAAAAAAATTATATTAAAAAGTGGTTTTGAATTAAAATACAACATTTTTCACTATTTATAAAAAAATGAATTTTATCGGAAAGATAACAAAAATTTACACGAAGTAAATTTTGATGTCTCGATTCTAAAGAAGAATATAACACATAAAATTGTCAAAAAGTGGATTTAAAAGAGGTTACCATCAAAAGGCTGTTAATCGACCTTCTAAAGATTATTAGAATGTTTACGCTTAAAATTGAATTCATTCACATTTTTAATCCTCTAACATTTATTGTCAAATGTAAAAATATTTGACAAACATATATACTCAATTTTTTGTTATTTCTGTTCATTCCCTCCATTACAACGGCTAGGCATTAACTACCATTTAAGATAATATTATTTTATTATTATAGTGCAACATAAGATTTCAAAGAAACTCGTTGTTGCATATTGGGTAAGCCATCAAGCATAGCGTTCCCTTTAAATTAATATTAACGTTTTATTCACAAATAGGTATAGATATAAAAATTTCATATTCATTAATTACATTGGGTGTTACACTTGAACCCCACTAACCCTAGTTCATTAAGGACTTACTATAGTGATCATGTAAGGCATTGATTATTGTTAAACTTATTATGGTGATTAATTTCACTATTAATTTCATAGAATATTAAAATTAAATAGTTAATTTACATTTCCTTAAAATTAGTATATTTATTTTTCTAATTACATTATTGAAATGAATCTCTATAGTTTTTTTATCAAAATGGGGATGTAATCTCACAACATAAATATTCCCTTGGGTGCATTTACACATTAATAAATTTGACCTAGCTAAGGAAAGTCATTCATTTTTGATGTTGGTGGATTTTGTGGCTTGAGGTACCACTTCCTACATGAGTTAGTGTTGGTGTCATGGGAATGTTTAACCTAGTTTTGCATAGAGGAATGGTTGTATAGTTGACGCCCCTACACATTTTGGTATATTGGATTTTGGTTGAATGTGGATATTTTTTAAATTATTATAGTCTTATTTATTTTTTTAGAATTATTTATTATGATTTGATATGTTAATATTGAGGGATGATTTATGGTTTATTATTTTGGGATAAATAATTCCCAAATGAATTATTTAATGTCCATGAACGGTTTTTCTACAAATGGGGATTGGGACCAAACTTCGAGCCATTCTACTAGTTTGGTCATCTATTTGGGTTGATTAAATCCCATCCTGGATAATTAAATATCCACTGGTTGAAGCCTTATTAAAAGGAATACACATATTAATATCATGAGGGTGATATGATTGGAATATCTATAATTAAAAAAATAAAATGGACACAATCTCATCCAAGCGAGCCTAGAAGGTCATAATATTCACACATGGATTGTTATGGTTGAGAAATAAACCTCCAATAATATATAGATACGTGATTGTGTAATTATGTATTTCTTGCCATTTCATTTTGAACATAAATATCTAATTTACCCTTTACTATAGAAATAAAACTTTCTATCCTTAGTATTCATATTGTCCTAAAAATAAATAGGAAATATTTATTTAATTTGGACCCATAGATTAAAAATATTTAATCAATTTATCATTATTTATTACAAAGATATTTTAGAATATAATTTAATATTAATTATAAAAAACATAATGACAATCTACTTTTAAAAAAGTACCATTGTAATATATAAATTTATTTTGTAGTGAATTATGGAATAAAATACATTTAAAAATCATAAATGTATAATCACAAATAATAATAATGTAATGAAAAATTAAAACTATTCCAACACATATTTCTACCATATTAAGACACTAAAATAAGATATAGTTTCCAATAAAAATTACCGCATTCAAATATTTAAATAAAATTACATATTTTTTGAAAATTAAAATAAAGAATTCATTGATTCATTATAAATGATGACCTCAAAAATAAATATTATTAATTTTCATATAAATAATATAATATTCCTTGTTATTATTAATAACTATCACAAAATAAATGAAATAAAAATACATTTTTAAGAAAATAGTATTTATATCAAATAATAAGTATTTAATAAAAATATAGTTCCAATTTAAAATACATTAATTATTTTATTGTGAAATATTAGGACCATTATATAATTCATGATTAATTTGACATTGTTCATTTCCAAAAAAATCAGTAAGGTTAAATCATTCAAATTTCTCTAAAAAAATTTATTTTATCATATATCATGTTGTTGTGTATCTTGAATGATATAGAACATGTTCCTTCATTAAAAATATTAGGATCATACTTTCTACTATATTTAGAGAATTACATACTCATGATTTAATCATGGGATTGAAAATCAGATTTTACTTATTATTGTACCATTATTGTAAAGTTTCATTATTAAAATAGAAATTAAGACATCCACATGAAAAGAATGAATGTCAAGTATGAAGGTTATCTAAAATATCTCATTATTTGTTTACATGTTGGAAAACATTGACTTTTATGATAAAATCTAAATGTCAAAGATTGATAAAATGTGATAGGGAATATGTTCATGTGATAGCTTACCTCAGAAGAACCATAAAACAATAATAAGTTAAGAGGCCCTTAATTTCTCTAAAAATTAATGTAGATAAATTTATATATATCTTTCCCAAACATAGAGTTTAGGAATATATTTTATATTTATTTATGAACATTGTTTAATATTCATATTTTATTATTATATTTTTATACATTAATCTATTTTCTCTAAAAAATCATCATTTTCTCGAAGTGATGTGTATTAATATTATTTTTCTTGATGAATTATAACAAAAATATATGGAAAAAATCATAAAAAATAACTATATATTAACTAAAACAATAATTTATAAAAAAATATAAGAGAATTTTCAAAAAAGTGTAAACCTTATTTCTATTAAAAAACATTAATCCACAAAATTCAAAAGTAACAACAAATTTTTAATATAGATCATTCAAAATATAACATTATTTCTTATTCCTAGACAATATTCTAGTATAATATTGATTCCCATGAATAAAAATTATTTAATTAAATATTCTGTAGTGATAAATATTAATAATTATCTCCAAATAAACCCTATCTACCTTAATAGATCATTAAAAAATATAATTTCCCAAACCACATAGTATCCATAATATGATAATGATTTCCATTAATTACCAAAATATCATTAAATCAATAGTTAAATAATATGATCATCTATAATATAATTTAACCCTTATTCCATAAATAATATCCCATAGTATTATGGTAACCATAATCTTATATGTTTCCAAAAAATAGAAAAAATCATCCTAAATAAAATTAATCACTAAATAAAAAAATAATTTTCCAATCCATTGGTAATTTAAATGATTAAAAAAACTCCCTTAAAATGACCATTACCTTTATCTATTATCTAGTTTAAATAATTAAATAGACTTTATAATGACTAGGTTATCACATATACTAGTGGTATGTGATTTACACTTGTTTTCGTTTGGTTTAGGGGTCAAACACCATTGTATTTCATGATGTTATTGGTTGTCAACTAGTCTGGAGGACTTCCTTGTATAGAAATATACTAATATAATGCTTAAAAAAATTTAATTTTTTGACATAAAATCAAAAACAATTATTATATTAAATATAATTGAAATATTTTTACCTAAATGGTTAGCTCATGGCTTTAGTTTTCCATCCCAATTTAAAATAATACACCATTACCTAAAAAATAACATTATAACAAAATATCATTTGTCACCTTATGATTTCATAACATATCTCCTTAAAAGTTGTTTTGAATACATTTATATTATAATCAAACATAAAATGATAGACTTGTTATCTTATATATATCTATTAAGATATCCAATCATGAAAACATATTAATATCCATTATTTTCTTAAAACCTCCTATTATACAAACTTTATGGACCCAATATTACGAAATAAATATTCTAATGTTTTGGAACTAAAATTCTCATTAAAAATATTATGAGGGTCTTTTGGTTTAGTGTGTTAGAGAATTTCGACTTATTTTTACAATGTAAACTCACACATTACCTATGGAATCATGTACTTGGTATCCATTTCTCCCGTAAAATTTTTTAAATTTTTTTTCATAGTTTATTTAATTGATAAGAATTACCAATTTTCATCATGTCATAATCCTCATACCTAGTATCCTTATAACCTATGAAAAATTATATAAAAAATCTTGTATGAGAATAAATTTTATATAGAAAACCATAAATATAATGAAAACCATTAGTCTAATAAAATATTCAAATATTATATATATATATATATTTGTTAAATTATTCTTGGATATTATGTTATTAAAGAATGTCTATATGGAATTCAATTACATTTTTCAAAATGAAATCCTTTAAAACGCATAGTGAACATAGATAAAATGTGTTGTTATCTTAGGGCATCATTACTGTAACCACCAAATCAACTCATAGCGGACCATTAGGGATATCTTATAGTAATAAAAATAAATTAAACATCATATATACTCTTGATTAAACACCACAATTAATATTATATTATTCATCATTCTATATTTCTCTTATCACTTAATAGAAACATTATCAGTTATCTATACCCTTTATATGGAATAACTATACAATCAATTATGATCATTGGAGTACCCAATACATTTGATGATATATCATTCAAATCCATTATTTTATTATAATGGAACCGCACATAATCATATTAATTATCTTGAACAAATAGTTAATAATAATTCATGAACCATTTCAACAGAAAACATTATTATGGAAAAAGACGTTTTGTTCAGAAAAAACTTATTTTTCTGAGAATTGTGCCCAAAAAATGATAAAAATTTATTTTAAAATAATCACTTAACATTAAAATTTAGCTTCTAATAATTATGGAATCATTTAGGATTGAAAAATCACTCATTTTATATAGGTTAAAAAATAACTTATGTATTTGTTTTATAAATATAAAAAAGTAACTCATTCATAAAACAAAAATTTAAACTCCATTTATCCTATTTTTAAAAGAAAATCATCATTACTGATTAATTTAAAATACATCATAATATTTGTAAAAATAAAATTTAAATCATCATTATAAAATAAATATAATGGATATGGAATAAAAATTTATTTCTTAAGGGAAAAATTTAAAAATAAACTTTTTTAATGAAAGTATGTCTTATTGTGTCTAACTCTTCATGTATTTCACAAGTCATTATGAATAATATAATTTTGATAATTTTATACTTATTTAAAACCTTTTTCTATTTATTATTCCTTCTATAATAGTAATTAAAATGTATAATAATTATATTTTTACGTTCAATTCATATATTTTGATGATATTTTGTATATAAGACCAGAATGACTTTGGTGGATTCAATATCTTCTTAGAGGAAATTATTAAAATATCTCTATAATATTATTCATGAAATAATAATTAATTTCAAACATTATTTTTATTATTAAAAATTAAAACTAAATATTGTTATTGAATATTAATTTCATTAGAATCACATAGATGGTAAGTCATATTCACAGATGAGTGACATTTTCATATTTCAATAATCATTTTGGAAAGAAGAAAAATATTGTTTTATCAAAAAATATTGATCATAATATAAAAATATGATATATAAAATTTAAATATAATTATATATACCATAAAGTTCTTTTGGGACTGAAGAAAATATCATCGCTTCATGGTGTTGGTAGTCTATTTTCACTCACAAACTATATCATCATATTTCAGTGTATGTAAAACTAAGTTAGTAAGTGATATATATTATTTTACAAATGAATAATTCATCACGAATGACATATATAACAATTAATTCCATAATTATAGCTTGTACTGAGAGATATTGATGGAAAAATAACTGTATTAGTTCGCGATGTGGTCATCCTCCATACAAACAGATGATTGGATATTTTCAAATTTTATGGAAGATGATATGAATATGAGTCTTGAAATAAACATTAAAAAATATAAATATATTTAAGATATTTTTTATAATTTTATTATTGATTGGGATGTTTTGAGGCATGATGAGTAAAAATAAAAATTAAATATCATAATAAAAACTACACATCATCTTTGAAAAAAAAACATTTGATTAAACTTTTATGACCTATAATGTTGTTGTTTTCCCTAAAGTAGGTAATAAATAATATGATGAGAGATTATATTAATATTTTTTTTGGTATCAGAAAAACCAAATGGTTATTTACTTTTTGAAGAAATGTAATCAAAGGGTTTACTTATAAATGAGAGGGAAGAGACACTCTTGGAACATCTCATAATAATTAATTCGTATAAATTAATTTTAAATTCCAAATGTCTAGACGAAAATAAATATATATGATATGATGAGTATGATTATAAATTATTTATAAAATAAAAATGAGATATGATTTATCAATATTTATACCCTTAACATTTTGTTTTATCCCTTATATTACCCATTTAATTATTATTGTGACAACATGTAATTTTACAGTTATATGGTTAATACGGAGACTATAAAATTATAAAATACACCTAAATGGCTCATGGTATAAATTTAAAATCATATCCAAATAAATTTCAATAATGTTATTTGTTTATTAATTATCTATCATTTAAAAAAAATATTATTTAATAAAAATTTTCAATAAAGTCCAAATTTTTAATTATTCATTACATTAACATTAATAATTCCAATTTAACACATGTAATTAAAAATATATATATTATTATACATCAAAAATATATATTTGTTCTATATTTTTTTATCAAATTAATAATCTAAAATAATATAAGTTATAATATTTTTGATATCTCTTATTTTTTTCAATTACTTAAAAAATTACTTCATCAACTTCATCAAAGAATTTAAGGTAATTTTCAATTTTCTAAAAATAAAAAATAAAATACGTTGATGAATAATAATCTATTAGTTTAAAATTTTTTATTCATAGTTTTAAATATCGTTAAGATAAATAATTTTAATAAAATGTACCAATATTAAAAATAATAGTGTGAAATTTTGGAAATTTCATTAAATTAAATACAATAGAGGTAAATATCCCATAAATAAGCCCTATAAAGGAAAAAATATAATCACATGGATTATTATTGTTGATATATAACCATAAAATAAGATTATAGTTTTTTGGTTCATTTAATAGTTTTTTTCATTCTATTTGTCACCAATATTACATGATTTACCATTTCAAGTGGTAATAAAAATTACAAACATCACTATTTATACATTTCAAAAAACAAAAGTGACATATTTTCTAAATTTAAACCTAGGAATTCCAAATATAGAATCCATTTTTTAAATTTTAATGCCCATATATTCTAAATTTTAATTTGAAATTTTAATATATTTATTTAATGAAAAAAAAAATTTAATTAAATTTCCATTTTTTAATATAAAATGTACTTATATAACATTCTAGTTTAAAATCTATTTAAAAATTTATTATTCAATTATATAATATAAAAATTAACGTACAAAAAATTTCAATCTAATCCAATTAATAATATTTCAATGTAAATACTCTAATACAAGATTTGGTTTTAAATATAATTCATTGATGTATACTGTTCATCTAAAAATTAATAAGTTTATAAAATAGAAAAATAAAAAACCAAGATTATTTTAACATTTTGGATTCAAAATTAAAATTAATTTTATCAAATTAATTATTAAAAATTTATAGAAATTAATTATATTAACAACAAATAAAATTCATTAAAAATAATTTTACAAAATAATGAATTTATTGAAAATTAATATAAATAATAAAAATATATAGTACTTTTTAAAAAATAATTAAAAAACAATAAATTGATGGAAAATTATATATTCCATAATAATTTGGATACTAATTATTCCTTCCCATTTTATTTCTTGGTTATAATAATCACATTAAAAAAATATTTCACACTTCATTTATGCTTGATGTTGCGTATCATGTACAATATAAAACAATGATTATTTTTTATAATCCCTAGATGATAAATTTATTTAGCCTATAAGGTGGTCCTTCAATTACCCCTACGTAATAATGGTAAAAAATTTGTCACATTATCTAAATAATTTTTATGAAAAATTCCATTATCATAATGGATCATTGTAATGCTTCAAGTAAAAAACAACAAACACATGTGTTCATATTAATTTGAAATGAAATTATAAATTGAGATGGTTCGTGGAATTGGTTATTGGAATTAGTATTTTGGAAATATTATTTTGGAAGTGAATTTTTAAAAATGGAACATTGATAATGGTAATTTTATATTTAAAATTGGATATGGTTATATTAATGAAAAATCAAAATTTCAATGGTTGAATAAGTATTGGTACAATATTTTTATGAAGTTGTGAAAACTAGTTTTTTATTTTGATTAATTTTTAAATTAGAACCCATATGAAACTATAATTTTCGTATTGTTTTCAAATAATACACCCATAGGATTAGTCTATGAAACTATGTATTAGTTATGAAAACACTTTTGAGTTATAAAGATAACATTTAAGAAGTTTTAACCGAATTTTGAAAACCAAATAAAACATCCGTAAAAGATAACAATCTTCTATATTTTATACTTCCCAGGTTATAGTTATCTCAAATAGAAAAAAACAAATATATATCATGAAATAAAAACACATTTATCTTATTTTGAGTTTTCTTATTAGATTTACTTGGATAAAATAAATTAAGAGGATGACTTCAATGTTCATTTAATTGATATTTATAAATTCCAGAAGATAATGTTTAACAGAGTCCCACTGGGAAAATTATTTATAATTTCATATCGAATAAATTTATCAGAAAATTGAATATATTATATCCAAATAATATTTTATAAATTCTATCTGATAATGAAATATCATTCTAATATATGATGAAACTCCATTGTATTTGATAAAACTATTAAATAATTATAGTGGTGCATCGTGAAAATGACCATTGAATGAAGTCACTGACTCAATCCATTTATCTGAAAGTGTTTGTCTAATTTCATTATAAAAAACCCTGAGATATATAGAATATAAAATTATAGAGTTCTCTTATAAATATATGTTATTCTCAAAGAATAATAATACTTTTTTAACCATCAATCTAATTTTTCTGTGAATATATTATAATATATTATCTCATTGATAGGAATTAAATATAATTAATTAGATATTCCTATTATTATTTAATACATATGAGTAATAATTTTTAAATTACTCCAAATGATTGGATTTTAGGATATTTTTTACATCTATCTTGTCTGATTAATGGATTTAGTGGTTTTGGATGAGAGATGTTATCATTTTTCTTTTAAGGATACTATGGATAGTTAGTGGAATTATAAATAATCTTATTACTAATGGATAACATACTAATTGAAGATATATCATTATGGGTTTTCTAATACTATTGATATATAATGTGAGGGTCATTTAATTCTATAACATTTAATGGTAATGTTTGGATCATTTTTATAATGATGTTGAATGTTTTCCATATTCATTTTTTTATTTTTCATAATACCTTTTCATATATGATGCTTATTCATATTTTGAATATTTCATGTAATTTTTATATTTTTTTACATGCCTTTCTATAATTTTATGAGAAATATTATTTATATGTTTCAATGGATGATTAATTTTTTATTAGAATATTTCTAAATTTAATGTTTTGTTTTAAAAAATATTTTTCACTATCCCATTTTATATGAAGAAAAATAATCATTTCATCATATATTTATTTCAGATCAATTTTTACATATAATAAAAATTGATAATAACATATTCTTGTAAAAAATTGTATTTTTCTTTCTTTGATGGAAGGTTTGTCTCGTGGGACCCATGAATTCCTCAATATATGCAGACTACTAATATTTGATTGTGATAATTATGAATATATGATAGATTTCATGAAGACCTTCTTTATAAAAACAAGATTTGAAATTTTTTATGATAATTGGAAATTACTAATTTTCTTATAAGAATATACTACTTTTTTCAGAATATAAATTTTGGAACATATTCCTTTTTTCGAGTTATAAATAAAATATTCTAATATATAAAAAATATATTTACAACTAATTTTATTTTGTGAAGCTATAAATATTATTTGGATGAATCTAGAGGTTATATTAATTGGTACTTCCAGTTATTTTTAGAAAAAAAGAGATATGTAATGATTGGATTATAAATATGTTGGTTTTCTTCTCGATTAATTTGATCCAAAAATGTATCCAAAATTTATGGAAAATATTATTAGTTCAAAATCATTAAGAGGTTAAAATTTAATTTATAAACAAAAAGTTTATAAATAAAATGATATCATTCCTAATTAATGGGAATATATAAGAATATCAATATATTATGTTAATATATTTACAAGGAAAGTTTAGATGTTCTCATTTTAACAATCATGAAATATACAGGTAGCTTTAAAAGGGATAATTAGAAAGGGAAAATGAAAAACAGTGTAACTTTTTCAACTACATGCACATTAGTCAATATTGTTAGACAATATTAATATGTTATTAAATCAATAAATAATAATAAATCATATGGTTATAGAGATATCATATCATACAATCTGTGGGAGAATGTGATTGAAAATTAGTCATATAGAATGCGAAAAATTGTTTAGAAGAATGATTTTTAATAAATGGTTATACAAATTTACAAGGAAAAAAGTGTAATAATATTCTTCAATGATGATTTGTTATAAATAAAATAATCCAAGACACATACGAAAAAAAATTCGCGGTCTAAAGACTAACAATATGTAAAATATATTATATAATACCTTCAGTAGTTAAATTTTATGAGAATTTAAAAAAACAAATAGAACACTAATATTTGAGAAACTAATTCAGTAAATACATCTGATGACATTAGTGACAATCAGAATATCCTTGTATTGTATAGCTGAATTACAAAGAAAAATCAATGATTATTGGGTATGGTATATTTTTAATCCTTTAAATTTTTTTCATAAAATGGTAATTATCTATATTTAGATGATGAAAATACATCTACATATTTAGAGGTAAAAAATCTACTTCATAAGTATTAGATGATTTTTCCCATGTTTTGATGTAGTATCTAGAAATTCCACTTTACATATAATATTTATAATACAAATAAAATAAAATGAAAAATCATGGGCTGATCATTCAAATACAACATATAAAACTTCAAAACAATGCCTTATGATTTGAAATATTGCAAATGAATTAAATAGGAAATATTGTTCTACCTCATCTATTATAAATTAGTAATTAGATGTTAAATTAAAATATAACTTTTTGACTATATGAAAAATCTATCAAAATTCAATTCTATGAGGTATCGTCTTGATAATATGTATAAATAGTTGACACTAATAATAAGTACTTATGGGAATCATATTTCAAAATCAAATACTCATATTCAATATAAATTTTACATTCCTATAATTAAATCTCATATGTTCATAATGAAAAATTCATGGACGTAGGATTAATATAAGTTTTCTTGTTAA
Organism: Viscum album; assembly: GCA_963277665.1. Taxonomy (NCBI): domain Eukaryota; kingdom Viridiplantae; phylum Streptophyta; class Magnoliopsida; order Santalales; family Viscaceae; genus Viscum; species Viscum album. The sequence continues at coordinate 1,509,189,863 of OY728127.1, read as the reverse complement.
TGTAAAATAAATTTTTTCCTATAGGGTTTAAATTTCCAATAATGTATAATATTTTCAATAAAATAGTGTTGGATAGATTTGGATTGATAAAATTATTTTTTAAAGAAAAATTATAGTCTTTAGAATAATTGTGATAAAATATACAATCATTTCTATTTTAATAATAATAAAAATTTACACAATAGTAACATTTGTTGAATGTTTATAATTTTTTCTATATATATCACTATTGTCGAATAATTATTTTGTAAGACTATACATATAAATGTTGGAAAAGTCACTTTTTGAAGTAATCCCATAAACAATATTATGGTATACATGATATTGTTCATCAAGGAAAAAATTTAATTTAAGTTTTTTCATTTATTTTTGGAATGAATCACATATTCTAATGCATTTGTCAAATAATTTATAAAAGTTACCTTGTGATACATCATAATGAATTATTTAATATTTAATGATTAGAAGTTAAATTTTTTATTTCAGATGACAAGAATGAAAATGTATTAACAATAGTCAAATAATACCTTATATTTTAATATATAAATTTTATTTTTGTAATGTAATATAAATCATTGTTACACCATAGATTGATAATAAATTGTAATGATAAAACATTATCAAAACCTTCTATAAATGGTATAGTTATATAAATTAAAATAATATGGTTTAATTCTAATAATTTTTATGATACATTTCAAATTTGTAAGCCATATAATTATTTATTTATATACATTAGTAAATCTTTAATATCTATAAATTTATAGTTATTGAACATGGATTGGTTTTGTTTAAATAAATACTAGAATAATCGCTGTAAAATAGTATGTATGTGTCCATGTTGATTACTAAACATGATTTACATGGGTCTATATTATATTGAAAATGTCATAGGTCATTTTCAATTTTATAAAATATATATCCCATGTTTAAAATGATAATATTATTCTAATGGTTAATCATCATTGTGATTATAGTTTATAATTCTTTTATTCCTATTTTGACACATTATGTTTTAAAACATTTTGGATGCCAAACTTATAATATCCTTGAACACTATAAAAAAAGGAAATAACAAAAAGAATAAATATAGTTCTTCAGGAGATTACTATAACTATGGTGTGATAATACCGAATTGGTAATCATTTTATTTATAAATTCTAGAGTAATAAATTCTGTAATAGAAATTTTATTTACATAGAAGCATTATTAATAAACCATTGTACGAGTTATGGACATGTTGAAAGCCAATACATTTATACCACATAACATTCAATTGAAAATTATTCATCATGAATATTAAGGATGAATAAATAAAATTTATCGAAAAGAAAATAATTTGGATTTTCATTGATATTCTATAACAAGACATGAATATATATATTTTAGTAATATAAAAATTACTATTCTGGTTATAGTAATTTTCAATTTTGATGAAAAAAATCGATTTTTAAACAACGTGAAACAATATCTAGTTATGATATTACAAAAACTATTTTCAAAATTATTATTTAATGTTTCTCAAATGAGATAAAAACTACTGATTTATTTTCTGATGTTATACCTCTATAATAAATTCAACATATTGTGGAATGAGATAACATCAAAATTCCAAGAAATATAAATAATCGTATATAATCATCCCACTAAAAAATGATAGGATATATTTGATAAACCTCTCAAAAATATTAGTTCCACAAGAAATAAATATAAACATTATGCCTTATTATCTCAATTCTAAACTATGTATAGTGATTATGATTTAGGTGATGAGTATTGGATAAAATATATGTTGTGAAAACTCATAGAATTTTAATGTAATCATGATTAAACCGTAGTTTTATTTCTTTATGTTTGTCCTCTAATTAGTCTAAATGGGAAATTCTTAACAATCATAATGAAAAGTGAATAATTGTTATAAATAAAACAAAAATCATTCTAAGGGATATATATAATATGAAACAATATACTAGCTAAATTCATTTTCACCAATATTTCTAAATGAATCAATTCATATACTTTTATCTTATGCAACATTCATAAATATTACACCTTTTCCAATGGGTGTGAAGTGGAATATTCATGAATTCTATGTTTTGGAGGCATATTATCTCATACAACCACATTTTTTTAAAATCACACAATATCTAAATCAATATTTATGACATAGTGACTCCCTCTATGGTATAAATAACATCCAAAGATCGTGGTGTTATCTATTCACATGATTTTTATTAAAAAAACATTTCTTAAATATTTTTATTTAAAAATAAATTATCATTTTTAATGGAAAGAAAATTGTTATAAAATATTTCAATTAAATTATATTCAGTATAATTGAAAAATTACACTCAAGTTCCCTTTCATATCGTGTGAATCTGGGTTTCAAATGATAAATATGTGTGAACAAAATTCATTAATTGGTTTTCAAATTTCCTAAAAATCTGAAGGGTTTTTTATATCATAGAAATTTAATACAAAATATTTTGTTATAATTTCAGGTATAAAAATTATATAAAAACAATTAGTAATCCCATATGAACAATAAAAATAATAGTATATAAATGATATATTAAACAAGTTAACCAGAATACATTTAGATGAATGATTGGTAGTTTACAATACATTTTTTCTTATTCCACCAAATGTTCTTTGCATTGATTTGTATAATATTTCCACTTAATCAAATAGATTCCCATTATAAATCAATAAAATGAATTTATTATTTCCATAATATAACTATAGATCAAAAAATTATTAATTCCATGTGAAATTATTTCGAGAAAAAATTAGATATTGAATATGGTGGTTTTAAAATGAAATGAAAATGAATGTATCGAATATTTATTTTATTATAATAGGATTTAATTTATTAGGCTTGAAACAATTCACATTCAACATAACCATTCTCTACTGAAGATGAATATATAGTAGATGAATGTCTCTAATCATTGTTGTTGTGGATACAATATAAACTCTTATATATTTACATTAATATTAGAAAAATATTTATTTTTAGTGATAAAACACATTTCACAGCTCTTAGTAAAAACCAAATACATCCTTCATGATCCATAAAAACTGAAATAAGAAATTTTTTCCTTTGAGATAAAATAGGAATATGATATATAATTTTAAAATTAATCATAATTACATAATGAAATTCAGAAATATATTAAAAACCTCTATATTCTGATATATTTGAATATTTTAAAAAAAATAGTTGAGTTGTCATATAACAGGAAAAAAATAATTAGAAAATTTATAATATTTTTCTCCATGAGTTAATCTCCAAATATTATGTTCTAGTTTTTATCTATTATTGTAATGCACTAAATTCTGTTTATAACTTATAAGAATTTTTTTTTGGAAATTACTTATGTTTAAACATTCATATATCTTTTGAGATACATTATCAATTATTTATAAATATGAGGTTGTTTAATTTGATATATTTTCTCTAATGATATTGAATTGTCTCTATCATTATAATTATATATAGTAGAAGTGATTCACCATATCCTCACACCTAATGAGATTTTATAGAACATCTCTTGTATAATTATTTTTTATGTTAATCAATTATTTATTTCTCATAAATTTCTCTAGGATTGTATGAACAAAAAGAATATATTCATCACTTCATAATTAAAATAAATTTTTTACGTAATGAATGTCTATTATGAAATTTTTTTATGAATTGATCAATACATTTCATAAATACTCTATTATTTCATGTTTAGGAAACTCATTATTTTATATCAATTCTATTTTGACTAACAAATTCCTAGTATAGTTAGTGAGTTATATTTATCTTCTAAATTTAGTAAGGTATATTTTTACATGTTTAATAGGTAAAATTATTTTTATAATGTTTTATATACCCAATATTAATCTAGTGGATAATTTTTTTCAAAAAAACTAATCATTGATGCAGATATCAAGCTCTTAAATTTCAATAAAAATTAATTGAAATTTAAAATTAAAATGTTTATAATTATTTGTTTTACTCAATTGAAAATGTTAGGAATTTTTATTACCTATTTCCAGGATAAATAATTGATTCATTATAGTTTTAGAAGTATCTTATTACAAGAGAAAGAGAGATACATCATCTACGATCATGATTTAGATGTTTTTTACATTTGATAAAAAAATCGGAAATTAGATTCTTAAACTATAATAGGGGATAATAGTTAAGGAATGATTCTATATTCTTTAACCAATTCTCTTCTTCCATAGTGTAAGATCATTGTAATAATATTTTCCATTGGAAATCATCATTTTTTCCATTATTTATTTGTATCTTATCTATATTATACATTAGTATAAAAAAGTGAATTAATTGTTTCAATAAAATCATCTTTTTAATGGTTTTATTTTATTAAAAAAATTAGTGTAATAATTATAATTTATGTTCATGATATTTTTTACCCCAGATTCAGGAACACAATTTTTTTCAAGTTTATGTAATTTCAGAAGATCCAAAAAGGAAGAAATTACATTAAGGAAGAAAACCTTGTATATTGATTAAGAAACTGTTAATAAAATAAAATTATATATTTCCATAGCCAAGAATTATTTTAAAGGTATTTTACATTTAATTTCCATTATTTATATTTTGGAGGTTTCCCATTCGTTTTGGTGGAAATGGTGGGTTTTCAAAAAAATTTCCAAACTGTGAGCTCATTTTCATATTTAAAAATAAATATTGTTTCTTTTATAACTCCATAATTTATCAAACTTTTACACCCAATCAACTACCTAATTGGATCCCCTTGGTATATTATAACCACCATAATAATTTTTACACCACAAGTATCCATAATAATGATTGATTTTGGTTTTTTATTAAGGTTTTGCGCCAGCCCGTAAGCCCATTTCTTGCTTTATATTATTATTTTAATTTTTCAGCTTCTTATTCATTTTATAATTTTTTTAATGATTCCACCTCCCACCCAAATCCAAAAACCTAGGGACACTCACATTATATATTTAGCCACTTTGGATCTACTTTGGATCTCAGATTATGGTGAATATTCTTAGGGTTTCTCAATCCTTCCATATTTGGGAAGATAATTTTAATCTTTTATAAAAAATTAAAATTCCACTCTTACTCCCCCATTTATGTCAACACATAACCTAATAACAATAAATAGATCCTACCTATTAGTTTTGGTAGCTTTTAGATTCATACATTGGTGGATATGGGTTGATTTATTGAATATTTTTCAAGGTAAGTGATTCATTCATGGTTACTTCCATTATAATTACGGTTTCCTACCTCTTTCATGATGTTCCAAAATTTCCATATTTTAGGGTTATAACCTAGGGTTTTATTTTTGTCTTTTTTGTCAAATATTATGGTTTAGTGTTGGTTTTCACCCCTTGTGGTGCGATTGTGGTGTGGTTGATGTTTCAGAACCATGTTTTGAGGGTTTCGACACAAAAATTTAGGTGATTCCATGTGTGACAATTTTATGATGATTTATAATGATGTATTTACACATTTTTCATATTCCTCATATTTTTTTGTGGATAGAAAACATTTTATGATTGATTTGGTTTAGTGTTTAATTTTATTGTTTATTTTTAGCATGAAATTGGGTGTTTTTCATGTGTAACTCATAGGGTATTATTTGGGTGTATTTTATAACATATAAATTTAGTTTAACAAATCTAGTTTGGGCTTAAAATTATTATTTCTAATGTAATTGGTGTGGAAATGGGTTTTAAAGAGGGTTTTGATTGTGTTTTATGTGAAAATCCATATTATGCCTCCAGAAAGTGTTTTATGAAAATAAGGGTTTTTTTCTTGTGCATCTTTGTGTTATTATTTGATGGGATTTTATAATACATGAGAGTTGTATTTTAAATCCTCCTATGGAATAAAATTTTGTTTTGGAATAGTATTGGTGTTATTTAATCCTTAAAAGTTGGTTTTGAAATGGGTTTCATGTGAAAAGATTGTTTACACTCCGTAGAATTGTTTTATGAATGATTTGAATGGGTTAATGATTTATGTATGAAGTGTAACAATTTTGTAAAACTATTTTGTATTTTTTATATTTTTAAATGTTCCATTTTAAATATGAAACGGGATGTCAAGTGATTGTATCCTCTTAGAAATGTTTTATAAAATTTTTTAATGGAATTACTGAAATGTTAATGTGATGTGAACATGATGTGGACTTTTTTGTGTCAGTGTGATGTGCAAAATAATTTTTTTTTATGAAAAGTGTATTATTTAAAATTTGAGTGGTCTATTATGTGATATTTATCATATTGGAAATGATTTTATAAAATTGTTAATGGATGTGTCGAATTGTGAAATATATGAAAAATGTGTTGTTGGTTATTTTTGTGTGAGTTGGATTTAAAAATCAATTGGAATGAAAAGGGGAATGATGTGATTTTGTGATTTACATGTGGTCTTTTTGGTTGATGTGTGATGTGGAAGTGGTATTTTCATGGGATATATATATTTCATGACATGTTTAATTGTTTTAGAACAAGAGGGAAACCTGGGTATCTAGGTGGGTGGACGTGTACTAGTATGCTAGTGATCCCATGGGGTTTGTCCTCAGTTTCACCTAGAAATATTGATGCTGACAACATTAAATAAACAATGATGAAAATGATTATTGTGGACCAATTGGTTATGGTTATGTTCCCTACTAGTGGATCTTGCATGAGAATAGATATTGTTACGGTTACACTAACTGAGATACAAGGTATCTGGGACACACTGCAAGGTAGTGCCCAGGGGTTATTTCATATTTCTAGTGCTCATTTTATGCTACACTCTTATCATCGACATATGGAATGTTTGGATGGAAATTCCAGAAGATTTTAAATTATATTTAAATGTGTTTATTCTTTAAAATATCCTACCAGAAAACTATTTAAATTCTTAATGTTGTATCTTTTAGAAATTTTAACTAGCATTTCATGTTTTTCAAAAGTTTCTTCATTTTCATCTTTGAATGTTTATCACATTGAATCTCCTAGTGATATAATCCTAAATGGATTTGGCTCACAACCTACATAAACCATTGGGTGTATGTAGACTTGGTGATTATGTTTTTGCGGGTAGGGTACAACTTTTTTTCCTATGGTTTGGGTTTTACAGGTCCAAAGTGAGGTGGTGTTGTGGAGATGGCGTGAGGGTGATGAATCTTTTCATTTAGAGGTTGATAGACATTCATTTTTTTACCTTTGTAATAGTATTTGAACTATTTTTTATGCTGTGTAGTTAAATTATGAAATTTTATAAAAGATGATTTGGTTTGAAAAAACAAGATTCATTTTATTGGATTTGTTTTCTATTTTGAATTTATAATCTCAGGTAAATCATTCCCGATTTTCTGTTTATGATACCAATGAACTTTTCCCAGCCTATGGGGATCAATAATTTTCTTTGGGATTTGTCGCGGGCCAAGTTTGGTGCCGGTGTGGATGGTGACCAGATTTGGTTCATGACAAAATGGTTCCAAAGGTGGTAAACTCATTGGGTCATGTTATATGTGGAACCATCACGATATACCAGTGTATGGATTTTCGGGACATAAGGATCTAGTTATGGGTAGTGTTCATGTATAGAACACCACCTAATGGGATCTGAGACACCACTAGATGTCATGATTCATCTTAGTCTTTTCATTCTTTTGGTTTGATGATGATTAAGGGAAATTAAAATTGAGTTGGGTTAATGGTCTCAGTGAGCTCATAGGGCCTAGAAAGCCTTGAAAATCTAGGGATATATCCATATAACACTCCCTGTGGGTGTGATGTGATTGGAATATGGCTACCAACCATACGCCCAAGACACCCACTGAAACATGTTTCCCCTTGTATTGTCTTGTGCCTATTAGTTTTGATATCTTGGATGTCCAGTTTTATGGAAAAAATGACATGGTTTTTATAAGTGGAATGTTTTTGTTAAATGATTTACATTAAATAGAGAATGGTTAGATTTTTGAAATGGTGGAACGTAATTTTCAAATTTATTTTGAATTGGTAAATGGTGTGTTTACACCACTATTAAAAACTCTAACTACATTATAGGTGGTTTTGAAAGTGTTTCCAAAAGAGATTTCTAGACTATTGGAATGTGGTCTAATGGGATGCGATGTATTGAAATTGATTTTAATGACTTTAAATTTTTTCCTTATATGAATGGTAGTTCCATTATGAAATGATTTGTAAGCTATAAACTAGGATTTTTATCACGTGTTAGCGGTATTGAGAAAAAGGATGTGTTGGTTGACCGTTTTGGTTTTGAAAAGAGGAAAGATTTTTTGTTTTAACCCTTGGTATCTTAATGAGAAACCACATGTATGGGTTTATATGGGATTTTGGATGGTAAATAGAATGACTGGATATGTTCTGGGATTTATATGATGAGGGTACCCAGTGTGACATGATATCATGCATGTGTCAGGACCATATGGTACCATTGTTGGATACGCTTACCACTGAACAATTTGTTTTAAAAGAAATGTTTTTAATTGATAACATGTCATTTTTATGACTGTTTTGGGAGGGTGTGTATTTTTTTTCAAAAGGTTGATTTTGTTGGATGTTTTGAGTATAATAACCCCTCATGTTTGAATAATGTTTTGGGCTTGTGTTTGGTCGGATATCTATTTTGAAGGGTGGGTTGGTGGTCTCCTTAGAGAAATGTTCTATAATCCTTTATAGTGGTTCCCATCATAAGTTTAGTTTGGATTTGTAGCCCGTTTTGTGTAAAGGAATATCTTGGTTTGGTCGTTGTGTTCTTTCATTGAATAAGGTATGCCCCCATTAAGGGCTAGCGCACGATTGATGTGTAACCCAGATTATTTCTCCATTGGAAAACCTCTAGTTTATCAATATAAGGAATATTTTTCTCGAGCATTGTTGATTGGGATTACATTATTTTCCTTTATTGGTTGGTAAGATCCTCTTGGTATTGGATAATGCTTGTCGAATGTTGAAAAAACCCATAGTATCTTAGATTACCTGATTCGTCAAATGTGGATGGGGTCTAGGGTTTTTATTGTGGATGAGTGAATGGATGGTTCCTAAGAGGGCCTATGGATCTGCCGTTGTCTTTTTAAAGCAGGAGTTCAAGTTAAACACTAGGGTTGGAAATTGTGTCATGAGAGGCTATTATGGAAACAATTTTAGGAATTTTGTGATGTTTGGGGACGTTGTATAAGGTCTCCCTCAATGTATTGTTACTATTAGTCGCAATGGTCATGTTTGGTGACTCGTTGTGATGTCGTGTGATCATTTGACTGTAATGGTAAAAGTCGTGCAGGCCAATGACAGTCTCTGTCAGGTTGGGATTATGTCTCCTTTGGATAAAAAATCCTATGTTTTAGAATAAGTTGATTATATGTGTCCTTTCCTTATGTTGTTTCTCACCCAATGAAACGAGGTGTGATTTGTATGCATCATATATTCCCTTATATCAGTGAAATGTAGGGTTTGGGTAATGTGAGTTTTGGAATGTGTTATGTCTTGGTAAACCCATCTGGGGTTGTGGTGTAGTTGTTTGATGCACCGGAAAAATAAGTTCCATTTATGGGTTTCCAAATCCTAACATCACTGCTGACGATTCTTCCATCCTTTGATCTCCAACCATAGGTACTTGAGAGAAGCTGGCCTGTAGTCAGGTGATATCCTAGGGTCGTTCGAACCCTTAATCAAATTCCTATCTTAATTATGATTCATGGGAATAGTTTAAACTTTTTTTATCATCATGGATGACTACACGAATTGTGGATAATTAGTAGGGATTGTGTTCCAGGAATCCATGTGGAGGGAATGACATGCACGGTTAGTGTACGTCTTCCAAAATTTTGTGGACTAACCAGGTGGTCACACCAAATCTTTATGTGTTGGGGTCTTTTAATTTCATGCCATGCTTGTCGGAATAGATGGTTTGTTCGTATGGTGGGGAGACCCACTATGGGTCTCAAGTAAGTACTTTTTAAAAAATCTAATGAGATATTACCCATTATGTTTGGGAGTTCGTTCAGTCTTCCCCTATTAGTGTCCCAATTATATCTCGAGAAAATTTCAGTTATATCTTCTAGTGGGACCCCATTTCTTTCTCCATGTATCATTAACATGTTTTTTTCTATGATCTTGGATTGGCGGTAGGATGTATAATTAAGATCTTTCTAACTACCAATATATTCATGTGGTAATCATTAGGATTGGAATGTGCCCAATAGTTTAGTTAAAGTAAGGATAGTGTAACCTTGTTCAATTTTGTTGTTAGTTTGGATAAATTACTTGAAACTTGTTCACATAGTGCTTGTAGAGTTTTCTTTTCATATGTAGTTTGAATATACATAGTCATTTTAGGAGGTGGTGTATGTTTTGGTTGGTGATAGTATTTTGTACTTGATTGATCAATTAGAGCTATTTTGGCCATTAGGGAGTGGGTGAAAATTCGACAAAAACTCAATTTTGGCATTTCAGTGGGGTTTTGTTTTTTCATTTGGCCATATTGTGGCTTTCTTATGGTGTAATTTTTTATGGGGGGGGAATTTTCCCACTAATGACATCTCTTAATGATATTTTTCATCTAATTTCCATTCTTTCATTTTTTTGAGTTTTCCCAATCATTTTTGTTGAAAAGGTGGGTTTTCAAAATTTGGGCCAAATTGTGGGCCCATTATCTAATTAAAAAAATGGTGTCATTTATAACAACTTCATTTTTCAACATTTTACACCCATTCCACTTCTCAATTGGCACTCACTGGTATATTAAAACCACCATATCAATTTGGAACCCATAAAAATTTAAAATAATGATGGATTTTGGTTTTTTATTAACGTCTTGGACTAGCCCCTAATCCCATTTCTTGTTTTAAATTATTTTTTAAAATTTTCAACATCATATTCATTTTGTACTATTTTTTTTATCCCACCTCCTACATAAATCTAAAAAAACATGGCTCACACTAATTATCTATTTTGCTGCATTGGAGCTCATTTTGATCGCGGATTTGAGTGAAAATACTCAGTGTTTCTCAAATAGTTCATATTTTAGAATGTAATTCGATTCTATCAAAAACCATTAAATTTTATATGTTTCTCTCCCATTTTTATCCCCACATAAGCTACTAAAAACACTAGATTACACCTATCATTTTTTGTTACATGGAGACTCAAACATTATTGTATTTGTGGTGATTTCTATAAGATTTTTTCAAGGTAAGTGATTCCTTCTTGATTTTTCCAATTTATTTAGGGTTTCCTCCCTCATCCATGAAGTTATAAAATTTCCAGAAGTTACAGTTCAAGTAGAGGGTTTTATTTGATGTCTTTTTGATCAAATATTGTGGTTTATGGTTGGTATTCCCCCATTTTTGTTGTGGTGATGGTACGGTTGATGTTTCGCATTATATTTTGAGGGTTTCGACACAAAAAAGGTATGTGGTTCCATGTATATCCATTTTATGATGATTAAGATTGATGTATCTACTCATATTTGAAATTCATAATAAGTTTTTTGTTGTGTCAATACATTTTACAATTGATTTAGTTAATCATTTAATTTTAAATTTTAATTTTAGCTTGAAATTTGGTGTTTTTCATGTGTAACTCTAGGTATATTATTTGTGTGTATCTACATATGAAAATGGTTTAGAAAATCATATATTGGATTCCAATTCATCTTTCGTATTGACATGGTATTCCCTTAGGATTAAAATAGAGTTTTGAATGGGTTTTAGGTATATAACCATAGTATGCCCCTTGAAAGTGTTTTATGAAAATGTGTGTGTTTTCATGTGAATCTCTTGTGGTATTATTAGAGTTGATTTTATAATAATTGATAGCGGTTTGTTAAATCTTTTAAGGGATTACATTTTTTGTATTGGTATTGGGAGATTTTTTCCATGAAAAATGGTTTTGAAGTGGGTTTTATTTGAAAATATTGGGTATACTGAATTGAATTGTTTAACAAAAATATTTGAAACGTTTTATAATTAATGTAATAGGTGAAACCATATTGGTAAAATATTTTGGATTGTGTATATTTTGAAATAAACGATTTTAAATGTGAAAGGGGATGTCAAGTGATGTGTATCATCTTTGAAATGATTTATAGAAATTTTAAACAAAATTATTGAAATGTGAATGTAATTAGAACGTGATGTGGAATATGTTGTGTGAGTGTGATGTTCAAAATTGATATTGTTTATATAAAGGCTATTATTTAACAAGTTAGTGGGATGTTATGTTAGGATCATAATTTTGGGAAATATTTTGTAAAATTGTTCAAGGATGTGTTGAATTGGGAAGATATTGAAAATTTGTTATTGACTATTTTGTGTGAGTTTCATTGCCAAATAAATTTAAATAAAATGAGGGATAATGTTCTTGTGTGATGTACATGTGGTCTATTTGGTTGATGTGGGATGTGGAAGTGGTATTTTCTTGTGAAAATTACATTTCATGGCTTGTCGAACTTTTTTGAGCACAAGAGGGAAACCTGGGGATCTAGGTGGGTGGACCTATACATATATTCTAGTGGTCTTGTATTGTTTTTCCTCAGTTTCATGTATAAATATTAAATATTAAAACGCTATCTAAACTATGATGATGATGATAATTTGGGACCACTAGGTTATGAGTATGTTCCCTACTAGTGGGCTATGTATGAGAACAAATACTATAATGTTTACTCTCAACGTGATATGATGTACTTGGTACCCACATTAATCTAGTGCCTTTATGTTATTTCATATTTATTGTGATCATTAGATGTTGTAGTATTATAGTTGGCATAAAGTTTGATTAATTGGATATTTCAGTAGCATTGGAAATTTATTTAAGTATGTTGATTCTATAAAATATCCCACTTGAAAACTGATTTAATTTTTAAAGTCTCATCAATTACAAATTGCAACTAGCATTTCATGTTTGTTAAAAAATGTTTTCTTTTCATAATTGATTGTTTATCACACGGAATCTACTTTTGGTGGTATCCAATAGGACATGGGCTCACTCCCTACATACACCATTAGTTGTATGTATACATTATTATTTTTTTGTCTCAGGGTTGGGAAAAACTTTGGTGCCTATGGTTAGGGTTTTAACAGTCCTACGTGATGCGGTGTTGTGGAGATGGTTTGGGGGCGGTGCCTATTTCTAGGTGGAGGATCATGGGCTATCATTTTTGGTTTTGTACCATTTTAATGGTCTTTAAGAAACATTTTGTGTGGTGTAGTTAAATTCTGAAATTTTATAAAAGGTGATTTTGTTTGAAAAATTCAAATTCATTTATTTAGATTCGTTTGATGTTTTAAATTTATAAAATCGGGTAAATGAATCCAAATTTTCGGTTTATGATACCCAGGTACTTGTGTAAGCCCATGGAGATTAGGAAAACCCATTATTCCTTGTCACGTGATGGGTTTAGTGCCAATTTAGATTGTGACAAAGTTTTATTCGTGACATATATTTTCTTTCATTGGATAAGTTTCAAATAAAAAGAAATAATGTATATATATATATATTGTTTATATACTGTGATACTCAAGGGAACATTTACAAGATTATGATAGAGTTGGGAAAAAATAACAATGGATGCTTATGAAAATGGGAAAACCCATATCTGATTAATCGTTTCATGATATTCATAAAATGAAATTTTAGTATAATTATGGTATTCAATAAATCACTTTTATTAGTTAATAGGCCATCCATATAATGGGGGAAACATATAAAAATGAAATAGAATATGTGAAAAAAAAATTCATTATTAAAATGAATGAAAATTGATGATGTAAATTGATTTATAAAAAGAATTTATCAAATTATATCAAATTAATAAATCAAGAATGAAAAAACATCCTCTATATATTTAATATCTGTCCATTAAACAAGAATGGAAACCGCAATTTTTTCTATAGAACCATATGATGTAAAAAAAATAAACATTTCGAGAAGTATATATAGAATAAATTAAATAAAAAAATGGTAAAGATATATTTTGACATTTTCTATAAAAATATTAAAAGGGAAATCCATGACAATATGATGAACATGATATATAGATAATGTAAAAAATTAAATATTTTTGAGATACCTAATTTTGCTTATAATTTTGATTCCATTAAATAAAAAGAATATGTTTATCCATGAAATTTTGATAAACAATGACTATCCTTGGTTGAAGTCCAATATTTCAAAAAATAATTTCATAAAATCATTGTTATGATGATAAAATTAATGTCGCAGATGTTTCAAAAATATTATCTAATAGAATACGTGAAGATAGGCCATTTGGAACTAATACCTCATTAAACCATGATTATTTATCTAATTACACAAATAATCCTCCTTGTAAAATCATTTAGAGACTATATATGTGATTTTATTATTTCAATGAGGTAATCAACTATATTGATGATATAGTGAATATTTCCCTCGATATACAATAAACGTGCCAACATATCCTATGATAAATTATTGTTTGGAAAAAAGGATGTTCATTGAAATTAATTGTTGAGATTATTTTTTATAACAAGGATGAGTATAAACAAATAAAAAGAATTTCATAATTCGAATCATTAAATTTGAATGTTTTTATGAATTAGACAAAACATTTAGTGGAAGATAATCATTTTTTTGATTCAAATATAGTTAGAATTAGAAATTTTATAAATCAGTGTTAATTTTTTCGTGGTGTATTTTTTCATAGTTCTAAGTATGATCACCAATAATTAAAAATGTCATATATTTTTTTAATGAATCAAGATTATGAGATAAAAAATCAGGGGAAGGGGATAATTCCTCTTAAAGATGATCTCATAAAATTTACGAACAATTATAAGAATATCATTGTTCAAGAAGAAATATTGGTGAATATAAAAACAATAATTGTTGACATAGATAATTAACATTAGGACAAAAAATTCATTAATTATTCCTGAAAACATTGTGAAGAAATATTGAAAAAAATTTATATAAAGTAATATCATTGACTAAATAAAATTCTCCTTTTGGATGAATATTAGAATATTAATGGTTTGATAAAATTTTCATACTCGTAACATTTTTTTGTACTTTCTACACCATGAATTGTTGTCAACAATAATAAAGTGTGGAGATAGTGTGTGAGAATTTAATAAAATAGATATAATCATTTGGGAAGAAAATAACATAAATATTGGTAGATAAACATTAAGATAAAGAGGTTGAAAAATATATTTTTCATTATTTTAATGAAAATGTTAAGAGGAAGATTATATATGACTTTTTGGGGCACGTATTTTTAATCTATTTAACTTATTTCTACCCTTCTAAAGTTTCTTTCACCCATTCTAAAAGGAATATATTTTTGAGTCTAAAGGAAAATATTAGAAACATTTAAGACAAAATTAAATAAATAATAGATTTCCATAAAATTATATATTCTTCTAAAATTTATACTACTCAAGTTCATAAGAATGTGTTTTTAGGAATGAGAAATCTATTACAGTATATAGGGAAACTATTGTAATGGGAAAAAACTTTTTATTAGTTGTACATTTATTTTTTACATTTGAGGAGTTACTTAAATGTCCATTAAATGGTGATTTATAATATTTAATAGATAATATATATAAAAATTTGAAAAAATGGATTTTCATAAAATTTAATTGAAAAACATTATTGGATGATGGAAGACATATTTTTTAGATGAACATCAATAAATTATTTTGGGTGAAGATACGTCAATCAAACTTGGTAGACAGCTTTATCCTTGTATAGGTGAGACATCATAAAAACCATCATATGTAGACACTATTATGATACATTCACATAATGAAGAATGTTACCCAATATCATTATAACCACCACTGAGTTATAAATAATATCATAATGGGTGTTTAATTATAAATGGATGATGTATTGAAGGATGTTGTTGTTTTTTCAAAATAATAAATATTTATTTTTTGTGATTATTTTGTAACATATTGATTCGTTTAATTCATAAGAGTTCATTTTTCTTAAGGCATAAATGTGAAGACACTTTGGGAAATACATTAAAATGTTTTCATTTTTTAATAGTTCTTTTTATGATGGGGTTTGATGAAATGATTACATGGTTTTTAAGATAGTGGTTACTAGTCATATGATCAGTGGTTCTCATGTCTATGGAAACAAAAGTATATGTGATTTTACTGCTAAGGGCCTCCCGAATAATGGAATACCAACATTTAAGGTTTTGTTAAATTCAAGGATACCTAAATATCATCATTACATACATTTTGAAAATATACAATTAATTTTTAGATCAATTTTATTATTTTTTAAATTTTTTGATATTTAATATTATAATGTATTATTTTTTGAATTATTTTAAAATGATCATTATTTCTACTATGCATATATTAATGAATTTTTTATGGATTTTATTTAATAAATTAATATCTAATTACATAATATGTTTCAGTAATCATATGTCCTATTACATTATAGTAATATTTTTTGAAAATTTTATGTGGTATATTGTAATATCAAATACCCCTTCCCTCTTGTTTTAAAACACAAACACCTTATATCATAAAAAAACCCATATGGATGACCTACGAAAAAAATAATTAAAAACCATCCACATTGGTATTATGTGTAACAATTTATCAGATGAGAAAAAATATATAGGGGGGACATATGATACCCATTTTATATAGAATTGAAGATGTTCTATTATATTTAGAGTCATGGTTATCTATATATGCCCGATGAAACCCTAGAAATTGATGATGTATGTATGGGGGGTCAGGGTCATCTAGAAAAGGATCCAAAATGGTATAGTCATCAATGAGTATCACCATGAAACTAAGAAATTTGGAATATTTTATTATTTTTAATAAAAATTATATAAAAGTATTTATAGTTAGCATGTTTTCATGAATGTTTTATTGATTTCATATAATTAGTAGTACAATTTATTTTTTTCGACTATGATTATCTCACACCATTACAGAACCTCCATACAACTAGGGTAATCTATCTTAGGATATATTTTTTAAATACTATACCTGGGATTATAATTTAGGCACCAAAAAGTCACATAAACATTGCCCTAACGTTGATAGAATGTCTTGGCATGCGAGGTGATTCTGATTTCCCAAATACCTGTGTTTTCCCCACCATGGTTCCCATCGATGTTCCCCAAAATATTTTCAGGCTAATAACTATCTCCAAAGAACAACACTTTTTATTTTTGTTTGGATTTCCTCACTTTGCAATCACCCTTGGTTGATTACATGGAAGTAACCCATCCTAACATTAATCTATTCCATGCCTTAGTTAATTAGGAATCTATAATCTGATGGGATCCTAAAAAAGAAAGGTTACTTTTTTGGCACGGGTAACACATAGTCTTCTAACCCATAAATGTTATGCAATCATATATCCACCCATAGAGTACAATGTCCTCATTTTTTATACTAACATTAATCCCATGTAATACCACTACAATTATACAAGGGTTACGCTCTAATATATCTATAAAAACCGGCCCCCATGAACATATTGGGAATCGAGCCCAAATAATGGCATAGAGTCTGGGCACACCAATAAACACCAATATCCCAAAAGTTCCATGTTTTGCACACAAAAGGGCACACCCAGATTTTTTAATTTTTCATCGGCCTATATGCTATCCAAAAAGGACTACACATTTTAATTGGTTATTTTTTTGTACCCACTAACATGCACTATGGGAAATTTCCTAGGATGTCACCCATTCAGAAAAACACTATTCTAATCCTTCATAATGATTTAGTTCTAATATTATAGGGCCGAAAAATGAAATCATCTCCTTATTTAAATTTCTTATGGCATTTATCCTTTTAACACTAATTTTTTAGTTGCTACTTGCTGATGAATGATTTTTCTGATTCCTATTGTTGACTGATGATGATGGGTGTTAGGATATACTAGGGACATGTTTTAGATAAGTAGTTGACACATTTTTTTCTAGTTTTAAAACTGTTTTTATGATCCTCCAACAAAGATAATATATTTAATTAATGGAACCATCATTATAATTTAGTACGATGTGCTATAAATTTTTTTTTCATAATTTTATAGATTTTTAAATTTCTTCTGTTATATTATTTTTATATTATTTTATTTATACATTATTTCTCACTCTAATAATGACATTATAGTAACCCCATTGTAACCTTACATACCATCACCATTATTTCTAATTTTATGGCATCTATGGAGGTTATAAATAGATATGTTAGTGATTACAAGTTTGGGAACATATTAATGGTCTTCGGTGGTAGAATTTTATATTTGTTATGTGAAAATTTGGAATGAGGGCCACCCATGTCTTGAGGAATTAGATAATAGTGTAGCTTCAATTTTATTAGATGTATTTCCCTAACAAACTCATGAATCATATTATATAGTCATTTTCTATTTTAAATTGATTTTATTGATCTATTATAGTAGTAATTAATCCTTTTATTCTAAATTAATAATAAAATATTATCAAATTTCACAATTCATATTTGTGTGTTCTTCTATTTACATAAGAATTGATTATAAATAGACACCCTAATCATTTTTTATAGTAATTATATTTTCTATGTATTTTTGACTAATAAGTAACCAAACCCGAGGTTAGCCTAGTATAATGTGTGCCTCCGCATGTGCTAAAGGATATTGACTAGTAGTGATGGGTGGTATTAGTAATTTGGGTATACTATATCCTTATTATGAGATTGGAGCACAATGATCATATATATATTGATATTCATCGATAATTGATAATAGTAAGTCAATGAAATATAATAACATATAGATTACTAAATCACTAACTGATTCAGTAGCATTAATATAAACTAGTCCATATCTTATTTGATATTAAAAAGGATTCCATTTTTTATGTAATATGGAAATTGGAAAATATATTGTATCCAGAGAAATGGGAATATACACCTTACTATAAAATGGCCAATATTTTCAGAATATTTCTCCAATAGTAGTATGATCTGATATTTGGTCCTCTAAATATGATCTCCATCTATGCAATGAAAACAATGTGTCAAAACCATGACACATTTAATATTCCCTACCTACATCCATGATATCAATATTGATAAAAAAATCAATCCAAATAGTGTGTGAGATGAAGTCAATAGGCCACCACAAACTATGATAATAACATTTACATATAAGATATATAATTTTAAATCTATAATAGGGAATTTGGATTTAAATGATAATGTGATACATCTAAATCTAAAAGTGATAGATGTTTCAACATTTGACTATGGATTCATAATGACTATATAGGGGAGTATATCACTATATGTTTAATAAACATAGTTTATAAATTATTATAACTACGTGGTCCAGGATACATGCCTTTTGTTAAAAGAGTCCTCCTATGTTTTTATCCACTAATCAATGGTAATCTATGTATAACATTGTGGTACAAGGTTTGAGATCCCAAGGCCCATCGTAAATACATTGTCATCATGTACATAGAGAATATCTAATAGTAAATAAAAATGATATGGGTGGATTCAGGGATCAAATATATTAATTTGTATGAAAATATATAACCAATTTAATTTTTAAAGAAAACAAAAATCTAAAATACCAAATTGGGTCATTGGTTCCCTACAAGTATACTAAAAAGTATCACATACCCTGATTTCCAAAACATCTCATACAATATAAGGGATAAAGAGGCCATGTTATTTTACATTTCATTTTCCAATTAAATTCAACTCATTAATTTATTTTACTCTCTTACATATAAGTAACATATTGTGTTATCTTAATTATCATGACAATACATATGTTATAACCCTAATTATTCATGAGGTAATAGATTTTTATTATCATAAAAAAGTTTTAAATTATTCCATTTCATTTCTCCTTCAATTTATAATTCAATTGGTTCAAATGGATGTATTCGACTTTAAACTAATCTTTTAATTCATATTAGGCTTCTAATAAAAATTTCAAGTACTAGAAAACAAAAAGGGGTATGTATGTCATATTTATTAAATCTATCCTAACTCTGGGAAGGAGGGTAGTTCTGGTCGATTTCAGTGTCCTACTACCATGGATATGGATATTTATAGTATAAAAATATTTTTAATGAATAATAATTAAATGATTTAACTATTTTAGGAGAAATTATTGTAAGGATTAACACATTTCTAAAAACAAAATGGTATATAAATAAGGAAATATTTGGAAAACGTATAAACTACAACCCATAAACGGGGTATATAAACCTTATTCACTATCAACCACTAATATAGGCTAGAATAGAATAAAATAGTCCTTTAGATCAATTAAAAATAAAATATGTCATATCATCTACATTTACATTGTATTCAGTATTTCATTATAGACAAATAAAAAAATTATGAGGATTGAGGAGTATACTGACGGTTATATATCAAGATGAACGATGAGTGAGTCCAAAAAAAGGGGATTAAAAAATATGATATTATTAGTAAGAGGTCTCACTAAAATTTGATGGATGATAGAAATGAATATAGAGAAAATTGTTTGATATTAAAGGATGAAGATGAAAGTAATATAATTTCACCCAATTTTAATTTTGATCACGGTTGGAAAAATAGTGGGATATCCATTTGCCCAAAATATCAAAGGGACACACTCCCTGTAATGGCTTGGACCCACTAGCCATTACTTTTCCAAAATAAGGCTCCACCAAAACAGTGGCACCAGCCATGGTGGCACCGAGTCCTCACCCAGCCCTCCATTTTAATTTTCTTGTCCCACCCTCGCAACGTCAATTTTTGACGTAAATTAATTCCTTAACACTTTTTAAATCCATTTAAAGAACATAATTAATTGCAAAAAATTTCGATAAACCTCCCCGATGGGGGGGTATTAAATAACACCTTAATATCATCATGTGTAACATCCCACCCACATAGAAAACCGCAATCTGACATTCCATGCATTCAAAATTCCATATCCTGTAACAGTAGGATCTCATCTTTATATCTCCCTTTATAGTTTGTTCTTTTTTTCTTCTCGGATGGATTTAATTCTTCTTACTGCTACGCCTGGAGTTCATCTCTTCATGTGGCTTGTGGTGCTCCTCTGCTGAAGATTTCTGCACCTCTTGGAGTCCATAGAATTCCTACCCTGAAAGCCATGCATCCCCTGTTCATGGAGCCTGGAGGAAACCATCAATCCATGTTCAACCAAGTAGGGAATTTCCATCGTCTCTTCTTTCTGTGTATCATGCAGGGTGGGTATGCTGATGTTTTTATGGGAGTGGGTGAAAACAATCCTTATGAATATAAAAAATGTAATTTAAAGAATGAAGTGAAGGGTTTTGAATGATGTGCGAATGTTATGCTTTTCTTCTCTTCCTTGATGCTTATGTTGTGAACATTTGTGCTATTCTCACTGAGAATCCTGGCCTTTGGTGGTCTTTCCTTGCCCACTAATGAACCCTTTCCTTCTGTGATGATTAAATGACTGTAACATGAAAAATGGTTGATCAGGTAAAATTGGTGGATTAAATGGATACCCAGTAAACATAAAGCCCTGTGTGGTCACCCTGACTAACCAACAGAAAGAAGAAAATAATTTATGATGTGATTGAACCTGCAAGTTTCCCTACTCTGTTTTGGTTGTAGGTGTGTTGTTCTGTTTGATTACCTATGGGATTATGTGGGTGAGGATGGGATCCTCTTGGTTGTGAGTCAGAAACTGTGTGGTTGCTCTACTTGTGATATGAATTGGGGTGGAATCCACTACTGTTGGCATATTTTATGGTTAATGGTTTTGGAGACGTGGGGTTGTACCTTGAAGCCTGCTTTGGTTCCACTACTTTGAGGGATATCCACTTATCCCTTTGTTGTTGTGACTTCACAAGAGAAACGAGTGTGAATGCATAATTTTTTTTTTGGCTATTTCTCTTTTCCTAGAATGTGGTTATGCCTGTTAGTTTCCTAATAGTGCAGGACTTTACTGAAATGGGATCACCTGAACATGAAGGCAAAAATGGGTTAAACAGGGAATTGGTTTTGGGAACGATTTGTGACTCGGCTGTGAGTAGTGTGCTTTATATTAATAGTGACGCCTGTGTTTGTGCTTAGGACGGCCTTGGAAACCCTAGGGTGGGATGAGTGCTTATTGCCTACATATTTATATATATTGTAGTTCTTTTGTTTCTTATTCACACCCTACCCAAGAAGATCACTTAGTGCCGAACACCCCCATTCCGTGGGGGAGGATATTGTTTTCCAAGACTCCAATGAGTGGATGGTTATTAGCTCCTTTTCTGCTCCTTTTACTGAATATCCGAATACTCTTCAGGAAGGCTGTGATGGCCTGAAGTCCATTATTAGACCATGAAGAAATGGGCAGGGTAGTTGTGGTGGTTGGACCAGGTGTTTGCGGGCAGGTTGTTTCCCATGTGTCCTCAGGATGAGGCCCAGGTGTCTTCGGGCATGGCAGTAGTTGTTCTGACACAGGTGCTTGCGAGTGTGGTTATTTGTGGTGGTTGTAGCCCAGGTGTCTGTGGGCGGGATGTGTGGTTTTTTCCTAGGTGTGTGCGGTTGGGTTGTGGCAGTGGGACTGTAGTGAGAATGGCAAGATTGGTTCGATGCTTAAGATGTCTTCAATAACCAGTGGTAAAGTGGCACGGGGTACCCAAATATCGATGTGTTATTACTATACTTTACTTGACTTGCGTTATTTGGGGTGTGTGTTTTGCTGAGACTTGGGGGGATAGTTTTCCATGTTATGTTATTTGGTTTTCTCCTTTTTCTAACAGGGCATTAGAATGCCTCCCCACTTGTGCATGATTCGTTGGTTTTCCCAACTGAGAAAACTTGCATGCTCACCCTATGTATATAAAACTACTTTCAGGATTCCAGGAGGACTTCAGGGATCATGCGGGGCCGTACTAGCTGGGACATTGGGGCAATTTCGGTTGTAGTTTTCCTTTTCTAGGTACTTTACCTTTGGAGTTTTTGTGGCTTGTATCTTTTACTTTTGAACATGCATATGGGAATGGTTTACTTTCAGCTTTACCTTTACTTTCAGCTTTGGTGTTGTTGGAGTTTCTATTTTATCTCATTATCCTATAAAAATAAAATAGGGTAATTCCTTCCATCTTGTGTGTGATTCTATACCCTTGGTGATGGTTTCCACTCCGGGACCTATCGAAGGCGGGTCTCGGGGGTCATTATCTATCCTTCAACTTAATGAAGGAAGGGTCTGGAAATATGTTGTCCCTTCTCTCCTTTTGGTGATGTAGGGTCATGAAAAAATGGTATCAGAGTCAAGGTTGAGAGATAGGATGGAGTCTGGAGTTTGGAATAGTGAGGATTGCATGGGATGGTAGGGAAACAGTGTTTGGTGATCTTGGTGCATGAATTAGGACAAGGAAGACAGGCTAGGATAGGGGATTTTACAGCCCCTTGTGATCTGATGCAAGGAATCTGGATCTACCGAACGACCAAGTGAGGCTACACTGAATGTAGGGTAGAGACCCTAGGAAAGGTACACACATCATAAAGACATGTGTTCTCGTGTTTCAGGGATGTTTTGGGGATTTAATGAAGTCTAATAAAAAATTAAGAATAATATTCTACGCTACACGAGTTTAGGCATTCCTTGTTTACTTTGCAGCTATGGAAACTGGGAGAAGACCACGTGTAATGTGAGTGATCAAGGCCCAGGAGGTAGAATTGGCCGATCAGTAGAGGACGAACCGATAATAGGAGGAAGATCGGTGGCAGCAGACGCTTCATGCCTTTCAGCGGCATACCCTCGGGAAGTATGAGTGCCGAATCTCTGACATAGAGACAGAGAGCTGGCTAGGGGAGCTGGAGATAGCTTTCGGCATTATCTATGCCTCTATGGAATATTGGGTTCCTTTGGATGTGATCCATATGTGGGGAGTGGTGCGTTAGTGGTGGAAAATTTACCTTGGTGAGAAAAGGGAGGTTGAGGTGACGTGGACTGATTTTGAGAAGGGGTTCCGGGCGGAATTCCTCTATTCCATGATGAAGGCTAAGAAGAGGCAGGAGTTTCTCTCCCTCCATCAGGAGAGCATGTCAGTAAGAGAGTTGTGGATCAAGTTCAAGGATCTCCTTCTCTTTTCTCCGGACCTCTTTACGGATGAGGAGTTTTTGGCGAGACGTCCGGAGGAGGCGCTTCGACCATCTCTCTAGTATCATGTTACTCCCTTCACCTGACCGACATACTTGGAGGTCCAGAAGAAGGCTGAAGTGGTGGAGAGGATGCAAACGCTAGGATGTGTATCATGAGAGGGAATCCAGTTGGGCTCATCGAAGGGGAAGGCCGTCAGTAGCAGGCCTCCAGCATCAGGGACCTCTAGGTTCCAACCAGTAGGGAGCAAGCCTCAATAGTTCCAGTTCGATCTCCTGGACCTCGCCCTTTCCTTTTGGGCACAGGGCCGAGAAGCTTCATCTGCGGATGCCATGGGCACCTTCGGAATCAGTGCCCGGATAGAGTGCAGTACGGAGGTGTTGGGCAAGCTCAGCGCCCACCTCAGTGGCTGCAAGTTCAGCGAGCACCCGTTCCTCCGAGGGAAGGCATTGCAGGAGGGGGCCAACCTCAGGGCGCTCCTCAGGGACCTCGACCCAGACGTGGTCAGGGAGGTGGCCGGCATCCGAGAGGCAGAGGAGCTGGGCGTGGGTAATTGCATGCCTTGTAGGTTGTAGTTCCAGTAGGGCCAGAGGTCATTCGTGCAACGATCAACTTCTTTAGTACCCTTTCTTATGTCTTGTTCGATACAGGAGCATCGCACTCTGTTGTTGCACCCAGTCTGGTACGTGCTCTGGGTTTAGACACTGAGAGACTTCAAGTTCCCCTGGTGTTGAGGACACTAGTCGTAGGTCAGACCGACTTGTTTTAGGTTTTTCGGTGGTGTATACTAATGATAGGGCCACATCAGTCAGTCGTGGATCTTCTACTATTGTAGATACATCCATACGATGTCCCCACAGGAATTGACTAGATGTTCCCTATATGTTCATCCATTGAATGCTTCCGTGGAAGGGTCGTGTTTTTAGACCTGAGCGGCATACGTGTAACTTTTATCGGCGAGCGGGGTGGCCAGAAGAGTAGTCGATGAGAGGAACCCCTCATTTCCTTGTTAGATGAGCTGTTAGTGGAGTTGTTGGATGCATAGATGGTGGAAGTTCCAGGGGTTGTCAGTGAGTTATGGACGTCTTCCCTGAATTGGTGACAACTCTACCCCCTTGACATGATGTTTATTTCGGGATAGACTTGCAAACCTGTTGCATGTCCGATTTCGATGGACCCCTACCAGATGGAACCTTCGTCGTTACGGGAGTTGCGGATTCAGATTGATGATATGATGAATAATGGTATTTTTTGACCTTTTGAATCAACATGGGGTGCTCCAGTCTTATTCGCAAAGAAGGCGGATGGTGGTCTTAGGTTGTCCATAGACTATAGGAAACTGAATCAGGTAACGGTCAAGAATCGTTACCCTATTCTGAGGATAGACGATCTCTTTGACCAGTTGAAGGGGTTAGGGTGGTTCTCCAAGATTGACCTACGATCAAGGTATCACTAGCTAAGGGTGAAAGAGGGTGACATCTCAATGACTTCCTTCATGTTCAGATATGGACAATTCGAGTTTGTTGCCATTCCGTTTGGCTTTACAAACTCTCCAACTTTATTCATGAGGCCCATGAACTCTATCTTTCGGGAATACCGCGATCAGTTTGTAGTCGTGTTTATTGAAGACATCCTGATCTACTCAAGATCATAGGAGGATCACACTGAGCAACTGAGATCGGTTTTAGAGGTCCTCCTATAGTATCAAGTCTTTGGGAAGTTTTCCAAGTGCAATTTCTAGATGCAAGAAGTGCACTTACATGGGAACATGGTGTCTGAGAAAGGGATATCAGTGGAACCATCGATGGTTGAGGTGGTTTTTTCTTGTGAAGCACCCAAGAACATGGTAGAGGTTCATAGATTACTCGGGCTGGTAGGTTACTACCGGAGGTTCGTACCCAACTTCTCTCAAGTTGCATCCCCTTTGACAGGATTGACCAAGAAGGACCATGCTTTTGTGTGGAACGGGAAGTGTGAGGTAGATTTCAGCTATCTAAAGTAAAATTTGGTTAGTGCCCCAGTGCTGAGATTGCCAGAAGAAGGGGCGGCGTATGAGGTGTTTTGTGCTGCTTTAGGGAAAGGCCTCGAATGTGTGTTTATGAAACGGAATGGGGTGATATCATATGGTTCTATGCAGTTGTGTCCTCATGAGCGTAATTATGCCACCCACGATCTGAAGAAATCAGCAGTCGTTTTCGCGCTAATGTTGTGGCAGCATTTCCTCATTGGGTAGCGCTTCATGGTCATCACAGATCACAAAAGCATTAAGTATATCTTCTCACAGTGGGACCTGAACTAATGTAAACTAAGGTGGATGGAGTTCCTTCATAACTACGACTAAGAAATTTTATACACCTCAGGAAATGGTAATGTGGTGGCCCATGCCTTGAGCAGGAAGTCGCAAAAGGATGTGGTTCGAGGGTCGGCAGATTCTTGGAAGGAGATGGAGGAGTTGGTTGCCCTACACTTAGGTTTGAGGATGGATAGTGGTAGAGGTTTCCTGTATCAGATGATAGTGAAATCATCTATTCTACAGCAGGAAGAGGAGGCCCAAGGGGGATATTTAGAAAGTGATGTGATGCATGACCTGGTTGCCCATGGTGATTCCCCATAAGTGTGGACGGAGGATGGTCAGAATCAGATGATTTTCCATGGGATGATGTTTGTTCCAGAGATGATGTGTGAGATGGTTCTTGGTGAGTTCCACAAATCACCCCTAGCGGTGCACCCTGATGTTTTCAAGCTATACTAGGGTCTGAGGAGATAGTTGTGGTGGCCCAGGGTAAAGAGGGTGGTGGCAGAGTTCGTGGCCAAATCCCTAGTGTGTCAGCAGGTGAAGGTAGAACACCGTGTTCTAGGCGGTTTGTTACAACCTTTAGATATCCCTGAGTTGAAGTGGGATGACATATCGATGGATTTTGTCATTGGGCTACCCAAGGTTCAAGGAGGCTGCGACACTATCTCGGTAGTGGTGGACAGGTTGACGAAATCAGATCACATTCTAGAGATCATGGAGTCGGGTGTAGTGGATTCCCTAACACAGAGGTATGTGGATGAGGTGGGGTGGTTACATAGATTTCCAAGGTCCATAGTCTCAAATAGGTATGCACAGTTCACTTCATGTGTCTGGAGAGGATTTCAGCATGATTTTGGAACCCAGCTACATCTTAGAACTGCTTTCCACCCCTAGACAAATAAGCAGATGAAGCGCACAATCCAGAAAATCGAAGATATGCTACGAGCATGTATCCTGGACTTCAGAGGATCATGGGTGTGACACTTTCCTCTATAATAATTTTCCTACAATAATAGCTATCACTCTACCATTGGCATGGATCCGTTCAAAGCCTTGTACGGAAGTTCATGTCGCTCACCCGTGTGCTGGACTGAGGTTGGGGGGAAGTGTTCTTGGCCCAAAGGTGGTGCAGAGCATGAGGGACAAGGTTCAGCTTATATGGGAGAGGATGAAGGTGGCTCATGACTAACAGATGTCATATGTCGATAATAGGACGAGACCCTTGGAGTTCAGGGTCGGGGACCACTTATTCATGATGATCTCCCCCCAGCGTGGGCAATGGAGGTTCAGCAGAGGGAGTAAGCCTTCCCCCAGGTTTGTCGGACCATTTGAAGTGTTGCAGTTGGTCAGCGGTGTGGATTATCAGCTAGCATTTCCACCATAGCTACAAAGGGTTCATGATGTATTCCATTTGTCCTAGCTCCTTAGGTATCTTCACGATGATTCACACATCCTTGACTGGAGAGATCTAGATATATGGGACGATGCAACATTCGTGGAGCGACCAGTGGTGATCAAAGGTCTTGAAGAGAAGGTTCTTAATGGGGGAACCATTACATTGGTTCGTGTGTTGTGGAGGCATGGTGGGATTGAGGAGAGTACCTGGGAATGGGAAGCATTGATGTGTGCCAAGTACCCGGAGCTGTTTTGAATTTTGTTCTGTTCTGTTTATACTTGGTTGATGGAACCAATTTTCATTATTAACTATAGAATGTGATGTTTTCCTTTTATGTGGATATAAGTGATTTGTCCTGAAATGTGGGGAGGGGATGACCTAATCCCTAGTGATGATTCATTATAGTGGATGTGCCTAAACCCGTGCAGGCGAGTAAGTGCCGCCCAAAGTAGATATAATCTTAACATGGTGGAAGGAAAACCCCTCACCCCATGACTAGACGGTTTAATAATTTGTTTTTCATGGTTGAACAGGGGAGAGGAGTGGTATGTTTGTGTTTGTTTAGGATAAATATGATGAAGGGGGCGTTCCTTGGTGACATGGAGGTTTACTCATGAGAGGTATCATTCAAGGTGGTTGTTCGGACCCCTCTATTCTTCTGGTTTGGATTTGATTCTCAAGGGAAAGAATAGTTTGAGAGGTATCTAATGTAATGTCTTGGACCTCCATTGCCATCACTTTTCCAAAATAATGCTCCACCAAAACAGTGGGACTGGCCACGGTGGCATCGTGTCCTCACCTAGCCCTCCATTTTCTATTTCCAGTCCCGCTTATGCAATGTAAATTTTTGACGTAAATTAATTCTTTTACCCTTTTTAAATCCATTTAAATCCCATAATTAATTCCTAAAAATCCCTAGAAACCTCCCCGATGAGGGGTACTAAATAACACCTTAATATCATCATGTGTAACTGCCCACCCACATAGGAAACCATGATCCGACTTTCCAGGAATTCAAAATTCCATATCCTGTAAAAGTAGGATCTCCTCTTTATATCTCCCCCTAGAGTTTCTTCTTTTTTTTCTACTTGGCTGGATTTCATTCTTCTTCCTGGTGTTCCTGGAGTTCCACTCTTCTCATGGATTGAGGAGTGCCTCAGCTGGAGGTTTCTGCACCTCTTGGAGTCCACATAATTCATCCCCTGAAAGACGTGCATCCCCTGTTCTTGGCACGTGGAGAAACACTTCTATCCTTGATCAACTATGTATGGATTTTCATTTTTCTCTCCTTTATGTGTATCATGCGTGGTGGGTACACTGCTATTTCTATTGGAGTGGGTGAAACCAAACCATAATGAAGATAACAAACATACTATAATGAATGAAGGGAAGGGGTATGAACGATGTGGTACTGTTCTGTTTTTCTTATCTTCCTTGATGATTATGTTGTAAACTGTTGGGATATTCTCACTAAGAATCATGGCCATTTGTGGTCTTTCCTTGTTCACTAAAGAAGCCTTACCTTCTGGGATGATTACATGATTGTAACTTGGACATTGGTTAATCACGTAAACTCGGTGGATTAAATGGATACCCAGTAAACATAAAGCCTTGTGTGGTCACCCTGGCTAACCATCAGAAAGAATAAAATAATGAATGATGTGCTTGAACCTAGAAGTTTCCCTACTATGTTTTGGTAGTAGGTGTGTTTTTCTGTTTGATTGTCAATGGGGTGATGTGGGTGAGGATGGGATCCTCTTGGTTGTGAGTTTGAAACTGTGTGGTTGCTCTGCATATGATACAAATTGGGGTGAAATCCTCTACTTTTTTCATATCGTTGGTTCATGGTTTCGGGGATGTGGGGTAGTACCTTGAATCCTACTTTGGTTCCACTAATTTTAGAGATCTCACTCTTCCCTTTGTTGTTGTGACTTCACGGGAGAACTGGGAGTGAATGATTAAATTGATGATTGGTTGTTTCTCTTTTCCCGGATTGTGGTTATGCATGTTAGTTGCCCAGTAGTACATGAATTTACTTAAATCATATCACCTGAACATAAAGACAAGAATTGGTTAAATAGGGAAATGGTTTTGGGAACTAGTTGTGAGTAGTTTCCTTTCTATGAATAGTGACGAGTGTGTTTGTGTTTAGGATGGCCTTGAAACCCTAGTTTGGGATGACTGCTTGTTACCTAAATATATATATATATATATTATAGTTCTTATATTTCTCATTCGTGGCTTACCAATATTGAGAACCTAGTTCCGAACACCCCCATTCCATGGAGGAGGGTATTTTTTCCAACACTTCCATGAGTGGCCGGTTATTAGATCCTTTTCTACTCCATTTCCCGAAGATCCCAAGACTCTTTGGGTAGGCTGTGATGGCCTAAAGTACATCATTATCCCAAGAATCATTGGGCAGGGTAGTTGTGGTGGTTTTCCCAGCTGTTTTCGGGCAGGTTGTTTCCCAAATGTCCTCGGAATAAGGCCCAGGTGTCTTTGGGCATGGCCATAGATGTTCTGACCCAGGTGTTTGCGGGTGTTGTTATGTGTGGTGGTTGTGGCCCAAGAGTGTGTGGGCGGGATGTTTTGTTGTGGCCCAGGTGTGTGCGTGCGGGGTGTGGAAGTGGGACTGTAGTGAGAATGGAGGGATTGGGTCGATGCATATGATGTCTTCAGTAACCAGTGGGAAAGTGGTGCATGGTACCCAAATATTGATGTGCTATTAATATACTTTACTTGACATGCGTTATTAGGGTAGTGTTCCTTGGTGAGGATTGGGTTGATAGTTTTCCTTGCTAGGTATTTTGGTTCTCTCCTTTTTATCACCTAGCATAATAATTCCTCCCCACTTGTGCACGAGAGTCTTTGGTTTTCCCTACTGAGTATACGTGTATGTTCACCCTACGTATATAAAACTCCTTTTAGGTTTCCAGGAGGACATCTGGGATCGTTCTGGACCGTACTAGCTCAGAACATGGGGCAGTTGCTGTTTTCATTTTCCGTTTCTTTGTACTTTAACTTTGGAGTTCTTATGGATTGTCTCTTTTACTTTTGAACATTCATATGGGAATAGTTTACTTTCATCTTTACCATTACATTCAACATTGGTGTTTTTGTATTTTATATCCTATCTCCCAATCCTAAAAAAATAAAAAGTATAATTCCTTCCATCTTGTGTCTGATTCTATATCCTTGGTGATGGTCACCACTCTGGTACCTATCAAAGGTGGTTCTGGGGGTCATTATCTCTCCTTCAACTTAATGAAGGAAGGGTATAGCAATTTGTTGTCCCTTCTTTCCTTTTGGTGAAGGTGGGTTGTGACACTCCCACATATGTATATGTTGACAGTTTTAAAAACCATGTGAGTCCCATGAATTATCATTTTTTATGAGATCTTTCCCCTTACATTGTTAGGCACATGAAAGGAAAAACTATCTGCAAATCCTTCATTTTATCATTTCAAAAAAATCACCATTTCTAAAATCAATGATGCCTCCATTTCATGGGATATCAAACTATTATCTCCAATATATTTGTTTCCTAGTTTAGTTTGATGATAACTACTAACCATGAACTAACATTGTGTTTCAAATATTTTCTCTGAAAATAGTAGTTCAGGATCTGAAAAAACCCTTGATTCATGCAAAAATTTTCAAAACACCTTCACTAGATTACTTTGGAAAAAAATAAAAGCAGAAAATTAAATATTTTATCCCATTAGATAATATAGGATGTTATAACATCCCCTATTTTAAAAAAAATCCAATGTTTCCCATTAATGAATTGTACAACGTATTTTGAGAATAACTCCGTCAACATAGAATGTATATCAACATTAAACTAGCAGGTGTCATCTAGTATATGGTTGTGTTTCCATAGCATGGGTTCATGAGGAACTAATTTTCATTAAATATCCTTCATTCTATGATCAACTATGATGGTCAAATACACAAAAATAGAATCATTAACTTAGACTTCAACTACAACAGTCTAAAACACATGTGACAGGTCTAAATGATAAAATAAAATATGAGAATTATGGATGAAATCAAGTATATCCCAATAATTATAAGGTAAAATTTCTCTATAGGGTAAAATACCAACTCTCCAATATTAAAATGGATCCCCAAAACCTTGTTGATAGGTTCCCTTCCTACCTAAATAGATTATAATCAAATCATTACAAAACATGAATGAGTATAATATCCCAATAATTGGAATCTTGAGGTCATATATAATGATTGGTGTTTGACATATACATTGAATAAGAAATATAAATTCACATATTATAAATATAAACCATCTTCAATTTCTCTTGGATAATATGTTGTCCTTATATCATTACATATCATTCCTATAACAATCATTGGGGTGAGTATAATGACCTACCATATAGGGTCTCAAATGGAGAAAATTGTAAAGTTAGTGAGAAGCTATAAATCAAAAGGAATCAAGATAGATTATTTTTTCCACCCAAGATCATCCAAATTTTAGTACATGTTATCTAAAAATATCCTATATTACCTATATCATACTATCGGATTTTTATTGCTCTGTGGGTGATACTCTATACTATGATGTCTCATAAACCCATGTATTTATACTACACCTTAGAGAAAAAATATAAATGGAGAATCCCTATCCAATATTATTGAACATGAAAAAATGTAATGGAATATTATCTTATTTACGTATATCATGCCAATAAAATCAATGTAAAAGATCTCTATAATACTAAGGAAGTGGTAAAACATTTTCTTCTTGATTATGGTCAACCAAACCACATCACATCCATAAGGTGTTATTAGGGAAATAATAAAAAAATATAATGCTACATAATCCCATTTCCACTCAATAATATTTATTGGCTATAACATAATTGTTGGTCACTGTTGCTTTTCCATAAATAAGTGATAGGTAGAACATCATATATCAAAACTAGCTTTCTAATTTTTCATCCATAAACATCATTATTGGATATACTTGTGAAGATATATATTTCTAAAACTGTGATATACAACACAATCATAAAAGTGATATACTTTCATAAACTTCTTTTAGATTTTTTCTATATCCTCTATTAATTAATAAATGCACAAGAACTCCTTCAATTCAACGAACGTTCTGGAAAGTGGGTCCCTTTTGGAATTAGTTTCACTTAAGAATTGGACCTCGATATCATAAACTGTCCTTTTAATCACTAAATATTGTAGTGAAGGTGTCATTGAAAATCCCTTTTCACAAGAATAAAACCTTGTAATAATTAGTACATTCTCAAAAATTACAATGACTAATTTTTTGTGAGATGATAAATAAAATATATTGTTATTATAACAAACAATTATCTCTAAAATCATCATATGTCAAACAAATTGTTATGATGGTACAATGATACTATGACTCTTACCTTTTTTTGGATAGCTAATACTCTAAATTCTGAGATAATATGACTTATTAAGTGAACTATTTTTATCCAAATGTGTCAATATATTCATATCACAAATCAACATATCTCTTTTTATACTAATAATGATGTCAAGATGTTTGGAGTTTTCATGTTGAGTATATGATTACAGCATGATGTTCTCCATAAAGACAACCACAAATGAATTCTAATAGTGGTTGGAAATGCAATTCATTAGAGAGATGATTTTTTTGTATTTTTTATGATACCAAATATCGTGACCAATTACAAGTACAATCCATATCTACAATTTATTTATGTACATGGTGTTTCTAGTTGACTAAAATTCAGCAGTTGGCATCCTAAACATAAATGAACCCTTGATAAACACATTTCTCATCAGATATGGTTAAAGAGGTCATCTATATATTGTATGTTATATCGTGTCTTATAGAATGATGACTTATTTTAATGAAATAAAAAACAACATTATGGTCATATCATTATCCATGTTTTGAAGTATTAGTGAACCCCAATGTGAAGAAATGTGTTATAAAAAATACATAGCTTCTTTTTCCTATAGTTTTATTTTGAGCTCGTGTAGCTCAGTAGTTGAAATCCTACAAGTAGGAATGCATACCGATGCTTCTCATGATTGTAGCGTAATATAAAACTCCACATATTTTTTAAGAGGGAACCAAAAAATAATCTATGAAGACATCCCATGAACAATCCACTATTAGAGGGATTTTATTTTTTCTATTCCATTGATCAACACGAAAAAGGCTTGAATTCAAGGACATCTCTTTTCACATGCCTTAATTATTGATTCCCTATTTACTATCATTGAAATCCTATTCATCCTTTTCAATATAATTACCATTCTTGGGTAATGTAAAATACACCAAAAATTGATAAAAAAATATGAACCAATCAATACATCGTTAGTATATCATCAATGCCCATTATTTTTAGGATTAAAATGTTCAATTGAAAATGGTAACATTTATTATTTAGTTAGAGTTACATTCATTTCCATAAACATTCTGATTGGTCCATTTTAGTGTTTCATGATGTCCTCACTCCATATAAATATTGATGTTCTAGCCAAAAACATTCTAGTATTTCTACATACATAATTTAATGGGATGTTCACATTTTATATTTAGAAAATACTATTGTACATGATATTAAAATCATACCACAGTTCCAATATGGATGGAAAAAATAATCCTCAAGTATCAGCATCAATGCATATATAAACCCCAATGTATTGCTCAGAGATAATCCATGACTACCTTGAGTAGACCAACTCTACATGTGTTATATTACCTATGTATTAATCCCTCATAAATGCCATCCACCATATCCTGTTAGGAATGTACTTCACTAGATCCCTAAATTTGGAGGGGATGTTGACCTTCTTTTTAAGGAAGATTTAGTTTGGCTCCTCTTCCACAAGACATTGGTAGAATGGTCATATAATTTATTTGAATATGGCTCATTTTACTATTGTCCAACACATAACCATGGATTTATCATAATGTGGCCTTATATGAAATTTAATATGAAAATAATGAAAAATTTCATGGCTACTAGAGTTCTCTCATTGAATAATACTTAATCCTCGTGAAAGATCAAAATGACATTTCCAGCTAGTAGATGAACCATTACTATATTGATGAAATTAAATACCTTTTCCCACTCCAACATATTCCATAAGGACATGACTATTAAAGACAGTATGTTTTATTTTCTCTGTGATAGTAGTCATATGAAATGAATTCACCTATATAATGATAACATATATGAGGCCATCCATGGACCTCAATGCCCTTGAAAACTCATCACTTAGTGGACATGATTAATTGATGAAAATTTGAGAAACAGGTGGACTAATCTGTGATGAACAATATACCTTATCAATAGTGTATAAAATCTGTAGCACATTCCTATATTAATGTCTTAATAAGTATTTAATTATAGAAATCTATCTACAAATTACTCAAGACCACAACCTAATTCTTTGTTTTTACGTCAAAATACACCTTCCCATCATTGATGACCCCTATGAATATATAATTCATTCATGATCCTCATTTACAGAGGTGTATTCAGATCACCAATGAGGGAAAACATTTCAATTATCTGTGACTCAGTTGCCTAGGTCCACCATAGACTGAATACATATGTTGATGCTTCTACACAAATTCTAATGTAAACAATGTAATAATATGGTCCAATCTTGTTGACCCCTTCATAATCTACATGATTCAAAGAAATACCTATGCAAACTAAGAATAATCACCCAAATTATGAATAATTGGTTGTACCCAAAGTAGTACCACATGTGGTTATACAATTATAATAGTTTACAACATCTTTAGGGCATTTTGATGCCTCCAATATAGTACATGAACCATGGATTTTTTGGAGTCATATCTCAATAAATCTAAGTGAAGAACCCATAAAATATTTGATAATTGAAAATATTAATGTTAAACATATTGGGTACTTACATTCCTTTCCTATTTAAAATTAATACCCCTCAATATTCTCCTAAATATACTTTTATGTGATGTAGAAGATCATTGGGGAATGGAAGAGATACTCTGAACATCCCACTAATAGGATTAGTTCTTGTGTGTGATCTCTCTATCAAACAAGTGTTCTGGTATAAGGAGTGTAAATTGATTGTTATAGAGGAAAAACATATAAGGATAAATTTTCATCCCCATTTAATGTACATCACTCCATTTAATCAATTTTTTATAAAAAAAATCATATTTTCATTTATGTAAGGGTCTTGTAAGAGGAGTATCAATTCCCATGTTATATAGAAATATGATTTAATAGTTACAACTCCCACATCATGTAACTACACCCAAACTATTACACTATGTATAAAGATATCAGTAGTCTATTTAATATATATTGATTAGATAGATGACCATAAAAACATTATATAAGTACATTCACTATAAATTGGAATTAGGACTAATTTAATCACAACTAACAAACATTTCATATCATGTGAACTATTTATTCATTACTCATCCTATAATAATTAGTTTAAAAAATTTATGATTTCATGAAATATGAAAAAACACCATTTTAGTTGACGTAAAAAATTTGTGTGACCAATTATATTTATCTTTTCTATAATTTTTTTTATTTCATAGATATTTAGATGAAATCTTATCATAATGCCATAGAAAAAGAACATTGTAAAATAAATTTGGCATGAAATATACATGACATGATAATACATAGGTGTCTATAAGGATGGATGATACAACACATCCATGTCTTACTATCCATGGGTAAATCATAATTTCATAGTAGTCATAAATTCCAAAAAAACATGTTCATTGACAATAGAGAAATCATGGTAACTGTACTTGGTAGAAACTAGAACTTCAATTACCATCATATGAATTTTGGAAATTCCATAAACATGGTTTAGCAATGCCTAGTCAATATATCATTATAAAATTACAAATCATTCATAGTCTCTAGTATAACAACAACAAAAAATATGTTAATGGAAAAAGTGTCATTGATACAACTAGTTGTATCCTGGGACCGGTTTAGTCTCTTCTCCCAAAACATTATACCCACTAATCATCTAGAAAACTTCATAGTATTCCATAGGATATCAATGGTTAGTGATGGAATAAATTTAAATGTTTGGAATCCACACCCTCCATATCATAGTGGATCACAATAATGTAACAAATATAGATAAATTGGTCAAAAAAAATAATATAATGGTAGTATAATATAATAAGATCTAGATAAATAATTTATTGATATATGTAGTAGAATAAAATTAGACAACGCCATATCCAATATTATAGAAAAAATGATTTAATTTATATATTCTGTAAAAAATATAAAAATAAATTAGATTCATTGAAGTTGGAATATATAAAATGTTGTAAAAAGAAAAAGAAATTTTCAAAATCTATCACTAATAGCATCACGAGAATAATCTAGATCATGATTCCTCATACTTTATTATATTATAAAAAATCAATCATTTATAGTAGTCCATACTCTAATATCCCTACATGAATCCATATAGTATGTATGGGTAGAAATCAGTTTCTTGAATATGGTGTGAGATAAATTGCCTTGGTG
This sequence comes from Viscum album, assembly GCA_963277665.1. NCBI lineage: Eukaryota > Viridiplantae > Streptophyta > Magnoliopsida > Santalales > Viscaceae > Viscum > Viscum album. The sequence goes on along the minus strand of OY728127.1, from coordinate 1,509,152,476 downwards.
CCACCGATGGTATCTATAATAAATCCAAATGTTTCATAAAATCTATGAATTTTTTTATATTTGATAATTAATAAGGTTGTAAGTGATAATGATATAAAACCTAGTCTATAAGTAGATTTTTTGTCAAAAATTAGTAATTTAATGATGAATAACAACACAGTAGAGTATATCAAAATCTACATCATGCACCAGACGTATCATTTATCAATCCTATGTGGGATAGGCCCAATATTTATTGACTGATGTTTCCTCTTCAAGTCAATGAATTGTTTCCTATGTAAGCTAGGAATAATGTATACTTAAGAGTGTAGGAACATAGGGAATGTGGAAGTGGAATCATCATATTGTTCGAGGATATTCTATAATTTAACTCGGTAATTACTTGGGTGGATCACAAGGAACAAATAATTTGGCACCTCCTGAAATCCAGATCCAACGTAGTAATATAAGACATCCAAATAAAAAAAATTACAAGTTGCTCATTGGTACCATATCATGATACCCCACATTGGTTCCATGAAATATTGTCCATTATCTATCATACTACATAAGGGGTATTTATGAAATGTTAGTGTCCATTCCCTTATTCAATTAGTATCACCCAATTCATTTAATTATTTTACTCAAAATAAATGATACATAATGATCATCTTCACTTCCATGAGATTTTAAAATGAATGAACACAGTTAAGCATAATACATGAAATTATATATATCATATGAAAATTGAGATTAGTTCAATTACATTTCCCCACTAATTTATAATTAAAATGATTACAAAAGTTTCCTTAAAACATTTACAATCCATTTATTTATTTTGAATCTATAAATGATATCTGTATTTCATGGAATGAAAAAATGGGTTGAACATTATTATGTAATTAACCAAACCAACATGAAGGAGTGGTTTAGTTTGAGTTCAGTGATCTCCAACCATGTATAAGATTAAAAGTTACATCATAAAATATTTTAAAACTTTTAATTTAAAGTATTACATATTTTATAAAAAATCCTTAGATGCTATTATGTACGGATCAACGACGCTAGATATAGACATCAATTTTTATTTTAAAAGGTACAAAACACCATACTTTAATGAGTAAAATATTTCCTATCTATTATCATCATGAAACATTGGATGGAATATAAAAACATTATAACTATATAAATTATCTAACCATATAAAATATTATATGACATTGACTTAGTATTCAAAACGGTAAGATAAATAAAAAATGGAATTAAGATGATTGAATCACTTATTGATATTGATCAAATGTAGTGAACCGTGAGTAATTTAGACAATGTTTGTGGTAACATGCTCACATACTATAATATATTGAATATTTTTCTCCTACATGACATGGTTAATAGAAATTAATAAGGTAGAGGGTTGTTTGATTTAAATGGATAAGGAGGGACAAAAATCAGTTCACCCAATTATGATGGGGCAGACAGTTTTTCTACGCCATTAATGAAATCATGCACCAACCATGTGCCATCACTCACTAAGTGGAATCCCATCTCAAATGGATAGTGGCATATTTTAACATATCATTCATAGCCCTTGCATGATAACTATCTATGGTATCAAATCCATTGTATAGTTAAATGGATGGTTAGACAAATAGTGTGTGAACCATGTATTTCATCACAATAACACTCCAATAACATTTCACATGGCTAAGAGGTTTTCCCCACATAGTTTCTCAAATTAGGATCCAACATATATGGGTTTCACTATTGATTATCATGGTTACTACTAACCATACATTAACAATCCACCTCTTACCATTTTTACCAACATTGGAGCTCAGGGCTCTTAACAAGAAACATATGCTCCATAATAATTCCTTAAAACCATAAGGGAATTCAATTGGATAAATATAACTGTTCAACTAGATATTCAATTGATAGGTACCACATGAAAAAAATACCTGGATGTTACAGTCATTTGATGTGGATGTCTGATTTTCAACATTCCCAAGTACCTTAGTAGTTTGGGGATGATTAAAAAATGATTTTAATAAATATATACATGTAAATATTTTTATGTGTAGTTTTATATATAAAAATTTAGAGAAGAAATATTTACAAATTAAAAAATAAATATACAAATTATTAATTAATTTAGTTTCCAAAAATTTAGTTAATATGAAATTATTAAAAATTTGAAATAAGTAATAATATTTTATAAGTAAAAATAATTAATAAAACATAATATATAAAGAGAAAATATTTATTAATTATTAATTAATTTATGAAAGAGTTTTTTATAAATTTTAGTGAAAATAAAATAAAATATAATTAAATATCATATTTATTGTATATTTAATCCAAATCTAAAACACTGCAACTATTTTATTGTGGTTTTTAAAAAGAATTATAAAAAATTAATAGTTATTTTCTAAAACCATTTTTATAAAACATAAATGAATGATTCATTATAAGTTAATAATACGAACTCTAAGAACCCACCACATAATACTTATGTTCATATAGTTTTACACAATTAAATGTTACATTTTCATAGTTTATGATTAACTTCACATGTTTTTAACCCAGGATATTTGATTATTATTCCATGAAGTTAAATACATCTCATTACTTGATCCATGATGTTTAATATTGTAATTTTATTATCTATTATGATTCGAAGTACATTATAATTAGTTGATTCTCCTCTGGTTCATATTATCTCAAAAGGTATGGATATAACCTATTATGTATTGTAGATAAATTTCACCTGTAACACTACAATATTATTTTTTATTTTTTCTAATTAAATTAATATATTTTATATGATAAAATGATTTTAGATTTCTCTATAATAATAAATAGTTTTGAATACGTTTGACCCAACACCATGTTTTAAGTAAATGTGTCATTGTAATAAAAATTATAATTTATTGTTACAGTTATCACCTAGGAGTTGGAAAGGAGTGTATAAATAATATTAACTAATTTATGAAAATATATGGTTTTCTTAGATATATAAAAAAATATATTATTTCTCATTTAATAATAAATGAAATTAAAACCCATTGTAAATAACTAAAATCTATTTCAGAAAAAGGATTTTCCTGTGAAAAAAATTGATTTTTACCCCAATAAATTTAACAAATTAAAATTGTGGAATGAATTTAACAAATAATAGATATTATATATTCAAAAAATGATTGAAATTTGTCTTATTTGTTTTCGTAAGAATATATAAAAAATAATTCCAATTTTATACATAAAAATAATATATTTGTATACTTCTTTTTTATTTAATTTATTAGAAATATTTAAATAACATATTATTAAATTAAAAATTTATATTTGAAAAATAGTTTTCATTACTTAAATCATCATGTTAATATTATATTTGAGTAATGTTTTGATAATTTTTTAAAATTATAAAATATTAATGATTAGAACAAAAATTCAAAGCATCAAAAATCAAGGAAATTATTTTAAATTTGCATTAAAATTAAAATTAAATTACTTATATATCTATTAATAAAATTTATTTCTTTGGAAACAATTTCATATTTAATTTTTATATATAATATTTATAAACATTTCATCTTTTTTTCTTTAGAGAACTACATTTTCAAAACATTTGAGATTAATTTTAAATTAATTCCTTTCATATATTAGAATTGAATTTGGTAAAATGGATCACATACATTAAATAATAATAATTCATAAAATCTAATAAGTAGAAATTATTTTTTCCCATAATTAATATTATAATCATACGTAATAAATTAACACGGTAAAGTGTATAATGGGTTAACATAGGGGTAAGATAAATGGATAAGGGATAAAATGTTCATGAAACCCATAAAAACCCGATATTGATAAAACAATTCAACCTTATCTCATATATTATCAATAATGGTCCAATATTTTAGCCTTTTGGATTGAAAAAAACATAGGGAACCATTTTATTTTAAAAAATTACTCATATATATCTCTCCTCACTAATAAAAGCCACCTCATCTCCCCAAATGTTCACACATAAAAAATATCAGTTCAACCATTCTATACCCAAATAACATACCTAATCTCCTCCGTTCATAACAGTGTCTATATTTTATTCTGAATCCTACCCATGAATCATTGTTGTGCAATTGAAAAATGTTTTTTGAATGATATGTAACGTCCCCAGTTGAGGGTATTATTTTATTTCTTACTCCACCATTATCACATATTATTTAATCTTAAAGAAATAGACATAAGTATTATTCATATTATTAGATGATATATTTGTTATTTAATACCCATAATCTATATACTCTTCTTTGAAATGGTTTACGAAATCATTATTTTTGTGTACGGTGGATTACTTCCTCGTGTACTAATGATATTCATTTTCCATTATATACTCTAATGGATGAATCTATTGATGTATTTAACATTTATAAACGATATTTATTATATTATTTTGATGATTAATTTAATATAAATCATTTATATTCTTTCCTCCCATCACATTGGAATATAATAATGGAACTCATGTTTATGTTGTATTACCGCCTCAAGAACCAATGTGAAGTGTTTTAAATTTCTATTTTACATGAACGGTTATAAGGATAATTTTTTAAAATATCTATTTTATTTGTAATATATTTATATTATTTTAATATTAATATCACATATAAATCCTTAATTTCTATTCCTTGGGAATATTCCAATGTCTCGCAAGTGTACTGTAACACCATGAGATTTTATGGGAAAGATTATTTTTATTTTCATTCATTTCGTGTGTTGAATGCTACACAATTATTAGCTTATGCTATACACAACATCGTATTAGATTGCAGTATATGAAACACCATTTTAGGCCTTTTTACACATAATTTCATGTTATTTGGAGAGAATACATTTCACTCAACACTGTGTGTATATTTTTTCCAATGTGTAAATCAACGATGTTTGGATTATTTTATACGCAACACCAAAGTAAGCTTGCACATCACACAACACTGAGAAAATATGAACGAGTCATTCCCTACCTCTCCTCCTCACTCATTTTGAGCCTTAAATCTCAGAAAACCCCTAACAATTTCTATTCACAACTTCCATATTTACATTTTATAATTTTCTAATCCTCAAAATACCAACTCAAGTTCACTAACAGAAAAATATAAAGGAGGCACGTCGAGGAAGAGATAATCTCTTCTACCGATTAATTCAAATTTCATTTTTATTATACACCCTAATAATTAGTTGTTTCAGTAAAAAGTAATAACTCTTTACCATTAATATATTTATATTCAGTTATAAATATGAAACAACCCAATTTCTCCTTCTATCTATCCTACTATAAATGAAATCACAGTGCATGCGTGCCTACAACTTAGCATCTCTACATCGTGGTGTAAAATGTTTTTGATCACCACCTTACGTGGATGGGTATAATAGATGAAATATTAAATAAATATTCTTATTACATCATGATACTAATTCTGAGATATTATACACCATAATATTTAAACCAATTCAACTATTAACTGAATTGGAACTTTTCTCGTGGTTATGTACGGCTTACCTTCTCCATGACAATACGAGATTAGTTTTCCACGTTTACTATTCAGGATTGATTATAAAGTATATATAATAAATAATAATGATATTATTTACATAATAATGCTATTATATTTATGTATATATATATATTTAATTTACATCCTTTCATTAAATTCCATAATGAAAAAAACAACATTCTTTTGTACATACGACCTACCATCTCCATGAACAGTGTATTCCATTTATTTAATCTATCTATTATATAAATATTTATTACATAGTATATATGAAATATAAATCATTATTATCAATTTTAATTCAATTAAATCATATTCTATGTAATAAAATCAAGAATAACAAGTCCAAACATGTATGATAAATAAAAACATTATTAATAAAATGTTGCTATAACATGGAATTGACAAATGAATAGGTAATATAATGTCATAAGTAAATCATATAAGATATCATAAATGTTATTATGGAGGTAATATATGTTAATATCATCTTTGAAACCAATATACTGGAGTATTGGACACATACATAAGAAATGGTACATAAGGTAAGGGATAATTTTTCATTCTCATTTTTATCCGTTATTATTTATACATAAGTATTTACTGGGATTGTATTTATCATCCAGGTCTATGTTTTCTAATTTTTTTATAAAATTGAATAAAATCATATTTATTTTTTATTTAATTTTTACCCATTATTACATGTTATTATATGGTAATGTAGGAATCAATTTTTTACCATATTAAATACTTTTTGACATCTCTGGAAAAATTATGAGGGGAATGATTTTTTAACATATACAACATGAACATATTTTTACATATTCATATCTCCTTATTACCATGAATCTTCGTCAATATTGTTTTATGTTTATTTTAAAATAAATTCTTTTCTTTTAAAATTGCATTGAATATTGTGAAAATAAATCAATTTTGAATAGAAGGGATATTTTCCTCAAAATTATGTTCCTGTTGTTTACCAAAATTATATTCCCTTATAGATGAATCTATATAAATAGGTTTATGTTTCTATGAGTATTACTTTTTTTATTTTATTGAGTTAATGAAATAATTTTATTTGATATGGATTGTGTTATTATGTAATAATGTTTAAGAAAACCCATTCAACTTTTTGGGTTATGCTATGATGAATGATATATATTTAATGGATCATGTAGGAATGATTTCCTTATAAGATTGGTGGGACCTATAACTCCCTTCAATGGATTAGGTAATGATTTAAATCTCCTGATATTTACATCAATGGAATGACTAGTAAATTCAGTTTAGTAATATAAGCATATAATTGAATGAAAATTAGGTCCAGCAATACAAGGCTTCAAATCCATGTAAACTCGGTTTAGTAATGAACTTTTTCAAATATGATGGTCTTTAAAACAATTACTTGGCTAATATTGAAATAATATTATATTCTTAATGGTTTTTCATAATTCCATGTTTTATTCCAAAGATATTTTTCATGATTAATGTTCCTTTGTAAAGTATTCCTTACGAATTACCATGATTTATTTCATGACTCCTGATTTTCGTATTTAAAATTTATGTTCATGTTCTCACATTCTTATGGATTGGTATGTTTTTTGTTCTTAAATTTTTTCCCTTACTGAGAATTTGAACTCTCCCTATTTATATTTTCTTAACACCAAGATATAAACATGTTTTTAGGTAGAAAAGGGGATGATCTTATAGGATATTTTTTAGATCCTTTACCATGTTAGAAGATTATGTTCCACATTTTTAAAGGAAATAAACTAATTTGGTCATTAGGTTTCTATTTGTATAAATTATTAAGTATTCCAAAAATGTAATATAATATTCATGTATGTCAAGCTTGGGATGTCAGATATACGCTAGACTATCGCCTCACAAAGCGATGTGATTCCATATTCATGTATTATTTACATAGAATTTAATAATGATAGGATTAAAATTATTTTTTAATATATTAAATTAAAAAATTATATAATTTTAATATATTATTTACCATTCATTCTATCAATCCATTGGGAATATGTAAACATCATTCATGTGAACATACAACCAACTCTATCCATGAAGATTTTCATTTTATATCTCTTACTTTTTTAGATTAATCTAAATGAATATATACTGAATATATAGAAGTTTTTTCAATTTTAAAATTTAAGATATTATTTAACAACTATTAATGTAAAAAAGAAAACAAATAATATATCCATATACGCATAAAAACAAATGTTTTTTTATCTCAAATGTGATTTTAACAAAGAATGTTTAAATAATTGGAAATAAAAGATCATAATTAAACAATTTATAGTAATATGTATTTACATATGTTTATTTAATAGACATATAATTAACATAAATTTATTTTATATCAGTTTTTACATGTATGAATGTAGTGGAGATATAAGGTATGATATTTATATCCTCTCTTTTGTTTCCTAGTGAAATATGAAAATTCTTAAAACATTTTTTATGTGGTGTGTATAATTATATAATACTTGTTATTTAATGAATATAATTATTTCAGGATGTCCAATGATTTATTTATTACAATTATTTATTTATGAATATGATTAAAAAGAAAACCAAAGTGCTAAGAGATTTATTCTCATGATTCCTTCTTTGAGACATACGTTTCTTCTACACCTAAATTCTATAATGAGGCGTAAAATGCTCCATTGACAAGTAATATAGTGAAATTCTTTACTATCATGATATTTTATGTTTAAATTAATATTATTATATCATACATCTTATGGTTCAATATTAACAAATTTATTAGTGTTTTTTGTTACAATCTCATCATTTATCAATATTGATTATGATTATGTTTCAGATGATGATAGTTTTGGACCTAACTATTAGGAAATTAATTAATTTTAATATTCATTTATTATTCCATGACAATATTGGCCTCATATTTATTTTGGTATTCATTTTATTATGATTTAATAATAATATTTTCAGAAAGATCACCATTATTTCGCTCTTTATTCGAAACCCTATTTTAAATCCAGACAAAGGTTTTTTTTGGAAAATTAAATTGTTTTCCTAAAATTAACATCATGATATATTAATTATAGTTATAAATTTTTTTACATTCTAGTAAATATTTTGAGTTTAATATTTATGTCATTTTCCAAAATAGGGTCATTTGGTTTTGAAAAAAAATGTCATAGGATTATTTATGTTTACATGTACACTATGATCATGATTTCTACAATCATGGCCAATATTTTATTTTTATATCCCTTTATATGTTTAAATTGATATTTTCAAGGAATTTTTGTTTTTTTTTGATAAAACGGTCTTTTATAATTTGGACATGATATTTTACTCTAGAAATATTTTAAATTATCATTATTGTTTCCTTTATATGTTTCCAATGTTAATTTCAATTAAAATTAATTTTTACACATTTTAAAATTAAAATATTTTTTTCAAAGAATAAAATTTATTTTCTACGATAAATTATCCATGTAATCATTAAAACCCATTTTACAAATATGATGTCAAATATGGATGTAACATTTTATTTAGTGTGATGTGATCTTTAAAATCCATTATTATTATTTCTCCGTATGGTTTATGTAAACAAGATATTTATGAAACAAGATTCTCGTCCCCATGTTATACCATTATAAATTATTTCAGGGTAGTTTCTTTTACAAGGGATTTTGGTATGATGAACTGATGGAAAAATAATGAAACCTCTTTACATTACATAGTTTATTATATGATGATCATGGGATCTGATATGATATTTTCTTTCTGAATCACATATCATTTCATTGATTATAATTCAATTAATTTTTTATGATTTTATGGAACACTTATGTATTTTTTTCAATATCTGATGGATGGGACCTATATCTCCCTCAAATGAATTCTTTAAAGAAAGATAACTCCAATAAAAAAAATGACATCCTTGATCCAGATTGCATTTTCCAAATGTTATGTGTGATCATACTAGATTCATACCAATGTAATTTCAGAATTACAATACATGTTCAAAATGTTATTCATGAACCTCTATTTCATTCCTATATGGTTATACATGTACCTGGTTTCATGTAAAGTTTATTAAGGAATAATTTCATGTCCATAACATAATGATTTAACATGTAAGTGATTATAAATATTCCCAATGTTATATTAATATCGTTATACCATTAATCATTGTCTTCTTCTAGTTCTAGGTTTTTAGGATTATTTATATTTTATTCATTTATGATTCATGTCCTCTTAAACACAATGATTTAATAAATGAATCATGATTTTGATCAATGATATTCATTTTATTGTTATGGAATGTTATTCATAGGTTCCAAAACCCATATACTCATGATATGTTCATATATCTCATATTTTTTGTAATAAGATTCTTAATTCACCATTTATAGTTTTGAATAAATGTATTTAGAAGGGTTATTCTATGAAGTGTACTATATTGGATGATCATTATCTGAGATGTTGAAATCCATTAATTAAATAAGAATAATTTCATTATAGTGTCAAAATACATTAATCTTCTATTTTTGACAAGAATTTAATTGTTATATGTATTGAATTTTTATCTAATAATATGTCATATATATTTATGAGAATACTAGGTTACTATAATTGGTTTTAGATGATTTTATAACTAATAATCTTAATCTAGGATGGGATAACCATAGTTTGATTCATAAGGGTGTTTCTAAGGATGAACATGGGATATGTATAAGTATAATTCTATGTAAGAGCTAGATAATAGGAAAATATCGAGGATTTGTTATAAAGGATTGATTGAGTGGATTCCAAGAAATTTAATCCATGTACATATACTAAATGTGGATGTGGATCAATCATATTGGTATATATCTTTAATAACTAAAAAACAGTGCATTGATACGGGTTCAATCAACACCTAGGTCGTGATAATGTGCCTCGCTATACCAAGAGTTTGACAATCCTATGGGATTGGTTTTGGAATTATAGAAAATAATTAAGACACATCTAGATGGATTTGAATAAAGAATATATTTGAACTTGGTTCATTTATTTGAGGTACATGTTTCTTGTTTTCTCTTTTCCTTTAGTGTTTTTGAGTAAATAAGGAAAATGGGGGAAAATCCAAAATTTTGTGGGAACACGACGTGAACTTTTCCATAGGTCATGTACATTGTCCTTGTGGGATGAGTACACAGGGCGTGTAGGCCTGTCAGTAATGAAAGGTGTAAAAACTGATTAAACGCCATGTACTATGTATTTACACACCATGTAATCAGTCGGCATGTGAATAGTAAGGCAGAAGAGGCAACTTCCAGCTAAGCGAAAATACACACCATGTATTCAGGAATACACGTCGTGTACTCATGTTGGCATATGAATAGTTCCACGGTGGAATGAAGCTGCCCGAGATTAGTTTAATAAAATGAAAAGAGCATGACGTGTACTTGAGATTACGCACTATGTAGTATGTTTTTTTGCTTAAAACGGACATTAGCCTCCTCATTTGTCAAATAGGATTTGAGTTCGTTTTGGAGCTCGAGAGGATGGACGAACCTTGGGGGATCACCCGAGCGCGCACCGGGAATCCGATTCTGCCTCCGTCGATCACGTTCAGACCATACAGGTAATCCCTCACCTATCCTTGCATTGTTCTTATCCATTATTTATCGGGGAATAGTTATTCATGATTGAATGAGAGAATTTTTATCCTAGATCTACGTAGTTCATGGACAATTCGGGAGGTGTTGTTCACGAATACTGAAAAGAGATGATCGAGGTAGGTGGTCTGGTCTTTATTTACAATTTTTTAGTTGAATTTTTGTACCGTTGCGCAAAGAACCCATGCTTGGGGTGTCAAATGGTTGGGGCCTTTGCAGAGTGTTATTTATAATTGCATAGATAAACTTTTGATAAGTTAAAACTTCTTTTTGGGATCGCTGCATGGATCCAGGACCCCCCGGTGGTGTGTTCCTCTGTTTATCCATTTGGTGAGGATACATGTTGGTATACCGTGAATTTAATCATGCTTTTAATTTCCATGAGAGGAATTGTATATAATTTATTTCTTATATGTTGGGCGTGTCCCGGTTACATGCATAGCCTGAGGGAAGTGTTCGTTTAACCTGTGAGAAACTCTTCTTATGCCCATGGGATGTAGACTCTGTGCATGTGGGAAACACCTCGTACGACTATGGGAAATATTCGATATGCCTGTGGGTAGACACCTGGGGGTTTCGATTCTGATTATCTGAAGGTAAGGATTGTATGTTTGTGGAGAGAGTTATTTAGGATTTTCAATAAGGTGATATTCTATCTTGTACGTTCCTAACCAAGGCACAATCTTAGAGGTGATAAGTAATAATTAAAATGGCAATGAACCTGTTATTGATAGTTACATTGAGTACATATAATTTTACTGCATTTACTTTGCACACTGATGTTGCACACTTTCACTCATAGTTGGGAATATGCCTTTGGTGTTTGCCTACTAGTACTTATTTCTCACACCCTATATGGGTCATGTCTTCAGCCCAAACAGACTATATTTTTGCAGGTGTCGACATGGGAAGGGGTCCCTATACAGGTACATGAATGTAGAAGTGGAGTAAAATAGCATGGGACTGATCTTAGGCTTGCGATGATGCTCTGTTCTATTTACTCTGCTTTGTTTTGTTTGGTTGTACCTTGTACATTGAGTTGTATTTTATTTTATTCTAGTGTATCCTTTTCTGGATACTTTTATAGAATAGTGACATGCAGCATCCTTATATTTTTTACTATTGTTTCTCTTTTGCTACAGTTGTGCATATCAATTGTATATTTACTACTGATTCCATTATTGCATGTCATTTATCTTTTCCGATGCACTACACATTGAAAAATGGGGGCATAGTTTCCCCACTATTAGACCTGGTCCCTTTCTACTCGTCGGTAGCCTCTGTTGTTTGGGAAAATTCACTTGAGGTCATGTGACATACCGGGTTTGGGGCACCCATTGTGTGGCTTCTGGATCCGTGACGTTACAATGTTTTATCAGAGGAGTTCTTTTCATTTAATTACTATCTGGATCCTTATTCAATAATAGTACTAAGATGGTAGTTGGTAATAAGTTGTTCCCTAGAGTAGCTAACCCGTGTATAGGGAAAATCCAATCTACCTCGTTATTGCAATTTTTCTGATTTTTCAAATTTACTATAGATTTGATTTTCACTGTTGGGTGAAGCACTTGTGATTGTGTTGTTTATATGTTATACATGGGTTATATATAGTTTCAACCCGATGAGATGAGGGTGTGCCACCTCATGCTCATTTAGTCACAAGCTAGAAATCACACGTCATGCATTCCTTCCAAGCCATGTAGGTGCATTAGAAATTTAATGTTGGTGTGATAGTTTTTGTGCTAGAAAATCATGTTGTTGTGATAAATTTCATGATAAATACCTGCTATTTTGAAAGGGTAATGTTGTGTGATGTGGTTTATAGAATGAATTCCCAACTTTGGTTCTTAAGGAGTATGGGCCCTCAATGACTGGAATTTGGTGGATCATTAACGTATTTTCCTTGTTATAACATTTATAAGATTCCAAGAATTGATTTTCCTGGAGTATGTGCCCTCACGGATCAACTTTTGGCACTTATGTGTTTATTCTATGTTTTTTCAGGTTCTGGAGTAGTTTCTGAGGCTTACTGTCCAGAAAACCCAGCATACACACCTTGTGGTTTGATGTACACACGCTATGTGTTCTTCTATTTAGGAAGAAATGCAAACGTTTTATGTACACGCCTTGTACCCTCAGTACACACCCTGTAGTCTCTTCCTGTGTCATAGGATATGTGAGTGGGGACATGGGGTAAATAATTTCATGGGGAAACATGTTGTGCACCGGTTGTACATGCCATGTAGTGTTGAACATGTGTCCGCTCATGTAACTAACAACACGGATGGCGGAAACCTTAAGACATATACGTCGTGTCTATTTTGAACACATCGTGTAGCCTGACCTAGGTACCTGACCATGTCACGAACAACATGAGTCATTATTATCTTCCCTAGCACACATTGTGTCCTCTTGGGACACATCGTTTAGTTTCATCCCTGTAGTCGGCCATGTAGCGAGCAACATGGGTCGTTCTAGGGATTCTTTGAACACCTCGTGTCGTTTTGAAACACGTCGTGTAGTGTGACCTGAGTACATAGGTCGTGTCACGAACAACACAGGATGATGAATGATTTTAGAGCACATTCCATGTCTACCTATGGATATCCCATGTAGTATAGTTTTATGAGAGCCATGTGGCTTCTCTGTGTAGAAGGTCTCGGGAAGACAAAGAGGATTTAGGTACACACCGTGTAGTCAGAAATACACGCTATGTATTTGGGGTGTTACACGACCAGTTTAAGCTGGAGTACTCACCCATGTGTATGGATTGTAAGAGCACACCATGTTGTATTTATATATGCCATGTAGTCAAGTTTTTGAATCTTTAATTATTTCTTTCTCATGTTCCCTTCTATGTCTTCTAGTTGTGTTCTTTAATAAACTTGATCTATGTAATGCGTTTGACATTATAGAGTCATGCTGCCGAGAAGTCCACCAATTGTTCTCCAAGAGAGTAGCGAAAATTTTACTCCAGAGTTGGAAGGCCATGGGCTACCAATGGAACCTCCAGGAGTGCCAGATGCGGCGCCAGCCATTATTCCGGACACAGGCATGGATGCGCAGTTCTGTGAAGGCTTCATGCGGTTTATGAAGACCTTCCACGAATCACCGTAGGCCGCCAAATCTATGGTAGAGATGATGTTTATCTTCAACCAGTAGTATCCTCCAATGTTTTCAGGGGATGGAAGACCATAGGCTGCGGAGTCATGGCTGGATTCGATGAAGACGATATTTGAGCATCTTGAGACGCCTCCTGGGAGGAGGGTCAAGCTTACTACATACATGTAGCATGATTCTACCAAGATGTGGTGGGATGTTACCACCCAGTGGGAGCATCGTTGTGACATGACATGGGATGATTTTCAGTCATCCTTCTATGACTTCTTCTTCCCAAATATATTTAGGGAATATAGAGATTGGGAATTCATGAATCTGCAGCAAGGTGCCATGTTAGTGAATGATTATTATGCTCACATCACTACGCTTCAATGTTTTTCACATGTTTAGGTGGGTGAAGAGATGTTGAGGGCCAGACTCTATGAGTATGGTTTTGATATGACATCCGAGCATTGGTGAATGTTTTCAGGTTGCCTCCCATGGATGCTATTGTGAACCAGGCACTGATTACTGAGCGGAACCTGCGGGAAGCTTGTGGTGTGGGCCAGGGCACTTTGACCCTAGTTTCTGATACTATTTCTACCAGTAAGAGGAAGAGGTTGATGGAATTCTCTCACGGTGGAAGTACATTCCAGAAGAATACTTCAGGTGGCCAGGTCATGTGCTACTAGTGTAGTAAAGAGGGGAACAAGAGACCGCAGTGTCCATGTGATCCAGTGGAGTGCTGAGTTTGTGGTATAATGGGTCATCTCCAGTGTTTTTGTAGGGAGTTTCCACCAGTGCCTAGTGAGAAAGGTTTTCTACAGACTCTGTATGTGGGAGAAGGACCAACAACTTCTTACCAATCAGGAAACTGGAATATGTCAGGGAACGCAGGAAGAGATGGTGGTTGTGGATATGGTATCTAGACACCAGGATCTTAGAGGTAGCAGGGAGGGTCAGAATAGGGTAGCCAGGCTGTGTCACAGGATCGCCGCACTATGAACGAATATGTAGTGCAAGAGACCCAACAAGGGCAGGATCCTGGACCTTCTACTGTTAGAGGTACTATTCTAGTAGCTTCTGTTTGTCATATGTACTTTTTAATAGGGGTGCTACACATAGAATTATATATGTGCCCATTGTAGGAAGCCTAGGGCTCTATGTTTCTCTTCCTTCTGATGTTAGGATTCTAGACACACCATTAGGAACAATAACGACTGGTGTGAGTCAGTGTAGGGAGTTTCCCTAGAGTGTGGTGGGTATCACTTTCTATGGGACCTCTACTTCTTAGAGATGAAAACATATGAAATCATTCTCGGGATAGACTGGTTGGTACATTTTCTAGCCTTTGTAGATTTCTACCGTCGTAGGGTGAGTTTCACATCACCATAGGGCAGAGAGTTTCTATTCAAGGGTGAATGGGATGTCCTATCAAGCCAAGCTTGACCCGAGCATTGTGGGAATGGTGGTGTGACAGCCCGGATTTATAGGTTGTGTCTGGATGTCTAGGGAACATGTGAGAAGTATTTCCCTCCAATAGTTGATCATTTTAGGGATATCTTCCTGGATGACTTTTTTAGGTCCTCCTCCAGTGCGAGAGGCAGATTTCTCTATTGAGCTTGTGCCTCGAGTGGCACCGATGTCCATTCATCCTTATAGGATGGCTACACATGATTTGTAGTAGATCAAAAGGAAGTTAGATGAGATACATAAAAAGGGTTTCATCCGACCCAATACTTCTCCATGTGGTTCAACGGTCCTTTTTGTGAAGAAGGTGGATGGTACCCTCAGACTTTGTGTGGATTATCTAATGTTGAATCAGCTGACAGTCACGAACCTATATCCCTTTCCAAGGATTGATGATCTATATGATCAAATTCGAGGAGCATGAGTGCTCTCAAAGATTGAAATGAGATCTGGATATCATTAGTTACGTGTTAGACCATCGGATGTACTGCTTACAGCTTTTCGAAGCAGATATGGTCTATATGATTACTTGGTTATGCCGTTCAGAATCACGAACGAGCCAGTTCTTTTCATGGATTTAATGAATTGTGTGTTCCATCCATATCAGGATTCTTTTGTGGAAGTCTTTTTATATGATATCATGGTGTACTCTCACACTCGACACGAAAATGCCACCCATATTGAGATTATTTTGAGTACACTGAGAGAGCATCCGTTATATTCTAAGCTATCAAAGTTCCACGTTTGGATTGACCAGATTCACTCCCTGGGTCATATTATTTCAGAGGAAGGAGTTGCAGTAGACCTAGATCAGGTGAGCCCAGTAGTTTCTTAGAAGCATCCTATGAACGTGTTTGAGATACGAAGTTTCTGAGGGATGGCTGGTTACTACAGGTGTTTTATATAGGACTTCTCCCATGAAGCAGTGCCATTGATGGATTGTACTAAGAAGGGTGTGAATTTTTTTTGGTTATATGCTAGCGAGAAATCATTTCAAGAGATGAAGGGAAGGTTGACATCAACAATTGTCCTGATACTTCCAGAGTATGGGAAGAGCTATATAGTTTCCTGTGAAGCATCAGGTATTGGGTTGGGTGTAGTGTTAATGCAGGGTGATAGAATTGTTGCATACTTGAATCAGAAATTGGGGCCACATGTGAGGAATTACTTGACGCATGACCTCGATTTGGCTGTAGTCGTTCATGTGTTGCGCTATTGGAGACATTATCTCTTGGGAGAGCATTTTTTGGTTTTCACTAACCACAAAAGTCTCAAATACCTCTTTACTCAGAGTGAATTGAACTTGATACAGTGAAGGTGGGTCAAATACCTTCAGTCCTTCGACATTGAGCTTACCTATAAACCTGGTAAGGGTAATGTAGAAGCTGATGCACTGAGTAGGACGACTCAGACGTAGGCAGTGCAGAAGGCTAGTGGTGAGTGAATGCATATGGCTTTGTTCTCTGATATGCATTTGGAGGTGCACGATAGTCAGGGGAAAACCTATATTTATTCCTTAGCTGTAACTTATACCCTCCTCGATAGAGTGTGCATGATACAGCTATCAGATTCAGAAGGCCTAGTTATAATGGATTCAGTGGAAAGTGAGGACCCTCCTCCTGGATGGATGATCAGCGATGATGAGGTACTACGTGTCCATGGATGAATATGGGTTCTAGGGGATATACACAAGGAAATGATGTGGGTGTTTCATGCTTCATCTTGGGCAGTGCATCCCAGAGTTACCAAAATGTACCGTGACTTGAGATGTCAATATTGGTGGCTGGATATGAAATGGGAATTAGCTAGTTATGTTACGAGATATTACACCTATAAGCATGTGAATTTGGAGAATCAAAGGTTAACCAGACTATTACCGCAGTTACCCATTCTGGAGTGGAAATGGGATGATGTTGCGATAGACCTCGTGACTGGGTTTCCATGGTCACCTCATGGTAGTGATGTCATGTGGGATGTTGTGGATATTCTTAAGAAGTTATCCCACGATTTGTCGACCAATGAGACATTCAGTGTTTACGAGCTCAGGAAGTTGTATATCTGAGATGTAGTATGCCTTCATGGGTTCTCGTGTTCTATCGTTTCAGATATGGACACCTACTTTACGTCTCTTTTTTTGTAGAGTTTGCAGAGGGAACTGGGTACATAGGTGATTCTGATAACAGTGTACCACCCTCATATCAATGGCCAGTCAGAGAGTACGATACTTGTGCTTGATGACAAGATGTGTGCATGCGTCATAGACATTGGGGGCTCTTGGGAGAATCACATAATCCTGGATGAGTTTGACTATAATAATAGTTTTTAGGAAACAATTGAGATATAATCATACGAGGAATTATATGGTAGGCCATGTCGATCACCTTTGTGCTGGTTGGAGGAAGGTGAGACATCATTACTGGGACCACGTCTCGTGTAGGAGAATTTTGAGCAAGTCCAGTTGATTCAGAAGTGGATTTCTACTACACAGTCTCGTCAAAAATATTACGTTGATCACCGAAGATGACTCTTGTAGTTCATGGTAGGGGATCATGTTTTCTTAAATGTTTCGTCGAGGATGGGACACAAGAAGATTAGGAGACATGGTATACTTTCATAGTGGTATGTGGGGCTGTTTGAAATTTTGGAGAGAGTCGGGTCTGTTTCCTACCGGTTGTAGTTACCTAAGCGGTACAGGTCCATTCATAACGTCTTCCAATTATCTAAGTAGATCTGTTATCACTCGGACCCATCTCACGTATTTAATCCTAATTAGGTTGAGCTTCATGTCAATACATCCTTTGAGGAGAATCCGACTCATATTGTTTATAGGAGAACAATGTTTCTCTGAGGTTGGTCATTTTGTCTCATTCAGGTTCTATGGCAGCATGTCTGAGTGCATTATGAAACCTGGGAGTGGGAGACCGACGTAGGTGCTCAGTGGCCAGAGTTGTTCACAGCTATATCTTTATCTCCGTTTGAAGGGAAATTTGGGATGAATTGTTTTAATGGGAGATGTTTGTAAGAACCCGGTTTTATTTTTGAGTTGCGTGTTTGTTCTTTTCCCTTTTCCATAAGTTTTTTTATAAAATAAGGAAAATGGGGAAAATCCAAAAAAATTGTGGGTACATGTCATGTACTTTTCTATATGTCATGTACTTTGGCCATGTGGGATGAGTACACGGGGCATGTAGGCCTGTCAGTGATGAAATTTGTAAAAAACATATACATGTCATGCAATAGGTATTTACATGCCGTGTAATTAGTCAGCAGGTGAACAGTAAGGCGGCAAAGGCACCTGCCAGCTGAATGATAGTACATGCTATGTATTCAGGAATACACGCAGTGTAGTCATGTCGACATATGAACAGTGCCACGGTGGAATGAACTGCCAGAGGAACGGTTTAAAAAAAATGAAAAGTACACGCGGTGTACTTGAGAGTACACATTGTGTAGTTTGTTTTTTTCACTTAAAATGGGCAGTAGCCTCCTCATTTGATATAGGAGTCTTTGAGTTCGTTTAGGAGCTGCGGAGGACGATAGAACCATGGAGGATCACCTGATCGCACACCAGAAATCTGATTCTGCCTCTATTGATCACATTGGAATCGTACGGGTATGCCCTCCCCTCTCCTAGCACTGTTCAGACCAATTATTTCATGAGAGAAAGTTATTCAATTATGAATGAGTGATCGCTTATCCTAGATATACATCATTATTGGATGATTCGGGAGGCATCATTCATTTATTCCGATCAGAGAAGATCGAGGTTGGTGGTTTGGGGTTTATTTCCAACTATTAAGTTGAATTTGTGTACTGTTGTGTAACGAACCCATTCCTGGGGTGTCGTATGGTTGTGGACTTTACTGAAAGTTATGTAGAATTGCATAGATAATCCTTTGATAAGTTAAAACTGCTATTTAGAATCGCTTCATGGATCCAGGACCACCCCGAGGGTGCGTTCCTCTATTTAGTAGTTTGGACAGGATTCCTGTGGGTATACTATGAATTTTATCAAGCTTTTAATTGACTTGAGAGAAATTGTATATAATTTCTTTATTATATGTTTGGCTCGGACCAGTTACTTGCATAGCCTGAGGGAAGTGTTTGTTTAGCCTATGGGAAACTCTTATTATGCCCATGGGCAGTAGACTCTATGATTGAGGGTGACACCTCCTAAGCCTATGGGAAATATTCGATATGCCTATGGGCAGACACCTGTGGGTTTCGATTCTGATTACCTGAGGGTAAGGATTGTATGTCTGTGGATAGAGTTATTTAAAATATTCAATGAGTTGATATTCTATGTTGTACCTACCAAGCTGAAGCACAATCTTGGAGGTGATAAGTAATCAATAAAATGGTAATGAAACTGTAAATGATTGTTACTTTGAGAATTTACTAGTTTATTGCATTTACTTTTTCACACTGTTGTTGCAATCTTTCACTGAAAGATGGGAAATGGCCTTTGGTTGGTGCCTACCAGGATTTATTTCTCACACCCTGTATGGGTCGTGTCATCATCCCAAACAGACTATATTGCAGTAACCGTTAACAAGGGAAAGGGTCCCTATACAGGTACATGATTGTAGGAGAGGAAGAGGAAAGCATGTGACAAAGCATAGGATTGTGATACTGCTGTGTTATTTTTACTCTTCTTTGTTTCATTTGGATGTACCTTGTACTTTGAGTCGTATTGCATTGTATTCTAGTGTACAATGTTGTGGCTGCATTAATATAATAGTGACATGTTGCATCCTTATATATATGACTATTGTTTCTCTTTTGTTGTATTTTCCCATTTCAATTGTACATTTTTTACTTCTTCCACTATTGTATCTTATTTATCTTTTCTGTTGTGCTACACGTTGAAAAATGAGGGCATTGTTTCCCCACTATTAGACTTGGGCCCTCGTTTCTTGTCAGCAGCCTCTGACATTTGGGGAAATGCACTTTAATTCATTTGACCAACTGGGTTTGGGGCACCCGTTTTGTGGCTTTCGGATCTGGGATGTTAAAAAATATGAATGACCTGGGATAAAGTAATGGTGACATATATTGAAAGGGCGGTTTCATGTTTTATATATCCTATAAAAGGATTTTCTGGATTACGTGGATTTTCACTCTGATTAGTGTTTTGATCACTTTGATTTCTAGTTTTAGTAATTTTATAGAACCAAAATAAATCCAGTTATGAATACATGAAATGTTAAATGAACATATTGTCCTCCTAAGAAACCATGTGTAATTGAACTTGGATTGAAATAACTCATTTGTATGCTCATAAAAATTTTCATGATTTGAATAATGATTAATGTCATAACTAGGAATCGATGTAAAAACATTATGTTGAGTCCTTCATGAAGAAAGTAACACAATAATTATTCGGCCCACTATTCCACAAGTCACTATTTAATGGACTGGAAATATTTATTGGATATTTTCCATTCACTAGATATTAGAGCATGAAAAATTCATTTCAGATGTCGAACATTTGGAAGGAGAAACAAATCATTGGAGGAATATTATTAATAATTCATGTAAAGACGATGTACCTAACATCATTGAATGGGAAAAATATTATAGGATATTCTTTTGTATTTGCCTTCCCTTAATTCTTTGAACACGGATGGAGAAATATATTCTCAATATTAGAAGGAATTATGATGAAATTATTGAAACAAATGAATCATTTCGTACAGGACACAGATGTATTGATATTGTATTATTAATTAGTCAATAAATAATTATTCAACAATTTTATATTATCTGGATACCAATATCACAAAATTCATTGTCTATAATATACATTTATAACAGTGAGAATTTCATTTGATGTTCAGTAATGGTTGAAATATAAATTGAAAATTGCAACCACTCCAATAATTTTTCAAAGAAAATGAACATTTAATCTAATGAGGACACGAATAAATCAGTCGGGGAAATGAAATTAAAGTCAGATCAATGAAAAAAAATGGGTGGTGAAAAAAATTAGAGGAATTATTAAAAATAAAAATAGGGAGTTATAGTGGTGAGAACAATGGCCATTTTGAAAAATAATGGATTTATGATGTTAGGAGTCCAATTAATGAAATGTAAGGAGTGAAAGATAAGTAGAATTCACAAACCACACTCTTGTGTTTCCTGTGAAATGATTTTATAAATTTTCAAATTAAATCCCCTAATCCAAAAGAAAATTTTGATTGAAAATACACAACCAATTATGAAATAAGATAAAATTTAAATATTTTTCTTTCATAAAAGATATAATAAATTATTATTATAAAGGAACACATACAATTTCGTCATTATTTTTGAATATAATATATTATTTTATATGAATTATAAATATGAAAATTATATTATTCTTGTTTTAGTTAAATATCATATAATTATATTCATCTACATTGAATTAAAAATAATTAAATGGCATTCAATATTATATTATTTAATCATTGAACCATTGCTTAAAATATATTTTTTTCGGAATATAAGAAGTTATATAGAAATATTTGGTGAATTTACATTTTTCCCTGTTTATAAAACCATATAATTTTAAAATATTATTTATTGAATAAATAATGGGAATATGAGTTTATGTTAGATTATATGTTAAAATTAATTAAACCTAACCTTAGGATTTTGGTTGTGGGAGTTTATCAATAATAAGTGATGTTGCCCAGTCAAAAATCAAGCATCATATAGAGGAGAGGGGTGAATCAATGATATTTATTATTTAGTGATTACATTCTTCTAAAAAAACCATTTCCTCTTTTTAATGATATATTCCCATGCTGATCACAATTCAAACAAACAATCATAATAAAATAGTAAAATATAAGGTTCTCATCTCATGAAGAGAAGCTGCATCCATAGTATGGTTTGGAAACAATCTACTACCAATCCATCCATGAGATACTATTCCTTTTTACGAAATCTCGTGAGTATGATATTCCCATACACTCGTGTATAATTCAAAAACAATCCAATAATTTTTTTTCTTATTCTAGAACAAAATTATGCAAAGCAATGTTACGGTGCTTCACGGTCAACGTTCACGATTTTTATCTTTAAACACAATTCTTCTCTTTAAAACTGAGAAGATGTTAGGAACAACTATCAGTCCTTTTGAAACTATCTAGCATCCTCTACTAACTGCTGATATCCTCAATAAACAGAGTTTCACCGCACAACGTGAGTGATGGGTAGACTAATCATTAATCTACGAACAATATCTGCTCTAGGTGTATAAAATTCCTCATGAAACACCTTTCAAAAGAAAAACATTTTCTTTTTGGGATAGAGATCCCCACAAACATCTTCCATGAAGTATCCTCAAAAACTACCTCTTTCTTAGAAATCATTCCTTTGCTATCTCTTCTCCTTCGCAGACTCATCCTTCATGAACAACTTCATCCTTCCATAAATTCTTCCAACAGTGTTGATCTCTTCTTATAAATCTCAAACCAAACAATGGGATTATGTTTTTTTATATAGAAAAATAAATATCCAAATACAACTAACACAATTTTATAGAAAATATTATTTTTGAAATCCTTCATCACGAACATTGCTATGTGTTACACATAGAATTTTAACCCATTCCGCAGGGTAGCTGATTCCCTTGAAAAATTAATCACTACCTCTCAGACAAAAAATCATTTATTGCAAACATTAGGCCTCATATGAATTTTGATTTTCTCACAAAATATTTTTTTCATCGTGGTCCACGTAGTGTGCTTTACCATCTATATAGGAATATTATGTGGATATAAAACATTATCTATTTTCATCCTAAAATATTCATACCACCTATTTGAACCCTAAAATGTTCTTTATACTCAAAAAATGTAATACTATGAGGAAATACTTCTTTCTTCAAAGAACAAACTCCTTGTTTTGAAGCCAATTTTTTTGATAAACATTGGGAATGTACACCATAATAAATATATTATTCAGAAACACAATCCAAACTATTTTTCTGTCATTTCTTTAATCCCAAACTATGTTTTCATGATATATTTCATTCGATCGATCATAATTAGAAACAACTGATTTACCAAGGAATGAAATACTATATCCATATCTTCCACTAAAATATTTATTTACAATCAAACATGAATATTATTGGAAACACCTTTTCTTCCCCCTTCCTTCTTAAAGATAGTATCACATGTTCTCCAAAAAATTTATGATATTCATTAATTATATAACATAAAATAATATTCATACTAGTCAAGACATTTACCAAATTAATTGACTTAACATTTTTTTGGAAAAAAAGACAAAAATCGTAAAAATACAGACATCTCTCACTTATGAAAACCTTATCTATCCAACATAGTCCCAACAACCTCCGCCTTTGGGAGATTTTAAAAATAGATTCATAAATCATTGAACATTGTTATCTCAATCTGAGGATAACATATATACAATTCCAATCATACGTGTCATAAACTTTTTTAGGAAACATAAAATTTTGGAAAAAATATAAATGATGTTCAAAAGTAGTGACTATGAATCATTTTCATCTTTATTCCCTATCCATTCAACCTTATCACTGTCAACTTGTTCATCATTCTGGGAACAAATTTTTTTTTCATACAATGATTCCAACAAAAAGTTCGAACTGTTCAAACACAGAAATTTAGGATTGACATTATAGCCACAACTCCCCCTTTATGCATGGATCCATAAAGATAGATATATAAAACGATTCTCCCCCATGACAAAACAATCCCAATGTAATAAGAGAGGGGGGATATATAAATGTACCTCAACCAAGATGACAAATTTTTTTGACTCGAATGTTTAAAAAAAAATTATAAAATGGTTCTTTTTGTAATAGTTTATCATATATGATAGCAAATTGTTCTGATGTGGGAATATACTCCATCCCCAAAACATTATTTTCCAAAATCTCTTCATTGAAGTGTAAATTTATGTCAATTTGTTTTGAATGAGAATTTTCTACCAAATTCAGTATAAAATTGTTTGAACATTGATTATCACATCCCACGAGAAAGGGTAACATTAATTTAATAGGTAAGTCTTTCAACTATATTTTAAACAATATATGCCAGTAGTAGAATGAGTGGAGATGACATAATATGCTACAATTATTCTATGAGATTCGAAATTCAGTTTAATTATATTCCAACTAAAAAATACCGAAGAAAGAGAACTCCACTGTATGTGGATCACTTATCATCAACATTTCACACCCAATCATAATTTTAATGCCCAAACTATTCAATCCATTTTGAGATTACATTCCTTATCCCATGTTTTTTTGTTCTACTCATATATCATAGAAATGTTTTTCTAGAAATTATGTTCAATAATTTTTTTGGACAAAAAATTCAATACCAAAAGGTAACATCATTAACAATGATATGTCTTATATCAATCAGATATAAAATACTTCCCATCATCTTTTGATACTTTCATTATCACTATAATTTTCTTTACCATCATTAGAAAACTTGATTCCCATAGAAACCAGTGTGGAAACTAATTTTCAATTTTTATCCCGAACATCTTAGGATGTTCAATAACATTCTTTTCATGAGAAATAAAAATTTGAATATTCATTTCCATATTTTTGACCTATGAAGGTTTATAATTTCTCCAAATAAGGACATCTAAAACATATTTTTTATCTCATCAGAAAATCATTCATTGGATCCTTCATTATTATCATAAAATATAATGTAATAATGATAAACAATTAAAAATGGAGAAAACTCCTTACATTGATTGATATAGATTTTTCAATCAACTCATCCATTCATAAAGCTCGTATTCTTAAAGAATGTATCCAATTTAGAATATCATCCAATCTGATATTGTTTTATCCCATAAAACAATTTTTTAACCTCCAAACTTGCTTTTCATCAATCACGAAACCAATGACACATGGGTTTTCAATGTATGCATCCTCATCAGGGTCCCCAATTAGAAATCTTGACTTCACATCCATTTGAAAAATATTTTAAAATTGTTCTTCTTTAATAGAATGAAATATTTTTATTGACTATAACCTTGGCACTAGAACACATGTATCATCAAAATAAATACCTAAAAAGTAAATGTAACCATTGTAGACTAATATTTCAATGTACTTTATCACTTCACCATCATCATTATGCTTGTTCTAATAACCCATTTTTTCCGATAAATTGATTATTAAACATATTTTGTATGAGTTCCCATGTACAATTCTTCCCTATTTGATCGTGTTTCACATTCATATCCTAAACTAATTTTGGATTCTCCCAAGATTCATTCACATTATTCTACTCGAATTTTGAATGTAAATAAGTCTTTGTAACAACATTTGAAAATATTATTGTATGAATTGTTATATGTTAATCACCAAAAATAATCTGATCCACCAATTACTTTCTTGAGTGGGATGTGTTATTTATTTTTCCCTTGTGTCTTTTGAAATAGACGAGTCATATTATTTTTTATGAGTAGTAATTCCAATATCGGTAGATTTATCATAATTGTTAACAAAACATTCTTCATCGTGATCAAATTCTATATAAACACGATTATACAATTCATCCTCATTATTTTCTACTATATTCACATCTAAAAAATAAAAAAATTGACATTCCTCTATTTGAAAGCATCATTATAATATTCCTTCTAGAGTATTTTTATGATAAATTATAGCTTCACCTCATCTATAATGATTCCATGGTTTCTATATTTCCTTTTTATAATACATGGAATCCAAGAAAATCCTATGTGTTTCAAACGATTAGTTTTTCATAAAACATTGCATATGGATTGTCACCTTATAATGGTCTATAGAATTATAAATTTTTTAAATATACGATTGTAATCATTTATTTTCTCAATTAATATTCATAAAGACCGTATTAATGTAAAATTGTTCCCCCCATTTTCAACAATCAACAATTACTATTTTTTCGAAACCCATAATTCTGAGGTGTGTATAATGAAATAATCACAAGGATAATTCAATGATTCGTACTATAATTTTAAGATTCTTCACAATTATACTCACCATTAAAATCTGTTCTTATCTTTTTCATTACATATTAATATTTTGCCTTGAATATCCTCTAGAAACTCTTAATAAAATTCAGTGCATCTGACTTATGATTCACATATATAACAAAATTAATGTGTGTAATGTCAACATTTAATGTGGTGAAGTACATAACTCCATTTTTTTATTGTTTTATCGTTGGACCAAATATATCAAAATGAATATGCTCCAGGTTTAGTTTTAATTATATGTCAATTTTCTTATGCATATATTTATCAGCATTCGTTTTTGAAAAATTGGTCACCACCAAATTCATCTACTTGATATATCAAGAAAACATTAAACACAATCTAAATTTGATAAAATTATATTTTTTCATTAACACAGGTTTCCCATCATTTTTTTGTCATAAATGTTTTTCTTCGACAATACCCATTTAAAAAGAGTTTTGTTTTCATGAAACAATGAATAAGTTTCTCATTGTTTTTTGGCCCCATTTAAACAACTTTACATACTATTAACATTTTAAAAAATAAATCTTTAATAAATATAACATGGTTAATCTCATAATGGTGTGGTGATACAATCATTATGTTGTTTTTACAACATAAACATTAAATTTTTTCAATTATTTTGTATTTTGTTTTTAAATTGTTGATGATCCAGCACCTTTGATTCACATATATTCATAATTTACATATGATTCACTCATTATTTAATATCATTGGAATTATTTATATACATTATATTTCATTTCATATGAAATGAATTCCTACTATAAAGGATAAAAGGTCATTCTCCTTTTGTATCATTCAATGAGATTTCCAAAAAATCCATTTTTGTTCTTCCATTTCATTCATCACTTATATATTATGAGAGTTGTATAGAAAGGTGTGTTGTGCTAGTAACAAAACAAGACAAACCATGGAATGATTTATAGTTTTTTCCCATTTTTCATAGATATTATGTTGTATTTGGATCATATTTTAAACATTCAAACAAACCATCTTTTATTTCTACTAAACATACTTCTCACAATTATTCTTCTAAGAGGATTTAATCACAATAATACCACGTGTTCCATAACTAGTGGAATAGTATTAATTTTTTTTCATACCAACACATATTTTTCATATTTCTAAATTCATCACAAAACATGAAATATTCATAGAATGATTTTTTTCATTTGAATTTTTTTAATTGATTGATGTTGTTAGTATGTATCTATGAAACCTTCTTAGCTGGTTAATGTTAACTATCATTCTTTTTATTTTCAAATGAAACATTCTTCATTAGTAGGTAGTTTCTTCCAGACAATTTTTTTTTATAAAAATATGATTTATCAACATTTTTTTCTTTTTTCCACATGAATAACATTCTGAACAATCTTCTTCTCATACCCAATTTTTACTTTATCCTCAACTTTTAAAGGAAACTTTTTTTGATCCTTCATAGGATCATAATTAAATGAATTTACACAATCCTCTGAAACAATGATTTGGAAATTTTCATCCCTCTTTTTTGAATTAGAATGATTTTATAAAATTTTTCAACTCTTCTAATGTTTTAGTTTAGTATTACTTCCATATGTTCATTGAAATTCATTATTTTTTCTAAAAAAATTGGAATATCACCAATCTATTTTACTACCATGACTCTCTCATAAAAAAATATTTATTTTTTTTGATGAGAAATTTTAATTTATCAGCTTCCTTTATTACTTCTCGTGATTTATTATCATTAACAATCATTCATTAAAATCATCTTATAGATGTGATTGAGGTTGAATTTATTACTCTTTAGAATTAATACTACCAAATACTTCATTATTCTATACGAGAATAAATGTATTGTCTCTATCTTTTCCCAGAAAATATTTTTTGGATTCAACTTCACGATCTCATTTATCTTCATCTTTAGACAAAAATATTCTTTTATTATATTCGATGATATTTATCTATATTCCTTTGGTAATATATTTATCATTCAAACATGTGTTTATCAATGTCCTTTTAATCCTTGTTTCCCCACCATCATTATATTCTTCTTTCTTTCTTTGTGGGAAATTAGCCACAAATTTCCCAATGACTCCACATTCAAAACCCATCCTGGGATAATTCCCTTTATATATAACTATAACTATTCTAACATTATTAGAAGACAAAGATAATATTTCATAAATAATTTTACATATATCATTTTCAATGATAGATTCAGAAACTTAATTTACCTCTAAATCCATTATAGACTATTCTTTGGAGGCACCATTTACAAAAATTTATCTATCATGGTTTTTTTGTTCATAATTTTATACCTTATCATTTCATAAGTGACGATATTTCTATGGAAGTAATCCGAAAATATTTTTTCTAGGTCTCTATATAATCCCCCAACCCTAGTTACCTAGATTCAATGCATTATTACATAACATTGGTATGATCCCAATAGATCATGTCCCGAATGACCGACCAGTTTAGTGGCCTTGGATGTACTTGATACACTCATAAGTTTTACCTTACATTATTAAATGAAAAACTAACATTGTGTCTCCTTTATACACAATAATATCCCTTATCCAGTCCCTAAAGGTCAGTCATAATAAACTTCTTCACATTCTAGGTAAAATAAAACATAAGAATGGGGTGACCTTAGATTCATAGTAAGGATAACAATATTATGGAAACTATCATAAATAAGACTAATAATTTAAGGAAATGTATAATACTAAAACAATATACATTTTAAACATTAAATTAAGAATAATAGAGATATATACAAATCAAATAATTCAATTTACTGATTCATATGGACATTCTACTAGTCGAATAATCACATGTAATATCAATTGCAGGTCTCGTAATGATGGAATTGATAATGTCAGACATCATAACAATATAGTCATGGTCTTGTGCCATGAATATAAATAAAAATATTGTAAAGGCCTTGGGCTAGATATTTTTTGTCTCATGAGTCCTATCTATGCCTCAAGGGGTTAGAGCAGGCCCCACCAATCACATAATATGTCCAATAAATGTCTCATATGAAAACGGTGAAACATAACATAAACATCAGTATTAAACTAACTTATGAAATGATAATACCATAACCATAAAATCTGACTAAAATTGAATAGCACATACATAGACACACATAACATAAAACTATAAAAAATATTGAATATTGTATTATTATAAATCAACATCAATTGAACATAATATACAATAATAGTTGTTAACATTTATGAAATCAATACAAAAAAATTAGAGTGAAATTTCTATTTACAATTTTAAATAATTTAAAAGTTGCATAATTATAAAAGAAAATATTTATTTTGAAAATATCCTTATAAAATTATATGAGATGATTTGACGATGTTGTAATGGTAGAAAGTAGACAACACGCCATAAAATTTTAAAAATTATTATTTCCTAAATCTGTCGAAATGGTCATAATATACCTTGTTTGGAAAAAGACGGAACGATTCATTCTGAAACATTTTATAAAATTTAAAACTGGGATATAAGTGACTTTGACATATATTCTAGGAAATAGTAAAAATATTTTGAAATACAGTTTTATGAAACATGGATGTGAATGATAAATAAATCCCACTAGTTACTTACATATAATGAACCTTGGATAATATGGTGATTGTTAAATTAACCCTTACCGTGTACTTTTCCTTAGACTAGGATACGTTAACATTCTATATAATTGTTATATCATGGTTATTAACTTATGAAATAAAAACATATATAAATTGGATATTAAATATGATTCTCAAATATTTATTTGGTAATAGTATTTCACTAGTATCATTGTTTCATCTGACAAATGATTTATTTTCCTTTTTATTGTTTTGATACATAAGTCATGTTTTTTATGGATTGTATGTATTTGATTCAAATACAGAATGATATTAAGTTTTCAATCATTATTTTTAGTCATCAAATGAAAATTATTCTTGAATATTAACAACAGGGAATGAATTCTCATTGTGTCGTGAAGAGGTTATATCGTAAGTATGCATGAGCAACAATGGAATTCTATTGATGGTGAAATCATATGTAATTGGATGGTATATAACATATAAATAATAATTATCATGTTATATTTATTATTTACACCAATTATACAATTAAATATTCATACCGAAATAATGATGTGTTGAATAACAAACTACACTACGGCGTGGAGACGGTAAGATGTATGTACGTATGTATGGTGACATTTTCATTCATATGAAGGATAGAATAATGAATATGGTAGTACCATATTTATAATAAAATCTCAGTATGTATAAGGTACCATATTTGTTAATTTATTATGGAAACAACAATGAAAGTTGATGTATATGAAGAAAATAACTTTCAAAGAGGTGATGAAATTATTATCTATTCATTGGGTGCCTTCATTTCATTTGAACAATAGGGCTCCATAGGTTGCTTTTTGGATCAATGTGATTCCACTAGGTTGAAGTGAGAGTTTTTGGGAGGATATTTGAGAAGGTTTTGGAAGATACAAATAGCTTTGGAGGTGTGAATTTTAGAGAAGGGGAAGTACCCTTTTATAAGAGAGGTGAGGGTCACTTTCAGAAAAAATTGATATTTAATTTATTGTAAAATTTTATTCAGATTCTAATAGAAAAAAATGGATTTATTCAAAAAATACGGTTGGTATGTGTCAAAATATTCTCATCTAATAGTTTTTAAAAAAATTTACTTCACCATATGAACCTTTTATTTTTTATTGAACTCTTAGTCAAATTGTTTATCTTTTACAACGGCTTCATGAATTTTTTTACTACAATGTTAATATAATTAATATAAAATGACAATCGAACTATAATTTGTTTACTAATGACATATCTATAATTATCTATGTCATATGGATGAATCTTAGATTTTTTAAATATTATATCATATAATAAAATAGAAATTTTTTAAAAACTCATTTATGTCAATTTTGACACTATTTAGTATATGTTTTTATTTTAAAGTCAGAAAACATGATTACATAGAAAAAAATTTATTCAATTGACCCTAACAGGTAATATTACCCTATAAAATTAGTTTATGTCATCCAAAGTTGCAATTTAAATTTATTTTAACATTTACAATATCAGTTATTTTAATATTTCACTAATAAAGTAGTTAGACCATTATAATTACTTCATAAATAAATTTAATTATTTAATGTATGAAAATAATAATTAAAATTCCATGATGTATGAAATATCATTAGATTTATAATGAATATTTATGGTCGAATTTACCTTATGTATAACACTATATTATCAAATTACAATTTAACACTTCTAACACTTCTTTATATAAAATATAATAAATGTCCTAATCTAAGCCAAATGGATCAAAAAACATCAATGTTTTCCCCTAAGGATAATTTTGGTCAAAAAAATTACCCAATATAATTAGAACATGTGTTGGGGTAATTATAAATTATTATAATAATAATTTTCCCTTTAATTACCCTATTTACTTATAATTGTGGTAAATAAAATTCAAAAGTTACCATTCACTATAAATTATTTTCATCCTATTGTACCAAATTTTACTTTTTGATTACAACCATGACTATCAGATTTTGGAATCCAATTCATAGAAGTGGTAAAATTAAATTTTATGAAAATTTGAAAAATGCTCCCAGAGGATGTGTAAAATATGTTAAAAAGTTAAATAAAAATTTATATATTTATTCTTATAATAAATTGACTCTAATGAATTAAATTGGACTAATATAGGTACTACATATCTATTTTGACTTCAAAATAAATTTAAATTAAACAAAAAAATTAAATAAAAAATCAGTTTAAAACAATATTGTAGTGTTTTTATTCTATTCATAAAAAATTAATGACTTTAAATAATTACCCAAAATTAAACCTAAGACAATTTAGATATTCTGAATAAAAAACAATGCCCATCTTAAAAAAATTATTATTTTTTAATGTCAGTATTACTATTCATAACAACATTTTAAATGACTAATTTCATTGGTCGTGGTGTGCTAGAAGTCAGAGCTGTGTACAACACAATCTATTTTAATATTTTAGGATAAGAATATAGTGTATTCATGGGGTGTTACATTATTCCTCCTTAAATTAATATTTCCCTTTAAATTTCTAGAATATTACTATATACAATGATTCAGGTGGTTCTTCATCATAAGTTCCCCAGTTTACCATGTTGCATCTTCCATTTTATGGTTCTTTCAAAGGAAATTTACAAGACAACTTGTCCGGTTTCTCAACATTTATTATCTAGTATCAATAATAATGATAGTATCTTCAAAATAATAAAGACCGGGATCCAGTTGTACTTCCTCAAAGGTGAGTACATGAGTTGGTTCATGCATGTATTTTTTCAACAGTGATTTTGGAGCACATCATGACCATTGGAGAGACATGGATGCATTCAATAATGGTAAAATACAACTCAAATTAGTTTTAGAATTTCAAAAGGTCAGATGCACCGGGGAATTAATTTACCCTTCTTACTGAATCGTATATTAACACTTCAGGGAGATAATTTGAATAAAACATCATCACATACTTGAAATTTCAAATCCTTCCTTCGGTAATCGATATATATCTTTTTCTTAATTTGAGAAACATAGATGTGGGTTTGGATAATATTCAACATTTCCATTGTTTCCTCAACAAGTTCTAGGCCTACGAGTTTTCTTTCATCAACATCATTCCAAAAAGTTGTTATGTGTCTTATATTTTTATATAACACATCATACGGTGGCATATGATAACTAGAATGGAAAATATAATTATGGAATATTTTACAAGAGGTAAATACTAATCATACATACCTTGACTGTTAAGTGGGAAAGATCTCAACAGGTCTTCTAAGGTTCGAATATGATTTTTTTATTGTCCATCATTTTGACAGAGGTAGGTAGTGCTGAAACGATGTTTAGTATCTTGGTATTTCTTAAGAATTTTCTAGAATCTAGATGTAAAACTGGGATCATGATTAGAAACAGTCGATAGGGGTACACTATGAAGTCATACAACTTCATTAATATATAGTCTTCCTAAACATTCAATTGGTAAATAATCACATATAGTATGAAAATGTGGTAACACTTTAAGAAGATCGACAATAAACCATATTGCATGATTCTATCTAGGAGTCTTTGGTAGCCCCATGACAATGTCCATCATAATATCATCTCATTTTCACTCATTTATGGGAATAAGTTTCATGACTCATCTAGTATATTGCCTTCAATACTTCACCTATTGAAAAACCAAACATATTGACACATAATAAACAATATCCCTCTTTATGTTGTCCCACTCAAAATGATCCTTCAAATCTCTATTCATCTTACTTCTACCAGGGTGTCTAGAGAAATTATAGCTATGAGAATAATCCAATAATTCATTTTTTAGATCATGTGTATCGGGAACACAAAGCATCTTCCCAAATTTCAAAATTCCATCTTCACATGTGATGTAAATAAATCTTCCATTGTTAACATCATTAATTTAATTTGGAAACACCTCATCACTCTGAGAACTTTTTTTCATTTCATGTAATGATGGTTTGGAATCTATTTGAAAAGTATAATTGTTTCAACTTCAATGATTATTCCGATATCCATATTTACTAGAACCATTAACTTGGGATCCCATTCAACTCTTATATTATTTATAACTCCATGATCCTTTCAACTCAAAGCATATACCACATTATTTTCCTTCCTCGGGTGGTAGTGTACTGTGAATTAATAATCATTGAGATATTCAAGCCATCAACATTGCCTCGTGTTTATTTTTTTCTATGTGAAAATATACTTCAAACACTTGTGTTCTGTATATATCTCACAATTTTCATCCAATTGAAAGGGTATTTCTATCTTCAGAGAAATGATTACAGCTACTAACTCAATATCATGAGTTGGATGGTTTTTTCATTATCTTTAGCTATCGTTATGCATAAGAAATAACTCTATCACTCGTCATAAGGACACAACCAAGTCATTTCATTGAAGAATCACTATAAATTATAATCCCATCATTCCCCAATGTTAGAGTCAAGATGGTATCATTGACTAATATTATTTTGAATTATTCATAACATTATTGTCACTCTTTTCTCCACACAAATTTAACCCCTTTACATGTGATCTTGGATAATGGGTTAGTGAATCGGGATGAATTCTAGACAATACACCGATTGTAACCATTTAATACAATAAAACGGTGTACCTTAGTTATAATTATAGGTTTTTTCCATTGATGTATTTCCCTTTTCCTTGAAAAATCAACATATATTCCATCTTTATAGACACTATGGCCAAAAGAAGATATCTCCTGAATCTAGAATTCACATTTTCTAAACATCCAATTTCATTCAATTCAACTATGATTTTCCAGAATTGTGCACATGTGACTTTCATGATCATCATAGAATTTGTATTATACCAAGATATCATCAATAAATGCCACTATAATGTCATTGGGATAATCCTTGAAAACACTATTCATTAGATACATGCAAATAGAGGGTGAATTAGTCTATCCAAAAGGAGCTACTATAAACTTATAATGCCCGTATCTATTTGTAAATGTTGTCTATTGAATGTCTTCCTTCTTCACACACAACTGATGATATCCAGTTCGAATGCCAATCTTCGAAAATATTTATCTCCAAGAAGTTGATAAAATAAATCATCAATGGGAGGTATGCGATACTTATTCTTTAATATTATAGCATTTTTCTCCACATACTCAATGTACAACCCTGATGATCCATCTTTTTCTTAACAAATATAATAGGGGATTCCCATTTAGAAACATAAGGTAGAATACATCCTTTATTACAAAATTCTTCTATTTTTTTCTTGATTTCCATTCATTACACCATGAACATTATATAATGGTTCTTCCATATGGGTCTTGAACCAATAATTAAGTCAATGGGAACTCAATTTCTCATTTTGGATGATGTACATGTAAATCTTCTAGATACACATGAACATATTCTTTCAGAATAGGTACATATTTTATTTGAACATTCCATTCATCATGAAGATTTCTTTCACTCCCTTCCTCAACAATCATTGATTTTATTAGAGCTATTGGGGGTGGATATATATGAAAATTAGATGGTGATGATCCCACTTTAAAGATGTGGAATTCCGTATCATCATCCAAAAACGTAACTTCCAACATCTTGCAATAAATTCTCATAGTATGGTCTTAAAGTGATTCCATAATGAGGATTATATCAAATTCAATCATGGGTATGACCATACGATCAGATGATAAATCGTGTTGATATGCCATAATGGAAAATGATTGAAAATTATTTGTTTCTAGGATATTTCTCTTTGGTGTTTTGACTGAAAACTATTTTTTTTATGTTAAATAAGAAATATCTAGTTTTTATTGAAAACTTTGAAATTATGAAATATTGTGATGATCCAAAATCAAATAATGCATTGGATAATTTTGAGAAATTGATTAAAGTACCTACCACAACGTAATTAGAAACTTCAAACTCTACCGTTGCGATCTCAAAATCATTACCTTTCTTCCATGGCCATTATTGATGTATTTGTTCATGATGCATTTGAAATTCATTAATATAATTCACCATTTCATTTCAGTTGTGGAATTGAACAACGACATCCTCTTTCTTCCCCTTGAAATCACGAGCATGGTGGCATTTTTCTCCCCCTAGTAACAAACTACCTTCCACTTTAGGCATGTATTAGGTTATTTCATCCCACAATTATTAAAGGACGGAAAGTAAACATTTACATTATTCCCCTTGTTTCATTTCCCATCATCTTTAGTAGATATCTTCTTCTCTAGTTAGACATTAATGTCATAAAACATAGTGAATTATTATTCTATCATGAAAACACATGACAAATTATCTTCATACGATGGGATGTATGGAGAGAATAAAGCTCGTCAGAGAAATGGATTTAACACATCAAAGAATCGATCAGTATTACTTCATGGGTTATGTATATAATCCACAACATTCCTTTATAACATTGTAATATTTGTCTCATACGTTGCGTCGTTCTCATCCTCCTTTTTCCTTAGACTCAAAAATTGCATTTCCATGACTACTCGTTGTTCATGAGGAATGTAATTTTCAATGAAAAGATAATTAAACTCCCTCCATTACATATTTTATATTTCTTTATCATCCATTGTGTTTTTAATTAACAACCACCAATGATATACATATTCTTAGAGGCGAGAATGATCAATGAAAACAATTTCCCTTTCCCAACTCACCAATGCATGAAATATTTTTTATAAGGATCTTATCAATTTCTCATAAAATATTTTTTAGTGCTATAGAATGTGGGTGATTTTTTCCTCATGAAGCGGTCTTACATTGATTATGTGCATTGTCGATTAGGGTGCTCTATACGGTTAAGGTTATTATTCATAACCTGAGAGAGTTCTCCCACTATGGTTATAAACATTTCAACTCCATTTGCATCACCAGCTCCAATATAGTTATCTTGAATTGGAGTGAAATTATAAAATGAATTAAATACTTTGATATGGTTTCTATTCCTACCAGTAGGTGCCATGTCTAAATAATTGAATACACTAGATTATTTTATGAATCAAAATGAAAAATTAAAAAATTAAAAAATACATAACATAAATTGAGTTGTTTATACATATAATTCATAATTATAAAAATTTAATCGTTGGGGAAGCAATTACTCATAAATCCTTCATAATGGATTCTAAAAAAGGTAATTTATCCTAAGAATATCCCCTATGAGTGTCGAAACAGGAGAACAGTTTGGCCTGTTGTCATTTACTAGGTTACCTCGTGTCCATCCCGAAACTCCTGGTCAGAATTTTTACTCCTGTGTACATCTATTTTAGAAGCACATCCACTTATAGTATTCATACAGGGATGTATTGTTTGGAAAACCAACATAATACCTACCTCGACATTTTTTTTAGTTTTTCTTCTATACTAATCATCAAATTCAATCTTTGGGTAATGATCACTGTGTGAATTTTCATATATCTTATTTCTAAGGATTGTACTAATCTTCCTATGATCCCAACTGTATTGATCTGATCCTAGTGACCATGATTCGGTGCATTATTACATAACATTTACAGGATAAAAATAGATCATGTCCTAAATGATTGTTCAGTTTAGTAGCTGTGGATGTTCTATATAAATAAATAAGTTTTTCCTCACCATATAAAATGAAAAAGCAACATTGTTCCTCCTTTGAATTCAATCATATCCCATATCCTATCCCTGTAGGTCAGTCATAATATATTTTTTGCATCTTGTGAAAAATTAAAAATATGAAAGGGTAGAGCTCAGATGCTCTGTAATAAAAACAAAAAAATGGAAACTATCCTAAATAACCACAAACATTCATCATCATAGCATCATAGTCAAGGACACATGTCAATACTATAAATAAAAATATTGTGACGTCCTTAAGCCAAGACACTAGTTTTTTAATAACCCCAACCAACACATCTAGGGGCTATAGCGGGCCCCACCCGTCATATATTATTTCCAATTCATTCCTCATATAAAAAGCGTGAAACATAACAAAATCATTCGTATTAAACTAACATACCAATTGTTAACACATTAACCATAAACCATGAATGACATTCAAATAGAACATCCACAATCAAAGTTATCATAAAACAATCAATACAATATTTAATATTGTATCATAATAAATCAACATCAATGTAACATAAAATCCAATAATAGTTTTCGAGATAGATGAAATCAATACCAAAACTGTTTGAGAGAAATATATCTTTCTACATTTAAAATCATTTAATAGATGCATAATTATAAATTAAAATTTTTATTTTGAAAATATTCATATAATATTTTAGGGGAAGCATTGAAGGTGATATAATGGCAGAAAATAGTGTCCCCCTCTATATACATTAATAAAACATTATTTCCTTAATTTTGTCAAATTGGTTATAATGTACCTGGTTTGTAAAATTATTGAATGAATCCTTTCAAAGCATTTTATAAAAAGTAAAACAAGGGTATAAATGACATTAAACCATATTTTAGGAAATAGTTAAAAAATTAAAATACATTTTTATGAAACACAGATGTGGATGATAAAGTTGTCCTAGTAGATACTTATGTATAAACAACCCCGGATAATAGAGAGATTGTAAAATTTACCATTTGATATTAATTTTCATTAGTCCAGGGTATGTTACCCTATAGTATAATTCTTAAATCATTTTCATTGGATTATAAAAGAACCACATACATAAATATTATATCATATATTATCCTCTAATATTACTTTTTTAATAATATTTACATAGTATCACTATTTCAGTTGTTAACTGATTCATTTTCCATCATATGTTTTTAAATGAATGTCATGTATTTTATCAATATAATGCATTGTATTCATATGAAGATTGATATTATGTTCATAAATGTTATTTTTACTCATCAAATAAAAATTATTTTTAAATGGTTACGATGGGTAATGAAATCTCAT
This sequence comes from Viscum album, assembly GCA_963277665.1. Lineage (NCBI taxonomy): Eukaryota > Viridiplantae > Streptophyta > Magnoliopsida > Santalales > Viscaceae > Viscum > Viscum album. Next base: position 1,509,113,147 of record OY728127.1, on the reverse strand, counting down.
GGCATTGTGGAGTTGATAAGTGGTACCTACGAATGAGAGACAATATCATTCTATTGACGGTGAAATAAAATTTAAATAGATGGTATATTGTATTTAAATAATAATTAAAATATTATATTTAATATTTACACCAATTATACTCATTATTATATCCATCCAAATAACGAAGTGTTGAATAACAAACTACACCATGACATGGAGACGGTAAGTCGTGCATATGCATATATGGTGACAATCTAATTCATAGGATGGATAAAATAATGAATTTGATTATACCAAATTTATAATACCATATCAGTATGTAGAAGTTATTGGATTTATTTTTTTATTATGGACATAAAAAATAATAATGATGTAGAAGAAGAAAAAAACATTGAATGAGGTGATGAAATAATTGCATCTTCTTCAGGAGCTTCCTTATGGTCTAAAAAAAGGGCTCCATAAGTTGGATTTCTGATCAATGTAAGTATTATAGGTTGAATTGAGGGATTTTGGTTGGATAATTGAGAATTTTCTGATCATGATAAATTACTTTGGTGGTGTAAATTTAGGAGAAGGTGAAGTACCCATTTACAAGAGAGGTGAGGGGCACTTTTGGAAACACTTGGAATATGAATTTATCATAAAATAATTTTTGGTTTATAATATCTCAAAATGGATTTATATCAGGGATAATATGGTTATGGGTTAAATTAATCTCATCCAATTGGTTTTAGACATGTTTAGGTCTCACTAATAACATTATCTTTTAGATTTAACTCTTAGTTTTAGAGTATTACTTTTACCGTGTCTTCGTGAATTTTTATACTACATGGTTAATATAGTTAAAATAAAATTCTAAGAGAACCTTGAGTGATTCATTAATGACATATATAACACTACATAAGTCTATTTTCGGAATTTTATATTTTTATGATTATTATATCATTTTATAATATAGTATTTGGTTTAAAAACTCATTTGTGAAATTTTTGATGCTATTTAGTATTTGGTTTTTTGTGAAAGTCATAAAAATTTGAGTACATAGAAACAAAATATATTTAATCGACCATATAATTTTATATTCACCTTGAAAAATCATAGATGAAACAAAGGATTCAATTGACATATATTTTAATATTTATAATATCAATTATTTTAATCTTTAATTAATACGATAATTACTACATCATTATTGTGTCATAAATAAATAAATTTATTTAATGTCTAAAAATTAAAAATAAAATACAATGATGTAGGAAATGTTTTTATATTACTAATGAATATTTATAGTAAAATTTATCTTATTTATTACCCTATATTAAAATTGGTTTTGTAATTAGAATTTGTATTTAGTACTTATAATTGTTCTTTAAATAAGATATAATAGATGTATTAGTATAACACCAATGGATAAAAAATATCATAGTTATGTTATAATGTGGATTTTGGTCTAAAAACACTTATCTAGTTAAATTATGACATGTTTTGGGGTAATTTTATAAAATTATAATATTATTTTTCCCTTTAATTGCCATATTTACTCTTAATTGTGGTAAATAAAAATTAAAAGTTACTATTCAGAAAAAATTATTTTCATCTTATTGAATGAAATTTTTCATACTATTGAAAATTGTATGTATCAGATTTTGGAAGTTCAATTCACATAAGCGATAAAATTACATTTTATTCAAATTTACAAAATGTGCGTAAAATGTGGGTAAAAGACGATCAAAAGTTCAATAAAAATTTTTATATATAATTTTATTATAAAATGACCCCAATGAATTAAATTGGACTAATATAGGTTTTATTTATCTATTTTGACATTAAAATAAATGAAATTGAAAAAATTTATTTATATAAAATTTTGGTTTTAAAGAATCTCGTAGTTTTTTCATTATACATAAAAAATTAAAATATTTCAGAAAAATACCAAAAACTCACCCTAATAATATTTTGATATTCCAAATCCAAAAACGTAGTCCATTTTGAAAAATTAAATTTATGAATTATCATAAATTGGGTATTACTATTCATAACAGCTTTTTAAACGACTAGTTTAGTTGTTCATGGTGTGCTAGTACTCAGAGATATGCACAACACAAGCTATTGTATAATTCAAGGAGATGTGTATTGTGGACGCTTGGGGTGATGCACTTTATATTCCAATTAATGAATCATTATCATCGAACTTATCGTAGTGAATTATTATAATCATTTTATTGACTGTATAATAATCCATATTTTCACAACCACATTTGATAGAGCCAACGGTGCCATTTACCATAGTAATGAATTCCATAATAGATTTAAACACAACAATTTTAAAATATTCATACTTTAGACTTAATATTTTCTGTTTTCTCCTTCTTCTATATTGTATTTCCATTATATATATTTTTAGCATATACTCAATACCTGTTTATGTGGAAACCCCTTTCCCTCTTTTGAACACACTTTCTCAAAGAGATGAGAGTAATTAATATCTTATCTCTTCCATCATTCCCAATAGACTCCATATTTACAGGTGTATGAGGAACATGGTCCTCAATAATAGGAAATCTTTCTATTGTAACTACAAGAACATCATACCCAAGAGACAAAATATAATACGTCATTCTAGATTTCCATATATGATAATTTAATCCATATAATATCAGAATCCACTTACTATTTAACCAATTCAGATTCTTCATTCCATCTTCACTTCAAAACATTAGAAAATAATTTATAAAGGGAACAATTTCTATGATACCAATTGAATTTTACCAATCAGGATTCAAGTATCATTGGGATGTGGTGGGTTGATACAATGATAACATTGTATTTATATTTCTTTACATATGAAACAATCTGCACATCCTTTTAAAAATTTGTTTCCCTATTATACAAAATTCAAACACACGACCATAGGAACACAAAAACAGACAAACTTCACTGCACAAAAATAGTCCCTACATCCATAGTAGGGTTTGTAAGTAATTCATTACCACACAATACACTATGATATAATCCTTTTGTGGAATACAATGATTTGGATATTCTCATACACTAATGTAGCAATATTTAAACAATAAAATAGCATGTGTTTTTATATTGCAAAAATTGATGAAAAATAATGTAATGGTAAATCATTGTCATGTTTAAAAAAATGTGTCTTCAAAAAAACATTCTGTTTCCTATCTATAATCTATAAGGAAATTCCTTTAGTGATTCATGAAATTGTCATGTATCCTTCGCCAAAAACCTATATCTTACATGAACTGAGTTACACTGCATGGTGTGAGTGCTTCGTAGACCACTTCTTCTTCGGTATACTACCTCTACTCTGTTGATTGAAGATGACTTTAGAACACATTTTCTATTTTGTACTTTTTCTTATGTGGTCTATAAAGACTCACAAACTATCCCCATGAACAATATCATTCACAGAAATCATTCCTCAATGAACTCTTCTCCTTCTTTGACTCCTTCTTCACAAACAACTTTAGAATTCTCTAAATTATTTCCAATAAAATGAAATATTCTTATAAAATTAAATAATCTTTATTAATGGGATTTGGTTTTTTATATAAATGAAAATAAATCTACAAAACCCGCGAATGTAATTTTTTCTAATCATTGATGTGAGATAGCCTTCAACATGATATTTTTTGTCATGTCTACATAGTATTTAACCCTTTTGTCCTGGATAGCATTTCTATCCAAAAATAACACAACATTTCATCGTAATATTAAATCCTTCGAAACAAAATTCCTGACTACCATTAATTATGATCATCTCAAGAACTATTTTTCCTAATTGGGTGTGCAATGGGTGCTTCACAGTCTGCATTGGGTGCTTTGTGGTCTTCATGGTATTGTTATATATAAATCTAAATGTTCTAATTCATTTTCATTGTTACTAATACCTCTAATTTAGTCCATGAATTATTTTTCAAATTCGTTGAATAGTGTACTCTTTTGCAGAAATCCACTATTTTCCTCCAAAAAACTCTTGATTTTGAGGCCTAGAAATGTGGAAACAACTATGAAACATCATCCCATTAAAAATTCTCATTCACAACAACATCCATAATATTTTTTGGTAATTGATTTAATCATTAACTATGGTTTCATGATATATTTCATTTGATCGATCTACTTTACCATCATCTGATGTTCCAAGGATTATATTGTAACATCCATGCATTAACACCACATCTTTCACTCAAAAATAAATGAATACAAATGGTATCATTTTTTCCCCATTTATTTCAGAAGGCATTAATCACATGTTCTAAAAAAACCTATGATATTTGTGAAATAATTACTAGAATGTAATCTTCATATTGTTCATGACATTTTCAAAGTGAATTGATTTATCTATTTTTTGCAACAGAATACAACACTCTTAAAAAATAAACATTAAATTCTTGCAAAAACCCATCTTCACAGAATGTGGTCCCAACAATATGAACATTTTTAGAGACATATATTGAAATAAAAACCATTTCTTTTTTATTTTTCTAGTGACAATGTTATTTTTGGAGGAATACCTTTACACATCAAGGGGATATGAAAAAAGGTATTTGTATCCTTTAGGGTTTATAATAATTTTTATGTTATTGTAATATTAGGTACAAATAGATGACCTTACAATGTTTGGGCCCATCGTTTCTATCATATAATATTTATCTCTTGATCTACTTCTCGGAATATATATTAAAAAAGTGGTAATTATTCATGGAGTAACACATAAAATTATATCTTAATGGGATCTTATTCTTACCTCAATTATTTGGGATGTCTTCGTCGTGTTCTATAAAATGATTTCTGATTTAGTATTACAAGAGTGATAATGATTTTGTGAAACAATATTTTTGTTTATCTTGACTACTTTTTAATATTGTCCATTGAGTAATCATATAATAAAAATAAAAATAACAAAGATATTTCTTATCCTCTAATTATATCATGAGATTAATTTATTTCCACTATTTATTTTTCATATGTATAATCATGAGTTCAACGTACACTTTTATGAAAAATTTGTCTTTATATCATTTTAAAAAAACCATTTTTCATCCAATAACATCTTTTATAAAAATATTATAAATTTTTATAGAATTTATCTTATTATTTAATAATATATATTTTACCAAATTATTATTTTTTATTTTTTTGAAATGAATATTCATTTAATTTTTAATTGAAGTCCAATTGGCCTTTTCAAAAAAAATGAGAGTTGACACTTTATTTAAAGTGTACATCCATAATCTAATTTTCACCATCTTGTTTATTATTTTAATTGATCATTTCATAATAATAATAAGTTATTATTTTAAAAGAATGTAATTTTAATATTTTTAATATTATTTATAAAATCAATGTGAAAATAATATTTTTCTATATAATATTATTAAATTTTCCATAAATAGTAATTTATATTTATCAAAATTTATTTTCAAAAAAAAAATATTTTAATAATGTTTTCTGTTTCAAAATGTGTTATTCATTGTGGAAACACTATTTTACTGAATAAAATTTTAATGTAAAATTTCAAACATTTCATCAATGTTAGATGAGATCCTTTGTTGTAACGTATGATTTACATGATATATGTTCCAAGTAAACTATTATTATGAATTTCCACAATGGTTTATGTTCATTAAAACCAAAACAATCATAGGGGTTATACCACGATAAAATGCTATTGAATCATGCTTGTTCATGAATGGGATATTTTATGATAAAATGATGTAATGAATGTAAAAAATGATTCATTTACAATGGTTATTATTTGATGAAATATTTATGAAAAAACATTTCCATTAATGGGATTTAACATAATGAATGTTTTTGACAATTTATTTTCATAGGTTCAGATATGATGAATGTTTTATGATTATGAAAAAAAAATATATATATTTGTAATTTTGACCCAGGTAGGACCTATATATTTATTTTATCAATTTTGTTAATTTGGATAATAATTATTAAATATGATATGTTTGAACTTGAGTACATGTTCACAAATAAATTCATGTATCGAATGACACATTCCCAATTTTATTTATGAACATGATTACATGATCATATTATTATGTATTGATTTGGATTCCATGTCAATATTGTTTTTCATTGACCTAGTTTCCTAAAAAAAATATTTTCCAAGGGTATTATTTCATGTTCATAACAAAATGAGTGAACATTGTTTATATTTATAAATGTTCACAATTTTATTAGCTTATGTGTATGACATAAATCAATTTTTTATTCAATAGTTTAGTTTTCATGGCTTTTGTTAATTTATTCCATTATGATTCTTGTATTATAAACCTCCATGATTTATGCTAGGACTCATGTTTATGATCTATAATACGCATGGTATTGGATTCAGCTTATATTATTATGTTCATATAATTGTACGCTCATGAAGTGTTGATATATGTATTATTAACTTGTAATGAGCATCATATATCAACCATTATTATATTTAGTTTCTATTGATTATGATTATTTTTTTCATTTAGGGTATGTCATATAAGACTAATATGTTGTTTGATCTTTATGGAAGATTTTGACAATTTTCCCTGGGATTTGAATATTGTTTTAGTCTCCAATGACAAAAAATAATCATTCAGAGGTGTGTATTTGTGAAATGTATTTAATGTTCTTAAAAAAATATGTATTATAAGTTTGGTTCACTTCATAACACATTCATTCCATTAAATTTCATACACAATTAAGTAATAACATAAAAATTTATGAATAAAATTCCACCTAAATTAATTAAATGTCTTATGGATATATAAAAAACATATACTCCTTTCGTTTTATCCAATTTGATTTAAATTACCATTAAGTATCATTACTGTTGATAATTTAGCATTTCAACAGTGATCACACATATTACATAACTACTATAAATAGATGGGTTTTAATTAATATTTTTGACACAAACAAAGGAATTGATGGCCTCAACCAGTAAGATCATACCCTATGTAGCCCATTTATCAGAGTTCTTAAGGTAGATAAAAATAATGGGATTTTCTCTATAACAATACCTATCTAAGATCCAAAACCATAAGAATGAGAGACAAAATTAATGGTATATGTTCGTTCTCATCGATTTCATGACTCCAACAATGTTCACAGAATGACAACATGAAAACCCCACTATCACACTACTTACATTGAATGTGTATGCTGCTATAATAAAGGGATATGTATCAAGACCACAAAATTATGATTATATAAATTATATTTGTGTATAATAATTAATAAACATTAATTCTATAATTTTAACATTGTATATTTTTGTAAATGTAAAAATAATATTTATGGATAATATTTTAATTCAATAAAAAAATATATATTGATAAATTAATTTATTTTTGAAATAATTAAAATTTAAATGAATTATTTTTGTTAAATTACAATTATTAAATATAAAAAATGTAAATTTTAATTTTAATAAGAAAAACTCAAATATTTATAAAATTTTTAATATAAAATTATATTTAGTTTTTGAATTTGGATGTCGAAATTATCAAATGATGAATTTTTCATACTTTTTTGAATTTGTCAAATTTTTGGGTAAAAATTAGATATCATAAAAATGTATAATGGGTTTTATGAAATTATAATTACCCAGTAGAGATGTAATAAAAAAATATAAATAGTATATCTGGCCAAATATATGTTTTTCATTTAAAAATGTAATTTTTGGAATATTTGATTAATTTTATAATGTCGTAATAAATCCTCCAAGACATATAAAATATTTTAATATTTTTAAACCATTTCGTTGAATGTGTGAATCACCTTCAAATAAGAATGGGAATTTTTTAAATATATTCTATCATTATCCATATTAAATAATTTATTCGTATCCCCATTTCTATAATACATTTGAAAACCTAAGATATGGTCTTTGGTTTTGAATATTTTATTGTGTAGTTTCAAAAACAGAATAATAATGAGTTCCCCAACCTTTCCTATATAAACCCATCCAAGAACCAATTCCTCTTCACTCAAAAAATTTTAATCATGACAACCCTCTACCTATTACTCCATATAGTCCACTCAAGGGTCTCCAAGCTCCCACAAATCCAACCCCAAGTCTCTGGGATCACAAATCTAAGTAAGGGATATCCCTTTCTCCTTTTTCATCAAGCACCAATTTAATGGAACGCCTTTTAATTTCCATTTCCATGATTTGTGATATGTTATTTCATTACTCCTTACTATACATTTGATTTATACATTATGTGATCTTTGTTTCACTACAACCAATACCCCTATGATCCTGCAATCCCACTTGGTACTATACCACAATTCTATAAGGGATCTTCATCTAAACTCTCTTATAATGCATTACATTGTGAATCATCATTTAATTTAAATTTTCATATTTTGGTATATGTTCATAAATAATATATTTAATATCAATTTGATTTATAAATAATTATTTATTCCTTTCTACTCTCATTAATCCATCCATGATCCATTATACACACTTGTAACCCTGCAAATATTTTTTAAGGGATCATCACCTATATATCTTCCTTTCAATTCAAGAACCTTGTTTGGATTTATTAGTTTATTTTTATATTGGATATATTTTGTTCATTTTATAATCAATTACCTACTTTCCATTTGATGTTATTTCGTTGTGGAATCATTTAACCTCCACCAATTTAGACCCTAACATACGGTGTTACAATGCTGAAATTCTATAATGGATATCACTCTTATCATTTAAATTTCAAACACATAATTTGAATTATGATTATTAAATTAATTTTAATATGATGGGTTATTATGTTCCATGATACTGTCACTTTCCATTTTTTTATAATTTACAGGAGACAACATTCACTATCATCAACCCATTTTATGAATTTACATATAATGAAGTCATGCTGATGAAATTTAACAATGATATTTCAAGAAAAAATCATCTTGTATTGAATACCATAACAATTACATAATCAAGGGTAATAACATTTTTTTAAATATACTTCTTCATTAGGGATTTACTTGTATGTATTCTACATTTTTTTATTGTGTAATATATGATGATATTGACTGAATCCTTGTTATACGATCTATGTAGCATACCTAAGCTTGAGATTGAATGGTTTATGAAGGGTGAAATCTAATAGAGCACCAATGAATTGGATAGTGTATAGTGTAATGAAATGTTATGTGTTTATTGGGTATTTTTTTATTACTTTATTTGTATTATGTTGTGTGTAATGTAGTTTCCACATTTTCATGTTATGATTATCATGATATACAATTCAATTATGTTCATGTTTATGTAATGTTCCACTGATAGGCCTATTATCTGGCTTGTATTGACTTGCTAATGTTATTCCATGTTCATTACCTTTCTAATCATTATATCTCACCCATTTATTAGTTATATCCTCAGGTTATCCCATAAAATTCTATGTACAAAGGAATGATGGTGTCATAAAAAATTAGATTCCAATAAAGATGGTTATTTCATGTTTTATGATGTTATGTAATGTTCCTCTTCCGCAAAGACAATAAACATATTGATCATTTGGGTTATATGAGGTTAATTTTAATTTAATAAATAGTGAATAAATATGAAATAATATGTATGGGTATTATAGTTGGTATTAAGGTATTGATTTTGTTATTTTTGGTATCTGGATTAGAAAACCCAAGTGAAAGCCTTTAGAATATGTCTAAGTATTAGAGAAGAATAAATTAATTTTTGTGATTATATATTATGTTTATTATCCAAAAAATTCATCCCTTTGTAGATATGAAAAATTAGAGGTGGATCAGGTATTCATGTATGTAGAGCCAAAATCAGAAAACACAGCTCTGAGCTAGACTCAAACAAGAACTACTGCACAACAATTGGCCTTGCTGCACTCTTGGTTTGACAATCATGATTGATATTCTTTGTTAAGTACCAAATAGTAGTTCAAATATTTATTAAGTGAAAAAATACCCAATGAATATACGTTTGGATGATGTTACGGATAACATAGACTGAAGCCTATAAATCCATATGTTAAGGAGATAAATGAAATTTATATTTTATACATTTAATTCTATTAGAATACCGTTTAATTTTTAATAGTTTAAAATTAGATATCCCTAAGTCTATATTAAATTACATAGAACCAAAATAAAAAATAGAAAACTTTATTAATATTCCATGGTTCTACGAATTAATTTATACCTTCATAATTTAGTAGAACAATCCAAACACCAGAACAATGAATATAAGTGGGGATATCAGTAGATGTAGGAAACTTGAGAATTATTGCATCATATTAAAATAACTCTTACCATGTCACCATTTTTAGAGTAATCTTCCTAGAGAAAATTTTTATAATTCCCCACGTGGAATTTGAATCAACTCTGGGAATGGATTTTCATTCCCTATATAGAGCCAACATTAATTGTCTTGAGAGAAAAATAACTCTCTGTATGGAGACTCAACCCATGTTTCTATACAATATAAATAAAGATGATAAATCTTATATATAACCATAATACCAAGAATATATATTACTTATATATGAGCATGTGTATATTTCACATATAATTTTGTATAAGGAAGGAACCATCCTCGAAGACATGGCTATTGTGAGGGAATTCAATGATGTGTTTCGGGAGGATTTGTCTGGTCTTCCTCATTGATGTGATATTGAATTCTCGATTGATCATATACATAGGGTGTTTGTAATATAAAATAATATGTTTTTAATGGATATCGTGGATCTTTAGGAGCTAAATAAACAATTACAGGAAAAACTAGATAACAGTTTTATATGCCCAAGTGCTTCACTATGGGGTGAACCAGTCCTATTTGTCAAGAATAAAGATAGGTCGATGCACCATTTCTTGGAATATCATGAGATTGAAAAAATCATTATAAATGAAAAGTATTATTTTCCATGAATTGGGGACTTTTTCGATCATCTACATAGAGGACAATACATCTACATGATGGATCTTCAACTAGGATATTAACATGTAAGGGTGAACAAGGGGGATATCCCCACAAATTTTTTTCGTAAAAGGAATGGGATCTAGAAATTCATAGTAATGCCTTTCGGAATCACTAATGATCCAAAAATATTAATTTACTATATTAATAGAGTCATTATATACTACCATGAAAAATATGTTGTAGTCTTTATAGATTACATTGTAATATAATTTAAAACATGTGGAGGAGTAATAGGAGAATCTAATCAATGTATTAGAGACCTTTTGAAAGGAGAAGCACTATAAAAATTACAAATATTGTTTTTTTATAGTTCAAGGATTTCTCATTAATTGTAAATATCATCACAAAAAATGGTATATTTGTAGATACATTAAATAATTAGAAATTTAGTGCTGGAAGAGGACGACATCGGTGATAGATATCTATATCTTTGTTGGGGGTTACTGGATTTTATCACCGAATTGTGAAATATTTATCACGATTGTCGAGCCCTATTACAATGATAACTAGGATGGGAGAAATGTTTTCATGGAATGATTAATTTGAATAAAGCATAATTTATTTAGAGAATAGGCATATCACTGCCCATGTGCTCACACTACCCATAAGTGGGGAGATTTTTGTAATCTTAAGTAATGAATTGAAGAATGATGTGGATTGTTTGTTGATATAATATTAAAATGTAATTACATATGACTAAATTATGTTGAAAATTCATTTGAAAAACAATCACATGTTTGACCAAGAGTTAGAATCTATGATCATTTCATTGAAAATATAGTGATATTATCCTTTAGGGGAAATTCTTTAATATATACGGATCAAAAAAGTCATAAATAGATGTCACACTGAAATATATAAATATGAACCAAGGAATATGGATAGATCTCATCAAGGATTATTACATCTCAATCAATAAAACCCCCAATTATGTGAACAAGGTGGTAGATGATCTATTTTTAAATGAACCACAAAATCAAATTGATAATAAAAAAGATGATGTAGGATTTATAAGAATGTGGAAACTGTCAGGATATGGATATCCTTAGAGTTCAAAGTTAATGTAGAAGAAATTTTGAGATTTGGATGAAGAATATGTATTCCATCAAATATAGAGTTAAAGAAAGATCATTTGGATGACGCACAAAGATTGATTTTTTTTTATTTAAGCATGAAACAAACAGGTGTATTTAGATTTAACTTAGAAGTATTGGCAGGACAACATGAATAAGGAGATCGTTGAATATATATTAATGATCTTGGTATTTTTACATGTGAATGCTAAGAGGAAAATGTTTAAGAGGATGATGGATGGATTACCTATACAAACAATGAAATGGGAAAACATCACCATTTACATTTTCACCAGACATCCAAAGACATCGAAGAGAAAAAATGATATCTTGTTTGTTGTGGATCATTTCACAAATAAAACATTATTCATTATGATTCGAGAGGATTTCTCAATGGATTAACTATTACAGATTTATATAAAATGTGTTTAAGGTATTACTAGAGTACCATTATCGATTGTGTCTGATCGAGATCCATGATTAAGATATATGTTTTGGAAATGTCTCCTACATGATCAAAACATTGAGTTGAACTTCATCATTTCCTATCACCCTCAAATTTCAGGCCAATCTAACCGGACAATATTTTCCACTAAATCAACCAAATGGATCAATATGAATACCTTTAAGGGAAGAGTTTCTAATCACCATCGTGTTTGGATGATGTTAGAGAAAGAATAGTCCATGGTCCTGAAATTGTCAATGTAATCTTAGAGAAGGTTAAGACCATATTGCAGCACATCAAAGATTCACATATTCGAAAAAAGAGCTATCCTAAAAATAATCGATGAGGATAAGAGTTTATTGTTTGGGACATAGTATTCCTCTACATATCTGGATGTTATATATCAATGACATTTAGGAAGAAGGGAATCCTTAGTACAATGTACATATGCCCATTTTTTTTCCTTTATCGCATCGTAATAGTGGCCTATCGACTAACACTCCCATCAAACCTATCTCAAGTACATGATGTATTCTATTTAAAACATATTAGGATGTAAATACGTAACCCATCACAAGTACTCAATCCACAGGTGGTACATGTAACGACCTGAACATTTTAATAATATCTTCCCCTTAATTTGTGTGTAATTTTATACACAAAAAATATATCCTTTTAATAATGAAATTAGTATCATTATAATAAGACCACTAGATTTGGACTATAATATGATTGTTTTTCAATATGACTATTGAAAACTATACTCTAAACATTATGATTATTGTTTTTAAATACAAATAATAATGTTTAAGTAATATATAATGAAGAGGTGATTGACTCATTTAGTAGACTCGGGCAGTACAAAGCCCATTTATCAGTGCTTAGGAAGGGTATACCCTCAATAGGCTTATCTCTAGACCAAGAACAAACCGAGTATCAACTATTAATCTTGAATGAAATTGCATTTAGGTGAAGTTCAAGCAGATATAAATAACTACTCAAGAAATTTTCTCTGAGCCACCCCATGACTCTATCACCATTGCACAACTTACTCTTAGGTCCTATGGAGGTGTAATATGGGGATATATAACAAGTCCCTAGTTAATTTGTGAAATCAATTGGTATAAATAAATTTTTTATTTATTATTATGGAATTATTTTGTAATTTCAATTGTCAAAATAAATATAGGATGATTTTTTAGATGTTTCATATTATTGATGAATAAAAAATTCGTGTGTTTTGAATTACTTTTTTATCCTTTAAATAGTTAATAATGTGAAATTATTTTAAAAAATTTGTCTTATAATGTTGTGATCAGTATGAAATTTAGAGTCTAATAAGATGAAAATAATTTTTTTTGTGAATAGTAAATTCTGAATTGTAATATTACACTTACAAATAATAATATGAAAATTGGAATAGTAACATCACATAAGAATTTATAAATAATATTTAAGAATCATGATGGGTAAAGTGATATAACAACATAAGTAAATAACTGTTTTAGAAATTATTATTTAAGTATTAGTATTTTTGGTGTAAAAAATGATTCTAAATAAAAATGAAATTTACAATAATTATTAAATTATTTTAAAAACATTGAGCTCATTTTTTATTTTATAATATCGAATTTATGTTAGGGTGAATTTATGGGATATTAATATAATGACTTGTTTTTCAGTGAAAACTTAAAATAATGTTTTTTTCAATGTCTTTTAAAGATTAAAAATGATGTACTGATTAATGAAAAAATATGTTGTGCTTTTGTATGGTAAAATATGATATGAGGTGTCATATGTGGCTAATTCAATGGAAAAATACCATGGGAAATCCCATGGGTTTGCAAATACCACTAATGAGGTGTCTATTAGAATTTAATAAAAAATTCACCCAATGTTGCTATAAATACCAAACCATTATTTCATTCCTTCATTTCCAAATTCCTCCTCAATGAATCTATGGTATTTTAGCATCGATAGTAATCCCCATAATTTTTTTTCAATCCACTCAATGTCCCAACCCTCTAGTTTTTAATTTAATTGATCAAGGTATCAAAAACATTCACCCTCCTTTTATAGTCAACAATTATTTTATGTTATGTCTTTGAATATCCATTTTCATATATTGGTGTATGATATTATTTACCCCTTTTACTGTCCTTTGGATGTACATTTCATGATATACCTTTTTTTCCTCATTAATTAATTTTATGAATTTTTAATTGATGCATTTTGGCTACTAAAATTTTTGTAAAAGAAATAAAATTTTCTCTTTTCTTTAATGATTAATTTTCAGGTTTTATCTAATTAAAATATTCATAAAAAGATCTTAATTATATTTTAATATACCTATAATGTATTATGAGATATTTATGAGTGGGTGACCCATTTATCCCCTATTTTACATTTTTCTAAAACCATCTTATATAGTCGTTATGCTTCATAAATTTCATTTCAAATTCTCTTCATTTTTCTGATGAAATTATATTATATTATTTATGTGAATACCCAAAACAATTTTTTTTTCTATGGGTATTCATAACTACAGAAAAATGATATATTTTATTCTAGAATTGACATACATGAAATCTTCATTCCTTTTAAAGGTATTTTAAATGACATAATGATATTTTTTTAAGAACATTCAAAGTTTCACGATATTAAAGTAATCCAATTTATTTTATTATTAACGGTTTATTTATGAAATTTTTTACTATGATCTATTTTATTCTTGTCAAAATAAATATATTTTAATGGTGCACACTGATATCACTATAATTTATTATGTAAATAAATAATCCTCTATAGAGGACATGTTTTACGATTCCTTAGTTAATAACCTTTGTAATTTTTAAAGAACCTTTGCGATGGATCGGGTGATATGCTTATGAATGTATAAATTAAATGTGGTAGCCAAATTTTCATGTTATTTATCGTGTTTTTATTATTATTTTGTTCATATTTATCATTCCTTTATGATATTCCCTGTGTTTTTATTGATATAAATCAGGTTCACATTTTAACTATTAAAATTGTTTTCCTTACTCGGTTATCTGCACACCATTTCCATTGATGTATGTCTCTAGGATATAAGATGTATTAATTTTCTTCAGTATGATATTTTCATGATTCCTTTCAATGGTTTTATATTATTTCCATATGTTTTCATGTATTATGTACCATATTTTCAAGATATTAGAATTTAAAGGTCCTCTATTTGTAAAATTTAATGTAACGTTGTGTAATAAGAAGGCATGATACCATAGTTGGTATTAATGGATAGTTAGAATATTTTTGGAAATTTTGATATGCAAATTTAGGAAGAACCATAGTGAAATGATTAAATATAGAAAAAATTCTTGGTATTTTGGAGAAATAAAAAATAAGTGGTTTCCAAAAAAATAAATCCAGGTTTGGATACAAACAAGTCGATGTGGCTCTTGCACAGATGTCCCTAAGTGTGAAAACTCTGACAAGGAGTTTCGATCAAGACCCAGGGTATCTAGGAACATGACCATAAGACTTACTTTTCTCCTTTCTTGACACAACTAGTAGATATTATTGGTTAATCACACGCTTTTTATAAATCATTATGATTGATTATTGTTAAATTTAATTTTTGTCAGAGAATAATATGTTTATGCATAACTATTTGAGACATAATAATACTTTATGCTAAAATGATTCATAAATGATATATTCTTGTCACTAAGGATTTATTATTTTAGAAAATGTGTGGAAATATGAAGAATTTTGCAAATGGAGACCACAATGGACCATGTGCTGACAACCCTATGATGGAATGGAAGCATTCATGAGAATCATAAACCTAATAACTCGTGTTTTTTGGAAAAAAACACGACTCAATATGGTAGAAATATTTCACAATGAAGGTAATAAAATTATTTTGAGACCTTCATGTGTCAATAATCAACTTATTTCAGTATATTTACTTACCCATTGATTGTTGAACAGTGGATTGGATTTATCTAGAAGATCATTTATGTACTCTGCTGTTCAGAATAAGATAAGGTTACCCATGCTATTTATTACTAATAGGGAGAAGCTGACCAGTGGTGGGAATTGTTTAAATAAACGAGGCCATGAGTTGAGGTTGATGTTATGGTGTTGGATGAGTTTTGAGGGATCTAATTCTATATTTAAATTCCAAATTCTATGCGAAAAAAGGATGAGTTCCGTCAGCTGAATAAGAAAGATAATGAATCTATTGGAAGATACAAGATAAACATCAAAATACATTCCCATTATAAATCAAGCATTGTAATGGATCCATATCAGAATGTTGAACGATTCATTGGTGGACTAATACCTCGTCTGTGGAAGAATATAGCAAACCATGACTATGATAGTTATGATATGATCATGTGAAGTGATTTGAAAGTCAAGATGGTGTTCAGTGAGACTGTGTGGTCTCATAAAGACAATGAAAATAAGAATAGATGGAGCCATTCTTGGACTGGATATTTGATCATGGAAGAGGAGGAAATCATGGGGAAAATCCCATGTATAATATATGTGGGAAGAAGCTTTCTGGGAACTGCCTTCTCAGGAGCGTGAAGTGTTACAAGTGTGGAAGAGATGGCCATATCCCGCGGAATTTTTGTACTGAGGTGAGGCCTCAACATACCAACACCAATGATAAAATAAGGATGGTGAAGGCCCTACATGATTTCAATTGATATAAGTGTAGAAAATTTGGGAAGTTTTCCCATGAAAATTGAAACCAGAGGGTAGTATAGGGGAATCAACATCATCCTCAGCAAAGGCCATGGGAATAAGGTCATGATTTTTCTATTACAATGGATGATGTTGAAGATCCAAATGATGTGGAGGAATGTAAAACTATTTTTCTATAAAAGCTACAAAGTACATTGATTGATTCTGGTTCTACGCATTCCAATATTTCACTCATTTTTTCTATGAATTTAGATTCAGCCCCCAAATTGAAAAAAATAAATATATCTATCATGATTGCTAGTGGGATTATTGAAACATTATTAGTGTTTATACATTCCAGTATTTACATTAGAGAGCACAATCATATCGAAAATCTCATATTCATTCCCAGATTGAATATAACATTATATTGTGGATATAATATCTCTAAATATATAATGTTAAAATCAAATGTAAAAAAAACTATTCATTATTCAATGGGAAACCAAAAGTTATATTCCAAGGGGAGATATCTCAACATGATATTTTTTAGATGAACCTTATATATCATTATTTATGGAGTTGATCGGTTAGTATGAAGAAGGAAATGAGAGTATAATGATAGAAAATGTCCCTATCATTCATGAATACATTAATATCATTCCTGAGTACTTACCCAGACCTACCTCAAAAAGAGAGGTAGGGTTATCCATTGAACTCGTACTTGGATATCATCTGATTTCATAGATCCTATATAGGATGGAAAATGTGGAGCTGTAAAAATTATGGAAGCAACTCCAAGATCATTTGGATAAGGGGTTTTTCTGACTGATTAAGTCTCTATGGGGATAACCTACTCTATTTGTGAAGAAGAAGGATGGATAAATGTGTCTATGCAATGATTATAGAGAATTGAATGGGATCACAGTGAAGAAAAAATAAGCTCTTCCAATATTTGATGACTTATTTCACCAACATTATGTGGGTTAATTCTTCTCTAGTATTGATCTAGATGTATTTATCATCTATTGAGGGTAATGAAGGAATATATTACAAAAACATCATCCCGATCAAGATATATGCATTGTGAGATTGTTGTTATTCCCTTCAAAATGACTACTGAACACTCTATTTTTATGAATTTGATGAAATGAATCTTTTAGGACCACATTGATAATATTGTGGTAGTTTTTTTTTACATTCTGATATTTTTTAAAAATGGAAATGATTATTAGGGTTATCTAAGGGTTATTTTGGAAACTCTTTAGAAGGAGAGGCTTTTTGGAAAATTTTGAAAATGTGATTTTTTTTAAAATAAGTTATTTTATTGAGGAACATTGTAACCAATAAAGGAATAACATTTGACCCTACAAAGGAAAAGGTTTTAAAGAAGTGGTATCATCCAACAAAAATAACACGGATTTTTAGTTTCCTTGGATTATTAGGATATTATAGTAGGTATTTGAAGTTACATTCTATTGATTTTATAATCCATTAACCATGTTATCATGAAAAGGGGTCAGTTTTATCTAGAAAAGTAGAGTGAATGAAGTTTCCAAGAGATGATGAAGATATTGGTTATTATTACTGTGTTAACCCTACCCTTAAGCTGAGAAGGATCAATTATTTTTAGCAATGTATCATTCAAAGGGCTTGTGTGCACCCTAATGAAAAATTATAACGTCATTGCTTATGCATCTCGACAATTGATGACTAATAAGAAGAACTATCATATGGATAATCTGGAGTAGGATGTGGTCATTTATCGTCAGAATATATAGAGGCACAATCTTTTCTGGGAGAAATGTGATATATACACAGACCAGTAATGTTTAATGAATATTTTTGACACAATATGAATTGAACATGAGATAGAGGAGATGATTGGAACTTCATAAATACTATTATTAATCATTTCATTATCATCCCAGGTGAGAAAACAAAGTAATTTATGCATTATTTTGTAAATTCATTGTTTTTCTGTCCATGATGATGATTCAATGAGATCCTTTGATCAAGGACCTAAAAAACTAGATATTAGAATTGTAAAGGAAGAAATTTTATCAACCCTAACCCAAATTATTTCTCAACCATAATAATTAGTGACGATCTAGATAGCTCAAAAATAATATCCTTTTTATAGAATAATATTGAGGTTTTGAATGATGATATGCTTCCTAAGTTCAATATTTATAAAAAATATATACTAAATTTTCATTCAAAACTATATGTTACAACTTTTATGGAATAAAGAATGAGCTGATGGATGATACTCATAGCTCCACCTTCTCAGTACCTAAAAAAAGCACCCAAATGTATAGGGATATTCGTAATCTTTTTTGGTGGGATAATATTAAATGTGAGATTGCTGACACAACTACAAGGGGACTGGTATGTTTGCAAGTGAAGGAAAAGTGACAAATTCCTAAAGGGCTATTACAACCACTACCAATACCTGTATGGAAGTGGGAATATATATTATGGGGTTTTTCACTAGACTGTTGTGAACATCCAAAGGAAACAATACGATATGAGTTATTGCGGACCATCTCTCCAAGACAACCTATTTTATCTCTATTCGGGAAGATTTATCTCTTGATCAACATTCCAAGATTTATATGAATGAATTGGTAAGGATGAATTTAGTTCTACTTTCTATAGTTTCTGATCATTATTAAAGGTTGACATGAGAATTTTGGAGAAGTATTCAAAATGATCTTTGTACCGAATTGAATTCCAATATGTCCTATCACCCCCAAACTTATTGCCACTCTGAAAGAACTATTCAAACACTTGATGAAATATGGAGAACATGCTCAATGGAATTTAATGGTGTATGGGACCAACATCTCTAATTTTTTTACTTCTCTTAAAACAATTGTTTCAATTTGAGAATTCATATTCCACACTACGAATCTCTATTTAGGAAGAAATATATAACTATTTCTTTTTTGGATGAAGAAGTTGAGAGAATGCTTCATGGGTAAGATCATTGTAAAGATATGATAGAAAATGTTAATTCTATCCAACAACTCATTAAGGCTACTCCATGTTAGTAAATGATATGTACCGACAACAGTCTAAGGGAATTGGAGTTTGATGTTGGTGGAAAATTCATTCTTTGAATCTCGCTTTGGAAGAGAGTTATGAGGTCTGGGAAAAAAGTAAAGCTCATCCCTGGTCCTATTGGCCCATCAACAATCCTTGATCGTATAGGATAAGTGGCCAATTTTCCAGCACCTCCTCTAAATATATAACAATTTTAGGATGTCATCCATGTATCCCTTTTGATGATGTACATACCCGACCCTTCACAAGTACTAAATTCAGATGTGGTACAACTAGAACATCATGTCTCTTATGCATAGAAACCGGTGGAGATCTGGGATCCAAGAGACAAGGTTCTATGAAAAAAAGACTACCCTCCTTGTTACGGTGTCTTGGAGGAACCGAAAATATGATGAATCCACATGGAAACTAGTGTTTTCTATGATGTAGAAGTACACACAAATTTTCTCTTCAAAGGGTATGAGTTGAAGAATCGGGGACAAAATTTCCAATGGGAGGAAGAATGTAACAACCCGAACTATTGAATAATATTTTCATCCTAAAATTGTGGGTTGTTTGATACTCAATAATACTATTCCCTTTTATTAATGATGTAAGTATAATTTATATAAGGCCACTAGGTTTCAACTGTTATATTTTTATTGTTCAATATGACTATTGAAAACTATACTCAAAATATAATGAATATGTTTTATATGTACAAATTATGGTGGTTAATTAATCTAGAATGAAGAGTCGATGGCCTCATCCAGTAGTCTCTAGCTTAATGAAGCCCAACATTTGGATCTTGGTAAGGATGAAGAATCACTAGGATTTTATAAGGACCATGTACAATTCAAGCTTTAACATTTTAAGCATGAATGTAATCACCTTTGAGAGAAGTTCAAGATGATAGAATTCACTACTCTGGCAACGTTGTCTGAGACTCCCAACAATTCTATAACCATTTCATACCTTCCTATTTGGTCCTATGTAGGTGTTAGAAGGTGCTATGTAATGGGGTCGAAGTTAGTTTTTGTATTCCTTTTGTATAAATAAAACTGTTATTTCTTATTATGGTAATATTTTTTAATATCAAATGTGTAAATAAATATAGGATGAATTTTTAGAAGCTTCATATTATTGATGAATATAAACAAATAGACTATTATAAAATATTTTTATACACATTAGATAATTAATAATGAGAAATTATTATACAAAATGGTCTTATACAGTTGGGATCAGTCAGAAATTTAGAGTATAATATGATCCACTTAATTTTTTATTAATATGAAATTTTAAATAGAAATATTAACATTTGAATAGTGATGTGACCAATGAAATAGTATCCCCACTTAATAATTTATAATGATAATTTAAGCATATTGAATGGTGATGTGATATAATAGCATAATTAATTAACTTTTTTTGGAAATTATTAGTTATGTATTAGTATTTCATCATGTAAATAATCATTTTTTAAAAAATTTAATATCTAAAAAATAAAAAGATGTTATCATAAAATTGATCTTAATTTTGAATTCAGGAAAATGTTATTAGGTTAGTGTAAATTAAAGGCATTTTTATAAAATGCTGGTTTTCGATGAATAGAAAAAATACAGTGTTGAGTTATCAGTTTGTTCTATGAAATCATAATGATGAATTAATTGATGTCAAAAACCTGTCGACTTATGTACAATAATGTTTGATATGAGGTGTCCCAGGTCTATAATACCTTGGTAAAATACCATAGGAAATCCCATTGGTTTTCAAATACCCATAATTAGGTGTCCTGTGGAAATTCATAAAATATTCCCACAATTTTTCTATAAATACCAACCCATTAATTCATTCCATTCATTTCATTCCTTTCAAATTACATATCAATGATGATATTTTTTTTTTCTATACCAAGGAGTCCTCTATATCTTCCTTGAATCCCCCCAAGGTCCCAACCATTGATTTTTTGAAGATACTCTTTCAGTAAGGCAACCTTTCACCCTCATTTTTTACTCAACACTTCTTTTATGTCATGTATTTGAATTACCGTTTTAATATGTTGAAGTATGATACTATTTACCCCTATTAATAACTTTTGTTGTCCATATTATGAGATTACACTTTTTCTCTCATCAATTCACGTTTTTTATTTTTATGTGACCTCATTAGGCTGCCAAATTTTCTTAAAAGAAATCGAAACTTCTGTTTTCATTCAAGTTTCCTTTTCATGTGGTATGTAATGAAAATATCCATACAATTATCTTATTTCAATTTTTTCTATCCCTATACTCTATTAAGATTTTTTTATGATTGGGTTACTGATTCCCCCTATATTTTTAATGTTCTCTAAAACCGTGTTACATATCAGTTATGCTGCAAAACATTCATCTCAAAAGCTCTCTCTTTTTATCAATTAATTATATTATGTTATTTATATGATAACCAAAACCTATTACATATCTATGTGTATTTATAAAGACATTAAATGATATATTTTATTCTAGAATTAATATATATAAATACAACATTCAAATTCCCTGGGTTATAAATGACATAATAGTTATGATTTTAAGGACTTTTTAAACATCATGATTTTGAAATTAATCCAATTTTTTAATTCTCTATGGGTTATTTATGACATGTATGATTATTATCTATGTCACTCACCTGAAAATAATTTCATATTAACTATGTTCCCCGATAGTTCTCTATCGAACTGGATAAAGAAATTAATCTCCATAGATGAAAAATTTTATTATACCTTGTTGAATAACCCCAGTAATTTTTATGACACCTCGAGGATGGACCATGGTGAACTTATTAAGAATGTCTAAATTAAATTTTGTAGATAATTTGTCATTTTATGTTTCATGTTATAATTATTATGATAATCCTATTTATAATTATTTTTTGATCTTCCCCATGTTCTTATTGATATTGATCATGTACCTGTGATAAATGTTTTACTTATTTTCATTATAGGGCCTTTTTCTCACCATTTACTTATATTTAGTTCTACAAGTTTTGTTATAAAGTAATATATGTTATGATAAACTTTTCAAGTAGAATTGCAGGTGGATTAAAATATTGTTATATGTTTTCATGTATAATTAACCATATTTCTAAGACATTATATTTAAATATACTATGATTTTAAATTGTAATCAAATCATGTGTAATAAAAAGGAGGGATTCCATAGTACCATTATAGAATGAACATTTCTATGAAGAGAGTCCAGTGAAGATCATATATCATAGTGAAAAAGTTATAAGAAATAATGAAATTCCCCAAAACAATGTTTTGTATAGAAACCATAAGTTTGAACGCACAATGTTGGAAGAGGATGTAATGAATCAAATATACCCTCATATATTTTAAGGTGTAAAAATAAAATTTTGAGGGAAAAATTTCATATGAGGGGATTTACGTAACTACCCAAACATTTATGAATTAAATTTTATATCTTTTAATTAAATTTATTATGGATATAGAAAATATATTGACTACTTTTTTACCAAATTATATTTAATGGACATCTATATTTTTTTATCTGTGATAATATAGTTGTTGAATAGTGATCTAATGAATAATATAAATATTGGGATTTAAAAAATCCTTTTGACACAAAAAAAGGATGTAATGGCCTCAACTAGTTGGATCATACCCTATGATGCCCATTTATCATTGCATCTGAGGGGATATTATTTCTGATATTTCCCTATACTAAGTCCAGGCGAATATCTAACAATATAAACATTAGTATAAATATTTATGAGATAAGGTCCAGTTCATTGAGATCACATCCCAAACCATTTTCACTGAATAGTCCCATGAAAGTCCCAGCATCACACACCATACTCTTTAGAAGTGTGCTAGTGTAATAAATGAATATGTACCAATACCATAGCATTGTGATTATGTATATTAATATTTTTGGAATAATGAATATACATTCATTATATTATCGTAATTTTGAAAAAGTTTTTAATGAAAAAATAGAATTTTTTGGTTAATATAAAAATTCAATTAAGAATAATGTTATAATAAATTTATGTATTTTTTAAATAAGTATTATTTTAATAAAAAATTATTACTAAATTATAATTATGAAATATTAATGATCAAATAATTTTTATAAAGGAGAAATTAAATTTTATCAAGGTTTGAAAACTATTTTATTCAAAAACTCATCAATCTTCAATAAATGTCAATTTTTATTATATAATATAAATTCCAAATACCTTAAAATAATTTTAAATAAAATGACTTCTAGTTTTTGGAATTAGGATGTTGAAATTATCCAACAGTGATGTTTTCATAATTTTCCGAGACAATTAAATTTTTGGGGAAAATTTAAATACGCTATAAATATTAACTTTGTATTATGACATCATAATGACCCAATAGTTATGTAATAAAATAATATAAAATTTATGTTAAGAAATATATATGTTTTTAAATTTGAATAATTTAATTTTAGTTTTATTATATTTATTTTACAATGCTTTAGGGAATCTTCCAAGTCATATAAAATATTTTGAGATTTTAATACCATTTCCCTGATAATGTGACTCAGCTCCACATAAGAAATGGAAATAATTTAATATATTCATCCCTTATGAATATAAAATAATGTATACCTATCCAATATTCCCAAATTCATTGGATGAAACCATGATATTTTTGGTTGTTTTGATTATTTTACATTGTAGTGTCCAAAAAAATACTATATAATTCCCCCACCAATCCTATATAAACCCACCCAAACACCCATTATTCTTCACTAAATATCGACTATTCTCTACCAAACTAAACAAATTAATCCCTATAGACCTCCGATGGAGCCTCCTTTCTCCCAATAAGGTTCATCGAAGCCTTTGAGATCAGACATCAAAGTATGATTTCTCCATCTCTCATTTTCTGCATGCACCACTTATATGTAATAACTTTTAATTTCCATTTTCTTGATTTGGGAAATATTCTTCCATTCCTCCTTATTATTCATTTTTTATACATTATGTAATCTTCCTTTCACTACCATTAATCCCCCATATGATCCTTAATCCCACCTGTTACTATTCCACAATTCTGTAAGGGATCTTCCTATCTCCACTTTTTTCATGAACTCCTTTTGTGATATGTATTTTAATTTCTATTGGTATATGTTGGGATATTTTCACCAATAATCAAAATATATTCAATTTAATTTATAAATAATTATATATTTCTTTTCACTCTCATTTACCCATCCATGATCATTTATACGTATCTACTAGCATGCCAAAATTTTGTATGGATCCACACATTCCTCTATTCTTTTCAAATCCAGAACCTTGTTTTAAATTATTCTTTTTAATTTCAATTGATTATATTTTTCTCATGTTATAATAAATTTACAACTATTAATTTGACGTTATTTCAATGATATATCATTTATCCTCCACCATATATACCCTTAGTTATGTTGTGACTATGCCAAAATTCTATAAGGGATTTATCTCTTCTCATTTCCATTTCATGCTCATCGGTTGTGTTATGCATCATAAAGTATATTAATGATTTAGAGGAATTATGTAACATGATCCCCTCATTATCCATTTCATTTATAAATGTCGGGATACACATTTTCTCTCATCAAACCTTTTTGTGAATTTCCATAAGAAACTGTTATGCTTCCGAAATTGAATCATGAATTTCCATGCCAAAATCATCATGTAGTGAATTACATACCCATTCATATGTCATGTGTATCAACCATTTTACACATATACACATTAATTAGTTAATTACACGTATGTATTCCACATTATTAGATCATGGAATAAATGATGATGTTTAATGAATCTATGTTATATGATCTATGCGGAACCCTTAAGCGAGAGATTGGAATTTTGTGAATGGTGCACCCTAATATAGCTCCAATGCATTGGGTGAACATTAGAATAAAAATATTTCATGTTGGTATGGGGATTTAACATCTTACTTTATGTAAATGATGTAGTATTTTAATTGGATTCCGCATCTACATGTTATGATTATCATCCTCTATCATGCCAATATATTCATGTTTCTCTTATACTCAATTGATATACATATTATCTAATATGTATTGTCTTCCTCATGTTATGAATTTTTCATTCCCTTACTTGGAATTATATATCACCCTTTTCTTATGTATGCCCCCAGGTTATCCAAAGAAATTCTTAGTATGATGGAATGTTGTGATAATGAGAAATAGGTTTTTAATAAAGAATTGTATTTAATTTTTTATGTTGTTATGTAATATTCCTAAGCCTCAAAGACACTGAACCTCTCAATGTTTTGGGTTGTATTAAGTGACAGTTTATGTAATAAAACTTGTTTAAATATGAAATAAATACAATTCCTGTTATAAAAAATATATTACATAATGTGTGGATGGAAATCATATATAGATTTTATTTTTGGAGATATTGAAGTAATATTGAATAATAAGATGTTGATCATTGCTACACACTAAACACACTAAACTATTGGGTTTTGGAATGAAAAGATTTTATGTGAGGTGTGATAATTAAATTATGAACATATTATATATATATATATATATATAGTTGTCATCATGGATAGTCTCACAATTCATTCCACATAAGAATAAATCAATCCATTCCACATGTATATATGTAACATAGAAAATTTTATTACACTTTGGGCTCCATATTTATAATATTTTTTAATTAAAAACATGTATTTTTCCAAAAAATAAATTTTTCATCTTTTTAATTAGACACATTTTATTATTAAATTTTAGATAAATTAATATTTATTTATTTACAATACATTAATTTGTTTAATTATACATTTTTAATAATTTTGTTTTTGGAATTTCTTACTTAATAATTTAGATAGTAAATTATTTTAATTATTTTGAAATAATATTATTAATAAATATAGTGGTTATTATAGATAAATTTTTTTGTATTAGTTTAATAATTATAAAAATATAAAAAAAATTATGATAATAATATTTATTACTATTTTTGAAAAATTTCATGAAAATTAAATAATAAAAGAAAAGTATATTTTTTTACGAATTCATTAAATAATAAATAAAAAAAATATTTAAATAAGAAATCTTTCAAATTATATTAAAATCTTATTATATATAAAATTATCTAAATTTATTAAAATGTTTATAAATAGAAAATAGTAAAAAATATAATTTTATTTATGTAAAAAAAATAATACTTTATTTATTAATATTTCTAATATTGAATAAAATAATATAATACTAAGCATTAGATAAATTGTAAATAAGTATTGATATAATAAATTATGAAATTAATAAAAGAATTTTATTTTGATTAAATTTTAAAAATAAATAAAAAATAATATAATGAAATATATTTAGACAAAAAAATTATATTAAACGTATTATTATAATTAGATAAATTATTTTTATTAAATTTAGATAGATGTTTTGTAATAATTATGAAATACTTTATTTGGAATATTTTTTGTGATATTTACATATAATTACCTGTAATTATAAAATATAATTCAAAACCAAAAAATTATTTAAAATTATATATAATAAAGAAAGTATTTTAAATTTAATATAAATTCTAGAAAATAATAAAATATAATAATTTATAACTTATATATTAATTTCAAATTGTAAATTTATATTTATGAAATATTGAAAAAATTATATATATTTTAATAATAAATTATTAAAATAATATTACATCCAAAAAAATATTATATTATTAAAGTTAGTAATAGTATTTTAAAAAATATATATAAATTAATAAATTATAGAAATTATGAAATTAAATATTATTTATAAAAAAATCAAAATAAAACTCTTAATATGATTTTAATTAATTTTATAAAAAATAAATTCCTTGGCAATTTTTCAGACACTAAAAATATAATAAATTGTACAATATTATGGGTCAAAATTGATGTGGTAATTCAAAATTGAATTTATATATTTATATAACATTAAATAATTTTATTAACTAATGAGTAATAAGTTATTTGTACTTATCTTTTAACATATGAAGAAAACAATGAAATGATTTTAAAATATGATTTCAATCGAAATATTTTAATAAAATATATAGTAAATTAGTGTAATTAAATTTTAATTTATTAAAAATATATATAAATAATATCATCTAATTTAAATATTAATATATTTAAATAATTTTTAAAATAGAATAAAAATTTTATATAAATAAAATGGAAAATTTATATTAAATTGTTTTTTTATTTTTAACAATCAAAATGATAATTTTTATTCTAATCTAATACTTATTATTTTTTTAGAAATACAATGTGGCACTTAAAACTGGAATGTTTTTAATAATGTCATTATTGGATATGTAATAAAAAATTAGAGTGGGTTGTTGTTTAAATAATCTCATTATTTGGGGTGTTCAAGCATTTATTTCATTATCATTATCAACAAAATCATTTTTTTATTTGAAAAATGTGTTTCCCAATATGAAATGTAATATTATGAGATTTTAAAAAGAATTATTATATTGAGAATTTGCTGTTATGATTATATTTTGGTTTTTTTATCTAAACAAGTTGAACACAATTCATAGAGAAATTAATTTTTTTCAATCACAATTGGCCAAAATTAAAATGATTTTTAATTGAATTATTTTCCCAAAACACTGGTAAATAGATATACTAAATAATTATTGAAATTCCAATTTGTAATAATATAAATCTTATAAACTATGTTAATATAACTAGGAGAGAATATATCATGGTTGGGAGACATGTAAATTATTGAATTTTACAAAATTAATTGAAAATAAATCTCATTTAAACTGTTTAATAGTTATGATGGTATACTACAATTTTTGGTATATCAATTCTTTATTGAGGTAAATATAGCAATATAGAATTTCTATGATTGAAAAATATTTTTATTTTATTTCCTTCCATGTTACAAAAAATTACATGCACATTAAAAGATTATAAATTATTTATGTTGATTTTAAATAATAAAACTGATATAAAAAGTGAGGTTAAATTATGCATTAATGTTTTAAATAGAAAAAAATAGGACGTATTCAGAAATAAAAAGAGCAGCTGTTTCGTATTAATTATAGATTATTGTGATTGGTTTAGTTTAATACCATTGCATTATTAGTGGGATTGAATAAATATGAAATTTATACAAATGAAATATTTAATAATTTGTACGATGGCGATTGATTGGAAAGGATTGATAATTTTCCTCACCTTTTTGTTTACAACAATGTTACATATGATTATGTCATTATATTGATCATTTTTTCCACTTATTTGTTATGATAGACAATATTTATTTAGGCCTAGCTTCATGACACAATATTACATACAATTTTGTATTTTGATTACAAAACCATATATTTCCATCAAATTATTAATTTCATGGATTCAAATGATGAAGGTGGATGGTTATTTGGAAATTATTTTCAATGTTATGTAGTGTAGAATAATTATGGGGTTGTAATTAGTGGTACTCATTCACAATATCCATTAAACTAAACATTACAACTAAAAATTGTCATAATTTTGAAACATTAAAACATAATAACTCACCCTTAACCACAATATATAGAAATATTAATGAAAAAATTCCCATATACGTTTTTACACGGTTCTCCCCAGTGTGGTTCACTTCCTTTAAATGTTATATGGTTTTATTTTAATCAATCAACTTTTAAATAAATAATTCTTCATTAGTTAGTTTTAGGTTATGTTATAATATTTTCCCTATAATTATTTAGAATCCCTAATATCATCAACAAAATTTTTTACAAGTTAGCATATGTATATTATTTATGAAAACTATTTGGGTATTATAAACTTTTATAATCATGTTTCTACAACAAAACTTATCAAACATCGATCCTTCAAAATAAAAAATTCATCTTATATTAAAATTCATGCATTAATAAACATATATATATATATATATATAACCAACTAATTAGAGAACATACTCTAGTCTTATCACCTAAATTATATTCTAATATTTAGGTTCTTCTTGGTCTTCTTGAAAATCCTTTGGAATCATTTCTCCTATTCTTGGAATTAAGGAATACATAAGTATATATAGTCTAGGGTCACTATATTTTATTCTTTTTAATTATTAGTTATTGAAAATTATGAAATAAATATCCATATATAAAGATATATTTTATTCAAAAAAACATATCATCAATATGAATATACCAACTCATATAAAAAAAATTTCATACGAATTCAAAATGATGGTAATTATTATTTGTTATACTTCACATATCTGAAACATGATCCACTCCCACCAATACCATTAAAAAGATTGTTTTTGTGTGTATGTATACACCCATATATTCTACTTGGAAACAATATTGATGAGTTTTTCGCTAACTAATTTCATCTCATTAGTCTACAGATGTATCGATGGGCTTACATTAACCAGTCCATAACAAGTGTCTTTCTTGTCAAAATCATAACTCAAATATCGATTAATCATGTTATGTAATGGAAACTATTACATATAATCAAATATCAATATTGAAAAAAAAATTGTATTTATAAAATATTTGGTACTGGATTTCATGTAACAACAATTATTGTCAACATTATTGAATGTAAATACCATTGAATGATCATTAACTCATTGTTGATGACAGTAAACATTAATGATTCCAAATCCTTCCATACCTCATTGAAAATTTGGAATCATAATCCCCATGAATAAATAAAAATAAAGAAATCATATGATTTCATGATAATAAGTATATTCATGAGATAACATTTCAAAAGGTAGTATACACACCATATAAATGATGTGGATAATTAAAAACAATTTAATGGTAGAAAAATTATTAATTTAAATGGGACTACAAAGAAAGAAATTTTTTGAAGGTAAATATTATCATTTGAAAAAAATTGTAACCCATATAAAGGAATAATAAGGATAGTATAAACATAACATATCCCATGTATAAAAATATTAATGGGTTGCTGTTGTTGACGAATAAAAATTCTATAAAATTTGTTTTAAAAACATTTTTTAGTAGAATATTATTTTTATTTTGAAAATAGATTTCAATTAAAAACACTTTTACAAATATTTCCAATAAAAATATACAATTTAAAAAATTAAAAGTAATATTTGATGAAAATATAGTTGGTAATTCCATATATGTAATATACTATAAAAATGACATTCCTTTTTCAGGGTAAAAAGTTTAGAATAGTAGTTTTTTGGAAAATTAAAACGAGATTCCATTGAAAACATTATTGAAATTTAAAATGATAACAATATATTTAAAACATCATTTTGGAATTTATAAATACAGTTTTTAAAATCATTTTAGAAAACTGTGGTTTTAGAAGAAATAATGTTTTTCGACCAATGAGAGAAATAAAGTCATGGATTCATATAAATTCTAATGATATTTTATTATAAATTAATGTAAAAATTATACTATTAATTGAAGAGTTTCATTGATAATCATAGGGTAATAATATTAATTTTTTTACTTAATATTGTTCCAATAATTTCCTCGGATGGAAATTGAAGTGTAAATAACCATTAACAAAATGATATTGTGAAGTAAAACCTTTTATAACCATAAAGTTGATTTGAGATTAAGTAAATTAATATAAATATTGATTTAAATTTATATCAACATAAAAAATAGGAAATACTATAATATATAGTAAAATGTGATCCCGCATATAATATAATAATAAGAAATTTTTTGAGTATATAATATAAGTGAATGTAAATAAATCAGGTTGTGAAATTCTTTTCGAATTGGTAACATATATTATAAATCCCAATAAACATTATAATTAAAATTAATCTGAAAAATAACATGAATCATAAAAAATTAATTACATAATTTTTCAAATTGGGATGTAGATAAAACAAAAAAATGATGTAAGTGGTGAATATGATTTACATCTCGCCGATGTAGAAACTGAGATGAAAACCTCGTTCAATGGGTTTCCTTTTATTTGATATTCCATTACACTATTATATAATGGTATTAGACATTTAAATATATTTTTAAAAACCCATTTTAATATTTTTCTATATCATATATGATCTTCTTAAAATACCTTATCAGTCGTTTGATAGTAATCGTTCATTAGTTTTTCTATTTAAGAAGATAATTTCCTAGATTCAAAAGTATGTTATTTCTTGTTACATGTTCTTCCTATCCTGGATTCTTCATTTCATGAATTTAAACCATTATTTATATTTTTTATATATTCAGTATATATTTATGTATCATAAATCATAATATTTTTAGATTGAAAATGAAATGCACAGTTCATGGTCATGATAGGTTTTACGTACGCATGAAGGAAACATTAAATTTTTTTGTATTTAAAACAATGATAAGAAAATGATATATGTTTATATTTATAATATGACTCCCTTATCATATATATGTCATATATGTCATATATATTTATTAAAATAATCAATAATAAATTACTTGTATAGTGTGAATGAATCACATTGCATTAAGGATTCTGTATTCCAAACATCCATAAATGATGCTATTATATTCCCATAAAATCTAAAGAATAGTGGTATATTTCATATAGAAATTACTTAAAAATTAATAAATAAATATCATTTATATCATATTTAAATATATCACTCTAACGTGGACGAACGTAACATGACCCCACATGGGTTGTCCATATAGATGGTGGGCCACCCTCATCCATCATAAAATTGGCTAGTGGATGATACTTTCATTGAGTATAAATATCCCCGAATATTATATTTTTTATATCATATAAACGTATAGAAAACATATATCTTATATATAGGATAACCAAAAACACCATCATAATCTATATATTAATATATAATTTATCAGTAGATCATAATATGGTACAATTATTTCCTGAAATACCATGTAAGAATAAATCACTACATTTGCATATATGTGTTAATTATATATCTAGAATATCTCTTCATCTAATATATAGAATACAATTTGAGTATTTTTATGAAAGTACAATGTGATTGAAATAAATCCCAAAAATCAATCATCCCCACAACGAATTACTATAATCTATATTGTGTCACCATGAATGACTTTCTATTATCGTAAACTCCCCAAAAACCTCTATGTCCACCTGGAATTAATCTAAAATATAAATCTGATGAAAAAATACAACACATGTGAGAAAAAGTATTATTCCAAGGACATTATAAACATTCCATGAAGAATTTACTTCAAACTAAAGTGTAAATAAAAACAATAATATTAAACTTAGTATTTGTAAAAGTGGATAATCAATAGGAATAAAAAATTAAATTATCCAAATATTAAATGAAAATAAACCCCTCAAAGACTTTATGATGTTTCACTATTTGTATATCAAATTCAAAAATATTCACATTTTATGAATAAAAGGATGTATACACTATACCAAAATTTTTATAAAGATTTATATCAATTGTATAATTAAATTTCATTTCAGAAAAGAAATATAAGGAAGCATACATAGTCATTAATATCATAATATCAAAACTAAACCACCATTTTAACAATAATGTCTCCAACTAAATAAATGTACTAGAAAATCTTCATACTATATCATTCACCATAGTCAAGGGTATGACACTCCTTTTTCCAACCAATTATTTTTAATAACACCCAAAAACATATAGGGGGATCTATAGAAATCACATTAATAATTTTTAACTACAAGTGGTCCAATCCCTACTATTATAATAACACATACTACTATCTTGCATACCTCACAAAATATATGTTTGGGGACAATAACACATTATCGTAATCATTTATTAAGAGGGTGTAACACACACAACTTAATGAGAATATTCACCTCAAGAATGTTATAAATGTCATGGGACCTCTAATCTTTAAAAATAGTGAAATTAATCCAAGAAATATGGGAGAGTGTGTATATAAATTAGTAGGATGTGGTGGGACAATCACATCATCAGTTATAAGGGTGTATCATCCAATTATAGATCTGGTGGACCTTCATCACAATCATTTGAAGGATTATTTAACTCTAAAATTAATATGTCTGATTCACACCATATCAATAATTTAATGTGAGTTGTGAACTACCAGGTGAACACACTAGTCATCTTTCCAGATAATAACTAGCATCCATGTGATGATAATTCATAAAATTTCCCATATCACCTTTAAAAAATTATCAAATCTCTTAAATAATCCTCATTTTTTTAATAATAAATCATTTAATAGGATATTAATTTTATCAAAATGGACACTCCGAAATGTTTTTATGGAAAACATCTCACTAACTCATTAGATTTCAACATGGTATTCCCCCTTGTTTTCCCCAAAATAGTTATTGATAACCAATTCATATTTATTCTCCAATATGTGTCTATAAAATTTTTATTTTTCATCTGTCCCACATGATCTACCAAATGCTAGTTTTAGTTTAACAAACAAAAACTGATCTAGGTGTGGTTAACTATGGTTGTATATTCATGATGACTATCCCAATGAGGCTAGAATGGTTTGATTCACCAACATGTCATATGTATGGTGAGCGATTATGATGTACAGGATGAGATCCAATTGATGGGAATGTGTCCTCTAACACATCCTTACATGATATTATTTTTGTTACTTAGGAAACATTTACTTAATCCATCTATCATATTGTTGGATAAATATGCCTCTAGATTCATCTTGTACCATATTAAAACCCTCAACCAAATATCCTGACTTATATTATCCCAAATAACTACAATCCGTTATTTTTTATTTTTTAACATTATTTCAATATGCCTCCATCCACTAAATAAATCCACAACTATATGCATTTTCATCGAACATGAGAATAGTTTCAATTTTCTATGAAATAGACATTCTATTCATTATACCAATTTTTAGAGTGATATTATTAGGTCTTATAACTCTCAAATGACCCAATTTTGGATCAGAAAGATACAACATTGGGGTTTATGGAGTCTCAGGATTTCAATGGGGGGTTATGTCATCATATTCGTGTTTCTCATATACTCTCCAATGTAGAATGTTTAACATTCACATTTAGGGATATTAATTTTCACAAACCATTATATTTTATTAGATGAGGTGTTGATTTTGTTAAACTGTGTGTATGTGAACATGAATATGTCAATGTAGCAATAGTAAAATGAAAATAAATTTGAAATGATTGGTACTCGGTTTGTCTAATTGTCTAGAAAATTATGTAGACTAATGTCTTTATAAGTAGAGTTTTTCACATTAATTGTTCATATTATTTCTAATAATGTGTGAAAATATAATTCCCTATTAACAGAGGTAATTTAACATTTTCAACACCCGACATAATTTTTTTTATATTTTCTTCCATAATCTCCATTTCTTCTAGTCCATACCACCTCCCTTCATCTCTCCACTCATTCATTGATTAATTCCACTCTCCTATATCAAAGTTGAGTTTTTATTTGATGTGGACTTTCTAGATGTGAATCTATGTTTCAAAATTAGTAATTTTCTTGATTATTTTATAATTTAATCTTATACTATTATTTATTTGTTAAATGACTTACTTTATGAGTGTTTACCTTTTTTCTAAATATATACCATTTAGATCGAAATGATGTCCAATATCGTATATGTGGAGTCTCCTTACAAAATGTATGGTGTTCAATTTTATTTTTTCCCACAAATAATGTCATTTTTTGGTAGAGTTTATGGTTCATTATTTTATCCATAAACATTCTTCAACCAATTGATATTAAAATTATTGATTTTGGTTGACCAAGTATCGATTCAATATTTAATCTACCATAAACCATATGCAATGGTAAATTGATGTGAACTTATTATTTTCTAGAAATGACTACTGAATGGATTGGTGTTTTGATATTTTAATATATATTGAAAATGTTTTAAAATAATGTATAATTTTTTATTCATGGTTTTGAAATTTAATTTCAAAAACATTAATAATTTAGAGTAGTTCAACTATTAAAATTATTTGTTCATATTTTTTAAGGAATGGTAAAAATGCATATATGGAAACAGAGTTTGAATTACATGATTACTTTTCATGAAATTAATATTCCTAAATTAATTGAATTAATTTTGTGAAATAAACATTTAGATAAAAATATTTAATTATGATATAGAACATATAAATAATAGTCTATTTATTTAATTTAGTTTTCCACATTGTGATATTAGTCATAAATATATTAAAAATATTTTTTATGGATTTATGAAATTACATTTCTATTTTTGAAATGGGTTGTATATATATATTTTTTTTATTTTGATAAACTACTGGATATTTGAATTTAATCAATTAATATAAATCACTATTTAAATAATTAATATATTAAAGTGATGTGAAATTTTTTGGAATTGAGGGATGTACTCCATTTATTACATGTCACATATTATACGTGGGAATGTAATGTTGTGTTCCAAAAATCAATATGAAACTAGACAAACTAAAATTTTTAAATGAATTCCCAGATCCCATGTGAATGATGATTTAGGAATTCCATATGGCATGTTTCAACCAATATGATGACTTATGCAGACGAATATTTGGATGACTTGTGAGATTTAATTGTATTTCTAGATGAGAATCAGGGTTTTAGTGATGAATGATTATAGGTAATGCATTGTTGTGGAAAAGTATTATATATGCATTCCATGTGGAGAATCTGGATTCTATTGGGCGGTTCATTTCATGAATGATAGGATAAAATCAATGAATACATATGAAAATTTATTGTATCCATGTTCCTTGGGACATTCATAGAGATAATGTGGAGGTGTTCAAATCAGGTATGGTCTATAATGTCCATTGACATAAAGAAGGAAAAGATCATGCGAATATTAGGAATCATTGAGAAATAAATGGTCATGGATTAAGTAATTCATTCAAAAAATGTTTTATAACAATTAAATTATATACATGGGGAACATATTCATGCAATTACTATAAGGATATTTGATATAGGGACACCGTTTATGGGGGCTTTGATAATAATACTCACACCATACTCATAAAACCATCGATCATGGGTACCCGATGGGGCATTGTTATTTATCATAAGACAATTATTTGAGGTAGTTATCAGGGATCATTGATTTTGACTTATATGTATGAGTTTCTATATGAGTACAAGATGGACTAAATAAAACCTATGAATATTCTCTTATACATTATTTAATTTTACAGATTTTTTATAGAATGTTAATGATCCAACAATAGGGGATCCAATATTTATGGTACATGTAGCTAGTATAGAATATATTGATTGTATTTATTTATAATCACATTACCAAATATGATGTGAATCAATAAAATTGGTGTTTTTATTTAATTCATGATACTATTGTAACTCTATTATTATTTAATATTCTCAACATAATGTTTCTCAAGAATGTTCCACTTGTTGGAGGTTTCTATTGTATGGGGTAGCATGACTGAGGGCTTCTGGAAAACCAGAATAGGTCATTATCAAACTATCTTCTAACTCAGTTAATCACAATATGGTATTATATGCCTCATTAAATGTTTTAATACTTTTTTTACGGTGTACCTAATAATATGAAATTATAGGAGCAAATTAATGACCTCATGACTTCATGACTATAGCCAAACATATGGGTGGAACTCTACATTTCATTTGATGCGAATTGCTGTCCACTCACAACAATTTTATTGTTGATTGATTTCAAAAATGAAGGGTTCTATAAGTTGTTATATAGTTGATTGATGGTATATTTGTCTCTTATTCTAGTGAAATAGGATAGGCTGTTTCCATTCATTAATCATGACAGAAACATAAGATTGACATGTAATCTCTATAATTCATGGGATTTATTGTTTCCTAGGATTAAAATTGTTTGTCATTTATTTACTATTTAACTATTAATTTTTCTAGATCATTTATATTTTAATATTTTTTATGTAATTATTGTATTTTCAATTTATGGTTTCTTCATCCATTGTTATGATTTTTCTAAAAATTAATTGGGTGGTATAAATAATTTACTAATGATATTATTTGGAAAAATATTCTCTCAGAAATAATCATATTATGTTTTTTATAACACGTGAACAAGGATATATCAAACTAAACCACCAAATTTGAAATATATTAATCTATTAAATTTTAAAATGATTCATATTTCTTTTTTAAAATTTTAATCATCTAGTTTCAAACATGATGATTAAATAAATTTAAAAAATAAACTATTTGAATATTACATACCTTATTATCTATTGTCCCATTTTATTGTGACTTAACCATGTGTGATGATTGTTTGGCCTATGTGGATGCCCCTAGTTTGGGACTCATGATTATAGGGATTGATACCATGATGGATTTTGGTGTCCTAGATAAGATGATATTACATATGTTGAAATATCTGGGTTTGGGACCATAAAATTGTCTTGTTTCACATTCAACTATTGATTTATATTCCCATTGCAGGATGATCATCCTCGTAGATTTTTCGAAACATAGAGTGAGTATCATGGTCCATATTTATATTTTAATGGGTGTGTTTCAATTGGTATTTGGGACATAGTGTAATTAGTTTCAATGGAACATTAACATAGATTCTATCGAAATGTGATTTAGTATAATATATTTAATCATATTGAATGGATTTAAATGTGATTCTATCAATATTTTAGTAATTCAAATGGTTATGTAATGTTGTATTAAACAGTTTTGACCACTGTAAAGGGGTCTCTGGCTTGTTGATGATGGGTGAATACTTTTAATCGACGGTATACACTCATGTTGATGGGTCTTCATGTGGCTATTCTTGAAACATGAGGGATTCTATGTCGTTGGATGGAATCAATAAGGAATCTTCTCATATGATGAGACAAAGAGAACTATACGTAAAATTATATACCTGAGTGAGAGCTTGGGACGAGTTTTTGTAATTAACGACTTCTAGGATATTGAGTCAAGAAAGTTTTTTGATCTAGTGGGAGATTCAAACCTCATTGTTTTGGATTAGATCATATTATAATGGACATGATATGGATTCATGATTCAGTTTAGTTCTTTAATTATTGGATCCATTGTATGCCCCAATATGTTTTTAGTATCGTTTAGGTGATGTGTATGGGATATTCCCCAGGAAATTGAGATTTTGGATTAAGAAAAATGAGTTTATGTTTTCCCGGGAGGTTAATTCCTATCATAGATAATTAAAATAGTTTTAGAATATATGTGGTACCATGAAATTTAGTTAATGATTTCTTGACAAGGATTCATCATGTGGTCACATGTTATGGTTATGATTTAAATCTTAATGTGCGGTGTTCAGGAATTTAAAATATTCATATGGCCAAGGAATCATGATTAAGTTGAATATGTGTTAAGAGGTCCTTATAGTGAAAGGTACTTTTATATTGGTATTATTGTGTTCTAGAACAAATGACTAGTATTGACCATTAATGAAGGGTCAGTGGTTGATGAATGTATTGAGAATGGATGAAAAGGGAATAACACATTACATTCATCGATAAACATGGATGTTAAACCCATGAGGTTATATAAGTAATGTCATATTTTTGGTAATTCATTAATTGGTTTCGAGATTGAGTCCCTCATTACGAACCATCCTTTAATGAATTCAATGAGAGATGTTTTCAATACCCATGAATGAGATATAGTTTGTGTTTAATTCAGCATTTTGGTGAGAGAAGCGCTAAAATATTTGGTCGTCAAATATAAAAAATTAGGGAACACAGTTTGTGGTATTATGGATCTAATCATGTGAAATTATTAAAATAGTACTCCAATTGAGATGATTAGTGTATCAATCATAGGTAAATGTCTTCGATGCCTGAAGGGACTTTTATGAGTGGAGCTGACCATGGAATGGTCATGTTAGAATCGTGATATAAAATATTAACTACTGATTTTCATACTTGGATTAAACATAAAATACTAAATCATTAATCTAGTTTAGTGGTATTTTAAGATGGTAATTATTTATTTGATTTGGAATATTTTATATGATATAAGGGTGTTTGGATCATTAGTTTTTCAGGTTGTGTGGTTGTATGGAATGGCACGATGATAGTTTTGGATGTTATGGTTTTAAATAGGGAATATAAAATACTGTCAGTTATGGATCCTCATGAGTTTTTTTGGGTGGTTATGAGATTCCTCAAGGAATAATTTCATCATGACAAGGTATATTTATGAAGTGTTTTAAGATAGAGTGTCTTTCCAATGTAAGGTATGTTGGGGATTCTTTAACACTGGTTCGTATATGGAAATGAATGTAGAGAGTCAAAGTCCACATCTGACATTCTATTTTTTATATGACATGTGTTCTTTAGAATCATTCATATATTTCATAGAAATAACAATTTTTCGTTGAATTTTGAATAGACAATGAATATTTTTCCATACTCAGATGATTTCTGGAAATGTGGAAGAGATAAAATATTTGGTCA
Organism: Viscum album; assembly: GCA_963277665.1. NCBI lineage: Eukaryota > Viridiplantae > Streptophyta > Magnoliopsida > Santalales > Viscaceae > Viscum > Viscum album. Next base: position 1,509,072,447 of record OY728127.1, on the reverse strand, counting down.
TTTTACTTGTGTAAGTTAGGATTTGGATTGTTTAATAAAATTTTGGGAGGATTGTTTTAGAATTATAGGGTTTTTATTCAATAATATGTTCCTTTGATAGATACTTTAATCATCCAATGTGTTGTTGATAAGATAAAGTATATACAACAAAATATTATAGAATATATGGGTGTTGGTAATACAATACCATATGTTTGTTGGGATAGATGTTCTTGAGTATGATCCATTGCATTGTATTGATTATTTTGATGGTTATTATTAAGGGTTAAATTTGATTCAACGCATTGATTGGGATGTAGTCCTATAGAGGTTTTTTAGGAGATTGGGTATGGATTATGTTCATTTGAAAAAAGGTTAATCACTATATTAGTTTGGTACATATAGTTGGTTAACCACCTAGACATCATGGGGATGAGATGTGTAGTGGTGTGGTGTTCTTAGTTCCCTTTCAAACATATGTGCTCGTAATTTGAGGAAATATTTAATAATAAAATTGGTATAAGGGATGGTGTTTAAACAAGCTGTTGGAACAAATCTGTGATATTTAGAACCAAACAATAGATATAATTTGGACTTGGAATGAAGTTATATTAGATTATTGGGGATCATGGCTATCACATGAGGTTTTGGGGATTTTTTTTTCTGGAGTTTCCTCCTATGTGAAATTTTCAGTGCAAGATTTGTTCTAACCATACACCAAAATCACGTGGATTTAACATAGGAGGAGCATTGTAATACCCTATGATTTTTGAGAATTATTATTATTTAAATATATATAATATATTCCATATAGTTTCATACTGGAAAAAAAATTATTTTATGTTATGTGAATTAGTGATTTTTGTTTGTGTTACATGAAAAAATTACTGTACCTTGAGATACAAGCATCACTGTGACTAAACAAAACGTAACATGCTATTAAAATACTATACTACTTTATTATAGTTATAATAATACCATTAGAATGGTTTTCTTAAATAGTATCAACCAAATAATGAAAATATATTTTATAAAAATATATTTATAATAAATTCTTAACTGACCCATTAAATAGAAATGAAAATAATAACTATTTGGAAACAAATAAAATCTTTTTATAAAAAAACTATTAGTATATGAATTAACAAATTTTAACTCAATTAAAATATCCAATTGGGTGAACTATTTAAATGAATATTACAAAATTATATAATAATATTTTTGTATTAGTAATCTTATTTGATTTCTAGACCAGAGATAAAAATAAATTTAATTTTAATCATAGAACTAAAGTTTTTTATGAAGTGGGTTTTTATATTTTTTGATACCCTAATTTAGAGATAATATTAATCATGTCTAAAAATTTGATGGAAAAAATAATTTTTATTTTCTGAAATCATCATGTAACATTTTTATAGTATCAATTTATTATAGTTTTCATAAAATATAAATTTTTATTTTGAATAGTGAAAAAGACACAATTTTAACTGAAAACAACCATTTCATTTAAATAATTCTCACTGATAAAATATATTTTGAATTTATTTATTTTAAAATTATTTTAATTATTAAATTTTTAATAAAAAATTTAATTAATATTAATTTTTTGTTGAATTTTGATAAAAACATTATAAACAGTTGATATTTTTCTCTTTCAAAACCCGATTTATCATCACATATCCCAGATTAATTTTCAATTAAATTTTTACACACAAGTAAAATTAATTTTTGAAAATTTATTCCATGTTTTTAATAACCATAATATACATTATTAAAAAAAATTGATTAATTTTTAGGTTAAAATAATAGAGTAAACAAGAGAAATTAATTAACACGGTGGAGGCAAAAATGGGATTACCTAGGGTTTAACTAAAAATATAAGGGTTATAGTGACCAAAAAATGTTTATAAGATCTATTTTAGGAACATATAATTAAATTATAATTTGTTCTTATATATAATAATATATTTTCAATTATTTTTTCATCACAAAAATGTGGTTACACCTTTTTCTTAATAAAATTAGACAAGTGTGACTCTAAATTCAATTATAAATTTTTCCCATATATCCTCTATGTTTCATAGCATAAAAATAATTTATATTAGCGATGAAAATCCTAAATAACTTCCCTAAATCTCTAATTTCATCATATATTCCATATTATTAGATTAATGAAAACCATAAAAGGATTTTGACGAAAACCGAAGGAGGTTACCTGAAGAAGAGGTAATGTTCTCTGATGGGATCATTATTTTAAAATTTTTCCCCCACCTCCTTCAATTATTATTAAAACATAATTATAAAATATCATAATTATTTCCCATATTCTTAAATGTTTTCAAAATTTCATGTTGACCTTAAACCTTCTCCACATCCATAAAATGGGTTATGAAAACATCGTTCAGATGTATGATGAACATCACCTCATGAACCAGCGTCATTCATTTTTCCAATACCACCTCTGTCAGCAAGGTTTGCTGATATATATATATATATATATGATAAATATTATATAATTATACGTAGAGTATAATTATATTTTATATTTCATTTATTCTTTTTATTCTATAAGGGATATCGTATTGTTGTTTGTGTGTACAATAGACAGCCGCCTCACAAAGAGATGTGATTGGTTTTCACTAATGATTCTCATAGAAAATAATACGGATGGTTTAATGAATATTTTTTATATAAATTAAACCATTATGATAATAATAAAATATTTATCATTTTAAAAAGAGACTAAATTTTTTATTTATCACATTTTCACTCTCGGAAATATGGTAACATCGTACGTGTATGTGTTTACTAATTACTTAATAAAATAATGTGGCCTGAAATTTTCATAACCATAATAAATTTATTATGTTTAAATTATATTTAATGTAATAATATATTATTAATTTTATCATGATTATTTTTTAAATTCAATATATTACATAACTCCATTCCATAATGATTATAGAAAATGGGAATTTTACTCATGTGCATCAATGACTTACTATAATCATTATTGTAATGTACCAAATTCCTCAAATAAAAAATTCAATACTAGTCATAATATTAAAATTGATTTATATGTTTGATAATTATTTCTTTATTTTTATCATAGATATTATGGATGTTTATTCAATGTTGTAGGAAGTAAAATAAGACATCAAAACATATTTGTAAATCCAATAGGCTATTACATGAAATGTGAATTTAAAAAGGAATTTATAATAAAAATGTATTGAATGTTTATAAGTAAATAATTAGAATTACCCATAATTCTATGTAATTTTTTTGGAAAATAAATTGGATTATTTACATTCGGTGCTCTATGGCGACACATAATTTTATGGCCCGATGTGGTCAAAACATATTTTGGATCTATTTTTTGAGGATCATTATATAATCATGTGAGTGAGTTTTTCTTGATATTAAACTAATACATTGATAAATAATCTAAGGGAAAGATTGATATCAATGCTTAGGGATTTTCCTAGAAAGTGTCTAACATTGGTTGTTGTGGGCCAATAGTTAAAGTTAGTTTTCGGCCCTAATTAAAATAAATACGTAACAATTTTTTTCATACAATTTTAACTCCTAAATGGAATGTCTGATTTAAAATTTGAGAGTAACATTGGGACTAAGAGGGTGTGTTTCTATTTATAGGAGATGAACCTCGACTAGAATAGTCGAGGGAGAATGATTTTATTCAATAATTTTAAAGAAAAAATTAAAACAACCATAAAAAGTTTATATTATTCAAATTGTTTCATTGTACTGATGTGAATAGGTGACTTTTTAATTACATATGTGAGATAGTATAATGAATCATTAATTAAATCATAATATAATGGATGTTTTGTAAATGAAATAGTGTACCAACAAGTTGACACGCCGTAAGAGAAATGTTGTGGTGTATTTCTATTTTAATGAGATAATGGGGTTGGGGAAACAGATCTAGTTCTGTAATTCCTCTAATGAACGACAAAAAAATACACAACAAGGATGAACGAAAGAATATTAGAAAAAAATGACGAAACCCTGCTTGAATAGATATAAGACAGGAGATCAACGAATGCCAATGGGTTCGAATTGATATTAAATCCCTGCAGACGGGTCGCCACCTGCAAGGAGCCTTCCATCCAATCGACATGTCAAAACCCATCCCTTGGGGCCCATTCCGTGACTACCCCAAGCCCGATTTCCATAGGCCAGGGGTTGGCGACTAGCACCGAAGGTGTATTCCCTAAAACTGGGAATGAATTGCCTTTATAATCTATAAGAACACGTTATTGAACACACAGAATGTTCGGAATGCAAGTAAACTGAACTGTAAATAGAGTGATTGCGGTAAGTAAAAGGTGACAGAATACAAGCACAACTGGAAAGTTCAAGTACAACTATGATACAATACAACTTGAGAAAATGAAAAGACTCCTACTAGATCGTCCTCTGAGGTTGTTACCTGAATGGTTGGTACAGATCACCACCTCAACACTCCATTTCCACCTGTCTCCTTTGTGTAACAACACGCCGTATGGTCCACCTCAAGGTATCATCTAGTCCTGGTACTCTCAGCCTCAGTCTGTGACGTTGGTCGTCTGTATCCCACACAACAAGGTGCGGGCATAACTCGTGCAGGGGTGAGTATAATGATAATCAGTAGGGACACTGAGACCCTCTAAGTCCCACAAAATCCATCAATGATAAATCAAAAAGTATGAAATCAACAGACAAACAAACATTGTTATATGACAATACATATACCTAAGTTATCATTTCATCCATATCAATCATGAGAAAAACACAGGGGTATTGACTAAGCTCATACAAGTATTAATTCTTGGCGCAGAATCTAGTAAACTTCTTAATCTCAACGTCGAACACCCAGGATGATGGAGAACTCCTCCTCTATTGAGTTCAGTGGGTCTGCCGCGTCACAGAGAGGAGCTACCCACTAACCATTGACTATTGAGGTACTCATCCAGTCGAGTACCGTGGGTCTGCCTCATCACACAAAGGCACTCCCCCTCGTGGCCTACTAAGGAACTCCTTCTGTAAAGTACAGTGAGTCTACCACATCACCAAGGCACGCCCCACAATGGATTTTCCACATCACCAAGTCACTCCCTACTAGGCCTGTCGAGTCAGACCGAGTCGAAACGGTCAGATGTCGTCAAGTCTCAGCTCTCCACTTCGTCTCTACACTATGCTTTCTCATCTCCAGGAGGATCCATTTCAAATGCTACTGGTCAATACTCCAACTACCACAAAGTCCCATGAAGTAGTTTCACAAAAATCTGCCATGTCATAGTTGTCTCAACGTAATAGACGACACATCAATCAGAATCCCGGTCTGTGAGATATTATCCTTTTAGTCTCAGGGGCCTGGTTGGATTCGTGCTCAATCAAACATGACCGTACCGCATATTAACCCAAATCTAAGTGGGGTATCAATCAAAGGTAATGTATCGCTCCATGATTTCCAGCACCACTCATAGTTCATCAAACATATGTCTGGTGCCAATGTTATGGCCTAACGAAGTAAATGGGTCATAGTGGGCTTGGGTCCGAACTGACCCGGTTGGACCGACTCGGCCAGACCCAGCCTAGGCCCACCTGGTTCAGATCCACCGAGCCCGCAGTGTGGGGCAACCCATTGGGTTCGGCCTTGCCTGGCAGGCCATGAGGGTTCCACGATGGTGGCTAGGCCGAGGGATACCGCGAGGTCGTTGGGCAGCTCAACATGGCCCGAGGCGGCTCAGCCAAGGGAAGAGTGAGATAGTGAGGCGGAGCAGCCGCAGAGTGGCGGTCTAGTAGTGGGAAGGCGGTCCGGTCGGGGGATGTCAGACGACACGTGGGGCGGTGGTCTCGCCACGGGTCGGCAGACCGACCGCTGGTCGGTGGTCCGGCCGCGGGGCCGCAGACTAGCTGCGGGGAGGAGGACCACCGCGGGGTGGCGGACTGGCCACGGGGCGGTGGTCCTGCTGTAATGCCTCGACCAAAGTTACCCAGATACTGTACATTATTACATAACATTGGCATGATCACAAGGAATCATGTCTCGAAATGCTGATTGGTTTTTTATTATTGGAAACAAGGTTAATACATAGGCACAACATTACAACTTGAAATGAAATTCAACATGAATTAATTCCATTAGAAACATACAGGCCTCCTAGAGTATGCCTTAAATTCACTCATAACTAAATTCTTCATATCCTGTGAAAATGAATACTAAGAAAGGGGTGAGGTCAAACACTCAGCAAGGGTAAGAAATACAGTATAAGATTACATAAATATTAAGCATGGTGAATAAATTGAAACCACATGCCTTTACCAATAATAAACATGAATACATTTATGGTTGGAATATGAGCTGAGTAAATAATACCATGATAAAACATAATCATGGGTATTCTACTAGTCAATTGACCACATGAACCATCAATATTATTTTCATAATGAGGGAATGTATAATAATAGATATTTTGAAACATTTACTCAAGGCCTTGGACAAGATGTCTAAAAATGATTAAGTCCTAAACCAAAACCATATATCAAATTGGGAAAGGCCTCGACCAATTCCACTTATAGTTGTCTCATGAGACCGACCAATTAATCAAGGAGCTATAGCAGGATCCTCCAAATACATACTAATTCCAATACATTTCTCATATGAAAATCATTAAATATAACATAAGCATTCGTATTAAAACTAGCATAAGAAATATCAATAATTTAACCATAAACCATGAATGGTATAAAAATAGAACATCCATAATCATTCATATCAAAAAACCATCAATAAAATAATGATGTTTTTTATCATAATAAATCAAATTCAAATAAACTTGAAATCTATCAACGGATGTTGTCATAGATGAAATCAAAACCTTTTTTAGAGAAATATCTATTTCTATTTTGAAATCATTTAAGAGTCACATAATTATAAAGAAAATTATTTTCAAAATATTTTTATAAGCTTGTAAGGGAAGCTTCGACGATGTTATAACGATGTAAATTAGCTACACCCTCCGTATAAATTAAAAAACATTCTTACATTAATTTTGACGAAAAAGTCATAAAGTGCCTTGTTTGGAAAATGACAAAATGATTCCATTCAAAACATATAAGTAAAAATCACGGTATAAATGACTTTACCACATTGTCATGTAAATAGTAACAATGTTTTGAAATACAATTTTAAGAAACATGGATGTGCATGATAAAGAGGTCCCAATAGATTATTACTTATAAACAACATCGGATAATGAAGAGATTGTGAAATTAACCCTTACCATGTACAATTTCTTGTTTGAGGTTAGGTTGACCTACTTTATAATGGGTAAAAAATTGTTATTAAATTATACAAGAATCATATACATTAATATGATATCATATATGATCTTTTAATATTTCTTTGTTAATAATATCATAGTATTATCGTCATTTCAGGTGTTAACTGATTCTTTTTCCTTTATATGAATTGTTATTTAAGTAATGATTGTTATGGATTGAATGTATCTTATTCTTATTCAAAATGATATTAAGTCTTTAAAAAATATTTTTAATCAACTAATGAAAATTACTCTAGAATCGATACGATGGGGTATGAATCTCATTGCATTCATGGAGACGGTAATCCGTACGTACGCACGATCGACAATATAATTCTTTTGATATTAAAATAATATATAATTGGATGTTATTTATATATAAAGAATAATTAAAATGTTATATAAATTATATATAATCAATTACACATCATTATTAAACTCATCCAAATAATAATGTATTGAATAACAATTACACCACCACGTAGAGACGGTAAGTCGAATGTACGCACGTATGGTGACATGTCATTCAAATGATGGATAGAATAATGAATATGGTTGTGCCATAATTATAATAACATCACAGTATATAGATGATACTGGCGTAATTATTTTAGAATGGGAACAACAACGTACGAGGAAGTGGATGATGAAACTTGAAAGAGATGATGAAATATTTTCCACTTCTTCAGGTTCTTCATATTGATTTCATCAAAATGGCTCCTTAAGTTGTCTTTCTGACTAATGGAAGGCCTCTAGGATGAATGGAGGATAGTTGAGAGGGTATTTAGGCAGGGGTTTTCCGAGAAAAATGGCATTGAATGTGTGAAATAGAGAGAAGGGTGACTGCCCTTTTATAAGAGGGGTGAGGGGAACCTTAGCAAAAACTAGAAATATTATTTTATTATAAAATCATATTCAGATTATAATGGATTAAAAATATATTTTTTAAATTATAATGTGTGGATGGTTCTAAAAATACTCCACCAATATGTTTTAGACAATTTTGGGTCACTATATTAACCCTATCTTTTATATTCCACTCTTAGTTATATAGTTTGACATTTACCATGTCTCTTCATATATTTATATAATATGGAAAATAAACATACTCTATATATCCAAGAGAACCCAAAGGGGTTAATTAATGATACACTTACCATTATATAAGTCTTTTTTATGAACCTTATATTCTTAAGAATATAATATAAATAAATATAATAATATTTGTTTTAGAAACTCTTTCACATCAATTTTGACACTATTTGGTATTTTGTTTTTTCTAAACTCCTAAAAGTATTATTACTTCGAGAAAAATTCATCAATACAACCCGAAAATATCATATTAACCTATAAAATTAGTGTAATTCAAAAAAAGTCTCAAATTACATTTATTTGTATATTTATAATGTTAGTTATTTTAATCATTCGTTAATACGGTAATTACTACATCATCATTTTGTCATAAATAAATTTAATTATATAATTTCTAACAAATATAAATAAAAAACCATTATGTAGGAAATACTTTTATCATTCCAATGAATATTTATAGTCGAATTTATCTTATGTGTAACCCTATACTAAAAATGTTTTAGTCATTAAACATTGTATTTATCACTTTTAAATCTTTTTTTAATTAAATAATAATAAATGTCCTAATCTAATAAAGTGGACCTAAAGGATCATATATTATTCTTAAGGCTGTTTTTTGTCTAATTAAACTTATCCAATAGAATTAGGACATGTGTTAGGGTAATAATAATATAATTTTTACCCTTAATTACCCTATTTACTTTTAACAAGAGTAAATAAAACGAAAAAGTTACTATTTACAAAAAATTATTTGCATCATATTGAACCACATTTTACTAACTGATATCAACCATGTCTCTCATATTTTTCAAATTCAACTCATAGAAGTGGAAAAATATGATTTACGTAATTTTGCAAATGCTCCTAGGAGATGGGTAAAAGACGATAAAAAAATTCAATAAAATTGTTATATATCAAAAATTATTACAAAATGACTCTAATGAATTACATTAAAAATATATAGGTATTATGTTTCTATTTTTACATTAAATAATTTAAATAAAATAAATAATTATTTAAATAAATATTCTGTTTTAAACAATAACTCACTGTTTTTCACTATTCATCAAAAATTGAATGTTTTTAGAAAAATACCAAAAATTCACCCTAAGATAATTTTGATATTACGAATCCAATAATGAAGTCCATTTTGAATGATAAAATTTATAAACTTCCAAAAATTGGGTATTAATATTCATAACTGCTATTTAGATTGGTTGTGGTTTGTTAAAACTCGAAGTTGCGTACAACACACACTACTGTATTATTCAAAGGGAAGTGTACCGTGGAAGCTTGTGGTGTTACATTATCCCCTCCAAATAATTTCCACATCGAAAATTTTAAAGTATTACTGCGTAAAAAGGATTGGGTGGTTCTTTATCATAAGTAACTCGGGTTCTCATGTGTCCTCTTCCATCTTATGGTTTCTCCATAGATCATTTCCCAGACAAGACATTCGGTTTCTCAGAAATTGTTCTCTTGTATCAAGAACCCTGACAAGCTCTTCACAATACGACAGATTGGGTTCCATCTCTAATTTCTCATAAGCGAGTACATGCATTGGGTAAGGAATTTATTTTCTCAAAATTGATATGTGGAAAACATCGTGAACATTGGAGAGATTTTTCAACATTGCCAACTGGTAAGGAACATCCCCAATTCATTCTAAAATTTCGAATGGTCTGATGTACCTGGGACACAATTTTCCCTTCTTATCGAAACGTATAACAACCTTCCATGGAGATACCATCATGAAAACATGGTCCCCTGCCTGAAATTCCAAATCCTTCCTTCAGTTATCGGCATAGATATTCTGTATACATTGAGATGCTTTGATGTGGGTTTGGATTAACTTCACCTTTTCCATCGTTTCCTCCACAAGTCATGGGCCTAGGAGTTTTCTTTCACCAACATCATCCCAACAGGTTGGTGTGCGACATCTCTTTCCATATAACGCCTCATATGGTGCCATCTGAATAAGATAATGGATGATATTGTTAGACGAAAATTCTACCAGAGGTAAATATTGATCCCACATACCTTGAAATTCAAGTGAGCATGATCTCAACAAGTCTTCAAAGGTTTGAGGAGTCCGTTCTGATTTTCCATCAGTTTGGTGGTGGTAGGCAGTGCTCAAACGAATTTCAGTATCCAGGGCTTTCTGATGTCTTTTCCATAATCATGATATCAAATGGGGATCACGATCATGAACAATCGATAGTTGTACTCCATGAAGTCTTTCATATTAATTAATATATAGTCTTGCAAATCGTTCAAGTTGTAAATATTCTCTTATAGAAAGAAAATGTGCTGACATGGTAAGACAATCAATAATGAACCATATTGAATTGTTCCTTATATAAGTATTTGGTAGTCCCATGACAATGTAAATCATAATATTAACCCATTTCCACATAGGTATGGAAATTGGTGGCAAGACTTCTCTAGGATTCTACCTTCTAGCTTTCACTTGTTGATAATCCATAAATCTTGACACAAAAACAGCAATCTCCCTCTCCATGTTGTCCCACCAAAAATGTTCCTTCAAATATCTACACATTTTGGTGCACCCATGGTGTATAGAGAAATTGGAGCTATGATCATCATCCAACAATTCCCTTTTTAGATCAGGTATATCGGGAACACAACGTATCTTCCCAAATTTCAAAATTCCATCTTCATATATGAAGTCACTCAATCACCAGTTATTCACAACATTAATCTTCTTTTGAAACACCTCATCATCAGCCTGAGAAATTATTATCCTTTCTAGTAATGATGGTTTGGAAAAAATTTGAAAAAGAATTGATGTTTCACCTTCAATGGTTATTCCCATATCTATCTTTACTAGATCTATGAAAATATGATCCCTTTCAACTCTCATCTTCTTCAAAACTCCCTGACCTTTTCTGATCAAAGCATCTGTATTTTTATTTGCCTTCCCTGAGTGGTAGTGTATCTTGTAATCATAATCATTGAGTAGTTAAAGCCATATCTTTTGCCTCACGTTCAGTTATTTCTGTGAGAAAATATATTTCAAACTCTTGCGATTAGTATATATCTCACATTTTGTAACATAGAGATTGTGTCTCTAAATCATCAATGCAATGATTATAGCTGCAAACTCAAGATCATGAGTAGAATTGTTTTTCTCATGAATTTCTGGTTATCATTATGCAAAGGAAATAACTCTATCATTCAGCAAAAGAACACAACCAAGTCCTTTCTTTGATGCCTCACTATAAATAACAAACCCATCATTCCCCGATGGTAGAGTAAAGATAGGATCATTGACTAATATTCTCTTCAATTCATCAAAAACATTTTTCACACTCTATTCTACAAACAAATTTAACCCCTTTTCATATGAGATTTGTTAATGGGTTATCCAACTGGGAACATTTATGGATGAAACATCGATAATAACATGCTTAACCAATAAAATTGCGTACCTCGGTTATACTCGTCAGTGCTGACCATTCTTGGATTGCGTTGTTCATAGAAAGATCAACTAAGATTCCATCCATGGAGACAATATGGACATGAAATGAAATATCATAAAGCTGTAATTCAGAAATGATAAACATCCCATATAATTCATGTCTTCTCAAAGTCTTCAGGATAATGTGAAAGTTATTTTGATGATCTTCGTAGATTTTGGAGTATACCAATATATCATAAATAAATACCACTACAATGTCATCAAGTATTCCATGAATACTCTATTCATTAGATTGATGAAGACAGAGGGTGCATTAGTTAATCCAAAATGCATTTCTGTAAACACGTAATGCCCCTACCTAGTTTGAAATGCTGTTTTCGGAATGTCTTCCTTCTTCACACACAACGGACGATATCCAGATCGAAGGTAAATCTATTGAATGTATTGAGCTCCATGATGTTGGTTGAATAATTCATCAATGCATGGTTGGGGATACTTGTTCTTTGTTATTATTACATTGATCTCCTTGTAGTCAATGCACAACCACATAGATCCATCGTTCTTCTTAACAAAAAGGACACGGGCTCCCCATGGAGAAATACTAGGATGAATAAATCCTATACTACTCAATTCCTCCAGTTATTTCTTTAGTTCCAATAATTCCAAATTATCCATTTTGTAATGGGTCTTCTATATGGGCATTGAACCGGGAATTAAATCAATTGAAAACTCAATTTCTCATTATAGAGGATTTCCAGGTAAATCCACTGTAAATACATCAACATACACTTGCACAATAGGTACTGCCTCTATATGAAAATTCTTTTCCTCACCCACATTTATTTCATTCTCTTCCTCCCCAACAATTTAATTATTTGATCTACTGGGGTGGATCTAAATTAGAATTAGGTGGTGACGATTCTGCTCTAAAGATAAGGGGTTCTATATCATCATAATCAAAAATAGTAACCTCATTATTCTTTAAATAAATATTTGCATCATGGTATGAAAGCCAATTCGTACCGATGATTATATCATATTTGATCATGGGTATGATGATTAGATTAGTAGATAAAGAAAAAATATATACCCTAATGGGAACTGATTCAGAAAACATTATATCAATGATACTTCCCTTCGAATTTTTGTCTGACAACTCCCTTGTTAAATCAAAGTCGAAATATCTAATTTTCTTAGAAAACTAGGAAGATATGAATCAATACGATGATCCTGAATCAAATGAAGCAGTGGATAATCTTGAGGAAACCATTAAATTACCTTCCAACACGTCTTCTGGGGATTCAACCTCAGCAGTTGTGATCGCATAATCTTGGCCTTGATCCTGTGGCCTTTTTTGAGGTAAGTTTCCCTGAATCTTAGGATATTCATTTGCAAAATGACCCATATCTCTGCAATTGTAGCATTGATCATTGGTAATGTCTTTCTTTCCCTTCCAATGACCATCAAGATGGAATTTCATTCAACATTTGTATCATACTCCTTTTCATTTTAGACAGACACAAGGGTTCTTCCTTCCACAATTATCACATGGTGGAAATTCAATTCTTCCCTTCTTCCTTGTTTCATTATTTCCTTTACCAATGTGTTCAACATATATCTTCTTCTCTTGCTTTGCTTTAATGTTGTAAGACTTAGAGAATCCCTTTTCATTATTGATAGCTTCATACATTGCGATATTCTCATCCTCCTTTTGCCTCATACATAGAAATTGCCTTTCCATATCCACACTATGGTAATTTGGATAGTATTTTTCTATGAAATATTCATTAAACTCCCTCCATTCCATATTAGATACATCATCATCTTACTTTTTGTTTTGAATCAATAACCACTATTGATTAGCATCTCCAATGAGGTGGAAAACTTCCATGACAACATTTTCCATTTCACTACTCCCCATGGTGTGGAATATTTCCCTATTGAATTTATCCATTTCACAGCTACTAATGAATTTGAACCCCCATTGAATGTTGGTGGTTGTTTCCTCATGAAGCGGTCTAACATTGATCATCCACGTTGTGGATAGAGGTTCTCGATACAGGTATGGTTTTTATTCATAACCTCTACGAGTTGTCCCAGTATGGTGATAAGCTGATCAGCATCTGTTGTATCACCATCTCCACTATAATTATCTTGAGGAGGAATGAAATACCTACATGGAGTGTGTTCATTGATATGGTTTCAATTCCTTCCACTAGGCGCCATTTCTAAACAATAGAATACACTAGATTAGTTTATGAATCACAATACATAAATCCAAACTTATAAAACACTTAAAATAAATTGAAAAGATTATGGATATACTCCATAATCATAAAAATATATTCTTTGAGGAAGTATATAGTCAGAAACCCTTCATAATGGTTTGTAAATAAAATGAGAATTATCCTAGGAATATCCCTCTGGAATGTCATAATCAAGAGTGCAGCACGGCCCGTTTTCGTGCACCAGTTCCCGTCAGAGTTTAGCTCAAAGCGGTGTTTTTGGGTTTTACCCCTAGATATATATGTGCGAGATCTGCCTCTTCCTTCTCATATCTAGACAAGGATGTATTACGAGGAAAACTTTCATGATCTATACATTACCAAAATTCTAGGATGTTATTCTATAATAATCGACAAAGTCTATCTTAGTGTAATGTGCTCTAATTCGACTTTATCTAAATCTAGTTTCCAAGGATTGTACTAAACTTCCTTTGATACCAAATGTAACGCCCTAACCCCAGTTACGTAGAGTCGGTTCATTATTACATAACATTGGGATGATCACAAGGAAATCATGTCTTGAAAGACAGATCATTTTAGTATAATTGTAAACCGGATTCATTCATAAGTTCAATCATAAAACTTGAAAAGAAATACAACACGAATTTATTTCATTTGAAAAATCCAAGACTCCTAGATTATGCCTGAAAGTCACTCATAAATAACTTCTACATATCCTAGGAAAATGAAACATAAGAAAGGGGTGAGCTCAAATGCTCAGTAAGGGTAAGAAATAAAGTGGTAGATAACATAAATACTAAGAATGGTGAATAATTGAAAACACATTCCTTTACAAAAAATAAACATGAATATATTAATGGTAGGAATATGAGCCGATTAAATAATGCCATAATAAAACATAATCATGGTTATTCTACTAGTCGAATAACTACTTGAACCATCAATATTATTTTTATAATGAAGTAATGTATAATGCCAGACATTCTGAAACATTTTGTCAAGGCCTCAGCCAATATGTCTAAAAATAATTAAGGCCTCGGCCAAGAGGACTAAAACTAATTAAGGCCTCGGTCAAAACCATATATAAAATTTGGGAAGGCCTCTGCCAATTCCACGTATAGTTTTCTCATGAGACTTACTGATGTATCGAGGAGCTATAGCGGGCTCCACCCGTCACTTACAAAGTCCAATACATTCCTCATATGAAAAGGGTGAAATATAACATAAACCTTCCTATTAAAACTAGCATTCAAAATGACAATACATAAACCATAAACTATGAATCTTATAAAAATATCACATCCATATTCAATCATATCACAAATCCATCAATACATTATGGATTTTTGTATCATAATAAATCAACATCAAATTAACATGAAATCCATCAAAGAATGTTGACATAGATTTAATCAAATACTTTTTTAAAGAAATATCTCTTTCTATTTTGAAATAATTTAAGAGTCACATAATTATAAAGAAAACATTAATTTTGATAATATTATTATAATCTTCTATGAGAAGTTTCAATGATGATATAATATTGGAAAATAACAGCACCCACCATATAAGATAAAAAAACATTCTTACATTTATTTTGTTGAAAATGTCATAAAGTACCTTGTTTGGAAAACAACAGAAAGATTCCATTCAATACATGTAAGGTCAAATAAGGGTATAGATGACTTTACCCTATTTTCTAGTGAATGGTAAAAATGTTTTCAATTACATTTTTAAGAAACATTGATGTGGATGGTAAAAAGTTCCCAGTAGATATTTACGTATAAACAACCTCAGATAATGAAGAGATGGTGAAATTAACCCTTATTATGTACTTTTCCTTGGTTGAGAGTAGGTTAACCTACTCTTTAATGGTGAAATAATTTTTATTAAATTATAAAAAAATAATATGCATTAATGTGATATCATAAATGATCTTTTAATATTTCTTTGTTAATTATATCTTAGTATTATCGTCATTTTGGGTGTTAACTGATTCATTTTCCATTATATGTTTTGTTATGTAAGTAATTTTTGTTATGGATATGATTTATATTATTCATATTCATAATGATATTAATTAATTAAACAATATTTTTAATCATCTAATTAAAATTAGTCTTGATTGGATACGATGGGGAAAGAATCTCATCGCCTTTGGGGAGACGGTAATCCGTACGTACGCACGATCAAAAATATCAATATTTAGATATTAAAATAATATATAATTGGATGGTATATCATATATACAGAATAATTATCATGTTATATTTATAATTAACATCAATTATACATCAATATTATACCCATCCTAATAATAATGTATTGAATAACAATTACACCACGACATAGAGATGGTAAGTCGTACACACACACATTTGGTGACATGTCATTAAAAGGATGGATAGAATAATGAATTTGGTTGTACCATATTTATAATAACATCATAGTATATATATGATACTGGTTTTATTGTTTTAGAATGGAATCAAAAAAGAAAGAGGTATTGGAATAAGAAATAAACTTGAACGAGGTGATAAAATATTTATCTTTTCTTCGGGTTCTTTATTTTGATTTGATCAAAAGGGATCCTTAGGATGGATTTATGACTAAAGTAAGGCCTATATTATTAAGGGAGGATTTTTTAGAGGGTATTTGGGTAGGGGTTTTACATTAAAAATGGATTTGAATTTGTGAATTAAAGGGAAGGGGGAGTGTCCTTATATAATAGGGGTGAGGGGCACCTAAAGAAAAGCTAGAAAAATTATTTTATTATAAAAAAAATTCTATTTCTAATCGATCCATAATAAATTATTTAAATGATAATGTGGGTATGGGTCAAAAAACACTCAACCAATAGGTTTTAGACTGGTTTGGGTCACCATATTAACCTTGTCATTTAGATTTAACTCTTAGTTAAATAGTTTGACATTTACCATGTCTCATTGTATTTTTATTTTATATGGTTAATAAACATACTATATACAGCCACATGAATCCCAAGTGGTTCAGTAATGATTAACATACAATTATATAAGTCTTTTTTTGAACCATAGATTTTTAGGAATAGAATATCAATTAATATTATAATATTTGTTTTAAAAACTATTTTATGTCAATTTTGACACTATTTGGTATTTTGTTTTTTCTAAATTCATAACAGCATTATTACTTAAACAAATTCATCTAACCAAACCTAACATGTAATATTAGGCTAAAAAATTAGTGTAATTCATAAAAAGTCTCAATTTACATTTATTTGGATGTTTATTATATCAGTTATTTTTATCTTTTATTAATACAGTAGTTGCAGTATCATCATTGTTTCATAAATAAATTTTATTATTTAATGTCTAAAAATATAAAAAAATACCATTATATATGAAATCATTTTATATTTTCAATTAATATTTATAGTCGAATTTATCTTAAGTGTATCCCTATATTAAAAATGGTTTAGTTATTAAACGTTGAATTTAACACTTTTAACTCTTCATTGATTTAAATAATAATTAATGTCCTATTCTAATCCAGGTGGACCTAAAGGATCATATTTTATTTCTAAGTTTGTTTTTTTTGAATTACACTTATCCAATAAAATTAGGACATGTGTTAGGGAAATAATAATATCATTTTTACCATTAATTACCGTATTTATTTTTAACCGTGGTAAATAAATCTACAAAGTTATTATTCACCAAAAATTATTTTCATTTTATAGAACCACATTTTAATTATAAATATCAACCATGACTCTCATATTTTTGAAATTCAAATCATAGAAGATATAAAATTATGTTTTATGTAACTTTGAAAATGTTCCTAGGAGGTGGGTAAAAGAATGTAAAAAAATTCAACAAAATTTATATATATATAAAATCATTATAAACTCACTCTAATGAATTAAATTTTACATATATAGGAATTATGTATCAATTTTGACCTAAAATAAATTTAAATAAAATAAATCATTATTTAAATAAAAAGCTGGTTTTAATTAATAACTTAGTGTTATCCACTATTCATAAAAAATTTAATGTTTTCAAAAAAATAAAAAAAACACCCTTAGATAATTTCGATATTCTGAATCCTAAAATGAAATCCATTTGGAATGAAAAAATTTATAAAATTTAAAAAAGATGGTATTAATATTATTATTGTCTAATTGATTGGTTGTGGTGTGTTAGAACTCAAAGTTGTGTACAACACACAATATTGTATTATTAAAAGGGAAGCGTATCGTGGAAGCTTGGGGTGTTACACTGGCAGCGGGGTGGCGGACGGGCCACCGAATGGAAGACTGGCCGTGTGGAGGCGGACCGGCCTTGGGGCGGCAGACCGGCTGTGGGGATGCGGTCCAACCGCGGACTGGAAGATCGGCCGCGGGGTGGTAGACAGGCCATGTGGCGGTGGTTCGTTTGTGGGATGGCGGTTTGTCAGCGGCAGCAAGGCGGATGGCGACGACGGCTCGGTGGACAGCGACAACGGCTCAACGGATGGCAGTGGGGGCCTGGCGGAAGGAGGCAGCAGATGACGGAGCCGCGAGGGGCGGAGCTGCGATGTGTGGAGGTCGTGAGGTGGTGTTTGTTGCGGAACGATGTCATTGTGTTGGCACCTTCCTCACATTCATCTCCACAAAACATCAATAGATTTGGGGATGGTTTGGGCCATGTTTTTTTGGCCCATACCCTTCACATTATGGTGGATGAAAACAGATCAACATAAACAAGAATGAAGAATGTTAAAACCTCTTGCAATGATTGTTCCAAACCCACAAAAAAATAATACAAATTCGTTGTTTAAAAAAAGGAAGAACATGAGAATATAACCTCTCATTGGAGGTTAGGCTCTGGTGGTCCCCACCAACATAACCTCTCATTGGAGGTTATGGTTTGGTGGTCCCCACTACAAACATCCATATGGAGTGGTTATAACAAATAAAATAAAATTTGTTTTATTTTATTTTATTATTTCCATGAAAACCCCAAAAATTATCTTTCATCCTCGATCAATTTCCATCGAGGTGAAAGTATCCTTAAGAGAATATCGGTGCTGCGAGTTCAATTGTACCCTCAGATTTTAATTCTGAGAATCGGTAAAAAAGATATAAAAACCTGCTTTCTCATTTACTAAACGTACCCAAAAAATGTTTAGAAACTCATTCAAGGCACTCTGGGCCTCGGAATCTCACACTGTGAATTTTCGCAGACTTTTAAAATACCCATTTAATTAAAAAAATACATGGAAATTTTGGGTCTTTACATTCTTCCCACCTCAGGCTTTCCGTCCTAGTAATACACCACTCAAACTAAGGGAACAAGTGGAAGTACTAAGCATGTATCTGATCTTCCTGCTACCATTTGCTCTTCTGGAGGTTCCCGTGCTTCCACTGAATGCGTACCAGGGGTATCATCCATCCACGAAGGACCCTCTCTTTCCAATCCTCAATATCTACAGGAACCTCCATAAAATTCACCACATCGTCAATGTACAGCTCACCATGGTTGATGATGTGAGGAGGGTGGTGAACATATATTCTCAGCTAGGATATGTGGAAGACGTCGTGCACCCTATGAAACTATGGTGGAAGAGCCAAGCAGTATTCCCCCACGCCAACAATGCTGAGAAACTGAAAATGACCTATGAACCTCGGAGATAACTTTTCTCCTCCACCAAATCTCCACCAACCTCGTCATGGTGAGACTCGTAGAAAGATATGGTTGACATCCTTTAACACCAGAGGACTTAGTCTCCTGTTTGCATTCGACTTCTGCCTAATCTATGAAGTCTTCATCCACACCTGGATGATCTGCACCTTCTCTATGGTAGCCCAAACCATCTCTGGTTCCACAAGTGCTGAATCCCCTAGGTCAGTCCAGTGTAAGGGTGGTCTGGAAGGTCGCATGTACAACACCTCAAAAGGTGTCATCCCTATTGTGGAGTGATAATTGATGTTTTATGGAAACTACCCCAAAGGTAAATGTACCTCCCAGATGAAACTAATGTTGAGGTCAAAAGCTTGCAGTATTTCCTCGAGGGTCATAATGGTCCGCTCAGTTTAGCCATCTATCTGAAGATGGAAGGCAGTTCTCAAATGAAGCTTCATCCTGAAATTCTCCTGACACCCCTTCCATAGTCAGGAAGTAAAACATGTGTCATGATCAGATACAATCATCGAGGGTACTCCATGTAGCCACACAATAGCTTTCACATAGAGGTGTCACAAGCTCTCTACCGAACCCTACTCTCTGATCTGTAGAAATTGGACTGAGATGGTAAGTCAGTCGACGACCACCAAAATCAAGTCATGTCCCCTCGATGTACATGTAATTCTTGTCACGATGTCCATGGATATCTCATCCCACTTCCACTCTTGGACCTCTAAAGGCTGAACCAATCATAATGGTACCTGATGCTCTGCCTTCACATACTGACATGTGAGGCACCGAGAGACAAAATCAGAAACTGCTTTCTTCATTCCTGGCCACCAGTGCTGTCGTCCGAGATCCTGGTACATCTTCGCCACTACTGGACATACCACTAGATGGGATGTGTGGATCTCCCTAAACAATTATTCCTAAAGTAACAATGGTACCATGGTACGTCCTCTAAAGAGGATGACTTGCTCCCCACCTTCAGAAAATCAATCATGTGTGTGTCCTATGGATATCTGAGAACGTCATGCCTCGTAGACATCATCCCCACGTTGTGCCTCCCTAACTCACTGAAGAAGTGGGGGAGTGACTGTAAGAGATTGAATGAAAGATGATCCATCATGATCCATGAAGGATAACTTCAAAGCGTCCAGTTCTACCATCACCTCACCTAGTAGCAGTATACCAGACCACCTACTAAGTGCATTTGCAACAATGTTTCCCTTCTTAGGAGTATAGACTATCTCGAAATCATAGTTCTAGAGGAACTCAAACCAACGTCAATGTCTATGGTTCAGGTCATTCTGAGAGATGATATACCTTAGACTCTTGTGATCAGTGTGCACTGTAAAAAACTTGGACATCAGGTAGTTTCACCAAAACATCAAGGTGAAGACCACTAGTACTAACTCCAGGTCATGGGTAGCGTATTTCTGCTCGTGCAGTCTTAGCAGGTAAAAGAGGTTGTTAATCCTTGGGAGTGGGTACTAGTTCTTCACAGACACCTGGTTCAGGTGCCGATAGACAACACAATGCCTCGAGCTCTCATCCGTCTTCTTGGAAAATAGAATAAAGGCTGCCCAAGGTGAAACACTGGGACAAATGAATCACTTCCACTACAAGTACTATCATTGTAACCACAGCTCACAAAGCTCTATGGGAGCTATTCGATATACTGGTGTAGATATTGGTATCGTCACGGTGTACAAGTACATGTAAATGTCCACCTCTATATGAGGAGGTAGACCTGGGACATCATTAGGGAAGACATCCTCATGCTTTTCCTCCACTACAGGATAGATCAGACTCCCCACATCAACAGATCCGAGGGTAAGGCTAGACAACTGATGAGTTTTTAGCTGCACACTCCTCTGGGTAACTCCATCCTACACTGTAAAGGCTCCCTTCTTGCTGGTGATGGTAAACCCTGTCCCATCCTTGGAAAAAAACTGCACCATGCACCTAATACAATATATTTGAGCATTGAAAGTAGATAACAAGTCCATACCCAAGATGATTTATTAAGGCATTGACGTGGCTATTAGGATATCCCAGTCGATGAATTTTCCACCTAAGGTATTCTCACACTGCCGACACTAGTGCGTAATCATCGAATCTGCTTCTGTATGAGTCTCTTACTATAAGGACGGAGCCAATGGCTCTTTAAAAATTTCAAGGCTCTGAACGATGGTAGTGGAAATAAAATAATGAATGGAACCTCTCTATATAAGTACTGAAGCTATGGTGGATTTGCCACAGATCATACCTCGTATCATCTCTGGAGCGCTTAGATTGTATGCCTCAGTTACCTGGATATGAGCTCACCCCTTTAATCCTTCTACATGCAGTCATGGTGGACCTCATAGTGGTGGTAGCGGTAAAATCACAAATCTTCACCCTCCACCAGCTTCTTGTCCTGCTCCTCTTCCACATCCGCCTGCTCCCTGTAAACCTCCTCGATCGAACCTCTATTTCTAACAGGGAGGTCCCTCGACCCTCTAATGATCATCCGTAAGGCACGTCGGACTGTCACGAGCGATGTGACACTGCCCACTGCATTTGTAACACTTCACACACCTGGTATAACTGGCATCACCTCGGGTGCCCCGCACAATCGATCTTGAGTCATGCGGTCATCCTCCAATAGGTCTGGTCCTCTTGGACCTTTGTGACATCTGTCTCTTGCTAGCTACAGAAGACTCCTCTACATATCGATTGGTGGATGGTCTCACTAATGTTGACAGGTTAGCAAGGAAACTACACACTAAGATGGCTCTCTCTAACACCCATGCCTGCGTTGAGATGCTGAGTGAGATCATTGAAGCCATGATCTCTCGCAGGAGCCACATCTCAATTGTCCAGGCCCTAAAGAATGGGCCCCACACCATATCTGTGGAGTAGTATGAAAGGTCAGTGAACCTCGCTGTGTACTGAGCTACAGTCATACTTCCCTATAGCAGATGAAGTATCTCATGAATGTGTACCATGGGAAGAGTCACAGGAACAAAATCTTCCAAAAACATGCCCTCGATGACTTCCCAGAGAAGCGTCACCTCATTGTGAACCTAGAGTATCAAGCCACACCAAATGCCCGCAGAAGCCTATAATAGGCTAGCAGTAAGAATCACCACGATATCGGCAGATGTCCCTACTAGTTGGAAAACTCTAACCACATCCTCCAGCCAATCCTTTTCCGCCTGCATGTTTATCTCTCCCCTGATCCAGGGTAGCCTCAGGCACCGAAACTCATGAAACACACTCAAGTGGTGTACATCGTCTACTAGTAGGGCTGGTAGCATCAGTGGCCCAACAGGGAGTGGTAATGCTGGTGCCTCTACATGAAGAGGGCCCTGCACCGAGGCCTCGTCGCTCGGTGGGTAATCAGTGCATACAACTCTCAGTACCCTAGCTGGCTGTCTTCGTGGAGGAATCCAGAAAAAGGAACTATTGTGTCGTGTTTAATAAGTTATTCCTGGTGAGCTGAATGTTATTACTGGTGAGAGGATACAAAAGATCACAAATAAAACATTTGAAAACCCACAAAAAATCAATTTTTTCGCACACTGATTCAGAAATCAGTAGACAGGGACCTGGTGTATGGATACGTCAGCCGTCGCACCAAAACCAGATTCCCTAAAATGATAACCACACGTGCTACACATTACACTATTTCCGTTAAAATGAATGATTAGAGTCTTATGTTTTACAATAGAACCAACTTCTCTGATACCAATTTTTCATGACCCATCCCCCAAGTCCCATGTCGTGACTACCCCAGGCCCACCATCCATAGGATAGGGGTAGGCGACTAGCATCGATGTCATATTCCCTGAACCTAGGAATTAATTGACATTATTACCTATAAGAACATGATTCCAAGAACACAACAAGATATGAACACAAGTAAACTGAACTCTAAACAGAGTGAGTGTATTAAGTAAAAGGGGCCAGAATATAAGCCCAACTGGAAAATAAAAGTACAAATGTGATACAATACAACTAAAGAAAAAGAAAATATAGCTACGGGATTAACCTCTGAGGTTCCTACCTGAAGGGTAGGTACAGATCACTTCCTCAGCACTCCACATCCACCTGTCTCCTCTACGTACTGACACGTTGTATGGTCCACCTCATGGTACTGTCCAGTCTTGGTAATCTCAGCCTCAGCAAGTGATGTCGGTCTTCTGCATCCAACACAACAAGGTGCAGGCATAGCCCGTGGAGTGGTGTGTATAACGATACTCAATAGGGACCTTAAGACCCTCTATGTGTCACAAAATCCATCAAGGATAAAACAAAAATTATGAAACCAACAGAAAAATTTATGTAGTTATATTCCCAAACATATATCTATGCTATAAAGAAATACATCTCAATCATAAGGAAAACACAGGGTTACCGACTCAGCTCACACCATGATTTATTCTAGGGGTAGCATCAAGTAACATTCCCAATAACAACATAGAACACCTCGAATGCTGGAGAACTCCTCCTCTATTGAATTCAGTGGGCATGCCACATCACATAGAGGCTCTTCTCACTAACCTTGGACTGCTAATTCACTTTTCATATCGAGTACCATGGGTCTGCTTAGTCACACAGAGGCGCTCCCCACCGTGGGTCAGCCGCGTCACACAGAGGCACTCCCCCTTGTGTCTTGCTATGGTACTCCTCCTATAGAGTAACATGGGTCTACATCGTCACAATGGACCTCCCTATCGTGGGTCCTCTACATCACCAAGGCTCTCTCCACTAGGCCTATCGAGTCACTCCGAGTCGAAATAGTCAATAGTCATCATGTCTCAGCAAGCCATTAGGTATCCCCACTATGCTCACTTTTCTCCTGGAGGATCTACTCCAAAAGTTACCAGTTGATACTTCAACTGCCACGAAGCCCAAATAAGATGTTTCCTAATGGGATTTCGTGTCATTGGGGTCTCAACGTAATAGACGGAGCATCAATCGGACGCCCGATCCATCAGTTATTAGCCTTTTAGTACCGGGTGCCCGGTTGGATTCGTTCTCGATACCACCGGAGCATACCCCATCTTAGTCCAAATCCTAGTGGGGTATCACTCAAAGGGACCGCCACTCTCCATGATTTCCATCGCCACTGATGGTTCGTCAAACTGACGTCCGGTGCCAATGTAATGACCTAAAGAAGTAAATGGGTCGTAGTGGGCCCAGTTCCAGTCGGACCGACTTGGCTTGACCCAGCCTGGGCTGACCCGGTTTGGGTCAACCCCGCCCGTAGTGCGGCCTAGACCACTGGGACATGTTCGGCCGGCCGCGAGAGTTCCGCGAGAGCGGCTCAGCAGAGGGATACCGCGAGGGCGCTGGGCGGCGTTAGAACACATGACCGCGGTCAGGCCACGAGGAGGGGGCCCATTCACGGGGGGGCGGACCGACATCGGGGTGGAGGACCGGCTGCAGGGTGGCAGTCAGGCCGCAGGTCGGCGGTCCAGCTACAGGACGGCGGTTCAGCCACGGGGTAGAAGACCGGTCGTGGGGAGGAGGACCGGCCGCAGGGTGGCGGACCAGCCATGGGGAGACCATCCAACTGTGGGGTGAAGAACCACCAATGGGGTGGCAGACCGGTGACAGGGTGGTGGACCGGTCGTGGGGTGGAAGACTAGCCACGGGGCAGCGGTCCGGCCGCGGGGTGGGGGGTGGGCAGACTGGCTGTAGGGCGGCGTTTTGTCCATGTGATGGCAGCCCAACGGTGGCGGCTCTACATACAGCAATGGCGGCTATATGAATAGTGGTGGTGGCATGGTGGAAGGATGCAGGGCATGGCAGACTACGGATGACAGTGGCGGCAGCGGAGGACGGCGGAGCAACGAGGCGCGAAGGTTGTGAGGCGGCGACGGTTGTGGGGTTATGACGGTGCACCATAGCCTTCATCACATTGAACTCCACAAATCATCACAATATTTTTGGAGGGGTTGGGACTTGTTTGTTTGGCCCGCACCCTCCGTATTAGGCTGGTATCAAATGGCTCAACATAAACAAGAATGAATAATGTTAAACACTCCTGCAATGTTTGTTCCCAACCCGAAAAAGAAATCATCCGCATTCTTTGTTTAAAAAAATAATAACATGGGAATATAATCACACCCAAATTAAAACCCTACCTCAGGTTGTTCGTTGATGCGGGTACGAGAAGGAAGTATAGATGTCGATTCATCGTAGATAATGAAGTACAATGTCGGTAGATGTAACACCCCACGCTTCCATGGTACGCTTCTCTTTGAATAATAGAGCAGCGTGTGTTGTACACAACATCGAGTTCTTACACACCGTGACCAATCAAAGTAGCCTCTATGAATTTTAATACTGGATTTTTGAAATTATATAAATTTTATATTTCCAAATGGAATTCTTTTTTGGATTTGGAATTTCTAAATTAGCCTATATTGAATTTTTGGTATTTTTTTGAGAACTTCCAATTTTCTATGAATAATAAAAAATACTTAAAACAACTTTTTTCATAAAAATAATTTATAGTGATAAATTAAACTATCTAGTAATTTTAAAGTATAATTAGAATATATTTCTACCATTTTATCCAATGGTGGTCATTAGAATTAATTTCACTTTGAAATTGGAAATAAACAATTGTCAATCTTTTGATTGATATTGTTTCTTAAAAACATGCTATTTGTTTTGAAAACGAAAATTGATTATAAAATTTATTAATGAAACTTATATGTTTGGAATTTTGTAAAATATACATCATTTTTGAATTCAGAATATCAATTATATCTTAAGGTAAATTTTTGGTATTTTTCTGAAAGACTTCAATTTTTGATGAATAGTGAAACCACTAAGTGGTAGTTTAAAAATTAATTTTTAGTGTTAATAAAAAATTAACACTTCTGTGTATTGAATTTAAAAAATATGACATACACAGTTTTTATTAGGAAGAAAAATGTGGTTCAATGTGATGAAAATAATTTTTGGTGAATAGTAACTTATAAGTTTTATTAATCGCAATTAAAGGTAATTAGTGAAATTAAAGGTAAAAATGAAATTATAAAATTATTAAAATATCTTGAACCATTTCCTACCCTTATTGGATGAGTCATGGCCGAAACCTACAATCCATGGGTCAACATGGGGACCCCATGGAGCCACAAGGGAAAGAAAATGACATTAATAACTTTTTATTTAAAGTAAAAATAAAATTGTCACAAACATGGGTTGTTTTACTAAAAAAATTATTACATGGGGTTATATAAGTTAAAATTTCAAATATAAATATTCATTGGGAAGCTAAAAATATTTCCTACATCCTGATATTTTTTTTTAATTTTTAGATATTAAATAAATTATATTTTTTATGACACTGTGATGATGCAGCGATTACCTCATTAATTAATGATTTAAATAAAATGAAAAGACAATGTAAAATATAAGACATAAACTTGTCAAAAACCTATTGGATGAGTATATTTAGAAATATTATCACCTTATCCACGAAATATATAATTGTGGGCCCATTAAAATCCGATACTCATTATATAATAATGAAACATTTCATGACTTTCCAAGAGTGCCCCTCCTCTCCTCTTATAAAATGCCTCCACCCCTACCACCTTATTCACACCATAGAAGCCATTTGGCTCGGCCAAACACTGCCCAAATACTCTCTCAACTTCCCTATATTACTACTAGAAGCCTCACATCGGGAAGAAGTCTTCCCAAGGAATCCTTTGGCTCAAATCAAAAAGATTTTCCCGATTTTAAGGTAATGTCTTCTCTTATGTTCTTTTGTTTTATTTTGCATCTCCAACCCCATAAACTATTTTAATTCATTTATTTTGTGAAAACACCCATATCATCAATAGAATAATATTTTTTTTATGATAAGGATTTGATTTATACTTACACACACCTTCATCTAATGGTTAAAGAACATATTGTTTCAGTGGGTGGAAAATTACTGCCTCACGAAAAGATGATTGTTCAATTTTATTTTAACACCTTTTATGGTGGCCATTACGATGTCACTATATTTATTTATGATATATATTATGTTTTTGTTTTCCTTATGCTTCTATATTTTCATTTATGGAATTCCTTTATGATTTCCATTATGGGTAAACGCGATAATTTAATTTTAGTAAGTGCGGACTACTACCCCCTCAAAGTGATTTGAACCGTTAAGGCCATATGTGGGATTTATAATGATGGAGTAAACGATATTATATATGATATTATACTGGAATTATAATATAAATTTATATAATTATGATTTCATTACATTAAATATGAAATATACATTAAAGTAGCGTTCGTGCATACGTACGGCTTACCATCTCCATGAACGGTGCATTTCATTTATTACCTATAAATGTTATGTAATATTATAAATGCATATATATACTGGATATATATGATATATATGATATCTAAATCAAGAATATAATTTGGGATATAATGGATATTTTACCACATGAACAACTTTTAATTATAAGAAGGTTATTTTTGACTCAAGTACCAATGATCGACAAAACAACCATTATTAACTTAAATAATTAAATAATGTTCATAACATGGTAATAAGTGATATAAAAGAAATAATGAACTTGAAAAAGGATCTATAGAAATTATAAATTATCTCTAGTTTATTATTCAGGAGGTTAATGAACAGTCGAGTCAAGTCAGACACGAGGTAAGGTACTACGTCTCAATCTCCTTTCATTGATGAATACTTTGTTTTATAAACAACATTATTTTATAAGGTTTATAAACCCCTTTTACTTTTACGTTTATTCAAAAGAAATATTTTTTATACGAAGCGGTTTACTAAAATACAAAAGGGAATGTTTTTTGTCCTATGTATGCGGCGAAAATGACTTCTCTGCCGTCGTGACCATTATTTGATTTTCGTCTTCCTTTACATGTTATAACTTTTTTTAAAATAAAAAGTAAATACCAAGTTTATATTTTCTTTTATTATTGTATTGAAAATGTCTTTGACAGTGTTTTTATTATATCAATGTGTTATATTGATATCTTATGATTGGAATGTGGAAATGTTATATTTACTTTATGCATGTTTTATGTGATATGATAATGTTATGGTATATGATATGTTTAAACCTGTTAATGTGAGGAATGCATTGGACTTAATATGTGACGAGTGGAGCCCACTAAAGCTCCTCGATGCATCTGTAGGTCTCATGAGACAAACTAGTGTCTTGGCACGAGGCCTTGACAAAATCTTATTTGTTGTTTTGGTACGAGGCCTTGGATATGTGGTTATGATACTCTGGCTTTATGCATTCCATCATTATGAAAGTGGTTATTGATATTGCATTTGATTATTTGACTAGTTGAATATCCATGTGAATATGTAAATGGCATTATTTCATTTTATTTTTCCATATTTTGATGATATTCAAGTTTAAAAGGCTTTTGATTCAGTTATACATTGCCTTAAATGTTTATGTTTATTTATGAAAGTTTCCAATATATTGTTAACCTTATGGAGCATCTGAGCTCACCCCATTCAATGTTTTAATTTTTCCACGATGTGAAGAGTATTTTATGAATGACCTGTAGGGATAGTCGAAAGGGGATATGAGTGTGGACTATGGATACCATGTTATTGTAGTTTTTTACTTTATGATGTAATGTAATGTTTATGAAGGTATCCAGTGTTTCAAAGGATACTAAACAAATCAGTCATTCGAGACATGATCTTTTGTGATCATGCCAATGTTATGTAATAATACACCGACTCTAGGTAACTGGTGTTGGGGCGTTATAGTTGGTATCAGAGGTAGTTTAGTACTAATCTTGGAAGATAGATTTAGATATACGCTGATTAGAACACATAGCCCTATGATAGACTTTGAGGATTAGTATAGAAAAACAACCTAGAATTTTTGTATTATAGAGATTTTGTGAGTTTTTCAAGAAATGCGTCTTTGTCTGGATATGACCAGGTAGAGGCAGCTCTGGCACAGATGTACCTAGGGGTAAAACCCGAAAACACCACATTGATCTAGACTCAAACTGGAATTGGTGCATGACAACGGGCCTTGCTGGACACTTGGTTACGACACTCCCGGGGGATATGCTTAGAATAATTCTCATTTTCTTTACAAACCATTATGAAGGGTCAATGAGTATATACATCTTCAAATAAAACATTTTTATTATTATGGATATAACTATAAGTAGTTAAATTTATGTTAAGTGTTTGGAAAGTTTGTTATTATGTATTTGGATTCATAAACTAATCTAGTTTATGACATTGTTTAGAAATTCCACCTAGGGGAAGGAATGGAATCTGTATCAATGCACAAACTCCATGTAAGGATTTCCCTTCTGGTCAAGATAATTATAATGGAGTTGGTGATAAAACTAGGGCTGATCAACTTATCACCATACTGGGAAAACTCACTCAGGTTATGAATAATAGCCTTACTCTTATGGAGCACCCTGATCTGCAACATGGAGAATAACTGTTATACTGGTTCATGAAGAAACAACCACCAACATTCAATGGGAGTACAAATCCTTTAGTAGATAAGAAATGGATAAATTCATTATAGAAAATATTCCATGCCTTGGGGAGTATTGAAATGGAAAAGGTTATCATGGCAGTTTACCACCTAACTGGAGATGCTAATAAATGGTGGCCATTGATTAAAAACCCAAAGGAAGATGATGAAGTATCAAATATGGAATGGAGGGATTTCAAAGATCTTTCCATAGAAAACTACTTCCCTCATGACCATCGAGCAGATATGGAAAGACAATTTCTGAGTCTAAGAAAAAAGTAAGATCAGAATGTCGCAAAGTATGAGGCTAACTTTACAAGGTTAGCGAGGCATGCAGCAGATTATATACGTTACCCAAGAAGTAAGATTGATAATTTATTTTATGGGTTAAAACCTTTTCTTCATCGAGCCTTAGTCTCACAATTGTTCTCATCATACGAAGATATTGTCTCATGTGCTATCAAGACAAAAAATGAATTCTCTAAATCATATTACAATAAAGTAAAGCAAGAGAAGAAGAGAACAGTGGAACAAGAGACAGATAAAGGGGAAAATGGAAATAAGTATTTTCCATTATGTGATAATTGTGGGAAGAATCACCCCGGTACTTTCCTAAAAGGAATGCGAGTTTGTTATAAGTGTGGAGAAAAAGGTCATCAGGCACGTGATTGCAAGGGAAAGAAAGAGGCTATCAATGTTGAATGATAAAATTTTATGGAAATGGGGAATTATGCAAATGAATGTCGTAATATTGAAGGAATCTTACCTCAGAAAATTCCAAGGGATCAAGGCCAATCGTATGTTGTTACTACAGTTGAAGTGGAATAATTAATGTATTGTTTCTTTTGGACTCAAGGATTATATTCTGGTTATAAGAATAATGTGATATATATAAGGATTGTACTGATGTACTTTTTGTCTTCATTAAGGTTTCTATATGATGAGGGTAATCATATATTTAGTATGTGACAATAAGAGAATCTTTACTTTGATTGGAGAATCTGATGTTACAATTTATTTTGATATTTAGAGACCTTTTAGAGAAAGTCTGGACAGAGGTATTTTGGATAACTATAATGGTTGTAATGGATTATGTTGAACTTTTTATAGTATTGTTTATGTTTAAAACATTTCTGAAGATTATTTTTGGAATATTATAATACTATAGTTTTAGGAAAAGGACAAGCTGCAGGTTGGGGGATAACCCATCGCGTCGGACAAAGCTGCAGTAATCGAACCCCCAGCCAAAGTGCCACAGGCCATTATTACCTACCACTATACTATATGAAGTCCCTAGTTATTAAAAAATAGTTTTCCTAATCTAAATTGTATGTGTTAATATTTTACACCTTGTATGATTAGGATAAATATACTATTTTTGAGTTCTATTATCTTTTTGAGGGAAAGATGAGTTTGTGGTAGAAATTAGTTGAAGGTTGAAACTCTACTTGTCAAACACATATATATATGTATACCTATCTCTTATTATATGATTAAATTAATTCTCAATCTTTAAGAAAGAGATATTAAAAAAATTGTTATCCTAATACCTTATGTTTTGTTGAACTGATGGTATTTTAAATCACCATAGATTAAAGGATTTGAGGCCCTCAATTTTACACTTGTTTGTGATTTATGACCTCAATCAATCCCTATAAATATTTACATTTTTCCTCTAATTATGTGTCTATAATTTCCACCAAGGTTCTCTTATTTGAATCCCTAATTTGGTGGTGACTTTCTCATTTCAATTTCCCTCTTATTAAGGCTACATTTTATTAACCTTATTTCTGATGTGTGTTTTCCCCAAAGGTATTTTCTATTTTCAACATTTTATTTTTGAAAAACATTTTCAAATTGGGAGGACGAAATTTATTTAAGGAGAGGAGAATGTAACACCCCATGCTTCCATGGTACGCTTCTCTTTGCATAACAGAGCAGAGTGTGTTGTACGAAACTTCGAGTTCTAAGACACTGTGACCAATCATAGTAGCCCTTATGAATTGTAATACCCAATTTTTTGAAATTATATAAATTTTATATTTTAGAATGGACTTGTTTTTTGGATTCGGAATATCGAAATTAGCCTATGATGAATTTTTGGTATTTTTCTGAGAACTACCAATTTTTTATGAATAATAAAAAATACATAAAAAAAATTTTTTTAATCAAAAAAATTTATAGTGATAAATTATACTATTTAGTGGTTTTAAAGTACAATTAGATTATATTTTTAAAATTTTATCCAATGGTGGTCATTATAATTATTTTCACTTTGAAATTGCACATAAACAATTATCAATCTTTTGATTGATATTGTTTCTTAAAAACACGCTATTTGTTTTGACAATGGGAATTAATTAATAAATTAATTAATGAAACCTATATGTTTGGAATTTTGTAAAATAGACTTCATTTTTGAATTCAGAATATCAATTATATCTTAGGGTGAATTTTTGGTATTTTTCTAAAAAACATCAATTTTTGATGAATAGTGAAACCACTAAGTGGTGGTTTACAAAATAATTTTTCATGTAAATAAAACATTACCGCTTCTGTGTATTGTATTTCAAAAATCTGAAATACATGGTTTTCATTAGTAAGAAATATGTGGTTCAATGTGATGAAAATAATTTTTGGTGAATAGTAACTTTTATGTTTATTAATCGCTATTAAAGATAATTATTGAAATTTAAGGTAAAAATGATATTATAAAAATATGAAAACATCTTGACACATGTCCTACCATTATTGGATTATCCATGGCTGACCAATAAAATCCATGGGTCAACTTGGGGACCCCATTAAACCGACTTGGGTACGAAAATGGCATTAATAACTTTTTATTTAATGTAAAAATAAAATTGTCACAAACCTGTGTTGTTTTACTAAAACAATTATTACATGGGGTCATAAAATATAACATTGCGACTATAAATATTCATTGGAAATATAAAAATATTTCCAAAATCATTATATTTTTTTTATAATTTTTAGACGTTAATTAAATTAATTTTTTTATGACACTATGATGATGCAACGATTACCTCATTAATTAACAATTTAAATAAAATGAAAAGATTATGTAAAATATAAGACATAATCTTGTCAAAAACCTATTGTATGAGTATATTTCAAACCCTTATCATCTTATCCACGTAATATATAATTGTGGGACCCTTAAAATCCGAAACTCATTATATAATATTGTAACATTTCATGACATTCCATGAGTGCCCCTCATCTCCTCTTATAAAAGGCCCCAACCTCTACCACCTTATTCACACCATAAAATCCATTTGGATCTACCGACCTCTGCCAAAATACTCTCTCAACATCCCTCTATTACTCATAGAAGTCTCACATTGGGCATAAGTCTTCCCAAGGAACCCTTTGGCTCAAATAAAAAAGAGTTACCAAATTTTAAGGTAATGTATTCTCCTATGTTCTTTTGTTTTATTTTGATTCTCGAACACCTTAAATTATTTTAATTACTTTATTTTGTGACAACAC
The DNA here is from genome assembly GCA_963277665.1 of Viscum album. NCBI lineage: Eukaryota > Viridiplantae > Streptophyta > Magnoliopsida > Santalales > Viscaceae > Viscum > Viscum album. The sequence goes on along the minus strand of OY728127.1, from coordinate 1,509,038,673 downwards.
CAGTATCTTCAATATACTAGGATATTTTATGAGAAGGATTTGATTTAAACATACACACACCTTCGTCTAATGGTTAAAGAACATACTGTTTCTCTGGGTGGTTAATTACTGCCTCACGAAACGTTGATCGTTAAATCTTCTTTCAACACCATTAATAGTGTCCATTAAGATGTCACTATATTTATTTATGATATATATTATGTTTAGGTTTTCCATATTCTTAGTTATTTTTCATTTATGGCATTCCTTTATGATTTCCATTATGGGTAAACGCGATAAATATCATTTTATGAAGTGCGGACTACCACCGCCTCAAAGTGATTTGAATCATTAATGCCATATGTGAGATGTATAAAGGATGGAGTAAATAATATTATATATGATATTATACTGTAATTATAATATACCTTTATATCATTATGATTTAATTACATTAAATATGAAACCGAAATGAAAGTAGTGTTCATGCGTACGTACAGCTTACCGTCTCCATGAACGGTGCATTTCATTTCATACCTCTAAATGTTATGTAATATTATAAATGAATATATATACTAGATATATATGATATATACGATATCTAAATAATGAATATAATTCTGCATATAATGGGTATTTTACCACATGAACAACTTGTAATTATAAGAAGTTTATTTTTGACTCAAGTACCGATGATCGAAAAAATGACCATTATTATCTTAAATAATTACATAATGTTCATAACATGGTAATAAGTGATATAAAAGGAATACATAACTTGAAAACGGTTCTTAAGCAATTATAAATTAGCTCTAGTATATTATTCAAGTGGTTAAGGAATAGTCGAGTCAAGTCGGACACGAGGTAAGGGACATCGTCTCAATCTCCTTTCATTGAGGCATATTTTGTTTTATACACAACTTTCTTTTATACAGTGTATAAAACCCTTTTAATTTTATTTTTATTCAAAAGGAATCTTATTTATATGAAGCGTTTTACTAAAAGACAAAAGGGAATGTTTTTTTGTCGTACGTATGCGGCGATAATGAATTCTCCGCCGTCGTGACCATTATTTGAGTATCAGCTTCCTCAATAAGCTATATCATTTTTTTAAATAAAAAATAAATACCAAGTTTTAATTTTCTTATATTTTTGTATTGAAAATGGTATTGACAGTGTTTTTATTATATCAATGTGCTGTATTGATTTCATGTGATTGAAATGTGGAAATGTTATGTTTCTTTTATGCTTGTTTTATATGATATGAAAATGTTATGGTTTATGATATGTTTAAACCTGTTCATATGAGTAATGCATTGGACTTAATAAGTGACAGGTGGAGCCCACTATAGCTCATCGATGAGTTGGTAGGTCACATGAGACAAAATAGTATCTTGGCACGAGGCCTTGACAAAATCTTATTTGTAGTCTTGGCATGAGGCCTTGGCTACGTGGTTATGATAGTCTGGCATTATGCATTCCAACATTATGATAGCGGTTATTGATATTGCATGTGATTATTCGACTAGTAGAATATATATGTGAATATGTAAATGGAATTATTTCATTTTATTTTTCCATAATATGCTGATGTTCATGTTCAAAAGGCATTTTTTTCAGTTATACATTTCCTTAATTTTTTATGTTTATATATGAATGTTTCTGCTATATTGTTATCCTTATAGAGCATCTGAGCTCACCCCTTTCAATGTTTTAATTTTTCCAGGATGTGAAAAAGTATTTTATGAATGACCTGTAGGGATAGTCGGAAGTGGATATGAGTGTGGACTATGGAGATAATGTTATTGTAGTTTTTCACATTATGATGTAATGTAATGTTTATCAATGTATCTATTGTTTCCAAGGATACTAAACTAATCGGCCTTTCGAGGCTTGATCTTTTGTGATCATTCAAATGTTACGTAATAATGCACGGACTCCAGGTAACTGGGGTCGGGGCATTACAGTTGAAGTCCCGAAGAAGAATCTCGAAGTCGAGGTCAGTGTTCTTCATAGGTGGAGCGTTCTTCGTTGGTGGAGCATTCTTCATGGAAGAATGCATTCTTCGTAGGAGTTCTTTCTCCCACCAAGAGCTCTCTCTCCATTTCCAACGAATGTTCTCAAAATAAAAACCCACCCAAATAAAAGTGTTTCCCCAATCTTAATTATTGTAAAAATTTCAAATTATCTAAATTAATTAACTATGTTGTCAAAATTTAGTGTGGTTCATTGAAATAATATAATTTGGAGGAAGCTCAAGAGGCTCTACCACATTAATGAGGGAGTTGAGAAGTTTCTCTATCATTAAGAGGGGTGTTCAAGAGGTTTAGGCCTCAGGTGGTCCCCACAACCATAACATCTAATGGGTGATTATGGTTTTTGGGTACCTACTACCAACTTCCACAAGTAGTGGTAACAACAAATAAAATAAAATGTGTTCTTATTTTATTTTATTATTTCCCTGAAAAAACCCAAAAATTATTTTTCAACCTCGACCAACTGTCATCGAGGTGAAGGACTTCTTATGAAAATACCCACGTTGTGAGTTCAACGGTTCCATAGGATTTAAATTATGAGCATCGGTTCAAATGTTATAAAACCCCGCTTGCTAGTTTACTTAATGTACCCCAATAAAAGTTCAAAAATTCAATCTGGGCACTCCGGGCCTCAGAATCACACACCATAAATTTTTGCGGACTCATAAAATTCCCATTTAATTAAAAAAATTACATGAAAATTATGGGTCTTTACACGACACTTATATGAGTAGGGGTGTATATTTTTTTGAATTTGAACGCCTTATTCTTCACTAAAATACAACATACATAGATCAACCCATGAACAGTTTGATCTTCAGATCGCTTATTCAGGATAAAGGGTGTTTTATCTTGGGGATTTCATTTGGGTAATTTGTTGATAGATCCTTAGTCTCCCCTTCAAATATATAAAATCCTTTAACATGGAGGAATCATGACATCATGAATAATGCACTGATTCCACCATCATTTTGAATTTATGTGATCTTAGTGACTGCACCTCTGAATCAGAGGCAAGGAAACCTCGAGGCTGTAATAGGTAAGACAGAGAATCCAGATGTTTGGGGGAATAGATTGTTTGAGAAACAGATCACCAGTATAGAGATCTAGGTTAATAAAAGGTACTATCGGTATAAATTCCCTGGCGGTGGCCACAAGAGTGAGGCGGTGTACCAGGATGATGCATTGAGGAGGATGTCACAACCAACTAGGGATGCAGTTTTGTTGTAAGGGCTGCCGAAACGCTGGATGGACGCTCGTAGATATGGACATGGCCATCTGGACTGTAGTTGGGGGGAAACAGCGTGCACTATCATGTGGTATAATGTGGATTATGTTTGGGCTAGTGACACGTGACCTCCAATGGTTTCATGGTATGAGAAGTCGGACCTGTCATGGCATCTAGGCTGGAGGAGAGCCAGGCTGCCCAGGGTTTGGCTCAGATCTGGACTAGGTCAGACCCGGGTCAGGTCGGCAGTCCCAAGTGGGATTGGTGGACCTCGGGCTAGGCCGGGTCATGTCTTCCCGACTGGGTCATACCAGACTAGGATTCGACTAACTGCTTTTCAAATATACGATTATATCATTCAGACCACATGCCCGATTGATGAGCCGTTTGTAGCTTTGGAACCCTCTCAATTTGGAGGATCTTTTGGAATCCTCTAAGGAGGCATTCATGTATGTTGATATTCAATGAATGGATTGATAAGTGGATTCTCTTGAAATCAAGCGCACTACATGTGGGAATTGTGTGGCTTTCTGTGATCCAAAAATTGATAATGAGTGGATCTAAGTGACCCATCATTCCCTGAATATAAGAGACCCTAAGTGGACAAGCTACATGCGGCTCTATGTAAGCCATCCATAAGCCGCATAGTTTGGGGAAACTATATGTGTCCATGTGTGGTCCTCCTATATGTGGCCCTGTGTGGGACAGCTGTGATGGCCTTTTTTGGAAGAGGCTCTTTCAGACCCCGTAGACCCATAGTGGGGAGTGGCTCTATGTGACACAACAAACTCATGGTACTCATTATGGATGAGTACCTTAGTAGTCTAAGATGTTCAGTGCTGAAACTGATAGTCTTGATTTCAATACATTATATTATACCTGTGTGAGATGACAATACCTTATCCATACCTACTTTTATAGACTTTTCCTTGTTTTGGGGTCCTTACTATGTATTGTGTTACTCAACCCTACAAGGGATTCTTCTACACGTATCGTGTTTCATGTAGACAACATGACCTTTGACAAAGACTATGTTGGCCTAGGACTCGGTGGGGGCTAGTGAGATATGATAATCAGTATATACTTCTATGTCATCTAGAAGACACTCATTGCCTACCATTCTGGTGGGGTTCTTCTATGGATGATTTTTTTCAGATATCATTGTACGTTACTATTTTCAGTATTACATTTTTTGGGTTTTTATAATGTCCCCTTAGACTTATATCGTGTACCATTATTCTGTGGTTGTTTTAGTGGAATTCATGTTTTCGTTTCCAGGTGTTTTTTGGGATGTGGTTGTGTTTGTGAGGGAATACACGTATTCTGGAAAATTTCTCCCACTCATGGGATAATGCGTTCAGTGATAGGCATCATCCCCTAGCCTTGTGGCGGTATTCTCAGTGTAGTCAAGGAACGGGCCATGGGGGATGGTTCTTGAAAATGTGGTATCAGAGTGGGTCGGTTCTACCTTATAGATTTTGATTCTATTGTTTTGTTTTGGGGAACACTGTTGAATGTTTCGAGTTCCATTTTCTACTTTAGGGAGTCTAGTGTTGGTACTAGAGCTGACATATACATCCACTATGACCTTGAATTCTTCTTTACGACTTGTTGCATGAAACCACTTGTTTCATGCATAATATAGGAATTGAGGGTTTTCTCATTTTCATATTGAAGCAGAGTCATGTCACCAGATATATTCTATTGAATGTGGTACATTGTAATCTGTTTTAGAATGACTCCACATAGAAATCTAGAGGGGATCCCGATGTGTTTCAGTGAGGACAACCCTCCGATAAATGAGGGATTGGTTTAGTGACCAATAATAGAGATTTCCCAGTAGGGTGGTACGCCACTGTTACAACAACCCAATGATCCGCAGTTTTTCTTTACATTACAGGTGTATGATGCTCGCATGCTCGGTTCCTTTTACGAGTTCCCAAAGCAGAGGCCTTGTGGTTTTGGGGTGAGACTAAACCCCATGTGGAAGAGGATTGGCTAATGGTGGTTACGTGAGTATTCTGACTAGTGAGGATGCCTCTCAACAAGATACTTATCTTAGTCTCAAGCCTTCTTCAGGGCTTGGTAGGGAGATGGTGGAGCATGATGATTCAGACACATGATAAAGCATCCCTCACGTTGAAATACTTTGAGAAATTCATCAGGGAGTTGTTCTTCCCAGCGATGTTTCACTCTAGGTACACAGAGGAGACACTGAACCTACAACATGGAATCATGACTGTAGCAAAGTACTCCTCGAGTTTCATTGAGATTTATGGGTACACTATATACATGGTGCGAGAATCATTCTTTATGGATATAGAACAAGAGTAGGGACCACAATGAGATATCTGGGTATCCATGTTTCCATTAAGTATCCGTAATCATGCAATGGTATGGGATCGATTCCTACTTGCAGAGAGATTTCTGGAAGAGCATGCACTGATAGTTTTAGCCTAATGTATATCGAAGGCGGAAGAGTCTTCCGTGGTGGGAAGCATGAATTATATGTGTAGACCCAAGTAGGTCCAGACATTCAGGGGATGACCCTATGACTTTGGGTCTGCGGTGTGGGGATTCTACAGTTGATGGAGTTAGCAGGGGGTCAATATGTACTTCACATGTAGTGGGTAGGGAATCATGTCTGGTGATTTACCAATGACCCACAAAGACGATTAGAAAATGGTCGTGGGACTATTGAGGAAGAGGTTCATGTGAGGAGGTCCACCAGGTAGCAGATGTGGAAGAGGTGTGGGATGAGCGGCCATTGGTGGATGGAGGTTTAAGGTACTAAAACCACCACTACCTATGGTCCAACACAACCTTAGGTAGTAGGTGGAAATGGGTGGTCTCAGCTTCATGTCTGGGGGTTCTATGACCATGGAACTCCAGATAGGATTATAGGTATGATCTGTGTCTAATCCACTTTAGTTTTATTTCTTATATTCATAGGTTCCAATCACTCTCTCCATTCTATGGACCTTCTTCGGAGCTCATATATTCCCCTAGATTTGCTGGATTGATTCTTATGATTTGACACTTCTATGGGAGGTGGATCGATGAATACACATTGGTCCCAACAATGTGAGTATACTCATGGTGGTGAGAGCTTCATCTCTAATATCCTAGTTGCATCGTCGAGGCCTTACGATGTCATTATGGGTATGTACTGTTTATCTATATTCCATGATCAGATTGAAAATTTTAGGCACATAGTACGGTGTGTCCATGGAGATGGAACTCAGATCTCTTGTACCAGTTAAAGGGGGAATCTTGCAGAATATGACAAACTTTCTCGATGAGTGGTGCAGCCAATCACTCAAAATATTTCTATCATAACCAAATATTTTGTTTATGAGGAGAGCCTATGGATCCCTATAGTTGTGGAAATGTATGACGTAGTCTTACCAAAGGATGTTATAGTATTTACTCCTAGTAGGTAGGATGATGTCTGAATCATCATTTACCTTGGTGGAGCACATATGTCTACATCTTCATATCAGATGGCTCTTGCATTGGGGAGTGGATAGTTCTATTGGAGGAAATAAAATGGATGGGCTTCTTAAGGCCCAAAAATTCACCATGGGTGGCCCCAATGTTGTATTCCATGTTGGAAGATAGATGCATTAGGCTATGTGTGGACATCCAATGACTGAACTATTTGACCATTAAGAACATGTATCCTCTATAAAGGATTGAAGAAATCTTTGATTAGATGATGGTATCGAGATGGTTCTCAAATAAACAACTCATATAAGTCTATAACCATCATCGAGTGTGATATTGGGACATCTCAAAGACATATTTAAAATGTCATTATTGCCACTAAAAGTAAATAGTGATGTTTTTTTTGGATTTACACATGTGTGTTCTATGTTCATTGGACTCATGAATAGAATATTCCAACTGTACCTAGACCAGTTTGTAGTGGTCTTCATTGATGAAATCCTAGTGCATTCAGCATCAGAAGATGAGAACACGATACACCAGAGGATGGATATAGAAATAAATCGAGATAACTAGATTTACGATATGATCTTGAAGTGTGTGTTCTAGAGAAGAAATGTCCACTTCTTGGGACATTCCTTCTCAGAAGCTCAGGTTGTGGTGGAACCAGCGAAGATAGTGGCACTGATTTCAAGGGAGCCACCCAAGTGCATTACTGAGGTGTGGAGTTTCCTTAGATCTGACAAGTACTATTGGAGGTTTGTACCAACATCTCTAGAGTAGGAACACCCATGATGGCCTTAAATTAGATGGGAATACCCAGTGTGTGGATTGAAATATACCAACAGATCTTTCCACAACTAAGGATAATCATGAGGTGTGACCCTATCATATGACTACAAGAGGATGGCACGGACTACATAGTGTATTATGAATCATCAGGAACCAGGATAGGTTGTGGCCAGATGCAATTTATTTAGTGATTTCTTAGGAATCATGATAGTGGAGACAACATGAGAAGAACAATGTGACTAATGACCTTGAGTTGGATGTGGTATTATTCACACTGATGATATGTCAACAATACCATATGTGTGAATGATTCGTCATCTAATATGATCACAACTGTCTCAGGTATATATTTTCAAAGAAAGACTTAATTATGAGACTGTGAAATTGGGTGGAGTTCCTCTAGTACTATGAATTCAATATATTATATACTCCATGAAATGGGAATGAGGTGGAAGACGGTCTCAGTAGAAGATCAGGTTTGTAGCTACTGAACGAGGTCTTAGAGTAGTTGGCCACGCTTCTGATATAAATTATGGATAGAGATGAGGAATATAATCTATAGTTTATGGTAGTTGTCCCTCTACTCTTATAGTGATTTAGATAGGTGCAACACAAAGATGCCAAATGTGAGACAACACATTCCCTGATGTTCCCATGAAATTCCCCTTGTTTGGTAGTATGGAGGTGGGCACCACGTCATCATTTTCATAGTATTGTCATTATTACTAGTGGAATTGTGGGATAATTTGTTAAGAGAGTTCCATACATCCACATCGGTGGTATATCTAGTTGTTTCAAAAATGTTCCAGGACCTATGATGATAATATGGGTGTCTGAGGATAAATAAGGTAGTTGCATTTTTTGTCTTGAGATGACTCAGTTGTCATCAAGTGAAGGTTGAGAACTTGGTTATAGTTTTTTTGACACAACCCCTCATGGTACCTTAGTGGAAGTGGGATGGAATATAAATGGAATTCACGACAGGATTAACAAATAAATCCATCGGGAAAGAAACATTTTTGGTGATCACAGACCAAATCACCAAGACATCCCACTTTCATCTCATTCAATATGAGGGTTCAGAAGAGAGCATGTGACACCTTTACATAAAGGAGATAATTTGACTCCATGTAGTCCCATATATAATAGTCTCATGTCTTGATGCATGCATTTCAACCCTGTTGTGGAAGGTATTACAGGTGGATTTTAAGACACGTATAATCTTGAGCACATCCTTTCACTGATAGACTGATGGCCAGACAAAGCAGACCATACATACCTTGGATGACATTATTCGTGGTTACGTCCTGGATGATGGTAACAGTTGTGAGGACCAACTATAATTGGTGGAGTTTGCAGACAACAAAAACTATCAATCCCCATTAGTATGGAACAATATTAGGTACTATATGGATGACCATGCAAGTCACTATTATGCTCGAAAATCCCAGAGGATTCATCACTCATGGGTCCAGAGATAGTAAATTCTACCACCGATAAGTTACAGATTTTCCGAGAGCAGATGATTACTGAACAAAGGTTAGAGATGTACTATACTGATAGGTGATGGAGGCCCTCTGAGTTCATGGAAGGGGCTTTGTATTCCTATGTGTCTCTCCTCTCCATGGGATATATATATTTGTTCAGGGCGGCATGTTATCTCAAAGGTTCATCGAACCGTTCCAGATATTGAGTAGGGTAGGTGTGTTTTTCTAACACATGTCTCTATAGACATAGTAAGAAAGGGTGCACAATATCTTCCATGTATCCCAACAAAGGAGAAATATGCATGAACCTTCTCAAATCATTGACCATATCGAGCTGGAGAATGAAGAAGAGGCCACCTTCATGGAGTTCCAGGTTAGGATAGAGGATCAATATGAGAGCATCCTTTATTGATGATCTGTTACTCTGGTGTGTGTTCAGTGGTAGCACTAGAATCTCCAGGAGATCACAAGAGAGTGGGATCATTAGATTAATGATCAGTACCCCCATTTGATTGCTTTTCCATTTGTTTTTTATTATGAAGATGTAAATACATAGAACTGGGAGTAATATAATACCCATGAATATCATATACATTTTTTAAAAATAAAATGGGATTATTTCTAGACCGTTCTCTAAGACAGAACATATTTCTAAGGCCCATAGTGACTGGAATGTAATTTTGACCAATTTTTTTATGTTCATTGAATAATCATGCATGGGTAATTTTCTATCTTTTAAACTTCTGTCAAGATCAAAAATCTGTGGGCATAATAGAACTCAAAGCATTTGGATTATCCTAGAAATAGCCTAATATTGGCCGGTGTTGGCCAACAGTTGATGTTAGTTATTGGCCCTATGTAAAATATAAATGTAACAATTATTTTTATTTTTAAATCCATAGAACTCCTAATCTGTAATTATGATTGTAAATCTGAGTGTACCATTGTGCTCATATAGCTCGGTATCCCTTCAGTGAAACTTAATCGCATCCATCCTATATCAATGTTGAAAGATTATTTTCAGAAATGTATGGAAAAAAATTAAAATAAACATGAATGTTTTATTTAATACCATTAGTTTTGTTACAATGCAGTAATGATCAGACTATTTCATTCCACAAAATAAAATAGCCTAATGAAAATTTAATTTAAGCTTAACAGAAATGTTATATGATACAAGAAAGAGAGTAATGATGTGATGAATCCGCGTAACATAAATTGTTAGACATGTTTCTCTTTTAATGAGATAATAGGGTTGGAGAAACAGATATAGTTCTTGAATTCCTCTAAGGAATGAAGATGGCGTCCTCTCCAATGAAGAATCTAGGTAGATCTGAAAGCGATGAAAACACCCTTGAAGAATGGGTCATGTAATTGAGATCGATGAACCCTAACGACTTCAATAGGATAGTGAATCCTCATGGATTGTCACCACCAGCAATAAGCCTTCCCTCCGATTAATGATTATCTGTGTAGGGTTTTATCATATTGGGAATTTGAAGGCCCCATTATTCATTATCATACAACGTTCATGGATGAACCGACAAACACGGTGATCTACATGAAGATCATTCTTACTGGAGGGTGCTTTATCTTAGGGATTTCATTACGGTTGTTTCATGATATAACCTTAATATACTTTTCACATGATTTAAGAACTCTAACATGGATGAATCGAGCCAACATGAATAAGGCATCAATTCCTCTGTCTTTTTTCATTCCTTTCATTTTCGTGAACTCACCTCCGAATCAGTGGAAATGAAACCTCGAGGTTATAGTAATTAAAATGGGGACCTGAAAAGTTTGGGGTGTAGATGGTTCAAGTAACGGACCACTATAGTCTGACAGGGTCAGGCCCAAATGAAACCTGATAGACCCCTTTCCTAAAAAATATTCATAACAATCAAACCATATGACCTATTGATGATCCCATTATTGTTTTAGAAACTGCATGGTTAGAAAGATCCATTGGAAATATTTGTGGAGGATTTTGTGGATTTTGATATTTGAACAATGGATTGCATAATGAATTCTTTCAAAATCATGCGCCTTTTTTTCCAGAATCATGCAACTGGATGAGACCTCAAGACTGTTGACGAGGGAGTCAAAGTGACCATGCATGCATATATGATAATTTTCCAAGTATGGACCATCTATTAAAGGCTCTGTGTGAACAAGTTATATATTGGCCCTATGTCGACCAGCTTTATGCTGCACTATTTTGAACAATCAATACTGGCCATATGTGGATCATCTATGATGCCCTTTGTGGAAAGAGGCTCTTTGTGACATGGCATACCCATGGTGGGGAGTGGCTATATGTGACCCAGAAGACCCATGTTACTCATATGGGATGTCTACCTTAGCAGTACAAGGTGTTCAAAGTTACAAATGATAGTTGTGTTTCCGTACATTATATTAAACCTTCCTGAGATGAAAATATCTTGTGCAACCCTAATTTTTTTATCATTACCATATGTTTTAGGGTATATACTGATTATTTTTTCACTCACCACATTATAAACTCCTCCCCCACGTATCATGTATGGTGAAAATGACATGTGCTTTGACAGATAACATTGTCGCCCAGTTCCATTGACAGATCAGTGAGTTATGATAGGCTGGATGTACTTATACAACTTCTAAAATCCACTCCTTCATACCCTTAAGGTGGGGTTCCCATGTTGATGAATGTTTGTGAGATCATTGAATATTCTAGTTTTAAGATTTTTTTGTTTTGTATTTTTATTTTCGATCATTTGACTAATATCATGAATCTTTAATTATTAGTTTATTTACTAGAAAACATGTTTTCCATTCAATTTTTTTGGGGATGTGGTTGTCTGTTTCAGTGTATATAGGTATTCAAAAATATGCCTCACACTTATGAGATTATTCCATCGGTGATAGTCCCTAGCCAACAGCCTTTAGGAGGAGGTCTTTGGGTATTCATGGCATTGGCCCCTGGGATAGAACATGATAAAAAATGGTATTAAATATATATAGTTATTTTTCATTACTAAATTTATAATTAAAACATGTTAATCATATAAGATTTTCTTGTGTGTAGGAATTAAGTCAATATTTTTACATTTGATTTTTATTGTCTGTTCTATTTTTGGGAGATATATGAAAATAAACATATCACTTTTTTATGTGGTGTATATGATACACCTATGAAATTTTATATTTAGAATAATATATTCTTAATTTTATTAATTTTTATAATTAATGTATTCATGTATTGCGGTATATAATTAAAAGTAATACTAATTTTTTAAGAGAATTTTGTCTCAATTTTTTAATTCCATAAGACATATTCCATATTCATCAAATAATTATTTTATATTGTTGGAAATATACCCTTGTAATTTTATAATTATAATTATACTCTAAGTTATTTAGAATAACATATTTGATTTGGGTACCTCACATTGTAGAGGTTTATAGCTCAGAAGTTACACAACCAGTAGTAGAATTTATTCTCAATTTACATACTTTGAGATCTATATTATTTTATGCACCATTACACTTTTATGTGGTTTATATATAACCCTATTTGAATGTAATAAAATTAATATATTAAATATCGTGATATTATAGGTTTCATTAATTATAATATTTATGACATAATAAGATTCAATTTTACAGAAGATGTAATGGTATTACAAGATAATCTATTCATTTTTTGGTATTTTTGTCGATTATTTTTTCAATGATCAAATATTGTGATATTCTATCACTGAACACATGAATTTAATTTTCCTCAAATTAATTTATTATAATATATGTTCTATATTCATTTTTATCTCCTTATTTACTCATTAGTTCAAAAATTATTTTTAATAAAAAATATCATTATTTCACTCTTTATTTTGAAAACCCTTCTTCATGCTATGAAATGTTTTCTAAATTTTGTTGGTAAAAATTGTGTTTTAGAATTCATTAATTTATTTAATAAAGTAATTTTAATCACATTTTTCTTTTTCTAAAATGTTTTCAGTGGAATCCTATATTCTTAATTATATATCATGTATATATGTTTATGAATACCATTTCATTTCTATAGGTTATAAAATGATTAAATTATTACGGATCCCCTATTTTTTCTATGGGTTATGCATTGATTAAAAGATAAAAATATTATGAATGATGTCTCTTTTCTACAATTTATGTGGTGATGAATGTTTTATCAAAAATATAAATTTTCAATGTTTATGATACTATGAATATTTTACGATACCCTCGCACACATATGTATGTTTTTACTTATGTAACATGTGAGACCTATATTTTCCACCAATTCATTGGGTAGAGATGGCTAAATCAAGATAAAATATATAATTATTGAACATGAATACATCTTCAATATGTTACGTGTATACAAGATGACATCTTAAAAATGTTATGTCTGATCCTGATTAATTGTTCATAATTTTATTCATTAACCTGATTAATTGATCGTTATTTTATGCATGGACTTATTTTTCATGACTATAATTTTTTTAAAGGACCTAGTTTCAATTAAATATGTTTATGTGAGTGAAAAACTTAATTTCATTTACTTAAAGAATGATTTTTTCTATTTATTCATGTTCTCAACGTTATAAGCTGATGTGTATGACAAAAAATCTATTTGTTTTGCAAATGTAATGTTTTCATGGCTATTGTTAATTGACTATTTTATATATAATGTATTATGAAATAATTATATTCATGGAATAACTCAATATTCTGATATTTTATATTAAGGGAATGGTTTTCTAATGTTATTATCATTTTTTCATTCCCTAATGTTCATGTTATTATTATATGTATACATTTCTTCCATTTCTCAATATCATAGAGAAAACTCTTTATAAATCAATTTCACTGGTTATGAGGAATGATTTTTATAATGGTATGTATTAGAAGATTATTTAAGGGGAAAATATTTATGTGACATTATGGCTAGGAATTACTTTTGATAAACATATGGTGTCATACATTAAAAATATGGTGTAATTATTTTGTCATCTAAAATGTGTTTAAATGATTATGTGGTTTTATAGTTTGATTATATGTTGTTATATGATGTTTATTGGTTTTATTCAATGGATAGAACGAAAATGATTCATTTTATAATTGAATACATATTAAATTATGTGACTATAAGGAACTAAATTAGATAATTCATATAGATAATGATATTGTGATTATTCCTACAAACATATTATGATATATGATTAATAATGTGAACATTAATGTGATTGGAAAATGTGAATATGATGAAGATAATCATTTATGAAATTTCATGAAGTAATAAACATAGAAGAATGAAGATTCAAACACCTACATTTCAGGAAGGAGGAATGACTAACCCGGGGGGAATATGTCAAATTGTGGAGAATATGTTATCTTTCTAAAAAATGATTATATGTTGAAAAATTATCTTGGATTTCAATTTATAATTACTAGGGAACATGGGAATTGTGAAAATTAATGCACTTTCACATGAATAAACATTAATACGATGGAAGGAAATATTCCATGAAAATAATTATTGAGTCTTTATTGATGTATTTATGTATTTTATTCATGAATTGTGTAATACAAGTAGTCTTCCAATATTACTTTGGAACATCTATTGATTTCAATCTTATGGTAAAATATATGTCCCAATTAATAGTATCATAAGAAATATGGATTCAATCATGTGTTTATGAGTTTATGGTTGATTATAATTTCGTGGTCATATAAAAATTTATATTACAAATTTTTTGGGTTTATTGAGATTAAGGATATTTTGAGAAATATTTATGTAAATAAAAAACTTTTTAGGATGAATTTATATAAGTAACAGATAGTAAAACATTACATAATATTGAATTTAATGAATAATTCACATTAATGATCTTTTCAGGTTTAGAGTTTTAGAGAATTAGGCCATAACTATTACATAACAACTTAAATATTACATGTACACACTACTACTCAGTATCCTTTTTTTATAAACTAAAAAATCTTAAAAAACATGTCTAGTTCCATGTTTTTTACATCATGACTTTTCCTTGATGCCATCCTTGACCTGGTTCATCTTTAAGTCATGTGGAAAACGTTCCAAAAACATGGGATGAACATAAAAAACTCAGTAAGGGTTATAAACTAAAGAAGGAAAACATTATCCCATCAATAAATAAAAATCAATTAAACCATACTTTTCAATCATAACATACCTTACGAAATCATAAGATTTATGAATAACACAAAAAAATCATAAATCATAAATGCTAGTTATGGCATCGATATCAAATATATATTGTAGCTATGACATATACATAGTGATTTACACTTCGAATACTCATCACAGTATATTCCCTAAATCTCTCACGAGAAACATCACATTTAACTCTGTCATGTTACACATTTCATTGGAGAGCTATCTCGGGGTCACCCACCCTAGGATTGCCACGGAACCACCCGTATATATAAACAATGCCCAATAACTATAAAATAATCATAACACATAGTAGAACTATAATGGAAATATAACATTTCCACATTCCAATATATCAAATCAAGATATTGAAATAAAAAATGCTTTGTCAAATCATATTCAAAACCATTTAAAAATAGATTTTTGAATAAAAGTGTCACATGCCACATTGACGCTTTTAAATGAATTATCATTTGAAAAAACTAATGTCCATATAAATAAATCCTAAAACCCATTTTTAAAACATGGACATTAATGAGAAATATATAGAAGAATAAATCATTAAAACATTTAAAAAGATATTTTAGTTAATGAGTTTTTTAACAAAAAGAGTGATACTTGAAATCAAATAATTGATGAATAAAATTTAATCAGAACATTATAATATGATGAGAATAAAGAGATACATGAAATAATATGTCAAAGGAGAGTATATACACCATATAATAGTTAATTGGTGCATAACAACAATAAATTCTTAGTGAAAATGTAAATTGATATGAAATTCCTTATAAAGATTGTATCGTTAAATTAAGGATAAATCAATCACATAATTATGTGGGAAAAATATAAATACACCCAATTTAAGTGTATATTATGTTTAAAATAATCATAGTTCTTTCAAACATATTCAAAGGACGAAATATTCAAGAAGTTCAAGTTGAACCCAAAGAATTAAAATTGGCTTAAGAGGTTCCCTTGTAAAAATTCGAGAGCCTCGCGACATCACTTTAAAATTCATAAAATAATTTGATGAGATAAAAGGGTATCTCATAAATTGTACATAAATTTTACAAAAATAATGATATATAAGTACATATCCCAAAATAATAAGATTTAAATTAAAAGACATAACAAAGAGAAGTCTTTTAAAAAGGGGATGGGGAAAGGTTCCCTTGCCGATTTGGTAACTTACTAAACATACGCCACATGAAAGAAGGATCATCCAATGAAGATGTAAATACTCAAAAGTGAAATTATATTACAGAGAGAGTACAATAATGTTCATTACATACACCACACAAATGGAAATAGTGGAAAATATAGCATGAATCTCACGGGAATAACAAGTGAGATGAAACCCTTTTCCACGTTGTAATCATCTGAGTCGTAAGACCAGAAGTTAATAACCACCAAATGAATCATAGAATACCACAAATATAATGATAATAATGATAATATATATATATATATATATCAAATGGTAGTACACAACACACCACATACAATTAATAAGTTGTGAATAATGGAAATCTCACGGAATTAAAAGTGATATAAGAAAATCCCTTACCTCGTGTTGGACTTGACTCGTTTATTCCTTGTACTTCCTGAATAATAAAATGAAGTTAATTTCTACTTTATTAAGTAATTTATTATTGTTTATTATCATTTTTATATCACTTATTAACATGTTATAAAAATTATGCAATCCTTTTTGTTAATAATGGTCTCTTGGTCGACATTTGGAACTTGAGTCAAAAATGAACACCGTATAATTACAAGTTTTCCATGTGGTCAATAGTACATTATCTCCATAATGATATTCATGGTTTAGATATCTTATAAATCATATATATATAGTTTATATATGTATTTATAACAGCACATAACATTTTGGGGATAAGAAATTAAATGCACCGTTCATGGAGATGGTAAGTCGTATGTACGCATGAATGCTAGTATTATTTCTATTTCATATTTTAACAGAAATAAAAAATAATGATACATAGGTATATTATAATTAAAGTATAATATCATAAATAATATCATTAAATCTATCCTTTATACATTCTCCATATGACATTAACGAGTCATCTCACTTTGAGGGGGCATGTAGTCTGCACTTTATCAAATGAAATTATCGCGTTTACCCCTAATGGAAACCATAAAGGTAGGCTATAAATGTAAAATAAAGAATCATAATTAAACTATAAACATAATATATATCATATATAAATACATTTCCATCTTAATGGACACCATGAGAGGTGGTATGAGACAATCGAACAATCATCATTTCTTGAGCCGTTTGTTTACCATCCACATAAACAATAGGTTTTTCACCCATTAGATGGAGGTATGTGTAAGTGTAGTTAAAATATTTATCATAACAAAATCCTAGTATATTGGGGATATAGGTGTTGTTATAGAATAATGGAATAAAATGAGTTTAGTGGTTGGAGAAGTAAAATAAAAGAAAACAAGTTAAGAGGAACTGTTACCTTTAATTTGGGTAGCTTCCTTTGGTTTGAACCAAAAGGAAATTTGAAGTGCCTTCTTCCTAATGTAAGGAATCTAGGAGTAGTAGAGGTATTTTCGGAGCTTAATTGGGTAGATTTTGGATGAGCCAAAAGGATTGCGAGGTGTGAGGAATTGGTTAGAAGTGGTGTTCTTTTATAAGGGGGAGGAGGGGCTCTTTAGGAAAGTGTGAAAATATTATTTTATTATATAATGATATTCGGTTTCTAAAGGCCCAAACCTAATTAAAGTTGAATATTAGATGACTCATGGACGAAATAAAATCATCCAATAAGAATTGGACATGTTTTGGATGTTATTTTAATATTCATAATATTATTTTTTTAAATCATTTTCTAATTAGGTATATAATGCATCATTATTGTATTATAAATAAATTAATTTATTTTTTGTCTAAAAATTATAAAATAGATACCATGATGTAGGAAATATTTTTATCTTTCCAATGAATATTTATAGTCGAACTGATAACTTGTATAACAACATATAAAAATTAATTTACTAAAATATATTTGTTTGTGTCATTTTTTCCTTTTCATTAAATTAATAATCTAAAGAGTCGTTATCACTCTTAAGTTGCTCCATGGGGTCACAAAATCGACCCAAAGATGACCATGGTCGGAAAAAATTCATAAAATAATGTTAGGACAAGTGTTAAGGTAATTTTATTTTATTATGATATTCTTTTTAACTTTATTTACCTTATTTAGATTTAACCGCGGTAAATAAAAGTCAAAAGTTACTATTTAGAAAAAATTATTTTCATCTTATTGACCCAAATTTTACTTAATAATAAAAACCATGTATGTTGTATTTTCTAAATTCATTTCACAGAAGCGGTAAAACATCATTTAAACGAAAATATCTGTTTTTAACTACTACTAAGTGGTTTCACTTTTCATAAAAAATTTATGTTTTTCAAAAAAATACCAAAAATTCAGCATAAGATATATTTGATATTCCGAATTCTAAAATGATGTTTATTTTACAAAATTCAAAACACATATGTTTGATTAATTAATTTAAAAATAATTCCCGTTTTCAAAACAAATAGCGTGTTTTTTAGAAATAATGACTATCAAAAAATTGACACTTCTTTATGTCCAATTTCTAAATGAAATTATTTCCAATGACCAAAATTAGATTTAATGGTTAAAATATAAGATAATTACACTTTAAAACCAATTAATAAGATAATGTAACCATATAAATAAATAATATTAAAAGGGACTTTTGAATTAAAAAACAGTATTTTTCACAATTCATTAAAAAATGAACATTATTCAAAAAATACCAAAAATATATCCAAAGTAAATTTTGATGTCCCGAATCTAAAGAATAGTTTTTTTATTTCAGTAAAAATATATAAAAATTACCAAATCTTAATTTAAATACGGTTCTCTATCAAAATGCGGTAAATCAACCTTTTACTGAATATTAGAGTATTCATGCTTAAAATAAGATTCTTTCATATTTTAAGACCCTAAAATTTATTGGATAATTTTAAAAACATTTAACAATCATATATAATCATATTTTACTTAGTTCTATTCATTCCCATCAATACAATGGATAGACATTAACTACCATTTAAAATAATAATATTATATTATTAGTGGGCAATGTAAGATTTCTAAGACACCCATAGTTGCGTATCGGGTACACCATTGAACATAGCATCCCCTTTATTGTAATGTTAATATTTAATTCACAAATAATAATAAATTTGAAAATTGTCTTATTCATTTTTTATCTATGATTGTAAAATTTATTTTTTGGGAATATGATTAAATGTATTGGTAACCCTTAGTGTTTATCATACCATTTCTATTAATGTAATTTGTTTATTCCAATTTTGGAATGTAATTATTAATTTAGTTTTGGAATGAAATATGGCATACATGATGGGTGAAACACTGTATCATATGTGAAGGACATAAGGCCTGACCCCTCATCTAATGTACAACATTGGTAGAACACATACCATTTTTCTAAATATATGATTTTTTAGAAGGCATAATGAGATATATTTAAGAAAATGAAACTCAATTATTTGTATCCAACATGACATGGTTGAGTGTAAATGTTCTAAAAGGATGATTTCACACTTACCCAACCCTGAAAAAAAAATTCGAGAAATAAATTTGGGTTTATGTGATAAAATCCCCCAAAACATTTAATGGGTATAATTGTACTTGAGTTATAGTATATATCGATGAGAAATAATTAAAATTGGACTTTATCATAAAAGAAATTTATTTTTATATGGTT
The DNA here is from genome assembly GCA_963277665.1 of Viscum album. Classification (NCBI taxonomy): domain Eukaryota; kingdom Viridiplantae; phylum Streptophyta; class Magnoliopsida; order Santalales; family Viscaceae; genus Viscum; species Viscum album. The sequence goes on along the minus strand of OY728127.1, from coordinate 1,509,018,699 downwards.
AATATTATATATAATATTGATGTTTTATAGATTAAATAGAGAAAAAAATTATTGTATCTGATTGAGATATGGAGATTAAATTTATTTTTTGTTACTATTTCAGTAGTCACTTGGTACTGATTTGAGTTTCATGACTTCATGTTATTCCCATACATATTTTTTTTAGAAAATTGTTCAAATTATCCAGCATATTCAACTATATTTCTCTATGTATTTACATGATTTCTACGATGAACATCTTCATCGAGTTGAGTATCCATTCCAAAATAGATTTCACGTGAGCACTAAATTATCTTTTAATGAATCCAATTATATACTAAGGTTCATAACTAAATTGTATGGTATGAAATCTATAAAAAGAATGATATTTATACCTTACCTAGTTAATAAAATGGATGATATGGTTTGGGCAATTCAAAAACCCAAATAATAAATGGTGAAAAAATAATTTGAAGATAATCATCGAAGAAATTAAGAATTTTATATTTGAGAGAATTTCCTTCCTAAAATATATGTGTTGGATAATAATGTAAAAAAATCATTAAGTAAATTATTCCCTTTGAAATTCTTGATCATATTGAGACTATAGAAAGTCACTTAACACTTCCATATAAACTCCCTCAGTTTTAGTATGTGTTATATTTATCCCTACTAAGGATATATAAACCAAATCCATCACATATATTGAACTGACGGGTCATACCAATAGACCATGATATTTCTTATACATAATAGATAGTTGTGATTCTAGATCGTATAAACAATGTGTTAGTAAATAACACAACTTACATCATCATTGTATTGTAAATAAGAAACCTCCATATGGAATCAATTTGGAAAACTGGGGATGTAATGAGGTCAACTCAACATCAGTTTATTTGTACCAAAGTGTTAAATTTTGAGGGTGAAATCTATTTTGAGTTGGGTAGAATGTAGCATCATTATATTTTTTGAAATATATTTTTGAAATAAATTTAATACTATTTTTATATTTTTTTAACCCGCATCAATGAAATTAGTGTACATTACATTAATAGTTGGGTTTATCTAGTGTCACAAAAATATTAAGTGTATCTTTTTATACACACTAGATAATTTTTAAATGAAACAAACCATACTGCTAAAAAATTTAATATGATAGTTGTAAATTGGATGTTGGAATGGATGGTATGAATATAATTGAATATATTTTCCAAAAGTATTGTCTATTTAATTATTTGAAAATAATTATTTAGTGGCCAGTAAATTATAAATATAAATAATAAATAATTTTAAATAATTGAATTAATTATAAAAAAAATATTTTATACACTCATACGTGTTTTACATTAATAAATTATTCATAAAACATGGGTTATTAATTTTAATTAATATATATATTAAATATTAAATAAATTTTATTAAAATACATATATTTTTTATTTAAACATGAGATATGAATAAATCCAATTTTATTCATAAAAACTATATTTTTGGATGAATCTATTTTGCCTATAATTTGTACACATGAATCAAAAAATTTCGACAAATATAGAAAATTTATATGTAAAATTAAATTAAAATTTTCATTTAATCATGTAAATGTATTCTTAGGTAAATTTTTAACATTTTTGTGAAATTTTTTTTTTAATGAATACGAAATTATCCAAAATTTAATGTTAATAGTATATTTTCATTTATATAATTTATGATGATAAATTATATTTTAAAAAATCATTAATGTATCATCAGTTCAAATATATATCTATTAAGACAATTTAGTTGATTAAAAAAAATTTGAATAATTTTTTTAAAAAAATATATAAAAATACAATCTATTTCTCTTAGAAAAGATGAATTTTTGAAATTTTTAAAAAATTTATATTAAATTAAAATAGGTATATTTTATAATCTAATTACGAATATAGATATGATATTTTTAATCATAATAATTTATATTATCTAATATTTTCAACATTATTTTTTTACAAAATGAATAATCAAAATATTAAAAATTAATTACTACGGTTATAGTTAAAATGTATTTTCTAGGAGATAAATTAATAAGATAATTGTTAAAATGACATATGAACATGTTAAAAATTAAATTTATAGATATATTTATAAAATATCATTAAAAAAGATCGATAATAACGAATTTTGATCATTTTTTCATGATATTAACTAGGGTATACATTTTTCATTTCAAATCATTTAATGTGTGCCACGCACCTCAATTATTAATGGGAACACTATATCCTCTCTTTTTCAAACAAAAAAACCCTCCTCGTAAGAATGTGAAATTCCTAAATAACATCCCAAATTACCTTTGATTATCAGATAATTGTAATATTTTATATAAATCCAATGTATAATTGTTTTTCTATAAACATACTGAGGTTACTCAATGAACTGGAAATCTTCTTGAATGGGTGTTTTGATTTTATATCTTCCACTACTTACATAACTACAAATTAAAATTTTTAAATAATAAACTAGTTATATTCAATATAAACAGATGTTTCAATGTTATGTTCATTCCCAATAATCATCACCACATAACTGTAAATTGTTACAAAATCATCATTTTTGTGTTTAGTGGACTAATTCCTTATTAACCAATGTCATTGTTTATTCCATTACCAACACACCCAGTCGGGTATGGTGGGTGATATAAATAATATATCAGAATATTATAAAATTGTTATACCTATATAGTAATTAAATCTTGTAACGCCTCGACCCCAGTTACCCAGAGTCGGTGCATTATTACATAACATTGGCATGATCACAAGAAAGATTAAATCTCAAAAGACCGATTGGTTTAGTATCCTTGTAAACACTAGATATATATTTATAAAGTTTTACATTACATCATAAAGTGAAAAACTAATACAGCAACATATTGTCTCTATAGTCCACACTATTTTCCCCTCATAATATCCCTGCAGGTCATTCATAATTTACTTCTTCACATCCTGGGAAAAATAAAACATATAAAAGGGGTGAGCTCAAATTCCCATTAAGGATAACAATATAGTAGAAACTTTCATAAATAAGAATAAACATTTAAGGCAGTGTATAACTAAAACAACAGCCTTTTAAACTTGAACTTCAACATAGTATGGAAAAAATAAAATGAAATAATTCCATTTACTTATTCACATGGATATTCTACTAATCTAATAATCACATGCAATATCCATAACCACTTTAATAATGATGGAATGCATAATGCCAGACTATCATAACCACATAGCCAAGGCCTTGTGCCAAGACTACAAATAAGATTTTTCCAAGGCCTTGTGCCAAGACACTAGTTTGTCTCATGAGACCTACCGATGCATCAAGGATCTATAGCGGGCTCCACCCGTCACATACTTCGTCCAATGCATTCCTCATATGAAAAGTTATAAACATAACATAAACATTCGTATTAAAACTAGCATAAGAAATGTAAATACTTTATCCACAAACCATGAATGGTATAAAAATAAGACATCCACAGTCAAACAAAACTCATTCAATACAATATGGAAGATTTTATTGTATCATATTAACCTCAATCGAGAATGATGATGGATATTGACATAGATGAAAATAATCATCAAAACATTTAGAGTGAAATATCCCCCTTTTTCTTGAAATCATTTAAAAGTCACACTATTTGTAAAGAATCCATTTAAAATAGATTTTAGAATCAAAGTGTCCCATACCACATTGATACTTTTAAAAGGAATTTTGATTTTAAAACTTTGATTTCTAGATAAATAAATCCTTAAAACCATTTTTAAAACATGGACATTAATGAGAAAGATTTAGAATAATCAATCATTAAAACACTTAAAAATTTATTTTAGTTAGAGTTTCAAACCAAAAGAGAGACACTTGAATACAAATAACTGAGGCAATCAAAACATTATAATATCATGAGAATAAAGGGACTCATGATATACTTTGTCAAAGTACATTATATACACTATATAAAAGTGATTTGGTGTATAACAACAAAAAAGTCTCAATGGAATGTAAATTGAGATGAATTCTCTTATAAATATTATATCCATTGGTTAAGGATAAATCAAAGACATAATTGTGCCTGAAAAATATAAATACAGTCAATATGATTGGATATTTAGTGTAAATGAATCAGATGACATTCACACATATTCTTGTAAAAACAACACCAATGAATTGTATATTTAACTAAACACATGGAGAATGAGTTAAAATTACTCTTATCAAGATCATACCGATGTTTTGAGAATTTATCAATGGAGTGATTATGTGTATAAAAATTATATCCACATAAAGGGGAGTGGAAATTATGATATAATCAAATGAATAGTGATTCTACACATAATCTTGAGTAAAATAATCAATGAAGTATGCGTAAAGCCGAATGAGTGAAAATTGAAATTTCAAATTCCCTTATTGATTTGGTAACAAACAAAACATACACCCATGAAAGAAGTATCATAAAATTATTATGTAAATATACATGAATTAAATTATATTACACAATGAATACAAACATGGTCAGTACACACACCATATGTAATAAATAAGTGGTGAACAATGGAATTCTCACTAAATTAAAAGTGAGATAAGAAACCCCTTACCTTGTACTTTTCCTTGGTTGGCGTAGGTTAAACTCCTGTATAATGGTGAAATAATTATTATTAAATTATACATGAATATGATATCATATATGATCTTTTAACATTGATTTTTTAATAATATCTTAGTATTATCATTGTTTCGGGTGTTAACTTAGTCATTTTCATTTATTTGTTTTGTTACATAAGCTGTGTTTTTCATGGATAGGTCGTATCATAATCATATCCAGAGTGATATAAAGTCCTTATATACTATTATTAATAATCAAATGGGAATTATACTTGAATGGATATGATGGATAATGAATCTCATCGCGTTCGTGGAGACGGTAGTCCGTGCGTACACACAAGTGACAATATCATTATTTTGATATTAAAATAATATATAATTGGATGGTATATCATATATAATGAATCATTATCATTTTATATTTATTATTTACATGAATTCCACATCATTATTATACCCATAAAAATAATAATATATTGAATAATAATTACACCATGACGTGGAGACGGTAAGCCGTACGTACGCATGTATGGTGACATGTCATTCAAAGGATGTATATAATACATAATATGGTTGTACCATATTTATAATAATATTAATTTATATAGGAGATAATTGATTCATTATTTTATAATGGGAACAAAAAATAAAGAAGAAGTGGAAGAAGAAATGAATTTGAAAAAAGGGTGGTGAAAACATTACCTCTTCTTCGGGTTCTTCCTTTTGATTTGATCAAAATGGCTCCTTAAGTTGGCTTTCTGACTAAAGTAAGGCCTCTAGGATGAAGTTAGGGAAGTTGAGAGAGTATATGGGCATAGGTTTTCTTTGAAAAAAGGCTTTTAAGGTGTGAGTTAATGAGAAGGGTGAGTTCCCTTTTATAAGAGGGGTGAGGGGCACCTTTGGAAAAGCTAGAAATATTATTTTATAATAAATTCATATTCGGTTTATAATGGCTCAAAAGTGGATTATATAAAGGATAATGTGGGGATAGGTCAAAAAAAATCAACATATATAATTTAGACCGGTTTGGGTTATTATATTGACCTTATCTTTAAGTATTAACTCTTAGTTAATTAGTTTCACTTTTAGAATGTCTCTTTGTATTTTTATATTATATGGTTAATAAACATACTATATACATCCAAGCGACCCCCAAGTGGTTCTTTGATGATACACCTATCATGATATAAGTCTTTTTTCCTAACCATTGATTTTTAGGAATTTAATATCAATTAATAATATAATATTTGTTTTAAAAACATATTTATGTCAATTTTGACACTATTCAATAATTGATTTTTATGAAACTCATAACATAATTATTACTTCAAATAAAGTCTATTAAATCAATCCTAATATGTCATATTAACCATTTAAATTAGTTTAATTCAATTAAAGTCTCCAATTTTATTTATTTGGGTATTTATAATATAAATTATTGTAATGTTTCACTAATATTGTAATTACTACATCATCATTGTGTCAAAAATAAATTAAATTTTTTAATGTATAAAAATTATAAATAAAATATCATTATGTATGAAATCTCATTATCTTGCTAATGAATATTTATAATCGAATTTATCTTAAGTTTATCCCTATATTAAAAATGTTTTAGTAAATAAACATTGATTTTAACTCTTTTAACTCTTCTTTGAATTAAATAATAATAAATGTCCTAATCTAATCCAAGTGGACCTAAATGATATTATTTTAATCCTAAGGTTGTTTTTGGTCGAGATATAATTTTCTAATAGAATTAGGACATGTGTTAGGGTGACATTAATATCATTTTTACCCTTAAATACCCTATTTACTTTTAACCGTGGTAAATAAAAGTAAAAAGTTGCTATTCACCAAAATTTATTTTTATCTCAATGAACCACATTTTACTCATTGATATTAACAGTGTCTCTCGGATTTTCAAAATTCCACTCACAGAAGTGGTCAAATTAAGTTTTATGAAAAATTCTGTTTTTTAACTACCACTTAGTAGTTTCACTATTCATCAAAAATTGACGTTTTTCAGAACAATGCCAAAATTTCACCCTAAGCTATAATTGATATTCGAATTAAAAAATGATTTCTATTTTACGAAATTCCAAACATAAACGTTTCATGAATTAATTTTATAATTAATTCCCGTTGTCACAACAAATAGCATGTTTTTAAGAAACAATATATACCAAAAGATTGACAATTGTTTATGTCCAATTTCAAAGTGAAATTAATTATAATGTACACCATTGGATAAAATGGTAAAAATAAATTCTAATTATACTTTAAAACCACAAAATAATATAATTTATCACTATAAATTATTTTTATTAAAAAAGTTGTTTTCAAGTATTTTTCACTATTCAAAAAAATGGAAGTTCTCAGAAAAATATCAAAAATTCAACTTAGGATAATTTCGATATTCTGAATCCAAAAATGAAGTCCATTTTGAAATATAAAATATATATAATTTCAAAAAGTAGGTATTACTATTCATAACGGCTAGTTTGATTGGATGTGGTGTGTTAGAACTCGATGTTACGTACAACACACGCCATTGCATTATTCAAAGGGTAACGTACCGTTGAAGCTTGGGGTGTTACATTCTCCTCTCCTTCAATAAATTGTGTCATCGCAATTTTTTTTTAATTGGGCTGGAGAATATAATGGAAAGTCCCACATCAGAAAAAGAGTCAATAAAACTATCACTTTAATAGAAAGGAAGAGAGGTATAAAGGTCACCCAAGATAACCCAAACTAGGATTCCATGTAGGAAAACATGGATATGGACGATAAACAAAGTGTTAAGTTCTGATGGAGAGGGATAGAAAAAATGATCAAGAGAAAGTTAACAATAAGAAAATCACAAACTTGTGTTTGGACAAACGGTCATTAGTCTCCCAGTAGGAAAAGTAAATAGACAACATTTTTTTGTTTTAAGTTACATTACATAAGGAAGAGGAATTCATTTATGATATTGACTAAGAACATAAATAGATATACTTTATTTTTAAGTAGAGTTTCATTATTTAATAAATTTTTACCCCTAACTCATTTTTTTGGACAATGAGTATTCAAGAAGACTTGGTCACAATGGAAGAGCTAGAATAAACATCTATAGAAGTACATGATCCACGTATGATAAACTATATATTTACCTTGTCCTTAGAGATTAATAAAAAACAAAACGGTTAGTATAATATCTGATGACCCCCCAAATGGATATTCCATTAGAGAAAAAACACTGATCTAAATTTCTAAAATTACACCATCAATACCCCAAAGTTAAATAAATACCATTCAATAATCAATTGTCCTTAAAATCCATCATTATAATCCGAACTAATATTGAAACTCAAAACTTATAAGAATGTAGTCTTCCACGTTAAATTGTATCTCCAAATTACATTAATTACTCTTAATGTCACATAATTAAAAGTAATTAACCTAATAATTTCCATAAACAACCCAAATCACTATAAATCCGCAATAAAAACATAAAAATCCACCATTACTCCTTAAATGAAATCCCAAACTATTCTATTTTCTATAAAACAAAGCGAACAACTTCCAAAATAACATTTCTCACTTAATTATCAAATCATTTTACTATACTAAGGGTATTCATTTGATAAGAAATTAGATCCCAAATCAAATTATTAATGATCAATAAAATATTTTAACTAAAAATAATAGTCACACTAACCGGGGATGTCACATAGTCCAGTGGTAGGAAATAAATCCCAATCGCACTTTGGTTGTGGGTTTGATCCCCACAGCTTTGTCCGACGCGACGGGTTGTCACACAGTCTGCGTGTTGTCCTTTTTGAAAAACTATATTTTATATCATTACCAAAATGAGATAAATTCCTAAAATTCACCATAACATAATTTAACCACAAATCTTATCTCATAACTTGAATTTTCATCCCAAATTATAATAACTTATAATTTCCTCAAAACCAACGATCATATAAAACCAAATATTTATTTATAACCATGTTCACAAGAGAAAAGATAATTCTTTCTCAAATATCATTCTCACATGGAAAACTGCAGGGTTAAAAAATACAAGAGAAAATTATTCCATAGTAAACTGATCAACAAGGAAAACTAATGCATTTTAAACATTTATCCAACCATTTATTTCCACATAGCTTCTTCTTTGACCAAGAATATATCCTATAGAATAGGGAATTCACTCAGGTAATGTCCAGGTCGCCTAACTTTATGGAAAATGACTATAAATGGACTCTGGGGACCATTATTATCTTCTTCCATAGTACTCTTCATTTTTCTTTGGCAATTCTTCACTTTATGTCCTTTCTTCCCGCACGTAAAGCATTTATTTGTCCCATTGAGACACTTTCCTGGGTGTCTCCATCCACAGTTTCTGCATGATGGAAATTTAGGATTCCTTTCTCCAGGGTCTCCACTGCTGGAGCACTAATCATAATCACCTTTCTATTATTTTTTGAGTCCAAGAATTGGTTAATATATATATTGTTGATCTTATCTTTGGGAAATTGATTTGGCATAAAGATGATATCTTTTACACCTATCAAAATTCCATTTTGATGCCCATTTCCACCACCATTCCCACCTCGTACATCATTCTCAAAGTCACTATGACTTCCTTGAAATCCAGCCATTGACTAAAACAAGAAATAATTGTGTGAGTAACAGTAGTCATAAAATCATTTAGAGATTACCATGTCACCATATTCTCAATTTGAATCACAATAGGATTAACCAAGGTCATTTACTCTCATCTTATATATTTAATACTTCAAATTGGATAGTAAAGTAAATGTAAATTATCCTAATCATATCCCCCAGGAGTGTCGTAACCAAGAGTGCAGCAAGGCCCGTTGTCGTGCACCAGTTCCCGTTCGAGTCAAGCTCAAATCGGTGTTTTCGGGTTTTACCCCTACGTACATCTCTGCCAGAGCCGCCTCTACCTGGTCGTATCCAGACAGGGATGTATTGTTTAGAAAACTCAAAAAATATCAACAATACCAAAATTATAATAAGTTCTTCTATACTAATCCTCATTGTTTATCTTAGGTCTATGTGCTCTAATCAGAGTTTATCTAAATCTATGTTCCAATGTTTATACTAAAATTCCTCTGATACCAACAGTAACGCCCCGACCCCAGTTACCTAGAGTCAGTGCATTATTACATAACATTTTCATGATCACAAAATGATCAAATCTCAAAAGACCGATTGGTTTAGTAGCCTTGGAAACACTAGATATATTCATAAAGTTTCACATTACATCATAAAGTGAAAAACTACTAAAACAACATATTGTCTCCATAGTCCACACTAGTATCCACTCATACTATCCCTGCAGGTCATTCATAATTTACTCCTTCACATCCTGGGAAAAATAATACATAGAAAAGGGGTGATCTCAAATGCCCATTAAGGATAACAATATAGCAAAAACATTCATAAATAAGAATAAACATTTAAGGCAATGTATAACTAAAACAAAATCCTTTTAAACTTGAACTTCAACATAGTATGGAAAAAATTAAATGAAATAATTCCATTTACTTATTCACATGGATATTCTACTAATCGAATAATCTCATGCAATATCAATAACCACTTTCATAATGATGGAATGCATAATGCCAGACTATCATAACCACATATCCAAGGCCTCGTGCCAAGACTACAAATAAGATTTTTCCAAATCATTGTTACAAGACACTATTTTGTCTCATTAGACCTACCGATGCATCGAGGAGCTATAGTGGGCTCCACCCATCACTTACTAAGTCCAATGCATTCATCATATGAAAAGTTTTGAACATAACATAAACATTCGTATTAAAACTAGCATATGAAATGTCAAAACATTATCCACAAACCATGAATGGTATAAAAATAGTACATCCACAGTCAAACATAACTCATTCAATACTATATGGAAGATTGTATTGTATCATATTAACCTCAATCGAGAATGATGATGGATATTGACATAGATGAAAATAATCATCAAAACAGTTAGAGTGAAATATCTCCTTTTTCATGAAATCATTTAAAAGTCACACAGTATTTTTCATGTATCCAATTAAATAGATTTTAGAATAAAAGTGTCCCATACCACATTGAATCTTTTAAAAGGAGTTTTGATTTTAAAACTTTAATGTACATATAAATAAATCCTTAAAGCCATTTTTAAAACATGGACATTAATTAGAAAGATTTAGAATACTCAATCTTTAAAACACTTAAAAATGTATTTTACTTAGAGTTTCTAACCAAAAGATAGACATTTGAAATCAAATAATTGAGGTAATCAAAACATTATAATATCATGATAATAAAGGGATTCATGATATACTATTTAAAAGTACATTATATACACCATATAAAAGTTATTTGGTGTATAACAACGAAGAAGTCTCAATGGAATGTAAATTGAGATGAATTCTCTTATAAAGACCATATCCCCTGGTTAAAGATAAATCAACGAAATAATTATGTGTGAAAAATATAAATACACTCAAAATGGTTGGATATTTATTGTAAATCAATCTGATGACATTCACACATATTATTTTAAAAACAACACCAATGAATTGGATATTTAACTCAACACATGGAGATTGAGTTAAAATTACTCTTATAAAGTTCATACAAATGACTTGAGAATTTATCAATGGAGTGATTATGTGTATAAAAATTATATCCACATAAAGTTGAGTGGAAATTATGACATAATAAAATGAATAGTGATTCTACCCATAATCTTGATTCAAATAATCAATGAAGTATGCGTAAAGCCGAATGAGTGGAAATTGAAATTTCAAATTCCCTTATTGATTTGGTAACATTCAAAACATACAACCATGAAAGAAGGATCATAAAAGTATGATGTAAATATTCATGAATTAATGTATATTACACAATTAATACAATCATGGGCAGTACACACACCACATGTAATAAATAAGTGGTGATCAAGGGAATTCTCACTGAATTAAAAGTGAGATAAGAAACCCCTTACCTTGTAATTTTACTTGGTTGGGGTAGGTTAAACTCCTGTATAATGATGAAATAATTTTCATTAAATTATACAAGAATATGATATCATATATCATCTTTTAACAATGATTTGTTAATAATATCTTAGCATTATAGTTGTTTCGGGTGTTAACTTACTCGTCTTCTTTTATTTGTTTTGTTACGTAAGTTGTGTTCTTCATGGATAGGTAGTATCTTAATAATATACATAATGATATCTATTCCTTAGATACTATTGTTAATCATCAAATTAGAATTATACTTGAAAGGATACAATGGAGAATGAATCTTATCGCGTTCGTGGAGACGGTAGTCCGTACGTACACACGAGCGACAATATCATTATTTTGATATTAAAATAATATATAATTCGATGGTATATCATTTATAAATAATCATTATCATGTTATATTTATTATTTACATGAATTACACATCATTATTATACCCATACAAATAATAATATATTGAATAACAATTACACCACGACGTGGAGACGGTAAGCTGTACGTACGCACGTATGTTGACATGTCATTCAAATGATAGATATAATAAAGAATATGGTTTTACCATATTTATAATAATATTAAAGTATATAGGAGATACTGGATTCATTATTTTATAATGGGAATAACAAATAAAGAATAAGTGGTAGAAGAAATGAATTTGAAAAAAGGGTGGTGAAAACATTACCTCTTCTTCGGGTTCTTCCTTTTGATTTGATCAAAATGGCTCCTAAAGTTGGATTTCTGTCTAAAGGAAGGCCTCTAGGATGATGTGAGGGAAGTTGAGATAGTATTTGGGCATAGGTTGGCCGATCCAAAAGGTTTTTAAGGTGTGAGTTAATGAGAAGGGAGAGTGCCCTTTTATTAGAGGGGTGAGGGGCACCTTTGGAAAAGCTAGAAATATTATTTTATAATAAATTCATATTAGGTTTCTAATGGCTCCAACGTGGATAATTTAAAGTTTAAGGTGGGGATAGGTAAAAAACCACTAAAAAATATAATTTATACTGGTTTGGGTCATTATATTAACCTTATCATTAAGTATTAACTCTAAGTTAATTAGTTTCACTTTTACAATGTCTCTTTGTATTTTTATATTATATGGTTAATAAACAAAATATATACATCCATGAGACCCCCAAGTGGTCCATTAATAATACACCTATCATTATATAAGTCTCTAGGCCTATCCTTATATTTTTAAGAATTTAATATCAATTAATAATATAATATATGTTTTAAAAACTCATTTATGTCAATTTTGACACTATTCAATAATTGATTTTTATGAAACTCATAAAAGAATTATTACTTCGAACAAAGTCATTTAAATCAATAATAATATTTCATATTAACTTATAAAAGTAGTGTAATTCAATAAAAGTCTTTAATTATATTTATTTGGCTATTTATAATATCAATTATTTTAATTGTCCACTAATATTGTAATTACTTCATCATCATTGTGTCATAAATAAATTAACTTATATAATGTCTAAAAATTATAAATAAAATATTATTATGTAGGTAATCTTGTTATATTGCTAAGGAATATTTATAATCGAATTTATCTTTTTTGTATCCTTATATTAAAAATGTTTTAATAAATAAACTTTGATTTTAACTCTTTTAACTCTTCTTTGTATTAAATAATAATAAATGTCCTAATCTAATCCAAGTGGACCTAAATGATCATATTTTATTCCTAATGTTGTTTTTGGTCGAGATACACATTTCCAATAGAATTAGGACATGTGTTAGGGTAATATTAATATCATTTTTACCCTTAATGACCCTATTTACTTTTAAACGTGGTAATTAAAAGTAAAAAGTTACTATTCACCAAAAAAATATTTTCATCTCAATGAACCACATATTAATCCTTGATATTAACCGTGTCTCTAGGATTTTAGAAATTCCACTCACAGAAGTGGTAAAATTATGTTTTATGAAAAATTCAGTTTTTTAACTACCACTTAGTAGTTTCACTATTCATCAAAAATTGATGTTTTTCAGAATAATGCCAAAATTTCACCATAAGCTACAATTGATATTCTGAATTCAAAAATGATAACTATTTTAAAAAATTACAAACATAAAAGTTGCATTAATTAATTTTATAATTAATTCCCGATGTCACAACAAATAGCGTGTTTTTAAGAAACACTATATATCAAAAGATTGACAACTGTTTATGTCCAATTTTAAAGTGAAATTAATTATAATGAACACCATTGGATAAAATGGTAAAAATATATTCTAATTATACTTTAAAACCACTAAATAATATAATTTATCGTTATAAATTATTTTGAATAGAAAAGTTATTTTTAAGTATTTTTCATTATTCATAAAAATTAGAAGTTCTCAGAAAAATACCAAAAATTCAACTTAGGATAATTTTGATATTCTGAATCCAAAAATGAAGTCCATTTTGAAATATAAAATATATATAATTTCAAAAAGTAGGTATTACTATTTATAATGGATAGTTTGATTGGTTGTGGTGTCTTAGAACTCGATGTTACGTACAACACACGTCGTTGCATTATTCAAAGGGAAACGTACCGTGGAGGCTTGGGGTGTTACATATCTTATAATCCCTTTTTACATTCCATTTCATAATGTATACGATAATGTAATTTGTGTATAAATTAAATAATTATGATATTAATGATTTATTAAAAATTTTAACTATCAATATATCATTTAAATTTTTACATTCTCACTCACTAAAACTAGAGCACATTTTTCATATTCCTGTGGACTACCACCTCACAAAGATATGTGAGTTTTGGTTTTCACAAAAACAAAATAAAAAATATAATTTAATAATGAAATTTTTATCATTGTAGAATGTTAAAATATTACTTATGTCCTTTCAATATAGATTGATAAAATTTAAGAATATACTCATGTGTACACCTGGGATATTGTCTCAAGGATTTTAACGTATGTCACATAAAAAATATCCAATTTCAGGATTGGTATTAAAATAATAATATATTTCTTAGTACAATAATTATTTCATTATTATTTTTCTAGTGATTATGGAACCATGGACAAAGTAATAGGGCCACAAATAAAAATCACAATAAATTTGAAATGAAAAGTTATTATTAACAGAAATTTTATTTTTAGAATGTATTTTTAATATATGTTTATCAAATGGTCATGAATAAATCATATATGGTATCATAAATATAATAATTATGCAATAATTAATTTATAAATAAACATAACTTTACCATACTAGATTTTTGAACTTGTTCAAATGATGTCAGGAGTTACTGTATGTGATTTCTATTCCCACTTTTATTTATAAGAGAGATATGGAAATTCAGAACTCATAGTTTTGAGTATATACTAACAATATTACATGTTATATCATAAATCAAAAAAATTCATGATATTAAAGATTACATTTTATTTTATTATTTATATTCTGTTATGATAAAAAAATAACAGTACAACTATAAAGGTTTCTCGCCCCACTATTTTATTCCATGAGAAACATTATATATTAACCACATATTTCAACTATGTGATGTGAAAACTTCCAATTATTTTATTTTGTGATTCTTAAATATAAATTTATTTTGATTTCTATACACAGTTGGTAATATCTATCACAATAGGGTTGTGACTCTATAGTTACCAATGTAGTAATATATTTGTTTCTATATTTTCCCTCATTTAGATATTTTTCAGGTTATACAGCAATCTACTTTTATGGGTTGTTTATATAAAACATTTGACTAGTGATGTCATGAATTTATTTATTCTAATGGAATTATGTGATTCATATAGTTTTATTCTTTCAAAAACTATATGATTCAATGTTACCAAATTAATATTGGTTTTATGAAACAATCATATCATTTATTGGTATAGATTTTTATTATGATTACAATGATGAAATATTATGATATATGTGTGAATAAACATATGAATTTTACTATCTTATAGTTATGACTTGATTATAAATGCATCTTTTCATTTTTTCTCTTTATATACCGAACAGTTCAAAAGTATGTCATTATGTAAAAACCTCAATGTTGCTTCTTCAGTGAAAATCCATTTTTATTTAAAAACCTTGATTTCTAAAAAAATAAGAATACATTTTTTGACATTCTTAAAAGGATTTATTAAATTCATTAATAACCATGTTTTAGTTTTTATAAAATGTTTTGAATTTAATCTTCAAGATATTTCCTAAATTATGTGTATTTTGATTTGAGAAAAAATTTGAAGAGAACTATTATTTTAATTTATATAGAATGAATCAAATTTCAATTCATCATGACCATTATTATCATTGAATAATATTTTAAGTTATTTCAATTTTATTTACAAGTAATATATTTTTAAAATATTATGTTTTATTTTTTGTTTAATAATTTCTCTTCAATGAATACATATTTCCCTCAACAAATGTTCCCATTGATAAATAAAAATAATTCCTCATATAATATGAAATAAACTGATGTAACTTCTTATTTTTTTCAGGATATGAACCAAGGATATGATTATAATTCCTTCTATTAATGTTTTATTGAGAAAAGATGTTTATTAAACCATTTTCTCTTCCTTGAGTTATACCTTGATAATATTTTTATAGAACCCTATTCTTTTAAATGTGTAATTATATGATGAAATGAAAAAATATATATGAAACCTATCTATTATACATGGGTTATGATATGCTGAAATATTTATGATTCCCTTTTAACATCACAGTTAATGATATGATAAATGTTTTAAGATTTTGTGGAAAACCTAAATATCATTTTCCCTATGTGATGGGAAAGGCCTATATATCACTAAAAATCATTCAGAAATGCATAATATGATTTAATATCAAATGCTAAATGATTGGTTATATCATTACCAAAAGAGGTTACATGGGATTTCATCAAAATCAAGACAATGGTACAAGGGTGGTTATCAAAAACCTAACATGATGTGAATGTCATGGTGGGTTTCATGACATAATAATTTCAATAATTAAGATTACAAAAAAAAATATTTTTAAATTCAATTTTATGATTTCATGGATCATTATATTTACATTTGTCCTGACTCCTATATTATTACCTACCTATCACAATTCCATGAATCATGATTTTGATCATTGTCTGGCACAATATGGTTTTAATATGTTATTCCCATGTTCTTATACAGTTTTCCTAAATTTTGTCTTTTTATTAAACATGATTACCCTTACATAGAATCTGAGAACTCCCTCACTTATGTATCCTTTCCCCAGAGATTAATAAAGGTCTTATGTGGTTTATTTTTATATAGAGTGGAATATGGAATGTTATTTAAGGGATATATTTGTGATCATTCCCCAAATTTGATATTATTTTACCTAGTATCGAAGGACAGTAAACCATTATAATATTCAGGAATGTGTCTAGGTAATGTATTGTATATTCATCGAAAAATATGTAATATCTATATAAAAAATAATTGGCCTCTATAATCATGGGTATTTTACAATGTGTTTTGGATATGAAACGATGAAAACATATGAAGTATATTTCAATGTCGGACCACATGGTTGGAATGTGTTTTGTTTAATCATGTTCCTCACTAAGTAGATTATTATGTGATTGGTCATACAGAATTCCAAGACAAGTTTATGGTTTTCAAACATGAAATCCAAACTATTCACCCATTTATAAATGGAAATAACCATTTTCCTACTCTCTTAATAAAGTGGATTTTATAACTTTTTTATAAAAATATTGACACTATCTCTCACAAAAACCACATCCCTTACACTCTCCTATATCCCTTCTATGATGTCCCCTATCATATTTTGGAATTTACTTCCATCAATAGTTAAGGAAATCTAAATGGTATTCTACGTTTCATATACATTTTTTTCTCAATTCTATTTCTTCCATGTGTAACCCTGACAATTACGTGTTAAATAAGGTAATTTCATAGAATTTTTATATATTCTACATACCAATAATTATATATCAATTTAAAAGATGATATGAGACATATGGAGTCTCCAAAGTATCTGTTATTTGTTCCCATTAATATTTCCCACAGTTTATCCCTATTTGTAGTTTTGTATGTGTGTTAGTTAAATAGAAATTTACCTGATTGACATAATTTAAACTAATATTATTGTGTTTATATTCCATATATTATATTCCCCTATTAACAAATCTATGAAAATAAGAAATAGTAAATCCAATAAAAATGTCTAGTTAGAGCGAATGTATAAGAGAAGTCTTGATGATTATTAATTCTAATTAATGATAAAAATCTTTTTAATAGGATGTTTGAATTCAATTAATATTTTTGAAAGGTAATATCATCACAATATGTAATTTGAAATTATTTTTTAGTCTCTCATACAATGATATAATTAAAAGGTTCCACAGTTTAGTTTTCTACTGGGCCTCAATAGCACTTCCCTATATTCTAGAGATTCTTGAATAAAAGTGGGGGTCTAATGATTGTATAGTAGAGAGACTATACCCTCATAATAAAAGTAGCACAAAAATATTACTGATATAAGTAATAATATATAAGAAATTAATATATAAGGCTAATAGAGAAAAAATAAATTTAATATCGGATGAAATAAGAAATGAAAAATGAAAAATAATTGCATGCATGAGTTTCTATTTTATGGATACATAATACATACAGTAAAAATATAGTACTAGGTACAATACTGTATAAATAAAGTAAAATTGAAATGTAAAAAATTCACCAATGGATATATTTTTGATATTATTATGCTCTGGCTTTGTTTGACACACAATTTCTTATATGTAAAAATTTACAACCCAAAAATGATATTAAGAAAGCTAGTAATAGAACCTGATCTGAAAATCATGAGGTATGTTTGGTTACCCAGTGCAATGGAGGACCGAATAGGGTGTAACATGTACTAAGAATGACACCATAAAAACTATCTAAGTAAATAAATTCTAGGAATATAAATAAATCGATTTTCACATTTTACAGGTAGTGAAATAAATAAATAAATGTATATAAGGAGACTCAAGTTCCACAGGGAAACATGGACAACCTTACCATCTTCACCCTTCACCAGAATGTCTCAATCCCTAGAGAACCTATAAAATAATAATGTTTGTGTGTGTGTCTATATATATAAAATATTCCTTATGGACACACATATAGTGACATACCTAGGCCATCAAAAGGTCTTAATACATAGATGGACTAACCAGAAGCATTTTCAATATATTAGAGGATGTATCCTTAAATTGGATAAAATATAATTCCAATGGTCATTAAAATTAGGCACCAATGTTCTTATCAAAATGGTTTATTATGAACATACAAGGTGATGCATAAAATTTGACATCGTGAATCAGACTTAGTGTACTATAATTACACATGACCATAAGAATTTACCAACTAATTATCATGAATTTGAATTCCAAGTATCACTATTAGTATTCTATAAAGGCATAACTCACTATGTATGTCCATGGTAAACCACATTGTGTACCAATTGTCACTTATGGTATGGCAGATCAACATCTCCCACTGATCTCGTCCATGGTAAACCACTAGGTAACCAGGTATCTGTTATGGGTATAAGAAGACATCCTTCTTGAGATCCCATCCATGAAATCTATAAAATAGTACATGTTTCAATCTCAGTGTAATATAAATCATTTAACTAATGATACAATACATATAATTCATTAAATAGTAAATCCATGTTTTTTCATAGTACATGAAATCACTTACAAATTACGATCTTCTCCATTTCGTTTGGTAAAAAGGATGATTAGAATCGCACAATGATTAATACATTTCAAGTGATTAATTAAAATTTAAAAATTAGGAAATTCAATGTTTATAAGGATTACACATTATATTTACCCCAAAAATAAATTAGATCATTTCTATTAAACATTTTATTTTTAAAATAAAATACATTTTACTCTTGATTTCCATTTACATAATAAAATTCCTCATTCATTTTCCACATTCTATTAAAAATGACAAGACATCTCATAAGATGATTAATTATTAATATAGAGATAGATATAATCATTTCAATTCATATACATAAATAAAATATCCCTTATTTTAATGATTATTTATCAATCCTAAAATGATTGAATATAGGTATGAAAGGATTATAAACATGAGGATGTGAACAATCACTGATATGGGTAATCTATTTTCCAATAATAGTCATAGGTCACAAAATATATGAATTGAACCCAGTGGGGTGGATCTGGTTATATTGAGAATTCCACTCTAAAAAATTTAATATAAAAATTGATATTTAATTTTAGTTATTTGTTTCATCATATATAATTTAAAAAAATTGTTATGGAATGCATGGATAATCTGTAATGTAGCCCAATGTCGTACAAAATAATCATGATTTTATTAAGGGAAATCATTTAGAACAAATACATTATTTAATTTTTTCATTTGTTATCTAATATCAATCAATTAATAAATTTAGATTCATAGAAAATAATATATGAGAACCATAAAAATAAGTCAAATTATCTCACACCATGATAAAATTTATATTGACAACAGAAATAAAGAATTGTGGGAAGAGGATTGTTATAATCATAAAGGGCTATCAAGAACTCCTAATAGCACTCGAAATGATTTTTTGATAAAGGATATATCACTATAGAAGGAGGATAGAAGTTTGATAATTATGATGGTTTGGTTTCATGTAGATTGGAAGAGAAAATAAGGGGAGAAACTTTAAAAATTAGGTGGAAAAATGAAAAAACAGCATCTTTAAAGAGCCAGAATGTTTATTTTAATGGTTTAGAAAACATGGTGGAAACCTTATTTGATTTTATTCTCAAGGCCATACCAATATATATAGGGAAACCAAGTTCAAATTCATGACTTGAAAAAATGTTCCCCAATCCCTATATAGATATTGGTTTAGTAGAATTAATGGTACAATATGGGTACATTGGTTGGGAAATATGTGTGAAACCCAAAAAGGTCTACCGTACACACCATCACCATGTTACAAGGCACCCCATTCGGTTAACATGGTTTAGATATACCATTAAACTTAATAAATGGCTCTGAATGGTTGACTTTCATGGTTTAACTAACAATGTATTAAGCATGCCCATCATTTATTTTCTCCAAAATATAGGTTCTTTGAGATCCAAATGACACTAATACACAGTCGAACTCTAGGGAAAACTCATTTGGTCTAGAAAATAATTAAAAAAACAACCATATTTTTTTATAATTATTTAATTTATATTCCAAATATTTATTTAGAGAACATATATTACCCCAAATGGGAACACAAATTATATGGGGGGACTTCCACAGTTTGAAAACAGAAGATGTTACTATCATTATACAATGAAATTTCTCCTCACCAAGAATCCTTGGGGAACAAGGAACACATCACCCAACCATCCTAGTTAATGTGGTATTGTCTAAGTGGGTACATTTTGTTTCCAAAATAACAACAAACCACTAATCGTACTGTTAAGAATATGACACAAAAACCACTATAACTCATTCCAAAATTCATACCATGAATCAAAAAAATCAGGATGGGGAATACCCAATTTTGACCTACATGAGGTGTTATCACATTTACCTATCATTAAAATATTTTCCTTTTAATCTCCTCATCATACATTCTATCATTTAATAACCAATTTAATATCATGGTGCCTCCAACATTAGAATGATTTTAAGCATAATGAATGGTTAACTCTTAATTGACTTCAATTGGATTAGTCAATCCAGATTTTCATTAAATACCTTGGAAAAAAATGTGTTTATATTATCTTATCATGAAAAAATTCCATTAGTTTGTTCCTATTCGAACATATTTAATGAAACAAAGAGGGAATATATCAAGTCACACCTAACAAAATCTTCTCTGAATTTTGGAAATAGACATCCACTGTATCACAACCTAAATCATCACATCTTATCCTGAAGCACCTCATGTTTACATTTAATTTGTATTCCAAAACTATTATACGTATTCTTTTGTTGTCTCAATCCATGATTATCATTTAATTCATCGTGCCACATCATGAATATGGGTCTATTCCTGATCATGAATAGAAGGACTATCACCCCAAGACAATCCATCTAGGCCTGACTGATATCCCTGGTAACTCTAGTATCATCAAATGGAGGCAAATCAGCTCATCTATGGATGTACATACAATGTTCTTTACATTTGAGAAGTTATTACATTGTTGATATGTCATTGCATCAGATTAATGAATGTGATAAAAACCCATCAAGTAAAAGACTGGTTCAGTTCATGTGACTTCAATAAAAGTGTTATTAGTCTAGAAACCATGTGGAACTATTTACTAACCATTACTAAATAAATTTCTTATATCATAAATTCAACTATGAATGAGTCTATTTTTTACAAATTGAGTTATTTTTAATCTTTTGACTCAATTTGTTACTGATTCATTGACATTTTTAATTAGACTACGTAAAGATAAAGAACACGATCTTGTAAAAATAGGACTAAACTATGATGAGGTAAAAAATAAGCAATAAGGAACAATAAAATACAGTAAAATCCAATAAAATGTTATCAAAATTATTTCTAACAAACCATATCTTACATCAAAAGGGAATCAATTGGAACACCAGTGGTTGATTTTCATAAATCGAGAAAGTTTGGTCCTACTAATATGTCATTGTTAACTAAAAATGATGTTTTTAATACATAAATCATTATGTTATCATTCAATTAAAACCAAATATATCTCGAACAATATAATTTTTTCTAAAAGTATTTCATACACCTCCATACATTTCAATGTCGTGTTATCCTGCCTTCACCAACAAATTTTAATATTCAGCAGTTCCATGAGCATGAAAAATAAGTGATGGACATTTCCCACAGGACTGGTTTTGTTTTTTTCCCTTTCCATGGATTGATAGACATTTTCCCATGATCTAGATAATACTCCCCACCGGAAGAGTGTCAACGTCTAAATTTAATGAAAATATTACTTCATCCCATCAAACATCTTCCATCAAATACTATCCACTCTCTATAGATGCAGCTTAATACTTTTTATCAAGAATTAAATTAAAAAGAGGAGGGAATTATGACATCAAAAAATAGAGATATAAATGATTCAATTTAAATTTATCTGTGACACTCCTTCAATCCACGCCCGTATATGTCCATAAAATTTTTAATAAACTCCAAAAATTGAATGAACATCATGTGAAAACACCAACTACCTATTGGAAGATCACATCTGGTCACAGGGGTGAGTATGTTCTCATATAACACCCCGGGAACTCTACCTTGTAGATGAATATGTCAAAGAATAAATTATTCATGAACAAATAATTACCACTAAATCTATACTATTCATTATTTCATTTTACTATCATGACATGCACAATAGTTATCGACACAAACTACACTGATATATCATGAGCATTATGACACATCATTGATTCTACAAATATTCATATCATCCTAATTCATTCCAATATATGATATACCATAAAAATAACTATCCTAGTGTTCTATTATCCCATATGACAATAAATATGGTTAATGACATCCCTTGTCTTTAATGAATGAGAAAAGAGAAGGGACGCAAAAATTATTTCACTATTTCCCATTTTCATGGAATGTCTATCCCGAGGAGACCAAGAATTTATGAATTCTCACCCACAATAAAAGGAAAATAGTTACCTAATGACCATAAATTCATCCAGGGTGTATTCTGAGAATAAGATATTCATAGTAGGTAAAATGACCCCTGAACCACACATTTTATCTAATAAAACTAACATATGTGTAAGAAGGTTTTAAGTTAATTAGGGTGATACCTCACTTAGGATATAAACGTAAAATGCCATATATTCTTCGTACAATATCTATGCCACCCAAAAAACAGCTGTATGATTTAACTACTACAGCATGGTTAACAATAATCTTATTAGTCACTATGATATTTCCAGCAAAGGAAGATTTATTGAATGTGTTAAAAAACCCATACATGAGGGTAGATTCTTAAAACACTATTGTTATGATTTATTTAATCAAATTAAATTATATAAATTACCCAAATAAAGAAATTACAGCTCAATTAAAACAACATGGTCAAGTTAAAAAGAAAAACATTCTATGAATATGTAGTTATCAAACATTATAATTCCCACATGAATGTTTTATCAATATCCTATTATATATTAATTATTTAACTAACATCCCCTGATAATTTTTATTTTAATCATGTAACCATAATTTTATTCATTATGCTTTTAATATTTTTATTTCACACTTTTGTTTGTTATGGAAAAATTATGTTCAGATACATACATTAGAATACCACTGTGGATTAAATTTTCATTTTAAATTATGATCTCATAATATTAATGATCAGATATGGTAAATGATTTTTTAAAGATGAACAATATTGATTCACTAAGATGAAACCATATATTAAAAATTAACATGTATCATTTGATGAGGAAACATTAAATAAATATCCCATTATAACATACACATGTCCCCATGGGATTAAACAATATAGCATATCAAAATGGAGGAGACAAATAATGGTCATGTAAAATAACTATGGGATCATCTAAATGTTACACAAAATGATTTAAATAAGTATAATTATGGAACATACTATATGGGGTAATTTAATAAGACATTAAAATCATGACCAACCTAATTAGGTTGATTCATGTTTATCCCATAACCATAATTTGTCAATACTATCCCACACGGGGCATGTCTTGTAAATGGTGCTCATGAATCAAAATCAAACAGCATTGGTATTTATACAGAAGATTAAATTTATTTCATGTCTTGATATAATTTTTAGATTACATAGGATAAAAATTTACAATTAATATAGAGACCATAAAAATTAATTATTGATAATTGGATACAATTTAATTAAAACAAATATGTTTCAACCCACACACCCATTTTTTCAAGGCGTAAACATGTAGTGATTTTTTTTAAGGTTACACCATCATGATAAATATACCCTTTATATTAGGTTGATTTTTAAAATTAATAATCAATTATTCATTAAATTATAATTTTTAATGCTATCAGAACAAGAAATTATTGGTATATATGCTATATAAATACCTGATGTTGGGAAGAAATCCCATGGAACATGTCAGTATATTAACATTACTATAATGGAATATGCATGGAATGTGAAAATCTATAAACCTATTATAATGCACATAATGTTATTTCCTTGATATACTTGGAAAATATTAAAATACAATAAATCTCATAAATCATTAATAGAGGGATTTTGATCATTAACTCAAGGTGAAATCGTAATCAAATATAACAACAAAAAACATGAACAATAATACCATCCATGCTCACATGGGCTATTCACAATTTGTGGGTCGAACCCATCCAGAAAAACAATTTTCTATATCCTAAATAGTCCTAGTATCATATATAAAAAATCCCAAAATTTAAAATAAAATTGAATAGAAACCCCTTAGATACCACATGTAGCAACATGACTGAGGAGCCTCATCTAATGGTTCCATGCACCTATTTTCTAATTGGCCTTAAGAATAAATCCACATAAAACACGAGATATCGATTAACATGGAGTACATAATGATTGAATGGTGGGTAGACAATACGAATATAAACAAATTAGATTAATGGTATATCAGATATAAATCAAAAGATAGAGAAATAGTATAAACATTGAAATATAATTAAATGCTAAAAAAATAATTGAAGAAATAAGAAATTGAAAATTCTAGATACAACAATGAATGAATGTCCATTTGTGGTTACCTAATCAATGTAGTAAAAATAATATTTCTGTCATAATATTGACTAGTATATATATAATTAAAATTTAATGAAATAAAATATTAAAAATTACCATAGAATCTTGAGATATATCTTAGTCATGTGCTCTTAATATATCATATTCAAATGAAATAGACTATAATAACATCATGCAAGATGAATCCATAACCTACTCCTAGAATAATGAGGTCTGTACGGGTTCCCAATTGAAATGAATGAAAAAATGTTGTCTGATTTATAATAACAAGGCCACAATCAATGGTGTCTATATTTATAAAGTCTATGAATATATTAAAATTAATTTTTTGGAATGATATATATGGTAGTAAATGAAAAAAGTAAAAACTTCATATCAGGTTTCTTAAGGACACCTAGGTTACAATACAAGATTCAAACTAAGGTGAAAATTCATGAACTATTATCAACATATACCGGTATACTATCTATGTATACGAAAACCTATTCCCAAACATATATATATATATGTTTCATGGTGTATTCATATCGGGACAGAATAAGGTCATTAAAATGGAAAATTACAAATATTGAATGAACAAAAGCATGTTCATTATCTTGGAAGCTGCGTCATTACATATATTAAACTATCATTACATAAATATTATAACAAGTGTCATTAATGTTCATAATCAAAAACCATAACAGGCCTATCCTTGGAAAATTCTAATGTGGAATCCTATATATCTCACCAGGGGCACTATAGTTGTCAATCATCATATGATATTGTCGTTGATGATTTTTAAAGTAGAATCCAATTTTTCACACTCAATATTGTATAATGGTTTAACTATGTTATTCTTTCTCTAGTAAAAAAACATGGGACCGAGTATCACTCATTCCATGGTATAATGAAATCCCCAACTGAGTCCCATATGGTAAAACAACTAATAGAACAGGTATGACATATGTTTATAAAAAAATATAAATATTGAAGCCCATATAAGAAATTCAATAAAAGAAATAGAGAATGTACCCTTTAGTAATACATATCTAGTTACTTATGAGTCCATATTAGGCCTTCAATAAAGTTGAAACCTAGGTAAAAGACAACGTATCTAAAATCTCTTTCAATGAATGACCTTGTATAAGGAGTTCCCTAAAATGTAACTTGAATATTTTTCATGGAGAAATATAATTCTTGTGATCATTTAAAATTCATATAATGAATATTATGTTGACAATAATTCCACAATATAACTTTCGGATAACTAAAGAGGTCCATTCCCATTTTACAATTAATTTATAATAGAAAATTCTATGTACATAATCATTTCCCCAATCCATTCATATTCCCCATTAATTAAGACCATTTTATTAAAGAATTAATCACATATCATAATTTGTTTTTATTGTTATTCAAAATTTAAATCATCATTGTGATTCAAATATTTTAGGTAATTATCCATTAGATGAGTTATTATATATCAAAAATAAAATGTATGTGTAGATTAATTAATTAATTATAACCATAACCATGTGGACCTTCAATGATGAGATTGTATGAATCACCATGAACTGAACGAGTTCATATCAATATATGAATCCTAAAAATGGTTGGTTATGGTTTATGTGATAATCCATTCCAATTGTTATATAATAATCCAAAGAAAATTTAATTTTACTAAATAGTTTATTAAAATTTAATTGCATAATTGAAAGGAAAATAGATTTTGAATCTATCATGTTGGACAAGGATGGATTTTTTGAATAAGATAGACATATGTCAAAATCTATAGAAAAAATAAAATATAAAAATAAACCATCACATTTCTAATATCAAGACTTTTATTGAGAAAGTTTGATAAAAAACATATAAAATGATAGAATCCTGGGAATAATGAGATTTATTTCACCCCATGATATCGTTAAATATGGAATGGGAAACCAATAATATAAGGATAATGATTCATAAACTCACCGAGGGATATCCAATGTCACCTAAGGATAAAAAAACTGTTTCTAGGTTGAGGAGATCCCTCCTCCGAAGGAGTAATGGAGGAAGATCCTCATAGAGGATCATTATGAGACAATGTGAGGAGAAAAGTGTGTGGGATATTAGAATTCAAAAATGTAGAAAATGTAAAAACAAAATATTTAAAGTGTTACATGGTTCGACACTATTGTTTTGATTACCATCAAAATAACAGGTGGCTTTCAATGTAGAAGGCCATACCCCTCTAAAAAGGTGATGATGGTTGGGATTAATTATTTGGACATCTGTTTTCCTATCTATGTATAAATAATAGTTATGTAGACGTAAGGGTGGGAGCTCTCATTGGAAATCCTTGTGTCACCCAAGCGAGTGGCTCTAGCATAGCTGCACCATGTTAGATGGTTACCCGAAAAGAGGTTTCACAATTTTAAAATACACTTCTTATTATTAAAATGGAATCTATGAATGAATCCTACGATTTTATTATTTGTGTTCCAACAACATGGCTAATTTTATTTCCATAGATTTCTGTGGTTTTATAGACATATATTTCCATAACACATCCATACTCAAAAGAATCCACCTATGTTTTAACAATAATAATGATCACATTAATGTATTTTAATGATTGTTTATAGTTTACAAATCATGTTATAAATATTATACCATCCACTAAATGGAAAATTTCTAATTCGTATGTGAAAATTCCACAGCTTAGAAACGTGGGATAATATAGTTCTAAACCAAATAATGATTTGAGAATAATTCAGTTGGAAATGTTAAAATTGGTATATGGATGGGGGATTATTATTATATTATTTATTGGATTGAAATTAATATTCATTGTATTTATGAAATAATATGGATTTCCCAAATGGTTTATAAACAATAATATGTTTATTATGATAAATATTTCGCTATTGAGTATTTTAAATTTGAATGAAAATTTGGAATTTATAATTTATTGATTAAAGGGTTTCATGATGACTTGGAATTCTGTTAAGAGCTATTCATATTCCATATCACATGTTCTACATCGGATTGTATGGATGTGTTCCTGAATTCTATAGGATAAATTATTATAGGGAATTCCTTTGATAATATATTTAATTCTATGTGACTGATGGTGCTGGAAGTATAGAGATAGTTCCCTAATCAACTATGATAATTGATTTAAAAAAATTCATTCACTTGTGATTATATTTAATTATAATTCTAGGATGGGATCCATGATCCGAGTGATGACAGATTACAAGGAATGTTGGTGTGAGATCTTGGATATCATCGGATTACTAGGATGAGTGTTTTAATTCAATGTTTTGGTTGAAAACAGGAATATGGGGATGAAATCCATGGTTATGTATAGAGATTTATTGTTCGTATATTCCACATGATGTTCTAAATGAAACTGTTACACTAGTAAAGGTAATTATGTTAAATAATATTTGTGGACATAAGGATTAACATGACCACACTAAACACATGTGTCATTTAGAAACAAGAAGGTCATGGGTTTTTATATCATTGAAGAAAAATCATAATAATAAAATTATTTATTGGGTGTTCATATTCATTAAATTCAAGTCATCCTTCCCTTTCAAGTTATTTATATGGGGTTTCCCTACTACGTTTTACATATAAATTTTATAAGTTTCTAAATCACAATGGTACTCAAGAAGAAAAAAATATTTTGCAAAGGATAACATTTCAAGATAGGGCCCAATGACTGTTTGTCTAGCATTATAGGTCTGGCTTAGATGATTAGATGTGTTCCAGAAGAGGACTACCATGGAATATTTTTTAATCTATGATATTTCATTACTTATTTGTAATATTATAGTAATATATAACAATGGGGGATCTGGAAAGTAGGGTAAATCTATTTATTACTGTATATATTTTTATTAGTTATTTATTAACACATTCCTTGACTGTGATGTGTATTTATAATAATTAACTATTTATTTTATTTCCAGAAATCTCAGTGATGTAATATGTTGTCATAGACTCTACATGGTGTTTTCGTAGTCCCATGACATTTGTTAGTTTCCTCGAATATGTTTTGTGGTTTTCTATAGGTTTTGTGTCAAATGACATGGGGAAAAACTCTTCTAGGTTATGTAAGGGTTCTAAATACCCCACCTTGTTTCAAAGTCAGATGATTACCTTGTATCCTCCCATGTGTATCAATGGACATCACCTAGCCATCACCATTATCATGTCTCACTGCTTCTGTAAATATCTAATAATAACAATCTTTCAACTACGTGAGATAAAGAGTGGGAGAGTGAGATAAATTGATTGAAATTTATATATTAGTGAAAAACATAGATAAGGAGAGAGATAATGAGGGAGTGTGATTGATAGATATATGAGATAGTGTGAAGAATATTCACCATTACATTCTTCATTTTATATTGTTATTTTCACCGAAACACTACATTAGGGTTATGGATAAATAATTATATCACACTAATCCCTTGGTATATAGATTGGGATTTCATGAACATGTATTAGGGAGGAAAATATATTTAATGAATATTTGAGATGTTAAATTCATAATATATGGGGTTCAATATTTATAAAAATAAAACAAAATACAAAAATTAGAAATGTGAAGTCATAATCTTTTCCATTGGAGAGGATCAATCATTGAAGGTATTTGAATATATGACATTTAATTTTGGAGGTGGTGATGGTGTATTAATGGATTTTTATTACCAATTATATTTTATCAGGGATATCAATAAATATTTTTTATAATGATGAAACTATAAGATAAAAGTGTTTGTTTAGGTAACCCTAAAATTTGATAATATTAGACCTTTATTAAAAAACATTATGCCCAAGTGGTTAATTGACATTTATAATTAAATAATTAAATAAGATAATTAATTTAAATAACTAAAAATTTTATCAATCAATGATGACATGACCTATAAGGATTTGATGTTAACAATTATTATTCCACTCTTATGGTAAACACCCCATCCCTAATGTAACCATGGTTTTTGCGTTTTCATCCAAGACACAATTTAGAATTTATAATAATTTAATCCAAGCTATATGACTATATGGAAAAATAATGCATTATTTTTACTATATTATTATCAATTATAATGAAATCTCATAATATCACACCATCATAAAAATATATAATGAAATATAACAATTAATTATTATATTGTTTGAATATGAGAATAATACTATAAAATGGATAAATTTTTTATTTATTTGTGTGGAAGGAATAAAGTTATTTTGATTTTGAACTCATTTTATAATAAAAAATGATGTACCTATATTATATAAAATGAAATGTCACCCATTAACCTCATATGATTTGTTATATATTGTTAAATGTACTTATGATCATCCACAAAATCATAAATGTTTTCAAATATACATTTATTTGTTTTATAATTTTATCGGGGTATATATTTACCTTAGTCAACATTAAAAAGTCATAATAATATTTTAAATTTTTTTATATCCATATATCAGTATTAAGAAACCTATAAATATTATGATCAATTATCATGTAAAAAATAATATATTCCCTATAAATAATACATAAAAAAATTAAGACTACAAATAAAATAATATAAAAAAATTTACCCATTTTTTTAACAAAATTAGATGTTCAACAATCCAAAAATCACAGTCCCAAAAATTGAGTTACATAAATGATAGATTTATATAACCCTAAATAAAATAAGATCAACTATTGAGTAGATATCCCTACCTCTATCATAGATCAAATTTAATGGTTATGGTCTACTATAGGGTATAATGTATTCCATTATTTTACCTAGGTTTTTTTATACAATAAACATATCCACTAAATTGGGACAGTATGGTGTGAGTACATAACCATGTGTGTGTCCCAATAAAATCCTATAAACAAAAATAATTGAAAACCCAAAAAATAATTAATTTTGGTTTATAAAACTATACCCACCCCATGAAATCATTTAAAATATAATGGAATAAAATAGTATTTAAACATAATATTATTATTATACAATACATTGAAAACAAAATTAATATTTCTAAAATTTCATTACTAGTATATAATGTCTTAATCATTTTAAAAAAAATAGAAAAATAGACCATGATTTCGTACATGAGTAAATTATAATTTAATGAGGGTTTAAAACCATACATCAATTATTATCACAACACGATCGATGATGCAATCACCCATAATCCTAAATTATATCATTTTTTTTCAAAACTGCCATGAAAAACTAATTGATGTTGCAATTACAACTCTAGTCCAATACATAACCCAAACCATCCCAAAACTATCAACAATATTCATTTTATATAATATTTAATTAAATAATTTTATTTTAAAACAATTTATTGGTTTGAAACATCCAATAATTTTTTATACATCACATGGAGACACAACCAAATATATTCCATTTTCACCAAATCCACTCAAACAAAGGTATATATTACAAAAATACCTCAAAGAATTGTTAAATAATATAACATACATAAAAAAATGTATTTAAATAAAAACACAGAATATATTTATTATTTAAATAATTAGAGTTTATGTTAATAAACTAACATCAACCATGTTATGGAGTGGGTTTATAATACCAATGTCAATACATCTTTATCCATATCCAACATTAGAAATTTTAAATAAATAACACTAACTCTTATAGGGTAACTATATTATTACTCAAAATGAATATTTTGATCTAATATCACTTTGACTGAACATGAATCCTGAAGGCATGGAATGTTCAAGTGATTCGATCCATTAGTTCTGATTTTTGGCACTCTATAATCCTACACTGGTGAAGGATGTCTATCACAATTCACCACAGACTTCCACTTATATAAATAAAATAATCATAGAAGGAAGTAATGGTACAAAATATCTTTAAATGAGAATTGAATAACATTTTTAGGTATTTTTATTTGAATCCATTGACTGAATTCATGGCCAGAAAGACAATTTTTTTGATCATAAATTCTGAATGTGAATAGATTTTTCCACAGACACTTTTCTCAAGAATGTTCTCATAAAGAGTCAATATAATTGTTTATTTCAATTTTACTCACATTTGATCTTATATTATAGCCCTTGGAAATAATTCATATTCCCATAATCATTCACTTCCCCACTAAAGCCTAAAATATTTTCACTAACACATAATAATTATGTCATATCCCCCCGAGCATCAATATACATAACATATAAATATTTATTTCATAAAATAAATCCCCAAATTATGTAACTAATCTTATGAGTTAATATTTTTGTTTTCCACCATAGAATTACTATACATGAAATAAACGCATCAGGAAAAAAACATTAATTGATACATATATTAGTAGTTGTTAAAAACATTACAATTTCATCATTATCAGGGTCCACAACCAAGAAACATGATCACTCAGTCACACATATATTATTAATATATTAGTATCATTTAATATCTAATCCAAATCAGTTGTCTCTTCCTCCATATACGTCTCCAAAAGGAGATTACTCCTTTGAACAAATGAATATGAAAAATAAATAATCATATGTTAGACAGAAATGAATTTATTAACTTAATGATAAAAAATATATTCCTTTTTGATATGTGATAACCTATTTATCCTTATATCATGGAATCACATAGAATCTTAAATATTATTTGGATCCGGATTAAAATAATATATAAATTTTGTTAGGTTTTAACTACAATTAATTAAAAACATAGAAGATATTATAAAAATTTAGATATATCAAATTTCAAATTTATTTATCCTATCCCAATAATAAATTTTCATATCACTCATAATTATCCTTTTATGTCTTATGTATATAAATAATTGAATATAATAATTAATATTTATATAAATATTATAATTCAACATAAAATATGAGTCTTTGTATAGAGACAAGACAACCACCACCCCCTTTATTTGGTCATCTAAAAAACCATAAATATCTCTAATACCTCAAAAATATTCCGTTATTTTTTAATACCATCCATAAATAATCATAATTTACTTGAAATTTATTTCACTAAACTATTTCTTGAGATCAGTAGGCCACATGGCCTCAAGCGCATCTCCCCAAAATAATAAACGCTTCCCACTGGTAGTGACGGCTAGGGGTGTGTCCCTTGGGCGACCCCTCCCATATTACCGTAGTATAACATTGTGTAATATAAATGAATCTCAATAGTTAAATAATTATAATGTTTTTTAAAAATGATAAACAATATTAATATTTACACAATTCTATATGTAATATAATTTACCAATGATGAGGATACCCTTCATTTTCTAAAAACAATTAAAATAGTTAGAAAAAATACAATATAATACATGTTTAAAAATACCCTAAATACAACAATTTTTTATCTTTTAATAGAATCAAAATACTTATATCAATAAAATACTCCCATTATTATATCCAATGAATAAAATCAACCATCGATCAATGGGTGCATTCCCCAGTCCCTAATTATATAAAATAGACTTTTTAGGTACCCAATAACAGCCCAAACATGTTATCGGATAGAATCCATGTTTGAAACCACTGAAATTCCATTATAATGTCCTAGATAAAAAAATAGAAAACTAAAGTAAACAGAATAAAAATATTGTTATGCAGTAGTGAACAAAGATGTTCTCAATGAGTAAGCCATATGATATTGTTGAGCTCAACAGGACATCCAAAAAAATAGGGTAATGATCTAATAACATAGTAGCTAAAAAATGAATAATTAAATAACATGTACTCTCTATTCATCTATATATATTGTGTCAATCATGACCATTTATTTAATCTTTTATGTCAACGTTCATGGACATTCCACATACCAAAAAGATTCAGAACAACCACAACCGAGCTTTACAGTAAATCATACCAAATTTACCCTAGAAATAATTTATTAATGCGGTTTCTTATGAAAAAGTCTTATATATAAGGTATAGAATAATTGGGCGTCCATCAAGAAACTACAAATAATCTCGATGGTAACTCTGTTGGGCTTATTTTGGGGTCTATGGGTCATGTCTACCAACCATTTCCAATGAGATCTCATGACAAAATTTATCTATGGGGTTTCAAGGTAAAAATTAATCCTATGGAATCAAGACCCATGTAGTAAAATCTGTCCAAGGAATCCATCACCAAATTCATGTCCCATATGATAAATATCTATGACTTATAAATAAACCAATCTCCCGTGTGTTCCATCCGCGACATCCAATACCATTCATCTCATCATATTTCATTCAATTTTTATTTATAAAAAATACCATTTATTAAATGAGTGCACCTACTAATTTCCACAATTAATAAATAATTTATTAAAAAAATTAAATTTAAAAAAATATTGTTCAGACTTGTAATGATATGAAAAAAAATTTCATATTCATCCAATTAAATTCAATTCATTTTTTATATGGATTCCTCTAATTAGGAAAAATAAATTACACACATCATGGGTGGTGTAATATAAAAATATAAAAAAAATTACATGGAACACCACATTGGTAACATCAGCTAGGGAAACTATAGGCAATAAGATCAATAGAACTGAATTGAATCCTTAAAATCTTCAATTTCATTTAATTACAATAATAAATTCATTTTCAGGACCCTTCTAGAATGTATGATGGTAATACTAATGAAAAGAAATCATACATAAGAACCAAACCACATATAATATGGTTAGGACTCATTACATAAGGTTCTAGGAGAGCGCATGTCAAGTTTTTTCTCTAGAATCGAGTCAGGTCTACTGAAAAGAAATGATTGGTTGGAGAACCAAAAAACCGTACAAATTATATTACACCTGAATAGTGAAACAGATAACAAGAATATATACAATTTAAACAAGTCGAATTGATTACTCACAAACATGTATCCAATGAGACCAATGATGATTGATTCAGATAAAAAATGGATGCGGGTGATAAGAACATATTTTAGGCATTAAAAGAGCTCTCAAAACCCACTAGTTATCTAATGTGAGAGAAGTAGAATATTATGTTGATATATAATATTAAATTAGGGAAATTTTGAAATATCAACCAAATTATTGGGATACACAGTTTGTTCTATTAATTAGACATAATGTGGGAAAACATACTCCAATTTTTGATGGATTGTAAGTGCCAAAAATAAGTGAATAAATTTTTACTAACAATGAAAAAATTGTGAAAATACTATAATTAATAAAATTATAGTCCTCTCACAAAGGAATGAACCTCAAAATTTCTAGTTTAACCAAACAGAATAGGCTCGTACATATATATTACATAGAATTTCATGATTAGTAGTAACTATGTTCCTTCCCCACATGGTTTATATTAACAGTTTAGATTACCTATTTATCCCCATAATATGGTTATAAGGATCTAAACAATCCTTTATTTCCTCTAATTCACCTGTGACCAAATTGGGTACTCACATTAGGATGTAATTTTACAATTAAATAGAAAAAATCGATATAATCCTTTTATGAAATCCCAAATTCGTAAAATCATCCCCCATAATGACATTCATACCCAAAATTCTTAATCAAGGGATTTCATGATTGGTTAATGAATTACACTTTCCATTGAGAATGTGCATTGGATTCCTTCTCCAATGTTTCATCCAATAAATAGTTGTTATTCGATTGGACATGTACCAGGGAAACTAACATTCCTCTAAGAACCATCATGATCTTTTCAAACATATGAATATGATTCTACAAAAATGAATTAAATACCTATAGATCAACATACTTAGTCTAAAAATGGTGAAATGTGTCTAAATGATACCTTCATGGCTAAGATTCATAGAATATGTCATTCATGGCTCAGTACATCTAAAGTAACTACCACTGATTGGATTCCCGCCCAAATATCTCTAAAATCATGATTGTTATGACATATTGTAGAGAAATATCTCTCCATTGGTTGATCTGTTCATGTCCCATCCTCATTGAAATAAGAAAAATGAGCCGATCACTAACCTCAAACTCTAGATATCATCCACGATTATTAACATAATATTTCTATTAATATTGTGTAGTAGAAATATACTTCAAAATAAATTCAACCTTTCAAAAATCACCTAAATGAGAATCGGTCCAAGTAAGGCTTCCTCACCTAACTCAAACTAGTAAATTGGTGATCGGTATGTGGTACTGTTCAAATCCTCATAAGGTTATTTTTTATAGTCCCCTGATAGGTGTTATTATAGTCATACTAAATGGGGGAATATTTCTCTGCTATGATCCTCAAAAAATTTGATTTCATGCTTTTCTCATTTACTCAAAAAAGGCATCACACAGTCAGACTATAAAGGAGTATGAGGGTGGAATTTTGTGCCTCGAATCAAGTGTGTACCCCATTCCCTCTATATGAACTCTCAAAAAAGGGACATAAACTGTGGATCCCTTTGGGAAATGATAGTGTGTGGAACCACTCGGATTCATTATATCTCATGGATATACATCCTACCAAGCTCATCCACACTTATGTTCTCCTAGATCAAAAATAAATTAGAAGCCTTCCGGATCTTGTCAACATTAATAAACGAAGGATTATTACCTTGCAGAAACCATGAAAATCCTATCATGAAATAAATTATAAAATAATCCCTTTTCTAATAATGAAGAGGTATCTTTAATAAAACTTTGGTTGGATGATGATTTTCCACATTCAACTATTGATAGATCAAAAACATCATTTAAAATAGCTACATCACATTCCATACCAATCCACTTGTATTGATGATAGAAGTCATGGTTCATCATGGGGAAACCATGATGTACTAATGAAACAATGTCTTGTAACTCCGACATCTGTTCCTCTTTTATGTCCAATGGATCCCATAAACATCAATGTAAATGTATGATATCATCTTCTACTATGGTCTGACCAGACAGAGGGGCCTCACATTGACTAATCTACCAAGGGAATAAGCCTTTAGAATATAATAATTGCCTCATCTTCACTCTATCTAGTGTGGTAGATGTTACCTAAATGAATGAAAGATAAGT
The DNA here is from genome assembly GCA_963277665.1 of Viscum album. NCBI lineage: Eukaryota > Viridiplantae > Streptophyta > Magnoliopsida > Santalales > Viscaceae > Viscum > Viscum album. Next base: position 1,508,981,233 of record OY728127.1, on the reverse strand, counting down.
AATCCCATAATTTTCATGAACATCGAAGTGATATTCAAATAAAAAATCCATAATAAAACCTTTAATACTCGAATATTTCACTACCTATAACAGATTTTTCATGCTCTTTACATCAGCCTCTGCATTTTCTCTTCCAATGTGTATAGTAAATCATGATGTTGAAAGTCTATAGGTATTCATCCCACCTTCACTCAATCATATTACGATCATAATACTTGAATATGTACTTGATTAGTTTTTAAACAATGTACACAATAAAACTCACAACCAATAAATAATGTCTCTAACATTGTAATTGAATAACAACAACAACATAATCAGGATCATGAATTGGGTAATTAAAATCATGTTTCCTATGATATAGATAACTGTACCATCAGACTCTATCCATGTATATCTAAACTCCTCCTAGCCCGATACATGATGTGTTATAGTACATAGTGGTTCTTCTACCCTAATCATGAAGAATTCGGACCAAAACTAAATTGAATCACACATTCACTTCAAAAAAGTTTTTCTCATAAGTATTTTTCCATGCAAACATCAAACCCTTTTTATTAATGTAATTCATTGGATCATATAGTTATGATAATTCCAATAAAAAATTCCAATAATATTCATTTACACTCAAGTAACATAGTTTGTTATAACCATTGTAGGATTCTCAGAGAAAACTCTATATCTCAACTTGTCTAGGTCAACTGATACTTCTATCTTTGAGATAATAAGAACTAGGAAGTTATTTATTTCCATCAAGACGGGGATATTTTTTAACTTTTTATATAATTAATTCTCTCTTAGTGTATCTATAAATATCTCATGATATATGTAATGGTCTGGTAGATTGTGAGAATACAACAATATATGGTGCATGGAATCCATAAAAATGAATCTAGATAAGGAAGAACGTCTTAATTCATTGGTTCCATGAAAATCAATGGAATGTTTTTGAGATTTAACAACATAACAAAAAAATCATTTAAACAATACATGATATAAAAAACAGTGTTAGATATATTGTTACTTTGAACATAAACATGGTGATATAATACCCTAAAATAAAGTTTTAACAACAAATTAGCTCCCCGAATATGATAAAAAAATTCTTCTCTTATAGAATGTGATTCCAGTTATTAATAATAATGTGATAAAATTTTTGGTAATCCACATATAGTCAAAGGGTACAATCATCATGTTTTTTGAAAAATAGAATAGAACATCCCACATAGAAGTAATGTATATGGTAAACCCATTTAACATAAAATTCATTATCTACAAATTGATTTCATAAAAAAATATTGTAGTTATCCAATTAGGATAAATATATGTTGGTGATTCTCATAGAAATTGATATATGGATAACTCCACCTCTATATCAAGATGTACATGATAAAATTATTCAGGGAATACATCCCTAAAATTATCAACGACTTGAAAAAATTATACTTCATGTCCTCCATTGTCATCCAGATGTAAACTACAAAAATAGATTTACATCCCTCCAAGAAAATGATGCATTAGGATAGATATTATATTTTATACATCCCATACACAATTTTCAGTATAAAGTACACCCTTTGGTTTTGTTAATTCCACCCTCTAGTGAAAGCAATAAATTTAAACTCGATAAGATACTATCTAGTCCATCTTGTGTATGAAATCAGACCTATTCATGTCATTGAAAAAATGTACCAGATGATGTTCCAACCAAAAAAATCAAGGGGAAATCCATGTACATACAAAAATCCACTATTCTGATCACCAACTAAGTTTCTATAATTATAAAACTCTTTAAAAACTGAATAAAAATCCCAAATTTTTACACCATTGTTGAAGATATAATCCCAGGTTGTGCACCAGTATCAAACAAGTCAATATAATATTAGATTCTACTATGATCATACCTCAATCCATTTGATATTCTAAAACATTGATCATCGAGCGTAGGCTATATAGAATAGATATGGCCTAAACCATAGCCCTAGGACACAACCTCACTAAAAATTTTAGGCCCACTCTTCTGTCTCAGTGTAATTGCCACATTGATGTCACATCCATGACCACCACCAATTATTCATAAATGACTAGTTAGGCTATATCTCTCTTCCTTCTGTAGTGATATGATGCCGTCCCCATAATATGGTGTCAAATCTTACCCCTCAAATGCATCAATGGAGGTATGGTTCTACAACAATGTTTTATATACCCCATGTTTCCACAAATCCCTAAACATTACTAGTTCGTGATCAATAATATTCCCCATGTGGACCCATATTTCTAATTGAAGACTATAAATTTCACAACATGAACATGAGCCCTGGAAGATGGTAAATAAATGGGATAACTCAAAACATTAGTTAATATCACTGGATATAAAACTACTTGGTCAAGATACTTCACTCCTCTTCTATATGCCACAACATCCCTCGAAGTCCACTATGTAATTAGCACTAGATTTGCTAAATCACTAATAGTGTAAAATATAATCTCATGGACCTAATATCAAAAGACATATATGATACCTTCCTCAATGGATCCCTCCCTCAATATCTCATTATCATGTTACATCATCCCAAAATTATTCAACTACGTAATGGGTTCTAACTACTCCGCGCATGTATTAGAACCCTACTATAGACACGTAAACTCACTAGGCCCGTCTTATTTATAAGTCTCAGGGTAAATGTAGTCAAAGAATCGATTATATAAATTGAACTGAACCATATCTCACATCCCTTTTCTCCTGGTTTATAACATCCCACCAGTACCTTGCGGCTCCACATAGTTTATAATTTATTAACATCACTCTCGACTCAGGTGGTGTCTCAAGATGATATATGATATAAAATGGTGTCTTCATGCATTGATCGACGACTAACTGTCTAAAATCCATTGAAAATGCGAGATTATGTTGCTACTATGACACAGACATTAGCACAACCAAGACAAATAAGGTTTTGGTACTCCCTAAAAATTCTACCCAATATGATAAAACTATTCACCATACTATGCCTCAAAACATATTTATAGTAAAATATCTTGTGCCACAACTCTCTGTAATTAACGATCCACTAGTAGCCCATGCCCTTCCACATCTGGAGCAAGGTTTCAACCAACCTCTTGCCACAAAACTAGTGAATTCTGTAGTCTCATTCAGTATAATGAGTAGCATGCACCCTAGGAATAAATGATAGTCAATTTCACATATCCCAATAAAAGAATTGGTCAACGCCATCTGATAAACATCTCATACAACATTGATTACTCCTCTAACCATGCTTATAAATAGGATCTTTATAAAAAGATTCTAGATACATGTCCTCCATCCATCCCAAAATTCAGTATTATGTGATGTTCACTATTTATCATTCCAATATTCATATTCAGTTTCATATTCATAAAAAATCTCATTTTAATAGTTGAATCAAATTGTTCAGAAAATTCGAAATAATAATTTCAAATACTCCTCATGATCCAAACTATGTTGTCCCCCTAATCAAAACCAAAACATGTTCATGTCCATGAAACTCAATTTCTATTACTCATAGTTCAATAATTCACCTATAATAGTGTCTATTATAGCCTATTCCGGAAAAAAGATTAGATTACATAATGCACATGTAGTACAAAATTTTATTTCTGATAAACTTGATAAATGCATTTTAGATCAACGTGAATATCCATCATGGCATGAATCCCAATTTCATGCAATGTGTTAATGAATCCTATATGGAATTGTATAAGAATTTCTATTGGAAATTGTAATGAGTTTAAAATTATTCATGAGATTAAATACCCTCATCTAATTAGGTATTAGAAAAATAGATCTTATAATCATGTCAATAATCACTTCCACATTCATGTTCATCACTCAACAGTGGAAACTAATCAATCATAATAGTCATAATACTGATAAAAATCAATTATATTCAAGGGAATTTGTATTTATTTAAAAGGTGTGTTAACTACATAGAGTCACCACTCATTGACATATTCCAATTCCATCATATGTGTATCTGTTTTTTCCAAATAGTAAAATATAACATGAATCTATGATTCCACTTTTTAACATGCTATACCAAGAATCCAGTCAATAGTACCCTGAGATTTGTTTTCCACATTCCCTCAACTGCGTCTCCCTTAATTATAGGGTTTTATGAAAAGAATCTAGGGCTTGGAGTGTTTCCACGTAGAGACTATTCCCTCACTGCAAAAGCGTATCACATAATAATATCAATAATGATCAATAGTTAATGTAGAATAATAATTGAAAAAATATATAAAAATGGGATTATAAAAGAAATTACAAAATTAATTTCATTTAAAAAAATGGAGACACATGTAATGGTTCCAAAAATGAAAATAGGTAGACACCATTTCAATATAATACAATTATTAAATTTCCAAAGAGACCCAAAAGTGATATCACCAAATTGATTAATGAGAATCATCTCGGTCATGTGATCCCTTTTCTATATGCATTTTAACAAACCTAGAGATGAAATATGGGGGATTTACATGGTCCCTAACAATATACAAATAGACTAATCGGGTACCCAATGATTCCTTGAAACAAATTGAGATAAAATAAACGAAGGCTACCACTTAATGGACTTTAACAAATCCTGAATGTGCAACACAATAATTTATAGCATCCAAGAATGTATCATTGGTTAGAGGTATTTAAATGTTAAGTTAACATGGAACATGTCAAATGACATTGTATATCCAAACAAGGCATCGTGAAAAACACAACAATGATTCTATAATAAGGAAGATACAAACAGTGTGTATGTAACAAACACAACATCTCCACAATTCCTTACCTATAATTTTGACCACGATAATTTCATACAACCTCTTATAAACCATCATGGACATGCAGTACAACCATAGGTGTCATAAATACCACTTTTGAGATGTATAATCAAGCATAACACACTTACAATTGTAGATCCATATAATCAAAGTGTTAGACAACAACGATTCAGATGAATTTTATAGAAGACCACGACATCCATGTAAATACCTAGGATCATTTCGATGGAAACTCGATTATGCATGAGTGGGGTTGCAAAGATCATGTTTAAAACCCTTTTACAGTGCAAGGATATATGAAACTACATCCAAGGGGTAGCGAGGTTCATGGAACCCCACAATATCAAGACCCACAGAGTAATATTTATCTAAGTCATTTAATTCCATTTATAGAACCATATGAATAATTATTATAGTATCTAAATGCAATAAAAATATATATGGAGTGTCTTTAAAGAAATAAAATATAATTAATATAAGGCCCCAGCCTTAAACCTTACTTAATCTTGAGTTATTACAATATTACACATTGAGGATCTTTCAGGTTTAGAGTTTTAGATAATTAGATCATGAAACATCCATTACGTTCCACATTTAAACAAAGTGGTTACATAAAAGACAATATTCATTCTTCCCATCAATGGAAACATATTTAAAAAAAATTGGATTCTTTCTTGACACATCCTTGACACTATCATCACCTCATGTACCTTTCCCTTGACCTGTGAAAAACATTTCAAAAACATGGGATGAGCATAAAAATCTCCGTAAGGGTTATATAAAAAAATATGGAAAGGAAACATGAGTTCATATATACATAAGAATGAAATCATACATTACCCATAAAACATAGTCACTTTAACATACCTCATCAAATCATGAATAAATCATAGAAATCATAAGACATAAAAGGTAACTTGAGGCATTCATAACATTCTTATGTAGGGAGTAACCCTCTTGGTTACGTTTGGAATACCCACCACAGTATATTCCCTAAATCTCTTTGGAGAAACCTTAACGTTTCACTCCCTCGTGTTTCCCAATGCATTGGAGAGATATATCGGGCTCACCCGCCCTTAGTTTATCACGGAACCACCCGTTTTCATAACATTGCCCAAGAACCTCTACATAATCGTATCACATAAAACATGAATAAAGGAAACATAACATTTTCGCCTTTCAATCACAATATATCAATACAACACATTGATATAAAAACATTATGAAAACCATTTTCAATACCAAAATAAAAGAAAAGTAAAACATGGTTTTTATTTTTCTTTAAAAAACGGTATGGCTTGTAGAGGAAGCCGAAATTCGAATAATGGTCACGGAGGCGGAGAAGTCGTTGTCACCGCATACGTACGACAAAAACATTCCCTTTTGCCTTTTAGTAAAACCCTTCGTATAAAAAATATTCCTTTTTGGATAAACATAAAAGTAAAAGAGGTTTATACACCATATAAAAGAAGGTTGTGTATAAAACAAAATATGCCTCAATGAATGGAGATTGAGAAGAAGTCCCTTACAAAGACGGTACCCTTGGTTTAAGGATAATTCAATTACATAATTATGTGTGACAAATGAATACACCAAATATAAGTGGATATTAAGTGTAATATATTCAAAGGTAATTCACACATATTCAATGGATGGAATATTCAATAACTACATGTTGAACCCAAAGAAATCGAAATTGGGTTAAGAAGTTCCCTTGACAGCCTAATGGCGTCACATCAAAATGAGTTGATGAGAGATAAAAAAAGGGTATCTCATCACTTGGACATAAAATTTACATCAATAAGGATATATGAGAACATATCCCAACATAAAAATATGTAAATTAAAAGACCCAACAAAAGAAGTCTTTTAAAAAGAGGAGGGTGAAAGGTTCCCTTACAGACATGGGTATCTTTCGAAACATACACCTCGCAAAAGAAGGACAATAAAACATTGATTTAAATACCCATAAAAGAAATTATATTACCCAATTAGTTAAATAATGGTCAGTACATAAACCAATCAAAGGAAATTGTTGCAAATGTATCATAAATCTCACGGGAATAAAAGTGAGATGAAAAATCCCTTACGAAAACTTGGCAGCCTAACGGCGCCACATAAAACTTACAAAAATGGATTGATGAGATCAAATAGGGTATCTAATCATATTAACATAAAGTTTATAGAATTAGGAATATAAAATAACATCCCCCAACATAACAAATAGGAGCTTAAAAGAAGTGACATAAAGGAGAGTACTTAAAAAGAAAGGGAGAGGTTAGATCTCTTACAAAAATTCGGCAGCCTAACGGCGCCACTCAAAACTTCCAAAATGGATTGATGAGAAATAATAGGGTCTCTCATCACATTAACATTAAAATTAAAGTAAAATAACATCCCAATAACAAGAAATATGAGCTTTAAAAGGAATTACTTAAAAGAGTGTACTTAAAAAGAAGGAGTGGAGTAGGATCCCTTACCTCGTGTCCGACTTGACTCGATCGTTCTTTAATCTCCTGAATAATAAAATTGAGTTAATTTCTACTTCCTTAAGAACCATTTTTCAAGTTCATTATTCATTTTATATCACTTATTACAATGTCATTAACACCATGTTACTATTTAAGTTAATAATGGTCGTTTTAATGATCATTGGTACTTGAGTCAAAAAAATAAACTATTTATAATTACAAGTTGTTCATGTGGTAAAATATCCATTATATCCATAATTGTATTCATGATGTAGATATCATATATTTCTTATATATCCATTATATTCATGCATTTATATTATTACATAACATTGAGAGTTAAGAAATGAAATGCATCGTTCATGGAGACGGTAAGCCGTACGTACGCATGAACGCTACTTCCATTTCTATTTCATATTTAATGGAATTAAAACATAATTATACATAATAGTATTTTATTTATAGTATGGTATAATATATAATATCATTAAATATATCCTTTATACGTACCACATATGGTATTAACGAATCAAATCACTTTGAGGGGGCGGTAGTCCGCACTTCCTAAAATGAAGATATCGTGTATAACCATAATGGAAGCCATAAAGGTATGCCATAAATGAAAAATACAGAAGCTTAAGGAAAACATAAACATATTATATATCATATATAAATATAGTTTTATCTTAATGGACATCTTTTAAGGTGTTAAATGAATGTTGAACAATCATCGTTTCGGGAGGCAGAAACTCGCCATCAACAGAAACAGTATCTTCTTTAACCATTAGATGTAGGTGTGTGTTAGTGTAGCTCGAATAATTCTTATAGAAACATCCTAGTATATTTAAGATACTGTATTTGTTACAAAAGAAATTAATAAAAAGAGTTTAGGGGGTTGGAGATGCAAAATAATACAAAAGGACTCAAGTGAAGACATTACCTTAAAATCGGGTAACTCCCATTGGTTTGAGCTCAGAGGCTTTCTTGGGAAGGATTCTGCCCAAATGGAGTCTTCAAGGAGTTATAGAGGGATGTGGAGAGACAAAATGGGTAGGGGTTGTCCGAGCCAAAGGCTTTGGAAATGTGGGTAAAGAGGTAGAGGTGGGGGACTTTTATAAGAGGAGAGGAGGGGCACTCTTGGAATGGTATAAAATGTAACTTAATTTTCAAATGAGTTTCGGATTTTATTGGTCCCACATTGATGTGTTTCGAGGATAAGGTGATAAGGGTTCGAAATCCACCCATCCAATAGGTTTTGGAAATGTGTAGGTCTTAGAGTTTACATTATCTTTCCATTTTATTTAAATCATTAAATAATGAGGTCATCGATGCATCATCATGATGTCATAAATAATTTAATTTCTTTAATGTATAAAAATTATAAAAAAAATACTATGATGTAGGAAATATCTTTATCTTTACAATTAATATTTATAGTCCAAATGATCATTTATGTAGACAAAATTAAAAATATTGTACTTAGGTGATACATTCTTTGTTACATTTAACATTCTTTAAAAATAAAAAGATAAAAAGTCACTTTCTCACAAAAGTGATTCCATGAGGCCCCCAAGTTTGGCACAAGGCATCCCATGGTCGACCATGAGACAACCAGTAGCCTTAGGACACATGTTGTGGTCATTTTGTTTTATTATGATACTATCTTATTATCTTTAAATACCCGATTACTCATTAATCAAGATAATTAAAGATAATTACCGTCGTTACTATTCATAATGTCCAAAAACAAAAGAATCTTAATTACATAATTTGGACCTTCTGATTACAAATATGTAATCAATTTTACCAAATTACAAACACATAATTTGCAAAAATTAATTTAAAAACAACTTCCCGTTGTCAAAACAAATAGCGGGTTTTTTAGAAACAATATTTATGAAAAGTTTTGCACTTGTTTATGCCCAATTAAAAAGTGAAATTAATCCCAATGACCATAATTGGATTACATGGTAAAAATATATTCTAATTAAACATTAAAACAAATTAAAAAGATAATGTAACCATATAATTAAATTTTATGAAAAAGCAGTTTTGATGTAAAATGCAGTATTTTTCACAATTCATTGAAAAATGAACACTGTCAGAAAAATACCAAAAATTAACCCAATGTAAATTTCAATGTCCCAATAATAAATAATATGTTTATTCTGAAAAATAGAGCTCATAAAATTTTCAAATGTTTGATTTAAAAATGGGTTGCCATCAAAAGGGTAGTAAAACAATCTTTTAGAAATACTAGTGTATTCAATGCATAAGATTGGATTCATTTGTATTTTAAGCCTCTAAAATTTATTGGATAAAAGTAAAAAAAATTAACAAACATATTTAATCGTAAATTATTTATTTATATTCATTCCTATCAATACAACTACTATGTGTTAGCTACCATTTAAAATAATAATATTTTATTATTAGAGTGCAACGTATGATTTCAAAGGAACTTGTTGTTGTATATTGGGTACGCCATCAAGCATAGCGTTCCATTTAAAGTAATATTAATATTTTATTCACAAATATGGATAAATGTGAAAATTTCATACTCTTTATTTACCTGGGGTGTTACATCCTTCCCCCCTTTTGGGAATTGTGTTCTCGCAATTATAAAACTATGCTTGGAAACATCATTGAAAATCCCACATCAGAACAAGAGTTGGTAAAACAATCACTATAAAATAAAGGATGAGATGTATAGAGGTCATCCGAGTTAACCCATACTAGGATTCCATGTAGGAAAACATGGAAATGGAGGAGAAAACATACGGTCATGTTCTGATGGAGAGTGATAGAAAACATGTTTAAGAGAATGTTAACCACAAGAAAATCACAAACTTGTGATGGGTTAAACGGTATTCGATTCCCCAGTAGGAAAAGTTAATAGACAACATTTTTTTTAAGTTACTTTTTATTGAGGAATTTATTCATAAGGAAACATAATCACTTATCATGTTGACTTTCAACTTTTATTAAATTCCTTACAGAAACTCATATTTTCTCCAAAAGACAAGTATTTAGGAAGACTTGTTCACATTAAAAGTACTATAATCAACTTCTAGAGAATCACCTAACCCACCAAAGATAACTATATACTTCCCATGTCTTTAGACATTATCCAAAACCAAAATCAAAAAGGTTAGTACAAGATCAGATAATCCAGAAAAGGATAACACTTTATAAAAAGAAAATCTATGCTTAATCTCCAAAATTTGTCCAACAATACCCAATGTTAAACAAGGACCATTCGATAAAAAAAAATTCCATAAAATTCTTCAAAGTAAACCAAATTAATATTGAAACCCAAATATTTGAAGGTTTTAGTCACATAGTCTTCCAAGTTAAATCGTAACATTTATCTCCAAACAACATTAGTTGCTCTTAAAGTCTCATATTGAAAAGTAATTAATCCTAATCACTTATCCTCCATGATAGGTTAATTAATCTCCATAGATAACCCAAAATCAACTTACTCTTAATTCATAAAATCATCTTACTATAAAAAAAAGGATCAGTCAAACTAACCAGGGACTTCACGTAGTCCAGTGGTAGGCGATAAATACTAGTCGCACATTGGTTGTGGGTTCGATTTCTGCATCTTTGTCCAGCGCGACGGGTTGTCACACGGTCTGCGTGTTGTCCTTTTTCCAAAAATATATAATTCTTAAAACATTCCCCAAAATGAGATAAAATCATCAAAAATAATCATAACATATTTTAACCTCAAGTTTATCTCATTCCTTTCACTTCAATCATAACATATAGTAACCCATAATTACCTCAAAATTAAGGATCATAGAAACCCAAATGGTTCTTTATAACTATGTCCACAAAAGTACAGATAACTATTCCTTGAATAAAATTTTCATATATTAAACATCAGGCTTACACATACTATAAAAAGTATTCTAATGTAACCCCATCATCAAAAGAGACTTAATACTCTTAAGAATTTCACCATAACTCTTGAAGCCCTTATATGTTGAATTCTTACTCATTCAACATTCTTCTTGATCCATTAACCATTCATTTCCAACTTATTCTGAAATACTTATTTCCTATAAAAAAAATCATGAATTATATCCTAAGATTCAAAAATAAGAAAACAATAGTTATGAAATAATCCATACCTTTGATTGGACATTGTTTGTTTCTTCATCCTCAATCGTAATGGTATTAGGTATTGCTAAATGAAAATTTGTACGATCTTGGTGATCCCATTCACGAAACATCTTCATAGGACATGGGTTTACATAATGACCATACACACCACATTTAAAACATTCAATTGATCCCTCAGAAATAACTTCTTTCCCATTCCTCGAGTCAACTGGATGTTTCTTTTTTCCATGGCAGGTTCTTGCTTTATGACCTTCATTTCCACATCTATAGCATATTTCTATCCCTTTGAAACATTTTCCTAGGTTTTTCTTTCCACATCATTGACACATAGGTTTTTTAACACACTTACCTTTATGATTATTACCTGTACTTCTGTATGGATTTGTTTCTCGAATATATGATGCCTTAGAGAAATCACCATGGTTTAGGTGGTCAATCATGACTCCAGATAGTTGGTTGAGTATAATCACAAGAGTTCTCATTGCATCTCCCATATCATTCAGTTCCTTTCTCAAAAAACTGTCACAGTTTCCTTCACATCCACTGTTACATTGGTGCCTGCTAGATCCAGCCATTTACTAAAACCAAAAAGGTCATTGTGAGTATATCAACAAAACCATAATCTACTAATGAGGATGATATGCACTAAGATATACTTACTCATTCACTTTATCTAAAACTAGTACTCTTTCTGAAATCCTAACCATTATGGTAATGTCACTTATGCTTAAAGAATACCCTAACCTCTAAAGTTATCTAAACTGACCTTTGATACCAACTATAACGCCCCAGCCTTAAACCTTACTTAATATTGAGTTATTACAAGATTACACATTGAGGATCTTTTCAGGTTTATATTTTTAGGGAATTAGATCATGAATCTTGCATTACATTCCACATTTAAACAAAGTGGTTACATAAAAGACAATATCCATTCTTCCCATCAACGGAAACATATTTAAAAAGAACTTGGATTCTTTTGTGACACATCCTTGACACTATCATCACCTCATGTACCTTTCCCTTGACCTGTGAAATACATTTCAAAAACTTGGGATGAGCATAAAAAGCTCAGTAAGGGTTACATAAAAAAAATATGGAATGGAAACATGAGTTCATTTATACATAAGAATGAAATCATACTTTACCCATAAAACATAGGCACTTTAACATAACTCATCAAATCATGAATAAATAATAGAAATCATAAGACATAAAAGGTATCTTGAGGCATTCATAACATTCTTACATAGGGAGTAACCCTCTTGGTTACGTTTGGAAAACCCACCACAGTATATACCCTAAATCTCTTCGGAGAAACCTTAACGTTTCACTCCTTCGCGTTACCCAATGCATTGGAGAGCTACATCGGGCTCACACGCCATTAGTTTATCACGGAACCACCCATTTTCATAACAATACCCAGGAACCTCAATATAATCATATCACATAAAACATGCATAAAGGAAACATAACATTTCCACCTTTCAATCACAAGATATCAATACAACAAATTGATATAAAAACATTATGAAAACAATTTCAATACCAAAATAAAAGAAAAGTAAAACATGGTTTTTATTTTTCTTTTTAAAAAAATGTATGGCTTGTAGAGGAATCCGAAATTCAAATAATGGTCACGGAGGCAGAGAAGTCGTTGTCCCCGCATACGTACGAAAAAAACATTCCCTTTTGTCATTTAGTAAAACACTTCGTATATAAATATTCCTTTTTGGATAAACGTAAAAGTCAAAGGGGTTTATACACCGTATAAAAGAAGGTTGTGTATAAAACAAAATATGCCTCAATGAATGGAGATTGAGTCGAAGTCCCTTACAAAGACGGTATCCTTGGTTTAAGGATAAATCAATTACATAATTATGTGTGACAAACGAATACACCAAACATAAGTGGATATTAAGTGTAAAATATTCAAAGGTCATTCATACATATATTAAAGGATGACATATTCAATAACTACATGTTGAACCCAAAGAAATCGAAATTGGGTTAAGATGATCCCTTGACAGCCTAACGGCGTCACATCAAAATGAGTTGATGAGAGATAAAAAAGGGTATCTCATCACTTGGACATAAAATTTACATCAATAAGGATATATGTTAACATATCCCCATATAAGAATATGTAAATTAAAAGACCCAACAAAAGAAGTCATTTAAAAAGAGGAGGGTGAATGGTTCCCTTACCGACATGGGTATCTTTTGAAACATACACCTCGCGAAAGAAGGACAATACAAAATTGATTTAAATACTCATAAAAGAAATTATATTACACAATGTGTAAAATAATGGGATGTATACACACCACTCAAAGGAAATTGTGGCAAATGTAGCATAAATCTCACGGGAATAAAAGTGAGATGAAAAATCCCTTACGAAAAACCTGGCAGCCTAACTGCGCCACATAAAACATACAAAAATGAATTGATGATATCAAATAGGGTAAATCATAATATTAAAATAATTTTTATATAAATAGTAATATAAAAGAACATACCCCAACATAACAAAGAGGAGCTTAAAAGAAGTGACATAAAGGAGAGTACTTAAAAAAGAAAGAGAGAGGTTAGATCTCTTACGAAAATTCGGCAGCCTAACGGTGCCACTCAAAACATTCAAAATGGATTGATGAGAGATAATAGGGTCTCCAATCAAATTAAAATTAAAATTACAGTAAAATAACATCCAAATAACAAGAAAGATGAGCTTTAAATGGAATGACTTAAAAGAGTGTACTTAAAAAAAGAAAGAGTGGAGTAGGATCCCTTATCTCGGGTCCGACTTGACTCGATCGTTCTTTAATCTCCTGAATAATAAACTTGAGTTAATTTATACTTCCTTAAGAACCATTTTTGAAGTTCATTATTCCTTTTATATCAATTATTACCATTTGATGAACACTATGTTACTATTTAAGTTAATAATGGTCATTATAACGATCATTGGTACTTGAGTCAAAAAATAAACTCTTTATAATTACAAGTTCTTCATGTGGTAAAATATCCATTATATCCAGAATTTTATTCATGATGTAGATATCATATATATCATATATATCCAGTATACTCATGAATTTATAATATTACATAACATTTAGAGTTAAGAAATGAAATGCACCGTTCATGGAGATGGTACGCCGTACGTACGCATGAACATTACTTCCATTTCTATTTCATATTTAATGGAATTTAAAAATAATGATACATAATAGTATCTTAATTCTAGTATGTTATCATATATAATATCATTAAATATATCCTTTATATGTACCACATATAGTATTAACGAATCAAATCACTTTGAGGGGGAGGTAGTCCGCACTTCCTAAAATGAAGATATCATGTATACCCATAATGGAAGCCATAAAGGTATGCCATAAATGAAAAATACAGAAGCTTAAGGAAAAAATAAACATATGATATATCATATGTAGATATAGTGTCATCTTAATGGCCTCCTTTTATGGTGTTAAAATAATTTTGAACAATCATCGTTTCGGGAGGCGGAAATTCTCCATCCATAGAAACAGTATGTTCTTTAACCATTATATGTAGGTGTCTGTAAGTGTAGCTCGAATCCTTCTTATAAAAAAATCCTAGTACATTTTAGATACTTTATTTTTTACAAAATAAATGAATAAAAATAGTTTAGGGGGTTGGAGAAGCAAAATAAAACAAAAGGACTCAAGGGAAGACATTACCTTAAAATCAGGTAACTCCCTTTGGTTTGAGCTCAAAGGCTTCCTTGGGAAGGATTATTCCCAAAGTGAGGCTTCAAGGAGTTATAGAGGGATGTGGAGAGACAAAATGGGCAGGGGTTGGCCGATCCAAAGGCTTTGTAGGTGTGGGTAAAGAGGTAGAGGTGGGGGCCTTTTATAAGAGGAGAGGAGGGGCACTATTGGAAAGGTACAAAATGGAACTTAATTTTCAAATGAGTTTCGGATTTTATTGGTCCCACATTGATGTGTTTCGAGGATAAGGTGATAAGGGTTCGAAATACACCCATAAAATAGGTTTGGGACATGTTTACATCTTATATTTTACATTATCTTTCCATTTTATTTAAATCGTTAAATAATGAGGTCATCGCTGCATCATCATGATGTCATAAATAATTTAATTTATTTAATGTCTAAAAATTATAAAACAAATACTATGATGTGTAAATATCATTAGATTTCCAATGAATATATATAGTCCAAAATATCCTTTATGTAGACAAAATTAAAAATAATGTACTTAGGTGATACATTCATTGTTACATTTAACATTCTTTAAAAATAAAAGAGATAAAAAGTCACTTTCTCACAAAAGTGATTCCATGGGGCCCCCAAGTTTGGCACAAGGCATCCCATGGTCGGCCATGAGACAACCCGTAGCCTTAGGACACATTTTGTGGTCATTTTTTATTATTATGATATTATCTTATTATCTTTAACTACCCGATTACTCATTAATCAAGATAATTAAAGATAATTACCGTCGTTACTATTCATAATTTCCAAAAACAAAATAGTCTTAATTACATAATTTGGAACTTCTAATTCCAAATATGTAATCCATTTTACCAAATTCCAAACACATAATTTGTAATAATTAATTTAAAAACAACTTCCCGTTGTCAAAACAAATAGCGGGTTTTTTAGAAACAATATTTATGAAAAGTTTTGCACTTATTTATGCCCAATTAAAAATTGAAATTAATCCCAATGTCCATAATTGGATTACATGGTATAAATATATTCTAATTATACTTTAAAACAAATTAAAAAGATAATGTAACCATATAATTAAATTATATGAAAAAGCAGTTTTGATGTAAAATGCAGTATTTTTCACTATTCATTGAAACATGAACATTGTCAGAAAAATAAAAAAAATTATCCCAATGTAAATTTCAATGTCCCAATAATAAATAATATGTTTATTTTGAAAAATAGAGCTCATAAAATAGTCAAAAGGTTTATTTAAAAATGGGTTTCCATCAAAAGGGTAGTAAAACAATCTTTTAAAAATACTAGTGTATTCAATGCTTAAGATTGGATATATTTATATTTTAAGCCTCTAAAATTTATTGGATAAAAGTAAAAACATTTAACAAACATATTTAATAGTAAATTAGTTATTTAAATTCATTCCTGTCAATACAACTGCTATGTGTTAACTACCATTTAAAATAATAATATTTTATTATTAGAGTGCAACCTATGATTTCAAAGGAACTTGTTGTTGTATATTGGGTACGCCATCATGCATAGCGTTCCATTTAAAGTAATATTAATATTTTATTCACAAATATGGGTAAATTTGAAAATTTCATACTCTTTTTTTACCTGGGGTGTTACATCCTTCCCCCCTTTTGGGAATTGCGTTCTCGCAATTATAAAACTAGGCTTCGAAACATCATTGAAAATCCCACATCGGAACAAGAGTCGGTAAAACA
Source organism: Viscum album (assembly GCA_963277665.1). Taxonomy (NCBI): domain Eukaryota; kingdom Viridiplantae; phylum Streptophyta; class Magnoliopsida; order Santalales; family Viscaceae; genus Viscum; species Viscum album. Next base: position 1,508,964,346 of record OY728127.1, on the reverse strand, counting down.
ATCACTATAAAATAAAGAAAGATAAGTATAGAGGTCATCCGAGTAAACCCATACTAGGATTCCATGTAAGAAAACATGGACATGGAGGAGAAAACATAGGGTCATGTTCTAATGGAGAGTGATAGAAAACATGTTTAAGAGAAAGTTAACCACAAGAAAATCAAAAACTTGTGATGGGTTAAACGGTATTCGATTCCCCAGAAGGAAAAGTTAATAGACAACATTTTTGTTTTAAGTTACTTTTTATTGAGGAATTTATTCATAAGGAAACATAATCACTTATCATGTTGACTTTCAACTTTTATTAGATTCCTTACCGAAACTCATATTTTATCCAAAAGACGAGTATTTAGGAAGACTTGTTCACATTAAATGTACTATAATCAACTTATAGAGAATCACCTAACACACCAATGAGAAATATATACTTACCATGTCTTTAGACTTTAACCAAAACCAAAACCAAAAAGGTTAGTACAAGATCAGATAATCCAGAAGAGGATAACCCTTTATAAAAAGAAAATCTATGCTTAATCTCCAAAATCTGTCCAACAATACCCAAAGTACAACAAGGACCATTTGATAAAAAATTTGTCCATAAAATTCTTCAAAGTAAACCAAATTAAGATTGAAACCCAAATATTTAAAGGTTTTAGTCACATAGTCTTCCAAGTTAAATCGTAACATTTATCTCTAAACAACATCAGTTGCTCTTAAAGTCTTGTATTGAAAAGTAATTAATCCTAATCACTTATCCTCAATGATAGGTTAATTAATTTCCATAGATAACCCAAAATCAACTTACTATTAATTCATAAAATCATCATACTAGAAAAAAAAGAATCAGTCAAACTAACCAGGGACTTTACGTAGTCCAGTGGTAGGCGATAAATACCAGTCGCACTTTGGTTGTGGGTTCGATTTCCGCATCTTTGTCCGATGCGACTGGTTGTCACACAGTCTATGTGTTGTCCTTTTTCCAAAAATATATAATTCTTAAAACATTCCCCAAAATGAGATAAAATATTCAAAAATAAACATAACATATTTTAACATCACGTTTATCTCATGCCTTTCACTTCCATCGTAACATATAGTAACCCATAATTACCTCAAAAGTAAGGATCATATAAACCCAAATGGTTCTTTATAACTATGTCCACAATAGAACATATAACTATTCATTGAATGAAATTTTAATATATTAAACATCTGGGTTACACATACTATAAAAAGACTTCTAATGTAACCCCATCATCAAAAGAGACTTAATACTCTTAAGAATTTCACCATAACTCTTGAAGCCCTTATATGTTGACTTCTTACTCATTCAACATTTTTCATTATCCATTAGCCATTCCTTTCCAACTTATTCTGAAATACTTCTTTCCTACAAACAAAATCATGAATCATATCCTAAGATTCAAAAATAAGAAAACAATAGTTATGAAATAATCCATACCTTTGATTGTTCATTGTCAGTTTCTTCATCCTCAATCGTAATGGCATTAGGTATTGGTAAACGAACATTTGTACGATCTTGGTGATCCCATTCACGAAACATCTTCATAAGACATGTGTTTGCATAATGACCATGCACACCACATTTAAAACATTCAATTAATCCCTCAGAAAGAACTTCTTTCCCTTTCCTCGAGTCAACTGGATGCTTCCTTTTTCCAGGGCAGGTTCTTGCTTGATGACCTTCATTTCAACATCTATAGCATATTTATGTCCCTTTGAAACATTTTCCTAGGTGTTTCTTTCCACATCTTTGACACATAGGTTTTTGAACACACTTACCTTTATGATTATTACCTCTACTTCCGTAGGGATTTGTTTCTCGAATATATGATGCCTTAGAGAAATCACCAAGGTTTAGGTGGTCAATCATGACTCCAGATAGTTGGTTGAGGATAATCACAAGAGTTCTCATTGCATCTCCCATATCATTCAGCTGCTTTCTCAAAAAACTGTCACAGTTTCCTTCACATCTGCTGTTACTTTGGTGCCTGCTAGATCCAACCATTTACTAAAACCAAAATGGTAATTGTGAGTATATCAACAAAACCATCATGTAATAATGAGGAAGATAAGCACTAAGATATACTTACTCATTCAATTTATCTAAAACTATGACTCTTTCTGAAATCCTAACCATTATGGTAATGTCACTTATTCTTAAAGAATACCCTAACCTCTAAAGTTATCTAAACCGACCTTTGATACCAACTATAAGGCCCCATCCGTAAACCTTACTTAATCTTGAGTTATTACAAGATTACACATTGAGGATCTTTTCAGGTTTAGAGTTTTAGAGAATTAGATCATGAAACTTGCATTACATTCAACATTTAAACAAAGTGGTTACATAAAAGGCAATATTCATTCTTTCCATCAACGGAAACATATTTAAAAAAACATGGATTCTTTCTTGACACATCCTTGACACTATCATCACCTCATGTACCTTTCCCTTGACCAGTGAAAAACATTTCAAAAACTTGGGATGAGCATAAAAAACTCAGTAAGGGTTATATAAAAAAAATATGGAATGGAAACATGAGTTCATATATACATAAGAATGAAATCATACTTTACCCATAAAACATAGGCACTTTAACATACCTCATCAAATCATGAATAAATCATAGAAATCATAAGACATAAAAGGTAACTTGAGGCATTCATAACATTCTTACATAGGGAGTAACCCTCTTGGTTACGTTTGGAAAACCCACCATAGTATATTCCCTAAATCTCTTCGGAGAAACCTTAACGTTTCACTCCTTCACATTACCCAATGCATTGGAGAGCTACATCGGGCTCACACGCCCTTAATTTATCACGGAACCACCCATTTTCATAACAATTCCCAAGAACTTCAACATAATCGTATCACATAAAACATGAATAAAGGAAACATAACACTTCCACCTTTCAATCACAAGATATCAATACAACAAATTGATATAAAAACATTATGAAAACCATTTTCAATACCAAAATAAAATAAAAGTAAACCATGGTTTTTATTTTTCTTTTAAAAAAAGGTATGTCTTGTAGAGGAATCCGAAATTCAAATAATGGTCACGGAGGCGGAGAAGTCGTTGTCGCCGCATACGTATGACAAAAACATTCCGTTTTGTCGTTTAGTAAAACACATCGTATAAAAATATTCCCTTTTGGATTAACCTAAAATTCAAAGGGGTTTATACACCTTATAAAAGAAGGTTCTGTATAAAACAAAATAAGCCTCAATGAATGGAGATTGATACGAAGTCCCTTACAAAGACAATATCCTTGGTTTAAGAATAAATCAATTACATAATTATGTGTGACAAACGAATACACAAAATATAAGTGGGTATTAAGTGTAAAATATTCAAAGGTCATTCACACATATTAAAAGGATGACATATTCAATAACTACATGTTGAACCCAAAGAAATCGAAATTGGGTTAAGAAGATCCCTTGACAGCCTAACGACGTCACATCAAAATGAGTTGATGAGAGATAAAAAAATGGTATCTCATCACATGGACATAAAATTTACATCAATAAGGATATATGAGAACATATCCCCCATAACAATAAGTAAATTAAAAGACCCAAGAAAATAAGTCTTTTAAAAAGAGGAGGGTGAAAGGTTCCCTTACCAACATGGGTATCTTTCGAAACATACACCTCGAAAAAGAAGGACAATACAACATTGATGTAAATACTCATAAAAGAAATTATATTACACAATGAGTAAAATAATGGGAAGTACATACACCACTCAAAGGAAATTGTGGAAAATGTAGCATAAATCTCACGGGAATAAAAGTGAGATGAAAAATCCCTTACAAAAACCTGGCAGCCTAATGGCGCCACATAAAACATACAAAAATGGACTGATGAGATCAAATAGGGTATCTCATCATATTAACATAAAGTTTATAGAAAGAGGAATATAAAAGAACATCCCCCAACATATCAAAGCGGAGTTTAAAAGAAGTGACATAAAGGAGAGTACTTAAAAAGAAAGAGAGAGGTTAGATCTCTTACGAAAATTCGGCAGCCTAACGGCACCACTCAAAACATCCAAAATGGATTGATGAGAGATAATAGGGTCTATCATCACATGAAAATTAAAATTAAAGTAAAATAACATCCCAATAACAAGAAAGATTATCTTTAAAAGGAATGACTTAAAGGAGTGTACTTAAAAAGAAAGAGTGGAGTATGATCCCTTATCTCGGGTCCGACTTGACTCGATCGTTCTTTAATCTCATGAATAATAAACTTGAGTTAATTTCTACTTCCTTAAGAACCATTTTTAAAGTTAATTATTCCTTTTATATCAATTATTACCATGTCATGAACACTATGTTACTATTTAAGTTAATAATGGTCGTTTTAACGATCATTGGTACTTGAGTCAAAAAATAAACTCTTTATAATTACAAGTTGTTCATGTGGTAAAATATCCATTATATCCAGAATTGTATTCATGATGTAGATATCATATATATCATATATATCCAGTATATTCATGCATTTATAATATTACATAACATTTAGAGTTAAGAAATGAAATGCACCGTTCATGGAGATGGTAAGCCGAATGTACGCATGAACGCTACTATCATTTCTATTACATATTTAATGGAATTAAAACATAATGATACATATTATTATTTTAATTCCATTATGGTATCATATATAATATCATTAAATATATCCATTATACGTACCACATATGGTATTAACGAATCAAATCACTTTGAGGGGGCGGTAGTCCGCACTTCCTAAAATGAAGATATCGTGTATACCAATAATGGAAGCCATAAAGGTATGCCATAAATGAAAAATAAATAAGATTAAAGAAAACATACACATATTATATATCATATATAGATATAGTGTCATCTTAATGGCCACCTTTTATGGTGTTAAAAGAATTTTGAACAATCATCGTTTCGGGAGGCAAAAATTCGCCATCCACAGAAACAGTATGTTCTTTAACCATTAGATGTAGGTGTGTGTAAGTGTAGCACGAATCCTTCTTATAATAACATCCTAGTATATTTAAAATACTGTATTTGTTACAAAATAAATGAATAAAAAGAGTTTAGGGGGTTGAAGAAGCAAAATAAAACAAAAGGACTCAAGGGAAGACATTACCTTAAAATCAGGTAACTCCCTTTGGTTTGAGCTCAAAGGCTTCCTTGGGAAAGATTCTTCCCAATGTGAGGCATCAAGGAGTTATAGAGGGACGTGGAGAGACAAAATGGGCTGGATTTGGCTAAGCCAAAAGCTTTGGAAGTGTGGGTAAAGAGGTAGAGGTGGGGGCCTTTTATAAGAGGAGAGGTGGTGCACTCTTGGAAAGGTATAAAATGGAACTTAATTTTCCAATGAGTTTAGGATTATATTGGTCCCACGTTGATGTGTTTCGAGGATAAGGTGATAAGGGTTCGAAATACAGCCATCTAATAGGTTTTGGACATGTTTAGGTCTTATATTTTACATTATCTTTCCATTTTGTTTAAATCGTTAAATAATGAGGTCATCGCTGCATCATCATGATGTCATAAATAATTTAATTTATTTAATGTCTAAAAATTATAAACAAAATACTATGATGTAGAAAATATCATTAGCTTTCCAGTGAATATATATAGTCCAAAATATCCTTTATGTATACAAAATTAAAAATATTGTATTTAGGTGATACATTCTTTATTACATTTAACATTCTTTAAAAATAAAAAGATAAAAAGTCACTTTCTCACAAAAGTGATTCCATGGGGCCCCCAAATTTGGCACAAGGCATACCATGGTTGGCCATGAGACAACCAGTAGACTTAGGAAACATTTTGTGTTAATTTTGTATTATTATGATATTATCTTATTATCTTTAACTACACGATTACTCATTAATCAAGATGATTAAAGATAATTACCGTCGTTACTATTCATAATGTCCAAAAACAAAAGAGTCTTAATTACATAACTTGGAAATTATGATTCCAAATATGTAATCCATTTTACCAAATTCCAAACACATAATTTTCAATAATTAATTTTTAAAAAACTTCCCATTGTCAAAACAAATAACGGGTTTTTTAGAAACAATATATATGTAAAGTTTTGCACTTGTTTATGCCCAATTAAAAAGTGAAATTAATCCCAATGACCATCATTGGATTACATGGTAAAAATATATTCTAATTACACTTTAAAAAAAATTAAAAAGATAATGTAACCATATAATTAAATTATATGAAAAAGCAGTTTTGATGTAAAATGCATTATTTTTCACTATTCATTGAAAAATGAACATTGTCAGAAAAATACCAAAAATTAACCCAATGTAAATTTCAATGTCCCAATCATAAATAATTTGTTTATTTTGAAAAATAGAGCTCATTAAATTTTCAAAAGTTTGATTTAAATATGGTTTCCAATCAAAATGGTAGTAAAACAATCTTTTAAAAATACTTGTGTATTCAATGCTTAAGATTGGATTCATTTGTATTTTAAGAGTCTAAAATTTATTGGATAAAAGTAAAAACATTTAACAAACATATTTAATCATAAATTATTTATTTATATTCATTCCTGTCAATACAATGGCTATGTGTTAACTACCATTTAAAATAATATTATTTTATTATTAGAGTGCAACGTATGATTTCAAAGGAACTTGTTGTGGTATATTGGGTACGCCAGCGAGCATAGCGTTCCCTTTAAAGTAATATTCATATTTTATTCACAAATATGGATAAAAGAGAAAATTTCATAATCTTTATTTACCTGGGGTGTTACATCCTTCCCCCCTTTTGGGAATTGCGTCCTCACAATTATAAAACTAGGCTTGGAAACATCATTGAAAATCGCACATCGGAACAAGAGTCGGTAAAACAATCACTTTAAAATAAAGAAAGAGATGTATAGAGGTCACCCGAGTAAACCCATACTAGGATTACATGTAGGAAAACATGGACATGGAGGAGAAAAAATAGGGTTATGTTCTGATGGAGAGTGATAGAAAAAATGTTTAGGAGAAAGTTAACCACAAGAAAATCACAAATTTGTGATGGGTTAAACGGTATTAGATTCCCCAGTAGGAAAAGTAAATAGACAACATTTTTGTTTTAAGTTACTTTTTATTGAGGAATTTATTCATAAGGAAACATAATCACTTATCAAGTTGACTTTCAACTTTTATTATATTCCTTACAGAAACTCATATTTTCTCCAAAAGACGAGTATTCAGGAAGACTTGTTCACATTAAAAGTACAATAATCAACTTTTAGAGAATCACCTAACACAACAAAGAGAACTATATACTTACCATGTCTTTAGACTTTAACCAAAACCAAAACTAAAAAGGTTAGTACAAGATCAGATAATCCAGAAAAGGATGACCCTTTATAAAAACAAAATCTATGCTTAATCTCCAAAAATTTTCCAACAAAACCCAAAGTTCAACAAGGACCATTCGATAAAAAATTTTTCCATAAAATTCTTCAAAGTAAACCAAATTAAGATTGAAAGCCAAATAATTTAAGGTTTTAGTCACATAGTCTTCCAAGTTAAATCGTAACATTTATCTCCAAACAACATCAGTTTCTCTTAATGTCTCGTATTGAAAAGTTATTAATCCTAATCACTTATCCTCCATGATAGGTTAATTAATTTCTATAGATAACCCCAAATCAACTTACTCTTAATTCATAAAATCATCTAAATAAAAAAAAAGAATCAGTCAAACTAACCAGGTACTTCACGTAGTCCCGTGGTAGGCGTTAAATACCAGTCGCACTTTGGTTGTGGGTTTGATTCCCGCAGATTTGTCCGACGCGACAGGTTGTCACACGGTCTGTGTGTTGTCCTTTTTCCAAAACTGTATAATTCTTAAAACATTCCCCAAAATGAGATAAAATCTTAAAAATTAAACATAACATATTTTAACCTCAAGTTTATCTCATGCCTTTCACTTCCATCATAACATATAATAACCCATAATTACCTCAAAAGTAAGGATCATATAAACCCAAATGGTTCTTTATAACTATGTCCACAAAAGAACAGATTACTATTCCTTGAATAAAATTTTCATATATTAAACATCAGGGTTACACATACTATAAAAAGTCTTCTAATGTAACCCCATCATCAAAATAGACTTAATACTCTTATGAATTTCACCATAACTCTTGAAGCCCATATATGTTGACTTCTTACTCATTCAACATTCTTCATGATCCATTAACCATTCCTTTCCAACATATTTTGAAATACTTCTTTCCTACAAACAAAATCATAAATCCTATCCTAAGATTCCTATATAAGAAAACAATAGTTATGAAATAATCCATATCTTTGATTGGTCATTGTCAGTTTCTTCATCCTCAATCGGAATGGCATTAGGTATTGGTAATCGAAAATTTGTACGATCTTGGTGATCCCATTCACAAAACTTCTTCATAGGACATGTGATTGCATAATGACCATGCACACCACATTTAAAACATTCAATTGATCCCTCAGAAAGAACTTCTTTCCCTTTCCTCGAGTCAACTAGATGCTTCATTTTTCCATGGCAGGTTCTTGATTTATGACCTTCATTTCCACATCTATAGCATATTTCTGTCCCTTTGAAACATTTTCCTAGTTGTTTCTTTCCACATCATTGACACATATGTTTTTGAACACACTTACCTTTATGATTATTACCTATACTTCCTTAGGGATTTTTTTCTCGAATATATGATGTCTTAGAGAAATCACCAAGGTTTAGGTGTTCAATCATGACTCCAGATAGTTGGTTGAGGATAATCACAAGAGTTCTCATTGCATCTCCCATATCATTTAGTTTCTTTCTCAAAAAACTGTCACAGTTTCCTTCACATCCACTGTTACTTTGGTTCCTGCTAGATCCAACCATTTACTAAAACCAAAAAGGACATTGTGAGTATATCAACAAAACCATAATGTACTAATGAGGAAGATAAGCACTAAGATATACTTACTCATTCACTTTATCTAAAACTATGACTCTTTCTGAAATCCTAACCATTATGATAATGTCACTTATGCTTAAAGAATACCCTAACCTCTAAATTTATCAAAACCAACCTTTGATACCAACTATAAGGCCCCAGCCTTAAACCTTACTAAATCTCGAGTTATTACAAGATTACACATTGAGGATATTTTCAGGTATAGAGTTTTAGAGAATTAGATCATGAAACTTTCATTACATTCCACATTTAAACAAAGTGGTTACATAAAAGACAATATTCATTCTTCTCGTCAACGGAAACATATTTAAATAAAACACGGATTCTTTCTTGACACATCCATGACACTATCCTCACCTCATGTACCTCTCCCTTGACCTGTGAAAAACATTTCAAAAACATGGGATGAGCATAAAAAGATCAGTATGGGTTATATAAAAAAAATATGGAAAGGAAACATGAGTTCATATATACATAAGAATGAAATCATACTTTACCCATAAAACATAGGCACTTTAACATACCTCATCAAATCATGAATAAATCATAGAAATCATAAGACATAAAAGGTAACTTGAGGCATTCATAACATTCTTACATAGGGACTAACCCTCTTGGTTACGTTTGAAATAACCACCACAGTATATTCCCTAAATCTCTTCGGAGAAACTTAACGTTTCACTCCTTTGTGTTACCCAATGCATTGGAGAGCTATATCGGGCACACCCGCCCTTAGTTTATCACAAAACCACCCGTTTTCATAACAATGCCCAAGAACCTCAACATAATCGTATAACATAAAACATGCATAAATGAAACATAACATTTCCACCATTCAATCACAAGATATCAATACAACACATTGATATAAAAACATTATGAAAAAAGTTTTCAATACCAAAATAAAAGAAAAGTAAAACATGGTTTTTATTTTTCTTTTAAAATAAAGGTATGGCTTGTAGAGGAAGCCGAAATTCAAATAATGGTTATGGAGGCGGAGAAGTCGTTGTCGCCGCATACGTACGACAAAAACATTCCCTTTTGTCATTTAGTAAAACGCTTCGTATAAAAAATATTCCTTTTTGGATAAATCTAAATGTTAAAGGGGTTTATACAACGTATAAAAGAAGGTTGTGTATAATACATAATATTCCTCAATGAATGGAGATTGAGACGAAGTCCCTTACAAAGACGGTATCCTTGGTTTAAGGATAAATCAATTACATAATTATGTGTTACAAACGAATACACCAAATATAAGTGGATATTAAGTGTAAAATATTCAAAGGTCATTCACACATATTCAAAGGATGACATATTCAATAACTACATGGTGAACCCAAAGAAATCGAAATTGGGTTAAGAAGTTCCCTTGACAGCCTAACGGCGTCACATCAAAATGAGTTGATGAGAGATAAAAAAAGGGTATCTCATCACTTGGACATAAAATTTACATCAATAAGGATATATCAGAACATATCCCAACATAACAATATGTAAATTAAAAGACCCAACAAAAGAAGTCTTTTAAAAAGAGGAGGGTGAAAGGTTCCCTTACCGACATGGGTATCTTTCGAAACGTACACCTCGCGAAAGAAGGACAATACAACATTGATGTAAATACTCATAAAAGAAAGTATATTACACAATGAGTAAAATAATGGGCAGTACATACACCACTTAATGGAAATTGTGTCAAATGTAGCATAAATCTCACGGGAATAAAAGTGAGATGAAAAATCCCTTATGAAAACTTGGCAGCCTAACGGCACCACATAAAACTTAAAAAAATGGATTGATGAGATAAAATAGGGTATCTCATCATATTAACATAATGTTTATAGAAAGAGGAATATAAAATAACATCCCCCAACATAACATAGAGGATCTTAAAATAAGTGACATAAAGGAGAGTACTTAAAAAGAAAGAGATAGGTTAGATCTCTTACGAAAATTCGGCAACCTAACAGTGCCACTCAAAACTTCCAAAATGAATTGATGAGAGAGAATATGGTCTCTCATCACATTAACATTAAAATAACAGTAAAATAACATCCCAATAACAATAAAGTTTAGCTTTAAAAGTAATGACTTAAAAGAGAGTACTTAAAAAGAAAGAGTGGAGTAGGATCCCTAACCTCGGGTCCGACTTGACTAGATCGTTATTTAATCTCCTGAATAATAAACATGAGTTAATTTATACTTCCTTAAGAACAATTTTTCATGTTATTTATTCCTTTTATATCACTTATTACCATTTCATGAACACTATGTCACTATTTAAGTTGATAATGGTCGTTTTAACGATCATTGGTACTTGAGTCAAAAAAATAAACTCTTTATAATTACAAGTTGTTCATGTGGTAAAATATCCATTATATCCAGAATTTTATTCATGATGTAGATATCATATATATCATATATATCCAGTATATTCATGAATTCATAATATTACATAACATTTAGAGTTATGAAATGAAATGCACCGTTCATGGAGACGGTAAGCCGTAAGTACGCATGAACGCTACTTCCATTTCTATTTCACATTTTATGGAATTAAAAGATAATGATACATAATAGTATTTCAATTCCAGTATGGTATAATATATGATATCATTAAATAGATCCTTTATACATACCACATATGGTATTAACGAATCAAATTACTTTGAGGGGGCGGTAGTCCGCACTTCCTAAAATAAAGATATCGCGTATACCCATAATGGAAGCCATAAAGGTATGACATAAATGAAAAATACAGAATCTTAAGGAAAACATAAACATATTATATATCATATATAAATATAGTGTCATCTTAATGGCCACCTTTTAAGGTGTTAAACTAATGATGAACAATCATCGTTTCAGGAGGCAAAAATTCGCCATCCACAGAAACAGTATGTTCTTTAACCATTAGATGTAGGTGTGGGTAAGTGTAGCTCGAATCCTTCTTATAAAAACATCCTAGTATATTTAAGATACTTTATTTTTTACAAAATAAATGAATAAAATTAGTTTAGGGGTTTGGAGAATCAAAATAATACAAAAGGACTCAAGGGAAGACATTACCTAAAAATCGGGTAACTCCATTTGGTTTGAGTTCAAAGGCTTCTTTGGGAAGTATTATGCCCAAAGTGAGGCTTCAAGGAGTTATATATGGATGTGGAGAGACAAAATGGGCAGGTTTTTGCCGATCCAAAGTCTTTGGATGTGTGGTTAAAGAGGTAGAGGTGGGGGCCTTTTATAAGAGGAGAGGAGGGGCACTCTTGGAAAGGTATAAAATGTAACTTAATTTTCAAATGAGTTTGGGATTTTATTGGACCCACATTGATGTGTTTCGAATATAAGGTGATAAGGGTTCGAAATCCACACATCCAATAGGTTTTGGACATGTGTAGGTATTATAGTTTACATTATCTTTCAATTTTATTTAAATCGTTAAATAATGAGGTCATCGCTGCATCATCATGATGTCATAAATAATTTAATTTATATAATGTCTATAAATTATAAAACAAATAATATGATGTAGGAAATCGATTTAGCTTTCCAATTAATATTTATAGTCAAAAAGATCATTTATTTAGACAAAATTAAAAATATTTTACTTAGGTGATATATTCTTTGTTACATTTAACATTCTTTAAAAATAAAAAGATAAAAAGTTACTTTCTAACAAAAGTGATTCCATGGGGCCCCCAAGATTGTCACAAGGCATCCCATGGTGGGACATGTGACAACCAGAAGCCTTAGGACACATGTTGTGGTCATTTTTTATTAATATGATATTATCTTATTATCATTAACTACCCGATTACTCATTAATCAAGATAATTAAAGATAATTACCGTCGTTACTATTCATAATGTCCAAAACCAAAAGAGTCTTAATTACATAATTGGACCTTATTATTCCAAATATGTAATCCATTTTACCAAATTCCAAACACATAATTTGCAATAATTAATTTAAAAAAACTTCCCGTTGTCAAAACAAATAGCGGGTTTTTTAGAAACAATATTTATGAAAAGTTTTGCACTTGTTTATGCCCAATTAAAAAGTGAAATTAATCACAATGACCATATTTGGATTACATGGTAAAAATAAATTCTAATTACACTTTAAAACAAATTAAAAAGATAATGTAACCATATAATTAAATTATATGAAAAAGCAGTTTTGATGTAAAATGCAGTATTTTTCACTATTCATTGAAAAATGAACATTGTCAAAAAAATACCAAAAATTAACCCAATGTAAATTTCAATGTCCCAATCAAAAATAATATGTCTATTTTGTAAAATAGATCTCATAAAATTGTCAAAAGTTTGATTTAAAAATGGTTTGCCATCAAAAGGGTTGTAAAACAATCTTTTAAAAATACTAGTGTATTCAATGCTTAAGATTGGATTCATTTGTATTTTAAGCCTCTAAAATTTATTGGATAAATGTAAAAACATTTAACAAACATATTTAATTGTAAATTAGTTATTTATATTCATTCCTTTCAATACAACGACTATGTGTTAACTACCATTTAAAATAATACTATTTTATTATTAGAGTGCAACACATGATTTCAAAGGAACTTGTTGTTTTATATTGGGTACGCCATCGAGCATAGCGTTCCCTTTAAAGTAATATTAATATTTTATTCACAAATATGGATAAATGTGAAATTTTCATACTCTTTATTTACCTGGGGTGTTACAATTAATCTCTTCAAAATTCATTCTTTCTTCACTAATAAACAATTTCAATTTCATACCATGAGTATAAAAACACATTTCAATATCTACTAAGTAAAAAAAATCCTGAAATTCAATTAAACAACAACATCAAAATTGATAAAAAGGGAGTAAAACAATCAATTATTCATCCAAATAAAATATATTTATTTATTAAATGGATTCATCTGAATTGGAATGATCAACAACAAACCCCATGGGTATTATCAAAAGGAAATATATAATAAATTACATAGAACACACCATGGGTGGAATTTATTTCGGGAAAATACCTTGAACATGTCTCCAAAGTACTAATTAGAATCACTCCTATCTTATGTTAAATTTAATTAAAATAATGAATTAAAATTGGGATAAACTCAGAAAATTATGTCTGAAAGAATAATAGAAACTAGATTAATTAATAACCAATCCAAATAAGAAATTTATAGAAAACATTAGTTGGTTTGTAGTAGAGTTCTAATCAAGTATCATCTCTTTATTCGACTCAGATTGAGAGAAAACAAAATTAATGAATGAAAAACCAATTAATATTGAAAATTATATTTCATATGGATAATGAAGTCGATTTACATATAAATGAGGAAGGAAAATGAATTAATTGAGTACTCACCCATAAAAATCAATCAAGACTAATTACACACGATTCCAAGGTCTGACGAAGGAGAGGGACCAATGCATATTGTAGGCATTAATGGAGATATCAAAATCCATTGGCTTTCCATAATTAGAGAAGAGGAATGGTATTTTTCTTTATAAAATTATTTAATTGAAATTGTGAAATTTAAACCTAATTAATATGATGTAAATTTTATATTCACACAAGGCTATACCATACTCTAAATGGGAACCCTTTGATATTTGAAGGGTAACTCCCCACGATTAGTGTGCACAGTTTGACTAACTATGTGAATAACATGAAATTAATCATTGTCAGAAACTAAAGAGATCCCAAAATGGAACCCACCTAAAATCTAATGTATTACCCAAAGTGTTATCGGCCCTAATTCACTCATCATAGTAATCACATGGTTTTTTAGTAACTGTCCACCTCCTCTTCATAGTTTCTACTAACAAAGTAGAATTGATGTTTCCTGAAAACATTTTTGTTTGAGGCTCTGAACAAGGCCCAAACACCTATAATATAGCTATGATCAATGTTGGATCACACATTAGTCATTAAATAATCCATTAAATAGAAATAAAATTGATCCCTACCTCAAAAACATACATAGTTTCTTAAAAAAATAATTCCCAAAAACTCAATCTCTTTTAAGTATCTCCTTGAAATAACCAGATTCTACAATGACATCAAAAAACCACATCAATTACCAACAATGATTGTATCTGATGTTATTTGTTCCTTCTCAATCTCATTATTAATAGGATAACATTCTGTGACACGTCATATTGGTCTTATATACTTCAATGGAAGGATTTTCATTTCCCATATTTTCAGTGTAGTTATTTTATTATATTAATTGGATTGATTTAATTAATAATATTAATTTTCTATTTTTTAAAGTTTTAATATAGTGTTGATTTTATTTTTAAGAGTTCAAAATATTTTGGAGAATTTTAGACAATAGTGCTTTTGGAAAATATAATGAGAAATTGTTTTATAATTCTAGAGTAATATATGGTTTTATATCTTATGTTTAAAATTCAATATTTGGAGGAAAATGTAAATTTCATCTCTAAGGGGGAATAATTTAATATATAATGACATGGAATGTATATTAAAATTTTATAAAATATAAATATTCCAATATGATTAAAAGTGAGTTTAACCATATCCAAGAAAAACCAGAGTCGGTCGAACCACATCAGGTATTAAAATATTCCCAATAGTGGTTCAGTTTCGTGAAATATAGTGTGAAAAAGAATTACAATGTTGTGGTAAATGGTTAAAGTGCCTAAAATATTCTACATTTTGGAATATTTAGATTCAAATCAAATTGTAATTTTATAATATCCTCCCATATCATGTAGTCTCCAAAAATAGATCATAACATATGCAAGGTTTATGTACGAATGAATTGAATCAAATATGAAATGTCAAATGTTAGGGAGAGAAGAGACATCCTATAATCACATCAACCTCATGGGGTAGGTTTTCATTCTATGAATAAAAAATTTCACCATTATGGTGAACCACCAATGAAGAAAACTAGTACACTCAATGCATTCTCACTAGTCGTGTGTGGAGAGTGAAACACAGAGCATGAGAATGGTAATAGGAATGAGATAATCATATGAATGGACTATTCTATTATATACATTTGGGTTTTATACCCCAATAATATTATGAGTTTTTATTTATGTTCAATCCAAAGGGAACTATACATATAAGTGATATTTTCTAGAAAATGTTTTTTCAATGTAAAATGGTGGGGAGTATAGGGAATAAGAAAATATTAGATAATTCCTGATAGATTCAACTCACAATTTGTGAAGTGTAAGAGTATCTATCTTCTATGATGTTCTTAAAAAATATGATATCCTATATTCAATTATTTTGAAGAAATGTTTTTGTGTCCTAAAATGGAGAATACGTTCATAATGATAGTTCTATATAAGATGGAGTGAAGTATCATTATTAGGAAATAACATTTCTGGATTGTGTCTGTCGCCATGATTAATAATATACATTTACACTATCTAAAAACTACAATTATGAGGTGCACATTAAATAAAATCATTTATTTTTTAGTAGTGAATAATAGGTTAGTTGGATTGGATGATTCTGTCATAGAATGGATGGAGAGAATTTTTTTTCAAGTCTGACCGTTATATATCATAAATAGATCAAGGACGTCATGGAGAATGTATATAAATTATCATTTTATGATTAAAATTAATATTTTATTGATGTTTGTGTCAGGTATAAGTTTTATTCTATGATGATCAATTTCACATCCCGGTGTGTGTATCATAAAAAGAAATATATGTTAATGATCTTACCTATAAAATAAATATTATTATAGATTAATATATTGTAATATAGGATCTGTTGTTTGTATATTATGAATCTAATATTTATTCTTTTTCGGTTGTTGAATTATAAGGTAAGATAATGGATATATAATGATATTATTGGGCATAATGTCTTCATAAAAGTAATGCATTATGATACTAAAAAATTTAATCGTTTTATATAGGGGTTTATGCTTTTTATATGGACATATACCTTGGGATATTGTCTACTAATACTCCTATGGATAGTATTTATTCATGGACTATCTCATGGATTTAAATCAATGATGATTTGTTTTTGTTCCTAACTAGGATATAAAGAGGTATATTTTTAGGGGAAATTCTTTCATTAATTTTTTAAGAACTTTTTTTCTAATTTTTCTATTTTAATATCTTCCACATTCCCCAAGAATAGAAATCATAATTTGAGTGATGAAGTTCATTTTAATGAAATAACTAGTACCTAATATTATTTTTGATAATTGAGTTTTCTATGAGGTATGTTTTCCTATGTTATTGGGTCACCTATAATTTATATTATATAAATTACATGTCCATAATGGAAGGATAATTTTTATGTTATAAAGTGATAAAAAAATATAAATTATTTTCACATAAGAAATTTTGACTATTGGTTGGTTAATTATTTAATCAATTTTAATTCCCATATAAATTAAAATAATTTTACTAAATAATTTTTTTCTTTGATTGGTTTTATAAAATTTATTTTCATTTCATCATATTATCATTTCAATCTAATCTATTCCAAAAAATTCATATTTTTGGGTTTAACCTCAGAATACCACTTAACACACATATTTATTTATTTTTTAGGATGTGTATTTTATAATTTTCGAAGAATACTACATAAAATTAATAATGAACCACATTAGGAGGACTATTATTATTTGAATTTTGTATGATATTATAATAAATAATAATATTTTAAATAATTTGTTTTGGTTTTCATATTTAATTTATTTATTGAATTTTATTAAAATATTATTTCCCAATTTTTTATTTTTGTATTATAAATTTGACACATAAAAACTGTACTCATGGAAATGGAATGTAGATTCATGATTTTTATCAAATAATAGTGATTATAAAGGAGAGAATGATGTAATTGAATATATCTATATTAGTTTTGGTTTAATGAGTAAAATAATGAAAATATGAGATAAAAATATACAAATATCACTTATAGTGATTTGATAATCATCAAGAATGTATGTGAAACCATGAATGATTAGGGATTTTGTTGACTGAAATAAATTCTAGAACAAAACAATGATCATTTCATTATTATTAAATTAAATAATTTTTTGTCCTTTTTCATAAATAAATTAACACCCTTATGAGATGTTTTATAATCCATGCTACAATATCTAGTTAATTATTTTTTCCAGTTATTTTGTAATGCTAATGTTATTTATATTTACAATAATAGAAAATGTAATTGAGTGGATTAAACAATTGGAAAAAATGTTTGTTGTTATGTGGGATGATATAAAATCAAAATTCCTTAAAAAATATTTCCACCATTTTAATGTATACAAATTCATGATTGTATTTTAAAATTCAATCATTTTGATTTACAATAAGTTTATACTACCTAAGTGAGTGATAATTAGTTTTTATTGAAGTGTCCACATCATGGTAAAAATATGGTTTATAGTTAAGACATTTTTATGGTTCTATCACAATGAAACATATATATTATATAAGTCATTATTAGAGGGACCCTAATGATGATGTTATTGGAGGAATGATATTAAATTTTGGATGATATGTAATGAAACTAATTATAATTGTTAATAAGTGTAATAAATATAGGAGTTCACGTGGTAGACTAAATGGGATGGATATATTTATAAATTGAGCCCCTAATATATTAGATGTAATCTTTTTAGGTAATTCAGAATCCCAATGATGTACACAATGATGATGATAATTTAAATAAAAGTGACCATAAAAAATATTTTTAATGTTTCAGTAAATAATAAAAAATCCATGGGGACTACAGGGGGGATTGGGGTTCCATGAACAATAATGATCATCTCATAAAATGTAAATCACTTAATAATAAGAGAAATTATTTAAATTCTTGTAAATTAATAAAGATATCTTCAATGAATTTTAAATTGATTCAATTAATAAAAATTTAACCATTGAGAATAATTATATACATCTTTAAAAATTGAAAACTAAATCTATAAATTGATAATATGAGTGTTACTTTGAATCACAATTTTCAACCTATTTAGGGACTTTTGGTCTATCACCTAAAGGAGTAGACAACCCTAGAGAAAATAAATAATGAAATTGAATATAAATAAATGTTAGAAGTTGTAAATGATATTTATAATGGAGATAATGAAGAAGTATCACTAATAGGAATGTGAGAAATGTGGTTGAGCATAATAATCACTACCTTATAAACCTGCACAAGAATTGCACGAAATAATGATGAAAGAAAATATGGAGGAAAATGGGAGTATGTATCATATAATTTTTATTAAATATAATATCAACATCCCATATGATGAATAATTGTAAAATATTTCAAATATATGAAATATTATGTAAAATATAGTTTCAAATAATAAGAAATATGATAAGATGGCGGACATAACAGTCATTGGAGAATTCATAGTCATGGTTTCATTGATTCTACCAATGTATTAATAAGATCCAATACATTTTTTAATTGATGATAATATATGATCTTATGAATTTAGAAAATTAATTATTTGATCGAATTGAACATTTGAACATCATGTAATACAAAATATTTAAAATTTTAGGGTTTGAGGATATGAATTCCAAAAGGAATTTCCCTTTAATTTGCATCCAAATAGTGACATATCAAATATGTTTAATTGGGGATATGCTAGTTAATGTGGAAATATTATATATATATATATTTAGGGATATTATTTTTATTTGAATATATGAATCGAAAACAACCTATATTATCATAATATCATTTTTAACTATTATATATCCCTCAATTAAGCGTTCATGTGGGAGTTGTGTTCAACGGTGATGACCTCTTGCATTTTGGTTTCTTTACATACTCAAGTGCGGATCAAATTTAGAATTTAAATTTTTTTGTCCCTAACCAACAATGACTATATGAGAGTAGTGTAGTGGTTGTGTGTGGTCAATTCCATAGGTAGAGTTCCATTTTTGGATTGAATAATTTAGGTTTCAGTTTTGGAAAAAGATTTTTTTCTAGAAATCTGTTGTTGGGGAATTTTGTTATGAGTTTCAATTAGGATAAATTTATTTAAACGAGGTGGGATCAGTAACATGTCGAGTATTTGGATGATTTTTATCAATAATGTCTTGTCATTGAATGATATTATGACTTATTATGCAAAGAAAACAATGGGCATTAGTTGAATTTGGTAGTAGTCTCCATGATCTAACTAGGGAGATGCAATTCTATGGTCAGGAAATAACAATAGCCTAGGAGAATTGTGTTTGGATTCATGGGGATGAATGATTCCTACGTTAGTGGTTATAGATCATTCCTCTCAAATTAATGAAGGCTTGTTTATATATTTTCTCATGTTTAGGGATGCTCACCAAAAGAGGATTTATCGTTAATTAAAATCCAAATTAAAACATCAATTAGAGTTGCCATTATTAAACTTAATGGGGTATTTAATTTATTCTGATACATTGCTCCATCCCTACCCCTACAGATTTATCATTTTATGATGGGGTAGAATACAATTAAATAAATGAGATATACCATATTTAATAGATTGATAAACATTAATAGAATCAATATAATGAATGTCGTTTAGGAATGATAATAAACATGTATGAAGTGATACATAATTATAAAGAAATCATACTGGATAAAGTTGAATGGAACTAAAATCTAAATTCGGTGGAAGAAATTGAATGTGTTATATAATGGAAACTCTAAAGCTCATGAATTAGTAAAATCAAACAAAATATGAAATAATTGAGGGTTTGAGAGGAAAAATGATGAAAGAGTTCACAATGGGTCAAGAGAAAGAATATAATCCCATCTTGAAGTACCCCCAATGCTATGTTGCGGCTCTACTTTTATAGGAATTTTTGGTCATGATGTGTACCTATGGTACACGACATGTATCCATGATCCGTTTCATTTTCCTGTGGATCTTCTACATGGAATGAGACTATCACACATTAAAGAGTTGACCAAGTACATGATGTGTAACAGTTGATCACGATGAGTACCCTGCATTCATTCGGTTATTGCAATGATTCCACATGGATTTCATTGCCGATGCATTGAATGGTCATCACATAATGTACGAGTATGTCCCGATGTGTAGTGTCCTTTTCTAGTGGCTTGGTCTTGACTAGATTCTTGATGTAGAATCAGGTTGTGAGATTCAGTTACACAATGTGTATGCTATAATCACAACATGTAGTTTGTCGGTTTTTCACTTATTTT
This sequence comes from Viscum album, assembly GCA_963277665.1. Classification (NCBI taxonomy): domain Eukaryota; kingdom Viridiplantae; phylum Streptophyta; class Magnoliopsida; order Santalales; family Viscaceae; genus Viscum; species Viscum album. The sequence goes on along the minus strand of OY728127.1, from coordinate 1,508,943,144 downwards.
TCCTTTTCATTCTTGAAATCCTATGAACCCCTTATTCCAAAAAAATAGGCACATACCATGTGCATTATCACATTTTTTAATGAAATAAATTGATTAACGACAACAGATTGAGTATAAGGTGTGTGTTTATCATCCACCCCCCACTTGAAAAATTGGTTTTCCTCAAGCAGTATGTCAAAACTATGATTTCAAAAATGATAACGAATTTGTAAATAAAGAAATATTCATTATTTCAATGCAATTAAATTATGTGGAATCAGAGAAATATCAATTTCCATAGTCAATCCTATAGAGAATGTCAGTCATGCCTCCTTGTTTGGATTTGTCAAAAACATTTCCTCTCTTTAATTACAATTTCCAACTGTTCCTTATGTTATATGCATAATTTTAAATTACCTCATAATTTCACTAATTAAATAGGGTTAAAATGGTAGTATAGTTTTCCTCATACCCCGAGTACATGTTCCTAACCATATGATTTAACTAGTTATATCATCTCCACTATGTAAATACAAGTATAAAATCAATCATGGGGGCTTACACAATTTGGGTTCTGATGAATCTGCAATTGTGGGTAGGTAGAAAAATGTGAAAATCAGGCTAAAAAGGATGGAAAGCTCTATAGTACCTTGAAAAGGTATTTCCCAACATGTGTGATGTCATTTATCTTTCAGGCCTGTCAAAATGGTACTTTATCAGTTCGTCTTGGATCAATATGTATAAAAAGTAGGTAAATGAAAAATAATATGTTTCCTTTCATAATATTTTTAATCTATATTTTATTTTTTGAACGTTGGGCCTCTGATAGATCTCGTATCCATCAAATAACCACATATAATTCTTCAAGGGATTCATCGGTCTGGAAAATGGTGATTTTTGTCCATCATGGTATGTTACCCATATAAATTTTCAATCTTTATTTTCTTTTGGTGTCTTGGATAGTAACCTTATTCAAATGAAATATAAAAAATTGAATATGGATCAAAACAGTCTTATCAGGTGAGAGGAACCTACATGTCTAGAAGTAGAATCATCCCATGCTATCTAAATGCCTCCCCACACACATATTAAAAGGTATGCTTTAATCATGGTACAAGGATCATGGTACAAAGGGGAAAGGGTTTAAATAGATTCATTTTAATATGTCGTTAATGGAAACTATGATCTAAATAAAGGAAATATGTTCATTTGACATCAGGGAAGTGGCTATCAATGAGTTCCTCAATCATTCTAATTATATACATATTTAGTCATCACATGGATAAGATCATAGTGAATGTTATAGTACGTCTACATGCCCCATGTATATCTCATGAAATATTCCCATATATGAAAATGCAATCATAGGCTGAGATTCCTCACTGGTAATAGGAGTCAAAACCGATCTAGAAATCAAAAAATGGTGTCAACCTTATATAGTAGGTTAATTAATCCTTATTTTAATGTATGAATTTTAATTAATACATTAAACTAAGAAATCATTCCAAACAGTTCTATGATGGCATGAAACATGGTTCTTAACACTTTTCAAAATTTCTTTATCTTTAATTACAAGTACATAATTATTTCTAGGGTTAAAGTATTCTGGAATTTTTTTTAATGACTCTTAGACTAGTGAATATAATGAATACATTCAGTCTGTCATATGTGAAACATAAGAATCCTCCCCCCCCCAGACACACATAAGATGAGATAGTGTCCACACTTTTCATTAAAAACAATTGGGGGTGGATATTCATTTTGTGTGTGAAATGATTTTTAGATTCCATTTTGGTGGAATGAATCGAAATTAATGGGAATTGAGTTCCCCGTTTACAATGTGGTATTCCATTGGGATAATGGAAGAAATTTTAGCATGAAGTTGTACCTTGATGTTTTTAGAAAATGAAATTATTACAGAGGATATAAAAAATTAGTTCACAGGTAAAAGTAGATTGAATAGAATTGGAATGGAAAATAGTGAAACTGAGATACGAGTATTATTCAAATTGTGGATGATATATATAATTGTTTTAAAATTTTTATGAAATGAAAAATTCAGAACAGGTTAAGACACAATAATGATGACTCGATAAAATAATATATTGGAAAATGTGGAGATGGATGATCCTTGGGTGCCCACTATCTAAGTGACTTCATTTTCACATGATGCTTCTAGAGGTTGTGTCCTAGATTGTGCAAGGTAGATTGAGTGAGTTTTTCACATTCGTGGTAGTGACATGAACATGGAGGAGATGTGGTGATAATGGTGTCAAAGGTCACAGCAGCAACTAGTGCTATAGTGAGGGATGGCATGATTGATAACTCTATGTTCCAAGACATGTGGCGTCACATGACCATCGAGGATGACATAGGAGTTAGGTGAACTTTACATGCTACAGGATGAATGTGGAAACACAGGAATCAAAACATAATGTGATGTCAAAAGAAAATACATTTGTTATTTAAAAGTTCCCATAGAGCATACAAAAATGAAATTTGTCAATACATGGTCAATAACCGAACAAAAACAACAAGAAAGTGAATGAAAATCCCAAAAGATGGAAATAAATCAGATCAAGGGTCCTCGCCAAAGATCCATTTCAGTGTCAGTTCAATGGTATGTGTCTAGACTATCTTTCTTCTTATAGCAACGTCATCAGAAACCGGTGGTGGGGTGGTATGGACAATGTGGGATATTGAAACAGATGTTTCTAGATGGGCTATAGTGGGTAGCTTGGAGTACTTATCATTATGGGGGCCATGGATCTAGAAGGGGGGTCAATGAAAGGTACCTCTAGTGGTGTAGGCTCCATGGAAAATACCTTTCCCCATTGGGGATACTCTGCCTAACACTCCTGCTAGGAGGTGAGGTATGTAGAATCAGATGGGAGGTCTAGTGAGGTGGGTGGGGGTGTGGGAATGGTAGATGATGAAGGGTCAGCTATTGTGGGTGAGTGTGATGGGGTAAAATAAGAAGGCTCAATGAAGAGGATATGCAGATGAGTTATGATCTGGAAAAAATTCACCTAAAAACACTAAAGAAGACCACATTACTCTACGGAGGTAGGATGGGGGGTCGATGGGGTGGTTGCGGGGATAAAGGATGGTCTGGGTGGAGGTGGTCTAGTGGAGGTAAGTGGCATGGATGTTGGGATGGTGCTGCTACATCAGTTTCCTACTCATGAGGCATAGGAGATCGTCTGTATGGGGATGAGAAATAATGATTTCCCTCCTTGACCAGCATCCTTTGAAAGGGAAAAATATTTATCCACTTCACGAGCCTAGCGGAGGCGTGCATTAGAGAATCCATGAAGACTCAGTGATCGTGGGATATTTGGGTGAAGCATCAGATAAATATCTAAAATAAAAAACTCCTCGGTGTATATTCGAATCCATACCCCAAATTCAGAGAGATAAAACTATTGTGGGTGGACACTAATTTAGAAGCGGAGATTGTCGATGGCTATTTTGAATGTGGATAGAAACCCCAAAAATAAATATCAGAATGCCTCATCGCGAACATCTATAATGGCGTTGATGTAGAGAGTATCATGGAGGTCTATGACAACATCAACAATTTTTAGTTCAGAATGAGTCCTCATGTCCATGGTCTTGTTTGTATGCATGGGCTTGTCCAGTATCGTTTTTTAAAGGAAAAGATATAATAATGATCAAGGAAACCAGGATGTCAAAGCCAACCAGGGAACAAGTTCACCCAACAATGATCACCCCAAAATTTCCCAAAATTGGAAAAATGATGGGATTTTGAGTTCCCATATCTTTTGTTAAATGAAAATTGGAATGTGTTGAATCCATCAATCATGGACTAGATCTTCCTCATGATGAGGCCATACGGTTTGGAATCTTCATATTTTTTTGAGAGAGAATTCACCACTTCGAGGCAGTCAGATTCCACCAAAATCAAGGGCCATAATTTTGAACGGGAAAAAAGATGCCCCTGTAGTGTGGATGAGGCCTCTACCACCACAGGGCTCCATGATTTAGGCACTGCCCTACACTAAGCTTCCACAATCTGGAGAAAACTGTTATGAGCAATGATCCCAATATGGAGACTTGAATTAGTAGAGACATCAGTATCTGTATTAATCTTGAAGAAACCCTTAGGGGGGAGACCAAAAAGGAACCACATGTCGAGTGTCACCCATAGAATGTACATCATCACTTTTCTTCCAATAAATCATCCACTCCAAAGCTCTATCCACCCATAGGTGATCGAGGGTCACATTCATTTGGAAATTTCTTTCATTCCGTCGAGTCCAAACCAACCAACCAATTGTGCATATCTTCCCTACCACTCTCGGTTCCAGAGAAGACAACAATTTAGAAGGGTTTGGGACCAACCCCACTAAAAGATCAAAGAAAATACCAAAATCTGGACTCTATACCTTCCACACCCCTTCCATCCCCTTAGAGGAAATAATTTCATGCAACGGGGATTCCACATCATGGAGGCACTAAGGACAAGTGTCATCCTCCGCCAAATGTCACTGCACTAGGAAGTCATGAATTGGAAGAACCCATGAACATACCTTCCACCAAAAAAATTTCACCTTACGGGGAGAGTTGAGGGACCAGAGGCACATCCACCGATTATCGGTAAAGACATGGGCCAAACCATGAACCCTCATTTTGTAACCCATATGAATAGAATATCTTCCATGAGGTTCCCCAGTCTAGAAACTCTTGTCAATACCCATTCCTTGTGTGAGAGGGATACTCAGGTTGAGATGAAGATCCAACTCATTAAACCAGCAACAAAGCTTCTCCTGATCCCAGTCCTCAACTGAGTCATCAAGAAGATCACGTACCCTTGCAGCTTCGAATCTGGGAACAACCGATGGGGAAACCTTGGGATTTATGCCATCTTCCAGCCCTGGATCATTCCAAATTTTAATATTATTCACATCATCAATTCTCCACATGCAGCCCAAATCAATAATAGAATTTTCTCCCTAAATGCTCCTACACATGAAACTTGGTTGTGGACCCAGCTCTGAATACAAGAAATCAGAGCGAGTGAAGTATTTAGCTCACATCACCATTGAGAACATGGTATTTGTGTGGTAAAGAAGGCGACATACTTGCTTCGCCAAAATATCCTCGTTAAACCATTACATATTTCGGAAGATGAGGCCGCCACATAATTTTGAAACACACAGCTTCTCCCAATAAATCCAATGGGAGTTATGTTTGCCCTCATGGGAGCCCCAATGAAAAGTGGCCTACTAGGAGTGGATTCGATCAACGAGAGTTTTTGGGAATTTAAACAGTGACATTAAAAAAGAAGGAATTGCTTGGGCCACTGACTTCACGAGTACTTCTTATCCTACCTTTGAAATCTTCCTAATAGACCATAGACAAATCAGATTATCCCCCCTATCCACAATCGCACCGTAAACATGTTTCATCGACATACCCACCAAGGTCAGGAGGACAAGGTACTTAGGATGCATATCAACCAGCTATAACCCACACATTCACTGCAAATAATCTCTCTTATCATGTGCGACACCTTTACTGAATGATAACTCTGCTTCTGAAGCATTAAGACATTACCTAGAGGCCTTTTGTACATATTGATGATATTCATCATGGCACTTCATTCTTGCGGTGTAGCATGCGCAAAAAGGAGGCTCTCATCTGCAAAGAAGAGATGAGAGATAGGCGGCCATTTCTACACACTGTGGAACCATGGATAACACCTTGATCTGAAACCTTTAGGATGAGATGAGAAAAGACATATACCACCAGAATAAAGAGGTATGAGGACAAGGGGTCCCCTTCTCTCAAGACTCTTTTTGGTTTAAAGCTCGCTGAAGGGACCACATTAATATTAATTCTATAAGAGACAGACGTGACACAATTCATGACATTAGAGATCCATTTCATCTTAAATCCCAACCTAGATAGAACAATATCAATAAAAGGCCATTAAATGTCTTTATAAGCATACATCATATCAGGTTTCATTGCCATGGTGCCACTCTTGGACGTGGAGCGAGTTTTAATAGAGTGGAATAGTTCGAAGGCAATGGAAGCATTGTCAATAATGGATCTCTTTGGAACTAAAGAACTTTGGTTATCTAAGACAAGCAGTGGGAGAAAATCCCTATGTCAGGCCACCATGATTTTGGAGAAAATTTTATAAATAACATTACACAGGATGATTGGCCGAAACATCGATATTTTATTAGAGCCTTGGGATTTTAGGATAAGAGTAATAAGAGTTTCATTTAGGGATTCAAGAGAGGCTCTCCCAGCCCACACCTCCTTTATTAGGGCCAACAAATCATGCCCCAAAATATACCAAAAGTGTTTAAAGAACAGAGCATGAAACCCATCTGGTCCTGATGCCTTGATAGAGTGAATACGATGCAGGTCCCCAAGCACTTCCTCCTTAGACAAATCTCTTTCTAGGTACTTATTCATGTCTTCTGTAAAAAAATTTGGGATGCTTCCAATCAGGCATGCGGGATTGAAAATAATTAATGCTGAATATGGGTTGCTAAAAAAGTTTAGGATAAAGGATTGAATGTCATTTATGTCAGGCGAGACTCTTCCAGTGGGGTCATCCAGATGCGCAATATGATTCTTCCTTCTCCTCATAGACGCACATTCTTGAAAAAAGTTGGTGTTCTGATCACTATCTCTGATATGGGACTCTTATGCCCGAAGGTACCAAACACTCTTTTTCTCCCTTAGATCTGCATTATGTTTCTTTTCTGAAATGGATATGTTTATAAGGACAGAGTCACACAAAGGATAATAGTGTAGTCGCTAGAATTTATTCTCTGCCTCCTTAATACGACGGTCAAATTTACCAAACCTAGACAAGCTATACTTCTTAAGGCAAGACGCAACAATGCAGAAGTTGATCATGATTCACAGATTTGATCCATCCCAAGATGATTGATCCACCATTTCAAAATCACTCTCTTGGAGCCACATAATTTTAATGAGAAAGGTTCGCTCAGGTCCCCTCTGTTGTCCTTGTGATACTGTTGACAAAATTATTGGCCAGTGGTCAGAGGAGATGGGGAGAAAGTGTAAGATAGAGAAGGCATGGAAAAGAGAGGTCCACATATCATTACCAACAGATCTGTCTAACCTTTCCACCATCTGGTTCTCCATTAACCTACCTCGATGCCAGGTAAACGACGAGCCCAAATAGATGAGGTCATGTGGAGAGTTCGACACAAGAGACATCCAAAAATCGTTCATCGGTGTACCACTCCTCACACGTCCCCCTTCTTTTTACTAGGGCGACAGAGCCCCATAAAAATCCCCCCCCCCCACCATCAGAAGTGGGCCAGTGAGGGAGTATCACAGCCACCTCAAAAGGGCCCATGATCTGTGTTTATCCCACCCTCACGGCCACCCGTAGAACCCATCAAATGACGAAGAAGGAGCTCCTGGTTCAGAAACCATCACAACAATGTGATTACATGTGTAATTAGTGATCTTGACCCGAAGTTCCTCCTTCCACAAGAGAAAGACACCATATGAGTGTCCCTATCATCCAATTGGAAAGATGTTTTTGAACCCAATCTTCCATCCCATAAGGCCAATATCCGTGCTACCCAACATAGTTTCAGATACAAAAAAACAATGTTGTGGAGAAATTTGGAACTCCAGTGATGGAGAATGTGAACCGTTCAGGGATTTCGAAGCCTCCAACAGTTCCAGCATAAAATTTTCATTGCCCTAGGCGGTGCAGGGACACTCCTACTGCTGCCTATGAAACATCGACTACCCGACCGTTGTCTTCCACTTTCCACCTCTTTGGCAGGCTCTAAGTCATCCACGATGCCTCCAAGAGTCGTTTATGGTCCCTAGTATGTGTAATGGGGGGATCCATACCCCTATCCTCACTAATTATTCTTTTCCACGTCTGATGTCGTAAAGTATCTGTCAATGTGATCCCAGTCATGTCATCTATATCCTGAGGGGTAGCACTGGGAGTAACATCATCTGAACTGGACACTGGATCTAGTGGGTCATTACATAGTTGTTGTACCCCTGATCCTGGATCTAGAGGTTCCATTTATTTTGGCTATATCTTAGAAGATGGGGGTGAAATGGCCTATAAAATAGATGTGGTCTGGCTTGGGGGGTAGTCGGCCCCTTCCCCTAACTCAAGTGTTTTTCCCTCGGCTTGACCAGGATCCATGGCTAGCCCAAGTTCCTTCCTTCCACCCGTTGATCCACCTGACTGTCAGCAACAATATTTGGTGGCCCAAGCATGATTATATTAATATGAATTGGTTCAAACCACTTAATAAGAGCCTTTTCTAGTTTTTCCTGGTTTTTTGTTAATCAACATCAGAAATTAAAGCCGTCCCAAAGGTTTTTGCACAGAGCTAGGCTCTGTATTGAAAAGTATCATTTTCCTGTCCATCCTCCTTCTTCTCCTCACATGACTTTTCTAAGTGTCCGAGGAACACACAAAAGAATAAAAAATGGAGCTTTTCAAACTCAAACGAAATCCAGATGTCATAGTCCTCAATTTTCAAAAACATGCCCCTCATAAGAGGATGTGCAAGATCTATCAAAGATCTGATTCACACAAATGGTCCCCAGTGAATTGGATCAGATCGGTCCCTGTCCAGTAATGAACAGATGCGTCCTCCAACCTCACATATAACATGTTCATTCATACCATGAAAGGGGATTCCTATAATTCAAATCTAGAAAGGTGAGCAATATAGAATAACGGACTGAAAATTTTTTCTCCTTTAAGGTCCTCCATGGAATTGATTTGGTTGTCAAAGGACCATGGTCGACCTTTGAGGAGTTTTAATTTATCTCCTTCTTTAAATAATTCAAAGACCAGGGTTCCTGCATCAACTTCTCTTATATCAACATCGTCCTCCAATCACCAAATATTTTTCATAGTATTTTTCAGTACTCCCTGATTGAAGGACCTTTTTGCAAGAAATTTTCCAACAATATGAAAGGAAAACCACACTGATAGAAACACATCTTCACTCTTCTGTGTAGAAATTACTGATTTTTCATTACCAGTTATGTGGAGGTTCCTCCAGCGATTCATTAGGTCTGGCTCCATTAAACTGAAAATGATAACTTCTCTCGTCACCACAAACCCCTTCGTCCATGTCTGTGTTGTCACACTTCTCTGCGGGCTCCCCTCAAGTGTCACTATTCTCTGAGTTGTCGTACGCCTATACCTTCACATACAAGCGCCTTTGTGGACCCACGCCAGAATGAAAACCTCCTTCGGATCGCAAACCAACACCTTTAGCGAACCAACGCCAAGTCGTGAACCAACATAACACACACCGTGCTCCCACCCAAAACTCCTCCCAAGACATAAAATCCCACTCCCATCATGGATCAAACCCACCACAGTCCAATAAAATGGGGGCCACAAGAAACAAGCTCCAGTTATCTGCAGCCCGCCCCCATCCGCAAACCACGCCCGGAGCTGCTGCGCACCGCAACCTCCACTCACCTTTCATGGTTTTTTCATCACAATCACACCGTGCGCAACCCTTCCTTTGTGCTCACACCATGAACGACTCTTCCATCATGATCCCACCCTGCACGATCATAGTCTTTTTGTGTACAAAATTCACCTACGCAAACCAAGAGAACCCCCAAGCGTGAATTGAAATAAGCTCCCCGTGCAAACAGAAATCCCTAAGCAAAAAAATGTCCCCCCATGAAAATTACACACCACTACACAACCCAAAAATCCCTTCACGAGAAACACACCCCTGCACGACCAAAAATCCCCATTCACGAACACAACTCTGTTGGCGTTCAGCCCACACATGGGTGTTTCCATTATTTTAGATATGGTGTATCTTTTAGATTTGAAGATATATTTTCTTGGAAATTCAAAATTCTTCCACTGTGTATCTACCAGCATGAGATTTATGTAATATCTCATGATATCTTTTTCAGATATTTTTAGATTTCCTTTTAAATCAAGATATGTTTTATATGGGAGCCTATTAAAGGGGAAGCAGTGAATCAAGGAAGTGACGAATTTGTTGGTGCGTGAAAACCCAAGGAGAGCAGATACTTGGGTAATTGTTTTCTAGGGCGTGGGCAGCAGCGAGCAGCGGAAAATAAGGTTGTGCAACGAGGTGCTGAAACGACACCGCACATTTGATTTTGATCTCTGAAGGGTGACGTATTGTCAAGGACTATTATCAGAGAGGCGATGAAGGTATTTCAGGGTGTGGTTTTTTGCATAGGTTTTTATGCTGTATTTGCGATTCAAGTTTCAGGTTTAACTTGGATTTTTGTACTCTCTGATTCATATTAGATTTTTCTCGGAGTTTCCCTGTGGTTTATAATCCTTTTAAATGAGGGGTTTTCCACGTTAAAACTTGTGTCCACATTTTTTATTCTTCTATTTGGTTTGGCGCTTCGTTTACATTGGTGATTCTCACAAATTTTTGTTGTCACAATTGGGTTTATATTTGAAACCAATCTGTTTCCGACCCATCATCTGGTATTAAAGGAGGTTATTCGTGTATTCTTACTGATTAATATGGGGGATTCACGTCGTGGTATTTCTGCTCACTTTGAACAGTTCAATGGGAAAAATGATTTAACACATTGGTAGAAAGGAGTTAAAAATATTTTGGTCCGTGAGAAGACAGCGAAGGTGTCGAAGAAAAAATCCTAGAAGCCGGAGACGATGAGTGATGTTGATTGGAAGGGTATGCGAGAGTTAGCGACAAGCATGATTCAGATGTATTTGTGTGATAATACACTGTAGGAAGTGATGAATCTGATAGATCCAGAGGAGATCTGGGCAAAGCTTGAAAGCAGGTATAAATCAAAATCCCTCACAAATCGTTTATATTTGATGAAACGGTTGTATTGTTTGCGAATGCCAGAGAGTGGAGAATTAGGTAACCATCTGGACGAGTTCCCCAAACTTCTTACGGAGATATCCTTGGTGGCGATCAAGATTGATGATAAAGGTAATGTGGTACCTATTGAAATGGAAGTAGAAGACAAGGCTTTGCTTCTGTTGGGTTCGTTGCCTGATTCATATGATAATATAGTCACCACACTGTTGTTCAGGAAGGATACACTGAAGTTGGATGATGTGATTTCATCATTGTTGATGAACGAGACTCGATGAAATACCAATGATGGTGAATCTTCTGGTTATGGTGGTACTCTCACTATGGTAGATGGACGCGGTAGTCAGAGAGGTCGGTCAAAGATAAGAAGAAAGGTCAAGTGCTACTTTTTCAACAAGGAGGGTCATGTGCAGTGAAGCTGCTATGAATTGAAAAATCATAAGAAGGAAAAGAAGGCGCACGACACTGACTCTAAGGATACCGCCTTATGTCATGTTCAGGTTGAGGGTGATTTACATTCAGTTGACTTTGATTGTTGCATGTCATATTTGTACACCGAATGGGTGGTTGATTCAGCAGCATCATACCATATTTCACCAAAGAAGGGACTATTTTCTTCATATGAAGAAGGTGACTTTGATAGATTGATGATGGGAAATGGATATTCTACTGATTTCATTGGTGTTGGTGATATTTTTATCACTATGAATGCAGGCTATACACTGACATTGAAGGATGTGAGACATGTGCAAGGTATTCACCATAATTTGTTATCTGCTAGATCTCTTGATAATGATTGATTCAGGAGTTCTTTTAGCAGTGGAAGATGGGATTTTTCCAGAGTCTCGATAGTTTATGTGTGAGGAAAAATGGATGACATGCTTTTCAGGACAGATGTAAAGCCATGCGGTGATGTGACGAATCCAGTTGCGAAGAGAACTTCGTCAGATTTGTGGTAGTGGCGATCGCCGTGCATGAGTCGAAGACCTTCGACTAAGTTGAAGAAGGTTTCGAAGCCAAAGCATGTCATGGTAGGTGTATCAGATCTTACACCTAATTATTTTTCTTCAGAGAGAGCCACTATTGAAGAAAAAATGGAAATCAAAGATCGAGGTGATGCGTTGAGTGTTTTTGACTGCTCGAAGGATGTTGAGTAGAGGGAGAAAGTAATTCCAGCAGGTGCTCAAGATTAAGTGGCGATCATAGTTATGAGGGAGCCAGATATTGTTGATTCTGGTATTAGCAGTGCAGACATAAGTATGAAGAAGACATCAGCATTTGGATTTCTTTTGTAGGGGGAGCTTTCAAGTTTCTATCAGAGATGAAAAAGAGGTATGTCATATTTTTTGGCAGAGGATGGTAGTTGGTGCGATACCAACCAATTTTATTTCCAACTGAGTTTGTTGGATGAGATCTCCTTATTCGATGGGCTGAAGGGGGAGATTTTTTTGGGTTCATCCTACACATGGGTGTTTCTATTATTTTAGATATGATGTATATTTTAGATTTGAAGATATATTTTTTTTGGAAATTCCAGATTCTTCCACAGTGTATCTGCCAGCATGAGATTCAGATAATATCTCATGATATCTTTTTGAGATATTTTCAGATTTCCTTTTCAATCAAGATATGTGGCATATGGGAGCCTATTAAAGTAGATACAACAAATCAAGGAAGTGACGAATTTGGTGGTGCGTGAAAACCCAAGGAGAGAAGATACTAGGGTAACTGTTTTCTAGGGCGTGGGCAGTAGCGAGCAGTGGCAAATTAGGTTGTGCAACGAGGTGCTGCAATGATGTCGGAAGTTCGATTTTGATCTCTGAAGGGTGACGTATTGTCACAAACTATTATCAGAGAGGCGACGAAGGCATATCAGGGTGTGGTTTTTCGCATAGGTTTTTATGCTGTATTTGTGATTCACATTTCGGGTTTAACTTGGATTTTTGTACTCTATGATTCATAGTGGATTTTTCTCAGAGTTTCCCCATGGTTTTTAATCCTTCGAAGGGAGGGTTTTTCATCGTTAAAATTTGTGTCCACATTTGTTATTCTTCTTTTTGGTTTGGCGCTTTGTTTACATTGGAGATTATCACAAATTTTTTTGTCACAATTTGGTTTATATTTGAAACCAATCTGTTTCCGACCCAACAAACTCCCCAGCCAAACTGAAAACTCCTTCGCGAACACACACTTCACGAGAACTCCTTCGCGGATCTGCCCTTCAAAAACCAGCCATTCACGATCCATACCTTTGTGAACAGTACCTTTTTGAACACTCCATGTGATCAAACCCACACTGAAGGGTCATAGCACCCGTAGGAAACCAGAAACACTACTCAAACATGATGGGCCATAAATGTCAAAGAACCAGCTCCAAAAAACCCTAAACAAAGCCCAGATCTACAGTAAAAGGAGACCGAAATCAATGAAACCTCAGTTCGAGAGGGGGAACCAGATGCCAGAACATAAGGAAGGAAAAACTGGAAGAGTCAACATATTCAGAAACCCGCAGCTAGTGATGATATGCGGAATCGTCACCTGGTGTAGATCACGTAATCCATGTTGAAACTGCTATGAGAACAACACGAAACCAAAAACCCTTCATCCCTATAGGGAGAGAAACTATCTAGAGAGAGAGACAATAATCGAATATCTGTAAATGATTAAACCTGTGCCCCAGTTTGGAAAAACCTATGACAGGGTTCAGCAAACAGTCATGGTCACCAGAAGTGGTGGTAGTGGTGTCAAACTGTGCCTGGGGAGCTGGGGTTGCATGTACAATGGAGGGTTCTTGTGGTGCGTTTGTGGTGGTATGAAGACACTTGTTGGAAATCCATTCATTGGATGTGGATGATGAGGAGGTAGAAGTGGAGGAGGTGGTGTATGGTGGGTTCTTGGTGCATGCCATGGTAGCGGGTATGTGGTGTAGTAAGAAATATATGGGAGAGGGGAGATTCATCGCTAGGGAAGATGGTAATAGCTAGGATCATTGAGGGTCCAAGAGGAGGGTTGGTGTGAGGTTTTGAAAGAGGAGGGGGTGTAGTGATATAGATGAGTGAAATGGGACAACGGGTCGGGGAGGACGAGGGGTTTGTCTGTTAAGTCAATTTTAGTCATGACTACTCATGTCACGACCTACAGTTTTTAAAAAACAACCCACAAATCTACAGGATGCGTACAGATGTGTCACGTTGTGTATGTGGATAAAATGGACTTTTACGGAAAAAAAGATTCATGACATGTACCCTAGGTACGTGAAATATACAAATAAGTGATTTCGATAATTTTTTGGATCCTTCCTCATCTCACAATACGTTACTCAAGAAACTGTTGGATGACTATACTAATATAACTTATCTAAAAATATTACCACCTTAGGTTGCCTCCCAATCAACTCTTCCATTAATGTAAGGATCATAACACTTTTAATAATTAGTTTAACATGAAGCTCATAACACAGCCGTCATAGAATGGATCTTGAATGGCCTGTAATCATTGAACATTGTCTTTGAATTGAGGTTCTCCATCTCATTGAATTTAAATTTTCTCATAAGGTAAAACGTGGATGACAATAAAAGGACCAAACCCGCATGAATTCAACATTCATGGGAATAATTTAAATTTTTAGTTAAATTGAAAAAATGTGTTCCCAAGGGTGATATTACGTCGTACAATTCATTGTTCATGAAATTTTTTCGGTTTTCATTGTAAATCCTTGTGTTTTCATATGAAAATTTCCTTATTTAATTTAATTCATTCAATTGCAATAACTATTCCTCTGCAATATTATCTAGGTTGGGATTAATTTTCATAATTTCCCAAAATGAATGAATATCCAATTCCATAGTTAGATGAGATGGTTTACCGTAATTCATTCTAAATTGGGTGGTGTTCATTATTGTTTTGTACATAGTTTGATATACCCATAACACTCTCCAGTATCAGGTTCCAGTCACTTCTTATTGTGTTGAAAATATTTTCTAAAATTTCTTTCACCACCCTATTTGACAATTCAAATTTTCCACTTGTTTGTGGGTGATATGGAGTTTTGGTGTAATAGAGAATGCCAAATTTTTCAAGAATTTTGCACACCAACTGATTTGAGAAATGTGTTCCTTGATCAGTAATGGGTAACCACAGATTTCCAAATCAAGTGAACAAATTCGTTTACAAAACAATCATGATGAAATTTTAGATTTCATGTGTTGTGTCATTGGCTTCAACCCATTTGGAATCATATTCAACTACCAATATAATTTAATTCCTACCATATAATGTTGGGAAGGGTCACATAAAATCAGTTCCCCATACATCAAAAACATTGACCATCAGAATGGAGTTTTGTGGAATTTCATTTCATTTGTTGATATTTTTGGTTCACTGACATTTTTCGTATTTATGATAGAATCTCTTTGCATCATGATGTAGTGAGGGAAAAACCGCTTTATAGGATATTTTCTACTGTGCTTTATGTTCCATGATGGAATCCTATTAGGGGTATGTTGTAACTTTCGACCACATTTTTAATTTATACCTCTTGGATGCATCATCATAATAGGAAGTTTGCACAATTTTTAAGAAGAAACAGTTTTTCCCAATATTAGTGTTAGGCATCGAAACGAATCTTTTTGTGTTGCATAAAGGAGAGTTCATGATGGAGATAACATGTGGCATGATAGTCGGACATATCAAAAATAAATATATGGGTTATGAAACTAAAAATATCTCACCTTGAAAATATACTTCAATACCAGTCTCAATTTCTACATTAAAGATTATTAGCGGTAACCTTGAGAGGTGGTCCACAATGACATTTTATATTCCTTTGGTGTCCCTGATTTCAATATCAAATTCTTGTAGAAAAATAATCCAACATATCAATCTTGGTTTTTCATCTTTCCTTCTCATCAGTATCGAAGGGCGAAATGATCTATATGGAGAATGAATTTGGATAGAATGAATTACAAATGGAATTTATCAAAGGAATATATGATGGGTATGATCTCCTTCTCCATAGTGTTATGATTTATCTAGGATTCAATCAATGTGTGGCTAGCATTATGGATTTGTGGTAAGGTGGTGTATATATGTTTTCTGAGCATAGATCCTACATCATGTTAACTGGCATCACAGATAAGGGAATTTTTTTTCCAAGTTTTGTGCATTAATATCCATATATGCAATCGGACTATGTTTCAGTGTTTCAAAATCTGGTCGTCAAACCACATTTAATACTAAATGAATGTACTTTTACAAAAAGTGCATCAATGGATGTGTGACTTCAGCAAACCCGTCTAAGAAGCATCTATGTTATCCAGTATCCCCATAGAAACTTATGACCTCTTTTACGGTTGATGGTTCTTACACATTTAGGATGACCTTGATCTATGTGAGATCAACCTCAATGACTTATTTAGAGATTTCTTTTCTAAACACAATTCCTACTTGCTCTATGATGTGACATTTCTTCCCATTCAGAAATATGAATTTCTACTCAAAGCATTGTAGAAACCATCTAGATTTCTTAGAGTTACATCAAATGATATCCCATGGACAAAGAAATTTTCCATGACTATTTCAAGAATTTATTCAGTCATATCAGGAAAAATGTGTGTCATGCATCTTTGGAACAATTCTAAAAGATAGTTGTTTTAAAGTGGATATATGTTTCACTGTTATTATAATAGTAATTGTTGAAATTAAATAATGAATAGGTGTATGGAATTATATAACATTAAGAGTTCAATTTGAAAATAAGATGTCTTTTTGGTCATTATCTCTATATTAGTGATTAACATTATTATAGAGTGTATTTATTATTCAAATATATTAAATATTTACATTCCGCCTTAGATTCATTTCAACCTTTCATAGAATCATAAAAAGGTTACTAATTATTATCGACATTATAGTTTGGAAATTTAGTTACATTGAATGTTGATATTAATGATTCATATAATAATTTATTGGGAATGAATCTATTAATATTTATATTGAATGAAGAGAAAAATATATATGATGTAGATCAATATGGCCAAATATAATAAAAAATAAAAAATAATTGTCATTATGAAAGGTGTTATCATTTAATAAGGAAGAGTAAAATGAATTGTTTGTTTGTTTTCATAAAAAAATATGTAATGTCGTGGAAATTTCCAGAATTTTTTTTAGGAAATTATTCTGTGATCACATGCTCTGATGACACATGATTTCGAGACCGGGAGATCCCATAATATAATTTTGAACATTTTTTTGTTACATTTAGTAAATGCGTGAGTGGGTTTCTCTAACATTGGAATTGGTTTTAAGATCGAAAATATAGGGACACCATTGAACTTGAAATGCTGGGATTTTCTTATAATGTACATATCGTTGTCTGGTAAGGGACGAACATAAAATATTATTTTTTGACATTTTAAAAAATATTAAAATAAATTTGAATCATTATTTTATTTCTTTTGTCTTTCAACGAGTGAAAAAAAACAAGATGATGTGGGGCAGTGACACGGTGGCACTGCGGTGCAGAGATGAGGTAGCAACGTGGCCCATTAATGAGGCTCATTAATGGAATGTACCATGGTGTGTAACATTACAATAAAGGAAGAGTGACAATGATTCTTTTTTATAAATGAAATACTGTAATAATGCAATGTCGTAAAGTAATTGAATCATAGTGAAATGTTATCCATTTTATTGTCTAGTGCATTGGTGGAAGGATAATTAAGCATGTAGGATTCTCAGACAAAACACAGGAGAATCTCCTCTCCAATGAAGAATGATGAATGCCAGAGAAACTTCACCGACATTGACAAACCTCAAAGAACGGATCCAGAACTAATGGCGTTTACACCTTGATATCTCTAGGATGAACTCTACGACATCGAATGTCAGTGATATCGTGGTATTATTTTTAATTCAAATTTCATCACTGCTCTTCTTTTCCTAGAAATGATGAACATAGAACAACCCACAAAAAGATTAGCCTAGATTAATTCGTTTATATGGGAGGGTTAATTTTAATTGGAATTTATTATCTTGGATTCAAACAATGTTGTAAATGATTGAACATTAATCCCCAAACCTCCAACTTGATTAAAACCTCTAACACAGAGGGTCCTGAACGACATGAACAAAGCCTCACCACCTAAACATTTTAATTATTTGTAGCCTCATTATATATGTGGTTGAAATTCAATAATGAGGCCACATTAGGGGTGGAAGGTACTCAAGGGGATAGTAGGCGCAAATGGGTCAGAGAACGAATGACTAAAACAACTATGATGACCGTAGAAGGGATTGTCGGCACACAGTTAGGGGTTCTTGGTGGTTTCCACATGCATATGATATCAGCACACCACGACAGTAGAATGTTTTACCAATAGGATGTAGTGGACAGAGGGTCTTGGAATCCATGAGGAGACACAGTGGATGCCGAGCACCGCGTGAAGAGGGTGGCATGGGTCTGGGCCACCTGAATATGCTAGATGAGCCTCGGTCCATGTATCGTAGATAAAGGACGAGGCCCCATGGTAAATCTCAGGGTCGAGGAGACCAATCACGGCCGGTTCCCACATCCCATCCAGGCAGCGTACCACATGTCGACCCTTGGAAAATAAGGCTAGGGATGGCGGGTCATTCCCCCAACCTAGAGGTCTGAACCCACGACCCATTTGGCCGAAACCGTGCCAGCGGTACAGAACCCCACATAGAAGGCTGCACCCACATCGATAGGCCAGACACATGTCCTTTAGGTATAGTCAGAGTAGACAGGTTCGTCGGGTGACCCAGTGGGTTGGACCCTCTACCAAACCAGCCCTGGTCCAACGAGGCATATTGTGCTTGGCAAACTAGCCAGGCCAGACCAAACCAACTCCAACCAGATCCAAGTTATGTCAAGTCCATCTAATTAATCTTGTGTATGCGAGACCCCCCGAGTCAGTTAGTTTGGGTTGTTCTAACCGGGTTGAACCAGGGCTTTTCACAAATGGTCCCTTATTTACTAAAATTCACATATCATGAAAACTGCATGTTCGATTTGATGAGAAGTTTGTAATGTTGGGATAGTCTTGATTATGAGGATCTTCTGGAATACTTCATCGTGACATTAATGGACATAAATATGTGAAAAAATGGATTGTGGATGGTTCTCTCAATTGTGCCACGTACGGAACCATGGGGTTGGAGGACACCTAAAGACTGATCAACAACGACCTAGTGGGAAGCATATCTCTATAACCTGGTAGGCCCACAATGTGGATCAGCTCTGTGTTACCCCTTAGACTCAAATTATTCTACAGAAGGAGTACCTCAGTATGGGATAGGTGGGTAGAATCTCTATGTGACATGGCAGACCCATGGTGGTTAGAGTCTTAGTTTGATCTTCCATATCCACGTTACTAATCAGGGATGAATATCGTAGCAATCTACGGTTAGTGGGAAGTGGCTTTGTGTGACCTGGATGGCCCACTATAGTCGATAGAGGAGGATTTCTCCAACAGCAAATAATTTCGATGAAATGAATGATGATTCTACAATCTCTATCATAGAATATACCCGGTGTGAGTAGTGTCTTTTACTTTGTAGCATGTGTTTTCAATCTTTCATGGTGGCATTACGTTTGGGTTACTTTTCCATGATGGTTTATTATTTCCTAGATTACTAAGAGACTGTCAGTGGTCTTTGGGTCCATACTAAGTATTGTTATACTCACCCCTGCATGGGCTTCGCCCAAGCATGTAGTTTCCAGTGTAGACAATTGACATTTCAAAATAGTTTCTTAGGGGGATGGTACTAATGAATGCTACAAAGGAGGACTTGGTGGCCTAAGACATGGTGGGGCCTAGTTGGACTAGGCGGGAAGGACATACTACTTCAGATTCCACTAGCTTCACTACTCTCACAATCATTTGGCAGTATTCCGTTGATGGCCATCAGAGTTTCTTTTTGTACATTGTCTTTTTCAGTTAAATTTTGGGTTTGTATCAGGCCCCACTTACATTCACTTGTACTTGAACCTATCTTATTATTAGTGGTATAATTATTTCCCCCTTTCAGTGTGTTGGGATGTGGATAGGTGTGTGTGTACATGTTTAAATGAAATTCCTTCTCTATTTGGGATTTTTTTCTGGTACTAGTCACCAGCCCCTGGCCTATGGAATGAGGGCATGGGGTAGGCACAACATGGGCCCCATGGGACGGGTCGTGACAAAGTGGTATTAGTGGGTGGTCAGTTCGCCCTCAAATTCCAAGAGTATATGTTTTGTTTTGATGAAATAGTGTTAACTATTGTGGGTCCAACATTCAGATTCGGGGAGTCTAGTAATGGTTCGATGGCTGACATACCTATACACCGAGACATTGAATTGTGCTTTTCATCTCAATACATGAAAACACTTGTTACATAAGTGTCTCCTTATTTATAATATGAGTAATCTCACTAGGTATTTCCTTTTGATCGTGGTACATCTTGATCTATTTGAGGATTCCTCCAGATTGATGACCACCTAGGATACCGATACAAGGTTGTAAGGAACACGTGTCTAACGATGTGGCATATGTTCATGGACCACTTCTAGAGATGATCCCACCAGGTGGTGCACCAGTTCTAACACCACCCAATGGTTAGTTTCTACTATCGTGGGTTCCCTAAGAGCATGTTTGTAGACTCAGTTCCTGGCATGAGTTCCATGACAATTCCCCCTGGTTAAGGGGAGAGACATAAACACATGTCGATGAGTACTGCCAAAAGGTTGTGATGTGGGTCTTCTGGTTTCTGAGGAAACTGCATTTCCATGTGGAGATCATGGATCCAATCCTTCTATATGGATTAGTAGGTAGATAGTGGATATTGACCACCTAGACACATTATGGGGTGACCCTGGCCTAGTCAGACATCGAGCGGATTATTTAGGAGGTGTTTCCTTGCGACATTGTTCTCTATGCATATTCAAGAGACTCTTCTACATCAGTAGAGAAGCGGGATGGTAGATGAGTACTCAATGAGGATTAATGATCTATCTCGGTACTTCACAAACATGGTGTGAGTCCCTTTATTCAGGGCTCCATCCTTTGATCATGGACATATGTAGGAGACCATGGGCTCATTGTTGTCTCACAGCATCCTTACACAGGTCGGGGTGATGGGGAGGGCCCTTCTTATGGAAAACCTTTTGGTGGAGTGTGCACTGACATATAAAGAAACCCAAAGACCCAAAGTGTCGGAGTCATCAGTAGGTATCAGAGAGCAGACCCATGGGACCAAGAGTGCATGGTCTTTCCGAGGCTAAGACCATGGCTTGGGTCAGTAGTGAGGGGCTAGTAGTATAGGGGGATCCAGGTGGGAGCCAGGTTGTGCATCACATGGGGAAAATAGGAACACATGGCACACGACTACATAACCTACCATATAGATGACCAATAGATAGTCGAGAGACCGCTGAGGCAAATGTAGTGGTTTGAGTGAGCAGGTTGATAGAGAGGCAGACACAGAAGGGGAGTTAGTCATGCGGCAGGGTTTGGTGACATTTTGCGGCACCACAACCACCAACCCTAGGTCCCCCCCCCCCTCGAACTTAGGGATCCGACGAGTAAGAACGAGAATCTCTCCATGAAGTAGAGGCTTATGACCATGGATCTCCAAAGATGATTTGGGGTAGGATATGTGTCTTCTACACCCTATCTTTTGTTCTTATAGACAATGGATCTAGTCACACATTTCTGGACTTGAATTTCGTTCGGTGCTCAGAGATTCTGGTGGAGCCATTGGTTCAATCCTTATGGCTAGAGACCCTTACAGGGGATGATTAGACTATTAAACACTTGTTCCGGTAGTGTGATATTACAGAAGGAGGTGAGAGATTCGGCTAGGATATCTAAGTAGACTCATCGAGGCCTTATGGTATTATATTTGTTATGGACAGGTTATCCACAACCATTGCTTAGATCGATTATTTTAGGAATACAGTGTGGTGTGTCCATGGAGATAGGGCTATGTTTTAATTCACCATTGGGAAGGATACCTTGGATGTGTAGGATATACATCCTTAGAGGGGGGGTACAAGAAGTCACTCACATGTTGTCTAGAGTCACTGTTAGTATAATGGATGGTAGGAGATTAAGATTTCATATAGTGGTGGATGAGTATGGGGATATTCAGTGACTATATTTCCATAGAGAGGAAGACTTTCTCAATGACTTTTATCCTGATATGACAATGTTATCCATACTGAAATATCATAGGGATCCCGTGGTGATTTGTGGGCTAAGGGTACAATAAAATGACTTGAAGGATATGGGGTCCATAAGGTCTAGAGTTTCACCATGGGCATACGCTGTGCTTTTTCCCTGGATGGAAGATGGGAGTTTGAGGTCGTGTGTGGAATTCCGGTGCTTGAACCCAGTGTCCCGGAAGAACATGTTTCCACTATCGAAAATTGGTGACCACTTTGACCAGCTTAGGTGAGAAAAGGGGTTCCCAATGATAGATCCCAGGTCAGGCTATCACCAGCTTTGGGTATGACATGAGGATGTACCGATGATAGACTTCAGGTGTGGGTACGACCACTATGAGTACCTGTAGATGCCATTCGGTATGTCAAACGTCCCAACTATGCTTATGGGTCTAATGAAAATTATCATCTAGCCTAACCATGTCTGGTTCGTTATGGTCTTTATTGATGAAATAATGGTGTGCTCAGCATTGGAGGAGGAACACACTACACACCTATGGATACTCTTGGATATAGTTTGATAGCACTTGCATTATGGTATGCTCTTGAAGTGATAGTTATGAATTTAGGAGGTCCACTTTGTAGGACACATCCTGTCAGTGGATGGAGTTGTTGTAGATCCAGTGAAGATAGAGGTAGTTCATTCTTGGAAGCCACATTGGAGCATGACAGAGGTACATAGATTCATGGTATTGGTTGGTTATTATCAGAGGACCATACCCGAATTTTCTAGAGTATCAATGCACTTACAGCCTTGAAAAGGAAGAGATATCGCATTGTGTGGACGGAGAAATGTCACCTGGGTTTCCAGGAGTTGAGGAGGAGACAGAAAAGTGCCTCCATCGACAGACTACCAAAGGATTTCATTGGGTATGTTGTTTATTACGACACATGGGGGACCATACTGGGCTGTGTACTTCTACGTGACCAATAAATGATCATCTATAGCTCATGAAAGTTAAGGCAGCATGAGCTATTGTACACATCCCACAACCTGTAGTTAACAGTAATGATATTTACCTTGAAGATGTCGCGACACTACATGATGGTTGAGTGGTTTATAGTTCACTATGACCAAAAGAGTCACAGGTATAACTTCAACTAGAAGGACTTGAACCTGAGATAGTGGTGAGGGATAGAATTTTTCTAGGACTATGACTTTGGGATAAACTGTTCTCCTGGGAAGGGGAACATTGTGGATGACATGCTCATCAGGAGAACCAATTTACAGTTGCAGAGTGAGGAGATATAGCAGTTAGCTGGAATGCATATATCCTTTTTTGGATGATAGTGGAGCCACTTACCTTAGATCGATGACAAATACTCCCAACTCTTACAGTGAGTAAGGTAGGTACATCTGGTGGACGTTTTCTGTGAATAACGACTTGCTTAATTATCCTCAAGATGGGATCCTGATGTTTTTTCTATAGGTGGGGAGTACACCATCCTTTTTAGAGGGAACACCATAGAACCAGAGATATTGGTAGAAAAGGTGTTGAGGCAGCTCAATACATCCCCTTTGGTGGTACATCTCAGAGTGACGAAAATGTACTAGGACCTCCGTTGTCAGTTCTGGTGGTAGGGGATAAAGAGAGCAGTGGACGAGTTTGTTTCAAGATTCCTCAATAGTTACCAAGTGAAGGTCGAGCATCAGGTTCTAGCAAGCGTGGCCCAGCTACATCAGGTAATTGAGTGGATGTGGGAAAATTCCTCAATGTATATCATGATGCGGTTACCTTGTACCTCCAAAGGCCATGACTCTATTTGGGTGATCGTTTACCCACTCACCATGTCATCTCAATTCCTTCACATCTGGGAGTAGGGACCAGTAAATGGATTAGCGCACCTCTATGTCCAAGAGAAAGTGCGGATTCATGGGGTTCCTTTGAAGATCATCTCAGATCATGATACATTCTTTAAATCCCGATTGTGGAATGGATTATAATAGGTGTTAGGGATGTAGCAGTGCTTGATTACAACATTTCATCCCTAGATGGATGGTCGGACAGAGCGAACCATACAGACCATGGAGGACATGATTCATGTTTGAGTCCTTGACATTCGTCATTGTTTGGAGGACCACATTTCTTTGGTGGAGTTCACACACAACAACATCTATAACTCCAGTTTCGGCATTGAACCGTTTGAGGCATTGTATGAGTGGCCTTTCAGATCACTCATATACGGGACAGAGCCTGGGGAATTTGAACTCATGTGTCTGCTATTGGTACGGGCTACCAAAGAGAATGTGAAGATCATTCAAGAACAGATGATGACTACATAGAGTAAAAATAAGTATTTTTCTGATAGGATATTGATACCCATGGAGTTTGATGTGGGAGATTATGCGTTCCTTCGGGTCTCACCCCAATGAAGGTTATAATGATTTCGATGGGGGTGGAAGGATATCTCGGAGGATCATTGAACACTTTTAGATATTTATGAGAGTTTTCATGGTAGAATACTACCTAGAACATCCCCTACATATAAACCAAAAGAATGACGTAATCAAAGTGTCATAGCTGAATATGTACGTGTCTGATACATCAAACGTCATAGACTAGGGAGAGATGGATATTGATAATGGGGTGATATTTGTAGAGTTCATTGTGGAGATAAAGGGTCGAAAGGAGCTAGTCCAATGTAGGCAGTGAATCCAATAGTTCAATATTGATGGCCTCACGGGAATCCTCAGGAGAGAACATGGAAGCAGAAGGCTCAGATTCATGCTCAGTACAAAAATCTGTTTGATTAGTTCTTGTTTTGGCTTTCAAGGATTTAAATACCCAATGTGGGGAAAATGTAATGTCTTGGAAATTCCATTTATTTTTTATATGGAATTATTCTGAGACAACATGGTCAAATGGCATGAGATTCCAAGGCTAGAAGTCTATAGAAAATAATTTTGAAAATTTTTTAAGTTGCGTTTAGAAAATTTGAATGACGGATTTTCTAACATTTTATCTGGTGCTCAGATAAAAAATCTAAGGATAATGTTCAACTCTAAATTCCAAGATTATAATAGAATGGGAATTACTTCATCCGGCAAGATCCAAAGTGGAAATTTAATATTCATACTTTTCTGAAAATAATACAATAACATTAAAATGTTATTTTATTGTCATTTTTCATTCGATGAGAGACATCATAATGACACTATAGTTCTACCAAGTGGTAGAGATGGGGCGCATTAGTAATGATCATTAATGGTGTGAATCACGTAGCATAGAAATGTAATAAAGGAAGCGTAAAAGCGAGACTATTTCACAAATGAAAAAGAATAATGATGTGATGTCGTAGTGGAACTAATACATTGTGATGTGTTTTAATTTTTATTATATAACGATTTTTTGGTGGTAAAATTAATTATAGAGAATTATCAGATGAGAAACTAGTGAATCTACTCCCCAATGAAGATCAATGAATTCCAATGAGACTTCACTTACTTCAACAAACCTCAATGAACAGATCCAAAGTGATGACGTCAATGCCTCAAAATCTCAAGGATGAATTCTACTACATGGAACATCAGTTTGATAGGGGTTTGTTTTTTTATTTCAATGTTCTTCCCCTCTATTATTTATTTAGAAACGACAAACATAGATCACCCCACGAATATGTTGATTCATGATTCGGGTGATTATGAGGGATGGTGAATTTTTTTGGGCATTTATTATCCGGGATTGAAACCATGAAAGAAATGATTGAACATAAATCCCCAAACCTCCCCCATTAATTTAAACTCTAATAATGATCACCTTGAATGAAACAAACACTACTCTTGGACCTAGGCTAAGGAATTATTGGTGGAAGCATTCTAAAAGTAGTGGAGATTAAATTATGGGGCCTGATAAGGGAAAGTGGTGACCTAATGGTCTTTTAGCTGATGATGAGTTGGACAATGGACAACCTGATCAATTCTAGTGGCCCGTGGTGGCAGAAGCGAGAATAGGATAGCGGCACGCCCATTAGTGCACCTTGGTGACAGGAGGCTGTGAGGAGACATGGCAGTTTGCGGGCACCTTGTGAATGCGGTGGTCCACATTCGGGACACATAGATCAGCAAGAAGAGACATGGTATGTCGACTACAGCTGGAGGAGGAGGCCCTGCGTCATCCTAAGGGTAGAGGAGAAAGGACATGACCAGTTTCAATTACCCAAATGGGTGTCCCACCATCGGTCCTACCCTAGCACGGAGATCTAGGGCTAGAGGGCCACACCACCAGCCCTGTGGGCTGGACAAACCCCTGTATGCCAATCCACTATCTAGGAGGCTGGGAAAGACAAGAAAAGGTTGTCGGGCGACCCAGTTGGCCAGACCTTTGGCAAACCAGGCTGGGTCCAACAAGGATCATTAGGCCTGGCACACTTGCCCGGCCAGACCAGACCAACCCCGACCTGAACCAGGTCAAGTAAAGTCAATATAATTAAACCAGGGTATGTGGGACCCTAGGGTCTGGTTTGTTTGGCCGGTACAACCAGGTAGGATCGGGCCCCGTCGCAATTGGCACCCTATTTACTAAGACACTTTTAGCTTGAAAAACACGTGTTTGATTGATGATATGTTTGTGGTGTTAGGAATATATTTATGGAGAAGAATGTTTTACATAATGTAAGTTTTCTTTAATAGACTTAAATATGCAACAGTGGGCTTGGGTATCTCTTCTCCCAAGCACACCATGTACAGAACCCAGCGGTAGGATAAAACCTAAAAACAACATGATAATTTCCTTGTGGGATATGGATCTATGTGAAATGGTACAAAAAACTGGGGAGCAGCTCTATGTGACCTGGAAGACCCACTGTACTCGAAAATAGAGTACATTAGTTCGACCATGATTGGAAGTGGATCTGTGTGACCCGACGGGCCCACAATGGGGATCTTCTCTGTGTGACCCATCATATCGAAGGTAATCATTAGCGGAAGATTCCATTGTATTCAGTTTTTAGTGGTAAGGAGATCATTTTAACCCATCAAAACCATTGTACTCGAGAAAGGATGATATTTCCAGGAGCTGAGGAGTTCGATAGTATGACTGAGGATGCATCTATCACTACCTATGAATATACGTGATGTGAGCTACATCTTTTACATTATCCCATGTGTTTGTGATATTTTTGTGTTGAATTACCAATGGGATATTTTACCTTTATTGTATTTTCCATCATGGATTAACAAGACACCATCAGGGGTCTCGGGATCCCAACTATGTTTTATTATACTCACCCAATCATGGGCTTCACCTGCACGTGTTGTGTTTGGTGAAAACAGTCAACATTTTGACAATGATACACATGGGAATGGGACTAACAGACCCTACAACATTGGATGTGTTGGCCATGGACTAGGTGGGGCCCTGTAGGACTGGGAAGACAAGAGATACTACTTCAGCTTCCAGTATCATCACAACTCTCTTGATCAGGTGGGTTGTTCCATGGATGGCCCTCAAAGTTTCCTTTTAAACATTATTGTTTTCAGTTCCATGTTCGTTTTGTATCATTTCCCAGAAAAATTCACATGTACATTCACTCAACATTTTTTTGGTGCTATATTTTTTCCCCTTTCAGTGTGTTGGAATGTGGTTTGGCATTTGTGTGTACATTTAAAAAAGAAATGCATCCCTTTTTGGGATATTCTTTTATGGTACTAGTCACCAGCCCTTGGTCTGTGGAAGGAGGGCATGGGGTAGTCACATCGCGGGCCCTTGGGGATGGTTCGTGAAAAAACAAGTAGTTTAAAAATAATTTTTGGTAGATTTTTGAAATTTTATAAATGGTTGAATTGTTAATTTTTTTTTAAAATTATATTTTAAACATGTATAATGTGGATTCATTTTTCATTATGTATAAATTTTACACATCATGTTGAGAAATAGTTTTTTTGTTGGTTATTTTATAGCTAATATTTAATAAAAAATAATTTATTTGTAAATTAATTAATTAGATTGAATAATTAATTATTCATTCTTAATTTTGGTTATTAAATTATATTTTACTGAGATACTATTTTAAATTATTTTGGAGGATATTGAAAATCTTTTGGAAAAGAAAAATTTTTGTAAGAAAAAATATTTCTTCCAAATGATATAGATATATAATGTTTTCATACAAGAAGATTTATATTCTATTTATTAAGGATATTATAAATTTCTCATAAATGGTGGACCATATATATTGTATTATTATGTTGGTAAAATAATGAATTCGGAATGAAATAAATACGATTAATTTAATGAAAATATAGAGTTAACCATAGTTTGTCTCTATTAGAGAATCGATAGCCCCATAAGGCGATGAAAAGAATCGTGACAGTGGATAATAATAGTATATATATATAGGAAAATATGATAAATATTTAATTGAATTTGAAATGTGTTGATGGGTGGTTCTAGAGCATGATTGCATCATGAGAGAATAATTAAGTGATAAGTTTTCCTCATGGATTTAAATTAGCATCCATATAGATCACAAAACCGATGTATGATTTTTTAATACCGATATTTTTTAATATTTTAAATGGATGGATCCTAGTGTAGAAATTAAATCATCTCTACTAATATTTATCATGATATTTTTTTTCCAACCATTATTTTTTCTCTCATGCAATAATTATAATGCACCATGTAATCCATGTTAATTTTTATGTGTTTATTGTTATACCTAAATGATTATCAATAGAGTTACATGTATTATAATAGTGAAATACTAAGATATAACCTTGTTGGAGTGTAGGACTATTGTGGTACATATGAGGTATTACTGTTTCATTTTCACATTATTATTAAATTATTATAGATATTTATGAAGAAATTTTTTATCTCTAAAAATTATATTTAAATGGATATTTTTTATGGTCATTAAGGATGATCATATGAGTTCCCCATATATTGAATGAATGGGGTTATGAAGATGAATTCTATGGTATATAGAATTCAGAATAAATTAATAATTTCTATGAATATTTTTTTATCATGATAATTGAAATATGAGGTATATTGAAAAATTATTCCTGATGGAAGGATTTATTTAATAACATGATTAATTATATTCATATGATTGAAATATATAATTATAATATTTATCATATGAATATGTATAATATTTTTAGGATTATGATTTATAAGTTTGTATTAGGAGGAGAAAACCATGTTGGGATAGAAATCCTTGGATTGGATATGGGATCCAAAATATAATTTTACATTTTGTTATAATAATAATAATTATTATTATTATAATTTTATCCTTTTCAATACACTATTCCACAAGATTTAGAATCTAAACCATACACATGATGATATGGGTACCTAGTGAACCATTAAAATTCTATATGTTGTGAAAATGGATTACTAAAAAATCTATTCATTCTAATCTCCCCATGAAATGTGTTGCGTTGTGGTTGTTGTATGATATGGGCCTAAATTTGGATATAATATAAAGAAGATGTAGTTTTACTGTTTAGTGGATTGAAATAATATGACATGATAATGAGGTAGGGAATATGAAACTAAGATGAAAGGAAAACGGGTTTTCTGGGGGTGTTTTAGCTTGAATCCCATGTTTCTACATTTTTTTCATGCTATTATACTAATTCTATACACAAAATTAAAATTATGAAATTTTAGTGAGTAGATAATATTGGTTACCACTGGGATTGATATGAGATATTTTATTACACATTATGATGAACCCAATATCTATATATATATTAAAATATTTTTATAATTTTTTAGATACTTATATAGAACTTAATAATTCAAGTCCTTTGTTCTTTCTATACATTTTAATTACTACACTATATTTTAACATTAATAAGTCCAGTTTCATGGTATTCACTTTTAGTGGTATTATATTTATTTAGGTTCCATGATGTTACATGTATTTTATACAATATTACTTGTTTTTTTAGTTTATACTATCAATTGAAAATACATATTTACTGATGGATTCTTTGATATCAGGGTAATTAAAGGTGAAAGCTTTACCATGATACATATTAAATACCATTAGTGATAGATTAGACTATAATCTCTATTACATTTTGGATTTATTAGTCTAAATATATACCATAAAAATATCTATAGGGTAACAGTAGTGGAGTGTCATGGTAGTGTTTAATCAATGTTATGTTTTATGTTATTATGGAATTTTCTATAAACATTGGGGTGGATTTTAATAGTTATGTACATAAAATATCGATTTGATATTATGAAATGATAATGTCCAAGAAAAAATTCTTTTAATATTTAAGGACAGTATAGAACAAAATTGAAGACCTTTAATATTATACAGAGCATCCTTTTTAATGAGTGAACTTATTATATGACAAATTCATATGTTTTTTATAAGAATAATTATTGTTTTGGATGTATTTTATTTATTAATTATGAGTTATTAAATAAATTAGATTCACATAATTGCAATTAATTACTTATAATTGGGGTATGGAATTAATTTTTATTTTATATAAAATTCATGGTCGACAATGAACTCAAGTATTTCATGTGGTAGAGGTTTAACAAGATGCTCAAACTATATACTTATAGATTAAATTTGGAGATGATGTCTCATTAAGGATGATTATTTGATAGTTCCATGTATTAATGTTTCCATATATATAAGGATACATATTAGAGTATAGGATATATAAAATACTAGAGGATGTGGATATCTCTTTTGAAAATATTAAAGCATGGTAAGATCACTGGATTGCATTAGTAGTTGGCTAGATATGTTGAGTATATTAGAAGTGATGGATTCAATGAAATTGGTATCATGAATATTAATTGGTCATATTGCAGAAGTTTAGGATTTTACTCATGATATAATTATTATCATCAACTGATAGAGTGAGGAAAAATTAATAGTTAATCTATAAACTATATGAAATATAAATCATATTTTACATGGTATGAAATTATCAATTTCTATAAGATATTCATTGAACATATTGATTAATTACGATTCAATATAATTACCCTTATATTCTTATCATTCCGATTATTTTAAAGGGTTATAAAATGTTATTTATGAATGTTGATATTATTTAAATGTCATTGGGGCTTGAAATTTCTATTCAAGTAAAGTGTGAATAGACATTCCACTAATTGGATACATAGTGAGGGTTACATGTTTCATAGAGTAGAGAAGTTAATAACATATAATGGGACACTATATAACCTTGACCAGAGATCTCAATTCGAAGACACAATATAGAAATCCAAAGTGGCTAAATTATATTCCCAAATCCCTAAATGATATAGAAAAAGGCATGTTATTTAACAAACATCTATGTTAATTATTTACACTCAACAATGTAACCACAAAACGTGTAAACAAATGTTACATCGATTCTAAAAAACTGGAAAACAAAATCACCAATAAAAAAATAACATTTTTTAAAAAACATGAAAAAATTAGGTGTATGAAATAATATAAGGTTACCCAACCCTACACTATGCAAGTAAACACATACAACAATTGTCCACCACCTCCAACATAGTTCTAGTGGTGAAATATATCTCTACATAGATAATGAATTATTTCCCCACATTAATTGGATCATGATTTGTCATTCCAATATTACAACTATCGTTATAATGAAGGTTGATTATATAACAAAAATAATTCTATAAGATTCAAATTCATGTCCCAAAAAAAGAAAAAAACTCAATAACAAAATTTCATGATAAGTCATAATTATATTTTTTTCAAAATTTTTCTATATTGGAAGATGAAAACAAGATAATTACATATAACATAACATTCAAAACATTTAAATGATTAATCCATTAAATTTTAATGTAATTGGAAAATTAAAATTTTCACTCTAAAAATACACATCTTAGGAAGGTATAATTCTTACCATATTCCCATAAAATTCATGTATTCTAAAACTACAAGGGATTATGAATTATCCACAATTATAGGAATAATCAATAATTTCATAATATCTTTTGTAAACAATTTTTTTTTTAAATATATATTATAAGGTATTTAATAACACAATTATTAATGACAACATTGTGATTCCCCTAAATGGATAAATCATTCTATTTACTAATAAAAAAATCCATATTTTTTATCTAACTATATATCAAATAAGAAAAATCATTTACCCAACATTATTGACTCATCACGCGCTCTATTAATTATGTGTACTAATTCATAACCCATTCACATAAACATAACCCAGCATTTTGACTATAAAATTGAGGTTGTTTTCCAAAACTAGATTCAATCAATTTTTATCTCATTAATTCACAATCTATATGATTTCCACTTTACTATGGTGGAAATATAAAGGATTCTAAAATTAGGTCGCATTAGAATAAATTATACACACACACAAAACACCAAATTAGTATAATAACCATAAAATTCCATGTTTGATATTTGACTATAAATAAAATTGTTTTTAATTTATAAACAAATTAATTAATTTAACGCAATTATATATACACTCAGTTAAAACAATGTCCAATTCGGAAAAAATATTTTCTAAATATAAAATGCATTGATCATTTAAAAAATAATTTTAATAACATTGAAATACAATAATACCACATCATAAGAAAACAAAATAAATTTAAATTAAACAGAAGCATTCTTATATAAAAAACCCATAAAATATGTTTATATAAAAAACATACATACTAATTTCTATAAAACCACTCCAGAAAATAAAATTATTTTAAAAAATAAAGTTTCCATCAAAACATGTTATAACAAAGGTCACCCATTTTCATTATAAAAAAATTTCAAATTATATCAGATAAATAAAAACCCAATATATCAAAATTAATAATTGTTTCATTAATATTATGTCAATAAATAAAATTTAATAGATAATCCAATATAATTATTCCTTTTATTGGAATTAACATATTCACTACTTCATCAATTGCACCATTGGGATAAGTCACTCAATTTTTGAACATGATAAAAAAAGTCCATAAATCCATATCCAATTAATCCAAAAAAATTTAATCAATATCTGCTAAATTCATCAATAATAGATACATATATGAAGAGATATATTGTATACTAATGTGAATTTCAAGGTTTAACTGGTGATTTCATAAAACAATGATATATATTTATATGAAATTAATTGTTTGAATATAGATAATATTAAAAATCTCCTACAACATAACACAAAATTATCAATGGTTAAATTGGAGGTATAATATGGATTGAGTGTTTTTAATTGTGAATGACATGAATAATCATGAAATGATAATTGAAAAAAAATTCTCACATTTTTATCACTATTTTTCATCTCTACAAATTATGTTGCCTATAAAAAATATATAATAGTCCATTGTTAGTCAAAAAATTCATTCGACTATGAATATACTTGTTGGTAGATAATTCAACCCATATTTTTTATTTGTATTGATTGTCTAACCGTGTCCCTAATATTTTATGTCGTTACACATTTTAAATTGTTACTAATCACAACTTATAAATAACCGTAATTAAATTATAAATTATGTAGAAAAATATTGTTGCTTAAATTATTATCTCCATAGTGTTATTAGTCATTGAAAAGTCACACGGTTTAATTTTCATGAATTACTCCAAACATTATTGTCTCACCCCATCCTCTCCCTCTTATGTATAATCTTCAATCCTCTCATTCTTTGACATGAATCAAAAGATTGAAATATTCTTCATGGAAATGAACATATAAAAATAATTAAAATCCTAGGTCTCTTTCATAACATAACACACATCAAGTTCCTATACTACTACCGACTATCATAGAACGTGATATGTGTCCAATTAATAATTGACAATTTATTATATATAATACATTTTGTAATCAAATTCATGAAGATAAATAAATAAATTATATAAAATGCATTACTAAAAAAATTGGTGATCTAAATGAAAAACATATCATGGAATAGAACAACCCTATTTTAGAAGTTGTTTGTGCCTAATGTTTGAATAACTATCAAAAATATAGATTCAACAATTTAATATCAAAATCATCGTCGTCAAGGATCATTGCTTGATTTCCAATGAAATTGAGAAGTAATTATATTCTTGTTGATTAATTTATTCTGAGATATCACAACAACAAAACTATGACCCATAATTTACTTATCACATGTAGAAAACCAGCACTATGGTGGCTAAAACAATTAATCATGAAATTCATAAAAGTGACACTTTCTTGAATAAATTATTTATTGTATTTTTTCTACATAGACTCTATTAATATAATTTATTCCTCCCAATAATTTTAAAATGAATAACATATTATATAAACATATCTTCTAGAGACATAATTATATTGTCAATATAAATATTATTATTCTGATGAAATTATACTATCTTGTCCATCTACATCCCAATAGAACAATAGATTCCATTTTGTAATGTTAATAAAAAGTGTGGATATCTATGTGAGATTATAGATCGTCAATCCCTATGATGTGTAGTAGTATATATAATAAAAATAATCCTACGATAATTAAATAAATTATTATTTATATAGGGAGTAAAAACACTAAATTATTGAGTTAAAACTCTATAACACAAACACAAACATATTTATATAGTGGAATCATTAACTAAATAATAACAGATATACAAAAACCCAAATGATACCATGATAGAACTAGTAAATATTAAAATAATACCACTAGTTATTGGTTCCCTCTCTTTACATATTTTTATTCCAAGCTAAATTAAAAATTGAAAATGACCAAAATTATCCCTAAAAATAAAAACACATGCCAAAAACACAAAATATAATCTTTATTCCAAAATATGCCACCCAAAAAATTATTCCATTACCATATATGAAACCTTCATATATTATGTAGGAACCAATATCCATGCATTGAAATAATGAATTGAATCTACTAATATAGAAAACCCAAAAATGGTTTTTTGAAAATTCATGGGGTTCCTTATCGTTGTATTATCCTCATTAACAGAATTCACAAATTTAACCTTCTCAAACAATGTGGACACTCATTGAGGCTAGATAATACCACCCAAATGTGTACTATTTCGAATCCATGTGAATATTTATTGATGAAAACACGTTCTTCCACTATTTCTCAACATCGACCTCCAAATATGTTTTTTCAACTCAATTCTCATACCAATTAATTTAATTTTTATATTCTATATTTTACATCAATATCTATGGTATGAATATTTTACATATATTTATATTGTCACCATTTTATTTCATTATATTAATAAATATACAATTGATTCTTAATTATTTATATGAATAAAATTGCATCGTAGAGATAATTCATCAAACCCATCATGGAATAAAGGACAATAGTTATCTACTTGTCATTTTTGTTAAAACTATTATAATAAGGACTTAGTTTCCTAGACCAATACAAAAAAAATCATATCACTAGATTAAGACCCATCCCTTGAAAAATATGTATATATAAAAATAAACTCTTTAAATAATCATTAATTTAGGAGTACTCTGAATTATCAATGAAGATAGATTCCATTTATTTCAAAAAATTGTAATTAAAATTTACAAATCTATTAAAAAATATATACATTTTTGTTGAAATATTTTATAAGGGAAAACAATTTAGATAAATACATAATGAAATGATGTTAATACCTATCTAATCCAATGATACATTAATTCTAAAATATGTTCAGTGATATTCATTGAAAAAATAACACACTTAATCTTTTAATGAATAAAATATATTCTGTTTTTGTAAGAATTTTGACTGATAAACTGTATTTTTATATAAAAGAAATTATATATTTAGAAATTTTCATTATTAATTTTATCATGAAATTTCCATCAAGTTATATCTTGATGTATATTTTTTCCATCATCTTCCTTTGATAAAATAATGATATCCTCAACATGTACAACTACATAAAAAATCCTGATTCTTATGGAATAACTTATTAATAATTTCCAAAAAGATTGATAGTGGAGTGGTAACAAGAAATCCAATTAATAAAACTAAAAATAGTCATAGTGATACAATATTAATTCTTTTCACATATTTTAAACATTAATTCATAACTATGTAGAACTATAAAATTTTTATTTTAATAAAAACTATGATCTCCTTCCAAACATTAATAGATATCATCTATTATTTGAAAGGAAATTGTATTCTTCAATTTCTCTTGTTAAAAAATATGTTATTTAATACATTACATTATTACACATTCATATTATATTATATGATATAATTGATTCCCATGGGGATGAACTCCACCAATTGAACAAATTTCTCAAACTCTCCTCTAGAATTACATAGGATTCCACTAATTGTAATGGTTAAATGAGATAATCTAAAATTTAAATTAATCTCATCCAAATATCAAATTATTACTTAATTATAGATCCCAGTAATGTTTTAAAATAAAAAAACCCTCATGGAGATCATTTTCATTCTATCCCAAAACATGATAATGTTGTGGTTGATTATTCAATTAAATGGAGAAATGAACCACACCTTCTAATATTTGTTTTATGAATCCACTATATCCTACATGTGAATACATTCAAATCACAAAAACAACCAACCCTCCTCTGAATGTGTGTATTCCTCATTTTGGTATAGAATAGAATATGAATTGAGTACAGATATTGATTTGAGACTACAATTAATCTATCAAATTCATCATCATGATAAAAGAATATACATTCAACTCTTGAACAAAATTTTTCCAAAATAAATTTTTCTATAATAGATCATTATCTAACAAGATGTTTACCTAAATCACCATTTTATTTATATCCTTGTGGAATTTCAATAATCATTGAACAATTTTTTAGCTTCATGTGTAGCCAAGAAAATCTACCAAATACATAATTACAAATAAATATTATGCTATATTTTTCAATAAATTGGTATATTTAATGATTTATATTAACATGGTATTATCACCAAAAATCAATTCACATAAAAATTACCCTCAATGGATTCTTCTTAAGTAGAAAAGACATTCACCATAATTCGTTATGTTTTAAAACACTTCTACAAAATCAGACTTTATGAAAACTCATAATTGGCCAATATAAAATATTTTAACACATTTTTATATATTTTTATACCTTTCCCCGGGTAAAATGATTCACTTCATCATATCAATAATAATATTTTATATAACAGCAATAGATGGACAATATTTTGACACATGAAATATCTTATAAAATCATTTAGACAATTATATTTTAAATAACACAATTTAATGAATTACTATCACTCTAGCGAACTTCATAAATATGAAAGCAAAGAAGAATATCAATAGTTTTTTCATCTGAAATAGTCATTATTCAACATTATCATAAAAAAGATTTCATTATTACACATAACTAATGAGAAAAATAAATAACATTATATAAGTAAAATATTCCTAACTATATTAAATAATTAATAATAAAATCCTCTAAATAAGATGTGAAATATTAGATAATATTTATAAATTCAATATTTTTCCATAACTGCATGTCAATCCTCTTTTTTTGTGATATTTTAATTCATCTCATGACCTATCATTTTTATCACGAGCTTAGAAAACATGGATTATAATTAATTCATATAACCAATTTTCTTCTCAAATTATAAATTATCTATGATATATAAAACATTATCTACATTGAGTAATAGTTTTCCTTCTGGATCCTTGGGAATCCCTTCTAATTTATATTTTTTCTTATTTTCCTCGTTAATTACTTCCAAAAAAAATTTGTATTTTCCCTACAACATATATGATATTCAATGAACCACATTTGATTATAGCATCCTCAAAAATATAAAGAAGTTAGTTATAATCTAAATAAAACTCTTCCACATTAATTAGTCTATGAAACCTATTAATTATGGATAGTTGTTTTATTAAAATTTGATTCATATAAAAGATTATTGGTTTATCCTGATAAATATCCTTATTGAATCACTTAAAAAATATCCGATTTCTCCCACAAATTGTGTATTTATATATATAACATTTTACTCATTTTATTTATTTATTAATATAATTTCAACCATAAAAATTGTTCAATTTTAACATATATACATCCATTTTGGTTTTATGGTGCGTTTGGGATAAAATGAGAAAATTTATTATTTATAGAAATTTAGCATATTTTAATCTATTAGTTATTTTGGGAATAATATTTAAGATATGATTCCCATTTGTGTGATTATTTATTTAAGGATTAAATGATTAATTTTTTTTCATGAATGTCTTCTGGAAGTAGATATAATTTTGAAAATTGTAGCCCAAAAACAATAATCAAGTTGACATATTGTTTCGGAGAATATAGTGTACCCAATCCATTAAAATGAGGAATAAATCTAGATACAAAGCACATATCAATTTTATTGCAAATTAAGTAGAATGATTACACATACATACGTTCCTCCAATGAATTAGGAACTTCATCACTAATTATGAGTATTGTTGGGTTCTCATCATTTAATGATGATCAATGAAGAATTTAAATTGAATAAATTCCTAGAATAAATGGGATGTTTCATATTTAACAAATTGTGAATACAGAAGATATTTTTTGGGAAAAATGTAAAAAAAAATTTCAAAAAACTTTCATGAAGACTTCTTTCACCAATTTTTAATTTTTTTTGATTAATAGGTAGATTTTTTATAAGGAAAATTATGCAACTGAAATTTATACCATTGACAGTCCATTATTACTATCAAGTAAAAAATGGTCTATTATGATACCCCAAGGACACTACCATGCCAAATAATTAGTTGATAGTGGTGGAATGAATGTAATATTGTTTAGATAGGGAATATCTGATTATAAAAAATCATTATGTTGCATAAAATCTTAATTTTTCGTAGTTATCTTTTCCCACTAAACACATTCTTTATATTAATTTATTTAAATGATTCTATTTCATATTCCATCCCATTTAATCTGCAACCATAATATCATTATTTCCATCATTCATCATCAATCATGATCTCCTTCCAATTCTCAATATAATGTGATTAACCTGAGGAATGCCCATTCGTGGAGGTTTCAAAACTTTCATTATTATTGAATTATAATTAAATATTATTTAAATCTATTTGTAGTTGATACGAGAGTTTTTCCTGGGTGTAACAGTCATCCACCATGGAATAAATTACTATTTCTTTATTATCCATTGATTAATATTTGCCTCAATTATCTCAGGAAAACCATTCATATGGTGGAGTTGGGGTTGACTAAAGAGATGAAATGACATACAGTGGAGTTGAGTATTTTTGGAAATGAATGACCATTTGAGGTGTTATATTATTCAAGTATTATATGGAGTACATTTTGGTACACCGAATCCATTATAAAATACCACACTAAATAAATAAATAAAAATTATTTAACTAATGATTTTTCATCTAATTAATTATCAAATTTAATTTAGACAACAAATAAATAATCAATGGATCTATGTTATTAAACCATGGACCCTGAAATTTCATTCGTAATTTAATTATATATTAATTTTCACTTATATTTCTTACATTCATTGTCGTATTTTAATTTCAAGATTTCCCAAAACCAAAAAAACCATCATTGTAAATATATTATTATGATGAAAAAACACAAATTTTTTATGTGAGTACAAAATTAGTTATTGAACTCACATCCATGTCCCGAAATTGAGATAACATTGGTCATCATATTTGCAACAGTAGGAAAATAAAATTACATTCTCCATTCCCTATAAATGGAATGCATCAAAACTGGGGATGTATCGGGGGAGAAAAACAATTATTTCAATCAATTTTCTAAATTCCCATTTATGTAAATTTTTTTCATCTTTTATTTATTAAAAAATAACCTAAAAAAATTTCCATGATATAATCAATTTTAAATTATTATTCATGGAAAATATACTCATAAGTGTAATATAAATAACCATACATTGATTGTATTGATCAAAATAATGAGTTGGAAAGGTTGATAATTACTCTGGATGACTTTGGGAGATAAAATGAGAAGATAATTTGTCTGTGTTCGTTCATTAATTGAGTAACCCGACCATGTGCCGTAGTAAAAACCTGTGGTGCTGTTAGATGAAATTTCACAACTCATCGTTGAAAATTTTGATCATTAAGAGGTAAAAGTGGATGTACCTAAATATTAAATTATCACCACTCTACCATTTCATAGAAATATTTATGAAAAAAAAATTTATGACGAGCTATATGTGGGAGATCAAAATGAAGTCGATAAAATCTAGAGAAAATGTGATGAAATACATGATATCCAAAAACCATGGAAAGAATAAGATCCACTGCCAATGTATATCTCCCTAGACGAGGAAAAATAATCCTCACAATTAGTGTAATTATATGAATGAATTTTGGAGATGGAATAATTACCTCAATCCAGCGATGATCAACTCCCAGATCCGCATTCCATCGAAGAGGAGATTCCAGCCGAAATGCCTTAGGGTGGATGATGCATTCTTGAAATAAAACTCAATTATTTTTATTGTATTTAATTTTAGTATCAATCCCAATAGTTTTTTATTTTTTCTGAATTGTTTTAATCTTATTATGTTGTTGAGGATGATGATGAAAAATAAATTAGACTTGTAGATGTACACTTAGAGGTCCCTGAGGACATTAAATATTTACAATAGGGAGAATAATAGGATATCCACAAGGATATTCCTAAGGACCAATATACAAACAATGAAAAAATTAAGATGGAATATATAGAAATAAATTAATACAAAATATAAATTTTAGCTCTCCATTTTATTATTGTATTCACATATCACATATAACGAAAACATTAGATTTTGAAAAATATGATTCAGCAGTAGTAATGAATGGTGATGTCACATACATTATCCTACCCCCTATATAAATGTTCTACCACATTGATAAGTGGAATTTATAGTGTATTTTAAACATGAAATTCTTGACAATAATATAAAATAAGTGTATCCTGTGAAAATATTCTTGTGATGGTTCATGTAAAAGAATATCCACCCACTTTGGGACTATGGAAAATATCTATTACAACCCTTTAAAGGAATCAAAAATTCAGGGAACACTAGGTCGATCATGCCATGATTTAATAGTACATTATTTCTAGAAATTTATCTTTCAATTTATTTTTCTGGATTATCCTGCATGCATCCCACTCCCTCTAATACTTTTAAGAAAAAATGTAATTGTCCTTGTTTTAATTGATTAATTATATTGTATAGAATCCTAATGTCATAATTAAGACCGAAAATAGTTGATAACGAGGAATAAAAGTTCTTTATTATTATTTATCTTTCAATCACAATATATTTTTTTTGTACAAAAAATTGATTTTTGATTTTATCTAGAAAATTACATTCCCACTCTTGAATATTTATAAACATAGATTATTTAGGCGACATAAGTTTATTGGGGATATAATTATTAAATGTTTTATATTAAAATGTTAATGAAATTGAATGATTATAATTAATAATTTAATATTAAATTGAAGAATAAATATTAAAATGTGGAATCATCGTTTGAGGAAATTAAATGAATCATATTTATTAAATATAACTTATATTTTCATGATTTTAATTTTTGAAATTTATTTTAATAGATTTTTATTATTATTAATTCATTTACAGATTATAAAATATTATATATCCCTATCCTGGGAGGATATCTAGATAAAATACATCAAATTTATTCTTGATCATATTTATCATGTGATCTTGGGACATGTCACTGAAAATAACATGAATTTGAAAATTTAAAATCTATGAATGTGTAAAAACTGATTTAAAATGATTGAAGAATCATTTGAAAATACCAATTATCCTTAAAATATAACCTTTACATCATTCCTTGTTTATAAAATAGTAACCATGAATGACTATTCTATGAATGATACTTGTTTTATGATTTTTTATCAATTCATAGCCTAATCATAATATTTTTATTATATTTTTAATTTCAAGATTGGGTGTTGAGGGATTTATGGTAGAAATAAGGAAACTAATTGTATGGAAAACATATAGGGTTAATATTGTTGGAATAATTAATGGATTGTAATTCATTCAATATAATTAAATGTTTTACCTTCTATGATGAAATAAAAAAAGGAATGGGTATTGACATAGAAGAATAAAAAAGTAACATCATTGGTGACATTTGTTGACTCAAAAGTCCTCTTTTGACTTCTATATCATGTTTTGGAAATCACAAATGTATTCTAGCATATTTTTGAAATTACAATTGTCTTCTATCATGTTTATATTATCGTACAATGTTGATCGTACTGACCATATCATATCATACAATACTGATCGTACTGACTCTGTCAATCGTACCATACTGACTATGTCAATCGTATCGTACTGACTCTGACAATCGTACCGTACTGACTCTGTCAATCGTATCGTACAGACTCTGTCAATCATATCGTACTGAATCTGCTATTCAGATGTTCATTACTTGTTTTGGTACATTGTCAAAACCACTTGTTTCATATGAATCGTACCATTGCTTATCAATATATATATATCCTGTTTTAACCAGTATGATGTCGTTGAGTTAGTTACAAACTAATCAAAACGATGTCATGCCTTCTCTTTCAATATGACCATTATGATGACAGGTGTCCAAGTCCCTCCGAGTTTTTCGGAGAAATATGACCGTTGGAGGAAACATGACTGTTGGAACCCGAGGCCTATAAATAGGAGGTCATTTGAAGCAGAGAGGATGGTGAAATGAATAAAGAGACTTCGTGAACTACCAAGATTCTAGAGAGAGACACTGTGACTTCTCTCATCTGCCTTGTGCGTCAGATTATCATATCGAGGGCATTCAAGTGATTGAAAGACAGAGGTGCTGATTACATATAAAATCGAGGGCTGCCAGGGATAGGCAGACAGAGGTGCCGAT
Organism: Viscum album; assembly: GCA_963277665.1. NCBI lineage: Eukaryota > Viridiplantae > Streptophyta > Magnoliopsida > Santalales > Viscaceae > Viscum > Viscum album. The sequence goes on along the minus strand of OY728127.1, from coordinate 1,508,900,174 downwards.
CATCGTATCGAGGGCTGCCGGGGATAGGCAGACATACGTGCCGATCATCTTATCGAGGGATGCCTGGGATAGGCAGACAGACAGTCTGATCATCGTATTGAGGGCTCACCAAGGTGTTGGTGAGACAGACCTTTTGTCCTAGGTGAAAGGATAACCCTTCTCATTGGGTTAAAAGAATTGTAATTCTTTTACATTTCCGCTGTTACTTGTATTAGAAAGGAATTTGTATAGTTTCCTTTCTTCTTTACATTTTCAATTGTAATTGTTTCAATTACAATCATTCTATTACATATTGTATTGATTGATTCTATACGCTTTAAGGTAGAATCATTCATCTTTGTATTACTATGATTATTGTGTTCATCTTGAATACAATTGTTTTACATTACATTAGTATTACAATACATCATACCTGTTTATATTCAATACAATTGTGGGTGTTTGTTTTTGTATTAGTTTAATATCTTTTAAACTAATCTCTTAGTTGCTAAAACTCAAAGGTTTTTAAACCTACGATTCACCCCCCCTCTTTTATTGTACCATCTAATAGACATACATATCTACATATTCGATCCAACAATTGGTATTAAAGGGGGTTTTCCACTGATTTGTATTAGTAGCTTTATTTCTTTCATATTATTATATTGAATACTTACTACACTAATGTGTGGAGTGGAAAAGTTTTTGTTGTATTAGATGGAAGGAATGAGTATCGTGTCAATAGACAATCTGAATCCTTCTAGACCACCAATCTTTGATTGGAATGATTATGAGTATTGGAGAGATCGTATGAAGACTTTCGTTATCAATACTGGTGTAGACAATTTTATTATGGTTACTAGAGGTTACAAAATTCCTGACAAAGAAGTCAGTACTTTCACCAACCAAGAGAAGCAAGAATATCAACTGAATTACATGGTACGCAATACTTTATTATGCTCTATGACCAGGAATATATATAGTCAGATATCTTCATGTGAAGCAGCCAACTATATTTGGAAGAAATTATAAGTCACTCATTTTGGTACATCCAAGGTTATAGAAACAAGGAGAGCAATGCTTCGAGCGGAGTATCATGGATTTGTTTTTCCTTATGGAGATCCAGTATGTAAATTACAACAAAGGTTTATGACGATAGTCAACAGCTTAAAATCGATGGGAGAAAAAGGCCTTGATGATGAAGCTCTTGTTGATAAGATTATAGATATAATTCCAAATGAATGGGAGTCAAAAAGAACAACTATTGATGAAAATAATAAAGTTTCTCATATTACTCTTGATGAACTCTTTGGAACTCTTCTACAGCACGAGACAAGAATGAAGAGGGATGCTGATTTCAACAAGAAGAAGAATGGGAATGGAAGTGTAGCCTTTGCATCTAAAGCTAAAACACCTGAAAGGCTTACAAGGTCGAAATCCAAGAAAGTTGTTATATCTGATTCATGTGATTGTAATCTTTCAGATAATGAGTTAGACAATCTTGCTCGAAGGATGAACAAGATCGTGGGAAAGAAAGACTTTCAATATAGAATCAAAAATAAAGATAGGAAGGATAGGAAAAATTCAGAGGTAACTTGTTATGAATGCAAGAATGCAGGACATATAAGGCCTGATTATCCTTTAATGAAAAGGAAAGATAGAAAGGAGAAACACTCTGAAAGATACAAGAAAAGGTTTTATAAGACAAAGAAAGTCTTGAAAGAAAATGATACATGGAGTGCATGTGGAAGTGATTCCTCATATGATTCTTCAGAATATGAGTCCTCATGACAAAGGAATATCGGACTCTTAGCCATATTACCAATTGAAGATCATTCTCTCATGGCTAAGGTACATAATGATGAAGCTATTACAAATGTCTCTTTGAATGCAAAATATACTGATAATAGATATTATGAATCTTCAAATGATGAATCTTCATCATCAGAATATGATATATTACCTTCTTTTGATGAAGTCTCTAGATTTTCTAAATTACTTGATAATGAAAATTCTAAACTCAAAAAGGGATTTGAAAAGGAAAATTCTAGAATTTCAATCTCGACTAAAAAAGTATCAAATATTTCTAAAGATCTTGATGTGAAAACTTCTGATTTTGAAAGTATTTTAAAAACCCTTGAGAAAGTTGAATCAGATAAGGATAAACTTTCTAAGGATCTTTAAAGTGTAATTTCAAAGAAAAATATTTTAGAGCCTAACTCTATTTCAAATTCAAATGTTTTGGAAAATAAGAATTTGGTTTTAAAACTAAAGTTAGAGATTTTATCCTTGAAAAAATGTTTGTCAAACATTACTCATGGAAAAGAAAACTTTGATAGGATGTATTCTCAAATTAGACCTTTGAGAAAGCGTTCTGGTCTAGGTTATACTAATTCCAAACCGGTTTTTAGTAACAACTATTTTGTTCCTCAAAAAACCTCTTTTTGTTCTAAGTGTCAATGTGGTGGACACTGGAGAAGGGATTGTTCTCTTAACAAAACTCAATCTTTAGGATTTCATAAAGCTCATTTTGCAAAACAAATGTTGATTCCTAAAATTCTTTTATCTAACCTTTCTGGATCCAAACAAGTTTGGATTCCGAAAAACTAATTGTTTCTTTTTCAGGAAAATGAGAAGTGTAACAACAAGAATATTTGGTACATGGATAGTGGTTATTCTCGACACATGACTGGAAACAAAGATCTCTTTGAAAAGGTTATAAAAAAAAGGTGGAAAAGTTTCCTTCGGAGATAATGCTCAAGGAATGTTTGTTGGTATATGTAATATTGTTTCAAATGTTTTTTTGTAAAAGGAGATAATATTTTACAATTTATCAGAACGCAAGAACAAATTTCCGACATTTTTATAAAACCATTACATTCCTATAGATTTGAGTTTATAAAACAGAAGGTAGGAATGATTACAGTAAAATAATCATTCATATGTACTTCATGTTTTACAAATCTCCTTACAGTAAATAACTCCTCTTGAAAGGGGGAGGAAATTTCTTTCTATGTTTTTATATTTCTTTTTATCTTATGTTCTTTAACTATTTACTCTTTGGATGTGTGTATTCATTTTACTATTTATCGTATTGATAGTTTTATCGTATCATTCATTTTTTCTATATCGTATTAACAGTTTCATCATATCAACCGATGATGGTAATGATTTTCTTTTCCATCGTATCGACCGATGATGGTAATGATTTTCTTTTCCATCGTATCGATCGATGATGGTAATGATTTTCTTTTCCGTCATATCGACTGATGATGGTAATGATTTTCTTTTCTATCATATCGACCGATGATGGTAATGATTTTCTTTTCCATCGTATCGACCGATGATGGTAATGATTTTCATTTCCATCGTATCGACCGATGATGGTAATGATTTTCTTTTCCATCGTACCGACCGATGATGGTAATGATTTTCTTTTCGATCTTATCGACCGATGATGGTAATGATTTTCTTTTCCATCGTATTGACCGATGATGGTAATGATTTTCTTTTCCATCGTATCGACCGATGACGGTAATGATTTTCTTTTCCATTGTATCATCATTTTATAGTAGCAAGATTGTCTTCCATCGTATCGTTAGTTCATGGTAACAAGATTTTTTTCCATCGTATCGTCAGTTCATGGAAACAAGATTGTTTTCCATCGTATCTTCAGTTGATGGTAACGAGATTGTTTTCCATCGTATTGTCAGTTCATGGTAACAAGATTGTTTTCCATCGTATTGTCATTTCATGGTAACAAGATTGTTTTCCATCGTATTGTTAGTTCATGGTAACGAGTTTGTTTTCCATCGTATTGTCAGTTCATGGTAATGATATTTTTTCCATCGGCATATCATTTGATACTTCTATTTTATTTTATTTCGTACGGTTGTGTATTCATTAATCCTAAAACCAACAACTACCTTACGTTCTCCGACAGGTATTTTCCATTTTTTTATTTTTTTTCTTTTTCGTTTTTAATCCTAACCATTGATCTATTTCTCTCTAATCCTGACCGTAGAAGATCAACGGTCACCCCTTTTTTCTTATAAATAGCCCCCCCTCCTCCCCAAACCCACATTGTTTTTTTCAGGTTTTGAGGCGAAGCTCTGCTCCATCGGTTATAAATCATCGTATGATCTATCATCGGCATCATCTTTATGTCTCAATCCTCTACTAATACTCCCACCGAAATGTCTTCAAAGACTTTTACAGAGAAAGACTTTAATAGAGAAGGGTTAGTTTCTCGGGACTTTTTTGATTCGTATGATTCCACAATCAGAAGAATCATTCTCTTTCAAGGATGGGAACATTTGTGTGTTGAAAGACCTGTTTCTCAAGATCCGGTTCTCTTTGATGAAGTCTTTCACATTTATAAAATTGTATCGTTCGACAAAGATATGACTATCAATTTTGATGTATACGATAGAAAATTGTCTATGTCTGTGAAATAAGCAGCACATTTTCTGAATGTTTCTGTAGAAGGGGATTCTCTCTCTCCATCTCAAAAACCACCAAAGGAAGTTGGTACATTTAATAGAGAAAGTGCTGACAAGACTTTGTTTGTTATTAATGATGAAAAGAGAAAAGTGTCTCATCTTTCACCGGACAATCGTTTTGTGACTTTATGGATGCAAGGTTTTCTTATCCCAAGGAAAGGGGATAGAGAAACTCAGAAAGTTTCTGATATCTTTATGCTTGACTATCTTGTAAATATGAGAAAATTATATCTCATGGGGTATGTTTTTGAAACCATTAAGAATGTCAAGACAGGAGGGATTAAGTCCCAAATGATTATGTATCCAGCCATCCTTACAAAGTTCATTCTCGAAAGTATGAATTTTTGTATCATTCCTTTGAAAGGAATCCCCAAATATTTGAAGCCCTCTTGGATTAGAATAAGTACTATGAAGAAGTTGAATGTTTGTTTTGATCAGAATTCAAAACTTTTTGTCAGAGATGTAGAAGCTGAATTGGCTCAGAATCAATCGGCACCTATGGCAACCAAAGACATTCAATCTACTGGTGTTACTCAAAAGTCTGATCCGCAAACCATTTCAAAGCCTACGAAGAATCCATGGTACAGTAAAGAGGTTGTAGAAAAATGGAGAAAGGAAAAGGAACAGAGAAAGCAAGGTGATCCAAAGTTCAGACTTGACCCGGCTGAGGCTTTTGCCGAAATAATAAGGGTAGAAGAAACCCTTAAAGATGAAAAGAAAAAGAAAACTGTTTTGAAAAGAAAGGCTCAAGACTTTGATATCTCTAAAGTCTTGAAAGCAGTTGAGGAAGCTAGTGCTCAACTTACCACAGAAGTGCATCAACATCCCATTGTACAGAGTCTCCCTGAGAAAGGAAAACAAAAACAAGTGATGGAAGAGATAGAAGAAGTGGAATAAGAAGAAGGAGGCTTTCTTTTAGAATTTCTTCAATTTTCAAAGAAGACTAGATAGGAATCGGTTCAAAAGCTGAGTGAAGGTGTTCAACAAACTCCTCATGTCGATCAAGCACGATCTCCGGACAGAATGTCATCCCAAGAAAAGCAAGGTGCTCAATCCTCTCACACTAATAAAGTTGTTGTCATTAGTGACAGAGTAGAAGAAGAAAGAAAGCAGAAAGAAAAAGAAAAAGGAAAACATCTAGTTGTTGACTCTAGCAGATCGTATGAACTAGCTTCGTATGATGAAGATACTGATTCAGAACATACAATCTCTCTCAAGAAGAGTGATTACATTGTTCATGTTTTGAGAAGGGTTGAGAAGACCATTCCATATTTTCCGAGGCTGGAAGGGAAAATCGATTTTATTACTGACAATCAAAAGAAGATGTTTGGCTCTGTAAAAGAGTTGAGGAAGAACGTTTTGTCAGTTGAAGCCAATTTGAAAGTTCTTTCAGAAAGTTCGGTTACTCATAAGAAGGCCTGCAACAAGATGACCAAGTGGTCGTACAAAACAGAGAGCTCAATCAATGATCATGAGATAGCAATTGAATATATAAGATGTTTTTCAAATGAGCTTGAAGTTTATTTCAATAAGATTAACAGATAAATGGTTGAAAGGTTGAATCATTTGTCTTCTCAACGAGCTGATGTTCCTTCAGTGAAAGATTTGCAAGGGAGAATGAATGTTTTTCAATCTGAATTCTCGAAGGTTTCATCTTTCAAAGATGAAATGGTTTTGTTGAAGAATCAAAATTCTGTGTTATCCAAAGATAACAAGAATTTTCAAAACAGAATTGATACCCTTGAAGAAGTAATCAGAGTCCAGGAGGAGACTTTCAAGATTCAAGATCAGATTTTTGTGGATCAACAAGAGCTTCTCAGAACTCAGGGCGAATCTATTCCTGAAGACAAGAAGGAGATAAAAAAGATTAAGGAAGTTCTTTATGAGTTAATCAAAAAGGAGAAATAATGAGAAAACAAGTGATATGTATTTGTTTTCAAGTATGGAAATGTTTGTTATCGTAATGATTGTTATTTCAAGTTTTTTTTTCTATTGTCTTGTATTGCTTTACGAACTCCTTCAGACAATTCATGATTACTACTTTCTTTTTGTAAATCACAAAGGCGGAGAATGTTTACAAAGGGGAGAATGTTTTATAAAGGGGGAGAATTATTTACAACACTCTTATGTAAAATCTACGAATACAATCCTTAGGAAAGTCCATACCTAAGGCTGAGTTAGTTGTATTCAATTTCTTATTCAGAAGAGTTTCCAATAACTCAGGGGGAGATAAGTATTTCTTGTTAAATTTTCTTTATGTGTTGTTCTTTCCAAAAAGGGGGAGATTGTTGAGTCAAAAGTCCTCTTTTGACTTCTATATCATGTTTTGGAAATCACAAATGTATTCTATCATATTTTGGAAATTACAATTGTCTTCTATCATGTTTATCGTATCGTACAATGTTGATCGTACTGACCATATCGTATCATACAATACTGATCGTACTGACTCTGTCAATCGTACCATACTAACTATGTCAATCATATCTTACTGACTCTGACAATCATACCATATTGACTCTGTCAATTGTATCTTACTGACTCTGTCAATCGTATCGTACTGACTCTGCTATTCAGATGTTCATTACATGTTTTGGTACTTTGTAAAAAGCACTTGTTTCATATGAATCGTACCATTGCTTATCAATATATATATATTCTGTTTTAACCAATACGATGTCGTTGAGTTAGTTACAAACTAATCAAAACGATGTCGTGCCTTATGTTTCAATATGACCATTATGATGACAGGTGTCAAAGTCCCTTCGAGTTTTTCAGAGAAATATGATCGTTGGAGGCGACATGACTGTTGGAACCCGAGGCCTATAAATAGGAGGTCATTTGAAGCATAGAGGATGGTGAAATTAATAAAGAGACTTTGTGAACTACCAAGATTCTAGAGAGAGAAACTGTGACTTCTCTCATCTGCCTTGTGCGTCCGATTATCATATCGAGGGCTTTCAAGTGATTGAAAGACAGAGGTGCCGATTACCTAAAAAATCGAGGGATGCCGGGGATAGGCAGACATACGTGCCGATCATCATATCGAGGGCTGTCGGGGATAGGCTGACAGACGTGTCGATCATCGTATCGAGGGCTTCCAGGGATAGGCAGACAGACAGTCCGATCATCGTATCGAGGGCTCACCAAGGTGTTGGTGAGACAGACCTTTTATCCTAGGTGAAAGTATAACCCTTCACTTTGGGTTAAACGAATTGTAATTCTTTTACATTTCCGATGTTACATGTATTAGAATGGAATTTGTATTGTTTCCTTTCTTCTTTACATTTTCAATTGTAATTGTTTCAATTACAATCATTCTATTACATATTGTATTGATTGATTCTATACGCTTTAAGGTAGAATCATTCATCTTTGTATTACTCTTATTATTGTGTTCATCTTGAATACAATTGTTTTACATTACATTAGTATTAAAATACTTCATACCTTTTTATATTCAACACAATTGTGGGTGTTTGTATTTGTATTAGTTTAAGATCTTTTAAACTATTCTCTTAGTTGCTAAATCTCAAAGGTTTTTAAACCTACAATTTACCCCCCCTCTTGTATTGTACCATCTAATAGACATACATATCTACATATTCGATCCAACAATTGGTATCAGAGGAGGTTTTACACTGATTTGTATTACTATCTTTGTTTATTTCATATTATTATCTTGAATACTTACTACACTAACGTGTGGAGTGGAAATGTTTTTGTTGTATTAGATAGCAGGAATGAGTATCGGGTCAATAGACAATCTGAATCCTTCTAGACCACCAATCTTTGATGGGAATGATTAAGAGTATTGGAGATATTGTATGAAGTCTTTTGTTATCAATACTGGTGTAGAAAATTTTATTATGCTTACTGGAGGTTACAAAATTCCTGACAAAGAAGTCAGTACTTTCGCCAACCAAGAGAAGCAACAATATCAACTGAATTACAAGGTACACAATAATTTGTTATGCTCTATGAACAGGAATATATACAGTCAGATATCTTCATGTGAAGCAGCCAACTATATTTGGAAGAAATTAGAAGTCACTCATTTTGGTTCATCCAAGGTTATAGAAACAATGAGAGCAATGTTTCGAGCATAGTATCATGTATTTGTTTTTCTTTATGGAGAGCCAGTATGTAAAGTACAACAAAGGTTTATGACGCTAGTCAACAGCTTAAAATCTATGGGAGAAAATGATCTTGATGATGAAGCTCTTGTTGATAAGATTATAGATATAATGCCAAATTAATGGGAGTCAAAAAGAACAGCTATTGATGAAAATATAAAAGTTTCTCAGATTACACTTGATGAACTCTTTGGAACTCTTCTACAGCATGAGAAAAGAATGAAGAGGGATGCTAATTTCAACAAGAAGAAGAATGGTAATGGAAGTGTAGCCTTTGCATCTAAAGCTTAAACACCTGAAGGGCTTACAAGGTCGAAATCCAAGAAAGTTGTTATATCTGATTCAAGTGATTGTAATCTTTCAGATAATGAGTTAGCCAATCTTGCTCGTAGGATGAACAAGATCGTGGGAATGAAAGACTTTCAATATAGATTCAAAAAGAAAGATAGGAAGGATAGGAATGATTCAGAGGTAACTTGTTATGAATGCAAGAAAGCAGGACATATAAGGCCTGATTGTCCTTTACTGAAAAGGAAAGATAGAAAGGAGAAAAACTCTGAAAGAAACAAGAAAAGGTTTTATAATACAAAGAAAGTCTTGAAAGAAAATGATACGTGGAGTTCATGTGGTAGTGATTCATCATATGATCCTTCAGAATATGAGTCCTCGGGACAAGGAAAAATATATTTCATTAAAACATTCATGAATACACATGTCCCCAACTCAGCCATTTTATTGGGAAAATATGAATATTCTTTCTAAGGACAATTCCATCAGATCAATTTCAATTATCAGTGACACATTATGACCCCAAAGTCATTGATGGTCTATTATGACACCCCATGTTAACATTCATGCATATATGAAATGGGATAATGGCCAATTTAATGTAATATCAATCAGCAAGGAACTCTTATTTGTCAACCTTGTTTTATGAGTCGGCGGGGATTGGTATGTTGAATGCATTCTAAAATCACACACTAAATATATCGATGTAAATTAATTCATTAACGTGTGTTCATAAAATGAATTATCAAATTGAATTTAAACCAAAAGTAAATAATTCTTGATCTTGTGTTATCAATCATTGGACCAAGAGCTTCCTTCCCTAATTTCATTTTTTCTTAATATTTATTTAGAGTTTATTTTTTATTTTCATTTTTTTTAATTTCACTACATTCACATAACAAAAAATCCATATATATCCATAAATAATTAAATCCAAAATAAAAAATATATTATGAGTACTAAAATTTAGTGATAGAACCTAAATCAGTTCTCTTCATTTGAGATGACCCATGTTCGACTCTATGATGTAATCAGAAAATAAAAATAGGTTTATCCATGCACTTTGATAAGAGTGTGTTGAAACTATTCAATCCAACATCCATGTCCTATAAAAATTTTCTACAAAACTCATTTATAGTCATAACCCTCAAATAGAGCTCTACATTGTGGAATACTCTAAAATAAAGAAAATACAGTCCTTTGAAACCACATAACTCCTCAATTAACCACTATCACAAAAATATAGTTCTTTTTAAACCACAAGGTTACATATCTTTTTATTATAAAAGATCCATCAAAACCATTTAAAATAATAATAAAATAATGTTTTGAAATAATTTAATCCATTAAATATAGTAAAATAGTTTAAAATAATAGTGAAGGATAAAAACCATATATTCATTAAAAATACAATTATAATTAAATGAAAATATTTTTTTAATTCAAAATTATTCCATTAAATTAGTTTTATCTATGAAAAATATGATGAATTAAATATATCTATCATTAAATTTTTGACTCTATAAAGAAAATTTTTTGGCTATCTATTTTTCACTATTTGACAAATGAGAGGTGCAATGTGAGAACAGATTGTGTTTTAAGGAACACATTCCATCATTTGAAATTCGGTCTGTAACCTCCACTGTAAATGGTTATGTTGTATCATTGATAAAAAGGGAATGATAATATGGTGGTTCCTACACCAATAGATTCATCCTTAGTGATATTCTCATAGTTTGTTCCTCCCTCATAGATTTTAGTCTTTTTCCAGAAATTAATTCTCAGTTCCATCCGAAGGTGGAGAGATGTTAATTATGCAACATCATTCTTGATAAGGAAGAACATTTTGTTCATAGTAGAAGGAAATTTTGGGAATTTATTGAAATCTCTAACCATTTCTTTTATTCTCTTATTTAATTCAGAGGCATATCATATGAGGATTATCGGTCATCGATATTAATGCATCCCTTTCTAGTCGTGAGGTAGTTGAAACTATGGGAAATATATTCCATGTTTTTTACCTTAGTAATACCAAGTTTATTATATTGGGTTGGTATTATAAATCGGTTGATAATATTAACAACTTCTATAGATGGTCAGGTTTTTAACTACTTCTGAATATGGTGGGTTGTTATGTGTGTCCAAAGTGGGACAAATTCACACTAGGACGGTGTAATGTGTCCCTCCCCTAAGTGGAGATATTTCACACTTATATGAAATTTTTTATCACCATGTGGCATATGATTATACCCATTGATTGAGTAGTGTTTCCCACAAGGTGGAATATTTCTCAAATGGATAGAAGAGTATACCCCCCATGGGGGAGGATATCAGACATTGATGGTGGATTGTCCCATCCAAATGAGAAATTATTTGACTGATAATTGGTGGAGTGTGTCCCACAAGGGGAATATTTCATTCTTGGTTAGAGGTGTGTGTACCCCATGTGGGTAGATTTCACATATGGATGGTAAAGTGTCTACCCCATGAGATACAATTTCACTCAACGATGTATTCATTAGTGTGTATCCCAAAGGGGGAGAATCCATACTTGGATGTGTTTGGGTGTGTGTACCTCAATTGAAAATATTTCACAGTTGTATTATGGTTATTTTTTCATATATGGGGGTTATTACATAATTTTAATGTGATTGGATGTGTCCCTAAGCGGGAATATTTCATACTTTTAATTTTGTGAAATTTCCCCTAGGTGGAGGATTTCACAGTCATTATGTGGTGGACATGGTCCCTAGGGGTAAAGAAATCTCACTCAGGATTTAGTGGAGTGCATCCCCAGGGTTGATGATTTCATAGTTATTATTTGGTTATGATGTTGGGGTGTCATAAATGAACCTCATGGAGGTCCTAAATACCTTTATTATGATATTGGGATGAAATTCCATGTAGTTTGATTTCACAGTTTAAGGTCGTCTGTCTAGAAATGTTTGTGTTGTTTAATGTTGTGTGGAAATTATTATCCAATCACAAATGGGGATATTAACCAAGATATTTTTGGTTTTAGTCATAGAGTCTTATTGATTTATAAAGGGATAATTAATTATATTGTTGGTAGAATATTCACGTAATAATCTTGGGAACAATGTGGAGAAATAAAGATATTATTGAGAAATATTGGTAAAAGCTACCCAAGTGCTTCCAAAAGTAGCAATGGACTTGTTTAAGTATACACATGGTAGATTACCATAATATTTTAACCATAGTAATTATTTAGTTGGGGCCTATAGGTGGATGATTACTGAGTGCTTATTGTAGAAGATATTTGTTTTGGGGGTTATGGATTGACGATACATGGTCAATGCTAGGAGCATCAAAGATGATGTTGGTAACTATACATGGATGATTCCGAATTGCTTCTTACGTAAAAAATGTGGTTATTTTTCAATACATATTGATTATTACAATGATCCTTTAAGAGGATAAATTATGTGTTTTATGCATACAAATGGAGGATTACCCGAGTCCTGTAAGGAGTAGCAATGATGTGAATGGTTTTTATACAGGGGAGATACCCAATTGATTTTAGGGGGAAATATTGATGTGAATGTGACTTATGTGATAGATATTCCAAGGATAAGGGTAGGATATCATTTTTATGAAATAATGCGTCTCATTATTCTCATAAAATGAATCCTAATCATATCACACAGGGATTCCCCTTATCATTGAATATGGTGAGGTATCATTTTAACATCATATTAAAGGATGTGGTTTGCATGAATTATGCAGTGATCTTCCCGGCCATTTTTCCTCATGTAGTGTAAATATGGAATCCCTTGTTCCTAACATATGGTAAGGTTATAGTAAAACTTCTAGTTGAATGTAATAGTTGTCGGCATTTTGAATTGTGTTGTCATTACTTTCTTCCACAGGATTTGGTCATGTGAGAATCTCTACCTACTGATGGGTTGAGTAACATTATTGGAGATTACATATAAATTAGATACACATGGGGGTGATTGAGAGTAGTAGGTATACATTTTGGTCTTTAATTTTTGGTCTTCCTATTCTTCTTCCTCATGTTTGGTTATAAGGGAATATCAAAATGGTTTTTTTTTTGAAATATGATTGGGGTCTCACAAAGGAGGAGGAGTCAAATGGTGATTATTAAGTGGTCGTATCATTATTATTTCATGAGGAAAATTTATCCTAAACTATAGAAATCATTTTCTTTTAACATGATGAATCAAATTCTCACACTATAGTATACAAAATAGTCTAAAGATAATTTTTGAGGACCATGGATGTCATCTAATGATCATTGGATGAGGAATCTTACGCTTGATGGGTAAGGAATCTTGTTTATATCAAAGTAGGAATCCTATTCTTGTCACATATTGAACACTGTAGATTAAAATAATGTACCAAGGACTACTATTTGTCATCTCATGATCATGACTTGATGAATCTTATGCTTGATGCATATGGCATTTCATGTGAATCTGAGTAGTCATTATATGATTTTAATATATGATATTGAAAATTAATTATGGTGGGTTGATGAGTATGGGAATATTTAATTTAAATATACAATATGGAATTAAAATTCACCGTATGATAAATTCCCATATGAATGGTTGTTATTAATTTAACAATACTGACAAAATTCTTTTTTGAAATATTCACGAATATATAAAATGATCCCGAGAAAAATTTTATAGACTCATTGGTTGTTAGTTGGTAATAAAATTCTCTATGATTAGGGGCGATTCATAGATAAATGCAATGGATACAGCATATGGAAATAAATTTCAATCTAGGAAAATTTTTTATATATGAAATTTGTTGGTTATAATCTATAATTTTAAAATAAAGGTCCTTCAAAGAGAGAATTACATAAAAGAGGATGACCATGAAAATGAATCTTTTCATGATGTGGATAAGCGGAATACTGGTTTCCTTGAAAAATAATGGCAATTTTATGAAAATTATTTAAATTAAGGTCATGATAAACTAGAATATGATATATTTTTCATGATGATGTTTTTGAATTTAAAAATTAGTAAAAGACTATCCAATGAGTTTTAGTTCATGAGGGCGTAAATTAGATTCCATGAAAAAAAATGATATCATTCTGGATGTATATTTTTTGAATTTTCAAAATTCTATGTATAAGTGATATTTTATGATGGTATTTAAAAAAATGAATGTCCTATCACGCCATCCCTCGAGGATAGGCTATATCCACTCCTAGAGGGACCCATGCATCTACCCTATGGGAGAGCCTTCAAAAGGAGGCCCATGTAAGGAATTTGTATTGGGGGCCTAGAATAAGGATCATATTAGAGATTTCCATAATAGTGATCATGGGATCTACTGTGGTAAGGTAATGTGTGGAGAGAAAACATATGTAAGAGATGGCATTGGGTGATATCAGGTAGTTTTAATAGAGGACACTAAAACTTTCTTCTTGGAACTCAAATACAGTGGTTGAGTAATACACCATGGCCATGATGTATTGAGGAATCAATGAGGTACTGATGAGGTTGTGGAGTAATAGTCCTACCCAAAGTATATAAATAAAAGATTAACTTGTAGATCAAACCAATCATGTCATAAACATGTATTGAATTCCATCTATCTCGAAACCTGCACCGATATGAGACAAGGCCTGGGAGGATTTCTTGATCCTCTTGGGATTTAGACCAGCACTGGGCATTAATGGTATCATTATGGGAATGACTTATCCTAATAAACATCAAAGAAAAAATTAACAAAACAAAAATCGCAACAAAACTAATAAAAACTAAACAATAATAAATTAAACTAGATTCCAATTCAATATCTAAACAAGACATGAATTAAAAATTGAAACCAAACCCCTATTCAACCGAAAATAACACAGTGTGGACTCTTTTTCAACATCCTTTATAAGAGAAAAAATTCTCTAAAACCGAATCTTAAAAGAAACTTGATCCTATAAAACAACTTAGATCTATTGACATTGAGTTGAGAAATTAGGGATTGATATTGAAATAGCTCAACATGTATGCACCACAGTGTAAAAATATTTTATTTTAAAAAATCATTCCATAAAAACTAGTTTGTAATACATTTATAAAATTGGTTATTATCATTTAAGGAAAAAAACATATCTTTACCTTTTTAAAAAAATATACTCCACATTCCACTTTTCAAAATCATATATCCATTTTAAGAAAAAACGTTTCTAGACCAATATATTAGTATTTACCACTTGGGATATTCAAAAATCTAGGGGGTACCAACCCTTCTAATTGGGGCTGATAAGAAACCTTTAGTCAACCCTCCAGATGATTCCCATGAATCCCATGACAATAGTACGGGGTGAATGGGGAGTTCCTCACATGCAAGGAATAAACCAATAACACACATGCCACCACGATTTCCCATACCAGACACTGACACCAAGGGTACGATGACCCCCTCCTTGGTGGATCAACCATATAGGTGTTGATAACCAAAAATTCCATATAAAAGTACCATCCAAGACTTTACATTACATAAAATTTTAATACCTCAATATAAATTCCCACAAATTACCAAATAGAAATTTATGATTAAAACACTGTTTCAAAAAAAACTTCCAATTCTATGATATAACCACTACTTATCTTAAAATGTTAGAAATTGGCCTTTATCTCATTTAGTTGACATACAATATTTTAAAATAAAAAATAGCACATGATTTTAAGATAAATTGGAAATAATTATTTTGGGCCAATTCTGAAACATGTAAACTGTTTAAAACACATAGGGGATTTAGAAGAATAATTTTGAAAGATAATTTCTAAAGAAGAATAGAAGGAGGAGATAATAGTTCTTTTGAAATTCGATGTTAAAAATGATACTGATAAAATAAATTCATCATCATTAGTTTTTATATAACTATGTGCACCACATGAACAAAGTAATATTCCCACATCCAATATTACACTTATTATAAACAAAAAATGTATCTAAAAAACACATTGATGTGTTACCAATAACATCATCTAAAATCACAATAACTCACACATCCTCTTAACTACCATAAGGAAAGACAATCACACATGGAACATAATTTTGAATAAGAAACCAATAACTAAAATCCATGAACCAACATATAAAAAATTGAAATATAATAAATTTCATAAGAAAAATGTCTTTTTACAATTCATATAACACATGACATGCATATACAAGGGAATAATTTAATAAGAACCCATTGAAATCTCACTTTTCACAAAATTAACAACATTTAAATACCACTAAATTTATAATAACTCACGAAAATCATGAGTACCACATTTATAAAAAAATTACAAACCCCCAATAAAAATATAGATTATTCTGAATAAGAAATCTATGAAGAAAATATCCTCATGTTGAAGAATAATTTCACTGTTGATGAAGTACATCAGAATGACACTCCTACTATGGACCACAAAAATATGATACAAAAAGGCCAATTCTTCACCCAATAAGAATCCAAATTGACCAATCATGTCCAAGATATATATAAAAGAAAGGTAAAATGTAAAAAATGAAATGGATAATGTTATAGGAACATTTTCCTTTTAATCATGGAGAATAATCATCATTTGACCACTATTAAATCCAAATAAAAGATACTGGGGGAACCAAAAAGATCCATTGGAGGATTTTAGGTTAGTTTAATTTTGTTGGAATGTCCAAGGGAAGCAAACCGACATAAAAATAAGGTAAAAAGAAAAAACTGCCGCTCATTGGGTGGGATGCATAGTCAGATCACAGGATTAAGCATAACATACACAAACTATTCAATTCCCCACCATCTAGTGTTACATAAGAATAACAATTACGGTGCACAATTACTTTAATCTGGTTCAAAAAATGTGTCCCACATCCGTCTAGGGTGCAAAAAATTTCAAAACATTCTCAAATTGTGATCAAACTGTTCAGAAGCACAAAAACCATCAAAAATTAATTATACTCAATTATTTTCATTGGGAATATGACCCCAAACTCAACCTAAATATTCCAATTGAATTTAAGATTATAATAAATGAAAATATTTTTTTTAGATGTGACAATCAACCCCACCAGAAAAATTTGTACCCCTAAAATGTCATCTAGTAAAAACAGAACCAAAACTCTAGCTCAAAACTAAATGAACTATCCCATGACCATGAGCCTCAATGAAAACTATCTATTTTAAAATAAATAACCAACTATTTATAAAAGAAAACCACAATGAAAATAACCACATTAATTAAATAGATAAGGTTCTCCCTGCCTATATGTATCATCATACTATAATGGCACCAAACCCATAACTGGGAACTCCACACACAGTCAAAAACCCATAGTACATAGTGAAACCCATGGAAAAAACAGAAACCAAATAGAGAACTAGAAAACAAATTATAATTTACAAAATAAAAAATATCTCCAAATCAATAATGATGGAGAACCGAAACCAATTTTCAAAAATTCTATGCCCACATAAGAAATAATAACTAATTAAAGGCTCATATCAATAAGATTAGAGATGGTATAATTACAAAAGAACAAGTTGAAAAAGTAGAATTTATCAATTATAATAGTCAATATCAAAGGTAATTAAAATAGAGTGTCTTTAAATGACTCCACTCCAATATCAGATGTAAAAATATAGATTGACCACTCCACTATACCCACTATTAGACACAATGTAAATATACTCACTTTAGGACAATGGAGGAATAATTTATTTCTGTAAGAACAAACTACCCCACATTTAGGAGAGGGTATCCTCTAACCTTATCATATACTCTGGAAATTCCACATGGGAAACATCTCCAAATTAACTAAACAACCAACCCATTGGAAATACATCATTTGATTAGGAAGAGAATGAATAATATTCCCAAAGTCACGAAATTGGAATAACCTGAGAGATCAATCTGATGAAATTTAAGCTATAAGGAACAATTGAGACTCCTGAAATATAATTTCCTCTACAATACACCACCTTTTAAATGGGTAATCATCAAGATTGATAATTGAAACAAGATTTCCAACTGTGACGGATTTTGATATATGAACCAACAAAGATAGAAATTCTCAATCCACCAATTTCCCAAAATAAACTTCCCTATATGAATGAAATCTCTCTTCAACTTATTGGAAAAAACCCTAGATGAATAATAGATATTTCAGCTAATCATCCAATAAAATATCTATAGAGAATGAAACAACCTCATAAAAGTGGAATACATAGGCCTTCACTGTCAATTGTACTTGTTGTATACTCAATAGCTTTTTTATAATCCCCACCATCAAATCCTATTGAGAAAATCATATGATTAAAGTGGTCTTAATGGCATCCCATTATATCCTAACATGAGACAATAATGGGATGGCCATCTTTAAAGGAACCAAAGCATGAACATCAAATGAACAAAAAATATTTTCACTATCACAATACCATGCGTTCTCAAAGACATTAAAACGCCATCAACATTCTCATGATATAAAATATTCGGAATATTTTCTCAAGTAACCATAATAATTGGAAATTACTAAGAATAAATCACTTTTGGTACTCAACTAGATTTCTGGGAAGGGTGGACAACCAATGGAGATATGATTGAATAACAGTGAACATTTCTATGTTTTATAAAATGACAACAAAAAGACATAAATTGAAAATAATCACCCAAACAACTCAACCAAGAAGAACATCCAATGCCAAAACACCTACTCATAAACTAAACATCCAAAATAAAAACAGTATCCCCATTCAAAATCCATAATTTCTATTCCAATTTTAGTAACTATTTCTCACCAAGGAAACTATAAAAATACTATAAATTTTCTTCTAAATAATATTTCAAATACCAAAGTCCACATTAAAAAACCCAATGAATTGAAATAATTTTCTTAATTTAAAAAAATATTCCAAAAAACTATATTTCTTTTGATAATCAACACACTGGATCTAATGATGAAAAAATACAATTCACACCAAACTATAGAAAATGGGATACTAGAGATCAGCTGTACCTTGATGAAATAGTCTAGAAGACCATTCCCCAAGAAAAACCAACCACTAATGGCATCATGAACCATTTACTCAGGCTCCACATGGGTCAATGCTCTATGAAATCTAAATTTGTTACAATAATTCCCTTCCATTTTAATCTCATAATACACAAACATGAAAAGAACTAAAACCAAAGGACGAAATACTATAGTATGACTAGAGTTTCAGTTCTCAAGATGTGTAATACCTTGAAATACTCTTCACGTGCCTACATCTAGAGTACTTATTATAATATCTATGAGTTACCAAATACCCCAAATGACTATGGGTTGTGCTGATGTAATTGTTTCGTTAATCATGATGGGATTCCATCCAATCCGACTTCTAAAATGGTCCAACAAAACTCTTGTGTGGCATTAACCGTCTTCTTGGGCAGGTGAGTTTCACCGATATTCACATTTATTATTGTGAGAATTATTTAGAGAAATAAGAAACCAGGATAACAATATCTAAACTGAGCATGCATCATAACTAAAAAATTGAACATTAATAAATTGTTCCATATCTATTAAAAACTACTTAAAAAGATAGAAACTAAAAAATGTAACTAAACATGAATGGTTTTAAAATTATTTCTAGGTTTCGTCTTAGTATCCACCATGTATAAGAATTAATCGTACCCATAGAAAATACTAAACTTGCAAAACATCACTTGTCAACTGACGACAAATGGGCCACGTTGGTTCTGGGAATTTTACCTCTTAGTAGGTATGAATGCTAGATTCTATAAATTTAATTTCTAAAAACTTTGTATAAAAAATATATTGAAATAAATTTATTTAATAGGTTTATTCATTTGAGGATCCATGAATTTATTTCTCTTTTTGAAAAAACACATACCACCTTCCACATTTGGAAAAAAAATCTATTTTATAAGAAACTATTTTCCAGCCAAACCCAAAAATTAAAAACACAAATAGGATATTAAGAAGTGTACATTGTGAAAATATGGAAGACATGAAAAGTAGGAAAAACCTAGAAGATTAGGGAAAGTAGTTTCATCCCAGTGACAAATAATATACAGTTGGAATTCTTGAACATTTCCAAAACATACGTAGAAGAAATCCATTGAACTACTCAAATTGAACTCCCTAACATGTTTATGGTGTAGCTCCATAGTCAATAATTAAATGAGTACTCAAAACTAGGAAATCATGTGTCACAAACCAACTGGCCTTTCATAATATCCATGGATACCAACCAATTTAATTAGGTATTATAATTGATTATAACTTGACCCTTTAGATGATTCCTAGGAATACCATAATAAAAGTACACTGTGAATGGGTGGTCCATGAATGTGTGGAATAAACAAGTAACACACATTCCACTATTCATGCATACCAAAAAAACAACAACACCTATGTGATGAACCTATCCATAATGGATCCTTCAATGAGGTGTCAATCAATAATCATGCTTGTAAAAGTGCCAACATATCCTTCACATAACATTACTTTTCAAAAACACATTCCAGAAGACCGAAAAGTACAAAACATTGAATTTTTTATTTCCAAATACAACCCCTTATTAATGAAAATATTATAATTCCATGGAATAAAAAAATTAAATGAAATGTTATAAACATTCATATATTTAATTTAGTTAAGAAAGAACCTTCCAATGTGGAAAAAAGAAAATATTTGAATGTTGTATTGGAAACAACATTTTTGGGATCATTTTGAAACCCATAAACCATTGAGAACACAAAAGGGTTTTAGAAGAAATATTGGGAATGATTAGGGATAAATAATTAATGATGGATAATTGAATGGTTCTTTTGGAATTCAAGAATTATGGGGAATGTGTTTAAACAAATCTATCTTATTAATTGTGAAATCATCTATGTACAGCCCATAAAAATGTGGATATTCCCACATCTAATGGTATACTTGTTATAAACCATAAAAATATTCGATAACCACTTAAAAGAGTTACCACTAACATCATTATAAATTAAAACAATTTTCACATGGTCTAAAACACCAAAAGAAATTATAATGACACATGAAGCTCAATTTAGAATTAGAAACCAATAACTAAAATCCTACCAAAACTTAAAAAAGAAAAATAATTTAATTTCTTTTCAAAATACAAATTAACATTTGATTGGACAACATGAATTCATATACAAAGGAATGAAATATAAAATTCTATTGAAAAAACATTTTTTTGCAAAATCACCAACATGAAAACAGCAATAAAATTGATATTAATATTGATAAATAATGAAAAAAAAATTAATAAATTATTTAGAAAATACATAAAACTAGTTTAATGATATAGAATTGAAATATCTGTAAATACCTGTTTGATGTTATAGAATCATATTGCTTAAATGATATGCATCATAAATACATTACAACTATGAATCACAACCATAGAAAATAAAAACCACCACTTTCTCACCCCTCATATTCTAAATCATCCTATCATGTCCAATATACTTATAGTTTAATGGTAAAATGGATGAATCTTAAAGAAGAACATGAGGATAGCAATAACCATTCTATTAGGTTGAAGAATCATAAAGTAACAATGTTGAAATCCACTTAGAGAATCAATGAGTATCTAAAATTATACATAATATGCATCCATGTTGGCCGGAATTCAAGTGGGTTGTTCATGGGATGACACTCCACATCAAAGGAAGGAAAATACAAAACAAAATTTCCTTCTTTTGGAGGATTACATAGTAAGATCTCACAATAAAACAACCCATTCAAAAATTATGAAACACCCCACTATCAGGAGTTTCATGGGATTCACACAGATGATAAACAATTAACATAACTATGGTCATACAATGTCACCCCATTATATTTAGGTTTCAATTTTTTTTTAACATTTCTAAAACAAAGCTCAGACCTCAAACATGAACTTATGTTTTCAAAAAAATATTGTAATCCCAAAAGATTTCACTAGGAACTCAACACAAACCCGAACAAAAATATTCCACATTAATAAAATAATAAAATAAATAAGAATTCAACGATTGGGTATGAAAAAATGTAAACCATCTGAGATAATCCTTTAACCACATTCATCATACCTCACATGAGGGATCAATAGAGCCTAGTTATCTTCTATGTGAAATCCATGGCGATCTGGGGATCAATACAATTTAATATTTAATCCCATGATCAATGAATCACTAATGTTATGTGATTTATATTGAATAAAAAAGATTTCATAACAAATATTATAAATTCACTTCCAATAATGAATAATTATCCACTGATTTTTAAGATCTCCTGATGATTATGAACCCCAAAAAAGAGGCTGATATATTAGAAGGATACATTTTAAATGTGTGGAAATTAATTTAATAAGATCTAAAAGAAAGAAGACTAAATTAAACGTTTTTGGAGGATGTATAATATTTTATAAATGGCTCTATCATATTTTTTTATGAGAACATGATTATCTTACGAGAAAATTAAAATGATATACCATATAATGAGAAGTTGTGGATACTCAACTATAGAATTATTGATGGAAATAATCATGAAATTATACTTCTAGTATATAAATGGTCAATTAAATTTGATAATCTTTTAAAATATTTCCCTGAAACCCAGATATTTTTTTAAAATGGAATAATTGAATGGATATCCATGGTAAATAAATAACTCTCATGAAGGAATAATGGAACATGAGCAATTTTATTTATAGTGATGAGTTGTGGTGTTTCATATACAACATGACCAATATAGAGAACATTATAATTAAGTAATTTTCAAATGTCTAGATTCATGAATGCATAGATGAAGGGTGAAAATCAGAATACTACGTAGATTTCAGAATAGAATATGTTATACATGAAACCCATAGGTAGACTCAGATCATGTAGAAAGGAAATTACATCAGGTATTTAATTTACACTACATAAGTAAAATAAGTAGTAGTTCTAATTTCAAATGGTTTGATGATAATTATAAATGGAAGACTAAATAACAATGTTCATTATGTTATTTTTTGAGTGATGAAATAACTATTTAATTTTGGTATTTATATTTTAATAATGAAAATTAATTTTTTATTTGAAACTATGATACAAGAAGATTAAAATGGATAATATAAATCATGAATTAATTGATACCCCATGATCCACATAGTTTTGTATAAATATGTGAATTAATGTGATGATAACTTTTTTGAATGATAATTATATCTTTTGGACATAATGATCTAATCTTTCTATCGATGTGGGAAAAATATAATGATGGGTAATTATCCATGAAGCTAATCATATAATAATGATTATTTATCAAGATGTCTCAAGGCCAACATTTGTGAAGTTCTAGAGGAAGTATATATGGAAGGAAGTATAATAATTCATGTGGATAAGGATTACCTCTTTTACAACTTCAAGTTATATTATATATAGTTCCACTCCATACAACCAGAACTAGTATAATGAAATCCAAACACATTGGATAATCGGTCATTTTTTTCATATAATGTGTGTTTAAGTCATGTCAATTTTAATAATTATGATTTATTATGATAACAAAATCCTTGAAACAACCATTGGTTGATAATGATAAATATTAGGTCACAAATAATCCATTAAAAATTTCCTTGAGACATTCCACCTATTTTATTTGCAGAATAGTATGTGCTTGAGAAAATTTAGAAGAAAAAGACCCATTCATCTGAACCTAATAAAAAGTCCAATAGTATGTTGGTCTATTCAAAATGAATGAAAAACTCTATAATAGTTGTTTATACAGATTCACAACTATTAGTGATACTACAAAATGTATATATGTTCTATAGGTATATTTCTATTTTATATAATGTAGTGGGGGAAACATGGTGATTTATTCATTATAATGGATGGTGTGGACATAAGTGAGATCTGACATTCTTGTTCAAATGAGAATATGTGTCTTGTGATTTGGTTATATGAGTTTATTTGAAATTTTTTCAAATCGAAGTATTCAGGGAATCCAATAGGATAATATCAAACCCTGTTATGTGAAAGTGACCAATTGTAGCATGTATAATCAATGTATTTTAGTGATTGTATAGTTCCATCATAGATTATGATATAATGTTGGGTGGATTCCAAGGATTAATAAGGAAGAACCAAAAATGTACTTAACCAAATATAAAAATCCCAAGGAGAGACTTTCCATTATTCATGTTGGTTAGTGAGGGATATAAAGGGGTCAGGTTGATGTTCAGGGATCATATCCTAATATTAATATAATTTAGTGGTGTAGGGAAAAATCCATTATGATATTGATGAATATGCATGTTTCCGAACTCTACATTACACAACAATGTATTTGGCCACACAACATTTCTGGGTACCTCTGAACTATATAATTTCATGAAAAAAGTATATTCCTTAATGAATAACCTACGTTCACAATTATGGAAAAAAATGAGTCAAGTAACATTGTTTTTGTGTATGGATACAATTTTCAGAATGATTAACCTTTATGAAATTATTTTTCGAATATATATAATTTATTGAAAATGATTATGAATATGATCTTGTTTCATGGGACATCATCATGAATGATCATGTATATATTTTAAAAAAGATAAACATATAAGGGGTGAGTATATACTTAGTGGGAATAACCCTTGTCTCGAATTATTTCCCATCTATAATAAATTTGAAATTCAATTCCCGGAAGCGTAATAATTCAATAAAAAATTATATTTATAAAATTTATTTTATAGATTAAAAAACCTAATCAACTAATTATAATGATTGAAAAAACTCCCAAACATATTATAATTTTATTTTAAACAATTTTTTATTAATTATTATTTTCTATATGAAATGAAAAAAAAATTGTTATATCGTTCCAAATTTAACACAAGGGTTGTTTTCACCATCCAATAGAAAATTCATAATTTTAAACATAAACGTTTTTTTAATTTACATTAAATAAAATAAAAAAATACCATTCTACATATCATAATAATAAACATGTGGAAAAAACTATGCTTTTTTATATTTATCTCAATAAATAAATTTGATTTCATTGATAGATTTTGTTACATGAAACACTGAGTTTAAATGAACATCTTCAAACAATAGTATGACAATTATTTAATATTATTTTTACAGCCCGGAAATTGGATTTTATTATATGAATTAAGATAACAAAATTATTTTAAAATATTTTTTACAAATGTCTAAAATACCCATATTAATTATAAAATTAATAGATATGAGAATAAATGTTTTTGATGGTAAATATTCATGTTTTTCTAAAGAAATATTTTATTTGCACTTATTGTAAATTTTAAATCATACAATAATAATTAATTAATTTTAAAATAGATCTCATTTGGAAAATTATTATATCAAAACTGTAAGAGAGTGAACATTAAAAATTTATCGGACAAGCTTGATAATATGATGAATATTTAATAATAGTGATTATCAAAGAAAGCTATATTTTCATTTTAAAATTTTTATTTGATTAAATTTTTATATGGTTTGAATTTAAAACTAGTTGATTAATATTATGATTAATCTAGTTATGGACATTTTTTTCCATGTTAGGATTGAATTTTGTATAAAAACACATTATGATTACGAAAACCTTTTTTTCAAGAAACCCAATTATCATCGCGATTTAATTTTATATATTCAAATAAATCATAACAATTCTTGGAATTAAATCATAAAGAATGGATCACAAATTCTTAATAATTCTGGTCAAATTTGATAAATATATTATATATTATTTCATTAGTAATTTCAAGCATTATTAAATATTAGTTATATGGATATTAATAAAATATGTTAAACTATGTTAAATCATTCAGATAAGTCTATAAAATTTACACAACACATTCTATTAAAATATAAAATGAGAGAAATAACTCATTTAACCATTATGTTCTTTAAAATATTTTCACCATGATCAATATTTATTTTGTTATGACCATTTTATTTTTTTAGGAAAAATATAAATACAAAATGATAATATTTTGATGTTAATATCTACAATAATTTTTTCATAAGGATAAAACGTGGTTGTTTTTTTGAATTTTTATTTAAAATCTAATTCTAATTTTTATAATTTTATTTATTTTTAATGTTCAGTGATAAATTGTTTCGTTAAAATCATATGAAACAGCGGTCCATTATTTCATCAGTTAATCGAAATATAATGAATCCCATATTGAAAAAAATTAAAAGGGATAATTTTTTAGACAATAATTATGTCACATGAAATTTGCACTAAAAATAATATATTTGGGATATTTAAATGTTTTATATTAGAATTCCATAACAATTTTGATGAATTTAATGTCATATTAAGTTATGAATATAAAATTGACTATATTGAAGTGTTATTATGAACTATTTCTTAAAGTATATAATATTCATAAAATTCACATAATCTGAATTGTGAATAGAATATTACTGGATAAATAAACCGTGATGTATTTATTTTTCTCTATTAAATTTATGTTAACATTCAACTACCATATATAGTAAATAAAAATTATATTTAAGTAAATTAAAATTTGATAAATTGTGAATAAAATGTGGGATAAGGGTTAAAACATTGTATTAACTTGTATAAATATAACTTTTGGGATTATTTTATATATTTTATTATTATATTATAAAAATATCAATTTGATAACAATTTAATATAATTATGAAATAATATTAATTTAATACATTAAGAACATCCATGTGTACCCCTCTAATCAATTACAAATGGGAACAATTTATATTATCCTACAAAATATGAGACATATATCATTGATAATATATACTGTTATAAATTAAATAATTTAACATAACATCTTAGGGTATATGGTCATTCTAATAATACCATATTTTCACTAATAATTTCCTAAGCAATAAAAGGATTATCAAAGAATGTGTATAAATCTCAAATGATTAACCTAAATATTGAACAACCATTTCCTACCACTAAATAAATTGTATTAATTATAAAATTTTAAAATAAATATATTTAAAATAATTAATTTGTATTTTTAGGATGAAATAACCAATTTCGACCTCATTTCAACTAAATTGGAAATGAAAACATTGATCTTCTTACTTATGGACTACCACCTCAAAGAAGTGATGCACTCCAATATTCATCACCACATCACAATACATTATATAATGAATGAATGAATTAATATATATTGTATTATTATATTGTTATGGTTCAGTAATATTGAATTATTTCTTACCATTTTGAATTCTATTCATCAAAATTGGGAAACGTCACACATGCATATTCCTAGACTACCATATACAGGAAGTTATATAATTTATTTTTGATCAAAAATATATATGAACATTTCAAATTTTTATTTCATTACTACACCTGAAATCATGAACTGATTGACATTATATAGATTATGTAACCATGGTTAATGTATAAGGATATAGACTATAGAATATAAACACACAATAAAAATGAATTAGTTATCACAAGAAATATAGATTTTAATAATGTATTATTAATTAATGGGATATAATATATTATAAATAAATAATCTGAGGTATGATATATAACATTAGGTTTCTGGATTACATTTATAATAATTTAATATTACTTATAATGTATCTTTTAATATCTGTGATGATGTATGATACATGATTTATAGTATTTATATTTCAATATAATTTTAATCCATAATTATTATAAATGAATTTTCATTTTGGAAATAATAAGATACTTATATGAATAATAACATAAATATTTATTTTTCAATATTTATTTTTGTTATTGTTTATGTACAATTTCCCTCTAGAACATACAGCTATTCAAAAAATATATATATCAAAATCCAACATTATTCTTCCATTATTTTCCAATTTTTTTATTCCAAACCTACATTTTAAAAAATTATTTTAACATTATTTGTTAATGTTTAACAAAAAAAATTTAAACTCATTTTACCATAATTAATATTTTACAAAAAATTCAATTGATTATTCTTATATCCATTGGAATGAGGTAATTTGGATTTTTTATGAATTATTTTAAGGAAATGTTTATTTTAATGTATATGGAAAGAATATTTGAAACCATCATGACCTCTATTAGTATTGATGAATCCGTTAAATGTTTAAATTGTTTTTTGAAGGATTTTTTTTATTTTTTATTTTTAAATATTAATGATGTGATTGCATAATGAAAAGTTTATTTATCTCTTGACATATTTTAATTATATTTTATTGGGATTTTCATCAATAATAGTATCGATGATATTAATTATTCTTTGCATGTATAGGAATAAATTATACTATCTTTAATATTTCATTAGATGGTTTATAATTATAATGATCTGATTTTAATGTAAACAATTTATATTACATTGTTTATTCTATAATGAAATGATTATATGTTGATAATTCCCATTTTAATTCCATGGGTGAAGTTATGATTATTATACTATTGTCTTTCAATATTTTGGAATAAAAACATTTGTGTTATAATATGAAATGGGTGAGTCTAGAATTATAATTCCCTCTAATTCATTTGGAATAGATTTATATATCATGAGATAATTATATAGAAGAAGTTGATCAGCTCTAACTACTATGAGAAATAAATAGGGATTCCTAATACACTACTAGAAGAAGCTGGTCATGACTACATCATTTTAATACAGAAAATATTTTTTGATTCATAATATACTATGATTTTATAGTACCGTTATATTACCATAAATTGTTAAATAGTTTTTATTCAAAATATAGGTTCACAAATATATGAAATGTTTTTAAACATATGAATTGTACTTGTAGTATAATATTGATTATTGTCCATTGATCACACATATGACTGATGTATTTTAGATGATAAATATTTATTTTATTATTTTGGATTATGATTTATGATAAATTGGATATGATATTTTTATGTTATTTAATTTATTTCATACACTTATGAATATCGTATTCTTCCATATGATCATCATTTTATATGACCCATTTGTATCCTTACTGAGCATCTAAGAACATTATTTCTTATGATTCATTTATCTTGATTATGATGATGTTTTGTAAGTAGGGTATTCCAAGATGGATATATTATGAGATGAAAATCAAGGCAGATGAAACAAATTGTCACCACATGAATATGTTTATGTATCTATTCTCCATTTAAACTAATAATTGAGGGTTATGGATGGATATTACGGTTATATATTGAATATTTCTTGAAATTTATGTAATATTTATGTATGAAAATCCTAGGATTCCTCAATTAGTATCAAAGTAGGATTTCTTTTATCATTTGAGATTAGTATTGTTGAACATTGGTGAAAACCCTGAGGATAATTATAATTGTTGTATTAAATTATAATCCTTTGGAAGTATAAATATTATGTGGTTTTTGTATATATACATCCTTATATTGATATTACATGTGGATGTAGTTTTGGAATAGTTCTAATATATGGACTCAGACATAATAATTACTTAATCCTGAGTTAAATCAATTACTAACATTGCGGTTCTTTTCAGTTTCAGTGTTTTAGAGAATTAGGACATAACAGTTACATTTTATCTCATAAATTTTCAAAGTATACATTTCTACATAGTTTCAATTTTTTCATAAAATAATAACTCTAAAAAATTAGTCTAGTTCCTTGTTTTAGATAGAATGAATTTTCATTGACCCCATCCTTGACCATATTTATCATTAAGTCCTATGAAAAACATTTCGAAACATGGGATGAGCATTAAAATATCAGTAAGGGTTATAAAATAAGTAATGGAAACATTAAACCATAAATAAATACAATATGATGATACCATAATATTCAATCATAACACAAATCATAAAATCAAATGATATATGAATAACACATAGAAATCATAAATTATAATGGTAACTTATGGAATACAAAAAATACTTACATTGTAGATAACACATATTTGTTGGGAGTTGTATTTGGAATACCCATCACAGTATATTCCCAAAATATCTTTGGATAAACATTAACATTTACCTCTTGTCTTGTTACCCAATGCATTGGAGAGAAATCTCTGTATCTCCCTTCCTTGTTTTATCACAGAACCACCCCTATACGTAAAAAATTCCCAATAACCATAACATAACCATAAAACATAACAAAAACATAATGGATGGATAATATTAACATATTCTAATCAAAATTTATCATTTAAGATATTGAAATAATCTATTCTTTTTCAAAACCATTTTCAAAACAATTTAAAACATTTAATAATGAGATTTCAGAATCATAGTGTCTCATAACACATTGAATCATTTCAAATAGTTTACATTTTAAGAAATTAATGTCCATATAAATCTTTAAACCATTTTAAAAACAAGGACATTAATGGGAAATATTTATAATAACAAATCATTAATACATTTAAAGCGATATTTTAGTTAAAGAGTACATATCCAAATGAGAGACCCCTGAATAAAAATAATTGAGGAATAACATCAATAAAAGAGTATAATATCATGATAATAAGGATATTTATGATATAAAATGTTTAAGGGATCTATATACACAATATAAATGTGAATTGGTGTATAATAACAAATAAGTCTCAATGGAAGGTAAATTGAGACAAAGTCCCTTACAAAGATCTTATCCTTAGATTAAGGTCAAATCAATGACATAATTATGTGTGAAAAATAATAATAAACCAAATATAGGAGGATTTTATGTTTAAAAAAATTCTAAGTCATTCACACATATTCATTGCATCACATATTCAGGAAAGAGACGTTTAACCAAATGAATGAATATTGGGTTAAGAAGTTCCCTTACAAAAGTTCGATAGTCTAACATCTCCACTTCAAAATTTAGAAAATGAGGTGATGAGAGAGAAAATGGTACCTCATCACATGGAAAAAAATGTAAATAAATAAGGATATGGAATAACATATCCCAACATAACATATTAAGAATTTACAATACATAACATTAATGAAGTCTTTGACTAAAATAGGAGTGTGAAATATTCCCTTAAAAAGATCGTATCATTTAATTATGGATAAATCAATGACATAATTATATGTGAAAAATATAAATAAACCCATCATAAGTGTATATAACTTTTTAAACAATCAGCGGTCATTCAAGCATATCTATATCATGCCATAATCAAGAAGTAGATGTTCAACCCGAAGAATGGAAATTTGGTGAAGGAATTCCCTTACCTCTTGTCCAAATTGAATCATTTGTTCATTTTTATTCTTAAAAATAAAGTCATGTTAATTTATAATTTTATATTAACCTTTTTAAACTATATTTATTTTATATAACTTATTATTCCATGTACGATATGAATGAGTCATATCAAATTGAGGTGGTGGTAGTCCGCACTTCCCCAAATGAAATTATTGTATTTATATAACATGAAAAACATAAAGGTATCTTCTAATTGATAATTACAGAAGTATATTGATAAAATAAAATCACATTTATAACATATATAATAAATTTTCCTTTATAATGGCCACCATGAGATGTGGTTTAAGAATATTTAACAATCATAGTTTCGTGAGGCAGTAGTTCGTCGTCCACATAAATAGTTTGTCCGTGTCCATTATATTAATGTTTGGGTAATTTTACGTTGAAATATTCTCATAACATCAACTTTGTATATTTTGGATACTGGTTTTGTTATATTGGAATTTAATAAATAGAGTTTATGTGGTTGGAATATAAAATAAAAGAACAGAATTTAAGAGACAATGTTAACTTTAAATAGGGTATATGCATTTGGTTTGAACCAAAATGTTTACTTGAATTTCCATCTACCTAAGGGAAGGCCTATAGGTGTAAGAAAATAATTTAGGGATCTTAATTGGGCTGAGTTTTGGTTATAGAATATGATTTATAGTTGTGATTAATGGGTTAGAGGTGATGAATTTTTATAGGGGGAGGGACTCATTATGAATGATTGAAGGTATTAATTAATTATAAACATATTTTCAGTTTCAAATGGTGAAAACTCATTAAATCGGATTGTTATATGACTCATGGTCTAAATAAAATCATTCAATAAGAATTGAAAATGTTTTGGATATTTTTATAATTTTGATAATCTAATTTATTTAAAACCATAATTAATAAAGTAATAAATTCTTCATCATTGTCTCATAAATAATTTTTCTTATTTGATGTCTAAAAATAATAAAAAAAACCCCATAATGTAGTAAATCTTTTTATCTTTCAATTTAATATGTATTTTGGATGTGAAAACTTATATAAGCCCATGTAAAAATTTATTTTCTAAAAGATATATGTTAAGGTTATTCTTGTCTTTACTTTAAATTAATTAATATAAAGTGTCATTTCAACTCCCAAGTGGCTCTATGGGGTCCCAAAATCGACAAAAGTATGTCCATGGTCATATGTTTATCAACCAATAGGAATATGAAATGTTTAAGTGTAATTTAATATTATTATAATATTATTTTTCACCTTTATTTACCAGATTTACCCTTAAACAATGGTAAATAAAATATCTACTAAGGTAAATTTTCTAAATGTCTAAAAAAGCTACATAATTACAAAATTTGGACCTCCTAATTTGAAATATGAAATATAAGTTTTCAAATTCAAATCACATAAGTATATGAAATTTATTTTAAATTTATTCACATTGTTAAAACAAAAAAGCTTGTTTTTAAGAAATAATAACTATCAAATGATTGACACTTCTTTAAATCCTATTTCAATGTGAAATTGAATCCAATGAAAAATTTGGATTAAATGGTAAAAATATAATTTAGTTACACTTTTAAACTATTTAATATAATAACATAACCATATAAATAAATTATAATAACATGTATTTTTGAATTAAAATACAGTTTTTTTTAATATTCATAAAAAATGAACATTATCATAAAAATACCAAAATTTTATCCAATGTAAAAAAATTTATCACTATTCTATAGAATAATATTTTTTTTCAAAAAATACTTATAAATGTGACAATAAAAATATTTAATAATCGTTCTCCATTAAAAAGATGTAAATCGACTTTTAAAGAATATTAGAGTGTTTGTGAAAAAAAATTAGATTCCTTCACATTTTAAGCTTCTAAATATTATTGGATAAGTGTAAAAACATGTTACAAACTTTTATAATAATTTTATAGTTAGTTTTGTTCATTCCTGATAATAAAATTAAAATATGTTAACTACCATATAAAATAATAATATTTCAATATTATTTTTCAGTATAACTCAAGGTTGTGTGCTACTTATAATTTCAAAGAAAATTATTGTTGCGTGTTGAGTAAGAAATTAAAAATAGAATCCCCATTAATGTAAAATTTATATTGAATTCATGAGTTTTATTATATATGAAAATTGCATATTATTTATTTACCTGGGATGTTAAATCCTTCCCGACATTTTGAAATTGCAACCTCAAATTTTTAAAAATTAGGTTTCGAAGATTCATTAAATGTCCCACATCAGAATAAAAGTCAATAAAACAATTACATTTAAAGAAATTTAGAGAAAGAAAAATGTAACTCGAGATAGATCCTACTAGTATTCCATTGAAACGTGGATCTGGAGGAGAAAACTAATCAACATGTTCTGGTGGAGATTTATAGAAAACATTATTAGAAGAAAATTAACAACAAGGAAACCCCAATCATGGTATGGGTTAAACAGTCATTGGTTTCCTAGTAGGAAAATTAAACAGACAACATTTTTGTTTTATACTCTATTCCAAAGATGAGTATTCATGATGACTTTGTCACACCTGAAGTGATAGAATGAACATCTAGAGAATCACATAATACACCAAAGATAAACCATATACATACCCTGTCTTCTGACATTATCCAAAACCAAAATGGTTAGTCCAATGTCCAATAATCCCCAAAAAGGATAATATTTTATGAAAAATAAATACTACTCTTAATCTTTAGAATTCGAAAAATTGTACTCAGTGTTCATGAATGACCATTCAATACAAAAATTTCCTTTAATTTCTTAAAAATAATCCAAAATATATTTGAAACCCAAAATTCAGAAGGATTTGATCACATATTCTTCATTGTAAATCTTAATATTTATCTTCAAATAACATCGAGTACTCTTAAAGTCTCATACTAAAGTGAAATTTAACAAATCACATATTTTATATGATAGGATAATCATTTCCATAAATAAAACAAATTGTCATATTTCCACAATAAAAACATAGATTATTTAAAAATAAAATTTCAACCATTAACACACAAATGAGATCCCAATGTATTCTATTTTCCTAAGGGATATTGTTTCCCAACAATACAAAACGTCTACCAAATTAACATTTATTACTTAATCCCCAAATCAATTTCCTATCCTATGTAAATACATTTGATAAAAAATAAGATCTAAAATCAATTTATTCTTCATCAATAAAATAAATTACCTAATAGTATAAGTCATACTAACCTGGGACATCAAAGAGGCTAGTGGTAGGCAATATACCCTTGTCACCCATTAGTTGTGGGATCGATTCACATGGACATGCAGGACGAAATGGTTTTTCACCCATCTTACGGGTTATCGTTTTCATAGATCTCAAAAATAACTTTAACATGTTTTAACATCAATGGTTTTCTGATACCTTTCATTTTTTTCCCAACACATTAAGTCCTCAACATCTTAATTCAAGAAGCCTTATATATATTATCCTATTATAATTTTTTATCCATATGATAAAATAAATATATTCCTAATACAATGAACAACATACCATCATAATGGTGTACATATGGTTTCAACTTCATCTTGTTCATGTAGGTAGAGGTTCATGCATTGAAAAAATGATTTATAGATCCTTAAAAATAATTTTCTTCCTTCATCCAAACTGTCCTTGTTCAACATGGGTAATATGGGTCTTCACATGAAAATAGATTCATAATATTATCATGTATGACATATAATTTCATAACATCTGATAAAACATGATTTTTATAAACAGTTGGGACCTAGTTTTTGTTGAAACATTCAAGCAGTGGTCCTTTTAAAATGCCTTATGTCCGTGCTGAGAGACTATATTGTAAAAGAAAATATAAATAGGTTGCACAATGGTCTCCTTCTTTAACACATTTTTCAAAATCATTATATGCTTCAAAATCTTATGATAAGGTAAAATATTTGAAAATGCCTTGATAATATTTACCATTCATGGAAATGTTAGAATATTGAGAATATAAGATTTGGTTATATATAACCCTTGATTCATGATGGTATCGAGGTATAGTTGAGGTGTTTGTTTTCTCACATAGTTTCTTGCAAGTGGTTTTTTTGTTAGAAAAAGTTTTAGATTCATCTGTACATGACTTTTCAATAATTATTGCAAGAATATCATTAGGGAGAGATTGGAATGTTGTTTGAGATCATCCTCCTTCCAATTGTATCAAACATTCCATGAACTGAAAAATATAAAAAATAAGGATTTAACATAAATAATAGATATATATACTAACCATCTGTCTAACTAAAACTCATAATCCCTAAAGTATTCTAAACATACATTTGATAACAACTATAAGTAAATAACATTAAACATTACTTAATCATAAGTTAAATCAATAGTTCACATTGAGGATCATTTCAGATTTAGAGATTTCAGGGAATTAGGACATAATTATTACATTTCATCTCAAAAAATTACAAAGTATACACTGCTACAAAGCTTACATTATTTCATAAAATAAAATCTCTTAAAAAACAAATTGGTCCAGTCCCATGTTTTAGACAACATGACTTTTTCCTTGATCCCATACTTGACCCAATTCTCTTTTACTTCCTATGAAAAACATTTCATAACATGGGAGGAGAATAAAAATCATAGTAAAGGTAATAAAATAAGGAAAGGAAACATTAAACCTTCAATAAAGTCAAATTAATGAAACCGTACATTTCAATCGTAAAAAACCTCATGAAATCATAATATTTATCAATAACACACGGAAATCATAAATCATAAAGGTAACTTATAGAATACATAACATACATACATTTTAGCTTTCATAGATATGTAGGAAATTACATTTGGAATACCTATCACAGTATATTCCCTATTAATATTAGGAGAAACATTAATGTTTACCTCCGTCACATTTCCCAATACATAAGAGAGCTATCTCGGGACCACCCGCCCAATGTTTTTCACGGAACCACCTGTGTATTTAAATAATTCCCATAAACGATAAAATAATCATAACACATAACAAAATCATAATGTAGAGATATAATATCAATATTCCAACCCCAATATTTCATTTCATGATGTTGACATAATCAATTCATTGTCAAAAAAAATTGAAAACAATTTAAAACATTTAATAAAGAGAGTTTGGAATCAAAGTATCCCATAACACATTGATTATTTTAAGGACGTTTACAATTTATGACAATAAAGTCCATAAAATCATTAAAATAATTTTTAAAAGATTTACCGTAATTATAATTATTTAGAAGAAAAAAACATAAAAAAAATTAAAATAATATTTTAGTTATAGTGTTCCTAAACAAATGAGAGACACTTGAATACAAATAATTGAGGAATAACACTAATCAAATCATATAATATAATTAGAAAAAATTGATTCATGATATAACATGTCAAAGGGAAGTATATACACCATATAAAAGATAATTGGTTTATAAAAACCAATATGTCAAAATGGAATATAAATTGAGACAATGTCCCTTGAAAACACCACATCAAAAGATTAAGGTCAAATCAATGACATAATTGTGTGTGAAAAATAAGAATTCAAAATTATATGTTCATATAATGTTTAAAAAAATCATAGGTAACTCATAAATATTCATATAACCACATAATGAAAAGTAGAAAATTAACCCAAAGAATTTATATTGGGTTAAGAAGTTCCCTTATAGAAATTCGACAGCCTAACAACATCATTAGTAAATCCAGAATATGAGTTGATGAGAGAGAAAAAGGTTTCTCATCACATGTAAATAAAATGTACAGAAATTTGGATATAGAAGAACTTATCCATCATTAGTTTATGGAAATTAATAGGAATAACATAAATGAAGTCATTGACTAAAAGATGAGGGTGAAGTGTTCCATTACAATGATTGTATAATTAAATTAAGGATAAATCAGTGACATAATTATGTCTGAAAAATATAGATACACCAAATATATGTGTATATTATGGGTAAAACAATCTAAGGTCATTCACACATATCAATATAATGACATAATCAATAAGTATAAGTTCAAACCCAATGATTAGAAATTTGGTGATGATGTTCCATTACCTCGTGCCTGACATGACACATTTGTTCCTTGTACTTATGGAATAATAAACATTAATTTATTTATACATTCTTAGGAGGATATTTAATTTTTATTATTACTATTATATCACTTAGTACCTTACAAAAAAAATTAGTAAATTATTTGTGTTCATATAACAAATTTTTTAGATGTTCGGAATATGATTAAAAAAATTAATTTGTTATAATTACAATTTTTCCTTGTGGTCAAAAATAAATTATCTCCAAAATGATATTAATGATTTAGATATCATATATATCTTATATATCTAGTATATATTTATTTATGATAGTTCATAACATTTTTACATAAGAAATGAAATCCCCCATACATGGAGATGATAAGTTGTACGTATGCATGAACGCTACTTGCATTTTTTAATGAAATGAAATTGTAATGATACATTGGTATATTATAATTTAGTATAATATAATATTTTATATTATTTACGTTATTTTATTAAAAAAATCATTTATACCTTCCATGTACGATATAAACGAGTCAAATCACTTTGAGGGGGGGGGGTAGTCCACATTTCCTCAAATGATATTATCATATTTGTATAAAATGAAAAGCCAAAAGGTATATTATAAATGATAATTAAAGAATCATATTGTTAAATTGAAATAAAATATATATCTTATATGATAAATTTTCTATCATAATGGCCACCATGAGAGGATTTTGAAGAATATTAAACAATCATTGTTTCGTGAGGCAGTAGCTCGATGTCCACTGAAACAGTATGTTCATATACATTAATTGGAGGTGTGTGAAAGTTTTGATAGAAATATTTTCAAAAAAATTACCAAGTATATTTAGGATAACATTTTTGTTATAAATTTAATGAATAAAGAGCATTTATGTGGCTGGATAAGTAAAATAAAGGGAAATAACCTAGGATAAGACAATACCTTTAAATCAGGTATCTCCCTTGGGATTGAACGAAAATGATTACTTGAATTGCATTCTGCCTAAGGGAAGTTCTATTGGAGGAATATATTGATTTAGAGGTCTTAATTGGTCTGATTTTGGACGAGCCATGGGGATTGAGAAGTGTGAGTAATGGGTTAGAGGTGATGGCTGTTTATAAGGGGGAGGATGGGCTCTTTATGAATGATTGGACATATTATATTATTATAAACATATTTTAGGATTAAAATGGTTCACAACTCATTAAATCCGATTATAAGATGACTCGTGTTCGAAATAGAATCATCCAATAAGAATTGGATAGTTTTTGTATATTTTTTAATTTTTATAATCTTATTTAATTAAATAATTCATTAATAAGTGAATCAATGCATCATTAATGTGCCATAAATAATATTATATATTTTATGTATAAAAATAATAATTTAAATCCAATGAAGTTGTAAATATTTTTATATTTAAAATGAAGATTAATAGCTGGTGAGATTTCTTATATAACCCAATGTAAACATTTATCTACTAAATGATGTATGTTTATTTAATTTTAGTCCTTCAATTAAATTAATTAACATAATGTGTCATTATCACTACCTTGTCATTCCATGGGTTCCCAAAATAGACACAATGACTTAAATTGATGGAAATGTATCATCCAATTGGATTAGTTCATGCTTAAGGGTAATTTAATATTAATAAAATATTATTTTTCCCCAAAATTTATCATATTTACCCTTTAACCATGGTGAAATTAATATTTACTAATGTAATTATTCAAAATGTATAAAAATAAAAGTTTCAAATTTAATAAATATCGACCTCCATATTCCAAATATGGAATTAATTTTACCAAATTCAAAACACTGATGTTTTAGATATTAATTTAAAATTAATTCTCTTTGTCAAAACAAAATGCTTGTTTTTTAGAAATGATATCTATCAAAAGATTTAAGCTTATTTATGTACAATTTCAAAGTGAAATTTCTTCTAATGAACAAAATTGGATGAAATGGTAAAAATATAATATAAATAAACTTTAAAATAATTTAAAAATATTTATATCCTTATTAATAATTTATGTTAAAATGGATTTTTGAAGTAAAATATAGTATTTTTCACAATTCCTAAAAAATGAACATTATTAGAAACTACCAAAATTTCATTAAAAGTAATCATTGATGTCCAAATTATAAATAATAATATTTTTTGTCAAATAAAACATATAATGTGACAAAAAACTATATTTATAATGGTTTCTATATTTCAAGGCTGTAAATTGACCTCTTTAGGAATATTAGAGTGTTTATGCTTAAAATTGGATTCTTTCAAATTTTATGTTTCTAAATTTAATTGGATAAATTTAAAAATATTTTATAAACATTTATAATCATTTATAATAATATTTTATTTATTTATTCTCATTCCCACTAATAAAATGTCTAAGAGTTAACTACCATTTATAATAATAATATTATATAATTATTTTCAGTATAACTCAATGTTGTGTGCAATGTAAGATTTAAAAGAAACTCATTGTTGTGTGTTGAGTACGCTCTCAAACATAGCCAACCCATTAATGTAAAATTAGTATTTAATTCACAACTTTTATTAAATAATATAATTTCTTATTCATTATTTACCTTGGATGTTACATCTTTATAGGGATGATAATCATGACAATAGTCTATAAACTACATATTAGCCCTCATTTTGGTGCCCCATGAATATTCTCATACTATATAGTAGGATATAATGTGTAAGCAGTTTTCCTTAAAAAGTAGAATAACTATTAAACGATTTCTTAAATAATAATTCCTAGATCACTGATTTGTTCATGATGGTGGGTTTACCCTAGGTGTGACTTGTATTTTGTCGTCACATGCCTCCTGTGAGAAAACCCGAAAATAACCTAACAGTAAATAAAATAAATAAACAATGTTTTTTTATTTTTAAAATCTTATAACTCAGGAATGGTGACACAGATTAATAATATGAGACCACCAATGAGCTCGTGGGTGTAATCTATTTTTAGGAAAATACTAACATTGGCTGACATGGGAGGCCATGGAATGTTTGTATTTTTTCGTAAATAAAATAATTAAGTGAAAATTATTTTATTGTAAATTACACAACATCTAAATGGTAACTCATATTGAAAATTCGAGAGTACCATTGAGCTCATGAGGGTGTTTTCTCCTTAGGCAGATGAAAACATCAACCAGTGAGATTCGAGGGTGGCTATTAATAATTTTCAGAAATTTTTTTCGTTTACATTCATCAAATGTGGGAGTGGCATTTCCCAACATTTGACTTGATGGGAAAATTAAAAATATGAGGGCACCGTTGAATCCACAACACATAGATTCTCTTTAGGGGTACTTTACATTGGCCACAGTAGGCCTGGAGAATGAGATATGTATTTTTGACATTTTAAAAGAAATAAAATAAAATAATTTTATTATTTTATTTTCATTCTTATCCTCTAACAGACTAGCAGTGTGTGGGGCCAGCATTGTTTAAATCCATCAAATGGATTGACCCTTAAATCTAAGTGACAACAATGTTGGGGAATTATGATGTTTTTTAATTAATGAGACACCTTTAATTCCCCAAGTCATTAATTACCCTTCCCCACACCTATTTATATGGTGTTTGGTGAGAGGTATTGGCAATGCTATGCCAAGAAACAAATTGCTGACCTAGTGCTGAGATACCAAAACATGGGAGGATGGAGCTAGCTGTGGAGGGTTTTAACGTGTGATGCCGAACCACGAACAAAAGATAGATGTACGAGTGGAACCGTTGGATGCTAGTTTTGCAGGAAGACGACACCAAGCCGCTTCCACAAATGTGCACATACCATTATTCGTGATGTAGGGGCTTGATTCTTGTTTAAATTCAAGTGAATTTCATGAACCCATTCCTCCCCCTTGATTACTAGATGATGCGGAGTGTGTGGGCCTAACGAACCCAACCCAAACCCTGTCCTACTTTTCTACCCTTGATCCCTCTACAGGAGACCGCTGACACGGTGGCACCGACCGGATGTGAAAGAAATGCCTCACAGATGCACGCCGTAAGAGGAGGACGCAACACAATGTCGCGGCGGTCTTCGGAGTGGTCGACACAGACCATGCGTGGAGGAGGTGTGTCTTGTCATTTCAAGCCACCGGTGAGAATGGGGTCGTGGCTGGACATCCACGATGATTAGTGATGGAGTTCTGTACATCAGTTGGACGCCGAAGGGGAGGCAGCACGACCAACGCGCCATTGGTGAGAAGAGGGATATGAACGAAGCCGCCGCAGAGGTCGAACCAACTCCTTCGGTAGGTTCCACAGAGACCGGGTATCGCCGAGATTTCACAAAACTAAATGACCTCAATGCCATTCAGGATTCTTGGGGGAACGTCTCCCCTAGCCAGCTTGTGCGGACCGCGGCTGGACCACTTTCTTGATGGGCCGCACACCTTGCATGTCGTACCCCCTTGTAGGTAGGGTCGCCCCACTTGTGGGCCTGTACAATCCGCAGCCTAGCGGGATGAGCCCGTTGCAGACCAGTGCAGTCGGGTTAGACCCGAACTAGGTCGTGTCAGGCCAGGTAAAACCACACTCATGCCCAACCGAACCCCTGAAATAGTAAAAGGGACATAACCTGAAATCCAGTTGTCTGTTTGATGAAGCTTTTACGGCATTGGGACCCTTGTAGAGAGAGTTTCCTTTTCTTATACTCCATATGTGTTTTGGAGATAGTAGGAGTATGACTGGGTAAGATTGAACCCGAATCAAATCGGGCCCCCGAAACTAAAATGCTTATAACTCAAAGATTGAGCGTCTGATTGACAAATTGTATGTCAAGTTAGAATCCATAAAACATAGAAGCCGATTGGGACACAACTTTGGGGTTCTTACTAGTGTACGATGTATGAAAGATATATTGATGAGAAGATTCTACGAAACATGAGCGCAATAGGTGTGAGGAATCATGTGGCTAGCTATAACATGATGAAAGAACATTGATCATGGGTGGGTCAGCTTCTATCAGATCATGTGTGGATCAACGCTCATTGATCTGGTGTGGGTCAGTGCAAACTGATCCTGTTTGGGTTAGATCCTTTCTGGGTAAGTGCTCAGTGACCCTATGTGGGTCAGCAGATATCGATCTTGTGTTGGTCAGATCCTGTCTAGGTCAACAGGGGTTAGTTACCTACCAATCATGTGTGGGTTTGATCCTTGGTTAGATGAGGTTTGTTACCTATTGATCTTGTGTGGGTAATAACATGTGTGTGCCTGAGGGGCTTAGTTACCTATTGATCATGTGTGGGTTATTCAGGGTTAGTTACCTATCTATCCTGTGTGGGAGAGAAGGAGTGATACTTTTTAGAAATAAATGTTAAAACATACATCTATTAATGTGTAAATCTTTACATATTTTATACCAGGTGTGAGCTAAGTCTTTTACCTACGTGGTGTTATCTACGTGATGTTACCTGTGGGTTACTTCTACCTTCATTGTGTTATCTGTGTGC
This sequence comes from Viscum album, assembly GCA_963277665.1. Taxonomy (NCBI): domain Eukaryota; kingdom Viridiplantae; phylum Streptophyta; class Magnoliopsida; order Santalales; family Viscaceae; genus Viscum; species Viscum album. The sequence continues at coordinate 1,508,857,480 of OY728127.1, read as the reverse complement.
TATATCTATATTCGTGATGATACCAATGTAGTTATTCAAAAATTGTTGTGTTACCTGTGTGGTACATCTATCTTTGTGATGATACATCTGTGTTACTTCTATGATCATCGTATTAAATGTGTGGTACTTCTATCTTCGTGGTGTTACCTGTGTGGTACTTCAATCTTCCTGGTGTTACCTGTGTTGTTCTTATATCTTTGTAGTGTTACCTGTGTGGTACTTTTATCTTCGTGGTGTTTCTTATGTGGCACTTCTATCTTTGTGGTGTTACCTATGTGGTAATTCTATCATTATGGTGTTACCTACATGGTCGTTCTACCTTCGTGGTGTTATCATTGTAGAATTCTTCCCTCATGTATGATATGAGTATATCATGATAACTTAGGCATATATATGGGAATATAACTATGTACTGTTGATGTCTATCGCTTCATGCTTTGAGTTTGAGGTCTTACTTTGTGGCTTTTCCTTTTTGGATCTCTAGGAGTCCAACGGGGGTCTCAGGGACGCTACTAATTTTTTTAATACTCACCCCTGAACAGGATACGCCAAACCATTTTTGTGTCTTAAGTAGATGACATACAACTTTGATCGAGGCTGAGTGAGACAGGACCGAATGTGCACATAGGTGGACTATTTGGCGTGACGCGATGGAGGGACTATAGATCATGAGATGTACCTACCCATCAGGTAGGGTCCTCAGAGTAGAATCCAGCAGCTGTAATATAATTTTTAGTTGTATTATTAATTTTTAGTTGTACTTATACTTTATAGTCAGATATGTATAATGGCCCCAGTTTCCTTCAGCACACATTTACTACAACAGTTAACCTTGTGGTTGCTTCTTTTTTTGTTCTTGTATTGTGTTTCTGTAAATGATTAAAAATAAATTCATTCCCATTTTAGGTATACGAATTTCCATTTCCAGTCATTGGCCTCTGTCCTATGGATGTCGGGCTTTTGGTAGTTAGGACATGGCCCTGAGGGACTGGTAGTTACAAAGTGGAATCAGAGGAGTCAAACCAACCGAAGAACATAGAATATGATCTTCTTTATGTGGATATAGTTTTGAGGGTTTTTAGTGTGGTTTTAGTTTGGGGAATGCAATGTTGGTGTGATGGCCAACGTATCCATACTCCATGCCATGGAATTTAGCTTTTCGACTCAGTGCATGAAAATAATGATTTTGTGTGTTTTTGGAAAGTATTTTTATTCTGATTTCCCTATGTTAGCTCACCGAGTATAACTTATTGACCATGGAACACATTTTACTTTCATGATGTCGCAACATATACAACCACCCAAAATTCCTGAGAGAGTACATGATGGAGGGCCATCTATTGATGGAGTTTCTGTATAGGTCCCTCTTAAGGTGTTGGCACTGACGGGTGGTGCACCAGTAGACCCACCACTCGTGGGGTTGCAGATACAACCAGCCCCACCAGCCGAGGGTGCACGCCCACTGAGCACATTTCATGAGTTTCAACGGTAGAGAACTCCAATGTACCAAGGTGTGATATATCCCCAGGTAGTTGGGAACAAGCTAGGGGTTGTGGCTAGAGTTTATTTCCTTGTTGGGACACTAGAAAATCAGATGGACATCCTTGCGGATAGTTATTTTTAATGAGTGACCATGAGGATGGACTACATAGTGATGAGGATTCGGTACGTGGACCGTCGCCCGATATGGTACCTTCTGATAGTGTTCCAGCTATATCACTGCACTTTGGACAGCAGTTACAACCAGCAGTACGAGTAGAGGACACATTTAGGCTTATTTCCTTACACATGTTACAGTATCACATACCCCTCATGTTATGAGGCGAGCCAGACTCAGAGATGGAAAAGGACTGTGTTGAGGAGGTGGAAGAGTTTCCAACTGGTCAAGGCAGCATTCGATATGATGGTAGTCCTAGTAGAGATCCTTTTTGTGCCTCAAAAGGACGACGACATGGTTTAGATTGACCTGATCATTCAAATAGGTGACACTATTGTGGAAAAGTATGAGAACCTTTTTTAGAGAAGTGGGTCTCTTTCCAAAAAAGTCTAATGGGTGAGTGTTCCCAATAGATTCTACAGCTTCAACATGACAACATGTCGTAGCTGAGTATTCATTGAGGCATACTGACTATCCCAGAGACTCAATTAATATAGTATGGTCAGTGCTTTAGGGATCAGACCTCCGAGTGAGGTGTGTTTAGGGACGTCTGAGCTATCGCTTTTCCCATATGAATTCCTAATTATGTTAGGGTGCTAGAGAGAAACTTTGTTATTGAATTTTCTTTGGCTGAGCAGATAAAACAAGTGAATGTTAGTAGTGGGATAGAAGGAAACTGACTCATGTAACATAGACATAGGCATGTAAAATGTTTCAGGAAGAGTTAGTGTTATTGACTGAAGAATCATCAGAGCAGAAGAAGTGGAAGTGGATTTGGAAATGCATCATGAGTTGGTATACATTTCGACATGTAACAACCACAACACAAATGTGGTCCCGACCAAGATTAGGGAGCTGGATAATAGGTGAAGAGAGTAGCTACATGGGGTCAATGAGTGTGACCCAAGTTCCTTAGGAATAATTAGAGGTACGGTTTGTGTCTACTACTAGAAGCTGTATTAATTGACATAGAAACTAATCATTCGTTCATTCTATGATTCTTGTTCAATACCTATTGTTTTTTGTAAAACCGTAGACATGACCCTTAAATGTAGAGATACCTTCAAGTGGAGACTCGATAATCACATGTATGTTGATAGTGTGATGTGACCTGTGAGGCGAGAGTTTCAGTTGGAACTTCTTGGTGGCATCGTCGAGGCCTTATGATGATAGTTTGGGTATAGAATGGACATCCACAGTTCATACTCGGATAGATTGTATTAGGAAAAAAGGTCGTGGTTTCTTTACATTGTTGGAATGGGTTTACCTTTTGTTAGTGAAAAAGGAATCCCATGCTGCACATGATAAACTCGTGCATAGGAGGGTGTAGTCGATCACTCTTATGTCGGCCAGCTATACCCTATTGGTAGTGGGAGTTTTGGGTTTCCTATTCCCAATAGGATTGGCAGAGAGTAGAGACATAATTTCAATTTTTTTTCCAGGATTACCTCCGCTATGGAAGAGGTAATTATTCTTTTAATGAGTACTAATGATGTTTTGAACTAGAATTCTCCATGGTGTTAGCACCCATGTCAGCTATGACGAAGAAGGGGAATCCTTTAATATGTATAGAGAAGTGTCATCAGAGCTTTTAGAAGTTGAGACAACGATGATGGATAGATTTTACTCTAAGACTATAAAATTAAGATAATATATACTCTTGGTAATTGGAAATGTGGTAGAAGATGCACCCCCATGAGCTATGGTCTACAACTACTGAGTGAGTAATCAGAGGATCTAGTCTCATTTTGGATATCCTTTATGGATAAATATAATGTAGCTTACCTCTAGTATATGATTTCCACTCCCCCTATTCTCCAGAAAATTCAGGTGGCATAGCTTTAGTCACTGACTTCGATGCTTGACGTGCTCAGATATCCTCAAGATGGTCTCCTGATGGATTTTCTAAATGTGGGGAGCACTTAATTCTCTTCAGATAATGCACCATAGTACCAATGATGAATTGAGAGAAGGTGTTGAGGGAGATCCATACATCCACATAGTGGTACATCCTGGAGTGGTGAAGGTGTACTAGGACATCATGTGTCAGTACTGGTGGCCACAGAAGAAGGATGTAGAAGAAGAGTATTTATCATGATGCCTCACATGTCAGAAAGTTATGACTGCACAAAGCTGGTAGAAGTCTTATGACGACATGAGGAGGGAGACCATGTCTTCCCACACGTCCCATCTCGACATGGTTGGTAGATATTTGGCCGAGGAAACAATTTATCTTTGAGGTTTATCGAACCATTCTAGATTCCTAGTAGAGTGGGTGAGTTGGAATACCGTTAATCCCTTTCCCAATAAATTTACTAGGTGCATAGTGTTTTCTATGTTTCGCAATTCAACAGAGGTGTGCATTATCCATCACACGTTATCAACTAGGATGAGTAGAACTTTGATGAAGAGGTGACTTTTATGGAGTTCCATGTGGAGATAAAAGATCGAATGGAGTGAGTCCTTCATTGATGGTCGTCCCCTCTGGTGCATGTTCTGTGGTAGTATGGGGACCTTCACGAGAGAAAATGGAAGCAGGAGGCTCAGATTCGTGCCAAGTACCATCATTTGATTGAATTTCCATTTTATGGCTTTTGGGGAAGTAAATCTCAAAGGTGGGGAGAATATAATGTCCCATAATTTTTGTATAATTTTTTTAATTATATAGAATTATTTTGAGACCGCTAAATAGGAAGGCTTATGATTCCGATACCCAAAGTTCCTAGAATGATCCATTAATGATTTGGTAATCATTAATTAGCACGAGTAAGCTATATTCACGTAAAATTGTAATAACATTTAAACGGTGGAATAAATCAGAAATCTGAGAACACCATTGCGTTAAGGATGGTGGTTTTACCCATGGCGTGACTTATGTTTAGTTGGGGCAAGCATCCATCGTTAAATCCCGAAAATGGCATAACCGTTAATAAAATAATTAAATATAGAAAATTAATTTTTCAAATGCTTATAACTCATGAATGGTGACTCAGATTTAAAATCTGAGACCACCACTAAGATCATGAGGGTATGCTCTTTTTAGGAAGATACAAACATTGGCCGGCGTGGGCCACCAGTGAAATTTAGTTTTTATCCTTAAATAAAATAATTCGGTGACAATTATTTTATTGTAAAATTCATAACATCTAAATGGTAACTCAGATTGGAAATTAGAGAGTACCATTGATCTTGAGAGGTAATTTCCTACTTAGGCGGAGAATAAAAATGACTGTCTCAAGTCATGGGTGGATGTTAATAATTTTCTTATCTTTTATTCAGGTACATTCAGTAAAGGCATGAGCGATGTTTATCATCATTTGAATAGGTGATCATATTAAAATTCTGAGGGCACTGTTGAATCAGCAGTCCCTAGATTTTTTTAAGGGAGACTCTACATTGATCTTGTAGGTCTGGAAAAAAATTTATATTTGCTGCCTTTTTAAAATAAATACTAAAAAATAATTTCATTATTTAATTTTCATTATTATCCACCAAAGGAAATGCAGAGTATGGTGGTAGTGATGTGTAATACAATTAAAAGGAATGACCCATCAATCTATGTAACAAAAAATTTTGGAAATTAGAATGATTCCTAATTAATGTGCCACCATTAATTCCCAATGACATTACATACACTACCCCTAACTTATTTATATGGAACTTAGGGAGAGTTATCAGCACTTCTTCGACAAGCAACGAAGTTCTGACATTGTTTTGAGATGCCAATCCCAAGGAGGAAGGAGTCGGTTCAGGGGGGCAGGGATGAGCGACACCATACCATGGACCGAATAGTGATGTATGACTGACACTGTTGGAATCTAATTGTGGAAGACTTTGAAAATAAATCTGCTTCTACAAACGTGTTCTCAACATCGTTCATGAGGTAGGGGATTGATTAATGATTAAATTGAAGTGAATTTCATGAACCCTTTAATCCTCCCTCTTGATTATGAGCTAACATGGAGGGTGGGTTCCAAACGAACCCGGCCAGAACCCTACGCTACTTTTCTACCCTTGAATCATCCATGGATGTCCTCCGGTGCTATGGAACCGACCTGATATGAAGGATATGGTGCATCGATTCATGAAGTAAGATATGTCATGGCACAAAACCACAACAGGATTTGGAGTGGCCGACATTGACTGGCCGAGGATGATGGGCGGCGCACCGTCTTGTTCCACCGGTGATCAAGGGTCCATGTTTGGTTAGATGTGATAGTTAGTGAAGGTGGTAATCACAAGGTCCGGTCGCAGAAGGGGAGGCGACATGAGCTGTGTGCCGCCGGCGAGAAAGGAGGGGGTGGGACTAGCGTGCTGCCGGCGAGAAGTGGACCATGACTGAAGCTATTGTGGAGGTAGAAACTGCACCTCCAGCGGGTTTCGCAGTGACCAGGTGGTTCCTACTTGGCGCCACCATGTCAATAAACCAATCGAACTCCATTGTGTTTGGGATTCTAGAGGTAATCGTCCCCCCTCCCCATCTTGGGCAGACCACAGCCGGATCGCCTACCCGGTGGGCTGCGCGCCTGGTGGCCCGCACCCCCTTGCAGGTCGGGCCACCCCACTTGTAGGCTGGGATGGACCACTTCCTAGGTGGATGAGCCTGCCGTGGACCAACCATCTAGCTCAGACCTGGTGAGGGTCGGGTCATCGTAGACCGGGTCGGGCCGGGTCTGACCAGACCTAGTCCCTACAGGACCCAAAAATACTTAAAGGGACATAAATTGAAATACAAACATCCTTTTAACGATGATTCAGTGACGCTAGTCCCTTGGAGTGAGACTGTCCTTTTAAAATTCTCCACATGTGTTTTTTTGGAGACAATTGGAGTACAACCAGGTTGGATCGAAACAAAATCCAACCAGGCCCCCAGAACCAAAACTCTTATAACTCATAGATTGGGTGTCTGATTGATGAAATGTCTATCCCGTTAGAACACTTACAATAATGTAGACCTTTGGGATACTACTTTGTGAGCTTAGTGGTGGACAAGGTATGAATGATATCTCGAGGGGAAGATTCTACGGAACTCAAGTGCACTATGTGCGAGGAACCCTGGGGCTAGCTATAACATGTAGAAAGAACATCGATCCTCTATGGGTCACCACTCAATGATCCTATGTGGGTCAGCGCATATAGACCCTATGTGGGTCAGTGCTCAATGATCCTGTGTGGGTCAGTGCATACCAATCTTGTGTGGGTCAGATCCTCTATGGGTCAATGGGGGATAGTTACCGTTTTGATCATGTGTGGGTCAGATCCTATGTATGTTAGCAAGTTATTGTTACCAATCAATCCAGTTTGGGTCAGATCCTTTGTGGGTTAGCGGTGGTTAGTTTACAATTGATCCTTTGTGGGTCAGATCCTGTGTGGGTCAGTGGGAGTTAGTTACCTATCAATCTTGTGTGGGTCAGAATCAGTGTTACATAACTGAATAAGATGATATAACTTACGACTAATTATATGTTCTTCTGTACTTATGTTAAACCTGGTGTGAGATGAGTCTTCTATCTTCATGGGGTTATCTATGTGAAGTTTACTTTTTTGTACTTCTGACATCATGGTGTTACCTTTGTGGTACTTTTATCTTCATGGTGTTACCTATGTGGTTCTTTTAAATCTTTGGTGTTATGTGTGTGATACTTCATTCATCGTGGTGTTACTTGGGTGGTACTGCTATCTTTATGGTGTTACATATGTTTTACTTCTATCATTGTTCTATTAACTGTGTGGTCCTTCTACCTTCATGGAGTTACCATTTTGGAATTCATCACTCATGTATGAGATGAGTATATCATGACAACATAGGTATATGTATGCAAATATAACTAAGTAATGTTGATGTCTATCGCTTCGTGCTTAGAGTTTTAGGTCTGGATTTGTAGCTTTTCCTTTGCGGAACTCTAGGAGACCAACAGGGGTCTTGGGGTCCCTAATGAGTATTGTTATACTTAACCCCTGAATAACCTATGCCATCACCTTCTTCTGTCTTGGGTAGATGACGTAAAACCTTGATCAAGGTTGTGCGAACCAGGAATGGATGTGCTCAGGCATGGACTATTTGGCGAGACACGATGGAGGGACTACTAATAATGAGATGTACCTACCCATCAGGTATGATCTTCCGAGGACGATCCAGAAGTTGTCATATATTTTCTGTAGAATTTTTACTTTTTCGTTGTACTTATACTTTACAGTAGGGCATGTATTATGGCCCATTTAACAGTCAGAATACTTTTCCTACAGTAGTTTACCTCGTGGTTTCTTCTTGTTTTGTCCTTGGACTGTGTGTCCGTACAGGATAAAATGGAAATTACTTCCTCTATTAGGGATAAGTCTTTCCATTTCTAATCGCTATCCCATGTCCTATGGATGTTGGGATTGGGTATTCACGACAGAGAACCATAGGATGGGTCGTGAAAAAGTTGAATCAGAGGAGTCATACCAGCCGAAGAACGAGGACTATAATCTTTTCTATGTCGAAATAGTGTTGAGTGTTATTAGTGTTGTTTTCAGTTTTTGGAATGCAGTGTCAGTGCAGTGGCTGACGTATCCATAAATTAAGACATTGAATTCTGATTTCTGACTCAATGCACGAAACCAATGATTGTGTATGTTTTTGGAATGTTTTTACTACTGATTTCTCCGAGTAAACTCACCGGGTATTACATATTGACCGTGAAACACATGTTACTTTAAAGGTGTCACCACATTGAAAACCACATAAAATTCATGAGAGAGTACATGATTCCAGCTGACCGAGTGCTGAGGCTTCGGTGTAGGGCCCTCGTATACTATTAGCACCTACGGGTTGTCCAGAAGTAGACCCACCACCCATTGGGCAGCAGATGCCACCATCCCCACCAGCAGACGGTGCATGCCCACTGAGCATGTTGCATGAGTTTCAACATCATAGCGCTCAAATGTTCCAAGGTGTGATAGATTCCCAAGCTGTTGATAACAAGAAGGGGGTTGTGGGTAGATTGTTTGGCCATGTTGGGACACTAGCAGATCAGATGGTGATCCTTGCTGCTAGTATTTTTCATTGAGTGACTGTGAGGATGGTCCGCATAGTGGTGAGGATTTGGTATGAGGAATGTCACTCGAGATGGTACCATAGGATAGTGTGCAAGATATATCACTGCCCGTTGGGCAGTAGTTACAACCGGCAGTACTAGTAGAGGAAACATGTAGTTTTAGTGCCTACACATGTGTTAGTATCCATACCCCTTAGGTTTTGTGGCGAGCCTAACTCACATGCGATAATGGAATTTCATGAGGAGGTGGATGAGTTTCCATATAAAAAGGGCACCATTCTATAAGATGGTGTACCTAGTAGATATCCTTTTTGTGCCTCTGTTGTACAATGGCATGGATTGTATTACCATGACCTTGCAAAATGGTGACTGTTTTGAGGAAAAGCATGATAACATTCTTCAGAGAAGGGGTTCTTTTTCCATAAAAAGCTAAGGGATGAGTGTTCCCAATATATTCTACTACTTCGGCAGGTCAACATGTAATACCAGAGTATTCATTGAGGCATACTGACTATCCCATGTACTCGATGAATATAGTATGGTCAGTGCTTCAGGGCTCAGACTTCCGAGTGAGGTGCGTTTATGGACATACAAGCTTGCAATTTTCCTCTATGATTTTCTAGATGTGTTAGGGTTCTATAGGTAACCTTTTCTGTTGAATTTTCATTTACTGATCAGATAGAGATAGTGAATGTTAGCAGTGGGAAAAAAGGAAACATCCTCTTGTCCCATATACTTAGTCATGTAAAATGTTTTGGGAAGAGTAAGTGTTATGGACAGATAAATCTTCATGGAAAAAGACATGGAAGTGGATCTGGGAAAGATGCATGAGTTAGAATACATTTCTACTTGTTACAACCACCACCCAAATGTGGTCCCGACCAAGATCAGGGAGGAGGAGGATAGGGGAAGGGAGTAGCTACATGGGGTCAATTTTTGTGACCCAAGTTCTTTAGGAATGATTACAGGTACAGTTTCTGTCTAAAACATATTGTTGTATTAATTGACATAGAAACTCATCAATCATTCTTTCCACAAATCTTGTTCAATACCTATAGTTCTTGATTAAACTGTTGACTCGGCCCTTACGTCTGGAAATACCTATGGGAGGAGACTCTATAATCACACTTATGCTGACGATGTTATCTGACCCATGAGGTGAGAGTTTCAGTTGGAACCTCTTGGTGGCAGCGTCGAGGCCATACGACGTTGGTTTGGGTATAGACTGGAAATCCACAGTTCCTACTCAATTAGATTGTATTAAGAAAGAATATTGTGTTTTATTTACTATGTTGGAATGAGATTTTCCTTGATTGGTGAAAATGGAATCCCAGACGGTATTGGATAAACTCATACATATGAGGGTGTTGGCACTCACTCTTATGTCGTCCATCCTTACCCTCGTGGAAGTGGGATTTTTAGGTTTCTTATTCCCAACTGGATTGGCAGAGTGTGGAGACATCTTTTCTGGAAAAAAAAATACAGGAATACCTCCACTATGGGAGAGGGACTTCTTCTTTGGATGGGTAATAATGATGTTTTGAACCAGACTTCTCCATGGTGGCATCACCCTTGTCAGCTATGACGAAGAAGGGGGAGCCTTTCCTGTGGATAGTGATGTGTCAGCAGATCTTTATAAGTTGATACAACTATGATGGCTAGATTTGACTCCAATAATATGACTTCAAGATAATATATACTCTTGAGAAGGGGAAACGTGGTAGAATAAGCACTCTTCAGGAGCTCCGGTCTACAACTACAGAGTGAGGCATTAGAGGAGCTAGTCGCGCTGTAGATATCCTTCGTGAAAAAATATGGAGTAGCTTACCTCCAGTCTATGACTATAACTCCCCATATTATCCAGAAAATTCAGATGTCCTTACAGTAGTCATTGACAGCGAGGCTCAACATGGTCAAATATCCTTCTGGGCGGTCTTTTGAGGAATTTTCTAAATGTTGGGATCACTTTATCCTCTTCAGATAATGCACCATGGTACCACTAATTCATTGGGAGGAGGTGTTGAGCGAGATCCATACATCCACATAGTGGGACATCCTAGAGTGGTGAAGGTGTACTTGGAAATCTTACATCATTACTAGTGGCCAAAGATGAAGTAAGGAGTGGTATATTTTGTATCATTATGCCTCATATGTCACCATGTGATGACTGCATAGAGCCGGCAGATGTCTTAGGACGATAGGGGGAGGGACACCATGTCTTCCTACACGCCTCACCTTGACATGGTTTTCATATATTTGGTAGGGGAAACATGATATCTCTGAAGTTTATCGGACCATTCTAGATTCTTATTAGAGTGGGTGAGGTGGCATAACATTAATCTCCTTCCATAAAAATATACCAGGTGCATAATTTTTTCCATGTATCGCAAATGAGTAGATGTGTGGATGATCAATCACACGTTATCGACTAGGAGAAGTAGAACATTGATGATGGAGTGACTTTTATGGAGTTCCCTGTGGAGATAGAATATCAACCGTAGAGAGCCCTTATTGGATATTCGATCCCTCTAGTGTGAGTTTGGTGGAAGTATGGGGACCTTAAAGAAACAACAATGAAGTGGGAGGCCCAGGTTCGTGCTCAGTACCCTCATTTGATTGATTTGAAACTGTTTTGGATTTTGGGGATGTAAATACCTATGTTGGGTAGAATTTAATGTCTCGGGATTTTTGTATTTTTTTTATTATATAGAATTATTTTGAGACCGTGAAATCTGAATGTGTGTGAATCGAAGACCCAGGGTACCCGGAATGATCCGTCGAAGTATTGTTAATCATTAATTAGCATGAGTAAGATTTTTTCCAAAAAAATTGGAATAACTCTTAAACAGTGGCACAGATCAGAATTCCTAGTACATCATTTCATTAAGGATTGCACATCTACCCGTGTCTTGACTTAATTTTAGTTAGTGCATGCCTCCTATGAGAAATCCTGAAAATAAAGTAACTCTAAATAAAATAATTAAATATTGTAATTTTATTTTTCAAATGATTTTTACAAATGAACAGTGAATCAAATTTAAAATCTGAGACTACCACTAAGCTCTTGAGAGTATTATCTCTTTAGGAAGATACTAACATTGGATGGCATGAGCACTAGTTAATGTTTGTTTTTGTCCATAAATAAAATAATTAAGTGAAAATTATTTTATCGTAAAATCCAAAACATCTAATCAGAAAATCAGATTGAAAATTCGAGAGTAGCATTGATCTCATGAGGGAATTTCCTACTTAGGCAGAGCCTATCCTAAACTTCCATGAGTTTTGGGTGACCAATAATATTTTTTTGAACTTTTTTTTCAAGTACATTCAGTCAACGCGCGAGCGGAGTTTTCTATCTTTTGAACCGGTGCTCTGATTAAAAATTTTATCCCACCATTTAATATGCAGTTCGTGTATTCTCTTAAGGGAGACATTACATTGACCAGAGTAGGTATGGATAAAAATTTATTTTTTCTAAATTTTTATAAGAAATAAAATAAAATAAATTTTTTATTTTATTATCATTGTTATCCTCCCCCATGCATGTGGATTGTGGGCTAGCGATATATCAGGCCATTAAATTTCATTACCCATCAATCGATTTAAAAAAAATGGGGAATTAGATAGCTTCATAATTAATGATCCACCATTAACTCACAATTTCATTGCATACCCTACACCTCAAATATTTATATGGAGATTGGGGAGAGGAATCAGCACTGCATCGCCAAGAAACGAAGTGTTGACCACATTTTAAGATGCCAAACCCTAGTAGAACAGAGCTGGTTCTGACGGGCAGTGATGCGTGACACCGAACAACGAACCCAATAGTGATGTACTAGAGACGTTGTTGGAATCAAATTGAAGAGGATGGTGAAAATAGAACCACTTCCACAAATGTGCGGTCACCGTCGTTCATGAGGTAAGGGTTGATTCATGATAAAAATCAAGTGAATTTCATGACCCCTTTAATCCTCCCTCTTGATTATGAGCTAACGTGGAGGGAGTGGGACAAACGAACCCAAAAAAAACCCTCTGAAACTATTCTACGCTTGTGTCATCCATGGAAGACTACTGACGCTACATTACTGACTCACTACAATGGAGATGGAGCACTGACGGATGCCGCAAGAGGAGGAAGTGGCACAATGTCGTGGAAGGATTTCGAGTGGCAGGCACTGACAGGCCACAGAGGATGGGAGGCACATCGTCGCATGCCACCGGTGAGAAAGGGGACATTGTTTGTCAGTTGTGACAGTTAGATAAGGCGGCTTGCACAGTGGCTAGAAGTGAAAGGGGAGGTGGTGCGAGCTGTATGCCGCAGGCGAGTAGGGATGTGGTGGGACCAGCGTGCCGTCGATGAGTAGAGGGTCGTGACAGAAGCTGCGGTAGAGGTAGAACCCATTCCTCTGGTGGATTTTGTGGTGACCAGGCGGTGCCTACGTGGTGACACCATTTCAAAACACTGATCGACTTTCATGGTGTTCAGGATTCTGGGGGGAATGGTCCCCCCTTACAAGCTCGAGCGGACCGCTGGCAGACCGCCTGCCCGGGGGGGGGGCATGTCCTTGGTGGGCTGCGACCCCTTGCGGGTTAGGCTACCCCACTAGCAGTTTGGGACAGACCACTACCTAGGTGGATGATCCTGCCATGGACTAGCCAGCAGGGTTAGACCCGGAGAGGGTTGGGTCGACCTAGACCAAGTCGGGCCAGGTCTGACCGGAACTGGGACCAACAGGAACCAGAAATACATAAAGGGCCATGACATGAAATATAGACATCCATTTAATGAAGATTCTACTAAGATAGTACCATGGAGTGTGATAGTCATTTTCTAATACTCCACGTGTGTTTTTTAGAGACTGTTGGAGTACGACGTGGTGGGATCGAACCTGAATCCAACGGGGCCCCTGAACTAAAATGCTTATAACTCACAGACTGGGCGTCTGATTAACGCGGTATCTGTTGTGTTAGAAAACTTATGAAAAGGAAGACCTTTAAAATATTCCTTTTATGAAAATAGTGGTGGATGAGGTACGACTGATATCTCAGGTAGAAGATTCTACAGAACTTTAGTGCACTAGGTGTGGGGAATCCTGTGGCTGGTTGTAACATGAAGAAAAAACATTGATCATGTGTGGGTCAGTGCTCAGCGATCCTGTGTGGGTCTGTGCATATATATCTTGTATGGGTCAGTTCTAAATGATCCTATGTGGGTCAGTGCATACTGATCCTATGTGGGTCAGATCCTCTATGGGTCAGTGTGGGTCAGTTACCTATCGATATTGTGTGGGTTAGATCCTCTGTGGGTCAGAGTGGGTAGTTTGACGATCAGTCCTGCGTGTGTTAGATCCCGTGTGGGTCATCGGCGGTTATTTTCCTATATATCCTATGTGGGTCAGAGGGTCTTAGTTGCCTATCAATCTTGTAGGGGTCATAATCAGTGCTACATAACGGAATAAGATTATCTAACATACAAAAAATCATATGTTCTTCTGTACATCTAATATACCTGGACTGAGATGAGTCTATTATCTTCATGGGGTAATCTATGTGAAGTTTCATGTGTGGTACTTATACGATAATTGAGTTGCCTATGTGGTACTTTTATCTTCGTGAGGATACCGGTGTTACTTCTACCTTTTTGGTGTTACCTGAGTTGTACTTTTTTCTTCATGATGATACATGTACGGTACTTCTTTATTCGTAGTGTTACTTGTGTGGTACATCAATCACCATGGTGTTACCTATGTGTTAAATCAATCTTAATGGTTCTACATTTATGGTTCTTCTGACTTCATGGTGTTACATGGGTGGTACTTTTATCTTCATGGTGTTCCCAGTGTCGTGCTTCTATTTTCGTGGTGTTACATGTGTGGTACTTCAATATTCTTGTTGATAACTACGTGGTCCTTATACAATCCGGGTGTTACCTTGGTGGAATTCATCCCTCATTAATGATATGAGTATATCAAGATAACTTAGGTATATGTATGGAAATATACAAAAGTAGTGTTGATGTCTATCACTTCGTTCTTCGACTTTGATGTCTTGCTCTGTGGAATTTCATTTGTGCAACACTGGGAGACCTACGGGTGTCTCGAACTTCCTACTAAGTATCGTTATACTCACCCTAACATGGGCTATGCCTGAACCATGTAGTTTCATGTGTAGATAACATAAAACTATGATCGAGGATGAGGGATCCATGACTAGATGTGCTCGAATGTGGACCATTTGGTGTGATGCGACACAAGAACTACTGATCATGAGCATTACCTTCCCATCAGGTAGGATCCTTGGAGGATGATCTAGGAGTTTTCATTTATTTTTCAGTTGAATTTATAATTTTCAATTGTCCTTTTACTTTACAGTTGGTCTTGTATTCTGGACCGTTTTACATTCAACACACTTTTAATACAGTATTTTTCTTCTTGTTTGCTTCATGTTATATTCATAGAATGTGTGTATGTACAGGTTAAAAAGTAAATGCCTTCCCATTTCAGTGATACGCCTTTCCAGTTCTACTCTCTAACCCCTGGCCTATAAAAGGTGGGCTTGGGGTAGTGAGGGTACGGGCTCCGAGGTACGAGTTGTGACATAGAAACACTAATGATATTTTAAATTATAAATATTCATTTTCCATATGAAATTCTAAAGACAATAAGAACAGATAGTGATCACGGAATGATTAGATTAATCCTATGGATAAATATGTTAGAATGTTTTTATCATGATTTAGTCATTCAATGTGTTATTTTTCCTGATTATAGAAAATGTTACTGAGATTAATGATGTGTAATGCTCATAAATATCCTTATGGTTGTAGTCTGGGATAGATTATTCGACTATGATGTGAAGTTGTTGATAGGTATAGTAAAATATTTATGTTTTTTATTAGATAATAGTCACATTATTTCATTTAAGACTTGAACAGTGTATAGGAATGTAAATAACAATCCTTTATGATTAGATGTTTATTTATAAGTAAAACCTCCAAATTTTACAATGATCACATCACATGATAATTATTTTTCCCTTAAAGATTTTTATTGTAAATATCATGCTATAAATTATGTAATTCTTATAAAAGTTAAATTTGAGGACCCATTTGGAATGGATTGAATTTCATTATTGAGATACCACAAAAATTTTCAATGAAGGGAAGTTATATTTCATATTATGAATGTACTAATGATCATTTATTTGAGTAAGGAGGAAAATGGACATCTTATGGAAAACAAATCAATCAAGTTGATTTTAATTCATATCCACCAATTGTAACTATGTCATATTGTTGAAAATAAAATAAAAATTTGAACTATTTTAAATACAAAAGATTAATTAGTTCCTTCCAACCGAGTATACTAGAATTCCTATGTGTCGTTAAGATGTGTTTTGAATATATTTTTTACTTACTACTATTTCAATTTTGAAATATACAAATATAATTTCCCCAATTGAGTTGTTACAATCGAATAAGAAACTACATCAGAATCATGATAATGAATTCATACACACTAGTGCATCAGTAGAGGGTGATCCATTTTTTATATGATATAATGAAATTTTGTTTTCTACATAATTGCATATATGATGAAGAAACTAAGAAGATTATTCTTATTAATAAATATATCTACCCATATCGATGATTTTTTCTGTCAATAAAAAGGATCCCAATACATTTCTATGATAAAAAATAATTCAGTATATGTTTATTTGAGTGTCATGAAGGAGGATATACTGATTATAGCATTCTTTAACTGGTATAGGCATTATGAATTTATTATAATGCATTTTTAACGTAATAAAACCTTTTATATATTCATGGATTAAATGAATCATATATTTTTGGATTACATTTATCAGTTATTGTATTTTTTATAGATCATGTTGTTATATATTACAAAGGAAATGAATGGTATGATGGTCATTTATGAATTGTGATAAAGGTACAGAAGAAGGATATGTTGCATTAAAAATTAAATATGAGATATTTTTTAAAAAAATGATTCCTTTTAGTGTCATGAAATCTGTTATGATGGAATATCATTGGATTCATAAAATAAAAATGTTATTAAACCATGTCCAAGAACAAGCATAGTAATTATAGTATGACATTTTCATTAGTTATCTTGATACAAAGAATATTTGTAATTGATTTCTCATGACTATCTAATACCCTCCTTATTCTAACTCAGAATGTGGTCATGTCATTTCTATTCGTAGAAAATGAGTATATTTTCTAGGTTGTGAAGAGAAATATGGTCAGTGAACTAGTTCTCACATTAACCTATAGTGATGATGGATTTGTGACCTATTTTGATGCATGAAAGATAGGGATTGGACATGTCCTCATTAAATATTATATGGAGATTCCAAATTATACCTACCAATTATAATAAATTTTAGAAATTAATTCTCATAATATTTTGAGATAGACACGATACATTTAATATTTAATATATGATAGATAAATATTTGTAGTGAATGGTGTGACATATATATGAGTCAGAAATGTTTTCAGTATATAATTTCCTATAAATAGTTAAATATAAATCATAGAATATGATTGGAAATGACTAAATATTATCATTGGTTTATGAATTACAAACCTATAAAGGAAAAGAATATAGATAGTGCTATTAGTTTGAAGGGCCATTCTTGTTTTTCAATGATATTGATTGAATCAAATTTATTTCTCATGTACTTACATTAAATGAAACATCAAATCTATAGGAATGTGGGTAATTTACAATATTCTCAAATGAAGGATCAACTATCCATCCATTTGAGTTCTATGTATATAAGGCCCCAGCCTTAAACCTTACTTAATCTTGAGTTATTACAAGATTACACATTGAGGATCTTTTTTAGTTTAGAGTTTTAGAGAATTAGATCATGAAACTTGCATGACATTTCACATTTAAACAAAGTGGTTACATTAAAGACAATATTCATTCTTCCCATCAATGGAAACTTATTTAAAATAAAACACGGATTCTTTCTTGACACATCCTTGACACTATCATCACATCATGTACCTTTCCCTTGACCTGTTAAAAACATTTCAAAAAACTAGGGATGAGCATAAAAAGTTCAGTAAGGGTTATAAAAATATGGAAAGGAGACATGAGTTCATATATACATAATAATGAAATCATACATTACCCATAAAACATTGGCACTTTAACATACCTCATAAAATCCTGAATAAATCATAGAAATCATAAGACATAAAAGGTAACTTGAGGCATTCATAACATTCTTACGTAGGGAGTAAACCTCTTGGTTGTGTTTGGAATACCCACCATAGTATATTCCCAAAATCTCTTCGGAGAAACCTTAACGTTTTACTCCTTCGCGTTACCCAATGCATTGGAGAGCTATATCGGGCTCACCCGCCCTTAGTTTATCACAGAACCACCCGTCATCATAATAATGCCCAAGAACCTCATCATAATCGTATCACATAAAACATGCATAAAGGAAACATAACATTTCCACCTTTCAATCACAAGATATCAATACAACACATTGATATAAAAACATTATGAAAACCATTTTCAATACCAAAATAAAAGAAAAGTAAAACATGGTATTTATTTTTCTTTTAAAAAAAGGTATGGCTTGTAGAGGAAGCTGAAACTCAAATAACGGTCACGGTGGCGGAGAATTCGTTGTCGCCACATACGTACGACAAAAACATTCCCTTTTGTCGTTTAGTAAAATGCTTCGTATAAAAAATATTCATTTTGGATAAACGTAAAATTCAAAGGGGTTTATACACCGTATAAAAGAAGGTTGAGTATAAAACAAAATATGCCTCAATGAAAGGAGATTGAGACGAAGTCCCATACAACGACGGTATCCTTGGCTTAAGGATAAATAAATTACATAATTATTTGTGACAAAAAAATACACCAAATATAAGTGTATATTAAGTGTAAAATAATCAAAGGTCATTCACACATATTCAAAGGATGACATATTCAATAACTACATATTGAACCCAAAGAAATCGAAATTGGGTTAAGAAGTTCCCTTGACAGCCTAACGGCGTCACATCAAAATGAGTTGATGAGAGATAAAAAGTGTATCTCATCACATGGACATAAAATTTATATCAATAAATATATATTAGAACATATCCCAACATAACAATATGTAAATTAAAAGACCCAACAAAATAAGTCTTTTAAAAAGAGGAGGGTGAAAGGTTCCCTTACCGACATGGGTATCTTTCAAAACATACACCCCATGAAAGAAGGACAATACATCATGGATGTAAATTCTAATAAACGAAATTATATTACACAAAGAGTAGAATAATTGGCAGTACATACACCACTCAAATGGAATTGTGTCAAATGTATCATAAATCTCACGGGAATAAAAGTTAGATGAAAAATCCCTTACGAAAACTCGGCAGCCTAACGGCACCACATAAAACTTACAAAAATGGATTGATGAGATCAAATAGGGTATCTCATCATATTAAAATAAAGTTTATAGAAAGAGTAATATAAAATAACATCCCCCAACATAACAAAGTGGAGCTTAAAATAAGTGACATAAAGGAGAGTACTTAAAGTGAAAGAGAGAGGTTAGATCTCTTACGAAAATTCGGCAGCCTAACGGCGCCACTCAAAACTTCCAAAATGGATTGATGAGAGATAATAGGGTCTATCATCATATAAACATAAAAATTAATGTAAGATTAATATAAAAGAACAACCCAATAACAAGAAATATGAGCTTTAAAAGGAATGACATAAAAGAGTGTACTTAAAAAGAAAGAGAGGAGTAGGATCCCTTACCTCGGGTCCGTCTTGACTAGATCATTCTTTAACGTCCTGAATAATAAACTTGAGTTAATTTAAAAATTATCAATAACCTTTTTCTAGTTCATTATTCCTTTTATATCACTTATTTCCATGTTATAAACATTATGTAATCATTTAAGTTAATAATGGTTTTTTTGTCGATATTTGGTTCTTAAGTCGAAAGTGGACTTCTTACAATTACATGTTGTTCGTTTGGTCAAATTTTCATTATATCCAGAATTATATTCATGATTTTGATATCATATATATCATATATATCCATAATATACATGTATTTATAATATTACATAATCATTTAGAGGTAAGAAATGAAATGCACCGTTCATGGAGACGGTAAGCCGTACGTACGCATGAACGCTACATTCATTTCTATTTCATATTTTTATGGAATGGAATAATAATGATATAGAGGTATATTATAATTCTAGTATAACATCATATATATTAAATTTAAATCCATCCTTTATACGTCCCACATATGGCATTAACGAATCAAATCACTTTGAGGGGGCGGTAGTCCACACTTCCTTAAATGAAGATATCACGTTTACCTATAATGGAAACCATAAAGGTATGCCCAAAATGAATAATACAAAAGCGTAAGGAAAACATAAACATATTATATATCATATTTAAATATAGTGTCATCTTAATGGCCACCTTTTAAGGTGATAAAATAATGTTGAACAATCTTCGTTTTGGGAGGCCGAAATTCGCCATCCACGGAAACAGTATGTTCTTTAACCATTAGATGTCGGTGTGTGAAATTTTAGCTCGAATCCTTATTAGAAAAACATCCTAGTATATTTATGATACTGTAGTTGTTACAACAGAAATGAATAAAAAGAGTTTATGGGGTTGGAGAAGCAAAATAAAATAGAAGGACTCAAGTGAAGACATTACCTTAAAATCGGGTAACTCCCTTTGGTTTGAGCTCAAAGGCTTCCTTGGGAAGACTTCTTCCCAAAGTGAGGCTTCAAGGAGTAATATAGGGAAGTGTAGAGACAAAATGGGCAGAGTTTGGCTGAGCCAAAGGCTTTGGGAGTGTGGATAAGAGGTAGAGGTGGGGGCCTTTTATAAGAGGAGAGGAGGGGGACTCTTGGAAGGTAAAGAAATGTCACTTTATTTTAAAATGGTACTCGCATTTAAGAGGTCCCAAATTGATGTGATTCGAAGATAAAGTGATAATGGTTTTAAATCCACTCATCCAATAGGTTTTGGACATGTGTAGGTCTTATATATTACATTATCTTTCCATTTTATTTAAATCGTTAAATAATGAGGTCATCGCTGCATCATCATGATGTCATAATTAATTTAATTTATTTAATGTCTAAAAATTAAAAAAAAAACTACTATGATTTAGGAAATCCTTTTATATTTCCAATGAATATTTATAGTCAAAAATATTATCTGTATAACCCCAAGTAAAAATTGTTTTAGTAAAACATTTCATGTTTGTCTCATTTTTACTTTAACTTTAAATAAAAAGATATTAATGTCATTTTCCAACCAAAGTGGCTTCATGGGGTCCCCAAGTTTACCCATGGGTTGTCTTGGTCGGCCATGACACATCCAATGAGGTTAGGACATGTGTCAAGTTCATTTCATATTATTAAAAAATTATTTTTACCTTAAACTACACTAATTACCTATAATCGCGATTAAAAAAATAATAAGTTACTATTCACGAAAAAATTATTTTTATCCCATTGAACCACATTTCACTTCTTAATGAAAACCATGTATGTCGGATTTTTGAAATTCAAAACACAAAGATGGAAAATTTTCATTTAAATGGAAAAATGAGTTTTTAGAAGTACCACTTAGTGGTTTCACTATTCATCAAAAATTGAAGTTTTTCAGAAAAATCCGAAATATTCACCCTAAGCTATATTTGATATTACGAATTCAAAAATGAAGTATATTTTAAAAAATTCAAAACATATAAGTCACATTAATTAATTTAATAATTAATTCCCGCTGTCAGAGCAAATAGCGTGTTTTTATGAAACAATAAGTATCAAAAGATTGACACTAGTTTAAGTCTGATTTCAAAGTGAAATTAATTCCAACGACCACTCTTGGATTTAATGGTAAAAATATATTCTAATTTCACTTTAAAACCAATTAAAAATATAATCTAATAATATCAATAAATTATATTAAAAAGTGGTTTTGAATTAAAATACAACATTTTACATTATTCATTAAAAAATGAACTTTATCAGAAAGATACCAAAAATTTACACAAAGTAAATTTTGATGTCCCAATTCATAAGAAGAGTTTTATTTGGTCCAAAATGATGTATAAGAGTTAAAAAAACTATATTTAATGACGGTTCTCCATCAAAAGGCGATAAGTGAACCTTTAGTGAAAACTAGGGCATATACGCTTAAAATTGAATTCTTTCTGTATCTTATGCCTTTATCTTTTATTGGATAAATTTAAAAACATTTAAAAACATATATAACCATATTTTAGTTATTTCTAACCATTCCCTCCATTACAATGGCTACATGTTAACTACCATTTAAAATAATATTATTTTATTATTAGTGTGCAACGTAAGATTCACAAGAAACTCGTTGTTGCGTGTTGGGTACGCCATCGAGCATAGAATCCCCTTTAAAGCCATATTAATATTTTATTCACAAATATAGATAAATATGAAAATGTCATATTCTTTATTTACCTGGGGTGTTACATCCTTCCCCCCTTTTGGGAATTGCGTCCTTGCAATTCTTAAAATTGTTCTTG
Organism: Viscum album; assembly: GCA_963277665.1. NCBI lineage: Eukaryota > Viridiplantae > Streptophyta > Magnoliopsida > Santalales > Viscaceae > Viscum > Viscum album. The sequence goes on along the minus strand of OY728127.1, from coordinate 1,508,835,178 downwards.
GAAACATCATTGAAAGTCCCACATCGGAACAAGAGTCGGTAAAACAATCACATTAAAATAAAGGAAGATAAATACAGAGGTCACCCGAGTTAACCCATATGTAGAAAAACATGTACATGGAAGAAAAATCAAAGGGTCATGTTCTTGAGGGAGAGTGATAGTAAACATGTCTAGGAGAAATTTAGCCATAAGAAAATCACAAACTTGTGATGGGTTAAACGGTATTCGATTCCCCAGTAGGAAAAGTTAATAGACAACATTTTTGTTTTAAGTTAATTTTTATTGAGGAATTTATTCATAAGTAAACATAATCACTTATCATGTTGACTTTCAACTTTTACTAGATTCCTTAATCAAACTCATATTTTTTTCCAAAAGATGAGTATTTAGGGAGACTTGTTCGCATTAAGAGTACTATAATCAACTTCTATAGAATCACCTAATACACCAAAGGGAACTATATACATCCCATGTCTTTAGGCGTTAACCAAAACCAAAACCAAAAAGGTTAGTACAAGGTCAGATAATCCAGAAAAGGATAACCCATTAAAAAGAAAATCTATGCTTAATCTCCAAAATTTGTCCAACAAAACCCAAAGTTCAACGAGGACCATCCGATAAACAATTTGTCCATAAAATTATTCAAAGTAAACCAATATAATATTGAAACACAAATATTTGAAGGATTTAGTCACATAGTCTTCCAAGTTAAATCGTAACATTTATCTCCAAACAACATCAGTTGCTCCTAAAGTCTTGTATTAAAAAGTAATTTACCTAATCACATATCCTCCATGATAGGTTAATCATTTCATAAATAACCCAAATTCAACTTACTCTTAATTCATAGAATAATATAACTAAAAAGAATCAGTCAAACTAACCAGGGACTTCACGTAGTCCAGTGGTAGGCGATAAATACCAGTCGCACTTTGGCTGTAGGTTCGATTCCCGCAGCTTTGTCCGACGCGACGGGTTGTCACACGGTCTGCGTGTTGTCCTTTTTCCAAAACAATATAATTCTTAAATCATTCCCCAAAAAGAGATAAAATAATCAAAAATGATCATAACTTATTTTAATCTCAATTTTATCTCATGCCTTTCATTTTCCAGCATATCATATAATAACCCATAATTACCTCAAAAGTATGGATCATATAAACTGTAATGGTTACCTTTATAATTATTACCTGAACTTCCACATCGATTGGTCATCTCGTACATTATGCATTACAGAACATCCCAAGGTTCAAGTGGTTGATCATGACTCCTTGATATTTGGTTTAGAACAACCACGAGTTTCCTCATTGAATCCTCCATTTTATCTAGTATCTTAATCAGAGAACCACCACAGTTTCCTTCAAACCTGTTGTCTCTTTGGTGCCTGCTAGATCTATCCATTCACTAAAAACAGAAATGTCAGTGTGATTATATCAACAAAACCATCATGTACTAATGAGGAAGGTAAAAACTAAGATATACTTACTCATTCACTTTATCTAAAACTAGGACACTATGAAATCCTAACCATTATGGTAATGTCACTTATGCTTAAAGAATACCCTAACCTCTAAAGTTATCTAAACCGACCTCTGATACCAACTATAAGGCCCCTGCCTTAAACCTTACTTAATCTTGAGTTATTACAAGATTACACATCGAGGATCTTTTTAGTTTTAGAGTTTTAGAGAATTATATCATGAAACTTGCATTACATTTCACATTTAAACAAAGTGGTTACATAAAAGACAATATTCATTCATCCCATCAACGAAAACATATTTAAAATAAAACACGGATTCTTTCATGACACATCCTTGACACTATCATCACATCATGTACCTTTCCCTTAACCCTTGAAAAACATTTCAAAAAACATGGGATGAGCATAAAAAGCTTAGTAAGAGTTATAAAAATATGGAAAGGAGACATGAGTTCATATATACATAAGAATGAAATCATACTTTACCCATAAAACATAGGAACTTTAACATACCTCATAAAATCCTGGATAAATCATTGAAATCCTAAGACATAAAAGGTAACATGAGAAATTCATAACATTCTTACGTAGGGAGTAACCCTCTTGGTTACGTTTGGAATACCCACCACAGTATATTCCCTAAATCTCTTCGGAGAAACCTTAACGTTTCACTCCTTCGCGTTACCCAATGCATTGGAGAGCTATATCGGGCTCACCCACCCTTAGTTTATCACGGAACCACACATCTTCATAATAATTCCCAAGAACCTCAACATAATCGTATAACATAAAACATGAATAAAGGAAACATAACATTTCCACCTTTCAATCACAAGATATCAATACAACACATTGATATAAAAACATTATGAAAACCATTTTCAATACAAAAATAAAAGAAAAGTAAAACATGGTATTTATTTTTCTTATAAAAAAGGTATGGCTTTTAGAGGAAGCCGAAACTAAAATAACGGTCACGGTGGCAGAGAATTCGTTGTCGCCGCATACGCACGACAAAAAAAATCTCTTTTGTCGTTTAGTAAAACACTTCATATAAAAAAGATTCCTTTTGGATAAACGTAAAAGTAAAAGGGTTTTATACACCATATAAAAGAAGGATGATTATAAAACAAAATATGCCTCAATGAAAGGAGATTGAGACGAAGTCCCATACAAAGACGATATCCTTAGTTTAAGGATAAATAAATTACATAATTATGTGTGACAAAAAAATACACCAAATATAAGTGGATATTAAGTGTAAAATAATCAAATGTCATTCACACATATTCAAAGGATGACATATTCAATAACTATATATTGATCCCAAAGAAATCGAAATTGGGTTAAGATGTTCCCTTGACAGCCTAACGGCGTCACATCAAAATGAGTTGATGAGAGATAAAAAGTATATCTCATCACTTGTACATAAAATTTATATCAATAAGGATATATTAGAAAATATCCCAACATAACAATATGTAAATTAAAAAACCCAACAAAAGAAGTCTTTTAAAAAGAGTAGGGTGAAAGGTTCCCTTACAGACTTGGGTATCTTTCAAAACATACACCCCATGAAAGAAGGACAATACATCATTGATGTAAATACTAATAAACGATATTATATTACACAAAGAGTAGAATAATGGGCAGTAAATACACCACTCAAATGAAATTGTGGAACATGTAGCATAAATCTCACGGGAATAAAAGTGAGATGAAAAATCCCTTACGAAAACTCAGCAGCCTAACGGCGCCACATAAAACATAAAAAAATGTATTGATGAGATAAAATAGGGTATCTCCTCATATTAAAATAATGTTTATAGAAAGGGGAATATAAAAGAACATCCCCCAACAAAACAAAGAGGAGCTTAAAAGAAGTGACATAAAGGAGAGTACTTAAAAAGAAAGAGAGAGGTTAGATCTCTTACGAAAATTCGGCAGCCTAACGGCACCACTCAAAACATCCAAAATGGACTGATGAGAGAGAATAGGGTCTCTCATCATATAAACATAAAATTTACAGTACGATTAATATAAAAGAACATCCCAATTATAAGAAAAATGAGCTTTTAAAAGGAATGACATAAAAGAGTGTACTTAAAAAGAAAAAGAGGAGTAGGATCCCTTACCTCGGGTCCGACTTGACTCGATCGTTCTTTAACGTCCTGAATAATAAACATGAGTTAATTTACACTTTGTTAAGAATATTCCTTTTAGATCACTTATTTCCATTTTATAAACATTATGTAATCATTTAAGTTAATAATGTTTGTTTTGTCGATATTTGGTTATTATGTCGAAAGTGGACTTCTTACAATTACATGTTGTTCGTGTGGTCAAATGTTCATTATATCCAGAATTATATTCATGATTTTGATATCATATATATCATATATATCCATAATATACATGTATTTATAATATTACATAATCATTTAGAGGTAAGAAATGAAATGCATCGTTCATGGAGACGATAAGCCGTACGTACGCATGAACGCTACTTTCATTTCTATTTCATATTTTTATAGAATGGAATAATAATGATATATATGTATATTATAATTCCAGTATAAAATCATATATAATAAATTTAAATCCATCCTTTATACGTCCCACATATGGCATTAACGAATCACATCACTTTGAGAGGCGGTAGTCCGCACTTCCTTAAATGAAGATATCGCGTTTATCCATAATGGAAACCATTAAGGAATTCCCAAAATGAAAAATACCTAAGAATAAGGAAAACATAAACATATTATATATCATATGTAAATATATTGTCATCTTAATGGCCACCTTTGAAGGTGTTAAAATAATGTTGAACAATCATCGTTTCGGGAGGCCGAAATTCGCCATCCACGGAAACAGTATGTTCTTTAACCATTAGATGTAGGTGTGTGAAAGTGTAGCTCAAATCCTTATTATAACAACATCCTAGTATATTTATGATACTGTATTTGTTACAAAAGAAATGAATAAAAAGAGTTTAGGGGGTTGGAGAAACAAAATAAAACAAAAGGACTCAAGTGAAGACATTACCTTAAAATCGGGTAACTCCCTTTGGTTTGAGCTCAAAGGCTTCCTCGGGAAGACATCTTCCAAAAGTGTGGCTTCAAGGAGTAATATAGGGAAGTGGAGAGACAAAATGGGCAGAGTATGGCCGATCCAAAGGCTTTGGAAGTGTGGGCAAGGAGGTAGAGGTGGGGACCTTTTATAAGAGGAGAGGAGGGGCACTCTTGGAAGGTAAAGAAATGTCACATTATTTTAAAATGGTATTCGGATTTAAGAGGTCCCACATTGATGTGATTCGAGGATAAGGTGATAAGGGTTCGAAATCCACTCATCCATTAGGTTTTGGACATGTGTAGGTCTTAGATATTACATTATCCTTCCATTTTATTTAAATCGTTAAATAATGAGGTCATCACTGCATCATCATGATGTCATAAATAATTTAATTTATTTAATGTCTAAAAATTATAAAAAAACAACTATGATTTAGGAAATCCTTTTATATTTCCAATGAATATTTATAGTCAAAAATCTGATTTTTATAACCCCATGTAAAAATTGTTTTAGTAAAACATTTCATGTTTGTCTCATTTTTATTTTAACTTTAAATAAAAAGATATTAATGTCATTTTCCAACCAAAGTGGCTTCATGGGGTCCCCAAGTTGACCCATGGGTTGTCTTGGCCGGCCCTGACACATAAAATGAGGTTAGGACATGTGTCATGTTCATTTCATATTATTAAAACATTATTTTTACCTTAAACTACACTAATTACCTCTAATCGCGATTAAAAACTTAATAAGTTACTATTCACCAAAAAATTATTTTTATCCCATTGAACCACATTTTACTTCTAAATGAGAACTATGTATGTCAGATTTTTGAAATTCAAAACACAAAGATGGAAAAATTTCATTTAAACAGAAAAATCAGTTTTTATAAGTACCACTTAGTGGTTTCACTATTCATCAAAAATTGATGTTTTTCAGAAAAATCCCAAAAATTCACCCTAAGCTATATTTGATATTCCGAATTCAAAAATGAAGTATATTTTACAAAATTCAGAACATATAAGTCACATTAGTAATTTAATAATTAATTCCCGCTGTGAGAGTAGATAGCGTGTTTTTTTGAAACAATAAGTATCAAAAGATTGACACTAGTTTAAGTCTGATTTCAAAGTGAAATTAATTCCAACGACCACTATTGGATTTAATGGTAAAAATATATTCTAATTTCAATTTAAAACCAATTCAAAAGATAATCTAATAATATAAATAAATTAGATTAAAAATAGGTTTTGAATTAAAATACAACATTTTACACTATTCATTAAAAAATAAACTTTATCAGAAAGATACCAAAAATTTACACAAAGTAAATTTTGATGTCCCAATTCTTAAGAAGAGTTTTATTTGGTCCTAAAGGATGTATAAGAGTGAACAAAACTATATTTAATGATGGTTCTCCATCAAAAGGTGATAAGTGAACCTTTAGTGAAAACTAGGGCATATACGCCTAAAATTGAATTCTTTCCGTATCTTATGCCTTTTTCATTTATTGGATAAATGTAACAACATTTAAAAACATATATAATCATATTTTAGTTATTTCTATCCATTCTATCCAATACAATGGCTACTTGTTAACTACCATTTAAAATAATATTATTTTATTATTAGAGTGCAACGTAAGATTCCCAAGAAACTAGTTGTTGCGTGTTGGGTACGCCATCGAGCATATCGTCCCCTTTAAAGTCATATTAATATTTTATTCACAAATATGGATAAATATGAAATTTTCATATTCTTTATTTACCTAGGGTGTTACAAAGTATAGACATATGGAATATATGGAATTGAAAAAGATATTGACACATTTTCCAATGTTATACCATAATTGTGATGGAATGATAAGACTTATGAACCAATTATATGTCAAATAAATTAAATAATTAATGAATTAAATGTTATATAAAGAACATAGTTCATCAATCCCTATTCATATTGGATGTACAATGATTTATAGTCATATAAATAAATATTTATGGTGGGACCACATTAATAGGAATATTGTGGAGTATGTGACTTGATGTTCAGAAGGATTAAATGTTTGGGCAGAGTGATTTCATAATAAGGTAATATTGAACAAATTACACATACAACACTGTAAATGTGAAAAATTATATTGAATTCATCCTTAGGATCCTAAAATTTATTAAGGGAAAAATACTATTTATGTTATATCAAACTACATTATGATTTCTTCACACATCATTTCCGTTAATGGTGATTTATCACTTGATAAAAATTCTAGTATAGACATTAAGGATGATGTGATAGTTTTTGGGGAACCACTCTATGTTGTATCTAATTAGGATTGATGGTTTACCAAAAATATCTAATGAAGTGTTCACTAACCTATGTAAATAATCAATGAGGTTCAATATAGTATATCATCCTTAGATAAATAGTCATTATAAAAAGAAATTATAAAAGTAAATGAAAAATTTGGAGCATTTTCGATGTATTTTTATAGGTGGTTAGGATGAAAACAATTTTATATTCAAATTTTTTTACACAATATCATTCATAGATGAAATCAAATAGAATCCTATGAATCCTTATTTCAATGGAAGTGTTAAATTAAAAAGTTTGTTTGATTATTTTAGATAAATAAATATACTTGAACAGGATATTAAAATGTAGATGAAAGAGAAAGTTATACAAATTCAACAACATATAAAGGAATCATAGAGAAAATATAAAATCTATGTGGACTATATTCGGTGAGATATAGTGTATAATTTTTTATGAAAAGAGTTTCCTATAAATATTTACTTTGATTATTTTTATGAGGTTTGAAAATAAGGGAATTATGAACAATATAAATATCATTATCTTTGATATTGTAGATCATATAGGGATAATAACTTTTTGATTGTTGATCCCACTGAATTTCTTTTAGGATAATTTAATATTTAATATCTCACTCAGATGGATGTATATAAATAATAATTAACATGTGAAAAAAATATGAATCATACCACTATTTCAATATATCTCCAATAAGGAACACATAAATGAGATTATTGATCATTGTGATATATTTTTGCAAAACAAGGCACCTCATGTGATAAATTTTTTCGGTGAAACCATAAATTAGTGAATTATTTATTAAAACATAATGTTGTAATGATTCATATGTACACACAATTACTTATAAAATTTTTATAAAATTTCATGTTATGAAAATTCATATGGTTGGTGGTATAAAATGCGAAAATATTATATTTTATAATTAATTTCTCCATAAATATATTTTATATATTTGATGGTGGAGCATGGTGGGGAGAATGGGGAATGTCCTAGAACCAGAGAATACGATCCATTAATAATTATGTGTTATAGTGTAATGATATATTGTGTAAAAATATTCCTTGAACACCTTGATCCTTTTTCACATAATGAGATCATTCACTTCATTGTCTAAAAATACCAAATTTTACAGAGCCTGCGTTTAGTAATGTTATTGGAACTAAGGGGGCCTTTTTGGATGCGGTCAAGGAAGAGCTGAATCCCCCATTCTCAGATTTGGATTCACCTCCAATATGATGGTTAATTGGGTGGTTTCAAAATGTGAATTTTTTTTCCAAATCAAGATGCATTAGAAGAACATGTGAGAGTATTCATGTACACAGTCACTGCATGTGTATTTATTCCCAAAGGGTAAGAGTATGGTAATTCAATGATATATCGTAATGAATTACATAAATCATGGATTCTAATGAATGGAGGAAATAGAATATGTGGTGTGGTTACTAACATGTATTCTTTCCCTCAAATTTCTTAATGAGGAGTCATAAATCATAGGATCTAACACTCTGAATCATTTTTCTAAAAATTTAGGAATTGGACAATAATTTTGATATGGTAGTGTGAGAAACATTAATAAAAAGGTGTGGAATTGATAATCCTGGTTGAATTGGTGGAATTGAAATCCCTAAATTGTTTTGGACAATACATATTCTATTAGAAACATTGTAAGTATGGACAGAGAGAAAACCCTTTATTTGAACATTATGTATGGATAACATTGGAGATTGACGTGTTTTCCCCATTAGTTTAATAGGTTATGTTGAAAAAATGGGATGATAATATCAATATTAATATTGAATAATAGAGTAAAACTAAATTCCTCTTGAGTGGTAATTTTTTGGATTTTTACCTCTGAATATAATATATTCAAAATGTAAATCATATGTAAAAATTAAGGACATGATGATGTTATGTATAGTAGAATGAAGGTAAAAGAAAATATCCCAATATATAAATCCAATAATCTACATCCTGGACAATGTACTGATGGAATCAAATTTATTTTATTTAGGGTTTGGAAAAATGATTTCATCCCAAGGATTGAGGGCAATGTACACTCTTGTCTTGACCATTCATCTCCCATTTTTGTGGTTAATGGGTTGGATAATGATTCAGCTTTAATTGTTATCAATAAAGTTGACAAATAAGCTTGAACCATTCTTTTATTCATGACAACATATAAGATCATATGATGGAGGGTTGTAATGTGGGTGATTCCAATAATGATAAAACACTCACTCCTACATTTATTACTGATGATTAACCTGACTATCATGTTGAAAAAAAGATAAAACATATGAAAAATACTAAAATATTTATTATTATTTTATTTTATTGTTTTTTCCATGTGTTTTTTATTCTTCCCCCTTATATGAGGAGGTAGAGTAATCAAAAAAAGGCTAATATAAAAATTAATTTAGATTATATATTTTCTAGTCCTGAGAGTTTCCAAATCACAGATTATTTAAAAAATATTAAATAAATATTAATAAATCACAAGATTCATGTATGATTATTATTTAGAGTCTCCAAATAAGTGAGAGGACTATTTGTTTCACTGAATTATAGAAAAAAAGTTTATCCCACAGTCGAATATAATTTGAACTTGTGGGATACTGTGTGTATGACTGTGTTGTTTCCCATACAGAAAAAGAATGTCCATTATCACATGTTTCACTATCCAACACTTCATGAAAAAGGTTTTCCAATGATTATAAATTAGGATTGTTTTCATTCTAAAAATAAATTCACTAGTTCATATTGTGTTATTCATGCTATGTTTGCTGATGATATACCCAAATCAGATACAAATAATAGTGGAATTAATCCATTTATTAGTGATAGTAAATATATGGATTTTAAAATGTATAATTGAAAAATGAAAAATATATAAACTAAAACCCTATAAAATGATGATGGAAAAACATGATGGGCCTTAGAAAATTCATAGATAACATAATCAATAATGGTCATCTTCTGAAATTGAAAAGGTTATGGGAATTTTCCAATGGTTACAACACATAGAAATTTTATTATGACCCAAAAACCCATTATTATATATATATATGAACCAGAAATTATATTTTATAGTTAGAACACATATACATTGGAGTAACTAGTCTACAATATTGTTAATGATAATCAGTATAAATGTTTTTTGGAGTCTCTAGGATTTAAAACATCATATCTTATCTATTAATTCCTATAGTGAAGACCATCAATTCATTACATTTCCTATTGGTATGAAGGGTTTTGATATTTTCCAATATTCTATTAATGATTTTAGTCTCTATACAAGATGGAGAGTCCTCTGAAGGGGCTTGGAGTTCATCTCCTAGAATTTGGTTTAGATATGGGTCATCTTTGGATACATCAGTATAATGGTAATACCTGATGAAATAAAATAGAAGTAATTTTTTATTTGAGTACATTATAAATTATCACTATTCATTGATATACATGTCTTAGTTTTTGTTTCTATAGTTAGATATAATTACACATGAAATTGGTATAGTCAATATATAAAGATATCTAGTAAACTAGGAAGATGTTTTGTACATGCTGATGAGTGAAATGATGCAATTTACATATCTTGTCATAGTTAACACTATATGCTCTATGATAAAAATCATATTCTGATCATCATTATCATCAACAAACTATGTAAAACCACATTTCATTTCATGTTTAAAAATACATGGATTTTGTTACCTAGTTATAGGGAAATTATTATGAATCCTTGTATGGATGAACTCTATGGCTACAACATAAAAATTATTACTACTAAACTAAAAATAATAAAATTACGCCTAAATGGGTGGAGAAAAACATCCTTCCCTAATATTAATATTATTTGTCACTGATTCCGAAAACCATATGGCATATTGTCATGTTATCAATCATGTTCAATAGGATCCCTCTTGGGATGTGATACAAGATCTTTCAATACATTAAGATATTCTGGCCCTCAAAAAGAATATTTCCTGAATATAATTTTACATCTGACAGATAAAAGTGGGATATAGAAATTCAATGAATTGTTAATTCATTCATTAGTAAAATAAATCAATAATAGGAATCACATACCTCAACATCAATGGGAATTTGTTTTTATCTAAAAATTAAATGTCAAATGTTGTGACCACCTATATTAAGGATTAGTTTGTAGAATAGGGGATAATAAATTCAAAAAAAAGGATCAATAACATTATTTGATAATTTATAATCATAAAAATATGAGACATATTGAATATCCAAATGAAAAAAAAATCACGGAATGAATTTTTATCAATTTATTGATAGAGTTATGGAACCTATTGGATTGACCAGCAAATTTTTTATATTCCACTAGGACATTGAGCACTTGATGTTCATTAATGATATGGAAACATTGTTAAATGATACACATATTATTTATAGAGTGAAGTAAAAAATAATTTATTTGATAATAAATAAAGATAATTATCAAGATATTAAGCTTCTCAGACCAGTTTCTATTGGATATTTGTTTCCAAATCTAACCAACTAGATCATGAATCCTAGAAATGTAGAGATTTTATTGGGAACTATTACTACAAATTCATTTTCTATTTCTCCTAAATGGAACAAGGATATTTTTTAAAAAAATTCATCAATATATTTCCCCCCAATGATAAAAAAATTGTTAGGGATGGTAATTTGGGCCTTAAAATTGACATCTTTACGGAATTTCCATAATTAAATGGAATATCTTTTTTACATTATGATACTGAAAGGATTTTCTGATAGCATTATCAACAAAGTCAGTTCCTTTATCAAATTTTATAGACTATCTAATCATGTAAATGAGTATCCTATGGGTATCTTTCAATGGTCCAAATTGATAAGGATAATAGATACACTTACATGGAATATTTTTTACATGGATGAATGCTATTTGAGTTGCTGTAAAAATGATCTAGTCCATGCTAGATTTTATATGGAATAAATAGTTGGAAGATAAATATTCCACCATTAAAAAACCTATATCCTAATGAAAATCCAATAAATTTTAATTGTGAATGAACTGACATATCTTACGATAAAATAATTTTTTGGACTATAAAAAAGAAGGAGGTTATGTTATTAGTTTTTATAAATCCTCTACGTTATTTTGAATAGTTCACATATCTAAATAAAATTGAATGTCTAGGGATCATGGTTTAAATAGGGGTATATTCCCATTACCAATAATTGGTTTCCCCTAACATTGGTGTTAGGTATTAAGGTGTTACCTATAAAATATTATTCTATAACTATTAATCACATTGAAACATTGATGGAAAATATATGTCTCAATCATTGATAATATTTTTAGTAAAATCTATAATAACATCAGTGTTTGTTTATATTTTTACCATGCATATGTAGAATAAAATTCACAATAAAGAGTTTCAAATTATGATTCATTAATTTTTTTTGGACATGTTCAATCAATTAAAGGAAGTTGGTTATGATTTTTTAGATTGATGTTGTCAAACTAGTGGATATATGTGGGAAGGTAAAAGGGGACCCCGGTCTCATCAATGATATGGTGTTCAAATAAATCACTTGGATCCATGTGTTCTCCAATGATATCATATTGGAATTAATTACATATTGATTTATTAACTCAAATTTTAATTTTAATTCTATTTACATTCTCTCATTTGTTTGTATAATTACGAAGAAATAATAGAATGATATAATGCAATGATCAAAGTGGAAGTTATGTATTAAATCATATTTAAATTAATGTTTTAATGAAATACATTCATGTAAAATCAATGATGATGTTTATATTTCACAATCTATTAATGATACATCAATTTATGATACACAGTGCAATGTAAACTCATATGAACTACCACCACCTCAACTCAGTAGGTAGTCTAATAGATATGAGTATATTAAACTAGAAAATCTCATTTGAACAACATGTTTGACTCATAAATTTAACTCATGGGTTTAATGAATGAATATTTTTATGGATCGACCAAAATTCCATCATGGTTGAGGGGATTTATAATTCCTTTCATTTCACCAGCTACACCGACTCTCCATTGGAGGATGTGATAGTAGTGGCTTCCACTACACAGACTAGCCCAATTTGTTTTGTTGACCCTTTCCCATGCATACCATTATTTACAGTAAGATTAACAATCCATTATTCATATGTATCTCAGTTAATTTTTTACATAATGGTTTTGGGATTATTTATAAGATGAATTTTTTGAATGTTCTTTCTTAATAGTTTTGAGGATTTATTGTTTTCCATCAACATGGCTTGCTATAGTGAGAATGTTGATGAACATCCCCTAAGTCCATTCAAATTTTCAACTCTTTCATATGGGTGTTATTCATGGGGATAAATTTTGAAAATCATTATCCCTCTATAAATGATGAAATGTGTTCAAATCAAAAGGAAATTGTGATTGACTACAAAATTAAAAATAAAAATATGAATAATTATTTATATGACATGATTATATTGATGCCTATTAGAGTTAATTTCATTTTCCATAAACAATAACTGGAATATCCTACAAGATGAATTTTTCTAATCATCGAATTGATGAATGTTATTGTGGATGGGGCAACATCAGGTGCACTAGTGCCCTTTTATTTTGAATGTTTTTTCCACACTCAATAGTGTATTGTTAAAGGATGTTTTTACAATTTCATTGGGAATTTTAATGAAATTAAATCAAATTTTTTGGTTATGATCAAGGAGGTATGGAATGTTATCCATCTTCATTTTCACTATTTACGGACAGAATCTAAATTAATTAATGTTATAGAAATTTATAAATCTCATTCATGGAATATGCCATGATGAATGTTTCCATACAGGATAAATGTTATTGGACATGTAGATCAACTCTACCTTTATATTTCTAATTTTTTATAGAGAATAAAATCAGGTTACTGAACCCCTCTCTAATAGGAAAATGTCAAGGATAGATTATGCTTGGCCTTTTTGATCCTAGATTTTTTGGAAATCATTAAGGTTGATTGTCATTGTGATTTTGAAGGTCAAGATTTTAAAAACATTTAGTGACGTACCTATTTGTACTTTTATTTTTCAAATAAAATTTTCTTCAATATCATTTCATTCTCCTAAAATTTTAACTATATTATATTTATATAGTAAAATTATCTATATGAAAAACTATGCCGAAACAAACCCTATTATTCTTCAATAAGATTAATTTTATATGTAGAAATGATAACAATGTCATTTAATCGGAAGGTCTGAATATATGTATATCTTAATTTTTTAAAATTAATTTTTTATATGTATGATGTAAATTAATTTTCATTCTAATGGTGGGAATTTAATATTGAAGTTTTTAAATATAAAGACATATTTATTTTCAGAATGAAAATTTTAATTTGAACCCATTAAGAAATAAACATGAACCACAATAAATATATTATTTGAAAAAAGTACATAATTTTTTATATCAAAAAAAATCATGGATACCTTAGAGATAATTTTTTTTTATTTTTTTAAATATTTAATTAAAAGTTGATTATGAAAAAAAAGTATTTTTTATGAAAAACTATATTTTTTTTTCAAGGAGAATGGAAATGTTATTATTTTTTAAAATTGGTGTAATGTAAAAATGATTAATTATATTATAAATAATTTTATTAATGTAATTTTAAATAATATTATTATTGATTATAAAAAAATTATTTTCAATAATACATTATAAAAGAAAGATAAATTTTGGTTACATTTAAGTAGAATAATTTTAAATTAAACACATCCACTTTTTGAAACAAAATCTTAAATAATAGGTCAAATAGTTTCAATCATTATGATAAAATATGATAAATAATTTTGTTTTGTTGTAATTATATATAGTAGCACAGATATATATTATTCAACTCCTTTCATGTAAAATAGAAAAATGGTGTTAAAATTTTGGGTTAAGGCTTTAAATTTATTCTAATAATTTCCATTATAATTATGGGTGTGCGTATTATAATTATTCATAACTAATATTCAAAAATATGCCCAAATTCTGAAATTTTTATTCGATTATCAGTAATATAAAATTTTATGAAATTGGTAAATATTAATGAAACTCTTTTGACAATAATATCTCTAAAATTTTTAGAGGGATAAAAATAGGTAATGATATGTAATACATTTTTATTTTAAAGAAAAAATTATTTTTTTACTATAAATTTAATTTTTTATTGAATAAATAATTAAGATAAATTTTTATGAAATTCAGAACCAAAATTTATACAATTAATAGGGTAATTAATTAAATGATTTTAAACATCGAAAATACAGTACAATTTGAAAAAATAATATTTTTCATATTTATTAGAAAAACTATAAAATATAGGGGTTATGTGAATGGTTCGTATATAAAATTCATCTCTATAATGATGAAATTGATGTAATTAAAATTTAAAAGATGCATAAAGATATATTAGATATAGTTTTTTCAATAATCTTTGTTTAAATGATTTAAAATTCATAAAAGATCCCATATTTAGATATGTGAAATATATATCATTCAAAATATCATCCAAGATGAATTTATGAATAAATTTTCATTTTATGTTAACATTCCTAACCCTTAGAATGTAGAAAATAGTGATATTATGTTAATTGTCAAAAGGGTTAACTGGGGTTAAAAGAAGAGTCAATGATTATAATATATCTTAATCATATCAAGATATTATTGAATAATAGGATTTCAACAAATCCACCTTACGTATTAAAAAATATTAATTTTAAACCACTTGATATTAAATTTTATTTATATTAATTTAAAACGTGATGTAACTCTAGGAGGCTCTCTCTACAGACTTATAAATGGAAACCTATTATTTTCTCTTACCCACACAATGTTATGTTTATAGGTTGGCCAATGACAACCATAATACCTTCCTATATTCATTTCCCAGGCCACTGATCATATTTTCATTGAAAAATACCTCCCTTTTCAAAGATAATATATAATCCAAATGATGTTTTTTCACTAAGAGATGTAACAATAAACATAAAAATTTGATTTCTAATTATTTATTATCAAAATAAAAATAAAATCTATCCATTTTCATATAATTAATTTTGTTTTATTAAAAAAATCCTTTCATAATTGAACAACTATTATAGACCACCTTTCCATCATACAGGAAATGGAAATCAGGCTCGTTTGTATTTATGACCTACCACCACCATGAAGAGATGAATTTCCATTTTCATAAACACTTTATATTTATGTATATAATGATTAAATTAGCGAATATAAATTATATTATCACTTTATTGGAATATTTATTTATTATATACTATTTTTTCAATATATCAATAAAAAATGTAAACATATGTCACGACCCGTCCCCCAGGGCCCGTATCGTGACTACCCCAAGCCCGCCTTCCATAGGCCAGGGGATGACAACTAGCACTAAATATGTATTTCACTAAAAATGGGAAGGCATTGCCTTTATAAAACACAAAGACACAACCAGAGTACAAGAAGAAGAAAACACTAAGAAATAAAGTACACAGAAGAAGTACTGGAAATTAAAAAGGGACGGAAATACAGGCCCAATAGTAAAGTGTAGGTGCAACTGAAAACTAGTAAAGCAGCTACTGGGTCATCCTCCGAGGTTCCTACCAGAAGGGTAGGTACAGATGGCCTCTACAGCACTCCACATCCGTCAGACTCCACCGTGTACCGATACGTCGAAAGGACCTTTTCCGGGTATCGTCCAGTCCTAGAGCTCTCGGCCTCCGTCAGCGTTGTCCGTCGTCTACATCCAACACAATGAGGAGCGGGAAATTATCGTGCATCGGTGAGTATAACGAAACTGAGTACGAACCCCAATACCCTCAAGGTCTCACAAAATATAACAAGGATAATCCACAAAATATGATTTCCACAGATAACCATTACTTAGGTATATGGCCATACATATACCTAAGTTATTGAGTGACCCATCTCAATCATAATGAAAACACAACGGTCAATAACTCATCTCAAACAAGGATATTCATTAATGAACCCATGATTGCCGGAGAACTCCTCCTCTGTTGAGTAAAGTGGCCATGATGCGACTCTGAGGTGCTCGTCACTAACCATAGACTGCTGATTTACTCCTCCTCTCGAGTACCTTGGGACAGCTACGTCACACAGAGATGCTTCCCACCTAGGGTATGCTGCCTCACACATTATCACTCCCCCTAATAGCCTACAAAGGTACTCCACTTGGCATGTTCTGCAGTTATGGTGCCACACACAGTGGTGCTCCTCCTCCATGGGTCTTCCGCCTCACATAGTAGCGCTCCCCACTGGGCTAGTCGAGTCACTCTGAAACGAATAAGTCAAGCCGTCATCAGGTCTCAGCCTGCTACTAAGTCTCCGTACTCTTCTTGCTTGTCTTCGGAAGGGTCCTGTCTACGATCTACAAGCCGATACTCCATGTTTCATGCTGTCCCACGAAGAAGTATCTCAAAGGTCCGCCACATCATAAGGGCCACAAATTAACAACGGACGCATCAATCAGGCGCCCACTCTGTTAGTTATTATCATTTTAGTCCCCGAGGCCAAGTTATATTCGGCTAAGAACCAACCTGATTGTGACTCAACTATACCACAAATTCCATAGGGGTATACACAAATGGACAGATATGCTCCAAAAATTACGGTGCCGCTGACGGTTAATCAAATGGACATATGGTACCATAGGTATGGCCCTAGAATGTAAAGGAAACGGTATGGGCCCTGGCCCAGTCCAATGTAGTCGAACTGACTTGGCCCAACCCAGTCTGGGACAACCTGGTCTAGGTCAACCCGGACTGACTTGCTGGGTCTGAATCGGCCCATTGGGTGGTTCAGTCTGCTCATTTCAGCCCAGTCCGCTGGGCCCAGCCCAACGGACTGTGTGGACAATTCGAGCCGAAGTCGCCACGTGGGCGACTAGGCCTGAACGCCAGTGGAAGGTTCAGCTGGTGCCGCTAGGGGCACGTCTCGGGCAGTTCTCCCTGAGAGTAAAACGACAGGTTGCACCGGGGCACGGGTAGGCCATGGGTACACTAGGAAGGGCACGCGAGAGCACGAGGGTGCCGGGCAGGGCGTTGTGGTGCGCAAGCAGGGCATCGGGGTGCCCTGGCAGGGCGCCAGGGGGTGCACCGGGTAGGCGACCAGTGGTGTGCCGGGTTGGCGGCCGAGATGCCAAGTAGGCAGTCAAGGCACTGAGTAGGGTGCGGGGTGCGTCGTAAGCGCGCAGGGCACGTGGGAAGGGTGCCGGCTAGCCGGGAAGGTAGCGGTTTCGGCCGGGGCGTGCGCTGGGTAGCACACGGATAGGTTGGTCAGGCACCGTGAGGCAGGCCACGCGGTTCGCGAAGGGAGTGGGCAGTGAGATCATTATTCACCATCTTCGTCGATGTCTCCTCATTGCCATGCCGTTGTTACTTCGTCGTCGACTGAAGGTTCTGAAACCATAATGGTTGTGAAGGGGTCGGGCCATGTTCGTTTGGCTTGAATCATCTACATTAGAACGATAGCCAGAGACTCATGATGTTGATTCAACATAAGTGGATAATGCATTAAACAACTTAAAACACACCCCTACATTTTTAGTTGTCAGGCATTCATTCGTTGAGGGGGAAGATGATGTTTTCGTCATTCACCGTATGCTTCCACTTCTGACCTTGTGCATCAGTCTGTTGACGACGAATAGGAAGGAAGAAGGGTCGTCGAAGAGATACGACGTCGGAAGTGGGGTTCCGAGGAAAAACCTGGGGAAGAGGCGTCTTCACCAGTGTCTTCACATTCTTCATTGGAGTATTATATTCTCCCAATCTCTCCACTAATTCGATAATAAACGATCCAAAATAATAGATTTTAATCTATTATGCCCGTTGGCGTGAATTAATAATGTGGGACCCACTTAAATATGTTCATGACATTGGTACAATTATTTGAAAATCAAAAAGATAGGAGAGGCTCCACCAAATTAATTGCATGAACGGTTGGCTTATTAAATTTGGGGAGTTTCGAGGCGGTTAGAGGCCCGGGTAGTTCCCACATAATTAAACATGATGAGGGTCAAGGGGGTTTCCATTAATTAAATGGGGGGTTTGGGGAGGATTTATCCTCCTCCATTAAGAGGGGAGTTAGATACCAAGAGGCTCTCCCTCATTAATGAGGGAGAGTTGAGAGGTTTCCTCCCCTCCCATTAAATGAGGGGTTAAGCCCCGTGTGGACCCCACGTCTTAACCTCTCACAGGAGGTTATTTTTCTTGGGTGGTCCCCACCCCAATTATCCTCCCATGGGAGGTTAGGGTGTGGAAGTCCCACCACCATATCCTATGTGGAGATTTTCACCAACTTTACCACATGTTGTGGGTTCAACAAGATTAAAAAATGTTTTCACTTATTTTATTTTATTAATCCATGTGAAACCCAAAAAACCAACTCTCATACCTGATCATCTCCATCGAGGTGAAAGACTAAATAAACAAAAACTGGTGTTGCGAGTT
Organism: Viscum album; assembly: GCA_963277665.1. NCBI lineage: Eukaryota > Viridiplantae > Streptophyta > Magnoliopsida > Santalales > Viscaceae > Viscum > Viscum album. The sequence goes on along the minus strand of OY728127.1, from coordinate 1,508,815,781 downwards.
CAATGGTGCCCTCAGATTGCAATTCTGAGAACCCGTTCAAATGTTATAAAATCCCGCTCGTACATTTATGAAACGTATCTGAAAAAAACTTTAGAAATTGATCCAGGGAACACCGGGCCACGAAATCAAGCACCGTAAAAAAATCTCAAACTCGTAAAATTCCAATGTATTTTAAAATAAAATTCCATGGGAATTCCGGGTCTTTAAATTCTCTCCACTTCAGGTCTTTACGTCCCCATAAGCTACAACACACTCTAAGGGAACAAAAGGGGGTACTGAGTATGCATCTGAGCCTCCCACTCCCATGTGCTCTCATGGAGGTTCCGGGGCTTCCAACGAATGCCCACTAGAGGAATCGACCATCCACGTAGGACATGCTCCTATTGATCCTCAATCTCTACTGGAAACTCAGTGAATGTATCCCCGTCATCAATATCTAGCTCCCTGTGGTCGATGATGTGGGAAGGGTCATTCACATATCTCCTCGGTGTGGATACGTGGAAGACGTCATGATCCTGGAGCAACTGAGGTGGAAGAGTTAGGCGGTAAGCCACCTCTCCTTCTCTACTGAGAACCTGGAAAGGTCCGATGAATCTTGGAGACAGCTTTCCTCCTTGACCCAATCACCATAGAACTCATAGAGGTGAGACCCCTAAGAAGACATGGTCTCTATCCTCAAACTACAGAGGTCTCTATATCCTGTCAGCATACAACTTATGCCTGCTCTGTGTATTCATCATCCACTCCGGGATGATCTTCAAATTCTCTGTGGTAGCCCGAACCATCTATGGCCCCACTAGTGATGACTCCCCTGGGTCTGTCCAACATAGTGGTGATCCGCAAGGTCATCCATACAAGGCCTCAAAAGGAGCCATCCCTATGGTGGAGTGATAGTTGTTGTTGTAGGAAAACTCCACCAAGGGAAGGTGGTCTTCCCAGTTGTGACCGAAGTCGAGGACACATGCACGGAGCATGTCCTCGAGGGTCTTGATGGTCCTCTCAGTCTTCCCATCTATATGAGGATGGAAGGTGGTGCTCAAGCAAAGCTGTGTCCCGAAAGCTTCCTGCAACCCATTCCATAGTAGGGAAGTAAACTGTGTGTCACATTCGGAGATAATATAAGACGGTACTCCATTATAACGCCCAATATCCTACACGTATAGGTTTCGTAAGCTCTCTACTGAGCCCTTCTCTCTGATTAGTAGGAAGCGAGCTGACATGGTAAGTCGATCAATGATCACCCATATCAAGTAACAACTCCTAGATATATATGGAAGACCGGTCTCAAAGACAATGGATATCCCATCCCACTTCCACTCTGGGACCTCTAAAGGCTGAACTAAGCCTGCTAGTACCTGGTGCTCAGCCTTAACTTGCTGACAAGTGAGGCACTGAGAGACAAACATTGCAATATACTTCTTCATACCTAGACACTAGTGCTGTCATCGAAGGTCCTGGTACATCTTCTCCACTCCTGGATGTACCGCTAGACAGGAAGTGTAGAACTACCTCAACACCTCCTCCTAATGTGAAACTGGTACCATGGTATGTCCTCTGAAGAGGATTACATGCTCCCCACCTTCAAAAAATCCATCAGTTTCCTACCCTATGGATATCTCAACACCTTGCATCTCGTAGTTAGCATCCCCAAGATGCGCCTCCCTGACTCGCTAAGAAGTGGGGGAGTGACTGTAAGAGACTGTAGATAGGTTGCTCTATCCCTTTCTACAAAGGATAACTGTAAGTCTTCTAACTGCTCCATCACCTCACCTAGCAGCTGAATTCTTGATCTCCTACTGAGCACACATGCTACTACGTTTCCCTTCCTAGGAGTTTAGTCTGTCTCAAAGTCATAGTCCTAGATGAACTCAGGCTACCACCGTTGTCTCGAGTTCAGGTCCTTTTGAGAGAAGATATAACTGAGACGCTTGTGATCATATTACATGGTAAAACCTTCAACCATAAGATAGTGCCGCAATATTATCATTTAAGAGACCACTTCTTCTAACTCCAGGTCATGGTTAGTTTATTTATGATCTTGTTTTCTCAACTTACAAGAACCAAACATGATCACATCACGATCCTGCATCAGGACACACCGGAGTGCAGTACCTGATGCATCGCAGTAGACTACATACCCTACACCTTCCTATGGAATCCTAATGATGCGGTAAATAGTCAGCCTCTACCTCAGATCCTGAAATCACTTTTGGAACCTCTCAGACCACATAAAGGGTTTCCCTTCTTCGTCAAGGCTGATAGTGGCACTGAAACTCTGGAGAAGTCTTGAAGGAATCTCTTATAGAACCCAGCCAAGGCCCGGAATCTCCATACCTCCTTCACACTCCTGGATGGATCTCAAGTAAGTACTGACTCAATATTAGCTGGATCCACTACAACTACAGCCTTCCAGATGACGTGTCCCATGATGTGGACCTCTCAAATCCAAAACTGGCACTTCGAGAGCTTACCATAAAGCTGGTGTTCTTGGAGTCTTTCCAGTACTGCCTGAAAATGGTATGCATGCTCCTCCTCAGCAGTCAAGTAGATCAGTATGTTTTTGATGGAGACTAAGACAAAGAGATCGAGGTATGGCTGGAAGATCCAATTCATGAGAGTCATCAACACTTCTGGAGAATTGGTCACGCCAAAGGACATAACCAAAAACTTTTAGTGGAGGTACCGACACCGGAAGGCCGTCTTCTGCACATATTTATCTCGAACTCTGATATGGTGATAGCCTGATCTGATTTCTATCTTCAAGAACCATCGTTCTCCCATGAGCTGATCAATGAGGTCGACAATCCTCAGGAGTGGGTACCTGTTCTTCACAATCACCTGATTCAGGCGATAGTAGTCGACACAGAGCCTCAAGCTCCCATCCAACTTATTGACGAACATAATTGGTGCTACCCAGAGATAATCACTGGGCCGGATGAATCCCTTCTCTTTCAAGTCCTCCAGTTGTACCTGCAGCTCATGAAGCTCAGTGGGATCCATCAGATATGCTGGAGTAGATATTAGTGTCTTCCCGGGGTATAGGTCAATGTAGAAGTCCACCTCCCTCTAAGGATGTAGTCCTGGAAGATCATTAGGGAAAACATCCATGTACTGGTCTTCCACTACAGGTTAAGTCGACCTCTCCACATCTACTGCCCTAAGGATAATACAAGCCAACTAGTGGGTGATCGGCTGTACCATCCTCCGAGTAAGTCTGTCCTATTTTGAAAAGACCATCATCTCACCAGTGAAGTTAAAACAGGTCCCATCCGTGAGGACACACTGCACTATTAGCCTAATATAGTCGATTTGACCATGGACTTTAGATAACCATTCCATACCCAAGATGATGTCAGAAGGCCTTGACGCCGCTACTAAGAGATCCCAGCTGATGATCTCACCTCCTAGAGTGAGCTTTCACTGCCGACACTAGTGCGTGATCATCGAATCACCTTTTGTACGAGTCTCTAGCCATAAGGATCGAACTAATGGCTCCTTCAAAATATCTATGCTCTGAACGAGGGCAGTGGCTATGAATGAGTGACTGGGATCTGTGTCTATAAGAACTGCAGCTAAAGTGGAGTAGACATAGATCGTACCTCAAATCATCTCCAAAGTGCCATGATCATATGCCTCAGCTGCCTAATGTTGTGCTATGACCTATCCATCAGCTCCTTGTGGTCGAGGTGGACCTCCTGGTGGTGGTGGGGGGGAAACCTCATAACGTCTTAAACTGCTAGTTACACGACCATCTCCTCTGCCACGTCCACCTCCGCCCTTCAGACTACCTCAATCGAATCTCTGCCTCTTCCTGGGAGGTATTTCAATTGACTGCTGATAATATGTGCGGCGGGTCGGATAGTCATTAGACATGTGACCATGGCCACCATATGAGTAACACTATCAGTCAGGTCTGGTTCTGTCTCCACTCTTGGTGCCTCGTACTACCGATCTTGAGTCCCGCGGTCGACCACCTGTAGGTCTGGTCATCTTTGACCACTGTGTTATCTGTCTACTGCCATCTATAGAAGACTCCACTGCATGTCGACTAATTGTGGGTCTCGCTACTGGTGACAGCTCTGCAAAGTATTTCTCCACAAGAAGGGATCGCTCCAACACCCTCAACTGCGTCAGGATGCTTTGAGTGATAACAGAATCTCTGATATCTTTCCGGAGTCCCTGCTCAAAAGTTTGGGCCCTGAAGAAAGGGTCTCATACCATATCTGTAGAGTAGCGCGACAGGTCGGTGAACCTCACTGAATACTGTTCCACTGTCATGCTACCCTGATGTAGATGCAGTAGCTCATGAATCTGCACCGCTCGAAGGGTGGGTGGGACAAACTCCAATCGAATCAGGCTCTCGAAGTCTGCCAAGATCTACGACACCTCATCGTGGTCTTGAAACAACAGGATCCACCATCTGCCTACTGCTTCCTGAAGGATGTCAGCAGCAAGGATCACCATGAATTTTGCGGCTGTCCCTACGAGCCGGAAGACTGTCACCACATCCTCCAGCCAATCCTCATCTTCCTGAGGATTCGTCTCTCCCTGGAACCTGGGTGGCCTATAGTACTGGAACTCATGCAATCCGCTGAAGTGGCATGTATCGTCTACTGCTAGGGTAGGTGGCATCGGTGTCCCAACAGGAAGTAATACAACTGGTGCCTCCGCTAGTGCCTCAACTGTAAAAGGGTCCTATTCTAAGGCCACTTCGCTCGGCGGACTGTCAGTACGTACAAATCTCGAGGCTCTAGCTGGTCGTCCATGAGGAGAAATCTTGGATGAAACAGATGCAACATTTTCAAACGCCTATCCCTGACAAGCTGACCTGGTTGAGATGAATTTAACGAATACTTTTGAAAACACACACGTAATAAGTGTTTTCATGTGTTGAGTCAGAAATTAGAAGTCAGGGTCATGGTGTATGGATACGTCAGCTGCGAGCACCAACACGAGACTCCCTGAACTGAAAGCCACACTTAGTACCCTTAAAACCATTCCTTCATAGAAAACAAAATAATAGAGTCATAAGTTCTATGATATAACCAACATCCTCTGATACAAATTTTTCATGAATCATCCCCCGGGGCCCGTATCGTGACTACCCCATTCCCACCTTCCATAGGCCAGGGGCTGGAGACTAGCACCAAAGGAGTATTTCCCTAAAACTAGGAAGGTGTTTCCTTTATAAAACATGAACACACAACCGGAGTAAAAGAGGTAGCAAACAATAAGTAAAACTGTACACAGAAGAAGTGCTGGAATGTAAAAGGGGCCGAAAATACAAGCCCAACTATAAATAACAGGTACAACTGAAAACAAGTAAAGTAGCTACTGGGTCATACTCTGGGGTTCCTACCTGAAGGGTAGGTATATATGGCCTCCACATCACTACATGTCTTTCAGACTCCAACATGTACCGATACGTCGAAAGGTCCTCCTCTGGGTACCGTTGAGTCCTGGCACTCTCGACCTCTGTTAGTGATGTCTGTCATCTACATCCAACACAACGAGGTGCAGGAAAATCATGTGCATGGGTGAGTATAACAATACTCAGTAGGCACCCTGAGACCCTCAAGGTCTCACAAAATACAATAAAGATAAACCACTAGGTATTAATTCAAAGGATAACCATTACATAGGTATATGCCCATACATATACCTATGTTATCGAGTAACCCATCTCAATCATGAGGAAAACAGAATGGTCATTGACTCAGCTCAAACCAGGATTTTCCATAACGAAACCATGAATACTGTAGAACTCCTTCTCTATCGATTAACGTGTCATTGACATGACTTTTAGGTGCTAGTAACTAACCTTAGACAGCTGAGTTACTCCTCCTGTCGAGTACCATGAGATAGCTACGTCACACATAGATGTTTCCCACCTGGGGTTTGCCACCTCACACAGTAGCGCTCCCCCTAATAGCCTACAGAGGTAATCCTCCTGTCGAGTATCGCTGGTCTGTCACCACACACAATGGTGCTCCTCCACCTTGGGTCTTACACCTCAGACTGTAGCGCTCCCCATTGGGCTAGTCTAGTCACTCTGAAATAAATTGGTAAAGCGGTTGTTAGGTCTTATCCAGCAACTGGGTCTCTGTACTCTGCTCGCTCATCTCTGGGAGGGTCCGCCACACGAGCTACAAGCCAATACTCCACGTGTCACGATGTCCCATGAAGAAGTATCTTAAAGGTCTGCTTCTTAATAAGGGTCCCAAAGAAATAAACAATGCGTCAATCGGACACACGGTCTGTTTGTTATTATCATTTTTGTATCGTGGGGCTCGGTTCAATTCTTGTACGAACTAACCTGACCATGACTCAACTATACCCCCAACTCTAGTGGGGTATGCTCAGAGGGACATCTATTCTCCATGAATACTGGCACCACTAATGGATCGTCAAATGGACGTCTGGTGCCAAAGATATGGCCCAAGAAAGTAAAGGAAATTGTATGGGTCCAGGTCCAGTCTAACCCAATAGGAAAAACTCGACCAATCCCAGCCTAGGACAACCAGGTCTGGGTCAACCCGGACTGACCTGGGGGGTCTAAATCGGCTTGTTGTGTAGTTCGGTCTGCTTAGTTCGGCCTAGTCTACTCGGCCCGGCCCAGCGGACTGCGTGGACAATTCGGGCCATAGTCGAAACATGGGCGACTCGGCCCGAAGGCCAGTGGAAGGTTCGGCTAGCGCGACATGGGGCACGGCTCGGGTGGCTCGGCCCGAGAGGCAAACAGCAGGCCGCGCCGGGGCACAGGTAGGCCGCGAGTGCGCTTAGAAGTGTGTATGGGCGCTGGGGCACACGGGCAGGGCGCAAGGACATGCAGGGTATGGCGTCCTGGGTGTACGGAAACCTTGTAGGTCACTGGGGGGTGTCGGGCAGGCGGCTTGTGCTCTGGGAAGGGCGCGGGGGGGGGGGGGGGGGTGTCGGGCTGGCAGCCAGGGCACCGAGGGGGAACCAGGCAGTTGGCCGGGGGGTTCCAGGCAGGCGACCAGTGCGCTGAGGGGGAACCAAGAAGGTGATCTGGGCACCAGGTAGGGCGCATGGCACGCAGGAAGCACGCGAGGCGTGCGGGTAGGCTGGTCGGGCGCTGCTCCGCCGACGTCACAGTTTGCGGAGGCCGTGGGCAGCATGACTTTTATTCACCTTCTTCATCTCCATCGCCTCATTTACAGGTTGTCGTTACATCGTCGTTGACTCAGGGTTCTGAAAACATAATTGTTGCAGAGAGGTCGGTCCATGTTCGTTCGGACCGAACCCTCCACATTAGAACGATATCAAGTGGCTCAATAAGTTGATTCAATGTAAGTAAGTGAAGCATTAAACAACTTAAAACACACCCCTACCTTTTTAATTGTCACACGATCATTCATCATGGGGGAAGATAATGTTGTTGTCATTCATCATAAGCTTCCACTTCTGAGCTCATTCATCGGTCCGTTGACGACGAAGAGGAAGGAAAAATAGGTCATCGAAAAGATCACACGTCAGAATGGGGGTTCTGAAGAAGAAGAAGACGAGGAGGAAGAAGCATCATTGCTGGCGTATTCGCGTTCTTCATTGGAGTATTATATTCTTAACATCTCTTCACTAAAGAGATAATAAACATTCCAAAATAATATATTTTAATCTTTTATGCCCATTGGCATGAATTAATTATGTGGACCCCACTTAATTAAGATCATGACGTTGGTAAAATTAATCAAAATTCAACTAGAGAGGAGAGACTCCACCAAATTAATTTCACTAGAGGTTGGGATATTAAATTTGGGGAGTTACGAGGGGGTTAGAGGCCCGATGGGTTCCCACATAATTAAACATGAATAGGGTCAAGGGGGTTTCCATCAATTAATTGGGGGTTTTGGGTAGGTTTTATCCTCCTCCATTAAGAGGGGAGTTAGAGACCAAGAGGCTCTCCATCATTAATTAGGGAGAGTTGAGAGGATTCCTCCACTCACATTAAATGAGGGGTTAGGTCCTGTGTAGACCCCACATCTTAACCTCTCGTAGGAGGTTATGCTACTCGTGTGGTCCCCACCACAATTTTCCTCCCATGGGAGGTTAGGGTGTGGCGGTCCCACAACCAACTCCCAAGTGGAGCTTTCAACCATCGTTACCACATGGCGTTGGTTCAAAAAAAAAAATTAAGTTGTCACTTATTGTATTTTATTAATCCACGTGAAACCCAAAAACCAACTCTCATACCCGATCATCTACTGTCGAGGTGAAATTCTTATTAAGAAAAAACCGACGCTGCATGTTCAACAGTGCCCTCAGATTTCAATTTTGAGAACCCATTCAAAAGTTATAAAAACCCGCTCATACATTTACCGAACGTATCTGAAAAAAACATCGAAAATTGATCTCGGGCAGACCGGTCCTCAGAATCAAGTGCCGTAAAAAATTCATAGACTCTTAAAATCCCCAGGTATTTAAAAAAAATCCACCGGAATTATGGGTCTTTACAACCCCACTCATGTAAACAAATAAACAACATTCTCTATGATGCTTGTAATTACTTTTTCAAAAGAAATTTAAAGGAATAGTTTTAAATGATTATATAATTATTAAATATGAAACCCATGAAATTTTTATCATTTTTATATGATTGTACATTTATCACTTTATATGTATCGAGATAGCCTTTCTGAATCATCATTTAAAAATGAAGATGTTATAACTAAAAACACTATTTTTTATGATGAATTATTAATAAAGGGATGAAAATATGTTATAAGTAAATCATATAATGTATGATATAGTTGATTAGGTTAATTAATTAGAATTAAAAAATTATATTTATTATATAGGTGGGTCCATTGTGAATGTCAAAAGAAGTGTCTTTTGGCAAGGTATATATTCTTCAATATCATTTTAATGAGGATTGTTTATGGTTCGATTTTCATCTGGGAAGTTATATAATCTATATTTAATAAATCCAAATAATAATTCATAGCCTTTATTCATTTATATATTTTTTATGTTTTTGTACTGTTTCATTATCATTAATACAAAAAATTTTATAAAAATTATTTAATTAAATGCTATAATTTTTTTCCTTATTCCGAAAGAAAAAAATTCCCATCCTTTTTTATGATATATTAAAAGATATTAATAATGAATGTGGATAATCAACATTTATTATTTAAAATTATTTTAAAAATATTTTTAATATTTATAAAAATGTTTTAAATGATCCTGGCATTCATTTTCATAATATGGTTCTTTAAACATTGCCAAATTTTTTTAAAGGAATAATTGTTTTAACAGACATAGTGTGGACAAAAATTCACACCATAATGAAAACTAATAAAACTTAATAATTATTTTAATTATACCCTTGCTAATTTAAAAGTATATATTTTACAATATATATTATTAATATTTAGATATTAAATTTGTTATTTAAAAATGAAATTTTTTTTCCTCAAGAAAAAATCCAAAGATAATTTATCGTAATTTTAATCCAGGATAATATCACTGATGTGAAATATGATATTATAGGTGTATTATCAAATGATACCATACTTACTATTTTTCTAGATGATTTATAACAATTATGATATTATATTTTTTTTTGAAATCCCATTATTTTTATCGGTTTTTCAGTAATTAAATTGCGAGAAGTAAATGAATAATTTTTCATTTCTATGGGTCTTATTATGCTGATATTGTGAAATTTTTATGATCCGTTGCAATAAATATAAATGGTTTTAATTATGTAATTTGTGGGTCTATAATTATATAGGGTACTAATGAATTTGAAAAAATATTATATCTAATGACACAATAATGGGAAATGAGTTGTTGTGCATGATCCACAATAGTAATTTGGTAGGTAATCCTTTCCACTATTGGAAATAGTTTGTGAGTTTTATCCATTTTGATATGGAAAGAAGTTTTTATGTGTTATATAATGTGATTTGACTATATCAGTAGTCAAAATTGACATATAAATTGTCTTTTGGGCCAATTATGGTTCCACGCTTTTTAGAAAATTCTTTATGCTTGTAATATTATCTTGTTGTTCATGATTTGTGATTATTTATATCTATTATAAATAATGTATTTAATGTTATAATTATTTATTTCATTCCTAATTATTATGATCCATGAAAAATTGATTATGAATATTATATATTATCATTATAATATTTGGCCCTTATGATTATTTTATTCTTTGATATGATAAACAATTGATATCTCCATTATCTTCCCTCACTGAGCATCTAATCTCATCCTTACATATGTTTCCTTTATTTTAGTTATGGTTAATGTTAATAATAATGGTATAGAAATTGGGGTACAATGTGACATGAAAATTATGATGGATGATGCTTAATGTACCCACAAAATTATGTCTATGAACATGGACACCAATTACAGTAATCAATTATTGTTATGGAGTTGATATTAATTTTATATATTGAATATTCATATAATATGATATAATCTATATGAGTGAAAATGTTGGTTTTCCAAAACTAGTAACATAGAGGGGTTTAGTCAATATTTAGATTCTAGGATCGGTGAAATTTTGTGAAAAACCTTGTTAATATATTAATTATATGAAAAAATAATATTTATTTCAATATAGATATTATTTGGATTTCTTATCAATAAATCATTCTCTAGATACTAAAAGTGAAAATTTTAATAGAATAGATGCATATAGATTTAACAATATGGAAATTATTGTTCCATGTACTTATGAGCCATTATTCTAGTGTTCCATAAATATTCCCTTACTACACATCCTGTTTGATACTCTCGTGGGATATTCTTCTATTAGATCACATTTTAAATTTAATATATAATAATTTTTTGGAATACATAGTGGCCAAGAATGTATTATGATAATCCTATGGTGATGTATATTGAAAATAATATATCTTGATTTTAACCATCTATGAATTTTTTACCATGATTATTTGGATGATTACAGTAATTAGTGATACACACTGGCCATGGAAACCTATTTGTTTTTAGTCAGGGTAACATGAATGAATGATGATGATGAGGTGGTTATATTTACACATATATATTGATATATCTTATTTCATCATTGATAAATTAATTTCAACATGACATGATTTGTCTATTATTAGCTCAATTCCAATCAGAAATCTATATATTTTGAATTAGTGGTGAAAAATAAAAATGGAATGACTATCAAATGTATTGTCTACAATTCCTCCTCAATAGATGTTTTGGAAACAATATTTTCATAAAACAATTTAGTCATACACTAGATGAGTTTGATAATATATTTAGAATGGATTATATTTATTTTTATAGCAGCCAGAATATTTACCAAGGAAGGTAAGTCGCAATTAAAATTTTAAAGGAAAAAGTAATCCTTTATCAGAGTGAGGATGAATACTAAAACCTGATGTATGATACCTATATCAATTAGGAATCTATTCTTATACAGGATTGGTATCTTTTTTATATTGTTGGAATGAAACAAAAAATTGAGAATATTCATGTTATATAATATTTTATTGATGTATTTTGAGAATAGTTAATTTTTCTTCTTCAAAATATTAATATTGAATGATCAATTTAACTTATAACGGGTGATCTAAATATTTTAATAAACAATTATTAAATTTCCCTAAATGAGTGGTAGGAATAAAATAATATACTCTATTAGAAAATTGATAAGGGATTTATAATCCCTACTACAACACAATTGGGTGCACCAAATTTTTTTATAAAAAAAGATGAGTAAATACAAATTTTAATTTATTATCAAGAACAAAACACAATCAATTTCATAAAAAATAATAATCTTCCTCACATATATTATCTGTTTTATCATTAACCATGAGGTCAAAAAATTTATATGGATGACCTTTTCTAATGATATAATCATTTTAGAGATATGTATGAGGATTTACTAATGAAATTATTCTAATGAATATGATTTGAAAAATCTATTGAAGGCCCTAAAGAAGAAATGGTTTTAGGAAAAAACATAATGAGTTTTAATTTTCATCTATACAATAATTCATTATTGATTCATAAAATTGCATATGATGGTATATTAGTGGAACCATCAATGATGAATGAAATTAAGAAATACCGTAGAATAAATATGGTTTGTGAAATAAATAATTTTCTTTTAATAAATGTATTCTTCTTAAATTCTATAATGTATTTTAATATATCTCTAATCCCACAACATATTTACCCAAAAGGGAGATAGGTTATCATCTTATGATTAATGTATGGAAAATTTAATGTAGTTGAAGTGAAGGATATATTGTTTAGATTTTTTAACACAGCCCTACAGTGGACAATGGTGTGTTATCTATTATTATAAAACAAATAAGGGACTAAGATTTTTCTTCATGAAGCATCATCTACTGATATTATATTACTCAATTCAACTGAAAATTCATGATAAAAATTAACCAACCCTAATTTTTAGGGGGTAATGTTAATTGTTTTTTGAGGATATGGGTTATTTTATTTTTTTCAATGGTTTATAATATATATAAATCATAAAATCAAAAACTTTATTGGAAAATAGTAAAAGTATAATGTTCACAAAAAATGTTTGTTTCAATTTGTTAATGATTTTGATTGATTAATACATTAGAACTCATGGAATCCAAACAAGGATGAAGATGATATGATCCAATACCAACATTTTTGTTTCTATGATGAATATATTAAAATATAAAATACTTATAGAAATATACAAATAGGATTTCTAATTATTATTAATATATAGAGATCTTGTCATTCATTGATGTATGTTCAACCTTATATGCATATGATTATTAATGAAGTGTATAAGGAAGATGTGCAACTATAAAAAAATGTGAAACGTGTTCCTTGGATTAACCATGATTTTTCTAGAACGGTAATGTTTATGAACCATGTATATTTCCAATAAATACCATAATTGATGAGGAAATATTAAATAAATCACAAATTTCCCCATTCATTATTCATATATGATATATTATGGTTTATAGATATCTAAGAGACTATATATAGTTGGAAAATATAAACAATTCTATTATAGAATATGTATATTGATTCATTTCATGTTAAATCATTAATTAAAAGAGATATAATTATATTATCCTCTTTGTACCAATAGGGATAGTAGAGTGTAAATGGGAAAAATCACCAGGATATCATTATTAGTTTCATCAAATAATATAAAGGGGAAAATTATATTTAGGTACTTATTGGTTGTTTTATGATCCAGGAAGACATATTATACATCAATGAATATTTTTCTATCGAGCATCCTTCCATGATACACATTGAGGATGTAGTGAGACTGTAATTAGTACTAGTATTGATTGTGTTTTATCAGTATTCATTGATTACCTCAATGATCTCGAGATGTATTCGCCAGTCTCAATAGATAGAGATTAGGATAAAAAAAAATTCATCATTATCAGATAAATCATCAATATTAAATCAGAATATGATCCATATATTTAATTTTGAGAAAAGTTTCTATATATTTTTAAGGACATGAGGATAAACACCCTTCTATTGTATAAGTTTAAAAAATTAATTTATTACACTGTCAAAATCAATATAATTATCTTAATGAAATCTAAATAAGAATGTATAATAATTAAATATATTGAGATGATGACAAATAATGAATGATTTTGGAACAAAAACTTATTGGGTATATGATAGAGATGGATAGAGCTATCTAGTAGAACATAAGTGCATCACATAATTTATAGAGTTGTTATAATGAAACAAATTAGAGATATCGAGTGACTGATGTAGGTGAAAATGAATTGAAATGAATATAACATTATATAAGGATTATGTGATTTGTAAATAAGATAAATATTAGAACCAGATAAGTCACCACCTTCCAAATTGATGATCACATCTAGATGGAATATTTTTAGTTTGGGATTTCAGTGAATCTCTATCCATTTCAAAATATGTTATTAATATAACTATAATGGTTTCACATTTTTTAATCCATCACATGTACTAAACATAAGGGATGTAATAATATTTTAATATCTCTCATATGAGGAAAATCATGTGGTGATTCAGGATTATGGGGTTAAAGTTTGATGAAACAAGGATACTCACCAAAACATTGTTTTGTGTTGAATCATAAAATTAGAGAAAGATATTTTGGGAATGAAGGAGGAAGTGATATATAAATTTTATAAATTATTTATATCAATGTGGAAAAATTATAATGAAATATTATTTTATGTGTGTAATTATTTATGTCCTTGATTTTTTTTATTTTTTCACTAAAATGATATTATTTTTCATTTATATAATTATTTATACACAACAACTTGTTTAATCAATCCCTGTTATAATATTGGATGAATTTTTTTTAATGATACAATTTTTTCCTTATCATTACATTTGTGGTTGTAAATATTTCTAAATAATTAGTGGAAACTTATATTTTACATATGTACAAAATAAATTCATTTTATAGTAAATGATGGAAATGGAAATAATTTAATTTCATGTAATGTATAGATGATTTTGTAAATTTGTTTTGTCAAAATAAATTAAAATATATTTATGATACAATTATAATGATTTTTTTAAAAAAAATATATAAATACTAAAACCAAAATATATTAGGGTGAAGTTTTAGTAAATTATGTAATATTTATTTTAATGTGAATAAGAAAAAATACAGTTTTTATTGTAAAATATATTTTTATTTACATAATATAAATTGAATAATTTTTTTCAAAATGATCTCATCATATAATATGATAATTTATTGTATTAATTTTATAATATTAGTTATTTTAATATATATTATTCTTTATTTTCATATAAATTTTTTTAGACATAAGAGTATATTTTTAATGAAAATATACTTTTGTCAGGTATTACAAGTTCAATTTAAAATATAATTCATCTTTATATAGAAATTTAATCCTAAAAAACTCATCTCATATTTGGAATTAGGAGGATAAAATTTGGTAAATAGTTCCTTTTTTGACATTAGAAGTAATAATAATGATTAATATTTTTTACAACCATAAGTATGAAATTCATAGAAACATGGTTAAACATTGTGAAAAGGCATCATAATTTCTATATCTAAAAAAAATATCACATTAGATGAGTTTTTTTAACCATTAGAATATATGATTTGAAAATGTAGCCACTGTGGGATATTTTTATTTCATTATGAAATTTTAAAAGTTTCATGAATAGATAAATAAAAAATGACAGTCTCCTAAAAAAATCTCTAATTGGTTTTAAATTGGATAAAACAATGTTATGATTGATTAAATATTTTATTTTTATCATAATTATTTTTTTCCATAATAGTTTACTATAATCTTTTAGTGACTGTATAATTAATTTAATTTCTCTATGCATCGTTGTCATATTATTATTTCAATTATTGGAAAAATAAAACAAACTATATAAATAATATTTAACGTAATATAATTTGGGTTATGTATTAAGTTCGATATACTTTTAGATAAATATTTTATATATTGGATTATAAAAAGTTTATATGGAAATTACATTACCACATTTATTTGAATGATGTCAACAAATATTATATTTCCATAATTGAATCTGTTTATTTTATTTTATAAAAATTATTTTATTATAATATTTTTAATTCATAAAAGTATCATAATTGGCTATCTGAATTAGATGAGTTTCACACCCGGATTTCTGAATTACATTATTTTTTTCAAATCCACTCTTGGTTCTTAACATTCCCTTGGTTTTCAGGTGTTCTGAGTTTGGAATTTTGGGGTCTCTTGTTATCTTGATGTATGACCTCGGTATTGGGGGTATTGTAAGGTAATTGGACTAATATTTTTTCAATGTGATGGTCTGTGGTTGGGGTGTTTGGAAGATGGATTACTGACACTCATAGTGGCACCCCTTTCGGGGTAAGTTGTTGAGGTGGTTCATACCCATGAGTTGGAAGAGTTTGGTGATGATAATAATGCTTTGTTTTCAATATTTTTCACCTCTAACCTTGATCAATCATTTCCCTAGATATCCCTCCTAGACCCCCCCTAATATTGAAGTAGAATGGAAGGTTTATTTGTGGCAAAAACTGGCCACACGGTTTTTCCCTGCGGATTACTAAACTGTGCCGCCAACCCATGTTTGGTGTCCAGGTCATTAAATATTATTTTGAAATTTCCATTTTATGCTCTCCAAAATAAACCTAATATATCACATTATTCTCCCAATGGACCCTAGCAGCCATGGGAGGCCTCAAAACACTTCAAACCTCCATTGGAACTCATTTTTTAAAGATGATTTGGCAGATAAGCCTCAAAAACATAGAAGTAAGTAAATTCCTTTTCAATTTCATCCATCACATTGGATTCCATTCCACATTAATGATGTTATAAAATGTACAAAATCTGGGGTTCTTACATTGGGTTTATCCTTCAGTATTTTTGGTGCAATATTGTGTTCTAAGGATTGATTTATCTTCCTTGAAGTGCGGTTGATGTTTCAAAAAATGATTTAAGGGTTTTGAGTCAAATGGTAGGTGATTATATGTTTAATCATTGGTTTATGAGTTAGAATGTTTTATTTAATTATTTTTAATGTTCCTCATATGTTGTTCATTTTGAAAAGGCCATTTTTAATGGAGTTTGTTATGCAGTTAATTATATATATTTACTTTTTTTACAAATGAGGGGTTTTCCAAGTGTAACCATTGTGGTAATATATGGGTTTATTATATAACATATTAAAGTTGTTTTTTAAATGATGATTGGGCTATCAATTCTGATTTGGTAGGGTATTGGTATTCATTTTGGGTTGAAAGATGAATTTTTATTGGGTTTTAGGTGAAAAACCATGTAGTGATTCTTGAAAGTGATCTTCGAAAATTCTAAGTGGTTTAATGAGTTACAAATTATTTGAAAATGATATTTATGTACTTTTTATGTGGTTTAATGTTCTTAAAATGAGTTTTATTTGATTTAAATGTTGTCAGTTGTTATGCAAAACGTTTTGAGAATGTTTTTTAACTTGTCGTGCTGATTAATTAAATTTTGATGTCGGTGTAAAACATGATTGTGGGATGTTACATGTGATTAAGATGATAAATTTTATTTTAAGGTAAAAAGTGGATTATGTGGCACGTGTTTGTGATCTATTATGTTATGTGTATCATATTTGAAATGTTTCATAATTTTTTTTAATGATTCACTAATGTTTGAAAGAGATGTGAACGTGTTGTGGGATATTTTTGTGTGAGTATGATTTCAAACTAAATTTTAATGAAAAAAGTGGATTTTGTGACATGTGTGATATACTTGTTGTATTTTTGGTGAATTTGTGACATGGATGTGGTATTTCCATGTGAAAATTTTATTTCATGGCTTTTTTATGTAATTTGAGTACAACAGGGAAACTCATGTATATTGGTGGGTGGACGTGTACTAGTATGATAGTGATTCCATGGGGTTTCATCTCAGTTTCACATAGCACGACTAATGATGACACCACTAACACAATTCTGATTATAATGACGTTGGGGGACCACTTGGTTATGCGTACGACCCATTGTAGTTGATCGTGTGCATGATAATAGATATTTTGATGGTTATTTCCCCCGAGATACGAGGTATGTGGGCCCACCGTGAGTTAGTGCATCAGGGTTATTTTATCAATTCTTGTGCTCATTAGTTACATAGTACTTAAAGTAAGAATATGGTATATTTGGATGGAAAATTATGTATCATTTTCATTCTATTTGAATGTGTGGATTTTTTTTAATTTAACCCACTTGAAACTATTTTTAATTAAAGTTGCAACTTTTTTGAACTATTTCTACTATTTCTTGTTTACAAAACTTGAACGATTTTAGTATTTTATTGTTTATCACATGTAATCCATCAGTGGTGGAATCATATTGGCCTTTCGATCACTCCCTACATAAAACATTGGGTGTAAGTAGACTTGGATATTTTGGACACTGGTTTTGGTACAACTTTTTTTCCAATGGTTCGTGTTTTTAGTGTTCCATCATGATGAGATGTTGAGGAGATGGCTTAAGGGGGTGCCTAATTCCATGAAGAGGTTCATGGGATGTCCATTTTTTCCTCTATAAAAGTCTTTACTCGTTGATTTGAATTTTGAAATTCAGTTATAAATTTTTTAAAAAGATTGTTTGTTTTGAAAAATTCATATTTGGTTTGTTGAGATAATTTGTTGTTTTATGTATATAAATTTTTGAAAATCATTCCCAAATTTCTATTTATTATCCATGATCACTTTGTTCTATCTCGTGGTGATCAAAAACACCATGTGGGTCTTTCCACGGGGTGGGTCAGGTGCTGGTTTTGATGGTGACCAGATTCAGTTAGTGAAAAAATGGTATTAGAGGAGGTTCACTCTCATTGGGATATGTTATCTAGGGACGCGTTGGGATAGTCTGTAGATAGGATTTTTGAGACATGACATTATGGTTTTGGGTAATGTTCTTGGCCAACACACCTCATGACAGAATTCGGGTCTCCAAGGGAAGTCATGATTTTTTGAGTCCTCTTGTTTTCATGGATTAATGACGATTAAGAGAAATGAAAAGAGAGTTGGGTTAATGGCCTCATTGAGATCGCATGGCCTTGTAAGCCATGTGGAGTGGTATATATTTCCCTAGAACACTCTTTGTGATGGTGAAGTGATTGGTGAGTGGCCGCCAACTATATGTCCAAGCCACCCACAAAAACTAAAACCCTCTCATATTGTTTTTCTTTCGTTACTGTTGAAATCATTGAATTTCATTTTTAAAGAAAAAACGACATGGTTTTATGAAGATTAATATTTTTGTGAATAGATTTTGTAATAAATAGGGAATAGTTATATTTCTGAAATGGTGGAACTTAATTTTCAGAATTGTTATGAAATGAAAAATGTTGTGTTTACACATATTTTGAAAGTAGGAAATTTTTTTAAAGTTTGTATTGAAAAAGTTTATCCAGTAGAGTTTTCTAAACTATTGAGAGATATTTTAATGGGATGAGATGAATTGAAATTAATTTTTATGAATTAGAAGAGTGTTCTTATTAGAATGGTTGTTCCTTTCTAAAATGTTTTGTATGTTGTAAATTTGGATTTTGATTTCTTGGATTGAGGTCTTGAGATAAAGGATGTATTTTTGACTATTTTGGTTTTGAAAAGTTGAATGAATTTTTTATTTACACTTTGGAATTTATGTGACCTACCACATGCATGAAGACTATACCAGCTGATGTATGGTTAATGGAATTACAAAATGAGTTCATGGATTTATATGAGGAGGGTGCCTGTTGTGGCATGGAAAGATGCATGTGTGAGGCCCATGGGGTACCATTGGTGGATATGCTAACTAAAGAACTGATTATTTTCAAATACATGATTTTAAAGGAAACATTGATGTCTTAATTACTGTTATGGGATGGTGTGTCTTATCTGTTTTTGGAAATGATGTTGTTTTGGGATGTATTGATTCCAGGAACCCCTCTTGTTTGAATGATTTGTGGGGTTTGTGTTTAGTCGGTAAGCTAGGATGAAGGGATGGTTAATGGTCACATTTGAGAAATGTTTGGGAAGCCTTTATGGTAGTTCCCTTAATTTGTTTTCATCTGGTTTGTGGCATGTTTTTACCAATGTAATACCTTGTTTGGGTCCCTGGGTTCACTCTTTGGATAATGTATGACCCCATCAATGGTTAGTGCACAAATGAGTGGCAAATCGTTTTGTTTCTCTATTGGAAGATCCTCTAGTTTATCAATATAACAAATAATATTCTCGAACATTGGATATTGAGATTAAAACACATACATTCTTTGTTTTTTGGACCATCTTGCAGTAGGAGAGTTCCCATGGATTGTTGAAGGAGACCTTATTTTCTTTAGTCACATGATTCATCGAAGATGAATGTAGTCTAGGGTTGTCAATGTTGATGTTGTCTAAGAGGGAAAATGAGTCCTTCATAATCTTTTCTAAGTAGGGGTTCACATTCAACCATCGGTGTGGGAAATTTGGGATTTAGAGGAAATTATTGGCACTTTCTGGAATTGTGTGTTTTCGGGGGACTTGGCAGAAGGTCTTATTCCATGTATTATTTTTATCACTCAAAATGGACATGTTTTGTGATACCTTGTGATGTAGTTTACTCATTTAACTCTAATTTTAATTTTCACTCAATCCTCTGAGAGTATATGTTGTGTAGGGAGTATATATCCCTTATAAGAACCTCGAAATCCACTATTTTAGAGGAATGTTTTTATATGTTCTATTTCCATATGTTGTTTCTCACCCTTTTATTCAAGGTGTGATGTGTGTGAAAATTTTAAGCACTTCATTCAGTGAATGTTCTAGTTAGGTAATGTGAATTTGGATTGTGTTATGTTATGGTGATCATATCTGGTATCTGTCTATAGTTTTCATGGAACTAAAACTAGATGATCCATTCAAGGGTTTGCAATGCCTAACTATGAGGCTAATGATTAATTAATCATTTGGGCTCCAACAATAAGTTCTGTAGTGATGTTGGCACATAGTCTAGGGAAACCCTACTGTTTTTAAAACAATTTTACAAGACTTGTCCTTAGTATTAATAATGTGAATAGTTTAAGCTTCTAGTTATGTCATCTTTCTTGTGGTTCCTATTTAACGGAAAGAGATGGGAGGACCTCATGTCTTTATTATTGCACAATGTCATCCCTACCCCCTCTGGTTTCCATTGAGTTTTTGGAAAAATGATTGATATATTCCAAGACCTGTTAAACGCATGGTTAGTATTAACCAAGCCCAATAAAATCATGCAGATAGAAGGACCCCCAACATTAGAGCAATGTATCCCAAACTATGCGAACTAACTATGCGGCCATCCCAACTCCTTAAATTTTGGTGTTTTTATATTTTTTCCCATGCTAGTTGGTTAAGGTTGTTTATTTTTATTGGGTGGAGATCCACTACGACTCTTATGTATGTTTTTTTGAATGGTCAAATGGATGTGTACCCATTGTATCGCGGAGTCCGTTCAGGCCTCCCCAATTAGTGTACCAATTCATTCTCAGGAAATATGACATTGTCTCTTATAATGAGGATCCCATTTGTGCCACCTTGTACTAGTAATTCATATTTGTCATTGGTCATGGCTTGGAGATAGGTAGTTTCATTCAAATCAATATAACTATTGACACCTTCTTTGGGTAAACATTGGGATTAGAGAGTGCCCAGAGGTTTAGTTAAAGTAAGGTATGTGTAACCTTGTTTATTGTTGTTATTTTTTTCGGAAAATTGATTGATTTTTGTTCAGATAGTGTTTGAGGAGTTTTCTTTTGGGATGTTTTCTGAATGTTCTTGTTCATTTCCTTAATGTGATGTATGTTTTGGTGTGTGAGATTTTTCCTTCATTAATTTATCACTTAAGGTGCATTGGCCTTTTGGGGGAGGAAGAAACATGGAAAGGGAGCCCATTTTGGTTTATCAGTTGGGTTTGGTTTTTTTCCTTTGGACTTACTATAGTTTTCTAGGGGAGTAAAATTTTTATGGTGGGGAGAATTTTCACTCCCAAATTTCTCAATTCTATGCATTATTACAAATCCATTGTAGCTTTATTACGTTCTATTGGTTTCCGGGTATTAGGGGTTTGCAATTTTAGTGTCTCTTGTGTTCTTGATCTATGAAATTTGTAATCGGGGGTATTGTATGGTTATTTTCTTCCTCTATTGTCAATGGTATATAGTGAGGATGTGGTGTTTTGGAGTTGGATTAGTGACATTACTAGTGGAACCACATGTAGGGTAATATGTTAAGGTGGTATGTACCCAGGAGTTTGATGAGTTTTTGGATAAAAAGAGTCCTTTGTTTTGGGAAATTTTCCCCCTATCCATGGAACCTCTTTCCCCCTATGGTTTCCTGTTGGACCCACCCTAAAATAGGGGTATAATGGATTGTTTTTGTGTGGTCATAACAGGCGGCACATTTTACTAACCCTTGCAACCAGACCATGCAAGGTGACTAGGTCATTAAAAATATTTTTTAAATTCCAATTTTCCCTCCAATAAATAAATCTAGTCCTCCCGATTCATCTCCCATTTGACCCTTGAAGACATGGGAGTCCTCCAAGCTCATCCAACCTCCCATGGAACTCATTTTTATAGAGGATTTGGTGGAAACCCTCATGATATTTAAAATAATTAAATTCCTTCTTGATTTATTCCATATTCCTTTGGATTAATTTCATCTTTCATGAAGTTTTGAAATTTCTGGAAGCTAGGGTTCGTACCTAGGGTTTTACATGGAATTTTTGGGGAAATCTTGTGGTCTAGGGATCAATTTATCTTCCATGAGGTGAGGTAGTGGTGAGGTTGATGTTTATCACAATGACATAATGTGTTTGACTCAAAAGTTAGGTGATTCCATGTGTACTCATTTTTTGGGGATTTATCATGCACAATTTAATTATTTTTCATTTTCCTCGTATGTTGTTCATTTTGAGAAATCCTTTTTTGATAGAGTTTTTAAGCAGTTAATTTTATCGCTGTACTTTTGTTTTAAAATGGGTGTTTTCAATGTGTAACCCTTGTGGTAATCATTGGGTATATATCTTTTAACATATGAAATAAGTTAATTAAATGTTTTCTGGGCTTCCAATCTTTCATTGGTAGGGTATTAGAGTTCTTTTGGGTTTGATAGAGGGGTTTTTAGCTGGTTTTAGGTGCAAAAATTTGTCATTCTTCTTGAAAGTGTTCTATAAAAATTGAAAATGGTTTAATGAGTTACATAATTTGTTAATTAGAAGTTTAGGTAATCTATTGGTGGGTGTAGGTTCATTAAATTAGTTTTTGAAAGATAAAGTGGTGATTTTTAATGTTAATCTTTTTGAGAATGTTTTTTAAATTTTTGAGAAGATTTATTAAATTTTTAGGTGGGAGTTAATCATGTTTGTTGAATGTTTTGTGTGAGTATGATGATAAAATGAAATTGAAGGTAAAAATGGGATTATGTGTCATGTGTGTGTGAGGTGAAATGTGATGTGAAAAATCATGGAAATGTTTTATAAAATTTTTTAAAGGATTTTCTAATGTGTGAAAGATATGTGGAATTGTTTTGGGATATTTTGGGGAGAGTAAGATTTAAAAATGAACTTTAATGAAGGGGGATGTTGGGTGAATGTGTGATGTGTATATTTTATTTGAATGTGATAATTTTATTTAATGTCTTGTTGAGATTTATTGAGAACAATATAGAAACCCATGTATCTAGGTGGGTGGACATGTACTATTATTCTAGTGATCCCATGGGGATTGGCCTTAGTTTCATGTAGCATGAACAATGATTACAACACTAATTAAACTATGATTATGTAGTTGTTGGGGGACCATTGGTTTTTAGGTATGATCCCCAATAGTGGCTCATGTGCACGAGAATGGATATTTTGATGGTTACATTCATAGAGATATGAGGTTATTGGGAACCACAATGAGCTAGTACTAAGGGTTTATTTTCTAGTTTCATGTGTTTATTAGTTACATTGTACTTACTGTCAGCATACAATATGTTTGATGGGAATATTTGTTAGAATTTTCATTCCATTTAAATGCATTGATTTCATAAAATGTATACCACTGCAATCTATATTCAATTAGTGTTTGGTATTTTATATACTGTTACTAGCATTTCTTGTTTACAAAAAATGAATGTTTATCATCTTTGAATGCTTATCCATTAGAATCATTTAGTGGAGGCATCATACTAGAATTTGGATCACACCATACATAAACCTTTAGGTGTAAGTATATTTGGTTATTCTTGTTACTGGATTGGGTATATATTTTGTTCCAATGGATTGGGTTTTTAGCGGTCCATTGTGATGCAGTGTTGTGGAGATATCTTGAGGTAGGTTTCTCTTTCCTTGTGTGGGTTCTTGGGCTGTCAATTTATGGTTTTTTTCATTTGTAGTGGTCGTTAAATGTTGTTCTATATTGTGTATTTTAGTTCTTATTTTTTGTAAAATATTGTTTTTTTAAATTCTTGATTTTATATTGGTTTCGTTTGTGGTTTTAAGTATATAAATTTGAGTAAATCGTTCCAAAATTTATATTTATCATCCCTGGGAAATTGAGCCAGCCCATTTGGTTTGTGAACCCCCTTCGAGACTTGCCATGGGATTGGTCGGATTCTAGTTTTAATGGATAGAATATTTAATTTAGAAAATAAGGTTTCAAATATCTTTCATGATCCACTAATGGTTAAATGATTGTTTTATATAAACATTCATGCTACTAAATTTGTTGAATGTATTTTATTGTAAGATAACATTTACAAAGGGTTATATGGAGAGGGTGAACAAAGAGATAAAAGTACAACCAACACATAAAGTATTGTAAATTTTATTATTTGTGTGTATTTAGAGATATCAACATAATATTTAAAAAATATATATATTTACAGAAATCTTAATATTAAAATTAATTTATATTATTTTAATAGATTAATTCATTCTAAGAATTCCCCTTTTCTCACATATAATATGACTCGTCCTCTCTTATCTTCCTCAAATAATTAGTACCTTCTTGATCAGAATATACATACCCAAGTACGTTGTTATTGTTTTAATACATCTCCTAGAGGATAATTTAATTCTATAATACTATTACGTCATGTCTTGATGAGTATTCCAAATTTTGTTTCACAACGAAGATGTATAACTCTAAACCCATCGTTTTAATTTCATTTCATATATTTAAAATTCATAATCTATTTTATATGTTATAAAATAATTAATAAATTAAATTATTTTTATGTAATTGTTATCATTATGATGTGATAACTATTATCCGCCACATTTACATCATATTGTAAAATCATACTTCAATCATTCTAATGCATGGATTACCACCACCATGAAGTGATAAATTTTAAATTCCAACACAATTTTAAATTAGTGGTTATAATGATGGAATTAATATATATAAATTAAACATATTAAATTTTTATTCTTACATAATTTTTAATTATTATCTACCCTTTTTGTGTTCCATTCATCGAAAAATTTATTTATCTCCTTTACGTATGTATAAAACACCATGTTAAAAAATTGATATAATTCAATATTCATCACGAAATTATTTTAATAATAATAATAGTTAATATAATTATTAAATATGAAACTCATGTCATAATAAAATTTCTTGGTATGATAAAATCTTTAACAATGTTTAGTTAATTGTACAATTAAACCATGAAATGGTAAAACAAAGCTATTATCAGGCTGAATAGTGATATTAATAAAAAAAATTTAACAAATGTGTGATAATATAAAATATTTAAACCCTATGTTTTCTGACATATTTGATTATTTTTATGGTATATAAAAACAATAAATTATATATATTATATATTTGGGTCAAATGCGCGTGATGAAATTTAAGACGCAAGGTAGTGTTTTTTGGATTCAAGAACATTTTAATTAGTCTTATATATTTTTTTATTTACATGGAGGATATAATATGATACTTATTTGATATGTCAATTAAATATTATTATATTTTTAATATTTATATGATGTTAACTACATTGATCAACTTACCTCTCTTCGGTCCTAAAATTGGTTTATAATATAGTTTTTTAAAAAATTGAACTTTTACTCCTATTTCCGTCAAAAACCCGATATAATCATTATCCATTCTTGTAAAATATATTTAATACTTTTCTATTTACTCTATAATTATTATATACTATAATTTCCTCCAATTTTATTTTTTATTAAAAAATTAAGATGAACATTCTTATAATTTTATGAATGTGTTTTTTTACATTTAACTAAATACTTTTAAAGAAATCCTTATTAGAAAATTAATGAAATGAGAATAATTTATCACCATTAAGACCACTATGTTAATAGATTTATCTTTTTTGGGAGTTGATAAATTTTTTAATAAACATTTGTATCAATAATATATTGTATTTTTACACTTTTAATTTGTTTAATTCCATATTAATTGTGTGTTTTTTCTCATGAAATATTAAAATGATATTTTAATGAAATATTCATCTATAGTAATATAAAATGTTATACAAAATATTTAGTAGGTATATTAACTAATAAAACCATCGATATTAATTATATGGATTTTATATTTTTATTATAATGATATATTTAAGAAACAATTGGGTCTTTATAATGTTAGGCTATGATCAAATGATGGAATTTATATGAATCATGTTTTATTTCAATGGTTCATCATTTATTGATATGATAAATGTTGTATGATGTTTAATCACATATATTTTTGGTTTTCATTATTTTTTTAGTTTTCCAGATATTATAATTAAATATAACTATTTTTAAATGATTAATATCAAAATAGATACTTATGGGAAACAATTATATTACCTCAATATAATCTGGGAAACTATTAGGGACACATGATACGCTCTGTTAAATGGGTGGAAATTCCTCATCTGTTATGAAATTATAAACTAGACATGATTTTTATCCCCAATTATTTTATTTTGATTGAAGTTTACATTGAAATATTTTTGGGATTCGATCCATATGATATTTTGATACTATTATGACATACTATTAATATTATTACTTTATATCATTGCTCATGATTGATTAGTAATGATTTCACACCATTATGACTCATTTATTTCAAATTATATAGATATATGTCAGGAATCAAGATAATGATCCATGTTTAATTGGTTACAAATAATTCCTTTTATGTCTTAGTCTTATTGTATCCTACAATATGATCATCACCAGATATCACACATATTTACCCTTGCAACGAATATGATCTCACACATTATAATGTTTCCATTCCAATGGGTATTAATAAATGTTTTAAGTCGGTAATGTTTATAAGGGTACGAATAGTGAAGAACATTTGATGGTGTGATACAAAATCCACCATTAATAAGATATTTATATTCCTTTTTGAAAATATTGAACCTTTAGGATTATATCGTGGGTCATATTTTAATGTATTGAATATTTATCACATTTGATTTAATTTTTATTCCCAAAATTCTTGTTTCACCCCACCACGTCTCATAAATTCAAAAGGAAACTGTATGTTTCCCCTTAAACATTACCATCTTATTAATATTCATAATAATATAATAATAATTTTTTATATCGACCCTTATAGTATGAATACTAATTCTAATTTTTTCATCCCGTTATCAATCACCATGTCATATGTTTGAGAGATAAAATGATTCACGATCACAGAGGAATCAAATCAAATTTGAATTATTTTTAGCGATGATTTTCTTACCATCCCTAGGCATGCCAACCACTGTTCATCTTAATACATTGTCATTAAATCTCATTATTTACTAATTTGAAACATATTTTTTTTCAAGTACACTTTTCAATAAAACATATTGATTGTTTCACACCCCTAGAAAAAATATCACTGAAATCCCTTTTGTTGCTATACATATTAATTTAATAATTTTTAATTGTAGACAAAGGGAGTTAATTTATCTAAAAATATCATGATTTCAAGTAGAAAATCACTTTTTTAAAATTAATTTTATAATGTAAAAAAATGTTTCAATTATAAAACCATTATATCTATCAAATTGAAGAAAAAAATATTTACACATCCATGGAAAATTAAATTCATATAAATAATTATAACACTTTTTCAATTAAAAAATTCATTTATTCAATTTATATTCAAAAAATAAATCTCAATTTATCGAAATTAGTTCATAAAAACAATTTTTATTTAAAAATTACAACTTCAATAAAAATTGTTTATAAACAAAAGTAATTTTTTTAATTCATACAATTTCATGGGAATTATATCAATCCAATTGTTGAAAATAATACTGAACACAAAATTATTTTGAAATCAACCATTTAAGAATATAGAATGGTTTACCCTTCATAATAATTAAATTTTCGAAAATTTATTAGCTTTCTACAAAACCATTAAGGAAAAGATATTTAATACCTTTATTCAAAAATATAATAGACACAATTACATAATTATATTCTTTAGGAATCTAAAACAAAACATCCACATCTTTAGATTCAATAAAAAAACATGGACCTCTATTGGGATATTCAATAACCAAGTTGAATTTTCAAAAACTACCTACTGATTTTACAACACAATAATAGATCAATAATAAAGCATAATTTATATATGATGGATACTATTGAACATCACCTCCATGAAATCATTAAATATGATATGATTATATGAGTGTAATAATATACAATAAATTTTAATTCTAAATAGGTAATAATTAAATAATCCATTACATAATCCCAAATATATATTATAAGCTCTCATGCTTACAAAATCCATTCCTTTAACACTTGTTTATATTTTCGGTTAAAAAAATCAAATCATAAGTCCATATAAAACTATTCATTTCCCTATAAACAAAATCATGTAGATGCATCAAGATAATCCTATCACGCATGGTTAGATCTCATTGTTTGTATAATAGTGAACATTAAAGTTTTTTACCCATATGTTTTAAAAAAATTATTAATTACTACTCAAAACCCTAAAACAAAATGGAACGTACCTGATAAATCTATTAAATTCCAATATTCCACATTTATAAATCCCTAATTATGTTATATAAAATAGTTTTATAAATTCATTTTTGAATATAGGATTGTTTTCTACATATCTGTTATATGGTGTATGTTTTAGTATATGTGTCTTTAATTCCATAAGAGTTTTCTGAGAATAAAAAATATGATGGGTACTTATATAAATAGCTTATAGTGGAACTATTACAGTTTTTTCAAAATTATTCTTATCTTAAAGGTGAAATGAATGGAATTACGGAACCTCAATGCTTAATTTAATGGGGTAATTATTTTTTAAGGATATAATCACCCTCATGTACTTTTGGATGAGTTTTGAAGTAGTTATTAATGATTCCATTGGTTACAATTTAGGGGTATATGAAATGGATATACATAACTGATGTAGGCACCTGTAAAATGAGGATTTTAGTTCATTTTAGAGACCATATTCTTATAATGTATATTGGGTTATGTAATATTTGAATCATGATCTTCTCAATATTTTACAAGACTAACATTAATCAAGTCCGTGAGACCTATTATAGATAGGATTCTGAGTCCTGAGGTGTTAGTACCTTATATAAGGGTTCTATGTAGTTAAAAATACAAATATCATACATAAGGAACAATATTGAGATTTACTAATAAATTAATGTGAAAGTATTTCTATTAATTCAATATCCTAATTCATCATTTATTATGATTTTTTATATATTTAATACTTTATGGGTTTCAAATATAGATGAATGATCTTCAACATCATGGGATGTAATAATTTAGGGTAATTTATTGAGTTGAACACATAGGTAACTAAATAAATCAAGGAATATAAAACATCACTAATAGTGGGATATCTATTTATCTCAATGGAAAATAAAATAGATGATATTTATAGAGATATATATGAGCT
This sequence comes from Viscum album, assembly GCA_963277665.1. Classification (NCBI taxonomy): domain Eukaryota; kingdom Viridiplantae; phylum Streptophyta; class Magnoliopsida; order Santalales; family Viscaceae; genus Viscum; species Viscum album. Next base: position 1,508,786,316 of record OY728127.1, on the reverse strand, counting down.
CCTATAGTTTTTAATAGTAGATACTATGTCTTTACAACATTTATATGATATACAGTTTGAGATAATATAATGTCAATTAATTTTTATATTGTTTTGATTCCTAATAGTATGGTTCCTTCAGAGTCTTGGGAATGAAAACAAAAATAAAAATTAATTATAAAATGGATTTATCTAATATATTTTAACTACAACAGGGAGATCCAGTGTCACCAAAAATAAGAAATATGGTATATTAGCACATTATGTGGCATGTTGGTTGTGAAACCAATTGACTATTATCATCTTATATCCTCTCATCAAGAATAAATATTTTCTCAATCTATATAAGTTATCTATAAATATTAAAAAATTAATTTTCTTTCTAAGTAACTATAGATATTGGTAAAGGATGAAAAAATCTATGAAAAATAATTACATATATAGTAATGTGGATTTTGATTTTTATATAAATTTTCTTTTTTCATTTGTGATTACAACGTAATTATTGATAACACTAACGAACTCCGATGCGGATGAGATCAGAAATAATTCCGAGTTGTCTCTAGTGACACAATCCTAGTTTATTCCTTGATAGAGGAATTTCATAAAAACAATTATTGAAGAATTTTGGAATAACATTGACGAACCCATATGTTTGAAAAATTTCTTACTTGGATGTTACATATATTTATAATATATCTCATTGGATATATGATATTTGATCATGAAATAATGGTTGACCCATCAAATATTACATTATTAATCAATTATTAACATTCCATGATCATTGGTAATAAGTTCCATTTATTGGTTTTTAGGGTAATTTAATAAGGCATTTCAATAATTTTTCATTTTACATGGAATATATTTTTTAATTTTACTCAGATAATGAAATATTAAATATGGGAAAATATATTCTATACTACCATATCATATTTTATAATGTAACAATTCAATGATCAAATATTTTTTATACTAGAGGATGGATATATATTAATGAATTTCAATTAATTATAATAATATCAATGTAGGTTGTGTGTTGATGAATGGAATAAAAGTGATCTCATATGTATCTAGGTATTTTTAACCCAATATGCATCAATATTATACTGATAATTATCATGTTACTGTTGGAGTATTCTCTCAAAAAATATTGATAAATTATCAATATAGCGAGTGATTTCTCATTTTCATTAATAAGTGGAGTTTATTGTATTAAATTAATTATATGGAATCAAATATAAAATATTGGATATAAATTGATTAATTATATAATTATAATTATTATAATTCATGTAATCTAAATAACGGTAATTTTTATGTTCATTCCCATTGTAGAAAACACAAATATATGTTTATTTTAGGGGAGGTGTTGAAGAGATTATTATGGATTAGTGTACAAACATATACATATATATATCTATATACATGTGGTGGTGTTTAGTGATGTATTTTTCTTATAAAAAATCATATATCACTCCCCAATATTTTAAAAGATAGAGGATATATAGATAGATTGTCTTGGAGGGGAGGTATAGAGAAAAAAAAATTATTAATAGATATGATATTAATGGTTAGATGATTGATCATGAATATCAGCTGTTATTTCAGGTGATGATATTTCTTCCTTGAGTTATTTGATGGATGATTCAACATGAGTTCCATATATCAACAACAATATTAATTCAATAAATTTAAATTTTGTGTTATTATATAATAGAGAAACATTGGTATCCCTGTAAGAAGTGTCTAGTGGTGTAATTTGTATCTATAAGATTTATAAATTATTGTGTGTAGTCTATGCATCAAGATATGGATATATATTTTATCTTTTTGATGATCCAAAGTGTAAATGAGAGGAAATATATAAGTATGTTGTTATAGGTTTCCCAAATCCATTTAAATGATATAACACAATATTTATTATATAGATTCCCTAATGAATTCATATCTCTTTATATTCATTGATGAGGAAATCATAGAGGAAGTGTTAAAGAGGAATAAGTAGATAAATTCTAACGAGTTCCAAGGAAGACCATCTCATGTTGAAATAATCAAATAAATTCACTAGAATAGAATGTATTATATATTTCAATTTTCATAGAAATATTCCAAAATATAGTTTTCTATCATTATTTTAATTTATAGATAGATTAGAAAATCCCCACACAATAGAAAATGTTATATTAAATTATTACCAATTTTAAAGGATCATAATTATATCATTTTTCACATGTATTTTTTTCATAAAAAAATATGTGTCCCACATCCATTTACACGAATCCATTTAATTTGATTTATGGAAGGTAAAATAAATCACCCTAGTATTAGACCATAAATGGGGACATGTAAATAATTATCTACAATATTTTATTTGATTATGCGGGAAATGATATAGGTTTTTATAAGAGTTGAAATCTACACAAGATCATTAAAAATATTATGATGTTAAAATGGATACCCTTAATGATTGAGGCTGTTTATGTTATGTATTGGATGGTTTATCAATGTCATAGAAATTATATTTTTAAATAAATTATTAAATAAAGTCACATTAACGGTTTAGTGGAAACCTAAAAACAACCATAGTAATAACAATGAAACAAAGTAGTCACCAGAGATGAATCCATGAAAAAATCAAATTGGATATATTATTTTCATCAAAATTAATAGGTTGATGATTGAAATAACCCACTTTGATAACCATTCCAACATGATGACTGATTTATTATTATTGGAGGAATATCATGCCATATGTAACATTATGTTACCATGACCGAGAACATTTTTACATCTCACTATGATAAATTTTGTGGTGTGGAGTTTTTTATTGTTGGATTCTTGATTTTCAACAAGATGCAAGGGAATTTCCCACAATGTAACTATGATACATGACGTGTAATGGTCACTAAGAGCCTGAATAAAAATGGATTCAAACTCTGAATGGTTACATGATGTGGTGTGTCCATACACAATGTGAGTGAATTTAAGGTCATATTTTAAAATTTGTTAATGGATTTTTATTTATATTAGTAAATTTCTGAGTTATTGATATTAAATATAATTAAACATCACGTAATTTCCATAGAAAGGGTTTGTAGGGTTTCATTCAGGTTTTTGGTGTCCATTTGTAAACCAATTCACATTCTCTCTTAAGAAATGGTTCATCATAGATGATTCTGGTGACATTGTTCTTTTTTAATTGATATGTTATGTGTTTGATCTTGAATACGGTTTGGGAGAGTCCCTATGGGAGAAGGATCATTCTTCTTCTCCCATTTCATTGATCATATAACACACTCGAATTGTGATAATAGATTTGTTGTTATAAATTTATGTTTCTTCATGTCTTCTTAAACATATGTTTTTTATCTTGTTATGTTGGTTGTTCTGTTTTTTTTTAGTGAGTGTTCATTCATAAGGTATTTGGGTTTCCTCCATTAAATTAAAGCCCATATTTCTAAATTGAATATATCAAGATACACATATAGGATACTAGGGCCTTCATAGGTGTCCATATATTTTTATTATTTGTAGATCACATTGTGTGTATGTGTGAATTGAGTATTGAGGTAGTTTGTGGCATCTCTAGCCTATGATGTTGTACCTTATTATTCATGTTTTATTAAATAATATATAAAATTAATTGCTATGATGGTTTTTTGTGTGTTGAAAATATCATTTTTGGAAATATAGTTTTCTAATGTTGTTGATAAAACAAATGAAATGGCTATTTTTAAATAATTTATTTGGATTTTGAAATGTGTGTGGAATGGTTTTCAAATTATATTAATGATTTTTGAAAATTAGCACATGGGTTACCTTGATTACATAGATGTGAGGTCTATATTGAGTCCATCATCTATATATTTTTGATTATCAAGAGGTTTTCACATGGGTATTTCCCTGGTCTCCAATTCATGTTTTTCTAGGTGACTGATATTGACATTTTTATTGGGTTTCCTCATGTGGTAATCCTCCAGATAATAAGGCTATGATATAGGAGTCAAATTCTTCACTACATTGATTATGGTACGAGTAGTCTTTTATTCTCCCCTATAGTTATCCTTAGTATTGATACATATTCCTATTTTTTTCATTACTTTTTTTGTATTATACAAGACATGAATTTTTATGCATATGAATGATGATATTGAAAATATTCTTTTAAATTTATATACCTTATTTTGTTATTGAAAAACGCAAATGGAAATGTTTTCTATGTTTTCAATAAAATTTCGTTTCTATATTTCAGGCCATGGATTATTTGAAATGAGGAAACATGAATTTTTATATATATTTTTGTAAAGGAATACTTTGGTGGGATCCAATTGAGAATGTTAGGTCACATCCTGTAATCCTCTTTAGTGGTGTGTAGTACTATGCGTGTCTTCCAATTCATTAAATGTCAAATTGAGATAGTGAGTCGGTGAGGTTTTGTGTTAGGTGATTTGGGTAGATAATATTGAGATAGTAGGATTTCATCCACAATATCACATGGAGTGGATTCTTTATATTATTCATTTTTAGTTGGATTTATCTCATATAGATTTTGGGAATATTCATTTCCATTTTCCATTGTTTTCATATAGTTATGGTATATAATTAATAGTTTTCAAATGTTCAGCCATTCCCTTTATATATTAATTCCATTTTTTTTATGTTTGGGTGATGTTATTCCCTCTAATTTTTTTTGATGTATTGGTGGTTTTCGATAGCCTGTGGGGATCCGAAACACCATCGGGTTATGTGAGGTATTTGGTGAGGTTTTGGGTTTGAGGGTGATCTCGGTTAGGAAGTTACAAAGTTGTGTCAATGTATGTCTTCCCCTACGAATCCATGTCTTCAGATACATTTTAGACTATAGAAAGGATTTTTGGGACTCAAGAGGTTTGTGGTGATAAGTTCCTAGAAATCTATTATAACGAAGAGACTCACGTTTCAATGGGATTGTGGGATATGTGTCCCTATTGGTGGTTTTCATTAAAAAAAATTCTGATGATTTTTTGTATGAAATTAAATTTTATCATTTTTCATATCATTCCTTTTCATTAGATGTCCATCAGTGCGCCTCCATAAATTCATCCATGAGTTCTTCAAGAGGGTGTTACAAATCCTCTTCATGTTAATTTTAATATAGATCATAATTTAATCAAGGATAAAGTATGGGTAGATTGTGTTGATGATAAAAACATTCCATTAGTTCAGAACATAGTATTGGAGGTACATCTAGGAGCTGGAGAAAAGAGTTATTGATCTCAAAAATTCTTTCATGAGACGACTCTATACATTAAAGAATTAATGAACTTTAAATGGAGGATTGGATGGATAGGATAGGTAAAACCTTCAAATTCCGTGAGACACCTGAGAATATTAAGTTGATTTGTTCTGCATTCATGACTGAGGATTTCAATAAGTGATGGGGGATTCTATTTTCCGTGTAAGTAAACATGTGGACTTGGATTAAAATTATATCAAAACACTATTATTCTAGTATTTATTACCAGAGTTGTTAATGCAAGAAAAATCTATAGTGTTTATCAATTTTTAGTAGGGAGAGCGTTCATTATTTTCGTAACTCAATTAGTTTTCTAATCATGTCCACTATTCTATAGATATTGTGAAGAATGGAAATTTAATGTCAAAAATGTACCTATAGGGATCACAAATATATATTAGATCCTATGTGTTTCTGTAAAAATTATCTACCCATGCGAAGGTGTATGGAAGAGCTAGGGTGGGAGATAAAAATATGGAAGGAATGATATGATTTTCTACCTCTTCTCTTCCATCCTATGCTAGCTTCACGGGCTCACATATGAAGAGGTGGAAGTGGATGTATCACATAGAAGTGTTGGAGGTGGTTCTTAACAATGAGTTTCCTCTAAATCATCTCCTTATAATAGAAATGTGTGTATGATGTGATATCAGTATTGAAAGGAAGAACATAGAAGAATTTTTTTTCCAACGATCAAAAAGATTTGAAACTGTCATAGTCTCATTATTCATATACAAAACAACTATAAATATATGAATACACCTCATTCTGATCCTGGTTTTATGAATCAAAAGGAAACTTTGAGGAAGTTAGATGTTTCTAGGATTAAGGGACTCGAGCCTCGATCCTCAGGAGTGATAAAATTCATGCATTAGATGAGTTTCATGTGTAGGATGATGCAGGTCCAACAACATTATGAGGTATAATATTAATTGAATCTTCAATATAAATTTAATTTTATGATACTGGTGCCAACTACTCATTTATATCGTTACATTTTGTTGATAGTATTAATGTTTCAATCGAATTTATGTTCATTGTAATGGAGTTAGTGATGCCTCATGGTAAGTGGAATGTGTATGGGTTTTGTATTCCTTTTTTTCAAAAAATATTTTATGTATTTTTATTGGGAATATCTCATTCTATATATTTATCAATTTGATATCATCATCATTATGTATTTTTTTGTCTCTCAATGAGTTGATGTTGATTGTTTTCATTGATGTGATTGGGTCCTTTCTTGAAATGGGATATCTTGTGTGTTTCAAGGGGTGGGTGACCTGAGGTCTAACTGTCCAGTAAATTCCTATTAATAGCCTAAGTGTTTGTTCTCTTCTATTGTGATTATTCTCTATGATGTTTCATTTTCTTATATTCCCAATGTTGTTTGTGAATTTTATAGTTTTTAAGTGAAATCTATTGAATTCCTCTGTTGATATAGGTAGATTTTATGAATGACCTTATCCCATATATACAGTCGATATCGATACCTTCTTATATGATGGAACTAGTGGAGGTCAATGGAATTAATATATAGTTGGTTTTCCTATTGAAAAATTGTTTCACTGGCCCTAGTGATTTTCCTTTGTCTGCCCCTGCGCTATTTTCTAAAAAGGAATATTGTTCATATCAGTTTTTAGACTATTTGAAGTTCAACTGGGTGGTTGTAAATAAGAAATACCTTTTTTGTTATGTGGGTGATATTTTTTAACAATTAATTGTGGAAAATATGTTTTTGAATACTGATCATCGGTCTGTTTATCATCATCTTAATGATAGAGAGTTTGGTATACTGAAGACTACATTCATGAATATATAGCGCCATTATTAATATCTTGGGTTTTTTTGTATGACTAACACTATTGATTTTTTATGGATTTAATAAGTCTTATATTCCATTAATATCTTTACACATTTGGGGTAGTGTTCTTAGAGGAAATAAAGTATTATTTGAAATCTGATCATGAGCACAAGAACCATTTGATTTTGGTTCTAAATTTTTTAAGAAGTTTCCATTTGTAAGGAATGATTTCAAAATGTAGTTTTAGGATACATGATGTTAAGTTATTAAGGAACGAGATTTATTGACTGGGACTGTCTGTTTACCGTATGATGATGAAGGCTATTTTTTCCAAGGAAGAACCACATAATTTATTTGAGATATTGAGGTTCCATGGTCACTCAGGATACTAATGGTATTTTTTAGGAATTTATTTAATATGAAATCACATTTGAATTATCTTACCAAGAATGTAGTGAAATTCACATGGGATGGTATGTTTCAGTATTCATTTAATTAACTGAAGCGAATTATGACATCAACTCAAATTGTAATTTTATCTGAGCTCGTTAAGGGGAACATAATAAATTCTTACTATTATAGTGATGGTAATGTATGTATTCTTATGAAGGTCATAATGTGGTTCCTTATAAATATCATTTGATTTTTATACATGAAAATAATTACCTCACTAATAGTTTGGATAATTCTGATGTAATTCATGCACTTACTTCTTGGTGACACTATCCTTATTTGGAAGGGTTCATATTATTTTCTGATGATAATTTTTTGAGTTATATCTTTTCTAAAAAAGAGTTTAATAATAGATAGAGTCAATGGGTAGAATACATTTAGATTATTGAATTTGATTTTCCCTATACCCCAGGGAATGGAAATGTTATTGAAGATGGTCTTACCCAGAAAGTACCATCACAATATATTATAGAATCAAAGGAGGAGTGGAACATCATGGGGATTTTAGATCAATTACACCAAGATTACATGGAGGATATTTCTGGTAATTTTCTAACTAGTGTTCAGTTATCCTCACATCTCATGGATACTATTTTGTAGATTCAGCATCAAGATTATGGTTTTAGTAAATTTCTAAAAATCCATATTGGTGGGGATGCAATTTCTAGTCAGTCTCTCTCTTCAGCTATAATAGTATTTTTTTGGGAAGAGGGTTTTCATCCCAAAATCTGTGAGGTGTTTATTGTTGTTTAATTTTCACATCCCTTCATATTTTGTTCCTCTAGGAACTATGAAGATCTATTTTTACATAAGATGAAAATTTTAGTGGTAGGGTGACATTATAGAATTTGTGTCCCACAATTTTACCAACCAACAGTAAAAATCCAAGCACTTGAAACTATCTAGTAGGCATGGGACTCTTATAGTGATGATCTAGAAATAGGATAATGTATCCATGTATATTTTTGATAGATTTCCAAAAAATACATGTTGGAGGAATGATATAGGGTAGTTGTTGATCGGTTGATGAATTATGTTCATTTAATTATGATCAAGGATACTAAAAAAGATGATGTTCTGGGTAAGATATATGTTCAAGAGATTATGATGTTATATGGGATTCCTTCTTAGGTTATTTAAGATATAGATCATAGGATTTCCATAAGGGTTTGGAAGTGTCCCCGAGAGGTGATGAGAACTCAATTCATGTTGAGAACAACATACAATCCCCAAAAAGATGGTCAGATAGTGTGTGTGATTAATATCCAATAGGATATCGATCATACATATGTCTTGGATTTTTGTGGATCATGTGATATCCAACATTCAATGGATGATTTTGTTTTTTATAGTAGCTATTATTCATCAATTATAATGGATCCCTTTGTGGAATTTTATGGTATCCTGTTAAGAACACATATTTGTTTATCTAAGGTGGGGGAATTATATTTGGATGGACCATGTTTTTTCTAAGAGATTTCCATTAGAGTATCGATTTTCTGGGTTTTTTCTCCACATCTGGGTCACCATCACCATAGAAAACATGAATATATGTCTTGGTGATATGTTTGACCTTTTGAGGTTACTGTGAGGCTCATGATGACTTTCTATCAGTTATAATTTTTGGTTTAGTTGAAAGGTATTCTTGATGTTTTCTCAATATCTCAGATCAGGTATTAGCATCATGTTCCCACTAAAATTATTATATAGGATGAAATCATGTTAGATACATATGATTCTATTTTGGAGAAACTATCTAAAATCATTGACTCTCTTGGTAACACATTGAATGAGAAGTTTATTCCCTTAGATAGTGTTTTATGGAAACACAATTCATATTCTAAATTGTCTTTAGAATGTGAGTTGTTAATGAGGGAGTAGTGCAATCACCATTTTATAGATATAACATATTCCACATGACATCCTAGGGATGTAATGTCTTTATTTTGGGGCATTTTGAAAATCTCTTTACCATGATTGAGAATGTGTTTCCCCCTCTCCATGTTCCCTTTTTTGGTCTTGTGTATTTAGATGTTTGTTTTTCAATTTTGTATTGGCTATTTTGGAAATTGAAATCCTTTTAAATAGGTTTCATCTGTGGAATGTTTTCTGGGTTCATTCCAATAAATAGATTCACACTATGAAAGGTTATACAATGGGACAATTCATTATGCATTATGAGTTAGTTTATGATTTAATAGTAATCCGAGGAAACATGTTTTCAACATGTTTTTTAGCAATGGATTTCATGATGTGTAACTCTATTACGTGTTGTGTAATTTCCTGAGTAGGGATTTTCATTTCATTGATTTTGTTTTTGGTGTTCATTCATCTACCATTTTTCCTTTTTCTCACGACCCAATGAACCTCCCTAATAATTTATGGATACACCATTTATTCTTGATCAATCCATTTTATGTTCGATCATCATTGTGATTGTGGTTAATATCTTAAGGTTAGTAATCATTCCCTTTATTTTTTCATTGATTGCGGTAGTTCCCTTGAGTTGTGTTATAGTATTCATTGGTCTATATTTATTTTTCATTATTCATATTTCAGATTTATTATGAGATATTTTTCGAGAGGTTGTTCCTTTGTGGGTTTTTGTGAAGTAGATGTTCATTCATGAGGTATGTGGGATTCCTCCTTTCCTCATACTCATTGGTTCAAAATTGAATTGTCATGTTATAGAGATTTGATTCCAGGGCCATCGTAGATGTCTTCAGATGTTCATTATTGGTGGATCATGTTGCATGCAAGTGTGACCTAAGGTTTTAAGTAGACAGTTCTATCTCCAACATGTGTTGATGGACCACATTGTTCTGGGAGACAGATATTGAAATTGGTAGTGGAGTACACTTAGGGGGTATTACCCTGATTCCTAGACATGTCTTCATGTAACTAAATTTTTCATTGATTGATAATTGTATGAGTAGTTTCCTAATCATATCCATAGTGATCCTTTGTTCTGATATTTTATATTAAATAATTGTGAATTGGATTTTTTGTTTCCACATTGATGTGTATGTTTATTGTTGTGACTAATGACAAGGAAAATGTTCTTTTAAATTGTTATAAATATATTTTTATTAGAATTGTGAAAAAATGAATAATTTATTATCTTTTCAATAAAACTACTTTACTACCATTCATGAAATGTTTTATATTTAATCATAATACATGAATTGTTATACTATGACTTTTTATTAAACACTTGGGTGGGATCATATTGATTATGTCAGCTCACATCCTGTGCGCCTATTCAGTGGTGCGCAAACCTATGTGCTATTCCAATATTGGAAAATAGAATGCACCATTGTGTGGTTAGGATGTTTCATGTTTATTGAGTTGGGTACCTGGTGGTGATATGTTTGGAGTTAGTCCATAATATCACATGGATTAACATTTCTGTTATGGCCTTTTATAGTTGCACTTGTCTCTTGGTGATTTTTCTACTTTTACAGTCATTTTATTATTATTTTCTAAATGTAATGACATATATTTACTATTTTTGTTTTTTTTTTCATTTTTTCTATGTTTATTTCTATTCCATGAGTTTTTTTAGGTTGGAAAAAATTGACCTATATGGTTTATTTTTTGATGCTTGGGTGCTTGTTACCATCCTGTGGGGATGAGGAATGCCTGTCGGGTATGTGATGGAATGGGTTGGTTTCAATGTTTGAGGTTAACCTAGGTAGGTTCATTACACCAAATTTGTTGACACCTTCACCAGTGTATGAATTTTTTCACCACCATCTCTTAAAAAATGATAAATACCAAAAAAACCATGCCTATAAAACCACACACAATATAGTTCTAGGTTCATCGATGAGAAGATATAGATCAAACAAAACCCATTCCAATTTAGTAAAGTATACGACCACAAGAAAATAATAATGGTTAAAATCTTATAATGAAATTGATGATAATGTTAAGACATTGATAACACAAATCTTCATACCATCCTGAATAAAAGGTGCACCACAATTAAATAGAATATAATAACAAAAAATACTTATTCCAAGTTTATAAAATTTGAAAAATGTTAATTAATATAGAACAAAACCTCCAATGTAAACATTTTCAACCTGGGATACCTTCACTATGAAATATGTATAGGGACATTGAAAACTACAATTCAAATAATACAATTTCATTATGTAATCCTGTTACACTTAAATATATCGGGCGGAATACATATTTTTGCATGGAAATATCTATAGAGGATTTAGAATGTGATAGTTGAAAATAAATTTTCAAAAACATATCTATAAAACCAACAATAAAAAATTAAAATCAATGTAATAACATGTGATTATCTAATCCACAATATCACATATTGATATGTAATACTAATGAAGTTAATAATAATTTTTACAATCAGATTTTTTGAATACTTGGAAATTACAAGGAATTTTTCATTTCATAAATACTTTGGAAATTTTATGAGTCTATGGCCTCTGACGAAACTTGATTCTGAGGCCCGGTGTGCCCGGAATCAATTCCCGAAGATTAGCTCGGGTACGTTCAGTAAACGAACGAGCGGGTTTTTTCAGTCTTTTGAACCAGTGCACAGAATTGAAATCAGAGGGCACTAATGAACTCACAACGCTGATAATTGCTTAAGGGGACCTTTACCGCAGTTGCGTTTTAAGTGGGATGTGAATTTATTTTTGGGGAATTAGTTTAAAATAAATAAAATTGGTGAAGCACAATTTTATTTTAAGGATGGTTGTTATATCCTCCCTAGGTGAGTTAAAGGTGGGGCCCACACCCACATAACCTCCCATGAGAAGCTATTTGTTGGTTGGAGCCCACATGTGACCTAAACCCTTGAACTTCCCATAAATCTCATAAACCCCAATAAATTCCTTGTTTAATGTTGACAACTCTCCCATATTTAGGAGATCTCCTCAACTTCTCCTCTCCCATTAATTCATGCCAACAACTTAATTAATGAACTGAATCCCCCAATTTATTAATTAAGTTTTTGAATGTATGAAAATTTTAAATTTTCTTGTTTTAATAAAATAATAGGAGTAGCTTATTATTTTATTTTTTTGGAGCTTTCGTTGTGTGGAGGGGGATAGCTCTTGAGAGAACCATTTTCTTATCCAACGAAGAACAATGACTTTCTCGACGAAGAACGCCGGTTCCACAAAGAACGATGATGCACCTTCCTTTCTCTTCTCTGCGATAAGTGAGGAGAAGCCTCTTCCTCCTCGGACGCACATTGACGTCATCTATGAATCCTCACCCAGTGACGCTGTCTTCCGTGATGCCCGATGTACGACATCAATTATCATGGTAGGGAATTAAGTTCAATTTTAATGGATTAATATTGTTCCCCGTTTTTCGTTGAACATCCTTGTTTGTCCAACATATTGCTGTCCCTTAACGTGGAGGGTGCGGGCCGAACGAACACAGGCCAACAAACCACCGTTTGATTTTTTATATTTTCTTCGGAATCAGCAACCGGAGGTGGAACATAGAAGAGACCGGTGGCGCAAGGTCCGATGTCGTACACGCAAGGAAAAGCAGCAGACAAGCAACCTGCGACAGAGGAAGAATGAAGACGTCGTGCCATGCCGGGGATGCGGAGTTAGGGATAGCAAAGACCGTGGTGGAGGAAGCCGACACTGTCGCCCTGGCTGTGAGGAAGGAACCACATGCCTCTTCAGTGGAAGGACCGGTCGGGGGGATAAAAGCTGTTGCGCTAAGAGGGCACCGCGCCGGATGAACCGCGGCCCGCCCAAGAGGGCCGCTTGTGCCAGAAGGCCGACCGATAAGAACCACCGGTTCAGGCAGCTGGGCCCCCCCGGAATGCTCGACCGGCTGGCTGAGCCAGCCGGGCCACAACCATCAGGGTCGGGCCGTACCTCGCCAGGCCGGGCCCCGCCACTTCGATTCGGGCAATGCCCCATTAGGCTTGGTCAATCCATGCGTTTCTTAGGGCTGGTCCGAAAACCCTACCGGGTCGGACCCGTCAAAACTGGGTGACCTGACCCGCCAGCCCACTGGGCTTAACGGGTCGGGCTCTTTATTCACTTAAACATGAATAACATAAAGGCCATGTGTCTGATTGACGCGTCGTCTGCGGAACTAGGACCCTATCGACGAGGAAGTCCTTTTGCGATATTCTAAGTTAGTTTTGGACAATTTTGGTAAATTCCGGGGTATGGAATGAGCATATTTCCAACCGAGCCCCTAGAACGAAAAAGTCAATATCTATCAGATCAGGCGTCTGTTTGACGAGACGTCTGTCCCATTGAGTTCCTTTTGATGAGATCGAACATCAGGATACATCAACTCTGTACTTCGTGACAGTTGATGTATCGAACCCCTTTACTTGAGGAGCTAACCCTCCTAGAATCGAGTCCGCTGTGTGCGGGAACCCTAGAACTGGTTGCAACTCCGACGACTACCAGGATGGGATCCTCCATGGGTTCGACGACGATGATGATTGTACATGGATCCTAAGTGGGTTCAGCAGCGAGGATGACTGTACATGGATCCTCCATGGGTTTGGTAGCGATGACAACTGTACTTGGATCCTACGTGGGTTCGGCAGTGATGGTTATTGTACTTGGATCCTACGTGGGTTCGATAGCGACGACTTCTGTACTTGGATACTTCATGAGTTCGGCAGAGGAGATGATTTAGAGGATACATCTAATCATCTCCACCCCTCTTTGTGAGTAGTATACCTGTGTGAGCTGAGTCTTGTCTTTCAATCATTATCATTGATGTGATTGGCTTCTTTCCTGTGTGGACCAGATTGTGCTTGGTCTTGGAAGTTAGATATGAACTGAGATTGATGACATAGGTATATGTATAGGCATATACCTAAGTAAAGTTGGTGGATACTTTGTGTTAGTATATTTCCTTTGTGGTTTATCTTACAAGGATTTTGGGAGAACTTTAGGGGTCTTGGGGTCCCTACTAAGTATCGCTATACTCACCCCTGCATAGGTAATGCCTGCACTATGTTGTGTTGGTTGGAGATGATGAAAATCATTGATCGTGGTTGAGGATTGTGGAGGTGGATGGTATCCGTAGGTGGACCACTTGGCAGGACGTAAACGGAGTGGACGGATAAACCCGAGTTACCAAAAAACTATCTGTACCCACCGTTCGGGTTGTACTCATATTTACACAGTGCTTACTTCACTTGCGTACTCTATTTTGTTTGTTTACTTTTATGAAGACAATGACTTCACTTTTACTAGGATTTTCGTCTTTGGTGATAGTCGCCAGCCCCTGGCCTATGGAAGGCGAGTTTGGGGTAGTCACGGCATGGGCCCAGAGGATGGGTCATGACAAATTGGTATCAAAGGAGTCGGTTCTACAACAGAACTATGGACTCTGATCTTTTTTCTCTGTGAAGCAATAGTGCTACGATTATTGAGTGTGGTTTTCAGCCCAGGGAGTCCAGTGTTTTTGCAACAGACAACGTATCCATATACCAGGACCCTGACTCATGATTTCAGACTTAGTGAACGAAAACATTGATTGCTTGTGTGTTTCAAATTTTCTTTTTGTGATTAATTTTTTTCAGCTCACTAGGTATACTGTATTAACAGTGGGACACATATTTATTTTTAGGATGGCCCCATGCAGGTATCCAACTAGGGTTTCGAGCTACATGCAAGATGACAGCCCACCGAGTGATGAGGCCTCGGTGCAGGGCCCTATTACAGTAGAGGCACAAGCGGTACCATTACCCACTGAGAAAATAATGACACCATCCCCAACAGCAGAGAGTGAACACCGCCTAAGTGTGTTGCATGAGTTTCAGCGACAGAGGCCGCCCAGGTTCCGCGGAGATATAGACCCTCAGGTACTCAAGGATTGGATGGAGGCTAACATCAGAGTCTTCAGATTGGTATGGAAACTAGAAGACATTATGGTGATCCTTTCCATGATTACCCTGCACGCAGCAGCAGGTAGATGGTGGAGCTTGACGCTTCAAGTGAACGATGAGGCATCGGTACTTTGGCCGGACTTCGAGAGCCTCTTCCAGTCAGAGTTTGTTCCAGCCACCCTCCGTGCGGTGCACATCTAGGAGTTACTAAATCTGCAGCAGGGTAGCATAATAGTATCCCAATATTTGAGAGATTTACCAACCTCTCGCGCTACTCTACAGACATGGAACGAGACCCATTTATCCGGGCACGGACCTTTGAGCAGGGACTGAGGCATGGGATCAGGGCTTCGATGATCTCCCCTAGCATTCCGAGGCAGGTAGGTGTACTAGAGTGAGCCCTTATTCTGGAGAGAATTCCTGCTGAGCCGACGCCAATAGTGAGAACCACCGCAGGGAGACAGGTATCAGATTCTTCTGAAGCTGGTAGTAGATAGATTTTGGAGAGGTCTAAGCGTACCAGGCCATCAGGTGGGTGACCTCATGATATTGGTTCGGATGTGAGGGGCACATGATGCAGAGCCATCCATATGATGGGCATGCAGTGTTATGCAAGTGGCGGGTAGGGCCACATGGCACGTGACAACCCGACGTGCCATGCAGACGAGCAACAAATAGTGGAGGGACCTCCCAGTATGAGGCAGAGGTTCGACCATGGTGGTCTGCAGGGAGTAGTCGGATGAGGAAGAGGAGCTAGCTGAGCATCGGGGGGTTGATGATTCATCGACGCTCTACCACCACCACCACCAGGAAGACCACCCCGACCACATGGATCTAGAAAACAGGGGCATGCTCATCTCCAGCAAGTCGAGTACTATGACCACGGCGCTCCTGAGATTATTTGAGGTACTATATGGGTCTACTCCACCCTTTCTATAGTTCTTATATACCCAGGAGCGAGTCATTATTTTATTTCCATTGCCTTTGTTTGGAGCTTAGATATTCCGACGGAGCTGTTGGCTCAATCCTTACGGCGAGAGGCCCCTACGGGATAAGACTCGACGATTTCGCACTAGTTACGGCAGTGTGAGCTTGCTCTAGGAGGCGAGAACTTTGGCTGGGATCTTCTTATAGCGGTGTCGAGGCCTTACGACGTCATCATGGGTTTGGAATGGTTATCCATAGTTCATTTTCAGATCAACTGTATTAGACACAATGTGTGGTCTGTCCGCACAAATGGGACCAGTTTCACCTTCACCGACGATAAGGGAGCCTTTACAGTGTTGGATGGACTTACACAAAGGAGAGGACCGTTGATCACACATCAGTTGGTTAGTCTCATACTAGGAGCGTTTGATGTGTGGAGTCTGAGTTTCCTATTGTGGTGGATCAGTATGCAGACATTTTTCCTGACGACATTCCAGGACTACCTCCTCGCAGAGAGGTATACTTCTACATAGACTTGTACCCCGGGACAACACCTATATCTACTAAAGCATATCGGATGGCTCCCGCCGAGCTTTGTGAGCTATGGGTACAGCTGGAGGACATGCCAGGAATGGGATTCATCTGACCCAGTGTTTCACCCTGGGCTTCTCCGATTTTATTCGCCAAGAAGGAATATGGGAGACTACGATTGTTTGTCGACAATTGTCACCTGAATCAGATGACTGCGAAGAACAAGTATCCACTCCTGAGGATTGACGTCCTCTTTGATCAGCGTAAGGGATCACAATGGTTCTCGAAGACAGACCTGAGATCAGGCTATCATGAGATCAGAGTTAGAGATGAGGATGTGCAGAAGACAGACTTCAGGTGTCTGTATATCCACTATGAGTACTTTTTTATGCCCTTCGGCATAAGAAAAACATCATAAGTGATCATGAGTCTGATGAACATGATCTTCCAGACTTACATCAAATGTTTTGCCGTAGTCTACATCGAAGACATACAAATTTACGTCACTACTGGGGAGGAGCATGCCTACCACTTACAAGTTGTACAAGGCACACTCCAAGAGCACCAGCTTTATGGTATGCTCTCGAAGTGACAGTTCTGGGTTCCAGAGGATCACTACTTGGGTCACATCATCTTAGATGCGGGAGTTTCTGTGGATCCTGTGAAGATTGAGGCAGTAATTTCTTGGGGACCACCCAGGTGCGTGATGGAGGTATGAAGTTTCCTAGGTCTGGCTGGTTACTATCAGAGATTTGTGCCAGACTTCTCTAGAGTTGGAGCATCACATTAATCTTTGACTAATAAGTGGAAACCCTTCGTGTGGTCAGATAGATGTTAGCAGAGCTTCTAAGAGGTGAGGTAAAGATTGACCAGTGCGCCCATCTTGAGGCAACCCGAGGAGGCTGTTGGGTACGTGGTTTACTGCGACGCATCAGGGATCAGACTCGAGTGTGTCCTGATGTAGGAGCGGGTAGTGATCGCCTATTATTCACTGAAGTATAGTAAACACGAGAAGAACTATGCTACCTAAGACCTGGAATTAGCAGTAGTGGTATTTTCCTTGAAGATGTGGCAGCACTATCTGATGGGCGAGCACTTTGTAGTCTATTCTGACCACCAGAGTCTCAGGTACATTTTCTTGAAGAAGGAACTGAACCTGAGACCGTGGCGATGACTCGAGTTCCTCCAGGACTATGACTTTGAGATAGTCTATACTCATATGAAGGGGAATGTAGTAGCTGATTCTCTAAACAGGAGATCGGGCATTCAACTACTTGGAGAGGCGATATAGACGTTAGACACCTTTCAGATATCCTTCATGGATAGATATGGGGCAGCTTTTCTACAGTCCCTCGTAGTTACTCCTCTACTACTTCAGTAGGTCAAAGAGGCACAAAGAGGGAAAGTTGACTATGAGACACAACGTGCTCATATTTCCATAGGGTAGGCGCCTGATATTTTTTCTGAAGGAGGAGATCATGTCATCCTTTTTAGGCGACGTACCATGGTACTAGTTTCACTACAAGAGGAAGTTCTAATAGAGTTTCACACTTCCCCTCTAGTAGTACATCCTGGAGTTGCAAAGATGTACCATGACCGTAGACGACAACACTGGTGGCCGAGTATGAAGAAGGAAGTAGGAGAGTTCATTTCATGATGCCTCACTTGACAGCAAGTAAATGCGGAGCACCAGGTACCAGCAGGCTTGGTTCATCCCTTAGAGGTTCCAGAGTGGATGTCGGACGAGATATCCATGTATTTCATGATGGGGATTCCACATACATCCAGGGGACATGACTTTCTCTGGTGATCGTCGACCGACTCACGATGTTGGCCCACTTCCATCCAATCAGAGAGCAGGGCTCAGTAGAGAGCTTGGGACGCCACTACATTCAGAAGATCATACGGCTTCATGGTGTTCCATCGTCTATCATCTCTGATCGAGATGCTCGATTTATTTCCCGATTTTGGAAGGGGTTTCATGAGGCATTTGGGATGCAACTATGCTTGAGCATTGCCTTTCATCCTCAAACGGATGGACAGGTGGAGAGGACCATTCATACTCTCGAGGAAACGCTTCGTTCATGTGTCCTTGACTTTGGTCGTAGCTGGGAGGATCACCTACACTGGGGGGAGTTTGCATACAAAAACAACTACCACACCACCATCGGGATGTCACCTTACAAGGCATTGTACGGCCGACCATGCAGATCACCTCTCTGCTAGAATGACCTTGGGGAGTCAGCACTTGTATGACCATAAATGGATCAGGCTATGACGGAGAAGGTGCAGATCATCCAGGAGTGGACGAGGATTGCACATAGCAGACAGAAGTCCTATGCTGATAGGAGACAAAACGTACTGGAGGTCGAGGATGGAGACCACGTTTTCTTATAGGCCTCACCTCGATGTGGATTACGGAGATTTGGTCGGGGTGGCATGTTATCTCTGCCCTCCATTGGGACTTTCCAGGGCCTCTGTAGAGTAGGAGAGGTGGCTTACCACCTAGCCCTTCCACCTTAGTTGCATCGGGTGAATGCTTCCTTCCACGTATCTCAGTTGAGGAGATATGTACACAACCCAACCCACATCATTGATCACGGGGAGCTAGACATCGATGATGGGTCAACATTCACGTAGGTCCCGATGGAGATCAAGGATCGACAGGAGTGGGTCCTACGTGGACGGGCAATTCCTCTGGTGCGCATGCGTTGGAAGCACGATAACCCCCAAGAGAGGACATGGGAGTGGGAGGTTCAGATGTGTGTACAGTACCCTCATTTGTTTCCCTAGTTTATGTTGTAGCTTTAGAGGGATGTAAATCCCTGAGGTGAGAGTAATTTAAAGACCCAGAAATTTCACGGAATTTTTTTTCTAAAATACATTGGAATTTCACAAGTCTCTGGCTTCTGACGGTACTTGATTCTGATGCCTGGTGTGCCCGGAATCAATTTCCAATGTTTAGCTCAGTTACGTTCAGTAAACTAATGACCATGTTTTTCTATCATTTGAATCGGTGCTCAGAATTGAAATCTGAGGGCACCGATGAATTCGTAGCACCGGTAATTTCTTAAGGGGACCTTTCTCGTAGTTGCGTTTTTTGCGGGTTGAGAATTTAGTTTTGGGGAATTAGTTTAAAATAAATAAAATTGATGTAGCAAATTTTTTTAAGGATGGTGGTTATATCCTCCCAAGGGGAATTTGTGGTTGGGACCACACCCACATAACCTCCCATGAGAGGGTATTTGTGGGGTGGGGCCCACACATTACCTAAACGCTTGAACATCACATAACTCTCATAAACCCTCATTAAACTCCCTTGTTTAATGTTGACAACTCTCCCATATTTATGAGATCTCATCACCTTCTCATATCCCATTAATCCATGCCAATGCCATAATTAATAAATTGAATCATCCTATTTATTAATTGAGTGTTTTAATATAAGAAATTTTTTAAATGGATTGTGTTATTAAAATAGTTGGAGTATCTTATTTTTTTTGGGGAGCTTTCGTTGTGTGGATGGAGAGAGAACATGAGATATTATTTTTCTTGTCCAACGAAGAAATGTGACTTCTTCGATGAAGAATGCTGATTCCACGATGAATGAAGAAGCACCTTCCTTTCTCTTCTCTATGGCAAGTGAGGAGACGCTATTTCCTCCTCAAACGCACTTTGACGTCATCTACGAATCCTCACCATGCGACACCGTCTTCCACGACGCCCGACATACGACATCAATTATCTAAGTAGGGAATTATGTTAAATTTTAATGGATTAAAATTGTGCCCTGTTTGTTGTTGAGCATCCCTTTTTTTCCGACCTATTTCTATCGCTTAACACAGAGGGAACGGGCTGAATGAACACGCCTCGACGACCCACCGTTTGATCTTGTTTATTTTCATTTGAATCGGAAACCAGAGGCGGAACGTGGAAGAGGCCGGAGGCGCAAGGGCCATCGTCGGACATGAAAAAAAATCAGTAGCCAAGCAGGCCTTGGCGGAGGAAGCACGACCCCATTGCCCCCTGCCGGGGACACAGAGCCACGGCCAGCACATGCAACGAAGGAGGAAGCCAGCGCCGTCTCTCCGGCTGTGCGGAAGGAACCACGGGCCACTTCGTGGGCCGCCTTTGGGGAAGGACCAACTGGCCCATAGGCCGACCGGGCGAAGCATAACTGCGGCACCAGGAGGGCCCCGTGCCGGATGAGCCGTGGAACTCCCTTTTGGGCCGCTTACGCCAGATGGTCGGCCGGTTAGGGAGGGCGGCACCGCATTTCACTGCCGGTTTGGTCCGTCGAGGCACCCCCCGGACCGCTCGACCTACAGACCGCGACAGTCAGGTCGCACCCAGCCGGGCCACTATGGGCCAGGCCGGGACGGGCAGCGCCACTTTAGGCTAGGCTGCACCACTTCGGGTCGGGTCACACCGCTTCAGGCTGGGCCACGCCCCATGGGCCGAGTCGTGCATTTCTTCGAGTTGGTCCAAAACCCCTGCCGGGTCGGAACCATCAAAACTAGGTGACCCGATCCGCCAGCCCGCTGGGCTTAATGAGTCAGGCCCATTATTCACTTAAACGTAAATAACATAAAGACTATGAGTCTGATCGATGCACCGTCTGTGACACTATGACCCTATCGACGAGGCGTTCCTTTTTCGATACTCTAAGTTAGTTTTGTACAACTTTGGAAAATGGAGGGGTTTGGAATGGGCATATTTCCAAACGGGGCCCTAGAATGAAAACACCAATATCTCTCAGACCGGGCATCTGTTTGATGTGTCGTCTATCACATTGAGTTTCTGTTGATGAGATAGAACTTCAGGATACATGAAATCTAGACTTTGTGACTATTGATTTATCGAAAACCTTTACTCAAGGAGTTGACCCTCCCGGAATCGAGTACGCTGTGTATGGGAAAACTAGAGCTGGCTGCGATTGCGACGACTATCGTGTTGGGATCCTCCCTGGGTTCCATGACGATGATGACTGTACATGGATCCTACGTGGGTTATGAAGCGAGGACGACTGTACTTGGATCCTTTTTGGGTTCGACAGAGATGACGACTGTACTTTGATCCTACGTGGTTTCGGTAGCGATGGTTAATGTACTTGGATCCTACGTGGGTTCGATAGTGACAACTTCTCTACATGGATCCTATGCGGGTTCAACAGAAGAGATGATTCAGAGGCTACTTCTAATCATATCCTCCACTTTTCAGGAGTAGTATACTTGTGTGAGCCGAGTCTTGCCTTTCAATCATTATTATTGATGTGATTTAGTTTTTTCCTATGTGGACTGGATTGTGCTTGGGCTCGAAAGTTGGAGCCGAACCGAGATTGATGACTTAGGTATATGTATGGTCATATACCTAAGTAGATATGGATGATAATTCGTTTTGGTATCATTACACTGTGGTTTATCCTACATGGATTCTGGGATACCATAGGGGGTCTCGGGGTCCCTACTGAGTATCATTATACTCACCCCTGCATGGGATATGCCCGCACTACATTGTGTTGGTTTCAGACAATAGACAGTACTGATCGTGGTTGAGGCTTGTGGAGCTAGACAGTATCTAGAGGTGGACCACATTGCGGGACAAACACGGAGCGGACGGACGGACCTGAGGTACCGATGAGACTATATGTACCCACCCTTCAGGTGGTATTCCCAGAGAACGACTCAGTGTTTGCTGCTTTACTTTACAGCTGTTGTACTTTCTTTCACAGTTGTATTGTACTTTCAGTTGAGTATGTATACTGGCCTATTTACATTTCATCACTTCCTTTTGTACTCATATTCACTTAGTTCTTACTTTACTTGCATACTTTGTTGTGTTTTTTTGCATTTATAAAGGAAATCCATTCCCTTTTATCGGGATGTAGGCCTTTGGTGCTAGTCGCCAGCCCCTAGCCTATGAAAGGCGGGCTTGGAGTAGTCACAGCATGGGCCCCAAGGATAGTTCGTGATCAATTTTTCATACGTAATGTTTTTTAAATTATCATAGAGGAATATTTTATAAGGAGTATCATATGTACAATGAAGAATTTCTATTTATGCACCATTTATTTTGTATGTTTCTCAGAAAATATGTTTTTAATAGGTTTTTGAAGATTAAAATTTTATTTAAATTTATCCAAACCGGGAAAACACACAGTTTTTTAAAAAATACTCTAGGAATAATTAAAATAGTGGATTCCATTGATTAATAGAAGGGAAATAGAGTAGTTGTGATTTGGTAAAAATATTACTTATGTAAAATAATAATAATTTCACCGAATTATGGATTATATAATAGTTCTATCAAAATACTTTAGTTTATTAGTGTGTTTATGTTGATTTTTGATGGATTTACTAGAGTTTGATTCATATAAAAACCACAAAATAATTATTTAATAAATACCATTTTTGGTTGGGGAGGTATATGAGCCACAATTTTATGACACTGTGGATATGTATTTAACTATACCATATATGGAATATCCATATTGTGTTTTACTGTTTAAATCATTGAATTAAATTTGAAATTCCACTAATATTTTAGAGAGTTATTGATTTGTGATTTTTGGGTTTCCAAATAGTAATTATATAATAAAAATATATTTGTTTTTTGGAAAATATCATGGTTTAGGAATAGAAACATTTAATTGTATATTTATATTGAATGCCCCTAAAATTCAATTTCTATTCCTTTTAGATTAGTCTAAATAACTAGGAAATTTTATTCGGTCATTTATTTTTCTTCAAGATGAATTATATAACATATTTCACCATGAGATGAAATCTATTCAATTAATGGAATGTTTTTTATTATTTCATAATAAATTTATAAAAATAATCATCTTTTGGGTGATTTATAGAGAGTAATTGACATATCATTTCAATGGATTGTTGATAGGATAATGGTTGTTAACATTATTTTATAAAATAATTAAAATTATGTTTTTACTACATAGTGAGATCCCATTATAAAATGATATAAGGATTAATGAACATGATTGTGGTGGGTGTTTTAGTAATATTATATTATTTCTATTTGTTGTGGGATTAACATAATGTACGATAAATAAATTAGGTCTTGAAATTAATTTTATAATAATAAATACTCTACAATTGTGAAGGGAACTGTGATCGTTTTTGTGTATATGATATTTTAATAAATTATTTTAACATATAAATAATTGTATTATTGATATATATATAGGTTTAGATATATGATATTATGATAGTGATGTGGATTAATTTCAATGTTTTCATTGGTATTAAATATGATAATAGAGGTATCTTATAAATGGAATGAATTAATTTAATCATATGACATGTTTCAGATATTTAATAAAGACTTAATTTATTAATATAATGAATTATTTGGTAATGTTATATTAATAAAATTAGTTAGGACAATAAATTATTTTGAGTTCTAATAACATTTATGATTACGATTAAAACAATATAAGAGTGCTTAGATACCATAATTCCCCTTTTGACGTTAGATGAAAAGAATGAGTTAAATATTTAAGGTGATGTATTTAATAGGATTTGAAATCAATATCCATTGTAGTATATAGACCTCTCGAAAAAATATCTGAGTTTCGATTTGCTTTAATGATTTTTAAAATTTATTTTTTTGTTGTATTAATTATAACTAATTTTTTAAAAATAATATGGATTATATAACCAATATATTTGTGGATATGGGTAACACATGAGCCACCACAATCCATTAAATCATGGAAACGAGTAACCAATCATCCCATTTTTTAATATCTTCATTTAGTAGTGTGATAATAATTTTTTAGGTTCATTATATTGAATATGATTCATATATATTATTATGATGATGAAGTTTTGGTATGAAATGTTATAGCAAAATTGTAAATAAATAGTGTATAAGAACATATGTAAGTAAGATATGGGTGATCATTGAGGATTTTGGTTTGAGGTACCCCTGTTTTTATGAATTCATTAATTTTTTTTTGTTGTAAGTAAATAATTTCATATAGGAGACGTTCAATAATATCTATTGGACATGAGGATTCATTTTGTTATAATAGATCCTTTTTTAGAAGTTGGGTTTTCAGAATTTAATAATTTCTGATGGGAGAACACATTGTAGATATATTTAATGATGTGTTTGAGGGAGTGGATTAGTAGAATTAAAAGTGGTGTTTAATTCCTCAAAAAAAATCATTTAATATGAATAATTCAACAATATATTTATTGAAATATCATTTCAATTGAAGGTTCTATATGATTTTTGTTTTTTAATTCTATTAGAAGTTCATATGGATCACTATAAATGTGAGGAGAGTTAACCTGTAAATTTTTATTGCAAGGAAATCATATTTGGTGATATAATTGGTTGAAAAATCAATATAATATATCATATTTTATTTTTTGTGGAATAGATATAATCATGAAACCATGTTCCCATGTAGGTGAAGGACATATTGACTGCACCATATAAATTATTTTATTTTATTTCTTTTTAACAATTTACATCTTTGTATTATTTTGTGAGGCTAATATTTTAGAAATTTTTAAGATATTAAGGCTTATAGTAGCATCTTATGTTCGGTTTCACTAATTTATGTGTAGGAGGTCCATGATATACTATGGATGATATGTAGTTTTTTTAGGGAATATGCTTGGTTCCAATGGACATATATTCCCATGGTCTCATGTAATTGCAAAACAATTTAATATATGAACAACATTTTTGATGGAGTATTGGACCCACAACTACAAGAGTTGGATGGAATATACCATTAAAAGAATATATGAAAAACATAATATTTTTTTGAAATCAAATCAAATATATATCTTTGAATGCATGAAAAACTAAATTTCCATGCATTAGACACAAAGAGTTTCGTTGATACCTTATTTTACATGAAATACCATATTTTAACTAATAATATTATAGTATTAAAATTATTAATTAACAATACTTCTCTAACAATGATACTAGAATGATCGGTATGTATAAGATTCTATAATATTTCAAAATATATATATCTTAATAATATTTATTTGTTATTTATTGAGTAGAAATTATTTATAAGTACAAAAAATGTTTTCATACAATTTAAATGTTCCTACAAGACGGTATATTGATTTCTAGTGAAAATTACATACAATTGATTTAAACCAATTTTATAAAATATATATGAAATATTGAACCACTTTGTTAAAATTATATTTTAAAAAAACCATGTGGTTTGTTTTTGAAATGTTTCCGAGAAATTCCCTTATCAAATAAAAAGTTAAAAATATTGAATTTTAATTGACATTTTTAATTTGACATAAATATATTATAACGTCATATTTTATTTTTAATTTATTGTAATGTCAAAATTGAACAATTATACATAAATTAATATAATTAATGTCATTTTAATCAGTTTTGTTATTAATTTTGTTATAGAAACAATGTATTATAATTATTATGTTCACTTTAGAAACATGATTTAATTCCTTGTTTGTAGTATTGACATTAAAATTATATTTGGAAAATATGGGAATTGAATATAACAATATGGTTTAAATTATTGGAATATGAATAATTTATAATATATATCAAGTTAAACATAAATTTTTACCAATATTATTAGTTAAAATAGTTAATTATTGTCAGAGTGATTAAATTAAAAAGTGTTTATATAATGAAAAAAACAATGAAAATAAGGTGTACAATTGACCAAAATTTATTAAAAGACCAAATTTACTATAATTATACCATATTACTAATTTTATAGATAATTTATAATTATTTTTTTCTGGGAAATATGACTAAATCATTGGTGTAATTCACTCTTTCAAAATATTACAAGTGTTTCACTCAGCCAACATATAAAAGGTCACACACTCTAAAATCCAATACACAACATTAATCAAAATTTTCTCACCCAATTCCATCCAAAATAAAATTACATTATCCATATAGTATTCATAAAACAATTATTTTGGAAATAAATCTATGCTTTTATGGTTGTAGTGAAAACATATGGATGATACTCGTATAAGAAGAAATGATATTCTTAAAAAAATTAATTTATTTCCCTCTCTCACTCCATAAATTCTTAGTATACAATGATAATTTAAAAAAGTTACTAACATTAATATAATAATTTATTTATATTGATGTTAGGACATACAACATTACACACATCTGTAAAATGTGAAAGGAAATCATTGTTCATGTGAACCACAGACTAAATCCTCTTGAACTAATGTCATTTTTCTAATTAATACATTTCAAAAATGGGATTGATGATAGATTTATATTCTATATAAGATATATATGATTATTATTAATATATTATTCTAATTTAATTATTATTTCATAGATAACCTCATGTATTCATTAATGTTGTAATACGATTACGTAGCTCATCTCTAGGGCAGACTATTGGCTTGCAAAGCGACGTGATTAATTCTCAATTTGAATAAAATATTTTTAGGATAGGTTTAATATTAATATTATGTATATTTCACAAAATATTTATACTGAAATGAAAAAATATATATTTTATTATTTTTAATTTTAATTAATTAAATACAATAATAAAATGGAAACATCATTCATGCGTACATACAACCTATCGTCTACATAAATAGTGTATTTTAATTACTATAACCTTATTTTATCGATTACTATAAATAAATATATAAAAAATATATATCATATTTAAATCATGAATTAAATTATATAGATGATTAAATATTTAATGAACTTATAGGAATAAAAAATAAAAAGTTATGTCATACTTGGAAAACAATGAATTTAAAAAGAAAGAAATTAAAATAATGTATTATTGTTAAAATATGTCGATAATATGTTATAATAAATTCATATATTACATAATAAATATTAATAATATTCATTTATTAGTAAATATAATTCTTAAAAACCTTAAACAATATTTTAATGGTCATTCAAACTAAATGAATTATAGGGTGAGTGATTTCGTCTATGTTTCATTTCAATGAGTTATATTGTAATGTTAAGCAACAAATTACATTTATATGGATTATATACATCCCCAAGACTTGTAATATCATGAATAATTATTTTTTTAATAGTATTTAATGTGTAAATTTTAAATTATTTAATCTATATGGATTTTAATTAGAAAAAACTATGTGGTAAAAAAATTACCGCTGAATTCATTTTCATTGGGTCATATCACTTCCCCTTTAACAATAATATTATTAATATTTTGAGTATATTACCTTTTGAATATGTATGTTAGTACTTCCTATTGTTTTATGTGTATTTCAAAATTATAAAAATTTTCTACCCATTTATTAATTATCAATTCAACATCATGATCCTTTTATTGTTCAATTTCATAATTTCAATAAAATCAATTATTTTTATCCATGATTTTCCATTATATAATGATAAATGAACATTTTTAATAAAGACATTAAATATCTTATATGATAGTTAGTCATTATATTTTTCATGTTTTAGTACTATTTCCCACCTTTTGGTATTAATTTATTTTTTGATAAAATGAAACATCAATTTTTCCTTTGGTCGGAATTCCATATTCTTATAGGACAATTTTTTGAAACTATTTTCAAATATGTTTTCATTATCCATATAAAAATAGTTTATTAAGAAACAAATTTCACCCATTTTTAATTTTGAATTTTTTTTAAAGGAATGTGCATATTTATTTATGAGCAAGGAAACATTTTATACTTTTTACTTTGAAAAATTAATAATCATTACAACATCTAAAAATTTACCCACTAAAATGATGAAAATTTCTATGATGACACTAAGAAAGAGAATGATGATTTTTTAAAATAAAATTATTGAATGTTTTATTTTCAATGAACATGATTGTAAAAATATTGTTCAAAATGATGTGGATATTTTCCCCTAAAATGTTTTTAAAGACAGTTTTATGGATTATTTATTAATCCAAAAATATTATTTTACTTATACAAAAATTGGGATATGTTTAATTGATACAATATTTATTGTTCCATTGGATGGTTTATTATAATTTTTAATATCGAATGTATATACATTCACTTCATTGATTAATTTTTTTAGTAAATTATTGAACCTTGAAATTATCACTTTACATTGATCATTTTACATAAATTTCATAGAATTATCCATAATTATTATGATCGAAATGTTTATTACATAAACCATCTATCATTTCTATATATGGTGTTTTAAATTGACATTTATTATATATATTGGAAAATATTTATTAATTGTATTATTTTATTAATAGAGGAATTTTATATTTAACATTGTTTCTAAAGTAAATAGAATAATTGATATAGGGGTATTTTTGGACACATATGACATGATTAGTTCCCATTTATAGATATCCCATCGAAGCAAATGTTGTTCCATGGGGTGAATCAGTTGGATTGCCTTAGTTATATGGGTTCATACTAAGTATTTTTATATATTTTTTTGAATGGAATTAATGTTAAAGGTACCACATTCATGTGAAACATGGAACCTAATAATTAAGCATTCCAATTTTTCATTATTTAGTTGTTACTGTCAAATATATTTTAACTCTTTGAGTATATTTAGTTGAATTTAGTTTTTATTTATTGATTAAATGGAATATGTTTTACGTTATTTACATTTTAATAATGATTATTCCTTATATGTTTTTCAACTAATATTATGTTTCAGGTATTTACCGTGACATAGTACGTATTCACATCCTTATATGTTTATTTATTATATAAAAATTGTGTGAAAATATATTACAATTACATATTGATTTTGCACATTGATTCATTGTTACATCCACTGTTATTTTCAATTACTAATAATTTCATCT
The DNA here is from genome assembly GCA_963277665.1 of Viscum album. Taxonomy (NCBI): domain Eukaryota; kingdom Viridiplantae; phylum Streptophyta; class Magnoliopsida; order Santalales; family Viscaceae; genus Viscum; species Viscum album. Next base: position 1,508,756,648 of record OY728127.1, on the reverse strand, counting down.
AAACCTTATTTTGATTCCATCCAAATCATTCAATGATGTTTACTATGATTTTAATATTTGGATACACTATATGGAATAATTTTATTTTCAAAAACAACTTATTTTGTAGTTTTTGTATTAAAAAGTGGTATGATAATCATGAATCCATGTAATTTACAAGGACAACTGAACTATTTTTTATTTTGGTATGTTATTCCTCATATCATAATAAATGGTATTTTTAGTAGAAAATAGAACATTGAAACTGGGATTTTGGTTTCTATAGTAGGTATTTGATCCCTATTTAGGATAAAACATGGGAACAATGTTATTGAAAACATATATTAGTGAATATAAACCTATTATTTTATATGAGGACATGTATAGAATAACATCATATTTTTTTTGTAACGTATAGATTATATGGTCATTACAAGGAAGGGATCACCAATGAAAATTATGATTTTAAAAATCTAATTTTATTCATTTAAATGTCAATTAATAAGTTATGTTGTTGAATAAAATGTTTTAAATACGTTTAAATAATCTGTTAAAAATAATTGATGTTTTTAAAAAAGTTTATTTTTTATTTAGGTTATTAAATAAATGTTGTGAAAAAATGTATTCCCTATTTTTTATTTCATATAAATACTATGGATGAATCTTTTTGAAATCTGTTATTTAATTACATATTTAAAAGTGAGAAAGAATTAATCTTTCATGTCTTTTAATAAATTATTGTAGTGAACGAGGGAGTAAAATTGAATCATTCTCATCATTTATTTATATAACTTATTTGATTTTTATATCATAAGTAAATATTTCATGTCATTTATATACAAAACCAAATTTAATGATCCTTCATAAAACCTTATTCCATGTAAATTTTACACTTCAACCGATGTGAAATAATTTTTTTCACATTGGTTATTTGGAAAGCAACAAGAAAACCAATAAATTACACCTTTTCAAATATGTTACAAAAAACTTAGGGAAAAAACAAATTTTTTAAAAATAGATATTCTCAACCGCTACTATACATAGTAGAAATAAGAAGAAACATGAACACAAGAATCCAAAAATAGAGATGTGATGGAAAACCCAATTGCGCTTGAAAATTCATATATGTATCTGACACTATATAATACAAAAAACCTAAAAATGAATCAAACCTGTACAATGATTCTCCCACTCTTCTTTAGGTGCTTTAACAATTTTTAACTATAAGGATGAGTGTACTATAAGATATATAATGTATAAATAAATTATTAATTTTTTATGTATGTAGAACAAAACAAATGGGATATTAAGGAAATGATTATAAATAAATCAGACAATATGGAACATCTAAAGAGTTGTAGTTGCAATTATATCTTAGATAAATCATATTACAATGCTTCCACATTATTTTACACATTTTTTATAATGAATTATATATTTAAAATAATTTATTAATTATAAATTAAATTTATTTGTAATATATTGCATATTTATGAATTGTAAATGAAAATACAATTTTTATGTTCTGTATTTAATCTTCACGTTCATCTTGTGTGTGTTCTCTCTATAAAAATATCTTGGAATCTTTTAAAATAATAAGAATAAATTAAATTTAAGTTATTTAAAAAAATATATACCAAAATACACAAACATACCTATTTAATACATTCATAAAATATTCATTCACTTCTCGTTGGATCGAGAATGGGTAGTACATTGTCCACTCTCTTTGAAAAAAACACCCAGCATCCAATGGAAACCAATATATAAGAATATTTAATATTAGTGGTTAGTCTGTAACGTGATATAAAACACAATGTTTGAATATTATTTTATAAAATTAATGATAATAAAACATCCAACACTATATAATTACATCCGTGTGAAATATGTTAGTAAGATAAATTTTTCTTTCTCCATCAATCATTATTTTACCTAATGGTAAAATAAATTTTGGATCCAAAAATCCTTATAAATCTTCCTTTTCAAACACTATACAATTTTTCGAATGAATAATAATACAAGATAAAAATAATTATTAATATTAAATAAATTAATGGAATGGAAAAAAAATTAACCAACATAATAGTATAAATCATCATCATTTAGATGCCCAACTTATCTCTCAAATACAACATGATATTACTTTTCACAACATTCAAATTCTATTATCTCTCCTAAACAACTTCTTAAATTGGAATGTCACTCAATAAGATATTAGAATATATCAAAAATCTATAAAAATTTGTAGAAAATACATTTAAATACATAAAACATTATATATGTTGTTAAATAAACAATAATTATTTTTATTTAATGAATTCCTATAAAAATATATATGACTATATAAACAATACATTGATAAAAAAATTTACTATCCAAATGAAATAAAAGATAATGTATTCAGATGAATCTATATTAATATTTCAAAGAAGTCTAGATGGAAATCTTGGAAGATGGATGATATATTATACAATTGAATTCACCTCATTTATAGAAAATGGAATTATTGATGATCTATATATATTATCTTGTACAGTGACCTTATCATGATCCATATCTATCTAATGATTATTAAATGTATCACCCAAATAAAATATCATCCAATACAAAAAAAATTATTTTGTGGATCATCAATATACAACTCACAATAACCATGATGATATATAATAGTGGTAGTTAGTTTATGATGAAAAGAATTCATGTTTTCATGCTGATATGTATGAGTCGGATAAGTAAGATTGGGATCTGGTGGCCAAGGTAGCAAAGGTGGAAAAGTTGGATTAGTAGTCTAAAACTGCTATTTCTAGTCAACAAACATTGTATGTACATAAGAACTGATCATATAATATATATTCACATGCATATCTTAGACATGAGCTTCCAATGTCTCTATTTTAAAGTAGACACCTTCCATTAAAGAATATTTAAAATAGGGAAACACATTATTAACTCATACACCTACTGAGTTTAATCTTACAAGAACCATGTGTTCAATATTTTTTTAATTGTTGATACTAAAATAACCTACCACCATCAACTATGAAGAAATATTGAGTTCACTTACTGTTAGGATAATTTAGAATAGAAATTTTGAATAATCATTTAATGAGTCATAATATATATAAACAAATTTCATAACCTAAATAAGTAAATAATGTATACATCATGCAATCATATCCTCTATAACCCTTTACTCATTGATAATATATTCTCCATGTTTTCTCATTTGATACCTCTTCCCTTTATCATTCCTTGAATTGTGTAAGTATGGATAACTTCTTCTGACATTGAAGAAGAATCCCTTAGTGAAAAATTTCGACCCTCATTTTCCCTTCTAATAATTTATTCCCAACCTGAAAGAAAGAATGTGGGTATTAATTTTTTATTTCTATCTCCTAATAATATCTCCTCATATGATGTAAATTAATCATTAATAATCCATTACTATGATCACTAATTCTATCGTTTATATAAAAACCTCTAAAAGGTGTCATTACACATAAAAAAATTCATCTCCACTTCATATTTCAAAAAATTTCTTTCTGGTATATTCATTAATAAATGGATATATATGATACATATTGTCATGATATCTATTCTCAAAAGTGAATTTTTTTTTTCTGAGTTATGATTTTAAATCTCAACACATCCTAGTGGAAAATGATTGTCATTTCATCTAGAGTCCTTCATTACATCGAATATCATATGTCATTTCTGTGAATGGATAAATTTAATATAACAATATATATTTCAATTTTGTTAAATAGTACAATACAATATTACCAAAAAATTCTCCAACATGTTAGTTATATTAGATTTTTCAATTCTTGTCTAATTTTTAATAAATATACTAACATTACATGTATCAGGAACTTATATAAATGTCTTGAATTATTATGTATGTGTATCTCTTGGGATATAATTATCATTAATTTCAACTGATATCCTCTTTTATTGACTATGAGAAATAGTTAATTTTGTTAAAATTATGATTCCCCATTTTCACACCCTAGAACAATTCCCCTCCCCCATTGATGTTCTTATCTATCATAAAGAATGATGAGGATACTCATCAATAAAATAATCCATTTTCCCTACCAGAAGGTATCATAGTTGTGATCATCTATAGATGAATTTGGTTTATTAGTAGATGTATCTATCAATATCATAAAAATAATAAAATAAATTAGAGAAAAACAAACAAATAAAACAATTACATTAAAATGAAAAATACAAATGAAAAATAAAAGAAATGATTATTATAAAAAATGTACCTTAAACTAGACATAAAACAATTTAATTCACATTTTGCATAGTTATCCAAAAATCTATCAACATTAATGTGTGATAATAAGAAATAAATTAATATATTAATACCCAAAATAGATTCATATAGGTTTTAATAACTATATTGATATAAAATATCTACCTATTTAAACAAAAAATGAAAATGTAAATCCAATGAAAAAAATTTACTTATAAACTTATCAATGTACAAAAAGATTGTTTTCTTAAATTTAATTAATATTATCCTTATATATGGAAACAAACATGTATTCTATTTGTTCTTCTAAATTATCTATTAATCCTTCTATAAAAGTATTGATCTCCCATAAATCTACATCCTCATAAAGTTTATCTTCGCAAAAATTATATTTTTATTCTTCTAAAACGAATGAGCAATGCATATTAGATTGTTCAATAACATTGATAATTTCTTTTTCATGTGATTCCATTATAAATTTATGATATTATTATTCAAACAAATATATATTGAAAAATTTCATTCAAAATTCATCATGTTTGACATCATTCCTACGAATAAAAAATTTACATTTTAACAATGGAACCTGAAATTTTATGTAATTAAAATCCCATCATTTATCAATGAAAAAATAATATAAACATTATTTAGATATTTGTTTTTTACCCCTTGAATAATGCAATACTTCTATGAACACCAATTCACCACTATTTTAAACAAAACTTCTGTTTTCATAAATTTTTTTGTGAGATGTATAGCCATTAATATCATTCCAGGACCATGTTTACAAAATATAAAAAAATACTTCAAACTAAATATCTATATATTTCATATGAATTTGATCTAGAACATGTTGTCTCTTTAAACAATGGAAAAAATGTTTTTTTTTTCATTCAAAATCCATGTATCAATAATTTTTGTATAACATTATTTCGACCCATCGGTATGAAATGTAATATATGTCTGATCATCATCTATATTATTCAATATCTATAAATTTACCTTTTTATGTATAAACATGTCCATTATTTATATTTTTTGTAATGAATCCAATTTCCCCAATTATTGAATCTTTTATCCCATGGTATTGGTGAAATGACATTCTTTAATACAAAAAAATAGTTTCGAAATCTATGATACCCATTCAGAAATATACTTATCCACAATGGAAAATTTAGGATGATATGGATTCTTAACAAAACAATTTAATATTATCTTATAACATTCCAAATGATACATCAAACCATGATATAAAATTAGTAAAATCATTTTTTTCACACCCAATGAACAATTAAATGAACCATGATATCAAATAAGGATGGAGGAAAATACATTTCCAATTGAATATTTTTATAAACTACTTCGTTCACTCTATTTTTTAAAGATATCAGATCAGTCACCTAATATTAAAATTTAATTATAAAATTAATAATCCTTAGTGATAATCATTATGACATGCATTAGAAATATTCCATGATATGGACCTTGTATGAGTTATTTCATCATGATATGAGAATAATTAGGCTTCATTCCAGTAAAAGTAAAATAAATTAATAAAACATAAATTATTTTCATTTGAAGAATAACCCTACAACATGTTTATATCCTAAAAACATTGAAGGAAAATAATTTTAACCCTCGTGGATAGTGTATAATTATATGGGGGATGAAATATCTACCTTCCATCTGGAGTGGGAGCTAACTCTAAATATATTAACATGAATATTAGGTCAAATCATTCGATCATCACATCATTAGTATTTCTATTAATATCTAACAATGATCCACTAAAGCTATCAAAAATATTATTTTACATGTAGACAAAATCAATTTAATGTGTAACCTCATGATATATCAAATATTGTTGCTAAAAAATATTTATTGGTACATAAAAATATTCTAATTGTTATAATATATTTTCACCTTTCAGAATGTAATATGAATGATTAGTACACTATCAAACTACAAATCAGTGTATAAATGATTTGGAACACTAAAAATTCTAGCGAGTAATTGAATGGATTTTTTAATCTAATAAAATATTTATCTATACGAAAAAAAACTATTGATGAATCATCTATAATACTTTTCTCCCATGATGGGGTTGATAATATGATGTCTATTGTTCAAAAATTGGACAAGCCTTATGAAACATTACATTGTATCCTGCAAAACTACCACATGCTAGAAATCAAATTATAGTGTTCATAATCATCACATGCATATGAATATTTTCAACAATAAATAAGCAATAAAACATAACAACTTCCACCTATAAAGGTATCAAATCATCAATTAATGGTGACACAAAAACATATATATCATTTCTAGGTTGTTTTGTTCTAGATATCATTACACCCAACATGACATTTTTTCACATCTACAAATATCCATAAGATTTGTTTTAAATTTTCATTAAACTATTTAATTAATTATATATGATACTAAACCATCAATATGGATTCATTCCATCTCTTTGCAGTCCAAGTTCAATATTTCCAACATCATATCCCAATGTAGAAAACTGGTGATAATTTTTTACCAAATGTGGACAATCAAATATATTCCATAATTTTCAATCAAATCTATTATCATATTCATTTCATCTTATCAATTTTTTGTCCTATGAATTTAAAAATAAACTATTGAAATGATGAATTATATGAAGATAACAGAATTCCATAACCGGAGTCACTATTACAACTAAATTCTCTTGTGATTTTTCTTTCAATTTATTTGTTAACATCCCACATTTTGGACTCTCTAAAACCAATTTTTACTGTTTCCTATATAACACACAGTCAATTGGGTAGAAATTTATTTTCATATGACCCAATACAATTCATTATCATATTTTCAGATCCATAAAATATGATTCTATATGAACATTGTCTTTATGAATAATTTTATTCAATAATTTTAGCTTCTATGTATAACCCATGCCACTCCATCGATGTTTCACCTACAGGTTAAAAAATCTTCACACCATCGATAAAAACATATATTTAATACAACATTGATACAATGGTTTTCCAACATCACTATAAAATACACACTTGTCAATTGTTTCTTAATTTACTATACTTCAATATCCTAAAACATTTCATCATGTTGATCATATTTTTCACCATGAAAATCTTAGTTATAAATATATCTGATATTCTATCATGTTTCACTCTACCAAATCCAATGGTTTTACATCGCATTAAAACCTTGAAAAATTAAATGATCATTGATATCAATTTTTTCCTCATCCAAAAAATTTAATCATTACATATGTGAAAAAAAACTGGTCGTTTCAAGGAATTTATTGTTTATCAAATTCCAAAAAACCAATGAACATTTCACCATATTCATCATTATTTTTTGGTTCATTAATCCATCATAGATTCATTATTCTGACAACATGTATAAAAAATAAATATAAAAACCAAGGGATTAATTTATAAAATATTCAGATTATAAACTATATCAAAAAATATAGATAACCAATAATGGAATCATATTATGTAATATAGAAAATTTTGATTAAAAACTTTATTCATGCGGATGGAATGACTAAATAGGTTTGATTAATTTTTTAAAAAAATTACAATAAATGAATATAACCATATGAAATTATTAAAAAATATTTAAAATTCCATCCATAAAAATATCCATAAAAAATATACAGAATGAAATAATTTATTTCACAGTTTATTATTTATTAAAATATAAAAATAATTCTTTTTTTAATTAAAAATATATAAAATTTATAAATTGAGTTATAGTTTAAATAAATTAAAAAAACATACTTTATGGGACTTCATATTCTACATAGTATTTCATAAATGGGTACATGGTTAGTCAAAAATATAAAAAGTACACCCATGTCACATTCCAACCTGTTTTAATGAACCAATGTACAAATGAAACACAATATCATGTATAAAAACACCACCTAATGATGATCATTGTCTAAAAATTAAAATATGGGTCAAATTAATAAAATCACACTTACTTCAATAAAAGGAATTAAATCTACCACTAAATTTTTTAACCTATATTGACTCACCCCTTAATAAACTCCACACAATAAGTATTATCATCAATAAGATTCATCAATGATGATACCCTTACTCCTAACCAAACATTAGAAAAGGAATTAACTACTAATTACGTATTTCACACACATAATAAATCCATGACATCCACAATTGATCCATATCAACTTGTTTTTACCAAAAATGCCCATTATATTCAACAACACACAAATTCCATCCCTTAAACAAAAAATCAATTAAAAACCCATAGAATGATGTGAAATTATATAAAAAATATTTTTTGGACTCTCTCATACACGAACATTATTAGAAAAGAATTCTACCAACTGTGATATTAGAACCATATTCATTTTAATCCAAACTCATTGAACATATTAAAAACGAAAAATATATTTAACGAAAACAACTAAGTAATACTAGAATGAAAATTATTAATCATTTTTTATTATTTTAAAAAAATACTAAAACATTCAGGAGAGAAAGATAGATAAGATCATATCTAGAATAGAATACACCAAAATGATGATTTCAAAATCTGAGAGTGTATAAAGATAGTAATAGGGAATGATGAAAATTTGATCAAATAATCATCAATTACAGATTCCAAACCAATGAATTTATAAAAAGGTCAAAATGAAAATGTTTGAGGCTTACCAAGGATCTATCTTCTTTGTGATAAATTATGCTATAATAACCTATTGGAATATTATGATCATAAATCCAGATATGACAACGAGATCAACGAAATGAGTGATTTGGGGGTTGGGTGATTGAGAAGCCAAAACTATATCAGGATAATGGATGATCATGAATTAAACCGTTTATTGATTAAGAAAATTTTATGTTATATAGTATGTTGGTTATAATATAATGGATTAAAATTTATTCTTTTTCACATTAGTTATAGTATAAAAAATATCAGAATTCTCTCTTTCACATCAGTAAATTTTAAGAACTATTTTGAATTAGTGGAGAGTATTATTTGTCCACATCATCTATTATACAACTGATATGAAAAATGGGTTTCCACTTCTTTTAAGGCATTAATTTTGTAGAAAATAAATATTAATAGATTTTCCTATTGATTCAATGAGCCGACATAACAATTGTGATGTTATAAATATTTTATCTATTTTTTGCCTATAATTGATACTACAATTGAACGCCGTTATAAAATAAAAGTACCTAGATATAAAAACTCAAAAATGGTTGGTGGGGAATGATTGGGACATTACCAATTACATAATAATGGGAAAAAAAGTGCACCTAGTTTGACATACCGAAGAGGTATTGTTATGTTAATGAAATTTTCATTACAAACCATTATTAGGGATTTGAATTGATGATGAAAATGAATGATATATATTAATCCAAAGTTTTCATAGATTGAAAATAATTTGTCATCATTCTGAAATACGTGAAATGAATATTTATTTTTACCACTATTATTATTTCTTCTCATAATATCATTTCTATTTTTAGTTAATGGTTGGAACCCTATATGTTTAAGTTAACATTAAACCTAAAGGATAACAATTTGATAGTGAGAAACAAAATGGGATATTTATTTTAGTGAATGATATCATGTTTATTATTAATTTATTTTCCTATAATTTTATTAACAATATATTCATTAACCAACTCTTAAAATATCCATAGTGGGTAAATATGTAGTTATCTAAGAGCTTAAGGGATGGAGACCATACGGAAAATAATATATATTTACATCACGTATACAATTTTAATTGGGAAACCTAATAATGTATAACAATTTTAAGGGAAGAAATAATTATATACTAAAAATAAAGGAATAAATAAAATAATTAATGGGAAAAAATAATGAGTAGGATCGATGGAAATATGTATCATCATGGGTATCCATTTATAGTTCTTTGACATAAATATGGGGAAGATGAGAATTATTTGTTTCAATGACTTCATAATAAGGTTATCATCTAGATCTTGTAAGTAACTATGTGGAAATAAATGGTAAAGTATTTATGTACTATTATTTATAATTAAATTTTTGATGCATTTTAACAATGTTATTTTGGTTTCCCAAATCACGAAATAATTATATATTATGTTAAACATTTTATGAGTTTTTTTTATTAAAATAAGAGTTAGAGATTACATCATGGGTTATGATTTTCTGATTGATCATATGTTAGAATTATTATACACGACATTTGATGCCCTATTTTTTAGTAATGTAATAAGTGTATGGATATTATGAAGGAAATTTATGGAACAAATAATTATTAGTTGAAAAACTTTTGTTGAAAACATTTTTAAAAATTGTATTAAATGATTCAAATTATTTCAAGGATGTCTAACATATTTTTCAGTATATTATAATAATTATATTAAAATTTTATAAAAAGGGAAGCCCACATATAGGGTGAGAAATAATCGCATCTATAATGGAAGTGGTTCTTAAACCCATGACCGTAGGAATATTTGGGTTTTATGCCTACTACTACCATACATGATTTCAACATTAATGTTTAATTTATTTAATATAAAAAATTAAAAAAGATAATATTAATTATTAACCAATTGTGTTAATTTTTTTATTTAATGATTAATTTTTTATATAGGATAACCAATGAAAACAATACAGGTTTTGAAAATTAATTAGTGATAGATTCATATACTTTGTTAATGAATAATTCCATTTGTTATATGTTACTTTTATTTCTTTAGGAATAAAATATTATTTTATAGATATTAATTTCTTGGATTATGTTTTCAAAGCACATCTAATGGATGAATTCATTTTTATGAATTAGAATCATATCATGTATTTATATTTCATTTTATTCATAGATATTAAAATAATTCCTCACTAATAGAAAAATGATTTGGAAATAAAATTTTACAGTATTAAGATCATTTATAATGATATAAATCTAATTTTCAAACTTATTAGATTTATGTATTTGAACCCTTAAATAATCCATTTATAATTCAATTTCATTTGATAAATGACCTCAATATATATCTACTATTATTTAAAATTATCATCTGTGTAAATTTCTTCTCATTCCACTAATGTTATTTTATGTAGAAATCGAGTTGTATTTTTTTCTGTTTTACAGTTGAACTTACCATTATCTTTTAATAAGATGATATTTTTTTAATCTTTCTACAATGTGAGATTTCAAATAATTTTATTTATAAATGTTTAAAATTTGATTAATGAGTTATATTTCAAATTTTTGGACACAATTTATTTAAGGTGGGAATAATTGTAGTCCCTTAAATTTTTATATATGAAAATCAAATTCAATAGAATTTTTAAAATGAAAAAACAAGTGTAAAATTTTATATAACATCCATATAGTAGATGATATTTTTACTATTTTTAATAAATTACATATATTATATAGTATTAAAAAAAATACTATGTTATATTTCAAAACACATGACATAGATTAAATTTCATATCTTGGAATACACACAAGATCTAATTTTACTAAACAAAAATATACTATTAGTAATATTATTTTACGAGATATTTTTCACCTAAACATTTTAATGGAGGGTACTAATTGAGTTAACTAAATAATTAAAATTTACATTGTGCAGAAATTTATTACATATCTAGATATATAAAATAATTAAAAATAAATAAAACAGTTTTTAGAAAGACTGTATTTTCCTAAAATACAGTTAACTCGTTCTTCGATGAAATAATTTAAAAATAATCTTCACCAATATTGAAAATTTTAATGGAAAATTATTCTTTATTACTTAAATATAACTATTAATATTAACATATGTTTTTTAATATTTTTTGATGATGTTTCATTTTATTTATGAATAGTGAAAATAGATGATTTCAACTGAATAGGACATTTTATTCTATGTTATTAATAATGATAAAATATATATAATTAATTTTTTAATATAAAAATAGTACTATTATTATTCTATTCATAAAATTTATTTATAGTTTTCACATTAATAGTGAATTTTGAAATAACAACGTTGTAATATTATGAACATTTCTCCTATAATAACTTTATTTCTCACCACATCTCCAGGAATAAATTAAAAATTTATTATTACATGCCTCTATATTGTATAGGAAAATGTTCTACATACATTAAATATGTATAATGTATAATTTCTAACAAGTTAAACATATTATTTTACCGAAATTATTACTTAAAATGCATAATGATGTTCAATGTGATTATGATGAGAATGATTTTACAGAATGGTTAATTATAGAAAATAAATTGTAAAAAAGTACCAAAACCTATGATTTATCATTTTCATGGACATATATATAACTTATCAATTCTACTATTGAAAAATTCGAATTATTAATCCCTTTTAGATTATATAATTATGTATGGAATTCACTATTTTAATACATTACAAGTGTGACACTATTCCCACTTATAAAAGGCCACCCCATATCTCCTCTACTTCCCAAAATCAAACAAATTTTTATTGGCGATGACCAACCCCAATCACATGTAAACACTCCTAACATAATCGAATATGCCATATTTTGGACATAAATATATCCTTTTAATGTTTTAGTGAAAAACTATTGAGGCAAACTGAAGAAATGGAATGGTTATTTTAAAAGAATATTTAATTTTTTTCCTTAACAACATCATTCAGTTTCTATTATAGAATTATTATAAAATATAATTACAATATTCAATATATTAAGATTTTTTTGTTTCAATTTTAGTAAATATAACTTCATAAACGTCTATTTACTGGATTAGTAAATCATCTTTCAGGTGTTCAACGCACTGTTACCCCACAAATCGATGTCGTTCTTTTTTTACATTACCACCTTTCATTATTGGGAATAATGATTAAGTTACAATTTAAATAACATAAATAAGATTTTTATGATTTTTTTGGATTCTTGAATAAAAATATTACACATATCATAATGCATTCCATTTTTTGGAATATGACCACGTCGCAATGTGTGGGCGGCAGACTATCACCTCACGAACTGATGTTATTCATCCATGGATTTTTTGTATTTTTTTAAGGATTGGTTTAATAAAAATACATGAAATATGTGACATATAATTTTTATTATAGTGAATATGTATATTTATAATTCAATTTTTTCTTTTTATTAATACATTAAAATTGATGTTGTATTCTTATAAACACACGACCTTTAATATATAAGACTGATGTATTTCATTTACTCTAACAAAAATTTTAAGGTAAATAAAAATAAATATAGACAAAAAAAATTATATATTTAAAACTGAGTTAAAATTTTTCTGATTATGAAATAATTATTTAACTAATAGGAAGAATAAATAACAGGTCCTATCATACGTGAAAATTAATGAAATTAACACCTCAAACAATAAAAAAGAAAGACTAATTAAAAATATAATATAAGCTATTATAAGTTTGAAATATATTATATTATTATAATTAATTGTATTCTGTTACAATTTATAACATGATTATAACTATTACACATGAGTTTGAAGGGACATACAACAAATGGATGTGTAAAGTAATTGGTTTGGCCTTAATTTCTTATCATTAAGTCATATATTACTACTATTCTCTAAGATAATTTAATATGGAGTATGTAATGATCCATGAAATTTAATTTCATTTATAATTCATTAATGATGTTATTTTATGTTTCAATTATAATTATATCATCTAGTGGAATTTTATCTAAATTTTACCATGTGGTACACAATTTCAAAACTGAATTCTCTTTCATCACATTATATTACTTTCCCATTGACGTTAATATGATAGGATTATGTGTATAATGAATTTTGAATATCAATTATTTTAGTTCTCGTCATTTTTTTCATTTATTGTGGATACACAAAATTGAATCCTCTATTAATTATGAATTCAATGTTATGATGAGTTTCTTGTATTATTTCATAATCCCATACTAATGGAGATTAATTATACGTAAATTTGTATTGAAGTATATTTTATGAATTGTGATTAATAAAAAATTTAATCACATTTTAATATATTTATTCAAGATTTATTTCATGTGTATGTATAATTTTTTTACTCTTTGGTACTAAAAATGTTTTAGAAAATTTATTCATAAACTTCCACTTCATTTGACATTTTGGTTGAAAATAGTTTTCTTAAAAAACCATGATTTCTAAAAATGATTTAAAAAATTTTATCAATAAATTTTTTAAAAGGATTAACTAATAGAAAATTATATCCATTTTTTATTTAAAAAAATCAAGGGAATATTTATGTCACTTTAGGAATAAGGAATTCTTATTGCCTTCTTACCATGAAAATGGAATAATAATAAAAATATAAGGATTATCCTTCCGAATTTAGTTTATTTCAATTATGAGAGAGTTATTTGAAAACGTTTTTCAAAATGAAATTGATATTTTCGATAAGAACAGTTTAAAAAAATATTTATGGTATATCTGTTAATAACAAATAAAAAATGTTATTTTACATCTACTCCAATTGGGATTGGTTTTATTTATAAAATCATTATAATTACACTAGATTTTTTATAATCATTTAGAATATGGAATGTATAGACTATATCTTCCAGGATTCATTATTTTGTAAACAATAACATTCCATTGAAAGGATCACATTAGTATGTCCATCAAAAGGTATATTTCACAAAAATATCGATATTTATTTTCAAGGATATGATTATTTAATTAACTATTTTTCATTTATTTTTACAATTTATTAAATTGAATTTTATTTGATTTATAGGAAAATATTTATAAATTAAAAATTTTCACTCAAACGGATATTTTAGATGGAACATAATATATGAATTAACCCGATAATTCGATATATGATGAATTTTTGGAAATGTAAAACATAGGTGGGTCCTAGTTATTGATATTCGCCAATGCATCTATAGTCTCATGTGATGAATTGGTTTGTTGGACTTATATAAGTGGGTTTTTACCCATTATGTTTAAACTATATGTTGATTGATCTTGACAGTTAAGATACCATATATCTTGGAAAAATAGAATCCAATAATTTATCATTTTCTTTTTTCTATATTAGTTTATTATTATCTCACCTATTTTTAATATGACATTACTTGAAGATGTAATAAATTCTTAGTTACTAAATAATTGGAATCTATTTTCTGTTATTTAACATTAAATATTGTTTAAGTATCATACTATTATTTAAAGGGAATGATATTTCTTCTATTTACATTTACATATTATCTATTCACATTCTTTCAAATATATGGATTATATTTTATGTTTGATTAATTATTATAACTATATATATTGATTATTATAAATGATTCAAAGTTTCATACCATGTTCTAAAAACATAATGATAATTTGGGTGGGATTTTTTTTTACAATTATAATATACTCTTTGTAGTTTAATATGATTAATATGAATTGATAATCTAGATAGAAAATAGATTTTATCAAAATAAAATTATGAGGTATTTTTTGAATTCAAATTTAATTTGAGGCACATGTTTGTAACTAGTTTACAAAGGCTACAAAAATATTCACTATTTTTTTACGTTATTCCTTCTATATTTTTTCCAATGTAATAGTAAAAGAACCATGAATTGGGCTACTAGTGTCTGGGTCACCACATCAGAAATTTTTTATTTATTATTTCCTAGAAAAAAATATCAGAGTGATGTTTCAAGAAAAATTAACACTCATAATATATCCCATTATCTTCAGTATTTCATTATTTTGTCTCATTTATTGTTGGTTTTTTCTATTAGCTGGAGATATGGATTGAGGTAATTTCATAGTTCATGTTGACTTGTTTAATGTAATAGAACATGGTTTCTATTGGATGTAGATAATATATTTTCCCACCTAGAATGGCTAGGATGTTCTAAGGATTGGAATAAATCCTGATAATATGGATAATGTAGAATGTTAATGATTGGGTTCATTGAAACCACAACTGATTTTGTTTTCATTATCAACGATTGATTCCATCAACATCAGATTCTAGAAGACAATCATTGAGAGAATATATACCTTGAATTGTAATTTATTAAATTATTAATACATTGAATACATATTTCATTAGGCAGAGGTTGTGCAGTATTAGGATTCTGGATAGAAAATTAGTGAAGGAACATTTTCATGAGTTGAACAAGATCTATATCTATATTAATTATTTAAAATTATTTTTAAGGATAATATATAGGTTACTAAATAATAGTTATCACAAATATATATCTAGGTGGTTAGGGAGTAATATGTTAATAATTCATGTACAAAATGTGAAATAATTATAGAGTAGTTTAGGAACATAATCATGAATGATTATCTAAAATTAATTGATGTTCAAGAATGTAATGATAATTCCTTTAATGATGATGTTAGAGAAAATTCAAAAAATATAATATAAGTTATTTGAATGTGGAATATATTTATAGAGATAGAATTAGAGTTATGTATAATATACCTCATCCAATGAAAAATAATAGCGGATTTTAATGGAATATGAAGAATGACTATAAAAATCACTTGGTTTTAACAAGAATGGAATATTCTTGAATTTCATGGACAATTAATTTAGAGGAAGGGAATGGAATCATGGTATAAAATAATAATTTTAGAGTGGAATAATCAGTAGTCGATACGAGGATATAATTTTATTCCATGTTAATATAAGGGGTTAGGGTGAATTATATACCTAAAATATTTTTTAGATATCCCCTGGTGGATGAAGATTCTTTTTATATTGTTTGAATATGATATTTTAATATTCAGAATCCTAATTATATTTTTCTTAATGTTGTTGATGGTTTATCCCTAACAATGTTTTTAGAGAAAACATATTTTTCATATAAACTTGAATGACGAATCAAATAGATTATGATTTTACAAAATATAATGGACTATTACATTTAGTCACACATTGGTGGAAATAAGAGTAATGAATGATAAATTTTATTTTTTCCTAAGGTCATAGGGTTCCGTTATAGTATGTATGATTACATCAGAATGTATGGAGTTTTAGAACTGTCAACATGGTCATTTCAGTGAGATGAATAATAATGTTCTAGTTACAAAGGTGTTTAATGAATGTTTATTTTTTTGAAATTGAAATTTTTGATGGCTATAAAATATTTCATGGTGTGAAATTCCCATTTAAATTTAATAAAATGAATCTTCAGAGATATAAATCCTAACATGTAAAAAATAATATAGCAGGACTAACTATTTTTTAATCACATAGAAAACCCATATAAATTTTCATGGTTATTAACGATAAAATAATAAAAGTCATGGTTTAATTATTTATATATTTTCATTATTATTCAATAAAAATAAATTCGGATAAAAGAATATCAACCAAATTTTAATATACAATTGTAAAATTATATACATTATAATAGAGGAAGTGAAATCAAGAATAATATTCAACGTAAATTAATAAAATATAGAAAACATTACCTATAACACTTAAAAATAACGGTTCACATGGATGGATGAATTGAATGTTTAATCTAATTTATTAAATCATGAGGTTTTACTATTGAATAGAAAATAATGATGACTGAAATATATAGTTTTGGAAACCTGGATAGTTAATGAAGTTTTTTTAGATCCAACAGAGAATGAGATTTCAATGTTGTTGTTGTCAGTTAAACTAGTGAAAACTATACAGTTGTATTTTTTATATTCAATTATATTTAAATAGTTTTTATATAAAGAGTTATAAGATCAATGATTATTCCATGGTATGATATATATTGTAAATGGAGATCCAAAAAATTTATTTCTGTCTTTCGAATAATGGAAAATACAATTTTTTTAGAGTGAGGATCATTATACCCATTGGGAGGTTGTTGTTAGAAAACTAGAAAAAAGGGGAGTCTGATATTGAGAAAAATGAAAAAAGGTTACATTTCAGTTGATTTAGAAAAGGGGATAGTGTACCTATATTCCTATAGGATACATTGTAATGATCAAAATAATTAGAATTTATAATTATAAAAGAATTTAGAATATGAAAATATTTTCATCAAAATTATATATATATTATAATTTGTTAAATGATATTTTAAAAATGAATCATCAAAAATAACATTAACAATGTGCCATTCAGGTTTTATATCTCTATGTCAATTATATGGAATTAGGGATATTATAGGTGGTGTTGAAATGATATTTTTCATGAAAATTACATATTCTACCAATGGAAACATAAGGTATGAGTATCCAAGGATAAAAAATTTCCATTAACATTCATTCATAGTGAACAATTTCACTGTAATTTTATTGTCTTAAAGTGTTCTTCCAGAGATAGATAAAATTTATGGATGCCTGAATTAGGATGTAGTTTGTTGGAGTAATTGTGTTCATGAAATGAGTTTCAAGAAAATTTTATGGGATATTCTCCGATGTTATAAAAAATGAGGTGATGCATGAATCGCCGAGGATAATCCTTCGAGGATATATAAATATTCTTTAATATTAATATATTATGTTAGGAATGTTATTATGATGATTTATCAAGAATATCATGTAACTTATTTCCTCTAATTCGACCATTAATATACCTGTTGCACTAGAGAATAATGAACAATGAAGGATCATTGTCATAAAAATTGAATATATCATAGGGTACCACTTTTTTGATATTATAAGATATACATGTAGTTGTTCATGATGATGTTGTTTCTCTTTAGTGGATGAAATAAAATTTAAATGATTCATTATTTTTCATTTATATAAATATATATATATATATTCTATTTCAAAATAATGTTGTTTAAGGTATTACATTATTATATGGGTTTCTTCTATTATATGTTGCATTAATCCACTCCTCATGACCCTTCAGTCATATAAAAATTACACTCAATGCTATTGAACTATTGATTATATTTTACAATATTATAAAAAACAAATCAGGTTTCATGTCAATAGAGTTGTTTTGAAATAGGACCTATTATTTCATTTTATATATAAGTATCACCTTTTATATTATTGGATATTTGTGTCCCTAAACTTTTTTAAATTCATACATTATTTATAGTTCCATGCATCTGACTCCAGTGAAATGAAAATTTTTTCTTCTATATTTCATAAAAAATGGTGAATCATATCATTAAAAAATTATAATGCATACTGTTAAATGTGACTACAATGAACCATGGATATATCATTATATATGACACATTTATCAATCAAAATGATATATCAGTAGTAAAAAAACTGGTGAATGATATCGTATTCAATTATAAAGTTAAAAATCATAGAGTATTATTGATACCTTATTCAGACATTAGAAAACTAGTCATACTCTATGACATACTCTAAATCATATAATATTATAGATGGATGGTAACATTAGTTTTTTATCTTCAATTATATATTTATTAGATTATTTAATATTTTAATATGACAATTTGAAACTATTTTTTATGATACTTATGATTATTATGTGTTTTATAAATTAATTTACTGTAATCATAATTAATTAATTAGGAAATCATTATGAAAAATCAATTAATAAATATTCCATAAAAATTAAATATTATTATTAAATAAAATTTATAATTATCCTATGGTCTGAACTACAATATTATTAAATACATTATTTATTTATTTATTAGAAGATATAAATATTGAGTTGTTTATAATTTTAAAATTGGTAATTATATATAGTTTCATATTAATGATAACTATGAAATTATCATAATGATTACTATAATTTTTTTTATACTAATAGAAACTTATTTAAAATTCAATAAACCTTATAGGAATGATTTCATGATTTATTTGACCATAGTTTAAATATTAATTAATTATGTGATAGTATAGTTTATTTAAATAGATTATAATAAATATTCAATTTTAATTTTTTATAATTTATTAAAACATTATTTATATTAATATAATATGGAATATAATGAATAAAATTGAAAGTTATTATTACTAATATAAATTATTTATTTCTAAAATTATTGAGAGTATAGAATAAAAAAATACTCTATTATAAAAAATATTGTTATTCACTATACTGTGGAATTTTTCATATGTTTTTATCTGATGCTTATAATGTTGAGGTATTAACTTACATAAATTTTATTCCCTTAGGATATTTATAATTATTAATTAATTATAAAATGTATTTTGGTATAATTATTATGTTAGAAGATAAAAAATATTTCTAAAATTGTAATTTCAAACATTACAAGTCATATACATTACACTATGATTCATTTTTTTTAAACATGAATTTAGTTAACAGTTGATGTTTTTTGACATAATATAGTTTTGGAATGAATTTTATACATATAGTTGATTAAATTATTAATAATTGTATTATCAATAGGGTAATGTATTTCTATGTAAAGTAATATTCAGTTTGATTTCCCATTAGCATTGGAAAATTTGCATTGTTATTTAAAACATTGTATAGGTTACCAATTTCTATGGTTATAATATTGTGGATATTATCAATCATATATAATAAAAAATCATTATATAATGAGTTTAATTAAATTATGAATTTTATGTATTTGTATTTTTTTTAATATGTTGTACTTCTGGTATTGAGTGAGTAACAGAAATAGTGGGATATTTATGGAGTCACAAATCAATATTTATTGAAAAAAAAAATGATTTAATAAATAGAATTGGATTTCAAAACAAAATAATTATAAAAATTACTAAATAATGGAAAACATATCTGATGAAATCGTAGGATTAAATACACCTCCATAAAATATGTGTCTGATTCTATCAAATGGGAAATTTTTCCGAAATTGATCATTCTACTAGGAATGGTCTTCTTTATGTATGAAATATGAATTATCATATTTAATTAATGAAATATGGTTCCTAATTTGATGAACTTTTGTAAGTTGTTCCATAGTGGTGTTCCCTATGATTTCCTTGTGTTATGCTATTAGACAATTTTTCGTTTGCCTATATTTAATATCAAATCTCTTTGGGTAAGGGTAGTGGAGGAAAACTATTTTATATATCCCAATATGTATTAGTAAAGTTGTCATATTATTAACAATACATTCATCAAGTATAAAATTCTTCGGGAGAATCCCAACATAAAAAGAAATATTATAAGGAGAATCCCATATCAGACTCATCTAATAGAGAAATATAGAACATAGAGTACTCATAGAAATGATGTATTAAAAAAGTTTTATCATTTATGTTTTATAAAAAATAGTAAATTTCATTTTTATGTTATTAAGAAACAAGGGTATAATATGGTAAAAAAATTTTTTTTCATAATTACATCATTAGCATCGTCATCATCACAGCTTCATTGGATATTTATCCTTAGAAAGTATTTTACAAATGAAAGACACTCCTTTTACAAATAATATATGATTTTTCTGTAGGTTATGAAAGTATGAATATGTTAAAGAATCGAATTCCTTTTTAAAAATGTGATAAATATGTATGGTATGTTATTCAAGATATATATAATGAATAAATTGATTCACCTAGGGTTTCAATGGAATTTGGTTAAATATTGATGTTGTTTTGTTTATAACTACACATACATAATTTATGATTAAGAATTGTTTTGAATTGTTTTTAATTATATTGTTCATAAATATTGATTCAGATTATCATATAATATTGATCTCAATAATTTAATTATTACTTAAATATTATTTAATTTAGGAAAAAAATTACATCATTTACTAAATTTTTTAGCGTTGAGGAACGGGGGATTTGATTTCAAGGTTATGGTTCATTGTACAGAGTGTAAATGGGTAATAATTTAAAACATTAAAAATAATATTACATTGAGATTAAAATAATAGATTAATCAATAATTCAATCAATATAAATGAAATTTTACTATAAAATTAATAATATAAATGATTTGGTTTAATTAAATTTTTTTCTATTACAAACGATCATTATGAATCCCTATATAGATTCCATGTTAGGTATCGATGAAATAGGAATGAATTATTTTTCAATTGAATGATACAAGTTTATAAATAAATAATATACAGTTTCGGTCTATACATATGAGTAATAAAAGGAATAATTGAAAACTTTTATAGTTTCCTTTTAAATTATTATGAAAACAAATTATACATCAAGGATTTTATTGTAATCTAATTTATATTCCATAGAGGATTATATGTGAAGTATAAATATCATCATCCAAATATACATATATATTTTATGATAATTAATTCGTTATCATATAGTTATTATGACTATAATCAGATGATTAGTTGTATTAACATGTTTATTGATTCAACAATTTCTTTATATTGTTAAAAATTATTCAGAAATTTAATTTTAATATCTAGTTTAAATTGATCACTAATATATTAATAAAAATATTATGGCTTATGTTCCCAACACTAATTAGTGGAAAATATTATTTGATAGTCTAATAGTCATAGATAATGTTATTAACAATGATAATTTAGTTTTTGATTCAGAATTTTAAAATTACTTTTATCTTTTCTAGTTAAAATTGAATTTATATTACATACTATAACAATTTTTGTTTTTTTGAATCATATCAGGATGTTTCAAGAAAAATATTATGACTATGAGTCTTATGGGATAATTATATTAATAATATAAGTTCATAGTTAAAATAATGTATTTAAAAAATTAATATAATTCTATTTTCATATCCTGAAGAGTTTTGGATATTTTATAGAAAATGAAAACGAATAGGATAACAATCAGTTACAATAACAATGATTATATCAATTTCAAATTTTGTTATTCTGAATAAATTGAATGTAACATTATTAAAAAATTTTTTTCGGTGTTCTTGTAAAAAATATTGTAAATAGTTACCTTATTTCAAGGATGATTTTTAAGGGAATTTTGGTATAAGGATTGTGACGTTAATCATAAAATTAGTTCACTATAGATTATGAAAAATAGCCATAATTGCACATGATGTTAGGTGGTCATGTTGTTTTATTTGGATCGAGGAATTTAATATTATGAATACAATTCAAAATCTGACCCTTATTAAATTTTGGTTCATTATATATTGTTGTAAAATAATGATTAGTGGTTGTGGATTTTCAAATGGTCAAAAATGGATCATAACCCCAAAAAAACATTCAGTGATAAAAAAATTTATATAAAGTCAATCTCTTCAATAGCCTGCTATACATGCATCATTGGGCCTCAGTTTTAGTAAGTGAATATAATATTTTAATTAAATTATAGTAAAATTATATTTAATATTTCATGGCAGAAACATCTTATTTTAAAGTATGATATGCATTTTTAACTTATACGGTTAAATATATAACGAGAATTAATTTTTAAAATATTTTATTACAAAAAATTGCTTATGAATATTCCAAAATGTAGTATTGAATTGTTCTTTATGTTATTTAAAATAATATAATAGAATATTTTCAATTATATATTATTTAACCAAAAAATTAAAATCAATAAATTTATGTTCATAGAATGGTAAAAACATTTATTTTCCATAAAAATGGTTTTTATCAAAAAAATATTATTTTATAAATTCCAAATTTATATCCTGTTTAATTAAATAAAATATTATTTAAATAGGTTTATTTGAATTAAATAAATTGATTAAATATCAAATTATCTGATTTTTAGTCTATATAATAACTATTAATATCCATCTAGTTAATATAATATCAAATAATGATTGAAATATTTTTTTCATGATAATTGATTTTTGACACATTATCCGAGATTATTTTACATATTGCTTTTATACCTTCGTGATTGGAATTATAAAAAATTGATTCAATATTTTTAATCATAATAATTAATATTTGGTGAAATATTAAAATTAATATTTTTTAATGTGTATTAAAAATAGTTGGAAAATAATTAATCGGAATGAGGTTAAAACCATGATTTTCACATTACATGTCCTTATATTCATATAAATTCTACAGATACATAAATTTTAAATATGATAACATGGATTTAAATAAAATAATTATTGGATAAAAATTATTTAATTAGGGGTATTTTATTTTCCTTATAATTATTAAAATACATTTGTTGAATTACTATTTAATGATGGAAAACTAAAATGAAAAATTTTAGTAAAACTAAGACGACAAGGGATAGAGATGTTTAAAAAATTTCATTTAATTTTGTTAACGTTTGGGTGGAAAATAAATTCCATACAACACATAATTTAATACTTTTGGAGTAACTAAGTGTTACATTGACTTCCCATTAATGAATAGTTTTATATAATTACAAAAATGAAACTCTTCCGAAATTATAAAAAGGAAATCCCTATATTTATTTATTCACACATATCAAGATATTTTAATTATAAAAATAATAACCAAATACCTCTAAAAGAGACTTTATAACTATTTAGTAGTTTTTTACTTCCAATTAGTCCAACCATAGGGTCTGTAACAATATTTTCAAAGTGGGTTCCTCTAAGATAATGTATTCATTTTAACGATGGTCTTCTAATTTCATTCTTATTTTAAAACATAAAATTATTAAATAAAACATCTAATATAATAACACTCGTATCAATAATATTATATGATGTTTTTAGGTCTACCAAATAAAATTTATCACTCCCCATCTCAAATTATTTTGAAACAAATCCAAAGCATTGGTGTACAATGTAAAATGCCTCACGAACAGGTGTAATACTTTTTCCATCAATAACTCACATTGATTGTCATACTGATGGAAATAATGAATATATAGGAAACATATGATTTTGTATTATTTATATAAATACAAAATACTATCTAATTCGTTATCAATCTAACCATTAAGGGAATGATATCGTTAGTCCTACATTTTTATGACCTTTCTATCACTAGGAAGAGATGTTTTTTTATTTCCATGTCCACGATTAATGAGTAATTATAACAATTTATCTTGTTAGTAAATATAATATTTATAACATTAATATCATTATTGATATGATGTAACTATATAATATATATATTTACTAAAACATTCAGGTCCAAACATCAATGAAAGAATAAGGAAACTAACACAATAAACAATGAATGTAATGAAATATTATGAAAAACAAGTAGAAACATGTTAATAGAGAATAATATGAGAAATGATAAATATAAATATGGTCAATGTTTAAATTATTCACATTCTTAAAATAATTATATTGAAGTTGAAATATTGTTCAACCAATGTGATGTGTGAGGTAAGTGATGTTGTCTAAATTTGCATTCCATTGAGAAATATTTTTTAATATGAACCTATTAACAAATTTTTGTACAAATACTAAACAGTTATTATAACTAACTGGAATACGTATTTAATATTGATGTTTAATTTTTCAAGACATGTTCATTCTTTAATATGCTTTTAATTTTAATGTCCCAAAAAAGGTAAGATTCTAAATTTCAATTTCATTTTATTATGGGTTTTACTATATATCGATTCAATTAATCATATAACTTATCCTTCGCAATATTCCATCATATTATAACGAAATAGATATTTAAGGGTTTTAAATATTTTAATAAAATTATTAACCATTTTTCAATATATTATGAATATCAAATTTTAAATATAAACAATGAATTTTCCCCTTCCAATAATAAATTATTTTCACCCATCTACTTGTCATTCGAAATTTTTATTCAAATGTAATTTCATTTAACCAAATTATAAATTAAGGAATCATTATTTTATAAGATTTTAATAAATTTTTTTTAAATTAATCTTTATAATAATTTTATAAAGTTCCATTTTTAGTACAAATTCAAAATGTCATTTTATTTTCAAATTATATGATGAAAACATACATATCCCCCACATTAACTATTCTACAAGATGGAGCTTTTTATAAAACAATTTAATGTAATTTAAAAATAATTTCCTTTAATGATATATTATTTAAATATATAATTTACCATAACTTTTTTCATTAATAGGGAATGATTTTATTGAAAAAACCTATATTCCTGATTAACCAATGATCACCTCTCATTCCATGATTAATGTTGTTATTGTTTACATAATCTTAAGACAATAACAATCTTATGATTATTTTTAAATGGATGCTATATTTATTTTAAATATAAATTTTATTTTTACCATGAATAG
Source organism: Viscum album (assembly GCA_963277665.1). Taxonomy (NCBI): domain Eukaryota; kingdom Viridiplantae; phylum Streptophyta; class Magnoliopsida; order Santalales; family Viscaceae; genus Viscum; species Viscum album. The sequence continues at coordinate 1,508,730,297 of OY728127.1, read as the reverse complement.
GATTATTTCAAATCTATATAATTTCTTCAAAATGTTTGTCTATTTTAATGTTATTTGATTAATTGTGGAAATAATGATAAATTTTTACTCTACCCAATAAAAATATTTATTGATAAGGAATTTTATTCTTGAATTAAATCTGTTTTTAGATATTAGATTTCATATTTATTTATATATTAATAGTTGGGACAGTATATATATATATATATCCCCTCACTGGATTTAAACGAATCTTGAGAAAAATATGTTGGCCAAATTTATTTGGGTTTTACATGTATCGTAAAACTATTATATGAAATGTCTTGAATGTATTAATATAATGATGTCTGAGATAATTGCATCCCAAATAAATAATTTCCATCATTGAGACATCAATTATTATTATACAAAATATTGTTTAATTGATGTTACTTGTGGATTCATTTTAATATCATGTTATTAAATGGAATTTTTTAGTTATTTACACTGCCATATTGATTACACCTTCATAACTCTGATATATTCATTCTTATTAAACCACACGTCTGTTCATTTATTTTCCATTCCATATTTATTAATAAATATTATTTCATGATATCTTGTTCTTTACATAAAACTTACTAAGAATATGGGTTCACATTTATTTATTTACATTCCCTATGATATAGTGAATAATTATATGGATGAGTTCAATGATAACTGTAACATCCCAAGTAAGTAATTAATAATATATATTTTTATCTATGTCTATTAATGAATTAGATAGTGTTTTAGAGGCTTAAAACGAAAATAAATCCAATCTTAAGCATGGAATACACTAATATTTTTAAAAGATTATTTTACTACCTTTTGACGGAAAACCATTTTTAAATCTATATTTTGAAAATTTTATAAGCTATTTTTGTCAAAATAAACTTCTTATTTATGATTGAGACATCAAAATTTACTTTGTGTGAATTTTTGGTATTTTTCTGACAATGTTCATTTTTAATGAATAGTGAAAAATTCTGCATTTTACATCAAAACTGCTTCTTAATCTAATTTATTTATATCATTAGATTATCTTTTGAATTGGTCTTAATGTTTAATCTGGATATATGTTTACCATTTAATCCAATGGTGGTCTTTGGAATCAATTTCACTTTGAAATTGGACTTAAACTAGTGCCCATCTTTTTATACTTATTGTTTCATAAAAACACGCCATTTGTCATGACAACGGGAATTAATAATTATATTAATTAATGTGACTTATATGTTTTGAATTTTGTAAAATAGACTTCATTTTTGAATTCGGAATATCAAATATAGCTTACGGTTAATTTTTGGTAATTTTCTGAAAAACTTCAATTTTTGATGAATAGTGAAACCACTAAGTGGTACTTATAAAAACTGATTTTTCCGTTTAAATGAAATTTTTCCATCATTGTGTATTGAATTTAAAAAATCCGACATTCATGGTTGTCATTAATAAGTAAAATTTTGTTCAATGGGATTAAAATAATTTTTTGGTGAATAGTAACTTATTAAGTTCTTAATCGCGATTAGTGGTAATTAGTGTAGTTTAAGGTAAAAATAATGCTTTAATAAAATGAGATGAGCTTGACACATGTACTACCCTAATTGGTTGTGTCATGGCAGACCAAGACAAGCCATGGGTAAACTTGGGGACCCCATGGAGCCACATTGGTTGGGAAATGACATAAATAACTTTTTATTTAATGTAAAAGTAAAAAATGACACAAACATAATATATTTTACGAAAACAATTATTACATGGGGTTATAAAGATCAGATTTTTGATTATAAACAGTCATTGGAAACTAAAAATATTTCCTACATCATAGTATTTCTTTTATAATTTTTAAACTTTAAATAAATTAAATTATTTATGACATCATGATGATGCAGGGTTGACCTCATTATTTAACGATTTAGATAAAATGGAATGTTAATGTAAAATCTAAAACCTACACATGGAAAAAACCAATTGGATGAGTGGATTTAGAACCCTTATCAACTTATCATCTAATTATATAAATTTGGGAACTTTTGGATCCGAAACTCTTTTTGAAATAAAGTAACTTATCTTTACTTTTCAAGAGTGCCCCTCTTCTCCTCTTATAAAAGGCCCCCACCTCTACCTCATTACCCACACTCCCAAAGCCTTTGTCTCGGCCATCCCCTGCCCATTTACTCTCTCCACATCCTTCTCCTCATCCTAGAAGATTCCCTTTTGGAATAATCCTTTCAAAGGATTCCTTTAGGCTCAAATCAAAAGGAGTTACACTTTTAAAGGTAATTCATTCTCTCATGCTCATTTGTTTAATTTTGCTTCTCCAACCCCCCTAAACTCTTTTTATTTACTTTTTTTGTAAAAAAACCAGTATCATAAATATACTAGGATGTTTTTATAATATTTATTAGAGCTACACTCTCACACAGCTACATCTAATGGTTAACGAACATACTATTTCCGTGGATGGTGAATTTATGCCTCCTGAAACGATGATTGTTCAACATTCTTTTAACACCTTCAAAGGTGGCCATTAAGATGTCACTATATTTATATATGATTTATAATATGTTTATTTTTTCCTTAATCTTCTTTTTTTTCGTTTTGGTCATACCTTTATGGTTTCCATTATGGGTAAACGTGATATCATCATTTAAGGAAGTGCGGACTACCGCCCCCTCAAAGTGATTTGATTCGTTAAATACTATATGTGGGATGTATAAAGGATGGAACTATGATATTATATATGATATTATAATGGAATTATAATATACCATTATATCATTATGATTCCATTCTATAAAATATGAAAGAGAAATGAAAGTAGCGTTCATGCGTACGTACGGCTTACCGTCTCCATGAACGGTGCATTTCATTTCTTACCTATAAATGATTATTTATATTATAAATGCATGTATGTACTGGATATATATGAAATATATTATATCTACATCATGAATACCATTCTGGATATAATGGATATATGAACAACTTGTAATTATAAAGGGTTTATTTTTTACTCAAGTACCAATGATCGTTAAAATGACCATTATTAAATTAAATTATTACATAGTGTTCATGACATGTTAATAAGTGATATAAAAGGAATAATGAACTTGAAAAAGGTTCTTAAAGAAGTAGAAATTAACTCAATTTTATTATTCAGGACATTAATGAACGATCGAGTCACGTCGGACCCGAGGTATGGGACTTCGTCTCAATCACCTTTCATTGAGGCATATTTTGTTTTATACACAACCTTCTTTTATAAGGTGTATAAACCCCTTTGACTTTTACGTTTATCCAAAAGGAATCTTTTTTATACGAAGCATTTTACTAAATGAAAAAAGGAATGTTTTTGTCATACGTATGCGGCGACAACGACTTCTCCGCCGCCGTGACCATTATTGGAGTTTTGGCTTCCTCTACAAGCCATACCCTTTTTTTAAACGAAAATTAAATAACATGTTTTACTTTGGTATTGAAAATGGTTTTCATATTGTTTTTATTATATCAATGTGTTGTATTGATATCTCATGATTGAATTGTGGAAATTTTATGTTTCCTTTATGCATGTTTTATGTGATATTATTATGTTATGGTTCTTGGGAATTATTATGAAGACAGGTGGTTCCGTGATAAACTAAGGGCGGGTGAGCCCGTTATAGCTCTCCAATGCATTGGGTAACGCGAAGGAGTGAAATGTTATGGTTTCTAGGAAAGGATTTAGGGAATAAACTGTGATGGGTATTCTAAACGTAACCAAGAGGGTTACTCCCTACGTAAGAATGTTATGAATGCCTCAAGTTACCTTTATGTATTATGATTTCTATGATTTATTCATGATTTGATGAGGTATATTAACGTGCTTATGTTTTATGGGTAAATTATGATCTCATCCTTATGTATATATGTACCCATGTTTCCATTCCATATTTTTATATCCCTTACTGAGCCTTTTATGCTCATCCCAAGTTTTTTTGAAATGTTTTTCACAGGTCAAGGGAAAGGTACATGATATGATGATAGTGTCAAGGAAGTGTCAAGAAAGAATCTATGTTTATTTTAAATATGTTTCCATTGATGGGAATGAATAATACTATCTTTATGAAACCACTTTTTTTATATGTGGAATGTAATGCATGTTTTATGATCTAATTCTCTAAAACTCTAAACATGAAAAGATCCTAAATGTGTAATCTTGTAATAACTCAAGATTAAGTAAGGTTTGTGGCTAGGGTCTTATAGTTGGTATCAAAGGTCGGTTTAGATTACTTTAGGAGTTAGAATTATATTAAATGATTATCCAAAATTATTATTTTGAAATGATATAGCATTTAAAGATTACCATGTTGCTTCATCTAAGACATGTTTGTTAAGAATGGTTTTCCGCAGAGGAAACAGGGAAGCAGTGCTAGGAAGGAATACAGAAGGAAATAACATTCCGAATCCGCATCCTGAGATGGTCGGAATTGGAACTGAACAGTTTTTTGCAGTAATGGAGCAGTTGACTCAGGCTATAAATGGTGGTGGTATCCATGCACGAGATCAGCCAGATTAACCGTAGAGGAACATGTCAGTGGTGGAACATTTCATGAGGAAACATCCCCCATCATTCAGAGGATCATCTAACCCTGTGCTAGCTGAAGGGTGGATTAAAGCACTGGAGAAGATTTTCGATGTCATGGGGTGTTCAGACAATCAAAAGGTTAGTCTTGCTATTTACCGTTTGGAGGGTGAGGCAGATCAGTGGTGGTCGATGGTTAAAAATATCAAGGACGCTGATGAGATTGACGCTCTCGACTGGGATGAATTCAAAGGTATGTTTCTTGAGAAGTATTTCCCTAAGGCTGTTCGACTTAGGATGGAAAAGCAATTCTTGGAATTGAGGAAAGAGGACGACTCATTGGCTACCTATGAAGAAAGGTTCACTAGATTGGAAAGGTATGCTCCAAATTTTATCTGAGACCTTGATAGTAAAATCAATTGTTTTTACTTAGGATTAAATCCAAAATATCGTAGGGCATTAGCTTCTTGTGAGTTTAAAAGTTATGAAAAGCTTGTTCGATGTACTGATAAGGTGGAAATGGATTTTTCCGATGATCAAGTGTTCTATAACAACCAACAGAAGAAGAGACCAAGGTGGCAGGAGAAAGGTAAGAATTCTTCGAAAAAGTCTGATGGTAAGAAAACTATGTTTCCAGTTTGTTATAAATGTGGCAAAAGGCATGCTGGGGAATGTCTTCTGAATTCTGGAAAGTGCTACTGATGTGGTAAGATGGGACATAAGGCTCGTGATTGCACTAAAAATGATAAGGGTGATGGTAAGACCAAATTTGATTTACAGTTAGTGAAATGTTATAAGTGCAATGAGATGGGTCACTATGAAAATGAGTGTCCGACAAAGAGCTTGAGTGATGGGAAGCAGTTAGACTACAAGCATAATGGGGTGGTGATATCCTTTGCAACTACTTCAGCAGATGTCGGGCCATAAAATGAAGTTGTATCAGGTACTTTGTTTGTTTTTTCATATTATGCCAGTGTGTTGTTTGATTCGGGGTCTACACATTCTTTCATCTCTGAAAAATTTTCTAGTAAAACGTGAATACCATCTCAAGAAATTACTCCTGAACTTTTGGTAAAAACACCTGGGGGGAATGTTGAGGAAAAAATAATTTATAAGAATCTTCCTATCCTTATCTGTGGAAAGAACCTACTTGCAAACCTTATTGTTCTACCTCTATTAGAGTTTGATGTTATCCTGGGTATGGATTGGCTCTCTATTTACCATGCTAAGATTGACTGTAGACCTAAAGAAGTTTCTTTTCAGAAAGACTTTTAGTTTTTTTACAAGAATGAACCCTTACTGTTGATAACTTATGAAGAGGCCAAGAAACTTGTAAAATATGGAAATGAATGTTACCTTGCACACATCATTGAAAATAAAGGAACTGTTCAGATTAATGATGTGCCAGTGGTAAATGAGTATCCTGATGTTTTTCCTGATGAGTTGCCTGGAATAATACCAGATCAGGAAGTTGAATTTACTGTTGACTTAGTTCCTGATGCTAAACCAATTTCTAAACCCCCTTATCGAATGGCTCAAATTGAACTTTTAGAGTTGAAGGAGCAATTGCATGATTTATTAGATAAATTTTTCATTCGACCTAGAACATCACCATGGGGTGCTCTTGTCTTGTTTGTTAAAAATAAAGATGGTTCTATGAGACTTTGCATTGATTATAGAGCATTGAATAACATCACTGTTAAGAACAAAAATCCTTTGCCTCATATCGATGATTTGTTTGATCAGCACCAGGGAGCTCAGTTTTTTTCAAAGATTGACCTGAGATCAGGGTACCATCAGCTGAAGGTAAAGGAGGCAGATATTCCGAGGACTGCGTTCCGTACGAGATATATCCATTATAAATTTGTAGTAATGTCTTTTGGGCTATCCAATGCACCTGCTGTATTCATGGACTTAATGAATAGAATTTTCCATGAGTTCTTGGATAAGTTTGTGGTGGTTTTCATTGATGATATGTTGGTGTTTTCTAAAAGTAAAGAGGAGCATGAAAGACATTTATGGTTTATATTGAATAACTTAAAAGAAAAGAAACTATATGGAAAATTCAGCAAGTGTGAGTTTTGGTTGCAATAAATTTCTTTCCTTGGTCACATTGTTTCTAAAGATGGAATAATTGTTGATCCTGAAAAAACAAAAGTTGTGGAAGAATGGCCAAGACCCAAAAATGTAACCAAGATTCGTAGCTTCCTTGGATTGGAAGGCCATTTCCGAAGGTTTGTTAGAAATTTTTCACAGTTATCTAGTCCAATAACTAAGCTAACTCGGAAGGGTGTTAAGTTTATCTGGACAAAAGAATGTGATGATTGTTTTCAGGAACTGAAAAGAATATTGGTGAATGCTCCAGTTTTGGCACTACCTTCCAGAAATGGTGAGTATGTCATCTATAGCGATGCTTCATTTAAAGGACTTGGTTGCGTCATAATGCAGAATGATCAGGTAATTTCTTATGCTTCACGATAGTTGAAAACTCATGAGGTAAATTACCCTACACATGATTTGGAATTAGCTGCTGTTGTTTTTGCTTAAAAAATTTGGAGGCATCATTTTTATGGATTAAAGTGTGAAATATATACCAATCACAAAAGTTTAAAGTATATATTCACTCAGAAAGAATTGAACAGGAGACAAAAGAGATGGCTAGAATTAATCAAGGATTTTGATTGTACAATTCATTACCATCCGGGAAAAGAAGATAAAGTTGATGATTCTTAAGTTAAAAAAGTAATGCTTCATTAGCAATGTTGCATTTGGAACGTGATCCTTTGGTTAAGGATTTGATGAAATTTGGCATAGAAGTTTTTGGTGTAGGAAGTTCTTCTGTTTTGATTCAGGTATCAGTGAGATCTTCTCTATCAGATAGAATCAAGAAAGCACAAAAGCAAGACAGTGAGTTGCAGAAAAAGGTAGAGCTGGTTCAGAAAGGTATGTTTCATGAATTCAACATTGATAATGATTGTGTTTTGAGATTTGGGAAGAGATTGTGTGTGCCTTGTGATTCACAGTTCAAGAGAGAGTTGTTATGTGAAGCTCATAGTTCTCCGTTTTCAGTTCATCCTAGCAGTACTAAGATGTTCAAAGATCTGCGGGAGTATTACTGGTGGGATGGAATAAAATGAGATATTTCTGAGTTTACTGTGAAGTGTTTGACATGTCAACAGGTTAAAGCAGAGCGGCAGTTACCGAAAGGGATGCTTCAGCCTTTACCAGTTCCAGAGTGGAAATGGTAGAATATATCCATGGACTTTGTTGTGGGATTACCGAAGACATATCGAGGTAATAATGCAATCTGGTTTATTGTTGATCGCTTGAATAAATCTTCTCATTTCCTTGAAATATGAGATACTTTTCCCCTAGATCAACTTTCCCGTGTGTATCTTAAAGAGGTAGTCAGGTTACATGGAGTTCCTCTCTCCATTGTATCTGACCGTGATCCCAGGTTCACTTCTAACTTTTGGAAGGGCCTTCAGAAGTCGTTGGGTACTGAATTAAATTTTAGTACAGCTTTTCATCCTCAATCATATGGGCAGTCAGAACGAACAATTCAGACCTTGGAGGATATGCTACGTTCTTGCTCTATGGATTATCAGGGAAGTTGGGACCAACATCTTTTTTGGTTGAATTTTCATATAATAACAGTTTTAATTCCAGTATACAGATGGCACCATTTCAGGCATTATATGGGAAGCGGTGTCGAACTCCAGCTTTCTGGGATGAAGTGGGTGAAAGGAAGTTGATGGGACCAGAATTGGTAGAAGAGTTGGCAGAAAAAGTTCAGCTGATTCAGAAGCACATGAGAACAGCTCAGAGTAGGCAGAAGAGTTATGCAGACAACAGGAGGAAGGATCTATCTTTTGAGGTAGGTGATCATGTTTTTCTCAAAGTATCACCATGGAAAAGTGTGATGCGATTTGGTAAGAAAGGAAAGCTGATTCCAAGGTTCATTGGACCATATGAAATTCTGGAAAGAGTTGTATCAGTTGCTTACCGAGTGGCTTTACCTCCGAGTTTATCTCAGGTACACAATGTTTTTCACGTTTCGATGTTGAGAAAGTATATGCCAGATCCATCGCATGTTTTGAGTCCAGAGGTAGTTCAGTTGGAAGAGAACCTATCTTATGAGGAATAACCGGTCCAGATTCTTGACCACAGGGAGCATGTGTTACTGAATAAGGTGATTAAGCAGGTAAAGGTTTTGTGAAAAAACCACATGATGGAAGAGGCAACATGGGAATCTGAAAATGCAATGAGGGATAAGTACCCCCATTTATTCGATAAGTAAATAAATTGCAGGGATGAAATTTTCAAAAGGGGGAAGGATGTAACATCCCAAGTAAGTAATTAAAAATAGATATTTTTATCTATGTCTATTAATGAATTAGATAGTGTTTTAGAGGCTTAAAATGAAAATAAATCCAATCTTAAGCATGGAATACACTAATATTTTAAAAAGATTGTTTTACTGCCTTTTGATGGAAAATAAGTTTTAAATATATATTTTGACAATTTTATAATCTATGTTTGTCAAAATAAACTTATTCTTTATGATTGGGACATTAAAATTTACTTTGTGTGAATTTTTGGTATTTTTCTGACAATGTTCATTTTTTAATGAATAGTGAAAAATACTGCATTTTACATCAAAACTGCTTCTTAATCTAATTTATTTATATGATTATATTATCTTTTGAATTGGTCTTAATGTGTAATATGAATATATTTTTACCATTTAATCCAATGGTGGTCATTGGAATCAATTTCACTTTGAAATTGGACTTAAACTGGTGTCAATCTTTTGATACATATTGTTTCATAAAAACACGCTATTTGTCATGACAGCGGGAATTAATTATAAAATTAATTAATATGACTTATATGTTTTGAATTTTTTAAAATAGACTTCATTTTTGAATTCGGAATATCAAATATAGCTTAGGGTGGATTTTTGGTAATTTTCTAAAAAACTTCAATTTTTGATGAATAGTGAAACCACTAAGTGGTACTTATAAAAACTGATTTTTCCGTTTAAATGAAATTTTTTCCATCATTGTGTTTTGAATTTAAAAAATCTTACATACATGGTTTTCATTGAGAAGTAAAATGTGGTTCAATGGGATTAAAATAAATTTTTTTTGAATAGTAACTTATTATGTTCTTAATCGCGATTAGTGGTAATTAGTGTAGTTTAAGGTAAAAATAATGCTTTAATAAAATGAGATGAGCTTGACACATGTCCTACCATCATTTTTTATGTCATGTCCGACCAATACAAGACATGGGTCAACATGGGGACCCCATGGAGCCACATTGGTTGGGAAATGACATAAATAACATTTTATTTAATGTAAAAGTAAAAAATGACACAAACATAATATGTTTTACGAAAACAATTATTACATGGGGTTATAATGATCAGATTTTTTATTATAAATAGTAATTGGAAAGATAAAACGATTTACTACATCATAGTATTTCTTTTATAATTTTTATACTATAAATAAATTAAATTATTTATGACATCATGATGATGCAACGATGACCTCATTATTTTACTATTTAAATAAAATGGAAATTTAATGTATAATATAAAACCTACACATGGCCAAAACCAATTGGATGAGTGGATTTAGAACCCTTATTACCTTATACTATAATTATATCAATGTAGGACCTTTTGGATCCGAAACGCTTTTTAAAATAAAGTAACTTATCTTTACTTTCAAAGAGTTCCCCTCTTCTCCTCTTATAAAAGGCCCCCACCTCTACCTCATTACCCACACTCCCAAAGCCTTTATCTCGGCCATCCCCTGCCCATTTACTCCATCTGCATCCCTCTCCTCATCATAGAGGATTCCCTTTGGGCAGAATCCTTTCAGATGAAGCCTTTTGGCTAAAATCAAAAGGAGTTACACTTTTAATGGTAATTCATTCTCTCATGTTCATTTGTTTTATTTTGCTTCTCCAACCCCCCTAAACACTTTTTATTTACTTATTTTGTAACAACACCAGTATCTTCAATAAAATAGGATGTTGTTATAAGATTTATTCAAGCTACACTCTCACACACCTACATCTAATGGTTAACGAACATACTGTTTTCCGTGGATGGTGAATTTATGCCTCCCGAAATGATGATTATTCACCATTCTTTTAACACCTTCAAAGGTGGACATTAATATGTCACTATATTTATAAATGATATATAATATGTTTTTGTTTTCCTTAAGCTTCTGTTTTTTTCTTTTTGGTCATACCTTTATGGTTTCCATTATGGGTAAACGCGATATCTTTATTTTAGGAATTGCGGACTACCGCCACCTCAAAGTGATTTGATTCGTTAAATACCATATATGGGATGTAAAAAGGATGGAACTATGATATTATATATGATATTATACTGGATTATAATATACCATTATATCATTATGATTCCATTCTATAAAATACGAAAGAGAAATGAAAGTAGCGTTCTTGCGTACGTACGGCTTACCGTCTCCATGAACGGTGCATTTCATTTCTTACCTATAAGTGATTATGTAATATTATAAATGCATTTATGTACTGGATATATATGACATATATGATATCTACATCATGAATACCATTCTGGATATAATGGATACATGAACAACTTGTAATTATAAAGGGTTTATTTTGGACTCAAGTACCAATGATCGTTAAAATGACCATTATTAACTTAAATAATTACATAGTGTTCATGACATGGTAATAAGTGATATAAAAGGAATAATGAACTTGAAAAAGGTTCTTAAAGAAGTTGAAATTAACTCAAGTTTATTATTCAGGACATTAAAGAACGATCGATTCAAGTTGGACCCGAGGTATGGGACATCGTCTCAATCACCTTTCATTAAGGCATATTTTGTTTTATACACAGCCTTCTTTTATATGGTGTATAAACCCCTTTGAATTTTATGTTTATCTAAAAGGAATATTTTTTATATGAAGCATTTTACTAAATCACAAAAAGGAATGTTTTTTTCATACGTATGCGGCGACAACGACTTCTCCCCCGCCGTGACCATTATTGGAGTTTCGGCTTCCTCTACAAGCCATACCATTTTTTTAAACGAAAAATAAATACCATGTTTTACTTTGGTATTGAAAATGGTTTTCATAATGATTTTATTATATCAATGTGTTGTATTGATATCTCATGATTGAAATGTGGAAATTTTATGTTTCCTTTATGCCTGTTTTATGTGATATGATTATGTTATGGTTCTTGGGCATTATTATGAAGACGGGTGGTTCCATGAAAAACTAAGGGCGGGTGAGCCCGTTATAGCTCTCCAATGCATTGGGTAACGCGAAGGAGTGAAACATTAAGTTTTCTCCGAAGAGATTTAAGGAATATTCTGTGATGGGTATTTCAATCGTAACCAAGAGGGTTACTCCCTACGTAAGAATGTTATGAATGCCTCATGTTACCTTTATGTCTTATGATTTCTATGATTTATTCATGATTTTATGAGGTATGTTAATGTGCTTATGTTTTATGGGTAAAGTATGATCTCATCCTTATGTATATATGTACCCATGTTTCCTTTCCATATTTTTATATCCCTTACTGAGCTTTTTATGCTCATCCCAAGTTTTTTTGAAATGTTTTTCACAGGACAAGGGAAAGGTACATGATATGATGATAGTGTCAAGGAAGTGTCAAAAAAGAATCCATGTTTATTTTAAATATGTTTCCATTTATGGGAATGAAGAATACTATCTTTATGTAACCACATTGTTTATATGTGGAATGTAATTCAAGTTTTATGATCTAATTCTCTAAAACTATAAACCCGAAAAGATCCTCAATGTGTAATCTTGTAATAACTCATGATTAAGTAAGGTTTAAGGCTGGGGCCTTATAATATCAACCATCTTCCATTTTTTGTTTAATTTTTCCCCAATTTAATTTGGGTATCATGTATCTATCTAGTAGTCCATAAGTAATTAAATTATTGATCCTTTGGTAATTATCCTTATTTAAATATAAAAATTTAATAAAGTAAACAACATCTCTAGGTTACTATTGAAATAGTTGTTACAAATTGTATCATAATATATATATATTAGAAACCATGGAATATAGATTAATGAAAACCTAGAAGATATAACATAACAATATTTTTTTTAATTTATTAAATGTTTATATGAAAACCCTTATTTTTTTGACGAATATATTTACGAGTTTTCATAGAAATAAATATCAATAAGAATACTAACAGAGGATATGACGTTTTTCCTATTGTAATATAGGTGTAGTAACCATGAAAAAAGTTGATCTAGTATATCAAGGTCGTTAATCTATTTCTATGTGTGTGATCACTTTTTAAGAACCTTGTTTTACACTCCTAGTTGATATTTATTTGGTACCTAATTTTTATTATATCCAATTATTAATTATTTTAGGTTAAATCCATCACCAGTGAAAAAATGATTATTATTCTATGATTAAAAATGAAAAACATTTCAATTTATGTAATGTATTCAACCACGTTTCTAATTATAATTTATGATTATAAATTAATTATCTTTTAATACAATATAGTATATTACATTGATTAGAATTGGACCCTGGATGAAATAATGGTATTAGTACTCAAGTCCAATATATGTATTACATTGACGAGAAAGAAAGCATAGCTGATTTAGAACATTATGGATCTCAGCTATATTATTGATTCAAAATCATAGTATTTCAAATAACATTTATAAAACTAAAAAAATATATTGTTACACAAAGTTATTCTCCTTTTAAGGATCCTTTTATACAATAGAATACATTAACATTTAGTTAGACCACTAGCCATGTGGTGTCATAAAAATTAATTTGGACACGTGAAAAGTAATTTTTGTCCATGAGACGCATAAAAAGGAAAATTGTGTAACAGTAGTGTATTTTTTAATGGTGATTATAATAAATTTAGGCCATTGATCCAAGATAAAATAGAGTAGGATTAAATATAACAATTAAAATTGAATTATTTAATAGAAATATTATTTTAAAAATATTTTCTCATATGTAAGATTAATTAAATAAGATATTGTTCCTTAGTAGTACAGAAGGAATAATAAATAGTTTTGATGTATGAGCTACCATTACAAGAATACCCTAAATTTATATTCAAAACATATGAAATGTTTAATTAATTATTGATCTTTTATTTAAATGGATTAATCCAAGCATCAGAAGATTTATGACATTTTTTTGTACAATTAGATGAAATAGTTTTACTTAAAATCAAAATAAAGAATGAAATTTCAAGATCCATATAAAAAAAATGTACCAATAGAAAAAGAGTTTTGAAGATAAAAAATTGATAATGGGAACATTATAAAAAATTATTTTCGTATATTTGATAATTGTAAAAATTTAGAACATTGTAATTGCTGGAAGAAAATTATAGTATTCTTCATGTGTGGAGAGGATTTATATCCTAAATGTTAATGAATTGTAAGAAAGGAAAATTAATTTTCAATGATTCAAATGTATATATATGGGTCACTAATAAAAAATTACATAATCATCAAGGGGATATACCATAGAATAATATATGGAATATATGCCAGGTTTATTATATTATAGTAGATGAGCTGGGATTATTAAATTGATTTTATGTTTTAAATAGATAAATTTTATGTAGTATTATAATATCAACGACATTATCGTTACCAGAACCATGAAATTTAATTGTATTTTAATATTATTTTAGTATTTTAACTAATATGTTGAATGGTACATATAACAAATTAATGTGATTTACTGGTACAGTTATATTTTTGGACAATAGATGATTAATAGGAATATTATATTTCAAATATTCCTAATATCGATTTAATGATATTTACTTTTAATAATTATATTATTCAAAATAATTTATTAAAATGGATTGTATTGATGACAATGGAACTAGAAATTTCTTTTTGATGAAAAAGTGGTATAAGTTGTCTTTGATATAGTTTCCATTATATATTTTATTTATTAAATATATTAAATAATCAATCATTTTATTTATGGATTTTAGAGATATTAATATTTTTTATGAATAATCTATGTTTTCATTATGGTTTTATAAACTTTCACATTATTATTATGTTTCAAATCCATATATATTCAAGGAAATCACATTTCATGAGCCAACCCAATATGGGGTCTAAGTTAAAACTACCCCAAGAATGCATCTATAGGCTAGTGAGTGGTGAAAACCAGCAAATTCATAACTAATCCAACAGATACCATTCCCTAAATTACATATAATGACACACCCACAATCCCCCCGATGTAATAGTGAAGAGATAAAAATGAAGGAAACTAATATTCATGGATATATCTATCAAAAAACAGTGTATAACAGATATATTTAAAGTGTGAAAATGTGAAAAAACACAACCCACAAAATAAATATGTAAATTCACAAAATCTGATTAGAAGGAGGGGGGTTATATCAAATTAAAATAAATTAATTCTTCTCTTCACAACTCAGGTAAACACCTAGGTTGGTCAAGCTGACTAATCTCTTCATACCGTGGGTCTCTTGGGGACTCCATAGAAAGGAAAATGGTTTTTGAAGAAACAAAACATGTTGAAAAAGAATTTTATTGTGTGATTATATGAATACCTAGTAGTAATTCCAAAATGAATAAACAATATTGAGAAACTAAAACAAAACAGTCTATTGGACGACCCAAATTGATACCAATCGAGAGATAAACTTCATCTCAAACCATCCTCTCTTGTACATGTACATGAGATAATAAATAAGAATAACAAACATGATATTAAGTTAAAATACATTCCAAATAACAGTGAAGGAATAAATAACCTCATCTAGGCATAGGGGACTCAACAAAGTGAGTAAACAAATACATGTCAAGTATTTTCCTCCCCATTCATGAGTGTAACCCCTTTTTAAATGATATGATAAATAAAAAAAACCATGTGGCATACACTATAAATCTTATCATCCCATGGAAAGTGAGTAAAAAAATTTGCGTGGCCATAGAATAAGTTAACATACTCAGTCCACAAGGGGTCTCGAAAGTGATCATGACATCACCAATATGGATCCCAGAATATCATAAATAAAATAATCTAAGACACTGAGTACCATGAGGTTCTGATCTCATAGAGAGTAACATGATTCTAATAAAATATTAAAATAGTAACTTGGAACAAAGTGATCACACTCCATGTGCTTATCCATCCCAAATAGAATTAGTTCGAGAGATATATTCCATCAGGAACAAACTACTATGTCTAGATTTAGTTTCTAGGACAAGAGGTCCTCCCACTACTACATTACACCAAATTCAAGGTTATATGAAATCCATGTGGGGGGGGGTCCAGCCACCACCAATACATATATTTGGGGGTTCCCTTAAAGAATCTTTGAACACCATGCGTTCATTATAACTAGAGAAAATGGAGGGAACCAAAACCCACCACATACATCAATGGATAATATAGAGAATGGAGTACTACCTCATTATCAATGAGAAAAACTTGTGTCTCTCTTGTATATAGTGTCCCAAAAAAAATTCAATTATGGAAGTACTAAATCTTAACCATGTGTTTCATTAAACTTATGTAGAAGAAATCCCCTCGTAATTGTACCCAATAGCTGAAGGAGAACCGACTCCAATGGAGGACCCCTCCCCATTTTTAGTCCAAGACAGTGGCATACTACTCTTTTGATGAGTAACCACACAATGTTATAACAATGGAGTGACAAAAACATTCCAGTGTTCTAAAAACCTAGTAAAAATGGGTAGAACCAAACTACCATATCTATTACTATGGGTTCCCACACCCCAACATGTTATGTTTGTACGGATTCCATGTTAGAAGTCTCATTCCATTGTAGGATGGGGGAGCACCATCTCATCTAGAACAACATGTATATCGATCTTCAACCCCAGTACTATATAATTTTTCTTCCATGATGGATATAGGGAATGAACCATAACATGATATGGGAGTTACCACTCTATTGATATGTCATGTCAGGAGAAATTGTGCCTTGAACTGAAAAGGGAATTCAACTCCATTGATAGAGGTCCCACATCCCAATATAAAATGGGAGAAACAAATCTATATATTAAATTATTATGGATTGAAATTTCATATGAATGTCATAGGAGAGTTATCTCTAACTAATTGAATCATATGTAGAACCCATGAACTTATCATTAGTGATGTACCAACCCTATATGAAAATCCAAAATGTAAATGAACCAACACCCATTATTAGGGGAGTCTCATACCTCTCAAATTAGAAACATTAGTTAAAACCACTCCTAGATGCCAATGAGGAGTATCCATCACAATTCCTCTCTTAGTGAACAACGAATATCTTTAGAAATAGTTATGAATTGTTGAATGGTGTGACTCTCTTATAGAGGGGAGGCACATCCTAATGTAAAAAAGTAAGGTACCAATCCCATTATAAACCCAATGATCCAATATGATGACCACTCGATGTTAAGAACCACCATAGAAGTATCTTTCTCAAATGAATAATTTAATTACATTTTGACGCTTCACCTATATAACAGTACGTAGGTCATGTTTCTTCTTAAATTTATAATGATATTCATCATAAACTGAGATCACCACCACATTATCACGTCGACTCGGCCTCATTTCCATCATCAATAAAAGGAGAGGGGAGGTTGGGCTTCCCATCATTAGGTTTGTACACACCATGCATGTGGGGTGGGAATAATTATATATTAAAAAATTATATAATTAAAATTCAAGTTGATTGATAATTTCTGCACTTAATACCCCACCAACTCACATCCAAAAAAACTCCTGGTGTAGTCAATTATTATCGATCATTGTCTATGGATGATGTTCTGAAATCAACTATAACCATATATTTCTTATTTTAGAATCATATAATGAGTTATTCAATGTTTCAAGAGAGACGGTGATAATGTAAAATAACATATTTAGTATTACTAAATCATATTTTTGTGGCACTCGTAGAATAGGATTCCCATAATGACTTATCCCATGGCTTCAAAATATTCTAAGAAGTATTACAATGTCAATAAGGTCAATACCTGGGGCACTATATCCCTACCACCTTAAGGTTTTTATTTTCAAAAAAGAGAAAATTCTAATAAAAGGGAAACCAATTGTGCACTTCAACGAGACTTCCATTACGACGAGGTAACCTAATAGGTGGCCTCCCAAGTTATTAAGGTTGGTAGGAAAATGACCCATACTATTTTTTCCTCATAGGTTGTAACACTAACACAATATAATGATTCAATGCAATTCCCTACATCCATAAGGACTGCCCTGAAAAAAGGGGTCAGGAAGAAAAACATTGCATGTAATTCTTGGATATTCTATGAAAATCCATTATGATACGTCACACTAAACATAAATATATAAAGATATTATCCACCAGACCTCAATAATATCTACTTTGGGTGGGACTCACTCACTCATAGGATTTAGATCAAGTCACCAAAATGCTACTTGGTGGGGAATGATTCCCAGTCCCTTATGAGTCCAACGATACATCAAACTACATCACATCCATCCATGGTCATCACTCATTTAGAAGAAATTAGATGCACACAAGGTTAATAAAAAAATAAAAGGGCTGCCCAAATTATCAAATTGGGTCTTATTGGACCCTTGTTCATAACCACCAACACATCTCCAGACAGAATCACCCATGTTAGAGGGATTCATCCACGACACATTCATACTATCATCTTTGGGTGTGACAAACTCTCCCTCGACGATTTTTTTCATGAGATAAAAATGAATCTATCTAGGGGGATGGACCACTATTTATTTTTCATCATATAATTCACCAACCCACAACAACACAGGGTTCTTCTGACACCTTGTGTCACCCACTTTACCCTTAAGAATTATGGAGAATGGAAATGGTACATCACAATGTGTCTACCGATTAGTAATGCAAGAAGTATAAAAGAAACAGGAGTATGTATATCCTTCCTCGGAGCATCAATTTCCATGGATTATATGGCTTGTAGTTGTCCTTTACTACATACTAACCCTCTCTTAGCCTGGCATGTACCACCCGTGGGTGGATGTGGAAATAGCTGAGACCACCTTCCACTAACACCTTCTATAATTGTTGATCAACAACTTTTGCAATCTCATGGAACTACCTAGAAAAAATTATACATCTATAGTGGTGGATTGACCACCAGTTCCCTCATAGAAGAAAAAAGAGTAATAAAATATCTAGAAATATTTCCCAGACCATTTCAGTAGAAACAACCCTTCTCTTGTTATAGACATGATCCTCATCACAAATACTTTGATACATTCCAACAAGATTGATTTTGGACTTGGGTACACCTCTAGTACCATGATCTAGTCTTATGACATCTACCCATTGTTGCAGATTCCTCAAACTCAGGACCGCCACTATTGGCCATATATGATTGTTCATCCTCCTAGAATCTCTCTACTACTATAGATATCTCTGGTACCAATGAAAATGTGGGAATTCCCATGGAGACCATAGCTCCTCTAAATTAGCAACAGAGACCCTACTCAATGGTTTAGGATCTATATAATGGGTCCCAAACCATATATAAAGAGTAATGTGAATGGCATGTAAACTGTGTTCAGTATTATTCCATAGTAATGATAACCTGCCAACGATATAAAATTTCCCTGAAATGCACTAATCAGAATGTGGATGGGTGAAACCCTTCCCTAAATAGTTTCTCATACTCCACCAAAATGAGTGTTTCCTCATACTGGGACCACATAAGTAGACTCCAAAATCTATTTTAGAGGTGTTATAATTATGTGAAAAAATCACATGACTACCTTGATATAGTAATTATCTATATGGTGGTCTATATAACCCAGTTACATTGAAATTCAACAACTCTATAACTCATTTTGATGCACTCAGGAATCACACAACCTTGTTCTAAGATACAGATACAACTTTCCTCTCTATGTTTGGTGGCTCAACTCGAGGACCTCATAGAGGTTGTTCTCCAATACCAGTTAATACTTCTAAATCCCAGTCACAAGGTAGATCAACACCATAATCTATTTGGGGAACCCTCACTAGATTCCATCAAGGAGGTATCCAAAAATATAATTAAATATGTTCCATGGTCAAATAGTATGTATGGGGAAATGAATGAAGGAGAGAATGGAAAAAAAATTAAAAACCCAATCTTATATGATGCTTGAACCATTATTTACCAGCGACTAATTTGTTAATGTACAATGTCAAAAAAATGTTATCATAGTTATAGTGAATGGAAAAATCATATTCCACACCAACATTGTAATAGATAACCTGATAGACGAACTCAAAACACCAAGTCACCGTCACTGTGAAACCTATCGAAAACCACTAATGAGGATATGTCCGAAAAATCTCCCTCGGATGGATCTTTCTCTGATACCATTTTTTCATGGCCTGAACAAAGCCAAGGCTCGAACCATATCTACCACAAGCCTAACTCTATAGTCCATGGGTGGTGATAGGCATGAAATATATAACAAAACAATGGAAGGACTTTTTTTAAATTATTTGTATGCACACACCCACAATCACTTCAATGTAATAGATCATTGAAACACACGATATAATCTAAAATTCAGGAATTGATCTATACGAAACTAGTGTACAAAATATTTTGAGAAATAGTAAACAAGGAAAAAACACACGCCCACCAAAAGAAAGCTATAAAATAATACAATATACTCAGTAGGAGGGGAATAATGTAAAAAAAGAAGCTATCTGAATTCCCCCTGGACAAACTCAATTAAACACCAATGTTGGTCTTTCTTACTATGAAACACATTCAATAGGTCCTCTGGTGATTTCATCAAATGGAGTTTGGTTTTCATGGGACACAACACTTGTGGTCAAATATCTTTCCAGGGTGGGTATAAGAATACTCATTTGACACTTGGAAAACCACAAAAAGTGAGTAACTAGAACGAAACATTATGATACACCCAGAAATATGGAACACCTTCGATAGAGAAACTCTATCTCAAACCATCCATATATTTACCTATCTAGTAATATATGTCAAAAGAATCCCAAACAAGAGTGTAAGGAAATCTACATCCACCAGCATAGAACAACAAGAAATAACATCTTCCTATAACATGTGGATCAAAAAATTTGGTACATGAACTATGTATTTTTTAATTTCTACCCCTACTATGAGAGAGATATCATCAAATCATTAGATTCTAGACATCAAAAGAACGTTTCATACCCCACACATATTCACCTCCCATGGACTGAGTGTAACAAAAACTAAGGAGTTATCATAGATGAAGTATCCATACCCAATCCAAAAGTGTTGTCAATCTAGAATGTGAATTCACCACAGGCACTCAGAAAATTACCCAGATACACTCATATTAAAATCCCTGTCTCATGAGGTTATGACTTCATAATGAGAAACATGATTATACTCAGTGTCTTTAAAGGATACATAAATCCTGGAGAACCCTGTCTATGAGATCATACAATCCAAATTACACCCATTAGATAGATATACTCTATAAAAAATAACATACTAGTTTACACTAAAATGCCCAGCACTATAGTGTTTTCATCGCAACCGAGCGCCTTGGGAAATTCCATATGAAACCCCATTGGAGTGGTACACCCAGTCATACTACACACATTTGAGGTAGAACATCATCAAGATATTAGATACATTCATTCTTCCTTATGAGAGAGAATGGAGGGACCCACACCTCACCAATACACCACAGTCAAAGATATATGAAATCCAACACAACCAATGAATCCTAATTTTCAACAACATGGAGTGGCTCCCACATCAGTCTATATACATATTTCTAACTCTAGTATAGGTATTTCACATATATAGTGGATGTTCCCCTCCTCATAATTGTAATCAATAGAAGAGGGAGAACTAATTGTAATGGATGACCTTTTCCCCATTACCTCTCACAGACATATGAGTACTACTTCATTGGTGAGGACCCACACCCTGGTATGATAGTGGAGTACAAATTAGTTGATATAGGATCCACAAAACATTATACTAGGGAGTAATACTCTTCTAGCTCAATTAATATAGAGAACACATACCCTTACCAAAAAGGTGACTACCAAACCCCATGATTGAGGAATTTATCCCAAGTATGATAATGAAGTACCAAAACATCCATAAAAACACATACAGAAGAATAAAAACCAAGTATGATAGGGTAATTCTGTCTCCAAGGAAAGGGGACACACACCCAAACACAATATGGGAGTACCCACTCTAACGAAATATCACATCTGGCTGATAAGATATTTTATATGTCATGGGAGTTAAAACATCAATCATATAGGACCTGATACCTAGATCCTCATTAGGTAGAATACATGATATAGTCAAAGAGTATGTTGGTAACTTTCCATGAAATAAAAGGTAATCAATATCTCCAAATAATTGAATGATATGGGTAAACCACTCCCTAAATTAGCAGGGGAGTACACACCCAAAAAGAACTACCAAATAGAAAATGAACCCATGAACAAGATGTGGGTTACCACATCCTTACCCATGAAGAGAGGTATGGGAAACGTACACACAGTTTCTACATGGTTGTACCTTTCCCATTTTTTCTCTAAAAGAACCACACTGATCATCATCATCAGTTATGTTCCATTGAATCTAACAAAATAATTATCCCAAAGATCTTCATTCAAAAGAGATAGGGGATGGCAGTAACCCTGATGTCAGAGCAATGATCTACCATGATCACTACCATGGTTAGGAACTGCTAAACAAGAATTATTCTTGAAACATGCCACCTAAAAACATATAGTATGAAAAACATGCCCCCATCACATTCTACATGAAAAATAGTTAGGATAGGATACCTCAACCCTAAATTGGAGTCCCATAGAATTAGATATATAAGAAATAATATATCAAGGGGATTTATAATGAGTAAAAGTTATGAACTAGGGTAAACAAGGAATGTGTGCCCGATGGAGCAACTAGACGTGTATATAACTTATGTGGTTTGGAATTCCATGAAGCATTGAATGACTTGTTCTTCCCCTGCACAGCATGTTCCATTCCTCCTAGACCGTGGTTGCCTTCCTCTACAACACAGTCCAACCAACAATATCCCTTACACACCGTGCGTCCCATACTACATGATGTGTTCATGTTAAATGGCCACCTGGCTGTGTGGTCTTCTCATGGCCATGTCTGGAAACTTGTGTCTGTGTATGTTGGTCATGTACCATTACATGACCAATTAAATTTATGTGAAAATCCCATTCCATCCCCATGTCCACACAGTTTGGCATCACTAAACAATAGGAAACACATATACATGTAGTGTTGTATTGTCATGAGCCGTCCCCCAGTGTTTGTGTCATGACTACCCCAATCCCGCCTTCCATAGACCAGGGATGTCGACTAACACTGAAAAGCGTGTCCCCTAAAACCGGGAAGGCAATGCCATTATATACTATAAACACACTCAACCAAGATAAAAACTAGATACAAACATAAGTAAACTTTATACCCAATACGTGATGAATATATGTAAAAAGGGGACAGAATATGATCCCAATTGGAATGTACAAGAAAACTAAACGTTACAAGTAAACTGAAATAGCTCCTGTGAACACCTGCCAAAGATCCTACATGAAGGGTAGGTAGAACTCGCGAATGTCTGTCTCTGTGGTATGCCTCGTCTAATGTCGACCTCAGAGCTACCTCAAATCCTGGTACTCTTGTCCTTATACAGTGATTTCCGTCGTCTGCACCAAACACAAAAAGGTGTGGGCATATCCCACACATGGGTGAGTATGAGGATACTCAGTAGGGAACTTGAGACCCTCATGGTCTCAGAAAATCCACAAAGGATAACTCACAAATCATAGAAACAACATACAACCCTACATAGGTATATTCCCATTCATTTACCTATGTTATCAAGTATACCCATCTCAACCATGAGGAAACACATGGTCCAATCCAAAATCCCAAGGATCAACTATTCCACCAAGTTAGGAATACCACGAAGGCAAGTACCACACAGGTGGGCCACACCGATGAATACCACCAAGGTATTACCATGAATGAAAAATACCAATCAGGTACAGACTCATCTCACACTATGTATATATTAGATGTAGTAGTAGAGATCATTATATGTAACTATCGAACCATCATACTCTGTTAAGAGTAAACCCATGAAGGATACTAAATTATCATCAGACCTTTAGAGGATCGTAGTACATCGTCATACCAAAACTGGATCCTAGTACCTCATCAGATCCACACAGGATTCTAATACATTGTCAGACCCAAACAAGGTCCTAGTACCTCGTTAGTACATCGTCAAACCCACGCAGTTTCCTAGTACATCATCAGTAGGTCATCAAACACACACAAGATCCTAGTACATCTTCATTACATCATCAGAATCACCAAGGATCCAGGTACATCGTCAGTACGTCGTCAGACCCCCGCGGGATTCTAGTACATCATCAGTACGTTGTCAGACCCACACAGGATCCTAGTACATCATCTATACATTGTCAGAACAACATAGGATCCTAGTACATCATTCGTACATCTTCAAACCCACACATGATCCTAGTACATTGTCACAGCAAGCTACATGGTTCCCTCACTAAGCTCTCTTATCTCCGAGAGGGTCCGCTTTTCAAGCCACATGTCAATACACCAAATTCCATGATGTCCCATGATGATGTATCCCAAAGGACCATCGCCTAATATGGGTCTCAATGCAATAGACAATGTGTCAATCAGCCACCCGATCTTTAAGTCATTATACTTTTAGTTCGGAGGGCCCGGTTGGATTCGTGCTCGATCCAACCTGACCATACCCCAACTATATCCAAACCTCAGGTGGGGTATACCAAAATGACCATATCGCTCAAAGGTTTATTGATGTCGTAGAAGGTTCGTCATTTCGACACCATATGAGGGAGATATGTTGAATAGAATATCCCACAATAATAATAATATTATTATTGTGGGTTTTGAGAACCCGAGCCACACACCATAATTTAATATTAAACATTAGATGTAAATCGGCCGTCTTAATGACAGGATCACATCACCACAGACGGTAATTCAATCTAACATCACACGCAAGAGTTATAGAGGTTCTATGATTTAATAAAAATAATATATTATTATTATTTGAGTGTATCTAGTACTCGATTAAAAAAAAAACAAAAAAGACATCCAATATTGGACTCATAATTTCTGTCTCGATGTCCGGGTCGCACTATCACTGATGGGTCATGAAATTGTGGTCGCACGAGAAAGTTACGGAAGAAAAATGGTTTTACAACAAAAAATAATAATATCATTATTACACTATTATTATAATTTTCAATTCATTTACATCAATTCCATAATTCCACACAAAAAAAAACACCTCTTCAACTTGGTGGACATCCCCTTATTCAAAGGATTTCATCTTTAATTGCTTTAAAAATTTAAATTATCTTTTTTCAACACATTCTATCTTCAATTGAATTCTCTAACAATTTCTATCCCTCTCCAAGCCCTGAAACACACACCCAACAATGTAAATTCTCAACTCACAGTCATCGATGACGCATCTTCTACAATGAAAATGACCATGCTCACACCACCTTGTACGTGCACCTGAAAAATGATACACTGATGTCCACCTGGATGCCGCATCGCTCGGGATCCATGCCATGGATACTCACTGAAATCGCACCATCACGTTTCCCCTTCCATGGCCCACTACATCTTTGTTCTAAAACCGAAAAATTAAATTATTTCAAATTTGATATCCTCAGGTCGAGTAATCCCCGTCCATATGTAGCGCTAAAAAAATATTTCATTTCCCGCTCCAATAAATATTTGTTTGCCTCCTTCTGCGAGCCATTGCAGGTTCATTCCAAGCCCAAAAAAGTAAAACAATCGCATATTTGCGATCCTTGCATTGAGGTATTCACGTCCATATATCACACTCACGAAAACTCCATGTTTCCAAAACCAATAAATTTTAGGCGTTGAAGAAATCACAAAAAATGTGTGATGATTGAAGTAAAAAGATCATGGTATATGTGCAGATTGATGGTCGTGTCTGTTTGTCCATCATCATTAAGAATCAAGAATAGGGAAAATCAAAATATATATATTTATCATAATTAAAAATAAACCCTTACCTCAATCATCATTTAGAGGATGCATGAAGAACAAGATGATGTGTTGACACTTCTCGAACGTTGGTTCCCCATTCCTCGTTTGGAGGTCATTCTTCCTTGTAGGATCTTCATCGTAGGAGAAAGCTCTTCTGTCGAGAGTTCTCCACCAAATTGATTGGCCGAAATCTTTCCCCAACCCCCATGAGATGTGAGGAGCCCCACTCCATTAATCTTACATAATTAATAAATCAATTAATGTTGGCTTCACTAATTGAGGGAATTTCAAGAGTTATCTCACATTAAGAGAGGAGTTCATGTATGGGGGGGTCCCCACCACCAGAAGTCAAATGGGTAGTTTCAAATAAATAAAATAAAAGTACATTGTTTTATTTTATTAATTTTTTAACTCTCCCACTAACATCCACCCTCGACCTACAGTAGACAAGGTGACAATCTCCTTATAAAAATATCGGTGCTGCAAGTTCAACAGTGTCCTCAGAATTCAATTCCATGTACTTGTTCAAAAGTTACAAAAAGACGTTTGCGCATTTACTGAACTTACCCGAAAGAAGATTGGAAAATTATTAACAGTATCCCTTAACCTCCACCGGTTGAGGTTAGTATCTTCTCTAGTGAAAGACACAACAACGAACCAAATGGTACTCTCATATTTCAGTATGATTTAGTGTTTAATGTCACTTAATTATTTTATTTACAGAAAAAACTAACATTCATTGGTGGCATGTGCTAGCCCACTTTAGTATCTGCATAAATAAAGAATACCCTCACAAGTTCAACATTGGTCTCAGATTTCAATTCCGATCTACCGTTTTTTAATTATAAGGATTTGAAAAATAAAATAATTTATTAAATTATTTTATTAAGGGTTATTCCATTTTTAATTTTTCCCATAGGAGGCCTGCACCGACTAAACATAATTCACGCCCAGGACAAAACTGTCAACCTAAATGAAAAGGTTCACTCATATTTCTAATATTACCATTTATGAGTTATTTCACTTTTTCAAGAAAACAACATTCACACTATATTTAAAGTTTAACAAAACTTCGAAGGACCATTCTGGGCACTCCGGGCCTTAGAATCGTGAACTATCAGATTTCGCAGTCTTGAAAAAAGTCTATATAAATAAAAAATTGTATAGAACTTCTAGGACATTACATTCTCCCTATCATAGGTCATTACATCCCAGAAAGCCACAACAAAGGAAAACCCACCAATAGAGGGTACTGATCACGAATCTATGACCCCCACTCCAATGGGATCTCCTGGACATTCTTGTGCTGCCAATGTACACACACCAATGGTATCGATCTCCCATGAAGGACTCACTCCTATTGGTCCTCAATATCCACTAGAACCTCTGTAAACGACACCCCGTCATCTAAGTCTACCTCGACGTGGTCGATGATGTGATATGGGTCTTGCACGTATCCCCTCAGCTGAGATACGTGGAAGGCATCGTGAACCCCCTATAATTTTGGGGGAAGAGAGAAGCATTATGCCACCCCGCCTACCCTCAGAAACATCAGAAGTGGAACGATATACCATGGTGAAAAATTCCACCCTTGTCCAAATAACAATTACTCCATTTCGTGTTATAGAAGTCATCAGAGAATCCATCTTTTCAAAGTACATAATGAACTAGTTATAATATCCTGCTAAACCCATAAAGCCCCATGATATATAAAACATTCCATTTTGTCCCCATTTTTTTTAATAGAATTCAACTTTTTTAGTTCAATTGAAATACTATGATCTAATAGTGTGTGTCGCAAAAATTTGCCTTCCCAAAACCTAAAAACGCAGCACGAAAGTTTAGCATAAAGTGGGCGGTTTCTCAGAAAACATAGAACTATTTTCAAATGATGAACATGATCCTCCTCAATAATAGTAAATGAGGATTTAATATTCAAATAATAACAAAATGTATCTAGAATATTTTGGAAATTCGTAATCAATAATTCCCTGAAAACTGTCACAACATCGGTTAGACCGTATTGTATAATAATGTACTCATAATGACAATATATTCACCTAAAAGCATATTTAGATTGTCATTATATTTATTCATAACTATATATAACCATACTTACAATCAAACATTGAGATCGACTTGACCCTTTTAAATTTATAAAACATAATTTAAATTCATGGAGACTAGTTTTTTTTCATTACTATAACCCAATTAAGTTCACATAAATCCACATATAACTGAACTAGACCCTCAGCCTTCATGGAAAATAGAACAGGTGCTGCCCTAGGTTAAAAAAATGGGAATATAAATCAATTCTCTAAAACATAGTCTAGCTAGGAATTTATGTCTTTAATTTTATATGGATCCATTAAATTAGTTTTAATAGAAACTAGTTGAGTACTATGTACCAAATCTATAGAAAACACTACCACCCATAGTGGTGGAAAACTTGAGAATTCATAAGGAAACACATTAGGAAAAAAAGACAATTGGGAGATCACCACCCAAGGATTCTCACTCCAGATCTAATAAAGACATGCATATCACTCTTACCAACTACAGATAAAAAGGAATTCCTCTACTCATCCAAGGGTCCCAATCACCTTGAACGACATGGAACAGACCACTTAATGTACTAAAATATTCTCATAGAAAATAAATATCAATTTGGGAATTATTGGATATTTTCTAATCCATCCTAAATATAATGTAATTGGATTCATGTAGAGAACTAGAAAACATTATGAAATCTCAACATCTGATATAGAGAAGACATAATTGTAACTACGGATACCATAGTCTCTCTTAATACATTTATGTGTAGTAATATCCATGAAAAAAGATAAAAGGTCTGTAAGAAGATTTATAATATAAAAATTATATGTTGAAATAAATCTTGTGAAATTCACTACTATCAAATTGATTAGTCACTATTGAAGAAGTAATGGTAATGATACCTCTAATAGTTGTTGGACCTATATATGCTTCCTCTAGAGAATCTTCCACTTTGTAATGAAGATTCATTATTAATGTCTTCAGTTGGATCAATTTTATACATGTATCATCAAATTACCCTATAGTTTTTTGATATTTTGATGATCTCATGCCACTACATAGAGTGGAATAGGTTTGGTATAACTACTGCAAGTTCACAGAATGTCCACAGGATCCAAAGTACATAGGTGGATCAATTCAAACCCTCATTCAATTCCCTATATGGTCACACATTTGAAATGTGATAAGGCCTCTAACAAAAACTACATGAGGTAAGGAATGACCATAAAATCGATAATTACTACTAGATTTATCACACTTCATCTTTTATTTAATGGTACTCATGATGTGACTAAGAGGAAAAGGAACCCATATCGACCTTGAATTGCTTGTGAGCTCCATATAAACCATCAATACAGTATCCAACACATCATAATAATTTGGATGTTTCATCTTAAAATACTGATAATTGTTATATGATCAAATTCACAACCTGAACAATAAAATTTTTTCCCCTCTTTAGATACAAAATCTTACGCAATTTTTATAAACTCAACAAATAAATTCTAATACTCCATAATTTTTCTATCATTCTTATCAATATTGAAATAATCAACATATTTTTATAACACCATTTACACTAAATAGAACGTGTAAATTATAAGAACCATATATCATTCCACCCAAATCCCACAGGTTTATTTGATTTGACCAAAGTGTCACACCATATCCTACATGGTCCCTACTTCACAATGGTGGAATACTTCTCCATAATCAATTTTGATGTCTCCATGAACTAAAAAATATATTATACACTTACTATCCATTCCTAAACATGTTGAGGATCAATAGAGCATATGAAAAATGGTGGATTCCATAGAAGGTACTATTGAGATTGATTTCCTAGAACATACACCTTATGGTTCCAATGCTTGATCTTGAACTAGGACTTGTGGTGGTTCATGTCCCAATGTTTGTAAAGTTCCCATGATCACCTCAACAAGGGTTAGATCTACTATTTTATTTTCCTATTTATTTTTAGAAAAACCCCATCATGTGTCTTATTCACATGTCATCTTAGAGGCATGATTCTACACAAAATCCCCAGACCAGATTCATGACAATAGAAAATGATCAAACACAGATAGGAGGGAATAATATTCTTGACTAATAAAAAAAGATTTGGATTTAAATAAATCAATATAAAAAGAGGGAGGATACTATAACTATCTCACAATAAGCCTTTACCTGACCACCAAAGGTGAATTATGGTACAATGTAGTGGGAGGTGGCAAGGTAATCAATCACAGTTATCTCTGATGTCCTGACAAGATTTCATAATACCATACTGACTTCAAGACTAAATCTCAACCTGAAACTCCACTGATACCAACATGCCATGAACCATCCCATGTACCCTAATAAATGGATAACTGGGATAACACAAACATTGAAAAAAGGGAATTCCCAATCCCTACGGGTTATAGACAAGCCCCAATCATCATACAAACTAATAGTGGGAACTACATTTTAAATAAACAATTAAGATGGAGATTAAAAAATATATTATGAATATTAAAATAATATCTATTGATAGGAATGTATCAAAAGGTAACAAAGGATATAATAGACTATAGTACTGTAACCCATGTACTATAAAATAAGAAAACAACCCAAGTCCCTATGGACACAACTCCACAAGTCTGATGTTCAGCAACTATATCAACCACCAAGAGATTCCTTCCCCTTTTTGGAACCAGGAAGGAGATAATCTAAAAACACATGAACGAACAATTCAAGAGTGAGAAAAAAATCCTAGTACGATATTACCAAAATCGAATAACAGATTATAATAAAAAATTATTCAATTAAATTCCTTTAGTTAAATATCATGTTTGGCATTTCAATGCATATATAACCAAATTATGCTACAAATTTCAAATGTGGGTTAGTATATTAAAACAACTCATTACAAGTTATTTTAAATTTCCAAATCAATGAATTTAATACAAATTTTTTATGAATTCAATATTTCATGTAAAATAGTTTAACAACATTAGAATACAATTATATAGCATATATAAAAAAGTGAGATACATTATCATAAGCCATATAGGTATCAATTTTCAAGGATATAGGACATCAAAATATCTCATTGACCAAAAAATGGGTCCAAAAATGTCTTCTAAACACATGTAAAATAGTAATATTCACCATCTCTTATAGGATGTAACATGCTGTAATTATCTTTTAGAATGTTGAATAATTGTATAATGTGTCCATTTAACTCACAATTTACCTAATGATTTCATGTTCCCTTACGCAATCAATGATAATATTTTTATTTTAAGACTCGGTAAAATAGAATTAAAGCTCATTCCCAATTTTAAAATTCAAATTTACCATTTAAAAACAAATTAGGTTCTAATAGAAAACATTACTTTTTAACAAGATAACCCCACCCTTTTTCTATAAAAAAATTAATCCATTTTTAATATTTAAAATATTGAATCAATTCTATTTAAATAAATAAATTTAGTAATTTAATTTAAACCATTTTCAAATATTTGAAAACATACACCAATTTGAATTGATTTTTGGGTTTATTCCCAATTTCCAATGAAAACAATTTCAAACCAACAGATTCTTAGGAATTGATTACTAGTAAAATCCTATTCAATAAAATATAAAATAATTTTATATAAAATTACAACTGAAATAAATCAATTATTTTATGGAATATTATTTTTTCCAATTATAAGGGAATAAACAACATTTTTCTCAAATGTAAATGCCCATAATGAAACCAGATAACAAGTGTGATGGATTATAAAATCTATAATCTCAACATTTAAACGATATCCAACAACAAAGATTTTAGATCCATTAATTTATAGATGCTCAATTAAACCCCTAATGAATGTATAAATAAATAGATGAGTAGATGGGGATAACACATACATGTTAAGTTACCGCATAACCAAAAAGATGCTAAAACACTAAAAAACTCTCCCAGACACGTTTGAGGGATCCAATATATCCAAGGGAATGATATAGGTCGAGGGAAATAAATTTTTTGGGGAGGAAAAATGAAAATTTCATCTAATATTCTAACATGTAATTATAACATGATGAATTACATGTTGTGTAACCCCATTACAAGTAAGCAAATAGTCAAATACCGTAATAAATGAAAAACATATCTCTTTTCCATTAAAAGTGGATTCATTTTAATTTAATATATATATTATGAAAAACTATTTTACAAATTGTGTAACAATACAACATGGTGTGAAACTCTCCATCTAGCTATATAAATGACAGATTAATGTTGGGAGAACAAATAATTTAGGACATATTCATTATATGAATCCTCTAAAATCATTCTACACAATACACAGTCAAGAAATGAAAAATACACAACACCATTACAGATTAATTACATGGATAGGTAATGGGATATTACAAGAATCGATAACAGGTTATAGTTTTTTGGTATCCCATGATCTAATTATAGAATATTTATTTTTACATTACATGATAAGAGGAGTGACGGTTTCATTTGTGTAGAGATACAAGTAAGGTTCATGCATCTTTATTGTTTTGTATCTTTTTTGTTGTTTTGGTAGAAATTTGGAACTATCATTGATTTAAAAGTTATTTAAATTAACATTTAAATGTTATTTTCCTCTTCATTATGAGTAAATAGTTTTTTTGTAGGCATAGATCCAAATTGATTTTATCAGAACGTTATTTTAGAATATGTTTCGTAGGATCTTCAATTTATTAGACATAGTTTTGAGGTCAATGATGAAGACAAATAGAGTTGGATAATTTGGGAGTTTTAATTTCTTGGATTATAGAGGTATGAGGTCCTATTTCAAATTGGTGGATTCAGGTTTATCTGGTGGAGGTTCAGATAATCATTAATTTGTTCTATGATCAAATAGATAACTATGTTTCATTAGTATTGATGATATTTCGTGGGTTAGCAATGTACAAGGGTTTTATTTGGTCCATTATGACGGTGATGAGTATGTGATTATATGGGATATTTTTGTTCATTTCTTTCAACAATTTTTCTATCGTTGACCACAATGGTGGATTTATAGTTTAATGAACAATCCATTTAATTAGGGAGATGTAGTTTGGATGAGTCTATATCCTCTAGAACATCATTTTTTTGGATACATAACATTTTTAAAATATAGATTTTAGGTTGAGGAATTTCAAGGATTCTTAAAATATATGGATTCAGCTTCTTATCAATATAAGTATACTGAATTTATACATTGTTGTACAAGAAAAAGAATAGTTCATCGATACGATGTTGTCTAAAACCATACCATCATGGGATATGATTCACTGAGAATATTTTCAAATAATATATATGAATTAGAGTTTGTAATTTACTAATTTGATGAGGTTTTAGATATTAAGGGGTGGGTTTTATCAACATACATTCCACATCACTATATCTAACAGTTCTATATACCTTTATATTATGTCTTCTATTTTCATATTTTCATGAAGAGTTTGATAATATTAAAATATATAGTTCGTGAACTTCTATATTATTTTTCAAAAAAATTTAATTAACATTAAATATAGAGCATAGTAGAAATTTTATCCAATGCAACATCTAGAATATAGTTATCTATATTTTACATGTAGAGAGGGGATGATGTTGTAATGGTTTGTCCCTGTGTTTCCACTTATCCAATGAGCCATTATACCAATCAGTTATATGGATATGGGTTCCATCAAACCCATATTTTCCACAAATAAATAAGTTCTCATATGAATTCTTTGGTATTTCTTTCACCGGGCGATCCCAACAAAATTCAAAGTACTAAATTAATGTTTTATACATAGTGTTATTCCATGTTTAACATATTAACTACATTTTCCATTATTTTATATATTATTTTCAATTCATTTTAACATTTGTTGGGGATGCTTCCATGGTACATAGTATAGAATATTCATGGTTATGGTTGTTTTAGTATATTTGATAATTGTAGAGACTCTGAATTGGATGTAGGATAGAACAAATGAAGGGTTGAATTACATGGTTTTCAAATACTATAATATTACATCACCCATGGAATTTATTTTATGTATTTAGAGAAAAAAATATTGCATGTATTCATCTAGAGTACCATATATCAGATACTCATGGAGATGATGTTTTGTTCATTAGGTTCTATGATAACTAGATGGGTTGAAGGTGTGTTTAATGTTGACCTTTCAAATATGACATATCGCTACTGAGTTACATGGAACTTATTTTGGTGTTACTATCTATGGTTATTGATGTGTGCCATTATTTAATTCATTAAGATGTTGTTGAACTATCCCGTAGTGATAAATGTAATATGTTAAAAATTTAGATAGTTTTATTTCTCATATATTAATATCTGAATATTAGATTGCCTCTTAAATTTTTTTGAGCTACATATGAATCCTAATGATGTATTTAACTATTTATTAAATCATCCTTATGTTTCAATTTTTTTGTGTAATAGTTTTATTTTTAGTGAATGAGAATGTTTTTTTTTAATTTCCTATCAATTAGATCCATATAAATAAATTTACGGTGAAGAACCAATACCACATATGTGGCTTGATGACTTCTTATAATATGTTAAGGGATAATGATGGATAATAATGTTTAATACTTAGTATTATAATAATCTGTTATGAGTTAAGGATTAGGATATCCAAATGACTATTTTTTTGTTGTTATGTATATTATATGATCATTGAAATTATGGTCATTATAACAAACACTATATCAATGAGTACGGTGAAAATATTGTTCCATGATTTCCATACTTGGTTCATGGTGAACATTAACAATTTAATCACTATGTTTTTAGGATTGGAGTTGGATCATGTATATTATATACGATACATGTTGTGAGTTCATCACTTTCATCATTTTTCTGGTAAATAGTCCAGTTGTGAGTTCAAAATTCATGACATCGACAATACGAGACCTCTAATATCTCATTTTTTTATTGATTGATCCTATAAATAATTAGGTGGATGTTTTTTTGAATCCCCTATGAATTTTATTGTGGTTTGATTATTCATTATTTAACATGGTATTATAGGATGTTTATAATAAAATTCTCATGGATTGAAACTCCAATTAAAAATGATGGAAAAAGTTATCATGTGTTCTTATTGAAAAAAAAATTATTAGCTACATTGTAGTATTTAAAATAAAGGACTATAGTTTATTTTTTATTCTCATGTTTGGGTGGGTCATCAAGTAATATGTTTACTAGAAATTCCTCATAATAATTTAGGTTACCTGGTGATATTGTAGATTGGGGCGTCCCTTTGTTGTTTTTTGATTACGTCCTCATGAATTTTTTAATGATCCTCATGATTTTGAGATTTCAATGATAATGTTTTATATGATGTTATGGGTACACTACCATTTCAGTGATTTTTTTTACTGCAGATCAAAATGTCCTGATGTATGTTCTCTCCCATCATGACTTAAATTGGTTGTATTAATGGAGGTTTTAATTCATATTGGCCTATATGTATGAGATTTTATATATTCATGTTAAATTGAATTTTTATTAAGATACCTTACGAAGGATTTCATGTTGTAGTGAGGTTCATGATTCTAAACACTCATAGATTGTGATATCAGTGTTAGTACAATTACACCTTGATATTGGAGTAGTTGATCTATATGGTCGACATTACCTTATGACAGAGATTTATTCCGTTGTGTAGTAAGTGGATGATTCCAAGATGGGATATTAAGAGAAAATTTAATATCATTAGAGAATTTAGTGTGATTCTCATAAAATACATTTTAATGATAGAATACAAATGGTAATTTTTAATGGAATGAGTTTTTTTCTTCTCCAAAATTTGTGAGAAGGTTTTTTTGTAATCTATTGACTTCCCCCTTAAAGTTAAATCCCCGGATTAAAACAATGTTTCAAATTTGAAATTAATTATTTTCATAGTTTGTTCATAATAACATAGTTGTAATGTTTGACATTTCATGTGGTCTTCTAAGAGGTGAACATTAAGAAAAATTATCTTTCTTTAATGATTTACTAGATGTGTAGACTGTAGTGGAAGTGGGATGAAAGTTTTATGAACATTTTCACCATTTTAACAATAGATCACGTAGGGTTTGATTATTTATGTTTGATCATGGAAGTTATGACAATGTCTTCTCACTACAAGGAGATTTTGGAGTATTGATATGTGTTTCTGTTCTCAAGGATGTTCCTAGAAGAAATAGTTTGGATTCATGGGGATCATAGGAAGATAATATATAATTGTGATCCCCAATTTACCTCATGAGTGAGGAGAGTTGTCCAATTTTCTATTGGATCTTATATATTCATGAAAACTTCATATCTCTTATTTGTAGATGATAAGTTATAGATTACTATACATGCACTAGAAGAAATGAAGGGAACGTTCAACTATAATTTTAGTGGTACCTCGTCTTGAAAAATACTCATGTTGGAGTTTTCTTTATAAAAATAGTTCTCACCTTACACATGGTATTAGAATATTCAATTAATTGTAGGATAGTCCATTATATTCGCCATTTTTCTAGAATGGGTTTGGAATGTATGATTCTCTTGGACTTGAATTTGTAGAAATATTGATATTGAATGTTCATGTGATCTATTAGTGAATAATTTTGTTTATATATCATCATATTTTATATAATGATCATTAAATTAGGCTACTGGTGAATTAATTTATATATCATGTGTTCTTGAAGGTTCTCCGTCCTCTTAGGAAAGGCAGATTTGATCATACGAAATAATTTTTCTCTTGATTATATGACCATTAATGGAACTAGGTAGGGTTGGAGTCATCAAATATGAGTTGGAACTACCCTACTAAAAGAGTTAGATTAATTATGTATTCATAAAATATCAGATTCACCAGTAACTGTATTAATGTTATCATATCATTAATTGGTTGTAACATGAATTTAATGAATTTGTGAGCTTTGAGGAGTGTATGATTGAGATTTGGGGCCTCAAATATAATTTGATATGTGTTTGATATACCGTTAGTTCAGTTACTATTATATAAATATGTCTTATAGTATATTAAAATGTATATATATTGTAACATCATAGGTAAATAATGAATATTTAATTTTCATATTTATTACTATTTTTGAATTATATATTAATTATACTTTAACTGGGATTCTATGTTTGATGGAATACCCAAAAAAAAATTCTTTCTCTAATATCTCATATTCCACACCATGGTAAGTCACACTGAAAAAAATAATATAATATTAATTTAAATGGAAGTTAACACCTAGCTATTGTATTGGAGGGAGTGAATATAACTAAAATAAAATACAATTACACAATTTTTTTAACTTTTTTAAATTTACCCAATAAAATTATGATTCTAAAAATAAGACTGAAACCAATATTAATAATAAATACTTTAATATTTTTAAAAGGTCCTTTTACAACATTTTTCTAGAGAAATATTTTTGAATCATGTTTTTTCACTTTTATATGTATTATTTGAAAAAATAATATTCCTATTTTAAATAATGACATCAAATTTTACTTTGGATTAAATTTTGTTATTTTTATGATAATGTTCATTATTTAATGAACCATGAAAAATATTGTATTTTAATTCCAAAATTCCAATTAATCTAATATATTTATATGATTATATTAATTTTTTAATTGGTTTTATAGTATAATTATATTATAATTATACCATTTAATTCAATATGGGAGATTGGAAGTAGTTTCACTTTTAAATTTGACATAAACAAGTGTCAATATTTTCATAGTTATTATTTCATAAAAACACACTTTTTTGACAATGAGAACTAATTTTAAATTATTTTCTACAGCTTCTATATTTTGAATTTTTAAAGTTGATTATATATTTCTAATCCAGAGGACCAAATTGTGTAAATAGGTAACTTTTATTTTTGTGAATTATGAATATTTACTTCAGTAAATATTTTATTTAAAATGTTAAAAGGGTAAATATGATAAATAAGGGTAAACAAATACTATTTTAACAACATTAAATGACCCAAAAATGTATACTAATACTATTTTATGATACATGTATAACCACAGGAATCATTTGGTCTATTTTGGGACCCCATGGAGCCACATGGGAGTGATAATGAAACTTTATATTCATTATTTTAAATTAAACACAAAAATAACATAAACATATATCTTTTGGTAAAAATTTCTTTATAAGGTGTTATATAAGTTATCTCTTCGACTATAAATATTCCTTGAAAATATAAAAATATTTCATACATCATGGTTTCTTATTTATAATTTTTATACATCAAATTAATAAAATTATTTATGACATAATGATTATGTACAGATTACCTTATTATTGAATGATTTAAACAAATGAGAATATAAAAATTATAAAAATATATAAAACCTTTCTGATTCCTATGGGATTATTTGATTTCAAAAAATAGTCATCTTATCTTCAAATTTAATGTGACTTGGACCATTTGAAACCAAAAAACTTTTTATAATAAAATAATATTTTCAATCATTCCTAAAGAACCCATCCTCCCCTTATGAAAGGATACCACCTCAAACCCTTTACATTCATCTCTAAATCCCCTTGGATCTTGAACAAAATACCCAATTAATGTACCTAAATCCTTATATTACTCCTTTAATCCTTCTCTTAGGCCAAAGGAAATTCAAGAAATCATTTTTCTTCAATCCAAAGGGAGATACCCGATTTAATGGTAACGTATTCTCTTAAGTTCTTTTCTTTTATTTTACTTATCAAACCCCCTAAAATCTCTTTGTTACATTATTTTATAAAAACACACATATATTTAATATAATAGGATTTTATTATTAGAATCATTCGAATGACACTTCTATACATCTCAATCTAATGGATACGAACATACTGTTTCTGTGGACGGTGAACTACTACCTCACGAAACAATGATTGTTCAAATATCTCCAAAATCCTCTATTTTGGTCCATTATGATTGAACAATATTTATATGTAATATATATTAAATTTATATTTTATATATTATTCAATATTTTTCATTTATATAATACATTTATGGTTTCCATAATGGGTAAATATGATAATTTCATTTGGGGAAGTGCGGACTACTGCCCCCTCAAAGTGATATGACTCATTCATTCCATAAATAGATTATATACAAGATGTATTTAGTTAAATTATATATGATATAATACTGGGATTATAATATTACTATTTATCATTATGTTTTCTTTTAATTTAATTCCAAATAGAAATAAAATATTGTTCATGTGTACGTACGACTTATCGTCTCCATGAACAGTGGATTTCATTTATTATATTCAAACGTTATGTGCTGTTATAAATACATATATAATATATATATATATGATATATATTACAACTAAATAATTAATATCATTCTGGAGAAAATGGGATTTTGACCACATGGACAACGTGTAATTACGATAAATTCATTTAAGACTCACTTACCAAATATCGACCAAGCAACCGTTATTAACCGAAATAATTTTGTAATGTTTTTTATGTGGATACATGTAATATAAAAGGAATAATATACTTTAAAATGGTTCATAAGAAATTATAATTTAACATTAGTATATTATTATGGATATTAAAGAACGAATGAGTCATGTTGAACACGAGGTAAGCGAACTTCCTCACCTAATTTCCATTCTTCAGGTTGATATTCCCTTTCTTTTTTATCGGTTTATTTGATTATGTGAGAAATTATTTTTTATATCTTATCATGTATTTATAATTTAATAATGTGAGATTATAGTGAATACACCTAATAGATAAATTTTATTTAGATAATTATCTTGGTAAGAAATTTTCATATGTCTTTTAATTCCAATGTGATTCACTCTATATTTTCCATTATTTATTTTTGTGTGGTGAATTTAATAACCATGATTAAATTAATTTTATAATATACCTTAATTTAAGTGTATTTAAATATTCATTTTACGATCCTTTTTTCATGTGGGGTAGGTCTCGTAAGTTAACAAATAGGTAATCGAACATTTCACTCTCCTCTTATAATCAATGACTTATTTTATGGTGTGTTTTTAAATTTCAATTGTCAAATTTTGGGATATGATATTATATATCTCTATTGATGTACATTTAACATTCATGTGGTGAGAGACCCTTTTCAATCTCATCAACTCATTTTATGTATTTTCAAGTGATGTGGTATGATTGTTGAATTTCTATAAGGGAACTTCTTAACCCAATATCCATTCATTGGGATAAACTTATACTTATAGATCATGTGGTGGAATGAATATGTGTGAATGAACTCTATTTTTTTAACATAATATACACTTATATTTGGGGTATTCATAATTTTCACACATAATTATGTCATTGATTTGACCTTAATCATTGGATATGATCATTTCAAGTGTCATTTTCTAAATTTACATTCCATTGAGACTTATTTGTTGTTACACACCAATTATCTTTTATATAGTTTATATACAACCCATTGAAATATTAAATCATGAATCTCCTTATTTTCATGATATTATAAGCTTTTGTTAATGTTAGTCCTCATTTATTTTTTTTCAAGCATCTCTCTTTGGGTAGGAACTCTTTAACTAAAATATCATTTTAAATGATTCGAATATTTATTATTCTATATCATTATCATTAATGTCCATTTTTTTAGAAACCATTTTTAAGGATTTATATGTATAGTAATGTCTCAAAATGTAAACTCCTTTAAAATATTCAATGTTGTATGGGAGACTATGACTCTAAAATATCTTTATTTAGTGTTTTAAATGGTATGAAAAATGATTTTGACAAAGCATTGATTATACCAATATATTGAAATTATATATTGTTATTGGAATATGGAAATGGTATCTTCCCTTTCTGGTTTTGTTATGTGTTATGAGTATTCTATAGTTATTGGCAAATGATTATGTATATGGGTGGTTCCGTAATTAACCTATGGTGGGTGAGCCTGAGATAGCTCTCCAATGCATTGGGTTTGATTATATTGGTAAACATTAATGTTTCTCCTAAGAGATTTAGTGAATATACTGTGATGGGTATTCCAAACGTAACTCCCTACATAACCATGAAATATATAATGTATGTATGTTATGTATTCCACATTAAACCTTTATGAATTTTGATTTATGTGTGTTATTCATAAATCTTTTGATTTCATGAGGTTTGTTATGATTGAAAATTATGGTTTCATTGATATGTATTTATTGATGGTTAAAAGTTTCCTTTCCTTATTTTATAACCTGTAGTGATATTTTTATGCTCATACCATTTTTTTGAAATGTTTATCAAACGAAATAATTATGAATAGGGTCATGGATGGGATCATGGAAAAGTTATTCTATCAAAAACATGGAACTAGACATTTTTTTTAAGTGTTTTTATTTTATGAAAAAATGGAAATTTTGTAGAAGTGTATATTTTGAATTTTATAAATTGTAATGTAATAGTTAAGTAATAATTATCTAAAACTATAATTCTAACAATATCCTCAATGTTAATTCATTACTTAACTCATGATTATGTTATGTTTATGGCTGATTCCTTATAGTTGGTATCAAATGTTAGTTTAGTCAACATTAAGGATTATGATTTTTGGTTAAACACATGGTTAGTCCCTATGTATATTATTTAAATTAAATTATTATTTTATTACATTTTCAGATCAATGAAATTTAGTTATAGATGGATGGATGAGGATCTAAAATAACATTCATATCACTTTCAGATGGCATCCTTCAATAATTTTTGCAATGTCATGTTCAGATGATTTTGAAACATTTTCTAGAATACAACTCAATTGAATGTTGATTTTTGACATATCAAACACCTCCACTATACTTATATATCATTGTGAATCATGGGTAGTATTTAATCAAATCGTATTTTCAAAATGTTCTCTTATTTTAAAAAAAAAGTAAATATAATCAAAGATTATTCAAATATTCGACCTTATCAGAGGATTTTGAAGAATATTTTGATTTTGAAAAAGGTTCTGAAGATGGAGACCCGTGCACAACATATTTATATTTTGTTTTAAAATATAGTATCTCAGCACGTACCTGTAGTATTTTACAGGTACTATTAATTGAATGTTTCCACAAAAAATCGATCCGACTTT
The DNA here is from genome assembly GCA_963277665.1 of Viscum album. NCBI lineage: Eukaryota > Viridiplantae > Streptophyta > Magnoliopsida > Santalales > Viscaceae > Viscum > Viscum album. Next base: position 1,508,688,313 of record OY728127.1, on the reverse strand, counting down.
TTTATATAAAGAATTTTCAATCAGATGTATTGAAATTATATTTCATATATGATTATTTTCAGAAACTATTTTTTTACGAACACCCATATGACCCTAGTTGTATGAGGTGTCTTTGGATAATAGAAGAAGATTATTTTTTATGTATGTCTAGATCATTGATTCAATGGATTGACCTTCTACCTACATGAAAAAGTTTATGATGAAACCATATAGAAACCATGATCCACGTATGACGTTATTTGTGTTGGGAATAGTTATATATTATTATATGGAGATGAAAAAAATGAAAATATATAAGGCGTTGAGGTCCTAATGTATTGGGAGGAAGATTAATGTTATATGAAATCCCTTGAGGTTAAAAATTGTTTGGGTTGTTTTTTTTTAATTTTATAAAAAGGAAAACCTATAAGATGGTGATAACCTATTGCATCTGACAAGGCGGACGAAATCGATCCCACAAGTGAAGGGCTAGTAGAGCACATCACCTACCTGTAGACTATGTGATCTCGCAGATTATTATAACTTATTCTTTTTTATCTAAATGGTTTTATATACCAATAATATGTTGATTCTGGGAACTTATGTTTTATCAAATGAATATCCTTAATATATGAGAATGATTTGGTGATTAAGTGATAAAAGTTATTTTGGAAGACATTCGCGCATTTGGGAACACAATATTCATCTGAAAAATAATATACCATGAGATAACATTTGTGTAGTAATGGATGAAATTTTATTTTGGAAAAATCTATGTATTTATAGTGTACATAAGGTTATTTGGATTATATATGGAAAATTTTAAATTATCTTTGATAACATGTGATTAGGTTAATTACACATAGTATGGGACATTAAGAGTAGTTGATTTTTATGGAGATAAATGTTAAGATATAATGTGGAAGACTATGCGATCAAATTGTTCAGAGTTTTGGGTTTCAATATTAATTTGAATTATATTGAATTATTTTTCGGACATTGGTTTATTTAATGGTATTTTTTGAACTTTGGGTACTGTTTTTTAATTTTGGAGATTAATATAATTATTTCATTTTATAAAATATTATCCTTATTTTGAATAATCTTATATCATACTGACCATTTTGGTTTGGGTTGATTTCCAATGATAGTTCAAATTTATTGTTCTTCTTTTATGGATTATCTGATTCTCTAGAAGTTGATTCTAACACTTCAGGTGTGACCAAGTCATCTTGAATATTCATCAACTGATGAAAATATGATTTTTGGTAGAATCTTATTAAAGGATGAAACTTTAATTGAAAATTAAAAATATTTCAATATGTTCATATACAATGTTAAAAATAAATTCTATAACATTAAAAAATGGAACAAAATAAACTCTGTCTTTTTACATTTCTTACTGGGGAATCAAAGACCGTTTAACCCATTATATGTTTGGGGTTTTCTTGCTGTTAACTTTCTCCTAGTCATGTTTTCTATCACTCTCTATTAGTACATGAAACTTATTTTTTCCTGCAAACCCATCATTTCATACAAGGAAACCTAGTATGTGTTATTTTGGGTGACCTTTGAACTTCTATTTCTTTATTTCAAAGTGATTTTTTTATTGAGTCTTTTTCTGATGTGGGTCATTCAATGATGTTTCTGAGACAAATTTTAATGTTTCGGGGACAAAATTTCCAAAATGGGGGATGGATGTATCATCACATGTAAATAAATTATATGAAATTTTCATCTTTATTAATATTTGTGAATTATATATTAATTTTAATTTAAAGGGGATGCTATGTTCGATGGTGTACCCGACACACAACAATGGGTTTCTATAAAATCTCATGTTTTACACAAGGATAAGTCACACTAAAAATTATGATATAAAATAATTTTAAAATGCAGTTAAGGCCTAGATGTGTTATTGGAAAAAAATGAACAGAACCAACAATAATATGATTAAAATGATTTTTTAATGTTTTTACAATTATCAAATAAAATTTAGAGGTGTAAAATGAGAATGAATCCAATTTTAATCATAAATACTCAAATATTTTAAAAATACAACTTAATACCTTTTGATGGAGATGTATTTTTAAATATAGTTTTTTAACTTTTATATTTTCAATATTACAAAATCATATTCTTCTTTATAATCGAAACATAAAAATTATCATTGGATGAAATTTTGGTATTTTTTTGATAATGATCATTTTTAATGAATATTGTAAATATTGAATTTTAATTCCAAACTACCTTTTAATCTAATTTATTTATATGGAAATTTTATCTTTGTAATTATTTTTAGAGTATCATTATATTATAATTTAACCATTTAATCCAATATTTGTCATTGGATGTAATTTCACTTTGAAATTGAATATAAACAAGTGTTAATGTTTTGATAGTTATTATTTCCTTAAAACACGCTTTTTTAACAAGAATTAATTTTAAATTAATATATTCCACTTATTTGTTTTGAATTTGGAAAAATGGATTCCATATTTGGAATCATGATTTTCAATTTTTGTATGTAGGTATATTTTATAATTTGATATTATGAATATTTACATCATTAAATATTTTATTTACCATGGTTAAAGGGTAGATCTGGTAAATAAGGGTAAAAAAATATAATTATAAAATTATTAAATTACCCTAATATATGTGCTAATCTTATTGGTTGATACATGTCCAACTATGGGCATACGTGGGTCTATTTTGGAACCCCATAGAGCCACTTGGGAGTGATAATGTCACTTTATATTAATTAATTTAAGGTAAATAGAAAAATGACATAAACATTTATATTGTAGTAAAAAAAATTTATACGGGGTAATATATGTTATCTCTTTGGCGATAAATATTCCTTGGAATGAAAAAAATATTTCTTTCATCATGGTATTTTATTTATAATTTTGAGACATAAAATAAATAATGTTATTTATCACATAATGATGAAGCAAATATTACCTTATTATTGAATGATTTAAATAAATGAGATTCTAAAAATTAAAAAATATCTAAAACATATAAAATTCTGATTGTATGATTTAATTTTGATCATGACTCATCTTATAATATAATTTACTGTGTTTTTACCTTTTTAAACTGAAAATATTTTTACAATAAATAAATATTTTCATACGTTCCTAAAGAGACCGCCCATATAAAAGGAAAAAACTAATAATCCATTACACACATATCTCAAACCCCTAGGCCCATCGAAACATTGCACAATTAACTTCCATAAATCCTTATTTTCCTACTAGAATCCATTTCTTAGACAGAAGGAAATTCAAGAAAACCTTTTGGTTCAAATCAATGGGAGATACCAGATTTAAAGTTAATGTATTCTATTAAGTTCTATTCTTTTATTTTACTTATCCTACACCCTAAAATCTCATTATTCAATTTATAATAAAACTAGTATATTCAATATACAAGGTTGTTGTTATTATAATCCTTCTAACTACACTTCAACAAACCTCCATATACTTGATTACAACTTACTGTTTATGTGGACGACGAACTAATGCCTCCTGAGATGAGGATTGTTCAAATATCTCCCACGACCACTCCTGGTGGCCATTATTATGGAACAATATTTATATGAGATATTTATTATAATTATATTGACTCTAGGCTTTGGTATTTTTCATATATAGAAATCCTTTATTGTTTCAATAATGGGTAAATACGATAATTTTGTTTGACGAAGTGCGGACTACCGCCCCATCAAAAGTGATATGACATGTTCATGATATACATGGAATATATAAAGGATGGATTTAATGAAATTATATATTATATTATACTATGACTATAATATAAATTTTTATCATTATATTTTAATTCCCTTAAATACAAAGTATAAAAGAAAATAGTGATCATGTGTACGTATTGTTTAAAGTCTCCATGAACCGTGAATTTCCGTTCTTATCATCAATGAAATGTAATATAAAAATTACATTTATACACTGGATATATGAGATATATAAGATATATAAATCATGTATTTAATTCTGGGTATAATTGAATTTTTACCACCTGGGAAACTTGTAATTTTAAGAAGTTCATTTAAGACTCAAGTACCAAATATCGACAAAACAACTGTTATTAACATAAATTCTTATGTAATATTTATAACATAGTAGTTTTCAATATCAAAGTAATTATAAATTTGGAAACACTTCTTACGAAAGTTTAATTAAACTTTATTTTATTATCCTGACAATTAAAGAATGAACAAGTCAAGTCGGACATGAGGTAAGGGAACTTCTTAACCTAATTTTCATCCTTTGGGTCGATCTTCTATTTCTTGTTTAAACCATTATTTTATAATGTGAGAAATGAATATTTTTTTATTATAATGTATTTATACTTTCTTTTTGTGTTCTTATATTTAATACACATAATCGATCTACTTTATTTTCAAAATGAACTTTGTAAGGGGTTTTCATCTCACTTTTTATTCTCATGAGATTCATGCTATATTTGCCACTATTTTCATCTGTGTGGTGTCTGTACTGACCATGAATGTATTAATTGTGTAATATACCTTAAATATGGCTATATAAATTTTCATGGTATGATATTTTTTTAATGTGGAGTATGTCTCATAATTTACCAAATTGGTAGGGGAACCTTTCACTCTCCTCTTCTAATCAAAGAATTATTTTATTTATGTATTTAAATTTCAATTTTCAAATGTTGGGATATGATTATTCTATATATTTATTATAGTAATTTTTATGTCAATGTGATGAGAGACCCTAATTAGTCTCATCAACTCATTTTATAAATTTTCAAGGGACAAAGTTAGGCTATCAAATTTTTGCAAGGGAACTTCTAAACCCAATATACATTCCTTCGGTTAAACATATAATTTTTTATTATGTGGTGGAATGAATATTTTTTAAATACCCCTAATTGTTTTAAACCTAAAATCAACTTATATTTGGTATATTCTTATCTGTCACTCAAAATTATGTCATTGATTTGACGTTAATCTTATGATATGATCAATTCAAGGTGACTTTGTCTGAATTTACATTCCATTGTGACTTATTTGTTTTTATACACCAATTCAAATTTATTTGGTGAACATACATCCATCTAACATATTATATCCTGAATCCCCTTATTCTCATGATATTATAATATTTGATTAATTTCATTCAAAAATTATTTGTTTTCAACCATATCTTATTTGGTTAGAAACTATTTAACACTGATGTTGTTTTTAATTTTTAATAGATATATTCATTTATATCTTTCTCATTAATTTCCATGTTTTAAAAATGGGTTTAAAGATTTATGTAGACATTAATGTCTTAAAATTTATACTCCATTAATATCTTGAAAGTGGTATGGGACACTTTTCTTTTAAAATATCATTATTAAATGTTTTAAAAGATTTTGAAAATGGTTTTGAAAAGTCATTGATTATGTCAATATCATGAAATGATATATTGTGATTGATATATGGAAATGTTATCTTTATTTTATGCTTTTTTTATTCATTATGATTATGTTATGGTTCTTGAGAATTGTTTACATATACAGGTGGTTCCATGAAAAACCTATAGATTGTGAGCCCGAGATAGCTCTCAAGTGCATTGGGTAACGGGACAGAGGTAAACGTTAATATTTCTCCAAAGAGATTTAGGTAATGTACTATGACGGGCATTCAAAATGTAACTCCATACATAGTTGTGAATTCTACAGTGTAAAAATTTTATGTATGCCATAAGTTACTTTTATGATATATTATTTTTGTGTGTTATTCATAAATCTTATGATTTCATGAGGTATGTAATGAGTGAAGAGTATGGTTTCATTTATGTGTATTTATTGAATGTTTTATGTTTCCTTTACTTATTTTAAAACCCAAATGAGATTTCTATGCTCATACCATTTTTTTGAAATGTTTTTCATAGGACACAAAGATGAATAGGGTCTTGTATGGGATCATGGAAAATCCATGTTGTTTAAAACGTGGAACAATACATGTTTTTATGAGTTTTTGGTTTATGAAAAAATGGTAACTCAGTAGAAGTGTCTACTTTGTAATTTTTGAAATGTGTGTACTCGTTACTGGCTAATTCTCTAAAACACTATACCTTAAAATATTCTCAATGTGAATTCATTACGTAAATCATGATTCTATAATGATTACAACCATTTCCTTTTATAATATTTTAGATGCATTCTAAATATCTTGGTTTGTTGGGTCCTTGATATTTCATTAATTTATGAAATGCTTGATTCTAGGATGTATTACTTATAAAGCTTGTTCTTTTTTATGTAATTAATGTAATTCTTTGGAATTGTCTTACTATTATCCCAATCGATCAAAAATATGTATTCCAATGGAGTTTTTTTGGGTGATATTGTGTTTTTTTCACTTCATTACTCTGGTGGGTTGGTTATTTTCATAGTGCAGCGAGATCCTTGAACAACATCTCAATGGTCGTATTTCAAAACCCCATTACACAATTTAATGATTTTTAAATTTCTAAGGCTGATAATGGTTAGAGTGGAATCTAATTTAGTGTAGTGTTTTTATGATCATTTAATTATGTTTTTGTGGTCTACAATTCCTATTAGCATAAAGGAATAAATGATGGAAAAATTATTTGAAATTTCTACTCTAGTGGCAATATATGGAATTGAGAAATTTTCTATGAAATAAGGTTTTGATAATGATATATAGGTTTCTGAAACACCCTTTATTCCATTTGTAATTTAATGATATGACATGAATGAGAGTTATAGTTTGGAGTCCTATAGAGGAATATTTTAGCAGTTCAACCTATTTCAATATTTTTGCATCAGGAGGTTTGCTACAGTGTGGATTTCTAGGCATGTGATATTATTTCGGTTAATTTTTTGTCATGGTTTCTACAACATATATATTGGACTTGGAATTGGATTCTTATTTGGGGTATGATCCCAACCATTTTAGAGAATCCTCAGGATCCTTATCAGGAACTATTTTTTTTCTACTATTTTATATAACCTGGTTTGGTATTGATTTGTGGATCTCTCAGGGGAAATTAGGGAAATTTTATCCCATTGGTATATGAATGGTTATTCAATTTTAGGGAATACCTTGATGTTTTCCCTATGGAAAATGTGTTCTCATATTTTGAGGTATAGGAGGTGGTGCACGGTCGGTGCATTGTTTTTCCAATCTGTGTAACCTCCTCCCCAAACAATTATCCCCCAAACAAATCATATTCTCAGTTTTAATGACTAATTGTTTCAAACTGAGATATACGTAAGAGAAATATTGCATCCCCTATATGGATCTGCAAGAGTAAGGTACACATTTTTATAAACAATGATCCCCATCCTGTAAAAAATGCTTGTGGTTTTTAATCCCCCCAAATTATTTATTAAAATTGACACCCGAGTTTAGATTTACCCAAAATCACGCCAAAATCAGTCCATATCAGTTTACTTCTTTTTAAAATCTCCCAGGTGGATTGCATATTTCGTACAACCCCTTCCACTAGTAATAAATTATTGGGTGGAAGTATTTATCCTCTCTTATTTTATATAATATATTATCATTAGATTCTTATATCTATTTTCTCCCATTCAAGATAATGTGGGGTGGTATTTCACTGATCAGAGAACATTTAGATCAATTTATTAATGAAAGTGTTTTTTGGGATCTTGGTCCTACTTTGTCATCATAAGTCTATTTCTTCATTTTCAAATTTTTTATTTGACAACAAATTAGGGATCATGTATGAGAAAGAATTCAACAATGATATCGAGGTCGGTGGTCAAACATTGATTTAAATAATCATGACTATAATTGTCTGTATGACCTGAGAAATTTCAATTTCAATTTTCACAAATTGTAATTTATATTAATTTTATTAATTGTTTCCCTTATGATTGAAAACCCCATCAGGAATCCCATTAGAGGGATTGATAATTTTCTAAATAGACTTGATGAAAACTAATGGTGTTGTCTGATATAATTGAATTAATTATTTATAGGTTATTCAGTATTTATAAAAGGAATTGTTGACATGATTCATAAATGAAACGATTAAATTGGTTCAAAAATGTTTTAGGGGAATTATAGAAAATGGTTTATGAATGTGGAACACTGATATTTTATATTTATGAATGTTTTTTGGGACATGGGAATCTAATCCAAATACCCACTGTGTGAGAGCCTATTACTCTTTGACCTAATGATATATATTTATTCATTTTCATCACTAAGTTGTGGGACATATAATATTACTCCATATATGCATGGGGAAGCATACTGCTTCACTGGGCCACCATTGTATGAATGTGATGAGGATATAAATGATTATTTAAAAACAATGATGATGTGAAGTGAGGTATCCAATTGGCGGGTGGTTTTAATTCCATTACGTGTCGACTAAGGTGTATGGTCTTATATTTTCAATACAAACATGGAGTTTTTGTGGTTAATTACTGAATAAATTAGGGTCAAAACTATTTATTTTATCACTTTTAAATTATAATTTAAATGATTCATCAAATATTAATGAGTAGATATTGTTTTATGTGAATTTGGTGGTGGCCTACTATATTTTACTCACACCCTACTTGGAATTCCAGATAAATTAACAAATAATCTCAATTTTAATAGGTTATGTAAGTAAAATTGCCACATATTTGAATGATGAGTTGGGATTCAAGATTGATCATGGACAAGGGACCCAAAAATGATTTGAGGATGCACAATAGAGTGTTCATTTTATTTATTTATTGTCACTTTTAACACACTATAATGATTTAACATGACATATTTACTAATTTGGTTTTCGATATTCATTCTTATATATGTATTATCATGTGATGTTATTCAATAAGTTTTATGATTGTCTCATTTTTTTATATTGATAATGAATTTATTATTTTATTATATATTTATAAAAGGTTATAGTCTCCCTATATTATATATTTAACCCTCATTTCTTTTTATAAGCCTATAATGTATGGGGCGGCATGTTTGAGTGAATGTAACCAATTATCTCAGGGAACTAGCATGTGGCCCCATGGTTGGTATGATACAAAGTTTTTTTAGAGGTGTATTCGATTTTGTTGAATTCCTATACTAATGTGGAATGATTTAAATGATTCTAGGATGTTTCCAGACTTGTTCATGACAATTATTTTTGTAATATATGACTCATATATTAAGGGAAACACATGAACACAAGGTGGGACAATCGTTATTGGAGTTTTTTTATTAATTTTTAATGTTAATTCACCTCAATGGATGCACTTTTCTTATCTTGGAATTATTTTTATGTGATATTTCTTCATAGTCATGTTTTTAATTAGATATGTGTATATATTAATCAATCATGTATTTCATTACATTCCTTCATGTGCATCATATTAGGGATGCACAAAATATATGTTTTCTGGTATGTGGTTGTAATAGAAATTATTATCCCTATTAGAGTATTTTGATAATTAAATAGTTCCTCTTATGAAAATAATTATTTTAGAAGATTCTTATTGGGTTAATTTAAAATTGATTATTGGTTTTATAATTTGAAACATTGAAATTTGAAATTGTCTACCAAATTTAATCCATGACACAGGTGAGAGATGGTTGTGGGCAGTGATATTTCCTCTGTTTGACCATGAGGAAAAGTATGGGAGGGATTACTTGATATTTTCATATATGAATGAATCAAATATCGTTTTTTAATTTTTTTTATGTGATCCCATGTTTTTTGTAAATAATGATATATTAATCAATGATTACTTATTTAGGTAGGACTAAAAGAGGAAATTTCATGAAATGTTCCTTTTGTAGTGGGGCTAGAGGAATTGATATTTATGGGTGATAGAAATGGTGATTTATTTTATGTGAACATTTATTTCATTATAAAATTCATCGATAGATACTTAAGTAAGGCCATATGAAATATATTTTAGTTTATATTTGAGTGATAATTGAAAAAACCGCCGAAAATTCAATGTAAATGGTTTACTTTTGAAAACTGAGTAATTTATTGATACATACTGAAAATCCAATATGATTTAGTAAATCTTGTGGAGGAGAGTGATAAATTTAATGATAATATATTGTGTGGATCTGAAAAATTATTATATGATATTTATACTAGGGAAGATAAGTAGTTGATTATGTATTGTAAATATTTTCAAGAGATTTTTATGGAACAACCTTACCAAAATAACAAGTTGTATGATAAATTAGGATAATTTATGTAGTTGACTAATATTATTACGTTCATTATGGAATATGATATAATATTTACTTACTTGAATTGAAATGTTCTAGCTTTAGAGGGGGATTAGGAAACTATATTGCAAAATTTTCCGGATGGGCTTAAATGTGAGATTATTTACTCAGTTAACATCATTCAGCTGGTGATGTTTTATGATGTGGTGAAATGAGATAAAATTTCTGAGTGGAACTTATAGGATGATCCCAATGAAATATATATTATTTTTACTGGATGAACATGTGGTACATCATCTCAGAGCATGAATCGTTGATATGAGAATGTCAAGTAGGGAAATGGAAGACTACGTGGCTAGTTAGGATTATTAGTATAATAAGTAAAAAACCCAAATATTCTACTTCCAGTATTGTAGGTAGACTCATATTTTTAGCATGTTTCAATGAAAAATTGTGTTGTGTTAAACCAATGACTAGATAGAGAACATGCAGAGGTATTAAAGGAATCCTCAGCTAATGGGTAGTGAAGGAGGAACGTGAAAAATTAAGTGTGTTGGAAGTGGGAAGTATACCCCATACGAGTCATCAGGGTTTTATTCTTCTACCCTTTTATGTCAGTGAATTGTATGTGGTATGTTAGGAAAATAGAATGCATATTAGAAAACTATTCTAGCTTAATAGATGAATACTGGAGTAGATTGAATAGGTGGAGGACATTTTCATGTACATCATATTGTACTTGTGGATTGTTGGACCAAGCCATCAACAAAAATAGTTATCACTTTTTTAGAACCTATCCATTCTAGTTCCACATGTAATATACAATACTATAGAAAATTTTTTGTTCACGTCTTTTTAAAAGATGGAATCTTACAGTGGAGATTTTGAGCAGGGTTATGACGATCAACACACTATTGGGAGTACAATCGAGGGACATATTTTTAGGTAAGGGATATCATCTAATGAATAGGGGGTATCATATTAATTGGGACCTCTACATAAATGATATGTCAGGTTTGGATTTATTTTTTGGTATGGATTTTCATGTATAGTATCGAGACTGTATCTATTGTTACTTTATAAGACTGGCCATTAAATCTTATGAGGGTTCCAATTATGTTTATTGAGGATAGTGGGATATCTAGTAAGTTCATGAAAGGATAATTCATCAGTAACTTGGGTGTCTCACCTCCCAATATTTATGCGGTTTCTTTGATTATGTGGCTGTGATGCTTGATGTATTTCAACCCATGATGTATTGGTTTGAATACAATTTTTCAAAGGACTTCTTTGGGAATCCACCTAAGAGAGATGTTATGATTAAATATAACTCATGTCTGGATCATAACCCGTTTCTATTCAATATACATAATGGAACCAACAAATCATCAAAATTATAACACTCAACTTGAAGCATTGATGGAAATGGGATTTATTGATCCATGTTCATAACATTTGGGTGTTCCAGTATTGTTCTCTAATTTTGATAATGTGATCCCATTTTTTAGGTGTTTCTTACCACATGTTTAACATGATGATAGTGATGATGTAATTTCCTTTTCTATGTATTTATGATCCCATTTTCTAGGTGAGACGACCTTGTTTTTCTATAATATCGACTTGAGGTCATGTAATCATCAATTGAGATTTATATATTCTGATATATCATATAGTATATTTATAAGATTTTTTCTCCTATCTATGTTAGTTTTATTGTATTTTGGGATGATTATTGTTGTATTTATGTTTATATCTAGGATCAAGAAATTCTACAACTATACATGGATCAATTTTGGTTTTTTATGAAATCAGGGTGTACTCCAATACTCATGACAACCATTCCCTATATCTTTACATCATCATGAGTATATTCATAAAGAATTAGCTATACCATATTATATGGAACTGTCATTTCTATATCAATATGGAATATTTCATGGTGCACATCAACCATGAAGAAAGTGTTTTAGTAGACGCAAAGAAGATGCAGTTAGTGGTTTGTGGGCAGTATCCTAAGAATTTGTTTTTATCTTAATCCTTCTAGGTTCTGAGGGTTATTTTTGGATGTCCATCCATGACTTTTAGAAAATATAAGCACCACATTCTAGAATGAGATATGGAGAATGTGATAATTCATTCTAGGTGATGAAGAAACATATGACTACAACACCAATATTTATCCTACCTGAGTTGAGTGAGGAGTATAGTACGTTTATAATGCATATGTGATAAAAAATAGACCACTATAGATGTAGTTGGATTAAGTTGTGGACTTTGATAATGACAGTTGATCCATGTGATTTGAATTACCCAATGATCAACATTTTTTTAGTTATGGTGGATTATGACATAATGTTTTAGATACATTTCTAATTTTTTAGAGGTTTACTGTGTATACCAACAAAAATATATTCAATTACGTCTTTTCATAGATATATTTGAATATATAGAAGAAAATTTGGTTTGACTATATGCATTCATTTTATTTTTAAAAATAATATACTTTATTGATGTTAAATAGTGTGGATGATGCTTTGATCAATAAAAAATAGACTCACTCAGTTTAGCAGACTAGTTATGAGTGTAATATGATGAAATTTATAGTTGAGATACATATTGTGGTTTGGTAGATCATAGAGAAGTTGAACGACATATTATTATTTGTTGAGTAAAAAATATTGAGCAAGATTTCGGAGATGAAATATGGTTATCTTGATTTTATGGTCTTGAGGGAAATCCATGATGGTTTGGAGTCAACTTTTGATTGGACTATATATTAGAATGAGATCAACCATGTTTGGAAATGAATTTTTTTCCTATGAATTTATGAGATGAGATGATGTGGTATTTTCATTCCATGAATTGTGTAGTTAATCATGGTTTGGCCAAAATTTTCCATTACCTACATCGACAATATTGGTGGCGAGGCATGAAGAGGGAAAATTTAGGATTATAAATACGATACTATACTGTTATTAGGTTTAACCTATGCATCAACGACCAAGTGGTTTACTATAACCAATTCAATTTCCAGAATGGTATTTTGATGGAGTTACTAATGAAATCTGGGTAGGCCTTCCAATTACACATCAGAACAATGCAGTTATATGGTTGGTTGTTGTTACACTTGAGAATGTATACCATTTCATTCATTTCCTAGATATATTCAAGGTGGATCATTTGGGGACATATATGTTCATGATATAGTTTTTTAAGACATATTACCATGGATTATATCTACAAATAATTATTCTTAAAACACATCATGATTGTGGAATATCCTACATATCGGATTGGGAATCGTCGAATTTTGCAGTATGGATCCACAAAAACAAATATATAGGTAGTTAGAACAAAATATTCTGGAATTAGAGGACATTCTAAAGAAATGTGTTCTCGATTTTGTGGGACTTGGGAGAAAAACATAGTTTTTGTTGCGTTCTTCTATTACAATAGTAATCAGGTGACAATTCATATGGAACCATCTGAGGATCTTTATGGTAGGACCTAAAAATCACTTCTATATTGGATAGAGGAAAGTGAGACAATGTTGAGGGGACAAAGTCTCATTAGGGAGACATTAAAACCGGTACATATTTTTTAAAATGCATAACTATTACATAGAGTTGGAATAATTCATATTTTCATTGATTTTTCCAACCCCAAGAGATTATAGTGGGTGATAATGAATTATATTTTTTGTCAAATAGATTGACCAATCATTGCATTTAGTGTTTGTGAATGTATGCATCATGTATTTTTTATATCAATTTAGATAATGTAAATATTTGGAATAGTTGCATATAAATTGGATCTTCTAGGGATATAATGCTCAACTAATGACTTTTTTAATGTGTTGTAGCTTCTAAAATAACATGCAGACCCTAATAAAGTGATCAAAGTTAGAGATTTTGACTTTGAAACTTATGGTTCCTTTGAGGATCATTTGATTCATGTTATGGATAGTAGTGATAAAGTATCCTAGGAAAAGACTGTGTTAATAGTTCATGTCTTACGGAAACATGTCCCTGATCCTGAGGATACATGTGAGAGTGAAGGATATATATGGGCTTAGTGGGTTGACTTTTTGAAATTAGAATATTAGAGTTGATTGGGAGTAAAACTCGAGGAAAATATGTTATATGATGGAAAACTCTGAAATCCATACCATTCTAGATATGCCTTATGCTTTTTTTTAATGAAAAAATTCAGAAATAGTTTTTATTATAAAATTTTTAATTATTTATTTGATTCTGTTTGGGGTGAAATTGGATAAATTTTGAATCATATTTGGTTGTTCTTTTTTATAGAATGGTTTCGAAAAACTATATGGGTTTCCCAAAGAATCAATACCCCCTATTTTGGTGGCACATCAACTTGTACATAGTTGGTACATGGTTTGAAGAAACTGTGTATCCTACCACCCAAAACCATGTACCATTAGAAAATAAGAATTTTAATAGTTCAAAAAAAATTGTTACACTTTTTACCACATATGAGAAATTTTTCATCCACATTTTGAAGGTTCATGATTAAGGTTCATGCTTTAGAAAATAGTGCACCTATAACCATGAAATAATGGGATAAGGTTTTTATCCTCCTAAAAATATTATTAGGAATTTAAATCTCTCAGTTTTGACCCAAAATCATCATACCTCAACAAAATGAGGTTTCCATTGTTTCTTCAAAAATATTGGATGGTTAATAGGATCCTCAGACCATGTCCAGTGTGAATCAATGATCCGATTAAAAGAATCAACTTCTCTTCCTGTATATAATCTATTATTATGGGTTTCCACACTCTCGTGTTGTTATTTATCAATAACAGGGAATGATTATTTCCTTCGTTGTAAGTGGTTTAGATCTCATTTATTTTTTATTTTTTAAATAGGTTATTGGTCCTATGTTTTGATTCGAGATCTATAATTTCATTGTGAAATTGATCATTTAACATAAATTTATGGATTATTGGTTTGATATAATTTTTAAATGATCATGAGGTAAGTGGTCTAATATTTGATTATCATATAATTGGTTATAATTTGGTGTATGATATTGGAAATTTCAATTCCAAGTTTGGAAATATAATTTTAAATTAATTTGATTACATGAATCCCTTAATATTATAAAACCCATCACAGATACCATTGTATAGGTGCATGATTTTGAGACTAGACATAATGGAAATCCATGGAGACTGTAGATATATTTTAAATGATGATTTATGGATTATGCATCATTTTTTAGGGTATTTTGAATATGATTGATAAATGAAATAAATAAATTTTTTGAAAATTTGAATATAAAAATGGTTTATAAATTTGTAATGAATGTGAAACATTGTGATGTGAAATTTATGATTGAATTGTGGGAGATAGAATCATACTAAGAATACCATTAAGGTTATATAATACAGCTATAAAATCGCCAGATATATATTTATTATAAGTGATCACTGAGATGTGGTACATGGAATACTTCTCCGGGTAAATATGTGGTGTGAAACATTTTTTTACGCTTCCATTATATGAATATGAAATTTAATTGAATGATTAATGGAATCAAGTTATATTTTGAAATGTGGAATCCCTTTCAAAGATGGATTAGACTCTATCACAGGATGAAGTAGATAATTTTAGCTCTTGGGTAATGAAAAAGTAGGGTTTTGGTGGTTAATTAATTAATAATTTATTATGAGAACTAATTACAATATCATTTTAACATTATTCCATATAAAAAGGAATACACAATTATTTACTAGAAATTCTTTTAGATGTCATTGGTGGTGACATACTAATTTGTAGTCACACTTTAACTAGAATTATTGATTGGTAACTGAATTGATTTCATGATTATATATTTAAGATTGAGAAAAGATCCCAATGTTATATGGTTGTATTGGGATTCTTGATTGAGCATGGGTGATGAAACCAAACCTGATATTTGGACACACGTGTGATTTTTTTAGATCCACAATTCCATGTTTTCATTTCACATGTGACACAAATATTATACAAAATATTATCTTAATTATTTTTGTGCATTGTTTTCCTATTTTGTGATATTATTTTTCATGTTTTTCATTGATTGTTATGGTATTATTTATGGTGATTTATTATTATCATTTGGAAAATGGTAATTTATTTCCTATATTATTAATTAAATATAATCATTGTATAGTATCTACACATTACATATTAGACCATCGATACTAGTCATAAGCCTTTGGAATATGAGGAGTCATGCCTACGGTCATGTAATGAAATGGATTGGGGAACCAACATGTAGTACCTAGGATGTGATGTTACATGTGATGTTTGAATTTTGCAGCATTTCAGTTCTATTTAATCATGTTATATGTCATAAAATTTATAATTTTTGGTATAGAAGTCATTTTTTTCTCAAATTTCTATATAAAATACAGTAATGAATCATGGTTTATTTAATTATATTATGTTTTCTATTACTGGATACCCCATTACATAATTATATACTGTTGTGGGTGATGGTCTTCCATTTTTTTAATTTCATTTATAATTTCTTAAACTCCCATTAACTCAATAATGTTTCCAATTTATCTATCTATTTAAGGATATTATATTTCTATATATAGATGGTATCAAATCCCACTTTCATCTGTATTCAAAACTAACATTGTGAGTTTTGTGGGGATTCAAGTTGACTTCAATTTCCTTATCTCGTCTAGTTTATTCACTTTAATCGTATAAATTAATTTCGTGTCAATGAAATTCATAGTTTTAGTGATTATTTATTTGTATATGGATATGGTATGGTGTTTTATAGGGTTTTTATCTTTTCATTATTGGGACCGGACCCCTATAGCATGGACTCAATAGTTACATTATTAAATTGAAACTAGATATAGGAAATCTACTTCAAATAGATGTAATTTTATAGTACTATTGGAAAACAAGATTCAAAATTGAAATAACAATTACAATTTTAAACATAATATGCATAAATTTAATAAATTGATATCACCATTATTCAAAATTTTGTATCCCCATATATTAAACGTAATTCACTTTATATTATTCTAGCTAATTTAATTCTTTCGAAAGGGGATAGCTCTGATGATAACTATTTGTGTACCAAATATGTTATGGTTAAATAATGCATAATAAATATGGGAGTGTAAAAAACATTCCATCTAATCAAAATCATGATAATAATATGGAAATCATAAGCGATGAAATATAATTTCATATAAATAACAACTTGTGTGTGAAAATTTTCAATAAATATTATTACTAAGAGAATAATCAAATAGAATGTAAAAAACTATATTCATAACGATGAAATGAATGTTTTAGGAAAATATAATACTTCTTTCAAGGAATAATGAAAAAATATATTTAACATAACAACCAAATTCAAAATACATCTTATATTAATGGATTTAAATCAATTAAATAACCATGCTTTTTATCCTCAAGAGTCCAAACAATCCATCTGTGGGCTATATAAATAATGGAACCACTAATTAGAAAATAATTCCAAATACATTCATCATATGTAATGGGTGGGTCATAATAAGTAAAAACATTCATATTGAAAAACTGACATGTAAAATTTTAATATATACCCTTATTCACAATCATATTCTTAAATAATCATGTGTAACATTGTTAATAGAATTGAAATTGTACATCCCATGCCAAAAAAATCATAATATATCCATAGAAACAATAAGGATTGTATCAAAACAACATATACCCAATGTATCATGTGTAAAATAATGTGATTTTGTTTTTTTAATAGAATTTCCATATTAATAACATTAAAATAATTTTTTAGAAGGAGGGGGGCCAGCGGGCTATACTCTGAGTACAGAGAGATGCACTTGATGCCTAGCTGGATAGACCTGTGGCCCTATGGGCCAAACCCTCATCCCAACAGGCTCGGCCATATTTGACATGGGCTAATTCAGATCATAGTCAAGTCAGACTAGGGTCGGGTCGGTGGTCCCCTGGTCGTGTCGGGTCATGTTGGAATGACTGGGTTGGACAATACCCCACCCCAATAAGCCCATGTTCAGTAAAATGGGAATGAAATCCAACCCCAAATCTGATTGATGATTCCTTTGTGGTGATGGGACCCTCTCAACGATACATTATTTTTATCATACTCCAAGTGAGATTTCTTGGATTTTCATATGCGAATAGTGGTTACATAAGTCGATTCTCCCGAATTAAGAACACTACGATTTAGAATCCTATGACTTTCTATTTTGATAAGGAAGTGATGAGGGGAACTGAACTGCCCTATAGACCTAAGTGGAAAAGCGGAACCTAGTTTCCCAATAGTCAAAATTAAGTTGTAGACCAAAGTGTCCAAACAGACCATAATGACGAGAAGACATCAGTGGCCCAAAAGGGGAGGATACCTTATATAACAACCTAGATCATTACTAAAGATTTAAACATGATTTATTAAATAATCATTCCATTAAAAAATCCCCGAAGATCGATAGGTCTAGTTTCCTTAGGGATTAGTAACATTTCAAGAAATAT
Organism: Viscum album; assembly: GCA_963277665.1. Lineage (NCBI taxonomy): Eukaryota > Viridiplantae > Streptophyta > Magnoliopsida > Santalales > Viscaceae > Viscum > Viscum album. Next base: position 1,508,669,584 of record OY728127.1, on the reverse strand, counting down.
TAAGACAAAAAATACAAAATCTTTATTGGTAAATATTTTTACATGACCACAACCTTCTTTCGTATATAGAGTTTCATGGGATAACCTGAGGATATACACAAGTATGAGTTCTAAAGCCTACTAAGGGAGTAAAAAAGAATAACATTAAGAATAAAACACATGATATACAACGGTCATATAAATACATCAGAAGAAAACATTAACATAAAGGAATGATATACCATGATTATCATAACATGGAAATGTAGTAACAACTAAAAACATTGTACCATTGACATAAATGAATAATATTAACCTCTATCACAACATAGTGGATAAATGTCCTAAAAATAATCTAGTAATATCCTATCCCAATATGAATTTTCAAGATACTAATCCTTACCCAATGCATTGGACCACTATTAATGTTGACCCTTCATATTCATTTCAATCTCTTGATAAAGTGTTCCTCATAGATAAGATAACATGGATTCATTCAACATAATAATTTATCCGTGATCAAATAATGTGGCATACAAACATTTATGTACCATTAAATCAGTATATGTGCATAAATTTAAATTCCCTTGATAGTTAAATGGTTATGGTATTCAGTACACGAGGATTTTTTCATGGAAAATCATAATGCAATTTCAGCACCATAATAGATTTATATGGAGATTCATAAATTGGGATGATGAGAGAGAAAGGGTTATCTAATCATTTATAAATGAAATTTAATTTAATGTTATAATAGAGCAGAATATCCAAACATATGAAACAAAATTTATATACCTAAGATATAAGAAATTATTGAATGCAAATAAGATGATAGAAATACCTTGCGGAATATTTCCATGGTAATAGGTGTACGAAGAAGGAATTAACAAGAGAGAATGGGGTATCAAATCATTGAAACATAATGAGGGAAGTATGGGGGAGGATAAAAATCATACCCCAACAATATTAAATGAATATAAATGGGAATAAAAACATGTGGAAATTTGTAAAAAATGAGAATGGAAATAAACCCTTACAAGGATATGTGATTCCAAAGGCATGGAAGAGGCTTGGGAGAGGATTTTTGGGAGCTAGGGAGTGCCTTTGGAGGACTCTATAGATGATAGGAGAGTGTAGGGAAGTGATATAAGGATTCTGAGTTAAGGTAAGTGGGATATTGGGTGGGTTAATATAGAAATGAGAGGGTAATTCTTTAATATTTCTCAAACATTGGTTTTGGATTCTATATAATTAAATCTTCATACTTGAAATCCATCCCATGTATTTTTCTAAAGGATTATTAAGAAGAGGAGTGGAATAAATATTTTATATGTCCACTGGACGAAAATATTAAAATATGGGTGGTGCTTATATGATGGTGTGTCACATTATTAATGAAATGAATTTAAATTCATTAAATATATTATTCATTTTGTAGGATTCACTACAGATTTATAAAATAAGATAAAATATACAAAATATCATTATTTATAATGAAAAATATATTTTGGAACGATAATACCCATTATTGTTTTTATTAAATCATTTTGGGGTTATTATGATGTCATAAATCAAGTATTTGTTTTATACGGTATTTGATTTTTACCAAATAATTCCAAGATCTCAAATAATTATGAAAAATTAACCATTATATAATTTTGATGACATTATTCAAAAATATAATTACTTTATGTAATTATTGTTCTAAAGATGTGAATTTTTACTTTGAAATGAAATTTGATATTTTTTAAAAATTCATATGTTTTGAAAAAAATAGTTTTCAAAACATAATTAAAATTACATTTTTCCTCATAAAATTATATAATAATTTATTATTCATAAAGTTAATTTGAGAATAATATTTTATTAAAATTTTAATTATTTCAAAAAAAAATTAATTCCATAAAATATAATCTTTGAAAATATAATTTTAATTTTATCATATAAAAAATATAACATTTATTAAAATAATTATCTTATAATTCAAAGATAAATAACTAATGTAACAATCATTCATAAAATTGCTTTTATTATATTATTAATAAAAATGTTAGTTGAATAAAATAATATATATTTTTCTCACAATAATAATTCTAACCTGAAAACTCAAGTTTTCAAATTTATCAATCATTTAAGAAAGACTATTCTCATTAAGGTATTGATGGAATACCACTATTATTTATATAAATGGATTTCCCAATAAGTAACTATTACCTTATTACAAAACACCTTATAACATCCACAAAAAACATATGTAAATGGTGTGTGAGGGTGAAAGACTCTTGGGACGGCTTGTATAACATCACCTGGGTGGTAATCTCTTTTAACATGATCTATCCCATTGTAAATTCCATTAAATCTTAACATATTGAATATTGACTTGGGAGTGGTCATAAGTGAAGCCTAGTGATTGTATCTCCATCCCATGCATTGAAAAATTTACTTTGTATGTCCCGAGTGTTTAAGCTATGGCCATCTACTCTTTTTCCCGGGTTAGAAGTATTTTTTAAAACCATATTATAATATCTGTTGTGTGATCACTGATCAAAAATAATATTATCAAAAACTATGATACATAACAGTTATCAAATCCTGAATATAAAATCGGTGCTTTTATTTTTTAATATATCAATAAGACATTAATAAAATGGAAATATTATTCATAAATTTTTGGGTCATTACAAAATCCCCCCTTAAGAAATTTCTCCCTCAAAATTTACTTTTTCCATTATAAAAAATGAGGGTATCTCTACATCGTCACATCCTTGGGTACCCATTTTCATGCATCAAAGTTGTGGTTTTCCACAACTCATTGATGAGGGCATTGTCTAATTTTATAGAACGTTTCCCCTACTATCTATGATCTTCAATGGCTTCCTTTCATAGCAATGGTCATCCCCCAATGTTACCACCTATGAATTGAGTACATGCGATGGGCTAGTTATGTAATTCATCAAATGTGATACATGGAATACATGATGTACTTGAGATAGCTTCGGTGGGAGTGTTAATCGATTGGCCACCGATCCAATGTTATCAATGATCTCAATGGGACTGATGTACCATTAATAACATTTTTCGTTCATCAAAAATCTCATCACTCACTTCCTTGGAGATATGTGGAGGAATAATATATCTCTAACAACACACTCTAGGTGTCTTCAACAGTTTCCTCCATAGCTCATTTTTTCAACTCTGAGTAGCATTGATATATTGTTGGATGGTCATAACCTTCTTCACTATTTCACATACCATTTATGGACCCAAAATTATTTTCTCCCCAATATCATCTTGTCATGCGGGGGTTCAACACCACTTCCCATAACATGATTCATAAGGATTCTTTTCGATGATTGAGTATAAACTATTGTTGTAATAGAACTAAACGAAAGAAAAATGTTGATCCATTCCACTTTTTATGTCCATTGATTATGCTCTCAACATATCCTCTAGTTTCTAGATAGTCCACTCATTTTGGTCCTCATTTTGAGGCTGATAATACATACTAATGTTCAGCTTAGTTTTCAGAGCGTTTTGGAGACACCATTGAGTATTGTGAATCATGCTAAATTTATTTATTTAACTCTAGATTTTATGGAACACATAGTCTTGAACAAAATATCACAATTAATTCTTCACTATCATTGAACTCCATGGATTTTACTTATATGATATTTTACACATTCTTATAAATTCCCACATCATTTTTTATCATCCATTAAAATTTCCAAAAAGATGATTGAGCAATAATTTGTGATAGTATTTATGGTGTTCCATTCATTTTGATTCCCATGAACAACTTTATCAAATTTAAAAAGGTTTGATACTTTTCGATTCTCATTAATGATAGAATTTTTGCATCATTTATACTTAGAGACTCAGTCACTTTGTTCTATTTCCAAGGCTAGTAATGAATTGGTTAGTCATAATAATTGAAGAGATCCAACCATCATCATTTGTGAATGTTCATCTATTTCTGTGTGAAAATGTATTTTTGGAATTTTTGATCCGTACATATTTCAATCTTTTCAAGTAATAGCTAATTCCTCCATATTATAAATTCAAGGATTACTAATTCCAACTCCAGATCAATTGTGGGATACTTTTTCTTTTTAATTTTCAACTACATTGAGTCATAGGAAATGAATATATTATTATGCATCAAAATAAATCCTTGATCTTTCATTAAATCATATCTAATGCATACAAAAATATCCCAACATGTAGAAAGTGTTGGGATAGGGGAAGTGATATGTCTCTTATTCAACTCCATGATGATTTATTAACATTAATCATTACATGAAAACATGACACCCTTCCATGTTATATTGGTATGATGGTTATACAATCATGAAAAACATTTCTCAAATTGGTGATAATTTTATGATAACCGTAGGATTCTATAGATATCTATCAAAAATGTCAGCTTTACCATCCATCAATTACTTTTTTATCAGATGTATCGATAAATATTCCATTTATTGTGATTGTATGACCCAAAAAATGAAACATACATTAACCAAGACTGACACTTGATGTTCATTTAATAGAGATTATCCATTAAAAAAATCTACAGTACAGTTCTTAGATCTCCTCCTGCCCCTACTTGGTTTTGGAGTTTATTAGAATATCATCAAAAAAGACAAATACAAATTTTTTTAGATAATCTCTATAGACCATATTCATCATGTAAATGGTGATTACTAGAGGATTAGTGATTCCGAAATGCATTACTAGAAATTCATAGTTCTTGTAACTTGTATGAAAAGAAGCATTGGGGATATCCTCCTTTTTCAACCATACATGGTAATATCCTGATCACATATCCACAACGGAGAAGTGTTGATCTCCATGTAGCGGTTCTAAAAAGTCATAAATACTTTTAAAATGATACTTATTCATTTTTAGTATTTTGTTGAGCTCATAATAATCAATGAAAATGCACATTAATCGATCCTTCTTATTTATGGAGAGGACTGGTGCACACCAGGGTGAAGCACTTGGGAATATAAATCCTTTATCCAAATTCTCTTATTGTTGTTTCTTTAGCATATCAGTCTCTAAAACAGCCATTTTACATGGATTCATGGATATTGGAACAACAGAGGATTAATATCAATTTTTAATTCAACATATCTATTAGGAGGAAGACTAAGAAATTTCATGGGAAACACATTAGTGAATTCCTTTTCATTAGGCATGATTTCATGTATGGTTCTATCATTAGACTCAATAATCAATGAAATATATGTATTCTAATAATGAAGTAATATCAATTATTGATAAGATGGTGGAAAATAAGTTTTATCCTCCTCCTTCAACATATATTGAATTAGGTGTTGATTCTCCATATGTAGAGTGATTTCCCATTCACTGAAATTTAAATGGTCTCTATATAGGGAAAGCCAATCCACTCCAAGAATTGCATCAAATTTAAGCATAGGATGAATGATGATGTCCACTGGGAATTTATATCCACATATTGTGGCAAGGGTGGAATTATATAAATGGGATATGAAAATTTTCCCATTTCCCTTTCTCAATGACATCTATACTTCCATGATTTGTGGTGGTGATTTTTTCTTCTACTAATTATTGGTATATAAAATAATGTGTAGAATCAGAATAAAAAAGTGCATTCCCTATTACTGAATGAATAAAAAGAGTACATGTCAACATATCATTTAGGGATTCACTCCAGTGGTAGTAATGGAAAAAAAACCCACCCTTTCCACCGTGGAGGTTGTTGGTTTCATCCAATTACCCTCGACATAGGGAACTTGTTCTCAATGATCCCTAGTTCCATGCAGTTGTTGCAATAATCAATGTGTTAAGGGTCCTCCAGAGCATTCATTTCCTCTTCCACACTAGTGTGATGAACTTGGAAAGAGGCACTGTGTTCCATCTATACCTATGCTAAATAGGTAATTATTGGACGATGCTCAAATTTCAATTTTCTCTTTGAACCATGGTTTCACAATGATGATTAAAGATATGAGAGAACATTTTTGTTTGGATAACATGACTCATGAAATTTAGGATTATATATAAAAAAATTTAGTCAATAAGTTAATGTTGTGATAAGGATTTAAATAGGAGTCATGTAATCTCATTCAATTTTTATATCAACATTAGATGGAATTATTATGAATTTCATTATATGAATACCTAGAAATCCTAGAAACAATGATGGAATATGGGTTATTGTAATCCTCCTAACTGAATATATACATTTACACACTATAATTGAGACTTACTACTTGATCACCTAAAAATTACTTATGTTATTGATGTATTTAGAATTCATAGTGCACCTCTTCCATTTTTTTGATGAATATCTTAAATTTACATAGAAACTATTGAATAATTTATAGAAGGATCTTGTTATTAAGCTTAATTTGGGCCCAGACATCCATCCATAAACCAACAGACTAACTTGAAGGACTATTAGACAAATTGAGAAAATATTGAGGTATTTTTCACTTTATATTTTTGGTATGTGGGATCATTCATTAAATTTTCATGTAATTTACTATTACATTAGATTCATATTGAGGATTAAAATGTGAATCATATGGTTCATTGTATTGAAAGTGATTCCAAACTCTATAATGTTGGGATAATCTTTGTTAAAGGATAATTGTAGTCCCAAAAATTGTTAATGATATTACAATATAGGTTATATCAATTCAAGATAAAATTAAATCACCCTAATGTAGGAAATAAAGTTAAGATGGTAATTGGATGTTGGATTTTGAATTGAATGTGAGTGATCATGATTCCTTGAATGTATATACATAGAAGGGATTTATAATTTTCAGTAAGAAATGGAAAATAATTCACATGTTCATCATACCCTTTTAAATTAGTTATTGAGTTGTAGTTGTTTATTATCATATGGTATTTCCTACAAATCAATCAATAGAACATGATGTGTACTATATATCATTAAAAAGGATTTACATTCTAGAAACAATGTATATTCTCACAATAAATTATTTTGAACTAGAACATTATAAATATTACTATTAATTAATAATTTATATCCATGATACTGGAGAGATATTGTTGACGAATTGAACTTAATTTCATGTAATTATGCCTTAGAGAAAACACAAAATAGAGGAAGCAATATGGGAACTATTGGATATGATGAATAAGGACTAACCTCATCCGTTGAGAATGTAATATCCCAATTATTTCAATGGAAAAAACTTTTATGATGAAATAATTCAATACCACAAGGCAATACTATATATTTAATTTATAAAAAATTTAATAGCTTTTGATGCAATGGTTTTAAACAAAATAATGTTTATTAAAATATATCAAACATACTTTAAAATAAATTTTTAGAAATTTTTTTTAAAAAAAATTGACCAAATATTTTTTTAGTATTCATATTTATACTATAATTGCATCAATATTTAGTGGTTTTCTGTAAATTTAGTTTTTTGATGAATAGTTACAAATACAAAATGGTAATTGAGAAAATAATTTTTATAAATTATTTATATTATTAATCTACATATTTAAACTATTATAATGTAAAATTATATAATCTTTATATCATTTAATCCAATTTAATATATTTTAATCATTTCAATATATAAATTATATTTAAAAACATTTAATTATTTTGAATGTTTTCACTATAAATACATGGTGTCTCATCATGTAAGTGGGATCAGTTTTAAGTAAAATTTTTTACTAATGTTAATTGAATTTTGAAAAATGGATTACATATTTTTAATAATAATAATTTTTTTATTATAAGGTGAACACAATTTATATCCAAATATTATTATAAATTATTAGAAAATTAATATCAAATTTTAAGGTAAATATTGATTTTCTAGGGGATATATTTAAAGTATAATGGTAAAATTGACCATTATGTATTATTTTATGTACACATTTCAAACAATAATCCTTTATGTTTGGATAATGGAACATTTATTTGAAATCATTTCATATAAAAAATGTGGTATCACTCAATTATTTCCAATAGCACCTAATTTTCCACTACCCCACTTATAAAAGCCCACCCATGTCCTCTGTTATTCTAAAATTAAACACATGTGATCAACCAAAAAAACACCCCTAAAAAATTCCACAATTATAGAGACATTATCTTCTTTATAATGAAATCCACAGAAGGTTTTACTGCAATCCTAAGTAGGATTTTTGAAGAACATGAATTATTCTTAAAAAAGAATCATTATTTTACATCATTCTCCACCTAATTAAATTTTTATTAAAACATTATTTTACAATATGATTTGTATAATTCATATACTAGGATATTTATATAATAAGTTAATCACCAAAAACCACCCCAAACTCTATTAAATGGGTAGTTAAATATTCATTCTTATGTACTGTTGACTACCACCTCGCAAAAATAAGTCATTCAATTTTCAAATTTCATCACTTATTATTGGGTATGATTAATGATAAAATGTATAAAAATAACATTTATATCATATTTATACCTCTGGTGTAAACAAATAATATATATTCTTACTATATCTCTCTGAGGAGATATAATAATTTTTCTCTTGTGTATGACAGACTACCATATCACAACGTAATGCAGTTTGTCTTTAATTAATTCCATAAATGGATGTTTATAAAGAAAATATAATGATTGTATGTGATATAAATGATATAATTTGGGTATTCATTAAATATTTATCATTATGTAAATATATTATATATATCATTTCGTTTACATCACATAATATGATACCATCATTTGTGTATAAGTGGATTGCCGCTTCAATAAGCTATGTGAGTCAATTTAAATCACCACACCACATATGTGATATATATAGGCATGTTAATTTTTTAATTATATTATCAAAAAAAATTACGATAAAATTTTACTTAATTGATTTCTGTAATGATCAGTGAATAATAGAAATGTTACTCATGCATATGTATGACCTACATCCTCCATCATGATAACATAGTACCTTTTTCATAACAATCATTCATCATTTTTTTCAAAACTAAAAATAATATTAAAAAACTATTATTATTTCATAATAAATAATTATTTTATAATATATTACGTTAATTTTTTTATGAACAATATAGTTTTCAATGAAACAAGCATGACAAAAAAACATCACCTTAAACAATGAAAATAATGATTGCTTTTAAATGAATGAGACAAAAATTGTTATAAAATTATGATATATATTAATTTAAATATTAGTATGATTTTTTAATATGTTAGTAACTTTATTCAGACTATTATATAGGAGTTTAAATAATATTCAGCTAATTGAAAGCCTAATAAAATAGATTTCAAATCAATTTCATTTCATTATGGATTGTTACAATATTATTCACCTAATTTATATTATATGGTCTGTAAACATCTTATAAGAAATGTAAAATATTATATATATAATTATTCATTTTATATTGAGTTTCCATTTTAATTATTTCGTTCATGGGGATTTGACATTTAAAGTAGGATGTTCTAAATAGTATTGTGCAATATCACATGTTTTAATAATTATTTACATTATCTAAAAGTAATCTATTTATTGTGTTAATTTTTCATTGGTCAATATATAAAAATTAAATTTTAATATTCATGTATAAAGGATATTATAATTACATATACAATATAACATTCAAATATATTTTTTAATCTGCATTTTATTTTTTGAACTAGGGACATATCACTTGATTTGCATCCACTAATCAATACTTATATTAAAAGATAAGGAATATTTATACATGAATCAAAGATATTTAGTTGATATGTGAGTATGTATTTGAACCTATAATGAATCTTGTGTCCTAGTATAGTATTTCTCCTCAACGCATTGTTTTGTCCCATGAAACAAATTATATCGGATAAATTAATAGCCTTGTACAGATACTATTAAAATTGACTTATGAAACTTTCTAATAGTAATGGTTTCATAATTTATGAGTAAATGGAATAAAACAGTTAATTATTACCCAATTTGTTTGTTAATTTTTTTTCCATGGTAATTTGACTATCATATTATCTATCCATGCATTTTCTGTTCATTTTTTTATTATATGGATGGTGTTTTCAGTTATTTACCTATCCATAATGATTATTCCTAATACAATTAATTAATTTGAATGTGTACCTGGTTATTTACCATTCAACATTAATTAGAAATAAGGATTCGTGACAGATTCATTTTTACCAAACCCTTAATATGAATTTGAACATACCCTTAATCTTTACCACTCCTTTGGATAAGAATATGAATTCATTGAATGAGTTTCAAGGATGTTTATATTTTAATTTTTTGTGATTTATTTTTTTTCTTAATTTAATATGTTTATCTTTTATTTATTTAATTTTCCGAAACTTCTAAACAATTATTTCCTTCAGGATGAAATTCTGTGAATCAATACCAATGTAGTAAATTATGGGACCAGATCCGAGCTACTAGGGTCATGAATATAATATTTTCTATCATATAATCATGTTAAACCACTTTTTAAATTTATTATCATTTAATATGATAAAATAAGTTTTACTATGATGAAATAATTATATGGCCAAAAATAGAAGGCATTGAAAGTGTAATTGAGAAAATATTATAGAACATTTTAAATTGATTTAATTTATTTAAAAATATAATAGGTGATATAGTTTTATATAATATTTGATATTAAAACTAATGATAAATATATTTTTTTGCAAAATTCCTATTTATGTTTGGAAATAAATTTACCTTGATGTTATGTAATAAATTTTTTTCCATTAATTTTTGTGATTAAATAATAAAAATGTGTATATGTTTTTCATATGTAACACCAAAAAATCATAAAAAAATATGAATTACAGACATATATAATTTTTTTCAATATTTCTTTATAAGAAACACTATCATCATATTACATTACATGCAAAAAATATTTATCATTCTATTTATGAATAACTGAGGGTTGTTTGTGTTATATGATACATTGAGTCGCCTTAATTTTATATATAACATGATTGACAGAGTTTTACCAAAAAAATAATATATTACAAAAAATATTATTACTGAGAATAATAAGATATAACATAAAAAATAAATTAGAGTTTATGAATAGTACTAACCGAATTTATATAATTATACGGATTATAATATATATATTAATTCATTGATTTCAAAGTTCTTATAAATGAAAATATAAATCAATTGAATATAAAGTAAATTTATTTTATTTATGCTCACAACGGTGTTTTATCAGAATAAATTATGTTAATTACTATTAGTTAATTATATTAAGAAAAAAATATATTATATAAGTGAAAAAAATTTTGATACTCATACAACAGATTATTTATGCATAAGATAAGTACAAATCCAATATCTGGTATAAAAACCAATATTTATTAAAAGGGAGTTTTACTTTACCACCTATCATGATCGGTAAATATGATGGAATCTATGAATGTATATAATATTTATGATATTTATAATATATTTATTTTTTTAAAAAATTTTTATTTAACATACAATTATTCATTCTATTTTTCAGAATACAATAACATTGTTTTTTGGAAGTGTGGACTATAGCCTCCTCAAAGAAAGGATATTTTTTCATTTGATACATGGAATGTTTAAAAGATATGATTAGATAAAAATGTAGTGAAAATGAATTATATATGATATTCATGGATTAATTTCATTTTATAACATAATATATCATTTTAAATATTACCCATTTTACACACTAAAAAGTGATAATGATGGTCATGGACAGGTGGTCAACTAACTCTTATGCAGGTTGTGATTACCTTTACCTCAAAATAATTTTATATAAAATATAATATTATTATATAGAATGAAATTTATGATATAATATTAATTCTTAAAATGAATTATGTTACATAACTTTTCTCCATAATGATCATTTAAAAATGGGAACATTACTCATGTGTATATATGACCTATCATGCCCTTGATTGTAATTTGGTTCCTTTTTCCTTACCATAATTCATGAATGGTTTTAAAAGGATAATTGATAAATATATATATGATAATTATTTCATTATTATTATCCATGATATGTTTATGTTATGATCCCTTTGACAATAGTTGACCATCCAATGTCATTTTTAACACATAAACTGGATTTCTTCAAAACACCTGTTGTAAATGTAATTTTATAATTAATAGAATAAAAAATTGTAATGTGTGACGTAAATTTAATAATAAAATTTATAGTAATTGTGAATCATTTAATTAACATACATAATTTTAGTATTTAGTATTATAATGGCACTGATGGCATGTCATACTCAAGGTAAGGGATTTCATCTAAATATACATTCCATTGAGACAAATTTTTCATTACTAACCAATTCAATTTTATATGGTTTATATACTTAAATTTGACATTTTATGTTATTATTATTCTTATTTTCATTATATTATAAGTCTAATTAATATTATTCCCTCATGGGGATTATGATTCAAATTTTATATTGTGGTATGATTATCAATGGAATGTTTAAATTTAATTATCCTTATTAATATTATATTATTATTTCAAGGGCATTTACATCCATACAAATCCATGAAAATTGTTATTACCTTGGATTAACAAGGAAAATTTTTATTAATCGTTATCTTTTATTCAATATAGATATTTTTCGATAAGGGGTAATTATTTTATTATTTAAATTGATTAATTCGCTATATGATGAATTTTTTAGACATGAAAAATATGGGTTGGGGACCCGTAAATATTAGAAATATGGGGTGGATATTATTAATTAATTTTCTATGGGTTGAGGACCAGTTACGTTAATCCTATTGTAGCTTTGGTAGTTTAATGCATTGAATCAATTTTCACAATAAAAATTTTATAGAATGACATACATTGGAGGTATAAGCATCATGTGTCTAGGAAATGTGAAATCCCATAAATAAATATTTCAATTATTGAGAAATAATATATTATTATTATCAATGATATCATTATATTTTTATATCAATCTATTAATATCATTCTTAGTGTATTGATTAAATTTAATGTTGATTATTTTCTAACCATTCCATTTTGATTATGGCATATCTAGTTATTTGAAAGGTGTGTGTTTTAAATTATTTAAAATTACATGATTCATATTCTCTTTTATTTAATATTAATTCTTTTTTAATTACCCATAATAAGAATTTGAGCTCACACATATTATAATTTATTTCCCCATGATAGGAAGAAGATATTTATGAATAAGAATTTATGTATACAGTTCATTTGATTTTATTATGTATCATGTTTTGTTTTCTATTTCCCACAGTAATTATCTATTTATTTATATAAAATGGTTTTCTTAAATTTATATATTTTTCGGTCCATGGTATTTTAATATTTTATATTGGAAAATGTAAAAAATTAATTTATCGAACATGGGATTTCATGGGTTGGGGCCTTATAGTTGGTATCAGAGCAGGTTTAGTAGTATCCTCAAAAAATGATTTAGAAAACATAGACTATGGAATATAACCCAACGATAGATATAGAGGATATATATAAGAGGAAATACAAAATTTCCTTATGGTAGTTATTATGAGGTACTTCTAAGAAATACATCCTTTTATATATACAATAAGTGGTTGTGTTATTGGAATAAATGTACATAGGGGAAAAAACACTATGAAGGTGGGTTCGACCTCAATTAGAATTACCCGGTGCAAAACAACATTCCTTAATATAGACCTATATTTACTCTACACAAGGAAACTCATAAGATATTTCAAATTTTCATGAAATCCTATTATGATGGATTTTTATGTAATGATATCCCAAATGAAACTATTTTTATGATTATGGGGTTATCAATGAATCAATTTATAAATTTATCTTAACTATTACAAAATATTTAGAATTAGGAAATGATTATAATAATATTATATAATCTATTTTATTAAACTATTTTGAAATGGATCATGGATGGAAGAATAGTGCCAATACTAATTTGAAATGAAGATTTTTTCCGGTTGAGAAATCCAATATAACTGGTATTGGGATACGTAATGTTATGGATATATTTGGAAAAAATATTGTAGTTTTTATACATAATCAATCCCAGAAGGGGTAACCTATTCCTCAATGAGATTCTCTAATGTTGGATTTCCATTAAAAAAATTTTTGCCCCATTATTTAGTGAGACTACTGATCCAATGGACGATGATAAATGTATAAGGTCATTGGAGAATATATTGGTGGCCTTTGTATGTAGTTAATACAAAAATGTTACTCTTTTTCTGTATTATCTCAATGGTGACAGTGATAAATGATACTCATTGGTCTAGTATAATGGGGACGAAGGTAAAATAAAGAACAAGGGATGGAGAGTCATTATGGACATTTATTTTTATGAATATTTCAATCCTAAAAAAATAGTGAGATAAATATTGAGTTCCTTAGTTTATATAAAAAGGTATATGAATTTGTCAGTGAGTAAAAAGCTACATTTACCATGTTATAAAAGTATCAAATGGATTTCATAAACAATACCGAATGAAAGATTGAACATTTCCTCTATAGACATAGGCCTTCTCTTTAAAGAGAACTATTGTCTATATAATTTCATTATACTATGAATTATCATTATATACTATCAAGATAGAGGAAGACATTTACAAAACCTATGGATTCAATGGGAATTATGAGATGGAAGGAATATAAGAGAAAATAATCGATTATGATATGAATGGAAAAAATTATTTTCCCAAATGGGCTAACTATGTTAATAATCTCAGTGGTAAATTAATGAAGGGGTTGTCAGTTTTTTATAAGTATAGAGAAAAGTGTCACCATGAAAAATAAATCCTAGGGAATAAGTAAAAAACTATGATTTATTATTAAATATTCATGTAGATTGTGAAATATGACAATTAAATCCCTCTATGTCACGGTAATATACCTATAATGTTTTAATGGATTTTGGGTCAATCATATATTATTGATACAACCAAAGTAGAATGATTAATTTACTTCTTCATTTATATATGATATATATATTGCGAAATATTTTAAATCATGATTATCTGAAAAACTGAATAATGAAATATAAATGTAATATACTATTGTACAATTTCATTAATGATTTGCGACAAAAATTTGAATGGTAACATGAAATTTAATTCAATTCAAACCTTTTAATTTTGGAAAAACCCTTTTCTGAGGGAAATAAAAAAGTAAATATATTCCTTTTGTTTTGACGATGTATTTTTTAAAGAAATTATTATTTTGGTCAACGTAAATCAGATAACTACAGAATACATAGGGACTGATTAATGATTTATTGAAAAATGTATCCTATTCTGAAATTGATTGATTTTAAATAATTTTTTATTTTAGAAAAATATTTAGTAATTTATATTATATTTAATTTATAAGAACCATTCAGGTTTCAAATGAGGTTTAATTCTTATTTTAGTTAATAATATATTCATATTTTTTATGTGACAATTAAAAGAATAATATTTTTATTTTTTAAATTCACTTTGAATATTTGGTGACCTTACTTCAATAGTGATGGACAGTAATGTTTTTGGAATGATTGGAATTTATGAATTTTTTTAATTTTTTTTGTATTTGGTTTTATTGGTTATTGTATAGAACCACCATTTGAGATGACATGTGATAATAAATGATGTCAAAAGCGTTCAAGTTAAAATTAAAGGAAATTATTTTTCAATGAAATAGAAACATAAATTTACTTATATTCATATAGAGGGAAATAATTCATCAAATATAGGGAAAATGGTGTTGAAACCAAAAGATTTCCCTTTTATGATGAATTTTTATGATTGAAATGACTTATTTATAATAGTGGTATAAGGAAAGTTGATCATTATATTTTATCCAAACAACTTCTTTGTAACTCTCCATCATAAATTTATTTTCATATTTTTCTTCTTTATAAATTTTTCCATTTCCCACCTATGTTCTACTAATAGAAAACATAGTTATATTACTATTATACTTTAGATTCTCCCTTATTATGAATATGTGTTATTAATATAATTAATACTATGTATTTTTTTAAGAATATTTCATTTTCAACTAAAATTCTCTTTATTATTGATATAGAGTTTAAATTGATGGGACACAATTTATTTATGGTGGGGAGAATGTAACACCCTAATATATTAAAATATTTTTGGCTAATCATAAATTTAAATATTTTTCCTGGAATTAATTATAAGAATTAAAAATTTAATCATATTATTCATGAACAAAATTTATCTTCATATACATGGATCATGAGTTTATATATCATTACAATCACATCTAACATTCCTCAATGCCTTGAAAAACACGTAAGAACATGTTTTCTCAAACAATAATATATAATGAAAAAAAATTATATAATAGGATAACCAAGATGTTAAGTTGGATTATATGAATATTATTAACCAACATATTAATTTATACGGTTTAAATAACTATAATATGAATTCATTGGATTTCAATTAATTAGAAATGAAACTATTATCCAATTGAATATAAAAAATATTATATAATTTATGCTCACAGTAATGTTTTATGATAAAACAATGTAAATTATTTAAAATTAATATATTAAATTGATGATATTTATATATTATTTATCTATTAAATAAATTTTTATATAGATTAAATGTATTTTAATGGCTTATTTTATGAACAATGTCAATTTTTTTCTTAAAGACCTCTAATTTTATAAATGTATTTGTGTGACCTTTTAATGGGTAACCTATTTTAAATACACATGATGCTAATATTATGGATTTAATCTGTGAAAATAAACTTTATATGTGAAATAATAATATAATAAATAGTTTAAGGAGAATTTTTGGAATTTTCTGCGAATTTACATTTTTCGGTGAATAATGAAAAATAATGTGTTTTAAATCAGAATTTCTTTTTCATCTAATTTATTTATTATGAAAATTTTATATTATATTTTGTTTTAAATTTTAATAAGATAAATTATAAATCAGTTAGTCTAGTTTAGGATTATGTAATAAATTTCACATTGGAATTGGATATAAAAACATACAAAACATTTAAACATTTCACATTAAAATTCACCATTGCCGTCCATTTTGCGTGATTAATTATAAATAAATTTCCACTGAATATATTATTGGAATTGGAAGAAATTTATTCAATATTTATAGTAATAATAATTTATAATTTATAGTAATATCATCATTGTTTTGTGTCAAAAAAATATTAGTGATATTTATTAAAACTAATTATAGTGTTTAAGTGGAAAATTATCATGAAAAATGACTAATCTTACAAATTATGTACGAAAATGACCAATTAAGATATGAATGATACATTTACTAGAAAAAAATAAAACCCTATCCTTAATTTCATAAAAAAAATTCATTTTTTGGATCCACCTTAAATGAGAATAATGTGGGAGCAATTAACTTTCCAAATATTGACAATAATACCACTCCTCGAAATAAAAAAGCAACACAACCCTCCCACTTCCTCACACCTCTAATACCATTTGTATCTTAAAAACAATGATAAAATAGAATCAAAAAATACATCCCCAAATTCTAGGATAATCACTTTTGGAATAAACCCATTCAAGGAAACATGTGGGTTAAAACTAAATGGAGTTACACAATAAATAGGTTAAATACATTCTAAATTTAATTTGTTATATTTCCATTATACACCCATTAAAATATTATTTTTATATATTTATATAATAAACATGTTATCCAAAAATAAAATGGTGGGTTTTTCAAATATTTTTTCAACCTACACATGCACACAATTCCTTCCAAAGGGTAACAAACATACAATTTATGTGTATAGAGAACTATCTTCTCACGAAATAATGTGGTTCGTAATTTCTATACCACATATCATAGTTGGGATTTATAATGAACACATGAATTTTGTATGAAATATACGATATTTTTTTATGTATTCTTATATAATTTTTAATAGAATATACCTAAATAGTTTCTTTTCTGTAGAAATATGATAACATCTATTATGGTGGTGTGGACCACTACATCCTCAAGATGATGTGATTCATTCACATGATACATTGAATTTATAAATTATGTTTTCATTTAAAATATCTGATATAAATTATATATATATGATAATAATTTTATGATTATATTTATAGAAATATGATATATAATTTTCATTATTACGCATTTCACACACTAAAAAATGATAACATCCGTCAGGGGCATGGGGAATGCCTCCTCCTCAACACGATGTGATTCAATTTTTTTCAAAAAAAGTATGTTTATAAGTATATATAATTATTTTTAATGTTATTTATGATATTATTATTACTTTTTAATTATTAAATTTAATTTAATTTCCTTCTAAGACGATCACTAAAAAATGGGAATGTTACTCATGTGTATATACGACCTACAATCCCCATGACTATAACAGTGGGTCATTTTTGTAACAATATTTAATGACTGGTTTTGAATGTATAATTTATTTATTTATTTTAAATTAATATCGTGAATAATATCCTATATATGTTTATTTAATGATCTCTCTGACCACATTCGACCCACCAAATACATTTTTAACAATAGAAATTAATTCGGTAAAGAACCCCTAGTAATCATTATTGATTAAGTAGTTGTATAGAAAATTTTAATTAGTGAAGTCAATATAATAAACGATATGACATGTATTCTAAATATTGTTTATAATTAGAATAATTTTATTGTTCATGAATATAATTTCACATCTGATAAATCAACCTCATGGTGAATGACTTCCTCACAATTTACTTTCAATTCAGACTTATTTTTTGTTATGAATTATTAAATTTTTATATAGTGTATATAATGCCACATGGAATGTTATATCATGAATATATTTATTTTCATTATATATAAGTCTCATTTAATGTTATTTCATTAAGGATATTATTAATCAATTATTTCAATGTCATATGCGAAACATTTTTAATGATTACAGATTACTCTACGTAAGAATGTTTTAATGAACATTCATGGGTAATTACACTCATAAACGTCATTTAACCTTTTTTACTTATCCTCCTATAGAGAAACATTTAGAAATACTCACCTTTTATTAAATATGTATATTTGTTGATATAGAATGTTTATTATTAATGAAATTTACATCACTGTATATGAGGAATGTTTTGTACATGTAAAATGTTTGTTGGGGACTAGTTAATGCAATATATATGGGTTGGGGAATAGATAGAATAATCCCTACATGTTGGCTAACATTTAATGTAAACCCATAGATTTAATTGTAGTCTCCTAAGATGAATCTGTTTTCAATATCATAATAGTTGAAACATTATTATCTTGATGGGAAAGGTATCAATATCCAAGGAAATAAGAAGTGAAAAAATTAATCATTACCATTATTGATAATTAATATATCATTATTATCAATTAGATTACATCATCAACATATCTATGGATTTTTTTCATTCTCAAATTTTTTATTATATGGAATTTTTTAGTTTCCAAACTTGTAATATTTATTACGCCATATATTGTTAGTTGAATAGAGAACATTATTATTTATTTATCAATCAATGATAGATATTTCTTCTTATTAATTGTTATTTATGACGAACATACCCTTAAAGTGAATTTGAGATCTCAATTTTTTCATAAACTATTTTATAAAAAATAAATATTTTAGTATACTTCCAAGAATTCCGTTCATTTCAATTTATTATGAATAATTTTTTTTATTTACCAATGTAATGTGGGAAACATGTATATAATCAGGTTTCCCAAAACCAATTAATTTGTTCGGCCCATTATGATTTTCATCATTTGTATATGCTAATGTAATATGGTAAGACACTAGTTATGGAATTTATATAGTAGAGGAGTTACAGAGTATATAGAGTCCCATGAAAATAATATATATTATTAAATGATTTCAAAACATAAATATCAAATAAGAACAACCCAATGATCATGAGGCCTATTGTATTTAAATTACTAGGTTTGTAATACACTGAAACGAGTAAAATTAAATCCCTATTTTTTCCTCAACAATTAGCTCATAACTAATAATTATCTCCTAAATATTCATAAGTTTACCTATATAATTTCTAACTGAATGGGGTAATATAGAATACATAGTAAGATAATAAAGAAAACAATGAAAAATAATGTGTGAGTCAAATTTATGACATGATATCAGATAACAAAAGGATTGTGAGTAATAAAAAGAATTTTTATCCAAGAAAAAATGGTTTCTCATGACCATGGTTATATTTTAAATTTGATATAATCATATGACATGAAATAAACATGAGTCAAGGAAAGCATCCAAGAACATATAACATGGTGGACAATGTCCCATAATTTATTAAATTTTCACCCTAATCCTTTACATAACATCTCATGAGATAAAAATTATTCCAATTTATTGAAGTTATATATGTATTCCCCAAACAGAACACATTCTTGATGACATTTTCCACAAAATTTTAATCAAACCTAAGGCACAAATAATTAGAATTACTAATGGATGGTAAGTGGTTATATAATCATTCATAATATATTAGTCAAAGAAAATATAATTATTAATGAATTTTATAAATGAAAATATGTAATGTATAACACCGGATAATTAAGGGATAATTAGATGTCTAGACTCATTAGAGGAATATGAACATAATTTAGATTAATTACATAACATTGAACATAGATTAATATTATGTTAGAGAGGGACTGACCATAACCAAAATAAATGGGTGGTTTAGAGAAACAGATAACATTGAGTTTCTCTCACGATGTATTTTCCATTTATCCTAAAAAATAAAATTAAAATTATTACTATCACGAATCTCCTTCTACATAATGAGGTAAGGGAAAAAAATTCTTAGAGCCTCCCATCCTCAAGTAGATGGAGAGATAATGACCCCCGAGACCCTCCTTCTAGAGGTCTCTCATTGGCGACTAGCACCAAGGGTGTAGAATCACATGAAAATTGGAAGGCAATACCCTTTTAATTTTGTAGGTTCAAGAGATAAGATAGTAAGCCCCAAAAAACACCAAATAACCAAGTAAAATTAAAACCAAAATAATTCATTCCAATGTGCATGTTCTAATAATATGTGCTACAACAAATATAGAAAACTACAATGGGATGTACCAATGGAAATGAAAACCAACTATGTCAATGGACCCGAAATCTGAGCTAATAGAGTCTGGCATGGTCCTCAAAGTCCTTTCGAAATCCGGAAAGCATTTTTATATACATAGGTTGAGAATACTGGTATTCTAATTTGGGAAAAACAAAATCTCCCATGTACAAGTGGGGAGGCATTCTAATAACCTGTGAGAAAAGAGAAGATAACCAAAGCACATAGAAAAGAAAATATCCACCCAACCTCCCCTAGGATAACATCCGAAATAATGTATTTCATGTAATTTAATTGAAAAAACACATCAATATTGTGGTACCCCACCCCACTTTACTTATGTTTATTGAACACATCCTACGTGTCAGACCTCTCCCGCCATACTCACCGCAGTCCCACTACCATACCCCACTAGCATACACCTGGGCTACAACAACAACTCAACCTACCCGAAAAACCCTAGGACCCAACACCCACATGTAACCATGCCCGAAGACACCAGCACCAAAACAACTACTTCCACACCCGTAGGCACCTAGGCCCAAACAACTATAGCCACACCAGAAGACTCATGGGCCTTATTCTGAAGTCACTTGTGAAAAAACCTTCCCACATGCACTTGGGAATCCACCACAACTACCATTCCCTAAGAATCGTGGGAAATAATGGAGCTCAAACTATCACAGACTGAACAATGTGTCATGGGCTAATCAAGAAAGAGAGAGGAAAATGAGTTAATAATCAGCCACTCATAAGAGGGTTGGGTAATACACCACCCCCCATGTAATGGGGGTGCTAGACACAAATTGATCAACATATTTGGGGAGTAAATAAGAATCATATGAACTAAATTATAAATTTAGGTAAACAATCACTCAATCCCAACCTAGGGGTTCCAAAATCAGCCCATACAAAAACACAATGGTTACTATTGATTCATAAAAATCCAAACATACACAACCAAGTCACAACTCATTACAGGAAAACAATTCCCCTTTGAACCCATTCTTGTTATTATATTCAAGTGGTTTCATTTAAATTATTCTTCACTATTGAGAAACAATCAAGCATAACCACAAGCCAAGGATGGAAAAATAGCCATGCAATAATTTAGGGATTCATACCCAGATATCTAGTAATGTCACAACAACAAAAGAGATCTGTGAGATCCCTCAATGTACTTGAACAAAACTATGCCCCACCATACATCCCCACACTGCCTTAGATCTAGAAATATACAACCGAAATAGAACATGGAATCCCCTAACAATCCATATCTCCTCACATGCATCAACAATATCCACCATACAATTAATCAGAACATAGCATGGTATTCTTTAGATTTAAACACACCATTCCATTAGTTTTGTCTTTTCGTTTAGTTAACTAGGGTGACCACACATTTATTATTATTCATTGGGTATCCATTCAGTCAATCAAGTTTTCATTTTTATCTAGTTTCAATGTTACAACCATTCATTCATATAAATATCCAAAAAATAGAGGTTCATTAGTGCACAAGAAAGGACCACCAACATACACAATTTTCTGTGGACATAACCCCATACAATTCACAACATATAAGAAATGGTAAAAGGGTACCACCACATCATCAAACACAAACCTTCATTCTTTAAAAACCATTTATTTTTTTTTCATTATGGTTTGGTTTCATTCATCTTCATATGAACATTATGATACACACCCATCATGACACACAGTATGGAGAGACGAAGGAAACACCCTTCTTGGATGATCAATGATCATTGTTTTCCACATCGCGCCAACAACCAGGGATACACTACATGCAAGGGAGGAACTCTGGGGACTCCCTGAATGAGTTTGGAAGGCTCAAACACAAGCACATTGTTTGTCTGAGGAAGGGGGACTCCAAAATCACCATGGAAAGGAAAAATTACTGCCAAGAAGATGGAATAATCCATGTGCAATTAAAAATGTGAGATCCTGGAGATACGGGATATGAAAATATAGAACAACTTTAATGGTGGATCATGGTCTCACCATGTTGTTGTATTGTTACGCATGATGGAATAAATTGTTATTTAATAATTCCCATTGGAGGGGTGGCCATAACAACCGTGTGTTAAAGGATGCCCTTTAAATAGTGAAAATAGGTCTCTTGAGGGTTTCGCAAGAACTTGGGGATTTAAAACATTGTTTATGGGACATAAAATGTATTTAAACAACTTTAAAAAAGGTTTAAAGGAAAAAAAGTGATATTAAACCAAAGCGGGGGAAGAATACCCGAAAAGCCCCGGTGGAACCTATCCGTGAGTCCCCGATCAGTGACACCATAATTTCTGACACACCGATTTGTGACACACAAATCGGTGACACACCAATTACTATTACAACGACCATTGACTCACTGATCGACTACTCCCTGAACGGTGACTCAACGATTGGTTTCACTAATGTGTGGCACCATAGTGGCATCCTTCCACTGATACGCCGCCCTTTTGATCCAGACATACTAATGGGGTACTGTGAAACCCAAAAACAATAAACTAAAAAATTAATGGACCAATATGGTTTGGTCCATTACATCAGATACCTCTCAAATTATTCTTGTTATCGAGAATACAGGTGTATCCCAAACAAACAATACAGAAAATACCTCTCGTAGACAAACCGCCCCAAACCGCTTTTTAAATTCCAAGGATCACATTGTCTAGACACAAGGATCATGGAGTTATTTCCTCCATGACAATATAATATCTGCTTTGGGTATCACTGAATCTCCCTCACGGGGTCAATCACATCTACATTAAAGCGTCCTAATTAACGTTCAGGTCCCCCCTCTAACACCCCGAGATTTTATGAGAAATATTATTTTTAATTTTATTGATATCTTATGTTGTACGTTACAACAAAGGAGTCTTGCACAACATGCAACCCTAACTTGGCTGCATTACACGCAATCACGACCTTCCTCGATAGCGTGTGTAGTACACAATACCGAGTTTCACTAAACGAGATATTATTATAATATTATTATGAACTAGCCGTTATGAATAGTAATACCTACTTTTTTAACATTTATAAATTTTATCTTCCAAAATAGACATCATTTTTGGATTCTTAATATCGAAATTAGCTTAGGGTGAAATTTTGGTACTTTTCGGATAACTTTCATATTCTGATGAATAGTGGAAATTACTAAATTTTAATTAAAAACATCTTTTTTAATCGAAATAATTAATAGTGATAAGTTATTAATATGAGTGGTTTTAAAGTATATTTAGAATATATTTTTATAATTTAATACAATTTTGGTCATTGGATGTAATTTCACATTTAAACCAGACATAAACAGGTGTCAATCTTTTGATAGTTATTATCTCTTAAGAACACGCAATTTGTTTTGACGATGGGAACTAATTTTTAAATTAATTAATTTAATTGATAAGTTTTGAATTTGGTAAACTATACATCATTTTTGAATTCAAAATATCAAATATATCTTAGGCCTAATTTTTGATATTTTTCTGGAAACTTTCATTTTTTGATGAATAGTGAAACAACTAAGTGGTAGTTAAAAAACTGAATTTTTCATAAAACATAATTTTACCGCCTATGTGAGTGGAATTTTGAAAATCCGAGAGACACGGTTAATATCTAGGACATAAATGTTGTTCAATGAGATGAAAATAATTTTTGTTGAATAGTAACTTTTTTCTTTTTTTACCAGAGTTAAAAGTAAATAGGGTAATTAAGGGTAAATATGATATCATTATTACCCTAAAACATGTCCTACTTCTATTGGATAAGTGTAATTCGGCCAAAAACAACCTTAGGAATAAAATATGACCATTTAGGCCCACTTGGATTAGATTAGGACATTTATTTTTAATTTATTTAAAGAAGGGTTAAAATAGTTAAAATCAATGCTTAATAACTAAATCATTTTTAATATAGGGTTATACATAAGATAAATTAGACTATAAATATTCATTAGAAAGATAAAACTATTTCCTACATAACGGTATTTTATTTATAATTTTTAGACATAAAATAATTTAATTAATTTATGAAACAATTATGATGCAGTAATTATCTTATTAATGAAATATTTACGTAATTGATGTTATAAATACCCAAATAAATGTAATATGAGACTTTTTATGAATTAAAATAATTTTTTTGTTCATATGACATGTTAGTATTGATTTAATTAGCTTTTTTCGAACTAATCATTTTGTTATGATTTTCACAAAAATCAATTACCAAATAGTGTCAAAATTTACATAAAATAGTTTTTAAAACAAATATTATATTAAAAATTGTTATTATATTCCTAGAAATCTAAGGTTCGGCCAATATACATATATCATGATGTTTGTATCATTAATGGACCACTTGGGGGTCTCTTGGATGTATATGGTAAGTTTATTAACTATATAATATAAAAATAAAAAGTGACATGGTAAATGTCAATCTAATTAACTAAGAGTTGAAACTAAAAGTTAAGGTTAATATAATTACTTAATCTTGTCTAAATTCTATTGTATGAGAGGATTTAGACCTATCCCACCTTATCTTAGAAATAAATCAATTTTTAGCTATTAAAAACTGAATATTACATTATAATAAAATAATATTTTTAGTTATTCCAAAGGTGCCCCTCTCCTCCCTTATAAAAGGGCACCTTCTCCCTCTCTTCCTCACACCACTTTGAGCCTTCATGCTCGGCCAACCCATGCCAAATTATCTTCTCCACTTCCCTAGAAACATCCTAGAGGACCTGTTGTTATTCAAAGACCAATTTTAGTGCCCTAATAGGAGGTCTCAAAGAGGCGCTTCAAAGAAGAGGAGGTTCAGATACGTACGAAGCATATCAGACCTAAGATAAGGGATAATTTTGCAAATCTCCTTTTTATCCGGGATTGCTTATTCCAATTTATTTACTGGGGTTATTTATATCATCCATGTCCATGTTTTATAAATGAGTTTTCATGTATGTTTAAATTCCTTTTTACCCATTTTTGACTTTTACTACATGGTATGTAAGGAATCTTCCTTTTGTTTACGTTATGAGGTACTTTTTTAACTTTTCCAGAAAAAGTACGAGATGAATGTTTTTTTAACTTATATGACATGAAAGGTTTTTTACGGTTTTATAAAGCCTTATTTTCATGAAGCGTCCTCCAAAATATTTCATGACTATTTTCAACAAAATCCTTTTCTTTTAAAATTGCATGATTTTTTGTGAAAAGAAATTGATTTTGAAGAAGAAAGGATATTTTCCTCATTAATTCATTTCTAGTGTTTTATCAAAATCATTTTCCATCTAAGATGACATTATTTCATATGTGTACGTTTCAAGTATAATGTCTCTATGATTTACATGGTTTCGTTGTTCTTATGATGAAATGATATCCTTTTTTTATATGGATTATGTTATGATGGGATGATGTTTATGATACCCATTTTATTCTTTGGGTTATGATGAATGATTTATGTTTATGTTGTGGCACAAGTAAGAATGATTTCATTATGAGATGGGTGGGACCTATATCTCCCTCTAATGCATTGGGTAAAGATTTATATCTCATGAGATAGACATGGCTAGAACGGTAAGTTAATCCGGTTCAGTGTTACCGGACTGAAACGAGAAGTGAACTCGATTCAGAAA
The DNA here is from genome assembly GCA_963277665.1 of Viscum album. Lineage (NCBI taxonomy): Eukaryota > Viridiplantae > Streptophyta > Magnoliopsida > Santalales > Viscaceae > Viscum > Viscum album. The sequence goes on along the minus strand of OY728127.1, from coordinate 1,508,642,798 downwards.
GCGACTTTGTCCACTAAGATGGTCTTGGAAGCAATGACGTGGCTTCTATGGAAATCATTACATGTTCTTAATGGATGACACAATTACATGTTTTATTCCCATGTTATGTTATAATTGTTTATGTTCCATTATGATCTATGCCTTATGTACTTCCATGTTTTAAGTCGTTGCTCAAGATTTTGATGTTTAAACATTATGTTCATTTTTTAGGTTCAAATGTGTATGGTATGTTTTATTTTATCCATGCTTAACCTTACTGATCATTTGAGGTCACCCTTTTTATTTTTTATTTTCCCCCAGGATTAAAAGAAAGGGTTTAGGTAAGGAAACAAAAAGTGGAAGATCTTTATGGGAGATGTTGATGATCTTTCACCATGATTAGAAGATTTCGTTCCAAGTTTCCAAAGACACTAAACTATTACGGTCCTTGTGTGTCTGTTTTTGTTATGTATTATGTATTCCGCAAAAGTAATGTAATGTCTATGTATGCCAAGCATCGGGTATCTACAGTTGGTATCAGAGGACAGGTTTAGTCAACCTTTGGAAACTAGAATGCAAAAACGTTAGTGAGATCCCTAGAGATATTTCTAAGGTATGTATAGGGATGTCCCTAAGGATAAGTATACGTATAGGATATAGTCCTAGAACTATGTTATCGATCATAGAATTTAACCTAAGATGTTAGATATTGAGGGAACTCCCCCTTTACTATGTTGTTTTCCCTAGCACGATTTTTGCCTCTCACAATATTCTTTTTGGGTTTTATAAAATGGCTGGAAGCAGGAAGATTCATGATAATAGAGGATATGACAGACAATGGAATGATATTATTCATGAGAAACAAAATGAAATGAGATCTGGAAGTCCAAACTTCGTTATTATGCCTATTCAGCAATCTAATAATATGATCAATAATCTCAACTTTGGAAAGTTTCCCGACTCAGATAATAAGAGAAAATATGGAGTTTCATGATGATCATAAAGGAAATAAAGTTCAATTTACCTCATGTAAATCATGTGGGAAGTCGCATCAGGTAGATTGTTTCAATGGAACTGGAAGATGCTTTGGGTGTGGTAAAGAAGTACACAATGCCAGTAAGTGCAAAGGAAAATTTTCAGTTAACACCATGGACAAGGATAATGGTATTTGTACGACATCAACAATGATTAGATGTTTTAAATGTGGAATGTACGGTAATTATACAAACTAATTCCCTAATGGAAAATCTCATAAAGAGAATCAGCATGGTCATATAGGTAGTATTTATGTGGATGATGATGAGGATACTACAAATGATATATGAGCTGAATGAATTGTTAAAGCTCATTCAGTTGTTTTAGAAGGCAGTGGAATGATTGTATGTTTATCTAGAGTTATGTTGTATAGTTAATGGTACTATGGAATAAATAATCATCTAAGGATTGTTACACTATTTTTTCCCTAAAAGTATTTTAAAGTATATGTTGAATGGTACCAGTAACCATGGAAGGTTATTCGGATATTGTTGTAAAGTAGATGATATGCGCATAATGAAGGAATAAGAAGATAATGAGATGTTTGATTGTATTCATGAGCTCATGATTGATATAAGGACTAAGTGATATCATGGTTTGAGTATATAGAATTTTGATGATTTTGGTATGTGGAAAGTGTTAACTTTTAACTGCATTCATGTTTCACTAAGGTTCAATGGGTATTCATTTTTCAAGATAATACATGATTAAGGCCTTAGAATGTTTGGAATATGACCAACAAGACATATCTTATGATACATGGGGATCAATGATGGTATTAAATCTCTGGTAATGGTTTTCACTATATCATGAGAGTGGAATGCAGTATTATGGATAAGCCTAATGATTGGAATGGATTATGTTGGACATAAGTTAGTATTGTTTAAGGATAGATGTTTTTTCGATATTACTGATGGGATGTTATAGTAATATAGTTTTATAAAAAGGACAACCTGCAGGACGGGCGACAGCCCATCGTGTCGGACAAGGCTGTGAGAATCGAACCCACAACCGAAGTACGACGATCCTTTATCGCCTACCACTGGCCTACAAGAAGTCCATAGTTAGTAGAAACTAGTACTATTTTATTAAGAAATATGATATATGAAGTATAAGTTCATTTTTGGAACCATATACGATTAATCTAACCAAAAGATGGACTTATAAATTTTTCTAACATTTTGTTTGAAACAGATGGAATGAACCATCATTCTATCACATTATCTACTAAAAAATCAATAATAACAAATTCAACTTCATTTCGTTAAAGGATGAAGTGTAAATTGTTCAATTCACGAACAACAGTGAGATTGTACCAAAATAATATAAGTATATCTTTTAATTCATCAACTTTAGGGAAATGATCTTGAAAACCAAAAATGTTATCCTAGTTCCCTTATATCCGATGAATCAGATGGTACCTATCATAATAAATATATAGCTTTGTGATTGTTGTATTTTTCATAGCCATGTTCTGTACCACTCTCCATCAGAACATTATAGTTAGGTTTCTCTTCCATATCCATATTTTCACCTATGTTCTCCTGTATGGAAACCCAGTGATTAGTTAATTTGGGTAAACTTTATGTTTCATACATTAGTTTTTAAATATTGGTTTTGGTATTATTTTTACGATGTGTGTTTCTATTAAATAAACTTTCGATTAATAAACCATTTATAACCCCTGACGAATTTCGAGGGAAAAATTCATTTTAAGGGGGGTAGAATGTAACACCCCGAGATTTTATGAGAAATATTATTTTTAATTTTATTGATGTCTGGTGTTTTACGTTACAACAAAGGAGTGTTGCACAATACACAACCCTAACTTGGCTGCATTACACTCAATCACGACCTTCCTCGATAGCGTGTGTAGTACGCAATACCGAGTTTCACTAAACGGGATATTATTATAATATTATTATGAACTAGCCGTTATGAATAGTAATACCCACATTTTTAAATTTTATAAAGTTTATCATTCAAAATTGACTTCATTTTTTGATTCGGAATATCGAAATTAGCTTAGGGTGAAATTTTGGTACTCTTCGGATAACTTACATATTCTGATGAATAGTGGATATTACTAAATTTTAATTAAAAACATCTTTTACAATCAAAATAATTAATAGTGATAAATTATTAATTTGAGTGGTTTTAATGTATATTTAGAATATATTTTTATAATTTAATACAATTTTGGTCATTGGATGTAATTTCACATTTAAACCAAACATAAACAGGTGTCAATCTTTTGATAGTTATTATCTCTTAAGAACACGATATTTGTTTTGACGGCGGGAACTAATTTTTAAATTAATTAATGAAACTGATATGTTTTGAATTTGGTAAAATAGACATCATTTTTGAATTCATTATATCAAAAATATCTTAGGCCTAATTTTTGGTATTTTTCTGGAAACTTTCATTTTTTGATGAATAGTGAAACCACAAAGTGGTAGTTAAAAAACTGAATTTTTCAAAAAACATAATTTTACCGCTTCTGTGAGTGGAAATTCGAAAATCCGAGAGACACGATTAATATCAAGGACTAAAATTTGGTTCAATGAGAAGAAAATAATTTTTGATGAATAGCAACTTTTTACTTTTTTTCCCACGGTTAAAAGTAAATAGGTTAATTAAGGGTAAAAATGATATTATTATTACCCTAACACATCTCCTAATTCTATTGGATAAGTGTAATTCCGCCAAAAACAATATTAGGAATAAAATATGACCATTTAGGCCCACCTGTATTAGATTAGGACATTTATTATTAATTTATTTAAAAAGTGGTTAGAATAGTTAAAATCAAAGTTTAATAACTAAATAATTTTTAATATAGGGTTATAAATAATATAAAATAGACTATAAATATTCATTAGAAAGATAAAAAGATTTCATACATAGTGGTATTTTCTTTATAATTTTTAAAATTAAAATAAGTAAATTTATTTTTGAAAAAATTATGATGTTGTAATTATCTTATTAATGAAATATTGACATAATTGATGTTATAAATACCCAAATAAATGTAATTTGAGGCTTTTATGAATTACAATAATTTTCTATGTTAATATGACATGTTAGTATTGATTTAATTAACTTTTTTTGAACTAATAATTCTATTATGATTTTCCCAAAAATCATTTACCAAATAGTGTCAAAATTTACATAAAATAGTTTTTAAAATAAATATTATATTAAAAATTGTTATTATATTCCTAAAAATATAAGGTTCGGCCAATATACTTATATCATGATAGATGTATCATTAATGGACCACTTTGGGGTCTCTTGATTGTATATGGTATGTTTATTAACTATATAATATAAAAATAAAAAGTGACCTAGTAAATGTCAATCTAATTAACTAAGAGTTAAAACTAAAAGTTAAGGTTAATATAATGACCTAAACCTGTCTAAATTCTATTGGATGAGAGGATTTAGACATATCCCCACCTTATCTTAGAAATAAATCAATTTGGAGCTATTAAAAACCTAATATGACTTTATAATAATATAATATTTTTAGTTATTCCAAAGGTGCCCCTCTCCTCCCTTATAAAAGAGCACCTCCTCCCTCTCTTACTCGCACCACTTTGAGCCTTCATGCTCGGCCAGCCCCTTCCAAATTACCTTCTCCACTTCCATATAATCATCCTAGATGTCCTGGTCTTCTTCAAAGACAAATTTTAGTTCCCTAAGAGGAGGTCTCAAAGAGGCGCTTCAACGAAGAGGAGGTTCAGATATGTACGAAGCATATCCGACCTAAGGCAAGGGATAATATTTCAAATCTCATTTTTATTCGGGATTGCTTATTCGTAAGTATTTACTGGGGTTATTTATATCATCTATGTCCATGTTTTATAAAAGAGCTTTCATGTATGTTTGAAATACCTTTAACCCATTTTTGACTTTTACTACATGGTATGTAAGGAATCTTTCTTTTGTTTACGTTATGAGATACTTTTTTGACTTTTATGGCAAAAGTACGAGAAGAATTTTTTTCTTAACTTATACGGAATGACAGGATTTATACGGTTTTATAAAGCCTTATTTACATGAAGCATCCTCCAAAAATTTTCATGACTATTTTCAACAAATTATTTTTCTTTTAAAATTGTATGATGTTTTGTGAAAAGAAATTGATTTTGAAGAAGAAAGGATATTTTCCTCAAGAATTCATTTCAAGTGTTTTATCAAAATAATTTTCCATCTAAGAGGACATTATTTCATATGTGTATGTTTCTAGTATAATGTCTCTATGATTTACATGGTTTCACTATTCTTATGATGAAATGATATCCATTTTTTATATGGATTCTGTTATGATGGGATGATGTTTATGATACCCATTTTATTCTTTGGGTTATGATGAATGATTTATGTTTATGTTGTGGCACAAGTAAGAATTATTTCATTAAGGAATGGGTGGCACCTATATCTCCCTCCAAATCATTGGGTAATGATTTATATCTCATGAGATATACATGGCTGGAATGGTAAGTTAATCTAGTTCAGTGTTACAGGACTGAAACGAGAAGTGAACTCGATTCCTAAAGGGACATTGTCCACTAAGATGGTCTTGTGAGCAATGCCTTGGCTACTATGGAAATTATTACATGTGCTTAATGGATTCCACAATTACATGTTTTATTCCAATGCTATGTTATAATTATTTATGTTCCATTATGATCTATGCCTTATGTACTTCCATGTTTTAAGTCGTTGCTCATGATTTTGATGTTTAAACATTATGTTCATGTTTTTAGGTTCAAATGTGTATGGTATGTTTTATTTTATCCATGATTACCCTTACTGAGCATTTGAGATCACCCTTTTTATGTTTTATTTTCCCCCAGGATTAAAAGAGAGGTTTTAGGTAAGGAAACAAAAATTGGATGATCTTTATGGGAGATGTTGAAGAACATTCACCACGATTAGAAGATTATGTTCCAAGTTTCCAAAGACACTAAACTATTACGGTCCTTGTATATCTATTTTTTTATGTATTATGTATTCCGCAAAAGTAATGTAATATCTATGTACGTCATGCTTCGAGTCTCTACACCCCACCCCCTTTTCCACAGTTGGGACTCTTCACACACATTTAGAGAGAAAGGAAAACAACCCATTATATAGTTAATAAGGTCAACCAATACATCAAAAATAAGTTGAAACAAAATAGATAAAAACCCAAAACAGCTCTGGATACTGGGCACACATATGTGCCTCCCATTCACAGGTTCCCTTCTTGAGGCTTCCATTCACCCACAACACACGAACCAAGGGAATGGATTTTCCACAAAGCACCTTCTCTGCACAATCCATTATCCTCAGTGGTAGCTCCACATATATAGAATTATACCGTATATCCAACTCTCCCATGTCAATGACATGGGAGTCATTGTGTTGATATCGATGAAACTGGGAGATATAGAAAATGTCAGGGACCTTTTAAAAATAAGGTGGAAATTCGATATTATATTGCCACATCGCCGACTCGCCGCAACACATCAAAATTCCCAATGAAACTAGGATAGATCTATCTCCCCTTTCTGAACATTCATTTCCCATGTCTAGGGGAATCCTTCAAGGACACATGATCTCCATCCACGAACTACAAGGGCCTCATCCAATGATCGGTATACAACTTATGCTAGTCTTAGGATGCCTCCATCCTCTCACAGACAAGTTGAACCTTCAATGTTGTGCTCTGCACTTCCTCTGGGCCAAGAACAACTGCCTCCCCAACCTCAGTCCATCACATTGGAGAACATAATAACCTCCCGTACAAGGCATAAAATGGTTCCACGATAACAGTATAATGATAGTTATTATTGTAGAAAAAATCTTCTAAGGTCAAATTTTGTTCACAAGATACCTCAAAATCCAAAACACTTGACCGTAGCATATCCTCCATTGTATGGATGGTTCGCACTGTCTGGGGGTCGAAAGAAGTGATAAGGCATTCCTGTGTTACAAAAGCATGTTGTAATACCCTACAAATTAATGAGGTAAACTGATCATTACTATCCAAGGATATGGACCTTGGTACTCCATGAAACCACACCACCTCATCTACATATCATCATGCTATGGAATACACTACACTAGAATCCATGATCACCAGGAAGTGAGCCGATTTCATCATCCAGTCTACCACTACCCAGATAGAATCACATCCACCAAGAACCATGGATATTCCATTCATGAAATCATTTGAGATGTCCACCCATTTCCACCCGATGTCATATAATGGCTGCAACAAACCTCCTGGGACAGTGTGCTCATCCTTGAGATACTGACACACCATGCACCTTTCCAAAAACTCAGCCACTGCTCGTTTTACCTCAAGCTACCAAAATTGTTCCCTTAGGCATAGATACATCATGGAAACATCTAGATGAACCACTAAAAATGAATTATGTAACTCATGGATAACTCCCTCACACATCGTCTCTGGGAAAATCAACTCTCCTCAGAAAAGAATATGATTCTCACCACTCTTTGACCACCCTTCCAGAGCATTTCCTTGGTCAACCTGATCGCGCTTCACATCACTCTCTATGTCTCCCCACTAAGACTTTATCCCCTTCCTCAATAGATATGATTGTACTTTCATCTAAGAAAAAAATCTTATACCACAATCCACCCTGGAATCTAGGTGTCGGGCATCCAACTCATCCATTGACTTCGAAGCATCCACAAATTCCTGGACCACATCCCTATACATCTTCCTACTTAGGGAATCATCCAAAACGTTTCCCTTACCTATAGTGTATGTGATCTCAATGTTTTAGTCTTTAAAATGCTCCACCCACCTTATTTGTCACATTTTTTTGTCAGGCTCATTAAATATATGCCTTGAAATATTGTGAGCTGTTAAGACCACAGAGTGCTCCCTGATGAGGTAATGCCACCGTAACTTCTATGAGAACACTACTGCTACAATATCTATGTCATGGGTGGCATAGTTACTCTCATGAGGATGATACTTCCCAGAACCATAATAGATCACTCCATGTCTCTTTGTCAGCTCACAACCATGCCATGTCTAGAATCATCACAAAACACCTCAAAAAACACCCCTTCCTCTGGAAACCAAAGCACTGAAGCACTAACCAATCATTCCTTCAGATAGATGAATGTTGCCCGACATTGCTCACTCCCAATGAAGGTCTGGTCTTTTTGGTCAATGCTTTTAAAGGAGATACAAATTGAGAGTAGTCATGTACGAACAATTGATAATATCCTAGCGAAAATAAAAAACAACGAACCTTCATCACATTTTGGGGGGTTTCCCAAGAAACAACATCTTCATCCTTTGATGAATCATCCTCTACCCCGTTCGGAGACACAACATATCCAAGGAAATGTACTTCTCGTGTCACGAACTGTAGTTGGACAATTTCTCATAGATATTGTGATTTAGAAGGATATCAAAGACCATCCTGGGGTGCTTAGTATATTCCTCATTTTTCCTTGAGTAGATCATAATCGCATCTAGGAACACAATGATGAATCAGTCAATAAACATTTAGAAAAAAAAGTTTATGAGCCTCTTGAGCACTGTAGTTGCGTTTGTAACACTGAACTGCATGAATAAAAACTCTATGTTCCTGAAAATTCTCCTAATATTGGTTTTTAGGATATCTATGTTTTCCACCCTTAATTGTTGATACTCAGAATGCAGATCGATCATTGACAACCTACATACACCCTAAAGCATATTAGAGAGATCGGCTATCCTCGAGAGAGGGTAACAGTTCTTTAGCATTACCTGATTCAGTCTCTGATATTCTATACATATCCTGACAACACCATCTACCTTCCACACGAATAGGACAAAAGCACCCCATGGAGACACACTAGGTCAAACAAAAACCTTCTTCATTAGCTTGTCAATCTGAATCTTCAATAGTCGCATCTTAGAAGGAACCATCCGATAATGAGCCATAAAATCAGAATGGCACCAGAATATAAGTCTATATAGAAAAAAACTTCACATCAAGAGGGTATAGTCTCAAACACCTAGGAAAAAACTTCTAGGAACTCTCTTCCAACTCCCAAAACATCTGTCATCTCATAATCCACTGATTCTACTGAAATATCAGCAAATGTAGAAAAAACATAGCTCTACAAACAGTCTCCCCACCTGACTACTGTTTTACCCAACAAATTTTTCACACTGTAAATCATCATTGGAGAACATGTGTCTTCTCTGGAAGCAGTCGATCATAGTATACACAGAAAACAACCAATCGATGCAGAGGATGTCATATGAATCACATATAGGTTTTTTAAAAAAATTCTACATTCAAAATAATTATTGATCTCACTTATCATAAATGAAAATATATAATACAATACCATTTAACATGAGTATGGAAGAATCAATAAATTTAATATTGTAAATGAGTTTTATAAATTAAATTTATTTAATAAAATCGGTGGTAACTAATTTTTTTACAAATTATCAAGAATAATATGTTCTTGTTAAAATATAAAAAATTGAAATATTTTATATTTCATATAATATGAATTATTTTTATAAGAAACTTTCATTACCCTCTACCATTTTCATATGAAATATTATGATAATTTATAGAAAAACCTAATCCTTATCTTCTTTTTTGATAAACATGTAAAATTTAAATCCCTATACAATTAATGTAAAATATTAAATTTTCATTAAATTTTGAATAATTTTAAAAATGAAGTATCTATACTACACCTAAAATCAATGAATAGTACATTATCCACATATTTTCTAGTACCATAGATGGTTTTGAAGAATTAATCATAAATGATATCCCCATATATAAAAACCAATATAAAAATTCATTGAATTTCTATTAATAAAATATAATATGTCTCTATGTAATTATTCAATTATTTAAGAAAATATTCAATATAGTGTTTAGATTACTATTTTATATATCATTATTTTATTGATGGAATTAATGTTTACAATGATTAAAATGGAGCTTGTTGTAAACTAGTGTCTAGTACCCCGGACCCAAAGATAACATTATTACATTGGTATGCGATATAAGAGAATGTATCCTAATTAATTGATAATTTTACTATTCGTGGGAGATTTGATACATAGATGACTTCCATATTATGTTGAAAAATAAATAAATATCTTATAATCATCATGAAAACAATCTAATTTCATTTATTATTTCCTATAAAAATAGAAATTATACTATTTGTATTCCTTGTAGGCTAGAAACAAAAGAAAATTGTGATCCTTGAAATATATTAAAGGAAAATATAATGACATAAGATAACATTAAAACATTTTGAAAAATCAATATTATATAGTTAATAATAAATAAATGTGTTCAATTTTCATGAACATGAGAATATTATATACTAATGGATAAAAAAAATTATATCAAACAAAATAAAGGATTTCATGATGATTGAATGAATGACACAAATCATTTTAATCCTTGGATAAATAAATAATTATTATACAATAATATTATCATTAAAATATGTATTATTATTATTATCAAAAATCATGTGAAAACATCATGGTCCCACCCACAAGGCCTTATCCCTTGATTTGATGATCATATCATCAATTCCCCATAACCAGTAATCTTAATTATATGAGTTTGAATACACTATTGAATTTCCATTATTTATTACCTCATGAGACATACTGATACACTTAATGGATATAAAATACCTCATCGATCACTTATATATGTCCTATTCAATCCACATTGACTATAAGAATAGTAAAATTTAACATCAATATGATTTAACATTTAATTAATTACTCTATTTAATATAATGTGGAAAAATAAATATTTATGTAATTAATATAATAACTCTCTTATTGAGTATCCCTTAATTCAAACCACCATATTAATTTTTTTATAGTTCTTCCCAATTTGATATCACAACAAATTTATACATTGTATAAATTAGCATGGAAAATATTAAGATAATTAATATTGAATGAATGATAGTTATTAATGAAAATAATTTTTAAAAAATATCCATTAATATTGTAATTAAATAAGTGACATGCTCATGGGGAATGTGATAAATGCCACCATTTTATTGGGGAATAGAAAACCCTTGAGTGTCTGGATCAATAATTGACACTACATTATGGATTTATTATTTCTTGTGGGGTGTATACATTAAAGGATGGTATGTCCTCCTCAAAAGATCATATAAAAGGTAATGGATATGAAAAATCATATTTATTCTAGGAGGATGGTTGTTTCATTCATCAAAACTATTTTGGGTTTTTCATATTCAAATAAATACGATTTATCGAGATCCTACCATATTAGTAGAATAGATAATGTTGGATACTCAGTTGTGGCTAACCTAAATATTATTTAGGAGAGGAGTATTAGCCTCAATTTTTCACTTGTTGTTCATGATTTTTATTCGGTGGGGTATGTGCCCTATTCTTATGACGATCATAAAAATACACTTAGTCACTATTGGGGAAATAATCATTGGTAGTTTATTGATATTGGAAGAGTAATTTAATTATATTATATTTCATTCCAGATAGAATCTTAATTTACCCTGGTGTCTCATTAATATGAAACTCATGAAAAGGGGTTATTAGAATTTTTGGATTAGATGTCAAATTTAATCCTTACGACCATAATCTATTAGATGCACATTTATGTGTATGTATTCATGGTCTGAATTGGGTTTATTTGATCCCATTCCCTATATGACATTACATCATATATAGGAAGTCCTATAAAGTAGGATTATAAAGCAATATACAGGGATTTTGGTTTCATTCCATTTTTTTGGTAGTTATTAATCTTTATGATATGCATCCATATAGAATTACACTTCTATCCCAAGATAATTTGATTTATGATAAGGTTGAATGAAAAATTATTCCACTTTACTGTGATGTTTTCATGATGGTGGGGATCAATGATTCTCATTGAAGGATTATTCAAAAGATGTTGATAGAATAAATTAAATAATGGTACTATGAAGTGGTTAATCAGAATAATTTAAATAAAAAATTGGTTATTATGAAAGGTGGAACCTCAAATAATAAATTTTCTTATTAGTCAATGTATCCTCAAAAGAATTCATTGGACGATATTACCACTAAAGAGTATGAGGAGGTTAAATACCATATTTCATCTTTTTCATCTCATTAAATGGTTTATTGGAAGATGGTTGAAGAGATATTGGGTTGGATGGGTAAATATGATTTATCTATCTGTATCTTAAATCACATTTATGAGTTGGTTTTCACTATGTATTAAGAAATTGATAGAAATTATATGTTTTCATAAATCTATAAAGACATCAATTACATGGATATCACGATATAAGAAATCAGTTCTCTTTGGAATCCCTGTGAGATTGTAATATTCCATTTTATGGAATGGGGTGGGTCCTCCATTTTCATTATATCATGTTACAGTTGATGGAATATTTGATCATTCAATCTCAACCATAAAAGACATGGATCACAAGTTTTCTGTACACACTTGATATCATGTCACACAAGATTAATGATCTCTTCCTATCATGGGGATGAAAATCTATATCATAATGTTTCCACACTTTAGGTTGAGAATACACCTATGAATGACCATCTATAGCACTTGGAAAATAGATACAAATTTTGTTTTAGTTGATAAGAGTGTGTTTAATCATCTTTATCTCAACATTTTACTTATGCAGGAAGATTGAATACCTGTTTCTTGGGATTGATCATTTTAGATTAGAAATGAAATTCACATATGAATGAGGCTACATCATCTAATGAGTTTGGAAAAAATGGAAAATAAGATGTAACAGGTGATTCCTTTGGGGAAGAAATTCATGCACTGCTCACAGGTGTGGAAATTTGTACCAGCCTTTTCCTGGTTTGCTTAGAAGTAGAATCAGATTCCGAGATCATGATTTGGATCCTGCATGGGAAAGTGAAGGTGTCGTGGGCCAATACATACACTATTCTTAGATGTGCTGCTAAGATTCCTCAAGATTTTACTACTCGCCATATTCTGAGAGAAGCTAATTTTGTGGCGGATGCCTTGTCCAGAGAGAGCGGTTCAGAGGATTCTCGTTGGGTGTTTCTGAATGCGGGTTCCTTACCCTGGGTAAGTAAGAACATTGGAAAGGGGGATTCCCTTGGTAAATATCCCATTAGGCCTCCATAAACTCTTTGGAGAGGGCTATTGTCCCCTTTTTTAACATATAAATTAGAAAAAAACGCAATTTTCAGTTAGGTCCTAGATCGAATGAAAACAATGATAATTGTAATGTGGATTCTAAAAAGTTGTCTACTTAATTTCACTGACACTAGTAATATTCATCAATAGAATCAATATCCTAAAAGTAATGATGGGTGAACACCTTTGTCTTAAAAAAATAAAGAATGGAGGGAAATTAATTGAGGATCCATCACTGGTTACATTTATAAATGAAGATATTATTTTTTAATTTCCATGGGTTGGCCAATCTGGACACTTCTTGGTCCGTCAATATGAATGTTTAAAAACAAAATCCATTCCTTATACTGTTGGATGAATCCAAAAGGAAATTTTTATATAATTATTCGTGTTTCTTGAATTTGGGTTTTCACATACTGGAGACCAAATATTATTTATCCAATGATAAATATTTGGGTAATGGCCCATTCATCTTGTGTGGAACCATCCATGATATCTTTTAGTGATCAACATGTCACCCATTATATCAAATATCATGAAACACCACAATTTTTTATATCATATATTCTCATTATGTGTTACCAAATAATTGGATTCCATGGTTGGAAATTATATATATACACACTATTTTCACTTCACCAGGATCATATAATATTATTTTAATTCAATTCAATATAATGTTGAAACAATTGGAGGTACAAAAAGTTACATATACTCTAGGTAATTCATATCCTACATTGTTTAACATGGCCATATTTTATTCAATGTGGTTTGATGTTTATAAAAAATGTATAGAATGATTCCCTATATATTTGGGTCAAGTAAATTTTAGAGTTGATGTGTTGGTGTGGAAATCATTTATTCTTGGGAGTATATTTCTAGAGCAACATTATCATGACTACACTCTGATCAGCATTTAATATTGGTTTTCTTTGTGACAAAATATTAATAATCAACCCTTCCCCTTCATGATTATCAATGATTGGTTTAATCATTCATAATATGGATACTTGTTCGAGATTCCTAAAACATAGTCGATTATCGAAATGATGTAACTTCATGTGTTCTCAAACACAAGGTTCAAAATTGGAACATGAAAAAATGGTGTAAGGATAGCTATAGTTATCATGATACTACTATAACCTCTCTTGTGTCATCCCTTGATAATAATTTGGAGAATAATTCCCTTATATATTTCTCTATTGTACATTTGATAGATGATTATGATGCATTCAAGCTAAAAAAGCTTATGAATATTAAAGATTCCCTGTAAAGGGAATCATTTAAATATAAATTGTTAAAGGATGGTGACTTAAATTTTTTATTCTTAATTCCATTTTTAATGTTTGGAACAGAACAAAACCTTTACTCTTCAATTATTGTGATCATCATATCATAGAGAATGTGATGTGATTTTAATGATTGTTGTCTACTACTTGAAGGATCATTCCTATTGATCATATAATATTGGTGATCCAGTGGATAGAATTACTCCCATTCCAATAATCCTAGAGTAATATTTTAGGTTTAATTTTCCTCATTCGGAATATGAGAACAAAGAATTTATCTTTTGGAGTAATCCAAATTTTACTCCATGTGTAGATGATTTCAACAATTTTTAATTTGTATAATATTCTGAAGTCATTCATTTAGATTTTTTAGGCATGTTCTTCATTTTATCTAATATGGCATCATTATCCTTTGGTTGAATGATCATTTTCATTCCCTCGTACCAAATGTAGAGAATGATAATGAGATATATCATTCCAAGACAATCTACATGGTTAATAAAACATATAAATTTATAAATAAAATCCATCCAAATAGACGTCCATCCATATCCACAACAATTTTTTTTATTTGTTTTGTTTTATCACCGGGAGGGTCATTCAGTATTATCTCATTACAAATTCAGAAGTTTTCAAACATCATGAAACCCCACCATGGGAGTAAATATTTATTATTATCTAGATATTTGGATGGCTTTTGATACGATGGATTGGACCTGCATATACAAGTTTCTGGGTATGTTCTGTTGTAATGTTGTTGTCATCAATTCTATAAAAATAAAATTTTGTTTTCCAAATATATTTTTTCTCATTAATGATTCTCAAGACAGATAAATTACATGATATACCTATTTTATAGAATTATTACCCCATTCAACAATTTTTTTTTGATTATGAAGTTTTATATCAATTAGTTACGTTCCAACATAGATGGAAATGGGAAATGTAAATCAATCCTTCCAAGTAGAGTATTGTATTCTCCGAAACATCTCTATTATGAGGAAGTCATCATATTCATCACTGAACGGAACAAGATTAATACTGGTATCAGAAATAAGGATTTTCAATTTTATGAAGATTTGACATGTTAAGATAACTTTTGGATTAAATAAGTTTTCTAATTTGGAAGTAGAATATATTCCTCTATAAAAAATGACAATATTTGGTAATTGGGCATTGTTGAGGGAGTTTAATATATATATATATATATATATTAAGTTATATGGAAGGAAAAGGCCTATAATTATAAAATAATAAATATTTGGATTGGAAAAATGATTTTATCATTGAAATGAAAATATTTATCAATGGGTGGTCGTCGCTTTTTGGAAAAATCTATCATTATTTCAAAAAAAAATGTACTCTTTCACTGTTTGAATGTGACCTACTGTATTCATCAAGAATATTAATGGTCCAATTAATGTATTCATAAATATGGCATCATTTTGGATTTGAAAATCCAAGTGTTTCATTTAATAATTATAGGAATACTTCTGATTATGGTGATTTTAGTATTTAAAATATAAAATATTATAATGACTCATTGTAATAAATTTTTATATTGAGGCTCATTAATTAATATTAAAAAGTTTTATGATTTATTTAATATATTTTTATTAATTAGATAAAATTTGGTAATCATAATCATTGTGATTATTATATTTGGACTCATTTCAGATTTATTTTCACTTCAATTGATTATTATTCCACAAGGTTGGTATCCGAAGACTCATTCATTTAATTCTACGTTGTTAAGTGGTTTGTTTCTCAAAAATTTTATATTATTATTATTTATGATTCAAATATGGATTTATATATTTTAATTAATTATCATCTTGTCTACATGGATGACATACTAAATTATATCAGATGAATTTTTCAGAGATACAACTTATCAACTTCGGATGACATATGGGTGTTGGAACATTCTTTATATAGTGCAATGAAATCCATGTTAGTTTATCATAACTCTGACTAATCCAATGTTTATTTCAAGTGAATTTGAAAACTATAGAGGAGTACCTATTGAAATCCAGATCTATATTATGTTTTGGGGGTGGTTCACAAGAAAAATCTAATGGATTATTTTCAATAGTTGTGTATCATCTCATTGTGTCTATCTTGTGATGTTTATATCAACACATAAAATACATTGACAATTTTTTAGGAGATTTGTCACATCTTATTTTATGTGGTATGAAATCTATGATGTCATTGAAGTTTATTTTACTCATTGGGTAATTCATTAATGTATAACATGATCTCATGATTATCTTCATCCATTAAATCCCATTTAGTTTTCTTCAGTGTAGTTTATTCACATAATTTTTTATGCATACAATATTTGGATTCATGTAAATAATTCCTTCTCTCCTTGTAATTCTCAAGAAACGAATTTCACCGGTTTAAAAGATGGTAGTATCTCTCAACAGAATTTTTTTTGTAACACATTATATTTTTTATATGTTCTCTAGTGGATTCGAATTAAAGTTAACATATTCCATCAGTCTACAATTATTTATGTCTAATTTACATATCCTTTTAATATATATATCAATATTAATACTTATGGATCATCATGATGTAATCTAGGTATGTTGGGTTATGGAGACGTTTATAGGGATCATCATAGTGAAATCATTGGTTGCTTACAAGGATCATGTGGTGATGATTCCACTTATGAAGATGAAAATTGTTTCATAATAACTGTGATAGATCACGTGAAATAAGTAGTCTTGAATAATTTATTGATGGAATATAACGCTAACATATTTTTTCTGGGAATTAGAGTGGCCCAATCTCATAACTCCTGATGGTTACAAATAGGTGGATCGAATGATTTAATTTCTATTCAAATATTTGTTATATTATCCATTATTATTATGAGAAATCCAATTAGGATATGAATGGAACTTTAAATAATGTATCTTATGGTGTCTATCATTCATGGGCTGGTCAAATTCTTGAAGATATCAGGTCGCTACATTTGAGGGACATGTGTAAATCTCCCATGTTCACCATTTTCCAATTTTGTTATTTTATAATAATAAAATATTATTTATCTTATATGAATTGTTTCTACTTGTTAGAAGAATTTATTTAAAATACCAAAAATATATTCCTTTGATATTTTAACATGGTTGACAAATTATACCCACTAGTTAGGAGAAATGTTGTTATGGAGTTAATTCTCAATCCAGATATTTACTTCTCTTAACCTTGTGTAAATTTTCTAGATAAAACATAAACATATAGGTTTATAGATAAAAAATTAATTTATTTAAATCAACCTCATATTAAATATTTAGTGTTTTAGGATTTTGAAAATTCATTATATAAGTTTTAAGCCATATATTAGGAAATATATTTTACGACAAGAATAAATGACCTTGTATTTTAATAATATTTTATAAATATCTATAAAAAGTGAAATCAGTTTTTTTTTAATACTAGATCCTGATATATATATAATTAATTTAAATTATTCTCATGATGATTGTAAAATGCATTTCATTAATAAATATTAAAGGAACATTATTTTTTAATTTTAATAAAAATCCATAAATAATGTCAACAAATAATATCTAGAAGATTAATATAAAACATTTGATAAATAAATAATAAACAACATAAAATTTATTTAAAAAAATATATAAAATTAAAAATGAAGTATATTGAAATAATATAATGTATATGGATTTGGATGGAACTGATTATAGATGTAAAACAAAAAAATGGTTTCTTTCTATTACAAGAATTATTTAATTTTTTTATTCTTCTAATGTGTGAAAATTGAAATAAAAAATTCCCCCCAGAAAATATATGTTTGAGATGAAAATATACGGGTTTCTTTTGATAAATAGTATGTTGTTTTTAAGAAAAAATTTAATCATAAATAATCACAAGTTAATAATATTTAATAAAATGAACGCCTTTGTAAAAATATAAATGAAAATAATTTGAAGGATTTAACATTTAATGGATTATTAAATTTGAGGAATAAAAATTTAACCATGATATAAAATTAAATATATTATATATATACTATTTTTCGATTAAATATGCATATAAAATGAAATGTGTCCCAAAAAATATATTTCAGGTGATAAATCAACATTATGGAATCTTATTTTTTCTGACGTATTTTGTCCCCAAATATAAAGTTATTATATATGTTATTAAAAATTATCAGATTAATATTTATATTTAAATTTTTTATAACATATAATTATAAATCCCTTTTACAATTTACTAATTATTACTCATTAAGATCAATTTTTTAGTTCTGAAGTGTTTTTTTCTCATGAATATAATTTCGGTAATTTTTAGTGAAATTATATTTTTTAACTGGGGGAAAAGGAAATATCACAAAAACTGAAGGACCTTATGTTAAATTTCCTAATTCTTATATATATACCCATTTAAATTAAAATTTAATTATGTTTAATGTGTCAATGTGTAAATGAACTACTCTGTAGGTAATGTTGAACTAAAATGAAATAATGATATATTAATATAAAATAAAAATACTTCTATTAGAAAATTAATTCATAGGAATCGAATTATAAATTATTAATTTTATTTACCAAAAATTTAATATAGATAAAAATAATATAAATTGCATAATAATTGTGAATTAAATTCAATTATTTTACATTAAATCATAAATAAGATCATTTATTATCTAGAAAATTATTATCCTAAAAAATAATTTATATGGGATAAGGTTTTAAATTCCCATTAACATTTTATTTATTATTATAAATTAAGGTTTTTATTTATAATTATCTATCACAAATTTTGTATGTAATTTTTAAAAAATAAAAAAGGAGTAGTTCTCATTTAAAAATGGGAATTTCCAAAGAAAAAAAATTATCATTATATATTTTCACTTTATTCAAAAAAATTAACATATAAACATTATCATATAAATTTAAAATTATGAAAATCTAGTTTTTATATATTTTTTTTATTTTTATATTTAATACTTCATTATTTTAAGAGTATTTACTTTTTCACCAAAATATGGGTTTTTTAAAAAAAATTTATATTTTTTCTTTTTTATTACATAAGAATATCCTAGATGTATTAATAATTTTACACTAATTTATATATGTATTTATGGAATAAAATAATGAATTAAAATATATTTTAGGTCTTATAAATCCAATTTCACAAATTATTTAGACAAATATAAAGGCATTGTTTATCAAAAAATATGTTTCAATCATTTCATTTAATCAAGTATTTTAATTGATAAATTTGGTATTTCCTTCTCAGGAAGGACACATATAATTTTTCTAATTTATTATAAATAGAATATTTGTTTTTAATTTATTGTTTAGAAATTATTTCATAAAAATTTATTTTGAAATTAAAAATACATGTTTTCAAAGAATTGTTTTTCCAAGTCTATTTCTGTTATCAAATTTTAAATGTCTATAACATAAAAAATTTCAATGAAAAATGTATTTAAAATTAATAAAATCATAAATATTGATTTTTTAAAATTTATAATTTTTATTATTTTCATTGAAATTAACTAATATGGTTAGAAATTAATTACCACGGTAAACGTAAATTGTGGTAAATAATAAATTGAATAATTTAAAACCCCTAATACTATAAATGTTATTTCCCAATTGTGAGATTGACATTAGTTTCGACCCATATTTTCTTTACTATAATATTCATTCAATTTTTATGACATTAAACTCTATATATTATATTAACATTTTTGAAAATGTAAAAGGTAATTCAAAAACTTCTCATCACTTCACTAATAAAAAGGTAAATTATCTGCCCTATCATATTTCATTACAATATATTTTTTCCATGATAATTCTACAAATTTAACCTTAAACAAATTCTTGTTCATTATCCTCTGATCGCCATTGTTTACATTAATTATGTCATTATAAAGGAAAATTCTTTGGAAAATTCTTGACCATGACATGGGTATTATCAACAACCTATCATTTCATCTCCTTTATCAACATTAAAATTCATTCTTGACATATTATTATAATGATATTAGTTTAATTATTATAAATAAATTTTATATTAAGGTTATAATCATTGTCTTTTCATATATCTCATCCATAATGAAAACAAAATTATTTTTTGGTTATACATGATGACTAGATCATCTATAATGTGAAATTTTTCTTTTTCTATCACCTCCTTTTAAGGAAAGAATATTTGACTGATGTGATGAATATAGTTGTTATATATGTCAGTAATATTGTTATTATATTTTAAATTTTTGTAACTACAATTAATCAATTTATCTATTAGGAAATGATATCATTAACAATGTTTATGATAGAATATCATCTCCATAAAAGAATTTCAATATTTTTCCCTCATTTAAAATATTTTATTTCATAAATAGTGGATTTAAAATTCATATTTGATAATTTTGACAATATTTTGGTCTGAATATTTCGTGATATTTTTATCTAAATACATTCTTGTACACATGAAATAAAATTTAAATGATTTTTGTTTATGTTTTTTTCCCATACATGAATGATTTTATAATATTTATATTGTGAATTAATAACAATTATTTTATAATGATAATATCAAAAAACAATAATTTATTTAGGAATAATTTATTTTTTAATGGTTTCATTCATATATTAAATATATATTAATATATCACAAATCGATCGTTTAATATTCCGAAACTTGTTTTTCACATTTTTCATTTTCACGAGCAATATTTAAGTTATTCTCAAAATGAAAAATGATCCTCTAAAATATTTTATAAAATAAATACTTTATTATTATTTTCTTATAATTTTTAAATTAAATCCTCATAGTGTTATTGGTGTTGTATTGTTTAATTTAAAAAATATCAAAGATATGGATTTTCTGATACCAAATTACAGAAATGAAACTATCAATCATTTAATATATTTATAATAAATTGTAATAAAATAATCCAAAATATATTATTATGATAATATTTTGTTTTTTTATTAAAATAATCATGATAATTTATTATAGGATATTAGGGAACATTGGAGTGAGATGGAATATATGGTTAGGGGTTTCATCATAAATTCTACTCTTGGAGTAATGTTGTGTAATATGAACCTAAGTTCTTTTACGAATTTATATTATTCCTATATGTGAAATAATATGATATATTATATATTAAACATGATATTAATTCTCAACTTAAATCCATCAATTTCAATGATATTTTATTTATCTATTTCTCAAGCCACAAGGGTTTTATGGGTCTCAATTGTCATCCATGGACACATCTTAAATTTCATATACTATGAAATTTTTGTATGGTATTTTTATGATATAATATCCCATGATTTAAAAAAAAATATTTTCTTTTAACTAATGGGATTAAATGATCTAAATATTTTTATTTAATTAAACTTTTATTTTAGTACTGTTTTATACTTTTTTTAATTGATTATGATATCTATATTTTTATTTATATAGTTATGAACATTTACAAGAATTTATTTATTATTGGCTTTATATATTCCTCTATTTGAATATATATATATTTATTCCCTCATTCAATAAATTTGTACCATTTAACCCATGTTTAATATATTTCATACATTATATTGTATGTTTATTGTAGTGGATATTAATAAATCAAATCTCATATTAGTAGGATACAATGTTTCAACATGATCATTACTTATATCATCATGGTATCTCTCACCTTTATATTTTATTATATGATATTTCATATTTTACTTTAAAAAATTAATTTCATATATAAAGGAATTTTTTAGTGTTCATACATTGTGTGTTTTAGAAAAAATTGATTTGAAAATATTATAAAGTGTTGTTCTCATTTTCATTAATATTTTATTATTCAATAGTAAATTTCCTAAATATAATTCAAATGTATTTTAAAGGCCATAATATTGATGATTTATTTTAGAATGTAATTTTTCATTCTAATCAACTACTATTATACTTTTTAAAAATAATTTTCGAATTTAACCATCAAATTATCTTTAACATCAAGGATAAAAATATTTTCTAAAATATATATTAAAATTTGACTAATGCATATCGATTCATTTTGAAAATTTTTACAATAACATGTTTTTTTCTTGACTATATATACTTTAATATACATTTTTTATTTATATAAATGAACTCACTATACTCGAAACATCAACTCGTGAACCCTTTTTAGGTGGTATTGTTCAATAATAATTTCGAAAGGATTTTTTTCCACTATTTCATGATCTTTCTGTGTTTCCCTTGATAAATTGTAATTATTTTATTTTTTAACCATCCAACTACTTACTCCAGATGTTTAAATACAAGTTATCTGATTTCTTACATGGGTAAATTTATTGGTGTATCATTTATTTTTATTCAAATAATAATGATTATTGGCTTGTTAAATATAAATGGTTTGCTTGTTATCCTTCATTATAATTATGGCTCATGATCTTGATAACCCATTTGATAACATGGGTAAACATATTCGTATATTTTATATTATTATTCATATTTTTTTCATGTTTATTATACATTATATGAATATTAACCATCCATTTCAGAACATATAATAAAAATATATTCCAAATTATTTATATGGGGAAAATTAATGACATGTCATTTATTCCTACTCAAATTAAAATTTTTATTAGTATGTTGTATATTTTTTGAAATCTTTGATCATTATATGTAAGTGTTATAATAACTTTATCTTGTTTATTCTAATACAGAATATTATTAATATTCAAGAGGATTATGGACTACAAACTCAAATTTATTATGAATTGATACTCCATATTAACCATTATATAGGTTAAAATTATTTAATTTTTACAAATTTTCTATTTACAAAAGTATAAAATTTATGGTTTAATATTATACATAATGCAATGGAATTAATTAGGTGATGGGAATCCACAATAAATATATAGCCACTTGTAGTACCGAAAATTATAACCTGATAAAAAATGAGTTTTTACCTACACATATTCTAATAAAACTATAGTCTCATGGTATATGATAATCAAAAAAAAATATGACTAAATTATTATTTCCATCAGTATAATATTTGTAATATCAATATCATTTTATTTATTTATATTAATTGATATATCATACCCTACATTTTAGTTGATTATTACATTTTTCAAATTATTTATACGAACCATATTAGTTATACCACGATTATAATTTTGAAAGAATCTATTATTTATTTCACATACTTGTCATTTTACATCACCACATTTTTTGTTTCCATTTCTCTGAGTAATGGAGAAATTTTTTACACATGATATTTGTAAATGTATAGATCGTGTGGATATATTTTTTGATAAATGTTAGACTTAGTATATATTATGAAGATTTTATTATAATAAAAAAATATTCAAGCTTTCTAGGAAGAAAAAGGTATTTATTAATCATTTTGTTGATTATTCTATATTGATCTAAATCTATAGATTCAGGGTTTCTCATGTAATTAAATTCATATAAATATAAATAGTTATGTCTATGAACATATTGTTGGTATTAATTAAATTATATAAATTATATTTCTCTGGAATCATTTTTTGTTTTATATGTTCATGAATAATATTTGATATATTGGTTAGGTTTATAAAAATTTTTATATTAGGATATTATTGAATATTATTTTTTTAAAACCCTTATATTTTATATGTATTTACATTGAAATAATACTGGATTTATTTTACATCATTTAATATAGGGAACCACATGTCACTATAAACCACGATATATAAACCCTTAAAACGATCCATTCATTTGATAAATACGAATATTAATAACCATAATATAAATAAATATGTATAAATGTTTTATTAGAATAATTTTATTTATTAAGTGATATAAAATATATACTCAATTTT
This sequence comes from Viscum album, assembly GCA_963277665.1. Classification (NCBI taxonomy): domain Eukaryota; kingdom Viridiplantae; phylum Streptophyta; class Magnoliopsida; order Santalales; family Viscaceae; genus Viscum; species Viscum album. The sequence goes on along the minus strand of OY728127.1, from coordinate 1,508,618,411 downwards.
CAGTAATTCCATTTGGTGATACAATAACATGTTTTGTTAAAAAATAGGTTTTTGTTTAATTTTTATTACACGAAATTTATAAATAATTTTTAAAATAATATTAAATATTATTTTTTTTAAATTATTTAAATTTTAAATATAAATTTTTAAAATTTAATTAGGGAATCATTTTATGATTTATGTAAAATGATTTATTTTTTTATGAATATGGTAAAAAATTTCTTTCTCTATTTTTTTATATCTTTTCAATTATATTTTCATCAATGTTTTTAATTATATCATAAAGTGATATAAACAAAATTTATTATGAAATAATAAAATTTATTTCATAGTAATGATTAATATAATATATTATGGAATATTTATTTATTGGTCATCAAAACATATATTCCCAATAAAACTATATTTAGGAATAAAATGTGTTTTCAATATAAATTAATATATTAATTTATTTTATTATTTATTTTAATGATAGGAATATATTATATACATATTATATATTTTTTAATTTATTTGTTTATTTTAAAAGTAACTTAATGGTTGTAACATATATTTTGTCAATAAAATTATTTTTAACGGGTGTTCCTTAAGGTTTTCAAGCATATATTGAATTAAATTCAATAACATATAAGAATTTAATATTATAAAATCAATTCCATATTTTGAGTAATAATAAATCATATAATTTAATAATGAAAACAATATTTTTCCACACAAATATTCTAATGGTGTACTATTTGGAAACCATGGCTGTGGTTAAAATCAGTGTGTTAGAGGATGGGGTGGGGGGGGGGGGTTAAACATGGTGAAACAGTTGTAATTCCATAAAAAACAATAAATTTTTTATTTTATTTGATATTTAAACTTTATTTTTTCCTTAATATAAATTCATTTCCTTTTAAATTCACATTCCAATGAATATGAAATTCTGTCATTGAATTCATTTAAGAAATTCCACGAGTGTCCCTCTGCTCACTTATAAAAGATCACCTATTTTGAGGCGATATTCACAGCATATTATAACATAATATCAAAAAAAGTCTACGCAAAAAAATTAAGAGTGTACATTTATTCATCCATGATCTTTTTCCCTTCTCCTAAAACAATTCCTCATATTTTTAAGGAGTAATCAAATGGAAGGTTTCCCAATGAAGATGTGTAGATCATAACTAATATCATTCAATTGTATTTTTTATTATACATAATATAAATATTATCCATCATTAAAAATAATATGAATAATGTATAATTTATATAATAATATGATATTATCATTATGGGAAAACCATTGAACATCTCTTCTCAATCCAATGGGAGATTCATGTATCATTCTTGGGTATATAGAAATTTTCAACTCCACATAGAGATATGATCCATTTTACAACATCATAATTTATGTGTAGTAATTATTATATATTTAGTTATCAAATAAGAGATTTGTATTATTGTTATTATTATATATTATGTAATTAATATTTAGATTTATTTTCTTCAATACATCAAAATATGTAATCATTTGTAGTAAATAATTACCTAGTACCATATCCATAGAGACATGTTATTAATTTTCCATCACATCATTATATGATGGGTTTTAACTATTTATATAATTATTATATTTTATATTTATATAATATATAATTTTTTTAAAATAATGTATACCTGGTCTATGTTTTGGGTTCCTAACTACCGAAACAAAACATAAATGAAAAACAAAAAATTTCACTCCCAACAAATATGGTGATAAAGAAAGATGTTTTCTTAATGGGTGATATGATGATATAAATAAAACCTATATTATATAATTTTTATGATTGTGGATAAAAAATATGTGATATAATTTAATTTAATAATATAGTAGGTTCATGTAATTAAAAAAATGGACATAAGGTAAGGGCTATATGTTATAATCAGTTCTTTAATGGATTGATTATGAAAAATTATTCTTATTCCAGAACTATAAAATATATAAATATTAAAATATTATTTTTTTCCTTTTACTATTGATAATTTTTTTTCAATTTTGATATTCCAGGAGTTTTCCTCTATTAACATCATAAATAAAACAAATTAATTTTTTAAGGAAAACAATCATTGTTATTATCATTTATCAAAAATAGTTTCATCCATTTCCCTATTTGTCATGGGAGTTTTTAGAGTACTTTTTTAAAAATTATAAAAATATTATTTAATGAATATTTATAAATTTATTTCAAATTTAATACTTGGTTTTAATGGGATACCCATTATCAATATCCATACTTAGTTCTTTTAAACTGGTATAAAAATGTAAAAGGGATTTTTTTAAAATTAAAATCTTGAATGGAATTATTCGCCATCATTGATACTACTTATTTAAATATCCCATTATACATTTCAAATTTTATTTAAAATGGAAAATTTTTCTTTCATGTTTTGTATTATTTTAAATTAAAATAATTTCATTTCAAATAAAATTGGTATTTTTCACCTGAAATGATGTAGTAACATTTTGATGGAAATTGATTATAAAATAATATCCTTCGATGTTTGACATGAATTGCAAAGGATATGTCCTTATGTTATATTATTTATTAATTATTTGTATGGTTTATTATTTTTATTATTTCAAATATTATATTTTTATGAATACTGTATCCCTTCCATGTGTTATGATATGATGATATGAGGAATATTTTATGACCACCTGGTATACATATCAATTGTGTTAATATTTTTAGGGTTTGTTTCATTATGAAACAAAGATGAGTGGCTTCATAATATACCAAGGTCATGTAGAACCATAATATACCTAAAATTCATTTTTTTAATGAGGGATATCTCATGATATTATATTCACCATAATCCTTAGTGAACCTAATTAATTAACATGCTTTTAATTATAAAGTAGCATTTGGGTGAACCCTGACTATGAAAATAATGGAGTTGGGATTGAATCAAATATACTTTTTTGGTAATGGTAGTGAACCATGAAAAGGAAGATGATTTCATATAATTATGTATATTCCAATAAAATATATATTGATTATGTCAATTTCTTATGTATCATTATTTATTATTGATGATTCCAAAGTCTTATATCATATATAATTTTTTTGAAAAAACAATATGATTGTTTCATTAATAATGATAATTGATTGATTGTGTATGATTATTATATACTTGAATCATTTTCTCATACCATTCTGTATATCATATTATCACTACTTATCATTTATTTATATTTTTTATGTTTTCTATTAATAATCATATGAGTCCACCCTGTCTTATAATTCCACTCCCATGTTTATGAAAAATATTTTTAGGCATGATAAATATAGTAAGGGTGATAGTTGTGATGAATAGAAAAAAATGTAGATGATTTATGTACCATTTATTTTCATACCAAAGACTTAAAAAACAAAACTTATATGGTCCAAAACAATGTATTATTGTGAAATATATTGAATTTATTTAAAAATAATTTAAAATGTATATAGGAAAAGTATGGGTCACTATATATAGAATAATATTCATTTTTTTGTTAATTTTCGAAAGTATAATGTTAAAACTGTAGTTATAATCCTTCGGGTGAGCCATTATATAAAATAAATTCATATGTTATCAAAAAAAATATTCACATTCTCTATGATTATAAATCAATATAAAAATACTACTTATGGATATTTTTTAGAACAGATATTTTAGGGGAAATAATCCTCAAAAGAATTTGTTGTGTCTATTTCATCCATCATTATGGTCCACAGTGAATGTGACCTTATTTCACACCTAGTTTGACACACTCAAGGAATATTCATTGCATAATTCATCATTTCTTCATGATCGATTATGATGTATTTGAGTTGATAATGACCATAGATTTCCTGGTTTATACATATGGTGTCATAGAATAAAAATATAGTAACATGGTTTATAATTTTGATAGATGATTTTTCATGATTATATGATTTCCCATTATTATTATTTATTCCAAAAATAAGAATTTTGGATTTATACAATGGTTGAAACAATAAGGAATTAAGATAACACTTACTGATGTACAATATTTCGACATTTTCTCCTTGAGAAATCCAATTTTTTGTGAGATTTCATTACAATTATTTTTTCAATGATTACGAAACATTCTCTTTGTATGAATAATGGTTATAATCAAAATAACAAGAGGGGCAACAAATTATTGAGTTCATCATAAGATTATTGACACACTCATTTCATTTTTCCACCAATCCCATAATTGGTGGATAATAGATTATGATAATTTTAATGATTTCTATATTATTCCAGTTCTTTGAATATGAAATTTGTATCATAATATTTTTCACAAGGAGATACATAAAAATAGTTGACTATTATGATAGAAAATGAGGAAATATGGATAATTTTTCTATGACTATTTGGATTTGGATTTTTTTTATTTGCTAAATTTTAATTAAAATGTATTATTCTTATTAATATAGCGATGAGATTCCTTGAGATTATGAAGTTGGATTATGAATAAATTGGTTCCTTTGAGGAAAACATTATAATAAATTATTAGAGTAAATTTAGAATAATTGTTGATATAGAATTTTTTATATATTGTTTAGTGGCATAAAACATTGTCTATAATGGGTAATAGATATAAAAAAATTATTTTTCTATGAATAAATTATTACATTAGTAATAATTTTTGGAATTTACCTATGATTCATTATCAAATGATAAGGTTTTTATTAGAAGATAATTTTTTAACTCATATCAAATACTAATAAAAAACAATTGAGGGTTGATGATTCATTTTACATTTGGCTAGAGTTGGGGAAATGGTCATGGAATAATGTGTATTAAGGTCGATAGTAAATGATTAATATGAATGAAGTACGGATATTATGAAATTGAATGTTGAATGGTCATAAAAATTTAGTCTTAAGAAAATAGTGATAAATAAATACAACATTCACTATCCACACTACAATAATACAACTAAGATGATTATAGAAATAATGATTACCTAGGATGAAATATGAGGGTTATTGATGATGATAGAAAACTAAAACCACATAAACCTATAGAAAAAGGGAAATATAATTTGATATTTTTTCCAAAAATTGGTTATGAAACAGAAGTGGTGAATGGTACACATACCTTTCACTATAAAACACCTAATTGAATTATATGGTTTTAAATACACCTATTTATTTATATTTAAAATACCATCTATGGGTATCACATTACAATCTCAATGAATATATGTTTTAAAATTAGTAGAAATTATATATGTTTTGTGGATCACTTCTTATTTCATTTAATCCTCCATAATAAATATTTTATATAATTTTTTTATAAAAAATAATGTTATTATTCATGCAGATTAATTTAATTTAATATCTGGAATAAATTTTATTTCATTATACATATCCCATATCAATTTTCAAGGAATGTATGTTATAATTTATATTCAAAACAATCATGTTATTATTTATTATTATAATTTTAAATGTGAAAATACAATTGAAACATCAAAAATTCCAACTGTCATTATTCATATTAAAAGATTTTATTTATCTCATAAGGTTGGGATAAAACACGTGAAATATGATATTCTTATTGTATAATAGTTTTTTAATATATTTTTAGATGACATGCCTATAAATTATTCAAATTGTAAATTTTAGTATTCAAAATTACTCACAACATGTTCAACATAAACATAAATGAATCCATATTGAATATATCCAATCAAGATTCTTGAATTTGAGAAGATATTCTAGGAAAATCTTGATAAGGTATTCCTTTAGAAAAATGTGTCACCATGGGGAACCCCTATGATTTTTTATTAAGAATAATTATTTATCATTTTTTCATACTATTTATTCTCATGAAAATAAGATTATAATGATCAGAAAAAATATATTCCTATAGTATGGTTTTTTAAATGCCGTTGTAGATGATATTTCTATACATTTTCCAAATAGTGAAATTGATTATTCAATAGAACTCCTAAAAGGATTAACACTATCTTCAATGAATCCATATATAATGGATACAATTGAGTTTTTGTAATATTAGTAGTTATTCTAGTAGAATCATCATAATGGATTCCTTTAGGAAACAATGACACAATGGCGAACCCCTATACTGTTTATTGTGATTATTCATGGATCAATTTTAATCTCTATTGATTATATTACAAAATAAAATGATATTGATAAAAAAATATCACATACATTTATTATTGTTTTTATATGAATTATATGGAACTAAATATTCCTCCAATATTGATCATTGATCTAGAGACATTATTTGAGTGTAAAATATCATGTCAAACCACATGAAACATTACATTAATGCTATAAACAATATGAATTTATAGTTATACCATTTGATTTTTCAAACCTCGTTATTATATTTTGAAATTTAATTAATAGATTCTTTGTATATTAGTATGATTTGGTAGTGGGGGACATTATATAACAAATATATATATATTTCAAGAATAATAATGATCATAAATATTAAACAATGATTGTACTAATGACAACAATTAAAGGTAAATTTTATGAAAAAATTTACTTGTGTGAATTTGATCAATATAATGTTTCATTTTTTATTCACATAACCATAACTAATGGTATTTCAGTGGATCCATAAAAGACATAGGTTATTGAACATTTCCCAAACCCACCACTATGTTTGAAATCACAATATTTTATTGACTTTTTTGTTATTATTCATGTATTATAATGGATTTCACATAGATATATACTCCAGTCACGCTTTTTTCATGAAATTATTTTATGTTCTTATTGAATGATGAATATAATGAAAAAAATAAAGAACATAATTCATGTATTTAGGGAAATATTTATCACATTACCCATCATTATTGAAGGATTTCATATTTTATAGTGACGTATCAATGAACATTTATGGGTTTTTATATCAAATAATATGATTATTATATAGAACCAATATTAAAATACATTTATATGACATCAATGTAGTTGAATGTTCATCGAATTACAAAATTCCATGAATGGAAAACATAATTTTTTAGTGCCACTAAAAACATGAACAAATTTCATAAAACATGTTTTTAGATATTAAATGCTCCACAAAATGATCATCACATTTGGTACTACTATATAAAATCATTCTTTATAACTATGACAATGTAAATATAATAAAAGGTTTGAAATGATACATAATAAGTGTAAATAAAGGATATATGTAACCATAAATTGGTCATTAGAGTATGAGAACATAATAATAAAATTTAATGGTCATACCTAGAATATCAATGATCATATACACGAGTCATGGAATAAATATTTCCAGTTTCTAAGATATGAATCATAATGGAATCAAGAGAATAATCCCTGATAGAATAACATAGTAATATTTACTCAAATTAGTTGAATAAATATAATTAGGGAATTTATTATTTTAATGATACCAATAAATACCTTCATAAAATGATAGTATTGTGTAATTACTAGAATACCTAATTTGGGCATAGGATAACAACACACATACTGTATTATTTTTTGTCATAGGCCACTAAATGTAAGACCTCTTTTTTTTGGATTTGGTTACAACCCGTGAACCCTCTTGTTTTTCGGCATTGTATATAATTGTTAACCATATTGTTCTCAGGCTTGGCCAAAAACCTTTGTAAACCTCTAATTTATGGATTGGGATACATCTCATGAACCTTATTGATTAATGATTGAGGATACAACCAATGTACCATCTTATTTTTAGTCTTTGGCTACATCCCACAAACACATTGATCTCATATACAATTTATAAATACCCAATGCCCTGGATGGAGATGTAACACCCGAAGCATCTACGGTACGCTTCACTTTGAATAATGCAATAGCGTGTGTTGAACAAAAGATCGAGTTCTAACACACCACAACCAATCGAACTAGCCGTTATGAATAGTAATACCTACTTTTTGAAATTGTAGAAATTTTATTTTTCAAAATGGAATTCATTTTTGGATTCGGAATATCGAAATTACCCTAGGGTGATATTTTTGTATTTTTCTGAAAAACTTCATTTTTTGATGAATAGTGAATCTACTAAGTGGTAGTTAAAAAACTGAATTTTTCATAAAAATTAATTTTACCACTTCTGTGATTGGAATTTCAAAAATTCTAGATACACGGTTAATATCAAGGAGTAAAATGTGGTTCATTGAGATGAAAATATTTTTTGGTGAATAGAAACTTTTTACTTTTATTTTCCACGGTTAAAAGTAAATAGGGTAATTAAGGGTAAAAATGATATTTATATTACCCTAAAACATTTTCTAATTCTATTGGAAAAGTTTATCTCGACCAAAAACAACCATAGGAATAAAATATTATCATTTAGGTCCACTTGGATTAGATTAGGACATTTATTATTATTTAATTCAAAGAAGAGTTTAAAGAGTTAAAATCAATGTTCATTTACTAAAACAATTTTAATATTGGGTTATACATATTATAAATTCGATTTTAAATATTCATTAGATATCTAAAAAGATTTAATACATAATTATAATTTATTTATAATTTTTATAAATTATATAATTTTATTTATTTATGACACAATGATGATGCAGTAATTACCATAATTGCGAAAAATTAAAATAATTGATATTATAAATACCCAAATAAATATAATTTGAGACTTTTTATGAATTACAGTAAGTTTTTAGGTTAATATAACATGTTAGTATTGACTTAATTGCATTTTTTCTAATTAATCATTCTGTTATGATTTTCACAAAAATCAATTATTGAATAGTGTCGAAATTGACATAAAAATGTTTTTAAAACAAATATTATATTATTAATTGATATTAAATTCCTAAAAATCTAATGTTAGGCCAAGAAATTATATCATGATAGGTGTATCATTAATGGACCACGTGGGGGGTCTCTTGGAGGTATATAGTATGTTTATTAACCAGATAATATAAAAATACAAAGAGACATTGTAAAAGTGAAACTAATTAACTTAGAGTTAATACATAAAGATAAGGTTAATATAGTAACCCAAACCTGTCTAAATTCTATTGTTTGAGTGGTTTTAGACCCATAACCACCTTAACTTTTATATAATCCACTTTGGAGCAATTATAACCAGAGTATGAATTTATTATAAATTAATATTTCTATCTTTTCCAATGGTTCCCCTCACCCCTCTTATAAAAGGGCACTCCCCCTTATCACTAATTCACACATTCAAAGCCTTTTCGTTTGGCCAACCCCTGCCCAAATACTCTCTCAACTTCCCTCAATACAACATATTGTCCTTAGTTTGATCATAAAGCGATCCTAAGGAGCCCTTTTGATCAAATCAAAAGGAAGAACCCGAATAAGAGGTAATGTTTTCACCACCCTTTTTCAAATTCATTTCTTCTTCAACTTATTCTTTCTTTGTTATTACAATTCTAAAATAATGAATCCAGTATCTAATATATACTGTAATATTATTATAAATATGGTAAAACCATATTCAGTATTCTATCCATCCTTTGAATGACATGTCACCATATGTGCGTACGTATGGCTTACCGTCTCCACGCCGTGGTGTAATTGTTATTAAATATATTATTATTTGGATGGGTACAATAATGATTTGTAATTCATGTAAATAATAAATATAACATGATAATTATTCTTTATATATGATATACCATCCAATTATATATTATTTTAATATCAAAAGAATGATATTGTCGCTCGTGGGTACGTACGGACTACCGTCTCCACGAACGCGATGAGATTCATTGTCCATCGTATCCATTAAAGTATAATTATCATTTGATTATTTAAAAATAATGTTTATGGACTTGATATCATTCTGTATATGAATAAGATACAACATATCCCTGAAAAACATGGCTTACGTAACAAAACATATAAAATAAAACGAGTAAGTTAACACCCGAAACAACGATAATTCTAAGATATTATTAACAATTCAATGTTAAAAGATCATATATGATATCATATGAATGTATACGATTCATGTAAAATTTAATAACAATTATTTCACCATTATACAGGAGTTTAACCTACCCCCAACCAAGGAAATGTACAAGGTAAGGGTTTATTTCGCAATCTCTTCATTATCTGAGGTTGTTTATACGTAATAATCTACTGGGATTTCTTTATCATCCACATCCATGTTTCTTAAAAATGTATTTCAAAACATATTTTACTATTTACTAGAATATGGGTTAAAGTCATTTGTACACTTTTTGGCGTTTATAAGTGGTTTATAAAGGAATATTTACGTTGTTTTCGAAACAATTCTCTTTTTAACCTTTTCGATAGAATTAAGGTAAGAATGTTTTTTAACATATACGTCGGGTGCGGCTATTTTCCGCCGTTATAAAATTTCAGAATCATCCCTTACAATCTTATAAGGATATTTTCAAAGTAAATCTTTTAATTTATAATTATGTGACTTTTAAATGATTTCAAAATTAATATTTTGAAAATTTATGAAAGGTACTCTTTATCAAAATCAGAATTTTAAATGTTTTAAATATTTATCTTTCTAAATATTTTTAATTAATATCCATGTTTTAAAAATGATTTTAAGGATTTATTTATGTGGACATGAACGTTTTGAAATGATATTTATTTTCAAATGTTTCGAAGTGGTATGGGACACTTTGATTCGAAAATATCTTTTAAATTACTTTCTTAATAAATGTGTGACTTTTTAATGATTTAAAAAAAAGAGATATTTCTCTCAAATAGTTTTGATTTCAACTATTTCAACATCCTTTGATGGATTTTAAGCTTATTTGAAGTTGATTTATTATGATACAAAACATCCATATTTTTTTGAAGTTTTTGTGATGTGTTTGACTGTGGATGTGTTATTATTATACCATTCGTGGTTTATGGATGAAGTATTTACATTTCATATGCTATTTTTAATAAGAATGTTTATGTTATGTTTGAACCTTTTCATATGGGAATGCATTGGACTTAATATGTGACGGGTGGAGCCTGCTATAGATCCTCGATGCATCGGTAGGTCTCTTGAGAAAAACTAGTGTCTTGGCACAAGGCCTTGGCAAAATATTATTTGTAGTCTTGGCACGAGGCTTTGGCTATGTGGTTATGATAGTCCGGCATTATGCATTACATCATTATGAAAGTGGTTATTGATATTACATGTGATTATTTGATTATTATAATATCCATGTGAATAAGAAAATGGAATTTTTTTCATTTTATTTTTTCCATACTATGTTGAAGTTCAAGTTTTAAAGGCTTTTGTTTTAGTTATACATTGCCTTAAATTTTTATTCTCATTTATGAAAGTTTCCACTATATTGTTATCCTTACTTGGCATTTGAGCTCACCCGTTTTCTATGTTTTATTTTCCCAGGATGTGAAAAAGTAATTTATGAATGACCTGCAGGGATAGTATGAGGGGATAAGAGTGTGGACTATGGCGACTATATTGTTGTAGTTTTCATTTTATGATGTAATGTAAAACATTATGAATGTATCTAGTGTTTCCAATTACTACTAAACTAATTAGTCTTTGGAGACTTGATCTTTCTTGGGATCATTGCAATGTTATGTAACAATGCACAGACTCTAGGTAAATGGGGTTGGGGCATTACAGTTGGTATTAGAGGAAGTTTAGTACAAACCTTGGATGCTAGATTTAGATAAACTCTGATTAGAGAACATAGATTTAAGATGGACTTTGAGGATTAGTATATAAAAACATCCTAGAATTTTGGTATTGTAGAGATTTTGTGAGTTTTCTGAGAAATACATCCTTTTCTGGATACGAGCAGGTAGAGGCGGCTCAGGCACAGATGTACCTACGGGTAAAACCCGAAAACACCGCTTTGAGCAAGACTCAAATGAGAACTGGTGCACGACAACGGGCCTTGCTGCACTCTTGGTTACGACACTTCCAGGGGATATGCTTAGGGTAACTCTCATTTTCATTACAAATAATTATGAAGGGTTTATGAGTATATACATCCTCAAATAAGAGATTTTTATGATTATGGATTATATCCATAAATAGTTCAATTTATGTTAAGTGTTTTATATGTATGGGATTATGTATTTTGATTCATAAACTGATCTAGTTTATGCCATTGTTTAGATATGGAACCTAGTGGAAAAATGGAAACTGTATCAGTGCACGCACTCCATGTAGGGATTTCCCTCATGCTCAATATAATTATAGTGGAGTTGGTGATGCAACTGGTTCCGATCAGCTAATCACCATACTGGGACAACTCACTCAGGTTATGAATAAATACCTTACCCGTATAGAGCACCCTGATCCGCAATGTGGAGGATAAATGTTAGATCGATTCATGAGGAAACAAACACCAACGTTCAATGAGAGTACTAATCCCTTAGTATCTGAGTAATTGATAAATTCCCTAGAGAGAATATTTCATGCTTTCGGGAGTAGTGAAAGGGAAAAAGTTATCATGGTTGTTTACTGCCTCACTGGAGATGCTGATCAATGGTGGTCATTGATTCAAAACATGAAGGAAGATGATGAAGTATCAAATATGGAATGGAGGGAGTTCAAATATCTATTTTTAGAAAAATAATTTCCTTGTGACCATCGAGTAGATATGGAAAGAAAATTTCTGAGTCTGAGACAAAAGGAGGATGAGAATGTCGAAATGTATGAGGCTAACTTTACAAGGTTAGCAAGGTATGCTGGAGATTATATACATAACCCAAGAATTATGATTTATCGTTTCTTTGATGGGTTAAAACCATTTATCCGTCGAGCATTAGTCTCACAATCCTTCTCGTCGTATGAAGACATTGTCTCATGTGCTATCAAGACAGAAAAGGAATTCTCTAAGTCTTATGACATTAAAGCAAAGCAAGAGAGGAAGAAATCTAATGATCAATCTTGGAATGGAAATAAAGGGAAGAAGGGAAAAGTTGAATATCAATCCTGTAGTAAATGTGGGAAGACACACCCCGGAACTTGCTTAAAAGGAATGGGAGTCTGTTACAAGTGTGGTGAAAAAGGCCACCAAACTCTTGATTGCAAGGGGAATAAGGAAGCTACCGATGTTCAGTGCTACAATTGCAGGGATATGGGACATTATGCAAATGAATTTCCTAAGCGTCTGGGGAACTTACCTCATAAAAGGACAACGGATCAAGGCCAAGCTTATGATATCACTAATACAGAGGTAGATGCTCCAAAAGATGTGGTGGCAGGTAATTTAATGGTTTCCTCAAGTTTAGAAAATGCATTATTTGATTCTGGATCATCGCATTGTTTCATATATTCCCATTTTGCTAAGAAAATTAGATATTTCAAATTTGATTTAACAAGGGAGTTGTCAATTAAAACTCCTAAGGGATGTATCATTGTAACAAAGTTTTGTGAATCAGTCCCCATTAGAGCACATAAATGTTCTTTATCTGCTGATCTTATCTCCATAACTATGCGAAGATTTATTTTAAGAAGAAGGAGGTTGCAATTTTTGATGATGATGATAAGGAACACCTTATATTTAGATCAGAATTGTCACCACCTAATTCTTATCTGGATCCACCCCCAGTAGCTCAACTAAATTCAATTATTGGGGAGGAAGATAATGAAATGATTGTGGGTGAGGAAAGGAATGTTCAAATAGAGGATGTACCTGTTGTGAAAGAATATGTATATGTATTTCCAGAAGATTTACCTGGACATCCTCCAGAATGAGAATTTGAGTTTTTCATTGATTTAATTCCTGGATCAAGGCCTATATCGAAGTCCCCTTATAGAATGGACACTGTGTAATTAGTTGAACTAACGAAACAACTAGAGGAATTGAGTAATAAGGGATTTATTTGCCCTACTGTTTCTCTATGGGGAGCCCCTATTATTTCTGTTAAAAAGAAAGATGGATCTATGAGGTTATGTATCGACTACAGAGAGATCAATGCTATAAAAATAAAGAACAAGTATCCCCTAACTCGCATTGATTAATTATTTGAACAACTGCATGGAGCTCAATACTTTTCAAAGATTGAACTTCGGTCTGGATACCATTAGTTGTGTGTGAAGAAGGAATACATTCTGACGACAGCATTTTGAACCAGTTACGGTCAATACGAGTTTACAGTAATGCCTTTTGGATTGACTAATTCACCCTCTATATTCATGTATCTGATGAATAGAGTTTTCAAGGAATATCTCAATGAATTTGGGGTGGTATTTATTTATGATATCATAATATACTTCGAAAGCTACGAAGATCATGAAAATCACTTGCGCATTATCCTGAAGACTCTAAGAAGACATGAATTATATGGGAAGTTTAGCAAATGTGAATTCTGTCGTTAGGATATTTCTATTCTTAGCCATATTGTCTCTAAAGATGGAATCTCTGTTGATCCTTCTAAGACCAAGGCAATCCAAGAATGGCCAGCACATATGTGTATAATTGAGGTATGCAGTTTTATTGGTTTAGCAGGTTATTATCGACGTTGCATCCATAATCTTTCCTTGTTGGCTAACCCATTAAAAAAGCTCACACGTAAAGGGGTTAAATTTGTTTGGACAAAAGATTGTGAAGAATGTTTTGAAGAACTGAACAGAATATTAGTCAATGCTCCTGTATTGACTCTTCCATCGGAGAATGATGGGTTCGTTATTTATAGTGACGCATCGAAGAAAGGACTTGGTTGTGTCCTTATGCAGAATGATATGGTTATTGCCTATGCATCACGACAGTTGAAAATTCACGATCAAAACTATCCTACTCATGATATCGAGATAGCAGCTGTGATCTTTGATTTGAAGTTATGGAGGCACTACCTCTATGGTGAAAAATGTGAGATTTATACTGATCATAAGAGTCTGACGTATATTCTCTCACAAAAAGATCTCAACATGAGGCAAAGGAGATGGCTTGAATTACTCAAGGATTATGATTTTACGACACACTACCACCCGGGGAAAGCAAACAAGGTGGAAGATGCTTTGAGCAGAAAAGGCCATGGAGTTTTGTACATGATGAGAATTGAAAGGGATCCAATTTTCATGGATCTAGTGATGATGGACATGGGAATAACCAGGGAAGGTGAACCATCAATGCTTTTTCAAATGGTTGCCAAACCATCTTTACTATAAAGGATTAAGAGTTCTCACACCGATAATGAAAAATTTCAAAATAAGATTAAAGATATGAATGATGGGAGATTGAGAGACTTTGTGTATGAAGAATGAATTTTGAAATTTGGGAAGAGACTTTGTGTTCCCGATATTCCTGATCTAAAAAGGGAATTGCTGGATGATTCTCATAGTTCCAATTTCTCTATACACCCTGGGAGCACCAAAATGTATTGATATTTGAAATAACATTTTTGGTAGGACAACATGAAGAGGGAGATTGTCGATTTTGAGTCAAGATGTATGGTTTTTCAACAAGTGAATGCTGGAAGGCAACAGCCTGGTGGAGTATTGCAACCTCTTCCCATACTTGAGTAGAAATGGGACAATATTACTATGGCCTTCGTCATGGGACTACCAAAGACTCCCAGAAGGAATGATGCAATATGGGTTATTGTTGATCGTCTGACCAAGTCAACACATTTTCGTGCTATAAGAGAAGATCTAACACTAGAACATCTAGCAAGACTATATATTAATGAAGTTGTGAGACTTCATGGAGTACCCCTATCGATTGTTTCTGATCCTGAACCCTGTTTTACTTCAAGATTCTGTAAAAATTTTCAGAAATCCCTAGATACTGAACTTCATTTGAGCACTGCCTACCACCCTCAAACAGACAGACAATCAGAACGGACTATTCAAACCTTAGATGACATGTTGAGATCTTGCTCACTTGACTTTTAGGGTATGTGGGATCAATATTTACCTCTGGTAGAATTTTCCTATAACAATATCTTCCATTCGAGTATTCAGATGGTGCCATATGAAGCGTTATACGGAAATAGATGTCGCATACCAACCTGTTGGGATGACGTTGTTGAAAGAACACTTGTAGGTCCAGAACTAGTGGAGGAAACAATGGAAAAGGTGAAGGTAATTCAAAATCACATCAAAGAAGCTCAAAGTAGGCAGAAGAGCTATGCCAATAATTGAAGGAAGGATTTGGAATTTCAAGTCGGTGATCATGTTTCCTTGAAGGTATATCCATGTAAGGGAGCCATATGATTTGGTAAGAAAGGTAAATTGAGTCCCAGGTACATCGGACCTTTCAACATTCTAGAACGAATTGGGTCTGTAGCTTACCGATTGGCAATGCCGCCAAATCTCTCCAAAGTTCACGATGTGTTCAATGTATCTCTATTGAGGAAATACATGCATGACCCAACGCATGTACTCACCTACAAGGAATTATAATTGGAACCCAATCTGTCTTATTGCGAAGAGCCCGTCAATATTCTTGATACGAGAGAACAAGTGTTGAGAAATCGGACGACGCGTCTAGTAAAACTCATGTGGAGAAACTATAAGATGGAAGAGGCAACGTGGGAACCTGAGGAACTTATGATGAAGAACCACCTGAGTCTTTTCATATGGTAGTATTATAGAAATTTCGTGGATGAAATTATTTGAAGGAGGGGAGAATGTAACACCCCAAACTTCAACGGTACGTTTCTCTTTGAATAATCCAATAGTGTGTGTTGTACGGAACATCGAGTTCTAACACACCACAACCAATCAAACTAGCCATTATGAATAGTAATTCCTACTTTTTGAAATTTTATAAATTTTATTTTTTAAAATGGACTTCATTTTTGGATTCGGAATATCGAGATTATCCTAGGGTGAAATTTTGGTATTTTTCTGAAAAACATCATTTTTTTATGAATACAGAAACTAATAAGTTGTAGTAAAAAAAGAATTTTTCATAAAAAAAAAATTTTACTTCTTCTGTGATTGGAATTTCAAAATTCAAAGAGACAAGGTTAATATCAAAGAGTAAAATGTGGTTCATTGAGATGAAAATAATTTTTGGTGAATAGTTACGTTTTGCTTTTATTTACCACGGTTAAAAGTAAATAGGGTAATTAAGGGTAAACTTTATATTAATATTACCCTAACACATGTACTAATTCTATTAAACAAGTGTATCTCGACCAAAAACAACCTTAGGAATAAAATATTATCATTTAGGTCAACTTGGATTAGATTAGGACATTTATTATTATTTAATTCAAAGAAGAGTTAAAAGAGTTAAAATCAAAGATAATTTACTAAAACATTTTTAATATAGGGGTATATATAAGATAAACTCTATTTTAAATATTCATTCGATAGATAAAAATATTTCCTACATAATTATATTTTTTTTATAATTTTTATACAATAAATATGTTAATTTATTTATGACACAATGATGATGTAGTAATTACCAAAATAGTGAAAAATTAAAATAATTGATATTATAAATACCCAAATAAATATAATTTGAGACTTTTTATGAATTACACTAATTTTCTAGGTTAATATGACATGTTATTATTGACGTAATTAACTTTTTTCGAAATAATCCTTGTCTTATGATTTTCACGAAAATCAATAATTGAATAGTGTCAAAATTGACATAAAAGAGTTTTTAAAACAAATATTATATTATTAATTGATATTAAATTCCTAAAAATCTGAGGTTCGGCCACGAGACATATATCACGATAGGGGTATCATTAATGGACCATTTGGGGGGTCTCTCGGAGGTATATAGTAAGTATATTAACCATATAATATAAAAATACAAAGAGACATTGTAAAAGTGAAAATAATTAACTTAGAGTTAATACTTAATGATAAGTTTAATATAGTAACCCAAACCTGTCTAAATTCTATTGGTTGAGTGGTTTTCGACCCATCCCCTCCATAACCTTTAAATAATCCACTTTAGAGCCAATATAAACCGAATATAAATTTATTATAAATTAATATTTCTAGCTTTTCCAAAGGTGCCCCTCACCCCTCTTATAAAAGGGCACTCCCCCTTCTCACTAATTCAAACATTCAAATCCTTTTTGTTTTTCCAACACCTGCCCAAATACTCTATCAACATCTCTCACTACAACCTAGGGAGCCCTTTTGATCAAATCAAAAGGAAGATCCCGAAGAAAAGGTAATGTTTTCACCACCCTTTTTCAAATTCATTTCATCTTCAAATTCTTATTTCTTTGTTATTCCCATTATAATATAATGAATTCAATATCTCCTATATACTATAATATTATTATAAATATGGTACAACCATATTCAGTATTCTATCCATCCATTGAATGACATGTCACCATACGTGCATACGTACGACTTACCGTCTCCACGTCGTGGTGTAATTGTTATTAAAAATATTATTATTTGGATGGGTATAATAATGATTTTTAATTCATTTAAATAATAAATATAACATGATAATGATTCTTTATATAGGATATACCATCTAATTGTATATTATTTCAATATAAAAAGAATGATATTGTCGCTCGTGCGTACGTACGGACTACCGTCTCCAAGAACGGTATGAGATTCATTCTCCAACGTATCCATTCAAGTTTAATTATCATTTTATGATTTAAAAATAATGTTTAAGGACTTGATATAATTATGGATATGAATAATCTCCAACCTATCCATGAAAAACATGGCTTAAATAACAAATCATATAAAAGAAAACGAGTAAGTTAACATCCGAAACAACGATAATTCTAAGATATTATTAACAAAGCAATGTTAAAAGATCATATATGATATCATGTGAATTTATATGATTCATGTATAATTTAATGGAAATTATTTCACCATTATAAAAGTGGTCAACCTACCCCCATCCATGGAAAAGTACAAGGTAATGGTTTATTTCGCAATCTCTTCATTATCTGAGGTTGTTTATACGTAATAATCTACTGGGATTTATTTATCATCCACATCCATGTTCCTTAAATATGTATTTCAAATTTTTTTTACTATTTACTAGAATATGGGTTAAAGTCATTTATACCCTTTTTGACTTTTATAAGTGGTTTATAATGGAATCTTTCCATCTTTTTCCAAAAAGGTATTTTTTAACCTTTTCGACAGAATTAATGTAAGAATGTTTTTTTAACATAAATGTCGGGTGCGCCTATTTTCTGCCATTATATAAATTTTCGAATCATCCCTTAAAATATTATAAAGATATTTTCAATGTAAATGTTTTATTTTATAATTATGTGACATTTAAATGATTTCAAAATTAATATTTTAAGAATTTCTGAAAGGTTCTCTTTATCAAAATCATAATTTTAAATGTTTTAAAGATTTATCTTTCTCAATATTTTCAATTAATGTCCATGTTTTCAAAATTATTTTAAGGATTTATTTATATGGACATGAATGTTTTTAAATGATATTTCTTTTCAAAAGTTTCTAAGTGGTATGTGACACTTTGATTCAATAATATCTTTTAAATTACTTCATTAATAAATGTTTGACTTCTAAATGATTTCAAAATAAGGGATATTTCTCTCAAATAGTTTTGATTTCATCTATGTCAACATACTTTGAGGGATTTTAAGTTTATTTGAAGTTGATTTATTATGATACAAAACATCCTTATTTTTTTGATGTTTTTGTGATGTGTTTGACTGTGGATGTGTTATTCTTATACCATTAGTGGTTTATGGATGAAATATTTACATTTCATATGCTAGTTTTAATACGAATGTTTATGTTATGTTTGATACTTTTCATATGGCAATGCATTGGACTTAATATGTGACGGGTGGAGCCCGCTATAGCTCCTCGATGCATTGGTATATCTCATTAGACAAACTAGTGTCTTGGAATAAGGACTTGGAAAAATCTTATTTGTAGTTTTGGAACGAGGCCTTGGCTATGTGGTTATGATAGTCTCGAATTATGCATTCCATCATTATGAAAGTTGTAATTGATATTGCATGTGATTATTCGATTTGTAGAATATCCATGTGAATAGATAAATGGAATTATTTAATTTTATTTTTTCCATACTATGTTGAAGTTCAAGCTTAATAGGCTTTTGTTTTAGTTATACACTGCCTTAAATTTTTATTCTTATTTATGAAAGTTTCTGCTATATTTTTATCTTTACTGGGCATTTGAGATCACCCCTTTTCTGTGTTTTATTTTTCCAGGATGTGAAGAAGTAATTTATGAATGACCTGCAGGGATAGTGTGTGGGGATAAGAGTGTGGACTATGAAGACTATATTGTTTTAGATTTAATTTTATGATATAATGTAAAACTTTATGAATGTATCTAGTGCTTCAAAGGCTACTAAACTAATTGGTATTTCGAGACATGATATTTCTTTTGATCATGCCAATGTTATGTAATAATGCACTAACTCTGGGTAACTGGGGTCGAGGCGTTACATAAGATATACTTCCCATCCATCAAATAGTGAAATCATACAAACTTGATCTAAATGATAATAAAACATTTATAATATCATTTTCCATAAAAAGATATGTGTTTAATAAACATCATATCACAACATATGTAATAAAATGTGTATCATAAACCTTTTATCAAATTAAAAATTATGTAAAAGGAACTTCTGTAAAAATAATTTCCACATATAATAACCCATTGGATTATGATATTTTGATAAGGATTCTATCATTGTATAGCACATGGAATGAAAATGGGATTCATTACCAACATGTCATCAAAAGCATAAATCCTTTAAATAATGAATACGAAAGTTATCATTAGATAAAAACCCTTATATGGAAGGAGTAACATCAATGGATGTTATCATGGATAGAGAATAATTTCAAAATGATCCATTATAAAATTTCACTTGTAAAATTCACTTCTTCTTTTTAAAAATCATTTTAAATGATAATATTTTTTATAAAAAATTTCATTGAAAATAACCATTAAATCCTATAAATTAGCCTATTGAAAGTAGATTAATAACATTATCAAAATAAAAATTTAAAAACAACTTCCCGGAAAATTAACATATAATATCCTTTAAAAACATTTATTGATACATTTATTTCAATAAAATAGATTTCATACAATAATAGAGAAATGAGGTCTAATTTTATTAAAAACAATTTCTTAATTATGGAGAGTAAAAAATTGTATTTGAATTGTACTATTACATTATGATATAAGGAATAACCAAATGATAATAAAATTCATGATAATTCAAAATACGTACATATTTATATTACAATATTGGAGAGTTGATCAAAAATAATCCAGATAAACAATGAGATAATAAGAACAAATTATTAACAATTTGGTAACAAAGAATTGTAATGAGCATGAATTAATTAAAATAAATAAATATGGAAATAACATTAAAATAATTCAATTATGGAAATTTTATCACAAAGGAATTATATGCACCTCAAATAAGAATATAGGTGTGTAACATTGCATGAAACACAAAGAAAGAATATTTTCAATAAAATTATTTTAGGTATTTGGAAACATTTGAAAAATAAACACCATTAATGGGATAAAATAATATTTATATTTAAATAAACAAAAATTTATGTATAATAATAATATATTTCATTCAGGGGTAGTATAAAGAAAATATAAATGAAATGAATGGTAATTAAGGCATATGTCTCACAAAAATAATTGTCGGACTATATATAAAGTACAATAATTTTTTAGTTATTTTACACGATTAAAAAACAAGTATAAAAAATAACGTTCATATAAATACACAAAGTAAAACTATTATTATATCTAAATCAATATATTATATTATAATGATATTATATTACCTGTTTATTATCATTTAAATGTAAATGTTACTTTCTAGGTAATATCAGCTTTGTTTTTCAAATGTGTTTAGACAGTACATTCTTTATCAACTGATGAAGATCATTATTTAATTATTTAAAGAGTGTAAAACAAGGTATAAATAAAATATATATTTAATATAAAAATATTTATAATAATCAATAAAATATATAAATATGATAGGGAATACACCCCTCAAGGAAACAGAATGTCATATATATGCATGAACGATGTTTCTATTTTATTACAGTATTTTTAGTGAAATATTTTTATATATGTGTATCTTTATATATGTATCTTCTTGATTGGGGTTTCACACATCAGCACACAGAGCCCGTCTATCACATGACCTCAAGCATGCCACCACATATAAAAAATGATGCCGACTAGAAGTGATGGATTAACATTAGTCATGGGGAGACTCTAATATCATTTTCTATGTAAATCACCAGAAAATAATAAATAGAAATTAACAAAATATATATATTCATAACCTAAAATAACATATATCAAAAAAATTCCAAATTTAGAGATACAATTTCAAAAACAAAGCTGAAAATATGACATAACAATGTAAGTGTCTATTGTCTCAAATGAAACTCAGAATATTGACAATAATAACTCACACAAGTCATTCATGAATCATGTATAATTCCCTCATCCACATTCCATCCCATATAATCCATCTACCATAGGTAATTTTCCTATAACAATTACTAAAAACACATAGTCTATTCTAGGACCATTTAGGCTTCCTGAGTAGGGTTTTTTACAACATAGTAGGCCACCACCAACGACTTCTTAAACAATATCCATTCAATAAAATGTTTTTAAATTGTTTAAATATATAATTACAATGCATAAGTAATCAATTATCACATTATCAATAAATCATTATATAACCACATACATACTCACGTTCCTATATTAACTCACAAATTAATCCCTTCTTTGTCTCATGTAGGACTACAAAATATATTTGAGGGATATAATATCTCGTAATTTCACTTTTATAATTATTTTATTAATACATTAATTCCAATGGTACTTTTCACGCATTACATAATCAAATTTCCATTTTCCCATTCATTAATTCACAACTAAATTTCCATGTTACCAATCATACCATACTCATTAGAATGTCCATGTTCCCATTCATTATTTCACAACTAAATTACCATGTTATGTTACCAGTAATAACTCACACATATAAATGACCATGTTCTAATTCATAACACATAATTAATTAAACTATGATATTTCCAAATTAATTCCATTACTAATTATAAAATTATTTAAAAAACAAATTTCTATTAGTTAATTCAAAAATTAACTTATAATATCAATATCATTAATTAATACAATAATCAATTACCACTTGAATTCTTCTAATAAATTCAGCAATTAATTAATCACATTGATTTTTTTAGTAATTATACTATTACTTTATCTCAGTAATCCCCTAAATTAATAACCAAATTAATTTAGTAGGTTAATACAATTATTTAATTCATTCATTAATTAGTTAATATCCACAAACTTGAAATTCCATAAATAATTTGAAAATAATTATTCTCATCCTCAAATATAATTATATATTGATTAATTAATAAATTAGTTATCTTAAATCAACAGTGAAATCCCATCAAAATTAATTATACAATTAATTATCTCAATCGATATTTACCTAAATCCCTAATTTCATATTTCCTCTGTTAATTAATCCATAAAAATACTTAATTTAAACAATTACCAAAAATTTAAATACCTAAAATTAATTCTTAATAATATTCAATTAATATAAAAAATGACATTCATATTTGAATTAGGGACCTCATACCTCAATTTGTTGATGACCAGTCACATAACTAAAATTCCCAGAATATGAGTAGCACAACAATGTAGAAAAAAATCTTAATATAAAACCATAAAACCTGATCAATTAAATAAATATCCCTATATTATAGATTTAAATATATTACAATAGATCTATATCTAGATCTATCTTATGCTAGGAAGAAAATCCACCAAAAGAATTGGATATGGAAGGATTAAGAATGGGAATCCAAGAGAGACAGGATTCCCTTATCGAGAGGGTTGATGACCAATGATACATGCTTTTAATTATGATTAATGGTGGTTATGAAGGAATGAAATACATCCAAAAGGATCTAAAATAATTAAAAATATAGTTTTTAAGAGTTGCCGTCAAATATAGTCAGTTTAGGGGGTTATGGTGAAAAATAATCATTTGTGTTGACTTTAAAAGTTCATCACTATTTTCTTTGTAGGGGTGCATAGATTTCACTAACCATGCACCTAAATAGGGAAACCCTTTTTTAGGGTCACACAACTACTCTTAATAGGGAAAACAGTTTGAAAAACCATTTCCCAACATGTAATTTCTCCTATATTGAGGGATTTTCAAATTCCTAGGCTAAGGGAATGGTTTTCCACAATAGTACGCCAACCATGCACTCAACATTTTCATTAATTTTTCACAAAATTTAACCCAAACACACCATAGGTTAAAAATGAAATAAAATATACTAATCACAGGTGAATAGAGTACTTGTTCACAAGCCATAAACATCCCCAAAGAATGGTTAGGAACATTCAATCTCCCAACAATATACGAACTTATCCTTGAGCTATATTCAAAAGAATCTACAATATTCAGAGATAAAAATATCATTCCACTGTGCTCATTTATCTACATACATTTACTATGTATCTTCCTTCACCCTTGTAGGATTACAAAATTTATGATCAGCCAAATGGACTTTCCCAACATCATATTCTCTCGACGATCAAAGAGATATATCTGGTGTTCCTCAGTGGATGCATCTATCTCTAGTTCAACATCAAACACATCAAACAAATGAGAAGGTTATGGGAAATATCACATTTTTTGTGACATAAGTATATCATTGTGAATATAACTATATTAATTTGTAAAAGCTAATTGGTATTCCACCAAATCGATTATCTCCACAACCTCAATTGGTCAAACTAACATGGCCACCAATTTTCACTATCATTATATCCTATTGGGGACGAAACCTAGGAGACACCTGATTAAATACTCAATCCCCCTCTGTAAAATATTGGAATCTTTGACATCTATTATCAAATGAATTATATCTACACTATTATGTAGCCATATATTTATGAATAATGTGCACCTACTATTCCATCTTCTTCTCAAAGATACATTCCCCGCATGTCTGACCCAGCTTCCTCTATCCAACGTATATGTGATCTTCATGGCATAGCATAATGTTCTTACTATTTCTCTATATGAATAGTTTCATAGTGAATATTATTATAGGAAATGTACAATATATTTTTAATCTTCTCCGAATAAAAACTGAACTTAATAACACAATATTGCAACATATCCTGAAAAACATTTATAGTACACTCTGAAAGACCATATTTCTATGGGTTTAGAAATGTACTTATCAACACACTCATACATTGTCCCTTCTGTAATCCTTTAAATAAGTGCATGTTAAATTATGAGCTGTAGTATAGAATAATAGTATGTTGAAGTAGATGCGGTGGATAATCTCTATAACATAAAGATATCATAGTTGCTCCCCTGATAAAGTCTCTTATATATGAAATAAATGTTCTACCATGACATTCATTCCATACACAACCCAAATACCATTATTCTATCAAGGCACCCTTAGGACACCAAACACAACATCCATATCCAAATAATAAATATTTCTCTCAGGATTGGGTAATTTATGAAGCAATCCACTTGGACATTGATTCCCATACATCACCTACTAAAAGGTGTATCATTATGACATGAACTTGTCTAAATATTTTTTCATGCCCAACCTGAAAATCTATCATCATATTTTGTAAATTTTTGTAACATATGAATGTACCTACCACTTTAAGGAATCGAACTAACACATAATCTTCTCATTCATTCTCACTGACACAACAACCTACTTCCTAGAATATATGATCTCATCATCATTTATGATCCAATATAGAGGACACTCTCCTCAACCCCCTAAAGGCTTTCCCTCCTTGTCATTCTCTTGAAATCCTCATATGATTTATATTTAATTCATATCAAAATGGTATACTATAATGATAATGATATTTGAGTCATACATTCATGTATCTCCTAAACAAAAACATAATACTCATCCAGAAACAACATCATCTTCAACTCATTATTATATTCTGGTATCAGAAGAATCAATGTTCTGTTTATCAATGAATCAAAAACATTTTCTCCCATTCCTGGAATATATTCAAACTCAGAATCAAATGACTTCATACCCTAAAAACTTTTCATTGCATAAAATTCATATAACGTTGAAAAATGATATACATAATGATTTTTCGGTCTATAGATCCCATAAAATTTTCTCCCAGTACAAAATTCCCCATCTATTTGAAATAAAAACAATTGTAGAAATCTCATGGTCATGCATGTTGTTTTAAAAAATTTATGCTAGAACTCCCAAGACCTATAAGTCAAATCTCTATCTCCTAGCATCAATACAAATCCATTTCCCATTATATTCTATCAGAATACATCATATTCTCTACACTTGGATAAGAAAATATCATAATTGGGGACATTTTCAAAATCATCATTATAAAATGTAATCCATTCTATCCTTATCTTGACCATTCAAAAATTATCCCCTGTTTTTAAAACCCATATGTCATGTTCCCAATCTGGAATTTCATAGATTAATCTATAATCATACGCAACTAACCCAAGGAAGAAACATATATTGAAAACATTCATTGGATTCTACCAAAATAAAACTGCATGCACATTATTTATATCTACATACAAAACATCCACTAAAATAATTTTATCCAAGAAGTGTAGGTGATCAATCCAAAATATGTATATATATAGCTTTGTGTATTACTTATTCTATATTAGTGTAATTTAGATGATTTTAAAATGATATTCATAATTTTTCTGATTCTTGGAGTACACCATTATTTTATAGACAAACTCCACCCAAAAATGATATTGGTTTTTATGGACCATCATTTTCATCAAGGCCATAAACACTAGTTCTTCCTTCATCAATCAAAAAAAATTATTAATAAAAAAGATAATAAATACTATTGTAATAATTTCATAGTATATCATAAATCTAAAATCACAGAATGGTGATACCATGATCATATTTATATCACAGAAACGAATCAAGATAATCTCAACTATTCAAAAAGAAAATCATTTTGTGGATGAGGATACTGGTTCATTATATTCAACTTTTTTAACATGTGATTATCATCATATAATAATGAACACTGATAATCCTTCTTGGAAAATAATAATGGTGAATGACAATGAGATGCACTTAGTAGATTTAATTTCATAACCAAAAACTCTTCAACCTATGACTTGATGTATTTATTCTCGGTTGGTTCCATTATATAAGGTTTAATAGAAACGCACACGGTCTAGGAATTAGATCAATAGTGAAATCCACATATATCTCATGTAGAAGCCTTGTGAAACCTCTAGGATACCCATTCGGAAATAAATTCACAATCAATAGAATTGTATCATGCCTCACATGTAAAGATCCAAAAATTTCAAGGATGTTTTTTAAATTTCTTTGGAATTTTACAAGTATGCAGTTTCTGAAGGCACCTGATTCTGAGGCCCGGTGTGCCCGGAATCAATTTCCAACGTTTAGCTCGGGTACGTTCAGTGAATGAACGAGTGGGTTTTTCTATCTTTTGAACTGGTGCTAGGAATTGAAATATGAGGGCACTGATGAACTCGCAACACCAGTAATTGCTTAAGGGGGTCTTAAGCGCAGTTGCGTTTTGTCGCATGAGGTGGTTAATTTTTGGGGTTTAGTTGAATTAAATAAAATTTGTCGTACACAAATTTTATTCATGGTAAGTGGTTATTTTCAACAAAGGGGGAGTTAGATGTGGGGCCCACACCCACCCAACCTCCCATGGGAGAGTATCGTGAGGTAGGGCCCACATGAGACCCTAACTCCTCACCTCCCCCTCAACTCCCAAAACCCCCATTTTATCACTCTTCAAATTAATTTGTAAACTCCTCCTTAATTATGTAGTCTACACACATAATTAATGAAGTGACTCTTTGAATTATTTTGAATGGTTGGATTTCCTTTTAAAATGGGGGAAAGCTCATTTTAATATTTGGTTGGGAAAATATTGTGGGGGGAATTCTTGGAGAATTTAGAAGACCTCCCTCCTTCTGACGAAGAACGTTCTTGATGAATAACAATGCCTCTGATGAAGAACGCCTCCGACGGAGAATGTGAAGTCACCGACGACGTGCCTTCTCTTCTTCTTCCTCTGCGTCAAGGGAGGAGACACCACTATAGGGAACGTCGCCATCGACGATGACTCACCCTCTGACGTCAACAGAATCAGCACCAATCTTTTGCGATATCTAATCATCGAGACGCTTTCCTCTTTCCGCGGCTCAGCGACGTGCGACATAATTGCAATGTAGGGGTTAATTTCTTCTTTGTGAATACTTTGTCGTCTTTCATTGTTTTCTAAATAGGCCGCTTGTTATCGCAATAACGGGAGGTGGTCGGACCGCACGAACACAGCTGACCCTCATCCCCCTTGATGATTATGTTTGCGGTGGTTCGAAAGTAGGCGGTGCGGTGCAACGACACCGCGTTGTAACATGGGAAAATGTGGCGAAGATGTGCGGCACCGTCGCACCGCGCCGTTGAGGACAAACGAACCCGCGGCCGGAGTCGGGCCGCGAAAAAGGGGCATGGTGTTGTCGCGCCGCGCCGAAGAACTCCGAAGACACCGCGGCCAAAGCGGGGTCATGGAGGAGGGGCGCAGCACCATCGCGCCGCACCGGTCGATCCAATGTCGCGGACTTTGGCTGCGGCCGAGCAGGGAGTGGCAGCCGGACTACCGGCCGCCGGCGCGCCGAATTAGGATGGCGGGACCCCGGACGACCCGCGACAACAGCACGACCGGCCAGTCGGGCCGGCCGATCGAGGAGACCAGGGGTTCATAACCCCTGGTTGTAAGGAGAGTTGCCCCCATGTGGGGGGGGGGGGGGGTTCATCAATCAGGGGGGCAGCGCACCCCCCGTGTTCTGCTCAGCTCGGCCAGCCGAGTCGGCCAGGCGGGCCGCGCCAGCACGGCAGGCCAACCGGCCGCCGGGCTGGGCCGTGCAGGCCGGGCCACGCCGCGCCCAAATGGGCCAGACCCGGACCCGGGTCGGGTCGACCCGGTTCGGGCTGACCCAGGGGGTCTTGGGCCGGGTCGGACCGGGCCCGAAACCCCTATTTTCGGACTATTTTCAGTCATTTTCCAATTACATGGGATATGGACCTCTGATCGACGCACCGTTAGTTGCGAAACGATCCATGGATCGAAACGGTCGTCTCGGTATATTACACTTACGGTTTCAGAGAATTTCGGGTACGGCCAGGATGGTTCGATCATGAAACCAACCGAGCCCTCGGAGCGGAAACACATATATCTCGCGCTCCGGACGACCGATTGACGTGTCGTCAACTTTGTTGGATTCCTCTTGATCAAACAGAACTTTTGGAATAATTATCCTGAGTTTTGGATGCAGTTGGAGTATGTCCGGCTTTGATTGTACCTGAAATCCAATAGGGCCCCTAGAACGGAAAAGCTGATAACTTTGACCGGACGTCCGTTTGACGAACCGTCAGTGGCGTTGGTATTCACATTGAGAAATGGTCCCTATGAGTATACCCTACGGGAGTTCGGGGTACATTTGAGATACATCCGGATTGGTTTGCACACGAAACCAACCGGGCCTCAAGGATGAAAAGGCTAATAACTCAGAGGTCGGGCGCCCGATTGTCGTGTCGTCTATTGTGTTGAGACCCCTATGACGAGGAGGTCCTATAAGATACTTCTTCATGGGACATTGTGATACTTTTAGTATCGACCAATAGCTCGTGGTGCGTACCCTCTCAGAGATGAGCATACAGAGTACGGAGACCGTGTAGCTGGCATAGACTTGACGAATGCTTGACCGACTCGACTTGGAGTGAGTCGCCTAGCCCAGTGGACGGAGAAAAAAAATTTTGGGTGCAGACCCATGGCGGATGGAGCACTACTGTGTTTGGGTGCAGACCTGCGGTACTCGACCGTAGAGTACCTCTGTAGGCTATTAGGGGGGATGCACTACTGTGTTTGGCTGGAAGACCCCAGTGGGAAGCACTATTGTGTTTGGGTGGCTGACCCGCGGTACTCAATAGGAGGAGTACATCAGTAGTATTAGATTACTGAGCAGTACCTCAGATTCGTGACAGGATCATTGTACTCTCCAGAGATGGGGCTCTTCAGCAGTTATGGTTTTGATAATAAAAATCATGGATTGAGATGAGTTTATGACCTTTTTTTTACCTCATGATTGAGATGGGTCACATGATAACTTAGGTGTATGCATCAGCATATACCTACGTAGTGGTTATACATTGATTTCATAACCTTTGTGTTTCCTCATGATTGAGATGGATTACTTGATAACATAGTTATAAGTATGGGCTTATACCTAAGTAAGGGTTATCTGTTGACATCCTTCTTTGTGGTTATCCTTGTTAACTTTAGTGAGACCTTGAGGGTCTCGAGGTCCCTACTGTGTATCGTATACTCACCCCTGCATGGGCTATGCCCGCACCTCATTGTGTTGGTTGCAGACGACGAGTAGTGCTGACAAAGGCCGAGTGTTCGAGGACTGGACGGTACCCGGAGGTGGACCTTACGACAAGTTAGTATCTGAAGGTGGACTTCACAACGAAACAACACTCGGAGGAGGTTGAAGGGCGAGATCTTTTTGAAGGCTATCTGTACCTACCCTTCAGGTAGGATCCGTGGTGGACGACCCAGGAGCTGCACTATCTCTTCCTACGCTTTAGGTAGGATCCGTGGTGGACGATCCAAGAGCTGCGCTATCTGTACCTACCCTTCAGGTAGTATCCGAGAAGGGTGACCCTAGAGCTTCTTTTATTCTTCCAGTTGTTTTTCTTTTTTTGTTGTACTTTCGTTCAGTTGTAGTTGTAATTTCATTTAGGTTTGTATTATGGCCCAATTACTTTTCAGAACATTCTTTTTTACTAAGTGTATTACTTCCTCTTGTACTCTGGGATGTTTTTTTTACTTTTATAAAGTCAATACCTCCCCAGTTATCGGGATTTATGCCATTGGTTCTAGTCTCCAGCCCCTGGCCTATGGAAGAAGGGCTTGGGGTAGTCATGGCATGGGCCCCGAGGACGGGTCGTGACAAATTGGTATCAGAGGAGTCAGTTCTACCGTAGAACATATAACTCTGTTATTCAATTTCAGTGAAGAAATAGTGTTAAGGGTACTGAGTGTGGTCTTCAGTTCAGGGAGTCCAGTGTTGTTGCGGCAGCCGACGTATCCGTACACCAGGACCCTGACTACTGATTTCCGAATTTGTACACGAAAAACACTGATTGTGTGTGTGTTTCCAAGATTTTTAAGTCAGATCTAACTAGTTTAGCTCACCAGGTATAAATCTTTGACTGTTTCGCATCTGTTCTGGGTGTCTCCACACAGACAGTCAGTTGGAGATTTGAGAGTGTACTCGATGACGGCCCACCAAGCGACGAGTCTCCGGTGCGGGGCCCTTTTTACTTTGTTGGCACCCTCGGGTGGTGTACCAGCACCACCACCACATGTTGGGAAGCAGATCTCACCAGCAATACTAGAGAACTGTGGACGCTGGTAGAGAACGTTGCACGAGTTCCAGTAGCATCGCCCTCCGATTTTACGAGGTGAGGTAGATTCCCATACAACAGAGCACTGACTGGAGGCGATTTCTAGAGTTATCCGCCTAGCTGAGACGTCGGTAGAGTTGATGGTTGACATGGCTACTGGTGTTTTCCATTGAATTACCATGAGGATGGTCTGCATAGTGATGAGGCTTAGGTATGTGGACCAATGCATGAGATAGTGCCTTCGGGTAGTGTGTCAGCTATACATCACTACCAGTTGGTCAGCAGTTACAACCAACAATACCAGTATGTGACACATGTAGACTTACTTCCTTACACATGTTCCAACCTCAGATACCCTCAAGTTCATAGGCAAGACCGACTCACGGTCAGCTGAGGACTGGCTTGAGGATGTGGCTCAGAGTTTTCTAGAGCTTATACAGCTTCAGTAGGATGAAATGTCGGTAGCTGAAAATTCATCCGGGTGTACCAAACCATTCTGGGTACTCGAAGAATGCGATTCGATCTGTGCTTCAGGGCTCGAACATACGATCCATCACCTTTTCTCTATGCATTCCTACTTATGCTAGGGTTCTAGAAAGAACCTTTTTGGTTGAGAATTCTTTTGCTGAATTAATACAGTCAGTCAACGTTAGCAGTGGGAAATCTGGAAACTGGCCCCCATCTCGGATACTTGGGAATGAAAAATATTTCAAGTAGAGTAAGTAAAAAAAAGGACAGATGAATTTGCAAGGCGGCAGACATGGAAGCAGAGCTATGAGAGCTGAATGGGGTGATGTCATTTTTGACATGTTACAATCACCCCCCTTTGTAGTCCCCGCCAGGCTCAAGGAGCTAGAGGGCAGGGGAAGAGAGTAGCTTCATGCGGTCAAGGAGTGTGACCCAATGGATCTATGAATGATTCAAGGTACAGTCTATGTCCACTACTAGCTACCATAGTAACGGACGTTGATATAAATCATTCCTTCCTTACACGAATCTTATTCTAGACCTAGAGTTTCCGGTAAGCCGTAGACTTGATCCTCGCGTCTGGAGATACCCTGGGAGGAGACTCGATAATCACACTTACGCCGACCATGTGGTCTGACCCTCGAGGTGAGAATTTGGGTTGGAATATCTTGGTGGTCGCGTCGAGGCCTTACGACGTTGGTCTCGATATGGATTGGATTCGCAGTTCATTCTCAAATTGACTGTTTTAGGCAAAGAGGTTGTGGTATATCTACAACGTTGAGATGGGATTTCCATGGTCCGTGAAAAGAGAACCCCAGGAAGCATAGGATAAACTCATGCTTAGGATTGTTTAGACGATCACTCTTGGGTTCTCCAACCATACCCTCGTGGCTGTGGGAGTTTTGAGTTTCCGTTCTAATAAGGCAATGGAGGCCTCTAGAGTTCGAGGATGGCGACCACGTTCTAATACGGATCCCAACTCAATGAGATTTATGGAGATGTAGCCGAGGCAGTGCAAAATATCTAAGGTTCGATGGACCTTTCTAGTTCCATAGTAGGGTAGACGAGGTGGTTTTCCGGTTGACCTTTCCACCTCAGTTGCACCAGGTGCATCATGTCATCCTCGTATCTTAGTTGAGGAGATACATGCATGATCTTTCACACATAATCGACCTCAAGATGTAGGACGTCAATGGCAGGGTGACATTCACGGAGGTTCCAGTGGGGAATGAGGATCGATAGGAGAAGATCCTACATAGATGGTCGATTCCTCAGGTGTGCTTCACATGCAGTACGACAACCTCCAGGTGAGCACATGGGAGTGGAAGGCTCAGATGCGTGCTCAATACCACTTTTGTTTCCCTAGTTTGTGTTATACCTTTACGGGGACGTAATTCCCTAAGGTGGGAGTAATGTAAAGACCTGAAAATTTCAAGGAAATATTTTTCTTAATTTCTTGAGAATTTTACGAGTATGTGGTTTCTGGTGGCAAATGATTCCAAGGCCCGGTGTGCCCGGAATCAATTTCCGAAGTTTAGCTCGGGAACGCTAAGTGAACGAACGAGCATGTTTTTCTATATTTTGAACCGGTGCATGGAATTGAAATCCGAGGGCACCGATAAACTCACAGTGCCAGTAATTTCTTAAGGGGATCTTAAGCGCAGTTGTGTTTTGTCGCATGAGGTGGTTAATTTTTGGGGTTTAGTTCACTTAAATAAAATCTGTTGTACACAAATTTTATTCATGGTAAGTGGTTATTTTCAACAAAGGGGGAGTTAGATGTGGGGCCCACACCCACCCAAACTCCCATTTGAGAGTTTAGTGTGGTAGGGCCCGCAAGATAACCTAACTCCTCACCTCTCCCTCAACTCCCAAAACCCCCCTTTTATTAGTCTTCAAATTAATTTGTAAACTCCTCCTTAATTATGTATTCTACACACATAATTAATGAAGTGACTCTTTGAATTA
Source organism: Viscum album (assembly GCA_963277665.1). NCBI lineage: Eukaryota > Viridiplantae > Streptophyta > Magnoliopsida > Santalales > Viscaceae > Viscum > Viscum album. The sequence continues at coordinate 1,508,584,452 of OY728127.1, read as the reverse complement.
TTTTGAATGGTTGGATTTCCTTTTAAAATGGGGAAAAGATCATTTTAATATTTTGTTGGGAAAATATTGTGAGGTGAATTCTGGAGAATTTAGAAGAGCTACCTCCTTCTGATGATGAACGTTCTTGACGATGAACAACGCCTCCGACGAAGAACGCCTCCGAAGGAGAATGTGAAGTCACCGAAGACGTGTCTTCTCTTCTTCTTCCTCTGTGTCAAGGGAGGATACACCACCATGGGGAACATCTCCATCAACGATGACTCAACCTCCAACATCAACAAAATCAGCACCAATCATGTGCGACGTCCGATCATCGAGACGCTTGCCTCTTTCCGTGGCTCGGTGACATTCGGCGTCTTTGCAAGGTAGGGGTTAATTTCTTGTTCATGAATAATTCATCACCGTTCATCGTTTTCTAAATAGGCCGCCTGTTATCGCAATAACGGGTGGAGGTCGGACCGCACGAACATGGCCGACACTCATCCCCTTTGATGATTATGTTTCTGGCGGTTCGAAAGAAGGTGGCGCGGTGCAACGACACCACGCGGTAACATGGGAAAATGTGGCGAAGATGCGCATCCCCGTCGCACCGCGCCATTGAGGAAAAACAAACCCGTGGCCGGAGTTGGGCCGCAGCGTCGTTACGCAGCGCCAGAGAACTCCAAAGACACTACGGCCTGAGCGGGGCCATGACGGAGAGGCGCGATGCCGTCGCACCACACCGGTCGAACCAAGGCTATGGAGGAGCAGGGAGCGGCCGCCGGACTACCGGCCGCCAGCGCGCCGGAGTAGGAGGGCGGGACCCCGGAGGTCCTGCGACAGCAGCACGTCCGGCCAGCCGGGCCGACCCATTGAAGAGACCGAGGGTTTGTAACCCCCGGCCGGAAGGAGAGCGGCCCCCACGTGGGGGGGGGGGGGGGGGGGGGGGTTCATCAATCCTGGGGGCCAGCACGCATGTTCCGCTGAACTCGGCCAGCCGAGCAGGCCACGCGGGCCACGCCAGCGCGATAGGATAACCTGATGCCGGTTCGGGCCGGGCCACGCCCAAATGGGCCAGACCCGGACCCGGTTCGGGCCGACCCATGGGGTCTGGGGCCGGGTCGGACCAGGCCCGAAACCCCTATTTTCGGACTGTTTTCAGTCATTTTCCAATAACATGGGCTACAGACCTCTGATCGATGCACCGTTAGTTGTGGCACGATCCATGGATCAAGATGGTCGTTTCATTATATTACACTCAGGGTTTCAGAGAATTTTGGGTATGGCTGGGTTGGTTCGATCACGAAACCAACTGGGCCCTCATAGCAGAAACACTTATATCTCGAGCTCCGGACGTCCGATTGATGCGTCGTCGTCTTTTTTGGATTCCTCTTGATGAGATGGAACTTTTGAATACTTCGCCTGAGATTTGGAAATAGTTGTAGTATGGCCGGGTTGGATTGTACCCGAAATCCAACCGGGCCCTTGGAACAGAAAAGCTGGTAACTTTCAGACCTGACGTCCGTTTGACGAACCGTCAGTGGCATTGGTGATCACGTTGAGAAACGGTCCCTATGATTATACCCTGTGAGAGTTTAGGGTACAATTGAGATACGGCTGGATTGGTTCGCACACAAAACCAACCGGGCACCTAGGACGAAAAGTCTAATAAATCACCGACCGGGCGCCCGATTGACACGCTGTCTATTGTGTTGAGACCCATATGACGAGGCTGTCTATTGAGATACTTCTTCATGGGACTTTGTGATACTTGGAGTATCGACCAGTAGCTCATGGAGCGGACCCTCCTTGATTCGAGCGTACAGAGTACGGAGACCGTGTAGCCAGCTGTGACCTGACGACTGCTTGACCGACTCGACTTGGAGTGAGTCGACTAGCCTAGTGGATGAAGAACTACTTGTTTGGGTGTAGACCCATGGCGGACGGAGCACTACTGTGTTTGGGTTCAGACCCGCGGTACTCAACAGGAGATTACCTCTGCAGGCTGTTATGGGGGATGCACTACTGTGTTTGGGTGGCAGACCCCGGTGGGAAGCACTACTGTGTTTGGGTGGCTGACCCGCGGTACTCGACAGGAGGAGTACCTCAGTAGTCCTAGGTTAGTGAGCAGTACCTCGGAGTTGTGACAGGATCACTGTACTCTCCAGATACGGGGCTCTTCAGCAGTTACAGTTTCAATAATGAAAATCTTAGTTTGAGCTGAGTCTATGACCTTTGTGTTTACCTCATGTTTGAGATGGGTCACTTGATAACTTATGTGTATGTATTGGCATATACCTAGGTAGTGGTTATCCGTTGATTTCATATCCGTTGTGTTTCCTCATGATTGAGATGGATTACATGATAACTTGGGTATAAGTATGGGCTTATACCTAAGTAAGGGTTATCTGTTGAGATTCTTCTTTGTGGTTATCCTTGTTAGATTTAGTGAGACCCTGAGGGTCTCGGGGTCCCTACTAAGTATCGTATACTCACCCCTGTACAGGCTATGCCCGCACCTCATTGTGTTGGTTGTAGACGACAAGCAGTGCTGACAGAGGCCGAGTGTTCTAGGATTGGACGGTACCCGGAGGTGAACCTCACGACGAGTCAGTATCCGGAGGTGGACTTCACAACGAGACAACATTCAGAGGAGGATGACCGGCAAGAGCGTTTTGGAGGATATCTGTACCTACCCTTCATGTAGGATACGTGGTGGATGACCCAGGAGCTGCGCTATCTGTACCTACCCTTCAGGTAGGATCTGTGGTGGATGATCCATGAGCTGCGCTATCTGTACCTACCCTTCAGGTAGGATCCTAGGAGGATGATCCAGGAGCTGCTTCCATTCTTCCAGCTATTTGTCTTTTTCTGTTGTACTTTAGTTTAGTTGTAGATGTACTTTCAGTTGGGTTTGTATTCTGGCCCACATACTTTTCACCACTTTCTTTTGTACTAAGTGTATTACTTCCACTTGTACTCTCGGATGTTTTGTTTACTTTTATAAAGGCAATTCCTTCCCAGTTATCAGGATTTACGCCTTTGGTGCTAGTAGCCATACCCTGGCCTATGGAAGGTGGGCTTGTGGTAGTCACAGCTCGGGCCCCGAGGACGGGTCGTGACATCACATCACCATCATATATCAATAGACTTGAAATATGGGATTTGAGATCTCCTAGATACTGTTTAATTGACACTTCTTGGGTTGCCTATATATCCCACTATACATATTGAATATCTTCTTCACCCTTACATTAGATAAAAATAAATCTATGTCATAAAAAATACTGTGTTCATGGTATGCTACTAACATTCCAAAACGAAAATTAGGTCAATTCCTTACATGTAAAATCCTAACATGTCAATAATTTAGAGATCCCAATGAAAATGATATTCCACCAACCTCAAGAGAAAACCTTTTACCCATAATGATTTATCCATATCATACACTAAATTGTGAATTTATCCTCAAAATCCCTCTTACGAACTCCACTTCCTAGATTAAATAATTCAAAAGTGGTGTAGATATAAAATAATTCAAGGTACCATTATCAAGTAAAGCATAAGATAATGTAGATCCTACCAAAATAGTACCTCACAATATCGATGTTTGAGCCTTTTTATGTACCAAAATTGGCTAGAACATATATAAATACACTTACTCTGTAGCCTATTATGTATTCTCTCTCCTTCATTTGAAAAAATTCTGTTAAATGTGATCTTTCATAGAATCCCCTTGTCCAGATCCTTGACCATTATCGTTAGCAGAAAGTCAGCTTCCAAAATTATTTGGAGTTAAAATCTTCTTATAGGACTATTGTTCTATCTGGTTCCACCATCACTACTAATTTATTATGGGTTCAATCATAAGTTATGCAGATTACCCATCATACTTCATGATCATAACTCTACTAGTTTTCAGGAATATGATTTATAAAAATAACCCATCATACCACAATGGTCTAGAATCTCACTGGTAAGATCTGGAGTTACTGATTCTTATATACGGATACTCTGGTTCCTATTGATCGGGTTAATGTTTAAATAATGATGGTTCCATCTATCAGAAGTTGCATCTTTTAACTATGCATCTAGAACCAACTGTCGTCCATTTGAATCCACCATCAGGACCCTCTCCAATATAAGATCAAAATTCACTACATTTTTAAACGTCTTCCACCTAAAGATATTAAAAAATGACTTTTTTACACATTTAATCAAACCATAAAACAACTTTTTTATAGTATCCACTTATCCATCCAATAGTGGAATAATGTTTTGTTACCATGAGAAACATCCCGAAAAATCTATCATGGACATCCTCCCTTGATTCAACATAATGAACATAGATACTTTCTCCTTCATCAATGACTTTGGATAAAAATTCTCCTAAAACATCTTATGGAATTCCATCCCATTCATCTTCTTTAGATATCCATACCTTGTATATATTTCCCACCATATCTTCTACTTACCATCTAACATATATGCATCTATTTGGAAGATATAATCAACTATAGATTTTATGTGGTCTTGTATAGTTAAGATATATTAAATATTAAATGTGGCTAACTATGGCCCATCAGAATTAGTAAATGTAGGTGGGTTTTGCAACAATGTTACTTTTTTAGGTCATTCATTCTTGGTAGAACCCTTCATGGATAAATTTTCATAAGATTAATGAACCGATCTATTTTCTACAATAACATATTTCAGCTTCCACAACTGGAACTATCATTGTGTGAGGTTCCACTATTAGAGGACCATCTCTACACATGCCTTATTTTTTGTTTAATCATAATGTGTCTTTGTGGAGACATAACTCTAATACTCCAAACCCAAGTCTGAAGACACATAACTCCAAAATAACACATTTTTTAAGGTGAAAAAAAATACTATAACCCATAATAATAATTTTCCTAAAACCTATCCACTTTTTTCAGAACTAATTCTCTATTACTATCAATAATCATCAGACTTCTAGGTCATGATTAACAATGGGTAAACACATTAATAGATTAACTTTTCTCATTTTAAACCCATTTACATTAAATTTTTTAAATTAAAATCAATCTCAAACTCAGAATAGGATCATTATTTCAATTCATTTTATGAAGAAATAAAAAAATACATTTCATAAAAATACCACAAATCCTCTTTTCCTTTGTCTGCCTAAAATGATGCATGTCACAGAATAATCCGAAGTATGTATAATGAATAAAAAATTGAACTCTCCATAAATTATTATCCATTGGTAAAATTTTAGAAAATTTCAACAATAATAATATAATCACAAAAAAGGTTCATCACACACGGAGAAATTACATCAATCCATATAATCAAGTACCAATAATTACAATCCCACCATGGGTAACCAATTCCACATCATACATGGGATAAATACTACCATTAATGAGCTCATAAAATAGGATAGAATCATGCTATTAATATGTATACCTTTCCAAAATATTGTGAAAAAATAAAATAAAATAAAATTGGGCATTGATATGAGTTTTTAATGTCTCAGGCCGGGTACAACATGTCGATGACTAGATCCAGACTACTACATGATATTGGTTGTGTCTCCCTATATTCCATAGGCTAAAACTAGCCTCAAATATATAATATTGATCATGATAGACTATAACTTATTATTTCAATGTAATAAACCATTTAAAATGATTAAAAATAACATAATAACAATAACTATAACGAGAAACATAGAAGTATCAAAATATGAAAAAAATGAAATACAATATCCATAACTAATTTAAAAAATATATTTCATTCCATTTACATGTAATGGTTCGAAATAAATAAACAAAATAATGATACTAAAAACTCACCCAACCAGGGCTTAACAGTGGGTCTAATTTCCTCATCCACGATTCATAACATTACATCCATTTAACACATGGACCTTACCCTATAATTTTCATTCAAACATGTATTCTATTCATGTGTTGATAAGGAATCATGAGTATGTTGTCAGTTAAAATCAACAGGACAAAATAAATTGAATCACAAATAATATCCATACAATAATTGGTTGTCCAGTTTTAGGAAGATATAACTTCAATGGAAAACTAAATTGTTATCACATTATTTATTATTCTTTATTTTACCACATACACACATGGGTTCCTGATGACAACCAAATCACAATTCCTTCTTTATCCCATGACAGAGTATGAGCTATGTCACATTACATAACCACAGTTCATTAAAACACATCATCATTCATTTTCAATGTCACTTAAATTGATTATTTTGTATAATTGGAACCATTATTCAATGCCAACATTTTTTTTATAGATCATCAAGGATAGAACCCCATGATTATTTTGAGAATTAGTCAATGTCTCACACATCATGGGTATTAGGATAATTTTTCCATGTCCCATACAATTATAATTCCATTCATGCCTTGTGTCCAAGAATGTTATGGTTGTAATCCTATGGGAATACTGAAAATCTTTCCATGTCCCACACCTCATTTATCAATCAAGCTGACATGGGTATTTAGATCATCAATCTATGTCTCCTACTCAAATTTCAGTCCATCACATATGTTCCATATATCACTATATCATGTATTTATGAATATCACATCAATCTACATCATTCAAAAGTATCAATCTATCACATTCCTCAACAAAAAAATTTATTAATTCTTTCATGAAATATTAATTATAGTTCAATAAATTTCATAATAACAAAAATTAAGATTAATTAATTATTTTTTTTAATTAATTAAACAATATCAACAAACTAATATTTAATTCTATAATTAATTATTCCTATAATTTAAATTAATAGTTCATTTGGTTGAGGAATGTTACAGATTGATACTCTTGAATGATGGAGATTGATGTGATATTCATAAATACGTGATATAGTGATATATGCAATATATGTGATTGACTGAATTAATTAATTGAAAATTTTTAATTAATTCAACAATATCAACAAACTAATAATTAATTCCATAATTAATTATTCCTATAATTTAAAAAATATTGTTAAACTATTAATGAATTCAAAAAAAATATTTTAATAAATTTCACAATTTTAATATCATAAAAATTATTTCAAAATATTTTTATTCTAATTAATTTCAAAACCTAAAAATCTCACTAATTAATTCATTAATTATTTATTCATTATTCACAATCCCTTTAAAAAAATTATTAATTCAATAAAAAATATCATTTTCAAAATGAGAATTTGAAATTATACAATTGCATGCATGTAATGGAAATCATAACTATGTCATTATAATAATAAACCACATAAATAATAGGTGGTGATGAGATATTTACAATTGGAATTTCACAATTTTAATGGAATAATTACATAGAATAAGATTTGGATCTCAGACCCAATCTCAAGATCAAACAATCATGTTCTCCCAATCCAAGATCTGTGTCTAACAATACTATATCTAGATCCAAAATAACATAATATAACATCCCTAAAAAAGATGAGGGTGATATTGATAGAAAATAATGTAACCAAATAGTATAATATCGTCCTATCAGGAGAGGTACAGATCATAATTCTAGGAATTTAATAACAATGAAATGAGGTCATGAGCCTTAGAAATTTGTCTGAATGTATCCTATAATTTTATTAATAAGTTATAACTGATTTAATTTCAAATTTGGATTATTTTTTAGGGGATGTTAATTTTAAAACAAAATTATAGGATAGTTAAATATCAATACACAATTTACAGGGCAGCGACAAACATTTTTTTGAAACTATGTCCCCTTAAACATGCACATATTTTGTTGTGGGTCAAGGTTTCTCCTATATTACTATGGATGGTTTGATAAACTATATTTTTCTTTGAAATATCCCTCTTTTAATAATTTCATGGTTTTTTGGGCTAGTGTGCTTGATTTGGGAAAACAATTCCCCAACTGTAAACTTTTCCACTTCTTTTCAAAATTTTAACTTTTCTCCCAAACACCCCATGATTAAACCCAAACAAAAATTACACAAAAATTAAATAAGAGTACCTAAAATCAAGACTATCACATCTCCATAAATTATTGGGATCATAAAATCCTAGTAATGTCAATATTATATTAATAAAACATTCCAAATAGGTTTTATATAAACTACGTACAGGAATATAAGTGATTAATATGAATTGTGTATAAATGTAGGAAATTTGAGATGATAAACCCCAACCGCGGATTTATAGTTTGTCAGTAACAATGCAAATAATGACTAAACAATACTTAAATAATCTGAAATATTATTATATGATCATTTAATGTTATTAACATTAATCAATTATATAACTATAAGAGATCAGTGTTCTAAGAATCATGGATATATAAATAAATGTAATATAAAATCATAAAAACATCTCTAAAAATATTATAAATAGAAAAAAATATTCTATAAAAATATATAAACAAGATATATCAACATTTGATTGGGAGAAAAAAATATCATAAGAGTGGGATCTGGTGGTATGTAATTAATAAAAGTTATATATCAACAAATAATAGATTTTAATAATAACAAAAAATTTAGGGTATGAGAACATGAGCTTATCATTTTAAAATCACCCCCACAAATAGAAAAATAACAATCATATGTCTTACATGAAGGCATGGAAGTTCATAAGACATGAATTATAAAGTAATTCAATAACATGATATGTGGGAGAATTACATTGGGGTTGGATTATGTGATAAAATTGTGGATCATTAAGGACCCTACCTTGAATAATATAAAATATTGTTTATTTATATAATAATTATTTTTCAACCATTATATGAGTAATTTTTGGTTCAGAGTTTTGTATTAATAGTTCACCTTAATAACATAAAATAATTTTACATCACAATGTGGCACATTCACTCAATATCCATTTTTCAGCAAATATAATATATTTAATGTATAAAAAGTTATATTTTCCTGATGTGTCCTTAACATTTTCATCTTATCTATATCATTGTCCCAACAATACCTTAAACACAAGGAAAACCTTTAAAAAAATGTGATGATCCAAAAAAATCATTCGAAGGTAAATATAAAAATAATGAAAGAATCTCATATCTCAATAAACTCATAAAATAAATTCATTTTCAAAAAAAACATTCATCTCACAATTATAATTTTCCATCCCAAAATATCTATATCACTAAAAAATATAATTCATAAATCATTTCATTAAAAATATTAATTAAATATTTTATAATTATTTATATGAAACCAGGAAAAAATCATGAATACTTTTTCATAAAATATTTAAAATTAACTATTTGAATGATGCATAATATTATATTTCAATAAATTCTCATTATTATTTCATTCTAAATGAATTTTTTTCCATGAAAACGAATTTTAAAATCTATTAACATTACATGAAACATGGAAAATAATTATTATATCACTATTACAATAACTCTTGAAAATGGAATACCATGGATGGAACATTCCAATAATATCGTCAGTTAATCCTTACCAGTTCAGTCTATCCCCTTACCCAATTTATTGGATATAAATATCGAGTTCACCCGTCATCCTAATCTATATTTAGATCACTATTCACTGTGATCTATATCAGGATCAACCATCATCATATATAATTCCAATAATACTCATATAATAATAATACATTAAATTTTCATTGTACTCTTCGTATTCATAAAAATATAAATTTCATCCATAAAACAATTTTTTGACAATGAGATATCCATTCCATTAAATACCCTTTTAAAAATACCAATAAAAAATTGATGTATGTTTATTTAGATGAAAACATGAATTCTTGAAATGGAAGTCAATCATCAAATATTTTTTATAAGAGTGGGAGAAACTATTTACATCATGTATGGTAAAATATTACTTTTCATTTACCCATTTATCAAAACATTGTGTATAAAAAGTGTAAAAAATTGATACTGAAAGCCATTAAAATAAAATTAAAAATATGATAAAATTTCCTTTATGATTCATTTATGACCACATAAATACAGATAAAATTTAATTATAATAATAGTCACATGAATGGAAAATATGAATGTAATTAATATTGTAAACAATTAAAGTAATGGTTTTTTGTAAGGTGCCCCTTAACTCTTGTCTTACACATCATCTAAATTATAAACCTCCTGAATAATAATTGTATATTTATAACATACATTAAAAAATCTAAATTAATATTTATTAATTTTTTTTATTTTTGTGAAAATTATATAGGTATCTAATTTATTAATTTTTTTCACATTATTTATTTTTATGGTATTTTTCCCCTATATCATAAATCACATTTGGTAAAGGAAACTTTTTTCAAAGAGGATATTATTAAATAATATCTATAATAATAATAATTTTAAAATTATAATATTTATATATTAATTATTATTTACAAATAAAAAATGTAAAATCATTAAAAAATGAACTTCATTATAATCATAGAGATGACAAGTCAAACATACCAACGACTAATGTTATCATTTGTCAAAGTTCATGAGAAAATAAAGGTAAATATAATTTTATTTTTCCCTACAGGTTATTATATGATATAAATCATACAAAATCATTAAATATAAATAAATAAACAATCCATTTGATGTGGGGATGATATGAAAATCCAATCTCTTTATGGAGGTAGTAATCCAAATGCACGCACATATATTGTTATAATAATTTACTATAATGAAATGTATGAAAATAGATAATATATTATCTAAATATAATTATAATTATTTCATGAATATAAAACTTATATACATATTCAATCATAATAACTTGTAGTTAGAGGCAATAATGGAAACCAAAATACATCGGTCTGTAAGGCGGTTGTCCATCAGACAATAGAATGGTTTTTTCATTTCTAATTTTATCGAAAAAGTTTTTGGTATTGGGTATTCAATTAACATAACAAAAAACCATTCTATATATGATATTTTTTTCATTAGGATCAAATAATTTCTGTCACACACGGTGTTTTTTTCTCTGTCTTTGTATTGATCCGACCCATTAGAAATCCCGATCGTTTTCATGGGTATTTTATGAGATGAATCTTGAGTTTTTATGTTTCATATATGTCTATCCACCATAATTTGGGATACCCATTTTTTGTTTATTAGTTTTTGAAGAAAGGGTGGTTACTTCATGATTTGGACCAACCGTGAGCCCATTCCCAGTTTTAAAAACTGAATTTGTTTCTTTTATTACTCTTTTGTTTTTCATCCTTTTTCACCCAATAAACTTACCACTTGTCCTATACTGATATATTAAAATTTATTTATCCTTTTGGACCCATTATAAAATCATAAGCTGAGTGAATTTGGGTTACTTATTTAGGTATTGGGCCAGCCCATGGGCCCATTTCCTGTTTTAAAAAACTAATTTGTTTCATTTATATCTTTTTAATTTTTTACTCGTTTTCGGTGATTCCTCCTCCCCCTCGAATCGAATAACCATATCTTAGCCCTAATAATCTATTTTACCTCTTTGGAGCTCATATGTGTCGCGTATTAGGGTGATTGTTCTCCGGTTTCCTCAAAACGTCCAGAATTGATAAGGTAAATTGTTTCACCCATAACTCAGTAAATTCGTATTATTTTGGCCACCAATTTTCTTCCAATGGTTCTTCATGACCTTAGGAGGCTCTCCAAAAATGTTCAAGCCATTCCATTCTCTATAGGGTTTCAGATCTAATGGAAGACTAAAAGTTTTCTAGGGTGAAAGGTGAGATTCCTTCTCCTTTCTCCTTCCTCTTCCCCCTCCTTTCATTATTTCGTGGATTTATTTTATCCCCTAGTATTGATCGACCTAGGGTTTTGTTATACCATGTTTTTTGATGGGGATTCTGTTTGTTTAGGTCTGATCTTTATAGTTTTATGGTTTATAAACCCGCGGCGGGTGATTTCGGGTGTGCGTTTCAATTACGCCAAAGATTTGAGGTAGGATACCCCTTGCACATGACTTTATTATTTAAGTTTCATCATTTTATTATATTTAACACCAGATATATATGTTTATTATTGTTTTTCATCCTTTGGATAATTTTATTGGTGTTCAAAGTGGTTGTTTAATCATTGGTTTGTGAACGGTAGTGTTGTTTTGTCATGAAAGTTCTCAACAAGTGTTTGTTTAAATGTTCCATTATCTTTTGCAAATATTTTGTGAGGTTTATAATCTGGTCTATGTTATTTTTAACATGTTACAGTATCTTGAATTAAAATATGACATTCAATTGGTGTTTTATTCCTTTTCATGTACATAAAATAAATTGTTTTGTTTAAAAAGGGCATGACATGTGTTCGGTAAATTGCCCGGTTGGCTCTTATGTGTGATGTAAAATTTAAAAGTTATTTGATTGGATTTATAAAGGAATTGGAATAATTATAAATGGTATTTTTGGGTACTTATATTGATTTAAAATTTGGATTTGTTCTTACAAACATTTGGGTTTTTATTTACAATATATTTTGGCCCGAGTTGCCCAAAAATGGACTGTTTCACATCTTTATGAAAATGGTTGTGTTTTGAATATGTAACCTGAGTATTATAAGAGATTTATGAATGTGGTTTTCTGCTGTAAATTGTGTTTATACAGATCCTTAATAGAATTAAAATTCATACCTTCGTCAAAGGATAGTATTGAGAAAATAATTAAAGGCCCGTTTGGCATTTCCTAGAAATGAAGGAGTGTTTTACTTGTATATAAAAATTTGTGAAATTAGGATTGTTTTATGGTCTATTAAATGATTTTATTAAATGTTTATTGGGCTTCTAAATATGATTTGGTTTTGTTATGATGTGTTTTTATAATTTAAAGAGTGTTTTTGGAAGAGTTTTATGTGCAAAGCCTCAATACACTTCATGAAATTGTTTTACAGAAATATTTAGCGTTTTGTTGATTAGTGTAAGAAATGTGAAGAATGATTACGGGATGTTTGTGTTTTTATGGTTTTGGAATAGAATGGGGATGTTAAATGTGTATTTGGTAATATGTGTAACTTGATTGAGCACTAAAGGAAATCCCGGGTATCTAGGTGGGCGGACGTGTACTAGTATGCTAGTGATTCTGTGGGGGTTGGCCCCTGTTTCACGTAGCAAGTTTGACGATGACAACACTAACTAAACTATGATGATGATGATGATTGGGGACCACTAGGTTATGGGTATGTTCCCTACTAGTGGCTCATGCACGAGAACGGATATTTATTATGGTTACTTTCACCGAGATACGAGGTACCTGGGGCTCACAACTAACTAGTGCCTAGGGGTATTCCCATGACTAGTGCTCATTGGCTATTTTGTACTCACCGTCGGCATACGGTGTGTTTGGTTGGTAAATTCATTAGTATGTGTTATTTATTTGAATGTTAAAATTCTTTATAGCAGCCCTCTTGAAAACTATGTTCATTTTGAAGTTCCACCTCTTTGAAAAAAATAGTTACTTGCATTTTTGTTTATTAAACATGCATGTTTTTGTATGATAATTATTATAGCATGGAACCTCATTTGAAACCCATACTTACATATCGTGAATTTCAAACTATAAATTGATGTTTCATTTATTTTAAATGAATTTTCATTGGGAATAGAATATCGGGCTAACCTACTGAGTTTTAATACTCACGCCTATAGTCTTCTTCTTTTTTTAGCCCTTGTGCAGGTTTCATCTTTAGTTCGATCACCTTGGGCGAAATTTTATCATTGTGTTGGAGAGTGACCAGAAGTGTCACATGGAGTTAGTTGTTTATCGGGATTGTTCAGTTGAGTTGTTGGTTTTGTTCTAATTTTATTTTCTTGTATAAATAACATTTAGTTCAATTTTTATATAAATTCATTTTGGGCTGTCCGTTTATTTCTGCTTTTTGTTTGATTGTTTATATATGGGCGAAATCGTTCCCTTGTGTACTCTATTGATTCCCTTGGTGCTTGTCACCATCCCGGGAGGATTGGGAACGCCTCTCGGGACTTGTCGCGGTCTGGCCTGGGTGACTAGTTCAGGGTCGACTCGGGCTGGTTCATGACAAAATGGTATCAAAGGAGGTCAGCTATTTGTGGACCTTTCATTTTAGAGCGCCCTTGTTATTTTGGGGATGTCAAGGTAGATGGAGTAGGATTGTTGGGACTTGAGGGGTAAGTGAAAGAAGAGCGTCGCGAACTCTTTCTTGTTCTAATCCTCAGGTTTCCATGGAAGTCCGGTTTTATTAGTGTCCATTGTTCTAGTTGATTGTTTTGTATTGGGATATGACAAGGGGAGTCTGACCAATGGCCTTCGTGAGCTCACAGGGCCTGGCAAGCCATGTGGATCTGGGGAATGGTCCTAATAAGTCTCTGTGTTGGTGTTGTGATTGGCATATGGCCGCCAACCATATGGTCAAGTCACCCACCAACACTAGTTCCCTTTTTTTGGGTCTCTTGAACCTTTCATGAATTCTGAATTTTTGTTTTTAAAATCCTTGTGTGAGAATTGTGGAAATGGATTTTAATGTAAGGATTAGATTTTGAAAAGTTAAAAAAGGGGGTTTCAATAATTAAATATAAGAATGGTTTTGGAAGGTTGTGTTTTTGTGAAAAAAAATGGAGGGAAGTAGAAATTATTTATAGGGATTGGATTATCCATAATCTAAACTTGTGGTTTGTTGAAATAAAATGTTTTGAAATTGTGAATCATTTTAAAGTGATTCTGGATCTTTTTTTAAATGGGGTATTTTAGGATGTTAAAATATTTTTGAATTGGATAAATTAGTTTTGGCAATTGGTTTTGATCGGTTGGTGTTTTACTACAAACGGTATTGGTCTCAATGGACCTCAGATTATAAAAATATACATTACTGATTTTATTTAAAAAAAATGGGATGGGGTTGTTTGGAGTGTCTTGGTTATTTAAAAAGTTTTTTTTAAAATGAAAAGGGGTAGGTTTTTATGAAAATGGTTCTTAATGAATTGTGGTTTTTTTTTGTGGAATATGAAAAGGGTTTTTCACTTGGTGGTTGGTGTTCCTTTTAAAGCTACATGATTTTTGGAATGATGTTGTTTTGTTTTAGCCTTTGGTTTTTTCATGAGTGCTCACATGCATGGTTTTATTTATATCTGGAAGGATGAAATATATGGTATGGTGGTTGGGTGCCTGGGGTGGCATGGAAATGTGCATGTGGGTGAGACTTGATGAAACACCATTGGTGAATGTTGAAACCCACCATGTTAGTTTGTTTTTCAAAAGTGTTTTGAATTGAAAAATGTTGCCTTTTTTTTATAAACCAATGGTTATGTGGCCCGTTTGTTTTCTATGTTGTAGAAGAGTTGTTTATTCAGTAAGCTCCCTTGTGATCTACAATTCATACTCTTGTTGTATCTTGAGATGATATCTTGTTGGTGTCTTGGTTTTGGAGAAATTTTCATTGGGTTTCTAAAGATGTGTTTGATGTTGTGATGTGGCCAGGGATAGTTCTCCGTTGGAAATATTTCCTGCTGATCAACCTAAGGATTCATTTCAAATGTTAAATCCACATCTTTTGATGATGCCTCAACTTGTTTGTTGGAATAGAGAGTAGTTTGGGATCTATTAAAAGTGCTTCTAGGTCGTGATAATTCTTTTGGATAGAGCAGTTGTGTTCGGTGATGTTGATGTGTTTCGTCTAATTCCTCTTCTATTATGCCCCTAATTTGGAGTGATAAGGAATTTTGATATGTATCTATAAGTTCCTATTTAGATGAAGGTTTTTGTTTGGTGATCAAGTGTGGTTTTTTTTGAGTGGTGTGATCCTTATCACCTGACTGCGGTGCAGCAAATGCTTCAAGAATCAGGGCTCCAGCCATAGGCCTCAGAGTGAAGCTTTTCACGCAGTCAGGAAATCAACAGAGGTGTGGAGTTCTATATTAAGATCCTTACTCCTCTGTTTTGGTAAGTTAGTTACTATGTCAATGTTTTGGTTCCTCATTTCTATGAATTTCCCTTTGTCGCAACAAGCGTGGTGGACTTAACCCCTCACACAGTGTCTATGGTTATTCCTTCATGGATGTGGGTTTTCAATCAATGTCCCTGTGTGGACCGCCTGTAAAAATCAGGTGTACTCTTGGTGTTTCCTATTCATAGGTGGAGAGTTTTAGGTAGTTTCCTTGTTTCTTTTGTTGTTCCAGTGGCCAAATTATTGGTTCCCCTTCCCTCCCATCACCAAGTGATGAGGGTCCATAATTGTGCTGAATGTGTCGACCAAGTTATTGTCCCCTCCATTCAAGAGTGGGTGGTTTATATGGTCATGTTGTAACCCTATTAACTTGTTATAGTAGTTTTTTTAGGAGGGTTTTTTTGGGCTTATGTGAGTGAGTCCCAACTATAGCTCATGTTCAATTCTTGTCTATTCATTGCTAGTTGGTTTCTAATGGTGGGGAGACCCACCATGGGTCTCCTAGATTTTCATCCTAAGAACATTTCTAGTTCTAGTTTATTCATAATGGTGGGTAGTAAATTCTGGAATCCGTATGTGTTGTTTTTTTCAGCCGGAAAGTGTTATGGCTTTCCGGGGGCGGAAAGCTTTAATGGTGGGGAGAATTGTCATACACGGTTTTTTTTCTCTGTCTTTGTATTGATCCGGCCCATTAGAAATCCCGATCCTTTTCATGGGTATTTTATGAGATGAATCTTGATTTTTTAAGTTTCATATATGTCTATCCACCATAATTTGGGTTACCCATTTTTTTTATTAGTTTTTGAAGAAAGGGTGGTTACTTCATGATTTGGGCCAACCGTGAGCCCATTACCAGTTTTAAAAACTAAATTTGTTTCTTTTATAACTCTTTTGTTTTTCATCCTTTTTCACCCATTCAACTTACCACTTGTCCTATACTGATACATTAAAATTTATTTATCCTTTTGGACCCATTAGAAATTCATAAGCTGGGTGAATTTGGGTTACTTATTTAGGTATTGGGCCAACCCATGGGCCCATTTCCTGTTTTAAAAAAATAATTTGTTTCTTTTATATCTTTTCATTTTTTACTCTTTTTCGGGGATTCCTCCTCCCCCTAGAATCCAATAACCATATCTTAGCCCTAATAATCGAATTTACCTCTTTGGAGCTCATATGGGTCGCGTATTAGGGAGATTGTTCTCTGGTTTCCTCAAAACGTCCAGAATTGATAATGTAAATTGTTTCACCCATAACTCAGTAAATTCGTATTATTTTGGCCACCAATTTTCTTCCACTGGTTCTTCAAGACCTTAGGAGGCTCCCAAAAAAATTTCAAGCCATTCCATTCTATATAGGGTTTCAGATCTAATGGAAGACAAAAGGTTTTCTAGGGTGAAAGGTGAGATTCCTTCTCCTTTCTCCTTCCTCTTCCCCCTCCTTTCATTATTTCGTGGAATTATTTTATCCCCTAGTATTGATCGACCTAGGGTTTTGTTATACCATGTTTTTTGATGGGGTTTCTGTTTGTTTAGGTATGATATTTATAGTTTTATGGTTTATAAACCCACGGCGGGTGATTTCGGGTGTGCGTTTCAATTACGCCAAAGATTTGAGGTAGGATACCCCTTGCACATGACTTTATTATTTAAATTTCATCATTTTATTATATTTAACACCTGATATATATGTTTATTATTGTTTTTCATCCTTTGGATAAATTTATTGGTGTTCAAAGTGGTTGTTTAATCATTGGTTTGTGAACGGTAGTGTTGTTTTGTCATGAAAGTTCTCAACAAGTGTTTGTTTAAATGTTCCGTTATCTTTTTCAAATATTTTGTGAGGTTTATAATCTGGTATATGTTATTTTTAACATTTTACAGTATCTTGAATTAAAATATGACATTCAATTTGTGTTTTATTCCTTTTCATGTACATAAAATAAATTGTTTTATTTAAAAAGGGCATGACATGTGTTCGATAAATTGCCTCGTTGGCTCTTATGTGTGATGTGTGATTTAAAAGTTATTTGATTGGATTTATAATGGAATTTTAAGAATTATAAATTTTATTTTTGGGTACTTATATTGATTTACAATTTGGATTTGTTCTTACAAACATGTGGGTTTTATTTACAACATAGTTTGGCCCGAGTTGCCCAAAAATGGACTGTTTCACATCTTTATGAAAATGGTTGTGTTTTGAATATGTAACATGAGTATTATAAGAGATTTATGAATGTGGTTTTCTGCTGTAAATTGTGTTTATACAGATCCTTAATAGAATTAAAATTCATACCTTCGTCAAAGGATAGTATTGAGAAAATAATTAAAGGCATGTTTGGTATTTCCTAGAAATGAAGGATTGTTTTACTTGTATATAACAATTTGTGCAATTAGGATTGTTTTATGGTCTATTAAATGATTTTATTAAATGTTTATTGGGCTTCCAAATATGATTTGGTTTGCTTATGATGTGTGTTTATAATTTAAAGAGTTTTTTTGAAAGAGTTTTATGTGCAAAGCCTCAATACACTTCATGAAATTGTTTTACCGAAATATTTAGCGGTTTGTTGATTAGTGTAAGAAATGTGAAGAATGAATATGGGATGTTTGTGTTTTTATGGTTTTGGAATGGAATGGGGATGTGAAATGTGTATTTTATAATAAGTGTAACTTGATTGAGCACTAAAGGGAATCCCGGGTATCTAGGTGGGCGGACGTGTACTAGTATGCTAGTGATTCTGTGGGGGTTGGCCCCTGTTTCACGTAGCAAGTTTGACGATGACAACACTAACTAAACTATGATGATGATGATGATTGGGGACCACTAGGTTATGGGTATGTTCCCTACTAGTGGCTCGTTCATGAGAACGGATATTTATTATGGTTACTTTCACCGAGATACGAGGTACCTGAGGCTCACAACTAACTAGTGCCTAGGGGTATTCCCATGACTAGTGCTCATTGGCTATTTTGTACTCACCGTCGGCATACGGTGTGTTTGGTTG
Source organism: Viscum album (assembly GCA_963277665.1). Lineage (NCBI taxonomy): Eukaryota > Viridiplantae > Streptophyta > Magnoliopsida > Santalales > Viscaceae > Viscum > Viscum album. The sequence goes on along the minus strand of OY728127.1, from coordinate 1,508,565,564 downwards.
GTAAATTCAGTAGTATGTGTTATTTATTTGAATGTTAAAATTCTTTATAGGAGCCCTCTTGAAAACTATGTTCATTTTGAAGTTGCACCTCTTTGAAAAAAATAGTTACTTGCATTTTTGTTTATTAAACATGCATGTTTTTGTCTGATAATTATTATAGCATGGAACCTCATTTGAAACCCATACTTACATATCATGAATTTCAAACTATAAATTGATGTTTCATTTATTTTAAAGGAATTTTCATTGGGAATAGAATATCGGGCTAACCTAATGTGTTTTAATACTCACGCCTATAGTCTTCTTCTTTTTTTAGCCCTTGTGCAGGTTTCATCTTTAGTTCGATCACCTTGGGTGACATTTTATCATTGTGTTGGAGAGTGACCAGAAGTGTCACATGGAGTTAGTTGTTTATCGGGATTGTTCAGTTGAGTTTTTGGTTTTGTTCTAATTTTATTTTCTTGTATAAATAATATTTAGTTCAATTTTTATATAAATTCATTTTGGGCTGTCCGTTTATTTCCGCTGTTTGTTTGATTGTTTATATATGGGAAAAATCGTTCCCTTGTGTACTCTATTGATGCCCTTGGTGCTTGTCACCATCCCGGGAGGATCGGGAACGCCTCTCGGGACTTGTCGCGGACTGGCCTGGGTGACCAGCTCAGGGTCGACTCGGGCTGGTTCGTGACAATTTCCCATAGAGGTAAATAATGAAATAGTTTGAAAACAATTGGTTATAAACTATACCTTTTCGTTAGACAACCCAATTTGATTTCTTCATAATGCACTCTAAGGAAGTTTTTTTGAAAAACCAGGGGAATTAGAAAATATGTATATATATTATTAAGTGATTTATGATTAGATTTTATAAGATAAATTAATACTAATGTGTGGAATGGACATTAGAAATGATGTTCTTTTATAAGTGGGGGAGAAGAGGTACATAAATTTTTAAAATTATTTAATACTATTACTGAATTACTAAAACTACATGGATCAAAAAATTACCATATCTGAATATGATATGAGATAAAACCAATATATAGACTGAAAATGGGATGTATCCTTCTTTTAATACAATTTTAACACTTATAATGATTTATTGAGCACTAGGTAAATATACTTAAAGCATAATTGTGTTATCATATGTTTATAATATTATTATTCACTATTGTACATATTCTGTTAAAAATATAATATAATAATTTTTATTCTGATTCTGAAAATGGAATATATTTTACAAAATTATTTTCATAAAATATGAAAAATTTAATTTGATTCTTATCGTGATAAACATATTTAATTTTTTTAAAAAAATTACCTTTTTTATGTATACTATTTTTATTCAATGTTAATTTATAATATTTATTATATTAATTATTATTGAATTTTTATATAGAAAGGATCTAGATTCACATTAAATCTAATACAAAATATATTAATACATCATAAATATATAAAAAAATAGAAATTTTATAATAGGACTCATTATTTTTAACTATTCAATGAAAAAATTTATCTTTTCAAAAAAATATGAAAAATTCGTCCTAAGATAATTTCTAAATAAATAATCATAAATAGATGTTCATTTATCCAATTTTTATGATATGTATTTTTTGAAATCATGATTTAAAATAAATATATATAATGTATGGAAACAAATTTTTATTTGAAATAAATCATTTTTCCATTTGACTGAAATACTAAATAATATTCTCATAAGTATTATGACTATATAAGATAGAATTAATGAACATTTATAATATACAAAAAATTATTTGTCTTAATATTACACTATTTTTTACCATATTCCCCCATTTTGGGAATTCTCTCATTACAATTTTTTTAAATAATTTATCATTTGGTAATATTTCTATTTCAAATGATTTTATTACTCATAGGTTATTTTTTCAATAATATGTATCTTACACTATAAAATTAAATTATAATTCACTTTACTAAATAACAAATTATCATTGGGATTAATAATATATATTAACCTTTTCAAAATATAAATTTCTCCTCCCAACTGGAATAATTAAATGCTCCAAATATGAGATGCATCTGACACATATATTATTAACAATGAAACATTATAAACAACATGTATGTGATAAAAACAAAAAGGGAATTCCAATTACTGATAAAATGATAAAAATTCCATAAGATTTATTACGTTATAATGAAAATAAATTTTAATATTATATTTTCAACAAAATGAATAACACTTTTATATTGATATACATTAAAAAAATCATCATCTACCTTGATAGATAGTTAACTACACATGTTTCCTTCAAAACATTTTTCCTTAAACAATGAAAACCAAAAATGTGTCTGAATCAAATTCCACTTATCCATCATTTATTATAAAAATTGAATTCATAAAAATTTGATTTCACCTACTCATTATCAATATGATATAGTCCTAAACTTGTTTTCATGTAATTATTCCAATGGATATATATTTATATTTTTTATGTATAACTATTATTATAAGAAAACTGGACCAAATATATACATTAAACCTAAATTCATTGACAATATAATGAAAATTATTAAGGTATATACAATGACAATATTTTCTCAAATTTTATGAAGATTATTATATTTAGTTAATTTATCTTATATAACACAAGACACATTATTACATCACGATGTATTCGGTAATGCATCCATGAAATTCACTTATATATTCTCCCATTTCACTTCAGTGACTATCAAATGCTGAAGCAACCCTATCAGTAGTTGTCTTTTAGCTTTATCCTTTAATAAATTACAACACATAATAATACTATTATCAATATATTTATTCATTCCAACGTACAAAACAAGATCATGAATGTAATTATACATTAATTTGATTATATGATTAATTGAAAATGGAGATGTATGAGCCTTAGTTAATAGTTCTATCTTCATGTGGGGGATATATGGAACACATAAAAAATAATGAATCCCAAAAATCATTCATCATTAATATTATATTTTTTATTATTAATAACTTTACATATTTATACATTTATAGTAAATAATGTTATTCCATTTGATCTTTCTGAAAACAATATAATAAAATATGATTTTAATGATAATTTAAATGAAAAATAGGGAGTTCCATACACAAATTAAGGCAGCATATTCTTAAAATAATTATACATAGGAACATGATTAACATGTACAATATATAAGGATGAACTATTATTCTATCATAAAGCTTATTCTTCTCTATTTTACTTTATTATATTTATATTATATTTATATTAGTAATTTTTATCAATTTGATAAATACCCTATATCTCATTTAAGCACATTCTGTGTGAATAACTAATTAAAAAATTTATCGTTGGTATATGTTTCAAATATTTCTACATATCAATGATGTCCTAAAATATTATAAAGCATACACTACATCCACCAATTATATTTAATACGTTGGATGCTATTTCTTATGGGGTTTTTATTGATCTGATGAAGATGAAATTTCCAGATTTTCTAATATTAATATAGAAAAAATACCATCAACAAGGAATTATTCTAGATAAAATTCATCATTTCTATATGGTAGGTAAACAACTACATCACTCAGTAATCTTGTTATTTATTCATATAATCATTGAAAAATTACATTATCTAAATTAACCAAGCTACTTTTCATGTAAACATAGTTATTACTTTAAATTAAAATGAAAAATATTTAATAAAACACTAATAATTTCATACTAATATCTGAAATCAACAAATATATATATATATATATATATATATCAGTTGCAGGTATTATTCATTAATCAAGAACATTAATTTTTTAGGATCAACAATAATGAAATATTTATTTTTCAATATTTCCATGCAATGAAAACTATTAAAACAAAAAATACTGTTAATAAACGTTCCTAATAACATATTTTCTTTCATGATTTTTATATTTATCCTTATATATTATTCTTGATACTCATAACTTTTTTAATAAAACCAAATATCACCAATATAAATATCCCATATTTTATCAAACTAATAATTGAACACTATATTCATTCAATCTATTAACTTTTATGGATAAATTTTCAACCCAAAGGGAATAACCACAAACTCCTAATTTGTATACCTATTATTATTAATTTTCTTTTGAATTGTGATATCATATCAATTTTTCTGATGGTACTCTGATCTTTGATAATCCATCGAAAAACACTATTCCCTACAACTGAATAATCATTTCCTATGTAAGAGTAATTAAAATGTTATCATTAAAAGTAATGTTATTTGGGGAACTATAATCAATAGTAATCTACAAGGAGCTATATATTTTTAACAAACAAACCAAAAGAAATGGAGGATCATGTTCTAGTATTAATGAAGCATTTATCAGGAAATTATTTTACCATACTTTTCTACTATAGATGATATACATTAGGAAATTGATTAGGGTATTTCATAATTATATAGGTAACATGTTCTAATACCACAATGAATTCATCTTCTAAATAAGTTACAATACTGGGAAACTCATCATGAAAAGTAAACATACTATTATTTTATTAAATTAAATTAGTTAATATGAATAATTAATTTATATTAAAAAATATGAGCAAAGAAACATTCATTTCGATATATAACGTCTTTATCATCATCATGATATGTTGTTATGTTATGAATTAATTCATATAAATACCAAAAACTCATTTTTTTTAAATAACTTATTTTTATTAGTAATCTATCATATCATGACTGTCTGAAAGCCAATATGTATCTTGAATAATATAAAATTATAAAAATAATGAGAAAAAGTTTTGTTTGGGGAATATCATTTAACATATATTTTCTAGAATATACTTTCAATTTAATTTTCCTTAATAATAACCCATGAGATTTTACTAAAAATATTAACATGATTTATAGAGGAGAAATGTCATATTATATAATAAATTTCCATTATATGTACACATGTTTTTTCTAGACATGGAATACCAGTTGTGTTCACATTATAATTATGTTCCCTCAAAATATCATTGATTATAGAAGTAGACAATATTCTGTTATTCCAAGAGTTTCCTATATTAATTTTTAGTTATTTAAACCTATTATACAATAATGTTAAATAGATAATACTATTATATGTGAATCGTGGAATGGACTATATGAATACCATCTAAAAAAACAATAATTTCTGTAGATAATGAGTATAAATTAAATTATCTATAGGAGATAGGTACATAATTGTTATTAAAACCGAGTAGGGAGACAATATAATTGGATTATTCATGATATTTCATGGTAAAATCATTTCAGACATAGGATAATTGTCACTTATAATGGGATCGGTGGTATCGACCTTGAATTTTCCTCTTGATGTGTACCATTTGGGACATGAATTTTCTGATAAGTAAACAATGTGTCTAACTAAAAGACGATTTGAAATCACTATGCAAAGTTTTTTACACGTGAAGACCATTTTAATACCCAATTATCATGGATAAATATCCTATTTAATGGTTTATGTAGGAAAGATTATGTATTTAGAATATAGGCATATATTAGTCGAATTACATCAAAGGGTGGTTAACATGTGATATTCTCTAAGAGGATGGATGGTATATATTGGATCATTATAGTTTACATGACAATGATCTGGTGAAATTGATGAACTAATATCTTTTTTGAATTATTTATGATGTCATTGATTATATATGGGATGTTTTTTTTGTTATTTAAAATTTATCATTGATTTGGATAACACTATTTTTTACCTGGAGATAAGGGATTCCATAATAATGAATTTAATAGAATGTATTGACAATAACTGTACTGTGTGATTTATTTTAAAAGAACATCACTAGAAGGGTTCATGGATATAATGAAAATAGTCTTTCAACCACATCTCAACATTTTTTTAATTTTTTCATTGATGATTTTTGAATTTAGTCACTTACCTTAGATCATCATGCCAATCATATAGATATATTCAGAAAATGATTTAGGTTCATTTTCTTTATGCTATACATCAAAGTGTGAATTTTTTATCTAGGATGTAAATTCCATATGTAATAAGGTTTGTAATATAAAAATATTAATTTTTCAATAAAAATTTGACAAATTTATTTATGGGTAACATCCACAGAATGTGTTAAAAAACATGAGAACTAATGGTTTAATGGGATTGTATTTTCATTTTATCAATGAAATCTAATATTTTTCGGTACCCATGACATTTTTCACAATGAAGTGAAAAAATATATCTGGGAATGTATAATATGAAGTTTAATTTCATGGAATAATTTGGTGTTTAAATAAAGATATCTTGATCTAGGGATTTGTTTTTTTATTGCAATGCCTCAGGAGATGGATTGAGAGTTGTATTGATGTGGTTGGAGTGTTTTTTAATTTATGGGTCATGTCTGCTATTACCCAATGAGAATAAAATCAATCCCATGAAATTTATCAAGGATCATTGGTCCATAAACTAATGTATTCTTGAAGCTTCCCCTCCAATGGGAGTTTTATTGTCAATATAGACAACCATGTCATTCAATATATCTTCAAATAGTGGGACCTCAATATGAAGAAAACATACATTTTTGATTAATTAAAAATTAATTAAATTAATATATATAATTCCCTCGGTATTGATAGCATGAATTTATATTCTCTTAAAAATATTATTTAGGTATATTCGAAGCTTGTTGAGAGAAATTTATTGGAACAGTGGTGCTTGATATCCTTATTAGATGACTTGTTGATGTATGCTTCTAAGGAATATGGTTTCATGATGTAAAATACCGTATTATTAACATTTACATTTGTAGAATATGTAATAGCTTGTTTTATATTTGGCAAAAATATTTGGAAGATAAAGGAAGAACTATAAGGTGGAATCCTCAAACATTGACGGTGTTTAGATGAAAACATTGAGATCCTCATACTTGGGGTAGTTTGAGACCAGAATTAGAAAATGGAGGAGTTTATGAGAGACTTATAAACATCTATGATTGTGGTTTATCCAAGAGGTAAATTGATATTAGATAAATTTTGAGGTTTTTCTCCGGTGTCTATTGTAATGTAGACATAGATGAATTCATTTCCATTTATTTTACATGTAAATTGATAATGTTCAAGTAAGTGTGTCCTGGTGGACTATTATATCCACATCATGATCTGAGGAGAATATGGGATGGTATAATGCGGGATGTTTTAATTGCGTTTCCAAGGAATTCAAAAAGACATGATATTGTATGTCTATCTTTTGATTATATAATGAATGTTGTTAATTTCATAATGATACATGAGACTAACACATTATATGATATATGAAATCATTATGTTCATGAGATAGTAAACATTCATGTTATTACATTGAGAATTTTATCATATATAGACATGTGTTTCGTGGTATGATTTTTGAAATCATACAGAAGCTGTTATGTATTATACATGGATGGATCATAAAATACCATCAACTGAATGATGTGATAGAGTGAATAATTAAGAAAATAAAGGATGTGATCTAATATTTTTTTCCATTACTAAGTGTTTCTTTGAATAACCAAATATCATTGGTTTATTTTCTATACAACAAGAGTTTCCAATATTCTATTTAGAGGATTACATATGAATATTTTTATGGTATGTCATGAAATTAACCTATTTACTTATATGAAATTCGTGAGACAATATTAGTGGGGCCCATAATATTATAAGAGGCCCATAATATTACAAATCTTATTAATAATATGATTGTAATGGTACATTAGAGGGATGATATATAATTACAACCACATGAGGAGACCATTTTCTTTCATTTTTGTAAACATTGTATTGGTCTGATATGACTCATATATTATTCCATTATCATATTTGGATGAATCAGAATCTAGACCTATGCTTTTCAAGGCCACTTGATATCCCTTAATGTGTTCGTACAATGTCGTACCATCTTAGTATTCTTTCACATTACTATGCTATGTACAACGTATTTTATGTTCCTATCATTCTGGTGTACATCCCTGATCCCACACACTCCTTGGAATATGAGTGTTTTAGTCATGATAATTACACATAATATGTTGATATCCAAATCATGTTTTTTATAAGATTTATAATTTCCCATGGTGATTTATGGTATGAATATTCTATATTAAATGGAAGAATAGATGAATCTAGGAGTATATGAAAGAGAGTTGTTAAGATATTTTGGGTCAATGGACGGAGTGGTTCACATTATATTCCTAGAGGTTCTTCTTTAGGAATAGAATTATTTACTAGAAGAGAATATGATGTGATTTGATTTTAAATTATCATTACATGTTCCTTTCATTACTAAATATTACTTTCATGATATATGAATTGTTTTCAATGAGTTTTGGGGAGTGTTAGATTATTTAAAACTATTTTGGAATTCATTTGAGGGGTAAATTTTTTGATAATTATTTATATATAGTTAAAAAAATTAACATGGAAATTCTAAAATAAGAGGTAGTGGGTTAATGGGTAGCATGTAGTTAATGAGAAAACATTTACAAACAGCGTGGTTTCAGTTGGAAGACCTAGGGACAATATATTGTTCTTAATAACATAGAATGGGAATTATTTGACAAAAAATGTTACAAAAACATGTGACATGTTGCTAATCCTAGAAACAGAACACCATGACCTCATATTTTTTATTATTTTTTGGTTATACATTACAAACATGAAATTGATTATTTTAATTCCACTTTAATTGCCATTTAGATTATGTTCATGAAAGTTATTATTTTTATATAATTAATTACCAATTTCTATGACTCCTATATAATTAAATAAATAATTACACCCATCTAATGAAAAACTTACATCAAATACCTATTGGTATACTAATCTATAATTGTGTTTTTTTTAAAACCTACCATTATTTAGTAATCCATAATGAATAACCACATTTCCCTTAAGATGATTCATTTTTTAGGCTTATAATTTAATATCAATGAATTATAATGGAAATTAATGATAGATAACAAAATAACTACAAAATATATGGTTATTGTACTATGTCAAAAACATCCCAATTGAATTAAGTCAAATTCCTCTACATTGGTGGTAATTTCCAGGTATGTTTCGATATATTGATTATTTTGAGAGACTCTTCTTCTGGGTTATCATATATAATTGTTTTTACCGTTATGTGTTTGTGATGTATTAATGTTAATTTCCTATTAAAAAAGTTATATTTTAGAATTAAAGAGTAACTAATTGTATATTCCTCAATCAACAACATATTCATTAAATTTTCCTTCTATCAATCTATATTCATTGAAATATTCCCATTGATGATCAATTGTGAGGTAACTGATTACTTGAACACTCTTATTGACCTAGAATCTCATTAAAATTTCTTTCTAAATTTACATATTGATTAACTAGAAACCAGATATAAAGAACATTGATGTGAATTCTAATTCAATGTGGGTGTGTTATGTGGTTCAGGGATTAATTGTTGGAGAACATTGGAGTTCTTCATCAACAACAACGATGCAGGTCGTTACATACTGTAAAACCCCGAGATTCATATAACCATTTTAATTATTATTATTACTATTTTTTTAATTTTATTGGGTGATGTTTGGGATGGTTGGGAAGACATTTGTAATGTTTTTTGGGGATTTTTGTATGTTCATGGTTTGATCATGGTTAGTAAAAATTTCACATCATGTTATAGAAACCCATAAGAGGAAGACTGTGGGATCTGGGTTGTTGCATTGCTAGATGCACAGTTCTTCCAAAATATTCAGCCACCTAGTAATAAGAATGAAATTGGAATATATGGGGAAATAAATTTGACACATAGTTTCTCTAACTATATAAACCAACTATGATAATGTTGATTAGTGGTCATGGATGACACACATTTGGGACACATTTTTCAAAATTGTTTAACCCTTCCTTTCATGATTATTTATCAATCCTAAAAAAGTGGATCCCAATTTTTTTTACAAATAAGAAACTAATTTTCCCCATTTCCTAAAAATATCTATTTTCATCCTCCCAATGGTTGTGGAGACATCCCCTTCAATCCGAGAGTGATTTTTTTGGAAATCATGGTGCGTTGAATGATAAATTACCTAGTAATTCTAAATTAATTGTGGTTTATATTAGAACTAATATTCATCCCTATAATATATTATTATCTATATTCCTAGAGGGATTTATCTATATTATATTCTATTCAAATCATAATGGGATTTGGTTGTGTTGAAGTGAGGTAATGATATATAAGGTAGGATTTTTTTGATTTAAACTAATTTTGTTGAATAATTTTTCTAATCATAATTTCATCAATACATTCTATGGTATACAGACTCATACATGACTCTTCTAATTATAACATGATATTATTGGTTAAAATTAATTAAATTAAACATATTTATAGTGAATTTTTTGTTAATAGATTGCTTAAAACCTTCCTTGTGATCAGTGGTGAAATTATGAAAATTTGTTATTGGGAAAAGGGATTTGATTCATTATTTAAAAATTATGTTTTATAATATTATTTGTTTTGGATTCCTCGAATTGTTATTGTTGGAGTGTTTTCAATAAATGGGAGGTTTTATTGAAATTGAATGAGAGGATTGGTTGGACAAGGTTTGGGAATTACACGGGTTGGTGTGAGTTCAAGATTTTACTGTTACCCAGAATACGGAGTGCATACCATTGCGGTGAAAGGACCCTAACACTAGATATATGATGTATTCCATTTGGGTAAAACAATATTCTAAACATATTGATGACATGGTAAATGGATGTGAAAACTCTCATAATTATAGAACTGCCAATAAAACATGAATGTGTCGGTGTGGGTATGAATTACAGATTTGGAATGAAAAAACCAAATGATAAATCATTTAATATATTGTTTGGTTTAATTACATGTAAATTGGTTTTTTATGGCCTTTTATTTTGTTTTAATATAAAATATTTAAAATTTTTTATATGAACTATTTAAAAAATAATAATAACATGTTATATCTTAGTGGAATGAGTAGGGATGTTATTTTAGGAAAACCTATCAGGTTTCATTACTCACACCCTTCATAGGTACTTTGGTATGTTTGAAAATATTTTTTATTAATACACATTTAATGAAATTAAATCAAAATTTTTAGTGGTTATTCATGAAACATGGGTATGGATTGTGGATTTGGATATTTAACTGTGTGGGGAGTTATTGTGATGATGTATTTTGAAGACTTGAACTTTCTGGTATAGTTTTTTATATAGGTACACTAATGTTGGTTATGGTGTAGGTTGTTATTGTAGTCATGTTATAATACATTGAGTTGTATTAAATTGTTATCACAAATCTTTAATATTTTTTTATTGTTTAGTGAGTTGTGGTTTAATAATTTTCGAGAAAATATCCTCCCCCTATTTTGTGGAATCCATTAGCATTTATTTACAACCATATACATACTGAAAATATAACCTAATCCATGTTAACTACTACACCTAGACTCAATCCAATGAGGAGGGGTGTGATGTTAAATATTTTATCAAAATTCATTGAACATTATTTACAAATTATTTCATTCTTGACCGGTAGATCTATCATTTATGTAAAATGTTATTGGATTGTCGGTCTTGGAGTTGGAAAATCATTCATGATTAGTCCTGTAGTTGATATGTCATGAGATAGAATGATTAATAGAAAATGAATTGTATTGTATACAATTATATATCTTTCATATATTGGATGAAAATCATGTTACATAGTAGTTGGATATATAATTTTTTTGGAGTAACTTATTGGAGTTTTAATATAATATTCTTGGGTTCATAAATGAGAAGAGAATAAAATGTGTATTTATAAATGATATCCCAATAAAATAGTATATTTAATTTTGATTATTGATTTATCATTTAGGAATACAATGTGTATGGTTATATTTTATTATTCAGTGATCATAAAAGTGGGCCACCTTTTATTGTGATATCTGCCTCTTTTGGTTGAAATAATACAAAGATCGAAGTAAAATAATAATGCATTAGTATATTGGTTGATCAATTTAAGTCCTCATAAACTCCCTTAATATCTGTGCTGAATTTACCAATAATGGAATGATTCTACATTATTTAATGTCCTTCACAACATCTCTTATATGGTGTTGAATATGTGGAAAGAATGGATTTTTTTTGTATTTATGCTGAACTATGAGGGTTGGTTTATGAAAAGAATATTGGTTTAAATGTTTAGGAGAATATGTTTCTAGATGGGGAAATCAAGAGTAATTTTAGGTGGTGATTATTTAGACAGATCAGAAACAACATTAACATGTTGCAAAGAATTAATCATTCCATAGATACATTATAGATCAGACTCCCTTAGATGGTGGTAGGGAACTATTTCTCATAAAGGAATAGTTTTGATGACATATATAATTTTAACCAACTTGACTTATTCAATGTCATTCATTTCCATTATATGTACACATTATTTTTATGGACTTCACATACCAGATGTGTTATCATTAGTGTTATGTTCTCTCTAAAAATCATTGATTATAAAAGTAGAAAATCGTATGTTATTAAAAGTGTGTCCTATATGAATTTTTTGTTATGTAAATATATTATACATAAAAACTAAATAGATAACACTATTATATGTGATTAATGTAATGAACTATTGGACTACCATATGAACAAACAATAATTTTTATTGAAGATGAGTATAATTTAAATTTTCAATGGGCGATATGTTCTTTATGGTCATTAAAACCGTGTTGGGAGCTTGTATCATTGGTTTATTCATGATATTTCTTGGTAAAATCTTTTCACGCATTCTATAATAGTCTCTTATATTAGGATTAGTATAAGAAACCCTGAATTTTCCTCTTGATGTGTATCTTTAGGGACATGTATTTCCCGATAAGTACACAATGTGTCTAACTGAACGAGGAGTTGACATCACGATACATTCATTTGAAGACAATTTCAATAACCAATTATCTTAGTTATATATCCTATTTAAATGTTTTTTAAGAAAATATTAATCGTTTGGAAGATATGTATATATTAGGCCAATTACATCATGGGGGGGTTAACATTTGATGTTCTCTAAGAGGTTGGATGGAATACAGAGGATCTCTGTAGTTTACATGACAATGATCTGGTGAAAGTGATGAACTAATATCTTTTTATTGTTATTTATTATTTCATTGATTATATATGGGTATATTAGTAGTTCTATAATATTGATCATTGATTTGGATAACATCATTTATTGTTTGGGATGAGGGATTACATAATAACGAAATTAAAAGAATTTATAGACCATAAGTGATCTGGGTGATTTATTTTAAAAAATATATAACTACAATGGTAGATGAATACAAGAAATGTGATCATTCAACCACATCTCTAAACTTATTACATGTTTTCCATTGATTATTTTTTTCATTTAGTCACTTACCTCGGAGCAACATGCCAATCATATCAATATTTCTGAAAAATGATTTAGGTGCATCGGCATTATGCTAGACATCAAATTGCGAATTTTTTGTCTACTATGTAATTTTCATATATATTTTTATTTCTAATAAAAAAAATTATATAGACCTATGGAGTGTTTAGGTAATGACTTATTGGGCACATCTATAGATTGTGTTCAATAACATGAGAACTGTGGGTTTAACTAGATAGTATTGATATTTTATCAATGAATTATAACATTTATCTATACCCATGAAAATGGTCACTATGGATTGATACAATATATCATGGAATGTAAAGTATGAATTTTATTTTCATGATATAATATGGTGTTTTAATAATGATCAACTATTAAATTTCGTGAACTAGTGATTGGTTTTTTTATTTCAAAGGCTAAGGAGTTGGATTGGGGGTTGTTTTGAAGTGGTTGGAGTGTTTTAATGTTTATAGGACATGTCAGCTATTACCCCTTGAGAAAACACTCATTCCCAAGACATGTCACAATGATCATTGGTCTATAAATTAATGTATTATTGAAACTCTCTCTCTAGTGGGAGTTTTATTGTCAACATGGATGTCCATGTCATTCAATATATCTTCATATAGTGGGACCTCAATTTCAAGATAACACGCATTTCTGAGTAATTAAAAATCAATTAAATTAATACATATAATTACCTGGGTAATGATAAAATTACTTTATATTATCATAAACATAAGATTGAAATATTTTAAGAGCATGATGAGAGTCCTTTAGATGAAAAGTTGTGCTTAATATCCATATTGGATGACTTGTTGATGTATGCTTCAAAAGAATACGATTTCAAGATGTGAAATCCCTTCATATTAACATTTTCTTTTGTAGAACATGTAATATCTAGTTATAAATTTGGCACATATTTTTTGAGGATAAAGGAAAAACTAGATGGTGGAAACCTCATACATGGATGGTGTGTAAATAAAAACATTGAGATCCTCATACATGGGATACTTTCATACAATTATTATATAATGGAAAAGTTTATGAGAGACTAATATATATCTATGATTTTTTTTCATCCATGAGGGACAAGGATAATAGATATTTTTAGACATTTTTTCTGTTGTCTAAGGGTAATATTGGACATATATGGTTTCATTTCGTAGTTCCTTACATTTAAAATGATAATGTTAAAGGAAGTGTGTCCTGGTGGACTATTATATCTACATCATGTTCTAATGATAATGTGGGAAGTTATAATGAGTGATGTTTTCATGGGGTTTCCTAGGAATTCCAAAAGACGTGATTTTTTTATGACTGACATTTGATTAGGTAATGAATGTTGATCATTTCATAATGATACCTGAGACTAACTCATTATATTTCATATGAAATCATTATGCTCATGAAATATTAATCATTCAAGTTATTAATTTGTGAATTTTATCATTTATAGACATGTGTTTCCTGTCATGGTTTTGGAAAACATATATAAGGTGTTATGTATTATACATAGTTTTATCATTACATAAAATCAAATGAAAGATGTGATGTAGTGGATAATTAAGATAATGATGGATGCGATCTGATATTGTTTTGTATAAATAAGTGCTTCTTTGAATAACGAAATACCATTTGTTTAGTTTTCCTTCAACAATTGTTACTAATATTCTATTTAGAGGATTCCTTATTAATCATTTTATGTTTGTTTATGAAATTAACCTATTTACATACATGACGATCATGTGACAGTATTAGTGGGGGCCAACATAGTATAACAAACCCCTAATATAGAAAACCTTATTAATAATATTATTATATTATTACATAATAGGAAGGATATCTTATTCTGATATTTTGAAAAGATCATAGTCATTTATTTTTGGAAACATGGTATAGGTGATAGTCACTCATCTATTATTTCATTATCATATGATTATGTAATGTAATATAGACCTATGCTGTTTTAGACCCTAGAATATCACATAATGTGTTCATAAAATGTCATATAATTTCGGTATTCCTTCACATTACAATGTTATGTACAATGTATTTTATGTGTCAATCCTTAAGTGGTATATCACTTATCCCTCACATGCTGTGGACTATGATTATTTTTTTAAGAACCGTAAAATTATTTTCAGGTATGTTTTCCATTTTCTAGAGTTTTTGAGAAAAGAGGAGTTTCTGGAAAAACAAATTGGAGTGCACGTCGTGTACTTTATGAGTACACATTGTGTACTTCGTTGCATCAACAGGTCGTGTGCAAGCTGGGTCATGGCCACACACACAGTCATGTGGGGTGACATCAAATCTGCCTAATGGAGTGTATGGAAATGGGGATTACATGCCATGTACTCCAAAATTACAAGCCGTGTATTTTCTTTTTTTTCAATAAACGGACTGGGGTCGTGTCTAATGGACATGGGTGTCTTCTTCTTCGGCTGAAACGTCTAGGAGCACCTATATGACACCAAGACTTCCCAAATCCCCTGATCACACATCTGTTCTCTGAGTCAATTGTCATCGATTGCATTGGAATCGCAGTGGTATTCTCTTCCCTCTTCTAGAGCATCACTTTCCAATTCCTCTTATTTTTCATGTTATTGTGGGTTGAACTTTTCCTGAATTTTCATAGATCTACAATTTTCTATGAAGATTCAAGCTTTTAGGTTCACCTATATTGATCTACAAATCCCGGGGTAGGAGGTTTTTGCCTTTTTGTTGAAATTCTTTGAGTATTATGTTCAATTTCCCACATTACCCTTTAATGGGGTATTCCATGTTTACCGATTTAGCCCTGTTGTTTGCATGCTTTGCTTTTATGATTGTGTAGAGGTTATTTTTTGTGAATAGGGTAATTTTTTGTGATTTAGATTTATTTCCCATGCATGTTTTTCATGTATTTCACCATTGGGACTAGATTTCCTGTTAGGCTGTTGTTTCCTTTCCCATCCATAGTATTGTAGGATGTAGTGAATTTTGTTCTAACATGCTATTATGATGTAGAATACTACCCAAGTATTTCTTGAGGATTTCTTTGGTCATTACATGATACTATTCTTTCTTGACATACACAGTTTCGTGAGAACCTATTGTATAGACCCTAGTGTGAATTGACGTTGGGGGCTTCTCTACAGTGTTTTTATAATTATACAATGCGAGACCATAGGTGGAATTGTGGTTGAGTTCTTCCCTTGACTGTCTATAATTCCTCGACGTGGACCATAGGGTGAATTGGCATTGAGTGCTTCCCCAAAGAACCTTTTTTACGATACGAGACAAAATGGGGAATTGACGTTGAGTGCTTCCCCATAGATTCTATACATTAGTTGAACTAGAGGGGTGAGACTGTGTGTACTTCCCAGAGGGTTGCATGTACTTGATAGGTAAAACCAGAGGGGATAGGTTATAGGTACATCCCAGAGGGTTACTTTTTGTGTTATATGTTATGTTGTTAATAACTGTGTGGTGTTTTGAATTCGTAGAATGTTGATTGTTTACTACTTATTGCTTCCTTATTACATCTTTATATACATTTACCTACGATATACTCACTAATTGTTATGCACAAATCTTTGGGTGGTTGCCTACTGTGATTTAGTCACACACCCTGTTTGGGCCATGCTTTTGGGCCCAAACAGATTATATTACTGTAGGTATAGAAAAGGGAAATCACCCTCCGACTTCAAGTACTTGATTGCAATGGAGCAAGAGACCATGGGACCAAGCCGATGCTTGTGATTCTGAGGAGTTTCTCATATGTTTCTCTTTTTTTACTTTGGTTTAGTATGGTATTCAGCATTGTATCTTGTTTTGATTCTTTCCTAGAATTATTTTTGTCATGCATCATTTATATATATTTTTCTCCAGTTGTATCTATATAAGTATTCCACTATTTGTTGTTGTTGGATATTTACTACTCTCGTTATTGCGTGTTGTTTACTTTTGCTGTGTATTCTTCCAATGAAGGTATAGTTTCTCCACCATCAAACCCAAGTCCCTCGCTACTCATCAGCATCCTCTGGCATTCGGTGAAATGCGCTTGAGGCCATGTGACCAACCGGGTCTGAGGCGCCTCTCAGTGGCTTCCAGAACCGGGACCTTAAAATGTGGTATCAGAGGTTTCTTTAAACGTGACCTATTGTTTTGAGCTTATATCCTGGTATAGGATGGAATTGGTACTTGGTGTTAAGCGGTGCTCGTGAGTATCTAACCTGTGTAAAGGGAAAAAGCCTATCTACCACGTTTAATTTCAATTTTTCTGGTTTTTTAATTGTTATGGTTGATTTGATTTCACCTTGAGTTACTCACATGAATTGTGTTGTTACTGTTTATATCCTTGAGGTTCTATATCTGTTGCATCCTGATGAGATGAGGGTATTCCATCTCATGCATCATATAGGGAACTACTAGAAATCACAATTCATGCATTTTGACATGCCATCATGGATGAATTAGTAATTTCCTGTTGTTGTGATTGATGATGTGGAAAATATGAATGCGGCTGGGATAGTTTCCTTGATAGAAATACCTGATATTTGATAGGGTATTTTTGTGTAGATATTTTCTTGAATCAATGACAATATTTGGTTCTTAAGGTATTATGGGCCCTCATAGACCGGAATTTGGTCGATCATTACCTTGTTTTCTATGTTATGATGTGTATAATATGCCAAACTATTATTTGCGCGGAATACGGTTCCACACGGATTGGAATTTGGAACTTCCTATACTCCTTTTAGTGTTTTCTGGGTTCTAGAGTAGTTTTTAAGGCTTACTATCTGAAAAAACACAGAATACATGCAGTTTAATGTTATCTACATTCCATGTGTTCTTCTGTTTGGTACTAAACAATTATTCTTATGTACACACCATGTACATTATATACATTTCATGTAGTCTCTTACCGTGTCATAGGTCGTGTGGGAAGATACACGAGTTGTGGAATGTATGGAGTGAACACATTGTGTATCATCCATACACGCCGTTTAGAGTTGACCTCGTGCTCATCCATGTCATGAAAAACACGGGTTGGTGTCACCAATTTCTTGTACACGTCGTGTCTGCCTTGAACACACCATGTAGTTTTAACCAGTTACCCGACCTTGTCACGGACGACACGGGATGATGTTATCCCTTCACTCACACATCATATCTATCAGGGACACTCCATATAGATTGATCTGTGGTCCAGAATGTGTCACTAACAATAATGGCCAGGTGAAGCTTGTCTAGTACATGCCATGTATACCTTGAACACGCCGTATAGTTTTATCTAAGGAGAGCCATGTGGTTTAACCGTGTTGAAGAAATCGGGTCATGGAAGAGGATTCAAGTACACACCGTGTGTTTTGAGAACACGATGTGTGTTGGTGGTGTTACATGACCAGTTTAGGCAAAAGTAAATTCCCATGTGAATGAATTTAGGGAACACACTATGTGTGTAGTGTACACGTCATGTAGTCATGTTTTGTAAAACATGAATGTTTTCTTCCACTTATTCTCTTCTTACACACTTGATTTTCAGTCCTTATTTTTATTATCTAAGTTATGTGCTTGACCTTGCAGTGTCATGCCATTGTGACATCCTCATGTTGTATGCCAGTTTCCAGGTGGTGATCAGACACTTGATATGGCTGATCAGGGACCACCTGCAGATCCTCCTATTGTGCCAGTCCTGGCACCAGCAGTTATACTCATTATTGGTGTTGATGCACAGTTCAAGTAAGGCTTCATATAGATGATTCAGACATTACAGGGAGCGCCCCCTCCTACCTCGTCGATGGCTGATTTGACGCGGGTCTTCCAGTAGCAGCATCCTCCCACTTTCTATGGGGAAGGAGGACCTGAGTCTACAGAGTCACGACTTGAATCCATGCGGGTGATCTTTGAGCATCTGGAGATGCCTACAGATTGGAAAGTCAAGATCACTACATAGATGATACGGGATTCAGCCATGATATGGTGGGATGTGATCTCATTGGATGGTCATCAGTAGGTTATGGCTTGGGAGGAGTTATAGATCATCTTCTATCATTATTTCTATCCGTAGAACCTATGAGCCGACCAAGCCCAGTAGTTTTTGAGGCTTGAGAAGGGTACCCTAACAGTTATGGAGTAATTATCTCGTTTCACCATGATTCAGCGCTTCACACCCTTCCTAGGAGGAGATGGGTTATTCCTGGAAAGGAAGTTCAAGGATGAACTCAGACCGGACATCCGCTCATAGGTGAATATCTTCATGTTGACTTCCATTACTTCTATCATCAACCAGGAACTGATCATAGAGAGGAATATGAGGGAATCCAGAGGTGTGATCCAGGGCAGCTCGACAACCAGAGTTAGTGCTTCGCGACCTGATAGCTGGAAGCACCATAGGGAGACTACACATGGAGATCTGAGTAGGTTGGATGCATCTTCTGGTAGCCAGGTGGTATGAAACTAATGTGGGAGAAACGAGAATTCGAGGCCATAGTTCCAGAGAGACATAGTGGAGTGTCAATATTTCTACTTTTTGGGACACCTTCATATTTTCTGGCATATCTTTTCACCAGTAGCTGGTGACAAGGGTTCATCCATGACTCCACATAGAGGAGCATCTTCGCCAGTTTCTCACAACACTAGGAACGAGAGTTCTTCCGGCCATTCAGGCTAAGGTGGAGATCGCAACCACGGTGGTTAGTAACCAGGCCACCAACGACAGTAGAGTGGATCAGATCAGAGTGGTCAGGCATTGTCAGGGGGTAGCAGAGATGGCCAGAAATTTGTAGTGGAGCAGACCTATCAGGAGCAGGATCACAACCCCACCACAGTTTGAGGTATGATCCCAGTTGCCTCAGTTTTATCTTCAACTCTTTTTGATATTGTTTCTATGCATAGATTTATATCTGTCAATGTTGTGGAGAGCCTTGGGCTCTATATCATTTCTTCTGCCACTGTTTTGACACTAGTCACTTTGTTGGGGACAAGAACATCTAGTGTACATAAGTGCAAGGATTCCCCTCTTGTGGTTGGTGGGTGTCACTTCCTTTGGTATCATTATATCCTGTAGATTACATGCTATGATTTCAATCTCGGAATGGACTTGATAGTTCTCTTCTAGGCATTTTTCAGCTTCTATTGCCACATGGTGAGTTTCGTATCACCAGAGGGTGTATATTTTATTTATAAGGGTGAGTGGGATTTCCAAGTGAGTAGAGAGGGTCTAGAACATCATGGGTTGGGAGATGTTACAGCCCAGATTGATAGTATTTATCTAGATGACCCAGGGACTTCACAGTTAGACTTTTCTCCAGTGGTGTATTGTTTCAGGGATGTCTTTCAAGAGGACTTCCTAGGATTTCCTCCATAGCGTGAGGTAGACTTTTATATTGGGATTGTGATTAGGGCAGCACTGGTGTCTATTCATCCTTATAGGATGGCTATACCAGAGTTTCAGGATCTCAACAAACAGTTGGAGGAGACGAAGGAAATGGTTTCATCCATCCTAGTAAATCTCCTTGGGGTTTTCTTGAACAGTTTTCAAAGAAGGTAGACGTTAACATTAGTCATTGTGTGGATTATCGGAAGCTAAACTAGTAGACGGTCAAGAACCGATATCCCTTGCCTAGGATTGATGATCTCTTTGATCAGCTTCGGGGAGCCCTGGTTTTCTCAAAGATTTACTTGAGGTCCTATTATCATCATATGTGTGTTAGGCCATCAGATATACCTCTTAATGCCTTTATGAGAATGTATGGTCTATACGAGTACTTGGTTATGTCATTCGGTCCCACGAACACGAATGCAGTTTCCATTGAACTGATGAACCGAGTGTTCCATCCATAATTGGATTCCTTCTTGGTGGTGTTTTTGGACTATATATTGGTGTAATCTCACACTCAACATGACCATGCTACCCATATTGAAATCATTTTTAGTATATTGAGAGAGCATCAATTATATGATATGTTGTCAAAGTGCCACTTTTGGATGGATCAGATTCACATCTTGGGACACGTTATCTCTGATACATGAGTATCAGTAGACCCAAATAAAGTGAGAGTTATAGTTTCATGGGAGAAGCCGATTAATGTATTTGAGGTGCTGATTTTTCTAGGGTAGGCTGGATACTACAGATGTTTCGTATAGATCATTTCACACTTAGCAGAACCACTGAAAGGTCTGACAAAAAAGGGGACATAGTTCTTATGATCAGATTCTTGTGAGTCAGCCTTTCAGGAGCTGAATGATAGGTTGACATCAGCACTGATACTATTCTTGATGAAGCCAGAAAAGAGCTATACAGTTTACTACAATGTGTCAGGTATCGGGTTGGGAGCTGTGCTTATACAGGGTGATTGAGTCTTTGTATAGGAGTCACGGCGATTGAGTCCAAATGAAAGGAATTATCTGACGCACGATCTGGAGTTGGAAGCTATTTTTCGTTCCCTACGTTGTTGGAGACATTATCTTCTAGGAGATCATATTGGGGTTTTCACCAAACAAAAAAGTCTCAAGTACACCTTCACTCAGCGTGATCTAAATTTGAGATAGCGCAAGTGGGTTGAGTGCCTACATTCCTTTGATTTTGAGCTTTCTTATATGCCTGGGAAAGGCAACGCAATGGATGATGTGTTGAGCATAAGGACTTAGATACTAGAAGTTCATAATGCCAGTAGTGAGTGGTAGCTTATGGATCTTTTCTCTGAGAGTTATTTGGAGGTTCACGATCGACAGGGGAATACATTTCTATCATATATAGTTGTTACCACTTCACTTCTTCATTAGGTACGAATGAGGTAGCTATCAGATGATGAAGGCCTAGTCCTATGGGAAAGTGTGTTAGGAGAGGACCCTATTGGTGGCCAGGTATGAAGAGGGACATTGCTGGTTTTGGTAGTTCATCCTGGAATCCCCAAGATGTATCATGATCTAGACTGTTAGTATTGGTGGCCAAGTATGAAGAGGAACATTTCTGGTTTCGCCATGAGGTGTTTAACTTGTCAGCAGGTGAAGGCGGAACATCAGCGAGTAGCATGGCCTTGTCTACGGTTACCCATTTCCAAGTGGAAGTGGAATGTCATCGCAATGGACATCGTGACCGGTTTTCCGAGGTCACCACGATGGAATGATGCAGTATGGGTCGTCATTAACAGGCTCACGATCGTTTCTAACTTATTACTGATCAAATAGACCATCAGTGTTGATGAGATGGGCCAGTTGTACATTTGTGAAATTTTATGTCTGTATGGATTTCCACACTCTATTGTTTCAGACAGGGATGCATGTTTTTCTCCTTGGTTCTTACATGGGCTTCAGAATATTTTCGGTACATAGGTACTTTTGAGTACATCTTACCATCCCCAGACATATGGCTAGTATGAGTGTACAATTTAGGTACTTTAGAATATGCTCCGAGCATGAATTCTATATTTTCGAGGATCTTGGTAGAAACATATAACTCTTATGGAGTTCTCCTAAAACAATAGTTTTCAAACAACTATTCAGAAGACACCTTATGAGGATTTGTATGGTAGGACATGTCAATAACCATTATGTTGGCTGGAGTCAGGAGAGGCAGCTTATCTGGGACCTCATCATGGTCAGGAGTCCTCAGAGCAGATAGAGTTGATTCGGAAGAGGATGGCTACGACATAGTCTCGAAAGAATACTTATGTTGATCAGTGCAGACAACCTCTAGAGTTCGAGGTTAGGGATCAGGTTTTCCTGCGTTTCGTACTGAGGTTGGGACACAAGAGGATTCAGAGATAGGTTATGTATTCAACGAGGTACGTCAAGATTTTTGAGTAGTTGGAGAGAGTAGGTCTGGTTGCCTATTGGTTGAAGTTGCCTTAGAGGTACCGAGCTATGCACGATTTCATCCACGTTTCTCAGATCCGAAATTGCTTTTCAGATTCATCTCATGGTTTTCAACCTGGGGAGGTTGAGCTTGAGGTGGATGCGTCATTTGAAGAACATGATATTCATATTGTGGATCATAGTACAAAGTTTATCCTTCACCGGTCTATTCTTCTAGTACGAGTGTTATGGTAGCACGGGTGAGTGCGGGACGAGACTTGGGAGAGGGAGGCCGATGTATGAGCGCAGTGGCTAGAACTGTTTGGGGTTTCTTCTTCTATGCCACGCTAGGGAAATTCATGGACAATGTTCTTTAAGGTGGGATGTTTTTAAGAACCCGGACCTCCATTTCAAGACTGTATTTACTTTTTGTAGAATTTTTGAGAAAAGAGGTGTTTTTGAAATTTTTGAAGTACACACCATATACTTTATGAGTACACATTGTGTACTTTGTTACCACAAGAGGTCGTGTGATGGCTGTGTCATGGCCACACACATGGTTGTGTGGGGTGACTTGGAAACAGCCTAAAGCGGAGTACAGAAAGTGCAAGTATATTCGGTGTAATCCAAAATTATATGCCCTGTATTTTGTTTTTTTTTCACTAAACAGATCTGGGTCGCGTCTAATGGACAGGGTTGTCTTTTTCTTCGGCCGATACATCCCGAAGCACCTGTACGGTGCCGAGACTTCCCTAATACCCCAATAGCACATCCATTCTCCGAATAGACCACTGTTGATTATGTTGGAATCATAGCATTAAGCTATTCCTTCTTCTGGAGCATCTCTTTCAAATTCTTCCTCTTTTCAAAGATATTGTGGGATGAATGCTTTATGTGTTTTCGTAGATCTATGAAGTTCTAAGGAGATTCAAGTTCCAAGGTTATATTATATTGATCTCCTATCCCCGTGGTAGGTGGTTTGTGCCTTTCTATAGAATGTCTTTGAGTATTATGTGAAATTTTCACCAATACCCTCGAACGGGGTATTGTGTGTTTACCGTTTTAGTTCTATTGTTTTCCTGCATTCCTTGTATGTATGAGTAGTGGTTACTGCTTTTGAATATGGTAATTTTTTGTGCTTTGGATGTATTTCCCATGCATGTTTTTCTTGTATTTGACCTTTGGGTTTAGTTTTCCTATGAGGCTGCTGTTTTATTTCCCATGCCTAGTATTGTTGGATGGAGTGAATTTTGTTCTAACATGCTGTTATGTTATAGAATTCTAGCCAAGTAGTTCGTTAGGATTACATTTTCCTTTACTCGATGCTATTCTTGCTTGAATGACACATGGCTGTGAGAACCTGGTGTATAGACCATAAGGAGAATTGACATTGTGGGCTTCTCCATTGTGTCTTTATAATTATACGATGTGAGAATATAAGGGGAATTGTAGTTGAGTGTGTCCCTAGAGTGTCTGTAGTTACTTAGCGTGGGCCACAGGGGGAATTGACATTGGGTTCTTCCCAAAAGAACATTAAGTATGATATGAGACTATAGGGATAATTGACGTTGAGTGCTTCCCTAGAGAGTCTATAATTTAGCTAAACTAGAGGGATGCGCCTTTGTGTGCTGCCCAAAGGGTTGTACTTGATAGGTAGAACCAGAGGGGATAGGTTATGGGTACATCCCAAAGGGTTACCTGTTGTGTTATATATTCTGTTGTTGCATGTTGTGTGGTGTTTTGAATACTAAGACTATGTAATGTTTACTGCTTAGTGCTTCATTGTTCCTACTTTTAGTACATTAACCTGTCGTATACTCATTGATTGTTTGGCACAGATCTTCGGATGATTTCCTATTGGGATTTAGTCTCACACCCTGTTTGGGAAATGATTTTGGGCCTAAAAATATTATATTGTTGTAGGTATTGAAAAGGGAAAGCGCCCTTCACCTTCAGGTACATGATTGCATTGGAGCAGGAGATCATGGGACCAAGCCGAGGCTCGTGATGCTGAGGAGTTTCTCATATGTTTTTCATTTGCACTATGTTTTAGTACTGTATTCAGCATTGTGGCTTGATTGGATGCCTTCGTATACATATTTGTATCATGCATCATTTATATATATTTTCCTCCAGTTGTTTCACTATCAGTCTTCCACAGTTTACTGTTTTTGGATATTTACTGCTTCTCCTATTGTGTGTTGTTTACTTCCACTTTTTATTCTTCCAATGAGGGAATAGTTTCCCCATCATCACACCCCAGGCTCTTGCTGCTTCTCGAAAACCTCTAGCATTCTTGGAAATGCGCTTGAGGCCATGTGACCAACTGGGTATGGGGTGCCTCTATGTGGATTCTAGAATTGGGATGTTACAATTTTAGTATAGATAATGACCCATAATATTTTTATATACAAATCATTATTTTTTAAAAAATTTATATTTTCCCAAGATAAATGATGGTATAAATATTATAGATTAAATGGAAGAATAGATGAATATAGGAGTAGATTCTAGAGATGGATTTTGATTTTTTGGTTCAATCGACAGAGTGGTTCACATTGGATTCCTAGAGGTCCTTCATGAGGAATAAAATTATTTACTAGATAAGAATATGAAGACATTTGATTTTAAAAGTTCATTACATGTTCATTTCATCATTTAATATTATTTTCATGATATATGAATTACTTTCAATGAGTTGTGGGGGTCATGGATTATTTCAAACTATTTTGGAATTTATTTAAGGTGTTAAGTGTACAATAATTATTTTTATATACAATAAAAATTATCATGGAAATTTTAAAATAAGTGGTAGTGATTCCGAGGGTAAAATGTTGTTAATGAAAAAAAATTCAAAAACAATGTGGGTTCAGGTGGAAAACCTAGGGACACGATATAGGGCTGAATAACATAGATTGATAATTGTAAAATAAAAAATGTGACTAAAACATGTGACATTTCTGGAATCCTATAAAGGGAACACATTAACCTCATAGTTTTTTTTCTAAACCATACTAACATGAAATTATTGATTTGAATTCCCCTTCAATGCCATTTAGATTAAGTTCTTGGAAGTTATTGTTTTTATATAATTAATTCCCAATTTCTATGACTCTGATGTCATTCAACAGTTAATTCCACCCTCTAATGAGAATCTTACCATAAATTCATGTTGGTTTACTAATCTATAATTTGGGTTATTATTCAAAACCTACCATTATTTTGGAATCATTCATGATGAACCACTTTTCTCTTAAGTTGATTAATTTTTACAGGATTCCAATATCAAGTCTATGAATTAGAATGAAAAATAAGGATATATTACACAATAACAAAAAGATATATTTTTGTTTTTATTTCTCCACAACATCCCAATTGACTGATGTAAAATTCATCTAAAAGGTGGTAATTTCTTGGAATGTTTATGTAGAGTGATCATATTGAGGGACTGTTCTCCTGGATTATCATATATAATCATTTTTAAAATTATTTATTTTTTATGGATTAATGTTAATTTCTTATGAAATAAGTTATCTTTTAAAATTAAAGAGTAACTGATGGTATATTCATCAATATACAATATATTCAGTTAATATTCCTTCTCTTATTTTATATTCATCTAAAATATTCTTTTGAAGGTCTTTCTGGTGTAATTGATTATTGGAACACTCTTATTGACCCATAATCTCTTTAAAAATACTTTCTGATTATAATTATTGATTAAATAGAAACTCAATATAAAAATACATCATGTGAAATCTAATTCAATATGGTTGTTTTTCGCGGATGAAGCATTAATAATTGATGATACTTGGAGTTCTTCATGAACAACTAGTATGTAGGATATTAGATACTGTAACTCACTGAGTTTCATGTAACCATTTTATTTATTATATTTATTATGTTTTTATTCTTATTGGGTGATGTTTGGGAATGTTAGGAAGACATTTGTAAATCTTTTCTGGATTTTTGAAGGTTCATAGTTTGATCGTGGTTAGTAAAAATTTCACAACATGTTCAAGAAACCTTGAAGTGGATGACCTTGGGATTTGGGTTAGAGAATAGTAAGATGAAAATTTTTTCCAAAACAATCAGCCACCATGTAATAAGGAAGAAATTTGAATAGATGGAAAAATAAAGTTGGCATAGAGTTTCACTAATTGTGTAAACAAACTATGAGAAAGTTGTTTAGAGGTTATGGCCAACACACATTTGAGAGAAAGTTTTCCTAATAGTGAAACCCGACAATGCATGAATATTTTACTGATCCTAAAAAGTGGATCTATGTTTTGATTACACATAAACCACATGTTTTCCCCATTTCAAAAAAATATCGATTTTCCTCATCCTATTTATTGTGGAGATTTCCCCTTCAATCTGAGAGAGATTTATTGGGAAATCAGGGTGCATTGAAGGCTGAATTCCTTGGCAATAATCTATTAATGGTGTTTTTAATTAGAATATATATTCATAACTCTCTTATATTATTATTTATAATCCTAAATGGATTGATATAAGATATTTTTTTCAAATCATTCTAAGATTTGTTTGTGTTGATGTGAGGTAATGATACATAATGTGAGATATTTTTTATTTTTACTGATTTTGTCAATGAATTTTCCGCTCTTCATTTCCCCAACAATTTCTATGGTAGATATATTGATTCATTCCGATTCAAATACATACATGAGGTCATTGTTTAAAATTAATTAAATGCAACATATTTATATTGAATTTGTTGTGTAAGTATTGTTATAATCATTCATTGTGATCATTAGTGAAATTAAAAAAATTAGTATTGGGAAAAGTGAATTGATTCATTATTTTGAAATGATGTTTTTAAATATTATGTTTTTTGGATTCCTCGAATAGTTATTGTTGGAATATTGTGATTAAAAAGGTGGTTTTATTGAAAATTCATAAGATGGTAGGTTTTAAACGGTTTTGGAAATGCACGGGATGGTATGAGTTAATGGTATTGATGTTACACTAAATATGGAGTGTATATCATTAGTATGAAAAGGTCCTGACACTTGATAAGTTGTCTATAAAATTATGGTAAAAGGTTATTCAAAAAATAGTTATGACATGGTGGATGGATGAGAATCCTATCATAAATATATTACTTCCAATGAAACATAAATGTGTTGGTGGGTGTATGAATCAGAGATTAGGAATGACAAATCATTTATGATATTGTTTGGTTTCATTCCTTTGTAATTGGATTTTTGTTGAATTTTTTTTAATTTTTATATAAACTATTTTGAATTATTTTATATGAACTATATAATAAAATATAATAACATGTTATATCCCAGTAGAATGAGTTGGGATGTTATTTTCGGAAAACCTATTGGGTTTTATTTCACACCCCCTTCATTATTAATTTGGTATGTTTGAAAATATTTTGTCTCAATACACATTTAATGTAATTAAATACAATTTTTTAGTGGTTATTCATGACACATGGGTAAGTATTGTGGAGCTTGATATTGGACCATGCTTGGAGTTATTGTTTTGATATATTTTTAAAACAAGATATTTCTTGTTTAGTTTTCTACATAGGTACACTATTGTTGGTTAAGGTGTATTTTGATAATGTATTTATATTTTAGTACCATTAGTTGTAATAAATTTTAATCACAAATTATTTAGAATATTTTGTTATGCATTATTAATTTTAGGGGAAAAATAATCCGCCTATTTTCAAGAATCCATTAGCATTCATTTCCAACCATTTACATAATGAAAATATAACCTCTGTCATATCATCAACTCCACCTATACTCAATCCAATGAGGAGGGGTGGGTTGTTACATCTATTATCCAATTTCATGGAACATTATTTACAAATTATAACATTTTTGACCTGTAGATCTATCATTTTTGTAAAATGGTATTGGATTGTTGGTCTTGGTGTAGGATAATCATTCTTCTATTATCTAGTAGTTGAGATAGAATGAGGGTGTATAACTAACATAACATAAATTTTAGAGTCTAAAATTATATATCTAAGCTATTCATGATGAACACAATTTTACATATAATTTGGGAATATATTTGTTTTTTAGAAACTTATATGAGTTTAAATTTAATATTCATTGGTTCATAAATGAGAAGAGAATAAAATATGTATTTATATATACATCCCAATAATAGATTATATTTAATTTGGAATAATGATAAATCATTCATTGAAAAAATGGAGTGTTTTTAAAAGTATTGAATATCGTTATCAAATTTGAGAATTTCAAAATGGAATGATTGTGGTATTATGAAAGATAATTGATTTTAAAATGAATTTTTTAATTGAAAAAATGGGATGAATAAAAGAATGGAATTTAATAATTACTTAGTTTCATAGTTTGAATATGGTAAATATGAATTTTTATGAATTTAATTTATATAGAGTGATACTTATAGTTTTATTTTTTGTAGAAAATGGCACCGAATTTGAATTTTATAAACCAACCATAATTGTATTATGAGAATATGGTTGCACTTGATCCATTGTTGAACCATCATATTGTTTAATTTATTTTCTATGATTTTAATATTGTAGATATAGAGAACTGATGTTATAAACACATGAATTTAGACCATTCCATTCAGTTCCAACAGAATTATCCACCAATATTTCGAGGTGACACAATACCAGATAATGTAGATGTGTTGGTTAATAGGTTGAATCAAATATAGGATTTCTTGGAGACATCGACAGAGATTAAATTCATGTTGTAAACATATATCATGGGAAATTGTACACACCGATGGTGGGACATAGTAGATAATGATAAATTATATAAGGATATCACATGTGATATGTCTGAAAAAAATTCAAAAAAAATAAATCTATACTCATAAGTTTAGAATTGATTGACTGATATTCATTTTCATCATGAATAAAGGAAATCTACCAGTGATATAGTATAGAATAAAATAATGCATTTAGTCCACTATTGACAAAAGATTGTTCTAGTGAATTTTTGAAGGAACACATTTTATAATAGGTAATAAGGAATGATATTCTTTTAAATATTATAATTCTATGTAAAAGAGATTATATAGAGACGGTCAATAGAGTGATAGTTAGAGATAGAAACATTTCACAATAAATAGGTGGAGGATACATGTTGAATCCATTGGAAATAGGGGGAACCATAATGTTTAGAATAAGAAGGTGAAGGACACATATTTTCAAGCTAGTGGTATGAGTTGAAATTATATTTCTATATAAGTGAATATTACTCAACTAACCAAGTTTAAAGATAATTTTTTTGTTGTGGTTATTTCGATCACATGAAGAGATATTGTACAACACTACCTATTGAATTCCAAAACCTCAGCTATATTTGGCTACTTCAGTGCTATTGTCATAGTTCTCTAGGGTCGGAACTTTAGGATACGTCTTATGTGTCGAATACATCATATGCTTCCATTAGAAAAGTTTAGAAAAATAATTATCTTCGGCAATTTTGATCTATCCATGGTGATTATAGGTATTGGATGAATCTGATGAAAGGGAAATCACAGCAGGGAAGTGATGAAAAATTCACATCAACAATGTAGATATAAGTATATATGAAAGTGATTGTGAATGATCAATCTGGATCATTGATTCTAATAGATACAATTTTTCCTTTTTAATTCTACCTATAAGATATTTTTTACAAGGATTCATCCCATTCATTTACTAGTTCTCATGATATTAACCTCCAATGGCCCGAAGGCCTTCATTTTTAATTTATTTTTTATAATCCACCTTTCAAGGGGTGAGGTGGAACCCTTACATGACCCGTAGGTGTATGTATTACATGGACTATAGGCCTTAGAGGAATTCATTTCCCGTAGTTTTCAAACATTACATACAACCCAGACTAACTACTTGGAACTACTCCTCCCCAGCATCATCATTGTGAAATCATATCTACCACTTCGAATGGCTATTCACCTAAACTTTCTCGTGCATGAACAGGCTTGTCCCGATGGAAGGTGTCATACTCTTTTATTCATGCAATCCGTTAAATTATATTATGGTGAAAGCTCCTTGCTCCTCCTCCTTCTGATGCTTGTTCCTTTGTAGATTTTCTGGTTTGCATCTGCACTTGAGGTTGCCCGAAGGCCTTGAGGTGGCCCGAAGGCCTTACTGACCCAAAGGCCTAGGTGGCCCGAAGGCCTTAAAGGACACGGGGAACAAATCGATGACCAGAAGGCCCAAACAGGGGCATATTCCTGGCTACTATAGTTACAAAGAGTTCATGTTACGTTCTTGTGCTTTTTATTTCTGGGTTTTCATGATGACTTCAACTTTGAGATATCAAACTCCACTTGGTCCAAGAGAGTATCAACCCATTTTTTGTAGAGAATGTTATATAATTGATGATGAAGATAAAATGATGTGGGATATTTATTTTCATAATTTGATTATTTTTTAATTGATCATGGGATTGGATTGGTTGACAATGTTCGAGGCTCACATCAACTATTATAACCAAATAGTTAGTTTTACAACTGAATATGGAGTTAAGAATATCATTAATGGAGACCAGAATATAATTGAGGGTGAAATATAATAACTTCCACCAATAGTTTGAATGATATCACACCATTTGGTTTCATAGGACTTTGGAATCTATGGAATTCATTGATAATAATAGTTTTCCAATGGTAATTTATAAATTTGTTGGTGTTTTTTTTTTTTTCTAATTTTCCACACACAAGAGAGGAATATAATTCTTCTAATATCATTGTAAGAACCAATACAGTCTCCCTTCCGTTTTAATATACCGTACCTACATAAAAAAGGTAATTGAATGGGATGTTGAATTAGATAGAATGAAAGGGGTTCATTCAGCCTAGAACATCATTTTGGGCAGTGCGTATCTTTTTTTATCAAAAATTCGAGTGTACTTTTATGTTTATTTTGGATTATTAGAACCATAACTAACATAATAAAAAGAATCAATATCTAATTAAATAAATTTTGGAACGGTTTTATCAATTTACGAGGAGAATTTTTGTTCTTTGAAATTCGATTTCACATAAGATATTTCTAATTTCAGGTATAGAAAGAGGTTATTCCAATGAAATATTTCAGAATTAGATATGGCCATTATGATAAAGAGGTTATATATTTTGGTATTACTAATAAACCATACATCTTTATAGAATTGATTAATCAGACAATTCTGAGATATCTAGATTTCTTTTTTGGTGTGTTTTTGGATGACATATTGTTTTATTTAGGGAAAATTGTTGAACATGGGAAACACTTGGCGGAAATGACTGGAAACCTAAGAGATCAGTGTCTATGTGTAAAATTATTTATGTATGATTTTTTTGGATATAATAAGTATCTTACCATGGATATGTAATCTCTGAAGTATGTGTTTATATGTATATTGAAAAGATAGAAGTTGTTATATCTTAAAATCTGCAAAAGAATGTCTTCAATATACATGGTTTCATTAGCATAACAGGTTTTTACACATGCTTTATTCATGTCTTATCATTACTGACATCACCTATGTCAAATTTATTAAGGAATATTGTTCAATTCTAATATAATTATTAATGATAGATATCTTTTCTGGAGATAAACATGTTCTGTACATCAGCTAATATATTGATATTGTTGGAGTTAAAAAAATAGTACATGGTGTATTGGGATAATTCAAGATAATGGATGGGATATGTTCCTATTTATCTATATTGGGTTTTTGTTTATGGATCATGAAATTTATGGTCTCTTTAAAAAACATCCCAACACATGATTGGGAGTTATCTTCCATTGTGCTTGATTTGTAATCATGGAATCATTATCTCATTGGTGAGAAATTCATAGTGTTATAGATCATAATAGTGGGAAACATATTTTTTACAATGAGATTTGAACCCGACACAAATGTGATGGATGGATTATCCCAAAATTTTTTACATTGAGTTGATATATATCGTGGGTAATGGTAATTCAGAGGAATAATTATTAAGATGAATGTCATATGATTTTTAAAGTCTCAGAATTTCCATGTAATTTTTTTAATATAGGGGAACTTAATGAGACCACAAAAATTGACGGCGCATGATTCCGAGTCCCGGAGTGCCCGGAATTAATTTATGAACTTTTTTTCAGGTACATTCAATAAATGTGCGAGCGAGAATTTTTAACTTTTGAACCAATACTGGGAATTGAAATTTGAGGGAACTATTGAACTCACAGTGCTGATATTATCTTAAAAATACTTTCACCTTGATGACAGTTGGTCAAGGGTGAATGTTAATTGGGGGGTTTTTGTTGAAATAATAAAATAAAATAATCACAAATTTTATTTTATTTTTTGTAACCACCCATGTGGGTTTTTCACAGGTGGGGACCACCTGAACTCAAACCTCCCATGAGCGGTTATGGAGATAGGGACCACTGAGCCTAACCTCCCATGAGAGGTTATAGTGGTGCGGACCACCCGATGATTGAAACCTCTTGAACTCCCTATTAAATTGGGAGAAACCTCTTGAGTTCCCCACTTAATTATGCCAACTCTCCCCATAATTTATTATGCCACAAATCAATTAATTAATTAAAACATTTTGAAATTGTGCAAACAGAATTTAATAAAAAAACTTAAATTATGAAGTTGGGAAAATTTTCTTTTTGGTAGAATTAGGGAAAAGGGTTGGAAAAGAGGAGATATTTGGAGAATTGAGGGAATTCTCTCCATCGATGAAAGATGATGCATGACTTCGACTTTCTTTCATGAGAAATCCTCCAGTGTGGGACCTCTTCAATCGGTGATCGTCTTTCCCTCCACAATGATGTCGTATCCCCCCTCGTGATATCCATCAATGAAAAATCCATGGTAGAGGTTTAATATGTGTATGATTATATTCCAATGTTCTTCCAGTTTTAAAAGAAGCAATGCAGAAGATTTCTATTGTGGGTTGGGAACAATCATTATGGGAGGATAGAATTTTATGGTCAATGTTCATGTTCTTGATGTGTCACTTGCTACCACTCTAACGCAGAGGGAGTGGGCCAAAGAAACATGGACGACCCCACTGACGTTCTTATGGAATGGTGTACCCTTCGCGAAGGAAGAAGAAAACTTTGGTTAAGGCAACCAGAGCAGGATTTTGGGCACCGAGGAGGCACGAGAACGGCGGCTGGCAACACCGTCGACCGTAAAGAAGGCGATGACTCGTTGACAATTCCTTGCAGCTGAACCGCCGCCCCATGGCCAGGATTCCGCTCTGTTGCCGAACTTCCTTGTGGCTGAGCCACGGTCCCTAGCCGAACCTTGCCACCTAGCAGCACCGTCGCGACCTTTCGAGCCGATGTGTGGCGCTTCAGCGTGGCATTTCGCCTGGGCCACCCCGCGGCACCGAGTTGCTCCATCCAAGCTTCTCCATGGCTGATCCACACTGGTTGTGCCGCCCTGCGGCCCTAGGCCACTCCTGTGGAGCCACCCCACGACCTCCACACTCCTATCCATGCCACCTAGGCCTTGTCACCCTGTGGCCTCCCGCCATCCGCGACCGAAACCGTGCGACCCCTCGTGGCCTGCCAGAATGCCAAGCGGGTCGGGCCGCCCAACAAAGTCCATGACAAAACAAGCAGGCTAAGCTGAACCCAATGGGTCGGGCCGCACTTAGGGATGGGTTGGTCAAACCTGGTCAAACCGGTGTTGGGCCACCAACGACCCATCTAGTTTCTGTTGTCCACAACATTGGCATTGAACGTCCATTTGACGAACTATTAGCAGCGCTAAAAGTCATTGAGCAAGATGGTATATTTGAGTATACCCCACTAGAGTTTTGGATTAGGATGGGGAACAAATAGGTTGGATCGAGCACTAATCCAATCGGTCCCCCAGACTAAAAGGCTAATAACTCACAGATCTGGAGTCTGATTGAAGTGTCGTCTGTTGTGTTGAAACCCTAATGACGTGGTATACCATTGAGGTACATTCTTTTGGGACTTTGTGGTATTTGTAGTATCGACCCGGAGCTTTTGGTGTGGATTTTCCCGGAGATGAGCGATCATATTTCGGTAACCCGGTAGTTGGATGAGACTTGACGACTACTGACCTTTTCGACTCGGAGTGACTTGAAATGCCCAATGGGGAGTGTCACTGTGTGACATGGGAGACCCAAAGTGGGGAGCACCTCTGTGTGATGAAGCAGACCCATGTTACTCGATGTGAGGGGTACCTCAGCACGCCATAGTGGGGTGCACCTCTATTTGATGCGACAGACCCACAGTACTCGACATGAGAGTATCTCACCAAGTCACGAGGGGGAGAACCTCTGTTTGATGTGGAAGACCTGCGGTGGGGAGTGCCTCTGTGTGACGTGGAAGACCCATGGAACTTGATAGGAGGAGTACCTTAGATGTCCAAGATTAGTGGGATGTGCCTCTGTGTGACGCGGTAGGCCCACTACACTCGATAGAGGAGGGGTTCTCTAGCTGCCGAGTTGTTCGAAGATGTGACTGGATATGTTTCTTTTTACTACCCCTAGAAAGATCCTAGTGTTTTTTGAGTCATTATCTTTGTTTTTGCCTCGTATTTGAGATGTATTACTTGACAACATAGGTATATGTAGGGGAATATACCAATGTAGGGTTATTTGTTGATTTCATATTTTGTGGTTTATCCTTGGTGGATTTGTGAGACCTTGAGGGTATTGGGATCCCTATTTAGTATCATTATACCCAACCCTGCATGGGATATTCCTTCACATTGTTGTGTTCTATACAGACAACATATTGTGCATACTGAGGTTGAGAGTACTAGGACAGGACGGTACCCGAAGGTGGACCATATGGCGTGTTGGTATGCAGAGGAAACATGTGGACGTGGATTGATGAGGATGTGATCTGTACCTACCATTCATGTAGGAACATTTGAGGATGATCCATTAGTTTTCTATTCACTTTATTCAGTTGTTTTGTATTTTAGTTGTACTTGTACCGTTACTGTTGGCCTTGTATTCTGGCCCCTTTACATTCAGCACACTTTTGGTTATACAGTTTTCTTATGTTCGTATCTTATTGTGTTCTTGGTTATGTGAGGATATATGTTATAAAGGCAATGCCTTCCCAGTTTTAGAGAAAATACCTTTCGGTGCGAGTCGCCAGCCCCAGGCCTATGGATGGCGGGCATGGGGTAGTAACGGCACAGGCCCTGGGGGACGAGTCATGACAAATTTGTATCAGAGGATTTGGTTCTATAGAAGAACTGGGTGTATGATATTTTCTATGAAGAAATATTTTTAAGGGTTATGAGTGCAGTTTTAAGTTCAGGGTGTCTAGATTTGGTGTGGAGGTAGAGGTATTCATACACTAGGACCCTGACTTCTAATTTCTGACTCTGTGCACGAAAACACTGATTGTGTGTCTGTTTCCAAGATCTTAGTTTGTTATATCTTTGAGTTATATCACTAGGTATAACTTATTAATCATCGTTCACATATTTCTTTTTTGTATGCCTCCATTAAAATAGCCAGCATGGGTTCCGAGATTTGTACGCACTGATAGCCCACCGAGTGACGAGGCCTCGGTGCAGGGCCCTTTTCCAGTAGAGGCACCAATGGAGGCACCAGCGGTACCATTACCCATTGGTCCACCGATGCCAACATCCCCAGTAGTAGAGAGTGCATGCCACTTGAGATCATTGCATGAGTTCCAGCAAGAGAGGGCACCCATGTTTAGGGGAGAGAAAGAACAATAGGCCACTGAGGATTGGAAGGAGGCTATGGTGAGAGTCTTCCGACTCGTGGGGACAGCAGTCGATCTCATGGCGATCCTTACCGCCAATCTTCTACAGGCAGCAGGGGGCAGATTGTGGATCTTTATGCTCTAGGTTCATGACTAGGTGAAGCTTCTCTGGGAATACTTCGAGAGCCATTTTCTGGTAGAGTTTTTCCTAGTGACTCTTTGCACAGTGCACATATAAGAGCTTTTTCATCTGCAGTAGGGCAGTATGACTGTATCTCATTACTCAGCGAGGTTCAATGACCTCTCACGCTACTCCACATATATGGTACAAGACCCATTCTATAGGGCCCAGACCATTGAGTAGGGGCTCTGGTGGGAGATCATGCCATCGATGATCTCACCCAGCATCCCGAATCATTCAGAGGTGTTAGAGAGAGCCCTCTTAGTGTAGTGTTTCCTTGCTATGCCTCACCGACAGCGAGAACCACCACCAGTCGTCGCGTTGTGGATTCTTCTATATCTAGAAGCAGACATACATTATAGAGGTCCAATAGGACAAGACCTATAGGTGTATGTATGCATGACTCAAGACCGGTTGTGCGGGGAACCTGAGGTGGAACTAGTCAGGCAAGGATCATGCAGTGATACTAATGCATCGGGCATGGTCACATGGCTCGTAACTATCTGCCCCATCATATGGACGATCAAAAGAACATCGAGGGACCTCCCATGCAGAGAAAGAGGTTCAATCAATGTGGACTGTAGGGAATAGGTGGACATGGTAGAGAAGCTGGTCGTGTAGCCAGTAGTGCGTGAAGATTCGAGATGTTACCACCACCACCACTAGGTGGTCCACCTCGACCATAGGGAGGAGATGGACATGAGAGATATCTGCTCCATCTAGCTGAGGCATATGATCATGGCACTCCAGAGATGATATGAGGTACAATAAGTGTCTACTCCACCTTAGTTTTAGTGCTTATAGACACATGTTCCAGTCATTATTTTATTTCCACTACCCCCGTTCGGAGCTCAGAGATTCTGACGGAGTTGTTGGCTCAATCCTAACTACTAGAGACACTAATGGGAGTAGATTCAATGATTAGAAACCGGTGCCGGTAGTGTGAGATTATTCTAGGAGCATAGAACATCGGCTTGGATCTCCTAGTAGCTACATTGGGGCCTTACAATGTCATCTTGGGTGTGAACTAGTTATCTAAAGTCCATGCTCATATAGACTGTATTAGTCACAAATTGTGGTGTGTCCTCAATGATGAGACTGAGTTTACTTTCACTAGGAGAAGGGATCCTTTGCAGCGTAGGATGAAATTAACCAGAGAATAGTGCAGTCGATAACTCATCAGTTGGCTAGCATTACCCTTGGAGCTGTTGATGTGGAGAGTATGAGCTATCCTATAATGCTGGACCAGTATGTGGATGTTTTCCCTGATGATATTTTAGGTCTACCTCCTCACAATGAGGTCGATTTTTACATTGACTTGTACCCCGATATGACACTGATATATACATCATCATATCAGATGTCTCCTGTAGAGATTCATGATATGTGCGTACAGATGGATGACTTATAGGGGAAAAGGATCATTTGGCCCAGTGTTTCTCCTTGGGAATCCCCGATTTAGTTCTCCAAGAAGGAAGATGGGAGATTGAGGCTCTGTGTTGACTATTGGTTCCAAAACTAGGTGACTGTGAAGAATAAGTATCCACACCCGAGGATTGATGTCCTTGTTGATCAGCTAACAGGAGCTTTTTGGTTCTTGAAGATGGACCTCAGATTAGGATATCACTAGCTAAGAGTGCGAAATAAGGATGTGGAGAAGACAAACATCAGATGTCTGTATGGACATTACGTGTTCTTGGTTATTCCATTTGTTGTGACCAATACTCCAGCATTGTTCATGGGACTCATGAATAGGATCATTCAGCCATACCTTATTCGCTTTGTATGAGTCTTCATCGTTGAAATTCTGATCTACTCAGCTACTGAGGAGGAGCATTCCTATCATTTGCAGGTAGTACTAGATACACTCTGAGAGCACTAGCTTTATTGTAAGATCTTAATGTGCGAGTTTTTGGATCCTAGAGGTTCACTTTCTAGGCCATGGCATATTAGAGGCTCGAGATGTAGTGGATCTAGTGATGATTGAATATGTACTTTCATGGGAGCCACCTAACAGTGTGATGGAGGTACAGAGTTTCCAGGGATTTTTTGGATTTTACCAGAGGTTTCTGGCCGACAACTCCAGAGCTGCAGAACCACTATCAGTGGTGATGAAGAAGGGGATACCCTTCGTTTGGTAGGTGAAATGCCAACAGAGTTTTCAGGAGCTGAGGAGAGGCTGACTAGTGCCCCCATCTTGAGGCTTCTAGAGGAGGGTGTAGGGTACATAGTTTATTACAACACATCTGGGGCCAGATTCAGATGTGTCCTTATGCAGGAGCAAGAATTGATTGGTAATGGTCCTTGACAGCTGAGACACCAAGAGCCGAACTATGCTAGTTAGGACCTGGTGTTAGTAGCAGTCGTCTTCTCCATGATGATGATGTTACACTATCTGATGGGTAATCGCTTCACAGTGTACAATGATAACAAGAGTCACATGTATATCTTCTCTTAGAAGTACCTGAACCCAAGACATCGATGTTGGCTTGAGTTCCCCCAGGACTATGAATTCGAGATAGTCTGTACTCCTATGAAGGGGAACATTATTGCAGATGCACTCATCAGGAGATCTGGGATAAAGTTTCTAGGTGAGGGGATGAAGAAGATGGATACTTTGCAGATATCCTTTATGGATAGAGATGGATCAGTTTTTCCTCGGTCTCTTAAAATCACTCCCCCACTATTTTAGCGAGTCCGGGAGGTGCAACATGGGGACGATGACTGCGAGACATGATATGCTCATATATCCAATGGACGGGCACCTGATTGATTTTCTAAAGGTGGGGACAAAGTCATCCTCTTCAGAGTACGTACCATGGTACCATATTCACTTCCAGAGGATGTTTTGAGGGATTTCCACAAATAGCCTCTAGCAGTACATCCCGGAGTAGCGAAGATGTACCGGGATCTTCGACAACATCACAGGTGACCGGGAATGAAGAAATCGTTAGAAGATTTTGATTCTCAGTGCCTCACTTGACACCAAGTGATGGCAGAGCATTAGGTACCAGCATGGTTGGTTCAGCCTTTGTAGGTCCCATAGTGGAATTTTTATGGGGTGTCCATGGACATTGTGATAGGAAATCCATGTACATCCTGGGGTCGTGACTCGACTTGTGTGATTGTCGACCGACTCACAATGTCAGCCCACAATCTACCAATCTGAGAGTAGGGTTCAGTAGAGAGAATGGGATGCCTCTATGTGCGGGATATTATACAGCTACATTGAGTAACCTCAACGATTGTCTCCGACCGTGATGCGTGATTTACATCCCGGTTATGGAAAGGGTTATAGAAGGAATTTGGGACTCAACTTCGTTTTAGCAGCACCTCCCACCGTCAAATGGATGGCCAGATTGAGCACACCATTAAAATAGTCGAGGACATTATGCATTCTTGTGTCCTCGACTTTGGTCGTAGTGGTGAGGATCACATTCCTTTGGTTGAGTTTTCACACAATAATAGATAACTCTTCCCAATTGACATGGAACCTTTTGAGGAATTATACGAGTGACCTTCCCGATCTCCTTTGTGATGGACCGACCTATGGGAGTCAGCCCTCGTGGGACCAGAGATGGTACATGATACCATAGTGAAGATGCAGATCATTCAGGAGTAGATGAAGACTACAAAGATCAGGGAGAAGTTGTATGCCGACAGGAGACAGAGACTTATAGAGTTTTAGAATGGTGACCATGTTTTTCTACGGGTCTCACCTCAATGAGGGTTGTGGAGATTTGGTCGAGGAGGCATGTTATCCCTGAGGTTAATCAGACCCTTACAGGTTCTCTGAAGAGTTGGCGAGGTGGAATACCACTTATATCTTCCTACTCTATTGCACCAGGTGTATAACGTATTCAAAGTATCCTAGATGTGAAGATACGTCCACGGCCCCTCTCACATCATCGACCATGGCGAGCGGACATCGATGATGGGGTGACTTTTATGGAGGTTCAAGTAAATATTGAGGATTGACAAGAGCGGTTCTTTATTGGACAATCTATATCTCTACTGGGTGATCGCTGGGAGCACGAGAACCTCTAGAAGAGCACAAGGTAGCGTGAGGGTCAGATGTGTGCTTAGTACCCCCACTTGTTCCCTTAGTTTGAGATCTGGCATACATGGATGTAAATTCATGAGGTGTATATAATTTAATGAATCAGAATTTCCATGTAAATAATTATTTTTAACTATATGGGATTTTTACGAGTCCGTGGAAATTTTTGGTGCGTCATTCTGAGGCCTGGAGTGCCCTGAATGAATTTTTGAACTTTGGATCCGGTACATTCATTAAACATGCGAGCGGGTTTTCCTACCTTTTGAACTGGGGCTCATAATTGAAATATGAGATCACTATTTAACTTTAAGCACTAGTATTCTCTTAAGAAGACATTCATCTTGATGATAGTTGGTCGTGGGTGAAAGTTAATTTTTGGGGATTGTGTGGAAATAATAAAATAAAATTATCACACATTTTATTTTATTTGTTTTAATAACCCATGTGAGTTTCCCAAAGGTAGGGACCACGTGAACTAAAATCTCCCATGAGAGGTTATGTTGGTGGTGACCACCAATCCTAACCTCCCATGCGAGGTTATGGTGGTAGGGACCACCCGGGGATTGAATCCTATTGAACTCCCTTTTAAATGGGGAGAAACCCCTGGAGCTCCACACTTAATTTTGCCCACCCTCCTGATAATTAATTATGCCACCGATAAATTAATTAATTAAATCATTTTGAAATTGATCCAATATAATTTAATTTCAAAACATAAATTATGAAGTTAGATATATATTCATTTGGGTGGAATTGGAGAAAATGGTTGGAAAAGGGGTGATCTTTGGAGAATTGGGGGAAATCTCTCCAATGATGAAAGTCAACTCACAACATTGACTTTCTTCCTCAAGACATCCTCCAGTGTGGGATGACATCAATCTACGATTGTATTTCCCTCCCTAACGACATAGTCTCCTCCCTCCCGATCTTCGTAAACAAACAATCCACGATAGGGGTTTAATTTTTGAAGGATTATATTCCCATGTTCTTCTCCTTTAAAAATAATGAACGTGGTTGATTTATCTTATCCGGTAGGGAACAATCAGTGTGGGAGGATAGGATATGATGTTTAATGTTCATGTTCTTGATGAGCCACTTGCTACCACTATAACACAGTGGGCGCGGGACTAACAATCATGGCCCGACCCCTCCGTTGTTCTTATTGAGTGGTGTATCCTTCGCGAAGGAAGAAGAAAACCTTGGTGGTGGAAACCGAAGCAGGATTTTTGGCATCAAGGAGGCACATGAATGGTGGCTGCAACACCACCGGTCTTGGTAAAGACGATGGCGCATTGGTGCCGCCCTGTAGCTGAACCACCTCCCAGTGGTCGGGGTGCCTCTCCATGTCCGAACCACCACACGGATGAGCCTCCATCCACAATCGAAACCCTAAGTCATGTGGCGCCGCCACTGTCCTCCGAGCTGTCCCACGGCGCTTCGCCGCAATGCTCCAGCAGAG
Organism: Viscum album; assembly: GCA_963277665.1. Classification (NCBI taxonomy): domain Eukaryota; kingdom Viridiplantae; phylum Streptophyta; class Magnoliopsida; order Santalales; family Viscaceae; genus Viscum; species Viscum album. The sequence continues at coordinate 1,508,522,929 of OY728127.1, read as the reverse complement.
CCGCCCCATGGCCTCCGCCCTCCACGTCGAGCCGCCACTGCCAAGTCGCCCTGCACCCTTATGCCATCCACGACCAAACTCCCGCGGCCCCATGCTACATTTCGGACCACCCAGCGGTCTAGGCTGCCCCACACAGGCCAGGAGGGACACAACGGGGCAGGCCGAGTCAGTCCAACCGGGTCGGACCGGACCCGGTCCTGCTACAACCAATATACTTTTTTTTGGCCATAACATTGGCACATGTCGTCCATTTGACAAACCGTCAGTGGCACTATAAATAATTGAGCGAGATGATCCCTTTGATTATACACCACATGAGTATTTGATTAAGATAGAGAACAGATAGGTTGGATCGAGCACAAATCCAATCGGTCCCCCAAGACTAAAAAGATAATAACTCACAGATCAGGCATCCGATTGGCGCGCCGTCTATTGCATTGACACCCCTACGACATGGAAGAACATTGAGATACTTCCTTTTGGGTCCTAATTTTAGTTTGAGTATCAACCAGGATCTCATTTAGTGGATCCTCCTGGAGACGAGCAAGCATACTGCGGGAAACCAGTAGTTGGCTTAGACTTGATGACTGCTGAAGTTTTCGTCTCAGACTGACTTGAATGGCCCAGTGGGGAGATCCTCTACGTGTCGTGGAAGAACCATGGTGGGGAGAACCTCTGTGTGATGTAGCAGACCCATGGTAGTCGACAGTAGAGGTACCTCAACAGGCCCCGGTGGGGAGTGGCTCTGTGTGACATGGCAGACCCACAATACTCAATAGGAGGAGTAACTTAGAAAGAAAAGAGGGGGAGCACCTATTTGTGATACGACAGTCCCACGTTGGGGAGCGCCTCTATGTGACACAAAAGACCCATGATAATTTAGAGGAGTATTAACTATGCAATCCATGATTAGGGGGAAGCACCAATGTGTGATGCAGTTGGCCCACTATACTCGATAGAGGAGAGGTTCTCTAGCAGCTGAGGTTATCGAAGATGTTACTGGAGAATTTACATGTTAATACCCCTAGAATAAATCTTGGTGTGAGATGAGTCATGATCTCTATGTTTTCATCATGTTTGATATGGATTACATGATAACTTTTGTATATCTATGGACATATACCTATGTAGGGTTATCTATTGATTTTATACGTTGTGGTTTATCAATGGTGGATTTTTGAGACCTTGAGGGTATTCAGGTCCCTACTAAGTATCGTTATACTCACCCTTACATGGGCTATGCCTGCAACTTATTCTGTTTGATGCAGATGACTGATTTCACTGACTGATGCGGAGAGTACCAGGATTGTACGGTACCTGAAGGTGGACCATACGGCGTGTTGGTATGCAGAGGAGATGGGTGGACGTGGATTGCTGAGTAGGCTATATGTACCTACCCTTCAGGTAGTAACCTCTGAGGACGGTCCAGTTGCTGTATTTTCTCTTTCTTTAGTTGTTTTTTATTTTAGTTGTACTTGTACCTTTACTGTTGGGCTTGTATTCCTGCACCTTTACTTTCAGCACTATTTTGGTTATACAGTTTTCTGGGGTCCATGTCTTACTGAGTTCTTGGTTATGTGAGGTTACATGTTATAAATTCAATGCCTTCTCAGTTTTAGGAAAAATCTCTTTTGATTCTAGTCGCCATCCCCTGTCCTATGGAAGGCGGGCCTGGGGTTGTCACGACATGGGCCCCAGGGGACGAGTCTTGACATGTTTATTAGAAAAAATATTCTTTAGATCAATGTAATTTATTGATGGTGATATCTAACAACAACATAGATTGTGACGACTCAGGTAGTGTAGTAGTATTATTTTGGTTATATTATGTTCCTCATTTCTAGGAGATTGTTAATGTAGAAGAGACATCTAATTCAAAATGTCTTACAATGATCTAAAAAATCAATGGTTGGGAGACCATTAAGGTAGTTATGTCGTATGTGGGATCAGTGGAATTGTAACATCCCATGTAAGTATAGAAATATGTATTTTAATATCTATGTATATTTATGAATTAGATAGTGTTTTAGAGGCTTAAGATGAGAATAAATTCAATCATCAGCATAGAATACTCTAATATTTTTTAGAAGATCGTTTTACTGCCTTTTGATGGAAAACATTTTTTTAATCAAACTTTTGACAATTTTATAAGATCTATTTGTCAAAATAAAAATATTTTTTAGTATTGCGACATTGAAATTTACTTTGGATAAATTTTTGGTATTTTTCTGACAATGTTCATTATTTAATGAATAGAGGAAAATACAGGATTTTACTTCAATACATCTTTTTCATCTAATTTAACTATATAGATAGATTCTCCTTTTAATTGGTTTTAAAGTTTAATTAGAATATATTTTTACTATTTAATCAAATTTTGGTCATTGTAATTTATTTCACTTTGTAATTTGGCATAAACAAGTGTCAAGCTTTTCATAGATATTGTTTCTAAAAAACCCGCTATTTGTTTGAAAATGGAATTAATTTTAAATTAATTACTGCAATTTCTATGTTTATAATTTGCTAAAATGTATTCCATATTTGGAATAAGAAGGTAAAAATTATGTAATTAGCACTCTTGTTTTTTCGACATTATGAATAGTAACGATGAAAATTATCATTAATTATTGTGATTAATTAGTAATCGGGTAGTTAAGGGTAATAAAATAATATCATACTAATATAAAATGAATGCAACATGTGTCCTAATGCAATTGTTTATTTCATGGACGACCATGGGATTCCTTTTTCCAACTTAGGGACCCCATGTAATCACTTTTGTGTGATAGTGCAATTTTATCATTTTATTTTTAAATAAAGGAAAATATAACAAAAGTATGTAACACCTAAGTTAAATTTTTTTCTTTTTGTCTAAATAAATGATCTCGTAGAATATAAATTTTCATTGGAAATCTAAAAATATTTCCTACATCGGGGTATTTTTTTATAATTTTTAGACATTAAATAAATAAATTTATTTATGACACCATGATGATGTAGTGATTACCTCATTAATGAACGATTTAAATAAAATGAAAGTATAATGTAAAATATAGAACATACACTTCTTCAAAACCTATTGGATGGGTGGATTTTGAACCCTTATCACCTTAAACTCGAAATATATCATTTTGGTACCTTTAAAATCTGAAAATCATTTTATAATAAAGTAACATTTCAAGACATTCCAAGAGTGCCCCTGCTCCTTCTTATAAAAGGCCCCCACCTCTACCACCCATTCCCACACATCTCAAGCCATTTTCTTGACCAAACTCGGCTCATATTATCTCTACACATCCCTCTCTTCATCATAGAATCATTACCTTAGGAAGAAAGCTCTCCAAGAAACCCTTTTGGTTCAAACCAAGGGGAGTTACCCGATTTAAAGGTAATGTCTTCTCTTATGTCCCTTTTGTTTTATGTCACTTCTCCAACCCCCTAAACACTTTTTACTCCTTTATTTTGTAACAACACTAGTATATTCAATATAATAGGATGTTGTTATGAGAATGATTTGATTTACACTTACACACACTCCCGTCTAATGGTTAAAGAACATACTATTTCTGTGGGTTGCGAATTACTGCCTCACAAAACAATGATTGTTCAATATTTTTTAACACCGCTCATGGTGGCCATTAAGATGTAACTATATTTATAAATAATATATTTTATTTTTATGTTTTCCTTATGATTATTTATTTTTCATTAATGGAATACCTTTATGGTTTCCATTATGGGTAAAAGTGATATTTTCATTTTAGGAAGTGCGGACTACCGCCCCCTAAAAGTGATTTGAATTTTTAATGCCATATTTGGGATTAATAATGGATGGGTTTAATGATCATATATATGATATTATAATGGAATTATAATATAACTTTATATCAATATTATTTCATTCCATTAAATAGGAAATAGAAATGAAAGTAGTGTTAATGCGTATGTAGGGCTTACTGTCTCCAAGAACGGTGCATTTAGTTTCTTACCTCTAAATGTTATGTAATATTATAAATTCAGGTATATACTAGATATAAATGATATATATGATATCTACATCATGAATATAATTCTATAGATAACTGATATTTTACAACATGAACTACTGATAATTATATGAAATTTATTTTTGACTCAAGTACCATGGATCGAAAAAACAAACGTTATTAACATAAATGATTAAATAATGTACATAACATGGTAATAAGTGATATAAAAGGAATAAAGACCTTGAAAATGGTTCTTAAGAAACTAAAGATTAACTCTAGTTTATTATTCAAGAGATTAAAGAACGATCAATTCAAGTCAGACACGCGGTAAGGGACTTCGACTCAATCTCCTTTCATTGAGGCATATTTTGTTTTATACACAACATTCGTTTATATGGTGTATAAACCCCTATGAATTTTACTTTTATGGAAAATTAATATTTTTATATGAAGCGTTTTACTAAACGAAAAAAGGGAATGTTGTTTTCTTACGTATGCGGCGACAATGACTTCTCTACCACCGTGACCATTATTTGAGTTTCGGCTTCCTATACAAGCCATAAATTTTTTAAAATGAAAAATAAATACAATGATTTAATTTTATTTTATTTTGGTATTGAAAATGGTTTTGATAATGTCTGGATTATATCAATGTATTTTTGATATCTTGTGATTCAAATGTGGAAATGTTATGTTCCCTTTATGCATGTTTTATGTGATATGATTATGTTATGGTTCTTGAGAATTGTTTTTGAAGATGGGTGGTTCCATGATAAACTAATGGCAGGTGAGCCCGTGATAGCTCTCTAATACATTGGGTAATGTGAAGGGACTAAATGCTACAGTTTTTCCGAAGATATTTCGAGAATATACTTTGACGGGTATTCCAAACCTAACCATGATGGTTACTCCTTACGTATGAATGTTATGAATGCCTCAAGTAACCTTTTTGTATTATGATTTCTATGAGTTATTCACGAATCTTATGATTTCATGAGGTATTTTAATGTGCTTATTTTTTATGAGTAAAGTATGATTTCATTGATTCTTATGTATAAATGGACTTATTTCTTCATTCCATATTTTTATATCCATAACTAAGATTTTTATGCTAATACCATGTTTGTGAAATGTTCTTCATAGGTAAAGGGAAAAGTACATGATGTGATGATAGTGTCAAGGAATTGTCGAGAAAGAAACCAAGTTTTATTTTAAATATGTTTCCTTTGTTGGGAAAAATGAATACAGTCTTTTATGTAACAACCTTGTTTAAACATGGAATGTAATGCATGATTTATGATCAAATTCTCTAAAACTCTAAACCTTAAAAGATCCTCAATGTTTATTCTTGTAATAACTCACAATTTAGTAATGATTATGGATGGGGCCTTATTGTAGGTTGTATAGGTCAGTTTAGATAACTTTAGGAGTCAGAATTCCATTAAATGATTATCCAAAAATATATTTTTGTCAAATTTAAATGATATAGAATTTTAAGATTTCAATGTTGCTTCATCTAATACATGTTTGTGCAGAATGGTTTTCCATAGAGGAAACATGTAAGAAGTTCTGGGAAGGCATATAGATGGAAATGACCTTCCAAATCAGCATCCTGAGATGGTCAGAATTGGAACTAAATATTTTGTTGCAGTAATGGCGTAGTTGAATCAAGAAATAAATAGTGGTGGTATCCATGCACGAGATCAGCCAGATCAACCGAAGAGGAATAATTCAGTGGTGGAACATTTCATGAGGCAACATCACCCATCATTCAGAGGATAATCTGACCCTGTGCTAACTGAAGGGTGGAATGATGCACTCGAGAAGATTTTCAATTTCATGGGGTGTTCATAAAATTAAATGTTTTGTCTAGCTGTTTACCTTTTGGAGGGTGAAACAGATTAGTGGTGGTCAATGGTTAAAAATATCAGGGACGCTGATGAGATTGATGCTCTTGACTGGGATGAATTCAAAGGTATGATTCTTGAGAAATATTTTCCTAATGTTATTTGACATACGATGGAAACAATTCTTGGAATTGAGGCAAGAGGATGACTCAGTGGCTACTTATGAAGAAAATTTCACTCGATTGTCAAGGAATGCACCAAATTTAATCTGAGACCTTGATAGTAATATCAATCATTTTTACTCAGGATTAAAGCCAAAATATCGAAGTGCATTAGCTTCTTTTGAGATCAAAATTTATGAAAATATTCTTCGATGTGCTGAGAATGTGGAAATGGAGTTTTCCGATGATCAAGTGTTATATAACAACCAACAGATGAAGAGATCGTGGTGGTAGGAGAAATGGATAAATCCTTCAAAAAGGTCTGTTGATAAGAAAACTAAGTTTTCAGTTTGTGATAAATGTGTTAAAAATCATGATGGGGAATGTCTGTTGAATTCTAGAAAGCTCTATTGATGTAGTAAGATGGGACATAAGGCTTGTGATTGCACTAGAAATGATCAGGGTGATGGTAAGACAAAATTTCATTTATAGTTAGTGAAATGTTTCAAGTTCAATGAGATGGGTCATTATGCAAACGTGTGTTCGACAAAAAGCTCGAATGATGGGAAGTAGTCAGACTACAAGAAGAATGGTGTGGTGAAATCCTTTGAAACTACGTTAGCAGATTTTGTGCCATCAAATGAAATGGTATCAGGTACTTTGTTTATTTTCTCAGATTATGCCAATGTGTTGTTTGATTTAGGTTCTATAAATTCTTTCATCTCTGAAAAAATTTCTAGTAAATTTTTAATTCCATCTCAAAAAATTACTCATGAACTTGTGGTAAAAATAGCTGGGGGAAATGTTGAGGAAAAATGAATTTATAAGAATCTTCCTATCATTATCCGTGGAAAGAACCAACTTGAATACCATATTGTTTTACCTCTAGTAGAGTGTGATGTTATCTTGGGTAAGGATTGGATCACAGTTTACCATGATAAGATTAACTGTAGAGTTAAAGAAGTTTCTTTTTAGAAAGACTTTCATCTTGTGTACAAGAATGAACCCTTACTATTGATAACATATCAAGAGGCTGGGAAACATGTAAACGATGGAAATGAATGTTACCTTTCACATATTGTTGAAAACAAAGGAACCATTTAGATTAATGATGTGCCAGTGGTAAATGAGTATCCTGATGTTTTTCTTGATGATTTTCCTTGAATAATACCAGATTGGAAAGTTGAATATATTGTTGACATAGTTCCTAAAGCTAAGCCAATTTCAAAACCCCCTTATCGAATGGCTCAAATTGAACTTTTAGAGTTGAAGGAGCAATTCCATGAGTTATTAGAGAAAGGTTTAATTCGACCTAGAACATCACCATGAGGTACTTTAGACTTATTTGTTAAAAATAAATATTGTTCAATGAGACTTTTCATTGATTATAGAGCCTTGAATAACATCACTATTAAGAACAAATATCCATTGCCTCATATTGATGATTTGTTTGATCAGCTCCAGGGAGCTCATTTTTTTCGAAGATTGAAATGAGATCAGGGTACCATCTGTTGAAGGTAAAGGAACCAAGTGTTCTGAAGACCACATTTCGTATACGATATGGACATTATGAATTTGTAGTTATGCATTTTGGGCTAACCAATGCACCTAATGTATTCATGAACCATATGAATTTAATTTTCCATGAGTTCTTGGATATGTTTGTGGCTGTTTTCATTAATGATATTTTGGTGTTTTCTAAAAGTATAGAGGATCATGAATTTAATTTATGAGTTATACTACAAACCATAAAAGAAAATAAATTGTATGTTAAATTCAGAAAGTGTGAGTTTTTCTTGCAAAAATTTCTTTCCATGGTCACATTATTTCTAAATATGGAATAACTATTGATCCTGAAAAAACAAAAGTTGTTGAAGAATGGAAAAGACCCACAAATGTTACCGGGATTCATAGTTTTCTTGGTTTTGCAGGCTATTACCAAAGGATTGTTTAAAAAATTTCACAGTTATCTAGTCCAATGACTAAGTTAACTCGAAACGGTGTTAACTTCATCTGGACAAAAGAATGTGATGACTGTTTTCAGGAATTGAAAAGAAGATTGGTGAATGCTCCAGTTATGGAACTACCTTCCAGGAATGGTGAGTTTGTTATCTACAGTGATGCTTCATTGAAAGGACTCAGTTGCTTCCTAATACAGAATGATCAGGTAATTTCTTATGCTTCACTTCAGTTGAAAACTCATGAGGTAAATTACCCAATATATGATTTGGAATTAGCTGTTGTTGTTTTTTCTTTAAAAATATGGAGTGATTATTTTATGGAGTAAATTGTGAAATATCTACCAATCACAAAAGTCTAAATTATATATTCACTCAGATATAATTGAACATGTAATAGAGGAGATGGCTAGAATTAATCAAGGATTATGATTGTACAATTAATTACCATCCGGGAAATTCAAATAATGTGGCTGAAGCATTGAGTCGAAAAAATAATGCATCATTAACCATGTTTTCTATGGAACGTGATCCTTTGGTTAAGGATTTAATGAACATTGGCATAGAAATTGTTGGTGTAGGAAGTTCTTCTATTTTGTTTCAGGTTTCAGTGAGATCATCTCTATCAGACAGAATTAAGAAAGCGCAAAAGAGAGACAATGGGTTGCAGAAAAAGGTAGAGCTGGTTCAGAAGGGTATGTTTCCTGAATTCAACATTGATAATGATTTTTTTTTGAGATTTGGGAAGATATTGTGTTTTCCTTGTGATTAACAGTTGAAGAGATAGTTGTTATGTGAAGCATATAGTTCTCCATTTTCCGTTCATCATGGAAATTCTAAGATGTATAGAGATCTTCAGTAGTATTACTGGTGGCACAGAATTAAAAGAGATATTACTGATTTTACTTTGAAGTGTTTGACTTGTCAATAGGTTAAAGCAGAGCAACAGTTACAAAAATGGATTTTTCAGCCATTACCAGTGGCAGAGTGGAAATGGGAGAATATATCCATGGACTTCATTGTGGGATTACCAAAGACACCTCGAGGTAATAATTCAGTCTGGGTTATTGTTGATCGCTTGACTAAATCTGCTCATTTATTGGCTATACGAGCTACTTTTTCACTAGATCAACTTTCTCTTTTGTATCTTAATGAGAAATTCTGGTTACATGGAGTTCCCCTTTCCATTATATCTGATCGTGATCCCAGTTTTACTTCTAACTTTTGGAAAGTCCTTCAGAAGTCGTTGGGTACTGAATTAAATTTTAGAACATATTTTCAACCTCAATCAGATGGGTAGTTATAATGAACAATTCAGACTTTGTAGGATATGATACGTGCTTGTTTGATGTATTATCAGGGATATTGGGACCTACATCTTTCATTGGTTGAGTTTTCTTATAATAACAGTTTTCATTCTAGTATACAGAAGGCTCCATTTGGGGAATTTATTCAGAAGCGGTGTTAAACTCTAGGTTTTTGGGGTGAAGTGGGTGAAAGGAAGTTAATGGGACCAGAATTGGTAGAAGGGTTTGAAGAAATGGTTCAGATGATACAGAAACACATGAGAGAAGCTCAGAGGAGGCAGGAAAGTTATACGGACAACAGGAGGAAGGATCTCTCTTTTGAGGTAGGTGATCATGTATTCCTCCAAGTTTCACCATGGAAAAGTGTGATGCGATTTGGTAAGAAAGGAAAGCTGATTCAAAAGTTCATTAGACCATATGAAATCTTGGATAGAGTTGGATATGTTGCATACCGAGTGGCTTTACCTCTGTGTTTATCTTAGGTACACAATGTTTTTCATGCTTCAATGTTAAGGAAGTTCATGCCAGATCTATCTCATGTTTTGTGTCCAGAGGTAGTTCAGCTGTAATAGAATCAATCTTATGAGGAACAAATGGTCTAGATTATTGAACACAGGGAGTATATTTTTCGGAATAAGTAGATTCATCATGTAATGGTTTTGTGGAAAACTCACATGATTTGAGAGGAAACATGGGAATTGGAGAATGCAATGAGGGATAAATACCCCCACTTATTTGATATATAAATAAATTGTGGGGTCACAATTTTATAAATGGGGGAAGGATGTAACATCCCAAGTAAGTGAATATTATTGACTTTTATATCTATGTTAATTTCGGAAGTAGATAGTGTTTTAAAGTCTTAATATGAGAATAAATCCAATCTTAAGCATAGAATACTCTACTATTTTTTTAAAGATCATTTTACCGCCATTTGATAGAAAACATTTTTTAAATCATACATTTGACAATATTATAAGCTCTATTTGTCTAAATAAACTTATTCTTTAGGATTGGGACATTGAAATTTACTTTGGATAAATTTTTGAAATTTTTCTGATAATGTTCATTTTTTATTGAATAGAGGAAAATAATGCATTTTACTTCAAAACTGCATTTTCATATTATTTAATTATATAGATAGATTGTCCTTTTAATTGTTTTCAAGTTTATTTAGAATATATTTTTACCATTTAATCCAATTTTGGTCATTATAATTAATTTCACTTTGTAATTGGGTATAAACTAGTGTCAATCTTTTGATAGATATTCTTTCTAAAAAACCTACTATTTGTTTTGAAAACGGGATTTATTTTTAAATTAATTACTAAAATTTATGTGACTAGAATTTGGTAAAATGTATTCCATATTTGGAATCATAAGTTCCAAATTATGTATTTAATACTCTTTTGTTTTTGGACATTATGAATTGTAATGACGGTAATTATCTTTAATTATCGTGATTATTTAGTAATCGGGTAGTTAAGGGTAATAAAATAATATCCTAATAATATAAAATGACCTCAACATGTGTCCTAATGTTATCTTTTATGTCATGCACCAAAATGGAATGCCTTGTTCCAACTTAGGGACCCCATGGAATCACTTTTCTGTGATAGTGACATTTTATCATTTTATTTTTAAAGAAAGTAAAATATAACAAAAGTATGTAACACCTAAGTAGAAAAATTTTAATTTTATCTAAATAAATAATATCATTGACATTAAATAGTCATTGGAAAGCTAAAAAGATTTACTACATCATGGTATTTTTTTATAATTTTTAGACATTAAATAAAATAATTTATTTATGACACCATGATGATATAATGATTACCTCATTAATGAACGATTTAAAATAAATTAAAAGATAATGTAAACTCTAAGACATAAAATTGTCAAAAACCTATTGTATGGGTGGATTTCGGACCCTTATCACCTTATCCTAGAAAAATATCATTGTGGGACCTTTAAAATCCAAAAAGAAATTTATAATAATTTAACATTTCAAGACTTTCCAAGAGTGCCCCCTCTTCCCTCTTATAAAAGGCCCCCACATCTACCCCACTTACCCACACCTCTCAAGCCATTAGCTCGACCAAAATCTGATCATTTTATCTCTACACATGACTATAATAATCATATAATCCTTTCCAAAGGCTGAAAGCTCTTCAAGAAACCCTTTGGTTCAAACCAAGGGGAGTTACTTGATTTAAAGGTAATGTCTACTCTTATGTCCCTTTTGTTTTATTGTGCTTCTCCAACCCCTTAAACCCTTTTTATTCCTTTATTTTGTAACAAAAACAATATCATTAATATACTAGGATGTTTTTATGAGATGGATTAGATTTAAACTTACAAACACTCTCTTCTAATGGTTAAAGAACCAACTGTTTCTGTGGGTTGCGAATTAGTACCTCATGAAACGATGATTGTTCAATCTTATTTTAACACATCTCATGGTGGTATTTAATATGTCACTATATGTATATATGATATATATTATGTTTATGGTTTCATTATAATTATTTATTTTTCATGTATGTCATACCTTTATGTTTTCCATTATGGGTAAACGCGATAATTTTATTTTATGAAGTGCGGACTACCGCCCCCTCATAGTCATTTGAATCATTAATGCCATATGTGGGATGCATAATGGATAGAGTTAATGATATTATATATGATATTATACTAGAATTATAATATACCTTTATATAATTATGATTTCATTCCATTAAATACGAAATAGAAATGAAAGTATCGTTCATTCGTACGTACGACTTACCGTCTCCATGAACGGTGCATTTTATTTCATACCTCTAAATGTTATGTCATATTATAAAATCATGTATATAATGGATATATATGATATATATGATATCTAAATCATGAATATAATTCTGGAGATAATGGATATTTACAACATGAACAACTTGTAATTATTAGAAGTTTTTTTTGACTCAAGTACCAAGGATTGACAAAACGACTGTTATTACCTTCAATGATTAAATAATGTTCAGAACATGGTAATAAGTGATATAAAAGGAATAGTTAACTTGAAAAGGGTTCTTAATAAAGTAAAAATTAACTCTAGTTTATTATTCAGGGGATTAAATAATGATCGAGTCAAGTCAGACACGAGGTAAGGGACTTCATCTCAATATCCTTTCATTGAGGCATATTTTTTTATACACAACTTTCTTTTATACGGTGTATAAACCCCTTTTACTTTTACTTTTAGGAAAAAGGAATCATTTTATACACATAATTTTACTCAATGAAAAAAGGGAATGTTTTTTTCTTACGTATGCGGTGACAACGACATCTCCGTCACCATGACCATTATTTGAGTTTCGACTTCCTCAACAAGCCATACCTTTTTTTAAATGAAAAATAAATACCATGTTTTAATTTTCTTTTATTTTGGTTTTGAAAATGGTTTTGATAATGTTTTTATTATATCAATGTTTTTTTTATATCTTGTGATTGAAATATGGAAATTTTAAGTTTCATTTATGCATGTTTTATGTGATATGAATATGTTATGGTTCTTAGAGATTTTTTTTGAAGACATGTGGTTCCGTGATAAAATAAGGGCGGGTGAGCCCGTGATAGCTCTCCAATGCATTGGGTAACGCGAAGGGGTTAAACACGAAGGATTCTACAATGATATTTAGGGAATATACTTTGATGGGTATTTCAAACTTAACCATGAGAGTTACTCCATACGTAAGAATGTTATGAATGACTCAAGTTACCTTTATGACTTATGATTTCTATGAGTTATTCATGAATCTTATGATTTCATGAGATATATTAAAGTGATTATGTTTAATGAGTAAAGTATGATTTCATTGATTATTATGTATACATGGACTAATGTCTTAATTTCGTATTTTTATATCCCTTACTCAGATTTTTATGCTCATCCCATGTTTTTTAAATGTATTTCACAGGTCAAGGGAAAAGTACATGATGTGATGATAGTGTCAGGGAAGTGTCAAGAAAGAATCCATGTTTTATTTTAAATATGTTTCCTTTCATGGGAAAAATGAATGTTGTCGTTTATGTAACCACCTTGTTTAAATATGGAATTTAATGCACAATTTATGATCTAATTCTCTAAAACACTAAACGTGAAAGGATCCTCAATGTGTATTCTCGGAATATATCAAGATTAAGTAATGTTTAAGGCTGGGGACTTATAGGTTTAGTTTCAAGATCATATGAACTAACCAATGGATTTTTAAGAAGATTTTTTTTCAAACCACCATTTGAGATTGGTTATTAATCCATGAAAAGAAATAATGTATAAAGGATTTAGATGCACATTATTTGTGGGTTGCTATAAAAAGGATGGTGGTTGGGTTTGTTTCACGATGATTAATTTTCCATCAGGTTAAGGCCAAGCATCAGCTTCTTATAGGTATGTTGTAGTATTTAAATAATCTTATTTGGAGAAGGGAGAAGATGGAAATGTATGCTGAGATATACCTTCAATGAATGATTAGAAAACATGATGCCATAGGTCTCATAGAGGTTCATCTCACAAATTCATCTTATTTCTTATGTATTAATTAATATCATACCATTTCGGACATTAAAAAACTATATATGATAAGTGTTAAATAGGCACAGAGAATATGGTTTGATTGTGTCATTCATAGATACGAAATTTTTGTATCGTTTATGGAAATCCATAAAAATTACCTTGGGACTGAGATGACCAAGAGTATGGAATATTATGTTCAAGGTGATGGAAAATATGAAATGATGATACAAATGATGGAAGACATGTTTGATTCTTCTGTAAATATTTTTGGGAATCATTGGAGGATCATATATCGTTAATGGAGTTCTCTTATAAAAAATTTTATAATGACTCGACACATATGGAATTGTTTGAAGCATTTTATGAGAATCCTTGTTTTTATCCACTTTTTAGGGACAACCATTGTCCAAGGGACAATGTTGAACATTCAGTTAATCAAGAATAGGATAGAGAAGGCTCTGAGTCATTAGAAATTGTATGTGGATACTCATTAAATGTCTTTTTTTTGAGTTGATATATTATTTCTTCATTAGAATATATCTAAGGCATGTGAATCTTTTTTCTGTAAAGAACATCTGAATATCTCCTTGATACATTGGCTCTTTTAAGATACATGAATTTTTTAGTGAGGTGACAATTTTTTTAATAATTACCATTGTTTTGTTAAGTGCATATTGTGTTTCATTAATCTTAGTTGAAAATGAATCATGTTGCTCATGACTATGTTATTCTAAGGGATCACATTTTCATAGAGTTGGAAGCTTTTTTTGTTCACATGATGTTATGGATTGTGGTTTAGTATGAGAATTTCTTTAGGTGAAAATCACAAATCTAGTGTTGGTTTTTGGGTAACATGGATGGATTCAAGAGGAGACATTGGAATAGAAGAAGGAAATGGTCTAGTAATCACCAAAACTACCTCATGTAAATAGTGGATTTCTATTATATATTAATGTAAAGGAAAAGGGTTGGTAGAATTTCAAAACCACGATTTCTAGGATGTAACCCTTTATTTATGTTTTTTATATGTATTGTGTTTGGGTTAAGATTTGGAGGCATTGAAGGACTTTTATAATGATTTGGGGAATTTTGGAGATGTATAGTTTTAAAATAAACATTATAAGCCACAAAAAAAACATATAGATGTTGAAAAAAGGAAAATAATGGGCTCTGGGTAGGCGCATGGTTAGGTGGAAAATGAATCCAAACCATGTGGCCACTTAAGAGTAATAGTGAAAAGAGGAACAATAGAGAAAATAGTGTTGCTTCACATTTTATTAATGTTTTTACAAACCATGAGTTGTGTCTTTATAGGTAGTGGTTGACACATGTTTGGTTAAATGTTTTAAAATCTATGTAATGTTAATTTTGTTATCATAAAAAATATGTTATCTCATGGTTATACTTCTAAAAAACCCTTTTTTCCTTTATTACGACTCTTGTTTGGTTTCCCATCCACTTAAAGGCTATAATGACTATAACACGTGATCAAGGACGGATTCATTAGAAAATAATTTGTGGATGCCCAGATTCCATGGAAAGGCTCTCTTCTATGTGGTTTTCATATATATATTATTATTCCATCCTTAAAATAACTATATATAATCATTGGGGATAAATATCTGATTTTTTATTTCAATCATGATGGAATATTGTTTTGATGATGATTGTGATTGATATCTATGGTTGATTTTTTGAGTTTCAGCCTCGGTTTCTTAAAGAAGTTGTTTCATCATTCATTTAATCCAAAATTTCATTGGTTGATGGAATCAACCTCGACTCCTCATATTTGAACGTAAATAATAGTATCAAATATATTTAATTCCATGAAATTTATTGGGATTTTTTCGAATAAGATTACTATAAACATTCTTTTGTGAAGGTTGGTGAAATTATTGATATTGTTTTTTGTGAAAGTGATTTATTTTTAATTTTAATATTATGTTAGAAAATATGGTTTGGTATAGAAACATGTAATTTTTTTATTGAAAATGATGAAATTAAAATGATTTATTATAAAAATGGATTGAAATGGTTGGTTTGACAAGGTTTTAGGATACACGGGTTTGTCTGAGTTCATGTAATTGACGTGACCATGATTAAGGGGAAGGTAACATTGGTGTACAAAGGGTATGAACCTTGAATATGGGAGTGTTCTAGTAGGGATCATAGTGAATGGTTTCATTGTGATAATTTGGTGGATGGATTATAAACTGATCATTATTATAATACATTCACTAAGGTAAAAATGATTGGATGTGTGTCTAAATCAAATATTGGTTTTGAAAAAAGGGGACATGAAATGGTTTAAGAAGATGTTATCTTTCTTTGAATTTTTTTATGGAAATAGTTTTATATTATGATATATATTGTTTCAAAAACAATATAAAAAATAACTTATATAAATGTCCAAATATGTTCTATCTTATTGGATTATGTATGGAATTTATTTTGGGAAGGCCTATAGATTTTCATTACTCTCCCCCCGAATTTGGAAATTTTTTTGTTAGAAGATATTGTGTATCATTACCCAGGTAAAGGTAATATATATAGTCTTTTGAGCGTTCCTTTGAAATAATTGGGCATGGATCGTGATGTTGGAACATGTAGAATTTTTGGAGTTTCCCTGTCGATGTATTTTGTGTCTTTGCACTTCGGGATTTAGACATCAACTTTGGTACTATAATATTGGTTATGTTGTAGTTTGGTATTATTGTCTATTCATATTTGATTAATATTAATATCATTAGTATCTTTCATAATAACGTTTATTGGTTTGGTTTTACAAGGTAGTGGTTGTTTCAATTTCATAAAAAGTCACCCCTAATTGTATTGAAGTCCATGGAATTTATTTCCCACCTTTGTAATATTAGAGATGTTGTGTAAGGTATATTAGGAAATTTTACACAACTCCATACAATGAGGATGGGATGGTTGTTACCCTAACCATCTGGGACTATTGTATACACATGTTTAATTAATATTTTTATTTTTCAAGAATACTTGATAAAAATGGTTGATATTTATTTCATATTGTTTTCTGAGTATCCCATGGGAATCATATATGATTTGTGTTTAAATGATTGTACATGTAACTTATTTGATCATGTTTTATAATAATCACATGTATGTTATATTTCTATTATTTTCTAATAATTTAATATTTTAAAATTAATTATATTCACTATCTTTTTTCAATTAACATTACTTTTCAGGTATTATTCTTCGGTGTTATGACATGTGGACCATTATAACAACAATGTCTCATTGATGAGGAGTGAAGATGGGTTTAAACAATTGATATAATAAACCTCAACATAGAGCATGGATATGACAATTCCACTTTTATTATGTGAGATTAAATTGATGAATCTTCGATGCAATGTATTATGATTACTCAATGCCTATTCGATTCCATGTTAGATCACCCAATCACAAGTGGATTTCATTTAGTATGATTAACATGAATCCTAATGTAAGTATTTAGTGTGTCCATGAAATTTTGGGTATTATATTTACTACAATTATTGAAAGTTCTTGATTATATACTATATCATGTCATTCATTCTCAAATTGAGTAAAATATGGTATGGTCAGGACTTTTTATGGCATGGTTACAATACAGGTTCTTTTTATATAATTGTTTATGTTATCATATGGATTAATCATTATCCGGTAAAACAAATATTATATGTAATCACATTTTTAAGGGATGTAATTGTGGTATCCTATAATAATTTATTTACCACACACTATACTAGAATATCAATGCATATAAAGATGATATTGATATGGATAATGGTAAAGGAATGGTTTCCAAGGTAGACGGCTGAGCCAGTGAGATTTGGGATTATGGCAGAACGTGGATGAACACTAAAAAATTTCAACATGTCAAATTATTTACTTTTATTCCTATATATAACATCCTTTATCCCTTACACCCATCTCTAATTTAAAAAAATAATTTTTTTAAGTTCTCAATAAATATTAAACATCACATGAAAAACATACATTTCAATGATCATTTAGTTTTATTTATTTGGAGGATGTGTAAGCCATAATACATATATCTTTTAATAAAAAATAAAAAATATCTTATTTGACCTCACATTCTCTAGACACATAATCAAGACATCTTAATTATTCAATAAATCATAAATGAATCAGTTAAATTTATTATTAAAATATTGGGGTTAGAAAAAAATGAATATTAAGGGGTTTTAATATATAAGTCGATGTATTTAATATATTTAAATCCAATAAAAAATAATTGGGAAAAAATTTACATTTATTTGTAATTTTTTTAAAAAAATCATACATTTTATATGACACAAATATTTCCAATAATAATAGAATTTTGTTTCAAAAATAGAAAATCACTAATACAATATAATTTTCTGAAAATTAATTTAAAATATGTTATCAGGGTTTCCAATATTTTTATTAACATAATATCTTTTAAAATAAAAAATTATATATCCTTTGGGAATTAAAAACATTCATTAATAGAATTTTTTCCCATTATTGAATTTAAATAGACATAAAAATAAATAAATATTTATTTATGATATGTGAAATAATGATTTAGAAAATACATTTTGGACAATGTTCCCTATAGATTGAAGGCTGAATCCCACATTATCATCACCATAATAAATACCCACCTTCTAAGTTTTAATTAGTATGTTTTTTACTAATTTTATATCCCATAAAAATAAAATAAAACAATATTTTCCGAAGCTACATATATACCTAATTTGTTTTAATGTTAATAAATAATTACCTATATATAAATTTTAAAAAATTCCTTGTATTAGAAAATCATTACATTCAAACAGAAATGAGGTAATATAAAAATTAAATGTATGAATTTCTAAATAATTCTAGGAAATAAAAAAATCTACCTACATGATATTTATGAAATGTTAATGAGAAATATAGTTCATTAAAATGATATAGAGTGATTTTGGAATTAATTATATTTAAGAAAATAATAAATTCATATAAAAATGATATTTATTATTTTTTTATTTCATTCATTAAATAAGAAAAAACATCCAATTATAAGAAATTGTATTGTTTTATATATGATATTTAAAAAATAAATATCTCATAAAGGAAATCATTATATGAATAATTTGAAATGAAAATCATAGATCAATATCCATATCAAAGAGGATTAAACAATCATTTAAAATTTTTAAAAGAATCGAATGAAATTAAAAACCCACAAAAAATTTTAGAAAATGGATGATGTATATTTTTAGGAAAAATTTGAGTTAAAATTTAAAAATAAAGAATTTATTACAAAAAATTAATATGAATATTTTTAAAATGATTAAATTAACATTGTCCTTGAAAAAAATGAACCATTATATTGAAAACCTTATTTTCATTGAGGTATAATCCAAAAAAAATCATTCCCACTTCCCCAAAATATCTCACAAGTAACAATTCCTATAATATTTTTTCAAAACAATATATATGTATCATCTAATGAAATTTTCAAACTTATAGTACATCCTTGTATAATTTATTTAAATAATATTTATAGAATATATTAATTTTCTAATAATTTAATAGTGATGGTTTAATCTAAAATAAGACGACACCTCTATTCCTTTTAATTTAAAAAATTCAATTGTGGCTCTTCCACCAATTACTCATTTAATATTATGTATGTCATTTTAAGTTATATATTTATGAAGATATAAATTTTAAAATCATTCTATAAACATATAACATGATAATAAGGATGTAATAATATATTGTACCATATAAAATATTAAATAACCACTAAACATGAATATTTCCTTGTAGTCATGTTCTAGTTGGCATAAATAGTAAGCTAGGAACTGTTACTAAATAATATAGAGAGATGGTGTTTTATAAATGTTGATGTATTCCTTCTTATAATGTTTCAGTAATATTTTTAACTATGCTAACAAAAATTCTATTTAACGTGATATGATACAGATGTCTTTTATATATAATTTAATTTAATTTATTTGATGGCTTAATGGGAGTATGAAAATGATTATACAATTGGATTAAATAAAATTGTTTTTTCTTACATTTTCATAATATGTATATTACCATTATTTAATAATATGTATTACCATACATAAAACATTAAAATAGAGAATAATCCAAATGCTAATAAAAATTACAATTACATAGTTCAAAAAAATTCCTCATACCCCTTTAGTAAAAATCAATTTCACTGCTCTACCATTATAAAATCTATAAAATAACCATTATAAATTACTCGGGATACTCAAATAAGATTATGAAAGTGGGATGGTGATTATATTATTCCTATTGTATGACCATTATGTTTCTTTAAAACAATAGAGTTAACCATATGTTTGATGTGTAATCTTGAAACTATATTTAATAAGGAAACTAATATTTCCTTTTCATCTAGTTCTATTAATATATATTTCAACTTGTTTTAATTATACAAATATTGGTTAATGATAATATTTATTTAAGTGACACAAATATAAAAAAAATTCAAAGTTTTACAATCAAACAACCTAAATATATTTCATCCATTAATTATAAATAATAAAATAATATTTAAAATTCCTAATTAAATATTGAACTATAATTTGAAATATAATTTTATTATTATATTTATTTACATGTTTGAAAAAATAAAATTTCCATCGAAAATGGTATGAAGCTACAGAATAAAAAAATTTCATTCTAAATGACAAAGTTATTCAAAACTATGTAACGAATATTTTTTTAAATAATGTATTTGATTAAATCATTAAAACACTATATATTTTCTTAAAAAATATTTCAAACATTAAAACCAATCACATAAAAGCATCCATAATATTCATTAAAATGTGGAATTAAATTCTAAATTTCCTATTGAAAATATATTCACAATCATTTATTTCATCAAGCCACTATTATAACATAAAATATATTGAACTCTACCCCACACTATTGGATCTGGTGCCCAAACATTTTACATATTTTTTACCCCATTATATAATATTTAAAATAACATTATTATTATGTAGTATGGGGAATGATTAGGTCCATAGATTTGGAATATTAGAAAATTATAATTTATAGCATCATGTATAAATTAATGAGAAATCTATTTATTCTTCAATTATATTAGAATGTTAATAAATTCCAATCACCCTTTACAATGAAAAAATTTCTTAATAGGTGAAAATAATATTAATAGTGTACTGAGGAAAAATAGCTCAAATGGGTTTTAAAAATTGTGAATCTATTTATTTTTTGAAATACTATAAAAATTCATTTAATAATTTTTCCTCTTATGTAATATAATTTCATCAAAATAATTCATTTTATGAAAGACATAATTTTTACTAAAAAAATTATGGGTTCCTCATTACAAAATACATAATAAGATATTATTTTCTATAATTTCATTAAAAAGTCATGTTATTTAGAGAACCCATTTTCTTGATAAATAAAATATCTTTTAATATAAATTATTAATTATACAGTTTTTTTAAAATAATTTCTATAATAATATATCATAATTTAATTTAATGATAAAAGGGAAAATAAAGAAACCATTCTAGACATAATGAATATTGATGATCTAAATAGGAATTTTTGGATAATGTACACTTTAGGATATGGGTCCCTAATCATTTCCTATAATCATAATAAATACCAATTTGTTAACTTTAAAATTATAATTTTTTCTATAAATCATTCATTTCTAATATTAATGACATTTAAAAATTTTCAAATATTTGACATATATATAATATATTTTCAAAGAGTAAAAGAATTACATATCAAATAAACATAAAAACAACAAACATAAAGTGGGAAAAATAATATTCATAATTATTAAAATCAATATAAATATTAATCGACAACACATAATAATAATTATCGAAAACATCATAAGAAAATGATTTTCATAAATCATATGAAATATTAATTAGAGATATATTTCATGGGAATATAATAGTTAAAATCGTGAATGAGATATGTTAAATTAAAATAAAATTTCAGACACAAAATAGTAATTATTATATATGCATACAATTCTCGAGATTAGAAAAAAACATCATTTTCATAGTATTATGATATTTAAAATTTGAATTTAATGAAGTATATACCTCAGAAATTTTTTTTGACGAATTCAATAAAATTAAATACAAAATAATCATCACATGAATATGGGATAATAAAATATTGTTTCATTTCTATATATAAGAAAATATTAAGAATCCTATAAAAATTTGGAACACATTTAGAATAAGAAATTATATAATCTAATGAAATTATTTTATTGAAAATAAAATAATGTCAATTCTACAGCCGGTAAATAAAAAATGACCATATTACCTTAGTAAATGAAAAAAAAAATTATTATTATGAATAACATAATATATAGATGTTGAAATTATAATAATGACATTTTATTTTCCTCTCTATCTTTAGATAATGATAATTTTTTCATGTAATATGATAATATATATGATGATCATTATATGGAAGGATTCCTCTTATATAATAACAAAGTGGCATATTGTTAAATATGTGTTTATATATTTAAATATTATGTATATAATTGAATTGGAATTTTTATGTCTCAAATAACACTACATACCTTATCACATTAAAATAAATTTTTTTATCCTAACTAATCATATAATATATTGAATTTATTTTTTAAATTCAACTGGAGGACAATTGAAAATTGAAAATAATTCTATGAATTTTATAATGATAGGTATTATATACTGTTATATTTGATCCCAAAAATTATTTTATAATCCCCAATTAAGAATCTATTAAGGTGGTCAAGATAATGTAGTCTTATAGGGTATGATGTAAAGTATTACCATGTCATGAGTCGAGATAATGATCAAAATTTATTATTTTAATATTTTTTGATGTTCCACAAATATTGATATTCCATGTTAGAAAAAAATCTTTTAAATATATATGATAATGAAAAATTAAAATATATATTCATTTATTTTATCCAAATTATTTACATGAGGAAAATTCGATGATGTAGTCAGATTAATGACATGATTACATGCTTACCTTTTTGTGAGATAGAGGTTAACATTACATGAGTATTGTGTTTACCATTTATTGTATCATTATAACTCAATTTAACTATATACCCAATGAAAATTACCCTGAAAAGTGCTTCAAACAATCTACATGACACATTAATGACACTGAAATTCAGAATAGATCCCCCATATAAATTATAAAAATCCACTTTCTATAATTTTTCTTTAGTCGACTAACAGATATTGGAAAACAAATATCATTATGTACATTCTTTATATATGTCCAATACATATTGATAAACCCATAGTGAAACCAATGTGGGGGATTTTTAATAATGAAAACAGATTTACAAAGGTAATTATTATTACTATTTGTGACCATATATTTGAGTACCTATACATAGAAAACCTTAAAATCTGCATCACAGCACTTATGTGGTCATCTATAGCCTTTTTCAGAGCACCAACATTCTTTATGACATTTTTAGACGATCAGTATATATCCCTGAACTATTTATTTACCCTTCTATGTGTTCGTATCATAGCATTACATAGAATTGAATATTACACACAATATAATATTTTTTATAAAAATATATAATTCTATATTTAAAAATGAAAATTTTCCTACAATAAAATATATTTTTTTGATTTATTGAAGAATAAATTAATTTAATATTTTATTATATCCATATCTATATTATAATAAAATCATATCATGCATTTATTTATCCAACACCATGATTATAATATTGTTGATCAATTTAAAATTTATTATTAGTTAATTTTTCTCTTGAAAAACATTAAAAAATTACTATGTCTACAACATATTCTAACAACATACCACATTTGTAATTTATATACTTTTTGTAGAATTTTAGCTAACAGTTATGGTCATGAGACTTTGTCGACCCTAAAACATGTTTATTTTAACTACCCACATGTACAACTTACCAACCATGAATCAGATGATATAATTCATTCCACTTCATTACTAATGCATTTATAAAAAACCAACTGACTGTGTATTGATATTAAATGTACAACATGATCAAACTATATACCTTGTGATTGGTAAGGAGGATGTATTGTTTTCATTTACATACCTTTTATACCAATATTTTCATTTACAATATGAAATGTTTCCTACTGAATGATGTGATTTACCATTCATGAATTGGAAAGAAGTTACCATGTGAATTACTACATTTATCGTGTAAATTCATGAACCTAACAAATTAATGAAGAGAGTTACATCATAATGAAATGAAGTGAGTATGGATAGATTTTTTTTCAATAACCATGCAAACTAACATTGAGCTCATGTATCAATGTGTTATTTTATGAAAACAAACCAAATATAACTTAGTAGAGGAGATTTATAAAATATCCAATAATTATATTTTTGAAAACTACTTTTGAAGTCATTTTAATGAATAATGCGTTGAATATTCTCTAATGGATACTTTTTTATGGAGTTATTTTTATAAAAATGGGAACTTGTGGAAAAAAAGGGAACGAAAATACTATTTCAAATGAAATTAGTGGATAATATGGATGTATTCATGCAATATATGTGGAAATATTCAGAAAAATATATGATTTTAATTTTACCTTCACTTCTTTAAAATCTTCATTAATGATTTTCATGTAGAAAATTAAAGTCATATGAATAACAGAAGATGATCAGATTGAATTGAACATGATTTTCACTTTTATCATCATGTTAACATTCCCTTTCATCTATTCATTAGTGATATGATTTATGGAACTATGATTATCTGTTAATGTGGTGTCTAGAAATGTACATGATATTTCAGGATTCTATATTTAATATCAATTCATTTGTAATCCCATAGAAGAGTATACTAGAATCAATATTTGACCATGAATATTCTCCACTCATATAGAACAACAAATGTGGATTTTATCATAGAATGTCTGTGTATTTGTCATGACCCGTCCTCGGGCCCGTGCAGTGACTACCCCAAGCCCGCCTTCCATAGGCCAGGGGCTGGCGACTAGCAGAAAATGCGTAAATCCTGATAACTGGGAATGAATTTCCTTTATAAAAGTAACAGAACACCATAGAGTCCAAGAGGAAGTAAAACACCAAGTAAAAAAAGGAAGTGTTGAAAAGTAAATGGGCCAGAATAGAAACCCAATAGAAAGTACATCTACAACTGAAAGAAAGTACAACAAGACAATAGCTGGAAGAAAGGAAGTAACTCCTGGTTCGTCCTCCTCGGATCCTACCTGAAGGGTAGGTACAGATAGCGCATCTCTTGGATCATCCACCACGGATCCTACCTAAATGGTAGGTACAGATAGCCTCTACAACGCTCTCACCCGTCAACCTCCTCTGAGTGTCGCCTCGTCGTGAAGTCCACCAACGGATACTGTCTCATTGTGAGGTACAACTCCGGGTATCGTCCAGTCCTCGAACACTCGGCCTCTGTCTGTACTGTCTGTCATCTTCAACCAACACAACAAGGTTCGGGCATAGCCCGTGCAGGGGTGAGTATAATGATACTCAGTAGGGACCACGAGACCCTCAAGGTCTCACTAAATCCAACAAGTATAACCACAAAGAAGATCTCAACAGATAACTTCTACTTAGGTATATGCCCATGCATATTCCCAAGTTATCAAGTAACCTATCTCATTCATGAGGAAACAAAAGGATTATAGACTCAGCTCAACCAGGATTTTATTTAGGACGTCGAAACCATGGATGCTGGAGAACTCCACCTCCGTCGAGTACAGAGGGCCTGCCGCTACAACCAAGCACACCAAACTCCTCCTCTTTCGAGTACAGAGGGCCTGCCGCTACAACCAAGCACGCCAGACTCCTTGGACTGCTTTAGTACTCCACCTATCAAGTACTGTGGGCCTGCTGCTACAACCATGCGCTCGAGACTCCTTGAACTGCTGTAGTACTCCACCTGTCGAGTACTGTGGGCCTGCTGCTACAACCAAGTACGCCAGACTCATTGGACTGTTGTAGTACTCCACCTGTCGAGTACTGTGGGCCTGCTGCTACAACCAACCACTTCCCACTATGGTTCTGTCACTACAACCAAGCACTCCCCCTCATAGGTTCCAGAGGTACTCCTTCTGTTGAGTACCGCGGGTCTTCCGCTACAACCAAGCGCTCCTCCGTCATGGGTCTGCCGCTACAACCATGTGCTCCCCTCATAGCCTCCAGAGGTCCTCCTTCTGTTGAGTATCGTGGGTCTTCCGCTACTACCAAGCGCTCCTCCACCGTGGGTCTGTCGCTACAACCAAGCGCTCCCCACTAGGCTATCTGAAACACACTGAGTCGATAGATCAGCAGTCATCATGTCTCAGCTTGCTACTAGGTCACTGCACTCTGCTAGCTCATCACCGGGAGGGTCCACTCCACGAGCTACCGGTCGATACTCCAAGTATCACGAAGCTCCACGAAGTAGTATCTCAAAGGACCTCCTCGTCTTATGGGTCTCAATGCAATAGAAGTCACGTCAGTCGGACGCCCGGTCTCTGAGTTACAAGCATTTTCGTCCCAGGGGCCTGGTTGGTTTCATGTTCGAACCAACCCGGATGTATCTCGATTGTACCCAGAACTCTCATAGTGTATGATCATAGGGACTATTTATCAACGTGATCACCAAAGTCATTGACGGTTCGTCAAACGGACGTCTGGTCTGAAAGCTATCAGCTTTTCCGTTCCAGGGGCCCGGTTGGATTTCGGGTTCAATCCAACCCAGACATTATCCAAATGCATCCAAATCTTAGGTGAAGTATGCCAAAAGTTTCTTCTCATCATGAAGAATCCAACAATGTTGACGGCACGTCAATCGCACGTCCGGAGATCATGTTATAAGTGTTTCCTCTCCGAGGGCCTGGTTGGTTTCGTGTACGAACCAACCCGGGTGAACCCAAAGTAATCTGAAACCTTGAGTGTAGTATAACGAAATGAATGTCTCGATCTAAGTATCGCATCATCACTGAAAATGCATCGATCGGAGCTCTGCATCACATGTTATGGGCAATAGACCGTAATAGTCCGGTATTAGGGGGTTCGGGGCAGGTCCGACCCGGCCCGGTACCCCTGGGTCGGCCCAAACCGAGTCAACCCGACCCGGGTTCGGGTCCATCCCACTTGGGTGTGGCATGGCCCGCCCGGCATGGCGGTCCGGCCGGGCGGCTCGGCCGGGTGCGTTGGCGCGTTGGCACTGGCCAAACAGTCGCGCAAAGGGGCGCCGCCGCCCTTGAACGAAACTACGGCCCCGCGTGGTGCCACCCCTTGCCACCGGATGTCGCTGAGCACCGCGTCGCGCCACCCTCGGTCTCGCGCGGTCGTAGGACTAGCGGCCTACCGTCGCCGCCTTCTGGTGGCCAGCCGGCGCCGCCGTGCCGGAGAGGCGCTCCGGCGGAGCATTCCGCGGGCCACCGGACGAGCTCCGTTGGTTGTATTTTTCTGCCGCCTTCGCCAACGGCCCTCCTGGGACCGGTCCTTCACTACGAGTACCTCACAACACTAGTGCGGCCTGCTTCATCATCACCTGCCAATCCGCACACCAAGAACGAAGAGACGCTGGGTTCGGACTTGTTCGTTGGTCCGCACCCACCGCGTTAGCGGTTTAAAAAGGCTTCCGAAAAATTTTAAACATAAGCCGAGGGTATAAATGAAAAAGATTTAATTGAATCAAAACCCCTACCTCAAGCGTCATCGAGCGAGGGTTCGTCACAGAATTTCACGTCGCGGAAGAACGCGTCGCGGAAGGGGGATCATCGCGTCGCGGAGAATGGATTCTTCGGCGTCGTGCTGTCGATCTCCGAGGATCTGGCGATCTTCTCGACCTTCGTCGGTGGTCGGCGTTCTTCACGTTCTTCACGTTCTCCACGTTCTTCATGTTCTTTGTGTTCTTCGCATTCTTCGTCGTGGAGGAAGAACTTCAAGAACCTGGGCGAATTCTCCCTAGCCTCTCAACACAGCAAGACTAACTAAATAAAATAAGTGGTGTCTTATTTTATTTATACACAAACAAACGCTTGAAATTCAAAATGAAAATAAACGATCAAATAATTGAAGATTTTAAAAC
Organism: Viscum album; assembly: GCA_963277665.1. Lineage (NCBI taxonomy): Eukaryota > Viridiplantae > Streptophyta > Magnoliopsida > Santalales > Viscaceae > Viscum > Viscum album. The sequence continues at coordinate 1,508,494,981 of OY728127.1, read as the reverse complement.
CTCCCAATTAACGATGCGTTTAATATCCATATTAAACGCAAGAGTTGACTTCATTAATCGGGGGTGCGAGTGCGTTACTTAAGAAGAAAAGAAGTGGTGGGGCTAGTGTTGCCCCCACCTCACAAATATCCTACCATGTGGGTAGGATATTGTGGGTACCACATCATCCAATTAACATAGGTTAAGTGACTTAAAATAAAATAAATTGTTCGCACCATTTTATTTTATTCATTTACTTAACCCAAAAAAAATTTAAAAACCACACCCGAGCAAAATTAACTCTGGAAAAGGTGTTCCTAAGAAATTACTGGTGCTGTGAATCCATCGGTGCCCTCGAAATTTGATTCCAAGCACTGGTTCAAAAGTTAGAAAAACCCGCTCGTTCGTTCACTGAATGTACGCGAGCGAAATTTCGGAAAATGATTTCGGTCACACCGGGCCTCAAAATCCGGTGTCGTCAGAAAATGCATTCTTGTAAAATTCCAATGAAAATTAAGAAAAAAATATCCCTTGAATATTAACGGGTCTTTAAATTACTCCCACCTCAGGGCTTTACATCTTCGTAATGCTTTAAAACAAACTAGGGTTACAAAAGCGGTACTGAGCACACTTCTGAGCCTTCTGCTCCAATGTGCTCACCTAGAGGTTCTCGTACTTCCAGTGAAAGCGCACCCGAGGAATCAACCCTTCCTCATAGGACCCGCTCCTGTCATTCCTCAATCCCCACTAGAACCCCCATTAGGGTCACCCCATCTCCCAAGTCCTACTCCTCATGGTTGATGCAAAGTGAAGGGTCGAGCTCGTATCTCCTACGTTGAGATACCTGGAAGTTGTCATGCACCTGGTGCAACTGAGGTGGGTGGGTCAAGAAGTAAACCACCTCGCCTACCCTGCTGAGGACGTAAAAAGGACCATTGAACCTCAGAGATATATTTTCGCCTCAGGCACATATCCGTAACTCACGTCGAGGTGAGACCCGTAGGGAAACGTGGTCGCCATCCTCGAACTCTAGTGGTCTCCGCCTCCTGTCAGCACTAGACTTTTGTCGGCATTGAGCTTTCCTCATCCTCTCTTGGATGACTTGGACCTTTTTGGTCCTAAAAGTTCTGAAAATATTTCTTCTTTTCCGATAAGATAAATCTGGTCTCATCCATAGGATTAACCACGTTCTTCACCTAATACAGTCAATCCTGACATGGATGACAGTAACCCATACCAAGGGTTGAGTCACACGGTCGGCATTAGTGTGTCGTCACTGGGTCTCCTCCTGTAGGTATCTTAAAGTGAGGGTCACGTCAACAGTTTTTAAACCGGAACCTCTTAGTAACAACATAAATAGAGGACAGGAAGGTATACACCACAAGAAAGGTGACTTTTATTACTGCAGCTCAAAGTACAAAGACACAAAGCATCTACAAAAAAAATCAACAAAGATAGAAGAAGCATAAACAAAATTCTCCAGGTCTGGAGCTAGTCCCACTCCTGTCCATCTACTCCCGGAGCTCCATGATCGTAGGCCTCAGCTGCCTGAAGCTGTGCTCTCCCATATCCACCATTTCCCTACGGTCGGGGTGGACCTCCTGGTGGTGGTGGTGGCAATACATTGAAGCGTCGTCCACCTCTAGATGCATGGCCAGCTCCCCTGCCATGGTCTCCTGCTCCATGCGGTCCGCCTCGATCGAACCTCTGCATCTGCCTGGAAGGACCTTCTTTCATCTGCTGGTCATCCGTATGGCGGGTCAGAGAGTCACGAGACATGTGACCAACCCCACTACAGGAGTAACACTGTCCGCTCATGGTAAGTCGTTTTCCACCCCCGGTGCCATGCACAAATGATCCTGTATCATGCGGTCGGCCACCTGTAGGTCTAGTCCTCTTGGACCACTGCGTCATCTGTCTACTTTCCACTGCAGAAGACTCTGCCGCATGCCGGCTAGTGGTGGGTCCTGCTGCTGGAGACTGCTCAGCAAGGAAACTCTCCACTAAGAGGGCTCGCTCCAACACCACTATCTGTGTCGGAATATTGTGAGAAACAAATGAAGATCTGATCTCTCTCATGAGCCCCTGCTCGAAGGTTCAGGCCCTAATGAATGGGTCTTGTACAATTTCCTTCGAATAGTGCGAGTGATCGGTAAACCTCTCCGAGTACTGGGATACTATCATGCTGCCCTGTCGTAGCTGTAGTAGCTCCTGGATGCGCACCGCATGGAGGGTGGATGGGACGAACTCTGAGGGGAAAAGGCTCTCAAATTCCATCCAAACGAGGGATGCATCATCGTGCACCTGGAGCATCAAGCTCTACCATCATCCTACTACCGCGTGCAGGAGGCTCGCTGTGAGGAACACCATAAGGTCAGTTGGTGTCCCTACCAAACGTTAAACTCATACAACTGCCTCCAGCCAATCCTCGGCTGCCTGAGGGTCTTTCTCCCCACGGAACCTGGGGGGTCGCTGACACTGAAACTCGTGTAGTGCACTAAGGCGACATGCACCGTCAGCGGGTGGGGCTGGTAGCATCGGTGGCTCGGCGGGTATAGGTACCGCCGGTGCCTCTGCTGTCAAAGGGCCCTGGACCGAGGCCTCGTCTCTCGGTGGGCTGTCTTCACGCACATCTCTCGGAACCCTGGATGACTTTCCTCGTGGGGCTATCCTGAAAAGAAATAATTTCACCACGATTAAAAATTATACCTTGTGAGCTGATACAAAGTAATCACAAAGAAAGCTTGAAACACACATGCAATCAATGTTTTCGTGCATTAAGTCGGAAATCCGAATTTAGGGTCCTAGTGTACAGATACGTCGGCCGCCGCACCAACACTGGATTCCATGGACTGATAGCCACACTCAATACTCTTAACATTATTGATTAACATAAAAAAAGATCAGATTCCTAAGTTCTATGGTATAACCAAACTCCTCTGATACCAATTTGTCACGAACCATCCTCGGGGCTCGTGCCGTGACTACCCCAAGCCCGCCTTTCATAGGCCATGGGCTGGCGACTAGCACAAAAGGCGTAAATCCCGATAACTGGGAAGGTATTGCCTTTATAAAAGTAACAGAACACCACAGAGTCCAAGCGGAAGTAAAACACCATGTACAAAAAGGAAGTGCTGAAAAGTAAATGGGCCAGAATACAATCCCAATCGAAAGTACAGCTAAAACTGAAAGAAAGTACAACAAAGACAAGAACTGGAAGAAAGGAAGCAGCTCATGGGTCGTCCTGCTCTGATCCTACCTGAAGGGTAGTTATAGATAGCGCAACTCCTGGATCGTCCACAACGGATCCTACCTAAATGGTAGGTACAGATAACCTCTACAACACTCTCGCCTTTCAACCTCCTTCGAGTGTCGCCTCGTCGTGAAGTCCACCACTGGATACTGTCTCGTCGTGAGGTCCACCTCCGGGTACCGTCCAATCCTCGAACACTCGACCTCTATCTGTGATGTCCGTCGTCTGCAACCAACACAATGAGGAGCGGCCATTTCCCATGCAAGGGTGAGTATAATGATACTCAGTAGGGACATCGAGACCCTCAAGGTCTCACTAAATCCAACAATGATAACCACAAAGAAGATCTCAACAGATAACATCTACCTAGGTACATGCCCATACAAATACCCAGGTTATCAAGTAACCCATATCAATCATGAGGAAACACAAGGATTATAGACTCATCTCAACCAGGATTTTATTCATGACGTCAAAACGACAACTACTGGAGAACTCCTCCTCCGTCGAGTACAGATGGCCTGCTTCTACAACCAAGTGCGCCGAACTCCTCCTCTGTTGAGTACAGAGGGCCTGCCGCTACAACCAAGCACGCCGGAATCCTTGGACTGTTGTAGTACTCCACCTGTTGAGTAATGTGGTCCTGCTGCTATAACCAAGCGCGCTGGACTCCTTGGACTGCAGTAGTACTCCACCTATCGAGTGTTGTGGGCCTGCTGCTACAACCAAGCGCATCCCACCATGGGTCTGCCGCTACAACCAAGTTCTCCCCCTCATAGGTTCCAAAGGTACTCCTTCTGTTGACTACTGCGGGTCTTACGCTACAACCAAGCACTCTTCTACCGTGGGTATGCCGCTACAACCAAGCGTTCCCCCTCATAACCTCCAGATTTACTCCTTCTGTTGAGTACCATGGGTCTGCTGCTACTACCAAGCACTCCTCCGCCGTGGGTCTTCCGCTACAACCATGCGCTCCCCACTGGGCTATCCGAAACAAACCGAGTTGATAGATCAGCAGTCGTCAAGTCTCAGCCAGCTATTAGGTCTCTACACTCTGCTAGCTCATCACAGGGAGGGTCTGCTCCACGAGCTACTAGTCGATACTACAAGTATCACGAAGTTCCATGAAGTAGTATCTCAAAGGACCACATCGTCTTATTGGTCTCAATGCAACAGACGGCGCGTCAGTCGTACGCCACGTCTGTGATTTACTAGCCCTTTCATCCCAGGGGCCCGGTTGATTTCATGTGCGAACCAACCCGGACGTATCCTGATTGTACCCCAAACACTCATAGGGAATGCTCATAGCGACCATTTCTCAACGTGATCACCAACACTGTTGACGGTTCGTCAAACTGACGACCAGTCTGAAAGCTATCAACTTTTCTGTTCGAGGGGCCCGGTTGGATTTCGGGTTCAATCCTTCCCGTCCATTAACCAAATGCATCCAAAACTTAGGCAAATCATGCCAAATGTTTCGTCTCATAAAGAGGAATCCATCAAAGTCGACAGCACGTCAATTGGACATCTGGAGCTCATGTTATTAGTGTTTCCGCTCTGAGGGCCCGGTTGGTTTCGTGTACGAACCAACCCGGCTGAATCCAAGTACTCCGAAACCTTGACTGTATTATAACAAAATGACTGTCTCAGTCCAAGGATCTCATCGCCGTTTACGGTGCATCTATCAGAGGTATGCAGCCCATGTTATGGGAAAAAGACCGTAACAGTCCGGTATTAGGGGGTTCGGGCCCGGTCCGACCCGGCCCGGTACCCCCTGGGTCGGCCCGAACCGGGTCGACCCGACCCGGGTCTAGGTCCGGCCAGCATGGGCATGGCCTGGCCTGGCGGTCCGGCCGGGCGGCTCAGCCCGGTGCGCTGGCGCACTGGCGCTGGCCAAACGGCCGCGCAAAGGGGTGACACCCCCATTGAATGAAACCGCGGCCCTGCGTGGCGCCGCCCATTGCCACTGCATGCGGCCGAGCGCCATGTCCCGCCCCCTCTGACTCGGGCGGTTGCGGGACCAGCGGCCCTTCCCGGCAGTGCGCCGGGAACAAACGCCTCCGGCGGCCGGCCGGAGCCGGCCGCCGGTGCCGCCGTGCCGACGAGGCGCGCTGGCGGAGCATTCCGCGGACCACCGGACGAGCTCCGGTGGACGGATTTGCCTGCCGTCTTCGCCAACGGCCCTCCCGGGACTAGTCCTTCACTTCAAGGAGCTCACAACGCCTGTGCGGCCTGCTTCATCATCGCCCACCAATCCGCACACCAAGAACGAAGAGACGGTGGGTTCGGACTTTTTCGTTGGTCCGCACCCACCGCGTTAGTGGTTTAAAAAGTCTGCCAAAAAATTTTAAACATAAGCCGAGGGTATAAATCACAAAGATTTAATTGAATCGAAACCCCTACCTCAAGCGTCGTCGAGCGAGGGTTCGTCGTGGAATTTCACATTGCGGAAGAAGGCGTCGCGGAGAAAGAATACATCGGCGCCGCGTCGTCGATCTCCGAGGATCTGACGTTCTTGTCGACCTTCGTCGGAGGTCGGAGTTCTTCGTGTTCTTCACATTCTCCACATTCTTCACGTTATTCGCGTTCTTCGTTGAGGAGGAATAACATCAAGAACCTGGGCGAATTATCCCTAGCCTCTCAACACAACAAGACTGACTAAATAAAATAAGTGGTGTCTTATTTTATTTATACACAAACCAACACATGAAATTCAAGAAGAAAAGAAACGATAAAATAATTGATGAGTTTAAAACTGCCCAATTAATGAGTCGTTTAATATCCAGATTAAACGCACGAGTTGACTTCATTAATAGGGGGTGCAGGTGCATTACATAAGAAGAAAAGAAACGGTGGTGCTCGTGTGGGCCCCACCTCACAAATATCCTACCAAGTGGGTAGGATATTGTGGGTCCCACATCATCCACTTAACATATGTTAAGCGACATAAAATAAAACAAATTAGTCACACCATTTTATTTTATTCATTTACTTAACCCGAAAAAAAATTAAAAAACCACACCCAAGCAAACGCAACTCCATAAAAGGTGTTCCTAAGCAATTACTGGCACTGCGAATCCATCGGTTCCCTCAAAATTCGATTCCGAGCACTGGTTGAAAAGTTAGAAAAACCCGCTCGTTCGTTCACTGAATGTAACCGAGCTAATCTTCGGAAAATGATTCTGGGCACACCGGGCCTCGGAATCAAGTGCCGTCAGAAACTGTGTTGTTGTAAAATTTCAAAGCAAATTAAGAAACAAATTTCCCTTGAATTTTCATGGGTCTTTACAGTATGGTTTTTTAAATAATTATTATATTGGTTTATGAATAGTATATTTAATTATTAACTAAATGGTAGTGGGTTATTATCACGTGAATGTGAATATGTATTTGTTTATTACCGATAACTTTCATTAATTTCTTCTTTGGTATTTAAATATATTTTTTCAATATATAATGTAAACAATAAAAATTTATAGGAAAAATTTCAAAACACTAATTTGATATTGGGATTTACCAGGTGATTTATATATGGGTTTTTATAATAGTAAATCAGTTTTATAAAGGGTAAAATGATTTCAATATAACATTAATTATGTTTTGATCAAACAATTGAGAGACTTTTTTGACTGAAAAAATATACAATTCTTCTAATTTAGTTATCTAAGTGTATTTTATTAATTTTAATTATATGATTTTATTATTAATAAAATAATATTTTAACTTGAAATTCAATTCACTCTCCACTTGAGTTTTACAGCCGGACAATAATTTCGAATAACATGTTTTTTATGTTAATTTTAACTTTAATAGTGTTTGTGATTAAAAACTACAAATATAGGATTGATCGATATTTAATTATATATGTATAATAACATAAATGAATTAATTACCACTAATCAACCATAATATTTCAATGGGACTATCTATTATCATTGGATAAACAGGATGAAAATTCATTATGAAAGTATGGGAAATTATATTTTGACTACTGTTGAATGAAATTTTAAAATACTCAATTCTTTTATTGACAATTTTTTTATTTAAATAAGTATAATTATTCATTATAATGTAATCAATAAATGGATAATTTATTTGATTAAGTGAATATGAATTTAATTAAATATAATTCTAGTGAAATCCATTTTAAATTTTAAATATCAGACTAATTTATCCTGAGGTATCCTCAAATTTAAATGTTTTTAAATAATTATACTATTAAATTGATATATTTAAGATGAATCTTTACAAATCCATTTGTGATATATTTCTCAGGTTATATGGAAAATTCATCACTATACATGAACATGGAATGAAAATTTATTTTAAATATCACAGGATATGATTAGAAAAATGTATAACAGATAAATGTATAGGAATGTTCGTTTAAATAACAAAATCCGTTTTATTTGGTGAACTACTAGTATATGAACTCATCAGAAAACTCATGATGTACAATAATGAATCACTATAATGAAACAAAAATGATTTACCCATGATGATGTCTATAGACTTAATTTATTATGAATCAAAATTAAATGATTACACTATAGTTGATAATTTATATTCTGATGAACCACCAACTAACAACCATTAGAAATAATATAATCTATCCCAAGGATAAAAAATTATTTACAAATGAATAAATAAATAAATAATTCAAATTACAGTACTATATGATATTATTGAAATGGGGGGAATTGTTGAAGAATGGATGAATTCATTAGTTATATAATATTATATGAATTTAAATGAAATGGACACATTATTTACATTTAAATAGATAATCTAAAAATATAAATAAATTATATAAAAATAATGTTTTGAAAAAAATTATATATTTTTCACAATTCATTACAATATGTATTTTATGAGAATAATTCCAAAATGTCAACAAAATTTAATTTTTAGGTCTAAAAACATTTATGGAGTTTATTTTTTCAACTAAAACATAAAAAAGTGATAAAAACATGTCTTTAAATGATTCTCCTCAAAATGTGGTAAAAACTTATTTTTTTTAATATGCATTTTATCTAGAAAATAGAATTAGTTCTCATATAATGAATATAAAAAAAATAACATCACATTTTAACATAATATTTATTAAATATTTCGATTATATAATCTAATAATATTTATTCAAATATCATATAAACACAATTACTCACAATTAATTAGATTCCATTTAAAAAACATCATTTATATTGAATTGGGTTTTATTTTCATTACAAATTAATTATCCAAAAAATGTATAAATATATAATCATGTGTAAACTCTATTTTCATACTTTTGTTAATATCATTCATCCTCTCCATTATAATGGTTATGTGATAACTAAAACAAAAAATATTAATATTAATAATATATTATAGTTTCTTATAACTTTGTCTTCTAGGAAACGTATGATTTGTGAGAAACCTATTGTTGCATGTTGAGTGTTCTATCAAACACAAAATACCCTTTCAAATAAAATTAATATATAATTCATAAATATTAAATTAATATAGAAAATTCTTGTTCTATAATTACCCAGGATGTTACATCCTTCACCATTTTTTAAATTGTGTCCTAACAATTTTAAGTTTGTGATCAGTAACTAGGGTTTCACTTTTCCAAATTACATTATTGAAATCCATCATAAAAAAGGGATAAAAAACATCAACTTTAAAATAGTGAACATGTATTACAATGTTATCTCAGGATAACACATACATGGATTACATGATGCAAAGCATGGACATGGAAAAAATCATACCACCATGTTTTGAGGGAGGGTGATAGATAACATGATAAATATAAATTTTAACAAATAGAAACCCAAAATCTTTTTATCTGTTAAACGTTCTTGGATTTCATAGTAGGAAATGTAAAAAGAAAATGTTTGGTATTTAAAATCATTTTAATAAATTTGAGGAATTCTTACACTATATAGAATAATAAAATAAGTCAATATACATACATGAAAATTAGATTTTCATACATTAATTTAATTCTACTACAAATTCATCTAATTATCAAATGATGAGTATTCAGAATGAATTTTTACGCCCGAAGCACTAGAATCAAATTATAGAGAATGAAATAATCCAAAATTATTATTTATTTATTTATCTTGTTTTCAAACATTATCCCAACCTATATAACATGGATAATATAAAAAAATTCACAAAAAATAATAAACCACCCTATGAATAAAAACTACTTCTAATATCCCATGTTCAATTGTAATACACAAATTTCAAATTACCATTTAACAACTAACATTCCAAAAAATTCCACAAAAAATTCCAACTAGGATTGAACCCAATGTTTAAAATTATTTGATCATATAGTTTTCAAAATTAATTTTAACACCTATCTCCAAATAACATCAATCACTCTTAATGTATTATACCAAAGATCAACTAACCTAATCACATGTTCTCCATGTTTTCTTCATTATTTCCATAAATAACCCAAATAAACATAAATACACAAAATGATCTATATTCCTCAAAAATATAAATAAAAATTACCCCAAAATTAAAATCACATAGTTTCCTATTTAAATTAATCATATAATTTCACCAAAATATTAAATGTCATCAAAAATACAATTTATCACATAATTGCAATATCATTTTACAGTTTCAATGATATAATTATGATAAAAAATATGTTCCAAAAATTAATGTATTATTATTCCATAATCTCATCAAACTAAAAATAAAATTTCATATTAACTAGGTACTTCACATATGTTAGTTATAGGCTATGATACAATGTCACCCTTCGAATGTGGGTTCAATTCCCAAATCCTAGAGGGATGTAATAATTTGTCACCAAACAGAAATTTTTTCCTTTTTTTATAACACTACAGAATTCATATAAAATACCAAAATTATATAAAATCCCCAAAAATAACCGGAAGATATTTTATAATAAAATGATATCTCATACCTTTCATTTTGCATCTCAATATGTAATATCTGATAATTATATCAAAATAAAGATCTTATATAATATAAAGTATATTTATACGATTATAAGTATTTCAATATAAGATATGTTATTTATTAATAGAATAAAATTTTCACATAACAAACATCTGTTTCACCAAAACTAGTAAAGATATTCCAATATAACCACGTCATCAAAAGAGAATTAATCCTTTAATTCATTATTTCATCTTATATTTTATCGTAACTCATGAATCCTATATATGAATATTTTTTAATAATTCAGTATTATTAATGATCTGTTAAACATTCATTTCGATATACTACATATTAATTATTTACTAAAAACTAAATCACTAATCATGTCCTATCATTAAATAATGTCAAAACCTAGGGTATGAAATAATCAATACCATTCATATGTAATTTTAAGATGTTTCATTTTCAAATGGAATAAAATTAGTTATTTTGAATTTTATATTTTATGATCATGTTGATCTCATTCCAAAAACCATATTATATGAAATATATATTCATAATGACCACACTCACCACATTGAAAGCATTCAATTGGTAGCATATAAAGATCATCATTCCCATTCCTATAGTCAACTGAACTCTTCCTTTTTCCTTGGCTAGTTATTACGTTATAACCTTCATTACCACATCCATAACACCTTCCATCCCACTTAAAAGTTTTTCCTTGGTGTTTCATTCCACATACATGACCCATATATTTATGAATATTATTACCTTTGTGGTTATTATTACCTAAATTTTCAATGTGATTTGTTTATCACATATATGAATAATCAATAAAATCACCTTGGTTCAAATATTTTGTCATGAAACTCTATATTATACTCAAAATAAACCTTAGAGTTCTCATTTTACCTTCTATTTCAGTTGTATTTTTATTCATAGAACACTCATTTTTCCATTAAATCCATTATTAATTTGGTTTATACTCGATCGTGCCATTTTCTAAAACAAATATCGTTAGTGGGATTATATCAATAAAATCATAATATAATATATTATGAGAATGACATATTATAATATATACATATTCATGTTATATTAAAATTATTGTATTTTTATAGAATTATTATGACTCCATCTAAAATTCTACCCATTGTGGTTGTATACAACTTGTAACCAAAGCTAAAATATCACCCTAACCTCCAATGTTGTTTGAACCATCATCTGATACCAATTATAAGGACCCATCCAAAAAAGATACATAATCTTATGTTTAAAAAATAATTCACACTTACAATAATTTTTGTATTTTTAATTTAGATAATTATTCTATAACTATTTCATAACAACTCAAGTTTTACAAGGTATACACTTATACAAACAATCCATTTTTTTATAAAACAAAAAATGTAAAAAAATTAATCATGGGTTTGTTTTATGTTTAAATGTCATAACTTTTTCCAAATCCCAAAAATTACTATATTTAAGCTTAAATCCTCGGAAAAACATTTCCAAAAACATGGGATGAGCTCAAAAATGTCAATAAGTGTTCCAAAATAAGCACTAAAACCGTTAGAGAGTGAAAAGTTGAAACTCATGTTTTTTTTACAAAATCATACTTTTCACCTACAAAACATAAAGTATTTCACATGCATTATGAAATGATAATTTTCTTGAAAATACACATATAAATACATAGCCATTAATGTATATTTTCAATCCATATCATACATTCATTGTGGAATTCACAACTACAACATGACCTAAAATTCATGGTTGCATTTGGAATACACTTCATAGTATATTTTCGTAAATATATTAGGCGAAACCATATTATTTAACTCTATCTCATTACCCAACTCATTAGAGTTCTATCACAGGATCACCCACTATGGGTATATCACGGAACAACCCATATACGTAAGTAATTCTGAATTACCATAACATTGTCATGACACGTAATGAATTAATAAAATAAAAAATAACATGTCCACTCTACAATAAAAAAAAATAATTTAAACATAATTATATATTAAATAAATTATAGAAACTATTTTCAATAACAAAAAACATAAAAAGTTAACATGGTATTTATTTTTCTATAAAAATATCACATCTTGTAGATGAATCCAAATTCCAAATAATGGTTACCACGGTTGAAAATTCATTGTCTCCACATACCTTAAAAAAATTATTATGGTCATTTTGTGAAATGAATAATATTTAAAGATTCATTTTCAATTAAAATATATGAAATTTAATGTGACAAGGTTTGATTATGCAACATAAACAAGAAGGGGTGTTTATCTTCAAAATATTCCTTAATAAAAGGAGATTCAGTCGAAGTACATTAAGCTGTGTCCAACTCCTCTCATACGTTCATTATCATCCAAAATAATAAACATATGATAAATTATAAATTATTCATAACCTTTTCCTAGTTTATTATCCATATATATAACTTATTAGGTTGTTATAACAATTAAATAATTATTTAAGTTCACGTCAAACATTCTGTCGATATGCAACACATTAGTCAAAAATGAACTCGATATAGTGACAACAGTCCATGTGATAATAATTCCATAATCTAAAAAATAATATTCATGAAATTATTATCATTTTTTTACATCAATAATATTCTTTATGAAAACTATGAATTATTTTAAAAAAAATGACAAACATTTTAATTATGGAGATTGTAGGTCATCTCTATGCATTAGTAGTGTTTTCCTTTTTTCATTGCACGTTATGAAAATAATTTATGTAATATTTTAAATTTATTGAGTTATCATAATCACAGTAATATCATATTAATAATTGAAATATATTTATATATATTATAGAAGTGATTTATTGATAAAAAACGAGTCACGTCGATTCGTTGAGGTGATAGTTCACACGTACGAAAGAACGATGTTATAATTTCTATGGGAAAAGAAATTAAATATATAAATAATATAATATTAGATTATAATTATTAATATTTATTTAATATCCATTATGAACATTAATTCAACTATTATAACCAATCATGAGAGATGGTTAAGAAAAACTAATGGTATAGGTTTGTCTGGTTGTACTCTACTGTGCACATGAACAAAATGTTCATTTCCCATTTGATGAATTTGGAGATCGATTTGGGTGATGATAGTAAAAAAAATTTATATTTAGTATATTTTAGTTATTATATAACAATTTATTGAGGATATTTGATTGAATTGGATGAAGATGTAAAATAGAAACACATAATGAAAATGATACCTCTTCTTCAGTCGATCACCTTTGATGAGCACCTTAACACCTATAATAAAAGATTTTCCCCAATATAAGGCCATTAGAATTTGTGTAGGGATTATAGTAATGTCTTCTCAAAATATATTGGCTAAAAAAGTTTTTGTAGTTGTGATGAAATGGGGGGAATGGGTACCCTTTTACAGGAGAGGGTAGGGGCACTCTTTGATTTATAACAATTATTAAATGAATATATATTCATTTTCTCTTATAAATTGTTCAAAAAAGATTTATTAATAATATATCATTACATTTGGTCTAATCCACAACATCCTAATAATATTAAAAGAGTGTTGATTATTTTTTCATCCTTACCTATTTGTTTTTACCCCCTTTAGTTCTTAATGATTTATCATGTAATTTACACAATGAGGGTTTAAATAATTACCAAATCATGTCAACAGAAAAATTAATGAGTAATTGATGAAATATATTGGCTTAGTTAATCTTTTTGGATGAATCATATATTATTATATATTTTTTATAATATAATTAAAGATTATATATTTTAAATTATGAATTTTTTCAATTTCGACTGTATTCATTACGTGACAATTTTAAAAAACAATATAAATATATATACATTGAAAAACTACATTATCTCAATACTATAATGTCATATACACCAAGAATAGTCGTGGATGTCATAAAATATATGAAGTTTTATTTATTTATGTCTTATTAATATCATTTACTTGATTCATTATTTTATAAATCATTTAATGCATCCACATTATGTCACAATTAAATTTAATTGGAAAATTCCAAAAAATTATAAATAAATTTACCTAAAATATGAAATATTATTATATATAAAAGGAATATTCAGGGAGTAATATATCAATTACATAACCCCATATTAGTTTTTTTAAGATGATACATATTTATAAGAGATTTATATTTACATTAAATTTAATGTTATAAAAGTCATAGTAACACCTAGGTTGCATGAGAAGGTCAAAATTTATTCCCAATGATGGTAATGATTGATAGTAACTCCTAAAATTATATTATTTAAAGATTTATAATATAATAAATATATTATAATTTTAATTATAACTTTAATTACCCAATTTACCTTTCACCATGGCGAATAAATTACTAAAGTCACTGTTAAACTAAAATTATTTTCATCCAATTAGAAAACATTTTTAATATTAATTATAAAAATTCATGTATATTTTTGAATATTCAATACACAAAAAGGATAAATTTTATTCAACACTAATCACATTGATGGGTCAAGAAATAGGCGTTTTTATGTAAAACGTTTCGAAGTTCAAATGTTTTTTCTATTTAATTATATTAAGAAAAAGCATACATTGAAATAAATTGAATTAAATTTTTAAAACATACCCTATTTATTCCTTAAAACCATGTAAAATATAATCTATAAATAAAAAAATTATATAAAAAATCACCTGTGAATTAAAATGCAGAATTTTCCCAATTCATTAAAAATAGTAATTCTATCAGAAAAATACCAAAAACTAAACCAACATATATTTTTATATCCCACTAGCAATGATGATGTTTATTTTTTCAAATAAAAGATTAAAAAGATACAAAAACTATATTTTAAAATGTTTATCTATCTAAACATGGTAAAAACTATGTTTTTTTTAAAATACTACTTTTATCTAAAAATATGAATTTTTTCTAATATCATGTATAGAAAACATAGAAGATGAATATTATAAATCAATATTAATTTATATATCATTATTATAATCCAACATGATTTTTTTTATTATTTTATAAACACAATTATTCACACATAAATATTTTTTTCAAAAAAAAAGACATCTTTTGTATTCAATTTTGTTTTATTTTCATTTCTAATTAACATTTAACCAATGTATAATTATATAAATATTTCTAAAGACTATAATCATATTTCAATTAATATACTTCATTCCATCCATTCAAGTGATTATGAAATAAATCTAACCTATAATAATAATTTTCATAATATATTGTTTTTTTGTATAACTCTGTCTTTTGTGTGATGTATGATTTTGGAGAAACCTATTGGTTCATGTTAAGTATGTTATCAGAAATAAAATCACTTTTAATGTAAATCTACTATCTAAATAAAAGATATTAATAAATATGAAAATGAATTATTATATAATCACATGTAATGTTACAATATTCTTGTTAATAATACCATAAAATAAACATCATAATTATATCAATGTTTCATAGATCGATTTGATCGATATCATAAATAATAAAATGAATTTTCAAATAGATTTTTACCTAGTGATATTAAAACTCAAAGAGATCATCACCTTTTTATAATTTTTTGGGAAATAAGTATAGATGGAAAAGTTAGAGCTTCTCTAAGAAATAAATTTCAACATTATGATTTCATTCCATATCATTTAGAGAAGAACATAACAAAATAAATTAGTGATGTGTTATGTGTAATGGAATTGCAAGATGAGGTAAATTATATTTATTGAAATTGAGTCATGAAAATAATTTAAATGACATAATAATTACTTGACCAATATAACTATATGTGTTTCTAAGAACCTGGTATGTTAATTATAAACTGTAATTAACAATAAAGGCATATTACATTCACCAGGATAAAATATAGAAAATTATAAGAAAAAATTTAAAACATTTCCACTATCAACAACAATTAAAGCTAAAAATGATAATTTATTATCAGTAAATATTGATTTTAGCTTATATCAATTGGATTACAAGAGTGAATTTTTAAATGGTTATATCTTTGCGGTTGTTTTTGATGAAACAAGTTTTATTTCAAAACAATCACCTTCCTAATAATTTTTCTAAACTGATAAATGATGTATATGGGTTAAAAAACATTTTACATATTTATATGATAGGCACATCTCAATTTTTTCAAATGGTTTTACTAATTTTATATCTAAGAATTATTATTATTTGTTAAATAACATTTAATGATTTTTAGTAGTAAAAATATACTCTGTTGTTTTTATCAAAAAATTATCTTAACAATTTATTTTAAATTCTAAAAAATAATGAAAAATTAATTTTATATATTTTTTATAGGTGGTAATTAATTCATTCCATGATTTAAAATCCTGAAAATCTATGAAAGGATTATTTTAAATAAATTAATGTATACTAAATTACTTTTAATATATATTTTTATAGATATTAATAATAGTTATGATACTTCTATTGTTATGATCAATAAACATGATCTTGATAAAATTAGGAAAACAGTTTATCATTATACATATAGATCTGTTGTTGTAAACATATAATACCTAATTTTTATTTTACAATATTTTATTTTTAGTGAGTTTAAGTTTGAAAAAATTCAATCAATTCCAATTTAATCACAACTACATGCTATGTAATGGTTTATCAAATACCTAAAAACTATAACCAAACTAGGAGTTTATTTATTTATTGGATAATCTTAAAATTTACTGGGTTATTTAGAAGATATTTTTGGTCATTGAATTATGAATAAAATAATAAATTCAATTATATTTAAATACTTGTGAAATTATCTAGTTTCAAGTTTTTTTAAAAAGCATAAATTCTATTCATTATCTACATCTTAATAACAGGGTATATTTATAAGTTGTTTTTTGTACAGAATTTTGGTATTAAACATACATTACTAAACTATGGATCTCAATTTCAACATGTCCTTATATATTTTGATTATAAATCTGTGATAAATATTTCGATTTATCTTGTATCATATTATAGACCAAAACATATTTATATAAGACATTACATTTTTGAGTGATCATTTTTAAAAAGGTGATATAACTTTTGGACTAATTGGTTAGAAACATCAACTACATAAAATATATAAAAGCATGTGAATGATGATAATATTAAATAGGTCATACTTTAATTAATAATTATTTCTTATTTATATATCATATCATAATTGATTATTCTAGTAATTGGTTAAATCATGTTATAAATTATTTTCATTGTTTTTTTGTTTAATAATGTAATATACTTCACATGGTTAGTATTCCTCACATCAGATGTTGGTCATATTATTTTCAAACCTACCATGACACTCAATTCAAATGGTCAACAAACAACCAACATGAATGTTATTTTCATGTTGTTGGAATACCTTCTGTGAGTTCATGATTAGTTTACTAATCATACCTTTATTATCAAATATCCATAGTTAGTGTACCTACCATGTCTATTTTTTATATTAAATATTTCATGAAAATGTTTTAGAGGGAATTTACATATGCTTAAAATTATTTTAACTTCTAAATTTTTAAATATATATTCAAATTTTAATCTTTATTGATATATTCTCAATCCAAAAAAACATTTTCCTTTCATTTTAAATTGTTTTTCAAAGTGAAACCCCACATGTCTCAAACCCTCTCCCTCGTTAATGATATCCTTTTGAGGCGATGACTAAAATTCAAAATGTTGATGCTAAATCATTTATTATAATCCCAATTTTCTATTTCTTCACCTCAATCCTGGAATTAATAGAAATATAATTGGGGAATGAGTGAAATATTTATGTTGATGTGTCTACATCTAATGAACATTTTTGTTAGGGAAAAAATAAAATTTATGCATATTTTCTTTAATCTAGTAGGACACTAATCTAAAAATTAATTAAAAATTATTTTAGGGATGATTGGTAGGAATAGAATTGTAATTAATTCTACCAAAATCGTTTTATGTAGTTTTATTCACTATAGTAATTTTTTCATTAATGAAAAAATTTAAATCATTATAATGATGATTAATGGGGATGTTCTTGAGTTTTCAGCTATGAATTAGAAAATTTTAAGATTTCTGTTATATAGTTAAAATATTAGGATTAGAATAGCTAAAATTCCATTGATCGAGCCCACATAAAATATCATTGTGCATTAGTAGATATTACATAGAATGGACTCCCTATAAAACCAACTTATATTGAGATGAGGGGAGAATGTGTACAACTGGTCAAATTTATCAAAGACTAAATCTTTCTTAGAAAAGGATATTTTTGCATCATGTAGCATTTGGATGTATTCATCATGTTTTTGATGAAAAAGTTTCATTATATTAGATATTTTAGATATACTATGATACATTTGAATGAGTTATGTAATCCATGTTTGATATATAGTCATTTTATATAACATAATATCAGTTAATCAATATTATATTATAAAGGTTTAGTCCTAAGGGAGAGAATGATTTCATCACATAGTTTGATCCTATATATTATTATTTTAGTGAAAATTAAATTAAACTAGAACCCATTGAATATGGAGTTGGTCTATGACCATGAAAAATAATATGTGTGGTTTGATATAGTGTATTACAATGATAAACCATGGAATCTAGTTGATCATTTTTGTGAACCTGATAATGCATTTCTGTATTATGATGATGAATTTTCTATAAACATGGTTGTATTTGATGAATAAGAACATAAATTGGTGGATATTAATGACTAATAGAGAGCTTATTATATGGATTACAAGAAATATCCCATTTCATATCTTTATAACTCATTATTAGTGTAAAGACTCGGAATTTCCATGTAATTTTTTTTAAATAAATAAGAATTTTATGAGTCCTCAAAAAAATAAGGAACATGATTTTGAGGTTCGGAGTGCCCGGAAAAAATTTCTGAACTTTTGTTCGGGTACGTTTAGTAAATGTCCGAGCGGCATTTTCTGACTATTGAACCAGTGCTCGGAATTGAAATCAGAGGGCATCATTGAACACACTACATGAATATTCACTTAAAGATAAATTCACCTCGATGACAGTTGGTCGAGGGTGGAATTTAGTTTTTGGGTTGTTCGTGAATTAATAAAATAAAAATAAAGTTGTTTTCCTTTATTTTTATTTTATTTGTTAGAAACACCATGTGGAAGTTGAGAAGTGGGGATCACTAGACCATAACCTCTCATGAGAGGTTATGGTTGTGGGGACCACCCGAGCCTAACATCCCATGAAAGGTTATGGTGGTGGGGATCACATGAGTCATAAACATCCCAAATCCCTCAATAAATGTGGGAGATCCTATTCAAATCATCCAATAATAATTTTTCCAACCCTCCTCCATAATAATAAAGCAAACACACAACTTTTTTTTAAAAGAAAAAATCATTAATGTCAAAGATCAGTGAACGTACAATCACAATGCCATGATGTGAAATGGTCCAGACAGAGTTGGTTAACATCATAGGGGCCTGAGGCTTCCAACTGATGGGAATCATTATTTCCTTCCCTTTTAGTAAAGGAGAAATTGAATATTGAGAATCCTTGACAGAGAGAAAAAATTCTAATGATGAGGGATCCAAAAGACTGGAGGCTGCCTTCGTTGAAATTGATAGCATTGATAATGATGGGATAGTCTGATTCGAGGTTGATTGTATCCCTTCTGTGATCCATGGAATGCAGAATACCGGCAAGGATGGCAGTAGCCTCGGCCACCACAGGTTCTCAAAAAGTGAAGTTTGATTCGTGTTTGGCCACAACGACGTGACTGTGATGATTCTGGGCCAGAATGATAAGGGTGATTGGCCCATCCCTGGGGAGAAACACATCCAAGTTAACCTTAAGAATCCCCTCACCTAGAATGACACTGCAGTTATCTTTTCCTTTTCTTCAGTTTTATTGTATCACAGTTGTACTTGTACTTTCTTGTTGGGCTTGTATTCTTTCCCATTTTACTTACTGCACTCACTATAATTACAATTCAGTTTACTTGTGTTCCTATCTTTCTGTGTGCTGGGTTACGTGTGCTGAGAGGTTATAATGGAAATGCCTTCCCAATTTTAGGTAATATTACTACGGTGCTAGTCTCCAGCCTCTGGCCTATGGAAGGCGGGCTAGTGGTAGTCACAAAATGGGCCACGTGGGATGGGTCATGACAAATTGGTATCAAAAGAGTCGATTCTACCGTAGAAAAAATGAGTCTGGTCTATCTTTTTAACTGAAATAGTGTTATGTGTAGTGAGTGTGGTTATCCGTTTAGGGAAACCAGTGTTGGTGCAGCGGCCAATGTATCCGTGCACCAGTACCCTAACTTCATATTTGTAACTCAGTGCACGAAAACAGTGATTGCGTGTGTGTTTTCATGAGTTTCATGGTTATATCTTATGTAATCTCACTAGGTATAAATTTTTAACCATCGAACTCTAGTTTCATTTCAGGATGCCTCCACGCAGACAACTGACTAGGGTTCCAGGAGTTGTATGCACTTATATCTCACTGAGAGACGAGGCCTCGGTGCAGGGCCCTTTTCCAGTAGAGGCACCAGCGGAGGCACCAACGGTAGAACTCCCCATGGGGCCACCAATGCCAGCATCCCTAGCAGTAGATAGTGAACGCCTCTTGAGCACGTTTTATGGGTTCTAGCACCATAGTCCACCCAGGTTCAGGGGATAGACGGACCTGAAGGCAGCTGAGTATAGGCTGGATGTTGTGGTGGGAGTCTTAAAACTCATAGGGACACCAGCCGATCTCATGGTGAACCTTGCCGCAAGCCTTCTACATGGAGAAATAGGAAGATGGTTGAGCATGATGCTCTAGGATCACGATGTAGTGATGCTTCTCTAGACAGACTCTGAGAGACTGTTTCGAGCGGAGTTTGTCCCAACGACTCTTCGTGCAGTGCCCATACATGAGCTTCTTCATCTGTAGCAGGGCATCATGAATGTGGCTCAATACCCTGCGAGGTTCAATGACCTCTCATGCTACTCCACAGATATGGAGCATGACCCTTTCTTCAGGGACCGAACCTTTGAGGAGTGGCTCAGGCGAGAGATTAGGGCTTTGATGTTCTCACTCAGCATCCCGACGTAGGCGGGGGTGTTAGAGAGATCCATCTTGTTGGAGAGTTTCCTTGCTGAGCAGTCACGAGAATCGAGACCCACTACCAGTCATCTTATAGTGGTGTCTTCTGTAGCTGACACTATATAGAAATCATAGAGGACCAAGTGTAATAGACCTATAGGTGGACCACCACATGATTCAGGATCAGTTGTGAAGGGAACCCGAGGTGGGGCCAGTTATACCTGGTGAGGGCAGTGTTTCACAGTCGGCGGGAGGGGACACATGGCTTGTGACAGTCCGACCAGTCATACAAATGATTAGATGATGGTCGAATTATAGCCCAAGAAGAGACAGAGGTTCGACCAAGGAGGTATGTAGGAAGTTGGAAGATGTGTCCGGGGAGCTGGTCGTGCAGCTGGCGGTGGCTGACGATCTGAGATGTTACTGCCACTACCACCAGAAGGTCCACTCCGACCATAGAGAGCATGTGGATAGTGGAGAGCTCAGCTCCTGATAGCTGAGGCCTATGATCACGGTTCTCTGAAGATGATACAAGGTATGATCTATGTCAACTCCACCACATTTGCAGTACTTTTAGAATAAGGATCCAGTCATTATTTTATTTCCAATGACCTTGTTCGGAGCTCGGAGATTCTGATGGAGTCATTGGCTCGATCCTTACATCTAGAGAGTCATATGGGAGAAGATTCGACGATTAGGTACTGGTGCCAGTAGTGTTAGATTACTCTAGGAGGCAGGAGCTTCGGGATGGATCACCAATTAGAGGCATTGAGGCCTTACAATGTCATCTCGGGTATGGACTGTTTATCTATAGTTAATGCTCTGATTGACTGTATTTTTCGTGTGGTGCTGTGTGTGTGCATGGATGAGACTAGTTTTACCTTCAACGACAAGAAGGGATCCTTTACTGCGTGGGACAAACTTACCTAGAGGAGAGTGTAGCTGATAACTAATCATTTGGCTAGACATACCCTCATAGTTGTGGATGTGGAGAGTCTGAGCTATCCTTTAGTGGTGGACTAGTACACAGATGTTTTCCCTGATGATGTTCTGGGTCAACCTCCTGACAGAGATGTGGAATTTTTCATTAACTAGTGCCCCGGGACGACACCACTATCTACACCAGCATATCGTATGGCTCCCGCGGAGCATCATGTGCTGCAGGTACAGTTAGAGGACTTGCAGGGGAAGGGATTCATTTGGCCGTGAGTTTTTTCTTGGGAATCACATATTCTATTCGACAAGAAGGCGGATGGGAGATTGAGTCTTTTTGTTGACTATCGGTGCCTAAACATGGTGACTGTGAAGAACAGGAACCCACTCCAGAGGATTGAAGACCTCTTCTATTAGCTGATGAGAGCCCGGTGGTTCTTGATGATAGACATTGGATCAGGCTATCACTAGCTCAGAGTACAAGACGATGATGTGCAGAAGATGACATTTCGATGTCGGTATGGACACTATGAGTTTTTTTTATGAAATGAGGCATGAGAAATTCACCAGAAGTGTTCATGGGACTCTTTATTAGGATCTTTCATCCATACCTTGATTTCTTCATTGTGTCCTTCATCGACGACATTCTGATATACTCAACTACTAAGGAGGGGCATGCCTATAATTTTCCGGTAGTACTAGACACACTCTAAGAGAACCATATTTATGGTAAGCTCTCTAAGTGCCAGTTCTGGATCTGGGATGTTCACTTTCAGGGACACGTCATATTAGAGGATGGAGTTGTAGTAGATCCAGTGATGATTGAGGAGGTACTTACTTTGAATCCACCCAGGAGAGTAATGGAGGAATGAAGTTTCTGGGGTTTGGTCAGATATTACCAGAGGTTTGTGCCAGATTTCCCAAGAATTGTGTCACCACTATCAGCCTTGATGATGAAGGGGAAACCAATTTTTTGGTTGAATATATGCCAGATGAGTTTCTAGGAGCTGAGTTAGAGGTTGACTAGTGCCCCAATCTGGAGGCTACAAGAGGAGGGTGGAGAGTACGTAGTCTAATACGATGCATCAGGGACCGGACTTGGATGTGTTCTGATGCAGGAAGGAGTATTGATCACCTATGGTTCTCGAAATATGAGACATCATGAGTAGAACAACATTACCCATGATCAGGAGTTAGCAGAAGTGGTCTTCTCCTTGAAGATGTGGAGACACTATCTGATTGGAGAGCATTTTACAGTGTAATATAATCACAAGAATCTCAGGTATATCTTCTCTCAGAATTACCTGAACCTGAGACATCAGCGATGGCTTGAGTTCATCCAAGACTATGACGTTGAGTTGGTCTATACTCCCGGGAAGGGGAAAATTGAAGCTGATGCACTCTGTATGAGGTCTGGTATACTGCTCCTAGGTGAGGCGACAAAGAAGTTGTCCCCTTTATAGATACCTATTGTGGATAGAGAGGGATCAACATTTCTATAATATCTTATAGTAACTCCCCACTTATTCAGCTCTTTAGGTAGGCACAATGTGGGGACACTGATTATGAGGCACGACGTGCTTAGATATCCACGGGACAGGAACCTGATGGATTTTAAGAAGGTGGGGATCACGTCATCCACTTCAGAGGACGTACAATGGTACCGGTTTCACATCAGTAGGAAGTGTTGTGGGAGTTCCACACATCCCCTCTAGAGGTACATCCAAGAGTGGAAAAGATGTACCAGGATCTCTAAAGATAACACTGGTGGCATGGAAATAAGAAAGAATTATAAGAGTTTGTCTCTCGGTGCCTCACATGTCAGCAAGTGAATGCGGAGTATCAGGTAATAGAAGGCTTGGTTCATCCTTTAGAGGTCCAAGAGTCGAAGTGGGATGAGATATCCATGGAATTTGTATCATGACATCCACTTACATCCAGGTGATATGACTCAATTTCGGTGATCATCAACCAACTCACCAAGTCTGCCCACTTCCTACCGATCAGAGAGCAGGGTTTAGTAGAGAGCATGGGACGCCTGTATGTGCAGGATATTGAGCAGTTAAATGGAGTACCCTCGATGATTGTCACCTATCATGATTCAGGTTTTACTTTCGTTCTATGGAAGGGGTTACAAGAGGTTTTTGGGACGAATCTTCGTTAGAGCATCACCGTCAATCCTTAGACAGATGTTCAATCTTAAAGAACCATTCAGACCCTCAAGGACATGCTACATGCTTGTGTCCTCGACCTCCGTCAGAGCTGGGAGGATAACTTACCTTTTGTGGAATTTTCATACAACAATAGCTATCACTCTACCATTGGGATGAAACCTATTTAGGTATTGTATGGTCGACCTTTCATATCACATTTGTGCTGGACTTACCCAGCCGAGTTAGCACTAGTGGGACTAGAGATGATACGGGCTACCAAATTGAAGGTTCATATCATCCAGGAGTGGATGAAGACTGTACAGAGCAGGCATAATTCATATGTCGATAGGAGAGAAAGACCTTTGGAGTTCGATTATGGAGACCACATCTTTGAAGGTGAATATTCATGTACTAAGCATGCTTGATTCCAAGAGGATCCACTCCTCATACAATCAGTTGTACCTCAACCACCATGATCTTCCAATATTTTTTATCCCAAAGGACTTTCATTTCATAAGGTTTCCAACGCGACAAATGGTGTATCAATCAGACACCCAGTATGTGACTTATATGCATTTTAATGAAGAGGCCCTGATTGGATTCTTGTTCGATCAAACCCGGTTGTACTACAACATTATCCAAAGATCAGGTGGAGTATAATGATAGTACTATCTCACTCCATGGATCATAGTTTCATAGATGGTTCTTCATGCAGATGATCAATTCACATGTTAAACCACGTTTTGCAATACTGGGACTAAAAGGGTTCGGGTCTAGTCCAACCTGGTCGGACGAACCGGCTTGACGCTGTCTGACTTACATGACCCCACCCAGTCTACTCAACTCGGTCCGGGTTTTACACGACCTACCCCAAACTAGTCTAGACCAGGCCAGGTTGGACTGCGCTACGGGGGAATCGTCACACTAGGTTGGCGAGTCCTGGCCCACTGAGCGGTACAGCAAACTGGCTCACCTAGCCTAACACACAGAGAGGCGCAACCCACTGCGAACACATGTCCCGACCTGCGACGGGGTGTACCTACTGGGATTGCTCAGTCTCACCTACAAAGTTCGTTACCCTCTGGGCTCATGAGACCCGGCTAGGGTAGGGGCGTCAACCTGTGATATGGGCCTGCCTAAGATGGCGTTGAGGGGGATGTTCCCTCTGGTTTCCAAATGGAACAACTATTTAGAATAAAATCAGTGGAACCACGTGGCACTGCCATGTCATCACGGGACCCATAGGGGAAGGTCCCCCTTCATCCATCACAGCTTCGAGTCATTTTCATTTCAAGCGGTGCGCAATGGAGCGCCGCTCTATCTCCACGTACAGCCGACTAGTGCTGTTCGCTGTTGTCTGTCGTGGCTTGGGTTGTAGCCTTATCAACCAATGACAGGCGACGGTGCACCACTATCTATTATGCAGATGGACATTGTCGGCCGCCGCCACCACATGTCGGTTCCGGTTGTTCATGCGGTTGTGCCAGTGCCATGCCCATGGTCCTCTGTGAGTCACCAGGTCAGCCCTGGAGGCCAGTTTTTCCATCCAAAGTTACCAATGGCCTCCTTGAGATGCCATCTTCAATGGTTGACCCTCCATTCTGGGTTCCGTCCAACCCAAGTAAAAATTTCTGTGATGAACGCATAGATCAACAATGTAGTAGAGGTTCGGGGCCCTGTTCATTTGGCCCATGCCCTCCGCATTAGCTCGATAACATGAGGGAATAATAGGATTCGAAAACTCATGAAATCAGATAATAAAAAATAAACCATACATCTTGATCATTATATAATGTCCATGTTTGAGGAAGATTCAGTGTTTTTCATTTTTTGATTCGGTGGCACTTGTCACCGCTCACTGGAACCAGTTTTATCCTCCATGTGGTTGGTGTCAGAGTACTTTTCCATAGCTTCATCATTTGGGGATGTCGTGTCAATAACCCTCCCCATGCACCATATAAATATGAGAGATGGAAGGGTGAGTAACGCAAATGGAATTAATGGGTTTCATTTAATCAAGGAACCTTCCAAATTCCAATGGTGTGATTGCATGAATAAAGGAGAGTCAAGACATATAAAGGCCTGATGTGTCGTTGGTCTCACCACCGCCACTCATATGCTAGAGAAAAGAAAAGAAAAGAAAAGAACATAACATGTTACTTTATTAATTTTTTTTCAAAATTCCATAAAATTAAAATTTTATCCTGTCGTACTACAGTCGATGTAAAGCCTCCCTTAAGATAATATCGGCACTGCAGATTCCACTGTGCCATCTGATTATTAATCCTAGCACCAGTTAAATTGATAGAAAACATCACCCACATGTTTACGAGACGAACCATAAAAAAGGAAAAATATTTATTCCAGGAACACTAGGCCTCATATTCATGTTCCGCCAATTTTCTTACACTCATAATAATTCCATATAATTAAAAAAAACATTCACATGGGAAATCAGGGACATTACATTCTCCCCACCTTTGGGATTTTCTTCCCCGAAATCCCCAACATATACTAAAAAACAAATTGTGGTACTGAGCACTAATCTGAGCCTCCCACTCCTATGTGCTATTCGAAAGGTTCCCATGCTACCATAAAATGCACACCATAGTCATCTATCATCCATGAAAGACCTTCTCTTGTCGATCCTATATCTCCACTGGAGCCTCCATAAACGTCGCTCCATCATCAAATTCCATATTTCAATGGTCAATGATGTGAGATGGGTCATGCATGTATATCATTAGTTGTGATACATGGAAGACATCGTGCACCCATTCCAACCAGAGTGACAGTTCCAAGTGGTATTCCACCTCTCCAATCCTCGGAAGTCTCAGAAATGGTCTGATAAACCATGGAGAAAACATGCCACTGTAGCCAAATATTGGTAATCCCCATTGATGTGAGACACGTAGGAATACATGGAATCCCACTTCATACATCAAAGGACTCATTATACTATCAAATTAAGACTCTTTTCTACCATGTTCTATCTTCATCCACTCATGGATGATATGCACCTATTCAGTTGTTACTTGTACCATCTCTAAACCCATAAGTGTTGACTCCCCTAGGTCTGTCCAACATAGAGGTGATCTACATGGTCGACTGCAAAGGGCCTATAATGGTTCCATATTGATGGTGGAGTGATAACTGTTGTTTTATATGAACTCCACTAAGGGAATGTTATCCCCCCTAATTGCGGCCAAAATCTAGGAAGCAAACACGAAGCATTTCTTGAAGTGACTGAATGGTCTGCTCCGTCTTACCATCCGTCCGAGGATGAAAGGTGGTGCTCAGATGTAGTTGTGTCTTGAATGACTCATGTAATACGATCCACAATCATGAAGTCAACATATGTCATTGTAAGTGATGATCATCGATGACACCCCATGAAGACGTACAATATCTTGTATGTAGAGGTGTCCCATGCTCTCTACTGATCCCTGCTCTAGGATGGGTACGAAGTTGGCTTACTTGGTGACTCAGCCAATGATCACCCAGATGGAATCATGTCCCCTAGATATACGTGGATGCATAGTCAAAAATTCCAGGGAGATATGATCCAAAATCCACTATAGCACCTCTAGTGGCTGCGCTAAGCCTGCTTGAACCTAATGCATGGCCTTCCCTTGATGAATAGCGAGGAATCATGAAACAAACACTTCCACATCAATATTTATCCCTGTACACCAATTTAGACACCTGAGGTCCCTATAAATATTCTCTAAACCATGATGTACCGCCATAGTGGATGTATGGAAGTCCCTCAACAACACCTCCTATAGCACCACTGGTACCATGGTGCGTCCTCTGAAGAGTATGATGTGCTCCCCACCTTTAGAAAATTCATCAGGTTCATGTCTTGAGGATATCAGAGAACTTCAAGACATGTATTCAATTTTCCCATGATGTGTCTCTCAAAATCAGTGATGTAGTGGGGGAGTGATAGTAACAGAATAATGGTAAGATGCTCCATCTCTATCCACAAAATATATCTACAATGTGGCTATCTGCTCTGTCTCCTCACTCAGCCACTATAGACAAGGAATCCTACTAAGTACATATTCTTTTACCTTCCCCTTCCTAGGGGTGTACACTATCTCAATGTCATATTGATGGAGTATATTTTTCCAAAGTCACTTCCTTTGGTCCATTTCCTAATGTGAGAAGATATACCTAAGACTCTTGTTATTAGAATAGATTGTAAAACATTCACCTATCAACTAATGTCACCAAATTTTCATGGGGAAGACCACTTCTACTAACTACAGTTCATGGGGGGCATAGTTCTGCTTATGATGTATCAACATTCATAAACCATAAGTGCTCACTACTTGCTCCATCATCTGGACACATCCTAGTCTTGTCCCAGATGCAACAAAATAGAGTACATACCGAATTCCCTCATCCGGTATCCTCAAGATGGGGGCACTCTTCAGTCCATACCTCAGCTCCGAAAAAAAATGTTGATATCTCTTCGTCCATACAAAGGTATGTACCTTGTTTTCAAACACTGAAAAGGGTTACACAACTCTGAAAAAGAAATCTACAAATCTCCGGAAGCACCCAGAAATTCCTAGGAAGCTCCACACCTAGATCATGCTCTCAGGTAGCTCCCAAGCAAGAACAACCTCTATCATCATCAGATCCACTACAAATGCATCATTGAAGATAATGTGTCCCAGTAAGTGGTCCTCAGGTATCCATAACTGGATCTTCAAGAGCTTACTATTAAGATGGTTCTCTCAGAGTATATCCATAACTATTTACAGATGATATGAATGCTCTTCATCCATTTCTGAGTACACCAAGATTTCATCCATGAGAACCACCACGATGTGATCTAGGTATGGATGGAAGATATTTTCCATGAGTCCCATGAACACTGCTGGGTGTTAGTCACACAGAATGGCCTAACCCAGAACCAATAGTCGCCAGACCAACATCTGAATATTGTCTTCAGTACATCCTCATCTCGTACCCTAAACTGATGATATCCTGATCTGAGGTCTATCTTCAAAAACTATCATGCACCCTTACCCTGATCAAAATGATAATTAATCCTAAGATGTGGATACTTGTTTTTCATAGTCACATGGTTCATGCAGCAATAGTCCACCAGAGTCTGAAACACCCTTCTGCCTTCTTGGTGAACAAAATCAGGGCTACCTATGGAGAAACACTAGGCCTTTTGATCTTATTCCTATGCATGTCCTCCAGCTATACATGAAACTCGCGAAGCTCCACAGTAGACATCTTTTAAGTAGGTGCAGATATCGGTGTCATACCATTAGTGCTGGTCAATGTAAAATTCTACCTCTATGTTTAGAGGTAGTCCCAGAACATCATCATGAAAGACATCAGAACACTGTTCCACCACAAAAAGACAGCTCAGACTCGCAACATCAACTACTTCGAGGGTATGGCTTCCCAAATGATGTTTGATCAACCACACCCTCCATCGGGAAAGTCCATCCTGTGCGGAAAATGTCCCCTTCTAATCAGTGATGGAAAACCTGGTCACATCTACGAAAACACAACACACACTGAACCTAATACAATAAATTTGATCATGGACAGTGGATGACAAGTCCATACCCAATATGACGTCTTAAGGTCTTAAAACTGCTAATATAAGATCCTAGCCGAAGCTCTCACCTCTAAGAGTAATCTCACAAAACCGACCCTAGTGTGTAATCATCGAGTCCACTCCCGTAGAAGTCTCTAGAAATAAGGATCGAGCCAGAAACTCCATAGGAATATCGAAGCTCCAAATGAGGGACATGGAAATAAAATAATTACTCGTATATGTGTGTATAAGTACTGCAAATAGGGCACTAGACATTGATCGCACCTCAAATCATCTCCAAAGCACCGTGGCCATTGGCCTCAATTGTCTGGAGCTGAGACCATCCATGTACTCCTTCTCCTTATTATTGGGGTGGACCACCTTGAGGTGGTGGTTGTAGAACATCAAATCCCTTCCCCTCGCCTGATGCATGACCCGTTCATCTACAACGTCCGCTACCCTATGGTCCTCCCTGTTCATATAATTTCCCCTTCCCCAACATACATTCGACTGTCTGGAATTCGTACATATGGAGGGTTGGAAAGTCGCGAGCCATGTGACCCTACCTGCCGCACGAGTAGCACTACCTGCTCCTCATCTATCCTCCTCTATCATGTGATCCACTCGTGATCGACCTCATATCCAATGATTGTCCACTAGATGGTCTGGCCCGCTTGGGCCCATGCATCATTCTTCTTCTTCATAATGCGGTTGAATCTACTACTTAAAGTCTGGTGGTGGCTCTAATTGTCAGTGCCAGCTCTGTTAGGAAGCACTCCTATATAGTTTAATGCTCAAGCACCCTAACCTAAGTTGGAATGCTGAGAGATATCATTGTTGCTCTGCTCTCCCATTATAAACACTTCTTAAAGGACTGTGCACTACAGAAAGGGTCATCTACAATATTGGGGGAGTAGTGATAGAGATCAGTGATCCTCGACAAGTACAAGGCCACAGTCATTGTTCCATATTGTATGTGAAACATCACCTATATATTCCCTAAGAATAGGGTTGTTAGGACGAACTCTGTCCTGAAAAAGCCTTCGAAGTCCACCCAGGTGAGGGCCTCCTCGTTATGTAACTAGAGTGTTAGACTCCACCGTCTCCCATATGCTCCCTAGAAGAGGGTGGCTTCATGGATGAACATAAGATCAGTAGGTGTCCCAACTAAGGGAAAAACTATGGACACAACCTCCTTCAGTCCTCGGCCTCTTGCAGATCTATCTCGCCTCGAAACCTCGAAGGCCTCTATTGCTGGAACTCTGGAAACACAGTCTGTCTCCATACACCCTCTGCTAGTGGGGCTGGTGGAAATGGTTTCCCAATGAGTAGTGGTTCGTCTGGTTCACCACATGATGTTTCTAACACCGTAAGAGGACCCTATACTACGACCTCATCACTCATTGGGTCATAATAATATACTCTCTCAGGAATCATGGAAGGTTGTCTACATGGAGGCATCCTGAAAGAAAACTTGTGTTCATTAGTAAATAAGTAACACCTGATGAGCTGACTCAAAGAAATAATAAGAAAACATTTGAAAACACACGCAAGAAGTGTTTGTAGTAATAGGTTGGAAATCAGAATTCAGGGCCCTGGTGTATGGATACGTCGGCTGCCGCACCAACAATGGATTCCCCAAATTAAAAACCACCCTCATAACACTTAAAAATATCGCACCATTGAAAATTCCATATACATATTTATTTGGTAGAACAGACCCCTTTGATACCACATTGTCATGAACCATCCCCTAGGGCCCATGTCGTGACTTCCCCAGGCCCGCCATCCATAGGATAGGGGCATGTGACTAGCACCAGAATGGCATATCCCTATAATGGAAAGGCATTTACTTTAAACCTGTATAAACACACAAACCAATTACACAATAAGAAGTAACTACAAAGTAAAATTATGTATTAAAAATGCGTACTGAAATTAAAGGGGTGGGAATACATGCCCAACTGGAAAGTAAAAGTACACCTGAATGATGAAACAACTCCTGGAACGTCCACCATGGAACCTACCTGATGGGTAGGTATATCCCACAATCATTATTCACTGCATCACATCATGTAAAATGGTCCACCATAGAGCACCATCCAACCTGGATCCATCAGCCATAATCAATGTTTTCTGTCGTCTACACACAACATATCATGGTGCTGGCAAAGCCCATGAAAGGGTGAGTATAAAAATACACAGAAAGGACCCCGACACACCCAGAGGTCTCCTAGAGATACACAAAAGAATAAAAACAATGGAATACCTCAATCACAATGCATGAAGTGGTCATCATAAAAACAGAGGTATATTTCCATACATATACTGAAGTAATCAAAATATGCTCATCTCATACATGAAGAAACATAATGGTCCAACTTCTAAGCGAATTTCCCAACTCATCCACGAGTGAAAAATACCACAAAGGTAACACCATGAAGGTAACACCACAAATGTAACCCCACTTAGGTAAAAGCAACACAATGGTAACACAATTAAGGTAACACTAGGAAGGTTGATTTACCACAATGGTAACACCATGTAGGTAACACCATAATAGTAAGAGTACCACAAAAGTAACAACACGAAGGTAAAAGAAACAACTTACACTAGGTATATAACATAAGTACCGAAGTACAAATGATTTTTCATAAAACATAATCATATTATTCTTTCGAGAGGCCTGGCATCTGACAAATATATGATCAATAAATGCTAACCCACTTAGGATCGATTTTTTTATTCACGTTACTACAAGCCATGAGATTCCCGCATTAACCACGCTTGATTCCGGGAGGATCCACTCCTCAAACCATCGGTAGTACCTCAACAACCACAATGTTCCATGAATAAGTATCCCAATGTACCTCCATGTTGTAAGGGTTCCAACACGAGAGACAAAGCGTCAATTGGACGCACTGTCTGTCACTAATATACATTTTAATACCGATTACCTGGATGGGTACGAGTTCTATCCCACCCAACCATACTCCAAAATTCTCCAAGACTCATGTGAAGTATTTCAATATTTATATCTCACACCAAATATCCCATCATTATAGATGGTTCATCATGTGGACAACCGGTTCACTAATTATTGCTATTTTACTGAAACCAGGTCAGTAAGGGGTCGGGTCCTGTCTAACCCGGTCAAGCCATCCCGAATCAGTCCGGGATTGACCTGACCTATCACACAGAGGGGTGTGGCCCACTTGTTCGCACAACCCGACCCGTGGAGGGGTTGATGTGTGATGGGCTCACGTGGCCCGACCAACGAATGAGGCGCGGCCCGTAGGGATCACGCGGCCTGGGCCACGAAGGGCGCATCCCACTAGGCTCACACGGCCATACCCACAAAGGGGTGTATCCCACTGACTGTGGACCACCCTAGTTGGCTATAACACACTATGATTCCATGGTATGGTTCCCTTTGAATAATGGTATAGCTTGCATTATATGAACCTTTGAGTTATAACACACCACGACCAATCAAACAAGCCGTTATGATTAGTAATACCCACCTTTTGAAATTTTATAAATATTATTTTTCAAAATGGACTTCATTTTTGGATTCAGAATATCAAAATTAACGTAAGGTACAATTTTCATATTTTTATGAAAACATTCAATTTTTAATGAATAGTAAAAAACACTCCATTATTGTTTAAAACCAACATTTTTTTAAATAATTAGTTATTTTCTTTAAATTTATATTATGTAAAAATATATACATAGTACAAATATATGTTAAATATTATTCATTGGAGTCATTTTATAATAAAATTATATATATTAAATTTTTTAGAATTTTTTACCATCTTTTACCTACCTTCAATGACCCTTTGCAAATTTGAATAAAACGTAATTTTACTGTTTATGTGAATTGAATATCAAAAATCCGAGAGTCAAGGTTGAAATTAGTTTGTAAAATGTGTTTCAATGAGATGAATATTATTTTTGGCGAATAGCAACTTTGACATTTATTTACCATAGTTAAATGAAAATAGTGCAATTAAGGGTAAAAATGATATTATAATTACCATAACACATGTTCTAATTTAATTTGATAAGTTTATTTTGGCCAAAATCAACCTAAAGAATAAAATATGATCCTTTTGATCCAATTGATTAGATTAAGACATTATTAAAATTTAATTTAATGAAGAGTTAAATGTGTTAAATTCAAATTTTCATAACTAATACATTTTTTCGATATGGTTATTGGAAATATAAATTAGACTATAAATATTAATTAGAAAGCTAAAAATATTTCCTACATAATGGTATTTTATTTATAATATTCTAAAATTAGATAATTAAATTTATTTATGAATCAATGATGACGTAGTAATTGAATTATTAATGAATAATTAAAATAATTGATATTATAAATATCCAAATAAACATGAATTGAAAATTTTGATGAATTATACTAATTTTCAAGGTTAATATTTCATGTTAGGGCTGATTGAATAAATTTTTTGTGATGTTATAATGTTGTTATGACATTCACAAAAACAATATACCAAATCATGTCAAAATTGACATAAATGAGTTTGTAAAACAAATACTATGTTATTAATTGATATAATATTCCTAAATATCTATCGTTCAGACAAAAGAAGTAGATAAGGTTTGATATATTAATAATTAACTAATTGGGTTTCTCTTGTCTTTTTAATGTTTGATTATTAACCATATAATAAAATAATACAAGAATACATGGTAAAAGTTAATCTATTTACCTAAGAGTTAAATATAATAGATAAGATTAATATGATGACCTAAACCTGTCGAAAACCTATTGGTTGATAATTCTTTCGACTCATACCAACCATAGACTCGAAATAGGTCATTTTGGAGCCATTATAAACCGAATATTATTGTATAATTAAACAGTATTTCATGCTTTTCCTATAGTGACCCTCACCTCCCTTATAAAAAGGTACTTCCCCTTCATTCAAATCACACCTCCAAATCCATTTGGATTGGCCAAACCCTATCCAAATATCCTCCCAACAACCCTCCTGTATACCTAGAGGCCATGAATTGATCAAAAAGCAGTCCTATGGAGTTATTTTTATCAAATCAAAACGAAAGAACTAAAGAAGAGGAAATGATTTCACCACCTCTTTCAAAGTTCTTTTCTTCTTCCACTCCTTCTTCCATTTTTGGTTCCATACCAAAATAATAACTCAAATACCTTCAACATTATATGATGTTATTATTAAAATTGTACATCCATATTCATTATTCCATCCATCCTATGAATGAAAAGTAAACATATGTTCATAGGTACGACTTACCGTTTCCAAGTTGTGGTGTATTTTGTTATTGAAACACTTCATTATTTGGGTTTGTATAATAATGTGTATAATTGATATAATAATAAAAATAAGATGTTAATGATTCTGTATATATTATATACAAACCAATTAGATACGATTCCCCCATCAGAAGAATGGTATTATATCTCATGTGTACGTACGGATTACCGTATCCATGAACGTGATGAGGTTCATTCCCCATCATGACCATTCAAGAAAAAATTTAATTATATGATTTAAAAATATTTAATATCCTAATAAAATTAGTTATATGTATCAAATAGATCTTATCCATGACAACCATGGCTAATGTAACCTAGCATATAAAGGAAAATGAATCAGTTAACACCTGAAACAATGATACTACCAAAATATTATTAACAAAGAAATATTAGAGGATAATTTATGATATAATATTTATGTATGTGGTTGTTGTATAATTTTATAACAATTATTTAACAATTATAAAGGAGGTTAATGAATCCTTGAAAAAGGAAAAATACACAGTAATGGTAAATTCATCAATTAATTCATTATCTGAGGTTGTTTGTACGTGAGTATCTAATGGGACCTCATTATCATCAACATATGTGTTTCCTAAAAAAGAAATTCAAGATATATTTCTTATTTCCAAGACTATGGGTTAAAGACATTTATAATCTAATTTTAATTTCTATAGGAGGTTTATAAAGGAATATTTCCATCATTTTCCAAACAAGGTCCTTTAAGACATTTTCAACAAAATTAAGAAAAAAATATTTGTTGTCTTATACGACAGGTGTGGCTATATTCCATTGTTATAAAACCTTAGAAGGTTACCTTACATGATTATAGGAATTTTTTCAAAATAAATGTTTTCTTTTAAAGTTATAGGTCTTTTAAATGATTTCAAAATAGAAATAGATATTTCTCGAAATTAGTTTTGATTTCATAGATGTCAACATCCATTGATGGATGTTACGCTTGTTTGAAGTTGATTTGTTATGATACAATCATCCATATTATATTGAAATGTTTTGTTATATGTTTTACTGTGGGTGAGATATTTTTATACAATTCATGGTTTATAGTTAAAGTATTTAAATTTTATATGCTTGTTTTATTATGAATGTTTATGTTATCATTCATCCTTTTCATTCGAGGAATGAATTTGACGTAGAAAGTGATGGGTGGAGCCCGCTATAGCTCCTCGATGGATCGGTAGGTTTCATGGGACAAACTAGTGTCTTGGCACAGGGCCTTGAAAAAATATTATTTCTAGTATTGGAACCGGGCTTTGACTATGTGGTTATAATGTATGGAATTACGCATTCCATCATTATGAAATTGCCTATTGATATTGAATATGATTATTAGACTAGAAAAATAACCATTTGAATAATTAAATTGAATTATTTGATGTATATTTTTAATATTATGTTGATTATTATGTTTAAAAAGCTTATGATTTAGTTTAATACATTTCCTTAAAAGTATATTCTTATTTATGATGGTTTTTTCTATATTGTTACACTTACTGAGCACCTGAGAAAATCCCTTTATATGTTTTATTTTTCACCAGAAGCGAAGAAGTATATTATGACTAACATGTAGGGGTAGTCTAAGTGATTTGAATGTGTTCAAAGGATACAATTATGTCTTTTTTTATCATTTTATAATATAATTTAAATCTTATGTATGTATCTAGAACATCTTAGGATACTAAACTAATCGGTATTTCGGTATTTGAACCCTTGTGATCAAGCCAATGGTTTATAATATTGCACCGACTCTAGGTAATTGAATGTAGACTTTAAAGATGGTATCAGAGAAAGATTAATAAATATCTTGGAAGATATATTTAGAAAAAACATGGATTAATGAACATTACCCAATGATAGACTTTGATGATTAGTATATAAGAACATCATATAATTTTAATAATGTATATATTTTGTGTATTTTATATGAAATACATCCTTATCAAGATATGAGAAGGTAGTGTCTGCTCTGGAACAGTTATACCTAAGAGTTAAAACTGTGAAATGATATCCCGAGCTTGACCCATGGTATCCGGGAACAAGATAACGGACCGGGCTGCACTCTTAGTTACGAAACTCCCAAGGGATATTCTTAGGAAAATTCACATATTAATTAAAAACCATTATAAAGGATTTATGAGTATATACATCCTCAATGAAATTTTTTTTATGATTATGGAATATATACATAAATTATTCAATTAATGTTATGTTTTTTACAGGTTTGGAATTATGTATTGCGATTTATAAGAAAATATAGTGTATAACATTGTTTAGAAATGACACCTAGTGGAAGGATTGTAATCCATATAAACTCATGAAATCCATGAGGGGATTTCTCTCCTACTCAAGATAATTATAGTGGAGCTGGTGATGTAACCAGTTCTGATCATCTTATCATCATACTGGGACGACTCACTTAGGTTATGATTAATAACCATACCCGTATGGAGCACCCTGATCCACAATGTGGAGGTTTAATGTAAAACTAATTCATCAAGAAACAAACACAAATTTTCAATGTGAATTCAAATACAATTTCTTATGAGCAATGGATAAGTTCCTTAGAGAAAATATTTCATGCTTTGGGGAGTAGCGAAAGGGAAAACGTTGTCATGGCAGTTTATCACCTCACGGGTGATGCAGATCAATGGAAGTCATTAATTGAAAACATAAAGAAGGGTGATGAAAAATAAAATATATAATGGATGGAGATTAAAGATATTGTAAATGACAAATAATTTCCTCGTGGACATCGAGTGGATACGGAATGTCATTTTCTAAGTCTGAGGCAAAAGGAGGATGATAATGTCACAAAGTATGAGGCTAACGTTACTAGGTTATCAAGGAATGCAACATATTATATTCATAACCCAAGGAGTAAGATTGATA
Organism: Viscum album; assembly: GCA_963277665.1. Lineage (NCBI taxonomy): Eukaryota > Viridiplantae > Streptophyta > Magnoliopsida > Santalales > Viscaceae > Viscum > Viscum album. The sequence goes on along the minus strand of OY728127.1, from coordinate 1,508,456,822 downwards.
GAAACATAGAGGGGTTAAAATCATTTCTCTATTGAGCATTTTTCTCATAATCCTTCTCATCGTATGAAGATATTGTCTCATGTGATATCAAAACCAGAAAATGAATTCACTATGTCTTACGACATTAAAGCAAATAAATAGGAGAGATCTGTTAAACACCCTAGAAATAGAAATAAAGGGAATAATGGAAATGTTGAATTTCCATCCTACAGTAAATTGGGGAAGAAACACCCTTGAACATTCCTGAATGGAATGCGAGTCTGTTACAAGTGTGGTGAAAAAGGCCACTAAGCTCATGATTGCAAGGGAATGAGATAGAATGTCAATGTTGATTTTTACAATTATAGAGAAATGGGTCATTATGAAAATGAATGTCCTAAGAGCCATGCAATATTACCTCAGAAGAGGACAAGGGAGAAAGGATAAGAATATGTTATCACTACTTCTAAGTTTTATGTTTCAAATACATGGTGTCATGTAATTTAATGGTTTCCTCAAGTTCATACATTGAAATATTTGATTCTGGATCATCACATTGTTTCATATCTTACCAGTTTTCTATAAAAATTTGATAACTCCAATTCAATTAATCATGGGAGTTTTCAGTCAATGCTCATAAGGGACGTATCATTGAAAAATATTTTGGGGATCAGTTCCCATTTAAGCATATAAATGTTGTTAATAAGATGATCTCATCAACATACCAATGATTGATTTAAATATAATACATTGTATGGATTGGATTTTGGACCATCATGTGAAAATTTATTTTTAGAAGAAGGAGGTTACAGTTTTCAATGATGATAATGAGTACATTATCATTAGAGGAGAAACGTCACCATCAGATTCATATAACAATCCACCCCCAGTAGCTCTACTAAATTCAATTATTGGGGAGGAAGATAGTGAAATAACTATGGGTGAGAAATGGAATGTTCAAATAGAGGACGTACCTATGGTTCAAGACAATGTTGATGTGTTACCAGAGGAATTACCTGGACATCCTCCAGAACGAGAAACTGAGTATTCCATTGATTTAATTGCTGGTTCAAGGCTCATATCAAAGACCCCTTATGAGGTAGTGCATTTACTACAAGGAGATAAATATTATAACAATAATGAACAAAATTTCCCTACCAAACATTGATGATTTATTCGATCTAATTATCGGAGTTCAGTATTTTTCAAAAATTGACATTCTATCTAGATATCATCAGTTGTTTTTGAAGAAGGATGACATTCTGATGATAGCATTTCATACCATGTATGGGCATTACGAGTTTATAATAATGCCTTTTGGACTGACTAGTGCACCGTATATCTTCATGGATCTAATAAACATAGTTTTCAAAGCATATCTTGAGGACACTATAGTGGTTTTTATTGATAATATTTTCTTATACTCAAAATGTTATGAAGATAATGAAATTATATTGTGCACTATTCTAAAGACTCTTAGTTGAAATGAATTATATTGGATGTTTAGCAAGTGTGATTTTTTCCTTTAGGAGATTTCGTTTTTTTCCATATTGTATCTAAGGATGGAATCTTTATTGATCCTTCAAAGACCAAGACAATCCACGAATGGCCAGCACCGATGAGTATATCTGAGGTACACCGTTTTATTGGTTAATCAGGTTATTAACTTCATTCTTTCATGAATTTTCCCCGATTAGCTAACCCATTAACCAAGCCCACATGTAAAGGGGTTAAATATTTTAAGAAAATATAGTGTGAAGAATGTTTTGAATAACTGAAGAGTATATTAGTCAATGCACCTATATGGGCTCCACCATTGTGGAATGATGGGTTTGTTATTTATAGTGATGCTTCAATGAAAGGTCATTCTTGTATCCTTATGCAGAATGATAGAGTTTATTTATTTTGCATCACGACAGTAAAAACATTCAGACAAAAACTATCCCACTCATGATCCTTAGTTAGCAGCTGTAACATTTTCTTTGAAAATATGGATACACCATCTCTATGGTAAAAAATTGAGATTTATACTGATCACAAGAGTTTGAAGTTTATTTTCTAAAAAAATAACTCAACATGAGTCATAGGTGATGGCTTAAACTACTCATGGATTATTATTGCACTATGCACTACCACCCGGGGAAGGAAAATATGGTGGCAGATCATTTGATCAGAAATGATAATGGATTTTTCAACATTATGAGATTTGAACAAGATCCTATTTTTAGGAATCTAGTAATGTTAGGCATGGTAATAACCATGGAAGGACAAACATCAATGCATTTTCAAATTTTTCCTAATCTATATTTACTAGAAATGAAAGAGTTCTCAGACTGATGATGAGGAGTTTCAAAAGAAGATTAAAGTTGTGAAAGATTGGAGATTGAGTGACTTAGTATATGAAGATGGAATTTGGAAATTTGGGAAGAGACGGTGTGTTGTTGATATTCCTAATCCAATAAAAGAATTGTTGGATGATGATCACAGTTCCAATTTCTATATATAGTCTGGTAGCAGTTAGATGTATAGAGATTTGAAGCGACATTTTTGGTGGGATAACAGGAAGTGGGAGATAGCGGATTATGTGTCATGAGGTATTGTTTTTCAATAGGTGAAGTCTCTAAGGCAACATCCTAGAGGAGTCTTACAACCTCTTCCCAAACCTAATGGGAAATGGGATGAAATTACGATGAACATTGTCACGGGACTACCAAAGACTCATAGAATGAATTATGTAATATGGGTCAATATTGATTTTATTACCATGTCAGCACATTTTCTTTCTATAAGATATGATTTACCACTTCAATGTTTATAAAGACTATATATTAATGATGTTTTAAGACATTATAGAGTTCCCCTATCAATTGTTTCTGATCGTGATCCCGGTTTTACATCATGATTCTGAAAAAGTATTCAGAAGGCCTTGGATACTGTACATTGTTGGAGCACTTCCTACAACCCTCAAACTGATGGAAAAAACCTAATGGATGATTCAAAAGATTGAATAAATGTTGAGAATTTTCTCCATTGAATTTAAAGGTATGTGGGATCAAAATTTACCTCTGGTAAAATATTCTTATAACAATAGAATCTATTAAAGTATTCAGATGCCACCATTTGAAGTGTCATATAGAAACATATGGTGCACACCAACATGTTGGGACGATGTTGGTGAATTAAAACTCATAGGCCCATAACTTGTTGAGAAAACATTGGAAATGGTGAAGGTTATCCAAACCCACATCAACGAAACACAATGTAAGAAAAAGGGCTATGTCGATAACCAAAGTATGGATTTTGAATTTCATGTAAGGGATCATGTTTTCTTGAAGGTATATCCAAAGAAGGGTGATATACATTTCGTAAGAAAGGTAAATTGAGTCCCATGTACATCATAATTTTCGAAATTCTATAACGAATTGGTGTAGAAGTTTATCATTGGGCAATGCATCCAAGAATCTCCAACGTTTGTGATATGTTCCACATACCACTGTTAAGAAAATATATTTCTGACCAAATACATGTACTCACCTATGAAAAAATAAAACTTGATCCCGACATGTCTTATTTCGAAGCACCTATTAGAATTCTAGATACCAGAGAAAAGGTGTTGAGAAACCATACCACTAGTCTGGTGAATGTTCTATTGAGAAATCATAAGATGGAAGAGGCAACGTGGGAACCCGATGAACTTATAATGAAGAAACACCATAATATTTTTATACAGAAACATTTTAGAAATTTTGAGGACAAAATTATTTAAAGGATGAGAGAATGTAACACCCCAAGCTTCCACGATACATTTCCTTTTGAATATTTCAATAGCTTGAAGTGTACACAACTCAGAGTTTTAACACACCACGACCAATCAAAAAACCTGTTATGAAATTATCACACAACCAACTCTAAAATTAGCCCAATTTAAAAATTAAAAAAAAAAATCAATGTGACCAAATAAAAAAATAAACTAACTCCAATAGAAATGGAGGAAAATTAACATTAAAGAACAATTCATATAATATAAACAATTATCATTGTAATTATTATGTATGTATATTTTAACATGCTAGTATTATATTTTTAATTAAATTTTTGTTTAGTTGAATCTTCATTTTATATATTTCATGACCAAGTAAAAATTTTATTCATTCCTATTTTATAAATACTATATTCTTAATTTATGTTCTATTGCAAAAAATAACAGAATTTTCAGGAAGGATCATTGGGTTATTTTTATGATTCCCCATTTGAGGTCAATGAGGGCCCTAGTGGATGTCATGATGTCGGTATAGGTGGTGGTTATGGTGGATGTGATGAAGATGACGATGACGATGATGATGATGACGTTTTTTGTTGTTTAAATTGATGTTTCTACTATAGGAATTTCTTTTGCCGATTATTATGATTCCCTGGTGGTGATTAGGTAGATATTGACCCCATCCATTATTTTGTTTACGTAAAGATGCTTGTGGGGATGAATAAATCAAATTGAGGATGTTTATTGTGTATGTATGTTACCGCATTTTAAAAAGGGTTAAAGAGTATTTAAAATATTAATGTTCATTGCTAAATATATAATTATTTTGATGTATTTTATTTTCACTATGATTAGATATTTATTTCATGTTCTGTGAGAGGATTTGTATGGTGTTGTCAATAACAAGTGGGGGTAGGTCTCTATACACAATGTTCAAAAAATCGTGTGCATACATGTATTATTTACAAAATATATAACCATGGATTAAGGAACATTGGGTATAGACATAAACAAAAAGTCTCAAGTAAGAAATTATTTTTAATAAATCCTCCTAATCTATAAAAATAGTTTCTATATGATCCCTAGATATATCTCTATAACAACAACTAAAGTGCACATTGTTCAATAAACTTTTTCAACATTCTATGACAATGGATTTCCAAGATGTACACACTACTTATAACTATTGGTATATAGTAATATTTTAGTAGTTATTATTATTTCATAAAATTGTGTAAATTAAAATTGATTATGTATTCCTATGAAATTAACATTTATGAAACAGTATATAAAAATAATCTTTTTAACATTGAATTATTTTAATCATATGACAATAATAAATTAATTTTTTATTAGTAAATATCATCTAAAAATAATAATAAATTGAATAATAATTTATCAAATTATTTCTATTTTTTAATTATGTTTTACTCTGGATGTTGTAATATGTAATTACTCATTAAAACTAGGTGTTTTATGTGTCGCATTCCATTAAACATGTTCTTTATTTAAAGGAAATGCTTAATAAAATTATAGGTTGTTATAGATAATAATAAATTTTCTTAAATATATTCTAATCTCTCCTAACCAAAAAACGATTGGACACATTCTATTATATAAAATATTTAGAAAAAAATTTATAATGGAAATTTTTTTATTAATTATTTTTATCCAACAGTAAGTACTATTATTTTTTCATTATGCATTTTTCTAATCCCAAGATGAATTAATATCTATATCGATGTAAAGATCATTATTAAATTTCATATCTTTAATTATTAATTTCAATGATATTTTAATTAAAATAAAATATATTTATGGTTTTTTATAAATATTTAGTCATCATCCCCTTGTTTAATATAATCCATACAATAAATTAAAAGAAGATCAAATAAATTTAATAATTAACTAAGAAATTAATAGTTAACATTCACATGAAATATTTAGATCATATTTAGTAGGATCCAGTGTTATATTATAATATAATAATTGATAATTACTTATATCCTAATAATATTTAAAAACAATGAAAAATTATTTTGTTATTACAAAATCAATACAAATTTAAGCTATTAAAATATATAATTCTAGATTACATAAAATTTGATGTATATTATGTTATTTCTTATCATTTTTTTCTTTATATTTCATAAATAATTATTTGTAAAATTTAAAATCCTTCATGATATTATTTTCTAATGTATATTACAAAAAAAATACTTATATATATAATATATATAAATAACATATTATAGTTTATAAAAATATAATTCTTAGGGGGTACCCATGTTTTAGAATTTGTTATTTTCTGTTTAGTAAACATGTTTAGAAAGTTTCTTTTCATTCTTTAGGTATTTTTTGATCCATTATAATAAAGAAACCATAGTTGAAACCATTTAAAGAAACATCATCTTATATTTCACTACTTTAGAACAGTTATGAGTATTGTATGATTTATACTAGGTTAATATATTTCAGTATATTCTTTAAAATATTTCAAATTATTCAACATATTTTTTTATAACATATTATTTATATACATATATTTGTGGTTCTATATGGCATCGATAGAGCCTTGATTATAGACCCAAACATTTAGTAATGAAAACATCTAATGATCTAATTAAATATATTAATTTTTAAAATGGTTATTTAATACAAACTCACTTCCATGGTTTTATGTTTTTGGATTTTAAAATTCAGTTAAGGACTGTTTTCAATTGTTATATAGCCATTGAATTGGGATATCGTGATTGATATCTATATAGGGCTTTTAAAAACCCCAATTAACTCATACAAAGGAAGTGATGGCCCCATCCAATATAATTTCTCCATATGAAGTCCATTTATTGGAGCTCGAAAATGAGGTAGTATCACTTGGCTTCGCACTTGACCAATCCCAAGCTGAGATTCAACATGTTAAACTTGAACGGAACCACCTACAAGAGAAATGGATGTTAATATAGATTACCAACCAGGTGATGTTATCCATGCTGCCCCAAGAGTCTATCACCATCACACACATTTCCCTTAGGTCTTATGCAGTTCTTATAAGGGTTTATATAACAAGTCCCATGAACTATTATTATGTGCATTATTTTTTATAATGAATATAATTTCTTTTTTATTTTTCTTATTTTTTAATTATTTTTAATGCCCCCATATTATTTTCAGATAATATTTAAATTCAATAAAGAAATTTATTTCGATGAATTAGTGGAATTTTCAATTAAATAATATTTCTACAAACTATTTTACTAAACTAATTATTATTAAATATAAATGATCATATAATTTTTTTGAATAAAATTTTAATTTTTAATTATGTATTAAATCTATTTTTTCTCAAAACCCATGAATTTTTAATAAATATCTATTTTTATTATAAATATAAAAATTCAAATATTTATAAAATTATTTACATATAATGAAAATCATTTTTGGATTCGGGAAATCAATATTATCTAACAGTGAGTTTTCATAATTTTCTTACCCATATGAATTTTTTGGTATAAATTAATTTCCATTTAAATATATAATGTGTCTTATGACATCAGAATGACCCAATAGTGATGTAATAAAATAATATAAAAGCTATGTTTGGAAAATATATGCTTTACCTCTAAAATAATGTGATTTTATATTATTTGATTAATTTTATGGGACCATAGTGGACCTTTCAAGACTTATGAAACATTTTAAAATTTTTAAATTATTTACATGATAATGTGACTCTCCTTATAAGAAAGCCTAATATTTAATATCATCAGCAATTTTCTATATAAAATAAGTTTTCCCATTTCACCGTGTCAACAATTATAAGAAAAAACATTGGTTGGTTTGTGGTTTTAATTAGTTTAATATGTGTGGTAAAAAACCAAAATAATAATTAATTCCCTCTTCTTTCCTATATAAACCAACTTAGTCATTCATTCCCTTACACTCAAAATATTTGGATCCCATGTAACCTCTAACTCCTGTACCTATAATCCTCCGAAGGTTCCTTAAAATCCCATGAAGTCTCTCTGATGCCTCATCCAATCCATTAGGATCACACATCCATGTAAGGGATTCATTCATTTATCTTTTTAGTCCATGTATGATAATGATGTTATAGACTTGTGTTTTAAATTAAAAATTTTGGGGTATGATTTTCCCCTGCCAAATATTTAAATCCTTATAATTGAATGAGGAGATGCCCTTTTCTCTATCATTAATCCCTCCCATGTATACATGTTACTATGCTGAAATTTCCTTATAGTTATTCGTTTTCTCCTCATTCTTTATGTTTAATTAATCTTTCACGCTTTCTATTTCCAAATTACTAGTTTTGGTATATGTATCCATATGAACCCATTAAATTCCATTTCTCATAAATGTGATGAGATATCCATTTCTCTCTCATCATAAATTTTTATGAATGATTATGTCACACTGTTATGCTACCAAAATTGCACCGCTTTTTTCCAAGTTGAATCATCATGTAGTGAATAACATACCCATTTTTTTATCATGGGTATTCATAATTATGAACATATACATATTGATTATATAATTTCATATATGTATTCCATATTCCATTATCGTCGAATAAATGATGATTTTGAATGATTCTATGTTATATGATCCATGGGGCACACTTATGCCTGAAATAAAATCTTTATAAAGTCTTCGCCATAATAGAAACCCATTACATTGGGTATAGATTAGTATCTTGAAACGTCAAGTGAAATGAGGGTTTACTCATGATAATTCATGTGCAATGATTTTTTTCTCATGCTAATTAAATTTCAATGAGGGTTTATTCATTCTCTATGTGAAACAAGCATTGGCTCATGCTAATATTGTGTTAAATTTTGTTTCTAAATTTCCATTTTATGATAATAATGATATATCTTTACTTTAGGTTCATGTTTCTCTTATGATACATTTATATTCCTACTTCCTATCATGTATTGTATTCATCATGTTATGCCTTGTATAATTTCTTACTGGTCTTTATAGCTCTCTCATTTATTATTCATGTCCTCATGTTATCCATGCAATGCTTAGTACGATGGAATGTTGTGGTCATGTAAAATATGTTTTCAATAATGATGTTGTATGTTTATTTCTTAATTTATCAACTAATGTTCAATATTTTCAATGACCCTAGACTTCCCGATCCTCAGATTTGTCTTAAGTGCTTGTTTGTGTAATAGAACATGTTTCAGTGTGTAATAAAGATAAAGGTTGTTATAATTGGTATTAAAGGATAGGTTTGGTTATTTTTGTGATTGGGATTAGAAAACCTAGGTGAAAGCCTTAGGGTTAAGTCTATGTATAAATAAAATATCCCTAAATTTATGTGGGTATAGAGTTAGTGGTTTTTCATGTAAATACATCCTTTTCTGGATATGAATAGGTAGAGGTGGCTCTAGAATAGATGTATTTTCTTGTAAAACCCATGAACACTTCTTTTAAGTAGTCTCGAATAGGAACTGGGGCATAAAAATGGGCCTTACTACACTATTGGTTACTAAACTCTCTAGGGATATAATTTGTTAAATGCATAAATATTTTATTAACCATTATTAAGGGAAAAAATATCCAAAGAATAAATTTTGGGAAATATATCAGGGATAACATAGGTTAATGCCTATAAATACCTATGTTACGGAAATAAATGTAATTAATAATTTATACCATTTTTTTAATTGGATCCCCTATTATGTGTTACCTATATCATTACTTTTATTCTAACATGTGGACGGTAATATGAGGACTCGAGCTAAAACCTGATGCGAAGGTCAATATGATGACTTTTCAAATGAGATTCCAAATTTGATGGGAGCAGAAATTACAAACATTGTCACAATACTATCTCAGTTAACTAATGTTTTTAATAGAACAATGGGTAAAGATTAATGTTCACCCCTCCCCCCCAAGAATTAAAAAGACACAATAAAAAGATTCATGAGACAAAGGCCCCTACTTTTAATGGATCATTTGATCCCTCTATCTCCGAATAATTGATGAAATCGATTGAGAAGATGTTCTCCATCCTTCATTGTTTATAAAAAGAGATGTTTCTTCTGGATAGTTATCATGTGGATGGTGAAGATGTTCAATGGTGGACATAGGTAAAAAACATGAACCAGGAAGAAGACATCAAGGTGTTGGAATGGAAGGATTTCCATGTTTTTTTCGATTAATATATACCTCACACCCTTAGAATTAAGATGGAAAGGGGATTCATTGCCTCAAGAAAAAAAGATGAAAAATCCATCAGTGTGTACAAGGAAAAAATCAAAAGGCTTGCAACATACACCTCCATCTTTGTCTCTACCCCCAATGAATGTTTTACGAATACCTTGGTAGACTAAAACCTAGCATACGAAAAGCCCTATCGATCTGTGACATTGATAGATATTATGAAATTGTCATATGCGCCCGCAGTGTCAAAATTGAGATCGTTGAATTTCAGGGGTATCATGGGGATAAGAAATGTAAGATGGACTTTAATTATGGTGGTATGATGGATAAATCCAAATGTGGTAAGAAATTATAGTTCCCTACGTTCCAAAGGATTAGAAAGAAGCACCCCAAAAATTGCCTGAACATGATGAGATAATTTTTTTTGTGTGGAAGAGAAGGGCACCTAGCCATTAACTTCCAAAAATAAAATCCCACTATTGCGATAGTGGAGAGTAACCCATAGTCTGAACATCAACACATTGTTCATTGAATCAACCTCAAAGAACCAGGAATATTTACAGACCAGTTACCTTGGACAAGGGTTTTAAGAGGAAACCAACAAACTCCACGGAAGCAAGGGAGTGATTTTGACTTCACTTCAATCGAAGCGAACCCCAAAAACAAAGTGCAGATAGATACACAAGTTATTCCTTCAAGAATAGAGAATTTAATTTTTGATTCTGGTTCTACACATTATTTTAAATTCCAAATTTTTAATAAAAAAAATCCCATAACCACCACAAATAATGGAATTAGAGATTTCGGTGAGAACGAAAACTGGATAAATTATTACGTCCCATGAATATAAGACTTTCCATGTCATGATTTTTGTGATTGAAATTACCGACGAACCTTGTCATACTCCCTCTGGTATAATTTTAGGAAATTCATTGAATGGATTATGTCATGAACCATCCCTTGGGGCCCCTTCTGTCATTACCCCAAGCCCTCCATCCATAGACATGGGGCTGACGACTAGCACCGAAAAAATATCCCTATAATGGGAAGACATTTCCTTTAGACATGTAAAAACAATAAATCCAAGAACACAATAATATGAAACCACGAAGTAAACTGCTATAGTCAAAAAGTGCACTGAAAGTAATGGGGCCGGAATACAAGCCCAACTGGATAGTACAAGTAATACTAAAAGAGAAAACATATCCTATAACTTCCACCGAGGATCCTACATGAAGGGTAGGTACAACTCACAATCAGTGGTAACTCTTTCATCTCACATAAAATGGTCAACCATTGAGAACCGTCCATCTTGGCTCCCTCAGCATCAATCAACATTTTCTATCATCCAAACATGGCACTATAAGGTGACGACATAGCCCGTGCAAGGGTGAGTATAAAAATAATCCATTGTGACCTTAAGACCCCTGATGGTCAACCAGAGTTCTTCAAAGAAAAAACCACAAAGCAAGACCTCAATTGGGAATCATGAAGAAATCATCTATCTACTTTAGTATATGCCAATACATTTACCTGTTTTATCAAAATATACTCGTCTCAGGCATGAGGAAAATTTAGTCTCCAACTTTTAAGCCAATTTCAAAAATTATCCATGGGGGAAGAATACCACAAAGGTAACACCACGAAAGTAAAACCACGAAGTTATCACCACAAAGGTAAATATACCTCAAAGGTAACACCGCGAAGGTAACACCACAAAGTTAATGGTACCCCAAATGAAACACCTTGAAGGTAAAAGTTTCAAAAAGGTTACACCATGACTGTAACACCATGAATGTAGGATACTTTTCCTACACTATGTATATAAATTATGTAAATAAGTACATATGATTATTCATAAATCTTGATCGTGAAATTCTGATGAGAGGCTCTCCTACTGACCCATAGAAGATTGATAGTTGTTGACTCATATAGAATTTCTAGGTTCTAACACACATAGGATCGATATATTCTAGCCCTCAAAGGATTACTATGTGATAACCCACATAGGAATGATAGATACTAACCCACATAGGACCAATGTTCATTCGTCACGTTACAACCAGCCCCAAGACTCTTGTACTAAGCATGCTTGATATAAGGAGGATCCACTCCTCAAACCATTAGTCGTACCTCATCCACCATGAAGTTCCATGAGAATGTATCCCAAAGGAATACCATGTTGTAATGTTTCCAACGCAACAAATGGTGTATCAATCAGATGCCTAGTATGTGACATTTATGATTTTTAATACAGAGGGCCCGATTGAATTCAAGTTCAACCCAACCCAGTTGTACTATATCATTATCCAAAACATAGGTGGAGTACAATGATAGTACCGTCTCACCCCATGGATCATTGTTCCATAGATGGTTCTTCAAATAGATGATTACTTCACATGTTATGACACTTTTTGCAAAACGTGGCCAAGAAGGGTCCAGGTCTGGTCCAACCTGGTCAGACGAACCGGTATGACGCTGTCTGAAATACCCGACCCCACCCAGTCAGCTCAACCTGGTCCGAGTTTTACCCGCCCTACCCCAAACCAGTCTAGACAGGCCAGGATGGGATAGGCTATGGCGGACTCGGCACGCTAGGCTAGCAAGTCCTTTCCCACAAAGCGGTGGGTTAAACTGGCTCGCCTGGACAAACCCACGGAGAGGCGCGGCACACTGGTATTGCGCGGCCCGGCCCGTGAATGGGTATATCCCACTATGCATGAAAGGTTTTTCCTACAATGTGCGTGACCCTCTGGGCTTGTGCGGCCCGACCGGGGGAGTGGCATGACCCGGTAATTTGGCCATGCCCTAGCTGGCGCCGGGGGCGGGGATTTCCCCCTGGTTTCCAAATGGCACAACTATTTGGAGTAAAATCAACAGATTTAAGTGGCACTTCCAGGTAATCACGGGACCCATAGGGGAAGGTCCCCCTTCATCCGTCTTAGCTTCGAGTCATGGCCATTTTAAGTGGCATGCAATGGAGCGGCGCTCTACCTCCACCCACGACAGACCAGTGCTGGTCATTGCTTTCCTTCATGGATAGGGCTACATCCTTGTCAACTAGCGGCATGAGATGGTGTGCCACCATCTCTAATACAGCCGGCCATTACTAGCCACCACCACCACCCACCGGGGCCAGTTTTTCATGATGCTATATCAGTTCCATGCTGATGGTCCTCCACGAGTCAACGGCTGAGATCTGGTGGCTTGTTTTTCTGTCCGAATGTACCAACGGCCTCCCTGGGATGCCCTCTTCAATGCTTGACCCTCCGTTCTAGTTTCCGTCCAACTCGAGTCAAATATTCTGTGATGAACTCATAGATCAACAAAGAAGCAGAGGTTTTGGGCCTTGTTCATTTTCCCATGCCCTCCGCATTATCCCGATAACATGATGGAATAATTGGATTCAACAACTCATGAAATCATATATGAAAAAATAAACCCTACATCATGATCATTGGATAACATCCATGTTTGAGGAAGAGTCAGTGTTTTCCAGTTCATGATTCTGTGGCACTTGTCACTGCTCACTAGAACCGGGTTAATCCTCCATGTGGTTGGCACCACATTACTTTTCAAGAGCTTAATCACATGGGTATGTTATGTCAATACCCCTCCCCATGCACATATAAATAGGAGAGAGGGAAGGGTGAGTAACGCCTGTAGAATTAATGGGTTTCATTTAATCAAGGAACCTTCCAAATTCCAATGGTGCAGTTACATGAATAAAGGGGAGTCAAGAAATATAATGGCATGACATGTCGTTGGTGTCGCCACCACCACTCATCCGCTGGATAATTAATAGAATATAGAATAACATAACATGTTACTCTATTATTTTTTTTTCAAAAGTACGAAAAATTAACCTTTTTCCTGTCCTACAACAGTCGATGTAAAGCCTCAATTAAGAGAATCCCGACACTATAGATTCAATAGGGACCTCATATTTTTAATCCTTGCACCAGTTTAAATGATAGAAAACATCACCCACACGTTTACTAAATGAACCATATAAAAAGATCAAAAATTTATTCTGGGAACTCTAGGACTCGTAATCTTATGTCGTCAATTTTCATACTCTCATAATAATTCCATATAATTAAAAAAACATTCACATGGGAAATCAGAGACATTACATTCTCCCCACCTTAGGGATTTTCATCCCTGAAATCTATAACATATAATAAGAAACAAATGGGGGAACTGAGCACTAATCTGAGCCTCCTGCACCCATGTTCTCTCCTCGAGGATCCAATGCTACCATAAAATTCACACCATAGGTATCGATCATCCATGAAGGACCTTCTCCAGACAATCTAAAATCTCCACTTGAACCTCCATAAACGTCGCTCCATAATCAAATTCCATATTTCTATGGTCAATGATGTGGGAAGGATCATGCATGTATATCCTTAACTATGATACATGGAGGACACCATGCACCCATTCCAAATGGAGTGGCATTTCCAAGTGGTATGCCACATCGCCAATCCTCTGAACTATCATAAATGGTCTAATAAACCATGGAGAAAACATGCCACCCTATCCAAATATCTGCAAAACCCATTGATGTGAGACCCGTAGGAAGACATAGACTCCCACTTCATACTATGAAGGTCTATGTATCCTATCAGATTAAGACTATTTTCAGCTAAGTTCTATCTTCATCCACTCATGGATGATATGCACCTTCTCAGTTGTTACCCATACCGTCTCTGGACCCACAAGTGTTGAATGCCCTAGGTCTGTCCAGCATAGAGGTGATCTGTATGGTCGACCGTAAAGGGCCTCTAATGGTTCCATACTGATGGTGGAGTGATAAAAATTGTTTTATATGAACTTCGCCAAGGGAATGTGATCCCCCCTAATCCCAGAAAAAAATCTAGGAAGCAAGCACAAATCATTTCCTCCAATGTCTGAATGGTCTTCTCCATCTGACCATCCGTCTGAGGATGAAAAGTGGTGCTCAAATGTAGATGTGTCTCGAATGCCTCATGTAATCCCTTCCACAATCATGAAGTAAAACATGTGTTGTTGATATAGATGATCGTCGATGACACCCCATGAAGAGGTTCAATATCTTTTATGTAGAGGCTTCCCATGCTCTCTACTGATCCCTGCTCTCAGATGGGTAAGAATTTGGCTGACTTTGTGACTTGGTCAACAATCACCCAGATATAATCATGTCCCCTAGAAGTACATTGAAGCCTTGTCACAAATTCCATGGAAATACGATCCAACTTCTACTCCAACACTTCAAGTGGCTACGCTAAGCCTGCTAGAACCAAATGCATGGCTTTCACTTGCTGACTAGTGAGGCATCATGAAATAAACACTTCCACTTCAATATTTGTCCTTGGAATCCAATGCCGACACATGATGTACCTATACATATTCTCCACACCATGATGAACCTCCAGAGGGGACATATGGAAGTCCCTCAAAACCACCACTTGTAGCGCCACTAGTACCATGGTGTGTCCTCTGAAGAGTATGATGTGATCCCCGCCTTTAGAAAATCCATTAGGTTCTTGTCCTGAGGATATCTGAGCACATCAATACTTGCAATAAATGTTCCATTGATGTGTCTCTCGAACTCGTTGATGTAGTGGGGGAGTTACAATAATTTAATGGAGGTAACATGCTACATCTTTATCCACAAAAGATATCTGCAATGAAGCTCTATGCCCTGTCTCTTCAATCAGAAACTATAGAAAAGACCTCCTACTAAGTATGTGTTCTACTACCTTCCCCTTCCTAGTTTTGTACACTATCTCAATGTCAAAGTTATGGAGGAAATCTAGAAAATGTCACTCCCTCAGGTTCAGGTCCTTCTGTGAGAAGATATATATATTAATCTTGTTATTAGAGTAAATTGTAAAACGTTCATCCATCAAGTAATATCACCAAATTTTCAAGGTGAAGATCACTGCTTCTAACTCCAGTTCATGGGGGGAATAGTTCTACTCATTATGTCTCAGCTTTCGTGAACCATAAGAGATCACTGCTTGCTCCTCTATCTGGACACATCTAAGTCTGGTCTCCGACACATCACAATAGACTACATACCCAATTCCCTAATCTGGGAGCCTCACGATGGGGGCACTCATCAGTCCATACCATGGGTCCGATAAACAATGTTGATATCTTTTTTTCTATACGAATGTATGTACCATAAAATCCAACACTGAAAAAGGTTCCACAACTCTGAAAAATTCATGTACGAATCTATGGACGCACCCAACTAGCACTAGGAATATCCACACCTAGATCATGCTCTCGGGTAGCTCCCAAGAAAGAATAGCCTCTATCATCATCGGATCCACTAAAAATCCATCCTAAATTATAATGTGTCCCAATAAGTGGACATCAGGTATCTAGAACTAGATCATCAAGAGCTTACTACTATGCTGGTGCTCTCAGAGTGTATCCAGAACTATCTATAGATGATAGGAATGCTCTTCCTCCATTGCTGAGTACACCAAGATGTCATCCATGAAGACCACCATGATGCGATCGAGGTATGGATGGGTGATACAGTTCATGAGTCCCATGAACACTACTGGGTGTTAGTCACGCCGAATGGCATTACCCAGAACCCATAGTGGTCAGACCAACATATGAAATTTGTCTTCTGCACATCCTTATCTCATACCCTTAGCTGATGATAGCGTGATGTGAGTTCTATCTTCCAAAACTATTGAGCTCCCTTCCCCTGCTCAAAATGATCATTAATCCTAATAAGTGGATACTTGTTCTTCACGGTCACATGGTTCAAGAACCAATATTCCACACAGAGTCCCAAACACCATTCTGCCTTCTTGATGAACAAAATGAGGGCTACCTGTGGAGAAACACTAGGCCTTTTGATCTTATTGTATGCATGTCCTCCTATTATACATGTAACCCACGAAGCTCCGTGGTAGACATATTTTCTGCATGTGTAGATATCAGTGTCATCCCAAGGGTGTAGGTCGATGTAAATGTCTACCTTTATGTGTGGAGTTAGTCCCATAACATCATCATGAAAGACATCAGAACACTGCTCCACCACTAAAGGACAGCTCAGACTCACAGCATCAACTACTCCGAGGGTAAGGCTACCCAACTGATGTTTGATCGACTACACCCTCCATAGGGAAAGTCCATCATATGCTAAAAATGTCCCCTTCTCTTCAGTGATGGAAAACCTAGTCCTTTCCATGCAAACACACCACACATTGAGCCTAATACAGTAAATCTGAGCATGGACAGTGGATAACCAATACATTCCGAAGATGAAGTCTTATGGTCTTAATGCTGCTACTAGAAGATCCCATCTGAAGCTCTCACATCCAAGAGTAATCTCACACAGCTGACACCACTGTATAATCATCGAGTCCACTCTCGTAGAAGTCTATAGCCATATGGATCAAGACAAAAACTCCATCGGAATCTATGAGATCCTAATTAGGATCATTGAAATAAAATATTGACTCGTATATGTGTTTATAGATACTAAAACAAGGGAGGACTAGACATAGATCATACCTCTAATCATCTCAAGATCACCATGGTCATTGGCCTCAACTGCCAGGAGCTGAGCCCATCCATGTACTCCTGCTCCCTATGGTTGGGGTGGACAACCTTGAGGTGGTGGTAGTAGAACGTCAAATCACAGCCCACCACCTGATGCATGACCCGTTCCTCTACAACATATTCTACCCATTGGACCTCCCCGTTCAAACCATTGCCTCTGCCCCGACATTCTTTATACTGTCTACTAGTAGTACATATGGATGGTCAGGTAGTCGCGAGCCATGTGACCCTACCTGATGCACGAGTAGCACTATCTACTCCTCATCTATCCTCATATATCCTGTGAGACTCTCACTACTGACCTCGTATCCTATGGTTGTACACTAGATGGTCTGGCCTACATGGGCCCATGTGTCATCCGTCTACTGCCTACTGTGGATGACTCTACTGCCTGACTCCTGGTGGTGGATCTCGTTGTCAGTGACTTCTCCGCTAGAAATCACCCCAATATATTTTCCTTCTCATGCACCCTAGCCTATGTCAGAATGATGAGCAATATCATTGATTCTATTCTCTCTAGTTATAGAAACTTCTCAAAGGACTGGGAACTAAAGAAATGGTCTTGTACAATATCGAGTGAGTAGTGATAGAGATCAGTGAACCTCGCTGCGTACAGGGCCACGATCATGCTGCCCTATTGTAAGTGAAACATCTCCTATAAATGCATTCATCATAGGGTTTTAAGGAAAAATGATTCCATGAAAAGGCCTTTGAAGTCCTCCCTAGTGAGGGCCTCCTAGTCGTGTAACTAGAGTGTCAGACTCCACCATATCTTAGATTCTACCTGTAAGAGAGTGGTTGCTTGGATCAACATCAGATCAGCTGGTGTCCAAACTAAGTTAAAAACTATGCACACAACCTCCTTCTGTCCGTAGATTCTTACAGATCTATCTCACCTCGAAACTTTGAAGGCCTTTACCGCTGTAACTCTTGCGACACACTCTGTCGACGTGCAACCTCTGCAAGTGGGACAGGTGGAAACGGTTTCCCAATGTGTAGTGTTGCTTCTGGTTCACCACATGATGTTTCTAACACCTTAAGGGGGCCCTCTACTGAGGTCGCATCACTCGTTGGGCCATCAACATATAATCTCTCGAGAATCCTGAAAAATTGTCTACTTGGAAGTATCCTAAAAGAAAACAGATGCGCTACAACCTATAAGTAACACCTGATGAGCTAACTCAAAGAAATCATAAGAAAAAATTTGAAAAAACATGCAATAATTGTTTTCTATAAATGAATTGTAAATCAGATTTCAGGGCCCTGGTGTATGGATACGTCAGCTGCCGCACCAACACTGGATTCCCCAAAATGAAAA
This sequence comes from Viscum album, assembly GCA_963277665.1. NCBI lineage: Eukaryota > Viridiplantae > Streptophyta > Magnoliopsida > Santalales > Viscaceae > Viscum > Viscum album. The sequence goes on along the minus strand of OY728127.1, from coordinate 1,508,437,992 downwards.
CATCCCTCATAACACTTAACAATAATTCACCATTGAAAAGTCCACATACTTATTTATTTGGTAGAACTGACCCCTTTGATACAACTTTTTCATGACTCGTCCCCTGAGGCCCGTGCTGTGACTTCCCCAAGACGGCCATCCATAAGACACTGGCATGTGACTAGCACCATAATGGCATATCCCTATAATGGAAAGGGATTTCATTTAAACCTTTATAAACACACAAACCCATTACACAATAAGAAGTAACTAAAAAGTAAACTTATGTATTAAAAATGTGTACTAAATGTAAAGGGGGTGGAATGAAAGCCCAACATGAAAGTAAAAGTACACCTGAAAGATGAAATTGCTCCTGGAATATCCACTGTGGATCCTACCTGATGGGTAGGTATAGCCCATGATCATTAGTCACTACGTCACATCATGTCAAATGGTCCCCCTTATTGCACCATCCTTCCTGGCCCCTTCAGCCACAATCAACGTTGTCTCTCGTTTACACATGATAGAGCATTGTGTGGGCATAGCCTGTGCACGAGTGAGTATAACAATACTTAGAAGGGACCCCGAGACAACAAGAGGTCTCATAGAGATCCACAAAAGAATAAAACCAATGGAATACCTCGGTCAAAATTTATGAAGTAGTCATCATCAATACTTAGGTATATTCCCATACATTTACTCAAGTCTTCAAAATATGCTCATCTCATGCATGAGGAAGCATAAGGGTCCAACTTTTATGTTAATTTCACAACTGTTACATGAGGTAAAATTACCACAAAGGTAACACCATGAAGGTAACACCACAAATGTAACCACCCATAGGTAAAAGAAAAAGAATGGTAACACCATTAAGGTAACACCAGGAAGGTTAATGTACCACAATGGTAACACCAGGAAGGTACACCATAATGGTAAGAGTACAAAAAAAGTAACACCACTAAGGTAAAAGACTCAACTCACACTAGGTATATAACATAAGTACCGAGGTACAAATGATTTGTCGTAAAACTACATCATCTTAATCTTTTTAGAGGTTCAGCTTCTGACCAACATAGGGTCGATAAATGCTAACACACATAGGATAGATTTTTTTTATTCACGTTACAGCCAGCCCTAAGATTCCTGCATTAACCAAACATGATTCCAGGAGGATCCACTCCTCAAACCATTGGTAGTACCTCAACCACCAAAAATATCCATGAATACGGGTCAATGGGACGCATGGTCTATGACATATATACATTTTAATGACGAGTATCCGGATGGGTTCAGGTTCCATCCCACCCTACCATAATCTAAAATTCTCCAAAACTCATCTGATGTATATCAAAATTTCCATATCATACCAAATATCCCATCATTGTAGACAGTTCATCAAATGGACAACTGGTTCACTAGTTATGGATCTTTTAGTGAAACCAGGTCTGTAAGGGGTCGAGTCTGGTCCGACCAGGTCGAGTCGACCCGACATAGTCTGGGATTGACCCAGCCTAGCCCACGGAGGGGTTCAGGCCACTCGTTCTTGCAGCCCAAACCACAGAGGGTTGTTGCGTGAGGGCCTCACGTGGCCCAGCCAATGAATGGGGCGTGACCCGTTGGGATCATGCGGCCCGGCCCACGAAGGGCGCATCCCGCTGGGATCACGCAACCATGCCCACAAAGCGGTGAATACCGCTGACTGGGGCCCACCCTATATGGATCAAACACACCATGATTCAATGTTATGTTTCACTTTGAATAATGTTGTAGCTTTCATTGTATTAAACTTTGAGTTCTAACACACCACAACAAATCAAACAAGTCATTTTGATTAGTAGTACCCACTTGATGAAATTATATAAATTTTATTTTTAAAAATAGACTTCATTTTTGGATTCGGAATATCAAAATTAACATAAGGTAAAATTTTCATATTTTTATGAAAACTTTCAATTTTTAATGAATAGTGAAAAACACTGCGTTATTGTTTAAAACCGACATTTTTTTTAAATGATTAGTTAATTTATTTATATTTATATTATGAAAAAATAAATATAGAGTACCTATATATGTTCAATGTAATTTATTGGAGTCATTTAAAAATAATATTAGAAATATTAAATTTTATTAAACTTTTTACCATCTTTTACCCACCTTCTAGGCGCACTTGCAAATTTGCATAAAACATAATTTTACTACATCTGTGAATTGAATATAAAAAAACCAAGGAAAACAATTGAAATTAGTTTGTAATATTTCATTCTATGAGATGAAAATTATTTTTTTTGAATAGTAACTTTGACTTTTATTTACCATGGTTAATAGTAAATAGAGCAATTAAGGGTGAAAATGATATTATAAATATTGTAACACATGTCCTAATTCCATTGGAAAAGAGTATTTTGTCAAAAATAAACCTTAGTAATAAAATATGATCATTTTGGTCTAGTTGATTGGATTAATGCATTTATTAATATTTAATATATTGAAGAGTTAAATGTGTTAAATTCAAATTTTCAAAAGTAATACATTTTTTCTATATGGATATAGAAAAGATAAATTTGACTCTAAATATTAATTATAAAGCTAAAAATATTTCCTACATAATGGTTTTTTTTACAATTTTCTAAAATTTTATAATTAAATTTATTTACAACATAATGATGATAAAGTTATTGCATTATTAATGAATGATTAAAATAATTGATATTACAAATATCCAACTAAATGTAAATTTAGTATTTTGATGAATTATTATAATTTTATAGGTTAAAATAACATGTTAGAGTTGATTAAATAAATTTTGTTCGATGTTATAATGTTTTTATGACATTCAGAAAAGCAATATACCAAATAATGTCAAAATTTACATAAACGAGTCTATAAAACACATTCTATATTATTAATTGATATAATATTACAAAAAAATAAATTATTTTTCCAAAAGACTTATATAAAGTTAGATATAATAATAAATAAACACTTGGGGTTCTATTTTCTATTTATTGTGTGATTATTAACCATAAAATATAATAATATAAGAATACATGGTAAAATTTAAACTATTTACCTAAGAGTTAAATCTAAAAGATAAGATTAATATGATAACCTAAACCCGTCTAAAACCTATTGGTTGATAATTTTTGCCACCCATCCCTACCATAGCCTAGAAATAAATCATTTTGGAGTGATTATAAACCAAATATGAATATATAATAAAATAGTATTTCATGCATTTCCTAAAGTGACCCTCACCTCCCTTATAAAAAGGTACTTCCCCTTCTCTCAAATCTCACCTCTAAAGCCATTTGGATTGGCCAAACCCTACCGAAATATCCTTCCAAAAACCCTACCATATTTCTAGAGGCCATACATTGATCATAAAGAAATACTATGGAGTTTTTTTGATCAAATCAAAATGAAACAACCGAAGAAGAGGTAATGATTTTCCCCACCCCTTTCAATGTTCTTTTCTTCATCCACTTCTTCATCAATTTTTGATATCATACCAAAATAATAACTCAAGTACCTTATACATACTGTGACATTATTAAAAAAATGGTACAACCATATTCATTATTCTATCCATCCAATGAATGACAAGTCACCATACGTGCGTACGTACAGCTTACCGTTTCCACATGGTGGTGTATTTTGTTATTCAAACACTTCATTATTTGGATTGGTATAATAATGAGTATAATTGATATAATAATAAAAATAACCTTTTAATGATTCAGTATATATTATATACCTACCAATTACATACAATTCCACCATCAATAGAATGATATAGTCCCTCATGAGTACGTACAGATTACTGTCTCCACAAACATGATGAGATTAATTCCCCATCGTAACCATTCAAGAAAAAATTTCATCTTATGAGTTGAATATTTTAAATAACTTAATAAAATTATAGATATGTATCAAATACATCTTATCCATAACAAACATTTCTTATGTAACCAATCATATAAAGGAAAATGAATCAGTTAACACCCCGAACAATGATACTACAAAAATATTATTAACACAGCAATATTAAAAGATCATATATGATATCATACTTATGTATGTGGTTTTTGTATATTTTAATAACGATTATTTAACTATTATAAACGAGGTTAACGTATCCTTGGCCAAGGAAAAATAGAAGTTAAAGGTAAATTATACAATCTATACATTTTATGAGGTTGTTTATACGTGAACATATAATGGGAACTCATTATCATCCACATATGTGTGTCTTCAAAATGTAATTCAAGACATATTTTTAATTTCCAAGACTGTGGGATAAAGACATTTATACCCTAGTTTTAATTTATATAGGAGGTTTATAAAGGAATATTTCTGTCATTTTCCAAACAAGGTCCTTTAAGAAATTTTCAAAAAAATTATGAAAACAATATTTGTTATCTTATACGACAAGTGTGGCTATATTCTGTTTTTATAAAACCTTTGAAGGTTACCTTACATGATTATAGAAATTTTTTCAAAATAAATGATTTCTTTTAAAGTTATAGGTCTTTTAAATGATTTCAAAATAGAAATAGATTTTTCTCTAAAGTAGTTTTGATTTCATCTATGTCAACATCCATTGATGGATGTTACGCTTGTTTGAAGTTGATTTGTTATGATACAATCATCCATATTTTATTGAAATTTTTTGTTATATGTTTTACTATGGGTGAGATATTTTTATACCATTCATGGTTTATAGTTAAAGTATTTAAATTTCATAAGATTTATTTATTATGAATGTTTATGTTAGCATTCATCCTTTTCATTCGAGGAATGCATTTGACCTTGAATGTGATGGGTGGAGCCCGCTATAGCTCCTCGATGGATCGGTAGGTCACATGGGACAAACTACTGTCTTGGCACAAGTCCTTGATAAAATATTATTTCTAGTATTAGAACCGGGCTTTGACTATGTGGTTATAATGTATGGAATTATGAATTCCATCATTATGAAATTGACTATTGATATTGCATTTGATTATTCTACTAGAACAATATCCATGTGAATAAGAAAATTGAATTATTTGATTTATATTTGTCATATTATGTTGATGATTATATTTAAAAGGCCTATGATTTAGTATTATAAATTTCCTTAAATGTATAATCTTATTAATGAAGGTTTTTGCTATATTTTTACCCTTACTGAGCCCCTGACCTCATCAATTTCTATGTTTTATTTTTCTCCAGATGTGAAGAAGTATATAATGAATAACCTACAGGGATAGTCTAAGTGATGTAAATGTGTTCAAAAGGGATGATGATGTTTTTTTATCATTTTATAATGTAATGTAAATCTTATGCATGCATCTAAAATATATATGGATACTAAACTGATCGGTATTTCGGTATTTGAACCCTTGTGATCAAGCCAATGTTTTGTAATAATTCACCGAATCTAGGTAATTGGGATCGAGACGTTACAGTTGGTATTAGATAAAGACTAGTACAAATCTTGGAAGCTAGATTTAGAAAAACTAAGATTAACAAACATTAACCTATGATAGACATTGAGGATTAGTATTTAGGAACTTCATATAATTTTATTAATTTAGTGATTTTGTGTATTTTACATGAAATATATCCTTGACAAGATATGAGTAGGTTTAGTTAGCTCAGGCACAGATATACCTAGGACGGAAAACATTGACCAAGAGTTTAGAGCATGACCTGTGGTATCCGGGTACAAGATAATAGACCGAGCTTCAGTCTTGGTTATGACACTCCTAGGGGATATTCATAGGAAAATTCACATATTAATTAGAAACCATTATAAAGGATTTATGAATATATACATCCTCAATGAAAACACTTTTATGAATTTGGAATATATCCATAAATTCTTCAATTTATGTTATGTTTCTTACAATAATGGAATTATGTATTGCGATTTATAAGCAAGTCTAATGTATGCCATTGATTAGAAATGATGCCTATTTGATAGCATGGGATCCATATCTACTTATGCAATCCATATGGGGAGATCCCTTATACTCAAGATAATTATTGTAGAGCTGGTTATGAAACTAGTTCTGATTATCTTTTCATCATACTGGGACAACTCCCTCAGGTAATGATTAATAACCATACCAATATGGAGAACCATGATCCACAATGTGGAAGTTCAATGTTAGATAGATTAATTAGGAAACAAACACCAAAGCTCAATGGGACTAAAAATACATTTGTAGATGAGAAATGGATAAGTTACTTAGAGAAAATATTTCATGCTTTGGGGAGTAGCGAAATGGAAAACGTTTTCACGGAAGTTTATCCCCTCACGGGTGATGCATATCAATGGAGGTTATTAATTCAATACACAAAGAAGGATGAAGAAAAATAAAATATATAATGGAGGGAGTTTAAAGTGATTTTATATAAAAAATAATATACTCATGACCATCAAGTGAATATGGAAATAAAATTTCTTTTTCTGAGGCAAACGGAGGATGAGAATGTTGCAAAGTATGAGGCTAACGTTACTAGGTTATTGAGGCATGCAATAGATTATATGCATAACCCATGGAGTAATATTGATCGAATATTAGATGGGTTAAAACCATTTCTTTGTTGATAATTAGTCTCATAATCCTTCTCATTATACGAATATATTTTCTCATGTGCTATCGAAACCATAAAATGAATTCAGTATGTCTTACAACATTAAAGAAATTAAATAGAAGAAGAGATCTGTTGAACACTCTAGAAATAGAAATGAAGGGAATAATGGAAAATTTGAATATCCATCCTGTAGTAAATGGGGGAAGAAACACACTAGTACATTCAGGAAGGTAATGGGAGTTTGTTACAAGTGTGGTGAAAAAGGACACTATGCTCAAGATTGAAATGGAAAGAGAGAGACTGTAAATGTTGATTTTTACAATTGTAGAGAAATTGTTCATTATGAGAATGAATGTCTTATGTTCCTCATAATATTATCTCAGAAAATGAAAAGGGGGAAAGGATGAGATTATGTTATCACTATTGCTGAGGTTGAAGTTCCAAAAGGCCTGGTGTTAAGTAATTTAATGGTTTCTTCAACTTCAGACAATGCATTATTTGATTTTGGATCATCGCATTGTTTCATATTGTTCCAGTTTTCTATGAAAATTAGATAACTCCAATTCTATTAATCATGGGAGTTATTAGTCAATGCTCATAAGGGAAGTATCATTGAAAAAAAATATTGGGAATCTATTCCCATTTAAGAATATAAGTTTTCTTAATTTGATTATCTCTTCGTCATACCAATGATTGAATTTGATATAATATGTTGTATGGATTGGATTTCGGACCATCATGCGAAAATTTATTATTAGAAGAAGGAGGTTACAACTTCCAGTGATGATAATGAGTATCTTATCTTTAGAGGAGAAGCCTCACCCACAGATTCATATCACGATCCATCCCCAGTAGCTCTACTAAATTCAATTATTGGGGATGAAGAGAGAGAAATAACTATGGGTTAGAAAACGAATGTTCAAATAGAGGATGTACTTATGGTTTGAGAAAATGTTGATGTGTTTCTAGAGGATTTACTTGGACTTCATATGGAACAAGAAACTGAGTATTCCATTGATTTAATTCTTGGTTCGAGGCTCATATCGAGGACCCCATATAGAATGGGAGCTGTGGAATTAGTGTAACTAATGAAACAACTACAGGAATTGAGTAATAAGGGTTTTATTCACCCTATTGTTTTTTCATGGGGAGCCCTTGTACTTTTTAGAAATGAATAAAGATGGATCTATGATGTAGTGCATTGACTATAGGGAGATAAATTCTATAACAATAAAGAACAAAATTCCCCTACTACACATTGATGATTTATTCGATCAGATTCATGGAGCTGAATATTTTTCAAAAATTGACCTTCTATCTGGATATCATCTGTTGTGTGTGAATAAGGATGAAATTCTGAAGATAGAATTTCATACTAATTATGGGCATTACGAGTTTACATTAATGAAATTTGGACTGACTATTGCATCGTATATCTTCATGGATATAATGAGCTTAGTTTTAAACGAATATCATGATGAATCTGTAGTGGTATTTTTTGATGATATTGTGGTATAATTTATTTTTTATGAAGATAATGAAAATATATTTCATACTATTCTAAAGACTCTAATATGAAATGAATTATATTAGATGTTCAGCAAGTGTTAATTTTGGCTTTAGGAGATTTCATTTTTTTCCATATTGTCTCTGAGGATGGAATCTCTATTGATCCTTCAAATGACAAAGAAATCAAAGAATGGCCAGCACCGATGAATATATCTGATGTACACTGTTTTATTGGTTTAACTGGTTATTATCTTCATTTAATCATTACTTTTCCTTGATTGGCTAACCCATTAACCAAGATCACAGGTAAAGGGGTTAAATTTTTTTGGACAAAAGAGTTTGAAGAATTTTTTGAATAATTGAAGTGAAGATTAGTCAATGCACCTATATGGGCTCGACCATTGTGGAATGATGGTTTTGTTATTTATAGTGATGCTTCAAAAAAGGACTTGGTTGTATCCTTATGCAGAATGACAGAGTTTATTTCTTATGCATCACGACAGCTAATAATTTCCGAGCAAAACTATCCAACTCATGATCTTTAGTTGACAGCTGTAATCATTGCTTTGAAAATATGGATACACTATCATTATGGTGTAAAAGTGATATGTATACTGATCACAAGAGTTTAAAGTATATTTTCTCAAAAAAAATAACTCAATATGAGGCATAGGTGATGGATTCTACTACTCAAGGATTATTATTGCACTATCCACTACCACCCGGGGAAGGAAAATATGGTTGAAGAGCCTTTGAGCAGCAAGGATAATTTAGTTTTCCACAAGATGAGAGTTGAATGAGATCCTACTTTCAGGGATCTAGTAATGATACATATGGTAATAACCATGGAAGGTCAAACATCAATAAATTTCAAAATGTTGCTAATCTAACTTTACTAGAAATGAAAAAGAGTTCTCAGACTGATGATGAGGAGTTTCAAAAGAAGATTAAAGCTGTGAATGATGGGAGGTTGAGTGACTTAGTATATCAAGATGGAATTTTGAAATTTGGGAAATGAATGTGTTTTCATGATATTCCAAATCTAATAAGGGAATTGTAGGATGATGCTCACAGCTCCCATTTCTATATACAGTTTGGTATCACTATGATGTATAAAGATTTGAAGTGACATTTTTTGTGGGACATCCTAAAGAGGGAGATTCCTGATTGTGTTTCATGAGGTAGTTTTCATCAACACATCAAGGATCGAAGGTAACATCCAAGAGGAGTCATGAAACATATTCCCAAACCTGAGGGGAAATGGGATGATATTATGATGAACTTTTTCATGGTACTACCAATGACTTCTAGAAGGAATGATGTAATATGGGTCAATGTTGATCTTATTTCCCAATCAGTACATTTTATTTCTATAAGAGAAGATTTACCACATGAATGTTTATAAATACCATATATTAATGATTTTTTAAGACATTATGGAGTTCCCCTATCGGTTGTTTCTGATAATGATCTCCATTTTACATCATGATTATGGAAAAAGTCTTCAGAAGGCCTTGGATTCGGAAATATGTTGGAGCACTTACTACAACCCTCAAACTGACTGACAATCATAAAGGACTATTCAGTCCTTTGAAAACATGTTGAGATATTTATTACTTGAATTTCAAGGTATGTGGGATCAAAATTTACCACTGGTAAAATATTCTTGAAACAATAGCATCCATTCAAGTATTCAGATGGACCCATTGGAAGCAATATTTGGAAACAGATGGCGCACACCAACATGTTGGGATGGTGTTGGTGAATTAAAACTCATTGGCATATAACTTGTCGAGGAAACAATGGAAATGGTGAAGGTTATCAAACCTACATCAAAGCAACACATTGTAGGAAAAAGGTCTATGTTGATAACCAAAGTAAGGATTTGGAATCTTAGGTAAGAGGTCATGCCTTCTTGAAGGTATATCGATGCAAGGGGGATATACGTTTCGGTAAAAAGGGTAAATTGAGTCCCATGTACATCAGAACTTTCGAAATTCTAGAATGAATTGGAGTAGAAGTTTATCATTTGGAAATGCCTCCAAGTGTCTCCAATGTTCATGATGTGGTCCACGTATCACTATTATGAAAATACATGTCTGAACAAATGCATGTACTCACCTTTGATGAAATAAATCGTGATCCTGGCATGTCTTATTGTGAAGCCCCTTTCAGAATTCTTGATAACAGTGAACAATTGTTAAGAAACCATACCACTCGTCTCATGAATGTTCTATAGAGAAATCATAAGACGGAAGAGGCAACATGGGAACCCGAGGAACTTATGATGAAGAACCACCCAAATATTTTTATGCAGAAATATTATAGAAATTTTGAGGACAAAGTTATTTGAATGATGGGAGAATGTATCACCCCAAGCTTCCACGATACGTTTCCTTTTTGAATAATGTAATAGCATTCATTGTACGCAACACAGAGTTTTAACACACCACGACCAATCAAAATAGTCGTTCGGAATTGTAATTCCAAAATTTTGAAATTTTATAAAATTTCTATTTCAAAATGGACATCATTTTTTGATTTAGAATCTCAAAATTAGGTTGATGTGAATTTTTCAATTTTTTTAAAAATCTATCATTTTTTATGAATACTGAATACATTGTGTTATTATATAAAACTGTCTTTTTATTTAAATTATTAGTTTTTTATTTTAACATCTATTAGATAAAAATAGATTTATAATACCTATATATGATCAATTGAATTAATTGGATTGATTTTATAATAATATTAGATATATAACACTTTATTGAACTTGTTACAGTCTTTTACCCACCTTCTAGGAACATTTGCAAATTTTCAAAAAATGTAATTTTACTATCTCTATGAATTGAATTTAAAAATTCCAAGAGAAATTTTTTTCATTATTATGTAATTTTTTTTTCAACAGGATGAAAATAATTTTTGGTAAATAGTCACTTTTTGCTTATAATTACCATAGTTCAAAGTAAATAGGGTAATTAATGGTAAAAATTATATTATAATTACACTAATACTTCTTCTATTTCTATTTTATAAGTGTAGTTCTTCCCAAATAAACCATATGAAAAAAATACAAATCATTTGGTCCAATTGGATTAGATTAATACATTTATTATTATTTTATTTAAAGAAGCGTTAAAATTGTTAATTTAAAATTTTCATATTAAAACATATTTAATATAGGGTTAATGCTAAGATAAATTCGACTATAAATATTTGTAGGAATTATAAATTGATTTCATATATAATATTATTTTATTTATATTTTATAGACTTAATATAATTGAATGTATTTATGGCACAATGATGGTGTAGTAATTACCATATTAATGGATGATGAAAATAATTTATATTATAAATATCCCAATAAATATAAATTGATACTTTTGATGAATGAAAATAATTTTATTATATAATATGACATTTTAAGGTTGAATAAATAATTTTTTTTGAAGTTATAAAATTGGAATGAGTTTCAAAAAAACTAGAAACAAAATTGTCTCCAAATTGACAAAAATGAGTTTTCAAACAAAATAATACATTATAAATTGATATAATATTTCAAAAAATTAAATTATTACTCAGAGAACTATGCTAAGGTTATATATATTAAATATTAATAGTTTTTGGTTCTCATGGATTTTTATAGTATTATTATTAAACATATAACATAATAATACAAGAATATATGGTAAAATATTAATTATTTAACTAAAAGTTAAATCTAAATGATAAGGTTAATATGGTAAAAAAAACAATATAAAACCTATTTGTTTATAGGTTTTCATACCATCCCCACCTTATCCTAGATTTAAATCATTTTGGAGAAATTATAAATTAAATATAATTTTATAATAAAATAATATTTCATGTTGTTCCTAAAGTGGCACTCACCTCTCTTATAAAAATGTACTTCCCCTTCTCTCAACATCACTCCTCCAAATCCATATGTATTGGTCAAACCATACCCATGTATCCTCCCAAATACATTCCCTTGGACCTAGAGGCCTTACTATGATCATAAATCCTACTAAAAGAGACCTTTTGATCCAATCAAAAGGAATCACCTGAAGAAGATGTAATAATTTCACAACCTCTATCAATGTTCATTTCTTCCCCACATCCTCATTCTTTGTTTTTTCCATATCCAAATAATAGCATCAGTAAATTATATATACTATTATGTTCTTGTAAATATGGTTTCACCATATTCATTATTCTATCCGTCCAATGAATGACCAGTCTCTATATGTGCGTACGTACGACTTACCATCCCCACGTCGTGGTGTAGTTTGTTATTCAAATACTTAATTATTTTGATTGGAATAATAATGATTATAATTGAATTGAATAATAAATATAAAATGTAAATTATTATGTATATACGATATAATATTCAATTACATTTGATTCCGTAGTCAATATAATTTTATTGTCGCTCGTGTCTATGTACGGATTACCGTCTCCAAAGACATGATGAGATTCATTCCTCATTGTAACCAATCCAAAATAAATTTCATTTTATGATTAATAAATAATTATTAAGAAAAAAATATCATTTTGTATATGAATCAAATACCTCTTATCCATAAAAAGCATGGCTTACGTAAATAATCATATAAAGGAAAACAAATCTGTTAACAATTGAAACAATGACACTACCAAAGTATTATTTACAAAGAAATATTAAAAGATCATATTTGATATCATATTTATGAATGTCGCCATTTAATAATTTAATAACAATTATTAAACTAGTATATAGGAGTTTAACGTGCCCTCAACAAACAAAAAGTACAAGGTAAGGGTTAATTCTATAATCTCTACATTATCTGAGGATGTTTATATATGAATATCTATTAGGACCACTTTATCATCCATAACCGCGATTCTTAAAAATGAATTTGAAATCATTTTTACTATTACCTAGACTATTGGTTAAAGAAATTTAAACCCTTATTTTAAATTTTAATAGATGTTTATATAGGAATATTTCGATTGTTTTCCGAATAAGGTCCAGTAATAATTTTTCTACTAAATTAAGAAAAGAATGTTTTTTAACATATTCTGTGGGTGAAACTATTTTCCGCCATTATAACACCTTCAAAGCACCCCTTACAAGCTCAAAATAATATTTTTAAAATAAATGTTTTCTATTAAAATTACAGTGCTTTTAATTTTTTTCAAAATAGAATGATATTTTTCAATCAAATACTTTTGATTTCATCTATGTCAACATCATTTGATGTATTTTACGCATGATTGAATTAAATTCATTATGATAAAATCCTCTATATTGTTTTGAAGGTATTGTGATATGTCTGACTCTGAATCTGACATTTTTATACCATTCATGTTTTATGGTTAAAGTATTGAAATTTCATAATTTATTTTTAATATGAATGTTTTTGTTATGTTTCAAGCTTTTCATATGTGGAATGCGTTGGAATTATTATATGACGGGTGGAGCCCTCTATAGCTCCTCAATGAATCGGTAGGTCTCCTGAGACAAACTAATATCTTGGCACAAGTCCCCAACAATTTCTTATTTGTAGTCTTGGCACGAGGCCTTGACTTTTCTGTTATGATGTTTGGAATTATGCATTCCATCATTATGAAATTGGATATTGATATTGCATGTGATTATTAAACTAGACCAATATCCAATTGAATAAGTAAATGTAATTATTTGATTTATATTTTCCACATTATTCTGAATTTTACATTTAAAAAGATTATGTTTTTGTCTTATACATTTCCATAAATGTTTATTTTTATTTAGTAATTTTTCTGATATATTGTTATCCTTACAGATCACCAAATATCACCCCTTTCAATGTATTCTATCCCAGGCTGTGAATTTTTATATTATGACTGCCCTGGAAGGATAGTCAAAGGGATAAAAAAAATTTCAAAGTAGAAAATTTTGTTTTTGTTTTCATTTTATAATGTAAGGTAAAACTTATGTATGTATCTAGTAGTTCAAAGGCCTCAAAACTGACCTGTCTATTGGGATTTGATCCCTTGTGATCATGCCAATGTTATGTAATAGTGCAATGACTCTCGATAACTGGGATTGGGGCATTATACAAGCATTGGGGGAAGTCATTTTCCCTATGTTTCCGAACGACACAATTGTTTGGAATAGGAGCGGTGGATCCACATGGCACCGCTGGGTCCTCATGGGACCTAAAGGGTCAGGACCCTCCTCCTCCACTATGGATCTGAGTTGCGGGCATTTCCAACGGTGCACGACGGTGTGCCGATCCGCCTCTACCAATATCCAGCCGATGTCAGCCGCCGCTGTTGGTTGCGACCGACTCCACTGGCATCATGTGATGACATGACGCCCTCTATTTCACGGCTGTCCATTTACGGCTATTTCTACCATCCGTTAGTTTCAATCGCTAGAGATGTTGTGTCGGTGCCATGTTAGCAGTCTTCTCCGGGTAACCGTGTGAGCTCCGTTATCCCGTTTTATCATATGAATGTACCAACAACCTCCCTGGGACTCCCTCTTGGTTTCCTGACTCTCCATTCAAGTTTTCTTCCAACCCAAGTAAAAAGTTCTTTTATAATGCATAGATCAACAATGTAGTTGAGGGTCTGAGACGTGTTCAATTGGCCTTCTCTCTCTGCATTAGCTCGATAACATGAGGGAAGAATAGTATTAGAAAACTGTTGAATTTTTAAAAAAAATTAAACCCTACCTCATCATCTTGAAGAACTTCCACATTTGATGATGTTTTGGAGTCCATCAGTTCGTGATTTGGTAGTGCTCATCACCCCTCGTTGGAACCAATTCCATCTTCCTAGTGGTTGGTTTCATTGTACTTTTTCGGAGCTTCATCTCTTGGTGATGTTGTACCAATACACCTCCCCATGCACCATATAAATAGTATAGGGGGATGGGTGAGTAACACTCATGAAATTAATGGGCATCATTTAATTAATGATCCTTAATAATTACCATGGTGTGGTTATATGAATAATGTAGAGTCATGCTATTTATTGTTCTAAAATGTCGTTGGTCCCACCACTACCGCTCATCTGCTAGATAAAATAAAATAATAGAAAATAAAATAACATATTATTTCACATTATTAATTTTTTTCAATAGTCCAAAAAATTATCTTTTATACACGTCCTAATTCCGCCATAGTGATGCTTCTATTAAGCGAATCTCAGCTCTATTGATTCAATGATACCCTCAGAATAATAATCCGATTACCATTTCAAAATATAGAAAATGCTACCCACACATTAATTGAACGTACCATAAATAATTATAGAAATTTATTCCGGGCACAATGGGCCTCAGAATCACACTCCATAAAGTTTTTAAGACTCTTAATAATTCCATATAATAAAAAAATACATGGAAAATATGGGTAATTAAAATTGGATTTCCCTATATATATCCAACATATATTTCTATTGGAGGAAATCACTCTCTATAGGTTAAATCGACCACCAATTATATACATGTGCCAAGAGGATCACTCTTCTTTATCACCATCATCATGAGAATGGATATTACTTCCCAATGACTATGCATATAATGATCAGATGATTGAGTCTAATAAAGAAACCATCATTGATGTAATTCTTATTATAATGGAATTGCATAAGTGTTTCCAAAGGAATTTCCAGATGTTCCTCCTAGAAGAGATGTAGAGATCTCGATTGATCTTATATCCAGAGCATTTCAAATATCCTAGAATCTGTATAGAATGGTTGTTGTGGATCTTGAAATTCTAAATAAATAAGTGCATTAGAATCTAGATAAATGGATTATCTGCACAAGTTCTTCACCATGGGGTGCAGTAGTCTTCTTCGTCAAGAAGAGGAATGGGTCAATGAACCTTTTCATTGATTATCATGAGCTCAAAAAAGTCACAATAATGATCAGGTATCCTCTTCCATGGATTGATAACATGATCTCTCAGCAACGTGGAGCGGAATACTTATCTACGGTTGATCTACTGTTAGGATACTTCTAGGTAAGGGTGAAGAAGGTGGATATACCCAAGACTACTTTTCATACAGGGTACGATCATTATGAATTCATAGCAATGCATTTTGGACTCACTAATGCTCAAAAAATATTCATGGAAGGGATGAATAAAGTCCTTATATATTACCTAGAAAAAAATTTGTTTGTATATATAGATGATATTATAATATACTACAAAGCCAATGTGGGTCATGAGGAACATCTAATAACTATACTAGAGGCCTTCTGGAAGGATATTGACAATGAATAGTATAGTAAATGTCAGTTTTGGTTAAAGGAGGTGTCAATATTGGGTCATATAATCACACGAAATGGGGTATTTGTGGAACCCTCTAAGACAGATGTAATTGAGGGATGTCCCAGGCCAACATCAGTGAAGGATATTCGTTGATTCTAGGGTTTAGAAGGAAATATTTTCCGATTTTTGATAAATTTCCAATGGTTTTCAACCCTCTTACCAAGCTGTCTCATAATGAAATAAAGCATTCATAGACTGATGAATGTCAGGAGAAATTCAAGTAGTTAAAAATGAGTATTATCATTGCGCACGTGCAAACACTTCCAATATGTGGTGAACTATTTATCGTATTGATTGATTCTTCGAAGAGGGTCCTCAGATGTGTGTTGATGCAAAATGAATATTTCATATCCTACGATTCTAGGTAATTGAAATTTTATGATAAAAAATATCCAACAGATGATCTGGAGATGGATGTAGAAATCATTTCCTAAAAAATACGTAAAAATTACCTCTTTGGGGAGATGTTTGAAATATATACGGTTCAAAAAATCCTCAGGTATATATTCATATAGAAGAAGCTGAATATGCACCAACGAAGTTGGTTAGAAATAATCACTTACAAGGACTGATCAATCCATTACCTCCCTAGGAAATCGAACATGGTGGATGATGATCTATGTAGAAAGGATCCGACAACTATTTCCATGATGTGAATTGAAAGGGATCCAATATTTTTTTATTTGATGAAGATGGGCATGTGAATCAATAATAAAGGAACCTCATCGATCCTTTCACAAATGATTTTTCAATCGTATATTTTGGAAAGTATAATTGATGCTTAAAAGGATGTTGTTTGAATTAAAAAGAAAAATTAAACTACTAGAAAAAGGAAATCATCGTAGTTCAATGTTAATGTTGAAGGAAATTTGTGATTAGGGACAACACTATGTATTCCATAAAATCTGTTGTTAAGGAATGAACATTTGGATAATTCTCATAGTCTATATTTCTCCACTATCCCAAAAAAACCAATGATGTATCGTGATATCAGAGAGCATTGTTGGTGGGAAAACATGAATACATAGATTTCTAAGTATACATCACAATGCCTGGTATGTCATTATGTGAAGGATGAGAGGGAGAAGTCCAAGAGGATGATGTAATCATTACTCATATCTTCATGGAAATAGGATAACATCACAATGGAATTTGTCACCAGACATTCATATACATCCTAAGAAAACAATTTTATCTGGGTTTTTGGGGGGTGTCTTACAATGATGACACAATTAATTTTAATTTGGGAGGATTTCTCATTTGATATAATAGCACAAATATTAATCAGAGATGTGGTCAGGATACTTGGAGTACCATGATCTATTTTATTCAATCGAGATCCAATATTCACCTCTATGTTCTGGATGTGTCTCCAACATGATCTGAATACTTCTCTAAACATTAGTATGGCTTATCATCCTCAATCTAAAGAAAAATATGAGTGGTCTATCCAAACACATGATGACATGTTGAGATTATGCTCTAGGTGCATCAAAGGAGGATGGGATCAACATCATTCACTGGTTGAGTACTCTTAAAACAACATTTTACAGTCAAACATCCAAATGGATACTTATGAATCCCTTTATGGGAAGACATCTAGAACACCAGCATGTTTGGATGAATTTGGGGAGTGAAAACTCTAGGGTCAAAAAATGGTGGAATAAATGGTGGTGAAGGATAAGACCCTCCAACAACACATTAATGCTTCTCTGAGTCAACAAACGAGCTATGCATATAATCATCAAAGAGACAAGTAGTTTGATATGGGGAACATGGTATTCCTCTACATATCATAGTGGAAGAGAGTTATGAGAATTTGGATGAATGGAAATCACAGTCCAATGTACATCAGCCCTTTTGAGATCCTTGATCGCATTGGAGGAGATACCTATCTACTATCACGCCCAACTAACCTATCTCTAGTACATGATGTATTACATTAATCACTATTGAGGAAGTACATACCTGGTCAATCAAATTTTCTCAATCCATAGGTGGTACCATTGGTGAATGACCTATCCTATGAATAGAATCTGAAAAAGATAATAGATTATAGAGATGAATTTTTATGAAATAATACAATTCCCATCATCAAGGTATTGTGGCGAAACAACAGGTTTGAAGAATAAAAGTGGGAATAAATAGAATTGATGAAGTAGAGTTACCCTCATTGGTTTTAGTGTGGGATAATGAAATTCTGAGGGAGTAATTTCTTAAGGGGGGAAGATTATAACAACGCAAAATATTATTAATGAAAATTCAACATGATCAAATTAAATATCACATTATATAAAATGGATATATAATACAAATACATATTCATGGTTTCATGATTTTGGGTTTCAGAATACCATTATGAATTTTTATTGTGGCTAATATTTCCATTAAATAGTGATCACATGATTAGTATATATATTGGGATTTAAAAACCCAATCTACATAGAAAAAGGAATTGACGACCACATCTAGTAGAATTGATCCAAATGAACCCATTTTTCAGAGCTCCTAATGGTGGTTGCGTCATTGGGATTCACTCTTTACCAATCCTATGTCAAGATTCAACACATTCATCTTGATCAGAACTACCTATGGGAAAAGTGGATGTCAATAGAGATTACCAACCTGGTGATGTTATCTAAGCTGCATTAAGAGTAAATCACCATCACACTCCATGCCCTTAGGTCTTACGCAGGTGTTATAAGGGGATATGTAACAAGACCCTAAATCTATGATTATGTGAATTATTTTTTATAAATAATATACATTCATTTTCTTATTGTTACATTGTAAAAAAAATTTATCACAAATATTATTTTTAGATAATATTTAAATTCAATTAAGTAATCTATTTGTATGACTTGATGTGATTTTTAATTAAATATTATTTAATTAAATAAAATTACATAATTAATTTTTATTAAATATATTTATTGTATAATTTTTCGGTGTACAATTTTAATTTTTATTAATGTCTGAAAACTATTTTGGTCAAAACCCATGAATTTTCTATAAATTTCGGTTTTTATATAAAAAATGTTAATTCAAATATTCTGAAAAATATTCAGATAAAAATAATTTCATTTTTTTATTTTGGATGTCGAGATTATCTAATGGTGTTTTTTTCATAATTTTTTTAGAAAGTCTAATTTTTGGGTAAAAATTAATTACCATTGAAAAATATAATGTGTTTTATGACATCATAATGAAAAAAATAATGCAATAAAATAATATAAAATGGATTTTTTGAAAATATATATTTTATCACTAAAATAATGTGATTTTGGATTTGTTTGATTAATTTTATGGTTCCCTTGTGGACCCTCCAAGACAAATAAAACATTTTAATTTTTAAAACAATTTCTTTGGGAGTGTGACTCGTCTAAAAATAAGAAAGACTACTATTTTAAAATGTTCGGATGTTGGACTTATAAAATTATTTTTCCACTCCCCATTTCCAAAAACCAATGGAAAATTATTTGGGATTGTTTGTGGATTTGATTAGTTTATTGGGTGGTGTCCAAAACCTAAATAATAAAGAATTATATCATCAATCCTATATAAACCCACTCAATATATCATTAATCTTTTGTCAATACCTTTGGATCATAGCCAAACTATATCATATTTTGTCTAGAATGTTTCCAAGGATCTCTATTATCCCTATAATCCTCCATCATGCCTCACCCATGACTTTTGGATCACACAACCAAGTAAGTGATTTCTTCCATTTTCATTATTGTCCATCATTATTTATATTGTAATTCCCTTGTGTTTTTAAGTACAAATGATGGGGAATGATTTTGAACATCCTCTATACTATCATCCTTATGATTGAATTATGAGATACATCTTTCCCTCTAATTTTATTTCCCATGTACACCTGTTACTTTTCTGAAATTTCATAAGAGTTATTTCCTTTCTCATTTTTCTTCTAGTTTTTTTAATATGTTACGCTTTATATTTTTAAATTCCATTTTTAGGACATCTTTATATATTAACCCCATATTTTACACTTATAATACATGTTGTTAGATAACCATTTCTTTCTCATCAACCATTTTTATTATTGATTATGTCATGCTGTTATGCGGCCGAAATTGCACCATGTTTTTCCAATCCAAATTATCGTGTAGTGAATAACATACACATTTCACTATCAAGGTTATTCACCTTTATGCAAATATACATATTGATTGTATAATTTAATTTTTTTATTCTACATTCCTTTATAAATGAATAAATGATGATGCTTATTTATTCCACATTATATGATCCATGTGGCACACATAGCCATATAATGAAATGTTTATTAAGGATTTTCCTTGATATCACTCCAATGCATTTGGAAAAGATTAGTATCATGATATCTAAAATTAAATAAGGGTTTACACATGATAATTCAATTGTAATGAGGTTTTAATCATTATAATTCAAGTGAAAATAAGGTCTTACACATGTGCCATGTCTAATGAGCCTTGGCGCATATAACATCATGTTAAATGTTATTTCCACATTTCGTTGTTATGATAATCATGATATATCATGCCATTATGTTCAAGTTTATCTTATGCACCATTTATACGACTATATATTAGAATTTATTGTATTATTCATCTAATTACTTGTTTAATCCCTTACTACTCTTTATATATCACCCTTTTATTATGCATGTCTTCGGGTTATCCCATGCAATGTTAATTATGAAAGTTGTTTTTGGCAAAGTATAAGAAGTTTTCAATAAATATGTTGTATTTTTATGTCTTATTTTTTCATTTAATGTTCCTAATATTCAAATACACTAGACCTCTCAATCCTTGGCATTGACTTAATTTCATGTTTATGTAAT
Organism: Viscum album; assembly: GCA_963277665.1. Classification (NCBI taxonomy): domain Eukaryota; kingdom Viridiplantae; phylum Streptophyta; class Magnoliopsida; order Santalales; family Viscaceae; genus Viscum; species Viscum album. The sequence continues at coordinate 1,508,416,752 of OY728127.1, read as the reverse complement.
AAATCCTGATTAAGTGTGTAAAAAAGGGCAGGGTTGTTATACAGGAGATCATGAATTATGGGGGATTCTGAACTATTTGGGGGGATGAATGGTCTTATATTGTATAGGGATACAAAATGATAATTTATTTTTAGTGGGTGAATTATATTACTAGAGAGTGGCCTAATGAAATAAAAATTTAACAAATTTCTACAATATATAATTTTATAATTATCCAATGATGTTTATTATAAAATTATTCAATATATTTCCCACTCTAAAACTGTCCCTCAATTATTGACATTTTGTAAAGACATAATATATAATATAGTATTATATTATTATACCAGTACCAATTAATTGATTTAGAAGAAACTATTGAAAAATAATCATTTTTTCTTCATTCATTATTTGAAATGAATATCCCTAGTATTCAATATCCCTTATCCTAACCAACTACACTACAAGGATTATTTACAAATATAATTTTTAGTGTGGAAAATATTTTTTTAGAAATTTTCATATATATTAATATATGATACAATAATATTATTATATTATTTATAATGTTTCATGGTTAGTTAATGAATTTTACATAATGAAATTAAGAAACTTTTTTATTTAAATTTTATTAAATAAAACACATTTTATAGATTAACAAACAAGACATTACTAGTTATTCACTAATGGCTTAAAAATATGTGTATTGTTTCTACAATCATGACAATATTTATCTAGGAGATGGAAAAATGGATGGAGGGGATAACTTCACTGTTTGGAGGAAATATTTGTAAATAAGAATCCGGTAACATCCAAATAGAACACCATAAAAACACAATATTCACATGATAATAAAAAATAAATATCAACTATTCAATATTATTTCAAGAATAAATTCTTTGTGTAATACCAAAATTGATAAAAACAATAAAAATCTCATTATAATCCAATGAAAATTGTAAATGAATGAATAAATAACACCCAAAATATATATTTTCTTGTCCACCATATAAAATAACATATGGGAAAATCAAAAACATTATTGTACAGAAGAATTATTAAATAAAATGTAATAAAAATATAATTATGCATTATAATAAGATTTTATAATGTTCGAAAAAAGGGCAGACAATTTTATCCATTCATAGTGAATATTATAATCAATGATACAAATATTGTAAAATTAATAAATATATAAATTTATCCTAATATTTTTTTGGATATGAATCATATATCTAACACTAGATAATGATATAAATATGAAAAAGCTACACAACTCTTTCATATTAGAAAAAAATTCATTCCTAAAATGATAAAAATTGTACCTGATGCAAAATTTTAGTGAGGATATGAAATCATTATTCAATGTTGATTTCTTAACATTTTTGACCCAATTAAACTGAATATTGGCTTAGAAAATTGGATAACATGACCCCAAACAAAAATCCATATATATCAATGGTAATATACCAGTATTACAGTTTTGTAATACATCATGAGATATTTTATTTCAATTATCAAAAACATATATATAACAATAAAATAAAATAATAATATATAACAACCACAATATAACCACAAAATATAATAATTGAAGACATTTTTCCTTCTATATTAAAATAACATAACAAATAAAATATATGTTGAACAATTATAATTTCTTTTGAGTTATAAATATGTATACATGACAACTGGATGAGCCGATAATGAACACAATTTTCCCAATGGAATAGATTAATCAAATAATTATAGGAAAAAATGCTAATATTTTCTAACAAAACCCATCTCATATTACAAACATCATTCTTACTCAACCATATACTTCTATTCCCCTTCATACACCTACATCAATGATATATAAATCTACATTCTCATATATATTACCATTCATGGTGTTAGTACAATTCAATATGAAAACACTATTGTTTTCTTTAATCATATCATGAATATAGTACATCATACATATGTGGAATAGAAGTAAAAAATAGCATTCTACATCCATGGGTTCTATGAAAGACAACTATTATGTTTTTTACTAATTTTTCCAATGATAGAGTCCTAAATATATATTAGGGTTTGACATGTCATCCAAAATTAAAATAATACAAATAATATCAATAAGAATAGTTCGAAATATATAAAATATATAAAAAAAATTATGTCTGATCATTACTCCCAATCCCTAATATGATTCATTGGTTGTGGGAATTCCAGTTAATAGAATCACCATAAAATAAATGTTTTTTGTTTACCCATCCATATATGATTAAAAATGATATTTTTTATTATACCTGTACTAAAAAAAATCATCATGGACTACTAAACACCAAAACCATATCATTAAAATTTTCAAGGTAATAATTACATATAAATATATAATAAATGATACCAAATGTTAATTTTACACTAACATTCACCAAAATCCTCAAAATATATTTAAATTACACAAAACCACTTATTAAGAACAATCAATATTTTTATCACACCAATACACATAAGGATAAAAACTAATGGATTTAATTATACTTAACTGAAATAATATAAATTAATTTTTCACTAAACAACTAAAAATAATGATAATTACTCGGTTGGATGTACAACTAACCATAATAATCAAGAAATAAATTTTTGTATTCACATCAAACCACCATACATAACAGTTCTATTTTGGATCTATGTGAAAATATATCATTACAATAATTATGACATTCATTACACCAAATCTCATAATAAAAAACATAATCATATTATAACAAAAAAAATTCTTATTATAACAAAATATATTCAAAATGAATAAACAATTATGAAAAAAATCATACAAATAAACATTTTTCCATTGAGTTTTCATAGTTAATCCATCAACCAAATTAATTCAAACATTACATAATTTTTTTATACTCACAAACAACCACTTCCATCATCCCACACAAATTAGTATACACTTATTGTAGACATAAATTTATATATTTTATATCATTGAGTAATAATTTAGTGAATTTATTTTATACACTAATATACACACTAACATGGATATCACTCAATGATAACCATTTTTCATTTCCCAAAAAAATTAATAATGTTCATGGTCAATAGAGTCCTTGAAAGCCAGAATAACCACAAAACGCCACAAAAGTTCATACCCATCATAAATATAATCATTATATAATATGAAACATCGAATTTATTCATAAATAAATATTTTAATGTAATGAGTAGTATATTAACATCAGAACACACATGTGAACTCATATAATTCATTAATAGATAATAGTGGAAAATATAACATACATAGTTAAATCAAACTAACTATTAATCATAAATAATTTATGCTTCATGTTTCACAGAATATGATTTTTGGATGTCTCTATAAAACTATTCAAGTTCCACAAAATAGGATTTTTAAACCATGAACTCTAGAGGATTAAATCATTGTTCTTTAGGTCATATATTCTTACTGAAAAAATAATTATCAACTTATAAATTAGTTTAATATACATTAATATCCCCAAAACTATAATTTCACATGTAATGGATTACACTGTAGTCATTTTACATCAAAACGGTGATCAAAACATCCAACCATAAAATTCATCAAAATTTTCCCGCTAAAAAATTCTTTGACATCTATATTTATAGGAAACATACTATATGGTTTGATGAATCACCAAGATTCACTGAAATCATTGATACATCCACAAATCATATTCTATTTAACTTTGATATTATGATAAGTGGTCCTATCAGTACAAGGATGTTCTGTTATTCTAAAAAGAACATAGATATATTTTTTATTATGTAATAACACCCCAAACATGATGTAATCTCAAAATCATAATTTGATACAAAACATATAAGAACACCAATGTAGGCATTCTATCTACGAAAATTATAAAATTCCAAACTCATTAATATACCAGGTCTTCCGTTGAAAAAAATCATGATTTAATATTTTCATTCGATCAAATATGATTAGTAAAATAAATCTTAAATGAGGTTTCCATGGAATTCCAATCACAAGATTCACTATCACATCATCCAACATTCACTCGGGAATTGGTTTAGTTTAAAGAAGATATTAAAGTATATCTTACCTTTTCTTTACCTACTAATTTCATATGAAATTAAAAAATGATATTTAATTCCATTAATCATCAGGGGACACCAGTAATATAATTATATGTCATGATACTTCATGGTTAGAACTAGTATAACAGTGTATTTAATTTTATGTGGTTTAAACATTAGTTCACCAAACATTCTCATTGATACTACAATATATCATTGTATATAAGGGATTACTTGCACACATTCGGTCCAAACTGGTGGGAGATCAAATAAATTTATAATTTCTCTAATCACTAGATAGTTTATGTCAGATAGTATACACTAAATCACTATATGAAGGATCTAGTAGGAAATATTTATGAATATAAGAGTTTTTATGACTTAATAAATCATAATATCAAGATGGATATTATAATAAAGGCTTATTAGATGCCACAGGATACATGTATACTACTCATATAAGGATTGATTAATCATAGATAAAAAATACAAAATGAACCTCATACCTTGAAAGTACACTATAATTATTTTAAATCACCACGAAAACATGTTCCACATTAAAAATTAATGATTTAAGAAATACAAATATAATATACATTTTAGGTTATTTACGATTTTATAGCCCAAAAAAGTCAAAAAATATATATTTATAAAAACATTTTAGTCAGTAAAAAATCACTTCTTGATCTACGTAATTTATTAGATATTTTCACTTGTTTTACCTCATCTATCTAAACCCATATGAGACTATTAAACCATCACATATTTTTACTTTATGAAGACCTTTGATTGAATAATCAAATTATAAAATACATATTCCTCCAAAATTTACTGAATTCAATATTGGAAAGGATATTAAAAAAAATTCCCCCAAAATGGAACTCTAACATGAATTAGACCACAAAAACCCAGACCTATATTTTACATATTGTTCATAGATTCATACAATCATGTAATATTCTATTTTTCTTCCCTAGAGATGTATTATAGATTTTGGAAACTACAGATTTCAAATGTCGAGGTTTCCCACAAGAAATCTTGAGCTCAACAATCCGAGTATCATTAATATTCCCACCATTGATATAGTTTTCTTTAAAGAAATAATATCTCTTGTATTTAATTTTCATATTGACATTATAAAAGATAACCTAATCATTCATATTGTGGTTAATAAAATATCATGATGCCATTCATGTTCCATTCACATTTTGAAGTACATTGAATATTCATTGAATAATATGACTTTGAATATATTAAAATATTAATGTAAATATCTAGTTATTATTATAGGAAATAGCATTATCAAGTTCATAATTCGGAAAAAAAAAACATCATGAGTAACTCTGATATTATATACCAATAACTAGAATTAGAAAAATGAATGAAAAAAGGATTCAATAACTACTACAAATATCAAAATCAATTATTGTTCATAGAAGCCAAAATGGAAACCTTTATCATAAATAACAATAAATATTTATATGGAAATGGGCATTGGTGGTAGGATATAAATTTTTAAATATCTAGTATTCCAAATAATATGTTTCCTGTTCTAACCCAACACGAGGTAAATCAAATTTAGATCACCTTGTAAGGACATGCTAGATATAGTTGACCAATTTTTTACAAATTCATATACGAAAATCATATATTAAGTATAATTTAAATTAGTTATCATGTATAGTATAACAGATATGGGATATGTTTCTAGAATTATATCAATCATAAACATGATCTCCATCATAATCCAAAAGATAGAGAATACATTTGGAATGAAACCGAAAATGAGGAAATAATAAAATGAATGACCCTCAGTCTGATCACACATGTATAATAAATTTTAATAAAAATTGGGATGAAATAATTCACATTCATATATGATTGGTTCATTAATTTCATTTTGATAAGTATAATACCTCATAAATTAATCATAATAAACCAGGATAGATCTATTGGATACCAATTTATTAATTTAGTCAATGTGTTCAATATTTTTAATCCACCAAACCCTCATAATTATTTTATAAAATAATTATATATCTAAAATGATGAAATAATAATATTTCATATGACTACTATGGAGGATGGGTCTTCTTAGACAACATATAATGTAGTTAGACTACTCACTGAATTGAATAGGAATAGTTTTCACCCTAGAAAAATACTCTTCAAACAAAATTATATACATATTAAATTAAGTATATATAAAAAACTGATAATAAAATATAGAAAATAAAATATATTCTATGTTGTATTTATATAATTTAATTTCATATATATACAATACATCCCTCTATTGATCACAATTTGTTTACTCAACAACATTTAATTAGCCAAATCCTATGCCTTTTCAATGGCCACTATTTTACAATGAAAATCAAGGAGAACTACCACCATAGTCCTATTTTATCTAAGAACAGTGACCATCATGTTGCCTAAAATGTTCAATGAAATACTAAATTCCTCATTTTTGTGATGATTTTGACCATTTCACAGAACACTATGTCTGACTAAAACCTATAACAACAACAATATAAGGATCAGTCCAATAAAATCAATATATTGCACCCATTTTCCCGCATCTTAATAAATCAAAAGGATTTCGCTATCATTTATACCACAAATGAAAATTACAACCAAACTATTATAACTCTAAATAATTTTTCCCATTAGTCCTAAATATAATTCATGGATTTGGATTTCCATTTCACTAAATCATTGGTGAAAACCATCAAGTTTATTGTTTCTAGTACCCAAAGGAACACAAGTTATCCCCATATAATAGTAAAATACCCTATTTCCATACCCATATTTATATTTCCTAATTTTATAGAGGATTTATTAATTGTAACACCCCAAGCATCTACGGTGCGATTCTCTTTCAATAATGCAATAGCTTTCATTGTACGCAAGTTCGAGATTCTAACACACCGCGACTAACCAAAGAAGCCGTTATGAATAGTAATACCCACTTTAAAAATTATATAAATTTTATTTTTCATAATGGATTTCATTTTTTGATTCGGAATTTCGAAATTAGCCTATGTTGAATTTTTGGGATTTTTCTGAGAACATCCAATTTTCGATGAATGGTGAAAAATACTTAAAAACAACATTTTTAATCAAAATAATTTATAGTGATAAATTATACTATTTAGTGGTGTTAAAGTATAATTATAATATAATTTTACCATTTTATCCAATGCTGGTCATTAGAATTAATTTTTCTTTGAAATTGGACATAAACAATTGTCAATCTTTCGATTGATATTGTTCTTAAAAACACGCTATTTGTTTTGACAACGGAAATTAATTATAAAATTAAAAAATGAAACTTATATGTTTGGAATTATTTAAAATAAAAATTATTTTTGAATTCGTAATATCAATTATATCTTTGGGTAAATTTTTGGTATTTTTCTGAAAAACATCGATTTTTGATGAATAGTGAAACCACTAAGTGGTAATTAAAAACCTGATTTTTCATTTAAATGAAATTTTACCACCTCTGTGATTTTAATTTCAAAACTCCTACTTACAAAATTTTAATTAGTAAGTAAAATTTGGTTCAATGGGATTAAAATAATTTTTGGTGAATAGTAACTTTTAAGTTTTATTAACAGCGATTTGAGGTAATTTGTGTAATTTAAGGCAAATATAATGTTATAATAATATGAAATTACCTTTACAGTTGCCCTACGCTTATTTTCTAAGTCATGTCCGACCAATAAAATCCATGGGTCAACTTGGGGACCCCATGGAGCCACATGAGTTTGAAAATGACATTAATAACTTTGTATTTAAAGTAAAAATAAAATTGTCACAAACATTTGTTGTTTTACTAAAACAATTTTTAAATGGGGTTATATAAGTTAACTTGTCGACTATAAATATTAATTGGAATTATAAAATGATTTCCAACATCATGATATTTTTTTAATAATTTTTAGACTTTTAAAAAATTAAATTTTTAATGACACCATGATGATGCAGCGAATACCTCATTAAATAATGATTTAAATAAAATGAAATGATAATGTAAAATCCATCACATAAACTTTTCAAAAACCTATTGGATGGGTATATTTAGAACCCTTATCACCTTATCATATAAATATATAATTTTGGGAACTATAAAATCCTAAACTCATTATATAATAATGTAACATTTCATGACTTTCCAAGAGTGCCCCTCCTCTCCTCTTATAAAAGGCCCCAACCTCTAACACCTTAATCACACCATCAAATCCATTTGGCTCGCCCAAACTCTGCCCAAATACTCTCTCAACTTCCGTCTCTTAGTCCTAGAAGCCTCACATTGGGTAGAAGTCTTCCCAATGTAGCCGTTGGCTCAAATCAAAAAGAGTTTCCCGATTTTAAGGCAATGTCTTCTCTTATATTCTTTTGTTTTATTTTGCTTCTCCTACCCCTTAATCTCTTTTTATTCCATTATTTTGTAACAACACCAGTATCTTCAATATACTTGGATGTTTTAAAGATATGTATTTGATTTATAATTACACACACCTTCGTCTAATGGTTAAAGAACATACTGTTTCTATCGGTGGCGAATTACTGCCTCATGAAACGATGATTGTTCAATATTCTGTTAACACATCTCATGGTGTCCATTAAGATGTAAATATATTTATATATGATATATATTATGTTTATGGTCTCCTTATGCTTCTGTTTTTTACATTTATGGCATACCTTTGTGATTTCCATTATGGGTAAACGCGATAATTTCATTTTAGAAAGTGCGGAATACCGCCCCCTCAAAGTTATTTGAATCGCTAATGCCATATGTGGGATGTGTAAAGGATGGATTAAATGATATTATATATGATATTATACTTGAATTATAATAAACCTTTATATAATTAAGTTCTCTTTCCATTAAATACGAAATAGAAATGAGAGTAGCGTTCATGCGTACGTACGGCTTACCGTCTCCATGAACGGTGCATTTCATTTCTTACCTATAAATTTTATGTAATATTATAAATGAATATATAAAATGGATATATATTATATATATGATATCTACATCATGAATATAATTCTCTATATAATGGATATTTTACCACATGAACAGCTTGTAATTAAAAGAATTTTATTGTTGACTCAAGTACCAAAGATCAAAAAAACAACCGTTATTAACTTAAATAATTACATAATGTTCATAACATGGTAATAAGTGATATAAAAGGACTAATGAAGATGAAAAAGTTTCTTAAGAAATTATAAATTTACTCTAGTTTATTATTCATGATGTTAAAGAATGGTCGAGTCAATTCAGACATGAGGAAGGGGACTTCGTCTCAATCTCTATTCATTGAGGCATATTTTGTTTTATATACAACATTCTTTTATACGATGTATAAAACCCTTTTACTTTTACATTTATTCAAAAGGAATATTTTTTCTACGAAGTGTTTTACTAAATGACAAAAGGGAATGTTTTTTTGTCGTACGTATGCGGTGACAACGACTTCTCTGCCGCCGTGACCATTATTTGAGTTTTGGCTTCCACTAAAATCCATAATTTTTTTAAAATGAAAAATAAATACCATGTTTTAATTTTATTATATTTTTGTATTGAAAATGGTTTTAAAAGTGTTATTATTATATCAATATGTTGTATTGATGTCTTGTTATTGAAATGTGGAAATGTTATGTTTCCTTTATGCATGTATTATATGATACGATTATGTTATGGTTTATGATATGTTTGAACCTGTTCATATGAGGGATGAATTGGAATTAATAAGTGACAGGTGTAGAATTCTAAAGATCCTCGATGCATCGGTAGGTCAAATGAGACAAACAAGTGTCTTGGCACGAGGCCTTGACAAAATATTATTTTTAGTCTTGGCACAAGGCCTAGGCTATGTGGTTTAAGAGTCTGGCATTATGCATTCCATCATTATGAAAATGGTTATTAATATTGCATGTGATTATTCGACCAATAAAATTTCCATGTTAATAAGTAAATCACATTACTTCATTTTATTTTTCCATATTATGCTGAAGTTCATGTTTAAAAGGCTTCTATTTCAGTTATACATTGTCTTAAATGTTTATGTTTATTTATGAATGTTTCCTCTATATTGTTATCCTTAATGATCATTTGAGCTCAACCCTTTCAATGTTTTAATTTTACAGGATGTAAAGAAGTATTTTAGTAATGAACTATAGGGATAGTCGGAAGGGGAAATGAGTGTGGACTATGGAGACCATGTTATTGTAGTTTGTCACTTTATGATGTAATGTAACATTTATGAATTTATCTAGTGTTTTACAAGGCTACTAAACTGATAGGTCTTTTAAGACAAGATCTTTAGTGATCAATCCAATGTTACCTAATAATGCACCGACTCTTGGTAACTAGGGTCGGGGCATTATAGTTGGTATCAAAGGCAGTTTAGTACTAACCATGGAAGAAAAAATTAGATTAACTTTGATTAGATCACATAGCCCTAAGATAGACTATGAGGATTAGTATAGAATACATTCATAGAATTTTGGTATTATAGTTATTTTTTTCATTTTACGAGAAATACATCCATTTCTGAATACGAGCAGGTAGAGGCGACTCTCGCACAGATGTACCTAGGGGTAAAACCCGAAAACCCAACTTTGAGCTAGAATCAAACGGGAACTGGTGCACGAAAACGGGACTTGTTGCACTCTTGGTTACGACACTCCTGTGGTATATGCTTAGGATAATTATCATTTTCTTTACAAACCAGTATGAAGGGTTTATGAGTATATACTTCCTCAATGAATTTTTTTTATGATTATGGATTATATCCATAAATAGTTCAATTTATGTTAAGAGTTTTGCAAGTTTTTTATTATTTATTTTGTTTCATAAACTAATCTAGTTTATGCCATTGTTTGGAAATGGCACCTAGTGTAAGGAACGTAAACCGTATCAATGCACGCACTCCATGTAGGGATTTACCTCCAGGTCAAGATAATTATTGTGGAGTTGGTGATACAACTGGTGCTGATCACCTTATCACCATACTGGGACAAATCACTTAGGTTATGAATAATAACTTTACTCGTATGGAGAACCCTAATCCACAACATGAAGGGTCAATGTTAAATCATTTCATTAGATAAAAACCGCTAATATTTAATGGGGGTACAAATCCATAAGTAGATGATCAATTGATAAACTCCTTAGAGAAAATATTCCATTCCTTGGGGAGTAGAGAAAGGGAGAAAGTTTTCATGGTAGTTTACTGGATCACTGATTCAAAATAAAAAGGAAGATGAAGAAGTATAATGAATGGAATGGAGGGATTTTTAGAATATTTTCTTACAAAAATACATTCCACATTACCATCGAGAAGATATGGAATGGCTATTTCGGAGTCTGAGCCAGAAGGATGATGAGAATGTCGCAATGTATAAGGCTAACGTTACAAGGTTAGCAAGGAATACTGCAGATTATATGCATAACCCAAGAAGTAAGATTGACCATTTAATTTATGGGTTAAAACCATTTCTCCGTCGAGCATTAGTCTCACAAACCTTCTCGTCGTACAATGATATTGTCTCGTGTGCTATCAAGACAAAAAATTAATTCTATAATTATTAGGACTTTAAAGCAAAGCAAGAGAAGAATAGATCTTTTGATCAATCTGGAAATGGAAATAAGGGGTAGAAGGGAAAATTTGAATATCAGTCCTGCAATTAATGTGGGAAGAAACACCCTGGTACGTGCTTGAAGGGAATGAGAGTCTATTATAAGTGTTTTGAGAAAGGCCACCAACCTCATGATTGCAAGGGAAAGAGAGTTGTTGCTAATGTGGAATGCTATAATTGTAGAGAGATGGGACATTATGAAAACGAATGTCCTAAGATTCAGGGGAACTGACCACAAAAAAGACAAATGGATCAAGGACAATCGTATGTTGTTACTACAGTTGAAGTGGAATAATTAATGTATTGGTGGTTTTGGAATCATCGATTATATTTGGGTTATAAGAATAATGTGATATATATAAGGATTTTACTGAAGTACTTTTTGTTTTCATTAAGGTTGTAATATGATGAAGGTAATCATATTTTTAGTATGTGGCAATAAGAGAAACATTACTATGTTTGGGGAGTCTGATGTTACAATTGATTTTTGAATTTTGAGACCTTTTAGAGAAGGTCTGGATAGAGGTATTTTGGATAACTATAAAGGTTGGAATGGATTAAGTGAAATTATGGATAGTGTTGTTTACGGTTAAAACATTTCTGAAGATTATTTTTTTAATATTATAATACTATAGTTTTAGGAAAAGGACAACCTGTAGGTTGGGGGATAACCTGTCACGTCGGACAAAGCTGCAGTAATTGTACCCACAACCAGAGTGCGACAAGTCTTTATTACCTACCACTGTCCTACAGGAAGTCTCTGGTTATTCCAAAATAGTTTTCCTGATCTAAATGGTATGTGTTAATATTTTGAACCTTGTATGATTAGGATAAATATAATATTTTGAGTTCTATTATCTTTTGAGGGAAAGATGAGTTTGTGGTAGAAACTAGTTGAAGGTTGATGACCTCAATCACTCCCTAAAAATATTTATACTTTTCCTCCAATTAAATGTCTCGAATTTCCCCCAATGTTCTCCTAATCGAGATCATAATTTGGTGGTGACTTTTTCATTTCCCTTTCCCTCTTATTAAGGCTAAATTTTATTAACCTTATTTCAGATGTCGGTTTTCCAAAAAGGTATTTTATATTTTCAACCTTTTATTTTTGAAGAACATTTTCAAATTGCGAGGAAGAAATTTATTGAAGTAGGGGAGAATGTAACACCCCAAGATTCCACGGTACGATTCTCTTTCAATAATGCAATATCTTGCATTGTACGGATGTTGGAGATTCTAAAACACTGCGACCAATCAAAGAAGCCTTTATGAATAGTAATACCCACTTTTTCAAATTATATAAATTTTATATTTCAAAATGGACTTCATTTTTGGATTCGAAATATCGAAATTAGCCTAAGTTGAATTTTTGGGATTTTTCTGAGAACATCAAATTTTCGTGAATAGTGAAATATACTTAAAACTACATTTTTAATCAAAATAATTAATAGTGATAAGTTATACTATTGAGTGGTTTTAAATTATAATTATAATTTAATTTTACCATTTTATCCAATGGTGGTCATTATATTTAATTTCACTTTGATATTGGACATAAACAGTTGTCAGTCTTTTAACTGATATTGTTCTTAAACACAAGTTATTTGTTTTGACAATGGGAATTAATTATAAAATTAATTAATGAATATTATAAGTTTTTAATTTTTTAAAATAGAAATCATTTTTGAATTGGGAATATCAATTATATCGTAGGGTGATTTTCTAGAATTTTTCTGAAAAACATCGATTTTTGTTGAATAGTGAATCCACTAAATGGTAGTTAAAAACATGATTTTTCATTTAAATGAAAATTTACCAACTATGTGGTTTTAATTTCAAAAATGTGACATACATAATTTTCATTAATATGTAAAATGTGGTTCAATGGGATTAAAATAATATTTGGGGAATCGTAACTTTTAAATTTTATTAACCGCAATTAGAGGTAATTAGTGTAATTTAAGGCAAATATAATGTTATAAAAATATGAAATTACCTTTACACTTTATCTAACCTCATTGTATGAGTCATGGACGACCAATAAAATCCATGGGTCATCTTGGGTACCCCATGGAGCCACATGGGTAAGAAAATTACATTAATAACATTTTATTTAAAGTAAAAAATAAAAGTGTCACAAACATGTGTTGTTTTACTAAAACAATTGTTACATGGGGTTATATAAGTTATATTTTCCACTATAAATACTAATTGTAAAGATAAAATTATTTTCAACATCATGATATTTTTTTATAATTTTTATAAATTAAATAAATTAAATTTTTTATGACACCATGATGATGCATCGATTACCTCATTAATTAACGATTTAAATAAAATGAAAAGATAATGTAAAATCTAAGACATACACACGTCAAAATCCTATTGTATGGGTATATTTAGAACCACTATCATATTATACTACAAATATATAATTTTGGGAACTTTAAAATCCGAAACTCATTATATAATAATGTAACATTTCATGATATTCCAAGAGTGCCCCTCCTCTCCTCTTATAAAAGTCCCCCACCATTACCACCTTATTCACACCATAAAAGCCATTTGGCTTGGCCAACCTCTGCCTAAATACTCTCTCAACTTCCCTCTCTTAATCCTATAAGCCTCACATTGGGATTAAGTCTTCCCAAGGAAGCCTTTGGCTTGAATCAAAAAGAGTTGCTTGATTTTAACGTAATGTCTTCTCTTAAGTTCTATTGTTTTATTTTGCTTCTACAACCCCTTAAAGTCTTTTTATTAATTTTTTTAACAACACCAGTATCTTTAATATACTTGGATGTTGTTATGAGAAGTATTTTATTTACACTTACACATACCTTCTTCTAATGGTTAATGAACATACTGTTTCTGTGGGTGGCGAATTACTCCCTCACAAAACGATGATTGTTCAATATTCTGTTAACACCTATCATGGTGGCCATTAAGATGTCACTATATTTATATATGATATATATTATGTTTATGTTTTCTTTATGCTTATGTATTTTTCATATATGGCATACCTTTATGATTTCCATTATGGGTAAACGCGATAATTTCATATTAAGAAGTGCGGAATACTTCCCCATTAAAGAGATTTGACTCGTTAATGCCATATGTGGGACGTGTAAAGGATGGAGTAAATGATATTATATATGATATTATACTGGAATTATAATACACATTTATATCATTATGTTCTCATTCAATTAAATACAAAATATAAATGAAATTAGCATTCATGCATACGTACGACTTACCGTCTCCATGAACGGTGCATTTCATTTCTTACCTATAAATGTTATGTAATATTATAAATGCATATATATACTGGATATATATGATATATATGATATCTACATCATTAATATAATTCTGGATATAATGGATATTTTACCACATGAACAACCTGTAATTATAAGAAGTTTATTGTTGACTCATGTACCAAAGTTCGACAAAATTACCGATATTAACTTATATAATTACAGAATGTTCATAACATGGTAATAAGTGATATAAAAGGAATAATGAACTTGAAAAATGTTATTAAAAAATTAGAAATTAACTCTATTTTATTATTCAGGAGGTTAATGAACGGTCGAGTCAAATTGGACATGAGGTAAGGGAATTTGTCTCAATCTCTTTTCTTTGAGGCATATTTTGTTTTATACAAAAAATTATTTTATACGGTGTATAAACCCCTTTGACTTTTAATTTTATTCAAAAGGAATATTTTTTATATGAAGCGTTTTACTAAACAACAAAAGGGAATTTTTTTTGTCATACGTATGTGGAGACAACGACTTCTTCGCCGCCGTGACCATTAATTGAGTTTCGGCTTCCTCTATAAGCCATAATTTTTTTTAAATGAAAAATAAATACCATGTTTTAATTTTCAATTATTTTGGTATTGAAAATGGTTTTGAAAGTGTTTTTATTATATCAATTTGTTGTGTTGATATCTTGAGATTGAATTGTGGAAATGTTTTGTTTCCTTTATGCATGTTTTATGTGATACGATTATGTTATGGTTTATGATATGTTTAAACCTATTCATATGAGGAATGCATTGAACTTAATAAGTGACAGGTGGAGCCCGCTATAGCTTCTCTATGCATCGGTAGGTATCATGAGACAAACTAGTGTCTTGGCACGAGGCCATGACAAAATCTTATTTGTAGTCTTGGCACGAGGCCTTGGCTATGTGGTTATGATAGTCTGGAATTATGAATTCCATCATTATGAAAGTGGTTATTGATATTGAATTTGATTATTCAACTAGTTGAATATCCATGTGAATAAGTAAATTGAATAATTTCATTTTATTTTTCCATATTATGCTGAAGTTCAATTTTAAAAGGCTTTTGTTTCAGTTATACATTGCCTTAAATGTTTATGTTTATTTATGAATGTTTTCGCTATATTGTTATCCTTACTGAAAATCTGCGCTCACTCCTTTCAATGTTTTAATTTTTCCAAGATGTGAAGAGGTATTTTATGAATGACCTGCAGGGATAGTCGGAAGGGGATATGAGTGTGGACTATGGAGACCATGTTATTTTGAATTTTTCACTTTATGATGTAATGTAACATTTATGAATGTATCTATTGTTTCCAAGGCTACTAAACTAATCGGTCTTTCGAGACATGATCTTTTGTGATCAAACCAATGTAATATAATAATGCACGGACTCTAGGTAACTAGGGTCGGGGCGTTACATTAATGACATTAAAAAGATATCATGCCTAAAAATATTTAATTTTACAAGAATTTAGTTTATCCTACCATTATTAATGAACAAGTCCCTGTATGGTTTTTCTACCATAAAAATTATAGATAATCATGAAGATATATATAATTCACTAAAAATATAATTATAATAATAAAACTATGTGTATGATGAATATAACAACATGATATAAATATATATCTTCATGTAATTTCAAGATAAATTCTTCTTGAATAGAAACTAGAAATAATTACATGAGGAACACTCAACAAATTTCTCTTATAAAACATAAATCACAACATATTTATATCTAACCACCTGGCATACACATTGAAAACTTCCCCATTCTCTCAGTTGATTATTAACTCTGATTAGTGGTAGCCTAGATATACCAGACATAGTATACACCCGTTTATAAATGGAGATTCATGCTGTATCTAAAACACTGTATTTATATTATAACTATATATATTAAATCATGGATAATAATGATCCCAAGATTATATAACACAATTCATGCTCTCACGTTGTAACATATCAAAAAAAATTACATGTGTAACAGTGGATCTTGAACCACAACTGGTCTCTAATTATTTCCATAGTCCACATTTCACTCCAATATTTTTCATCACACTGATAAGTAACAATAATTCCAAATATAAGACTCATACCATTTATAACAATGTTCATAATATCAAAATTTGGGATAATAAATAATAGACATAACATCTCTCTTCTCCACACATATAATTGAATATTGTGGAATAATACCATTTAAACACTTTTCTTATCCCCAACAACCCACTGTCAAGAATCAATCAATACATATATATCCACATAATCTATAATTAAATATTAATAAAATAATAATATACTTCAATCAGATTATTTTAAATTCTAATAACAAGTTATACAGGGAAAGACTATAATTGTTTTAAAAAATATTAATATCACAATCCTAGATCATAAAAATGTGATAAAACAAAATAAATATTATGAAATTAATTTGAACCTATGATCTGATTTTGAGGCATGAGTTACATCTTTTTCTATCCCAGGTCCAACAGTCAAATTATAGTCTCTAAATAAGACACCATATCAGTTTTAATTCAACAAATCATAACATTTAAAATCATATAAATTTTTTATAATTCTTAGTAACATGGAATTTCTCAATATGATTGTTAGATTCACCTTGGTATAAGTTCCATAACATGATTGAACAACATATAACATCAAAATATCGTGGACAAAATTTAATGAAAACCTTTAAAATAATTGAAAAAGCATTATTACATCCTTTAATTTCGAAAAATTAATAGTGACAATTCCATTGAATTTTCATGAACACAATAACACCTCCATCTATATTAGAGGAACAAAAATAATGGTTTATTTGAAAATATAAATTTAGAGAATACATAGTACAATAATATAACTATACATAATAGTAGAGGAATTATATATTTTCTATCACCATACATGAACAACATAATAATGGAAATAAAACATTAATCCAAACATGAAAATACAAAAAAAAATCACTTTTTCCTAAATTAACATCATTATTGGAATGTGATCCATACACAACTAAATCATATAACCACTTATTTGGATCATATTTAATCATACCCCAAATAAAAATATGAATAGATACATAACACCAAACAATGGTTGAGTGATAACCCAATCCCATTTAAAACTCCAACCTTGTAGATAGTACACACATCTACTATTGGGGTCTAAGTGTTAACTATATCTATGAATTTGAAATCAACATTGACACTAAGATGAAATGTTATTTATTTATTACATATTTATTTTTTACACAATATAATGTCCTATTGAAATGATTTTATATAAGTATATTCTAAAATTTTAATGAAATAAATATAATAATGAATAAAAAAAATTATCCTCATGTTAAATGAAATCCAACCATTATTTACCATGTTATCTTCAATAAGTTACATAGATTAGTTTAAAAATTTCAACCAATTATACAAGGGTATTTAACAATATACAATAATAAAAACATGTCTATGAGATCAAATATAATATTTTGAAATACTGAAAACATTGAACCAATAATTGCGATGGTTGACAATTCAGATAATCAGATCCAATGTTTTATTTGGGAATGATTATATTAAGTTTTTTTATCCCATGACTCTTGAATCCTAAAAAATCCATCTATATTGTGTTAGTCTTATAAAAAATGTTGTTATTTTCAATGAAATTTATTTTCACTAGATCAGATATGTTGATCCCTCATTTAATAATTTTTTACTCCGAATATTTACATACAATTCCTAAAATATACCTCACCAACAAAGTATAAGTGTTTTTCAAGGATTCTATATCCATTGAAATTTCAATATCTTAGTTACATATTGTTTCATCTTCGCACTCATGAATAAATGTTTCCATGATTTTATATGATTTTTTGAAGTGAAATGATTCATTGGATTGATGAATGATGATTTCTGCTAAAATACTGTAGAAGAGGATAATATTTCACACCACCTCCTTAATTTTGTTCATCATTATTTATACTCTTCATTTAGAAAATCCTAGTCCTAAAATCTTCTTTTTTATGACTTTATATGTTTCAATATCTTTCGATGGAAACATAACATTAGAAAATAGAAGGATCAGAAAATATCTGAAATATGGATCAACCTTCCTTGATTTCTACTCCTTCAAAAGAATATATCTACCCATAATGGTATTGGTAAATGAATTGGATGATTCTTGTGTATAAAAAATCAAACTATGTGCATGAAATATGGGTTTTTCATTCATTTCTCTCTATTATGATCTATCAATCCCATTATATGTGGTATCTGTATTATAAATTACAGGGATTGAATATTTGTGAATCATATTCATTATCCTAAGATGAAATATTCCATATCCTCTTATAGCCATCCAAATCATTTTCACTCCATATATTGATGTTATAGGATGTGTGGATAGATATAGGTAGCGGATATGCAATATCCCATGCCATGGTCCCCCTCTTTGGTTTCCAATGCTTGTTGGTGTTTCCCTATTTGTACACTAAATTCTATGGACATCCTATAGTGATCAATATTTCATATTATTGAGCCCCAATAAATTGCGATCAATCATGTATGGAATATCCACCATTATTCTATGAACCTTGATTCCCTCATAATTTACTGGATATCAATTGGAATTATTATGTGATGATAATTTATTCTTTTAAAATAATTCTATCACTTTTGTAGAATTTATAATTTTCATTTAAATTCCATGAAATGAAATTCTAAGTTGTAAATGGGATGATTTCTCTTTTGGATTAAATTTCCACTTTTTTATTGGGGATGGAAAGAGGTTTAATGAATTCTAACTCATGACTGAAATCATCATTTGGATTAATTTATTTTGAGGGGAAATATGATCTTTGTGGGTCTCTAGTGTCCATATTGATCAATTTAAAACTTATTTGGGAGGAAATATCAAAGGATGTTGTTTGTTTCCATGTACCTAAAATCATGATAATTAGTAAAAAGGGTAAGTGGAATGATTTATTAAAACATTGAGTTAATCCAAAACCTAGGGTTAAATTATAATTGGTTGTTCTATACTCTATAACTATTACTCGTTATGTAAATCACCATTTTTTAAATCAATAATAATGATTCATAAATTCAATATATTGGTTATATTTCTTATTTTCCATCATTATATGATATTATACTAACATTTTAATATGATTATCTATCCTATAAAAAATAAAAAGCATACATCATGTTCTTTTAGTGATCTCACTCAACCAAAAATGTAATTTTTTATGAAAATATAATATTGAAGTTCAAAATATTTTTTATATATTTATTCAATGAAACTATCATGATTAGACATGGATATATAGGAATATTCTCATGAAACATTATCACAGAATTAACATCGGTTATCCATACACACAACCATAGATGAAAAAAATACCAGTGATTCAGTTACACCAAATAATGATATCTACATAACCGAATATTTAACTACTTCTAACCAAAATCACAATAATAACAATCATTTTCATTACACCCAACAGTTTTACAAAAAATACAGCCCACAAAAATTACTCCCAAATAGATACCCAACAACACCATGGGTTGTAATTACAAAGTATACTATATTAAGGAAGTTCCATGTTAGTAAAACACATAAAAATATTTTGAATGAAATAAATTTTTATCATTACAACCTTCCAATATAAAAGTACCCAATGTTTACATTTCTCCCCAAAAAATATAATTTTAATCTCATGAATTAAAAGTCAGTAAACATCATAAATGTGATTTAAAATGTTGTCATTACAATAAGTTATAAAACGTAATGAATATGTGTTGGACATAACCCAATTTCATGACTGGGGTATTTAACATGAATATTACTTCAAATAAAATAAAAATAAATATAATACTAATAAATAGTATTATAAATAAACTTATTATATCCATTAATTCTAATAATACATTAAACAAAATTCAAAACACAATGAAATTAATCATCGTAGATAATGACCACCTACATTTGGATATTGTCCAATATTATTTAGACATTATATTATATTGGATAATCCATACAAAACACATTTATACACATTACAATATCATTCAATGATAATATGAGGCACTTCCTTCAATTATATGTGTTTTTTCATTAACTAATAACATATACAACATATCATGGTACACTATGTAATAAACAATTCAATGATACCACTTATTTGTACAATTTTTTACATTTAATAATAGTCTAATCTAGACCATCAACTAAAAAGACCCTTGAAACAATTGAAACACACATATGACCTCATACAGATCGACCAATAATTTATAAATTCCTAATATTCTTAAAATAGAAATATTTCTAGAAAAATATCATGCAAAAAATCCTAATAAGTCATGTTCTTCTCCTTTCACATTAATAATAACATAATAATATACTAAATATAAAGGAGTAAATACCCATATATAGTTTAATACCAGTCACTATTAATTGTTATCTAATATGACTCCCATTGTAATAAATATATATTCTATACGAAAACCTCAAAAATTGATCTTGATGTCCAGATATATAAAACAATGATTTTTTTTGATAAATAAACAAAATATAAGGTCAATAATAGATAACATACCTTTACGTATGCACCAAGTTAAATAATTCATTAATTATAGAATTTATTGAAGTGATATCTGAGTTGGACTGAATGACATACATAGTGGAATGGTTGAGGGTCATGAATATTTACGATGATAAGGGGTTAAACATTTAATATTAATTTTAATAAATTATTTAATTTAATAAAAAATACATTTCATAAGTGCGAAATTACATCATACTAACAATGATAACAAATTAACCACCTTGCATAGGGTATCATTTTAGTATGAGAGTTTTTGAAAAAAAACCCCTTTTGAGAACCGCACCCTGAAATCTGAGCCACCCAATCATTCAATTATCTAAGGATTAATGATATAGTCCCCTTATGAAATGGACCCCTAAGTATGTATCAAAAAATTAATATTCTTATATTGGAGAATGATATCACTGGTCTCAATATCATAATCTTATATAACCTCAACGCCACGATAAAACACCTCTTATTCAGGCATGATAATCAAATAGTAGAAACCAATCCAACATATAATATATTAAAAATATAATATTAAAAATTTCATCATCAAATAAATACAAAATTATTTATATCCACTCTATTAGAAATATAATTTTAAAATTTAAATATGACACTACCTTTCAATGCATACAATTATAATGATATTTCCTAAAATATCATTATATATTTTTACATATAGATCAGTCTATGAATCATTTCATACACACATAAATATATATACACCTACAAAAGATAAATGCAAAACCAAAACAAGGTTCAATAAAACACACTCATATCTATATACTGTTACAATGATAAAATAGTAGAGGATATCACACTATTTAAAATAATTATTGGCATGAGGATTACCCAAACCCTTCAGGATGGTTCACACAACATTATTGAAATTATAATCCATTTGGAATCACAAATATTATAGATTATTGTATGGGGGATCATGGACTAGTAATTTAATGTTACGAGAGGGTGAAAACATAAACTCAATGTTTTAGATTATATAGCATCATGAACCATTGAGTGTAATTTTCATAATAATAAATATCAATTCTCAATGAAAACTAACTATAAAATCATAATGGAAATAAACCTAATCCATGTGTTATGATCTCACAATGAATAATTAATGATTACAGTCAACATATGTTGAATAAATATTTTAAAAAATATATATAAGGTGTTCCTCATAATAGTTATGCAATGGTGGAGAGCCAATATCATGATGAACATGTTGGGAGGAGGAGTACCAACTATAGTATGTATATTTCCTATGACCTACGTGGAATGTAATCTATAAACCTATGGGCTTTAAGGGTTCCCACTAATCCCATGAAATGCGGTTTATCATAAGTCAATAAAACAAGAAGGCATTCGGGCCATTCTGGCAATATCATCAATAGAGGACATACCACATAATCTATAAATTCATATTATCAAACCAAATATTATGAAGTCACATCCACATAAATCATATCATCATGTCTAAAAAATATTAATAAGGCATCATAAACTATTACAAGTTATAATTTAATTAAATAAATCATAACCATCATCTCAAATGGTTAATGATGTCTATACATAATTAATATAAAATAAATCCAGCATGGGTACCTGAAAATTCATCCATGTAAAAAATAGATCTAGACATAATCTAATATATCATGATTTGATATCCTACCTTCATCCTAATAACAACTACACCACATATATTTATATGGTGATATATTTACAATATTTTTGTTAAAATAATATATCATGATTATGACTCTATATCATTTATAGAAATAAAATATGTTCACAATCATCAACCGTAAGACAAAATGAATCAATGAACACATATGGATCATCATTAAAACAAAACCCATTGAGATTAATTATTTTTATGTAAAAAAGTACTTAATGAAAATCTAGAAATATTTTTTGAAGAGTTATTCTATTACAATATTTGATGAAAGAAGCATCAACAACCCATCATTCCACCTGAGAGGGTAACATAATGAGTGGGTGTATCCCTTCTTTCTCCACATCTATATTATAATTATTTTTGTATTTTATGGAATATAGTCTTGTTATGACTATAATGGAAGAGAAGATATAGAAAATTATTTTAATGAATAATGAAAAAAGAATCCCCGAAAAAAAATATAAATTTGCATCCAAGAACCTAAGTGAAAGTATTCCTAAAAATAGAACGTGTGTGAAATTAATACTAAATATTTTAAATTAAATGAAACACATTATGATATATCATTAATAAATATATAAAAAATTGAATCACCTAATCATAATTGAATCTGAATATAATTTGATGTTATAACTATAATAAAATGGTTTTTCAAAAATTGTAGTCAGAAAATGTAATAAATATTAAAAAAATAATATAACCATTATTATATAATCATATTTAATGAATAATTAAATTACCTTGCATGAAAATACATGATAAACCAAAATCATTGAAAGTAATCATACAACCATAATTGTAATAATTATTATAATAATAATCACCAAATGTGTTTTACAATGTGGATACAATATATAAATAATGAGTCAAGAATATAAAAACAACTTGTAATCATCAATGGATTAGAAATAAATATTATTTAAAATTAAATTGTATATTAATATATCACAAATCCCTAAAATAATATTTTGGACACTATATTTCTTATGAATCATATATAAAATCAAATTTTCCTCTGTATATTGATAGAAGTAAATTATATAATATATCTATTGAAAACTAAATTTTATTTTTAAAATCATTATATACTACAATAATTAGTTTATATATATAAAATATAACGATTTATATTCATTACAATACTAAAAAATTATGCTAATATCACAATATATCAAAATCATTTTTTATTTAATATTATTCACATTTTCATATACCAACCTTAAAATATAATTGATATCTAATTTGGAATTCATTATGTGTAATCAAAAAAATATAAATTCAATGTAATGTAATTTAAATATTATAATAATAAACACATATGTATCTAACTGTAATAAATAATATAATATAAATTATTCATTTGATAAAATTCTATACTAACACAAAAGTGATCAAAACATAAATAATGAGTATATAAAATATATTCAAAAATTATTAAAGAATCATTATTATTTATAAGAATTTAATCATTGAATATTTAACCACCATTCTATTTTATATTATTGTTACCATTTATAGGAATAATACAGACCTTTTTATGATAAATATGTTTAAATTGAGATATGATAAATACATCAAATTATTGAATATAATATATCAAATTTAAACAAATTTATAGAGTTTTATTTTTTAATATTTATGAATAATAATATTAGTAAGTTATAATCAAAATTACTTATACATTAATTAATATGATATATATTCTATATCAAAACAGTGGTATCTCATAAAATGATAATAAACATAAATGAAACTATCTGTATAAAATAAATTGGCATGAATATAAATTTGTATTGATGATGATTAATAATATCCATACTCAATAAATTAAATAGATATGTAATAAATATTAACAAACTGTATGGATGGAATCATGTTAGGTCACCAAAACATCTTACGCACATTTCATGATTTCAATACGATAACATCATTGTTGAAGAATTAGTGAATTTTATTTCTTGGAGATTATTTTATAACATTAAATAGCATTTCTTATTTTATAGACTATATGTAGATAATTTCACAGGTACCATATTGGTATTATTCTTTGTTATTGACTAGAATGTATTCAAATAATTCATAAGCATGATAAAGATACCTCAATAACAAATCTTTTAAAATATGTAATAAATGAATTTATGTAAATACTAAAGAAAATGAAAGTTAAAAATACATTTACTACTGAAAATATAAAAATATTATGATATATATATATACAATTTCATATATGGGAGGTCATAACATCATAACATATTTCCCCAAATAGAAAAAATATAGAGTGGAAGAAGTTGAAGAGACAACTAGACCCAATATCATCATCCATCATAAGATTAAAATTAATTCCACCAATATTCATAAATATCATAGAAAATTAAACCCTATAATGATTACATATCTGTATCTTATGTCAAATACCATTGTATTTAAGCTTACAATATTGTGTCAAGTGAATTTCTTGACTAATGTGGCACCTCTTTGGTAGTTTCCACCCCTCACCTACAGTACATTGATAAATCTAACTACATGTAGCTCCTTTATATTGATAATTATTTTCAAAAATGTAATTTTAACCACTAAATGACTGATATATCAATGTATCATAAAATTTTATGTATTGGATCTTATCAAAATATAATATGGGGATACATATTTATTTTTTTCTGCTCACCAAAAACATGATCAAAATCTAATTTGATATGTTTATTAAGGGGATCCAAATTCTAATTGGTTACATAGTAATCCCCTATAAATATTAAAATATATGTTGAAATAAATTTTCCTATTATGTGGAATCATAATTGAACATGTGGTAGATTTTTTGGATTTTATAATTTCTATCCTCATTGAAAATAATGATGTATGAGAGATATTTGATTTAAGTAGAAAAAATGATCTTATCTGAAATCATCAAAACATATGATCTCTTAATTCATATAGTTTCGATGATAGTTTGATTCAGTTTCATGAATTTTTTCAAATTAATTTTTTTTGGATTCATATTTTTTCAAAAATCATATAAACAGATAACTGCCATGAGAGAAATGGTTTAAATTATGGGAAAATAAAAATATTGTATTTTTTCTATGTTATTGTTATATTATAAAAAATTTGAATAAAACATAACCTCTTATCACTTATTAATTCAATGTTATATTTAAATCCAATACAAAATTATTTTTTATAAAGAACCTATTTTATAAAATTACTTGCACTATGATTGTAAGAAAGAGAGAAAATAATATTAACAATAAATTTATAAATATTTATTCAAATAAATTAATTTCATAGTCATAACATTTCCAAACATATACTCTCCTCCCTCGAGTGTAACCATAGGTTTTTTTGTGTCTAAGGGATAAGATATATTATAGACCGTCAAAAGAAAGAGTTTGTACAGTGTATTATCTGAATATGACCATCTCGTGGAAATGTATATTTTGTATAAAAGAGTTTGATAAAAAAAATTATTTTAAAGGGAGAGTATAACTATAACATCCCATGTTTTTAGGAATTACCTTGTTTTGGAGTAAATTAAATTACTTTGATGGGTTTTGTTCTATGATATAACAAGTTAAGCTTTATTTACATGCAATTCCATGTTAATAATGAACTATATGAAAAATTAAGATTATAATTATTTACATGAATGGATATATTGACATGTGTTAAACACACTATTGAAATCCCTTTTTATCAATAATTATACACATTAATATTTTTTTACCAAACTATAATATACAATTTATACTATTATTTAATATAATAGTTTTCAATTCCACATTATATTGGTACATATAAAAAAATTGAACAAAATTTCTAGACATTTTATAATAATGTTTTAGTGTATAATATAATATAAATTTAAAAAATAACCTTTTAAGGTTAAATTTTTTTCCATAATATAGTATTTTTTCCATACTATTATGTCTTATATAAATAAAGTAACCAACTAATATTTTGTTAATTACTTGATTGAAACTTATAAATTTTATATTTAATAAAATGATAAATGCTCAACATATATTATTTTTTAATAATATAACGATGAATCCAATTTTATCATAAAAAAAGTATTCATCTAAAACTCATTTTTATGGACGTTTTCTGCCATAGATTTTTAAAAAATATAATTTTACACTTATAGAAAATAATGTCCATAACATAATGATATCTTTCGAATGAAAAATATCAAAATTATCTATGTGTGAATCATTTGTATTTTTCTATAAAGATTAATTTTTGTTAATTATTGAAGGATACAAAATTATAATTGCCTAAATGGCCTGAAGGGATTCCTTTTTTATTATTATTTACAGTACACCTTTTATATGTATAAGGGGAACCATTAAATTTCATTACACGCTGGCTTCAAGATATTATAAGACCCCATGATCATAATAGAATACATCCCAGACTATGACTACATGAAACTGCTAATCCCCAGCATTAGAATCATGATCAGATCTCCACCTTTTCACGAATTTTTTGATATAAATCGTGTGTAAAGATGGACATGTCTGGTATCAATGAAAAATTCAATACCAGACCATTCTTCAAAAATCTAATCGATTTACATTAGTTAATGTTTCATGATCTGAATCATGCTTTATAGAATGTTTGTGGTATAAGTTTCTTGTTTTCATCTAGAAATATGGTGGCCCAAATACCTTATGAAGTGTTACAGACCTAATTCTGTTCGAGAATCCTTTCTAGACTGAATTCCCAGGTGGAACGAAGAGTTCAAATACTCCCAGACCAAACCTGTTTCATGAAGGATAATAGTATGAGGTAGTATTTATAAAAGGTTAATAATGAATTATTTTATGCAACATATGTGAATTTAATAAGCAAAATTTGATTAAATATTTGAATCAGAATATTTTATGTTTTATAAAAATTACTACATAAATTTTATTCCAATGTGATTAGTTAAAACATATAAAACAAATAACGATGATCAAGAGATAATTGTTTTCCCTAATGGACTAATAGTTAATCATAAATTAAAAAATACCTTGGAACATGTCCAATGCCTATTGGAAGTAAAAACTTATACCTTAATCATTATAGGATATATATTATTCATTATAGGGCCCAAGTGACATTAAAAAATGTTGATGAAATTCTCCATTTCGAGTATTTACATGACTTCCACTCACCTCTATTTTAAATGAATAACACATATTATCCTATATTCACACCTATTAATACCTATATATTCTGCAGTTCCTATAAAAATATCCTAAATAATTACATAAATTCATCCAAAAATCCTTAATTTGGCTATAAATCCATCCAATTGTGTCATTTTGATCAATCCAAAAAGGGATACCAGTAGAAGCGATTTTTATCATCAATGAGTGTTTTTTATTTCTATTACCAAAACGTTAATTTATTTTTAAATCATGGTTATATAGTAACCTCTCTATAAAAAATTGGCTGATATGTTTTTATATTTTCAATATAACATAAAAATAGATACACCTCCATCAATCGGTTAAAAATTTAATCGTTCTACTGTGCGATGGACTACTGATTCTTGAACCATGGACATTCATTTTTATATTACAACATTCATTGTTTCGATTAAAAGAAAATATTATATTTATAGATAATATATTTTATATTTATAATTATTTATTCATAATTAATTTTTATATAATATGTGCCTTTATTCATACCATTGTGTGGGAAAACCATAACTTCATTCTTATCTATAGAGGACTACCACCTGGTGAAGGGATATGAATCATTCATGAACTACATTGAATATATTCAAAATTATTTTAATATTAATATGTGATATATATTAATTATAATAACACTATA
Organism: Viscum album; assembly: GCA_963277665.1. Classification (NCBI taxonomy): domain Eukaryota; kingdom Viridiplantae; phylum Streptophyta; class Magnoliopsida; order Santalales; family Viscaceae; genus Viscum; species Viscum album. The sequence continues at coordinate 1,508,387,636 of OY728127.1, read as the reverse complement.
ATGATAATACATATATACATCACTCAGTTTTATTTCATTCTATATGACATGATAATTGAAACAACATTAATGTATATGCACCGCCTACTATCTCCAGGAATGTTGTACTTCATATCAAATAAATAAATTTTAGTAATTTATATATGTATATATTTAATTAATATATATGGTATTTATTTCATGAATATAATTATTGTGATGTTAAAATCCTGATATGGTTTTGATGACTGAGAAAAAAATCAAAACTGGTTTGAATGACAATGTGTTGTTACATGAAATGTAACATTAACATGAAATTGATAACAAACAAGTAGTATAATTCCATAAGAAAATATAACATGTTATTATATATATTAATATTATTATATTCATGATACATAATAAATTAATATTTATTATAAAGTATGTTTGAATAGGTATGATGAGAGACAACACTTATGGAAATGGATTTCCGTCACACTGTTATTTTATATGGGTTAGAAGCCATGTCCACCACCTATTTATATTATATGGTCTTTATAATTCTCATGGATGTATTTCTTGTATTCTATGAAATAAATTTCTCATTTCATTATTATTCTCTCATTTATCATGTTCATTGATTTTCATATGATTCACACAATAATAATTTCCAATCATTATTCCCTGATTCAATATTATGATTTTTATATGTTGCGTATTCTTTTTCAAATGTTATTCTCTTATTCCAATACGCCTATCCTCACATTATACTGACATGTCTCAGTTTTTTACCCATTTTAGGAATATTATATCACCTTTTTATTTTTCCATTACTTTTCTAATGAATTATAGTTTTATATTAGAGTATTAAAGGTTATTGTATTTATGGGAAAATTTAAATATCTATCACAAAATTTGGATAATGAGTTTCATTTTCCTATTGTACTAAAGTATTTTAGTACTCAGGGGCATGTTTGAATTATTTCATTATAATTCACCTAAAATGATATAATATCCATTTATAAGATGTATGGATAGCTATAATAATGCTTATAAAAATTATTGGATGCAGTTATGAAACCACAAAATTTTAATGAACATGAGGGAATACAAAACATTAAATATTATAAAATTAGTAAACATTATGTGTACATGACGTTGATGTGATACTGTTAAATTATATATTCATGTTGCATTATAAATATAATGATGATGTATATAAACACTCTTAGTCCTCTATGAAATTACCATGGGTCATAATAAATTTCCCATTTTTAGAATTTGATCCTTTATTCACTCATGATATATTAGATAATAAAAATGGCTAATGATAAGGAGTACGAGTTCCATTGGTATGATAATGTTGTAGGGGATCAAAGAACATAATCATATTGGGATTTTCTCATTATATATCCTCATTATAAACATTATTTCATATCCATTTATGTTACATTGAATTCGAGTTAGGCAGTTCATTTAAAAATATTATAAAATCCATAGATATTTAGAATATCTAATTTGTTTCTTTTAAAAAAATAGATGTTATTAATGTCATCTAATATTGGATATGATCAAGATTTTTTACACGAATCAATAATTATTAAAAAATAAATTAGAGAATGTACAGAATGAAATTTACCCTCTTATTTATTTAAATATATTTATAATAACATTAATTTAAATAATGCATGATATATTGAATTATTATATTTAAATATACCATATCATGTCATGTGATACAAAAACCATCATCAATATATTAATATATTAATGAGATATCACCATCAATATCCCACTTAATCTAAAGAAATAAGAAATTTATATTATTTATCATTTTATTATATCATATATAATAATGTCAAAAGGGAAAATAAAAAATTCTAATTGTTCAGTTCATATAAAATTTGGATAGACATAATTATTTGACATTTGTTTACAACATATGAATTACCTTATGAAAACCCCATTCAAAACTCCTTTTGGATTAAACATTAAATTTCTTTTCTAAAATCCCAATTAGGTAAAATAAATACCCATTTTTAATCATAATATTTTGTCATGTGAAATACACATCTCAATATTTTTTATTATATGATATTTTATCTAATTTCAGTTTAGACTTTTTTAGAGTGTTTTTTTTTTAATTTTCAATTTCAGTTAGTTTTTTCTTAGTAGATGTGTTTCACAAACTTTTTTTCAAAAACATGTTGGTTACCCAAACATAATTCTATTTTCTATTAAATTTACTTCCTCAAAAAAAAGTTGTATATGGTTTGTTCCGATCCTTCTGTCATTTATTGGAAACCATGTTAAAATATCTTAGTATAACATTATTAGTGTAAGATTCAATATTTTTTTTAGAAAATGTATGATAATATTAATAAGGACATGATATATAATTGAGTAATTCTTCATGGGTGGGGTATTAATTTTATATTATGGATCCCAAACATGAGGATTATTAGTGCATGTCCAATATAGTTCTCATATATGGTTCAAGAATAAAAAAACTATAGATCCATTACTTTTTGACATGCATGTTTCTAAATATTATTAAACTACATTTTTTATACTCAAAAATATTGTTTTCTAAATCCCTATGTTTATATTTTTATATATCAATTGACGCAAGGGAATGTGAAGAGTGTTCTAACAATCCCTCCTTCATTTTCTGTCTATATCATTTAATTTGAAGTGAATTCATTGTGTTTATGTCCTCATATATCCCTTTATTTCATTCCACTATTTCTAAAGTACACTCTCCCCTTCTCATAGAATGAAAACCCAATTTTTATGGTTGTTATTGGGGTTTTGGACTTGAGGTTATTTATTTTATAGTTTATATAGATGTTATATCCATCCATTGTGTGGAGTTCTCCATCAAAGGATACATTTTGTAATTTTTATTATATATAAAGACTTCAATGATTTTATGAAAGTTTTATTATAATTCATGTTATGTTATTTTTGGATATTTAAATTTGTCATGACCCCCTCCCTATAATGTGTACCCCATCTGGGCTGGCAATATGAGAAGGAAGATAATGACCCCCCGAGTCCCACATCCAATAGGCCACAGGTTGGATACTAGCGTGGATGGTATAAGAAGCACACATATGGGAGGCATTACCCTATAAGAGGACTCTTGAGAAAGTGAGCGATAATATAGATACCAAAAACTCTATCTCAGAATAAAATAAAAAAGGAAACCCATTTTTAAATATGTAATTTCTTGAAAAACTACTAAAACTAAAAGGGGAAAATGAAAGCAACCAAAAGAATGTAAAAAAATAGTATCCACGAATCCCAAACAACTCCCACAACCCCAAGCTAGTAAAAACCAGCATGATCTCCAACTTTCTCCAAATGACATGAAAATAGTTTATATAAACATACTGTGAGTATAATAGTATACTATACTGGATCCTATAAATTACCTCTCGTGAAAAAAGAAAATAAAGCATGCTAACGCACAGCAAACAACAAGAGAAACAAACTCGTCACCTAAATAGGTATACTATGTTCCCAGCCTCACCATGGATACTCTCACCAGTTAAGACATATAAGAGTATATCATAATAATGAATATAAAAGGTATCCCATTACTACTTCCCCACTGGTTTTCCACATTTCCCCAACATCACACATCATAAGAATCTATCTCGAAAAAGGATAGCTGGGAGACACCTGGTAGAATAAGCATAGAATACACTCACGCAACAAAACAACCACGTCCACATAAGAAAAGTAACCAAGTTGTTTCTTGGGAGGCATCATAGCTAACATAATGTGTATAATACGTCAGGTATTATACCACATGCCATTACATCCTATACACCGAGTAATTATCCCCAATCCCTCACTTCCTATACAATTTACTCCCACTAATACAAATATGGATTTTATCATCTCTAAAAATGGCCTTTAACAGTACTAGAAAAGAACTATTAATGCCGACGATGATAAAGGGGGTGTGGTCCACTTTATCAGCACTCCAAAAATCACTGATAATGTCCCCTTTTATCAGTGCTAAAATAAAACGCTGATAAAAGCGGTCTTTTATCAGTGCTAAAACGAAGTGCTGATAAAAAGGTCTTTTATCCGCACTTTTTTTTAGCGCTGATAAAAATTAAAAAAAATACTGCCAATCTCAGGGGGGGGTTTACAGCACTTGAGTCCCTCTTTATCCGCACATTCCCACACCTCTAGCACCCGCACACACCGCATACAACCTTTATCTGCGATAGCCCCTCTAAATCACCCTTGCGCGCACACCCCTACCTCCACCCGGATTTGACCTCGAGACCTCCACCCTGTGCACCTAAAGCCTTTGCCACTCCCATATATCTATTTGTTCTCTTATTCATATATTGATATTTTAAATAAAATGGATATTATTTATTATTTTGATAAAGCTAATATATTTTGTTTTTAAATATGTTTAATTATTTACTTAAAAAATTTAATTTTTAGGTGTGAATATATAAAAAATATGTACATATAGTTATATATTTGATTATAAATAGCATTGAGTTATAAAAAACGATAAAATTTCAAGACATAATATCAATATGATTGTAATACCTTGGAATAAATTCAGTCCCCACCAAAAAAAGCAAATAATAACCCCTTAAACGTGGCGGAAAATCCACAAAATGTTAGAAAATCATTGTACCCCAACTAAAAACTCAGTTTTCGAGTCCTTCGGGTCCTCTTTTGGCCTTGAAAAAACTTTGATCGGGGTAACACTTGTCATAGCGACGTAGAGCTTGTCACAGGCTTCGATTTTATATGTTGTAGAGCTCAAACGGACACCCGGATCAAAAGTTATGGTCATTTGAAGTTTTAGTTGCGTTTTCAACATATTTTGGATCTTTTTTTTTAATTTTTTTTAAATTTTTTTAGTCTTAAAATTGTTAATAAATGACTATTTCTCCGTAATAATTAGAAAATTATTAAATAAATTTTTTTTAAATTTTTTTATAAGCCATTTTCACTAAATATATTATAGATAAAGTATCCTAAGTGTAAATGTATATTTATACATATCTAAAATACATTTAAAAATTATATATTATATTTATATCAATATAACTAAATTGAAATATTTATATATTAATATATTATTTTTAATTAATTTTTTTTGAAGTCGAACCCTTTATCAGCGCTTTTAAAAAAAGCGTTGATAAAGGCCACCCCTTTATCAGCGCTACTAAAAAAACTAATAAAGGGGGTCCCTTTATCAGCGCTAAAAAAAGCACTTCTAAATGTGGGGCATTTATCTGAGATAAAAAAGTGCTGGTAAAGGAGTACTTTTATCAGCGCTTTTTTAGCACTAATAATGGTACATCCTTTATCAGCGCTTTTTCGATAGCGCTGATAAAGGGGTGGCGCTGGCCTTGTCCAGTTTAGTTGTGCTGTCCTATAGTATTCAATAGGAAACTGTATCCTGAATATATGTTTGTGAATAACCCCAAGACATTACAAACCATTTCACACATATATGGGGTAAACTAACTATTTATCCTACCAACACATGTAAATACAAAGAGATGATAGTGGGGCCAAAGGGGGTAGTCATCCATCCATCCTCCAACCAGTATGTTGGAGAAAAACCATGTCGTGTATCTGAATCCCTAAGGTGTCAGTTTCCTTAACTGACGGGGTGGAGTAGGGTATAAAATCACAAAAATTACAGAATATACTATAGCTCACAACCATACTATGGGAATAACCTAGTCTTGGACTCAATTGCATCTAATGTCTCTCGGACTCTCGGCTGCCACTTCTAAGACTAGGTATCCTGTTTCCATGACTCGCCTTCACCATGATGAGACAAGGGAAAGAAGATTTCAATACTCTTCCTTATTCAAGTTAAAAGAGAGATAATGACCCCTGAGACCCACCTTCAATAGGTCCTGGAGTGGAATCTATCACCAAGGGTATAGAATCACACAAGATGTAAGGAATTAACCTTTTTTTAATAGGACTGGGAGATAAGATAATAAATCCCAACAACACCAAAACTGGGGGGTAAAAGTAAATCCAAAGAAAACTATTCCCATATTCATGTTACAAATGTAAATGCTATAATTTACAAGGAGACTACAAAGGTAATGTACCAAAGTAAAAGAAAAATTGCAACTGTAACGGTTCCAACGCCTGAGCTAGTACAACCATGCACGGTCCCTGAAGTACTTTTGGAAACCTGAAGGCAGTTTTATATATGTAGGGTGAGAATAAAAGTATTCTCGGTTGGGAAAATCATAGACTCTCATGCACAAGTGGGGAGGCATTCTATAGCCATGTGAGAAAAGAGGTAACCAAAGCACCTGGCATGAAAAACAATCCAACCAAGCCTCTCCAAGGAACACTCCCCAAATAAAAAAAGTCAAGTATTATGTATTAATATCACATTGATATTTGGGTACCCCGCGCCACATTCCCATTGGTTATTAAAGACATCCTTTGCATCGAACCTATCCTTCCATTCTCACTCGAGTCACACTGCCACACCCCACCCGCACACACCTGGGCCACAACCACACATCCTTCCCACAAACACCTAGGCCAGAACCACCGTCCCACCCACAAACACCTGGGCCACAACCAGCCTCCCGCCCATAATAACCTTGTCCACAACCACCCTTTGTAACCACACTCACAAACACCTGGGCCAGAACAACTACTTCCACACCCGAAGAGACCCGGGCCTCATCCCGGAGACTCTTGGGAAACAACATTCCAGCTCACACCTGGGCCAACCACCACAACTACCCTGCTCAAAGAATCTTGTGCTATAATGGATCTCAGGTCGTTACAGCCTTCAGGAAGAGAAATGGGCAATTCGGGAAAGGGAGTAGAAAAGGATATAATAACTAGCCAATCATAGGAGTGTTGGGAAAAACACCCTCCCCGTGAAATGGGGGTTTTCGGAACTAAGTGGTCAACATGGGTGGGGCGTGAATAAGAAACATAAGAACTACAATTATATATATAGGTAACAAGAACTAATCCTAACCTAGGAACAAACACCCTCATTAATATTCATTCATAAAAGAAAAGTACAACACTCAAGGCTATGACACAACTTATTCCAAAAAACCATTTCCCCATTTAACTCATTATTGATTTCATGTTCATGTGATCCCATTTAGGTGAATTCTGCAATGGTGGGAAACTATCATGCATAACCACAAGCCCGAGAAAGAGAAATAGCCAAACAACATTTTAAGCATTCAAACCCAGTTCTCTTGTGAAGTCAGAATAAAAAAAGGATCAGTGAGATCCCTCAAAGTACTAGAACCAAACCATGCCTCGAGATACAGCCCCACACAGCATCAGATTCACAACCAACAATTGTTCCACAATAGAGGATCACATCCTCTTCCACATCAATCCATAAGCATCAAACAGAACAACACGACTACTACCAAAACTGATCTGGGAAACTTCTATGTTCATGCTCATCATTCATTAGGTTCTTCTTCCTGTTGGTTAATCGGGCTGACCGCACAAGAATTTATGTTCATTGGGCATCCATTTAACCATATGATCCATGGTGATTAACCAATTTCCATGTTACATTTATATAATCATCACAGAAGACAGGGGTTCATTAGTATGCAAGGAAAGACCACCAACGACCATGATTTTATATAAGCATTAGCCCATGCAGTTCACAACATATAGAAATTATAAAAGAGTAAAACAGAATGTCAAACGCCCCCTATAATTCTTTAACAGTCAGTTTATTATCTTTTTTAAGGTTTGGTTTCATCCATTCCCACAGAAATAGTAGCATACCCACCATGCATGATACATATTAAGGAGAGATGAAGGAAAATACCTACTTGGTTTATCAAGGATCTACGTTCTTCTCCACGCTCCAAGAACTGTGGATGCGCGACTGGCAGGGGAGGAACGTCGGGGACACCAAGAGTGAGCAAAAAGGATTCGGTACAGGTGCATCACTTGGATCGGTATGGGGAAATCCAAGTTCACAATGAAGAAAAGTAGACTAGCCAAGAGGAAGAGGAAGAAGAAATTCCTGTGCGATATAATGATGAGATCCTGTTGTTACGGGATGTAGAATTTTGAACTGCTATAAAGTGAGAGCATGGTTTCACCATGCGGTTGGGCAGTTACACAAGATGGAATTAATTTTCATTTAACAATTATCATCGGGGGGTGGTCATAATGACTATAAATTAAACAATTTTCTTTAACCAAAAGGAAACACGTAACATGGGAGGAACTGGAAGGTATGGGGAAGGGAATGACACCGAGGAAAAACAAAACGTTTCGATAAGTTAAGGGTTTCCCAACCCTTTTGGGATTTTAGATATTATTTATAGGATTTAAATGGATTTTAAAGGGGCATTAAATCATCTATACGTCAAAAGATATGTTGCGGGAGTGGAAAAGTCAGAAATAGGAAAAGAACGTGGTAAGGACACAGTACCACTATCACGGTGTCCCCCTTATACTGTCACCTTGACCGGTGCCACCGTCATGGTGCCAGTGTAACCGGTGCCACCATAACCGGTGCCACCATGACCGGTTTGTGACTGTCACGGTGCAACCATTACCAGTGGCCTGGTGGCTGGTGCCGCCTTTTCGGTGGATCTGTGTTATGGAAATGTAAAGAACGAGGTGGGTCTGGGACATTACATCAGATACCACTCAAACTATTCTCGCCCTCGAGAATGAAAACTATTCCCGATGAAAAGTGGGGTTTTGAACAACAACCTCAAAATATACCTCTCAGGAGTGAACCTCTTGGACATCTAGGAATACCTCTTTCTCAATTAAACAGGAAACATTCGAGTGTCAAACAGTCCAGTCATATGTGTTAGGATGTTTATTTTTCCATGTCAATATACTATCCGCTTTGGGTGGCACTGACTCGCCAGCACGGGTTTAATCACATCCACCTTAATGCGTCTTGATTAGTGATCGGGTCCTCCCCTCCCCATATTCATGAATCTTCACACACAACCACATAATAAGAAAAAATGCGTGTTCCATAGTTAAAAAGGCAAAGAATTCCATCAAAACAAGTAAAAAAACAAAATAGAACAAAACTCAAAAATGCTCTATGTACATGGTGCACATCTGCATCTCCTATTCCCAGGTACTTTCCGCGAGCCTGCCATGCCTCCACAACACATGAACCAATGGAATGGTCCATCCATGGAGCACCTTCTCCTCACAATCCTCGATCCTCACTGGTCTTTCTACAAAAGTCACATCGTCCTAGATATCTGTCATTCCCCAGTCAAGGACATGTGAATTGTCAGGTAGATATCTTCAGAGATGAGACACAAGGAATACATCGTGCAGTCTCTGTAGTGGCGATGGTATTTCTACCTGATAAGCCACTTCACCGACCCACTGTAGCACTTCGAACAGTCCGACAATCCTGGGAGAAAGCTTAATCTCCCTGCATAACCTCCGATGTCCATGACGGGGGAGACCTTTAAGAATACATGGTCCCTGACCTTGAACTCCAAGGGTCTCCTCCTATTATCGGCATATGACTTTTTACGATCAAGTGTCGCCTTCAACCTCTCCCATATAAGCTAAAGATTATACGTCGTGCTCTACACCACTTCCGGGACAAGAACACATGGTTCCCTAACCTTGGTCCAACACACGGGTGAGCGACATGGCCTTTCATATAATGTTTCGAACGGAGCCATGCCAATGGTAGAGTGATAGCTATTATTGTAGAAAAACTCTAACAGAGGCAAGTGTCACACCTACAATATCCCAAAATCTGGAATACATGTTCATAGCATATCCTCCAACGTCTAAATGGTGCACTCTGTCTGTCCATCTATCTGGGGATGGAAAGATGTGCTAAGACGTAGCTTGGTGCCAAAACTATGCTGCAATCCTCTCCATATTCATGATGAAAACCATGCATCCCTATCCGAGACTATGGACCTCGAAACTCCATGAAAATTCACCACCATATCCACGTACCTCTATGCTAAGTAATCCATTTCAACCGACTCCTTGATCCCCAGAAAGTGAGTCGGTTTCATCAACCGGTCCCCAACAACCCAGATAGCGTCGCAACCTCCTTGAAACTTGGGTATCCCTGTGACGAAATACATCAAGATTTCTTCCCACTTCCACATGGGGATGTCTAAAGGAAAAAAACAAACTTCATGTAACAAGGTGCTTAGCCTTAACCTACTAACACACTAGGCACCTGGCCATGAACTCTACCACTGCCCGCATTACCTCGGGCCACCAGAACTGACCCCTCAAGCCTCGTTACATTTTTCAAACTCTCAGTTGCACTCCTAGGGGTGAGTTGTGGGACTCACCAAGAACTATTTTATGCATCAACTTTGGAACAAACAACATCCCTCAGAAAAGCATCTGATTTGACCATCCTCCTTCCACCCTTCCGGAGCATCGCCTTGGTTAACCCGGTCACGCATTTCTTCCCTCTCTATGTCTCCCCACATAGACTCCTCCACCTTCCGCAGTAGAGAAGACTGCACTGTCATCTGATACAGGCAACCTCTACCACCATCCATCCTTGCATCCAGGTGTAGGGCAGCCAACTCCTCCTTCACCTTCCATGAATTTGCAGACTCTCTAACCCCATCCTTCTGCGACTTCCTTCTCAAGGCATCTGCCACCACATTCCCTATTCATGAGGTGTAGGAAATATCAAAGTCATACTCTTAAAGGAACTCCATCCACCTTCGCTGCCGTATGTTCAGGTCCCACTGGGAGAAGATATACTTCAAGGTTTTGTGATCTATGAAGAACACAAAGCGCTCTCCGATGAGGTAATGCTGCCACAAATTTAGTTTGAACACGACCGCCGCAAGCTCCAGATCGTGGGAGGCATAATTACTTTCATGGGGACATAACTGTCTAGACCCATAGGAGATCAACCCTTATCATTTCATCAGCACACATCTGTGGCCTTATCTTGAAGCATCACAGAACACCTCATATGCTGCCCCTTCTTCTGGAAACCTCGGCATTGGGGCACTTACCAACTTCTCCTTCAGATAGCTGAAGGAAGCTTCACACCGCCCATTCCACACGAATGCCTTTTCCTTCTTGGTCAAAGCTATCAATGGTGTTACAATACTTTTCCATATTCTTGGGTACTGCACAAGAAACAATTGTCTTGACCTCTGATGGTTCCGCCGCTATTCCCTACTCGGACACCACGTTCCCAAGGATGTGAACTTCTCGCCTCCAGAACATTCACATGGACAACATCCAATAGAGTTGGTGCTTTTAGAGGACCTCTAAAACTGTTCTCATGTGCTCAGTGTGATCTTCCTCTGACCTTGAGTAGATCAGGATGGCGTCAATGAAAACTACTAAGAACTAATCCAGTTATTCCAAGAAGAAGGAGTTCATGAGCACCATGAACATAGCTGGAGAGTTCGTAAAACCAAACAGCGTGAATAAAAACTCAAAGTGCCCATATTTGCATCTGATGGTAGTCTTAGAGATTTCATTCTGCTTCACCCTCTGCTAGTGATATCCCGACCATAGTACAATCTTGGATAACCCCCCTTCCCCTTTTAATTGGTCGAAAAGGTCGTCTATCCTTGGGAGGGGGTAATGGTTCTTCAACGTTACCTGATTCAGTCTCTGGTAGTCTATGAACAGCCTGAGACCACCATCTTCCTTCTTTGCGAATAAGACTGGAGCACCCCCTAGAAATAGACTTGGTTGAAAAAAATCCTTCTTCATCAGATCGTAAATCTAAATCCGTAACTCCCGCAACTCGGAAGGTTCCATCTGGTAGAGAGCCATCAAAATCGGACGGACACCAGGTTGCAAGTCTATTCCGAACTCAACATCACATCAAGGGGGTAGAGTCACCACATTTTCAGGGAAGACATATATAAACTCACTGATGATCCCTGGAACATCCACCATTTCTGCATCCACTGACTCCAGGGATATTTCAGCTAACAAAGAAAGGAGGGGATCCTCTCTCCTGTTGCTTCTCTGTTAACCCCACTAACCGATAAAAATTACTTGTCGGCCACCCAAAACTAAAAACACGACCCTTCCTCAGGAGCATTCAATGATGTCACATACATAGAACAGCTAGTCAATTCCAAGGATGACATCGTAAGGTTGTATCTGCAAAATTAGAAGATCACTGATAGACTGATGTGGCCCTATAATCAGTATACACCCTTAGTAAACATAAAACTAGTCGGTCCAACCTCTAACTTGTGTGCTCAGCACCAGGGGAACGGGAAGTCTCTCAGCGTCTAAACTCAGAGAACGAGCCAGACTGGGTGCAACAAAGGAGTGTGGAGCTCTTATATCGATCAAGTCATAGGCAAGAGTACTAAACAAGCTGATCGTACCTCGAACGACTTCCGGCCCTGCTGGAACAGCTGCCTCTATGACATGCAACTGTCCACACCCAGCTCCCCTACCTCTCGGATATCCCCCACCTCCCCGACCACGCCCTGGTCAAGGTCCCTGAGGGGCACCCTGGGGTTGGCCTCCTCCTACCACATCTGATCTAGAAGGGGCGGGAGCTAGCTGCCCCTACTACTGTGGCTGAAAGGGCCTAGCTGGGAACTGATGTTGCTTAGGTGGGCGTTGAACCTGACAACCCCCGTTGTACTACACTCTGTCCGGGCACTGATTCCAAAGGTGCCAATGGCTTCCAAAGACGAAGCATCTTGTTCCTGGGCCTGAATGGAAAGGGAGAGGGTCGAGAGATTGGCACTAGTACTACCGAGGCCTGCTTCCTACTGGTCGAAACCTATAGGGTCCTAATGTTGGAGGCCTGCTACTGACGACCATCCCATTTGACGATCCCAAATGGATTCCTGCTCATGACACACCTCCCATCATGTGCATCATTTCCACCACTTCAGTATTCTTCTGGACATCCATGTATGTCGGTAGGGTGAAGGGAGTAACAACATACTGAAGAGAAGGTCGAAGTGCGTCCTCCAAACATCTCACCTGATACTCCTCATCTAGAAAGAAGTCGGGAGCCAATCAAAGGAGATCATTGAACTTGATCCCCTACTCCCTCAATGACATAGTCCCCTGTTAGGGGGAGAGTAGTTCCGGAATCTTCTCAACCATCATCCTGGAAGAGAGGAATTCCTCCCGGAACTCCTTCTTGATGTCAGCCCACATTACCTCGACCTCCATCTTCTCCCCAAGATAAAGCGTCCACCACTGACGCACTACTCCATGCATCTGGCTTACAACCACAGGAACCCAGTACTCCGTCGGAGCCCCGATCAAGTAGAAATATATCACCAACTCTTCTAGCCAGCTCTTTGTCTCCATGTCTGAGATGCTACCCTAATAAATCTCGAGGGTCTGCCGCTGAAAGGCACAAAGCGTCCTCTGCCACTGATCATCCTCCCCCTCTCGGTCAGTCCCATATCGATCAGACAAGTCAAACTCCTGGACCTCGATCACCTGCACTACTCGTGTTCGTCTCCAAGGTTCCATAGCTTCAAGGTAAACAAGGAATTCCTAAGACTGAGTAGTGTATAATATTGTTCATAAATTTTCTTAGACATTTTATTCATTTTAAATCCCAAAATTCCCGTGAAACACAAGAAAACAAGTCATTATGATGCATGTACCTTCCCTAGGGTCTCTACCCTGTAATTCGTGTAGCCATACTTGGTCATTCAGTAGGCCCATAGTCCTTGAATTGGATCACGAGGGGGGGGATAAAATACCTTGTCCTAGATGGTCTTCCCTTGCCTATTTCACAAACCAAGACCCCCCAACACTCTTTCCCTATGATCCCATGCAATCATTACTCTACCTAACCCCAGACTCAATCTTATCTCTCAACCTATGATACCATTCTCTCTTGCCCCACCTTAACCCTGACGACAGAAGGGACAACAGATTGACATACCCTTCATTCTTCAAGTTGATGGAGAGATAATGATCCCCGAGACCCACCTTCAATAGGTCCCGGAGTGGCGACTAGCACCAAGGGTATAGAATCACACACAAGATGGAAGGCATTACCCTTTTTCTTTAATAGTATCATAAGCTAAGATAGTAAATCCCACAAATAACAAAACTGGTGCGTTAAAGTAAATACAAAGAAGACCATTCCCATATGCATGTTACAGAAGTAAATTCCACAAATTACATGGAGACTAAAATGTTAAAGTACCCAAGGAAAAGAAAAATAGAAACTGCAATTGTCCCAACGGCCGAGCTAGTATAGCCTTGCATGATCTATATTGTCCTCTTGGAAACATGAATTCCATTTTATATAAGTTGGGTGAGCATAAAAATATACTCAGTAGTGAAAACCAAATACTCTAGTGCACAAGTGTGGAGGCATTCTATAGCCGAGTGATAATATATGTTACCAAATCACCTATCAAGGAAAACTATCCAACCAAGACTCACCAAGGCACACTCCCCAAATAACGCACCTCATGTAATATATAGTAATAGCACATCGATATTTGGGTACCCCGAGCCACTTTCCCCCTGGTTATTGAAGACATCCTATGCATCTAACCTCTCCCGCCATTCTCACTACATTCCCACTGCCACACCCTGCCTGCACACACCAGGGCCACAACCACGCATCCAGCCCGCAAACACCTGGGCCACAACCACCATCCCGCTCAAAAATACCTAGGCCACAACCACCATCCCTCCCGCAAACATCTGGGCCACCACCACCATGTGTAACCATGCCCGCAAACACCTGGGCCAGAACAACTACTACTATGCCCAATGACACCAGGTACTCATCCCGAAGACTCTTGGTAAACAACCTGCCCGCACACACCTGGGCCAACCACCAAATATACCATGTCTGAAGAATCTTGGGCTATAATGGACCTCTAGTAATCACAGTCTTCCCGAAGAGTCATGGGATATTTGGGAAAGGAGTAGAAAAGGAGATAATAACCAGCCACTCATAGGAGTGTTGGGAAAACACACTCCCTGTGAAATGGGGGTGTTCGACACTAAGTGCTCAAATTGGGTTGGGCACGAATAGGAAACATAAGAACTATTATTATATATACAGGTAACAAGCACTATCCCAACCTAGGGCTTCCAAACCAACCTATACACAAACACCCTAGTTACTATTCATTCATAAAAGAAAACCACAACAGTCATGGTTAAGTCAAAACTCATTCCCAAAAAACAATTCCTCTTTTAACTAATTATTGATTTCATGTTCAGGTGATCCAATTTAGGTGAATTTTTCACTACTGGGAAACTAACCGGAATAACCACAAGACAGAGAATGAGAAACGACCAAACAACAATTTAAGCATTCACACCCGGTTCTCTTGTGAAGTCACAACAACAAATGGATTAGTGAGATACCTCAAATTACTGGAACCAAACCAATCATCTAGATACAGTTCCACAAATATTCAGATTAACAACCAACAATAGTTCCACAATAGAGGATCCCATCCTCATCCACATCTCCCCACAAGCTTCAAACAGAACAACACACCTACTAACAAAATAGGGCAGGGAAGCTTCCAGGTTCAAGCACATCATTCATTAGGTTCTTCATTCTATTGGTTAACCGGGGTGACCACAGATGGTTTTATGCTCACTGGGCATCCATTTAACCAACCAAGTCTAAGTGATTAACTAATATCCATGTTACAGTTATTTAATCATCACAGAGGACAAGGGTTCATTAGTGCGCAAGGAAAGACCACCAATGGCCATGACTTTCAGTAAGCATAAGCCCATGATGTTAACAACATATAGCAATTATAAAAGAGTACAACAGATTTTCAAACACACTCCATCATTCTTTAGCAGTCTTTTTATTATCTTTTTATGGTTTGTTTTCATCCATTCCCACAAAAACAGTAGAGTACCCACCCCGCATGATACACAGTAAGGAGAGATGAAGGAAAATCCCTACTTGGTGGATCAAGGATCCATGTTCTTCTCCACGTGCCAAGAACTGGGGACGCGTGACTTTTATGGAAGTAACGTCGGGGACTCCATGGGTGAGCATAAAGGCTATGGCACAGGCGCACCACTTGTCTCGGGATGGGGAACTCCAAACAAACAATGAATAAAAGGAGACTATCCAAGATGAAGAAGAAGAAGACATTCCCATGCGATATAAGGATGAGATCCCATTTTACAGGATATGGAATTTTGAACAGCTATAAAGTCATATCGTGGTTTCACCACGCGGTTGGGTAGTTACGCACAATGGAATTAATTTTAATTTAACAATTCTCCTCGGGGGGGTGGGGGGTGGTTGGTCATAACGACTATACATTAAACAATTTTCTTTAACTGTAAGGAAACATGTATTAGGGTCAGAAATGGAATGTACGGGGTAGGGCGTGATACCGAGGAAAAACCACACGTTTTGGTATGTTAAGGGTTTCCCGACCCTTGGGGGATTTTATATATTATTTATGGGCTTTAAATGGATTTGAAAGGAGGAATTAAATCATCTTTACATCATAAGATAAGTTTCGGGATCAAAAATGTAGGAAAATAGAAACGAATGCTTTGAGGACACAGTGTCACTGTCACGGGGTCACACTTACAGTGCCAACATCATGGTGTCACCCTTACGGTTCCACCGTCACCGTTGCCACCTTCACGGTGCCTCCATGACTGGTGCCACTGTGACCGGTGTACGACCGTCACGGTGCCACTGTCAGTTGTACCACCGTCATGGTGCCACCGTGACAGGTGTGCGACCGTCACGGTGTCACCGTATCCGGTGCCCCATGACCGGTGCCACCATTTCGGTGGAGCCATGTTTTGGAAAAGTAATAGACGAGGTGGGTCCGGTCCATTACACCTATAATCACCCTACCATTTAAAAAGCATTAATTCATTACATCATTCCATTTTTTTCATGTCATCTTTAAGTTAGTTAATTCATTAAACATTAATTAACCATAAACAATTCTACATTATATTTCAATATCATCACACCCAAATTCCACTGTCCCCTTCAAATTGTAACCTTCGCATTACATCCCAGCAAGCTCCAACCCCATAGGTTAACATAATTTATTCAGTTATTTATTTACGACATTACTTTTCCATATTCCTAGGAATTATAAAAAACATTCTATACTACTAATCAGAATGTGGAAGAACAGGATGAGTATATTAACTACCCATCGAGTCTTTTCAGCCTATAGCAAGAGCGTAGACCCATCCTCCCATGAGATGCTAATCATGGAAAACATGTGAAATACCTCGCGCGTCATCGCCTGTTTTGGAAGAAGTGAAAGCAAGGACAACTTCCTTTATCAGTGGCGGATGTAAAGCAGATAAACAACCAAAAAGAATCAATAAAAATATAAACATTTTCATCCAACCCATTTCATCATCCCCGGTGACCTCCTAGATACCCACATGCATAAACTGATGCCTCTCACCACCCTAGGCATCAACTAATACCACAAACATTAGGCCTCCCAGACCCCACGTATGACAACATGATTTCAAACTCACATCACAACACAAGATACAACAAAACATACATCATATCAATTGGGTTATTTGACCTTTAACAAGAAAGAGGGTAACTCAAAACCCTTGAAGGAATTATATTTTATCAAACAACCAGTTCTATAATCTATCATGGATTAACCAATTTATTATTTGTAGGTTCCAAATTCTGGAAACCTAAACATTAATCTATCAAAAAAATTTAAACATTCATATTACACCAATTTGATTAACATCTAATTATGACAAATGAACTATATTCATTTACATGCCTTTTTATATTTATCACAACATTTATCAATTATTTCCAGCTTTAATTTCATTACAAATTTCAATAATGTAAAAAATTCTAAACAAGGAAGCATTTATATCACACAACATAGAAAAATAAGAGGCAATAACATACTATCAATATCAATTTATTTATCTGGTTCAATTATTTATTATGTCAATTCCATTGTGATCCAGTGGAATAAATCATGCTAACTATACAGTTTCATGTAAATGAAAAGAGAAGAAATGAATCCATAACCACAAATGGTTCTTTTCATTCTTTATACGAGAATGATCCACACCATGGATCACGATTACCTCAACATATGACAATTATATCCACCTGAGGATGTCGCGGAATGACCACACCAGTCGAAGCCTAATAAAACACCATTAGAAGTTTGGAAATACAATGCCAAAAAATAGAAAGGAGAAATAGAAGTAGATGAACCCAAATGAATGACGATAAATCATACATTATATGGATGAAGGATGGACACATGGTGGTTGCAAAAAAAAGGAGGTGCACCTGTAGTATTAAGAAACATCAATGGAAAACGATCCAAGGATTAATGTTCGATCACACCACTCCTATGGGAAGATGAAATGGTTCAAGCGGCTCACACTAGGGAACAAGAAGGTTAACATAGGGCTGGAGATATCTCATCCCTTTAGAAGATTTATCCAAACAACGATTTAAGATATAATGGATTTTTCCATTCAAACCGTGTCACATTACCCCATATTGTTTGACATCATAAATGAATCTCAATCATTAGAAATAATTAATATAGGTG
The DNA here is from genome assembly GCA_963277665.1 of Viscum album. Lineage (NCBI taxonomy): Eukaryota > Viridiplantae > Streptophyta > Magnoliopsida > Santalales > Viscaceae > Viscum > Viscum album. The sequence goes on along the minus strand of OY728127.1, from coordinate 1,508,369,112 downwards.
TTATGTCCATTGAATAGGACTTAAAGTCTTTAAAACGTGGATTCAAATTCATTTTACATCAATGGAAATGTCAAAGGGTAGAACTATAGGAAACAAGAATCACTATTCACAAACTCAAAATATGGAAAAGGGTAAACACTGTTCATGATCCTCACCATTTAATCCTCACTATTGAAACCTAACTATTTTGGAAACACTATTCATGAACCTCACCATTGAATCCTCACTGTTGGATCCCCACCATTCTGGAAACACTGTTCATCAACCTCACCGTTGAAACCTCACTATTAGAACCTTACTGTTATGGAAACACAATTCATGAACCTCACCATTGAAACCTCACCATTGGATCTTCAACTTTGAGGAAACATTATTCATGAACCTCACTGTTGATGTCTCACCATTTGAACATCAACGTTTTGGAAACACTATTCATGACCACAAAATTGGTGAAGTAAAAAAGGATACCATTGGAACTTCACCATTCTGGAAGCACTGTTCATGTACTCCATATTTTGAAAAGGAAAGAGGTTACTATTGGATCCTCACCGTTGCACTGTTCACATAAGGCTACTGATGACACTATTCACATATGGTAACCAATGAACTATTCATTTAAGGCTAGAAATGACAATTTTCACCTAAGGAAACCGTTGCAATGTCACCAAAGGCTACTGATGACACTGTTCACCTAAGGCTACCATTGAACTATTATTATAAGGCTTCCGATGACACTGCTCACCTAAGGCTACCGTTGCACTATTCATATAACTGGATATTTTGCAAAGTGTTGTAAATAAGTCACCTTGACCTTCCAGACCGCCTAAGACACCATATTTTTACAAAGGAATGGACCAGAGATGTTCGACCCAACATATATATATATATATATTATATTCCATAATTTTGTTTTGAATGAATGTAATTAATGGATGATTATATTTTTATATTATTTTCTATATAACTTGGTTCATTATTGTGATTTTATTTCACAGTGGATAATTTTTTTAATTCAAACTTATTTGTAAACTCATTATGATTGTGTTTTTTAATGAAAAATTGTTTGTTGTTTTGGAAAATATATATTTCAACAAAAAATTTCGAATGTGGAGATAAAATAAAATCATGGATTTGTTTTTAATAATTTTAAATCAATTATTGTTCTAGTTTGAACATTATTAACAAATGAATTTCATTATATTTTTTTATTTCAGAAATTTAGGTTTTTTCTAATGAATCATGGGTCCTGTAATACGATTTTATTTATTTTCATATATGGAAAATATTTTTTTGTAAATTATGTTCAAAACAGAATTTAGTCCTTGATTTTTGAAATGGAATTTCTCAGACTCATTTTTATGATTATTTTAGAATGATTTTGTCTTATCCTTTTAAAACACTAATGTATGGGTGTGTGTAAAGATCATATTTTTCTATTTTAGGTACCCACTAATGATCCATTTCCATAAGGTTAATCATTATTCATTGGTGAATGAGTTGAATATGGATATTTGATTTGGCCTATATATTATTTGTTTTTCCACAGTTTTGGTTTTCCCTTGTTTTTGATGGGGTGTTGTGTGTCAGTCATCTTCTCCAGTTTTGTTTTATATTTTTTATATCTTTTTTGTATACAATTTTATTATGCATTCATTATTGTACAAAATTATTAGAATATATTTTTTTGTTCACATTTGATTATTTTTCATGTTTATGGAAATTAGTTATATCACATGTATTATTTATGAATAATTTTACTCAAACATTTATGGTTTTACATATTTTAAAAAAATTCATATTCAAATGAAAGTGATTAACATGATAATTTTTCAGTAAGATACATTTGGTTGTTAGATTTTAGATTTTGGGGAGATTTCCCTAAAATAATAGAATTTATTGAACCATTTCCCAATATACATCACTAGCGGTCCTGAAATCCCTTTGGGTATAATGTCTTGATGGATCTATTAACATGTAACATCAACATAGTAGTTGTGATTACAAGACCCTACATGCCATTATATCATTAAAAGAATATATGAGTACATATATGTATAAATATTATCAAATACTTGGTTCAAGAAAATTATCAATGTAACTAAATGTACAAAGAGGTCTTGGATGATATCAATAAATCATTTTTAACCCTACACATGTGTCCACCAACTTTTTCAATTACTATTGTGCATTCCAATATGATTATTTCTCCCTACACATAGAGTAACCATGAGACATAGAGTATGTATATCGCTTATTTGTAATCATGAATTCATGGTTCATTGATTATATAATAATTTATTGATTAATAAAATTTATTTCATTCATATTTTTAGCATCATCGCGTCAAATTACCCTCAACCATAAAAATATGAACATCATATTTTCCATCTATAAAAAACTATAAAAATGAATAATTTATCTTTTTCTTTTTCCCATTTATCATAATCACTGTATGGGAGGAATACAAATAAATAAGTGAATTTCCATCTATATATATGATTATCAACATATGCTACCACCACAACATAATCCTAGATAAATGGATTTTATTAGAATGAAATGAAAAAAATGTATCTCATCAAGTATCACATCACCCATGGGAGTTGTGTACTCTAATATTATAATCCTAAATTATGCTAATGATTTTTCAATTAAAAGTTATGTGGTAAACTACATGGGAAATGTTTTGAAAAAATCTTGTTTTGTGCATCATGAGCATATTTCATATCCCCATACAATAATCATACCTACAATAACATTAACATTTCATCCTAACCGATAATACTATAAAATCAAAAAAAAATTAATGATTACATAATATTATACATTAATATGTAAATAATTACTAAAAATAAATAAATAAATATATATATATATTTGTGAAAAATGTGAAATGCTGATAAATTTTTTATTTTCTTTTGTATAACGTATTACATTTTATACTCATAAACATATTTAATAATACATAACAACCCCACACATAGATACCTATTTATCTTGTCATATATGATACATTTCCTAACCATTCATATATTTTATCCATATTATATTTTTTATTAAATTAAATATATTTTTATGATGGCCAATAAAATCCCAAAGCGATCATTTAACAAATATATACAATAAAATATGTTGGAAGGAAAATTATGATCAAATAGAATTTAAATAAATGTAATGCATTTTAATAATAATATAATTTTTTTAATCTATGAAAATAATCAAAAATTATGACAATATAATATAAAATATTATAATATTAATAATTTATATTGTCTTATTAGATCATTTTATAAGTAGAAAATATCAATCACTGTAAACCATCATGTTAATAATTTTCAATGAAATATTTTGGTTTATAATTATATCAATCACTACTTTACAACACATAAAAAAATATTTATGATATAAGTTTTGAATTACATTTTATTATGAATAGTATGATATATTATTTTTTAAATGTGATCTTCTTTAAATTTAAATATGTCTGAAAATTGGTTGAGCTGCCATCTGACCTGGTAGAAGAATCAAACCATGGCATAGTCTAAAGGTCATTCCAGATCATGAAATATTTCTATCTAGATCCTAATAATTAATTAAATCCTTGTTAATTATTATCAAATGAAAAAATACCAGTAGAAAAACCAAATGTTATAAATCCCCCATATAAAAATAAATATCACAACATGTACATAAGAATAAAAAAAAGTCTACAAATCGATTTTCAAAAGAGTAAGGTGAATGTTTCACTGGTCCATTTTCATTAAAAACCAAAAATACAGAGTTGAAAAAGGGAGAAACTAATAAATGGAATACAACCTCTTTGTGTCATGATATTCAATGCCAACAATGTTAAGCCCACAAAATTATTTCATATGATCACACTGTCAATCGAATCACACTCCACTACAATAATAGGACATTTCATGAAATGTAATAAAACAGAATGTATAAATATTTTTATTGTTTATATGTAGGGTGTGAGATCACCATTATATTAGGAGACCACTAGATGTTCCATGTGTAGAAATTATAATATAACTAATAATTCAATATTTTTATAAAATTAATAAATATATTAATTTCAAAAACATGTTTTTTTAGGAAAATATAAATATGTTAAATGAAACTAAATTTATGATAAAAACGTAAGTATTTTTTTCCCAAAATATTATTATCTATGATACATTTGTAGTTAGATCTGCATACCATTTTTGATCATTCACAGCCCTATCTATCCTCATGAGTGAGACCCAAAAGAGGTTGTCACAATAGTTATAGTGGTTCTCACAACATCATCAACACATTTATTGACTATTATAGATTTATCCTAATACGAAGACTTGGTCACAGTCCATAGTCTCTCTCAGTGTAGTAGTTCTAATCCCGAACTCATTTATAACTAGGTTTCCCAAGTTCGCTCTTCAATTTCCATTGAAATTACAAAACATTTATATCCCATTCAACTATATTAACACTTCAATACTGTAATAAATTATTTCCAATTATCTCTAAATAGGTGAAACATTTCAATAGTTTTACAGGCATTAAATCAAATCAAAATTATAGATTTAAACATATAACCATTTTATAACAAAAATTATAAAATAAATGGAATAATATTAAAATAATCTAATAAATGAATAACATTGAATGGTATACAATTCATTTGGGAATAAAAAATCAATTAAAATCAACAAGAAAATCCAATAGAGTTTCCTACAAAACTAGGAACTCACCATGAAAATAAATATCCAAACCAAATAATTCAGATTCTGTTCACAACATTTTGACCCAACCAATGGAGAGACAAAAAACCATGAAGAAGAGTAAAAGGGTACATGAATGAAGAATAAAATGGAAATAATTAAATTTATATTCAATATTCATGAATAAATTCACTAATAATTTGATACTATAGGAATATAATAACAGGGGGATATATTCCTAGGGATAGAGGAATGTTAATGGGAAAATTTATGAGTTTTTTGGTATTACTATTGAGAGAGGAAAGGGAATTTAATTTTTTTATGAAATGGTATATCACATAGTTTCACTGCATGATTATCCAAACTAGTTTAGAGTTGTACAATGGATCTATGAAAATGGGAGCTGAGTCTACATGGGCTGGTGGGGGTTAGATGATATTTGTGTTCCTAGACATGTGACTTTGATTGTCCACATATATTTTACACATATATTCAAGATTTATGGTTCTTGGTTTCTTCTAATAATGAACCAAACATGTGATACCCTCATTCCCTTTAAATACATTTTCTATTTATAAAATCATAGAATATTATGTGGTAAGAGGATTTTCGAAAAAAATATATATATACATGAAATAGATCCCATGATTTTGGAAATCCTCCCAACTAAGAAAGCATTAAAATAATGGATACACAGTTGTTTTCAACTAAGAGAAAAATTATTATATTATTCCACTAAAAATGTCCATGATCCCCACATTTATTTCTCATCATTATCATATAGCCACATGACCCAAAAATTATAATGGAATTAACAAGAATCACATTCACATTGGAATCCACAAGGATAATTTGATTCTCAATTGTTGATACATAGGCTTCCATATAAATAACATCCTTCCATAGAACATCATTTGGATCCATATTAGAATTTTGAAACATTGAAACATGGAAGACTTCATGATATAGTGGAAAATCAAAATGAAAATATATATGGTATGAAATAACATAGATCCTCTCGTTAATCTCAAATTTATGTTAAACCATTATCCTAATCATATCATTTATACCAAGATGTCTATGACCTATGTGTGGTGCTATTTTGAGATTCACATGGTCTCCCTCTAAGAACTCTAAATCCCAACATTATTGTTCAGAATTTGAATTATTAAAACTGGAATTTCTTAACAACCACTATTTTATCATCTATATCTTAAATCAATACTAATGTAAAATTTTCTTTCCCATCAAATAAATCCCCCACTTTGTATAGAATATTGTTACGCCTAATGGTTGTCCATAAAAAACTTCAACAAGATCAATTCAATTTATTGTTTTTTAATTATTATTATTGGAAATTACACCAATACAATATGGTTACCATGAGGTCCTCCAAAGTCCATGACATATGAATTTAACTTGTTTTATATTATATAACATCCCTAATCTATCTGAAAATCAGTTTCAAGATGGTACGTAATGTTATCTTTGAACTAAGTCCCTATTTTACTATGGAGGACTTCCTAGAATCATGCTGTAAAATGTTGGTATCGGTCCAAAAATATATTTGATAGTAAATTTGAAAAATCAAAATCTATTAAACATATAAATTTCACAGATCTTACACTTCGGTTGAGTCTCTAACGATGAAAAAAGTATGACATGGTAAAATGGTTGATGAACAAATATATCACATTCTTTTCTTAGTGTGTTTGAAGAGTTATAATTGTAAGAACAGGAAGTGACTGTAACAATACTAAATGTATCAACAAATATTCTCAAACCTGGTGATGAGTTTATCACTCAGAATTATGAATTATATTGTCTCATAAATGGACACCTGAACAACTGTCAAACATCATAAATCATCTTTTTGGTCATACAATATATATTCCATAGGGACTAATGGTATTCATTTATCACCGCCATTATCAAAAATTACTACTCAACTGAACAACATATGAGAAAAATTACATAGTCAAAAGAAAATGACCATCCACAAGTGTATTTCCCAAAATGTATAAAGCTTATAAAAATTATTTATAACTCATCCTTCATATTATTATCTCAATTTATCTCGATCATAAACGGTTTCAACTTCACACTAGCTATAAGTTAACCATTTCACTAGTATATTTTATCGATTTGGCTCCAGTAAAAAATGTCCACTATATCCAAATAATCACTATATTCTATCAGATAATGGATTGGATGATTCATTAGAAATGATGAATCTATAATGTATCGATTTCTTAGGGTTTTAATGATATCAAATTTGAACCCCTTAAGCTAAGAAATTCATTATATATCCCTGATGTTCATATATAACTTTGAAAAAATATTAGTTAATATTTATTTTTTATGAAAAAAACATAATCTTATTCCCCATGTGGTAGTGAAAAAATTATTTAAGAGAATTCATTACCACAACAGGATCAAGGAATTGATGTGGTAATACTTATTTTTAGATCATATTATGGAATATATAGACAAAAAAAATATAAACTTTTATAAGAACACATCCATTACCCATAACATAAGTACATAAATGACTACATACCTCGACAGACCTCTAGAAAAATTGCAACCTGTGTAGTGGTCCAAAACCACATAAGCTCCTCAAAATATTTGGGACAAAAAGAGATCCAAAGAATCTCCCATTTCATAGATAGGGATCTCATCTATGATTAATATTATGATGGTTCCTTGATTAGCCATATTTAATATCATTCCAATCCCATAAAACTACTGATTTTATATAAAATATTGGTTCCTCCATTTAATTAAATTCAATAACATTCTATTGACAATCTAAAACACTATGTTAGATGATAAAATATCCTAGAAACATAAAATATAAGATATATACATTGATCTTCAATAACAAACCATAATTATAGTGACCTCATAGGATTCATAGAAAAAATCTCAAAAGATTTCAAGGATCCTCCATCTAAAAAATGTATACCAGAATTACATTATGAAATACTTTGAAAAATTATTTATGGTATATATGTAATAACATATAATAAATTACATTATGACTTTGAGTTAATTGGTCCATCTGAATTGGATTATAAAATACTAAAAACTGAAATATATACTTTGTAAGGAATTCTTTTGAATGTTTTATCTCTCTCACTAACATAGTGATAATGAAGACAACTAAAATTAAATTCATCCATGATATGATAATTCAGGTCTATCATGACATGATGTTGGGACTCACAATCCTTTAAAAAATCATTTTATACCATCAGGGGATTTGAATGTCATCCACTGACAGTTACTATCACTGTTGTCCCAACAAGAATTAATCTAATCCAAAACATGCATCATGAAAATTTAAACTATTTATTGAATGTTTAAATCCCAATTAATCTCAATTACATCTAAGGGAAAAAGTATGGTTATCTGGAGGTCTTCTCAAACCAAATAATAATATGAGAACCTAACTCCCTAAAATATGAAATAAGTTTAGTATGGGATTTCAATTGATTCAAATGATGATATGAAATACACTATTTTGAAGAAAATTAATCTAATAATAAAATTAACAGGGATGATTTCACAATAATAGGACATAAAACTATCATAGGTCCTCTATCTTCCCTATTGGTTCCTAATAAATTCATTTATTGTACAATATTTTTGTCAATTCTTATGGTTGATGACTGATAGAAGGTTCTTCCATAAACATTCTCTAGTAAAAAAGATGATTCATCCATTATAACACATTCACCATAGTGAGAAACTTTATCAATAGGCTCATTATTTGGATGCTCTAATCCAATGGGATCTATAGATTAAAGAATATTTTTATTAGGTAGTGGACATCTTTAGTTAATTTTCAGGATATCAATGAGCTTTCACTAATGAAACAACTTGGGTGGGGATGGACATGAAGACTACACATTTCATGGTGTACCATACTAATAACATTTAGTAGCATTACCTTATTCAATAGAAAATGATAGTTTTCAGGGGGGATATCAAGCTATGACAACACCCTTCATTCAATACTCATCCCATTCACACATATTCTCTGATAAGAAAGCCTTAAATTCAATATCTATCACAAAAATCCAACAAAAAACATTAATAACATCTTGTAAAATGAAAACCAACAGATCCCAACCAACCCAATTGAAATTGATCATTAACAAAAATAATAAAACCATAGATTGAATATAGGAACACTTACCAAACTGAATGTAGTTTTCTTTTAATAGTTTATTATAAACTACTTCATGTGAAAAGTTGAAAATCTCTATTTAACATTTACAAAAATCCAAAATTCAACATAATAACTGATTATGGACTATTAAAAATCATATATTTGAAAAATCATATGATTCAGGTATGTTATTTTCATAAATTTATCCTTTATGTGAATCAATCAAAATTACTTTTTTTTCTCTACATGTACAACTGAATCCTATTATTTTTGGATGGGGACTTTTTAAAACACATTGTACAATTCACATTAATTGAATATGAGGTCCTAAGGAACTCAATGATCCTCTCATTTATATCTACTATTTCTTCAATCCCATGGAGGTCCATGATTATCAAAACGGATCATGGATTATTCTTATTGAAATCATGAGCTTCATATCTTCTTGATAATGGTTTAACATATCTAACCTATAAAAGGCCTTATCCCACTCCCTAACACATATGTATGAAATCCTGAACGATTTTCCTGACTAATATTTGATTAACTTGTGAGGTAGAACCCTCTCATCATGCTTCTTATTTATGTGTAGTAGTTTTCTTAGGATGAATCTTACTAAACATTCACATAAAACATATTATGGAAAATATCATTATAGACACTATATATAAGGACCCTGCCTAAACAATAAATAATCTATAATTATATTTATAATTCACATTGAGGATCTTTTTAGGTTTAGATCATTAGAGAATAAAGTCACAACATATACATAAAAACATAAAAATTACTGGTAGACACTTCTACTCAGTAATAATTTTTTGATTAAATAAAAATTCTTGAATGAAAGAGTCATTTCTAGTGCCATGTTTTAGATAGCATGACTTTTCCGTGATCCCATCCTTGACCCTATTAATCATTAAATCATGGGAAAATTATTTCAAAAACAAGGGAAGAGAATAAAAATCTCATTAAGGATTATAAAATAAGGAAATCATTAGACCTTCAATACATATCAGGCATAAGATCTTTAACATACCTCATGAAATCATAAGATTTATGAATATCACATAGAAATACAAAATAATAAAGTTAACATGTGGCATCCATATCATATTTTTATTGTAGCTATCACAGCTACATAGGGAGTTACATATGGAATACCCATCGTAGTATATTCCATAAATATCTTAAGAGAAAAATTAATGTTTACCTACATCATGTTACCCAATGCATTGGAGATCTGTCTCAGGATCACCCACCCTTGCTTTATCATGGAACAACCTGTATACATAAAATAATCCCCAAGAACTATAACATATTTTTAACACATAAAACAAGAATAACATAAAGATAAAATTTTTACATTTCAATCACAATATATCAATTAAATATATTGACTTAACCAATCCATCATCAAAACCATTTTTAATACCAAAAAACATAACCGAGTATATGGTATTTTTTTCCTTTTAAAAACATTACAACTTGTTAGGGAATCCAAATATCATTTAACACTCAAGACCGCAGAAAGGTCATTGTCACTGAATACATTAAAAAGAAAAATTCCGTTTGTGTCATTTAGTAAAAATATATGTAGTAAAAATATTCTTCAATGAAAGGAGACTGAGACGATGTCCCATATATCATGTCTCGCATGACCCATTTGTTCATTAATCTACAGAATAATAAACTAAAGTTAATTTATAATTTCTTCTCAACCATTATAAGGATTAATATTTATTTTATATCACTTATTACCACATTATATAAATTATATAATCATTAAAGATATTAACAGTTGTTTTGTCAATATTTGGTACCTGAGTCAAAAATGAAATTATTATAATTAAAATTTGTCCATGTGGTGAAAAGTAAATTATATATAGAATGATATTAAATATTTAGATATTATATATGTCATATATATCCAGTATATATATGTATTTATAATAGTATATAAAATTTGAAGATATGAAATGAAATGCACTATTAATTGAGATGGTAAGTCGTATGTACGCATTAACGCTACTTTCATTTCAATTTCTCATTTTAATGGAATAAATACATAATGATACATAATAATATTACAATTATAGTATAATATCTTATATAATTTCAATAAATCTATCCTTTATATGTCCCACATATGGAATGAACGAGTCAAATCACTTTGAGGTGGCAGTTGTCCGCACTTTCTCAAAAGAAATTATTGTACTTGGACATTACAGAAACAATTAAGGTATGCTATAAATGAATAATAAAGAAGTATTGAGACAATATAAATAAAATATATAACATATATATTAATATATTTCCATCTTCATGGAAACCACAAAGGTTGTAGGAGAAAAATGAACAATCATTGTTTCCTGAGGTAGTAGTATGTTGTCCAAAAAACATAATGTTCTTTACAAATTAGACGGATGTCTGTGTAAGTTTAGTTAGAATCCATCTCAAAACATCAACCTACTATATTTATGATACTAGTGTTGTTAAAAAATAAAATAATGAAAAGATTTTAAGGGGATGGAGAAGTAAAATAAAAAAATAACTTAAGAGAAGACGTTACCTTTAAATCGGGTAACTCTAATTGGTTTGAACAGAATGGTTTTATGATGTAATTTTTTACTAATATATGGCTTCTAGGTGGAATAGATGGACCACTAGAGCTTATTTGGTCATATTTAGGATGAGCCATGGGGCTTGAGAGGTTTCAGTAATGAGTTAGAGGTGATGGATTTTTATAGGGGGGAGGTGGGGATTTTTTGGAAGGTTTCAAAAAATTATTTTATTATAAAATTATTTTTGGTTTCAAAATGTAAACATCTCGTTAATTACAATGATATGATGTAAATTGTTAGAAATAAAATAATTTAATAATTATTGGATAGGTCTTGGATTGTTTTTACAATTTTATAATCTCGATTAATTAAATCATTTATTAATAAGGTAACCAATGTATCACCATTATGTCATAAATAATTTGATTTATTTGATGTTAAAAACATATAAAAAAATACCATGATATAATAAATATATTTAAAATTAATATTAATATTTATAGTTGATTATATAACTTCTATAACCCCTTTTAAAAATTTATTTACTAAAAGATATATGTTTATGTAATTTTTGTCTTTACATTAAATTACATAATATAAAGTGTCAATATCACTCATAAGTGGCTACATGGGGTCCCAAAATTGATCCAAAGATTCAAATTGTAGGAAATATATAATTCAATATTATTATGACACATGTTATGGTAATTTTATAATATTATAATTTTATTTTGTTACTTGTATTTAAAAGATTTACTTTTTAACAATGGTAAAAAATATTTATTAAGGTCAATATTCATAATGCATAAAAATAAAAGATAATTATTCACAGAATTTGAAAATCCTGATTCTGAATATGGAATCCATTTTTCTGAATTTTAAACACTAAAGTGGCTAAAATAAATTTGAAATTAATTCTTGTTGTCAAAACAAAAAACATGTTTTTATGAAAGAATAACTGTCAAAATATTTATCTTTGTATAAGACCAATTTAAGAGTGAAATTACTAATAATGAACAAAATTGGATTAAATGGGAAAAATATAATCCAATTATACTTTAAAAAAATTTAAAATAATATTCTAGAAATATAAATAAATTATATAAAAATGTTTTTTTGAATTAAAATGATGTATTTTTCATAATTCATAAAAAATGAACTATATCTGAAAAATACATAAATTTCATCCAAAGTAAATTTTGATATCCTGATCTTAAAGAATAATATTGTTTTTCATATATAACATATAAATGTGAGAAAATTAGATTTAAAAAGGTTTCCCCATCAAAAAGAGGTAAATTGACCCTTAAAAAATATTAGAGTAGGTGTGCTTAAATTTGGATTCTTTCTTAATTTAGGCCTCTAAAATTTATTTGATAAATGTTAACCTATATAACAACAATGTATGATCATATTGTAGTTAGTTATTTTCATTTGTGCCAATACAATCGCTATACATTAACTAATATTTAAAATAATATTATATTATTATTTTTTCATTATGACACAGCCTTGGGTCAAACATGAGATTTCGAAGAAACCCATTGTTGTGTGTCGGGTATTCCATCGAACATAGTATCCACTTAAAAGTAAAATTAATATTCAATTCACAAATATTAATGTGTATGAAGATATCATATTTCTTTATTAACCTAAGATGTTACATCCTTCCCCAATTTTGGAAATTTCTTCCACACAATTTTATTCACTAATCAAATAAATGGTGGTATTTATCCCACATATAATTTTCAGATTCCCACATTGCCTATTCAACCATATTATTTTTTCACAAAACCATTACCTGATGTATTACCTTATTCCTCAACACATTCTCTCTTCAAACAAGAATCTGGATTGGTTGTTTTTCATAAGAATTATTCTCAACCAACTGAACTACCTCTTGACTCAAAACATGAGATGGATTCGACATATACTTCCTCAACATTCAAACATGAAAAACATTGTGTGTCTGTGATAAACATGGAGTTAAAGAAATAATGTATGCAACTGATCCCACTTTCTCTAGCATATCATATGGTCCAATGATCCTCGGACTCAGCTTTCAATTATTATCAAAATCCATCACACATTTTCATAGAGAATCATTGAGAAAGACATGATCTCCAAAATCAAAAGACAGATCATTCCTCTTGTTACCCACAAAAATATTCTACCTACTATCAACAATTCTTAGGATATTATGAATCAACAGATCTTTTTGTTCCATTTCTTCTACCAATTATGGTCCCATCAACTTCTATTTACATCCTTCATCCCAATAAGCCATAGTTCGACATTGATTTCTATATCATGCTTCAAATGGAGACATCTATATACTAGAATGAATGATATTATTTTATGATAACTCTACAAATGAATTATGTTGGTCCTAAATTCCCGGTTAATCTAGTGACCTAGCATGTAGCATATCCTACAAGGTCTGAATAATTTGTTCTGACTGCCCATCTAATTGAGGATAAAAATTTGTACTGAAATTTATTTCAGTACTCAATGACTCTTGATGTCTTTCAAAAAATTAGAAGTAAACCTAGGATCACGATTAGATACAATGTAGAGGGGAACTCTATACAACATTACTATCCCTTTAACATAAAATCTAGAATGTTGATCTAGGGAAAACGTATCACGAATCGGAAGGAAGTGAGAAGATTTAGTCAACTGATCAACAATATTCCATATTTCAATATTAACTTGAGATATCATTGTTAATCCCAAACAAAGTCCACGGATATATTTTTCCATTTCCACTCTAGCACCAGTTCAGAATGAGGCATCCAATTCGATTACTACTACTCTTGATTAACCTATTGACAAGTCAAAAAAAACATAGTAAATCCATTAATAAATATGTTTATTCCACCCCACTAGTAAAATCCCGATGATATCTGTACATCATAGAACTTCTAGGATAAACTAAAAATGGTGAACTATGAGCTTCACATAACAACTCATTCTTCAAATATGAATCACAAGGTGCACATAATCTCTTTCCAAATCTCAAAATATAATCATTATCAATGTTAATATCTTAAAATTACCCTTTCGAACCAACATTACCTTTTTCTGAAACTCACTGTCTTTATTCTATGCTTGGTTAATTTTTTCAGATTACGATGATGCCACAAACACGTGAAACAAAAAAGAAGAATTTATGTCACCAAAAGCATCTATCATATTGTTCATCAAGTCTTTAATCAAATGTTCTTGTTCCAAGCGTAACAAGGTTAATGTATCATTAATTTTTCAAATAAAATCATCATCCACTTTATTTTTCCTTCCTAGATTGTAATTAATTGTACAATCATAATACTTTATTAATATCATCCATCTATTTTCCTAATGTTCATCTCATTCTGTGTGAATATATATATCTAAATTTTTTGGTCATTATATATACCACATTTTACACCATACAGATGATGACTCCAAATTTTTAAATAAAAACAACAGTGGTTAATTAAAAATCATGTGTAGGGTAATTTTACTCATGAGGTTTCAACTAATTTCGAGAATATGCAATTACCTGATCAATCATAAGGAAATATCCATGAAATTTCAACGAAGCATCATTTTAGTTAACAAACTATACATTTATAGAAGTCAATGACAAAAATAGATCATTCTCCAATATTATTTTCAATTCATGAAAACAATAATCACATTCTATTTTCTAAATGAACATAACACATTTTTGAGTTAACATAGTCATCAGGCTAGATAACTGTGAAATATTTTCATCAAACCACCAGTAATAACCTGAAAAAAATAAAACTAAAAATTTATGTAATATTGGTTGGTCTTGGCCATTATAAAACAACTTATGTTTTAGAAAGGTCAACAATTATTCCATTTTTTACAATAATGTGACAAAGGTTAGAAATTTCTTGTAAAAAAACTCAAAATTACTGAATTTACCATTTAATTTCCATTTTATGGTATTTAAGACAACCATTAAATGAATTTAATGTTCATATTTACATTAGAAATATACCAAATTATCATCAATGAACACAACCAAAATCCTATTTTGGAAGTCATGGAAATTTCTATTCATAAGATCCATTAATAAAAGGGGTCCATTGGTTAATACAAAAGGCATAACTAAAAATTCATAATGTTCATATCTAGAAGGAAACATGGACTTCGGAATGTCCATTTCCATTAATTTCAACTGATTGTACCCCGTCCTCATGTCAATACTCAAAAAATATCGATACCCCTGGAGATGATCAAATGAATCATCTATGTGATGCAAATGAAACTTGTTCTTAATAGTGATTTTATTCAAGGCTTATAATAAAGTAATAGTCTCATTGAACCATATTTATTTTTAACAAACAAGACAGGATCACCCCCTGAAGATATGCTAGGTTGAATGATACCTATATCTAATAACTCCTGTAATTTCTTCTTTAACTTGAGAAGTTCAATTTTAGCCATTCGATAAGGGGGTTTTGAAATTGTCTTATCATCATAATCAAAGTCAACAGTAAATTCATCTTCTTGATAATGTATCATACAATGAATCTCATTAGGAAAAAGAGAATGATACTCATTTACCACTGGAATATCATTAATCTGAATAGTTCTGTTGTCTTCAACAATATGTGAAAGTTAACATTCATTCCATTATTTTACTAGTTTCTCAATATCCTGTTATATTATCAAAATTATGTGTTCATTCTAGTACATAAACTAAAATAAATTCCTAAAAGAAACCATTTTAGCTCTACAGTCAATATTATCAGGGTAACTGGAAATGTAGTACATAATCAAAATAACATCAAACTCGACTATAGGTGAAACTATAGGGTTTTCCAGTAGATTCATTCCACACACAAGAAAACTAAGGTTCGTATAATTTATTTTTGTCTCCACATTTCATCCGAGAGTTTTACAATATGTTTAGGATTCATATATTGAGATGGAATTCCCAATTTACTAGAATACTTCTATAAAATCAATGAGTTTGTAGACCATGATCAAAAAACACATTGGAAAAATCTGAATAAACAATCATTGTACCTGAAACTACATCATTCGAGGCCCAACAACATCTAAATTAGTTGAAAATTATTTCACCAACACTTTCTGCATGTAGTCTGGCATATTTCTCTTAGTTGAGTTCTTTATTGGACACTCATTTCTATAGTGACCCATTTCCTTTCACTTTAAACATTTTACTGACTATAAATCAAATTTTTTCTTACCATTACCCTGATCTTTTTCAATGAAATTACGAGTCATATGTTCGGTGTTACC
Organism: Viscum album; assembly: GCA_963277665.1. NCBI lineage: Eukaryota > Viridiplantae > Streptophyta > Magnoliopsida > Santalales > Viscaceae > Viscum > Viscum album. The sequence goes on along the minus strand of OY728127.1, from coordinate 1,508,352,382 downwards.
ACATCTGTTGCACTTACCATAATTCAATTCACATTCCATAGAATGATTTTTACCACAATCTTACAGAATTGTAATCTTTTGTTTCTTACCATCAAACTTTTTTGAATAGTTGTTCCCTTTTTCCTGCAACATCGACTTCTTATTATGTTTTTTGTCAAAAAACACTTGATCATCGAAAAACTCCATTTCCACATTCTCTGTACATCAAACATGTTTTTCATAACTATTGAACTCATGAGAAGCTAAATCCCCTAAACAAATTGTCTTTAAACCTGACTAAAAACAACTGATTTTTCTATCATGATCTCGTATGATTTTTAGAGCATACCTTTCTTATGGAGTGAATTTGGCTTTATAAGTATCCACTGACTCATCTTCCTCCCTCAATTCTATGACTTTTTTCCCTCCAAGGACAAACAACCTTATGTAAATTTTTCCCATGAAACATACCTTTGAATTCATCTAGATCAAGAGCATTAATCTCATAACTATCCTGGATATTTTTCACCATAGACCACCACTAATCCGCATCACCTTCAAAATGGTAATCATCAAGACTAACATTTTGAGGTTCTGAACACCCCATAACATAAAAAATGTTCCCTAGTTCTTTAATCCTACCTTCAGATAGAACAGGGTCAGATCATCCTCTGAATGATGGGGGGTGTTTCCCCATGAATTGCTCCACTACTGGCATGTTCCTCTATAGATGATCTCGATGATCTCATGCAGGGATACATAACCCATTTATAGCCTAATTCAATTATTCCATCACTACCACAAACAATTCAGTTCTGATTTCAACCATATCTACTTGTTGATTTGGATGGTTTTCTTCATCTTGATGATGACCCGTCACAGATTGCTTGTTTCCTCTAGGGAAAACAATTATAAACACAAAAATATCTTATCTGAAGTAACATGGTAGTTAATAAATTCTATGTCATTAAAATTTGACTATAAATTAATAAATTTTACAATATTCCAACTCCAAATGTTTTCTAAACCTTCCTCTTATACCAACAATAAGGAACCATCCTTGAACATTAAATAATATTGAATTAAGTTAATAATTCACATTGATTGTCTTTTCTGGTTTATAGAATTTGAGAATTGGGTCATAACATATACATAACAACATGAATATTACATGTAGACACTTCTACTCAGTATACTTTTTTTCAAAAAAAAATCTTGAAAAAAAATTCAGTCCTGGTTCCATGTTTTAGATAGCATGACTTATCATTGATCCCATTCTTTTCCGAATTTGTCTTTATGTCCTGTGAAAAAAATTGAAATAACATGGGATGCGCATAAAAAGCTATGTATGAATTATAAAATAAATAAAGATAACATAAGTCCTTCAAAACATAATGATAATTAGATCATTAACATACCTCAAGAAATAATTGGATTTATGATTAACACATCAAAATGATAAATCATAAATTTATCTTGCAGAATACATATCATACATATATTGCAGGTATCAAAAATACATAGGGAGTTACATTTGGAATACCCATCACATTATATTCCACAAATCTATTAGGAGAAAAATTAACATTATCTTAGTAAGTATACCCAAATCATTGGAGATCTATCTGAAGCTCACTTACCCTAGATTTATCACATAACAACCTATATACATAATACAACGCCCAACAACCTTAACATATTCATAACACATAAAAAAAGAATAAAGGAGAGATAATAGTTCCACATTTCATTCAAAATATATCAATTAAAAATATGTACATAACCAATATATCATCATAAAAATATTCAATACCAAAATATGAAAAAGAATATATGGTATTTATTTTTCTTTTAAAAACATTATAACTTTTTAAGGAATCCAAATATCATGTAACACTCGCGATGGAGGAAAGGTCATTGTCACTGCGTAGTTAAACAGAAACATTCATTTTTGTCATTTACTAAAATGCTACATAGAAAAATTATTCCCATTGAATGAAATTAAAAGTCAATGTGGTTTATATACCATATAAAATAAAGTCGTGTATAAAACAATTTATGCCCCAATGAATGTAGACTGAGATGAAGTCCCTAACCTCGTGTCATACATGACCAGTTTGTTCATTAATATCATGAATAATAAACTAAAGCAAATTTATAATTGATTCAGAACATTTTTCAGGAATACTATTCATTTTATATCACATATTAAAACATTATGATCATTATATAATCATTTATGTTAATAAGGGTCATTTTGTCGATATTTGGTATTTGAGTAAAAGATAGAATTCTTGTACTTTCAAGTTGTTCATGTTCTCAATAGTCTATTTTATCCAGAAAGATATTAATGATTTACATATCATATATGTAATATATATCTCCTATATATATAAATATATATTTATAACAGTACATAAAATTTGGAGATATAAAATGAAATTCACTATTCATGGAGACGTTAATATGCACGTACGCATGAATGCTACATTTATTTCTATTTCGTACTTTAATAGAATAAAAAAATGATAAAAATGTATATTATAATTCCATTAAAATATAATATATATTATTTCATTAACTCCATCCTTTACACATCCCACGTATGGCATTAACTATTCATATCACTTTGAGGGGGCGACAGTCCGCATTTCCTAAAATTAAATTATCGTTTTTACCAAAAATGGAAATTATAAAGGTATGCAATAAATGAAAAATACAGAAGTATAAAGATAATATAAATATAATATATATTACATATAAATACAGTTCCTTCTTAACGGCCACCATAAGAGGTGGTAGGAGAAGATTGAAATGTCATCGTTTTGTGAGGCAGTAGTTCACCATCCATAGAAACTATATGTTCATTAACTATTAAATGGATGTAAGTGTAATTATAGTTCCAATATATCTCATAAAAAAATACTAGTATATTTAGGATACTACTGTTATTATAATATAAAGTAATTAAATGATTTTAAGTGGTTTGATAATTTAAATAAATGAAAATTACTGAAGAAAGACGTTACATTTAAATCGGGTACCTCCCTATGGTTTGAACCAAAAGGCTTCCTTGAAGTTTGTCATAACTAATGTAAGGATTTTTGATGAATGAGAGGTATATTGATATCTTTTTTAGAAATATTTTGGATGAGACATGGTTCTTGAGAGGGGTGATTAATGGGTTAGAGATAATGGATTTTTATAAGGGGGAGGAGGGGCTCTTTTGGAATGTTTGAAAAAATTATTTTATTATAAATTTATTTTTTGTTTCCAAATATCCAAAGATAATTATATTCAAATATAAAATTACTATTTTTTTAAATACTATAATCCTATAAGAATTGGACAGGTTTTGTATAGTTTTTTATATTTTATAATATCATTTATTTAAATCTTTTGTTTATAAGGTAATCATTGCATCATCATTTTGTTATAAATAATTTTTTTATATGATGTCTAAAAATATTAAATAAAATACCATGATGGAAAATAAATTTTAGATTTATAATGAATATTTTTATTTTATGTGATAACATATATAACAACACGTAAAAATATATTTACTAAAAGATATATGTATATGTAAATATTGTCCTTTCATTAAATTAATTAATATAAAGTTTCATTATAACTCCTAAGTGGCTCCATGGGGTCCCAAATTCGTCTCATGGATGAAAATAGTTGGAAATCTATCAACCAATATGATTAGGACATGTTTTAGGGTAATTAAATATTTTTATAATATTATATTTTTACCCATATTTAGCAGATTTACCTTTTAACCACGATAAATAAAATATTTACTGACGTAAATTTTTATAATGTCTAAAAATAAAATATAACTATTCAAACAATTTGGACCTACTAATTCCAAATATGGAATCCATTTTTTCAAAATTCAAAACACATATGTGGTATAAAATAATTTAAAATTAATTCAATTTCCAAAATAAAAAGTGTGTTTTTATAAAAATAATAACTTTCAAAATATTTACCTTTGTTTATATCGAATTTAAGAGTAAAATTACTTCTAATGAAATGAAATTGATTAAATGGAAAAAATATAATCCAATAATACTTTAAAATCAAATAAATGAATATTCTATCTATATAAATAAATTATATTAAACGATATTTTTGAATATAAATGGTGTATTTCTCACTATTCATAAAAAAATAGAACATTATTTGAAAAATACCAAAATTTCATCCAAAATAAATTTTGATGTCCGGATTATAAATAATAATACTATTTTGTCCAATAGAACATATAAATGTGTCAAAAACTATATTCAGTAAGGATTCACCCTTCAAAGGTGCCAAATCAACCCTTTAAAAAATATTAGAGTATTTAGGCTCAAAATTGGATTTTTTTTTATTTTATGCCTCTAAAATGTATAAAATAAATGTAAAAACATTTTGAATACATGTATAATCATAATTTTTTTTGTTCATTCATGCTAATACAACGACTAGACGTTAACTACCATTTAAAATAATATTATATTATTATTTTTTCAGTTTGACTCAGCCCTGTGTTCAACTTGATATTTTGGAGAAACCAATTATTGCAAGTCATATAGACCATAGAACATTGAATCCAATTTTAAGTAAAATTAATATGTAATTCAAAAATATTATTAAGTATGAAAATATCATATTTCATTATTTACCTATGGTGTTAGAATATATATCCAATAAAAATATAATTAAACACACAAAACATTCATCGTAGAACCACAATGATCCAACAATACAAATTGAACAACCTTATTTGGACATGGTGTCCATACATACACTAAAGGATGAACATTAAATGTGAAAATTGATTCAGATAATATTCCCAACATCCCATCATAAATTGTTTTCAATCATGAGTTTTGTTTTCCTAAAAAACAACATTAAAATAATATCAAAAATCCTGGTATCCATTGACCATTCCTTCCTAGACTAACCTAAATAAAATGACCTATGATAATAGAAAACCCTACGTGCATACAACCTTGTCAAAAAAAGTATTGTTTCTATCAAATCTGAAGCCCAACTAGTCCCATGTCCTGAACTAAATTGTATTCTTAATTTCTATGAATTTAAATATTTGTCAGGGAGTTGTAGAAATCATTGGTCCTAATTTACACATGAAAAAAATAAATCATACATAACATATGTCATAATTATAATTGGAAATCCTCCATAAGAAAACATGTAAATAATAATGAAAACCTATTAATATGCCATGATAAAGAAAAGGTACTTGTAAATGTTTGAAGGTTTCATTTTAATTTTTTCAAAATCTAGATGGATAGAAAAGGGGAAATTTTATTGTATAGAACATCAGAATCCTTGTAAAATTACAATAAAAACACATCTTGTCATAAGATCCATTCCAATCCGAATGAATATGCTAGAAATATAATCTAATATAACTCTAATTATACTTATTTCATTTAATATTTTCAACAAAATTATATCTATAGAAATCCATAGAATATATGTAAGGTATGATATAAATTTCCTTGTGGGATCACTTGACATTTTTCATACATATCTATTATATGAAAATTTTAAATGAATTTTATTAACAGATGTAAAAATATATTTTATGCTAAAAACTTGTCATGTTGTTGGAAGAAATGATAAATAGTAAAAAACAAAAGAATATATGTAAAGACATTTTATGATTTATGTGAAAACCCCTATGAATCTAGGAAATTAAGGTTATTAGATCTTAATACTATTAATATCAAGTAAAAACCATTTCCCACCTCATGAACGAGTCACCAGAGTGTTCATTTCCACTGTTATACTAGAATTGTCAACATCAACATCATGATCAATTACTACTACAGAATCATCATTATTAGATAACCATGTAACCACCTATCCTCTTCCATATCATAATATTTTATTTCCCACCATCGAAGTTAACCAATGTTTTGAAGATCTATATTCCATTTCTTAAATTATTCCAAATCATTTAAATATATTTAAATTGTATCTCAACATAACATTAAATATTGCATCATTTTCAAACATCAGCACAATGGTTAACTATTTCCATAGAATAAAAAACACAAATCCCCCATTCAGTAACACATTTTGACATAGGACCATTTTATTTAATATTTATTAAATAAATCAAGAACATAAAATGCATTCAATAATAGAAAAAAAGTGAACCACCTTCCTTCAACTATAAAACTACCACAATATGGTTGTAAAACTCAATCCGAACCAGGAGGAGATCATACAGATGTAATAACCCACCAAAAACCACACGATCAGAGAAAAAAATTTCCTATTAAATCCATAGATTAAGAAACAACTTTGGGAGAGAATAAATCCCATGATGAAGGGAAGAAGAGGAAAAAAGAATATGAAGAGGGTCTTACATGATATTTCCTTTAATTTCCATGTGTATATTGAAATTAAATGTAACCTTATGTAATAGTAGGAGATGTTGATGCATACCTAGGACATAAGGAACATTAATTGGGAAACGAAAGTTGTGTTTTCTGTAAAAAATATGGAGGGGAAAAAAGAAATTCAAATTTTTTTGATATTACTGGTAGAAATATTTAGTTCCACTATCCTCATGAACATGTGAAAAACCATGTGAAAATTATCACCAAATTGGAGGAAAGGACACCAATGCTAATGTGGGATGCAATATAGTTATTCTACAAGACACGTGACATTGAAATAACCACTATTTATACTTCATGTTTTGAAATAGTATTTCTCATGGTTTCATCTAATATTGTATTATCCGTCCTCCTCCCTTTTTCTATCACAAAAACACCATTTTACTTTGAAAACTCCTAAGAGAACTACGAAAAAAGATAAATAACATAATAAAAATCGAAACACCTGAAAAATGACATCAAATTTTTGACAAAATATTTTCTAACTAATCTCATGGACATTATATTTTAATTATAAGGTAATTATATGATTCCATAAATCCAATTTCATTTGTAAATTACATATATTTCATTTAATGGAAATACATAAAATTAAACTGTTATATTAATCTATTATATGGTATACTTCATTTATGGTGAATTTTCATTAAAATAATAATATTTATAATCAAACAAGACTCTAATGGGTGGAATAATCTATATTCCTCATATCTTAACACACATAATGGAATGATCTTATAATAAATTTCTATTATTATCAAATTTATATAATATTTTATAATTAATTATGGATCATAAAACTATATTATTACATAATTATCCCATATTCTTCATAACTACACAATTCTAAATAATTACACCTTAAGTAATATCTCAGAAATGTGATAAATAAAAACATGCATCACTATGATCAATATCAACATTATATAGTCATTAATATAAAATCATTGATATAGTAACCCTTTTCTTCATCAGTGGATTAACACCCCAACATTAAATTGTACATATTTATATCCAATCGCATGTGTGACACACATAACCAAATGTGTAAGGGAATATCATATCACGAGACTCAACTATATATTTACTATTTTAAAAAAGTTTAATAAATGATATATCTATTAATGAAGGAACCATAGAGTTAGTTTGTGTTAAATGAAAGAGTTACCTTCCTCAATATCTTTTTTTACACATATATAAAGCCTTATTTGATCACTTTCATTTTATTCAAGATTGAGCATTTTAGAACAATAATAAATTTTTAAAATATTATTCTTTAATATAATATTATATATCCTAGCCATTATGTGGTTAATTATGAATAATATTAACTAAAATTTGAATATAAATGGTTATTATAAATTTAAAATTAATTTATTGGCTACCCATTAATTTTAAAGGAAAATAATAATCAATTATACATAAAAATGAAATATTAAAATAATTTTTCTTCTAGATGAGATTTTTCTTAATTAAAAAATCATAATTACAATTTCGTTATTATTTTATTGAAATAAATATTTTATATATTCCATAAAACATTTTTTATATTCATCTATTGGGTATGATACTCATAATATTATAAGAAAGTATATTTTAATCATAAAACCTATATTTCTCTAAATTCAATTTTATCTCCATTTAGTGGAGAACAAATTTAACATCAGAATTATGAAAAATTAAATATTTACACCTGATTTAAAAGATTAATTATATAATATTTTATTAATTAATACAATTTCATTAATATTAATTAATTTCACTTTGCAATTGATTATAAAAACATAGAATCTTCTAGAAGTATTTACATTAAAATCTAGCATCATCATCCCGCATGTGGGATTAACTTCAAATTAACATTGATCATATATATAATTAGAAATTGAAAAAAGTAGGAACATAATTTGGAATAAAAATTATTTATAATTTATAATAATACCATCTTTTGATTTTACCAAAAATAATATTCAATGTGAATAAAATTAATTACAATTATTGTGGACAAATTAAGCTTAATAAGCGACTAAAACATTAACTTATTGGAATAAATGACCTAAAAACATTACCAACACCCATTAGGTAAAAATAAAAAGGAAAAGAACCTTAAATTATTTTGTTTTGTATTTTTTATATTTTTATTTAGTTTAAAACATTGGTACACCACACATGGTTTTCAAAATACTATGTGAGTCCCCCCCTTATAAAAGGCCACCACATCTCCCCAATACTCACTCCTCTCAAAAAAATAGGTTGGGCCATGATATTAAAAATTAACTAAAAAATTAACTCTCATTCACATTTAATTTTCCATTTTGTATTAAATCTTTCCAATGATTTCCTTTTTTATAAACCAAAAGGTGTTAACCAATTTTTCAGGTAACATATTCCATCGATCTCTTTCATTTCATTTACATTTCCAACACCTCACATATTCATATTCCATGTTCATATAAGAGAAAAAATATCCTAAAAATACTTTTATTTGTTTATTATTTTTTATAACTATGCATAAACATATACATCTAATGTGTAGAGAATATACAGTTACTCTGTACGACGAACTGCTGCCCCGTGACAAGATAATTATTCATTATTTATTTAACAACACTCACGGTGGCCATTATGATGGATACAATAATTATTTATGATATATATGATATATATTTTATATTTATAATTCTTAAATACTTTTATAAAACATAACTTAAATATTTTCTATTTTTTTATTATGATAACATCATATTTGGATGTGTGGAGTATCACCCCCTCAAAGCGATGTGATTCATTCACATGATACCTGGAATGTAAATGGTTGATTATAATTAATCCTATAAAATATATATATATAATATATTCATGAAAAAATAAACATTATGGACATATATATTTATATATATCAATTTCTTTACCACCATTTCATACATTTAAAATGTTATATTGTTATTCGTGGACCTATGGACTACTTCCTCCTCAACATGATATGATTCCTTTTTAATCATAACATATATAAATATATGTGATTAAATAATATGGTATTTATGATATAATTATAATATTTTAATGATATACTACAACATACCGTTTTTCCACAATGATCATTGAAAAATGGAAACGTTACTCATGTATACACATTGCCTACCATATACAGAATTGTAACATTGATAAATTTATTCAAATACATAGGTAAATATATTTTTTTAAATTTAAATTGATTTATAAATATTATTATTATGGAAATTTTTAATATTCTGTAGATATTTTATAATAACATCTTTGACCATATGTGACCTACCAATGATGTTTTTTGCAAATATACCAAATTAGGTCAAAACAATCATCAAAAACATAACTGATTAAGTAGTTATATAGAACATATTAATAAGCTAAAAATGTAATTATAGACATTAAAAAGGTTCTATATCAATTAAAAAATAAAATAATTTTATTAAATAGTAAGATAGTGTGTTTCACTCAAAAGGAAGCACAATGTAAGTATTTTTGTCTCAATTTACATTATATTTAGACTTATTTGTCATTATTCACCTATATTCATTTATATGGTGTTTATAATCATATTTTAAATGATATATAATAATTAAACTAACTCTCATTATATTATAAATATTATATAATTTTATTCAATTATGAGTTTTGTTATTTAAAATATTTAAAAGTGGAATGGGACACTTTGGAATGATTAAAGAATATATTTTTAAATAAGGAATTTAATAATAATTATATGGTATTTAAATTTGAGGATACTATTATAATTTATTTCAATATTACCTTTGATTTAATATATTTTACTTATTCATGACCATTTTCAATTATTATTAACATTTCCACTTTTATTACTAGAATGTATTTAAAAAACATCAAAATAATAAACATCGATTTCCTATTTATTCAGATAACCTATTTTATTCAACAAATAATGTTCATTTAAAATGTTTCCATACATTTTTTCCAATGGATTTGTTATATAAATATTTAATGGTTTCTTCATATATAGTGATTTCAATTAAATATTATTGTATCATTTCAAATGAGTCATATTTATAACCATTAACCACATAAAAGGAATTCTATATTTACCTCGTGAAAAATGAATGGATTTTAACATAATCATTTCTCCCCAGAATCCTATTCATGAATAAATAGTTAAATTTCAAAAATTATATAATAAAAATATATTTTCAATGAAAATGTTTCCAAAAAACATTCACAACAAGTTCGTATTTCCCTCAATATTTTTTTAAAACATATTTTTATTATGTTTCTTTATTCATTGAAAATATTCCATTATTTTACTCCACATTGGGAATATTAAATTAAAACAATAGTTCATCATCTGATGGATTTTTTATGTTATGTTGAACAAGAATATTATTCACATACACTACAATAATTACTTTAAGTCCCCATTAATATTAATTTTCATGTGATTATTGATCTATGAATTTCACATAATTATCTATATAATCTATCATTGATATGTTCATTTACTAAACTATATAAAAATTTTAATACGATTATTAAATTGATACTTATTTGATTATTTTGTAAAATATGTGTAAATACGTATTCATTATTTAACATAGATATTTGACAATTCATATTGTTTGTTAGATATTAAGAATGATTTATAAATGAAATACATAGTACAAGGACCATTTAATATAAGACATACGGGTTGGGGACTATTTAATTAGATCCTGGCGATGCATCAATCATCTTATGACAATAATTAGTTGTGAAAATTAGATGGGTTTATACATGATATGTTATATTGTCTTTTTAATGGTCATCATTGTAATGGTTGCATGTACCTTAGAAAAATGACATCCAATAATTACCTATTTACATCATTGAGTTTTAGTAATTATTAATCCATGATATTTTCATCAATATATATATTTTTATATTTCTTTATGAGTTCATTAAGTAAATGACATGTCTTTTAGTGTCTTACATTTCTATATATATATTTTACCTTATCTAGTTATTTGATTAAATAACATGTGTTTCTAGTTATTTACCATCACATATTGACAATTCTCATTGATTCATTATTTCTTCTTTTATATTTTTCAATTTACGAGCATTTTAACTAACCAATGTTATGTGCTTTTCCCATAGAATCCAATATACATAATATAAAATATACCCATGGATTAATGAGATTATTTATAGTTAACCTGAATGTTTTTTCTTTATAAGGAATAAAAAAATTATATTACAATTTTGGTTTTCATTTGTAATAAAAGATTCATTTATGGATATTTTTTACCAAGAATTATGAAATATCAAAATTTTGGGATTTGATTCATTGAAATCATGCAAATGTAATTGATTGAAGGAACCTGTTCTAGTAAATATAACGTTATCTCACTGAAAATTGAATAAAAAATTGAATCTATAATAATAATTAAAAATATTTTTGAAATCTAATATTTTTACAACAATTTTTATGTATATAAATTTTATCTCATTCATCTAAAAATGAATGAATTTATTTCTACAATAATATTAAGTAAAATTTATATTTTAAGGAGTTTCAAATACACAATATACTATAATGGTAAATTTTGTCATATGGAATCATTATTATCATTTCATTGTAAATCATTTAATTATTAATTACCTTGTGTTTCTGTTTGATGAACCCTTGTTGTATTATACTACTAATTATTCTTCTTCAGGATAAAACTATTTCACACATTTACATAATACACTACACCTAAACATATACATTATAGGTTAACACCATAACTCATCGACAAATTGATAATATTGAGAAAAAAAATTCATGATCTCATTCATATTCTAAAAACATTTAAATGGATGACTATAGAATTAATTCTAAAATCAAAATAGGCCTTAAATGATATCCAATGTCTCATTTATTCGTTAATATACCCATCCATATTTACTATATTAGAGGAGATTAATGATCCTTATTTCATTCTCTATTTGATGAATTAGATCCCATTGTTGAATTAATCTTTTACTTCCACTATATCTATTATCATGATAAAAAAATTAACAATTTTTTTTTGAGGATGATGATTATCTAACATATTGGCATTCTCATATGAAATAAAAATTATTACATTACCACTCATATTAGATTCATACATCTTTTTTATCATTTTAAATAATTAATTTCAATGTCATGTTAGATGATTATGATGATGTTATTGTATAAATTATAATCAATTATATTCTGATTTTAATAATTTAAAAAATATCAATAAGAACTATTACTGAATATTTTTTTCATTATAATTGTAACGTCCTGGTTCCGGAAGCTGCCCAGAGGCGCCCCCTCAAGCGTATTTTGCCTAAATCCAAAGGGTGTTGACTAGTAGCAAGGGTCTTGGGTGTGATTGTGGGGAAACTATTCCCTAATTTGCAGAGTAACACAGTGGAAGAGAAATAGATAAAAAAAGTAGAAGCAGTGACAATCAAAACAAAAGTAAATAGCGGAATGCTAAAAATTAATAAACTGGAGCACACATATATTAGAATGATGCATGATACATACGTCTAAGAAAGTATCCAAACAAAACACAATGCAGGAATACAAAAAAATACTAAGCTGAAGAAATAAAGATAACAGTTTAATTGCTTCTCAACATGACAAGTCAAATCTTGGTCCAATGCTCTCCATCCCCGCATGAATTCATGTACCTGATGTTTAAGGGAACTTACCCATATCTATATATGCAACAATATAATCTTTTTGGTATCAAAGTCATAAACCAAATAGGGTGTGAGGCTAAATACCATTAGAAAACTGCCACAAGATTTATACCTAACAGTTAATGAATATATGGAATGTAATAAGCAAAGAAAGTAGCGAACAAGGTAATACTCAATAGAAAACAATCCACAGTTTCAATTTCATTCAATTCCACATATCAAGTAAGCTGCTTAACAGATCTGGTAACCCTCTGGGATGCACTCTCTGCCAAACCCCTCTGGTTCAACCAAAACAACAGAATAAATAAGATAACACTATAGGTAACCCTATGGGATGTAATAACAGCCTATCCACTCTGTTCCTACCAAGAAGCACAAGAAACTCTCGGGGTAGTACACTCAATTTAACCCCTCTATTTCATCTTAAGCATAGAATCTATGAGGAATCACTCCCCATAAATTCCATTAATAGTCTCGTATCCGTAACTATAGGTGCTATGCGGAAGCACTTACGTCACATTCCTCCTACGGTCTGCGTCGCGGAACTATAGACACTCATTGGAAGCACATACATCAATTCCCTCTATGGTCTCACATCTTAAAAGTATACAAACACTCTAAAGAAGACCTTGTGTCCATATTCTCTATGGTATGCTATACTAGGCCCTCACAACCCCATTTAAGTCAACCAAGAATAAAAAAAGGTATCGGCCAATGTAACTATAACAAACAACATGGCTAGAAATCCATAGCATAACAGCATGGCAGTGAAAAAATCACTCCATCCAAACAATGCTATGCATTGTATGTAAACAGCCTAATAGGAAAACAAGAACAAATCGTCAAAACATGCAATCATGCAGGGGAAAAACCTCCACAAAATAGAAATTAACACTATTCTTATTCAACTAACCACTACTCAAGCATATAAGCATAGCCGGAAATCGACATGGATGAAACAGTAAACAATCAATACCACGTTCAAAGGAATTGGCACTTTTGCAAATATAACTCAATGAAATTCAATTAAATGGCACAAACCCCCAACCGTGGTGTGGTAGGAACGATATATGTGAGCCTCAAGCCATGAATTTATCAATAAAACTATTGATCAATAAAAATGTCTGAAACGTTCAACCGATGATATCTCACGATAGAGAAGGAATCAGAAGAAGGTGTTCAGGAAGAAGGGACAACTCACCAATGCGATTCCAATGAAACTGAAGAAGTTCAACTCAGTGAACGGATGCTTGATCTAGGGCTTAGAGATGATATATGTCGTACGGACTCTCTTGGTCGTGTTCAGTGGAGAAGAGGATGGTTATGTCAATTAGAGGTGATCCCGATCCGTATAATTAAAAAATAAAGTACACGACGTGTAATTTATAATTACACGGTGTGTAATTGCCTCCACCGACCATCTCATTAATCGATCTATTGGTCACAACAAACGGTTGTGTGCATGGCCGCAACATGGCCAGCACCTGGCTACCTGCGGCAACTGAGTACCCGGCATGTACTCATAATGTACATAGGGTGTACTTAAAAAATATCCAGAATATATTCTTTTCTCAAAAATGACCAGAAAATGAAAACATGCCCAAAAATTAATACTTGGGTTCTCACAAACTTCCCAGCTTAAAGAAATTTGTCCCTGACATTCCTTAGCAAAGAGATATAGAGTAAGAAACATCGAAGAGCTCTGGCCACTGAGATTGTACATAAGCCTCCCTCTCCCAGGTGTCGTCCTGTACTCGCCCTTTATGCTATAGCACTCGTACCAGATGAACAGACCGACCACGAAAAACATTTGTATATCGATTGAAAATACGGATAAGATGCTCCTCGAATGAGGCATCCACCTCTAACTCAACCTCCTGGGGTTGAAAAGCATGTGACATGACTAAGAAGTAACATCAAAGCTGGGAAACATGGAAAAAGTTGTGCATAGCTCGGTACCTATGAGGTAACTTCCACTGATAGGTAACTAACCCAACTCTCTCCAATAGCTCAAATGGACCGATGGACTTCGGTGAAAACTTACCCTATCTCCCAATCCTTCTATGCCCCAACCTCGGTTTGACACATAGGAAAACCAGATCTCCAACCTCGAACTCCAGAGGTCATCTCCGCTGATCATCATAAAACTTCTCTTGTGACTATGCAGTAGCCATCATCTTCTAAATCAAGTCGATCAGCTCTGTGGTCTACTAGATAGGACAAGATCCCCGCATAGCTACCTCTAATACATCCATCCAATGTAAGAGTGGTCAGCATGGCCGACTGTACAAAGCCTAATAAGGTGCCATCTAAATATTTTCCTGAATACTATTATAGTAGGAAAACTCCACAAGGGGTATGTGATTTTCACAAGAACCTCTGAAATCCAGAATGCATGCTTGAAGCATGTCCTCAAGCACTTGTATCATATTCTCGGACTGGCCATCTGGCTGGGGATGGTAATCTATACTCAGAAGTACCTATGTACCCAAGGCCTTCTGTAATCCCTACCTGACCCCTGAAGTAAAACGGGCATCCCTTTCTGACACAATGGAGTGCAGAACTCCATGTAGACCTATAATGTCATAGATATACAACCTTCCTAGCTCATCAACACTGAAGTTATCCTATATCTGCAAGAAGTAATTAACCTTCGCAATTCTTTCAATGACAACCCATACTACATTATTCCCTTAAGGCGAGCTTGGTAAACCCTTGACGTAGTCCATCTCGACATCGTTCCACTTCGACTTGGGAATGGGTTGATGCTAAAAAATCCATGCTAGTCATTGATGTTACACTTTCACCTGCTGACAGTTGGAACACCTCATCATGAAAGTAACAACATCTCTCTTGATTCCTAGCCACCAATACTAATGGTGTAGGTCATTGTATATCTTGTTGACACCAGGATGAACTGCCGAAACAGAGTAATGAAATTCCAATATCAACTTGTCGATTATGTCTACTGACACCCATACACACCCATGGAAACACAATATTTCATCCCCGCCTATGGTCCATCCAAGAATAGGTTCCTCTCCAGACACACTTTCCCATAGTACTAGGCCTTTAGAATATGACAGCTGCCTCATTTGAACTCAATCAAGAAGAGTAGTGGTAATATCCATAAAAGAAATAATCCTCTTCCATTACCTATCGTGCAACACTAAATGCATCTTAGAGAATATAGCCATAATCTAAAACTCACTAATGGACTCCTGAACTCCCTGTATCTGAGTTCTCATTCTCAACACATCTGCCACATCGTAGCATTTCTATGGTGTATAGGCATGCTAAATGTCAATGGACTAAAGGTACGCAACCCACCTTCACTGTCTCAAATTAATATCACACTGACTGAAGATATAATTGAGACTTTTATGGTTAGTGAAAACCAAAAAATTCACTCCCAACAGGTAGTGTCTCCAACATTGTAAAGCATGAACAACTATAGCTAGCTTGAGATTGTGTGTCAGGTAATTCCTCTCAGCTGGCCTCAACTACCGAGACCTGTATGCAATGACTCTTTCTTCCTGCATAAGCTCTAATCCTAGACCGATACCTGATTCATCACTGTAAACAATAATACTCTTTCTTGGCTCTGGAAAGACTACTATTGGTGCTGAAGTCAATCTCCATTTGAGCTCTTAAAATGCTGACTCACAAGAATGTGACCACATTAACATTTCCCCCTCCTTAGTCAAGCCCTTCAGTGGCACTACAATGTGTGAAAAGTCTTGTATGAAAGGTCTATAGAATACTTCCATCCCTAGAAACCTCTGTACCTCAAATATTTCCTTCGGTTTTTCTGAGTAAACTACTTCTCTCACTATCTCTAGGTCTACTGATACTCTTGTCTCTGAGATAACATGACCCAAGAAGTGAATTTGGTCCATAAGAAGTGTTATTTTGAATGATTAGAATATAAATGATGATATATTAGTGTACTCAAAATGATCTAAAGATGGATAGTGTGGTCGTTTTGAGTGTGAGAGTACACCAAGATATCATCCACAATGACAACCATGAAAGAATCCATGTATGGATGGAACACCCAGTTTATCAGTTCCATGAAAATTACAGGGGCGTTCGTGAGACTGTACTGTATAACCCTATACTCATATAGACCATACCTACTCTGTAAGTCTGTAAGAGGAATTTTAGATGGTCAAACGTGCAACTGATGATAACCAGATCTCAAGTTAATATTCTATAACACCCTGGGGTCCTTGAAGATGATCAAAGATATCATCAATAATTGGCAAGGGATATCATTTCTTGACCATCAACTGGTTCAGCTTCCGATAATCCACACAAATCCTGAGGGTTCTGTATGCCTTCATTGAAAACAGGATAGGTGAACCCCAAGGAGAAGTACTGGGTTGGATAAAACCCATTGCATGCAACTCCACCAACTTCTTTTTTAGCTCCTATAACTCTGGTGTAGCCATCCTGTAAGGAGGAATAGACAGTAGTGCCGCTCTTGGCACAATCTCAATAGAAATTTATACCTCTCACTTTGGAGGAAAACCTGAAAAGTCCTCTAAAAATACATCTCTAAAATGATCCACCACTAGAGGAAACTCCATCTGTGAAGTCCCCTGGTCATCCAAATAAAGACTAGAAATTTGGGTTGTAACTCCACCCAATCCATGATGCTCGTGTCCCGCTCTTCTCGACTGGACATCCCACTCTCCCTTATGAAGAAACGATATGCCTTCTAGTGATGTGAATCTCACCCTGCGACAATAGAAATCGACGAGTGCGTGGAAGGAAAGTAACGAGTCCATTCCGAGAATGATATAATTTCTTGCCATCTCTAGAATGTATAGGTCCCAAAATAACTGATGACCACCAACATCTAGAGGGAACTCCTTACCCTGATGGACACTAGACATTCTAGTCCCCAACAAAGTGTCCAGTGTCAGCATATAAGCCGAAGAAAATATGTAGATCCCAGGGCTCTCAAAAACATTAATAGATATAAAGCTTTGGGATGACCCGGTATAGAAAATAGAAGAAGCTAAAACTAATGCAACTAAGATCATACCTTAAATATAGAGGGTCTAGGATCCTTCTCATGTTGGTTCTGCTCCACTACAAAAAGACCAACCTACATCGCGGCCCTGTAACCCTGCCTGACAACATTTAGTTTATCAGGCTTGTTGTCGATGAATGCCTGGTGACAGAATAACAAGGACACAACCTCTACCTCGACCTAAATGGCCGAAAGAACTCTACTTCCTATACATATGAGAAATAGGTGGCACTTCTCCTGAATGAGGAGTCATATAAGAACCCCTATCACCAGCTTCTGGTGATATAATCTGACAGAAATGATGTAGATGACCCATCTAGACGCAATACCGGCACATTATTGGGACTCTCGAGCAATGTGGCCTTGTATGCCTGCTCGTCCCACACTGGTAGCACGCCACCTGACTACCAGAATAAATCTCTCGCCTCCTCGGATCTCTGTGTGTAGACTCCGTACGACGCTTCCTACTCTCAGTAGAAGGGATACTAACTCTGGATGTCGAGCCTCCCTTCCACACAACTCCAGAATCTCTTCGATTGTGCTCTATGATCATCACCAAGTTGACGATAAAAGATCTAGATGTCAACCTGAAGATATTCAGCTGAGATTGGAGGTCGTGCCTCAGACCAGCCTCAAACATCCATACCAGGAATAACTCATCACCTCTTTAATAAGACTGAATCATTGAAGATTAGTGAAGAGAGAAGAGTACTCCATAAAATAAAGAGTACCCTTCACCAAAATCATGAACTCTCGGGATCGATCACCCTAAAATGACTCTGGGTAGAATTAGTCTTAGAAGGCATGCTGAAACTCATCCCAAGCCACTACCTGCTGGAGTCCAACCTATGAGATCACATCCCACCATATCTTGGTGGATTCCTGAAGCATATAGGTATTGAGATTTATCCTCCTCTCTGGAGGGGTCTCCAAATTCCCTTAGAAATAAATCATGGCTTCTAACCATGACTCTTCATCCTGAGGTCCATCATCCCCGGTGAATTTCAGAGGATTCTTCTACGGAAAGTCCCACATCATTTATTCCATAGAAGTGGTGGGATGTGGTACTCCATGGAAGGTCTCCATGAACCTCATAAAGTCTTCCCTGAACTATGCATACACACCTACATTATATATAACAGCTGGTGCCAAGACTGGATCAACCGGTGGATCTGCATGTAGTCCATGATCATCCATATCTAGTGTCTGGTAACCGCCTGGAAACCGGTGTATAACTGGAGGACGTCATGGTGGCATGACTCTGCATGGTCAGACACACACCTTAGAACAAAATTAACAGGGACAGCAACATAATAGTTTAAGAAGTAAATATCATAAAGAAAGCATTGATGTTTTTTAAAACAAGTGTATACAGCGTGTATACATAACTACACAGCGTGTTCCTATAATCCAATAAGATGGGTGTGTACCTCTACCCAAAAGGATCATGTAACACCCCATACAAATCATGTTGTCCATACACATGGACTGTACGTGAATCCTCTTCCCCTGTCTGAGTTCCCTTATATAGCTCGGCCACATGTTTCTCCATAAAATTGGACTACACGGAGTGTTAGTGCCAGACACAACATGTACTATTCGAGATTCACCGATCCATGTAGTTAGTGACAGGGCCAAATACATGGCTCACACTACACGACGTGTTCCATAGGGACATAGTGTTCACTAATGGATTTTCACCAACCCTTGGTGTTCGCTACACGATCATATTCCATGATGAAACTACACGACATGTTTAGAACTGACACGGCATGTAAAACCTAATATTATCTTGTATGTGTTGTTAGTTACAAGGGCGGTCACAGGGTCAACAGGACACGACATGTACAACCGGTACACGATGTGTTCCCACAAGAATTTCAATATCCTATGTCTCTACCCACATGGCCTATTACATAGTTAGAGAATACACGGGATGTAAATAAGGTACATGGAGTGTACTTAAGAAAAATAGATTCTTCCCAAATAGTAGAACACTTGTCTTGTAGTAAAAACTACACAGCATGTATTCTGGGTATTTTCAGACAGCAATCTTTAGAATCTACTTTGGAGCACAAGAAAAACACTTAAAAAACACCAAAGTGCCAAATTCTGATTCATGAGGGTACTTAGTCTCTGAGAATCAATGCTTTTCATCTTATAAATGTTATAACAAACAAAAACAAGGCAATGATCCACCAAATTCCGGTCCATGATGGCCCATAACACCTCAAGAAGCAAATTTTAGTGTTCATTCAAGCAAAAACATGGAAAAACAATACCCTATCAAACAACAAGTATTCTATCAAGGCATCTATCACAAAAACATGCATATCTAGCAGAACATATATCACAACAATATGCAGTCACTAATGCATCCAAAATGGCGTGTCAAGTAAGCATGACATGTTATTTCTTGTAAGTGCCTATATAATTCATGAGATAGAATACACTTATCTCATCGGTTTGCAACAGAAATAGAACCTGAACAATATCGACAATAATAGTACTATACATGTGAATCACTCAAGGTGAAATCATTTCATCTATAAAAATTGAAAACCCAAAAAATTGAAATAAATGATGTAGATTGGATTTTCCTTGTACACTTGTTAGCTACACCTTGGCATAACTTATTAAAAACTTCCTATTCATTATTTTCCCTGTCTATAGTCTCCAAATAATATTTCTAGATAAACGAATTCCTCTGATACCACTTTGTAATGTCCCGGTTCTGCATGCCACCCATAGGCGCCCCATACAGAGTTGGTCACATGGCCTCAAACGCATTTCTCCTGATGCCAGAGGCTACCGACTAGTAGCAAGGGTGTAGGGTATGATAGTGGGGAAACTATGACCTCATTGGCAGAGTAACGCGGTGGACAAGAAATAGATAAAAAAATAGAAGCAGTAATAATCCATACAAAAGTAAATAGCAGAAGAATAGGAAATAATAAACTATAGAAAACATATATATGAATGATGCATGATATGTACATCTATGAAAGAAACCAATCAAAACCCAATGCTGGAAAACAAAACATTACTAAGCCTTAGTACAAAATAAAATAGATAAACAACTTCTCCTAATCACAGGCCTCAGCATGGTCTGATGCTCTCCAGCTCCACATCAAATGATGTACCTAAACTAGAAGTGCACTTTCCCTTATCTATATATGCAGCAATATGATCTGTTTTTTCCAAAAGCATGGCCCGAACAGGGTGTGAGACAAAATCCAATTAGGCAAACACCACAAGATCTGTTCCTAACAGTCGGTTAATAAATAGACGGTAATAAGTAAATAAAGTAGTAAAAAATGTAGTACTCACTAGTAACCAATCCACAGTTTCAATTGAATTAAATTCCACATATCAAGTAAGCAGCTAAACAAATCAGTTTACACTTTGGGATTTACTCTCAATATAACCCCTATATTTCAACCAAAAAACACATGAAAGAAAATAACACAACATGTAACCCTCTGGGAAGTACTCGCAACCTAACCCCTATAGTCCTACCCACCAGAACAAGAAAATCTCTGGGCAATACACTCAATTGAACCCCTCTGGTTTAGATTAAGCATAGAATCTCTGGGGAAACACTTCAGGTCAGTTCCTCCTATAGTCTCATATCGGTAAATAATGTCCCTCTCGGGAAGAACTTACATCACATTCCCCTTATGGCCCGCGTCAAGCAACTACAGACACTTTGAGTAAGCACTTACCTTAATTCCACCAGTGGTCTCAAATCGTAAAATTAAACAAACACTCTGGAGAATCCCTTATGTCCATCCTCCATGTGGTCCACTACACCATGTTCTCACGGCCCTGTGTATGTCTTCCATGCATAGAACATGTATCATCCAAGGTAACCCACAAGAACTACATGGCTATAAATCTACAACATAACATCATTGTAGATAAATAATCACCCTATCTTAACAATACTAGCCATGGTATGTAACAGCCTAATAAGAAAACAATGCCAAATGGTCAAAATAGTAAATCATGCCTGGGAAACACCTACTAGAATAGAAATTAACCTTATTATTATTCAATTGACCTCTATTCAACCACACAAGCATAACAGGAAATCAATAGGGCTATAATATTAAACACACAATACCCCATTCAAGGGTATTGACTCTTTTGCACAAATAACTCAAAGAGATTCAACAAAAAGGCCTGAACAACCTACCTCGGTGTTGTTGGATCAATATATTTGAACCACAGGCCTTGAATCACCCATGAACTCCGTAGATCTACAAAAACGTCAAAAATGTTAAACCCATGATATCTCATCAGAATGAAGGAATCAGAAGAAGCTGTTTAAGAATAGTGAAGAACTCACCGATGCAATCACAATGAAACTGACAGAGTTCAATTTGGTGAATGGGTGCTCGATCGGGGGCTTGACAGAGATTTTTACCGTACGAACGCTCTTAGTCGAGTTCGACAAAGAAGAAGATCGTTCTGTCAATTAGATCTGACCCTGGTCCATTTAATGAAAAAAAGAATGTACACTGGGTGTACATTATAAGTACACGACATTTACTTGTCTTCATTGCCCCATGTATTAAGCGGTCTCCAGGTCACCACACACCGCTGTGTGGATGGCCGCTATATGGGAAACACTCGGCTATACGTGGTAATTAAGTACACGATGTATACTGATTAAATACATGACGTGTACTTCAAAAATTTCCAAAACATCCTCTTTTATCAAGAAATCCAGAAAAGTAAAACATACCTGAAAAATAATATCTGGGTTCTTACAATAATAATGAATCAATTCAAACCATTATATATAATGTTGGGGAAAGATCAATATTTCCATGATGTTTTGGTGTCCTCAATATTTTTCCAATCATAAGTCTATATCCGAATTAAATCATCCCAATCATTTCACATATTAATTTTAGATATTTGAATGGATAATACCTTATTTAATCCATCAATAAGAAAACATTACTCTGTACCTCTAGAAACATAAATTAATTATATTTTCTAAAAAAATTGTAATAAAAAACATAGGTAATGAAAGGGAACCAAAAACTATTTTTTTCTCGCATTATATGTTTTCATGAAAACAAAAAATCATGGGGTACCCAACATTTTCATTTCGACCCATTTTTCATGATTTAAATCTCTAAAATTTTAAAATAAAACTGAATCTAACATATTCTGTTTAATGGGGTTCACTCTAACAATGTTTTCAAAACTGATTTATTTATTATTATTATTAATTAACTAATTTTGTTCATAACATTGTTCATTTTAGTAAATCAATATGTTCTAACCATACTGATGAATATCTCATTGAAAAACACATAATATATGTTACATGAAAAATTTAAATCCAATTATTTCGATACAAATCCAAAATAATCTCATGCATATGGTTCTTGAACCGATTCTAGAAGATATATATATAAAATTAATAAAATAAAAAATACACACATATTAAATACATGGGAAAAAATTATTCCACCATAATATTTATTGAAAAGTAATATGGAATACTTGATACCTAACTATAGTAGTTAGAGAAAATATCCAAAAAAATCATGCAATGAATCCATTGAGAAATTTTTTCCATGAATTTATTAATAAGAATAATTTTATAATTTGATATTGATTAATGTTGAATCATTTTATAATTAGTCATATCCAAATTATATTCCTATGAAATTTTGTTTATTTAATGAAAAGTATAAAATTTAGACTAAAAATTATGCTTTCGTTAAAGCTGTAATTTATATGAAATAAAAAAAATAAAATCAATGCATAAAAACCGTTAAAAATATTTGTATTTTTGGAATACTTGTAAGAATTTTATAAAATTTATTAAACATATAAATCATATTTTTAATCTATTTTTAATATAAAATTTTACAATAAAAAAAATATTTCGGAATTTTCTTTAAAACAATTATTTTCAGGATGACATAGTTTAGGAATTTTTTAACATCCACATATCATTTATTTTTTTATAAATCAATTTATATTATTAAATAATTATTCCAACGTATTTAATCTTATATAATGTATACAAACAATATTCTTCGAAAACAAATTCGACAGTAAAGTTAACTATATTATAATTAACATTACCAACATATAAAATAATATTTGATAAATTTTCATTAAATTTTAAAATATTAACAACTAAATAATTTTAAATGGCATATCATTTTGTAAAAAAAATATCTACTCTTATTAAAGAAAATTTACAAAGGTAATAGTAAATAACAATAAAAATTAAAAATTAATAAACCAACCTAAAACAAAAAATTATTTTAGAAAAAAAGGGTGTATGAGTTGACCGTTGACACCGAATTTGTATTCCCACCTATATTTCCATTTTATAATCACTGATCATTAAATACTACACCAATATTATTGAAATTTCTAGGTTTATCCCTAAAAACGCATTCCATAAACATATTAATGGGTATCCATATAACACATTATGATATTACTACCCTTTGATTTAATCCTTAAAACATTGAAATTTATATCTTCATAGATACCACTTCTTCATTACATATATTTTAGTTACAAATTTTTTTCATAAGGCTTTCATTTAAAGGAGATGTCTAAATATTGATTTGTGTCCTTGACCTGTGTATTACCAACTACATATATTTTCTCATTATTTATCATAAAAAGTTATTCAAATAAAACAAATATTATGGTAATGGTTTTATTTAAAAAATTTAATGTTACTATATAATGGGTATTATAATTTTAATTCATTTTTTCACATCCATTAAGGAAAATGGTATCATTGTTTTCGTGTATTGGAAAAAAACATCCACTATGAGAAACAAAATTCTTTTTTTATCAACCAAAAAAATTAGGGGTTCTTATAGTTGTTTTAATAAGAAAATATGCCTTTTGGGATTTAATTGAATTTTTTATGATAAATTCTACAATTAGATAATTATATTAGTAATATATAGTAATTTCATATTCATTCATTTAAAACAAGTGTAATAAGTGGAAATTATTTTAATCTAATTATGAAATATATTCATATACGGTACATATTTTTATAAATGCTTTATAAATATAACATATCACACTAATAAACACTAAATAAGGTCATTATTTTTTTGGTGTAATGATTTTACTAAATAATTCATCATAAATATTCATTAAAAATGTGTGTGTTCATGTATGGGTCTGTTTAACCATCTACATCAACAATAAATTATTGATTTTTTCTTTAATGGATGTAGGAACATATATAAAGAAATTATATAATATAAATGTGTGAAATATTTTTTTATTCTAAATATGATTTTTAGTTATTAATATCAACAGTTATGTAATCACAACTCAATCAATAATAATCATCGATACAAGATTATTACAGAATCCATCATCAAGTGTAAATAAAAAAAATTAGAAGGAATTCAAGAAATCATGATTTAATATAAAACACCCTAAAATTTATTTTAATGGTCATGGAATGATGTAATTTGGTATATGAAATAATGTTGTCACCGCTATTATGAAACTGGTATAATCTATCAAAAATACAATGATCTGATGTAAATAATATGTATATTTCAAACATATAATGACAATTTATAACCAATGTAAATAATAATGGATATAATTAACGTTCTTAATTAAGTGTTTATGATAGCTTTGTTTTTTATTATGGAGGTTAATGTTTTTTTCCAATGTCAAAATATGTGGTAATTTTTTCCATCTCAAATTCATCTATTTAGGTCATATAATTTATTAGAAACCTAATTTCATTTATGTGTTATTTATACTTCTTTTATTACATGTTATACCAGGAAATTAATAAACTCGTTTTTTATTGTTTACATAAATATCTAAATTTATATACGTATAGATTGAATTATTACCCAATATATTACTGGGGATTTTCCACCTCAACATTTATACTTTTGGAATCGTGTTATATTCACCATTTATTTTCTTTTTTCCTATGAATAAATTTAAATTTAATACATTTTACCATAAAAATTATTGTATTTTATGGATTCAAATGTGACATACCGAAAAAATGAACTACAGCCTTTGAATTTGATAGCGTGAATGACATGAAAAACTATGTGAATAAGGTAATATAACATATTTACACACTATATCATGTTAAAAATATATTATATATTTTTTAATTGATGCTGCATAGAGTTTTCATTCATTACACACAAGAGTGACATTTCTTGAATGATTGTGTTATATAGATGACTGAGTTTCACCAAACAACGATATATTATCAAAATATTATTTTAATAATATATAAACAATATGTAATGAATAATATCAACTAACATGAAAAAAATATTGTTTCAAATAATAAAATATTAATACATAGGTTAAAAACGAATTTAAAATTAATATAGGAAACAATTGAATATAATCAAAATATTTTTACATAAAACCATTTTTATAATCATGAATATTTTTTAACTGAAAATACTAAATTATTTACAATTAGATAATTATATTTTTATAATATATATGTTATATATTCAATAACATATTTTTTATATTATTCAATTTGGTTTTATATACATTAGAAAAGATTAAACCCTATTTTCCCCGTAAAAACCTATATTTTTATAGATGCAATTTTTCTACCATTTAATCGATAACACATATTAAATTATAATTTGAAATTTTAATTGATTTTAAATTTTAATATAAACATACTATTTCAAATTAAAACATAAAAATTAGGTAATGGTAAAATATTGATATTTTTTTGAGGCATCTTAATTTTTAATGAAAAGTTAAAAATAGTGAATTTTGGCTGAATACTTCTTTTTTGTATAATTTTATTATATGGATATATTATATTTTATTTAATGATTATTTTGATAATATTTTTTATTAATTAATCCAATTTAATTCCATTGATTCACATTCACATGGTAATTGACTATAAAACATAGATAACATTCATCCGTTTTTACAAAAAAAAACAGGCATTGCTATCCCATCTACGAGATTAATATTAATTTAATTTCGTCCAAATATATTATTTTAATTTGTAAAAAAGATTCAATATTTGTTATCCTTATAATTTATAATTTATTATAATATAATTTTTTTTTACCAAAGAAATTAAAGAAATTGATTAATATTAATTACAATAATTATTGCCAAATTAAGAAACATAAATGAATAATCCATTTTGTTATGTACCCAAATGGCCTAGAAACATGTTATAAAATAATTTACTATTTATATATCCTCAATGAACCTTCCATTATTTATTTTGGTATGTTTTTATGATCTTTTTTGTAATAACACATGCCCACCTTACTTGTTTCTAAAAATTCCAAGTGAGTCAGTTTCCTTTCATATAAAATGCCACCATCCCTCCCACTTCATTTCACATATCAAGCATATTAGGTTCCAAAAATCACTACCCAGCTGGTATCCCAAAATTCTACCCTTATACCTTGAATCATCCCCTTTGGATGAATGAAATTCATGTATGTTATAGGATCAAAGAAAAATAAGATACCCGATTAAATGGTAACACCTTCTCTCTAGCTCTATTGTTTCATTTCCATTACCCACCCACAAAAATCAGTTGGTTTTTCTATTATTGTAAAAAAAATATTTAAAAAAATATATAATTATTTTACTATGATAACATTTTGGCATACAATTACACCAACATCCACCTATTGGTGGAAAACATAATGTTTCTATGTACAGAAAACTACATGCATAAGAAATGAAGATTGTTAGATTTCCTTTACCACCTCTCATGATGGAAAATATGATAGAAACATTTTCCATATATGTTATATCTCATATTTAGTATGTCTATATACTTTTAAAAAAAATTTATAATACTTTAATTTAATAAATTGCATTTTATGTTAATATTATAACAATATTTGAGGATGTGTGGACTACCGCCCCCACTAAGCAGTGTGATTCATTCAAACCATTAATGGAATGCAGAAATGATTATTATAATTAAACATATGAGTCATAAATAGAATCTATATTATATTAATATAACAACTAAATATCATAAAATATAAAATATATGTACATTCATTTTATATTTTACCCTTTCACAACCATTAAAATAGATAATGTCATTCGTGGATGTGTAGACTACCACCTCCTCAACATGATGTGATTCCTTTTACCTCATATAATTTTATATACAAGAATATATAATATTGTATTTATTAAATAATTATTATTCAGGAAATATATTCGATTACTTACATTCCTTCCATAATTATCATTTAAAATTGATAACCTTACTCATGCATATTTATGGCCTACTGTCTCCAGGATTGTTACATTAGATCATTTTTATAACAATATTTAATGATCAATTTTAATATTTTAATATATATATAATAATTAGTCCATTATTATTATTCTGGATATTTTCGTGTAACTACCTATTATACCATAGTTGACCTAGCAAAGTTGTTTTGGTCACATAAATCAAATTTTGAAAAAACAACCATCATAAATATAAATGGATAAGTAGTGGTACAAAACAGTGTATTAAGTGAAATAAAAGTAGTTATAAACTATAAAAGGTTCTGAATCAAGAATAAAATAAACATAAGACTATTATTTTTAATTTTAAAGGACGTTCAGCCAAAAAAACTCTATGTAAAGGACTACCGTCTATCTTTTTTCATTTGTGAGATAAATGATGTGTTGACAAGTTACATATTTTGTGTGGTGTATCTACTTCTATTTTTTATATATTATATCATGAATTATATTTCCTTTGTGTTATTTAATACATTAATTTAATATTATTTTTTCATAATTTTTATGATTTAAAAATGTTTAAATGTTGTATGGGACACTTTGGAATGTTTAAAGATTATTTTCCATAAGTCTAATCATAATTGTCATTCAATGTAATTTCCATTAGAGGATTGTATATAACATCTTCCAAATAAATATTTCACTAAACTCTAGTTTTTCATGACTATTTCATGTTTTAGTACTTTTTTCCCCTATTTTATACTAATAGGTTTTTAGAAAATGTTTCCTTTAGAAAACCAGACTTCATATCACTCTTTAGTCGAAGAACACCCGTTTTATTCTTAAAACCATGTTTTTACTAATAGTTATGAAAAAAATTAAAAGGATTTTTAAAATACATTTTTATAAAATAATTTGATTTACCAATGTTTTCAAAGTAATATTCTTGTCACATTACTAACATGAAATTTCCCAACATTGTGTTATTCAAAAGGAAACACCCATCCCATTATTTTTTATAAGGGGATTTTAAATGATTTATTTCAAAAGGATTATAAAATGAAAAGGATATTTTCCTTCAAGAGTATTTTTAAATCTATTATTTTATTTTATTAATGACAACAACCCCTATTTTTACTCCACACTGGATTTTTTTCATACAATCCTTAAAATTATACTACATGGATTATGATTTATTTGGCCAATAATAGTATTCAAATTCATTTCTAGGATTTATTTATTAGTCCTCATAAAATATTAAATCTCCTATGAACACTGAACATTGAATTGATTCTAAATAGTTCATTTCATTTATCATGGATATTATTATTTCCTTAATTGTATAACATTTTACATACGGGTTCTACTTTCAAATTTATTTGATTGTTTTGAAAATATTGGAAAATCTATATAATTTATTCTATTAGAATATTTGATAAGGGAAATTTTTTATTTCATACATGATAAATTTTTTGGAAATAAAATATATGGGTTGGGTGATAAATAAAGAATTCCCTAAGGGTTGAAGAATTGTGAATGAAATCTCTTTGATGCATATGTAGTCTCATGGTATGAATTAGTTTCACAAATTTTAATGATTAAACTTTATATTGATGATATTGGTCCCATGTACCTATGAATCATGCATCTAATAATTAAGAATTGATTTCATTTTAATGGAATGTGTTTTTCTATCAATAATTTCTATATTTATTTTTCTATATCTAGTAATTTCAATGACATGTATTTATAGTTATTTAACATTCCATATTGACTATTATTATTGATTAATTTTTTTCTCCCAGTATATTCTTCATTAATATTAACTTGAAGTCACTTTTAATATTTTCTCTCCCCAAAATCCATGAATATCACTATTATTGATTTTCAGAAATTTACTACATGGTTTAGAGATATTCTCAAAGTATTTTATTTATAAAGAGGGAAAATATGTATTATTTACTATATCAATTTTTATTGTAATTCTGTATTATTTAGGTAGTTTTCCATGACTAATAAACTTATTTTTCCTTTGGGGATGGATTCCTTAAAATCATGCCAATGTAATTGATAAAATACACATGCATAATGTAGTTTGGGAAGGGTTAGTACAGTTGTTATCTGATGATTTATACTAGCTATTTTAAGAACATGATTTAGGAAAATGTATAATAGATAAAATAACCGCAATGTATAATTTGAATAATTATAGATGAAAACATAATTTTTTAGGTAATGTATAGATTATGTGGGTATTCTTAGAAATACAACACAATTTGGATACTAAAAGTGGAAGTTGTTCTAATACAGATCTACCTTGGCATGAAAAATCAAACAAGGTGTTCTGGGTGTGACCCATGGTAACCTGGTACACAACTACGAGCCTTACAAAGAAACTTGTTTGAAAATCTTGGAGGATATATATAAGATAATCCACATTTTATTACGAACCATTATAATGGATTTGGATACATAATAATTAATGTAGGTTAAAACTATGTATTTTTAGATTAATGATAAGGTGTCATGATTTTGAAATACAAATAATGATGTTATATATAAACAATAGAACAAGGAAGAATCTATGTAAAAATTAGCGGATGAAGTATTTTTGTGTTGAGTTTGTATTGAAAAACATAGTTAAAATACGATATGGACATTAACTAAATATCAATAATGTCCATTAAATATATTTTGAAAATTTTATTAATATGGTTTTAGAAAATGAAATCAAATAATCTAGTTGATAACCAATCAAATTTGACAACTATGTGGGTCTTGAACCCATGACTGAAGGACGATTAGGGTTTCATTCCAACCACTAACCTACGCAATGTCCATGTTAATTTTAATTGTTTCTAGATAAAAAATTTAATGAATAAATATCATGTATGAAAACAATGAAAAAATATGAGGATTACTGATTTCTATACTAACCAGAAAGATTTTGGTAGATAGTTAAAGAAAAATAGTAAGACTTATGACTCTTTTATTGGCCTTACGATCCTCAATTTGTTTCTTTTATTTCACCAGGCATAAAAAATTCATCATTAGAAAATATTATTTTGGGAGTCAAGTGATGAATTTGAACTTGATCCATGAACAAACAAATTTATGGAATGTTCATATGAAATTGAAATTTATCAGGTAATAAAAAATATTTATAATTTTCATAAGTAAAATAATCACCTATCATTATGAAAATTTCATTGAAATTAATTTTTTTCCTATAACCATAATTTCGTTAAAACCATTAGCCTTATAAATATTCACATATTAATGGATTTGATTTCCCCAAATTTCCATTGATCATTAATTGTTTTGTGATTGAATTCCTCGTTCACTAATTATAAATGATTGTTCTTTTCCTTCAGGTACATATCTCTTCTAGCCATATATGATCTCATAAATAGAGAACTATATACATTGTATTGAATGTGAACTCTATTCTTTTAAATATATATTTAATCGATTATTACTATGAAACCTCCTCAAAATGTGGGATTTCATACATATGATGCATCAAAATATCAATAACCCTAATCGTGTTTAAATTGCATTGATGAAATTTATATATTATGGGGAGAATGTGATGCAATTCAAACTAAATTAAGAACATTATATCTGATAGAATGTATGAAACATGAAAATAAGTGTGAAATAGAATATAATATCATTATAAAATATAATATATTTTATATATTTCAACCAATGCAACCCTGAGTTAGCATGAATTACACTCAATAGAGACCATACTCGATGAATTTCCTTAAACAAAGGAACGAGTTTCAATAAAATCAATATATTATTAAATTAATATTATAATAAGATATAAACTAGCCATTATGAATAGTAATAACTAAATTATTAAAATTTAACGGTTATAATTATAAAATATTAATTAATTGTTTAAAAATTAAATGGAAACGAATATTGGATCCAATTGAATATAAACATAATGTTTTTATATAAAACCATTTCTATGCTCACAATGTTATTTTATCCTAATATATTAATTTCATTACATGTAATTAATTATTTTAATGCAATATATATATATATATTATATATTCAATAAAATATATTCTATATTTACCTATTAGTTTCAATATTTATAATATAATAACAACCCATATTTTATACAAACATCTTTATATTTTTATAAATGAAATTTTACCGCCTTTTAATGAAGAAGCCATTTTAAATAAAAATTTTGATAATTTAATTTATTTAATATGTAAAAATTAACTTCTCATTGGAATAAGAAACAAAACAATTATGTTACTGTAAAATGTAGATATTTTTCTGAGACATTTCATTTTTTAACGAGTAGTTAAAAATAATAAATTTTGGTTGAAAACTTATTTTTAATCTAATTTATTTTCAATAATACATTATAATTGTGATTGTTTTAAAATATTATTTAATAAAATTTATCAATTAATAAAATTTAGGTCCTTCGAATAATTTTTACTGTGAAATTGATGATAAAAACATTGCAATCTTTCGGATGTTTTTACATTAAAAACATGTATTGTTGTCCCATCTACGGGATTAATTTTAATATCATTTCTACAACATTTGTGATTGAACATTTAAAATTGGAATCTATATTTGGAATAATAATTATTAATAATTTCCAATAAGGAAAACATTGGTTTTTACCACAACAATTAGTGTAATTGAATAAAATTATTTTAAATTATTAACAAAAAATTAAGATTAATAAAGGACAAATCCTTTAATTTATGTGGCCAATTGACCTATAAAATTTTTGAACACCCATTGGATGTCCATATAGATGCTAGGAAACATAAATTATTGTGTTTTTTTATGTTTGGAAATACTTTTTAAGGAATTAACTTCTACATACCTAACATTCATCCAAAAATTCTATGTGAGTCATTTTCCTACCCTATAAATGACCACCACATCTCCCACTTCTTCAAAACTATCAAACAACATATGTTTGGAAAAGATCTAACTATATATTCTCCCAACATCCCATCCCTTGACCTATAATCATCTTATCAGGAAGACATAAGTTCAGTAATATTTTTGTTTAATCCAACCGAAGTTACCCGATTTAGAGGTAACACCTTCTCTTAAGCAGTCTAGTTTCATTTCTATTTTCTACCCCCTATAATAACTTTTTTAATATTGTTGTTTGAGAAAATATAGTATCCTAAATTTATTAGGATTTTTTGATAATATTTAGAGCCACAAATTTACACATCACCTTATAGTTGGTAACAGATGTACTCTTTCTGTGTACAATGATCTAATGTCTCATGAAATGACGATTGTTCAATTATAATTACGACATCTCATTGTTGAAATTTTAATTGAAACACTATTTATATATGATATATAAAATATTTTATAGTTATATATATTCATTTAAATATTTTATAATAATTACATTTAACAAATTCTGTTATACATTAATATGATAACATCGTCCGAGGATGTTTGGACTACATACCCCTCTATGTGATGTGATTCATTCCCACTATTCGTGAAATGTACAGATGATGGTTATAATTTAAATAAATGATACATAAAAAACACAATATTATATTAATTAAACAAGTAATTTTATTGAAATATAATGTATATACATATATCATTTTCTTTATTACACTTTCATACACATTAAAAGAGATAACTTCATTCTTGGACATGGGGATTACCACCTCCTAGGCATGATGTGATACTTTTACATCATAGAATTAAATATATATATATATATTTATTATTAAATAATATATTATTTATTATATAATAATTATTCTATAATTATATGGTGTTACTTTCCTTCTTTCTATAAGGATCATATAAATATTGAAATATTACTCATGCGTATGTACAATCTACAGACTCCATAATTGTGACGTTAGGTCGTTTTCAATAAAAAATTTAAATTATTGATTTTAAAATTATAATTGATAAAAAAATATAATAATTGTTTCATTACTATTATTCTTGATATGTTTATGTAATGAAAATTATCATTATAGTTGTCCTATCAAAGCAGTTTTTGACACTTAAATTGGATTGGGTCAAAACAACTGACATAAACATAATTGTTAATGTAATTGTACACAACATGGTAATAAGTGTAATAAAAGTCATTATAAACCTGAAAATGTTTCCTAATAAAGCAAAAAAATTAATATATGTCTATTTTAATGTCTTTTATAATTTTTTCATCCGAAACAAAACTCATGGTACGGTACTTCCATCTCACTTTTTACATTCATGAGAAAAATGTCGAGTTCACTACTAACATATTGTGTGTGGTGAATCTACTTCTCATTTTTATATATTATATCAAACTTTCCTTTTACATAATGGTATTTAATAATTTAATTTAATATTATTAATTATTTTTATTTATTATTTAATAAGTTTTCAATGTTGTATAGGATACTTTGGATTATTTATAGATTACATTCCTCAAGACTAATCCTTATGATCTTTTAATGGAATTTCCATTCTAGGAAACTATATAAAAATTGTCAAAAAATCCATTCATTATATCTTGGATATTCCGGACCATTTCAAGTGTTATTACAATTACTCCACTCTTTTGTACAGTGATTTTTTAGGAAATGATTCTTTTAGAAAACCTTACTTTATATATCTCATTAGTCTGAGAAACAGTTATAATCTACAGTTCATGTTTTATTAAACAGTTTTCATATTAATTTATAAATTCATTTGTTAAATCCTATTTTACCATTTTCCCTTTACTAATGTTTTCAAAAAAATATAGTTTTTAATTTCCAAACAGGTCACTTTATAAACTTCTTTCATTGAAAAGGAAGATTATTTTCACCTCATATGAAAAATAAGTATTTATCTGCTTTCAATTCATTCATGTTATTTCTCAATGTTTTTAAAAAGGTATTATCATTGTAAAATATTTTAGAATGATTTTTGAAAATAAAAACATATTTTACTGAAGAATATTTTTAAATTCATTATTTTATATCATCCATAACAATAATTGTATTTTTTTACTCTATAAGTGTTTTTTTGTATTGATATAGTCACTAAAATCATCTAGTTGGTTTATGATTTATTTTTCGGCGGATAGTATTCACATTCACTTACAAGATTTATTTTTTAGGCTTGATGAAATATTAAATATCATATGAACATTGAACATTTAATTTCCCCTAAATTACATATTTCATTTCCCATGGATATTAGTATTTTTGAAACAATATACCATTTTACATAATGTGTATACATTGACATTTATTTGATTGTTTGGTGAAAAAATGTTAAATCTGTATATGTTATTCAATATAGATATTTCATAAGGCACATTATATTTGGTATATATGGAGATATTTAGGCATTAAATACACTAGTTAGGGATCATTTAATGGAAGCCCTAGGGTAGGGAACCGTTGAATAAAATCACCTCTTTGCATCTATTGTATCCTCGGATGAATTAGATATGAAAATTGGTATGGTAAAATATTATGTTGATTGTATTGGTTATATATTCCTAGGAAACATGGAATCCAAAAATTAAGCATCAAGTTTATATATGTTTTAGAAAATATTAATCCACGAGATTTTTCATTTTCATATCTACGAATATTTTTCATTTCAGTTCATTGATTAATGGTATGTGGTTTGGTTTCATTCCTTTCAATATTTATTTTTCCTTATCTAGTTATTTGAATTTTAAATATTTACAGTTATTTAAGTTTCTATATTGATTATTCTATTTGATTCATTATTGATTTTTCATTATTTTTTCTATTATTTATCATTTGAGACCCCCATTATTATTTTTCATTCCATTGGAATCATATAAGCTAACTATGAAATATTTATAGGAATTTAACAAAAGTATTAGAGTTATCCTAAAATTAATTAATTTATTATTTTGATAGAGTGAATAATATATTTTAATTAGTGAATCAACTATTAATAAAATTCCATTGATGTATCTGGTTTTCCAATACTACTAAACTGAAAGATAATTTCGGGTTTGAATACATGTAACAATGGAAATGTAATTGAATGAGTACACTGAATCTAAGCTATCTGGGGTTTTGTTTCTACATTATATGTTTAAAAAAATTATCCCTCTCTCATATTCATTCGATTGTAGAGTAAAGAAAGCCATTGTATTAATCACTTTTTTCCATGGGGTAAAAACCATCATATGTTTTACGAAACTAATAATTTGAATAATTGACTGTAAATTGCATACCTATCATGATACCAAAATGTGTATGTAGTTATCACAAATATTTACTAAGGGGTAATCTCCATAAAATAGGATTTTTTATTCATTAACTCAATTAGTACTATGATTTATGATGAGTAGTCCTAATGCATCACATTTGGTGGGAGACTCATGTGGGATATCCCATATATATTAGAAAAACCATGATAACCATGAAGATTTTTTTTACCACACTAATATTTTTTTATAGTAATGAAAACTATGTATCCCAATTAACCTCTTCATGGATTAACCAACAAATTAAAATTATGCTCACAACTAAATTTCAATTATATGAATACATCATGATATGTTGATGATAACTAAAAACATTATGTCAATAATGATATTTAATAATATAAATTAACATTATTATATTTAATGGAAATATATTTATTTTATTTGAAAATCATTATATAGATATATAGATTTATTTAATTATTGGTTCCTTATTAAATTTTAGATATTTCATCGATGACTATAATTGTTAGTACTTTGTATTTTATAATGTGATGGGATGAGAAATTAAATTATTTAGCAATTTGATTCCTTGAACATGATCATGATGCAAAACATGTTGCTCTTTCAGCTATAACTCTTCTCATATAATGAATATTTCATGGAATGAGGCATTGATATTGAGTTGGATTTTCTATAATTATGCATTTCATCATTAATGTAATAAATTTTTTTATCCATGATTTCAAATATAAATAGAGATATCTCAATCCCTTAGTTTTGTTTGATTAAAGCATAATTTTGTTAATATATTCCTTATGTATAACTTATTCTAGGTTTATGCTATGAAATCTCCCACTACATGCTACATGTTTTTAGTAATCTGATCTCACCATTACATGTAATATATTCCCATTAAATCTTATTTATTTATATATAATTACCATTTATTTCGTGGAAGGGATAATAGTTTCCTCACAATAATTTCAGGTTATATCTAAAATTTTCAAATACTATGTATTTTCTTATGTATTCTTCCATAAATATATAGATCCAATATTTTACACAAACTACTTAATTTTGTCCCAGTAATTTAAAATATGTACTACATCACGGATTATAGATTATTATATGTTATAGTTGGTATAATAGAATGTTTAAATAATATTACATGAACTATATTTTAATGAACCATGTTAGATATAACAAAATATATAAATATTGTCATGCTTTCATGGTACCTATCTATATTTAATAATAGGAATTATATTTTAAAAGTAAAATATAATTATATAATTTTGATCATTCCATTATCCCAAAATAAGGAAAAAAATATGGAATGATAAATCTATCAATACCCCTTTTCAATGAAATTATATTCCATATGAACTATTTAATAAAACATAATTTGAAGATAAAAAATTCATTATCAAATTAAAAAATTTAATATTCGTAATTTCATATAGTTTTTTATACATAGAGAGACTTAATAACCCCAAAAAAGGTAAATACATTATATTTCATCATGCGATAAAACCCACTAGAAATATGTGGATCTACTAATCCATTTATTGTAAAACAATAGAGAAAGTCACTAAGGATGACATTTCTCGCTTTGGGAAGTGTTAAAAATATTGACATCCTTGATGTCTACAATAAAAAAGGTTAAATGAACAAATCATTTTAACTAATTTCAAATAAAAAATAAAAAATATGAGATTAAGTTTATTTAATTTTTGAATGTTTAAACAGTTACTCTATAAAAATATCATTATCGTGAGAAATCATTAGAAACGGAAATCAATTACCTATATCCTAACAAAAAATAAGTGTAATTTTTTTATTATTATAAAATTACATGGTATGATATAAATTCTAAAGACACTGTCTGTAGAGTGAAATGAATTATTGATCATTTATTTCGGGGGTTAAATATTACAAATTGTTGGGTTCTATTATCTAGGAAATTTTCATTTTAATAGAATATAGAATCAGAGATCATTATAAAAATAAATAAGTTCTCTATAGTGTATGTGTCTATGGGAAATCAATATAAGTAAAGAAATATAAAAATAATGGTAATACTAATACAAAAATGAGAATAATGGAATGACTGGTTTGACCACAAGTGATATTTTAGAAACAAATACTCATGGGATTGTTTGAAAGAAACATGATTTTTATATAGGTGTGAAGAAAAATTCAATCATGATAAAAAAATTCCAGGATACATAGAATATTATGATGATCAATACTACAAATCAAGGGTTATATGATAGTATATGAACTATTTCCAAAAATTTTAGGGGAATATACATATAAAAATTATATGGTATCAAGGAATAAAATATTCAATAAACATAGCCAAAGTTATATATCTAAATTACATGGAGGAATAGACATTGATTATTAAATATTTATTAATAATAGATTTATTATTCTATATAAATACACTAATTATTATCATCCATGATTCTTAAAAATATTAAAATTTCCCTTTAATTTTAGTGAGTATGTTATGAATTAGGACACAAGTTGGAATATTATATAGAAAAATCAGGATTCGGGAAGTCATAATTATGAATTATTAGAGTATCCTAGTTTCAAACATGCTAATTTTACCAATGGTTGACTATTATATGATCATTCATAGTATTTTTCATTCAATGCATATGAAAATAATATTACCATTCAATGGAGAATAAAATTCCAAATGTTGTGGTGGAATTTCTTATAATTATAGGTGAAACAACATCATCTAAATCATGTCAAGATAATATCTCAGAAGATCTCCCTAATAATATTAAGGTAATAGAGGTAAATAATATTATATATATATATTGATAATATACTAAGAAAAGTGGATGAACATATTTTACAAAAAATCATTGTTGTTTTTCATGATGAATTATATTATCATTATATAGATTATAAAGTTATTCCACCCATTGAACTCTTTCATGATGACATTACTATATATAAAAATTGTTATAGGAGAAATCAACACTATTATGTTTAGGTGGATAAATATGATTTTTAGTTGTGTGATGACTAATTTAAATTCCAATGTGTTTCAATAAAGTGAAACCCACCTTATTTTATACCAAAGGTTGATGATTTTGAGAGCATATTCATTGATTAAATAGAGATCAGTTCAATATTGAATAGTAGTATCAAAATTTTTACGCACATTGAATAATTATTTGATAATAATTTTGGATCCCAATAAATTATTATGATCAATATACATTATTTTATTCCTCAAATAGGGTAGAATGTGTATGAAATACCACTAATGATATTTTGAACATTATATAGACCTTATGAGTTTACATTAATGCTTTCTTTATTGACTGTTTCACCTTATATTCTTAGGTTTTTAGTGAATAAAGTATTCATGGAGTATCATCAAATTATATTGGTGGTATTAATTGGAAACATTTTTATAAAATCAAATATATATGGAGAGACAAATAATCAACTACAAATTAGTATACATAAAATAAAAAATGAATGGGAAATACACAATATTTTGATTCTATCTAAATGATAAAAAATTTATTGTATATATTATATTTATGGATAGAAAATGTGATGATTCTTTAATGGAATAGTAGTAATATAATTTAATAAATAAAAAAACAAGTGATATGATAAGTTCACTCAGTGTAGATGGTTATTATTTGTGTTTTTTTCATAATTTCACATGACTGTCCAACCAATTAACCATGTTAATTTGTAAAGGGTTTATATTAATAAGTTAAATGAAAGTGTGGAATATTTTGAATTGTATAATATGAGACTAGAAAGAAGATTAGGGTCCGGTATGATCCGGTCCTCAAAAATAATATATAATAAAAAAGGAGCCAGGCATACAAGGGGTTATTACATAAGAGAGTGTGCAAGACAACACATCGATCCGCCTCCACCATCGGAGCATAATATGTTGGGGCAGTGAAAGACCACATCATATCAAGGTCAAGTATATCCTTTTTAGAAAGTGTATCCGCAAAATGATTATCCTCCCAGTACACATGGGAGACAACCATCTGTAATTGATTGACTTGGCAGAGATAGTCAACCCACTGAGGCAACACACTCCACGAAACATTTCGCGTTCTAGTGCTCAGGGCATGAACAACAGTCATTGAGTCAGATTTAATCCAGAGCAATTTCGAGTAAAATTGGATAGTATACCTTATCGCATGAATCATGGACCAATGTTCAGCTTCAAAAGCAGTACCAAGGCCAATGTAATGATAAAATCCTCACTTAACAAACCCAAGAAACATGCGGAAGACTCATCCACATCCAGCTGGGCCCAGCAGAACTAAGGTGGCTCCATAAACAATTAATTTGAGGAACTGTGTAATCGGTGGTATCCATCAGATATGTTTAAGAATCTGAGGTTTGCGTGGACGTCCTGAAACACCAAGGATCCAAAGAATTTGGAGTCCATAAATGGTGTTAGACATTACAACATCTAGGATCACTGACGCAGAGTACACATCCCTGTAGAGGGAGCTCATTCCCTTTTAGAAATCAACAACCACACCATCAAACAGGTCCATTTTCCTCGAGTCCCACAAGGCCACAAAAACCGATTCAATAGCAGTAACAAAAAGGATGAAAATCTTCTCACTGTATCACACCTACAACAGTACGGACAACAGATCAAAAATATGTATTCGGGAATCCACCACTAATCTGAACAGCACACCCATGTAGTTCCAAAGATGACGGGCTCGATCACACTCCATAAACACATGATTCATAGTGTCTTCTCCAGTCCTACAAACAACACACCTGGATGCCATCTGAAATCCAACTCGCTTCAAGTGTTCATAAGTGGGAAGTCTATTTTTCCAGATCCTACAAATTAAGATAAACCGGGATGGCCGAATGAATGGAGCTATAAAATTCAGTATCCAGGTTGGGGCGTGGTCAGTCCCACCACATGCAATATTGTAGA
This sequence comes from Viscum album, assembly GCA_963277665.1. Lineage (NCBI taxonomy): Eukaryota > Viridiplantae > Streptophyta > Magnoliopsida > Santalales > Viscaceae > Viscum > Viscum album. Next base: position 1,508,310,794 of record OY728127.1, on the reverse strand, counting down.
ATTCTTTGGTGTCAATGATCCCATTCCTTCTACGTAACCTAATCAATTTTTCAAAATCCATAAAAGCATAACTGTTAATTTGAGATAGCGCATAATCAGAAATATTTAGCTCATGAAAATATTGGTATGAGAGGAATCCAAAAAGGATAAAGAAGAAACTTCAGGTGTGTCATTCATTAGTTTCAAGGGCCCATCCAACCACATGGTGCTCCCACAGCTAAGATTGGAGTCCCTGCTGACCAGCCATTTAGAATCCTGTATAATCGTTGCATATGCCTGCTTAAGGGAGGCCCAAACCGAAGACTGGAGGTGGTATTTATAACCATTAACCATACACATTGTGAACCTGCCCGACAACAATTCATCATCATCATCATTTGATATCATCCTCCAAGTCAACTTTCCAATCAAACCATCATTAAATGTACGAAGATCCTTAACTCCTAATCCTCCCATTTCCACAGGTTTTATGCATTCCTTCCACTTCACCGTGACCAACTTCCTTTCAGAGATTGATCATGTCCATATAAAATTTCTCACCAATTTTGATGTTCCTTAATCAATCCAGACAGACATTTGTAGAGGGAGAATGAGTAATCCAATTTGGATGTAATCACTGAATTCACAAGCAAAACCCTACCAGCCATGGACATGGATTTCCCCATCCAACTGGCAAGTTCATGAGTAATTCCAGCAAAAATAACTTCAAGATATCTTCGTTTCACCCTTCCCCAGAAAAAAGGCACCCCAAGATACTGAAAGGGTATGCATCCTCGCTTCACACCAAGATAATGAGTGATCCTATTCTTTTTTTCAGCAGTGATTCCATTGCCAAAAAAAATTGAGGTCTTGTCCCAGCTTATAGCCTATCCAGCCACATCCTCATAATGAGTGAAAAGATCCTTAATATTGGATATGGTTCTCCTTGAGGCATGCCCCAGAAATAGGATATCATCATCCTAGAGAAGATGGGATGGGTCATGATCATTAATACCATCCCTCATCCTTTTATACATACCCATATGAGCAATCTCATGGATGCATAAACTTAAATAATCCTCAGCAATGGAAAACAGAATACCCAATAATGGACCACCATGCCGAACACCTCTTGAGCAAGAAAAGAATCCTCTCGATGCACCATTCACAAGAACTTAAATCCTTGAGGATCCAACAATAGTTCCAATGAAGTGTAGAAAACAATTCGTGAACCCATGCTTGTGAAGTATCTCAATTAGAAACCACCATTTAAGGGTATCAAAAGCCTTAGAAATTTCAATCTTAAGGTAAAAGTTCCCTTCCTTTGACTTCCTTCGCATGAGTTTAACACTCTTAGAGGACATGAAAAGGCATTGTTGTGTGTTCCTTCTAGGGAAAATTACAAATTGATTTGTAGTGATCATTACTCCAACAATTCCACCCTACCTTCACATAATGATCTTTCTGATGAGTTTAGGAATTGTATTCCCAAGAGAAACAGGTCTGATGTTCTTAATGTCAACACCATTTTCCTTATTTGGAATAAGTTCAATGAAGCATGAATTCATCCCATGGGGAATATATAAATGGGAGAATAAATACTTTATTTCATGCTCAATATCATCCTCCACAATATCCCAGTAGAACATAAAAACTTTATTAGTGAAGCCATCAGGACCCGATGCACTCTCAATATTAAGAGAGAGGAGAGAATATCTAATTTCCTCCTTAGAAGGAGGGGCTGTAAGAGTCTGTTTCATCTGCTCATCAACATAGGGGTTGATGTTGTCTACCATGTTAGTGGAGAAATGTTGTCCATTATCAGAGTACAAACCTTTAAAAAAATCAACAACAGCTGATGTTATCCCATCATCATCAGAATAAATATGGTTACCAATTCTGATCACATTGTTTCTAACACCTTCTCTCTTATCCTTATGAATTCTATTGAAGAGCTTAGAGTTCATGTCACCATCCATAAGCCACATCACATTCAACTGATTCCTATCCAGCCGCTCCTTTACTATGAGAAGGTCATCAAGATTATTATGTGCTTTAATCACCTCCCTAGACAGGGTGGGCTGATGCTCATGTCCAATATTAATCTTTCCAAGATCCTCCTAATCCTTTTGAATGTCCCCATCAATTTGAGAAAAAAATTTCATATTCCATTCCTTAAGCAATCCTTTGAGATGCTTTAGTTGGACAACAATTCTGTACAGAGGACTCCCAATGGGTTTATGCCTCCAAGCCTCCAAGGCAACTTCCCTGCACCATGGGATGACAAGCCAAGCATTATGAAACCGAAAGGATGTGGGGACTGACCTCATCCTATGGAAATTTACATCAACAATAATTAGATTACGATCAGACTGATACTTGGGAAGAGTAAAACCAGAGACCCCATGTATGTCATTCTATTCTTCAATTTGCACAAGGCATCGATCAATTTTACTGGCTTCCTTCTCTTCCCATGTGTATCTACACCATGTGAAATTAGTTCCAGTAAGAGGGATCTGAATTAAATTATAGGAATCAATACACTCAGAGAAATCATAGGCTACAACCCCATTAAAATTCATCCAAGTTTTTTCCTCATGCGTCAAAATAGTGTTCAAGTCACCAACAAGAATCCAACTTTGATCCATCCTTAGTGATGTTGCTTTAAGATCCTCCCAGAGTTCCCTTATCCTCACATAAGAAGTGGAGGCAAAGACAAACGATACAGAAATATTCTGTCCAGCAATGTTGAAACTATAAAGAATATTTTGAGGTCCATTCATGAATGAGTTAATTTGGTTGATGTCATGTCTCAAGACCCACAAGTGGTCCGTGTTGAAGCTATTATGATAGATGGATATCATATTGAAGCCAAGATAACTCCATTTGAAGCCTTTAAAATTACCAAAGAGAAGCTTTGGCTCTGCAATACTGACAAGCATCGGATATAGGTCATGATATAATGTCGAAGGGGTCTGAACGTACTGGTATTTCAAATACGATGAAAATTCTAATATAAAATCCTCATTAACACTGATCCATGCCCCTTGTTTGGGGGCCCTCTATTCTCTCAATAGCCCATTGAGTTTTGAATTTCTTTCCTTTGTATTTCATCGATCACTTAAAGGGGGATTTGGGGGCCTCGCCATGTTGGACAGCCTCACTGCTCACTTTCTCTTTACGGAAATCATTCACACCAGCCTGATCATCCCTTGTAGCATCATCCACACCAGAAACAACCTCAGGACCAGTCTTCCTTTCAGCATCAACCTCTTCCATTTCATCAGACCAGAGTTTCCCACTCAAAGGAGTGAACATGTTCTTACCTTTCAGTTGGGAAGAATCAGTGTTAATTTTGTTTTTCTTCTTAGCCACTTTGGAAGGAGAAACCTGGGAAAAGACTTTATCTAGGTCAGATGCAGCTGCATGAGTAGTTCCTAGACCACACCCATTCTTGTCATTGCCTAGAATTTCACCTTTCTTCGGCCTCAGTGTTCCTGCTGTAATACCATCCTCACAAATAGGTATCATGCATACATCAACATGTTCCCCACTACTCTTCACACTCCCAACTACATTGGTGGGCATATTTTGTTCTACCACTTGCATGGACATTGCCATAGGAGCCATTGCATTCATGGAATGCAAGTTTCCTGCATCAGGTGCCCCCAAAGAGACCCCCTTCCCAAGAAGAATTAACATTGTGTGAGGGCCTCTGCTCTGGACCTAGACCCTGCTCACATTCATGTTGCTCTAAGGCATTATTCTCATACTGTACCAATTCAGTCCATGCAGTAGTAGGAAATGCATATAGACCTCCACCCTGCCCCGTGACATTAACATTTAGTGAGACCATTTTCTCAGCATCAGCATGTTCCAGTTCAATCTGCACAGCAGCAGGCGATTCAACCAGACTTCCAGGTGTGTTTACAGAAGCAGTTCCAATTTCCTGAGGATCTACCCCTTCAGCAAAAGGTCCTTTTTCCTCCAGATGTTCCCCCATAAAGTAATGGAACCTAGTCAGAACCAGCATAACCTTGTAAAGGAAATGTCGCTACCTTGCCCTTTCTTTTATTTTAGGTGGTACTATCTTGCACTTTTGTATTACACAGCGAGCAAATTTTGTCCCTCTTGCACTCAGAGGTCAGTTGACCAATGATCAAACAATTCATACAAAATATGGGCCTCCTTTCATAGATAATTTACAATCTCATGCTATCATCCCTCATTGTGAGGAGAACTTCTTCCACTAAAGTGATAGACAAATCAACTTCAACCAAGACACGGGCATAATTCCCATATCTAGGATTGTCTTTTTGTCTATCCATACGAATGGGCTTTCCCACGACCGAGGAAATGTCCCATAGGATACACCAATTCCAATAAATCCAATTGAGGATATAAATCCTAATATAAAGTTGGGTGTGCGTGAATCGAACTATGATGGGATCAAAATTTATATCCCATTCCTGAATACATAAGAAGCCAGAGTTTAGATGTAATGTACCTTTTCTCCATACACTACACTTACTCTCATCATAGGGGAAGACAACATGGTAGTATCCCTTTCCAATTCCCATCATTCTCTAATCATTAAATCCCAAAAAATATGAGATATTTTTCGTCAATTTGTGGAATTTCCAAAGTCATGACCCCTTGGGGGTGAGAACCTGAGCAATAATCAAATGTCGACACATGTTGACTCGTTCTTCAATAGCTTCCAGATTGGCTGAGACATGAGCAACCCCTCCTTTATTAATCACACATCCATGTGGTGGGGGCCAAGGTATGTAAATGATGATCCAGATGCGCTCTTTACAACATCTGAAAATTTCTCCCGCTCACATTCTAGGCCAGATTGAGAGGGGACATTCTTATCCTTTTAAGCTAGTGAAAACAATTCCTAGTGGCCAACATGTTATCCCTTTTCACCAGCCACATCATCTCCTTGGAATTGCTCCAAGGAGTTATCAGTAGATCCAGGCTTCACAGTCCCTGAAACCCCTTGAGCCGCCATCCTAAACAATGAGACCAATTATTGAATAATAATTAAATATACCCTCACATATACATGTATTATAAATATATAGTTATGCACCGAAGAATGAAATTGGTATTTTCTTTCAGTAGATTAATATTTTTATTTATAATCTATCAATGTATTGAATGTAAATAAATAAAACTATCTAACCCAACAATGTGAACTAGTATGTGTAATAATTTAATTGAATATATATATACACTACCTCTTTGGTAAATTATGTGATATATATATACCATAATATTTTGAGGTATATATTCTCTTATAAAGATACACATATATAGAAAAAAAAATTCTCCACACATATTGACTATTATATCCTTATATAATACCAAACTGAGAAGGAAAACAATGTGGTTGATTTAATGAGTAGGGGGTTACCATAAAATTATTCCCATGATAATTCTTAACAAAAATCCTATATACTCTGATATAGAAATGATGCATATTGGTATCAATAGACACGGGGATCTGTAAGGACCCGAAAATTCCCATTGGCTTTAGTATTCATCGAGTCATTATTATGTCATTAGTGACATCCACCAGACGCCAATGATTGGAAATAAATGTTGAATGGTTTCAATGAATGTATGGGATTATTTAACCTTTAATTTCTAAAAACAAAAACCCCACAAAACATCCACAAATAGAACACTATATGATGCATGAAATAACAAAGACATTTCTAATCATTCAAATTAAAACAAACAATCCACGTATGCTATAGTGAAAGACAAATAGATATCAACGTAAATAGCGGAAAGAAAAAAAATAAAATCAAAGACAACAAAAAGACTCCATGCTCCCCAAGATCCATTCTTGATCATCACCTAATAGTATAAATATCATGATATGGTGCTAAAGATGTGTAATATAATACCTTTTCCCATGCCCCGAAAGGAAGCATCTGTGAAATCAAAATGTTTCCAAAAATTGGTGAGTATATAATATTAGATATTTTACCAATGAATTAACTTATCAAACCACATGGATAGAAGCACATTATATAAAATAGGTTATATAAAACAACTTCCTAAGATTTTTTATTACCAAATATAATAATTCAAAAAACAATCTAATTCAAATGAAACCATACTCATGATCGGTCTCTCGTAAAATTACTCTGTTTCCCAATGACCCAATCCCTCGATCTAGGTTAATGGACCATGTACCCTAATGTTAAACATACTTTATTTAGGGGAACATTGAACTTGAACTCACACAAACCCGTGTACGCGAACCCATTTGAAATCACCAAAAAACATTTTCAATAAAATTGCATTTTAATTGAAAACCAAAGAAGATTCCAATTTCAATGATTCCATTTCATTTATATAAAACATTCCCGTTTATGGAATAAATATAATCTAAACCATGTTACAAAATTCATGAATAAATCTATTTAAAAATCACTATTTTATTATTATGATGATATGAAATTAATTCAAATAACCAATTATCCATATTTCCCATATATTCCAAACCATCATAGTGAAGGGTTTCCAAAGATTGCTAAACAAATAAATCCAAAAACATTCAATACATTATATTCAATTTTATTGAATTATCATCAATTCTAATAAGTGTATTCAATGGAGAAGTCACATACATCGATGGTTTTAATGAGACTTGACACAGACAAAGAACGCTTAAGAAAACATGGTTGATTCTTTAAATAGACACCTTAGATCACTTCTCCATAATAGAACAACACAAAATCTCATCTTATTGGGAATAAAACCTCATATATCTACCCATGATAGGTGTAGATCAGAGAAACCATGAAAATATGAGAATTAAATCTATATAGAACTAAGAAATCAGTCCAGAACAATGTATAACGATCACATTACTCAAGAATATGGGTCTAAAACACTAAGAGAATCCGTCGAATTGACTCCAAAATCATTTGGATGTGTTCTTCTACCATCAAGGAAGAGAAACCCCCAAGTTATGGATTCATATGAGGCAAATGAGATACACATAAGAAAAAATATGTGAGATCTACTTTTTTAGGATCTCTTTTAAAATATGCACATTGTTACATCATACGGTTAAAAAAATCATGCTCTAACCATGTATTAGATACAACCTAGGTAGACCCTCGTAAGACATCCCCACATGTTATCCCTAACTATAAACACACCATTTCAACGTTCTTGTCCATAAATATGCTCTTGCACACAATTTCTATTAGGATTTCCGGATGGTTTGGATGAACTATGCCTAGCTTGTGTGCCTCTTCTATTTTCCCCAAAACATAGTAAAAGATCTCCAATCTCTCACAAAATTCCAACTAATACATAATAGCCATAAGAACACATAGAAAGGATTACGTACCAAAAACTGGGGGTTCTAAATTCTCCCTAACATCTCCAATTCCATCCTTAGAATGTAGAAAACAATAACTAATCTGAATGGGTTCTGTCCATTACTATTTCATTTCCTTCTCATGTTCCCAATTTTCATCCAGAATATGACCATGGAACCATAAAACCCACACTTGACAGATGTTTTTCAACGTAGAATTTCTTTTGCCTATCCACAATCTGTAACTAGATATATTTAAATGAAAAATCTGACTTTAGGTCAACATGATCCCATCAAATTACATGGACTGAATAATGATGATAATTTTTCAACTACAATATATGGAATACATTAAGCATCGAACTGAATGTTGGTGTTAATTCCAACCAATAAGATGACTCTAGGACCTGTTCCAGTATCTTTAAAAGGGCCAATTTATCTACTAGATATCTTTCTATGCTTCCCCATCTGATGATATCCAAGCCATGGAGATATACTCAAAAGACATGGTCCCCCATAGTGAATGAAAATGATCTATGACAGTGATTTTCATATGATTTTTGATGATTTTGAACCATCTCCATCAACGTTTTATTCAATTTGATCTTCTCCATTGTTTCGTGGAAAATTCTCAACCCATCTAGTGATGTATCACCCATTTCATCCCAACATATTAGATTATGAAAAGGATTCCCAAACAATGCTTCAAATGGATCCATATGTATCGAGGCATGGTAGTTGTTGTTGTATGAGAACTCCACTAAGGGTATATTCTACTCCCATGAGACACTGAAATCCAATACAGAAGCCTATTTTTTGAATTCCAATGTATGTATCATTAGTTCATAATTCCCATCTATTTTATGATAATTTGACATTATAATATTAAACTGAGTGCCAAAGGATTTTTGTATGGATTTCCCGATAAAACATGTGATACTCGGATCTCTGTCAATGTTGATAGTAACTGGTATGCAATGATTCTTTACCACATCTTGGATGTATATTTTGGATAGATCTACCATCACATGTTCTTCAAATTTTTTAATGAAATTGTCCTACTTGGTATACTGATCTATTATTACACAAATGGCATCGTGATTTTGAACCCTTCATGGGATACCTATATCAAAATCCATCACTATTTGCTCCCATTTCCACACATGGAATGGTAAAGACAGTAACATACTTGTTGGTATATAATTGTTTTCTTTAACTTTATAACAATAAAATCCCTATGAAAAGATCTAATCCCCCTTCATTTTGAATCCTCTCTACAAAAATTGTGCTTTCAATGCCTTATACATCTTTTATGTTCTGGTATGTACATCATCTCTCGATTGTTGGTATGAAATATAGAGTACTTCTTGAATTAAAAAATGTAAAAGCATAAAATCTATAAAAAAAATTGAAAACACATCAAATTTATAAACCTCAATGATGTCCAAACCATTTAGTTTCGAACTCATAACCACAAATTTTGTATTAGATGTTTCTACCTCTATGACAATATTTACAAAATATGTAACTAACATAGTTTAAATGAAGACTGAAACATTGCCTCAATATTCAAATTCCTCATGCATGTCATCTAGGTCCGACATCAATTTCCATTCATATAATGCTTATTTTTTCAAATTAGAATATGAAATTCTGCACAATGGATCTTCCAATGGATTCCCTTTTCTCGGTGTATAAATCAGGTGAAATTCAACTATATAAAGATACTCCATCCATATCCTTTACCACATATTCAAATATAACTAAGAGAAAATGTGTTTTATTCTTTTATGATTTGTAAACACAATGAATTTATCACCAATGTGATAATGTATCCATGATTTCAAAGTATGGATGAATGCAGGTAACTCAAAATCATGTGTTGGGATATTATTTGCATGAATCCTCAACATGCTTGAATGATAAGCAATGAAATTGTCTCCATGAATGATAGAACATCCCATTACTAATACTGAAGCATCGCATTACACCACATTCCCCTGTCTGATTTTTGAAAAATCAATATAGGTGATTATGTTAGACAAACATTCATTTATTGGAAGGGCTTATTGTATTCCTCAGTCCATTAAAGAATCCAATCATGAAAATTCACCCACAAATCATCAGTAGTAGCTAGAAACACCATGAAAACATCGTATCTCAATGAGATTATGCCACAGATTCTATGACATAATAGCTTCTATCATTTTAGGATCAATATAAAACCCTTTCTTAGAAATGACAAGGGAACGAAAATTCACTTCCTGTATCCTAAAATAACACTTTGATTATTTTCCAAAAAATTATTATCTCACAAAATTTGTTACATTAAGGCAAGGTGTTCCTTGTGGTCATACCATGTCTTTGAATAAAATATGATTTCATCCAAAAACACCAAAATAATAGGATCCATATATCACTGAAATAAATCATCCATTTAATCAATAAAGATCGCTGAATCATTTTTCAGATATTAAGGCATCAATACATGTTCATAGTGTCCATATATGCTCATGAAGACTGTCTTTGGAGTAACATCCTTCGGAAATCGTAGTTAGTGATATCTTGATCACATTTCATTCATGGATAACCTCAGAGCTCCCCTTAACTGATCCAACATTTCATCAAATCATGGATGCGGGGACATATTATTTATCTTAACATGGTAATTCTTAAGATAAGAAACACACAGATGAAGAGTTCCTTCTTTATTCTTCAAGAACAAGACACGTGCTTCCCGAGATACATACTTGTCTAAATGAAATAATTACATTCTAGGTCCTCCTACATAACTATAAATTCCCAAAAATATGTTTTTATCATCATATTAGATGGAAGGGAAATAGGATTTTTTTCCCCAGAATGAGATCAATCGAAACCTCTAATAACATTATAGGTGTTAACCGTGAGATTTTATTAGTAAATACGTCTGGAAATTGATCCACAACTATTTGAAAACCTAAATTTTTTATATCTACCATGGATTCCAATGACAATTCCAGAAAATAGTAGTAGATCATTCCAACCGTTGGGGCCAACAAGCTTGATACACCATTCAATAAAACCCTCTATCCATTGCAGATATGCTTGATTACATCCTCAGTTGGGAAACTAAAAGTTATACTATTATAGTCAATGGGATACTTGAATTTTTTTAACCAATCCATACCTAGGATTACATCATATACATTCATGTTCATGGCTACGAAGTCCCATTTCTACTCATCTCCTATAAAATTTACAACACCTCCTTTATGCACCAAGGCTTGACATTCTCATTCCCCGAGAGGTCATTGAAGTCTTAAAATAGAAAGTATCATTTCCATCATTAAACATAGTAAATAAATATACCAAGAAGCAATGAATGTGTTCAATGAACCAGTAATGTAGAGAAATTGAAAATATGCAGAATTCAAAAGAATCGTACCGCTATTATTAGATTTTCCAGCTAGATCATTGACAATAATCTACTCAACTAAATACAATTGCTTCATCACTTCAATGTTATCCTTGTTTCCCTGATGAGAATTCCCTGGTAGAGCATTCATGGTATTTCTAGAATCAACATCCCTAGATCAGCTCTACTGATGAGACTGATTCTATTATCCTCACCATGTCAAGAGATTGGATGCTTGGTACACCTAAGAAGAGTCTCATGAACCTAACCATGAAGCACTATGACAATAGCACTGACGATTCCTCGTATTATTTTAGTTATTTCATGATCAATGTTGTGTTTTACACTAAAGATTTATTTGGTCAAATAAACCACATTGAAAATAGCCTTTATTTATCTTGGGCCATGGAGGAAGGTTTACTGATCCAGCCGTACGATTCTAATTTCTACTTCCACCTTGGAAATATGTGTCCCTTTTCCACTTTCTCCCAGTGTTTAAGTTCCTGCCATTCCCTATCTTTATCATCATACCTCTTCCCATAGGTCTTGAGATATAATATTAAGCCATAGTCACTCTATTCACAATTTTTGAATAATCAGAAATACATAGCACTGAAATCATTAATCGAATCTCTTCTCATAGTCCCGATTCGCTGATGTCTGCTTTGAAGGACGCACTTGCGGAAACTTCTATTGAATTTTCATTAAATTAATGAATTTAGACACATATTCCCTGATATAGAGATTATCTAACATCATGAATATGATGTATATCTTTATCCAGAAGTCCGAATGTATAATTATTGAATTTTTTATTAAACAATAACTCAAAATCCCCCCATATACGACCTTTATCCCCTTTACATGCCATACTTGTATAAGAACCGATAAGCAAGATTCTGAAGCATGTATGAGGCCATTTGGACATTGATCCTTGTCATTTTTCCAATGAATTAGAAGATGAGTTTCATCATGCTCATCCACACCTCTTCCTTTTAAGGTTTAGAATCACCCCTATGTATTAATAGATTCTGCATCATGAAAGGGATTATATGATCCACATGTGTTCTATCATTCTTCTAGTTCCTCATATCCACATCTTGAAAATCATGGAAAATACATTGAACAATCTCTAGCTTTTTTAGCGATTTAGGTGTAACCACATTCTTCGTAGCTTCTTTGGGGCGGTTTCAACGAGGCCTACCAGGGGCCATTTTACAATCCAACAACAATCTCTATCAATCTCACTCCCAAAAAATGGATGGATTATAATTTCAAATTCTATCACATAATCTATCACAACATTGATTTAAAAAAACAACATTTTTTCATGTTGAACCATTTACGAAAAAATTCAAATTCTATTTTGAAAATTAATCTATTTTCCAAATAACATAAGAATTTCCTTTTTCAAAATCATTCCTTTTTAAAAAATGTCATAATTTTTCCAAAACCAACACTTTTACACAACATGAATCATTATTCGAAATGATTTATGTTCCCAAACTGGGAATTCATTCCTCTATAATGCAATTCATTCTTTTCTCATTGGCTAATACCATGATAACGTGTTTTACAAATCCTATAAGTGTCTCTAAACACTTATGTACCCAACTTCCTAGTAAATTGTTTTTTAGTGTAAATAGGTCTGATACATAAATTTATGCTATATATTTAATTTCACAACAATTCAACTCCTTTTTATGATTTGAAACCATGTAATATGCAAGATGAAATTTCAACTCCAAGACCAAAAACACTGGTGACTACTTGTTGGTCAATGATAGAACAATCAAATACCATTTGTAATGACCCAAAAATTCCCATTGGCTTGAAAGAACCATAAGTCATTACAGCGCCATAAGAGACATACCCAAGATGAAAAATTATATAAATAAATGCCAAAGGGTTTCATATAAATTTGGGGACAAATTACCCTTTAATGTCTATAAAGAAAAATCAGAAAAACCATCCACAATTAGCTCACTATATGATACATGAAATAACTATGACATTTCAAATCATTCCCATTAAAACAACCTATCGATGATTGCTATAGTGGATAACTAACCAATATCAAAATAAACAATGTAAATACAATGAATAAACTCCAAAATGAAAACATGATTTTTTTCTCCATAAGATCTATGCTCCAACATCACCATGTAGTCCAATGTTTGATGACACGGTGTTAAATCAGTGTGATACTTTAAATTTTCCCAAGCCCCAAAAGGTAGAATCTATAAAAGATCCAAGAATCCAATGTAGGGGGGAGTATATAACTTAGTATATATTCCATTGAATACCCTTATTACACCACTCAGATGAACGATTAACATATTATATAAAAAAGTTTATATTAAAAAATTTCCATAACAATTTATTAACAAATATAACAGTTCATAAACAAATTATAAACAAGTAAAAACAAAATTAAATGAGAACCATTTTAATCATATTTTTTCTATAAAATAACTAATCATGGTATATAAAAAATTTATTATTATTTTGGTGTACCAATTACATATTTCAAAACACAGCCACACATGCAAGCTTCATTCGATAGTTCAATACTCAGGAGTGGTCTCTCATCGAAATAACTTGTCACCCAATGACACAACCCCCCGACCGAGGGTCACACACCTTGTACCCCAATGTGTTAATTTACTTATTAAGGGACTCATTAAACATGAACTCACACAACCCCATGTATTCCAAACCATTTAAAATCACAAAACAAACTATTACAAAAAACAATTTTTTTATTGAAAACCAAAGAAAATGCCAATTTCAAAACATCCATTTAATTTCATTAGAGAATATACATTTAATAAAATGATCTATTCGAAACCATGTTCCACAATTACAAAAAATAAAAATTTTAAAATCTCTATTTTATAATTATGAACACAAGCACATTATTCAGATAACCAATTTTCCAGATTTCCACAATTTGCCAAAAAATCACAAAGATGAATTTCCAAAGATTGATAGACAGCTAAATCACAACCAGTTAATCATATGATGTTCAATTTGAATGAATCCTCATTAGTTATACTGATTGGAGTCAAGAGACAAGTGACCTACCATGATGGTTTTGATGAGACTTAATACAAATGAAAAGCGCTTCAGAAAACTGGGTCGATTCTTCATGAATGTTCCTTAGATCTCTTCACCTAGAATGATATTGACGACATCTCAACTTATTTTTGAATACAAAGTCATAGAACTACCCATAACTTGTATATATATATGAACCCATGAATAGAGGTTATGTATAACTATATAGATCGAAGAAGCTAATCAATAACGATGAAGAAAGATAAGATACCTCAAGAACCGGGTTTCGAAACAACATCAGAATCCTTCAGATTGACTCCAAAACAATTGGGAGAAGTTATAATAACATAAGGGATGATAAATCACTAGTTATGGAATCTTATTGGGAAAACAAGTATATTAAGGTAAAAAACAAGAATGAAACACTTTTTTAGGATCTCATTTAAATAATGATCATGATTCTTTTGCACAGTTAGACAAAATATGTGCTAATCATGTGTCTGCTACTACCTAGATAGATCCATGCACTACCTCCACACAGTATTTCAAACCGTACACACACTGTGATGCAGCTCTCTTACTCAAATCGGCTCATTCACATTGTTTGTACTAGGATTCTAACATGGTTTAGATGAACCATGTGCAACCCGTGTGCCTCTACTTTTTCCCACAAAACATATTTAAAGATCACCAAACTATCCCAACATTCATCTTTGACATTATATTACTTAAAATAAACACTAAGGATTATGTACTAGAAACCAGGGGAACTATATAATCTATCATTAAATTTTTATGACATTACACGATCTTCATTATTATAAAATATTGAAATATTTTATTATTTGGAATAGAACATTCAAATGGTGTATAATGTAGTAAATGATGGGAAATTAGTAGATTTAATCTATAGGGATGGAGTGTAAATGTTTCAAAATGTGGAAATATCTTCCATCAATACCATATTTGACAAGGGAATAGTTAGATAAATAACAGAGCTCACATTTATCTATACAATCTGGTAATTTAATGATTTATAATGATTAATGATAATATTTCATATAATATGTTATGTGGTGGGAAATTTTGAACATTCTTTCGATATGATTTGTATCCCAATATGGGAAGGGTGAGTGAAAACCCCTTAGAGATTCATACATCCCCTTCCTACACAAATATGAATCAGGGAAAATGTTACCATGGAAATTATCATATTACTATTAAATACTCCATAGAATAATGATTCTATAGGGTTCATTATTGACCATCATTCTAACTATTCTTATTTCGTTTTAGTAAGAGATGATATACCAATTTAGATATTTTCATATATTTATATCTATAGAATGATAAGGAATATTTTGTAATATTAAACAATCATATCTAATTTTATCAATCAAATTACATTGATATTCTGAAAGATTCTACCAATCGATTTCTAAATTTAGATATATTTTTGAACATCATATTGGTGATCCTTTTTTATTTTTTTAATATTTGTTTTTTGCAAACTTATTAATATCAAAGAATAATTTTTTAAAAAAATTGTTGGGAAAGAAAGTAATTCTTGTTGAGTATGATAATTTGTTTATAATTTTGGAGTTAATAATTTTTTTAATGTTTCTGGAGGAAAATGGATGTATGTTAATAATGAATGACCGAAATTTTTTAAATAATCTCATATAAATATATTTTAATTTATATTTATCATATATCATGAAATATTTCACTATAGAAATAGAAATCTATTTAATGGAATGATTTACAACTTTTCCAGACACACATTATGGATAAAAATTTATTATCATCCTGACCATGATATAAAGAGATATGAAAATATGTTTTATGATTGTGTGGGAGATAAAAAAGAGATAAAATGATAACTTTTATATGGGGGAATCTTATTTAATTATTGCGCAATGTTATTAACTATGATGACTGACTAGAGGATGTTTTTTTTGTATAAGATCCTATAGTTTAAAGTGGTATAGTCTAATGAAGAGATGTTTTACATTATCTCATTGGACATGAAAATTAATGATCCCAAGACTAGATTTTATAGAATTAAAAGATCAAATGAACAAAAGTGGATGGAAATAAAATGGTAATAATTACATGGTAATGAACAAAAAATGTTATTAAGAGGCATATGAATCAATAAAAAAATCACATAACATGGTCAACTAGATAGAGAGTTTGAATAAGTAGTTTTGTTATGTGTTTTTTATTTTTTATAATTATAGAATAAAACACAAATGGTATATTTCCTCATGTGGTTATATGTACAAAAATGTAGTTTTATATTTTTTTAAAATATATTGTGGGAAATATTACAGAAATATTTATCAATACAATGATATTAGAATTTCTCGTGTTTCAAAATGGGAGAAGTATGTAATTAGACATTGATAGATGTATTTTATAAAAAAAATTATATTTTTAAAAAATGACTATATACATCACCAATATTTGATTTCAAATATAAAGAAGAGTATATTTATCACTTATATATAAATTTACAATGTTATAATTCTCATTTACCTAGGTTACATGGCAAATTATTTTTGAAGGATTAGAATGTATTAAGTTGTCTGTTGAAGGAATTCAATTTTATGATTATTTTTTAATGATTTACATCTGAAAAATGTGTATAATAATTAATTATTGTTAAGTTTTTATAAGGAGATACATTGTATGAACATCAAAATGGGAGTTCAATAGACATATTAATCTATGAAATGTTCCACAACATTGTATCAACCTCTTTTTTTATGAATGTTTGCTGATATTTTTTTATTGTTGGTTATATAGACAAAGTTAAGAAGGTTTTATATGTTAAATAATTTTTCATGTTCTGGATGGTTCAGAATGGTTATATGCACCGAATAAATTATTTAAAATTGATGAATATTCTAGAATAATAGTGATAAATTATGTGAATTGAAAATGGAAAAAAGATCCAAAATATATGTTTCATTGAGTTAGACTATGAAATTTCATTCCAACTATTTAAAACTCTAGGGTACTATATAAATGGTAAATAAAGTGTACATATTATTGTTAAATGAAAAAAAATCTTATGTTCTGAAGGATTTTTAACTAAATCAAGTTCCCCAAAAATGTTCTATTTCAATTTGAAGAAAATATTTTAATAAATATTTCTTCACATAGAATCACATAGGGTATTACTATGTATTTTTTGAAATATTATTAAAAAAGAGTGTCATTTGAATGGTTTTTCTGTGTTGAGTGAGGTACACCAATATTCTTAAATTAGAATGTGTTTTTGTTATAAATATTATTCAATATTTTTACTGAGGATTAGTATATGTCCATTAACCATATGTCTATAACACTGCACTATATGAAAAATCGTAATAGTGAATATCATGATGACTTTTGAGATGAAAATTTTGGACATTGATGTTACAAAGGATCATATGTTTTTATGCATCATATTTTAAATAAATATATGTAATCCAATGGGACATAGTACAATAATACAAATTCTAAGATATTTGTAGTCTAACAGGAGATGATTCAAAAATCATTTTGAATTAATCTTAAAAGATAATTTATATTTTCCAATGGATTTTTCATGTAAATGGTGTAGGATTCTATACTAAGGAAGACCATGTACACCATTTCTTCATTGTTTAATATCTTATATTTTCCATCATGTGATATAGTTTAAAATTATGATAATGAAAATAACCCAATCATGTAACATGTGATACATATAAAAATAAAAAAAATTAATATAACCACCACTTATTAAATACCCAATTTTAGTGGTTTAATGATCATTATGGTATTCATGTTATAGACTAGATAGTATTCCCATTTTTAATTCATATAATTATAAATTTCAAGGTAGTCAATAAAAGTAGTATTATAACATTTGGTGGGAAATATAATCATGTATAAGAAAATGGAATGGTACCCTTTCATCATTCGATTTAAAGTGAGGTTGTTGCTATTGGAATTTTTTTATTTATGTCTGTAAATTAAATTTATTTTTTATTACTATTTGAAAAAAGAATATGAATGTTAATGGAATTGATATACATTATTTGGATGATTATATTCAAGAAAAAATGTATATGGAATACATGGTTCATCAATCAAATGTTGAATTTTTTACAATATTGAAAGTGACATTGTAGTGAAAACCTAATTAATGGACAATGTGTTTCAGATATGGTGTGGAAATATCAATGTTACCAGACAGAGAGATTATAAGACTATTGATGAGTCCTTCAAAAAAGTTAATGATGTCATGTATGATATCATTGGTTTTAAAGATATCATATATCAATCAAATATTGCCATGAAACACATGGGAAACATTTGTGATGATTTTGAATCTAAAATAATAGATATAAAATAGAATGATGATTTATGAATTTTGGAATTACGTACTATTAATGTATCATATGTGATGAGGAATTATCCATTATTATAAAAAAAATATCATGGATGAAATGAATATACATATAATGATATCAGTATACAGATATTATTCATAAAATGATTTTATTTATTATTTATATGATAAATAAGATTATGATATGAATTATAAGATCATGTCACATATCTCCAAAAACTATCCAAGAGTTAGAGGACTGTATGATGTAAAACATCTACTCAATTATTTTTTGTGTATAGAAATTGGGAATACTATATCAATTTATCCATTAATAATGTTGGTGAATATGGAGATCACTCTGATGAGAAATCATCGTTTATGAATACTAATAAATTATCTATGGAA
Organism: Viscum album; assembly: GCA_963277665.1. Lineage (NCBI taxonomy): Eukaryota > Viridiplantae > Streptophyta > Magnoliopsida > Santalales > Viscaceae > Viscum > Viscum album. The sequence continues at coordinate 1,508,292,233 of OY728127.1, read as the reverse complement.
GATAATAAATATACTAGTGGTATAAAAAGGTTCACCGAAGAAAAAATTGTGAATTATGGGAAAAAAATTCAGAATGACACGACAAATAAATATACATCATAATGTGAAGCACTATAGATTATTGGAAATTTCATTTATAGTAATGAGACATATGATATCTAAAATAATGAAGATGAATATGATTTTGAGGGAATCTATTTACATTATCTTCTATGATTCCAACTTGTGAAATGTGTTGAGTAGAATACATAAAATACAAATGAAATAAGATAAATTAAACATAATTTTTAAATAAGAATTATATGAAAAAAATTACTTATATATTATTGTTTCTATATTATAGAGATTGTAAACCTCAATAAAACTATTTTTTAAAAATTTAAATGTATTGGAATATGTTAGTAATAAATCATCAATTAAGGAAGATTATGATTATGAAACATATTTAAAACATGTTCTGGATGAAATTAATTTAATAAAAATGATTTAATATTTCAATAAAATTTATATATTATAGATAAATATTTGGAAACCTTTGATAAATCTCAGACACGTAATCAATTGAAATCTAAACAAACTATGTGTAAAATTTTATCTGATTTTTCTATCAATACATGTGTTTGAAGAAATTTAGGAAATGATTCGTTTCAGAAATAATTAGTGAAATATTATAAATCTTCTATAATTGAGAAAAAATTGAAATAATGTTTCCTCATTCAGGGAGGAAATATTTAAAATATGTTATGAACCCCAAAAAATAGATAATTTTCTATGATCATTACAAGGATATAAGGGATAATTTAGGTTTAATTGAATATTATTCCAACAAGCATAAATTTTCTCATAGCTCAGCCACCATATAGTAAGAAAGTAGTATATTGTTTCAATAAAAATGAATAGAATATTACAAAAAAACAGTTTTTTGTATATATATTGAAATAAAAATTCAAAAAAGTTATAAAACATAAAATGCATAATTAGTTTGGATGACAGGAATATGATTTTAATGATTTGACATATTGGGTATCTTTTCTGAAGAATGTATGACTACTCTTGGTGGAAAATATAATTATTTGGGTAATGATTATTATTTGAAAATATGTAATTTGATGAAATATTCTTTTTCTGAGACATCTCTTAAGGAATTAATAAGATGAAACCATTGATTATAGATTTGGTCTCTTACCGACACATCAAATACAATTGGAAAATTAAGGATGTTGTTGAAAACCATGATTGGGGATCGATTCCTTCCAAAAATTATGTTACAATAAAAATAATAGTAATTAGAATAAATTGGACTAATAATTTGAAATATTAATATATGGATATGTTATACGTTGAAGGGTTTAAGAAAATCTTACATTGTATGAGAAAAAATTGTGGTTATTGAAAAGAATTTTTTTATGAAAATATTCTTGTATCAAAAGATGTCTAAATGATATTAATGTTTTTACCATGGGATTAGAAACCCAAAAAAAATTTCATCCAAATTAGAAAACATGGTAATATATGTTATTTTTGTGTTTATGATGTAATGAAATTTTGAAAAAATTGACGCTATAACCTTGGGAAAAAATAAAAGAACAAACACTTTAAGTTGATATTATAGGGAATGCTATAACATTAAAAGGAATGAAAAAGGATTTTGGGTAACATATCATAAATAAAAAATGATTTTGAAAGGTAATATGTGTGTTGAAATCAATCATACCAAATCTCTAGGCCCGATTCACTCAAATCCTTATGGGATGATGAGACCTTAATTAATTATTAGATATTTAAAAATTACCATTTTTTGTTGATTTCACTCATATGTCAAGAATTTTTTTTCTGTATAGAAGTTAGTGGAACAATAAATTTTATGAATTTTTTTAAGGGATGTTGAGGGATAAATTGTTGTTTTCATATAGAACATGAGAACTTATAATCAAAAAAATAATAAATTAAAGGATATCAAATCATATATAATGAACAATGTGGTCTTCCATCATTGTAGTTCTCCATACACACCTTAATGAAATAGTGTAGCATAGTGGAAGGACAAAATCATGATGAAAATTAAAAAAAACTCTAGTCAAAATATAATACACAGTATATGATTCGCTAGAGGGAAGATATTTTTACTATGGTATATATACAAAACAAATGTCAGTTAAGTCTAGGATCCAACATGTATTAAAGAAAAAAGATTTGTCACCAAAATTAATATATGATGTATATATCAGTGTTTTTGGAAGTCCATAATGATAATGGAAAAATGATCTACATATTTGATAATTTGATGAAAATTATGGGGATGCAATTTTAAATGGATATTAACCCCAACAGAAGTAGTTATAAAAGTCTGAACAGACTTTTAGAAATTTTTTTGTGATTTCAATGATGTTTATTTATTGAATATAAAATTTAAAACAAAAAATATTGAATATGTTTTGGAATATATGTTAATTTATTCTAATTAGGTTTATAATAATAGAGATGTTTGTGAGTCAAAAAAAAATTCATAAGATTCAATCCTGTATGGTTGTGATTATAGTGATGTTGGAGTCAAATATCAAAAAACATTATTCTATCAATCCATGTTGAATAAAATAATATTATCCGATATAAAAAAATATGGTTTAGAATAGAAATAAGATGAGATATGAATACCAAACATCCCATATTTATCAGTTTATGCTAGAAAAATTATTTTCAGTAGCTAAACATAATGAATTGGCAGATTCAATGAATGATTTGTTGGAAGTTATGTAGAAAATGAACCAAGGTAATTTGTTCCATGATCATAAGGGAATAATATTATTGATGAAAAATGGGTTTTCATAAATATTTTAAATGAATAGGGGGTTTATGAATAAATATAAAATTATTTGATTATAAAAGAAAATTCTTAGGTGGAAGGTGCAGATTTTGAAGAATCATTTCTACCCCATGTGAGACTATCTTCTGTCATATTGTTCTAAGAAATGGAAGCACATCGATTGTAAAATGATAATCACATTGATGTAATATCAACCTTATTAAATAGGTATATTAAGGAATAATAATATATTTATAAACCTTTTGGGTTATTACATGTGAAATATAAATAAATATCTATATTGTAGAAATCATTATATGGATTGAAACAAGTTCAATGAATGTAGAAATAACGATATGAAAGTCAGTTGAAAAATATTAATTTTTATAAATTAAATTATTATAGAAACATATACAAAAATGAGATTAATTTAGTTACCATGATTGATATTATTTGTATTTATAATATATTTTTCTAGGGGATAGGGAAAATTTTTATAATGTGGCTTCTGAAGAAATGAAGAAACCATTATATTTCTTATAGGTGTAGGATTTATATTATACATGGTTTTACAATTAAAAAAATGAGAGGTAAATTTTAATTTCCCATGAAAATAATACCAGGGTAATGTTTCAATATTTTGGTATGAATAATTCAAAAAAATTATATATTAGAATTTTATTTGGCATAAAACTAATTTGAGAAGAAGCTGGAAAAGGAAAAAAATCAAAAACACATAAGGGAGATGATGTGGAGTTTGGTAAATCATACAGCTTCAAGGGTCAATAGTGGTTATTATATTACATTATTTTCGAGATATTTGTGTGATCCAAAGTAATCACATATTTTTAGATGAATAGAGAAATATGAGATATGATAGAGGAATAACTTACAAGGGGATATTATATATAATAATTGATTATATATAATCTTCCATTGATACAATAATACTCTTTATGAATGTTATTTTAATTATCATAAATAAACTTCGTGAAGATTATTTTTCGTAGATTCATGTAGTATGACATATCATTTAAAGGAATAGAGTTTAGTGACCTTGACTATAGTGGATGTAGAATATGTTTCTTCAACACATATTTGTAAAGAAATTATTTGGACGAAAAGAAAAATAGATTATTGGAAGGTAAAAGTTTCTACACCATTGATGATTATTTTATAAAATCAATGTTCCATTATCATTTAGATATAAATTTTTGATCATTTCTTTCCATAAATCATCAATATAAGAGATCGTATATATTTTAGTATATTATCACAACATAAGAAAAAAATATCATGTCCCCAATGAAATGAATCACTTAGAGAAGATTAATTTTCATGAATTGTGGTTCTTGAACCTCCTCCTAGAGATATGATATATTTTATTATATTTTTCTACTAATTTAATCAGAAAAAAAAATGATAATGAAAATTTTCAGAAAAATAAATGTGGATTATATTGAAAATTTTTATTTCTATCAAAAAAATATTGGAGTGTATTGAAATATAATACATTTTAAATATGTTTTCATAAAATATGTGATAAAATAATTGATGGATATTCAATAAATATCATTTTTATGAACGGTGGTTGAAATTTAATTTATTATATTTTTTGGAGGAAATTATATGTTTGTGGAATTTTTTATTATGAAACTAAATTACTAATTTCCAGTGAATCTACTAATTGAAATTATTCCCACATGATGTATAAGTTCATGGTAGTATATGATGTTTTTACAATGTAATGATATAAAAAATTTATTGAGAGAATTTCAGGAAATAATGTTATTATTTGACAAAAAAATCATAAAGATACATAAGAATAAGATAGCATATGGTCCATATTATAAAATATGAAAAGGTTCTAAGATCCTGAAGGGTATAATGATATAACAATATCAACATAGGAGATCAACTGGGAGAACTAAAGGGGTAATGCTTTCGTGTGCATGTCTAGTATTTCAAGTTGTTGAGTTTGTCAAAGAGATGTTCTACCTTATGTTACAAAGGAAACAAATTAAAAATCAAACTATACCCATTTATCGATATACAATGTCAAAATACCATATGTGTATAACAAATTATTGGTTTTATTTAATGGGGTATAAATGATAAATTTTGTTTCTAGGTATAGAAAATTTGTCACATATCACCATTCATAGTCTAGCATAGATGTAGTTTCAATATATTTGTAATTTATATTTTTTTATATTTTTATGATAAATAATATGAAACACAACAGAAGGAGTTTTAAAATCATTGAATAGTCATAAAAATGAATTTTATTTTTTGGGCACATATGGGGGAAAATATTACATGAAATTGTAGATATGAATAGTGAAAAAAGAAAATGGTGTTGTCAAAAACAAATAGACCAATACATCACATATAGAAAGTTTCATTTTAGATAATTCATTAGATGAATCTAAAATTCATTCAACCAACTTCATTATGTCATGTGAAATAGTTAAAATCATATGTGGTTCTTGGACACACCGAATGTATGAATTTTCAATTCCGAAATAGTTCTGTTAGAGATGGATTGAAGATTGAAAGACTAGATGTTTGGAAATTAAATATTAATTAAAGACCATCATATGAAAATATATATGGAATTTCAGTAATAATTGTTTTCAAAAAGAAATATATCTATTGGAATTTATTTAAGTATATCCATTAGTTGAACATTTGAATGATGATCATTCAACATTGGATATTTGGAAATATTACATAATATTTTAAATTTATTATTTATTATGATATTGTGATGTTATTGTCATTTTCGTTCATTTCTATGCAAAATCAATAATGCATTATGTGTTTTGTAATGTTTGAATTTTACGGAATCTTGAGAATTCTTGGAAATTCATGAAAATTTATATATTATTCATGAATATTTATGATGTATTGAGAAGTATCAAATTATTTAAAAATAAAGGTGAGATCCAAAAATCATGTTTTATTGAGTGGTAATGTGAAAAGTGACTTCCATATTTTCTACTTATGGTTCCCCAATATAATGGGTGGACATTACAATGTAAATTATCATGACCCGTCCATAGGGCCTGTGTCGTGACTACCTGAAGCCTGCCTTCCATAGGCCAGGGGCTGCTGACTAGCACCAAAGGCCTAAATCCCGATTAAAAGGTAAGGCATTGCCTTTATAAAAGTATAAAAACACAATAGAGTACACACCAGAAGTAAGAACTAAGTAATACTAAATACAAAATTGCTGAAAGGAAAGCGGCCGGAAATAAAATCCCAACAGTAAGGTACAGCTACACGGAAATCATGTAAAACTGAAAAAGGGACAACAGCTAAAAAGTGCATGTCCTGTAATGTCCGCCGAGTATCCTACCTGAAGGGTAGGTATAGATATCCACCTCAGCACTCCACGTCTATCTGTCTGCTACATGTACTGTCTCGCCATGTGGTCCACCTCTGGGTACCGTCTGGTCCTGGCTCGCTCTCGGCCTTCGTCAACACTGTTTGTCGGCTGCATCCAATACAACGATGTGCGGGCATAGACCGTGCAGTGGGGAGTATAACGATACTCAGTAGGGACCCCGAGACCCGTGAGGTCTCACAATATCAACTAAGAATAAGCAAAAGGAGAAATATACAGCAAAAATTATCAAACAACCATACTTAGGTATATTCCCATACATATACCTAAGTTATCAATATCAGTTCAACTCAAACTCTCGAGCCCAAGCACAATCAATTCAACACAGGAAATAAAGTCAAACACATCGATGATAACGACTCTAAGTCAAGACTCATCTCACACGGGTATACATATTTCATATAGCTATAAAGTTGATTAGATGTAGTCACTCATTCATCTATGTTTTCGAACCCACATAGGATACAAGACCAGCTATGTTGTCGGACGCACAGAGGATACAAGACCAGTAACTCTGTTGGACCCACTCAGGATACAAGTACAGAGGTCAAACTGCCGGTCCCACGTAGGATACAAGAACAATAGTCATCACTATCGATCCCACATAAGATCCCAATATGGAATTCATCATCGTCGAACCCACGAAGGATTCCATTACGGTTGACGTCGTCGTCGAACCCACTGATAATCCTATTATGATAGTCTTCATCGTTGAACCCACGGAGGATCCTAGTAAAAAATTCCTCGTCGCCGAACCCACGGAGGATCCTAGTATGGAAGTCATTGTCGTCAAACCCACAGAGGGTTATAGTACGGAAGTCATCACAGTCGCAGCCATCTCTAGGGTTCTCGCACACAGCAAGCTCGAATCCGGGAGGGTCTGCTCCTCGTGCAAAGTGGTCGATACCTCAACTATCATTATGTCCTGAGATTATGTATCCCAAAGTTTCATCTCATCATAAAGAACCCAACACGATAGACGGCACGTCAATTAGATGCCCAGTTTGAGAGTTATTAGCTTTTCCGTTCCAGGGGCACGGTTGGATTTCGGGTACAATCCAACCTAACAATACTCCAATATCATGTGAATCCTATGTGGAGTATGCCAAAAAGACTGAATCGTCAAATTTAATCCAAATTAGTTGACGTCATGTCCGTCAGACGTCTGGTCCTTAAGTTATAAGTGTTTCCGCTCTGAGGGCTAGGTTGGTTTTGAGTTCGAAACGACCAAGCCATGCACAAACTTTGCCAAACCCTTGACTTTAATATACCGAAATGACAATCTCGATCAAATGAATCACACGCAACTAACGGTGCATCTATCGGAGTTATATCTCTCATGTTATAGGAGAAATACTAAAATGGGTCTGAAGAGGGGGGATTGGGTTTGTTCCGATCCGAACCGACCCAGCCCTCCCTGGGTCGGCCCGAACTGGTTCGACCCATCCTGGGTCCTAGTCCGGTTGATTAGGGTGTGGCCTGGCTCGGTGGCTGCGGCGCAGCCTGGCCCGTGGATGTCCGCGGATCGACCAGTTGGTCGAGTGAAACGGGGGGTGTAGCCCCCGGTTTTCTGAAACGGTAGCGCCGAGCGGCACCGCCCCTCCTGCCCGACCGTCTGAAGCTGGCCGGTCTCCTCCGATGTTAGCGGCCCTCATGGGAGGTCCCCTGTTTCCCCAGTGCAGTTCCAGGAGGGCTACACGGGGTCTTCATAGCCTGGTCGTCCACCTGCTGACCGGTTCATCTTCAGTCGAGCGGCACGCCGTTGCGGGCCGTGGTCTCCCTTCCGCGTGGCACCCGGTTCTGCGGTCCTCTTCGGGCTGGCGTGCGGAAGCCGTTTCTACCGACACCTTCTTGTCGTCACCACCCCCGATCGTCGCCAACTCCGGTCACCACCACCTCTTCATACACAGTCTCCATCGCGAATTAAAACATGAAATAGTGGAGGGTCCCCAGGCCATGTTCGTCGGCCTGCACCCTCCACGTTATGCGGTAAAAAATGGCCATAGATGATCAATAGAAATCAACAAGAAAAAAGGTATAATTTATTCAGTTAATGTTATAAAAACCCCCAAACTCTTATATGACATCGCACGTCGACGAGCCGAGGAAGATGAGCGTCGCGGTGGTTGGGCATCGCGGAAGACGACGTCACGAAGAATAGTGCCATCCCGTCATCGTTGGAGGAAGAGTCATTGTCGTGACGTAGGATGAGAATCCGAAGACAATGTAGATTCCTTGATGTCATGGTTCATCCGAGGAGGAAGTGTTTTTTCAAAAAATCCTTCATCTTCTTTGTTGAAGAATGGTGTTCTTCGTCGAGAGAAGAAAAATATTCTTCTACTACTGCAGAGCTTTCCCAATGTTCTCCCAACACAACGAGTGCCCAAAAAAAATATCTAAGGCAATTATTTTATTCACCCACGAATTTAAAAATTCAAACACTTTAATTAATTAACATTAGAGTAAAATTAATTAACTAAAATGTGTTGGAAAATTTAATGGGAGTGGGAAGGAGATGGAAAGTCACAATTAAAGAGGGGAATTGTCAAACATAAATAAAGGGGAGTTAGTGGGGAGTTGAAGGGTTAGGGATAGTGTGGGAACCACCTCAAAAATATCCTCTCATGGGTGGTTATGTGGGGTGATGTCCCCACCCCAACTTCCCTTTGGTGGAAATAAACACCTCTTAAATAAAATTGTACAATATAACAATTTTATTTATTTTGCTACAAAATCCCAATAATTAACTTCTCCTCCCGTACAAACGCAACTACGGTACAGGTCCCCTTAAGTGAATACCAGCGCTGCGAGTTCATCAGTGTCCTCAGATTTCAATTCCGAGCACTGGTTTATAAGATAGAAAATCATGCACATACGGTTAATGAACGTACCTGAACAAAGCATCAGAAATTGATTCCGGGCACACCGGGCCTTGGAATCAGGCGCCGTCAGAAACTAAAGACTCATAAAATTTCAAAGAATTTTATAAAAAAATTTCCTTGAAATTTAAGGGTCTTTATATTACTCCAACCTTAGGGATTTATATCCCCATAAAGCCTCAACACACACTAGGAAAAAAGAAGAGGGTACTAAGCACGCATCTGAGCCTCCCTCTCCCATGTTCTCTCCTGGAGGTTCATGTGCTTCCAGCGAATGAGCACCAGAGAAATCGACCATCCACATAGGACCTGCTCCTGTCGATCCTAGATCTCCACCAGAACCTCCATGAATGTCACCCCGTCATCAATGTCCAGCTCCCTATGGTCGATGATGTGGGATGGATCATGCATGTATCTCCCTAACTACGATAGGTGGAAGACGTCATGAACCTGGTGCAACTAAGGTTGAAGGGTCAGGTGGTAATCCACCTCACCTACTCTGCTGAGGACCTGAAATGGTCCGATGAATCATGGAGATAACTTTTGACACCAACAAAATATTTATAGACCTTGTCAAGGTGAGACCCATAAGAATATGTGTTCTCCATCCTCAAACTCCAATGGTCTCTGTCTCCTATCAGCATAGGACTTCTGTCTGCTTTATGTAGTCCTCATCTGCTCCTTGATGATCTCCACCTTCTCCATCGTTGCCTGAACCATCTCTGGTCCAACAAGTGTGGACTCCCTTGGGTCAGTCCATCACAGAGGTGATCTGCAGGGTCGGTCATACAGTGCCTCGTAAGGTGCCATCACGATGGTGGAGTGGTAGCTGTTGTTGTATGAAAACTCCACCAAGGGCAAGTGATCCTCCCAACTATGACCAAAGTCGAGGACACATGCATTGATCATTCCCTTAAGAGTCTGAATGGTCCTCTCAGTCTTAAAATCCTTCTGAGGATGGAAGGTAGTGCTCAAATGAAGTTGTGTGCCAAAAGCCTCATATAACCACTTCCATAGCAGGGAAGTGAAACGAGCGTCTCGATCGAAGAAGAAAGTCGATGGTACACCGTGAAGCTATATGATCTCCTGAATGTAGAGGCATCCCAAGCTCTCTATTGAGCCCTGCTCTCTGATCGGTAAGAAGTGTGTCGACATGGTGAGTTGGTCTACGATCTCCTAGATAGGGCCATGTCCTATGGATGTACGTGGAATCCCCATCATGAAATCCATGGATATCATGTCCCACTTCCACTTTGGGACCTCTAAGGGTTGTACCAAGCCTACTGGTACCTGGGTCTCCTCCTTCACTTGCTGACATGTGAGGCATCGTGAATTGAACACTGCTACTGCGTTCTTTATACCCAGCCACCAGTGCTTTCGTCTAAGGTCTGATACATCTTCGCCACTCTTGGACGTACCGCTAGAGGGAATGTGTGGAACTCCCTCAACACCTCTTCATGTAGCCTCATGATGGCAGTAGTAGTCAACCTCTGCCTCAGCTCCTGAAAGCTCTGCCGGCATCTCTCTGACCACACGAAGGGCTGCCCCTTCTTCGTCAACACTGAAAGCAGTGTGGAATCTCTAGAGAAGTCTAGCACAAAGGTAAGTCTGGACGACTCTTGAGTGATCTACTGTACCCAAAAATTCATGATTCCATCTTGTGCTGCCTAGGGTTTCCTTTTCAACAACCATGGAAAACTCATCCCAATGTTGTTGTTAAACCACAACATTTTTTCCTAATATAGTCAATCTGTGTATTAACTGTTGTTTCCCGGTCCATACCAAAACTAACGGCGTAAGGCCTCGATGCTACCACTAATATTTTCCAACCTAAAATATCACATCAAGGGTCAGACCAAACTGTCGGCGTATTTGTGATTATCGAGTCTCCTCCCAATGGTATCTCTAGATGTGAGGATCAATTCAACGACTTAACCGGAAACATTAGTTCTGGGACAAGATTAGTGGAATGAAGGAAATATTGGTACCTATTTCTATTCATATGGAAGCTATTAGTAGACATATACTATACCTAGAATCATTCCTAGAGCCCTTGGGTCACACTCCATGACCACATGCAGTTATTCTCTTTCTATGCCCTCCAGCTCCCCGAGCCTAGCGAGGACTAAAAAGGCGGGTGGTTGCAACATGTCAAAATGTTCACTACCTCATGATGATCTCCAATCTCCGATTCCACATCTGCTTCCCTACAAATTCATCTATCCTTAACACTTCCTATTAAAAACATTTTACACACTCAAGTCTCTGAGAATTGCGCTAGTTCACAGTTTCCCACTGCTAACATTCCATTGATGTATCCGCTCAGCCAAAGAACATTCAATCAAAATTGTTCTCTCTATCACCCTAAAATAAGTAGGAATTCATTGAGTAAAAATGTACTCACTAAGATGTTCTTAAACACAACTCGCTCAGAGGGTCGAGCTCTAAGCACTGTTCACATCGTATTCGTCGAGTACCAGGAATGGTCGGTACGCCTCGATGAATTCCAAAATACTGACACGTCGTCCTTCCAAAGGTGTATAATCTCTAGAAAACACTCAGCCACCTCCTCAATAAATTCCTCAGCAGCCTGTGGGTCGGGCTCCCCTCGAAACATGAGGGATATCTAGTGCTGAAACACATGTATGGAACTATTCCTACAAGTTTCCTCTATCGGTTCCACTGGTAGTGTCTGCTATCTAACAGGTAGTGATATAGTTGGAACTCTGCCCAAAGATACCATCTCAGAAAATGGTCCATGTTCCAAAACATCAAAATTATGCGGACCATCTTCATGGTCACTCGCTAAAAAATATTAGTATCTTAGAGAAAAATCTGCTCTACTAGTGTCTCAACTAGGTCGAAAACTCGAGTAATCGCCTCAATCCAGTCCTCTGCTTCCTGGGAATCTATCTCGCCTTGAAACCTTGGAGGCCAATGCCACTAGAACTTGTGCAACGCGCTCAGTCAACATGCATCGTCCGCCAGTACAGCTAGTGGAATTTACTTCCCAATGGGTAATGGTGTTGTTGTTACACCACCTAATGGTGCCAACATAGTAAAAGGGCCCTGCACCGGAGCCTCATCACTCGGTGGGCTGTTATCATGTACTCTCTCTTGGGAACCCTAGCTGGCTATCTTCACAGTGGAATCCTTATAAAGAACAAGTGCGCCATAGTCAATAAGATATACCTAGTGAGCTGGCTCAAAGAGAGCACAGAGGAAACTCCTGAAACACACACACAATCAGTGTTTCCGTGCACTATGTCTGAAATCAGAGGTGAGGGTCCTGGTGTATGAATACATCGGCCAACTCACCAACACTGGACTCCCTGGACTAAAAAACACACTCAATACTCTTAACACAATTGCTTCACTGAAATAATGATCAGAGTTCTGAGTTCTGTGGTAAAACCTACTTATGATACCAATTTGTCACGACCCATCCTCGGGGCCCGTACCGTGAGTACCCCAAGCCCGCCTTCCATAGGCCAGGGTGTAGCGACTATCACCAAAGGCGTAAATCTCAATAAAATGGGAATGAATTGAGTTTATAAAAGTCAACAAACACAATTGAGTACGCAATAGATGTAAGAACTAAGTAATACTGAATACAAAAGTAAGTGCTGAAAGAAAAGGGTTCAGAAATACAAGCCCAACAGTAAGGTATAGGTACAACGGAAAGCATGTACAACTGAAAAAGGGAAAACAGCTAAAAAGTGAAGCTCCTAGAACGTCCGCTGAGTATCTTACCTGAAGGGTAGGTAGATATGTCCACCTCAGCACTCCGCGTCTATCAGTCTGCTCTATGTACCGTCTCACCATGTGGTCCACCTTTGGGTACCATCTGGTCCTGGCTCGCTCCCAGCCTCGGTCAACATTGTCTGTCATCTGCGTCCAACACAACTAAGTGCGGGCATAGCCTATGCAGGGGTGAGTATAACGATACTCAGTAGGGACCCCGAGACCCGTGATGTCTCACAATATCAACTAAGGATAAGAAAAAGGGGAATGATACAATACAAGGTATCACCCAACCCTACTTAGGTATATGCACATACATATACCTATGTTATCAATCTTAGTTCGGCTCAAACTCTCGAGCCCAAGCACAATCCAGTCCACAAAGGATGTAAATTCAAAAAAAATGATGATAATGATTGAAAGTCAAGACTCTGTTCACATAGGTATACATACTTCATATAGATATAGAGATGATCTGATGTATTCACTTATTCATCTAAGCTGTCAAACCCACAAAGGATACAAGACCAGCTAAGCTGTTGGACCCACGGAAGATACAAGACCAGCTACTCTGTCGGACCCATTCAGGATACAATTACAGAGGTCAAACTGCCGGACCAACATATGATACAAGAACAGTATTCATCTTTGTCAGACTCACGAAGGATCCCATTATAGAAGTCATCGTCGTCGAACCCACAGAGGATTCCAGTACGGTAGACGTCATCGTCGAACCCAAAGAGGATCCTAGTATGGTAGTTGTCATCATCGAACCCAAAGAGGATCCCATTAAGTATGTCTTCGCCATCGAACCCATGGAGGATCCTATTGTGGAAGTCATCATCGTCGAACCCACAAAGGATCCTAGTATGGAAGTCATCGCAGTTGCAGCCAGATTTAGTGTTCCCACATACAGCATGCTCAAATCTGGGATGGTCTGCTCCTCAAGCAAAGGGGTTGATACATCAACTATCATGAAGTCCTGAGTTGATGTCTCCCAAAGTTCCATCTCATCATAAGGAACCCAACGTGATAGACGGTGCGTCAATCGGATTCCCGGTCTGAGAGTTGTTAACATTTCCGTTCAAGGGGCCCTGTTGGATTTCATGTAAAATCCATCCCGACCATAATCCAATCTCATCCTAATCCCATGTGGAGTATTCCAAAAGTAGATACTTGTCAAAATTAAACCAATTTAGTCGACGTCATGTCAATCAGATGTCAGTTCCTTAAGTTATAAGTGTTTTTGCTCCGAGGGCCCGGTTGGTCTCCAGTTCGAACCAACCCGGTCATACCCAATATTCTCCTAAAACATGACTGTAATATACTAAATCGACCATCCTGATCCAAAGAATCTGACGAAACTGACGGTGTGTCGATCGGAGGTACGTAGCTCATGTTATGGTAGAAAGACTAAAATGGGTCCGAAGAGGGGGGTTTGTGTTCGGTCTTATAAAGACCTAGAAATTTCAAGGAAATTTTTTTCTTATTTTTCTTTGGGATTTTAAAAGAACAGAATTTCTGACAGTGCCTGATTCCGAGGCCCGGTGTGCCCGGAATCAATTTCTGAATATTAGCTCTGGTACGTTCAGTGAACGAATGAGCGGGTTTTCCTAACATTTGATCTGGTTCTCGGAATTGAAATTTAAGGGCATCGATGAAACCGCAACGCCGGTAATTTCTTAAGAACACATTTTCTAGGGTTGCGTTTGCTCGGGAGGAGATGTTAAAAATTGTGGAAAGTAAAAATAAAATTGAGATACAATTTTATTTCTTTTTAAGTGGTTATATCCTTTGAGTGGAAGTTGGGGAACTACCCATTAGAGGTTAAGAGGGTGGTGGGGATCGCACGAACTCCACCCCTTAAAATTATCTAACCCTCTATAACTCTTCCCCTTTAAACTCCCCCATTAAACTTGTAAACTCCCTTTTATTAAGTAACTCTTCCACTTCCTTTTTAATTTCCAACCTACCTATTAATTAACTAAACAACTCATGGATTAATTAATTATGTGAATTGGATTTGAATTTTATAATATTGAATTCATGGAATCGGTAAATAAAAGAAGGTGGAGCCTTGTTTTATTTTGGTTGGAATTGTTGTGTTAAGAGAAAGGGAGGAGAGAACATGTGTTTTGAATAACTTCTTCCTCTGAAGAAGAAAGCTTCGTCTCCTTTTTTGAAGAACATGAAGAACACCGAAGCTTCGACGAAGAACACCGTCTCATATTGCATCTTCACTCCACATCGATGGAAGCGAGACGTTGTATTCTTCCTCAGGCGAACACCGACGATGTGCCTTCTCCTCTTCTTCCTCCGCGTCAAGGGAGGAGACACCAATGCAGGGAATGTCACCATTGACAACGACTCACCCTCCGACGTCAACGGAATCGGCACCGATCTTCCACGATGTCCGATCATCGCAATGCTTGCCTCGTTCCGCAGCTCGACGACGAGTGATCTCTTTGCATGGTAGGGGATTTATATTTGATTTTCTCTTTAACATTTGAGAAAAGGATTACGAGCGCGGATCAAACTCTTCCCGGTTGATCCGAGGATCGCTTGTTCATGCGGGTTGGTTGCGGGGTGAATAATATGGTTTGGTATGAGATTGATATTCATTGAAAACCACTAACGTGGAGGGCATGGGCTAACGAACAAATCCAGGAGCCTCCGCAGATTTTTCTTGATGCACGGATTGGCGGTGATGATGAAACGAGGCCGAAAAGTCAACTTGAAGCCTCCATAGGGAAGGTCGGGTCTCGGGATGACCGTTAGTGAAGAGGGAAAGAAAAACGGACCACTGGAGCGCATCCAGTGGTCCGCAGAAGACCCTACCGGCGACGGCGTCCGGAGGCGGCGGTGCCTGGAGCGCCGCCAGAAGAGTCCGCCGCAGCTTTAGCTGCGGCGGTAGGCAGTGGTCCCGTGGCCACGCGGGACCAGGGGATATTGGGGGTCATAACCCCCGACGGTCAAGGGAGCATCCCCCATGTGGGGGGGGACATCAATCAGGGAGGCGTGCGCCTCCCCCCTGTCCGCCCAGCTCGGCACCGGCCGAGCGGGCCACGCGGGCACCGCGCCAGCGCCAGGCTGAGCCGGGCCATGCCCAGGCCGGGCCGGGCCGTGCCAGCTGGGCCGGGCCGTGCCAGCAGGGCCGGACCCAGACCTGGTTCGGGTCGAACCGGTTTGGGCCACCCTAGGGGTCTCGGGCCGGGTCGGTCCGGGGCTGAACCCCCTATTCTCAAGCAGATTTCGTTCAAATACCCATATCATGGGGTACGGACCTCTAATCGATGCACCGTCAGTTGCGATGAAATCCTTTGATCGAGACGGTCATTTTGGTATATTACACTCAAGGTTTCGGAGAACTTTGTGTATGGCCTGGTTGGTTCGAACCTGAAACCAACCGGGCCCTCGGAGCAGAAACGCTTATATCTCGAGTTCTGGATGTCCGATTGACGTTCCGTCGACTTTTTTGGATTCCACTTATTGAGAATAAACTTTTGTCAGGATTTTCCTGAGTTTTGGATGCAGTTGTTTAGTGTCCGGGTTGGATTGTACCTGAAATCCAACCGGGCCCCTGGAAAGGAAAAACTGATAACTTTTAGACCAGACGTCTGTTTGATGAACCATCAGCGGCGTTTCTGATCACATTGAGAAAAGGTCCTTTTGGCGGAGGAGCACTACTTTGTGAGGTGGCAGAGCCACGGTACACGACAGGAGGAGTACCTCTGTAGGCTATGAGGGGGAGCACTACTATGTGAGGTGGCAGACCCATGGTGGAGGAGCACTACTTTGTGAGGTGGCAGACCCACGGTACTCGAAAGGAGGAGTACCTCATCAGTCGTAGGTTAGTGAGCAGTACCTCGGTGTCATGATAGGATCACTGTACTCATCAGAGACGGAGCACTTCAGCAGTTACGGTTTCGATAATGAATGTCCTGGTTTGAGCTGAGTCAATGACCTTTGTGGTTACCTCATGATTGATATGGGTCACTTGATAACTTAGGTATATATATGGTCATATAAATAAGTAGTGGTTATCTGTTGATTTCATAACGTTGGTGTTTCCTCATGATTGAGATGGGTTACTTGATAACTTAGGTATATGTATGGGCTATACCTAAGTAAGGGTCATCTGTTGAGATCCTTCTTTGTGGTTATCCTTGTTGGATTTAGTGAGACCTCGAGGGTCTCGGGGTCCCTTCTAAGTATCGTATACTCACCCCTGCACGGGCTATGCCCGCAACTCGTTGTGTTGGTTGCAGACGACGGGCAGCGCTGACAAAGGCCGAGTGTTCGAGGACTGGATGGTACCTGGTGGTGGACTTCACGACGAGATGATACTCAGAGGAGGTTGATGGGCGAGAGCGTTGAGGAGGCTATCTGTACCTACCCTTCAGGTAGGATCCGAGGTGGATGACCCATGAGCTACTACTTTTCTTCCAGCTGTTTTTCTTTTCTGTTGTACTTCCTTCCAGTTGTAGCTGCACTTTTCAGATGGGTTTGTATTCTGGCCCTCTTCTTTTTAGTACTTCCTTTTTGTAATTAGTGTTTTACTTCCGCTTGTACTCTGTGGTTTTTTTACCTTTATAAATGCAATGCCTTCCTAGTTTAACGGGGTTTACCCCTTTGGTGCTAGTTGCCAGCCCCTGGCCTATGGAAGGTGGGCTTGGGGTAGTCACGGCACGGGCCCCGAGGACGAGTCATGACAAATTGGTATCAAATGAGTCGGTTCAACTGCAGAACTTGTAACTCTGATATTTCTTTTATGTGAAGAAATAGTGCTAAGGGTACCGAGTGTAGTTTTAAGTTCAGGGAGTCCAGTGATTGTGCGGGCGGCCAACGTATCCATACACCAGGACCCTGACAACTGATTTCTGACTTTGTGCACGAAAACAATGATTGCGTGTATGTTTCCAAATGTTTTAAAAGTCAACTCAATCCAGTTCTGCTCACCAGGTATAAATCATTTGACCGTTTCATGTTTGTTTCCTTCAGGATGCCTCCCCGCGGACGACCAGCTAGAGCCGCGAGAGTTGTACGTACTGACAACCCGTCGAGCGAAGTGGCCTCAGTACAGGGCCCTATCCCAGTTGAGGCACCAGAGGAGGCACCAGCGGTACTACTACCCATTGGGCCACCGATGCCACCAGCCCTAGTAGCAGAGTGTGCACGTCAGTTGAGCGCACTGCATGAGTTCCAGCGCCAGAGGCCACCCAGGTACCGGGGAGAGACAGACCCATATGAGGCTGAGGGTTGGCTGGAGGTTGTGGTGAGAGTCTTCAGGCTAGCGGGGATGCCAGAAGACTTCATGGTGATCCTTGATTCCATCATTCTTCAGGCCGGAGCAGGCAGATGGTGGAGCCAGATGCTCTAGATGCATGACAAGGCCACACTTCGGTGGGCAGACTTCGAGAGCATGTTCCGGGCAGAGTTTGTACCAGAAACACTTCGAGTGATGCGTATACAGGAGCTGTTGCATCTATAGTAGGGTAGCATGATGGTGGCACAGTACTTAGTGAGGTTCACAGACCTCTCACGCTACTCCACAAATATGGTACGGGACCCATTCTTCAGGGCCCGAACCTTCGAGCAGGGTCTCAGGCGAGAGATTAGAGCTTTTGTTGTTTCTCACAACATCCCAATGCAGACATGGGTGTTGGAACGAGCCATCTTAGTGGAGAGTTTCCTTGCTGAGCAGTCTCTTGTAGTAGGACCCACCACTAGCCGGCATGCGGCAGAGTTTTCTGTAGCAGACAATAGACAGATAACACAGAGGAGCAAGAGGACCAGACCTACAGGTGGTCGGCCACATGACTAAGGGTCGGTAGTGCGAGGAACCAAGGGGAATGAAAGAGCCAGACCTACCATGTAGTGTTACTCATGCGGAAGGATTGGTCACATGGCACGTGACTGTCCAACCCGCCATGCAGATGATCAGCAGTTAAATGAAGAACCCCCAAGGTAGAGGCAGAGGTTCGATCGAGTCGGACCGCTAGGAGCAGAAGGCCGAGGGAGGGGAGCAGGTCGTGCAGCTGGAGGTGGACGACGCTTCGAGGTGTTGCCACCACCACCACTAGGAGGTCCTCCATGATCGCAGGGAATAGGTGGAAATGGGATATCTCACCTTAGGCAACAGAAACATACGACTACGGAGCTTCGGAAGCAAGTGAACAGGAGCGGAACTAGTGGTTTCCTTTTGTTCTTCGTACTTCTAGTTCCATGTTGTTGTTACATTTTTGACTTTGTACTATGAGCTGAAATAAAAAAATGACACATACCTTTGTGACATTTGTTTCCTTCCTTTTTGTGTATTAAGAGGTTCCGGTTTAAACTGTTGACTTGCCCCTCAATTTTTATATTCCTACTAGAGGAGACCCAGTTACCTCATGCTGATGTCGACAGTGTGACTCAACCCTTAGAGGAGAGACTGATAGTTGGATATCTTGGTAGTAACGTCGAGGCATTACAATGTCGTCCATTGAATTAATACATCATTCATTTCCGGATTGACTATATTAGGCAATGAACGTGGTTCATCCAAGGGATGAGACCGGATTTGTATTATTGGAAAAGAAGAAATCATAGCAGCTCTTGTGGGACCAGAGAAGTTCCATGTCATCCAAGAGTGGATGTGGGTAGCTCAGAGCTGCCAGAAGCCTTATGTTGACAAGAGGCAGAGACCACTAGAGTTCGAGGATGGGACTAAGTTTTCTTACGGGTCTCACATCGACGTGGAATTACGGAGATTTGGCTGAGGCAGCAAGTTATCTCTGTGCTTCATCGGACCCTTCAAGGTCCTCAGTAGGGTAGGTGAGGTGGTTTGCTGCTTGAACTTTCCACCTCAGTTGCACCGGGTGCATGAAATCATCCACGTACCTCAACTAAGGAGATACGTGCATGATCTTTCACACATCATCAACATCATGGAGTTTGATGTCGATGACAGGGCGACATGCACGAAGATTCCAGTGGAGATTCAGGATCGACATGAGTAGGTCCTATGTGAACGATTGATTCCTCAAGTGCGCTTTCACTGGAAGCACGGGAACCTCTAGGGCAGCACTTGGGAGAGGAAGGCTCAGATGCGTGCTTAGTACCGCTTTTGTATCCCAAGTTTGTGTTAAAGATTTACAGGGATGTAAAGCCCTGAAGTGGGAGTAATGTAAAGACCCGGAAATTTCAAGGAAAATTTTTTCTTAATTTTCTATGGGATTTTACAAGAACGTAGTTTCTAATGGCGCCTGATTCTGAGGCCTGGTGTGCCCCGAATCATTTTCCGAAGTTTAGCTCGGGTACGTTCAGTGAACGAACGAGCGGGTTTTCCTAACTTTTGATCTGGTGCTCGGAATTGAAATCGGAGGGCACCGATGAAACCGCAGTGCTGGTAATTTCTTAATAACACCTTTTCTAGGGTTGCATTTTCTCGGGTGGAGATGTTAAAAATTGTGGAAAGTAAAAATAAATTGAGCTACAATTTTATTTCTTTTTAATTGGTTATATCATTTGAGTGGAAGTTGGGGAACTACCCATGAGAGGTTGAGAGGGTGGTGGGTCCCACATGACCTCCACCCCTTTAAATTATCTAACTCCCCATAACTCTT
Organism: Viscum album; assembly: GCA_963277665.1. NCBI lineage: Eukaryota > Viridiplantae > Streptophyta > Magnoliopsida > Santalales > Viscaceae > Viscum > Viscum album. The sequence goes on along the minus strand of OY728127.1, from coordinate 1,508,271,791 downwards.
CCCCTTTAAACTCTCCCTTTAAACTTGTTAACTCCCTTTTATTAAGTAACTCTTCCACTTACTTTTTATTTTTCCAACCTACCTCTTAATTAATTAAACAACTAATGGTTTAATTAATTAAGTGAATTGGATTTGAATTTTGTAAGTTTGAATGCATGGCATGGGTAAATAAAATAAGGTGGAGCCTTATTTTATTTTTGTTGGAATTTTTGTGTTAAGAGAAAGGGAAGAGAGCTCTTGAGTTTTGAAGAACTTCTTCCTCCGAAGAAGAACGCTTCATCTCCTTTGTTGAAGAACGTGAAGAACACTGAAGCTTCGACGAAGAACGTCTTCTCATATTGCATCTTCTCTCCACGTAGGAGGAAGCGAGACGCTGCATTCTTCATCAGGCGAACACTGACGACGTTCCTTCTCCTCTTCTTCCTCCACGTCAAGGGTGGAGGCACCACCACGGGGAACATCGCCAGTGATGACGACTCACCCTCTGATGTCAACGGAATCGGCACCGATCTTCCGCGACGTCCGATCATCGCGACACTTGCCTCTTTTCGCGGCTCAAAGACGTGTGGATCTTTATAAGGTAGTGGATTTATATTTGATTTTCTCAGTAAGTTTTGAGAAAAGGACGACGAGCGCGGATCAATATCTGCCCGGTTGATCCGCGGATTGCTCATTCATGCGGTTTGGTTGCGGGGTGAATAATCGTGTTTGGTTTGAGTTTGATATTCATTGAAAACCACTAACGCGGAGGGCATGGGCTAACGAACAAAGCCCAGACCCTCCGCAGATTGTTGTTGATGCGCGGATTGACGGTGACGATGAGACGGGGCCGCAAAGTCAACTTGAAGCATCCGCAGTGACGGTTGGGTCCTGGGAGGACCATTGGTGAAGAAGAAATGAAAAACGGACCACCAGAGCGCATCCGGTGGTCCATGGAAGAGGCTGTCGGCGCGCCGCCGGAGCGGCGGCGCCCGGAGAGCCGCTAGGAGAGTCCGCCGCGGCTCAAGACGTGGTGGAAGGCGGTGGTCCTGCGGCCGTGCGGGACCAGCGGAGACCGGGGTTCATAACCCCCGATGGTCAAGGGAGCGGCCCCATGTTGGGGGGGGGGCTTCAGTTAGAGGGGTCGTGCCCCCCCCCCTGTCCGCTCAGCTCGGCACCGGCCGAGCGGGCCACGTGGGCACCGCGCCAGCGCCAGTCCGAGCCGGGCCACGCCCAGTCCGGGCCGGGCCGCGCCCAAGCGGGCCGGACCCAGACCCAGTTTGGGTCGACCCGGTTTGGTCGTCCCAGGGGGCCTCGTGCCGGGACGGTCCCGGGCCGAACCCCCTATTCTCAGGCAGATTTCGTTCAAATACTCATATCATGGGCTACATAACTCCGATCGACAAACCGTCTGTTGCGATGCGATCTTTGGATAGAGACGGTCCTTTCAGTATATTACACTCAAGGATTCAGAGAACTTTGGGTATGACCGGGTTGGTTCGAACCCAAAACCAACTGGGCCCTCGGAGCGGAAACACTTATATCTCAAGTTTCGGACGTCCGATTGACCTGCCGTAGACTTTGTTGGATTCGTCATAATTAGAAGAAACTTTTGGCATGCTTCGTCTGAGTTTTGGATGCAGTTGGTTAGTGGATGGGATGGATTGTACCTGAAATCCAACTGGGCCCCTGTAACGGAAAAACTAATAACTTTTAGACCGGACGTCCATTTGAAAAACTGTCAGCGGTGTTGGTGATCACGTTGAGAAACGGTCCCTTTGAGTAGACCCTAATGGATTTAGGGGTACGGTTGAGATACAGTCGAGTTGGTTCATACACGAAACCAACTGGACCCCTGGTACGGAAAGGCTAATAACTCACAGATCGGGCGTCTGATTGATGCGTCGTTTGTTACGTTGAGACCCCTATGACGAGGCAGTTTGTTGAGATACTTTTTTAGATGGAATTTGAGATACATGTAGTATCGACCTGTAGCTCGTGGAGAGGGCTCTCCCGGAGACGAGCGTACAGAGTACAGAGACCGTGTAGATGGCTGAGACCTGATGACTACTTGTCCGATTCGAATCGGAGTGACTTGCGTAGCCTAGTGGGGAGCACTAAATTGTGAGGTGGCAGACCCATGGAGGATGAGCACAAATTTGTGAGGTGGACGACCCGCGGTACTCAATAGGAGGAGTACCTCTATAAGATATGAGGGTGAGCACTACTGTGTGAGGTGGTAGACCCATGGTGGAGGAGCACTACTTTGTGAGGTGGCAGACTCGTGGTACCTGACAGGAGGAGTACCTCAGCAGTCCTAGGTTAGTGAGCAGTACCTCGGAGTCGTGATAGGATCACTGTACTTATCAGAGACGGAGCTCTTCAGCAGTTACAGTTTCGATAATGAAAATCCTGGTTTGAGCTGAGTCAATGACCATTGTGTTTACCTCATCATTGAGATGGGTCACTTGATAACTTTGTTATATGTATGGGAATATACCTAAGTAGTGGTATTCCGTTGATTTCATAACGTTTGTGTTTACTCATGATTGATATGGGTTACTTGATAACATAGGTATAAGTATGGGCTTATAACTAAGTAAGGGTTATCTATTGAAATCTTTCGTTGTGGTTATCCTTGTTGGATTTAGTGAGACCTAGAGGGTCTCGGGGTCCCTACTAAGTATCGTATACTCACCCGTGCATGATCTGTGCCTGCACCTCGTTGTGTTGGTTGCAGACGATGGGCAATGCTGACGGAGGCCGAGTGTTTGAGGACTGGACGGTACCCGGTGGTCGACTTCACGATGAGATGATACTTGGAGGAGGTTGACGGGAGAGAGCATTGAGGAGGCTATCTGTACCTACCCTTCAGGTAGGATCCAAGGTGGGCGGCCCAGGAGCTTCTACTTTTCTTCCATCTGTTTGTCTTTTCTATTGTACTTCCTTTTAGTTGTAACTGCACTTTTGAGATGGGTTTGTATTCTGGCGCACTTCTTTTCAGTACTTCCTTTTTGTACATAGTTTTTTACTTCCACATGTACTCTGTGGTGTTTTTTTACCTTTATAAATGAAATGTATTCCTAGTTTATCGAGATTTGCGCCTTTGGTACTAGTCTCCATCCCCTGGCCTATGGAAGGTGGGCTTGGGGTAGTCACGACACGTGCCCTAAGGATAGGTCATGACATGATTGATTCGGCCCAACCCGCCATGGGTCTGCCCAAACTGGGTCGACCCAACTCATGTCCGGGTCCGACCGAGTAGGGCGTGGCCCGACACGGTGTCGGCCCCCAGCCTGGCCCGCGGCTGGCCGCGGCACGGCCAGCTAGCCGAGAAAAACGGGGGGTGCGACCCCCAGTTTTCCGAAACTGTGTCGCCAAGAGGGGTCGACCCTCCTGCCCAGCCGGTCTCCTCCGATGTGAGTGGCCTACATATGTGGCCCACTGTTTCTCCAGTGCAATGCTAAGAGGGCACTATGGGGTGTTAATAGCCATCCCGGCCGCCACTCGGTCGCTTCGTCCACCGAGCGGCCCGCAGAAGCGGGCCGCGTCTCTTCCGCAGCGCGACGCCAAGAGGGCTCCGCAGGGTCTTCCCAGCCCAGCCGACCACCTTCCAACTGGTTCGTCGTCGGCTGAGTGTCCCGTGGTTAGAGCCCGCAGTCTCCCTTACACACAGCACCCCGTGTCGTGGTCCACTTTAGGCATGCGCGCGTCCGCCGTTGGCACCACCGCCTTCGTTTGTCGCCACCACTGATCGTCGCCATCTCTGGTCCCCTCCAACTCTTCCAACATCATCTCCATTGCGAATAAAAACATGAAACAATGGAGGGTCATTGGGCCAACTTCGTTCGTCCCGCGCCCTCTGCGTTAGGCGGTAACAAATGGCCATATACATTCACTTGCATTCAACAAGAACAGTGTTATAATTTATTCAGTTAAAATTATACAAACCCCCTACTTCATATATGACGTCGCACGTCAACGAGCTGTAAAAGACGAGCGTTAGGTTGTTGAGTGTTGCGGAAGATGGCGTCACGGAGAAAGGTGTCATCCCGTCAAAATTTTAGGAAGAGTCGTTGTTGTGACGTGGGAAGAGAATCCGAAGATGACTTAGATTCCTTGACGTCGGGGTGCGTCATAGGAGGAAGCGTTGTTGGAAGAAGCCCTTCTCCTTCTTCGTTGAAGAATACTATTCTTCATCAATAGAAGAACATTATTCCTCTATTACTCCAGAGCTTTCCCAAAGTTCTCCCAACACAACGAGTTCCCAAAACAAAAATAATATCTAAGGCTATTATTTTATTCACCCATGAATTTCAAAATTCAAACACATTGAATAATTAATTGTTCTGTTCAATTCAATAGTTAAAAAGTGTTGGAAAAATTTATGGGAGTGAGAAGGAGATGGAAAGTAACAATTAAAGAGGGGAGTTATCAAAAATAAATAAAGGGGAGTTTATGGGGAGTTGAAGGGTTAGGGATCGTGTGGGCCTCACCTCACAAATATCCACTCATGGAATGTTATGTGGGGTGTGGGCCCCACCCAAACATCCCTTTGGTGGAAATAACCACCTCTTAAATGAAATTGTACAATATAACAATTTTATTTATTTTGCTATGAAATCCCAAAAATTAACTTCTCCTCCCGTACAAACGCAACTGCGGTAAAGGACCCCTTAAGGGAATACCGGCGCTGAGAGTTCATCAGTGTCCTCAGATTTCAATTCCGAGCAACGGTTAAAACGATCGACAAACACACATGTTAGTTTACTGAACGTACCAGAACAAACATTTAGAAATTGATTTCAGGCACACGGGGGCTCGGAATTAGGTGCCGTCAGAAACTGCGGACTCGTAAAATATCAAAAAATTTAAGAAAATATTTTCCATGAAATTTATAGGGTCTTTATATAAATATTTATTTTCACTAAATAATATGATGTTATGAATGAATGATGTTTTAATGTAGGTTAAAATCTATGATATATTTCATATTTAATAATAAATAATGATTTATTTTGTCAATTTATTTTGTTTATTAATCTCTTATAAACACCATTTTTTTATATAAAAATAGAGAGATGTGATTTCTTAACATAGTTTTATGATCATTGTTAGGTGAACTAATTTTTTTAATTCATTAAATCATTCAATTTTATATATATCATTTGTCGATTTGAGGGATATTAAAATGATGTAAATTTAGAGGATTAACATTATAGACATTGAAAATGGCTTGGAATTTATAGAAAACAAATTCTGAAGATGAGGTTACAATGTCTCAAATATTTTTGCTACCATGGTTTTTTAATTAAACATAAAAACTAATTGAAGTATGAATAATAATGTATAAAAATAGATAGGATGAGTATAATTTGGATTGGCTGAAATATTGTATTCACTTATTTTAAATAGGTAATTTTCATGCACACATGACTATGTATTTCAGAACCATTTTGGTTCTCATATGAGGTTGAAACATGTAAATCAAGAATTTATTATTAAAATTATCTTTATATAAAAATTTTATATAGGTAGAAACATATAAAACAATGAAAAATCTAGAGTATTTCATGAAAAAAATATTTTAATTTTGTAGTTTTATTAGAAAACCATAACTAATTTAACCCCCCCTCCACATTAATATTCCAATTACCTTTTAAATATTATCATATCATCCCCATACAGATTAGTATTCTAAAATTATGATACATAATTTTGAATATTTTTTCTGATCATCCTTTATTTTCCTACATGTTATATGGGGTTATTATATAAATTTATTGGAATTTATATAGATTAATATATTATATTTGATCAACTAAATGGAATTATATAAGGAATTTTAAGGAAATAGGTGTCATAATCCATTATATTTTAAAGAACATAGGGAAAGATAAATATTTATCCTATATCTTATGGAACATAAAATCTCTAATGTAAATACTATTTAGGATCATAATACAAAATTTAGGTGAATAAAAAATATATGTTTAGATAATTGAATGAATCAACACGATTTTTAGGATTATGATTTTCATGTTTTATAGTTTCACATGGAAAACAATTATATGATTTTCTGAAAGTGGAATGTCACATAATTGGAATATTTTAAATTTTTATATACTCGATTCAATTTGATCGTTCACAAACTAATTTTAATTTCCTCAAGTCCTTTGTAAATTACCAATATACTTTTATGTTTTATTAAATATAAAAAACACGTCAGGTGAAATTCATGTGAAGAGGGATCTTGAAGAAACTATGGGAAACAAATAACCACATTTTTAATGGCTAATATAAGATCTGATTTTGATGATGAAATTATTTAATGTGGTTTAATGTAACACTTGAGACTCTAATATAGAAATTAAACACCATATATTTAATTATCACACAATACACCAAATGTAGATAATTTATTTTTTAATTTATTTAAATGATTTAATTTATAATATCAAATATAAGAAAATAAATATATTTTGGATTTTATCATATCAAATTAATATTAGAATTAATATTTTAGTATTTCCTGAATAATGTTTTTTTCTTCGAAAAATAAAATTTTCATGAATGTTATAAATTAATAACATTATATTTATATAATAATTACATTGCCATTAAAAATTATTAATATAACTATTATTTATTTGATTAATAACTATATGAATTTTAAAATATTATTTCATCCTATAAATCCTCTATCCATTATTTTTATAAAAAATTAAAATGTTACTTTCATATAACATGATTTTATGTATTTTCATTGAGTTTCATTTCATTAAGGGAGATTTCACTTTTTATTAACATAAAATTATACATTTATTTAAATTTGTATAAAAACAAATTTATGTTATTATACAAGTATCTGAAGTAAATTTATCATATAAAATGATTAAAATATAATTTTCCTAGAAAATTTTTTTACATTATTTTTCTTAACAATATAATATTGAAAATTTAACACCATTATATATTTAATATGATAAATTGACTATCAATTTTTATATCATATTTATAAAACAACTATAAATGGAAACGGATAAAATTTTAACTCATATTATTTCCTTATGGTTGAAATTATTTACAATGGTAAATGAAAATTATAAAAAATGTTAAATGTCAAAAATTCTTAAAGAAATACAAGTTTTAGGTAAAAGTAGTTATTTTGTTTAGATTCGACCTAGAATCCCAATCCCAAAATATATTTCCATTTTTATTCCCATTGACCCTTGATTAGTTATATTAAATTACTCTTAATTTTTGGATTACTCTCAAAAATACACACCCCTCAACATATAAAAGGGAAACACTCTCACCCCTTTAGGAATCAACTGTAATTATAATTACCCTTGGGATTATTCCATTTATTTCATGTTTTATCCATATTCCATGTTCAGAATCACCATGTATAAATTATTTATCATAATCCATTCATTCCTAAGGGTATGTTCAAGGAATATTCGAGCCCCGATGGTGATTATTATTATCTTCATTGATTTTTTACTTATATATATTCATTAAAATTTATAATATACAAAAAATATAATGATATTAATATTATTTATATGTTTTATTTATCTATTATTTAATTAATTTCCTTTTTCTATCCATTTACCCAATCCATTGTGAATAGTTAAATAATTGGTTGCGCATATATGTGAACTACAACATCCCCGAGAAATGAAATTACTTATTCATCACCCTACATAATTGATTATTAGATGAATGGATTTTCTAATGAAATTAATACATTCAGATATTAATAAGGTTTTGTAATATCGAATTATATAACTAATGTATGATATTATAAATAAACCATCATCATTAATTACATTGTTTAAAATACACATTCTAAGAGGAAACACATTTTCATGAATTATGTGATATTTCAATAACCATAATTTTGTTTAAAATTTTGATATAATTAAAATAAATCATTATATTAAACAATAAAATATATCCTTATTCTTTTAGTGTTGTTATGTTATAACCAGTCCACCAAATAATCTTTTATTAAATTATGATGTGTTACTTTTTTGGGTTAGTTTATGCACATAACTGTTCAGTACATTGAATGTGTTTTCTGATAAAATTTGTTATGTTAATTACTAGTTTATTATAACAAAAAAATTTATGTTATTAGTTTTGAACTATCTTGATGTTTGATATGAATTTAAATCATCATTATTTCTAAAACTATTCAATCGACGGGAAATGCCAGAACAAGCTGTAATTGATTTCAACTTCAAGGATTAGGAGTAAAACATTATTGAAATGCACTTTAAACATAGTAAATAATTATAAAATATTTCGAATAGATACTATAAATAAAAATTATTTATTATAATTGGAATTATAATGAATATTGAATCAACTATTATGAAACATGAACAATGGATCAAAACTATAAACAAATGTTGTTATTAATTGAAAAATTCGTACTGGGAATGAAAATTTATGAATATTAAAAATGAAAATATATATGATTATATTTCTTAATTGTGCGATCATGATATATTTTGTGAGATATATTATTTAAAATAATGTTTGTGGATGTCAGTATAAGAATTAATGGTGTTTCATCTCAAATTCCACTATTTGAGATATGTTATGTATTATGGAAATTATTTATTTTATTTTGTTTATAAACAATAAATTTTTGTGGTTTTATTGTAAACAATTTATTCATTATATATTCTGATTAAATTGATGACATCTTAGTAAATATAATTTGATTGATTTTTACAAAAGTAATATGTGGGTTTTTTCACATAAATTATAATTATTTGGAACTCAGGTTATATTCAATGCCTATTTTTATATCAGAGTAAAAAATTAATTAATTCCATTTTAAATTTTAGTTGTTAAATTTATGGTAATTGTAATTCCATGTTATATCCCAATATTATATTAATGCGATTCTAGAGTTACCAAAACATTTATAAAAAACAATCATCAGCATTTTTAGAAAACTATCTTATGTAAAGGTAAAATTTATATAGGTGTAAGTAAAAATGGAACAATTAACTATAAATATACGAAAATGTTGCTGTTGATATAGAACCTATGAATCTAATTGTAATAAGTATGAAAAAAATATTGGTTTATCATTGAATCAACATCAACATGATGCATAATGAGTGGGAATATGACTACACACCTGGACAGGCATCCCTTGGTGATCTACGTTGTAATATTGACATTAAATTAATTATCTATGATTAAGGATTTAAACAACCAATTTCGTTTATTATACCAATGAATGAGATTCATCCCAATTACTATCTAAGAGGGATAAACTATACTATTGAATTTCCCCTAACCATTATATTTCTCTAATAAGGCTTAACCAAAAATTTATACAATACCCTACCACTACAAAGTAGATTATGGGATATTATCCTCGAGAAAATGATTTTTTATAAATGGGGAATTATTTGATTTTTATATTTCATATAATTTATATAACCTTGATTTATTTATAATTTGATTCTAGGAGATAGGTGTTAATATTTTTGATAGATTTTAAAGTCAATGAAGTGGAGATAATCCATAAATTGGCAGGCCACTAAATTTTATATCCCCTTGAATGAATTACATGTATTATTAATGAAAAATGAATGGTATTTGGTACAAGTATTAAAATAATAAGATAGTTTCTATTACATATTAGAACTTATAATATTGGATTCATTGATAAAATCATGAACATTAAATTTCTGGCACCAATAGAGATAATTGTGACCAAATTTTTTTCACACAAAACTCAAAAAAATGGAAAGTGAATATTGGACCACGTACATACTCTATGTCATTTTGCGTTAATTGTTTTTATAATTTGGAAAAAAAATCCATGCTAAATAATTCACATGACATTTATGTGAATTTCGGTTACATAAAAATTCTTTTTCTTATTCACATTAAGATATAATCATCTTCCATATCAAAATAAATCTATACATAACTCATTAAAAACATTTTTTTAAAGGGTGGAAATGAAACATAATAATGATGAGATCAGATGATCAGTACATGATAAAATAGTAATTAATAAATGAATTTCATCAACGATCTTAATAATAGAATAAGGGTATGATGACATAAAAAATTTCATGATTATTGAATAAGAATGTTAATTAACAAAAATGCTTATATCATCAAATTTAAAAAAATAAAAATATTTCTTCACCAAGGAAATTATTTTATGATTCAATAATCTCGATCCAAGTTATATCAATCAAATCATATTATCATAATACCATATCAATCAGAATAATAACATAATGGTATTGAGTAAAACCATCTCATAGAAACCTTACTAAACAATTACCTAACCATTCAAGAACCATTTCACAATAGAATAACCATATATGTATCATCTAATTTAATAATATTGATAAGATAATAATTACCCAAGGTAGTGGATTGATATTTGTTCACACCCATTATATAGGCTTTTAAGGGGTCTCTCATAGATATTTTGGTGCACACCTCATATATAGTGTCCATGAACTGAATATTGAATTATTCAAAGTGATAATTAATTTCAAAACCACAAATTGAATAAACTTTTATTTTTTATAGAATATGGTTTTCCCATGGAAGGAATTAGGTTTCATATTTATCTCATTTAAAACTAACTTTCCTATGGAAAATTAATCGGTTCCATTATAATCTCAATGAAATAATATTAATCAATATTGAGAAACAATGAGGATGCCATCATATAAAAATGTCAACAATAAATAATTTTTTAAAAATATATTTTATTGATTTATTTATTTAAATACAATTAATATATCTATAAAAATATCTTCATAAAAATACCCTTGTCATTTTGAAAGTAAATTTGTGAAATGTAAAACATTTTGGAAAATCGATTTCATTCAAAACTACTAAGGAAACATTTAAAGTACATTCTGTAAAATAATTATTAATTTTCAATTGTAAAACATAATTTTATTTTTGAAGATATATAATTTCTAAAGATAGTTTTGTAGAACATTTTTTGGATGATTACATATTTATGGACTAAGAAAAAAAAATAGTAGGATTTCCATGTACTATTTTACTAATAATTTTTAGGAAAAATGGATGTAACATTTATAATATTATGAATAAATATCATGAATATATATATTTTATGATAATTCATGAGTTTCTTGACCAACTAATCATTGTAACTCGTCAATGGCAGCATAATCCTAAATATTCATGATAAATGATGACATTGTAACAAAAGTGACTTTTCACTTTAGTAAATTGAATCATAATTAACATGATGTAATGACATTAATTGAATATAATATAATTAATATAATAATGATATTCAAGATATTACATTTCAAATTATATTTATATATACATTATAATATAACATAATTATATAACATTCCAAATGCCTCAATGATAGAAAATGGGGAAACATCTCTTACAACATTGGTAACATCGAAACAATAATCCCAATTTAAGATTGATCCTCAAATGTTCATTTAATTTCTAATAAAATAATGTATAATTATAATTCAACACAGTTTTGTGATATATGTACATAAAAAAACAAAAATAATTGGTGAATAAGTATTTTATCACGCACAAATAAAAGTAACATGAGAAAAACCCTTACGATGAGTCTTACTAGTCATTTGAAGCTTTATCATCATGAATAATAGTCAAGTGATAATTATTTATATTATTTATATTAATTTTCAACTTATTTATTTGTTTTACAAAAATTATTAACTTTTTATATTCAACTAAATATCTAATTAATATTATATTTGATATTTTTACCATGTTGCCTTGTGTGTCAAAAGAGACTTAGGTTAGTTGACTATAGTCAAATATGCCATCATTTAAACATATCGAAAATTTTAATAATGAAATATTAAAATAGATAATATAATAATAATATTAAATTCATGAATTATTTTTATTAAAAATGGGATATTATACAATCTTGTAGATAGCGGCTCTTAGGTACATATAAGTATGATTTCCATTTTTCAATGGTTGTTATGGAAATGAGTTAACTAATATTTAATATTTATAGAATGATTATAATTTCAAAAATTCCATATTATTGAATTATATATACTTATATGTTTATATATTATTAATTTTATTTGGTTATAAAAAAGTAATTGTATCTCTTTGAGGAGGCAGTAGTGCACTTGTCCAAAAACAATGTTATCACTTTTTCACTGAGTGAAAATTTAAGAAAAAAAGATATATTATATTAATATAATTAAATATATGTCATTAATATCACTTATATTTAATTTATAGAAATTATATTTATTATTATTATTAATCTTATTTCATTCCAGGTAACACCTTAGTGAAATGAATCACATCCCTTCATGAGGTGGTAGTCCATAGTATACATGAGCGACGTTACGGTATCCCCTATAGAATAGAACATATAGCGGTATATATGATTTAATTAAATAAAATTTATAAATATGTTATATCTATAATATATAAACATTAATTACCAATTATAACCAACCATGAGTGGTGGTAATGGAAAAAATGAATATCATCGTTTCTTGATGTAGTAGTTCTTCATACACACGAATTATTATATCATAGCCCATTTGATTGATGATTGTGTGTTCATTAGTAGTATACTCAATATAATTATGTCTCATTATAGTTCATATATAGAAGAATATATATCATAATTTTCTGAGAGTAAATGATGATGTGTGGAAAGAAATAATACCAAATGCTCATTTATGAATGTTGCCTCTAATTTGGGTAACTCTTTTGGTTGACACCAAATGTATGTTTTCAATGGAGTTATGCACAAATTATGATACCTAGGAGGTGAAGAGGGATGTTTAAAATTTACTTAGGATGTAATTTTTTGAATTAATGATATTCAACTATGTGAGTATAGGCAGAGAGTTGGTTTCCTTTAATTAAGGAGGTGAGTGGAAAACTTGTAAATGTTTTGAAAAAGCTACATGATCCCACAATTTTAATTTCCCAAAGGCTCGAATATTGCACTAAAAATGACTCAAGAAGGTAAAAGGTCAATACATTTCCCTAAATTTGGTTTGGAAACGTTTTGGGTAGTTATTACAATTTATTTAAATGTTTAACTGTAATGTAAACTCCTTTTTACCGGAGTCCTTATAATTAGTTTTAACATTTTTAACTAATAAATTTTTTAAAAAAGGAATTCAAAATTATGAAAAATTAAAATTTTTATATATGAAAATAGGGAATTATTTTTTCATAATTTATCATTCGTATGTGAGTACATTGATTTAATATTAATACTATCGATGGGACAAGACAATGTGTTTTTTATAAGTGTGTTTTTTATATAAAAACATGATTCTACATTACATATATGTATAATAATAATAATTGTATGAAAAAATTATATTTATATTTATTTATTATATTAATTAAATTAAATAATTAATAATTATAATTGGTTTTGAATAATTTAAAAGGTGAAACATTAATCATTTTAAATTTATTTTTTGAAATATACTGGTTGAATCCTGAAAACAAACTAATATGGCAATCCAATATTATATTAATTAAAAGATAAATTATCTCATTGAATATAAATAAATAGTACATTGGATAATTCTAATTACATTGAAAATACATTTATAAATTTAACTAATTTATTTTTTAAAAATATTTGACATTGTACAAAAATCAATATTTTTCAAAATTCACAGATAAATAAAAATTTTCAAAAAATACTCAACAATTAAACCGATGTACATTTTTTTATTCTAGTTAAAAAAATTAATTTAATTTAAGAAAGTAATTTTAATAAAATTCAAAAAAATATTTTTAATATAAATGTGCATACAACGGGAAAAAACTACTTTTTGAAATATTACTATATTCCGCATTAAATTTGATTTATTTTTTATCTCATTAAAAAATAGATGAACATTAAATTTTAAATATAAATTATAATATATAAATATAATAAATATAATCCAATAATAGTTATTTGATAAATTTATTATTTTAAAACATGCTTTTTCACATTAAAATGTTTTTTCAGTAAATTATTTCATTTTTTTCTAAAAAAGTGTTTTATTTCCATTACTAATTTATTAGTCATGAAAGAATTTTGGCCAACCATATTTACATAAATAATATAATATTATTCATACTATATATTCCAATGGATATTTATTATTTTAACATATATCATAGTTCATTTTTGTTTGATGTTTCCTTTTTTATAAACAATTAGAGATAACAATATTTTGTTTTCCTACATTGCAAGATAAACTCTGTGTTATGTATATGTGATTTGAACATAATATTTTGTATCATATATGATATCAAATATAATTTTACTCAATTAAAAATCCTATTTTGCTGCATCCTCTCCATTATACCATTAATAAATTGTATCATCTCAATAATATAATGATATCGGTCATTCATGGTTTGATATTTAAAAATGGTTTTGTTATAAACACACATTATTAAAAGGTTCAATTAAACATCCTCTGAATAAATGATTTTGGTATGTAAAAAGGTCATTTGTGAAAACATATAATTATGTTGCATAATATGAGGAAATATTTGTGAAATATATAATTATTAAATAATTATAGTTTGTGATTCTGGATATTGATGAAAAACAAGTGAATGGTAAATGGAAATCTAAGGGCCTCAAAAGGATAAATTTAAAACAAATTACCTCGGTTCCTCATAATTTAATGTAATATGATAATATTTTTTTCTAAGTGTTAAGGAATCCATTTAACTTATAGAATTAGTGAAAAAGGATATATACTTAACTGAGGATTATAATTTATCACTTTAATTAATTTCCCAATAATATCAAATTGTAATCCAAAAAACTAAATTCAATATGTTTTTTTTTTGTTCATTAAGATATAATATAAACTTTTAAAGGATACAATAAACCCTATAACAATAACACGAAATTCCACCTTTATTAGATATAAAAAATGAAAATGGCAATCATACAAAAAGTTAATTAAAATAATCTTTCGTAAATCAATTTCAAAATAACAATATTAAAACTCAGTTATCATTAAAAATAATTCAATAATCAAATATCCATAAATTATTCTAAAATTTCATGACTATGATTAAAATTCCATGATTAGAAACATTTGGTCATATATTCTTCCAAGATAATACAATAATCATTCCTCTAATAAAAAACTATATGTTTTCAAAATAAATATAACGATTACCATAAAATATTCATACTAACCATTACATTACATAGGATAATGGTTAATGTGAACCCCATACCATCGTTCTATTAGGGGTTCCAGACCCACCATATTGTAGGATAAGACATGTCATCACCCATAACATGGGGTGTCCTTTTTTCCATTAAAATGAATAATAATTCAACAATATGTAAAAAATTCATGTTTATCCTCACAGTTAAAAACTCATCATACAAATAAATAGCTATTAAAAATATAATTAATAAAATGAAAATATTTCCAACTCAAAACTAAAAATGGGTTGGATAAGACATTGAACATAAAATTACCCCTATTCATTTAAAACTAGGATTGAATCCATAACTCTTAAGAAAACATTACTTTATAGAATACTAATGTACACAATTATTTAAACCATTCCATTGATAGTCGTTATAACAGCCCATAAGAAACACTCGTAGATTTAATGTTGAAATTGAAAAAAAAAATTATTTATAGATTTAATAATGGTAAATTTAAATAAATATTTTTCCATAAAAAACATATAACATCAAAATGGAAAACTATATTATGTATATCCTTAATAAGTTTTTAGGTTTATAGATTTTTCTAATTATAGAAATTAATTATATAAATAATTCATATGAAATTAAATGAGAATTTATCTCACATAACCAATAATGACCACTAAAAAATATTAAATCATCATCACCAATATAAAGGCCTATATAGACATAATCTATTAAACCTTATTATTTATAACTGAGGGAAATTAAACATATGACTTCCAAACTAATATTACCTATAAGGGAAAATAAATTAATTAATATTTGAATTTCATCAGTGAGAATGAGAATAGATAAGTGTATAATGAAATTATCAATGTTCATGATTAAAACATAAGAATAATCATACACCTAAATAACATGATCATAAAACATGTAAGAATGGAATTAGTTGTTAATGAAGAAAATATTGGCAGGAATATATATTCATGAACTATGTTATACCATTCAAGGTAAAATAAAACATTATAAACTCATATTATGAATAGATAAAACATAATATTATCATATAACAAAATCTCACTGAACACTTATGGAATCAATACCAAACCCTATCAGAATACATTAAAATTGGAATAATCATATAAACATATTTAAATATAATTATCTAGTGAAAATTAATCTTTACCTATTACATTGGCATGCTATCTAGGCGCACCAATATTACATTCTATAACTTTCTCACTTACAACTGTCTATATATAGCTATCATTTTAATAAAAATGAATACAATAATGAATAAATGACATATTTAATTCTCATCATCATTGTCATGACCCTCCCACAGGGCCCGCATCGTGACCACCCCAACCCTTCCTTCCATAGGCCAGGGGCTGGCGACTAGAACCCAAGGCGTAATTCCCTATATCTGGGAAGGCATATGCTTTATAAAATGTAGACATACACATACAGAGAACAAGTGGAATAAAACACTATGTAAAGCTGTATAAAAAGTGTGTAGAAAGTAAAATGGAGCCGGAAATACAATCCCAATAGAAGGATACCGCTACAACTCAAAGAGAGTACATCTGAAAAGACAAATAGCAGGAAGTTTTAAGCAGCTCTTGAATCGTCCTCTGGCTTCCTTCCTGAAGGGTCGGTGCAAATGCACTCCTCTGCACTTCACGTCCATCCTTCTCCTCCGGGTACCGACTCGTCATAATGTCCACCTCTGGGTACCGTCCAGTCCTCATGCACACTGACTCAGTCAGCATTGTCTATCGTATGCATCCAACACAAAAAGTTGTGGGAATAGCCTGTGCAGGGGTGAGTATAACGATACTTAGTAGGGACCCTGAGACCCTCAAGGTCTCACAAAATCCAACAAAGAAAAAACCACAAAGAATTATCTCAATAGATAACCTTTACTTTGGTATATTCACATACATATACCTAAGTTATCAAGTAGCCCGTCTCAATCATGAAGAAAACAAAAAGGTCATTGACTCACCTCAAACCAGGATTTTCATTATCGAAACAACAACTGCTGGGGAACTCCTCCTCTGTCGAGTACAGTGGCCCTGTCGTGACTCCGAGGCGCTACTCACTAGCCTGAGACTACTGAGGTACTCCTCCTGTCGAGTACTGTGGGTATGTCGCCCCAACACAGTTTCTCTCCCCGATATGGGTCTGCCACACCAACACAGTAGAGCTCCCCCTAATAGCCAACATCGGCACTCCTCCTGTCATGTACCATGGGTATGCCGCCACAACACAGTAGCACTCCTCCGCCATTGGTATGTCGCCCCAACATAGTAGCGCTCCCCACTGAGATAGACAAGTTACTCCGAAACGAATCGGACATGCAATCATTAGGTCTCAGCCAACTGAAAGTTCTCTGTAACACCCCCAATTGATAAAGGGTTAAATGACTAAATGATTTGACACATGTCAACAAGGTGCCCCTTCATTTTTAGGAGCCTTCCTGATTAGAACTCCATAGTTATGAATGCTTGGCCTGGAGTAGTAATCAAGATGGGTGATCTTCAGGGATTTTTCCCAGGGTGTGTGTGAGGGAGGACAAAGCACACTATAAAGGACATGTGTTGGCCTGTCGGGACAATCATTCATCAGATGACCCGTTCGAGCACGTGGGTGGACACTAGGTTGGGACCGACGTGTCTGCGGGGCAATTGGTGCTTCCTGGTAGGCTAGAACCGACGTCCATGTTAAGGCGGGGTGCATGTGATGTCTCCGAGATCCAGTTGTCATGTTTGGAATCAGGGGAGGAACCCAGCCTTATGTGCGGTGCACTGCATCGGTTGAGATGCAGGGCCCACAATGGGGACTTTGTGCCCTAAGGGGGGGGGTGATTATAACTCCCCCAAATGATAAAGGGTTAAATGAATAAATTATTTGCCTAATGTCATCAAGGTGAAACTTCCTTTTCGGGAGCCTACCTGATTAGAACTCCATAGTTAAGCATGCTTGGCCTGGAGTAGTGATTAGGATGGGTGATCTTCGGGGAAGTTTCCCATGGTGTGTGTGAGTGCGGACAAAGCACACTGGAAAGTACATGTGTTGGCCTATAGGGACAATCATTAGTAAGATGACCCGTTCGGGCATGTGGGTGGAACCTGGGGGGACCCACGTGTCTACGGGGCAACTGGTGGTACCTGGCAGGCTCAGACCCGATGGCCATGTTAAGGTGGGGTGTTTGTGCTGTCACCAGGACCCAGTTGTCATAGTCTCTGAAATCCGTACACTCATCTTTGGGAGTATCATCTCTACGAGCTATTGGTCATTACTTCTATGTGTCTCATAATCATAGGTGGAAGTATCTCAAAGGACCGCCTCGTCATAGGGGTCTCAACACAACAGACGACACGTCAATCGGATGCTCGGTCTGTGGGTTATTAATCTTTTTGTCTCAGTGTCCCGGTTGGTTTTGTGTATGAACCGAGCCGACCGTATCTCAAGTGTACCCCAAACTCCCATTGGGTATACTCAAAGGAACCTTTTATCAACGAGATTACCAACGCCGCTGAAAGTTCTTCAAACGGACATCTGGTTTGAGAGTTATTGGTTTTTCCGTTCCAGGGGTCCGGTTGGTTTCTAATCTAATCCAAACCAACCGTACATCAACTATGTCCAAACCTCAAGTGGGGTATTCCAAAATTACGGTCTCATCATAAGGAATCCATCATAATTGATGGAACGTCAATCGTACGTCCCGTCCTTATGTTATAAGTGTTTCTTCTCCGAGGGCCCGGTCGGTTTCGGGTTCGAACCAACCTGGCTATACCTAAACATCGACGAAACCATGAGGTTAATATACCGAAACGACCATATCAATCTGAGGAATCATGCGCAAATGATGGTGCATCAATCGAGGTGCGTAGCTCATGTTATGGGAGAATGACCGAAGACGGTCCAAAAAGGGGGGTTTGGGCCCGGGCCGACCCGGCCCAACCCACCCTGGGTCAGCCCGAATCGGGTTCGGCCCGCCTGGGCACGCCTCGGCCTAGCTGGCCGAGCGGGTGGCGCCCCCCCTGTTCACCGTAACGGCAGCGCACTAGCATCGCCCAGATTTTTTGGATCCCGCGCGGTGCGGGATCCCTTCCTCCACAACCGCCGAGGCTGGTGCAGGGGCGGTCCCCCCCCCCCCCCCGCCCCCTGGCGGCACACTAGGGCGTCGCCGCGGTTTTTTGCGGTCCACCGGAGTCATTCTAGTGGTTTTTTAGCTTCAGTCTGTGCCGGTGGTCATCCCTGGACCCGAACTCCACTGCGAAAGCTCCAAATCATTGTTGTGGTCCTGTTTTGTCGTCTCCAAACATTCCACTCATCAAGAACGATACAACGATGGATCAAGACATGTTCGTTAGTCTGTACCCACTACGTTAGTGGTTCAAATAATCATCCAACCAATTAAACTCCCATGCTCTAGGGTATAAATCACACATTAGAAAATATACAAAACAACCCCCTAACTTGGAAAAGCATCGTGGTAGTCGAGCGTCGTAGAAAACGGCGTCACGATGGTCGGGCGCCGTGGTATATGGATATCATTTCTATTGACGTCGGGGTGCGTCCGAAGGGAAGCATCGATGGAGAATACTTTCGTGTTCTTTTTCAGAGTCTTTCTTCGCCGAAATAAGAACGGTTTATTTTCCCAAGCCTTTCCAAATAATAGCCAAGAATCAAAAGAAACAATAGGCTCTCTATAATTATATTGGTGCCATGCAATTCAAAATATTTCAAAAGAATTCATGACACCACAAATAATTATTTAATTAAGTTGATGAACCCATTAATTAAAATTGGTTGAATTAATTTATTAACATGTGTTGGAAAATTAAATGGAGTGATAGGGGAAGTGAAGAGATCACTTCCTTAAGGGGGGGTTAAAGAGAGTTATGGAAAGATGAAAGGTTGGGGCTTGTGCGGGCCCCACCTCAAAAATATCCACACATGGGAAGTTATGTGGGGGGGTCCCCACCAATAACCACTCCATGTAGGATATAACTACTGTCAAGATAATGAAATTGTATACCACACAATTTTTGTTAAATTTAAGATTAAACCCCAAAAATTAACTTTCCACCCACATAAAACACAACTGCGGTAAAGGTCCCCTTATGTGAATACCGGAGCTGCGAGTTCATTGGTGTCGTCGGATTTCAATTCCGAGCACCCGTTCAAAAGACCGAAAAACCTGCACGTATGTTTACTGAACATACCCGAACAAGACTTTGGAAATTGATTTCGGGCACACCGGGCCTCTGAATCAGGAGCTGTTAGAAGCCAAAGACTCGTAAAATTCCAATGAATTAAGAAAAAAAATTCCTTGATAATTCCGAGTCTTTACATTACTCCCACCTCAGTGATATACATCCCTGTTAAGCTACAACACTTAAAAGTGAAACAAAAAAGGGTACTGATCACACATCTATACCTCCTGCTCCCATGTGCTCTCCTGGAGGTTCCCGTATTGCCAGCGAATGAGCACCAGAGGAATCGACCGTCCTCATAGGACCCGCTCTGTCGATTCTCAATTTCTACTGGAAACTCTGTGAAAGACACCCCGCCATCGATATCCAATTCCCCAAGGTAGATGATGTGGGATGGGTCATGCAAGTATCTCCTCAGCTAAGATATGTGAATGACGTCATGCACCCGGTGCATCTGAGGTGGAAGGACCAAGAGGTAAGCCACCTCGCCCTTCCTGCTGAGGTCCGGGAAAGGTCTTATGAACATCAGAGTTAACTTTCCACCTCGGCTAAATCTCTCCAGCCCTCGACTTGGTGAGACCCATATAAAGACGTTGCCACCATCCTCGAACTCCAGTGGTCTCTGTCTCCTAACAACATAGGATTTCTGCCTGCTCTGTGCAGTTTTCATCCGCTCCTGGATGATCTGCACCTTCTCCATCGTAGATATTACCATCTCAGGTCAGTAGGATGTTGTCTGACTTGGTAAGTCGGTCTACGATCACCCTTCTTCGTCTACCATCTGTAAGAGTAGCTAATATTTCTCCTTTTCTGAAAAGAGAAATCAGGTCTCATCCCTTGGATGAACCATGCCCATTTCCTAATACAGTCAATCCTAACATTATTGACACATTAATGCCATGGACGTCGTCATAAGGACTCGACACCACTACCAAGAGGATCCAACAGTTACTCTCACCTCCAAGTGTCGAATCACACTGTCGGCATCAGTGTGTGGTCATTGGGTCTCCTCCAGTAGGAATCTCGAATGTGAGGGTCAAGTCAACTGTGAAAACTGGAACCTCTAAGTACAAAAAAAAATCAAACTTCACAAGGATAAGTGTCTTTTATTACTGCATCTCTAAGTGCAAAGATACAAATCAAACACAACAATGACATTTACAAAGCTAGAAGCATCATGAACAAGGTCCCCAATGCTTGGAACTTGTACCCCTCATGTCCACTTGCTTCCAGACCTCCATAGTCATATGTTTCAGCTGACTAAATTTGCGATCTCCCATATCCATATGTTCCCTGTGGTCAGGATGGACCTCATGGTGGTGGGGGGCATCCCCTTAAAGCGTCATCCACCACCAACATCATGGACTTCTCCTTGCAGTCTATCACGATCGAACCTCTGCCTCGGCCTAGTAGATCCTTCATCTATAATTTGATCTTCTTCACGGTGGGTCGGACAGTCATGTGCCATGTGACCAAGCCCACCGCAGGAGAAACATTGTCCATTTCTGGTATGCCTGGCTCTCTCTCCACCCCGGGAGCCCCGAACTACCGATCCTGAGTCATGCGGTCGACTAACTCTAGGTCAGGTCCTCTTAGACCTCTGCATCATCTGTCTACTACCTACAGTTGACTCGGATACTGACGGAAAACCATGCGGCAAGGGAAGCAGATCCTGAGCACTCTCAGAGTGTAGAGTCACTGGTATAAAATCCACCCTGAAAAAACCCTCGAAGTTTCCCCTGGTGAAGGCCATATCGTCGTAAAACTGGAGCATCTTGCTCTACCACGTCTCAACTGCTCCCTAAAATAGACTAACAGCTAGGTACACCATCTTGCCAGCGGGTGTCCCAACTGTGTGGAAATCTCGTGCTACAAACTCCAACCATTACCCACTCGTCTAAATGTCTTTCTCGCCTCGAATCCTCAGAGGACTCTATCGCAGGAACCCATGAAACGCGCTCAAGCGATGCGCACCCTATGTTGTTGGGGCTGGTGATAATGGTAGCCCAGTGGGGAATGGTACTGTTGGTGCCTCTGTTGTGATGGGGCCCTACACCGTGGCCTCACTGCTCGGTGGGATACCATCGCGCTCTACACTCAGAACCCGTGTTGACTGACTAGGTGAAGACATCCTGAAAAGAAACAGATGTGACACGATCAAAAGACTATACCTGGTGAGCTGACCAGGTTTGAGCTGACATAAAGAAAAACTATTGAAAACAGACACACAATTAGTGTTTTCGTGCGCTGAGTTAGAAATCAGTAGTCAGGGTCCCGGTGTATGGATACGTCGACCGCCGCACCAACACTGGACTCCCTAAACTGAAATCCACACTCAGTACACTTAACACTATTTCTTGACAGAAAGGGAATATCTATGTTCTATGTTAGGCGGTAGAACCGAATCCTCTGATACCAATTTTTCATGACCCGTCACCGGGGGCCCACATCGTGACTACCCCAATCCTGCCTTCCATAGGCCAGGGGCTGGCGACTAGCACCAATGGAATAATTCCCTAGATCGGGAAGGCATAGCCTATATAAAATGTAAACAGAAAAAACCAAAGAACAAGAAGATGCAAACAGTTAGTAAAGTTGTATACTAAGTGTGCTGAATGTACAAAGGGGATGGAAATACAATCCCAACATAAAGGTACAGCTACAATTGAATGAAAGTACAATTGAAAAGACAAACAGCTGGAAGATAGAAGCAGCTCCTGAATCGTCCTTCAGGTTCCTACGTGAAGTGTAGGTACAAATGTCCACATCAGCACTCCACATCCGTATGTCTCTCCCGGGTACCGACTCGTCGTGAGTTCCACCTCCGGGTACCGTCCAGTCATCGTACACACTCCCTCGGTCAACGTTGACCATCGTCTGCATCCAACACAACAAGGTGTGGGCATAGCCCATGAAGCGGTGAGTATAACGATACTCAGTAGGGACCCCGAGACCCTCAAGGTCTCACAAAATTGAACAAGGATAAACCACAAATAAATATCTATGCAGGTAACATTTACAAAGGTATATGCCCATACATATAATTATGTTATCAAGTTACCCATCTCAATCATGTGGAAAACACAAAGTTCATTGACTCAGCTCAAACCAGGATTTTCATTATCGAAACCACAACTGCTGGAGAACTCCTCCCCTGTCGAGTACAGTGGCCCTATTGCAGCTCTGAGGTGCTACTCACTAACCTTAGATTGCTGAGTTACTCCCCCTGTCGAGTACTGCAGGTCTGTCTCCCCAACACAGTAGCTCTCCCCACCATGGGTCTGCCGCCCTAACATAATAACGCTCCCCCAAATAGCCTACAAAGGTACTCCTACTGTCGAGTACCGTGGTTCTTCTACCCCAACATAGTATTGCATCTCCTCCATCGTTCTGCCTCCCCAACACAATAGTGCTCCCCACTGGGCTAGTCATGTCACTCTGAAATGAATTGGACAAGCAGTCATCAGGTCTCAGCCAGCTACAAGGTCTCCGTACTCCGTATGCTCGTCTCTGGGAGTATCCACTTTAAGAGCTACTCATTGATACTTCCAATTGTCACATAATCGCAGGTGGAAGTATCTCAAAGTACTTCCTTGTCATAGGGGTCTCAACGCAACAGACAAAGCATCAATCAGATGCCCAATCTATGACTTATTAGCCTTTTTGTTCCAGGGGCCCGGTTGGTTTCGTGTATGAACCAACCCGACTGTATCTCAAATATTCCCCAAAATCCCATAGGGTATACTCAAAGAAACCATTTATCAATGAGATTACCAATGCTGTTGACGGTTCATCAAACGGTCGTCCGGTCTAAGAGTTATTGGCTTTTCCGTTCCAGCGGCCCGATTTGTATCTAATTTAAACCAACATGACCGTACAACAACTGCATCCAAACCTTAACTGTAGTATTCTAAAAGAACCGTCTCATCATAAGGAATCCTACTTAGTTGACGACACATCACTCGGGTGTCCGGTCCTTATGTTATAAGCGTTTCTGCTCCGAGGCCTCGGTCTGTTTCGGGTTCTAACCAACCTGGCCATACCCAAACTTCGCCAAAACCTTCAGCGTAATATAAAGAAACCAATATCTAGGTCCTATGATTCCTACGCAACTGACGGGGTGTCTATTAGGGGTTTGTAGCTCATTTTATGGGAGAATGACCGAAAACGGTCCAAAAAGGGGGGTCTGGGCCCGGTCCGACCTAGCCCACCCCACCCTAGGTCAGCCCGACCCGGTTCCGGGTCTGGCCCGGCTGGCATGGCCCGGCCCGGCGGAGCATGCTTCATTTGGGCCAGCCGATAGGGGGGCGCCTCCCCCCCCGGTTCATCGTAACAGCGGCGCGTTGGCGCCTCCCAGATTCTCCATATACCGCACTACGCGGGATCACATCCACTGCCACCTCCGCGGCCGGTGCCGTGACGGTCCTCCATCGGCAGCACGCCGGAAACCCCTGCTGCCGCAGTTTTCCACGGGCCACTGAAGTTATACAGGTGGTATGTTTTAGATTCTTTCTGCGCCGACGGTCATCTCGGGACCCAAACTCCACTGCGAAAGCTCCAAATCGCTGTTACGGTCCCGTTTCGTCGTCGCTAAACATTCCACGCATCAAGAACGATGCAACGATGGGTTCATACTTGTTCGTTAGTCCGTACCCACAACATTAGTGGTTCAAATAATCATCCAACTAATTAAAGTCCCATACTGGAGGGTATAAATCACACATATGAAAATATACAAAATAACCCTCTACCTTGGAAAAGCTTCACGATAGTCGAGCGTCGCGGAAGACGGCGTCGTGGAGGCCGGGCGTCGCGGTATATGGACGACGTTTCCAATGAAATTGGGGTGTGTCCGAAGGGAAGAGTCGATGGAGAAGACTTTCGCGTTCTTCATCGGAGTCATTCTTCATCGAAAGAAGAATAATGTATTCTCCCAAGCCTTTCCAAATAATAGCCAACCCTCAAAAGAAACAATAGGCTCTCTATAATAATATAGGTGCCTTTTAATTCAAATTATTTGAAAAGAAATCATGACACCACATATAATTATTTAATTGAGTAGCTCAGCCAATTAAATATAAGTGGTTGAATTCATTTATTAACGTGGGTTGGAAAACTAAATTGAGTGAGAGGGGAGGTGAAGAGATCACTTCATTAAGGGGGAGTTGAAGAGAGTTATGGAAAGATGAAAGGTTGGGGATCGTGCGAGTCCCACCTCACAAATATCCACACATGGGAAGTTATGTGGTTGGGGCCCCCACCAATAACAACCCAATGTAGGATATAACTACACTCAAGATAAAAAAAATTGTGTACCACACAATTTTTGTTAAAGTTAATATTAAACCGCAAAAATTAACTTTCATCCCGCATAAAACCAAACTATGGTAATGGTCCCTTAAAGTGAATACTGGCACTGCGAGTTCATCGGTGTCCTTGGATTTCAATTCTGAGCACCGGTTCAAAAGATAAAAAAAATCGCATGTACATTTACTTAATGTACCAGAACAAGACCTTGTAAATTGATTCTGGGCACACCGGGTCTTGGAATCAAGCATCGTCAGAAGCCACAGACTCGTAAACATCCATATAATTATGAAAAAAATTCCCTTATAAATTATGGGTCTTTAAAATCATGGCTAATAAAAAAATAGCAATTAATTTCAGAATATTATTGTCCAATTTAATGTTAAAATGATTAATATAAATATCTTTTAAACATGTTTATCCGGTGGATAAAAAATTACTTCCAATTTTTTTAGAAATCATATTACACTATTCAAATAGAAAATGATGTTGGTATCATTAATGAATATCCCCATTTTATAATATATAAATATATGTGTTGCCTAATGTTGATGATTTTAAATAAAATTAATATATCATTAATGTTTTTAGGAAAATGTTTTTTTAATTTTGATATTTTCATTTTAAAATGTATATAATTTTGAATATTTTTCATTGAAAAAAAATTGTGAACATATATTTTTTTTTAAAGATATTGGAAAAAATTCATTGGGATATTTCCTTTTTTATTTGACAATTAATATTTCATAAAAATGTAAATCATATTAAGAAAAAATTAATTTTAATGAATATTTGATTTCTGAATGAAGTGGGAAATACTGTCATTTTTTCCTAAAAATTATATATACAAAATTTTAATTATCAAATAGTTAAAAAAAATTAATCAATGACTTTAAAATATTAGAAAACAAATATGATAATAATTTTTAGGTTTCTATTGAGAGATGTAATATATGAAATCTTTATTGCATTTTTAATCATAAACAATCCATATAAAACATTATCTCTTAATAGAATACTCTTAAAATATTGGTAACATTGAAATATAATACCCATCATGGAATAATATTATATAAAACACATAATATAATGAAAATACAGATATTCAAGACCTTTCATGTTAATGGATAATAATATACAACACATAAATTAAGATAGATAAATAAAATAACATACATCTCAATAAAGGAAAACTGAGAAAGAAATCAATTTACTGCACTGGTAACATTAAAACTATAAACCCCATGAAGAAAAAATCATAAAAATTATATTTATATCCACATAAATGAAAGTATATGAATCATAAAATACATTAATGTCCTGAATATATACCACAAACACAAATATTATTGGTTAATGTGTCATATATATCCATAAAATAAATGTGCGGGGAAAAACCCCTTACCTTGAGTTTGATTTGTCATGTATGAAATTTTCACCCTAATTATTAAAAATATATTACTTATTGAAATTACTAATAAATATTATTAAATTTATTGTTAATTTTATTTAACATATTAGTATGTTATGTACAATTACATAATAGATTAAGTTTACGCCAGATGTTTTTCACTATAAACGGTTGTAATATCTAAACAAAATTATGTGGGTTGACTATGGTCAAAGGGGAAATTATTTAAAAATAACTATAATAAAAATAATTAAATATTTATGCATAAATTACACTATAACAACTATCATGGATGTTGGTTTTGAATAATGGGATCAGTTACAATCACGGATACTATTTGTTGTACGTATACATGAGTAACATTTCAATTATTCAAAGATCATTATGGAAAATATGAGAGGAATAATTTTTCATTGAATAGTCATCATAATACCATAATTACCATAATATTTAATTATGGATAATTTTATATATAAACATTTTTTTGTGACTAAAAATGTTTCGTATCGCTTTGAGGCGGTGGTAGTGTATACAACTATTAATGAAATTAACACATTCAATTTGAGTGAAAATGTATAATTGAAGAATATATAATATATATACATATGTATAAATATTAAAATAATATATTAATTATTTAATTTTTGTATAATATATAAAATATATTTAACCATATTAACTAATATTTAAATCATTCAGGAAAATTAATCACATCACTTTGCGTGGTGGTTGAATGATGTACACACGAGCAATATTATTGTATCCCATAAAAATTTCTCATAATATGCTATATATCATAAAATTCTATAAGAGGAATAAATATTTTATAAATATCATATATATACATTAAATCCTCCATCATACCTAAATGTGATAGGTCGTAACGATAATATGAATGACATCGTTTCACGAGGTGGTAGTCCTCTATACACATGAACAGTGATTTCATATCATATTTTCATGAATTGTGTGTAGTTTTTATTATTATCCTTAAAATTAAAACATAAATTTTTAGGGAATATTTTGAGGATATTTATTCATTCTGTTACAATAAGAAGTGACGAGGTAGAGAAAGAAGGAAGGAAAAATTTCTCGTTGATGAACATTCCCTCAGTTTCAGGTAACTCATTTTGGTTTTCACCAAAGGCCTTCCTTGTATTTTTTTATTGCCCATGAAAGGATTATAAGACTATTAGATGTAAGTTTTGAATTTATTTTGGATGGTATATTCTGATTCTAATATGTTTTAATGTATATATAGAGGGGGTTAGGTGATGGAATTTTATTAGTTAGGGGAGTGGGACAAATAAAATTGTTTGGCCAAAATATTAGTGCACCAACATTTTAAATACGAAAAGGAACCAATAATAAACCATAATCTATAAAATATGTTATAAGGTAGAAATAAGGATATAAATGTGGTTTTATTCATTTTAGGGTTATTTTTATACAATATATTTCATGTTTATCCAAAAACAAAACTCATTTTTAGGATAATCAATATAAATAAATTAAAAATTTATAACTAATAAATTTTTTATGAAAATTATGTTTACCATTTTAGAAATTAGAAACTATTACTATTCAAAATATTTCATTTATTTCATTCCAATTAATTTCAATTAGGTTTAAAAAATTTCATTAATATTAATCCAGTGGATGTTGTGATGTAGCTAGTTTTTAATAAGTTCATTTTAAAGAAAAAGATGATAATATATTTACTCTAGGTATAATAACAATAATTGAATGAATATAAATTAATACATAATAATATATACATTATTAATTACATTTATTAAGTTACCCATTATAATTATTTTATTTAGTTTAAATGGTTCAATATTTTGTATTTTAAAATAATTTTTTTTAAAAATGATTTAAAACAAAAAAACAGACATATATTGAAAATGATAAAAATTTGGTAAAAATTAATATTGAGTTGGATATAAATAAATAATAAATTATTTAACTAAAAATATATTAATCACAATATAATACTATAAATTTTATTTCTTTATTAAAAATAATTGACTTTTTAGAAAAATCAGTATTCTTACTATTCACAAAAAATTTATTGCTTTCCAAAAAATCGAAAAATTTCACGAAATTAAATTTTGATATTATAATTAACAAAATTGTGTTAATTTAATTCAAATTATACTAAAAAAAATTTAATTTTTTTTATAACAGCACCCTAAAAACTAAAAAGACTATTTTCTTGAAAAAATCATTGTTTTATAAATAAAATAATTTTTTTTATATCATGTCTAGAAAAAACATAGGATGAATTTTTAAGAATAATATGATTATTTTATATAATAATTTCATTAATATAATCTAATAATTGTGATATTTTTAATTTATATTTTAAAATACACTTTTGTTTATTAAAATTGTTTTTTTAGAAAATGATTTACTTTTATTTCATAAACAATTTGATTTAAATTTATAATTATTTTTTCAATAAATAATTTTTGTAAAATCTATATTCATAATTATGTTAATCATATTAATATGAACCTTTAAATATTCTAGGATATAATGATAATATATATCATGATCCATTTATGATTTGTGTTTCATATTGAATATGATATTAAAAAAAATCGGGGTCCCATGTTATGAATGATAAACTATGTGGTTCATGAAATGGATTTTGAAAATTATTTGGACTGTCTGTTGCTCTATCAAATTTAATTTCACTCTTTTTAATATATCTGGATATTATAATGCCTCAATAGAAGGCATCGATAACATGTATTTTTTGACATTATACATTCAATAATTATGAGATAAAAAAATATTATTATCCAAAATTTCAACATTTTAAATTAAATAATATACCATTAGTTTCAATTCATTGTATAATTATATTATTTATTTATTCCATTCATAAAAATTATTTAATGTTTATGTAAAATAAATCTCAAATATTCTACACTTTATTGAACATGGAAGCCATCTTTTTTTTCTTCCCTAGGAATCCTAGAATATAACATTATATAATTTCAATGTATATCATAAAATGTATAATCATGTTCTCATTATGTGTACATTTTGTTTAAAATATTTCAAATTAATATATATGTATGAATGTAGTCATCCAAGGCCACAAATCTATTGAATCACATGTAATCCCTTTTATTCTATAGAAATAAATAAATATAACTATCACCTCTATGTATCTATGGTATGAGATATTACAGTACAATCCTCTAGGATTTTGAGAAATATGACATAAACTCTCTCTTTTTATAGTTACATTACTCATTATAAATAAAAATTCTGTTATATTTCTAAAAATTAATTTATATAAATCATATATAAATACCCAATTCAAGTACCTAACTCAAAGAAATCCAAATTCATTGTAGAATAATATTGAAACAATTATCAAAACATGAATCCCTAAATCTATGTATAATATTTCCTTGAAGATGTTATATATGTTTAATCAAATGTATACACCAATTTATAATTTATAAAATATTAAATGTAAATATATATAAATAATTCAAGGAAGAGATTTAAATAAATGGGGTGTTTAATTTTATTAAAAAAATAAATGGTATAATAGTAATTCAATAGTAGATGAGATTATAACCATTTTATAAATAATGCATATATTAGGGACAATATATTCTTTTTCTGATGTTATAACATTGTATTTCACCCTATTTTATCTCCTTCATACTATTCATTGTATGTTATCTCCATTAAGTATATGTCATTAAATGAAATATAAATATATTTTATTTGAATTATATTATGAAACAGTCTAGAAAATCTATAGAATACTTAATATTATTATTTAAAACATCAACACATAAAATGTAAAAACTCCATTTTATTGGGTATAAAAAATATTTCAAATTATTGGTATTAATTTAATCATTAAAAATTTAAAAAATATGAAAAAAAATATTTTCTAAATATAAACACTTATATATATTTTTATTATATATTTTAATTTATTATAATTTTACAAATAAACATTACAATTTTTGAACTATATCATTATTCAAAAATTATAATCGAGGAAATATAAATTTAAATAGTTATTTTGATGTTAAAATATAATATTTAATGGATATTTATTTATTAAATAAGTTACAAATATTTATTTTAAATAATTAAAATATATATATATTTATATTATTTATAACATCCAATATAAATTCTTAAACATTAAATGAATAATTTCTAATACATTTAAAAATTATTAGAATTTATAAAAATCGACTAATAATGTAATTTTGTTGATAAAAAATTCAACATTATATGTATGATTAAAAATCATATAGGATATACTATGTCAGATTAAGTGGGTTTATTCCTACTCACGTGAATCACAATAGAATAATAATATTAGAAAAGATGTCCCACCATGAATGAGAATAATTCTCACTCTGAGAACCCGTGAATGTATCAACCAATTATCACATTCAATAATAGTAAACATTATGTTAGATTAATTCTAATGGAATGTGGTTTTCATGATATAGAACTAATGTAATTAGCGATACTTATGTAACATAAATTCAAATATAATTATTACACGTTATTAATCATTTTATTTAATATGAATAAAACCACATGTAATGACCTGGATTATCAATGTTTTACTAGTTATATAGAAATATTTTGAGACTGTGAAATCAGAAAGCATGTGATTCCGAGGCCTGGAGTGCCCGCAATGATCCGTAGATGTCTTGTTATGCTTTAATTAGTGCATGTAAGAAGTTATCATAAAAAAGTGATGTAACTCTTAAACGATTTACCGGATCATAAATCTGAGGGCACAGTTTCATTTAGGACGACAGTTTACACTAATCGCGACTTATATTTAGTCGGCGCATTTCTTTGGTGAGAAAGCCCACAAATGCCATAACTATAAATAAAATAATTATATAACGTTATTTTATTTTCAAGTTACTTATAACTCAAGAACAGTGTCATATATAATAAATATGATCCAATTTCTAAGATTGTGAGGGTTTTCTTTCTTTAGGCAGATACTATCATTAGCCGATGTGGGCCAATAGTGGAAGTTAGATTTTGGCATAAAATAAAATAATTAAATATCAATTATTTTATTGTTAAAATACATAGCTTATAAATGTTAACTTAGATTGGAAATCCTAGATTAATGTTGAATTTTTTGGGGTCTGTTCTCCTTAAGTGAAGCCTAAACTCGACTACTGTTAGTCAAGGGGGAACATTAATAATTTATTGAACTTTTTTAAGGTCCATTTAGTAAAAACCAAAGTGGCATTTTCTAGCTTCTGAAATGGTGCTTAGATAAAAAAATGACGGCATTATGGAATCTATAGTGACAAGATTTTCTTAAGGGAGGGTTCACTTAGACCGTAGTAGGTCTAGAGAAAATGTAATTTTTTATACTTTTAAACGAATTTAAAAAACAACATTGTTATTTTGTTTCATTTCTTTCCCTCTAATGGATAAGCGGAGTATGGGACCAATGACGTGTCAAGCCAATAAATGGCTTGATCATTCAATTATTTGTAACTAAATCTTTTTGGAATTAAGATATTTCATAATTAATGGGTCTCAATTAATTCCATGATTATTTCACACCATCCCAGACACCTATTTATATGGTGTTTGGGGAGAGGTGTCATCAATGCTTCACCATGATAGAAATTGCTAACAATGGTCCATGATTCTAAACCCATGGAAGAAGGAGTTGGTTCAAGAGAGAGGTGACGATCGACAACAAAACTCCGAACTGGAGATCAACGACTGAGAGACGTCATTTGAGGATCATTGCGAGAGATGGAGAACACCGACCCACTTCCTCAACTATGTACATTTCTCTATCGTTCATGAGGGAGGGTTGGATTCTTGTTTTAAATTGAAGTGAATTTATTGAACCCCTTTATCCTCCCTCTTCTTTACGAGATAACAGGGAGGGAACGAGCCTAAAGAACCCAACCCAAACCCTCCACTACATTGCTACCATTGCACCCTCTGTGGAATATCGTCGGTGAAATTCCACTGACAGGACACGAAGGAGGAGGCATGCCGACACATGCTGCGAGATGAGGCTACGACAAAAAGATGTTGTGGTCATCGGATTGGTCAACACTCAAAAACTGGGGAGGAGGTGTGGCATGTAGGCACGTGCCGCCGGTGAGAATGGGGTAGCCGCTCATCCGCTGAGGAGGTTTGAGAAGGTGCCTGACACAGTGGGCGGCCGTGGAAGGGGAGGCAACACAACCAGTGCACTTTTGGTGAGTAGAGGGCCGTAGACAAAGCTGCAGAGGAGGCAGGACCCGTACCCTTGGCAGGTTCTATGGTGAACGGGTGGCGCCAATGTGGTGTCATAGTTTAAAAAAATAGAACGACCTCATGGACCCTTGGAATACCCAAGAGAAATTTCCCCCACCCCCCTTCCTGCTCTGGTGGACCACTGCCCAGCCGCCTACCCAACGGGCCGCGAATCATATGGCTGAGCCGCCTTTCAAGCAGGTCATGCTTCACATGGGAAGGCCACAGGCCTAGCGGGCTACACCACAAGTGAGAAGGGTGGGAACACATCCTAGCTTTCCGATCTCTCGGCAGCCTATTATAGCCAGGTCAGGCCCAAATCGAGTTGTTTCGGCCCAGATCGGGTCGAGTCGGGTCGGTCCGACCGGATGAGACCAGACCCAGAAATAATTAGGGGGCCTTATCATAAGAACTAGAAGTTTATTTCATGAACAATTTTTGGTTTTGGAAGCATTGGATCGAGATAGTCCATTTGGTATACTCCACTTGAGAATTGGAGAAATTTGGAGTACGACTGGGTTGGATCGAACCAGAATCCAACGAGGCCCCTGAAACTAAAATGCTTATAACTCACAGACCGGGCGTCCGATTGACAAAACGTCTGTCACATTGGAACCCATACGACATGGTGTTCTTTTGGGTTACTCATTTGTTGAACATAATGTCAGTATAGGTATGAATGATATATTAGTTGTATGATTTTATAGAACTCAAGAGCACCAGGTGCGAGGAATCATATGGCTGGCTCTAACATGAAGATAGAACATCGATCTTCTGTGGGTTGATATCTATCAGATCTTTTTTGGGTCAGCCCTCAGTGATTCTATGTGGGTCTGTGCTAAGAGATCCTATGTGGGTCAATGCTCATAGATCTGTTGTCAGTCATCGCATATATATCCTATGTCTTTCAGATCATGTGTGGGTCCGCACTCAGCAATCCTGTGTGAGTCAATGCATATCGATATCATGTGGGTCAGATCCTATTTTGTTAGTGGGGTTTAGTTATCTATCAATCCGGTGTGGGTCAGATCATGTGAGGAGTTGCGGTGTTTAGTTACCTCTCAATCATGTGTGGGTAAGATCCTGTGTGGGTCAGCATGGGTTAATTATCTATCGATCCTGTGAGGGTTAGAAGCACTGCTACATAACAAAATAAGATGATCAAGCCATAGCACTAATCATATGTACTTCTCAACTTATGTTATTCTTGGGGTGAGAAGATTCATTTACAAATGTGGTCCTATTATCTCCGTGGTGTTACCTATTTGTTACTTCTACCTTCGTGGTTTTTTCTTTGTGGTGTTACCTATGTGGTACTTCTACCTTTATCGTGTGGTCTTCGTGGTGATTCCTATGTGGTACTTCTATCATTGAGGTGTTACCTATGTGATAATTCTAACATCGTGTTGTTACCTATGTGGTAGTTATACCTTTTTAGGTTTACATATATTATATTATTCACTCAATTATGTGAAATATAATGTTTTTATAACATAGGTATATTTATGGGAATAAGCCTTTGTAGAGTTGATGTATATTTCTTCGTGCATTGATATTGGGGTATTTCTTAGTGGCATTTACTTTGTGGAAGTTTAGGAGTCCTATGAGAGTCTCAGGTTCCCTACAGAGTACTGTTATACTCCCCCCTGCACAGGCTATGCCCTCACCTTGTTGTGTCTTATGCAAACAACATACATCATTGATCGAGCATTAGGGAGCTAAGACTGGATAGTACTCGGAGGCGGACAATTTGGTATGATGTGACATAAGGACTACTGATTGGGAACTGTAGCTACCAATCAGGTAGGATCATTGGTGGAAAATAAAGGATCCATTTTGCTTTTTTTATGTGTATTGTACCTTTCAGTTGAACTTGTACTTTTACATTTGGGATTGTATTCTAGCCCCTTTACGTTCAGGACTATTTTTACTAATGTAGATTACATAGTGGTTGATTCTTATCATGTTCTTATTCTGAGTGTCTGTAACGGTTAAAAGGAAATTCCTTCTTGTTTTAAAGATATGCCTTCATGGTGCTGGTCACCAGCCCTTGGACAATGGATGGGGGGCTTGGGGGAGTCACGACAGGGGCCCTGAGGGATGAGTCGTGACAAAGTGGTATCATATATGTTTGTTCAAAAGAAAACTAGGACTTTGATATTTTCGATATGTCAATAGTGTTATGTGTTATTAGTGTGGTTTTCAATTTTTGTAATCCAGTGTTGCTGTAGTAATGGATGTATCCACACACCAAGACCCTAAATTGTAATTTTAAAATCTGTTAATGGAAACCCTAATTACATTAGTTTTTAATGTTTTTTCTTATGATTATTTGTCATTATCTCACCTGGTATAACATAATTACCGTGGCACACCTCTTATCAGGATTCCATTGTGTGAATAGCCTGCTAGGATTCTTGAGAGAGTACACAATGAAGGCCCACCGAGTGATGAGGCCTTGGTTCAGGGCATTCTTAATGTGTTTTCACCTTCAGGTGGTGTACCAACTATATCACTTCCCATTGGTCAGCAGTTACCACCAGTGGTACCGGTATAAGAAACATGTAGTCTTAGTGCCCTAAACGTGATTCACCATTAGACACCCCTCAAGTTCTGTGGCGATCAGGACTCATAGGTGGCTAAGGACTTGCTTGAGGATGTGGATGAGTTTACATCTAGCTAGGGCATAATTCAAATAGATGGCGGTCCTGGTAGAGATCCTTCTACATGGCTTAGTAGGATGTTGAAAGGGTTTATATTACCCTAATCATGCGAAAAGGTGACATTTTCTATGAAAAAACCTGAGATCATTCCTCAGAGAAGGGGGTCTCATGCCTTAAAGAGCTAAGGTATGAATGTTCCCTAGAGCTTATATATATTTTTTTGGATGACATGTCAGTAGCTGAGTATTCAACGAGGTGTGACGACCATCCCATGTACTAGATTAATACAGAACGATCAGTGTGTCAGGGCTCGGACCTCCGAGTGAGGTGTGTTATGAGACACCCAATCTAGCACAATTCATCTATGAATTCCTACTTACGTTTGGGTGATAGAGATAACTTTGTGTTATAATGTTATTTGAATGAGTAGATGAAGCTAGTGGATGTTAACAATGGAAAAGTAGGAAACTAATGCTATTATAATGGACTTGGGTGTGTAAAATGTTTTGGGAAGAGGAAGTGGTTTGGATAAATGAATCTCCAAGGCTATAGATGTGGATGTGGAGCTAGGAGTTCATCATGAGGGGGTAAACATTTCGACATGATACAACCACCCCCTCAATGTTGTCCCCACATGGATTAGGGTGTTAGAGGATAGTGGAAGGGAGTATATGTATGTTGTCTAGGAGTGTGGCCCTAGGGCTGTAGGAATGATTAGAGTTATGGTCTCTGTTTAGTAATAGTTTCCGTATTAATAGATATAGGACATAATCATTCATTCATTCTACAAATTTTGTTTAATACCAGTGGATTTTGGTTAAATCATTGACATGAACCTTATGCATGGAGATACCATTGGGAGGAGACTCGATAATCACACTTTTACCGGCAGTGTGATCTGCCCCATGAGGTGAGAGTTTTGGTTGAATCCTCTATGTAGAAACGTCAAGGCCATACTATGATAGTTTGGGTATGGAATGGAAATCCACAGTTTATACTCAGATTGATTATATTAGGTAAAAAGTTTGATGTTTATCTACAATGTTGGTTTGGCATTTTCCTAGACCAATGAAAAGAACCCAGGAAGCACATGATAAACTCATGCAAAGGATGGTGTAGTCGATCACTCTTGAGTTGGACAACATTACCCTCATGGCAGGAGGAGTGTGGAGTTTTCAGTTCCCAATAGGAGCTGAGACAAAGACTAACAAGCATAACAATTATAAGCATGACTTGGAGTTTCCAGTAATGGACATTTTGCTGTATATTTGGTGACACTACTTGATGGTTGAAAGGCTTACTATTTACTCTGATCACAAAATTCTTATGTATATCATCACACAAAAGGACTTGAACTTGATATAGTGACGGTTGATAGTGTTCTTCCAGTAGAATGACCTTGAGATATTCTATTATCATGGGAAATGGAACGTGGTAGCAGACACACTCAGTAGTAGGTCTGGTCTACAACTCCTAAGTGAGGCATTAGAGCAGCTAGTCGCACTGCAGATATCCTTCATGGATAAAGATGAAGCAGCTTACCTCTAGTCTATGACTGTCACTCTCCCAATCATCACTGAATTATGGCGGCACAGCTTTGGATGTTTCCTGACGTGCTTAGATATCCTCAAGATAACCACATGTTGGATTTTCATAAGGTGGATAGAATGTTATTCTCTTCTCTGGATGCACCATGATGCTAGTGAGGATTCTGGAGGAGCTGTTTAGGGATATCTAAACATCCCCATTCATGGTACATCCTGGAGTGGAGAAGGTTTACCAGAACCTCTGGTGTTCGTACTGGTGGCTATAGATGGTCGAAGAATTGGAAGAGTTTTTATCTCGATGCATCACATGTCAACAAGTTAAAACTGACCATAACTGGGAGAAATATTATTCCAGTAGGAGATCGTGACCCTTGGGGTCCTATGAGGGGGTCTATGTCTTCTTATGGGTCTCATACCGAAGTGGATTGCAGAGGTTTGGTCTGGGCTACATGCTATCATCGAGGTTCATAGGACCTTTCTAGATTCTCAATAGTGTGGGGGAGGTGGCGTTCTGCCTATCACTCCCCCATAGATTCAATAGGTGCATAATGTTTTCCATGCATCGCAGCTGAGGAGATGTGTGCATGACCATCACAAGACATCGACAATGGCAAGATGGCCATTTATGAAGGTGTGACCATTACGAAAGTTCCCGCAGTGATTGAGGATCAAAACGAGCATGTCCTCCAATGATGATCGATACATCTGGTGCGTGTTCGATGGTAACATGGTAACCTCCAGGAGAAAAACCGAAAATGGAATAACCCTAGGCACGACTAATGTTTAGTCGGCGGGGGCCCTCTATGAGAAATCCCAAATATGGAATAACTGTAAATAAAATAATTAAATATTGTTTCTTATTTTTCAATATCTTATAACCCACGTACAATGACTCAGATTAAAAACCCAATACCACTGCTAAACTCATGAGGGTATTGTTTCTTTAGGTAGATTTTAACATTGAATGGCACATTCCAACAGTGGATGTTAGTTTTTTTCCTAAATAGAATAATTAAGTAACACTTATTTTATTGTTAAAATCCATATCATCTAAGTGGTAACTCGGATTGGAAATATGAGAGAACTGTTGTGTTCATTGGAGGGTGTTCTCCTTAGGCAGAGCCATTCCTTGACTAACACTTATCATGGGTGAACATTACTAATTTGTTGAACTTTTTTAAGGTGTATTCAGTAAACACACAAGCTTCATTTTATAACTTTGGAACCGGCGCTCTGATTAAAAATCAATGGGCACTGTGGAATCAGTATTGCCAGGATTCACATAA
The DNA here is from genome assembly GCA_963277665.1 of Viscum album. Lineage (NCBI taxonomy): Eukaryota > Viridiplantae > Streptophyta > Magnoliopsida > Santalales > Viscaceae > Viscum > Viscum album. The sequence continues at coordinate 1,508,232,865 of OY728127.1, read as the reverse complement.
GGGAGGCTTCAGTTTGATAACATTAGGTCTCGAGAAATAGGAATTTTTTTGGTGTTTTAAAAGAATAAAAAAATAACTTTGGTATTTTGATTCTTTTCTTCTTCCTCAAACAGATAAGCGGAGTGTAGAACCAGCAACCTGTCATGCCAATAAATGGATGGACATTTCAATTCTATGTAATTGCACCATTAAAAAATTAGGAAGGATCCTAATTAATGGGACTCCATTAATTCCACGAATGTTTCACACACTCACGTCTAATATTTATAGGGATCTTGGGGAGAGGTGTCGGCACTGCATAACCAAACAAAAAAGTGATAATAAAGTATTGAGATGCCAAACCCTTAGAGGACGAAGCCAATTTATGTGGGAGGTGATGAGTGACACTGAATCCATGAACCATAGATCATCCACTGGGTGAATACATTGGAATCTAGTTGCGGGAGACAAGGAACACTGACCCACATCCTCAACTGCAAGAGGTGGCTGCAAAACAACGCTGTGAAAGTCCCCGGAGCGGCCGACACCTACCGACCGTAGAGGAGTTTTTGCGTATCTTCGCGCACCCATAGTGAGAAAGGGTCCATGAATCATCAGTCGTGGTGGTCAATGAAGGTGGTAAGCACATCATCCTGGCGTAGAATTGGAGGCATCATGACCAACACACCACCTGTGAGTAGAGGGACGCGGCTGAAGCCGCAACCAAGGTAGAACCCGCGTCCCCGGTGGGTTCCACGACAACCGAGTGATGCCTATGTGGCATAGCCTTTAAAAAAATACAAAATTTCTCAAGTAAAATTGGGATATATGGGGGAAAATTCCCCCCGTTTCTAGATCATGCGGACCATGGTTGGGCCGCCTGCCTAGTGACCTGCACGCCTGGAGGGTCGCGCCACCTTCCGGGCCAGACAGGTGGGTCAAGCCACCCTCTTGCGGGCAGGGATGCCCAACTTGTGGGCAGGGCCGAACCACTGACTAGCTGGATGAGCCTACCGCGGCCCCGCCCGATATAGTCGGTCGACCCGAACTGAGTCGGGTCAGGAAGTGATCGTGGGTGCCTGAATATGATGCTGGTTCGAAGCTCGAGGCGGCTGGCGGGGGATTTTAATTTGAAATTTGAAATGTGTATTTCATCTGGATGTGGAGATTTGGTTAAAATTATGTGGTGAAATAGTGTAATGGGTACCGACAACCCCTTAAAACGGATTCTGAAAATGTGGAAAAAAAACTGATTTGCAGGGGTACGGTTGGGTTGGATGAAACACGAATCCAACCTTACCCCTGGAACTAAAACACTTATAACTCATTGACTGAGTGTCTGACTGATGCACTGTCTATAGCATTGGAACCCATACGACATGGAAGTCCATTGGGTTACTCCTTTTTGGATATTTGTGGGAAAAAATGTATGACCTATATCAAGATTTTCAGATTCTATGGAACTCAAGCGCACTGGGTGCGTGAAATCCTATGGCAGGCTATAATGGGAAGAAAGAACACCATTCCTGTGTTGCTCAAAAAATATCAGATCGTGTGTGGGTCAATGCTCATAGATCATATGTGGTTCAGTGGATAACGATATTGTGTGGGTATTCACTTAGCGATCCTGTGTGGGTTAGTGCATACAGATCTTGTGGGGGTTTGTGCTCATCAATCCTGTGTGGGTAAGCGCATACCGATCTTGTGTGGGTAAGATCCTATGTAGGTCAGCAGGGGTTAGTTATATATTGATCATGTGTGTGTTTAATCTTTTTTGGGTGAGCAAGTATTAGTTACCCATCAATCCTATGTGCTCAGAATCCTTGATATATAAAAATAGAATAAGATGATCTATCCTTAAGACTAGTCATCTATACATCTGTACTTTTATACTGTAGGCGAGTTGAGTAATTTACTTATATGATACTATTATTTTAATGGTTTTACCAATGTGGTACTTCTAATTTCGTGGTGTTATATGTGTGGTACTTCTACCTCTGTGGTTTTATCTTTGTGGTGTTACCTATGTTGTACTTCCATCTTCCTGGTGTTAACTGTGTGTTACTTCTATCTTTTATTGTGTTTCATATTTGGTACTTCTATCTTCGTGGTGTTACTTTTGTCGAACATATAACTTTGTGTAATTAACTTAGAGGTATTCTTACCTCATGTATGAGATGTGTAATATCTTGATATCATAGGTATATGTGTTAGAATATATCTATGTAGGGTTTATGTCTATTACTTCGTGATTTGATATTGGGGTCTTGCTTTGTGGAATTTTATTTGAACTCTTAGAGACCTACATGGGTACCTAGGTCCATACTGAGTATCGTTTTACTCAACCCTATATGGACAATGATAGAAACTTGTTATGTCTTGGATAGACAATGGAAAATATTGATTGGGGATGGGGAAGCTAGGACTGTATGGTACTCGGAGGTGGACTATTTGGAATGATGTGACACAAGGACTAATGAACAAGAGCTATACCTACCCTTCATGTAGGATTATCTCTGGACGATCTTAGAGCTATATTCCCCTTTTTAGTAAAATGGTACCTTTCAGTTATACTAGTAATATTTTATTTGGGCTTGTATTCTGGACCCTTTAATTTTAGCACTATTTTTACTATAATTGTTTACTTAGTGGTTTCTTCTTGTTGTGTTATTAGTCTATGTGTCTGTACAGTTTAAAATGAAATGCCTTCCCATTTTAGGGATACTCCTTTCCAGTGCTAGTTGTTAGCCACTGATATATTAATGGTTGGCTTGGGGTAGTCACAACACTGACCCCGGGGGTAGGTTGTGACATCACAACCTTACAATACCATGAATGAATGTAATGAAAATTAATATCACATTTGGTGAGTGAGGGAATCTCAAATTACATTTACTAATGGGTCACATTTTATTAAACCTATGAATAAAGAGATAATTATTAGCGAGATTAAAATTATTCTAATAATTCTTGAGGCATTAAAAGAAATTAAATAATGAAGTATTAACTCTATATTATTGTATCATATGAAATTAAAACCCCATCAATCATTTCCACTCATTTTCAATGACATGCAACATATCATCAATAAATTCACATTACTCTATTTTCATCTATAATGATATTAATTTTGAATTCATGATTTCGTATATTAAAGAAATTTCTTATTTTAATAAAACTAATGTGTTTAAATGGAATATATTACCTTTATATATGGTAGAACATGTCATTAAGAGTACATAATTCATAATTACAATTACAGAAAATGAAATATTGCATACTATAAAATGAATAAAATTCATGATTACCTTATCTTAAATGTTTAATTATGTGTTATATCATCCAAAATATTTTATAATGTCTATATGTGAAAGAAAAAATATTTCCCTCTTCAATGATGTACCCATATGCCACACTAAATCGCATGCTTTTTCAGATATATCCTCTCTTTCACTCTGACATTATTGTTCAACAAAAAAAATAAGGATGATGAAAAGTAATTTTTTTTGAAATTGATTTATAGTAGGGTTGAAAATTATAACATCTTTATTATGCATATCACTATAGTAGACTCCATGTATTTTCCAATGCAATCCATGTAATATTTCAAAAAAATTTATAATACGAGTGAAGTGTGTAGCTTGAAAAAAATTAACCACTAATTCTTATAAATCTATAATTAGTTTAATTCAATAATTTTTTAACAATATATTATATTTAATATAAATCATATTATTGACACTTATCATCTGATTTAAAATATTAATCACAAATTTTACAAATGAATTGTACATTTCAATTCATAGATAATCTTGAAAAATGAAATTCTGGGAAGCAACCATGATATCGTATGTCATGGAATTTTGATATAGTAATATAATACCTTATTTTATTTCCACATGATTCATGTAAATATAGATTTATTGTATATCTACATAACATTCATCCAATCCCATTGGAAATAGAAAACAATGTATTAAATTTCTTGGAATTATGAGTGAATTTTATCTTAAATACTCCAAATCATTTTTGTACCAACATAACATGTGACACCATAGACGCATTAAAATATAATATAATAAAAACATATCTTGTACCTTTTAAAATATTATTTACCTCTATGATTGTTTACATGATTTCATATATAAAATTAATCTACATAAAACATGAATAAAATACTAAAATTACCACATTTTAGAAAATTAGTTTGGAGTATAGTAATCCATTCTAATTTACATATTTTTATACATTTTGAGAAGTAAATATAATATATTAAAGTAAAAATAACAGGGAAAAGAATAATTATAAGCACCCAATGTATTTTGAAAACACATTACGGAATGAAAATATCAATCCAACCTACTATACTACATAAAATATAATTATGAAGGTCAGTATAATTTGATATATATATATCTATATATATAAATTTAACTCACATAATAAACCATTTTTTATAGAATCCCATATAGGGTATTTGATTAAATATTTATGAAACCATATTTTTAATAAGAAATATGATTTCAAGAGGTTAAGGGTTAGATATATTCCACCCAAATGATTACATGACAAAACTAAAACAAGGATAATTCTAGATTACAATATGTCCATAAGAGAAGAATGATTTCGAAAAACAGGGGAAGTGTTATATCATAGTTCAGCAGGTTGATCCAACAATGGTAGTTATAAAGGAATAAAATTAGTAAAAATAGATGTATTCTCTAGATTTAATAATAAATTTAGAAATTCTATATTTTATACATAAGAAATCAAGTAAAATAGAGAGATAACATAAGACCACTAACATCCACTCACCTCCACTATTCTACTATTATAAATCTATATTCATTAATAATTTATTATCAATGGAATCATTCATAAAAGATGATATTAGATGATATTGTATCATTGGCTTTAAAAACTAATTAATGAGTACAAATATTGTGTCCACATTCATATTCCCAGTGGGTTAACTTATAATTTCCATAAGGTACCTGTTGGTGTTGATATAATAAATATTTCAAATACGGTTACATTGGGTACACAATCCATGATATTGGGTAAACGGTTAGATGAAAAAATGAATTCCCATCCCTTTATCGAAATTATTTTCCATTAATTTCTCCCAATGCATTCCCCTTACCCTTATATTAAAATATACTATATTATAGAAATAAAAGTTCCAGAATCACTCTTTGAATCTAATCTGATGAGCCGTAGTCATTTTAACCTCCCTAACATCTGGATTATCATCTCCCAGAATAATCACTTATATTATAGAGGAAAAAATATAGAACATTGAACCTTAAAATTACATTACAATTCTAGGAATCTGTGTTAGTTTTCTAGTTCTACCACATAATACAAACATAAGGGATCACCTTTCTCCATTATTTAATTATTCTCTAGTCAATAATATAAATAGTACATTCTAAATAATTATTATCCTCCACTAATAATTCAAACAAATTGATCATTGGGTGAAGGTCCATGATCATTCATCCATAGTTGGTACATGCCAATGGTTTAATTTATTTCATAAATGTTATTATAAAAATAATAAGATAGTATATTTCATCAATTTAGTCTAAAATTCTAATTCCAAATAATATCATTTTTCTAATGAATCTTATATAGACATTTACTAAAAACATAATATTAGAATGACCTGAAGTTAATCATGATCATGAATAATGAATTCCAATGGCCATATTTTGTTATTAGTATATTACTATTGCTATATTTGTATAGTTCCAAATATATTTCGGAATCATTTCATCAGATTAAGAATTTAGTAAATTTTTTAGGATATAATAAATTATGATATACCTATCTAGATTAAAAATAGTGGTTATATAATGAAACCATAAAATTTATATAACTTACTTATCCCTATCAAAATCAATAGTGGTGGATAGCATACTGGGTTTTCAATGTCAAAAGATCCAAAATAACATCAGTCAGTTCTTTCCCATAAAAATAGATTTAAATATTACATACTATTCCTATTATGATATTTTATCACATGATGTTTTTAATAGCATGTGGTTGGAGTTTCCATTTTGGTACATGGTATATTGATTTTATCAAGTGAAATATATTGTATATTCTATCTTACCTAGTAATATAATATCTCATATTTGGACACCGATACATGTGATGAATATCATCATACACATTGGTTTCTATTTATTGAAAAACCAATATTATTATGTGAATTTATATAATCTTCCCTCCCCTCATATTTGTGGGAAGCATTAATCATTGAGGTATGTATCATTAATAATGAGTATTCTAGAACCCAATTTGAAAAATCTCTATATAACATGTGTTTAAGGGATAACGATACATTCAATATAAAATTTATGAGAGTAAAAGTTGTGGCCCCCATTTTATGAAGAATGATTGATATGGAATACATATAACTTAATCCAATCCTTAATCATGTCATGGTAGAGGTCAACCAGTAGTGAAATAAATTGATATTATTCATTTTTATCTGATATCTTCTATGGTGCAATGTTTTAATAGAGATCATGACTGACCATGTTCCATTACTATGTTAATATTTCATATCAAAATTTTAATATTGGTGATAGTCAACCAAATGACAGTAACTAATAATTGAATCATAAGAGATATTGTATTTTATACTCCATTGTTGGGTAATTGCCACGCATTTATCTCTAAATATGAAATTTCACCAACTCATTAGACAGTGGACAAAAATATAGATAACTAAATATTGGGTTGAATATCAATGTTCATAATGGTAACCAACCACGTACCTAAAAAATTATTCTTTTCAATATGGAACTAAATGTTTAAATAATTATAAATTTATATTAAAATAAGTGGTATTAATAAAGAATAATGATGCATTAAAATAAAATACTATCATTGCATATGAATGTATAAAAAACATTTAGGTATCTTTTGAATTAAAATATTAGATATTAATTTTAGGATATATGTATATAATCATTATGAAATGATAAATTAAGTGTAGGTATTTTTATAAGATATAAATATTTAATAACAATTTTACAATTAATATAATTAATTAAATGAAATTTCATTTAAATAAAATGTACTCCTAATATTTTGTCATATGATTATAATATAATTTTCTGAATCCTTATGTTATATTTAAAAGATTCATAATATCAGTTATAACATCAAAACATTTATTTTTCAATTAATTAATGATATTAATGAAAAAATAATGTTATCATATTTAGAAAAAAAATTTAAAAATGGATATTTAAATTTATTTCTACATGTCAATATGTGGGTAGGGTGAACCTCAATTATTTTTGGAAATTACAGGTTTTTTGATTGAATAGAGAGATATGGTAATTTTTTCTAATTAAAAAATAATAGAATTATTGAGTAATAGTTGATATATAGATGATTTAATCCCATGTTAGCGAAATAACATTCATTATATTAGTATATTTAGTTATAATGACATACCTATTCCTAGTCTTGGGTATAATAATAAACTAATAAAAATTAAATATTAATAAAACACCCCTCTCATCCCCTATAAAAAATCTCATCACCACCCATTATACTAACAGGTAAAAGCATGGTAGCATATTTAATTTCTACACAATTCCATTCCCATTCTTATTTCCTCTATCATAGACCTTCGGGTATCACCAAAAAACCAAAACCATGTTCATAAATGGTTTTAGCATGGAAAATAATTCAATATTTAAAATAATTTTTCATTTTCATTTATTTTTATTTCAGATTCAATTATTTTAATTTTATCTCCCGAACTCCCCATTTACAAAGTGACCGAATAACTCTCTTATGTCACATATAATAGATTTTTTTTATTTTATATCAGTCACCCAACCTACCTTCTAGTCCTATAAATCATAAAAATGAAAACATTGTTCACGATGAGTTGATTTGCGGTCATCGTGGGTGACATGTATTCATTTTTTTACCAGATTCAGGGATAGTCAAAAAGCAATTATTATAGATATATAAAATTTTAGTTTACATCTTATATGTTATATCATGTTAAAGATCCAATATATAAACATAAAAATCAATGAAATTATATATTTACTTATATTCTGTAAAACCCTCAAAAATAATTAAGCCATTTCCATTAATGAGTTGTCTAATGAATAATACTTATATTAGAGAACCAAACTTATATATGTAATATTTTAATTTCCAAATCAGAAATTAATGTAATATATTTAATCTTCTATATTAATTCTCTCATTAGATAAGAAAAACCCATATTGAACCAATCTTATAAACCATGAAATAATCTCACATAAGAAAATAAAAATAACAAAATATTATGGAAAATGGGTAGAAATATTTAATGAAAATATCATATAAGGTATTATAAATATCAATATACGATGATTAATTTATTAATAACACTCATTAAACCATTATACATGAGTTTTTCATAATGTTGATGTTTGTTGTACCTGTGGTGAGGGACTTTCCTTTTGAAAACCTCATTCATGTATCTCTATAAAATTATAAAAAGGAATATTGGTAATTTGAAAATATTCATGTTTAATTATTATTATCCATTTATCATGAATTTTTTATATATATGTTTGTCACATATATCTCACCTAAATAAATTGGGTATGTTAATGTTGATGTAGATATAAAAGATATTCCTAGTGTAACTCAAATGGTTACATAATAACATAGTCATGATGGTTACATTGAAAGGTAGATATAGAGGAAAAAATAATATGGTATCCTTGAGGGTTATAATATTATGTAATTATTTCCCCAAGTTGAATATATGGATTTATATATTTCATATTTATTTTATGAAAGAAAATATTTTTCACAAGATATGTATCTGATACATTATGGGTGAGAAGTATTTTATTCTGAAAATGTTTTCATATGTTTATAATTATTAATGGACTAGTGATTTGTTTCCAAAATTCTATGTCCCTTACAGAACTGTCGGATCTCATCCCATTTATTAAAATTTCTTTAACTAGGTTTCATAATATGTATGATAAATAATTAATCCAAGATGAATATTGTGATGATTTGTCATGAAAATATTTCCTGTATTATTAAAAAAATTATTATAAAGGAAATAAATACAACATTCATTGTACCCATGGTTTATTATTGTAGTTTTATATGAATATATTATTTACTAATTCATTAAATATATAAACTAAAATGTTCATTGGTGATGTTGAAAAGGTAATTCCAAAATAATATACTATATTATTTAATGTTAAGGTGGAGTCCATATAGTTGTTTTTTGAAACTAGGTTAGAAAATTTAAGGGGATATGATAATGTTAATGGATTGCACTATGTGACTTCTCTTACCTTATTTTTTTGTGGGAATGATATAAAATTTAATGATTACCATCTATTTCCATGTAATTTATGTCCATTCCAAAAAAAAATTACACATTAGAAACGTGGAAACAGATGTAGGAAGGCACCGAGAAGATGATATCCTTCTAAATACACTATTGGGAATATAGGGAATTGAAACTGAGTAGTACATGATAGAATATGATTTTTTAATGAAGGATATAAATATATTTTGAATCCATTCCTGATAATAACCAAAACAAACCTAATGTAACATGTTGATAGTTAAAATTTTATAATTCAATAACCTCATTCATTCAGTGGATCTTCTAAACTAGTGGTGGATGAAGGGTGAACTAATTACCCTGAAATTAAATTATATGTCATGTGGTGTTCTGAAAATATAATTTTGTCTACTATTATTTATCATTTTTAATATGAATTCGACTAGTTGTAGTTAATGGATAATAAAAGCTCTGCCGAAGAGGTAATTTATGCCTTGGAATGGGATTAATTTATGAATATATTCTTTGAAAAATATTTTCCAAAGGATGCTCAACATGGGATAGAAAATAGATTCATGTAATTGAAAAAAAATGAGGTAGAGTTAGGTGCCAGGTATGAAAAGAAAATCTCTCAATTTTCATTGTACGCACTGAATCTTATACAAGATTTTGATCGTAAAATAACTAATTTTTTCTCGAGATTAATGTCATGATATCAAATGGTGTTGGCCTCTAGTGAATTAAGATATTATGAGAAGAAAGCTGGATGTTCTGAGAGGGTAGATTATAATTATTTGGATGATCACATGTAATTTTAAAACAAGAAAAATATAAGGGTTAGATTTCTTATAATGGGTAAAAATCAATCAATTGAATAAAATGGTACGAAATTCTAGTTTTTTCTTGTGCAATGTGTGGTAAAAAGAAACCTAGTGAATGTGTTGGAAACTCTAGGAAGATTTTTATGGGGTATGTTTGGACATATGGTATGATATTATAATGAAAATGATCTTTGAGTAGGTATGTTTAATTATGATAATCACAATATAATTATTTACATATGTGGTGAGATGGGGAATTAGGAATATTATTACCCAATGAGAGATTTGAATGATGGAAATAAGCTAGATTATAAGAAAAAAATTTCAATGTAGTCTTTTGCGTCTATTTCAGCTGATGTTAGACCATCCAATTGAGTGGTATCTGGTACATTATTTGTTTACTCATATTTTTATGATGAATTTTTAATATAGGGTAAACACATTACATTGTTTTTGAAGAATTTCATGGTAAATTATAAGTTTTACCTCAAAAAAAAACAAAAAATTATGGTTATTAATCAAGGGGAAATATTGAAGCATAAAAGAAAATATAGGAATAATCATGTTATTTTTGTGGAAATAATTTAACTGATAAATTTGTTTTTTTTTTCATTTGTTTGGTCGGATATTGATTAATTTATAGATTATCTATCTATTTATCATGATATAATTGATTTTAGTGCTAAAGAATATGGTTTTTTAAAATATTTTTAGTTTATATACATGAATAAAATCATACCATTGATAACATATCATAAATCTGAGAAGCTATTAAAATACGTAAATGAAATTTAACTTTACTACATTTTATACAACAAAGGAACTATTATGATTAACGGTGTTCTAGTGTTAAATGAATACATACATGTTTTCACTAATGATTTTCCCAGAGTTTTACCTGATAGGGAATTTTAATTTACCATTGACATTCTTCCAAATGATAAGACAATTTTAAAAACACCTTATAAAATTAATTATTTAGAAATTCAATAATTGAAAAATAAGTCGCATGAATTTCATGCTAAAGTCTTTATTTTTCCTAATATTTAACCATGGTCTAATACAATTCAGCTTGTTAAAAGAAAATATGGTTCACTAGGTCATTATAATGACTATATATATTTGAATAAAATTTATTTTATGAGTAAGTATCCACTACATAATATCTATATATTGATTGATTAGCTCAATGGACCTCAATATTTTTACAAGATTCACTTGAGATACAAGGAAGATGAAATTATTAAAACATCATTCTTATCTTGATAGTGTGCATAATTTGTTTTTTATTCCCTATTTCATGTAAAATGTCACTAAAATATTTTTGGGTCGTATGAATAAAGTATTCTATAAATATTTGGATTAGTTTTTTATTACATTCATAAAGTTTTTTAGTGTTTATTCAAAATTTTATTAGGTTCATGAAAATCACTTATGTAATTTTCTACCAACAAAAAATAAATATAAATAATACAAGATGTTTGGAAAATGTGATTTCTGATTTTAACAGATTTCATTTCGTGGGAACGCAGTAAATAATGATGGAATAGTATTTGATACCACCTAAATAAAAGTGTTTGATGAATGGCCAGAACCTACAAATGGTAAATAGGTTTATATAATTCTTCGATTATTGGATATTACTGACAGTTTGTTATTGATTTTGAATGATTATCTACCAATCTAACTATGATAGTATGAAAATAGTATAAATTTAATGAGGGAGATGAATATGATATTTTTTAGGAAACATAGTTGAATTTACTAAATGTTTCATTTTTCCCTTCCATTCAAAAGTAGTTCTTTTGTAATCTAAAAGTATTTTTCATTGAGGCGACATTGTTGTTTTTTAATGTCGAATGATTAGGTAATTTATTATGCTTTATGACCAATGAAAATTAATGAGTTAAAATATCGCACACATGGTTTGGAATTAGAATTTTTTGTTTTTTCTTTAGAAAATTAGAAAAAAAAATTTATAAAAAACAAAATGACAAATATATAATAACCATAAATTTTTGAAGTATATATTTACTCTGAATTAATTGAATATGAGACAGAGAAGATGGCTAGAAATAATATTGGGTTATGATTACTTAATCAATTACCATGTTCTAAAATCAATCAATACGGTAAATTCTATGATTTAAAATCACTATTCTCTATAACGTTGACTCATTTAGACATGACCCCATGTTTTAAAATTTAATGAATTTTGGATAGGATGTTGTTAGTGTAGGAAATTCCTTTGTTTTTTTAGGTTTCTGTGGAGTTGTGACTCTTAGTACTAATTAAGATATCATATTTGGAAGACCCTAAATTATAGAAAAATATAAAATTCATTTTGAATGTTTTGTTTCCTATATTTAATGTAGATAAATATCATTCCTTATGATTTAAAATAAGATTATTGGTTCCATTTGAATCCTATATGATGAGAGAATTATTATGTTAACCACGGGGTTCACCATTTTTTGTTTATCAAGGAATCACTAAGATGCACATATATCATCAGGATTATTAATATTGGGAATGAATGAAAAGATATATAGTTCATTTTACCATAAAATTACTTAATTCTCAAGAGGATAAAGAAGAATGACAACTACCTATGTGGATGATTCAGTTTCAACCAGTGAAACAATGGAAAATGGAATGTAAATCCATGGTTTATTTATAAGGCCCCGACCTTAAACATCTCTTAATATTGAATTAAATGAATAATTCACATTGAGGATCTTTTCAGTTTTAGAGTTTTAGAGAATTAGGACATAGCTATTACATCTCAAAATATTACAAAGTAGACACTTCCACTATCTTTCCATAACATAAAAAAACTTAAAAATAAACGTGTCTAGTTCCATGTTTTAGATAGCATGACTTTCCCTTAATCCCATCCTTGACCCTATTCCACATTAAGTCCTGTGAAAACCATTTAAAAAAAATTGGGGTGAGCATAAAAATCTCAGTAAGGGATACACAATGAATGAAAACTGTGAGTTATTCAAAACATCAAGTAAACCATGTATACTTTATCAAATTAATACCTTCTCCTTCGTGAAGTAGTAAAAACTCTTCACTGAATAAAATATCATTACTTACCCTTTTGTAACAAAAGGATCACCATAAAACCCATATAAAGAACACATAACATATAAAGGTAACTTGGGACATAAACATACTTATGTGGAGTAACCATATGGTCGACTTCCACACATATCACTTAATGGAATAGCCATACGACCAACTTCCATAAATACTTAATGGAATATCCATACGACTGACTTCCATACCCAATGCATTGGAGGTTATAACATAACCACCCGTCCTGGTATTCACGGCACCACCTATCATACGGTTTATCACGTAACCACCCGTAAAATGTCCAATTACCATCATTACACATAAAATATTGAAAATATAATCATTTCAATAACAACATTTCATTTGCAATCACAATAAGTAATTCCAATATATTGAATTAAGCAATCCATTTTCAAAAACCATTTAAAAAGATTTTTGAATGAAAGTGTCCCATACCACATTGAAGTTTTTAATGGAATTATAATTTTAAAACATTAATGTCCATATAAATAAATACTGAAAACCATTTCGAAAACATGGACATTAAAGATAATGATGTAGAATAATGAATCTTTAAGACATTTAAAACGATATTTTTGTTAAATAGTTTTTAACAAAATGAGAGACTCTTGAATATAAATAATTGTGGAATAACATGTAATCCGAGCTTCATAATATCATGAGAAAAATGGTATTCATGATATAATATGTCAAAGGACAGTATACACACCATATAAGAGTGAATTGGTGCATAACAACAATGAAGTCTTAATGGAAATGTAAATTGAGATGAAATCCATTATAAAGATGGTATCCTTAAATTAAAGATAAATATATCACATAAATATGTGTGAGAAATATAAATAAACCCAATATAAGTGGATATTAAGTGTGAAACAATCAGAGGACATTCACACATAATCTTGGAAAAACAAAACCAATGACATAGATATTTAACTCAATGAAATGAGATTGAGTTATGATTTCCAATACAAGTTCATAAGAATTTATCAATGATATGATTATGTGTAGAAACACCATATCCACAAAAATGTTTGTGGAAATTAAAAAATCGAGATTCCACACATAATCTTGGCATAATAAAATCAAGAAGTAGAGGTTCAACCCAAAGAGTGGAAAGTGGGTTAAGAAGTTCCCTTACAGAAATCTGACAGCCTAACGGCGTCACATTAAAATTCATAAAATTAGTTGATTAGAGAGAAAATGGTATCTCATCACTTTGACATAAAATTTACATAAATAAGGATATAGAAGAACATATCCCAACAAAATAGTATGTGAATTAAAAGACATAACAAAAGAAGTCTTTTAAAAAGAGGAGGGTGAAAGGTCCCCTTACCGAGTTGGGTAACTTTTGAAAAGTACACCCCAAGGAAGAAGGGTCATACAATGAATATGTAAATACCCATAAATGAAATTATACTAAACAAAGTGTTTAATAATGGGTAGTACATACACCACTCAAAGGAAATAGTGGAAAATGTAGCATAAATGTCACGGGAATAAATGTGCGATGAAAAATCCCTTATGAAAACTCGGCAGCCTAACGACGCCACTTAAAGCTTCCAAAAATGGATTTATGAGATCAAATAGGGTCTCTCATCAAATGAAAATAAAAATTACAGTAGGATTATTATAAAATAACATCCCAATCATAAGAAAGATGAGCTTAAAAGGAATGACATAAAAGAGTGTACTTAAAAAGAATGAGAGGAGTAAGACCCCTTACCTTGGTTCCGACTTAACTCGATCGTTCTTTAACGTCCTGAATAATATACATGAGTTAATTTATATTTGCTTAAGAACCTTTTTCAAGTTCATTATTCCATTTATATCACTTATTTATATTTTATAAACATTATGTAATCATTTAAGTTAATAATGTGTGTCTTGTCGATATTTGGTTCTTTAATCGAAAGTGATCTTAAAATTACATGTTGTTCGTGTGGTCAATGGTTCATTATATCCAGAATGATATTCATGATTTGGATATCATATATATCCTATATATCCAGCATATACATGTATTTATAATATTATATAATCATTTATAGGTAAGAAATGAAATGCACCATTCATGGAGACGGTAAGCCATACGTACGCATGAACGCTACTTTCATTTCATTGTCATATTAATGGAATTAAAACTAAATGAGAGGTATGTATATTTTAATTCAAGAATTATATTCATCATTTAAATTTAACATACATTATATATATCCATTATAAATATGTACTTATAATAGTACATAACATTTTGAGATAAGAAATGAAATGTACCGTTCATGGAGACGGTAAGCCGTATGTACGCATGAATGCTACTTTCATTTCTATGTCATACATTAATGGAAATAAATAATAATGATATATAGGTATATTATAATTACAGTATAACATCATATATAATAACTTTAAATCCATCCTTTATACATCCCACATATGGCATTAACGAATCAAATCAACTTTGAGGGGGCGGTAGTCCGCACTTCCTAAAATGAAGATATCGCGTATACCCATAATGGAAACAATAAAGGTATTCCCAAAATAAAAAATACAGAAGCTTAAGGAAAACATAAACATATAATATATCATATATAAATATAGTTTCATCTTAATGGCCACCTTTGAAGGTGTTAAAAGAATGTTGAACAATCATCATTTCGGGAGGCCGAAATTCGCCATCCACGGAAACAGTATGTTCTTTAACCATTAGATGTAGGTGTGTGTAAGTGTAGCTCTTATACTTCTTATAAAAACATCCTAGTATATTTATAATACTTTATTTGTTACAAAATAAATGAGTAAAAAGAGTTTAAGGGGTTGGAGAAGCAAAATAAAACATAAGGACTCAAGTGAAGTCATTACCTTAAAATCGGGTAACTCCCTTTGTTTTGAGCTAAAATCCTTCTTGGGAAGACTTCTGCCCAAAATGAGGCTTCAAGTAGTAATATAGGGAAGTGGAGTGACAAAATGGGCAGGGTTTGGCCGAGCCAAAGGCTTTGGGAGTGTTGGTAAAGAGGTAGAGGTGGGGGCATTTTATAAGAGGAGAGGAGGGGCACTTTTGGAATGTAAAGAAAAGTCACATTATTTTAAAATGATATTCGACTTTAAGAGGTCCCAAATTGATGTAATTCGAGGATAAGGTGATAATGGTTCTAAATCCACTCATCCAATAGGTTTTGGAAATGTGTATGTCTTATATATTGCATTATCTTTCCATTTTATTTAAATCGTTAAATAATGAGGTCATCGCTGCATCATCATGACGTCATAAATAATGTTATATATTTAATGTCTAAAAATTATTAAAAAAATACTATGATGTAGGAAATATTATTATCTTTCCAATGAATATTTATAGTTAAAACTCTGATTTTTATAACCCCATATAAAAATTCTTTTTGTAAAACAACTCATGTTTGTGACATTTTTATTTTAACTTTAAATAAAAAAATATTAATGTCATTTTCCAACCAAAGTGGCTTCATGAGGTCCCCAAGTTGACCCATGGATTTTCATGGTCGGCCATGACACATCCAATGAGGTTAGGACATGTTTCTAGGTCATTTCATTTTATTAAAACATTATTCTTACCATAAACTACACTAATTACCTCTAATCGCGATTAAGAACTTAAAAGTTACTATTCACCAAAAAATTATTTTAATCTCATTGAACCACATTTTACTTCTTAATTAAAAACATGTATGTCGGATTTTTGAAATTCAAAACACAGAAGTCGTAAAATTTCATTTAAACGAAAAATCAATTTTTATAAGTACCACTTAGTGGTTTCACTATTCATCAAAAATTGAAGTTTTTCAAAAAAATACCAAAAATTCACCCTAAGATATATTTGATATTAGAAATTCAAAAATGAAGTCTATTTTAAAAAATTCAAAACATATAAGTCACATTAATTAATTTAATAATTAATTCCCGCTGTCAGAGCAAATAGCGTGTTTTTATGAAATAATAAGTATCAAAAGATTGACACTAGTTTAAGTCTGATTTCAAAGTGAAATTAATTCCAACATCCACTATTGGATTTAATGGTAAAAATATATTCTAATTTCACTTTAAAACAAATTCAAAAGATAATATAATCATATAAATAAATTATATTAAAAAGAGTTTTTGAATTAAAATACAACATTTTACACTATTCATTAAAAAATGAACTTTATCGGAAAGATACCAAAAATTTACACAAAGTAAATTTTGATGTCCCGATTCTAAATAAGAGTTTTATTTGGTCCAATAGAATGTATAATAGTGAAAAAAAACTATATTTAATGACGGTTCTCCATCAAAAGGTGATAAATGAACCTTTATTGAAAACTAGGGCATATACGCCTAAAATTGAATTCTTTCCTTATTTTAAGCCTTTATATATTATTGGATAAATGTAAAAACATTTCAAAACATATATAATCATATTTTAGTTATTTCTATCCATTCCCTCCAATACAACGTCTACATGTTAACTACCATTTAAAATAATATTATTTTATTATTAGAGTGCAACGTAAGATTCCCAAGAAACTCGTTGTTGCGTGTTGGGTACGCCATCGAGAATATCGTCCCCTTTAAAGTCATATTAATATTTTATTCACAAATATGGCTAAATATGAAAATTTCATATTCTTTATTTACATGGGGTGTTACATTATTTGTGGGACAACCAAAGATATCTTGAGGTAACAATGCAATTTGGGTTATTGTTGATCATATGTGAAAATATTCATATTTCCTTCCAATTTGATGTAATATTTCCCAAGATAAACTTTCTCAACAGTACCTCAATGATATTTTCAGGTTACATCTAGTTAATATATCCATTATAACTTATGGTAATCCCAATTTCACCTCAAAAATTTGGAATGGTCTTTAGATGTCATTGGGAAATAAAATAAAGTAATAAATAGGATTTCATCTTCAATCTAATGGATAGATTGAGAAAATAAATTTGACATTAGAAAAATTATTTATAAATTTAAATGGATTTCAAGGGATTTTGGGAACATGGTTATTCTTTTGTTGAGTTATTTTATAATGAATATTTTATTTCATGTATATAGATTGAACCCTTTGATGATTTAGGGTTGGGTTTTTTTCCATACTCCATCATTTTAGGTTGATGTAAGTAAATTGAAGTAAATATGACAAGAATTAGTAGAGGATGTGGCTGAGAATGTTATTATAATCCAGCAACACATGAGAAAATCTTATATGAGGAAAAAAATTGAAAATAATAAGAGGATTGACAATTCATTCATAGAGGTGATCATGTTTTCCAAAAAAAACCTCCATGGAAAAGTGATATGTGTTTTGGTAATAAAGGAATGTTAATTCCATGGTTCATTTGACCTTATGAAATCATAGATATTGATTGAATAGTTACATATTTATTAACATTACATATTAGTTTATTTCATGTAAAAATATTTTTTATGTTCAATGTTTAGAAAGTATGTTACTAGTTCATCACATGTTTTTATCCTGGAAGTAGTTCATATAGAATAGAACATTATTATGAGAAAATGAATGTTCATATTTTTAATCATAGAGGGAAAATGTTGTGGAATAAAATAATTCCAATGTTTAATGATTTCTAGAGAAACCACATAGTCTAAAAAGAAACAAGGGATTAAAAAATGATTTGGGTTAAATTTTTCACCACTTGTTTAATAAGTAACTAAAAATTATGAGGATGAAATTTCCCGAAGGTAGGGAAAATGTAGCAACCCAGATACTTAAAAAAATTCATTTAAAATTAAATATAAAAATTAATTATATATATATATAATTAAATAACTGATATTTATAAAGATTAATTAATCTATACAAATAGAATAATAAACCTAGAACTAAAATTATAATTAAATTTTTTGTGTTTTATGAATGAAAATATAAAATATTTATTTAATTGTATAGTTAAATAAACATTTTAGAAATAATAAATTAAGTGTTGGATTTTTTTTAGATATAAATATTTCACTACAATTTTAAAATTCGTATATTGATTTTTACGAACTCTTATTTTCATAAACTGAAATATTAAATTTTTATGTTTCTATCTTATTATTATATGATAATTTTATGATACTTAGGAAATATTTCAAAGACTCATACAATCAGATATTATTTTAGAACTTGTATTTTTAAAAAATTTGATTATTTTAATTAAATATTTAATTTCTCATCTTCAGAAAATTATTTTCAACAAAATATATTATTTATTAAATTTTAAATTTCAAAAAATGATGGGGTTGAATTTTGGATATTTTTTAAAAATAGTTTCTTTTTTCGTGAATGGTGAAACCTGATAATTTATGTTGTTTAAAGAATATGGGAATCATAGTTCCATTGATGATATATCCCCATATCCTCAATATATTCATCATTATTTTAATATATTAGTGATAATTCTCAATCTACTCATATTCTTGATCCAAAATAAAAATCTTATGAATAAAATAATGAGAAAACACCATTGTCCTACACTATTTATACTATGCCTCACCATCACATATCCTAACACCTAAATTCAACGTATCATTTTTAATTTCTTTCCATTTCACATCCCAAGTCTCATCCCTATATCCAAGACATACTAATCCCACCAAAATTCCCAACCATATCTCTTTTATAAGGTTCTCAATAATAATAATTTAAAACGTAAAATTCCCAATAATTTTGTTTTATTTTTCATTTAAATTTCATTTCATTTACTTTTTTCTTTTGAGAGGTTCCTACCAATAGTGGAATTATTATCATCCATAGAATTTTTATTCCCCCTCATATTCTATGATTTTGTGTTAGTATCATATTCATATAATTAATATTCAAAATAGAAAAATTCATAAATAATTTTATAGTTCCTCACAAAAAATATATTTGAGTGGATATTTAAAAAAAATACATTCTTGTACCTCTTATATAAATTTTTGGAGATTATATTCTTGATATTATTCTTTATTTTAGAAAAATCTTTATCTTATAAAAAATTGTGGTCATGAATCTCATCATCATCTATTTTTTGATTTCTCATATCTTCAAAACCCAATGCATCTATGATCAATATTTTTCATGTCGTTGGTTTCCTCATATAATATGAAAAATAATTTTTATGAAATTCATAAATAGATCTATCTTATATTCCATATAGAGAAGATATATTTGAATAAATCCTGTTAGGGTTGTATCACATGAGATTCTTTGAAAATATTGTGTACTCCAATATATATATATTCACTGATATTACAAGAATCATTATTAACTTTGGTGAAGTGGTTATCAATTATTTCTTCAGGTGTGATTTTGATATCTTCTTACATTCGTCCCCAAATATATATATTTATCCATTCATATTGATCATATATATGACAATACATGAATTATTATCCAATCACACATTGGATATTTTGAGACCCTCTCCATTATAAATACATTATCTAATTAATAAATAATAATATAATTTTTATATTTCTCATAAAACACAATATTTAATTGGTCCTAAATTGTTATTAATGGTATTTTTTCCATTAGTATATAATAAATAGTTACATTATCAATTACCTCCATTCCATTGGTAACATGATTGGTTTTATTAGGTTTTTAAAAAAATATCATAATTTTTTCAATGATATATTGGAAATCCTTCACTTTTGTCTCAGTTGATATTTTTCATTATAAGGATCAAACATGGAAACATTTTCATTGATAAGAATTTAGGTTAATTAAGATCATGTGAACCACTAATAATGGTGTGGGGATTCAATGATGATATTTTTAAAAATTTTCTATTATCTAAAATGAATCCATATAAATTAATTATTTTAATTTACTTCTCACCATTTATTGATATAAAACAGTTATTGGAAAATAATAAAACAATACAGGAATGAAAAATTTAAATGTTAAACACCATGGTGAAAACCTACATTCTTTTCATGGATACCTCTATTAATCAATGCGTTATTATTATTATTATTATTTTTATTTGAATGCCTCCTATTCCAAATCCCTTCACATAACTTCTATATCTTGATAACAATTTTTATAAATTTTCTTGTTCGTTTAAAAATTACTTCTTATAATATTGTTCCAATAAAAATTATATTATACATAACAAAACCAATACCAATTTTTTTTTGAAAACTCGATCATTTCTTATCATGTTCAAAATGTCTATTTTTGTGTCCTATTATACTATCTTATGAATATATAAATGTTAGTATTTACTAAATTTCCCTACATTTATAACCATAGATCTATTCTTTTAACAAAAAAATAATTCAATACATACTAATATTAGAATATTTTTTTGAATATTTTTTAATTTACCTAAATTAAAATACTTTTATAATGTATTAATCAAGGATTCTTCCTAGTAAATATCCTTAAATGATAATATTGGCAAATCTTAGAACACATTCGATCACTAAATGTTCATAATTTTACATATTTTCATAGAATAATAGTGTTATGAACAATAATACTTTTAAAAAATTATAATAACTCAATATGTAGAAAACGAGAGTGTGTAGTTTGATATTCCTTCAAATACAATTTTTTCATAATAATTCATGTGTATTATAGTGTTATCAAACACATTATTATTCCTTCATTATTACCATAGTGATTCCAAAACTGTTCGATCAAGAATAAGATGAGACTTTTATGAAATCTCTAAAATATCATTATATGTGTTAGAGAAAAAATTAATTAAAATATAAACATTGCATTTTTATTGTTGTGTGATTTTCAAATTTTTCTAAATTTTATTCCAAAAACTCCATTCAGTGATCTATTTTCATCTTTCCTTATTTATAAAATTCTATCTCTCATTCTATCTATCTTATATTCTTCATCAAGAAGTCTGTGTCTGGTCATCTAACAACAACTAACACATATTCTTAAAAAAATATCAAAATTTTCAAATTAATTAATGTTCACCAGATTTATCTTAGTCAAATGAATATGATCACTTGGCCTTCCTTTATTACCTCACATTATCACTTATCATCCTCAAGACTTAGTGTAAATCCCCGACACTTTATAATATTTTCATTTATAATAAGATTATTTTTTCATCATTATTTTTTTTTTAAAAATCATTTCAAACTTATTCTACAATCAAATATGAGTTTACTTCTATTACACACAAAGCCCGGTTTTACCGAACCACACTATATTAATAAAAAATTATTATTATATATAAAAAAACTTTAAATAAGTATTTCTGAATACTATTAAACAAATTCTGAATTTTATATATCCCATATAATTTTAAATATAAACTTTTTTATTTTCAAGATATGTTATAATAAAATATTACAATTTTTGATTAAAGAATAATTTTTCAAAAAAATTCATTTTCCCCCATTAAATTGCACTCCAATTTTTAATCTAGATTATAAAAATTTAATATATTCTGTTTGAAAAAATAAACTTATTATTTCTAATTTAATTATAAAAATTTACTTTGGATGAAATATTGTTATCTTTCTGAGAGGTTTTAATTTTTGATGAAAATTAAAAATACACAAATTTTTTATTGAAACTAACTTTTTTCATTTAACTAATTCATATTATTTAATTATATAAATGAATTATTTTAAATTATAAATATAATATATTTTTATCATTAAATATTATTTAGTTCATGTTCATTAATTTTACATTGATGTCTAATGTAGAAACATATCAATCTTTTATGGTGTTTTAACATTATAAATACATTTTTTATTCTAACAACTGGATTACTTTTCAAAGTAATAATGAAGATTTTTTTCTTTGAAATAATAAAAATGGATTCCATATTTTGAATTATTTGGCCCAAATTATGGTAATAAGTTCCTTTTAATTTGGTAAATTATGAATCATATCATTTGAAATTATTTTTATTAACATTGATTAAGGTAAATTATTTAATTAAAGGTAAAAATAATATATTAAAATTAATTTACCCTAGATCATAATCTTATTGGATTGATAAATTCAACCTTTATCATATATTATTCAATATGAATGAACTTTACAAACACATTCCCATTAATATGAATTGAATATAATAAAATGAATAAATGTGACAAAATTTCACACTCTCAAATTATATAAGTTTATTAATTATAAAATTTTGATAATGAGGATATAAAATTAATTTTATGTAGTCTCTAAAAATATAATTAAATTTCACAGATCATTAAAATTTATTTATAATTTTATTAGATAATATATGTAATATTAATGAAGTCACAACAGTGATGCATACATTTTTTTATTAATAGAAATACAAATTAAATGGTTTTAAAAATATTAAAATAAATATTATTTAATTTAATTATGGTAATACACAAGTTTTATCTATGTTTATAACATTTTATGAGTATATTCTATGACTTCATAGGAGTTTAACTCTATATTTTTATGATAATTTAAATTAATGTAAATAATAGGGCCAAAAGTGACATTATTGAAGATTTATTAAATAAAAATGTTATTAAATTAACTAAAAATGATAAAACTCAATAAAAACTATAATTTTATAATTATAAGGTCCACCATGTCATTAAATATACATTTATTGTCAATTGATCCAAAAAAGTATACATTTATTACCATTTAATATTTAGAATATTGTTACAATAATTAAAATTAAATATATTAAATAAGCATAAATTAAAATGATAATGTTTAAAATAAGGTAAAAACATGTATAAATTTATTTGGTTGATGTAATTTTAATCCATCCTCGTTATATCATCAATTTTACACATATTGGATATATTTAAAATTCATAATGAATTGACATTAATTTTGAATGATAAGAGATAACTGATGTTCCCATCCCATATCTTATAAAATGGATCCTCTCATTATATTTAATTCAAACCTCAAAATCCCTTTATCCTGACCAATCTCTAACCATGTCTCCTAAAAAAATCCCTCATTACATGCTACTTTTTATAATTTTGGTTGAATTACCTCTTACAAAGTCCCTTTGTTCAAATCAAATGGAGATACCTAAAAAAGAGGTAATTGTTTAATCACCACTATCAAAAAAATTACATTTGATACTTTATATTTGTATGGTTACACTATAATAATGTAATAAATTAACTATCATACATATACAAAAATGTTATTATAATCATGGGAAATCAATATTACTCTTTTTATCTATCATACAAATAACAATATCACTATGTATTGTACGTACACCTTATCATCTCCATGAGGTGGTGTTATTTGTTATTTTAGACAACGTTAATTGGATCGATAAAATGATGACTATAATTGATATACTTAATTAATATATAATGATAATGATTCGTTATAATTAATATACATTTCAATTTCTTACAATATTACAATCAAGGAGTGACACCACCGCTCGTGCGCACATACGGGCTACCATCTCCACGGTGTCATGAGATTCATTTTCCATGTTAATCATTAAATAATTATTTTAAAGTTATATGATGAATAAAAATAGTAATTATGAAGCTTAAAACCTTATAGATTTGTAATCAATACATCTTATTCACAATATACATAACATACATTGGAAAATGATAATAGGAAAACAATGATCTTAACACCTGAAATAATTGTAATATTGAAATAATATTAATAGAATGATATAATAAGATCATTTTTCATATCATAAATATGGAAATTGCACTAGTATAATTTTATAATATTATATAAATATTTTACATTAGGATAAAACACCCTCAAATAATGGAATGTTCAAGGTAATGGTTAATTTCATAATCTCATTAATATCAATGATTGTTTATGCATAAGTATTTTTGGGACCTATTTATCATCCATGACCATGTTTGATAAAAATGATTTCTATAGGAATATTTATATGGTTTTATATATGTAAATATTTTACTAAAAAGTCATTTTTAATTTTTTAATGATTTATGATTCTAAATATTTCCCATTTATGTTACTGTTTTTCAAATGGTTTTAAGGATTTATTTATTAGACATGGATGTTTTAAATTTTTAAATATTTTTAAAAATTTCAAGGTTAGATGGGTAAAATTGATAAAACTATCATTTATATATATTTATTATAAATTTTGAAACATTTAATGTATTCAAATTAAAAATGGATTTTTCTCTCAATGATTTTTAATAAATTTAGTAGATTATAATTATCTTTGATGACATAATTTCTTGGATTTTGCGCTTAATTGACGATGATTTTTTATGAAACCATCTACTATATTTTATTGAAGTTATTATGATATATTTGGCTATGGAAGTTATATTTCGACACCATTAATGGTTTATGGTTAATGTATTAACATTTCATTTTAATGTCTTTATAATAATGTTAATTCTTTGTCTTAACCCTCTGATAAGTGGACTGAATTAGAATTAGTAAGTGAAAGGGTGTGGCCTTCTATATCCCCTCGATGCACTGGTGGGTATCATGAAAAAACTAATATATGGACTTAGATAATGGATTTTCGATTTAATATTAGATACGGTGTTGGCTGAGGCCTTATCAATATATTTCTATATGTCTTTAATGAGGCCTCAATGGTATAATTCAGATGACTGGAATTTTGTAATATCTCATTTTGAGATTAGTTATTGTTATTAAATGTTAATATTATACTAGTATAATATACATTCAAATGTTTGAAATTTACTATTTAATTTATTATTTCTAGTATTTGTCCATATACATCTTAGAAAGGCTGTTGTTTCAGTTTTATACATTCCTTAATGTTTATGGATATATTTAATATATTCTTTTATGTTGTCTACCCTCACAATGTATATGATATCACCACATTCATAGGTTTTATTTTCCCATAATTACATGAATAGTTTTATGATTGATATGTAGGGTTAAACTAATAGAATAATGGAATTATAATAGGATTATATTTTTATTATATGAGGTATTTAAATTGATATTTAATGTTCATATATGTAATCAATTTGACATGATTGCAAAACTGATCGCTATTTCAAGACGTGATCTCTTGTAAACATGATAATGAATTAAAATAATGCACTATTTCTATGATTATTTGGTTGGAGAGTTATAGATGGTGTTGGAGGAAGTATGGAAACAACCTTGGAAATTACATTTAGAAAACATATATTAGAAAACATAACCCTCTAAATGACATTGAAGATAATTTTAAATATAGGATATCATTTTTTATTTTTGTTAATAGATAACCTTGGTTAATCCTATGGAAAATGGTATGAGATGAATATGGAATAATTTAGATATCCTATAAATAATATTTTATGACTATACCTCTGATTGGTGTTTATCACATTTTTCTTTAGGTTTTGGATGATGGTTAGAGTCAAAATGGATATATATATATATATATAATGGTAATTCAATTGATAATAAAGAAACTAAAAATGAAAAATGATATGAATGAGTTATTGATGTATAATATGTTGATGCATAGTTAATGGATTAATAATGATGTGGAAAGAATATGGTAATTTTTAATTGAATTCGAAAATTATTATATCAATGATTCTATAGGTATAAGATTGAGAGATATATAAGTATTGTAATAAAATAAATTTTATTTACGGATATTTAAGATTAAGAGTTTTAATTATTTATTTAATGATGATAAAATATTTTATTTATGACAATATGATCTACATTATGTTTTTTGGGGAATGTGATGCTACGATTGATTTTGGAAATTTATATACCATTTTAGAATTTTATTTTCAACTGAAGAATTTTGGAAATCTCTTAAGTTGTAATGGTTTAAAATTGAACATCGTATTGTATTTTTTGAGAAAAAAAAAATTACATAATGTTATTTTTTGAAATTTCTTATAATATAGTTTTAAAAATATGTAAATCCGAAAATTCAGGTGATAACCTGTCATATCTAACAAGGCCGCGAGACATGAACCCACAACCGATGTTTGATATGGGGGAATCACTAACATATGACCAATGTGATGTCCAGATTTGTATAACATAGTTTTTCATTATTTATATGGTATGAAAGATGATTTATATATTCATTTTTGGAACCCTATATGTTAAATATAAATATAATAGTTTTTCATGTTGTTATATTTTGGATGAGTTTGTTGTAGAAATTTATAAATGGAGGGAAATCAACATGTCATGAAAGTATTATTCCTTATGTTTTTTGTATATAGTGTACATTAATGTCTGAAATTCATAGAAAATATAATAAATCCAAAAATAATTCTTGTTAATTTTTATGATGACTGTAATGGTCCTTAATAAGATCATAGATTAATGGATTTATGTTCGGTAACATTCTACTGATCACGTTATAAATCACTCTCCATAAATACATGATGATTAAATTTTCATTCAAGTCATTTTTTTCCTATATAGAACCCTAGGATTTATTTTCTATAGTGACCTACATAATAAAAAATATTTATTTTAAAGTGGGGGTATCATTAATTATCTTTTTGGATGTGGGATTTCAATAAAAAATTATCACAAAGTCAAAACCCCTTATTTTTTATCATGAGTACAAATTGTGAGGATGCAATTTAATAACGGAGGTGAAATTTCTACACCCCGAGACATTATAATAGTATTATTTATAAATAAATATAGTTTTTTAATTTTATTCACTCAATTTTATGTCATGTTATTCATACACTATGCACACCAATGAGTTGTCCTGCATTACATGTAAGGCTCGGTTTTATAAAAAAAATATATTAACAAAAAATTATTATAATATATAACCTATTTGTTAAATTAGAGGTTATTCAATAAATTAATCATGTTTTGAATATTATATATTCCATGTAATTTTAATTTTTTTTGTATTTTATAGGCTTGATAAAATAAAAGATTCGATTTCTCCGATAAATGAATTATTTTTTCAAACAAATGCTTTTTTCCACATTTTGATGGAAGTACAATTTTAAAACTAGTTTTTGTAAATATTATACATTCTATCTGAAAAATAAACTTCTACTTGGTTATTAGGATATAAATATTTTCTATGGATGAATTTTTCATATTTTTTTGATAAGTTTTAATATTTGATGAATAATAAAAATATAATAATTTTAATTTAATGTAATTTATTCATTGAAATAATTAACATTGTCAAATTATATTATTGAATGTTTTCAAAGTATAAATATAATACTATTTTATCAATTAATATAATATTGGTCATTTTCATTAATTTTACATTGATTTCATATGTAAAACAAGTCAATCTTTTGCCATGCTGTTACTTTTAAAAACATGTTTCTCATTCGTATAATGGGAATAATTTTTAAAATAATAACTGAAACTTTTGTTTTTTTAATTTCTACAAAGGTATTACATATTTGGAATAATTGGGTAAAAATTATATTAATTTTTTCCTTTCAATTTTTGGGAATTATGAATAGTAACTATAGTAATTATTTTTATTACCAGGGTCAGAACTATATCTGGAAATTAAATGTTAAAATAATATGATAAAATTAACCTAAAACCTATTAAAATAAAATTTCATGACTATATTAGACCATTATCAACTACATTTCTAATTTAAATCACATAATTATAACGTTCCCATGAATATGACATTAATATTATACAAATTTATGAATGTGGAAAAATGTCCCACTATCATTTTATATAAATATATTAATTTTATATATGGATAAATAGAAGATGAAATCAATCATATATTGTCTCTAGAAATATTATTGAATTTAATTAATCATAGACATTTATTTATAACTTTCATATATTAAATATTTAAAATTAATGATGATGCAATAATGATGCAGAAAGTTTTTTTCAATAAATATATTAAATAAATGGGTATAAAAATATGAAAATAAATATAATTTTAAATAATTATGGAAATAAACGAATTTTATAGGTGCTTATGACATGTAATGTGTAAATAAAATGATTTACTTTGAATTTATATTACTTTTATATTTTAATTAATATCAATGTATTGAAATTGTGTTGAAATTGAAAATAATGATAACTAATAAGAATATCAATTTATTAAATAAATTAATAATCCTAAAAATATTTAAAAATTACAATGATATAATTATATGGTCTATTATCTAATAAAATGTTCATTTATGGTCAATTTAAACCATATAAGTATATATTTATAACCATTTAATATTTATAATATTTTTACCACAATTATAATTAAATGGATAAAATAAGGACAAATCAAAATGATAAGGTATAAAATAAAATCATACAATGTATAAAATTAATGTTTGATGAGATTTAGAAACCTCCTCGTCATACCCTCAAATAAACTCTTTTTGGAAGTAATTTTAATTTAATTTTAATTTATATGAATTTAATATTTTATGAGTATCCAAAAGTTTCCATCCCATACCTAATAAAATGGATCTTCTCTTTATCATTCATTAACAACTCCAAGTCCATGTGGAATATCCTAAACCAACCTAATTATCCCCTAAACATCCATCAATACATCCTAGAGGCTATACTTTGTGTAGATATCTATCCTATGGATTCTGTTTTTTAAAATGAAACTGAGATACCAAAAAAAAGAGGTAATCGTTTTATCACCTATTTCAATGTTCATTTCTTCTTATACTTCCTCAATATATTTTTTCAGCCTAAAAAATCATATGTTTAGTATAATATATATTTTTGGGTGTTAGTTTAATCATTATACAACCATATTCCTCTATTTATACATCGTATGAATAACAATATCACCATGTGTAACAGAAAAATATCATTAAAGGAAAATAAATTTATTTATAAAAAATTATTTTGTGAATAAATTTCTTTAAAATTTGTTTTAAAAAATAATTACATAAATAGAACTAGTTAATATAACTTTTACAAGATATAAAACAAATATGGGTTTCTATATAGAAAGATGAATATTAGAGTATATGAAAATAAGAACAAGGAAGAGAAACCATTGTTAATTTGGAATAGAATTCTTCATAAAAATGACATAAATTTTGAGGGAATTTATTATATGTTTGATAAAATATAATTAAAAAACAATTATCCAATGATAAGAAATAAATTTATATTTGAATATTACATTATAGTTGTATAAATAATTCATATACGAAATATCTACAGAAGAAGAATAATGACATAATAAAAAAGTTCAATAAAATAACATTTTAATATTTGTTATTTTTTGAGTTGAAATAAATTAAATAAAGAATATTATATGTCTCCAAATAACTATAAGATATCATGAAAAAGTAAAAATAAGTTAAATATTCTATAATCAATCCATATCAAACATATCATGTTCTACAATAATTAATATCTAAGACAAATAAATTGTTTCTGATATTTATGACCTATACAATGGAACATAAATATCATGTATTAAAAATAAATAACTTATTATACCAATTTTGGAAACATATTTATACATATACAAATTTATAATCATCAATTATTTTTATTCTAAACAAGTATATTATTTAATTGTTAAATATTTTCAATATTGGGTGTGAGTATTCTAGATCATCTTGAATTAGTTTTGCAAGATTTGGTTTTTTATTTATTATTATCCCCTTAAAATCAATAAATTATAAAAAAAATCACATAAGTTTGTTTATTTTTAACTATAAATAATGTTACAATATAATAAAAAATGTATATTATTTCTCATTCATGATGAAAAAATCATTGAAAAAAATGTGTTTTCAATTTATAAAGACATAATAATTTTCGACAAATTAATGTATGGAATAATTATTTTTTCATAATATAACTACATAGAAGAATTTGTATCTTATTTAAACAATTTTTTATAATATCTACTATTCAATGAATTTAATGGCATTGATCATGCACATTTATAATTTGTCCCAATAAAAACATTCAAATGACTATATGTGATTATTACTATGGATGTGATTATTATTTTAAAAATCATTTCCAATGAATATAGTGAAATTATTATGATGTTATTAAGGTTATGATTCATAATAATTTTTATATGAATATTTTTAATGAAATTGATGTTTTCAAATAAAAATAAATCTATTTTTATGTGATCATTTTGTTTAATATAGTTAAAAATTCAATGTTCATATATTAGTAATATTACTAATAGAATGGAAAATATATATTTCTGAAATATGAATAATAAAATAAATAAAACATCCATTTTCAAATCATATTTCACAATATTCAAATGAATGGATATGATGAAAATGAACCGTGTCTTTTATTGATAGGGTAGTCTATAAATGCATGAGCTACATTATCCTTTTTTTATTTCATGAGACAAGACAATATAATGGTAATAAAATGAATATAGAAACATTATAATAGATTATTTATATATATTTAAATAAATACCTATTTTTAATGCATTTTTATATGGGAGGATGACAAAGATAATGAAATGATATCCAATGGAAAGTAAAATTTATGTAAATTTTTTTATCTTTTTTTGAAGAATACTTTTGTGATGAAGAACGTGAGGTGATTTTTTTTGTAAAAATTTAGATACTTTTAATATTAAAAAAATATAAATTTCTTGTTAATAATCCAGAATTACATTTTATAATGATATAATTATTATAACTAAATCTATTTATTTGTAAATAAAAAAAGAAAATTATTTATTCTTACAAAATTTTATTTCATGTATTATTTAATTTTATATAAAATAATCAATTAAAAAATATAGAAAAAGAAATTATCCAAGATAACAACATTGATTATGTCAGTAATTAAATTTTTTTGGAGTTTAATTTTAATTTTTTTGAAATTGTTTATTTTTAAGTTAGTAATAGAAAAGATCATTTGTAATTGTCTTTCCATTTCATGTATTTATATAGTCTAATATTATGTTTTTGTATTAAAAATGATATAGTTAAATTATATTTACAAATCTAATAACTATCATTGGAATAAATTTTATACATTTATTTATATAAAATCTTTTTCATAAATAAAAGGGTATATTTTTAGATAAAAATTTTTCATCATGTATTTAATGCTAAAATTTAATTTAATTAATAGCACTTATATAAACTAAAATAGATCGACTAGTGATAATATTTGGAATATTAATTTCCAAATTATCAAATAATGTATATTTATTTATTTCATTATTAATAGTGAATTTGGATTAAAAAAATTTAGCCAGGTAAGTGTTAAAATGGTTAAAAAGGATAAAATATAAATGATAAGGGTTAAAATAAATTAATACATTTATAAATAATAGTTGATGACCATATGTGGACCTTATATTATCTCTTATTTAAAATTTATCCATTTGGGACTTATTTGAATTGATTTTTATAAAAATATAATTAAATCAGTTGAATAATTTAATCTGTTCCTCCCCCATTTTTTAAACGACAACCGTAAACTCTTTAAATCCCAATCAATGATCTTATATTATAAGAATATAAGTAGTAAAATAAAATCATAACACCCCTAATAATGGAAAATAGGAAATGGGTTCTTCAAAATGACATTCTTTTAAGGATTTATATAGGCATATTTTGAAGTTGTCTTAAAAGGATTTTCCAATCATAAATGGTCTTTTTATTATTTACTTCTCATTCTACGTATTTAAAATTTTACTCAAACATGATGAAATAATAACATTATAATCCATATACTATAATACAAATATTTTTATGTTATATACACTTTTCTACTACTTATCCTTCTTCTTGGAAATGAAACTATAGCCCTTGGGTACATGTGGACTGCCACCTCCATAAATTGACTTGTTCCATTTCTTATCACCACATTACAAGGATGTATAAATTGATACATAGAATAGTTATAAATTTTTTTATATAATGTATTTTATAATATCAATATTACATATTGATTTCAATTTTCCTCTCTATCTGTTGTAAAATTCTTACATCGCGCATCAGTGTCTGTGGACAACTACCTCTATTAAGAGATTTGATTTTGTTTTAATTTTCACATTCAAGATAAGTCATAAATACGAATATAAAGAATCAAAATGATAATTATAACTAAACAATATTTTTGGAAACTTTAATTCTAGTATACAATATGTTTTCACCAAAAATATGAAAAATTGTTCATTGATTCATGTGTACATTGGATTTATATATCCAATAAACAACATGTATATTATTAAATTCCACCATTAATGGTAGGATTTTATTTTTATTTAAATGTAATTATATGATAATTATATCATTCATAATATTATAGATTCTTTCGAACCATAAACACTTGGACAACAAAAAATACACAGAAGTTATTTGGGGTCATAATGTGAATATCCATATAACATATATTGTGACCATAAACAATTATGTTTGGGAATAAAAAAATAGAATAATTAGAATGATAAAAATATAATGAATAATAATATTCTCATCAATAACGATAATAATTAACCAAATTCTATTATTTATACTTAATATAGATTATCATGACATGTCAATCTTGAGAAATGTGATACATTACCATATTTTTTTAAGTATTATAAGGATTTATATTTTTAATAATTTTCTTCAATGTCAATATTCTAATGATGAATATTTTAGCATGTATTACTTTAGATTATTTTATAAAATATAATCGAAACCAGGAACTAAGACCACGAAGGATTCCAAAAAATTTGAATAACTCTCAAATGGATTATTGTAATAGAAATATAATTCCCCCATTATGTTCATATCTATGTATTTATCCATATAATGAAAAAAAATCCTTCTATTCATTAATAATTTTTAGAAATGTTCTACCATGAACAAAAAAAATAAATGTTTAATTTATTTCCTTATTTCCACACAACGAAATAAAATCATCAATTTAAAAATTAATATGAATACATTTATTTGTGTAATCATATAACCTATGTATTTAGAGTATCCATTGTTGTTTTACATTAAATGATATCATTACTGTAGGATTTCTTCATATAAAATATATATAAAGGATCATTCCTCCCTCAGAAAGCATTGATCTTGCCAACTTTAACATCACAAGACCATCCATCGATATAGATCGATCAAAACTCATGTTTGGAGGATTGATTTATTTTATTACATATTTATTGAAAAAAAATCCAACATAATTAAATTACAAGATAAATAATTGATTCACACATTAATAGTTGATAAATTTAAAGTAGTTTTTTTCATTTATTATTCCTTCATCATTTGACTAATTCATTGAAAATTGATTGAGGTAAAATGAAGAAAGGTCTACTTTCTACAAATAATCTTATTGGTTTATATACTTCAACACTATTTCATTTAAAAATAATTGTGGAAAGTCTCCATGGAAAAAATTTCAATGAATATCTGGTATATGATGAGTGTGAAACCCTTATTTGAGGTAAATGATCAATATCACGGGTGCATTTCATGAATAAGGATCTCATAGTGGAAACTTGTTGATATATTATGACCATAGGTAAAATATTATATACTCATGGATCACATTAATCTGGTTTTGGCACATGGGAGTGACTATGTTGCTCGATAATGGCATTTTATTATGGAATTCGATGTCAGATTCACCTATATAGTGACATGAGTGCAAGAAAACAAAAATACAAAAAATTATTTTCTAGAATCCTACTGTTCATTGAATGGATGGATGTTGTATATGAGAATATTAGTTTACTATAAATTTTCCTACTATACATCATGTCACCCTAAATCACACAACACACAACACCCTATCTATGAAATTATGGTTTCTTTATAAAAATAAACGATCAGACTCCATGGGACACTGATCACATAGAATGTGACCCATGATAGAGGCTTGGTTTGTTTCTCATATTATACATAGGTAGAGATATGAAATATTATATATTCTTGGTCATATTATTTTGGGAGAGTATTGTACATAGACCCAACCAATTGTACATAAATATGGATTGGTTTACATTTGTTGGTATATGTGAATGGCTAGAAGTAGATTGACATGGATATAAGGAATGTGTAGTGTGAGGATGTACCTCTAAATTTTTTGTATTCATGCATATATTCCATGTATTTGAATATATAAATGGCGTTTTAGAAGAAATTAATAATGAAGACAACATGTTAAATAAACATATCATGTACCCCCCCCCCCCATTTGTGTACCCCCATTAAGGTATTTGGCATCCCTTTTTTAAGATTTTGGACCATTAGCATTTGAGTTTGATCCATTGGTATATACCCATGATATGAATCCACAATATTACAACCATATCTATAGAATGTTCTCCCCTCTAGATGATGAGTCTCAAATAGAGATTATTTTATGATTATATTACCTTGAACATTTATTTTTTCTACTTTTTCTATGTCCTCGATCGGAAAAAAATCCATAAAAATAGTTTTTGGTTAACTTTTTATTTTTTGAAAGGCACACAGTGTGATCCTAAAGTACACATCCAAAACAATAAGTATATGTCGTCTACCTAAAGTACACACTGTGTTGTTGGAGACTGTTTGAGGTTGTGAATGGGGAGGTTAGACTGGGAGTTGGAACACACTGTGTACCTAAAGTACACACCATATAGATGATAAATATCAAATTTATAACTAGAGGTTATGACTTTTCTGGCGTACCTATCCAGCGTGCCTTGCACGCTGTGCCCCCAAGGTACATATCATGACCCGTTCCACACCTAGTTTAATGTCATGTGTTTGGAAGAATTTCCTTATACTTTTTATTTCAAAACTCATGGTTCTCAACCTAGAGATTTATTTGTGTGTTTTTGAGAGACTAAAATCCTTCTATATTGAACCAAATGGCTGGGGATCATCATTCATCATGTAGTGTGATTTCTGTGATGGTGTTTCCCCTTGTTATACATGTTTCCCTATTCCTATTATCTTGTAATTACAAATGGATCAACTTGGTATTAATGGATTAATGTCTTGTGGTGTTGGAAATTGATACTAGGTAGTGGTTCAAGGTATTCTACACCTTCTTTCTCTTTGACAGGATCTGTTGGGAGTGTTGTTCTTTGGAAAAGAGGTAGGTGGTTTCACACTGATTTGCAAAAATTGAATACCATCGAATTTAATGATTTTCTCAACTGATGATTTAAATTCAATTGAATAATATATACATCAATTTCATTTATAAAATTCCAATTCCAGTCTTTTGGATTATATGATTCGATTTTTGAATAGAAATTTGGAAAACACCCAATTATATTTAATTGGCGTGGGTCTATGGAAATTGGTTGATTTAATTTTTTGAATTCAAATTATGGAATTGATGGATATTTTTTCCATACATTTATTGAATTTATTTTTGGAAATAAATTATGAAAAGTATTTAATTATTTTTGAATGGATTTTAAACTCATGAAAAGTGGATTAAATTATTTGATAGACTATAGTTGTTTTATCATCAGAAAATGGAGTGTTTTGAATAAAACCTATTTTTGTTTTAAATGTAAATAAATTCTCATTATTGAGATTGATGAATGGGAGTGATAATATTTATAACATTCTAAAAATAGTTCATCCATCATCTAAGAGTGAAAACAATCGTTAGGTAGTTAGTTAGTTATTTGGATACACTCTACGCTATGACAACATTATAAAACATATGTTCAGCGGGTCACATCTCTAACATGTTGGTGATGAGTCTCAATTGTCTTATGTCATAGGGATGTGTGTATACAAAATTTTCTATTTTCACATATATAGTGAAGAATCCCATAGCGGAATAATTGTATCAACCCTTTTAGAAGATGACCATGTTTCTTGCTTGTTTATTTATATTTGTGATGTAAATGTATGCCAATGTAAGTTAAAACTGGTTTATGTGACTAAAAAATTTATATAAACTATTATATATATAATATATACTGAATTCATCATTTTATAAATATTTATTATATTGTAAAATAATTCATTTGTTTAAAATTTATTTTACATCATATCAAAACTATTTACCATGTTTGGTTTAAATAAGCTATTGAATTTCAAAAACAATTTATTTTGAAAATTGATTGCTTTTGAATGGATAAAATTAATTTGGAATCTGTTATGGAGTCATTGTTTTAATCCTACAAGTTTTCAGATAAAAGATGATTTTTAACTTTGGGAATTAGTAGACATTCACCTTATAAGATCGCGCAAAGGGAAGGGATATCATGGAGGTTGATCCACCTATTGAACATGGGGCGTGCTGAGGTATGTCCTTAGGGACTATGGAGGGGTTTTCTTATTTCTTAATTTGGGTTATAGTACATTGACTTTTATGCCTCATGGTGTTTGGGTACATTTACTTCTATTGGAGTTTTCTTATCAATATTCATATAGTCTTTTATCTTTATCTTCCATATTTCTTATTGAAAAATCATTCCCACTTGTATGTTGTACGATGCCAGATGCTAGTTTCCACCCTGTTGGGGTCAGGATCACCCTTTGGGTAATGTCAAGGCTATCTCCATTATTAGGTTACCAAGGAATCTATAGGGGTTCATGAAAATTTAATATTAGAGGAGGTTGTTGATCTTCATTTTTTATGAAGACATAAAGTATTTTTGAAATCATGTCACAACATAGGAGGTAGTTTCCATTGAGTGTCTAGCTAGCTCTCATCATAATGATCCTTATGTTTCTTGGGGTGGTTAGGGAAAGACATCTTGGTTATTAGGTATAGTCTATTCCCTATATAGACTTGGATATTTTGAAATCCTAATGTTGTTCGCCACTCCTATTAAGAATAGTTTATCTTTATACATAGTTTGAGTGTTAATATAATGTTATACTTTTATCTTCTAATTTTTGTAACATCATGCATAGAAGGAGATGTGTGAATTTGATATAGGAAAAGGATGTTGCTAAAACTCAACATGATAATCTTGTTTTCCACCCAAATCTGGTTGAGTTAATTTTGTGAAATATCCAAGCTCTAGGATATCAACCACCTCTACATCCCACCATGCTGCTGGATAGGGATTGTCAGGGGGATGTTCTTCAGAATAATTATCACGAGTTCCTTTTCCAGAAGCCCACAGTCTTTAACATCTTCATTAATCCTCAAAATGGTGAGGAAGTATTGGGCATGGTATAACTTTTGTTTGAGTTATTGGAGACACCACAAGTGATCAGAGTGACGTGTTCCACCTTCATGGTGGATGGAACAACTAGGTGGTGGTGGGACATGATGGTGTTGGCAGGAAATCATGAGGGAACACAATGGAAATGATTCATGGTTCATTTTCCCAAGCAGTTCGATCCAGAGTCGATGGAGTTGGATTAGGATGTAGAGTTTTCCATGCTTGACCCAGGTGACAAAACTATGACGGAGTATTCAAATCGCATTTCTGAGCTACTATATTTTTCACCTAGGATTGAATTTAATGTGAGGTTGAGGCCTTGATGAATCGAGGTGGTACTTAAATCAGATATAAGTATAATTTTTTTTTGGATGAAGCATCCCACTTATGTTGATGTACTAGATAGGATAATGATGGTTGAGAGAGACATCACAAGTAAGTTTGGGTTGACGGGAGATCCTATTCCCCTCTTGTAATTGTTGGTAACATTAACAAAAAATGAATGTGTGATGATCCACTTGGAATTTATCAAAAATAGAATCATTCCAGACCTCCAACAGCTCTAGGTGGACATTCATTGACTGGTTACCAGTGTAGAAAGTAAGGACATTCTAGGATAGTTCACACTGAGACACCAATGAATTGAAACTCTTTCAAGAATTTAATAGAATTACAGAGGCTCCTTCTTCACATACCCACACCACATTGTCGGAAAGGATCTTCGAATCCTCCTAAAAATGTAGGGAAATGCAATGTTTAACATTCAAAAGGGTTCTAGTAATAGGAATCTGGAATTAAGATTATTCACGAAGTAGAAGATTCTCCATAGAAAGTAGAAATGGTCCAATGACTGTGAGAGGTTCCTTTAACAATTCATTGGCATTAGTGACTTTTCTTTTTGATACTTTATCATCTCAATATTTTATTTCAACCCATATTTTTTACCTTTCTTAATATACCTAGTGGTAAATTTACTTGTGTAATGGATATTACGACACCCTATGGTACGAAGAAAGAGAATGGACTTTGTTATCCTGCATGTGTCTTTTATCTATCATATGTCGAGCTAGCATGGAGTTTTCTAGTTATTTATATGAAATCACATGATGTAATATTTAGTATGGATTTCCTCATTACCAAAAAATCATGAATTGACTATTATCTTTGACTGGTCTACATTACTAAACCCAGTGGTGTGACCCCTATTTTTCAAGTAGAATGGGACCCATGGTCGAGCAAAGATGGATCATCT
Organism: Viscum album; assembly: GCA_963277665.1. NCBI lineage: Eukaryota > Viridiplantae > Streptophyta > Magnoliopsida > Santalales > Viscaceae > Viscum > Viscum album. The sequence goes on along the minus strand of OY728127.1, from coordinate 1,508,193,317 downwards.
TATCCATTGTTATGAAAACTGATATCAGTGTTTTATTTTGACTTGGAGCTAGATTCAATGGGATGTGTTCTTCCGCTAGTTTTTTCATGTTTTTTGAAGTGTTCCTTTCGGATTTCTATAGTCTGCCTCCAGTGAGGTAGGTAGAGTTTTTTATTGACGTAATTCTGGAATGTCAACTCATCTGTGTCACCTCCTATTGTAGAGAACCACGTAAGTTGAATGATCTATAGTATCAGTCGGATAACATTCTTAAGAAAGGAATTATTCATCCAAGTGTGTCACAATAGACTACACCTCTTCTCTTTTCTATGAAAGTTGATGGTTCAAATTTCTTATGTTTTGATTATAAAAATCAAAATCGAGTTATGAAATAGAACAAATATACATCTCCACGATTAGATTATATGTTTGATTAGAAAAAAGGAGAGAAGTTTTTTTCAATGATCGATCATCGATATGGTTACCAAATGTTTATGATAGAAGGATCTGACATTCCCAAAACATCATTTTGTAGAATGTATGTGCACTTTGAGTGCCTTGATATGGCTTTTTGTTTGGAAATTTATTTGGCAGCTATCATGTATTTAATGAAAACATATTTTCATGAGTATATGGATACCTTTTTGGTAGACTTTCTGGATGATATTATTTTCTATGACAGGTCCGAGGAGGATAATGTACAACATCTAAGAACAGTTCAGAGTCTATTAAAAAACCACCACCTATATGCCAACCTTTCAATGTGTGATTTTTGGATTTACGAATTAAAAATCGTGGTACATGTGGTTTCTGAACAAGGGGATTTAATTGATACTGAGATGGTGATGGTTTTTATGACATGGGAGAAACCACAAAATGTATTCATGATGAGGTTATTCAAGGGATTAGATGGATATTATCATAGGTTTGTGAAGAACTTCTCGAAGATGGATTCATCGATGATTACGCTAACTCAGAAAGGTTTGATGTTTGTGTGGGATGATAAATGTCAGAGTTCATTTGTTGAGCATAAATATCTATTGACTACTATGAAAGTGTTAGCTATTTGATATGTTGGTTAGGTCTATGCGGTCTTTTTTGATGCCAAGGGTTATAGCTTGGGATGTATTCTTAATTGGGGTGATCTTATTGTATAATATGGATCTCTTTAGCTTTTTCCACATTGGAAGAATTATCCTACCCACGATATGGAACTTGAATCTGTGATGCTTATGATTTAATATTGGATGAACTACCTTTTGTATAAATGTTTATAGTGTATTCAGACAGAAAAAACATGAGATATACCTTCTAAAAAAAATATTTGACTCATCGACAGAGGAATTCAGTGAAATATCTATAGTCTTTTGACATTGACATCAATTATACATCAAGGAAAGGGAATATCCTTGATGTTGCTTTGAGGAGGAATATTTTAACCCATACATTGAAATAACCATCAAATGATTGGAATTTTATGGCTCTCTTTACAGAGTTTCATATTGGAGTTCCGGAAGAAGGGGATAATGTTTATCTAGAAAGTGCAAGGCTGACAAATAATCTTCACGAGACACTTCTTCAAGATCTGCATCTTGTTGATGTGTTCCATAGCACTAGAGAATATTTTTATGTTGAGGAGATAGGTTCCCTGTGGTATTTCTCCAAATACAGCGTTCTATGATATAAATACCACATCGTTGTGTTGCTACCAACAAGAAAGGAAATGATCGAAGATTTCCATAATTCAATGTAGTATGTGAACCCAGTAAACACTAACATGTTCTATAAAATGAGTCAGCATTTCTAGGGGCCATGTATGAGATGAGACAATGTTGAGTTTGACTCTTGTTTTTATTCGTTCCACCAGGTGAAGGTCGAGCACCAGAAACCTTCAGGTTTACATTAGTCCCATTTTGTACCTACTTGAATGTGGGATGAGATATATATGAAAATTGTGGTTTTGTATCCTCATACCCAAAGAAAGGAGAATTCAATATGGGATGTGATCCATAGGCTGACCAAGTCAGCTCACTTTATACCCATTTGACATATGACCAAATTTGTAGAGTTGTGAAATATAAATGTGAAATATGTTGTTCATTTGCACTGAGTTCCATCTAATATAGTCTGTGATAGGGATCCCCAGTTCACTTATCGCATTGGGAGAGTCCTTCAGGAGTCACTGAGATCTCATGTCCATTTTAGCATGGCCTACCATCTTCTATCAGATCTCTAGAATGAAATATCTATTAGATTATAGATTAAATGCTTCATTTCTATGTTCTTAACTTCTACAGGGCTTGGGATCGTCACTTGGGTATGGTTGAATTCTCTTATAACAGCAGATACAAATCCACGATTAGAATGGCATCTTTCGAGGCCTTTTATGGCTGACTGTGTAATTATTTGTTGTGTTGGTCAGAGGTCGGTGAGAGTTCATCAGTTAGATGAAGCATGGGGAAGGAGACAACAACACGTATTCCATTAATTTATCGGAATATTTTGGTAGCCCAATTCCAATATAAGACTAATACTGATCATTATCGTAAACCATTGGAGTTTTCTATTTATGATTTAGTGTTCATAATGGATTCAACACGGTTGGGTCATCGACGACTCGGGAAGAATGGGAAGCCTGCACGTCGCATTGTGGGACCATTCGAGGTTTTTGAGAAGTTGGATAAAGATAAGTACCACTGGACCCTTCCACCATTGTGAACATCAATATGTAACTTGATCCATGTAACACCTTAGAGAATGTATCTATCTAATTCATCTCAAATTTTGAGCTAGTGTGATATTGAGATCAAGCCCAATTTTTCATTGACTGAGCTGCCAATCTGGATGGTTGATTCTTATTACAAGGTACTTCATGGGAGGATGATAACATTGGTTTATGTGATATGGATTCATTTTTTTATTCTCATTTGATATAGCAGAGGGTGGCAGATATGGGAGAGCAGTGACCTCATCTCATTAGCATAGAGGATTCTTAATCAAAATTATAGGGAAAATGTTTTTATGGTGGGGAGGATGTAGCATTATTTTACCTGAAAAATGTATTTTTATTATTTTTCTATGTCTGTGATCAGTAAAAAATAAATAAAAATATTTTTTTGGGGTTTACTGCAGCTTTTAGGACAGCCACACTTCATGTACCAGAAGTACATTCTTTGTACATGGAGCTGGTTTTACCTCGTCAATTGGGAGGTCATGCTATGAGTTGGTACACACTGTGTGTTGGTAAATACCATTTACGAAATGTACACGTCGTGTAGGTGATAAATACCGACTGTTTAAGCTGGTGCGACATGTTTTTGTCGAACTTTTCCAGTGTGGACAACACGTCGTGTCCCCTAGGAACAAATTGAGAATCAGCCTACATCCCACATAGTCATGTTTTTGGCCATTTCAATCAGTCCTTTTCATTCCATACTTCATGGATCTCGACATAGAGAATTTCATATGTGTTTTTAAGAGACTCAGCTCCTTCTGGAGAAAAATATACATCTTTGGATCTTTATTCTTCTAGAAGTGTGATTCATGGGTAAGTGTCCCCCCTTAATATCCCTGATTCTCTCCTCCTATACTTTTTTATTTTCAAGGGATCATCATGGTATTGATGGATTCTTTTCTTGTGGTGTTGGAACATGCTACTTGGTAGAGTTTCGAGGTCTTCTAAAACTTCGTTCTCATTGAAGGTTGTCATTGTGAGGGTCGTTCTTTGGAAAAGAGTTAATTTGTTCAGTCCCAATTTACAAAATAGATTACCATAAAATTCATGACTTATGTCAATTAGTGATTTAAATTCATTTTATTTATCTGGTTTTTTAAATCTTAGATAAAAACCCAATTCCAATGAATTGGAGGATTTAAAATGTTTCTGGCAAGGAAATTTGGAAAATAGTCACTTCCATATAATTGTCTTGGGTTTATGGAAAATTGTTGGATTAAATTATGGAATTTAAATTATGGATTCGATGGAAATGTTTTCAATTAATTTGATGAATTTATTTGTGGAAATCAATTTCTAAAAGGATTGAATTAGTTTTGAATGGATTTCAAACTCATGAGAAGTTTCTTATATTATTCGCTATAAACCCAATGGTTTTATATTTTGAAAAAGTCGTGGTTTTGAATAAATATTATTTAGGGTTTAAATGTATAGAAATTGTATAATTTGAATTAGAAGAATGATATTGATTGTATTTTATGCAGCAATAAAATATTTTTCGCATCATATGATAGAAAATGCAATCCTTAGGTTGTTAGTGAGTTATTTGGATACACTATACACTATGACAACGTTAAGAAAACTACTTGTGGCGAGTCACATCCCCAATGGGTTGGTGATGATCCTCCACTGGATAGTGTTATAGAAACATTTGTATACTCGTATTTCTAAGTTACCATAGAGAGTGTGGAATCCAATATCTAATCCTTATTGTCATAGATTTTGCAAGATGACCATGTTTCACACTTGTTTATTTATATCTAAGATATAAATGTATACTAATGTTTGTTTGAAAGACACTACATTCCTGGTGAATTTATAATAACTATTTTATATAAATGATTTAATTAATCCATTGTTTTAAAAATATTAAATCTCTTTTAAAAAAATCATTTACTTTAAATAAATATTCCATCACATAGAAACTGCTTTGTATGTTTTTTTAAATATTAATTTGACTTCCAAAAAATTTTTATTTTGGAAAATTATATCTTTTGTGTCAGTAAAATATATTTGGAATATGTTATGGAATTGTTGGTTGTATCCTAAAAGGATTAGGCTCACTACCTAATTTTTTCTTTCTGGTGTTTGTTTACTTTCTCCTTCCTATATCGAGCAAAGGGAATAGATCTCTTAGGGCTGGATCATTCTATTGAGCATTCGAAATGGTGATATTTTTCCTTAGAAAACATGGAACTATATTCCTTTTTAGTACATTGTGTTTTAGTTATTTGGAATTTAAACTTATTTGTATTCTAGTAGTGTTACTCTCAGTTGAGTTTTTCTATTGATATGTGTAATGTCTTTTATCATTCAACTCTGAAATTATTATGGAAAAATTATTCCCACGTGTTTGTTTCATGATTCCAATTCCTAGTCACTATTTAGGGGGATGGGGAGCTACATTTGGTTCATGTCAAGGCCAACTCAGTTTTTGGGTTACTAGGGTATGCAAGTTGGTTCTTCAAAACTATGTTGTACCTCTATAAAACCAAGAGTGTAATCCTCTATCATTCATTATTATTCCCTATAAAGAGCTTATGAAATAATTGTTACCTCTTTTTATAGGATTTTGACCCCTATGGAAATATTTCTTCTTATTAGGGTTATTGGTATCATTCTATTTCAATACAAAACATAGTGGCTTGATCCAGATTGGGTTTGTGGTGTCCCCTAGCAGTCCATGGTTTGATCCCTTTTCTATGTATAGGGATCAACAAATTCCAATGAGTTTTCTTGTATGAGCCCCAAATATTTAGACATATTGGTTGAGTTTCAATGGTGATAGCTTGTCTGATGGAATCAGTTATCCTAGAAATTGAATTGCATAGAACATTCATGAAGATTTATGAGGATGGCAGTTTGGGTTAGAATGCTAGGAGGTGAAATGTTATTCTTGATTAAATAAGTGTTTTAATTGGATCTTATAGATTTTTTAATATTAGAATATACATAATTATTTGTAAATAATGATTTTAGACATTCGAAGAGGGGATTTTTATACTCACCACATCATGGGATGTTCTGGCTTGTGTCTTATTCAATTTAGAGGACTGACCCATCGATGATGTCATAGATGGAACAATATTAAGAATATATTAATGAAAAAGACAAAACACGAAGTGTAAAAATGTTTTAGTTTAATATTTATCCCTTATTATTTAAAAGGTTTTATTATTTGTATGATACAATTATGTGGGACTGTAATTAAAAGCATTCATTCAAAACATTCATATTTTTGTACTATGATTTTGATATTAGATAAGTATTTTGGAATTCAAATTAGTTGGATTATATTTCTATATTATATGTGATTCAATATTTGTGTGTTTTCACCAATACATCAGGATCATGACATTTATGTGTGCGATATTTCAACATAGTGAAATTTTCAAGCCCTTAACTTATTAGAGGCATTCCTGGGGTAGTGACGGATCAACCACTAGAGGTTTAGGTCATTGAATGGTCGTGTAAATTGTTTTTTATATATTCCATTGAACCATAGGTTTTTATTTTTTTTGTTTTTGGAAATAGTGTTACTTTGTTTTAGGTTTACCATTTGGGATAATGTCCTCGATGGTGTTGTGGTGTCCAGAATATTGCTTCATTTGGAATCTGAAATTCAAATCGAGCACATGGTACATGTAGTCACTATTTTTGGGGGAATCATTGGTACATTTATCATATTTGTATGGGTTTTTGTTTCCATGAATTTCTTGAGTAATCATCCTTTATAAAATCAGTGACAGTTATTTCATGACTCCGCAATGATTTATCCATCTTGGATTCCACTACATTTTTCATAGGGATGATCTACCAAGTGACAAAGAATCAGTATATGGTAATGTACATGATATAGTTTGACTGGGTGTATGTACCACTATACCCACACTTATGTAGTAATAGTTATAACCCCATGCACAATTCAAGGATGAATATAGGTGTAATGTGAGGCATGATATTCAATGTAAGTGTCACCCAGAGTTTCGGGGTAAGCAGTACCCCATGGTGGATGTAGACTATATAGAGGTGGTTACTCATGTTTTCTTCCTTCTGAGGATGACTACATGTAAGATGTTATTCCACATGGAAACTCCTCTTCTGGGTTCCAGTAGTAAATGTTTTCATTTTTTGAATAAGTCAATGATTAAAAACCTCTGTCCTTTCAAGGATTTAAGAGTCTCATTAGGGGGAATTTTATCTGTCCATGTGATTATTTGTTTGAGTACACAAGGTTCTAAATCAATTTTACATTATTATGAACATGGATTATTTTTTGGATAAGTTTACTTATCCCTCAAGAAAAACATAGTATATGATTTATGTACCATTCATCATAGAAATTGAAATCATGCTTGTATTACACATTGATGTCTGGGTTTTATTGATATCTATTTAAATTCCCATGATGAAGAAATTCATCTGAGGGAGTGGTAATGATTTTTTGTTAAGTTCCAGGCCATCATTCATGTCATTGTTTGAACCATCATATAGTTTATTTAGTCATAGTTGATGGAACAAATAAGAAGAATAAGCGGTAGGGGTAAGGAGGTATATATTGTTTCAGCCATGAAAGAGTTGTAGGTATAGTAGAAGGATGTAACACTCCGACCCTAGAAGCATGAAGTCGGTGCATTATTACATAACATTGACATTATATAAGGAATGATGTCCCGAAGGACCGATCAGTTTAGTAGCTTTGGAAGTACTAGATACATACATATGTTTTACATTACATAATGAAAAAAACAACATTGTGAACCCTTTGAACACTCTTATATCCCTTATCATATTCCTTCTGGTTTATCATAATATACATCTTCACATACTAGAAAAAATAATAAATAAGAAATGTGTGAGATCAGGTGCTAAGGAAGGATAACTATATAGAAGAAACATTCATCAAAAAAATAAACATTTAATGATATGTATATGACTAAAACATAAGGCTTTTAAACACAACCTTCATAATAAAATGGATAGAATTATAAAAAATCCATTTACATATTCACATGAATATTATAATAGTCGAATAATAACTTGCAATATCAATAGCCAATTTCATATTGATGGAATGCGTAATGCCAGAATTCATAACCACATTATCAAGGCATTTTCTCGTGACTATAGATAAGATTTTTTCGAGGCCTCGTTCCATGACATTATTTGTATTAATGAGACCTACCGATGCACCGAGGATCTATATTAGGCTCCACCTATTACTTACTAAGTCCAATTCATTATTCATTTGAAAAGGATGAATCATAACATAAACATTCGTATTGAAACATTCAAACGAAATGTTAATACATTAATCATAAACCATGAATGGAATAAAAATAACACATCCACAGTCAAAAATATCACAAATCATTAAATTCAATATGGAAGATTTGTTTCAAAATAAATCAACTTCAAACACCTGTAAAATCCATCAAAGGATATTGACATAGATAAAATAAAAACAATTCGAGAGATATATATCTCTATATATTGAAATCATTTAGAAGTCACATAACTATAAATGAAAACAATTATTTTGAAAATATGTTTATAATCTTGTATGGGAAGCTTCAATGTTGTTACATTGGTGGAAAATAACTACACCAGCCGTATAAGTTAAAAACATTCTTTCCCTAATTTTTTCAAAAAAGCTATAAAGGGCATTTTTTGGAAAATGACGGAAAGATTAATTTATAAAATTATCATAAACTGAAAAACAAGGGTATAAATGAAATTAAACCACATTCTAGAAAATAGTAATAGTGTTTTGAATTATTTTATGAAACACAGATGTGGATGATAAAGAGGTCCTAGTAGATACTCACGTATAATCATCCTCTGAAAATGAAGATATTTTAGAATTAACCCTTATCTTGTACATTTACGTGATAGAGGGGATTTAACTTCCTTTATAATAGTCAAATCAATTTTTTTAAATTATGAGAAAACCACATGCATAAATATGTTATAATATGTTATCTTCTAATATTGTATTGTTAATAATATTTCAGTTGTATAATCGTTTCAGGTATTAACCGATCCATTTTAGAATATTTTATTAGTTATGTAAGCCATGTTTGTTATGGATATGATGTATTTCATTCATATACATAATTATATTAATTTATTTATCATTATTTTTAATCATAAGATAAAAATTATTTTTAAATGGTTATGATGGAGAATGAATTTCATCGCGTTCGTGGAGATGGTAGTTCATATGTTTGCACGAGCGACAATATCATTATATTGATGGTTAAATCGTATGTAATTGAATGGGATGTCATATATATAGAATCGTTATCATTTTATAATTTTTATTTACATCAATTATACTTATTATTATACCAATCCATATAATGAAGTCTTTGAATACCAAACCACACCACCATGTGGAGATGGTAAGTCGTACGTATGCACGTTGGGTGACATGTCATTCATATGATGGATATAATAATGAATATTATTATACCGTATATATAATAACATCACAACTTGTATTAAGTTATGGATTTTTTATATTGGAACGAAAATAAAAAGGAAATATGAAGTGGAAGAAGAAAATAACTTTGAAAGAGGTGGTGAAATTATTACCTCTTCTTTGAGTGTTTCCTTTGTATTTAATAAAATGAGATCATTAGGATGGATTTATGATAAAAGTAAGGACACTAGGTCTAAGTGAGTGATGTTAGCAGGATTTTTAAGCTGGTTTTGGCCGAGCCAAATGGCTTTGGAGGTGTTATTTTGAGGGAAGGAGAAATAACCTTTTATAAGAGAGGTGATGGTCATTTTAGGAAAATCTTGAAATATTATTTTATTATACTGACATAATCTGTTTATAATGTCCCCAAAATGATTTATAAAGATGATTATGAGGGGATGGGTCGAAAAACACACAATATATGTGTTTTATATATGTTTAGGTCACTATATTAAATTTATCCATTAGACCTAACCCTTAGTTAAATAATTTAACTTTAACCTTGTATCCATATATTATTATTATATATGGTTAATAAACATACAGTAAAATTCCAAGAAAACCCCATGTGGTTGATTATTAATATATATATCTTAGTATAAGTACTTTGTCCTAACCATAGATTTTTAGGAATATTATATCATTTAATAGTATAATATTTTTTTTAAAAACTCATTTATGTCAATTTTGACACTATTTGGTATTTTGATTTTGTGAAAGTCAAAAATACATTATAACTTCGAAAAAATTTATTTAATTATCCCTAAACTATAATATTAACCTATAAAACAAGTTTAATTCCTATGAAGTATCAATTTATAATTATTTCGATATTTATATTATCAATTAATTTAATCATTAATTAATATGTTAATTATTGCATCATCATTGGGTCATAAATAAATTTAATTATTTATTATTTATGAATTATAAATAAAATACCATTATGTAGGAAATATTTTTTATTTTTTAATGAATATTTAAAGTATAATTTATCTTATTCATAACACTACATTAAAAATGTATTATTTATTAATCATTTAATTTAACACCTTTTTCTTTTCTTTAAATAAAATAATAATAAATTACCTAATCTAATAATTGTGGAACAAAAGGGTCGTATTTTATTTATAAGGTTTATTTTGGTAAAAAAAAATTATCCAAATAAATTAGAACATTTTTTAGTGTAATTATAATATAATTTGTACATTTAATTACCCTATTTACTTTTAACCATGGTAAATAAAAGTCAAAAGTTTCTATTCACAGAAAATTATTTCCATCATATTGAACCATATTTTACATACCGATTCCAACTGTGTCACCCTGATTTTTGAAATTCAATTAATATAAGTGGTAAAATTATATTTTATGAAAATTTGAAAATGTTCCTAGAATGTGGTTTAAAGACGTTAAAAAGGTAAATAAAATGTTATATATCTATGTTTATTATAAAATGATTCCAATAAACTAAATTGAACTTATATAGGTGTTATATATCTTTTTGTACATAAAATAAATTTAAATAAAATAAATAATTTTTAAAATAATAAGTCTGTTTTAAACAATAACACCGTACTTTTCAGTATTCTTGAAAAATTGAATGTTTTTCAAAAAATATCAAATATTCACCCTTATTTAATTTTGATATTCTGAATTTAAAATTGATTTATATTTTACCTAATTCACAACAAATAAGATTCTTTGATTAATTTAAAAATATTTCTAGCTATCAAAACCAAAAAGTGGGTCTTGAAAAATTAGAAACAATCAAAAGATTGACATGTGTTTCAGTGAAATTTAAATATGAGATTACCTAAAAATATTTACATTGTATTAAATTATAAAAATATACTCTAATTATACTTTCAATCCATTCGAATTAATAATTTAACTATATCAATTATTTCGATTAAAAATTTAATTTTCAATTAAAAATTTGTATTTTCACTATTCATCAAAATATGAAAATTATAAGAAAAGAAGAAAAATTTTATCTCAAAAAATTTTCTATATGAATTTTCTAAAGATGATTTTAATTTCATTAATTGAATATATAAAAGTTACAAATATAGTTTTTAATAATGGTTCCTGATTAAAAGGCTGTAAAATTTTATTGTTTGAAAAATATTTCTTTTATCTAAAAAAATGAATTTGTTCTCATATTATGACTAGGACATGCATAATATGTATTCTAAAATTATATGGAGTATATAAAATTAAATATTTAGTTAATACTATTCGTAAATGCTTTTTTAAAAACTAGATGGGTAAGTTATTGTGTGTTCGAACATGGCATTGTGTGTTGTGCATGTGATAGAATTTCATTGAAGAGATAATATAATATGAATTAATGGGGTTTTACATTCTACCCTACTTCAGTAAATTTCACCCTAGCAATTTGAAAATTTTCATCTAAAATAAAATGTCTATATAAAAAATTCCTTTGTGTAAAACCCACTTTGGAAATGTGGTTAATAAAATTATGTCTAAATAAGAGGGAAAGGGAAATAAAAAAATTCACTTCCAAATTATGATATCGATTAGGAGAACATTGGTGGAAATTAAAGACATAGTATTGTAGGAAAACATAAATATTTATTTGGATTTATTGAGTTCTTCAGTCAAAAACAATTGTCAAATTGAGGACCTCAAAGCCATCAATCTGAGATGATTTAAAATATCATCAGTTCAACAATACATAAGGTATTAGGATAACACATTATTTGTTTTAAAAACCCTTCACTTAATTATAAGAATTAATTTATTAATAGAATAAGAGGAAAAATATATACTTGAAAAGTAGAGTTTCGTCAATCAACTAATTCTACCGCAATCTCATCATTCACTAAAAAATATAATATAATTCAAAATTATTCAATTTATCCTAATAATATAGGGTTCCAAAAATAATGAATTTATAATTCATTTTTCATACTTTTTATGAAACAACATTATACAAACAAGTAATTCTTTTAGCCCAATGGTAGGTGATGCACCCATTTACCCCTTCGGTTGTAGGTTCAAGTCTCACGACTTTGCGGGATGCGACTGGTTGTCGCCCGACCTCTAGGTGGTCCTTTTTATAACAACTCAAAAATATTCTAAATAAATTTTATAACCTTCTCAATAGTATCCAACGTCAAACAAAATCCATTCCAACCTTTAGACATATCCAAAATACGTTTTTCCAAACTCACAGTCCAAAATTTATAATGATTGCAGACACAATGAATATATTCTTTTCCACGTAATAACATGCGATGTCCTTCAATATATATTTTATTTAAACTCGGTAACACCCTGAATTACCATAAAAACTAATTGATACCATTCATGCTCCCATATTCTTTATAGAATACTAGATATACTCCTTATATGAAAAGATGTTGTAAACACCAACAATAATGGAATAAACAAGCAATTAATTAGTTTTAAGTATTCATGATTATCGATATAATTTATCCAAATCAATGATATATTATTCCAAATTTATACCTTAGTATCAGAACCATATTATGGGTTATCTTTCATTCAATCATGTATTTTCCTAAAATATTTACTTGTTGTTGAGTCACTTTTCCTAGAAACATATAATCTAAAATCCAAAATGAAATAGTACTGAAGTAAAATCCTTATTTATTTCTATAATTCATATACCAAGTACATCGTTGATACAACACTGAAATGAAATAATTTGATAACAAAAAAATATAAAAACAAGTCGTTACTCTTCATTTGTGGTAGTATCGTAACATGATTATTATATAATACCATCATTTGGGGCATACTATGACGATTTGGACATTTATTCTTGTAGTGTCCCAACTCCTTGAAGATGAAGCATTTTACATTTGAAACTATTTTCTTACCCTTATAATCATGTACGTGGTGTCATTTTTCACCACACTTATAACAAACTCCCAATCCCTCCAATCATTTACCAAGGTGATTCTTTCCACAGTAATCACATATAGGAAAATACTTCTTTCCTCTCTTTCATTTATACATCTTTCTATCTACCATCCTTTCCTTCACATGCTTCCTATCAAAACGATAGGACTCCAAGAATTGTTTAGTTATCTTTTTAACACATGATATTATTTCTTTATATGATGAAAATATGTGGGAGCCTTTTCCCTTCTAAATGGTAGCTTAATATCTTGAATGATATGATCCTTCTTACTCATTTGATCATGCGTATTTCTAGAGTTCTCATTCCTTCTTCTGGGTTCCATTTCCAAATAATTGAATAAACTTGGTTACTTTATGAATCACAAGGAAAAATTGAAAATGTGTAAAATAATTAACGTAAATGGAAATGATTATAAATATAATATATAATCATAAAAAATTGTTTTCATTGAGGAAGTATTTATTGTTAAATCCTTCATAATAGATTGTAATGAAAATGTGAATTATCCTAAACATATCCCCTGATCGTTTCGTAACCAAGAGTGCAGCAGGAGCCATTATCATGTACCAGGATACCACAGGTCAAGCCTTAAACTCTTTATTTGAGTTTTCACTCTTTGGTACATTAGTGCAAGAGCTGCTTTTTCCTGTTCGTATCTAGACAGAGTTGTACTGCATGGAAAATACAATAAATCTTTACATTATCAAAATTCCATGATGTTATTCTATACTAATCCTCAAAGTCACTCTTAGGTTTATTATCTCTAATTAGAGTATTTCTAAATCTAGTTTCCAAGGATTACGCTAATATTCCACTAATTCCAATTGTAACACAACGACCCCAGAAGCCCAGATTCGGTCCATTATTACCTTACATTGGCATGATATAATAAATCCAGTACTGAAATACCGATCAGTTTAGTATCCTTGGAAGTACTAAATACTAACATAAGTCTTACATTAAATCATGAAAAAAAAATTGTTTCCCCTTTGAGCACAATTATATCCCTTATCATATTACCAATGGATAATCATAATATACTTCTTCCCATTCGGGAAAAAATAATTCGTAATAATGGGATGTGCTCATCTGCTCAGTAAAAATATCAAAATATCAAAAACATTCATAAATAAGAATAAAAATTTAGGGCAATGTATAAGACCAAAACATAAGACTTTAAATCATAAACTTAAAAATAATATGGAAAATATAAATCAAATAATTCCATTTATATATTGACCTAGATTTTCTAATAGTTGAAAAATAACATGAAATATCCATATCCAATTTCATATTGATAGAATGTGTAATTCCAAACATCATAACCATATAGTCAAGGCCTTATGACAAGAATACAAATAATGTTTTTTCATGGCCTCGTTCAAAGACACTAGTTTGTCCCGGGATACCTACCGATGCATCGAGGAGTTAATGCAGGCTCCACCCATCGTATACTAAGTCCAATAAATTTTACATATGAAAAGGTTGAAAAATAACATAAACAGTCACATTAAAACTTGCATAAGAAATGTTAATACATCAACTATAAACCATGAATGGAATAAAAATTAAAAATCCATAGTAAATCATTTCCCAAAACCATCAATTCAATATGGATGATTTGTATCATAATAAATCAACATCATACAATTATAAAACCCATCAAACTATTTTTACATAGATGAAATCAAAAAAAATTAGAGATATATCAATTTATGTTTTGAAATCATTTTAATGTCACGGAACTATAAATGAAAACATTTATTTTTAAAATATTCTTATAATCATTTAAAGGATGATTTGAAGGAATTAAATAAACATAAAATAGTTGCTCCCTCCATATAATATTGAAAAAAGTCATTCATTAATTTTATTGAAAAGGTTGTGAAGGACATGTTTGGAAAATGACAGAATGATTACCTTATAAACATCTAATAAATATTCAAACAAGGGTATAAACGAGTTTAACCAATAGTCTAGGAAATTGTAAAAGTATTTTGAAATAAATTTTTAAGAAACACCTATATGGATGATAAAGGGTTCCCATTAGATACTCACATATAAACAATCTCAGATAATGAAGAGATTGTACAATTAACTGATACCTCATAAAATTTCTTTATTGAGGTTACATTATCCTCCGGTATAATAGTTAAATAATTTTTATTAAATTTTACTGTAACCACATACATAACTATGATATCATATATTATCATCAAATATTTCTTGGTTAATAATATTTCAGTACTATCATCGGTTTAGGTGTAAACTGATTTGTTTTCCCTTATATAAATAGTTACGTAATCCATGTTTGTTAGGGATATGATGTATTTTATTCATATCCAGTATGATATTATGTTATTAAAAAATATTTTTAATCACAAAATTAAAATTATTCTTGAATGGTTAAGATGGGGAATTAATTTCATCGCATTCGTGGAGACGGTAATCCATACTTACGCCTGAGCGACAATATTAGTCTATTAATCGTGAAATAGTATGTAATTGGATGGTATATCATATATAAAAAATCATTAACATGTTATATTTATTATTTACATCAGTTATACTTATTATTATACCCATCCAAATAATGATGTTTTTGAATAACAAATTACACCATGACGTGGGGACGGTTAGCCGTACCTACGCACGTATGGTGACTTGTCATTCATAGGATGGATAGAATAACGTGTTCGAATCATGGATGTTCTATGATGGAATTGTAGTTTGGTTTTTGTTTTTTGTCAATCCTCAGTGGAAGTTCAGAATGTGTGCCAGAAAAGTGATCAAACAGTTCAGACAGACAACAGTATTGAATGTGGCGTTGTTTCGCAGTGTCTGCCAAATTTCTGGGACACAAATTTGGAAAATGAAGACATGGATAGTTTATAAAATGAGGTGAACGCAAATAGGAAGTGGTGCGGGAAATATTGGAGTTGGGCACGAACAACAGAGGAATGCGTGAAATAGAGGATCATGGCTTTTCGTGCAAACAGTGTTTCGGAATCAGAACATCGAAAAACGGAAAAGGCATGGGATGCACGAAATATCTGATGATGTGCACGAAAAATTATACTGGCACGAAATATTACGTGCCATATGAGATGTTTTTCATGCCAAAAGGGGTTTTGTGCCCTGGGGTCTTAGACGCCTATAAATAAGAGGAGACCCCCCCCCCCCCCTCATTTTGTACTATACAAGAATTAGAGAAGGTCGGTGGTCTGATGCGCGTAAAAGGATCGCATAAAGGGGCTTGCGTGAAATAGTCTGGTTTGTGCCAAAAATTTTGGGATAGGTGAAAAATTATGGGTTGCGCGAGAAAGGGTGTTGTTGGGTGAAATATTTTTCCACAGGAATAAGGAGATTTTGCGCGCAATAGTGAGGCCTTGCGCGCAAAGGGTAGGTGTTCCTCACAATTGTCAGAGAAACTTATTTACGCATTTTTTATTATCCATATCAGTGGTTCAGTGTTATCAAGAGCATCAATTCATGACGTTGATTAAATAATAGTCTTGTTCAGAGTAGAGACATAGACTTCAATGAAAATCTACTAATGATACCTTCACGTCAATAAATTTAGTGAGACTTCCTCAAAGGCAGTGAGCCAAGAGGAGTCAACGGGAGTGACCAGAGGGACGCAATGAGCTATCCCTGATGTTTTGTAAAGGTAGTGAGCCTGGGATAGAGAGAATGTTCTCGAACCATTGTAATCCACATCTAGTGATGATTATTGGAATTTGGTATGACCGAAAACCTATCGGCATATGCTCCCTGGACGTAGACCTTAGTGGAGAACCAAGTAAAGAGTGATGTGTCTTCTCTCTCCATTTGAATGCATGCTTTTTGTTCATATCCATCAAATAGGATTAACAAGTTCTTACCAACGTGGGAACAAGATCCATAACTTTAAAAGAAAAATTTGACTCCCTGATTCACCCCTCCACTCTCAGGGTGTCCTGGGGACCTACAAGTGGTATCAGAGGCATGTTGCTGGTGTTGAATCTGTCCTTTGTCATCAGGGAGAATGCAGTCAATGTTAGGGGAGTCCCTCTCCTTGATGGAAGTAATTTCCAGATCTGGAAGAATAGAATGAAATCCCATCTACGATCCCTTGGAATAGAAATTCAGTTTTCCACTGTGCAAGGTATTAATGTTTCTGATCCAACAGTGCTGGCTATGACTCATGCAGATAGGAAAATTCTTGATGTAGATGCTAAAGCACAGAATGCTCTCACCAAAGCACTTTATGATTAGATCTGTCTAAATGATATGAGTAGCACCTCAGCTATGTCCATGTCGGATAAACATGCAAATAATTATGAAGGAGAAAATAAAGTGAAGGAGGTGAAACTAAAAGTGCTACACAGTAGGTTCGATGATCTAAGTATGCATCCTGTTGACAATTCAGACACCTTCTTCAATCGAATTAATGAAGTGGTTGGAGAAATTCAGGGCCTAGGAGATGAAATCTGATACACTGACATTGTGAAGAAAATTCTTAAAAGACTACCACCATTGTAAAATGAAAAGTTGTCAGCCCTTGAGGAATGAGATCTTTCTAAACATTATTTGGATGATCTGTTGAGAATCTTGGTGGAATATGAAATGAGGGTCAAACCAGAAGATTCTACTACACGAGTAAGCAAAGAAATGTCATTCATATCGCTGGAGAAACTGAAAAACTCAAAAGATTGTATTGTTGAAGATGAAGAGGAAAAATAAATTCTTTCTGTCATTTCCATGAAGTTCCAGAAGGGAAAAGGGCAATTCAAAGGGACGTTACCTCTAGCATGATATCATTGTTGAAAAGTCGGGTACATTTCTTCGTAGTGCTTAAGAAATATCTATGATGATGATAGCGATGATGAAGAAGTTGAGAATCCTCGGAAATGATTTTTCAGGAATGGAGACTTCAAATCTAGGAAGAAAGTTCTGAAGCAGAGTTTTGTCTTTGATGAGGTAAAAGATGATAATGAATTCTTTGATGAAGAAGAACCCGAATTTAAAACTGAGAAACATGCTTCCATGATGGCCACTGTTGAAAAATCAGAAGATACAGGTGGAGAAAATCAGTTAAAAACCAGTGCCGATCCCGAGTTGCAACTTAAGGATGCTGTTATCAAGATTACGATTAAATATAAGAGTTTCAATATGTGGAAGTCAATGGTAAAAGAATCAACTGAATATGTTGATCAACTTGAAGCTGAAATTGAATGACTGGAAGAATTTTTGAATGTACAGTCTAAAATTCTTGAAATCAATTATGATTTAGTGGATATAAAGATGAGAAATGAAGAGCAAGAAAAGGTCATCAATGACCTCACCTCTAGACATGATGAAAAATCCAAGACTATTGAGGGTCTTGAGGAGGAAGTTGTTACTCTCAGGAGTAAACTTGAGACTGAATCAATCACTAAAGAATCAAAGAAGAAAATACAGTTTGGAAGATTCTCAGATGCTGAATTACTAGTAAGAGCCATGAGTGGTTCAGATGGGGTTGGAAAAATCCTGAGTGATCAAAGACCCGCATTCATGGTAATGAGTGGAATTTGCGGTGAAACTGAGACATCAACTACTGGAATTAAAGAGAGCCAATGGAAAGACAAGATGAAAGCTGGACGTGTTGAAACTTTTCTAGAAGTGCTGAAAAAGAAACCCTCATTCCATGATAAATGGAGAAATGAAAATTATCCTCAAAAATTCAAAAATGAAAGGCAACCCAACTATTCTCCCACGGAAGAATTTATGTGTAGAAATTCAAGTGATAAGACATTTCCTCCCATGAAGTGTCATTACTATGGATATCTGGGTCATTCCATGTCATATTGTGAAGAGGCAAGGAGGTACCTGAATGGGGATGATCAGGGACATCAAAAAAGGATACTGACTTCACATCCTCCATCTTATAGAAGAAATAGTTTCTATGGATACAGTTTTCATTTCTCTAACTTTAGTAACAAGGCTGTTAATTGCAGGCAGATAAGGGACAAGGACACCTCATACCTTAATTCAAGACAAGTCATATCTCATCGACAAGATGGTGTTTCACTTTCAAACAGGTTTTCTTCTCTCGAAGAATACATCTACTATGAAGAACCAATGTACAGATATGAGGTAATTGAAATTCCATCAGTTCTCTATACTCATTCTAATGTCTCATGGAAAAAAAGGATGAAAATTGAGAAATAAAATCTAGGAGAGGTGGCCCGAAAAGCTTCAAAAAGAAACAGTACTTGGATTCTGGATAATGTTTCTTCATCCCATATGACAGGTAATGTTGGTCTGTTAACAGATATCAATAGGAAGGATGATGGAACAGTTCGATTTGGTAATGATGGAGCTCTAAATATCAAAGGCAGTGGAAGTACTGAATTAGCTAATGGAGAGATAAAGAAGACCGATGTCCTTTATGTAGATGGCCTACGTCAAAATCTACTCAGTGTGAGTCAACTCTGAGACTTAGGACTTATTGCTACTTTTAATCAGAAATTCTCAACTATCAAGAGAAAGATAGGAAATTCACTTATGAAAGGATGTAGAACAGAAGGAAACTTGTATCAGGTTTATAGTAAAGAAAATATTCGCTACATGACTGTTGAAGAAGAAAAAAATTTGTGGCATAGGAGGCTGGGTCACATCAATCAACATTACATGAGGAAAATCTCAAAATTGAGGATTTTCATGGAAATTACTAACCTAAAGCGTGAGCGGGAAAAATCTTGTGATGCTTGCATTCATGGAAAGTCGGTCTGTAGTTCATATCAGCCAAAGAAGAAAAGGGCATCTCATCTTCTTGATCTAATTCATACAGATGTTTGTGGCCCGATAAATTTTTCTGGAACTCTTGGAGAAAGGTACTTCGACCTTTTCATAGATGATTACAGCAGAATGGGATGTGTAATGGTTATACATAGGAAACGACAAGTGCTTGACTGCATGAAGATGTATCGTTGTATCACTGAGAACGACACTGGACGAACAATCAAAGTGTTTCAATCAGTAAATGGAGTGGAATACACGTCCATTGAATTTGGAATCTACCTGGAGAAGCATGTGATTCAACATGAGGTAGCTGCCATAAGAAATCCACAGAAAAATGGAGTTGTTGAGCGCAGAAATCGACAGGTTAACAATATGTCCAGGGCTATAGTGATTGAGAGTGGTATCTCTCGCCATTACTGGAAGGAAGCTGTTGAAGCTGCAGTGCAAATTCAGAATCGAAAAGGACTTTATATGGGATAAACGAATACACCATATGAATTTTAGCATGGAATGAAGCCTTCGTTAAAATACTTTCGAGTTTTCGGAAGAAAATGTTTCATCCGGAACAATGAAAGAAAATCAAGGGATGTTTGGTGATAATGCTGATGAAGGAATTTTTCTTGGATATCCAATGAACAGCAAATCCCACAATTTTTTCAACAAGCGATTAGGAAGGATTTTTTTAAGCAGTGATGTTAAGATAATTGAAGAGAAAACCAAAAATTCTTCAAGGACTTCATATGCCGATGTGATAGACCGTGAAGAAGAATGTGAATGTGGAGGAAATACAAATAAAGAACCAGAGGAAGTTGTACAAAATACTCAGCAGTCACATCAAGATGTTGACTTGGAAGAAGAATCTGAAGAAGAAATTATGGTTGGAGAGAATGCAATTGAACCACACAGATGAAATCGTAGATCTGAGATTGATCCATGTAAGATAATTGGAGACATGAGTGCACCCACTCAAACAAATAATATGAGGAATAACACGCAATCTGTATTTCTGTAAATTTTGGAGCCATCCTCATTCAAAGAAGCTGCAAAGGATGAATCTTGGGTGAAAGCCATAAATGAAGAGCTAGATCAGATTGACAAGAATCAGACATGGGATCTTGTCCAGCGACCTGAAGGTCGCTATGTGATTGGTACAAAATGGATCTTCAAGAACAAGTTTTATGAGCATGGAAGTGTTATTAGAAACAAGGGTCGACTAGTATGTAAGGGATATTACCAGATTGAAGGTGTTGATGTTGAAGAAACCTTTTCACCAGTGGCTAGACTAGAGTCATTCAGACTTTTCAATTCCATGGAACTCAAAAGAGGATATAAATTATATCAAATGGATGTCAAGACAACATTCTTGAAAGGTGTACTCGAAGAAGAAGTCTACATTTAACAACAAGTGGGTTTTTGATCTTGGTACTGATGAGACAAAGGTTAGCAAACTAAAGAAATCCCTATATGGTTTGAAACAGGCACCAAGAGCATGGTATTCCCACATGGACCCGTATCTCAAGAATATGGAGTTCATAAGAGGATGGGTGGATCACAATTTAAATGTGAAGAATTCTCCAAAAGATCAATTCAAGGTTCTAGTCTTCGTTGATGATATCATCTTTGGTGGCAGTCGGCAGAAATCAGTGGATGAATTTTCCAATCACTTGAAATCAGAATTTGAAATGTCTATTATTGGGGGGCTCACATATTTCATGGGGCTACAAGTAACTCAAAATAAGGTTTACACTTTCAGTTCTCAGGAAAAGTATGCAAGAGAGCCGCTGATGAAGTTTAATATACAAGATTCCAAACCAATGTCAACTCCGATTGCAATTGGAACTAAAAATGGAAAGCATGGGGATGGGACCTTTGTAGATCCCACCATGTACATGAGGATCATTGGGAGCCTACTATACCTGAGAGAGACACGGCCCGATATTGTCTTTTTCACACGTCTTGATGACCACATTTAGAGTAATCCAAAGGAGGAACATATGGCGACAGTCAAAAAAATCATGAGGTACATTCAAGGTACACATAACTTTGGGTTATATTTTGATGCAGGCGGGGATAGTGAATTATCAGAATTTTTTTATGCTGACTTGGCTGGTGATGTAGTAGACATAAAGTCCACCATTGGTGGATCATTCTATGTTCGGCAGAAATGTGTGATCGATTTGAGAAAGAATCAAGAAAGTACATCTCTTTGTACTGCTGAAGCTAAGTATATATCTACAACAAAGGCATGAACTCAAATTCTATGGATGAAGCAACAATTAACAGATATTGGTGATGAGGTAAAGAAACCAATGGTGATATACTGTGATAAAAATATCCCAATTGATCATATGAAGATTCCAGTTCATCATTCTCGTAAGAAACATATTGAAATCAAGTATCACTTTATCAAAGAGAAAGTTGAACAAGGCGTGATTATAATGGATCATGTCAGAACTGATGAGCAAGTAGATGATATCCTGGCCAATCCACTATTAATGGCTGTATTTGTGAAGATTCGGTTGAACCTTGGTGTTCAGCCACCACCTAGTGCATAAGGAGGTCACATAAACCCCCTCTCCCCAGTGATGTTAAATGTTTGTAATCTGTTTTTTGATGTGATGCTAGTTTGTGGGGGAGATAAAATCCAAGGGGAGTGCATTTTGAGCTGAAAAATGAACAATTACTGGAATTTGGGTTTATTGTCAATGGGGGAGAAAGTAATAAATTCAGGATTGTTAGTGGACATGTAATTCTTCTATGACACAATGAGAATTCAGTGTCGGTGATAGGATGAGAATGAATTCATTGGACATGTAATGATTCTGTGAAAATGTAAGAAACCTTCTTGGGCATCATTGAGAATTCCAAAACATGAGAACCTAATTCAAAATTCCTATCATGTTTTCTACACCGATCATTGTTCACATAGACTTATAATGTTGGCTGAGTTGATCCTTGTGTTTTTGGTTTGCATGTGGATGGTGAAAAAGGAGGTTTGTGCATGAAATATTTGAGTAGGGGGCGAAAAACAGCGGGATGAGCGAAATAGAGGATTGAGGCTATTCACGCAAACAGTGTTTCGGAATCTGAATGTCGAAAAATAGAAAAGTCATGGGCTTGGAGAAATATCTGATGATGTGTGTGAAAAATGATACTGGTGCGAAAGATTACTCGCTAGATGAGAAGTTTTTCGCACCAAAGGGGGTTCTGCGCGTGGGGGTCTCAGATGCCAATAAATAAGGGGTGAACCCCCTCATAATGTGCGGTTGAAGACTTCGATAAGGTCCATGGAGTGATTCATGTAAAAGGATCGCGTAAAGGGGCTTGCACGAAATAGTCTTGTTTGCGTGAAATTTTCGGGGCTGCGCGAAAAATTCCGGGTTGCGTGAAAAATGGTGTTGTTGCACGAAATATTTTTCCACGTGAATAAGGAAATTTTGTGCGCAATACTAAGGTCTTGCATGCAAAGGGTTGGTGTTGCATGAAATTGTTAGAAAATCTTCTTTACAAATTTCAGATTATTCGGATCATTGGTTCAGTTTGTTCAGGAGCATCAATTTAGGACATTGATGCAAGTATCGTCTCGTGCTGAGTAGAGACAAAGACTTCAATGAAAATGTACTGAAGATACCTTCACGTATATAAACTGAGTGGGACTTCATCAAAGGCAGTGAGCCAGGGGGAGTCAATGGGAGTGAACCGAGGGATGCAGGGAACTGTCCCTAAACTTTTGTAAAGTCAGTGATCATGGGACAAAGTGACTGTTCTCGAATCTTTGTAATCCACAACTAGTGAAGATTAGTGGAATTTGGTATGACCGAAAACCTGTCGGTGTATACTCCTTGGACGTAGCCCTAAGTGGTGAACCATGTAAAAAGTAATGTGTTGTCCCTCTGCATGTGAATGCTTTCTTTCTGTTCATATCCACCATACAGGTTTAACAATTTCCTACCAACGTGGGAACAAGATACATACCTTTAAAAGAAAAAATTGACACCCTGATTCACCCCTCCACTCTCAGGGTATCCCAGGGTCCTACATAACGAATATAGTGGTACCATATTTATAATAACATCATATCTTGTGTAAGGAAATGGATATATTATTTTGGTATGGAAACAACAAAGAAAGATGATGTGGAAGAAGAAAAGATTTTCAAAAGAGGTTGTGAAATTATTACAACTTCTTCATGTGTTTCAATTTGAGTTGATCAAAAGGGCTCATATGGTTGGATTTATTATCAAAGTAAGGCCTCTAGGTAGATGTTAGGGTAGTTGGGAGGATATTTTATTATTGATTGGTGGAGTAAAATGTCTTGGGTAGTGTGATTTTTTGAGAAGGGGAAGTACCCTTTTATAAGATAGGTGAGGGTCACATTAGGAAATGATTGAAATATTATGTTGTTATATAGTAATATTTGGCTTATAATGTCTCCAAAATGATTCATTCTAATTCTACGGTAGCTATGGGTCGAAAATCACTCAACTAATAGTTTTATATAGGTTTAGGTCACCATGTTAACTTTTTCTTTTAGATTTATCTCTAAGTAAAATAGTTTAACATTTACCATGTATTCTTTTATTATTTTAATAAATGGTTAATAAACATACTATAAAAAGACAAGAAAACTCCAAGTGTATCCTTATTCATATATATACCCTTATCTATGTCCTTTGGTAGTTCCTTATATTTTTAGGTATATTATATCAATTAATAATATAGTATTTCTTTTAAAACTCATATATTCCAATTTTTACATTAATTGGTAATTTTATTATGAAAGTCATATCAACTTTATAACATACAGAAAAATTTATTTATTCAAACCTAACATGTCATATTAACATTTAAAATTAGTGGAATTCATCAAAATTAACAATTTATATTTATTAGGATGTTTATAATATTAATTATTTTAACCATTCATTAAGAAGGCAATTATTGCATCATCATTATGTCATAAATTAATTTACTATTTAATGACTAAAAATTATAAATACAATACCATTATATTTGAAATAATTTTTATTTTATTATTAATATTTATATTATAAATTATCTTATGTATAACCCTATATTTAAAATTGTTTAGTTATTAAACATTGAATTTAGCACATTTAACTCTTTTGAAATAAAATAATAATAAAATACCTAATCTAATATCTGTGGACAAAACAGATCATATTTTATATATAAGGATTTATTTTTCAAAAAACTCTTATCCAATAGAATTTGGAAAAGAGTTACGGTAATTAAAATTTATTTTTTACTTTCAATTACCCAATTTAAATTTAACAGTGGTGTGTAAAAGTCAAAATTTACTATTCACAAAAAATTATTTTCAACTAATTTAAATGAATTTTTCTCAATTATGTAAATAGTGTCCCTCGTATTATAGAAATTAAATTCATAGAAGCTGTAAAATTACGTTTTATGCAAATTGAAAATGTTCCTAGAAGGTGGGTAAAAGATGAAAAAAAAATTGAATAAAATTTTATACAGAAAACATTATATAAAATGACTCCAATTAAATTAATTGAACTTATATAGGTCTTATATATCAATTTTTACTTCAATTACATTTAAATAAAATAAATAACTATAAAAATTAATATTTGGTTTAAACAATAGCGTATTGTTTTTCAGTAATCATCAAACATTGTATATTTTCAAAAAAAATACCAAAAAATCACCCAAAGATAATTTTGATATTATAAATTATAAAATGAATTCTATATTACCAAATTAAAAATATATACATTTATTTAATTAATTTAAAATTAAATAACATTTTTCAAAACCAAAAAAATGGTTTTTAAAAATTAAATACTATCAAAAGAATGACACGTGTTTGTGTCAAATTTAAATGTGAAATTACATAGGATTACATAAATTGTATTAAATGATAAACATATAATCTAATTATACTTACAAACAATTCAATTTAATAATTTAACACTATATCTTATTTCGATTGAAAATGTTTGTTTCAATGAAAATTTAGTATTTTCAATATTTTTCAAAATATGAATGTTATAAGAAAAGTTCCAAAAATTTATAAGAACTATATTTTTATGTGTCTCATATAAATAAGATTTTAATTTCATTGAATTGAATATATAAAAGTGTCAAATATTAGTTTTGAAAAAGGATCACCATTAAAAGGAGATAAAATTACATTTTTTTTAAAATACCTCTTTTTAAAAAATGATTTTGTTCTTATATTATGTATAAGAAAAACATAATATGGATTCTAAAATTATATGGAGTATATGGAATTTAAAATTATATTAATTCTATTTATAACCACTTTTTAAACGTCTACTTTGGTAAGTTTTGGTGCGCTCGAACTTGGTGTTGTGTGTCGCACAAGTTATTGAATTACATTGAAAAGATAATGTATTATGATATCATGGGGTGTTACATAGGTTGTGGTAAAATGTTTGACATTTTTAGACTAGCACCCTTAGGTGTTTCATGCTTGGTTTTGAGAGATGGTGGTCATAGACGATAAAAACTGAAAACTATAAAGATCATGACAAGGAGACTCTAGGGTTGATTTTATGTATGATATATATATTTTATACCTTTTATTATATACTTAGAGATAAAGGTTCCATACAATCATGATTTTACAACATTATTTTGATAGATATAGATTATAGTTCAGGAATTGGATGGACCCATGCACTTAAAGGCACTAACAAGTGGTGAATCATCAATTTCACACTTCATCACCCATTAGGACATGATTCTCAGTGGATAGAAAATTATATGAGATCACATTGTTGTATAAATGATGCCTTATGTCATTATCATAGTAATTGAATACCAATATATAGATATTTACCATATTAATGTTTTCAGGAAGATAATGTGGTGTGTCAAAGTTAATGGGTTGATATATTTCAGGAATAGAAGGGTGTAAAAACTTTCTCACCAGTTGGATTGAAAATATATTTTAGGTATAGCTGTTAGGGGATACCAAACATCAACTGGCAGGGAGGAGTATTCAGAAGTCATTCCCGAGGATGTTACATACATAACTCCCAAATGAGAGTCATACTTCTTCATTAACATTCACACTGGGATGGTTTTTATTTATGAACCATCATTTTGGGTTTATCCTACATTGATTCATTAGTTGAGGGGTGATGTTGGTGCACTTTACGTAGAATGGATTAAGGATAAATAGTGCTTCTATCTAGGAAGCCCTGGTGTTATTCACCATTACGGTGGTTGGGTGATATAGATTATGGTGGAATTTTTTGAACTTGTATTAAGAGGTGGTGAGGAATAGATATACATTACCATGGATTGATGACCTCTTAAACTAGTTATGAGGGGATAAATAGTTTTCAATGATTGGACTCATATAAATCAATTACCAAATACAATTTCTAAATTAGGATATACTATATATGGAATTTTTATGTCTCTATAGACATTATGAGAACGTACTGCATTATTTTTATGTGAATGAATCTCTTGTATTATTCATCAAACTCATGAAACATATCATTTATCCATTCACATATTAATTTTTAGTGGTCTTCAAATATGATATCCTCAAGAACTCAATGCCCTAGGTGGAGGAAATTAGGTTTTTGAGTATTTTATTGTTCATGATACTATATAACCTTCTATAGGGGAATCCTTGGTAGAATTATTTTTAATTCATGTGGTCCACTTCATGGGACATGTCATACTAGAGGAAAAATTCATAGTGGATACATATGATTACTATATCCTTGTCTTGTATGGATACTATACAAGGTATTTACATGATTTTTATAGAGTTTTACTTCCTCTAATTCCATTTACCCCCAATTCTGTATATATTGATGTAAATGGAAATGTTCCAATAGTGCTTCTAGGAGTTGAGGAAGAGATTGAAAAGATCCCCCCACCTTGATAATTATAGAGTAGGGTTTTTTGTACTTAGTTCTTGGTGATTCCTTAGAGTCTAAACCTTTTATTTTCTCTTGTATATGTTTCAAGTGATTTCATATTGGTTCAGGAAGTTGACACTGCTTTAGACAAAAAAATGACCCATGATCTTGTGATTGTGCTAGTATTTTTCATTGAATATGTTGTGACACTACAATATGGGAGAGTTTTTTATGTTTAAATCTTCCTCTAGATGTATCATGAATATATTCTCCCATAATTATAATAACATTGGATATCGAATATGGATAATGTCTATCCATGACTATGAAATATATATTTTCTATACAATTGGGAAATACAATGTGGTGTAATATGATCTATGTAGATGATCTTGTTCACATTTGTTGTTCTATGAAACTGATCTATTTATTTCATCAATGTTTCCATTAGTAGAAATGGATGATTATTCATATCTATTTTTGATAGCATTTACCTCATATCATTTATAGTGTTTTTTGCAATCTCAACATGGAGATATAAATAGTGAGAGAATATGTACTAAAATACCCACATGGAATTCCCTTGTTGGTTTTTTGGAATGTGGGATGAAAATTTTCCATTTTAGAGGATGGATGGTGGTTCCAGTGATGTGGTGGGAGTAGGTTATGAGGGAGTTCCATAAATTACCATTGGTGGATCATCTAGGCGTGGAAAAGATGTACCAAGAGCTATGCTGTCAAATTTTTTATCCATTATTGATGAGATTTTCTGTAGAGATTTCCTCTCAGTTCCATACTTTTTTATAGTTAAATGTTGAATAGCTGGTTGTAGCTAGTTCATCTCAACAACATGAGGAATTGTATTTGATTGGTACGATTTTTTCAAGGAATTCTTAATAGGGATAAAACATACAACCAATGAAAAAAATATCCATTTGGGTTATCATTGAACAAATCAACAAGTAATCCAAAATACTATCTATTTAATATAAGAGGTTAGTGGAGAGATTAGGATTCTATAAACTTTTGGTGGGTTTCAAGCTCCACGGTGTAACTTCAATGATCATTTTTTCTACAGGATTCTCAATTCACGTCTCATTTATGTATAGGACTGGATGGGGTATTTGGGACTCAGATTCACTAAAGAACTATGACTCAACATCACAACTACAACCTTACAATGTATACCATTCATTTCTTGGAGGACGTGTTGAGGTAATTCATGCTATAATTTGATAGTATTTTTGTGGATCACCTACCCTTGCGTGGATATTTCAAAAATTAATAGCTTCCATTCAACCATAGGTGTTGAAATATTTAAAACAGAGCATGAGAAACCTTGTAGGGCACCACATTGTTGGAATAATCCTTATGAGTCCTCATTCGTGGTCCTATTACTGGTGGGATCTACTATAGATAAGGATATTATCATCCATGCATTAATGATAACTATATAGTGAAATTCTATTTCCTATTTGTACTGAAAATAAGGGACTTTCATGTTCAAGGAGTGATCCCACATATTCATTAGGGTAGCGCCATGAAAATGATTAAAAATATTTGGATGGAGTAGGAAGATATATCAATCATTTATTGTAAGCTTCTAGATACTATATAGAGTATGAGTGGTGGTGTGTTGAAAATCTCTTGCACTATTGTTGGACCACGTATAACATGTCTTTCACATGTATTAAATAATGATTTAATTTCATTACACACAACATGTTATCATCTAAGGTGGTTTGGAAATTGAGTATGGGGATACCATTTCTATCTACCCTTATGGAGAGCTAGGATGAGAAAGAAACTATCCTTTCTTATAGACCGAATCTCATAATTTATGTTTGGTGGTAACATAAGAGTCTTCATGAGAAAAATTTGGTTCAGGATACCTATATATGAGATAAGTACCATTATCAATTTAATTACGTCTTTCTCATTTTGGGATGAAAATAATAGAGTTGTGTAGAATGTTACTACATTAATTTTTCTATTTATTACATTAAAATGTTATTAAAAATATTTTCAGAGCATGATACTGAGATGATGAGAGATTATGAGGCTATATGATCCCAAAATTAGTATTAATAAAATAATAAAAATATTTGTTTCAGGTCCAAGTAGTTTTATTGTAAAATTCGAAAAAATATTAAATAAAGTAATGAATATAAAATCTTGTCCATCCTTTGGGTTAGAGTGTTGGTTTTACCCAAGGAGCAACAAAATCATTGTTGTCATCGGGTGTTTATAGTGTCCTATTTTGTTCATGACTAATAAATGATTAAACTAATATATTAAATTTTTTATTTTTATTATTTGACATAGAATCCTCGACTTAAATATATATATGCCTAAATTTATGGATTTGACACAAAAACCAAATAATCGGGGGTATCTATTCGAGAGTACCAATGATGGAGGTAATTCATGGAATACGATATTGGATTAGATCATGATTGAGGATTGTTACATCATTATATTCAAAAGTTATTGCTAATGACTATAATTATTGATTTTCAATAATTATTTATTGATCCAAACTCTAGATCAGTTGTTTCATTTATTTTTTACATGCTATTATTTTATATCAATTTAATGTGTACAATTTCGATCCACATGAATTCATTTGTACATCGATGGAATATTTTTTTATGGTATATTTATTTATCTTTTAGTTGTCCCATCATATTTTATCTAATTCATAAACAGAAGATTGTAGATTTAATAAACAAAGTTCTTGGTTAATTCCATGGGCATTTGTTTTATTTATTTCACCCCTATTTCAATGCATGTACATTTAGTGTAATTTCATTGGCCCATGAGTTCAATGAATAAAAGGTATAAAATGTCTATGTGACTATTCTATAGTTAAATTGATCAGTACAACTGGTGTGGTTCAGGAAAAGGGATTTCATTGATAGTAGATGATGATGGAGGATGATCAGTGTTCGATTATAATAGATTTATGGTTACAATTATTTATGTCATTATGACTGGACGTGATAGTGTGGCTTGACATCAGAGTTTTACTAGAGGATTCGAAGTCCATTTTCAAATTAATGGTGATGGGAGGGTCAAATGACCTCAGATACGTGATTCCCTAATTTAATCAAAATGAGGGAAGAATTGTTAGATGATGATATTGAAAACAAAGTTGTTCTTGAAATTTCAATACTATGTGGATTGACATCAAGGATAACATGTTGTGTGTGGCCCTAGACACTGATCTAGGGTTTTCAAAGAGAATAAAAGCACACAATCCATGTAATACATGTCACATCACATGTGACCCATGATAGAGGATAAGACAATATCTCATAGGATACATGGAAATGTGATTGACATGGTATAAATATCTAATCATAATATATGCGAAGAGATTGTACTAAGACAATTCCATGTGTATATGGGCATGACCAATTATTCATGGATTTTTTCTAAAGAAAAACATGAATTTAATAAGAATAGTCATATGGCACGGGAAGTGTTACAAAATACCTCTACATAAAGTGTATATTAACTTCCCATGTATATTGTGATGAATAATTTTTGGTGGTATGGAAGAACATCTGTTTTAATATTGTGATGCATAATTTGATGCCCCACATATCTTAAATCTAGACCAGTATCATTTGATCATATTCCCTTAATCTGCCCCCATGAGGTAAGAGTTCCACATCACATCCATAGCTCTAGATTGTGATTATAACACACCAGAATTATAAAGGGATAAATGAAAAATTCATATCCATCTTGTAAAAAAGGTCAACAATTATTTTCTATATCCTACATGATATGAGCTCTGTATTTCAATGTGAATGACCTAGAGTAGTGATTAGGATTGGAGTCCTTATTGCAAGATTCATTGGATGAGCTAGAGTGATGGAAAAACAATATTAAAAAACAAATGTTTGAAATTGGGGATACTCATTATTCTGATGACCCATTTGATGATCTAGGTGGGCCCTAGACATGGGACATCAAGTCTTTTGGAAATATGGTGGTACATAGTTTCCAAGACCCAATTAACATGTTAATGTGGGGGTATTTGTGCTATTATTTGGCACTGGTTGTCACATTTGGAAACTATGATGGAACACAACATTAAGTGCATTGCACTACCTAGGAGGAGAAATAGTGACCAAAACGACGGTCTTTTGATCTAATGTGGGTTAATTTAACACGCCATAAAAAATAGGGTAAATTATCTAAATTATATGACTCACATTAACATGGTGAACCTTATTTTCAAGAGACTACATGATTAGAACTCCATAATTTAGAATGCTTGTTATAAAGTAGTAATGACGATATGATACCTTGTATGAAGATTTTAATGATTTGTTTTATTGAGGAAAACTCACACTAGAAAGAACATATGTTATAATTTGGGAACATTTGTCAGTTTTTTGGCCTCTTCAGGCTCTTGGGTGGACCCCAATTAAGGGACCATAAGCCTATGGGACCACTGGTGGAACCTAGTGGGTCATGACATGTTCTCCATGTAATGTCCAAGTGTGTTTTCTGTCAATGGGGCCTAGTTATTATAGAGACCCCCTATAGAGGATGATCCTCAAATAGATTTTTTTTTCTTCCCTCAATTAAATAAGATTGTATTCCTCAATCATTAATTATTATACCCTTTGTTACATTCATGTAATCAATGTAACAACTTTAATTTGGATGTTTTTCACCGATCTACAAGTACTTTTTAGTAGGGGTTGTTTTATCCTTGGAATATGATCCCCTACATATATGGTTGATCCCAATTTTTTTATGGTGTTCCCGAGAGGTCACGGGTGTGACCCCCTCATTGTGTATTGTTATCATCATAGACATGTGATATTTATTGGGTGGGGAACAATGATCATGCACTCCTATTTGAGTGTCACAAGTGAGCGAATGTCTTGTGGAGTGGGTTCTCATGGAAATTGAATTTCCTAGAACCTTTAAGAAGAATACTATAGTTGGTAGTTTTTTTGAGAATCCCTAGTGGAACAATGTCCTTTATAAGTATCTATGAGTTATTATTTATGTTTTATATTCTAATTATTATTTGAATACTCTTGATTATTTGGGCGTAGTGTTTTTGTGTTTTCCTACCAGACATTTTTAAACTCACACGTGCATAGTATATGCTGACACATTTAATGTCAGATGTTGATGACTGGCCTTTCGATGGATTCCTAGAGGGAAAATGTCCTAAATGTTCTATGCGAGTTATATAGACAAAGGTGCGTACATGTGGTTTCATTTTAATGATTTCCCATCAAATGTTCGGTTTTTATATGTTTTATCCGTCTATGTGGGATTATATTTTTATCCATGTATGATTTATAGTATATTTGATATAATATTATTATGGGACTATAGATGTATTCATCCATTGCATTCAGTTGTTTTACATTTATGAATTTTATGGGATTGGTTATGTGTTCATGTGTACTAGTACATAATACTTTTACTCATATTGTGTTTGAAATGTGTACTCGAATCCCGTCACCAAACCCACACAAATTTGTGGTGGGCATGCGGTAGTGACTACTCAGGTCCTGAAGGGTTAGGTCTAGAAACATATTTTTCAAATACATTTTTATATTTTTATATATTATTATAAATAAATTATAAATTAAATTTCTTGTCTCTTTCAACATTCATTAAATAGTTTTCAAAAAAAAATTGATTTATATTGTTATAAAAAAATTTATTCTTTCAATTCAAAAAATGAAAAAGGAATATAAAAATTCATCATACTAGATGACCAAATATTTCCCACTATTGAAATTGTTATATGATGTATATCATTAATTATAAGATTCCATTTTTATTAAATTAGAACCCCAAATCCCTATATTTTAGGAATTACATTTTTGAAAATGATGTCATAAATAAATCGTATAAATCATTATAGAATAATGTTTTAATAAATGGTTAAAATCTATATAATTATGTATAAGATATTGTAAATTAACTATTTTGTGTGTTTTAGGTATGGTATGATCCATTATGTTTATTTATGAAAATGAGGGAGTTATTATAGTTATCCAATGTATTGGGTAATGATTCTACCTTATAGAGAAACCTGTTGGAATTATCTAATACAGTTATTTCATTTAAATGAGTTAATTTATATGGAATATGATGAATACATCCCTAGGAATCGATTTTAATTATCTATTTTTTCTGATTGGTATTCATTGAAATAATTTAATTTCCATTGGTAATCTAATGATATTGGTTTAAATGGATTATTATTCCTGTAAATAGACAAGGCTTGATTATAAAAAATTGTTTTAATTGATTTTAATGTTTTATATGAAATTAATATAACTATTAATTTGAAATTATTTTTATTATAACATGTTTTATGAAAAACAATTGGTGTTGAATCTAATATATTTTGTAAATAAAATAATTTTTAATTCCAAATTTTATCTTGATTGAGAAACTCATTTATATGATATCATGTTTCTAATATTAACTAATAACATTTCATTATTATTTCCATTAATTTTATTTTCATTATATTATCATGTTTTAAATTGTTTTCCATAAGCTTTATGGATTTTTACAAAACCTGATGATGTCATGTTTAACATCATGATTATTAGTCACGAAAAGAAAACAAGATTCATTGTAAAAGTTTGTATTTATAAACAAGTGGACATGGTGGGGGTGATTCATAATTTTTAATGTATGGATTGGTTACATAATAGTTATTACATACTTTCCTAAAACTATATACTAAAAATATATTCTAATATGGATAATAATTAATTTTTTAAATGAACAATTCGTCTTAATTTGAAGAGATATTGTTTTTATTTTCTAGGATAGGGGACACTAAATTTGTATATGTGATTTAAAAAATAATTTTCAGTACATTTTCAATGGAATTTAGAAGCATGGGAGAGGCTATAAATTCATTAAAAAGTTCTCCTTTAAGAGGTGAAAAATATGGAAAAATATTTAGAAAATATGTTTAGGTAAGTGGAATGAATGGAATTGCAGGATTATCGTGTTAGTTAGTTAGGGAAATGTACATGAGATATCTAGGTATGAATTACCACTTCCCAAAAAACAATTTCTAGAGATTTTA
Source organism: Viscum album (assembly GCA_963277665.1). Classification (NCBI taxonomy): domain Eukaryota; kingdom Viridiplantae; phylum Streptophyta; class Magnoliopsida; order Santalales; family Viscaceae; genus Viscum; species Viscum album. Next base: position 1,508,158,448 of record OY728127.1, on the reverse strand, counting down.
TGTTTCATATTGATTATTGGAATTATAAACACTGTCAGATTAACAATTTAATCAATTATTAATATATATTAAAGATAAAAACTATGGGAATTTTAGTACAAAAAACACTAGATAACCAATCCAATTTTTTTTATTTTTTGAATCAAAATTTAGAATCCATTTAATCAATATCAATTTATGAATATGATAAAATTATCATCTAAAAATAATCATATAATGTGTTGATAATGTATTTCATTTCAAAAAAATTTGATTTTAATCATGAAGTTATATTAATCATGATTAAAATTTATTAAAAATGAAAAGTGTTTCAAATTACTTATATATATATATTTATACATCATAGCAGGGTATTAAATTTAAAATATATCAATTTAATTTGAATTAAATATTTTTATAAAGGCTTCATTCCATGAAAAATAACATTTTTCCTTTTAAACTTATATTAACCCTGGATACAAAATTTTATTCCTAATAATTAAATAGTCCAAATAAATTAATATGATCAATAATATTAAATATATAAAAATAATATTATCAAATTCAATTTATAAATTTTCTAAAAATCATTTTCTATATATGAATCAAAACTAAACAAAACAATTTTATTAAATAGCTATATTCTAAACATAAGAAATTCTTATTACCTTACATGTACAACATATTATAGGAATTCTAAATTATATTATGTTCTCTATTATTAATAAATTTCATATATTCCATTAATTAATTATAATACAATGATAACAATTTCCCATAAAAAGGGAATTATAAGACTTATATATATATATTTTTTAATGAATTTTTTTCTATACTAATTTAAATTTATGAATTTTTTAACATTAAATCAATAAAATATATAGAATTGTCAATATATATTACATATTTTGGTTATAAAAATATTTATTTTCCAAATCATAGAAAAAAAATTTTATTGTTTATATTTTATTCCGGTCCCATTGCTTTGATGTTATATGTGAAGCATTGTATTTAGCACATTTTATTAAAAATAATTTTTTATAAAAAAGTTCATGGTGTTACATTCCACCAAAATTAAATTAATTTGATCCTCGTAATTTTACTTTTTACTAACAAATAATATTAATTAGGGAAATATATAGTATATGTATGACTAGGTTTGTATTTCGAAATTAGGCGACCAACATAATATCTAATGTATGCCTAAAATAGAAATATATTTTTCTTACTATATGTGACCCAATTTATTTATTATTCTTCTGAATCTAGTTTCTATAATCAGTATTTTCCTATATGAATAATATTTTTGTTCATTTGAGTCATTTTCTTTAGTTATTGTTCTTATATTTTTAACATGTATGAAATTGAACATCATTTACTTTACCATATTCATCACCTAAACATCCAAAAAACTCCAAAGATTTCATCTATAATTTTTTATGAATTCAACTATGTATAAATTTTTCAACATAATTAATGATATTTTGATTAAAATAAAAATAGTATTTCTTTTAGCATCACATTATTTTAGCAATTAAATTTCCCTTATGAATATGCAATTGAATCGTATTTACTAAAATCAAATTATACAATACACATTCATATCATTATTAATCCATATCAATTTTCATTTTTGAATTTTAAAAATAAAATTATAATATATTTTTTGTATATTAAATGAAACTTAAGTACTATAAAAGACAAAAAATAAAATAAGGTAATAGTAAGGGAAAATTGTGATCTCCATGATCCCCAAGAATGACCACACTCGGGAACTAATTTTTTAAATTTAGTACAATATTTTTAATTAATTATGAATTATAAAATAAAAATATGTATTGATGAATGAAAATATATTTTAGTTTAGAATAAATGTAGAATGTGTTTTACGTCCTGAGAAGGGGGGAACACAATAGTACCCCAATCTGGTCTTCTATGTGATCTCATGTACCCATTCACGTATGTCGTTGGATACTAAATAACAATGATGGTATAATTTCAATCATTTGGAGATTATACCTTATTTTATCATTAATACACCCGTGGAAAATAAAAAACAAATACCAATAAAAAAAGCCACATATTGAACAAGACATGTATCCCAATATGACTAACATTGGGAATAAAACATATATAAGTAAAGAAAGAAAAAATATTTCATGCCATGTACATTCCAATTTTATAAATTATATCTAATAATAATGACTCTTACAACAATGACACGTGGTCCCCAATACCAATTCATGTCCCCACATGCATGATATATCCAATATCATCCATATAACATAAGGTCTCATCCCTAATCCTATATTGAAAACATAAAGTCTATTTGAGTACTGATCTATCAGTCCACCTTGGTGTTGATTACAACTTAGTGGGACACTACCAACAAATTGAAAAACAATATCCAGTAAATATTTGTGTATCCAGCTGTATAAGGGGATATGTACAATTCATAGGAAAATAGTTACCTTATTATGAATTATTCTTTATTTAACCACATAAACACTTGGGTTCCCATGGACATATAATCCACTATACATGCTTTGTATAATGTCAGATTCTGAACCATGTCACATTACCAGATCACAATTAATTATAACACATGGAATTTCATTATCCATTTGTTTTAAATAAATTATAACTGCTAATTGTAACCATTATCCAATTCCACTATAACGACCCATACTTTACATGAATTTTTAATACTTTAAAATTTAAGTACACTTATTACAACATATAACAAAACTATGAAAGGACTGTAAATGTATAGTGTCTTTAGAAACTAGGAAACATAAAAAACTGGTTCATAAATCATCAATGTTGTCTCCCATTTATTTCATCATATCTAGAGTCCATTTTGGAATACCCTACTTAATAACCTTCTTCCTGACCTGGGGAAAGAAAACATACAAAAGGGTGAGCTCAAATTCTCAGTAAGGGTAAACAAAAGAAATATCAATCACATCATATTAATAAGAATATATCATTTCTGGACTCTTAACCTACAAAAGAGATCATAATTTCATTGCATGGGATAAATCATAGTATTGAAATGTATCCTAATAATCACAACTTAAAACAAGAAACATTGTGGCATACACACATAATCATAGATAATCATTTCTTATTAGTCAAGACTCATTTCCAAGACTATCTTAGCAGACAAAGTCCATTTCTGAACCGAGTTCACTCCTCATTTCAGTCATGTTTCACTGAACCAGTTTAACCTGTCGTTCCAGCCATGTCTATCTCATGAGATATAAATCATTACCCAATGAATTGGAGGGAGATATAGGTCCCACCCTTCTCATAATGATACCATTCTTATGTGTGCCACAAAATCAAAAATCATACATCATTGCATAACCCTTGTAATAAAAATGGGATTCTTAAACATCGTGACATCATAAAACAATTCATATAAGATAAAGGAATTAATAAAAATAATTCCATCACAACATAATCAAATCAATTTAATAATAGGGATAGAAATATAACCCTATATTATCTTAGATGGAGAATAATTTTAATAAAACACTTGAACTCCATTCTTGGGGAAAATATCCTTTCTACTTCAAAAACATTTTTCCTTTCTTAACATGAAATATAATTTTAAACTAATATAAGTTGGTTAAAAATAAACTTGATAACTTCTAAAGTAAGCTTCTTGGAAATAATTTTAAAAAAATCCATTCATGCCGTATAAGTTAAAAAAACATTCTTCTCGTACTTTTGTCGAAAAAGTCAAAAAGTACCTCGCACGAAAAACGACAAAGGATTCATTTCATATCTTTTACTAAAAACTCACCGAAGGGTAAAATTCGATTTAAACAATTTTAGGAGGAAATAATATTACATATTGAGTAAACATGGATTTGGATGATAAAATACACCCTAATAAATACCAAAGTATAAATAATCTCGGATAAAAATGAGATTGTGATATTTTCCCTTACCTTAGGTCCGATTTGCTTTGTATGTGTCCAAACATCCTGCATAATGATTTAAATAATGTCAATGACTTATTCAAGAATCATACTTATTTTTATGATATCATATATGGTCATATTTTTAGCTTCTTATTAGTAATATTTCATTACTACTTGTTATTCGGGTGTTTATTACTTTTTGTTCTTATGCGTGTTTTGTTGAATAAATTCTTATTCTTATTTTTAGGTTATAGATACCTCATTTACAGAATTTTATTAGTGTAATACATATCATATTTATTCACTCAATTCATTTATGTAATAATTATGCAATGAAAATCTTGTAGAAAGAGTCGCATCACATCGTGGAGACGGTATTCCATACGTACGCACGAGCGATGATACTGTTACCATGGTCATGGAATTGTATTGGAGTGTATGTATACTATTTCAAAATCAATATAACTTTACAATAATCATATATAGTTATTATTTACCCCATTATTCTCATCCAAGTAAGGTGGTGGTGGAAAATAGATTACATCGTGGCGTGGATACGATATTCCGTACGTACGCACGTGCGGTGATTTTATTTTCCGTAGGATGGATAGATGGTGAAATAGGGTTGTTTCATACTTATAATAACATATCAGTATATGAGTGATACTGATGTTATTTCTTCATAATGAAACAACTAAATAATAAGAAGTGGAAGAAGAAATAAAGTTGAAAGAATCGGTAACGGACATTATCTTTTATTTGAAGCGCCTCTTTGAGACCTCCTCTTAGGGCACTAAAATTGGTCTTTTAAGAATACCAGGACCTCTGGAATGTTTATAGGGAAGTGGAGAAGATAATTTTTCAGGGGTTGGACGAGATTTAAGGCTCAAAGTGTTGTGAGGAAGAGATGGAGGAGGGGCCCTTTTATAAGCGAGGAGAGGGGCACCTTTGGAAAAACTAAAAATATTATTTTATTATAAAGTCATATTCGGTTTTTAATAGCTCCAAATAGATTTATTTCAAAGCTAAGGTGGGGATGGGTCGAAATCCTATAATCCAATAGAATTTAGAAATGTTTAGGTTTCTATTTTAACCATATAATTTAGATTTCACATTAAGTTAGATAATTTAACTTTTACCGCGTCTTCTTGTTTTCTAACACTATAAGGTTAATAAAACTACTATAACAAGCCAAACGAATCCCAAGTTATTTATTATTAATATATATATCCTTATCTAAGTCATTTGGCCGAACCTTATATTTTTAGGAATAAAATTACAATTAATAATATAATATTTGTTTTAAACACTATTTTATGTCAAATTTTACACTATGGGGTAAATGATTTTTGTGAAAATTATAACAGAAATATTAGTTCAAAAAAAGTTAATTATATCATTAATAATATGTAATATTAACCTAGAAAATTATGTTAATTCATAAAAAGTCTGAAATTACATTTATTTGGGTATTTTTAACATCAATTATGTCAATATTTCATTAATAAGATAATTATTGTATCATCATTGTGTCATACATAAATTAAATTATTCAATCTCTAAAAATTACAAATAAAGATCCATTATGTAGGAAATCCTTATACCTTTCTAATGAATATTTATATTTGAATTTATCTTATTTATAACCCTTTATTAAAAATTATTTACTTATTAAACTTTTATTTTAACTATTTTGACCCTTCTTTAAATAAATTAATAATAAATGTCCTAATCTAATCCAAGTGAACCTAAATGGACACATTTTATTCCTAAGATTTTTTTGGGTCGAATTAAACTTATACAATAGAAGTAAGACATGTGTTAGGGTAATAATAATATCATTTTTACCCTTAATTACCCTATTTACTTTTAACCATTGTAAAAAAAGTAAAAAGTTACTATTAAACAAAAGTTATTTTCATCTCATTGAACCACATTTTAGTCCTTGATATTAACAGTGTCTCTAATATTTTTGAAATTCCACTCACAGAAGCGGTAAAATTATGTTTTATGTAAATTTTCAAATTCTCATATGATGTGGGTAAAAGACGGTGAAAAGTTCGATAAAATTTTTATATATCTAAAATTATTATAAAATGACTCCAATGAATTTCGTTGAACATATATAGGTATTATGTATCAATTTTGAGCTAAAATAAATTTAAATAAAATAAATAATTATTTAAATAAAAATTCGGTTTTCAAAATAGTAACGCAGTGTTTTCACTATTCATAAAAAATTGAATGTTTTCAGAAAAATACCAAAATTTCACCCTAGGCTAATTTCAATATTCCGAATCCAAAAATGAAGTCCATTTTGAAAAATAAAATTTTCACTATTTAAAAAAATAGGTATTACTATTCATAACGGCTAGTTTTAATAATATTTTAATAGCATATCATTGTTTAGTGAAACTCAGTATTGCATACGACGCAAGCTATCGAGGAAGGTCGTGATTGCGTGTAAAGCAAGACAAGCTAGTGGTGTGTGTAGTGAAAGATTACATTTAGGATTTATATAACATAAAAACAAAATATTTCTCATAAAAGTCTCGAGTGTTACATTCTACCCCCCTTAAAATGAATTTCTCCCTCGAAATTTGTCACTTTGTAACAAACAGATGAGGATACCTCTCCCTCATAATATCCCCAAGCTCCCATGTAGCTTATTCAAATTGGTAGTTCCTCCATAAAATTTTCACCAAGTGAGTGGTCTTGTTCCATAAGACTTTTTCGCTATGATCCAGAATCTCTATCGGTTGTTCTTCATAAGAAAGATCTTGCTCCAGCTGTACAACTTCTGAGCTGAGTACATGTGAAGGATCGTGTATGTACTTTTTCAGGAGAGATACATGGAACACATAGTGAACTTGAGAGATATTCGGTGGAAGCGCCAGTCGGTAAGAAACCTTCCCAAAACGATCTAGTATTTCGAAATGACCGATATATCTACGGCTCAGCTTTCCCTTCTTCCCAAATATCATTTATCTCTTCCAAAAAGATATTCGTAAGAACAGTTTATCACCCACTTAAAACTCTAGGTATTTTCTTCGGTTGTCGGCATAACTTTTTTGTTGACTCTGAGCTAATCTAATGTGTTGCTGAATAGATCTGACCTTTTCTGCCATCCCATCAACAAGATCAGGTCCTAATAGCTTTCTTTCCCCAACTTCATCCCAGCAAGTTGGAGTCCTGCATTTCCTTCCATAGAGAGATTCATAAGGAGCCATCTGAATAATGGACTGAATTCTATTATTATAATAAAATTCCACCATAGGTAGGTGTTGATCCCCACCACCTTTGAAATCCATAGAGCATGATCTCAACATATCTTCTAGTGTTTTAATTGTCCTCTCAGACTGACCGTCTGTCTGAGGATGATAAGCAGTGCTAAAACTCAACTCTGTATCTAGATTATGCTGAAGACTTCGTCAGAACATTGAGGTAAACCTTGGATCCCGATCAGATATAATATAAAGTGGTACTACATGCAATCTTACCACTTCCATTACATATATATGGGAAATCTGATCGAAAGAGAAATCCTCTCTAATAGCGAATAAGTGTGTCGACATTGTAAAACGATCAACTATGACCCAGATAGAATTATTGACTTTGGATGTTTTAGGAAGTCCAATGACAAAGTCCTTAGTGATGTTTTCCCATTTCCATTCTAGTATGGGTAATGGTTGTAACATCCCCTTAGACTTCTGTCTCTTATATTTAACTTTCTGACAAGCCAAGCATCGAGAGACATATTTAGAAAAATCTCTTTTCATGCCATGCCACCAAGAGTACTCTTTCAGGTCCCTATATATCATCGTTCTTCCAGGATGAATTGAGAATGAAGAACTATGAGCCTCATCCAGAAACTCCTTCATTAATTCTAGAATGGGAGGAACACAAACCCGATTCCTAAACTTTATTATCTCATCACAATCAAGGTTGAATTCAGGAACATTTCTCACCTTATTTCGTAACTCTACATCTTCTTTCTGTGCCTCTTTAATATTCACATGTACAGATGGTTGAAAATTCATTTGAGAAAGATACAATTTTCCCCCTTTCATTATAATTCCAAGATCCATCCTTTTTAAATCTATAAATATTGGATCTTTTGTGTTCCTCATCATGGATAAGCTAGCATGGTCTTGTCGACTTAATGCATATGCCACCTTGTTTGCTTTCCCAATGTGGTAATGAATTGAGTAGTCATAATCTTTAATCAGCTCCAACCATCTTCTATGGTGAATATTCAGCTCTTTTTGTGTGAAAATATACTTTAAACTTTTATGATCAGTATGAATGTCACACCTTTCTACATAAATATAATGCCTCCAAATCAATAATGCAATGATTACCACAGCTAACTCCAAATCATGATTTGGGTAATTTTGCAAATGGATTTTCAACTATCGTGAGGCATAAGATATCACCATATCAATTTTCATAAGAACACACCCCATCCCCTTCTTGGATGCATCATTGTAGATCACAAACCTTTCTCCACTATAAGGAAGTGTGAGTACAGGTGAACTGGATAAACTTCTTTTCAACTCCTTGAAATTCTCCTCACATTCTGCCGTCCACATGAACTTAACTATTTTTTGAGTCAACCTGAAGAGTGGATTAGATAATCATGAAAAATATTTCGCAAAACTTCGATAATATCCAGGAAAACTATGAAATCATCGGATCTCAGTTACTGTTGTTGGCCTTGACCATCTTTCGATAACCTCTATTTTTGCTGGATCCACAGATATCCCCTCTTTTGAGATTATGTGAGCCAAAAATGAAACTTTTTGAAGCCAAAATTCACACTTGGTAAATTTGGCATAAAGCTTCTCCTTTATCATGGTATTCAATATAATTCTCAAGTGATCTTGAAGTTCCTCATTGATCTTTGAATAGACAATAATATCGTCTATAAAGACTACCACAAACTGATCATGATAGTCTCTAAAGACTCTATTCATCATATCAATGAAGATATTGGGGGAGTTAGTAAGAAAAAATGGCATCACTATAAATTCATAGTGCCCATAACTTGTACGGAAAGCCGCCTTTGGTATATCCTCCATTTTGACCCTTAATTGATGGTACCCTGAACAAAGATCAATCTTGGAAAAGTATTGAGCTCCACGTAGATGGTCAAATAAGTCATCAATTCGTGGGATAGGATATTTTTTCTTGATAGTGATCTTTTTAAGTTCTCGATAATCAATACAGAGTCTCATTGATCCATCATTCTTCTTTACAAACAGAACTGGTGATCCCCAAGGTGACGCACTAGGGCGTATGAATAATTTATCAAGAATCTCTTGGAGTTTATTCTTCAATTCCGGCAACTCAGTTGGGGCCATTCTATAAGGTATCTTTGAAATAGGCAAAGCACCCAGTATGAGTTCTATTGAAAACTCTACTTCAAGATTTGGTGGAAGACCTGGAAATTCCTCCGGAAAGACATCGTCAAACACTCATACAATGGTAATATTATTAATTGTGAGTTTCTCACCAACAATTTGAGATAAATAACCTTAATTTAGTGAAATCAAGACCCATTAGATGGAATAAATTCCCACTGGAAGGTTATGTTCATCCTTGCATCGATAGATGATCATAGATTGATCTGGAATATAAAATGTGACGTCCCTTATTTGGAAATTGTTATGAGCTCCATATAAAGAAAGCCAATCCATGCTAAGAATCACATAAAATTCCACTATATGAAGGATAACAAGATTTGTAGGAAGAAATATCCCACAAGCATCAATCGGAGAAGAATTATAAACTTTTGATGTGACTGTTGTGCCATTAGGGGTTGTGACAGCTAACTCACCATCTAATTGTTGAGGTAATACGGCGATACCCTTAGAAAATTCTTCAGAAATAAAAGAGTGGGTGGATCCAGAATCAAATAAAAACATTTTCTACTTTATAGTGGATGGTATGTGTACCATTCAACACTTCGTTATCGTACTCCACATCGCTGATAGAAATTTCATGTGACTTTCCATTTTCTTTAGCCTTAAGAGTTTTTTGACACCGATCATCATCAATAACCCTTGGATTAGGGTATTGGATGGCATAATGCCCCATTTTCATGCATTTCTAACATTGAAGTGTTGGAGGTGCACTCTGTGTATTCTTTTCTTTGTTCGCATCACTAGACATATTCTTCCCATCATTGCGGCATTCAAATGCCTGATGACCTTCCTTTCAACATTTGAAACATTTACTTGTCCCTTTAAGACAATTCCCTCCATGTTTCTTTCCACACATTGAGAATAAGGGAAAATCATCTTCTTTTCAGTGTTCTCTTTAGATTTTCCATTGAATTCCATTTTCCTCTTCTTAACAAACCCATATGACTGATGGGTTACTCCAATCTCTGTCTCAACCTTGAGAGCACATCAAACAATTTCCTCGTAGCTATTGAAGTACCTTATGGCTAACGCCCTTCGAAGACTTTGTTTTAAGCCACTAAAGAATCGATCAATCTTACTCTCGGGTTGGATAATAATACCAGAAGCGTACCTTGAAAGTCTTGTAAAATTTGTTTCATAGGTACCAACAGATTCATCATCATTTTGCTTTAGTTCAAGAAACTCCTTCTCTATCTTTGTTTGAAGAATATGAGGGATGTACTTATTGAAAAAAAAAGTTCTTGAACTCGTCTCATACCATGGATTCAATTTCATCTCATTGCCTCATATTCTTAATAAGATTCCACCATTGATCAACATCAACTTCTAAATGATATACTACTAAGATGACTTTATCATGTTCAGAACATTGGTGAACTGAAAATATCTTTTCAATGGTACTAATCCATTGTTCAGCCACTAATGGATCAGAAGACCTGATGAATGAAGGTGGGCGCTGCCTCATGAAGGATTCAACAAAATTTTGCTCCTTCCTTTGCTCATTTGGAAGTCCTGCATGATTCATAGCTTGGGAATGTTGTGTGATCATGGGTACAAGATTTTTCATTCCAGCTCCCATAACGTTTGGTTGCTTAGGGGGACAATCATCGCATTGCTCGTCGCATTCCGCATTAACACAGTTCCTTCGGGTTCCAGCCATTGACTAAAAGCAAGAAGAATACTGTGAGAAACACTAATTATAATATTAAAACACATAATCAAGAATATAATTTCACAATTAAGGTCTTATCATAGGTTGTTCATGGCCATTTCTAAAACACTAAGATTTTGTTCTATGCTTAGACATATCCTTTGGGTTCTTACTAATGCTTTCACATCCTAGTTTCCAAAGGTTGACTATACCTATAACATACAATGTATGTAATGAATAATAAGATATTCTTATCTATGTATATTTATGAATTAGATAGTGTTTTAGAGGCTTAAAATGAGAATAAATCCAACCTTAAGCATGCAATACTCTAATATTTTTAAAAGATTGTTTTACTGCCTTTTGATGGAGAACCTTTTATTAAATCTATATTTTGAAAATATTATAAGCTATATATGTCAAAATAATCTTATTATTTATTATTGGGACATTGAAATTTACTTTGGATAAATTTCAGGTATTTTTCTTGATAATGTTCATTTTTTAATGAATTGTGAAAAGTGTTGTATTTTAATTAAAAACCTATTTTTTAATAAAATTTATTTATATAGATAGATTATCTTTTTAATTGGTTTTAAAGTGAAATTAGAATATATTTTTACCATTTAATCCAGTGGTGGTCATTGGGATTAATATCACTTTGATATTGGATATAAAATAGGGTCAATCTTTTGATAGGTGTTGTTTCTTAAAAACACGATATTTGTTCTGACAGTGGGAATTAATTATTAAATTAATTATTGTAACTTATATGTTTTGAATTTTTTAAAATAAAAATCATTTTTTATTTTGGAATATCAAATATATCTTAGGGTGATGTTTTGGTATTTTTCTGAAAAACTTCAATTTTTGATGAATAATGAAACCACTAAGTGGTATTTAAAAAACTGATTTTCCATTTAATTGAAATTTTACCACCTCTGTGTTTTGAATTTCAAATATCCGACATACATGGTTATAATTATTAATTTAAATGTGGTTCAGTGGGATTAAAATAATTTTATTGGTCAATATTATCTTTTATGTTTTTAATCGCGATTAGAGGCAATTAGTGTAGTTTAAGGTAAAAATAATGTTTTAATAATATGAAATTACCTTGAAACATGTCATATCCTTATTGGATGTGTCATGTCCAACCAAGAAATCCAATGGGTCTATTTTTGGGACCCCATGGAGCCACTTGGGTAAGAAAATGTCATTAATGCCTTTTATTTAATGCAAAAGTAAAAATGACACAAACATGTATTGTTTTACTAAAAAAAATTACATGGGGTTATAGAAGTAAGATTTTTTACTATAAATAATCATTGGAAATATAAAACGATTTCCTACGTTATAGTATTAGTTTTATAATTTTTAGACGTTAAATAAATTAAATTATTTATGATAACATGATGATACATCTATTACCTCAATATTTAATGATTTAAATAAAATGATAATATAATGTAAAATCTATGACCTAAACATGTCAAAAACCTATTGGATGAGTATATATAGAGCCCTTATCACCATAAACTCATTATAAATTAATGTGGGACCTTTAAAATCTGAAGGTCATTTGAAAATAAAGTAACATTATATACCTTTCCAAGAGTGCCCCTCCTCTCCTCTTATAAAAGGCCCCCACCTCTACATCCTTACCAACACCTCTCAAGCCTTGGGCTCGGCCAAGTTCTGATAATTTTGTCTCTCCAAATCCCTCTCCTCATCCTAGAATCCTTAACTTAGGCGGGAATCACTTCATGAAACCCTTTTGGTTCAAACTAAAGGGAGTTACCCGATTTTGAGGTAATGTCTTCACTTGTGTACTTTTGTTTTATTTTGCATATCCAACACCATAAACTCTTTTTATTAATTTCTTTTGTAAAAAATACAGTATCTTCAATATACTAGGATGTTTTTCTAAAATGTATTTTATCTACACTTACACACACCTACATCTAATTGTTAAAGAACATACTGTTTCTGTGGATGGTGAATTTCTGCCTCACGAAATGATGATTGTTCAATATTCTTTTAACACCTTCAACGGTGGCCATTAAGATGTCACTATATTTATATATGATATATAATATGTTTATGTTTTCCTTATGATTCTGTATTTTTCATTTATGGTATACCATTATAGTTTTCATTATGGGTAAACGTGATATCATCATTTTAGGAAGTGCGGAAAACTACCCCCTCAAAGTGATTTGATTCGTTAATACCATATGAGGTATGTATAAAAGATATATTTAATGACATTATATATGATACCATACTATAATTTTAATACTATTATGTATCATTATGTTTTATTTTCATTAAATATGAAATAGAAATGGAAGTAGCGTTCATGCGTACGTACAGCTTACCGTCTCCATGAACGATGCATTTCATTTATTACGTCTAAATGTTATGTAATATTATAAATGCATGTATATATTGGATATATATGATATAAATGATATCTATATAATGAATATAATTCTGGATATAATGGATATTTTACCCCCTGAACAAACATATAGTTATAAAGAGTTTATTTTTGACTAAAGTAGAAATGATCGACAAAACGACCTTTATTAACTTAACTAATTACATAGTGTTAATAACATGGTATTAAGTGATATTAAAGGAATAATGAACTTGAAAAAGGTTCTTAATCAAGTTGAAATTAACACAAGTTTATTATTCAAGAGGTTAAAGAACGATCGAGTCAAGTCGGACCCAAGGTATGGGACTTCGTCTCAATCTCCTTTCATTGAGGCATATTTTGTTTTATACACAAACTTCTTTTATATGGTGTATAATCCCCTTTGACTTTTACATTTATCCAAAAGGAATCTTTTTTATAGGAATCATTTTACTAAACGAAAAAAGGGAATGTTTTTGTCATACGTATGCGGCGACAACGACTTCTCCACCGTCGTGACCATTATTTGAGTTTCGTCTTCCTCTACAAGACGGACCATTTTTTACCACGTATTACTTTTCTTTTATTATGGTATTTAAAATGGTTTTCATTATGTTTTTATTATATCAATGTGTTGTATTGATAGATTTTGATTGAAATGTGGAAATGTTATGTTTCCTTTATGCATGTTTTATGTGATACGATTATGTTATGGTTCTTGGGAATTGTTATGAAGACGGATGGTTTCGGGATAAAATAAGGGCAGGTGAGCCCGATATAGCTCTCCAATGCATTGGGTAACGCGAAGGACTTAAACGTTAATATTTCTCTGAAGAGATTTAGGGAATATACTGTGATGGGTATTCCAAATGTAATAAAGAAGGTTACTCTCTATGTAAGAATGTTATGAATGCCTCAAGTTACCTTTATGTCTTATGATTTCTATGATTTATTCATGATTTTATGAGTTCTGTGATTATGTTTTATGAGTAAAGTATGAATCAATGCATGGACTAATGTTTTCATTTCATATTTTTATATCTCTTACTAAGATTTTTATGCTCATCCCTTGTTTTTGAAATGTTTTTCACAAGTCAAGGGAAAGGTACATGATATGATGATAGTGTCAAGGATGTGTCAAGAAAGAATCCATGTTTTATTTTAAATATGTTTCCGTTGATGGGAAAAATGAATACTATCTTTTATGTAACCACTTTGTTTAAATGTGGAATTTAATGCATGTTTTATGTTCTAATTATCTAAAACTCTAAACCTGAAAAGATCCTCAACGTGTATTCTTTAAATAACTCAAGATTAAGTAATGTTTAAAGATGGGGCCTTATAGTTGGTATCAGAGGTCAGTTTAGATAACTATAGGAGTTAGAATTATATTAAATGATTATCTGAAAAAATATATTTTTTTTTATGGTCAAATTGGAAATGATATAGAATTTAAATATTACCATATTTCTTCATCTAAGACATGATTATTCAGAATGGTTTTCTTCAGAGGAAACAGGGAAGTAGTGCTAGGAAGGAATACTGAAGAAAAAAACCATCCGAATCAGCATCCTGAGATGGTTGGAATTGGAACAGAATAGTTTGTTGCTGTAATGGTGCAGTTGACTCAAGAGATAAATGGTGGCAGTATCCATGCACGAGATCAGACAGATCAACCGCAAAGGATCATCTTAGTGGTGGAACATTTCATGAGCTAACATCCCCCATCATTCAGAGGATCATCTGACCCTATGCTAGCTAAAGGGTGGATTAAAGCATTGGAGAATATTTTCGAGGTCATGTGGTGTTCAAACAATCAAATGGTTAGTCTTGCTATTAACCATTTGGAGGGTGAAGCAGATTAGTGGTGGTCGATGGTTAAAAATATTAGGGATGCTGATGAGATTGATGGTCTCGACTGGGATGAATTCAAAGGTATATTTATTGAGAAGTATTTTCCTAAGGCTGTTCGACTTAGGATGGAAAAAAATTCCTGGAATTGAGGTAAGAGGAAGACTCAGTGGCTGCCTATGAAGAAAGGTTCACTCAATTGGAAAGGTATTCTCCAAATATTATCCCAGACCTTGATAGTAAAATCAATCGTTTCTACTCAGAATTAAAACCAAAATATCGAAGGGCATTAACTTCTCGTGAGTTAAAAAGTTATGAAAAGCTTATTCGATGTGCTGAGAAGGTGGAAATGCAGTTTTCCGATGATAAATTGTTCTATAACAACCAACAGAAGAAGAGACCTAGGTGGAAGGAGAAAGGAAAGAATTCTTCAAAAAAGTCTGATGGTAAGAAAACGAAGTTTCCAGTTTGTGATAAATGTGGTAAAAGGCATGCTGGGGAATGTCTTATGAATTCTATAATGTGATACCGATGTGGTAAGATGGGACATAAAGCTCGTGATTGCACCGAAAAAGATCAAGGTGATGGTAAGTCCAAATTTTATTTATAGTTAGTGAAATGTTTTAAGTGCAATGAGATCGGTCACTATGCCAACGAGTGTTCGACAAAGAGCTTGAGTGATGGGAAGCAGTTAGACTACAAGCAGAAAGGGGTGGTGAAATCCTTTGCAACTACTTCAGCGGATGACGTGCCATCAAATGAAGTTGTATCAGGTACTTTGTTTGTTTTTTCAGATTATGCCATTGTGTTGTTTGATTTGGGGTCTACACATTCTTTCATCTCTGAAAACTTTTCTAGTAAAATGGGAATACCATCTCAAGAAATGACTATTGAACTTGTGGTAAAAACACATGGGGGAAATGTTGAGGCAAAAAGAATTTATATGAATCTTCCTATCCTTATCCGTGGAAAGAACCTACTTGCAATCCTAATTGTTCTACCTCTAGTAGAGTTTGATGTTATCCTGGGTATGGATTGGCTCTCTATTTACCTGCTAAGATTTACTATAGAGGTAATGAAGTTTCTTTTCAGAAAGACTTTTATTTTGTGTACAATAATGAACCCTTACTGTTGATAACATATCAAGAGGCTGAGAAACATGTAAAATATGAAAATGAATGTTACCTTGCACATATTGTTGAAAACAAGGGAACTGTTCAGATTAATGATGTGCCAGTGGTAAATGAGTATCCTGATGTTTTTCCTGATGAGATGCCTGGAATAATACCAGATCGGGATGTTGAGATTACTGTTGAATTAGTTCCTAATGCTAAGCCAATTTAAAAACCCTCTTATGGAATGGCTCAAATTGAACTTTTAGAGTTGAAGGAGCAATTGCAAGATTTATTAGAGAAAGGTTTTATTCGACCTAGCACATCACCATGGGGTGATCCTGTTTTATTTGTTAAAAAGAATGATGGTTCTATGAGAATTTTCAGTGATTATAGAGCCTTGAATAATATCACTGTTAAGATCAAGTTTCCATTTTCTCATATCGATGATTTGTTTGATCGACACCAGGGAGCTTAGTTTTTTTCAAAGATTGACATGATATCGGGGTACCATCAGTTGAAGGTAAAGGAAGCAGATATTCTAAAGACTGTGTTTTGAACAAGATATAGCCATTATGAATATGTAGTAATTACTTTTGCGCTAACCAATGCACCTGTTGTATTCATGGACATTATGAATAGAATTTTCCCTAAGTTCTTGGATAAGTTTTTGGTTGTTTTCGTTGATGATATTTTGGTTTTTTCTAAAAGTAAAGAGGAGCATGAAAGAGATTTAAGGGTTATTTTGAAAACCTTAAAAGAAAAGAAATTGTTTGGGAAATTCAGCAAGTGCGAGTTTTGGTTGCAACAACTTTCTTTCCTTGGACACATTGTTTCTAAAGATGGGATAACTCTTGATCCAACAAAAACAAAGGTTTTTGAAGAATGGCCAAGACCAAAAAATGTAACTGAGATTCATAGCTCCCTTGGTTTGGCAGGCTACTACCGAAGGTTTGTTAGAAATTTTTCACGGTTATATAGTCCAATGACTAAGGTAACTCGGAAGGGTGTTAAGTTTAATTTGACAAAATAATGTGATGATTGTTTTCAAGAACTGAAAGGAAGATTGGTGAATGCTCCAGTTTGGGCACTACCATCCAGGAATGGTGAGTTTGTTATCTATATTGATGCTTCATTGAAAGGACTTGGTTGCATCCTAATGAAGAATGATTAAGTAATTGCTTATGTTTCACGATAGTTGAAAACTCATGAGGTAAATTACCCTACACATGATTTGGAATTAGTTGTTATAGTTTTTGCTTTAAAAATTTGGAGGCATCATTTGTATGGATTAATGTGTGAAATATATACCGATCAAAAAAATTTAAAGTATATATTCACTCAGAAATAATTGAACATGAGACAGAGGAGATGGCTAGAATTAATCAAGGATTATGATTGTATAATTCATTACCATCCGGGAAAAGCAAATAAAGTGGTTGATGCTTTGAGTCAAAATAGTAATGCTTCATTAACCATGTTAAGTTTGGAACAAGATCCTTTGGTTTTTGATTTGATGAGCTTTGGCATAGATGTTTTTGGTGTATAAAGTTCATTTTTTTTGTTCTACATATCAATGAGATCATCTCTATCAGACAGAACCATGAAAGCACAGAAGCAAGACAATGAGTTGTAGAAAAAGGTAGAGCTGGTTCAGAAGAGTAAGTTTCCTGAATTCAACATTGATAATGATTGTGTTTTGATATTTGGGAAGAGATTGTGTGTGCCATGTGATTCACAGTTGAATAGAGAGTTGTTATGTGAAGATCATAGTTCTCCGTTTTCTGTTCATCCTGGAATTACAATGATATACAGAGATCTGCAGGAGTTTTACTGGTGGGATGGAATGAAAAGAGATATTGCTGATTTTACTGTGAAGTGTTTGACTTGTCCCCTGGTTAAAGCAGAGTGGCAATTACTGAAAGGGTTGCTTCAGCCTTTACCAGTGCCCGATTGGAAATGGGAAAATATATCCATGGACTTTATTGTGGGATTGCCAAAGACACCTTGAGGTAATAATAAAATCTGGGTTATTATTGATCGCTTGACTAAATCTACTCATTTACATGATATACAATATACTTTTTCCCTAGATCAAATTTCTCGTTTGTATCTTAAAGAGATAGTCAGGTAACATTGAGTTCCTCTCTCCATTGTATCTGACCGTGATCCCAGGTTCACTTCTAACTTTTGGAAAGGCCTTCATAAGTCATTGGGTACTGAATTAAATTTTAGTACGGCTTGTCATCCTCAATCAGATGGGCAGTCAGAACGAAAAATCTAGACTTTGGAGGATATGCTACGTGTTTGTTCGATGGATTATCAGGGAAGTGGGGATCAACATCTTTCTTTGGTTGAGTTTTCTTATAATAACAGTTTTCATTCCAGTATACATATGTCACCATTTGAGGCGTTATATGGGAAGCAGTGTCGAACTCTAGCTTTCTGGGATGAAGTGGGGGAAAGGAAGCTGATGGGAACAGAATCGGTAGAAGAGATGGCAGAAAAAGTTCAGTTGATTTAGAAACACATGAGAACAGCTCAGAGTAGGCAGAAGAGTTATGCGGAGAACCGGAGGAAGGATCTATCTTTCGAGGAAGGTGATCATGTTTTTCTCAAAGTTTCACCATGGAAAAGTGTGATGAGATTTGGTATGAAATGAAATCTGAGTCCAAGGTTCATTGGAAAATATGAAATTCTGGAGAAAGTTGGATCAATTTCTTACCGAGTGGCTATACCTCCAAGTTTATCTCATGTACACAATGTTTTTCATGTTTCAATGTTAAGGAAGTACATGCCAGATCCATCTCATGGTTTGAGTCCAGAGGTAGTTCAGTTGGAAGAGGATATATCATATGAAGAACAACCAGTCCAGATTCTTGACCATAGAGAGAATGTTTTTCGGAATAAGGTAATTCACCAGGTATAGTTTTGGTGGAAAACCCACATGTTTTAAGAGGCAACATGGGAATCTGAAAATGCAACGAGGGATAAATACCCCCACTTATTCAATAAGTAAATAAATTGCGGGCACATAATTTTCTAAAGGGGGAAGGATGTTACATCCCATGTATGTAATGAATAATAATAAATTCGTATCTATGTCTATTTATGAATTAGATAGTATTTTAAAGGCTTAAAATGAGAATAAATCCAACCTTAAGCATGAAATACTCTAATATTTTTAAAAGATTGTTTTACCGCCTTTTGATGGAGAAACTTTTTTAAAATCTATATTTTGAAAATATTATAATCTATATTTTTCAAAACAATATTATTATTTATTATTGGGACATTGAAATTTACTTTGGATAAATTTCTGGTATTTTTCTGATAATGTTCATTTTTTAATGAACAGTGAAAAGTGTTTTATTTTAATTCAAAACCTATGTTTTAATCTAATTTATTTATATAGTTAGATTATCTTTTTAATTAGTTTTAAAGTGAAATTGTAATATATTTTTACCATTTAATCCAATGGTGCTCATTGGGATTAATATCACTTTGAGATTGGATATAAATGAGTGTCAATCTTTTGATAGGTATTGTTTCTTAAAAACATGCTATTTGTTCTGACAGTTGGAATTTATTATTAAATTTTTTATTGTAAATTATATGTTTTGAATTTTTTTAAATATACATCATTTTTGAATTCAGAATATCAAATATAGCTTAGGGGGAAGTTTTGGTATTTTTCTGAAAAACTACAATTTTTGATGAATAGTGAAACCACTAAGTGGTACCTAAAAAACTAATTTTTCGTTTAAATGATATTTTACCACCTCTGTGTTTTGAATTTAAAAAATATAAAATACATGGTATTCATTAGGAATTAAAATGTGGTTCAGTGAGATTAAAATAATTTTTTGGTGAATAGTGTCTTTTAAGTTTTTAATCGCGATTAGAGGTAATTACTATAGTTAAAGGTAAAAATAATATTTTAATAATATGAAATGACCTTGAAACATGTCCTACCCTTATTGGATGTGTCATGGACGACCAAGACAACCCATGGGTCGATTTTTGTGACCCCATGGAGCCACTTGTGTAAGATAATGACATTAATGCCTTTTATTTAAAGTAAAAGTAAAAATGACACAAACATGTTTTGATTTACTAAAACAATTGTTACATGGCATTATAAAAATAAGATCTTTGACTATAAATATTCATTGTAAATATAAAAATATTTCGTACATCATAGTAATTTTTTTATAATTTTTAGACATTATATAAATTAAATTATTTATGACATCATGATGATGCATCGATTACCTCACTATTTAACGATTTAAATAAAATGAAAAGATAATGTAAACTCTATGACTTACACATGTAAAAAACATATTGGATGAGTATATTTAGAATTATTATCACCTTATTCTCAAAATACATCAATGTGGGACCTTTAAAATATGAAACTCATTTGAAAATAAAGTAACATTTTATACCTTTCCAAGAGTGCCCCTCCTCTTCTCTTATAAAAGGCACCACCTCTACCTCCTTACCCACACCTCTCCAGCCTTGGGATCGGCCAAGATCTGATCATTTAGTCTCTAAACATCCCTATACTCATCCTAGAATCCTTACTATAGGCAGGAACCTCTTCAAGAAAACCTTTTGGTTCAAACCAAAGGGAGTTACCCGATTTTAAGGTAATGTCTTCACTTGTGTTCTTTTCTTATTTTTCTTATACAACCCCATAAACTCTTCTTATTCATTACTTATATAACAACTCTAGTATCTTCAATATACTAGGATTTTTTTAAATGAAGTATTCATGCTACACTTACAAACACCTACATCTAATGGTTAAAGAACATACGGTTTCTGTGGATGGTGAATTTCTGCTTCACGAAACGATGAGTGTTCACTATTCTTTTAACACCTTCAAAGGTGGACATTAAGATGTCACTGTATTTATATATGATATATAATATGTTTATGTTTTCCTTAATCTTCTATATTTTTTATTTATGGCATACCTTTATGATTTCCATTATGGGTAAACGCGATATCTTCATTTTAGGAAGTGTGGACAACCTCCCCCTCAAAGTGATTTGATTCGTTAATACCGTATGTGGTACATATAAAGGATAGATTTAATTATATTATATATGATACCATAATTTAATTATAATACTATTATGTATCATTGTGTTTTAATTCCATTAAATATGAAATAGAAATGGATGTAGCGTTCATGCGTACGTACGGCTTACCATCTCCATGAACTGTGCATTTCATTTCTTACCTCTAAATCTTCTGTAATTTTATAAATGCATGTATATAATGGATATATATGATATATATGATATCTACATAATGAATATAATTCTGTATATAATGGATATTTTACCCCATGAACAAACATGTAATTATAAAGAGTTTATTTTTGACTCAAGTAGCAATGATCGACAAAACGACCATTATTAACTTAAATAATTACATAGTGTTCATAACATGGTAATAAGTGATATAAAAGGAATAATATAATTGAAAAAGGTTCTTAATCAAGAAGAAATTAACTCAAGTTTATTATTCAGGAGGTTAAAGAACGATCGAGTCAAGTCGGACCCTAGGTATGAGACTTCATCTCAATCTTCTTTCATTGAGGCATATGTTGTTTTATACGCAACCTTCTTTTATACGGTGTATAAACCCCTTTGACTTTTACGTTCCTCCAAAAGGAATATTTTTTATATGAATCATTTTACTAAATGACAAAATGTAATGTTTTTGTCCTACATATGCAGGAACACCGACTTCTCCGCCATCGTGACCATTATTTGAGTTTTGGCTTCCTCTAGAAGACATACCCTTTTTTTACCATGTTTTACTTTTATTTTATTGTGGTATTGAAAATGGTTTTTATTATTATTTTATTATATCAATGTGTTTATTGATATCTTGTGATTTTAGTGTGGAAATTTTATGTTTCCTTTATGCATGTTTTATGTGATATGATTATGTTATGGTTCTTGGGCATTGTTATGAAGACGGATGTTTTCGTGATAAACTAAGGGCGGGTGAGCCCGATATAGCTCTCCAATGCATTGGGTTACTCGAAAGAGTTAAACATTAAGGTTTCTCTGACGATATTTAGGGAATATACTATGATGGGTATTCCAAACGTAACCAAGAGGGTTACTCCCTACTTAAGAATGTTATGAATTCCTTAAGTTACCTTTATGTATTATGATTTCTATGATTTATTCATGGCTTTATAAGGTATGTAATTATGTTTTTTGAGTAAAGTATGATTCCATGAATGGAATAATGTTTTCATTTCGTATTTTTATATCCCTTACTGAGCTTTTTATGCTCATCCCAGGTTTTTGAAATTTTTTTCACAGGTCAAGGGAAAGGTACATGATATGATGAAATGTCATGGAAGTGTCAAGAAAGAATCCATGTTTTTTTAAATATGTTTCCGTTTATGGGAAAAATGAATACTATCATTTATGTAACCACTTTGTTTAAATGTGGAATGTAATTCATGTTTTATGATCAAATTATCTAAAACTCTAAACCTGAAAAGATCCTCAACGTGTATTCTTGAAATAACTCAAGATTAAGTAATGTTTAAGGCTGGGGCCTTATAATACCTTTCCTCTGATTCCAACTATAACGACCCATACATAACATACATTGTAAATACTTCAAAATTGAAGTACACTTATTACAACATATAACAAAACCATGAAAGTACCGTATAAGTATAGTGTCTTTAGAAACTAGGAAACATAAACAACTGGTTCATAAATCATCTATGGTGTCTCTCATTTATTTCATCATATCTGGAGTCCCTTTTGGCATATCCTACGTAATAACCTTCTTCCTGACCTAGGGAAAGAAAACATACAAGATGGTGAGCTCAAATTCTCAGTAAGGGTAAACAAAAGAAATATCAACCACATCATTTTCATAAGAACATAAAATTTCGGAAATCTTAACCTGCAAAAGAGATCATAATTTCATAACATGGGATAAATCATAGTAGTGAAATGTAATCCCAATAATCATAACTTAAAACATGAAACTTTTTTTCATACACACATACTCATAGAGAATCATTTCTTATTAGTCAAGACTCATTTCCAAGACAATCTTAGCGGACAAAGTCCATTTCTGAACCGAGTTCACTCCTCGTTTGAGTCCTGTTTCGCTGAACCGGTTTAACCTGTCGTTCCAGCCATGCTTATCTCATGAGATATAAATAATTAACCAATGCATTGGAGGGAGATATAGGTCCCACCCATATCATAATGATACCATTCTTATGTGTGCCACAAAATCAAAAATCATATATCATTGAATAACCCATGTAATAAAAATGAGATTCTTAAACATATTGACATCATAAAACAATTCATATAAGATAAAGGAATTCATAAAATTAATTCCATCACAACATAATCAAATCAATGTAATAATAAGTATTGAAACAGAAACCTATATTATCTTAGATGGAAAATAATTTTGATAAAACACTTGAACTCCATTCTTGAGGAAAATATCATTTCTACTTCAAAAAAATTTTTCCTTTATTAAAATTTTATATAATTTTAAACTAAAATAAGTTGATTAAAAATATACTAGAAAAAATTTAAAGGCAGCTTCATGGAAATAATGTTTTAAAAATCCATTCATGCCTTATAAGTTAAAAAAACATTTTTCTCGTACTTTTTTCGGAAAAGTCAAAAAGTACCTCGTACAAACAACGACAAAACATTCTTTCATATATTTTACTAAAAACTCACCGAAGGGTAAAATTGGATTTAAAAAATTGTCGGTGGATGGAAATAATATTACATATTGAGGAAACATGGATGTCGATGATAAAATACACCCCAGTAAATACCAAAGTATAAACAATCTTGGATAAAAAGGAGATTGTGATATTTTCCTTTACCATAGGTCTGATTTTCTTCGTATGTGCCCAAACCTCCAATATAATGATTTGAATAATGTCAGTTACTTATTCCAGAATCATACTTATTTATATTATATCATATATGGCCATATTATTAGCTTCTTATTAATAATATTTCATTGCTACTTGTTATTCGGGTGTTTATTACTTTTGGTTCTTATGCGTGTTTTGTCGAATAAATTCTTTTTATTATTTTTAGGTTATAGATGCCTCATTTACAAAATTGTATTATTGTAATACATATCATATTTATTCACTCAATTATTTTATGTAATCATTATACAATGGAAATCCTGTAAAACGAGTCGCATCACATCGTGGAGACGGTATTCCGTACGAACGTACGAGCGATGATATAGGTCTCATGATCGTGGAATTGTATTGGAGTGTATGTATACTATTTTATAATAAATATAACTTTACAATAATCATATATAGTTATTATTTACACCGTTATACCCATCCAAGTAAGGTGGTGGTGGAAAATAGATTACACCATGGCGTGGAGACGGTATTCCGTACGTACGCACGCGCGGTGATTTCGTTTTCCGTAGGATGGATATATGGTGAAATATGGTTGTTTCAAACTTGTAATAACATATAATTATATGATTGATACTGATTTATTACTTCATAATGAAACAACTAAAGAATAATAAGTGGAAGAAGAAGTAAAGTTCAATGAATCGGTAACGGACATTACCTCTTATTTGAAGCTCCTCTTTGAGACATCCTCTTAGGGCACTAAAATTGGTCTTTGAAGAAGACCAGGACCTCTAGGATGTTTCTAGAATAGTCTATAGGAGAATTTTGTAGGGGTTTTCCGAGCCTGAAGGCTCAACGTGGTGTGAGGAAGAGAGGGAGGTGGTGCCCTTTTATAAGGGAGGAGAGGGGCACATTTGAAAAAACTAAAAATATTATTTTATTATAAAGATATATTCAGTTTTTAATAGCTCCAAATTGATTTATATAGAAGCTAAGGTGGGGATGGGTCGAAATCCTCTCATACAATAGAATTTAGGAATGTTTCGGTTTCAATTTTAGCCTTATCATTTAGATTTAACTTTAAGTTAGATAATTTAACTTTTACCATGTCTTCTTGTTTTTCTTACACTATAAGGTTAATAAACTTACTATAACAAGCCAAATGAATACCAAGTTGTTTATTATTAATATATATAACCTTATCTATGTCGTGTTGAAAACCTTAGATTTTTAGGAATAAAATAACAATTAATAATATAATATGTTTAAAAAAACTATTTTATGTTAGTTTTGACACTATTTGGTAATTGATTTTTGTGAAAATAATAACAGAAAGATTAGTTCTAAAACAATTACATAACTCAGTACTAATAAGTAATATTAACCTAGAAAATTATTGTAATTCATAAAAAGTCTCAAATTACTTTTATTTTGGTATTTATAACATCAATTATGTCAATATTTTATTAATAAAATAGTTATTGTATCATCATTGTGTCATACATAAATTAAATTATTCAATGTCTAAAAATTAAAAATTAAACAAAATTATGGATGAAATATTTTTATATTTCTAATGAATATTTATATTCGAATTTATATTATTTATTACAGTTTATTAAAAATACTTTAGTTATTAAACTTTGATTTTAACTATTTTAACACTTTTTTAAATAAATTAATAATAAATGTCCTAATCTAATCCAAGTGTGACTAAATGGTCATATTTTATTCCTAATGTTGTTTTTGTTCGAATTACACTTATCCAATAGAATTAGGACATGTGTTAGGGTAATAATAATATAATTTTTACGCTTAATTACCGTATTTAATTTTAACCGTGGTTAAAAAAAGTTAAAGGTTTCTATTCACAAAAAATTATTTTCATCTCATTGAACCACATTTTAGTCCTTGATATTAACTGTGCCTCTCGGATTTTTGAAATCCCACTCACAGAAGCGGTAAAATTATGTTTTATGTAAATTTGCAAATTCTCCTAGGAGGTGGGTAAAAGACGGTGAAAAGTTCGATAAAATTTTTCTATATCTAAAATTATTATAAAATGACCCCAATGAATTGCATTGAAATTATATAGGTATTATGTATGTATTTTTACCTAAAATAAATTTAAATAAAATAAATAATTATTTAAATAAAAAGTCGGTTTTTAAATAGTAACCCAGTGTTTTCACTATTCATCAGAAATTGAATGTTTTCAGAAAAATACCCAAATTTCACCCTAGGATAATTTCGATATTTGGAATCAAAAAATGAAGACCATTTTGAAAAATAAAATTTACAAAATTTCAAAAAGTGGGTATTACTATTCATAACGGCTACTTTTAATAATATTTTAATAGCATATCGTTGTTTAGTGAAACTCGGTATTGCGTATGATGCAAGCTATCGAGGAAGGTCGTGATTGCGTGTAAGGAAAGCCAAGCTATTGTTGTTTGTAGTGAAAGATTCCTTTAATGATTAATATAACATAAAAACAAAATATTTCTCATTAAAGTCTCGGGTGTTACAACCCCCATTTTGGGTGTAGATCATTATATATAAAATCGTATGTGTATTTAGAGAATCAATCCATGTATTACAACTCATTGGTATCTAGAGCATTATTCAATGTACCATAAAATTATATTTTCATGTTTCCATGAGTCCTTGATCATCATGTCTATGAACCCATGGGTATTTGGAGGATTTGTCCAAGTCCTACAACCTGTTTATTATAAAATCACACATGGTTAATTGGAGCATTAATATGTGGCCAATACTCAAATATCATTCCATCACATATAACACATAAATAAAAAATTAACATGTTTCACAATATCATGTAAATAATGATTAATCATGATTAATCCTATTATAATAATTCTCTATCACACTCATCCATTAATTAATTCACAAAATAATTTATCCAATTTCTATAAATTACAACATCAAAATAACTCTATTTAATATTTTTGACAAATTATTTATCACAACTTCATTACATTAATTAATTGAAATATTAATTAATCAGATATGATCAATTAATAATTTCAAAAATTAAATAATACCAAATTGATTCTCAATATTCAAATAATTAATTCAAATAAATTTTTTTCCCAATTCCCACACATTCACATTTCTAATAATTACTCCAATAATTAATTAACCATGATTCATAATCCCTTACGTAATTAATTTTTAAAAAATATTTTATATTAATAAATATCATTTTTAAAATAACCTTATCACTTCAAAAATTTCTTTATTTTAATTAAATTCATGTGTATAGGATTTGATTAATATCCCACCTACCTCAAGAATAATGATAAAAATTCACCAATGGAAATCCCAAATTTGAAATAGATAGGTCAAAACAACATTAAAGGAAACAATAATTATTAAATTCCTACATTTAATATTTAAATGAATCAAGATCTAACAGAAAAATTTCATGATCTATATCCGACAACAGAAAAACATTCCTCATTTTTCTACGAAGTGGATTAGAAGATAATGAGATATAAATGGGAAGAAAGATAGTACCAAGGGTGGTACAAATCATTAGTATTCCCTTAGATTCAGGATGATTTGATGTCCAAAGGGAATTTTATATATATTGGATCCTCCAAAAAATATAGAAAAAGACTTGGTCTATGTTAGGGTCTATTTGGGTGAGTTTCGGGTGTTTGTGTCATTTTATATCTAGTTTTTGGGATATTTTAAATATGTTTAATAATTTATTATGTAGGGGAATAATATTTCACGTACAACCCCTCATAACCATGGTCATCTTCTTATGTGTGTGTTTTGGGGGGAGGTTTCACATTTTCACATATTATAGAGCATTGTTTGACAAACCATGTGTTACCCATTCAATACCCCATTTCCTGGGGTTTCACTGTTTATCTAGACAGGGTGCACATTTCTGGAAAATCATGTGCCAAAAGTGCACATTCCAAAATCCGTTCAAAATTTTAAATTTTCAATCAAAATAAAAAAAATATTAAATCCAAAAAATTACACAAAAACAAGGAAAAAGGATCCTAAAAACAATCTTGACTAATCTCCATAAAAGGATAAGATCTTATAATATAGTCACCATATAAAAGATCCTCTATGAGATGTACCAAAAACTTCTCTATTAGTATGACGTAAAACAATAGGACAATGATCCGTCATATATTCTTCTCTCTCCCACATTTATTCATAAAAATGACCATGTTTCCACAAACCCTAAACTATCAGCATAATTTCTCCATACAACTCATTGGCACTATGATCGAACAAACATATCAAATATTCCGTAACGGGTGTATATGTATGGTTCTCAACATAATCCATGTCAAAAACATGATAATAGTAAGGTTTATACCTTAGATATTTTGACACAAGATTTATGTCATTCATAACAATCTATCTTTGAAAAAGACTCAATTAGTACCCCCAACAACCTAATTCCTTCCAAAACATTGAATAGTCCAACTACCATGGGTTTTAACCTACACAATTTCCATATACTATAGTGGCCCATCCTAGGATACACCTAATAGAATACATGATCAACCACATCAAAATATAATGGTCATCAACATTTATTATCATATGGCATCTATCTTTGTCAAGCAGTAGTCTTTCTCTTCAGAATCATCTAAACCTACTCAAGAATCTCTTGTATGAGACTCGGTCCTAACTACAAGGATTCACCATCCTCTATGAAACATAATGTTTATCTACATTTCCACCAATAAAGAGCCTAAAATGGTGTCATATTAATAGTTTCTTGAAAAAAAATTTAAAGGAGACTCCACCGAATTTATGTGATTCTCCCAAGATACACCAATATCTACAATACATTCCAAAAGTATTTCCTTAAGATATAATAAAGTAAATACTACAACCCAAATAAATATCTGTGAAATCCATTATAAATAAAACTTGTGTACCAATTAACATATGAAAATAACTACTAAATAATGAAGTATAATTAAAGACACATTTCAAATCAATGCTATGTAGAATCCCATAAAGATAGACTATTTCTTGATCGTATAGGTCCCCCATCTGATCCACTAAAAAAGTCTCCCACATAGGAATGAAATGTACTGTCTTTTTAGATGGTATACAATCACAAAGATTGTTCTATATATTGTAGAATTCCTTGAGAATCCCACTTCATATTCCATATTAACACCATCCCACTTCCATTCTAGAATTGGGAATAGGTATTGTAAACTACAAGGTTGTTGATTCTCAACCTTCACATATTGACATGTGTAGAAGAGTATATGAAACATTATATTTCCTTATTCACACTTGACCAAAAAAACATTCACCAATTTTTATGGAACATTTTTCTAAATCTTGTATGTATTTCCCACTTCCTGGAATTAAATTATTTCACCAACTCTTCTTGCATGCTCAGAGGGATAATGACCGGATTCCTGAAAAAACTAATCTCATCTTCATATATGGTCCAATCAGAATGGGTATCACCACCATAATTGATTCCCCTCATGGTAAAACATTTAAAATCCTCAATCTTATTATCTATGATAAGTCTTAAAAGTGAAGTCTCAACTGATAGTGATATGATAGTCATCTACTCATATCCCCTCTAAACAACTACATTCATCTCCGCTAGTAATGTCACCATATTGTATTTCACATTAGACTTAGGGACTACCTATGGAATAATTTTCATTATTAATTCATAAACAATGTTACACTTCCAATGTGTATATACAAGAAAAATTAAATAATTTTATATGCTAAACAGACATACAAAACCAGAGATTAAAATCTCGCTATGGATTCATATACATTAGGTCATTTGATCAGTATATATTGCAAACATTTCATCAAAAAGATTGTTCATATGACAAATAAATTTGTAAAAATTTCAGTCATCGAGATCTCATTACTAGTGTAATTCCAATCATATAGCCATAAATTTTGGGACCCATACTCTATAACTCGATCTCGATACATCAAAAACACTCTAACTCTAATCCTAAAGAATCAAAAAACAATGTAAACTCCTCACCCATCTCAGGTAGGTTCTAGATTGGTTCAAATGAAAAATTATTACATATCATTTGAAAATAAATATCACATGATTATGACAAAACAATCATTACTCTCTTTTTACTCATACTTATTAGTGGTGCTATCTATCGAGAAAATTCAAAGATAATCCTCCGTTAATATCAATATTTCCAAAAAAATATTTGGATATCAAACACATTCATGTGATGCTCTAATGATACCAATTAATGAAAATTTTAATGGTCCACTAACACACCTTCCTCTTAGATTGAATGACAGATTAAACATACCAATTCAATCCAATACTACAACATAGATAACATGGAATATAGTCGATGTTCTATCAATGGAATCATGTCATTGTCATGAAATTTGGAATGATCATCAAGTCTCTTGGAATATTCCATGTTGGAATCATAAAAAACTACTACAAAATGATCCAGGTAGATATGAAATATTATGTCCATAAACAAATTAAAAACACTTATTGTGCATTCATCAACCAAAATAGTATTACTATTTACTCATTGAGGCCATATCTACATCTAAAAATAGTCCTTAGTTTATTAGAATTTCAAAATATCAAGTTATGATACACTAATATCATTTTTATCATTGATAAAACATAATATCATATGAATAAGTCCAAATATAATCAATAAAGGGAATTGGATACAGGTTCTTCATAGTTATTTGGTTCGACATCAAATTTTCAACACACAAGCACGAAATCCCATTAGCCATCTTTGAAAATAGCAGTAGTGAACCCCTTGGATACATACTTGGATGGATAGTCCCTTTATCCATAAGCACCTATAGCTGAGACTTGAGATCTTTATGATATTTCGGTGATATTATATTGGGTGTGATGGAAATTAACTCAGCAACTAGCCTACGACCTATAGTAAAATCCAAATATCTCCTAGGTGGTAGAAATGAGATGTCTTCCAGAAACACATCAAAAATCCATTATAGTACTGGTGGAATAAAATCTTATTTTTCATATTCATTGTCAATTTATTGGTGAGAATCCTTGCTTGTGAGATCTCACATTTTCTGATGTATTAACCCTATTCGGCCTTCAAGGATATTCCACTATCCACGATGAATACACTTGTCACCCTTATGAGACCTAAATGTCACACTCATGTGGTAAGAATCTATAGGGGTTTGTTATTCCCTTATCCATCCCAT
Organism: Viscum album; assembly: GCA_963277665.1. NCBI lineage: Eukaryota > Viridiplantae > Streptophyta > Magnoliopsida > Santalales > Viscaceae > Viscum > Viscum album. The sequence continues at coordinate 1,508,126,915 of OY728127.1, read as the reverse complement.
ATATACTATTAAGTAAAATCATGACATATCTACAATGAATATATCCGAATGAAAAAAATATTTGTCAAAATTGAGAGATATACATTTGAAAAAACATATTTCTTTAGATCATACTCCTAAATATGTATTTATCCGCATAACATTTCTTCTAAACTCTTAAAATAGGATAAACACATTAACATATTTTGAATACAAAAAATAATTAGAGGCACCGATATCAAATATGTATCTAGATAATGTAGAATATTTTAGGGTAGTACAACACACTATAGATGGTATAACCACATTATCCACATGTATGGGATAAAATAACTGTAACTAACTTATTCATCTTCCATATGATGTAGTATGGGATCCCTGAGTTTCACCACTCAGCTAATATTGGTTCTCATTCAATGAAGAACCCCATCTCATTCTTCAACAACCATGTTCATTATAACTTCAGTGATCAGACTGGTATGTTGTTCTAACCCCCATCCAACACTATGGTAATGTATAACACCCCATCAATACCCATCTGTTGCAAGATGTGGCAGAATATCTTAGATGTACCATCATGGTGGAAGATAGAAACTATATTTTGGGTCACAGTAAATGTTTAGGAACGAGAAATGGCCTATCTAATTGGTGGATATGATCTTTGGAAATATCCCAAGTAATTGTTCTTGCTTTCTGGATAGTCTTCTTCCCACATCCCTTATTGACATTATCATAGAAAAACAACATCCTATTGAATTTAATACCTCATATCAATCCAGATGGAACTACACTCCCTCAATTGGAAATCTCTTCTAGGTTCCCCTATAATAAGATATCTCGTTTCAACATGTCTGAAAACATATTCATCCTAAATTAATTATCATGGGACTTAATTTAACATTTAAGCATTTCCCAAAACCACATTTTCATAGTAGAGTCATATCCTACCAATGATGTATGAATTGGTTCTATGTATATTAAGAGTCCATCATAGTCCATAATGGAATAATTAACCTATGTAATCCTCATGAACCCATCTGATCTATCCTTCCATGGTGCCTTATGATTAAATTTCTCAACCAAACTCTTTTGAATGTCCTTCTAGTGAATGTTATGTGACATTATATTTGGATTCTGGGTGTCCCACCAATTATTTTCCAGACTATAAAACATGTATGTATCCAATTTTATTCTCATCTCATTATGGCTCTCATGGTGGTCATATATTTTCTTGGATCGACTCAATCTAGAACACCGCTAGCTCGGGTCCATAATGTCTTGTGAAATTATGATGGTGCTATAGGGGGTACTCCCTCGACATATGCGACATGCATTTTACAACCATTCTAGGTATTCGTTCCAGGAATTTCAAATACTGGGACATGTTCTCTCAATAATTCCCTTCGACTTCTTCACCCAACAGTACTGGGGTATCATGTTCCACTATTTTTGGTGAATATCTATACATTCCCTTATGTAGTCCTCTCGACAAGAATTGTCATTGAGTAATTTCTATATAATAAAAATATATAATCGGGCACATAACACCACATAAACACATTTTTTAATCGGATAACCACAATATGCAACAACATGTCTTTTCCCCAAACTCCACCACATAGGAAAAATAGAGCTTCTATCATTACACATCATTATCCTATATATTGGGCATGGTTAATGAAGGGTAAAAATATTATAAATTCCATCTTTCTAATTAGTTATCAATTAATTTTCTTTCTTATCATTTTATAAACTTTTTTAATTTCACATTAGAAATATATTTTTGATTGAATTTTATAGAAAAGGAAACACAGTTCAATTTCTGCAACATGTAACAAGACTAGTTCTTTAATGCATTACTAAAATGACGCAATTCAAAAAATAATTTGGATTAACTAGAATGAATCACGAAAAAATAACTATCATCTTTTTCAAGGCCATGATTTACAATTAGAAAAAACTAAAAAATATAATTACCTCACACAACATGTGCATCACCCATGGTTAAATAACATCCTACCGTAATAGAAAATACAAGTAAATACATTTTATCCCTAGGTACATGGTTTCTCCTTATACATGGGTCACCAAATCCTTTGAATGAGATCATAAATAAGTTCCCACTCTTTCCATTCTATAGTGTACAATTATAAAATAATTAGAAAAAATAATGGAAAATTTTGAATTCTCTGATAGAAAATTATAAAATCCCTTCCTAGGTGCAACACACTGGTAACCTGAGCCATAATACCTAGTGACGTCAGGAATGCCACACCATATGCTAGAGGCTACGGATTAGTAGCTATGTTATAGTATAGATCAAAGGGATACTATAACCTCTATTATCAGAGTAATTCGCTATTGGAAAATAATAAAAATAACGGAATAAGAATAACTATAACCAAAATAATTAAAGTATCAAAAGAATACCCCAACAAGAAATATAATATCCATGACAAAATTAAAAAATAATTCATCTAATGTGTGTGTATAATTTCTAAAAAAGAACTCAAAATATACACATTGAAAATTCCCACACAATCGACCATACGATGTGTTTGGTTCCCTCATACACAATTCAATCCATATCAACCGTCTAATATATATCCATTTCTGATATGCCATCCTCCAAACATGTAGTCTATTCAGGTACCAACCAGCAATCCTGGGTATGGTATTATTAAAACATAGTATGACACTACAAACGATGTCTAAAACAATATCCAATCAGTAACAATGCATTTAATTTTATAATGAAATAAGTACAATGCATAAGTGAATAATTATCACATTATCAAATAATTTTTTTTAACCAAATAAAAACCATGGATCCAAAGAAAAAATGAAACACAATTCTCCCATTGGCTCATAGCTGGAAAAAAACATGTCACATTTACAATTAAAAAATCATTATACCATGTGGGATTAAATTATCAATTTCGATTCAATTCATAAATTCTAATAATTAGAAGGGTAGCCCAATATGAAAATTTTGGGCATATATCATCTTGTCTAGCACCCTATGATTATTTGGAGAATCCTTACCTATATCACACCTTAGATGAATTTTGTGAAATTGTCCATGTCTCATAAAATTATATTTTCATTCATTATATGCATCATATAATGACATTCCATGGACCCATTTGGTATTTAGAGATTTTGTCTTCGTCCCACATCACATTTATCAATAAAATTCACTTTGTAGTTTTTATCTTTTGTATCTATCCCAAAATCAGATAGCATTCAATCACATATATCATATATATCACTATATCTCAGATTTTTCAAAATCAATTTTCTCATGATTAATGAACATCAATCCTCTAATCATATTTCAAGATCTCAATTTTGAAATAAATATTTCACTAATTAATAATTATAATTTTATTAATGTCCCCTTTCATAATACCTCCCATTAGTTAATACTATAATTAATTAATCGCATTCATTCCATAATAAATTCTACAATTAATTAATAAAATGAATTTAAATAATTAATTCAAAATTATTTATTCAAAAAAATATTAATATTCCAATTACAAATTCAATATTTTATTATTCCCAAATCCATAAATTTAAATAATACGACAATAAATTCACTAATTAATTATTTCATATTCACAATCCCATAATTATTTAATATTAAATATTAATTAATTCAATTAGTAAGTCCAAATTCCAAATGAACATTAGATATTATGTAATTACATATACATAATAAAATAAATAACTATGTGATTTGAATTATAAAACACCTACCTCCAGAATAATGATGAACTATGGCCAAAATATATCCCCAATTTTGATGGATAGGTCAAACATATAATGAAGAATGTGGTCTTGATTCAATTCCAATATCCAAAAATTTAAAAAATCAAGGTCTAAAAAACCTATACCATGATCATGGTCGGGAATTGGATAATCAATCCTCTATTATATATTATTTAAAGTGGAAGTAAAAGAGATCAAAATTAGAAGAAAGCACATATTTAGGGAGGATTAAATCTTCAATCATCCCATCGATCGGGAAAGAACAATGTTCTATAGGGATTGGGATCCATTTGGGAGCCTAAAAAACAAGATAAAAAGGCTTTCCCTGTATTAATGTTTATTTGGGAGATTATAGGGGGTTAAAGTAATTTTATATCTAATGTCAAGGTGAATAAAGAACATTTAGATTGTTTACTATGTAGGGGATCACAATTTTCAAAACTATGCACCTTAACCATGCACCTCTTCATTAGGGGGGGGGCAGTTCCCCTAATTAGGTCACATGACTTGAAAAATTGTGCACCAACTATTCAATCCCCATCCAAATGGGTTTTCTCCATTTTAGAAGATAGGTCACATGGTTTGGGAAAATCATGCTCCTACGGTTCACTTTCCCACTTCATTCCAAAATATACAATATTAACTATAAAAATTCGTAGATTAAAAAAATTACTCTAAACAAAGAAAACATTAACTAAAAACAAGCTCGATATATCTCTATAAATGGTTAATATCTTACACAGAGGTATTGGTATGAAGGATATAACACATTTAAGAATTATAAATAAGGTAATGGAAATAGTAATCTGACATATGGAAATCTAATCTGACCATTGGAACAATAATCCAACCATTATGAATAGTAATATAATCATTAAAATTACTTATTCACATATCAATTTTCAAAATAATATTTAGTTATATTATAAAATTATATATTTATAAATATATATAATAATACAATTAATATAATGTCATATAAACAAACAATTGTTCTTATTTTAGTAAAAAGTCTACCTATTATTTTAATTTTTTATTGATAATATAATTTTATAAATTAATTTTCTTTCGAATATTTCTGGAAATTAATATTATGATTTATTATAATAAAAAAATTAATGATATGTTTTGATTTTTTTTAAAAGGTCAAAAAATTGATTATAATATTCAAATTCTTATTTTTTAAATAATTAATGCATTTTGTTAAAAAACATTATCATAAATAGAGAATTCTTTTCATCAAATTGATCTGTTCTTCATATATTAAATATAGACCCAATCAACAGGGTGATTGTTTGTGAATATTTTATATGTGTTTTTTTTTTGAATAGTGAAATATGTAAAAAAATATAATTTCAAATCTCATAAGATAAATACATGATTTTTTGAGTCATGAATGATGTAAAAACACATTATTTAGATCAAACATGCAATATTGACTATATATTAACAATATTCATAACTATTGGTTGTATCAATCCAAAATAACTATCTATTTTATATAATATAAAAAAACACTACACACCTCCCCTTATAGATACCATATCTCACCACCACTTCTCCTCACAGAAACAAATCAATAGATATTTTCAAATTTTATTCTTATTATTATCCCAATAAAATACCATATTCCCTATATCTTTGTGTTTTAGTCGTATAAACATTATGTATAGACTTAATCGGTACCCTAATGAAAGAAACAAAGGTATCATTAAACAATAATCTAAATTTTCTTTAATATATATCATTTTATACCAGAATTATACCTTTAAAATAAACATATAAATCGAAAAATAATCATAAAATATATAATAATATATTAATATTGTGGTTGTATATCCCTATTATTCACTTTATTTTTTTTCAAATAGAAACTGTTAATCAAAATATGTTTAGTCCACTTCATAATTATATTACATCATATTTTTTGTTTTTTGATTATCTAAATGTCAATTATGTAAATAAAACTAATCTAGTTATTGACGGATAGTAAGACAACTGAAAATAATATGTCATAAAACGATAACATTTTTTCATGAATGGATCACACTTATAAAATAATCCAAATTCATATATAGGAAAATTTAATTTACTATAAGGTCCAGTATATTATTTCTTTTCACTTATATTATATCATTAGTTTTTTACCTCAACATTAACAATTATCAACAAGTTATCTGACATTGGATCAACGAAAAGAATGCAATTGGAATTGTAAAATAATCAGTATGCCACCATAAATTTTTTATAAATAGAAATAAAAAATCTATAATAAAACAAATATATTTAACGAGTTATTAATTATATAATTAAGAAAATAAATATCATTATTCATGAAAATATGGGAATATGGAGAACAAATTTTTTAAATACCTTTTCAGATCTCTTTAAAATACACATTTTCCTTAAGTTATGAAATTTATCTCTATAACTAACTTTTCATACTTATTTGAAGTAATTTAATGCATATATAATTTTGATATATGTATCTTATATATATACCTATCTTACTCACACTTCATCTGATAGGGTAAATCATTTTTTATGAACGTTTCTAAAAATTATTTCATCAAAATCATACATTATTATGTAGACCATTTCTATACCTTAATGCATTAATGTAAATTATATTTAAAATATTAACTCTTAATAATAATATAATTTAATTAAATAATATATTATTTAAATATATTTTGTTTAATATCTAGTTTTCAATGGAAATTCTATACATCCTCTTTCATCAATTTCATTAATGAAGTCTTTTATACACTATTCGATATTCTTATTTCAATCCTAAATTAATTACACAATATCATGTTGTTTTTTATCAAATGAATAGTAAATTCTTATAAATATGGTTATGTACAAATATATGTTCATAGAAAATAATTACTTCCTTATTCTATTTGGAATATAAGTACAATATCGACTACTTTTGATATAAGAAACTATTATGAAACAAATTTATATCAATGTGTAATTTGTATGGTTATTCTATATAAATTATTTCTTTTTGATCGGTACAAAATAATTTAATAATTGTGGTGAGTTCAATTATATATTGATGAATTTTATAGGGAAATTTTTTTCTTTGATAATATTTTAGTTTTGGTATTAGGGAATAAACATACTCCTTAAGGATATTTTGTCAACCATGTTATGTTGTCCTGTAATTTTTCATAGAATTATAATTAGTACATGATATATATTATATCAACATTCCAATGATTAAACGATATTATGATACACATTACATACTTTATTCACCAATGTGAATATCCTAATGTCATAAATTTTAATATATTTTTTATGTTATTTGACTCAAATGTTATGTCTTATTAATAGGTTTGTTCACTTCCATGGCTATGTAGCTCGCTGCTTTATCTTTTCATATTTACTAGTTATCCTATTTTATTTTAGAAGCATATGTTTAGTATATCATAAATTCATTAAAATAGATTCACTTTTATTATTTTAACATAGATTTATTACGATCATAATATTCCCTAGGAACTAGGACATATGATCTTTGGGTGCTGTTTATTATATGTATATCATTAAAATCATGCAATAATTTTGTTAAATGGTTTTGTGGATATCATCTTCATTAAATAGATGTATAATTATTTATGTAAATTAATAATATAATACATTAATTATAACAATGTGAATAATTCTATTTATAGGTATATGTTGTAAAATGAAGGGGATGTGTATAGTGATTCGTTTTAAAAATATTACATCCATGTTAGGATACAACAGTTATATATATCTCTTGAAATTTTTTAACTAGAGAGAATAACCCCAAAATTGGTTTACTAGGTATTATATCAATATTAACCTATTTCATAAATAATATTCCTTTACTAAAAATAGGTCTAAAAATTCTCTAGGAATTAATTTTTAAAATCCAAAAATACATTATGAATTATTAAAATGGAATTGAATAATGTTTTTTAAAAAATATAATAGAAAATTTTTCTGGATAACAATGATTAAAAACTAGTAACCCCTAAAATATGAATTAGGTTATATTTTAATATTATTCTTTCAAGTTTAATAAAAACACTTTTATAAATTTTATATTTTTTTATTATCTTCACTTTTTATTGTAGTTAATTATGGGAAATATGAGTAACTATGCCAAAACCCACATGATTGGAAGTGGGAACATTAACACAATCATACACCCAAACAAATGGTGGTGGTAAATATTAATATCCAGGTATTACTATCATATATGACACATACAATGAGTAATATCCTTATTTATTATATAACGATCTCCTTTACCTAAAAAAAACAATACAATACTTTTTATGAAAAATTCCTCAATAATAACTGGATAATTGGATTCCTATATCATAAAACAATGATTTAACTACTTTTAGAGGATATTAATTTTCATAAAATTATTAAATAATGATAATAACATAATGGATGTCTATTTTCTTTTAGGGGAATCTGATCATTGGTTGACACTGGTCTTTATCATGAAGTCCAAATGTGGAAATTCATTCAACGGAATGAGACAGATTCTAGATAATATTTTTCCATAATTATCTCCCTAAAAGCATTATATAAAAATGGAAAGGTGTTTCCTAATAATAGAAAAATTTTATTATGAGTATCTTATTGTTTATGAGGAAAACATAAAAATCCATGCATGATGTGCCCCAATCTATGCTATCAACATTGATTTCAAAGTATTATTTTTCATTATTCTATTACAGATGAATATAAAAAAAGTATTTTCAGTTTGAGTGTACTATATAAATGAATTTTTTTGTATTGTTCTCCCAAGATCAATTTTGATATTGTGTACTTCATGTGGTCTCATCATCATGTAGTTAAAAAGATTAACATTTATTATTGTTCCTTAGGATCGATGGATAAATATCATGGAGGAATTTAAACTAAAAACCCCACATGTCATATGTGTTTTATGAAGAATAAAATAAAATACTAATGACAACATGGAGATGGTCCATATTTTAAATAAATAGAATTCAACAAAAACAATTCTATATACATGTGAAGATACACGCTAATAATATCTGTAATTTTTTTGATCAATACTCACCCTTGGAAATATTATTCCTAATACAATGAATATGGGAATTATGAAACCCAATTACATAAACAATGGGTTTTTAGAGAAAATGAATTTAAATACTATCACATTCATATACTAAAATTATGGTAATATGCTTCCACTATAACTGGGGAGAATCATGAAAACGATGTAGTGACACCAACACTTGTTATTCATTCAATTATATCAAAGATAAATTTTTTATATCATTATTCATATCATTCATGATTAGAAAAATTATTCAAAACCCACCTCAAAACCTTTGGTTTGAGCAATTTGTGAGAATATAAATTTTTTAAAATATTGCATCCAATGATTATATTTCGGAAGAAGATAATGGTTCAGAACTGTACCTACAAAAAATAAAGTCCAATATCATTTATTTGAGTTTGATGATATATTTTTCATAGATATTTTGACCATATAAATTTTTTTAACTATCTAGAGAGGTAGATCATTCATAACTTCCATAGTTATCCTCTAGTTATAGATAACTGTGAGGATGATGAATATTATTTTGAATAGTATTCTCAGAAATAAAATTATTACAATATGAGAAGGAATATATAGACCAAATAATTGAATCAAAGAAGATATTCATAAACAATGAAATACCCATAATGAGGGATTATAATATTATATCCCTAAATAATTTCCCCACCTTTATTGATATTAATAGAATGAGCCCTCAATATAACATAAACATGGACATCATTTATTATACAAAACCCCATATAGAATATTTTTCATTGAGTTAGGAGAACTGAAGAAGCAGTTACATGGGAATTATAAAAATTGTTTCTTTATGAAAGTGTTCATTAATGTGCGTGTAATATTTTCATTTTTAAGAATAATTATTGGTAAATGAACTGCTACCATTATTATTTTGAACACAAAAAAATAATGATAAATATTATCCCCTACAGTGGATAGATGAATACTTTGATAAAATACTAGTGGAATAAAATTTCTCTACGTTTGACATTTAGTTGGGATATATCAATATTAAAGGTGATGTAGGATTAAATACATAAGACTGCATTTTTTGAAATGTGAGGATAGTATAAGTTCATTGATATTCTCATCGTACTCACTAATGGTCCTTTAAACATTATGTACATAGGAAATATGTTATTTTTTGTTTAGTTTTCAAAATTTGTGATATTATTTATAGATTATATAATTATTCAAAATAAAAAATAAAAATAGAATAAAGTTAATTTTAATACATTTTAGATGAATTTTCAAAATGATATGTCACATGAAATGTATAGTACATGTGGGTTCTAGATGGAGGATGTATACTGAAAAAATGCTATCATGTGAAGAGTGATATATATTGAAACATTAATGATAAATGTAGTTATGTATTGGCCCAGACTATTATCTATAACAATGATTTTTATTTCTATTATAGTATATGGTTATTAAAGTTGAATTTAGAAATACTTATTGAGTTTGAGAAACATTCTAACCAGGTTGAATCAGATGGGTGAAAATTTTTCATAGACCATTGAATGTTTTTTTTCATTTATAGAATTGAAAATGTTACATATCAATACATTAGTAATAAAAATAATCACATGTGTGGATCTTTTATGTGGTAAAAATTAATTAATAAATAATGGTAAGGTGATTTATACTCATATTAATTGAAAATTTGATATATTACTCCTAAATTTGGTTTAGAGTTCATGAGAATTAATATCTAACAAATGATATAAGGGTTTTCCTAGAGTTTATCGAAATGAAAATATATGTCTGTTATACCTATGGGGATACAATTTAAATATATTTATCATAGGATCATCAAATATTCATTTTTACAAAATGAGATTAATATGATCTAGAAATATCTGTTATATCCAATCACAAATTATGGAAACTCAATTTAATACAATCCTTAGAATGTAAATAAATTATCATATTATATATAAAGAAAGGATCCTATAACCTTTTAAATGTCACTAATAAATAATGATACAATCTTAATAGGGATGAAAATGAAGGACATGGGTATTATAAATTAAGGAAAACCATTATTCCTTTATTTACTAATTATGTAATATTACATGATGGAAAATAGAATTGATGCTCAAAGATGTGATTCAAAAATATAGGTGATGGTGAATGAATTAAAATTTTTGAAATCCCCATAGTTTATAATTATTGTATTGATAATAGTTCTATCACAACTAAGAGTACCAGTTATGAGATAATGGAGTTGTTCAACAATTCAGATAGCATGAAATTCTCTACTACTTAGGGAGCACAAATATATATTGTGGTCTCTGAAAAAACTATTGGTAGAACAATATGACGAAGGAAATAATATGATATATGTTAGTATTCTTGGTTTGGAATCTAGTTAATGAAGAAGGAAAATAATCATATCTAATGATGTCACCATTACCCACACATATAAGGAAATGGGAAAACATCACATTGGAATTTTTGACATGTTTTATAAAGGTACTTAGTGGAAATAATTCAATATTGTATATGGTGGATAATCATTTAATAAATGATAATTTTATTGTTATTACAGATGAATTTTAACTCAAAAATATAATATGATATACATTAAAAATTTAATGAGGCAAAATGGAAGGCAAACATCAATTTTGTCGTACTGATATCTGAGATTTCTATATAAGTTCTGAAAAATTAACCAAAATTCCATCAATACAAAATTAAATAATAGTATGGATTATCACTACCAAACTAATGATAAATATGTGTGGACTATAGATACATGAGAATTCATGTTGAGAGAGTTGCCGATGGCCATTAAAAGAGGAAAAGATCAAACAAATCATTTGTTCAAGATAAATAATGAAACTGGTTTCCAATAAATATTCCAGATGGATATATATTAATATATTTTTAGTGAAGTTGGAAGAACATGTTGAATTTTGGAGAATGTTTGTGAATTCAGGTTGATGCTTCCTAAAATGATCTCAAAATTGGTATAAAAGTTCATCTCATTTAGTAGTATAACTCACTAGTATAAAATGAAATTATCATATCGCATTAATAATGTCATTTATTTATAAAGGAAAAGAAAAATCTATGTTAAAAATATTATCACATCGGTAATTATATAACTGATGTGAAGTTTTAATGATTTCCCTTGTATTCCTAAATTACCAGTAAATTGATATGGAGTAATAGTTTTTTCACATCTGTAACAAGATAACCATGATGAAAAATTTATTTATGACATCATTTATTTGAAACAAGAATGAAAAAAATTGATTTCAAATCAATTATTAAAAAAATTAATTTTTATACCATTTAAAACATAATTAATAGATGGGTAAAATCATTTAGAGTTTTTTCATTCCAGAAAAATAAAAATATTTTTTTTTGGATTTTCCCTCCAGATTTTGATTAGAGAAGTACCCATCCTAACAACTTTCTATTTTATAGATAAATATTATTCTTATATTTTATATCCAATTTTTTTTATTTACCTTTCCCCCAGTAATAGTAAAAGTATGCTCCTTAATATTTAACATATATTTGAATTATTTATTTAATCTAATATGCGTTGTACAAATATTTATTTTTTCATTAAATTTTTTAATATGACATGTAATGGCTCAGACCACTCTGGTCCATTCCTTTGTGAAAATGTGGTGATAGAGGTGTTCTGGGATGTCTAGTCCACATGAGGGTGTGTTTGGGTGGACTTTTAAGGAAATTTAATGGGTTATTTCCTTCGCACGGGAGGCGCACAGTTTGCCTAAACTGTGCGGCCAAACCGTGCAAGGCTGGTCTTGGAGGCAGTGGCTAACGCATGTTTAGCACACGATTTATCTAACCATGCAGACTAATAGTTCGAGGAGTGGTTGTCCAGACAGAAGCTAATGCATGGTTAGTGCACGGTTTGCTAAACCATGTGGACTAAATGTGCGTGCATTTAATGTTAGATCCTAAAATTGTGGATCTAACTCATTTTTCCTTTATTCACCTCGTTTAAGACCCTATGTGACCATAAATCGGGATTACTCTCCCTTGAGGGTACAAAAACCTCTCCCAAGAGTTTTGGAGGTGTTCCGGAGGCTTCTCTTCGCGAATCGAAGCTGGTTTCTCAAGGTATGTGATCCTTTTTGTTTGGTTTCATAGATATACCTAGTTCTACTCCTCCTTTTCTCTTGGGATCTTAGATCTACACCTGTTATGGGTATATCTAAGTGAGTGGATGTTGTTTGTGATGAGTTTTGGTCTTGGTAGTGTTAGGAGAAGTTATCTAGGGAGGATCCTTGGAGAATCAGCCCGGTCTTCTTTGGCGTTCTTTGACCGTTGGGGTTCCGTCAAAACCATTGAGGTAGGGGATTCGTGGATTCTCTAATTATATATGTGCAATCATAGAGTTAGCATGATTTATCCCTTTGGATCACAATGAACTTTACCTATTTAAATACATGAACCGGATTAAAACAATTGGTCTGATCTCATGTTGTTGCTTTGAGCCATGATAACGATTCGCCTCTTGTTTTTCTAGATAGTGTGATATCAATGTATTTCCTGTTAGCATGTTTCTCTTGATGAAATTTGTAAAGAACATAAAGCCGAGATTAATTGATAATTAATTGGATAAAGATAAAGAGGCATCTAAATGAATCTAGTTGTTGTAGTTATGGATGTTGTTGCAACTTGATGTTAAACAATGGATGCGAATGTGCGTGTTTAATTCAGTTGGTTGGTAAACCTGAAATTTGTTGGTCCTTTTTGTTTGAAGGTTGGATGCATTGTTAAAGGCTCAAGAGCCCAAATTGATGTGATGTTTTTTTCCCTGCTGCTTGTGTGGTGATGTGACCCTGGGAGGGTGTTGTGATATGTGGAGGCAGGGGGGCCTTGTGGTTATGGCCACGGATGGAGCCTAGAGTGGAAAGATGCATAGGTTTATTCATATTGGTGTCGGGGAGGACAATAGGGATGATGGTATGGGATAGATGTGGTTGTTGGATGCTTTTGGATTCTTTGGTTGTTTATCTGCTTTACTTTTCCCCACTGCTCAAGGCAGTTGGTCTTGCTTACCCTTCTTCCAAATTAGGCGAAGACATGCGGGGTATGCCACCTGCTTTCCGTGTTTAGCCTCTCAAGGGAGAATGGGTCTAGGCTCATGCTATATGTGTAAAATACTTGACAGGTAGTACATCTACTCACCGTGTTTATCCCCCTTGTGTTTAGTAGCATAGGATGCTTTTCTAGAATTCCTGGTAATATGGGAATGTAATTCTGTAATGAATGTCTGAATAATTGATGTTAACCCATGGGGATAGAGATGATGTAACATAGTGATGTGATTGTAACATTGAAGGGAAAATAGACTTGATTGTGAAGGTAGTGAATTTAATGTGGTTTTTCTCATGGTTAATTATTATTAGAAGAATTAATTAATGTATAGTGGAATTGATAAAAAAAAGGAATGAAGTAGTCTAATAAATCCCTTTAAATGGTTGTGTGCTTAAAGGATACCTAGTCTTTGAAGTGGAAACACGGAGCCTGAGAGATGTTAGCTGTAGTTGTGTCTATGACTAGGTTATTCCAATAGTGATGTTGTGAGTTATAATATATTCTGTAATTTTTGTGTTTCTATACGATACTATGCCCTACCAGTAAGGGAAACTGGAACCCTAGGGATTCTCAGCCTGGGGGGGGGTGTTTTCCCCAACATTCTGATGGAAGGTTGAATGGATGAATACCCCCTTTGACCATGCTCTCTTATCTTGTTAGATACTAGTTCCATTAGACACAACGGTTAGTTTTCCCCATATATGTGTGTAGAAGGATGTAATGACTTGTGGTTATTCATAAACATATATTCTGAATATAGTATCCTATGGAAAAACATATGTGTAACGTGTATAGGCTGTGATGTCTTGAGGATCCATACTCGGCGTATGGGCTGTAATGGCTTGAGGTATAATACTCGATGTATGATACATGTTATTTGGGCCATAGTGGCTCCTGAAAACAACCTGGTTACTTTTGGTTGTTAGGATGGTGTGGTGCTTGACCCATGTGTCTGCGGGAAAGCCTTTGTGGTGAACGTGGTGCAGATTGTGGAGCTTAGCCCAGGTGTATACGGGCAAGCCTTTGGAGAAAGATGCACATGATGTTTGTCATTGGGGAAAATCAGAAAACCGATGGGGAAGTAGTAGTATGGTACCTTTGATATCCTTTTCTATATGATATATTCTAGTATCCGTTACTTGGTGAGAGTGGCCATGGTGAGGTTGGGAACATAGTATACCTGCTTAGGGGATGAGTTAGTTTCACTATTATTCACTGTGCTTTTGCATGCTTTCCTTACCTTTAAACTAGATGCATTAGGGAGGATCCTACTGAGTATACGGTTATACTCACCCTATGTTTATATAAACTGTTTTTCAGGACACTTGGAGCAGGTTGGAGACCAGGATGGTTACTACTAGCTTGTGGTTGCAGGAGCTGTTCGGGCTTGTGTTCGCTACTGTTTTTCCTTTCATTTGGGTAATTGTAGTTTTCGCCATTATGTTTTAGTATTTTGCACGGAATTTCATATATGTACTTGGGTTTCTTTTATATTTTTGTTCTAATTTGGATTCGGTTGGTGTCTATCTTATATCTCTCTTCCTCAGGAGTTCTCTTATAGGATAATGCCTCCCATTTGTTTGTTTATTATACCCTTGGTGCTAGTCGCCATCCTGGGGCCTACTGGATGTGGGACTCGGGGATCATTATCTCCCTTTTCACATTGCCGGCCTAGGAGGGGTACACATTGTGGGGGGGGGGGGGGTCATGACAGAGTGGTATCATAGGTCTGGTTGAGGAAAAGGATGGAGTTTGGAGTTAGACACATGTGAGGTTGCATGGTTTGGTAGGGCAACAGTGCCATTCATGTTTATCAAGTGCGGTAAACACTGGAAACCAGCTGAGACATAGGTGTTTAGGGCCCTTTATGATCTGATGTATTGACCTTTAAGTTTACAATGGCTACTAAACATGGTGATACTAGTTGTGGGTAGAGACCTAGGAAAAGATCATGCATCATTCTACTTTATGCATGTGTGTGAATGGGTAGACCTTGGGATAGGTTAACCTAAAATGAATAAAAGAAAATAATTAATTAATTAACGTTGAGTCTTCCATATTCCAGGATTAGGAGCTCTAAGTGTTTGTTATTTTGTAGGTATGGATCCAGGTCGACGTCCTCCTCAGGTTTGCGTAGAAGATGTCTAGCAGGTTGTTCCAGCAGGTCACCGCAAGGTAGAGGTTAATGAATATGATACTTGGAGGAAGACACTCTGAGGGTTTCAGTGCCAGAGTCTACAGAAGTATGAGGGCTCCGTTTCAGATGCATTCACAGAAGACTGGTTGGAGGAGGTCGAGATAGGCTTCAGTTCGATCTGTGCTCAGAAGGAGCACTTGGTGTCCTTAGCATTGACGATGATGCGTGGAGAAGCAAGGAAGTGGTGGTTCTTGTTCCTCGGGGATCGTGAGGTGTAAGCGATCTCATGGGAGGAGCCCCAAGAAAAGTTTAGATCTGAGTTCATTTCTTTGACTGCAATAGCGTCCAGTCACCAGGAGCTTCTTACCCTTCGACAGAGGAGCTCTAGTGTTCGAGAGTTTGGGATCCGTTTCAGGAATCTTTTACAGTATGCTTCGGACCTGTTACCAGATGAGGAGGCCAGGGCGAGGTATTTCGAGGAGGCTTTGAATCCAGTGATCCAGCTTCAGGTCACCCCATTTATGTGAAACACATATATTGAGGTGATGGCAAGGGAATAGGTTGTTGAGAGGACTTTTTCCATGACCGGATCATCACGAGAAGGGGATCTTCATGATCCCTCCTGAAGCAAGGCTGTAGTCCGGGGTTCCCGTTTTCCTGGGCAGAAGATTTTCCGTTCAGGCGGGTGGAGGTCCCAGCCCATCACATCTCGTTTCTCCGGAGGCAGCAACTCTTAGGCCTATGACAAGGGATCGTGTGCTTGTTTTTCTTGTGGTGTTCATGTCCATCTGTAGTGGGAGTGCCCGACCATCCAGAGCGGTCATCATGCACCGGGCACTACACTCCAGGTTCCTCATTTGAGGTAGTTCCAGCCGAGGCATCAGCAGCCATTTACACCAGATTTAGATCACTAGAGTGGAGATAGGGTAGGAATAGTCCATCCCCATGATTCACCCTATCCTCAAAGAGCAGAGTTCGGCCATGGTGGTGGTCGTCCTCAAGGTCATAGAGGTCGTGGAGGAGGCCGTGGTCAGCTTCATGCTCTAGCGTTTCCAGCTCCAGGTGATCCATATGTCATTTGAGGTACCCATTGAATGTTTTATACCTTGGGGTATGACTTGATTGATTTAGGAGCGACACACTCCTTCATATCACCTACCATTGTCCATGCTTTGGGACATGAGGTAGAGAGGCTTCCAGTGACCTTGGCGTTGACTACGCTAGTTGGTGGTCGAGCTAACTTGTTTGACGTTTGTAGAGACTGTGAGATAGTGTTGGGGCAACACCGCTCTTGGGGATATTTCCTATGATTACGAATACAACCATATGATGTCATCCTCGACATGTATTGGCTGTATTCAGTGTAGGATATCATGGATTTATACAGGGTGAAGGTCGTTTTTGTTGATTTGAATGGAGAGAAAGTGGTGTTTTTTGGTGAGAGAGATCCTCAGATGGGTCATAGGCGTGGTTCATCCTTATTGTCCATGGTTTCTAGGATGATGTTGAGTTCTTTAGAGGTTCAACAGTTGGTGTTTCCTATGGTAGTAGAGGAGTACCCTGATGTCTTCCCAAAAAAGGTTGTAGCATTACCCCCTCCATGAGAGATCAAGTTTAGGATCCAGATGAAGCCAGGAGCGTCTCCTATATCTAAGTATCCATATTGGATGTCCCCTTCTGAGTTATGAGAGATGCATATACAGATTGATGGTCTGGTGTAGTGCGGTTTTGTTCGACCATGTGTGTCCCCATGGGGTTCACCAGTTCTGTTCGTGAAGAAGGCCGCTGATAGCTTGCAGTTGTCTGTTGATTATCATCGCTTAAACAATGTGACAAAAACGAATAGTTATCCTCTTCCACAGATTGATTATTTATTCAGTCAACTGAATGGTGCAATTTGGTTCTCAAAAATCGACTGACGGTCAAGATATCATCAGATCCGTGTGAAGGATGAGAATATCCTGAAGATTTCTTTTTGTTGCCATCATGGGAATAATGAGTTCGTTGTAATGTTGTTTGGTGTGACGAATGCTCTAGCTGTGTTCATGGGTTTGATGAATGCTGTGTTCTGTGAGTTCCTGGACATGTTCATGGTGGTTTTCATCAATGAAATCCTTATGTACTCCACATCTGAAGAGGGGAATGCAGAGCATCTACGAGCCGTTTTTGGAGTTCTTCATCAACATCATCTATTCGAGAAGTTGTCAAACTATGAGTTTTGGGCTCGAGAAGTCCGTTTCTCGGGGCATGTTGTGTCCCAATAGGGAGAACCTGTGGATCCTTCGAAGATATAAGCAGTTGTGTCTTGGGAATCCCCCAAGACAGATTCAGATTTGCGAAGTATCATTGGTCTCGTAGGCTACTAAAGGAGGTTCGTGGCGAATTTTACGTGGGTTACGACTCCTCTGACATCTTTGAAAAAGAGGGATCATCCATTCATATGGACTGATCAGTGTCAGGAATCTTTCAAGTATCTAAAGGAGAGGTTAGTAAGTGCTCCAATCTTTTGTCTTCCAGTTGAAAGAGAAAAGTTTGATGTTTTCTATGATGCTTCACGTCTAGGGTTAGGCTGTGTTCTCATGCAGCAGAGGTCAACTGTTTCTTATGGGTCACTGTAGTTACATCCCCATGATCGTAACTATGCCACCCATGATCTTGAGTTGGAATCTGTGGTGTTTTTTATGATGTTGTGGAGACATTACCTCATTGGTGAACGCTTTTTGGTTTTCACCGATCATAAGAGTTTGAGGTATGTTTTCTCCCAACGTTACTTGAACTTACGACAGCGTCAGCGGATGGAGTTATTACAGGAATACGACTTCGAAATATCATATACACCTGGAAAAGGGAATATTGTGGCTGTTGTTCTTAGATGAAAGTGAAGTAGTGATGATGTGCGTGAATCCAGGGATTCTTGGAGAGTAATGGAAGAACTGTCATCATTACATCTTGATATGGGAGAAGTCGGAGGTAGATGTTGTCTCTTTCAAATGAAGGTGCAATCATCCCTAATGCAGAAAGTAGAAGAGTCACAGTTGGGGGATTATGAGGTGGAGGTCTGGAGAGACCGATTTTTTTGTGGTGAGGACCCTGATGGTTGGTCTGAGGATGAACAACACAGATTATTGTATCATGGAAGTTTTTTTTGTTCCCATGTTGATGCACGAGACGATCATCAAAGAGTTCCATGTTTCTCCTTTAGCGGTGCATCATGGAGTGACCAATATGTACCGATCCTTAAGGAGTCAGTTTTGGTGGCCTGGGCTGAAGTGTGCAGTTGCAGAGTTTGTGTCTCGATGTTTAGTCTTCCAGAAGTTGAATAACAAACACCATGTTCCTGGTGGTCTTCTCCAGCCATTTGAGAATCCTAAGTGGAAGTGGGAGGACATCTCAATGGACATTGTTACTAGTCTACCTCGAGATTTGGGAGGTTATGATGCTATTTGGAAGGTAGTGGATCGTTTAACGAAATTATCCCACTCTATTGCAATGAAGGAGTCATGATCAGTAAAATTTTTGTCGAGGCCATATCTAGAGGAGGTGGTGAGACTTCATGGAGTCCCAGGGACAGTCATTTCTGATCGAGATCCTCGTTTTACCTCTAGGGTGTGGAGGGGTCTCTAACATGCTTTCGGTTCTCAGTTCTTTCTTAGAACTGCTTTTCATCCTCAAACGGATGGTCAGATTGAACAAAGCATCCAGACTCTTGAATACATGTTACGCTCTTGTGTTCTTGATTTGGAGGTTCATGGATGAGGCACATACCCTTGTTGGAGTTTTCCTACAATAATAGTTTCCACTCCACCATCGGTATGGAGTCGTTTGAAGCCTTGTTTGTCCGGTCTTTCTATTCTCCATCGTGCTAGGCTAGGTTCGAAGAGTTAGAAATTCTTAGACCAGAACTAGTGTAGAATACAATAGAGATGGTTTAGGTGATTCGTAAGAGGATGAAGGCAGTGCAAGATCGTCAGAAATCATATGTTGATCAAAGTAGGAGACCCTTGGAGTTTAATTTTGGGGATCATGTGTTTCTTAAGGTGACTCCCCTTGATGGGTATCGAAGGTTTGGTCATGTGATTAATCTTTCTCCTTGATTTTTTGGGCCTTTAGTGGTGTTAGCACGTGTTGGAGTTTTGGCGTATCGAGAATCACTTCCCCCTCAGATGAGTCGGATACATGATGTCTTCCATGTATCACAGCTACGTCATTATCATTATGATGAATTCCACATCATCTATTGGGGAGAGATCGATGATGATTATGACGCCACCTTTGTGGAGCGACCTATAGAGATCTAAGACCAGAAGGATAAGGTGTTGCGCGGACATTCCATCCCCTTAGTTCTTGTCTTGTGGCAACACGGTGGCATGGAGGAGAGTACATAGGAACGTGAGTCACAGATACATGCCCAGTACCCAGTGTTGTATGATGTTTAACTCTTTTCATGTATTGTTGTAGCAGATTCGGTTGTGAAACTTTCATGTTTATGAGATGGCTCACTTTTTTCATTGGTGTCTTGCTCTCTTTTAAGAGGTATCTTGATTGGTGGTTTGTTTAGACCCTATTTCGTTTTCTCTTTAGGTGGGTTTTAGAATCTTGAGGAAGATGATGTTTTTATAGGTATCTGATGTAATGTCCTGAACCTCTCTGGTCCATTCTTTTATTAAAATATTTTTATAGAGGTGTTACGCGAAGACTGGGCCACTTGATGGTGCGTTTGGGTGGACATTTAAGGAAATCTTAAGTGTTATGGCCTTCTCATGGGAGGTGAATAGTTTGGAAAAACCGTGCGGCCAAACCTTGCAAGGCTGGTCTTAGAGGCAGTGGCTAACACACGGTTAACACACAGTTTCTCTAACTGTGCGGACTAACAGTGCGAGGAGTGGTTGTCGAGGCAGAAGCTAACGCACGGTTAGCACAAGGTTTGTTAAACCGTGCAGAATAACCACGTGGGCACTTAAAGTTAGATTCTAAAATTGAGGATCAAACCTATTTTTCCTTTAATCACCTCTTATAATACCCTAAGTGGCCATAACTCGGAATTACTCTCCCTTTAGGGTTAGAAAACCTCTCCCAAGAATTTTGGAGGCGATCTAGAGGCTTCTCTTTGTGAATCGAAGCCGGTATCTCGAGGAATGAGATCCTTTTTGTTTGGATCCTTAGATCTTCCATGATCTAATCCTCCTCTTCTCCCAGGAACATAGATCTACGCCCTTTATTTGTAGATCTATGTGATTGGATGTCTTTTTTGATGATTTTTCGTCTTGGTTGTGTTAGGAGAAGATATCTAGGGAGGATCCTTGAAGAATCGGCCCGGTCTTCTTGGGCGTTATTCGACCGTTGTGGTTCCTTCAAAACTGTTGAGGTAGGGGATTCGTGGCATCTCTAGATTTTTATGTGCAATCGTAGATTTATCACGATTTATCCCATTGGATCACAATTATATTGACCTAATTAAATTTTTGAACTAGATTAAAATAATTGGTTTGATCGCATGTTGTTGCTTTGTGTCGTGATAAAGTTTTGCCTCTTGTTTTGCTTGATAGTGTGATATATATGCCTTGCTTGTTAGCCTATTGCTCTTGATGAAAATGGTAATGAACGTAAAGCTGGACTTAATTGATAATTAATTGGATAAAGATAAAGAGGAATGTAAATGAATCCAGTTTTTTTTGTAGTGAATGTTGTTCAAACTTGATTTTAAACAATGGATGTGAATGTGTGTGTTTAATAAAGTTGGTTGGTAAACCTGAAATCTCTTGGTGATAGTTGTTTAAAGGTCGGATGCCCTATTAAAGTGCCAAGATCCCAAATTGATGTGATGTTTTTTTCCAGCTTCTAGTGTGGTGGTGTGACCCTGGGAGGGTGTTGTGATATGTGGAGTTAGGTATCCCTTGTGGTTGTGGCAGCGGAAGGCACCTAGAGTGGAAAGATGCAACGGTTTATGCATATGGGTGTCGGGGAGGGCACCAGGGATGATGGAATGGGATGGATTTGGTTGTTGGATGCTTGTGGATTCTTTGGTTGTTTATCTGCATTATGTTTCCCCACTACTCAAGGTAGCTGGTCCTGCTTACCCTTCTTCCGAAGGAGGCAAAGACACATGGGGTATGCCACGTGCTTTCCATGTGTAGTATCTCAAAGGAGAATGGGTCTACACTATTTCTATAGGCGGCAAAGACTCTACAGGTAGTACATCTACTCATTGTGTTGATCCCCCTTGTGTTTAGTAGCCTAGGATGCTTTTCTAGAATTCCTGGTAATATGGGAAAGTAATTTTGTAATGAATATTTTAATAATTGATGTTAACCCATTTGGATGGAGATGTTGGAACATACTGATGTGATTGTTTCTTTGAAAGAACAACGGACTTCGGTGTGATTTTAATGAATTTAATTTGGTTTTTCACATGGTTAATTAATGTTAGAAAAATTAATTAACGTACAATGGAATTGATAAAAAAAGATAATGATGTAATCTAATAAATCCCTTTAAATGGTTGTGTGTTTATAGGATACATAGTCTTAGAAGTGGTAGCCTGGAGTCCGATAGACGTTAGCTACAGTTGTGTCTAAGGCTAGGTTATGAAAATAGTGTGGTTGCGAGTTGTAATATATTAAGCAATTTTTGTGTTTATATACGCTACTCCATCGTTCCAGTAAGGGGAACTGGCACCCTGGGGATTTTGAGCCCTGGGGAGGTGTTTTCCCCAACATTCCGATGGGAGGGTGAATGGCTGACTACCTCCTTTGACCCCGCTCTATTCTCTTGGTAGATACTTGTTTCATTCGACACGGTGGTTAGTTTTCCCAATATATGTGTGTAAAGTGATGTAATGGCTTGTGGTTATTCAAACACATATATTCTGGATATAGTATCCTACGGACTAGTATAGGTGTATCGTGTATAGGATGTGATGACTTGAGGATCATTACTCGGTGTATGGGTTGTATTGTCTTGAAGTATAATACCCGACATATGATACACATTGTGCAGGCTGTGGTGGATCTCGGAAACTACCTGGTTACTTTTGGTTGTGATGATGGTATGGTGCATTCCCCAGGTGTTTACGGGCAAGCCTTTGTGGTGAACCTGGTGCAGATTGTAGAGCTTAGCCCAGGTGTATACGGGAAAGCCTTTGGAGAGAGATGCACAAGACGTTTGTCATTGGGGGAAAGCAGCAAACCAGTGGGGAAGTAGTAGCGGGGTACCTTTGATATCTTTTTATATATAATATATTCTTGTATGTGTTACATGGTGAGAGTAGCCAGGGTAAGGTTGGGAACATAGTATACCTTCTTAGGTGACGAGTGAGTCTCACTGTTGTTCACTGTGCTTTAGCATGCTTTATTGACCTTTTCACGAGAGTCTTCGGGGAGGATCCTACTGAGTATATTGTTATACTCACCCTATGTTTATATTAACTATTTTTCAGGTCACTTAGAGCAGGTTGGAGACCATGGTGGTTACTAATAGCTTGTGGATGCAGGAGCTATTCGGGCTTGTTGTCGCTGCTGTTTTTTCCTTTATTTTGGGTATTTGTAGTCCTCCCCTTTCTATTGTAGTGCTTTTTTAAGAAATTTCATATATGTACTTGGGTTTCTTTTATATTTCAGTTTTGAGTTGGAGTTGGTTGGGGTCTATCTTATCTCTCTCTTCCACATGTGTTCTCTTAGAGGGTAATGCCTCCCATTTGTATGTTTATTATACACTCGGTGCTAGTTGCCAACCTAGGGCCTACTAGAAGCGGGACTCGGGGGTCATTATCTCCCTTTTCACATTGTCGGCACAGGAGGGGTACACTTTGTGGGGAGGGGGTCGTGAAATGTTATGATTCAATTTTTTTGGACTCATTTTTATTTTTGGTTTTTTAATGATTTTGACTCTTAATTATATATTCAAAGTGTAGTTTAATTTTAATATATATATATATATATATTAAAATATATTTGGTAAAATTATTTTATTAAGAAATTTTAATTTTCTATAATTACATATTTGATTTAAAAATACTGGGAAAATGGGATTTGTTTCAAATTTATGAGCAACAAACATTATGGATGAAATACAGACCTTCCCTAATATCATGTGTATATTTAGAAAACATAGGAATATATATATATATATAATATTAGAAAAAAATAATTATAGATCCAGAAATATGTTATATCAGTTCATATAATCTTATATCATGTGAGGTATGATTCCTGTCATGTGGCAATAAAAATTGTTATAATTTTCGTTCCATGTGACTCCCAACATTGAAATATCATGCATGCATCACTTAATTAATCAAATTACTAAAATAAAATGTCACGTAAAAATTAATTTTCAATAGGTAGATATACAAAATCATTAATAATATTCTTATAAGAATAATTATACATTAAAAATAACAATTTCTTATAATATACTTCAACAATGAGTTTATTTTTATTCATATAGAACATATAAAAAGAAATATCTAGGTAAATTATAATATATTTCGTATGAATCACTCCATGGTGGAACATTAATATCAAATTTCCATTCATTTATAAAAATTAACCTCGAGTAACCGATTATTTCATAATTAAACATTTATTATGGTATTAAACACCAACATTAACAAAATGAGGTTAGATTGTATATTTTTTCTTTAATTATATTTCAATATTTCTCCCTTTATTTTATGAAATATTTATATTCATGAGATTAAAAATATAATAATAAAATATAAGAGTGATATTTCTAGGAAATTAGATCATTCATTGTTAAAAATCATATCTAAAATATGTCATTATTCACTAACAGTTTCGATGGAAATCTCATTGCAGTAACAATAAATGTAAGTTATATTTTCATGGTGAGTTTCATAACTTCATACACTATCTTATTTTTATAGAAACTAAAAATTCATAGAATGATTTTATACATAATCTAAAATTATCAACAACATCATTATAGTTACTAATGATTTTATATTGTTGTTAACTTTTATTCATTCAATTCAATGAGTTATTCATTTGAGATTTCTAGATATTTATTCTCTATTCAAAGGATTTTATTTGTTATTTCCTTTTCAGTAGGACGCTATTTTACACTCTTATGCCTCGAGAGGAAACCTGGGTTCATTAGGATTGGTGCAGTTTTTAGAGATCACAAACGGTGTGTTCTTGGCTGTTTATATGGTTCATGTGGCTTTTGTCATTACCTTGAAGCATAGATGCATGGAGTCATGGAGGCTATTGAACAGGTTGATCAGAGGGGTTGGAATAAGTTATGGATTAAATTTGAATCCACATATGTGCTTATGGAACTTCGATCAGGTTCCCTTCATCTTTCTTGGATGTTGACCAATCAATAGACAAGGTGCATGGATCTACTCTTCTCAAAGTAGCATATCGTCACTCATTCTTATTGAGAGGCGAACACTTTGGTGGATAGGAATGTTGGTAAAGGAGTAAATTTTCCAGAATCGCAATGGGATGATCATATACTGGATGAATTAATTCCTATCCATAGGAAGAATCAATGTAAATCTTCTACTTTCAGACTGGTGTAATATATCTTTTTAATTAATAAAGGGATCCTGCTTTTCTGGGAAGGATCTCTATATTTTCTCACTCATTTGCATTAATTTTTTCCTTCATTTTCTGTTTGATTCAAAAATAATTCTAATTAACATTCAATTTAATCACTAATTTTATTAAAATATTTATCATTATATTAAATATCAATTAAAATAAAAGAATCATTTTACTAATAAAAAACCCATAATTTGTTATTCTTTATTATAATTTATATATTCAACTATCCCCCCTCTGATACACTTTTATTAGGAAAATATTATTTTTGGAAGATAATTGGTTTTCCGATTTTCTAATGATATTATTGACTTATAGATAGATTATTTGACATCAAATATGTGACGAATATTTGTAAGGTATCGATTCAATTTTTTGTATTTTATCGAATAAATGTTCCAAAAATTGGAATTTTTTCTAGCCACGCCTCAATAGTCTAAATATGATGAAATTGATAATTAGGGATATCTATGATCATTTAATTTTTAATGAGTTTAATCAAATATTTGGCCCTTGATTTTTTCATTGTGATGTAAGGGAGAAATCCAGATCTCTTGATTTTTGTCTTTGAAAGATGATATGTATGATGAATTTGAATAAATTACCCATGATATTAAATTAGAATAATTCAATAACAATTTAATTATTTGGTGACTATTTGGAGGTGTGGAAAAATCGTTGTATCTGGGTTGCATTTAAATAACATTTAATTGGCGATGTTAATATTTATTGACATGAAGGTGAAATAATTATTGAGTGAGAAGAGTATTATAGATATTATATAATTTTAAAATTAAATTATTCTGAAGTACAATTACCTTCTAGATTCACATTATAAATAAAAAGCATATTATATCAGTTGGGATTCGTGTACTAGAAATTATATTCATATCCAAACAGTTTTCTGATATATATTAAGTAATACAAAATCTTGTTCAGATATCCTAAATGAGGGACATCATGGTATATGATGAAAAAAATCAATGGATTATTTATCAATTATAGACACCACAACAAAATATCAATTCTATATTCCAATATTCAACATTTGAATCATTTATTACCACATTTAAATGATGAAAAATTATAATATATAAAGTAAGAACATGAATGCAATTACCCATAATCAGTGCCTTATTTTAATACATTAACATATAAACAAGGAATATGCATCATGATGGAAAATGATGATTTATTTATATGGAAACAAGGTAAATAGAGAAGTTTAACATTAAATCATGAAATGATAAATAACATAATTATTCTATTGGGAACATCCACTACTCTATAATTATCTCTACTAGTCAATCATTATATACATATTCATGTCCGAGGAAAAATGAAAACAAGAAGCGGTGATCTCAGATGCTCAGTAAGGTTAAACATTATAGCGGAAGATATAATAAACCATATGGTGAATAATTGAAAACAAATTCCTTACAAAAATTAATGCAAACATAATATATAAGGAATATGAGGTGTGTAAATATTTCCATAATTATACAAAATCATTGGAATTTTACAAGTCAAATAACCTCATGAACAATGAATTTATAGCTTCATAATGTGGGAAATACATATTCTAAACATTTTGAAACATAATATTAAGGCCTTGTCCAAGACATCTAAAATGATGAATTCTATAGGAAAAACCATATCCATAATTAGACATGGCCTCATCCATGTCCACATCGATTTTTCCCATGAGACCTCCTGATGAATACAAGGGAAATAGTGAGTCCCACCCATCACATACAATATCCAGTTCTTTTCCCAAATGATGGGGATAAACATAAACAACAAATACACCAGGGATTTAAATAACATTCCCCAATCTATAACATGATCACTATCCATTCTGAGTAGAAATATTAATGGTTATAAATATAACATACAAATTCACATTGATCATAAACCATTCAATATAATGTTTAATATTATGTCATAAAATATGTGACCAAATAATACAAAATAATCAACAAGACTGTGGAAATAGATGAAAATACTATTATAAAATCATCATGTAATTCATGAGATAAAAACACTTTAAAAATAAATAGAGCAGTTTTTTTGGAAAAATAATTATATAAAACAAGAAGTGAAGTCATATATTATTTTGATAATAAAATGAGTGTTATTATAAAAATATAGGATGATAAAAAAATTATATAGTGACCTAGAAAATAGTTAAGAATTTGGTACATTCCCTTGAACCTTGTTTGTATTTGATTAATAATATTGAATGTTCATTTTAATACATTTATCTACCATAAAAGAAATAAGGTTTCTGTTTTATACACATATATATTAAATTCAAAAAGAATTTATGAGTAGTATAATAGAATAGTTAATAAATTATTTGGGATAAAGAGATACACAGTGTATACTGAAAGAAAATGGTGGTTCGAGTAGGAAAACTCATACCATTTGTCTAAAGGTTTTCCTCACTTGATCTTAATGTCCATAATAATAATACTTAGGTTAATAAATTTTTTATTCCTAAACCTACGATAAATTTAATTATTTTATCATAACCTTATTAGGATCTATCATTCCCATTTTAACGACTATGAGATCCAGTTTCATTGTTCAAAATCGTTTTCTTGCATGGTTTCCAAGATCGGTTTACTTATATTCATGTATGGAATAAAATCTATAATGAAAATGCTTTTTACAGAATATAATTTGTATGTTATTAATTAATAACTAGAGGATTAAATGTTTATAAAATACATTTGTTTATTGGTATTTATGATGAATAATTATATAAAATGTTAATAATAATTCTTTGTGTTAATTGACAGCTTTTGATCACAACAGACATATTTTAATTTATAAATCAATATCATGTGTAAAAATTTATTCGAGAACCATAATTTAGTTATTATACTTTTAATATAATCATTTTCGACCATAAAAATGTTTTCATTACCATAACTGATGATGTTAATAGAAATTGAAAACTCTTCATCATTGATTGTGATAAATTTACACATCTCAAAAGGTGTTTTCATTTATATTATAAAAGTAGGAAAATGATAGATGATTAAGAATTCATCCGTTATCATTAAAATATAATTGTAGATGCATGTTAATATAGTCATCACATCAGATGAATTAAAAAGGGTATAGAATAAAAATAGTAGAATGAAACATAGAATAAATGAAATTTAAGGTGGAATATATCTCTAGAAGTAATCTTCCATGATGACCTTTTTAAGGTAGATTTTATTGTATTTTATGAGACAATGTGATTATAGACGTGGGGTAGGCTATTGTGAGGTTAATTGGTAGAATTATACATGGTATGAGACTGTATATGAGTGATCATATGAGGGAGTGAGGGGGGGTTATAGAGGTGGAGAGGAGTGATTTTTTATTATCTTATTTATTATTTTATTATTTTGGTCATGAAAACAAATAATATTAATTATTATGACTAATAATAGTAAATGTTTAATGTGAGTTCAAAAAATATCCATTAATATCAACCATGACTCATTCATTATGCATAAGTTCACATAATTTTCATTTTTTGTAAATTATCAAATTTCCCTAATCAAAAAATACTAGAGTTTTTCAGAAAAATTACAAAAATTATCTCTAATTTTTTTGACATATATAATTAAAAAATGGACTCCAATTTACCAAAATATTATGAAAAATAATAGAAATTTTATTTAAAAATGAAATCATTGTTTACATGAAAAATATATATTTTAATTTAAAAATTACTTTAAAATACTTTCCAAAATTTACCAAGGACTTGTTAAATTATACAATATTTATTGGAAAAAATATATTAAATAATGAATAATTTTTAAGAAAATGAATTTTCATTTAAATATATTTAATAATTTAAAAACATAATTAAATATTTATTACTCACAAAAATACCAATGCATAATTATTAATTTCTAAAATACTCTATATCAATAATAAGTTGTATAAATTTTATTTAAGCCTTCATGGATGTGTTTAATATTGATAACGGTCATATTACTACTCATAAGGTTATTTTAATATTTTCTATAATTGTAGCGTGATATTATTAGACTCCAAATATGTTACTTAATTCAATCGTTTGATTTATTTTTTTAAAATTCACATTATAGAGGTGGTAAAATTATGTTCTCTGGATAGGATATACAAAGGGTTGTTTTCTAGAGTCTCGGTGATTCCTGCTTTCAATATTTATTTTATTTTCAAATTTTTGGGTTGTTACATTCTCTCTACCTTAAAAAATTAATCCTTGAAATTCAAGGACTGTTACCTCATTAAATGATTTGAGTAGGTCTTCATCATAAGACCTTACGGATCCATTGTGGACTCTTTGATTTTATGAATTTTCCAATGTATCATTACTAGTATAGTTGTATAATTCATTAACTCATATTATTTAGTGACTAAAATCTATATAGGATCTTCATAGTATGATAAGTATGGTTCTAATTCTATTCATTCAGATGCAAGGACATACGTTGGGTATATCATGTACTTCATCAACAATGACAAATTGAACAGATTGTTTAATTTAGATTGGAAAGGCAACATACAAAATCGATATTCAATTGCTCCAATTATATTTAGTATTTAAAATTGATTAATGTACATAAGGCCATATTTCCAATTCTTCCCAAATTATTTAAATCCCTTCCATGGAGATACGTTAAATAAAACATTATCTCCCACATGAAATTGTAAATCCTTCTTCGATTAATGAAATAACTCTTTTCTTACTTTGAGCATCTTTGATATGGGTTTGAATAATCATTATCATATTGTTTTTTCCTCCACCATCATTGGGAAAACATGGTATATTCATCCAACTTCATCCCAACAAGTTTTTGTATGAAATATCTTTCCAAACAATGCTTCATATGGTTCCACTTTAATAAATTAATATAAAATATTATTGTGTGAATATTACACTAATGGTAAAAAATGATCCCATATACCTTGAAAGTCAATTGAACATGATCTCAATATTCCCTAATCGCCCTTTTAGATTTCACATCAGTTTGTGGGTGGTAAGCAGTGCTCAAAATAATATCAGTATCAAAAGAATTCAGAATGTTTTCCATATCTTCGATGTAAATCATGGATCATTATCAAACATAATAGTGAGAGGTTCTCCATGAAGTCTCACTACATCATTGATAATGATTTTCGAAAGTTTCCCTAGTTAAAAATCCTCACATATACTAAGGAAATGTGAAAATTTCTTAACTCAATAAATAATTACACATATTGCATCATTTTTCAATGAAGTTTTGGGTAATCCAGTGACAAATTCCATGGTTATTTATTCCAATTTCCATAGGTACAAGTTTCACAACAGCTCTAAGATGTTGGTGTTCATCCTTCACATGTTTATATACTAAAAATCTTGATTTATAATTATAAATGTCTCACTTCATGTTTTCATAGGAGAAATTTTATTACAAAAATATATTCATTTTAGTACTTCCAGGGTGTTTGGAGAAATTAGAGATTTGAAAAACATCTAATAACTCCCATTTTAGCTTGGGTATAGATGGAACTAAATGAATCTTCCCAAAATTAAGAATTCCATAATCACAAATTAAGACAACAAACTTCCCATCATTCATACATTTAATTTTATTTTAAAGATTTTCATCATCAGACTGAGAGGTTTTAATCCTTTACAACAATGAGGGCTGGGAAAAGAATAAAAATTTAGTGATGTTTATATAACAACCCTTCTCTTTATTACCCACATTGACATGATTTATTACATAATATTGAACATAAGAAAACTTTGAGGATCAATAGGACCAGTGTATTTGGAAATTAGGGACATTACATTACAATGTATGACATAAAATTAAAATATTTTTATTGAAAAATTCAGTTACATGATTTCCTCCTACAAAGCATTACATAGGATAACGTAAGGACATAAATTTGAAAAGGGTAAGCTATAATGCCATGTGAGTAAGTAAAAAATAAATTACATGAATAATATGATATATTTTATTAATTTGGTATAACAATGGGACATTAGAGAAACATGAACATAAAGGTATGATATATCATTTTTATCATAACACGGAGTTGTGGCAACAACATTTAACATGATATTAGCATGTGCTAAGGATCATTGCACATGAAGCATGCGTAAACCGTCATTGCACTTGAATTAGCATGAGTAAAACCTCATTTCAAATTAATTATCATGAGTCAAAACTCATTTCACATGACGTATCATGATACTATTATTTACCTAATGCATTGAAGCACTATCAGGGAACTCCCATAAAAATATTTCATTTCATGTATATGTGTTCCACGTAGATCCTAAAACATTGATACATTAAAAACATATTTAATTCCACAAATAAGATATGTGGAACACATAAATTATTTTACTCAATCAATCTTTACATGTGCATAATGGTGAATACCCTTGATAGAAAATTTGGTATGATAATCACTGACAAGATGATTTTGGCATGGGAAATTTTGGTGTAACATCGACCGCATAATGACATAACATAGAAATCATAAAATGGGTTGATGATAGAGAAAGTGGTATCTCATCATTTATACATGAAATGGAAAGTATGGGGTTCATGGAACATAAAATTCCATCATATGTAATGGAATTTAGATATATAATATAAAATAATTTCTTGAAAGAAAATGAGGAGAGATAAATCTCTTAAAGAATTTCGGCATGGTAATAGGTAATCATGGGAGGAATTAATGAGATATAAATGGGTGTTTAATAATTAAAAATAAGTATAAAATTTTATGGGAGGTGAAGAATCATTCCAATAACATTTGTAATTGAAAATAATAGGGCATAAAAATATAAGGATACTTGGACATAAATATTGTCGGTTGAAATGTGAGGATCCCTTGCATGGAGGTGTGATACCAAAGGCTTGGGAGAGGCTTGAGAAAGGCTTCATGGGAGCTTGGAAAACCATGATATAATTAATGATAGAGGAGGTCGTGGGTTGGTCGATATCTAAATGGATTTAGTGAAATGGAATGGGAGATTGAGTGGTTTTATATATGAAAGGATAAGGAAATCTTAATTACTTTTGTTTTGGACAGTACACATTAAAATAATCCAAACCACAAACCAAACATGTTTTTACCATTGTTTTTTTCAAAGGAGAGCAACAAAAAATAAATTATATGTCCAATTTAAAAACTCAAAAAAATATTATTCTTGCTTATGTCGATGTGAGTTACACTCTTAATGAAATCATTTTATAATATTAAAAAAATTATAAGTTTTAGAGAGTCCACTATGGCATTGTAAAATTAATCAAAAAAATATAAAATCATATTATTTTAATAGATAAACATATATTATCCAAATAACCATTTTATAGAAATATATTACAACACTATTGTTTCATTATGATGTCATAAAACAGAATACATATTTTAACAGTATTTAAATTTTACCCAAAAATTAGACTGTCTCAGAAAATTTTGAAAAAATCCGGATTTGATAATTTTGAAATCCCGTTTCCAAATATAATATTAATTTTATCAAAAAAAGATTTCTAAATATGTGAGTTATTACTTTTTAAACAAAAACCAATATTTACTGAAATATTCATGTGTTTTTCCAAAAAAAGATTTTAGATCATTATGAAAATTATAATTGAATTCATAAATATTATTTGACAATTTAATACGTTATTTATCAGTTATTTTGTAGTATAATATTCTTTAATTCAAAATTCAAATAATTCATAAAAATATATTTATTAATAGAATATTAACTAAAAATATTATTTGTGATTTAAAAACCAATTTCGAAGCAACAACAACAAAATGAATGTACACTCTTTATAAAAAATAATTCACATAATAATTTTTCTATAGTCTCTTTACATAAATACTTATCAAACTCACATAAGACCTAGGGGTAAGGTGTTCAATAGTGATATACTCTTGGGACCACTCAGATAACATTGCTCAGACAATAATCTCTATTAACCTGAAATTATCTCATAGCATATTCTGATATAGCTTAAAGCGTTGATGATCGACTTTGTTTTGGTCAAAATATATTCCTAGTGATGCTAAATCCTTTAAGAACTCAGAAAAATGGGCTTCTTATGGTGCCATTCCACTGGATGATGCCATCAAATCCTTTTTCTGAATAAATTGAATTTATTAAAGAGATATATTTATACTAAACATATATTCACCATTTAATGATGATATTATCAATGCTAATAATTTATAATTTTAATTTAAAATCCAAAAACATAAATCCAAGGAAGTGCATTTTATTTATATATCCATTTTAAAAAATAAGATATTTTATTATATCTAGAAGAATTTTTATTAATAATAGTTTGGGTCATCATAATGATCCTCCCCATAATAAATATCACCCATGAAGTTTAATATTTCCAAACAAAAAAGGATGACGGCAACTCTGCTTCGTCACATCCTCTAATTCCCACATTTCAACATCAAACATATAGTTTCACCACAACTCCTTGACGAGTGGAATTGTATTATTTCATAGAAATTTTCATAGGATCTAAGATCCTCACCAGCTTCTCTTCATAGGCGGTGCCATTCTACAATGGTTCCACCTTTGGATTGAGTATATGTGTTGGGTCAGGTATGAACATCCTCAAGAGCGATACATAGAACACATCATGTACTTGAGATATGTTTGGTGGGAGTGCTAGTCGATATACCACTGCTCTTATGTGATCAAATATCTCAAAAGGGTCGATGTGACTTGGTCTAAGCTTTCCTTTATTCCCAAACCTCATTACTCCCATCCATGGTGATATGTGGCGTATACCATGTCTCCAACTTCAAACTCCTGGTTTCATCAAAGATTATCAGCATAGCTCTTTTATTGACTCTGGGTAGCTTTAATGTGCTACTTAATGGTCTTAAACTTCTCCACCATTTCTTCATCCTTTTCTTGAACTTGGAGATTTCTCTCCCAAACATCATTCGAAAATGATAGTGTTCTGCACCTCTTCCCATAAAGGGCTTCATAAGAAGCCATTTGGATGATTTAATGGATATTGTTATTATAAGAGAACTCAAATAGAGGTAGATGTTGATACCAACCTCATATGAATTCCATTGAACATTCTATCAATGATTCATGAAGTGTTTGGATTGACTGCCCAATTTAGACATCAGTTTGAAGAAGATAAGTCGTGCTAAGGTTCATCTTAGTATTCAGAGCATGTTGGATATCTTCTAGAATTTATAGGTAAATATTGGATCTCAATCAGATATAATTAATAGTGGTATTCATGTAGCATTATCACTTTTCTGATGTATATCTATTCAAGTTTATCGAAGGACTAATCCTCTCTAATTTCAATAAATTTTTTAGCCTTTTTTAGATGATCCAGAACAACCCAGACAACATTTTTTCATTTGGATATCTTCATATTTCTGGTGATAATTTCCATGGTGATTTTATCCCATTTCAATGTTTGTATGGGTAAGGGTTGTTTCATCCCTTTTGACATATTCTTTTCAACCTCAAAAGGATGACATACTAGGAACTTTGATGTATACTCTGAGATCTCTTTCTTCGTGTTATCCTACCAACATTTATCTCGAAGATCTCAATAAATATTTTATTTTCCTAAAATAATGAATAAATTTAAACTATATGCATCATCCAAATGTTTTTTATTTACCACTATATTTTATGGGACACATTTTCTAGTCCGAAATCTCACAATTCCATCATCATTAACACTGAAATCCGATGATTTACCTTTTCTAATTGTTTTCAATTTCATTGGAATTCCTATATCATCTATGTGAGCATCCTTTTACCATTCCAAATGTTATGGTTAAGAAATCATTTTTAAAGGATTGATGAGGGTATCTTATTTATGATTCCAATTACCATCTTAATAAAATCTAAGAAGTTTGGATCCTTTTCAATTTTTATAAATGATATAATCATTGGTTCCTTTATTCTTAGTGCATCTGCACCATGTTCTCTTTCCCTATGGGTTAATGGATTGTGCATTCATAGTCCATGATTATCTCTAACTATCTTCATTGGTGCATGTTGAAATATATCTCTATGAATATATAATTTAGGCGTTTATGATCCGTATATATTTCAAAATTCTCCCTAAAGAGATAATGACGCAAAATTTTAAATGCAACGATTACTGGTGCCTACTCTAGATGATGTGATTCATAGTTTTTCTCATGAACATTCAATTTCTATTTAGTAGAAGAAATGACATTTTCATTATTCATTAACACATTGCCCATTCCCTTCATCAAAGCACCACTGAATACAACAAAAAGTTCTCCACTATTGGGTAGAGTGGGCACTGGTGTGGGGATAATCTTCCATTTCAACTCCTTGAATCTATCTTCGCATACATCAGTCCATAAAAAATTGACTCCCTTTCGAGTTATCTCAGTAATATGTTTTTATATTTTTGAAAAATTTCTCACAAATCATCGATAATATTTAGCTAACCCCAGGAAGGTACATATATTTTTCACCAATGTTGGACTCATCCATCCCTCGGTTTTCAATCTCATGGAGTTATCTATAGATATATTATTTATTTTTTTGATCTAACCCAATAAATATACCTCATTCAACTAGAACTCGCACTTGGTTTACTTTTAATAGAGCTCCTTCTTTTACAAGGTCTCTAGTAGAGTGATTAGATTCTTCTCATACTCCTCCTTGGTTTTGGGGTATAATAAATTGTCCTCTATAAAAACTATGAAAAAAATTCCATGTAATATCTTAATATACGTTTCATCTTGTCCATGAAGATTTATAGTGTTTTAGTAAGTATGAAAGGCATTTCAATGAATTCATTATTTTGTATATGTGCGAAAATCAATCTAGGGGATATCCATATTTTTCACCCTTACATAGTAATATCTAGACCATAGATCCACCTTTGAGAAGTACAATTCTCCAAATCGTTATTTTAACAAGTCATAAATTCATGGAAGAGGATACTTTTTATTTATCATGATTTTGATGTGATCACAATAATCAATGAAAAGAATAATTAACCCATCCATCTACTTGACAATGAGAATCGGTGCACCCCATTGTGAAACACTTGGAAATATAAACCCTTTAGCCAGATTCTCATGATGTTGTTTCTTTAGATCATAGAGCTCCAAAACAACCATTCTCTTTGGATTCATGGATATTGGAATCAACCAATTTTTAAGATAAATCAAAAATCTATCATCTCCTCTAAGAGTAAGACTTCAAAATTCTTCGAGAAAAACATCAACAAATTCTCTCACAATTGGAAAGAATTCAAGGATGTTTTCATCCTTAGACTCAATAATATGAGAAAGATAAGCATATTCATAGGGTATTAATATAAAAATTTGATATGATGGTTATAAATAAGAATCATCCTCCTCCTTGCACTTGTACAAAATCGAGGGTCCATTTTCCATATGAAGATTTATTTCTCTCTCATGACAATTTATGCCGGCTATATATAGGGAATGAAAATACATGCAAAATATTGCATCAGATTCTACTATAGGTAATATGACGAGGTTTTATGATAATTTTAATCCCTAAATTATGATAGGGTAGGAGTTATATTTATTGGATGTAATGATTCCCCCATTTTTCATTCTCACCTATATCATTACTTCCATGATTGGTAGTTGTGTTGGGATTGTTTTATTCAGCAATCTGGATACAAATGAATAATTAGAACAAGAATAAAAAGTTATGTTTTCTATTTGTGAATGGATAACTATCATACCTCTCACAACTTCATTTTCGGGGTTTTCTTTAGCGGTGTTTAGGGTAAAATCTCACCCTTGCTTCCCCGGTGTTTTTTGGAATCATCCCAAAACCCTCGACATTGTGCATTGGATTGAAATGTTCCTTAGTTCTCTGTAATTGAAGCAATAGTCATCGAATTGAGGTTTGAATGGAGTGTTCCTCTCATCCTCAATAGTAGTGGAGTTTTCATGATAGGAATTAATATCCATGTTCTCTTCTATTCAATACCAAAATCATTTCCACACCCCCATAAGGCAATTTTCGAGGTGCTTCGTTC
Organism: Viscum album; assembly: GCA_963277665.1. Classification (NCBI taxonomy): domain Eukaryota; kingdom Viridiplantae; phylum Streptophyta; class Magnoliopsida; order Santalales; family Viscaceae; genus Viscum; species Viscum album. Next base: position 1,508,089,211 of record OY728127.1, on the reverse strand, counting down.
TACACATTTGGAAATTGAGGTGCTGGAATTTCTTAGCACCATTGAATTTATCCATTAGATCAACCTAATTAATTTACACAATACACTTCTTATCAACATGATACCCCTAATATTCACATACCTCCATTTTGAAATTTAGGAAACATCAAAAAATTTCTTCATAGCTATCGATGTAACAATCCCCAATGATTTCAGTAGGCTTGTTTTTAGCCACCAATGAAGCGGTCAACATTGAATTCAGTGGTGATGTCAATGTTTGAAGTGTATAGTGTATGAATTGTGATATTTTCCCCAAACCTTGATATAGTCTTCAGTCTTCATATTTTTTATCATTGTCCACAATTTATCATCTTCACCATCCATATGATAATCTTCCAGGATAACCTTCTCTTGTTAGAAACATTGATTCATGGATAATATCTTTTCAACGGAGTGGATCTATTATTCTGCGGTCGAGGGATTAGTTTATCCATTAAAAGAAGGATGATTTTGTTCCACAAATCTCTCTATTTTGGTTTATTTTTTTCTTAGGGGGTTTAAATGTGTCACGACCCGTCCTCGGGGCCCGTGTCGTGACTACCCCAAGCCCGCCTTCCATAGGCCAGGGGCTGGCGACTAGCACCAAGGCGTAAAATCCCAGTAAACAGGTAAGGCATTGCCTTTATAAGTAACAACCACACAGAGTCAGCAAGCGGAAAGTAAAGTGCAGAAAAGTAAAGGGGGCCGGAAATACAAGCCCAACTGTAAAGTACAACTGAAAAGTAAAGTACAGCAACTGAAGAAAAGACGGCGGCCTCGTGTCGTCCACTGGTAATCCCACCTGAAGGGTGGGTACAGATAGCCTCCAAGCTCCTCGGGTCCCACGTCCGCTCCGAGCACGTCCCGCCCAGTGGTCCACCTCCAGGTACCGTCCTGCTCCACGCCCCAACCGAGATCAGCGCTGTCCGTCGTCTGCAACCAACACAACAAGGTGCGGGCATAGCCCGTGCAGGGGTGAGTACAAGCTACTCAGTAAGGACCCCGAGACCCCCGAAGGTCTCCCGAAATCCACAAAGGATATAGCACAAAAGAAAGATGCAATCACGAAGTAACATCTGACTCGACTTAGGTATATGCCCATACATATACCTAAGTCCCCAATTCTAGCTCTGCTCACGAGCTCAAGAACAACTCAATCCACAAAGGAAAGCAAGACTCAAATCCACAAGGAGAGTAAACGGTAAATCCACATAGGATAGTTCAACACAATCCACAAAGGAGAGTAACATAAGATTCAGCTCAACCAGGTATACTTTTCAGATGACGTCAAAGATGATCACTGATCCATCTAAGTCGTCGGACCCACGAAGGATCGATAGGTACTAACCCCCGCAAAAGACCCACGTAGGATCGGGCTCACACAGAACCTGTAGGCAGTGGCTCACACAGAACCGGTAGTAAGGACCCACATAGGATCGGGCTCACACAGAACCTGTAGCACTGATCCACGTAGGATCGCTGAGTGCAGTAGTCGACGCAGTCCACTGAGGATCTCTGCTCTGTCGTCACCGCAGTCCACGAAGGATCTCTGCTCTGCCGTCGTCGCAGTCCACGGAGGATCTCTGCTCTGCCATCGTCGCAGTCCACGGAGGATCTCTGCTCTGCCGTCGTCGCAGTCCACAGAGGATCTCTGCTCTGTCGTCGAAGTCACAGCCAGCGCTAGGGTTCCCGCACATAGCGAGCTCGTTTAGGAGGGTCTGCTCCATGAGCCGAGAGGCTGATACATCAACTGACACGTAGTCCGAAGTTGATGCATCCAAAAGTTCCGTATCGACAACAGGATCTCAACGCAACAGACGGCGCGTCAATCGGACGCCCGGTCTGAGAGTTATTGACATTTTTGTCCCAGGGGCCCGGTTGGTTTTTAGGGCAAAACCAACCCGACCGTACTCCGCCTGTATCCGATCCTCGGGCGGAGTATGCCAAAAGTTCCGTCTCACTTAGAGGAAACTACCACAGCTGACGGTACGTCGTTCGGACGTCCGTAGCTCAAGTTATGAGCGTTTCCGCTCCGAGGGCCCGGTTGGTTTCGTGTACGAACCAACCCGGCCGAACCCAAAGTCTTCCGAAACCTTGAATATAATATACCGAAACGACCGTCTCGATCCAAGGATCGCGTAGCCGCTGACGGTTCATCAATCGGAGGTCCCAGGCCCAAGATATGGGCAAAAGACCGAAGATGGCCCGAAACGGGGGTTCTGGGCCCGGGGCGACCCGGCCCGAACCCCCCCCCCCCCCCCTTGGGTCGGCCGAGCCGGGTCGGCCCGACCCGGCCCGACCCGGCCCGACCCGGCTAGGCCGGGTCCGGTCCGGCCTGGGCGCGGCCCGGCCGGCTCGGCTTCGGCCGAGCGGCCGAGGGAGCCGCCGCGGGTCAAACCCGCGGCTTTGGAGAAACGCGGCCCGCGCGGGCCGCGTGCTGGGTGGCCGGACCGCGGACGCGGTCCGGCGGTTCGCCGCCGCCGCGGCTCGGCCGCGGCGGACTCCTCCGGCGGCGCGCCGGGCGCCGCCGCCCCCTTCCGCGGGCCGCCGGAGTTGCTCCGGTGGCCCGTTTTGCCTCCCGTCTGCGCCATTGTTCCTCCCGGGACGCGTCCTCCACTGCGGAATCAACAAATGGCCCTTGCGTCATGCTTTTGCCGTCGCCCGCCAAATCCGCACAAAAAGGAAGATCGGCGGAGGGTTGCCGGGTCTTGTTCGTTAGACCCGCACCCTCCGCGTTAGTCATAAACATCGGGAGAAACAAGAAACGACCAATCAACAATTTTAAATAAATTTAAAATTGTTCTGTGATCGGTTCCTTATTTTAAAAGAAATAAAATCACGGGGAAGGAAAAATATTTCAAATCAACCCTTACCTCGCAGCTGTCGTTGCCGAACAAGGGATCGTCGCGGGATTGCTCGTCGCGGAAGAAGGGGGATCGTCGCGTCGTCGCGGTATCCGGCGTCGCGTCGCCAACCTCCGGATCAAGATCAAACGGATTAATTTAAATCCGTTGATATTGAATTATAAAAAGGGGAGAAATAAACGATTCGTTTCTCACCTTAATTTCCGAACGAGGATCGGCCGCGGAAGAAGAGGTGTCGCCGAAGAACGTCGCGGGTAAAGCTCGTCGACGTCGCAGATCTCGGTGTGCGTCGTCGAATTCCGGTCGCCGGCGTTCTTCGCGTTCTTCGCGTTCTTCGCGTTCTTCGCGGGGAAGGTGGAGGCCCAGAGAATCTCGCACAACGAGTAATCCTCCAAAAGAAAGAGTTGGTCTTATTTTATTATTTTGCCAACGAACGCAAACGCGTAAGTAACGACCCATTAAATTCGTTGAATTAATTCAACGAATGAAACAGCCCAATTAATTCACGAAATAAACCGCCCAATTAAATGGTCTATTAAGAAATTATAGAAAACGCGTCAGTTGACTTTTCAGTTACTTTGACGGGTTTTCGCGGGTGCGTTACTTAGCGAAAGAAACGGCGGGGCTCGTGCGGGCCCCACCTCACAAATATCCTACCAAGGGGGTAGGATATTTCCGGATAGCATCCTATCCAGTTCAACTCAGTTCAAGCCGTCTTTAAGTGGCTTCAAGTGGCTTCCAAGCAGCTTAAGTGAAATAGAATAAAGTTGTCGCACAAACTTTATTTTATTTCTGACTTAAAGCCGCAAAAATTAAAAACCACGTCTGAGAAAACGCAACTCCGGAAGAGGCGTTTCTAAGCAAATACCGGCGCTGCGATTTCATCGGTGCCCTCAGAATTCGATTCCGGGCATCGGTTCAAAAGATAGAAAAACCCGCTCGTCCGTTCACTGAACGTACCCGAGCCAAACTTCGGAAATTGATTCCGGGCACACCGGGCCTCGGAATCAGGTGCCGTCGGAAGCTGCGCTCTTGTAAAATTCCAAAGAAAATTAAGAAAAAAAATTTCCTTGAAATTTGCGGGTATTTACAAAATGTTCCTTTTGAAACATGTTTATATTCAAAACATGAATTATCTAAGAGTGTATCTTGAATGTGTTTGTCATTTTCACTCCCATCAGATTGGTCATCTCATTAGGGATGTTATTAAATTGATCTTGGAATCAATTGTTAGACTAAATCCTCTAATTACTGGACATTGGATGTAATAGAAGTAATGCTAGAGGAACCACATAATGGGGAATCCAATGAAAAAGCGATAAATTATAAATTAAATTTATTTATTTAACTTATTAATTTATAGGCTTTAATATATTTTATTTATGATATACATATGAACATATATTCTTAGACGAATTTTATTATTTTGTTAATAATTGCACATAAAAAGAATATGAATTTACCAAAGCATGTCCCCCTGGATTGTAATATCCAAGAGTGCATCAAGGCCCATTATCGTGAACTTGTTCCATTTTCAGTCCACATCAAGGTGGTGTATTTGGGTTTTACACCTAGATATATTTGTGCCATAGCCACATCTAATTGTTCATAACTAAACTAGGATGTATTTGTGTGATAAACCAGATAATCTATAATCAACAAATTTTAAGGATGTTTTTATTAAACATAGTCTTATACCTAAGGAATTCCCTTGGGTTTTATAATAATAAACCTAAACATATCATAACATATCCTCTCATACCAACTATAAAAACCCTCCACATTATTACACACACTAACATGATTTATTTCATAGTCATTCATGCAAGAAAACTTGAAGGATCAATAGATCTTGTGTCATGGGAAATTGTGGACATTAAAACACAACTTAATACAAAAAATACAATATCATTATTGAAAGAATTCATTACAAGACCATAACATTCCCTCATACTTAGAATTGCATGTGATAACCTGAGGACATACATGTGAAACAAGTGATCTTTAAAGCCCAGTAAAAGAGTAAACAAGGAATACCATAACGAATACAATAAATATTAGTCATTAGGAATATAAAGGGAGAATAAGAGTTATATGGACATAAAGGAATGATATAACATGATTATTATAACATGGAGATATGGAAATAATATTTAACAAGATATTACCATGATCCAAGTCACATTGCAAATGAATTTTCAAGAGTAAACCCAAATTTCCCTTGAATTAGCATGATTAAACACTAATTTAACTAGACATATCAAGATACTATTTTTTACTCAATTCATTTGAATGCTATCTAGGCGCACCATTTACAAACACTTTATTTCTTGTATAAGTGTGTCACATAGATCATACCTCATAGATTCGTTAGAAATCATAATTTATTCAATGAATAAGATATGCGGAATACATAAATGTATGTAAAAAATCAATAAGTACATTTGAATAAAGTTGAATACCCTTGATAGAGAAATGGGTATGGTATTCATTTACATGGCGATTTTGTGATGGCAATTTTTTGGGTAACATCATTAGCCTAGAGACGTCAAATTGGAATCATAAAATAGGTTGATGATAAATAAAGGGGTATTGCATAATTTATACATGAAATCTAATGTAAGGGGTCATGGAACATAATATACCTACATATTAAATGCAATTTAACTACATAATATAAATGAATTACATGAATGTAAATGATGAGAGAGAAACAACTTACGGAATTTGGAAATGGTAACTAATGAATATGGGAGGAATTAATAAGAGAGAAATGGGTTTATCATCATTAAAACATATATAGGGGAGTATAGGGGAGGTGAGAGATAATACACCAACATTTTTAATTGAAAATAATTGTTTATAACAATATAAGGAAACTTGGACATAAATAAAAATGGAAGGTGAGGATCCCTTACATGGATGGGTGATCCCAATGTGTAAGTAGAAGCTTGAGAGAGGCTTCCAGGGAGATTGGGGAACCTTGAGAGAATTCTAGAGAGAGGAGGTAAGGTTGGGTCGAGCTCCAAATGGTTTCATTGAATTGTATTGGGAGATTGAGTGGGTTTAAATAGGAAAGGCGAGGGAATTCATTATTATTTAGGTTTTGGATACTACACATTATATTAATAAAAAACAAAGACCAAGACATAGGTTTCTCAAAAGGGGAGTGGATAAAATTATTTTCAAAGGTGAATCACAGAACTTATAAAATATTTGGCTTGTTTTTCTGGATGTGTGGCACACTCTAAGGGAAATAATTTTAAAATTTTAAAATGTTTTATAAGTATTTGAGGGTCCACTATGGCTTTGTAAAATAAATCAAAGAAATTTGAAATAACATTATTTTAAATTTAAATATTATGGTGGATGAATATCCTTTTAATAGTATTTTATTACACAACTTTTGGGCTAGTATGATGTAATAAAACACAAAGTTGTGGTAGTATTTATAGACGATATTCTAATATACTATTTGGACATTATGATATAATAAACAACATTAAATAAATTAATATCATTTCTACAAAAGGATAAATTAACATTATATATGTTATAATAAATATATTTTTTTTTACAAGAAAAATAGTTTATTATACAGAATTGAATATGGTAATAGCTATTTTTAACCCCCCATACACGAATATGATAAATTAAAACATCTAAGATTGGGTTTTCATATATAGTTTAGAATATGGGTAATGGAGAGACGATAATGAATTAATAAATTATCATAAAAAAGAAATAAAATAAAGGTTACTAGAGTCATCAGATAATTTGTATTAATGGAGGTGAGGAAATTAAAAAAAAATTAAGTATTTTGAAATAAATGAAGTGAAAAGTGGAATCAACCTATGGATGTAATCTTACTAGAGGGCCTCATTATGGGAGAGGTTTTAGTATTTTTTTTTAATGAATGGGATGCGGACATTGGGGAGGATCTTGGGAGGATATTCTTTTCGAAATTAGATAATGTACAATGCTTGAGAAGAGTGAATAGAATAGGAGTGCATGGGGTTTTATAATAGAGGAGAGGAGTGATTTTTGATTATTTTATTCATTATTTTATTATTTTTCACATGAAAAGAAATATTATTTATTCATGTAAACCAGAATAGTAATATGTGGATGTGTGTTTGAAAATATGTCCATTTACATCCACAATGATTCATTCATGATGCAGAAATTCACTTAATTTGAATTTTTCATAAAATATTAAATATCAATATTCACTAAAATATTGAGTATTTCCAAAAATTCCCAGAAAATAACCATAACCAATTTATGAAATATAGAATTAATGAATAGACTCCATTTTATCAAAATAATTTTCTGTTGAAGAGAAAATTAATTTTTTAAAAACATAATTATTTACCTGAAAAATACAGATTTAAATTTAAAACTGAGTTTATAATAATTTCAAAATTTCACTAAGGTCTTATTAAATTGCCCTAAATTTATAGAAAATCAAAATATTTGTATAACAAAACATATTATGAAAAGGAATATTTTTTTAATTAAATTAAGTAATATTAAATTTTACTTAAATACTTGATACTAACAGAAATATGAACAATTAATTATTAATTTCTGAATTACTCTATTTCATTTATAAGAAGTCTAAATTTAATTTATACCTTCACTGCTATGGATAATATTTATATGGTTCCTATTACTTTTCATAAGATAAAATTACTCGTCCTAATGTTCATGTTACTATTCATAAGGGGAATGTTACTATTCATAAGGGCTAAGTTACAATTTACCAAAAAATGAGGGTTTATCTTATCAGATTCCAAATATATTAATAAATTTAATTGGGCATGTTTATTTTTAAACTAAAAATCATAGAGGTAGTATAATTCTGTTTACAGGGTGTGTTATAACAAATTTGTGCTTTTTCATAACTCATTGTTTCATGAATTCTATTTTAAATTGATTTTCTAAATCATTGAGTGTTACATGTAATGTGGATAAGGTTATTTTTTATAGAAAATTAGGACATCCATTTGATTATACATACTATATAAAAATAGATAAACAATTTCTTATATTTGTAAATTAAGTTTCAAAACACATAAATGGAATGTCCACTAATCAAATGATTCCATATATTATCCTTAGTAGAACACATAGTGGAAGTCCTATTATATTATAAATTTAAAAATAATAACAAAAAATATGTATTAACTCAAAATATTTAATGTCGAGTTTAATGATCTTAGGTGGAATGTCCCAATTTAATCAAAGGTGCTAGAAAATTATTTTTATTATTTTTTCCTTCATTTTATTTTTATTAAACTTATTTCTTTTTTATAAATTTTTCATTCCTTTAAATTAATTGTTTCAATCCTCTTATCATAATCCACCTTCTACGCTTGGCCTTCATCCCTCTTAGAGCGTGGTTGACCACTTTTCCTCAATATATGGGGGTTTTGATGAAGCACCTAAATTTTTGGATATGTTTTCATCACCGTTAGATGTGCTTGGATGTTCTTGGTATACTCTATCTTTTTTTTCTCATTAATTTAAAGATTCCTTTATTCGATATTGCACTATCATTGTGGAAATTGGTTTTTCCCAATTTTTGGGGGTTGATAAATCATCAATTTTCTCATGTTTTAGGATTAACTGAATCTTTTTTTGGACTTACGGAGTACCACTACTATAAGACTATGAGTCTACTATTTTCACCTTTGTTTTGTGTCATTTTGGAATTATTCCAATGATCCACATAATGGAATCCTCTACCAAGGAATGATATAGAATGAAAACTTAATTAAATGTTTTTTAATATCCTAGTGACCCTCACATGTGGAGAAACCCATTCATGGTGTGTCTTCTCTCCATTGGCCACCACTTTGACATTGTGCAATTGGGATTCCAATCAGAACCTCTTGGTAAAGGATTTATGTCGTAAATTTAATTTATTTAAATGCTTTTCATTGTCAGTAGTGACACTCTATTTTAGGGAAGCCATTCCATAGGGTGCTCTCTTCTCCTTCAGCCACCACATATGGATATACCATCAATTTTAGACTCTATTTTCCTTTCCTTGAGTTGTTTTTTACTATGGGATGATGTTTCAAATTTCTAAATGTTTTTAATGAGTAATGGACCATGAATTAGGTTCCCTATGGAAATAAACATGTTTAATTATCATTACTAGGAACTTGTGTTGGGACATATTCCATTAGCATTTTTTAACAAATTCGTTACATTATAAATGTATAATTTTATATACATTAACAATTATCCTTATGCTAGATTATTATACTTCAGGGAATGTGAATTTTATAATTATATAGTTCTCAAATTCTTATTCTTATTTCATGATGATTTATACTAATAAATTTTATCTTTTTTAATTACATTAATTGTTTTGTTTTTCAAATATGTTAGCTAATGAGATTTAAATGTCATTAATGAATTAAAAAATAATACAATATTGGTAATGTGTTCTTCAGTTTCTTTAACAATATGGGTGATGCTTCGGTATGGTCCTTGGAATGTGATATTTAAATTTTAGTGATGAGGTGTGATTGTCTACATGATATTCTTAATTCTTATTGATTAAGATATTTTCTTGTATTTAATTAAAGCTAAATGATATTAGAAAAATGGTAATATATATAAATTAATTATTTGATTACGAAATGCCATTTTTTATAATAAACCACCTCCAATATATGTGTGGTATAATATAAAAAAACATAGTGTTTATTGATATTATACATGCTAGGTTTCATTTCTATAAAAATTATGCCATTATTTTTGGATTAAATTTAAAATCTTGATTAAATTATAAAATTGCAAGATTGAAATATTAAATTTCATGTGATGGGATGAAATTTTTTAAATCCTATGTTTTTCGCTTATTCATCCATAATGAAAAATTGTTTTTACATTGATATTTGAATTGTTCCATGGTTTATTTTCTGAAACCGCATATCTGGGTAATATTGTAAGCATCTAGAATGGAGATGCTTCTTTGTCGCAATGAAATTATAAATAAATTATCATGAGTTATATTCCTAAAATGATATGACTAATTTGATACGAGCTAGAAGAGGATATAAATCATGAGTTAACTATTTCATGGATGGACTCACCTTACTCGGAGGGTTACTACTAAATGTGTCGAGAGAGATTCTATGGCCTTCTATGTATCGGCATGCATGGTATGATATATAATACACATGAGGGAGGTTTTTTCCTATGATAGAAACTGAGGATGGACTTATTTGAATGATATTTATACCATACATGACTGGATACATGGTCCCCTATGTGAGAAACGTAGACCATATTCAATGTTCACCAATCCGCGATGTGACACATGGGATTCCAATAGGGTCACCTGGGATGAACTTGGTGGTATTGGTCTATAGCGTATGTATCGTACTGACACCATGGATTCTGTCTACATCACCAGGGATGACCTCTAACTCCACCACAAGAATTCATGTATTTGATTTAATTTCTCTAAATCCATTGGATGCATTTATTAATATTTCAATGGTATTTATAATTAATTTTTTATTCCACTATTTTTATCTTCATCATGATTGGATGATGACATGTAAATTAGAGCTCAATCCAATGCACAAGTTTGGTGGAATGCCTTCATGGCTTGTTGTGTTTACTTTTTCCAGTGTATAAGTATTATTCCGTTACTAGGTAGCCTATAAAGACATTTGGCTTAGGCTGATGCATGTTTTATGGAATGGTTTTCCACATTGGAATATTTACAAACTTGCAGTAGTCCTATTTTTTTAACATCATAAATCATATTATATATTTTCACAATAATTTTTTATATCATTAAATGGAAAGTTCATAACAATGTGGTTGATGACCTACTAGAGTCATATAAGATATCCTACTCAAGTTCTATTTGGTACCCAATTAGAATATTTTATTTTATGTATGGATATATTGAAGTGTGCTGCTACTTATGCTTGTGTGTATGCTTTCTTCTAAGAATGGAGATTGGGGTATGAGGACTTAGCCTATGCTCAAAATGATATTATATATGTTTTTTATATTTTTTCAATATTTGGTATCATTCTATATATGATTTCAAAAATATTCCAATGTACTCATATTTTAGTATAGACTCATGACATGACATCATAATCATATATATTATGATAATTTGGGTTCCACCAGTTATTACTTTTTATTTTAGTGATTATTTGTTTTACTTAAACATCTATCTGATGTGGTTATTCCTTCTTAAATTTGATTTATATTGTTAAATACTATGTTATACCAAATCCCATGAAGGAATAGTCTCAACGTGGAAAAACCTAAGTCCCTCACTGGATGTCAGTATCTTCGAGAATTTGGTGAGACATTATTAAGGTCATGTGGACCACATTCTAGGGGCCTCATTCAGTGTCACTCGAGGAGGGTTTATCTAATATGGTGTGAGAAGTTATTTTACTTTTTTATTACTATTTATATTATACAAGAGACTAGGATATTGTAATTTGTACTTTACCCTATTCATAGAAATAGCTAACCCATGTTCATGGGATTCCCAAATTTTCTAGGATGCAAATTATAGTTATTGAATATGAAATTTAATATTTATATGACTCCACCATAGGGTGACACATATGTATTTTTGATATTATTAATATTTTTATTATTGAGATTATGATTTATGTTACTTTATCCAAATTAATTGAGGTTGTTTCATTACATTCATCATACAAGGCACCATATAAAGATTAAATATCATGTTTATTTTCATGTCATGTCTATTTTGTGAATGCATTAGCTGTTTTCATGTGACTTATGATGTGTGCGGTTTTTATATAAAATAGTGATTTATTAATTATAAATGTATATTTATGCTATTATACTATGCAGGAGCTTGTTATATGTTTAATTAAGTAGATATCAAAAATCTATTTATAAGTTTTATGGGACCTTATAAATTGGAATGATGATCCAGCTAATTCAATATTTGGAAAGGGAATTAAATTTTAAAAGGAATTAATGTAATTCTAATTGATAAATTGAGAAGTTCCCTTGATATTTGAATCCTTTATTTGATCATTACCTGTGTAATATGTGGTATGAAGTGCCTTAGGGTCCCTTCTAAGTTATCCATTCCTTCTTATGTTTACCCAACCCCAAGACCAGACAATATATTATTTTATATTCAGAGTCAGGCTATCCACCTTTACTCTCTATCAGTTTACTTTTCTATGTCCTTTTCTAGGGAGTCAATGCACATACCCCTTCATTCTGCTTCTTTGACATATTAGCATATATATTTTATAATTCATTCTAAGGTTCATACATGGATATTATAGAGTTGTATCACCCATAAATCCTCATGTCGTACACCATGAGGGTGGCGATGAGTACACTACAGGAAGTGGTTCGTAAGACACCGGTAGTACCTCCTGTAGTACATCATGTGGACTATCCTATTCATTTTCAACTACACATTGATTCTCAGTTCATAGATATATTTTTTGGGTTCATACTAAATGTTCATAATTTTCCCAAGTGTAACCTGAATTTAGAAGATCATACTCGGGAGTTTTATCCAACGCATCTTCCCACCATCTCTAGGGATGGTGTTAATCATTCTACATATTCATGGATAGAAGCTAAAAATTCAATCATTTCTTATCTTGAGAAACCTCGAAAGTGGAGGATCAATATTGTTGACTATATGATTTTTGACTCTGCCAAAAATTGGTAGGATTTTTTTAATCGGTTAGTAAATTTCCAAGGAATGGTTTTGTTGAAATTCGTTATGGAATTCTATGATCACATCTTTTTGTATATTCTTAGAGTTGGTCATTATAATGGAGAATGGGTTGGGGATATATATTGTTATATGTATTAATATGGTATCATCTATGTCAGTTTTCACCCTTCTTAATTGGAGTTATTTTTATGACCCTCCATTATTAGGGTATATACTTAGTAGGTAACACCGTCATATCATTTGAACCCATAAATGATTATTGTAAAAAGTATTCCTTATGTGGTAATATTCAGGTTCCATAGTACCTTGTAGTTCCCTCTAAATAAAAATACACCCATTATTGGATCAGTGATCATTCTTCATGACCCCTATATGAATATGAGATATTAAAAATTATTGGTTCAAGAATTCATGGCATGTCATTGGAAAAGAGGACCTCTTAATAAATCATCTAACAATTCCTGACCTAGATTTTCAATAATGGATGCCTCTGGAGATCAACAGATTTTTTCTAGATGAACAACTAATGAGAGTCTTTAGATAAACTTTTGTATGGAACATCAAATATGAGAATTTATATGGTTGATAATCCTACGAATAATATATTGGATGTGTCATTTTTCTTAATAAATTTTTTTGTATTGTGTTTTGATATATAGTGTACCCATTTTCTTGTTAAATGGTGCATCAAACCATTCAAGTTCATTGTTGACCGTATACTATGGTGTCAAAGCACATTTTGTACTAGTCAGCTCCAGTGTAGAGTAAACTATGCATTTATAAGGGTCCAAGATCCTTACAATGATTGGAATGTGGTTTTAAATGAATCAGTTGTTTGACAGAATATTCTGGTGATTTTTCTATTTTTTCTTAATTCATGATTATGTTGGAATGAGAATTATGATGCATCATAGTTCTGCCTAGGTCTAAAATTCCTATCGATCATTAATCAGCTAGTGTAGCCCAGTTCATCTAAGAATGTAAACACGTAATGGTTGAAATCTCCTTACTTTTATCTATTCAAGTGGTGGTTTTTAAATTTTTAGAGCACTTCACAAATCTTATAGATAATGTTTTTCAAATCCTAATTTTGAGTACATTTAAACCTCTTAGTGTAATATTATATTCATGGTCACCATGACCCGTATCTAGGTATTATACAGGTACAATGAGAGAGTTATTTTCATTCACTATGATTAGGTTTGAAAAGGTTGATTGGTTTATTCTAGTGGTTTTGATCAATGTCTTGCCCAGAAAGCATGATTTTTTTAACATTCCTGTTAATCCTGAGTGATAACATGTTTTTCCAATGAAGGAATATTTGGGATGGACTCATGGACACAGGTTTTTTGAACATTTTTTTCGTTTTATATAGATTACTAATATGTTCAGCCAATGTTCTTGAGTTACGGAATTTGGATGGTACTGACATATCTATAGTAAGTGTTGAATGTGGTTTTCCGTGGATGATCTACATGGATTCTAGTTCTCAACTCTGATAATATCCTTGTCTTTAGAGAATCTGAAAAGGGGGTGTTTAAACCATGATGATCCAAACATGTTGGCGTAGGGAATGTTTATATGATCACGTCATGATACGATAGCCTGTAAAACCTCTAGGATAGAGACATCACTGGAAACAAGATTTTAGCCACAATCAGTATTCTATGAGATAATAAAAATATAATTTTTCTAATATTCTCAAGGTATATCATTTTTTTTTGCACCTTCCATCTAAGCCATGTATTCATGTAGTGGCTTGAACTGTATTCATCTTGTTTCATTCAAATGATATCATCCTGGAATCTCCACATTGATAATATTTTGTTTCATTTTTTGTGAAATGAGTGTAATTGAAACACTACAATTACATATTTACAAAATATTGTAATTTTTAAGATCCATGGTTCATAATTGGCCAGTAGTTATATAACATGTGTTGATGTAGCATATGAAAGATTGATTATGAGATGACTAAGTCATCATGCCTCTAGTTTGATGAACTCAAAAAAGATAAGTCTTCATTTATTGGTCATAATTCATTTTTTGGTTTCTATTCTATGAATTATATTCGTAGTGATAAGATTAATCTTCAATTTGGGTTGAGGGTTTGGAAATGAAACATGACTATTTGAATGCATCTTCATGACACTTTTATGTCTGGTGATGTTTTTTTCATTGCTGAAGGATTCTAAGGGTTTATAAGTTCAATATTGGAGAGGTTGTATCATCCATGTTTTATCTATGGTGTGAAACATTTTTTTTATTTTCATAAAATTTCAATTTTAATAAACTCCATAGAATAAAAGGAGATATTTGTTGTGTTTGGGACTCATTTGATGTCTATCACACCAAAAACATGGTAGGCCAACTATGCCGTGTGGTTTTCTAGAAGCACATGAAACCATGAAAACGAATGTGTAGCCGATTTTGGGTTCTATAATGTGGGAATATTCATGGTTTCCAAGTGGTTATATTAACCATGCACATGGTCCATGCATGGTGTCATGTCTGTAGAGAATAATAAAAAAGGTGTTTTCACTATATTTATTATATTCTCAATTATCATATTTTCCGTTGTTTTAATTTTATGGACATTAATTTAAATTTATTCCATCATCCTCTTTTCCACCTCTTTCCACTCATGGCCTCCCTCCCTTGAGTCATGGTGGACTTATCCTCCTCCATGAATTGGGGTTTCTGATGTTTCACATCCATTTTATATCTATTTTCATCATCATAACATGAAATGGAATGTTCACAGTACACTATATATTCCAAAATCATCTATTTAAAATTTTATTTTCCCCTTCGCAATGCTATATTGATGTGAAATATTATTTCCATTTTTTGTTGTTTTGATAAATAATCTGGTTTCTCCCATTTTAGGATGAATCGATGCTTTTAATCAAACATGTGGAGAACCAAATCTATATAGTAGGGCGTCTACTCATTTTCCTAATTGGTTAATATTTTTTTGGAATCACTCCAATTTTATACTTATCAAAAACCTCTAGCAATTCCTTATATCTAATATTAAATTGATTTAAATTCTTTTCCATGCTTGTAGCGACCCTCTCATGTGGAAAAACCCATTCATGGGGTGTTTTATCACCATGGGACACCCAATTGAAAATGTTCTATTGTTTTACTCTATGTAACCTCCTGGTGAAGCTTTTATGACATATATTATACTTACCTTAATGATTCTTAGTCTCTAATGTGACCCTACATAGTATAAAAAATTCATCCATGGTACGTTCTCTTCACCTTCTAATACCCCATTTGGGCACACCAACCATATTGGCATAAATCTCAATTGCCTTGAGTTGTGTTTCACCATGGGCTTATATTTAAAATATTTAAATGAATTATAATGAGTAATAGACCATGATTTATGTTCCCTATGGAAATGAAAATGTTATGTTATAATTAATTGGCCCTTGGGTTGTGCCAAATGCATTTTCCATAGGGAAAAAAATTCCGTACATTCTAAATTGATCAATTCTATTACAAGAACACCTTGCCTGATGCCAAATTCTTATAATTCATTAAAAGTGATTTTTCATAATTATATATTACTAAAATGAATAAGAATATTTACTTATGAATTATTATAATTACTAATGACATGTTTAAATACTTTATTTTTTTCTTTGGAAAGATTATTATCAGGTTAGTTTGGAAAAATATTAATGTATTGTGACCTATATAATTGATTTTTCATTGTTTAGCTTCTTGAGTGACTTGTTTGATGCTCTAGTAAACTAATTACTTTGGGATATTAAAATTCTATTGATGAAATGTGATTTTCTCTATGATATTCTTAACAATTAGTCTTTGATATATTGCCCTGTATTTAATAAGTGATAAATGTGTTTAGAATAAATGTTAATATATTTAAATGAATAGTTTGATTAATATTTTTTTGGTAATAAAACCCATCAAATGGAGGCATTAATTCTTATAAACAAAAAATAGTGTTTATTTTAATTAGAAATTAATTTTTTCCTTTCTATTTATATTATTCCACTTTTCTTTGGATAAAATATAAATGATTTATTAAATGATCAGATTGATGGTTATATTAAATTTATTGTTAAGACATTTATTTGTTTATATTATATTCCTATCCCTTATAAATATCTTATGAGAAGTTTTTATTACCATGAAATTAAAATTGTGCCTTGGTTGATTTGACTAAACTATATAGCTTAATTATATAGTAAGAATGTAACATGAAGATGCTTCATTATTGGTATTCAACTATAAATATATTTCTATGCTTTATATGCCTTAAATTATATTGGTTATTAGATATTGGCTATGAGAGGATATGAATCCCAAATTATGGATTTCATGGAAGTACTCTCTATGCTCATTGGGTTACTACTTGACATGTCGGGAGCGATACATTAGCTTTCTATGTACGGACTTATTGAGAAGGATTTATTATGGTTGTTAGTGAGGTATGTTCCCTAGGGGAGGAAACAAAGATCTACCTATTGGAATGATGCTTATTTCATTCCTATTGATAGAACTAGTCCACTATGTAAGATATTTGTCATGGAATAATAGTTCCCCATGCATCACAATGATAATTGGGACAACGACATGGTCACCATTGACTAGCTCATTAGTATTGGTCTATATTAGGTGTATCATAGCGACAAAGGGGATTATGTTTAGAATGAAAATGACATGCTAAAACTACATCATTGGAATTTAAATTCTCGATTTATTTTTATGAATTGCATGAGATAAATTTATCAATATTGCAGATTGTTTTCTTATTCTTTTGTGACTCCTCTCTTTTATTATTTAGAACATGGGTTATGAAATATGAATTAGAACTTAATACAAATAAGAAGCATGGGGGTATTATTTATTGGAATTTCATGTTTACTTTTCCCCTTTTATATGTATTCTTCAATTCATAGGTAGCCAACATAGACAGATGGCGTAGGCAGAAGCATGTGTTATGGGATGGCTTTCATCTCTAGAACATAAAAAATGTTTCAATTTTTATTTTTATTTTACTGTATTCATCATATTATATATTAGAACAAATTTTTTTTAGCAGGAAATGGAATATTCTAGACACCATGGGTGATGGATGAATGGGATTCATATCTCACACCCTTCTTCTGTGCTGTTTGAAAACCGTGTAGCATATATGCTTGGAGTATTGGATAAAGGGAAGAGTTATTCTTCAGATTCTTGATTGTTTGTTTGCCAGTCAGGATGGAGAATGAGGGCTGAGGAACGAGTGTATGATCGAGATGATGTTGTAACAATTTTTGATGTTTTTGATCTTTTCTTTAGTATGAAAAATAGTCTTTCACCCTTTTCCCCATTAATCATTTTTTTAATCGACTCATGACATGTTGTCATTATCATTTCTATTATTATTATTCATCTTCCTCCAACTGATCAATTTTCTTACACTGATTATTTTGTACGTATTCTATTATATTTTGTTCTTATCACATACTTTATTTACTAAATATTGTTTACCAATGTGTTATAACTAATACATTGAGGCCATAATATCCCCACAGACACTCTTAAATCCCTCACTGGTAGACATCATCCTACGGAATTAAGGGTGATGAATGTAGCCCACATATCGGGACCAGGTACGGTGGAACTTAAGGTGTGATGCTATATCAAGAACAAAACAACCACAAATGATATTGATGATATTACATAACACATAATTATGATCTTAAACATTGCTTGGGGTGGTATAACGATGTGTGACTGTTATAAAATTGAATATTTTTAGTTTCCATAAATTATTATGTTCAATATTAATTGTATCCTAGAATATTGAAAACTTTTTGTATATAGTATTAAGTATCATTAGTCTTATACAATTACAGAGCAATAGACATCAATTTATTAACATCAATATGGGGGAAATATAGTTTAAATGATCTACTAATGGTTTGTTTCTCTGAATCACTCTTATCAAAATTTATAATGAAACTAAAAGGATCAAAATAATTTTATCCTTCGACTAATTTTATTTCCATTGATTTTTTTTAATGGATGAAAAATTGATGTCACACTCATAAAGAAATAAATTAATTTTAAGGATATAATTTTTTTTAATAAAAATATAATTTTTTATATATTACAAATTAGAAATACCAAGATTTAAAACATAGGATTTGTTACGTTCATGTAGAGAAGAAAATATATGATAGAAACATTGGATCATTGATATAAATTAAAATCATGACTAATGAGAGGTTGAATGAATGATTATGCTTACTCTTAATAGGAAAAAATTAAGGGTTAACCCCAACTTCAAATAGACATTGAAAATTTCATCCACTGGCATTCCATATGTTATCTAAAGGGGATAAAATTATAATTTTTCATTGTCTTAATGATATGAACATTCCATAGGGTTAATTACAAAATGTAAAAAATGTATTTTGTTAAAGTATTAGATGATGATATGTACGAAATATGTGGATTTTTTCATCATGATGTAATAGATCATACAAGTTTCATTGAGTGTAATATTTCCAATCAATTTTAGAATGACTATAAATATGTTGTTTTTTTAATTCAATTTGTAATTAGGTTATAGGAATAAATTATTTGAAAAATTTGACAAAAAATTTATTCAAGTCAATTTCAATTTCAAATGTATTTCCCCACATATTTTTTTCATTTCATGGTTCATTTAATGGTTCATTCTATGTGAGAAATAATTTTTTTATAGAACATTATATATATGTTGAATGAATAAATTTTTATGGTACATGAAATTACTGAATGGGTATGTTAGGAGTCCAAATCAATTAGATTCCTCCAATATTGGGAAGTTTATTTCTATAGATTTTTCAGTATATTTTTAAAATTTAATTTTCTATAGTTGAGAACATCAATTTACCTAATTCTCACCATGAATGAGTCATTTATTGTAGAAGTGGGATTTATTGAATGAAATTAATATTATTGATACGTGACAATATAAATATGGTACCTTAATATATATTTAATAAAAAAGAGATAAAGATAATTTATGTATAAAATTTCATATTAATGAGTTGAATCAAATATTTCAAATGAAGAATGATTTTTTTTCTATTTTGAAAGAGTATAAAAAAATAAATTTCCATTGTTTAAAGTGAACATGATCGGTAGAATATATACATTAAAAACATGATTTTTTTAGTTGGTGGTTTATGTTCAAATATTATAACATGGTCCTAGTATGACATTATTTTTTTTATATTTCATATGAAAGATAATGAAAACAAATGTGCAGTTTCAAACAGTTGTTTATTGGTGTTAGAATAATTAACTCATTTTTTGAGTTATAAAGAATTATCCTAAATTCTGAAACAAAAATATATTATTTATTCATTGAATAATTATTTATGTTTGATTTAATTAAATGCAATTTTCATATATTTAACTGCAGATGGTTTTTACATAACAATATTTTTAGATACGAGGATTTGGAAAGAACATAATTTAATCTGAATACACTTGAAAACAAATATGAATCCTTTATCAAGGATAAACACGAGAAAAAATTTATATTCATGATATATTATATATGGGGTGATCTAGTAAAGAAATAGTTTGTTTGTGATTATGAACAAGGATATTATTATGAATTATGTGAGATTCCTTTACTAAGGAATTATTATTATATAATATTGATGATTATATTGTAGAAATTAATGGTTCCATACGAAATGATCATGATGAACGAATTTGAGGAAAAAATAGTTTATCACATTCCTAATATTATAGGTATCATATTTTAATTTATTGTTTACTTTTTTCAAATTTCATGTAATATTTAGATATTTAAATTTTATTCTCATTAATAATTTACATATTTTAACTAATATATTAAATTGTTTTTATTAGATTACTTTTATTTAGTTTTAAATTTTAACCAATAAATTACATATCTATTTTTTTATTGAAAAAATATTTTAAATATGCTATATTAAATAAAAGAAAATTTTATATAAAAAAGATTATTTTAAAAGAAACAAAATTTTTGAAGAAAAAATGAAATATTTATTGGTGTATTGTTTACTATTTAGTCGTCATTTCTTGACTTCATTCCTTATTTTATGAAATTTCAAATCACATTAATGTATTTATAAATTTTTTAAACTACTTAATAAAATAATAAAATAATGTATTTAGTTTAGTTAAATTATTCTTGGTTCATTTTATATATATCAATAAATAATATTTTAATTATACAAAATTATCTTATATAATTGTGGATTTTTATTATTCACAATCCATTTTGAATTTTTTTTAATACTGTTATGTTATTTAATAATATATTAATTATTTTATCATTCCTCAACTATATAAAATATGATTTTAGGGGGCATGACCCCAACCATATTAAAAAAACTATATAAAATTTGTATAAAAATGTGTATCATTTAGTTTATATTTTGATGGATAATTATCATTTTTTATTTGAATTTGTATGTAATAGTTGGAATTGTATCTTTTTGTACTAATTTTTTGTTTCATTGATTTGTAGTATGATGACTTATACAACATATGATCCAATATATACTTCTAGGTAGGATTATACACAAACCACTCTGTAGGAACATACAAATTCTCATGTTGATGCGATTGCTCCTACCTCATTCCTTTAGAAATATAAGTCGATGATGGAAAAAATTGTTTGAGGGTTTGTAAATATGCCAACAGAAGTTTAAAAAAATAATTAACATCTTGGAGCTATTAGAAATGGATACCAATTGATATTGATGATAATTACACTCTATGTTTTCCATATTCAAAAAATAATAATAATTTTTAGTTCTCTTTATGTTAAAATAAAATATAATGTTTTAATTGAAGTATCTAAATTTATTGATGAAGATAAATGGAATAAAATTTATGTAATTAAATAACAGAAATATTATTTGGTTGGTGAAATGTTACACTATGTATTTTTTTAAATTATTGATAATATTAATGATTTTTATGTTATTATTAAAACCTCAAGGAGATTTTATCGGCATATCCAATATAATAATTTATAACCCCAATTAATCTAGGGGAGTGTATGTGTTATTTTAAGAATAATAATTGGTGAAAATTTTCATAAACTAAAAGTTATTTCCTTATTATCTATAGTGATTCAACCTTCTTCCCTCAACTAGATCAGAAAAATTGAAGGCATCTCAAATTTAAAAAAAAATAATGGAAATATAAAATTGAAAGGTCTAGGATGGTAACTAAGAGGATTATATGATATTTTATTTATTTATTTATTTAATAAATTCTTAATTTTTCGTGATTCACTATGAATTTTTTATAAAATTTAATACAGGAATATTTGTAGAAGAATATAACACAAGTGGTATTCAATGGTGGGGGAAGGAATGATATTTTTATATATCATTGGGAATGAGAAAACACATAAGTCATGTACAAGGATACAACGAAGTTGTAACTAAAAAGCATCTTTCAACATTATGAAATTATTCAATGGAGGAAATTAGTAATAATTATAATAAGTAGAAGATAAATTTTATGTTGTTGATTCTAAAATGAAGTACACATTCATAGTTTTGGTATATGTAATGTTTTCAGACATGAAATAAAATTATTTGGATACAGATACAACACATTCACCACATCCTTGAGATCTAATTCCTACCACATATCATTCTCTAACTCCTTAAAACCTCACAACTTCTATAACAGATCCTTTATATAAACACCCTCCTCCACAATATTCCATTTATTGTTATTTATTGGTTGGTAATCCCCTAAATTATTCAATTATATATTGGATGATATATTATATTGGAGATAATATTCATCACAAACATATAGTGACGGAGATTTATAGGGTCAATGTTACTGATAATATATATATATATATATATCAATTAGAATACAATTTTCATCAGATGAGGTTAGTATAATTAGACAATGTATCAACCATTTCATTTATTTTATATATAGATTTTTTTGACAGATTACTATTGAAATATATATATATATATTATCGTTTATCTCAATTATTATTAACTATTTTTATATAGTATGTTCTATATATTTTTCTATTTTAGATTTATGAATTTAATTTTAAATTAAAATTATATATAAAGTATCATATTATGTGTTCTTTGACATGAAATAGATTTCAATATATTATTCAGAAAATTATTAAAATAATAAATTATTTTGTTGGAGGTCTATTATATTCTAATAGAATTTAGAAATCATGGGCCTTATATGTCTATTAATATTTTTTATAAATATATTATGGATCTTGGGATTGGAGATGAGTGAGTAATCAAAATGATGACTTTTTTTACATGTGTATAAATTATCATAAATATTATTCTTAATCTAATTTATTGAAAATGTATAAATAAGTTTTTTTTGTATCTTTATAAAAATTTTCCACATCATGAATTGAAAGGATTATATGTATTTTTTGACGAATAAATCATTTAACCTATATTGAGGATAGTGATTGAAACATATTTCTCATAGTGTGTTATATATCTCTGAAAATAGTAACCAATCGTATTAATGTTTCATATATATCAGTCTCCATTGAATATTGGGTGTTTTTCTGATGGGATAAGACATTATATCAGTTCACCTCTTTCAAATGTGAAGTGCGAAATAAATTAAAAGCTATATTAATCATGTTTTTTTTTTGAAAAATTTAATACATGATTCTATTATAATGACATTTAAATTTTTTTCATTTTTATTATTTAAAACTAGGGAATGGGATTTTATTATAGAAAAAATAATAGGTATAGATACAATAATAGATATAGAAACGAATAGGCCACTTTTCATTTACCACATCTTATTTCATTGATGTAGTACAAAAAATGATATGTTGAATTGAAAATTAATTTTAAAAAATAACTATAATTAACATGATGAAGTAATTTATTCTGTAGAATTTGTATTAAGAATCATTTATGAAATAATTTCTACAAGGATATATATGATATTATAGAACATATGATTTTTTAATATCTTTTATTGTAATTTTTCATTCATTTTTTGTCATAATACATTTTTAATTCTATTATTATTAAATTTTAGATTTTTATTACCTGTTCCTTTTATAATCATGTATAGAGTCACTTGAAATTGAATGGGATAAACATTTCACAAATTAAATGGTATATTAGTTTATTTAAGTAATACATGATAAAAATTAAAATTGAAATTGTAAATTATTGTGTTGCTGTTTAGTTTTATAATGTAGATTTTATGATTTCATATAGTTTAATCATCAACTATATTTTTTCAAGGGGAAAAAGTAAATCTATTTTATTAAAACAACTATTTTCAATAAATGAATATTTTTTAACATATCAAAAATTTAAAAAAAACATACAGCATCATTATTCTGGAAAAACTGACGTGGTATGCTTTTTTAATATTCGTCATTTGAAAGAACAGAAAAGTTAAATGATTTATCTAATCCGCAAGGAAATTTATAATTTTAAAACAACCATATGATGAATTTATAAAATCTAGGTTTTAACAATCATTAAGAGAATTACAGTATCCAAGTCAATAATTTATCTTATAAAATGACGTAAAAACAAAAAATTATATATGATACAATCCTATTATTATATATTATTTGCGATACTAAAAATCAACATAATATATATGTTGAAATTCTAAAAAAATACATTATTTATTATATAATTTATAAAAAGTTACTTTAAATATTTCCATAAAATATATTCCTAATAATTTTTAATCAGGGAATCATATTTACCATGTACATCATCCCCTTAGAGATTCTCAGTCACATTGGATCTCTAGAAAATTGGTAAGTACTCCGATAAAAAATTTCTAATAGACATGGTAATTTCCATATAACCAAATGGAGTAACTATATACTATATCCCTCAGATGATTTTAATGAAGATTTGGGTAATCTTGAAAATTATCTCTATTATGAGGATCATCTTTTAAATATATTGGATTGTATATAAACATTTATATGCTTCAAAACAACACTTCTACTAAATGTAAAATGGAGGGAACAAAATTTTGATGAGAAGACATGTGATCCGGAGGATGAAATGAAGTGGTAGTACCTTAACCAAATTCCAACAAAGTTGGTAAAAAAATCAATGTTGTATTTCCTTAAGGGGGAAGAATGTAATTTCCTATAATTTGATCAGGGGAATTTTACTTTTGAATATATAGTTGCATGATGTATATAATGAACACACAACAAAAGATAAAATATATAGTAATTATATTAAAGTTATATTTATAGATTAAATATATATATATATATATATGATTGAAAGTATTACAGTGGGATAATATATAATTTAATAAAATAATTACATAAAAAATTTATCTTATCATTCACAATGAATTGTCACAAACATGAACAACATTGTATAAATGAAGTGCTTTATAATTAAAGATACTTTTATTTTTAAAATGAATATATATATACATATGATAAAAAAGAAATGAATATATAGTGAATTATTTGTGATTTATTTATAGGAATTTTAAAACTTCCAATTCTATTAAAAATTTGATTATTCAAATATTAATATGAATTTTTGAATATTAATATAACTGAAATAATATTAATATGATTGTTACGAAAAGTATATTAACTGATATAATTTTATCTTCAATTATGTAACTATAAAATATAATTTCTATGTCTTATTAAATGAAAATAAATTATATTTATATGATGATAAATGTATTGAAAATTTTACAAATGAGAAAAGGAGTGACTATTTTTTGTAAAATATATTTGATATTTTTTCATTTTTATAATAAATATAATGTTATAATAAATGTTTACTTTCAAGAAATGAATTCATGGAAAATATTTATTTTTTTAAATAATAAGAATATTAAATGATAATAGTTGTAGTACTTTTTGATAGGGTTGTAAAGCTGATCAATATATTAAAATTTTAATTTTTCAATAATTTAGCATTATATTTAAAATTTTAATTTCACTATATTAGAATATTATTTTTTAAAAATAGATATCATTTTAGTACTCTAAAAAAGGTAAAATGTTTATGGTAAATTTTTAGTATTTTTATAAAATAGTTGAATTTT
Organism: Viscum album; assembly: GCA_963277665.1. Taxonomy (NCBI): domain Eukaryota; kingdom Viridiplantae; phylum Streptophyta; class Magnoliopsida; order Santalales; family Viscaceae; genus Viscum; species Viscum album. The sequence continues at coordinate 1,508,063,471 of OY728127.1, read as the reverse complement.
TTTAAAACTATAAAATTCATCGCAATTAGATATTTATCATTACATGCTAATTATTTAATTTTAAGGATAATTTACTATAATGACATGAATATTTTTAAAATTAAAATCCATTTTTGTCGAAAGAAATACATTATTATGTAATGTATCTATAGGAACACATGCACTACATTGGTTGTTATATAACATTACAATTTATATCAATTTGATGTTAAAATAACATTACCCAAAATAACCATTGATTATATAGAAATTATAATGTTCCCATTATGTCTACTAAATTAAAAGTCCTGATAATATCCAATCGACATAGGTTGAAGAAGTGATGGTGGTGACCAATAGTATTATACCTTAGGATTAACATTTCTTTAATCATTTAAGGATGATATAATCATTTTCATTTTCCCATGTCAACCCCAATTTTAGAATGAAAATATAATTCATGAGAGACACCATTTATCAGAGAAATTATATTTCCTTTAGATCGTGACCCAAATTGTTTCCATCAAACCACCCCATGAAGCCCTCAAAATCGTAGACCATTCCCATATGTATTTTTCTAGTGTAATAAAGGAAAGTTTATCTATACCATAATACTATGAATATTAATATTTTAATTAAATTATGAATATTGTTTTAATTTATGAAATTAGAATAATTTGATGATTATTATGATAAAATTTATATTTGTATATGATGAAACATTTTTTTTGAAATATATATTCATCATATTTATTAATTTATGCATTGAAAATATTACTGGAAATAAGGAAAAAAACCAGTGGAGAAAAAGAAAAACGGTACCTAGGGGATCCGAAGTAATATAAAACATGAGAATACCATATGAAAAGGATCTTTCCCTCAGTCAGTATAATAATACTACCTATTGAACCTGATAAATTAGACTCATGAGCCGTTATGGAATCGAGAATATAATATAAGGAACGTCCAAAAAAAATGCACTCAAAACTACTTTTACCTAGAAAACTAGTATTATTTAAAAACAATATTGATTTCTGATTTAAATTTCTATATCAACATGAATAGATAATTATCTGTATAAAAAATATAATTTTTCAAATCACATAATCATAATAATCCAACATTTTTTTCATAAATTTCATTGGAATTTGAAATTTTAGTTCTGATCTAAATATGATATAAAAATTAAATGTGTATTATAACATCACAATAACTCCAAATTGATGAAATATATGATACAATGAGTTTTCAAGAACAAATAACATTTTTCATTAAAATTATATTTTTTATTTTTTACATTATTAAATTTATTAACCCTTAATATATCCTCCAAACCCTATATTATATTTTATGTTTTCAAAATAAAATCGTTATAAATAGTACACACATCCACACCACAATGGGTATTATATTAATGAAATATTTTCATATCATTAAAAAATAATGAAATGATATCTTAATAAGTCAGATCAATGGTCCAAAAACATGGTATGTTTTCTGGTTTTCAAAATTTTACAATATTTATTACAAAAACTATGTTTCTCTTTTAATAATGAATTATCCAATATTTTTATATTCAATCCCACAAAAACAAAAAAATATAACCATTCAAAATAATCATTTAATTAAATTACTCTACCATTACCTATCTATTGTCCTCTAAATGTTTCATCATGTTCTTATAAATATCCTTATAATCATTTAGAACCACTCAAGGTTATGTATCCTCTATGATTCCTCATTATTCAAGAAACATCAATATGTCATGATTTTTTATTTCAAAATTTTCATGTTGTGATATGTTTTTTAACAAACCTATTGGTATCCCTATGATCTCTATGTAATGAGACACCCATTTCTCTCACATTAATCCATTCATCATACTGTTATGTTGACTTGTTTTAGTGATGAAATTTTCTTTCCATATACCATGCTAGTGTTCTATGTAGAGAATACTCATTTTTATTTCCACTTAGGGATATTTACATAACCATTACAATCCATAATGTATTGGGTACATAAATATTTATATCCATCAGTACCTAATCATGGGGTCAAATTTACGATATACTTCTTTTTGTTTTATGATACTTGGAGAACACATTTGCGTGTACATGATATGATTATAATGGTGGTCATTGAGATATATATACCTCCAATGCATTATGTGTTATTTTTACATCATTAAAATCCATGTATATTGTGTAGGATTATATCCAAATAAAACTATGTTATGGTGTATTTGATGTTTGATGATAAATATGATTATGAAGTCATTTTTTGTTTTATTCCTACATTCTTAAGTTTCATTTAGGCTATCGTGATGTATCAGCCTCACTGTTCATGATTGTTAATATCACCCCTCTTATATTACATTGATAATCCACATTGATAATATGATATTATTTAATTAATGGAATTATTTCATTATTCCCCTACTGTTGATTATATATCACCCCATTCTTTTGTGTGTCCCCATATTATCAATTTTTATTTTAGAGTAATGGTTGATATTTATGAAAATGATAAGAATGTTTTCTATAATTTATTTTTTATATATTTCATGTTATTACATTATTTATATAATTTCACCATTAAAATTAATTAATTACCATATATGGATATATTAATTATTTCATTATGTAAAAAAATCATGAATTATTTTGTTTAAAATATATGTGTTCTCATAGTTGTTATTAAATAAATGTGTATATGTTTTAGTGGTTATAATCAAAAAAAACTATAATAAAATACATTGGGATAAGAGTAAATATTGGAAAACATCAATAAATTTAGTAAAATATGTGAGTATGTGGTTTAAAATCTAATATATCCCTACCTATATACTACAAGTTAAATCGGGTCGTTCAATGTTTTACCTAATAGTTATAACCACTAAATAGGATAATTGAGATGCAATCGATCATCACATTGTGCATTAAAATGGCCATTATAGTACACCATGTTTGAAATGATATGGTGAAATGATTTGGTAAATTTTTTATCTCTTTATAAAGCATCATGAATGGATAACAATTCATAGATGAATATATTTAATTATGTAAATCAAAGAAAATCATATACTGAAACTTATAAATTCTATGGTTATGGATTATTTATCATTTTAGATTATCAAACGAAATCTTCATGGTTTCTCAATATGGTTTATAATATTTTAAAAATACATATCAATAATTTATCCATTATTATAGTAAAAATATATAATAGGAGTAATATATTGAAGAAAAACGGTGATGGGAAATGCGATGAATTCATTAACGAGATTCCAAACCCTATGGGAGTATGAATCGTAAAATATGTAATAATACACTATAAACTAAATCATGTATTGAAAGGAAACCTTAATAAAGGGAACAACAAAACAATATAAATAATAATAAACATAAAATTAAGATACTTATGTGAGGTGTCTACACAAATTTAGTGTATATCCTGAGAAATTAATCCTTAATAGAATATCATCTTCATTGAAAGTATTTTATATTACCTTCAACAATCTGAGAAATAAAATGTAATAGTAGATGGTTATTATATCGAATGTTAAACTAGTCACTGGTGGATGTTATTCCAAAAGATAAATTATGAGGTCTATATTGAAGAGATGGAGTCAAAATAATATTCAAAAAAATATTCAAAAAAAGTATTTTCCTCAAACAATCAAAAAGAAAATAGTGATAAATTATTATATCCATACTCAAATAGACTATATCATTAATAAAACCTGAGGATGACATCAAAATACTTTCAAGATACAACACCATCATTTTCATTACCCTCAAAAGTTAATTTATCCACTTATTTGTTGGGTTAATGAAATTTATTTTATAATACATAGATTGTAATATAATTGATATAGTTGATGAAATTTTAAAATGACCCTAAATGTAAAAAATTATTTACGTGAATGTCTAGTTTTCACAGTTTTATATTTAGTGACTATTGAATGTAATTTAATCCTGTTGATGATATAATTATTTATCAGGGGAGAAATAATTTACAATACCACACCTATCGAAAGTTTGGAATATTAGAAATATATTTAAGGGGATAGTGAAATGATTTACATTGGGGAATGAATGAAACCTCGCTATATATTTCAAATGGGACAACCCCACGAATTTGATGAAAGAAAACAATTCGTTGGGAAACTATTGATATATTATCAAATGATTTAACTATAACTATTATGGAAACTAAATAAATCAATTCCATTATATAAGTGTCAAAAAAAAATATGTTGGTGATAACTTATATTGTCTAGAGGTAATTTTTGAGCTTATTAAATCACAACTTATGATTTGGATACCAACAATTGTTTGGTGAAATTTACATTAGTTATTAAGACTAGAAAAGTGAATAATGTTTTAATTCATGTCCTATACATTATTTCATATAATTAAATTCTATTATTATTATTCTAACTTCAAAAAAAACATTTTTGTAGAGTTATAAGTGAAAATGGAAAATGGATCAATTTTTCATTTTACATATATAAAAATAACCTATCATGTATTTTGTAGAATTTACTATAAAATATTATGTTACACACCTTATAAATATTTAATTGTATTCTAGGTAAGGATTATACTTCCTTATATAGTGCAAATATAAAATTTTATATTTTGGAAATAACCATATTTTTTAAAAATTGTTGTTGGATTCTACACATGTGAAAAGAAAATGGTGAATATTCTATTCTACCAACATCAAAGTTATGGATATTATAAAAATTTGAGAAAAATTTTCATGATAAAAATATTATGAATAACTTAATTATAACCCCGAATTATATTCCAATTACAATATAATTTCCTAATTTTATCTCATAGAATTTCTTGAACATACTTCTATGTGTGAGGGTGTGTCCTCAATAAATCTCATACAATGTGAATTATAAATATAAAAAAATCCATTTAAAATGGTCATTGTTGAAACTGAGGAGCTAAATAAACAAATAATGGATAAATTTCATTAAATATTTTATATCTCCATGTTCTTCACCATGGGGTGCACTAGTCTCATTCATCAGGATTATGGACGGGTCAATCCACATACAAAATAATTATTGTGAACCCTATAAGATCATTTAATGAAAATGAAAATTATATATTATATATTTGATTTATGAAATGTTTTACTAGATATGTGTCTCTCATTCATTACCTTTGGTTGATATTCTATCATGATATTATTGAGTAAATTTTAATAAGGAGGACATCCAAAAAAACTGATTTTCTTTCATGCCAGATACACTAGAGGTTCATAGAGATTCCATTTGGACTCACTCTTACTCCAACAGTATTCATGAAAATATGGAATTCTATTATTAGGAAATACCATGAGAATTTTTTATTATTCTTTATACATTATACACTTATGTTATAATAATTATTAGAGGAACATGTGGACAATTTAAATAATGTAAGGAATACATTGTTGAAGGTAAATTTAAATATTGTGTATAGTAAACTGTATTTTTTGATGGGGAATGTAACTTTTTGTGGTAATGTTGTCACCGACAGTGTCTTATATATTGTCTCATTCAAAATGAAGGAAATAAAATGATTTTGTAGAACAAAAAGTGTAGTTGAAATATAAATTTTATATGTTTTAGATAAGTATTATACGAGATTTGTGAGAAAACTCCGCCAAATTTCAAGACTAGTATCTATGCATACATGAAAGGGATTATTGTTTGTATGGATCGATTAATGTGAATAGAGAATTAAAGATCTGAATAAGTGGAGAAATAATTGAGTGGTTTTCACTCTACCCACTATTGGAGAATAATCTCTGTTACATAATGATGAATATACAAATGACATGGATTTTATACTTGTGAAATATGGATTATTGACAGGAATTCCTTATTCGAATTAAATATCCCTGAGAAGAACTATTTAACTCATTATCAAAAATTTTCTATTGTGATAATTACATTGAATATTTGGAATGATTATATCAAAGGAGAAAAGTGACCCAATAATATAGACCATAAAATACGGAAGTATATATTCAAACAAAATGAGAGTAATATATGAAATGATAATAGTAAGATACAATCAGTGAATATTAATATTAAAGATATTTCCGTTATGAGATGTAATTTTTTTGAAAATTATATGGTAAGAAATGATCATACAATCCAATGCATGATGATAATTTAATTGGAAATAACATTCATTGAAAATAACGTGAAATTTTTGGAAACAATAAAAAGATATTCATACATACATGATCAAATAATTTCTCGACACTCTATTTTTTAGTGGAACTAGGAGTCATATAAATATTATGAGTTTCTAATTAAGAAAGTAATAAATAATCTAAAGCATAACATTTCAGATGATGGATCTATAAGGATTGAACTTAAAAACCTGTCCAATTTAGGGCTTAAATAAATGGGAACATCTGGATGAAAGGCAGATCACATCCTTACTTATTCATGAATCTATAATTAAGAAGTATAATGATTCCAAGAAAAAAAATCTAAGGTGATTACATGAATGGTAATATTATTGAGATTGTTTCTTGATGCATGTAATGCCAATAAGTGAAGGTGGAATAATAAAACATGAATTCTATGATGGAACCACTCCCCATAATAGTATGGAAATAGGAAAACATAACCATTGAATTATCCATTGGAATACCCGTAAAAGCTGATGGAAATACCACCTTATGGGTTGTAGTTGACCACCTTATTGATTTATATGATTTATTTTTTATAAAAAATTCATTCAGTCTTGACCAAATAAAAATGATATGAATATTTGAAGTGATATAAATAACTGGAGTTCAACTCTGAATTTTATCTGATTCTGATACAGGGATTACCTCCATGTTCTGAAAAATTCTTCAAAAAGGTTTTGGTATTGTACTAAACCTTAACAAATCTTTTTTCCATTAGAATGATGTTCATTATGAATTAACAATTGAAATAGTGCAAGGTATGTTGAGATCATGTCCAATGGATTTCCTTGAATGTTGAAATCATCACCATACCATAATGATTTTTACAAATAAAAATTGTTTCCATTGTATAATTCAAATGGAACATTATAAGGGTCATTATTGGAATATGTGTCAGACTCCATCATTCAGGGATGATTTTTTATAGTATTAAATGATTTTACAATATATTTTTCATGAAATGAATTATACAATTTAAACCATTTAACATAAAAAGAAGTCCATAATTCTTTACAAAAATGATTTGAAGATAATCATTGATGGAACAACTATTTTGAGGTTAATGGTAGTTTTGAAATTCATACAACACCAAGGGTCAATATCATGAGTGTTAGGAAGAGGGAGATCATAATAAATTAATCCTAAAACCCTTTAAGATCCTTGATTAATTTAGATCAATGACCATTCAACTACCACTAAAACTTATAATAAATCATATACATTCTATATTAAATTTATCTATCTTGATGAAGTAAAAGTAAATCCCCCAAATGTAGTAAATCAAAATTTTGTACCATTAGAGAACGAAAATTCACAAGAGCAGTAGCTCATGAAAATATTAGATCATAGAGACAAGAACCTGCATAACAGGACAACTCACATGATCAATGTGATATGGTGTAAAAACATTATTATATTATAAATAAAATAAATCTTCTATTGACCCATTATTACCATATAATGATCCAAAATAGGTCTGATAAAAATTAATCTTTGATTAGATGCAACTAAATCTCTATTTTTGTGAAATATATAGTTTCAATCAAGAAATTATATTTTATTAAAATTAATAAATTTTTAACTAAATGTTAAATTAAATACTAATTTTTATTAAAAATTAGATATAAAATTTAATGGAAAATATAATTTTATGAAGTCGAAATAAAATTTTTATGTATTTGAAACCCATTATTGTCCAGATGTATTTTTCATGAGATGGTATTTCTTTAAATTTAAAATATTCAGTTATAAAAATATATAATTTTGGTATTAAATAAATATATATATTAAAATTAAATATATGAATTAGTTAATTATGAAATTTTTATAATTTTGTTTGAATGTTGACTTTTTGTGTCAAAATGAAATACATTATAAATAAACTATGTATGATTACATCGAAAAATCACCATTGTTCTATAATTCATTATATAATGATTATTCATGAATGAAATATGTTTTCCAATTAAAATATTTTTTTGAGGATATTTATAAATTTCATAAAATATTTACGAATCCTCCAAATACTATATTATACTTTTGGGTTTTAAAATAAATCATTTTTAAAATTGGCACACATACACATCTCCAATGGTATTATTTTATTTCGTTAGTTTCATATCTTTAAAAAATATTTAAACCACAGATATTTTGAACAGTCTATTGTCAATCACCATTTGATATTCTATTGTTTTGATTAATTTATCCTTTTGAGTTATAAAACACATTTTGGAAATTAAAAATGAAGTTTCCTCTTGTTTTTATATAAACTCACCCAAAAAACCATTCATATTTACTATATAAAATTATAAAATATCAATATTCATCCATTGAATATCTTGATTTCCCTTAATTTTATAATAATATCTTCTGAAAATCAATACAATTATGTTGATGTGTCCTCTTATGGTAAAGTGTCATCTCATTTCCCTTTCAGGAAACATATTTATATCTAGCATTATAATTAATAGTTTTCAATGTTGAGATATATTTTGAAACATCCCACTAATGTACCATATGATTTAAAATCAATGATAGACACATTTAACTCTCATTCATCACATATATAAACCCTTTTATACCCCTATTATGTTCTCTAAATTATTCAATGATTTTTTATGCTGGAAAATATTTTACCGAATATATTCCTCATTTTCCACTACAGGGAGTTGACATGGTTGTTTATATATTTATTTTATTGGGAATTTATATTTATAAACCCCACACTCCATAATAATGGGTTTAAATTTATTAAATACATTTTCATATATTATGATCTATGTGGAATTCTTATGAATGTATTTGATATGAATATAATTTGAGAGAGTGAAATTAAATTTTCCTATAAAGCATGGGGTAATGTTTTTTCCAATTTTATTCCATTTATGGTTGATGGGATGTTATCCAAAGTATACTCCGTATTTATGTCATTGATGTTATATTTGAAAAATTTATAGAAAGTCATCATTTATATTGTTTCTATATTGTTGTGTAGGCATTATGCTATCTTGTTATATTTGTAATAATGGGTAATAATATGATCATCACTGATATTATGATTCATTCATATATTTCTTGGATCACATGTACTAATTTACCTAATGATTTTACATGATTAATCCATTAATAATATTTATAAATAATCCCCTTCTTATGTCTATCCCATGCACACCCTATTAAGTTCTAAAGAAATTGTGTAATTTTATAATAATATTAAAGAAGTTATAAAAAGAATCATTGTGTTTATATTGAATGTAATTGTTATATATACTATTTTTCCTAAAGACAGTAGTGTTGGAATACTTCTTATTTAAATAATCAAAAATCATGTTTTATTATTAATATTTTGAATTCAATATTTTTTTGTAGTAACATATTTTATAAATAAAATGTGAAATATTGATTTTTATAGATCCACTATTACATATAATGATCTAATTTTTAATAAATCAATCCACCAATACATGATATAATTATATTATATTGATAACACCTTCACATACTACCATTTTGTTGAGATACCTTCTTGTGGAGCTACTATGACTACTAGATTAATGTTATTATCGATTCAATTGTGATATATTTAGTACAATAGAAATATCACTAAAAATTTCAATAGTCAGATGATACATCATCCATAATGATATACAATCAAATTAATCTACCACACGTATTTTCTACTATGTATATATGTTGATGATATCATCAAGTACTCCTAATGTAATAAGGTTATGCAATTTCTTGATGTTACTACTAGATCAGCAGTGATTCCACCAGATGAATGTAATTTATTATAGATAAAATGTGTTAATGAAAGGAAATTTCATATATATATATAATTTATTTTAGATGAAATTTTTTTACATCATAGAAACATACTTGGGTATTATAATTGTTTAGTTCATTTGGATACTAAGTACACAATCATCTTATTTAGTCAATGATTTGTATGTTCCCCACAATGATGTTCCCCTTGAGCACTACCCAAATTCATACCCTTAATATAAAATTTAATTATTTCATATTGAAATGAAACATAATAAAAGATGAGCTAAGTAGATATTGGAAGGTAAACATTGAAAAAAATGAAATCATAACATGATATTATGTGTATGAGAATGTGAGAATAATATATGAAAACCATACCTAGAATATCAGATAACAAAACCATAATTCATGATATAATTATTGGACATTCATAAGTCATGAAACATAAGAAAATTATTTTACATGATCCATGAGAGAATAAAATTGACATGATACATTGAATTTTCGTATACACATATACTTAGGAAATCAATTCCATAGTATTCCAGTCTCACTTGTAATGTTATAATAGTGGAATGGGTTGACCCCCTCCCACATACCATAATTGATGTTAAGGATATATTCTAATACCATCATTGAAGAAACTTTACCTTACTAAACAGGGTTCACAACCTATTCTATTCCTCTCATAATCATGAGATATAAATCAATATCAAATGTATTGATATTAGATATAGGTACCACCAATCACATAATAAGAACCATATGTATGTGTACCAAAAATATCATAAAATTGTCATTATATCATAGACTATTAAATAAAATTTTATTCATGAACATTTCATTATATCATAACATGTGTAAAATAGATTGGTTTCATAATACATTCAATATTTCATCATAGTATAACCTATGGAAAAATGGATGGTTTTTGGGATTTCTTTCTAGTGTAACCCATGGATGAGAATATTGTTTCATAATCATCATTCCAAAATAAACCAAAAAAATAATTTAGAGAAAGAATATGGTTGGAATCATATGATCATATCCTACTTAATGCATAGGAAACGTCAAATTATTTCTTCTTATATGGGAAATTATTTTTGAAAGATCGCATGGATCATTTCATGTGGAATGTAAAAATTTATTTGAAAATAAATTTTTAAATATAATTATTAATAACATATTTTGTAATTTATTTTATATTAATATATAATCTAAATTATATATTGGTATATTAAAAAATTATTTGAAACAATTCATTAGGATAATACCATATCCTCTTTGAATAACACTGTTTATGAAACACTAGATTTTTAAAAACAATTTCACTAAAATTCAACTTGAAAAACAAAAATGGTTCCTTAAAAATAAATTATATTATATTTACAGTAAAATAAACTTTTAAAATAAAATTAAATGTATTAAAAAATAAATTATTTTAGAATTGTGTTTCATTTATTATATCCTTGAAAACATATAATGGATTATTCAACGGAAATAATAGTCATGATAGATTGAAATTTCATTATGTCATAAATGTTAAAACAAATTCATAAAAATTTTATGTAAAAATTAATAATTTTTTAAAAATATCATTAATAAATAATTTGGATAATGTTAATAAAATTTATAAATATTATTTTTGGAAAATTGTTATTGATGATATATATATTTTTATCAAAATGAGAAATAAATATGTTGTTCAAAAAAATAATATTTTTGAATTCATCAGTACGTAAGAAGTGAAAATGAAGGGGGAAATAAATGTCATGAGATTATCAATTTATAAAAATATTCTTGTGTTACTTGACATATAGATCTACGATTTCATCATTGGAAGGATAATCATAATCAATCCCGATTAGCAATGATATACTAACATAAATCTCTGACAACTTTAATAATTTTTAATTATAATACCCAAAAATGGATGACTATAAATGAAACATATAACATCATGAATGTAATAATATTCAAGATATAACAATTAAAAGGGACATTATATATACCTTCAATAAAAATAAATTTGAATTCCCTAAATTATGACCCTTTCATTGAAATTTGAGATGAAAAATATCTTACTACCTAGTAGTATTCAAACAATAAACCACATAAAATATAGATCCTAAAATAACCATGTAAATGAAAAAAATAATATAAGGATATTAATTATAATATAAATTCATGTGAATTATATACACCACATAAAATAAACATGTGGTGAATATTACTTGTGTGTGAAAGATAAATTATAGCGAGTCAGAAATCTATTTCCCAAAGTCCCAAATTCATTCATGCACATTCATAAATCATATATATTAAATAAATGTTTTATAAAATGTATTAATTGAAAATACACACACACACAAATATATATATATATATATCATAATATATATGATTTAATTATGACTTTTTATTACATGTTTATGAAAAATTCAATGGTAAAGTCTCCTTTCAATGAATGAATACTTTGTCTTTCTTGAACGGTTTGATTTGTTATATTTTTACTATAAAAATGATTGTAGTTGAATCGTATACATGTTGTTAAGAAAGATTTATATATATATATATATATATATATATATTCAGTACTCATGTATTTAGTGAAATCCAAAAGATCTATAGATATAAAAATAAATACACCATCAAAGGACATGGTTGAACACACATAAACATGTACAATGTTTCCAATTTCCCAATGAAAAGAATTATAGAATAGAAATAAGTATATTACCATTAAAATTTAAATTTTATTTCATATATAAAACCTATTTTCATTATACATTTCCTTATTATTATAATATCCCAACGTAGGATCAACATAACTCATTCCCCGAGATGATATGTCACATGCCCTCAAGAACACCACCTCGTATGTCAGAGATTACAAACTAAAAGATAAGGTGTAAATGTAATACAGTGGGCTAGGGTTATGTTGTATTAAAGTGGTATAAAATTTATTTTATATCAATCTTTTGGGCGGTTATGAATGTTATAATTACTAAATTAATTTGTTAATGATCTAGTTATTTTCTGTAGATAACCTGAATACATGGAGAATACCAAATTTCCAAGGATGTGTTATTTCATATATTTATTTATAAATCATGGTTGATACCAATTAACTATTGGGTGAAGAAAACATATTATGATTTTAATTTTATTGTTATTAATAAAATGATATTTATATAACTACTCCAGATGAAATGAAGATTTTGCATTACATGCAACATTATATTGACAATAGGACTAATATTCAAATAAAATTTCCATGCCACATCTACATTCAACATGATAATTTCTATTTCATATTAAATTTTACTTGATTTTATATGGGAATGTTATGAAATTTCATGTAGGAGATTTGAACAAATGAATGACACATAATGTTACTACCTTATACTAATAGTTTATTCTAGTATAGGTTAAATCTGAAATGGTATGCTATTAGTTAGTGGAATGGTCATCTGTGGATCCCTAGATTCATAATGTGGAATGATTTACAGTATGGATAAATTATGTCCACCTTTCAATTAATAAGGAGTATGGTCCCTTAGAGATCATAAATGGTGATCCATCTAATTAAACCATTTAATGATATTTAAATACATAAATTAATATAAATATAAAAAGGAATGTTACTTTTTTTAATATAATTACCTTCATATATTGGGGATATGAGACCACAATATAGACTTATCCTTAGTAGGGGATAATGGTGCTTTTATAAGTTATTATGCCCTATCATGGGCTCTTCTATTCCTCCTAGAGCTTGATTTTGGAGAAAAAAGATAAGTTTGATCGTCTAAAAGGAAGTACATATAATATCCCTAGTAATCTCTCTATGTCCTTCAAAACTATTAAATTATGTTATGAGGTTTGTTATCGGAATTCTATTTTCATGTCACCAATAAATTATATAATTTTATAATCTTATAGTGGTGATGACCATGCACCAGGGATGGATGGACTAGAGGTTCAGTGATCCATCATTATGTTCCACATGTTGAAATTCATCCTAGGAATGATATCACACTAACACCTGGATCTATAAGGGAATGTTTTTCTTGATGGAAAAGAGGGATGGTGTCACTCTACCAACCTCATATATTGTATAGTTGTATCCGAAGATCCAACAACTACATCCTCACTCCTATTAATGGGGTGGAAATACTAATGATAATGAGTATTTGAACAATGAAATTAATTATAATTTCATTAATCTAGAGATACAATCTGATATGTGTGTCAAAATACATTAATAAATACATCATGATTCTATTAAGAGGTAGTGTGTTATTACCAAGGAAGATCAATATTGATATATGGTTTGGGCATATTTCTAGACTAACATGTAAGACTACGTATTACCATAGACTCAAAGGGACTATAAGAATATAGATTTCACGAAAATGAATTAGAGAGTGAAGAAATTTATGATATATTATGATCACATTATTGAGAAGTTGTTGCTTCTGATGACTCAATTCAGTGATAATATAATGATTGCTTCCCAATATCAGGATAGGATGGTATACATAATTTGATCACAGGTCAATTTTTTCATACTAAATATTATATATGAGATAATCAACAATGCCTTTACTAGAGAGATGAATATGACAGAAGCTAATGATACGAAACATGGAAGGACATCACTGATATATTGCATTATTTCTACTTTTGGGAAAATTCAATGGTACATGGGTTCTCGTGGGTGTAGTGGTAGTCAAGTATGTGAGAATGATAACTTACTTATCAATAACTTGTGAAGGAATTCATGAAATACAAAACCAATGTGTTTACATGATTGAGTGGAATGTATAAGATGTGTAATTATAAGTAATATCTGGTGCATCATAAGTTTTTTTCCATCAGTTCCCAATGAGTTGGAATCTACACCAACTCAACATTCTGAAGTGGGTATACTAGAATCTCATTATCAATGATGCTAGAATACCACCACCCATTTAAGCTGAGGTTGTGGTTAAGGTTTAATTAATCATACTCATGAAACATAGTATCAATAGGGTGTGAATACAAATGTAATACAATTTATGTAATAGGGACACATTTCATTATAGTTTCTTGTAGTACATCCTATGTTGGAAGAGGAAATTTCCAGACCATATATAGTTTGAGGTACCATTCTAGTAAAGTTATCTTCAGTGTGTAATTTATTTGACACATTCATGTAACGTTATTTTATATTTGAGATGATAATGGATTTTATGGGCCTTTATATTGAACATATCAATGGTGTAATGATCCTATATACCTAATTGAGTATCTTATATAAGATTATACACAATAGTGTATATTTTACCTTTGAGATATTAATATATTTTTCCATATAGAATCACATTGTCCATGACATGAAAGGGTTTAATGTAATTATCATAATAGACAAGTTAGTTCCCTATTAATATAAAATTTACTTCTAACTTTAGAGTATTATTTTTGTATCACTAGATTTTTATAGGTATGTGTATAAGGGAGAATGGGTTATTTTTCGACTCAAGAGGGACCGAATCAGTAGATTCACATTAGAGTGAAAAATTAATCTTCTATGACATTCATAAATTATTTGAGGTTATGAACCAATATTTTATCTCCTATAGTGGATGTTTTCTAGGACTTAATTCCTTGAATATTTTCATGGCTACATACAATAAAAGAGGTAGAATCCACGATTGAGCTTATGGAAAGAGTATCACTAGATAAGATTCCTCTAATTATGATGTAACCCATGAATGGTATGAAACTCAAGAAGAAATTGTATTATATTAGAATTAATGTATTTATATTCCCCATAACTATTCATTAGAGTTCATAAACCCATTTTATATGAATGAAAATGGTACCTTTTGGCTATGTATATATTTTCATTGATTAAACTTGGTCATGATAACGAATTGATATCAACATCCAAGATTTTAAGAACTATTTTATTGGATATGTGGTGAATGAATGTTTTAAATTATTTTATTGATTTTTGGATATTGTCATGATCATTTTAGGGCATCAGATATAAATCTCACAGCATCCATGAGGATTTATGGTGTATTTAAGTGCCTAGTCATGGCACTATGTCTCAAAAATGCACATGCACTTTTTATGGATCTAATGTAACAGGTAATCCTCCCCTTGCAAGATTAAATTTTTATATTCATTATTGATTAAATATTTGTGTATTATTTTTCCATACATGGCCATGTCAACTATATTTTTATAATGATGAATACACTGAGAGAGAATCCTATTTTACTATGCTCTATAAATCCATCATTTTTTCAAAAAAATGTACACATAATGGGTCACATTATATTGGAGTCAATAGTTTTTGTTTAACTAGAGAATTTGATATCTATATATTCTTCAGAGAATCTTAATAATATCATTGATATATGTATTTTATTGGGGATATCAAGATATTAGAGATACTTCATCTAGGATTTCTCCTCCCTTGTAGCAATGCATACTATCTTGAAAAGGGGTTATGATATTAATACGGTCAAAATAATGTAGTGTAGGATTTTATTATCTAAAGGAATATGTATTGGATCACTTATAAAGAATCCTTCGGGGATATGTAGGATCTATAATTTAAATTATAACACATCAGGTATCTGAGTGGGTTCATATTCTATGCATGGAGAACGAGTCATCGTGTATGGGTCACGTAAGTTGAGCAATCACAATTAGAATTACCAAAACACATGACATAAAACAAAATAATTTATTTAAATCTCTACAATTTCGATACACTATCAAATTGGATGGAATTTTTTGGGGTTCAATAGCCACATGATCCCCATGTTCAACTTTGCACAGTTTGATTTGAATAGGAGACCACTAAAACTGATTGAGTATCTCCACTCCCTCTATTTCATGATTTCCAACATTATGGAAATAAGAAATGATATAGACAATAATTTGAGATAGAATACATTGATATTGGTTTTTCATGGGGGATAGTAGTTATTGGAATCTAAGGGACTTTTTTTCAAAGAAGGATATTGAGTCTCCAGATGATGAGTTATAGATTGCCATATCGACCATAGAAGTAACCTACACCCTTATTGAATGGGTGAGAATGAGGAAAAATTATGATAATAGAGTCTAGGTCCTATTGGAAATCATCTTATATGATGAATTAATTTCTTGTTTAACTATGGATTGGAAATATACATTACACATTTAGGGGTTTTTATGGGTTCCAATAAATATTACAGAGGTGATGATGTGGGATTTTTATTCCTCAAAATATGAATTACATCCTGGTGTCACCAAGATGTATTTAGAAATACGTATCCAGTATTGATGGCTTGGTTTGAACAAGAATGTTTGTGATTTTAACACTTATTCTTCCACCTGTTATTAGATGACGTCAGAACATCTATGACTAACATGATCTTTTCATCTATATTCCATTGAAATTTGGAAGGGGATATGTTTATATTTGTTGTGTTACTAGTTTAACCAGATCATTTGGTGGAAATTAAAATGTTTTGTTATTCATTGATCATTTTATGATGGTCTCAAATTTACAAACTCTGCAGGAGACATTCTCAGTATAGGTGTTAAAGAGAATATATGCAAGGGAGGTCATAAATCATCCAGGGGACCCTCATTATATTTTTTCTAATAGAGAAAAATTATTAATTTCAGGTTAATAGAAGGGGTTCAATATGTCCTTCGGTGCATATTAGCTTTTTAGAATGGCATGTCACACTAATAGCGATGGACATTCAAAAACCATGATTCTGGTGTAAGATGATAAGATATGTGCATGTTTCCTTAACATTAGTGGTTCTTGGAGAAAAAAAATACTTTTAGAGAATAATTATAATAATTATTTCCAGGCTACCATTATGATGGATCATTATAAATCCTTTTATTCTAGGGCTTCTTATTAACCACTATGCTAGCTAGAAATATGGGAGGTTATGTTTCATGTAGAGAATCTCATTAAATGGACTATAGATAATGTCAAATGGATCAAAAGTCACATGATGGGAGCTTAGTCTAGATAATAGTCATATTCCAACTTATTCTAAAAAACTACTCATGTTAGAGTTTTATTTTCATTTATTCTTTTGTATCATTCCTTAGTCGGTCTAGAGACATATTTATAGGTATGTTAAGATCTCACCTAGGTATGTTGGACCCATTGAAGATATGAAACATATCAGAAAAGTATAAGCAGGTATCCCTTCCATGTAGATATCAATATATGAATGATGTATTTTACTTATCTTATCTGCGTCGATAACATGTAGAACACTCACTTGTTTTTCAGCATAATGATGTTGAGTAGGATGTAGATGCTTCTTTTTTGTAGTATCAGATTTTTATTTTGGATTGGGTAATGATGACACTATAAAGATGATTGCATTCATTGGTATTAAAACAAAAATATTCTTTAATATGAGGTATGGGGTAAGAAGATTTAGAGACATTCCATCCTCAATATGACGGTCTGATAATGACCCCCCCCCCCCCCCCCCGGAGTCCTACCATCAATAGGCCCCAAGGTTGCAACCAGCACCAAGGCTATATAAATGTCACAAATGTGGGGGGAATAAACCTTTTGATACTAAACATGATCGAGTGATAAGATGTATCAACCACAAACAACTCCAAGACAGACATATATATATATTTATATTAGTATATAAGGGAGAAAAAATCCTTCCCATATTCATGTTTAAATAAATCTTCTATAAATAAAAAATTAAACTCCAAGTAAGTACAAAATAAAACAAAGTAGTGGCATAACAATTATCCCCAATTTCTAAGCTATTAATGTCCAACATTGTCTACATCATCTCCCTGTAAACATGTAAATAGTTTAATATACATGGGGTGAGCATAAAAGTATACTTAGTAGGAAAATCCGAATTCACTCGTGCAAAATTGGGATAAGCAAACTAATTACCCTGTGAGAAAACATCAGAAAATCAATATCACCTATCAATGTATTCTATCCACCCAATCATCACCATGAAACACTATCCAAATAATGATATTCATTTATATAATAAAAATTTAATATGATCATTGATATTTGGGAACCACACACCACATCCTAATGGTTATCTTCTCACCCCTAATGGTGAACGTTTTGATGATACAACACTCATCCACAAGCGAAATAGTCACATATTTTCTGCACACACCAAGGATACAAACCACACCACAATCTTACCCATGGAGACACGGTCCCCATACATTCCACTCCTAGCCAAAAAAATACATGGGCCTCATCCCAAAGACAACTAGGAAAAAACCACACCACACGTGGCCAATATGATAAATTTGGTTACAACCTCAATAAATTAAAATGTTCATGAAAATTATTGGGTGAAAAATTCCTAGAAGAGGGATTAGAGAAGTGACAATAAACATTCATCCATCCTCCAGTTAGGATTTCGGTAAAGGCACCATCTCCCATAACTATTGTTGTGTTTGAAACATAGTACTCAACATAGGTGGGTCGTGTATTGAAAACATAAGGAAGTACAAGTTTATAAATATTGGTAAAAACACATCGTACATACTATGGGGTTCAAAAAATCAACTAAACAACTCTAAAACACCCTTATTGTTACCCCTATTAGTACAACCAACCAACAACCACAAAAAATACATCAACACGCCCCATTCATTTAACTAGTTGTCATTATAGATTACAATTACATTCAATTACTTTTTAAAACCCTACCTATGAAACTAAAAAACATTAAATTGCCAAAAAATGAAGAACCTGTCAACTAATTTTTCATAGTCATCACACTTTATTAATCCTCTCACAACTATTCCTGACTACATTGCTACACAAAAACACCACACCCAGAACACTGATCATCATGAAGTCAGGACAACACAGTCCTGTAGCCCCACTACCCAACCACTAAACTAATGCAATATCGGTGAAAAAAAGTCCATGCATTCCACAAAAAATCAATATATCAACTTGAGATTCCAATAACACACAGCTTCCTCCCCACACAAAAATCCCACAACCACCACCACTAAACCACAACCAAGCTGCACACACATACCACACCCTTCCCACAGAACAAACATCTATGTCCAACCGTACACCAAAAACTGTGATTCCAACTACAACAAAACACAACCCAAACAAAACAAAAAACCCAATAGAACATGACACACAACCACACCTATAAATTTTGGTGTACTTAGATTTGAAAAACCATTATATTTAAATCCATTTTGATAAATAGTAGTGATCAAACAAGGGTTTTCATCCTGGGTAATCTATTCAATTTTACCGAATATACATTTCTAATTTTATGATATTTACTATATTTATTAATATTGAATCAATATAAGTTATAAATAATCATCCATGGATAATAAATTCTACCAAGGATCATGATTTTAAAAAGATACATGTCCAAAATAGTTCACATCATCAACAAAGTTAAAAATTAAAATAGACAATCAACATGAATCCACTCCCAGACCATTATCAAGTTTATATAATCATTGATCTTGGTAAGAAGTTTTAATCTATACTATTTAAAAAAGTAACATTAATACAATCACACCGTATGATACTCAACCATTGAGATATGATGGAAGTCACTACCTCTAAAAAGAGGCATCATAAAACCTTCATTGTGATAAAATAGAGGCGTTCCATGAGTAGGAGACTCCAAATAAAAACACTAATAAAAAATGTATCAGTGGATATGAAACAACATTTGACTCCACAGAAGGGAAGGCTCTAGGAACCCCAAGAGGGATCAAAAGAGAGGGGCATCGACATTGAAAATCCAAATCATATATCAATGTAATGGAAAACGTTTTAAAAATTCCATAATGTGGGATCATGGTCATGATTACATGGTTTTATTTTTTTAACTCCTTAAAGCTTTAGTATACTAAATATATAATTAATAAACATTTTATTTCCCTTACCAACACCCATAAAATTATATAAACTTGATTTATGTAAAATAAAATGTAAGAGGTTAGAAACTAGAAAAATTGGGAAAACTAGAAATGTGTCACTGATGTGTGAGTCACCAAAACCAATAGCGAGTCACTGATGGGTAACTGACCAAAAAAATCCACTAAAAGTGAGTCAAAGACAATGAAAAACTGATATTGAGCCACTGAAAGTTGAATCATTGATGCCCTGAGTCACTGAAACTAATACACCGACTCAGTGATGCCCTGAATCACCGGCACTGATGCCCTAACTCATCGATTCCCAGATTCAATGACAACATCACTCACGGACATCAATACCTAAACTCAGTAACATTGACACCCTGCTTCACTAAAATTTACACCCTGAGTCACCAACAATGATGCCCAGAGTCTCCAATAATGATTCCCAAATTCACCAATGGTAAAAATTACAATTAGAAAAACTTGAAAAATGATCCACTATCACCTACAAAAACACATCCAACACATGAAATTGATAATGTAGTGGACCAATGATTTCCATGTAATTACATATGATACCTCTCAAACTATTCTCACCCTCATGAATTTCCATAAAAAAATCCTGATGATTGAGGGGTCCAAACAACCACCTTCTAGGATACCTCTCAAGGGAAAACCACCTAATTGGAGTGAAACCTCACCATCCCAGAAAACCTCCACGGTAGTTTTCCCACTAAATAATCAAATGTCATACCACACAAGCACCAACTATCTAGAATCATGAATTAGGGAATTATATGTTCCATGTTATGATACTATCCTACTTTGGTAGCACTGACATTCCTACATATGTTTTATCACATCCACATTAATGATACTTGATTAGGAATCAGGATTCCCCATTCCACATGTTCGGACATTATAATAGATTAGACAACAAGGAAACAACCCATTTGCAAACAAGAAATTTTTAAGAATTACACCATAGATCAAAACACACCAAAAAAACATAAAACAACTCTTGGTACTGGGTAGGTATCTTCGCCTCCCTCTCCCATGTACTCCCATATATGGCATTATACCACCACGACACATGAACCAAGGTAATGGTCTGTCCATGTAGCACACATTCCTGATATTCCTCAAAATCCACTAGTCACTCCATGAATGTTAGGTCATATTTTATATCTAAATCTCCTCAATCAATGAAATTGGAGTCATTATGAAGATATCAAGGATCTGTGGGTTATGATAGATGTCATGGACTATCCACAACTGTAGTGGTAATGCTAGATGTTATGAAACCATTCCAACTAAACCAAACACCTTGAAAGGTCTGATGAACCCAGGAGAAAGCTTATTCCAACAATTAAACCTCCACTTCCCATGTTGAGGGGAAACAATAAATAATACGTGGTCCCCATCCTCAAACTCTATATGCCATCTCCATTGATCGGAATACGACTTTTGTCGATCATGTGGTGTCTTTATCCTTTCATTGACAACCTCCTCCTTCACTGTTATACTCTGCACCATGTTCGGACCAAGAAAAGTTTTCTCCCCAACATCCATAAAGCTATGGTTGAATGACACAACCTCCCATATAAGGCTTCATATAGAGCCATACTGATTTAAGAGTGATCTATATTATTGTATGAAAACTTTAGAATGGTAAAATGCTTCATCCAAGACCAACTAATTTCAAAGATTGACAATCACAACATGTCCTCCAATGTATGGATGGTCTTCTCTCCATGACCACCCGTCTAAGGGTGGAAAAGAGTGTTAAGGTGTAACTGAGTTCCATACACATGTTAAAATCCTCTCCCAACTCATGACATATATCATATATCCTGATATGAGATTATGGATATTATTACTCCATGCAGTCCCCCCCTCCTCATAATTTTATATATGTGCTAATGCATCCATAGTGCTCAACTCCTTGATCACTATAAAGTTAGTAGATTTTGTCAACTGATACACTTCTACCCCAATAGCATCGCATCATCCATGGTCCCTAGGTAATCAAGTGGATAAATCCATCAAGAGGTAATCCCACATTTACTCGGGGAAAACTAAGGGCTACAATAAACTACCCAGAACATGGTTATATGCCTTCACATGATGAAAAACTAATCATTTTTCACAAACTCATCAACTAAATGTTTCATCATGAGCCTGCATTACAGTTCCCTCAGGCCCTCAATACATCTTGGAAACCCAGGGATTTATATCTTTGGGTGAGATATGAGACTCACCAAGAAAATAATCACACATTTCCACATGAACAAATAACTTCATAGGGAACAACATCCGATTCTAACCATTCAATTTACATCCATCTAAAGAATCAACATTGTCAAAGAAATCAGGCATTACCTCTTCCTCAATGTCTCCCCAATGAGACTCCTCCACCTTCTTCATTATTGAATACAACACTATCATATAAAAGAGGTATCCCCTAACACCATCAATTCCCACATTTAATTACATGGTATCCAACTATTACATGGCTCTCTATGAATCTGCAAATTCAAGAAACAATTCTTTCTGCGACATCCTACTCAAACTATCATCCCCAAAATTTTCCACTATTAAGGTTTAAGATATCTCAAAATTGCAATCCTTGATAAAATCCACCCACCTCTGCTGTAGAAAGTTCAGGTATCTCACAGAAAGTTTGTAACTCAATCTATTTTGATATTGGAAAACCACATAGCACTGCCCAATGAAATAATGATACCCCAACATTAGTGTGATCATTACCAATGGTAGTTATAAATCACTGGTTTTATAGTTACGTTCATGTTGACTTAATTGTCATGAACCATAGGAGATCACTCCACATTACTACATCAACTGACATCTGAAGCCTAGATGGGATGCAACACAAAAAACCTCCAACATCACCACTTCTTGAGGAAGCCTCAACACTGAAGCACTGATCAATGTAACCATTCGAATGATTAATTATTCTTATAAATTCTTTCCCCAAAGAGAAGCATGGAATTTTTTGGATATATCAATTCGAAGAGCTACTACCTAACAAAAACTAGTCACATATCTCCAACAGAAGCCTTCCGGATTGAGAAAACTACGAACCTCTTCCATTATCTTTGGTTCTTAAAAAGATACAACTTACTAGAAAATTAATGGGTCCAATTATATTGCCTACTAAGACACCACATTTCTTTGATGTGGACCGATCGTTTCCAAAACATGAACATGGGCATACTTCAATAGATTTGGTCATGTTGAGGGATGTGTAGGATAGTTTTGATATGCTTGGTATGCTCCTCCATTGACATTGAGTAGATCCAGATTTCATTTTTTGAATATGATGACGAACCAGTTTAGGAACTCATGAATGAAAGATTTTAGGGTCCTCAAGAACCTAACTAGAGCATTCGTAACACCGAATGGAATAACTATGCACTCTAAGACCCCATAACTAAAATAGAAAGCTGACTTCATGATTTCACCATCATTCACTATCAACTACTCAAATCCAGGACACATAAATATATTGGAAAACCATATCACTCTCCTCAACTAGTAAACAAATATCATTTATCCTTGGGAGTGGTTAATTCATCTTAACAGTTACCTGATTCAGTCTTTAAAAATCAACTTATAGCCTCAGACCACCATCTGCCTTTTCACATACCTGAGCAGACCACCCCATGATGATATTGTAGTTCGTATAATACTCGTCTTCATTAGATCATCAATCAGAATTTGTTACTCCTGCAACACAGAATGTGACATCTGATAAGGATCCATCTAAATTAGACTAGAACCACTCTATATTTCAATCCGGAATTTAACGTCCTGTTGAGGTGGTAGAGTCACAAACTCCTTGGGGATAACATCCAAGAACACTATGAAAACTTCTAGAAACTCCACCAGATCATAAACCATCTATCCCACAAAAATTATTATATAACAATTAAATATGAGGCTCCATGCACCGGCTACCAACTTGACTTCTCTACTAGCCAATAAGAAGCAACACACCAACCATTAACATTTGAAAAAATATATATTTTTCAGAAGTATTAGATAAAAAAGAAGTGAAAACAACTAGTCGATACCAAGCATGATATCATATGACATCATCTATAGCCGAAATAGATCACTGTTGGAATGATTTGTCCCCAACAATAGTAGTTATCCACATTAAGCATCAAACTAACTGTCTTGACCTCTCACTGTTGTACTGAACACCATGAGAAAAAAGTCTCTCTATGTTTTTTTCCATTTAATGGTCCACAATAGATGCAATTAAGGGGCGTGAATCTATCAAATCAATAAATGTGAATGTATGTATACATAAAAAATTGATCGCACCTTGAACGATTGTTTTCCCTACTAGAACGGCTACCTCTATGGTGTGGAAATGCCCACACCAGAATCATATGCCCCTCGGTTGTTGGTGAAATCCCAAAACACATCCCGGTAAATTACCCTGAGGATAACCTAATGGTTGTCCCCCCCTAAACTATATGTCCTCGGTGGGGTAGGGGCTTGTTGTCCCTGCTCCAAAAATGGATTGTCTAGAAACTATTGTTGAGGTGGGTGCTGAACCTTTCCACTTACTCCACATTAATATTGAGTAGTGCACTATCCCTAGAGGTTCCCATGTCCTACAAAAAAATCATTCTTAGGCTTATAAGAAATGGTCCCTGACCTGAGGGTTGGGACTGGGACTACTATGATCGGCTCCCAGCTAGCCAAATCCAAGAAGGCCATGACACAAGAGACATGCTACAAATGTTCTTATCCTTTTAATTAGTCATATGAATTCCATCTTATTTAATTCCTCATCTCAACTACATCCTCTAAACCACCTAATCCTTCATATGAACCTGTATTTATGTAATTAGGGTGATGGGATTAACCTCATAACATATTGATGGACAGACTACATCCACCAAACCTATCGCCTGAGACTCCTCATCCAGAAAAATTTCTATAGAAAAATGTAGGATAATCTGAAAAATAATACCCAACTCTATGACTAAAATACTCCCCTGTGGGAGGGCGAGTAGCTCCAACAACATCTTGGCATTCATCTTAGATTAATGGAATTCGACCTAAAACAGCTTCTCAATGTCGATGAACAAATCATTTGTCTATATCATCTCCTTGAGGTAATGAATCTACCACTGAGGCACTACCCCCCTCATCTAGGTCATCGGTAGAGGAACCCAAGACCCTATCAAATCCCAGATGAATATTAAAGTGCTTACTGGACCCTCAAGCCATATCTCTATCTCCATGTCTATGATACATACTTCATACATTCCCAATGTCAGCCACTAGAAAGCATGATGTTTCCTATTCCACTAATCCTTCTTCTTAATTTTTATGACCACTCTCTAGTCAACTGAGTTAGCATTGTGACCCTCCACTACTCATACCACATGTGAGTGAAGTGCGTGATCCATAGATGAATGGAAAACAAAGAACTCCTACACCCTAGTAGTATCGAATATCCGCTTAAGATTAATTTTAAATATTTATTTATATTAATTTCATGAAAATTTTAGAAAAAAATATGAACCCATGTAATCAAGATGTATATATCTTTCGTAGGGTCTCTACCCCACAAACTATGTAGCCTCACTTGGTCGTTCGGTAAGCTAAAAGTCCTTGTATCAGATAATGATGTGAACTAATATCGCTTCTCCTTGTCGCTATTACCAGGCCTATGTCATGCACTAAGACCATATAACACGCTTTCCCTTAAAACCCATGCAATCATGAAAATTCCTAACTGAAAAATACATATTATATCTTAAGCATCACATCTGATACAATTATATCATGACCAGCCATCATCAATATGAGGGAAGGACGATCAAAATATAGTGACCTTCAAACTTTGAGATGAATGTGTGAAAATGACCCATGAATCCCACCCCCAATAAGCCCCAGGGTGGTGAATTGCACCATGGTTATAGAAATCTCCCAAATTTGGGATGAAATATACTTTTTATATTAACCATGATCTAGATATAAGCTGTAACAACCAAAAAAAACATCATTACACATATATCTATAAGTAAACCAAAATCAATCCCATATGCATGTTCTAATAAAACTGCTATAAATACAATGAAAACACCTATTAAGTTCTAAAATAAAACTAATCAATAAAAAACAACGGTACCCAATGTCCAAGAGAGTATGGTACATCACTGATCGTGTAATCTCCCTAGATACCTGAATTTTTAATAATTTTAGGGTGATCATATATGTATACTTAGTACAAAATTCCAAATTCACCCATTAACATATGGGAGATGTATGTTAATTGTCCTATCAAAAAACAAAAGAAACTGAAAAGAACCTAAAAAGGAATAATATCCCCCAAAAACTCACCAGGGCACACTCACCAAATAATTCATGTCTGGTAATGTAATGTAATAAGCACAACGATATTTTGGTACCTAGCACTACATCCAAGTGGTTAATTTCTCTTCCATAACTCTGAACATTTTATGAATACCATACTCTATTTGAAGGCCCAATGTCAAAACACTAGCACACACTCTTGGGCCTCAAACCACACCACAATCCTGCCCACATACAGTGGGGCTCACACAAACCACACCATTCTAGAAAATAGCTGGGCCTCATCCTGAAGACTCATGTGTAAAAAACCACCCCCATGCAACCATTACCATAAATTTGGTTAAGAACTCAAGCCATTACAACATGTCTGAATAGTCATGGGATATAAATTTCTAGATGAGGGAGCCACGAATAGATAATAACCATCCATCTATCATCCCACTAGAATGTTGGTCAAGACACCATCTCCCATAATAATGGGGGGGGCACATAATTCTCAACATGGGTGGGGGAATGTATGGAAAACATACGTAACTAAAATTTTATACATATAGGTAACAAACACTCATCCCATTATTTGATATTCCCAAAATAAAACTAGACCACTCTAAAAAACATTTTTTGCAACCCCTATATGCACATCCACAAAATAGCCACAACCAAAACATCAACCCTCCACTAATATTTTACTAGTTCTCATTCAACATTATATTTCCATTTATTTACGTTTTCCATACCTACTTGGGAAACTACCAAACACCGCCAAGTTAAAAAATGAATAAACATCATACAAACTTCATCAATGACATCCAGACTAATTCATCATCTCACAAAAAAACCCAGTAGCCCCACTTCACAACCACACCACACCAAGCACACCCATAAACATGAATTAATGATAACCAGGTCCTGCAGCCTAGTAACCCAACCACTTCCCAGATGTAGTCTCGCTGAATAAAAAGTCCATCCATTACACAATGAATCAATCACCCAACATGGGATACCACGACACTGCCAATTCCACCCAATACAGAAAGCCTACAACAACAACCACTAAACCATAGCCCCACTGTACACACAAAACAAACCTTTCTCATGGAACCCACTCCTCTCTCTACCCTTGCATCCCACAACTGTGATTCCAACCACATCACAATACAACCCATATAGACCAGAAAACCAAATAGAACACATCACACAACCACACCAATCAAACATGATGTTTTCAAATATAAAAAATGTTTTGGTGTAAATCTATTTTGATTAACATGGCTGATCACACAAGGTTTTTCTTCATGGGAATTCTATTCCATTAAAAGGGGTATACATGATTAATTAGATTCATATTTAAAAAAATTATTCATATGGAAACAACAACAGTTATAAGAATCATATATGAACAATAAAGACCCTCATTAATGACAATTTTCCGAAGCCACATGGCCACAAAATATTACATTGTCAAAAAACATAACAATTAAAACTTGAAATCTACATAAATCCACTCCAATATAGTCATCAAGCTTGTACTAAAATTAATATTTTTTAAAAGTAGGATTCCATAGTTTTCACAAAGGATCGTTTCTCTTCTTATCCTGTTTGATAGACAATTTCGTAGGGCTGAAGGAATTTCCTACCTTGAAAAAATGGTGGCCAAAAAACTTCCTTACTTAAAAATAGTGGGGTCATGTGAGAAGGATAATCCAAGGAAAACTATATGGAAAACAAGATCTATGGCTACAAAAAAACACACGACTCCATGGAAGGTACAGTTCTAGGTTCAAAAAGATGGAATGGAAGAGTGGGGACTAATTTTAAAAAATCCAAACCCTATATCAATAGAATAGAAAATGGTTTCAAAAATAATTACCATGGGATCCTAGTCACGATTATTTAGTTTGATTAATTTAAATTTCCTAATGTGTAAGGATATTAAAAATATATTTAATATCCATTTAATCACCAATTGGAATAGCCAACAAATGATTTAAACTAAATTTACATCAAATATAACGTATGAGGGGAAAACTTGAGAAAAATGGAAAAAGGAAATTAATAACTGATGGGTGAGTCACAAACAGTAATCCACCTACATTGAGTCACCTATGATGAGCCACTGACGATGAGATACCAATTCCTTACTCTATAATTTCCTAACTCAATAACTCCAAAACTCACCGACACCAACACCCTGATTCACCGACACTCTTACTCATCGACAACCTGACTCACCATCATCGACACCCAGACTCAAAGACACCAATGTCCTAAATCATTGAAACTGATTCCCTCAGTAACTGGAATTGATGCCCAAACTCACCGACACAGAAGCCCTAATTCACTAACACTGACGCCCTATGTCACCGATGGAAAAACTGAGATGTTGTAATACTCATGAAATGTGCCACTAACGCATCCCAAAACAACTCAAACAATATAATTTGATAATGTAATTGACCACATAGGTATATAGAATTACATGAATCGGTTAATTCGAAGAACATAGATGTATAAGATGGGACCTAGGAATGTGTAGATGATATATGAGCTCAGTGGATATGACTCTTTACTAATGATACATCTCTACCGTTATAAGGATGACTCTAGAATGAACTTGTTTACGAATGGGAGGTTATAAGAAACCATCTTCATACCATGTAATGTATAGTTGTTTCAAAAAAATTATTTGATAAATTCATGTTAGATGTGAAACACATATTAAGGATGCTCATAGGAGCATCATGAGCTTGTTAAGAGGATAGTGTTCCACAAATAGGCAAAAAATACAGGCCACATGGATAAAGCATGGTTTGTACTAACTGTGTGGGGTAACTGTTTGGGTAACCTTACCGTTTTTCTATTACCATGAGACCTAAGGACCATGACCATGAAAAAACTATAGATATTTATATAAAGTCATTTCACATCGTTTGATCATGGTTATGGAAACCATGTGATACAAATATGTTGGTCCCTCAATGGATAGTAATTTGAGCATGGTTTTTAAACGAGATATCCATTTCCTGGGGACAAAACATGCACCCTATATTTTTAGTATGATGTTAATAAACTCCCCTTAAGGATGTAAAAACATAAAACCTCATTTCCAATCATCATTTCCAACTAACCATGATACATTTTCCAATATTGAGATATCCTCTTCCCTATTGTAGGTTCATTAATATTACATGTATCTTGACTCCATATCACTCCCATCATGAGAAATAGATATCTTTTCGTAAAATCTTGAATCCATTGTCTTCCAATTATAGTTTTTATTTATTTTATTAGTGTTATTAATGTGAATTTAATTTTTCCTATTTTCATGGAATTAGAACAATATTCTAATTAAGTGTTATTTTTGTTAATATACTCTTTTTAATCATTGGTATGTACTTAAGGGACACAAAAATCATATATTCACACCATTTCAATGTTCCAGTTTGAGATTAACCTACGTAATTAATTGATTAAATGATTGGAAATCCTACAAAGAATTTATTTAGGGATATAATGTTATTTAAATTCATTATATAAATGTTTTTATGTGATAAAATCACATCCTTAGTTCATAGAATGAAATATAAATTGATTGAATCTCATATAGAATTTTTTAGATGATAAATGACCCATCTATGTGCTTCATTAAACCATGAAATTAAATTTACATGATTTATTATAATGAAATGGATTCATTATGATTTTTTAAAAAACATAAATCATTTAAATGTATTAATTGAATAAATTTTAATCCGTGTAGTGGGCATTCCAATAGATTCAGGACTATTGTAATTATTATATGAATTGTGAAAACCTTTATTATATTAGGCTTGCTGATTATAATTCATATGATATTATCCCTCAGTTTATCAATATTATTATTACTACGCCATTGAAATTTGTCTTACAAAGATGATTAACTAACATGATTAGTATGGAAACTCACAGTCACATCCATAAGGTGTTGAGCATGAAATATGTCACAATTATATTATTATTTAGGAGATAAGATTGAAATTACATTATCATATAATTAGGGATTTGGGAATGAATTCTCACCCCACAAATATCGAGTTATCAGAATGGTGTCACATGATCAATATGAGATTTAGGGTGTATTCCATCTTCATGTGATTACATACTCATTTAGATTAGTTAAGGATACCTGAGTTACACCCCAGTCTAGTGAGAACATAGTATCCAATAATATGGCTAATATATCGGAAAATACATAGATTATTAAGGTGTTTAAAATATATAACAACAATATATTTTGTTATAATACTTATTTTTACTGATCATAACCAGTCCTATGATGAAGCAGGTAGAGCCGCCATGTGTCAAATTGAAAACATTATGGTAAGTTAATTATTTATTTTTAGAATTACCTATTATTATGTTATACATCTACAGTACTATTTATATTTACACTTCCTTGATTACTTTTACACATTTTATGTGGTGGTATAATATTATTTTACCTCAAACACTACTCAGTACCCCTTTGGAACCCAAGTGGATTTAATTTAAATAAGTATGGGTAAGGGAATTCAACCTACTACATATTCTTGAGAAGAATTAGTCACATTTGGATCCTGGGGGTATAGGGAAGATAATATTCTTGTGGTTTTAGTGGAGAAATATTATTATTTATTTATTTTTTATTAAAACTAGTTGTATATTCCCATCCATTGTTACCACATTTTTAATGATTCATCTTTCTATGACATCATGTATCTAACTAATCCTTTCTTTGTTTTCTTTTTATCATTCTATTTCTTAGTTATTTATTCTTCCAAATTTTATTATTATTATTCTTATTATTTTATTCTTTTTTCATATATGGATGGTTACTGGTATAATAAATTTAGTGTTTTTTATGTGAATATTATTCCATATTATTCTGATTTATTATTCTATTCAGTTGCATCACTCAAACATGAGTTTATATTCTCCCCATTGTACAACCTCTTACACCCAACCTACTAGTGAGTGGGATATGGAAACAAGGAGGCACCATTGAGGCCATGTTACCTACCAATTCTAGGAATGAGTTATGTGGGTCACATGTTGGGAAGTTACAGTTATATTCCATGTATTGTGTGAATGAATCAAATCCCTACACAATGTAGTTTTCCACTAAAATTATATTTGACATTATCAAATTCCCATGTAATAGCATATAAGAATGAACATATAAAATAATAATTACATAAGAATAAAAATTTAATAGATATCATATATAAATAATGTATCCATCATTATATTAAGATATAATTATTGGTGATAGAAAAGAATAATATCAAGTCATGAAGTAGTAGTCCACCTTAAACAAGAATGTTGTATTTGAAAAGCATTTGATTGAAGAAGAGAATTATATTGGTCATTAAATTAACATAATAATAATTAAGGACATTGAATATAATGACATTTTTAAATCAAACTTTTAATAATAATTGAATCAAATGTAGGATGAAATAAAATTAGTCACTGAGAAAGGGACAATACCTCTTCTTCAAAAAACATCAAATGGTTTTCACAAAAATTATTTTTTAGAAGGTAATATGACTTAATAAGGATTATAGTACTAGGTGAGGGATGAATGGAATAGTTTTGGTGATCAGATTTTCTGAAATATATAGTTTTGTATGATATTTGAGTATAGGTAATGTGGTTTCTATTTATAAGTGTGGTGACTGTCACACTAGTACTTTTTTAAAAAATAAATGTGTTTCTGTGTTTTTCACATGACACAATGCTCCATAATGGAAATTTATATATCATACACGATTAAAGGTCTAAATATGGACATAAAAAGGGGTTTTTAATTTCCATGTTTATTAATAAACATTATATTTTAATTTTAATCCTCATTTAATGAAATTTTACATTAATTGTGGATAATAATTTGTACTGTTATTAATATTTGGTATAGTCAAAAATTATGTTGAAAATATTAGATAATATATATTATAATGAATAAAAATATTTACTTTTTTTTAATTCAATTCATAAATGTGAAAATATTTATATTCAAAATTAATCCTTCATATTATATGAGAAATACATTTCCCGTAGGGAAAATGATAAAAATATTGAAATGTATTAATATCAAAATTAAATATTCAATTTTTTATAATTACATATATAGTTTTAGTAGATATATAATTGAACTATTTTATCTTTAAAACCATATTAAAAAAATTATGTTGGTTATAAATTCTTTTAATGAATGTACAATTCATAATAAAAACATTTATTTTTCATTAATCATCAAAAATTTTGTATTATTAAAAAATTAAAAAAAATACCCTATACGATATTTTGAAATTTTGATTTAAAAAAATATTTTTTTTTGTGAAAAAAATTTTGATAAATTTTCAAAGTCTAATTTTAAAAAAATGTTCCA
The DNA here is from genome assembly GCA_963277665.1 of Viscum album. NCBI lineage: Eukaryota > Viridiplantae > Streptophyta > Magnoliopsida > Santalales > Viscaceae > Viscum > Viscum album. The sequence goes on along the minus strand of OY728127.1, from coordinate 1,508,029,804 downwards.
AAAATTTAATAGTACTTTTTTTAGAAAAATATTGTTTTAGGCAAAAAAACATGTCCTGTTTATATATCTTTTCTAAAAAATACAGAAGAATTTTTTTTAATATATAATAAAAATATATTATATAAATTTTATTAAAATATTTAAATCAAATTTATTTTATTAAATTTTTAAGGTAATTTTCATTTTTTAACATGAAATATATTTTTTCAGATAACGATTTCCTTCATTTTCGAAGGTAATTTTTTATCATTTATAAACAATTTTTAAATAAATTAATCCATTAATTTACATGTGTAGACCAAAAAAATTCATTTTTTAGTTAATAATATTTAAAATCAGCATTATAATATGTAGATAAAAAATCATGAAGAAACAATTTGTAAGAAACATTTCATTTAAACTCAATGTTGTGTTTAATACAAGAAAATATCATTAATGCATGCAATGAAAAATAAATTCAATGTTATGTGTAATGTAAGAGAAGAATTGTTTATTGTGTAATTAATTATAAAATAGTTTTTTCTTATAACCAGATATATAAAATATTATATTTATTTGAAACAAATATTTAATAAATATCTGAGATTTCTTATTCCACAACCTTAAATAATTAAGATTCTCGTAATTTGAAAAACTGCTCAATAAATGATGGTTTAACATATAGAAATCATATTTTGGGAAAACCACATCATAAAATGGGTTAATAAAAAATCATCCTAAATTGGATAAAAGGATATATGAATTTCATCATGCATAACAGAATGTAGGTTTCGATGTTGGATACCTAATGATGGAAGTGAATACATTGATATAGGATAGAAAAATAGATAAAAATGATGGAGATTGATAAAGGACATAGTGTAGAGAAAGTTAATAACCACAAAAACATAGATTCATGATTGGTGAATATACAATTAATTCATAAGAAATATAGGTAAATGTGTACCATATTATTTCATGAAACTTTTTTCTAATATTTAAGAAATTTTATGATATGTAAAACTAAATGGATTTCGTTTCATTTTGTTAGAATAAAATAATCCACTGAGTCATTATCGAATACTTTAAAATTCATCTATTTCTCTAAGAGATTAGTTTTTTCAGGTATATCCACTGGTGAATACTAAAATCAATTCAATAATGAAATCCATTAAATTTATATTAAGTTATAATCATAATAATATAGTTAGAAAAATTCATACAATTGGCATAAATATTCATATGTTAGATTAATTAATAAATATATAAAACCTTATATTAATTCACCTTTAACCATTCCATAATAGTTAACCCTAAAAACTTTCCATGCCTTAATAACATATATTGACATTCAATAGTTTTCCAAAAATCATGATAACAATAATCCGAAAAATATCATTTTCTAGATCATATTTTCCAAATAACAAGTACGTTACTGCCATGATCATATATTCTCTTAAAGCATTGTAATCACTAGACATAAAATTAAATGAGAATGAAAACAAACATTTTTCCATTAATTATATAAAACCATATGTAATTGAATGTATTCCATAATTACAAAAATGTGGTAAACTCCATCAACGATATCATAAATGTCATTATACCCAAATAATTAAATATTTATGAGGTCATTAATACTATGCATGTTACATTATTCTAATTTATTAACCCTTTATTCAAAAAAACAAAATTTTCTCAATATCATTAAAAAAATTAATTGTTATCTTCCATTATTCTAAATATATCATTTCCATTAAATTGCATTTATATCCAATCCGTACCATTTAACATGTTTCTAAAATTTTATTATGATCACTTATTGTGGAAAATCCCTCGATGTGTCATTATTTTCATTAAAAATACCATTGATAAATATTTATTTAATCCGAATACATAAACACATCAATCCCTCAGCATTAAACATAAAAACAATAACCATGTTTCATTATCTTATTAATTAAGACATATTTCCTTTAATATTTCATTTGAAGTCTCTTTATATTCATAAATATAACCATTATTCCATAAACCATGCTGATTCACTTCATGAGATTTCCATTTATAAAATTGAATTAAGAAATTCACATAAATTCATAATTTGAATCATTAATCTAAACATCCTTTATTATGGAGACCATTATTATCATCCACAATGTTAACTAACTTTTCATTTTTTGTCTATAATTAATTAATTTATCTACATATTTTCAATACTAAAAAAATCTTTTTCTAGTGAGACATTATATGGAATAATTTATCCCACATTATGGACATATAGGAACCACATTTTTATTTAATCTATGGTATTCACCACCTAAACATTCAAATAAATATATCCTTCGATTCCATAGTTATTCTAATAGATATTTTAGGTTTATGGTGTTAATTATTTATCAAGATAACCGATTAACAAAAGACACAGTATCCTACAATCCAGTTATCATCAAATTTTGTTTTTCATTGATAAATTTTCTACCATATTCAACACTTACCCCCCTTTATTTTGGATTCTACCACTTAATAAATACATAAAAAAATATCATGAGAGATAATAATCATAATGTAAAAACCACATATTCCGGTAAATCGCTATTGTATTTATAAATTCTCACACCTTCTTTATAATCTATTTTACATTATGCTTATCCTTGTTCAATCATAGTCATCATCTATATAAATCCTTAATGATTGATCATAATGGTTCTAGGAATTTCTAATATGTATCACCTAGGAGGGTCAAACCAGGTTTGCAGTAGGGCCCATTGTAATACACCATGTGTAGATAGAGTCTATTTTACTAGTCACTTTTTATTGTTGTTACCCATATGTAAATTTGTTCTAGATCCACATCCACATCTATTATCATGATATAGATTTAATTTTTTTGAAAACACTATCTCAATCAATTTAAACAAAATATATGACATTTTATAATATATTAACTAGACTATAGATATATCATTAGAGTTATCAAAATGGTTTTGTCATTCTAGAATCAAATGATTTACTAAACCTATCCACTAATAAAAAAATGAATTAAACCCTTCATTTAACATATATAAATTAAATATTTTAGATAAATATTCATTATGCTTCAAAAAAACATTCTTGAGGACAATAATTCTTTATTTACATTATATTATATGTAAATTGTCATATCTATTAGTGATTTTTCAATAATGTTTCCCTAAAATATCCCACATATAGTAATCCATATTGATATATAATAATTAAAACAATTCCTCATAATTTATGGATAGGAAAAAATATATACATAGATGATATGTTAGGATAAAAAGACTTACAAAGTAAAACTAATGTGTAAATATGGTTTTGATGACATGGGAACAACATACAAAACCACACCAAACATATCTTATATCCAACTAATAAAACATATACTAATGATTTTCATTTCATAACATAAAAAATATCTGGAAAACAATGAAAATGATCCATGAGATTATAACATTGAAATAAGATATGGAATTGTGTATTATATATAATCATACAAAATCATGTCTATAGTTGTCAAGGATCAATTATAAGGCTATCATATTGGAATTTATTGTCTCCCCAAATCATAATTTTTTCTTGGTTCACTCCTGTGGGATTCATAACATAAAATTCCATTTACTTATTCAGGTTCAATCCACTTTACATTTTTCCTCTCTAATGAGATAAAAATCATTACCTAATGATTTTGTGGTTCATATTGGTCCCACCAATAACATAATGAAAATCATATGTATATATTCTAAAAGATCATAATTCATTCGTAATATCATAATCAATGAAAGGAAATGTGATTCATAATATTTTCCTCACATCATAACTTATAGAGAACATATAGGATTAAAAATCATTTAATAATTTCTTAATATAATAACAAATTAAAATATTTGGGTTTTAAAATCATTTCATCATATTGAATCCTACTCTTGTGAAACATGTTTTATAAAAATCGTTTCATCATTTAAAAAACTATAACAAAAATGAAAAACAGCGGTATCCATAGATCATATACTCAGTAAGTCATAGGTAACATCATTGAATTTATTCTAATATTTAGACTTATTTTCAATGATCACTTGGATCATTTCATGAGGAAAAAAAATTAATTTAAAATATATTTTGAAAATTAAATATTCATTAAAAATATGGAAAACAATTTATTTGATAATAACCCTGAAATATTATTAAGGAATAATTATAAATATTTTAAAACACTTCATATATAAAATGTCATTTTCTCTTTGAAATAAGATTTTTAAATCATAAAATAATATTCAAATAATATTTAGTGAAAATATCATTGAAAAATTATATATTAATATTTTAAAAATTCTCTTCTAGATAGGATCACTTCCACAATAAAAACACATTTAGAAAAACATTCCAAAATAATTTCCTTTTAAAATTACCTTGATGACCTATAATTTATGTTTCAATGAAAATAATAGACATCATGGAAGGGATGTTTTTTTGGGGTGAATTATTAGAAAAATAATTGAATTCGCATATTCGGAAAAAAAATTAGGTTAAAATTATAATTAATAATCAATATAAATAATTTCAATAATATATTTAATTTTTTTTAAAACCCGTTTTTTGAGAAAAAATGTGTTTCAACTAAAATTTTAGATAAAGATATTTTTTTTAAAACATTCTTTTAAAGTTAATAGAACCCAAAGAGGGTAAATATAAGGGAATTACATATTCTCAAGATATAAATTAGGAATAAAATTAATGATATTAATGAGATATTGATCATAACATAACATAATTTGTATCATAATAATTTAAAATATTAATAAATAATATGGTTGAAAAATAAAAAATATTACCACATTGGTAACATTGAATCATAATAACATTAAAAAATAACTTTATTCTATTCTTATAAAATCATTAAAAGAATGATACTCATGATATAACAATTCAAATGGGAATCACACAGACCTAATAGAAAAAAATTGGTTCATAATATAACTTTATTCCCAATGTAGGAATTTTGAGACAATAAATACCTAAACGCTTTGTATAAACATGAACTATAAATCCCATGAATGATATATCATAAAATCGATAAATAATTAAAATACAAATTGAGGAAAATAATAATAATACAGATTCATTTTCCATATATATTCCTGATAAAATAATCTCATGGTGAATATGGCTTGTCTGTCCCATAATAAAAGATAGACACTAATCCCATAAAATATGTATCGACATACATCCTATAGAATTAAAACTATTTAATAATAATTTTTTTTAATAAAAATATATTACATATATATATTTCATATTATATTTTATTTACCTATGAAATTTTATTACTCTTGTTTTAATAAGTCCATGTTAATGTCATGTATCAAGAAAGAACTAATTTATTTTTCGTGCATATTTTGATTTTCTATGTTTAGTAATCTTGAATGGATCATACTACAATCATAGTCAAAATGATTAAAAGTATATAATTTGTTTATATGTTTAGAGTTATTTTATTTATAGTAATCCATGTGAGTTTGGGACATAATATGAAATAGACCCTCCATTGAGACCGTAGATCATACATTCACATGAATTTCATTTTCATTTACCCATAGATAATAAAAAATTACAGTTAATATAATATTTATATATAATAACTATTTTTATGTCATATATATCATATATTTATTTAAATTCATCCTAATTACCTTCCATGTCATGAGTGAACGAATCACATAATTTCTCAATGTGGTAGTTTTTCACCCACACAAATAAGGTTATTGTTTTCCAAATGAATGGAATGTAAGATGGAACATGGGATATAATAAATTAAAACACTAAAAATATCATTAATATTGTATATAAATAATAAATCAATAATTATATCTCATACTAAGAGGTGGTGATGGAAAATAAATAACGTTGGATTGGGTGGTTGTAGTCCTCTGTACACATGAATGATGATATCATAACTCATTTATGGATATAATGAAAGTATTTTAGTTAATATATTAATGTAATATAATTTATTTATATATATTATATTTAGGCTATCATATCATCATATTTTTTTTGTTTAAATATATTTAGATGGGGAATGATATAAAATTAAATACTCGATTAGGGATGTTGCCTAATCATCAAAAAAATATAAATATTTCCACCAAAAGGAATCATTTGTTTTATTTATTACTAAAATATTTTTTATATATGATGTTTGGGAAAAAATAAGTGATTATGTTATATCATGACTGAACCAATGGGGTTTGAATGTGAATATGTGATAGGAGATGATGGTTCATTTTATATGTGAGGGGAGTATCACAATTGTAATATTGGAAATGATAAATGTGTCCCCAAATTACTCAAATGAAAAATTCACCAAAATAGGAAATTAAGGAATCTAAAAGACATATTATTGAAATATTTCTATAAATTAGTTTTTTAAATGTTTTGGGTAATTTTTGACCATTTATGTTTAGTTTAACCCCATAGGGACACCCATTTTTTCTAACTATGGTAATTTTTTATGATTTTTATATTAAATAATGGAAAAGGTTATTTGATCTAATTTTATAAAAGAAACTATTGTTATTACAAATATTGAATCTATTTTTTGATAGTCCTTTCATAAATTTGGATAATTCAAATTAAAAATTTATTATAAAAATAAGATGAGAAAGTTGTTTCCAAATAGAAAATACTCGAATATCCGAAATGATTTTATAAAAAAAATATTCAAGTGATTAAACTAAAATAAATTTTATAAATAGATATATAATTCAACTAATATTTCAATTAAAACAATATTGAAACTGTTTTTATATTTAATAATAAAATAAATCCATTGAAAATTATTATTAAATTCCAATATTTTTTCACTTTTCATTCAAAATTTTCCATTTTCAAATAATTATAAAATATTCACCCTATAATAATTCAGAAATAATTATATCAAAAATTATGTTTATTGTATCAATTATTTTTTTCAAATATGTGATAAATTATTATTAAAACAATTGTGAGAAAAAATTATGTTTATTGTATCAATTATTTTTTTCAAATATGTGATAAATTATTATTAAAACAATTGTGAAATATGTGACATAACTACTTCATAATGAATGACCCATCCATGGCCCACCAAGTAGGAGGAATATAAGGTCACGCTAACCCCAATATCACTTCTATATGATATCTGTCACGATGAATCACTAAAATGAATAACTAAATTAGGATTCCATTCCCTAATTTACTGTTATCGACATATCCAACCATCTCCATGAAGATGTTCAGTGGAATAATAATAAAATACAACATCATTTTGAGTAAAAACCATGCATGTAATAATTTATATGCAATACAGAAGTGTGCGATAGATTAATCCAAAATGAAAAGGGAAAAATAAAAACATAACCAAAAATTATATAACAACCTAACAATACATGGAATGGAAATACTGAGAGAACATGACTAAAAATGCCTTTGACCTAGAGCTGCGTATAGTCTATAAACCAGAGTATGACACATACTCTAGGAAAATATCACCATCCTATTTTTCATATGCCTTTAAACAATAGTGGGAGTGATAGATGACATGATATAGGTTTTAATCTCAACCTAAGGAAAGATGGAATGAAACAACAAAAACATTTATATAAGATCATAAAATAAACACAAATGGGAGAGAATGAGGATCTCTATATCATAGTCTAGAAAAGGATGTTCATTTATCCTATAGAACCAATGTTACATTATAGATTCCCATCATATTACATGATTTATGAAGGATTCATGAGAAGTTCTCACACCTAACTAGTACTTTAAATCCAATGATTTTTAATCTAATTAATATAAGGTACCAATCCCTTGTATGATAAGGATATTTCATCAATAGTTATAGATGACTTGTGTCATAGTTTTTCAAGTGATTTCCTCCTCAATATTAATAAATTGAGAATGTATGACTTGCAACCTGGTGTGGCATGGTAGTATCATCTCCATGTATAATGTTCTCATTCCCTAGTGCGAAAATGAAGTACCTTCATTGTATATGTTTTAATTTTTATGGCGGGAAAATACCTTTGGGAGACAAGTAATTCTTATATTCCTGGATAGAGGACACACACCCTTTGGTGACTTAGTATTACCAACTATGTATCTATATAATGATTTTAGAGGATTCACACCATTTACGAAAGGGAAGTACCACCTATATGGATAGAGTACATACAAACTTGTGAGAAAGTGGAGTACCACCTATGTATCTATACAATAATTATTTAGGAACCATTCCCCAAAGTGATAGTTTAGAAACAACTCCTTTGATGAATTTTCTACACCATATTATGGTAAGGGAGTACTGATTTTGTATGTATATATAAAGTATGAATGACCCACATTTTGGGGGGGGTAGGGGATTGTCGTCTACATCTGACTCTCTAATTATCTTTCTTGGTCATTTTCACATGCAATAGTTACCTAAAATAGTTTAATTCCTAAAAATCATCAAATAATATCATTAATTTTTCTATGAATGGTCTCATCATGATATAAATGTAATACGATAAGGATATGCTAATCATTGTCCAAAATATTAGTAAAAAAATAAGGAGATATGAATTAATGAAGTTTCATAAATAATCAAATTATGTGTTATGGGTCCACATGGATGTTACATAACATGGAATCCTATTAGTGTCCATGTACGTGGGGGTGTTCCTAGACATGCTCGAGTGTTGGCCCATTATTGTGTATGAATAGAGTATATGAAATTTCCTCCGATATGGAATCCTAATATTATGGACCTGGAATATGGGAAAGAATCATTGGGAGGGTAACACAGCGTATGGCATGGCCACATGCTGTTTAATCCCTAACATTTTCCAGAAACCCTTACCATTGATGTTGGGTGACTAATTGGAATGTGGTCCTAAGTGTACCTATCATGTATTTATGAATTTTAAAATAATAATTGATCTCAATGACACTTACAGATCGAGAACTCCCACCATGTTTTATGCCATTTGACCACCTGAAATCAAAGGGTTTCACCTCCAATTATCATTTCTAGATCAGTTGTGGCTGTAAATAAGAATTATGATTCTTTAGTAAAAGAAAAAAACATGCAAAAATTATTATTATCCCCATATTCACTACATATCCTTGATTAATAAAATATCTCCCTCATTATATTTTGATAATACAATAAAAAACTTATCCAGTCAAGGTATAAAAATACGCCCAAAATATGATGATATTATTGTACTCAAAATGTCCAGGATATTTAAAAGTGTGTCCCATACCCAAAAAAATAATCAGAATAAATATGAGGGAAATACACAATAATAATTTTTCATCAATTATTGGACATGATTACTTGGCCATTGATTGTATATTATGGATATTCAGTTCGAGAAACATTGAATAATTAACAAATAAATCATATAATCATATTATTTTGATACATAGGATCATGCAAAATATAAAATTAACTACATTTAAAAAAATATGATATAAATACAGGATCAATATTTTAATTATTGGATGCAATCACAATTAAAGATCCCAAAATCAATTTTGGATTGATCATGGGTTAAGAACGGATTCACCATCGATGCAGATTTTTTAATGTTTCAACTTCCTATCCATTCTACTCAAACAAATCATTTGTCATCATCCAATCTCATCCACGAATTACAATTAATGGAAAATCCTTTAAAATATATAATGGTTATGAGGATCAAACAAGATATTTTACACACCATGACACTTATAGGGGGAAATATGATTTAGGTATTAAATAAAATTAAGATATTACAAAATTATTTAATTCAGATTACATATCTGCTAATGAATTCCTCATAAAATTTACTGACAATGACCAAAATTGGTTCATTACTTGGATTAAATGATATATTATTATTTAAAAATGGTATTGGATTTTTTTTGGGACACTATTTTTTAGATAATCCATTACTTTCTAAAACATTCTTGAACATGGTATAAAATATTTTTAGAATTTTTCTAAAATGAATTTCATTCTCCCTGGTTATCAAAATCCTCACCCATATCAACTCCTTGATATATAAATATTTGAATATATTTCAATTTTTTACAAAAAAATTAATCCATAAATTATTATATAATTCAATGATTTTCATTAATAAAGATAAAAAATACAAAAAAATGGTAGGGATACTAATCCTTCATTAAGATCTCCCTCTCTTAATAGATCTTCATAATTGACCCATGATTCCAAAAAATGTGACCCAAAGGAAATTTCAATCCACAAAGGATACTTTAATTCCCATACTAAATCTCCATTGGGTATTCTTATAATTTCTCACCGACATCAGTTTACAGTTTACCCTATCCAATAATGTTATTATAATCAATAACATGTTTCTTCCTTTATGACACATGGAAAAAATAAGACACCCAATATAACTTTATGGATATATATATGATCTATGATACCATACCATCCTTTTTGTGATCTCGAATGTCCCTATGATCCATGGTGAGAACATTCCTCCTTACTAAAATCTCTATAATCATTTTTGTCGTGTGACTCATATAACATTGTTCTCTATCCAGTTTAACTCCAATAGAATGTGATGTCTATATGAATAAAATTTATAAATAATTTTAGGGGTCATAATATACTCTTATATCACCTATACCATCAAAGTAATCATCTATAGAATCATAGGACAACCAAGTGATGCCTCACCTATCATAATCCAGCTTATGTGTGACTTGAAGGGTCTCACGTACAGAGCCTCAAAAGGTTTTGAGATCATAGTATAGTGATATCAATTAAAATAAATAATATATATTAAATTTAAGTGAACCTCCCAACTATTAGTGAATCATAATTTGAAATCCAAAAATATAACCTCCTACACTAGGAGAGTGCAAAAGTAATTCCCATCAGGGTAGGGATTAAATGTTGTACTCATACTCAAATTGATCCTAAATTTATCCTTTAGGCCTCTTCACAAATAAGAGTAGTACCAAACTTCATGGATGAATATTACAGTTCAGGAAACCCAACCATCGATAGTTTTGGTGTAATATTTTATTCAATTTTCAAGGGTGTTTTTTGTTTTTCAATGAATTATTCCATATTTTCCAATGTTTTTATTAATAATGGGTATTTTTAATTTTGAAAATAACATCAGTGTAATTGGATAAAAATTGGAGTTTTTTTAATATTAAATTTCAAATAATTGAATTTTATTTGATCTTATAGTTTTTTTATCATATATTGTTCATGTCAATAAAAAAATAGGCCAAGATAGCCATCCCTCAACCACTAGGTGCACCAGGTAACTTAGACATCCAATGGGCTCTTGGCCAACAATGATGGGCCATTTAGAATAATGTTAACAAAATAATAGAACATGTGATGAATCCCCATGTTTGTGGACCATAGGTGATGTACCCTAGGCGGGCATAGTTAGTCAAGAGACCCACATGGGAATAGTGCTTGCCTATGGTGTGTGCAAGGGGAAACGAGATTCCATCCCTATAGGATCCATCTTATTGATTCATATCATGCCTTGAATTGTAATGGAGAACCCTCTACACTCCTAGCTCAATGTGGGATCGATGGACCACCATGATGTATTGCTCTTCCTCTACTCTATCCCTCTTTCCACTATGACTCTACCACCTGACATCACAGACCACCATTTTTCTAATCATTTAGAACCACTCCTCACCAGAAAAATCCATTTTCATGAACACTAAAGATAGATATAAAACCCTTCTCAACTACTAATGACTATAACCTACAAATATAATCTTTTTAGCCTAAGAAGTCCTCCAAGAGAACCACCATGAGTCTCCTATGGCCATTTTGAAGGATGGGTGTGTTGAGGGAGGATGGACCAACACATCTCCGTGGCCCTACAACACTTTTATAGACATAAAATACAAAATAGTCACATGATAACAACCTATGAAAAATGTTACGACCCCCATGAATCAATTTTTGATGTCCATCCTCCTACATAAAATGGTATATGGTGAAGGCTGAAATTTGAGGCCCTACTATTCATGTACCATTGTGGTGTCTCAATGTAGCAACCACCAGGATATTTATTCTCTTTATTCATGTTTCAAAATGGATATGCAACATTTTATAACAAGAATGCTTCCATTAAAAGATGATACCTATGTGAATTCTTCCACACTGAAAATTTATACATCAATGATATGTGGATGAATCATTAAATACCACGGGTCACACAGTTGTTATTTAAAATAGATGATCTACATAGATCATGGTAGTAATTTGAAGGCTAATGAGGCATAGGTGTACTTTTTCACTTCTTATAAAAGGATGCTTATGATTCTATAGAAATTGCGGGATGGACCCCCATGGATGAGCACCACCATAAGTGAATAGTACTCACTACATTTTTTCATTATTTTTTATTTGAATATATTTAATATATTAAAATTTTCCTAATTATATGTTTTAAATTTGGTATCCAAAAACAATTAAATAAATGCATAATGTTCCATTAAGGGTTGTCTCCACCGATTTAATTCTACTTCCCCGTCCTCTTATTTTCATTATTCTAATTATTATTATTATTTTAATAATTATTATTATTTTATCATTCCACTTTTAATTTAATTTTTTTCTTTTATTATTCATCTTGTTTTTTATTTCATTTTTCTCATATATCTATCTATTTTCATCCCACAATTTTTCATTTTTATTTTCATTCATCTTCCCATGTTATTATTTTTATTCAATTAACATACTGTTATCTTCTACATGCATCCTCAATATTAATCTCCTACTACCGATAACGGGTGGTGATCCTGATGCTTGGCATGTGGGACGTCGTGGGTTTGATGAATTTTTCTTAATGTGTGTTTTATTTTTATGTTAGATTTGAGTAGCAAGAATGGGTGGTGTAATTATATTGGATGTGTTTACTTCCCCTAATGAAAAGCATCACAATATATTTATATCATTTTTTCATCACATTTCGCACATATTATTGGCCAACTATTAACACAATGGATTTCAGTGGGACAATATATGAATCGTCATCAATGGAGCTATTTCATGGAAGAAGACACACGCTCATGGATGGTAGGTCATTAGCATCAACTATAGGAGGATGTGGAATTTAAATTACATAGGAATTAAATAATTACATAATCTATTAATGTAATGAACAGTAATTCATCATGAGATTTCATGTTGGAAATATCATATGAAAATAAATCAAATAAATGAGAATATTAATTGAAATAAAAATAGAACCCAAAACCATGTTCATTCATTATAATTTCTTTATTTTTGTTTTATCATGTTATTATAACTTTAATATTTGCATATTTCAGGTAATTTCATTGTCAATGAATATAAATAAAATACAAAAATAAATATTATCGTATAAAGTAAATAAAAAAAATTATTTTACATGAATTAGATTATGTTGGTGAATAAACAAAGAATCCCCTCATATGAGACAACCCTGGTTAACCATTGTGATGTATAATGAAAATAATTTTCAATTTCCCATCCCAGTGTTAGGTTGCCCACAAAAATTGGCACCATCGATGTGGTAAGAAGTCAGTTATTTTCCTATTTCGTCTATATTTTCAATTCAGATAAAACTAATTAAGTTATCTTTGAAGATAATTTTTTCAGATGATGTATTCAAATGATTGTGATAATACATGTAATGATTACTCATTGGTGTTATAAATAGTAGAAGAAACACACTACTCAATATAATACTATTGTTTTTTACAGGATATACAGATTAGGGGATCATGAAAGCAAATAAGCCTACATGAGGAATTCTAAGAGTTCATCCTTCATCTCAAATATTCATTTGAGATCCTTGTGGTTGATGGATTAGAGGTATTAGTAATTAAATTTTGTGATTAAAACATATATTTTTATTAATATGTGGCGAATAATCATAAATAGTTCTCCTTTATTCATCCTAATACCTTCAATATTGATCCCCCAGAAGATTTACATGATGAATTTGTAAAAAAAAAATATTACATTCATGTTAATGGAGATGTGGTGACTAATATATACGAAAAAATTTGATTGGGTAAAAACATTTTTCCATGTATCCTCATAGAATAATGAACCATAAGATGATCCACATGTCTTCCATGATCTACCTAACATGACATAGTAGGAGAAATTTATTACTATGCAGCATGTGGGAGATCAGGACTATCTTGATCAATTATAGAATGAATGGAAAGAACTTTTTGATAACCCCTTAAAGTGAAAAAATGAATAGTTAGCACAATTAAAGTATCACACCACCCATTTGGAGGAATTTGATGTAAATATGTTGTATCATAACTACCTATCTCCAACCATTAATAATCTACTCAACGATGTACTCTATATCAGTAAGAGTGGAGGTTGAGTTCCCTGGTTATATTTCATTTTCTCTTGTTTTATTTTTCTTTCCATTTATGAATTATTTTAATTTCTAATTTTATATGAATTTTAGATAACTGAAAAATTCATGCATCATTTTGTTAATGTGTTCCCTCAATGGATTTCATTATATTTCCTCAATTATCATTCTCTATGTTTAATTATATATTTTTTCAATTTTATGATTACATTCTTAATTAATTCCACTAAAACCTCCTTCCCTCAAATTGGTGGGACAACCCAAGTATTGGCTCATGGTTTTTATGTGGAAATTGTATTCATTATAAACTTAAATTATTAGATTTTATTGTGTTTTTAGTGATCAAGAGTGATGTGTATAGGTTTGGATGTCTTCCACCATGACGCTGATCTAAGATCATTTTCTATACAATTTGTAATTTTATTTTCACACATATACAAATACATGTTCTTTAGAAAATGGGGTTTATACATTAAGTATATTATATGTCATACCAAGGAGTTAGTTCTAGGGATATGGAAGACTCTTGATGGAGGTGTTCCGTCATCCTCGATGATATAATGTGGTTGTATAGATACATATATATATATATAGGAGTTATGCATTTCACACCATAAAAAATTTTTAATTGAAAAATGAGATCATTGAATTTAGTTATCATAGATAATCTAAACACAAACAATATTTATGGTGAAACCAATGAACCAATCCAAAATAGCTAGATACATTCTTGAAAATTTAATTATATTAGTATTTTATGTTAGAATAAGTTTAAAATTATCTTATTTCATGTTTTTTCACTTACATTGATTTAATAATTCATAAAAAATAAAAAAAGTATATTAGGTGATTTAGATCATGTCTGTGTACAAGTGAGAAAAATCATCTTGTGAGACAACCCCAGTCATCTTCTGTGCTATATTCGGGAATTTAAATTTCTTCTTCCACAACCAATGATAAGAATGATTCAAAACTACCACTATTTAAAGGAAATTATTATTTCTATAAATATATTTAATTTGATTTAATTCAACATTAATAGGGTATTAAATCCCACTTCATTGAATTTTATGATTCATACCATCATTTTTATTCCTTAGAGGTAGATGAATAAACTGAACATGAACTTGTTGAGGAACAATTGGATATGATAATTTTTGATGAAATATTATTTGAGTCACCCAATAGAAGATATATGTATCCAACCATTAGGAAATAAATAAAAATACATATAACATTACATATGAGAAAATATATTTTCAAAATTCAAATTTTATTTAAAAAAATACTTTCTTATACTTTCATTGATCATTAAATTCATGCATCATCGGTTAATCAAGAACATGAAAAGAATATTTAAGTTTGAAATGTAGAAACCAAGGAGCAGGAATCATAATTAATCCTACCCAAACCATTCATGATATACCTAATTGTAAATACGTAGGCACGGGTATACGATATCCTCCAGCCATTCCTCCACAAGATGGAAGAAGCACAATCATGGAAAATACACTTTTGGTTGTTCAAATCAATGAATCTTCATCAGCTAAATACCATTGTATAATAGTCGGTACTACCCTCTAGAGGTAGTAAAAATTTATTTTCCACTTTCAGTATTGTAAAAGATCTTATACCTTTTAGTTTCCTTTTGTTAATTTATATATGAATTTTAGTTTTAAGAAGAAGTGTAGCTTCTAGCACCACACCATCTATAATATTTTAACATTCTAGAAATGAACCTTCTGATTAATGGAATAATTTTATTTTTTATTACCATAAAAGAACAAGGATGGCCTCAAAAAATGTATTAAATAAAATAAATCTTCATGTTAAAAGAAGTTGAATTTTTTTATTATATTATGGTATATAATATTTTTATCAATTTTTTTAATGCTGAAATTTAAGGTGCATGATTAGTTTTTTTTACATTAATTAACTAGGAGATTAGTTTATATTAGGAATGTGTGATTACATGATTTATATTTATATGTAAATTAAATTGAATGAGTATAATGGGTTATATTATGATTAAATTGATACATATATTTTTAAATTATGACTCTGGATATAAAGTAATTAGTTGTCTCTTGTAAATGATATTTCACAAGCATTTTACATTATTTTGATTTTTAATGTTTCCATGAATTTATTTGTTATTATTATACATGCCTTGAAAGATTTTCCTAAATAATATGTTCTATTACTAAGACAATATTCATACCATGTACATCCTATTTATTCTTGAGCATATTTGTTGCTTTATCATGCGACAGAACACCTTCTTAAACTAGAATTTGTACATTTCAATTCTATGAATAAGAAAATTAATTTAAAATTTGAAGGAATATTTTTAAAATACATTAACATTTAAATATAATATTTATATTGATCCTTTTTTCCCATTGAAACTAGGAATAACCTGGATTGTTTAGAGCCATGTGTTAATAAATTTTTATACATTACAACCCTTCTTTTAGTATTTACCTTAAATATTACAGATGAACTATGGCATCATTAGTGCCATGTTGGAATAGATGATTTTTATTGTTATAAACCAATTGGTGGTAATTATTGTGGGAATTAAGTATGTTTTTTTGATTTATTCATGATACTAAATTTTTCCCTCAAGAATTAAAAAAAAGTGAAATTAAAGTAAAACATTACAAATATAAAATGGGTTGTGATTTAGGAATAACATATATCACCATTAATAGACCTATGATATTCTATCTTACATGGTTCGGTGGTAGATGTGAGGATTATTCTACGAATAAAATTTTAAAAAAATTAATGTTATATTAAAAAGGTAGGAAAACGATATAAAATAGTGAAAATTTCAAGTGGGTTCACATATAACTCATTATTATTAATTTGATCATTAAACTTACTTTGGGATTTAGTGGAAATGGGAGTTGAAATTTTTATGTGGATAATTCCACTGCACATTTATTTTAAAGATCACACATATGGTTTAAGAAATAATCCTCCATAAGAAATTTGGTATAGATGATTGTTATACCCATAATTAGAAATCATCTATACCAAACATCAGAAAAAGAAACCACAAGGATATCCATGGTGGGTCTTCGCAGAATTTGTGAACCGATCAGCTAAGAAATAAATTGGATCTTCTAGCAATGAAAAATATTGAACAACAAACATGAACCAAAGTGGTTAAACCCAACACGGACCACCCTAGTACTCCCACATAGAATAAAATCCATAATTACGGGGCCTCAATGAAAAAACCCCAAGATATAGTCAACAAAAACCATGATTTGTCACCTCTATAAGATGAATGAATAAAAAATACATGACAAACCCATAACAAAAAAATCCAAAAAGAGTCCACTTTTCGAGGGTTCAGAACTATACAGAACAATCCCAACTATAGAGGATTAATAAGACACAAGGCCACCACACCTTTCATAGTCAATATGGAAATTTTTGGAAATAAATATTAATATGTGGAAACAAGGCCTCTATGTCATCTTCAAAAAAAATGAAACCTTCAATGATGATGACAATATAATGGAGACTTAAAATTTCCAATTCCATCACCATAAATGAAATTAGAAAAAAAAAGTCATTCATATTCCCTAGGATTCCTAACAACATTAAGAGAATCACTTCATGACATATGGCATGAACCATAATATCTTGAAGCATCATCTTCATCCCTAGTCAGGAGATTGCATCATCTATTCATGAATTTCTCCATTAAATTATGCCACTTTGTGAACATACCCAACAAAACATGATCTCCACATCATCAACATGTATCCTAATAAATTTAACAAGTTGATATTGAGAAGCCTAAAATATCCAAATTGGATTTTTATAAGTGGTTGACCCATGGATTAAAATATTGGGACCAAAAAAATAGAATTATCAAGTATAGTTCCCTCTATTATATACCCTCCAATAGATTGGGAACCCTCATGGACACTAGGAAATAAATGAACATACAAAAGCCTATAAGTCAGGATAAAACATGGCCAAAAATGCCTCATCTACTAAATTACCCAACTGATCATCTTACACTTCCTCTATTGAGAAGGAAACAAAGTCATTAATCAAGTCAACATAAGCCATCATCAGCCACTAGAAATTCAGAATTCTCATAAGTACATCCACATTCATCTCTTTAACGTATCAGGTAGAAATCACTATATGAATGTTGTCATAAACATTTCCCATATCACCCCACTATGTAACGATACATGGACGAACACCATCCACTAGTACAATTTTTTTATTACAAACAAACTCAAAACATCATAAACCATCACCTCTTCTAGAGTTCCGAAAAATTCTTTCAACTTCCTCTATACAATCCATTAGCTATAAAAAACAAGATTAGCACATAAAATGTGATACAAACCAAATTAACATGATCCAAAAACTCCCCTAGGATTTAGGGAAGGGCCCAAGACCTAAATACATAAAAACATATGGGAACTTCCTGGGTAGAATACTTTGAAGAAGAAAATGATTTAAAACTGAATCACCACCCAACCAAATCTCAACCAAATAGACATCTCCAACCTAATTTCAAACACCACGAACAAGAAATCACAAAACAAATCATAGATGAACCAAATCTAAAACTAAATAAATCCAATAAAACTTCATAAAATAATCCTACAATCCTATTATAATATTCCCCTTTTCCATATTCACCCACATTCACATTTAATCCCCTTTTGAAATAAAAAATCATTTTCCCTTTCAAAAATAATTCCAACAAATATAGATAAATATTAAAAACACTATAAAATTATTCCCATTAAAACTGGAAATATATTTTGAAAACAATTTTCATTTTTAAAAACTATTATTTAATTTTTAATATTCACTCACGACATACAATGAACTACCACATATGTCTGCATCCCACCTCCTCTTATATTGTCCACACATACATACCAACATCCACTCTCAATAAATAGACACACGCATATTTGAATGTACATATGGAGTACAAATGGTCACACATACCCATTATATATCCAACATATGAATTAAAAACACAATTCCCATTTCACCTTTAAAAAAATTTAAATTATGAAGAGTTCTACTTATATTCTCAAATCATCCAATGGTATTTTATATTTCATAAACCTAAATTTACAAATAGAACATATTTTAATTACTCAAGAAAAATTACAATCACAAATTTTAATTCATATTAACCTAAACATAACCAAAACCCACAATCGCACCAAATCACATTGATAAGGAACCGGAGGTCATGCCTAACCCAAATACATTGTATAGCATAACATGGTACAAGAATGAACCAAAAAATATGAGTTTCTAAATCCACACACTCGTGATCCACATGGATTTATAATCCAAATAAGTGTACCATGAAACAAAGGCCCACTTCCTTGGTCACCCCCATCAACAAAAACCAAAAATAAAGACTCAAATACATGACTAATCGTTGTGACATGATGATCATTACAAGCATGACTTCATGATTATCCTCTCATATCTACCTCATTAATCCTGAAAATCCAAGTCTCAAAATACATGACAAACCCAATAACATGGTCTTTCTTTGATATAACGTTTTTAGGAACCACCCTGGGTAAATCCTGAACTGATTACCTGAGCCGACCGTCTAGAACACTTGAAGGGCATTCCAAATCCCATGCATGTTGGAGTCTAGTGTCAGATATCAAAATTAATTCGTTGGAATGATTTGGCAGATAAAATAATATAACAATATAAACGATATTTAAATAGAATAAAAAGAAAAACCACTTTGAGAGGAAATAAATAAACTGTAATATGTTACTCCATGCGACATCATGGTAACCAAAAAACACAGAACCATGGTCCCTCTGAGAGTTATCTAAAATTTGAAGAAAATAAAAATAAAAAAATAGAGTATGCATGAGAATAGAAATTCACAGGAAGAATGAAAATGATAAAAAATACATATTCCCCATGTCTAATATGATATTTAGTATTTCTATTTTATAAAAAATTCAATAAAAATATGTTTTTTCACAATTTTATCAAAATATTAAACATTATACTATTTTTAAGAAACCCCCATTTTAATTTAAATTTCCAAATGAAATATTCAAAGAATATATGTTATATCAATAAATTAAATTAAAAGAAAATTATTTAGAGAACACATATTTACATATAGAAGGCAATGTAAAAGGCCATGAGATAAAATAAACAAATGTTCCACAAAACGAAATAGGAACATACAGGTATGTAATCATGGATGTTTACATAAAATATATAGGAAAAATAAATAGACTATATTTTTCAAAACCACCTATAAGAAAATTGTGAAACTATGTAGTCAAAAAATAACTAGACACCGTACAAAACCAAATGCAATAAAACATCCCATTTATTCTCTCTTCTAATCTCGGTGGTACCAACCCATCTAATCAAGTTTGATAATCATTTTTCACTCAACCCTCTAGATGATGAAACATAATCACATGATAATAATAATATATTTATTAATAAAATTGATTTTGTGTAATGTGGTCCACAAACGACACTGAACAACGTTCTCATACTTTAACCATTGCGCACAAACTACTAGAGGGGATCCCATTCAATGTTCTTGTAGTGTCAATATATAAGACACAAATCACATTGATTCAAAAAAATCTAATATATCCCCTGATTACAACCAAGCCTATACATTTTCCCAATCAAATTCTCCTTCCATCAATTTCCATATACAGTTTAAAAGTGCACAAATTATTTAAATTGTACCATATCGGTTGTTATGTAATTTAATTATAAAAATACACTTCGAGGTCCCAAACTAGCATTGTCTTAGAAAACTCATTTAATCAATGCCTTTATGATCTATATAATGAAGTTTATAATATAGTGATATTTTTGAAATTACAATCTTTAGTGCTTATGATACTTCATAATTAAAATCATTTTGTAAAGAATATTTAACATTATATGTAAATAAATCGGAATTCAATTCCATGAGAACAACAAATTTTACCACACCCATAAATATTTATATATAACCCATAAATATAAAAATAAATTTTTAAAAAGATATTAAATTAGGAAATTCAATTATAAGGTATGTCCATAGGGATCCTACCTAAAAATGGAAGTAGACCAAGCTGAAACACTTCAGCACTTGAAGCATTCGATAAAGACCGCCCCACACGTTCATGACCATACAAACACACACACACATATATATATACAACATTTAATCCCATGTACTCATTCCCATTCCATTATGGAATTTTTAGAAGGTTATATATATATATACCTATGTGTGTGTGTGTATAAGACTTCTAGGAGTAATAAAAAATGCTACAAAAACAACCAAAAACTCAAAACACCAAAACAATGTCCCACACACTCAAAGTGAATTACCACGAACCCATAAAAATATATATCCAAAATATTAAAAGGTGAAAAAATAATAATAGTTTAAAAATCATAGCCCAAAATGATGAAATCATACCAAATCAACCCATACCTCCACACCTATGGTAGTGGTTATCAGATCCCACAAAAACATGACTTTAAGGACCATCAACACACTATAAAATTAGAAAATTCAATTGAAAATGGACTAACCCAATCATTGTTTTTTGTTCGATCAACATCTGGAAATGGGGGCACCAAAATAACAATAATAGAAGTAGGAAAAAGTGGGAAATGTCCTTACCTTTATTTTTAACAATGAAACCAGATGGAAATAAGTTAAAATAATCCAATGTAGAGGACCTATATGAGGGGGGATACATGAAATTGAGGTAGAAGGGGATGAGAGAGTAATAATATGTTGGGAGAAGGGTAAATGTAGAATACAATGAATGAAAAAGAGAAAAATAGAAAAATATTAATAACAAATAACAAATCTAACATAATAATTATTATTATTATTATAAAAATAATATCAATAATCATAATGATTATCATCATTAATATATTTAAAAATTCATAAATTTTATTGTATTTTCATAATTTATTTCATATTTATTATATTTTTTTTGAACATAGCTAGCTTTCATAGTTTGGCTACATGAACTACTAGACCATGCTCCAAAATTTCACACCTTACTAGAGAGAAATGACACATGCAAGAGTTTTTTGTATGGATTCCAAACCATGATCCCACTATGTTAAACACCTCTGTCTAGTTCCCAAACCACAACACACTGTTTTTTCAAGATTCCCAAGCCATGTGAATCCCATGCACCTCACCACTAGATATCAAACAGAAGACACACTGTTAACTGGACGAATCCACACTGTAATGTGATAGATAATTCCTAGCCCAAAACAACTATTCCACAAAAAAATAAAAATATATATAACCGTGACACAACCAAAACCTAAAAAATTTCTCATGATGAGAAAATAATATAATAAATGAATCGCAAAGGTCGGCGTTTGATAATTAGTAAATCAATTAAATATAGTCATGGTCCTAAATTATGTAATTAATGAATCTAATTATTTTATATGGTAAATTTACTCAATATACAGAACACATTAAGACATAATGTTAGAGATCTCTCTAAACATCCATATTTCGTTTGGGATATGTTTTCTAACACATTTCCATAATTTATAAATTATTTATTAATTAATATGGGTCATATTTTTTTTAATATTTACAACACATATCTACATAGCTCAATTATTATTTATTTGATTGGAGGATTAAATTTTTTAGGTTCCCCTCTCAATTACTCTCAATAATAAATCACCATTGATGGGAATTTAATTGTTTCTTATCAACATTCCTGTACAATCAAACATCAATTTTAAGAAACCATTACTTTTTCTAAAATATATCATTTTATCCTACATTTTTTTTCTATTTATAGTTTTATTAAATAATTATAATATTATCCTCTTTAATGAGTCATTTGAATTTTTTATTAAACCACACTAAATTGGAACATTTATAATATATCATAAACACACATTTTAATGTACTCACTTCAGTACATCTATATTTATGATATATTCATCTTTTTTTAATTTAATATTTTAATAAAATGCACTAATTCCTTATTTCATGGATACCATTTTTACACACACAATGGTTATGCCTTATGAAATTATTATGAAACCCATTTCATTCCATTGCTAAAATGTATTCTTCTTACATATGATTTATTATTAATGCAGAACACATATTCATAAAAATGTTATGATCAAAGTTCCCATACAACACACCAATTCATTTGGTAATGTTAAATACCATTAGACTTCATATATTTTATTAGTATATAAACCAAATCAATTACAGGTCTTTTCCATAACGACATATAGTCTTAGAAACTTTATTTGACTCATTTATTTGTTATGATATATGCTGCTTCCACATTCCTATATATCCACAATAACCTGATTCCATGTTCTATATGTTATTCTTTTATAGTTTTATTCCTGAACCATTCAATTTATGTCTTCATGTTATGCCTTCTAACTCATGTGTTATGATTTATTTCCAATGTTTATTCCCTTAATGTGATCTTTTTTACATACCATTTTTTATCTTTTCCCCATGTAATTATATATAGTCATTGGATTTCAAATCATTTCCATATTTCATTATGTAGATTAATAAAATGGTGTTTTATTTTAGTCACATGATTTCTTGTTATGTACATAATCATCCACTGAAATTATACATTTCAATCATTATTTTTCATTTTATTGATAATTAATCTACAAATCATGTATTAATTTTTCTAAAAAAATATAAAAATTATGTTTGGTTTCAAAGGGTAAATATATTTATTTATAGGGACTAAATCTATAAATATTTTGCAAGAAACCTAGGGATATCTCTATTACAATGTATAATCTAGATTGAAACATTAGGAATCATAAGGTAGGATATAATATTCATTTATATGTTATTCCTTATAAGATCATAAATCCTTTTTTAAATTATCTTTCGATAATTTTTCCTACCATCTAATTGTATTTTATTAAAAATTAATATTCATTTGAAGTATATAGGAGAACATTTTAAATCAATTAATGTGATGTGAAATTTAATGACTTATAAAATGAAATTATAGAAATGATTGGATGTAGTGACCAAAGTTTCATGGAAGCACTATAATAATAGGCTCATGTTATGAATAATTACATGAATGTTTTTGAGGAACTCATTCTACACTGAATGATAAATTTATTCAAATGCTTTCTCTAACAATGGCCTCTCATGTTTAGTGGGTATTCTGATCCCCACATCTTGTAACAATGGATTAAAACCATTGAGAATTAATTCTATCACTTTAAATGGTAATAAATATATAAAGTCTTACTCGAAGGGTATCATATTTATAGGGAAGATGGTTAGTTGTGGAAAGTAATAAAAAAATAAAATTTCAATGGATAAAATTGTCTCAATGTATTGGGAATGAATCAATAAAATTACTTTAACAAAAATTCAAAAACTCTACCACCTATGATATAGAAGGTATTCATAATATTGAAGAAAAATGAATATGAATATATTGGGGAATACAATAAAATAATAAAAGTCTTTCATGATCCACCTACAACAATTTTATTTACTCTGAAATCATGGTAGAGAACATATTTATTTGATAAAAAACATTTTTATATAAACCAACCCTTATTCAAGATAGTTATAGTTATGAGGACATTGTTTGTTGTGACTTTAGGGCTGAAATGGAGATTGGTGACTCTAATATATTCCATGGAACATGACATATGAAGATGAAAATAGAGTTTAATTTGGGACGACAATGTATAAACCACATGGATAAAAGAAATATCAATATCCAGCATCACAAAATATTATGATGTATAATCTCGTTAACTATCTTAATGGAACCGAAATATGCACCATATTTGTAAGAGATGTTCATCCAGATAATTTTATATAATGTGATTCGAAGTGGATAACTAATATGTAAAAATAAATTTCATTTTAGATAAACATGCAATATGTAGTGAATTTATTCATCAACATGGTATATCATCATTATTTGATCTAATTTCCTAATCCAAAGGATCACTAATATTGTATAAATAAACAAAATTCAAGTAAATATGGAATGTAATATTCTATAAATGTGTCTGAGTTGGAGCCATAAAATTATGTGATGATATGTACACCGGTCATTTTTTCAATAATAGACAATGTAATATCTGATTCTAGTTCTAAAAATTCATTTTTTTCATGAAATTTTTGTAGAGATTTTCAATTAACACAAAAAAATATAAGGGATGAGTTATTTGTGAGAACATGAAATTTGGAAATTATTTCATCAAAATTATATAACTCATCCCTAGATATTTTTTTATATTGAACCTTCTAGAAAATATTCTCTTACTTCGGTGCAGTTTTTTGTTTTATTAGGAATGGATTAGTAATCTTTATAAAAATCAGACATCATATTTCAAGGAAGGTAGATCACTCAACCCATCTTTAGGGATCCCCCTATGTTTTACACATTAAAAGAGGATGATTAATCCCTTTCAAAATAATCTTCTCAATTATGTAAATTTATCCTTTTGACTTATAATAAATATATCTAATTATTGAGACAATGAAGAATATCATGCTCTAAGACATCATCATTATGAGGGACCACACTATTGAATTACCAGAAAAATTGATTTCTCTTCCTCTTAATGAATTGTTTTAGTCATTAGTAGATATTGTACAAGTATGTATACATATATCATTGAATCCTTACAAGATGAACACTATTTCGTTATAGTAATTGAATATGTAGTTACATGAAAATTTTCTCTAGGGGTTTACTTGCCCTAGTGCTTCACTGTGGGGTGAGCCATTCCACTTTTTAAGAATAATGATGCATGAACAGGCCTCATCATTGATTATGGTGGTAGAAAACTATCACAATTTAGAAAACATATCTCATACCACTGTTAAATAACATGTTTGATCTGTTACATGCAGCCTAGTATTTCATAATGGTGGACCTTAGATAAAGATATCAACAAAAAAGGTACTAGATGAAGATTTACCCAACACTATCTTTTGAATGAGGTATGGACTATATAAATTTGTAGAGATTCCTTTTATACTCACTAAATCTACATTAACAATCATAAAAATAACTATTATAGTATTTATAAATTACCTAGAATATTTTGATAAGGACCTTATTAAGGATATTATGATATACTACATGTATATGGAAGAGTATGGGTATTATTTCAATACCATGCTATATACATTGTGAATGGAGAAAATATACCAAAATTATAGTAAATGTGAGTACTATATAGTGGATGAATCCTTATTTGGAAATGATATCACTAGAAAATGGATATATTTGGACCCTTATAAAACAAAGGCATGTGAATAGTGTCACTATCTAGTATATGAAACATTGATCCATATTTTACTGTGTCTAACTTTTTATTACTGAAGAGTTTTGACTTACTTATAATGATTTTCAAACCCACTATCTGCAGTGATTCATATTTGTGTAATTTTTGTCTGGACATGTGAAAGAAAAAAATACTTCCAAAATACGAGAAAGAGGCTTATAAATGCACCAGTACGTACAATACTCATAAGAGTGGAACTCTTTATTTTATTTAGTGATTCATCATAGATGGTATTATGTTGTGTACTAAGGTAATGTGACAAATTAATATCATACATCTCTTATATGATGAATATTCATGAGTAAAACTACCCTGCATATGATTTGGAGTTAGAAAAAGTGACCTTGGAGTTGAATATCTGGGGGAATTATCATTAGGTTGATAAGATAGAGATATATTCTGATCAAAAGAGCCTAAAATATATATTAAAATAAAAGGATATTAATGTAATCCTTTAAATATGATTAGTTCTCCTAAAGGTTTATGACTTTTCAATTCACTAAAATATTGTTAATGAAATCAATTCTGGAAACATTCAATGTATAAAAAACATTGTAACATTATCAATGATGATAATTGAGAAGGATCCAATCCTAATTGACATGTTAATGATGGATATGGGAATCATTTATAATTTAGCATCATCAATACTTTATAAATTTATTTCTCGACCAACCCTTATAGATATGATAATGGATTCACTGTGGGATGATGTAGAAATTCAAAATAACGAGGAAGATATAATAAATGGGAAATCCTCAAAGATCAAAATTAAAGGTCATCAAGTTGTAAAATTTTGGTCACGACATTATGTATCATACATTAAGGTGAAAAATAAATAGCATTTGATCAATTGACATTACTCAGCATTCTATATTCACCTATGGAGACCAATGATGTATGAATATTACAAAGGGAACTATTGGTTGACAATATGAAGATGGAGATCATTGTATATGAATTAAAGTTCCTGGTATATTATCAAGTTAATTATTAAAGGATAACATCAAAGGGAATGATGGAACGATTTCCCATAACAACATGGAAGTGGGAAAACATCAATTAGGAATTTTTTAGTAGACATCAGTATATATCTTGAGGAAATAATTATATTTGGGATGTTGTGGATAATATTATAAACACTTATCACATTAATGAGATTCGAGTAGACTTATCACTTGAACAACATTCAATGTTATACACCATAGAATTTGTGAGGATATGTGTATTACCATTATATATTATATTTAATCAAGTTATGTGATTTTCCATTAGGTTTATTAAATGTCTATAACATGATATAAATAAAAAGAAGGGAATTTTTACAATGTATCAACCCCAAACTAACAACCATTCTAGGTAGAATACTCTTAATGTGTAATAAAAAATGATCCATTTCTTGCACGTATATTTTCATATGCAAGGCTTGTCTATATGAATTATATGATGAAACATTCCAAAAAAATTTGGCCTTTATATTTCATAGTATGATATATATTTGTAAGATAATGAATAAAATGATTATAATAATATAAGTAGGAAATAATTCACACAACGCCTCTTCATGGTGTGGAAAGAAATATATTTTATAAATAATTTTTGATGTTTCAACATTTTCAATGACAAAAACAAGAAATCATAAATGAGGAACCATATTAAAACT
Organism: Viscum album; assembly: GCA_963277665.1. NCBI lineage: Eukaryota > Viridiplantae > Streptophyta > Magnoliopsida > Santalales > Viscaceae > Viscum > Viscum album. The sequence continues at coordinate 1,508,001,349 of OY728127.1, read as the reverse complement.
TGATGAACCTACTAGAAATTAAATTTACACATAATGTATTTCATTTGAATGATGTTTAACTAGACAGAATTTATGGACATGAACAGTTCCACAAATTGTAGAAAACTTATAACCTCTAAAATTAAATGTTTTATAAACTGTATACACGATGTGTGCATTCCCAGAAATAAACTATAAATGATAATTTATAATGTGATTTTGATGTAAAATTATAAAAAATAACTCATGAAATCCCTCATTGAGTTGATACCCATTAAAGGTAAAGTATGAACCAAAAATCCACTTCCATGACTAAAAAAACTTCAGTATTTATTGATTTAAGAGGATCTATTAGTTTTAGAATGATTTAGATGATTGACCACTTCTGATTTACTTTACTGATTTTATATTATTTTCGTTTCATTATTTTGTTTTGACTCTCATTTCCCAAATCTAATCCACCCCCTTCCCTGGAGGGGTAGTTCCTTTTAGTGATTGAAAAAAATGAGAGGCTAGATTATGGTTCATTGTTATATTTTTCTCCATTGACTGATTAAATTACTCTTTTTATTTCCATTCCATTTACATTTCATTAATATATTTTTAATATAAAAGAAAACTTGGTTATAGTTATATTTTAAATATTTATATTCACGGTCAATGATCCAAAAAATCAATCCATTATATTCCTATAAATTATATTCGTAATAGATTAGGTTAGGGTGGCGTTCTTTCACTGATTTCCGTCATGTATATGGAATTGTTATAGGCTCAATTTTGACTTAGGGAATATCAATTCCATATTAGAGATTGTCTTAATTTATCACATAGGCTTTTTAAAATACCACACACATAGGTAGGAGGGTATACTGATCGATACATTATTTGGGATAACCTCACTATCCTCATATACAAAGAGAGAGCGATAGAAGAATCAAATGATGAATCTCTCTCTTACTATATTAGAAGATGGATTATATGGAATGTAGATTAAATTATCATAACATTTCCTATGTTCCATTCAATCTCGCTTTGATCAATTTTTCAGTCATCATTTAAAAATCAATAATTTTATTTTTATTTATGTTTTATATTTTACAATCCAATAAAAAAAATTTGTTTTAAAATGATCCAAAATTCAAATGAAACATTTTTTAACACTCCTCAGTGAGAGAATACATAGGTTAATTATTATAAAATATTAGGGAAAACATGTTTTTGTTTTTCCATCTCCAATACAATGTATACATCCAACATGAATCATTTGTTGTGGAGGTAGTTCCCCAATACACCAAATATAAATAAAATATGGTATTTCATGACACATAGATATACAAACTAATTATTTGAATTTTCAAACTGAAATTAAATCTACACTAACTCAATTAATATATATAAATTTACAAACAAATGGTTTAATGAAATAATTCTTTCATATTCAAGAGGCACATCAAGTGTTTAAATTGAACATTAAATTATTTCTACAAATCCCAACTAATACTTCTATGACGTCTAGACACATCAATTATTTAATAACAATAACCAAAATTCTTTCCCTTATATAGAAAATGATTAGTAATTATGAAAAAAAAATATCCTAGTACTTACAACATTTCTATGCTTTGTAGGTGGACACACAAATTAACATATCTGGGAGTTCAACATTTTCTTCTCCAGCTTAAAACCTCAAGTAGTCATTGTATATCACATAAAGTGGAGGGAAATAACCATCTCACTTGAAGGAGAAACTATTTAATGGTTGTAATATCTATAACATTGGGAGTGTTCTGATAGGGAGGACCAAATTTTTTTTTCTAGAAGATACTCTTCCCCTCCCCAGAGAAGGATATTAAAAATGAGAACATAATCCCACATTAATAGTTTGAAAGGAATATCTGTGAATAATGGGTATTGTACCCAAAAAACATTTTATTATACTTCCACACCATGAAAGGGATATGTACCAATTCCATAGGATCTTTTACCATGAATTCCATGAAAATTATAAAATTATTTAAGATGAATGATCTAAATGATATATTATTGAAAAATATACTATAGATATCCAGTTTATTAATGAGAAGATTGTACAAATATAAAATCATTATGGAAGATGAGTTCTATGAATAATTGAAATCTATTATGTGATAAAATATGGTTATATATATTTATTCAGAAGATAAATTGGTTAACCCAATATGTTGTTGCGAAAAAATAGTTTTGATCCAAGTAAAGGAACAACCATCCCCAACTTAGGTTTGAGGTCTATCATATTAAACATATAAATTCTCTTTCCGGATTCTAGATGTTCAGGGGATAAAATGTTAAGTAGTACCTTATCAAACAAGTAAATTCCTTCAGAATAAACCATGTCAATATGAAACAAATCCATCATATGGGTTACAATAGAACTATAATATACCACATTTTAATAATTAATACTATAACCCACAACTATTGAAAAAATATTATATATAGTCATTCCAACATAAATTTCATCAACCACCACCATTCCTGTGAAACAATTATAAACATCCTTCATCCACTACACCTGTAAATGATCATCAGAGAGAGCATCTAGGATTGGATGAAAATATAGAATATAATGTAGATCTCTCTATAGGATTTATAGATTTAATAATGATATATACTAAAAATATACCAGACCAAACTATTCTAAATTCCCGAGAAATCATTATTGGTATTAAAATATTACATGAAAAATGTAATTCTAATGATTATAAAAATACATCTAAATCTCAAAACACTTAACGAAATGAAGAGGACCAAGACAAAAAATGGTCTAGTACACTGATCAAGAATGAAATTCCAAAAACATTTTTTAGAAACTACAAAATGAAAAAATTTATTCTGTGAATCATTACCTCTTTTATTGGTTGATTTGAAGACTGTTGAATAAGAAAGACTTCAGTGGGAAATTCTAGAAACCATCCAGAAAGTAGATATCAATAATACAATAATATAGTCCATCCAAAAATCCCAAAATAAGAAAGTTTTCATATGGGTATATTCACAAAATGAATATTTCTTTAGAAAAATTAAAGAACCAGTTTAGGTAGAAACAAATGAGCACTTATCACACCACCAATACCAAAAATATTCCCTGATAAATAGAAATAGTCCATTCCCTAAAATATTGAATATTTAAAATTTTCATATTATTTGTGTGATTGAAAATTTCACGGCCCATTATAGAGGGTCCCATGTTATGTATTCCCATATACTACCTTCAATTGTCCATGGGATGGTGACTATCCAAGTGTAAGAAAATCCCAAAAATTGGAGGAATTTTCCAATGTACATGTACATATATAGACATCTCCAAGACCAAAATGATGAAAAGTAAAATAACAAAATGTAATCAATGAAATAATATACCCTATTATACCAACCACAAAGTATGATGGTAGGAAAACTTGAATTAAAACAGGGACATAATACAATGATAACAAATGAAGAGTCTATGTGGTGAATTCCAATGTGCATAAAACTCATCTGCAAAAAAATACAACATGTGGGGTAGGTGTAGGCCAAATGATTGAATACGTAGGAGCACCACACATATATCTGATCACTTTATGAACCACATACTATTGGACCATCTAGGTCACTATCAAATCATTTATCATATGAAAAAGACCCAACATGTGTGGAAAAATATTGTTCATAGTTGAGTAAAACAATATTAGTTATAACACTCCTAAACCAAACAGGAAGTACCACTAAGAAATTCAAAAATTATTCCCAAAATGAAACAATCAAAGAACATAGTGAAGGAAACACACGATGTATAGTCATTAAGAAGATAGATAATCATTTCACACAGTTATAAGTCTAAATCATGAAGAGATGTATTTTTAGTCATAGTCCACAGATAATCGAGTAACTATGATACATGAAGTGTTGATGACTCGTGGTGAATCGACTATTTTAGAGTGTCGATAGTTCATGGGGCATCACTGAACCTGAAGCATCGATGGTATCCAGAGCATCAATGGTGCACTAAGAGTCGATATCTCCTAATGTATTTATAGCTCCTAGTGCATCGATGGCAAAAAGACCGTAGGTGGAAGATGGATCTTCAATGGAACATGGATCTTAGACACATAATGGAGCAATGATGGATCTCAGATCATCGATGGATCATTCACCCCCTCCCCAATTCATGTAGTCAATATGTCACATCCGTCCACAGGATTCTGCTCATATTGTGAATGTTCTAGGTGAACTAAATAATCAACAATTAGTTCATAAACCAACTTCAACAGAAACTCACATAGAGTATCTCAAAAGTTCTACCTTGTCGCAATCATCATAACACCTCAAAAACTCATTAAAATGCCCCTAAATTTGAATTTTACAATTGTTTTATTGAGTAGGTCGGACTATGGTCCAGTTTGGGTCTGATCCGACTTGCCGGCCATGACCCACCCCGGTCCGGCCGACTCGGCCTGGCCCAGTCCAACAAACCTGAACCGACAAACTTCGGTCTGACATATCCGGTTTGACCCACCGCATGTGGGCCGATATTATGCACTAGACACTACCTACCAAAGACATATACCATAATAGTTCATGTGGTCTGCCCTGACCTTGTGGCTACCATGTCCCCCAGTTTGCACTGATTTACCATGCAGCCTCCAGACGAGGACTCCGGTCAACACGACTAGTTGTGTTACATGGTTTCCACCTCCCACTTCAACACAGCACCGGTGAGAAGCATTCCATCCACACAGGGAGAATCCGAGGACATGTCACCTTCTTCCTCACCCAGACCCAGCAGCTGCCGCATGCCACCAGAGATAACTGGTTAACCTCTAATAATTTGTTTCTCCCACTAATGGAATTCTTTAAATCCTTGATATGTGTACATAATTGATCATCCCTCCACTTCTCCTTTCCCCAAATCTGAGTTTCATAAAACATTCAAATCCTCCTGAAAAATCAAACCATGACCACGAGTGTTGAGCTGTGAAGAATGAAAAGAACATAGGGGGGAGAAAGCACAAGAACAGCTAGAGTAATGAACCTAGGCCCATGTCCATGCCATCCTAGATCTTTTCTTATTATAAAGGAGAAAGTATAAAATTATAATCATAAGGATATATCTCATCATACTCCCCACATCAATTTTCCATCTCACTACAATTATTGAACTTTAGATCAACCTATTTGTGAATTGGTAATAATTTTTAACTAAATCTATGAAGGGAAATAAATCATGAAGAGATTAACAATCTATATAGTGGTTGGATTAGTTGTTGATGTGGAAAGGACGTCTAATTGATCAATGATTTGTGATCCTCCTATCCTATTTTTCATTCAACAGAGAAGTTTTCATCTCCTTGCCTTAGAGGAATTTTCATGGTTATGGAGATAATCTTAGAAACCTGGAAATTGGTATCAATTTAAAGGAACCAAATTAGTTTCATGTAAAATATTTTTCTAACAAAAAAATTAATATTGTATATGTCAATTTTCTAAAATTCGTATTCGACCCACTTCGGTTAGTGTTATTTCATTTATAATGTAATGTTGTTACTCTGAATGAAATTGTGACCTCCTAATTCTGATCTTCTCAACCATTTAAAAGTTATTACCATTCTAAAGAAAAATTACTTGTATTCATTATTAAGAATTTAACAATTTTCATCATATCATTTTAGGAACACTGGGCCACATAATCTCAGTCTTTCTCAGCACCTATTTTATGAATATTACGGATTAAATTATAAAAATAAAACTAGAGAAAATACAATTCATTACCCTCTCACATCCTTAAGGTATTATGCCCACAAAATTCTAAATAATGGCTACTCAACAAAATTATGAGGGTAATGATCATGAATCTTAGCCTCCTACTCACAAGTTCTATACTAGAGATTATCATGTTTCCACCAAACTAATACCAGATGTAGAAATCTCTAATGATGGATCATCTTCTAGGAATCCTCGATCTCTACCAGTACTATGAAAAAGTCTCCCCATAATCAATTTCTAACACACCCGATGTTGAGGACTCGCAATGGATCATGCACGTACCACCTCATTTGAGACACATAGAAGACATCATGCACATGGTGCAACTACGAGTGTAGTTCTAGGTAGTTTTTCACCAAACAAACTCAAATCAGACTCTAAAAATGGTCAATGTATATTGGAAAAAACACGATGCCCTGGAAAAATCTTCGCAATCCCAGCATGAGTGATATCCGTTGGAACACAAGGTCTCCCTCAAAAAACACCAAATTCATCAGTATCCTACCGAAAAACAAATTCTGCACACCAAATGAACTAATCATGTTCTCTTTGATGATATGTTGCTTTTTGGTTGTAGCATGCACCCACTCTAGTCTCATGAAGGTGTTAGCTAGTGATACCCCCACCTGGAGAGAAATAGTTACTACCAATTATATCAGTAGAGGATGCACGCAGGAAAAGTGTGTTACATGTTTTTTAGAGCGATAAACCTCCATGTTTTATTGGTGGGTCGGACCCCCAGGTAGATGATGATTGGTTGGAGGTATTTACAAGTTTTTTCTAGCATGTATTGATTACTTCTGACTAGTTGGAAGTCATACCCATGAGAAATCTTCAGGGCTTAGTATGGTGATGGTTGAGCATAGTGATCCAGACTCATAATGAGGCAACTATTTCATGTGATTACATTGAGTGCCTCTTATGGTGGGATTTCATACCAAGGAAATTAATATTAGTGTGCATACATGAGGTTATTCATCAACAGTGATGAAGTCAGACAATTTCAGAATAATCGGAGAGATTTACGGATCATTCTCGTTACTCAATAGATATGATGCAGAACCCAATCATCATGGCCATGAACTTCAATCAAGGGAAGCACTAGGAGTACATAGAATCAAGGATATCCTTCTACATCCCAGTATATTATGTCGAACTAGAGAGATCTATAAATACGGAGAGCTTCCTATGGGAGAATCAGCCAACAATGGGAGCTACTATCATGCACCATACCATTGGGACATCAACATTGGTTAGATAGAGGTAGTTGAAATAACCCAAGTGGGTCATGAACTCCAAGGGACAACCCTAGGATATGGGATCAGAGGTGTATGGACCCTAGCGAAGAGTTTTTCGGTTAATGTGTTGGTTGTGTTAATTTTGTGTGGTTGAGGACTTATAGCTCAAGATTGCACAACTCATAGTGATGATGATCGACAGACTATTGACAAACCACATGAGGAGAGGAGGATTTTTTATAAGAACGGGACATAGAGTTGTAGGTGTGGAATATGAGTAGGTAGAGAAGAAGGCAGTGGGTGGAGGTTTGATGTACTACAACCACCACCCTAAGATGGTCAACCATGGGCTCATGGATCTTTTGGGTATGGACAAGGCTAACATCAAGCGATGGAGTATTACAACTCTATTTCTCCATAGATTACTAGAGGTATTATCTATGTCATTTACACCCTATCTTTAGTTTTTAATGACGTCGGTTCCAGTCACACTTTTCATTCCATGAACCATGTTTGAGACAAAGGGATTCTAGTGGAACTATTGACTCAATCCCTACAATTAAGGACTCATACACATGTGATTCAATGATAACACACCGGTTGAAAATGTGTTCTATTACTCTCGTGGGATATATATTTGGTTGGGATCTCTTGGTGGTATTGTGGAGTACATACAACATCATTCTTGGTATGGACGTGTTTTCCACAGTTGATGTCCAGATTTACTATTTGTGGCACAGTGTGCAGTGTGTCAGTATAGATGGGATCAGGTTTTCCATTGTTTGTGAATATGAAACACATTAAGCACAAGATAGACATACACATAAGAGGGTGCAGTTGATTACTTACCAATTGTTCAGCCTCACCCTCTGTATTGTGGATGATATGAGTCTATAGTTTCCAACAGTGTGGTAAGAGTATGAGGATGTATTTATTGAGAATGTATGTGGATTAACTACCCACTAGGAGGAGACATCTGCATTTAATTGTACCTCAAGATGTCACCAATATCTAAAGTATCATATTAGATGGCTTCTACAGAGCTTCATGAGTTTAGGGTATAGATGGAAGACTTATAAGAGAAGGTCTTGTTGAGACCTACTATTTCACCCTATATGGCCCAGTTTTGTTTTCCCTTTTGGAAGATATGAGATTGCATTTATTTCAGGACTTCAAGTTAATGATCTTGGATACCATGAAGAATAAATTTCCACTAACAAGGATTGACGTCCTAATCGATCAGATGTCGAAAGATAGGTGGTTCTGGATGATAGACCATATATATGGCTACCACTAACTTTGAATATGTGATGAGGACATCAAGAAGACATCCTTCAGCTGTTGTTATGGCCACTATGAGTACACAATGATGCCCTTTGGCATTAATAACACCCCAAATGTTTTCATGGGACTCATTAATAGATTCTTCCAATAGTACATAGACTGGTTCATCAAGGTCTTCATTGAAGATATCTTAGTGTACTCAACGTCCAATAAGGAGGACACGATACACTTGAATAAGGTACTAGATACACTCAGAGGGAACAATTTTTTTGGGAACATCTGAAAGTATCATTTTTTGATTCAGGAGGTCAAATTTTTTGGGAACATTATTTCATAGGCAAGAGTAGTATTAGATCCATAGAAAATTGAAGTGGTGCATTCATCGAAGACACTGAAGGGTGTTTTTGAGTTACAATATTTCATTGTTTTGTCTAGGTACTATTGCAGGTTTGTAACCGACCATTCCTGAGTAGAAACACTCTTGAAATCATTTTAAATTGAAAAGGGAAACCATTAGTGAGGATGGGGTAGTGACATGAGAGTTTTTAGCAGCAGAGGTAGAGGTTGATGAGGGCACATATCTTAGGATTTAGTGAGGAGGGTGTTGCGTACCTGATGTTCTATGATACATCAGGGAACATTCTTGGTTGTGTCCTGATGTAGGGGAAATTAGTGATTTTCGATGATTTGTTCCAACTAAGGTAGAACAAGAAGAACTATGCGACACAGATCTTCCACTAGCAACAGTAGTCTTCACATTGAATATTTAGAGACACAACCTGATGGGGTAGTAGTTTACTATCTACACTAACAATAAAAGTCACATTTACATATTCTCTCAGAAATATCTATAATTCAGATAGATATGATGGCTAATGTTCCACTAGGACAATGAATTTGAGATTTTTTATACTCAAGGGAAGAGGAATGTAGTGGCAGATTCTCTCATCAAGTGATTGATATTGAAATTGTGGACTGATAAGTTAGAGAAGGTGGCGGTGTTGTAGACATCATTAATGGATGGAGATGGAGTATCTTTCAACTAGTCAATGGTTTTCACCCATGCGCTCTTACAACATTTCTGGGTGGCACAACTCAAATACACCAGTTATGAAACATTAAATGATAAGATGTGTACATGGAATTCCCTTAATAGATATTTAGAAGGTGGGGAGCATGTCATTCTATTTAGATGATACACAGTAGAAACAACCAAATTGTGAGTTGAGGTCTCACGGGAGTTATATAAATCCCCTTTTTTGGTACATCTATAAGTGGTAATGATTTATCAGGACCAAAAACATTAAATATAGTGGTCGGGGTTGGATAAGGTGGTCGAAGAGTTATTTTCTCGATTCCTGGCTTCTAAGCAAGTGAAGGATGAGCACCAAGTTTTATCGGGCTTGACCCAACCACATGTGGTGCTAGAGTGAATGTGGTATGGGATATTTATTTTCATCATTCTGGGTTTAAAATGTACATTAAGGGGTCACAATACTATCTCATTGATCATTGACCAACTCACCAAGTCGACTCAGTTCCTTTTGATTCGTAAGTAGACATCAATGGATAGATTTTGTTTCCTATAAATACAGATGGAATTACAACTACATGGTGTTACATAAATGGTAATCTCATATCATGGTGTGTGATTCACATCTTGGTTGTGGAAGGGATAACATGAAGTTCTTGGGACACAGATTCACTTGAGCATTGTGTTTCATCCCCAGACGAATAGCCAGATGGAGTGGACCATCCAGGATCATGATGACATTTCACATGCTTGCATACCAAACATTGGTAAGAGTTGGTAAGATAAGCTACCACTAGAGGAGTTTCCATATAAATAAACCATCACTCAACCATTTTAATGGTACTCTTTGAGGCCTAATATGGGAGACCATGTGGGGAACCACTATACTGGACGGACCCAGGAGATTCCGCACTCATGTGTCTAGAGTAGGAGAAGGTTTCCACTGAAAAAGTGTAAATCATCTAGGAGTAGATAAGGACTGCATATAGACAATATATGTCATTTGATGCCTAGAGAAAGAGGCCATTGGAGTTCATTATGGGAGTTGATGTGTAAAATTAGAACTCACCTCGATGGGGACTGTAGAGATTTTACCAGGGAAGAAAGTTAACAATGAGATACATTGAGCCATTTCAGATTCCGAGTATAGTTTCCTATGTTTCAAACCTCATAGATCTACCCACACTATTGCATCAGGTAAATGATTCCTTCCTTGTGTCACAACAAATGTGGTACGTTAATGATCCATCAAACATTATCGACTAGGAAAAAAATGAAATTGAAGATGGGAAACTTTTCAGGAGTACCCAGTAGAGATCGAGGATAGACAGGAGTGGATCCCTTGTAGGTGGTCGATTCCTCTATTGTGAAATTGGTGGGAACACGATAATATCTCAGAGATAAATTCAGAGAGGTAGGCTCAGATTAGTTCTTAGTACACTAATCATTATGATGAGTTACCGTAGTTTTTGGATAAATTACTCATCAATCCATTAGGTTGTAAACTAACATCCACAAAAACTCACATATAGTATATTAAAAAGATAGTATCATTGAAAGTGTTCCAACCCCATAAATTTAACATCATACAAACAAATGGATTAAATGTTACTACTAATTTTCCTCAAAGTGTAGAACAAACCCACCGATCCTAACTCAACCTGCTTCGGCCGAGCCGACAAGGTCTAGCATGGTTCCAACTATACCAAACTGGCTCAACCATCAGTTCCTACTTAACCCAGCCTATTTTGTTGCTCTTATAGCCTAGATTATTTGGTCATTCCCACCACATATGATCTGGTATAGTTCAAAAGACATGGAAGAACCCAACAGTGTCCCATGCTGGTCCACACAGTCTAACACAGCCCCGGGGCTATCGTGTCCCCCACGTCTCACCCCACAAACATGAAGCCTCATACCGTAGCCTATGGAAAATGATGTTATTCATGTTCCATGTCTTCCACCTTCCACTCCAATGTTGCTTCGTCAATCCATGTTTCAGTCCCAATAACCACTACTGGTGGCCTGTTTGGGTCTCCCAAACCCACATCCGGCCACCACAACATGCCACTACAAGTCTCTGCTGCCACAGGTGTGAATATTTCCCCTTCAATGGGACACCTAGTCAACTTTGCTTCTCTATTTCTAGAATTTAATGCATTATTTTCATATATGGGTTGTGTACGTCCTCGATCAGACCTTTTCTTTATCTTTCCTCCAATATGGGGTGTATGACCACGTTCAAAACCTCCAATTAATTTGAACTATGCCCAATGGGGTCCAAGAGTGAAAAATGACATGAATGGGGGAGAATGAGTCCATAATAATTCCAGGAGAATGGACGTCCAAATTTTTTCATGTCAACGTAGATCCGGTCACGTTATAATTACGAATGACTAGAATAATAATTACAATGACACATCTCCTCATATGCCATGTATGTATTAACCATCCAACAAGAATGATAGAAATGTGTATCAAATTTGTCATTGATTGGTCTATGTTCTTCTCCATGACTTATAATGATTTCTAGGGATATATAGATAAACATGGATTCATGAAACAAATGTCTAAATTAAATGAAACCAACATAGAAACAAATAATTTATTTTTATTAAAATAGTTTAATTATGATTACATCAATTTTCTAACAGTCACAATTAACCATCACCAGTCAATGTTAGGAACTACCTAAGGTGAAGTCGACACTCAAATATAATGGTGCACTAAAATTTTTGATTTGGGAAACCCTTTAGATGTTATTTATATTTTAAGTAAAAAATGACCACACACATTATTAAAAACATAATTATTTCACTGTATCACTCTGGGCATACGGGGCCTCAGAATCTCATGTCGTCTGAGAGCGTGGTCATAGAATATTCCCTGTTGATTTATAAAAATATAACTTCAGAAAATCCAATTTATTACATTGGTTGTTCAATTAATGTCATCCCCCTATGTATATACATCATTTTAGAATGTAAAATTTAGTCCTAGTATAATTTTTCTAAATCTTTTGAAAAAATCATTATTTTCCATGAATGTGTTTTAGAGCACATTTTTTAGATATTCAAATATATATTATTCCAAGATAAATTTTACATGTTGAAATTTTTAGAATATATGATTTAATTGCACTCAACCATTATCATTGGTAGACCATTCATAATGGAAGGAAAGACCATCATCAATGGGAATGATGGAACATGGATCAACAAAATATTCCCATGTTATATGATATAGGAGTCATCTCAATGAAAAGAATTGGTTTTCAAATTCATAGAGAAATAAGATGATACATAAAAAAACATTCAACATATGGGGTTGATTTAGAAATCATGTAGCAATATTTAGATAAGTTTTGTTGGATTATTAAATATTATTATAGAATTAAGTGAATTCAATTTAAATTTTTGTGTTGATCCTTATATATCTCATGGGGTGAATTGGATAATTTCCTTCTAAAATTATTTCAATTTCAATAACTAGAGAATAATTCTTTAAATAAGATAAATATAACCTCATATACTACTTTTTTAACACTAAATATAAACATGATAATCACTTATACTCGTGGAGGATATTTTCCATGAGCACTTTGTGGGAAAGGATAATATTAAAACACAAAATGTGTGATGATAAAATTCAATATAGAATATAAATAATGAAAATTATTGAATGAAAATACCCCAAATAACGATTAAGAATTATTAGCATCAAAAATAAAATAAATTACATACACTTACTACTCCCTTGGGTGAACCCATAAGAGGTTTATTCCTCTATTTCATATATTCTATCAATAGTTGGTTGATGTAGATCTATGATGGTGGAATTGAATAAAACATAATTGGAATAATTATCGATCCCCTATTGTCTGAAATGATCCATAAAATATGATGTGAATTTATCTACTTCCTAAAGAAAAATATTAATGTGATATAGAAAGTAAATAAAAAATTTATATATAATATAAAATTGATAAATAATAAATTTTATTTTTAAATAACGGAAAATATTACATGAGAAAAATTGATGATGTGATTACAAAATGAAAGTAATAAATTAGAAATGAAATAATAAAGCATCGATCACAATAAATTAACAAAAATGACTTTATAGAGTGATATTAAGAGGCCAGGCTTGTTACCTAAAAAATACATTCCTTCTCCATTAATTAGTAGATTTAAAAGGAGGGTGAGAAGTAAAATGAAATTGGACTTTTCCAATGGTGACTGTAATATTCATCCAGATTCATCCCACTATTTATAATTTGAATCTATCATTGAATATGGATGAATATGGAATGGTCATTTTAGAGACATATCTTCTTATTATAGTCCTCAATTAGCATTAATACATTCATTCCAGTTTGATCATCCATTAGGAGGTTATGATCAAAAGGGTGGGATGAATTTATGGGACTTAAAATTCTTCCAAAAAATAAATGTCATCATGGAATACAAGTATATCCTTGATAAATTAAGATTTATATCTAGAAATAGTGGAATGAATTGATTCTCATAATTTTCCTTTTTATTATTATTTGATTTTCATCCATACGAATAAATTTCATGCCCCACTTTTCTTTGATGTGGATAGACCCATAATGCTTTGTCAAAAAATATTTATGTACATGGAAAGAAATCAACATCTTCCCTAGTGATTCATCTATATATCCCACAACAGAAAAATGTTATAATATAAGTGATCAATAATATCCTAATTTATGAAATTCATATATATAATTTAACGTTTTATAATAATAATAGATTTATTGGGACAAAATTATCAAATTAATCATGAATTTAACATATGATGAGAAATAAACATCAATTTTTAAAATGCACTAAAATGATGTATAAAGACATTGTAAAACCAGAATATTAAAATATAACTAAGAAATATTAGACACTTTTGAGGAATAATAAAACCCCTAACATTCGTTTTTATTATCTAAAGAAAAATTATCACAAATATATGAAATTGAATTCCATTTTCATTAAATAATTCACCTAAAAAGATCACTGAAAGAAATCATGCCAAAAAATCTTGAAACCAATAAAAATACATCGCACAAGCTAGGTTCACATGTTTTTAATAAAACCAATCCCATTCATTTATTTATATTCATTTCCATATTTCATCCAATTTAAATTAAGCATGATGAATTTTTGTAATTCTCAAAAGCCGTAGGGCCCATTTTAAAGTTTAATTGTATAAAATGGATGTGATAGGAGGGAATCACCTTAATCATTATTATATGTATCTTATTTTATCTTGTTAAGTTTTTTACAAGAATATAGATGAAAATAATAACTCCTAAAAGGGAAAATATAGAGTCCTGATGCCCATGGTTCGAAAACCATTAATATTTTCAACTGCATGCTCTATAATAGATATGATATGCCTGACTCTATTTAATACAACGATGGAGTAAAAATACAAAAGTGTCAATTATCAATCATTTGGAAAAAAATTCTTTAATGTGGTCATTATTTTCATTTTTTTTGGATACTCAAATTAAACTAAATGTGACCCCAAACCCCATTCTTTGATGAAGGGTATCCAAGAACTCAATCATTCACCGAAAATCCCAAATATGTGCATTGTAAACGTCTGAGTAAAAGGATTAAATTTTTGAAATGATAAATTAAATCGGACAACCAATAATTCCATGAATTATGATCATGAAATTAAACCATATTTAAAATCAAAATCAATGAATTCAAAATCTCTTTAAATTTTTTTTCATGATTCTAAATTTTCATTAATTCATGGAAGGATAATGAATTTAAATCTTCTCATTGATTTTTTTATCATAAAACTACAAAATTTAATAAAAAACATTTATTTTCACTCCCACCAACCTAGAATAATACTACAATAAGTTTTGAAAATGAAGAGAAGAGATATTTTAGAAATCGTACGAAAGAGGGGGGAATGTTATTTTGAATGATATCATCAAAAAATATGGCATGAATTTAATTTTAAGACCCGCTAGAAAGATAATTTTCACATTTTCATCATGTCACACATTGAATCATTGTGGATGATTGATGGATGAGTTTTGACATAATAAACAACGGGTTTTATTTGGAAATAATAAAATTATTCAGCTGTAAAATCTTAAACGCAAGATACATTACATCACATTAAAATTCCTAAGGTTATTACCTTAAATAAAATAACAAAAAACACACAAAATTAAAATAAAATGAGATAAAATATAAAAATATATCAGTTTCCATTCAATAATTTCTTACCTTAATGTCGTTAGCTCGGCTTAGACCCCCAACATATCAAATAATGAAATTTTACATTATATTAATTGCATTTTCTAGCACATTAAAAATTTTAATACTAAGTCTCCATTTGGATTTGTAGGATGGTTTTGAAATTAGTTCATATAAATGTATATATGTATCTATGGAAGGGTTAATCCCTTTATTATCAAAATGATATTTTATAATTTCATTCCAGAAATTGCATAAGTCTAAAATGATTTTTTTCTCATTATTACCTTCAAGAAATTATTAAATGATTAAAAAATGTTATTGATTTCCCCTAGTGATGTATGTCTTGGGAAATGTTGTGTGTAAATTATTTCAATATTAGGTTGGCTAAAAATACATACAAGGGTTAAGAAATAGGATTGAACTCATTTTAATCTTCAGTTTTTTCCAACGGAATGTGTTTCCTTTGGATACTAGTTTCAACCACAGGAAATTCCATATCAGTGTCAGTAATGGGCACAAACTATAAGTTATTTATTTACCCCATTGGATTAGTTTTTTTAAATAAAATCATCATTGGTATTATTTAACATTTATTCAATCCATGGATACTAGTTTCCCTCATATAAACATTAAAAATAAATACCATCATGATCTTGAAAACCATAAAAAATAACCATCAGTTCCCTAGGATCACATTTGATATTTCCTCAAAATTCAATTCTTTTCCAAACTGTAATTTCTCAACATCCAAAGTAGTCCCATCAGTATATTGTTTTGACTTTTAGGCCTCTGATGGGTTGAATATTAAAGGTTCAGTTTTATTATTATATTTCGTACTTTTAGAATTCATCACAACATGGATTTGGGCATTAATTTTTTTATATTATTATTTAACCAATGTTTTGTAATGTAAAACCTGAGTGGGTATGGGTTACATTATTATTTATATGCATTGTAGTTATAATATTAAATATGAAACATATGAATTCATTTTACCGATTTGTTTGCAAAAATTTTCAATAATTTATGTCGGGATTATGCTTGATAATATTTTGGACAACATGGAATTGATTAGGATGGATCACATAAAATATTCATCAGAGTGCTAGAATTTTATTCTTTAGGAATTCATGATCCAAATATTTTTACATGTCAAATGGTGAGGTTTATTCATTCATGGATTGATCAAAGAAATTCCATGTGATAGCTATTTCCCAACATTTATTTCAATTTAATTCAATCATGAGTTTACGTCGGGTTATTATTTTGGATACTCCATTGGATTAGAATGAAAATGGGATATGAGTTTTTTAAGATACACACAAATAATAAGCGGGAAAAATAAGAGATAAGGTGGTGAGAATATGGATTTTGGGGAAATAAAATAATGTTATTTTCTAATATAACCTACATAGATTCCTAAAAATTGTCCAAAAATGTTATTGTGGAAAAAATAAACCTATGTTATATGGTTTAAGTGGCCAGATGTAGTACATATTTTTTTTCTAATCCTAAGAGACCTAAAAAGTGACCAAAATTATCATACATCTATGGGGTAGAATTGGCTATTATGTTGATTAATTGGGTTCAAATTTATTATGTTATCAATTATTTAGAGAGACCTAAGTGAATTAAACTAAAAACTAATTATTTTTCTTTAGTAATAACTTATGGTGGATTAGAGGAATTCCATTTTAAATTACTTTTGTTTTATTTAATTAATAATAATTCATTCAAGGATATCAGTATAACCTCATCACCTAAAGGATTAAAAACTTCATATATACATTTTAATCAACTATAAAATTGGAGGATAAATATTATTATCACTCCAGGGGAAATTATCTTATTACTATAAGAAATCAGTGGTGATATAATTCAAAAAAAAGGATGAAAGAAAATCATTGAATGATAATCTCAAAAGATAATTGATCACTAATTATTAAAATATGAAATAACATTCAATACATCCAATTTATACTCTTATGGATCAGTAAATTATAGGTTTATCCCTCCATTTATGTTAATAAATCATTGGAACCAGAAAGTATACTTTTGAGGGTGGAATTAAAGAACAATAAACATTGAAATAATGACCACTTTACAATTGTGTGATGTTATTCACAAATGGTAATGTGAATAGAAGCAATTAATAAAGAAATAGAACCAATGTTATATAAATAAGTAAATAATAAATTAATAATAAATTAAAAAAGTGATGAATAATAAATTTTTTTATGAAATGGACGTGAATTAAAATCATACATGAGAAAAATTTATGATGTAGTTATTAAATAAAAGGAAGAAATTATGAATGAAATAATAAAACATGGATCCTAATTCCAGATGGATAAAATAAATATATAAAAATATTAGGAGGTTATATTCACCCCCCCCCCCAAATAATATATTTCTTCCTCATTAATTAGGATAGTCAATATAAGAGTAAGAAATCGAAGGACATACAAAAAATTCAATGTTGACCAAGAAATTCATCCAAATTCAAATTCAATTTTTGGAGTTCAATTATGTCATAGAATATTTATTAATATGTTATTTTTTAGAATATAAATATCATATTATTGTTTTCCCCTATAATATTTCAAAATTTAAGGCCAATATGATCATCTATTCAGATCGTATGATTAAAATGGTGGGATAGTTTTATCCTCCATCAAATCAAGACCACAAAATAAATGTCAAAATAGGCTCCCAGGATCAATATAGTAAAATTATAATTAGATATAAAAATATTTTAATGAAATGATAAAACATAATTACCTCTTTAAAGTGCTTCAATTTTAGCTTCATTGCGATTGATTTATGGGCTCCATGTTTGTCTGATGGGCCTAAGTCCTATTATGAGTTGTCCATAAATTTCTGTGTTCCTAGAAAAAAATCACAATATTCCAATGTGATACATCCACGGTTCCTAAAAAAGTAATTTTCCAATAAACATGGTGAATCATTTTTTAAAATATCAAATAAAAATAATTAATATAATTTTTTCCACAAACAGATGATTGTATAGGACCAAATTATCACTATATACCTAAATTGAAAATGTGATTAAAAAAAATGTTCAACATATAAAATTAATTAAATATGATTTTAAGGTCTGTGAAACAATTTAATATTAATATTCGTCTATTGTTTTTAAATAATTTTAACACTTTCAATGGACCTCGAAGATGGTCATATACATTTTAAAATTCTTGACTCCATGAAGAATCTGTCAAAAAGTCATTCACTACTTGAAATCATTCACAAAAAATATATATATCAAACTTTAAAATCCTAAGAAACAAAATTAGACATATTTCAGGGTTTCTATATGTTTTTGTTGAATATAATCAGGAGAAGATGTTGATATTGAGTGGTATCAACACAAAGATTCTAAACGTGGGAAGATTATGACATATCTCTAAATGGAACTAGCTGTGAAAGAAGAAGAACTAGCTAAGAAGAATTATATATGCTTCAATATACAAATATAATATAAAATGTATACATAAAAATCTATAATATATAAATAGTTAGTTGAAAGTATTGTTTCAAACTAATGAGAATAAATTGTTACTACAGACATGTAAATTCATACCCAAAATAATTCAATATAGACTTATTTAACTTAATAACCCATATATCAAAACTATAAAAAGGATAATTTGGGTCATTAAAATTGATTTTAAATAATAAAAATCAATATAAGGGACCAGTTTTCCCATACTTACTTTACAGTTTATGAAATGTGAGGTTCGAATAGTAACAATAAATTAATAAATAGACTGACTAATTTGAAAACCAACACGGAAGAAAAAAATATCCATTGAATTCATAATTATGTCATAATCATGGTCATAATGTCTATTATTGATGGATTAACATTATTTCTCAATGAACTAGGTATAATCCAATGGGGGTATTTCGTGAGGATTACATAGAACAACTGCAACATGATGTTCCCAATGCATTAATAGGGAAAAAGTTGAAAAACATTTCCATAAATAATTATTTCCATAAAGAGTGCCTTGTAGTCTGTAGAATTAATTGAAATTGGCCAAAACAAATTAAGATTATGAATAATTTTTAAGAACAAGTGGATAATATTTCACTTATTCACCCTAATTACCACTGAAGACCCAACAAGTATCACTTTATCAAGGAACATAATTAAATATAGTAATAATATTTATAAATATATGTACATGAACAATCATTTAAAATAAACTATGAAAACATTGCCAAATATGTGTGGGGGAGGGAATCTTGTTTTCTATGATAATTTAAAAATATCATTTCTTTTTCGATCCATTGATATTTACAGAAGTTCTTCTAGATGGGAAACCTAAATTTTTTAGAATCTTTTTAAACCCAAATTTATATTTTAGTTGGATTGAACATTCCAAAACTATCATTATTTCATTCATATTTTATAATCCATTAATGTAGATTATGAAATGTTAAATAATGAAGTAACTGAAAATAATCCATGTCATGAAATTTATACACATCATGAAGATTCAATTGAAGAGAAAAGATTTTATATGACCTACACCACATAGATGATGAATAATTTATAAATGGAATTTTCTTTTAATATAAATTTCATTTAAATTCCTCATATTTTTTTTATTCGTTTAACATTCAATAAAAAAATAATTCCAACAAATAGATTTTGTGGTTTTCTTCAATGATCTAAGAGAAATGAATTTCACTGCATTCCCATGATTCCATGTTTTTAATTTTTATGTTAATAAAATATTGTTATTAATATAACAAAAATAAAAAT
The DNA here is from genome assembly GCA_963277665.1 of Viscum album. Classification (NCBI taxonomy): domain Eukaryota; kingdom Viridiplantae; phylum Streptophyta; class Magnoliopsida; order Santalales; family Viscaceae; genus Viscum; species Viscum album. Next base: position 1,507,981,000 of record OY728127.1, on the reverse strand, counting down.
TATATTGAATCATGGATTCTAAATTAATTAAACATGATTTTATTAAATTAGTTGATATATGAAAATTCGATTTGAAAACCATTTTAATACATTGGATTTCTATAATCTGTTTTGATTCATTTATTATTATTATTTCATTATATATGTGGTTTAACCCATTTTTTATTTCATCCCCAAAATAATGTCTATAAAAAATTATTGATTTTTTATATTGATAATATTTGATCTTGGGGAATGCCACAAACCAGAACAGACATTGGTACTTGTTAAATCTATGAATTTGTAAAACCACATTTTAAATGATTGAGGTAATTTTATGTTATTATCTTATTCTTTGACCCTCCATGAAATTAATCATTGGATAGCTCGTATAAGAAATTAATGGAAACACTAGGAAAGTTCAACCTTATAATCCATTTTTTATCTAGTCACGCCTTTGTAAAATTTTATTTCATGATGTTGTAATGTTTTTGAATATGGTGGGGGAGTCATAGAAGTATGTGTGTATTACACTATATGGAAAAAGTTTTGTGGTTCTGTTTTGGGTATTGAGAAGGTCTTATGTTTCATTAAATTTTAATATTTTTCAATTTTAATGAAAGAATGAAAACCAAAAATTATTAAAAAAGGTTATGTTTTGGGAAAATCAAAAAATCCTATTAACATACAAATGATCAATAAATCCTATATGTTTATGTGGTTGATGTCATTTTTTATGAATAATCTATCAAAATAATTAAAAAAAATAAATTGTGTGATCATACTTGATCTAATTATGTCCTTAAAATGATTTTTGGGATGTTGTATATTTCTTTTTACAGAGGTAATTTTCATTTCAAATGACATTAGATATCATGAAATATTCATTCGAGAAAAATCTCTTTTTTTAAAATTATTTTTTATCATAATTCCTAACAAAGATAATCCCCACAGTCCAAGGAACATTTAATTAAATCCCTCATGATTATATGTGTTTTTATCTTTTCATGGTAAATAATATAGTTCCTTTAAATTTTTATGGAATAGTTGAATGTATAAATGATAATATCATAACTATTACAGAATTTAAACAATGATTGATGGGAGTAAGGAATCAATTGTGACATAAATAAATAATGGATTTTTTTAAAAATAATTAGTTTTGATATATCAATGAATAAGATGATAGTACCCAGTAGTTCACAAAGGTAAATTTAAAAAAACAAGGTTTTATTATTTTCTCTATGGAGTGTGATGTTTAACTGATGTTTTATATGAATCGTTATTGTTTACAACCCATTAAAAATCAATGTATTTTATTGAATTTGAATTTGAGTGTGGATAAAATTTTATTACATATTTATTTACGTTTAGATTACATATTTGAAGACAGGAATGTTCTAGTAGTGACATAATTGACATAACCAATTAATTCATTTATTTTTTATTATAAAATATCCCATATTATGATTTAACTAATGGAAAATTCCTAAATTCAATTGTTTTAATAATTTTTGGAAGGATATATTCATTGAAGGTAAATGAAAAGATGAGATGAATATTGGATATTAATAACCCTTCCCCCACATGTAAAATACGAAGGGAACAAAATCAAATTTTGGATTATTTGTTAATGATGCATTATAGTGAAGTAACGAACTCAATGCTCCAAAATGAGGAAAAATAATAAAAATGGACAAATCATAAAATAAATCAATATTACACATCATATAATTCATTTATATGTTTTTTAACTGGATTTCATTAAAATATGTGACGAATGGCACATCATGGAGAAAACTCATGGCTTCATAGATTACATATCAGGTAAACCTATGACATGTCATGTAAATTATATAATATATAACACAATTAAAAATGGCACAGAAGTCCAAATGGATCCATATGAATAATTTTATGGGATAAAATGTAGAAGACCTTCATTTAGGGATTATGTTCATGAACGTAAGTATCTAAGACTTGAAATGTTCAATGAAATGGTAGACATTTGGAAGACCATCCAACATCATACATAGTCTACCAATAGTCATAAAAATAGGTATACATATAATAAAAGATGAGAATTAGAGTTTGAGGTTGGTGATGAGTCATTCCTCTATAAATCCCTATGGAAAAAGGGTCATGATATTTTGGAATAAATTGAATCTATGTCCCAAATACATCGACCACATTGAAATTATCAATTCGGTCATAATAGTGGAATATTGATTAGAACACCCCCTAACCATGCCTACTATTCATGATGTATTTGGTGTATTCCTTCATTATAATTTAATGAAAAATCACTCAAAAATACATAACATATACTTCATATTTTAATAACATATAATTTTCAATTATTTTTTTCGTGGTTTGTAGAAGTGAATGTGAGACTAGGCTTTAAGACAAGACATGATTTCAGGGCCTAGGGTCTAAGAAACACTTTTCTGAACATACATTAAGTATGTTTAGTGGAAGTGCATGTGGGTTTTCATAACATTGAAACTGGTTCCTAGATTGAAAATATGGGGGCACCGTTGAATCTAGAATATTAGGTTTCCTATATGGGGGAACTATCACTGGTCAGTGAAGGTTGACTGGGAAAGGTTTTTCTCAAACCTTTTGTTAATAAAAATAAAATAAACAAATTTTAATTTCTATAACTGCTTTGTGGAAACACTGCATAACATAATTCTTTTGATGGAATGGGTATGGGTCAATAAATGACATGTTACCCTTTGACTGTGTAAATGCAACGCTCATGCGGTTATGTCACCAAGTTAATTGGGTTTCATTAATGAGAAGAATTAATGAACACAATGTTTAGAGGGTTATATTTAATTAGAAACTTTCTTTGGGGAATGAATTGAATAAATCTGGGAAAACATTTGATGAAACACCGAAGGATTTCCTCATCAATGAAGAATGGCGAACTATGGTGAAGAACCACCTTGAGGACGGGACAAGAATCAATGAGTGGTGACGAGTGCCGTTGAATCATGAACTGATGACCAAAAAGAAGGAGGTTCTATCGATTTTTGTCAGTGGATGTCTCATCCAGGTAGGTTTTTTTTGGTTTTGATATTGTTATATTCCTCCTTCCATTGTTTTTGATTTATATGATGAATGATGATCTACCAATAAATGGGTTGATTCACGGATAGTTAATTAAACATGGGAGGTTGTTACAGGGTTACAATTTGGGAGTTAATTCTAAATTCAATAATTGATTCTAACACCCCTTCTTAAAATGCTAACGTGGAGGGCGCATTCCAATATGAACAAGGCCTGGACCATACGACGATCATGTTGTTGTTTTGTTTTCCATGCTCGACCAGAAAATGTGATGAAAAGGTAGAGATAGATTTCACGTTGTGATGGAAGTGACCTGTGGAATGAACCGTTGGCACACCATGCTAGTAGTGACCGGAGGAGGCCAGCGGCAACCATCCATGGGAGGGGTGATGGTGGTGCTCCTTCATGTGTCGTTGTGGCCAGAGGTGACTTTTCAATGATGGTCATGCTGGAGAATGGTAGTGCCTACAGGTTTCTCCAGTGGCAGAAGCTATGCCCAGCCATCCACGATAGGAAGGGGAAACCTAGCCCGCGCCGCACTGCATCTGCTGGAAACGTGTCAGCCACCGGGAAAACCTTTTCCCGCAGGGGTGCATTGCCCCACTGGTCAGATGAAATGGACCCGGGTCTGTGGGGCCAACTAGAGGCACGGTCCGCCTACAGGTGGTCCAGGATATACGTGGGTTGTACGCATGGGTCGGACCCTCCCAGCGGGTCGAGCCGGACGCGTGGCCCATTGGGCCAGTGTGGGTGGGTTGAGCCCCACACAGCAGGCTGGGCCAACCGAGGCTTAGGACCATGAACCAGTTAGGGCGACCTCGATGGGTAGGGGCTATTGAACAGGGACAAGCCTTAATGAGTCTGACCCGAGCTAGGTCCTGTAAACCCAAGGACCCAATGCGTAGGGACGACCTGATTGAGTCAGACTGGGTCTAGACCTAACCAGCCCTCAAATAAGGAATCGCATGTAACTGACAAACCGAAGGTCCATTTGACATGGATTCTGTGGTGCTGGGACCCCATTTTTGGAATCCCTCCCTTTGGCATATTCCAGGTGGCCCGACCATGCCAGGCCGGACCAAGGAGCGACCAGCCCCATTTCACGGAAAGGGGTTTAAATAACAGACTGGGTGTTGGGTTGACGTTTCGTCTGTGGAATAAGGACCTTTTTGACAATTAAATCCTTTGTAGATACTATAATTGACTTCTTATAGAGTTTGGTGTGTGACCTAGGTTGGATCATACATGAATTCAACTGAGCCCATTTTACAAAAGTGTCTATGTCTCAAAGATTAGGCATCTGATCGACTTACCGTCTATCATATCAGGACCCCTATGATGGGGAAGTCCATTGGGTGTGCATTTTGAAGGACATGGTTCTGGTAGGAATATGATCAATGGATTGAGGTGCAGAACCATCTATAGATCCATAAAGCTTCGTGCGCTAATTTATTGCCTGGCTATGACATGAAGACGAAGAGAGACAAATAAGTGGCACCAATAGAAACTCTAAAGTGGGATGATCAAGCTACATGACTAAACATACAAACCTCTGTACTCATGACCAATTTCTGTTTGTACCATTTTCTAATACAAGTCAGAAGCGACAACCAATATAGGTCGACACATGAAACAAATATGATTTGTTATCTAGCGACCAATATAGTTCAGCATAGAGTGACCAATACGGGTCAGAGGTAGAGTTACTAAATATAGGATGATGTGGCTTTACGACTAGTCATCCCTATCCCAGTAAACATGATGTTATACCATGAGAGATAGCTATCCCTTTTCCATTGTACATCATTATTTTGATCATTCTTTTGATATTACCTTTTTGATATTGAATGTGATCTTATCATCTGAGGATTTATTGAGATACCATCAGGGTATCGGGGTCCCATACTGAGTTCTTGTACTCACAAATGTATGGTCTCTTCTCACACATGTGTGTCTGGTGCAGACTACTAATGCTCTGAGGTGGACATTTGATGTTTCAGACTTGGTGGATCTTGGTGTGATGGGATTAGTCGGGATCCTCTTCTTCAACATCACACATAAAACTACTACTATCCAGGTTGATCTCCATGGAATATGTGACAACGGTTTACTTTATGTACAATTTATAGGGAACGTATTATAGCCCACTATATTTAGTTTACAGTTGTACTGGTGGTTGTACATTACTCTCGTGGTTATAACTTTCTTTTTTTGGTTGTTTACTTCAGTTTCCCTTTATGACTATGTATGGATATCTAAGGAATTGCATTACCTATATGGGAAAAGACTTCATGTTCAAGTCACCATACCCTAGCCTATAGAAGGATGTCTTGGGTTAGTCACGTCTGGGACCCGTAGGACAGTTCCTGACAATGTGGTATCATAGGAAAGTTGGATATACCAGAAGAACTATGAGTCTAATTTTAATTTTTCAATGGTGTATAGTGTCTTGAGATCGGTTTTCAATATATGGAGTCTTGTGTTGGTGTCACGACCATTGTATCCAAACACATGTACCTAGAATTCTATTTTCTGACACGATTCTTGAAAATACCAGTTGCTGGTGTTTTGAAATGTTATCTTTATCTTTCTTGAGTCAGCTCCCCAGGGATAACTTATTGAACATGGTGCATCTGTTTCATACAAGATGACTCCTCGAAGAAATCTAGCCAGGATTCCGGTTAGAGATCATGAAAGTTTCCCACTGAGCGACGAGGTGTTGGTACATAGACCTCTCATATTGATGGCACCATCGTGTGGTGTACTGGAAGCACCACCAACCCTTGAGTAGAATATGCTAACAGTGCATCATGAATGGTGGAAAATACCATTGCATGAGTTCTAGAGATTGATTCCTATAATGTTTCAAGGTGAGATGGACCCCCAAGCAGAAGAGGACTTTCTTGAGGCGGTTTCGTGGCTATTTCAATTTTTATAGACATCCTCCTAGCAGATGGAGATTTTGGTCATGATCCTTCTTAATGGATCAACGGGATGATGGTGGGGCTTGATGCTCTAGGTGCATGAGGAGACCACCCTCACCAGGATGGACATTGAGATGCTTTTAGGGTAGAGTTCATTCCAGCGACACTACATAGTGTCTGTATTTTGTAGCTGCTACATATTTAGCAGGGATTTCATACTATGGCTCAATACATGGTTATATTTTATAAACTCTCCCAATAGTCCACCAATATGGCACAAGACACATACATCATGTAACATCCCAAGTAAGTAATTAATAATATATATTTTTATCTATGTTTATTAATGATTAAGATAGTGTTATAGAGGCTTAAAATGAAAATAAATACAATCTTATGCATGGAATACACTAATATTCTTAAAAGATTGTTTTACTCCCTTTTGATGGCAAACCATTTTTGAATCTATATTTTGACAATTTTATAAACTATATTTGTCAAAAGAAACTTATTCTTTATGATTGGGACATCAAAATTTACCTTGTGTGAATTTTTGGTATTTTTCTGACAGTGTTCATTTTTTAATGAATAGTGAAAAATACTGCATTTTACATCAAAACTGCTTTTTAATCTAAATTATTTATATGATTATATTATGTTTTGAATTGATTTTGAAGTGAAATTAGAATATATTTTTACCATTTTATCCAATGGTGGTCATTGGAATCAATTTCACTTTGAAATTAGACTTAAACTGGTGTCAATCTTTTGATACTTATTGTTTTGTAAAAACACGCTTTTTGCTATGGCAGCGGGAATTAATTATTAAATTAATTAATGTGACTTATATGATTTGAATTTTGTAAAATAGACTTCATTTTTGAATTCGGAATATCAAATATAGATTAGGGTGAATTTTTGGTAATTTTCTGAAAAACTTCAATTTTTGATGAATAGTGAAACCACTAAGTGGTAATCAAGCAAACTGATTTTTCAGTTAAATGAAAGTTTACCACTAATGTGTATTGAATTTTGAAAATCTGACATACATGGTTGTCATTAAGAAGTAAAATGTGGTTCAATGAGATTAAAATAATTTTTTGGTGAATAGTAACTTATTAAGTTTTTAATCGCGATTAGTGGTAATTAGTGTAGTTTAAGGTATAAATAATGATTTAATAATATTAAATGACCTAGACACATGTCCCAACCTTATTGGTTGTGTCATGGCCGACCAAGACAAGCCATGGGTCAACTTGGGGACCCCATGGGGACATTTTGGTTGGGAAATGACATAAATAACTTTTTATTTAATGTAAAGGTAAAAATGACACAAACATAATATGTTTTACGAAAACAATTTTTACATGGGGTTATAAAGATCAGATATTTTATTATAAATAGTCATTGGAAATCTAAAGAGATTTCCTACATCATAGTATTTTTTATGATTTTTATACATTAAATAAATTAAATTATTTATGACATTATAATGATGCAGTGATGACATCATTATTTGACGATTTCAATAAAATAGAAAGATAATGTAAAATCTATGAACTACACATGGCCAAAACCAATTGGATGAGTGGATTTCGAACCCTTATCACCTTATTCACGAATTATATCAATGTGGGACCTTTGGAAACCGAAACACATAATCAAATAAAGTAATATTTCCTTACTTTCCAAAAGTGCCCCTCCTCTCCTCTTATAAAAGGCCCCCACCTCTACCTCATTTCACACACTCCTCAAGCCTTTGGCTCGGCCAAACCCTGCCCATTTACTCTCTCCACATCCCTCTCCTCATCCTAGAGGATTCCCTTTGGGAATAATCCTTTCAAAGGAAGCCTTTAGGCTCAAATCAAAAGGAGTTACACTTTTTAAGGTAATTCATTCTCTCATGTTCATTTGTTTTATTTTGCTTCTCCAACCCCCTAAACTCTTTTTATTTACATCTTTTGTAACAACACCAGTATCTTCAATATACTAGGATGTTGTTATAAGATATATTTGAGCTACACACTCACACAACTACATCAAATGGTTAAAGAACATACGGTTTCCGTGGATGGCGAAATTCTGCCTCCCGAAACGATGATTGTTCAATACTCATTTAACACCTTCAAAGGTGGCCATTATGATGTCACTATTTTTATATATGATATATAATATGTTTATGTTTTCCTTAAGCTTCTGTTTTTTTTCATTTTGGGCATACCTTTATGGTTTCCATTATGGGTAAACCCGATATCTTCATTTTAGGAAGTGCGGACTACCGCCCCCTGAAAGTGATTTGATTCGTTAAATACCATATGTGGGACATATAAAGGATGGAACTATGATATTATATATGTTATTATACTGGAATTACAATATACTCTTATATCATTATGATTCCATTCCAGAAATACGAAATAGAAATTGAAGTAGCGTTCATGCGTACGTACGGCTTACCGTCTCCATGAACGGTGCATTTCATTTCTTACCTCTAAATGTGAATTAATATTATAAATACATGAATATGATGAATATATATGATATATATGTTATCCAAATCATTAATATCATTCTGGATATAATGAACCTTTGACCAAATTAACAACATGTAAGTGTAAGAAGTCTATTTTTGACTTAAGAACCAAATACCGACAAAATGAACATTATTAAATTAACTGATTACATGATGTTCATAACATGGTATAAAAGGAATAATGAACTTGAAAAAGATTCATAAGCAAGTATAGATTAACTCAAGTTTATTATTCGGGAGATTAAACAATGGTCGGGTCAAGTCGGATACGAGGTATGGGACTTCGTCTCAATCTCCTTTCATTGAGGCATATTTCATTTTATACACAACTTTCTTTTATACGGTGTATAAACCCCTTTGACTTTTACGTTTATTCAAAAGGAATCTCTTTTATATGAAGCATTTACTAAACGACAAAAGGGAATGTTTTTGTCATACGTATGCGGCGACAATGACTTCTCCGCCGTCGTGACCGTTATTTGAGTTTCGGCTTCCTCTACAAGCCATACCTTCTTTTTAAAAGAAAAATAAATACTATGTTTTACTTTTCTTTTATTTTGGTATTGAAAATGGTTTTCATAATGTTTTTATATCAATGTGTTGTATTGATATCATGTGATTGAAAGGTGGGAATGTTATGTTTCCTTTATGCATGTTTTATGTGATACGATTATGTTGGGGTTCTTGGGCATTATTATGAAGACGGGTGGTTCCGTGATAAACTAAGGGTGGGTGAGCCCGATATAGCTCTCCAATGCATTGGGTAACGCGAAGGAGTGAAACGTTAAGGTTTCTCCGAAGAGATTTTAGGGAATATACTGTGATGGGTATTCCAAACGTAACCAAGAGGGTTACTCCCTACGTAAGAATGTTATGAATGCCTCAAGTTACCTTTATGTCTTATGATTTCTATGATTTATTCATGATTTTATGAGGTATGTTAAAGTGCCTATGTTTTATGGGTAAATTATTATTTCATTCTTATGTATATATGAACTCATGTTTCCTTTCCATGTTTTTTTTATAACCCATACTGAGTTTTTATGCTCATCCCATGTTTTTGAAATGTTTTTCACAGGTCAAGAGAAAGGTACATGATAAGATGATAGAGTCAAGGATGTGTCAAGAAATAATCCATGTTTTATTTTAAATGTGTTTCCATTGATGGGAATGAAGAATACTATCTTTCTGTAACCACTTTGTTTATATGTGGAATGTAATTCATGTTTTATGATCTAATTCTCTAAAACTCTAAACCCGAAAATATCCTCAATGTGAAATCTTGTAATAACTCAAGATTAAGTAAGGTTTAAGGTTGGGGCCTTATAGTTGGTATCAAAGGGAGGTTTAGATAACTTTAGGAGTTAGAATTCTATTAAATGATTATCCAAAAATATATTTTTTTCGAAATGATATAGCATTTAAAGATTACCATGTTGCATCATCTAAGACATGTTTGTTCAGAATGGTTTTCCGCAGAGGAAACAGGGAAGCAGTTCTAGGAAGGCATACAGAAGGAAATAACCTTCCGAATCAGCATCCAGAAATGGTCGGAATTGGAATAGAACAGTTTGTTGCAGTAATGGCGCAGTTGACTCAAGTGATAAATGGCGGTGGTATCCATACACGAGATCAGCCAGACCAACCGCAGAGGAACATGTCAGTGGTGGAACATTTCATAAGGCAACATCCCCCATCATTCAGAGGATCATCTGACCCTGTGCTAGCTGAAGGGTGGATTAAAGCACTGGAGAATGTTTTTGATGTCATGGGGTGTTCAGACAATCAAAAGGTTAGTCTTGCTATTTACCGTTTGGAGGGTGAAGCAGATCAGTGGTGGTCTATGGTTAAAAATATCAGGGACGCCGATGAGATTGATGCTCTTGACTGGGATGAATTCAAAGGTATGTTTCTTGAGAAGTATTTTCCTAAGGCTGCTCGACTTAGGATGGAAAAGCAATTCTTGGAATTGAGGCAAGAGGAAGACTCAGTGGCTGCCTATGAAGAAAGATTCACTCGATTGGCAAGGTATGCTCCAAATTATATCCAGGACCTTGATAGTAAAATCAATCGTTTCTACTCAGGATTAAAGCCAAAGTATCGAAGGGCATTAGCTTCTCGTGAGTTTAAAAGTTATGAAAAGCTTGTTCGATGTGTTGAGAAGGTGGAAATGGAGTTTTCCGATGACCAAGTTTTCTATAACAACCAGCAGAAGAAGAGACCGAGGTGGCAAGAGAAAGGTAAGAATTCTTCAGAAAAGTCTGATGGTAAGAGAACTAAGTTTCCAGTTTGTGATAAATGTGGCAAAAGGCATGCTGGGGAATGTCTTCTGAATTCTGGGAAGTGCTACCGATGTGGTAAGATGGGACATAAGGCTCGTGATTGCACTGAAAAGGTTCAAGGTGAAGGTAAGAACAAATTTGATTTACAGTTAGTGAAATGTTATAAGTGCAATGAGATGGGTCACTATGCAAACGAGTGTCCGACAAGGAGCTTGAGTGATGGGAAGCAGTTAGACTACAAGCAGAAAGGGGTGGTGAAATCCTTTGCAACTACTTCAGCAGATGTCGGGCCATCAAATGAAGTTGTATCAGGTACTTTGTTTGTTTTTTCAGATTATGCCAGTGTGTTGTTTGATTCGAGGTCTACACATTCTTTCATCTCTGAAACATTTTCTAGTAAAATGGGAATACCATCTCAAGAAATGACTCCTGAACTTTTGGTAAAAACACCTGGGGGAAGTGCCGAGGCAAAAAGAATTTATAAGAATCTTCCTATCCTTATCTGTGGAAATAACCTACTTGAAAACCTTATTGTTCTACCTCTAGTAGAGTTTGATGTTATCCTGGGTATGGATTGGCTCTCTATTTACCATGCTAAGATTGACTGTAGAGCTAAAGAAGTTTCTTTTCAGAAAGAATTTCAGTTTGTTTACAAGAATGAACCCTTACTTTTGATAACATATCAAGAGGTCGAGAAACTTGTAAAAGATGGAAATGAATGTTACCTTGCACACATCGTTGAAAATAAAGGAACTCTTCAGATTAATGATGTGCCAGTGGTAAATGAGTATCCTGATGTTTTTACGGATGAGTTGCCTGGAATAATACCAGATCGGGAAGTTGAGTTTACTGTTGACTTAGTTCCTGATGCTAAGCCAATTTCAAAACCCCCTTATCGAATGGCACAAATTGAACTTTTAGAGTTGAAGGATCAATTGCAAGATTTATTAGAGAAAGGTTTCATTAGACCTAGCACATCACCATGGGGTGCTCCTGTTTTATTTGTTAAAAAGAAAGATGGTTCTATGAGACTTTGCATTGATTATAGAGCCTTGAATAATATCACTGTTAAGAACAAATATCCTTTGCCTCATATCGATGATTTGTTTGATCAGCTCCAGGGAGCTCAGTTTTTTTTAAAGATTGACTTGAGATCGGGGTACCATCACCTGAAGGTAAAGGAGGCAGATATTACGAAGACCGCGTTCCGTACGAGATATGGCCATTATGAATTTGTAGTAATGCCTTTTGGGCTAACTAATGCACCTGCTGTATTCATGGACTTAATGAATAGAATTTTCCATGAGTTCTTGGATATGTTTGTGGTGGTTTTCATTGATGATATTTTTGTGTTTTCTAAAAGTAAATAGGAGCATGAAAAACATTTAAGGGTTATCTTTCAAACCTTAAAAGAAAAGAAACTGTATGGGAAATTCAGCAAGTGTGAGTTTTTGTTGCAACAAATTTCTTTCCTTGGTCACATTGTTTCTAAAGATGGAATAACTGTTGATCCTGCAAAAACAAAAGTTGTGGAAGAATGGCCAAGACCCACAAATGTAACAGAGATTCGTAGCTTCCTTGGCTTGGCGGGCTATTACCGAAGGTTTGTTAGAAATTTTTCACGGTTATCTAGTCCAATGACTAAGCTAACTCGGAAGGTTTTTAAGTTTATCTGGACAAAAGAATGTGGTGATTGTTTTCAGGAATTGAAAAGAAGATTGGTGAATGCTCCAGTTTTGGCACTACCTTCCAGGAATGGTGAGTTTGTTATATACAGTGATGCTTCATTGAAAGGACTTGGTTGTTTCCTAATGCAGAATGATCAGGTAATTGCTTATGCTTCACGATAGTTGAAAACTCATGAGGTAAATTACCCTACACATGATTTGGAACTAGCTGCTGTTGTTTTTGCTTTAAAAATTTGGAGGCATCATTTGTATGGAGTAAAGTGTGAAATATATACCGATAACAAAAGTTTAAATTATATATTCACTCAGAAAGAGTTAAACATGAGACAAAGGAGATGGTTGGAATTAATCAAGGATTATAATTGTACAATTCATTACCATCCGGGAAAAGCAAATAAAGTGGCTGATGCTTTGAGTCAAAAAAGTAATGCTTCATTAACAATGTTGCGTTTGGAACGTGATCCTTTGGTTAAGGATTTGATGAACTTTGGCATAGAAGTTGTTGGTGCAGGAAGTCCTTCTGTTTTGTTTCAGGTATCAGTGAGATCATCTCTATCAGATAGAATCAAGCAAGCACAGAAGCAAGATAGTGAGTTGCAGAAAAAGGTAGAGCTTGTTCAGAAAGGTAAGTTACCTGAATTCAACTATGATAATGATTGCGTTTTGAGATTTGGGAAGAGATTGTGTGTGCCTTGTGATTCACAGTTGAAGAGAGAGTTGTTATGTGAAGCTCAAAGTTCTCCATTTTCAGTTCATCCGGGCAGTACTAAGATGTATAGAGATCTGCGGGAGTATTACTGGTGGGATGGAATGAAAAGAGATATTGCTGATTTTACTGTGAAGTGTTTGACTTGTCAGCAGGTTAAAGCAGAGCGGCAGTTACCGAAAGGGATGCTTCAGCCTTTACCAGTGCCAGAGTGGAAATGGGAGAATATATCCATGGACTTTGTTGTTGGATTACCGAAGACATCTCGAGGTAATAATGCAATCTGGGTTATTGTTGATCGCTTGACCAAATCTGCTCATTTCCTTGCTATACGAGATACTTTCTCTCTTGATCAACTTTCCCGTTTGTCTCTTAAAGAGATAGTCAGGTTATATGGAGTTCCTCTCTCCATTGTATCGGATCGTGATCCCAGGTTTACTTCTAACTTTTGGAAAGGCCTTCAGAAGTCGTTGGGTACTGAATTAAATTTTAGTACAGCTTTTCATCCTCAATCAAATGGACAGTCAGAACGAACAATTCATACATTGGAGGATATGCTACGAGCTTGTTCTATGGATTATTAGGGAAGTTGGGACCAACATCTTTCTTTGGTTGAGTTTTCATATAATAACAGTTTTCATTCCAGTATACAGATGGAACCATTTCAGGCATTATATGGGAAGCGGTGTCGAACTCCAGCTTTCTGGGATGAAGTGGGTGAAAGGAAGTTGATGGGACCAGAATTGGTAGAAGATATGGCAGAAAAAGTTCAGCTGATTCAGAAACACATGAGAACAGCTCAGAGCAGGAAGAAGAGTTATGCGGATAACCGGAGGAAGGATCTATCTTTTGAGGTAGGTGATCATGTTTTTCTCAAGGTTTCTCCTTGGAAAAGTGTGATGAGATTTGGTAAGAAAGGAAAGTTGAGTCCAAGGTTCATTGGACCATACAAAATTCTGGAGAGAGTTGGATCAGTTTCATACCGAGTGGCTTTACCTCCGAGTTTATCTCAGGTACACAATGTTTTTCACATTTTGATGTTGAGAAAGTATATGCCAGATCCATCTCATGTTTTGAGTCCAGAGTTAGTTCAGCTGGAAGAGAACCTATCTTATAAGGAACAACCGGTCCAGATTCTTGACCACAGGGAGCAAGTGTTAGGGAATAAGGTGATTCATCAGGTAAAGGTTTTGTGGAAAAACCACATGATTGAGGAGGCAACATGGGAATCTGAAAATGCAATGAGGGATAAGTACCCCCATTTATTCGATAAGTAAATAAATTGCGGGGATGCAATTTTCTAAAGGGGGGAAGGATGTAACATCCCATGTAAGTAATGAATAATATATATTTTTATCTATGTTTATTAATTATTAAGATAGTGTTATAGAGGCTTAAAATGAAAATAAATACAATCTTATGCATGGAATACACTAATATTCTTAAAAGATTGTTTTACTGCCTTTTGATGGAAAACCATTTGTGAATCTATATTTTGAAAATTTTATAAACTATTTTTGTCAAAATAAACTTATTCTTTATTATTGGGACATCAAAATTTACCTTGTGTGAATTTTTGGTATTTTTCTGACAATGTTCATTTTTTAATGAATAGTGAAAAATACTGCATTTCACATCAAAACTGCTTTTTAATCTAATTTATTTATATGATTATATTATGTTTTGAATTGGTTTTGAAGTGAAATTAGAATATATTTTTACCATTTTATCCAATGGTGGTCATTGGAATCAATTTCACTTTGAAATTAGACTTAAACTGGTGTCAATCTTTTGATACTTATTGTTTTGTAAAAACACGTTTTTGCTATGGCAGCGGGAATTAATTATTAAATTAATTAATGTGACTAATATTATTTGAATTTTTTAAAATAGACTTCATTTTTGAATTCGGAATATCAAATATAGCTTAGGGTGAATTTTTGGTAATTTTCTGAAAAACTTCAATTTTTGATGAATAGTGAAACCACTAAGTGGTAATCAAGCAAACTGATTTTTCAGTTAAATGAAAGTTTACCACTAATGTGTATTGAATTTTGAAAATCAGACATACATGGTTGTCATTAAGAAGTAAAATGTGGTTCAATGAGATTAAAATAATTTTTTGGTGAATAGTAACTTATTAAGTTTTTAATCGCGATTAGTGGTAATTAGTGTAGTTTAAGGTATAAATAATGATTTAATAATATTAAATGACCTAGAAACATGTCCCAACCTTATTGGTTGTGTCATGGACGACCAAGACAATCCATGGGTCAACTTGGGGACCCAATGGGGACATTTTGGTTGGGAAATGACATAAATAACTTTTTATTTAATGTAAAGGTAAAAATGACACAAACATAATATGTTTTACGAAAACAATTTTTACATGGGGTTATAAAGATCATATATTTAATTATAAATAGTCATTAGAAAGCTAAAAAGATTTCCTACATCATATTATTTTTTTATGATTTTTAGACATTAAATAAATTAAATTATTTATGACATAATAATGATGCAACGATGACATCATTATTTAACGATTTAAATAAAATGGAAAGATAATGTAAAATATATGAACTACACATGGCCAAAACAAATTGGATGAGTGGATTTAGAACCCTTATCACCTTATCCACGAATTATATCAATTTGGGACCTTTTGAAACCGAAACACATTATCAAATAAAGTAATATTCCTTTACTTTCCAAAAGTGCCCCTCCTCTCCTCTTATAAAAGGCCCCAACCTCTACCTCATTTCACACACTTCTCAAGCCTTTGGCTCGGCCAACCCCTGCCCATTTACTCTCTCCACATCCCTCTCCTCATCCTAGAGGATTTCCTTTGGGCATAATCCTTTCAAAGGAAGCCTTTAGGCTCAAATCAAAAGGAGTTACACTTTTTAAGGTAATTCATTCTCTCATGTTCATTTGTTTTATTTTGCTTCTCCAACCCCCTAAACTCTTTTTATTTACTTATTTTGTAACAACAACAGTATCTTAAATATACTAGGATGTTGTTATAAGATATATTTGAGCTACACACTCACAAAACTACATCAAATGGTTAAAGAACATACGGTTTCCGTGGATTGCGAAATTTTGCCTCCCGAAACGATGATTGTTCAATACTCATTTAACACCTTCAAAGGTGGCCATTATGATGTCAATATTTTTATATATGATATATAATATGTTTATGTTTTCCTTAAGCTGCTGTTTTTTTCATTTTGGGCATACCTTTATGGTTTCCATTATGGGTAAACACGATATCTTCATTTTAGGAAGTGCGGACTACCGCCCCCTGAAAGTGATTTGATTCGTTAAATACCATATGTGGGAGATATAAAGGATGGAACTATGATATTATATATGTTATTATACTGGAATTACAATATAATCTTATATCATTATGATTCCATTCCAGAAATACGAAATAGAAATGGAATTAGCGTTCATGCGTACGTACGGCTTACCGTCTCCATGAACGGTGCATTTCATTTCTTACCTCTAAATGTGATGTAATATTATAAATACATGTATATGATGAATATATATGATATATATGTTATCCAAATAATTAATATCATTCTGGATATAATGAACCATTGACCAAATTAACAACATGTAAGTGTAAGAAGTCTATTTTTGACTTAAGAACCAAATACCGACAAAATGAACATTATTAACTTAACTGATTACATGATGTTCATAACATGGTATAAAAGGAATAATGAACATGAAAAAGATTCATAAGCAAGTAGAGATTAACTCAAGTTTATTATTCAGGAGATTAAAGAACGGTCGGGTCAAGTCGGATACGAGGTATGGGACTTCGTCTCAATCTCCTTTCATTAAAGCATATTTTATTTTATACACAACATTCTTTTATACGGTGTATAAACCCCTTTGAATTTTACGTTTATTCAAAAGGAATCTTTTTTATACGAAGCATTTACTAAACGACAAAAGGGAATGTTTTTGTCGTACGTATTCGGCGACAACGACTTCTCCGCCGTCGTGACCGTTATTTGAGTTTCGGCTTCCTCTACAAGCCATACCTTCTTTTTAAAAGAAAAATAAATACCATGTTTTAATTTTCTTTTATTTTGGTATTGAAAATGGTTTTCATAATGTTTTTATATCAATGTGTTGTATTGATATCATGTGATTGAAAGGTGGGAATGTTATGTTTCCTTTATGCATGTTTTATGTGATACGATTATGTTGAGGTTCTTGGGCATTATTATGAAGATGGGTGGTTCCGTGATAAACTAAGGGAGGGTGAGCCCGATATAGCTCTCCAATGCATTGGGTAACGCGAAGGAGTGAAATGTTAAGGTTTCTCCGAATAGATTTTAGGGAATATACTGTAATGGGTATTCCAAACGTAACCCAGAAGGTTACTCCCTACGTAAGAATGTTATGAATGCCTCAAGTTACCTTTATGTCTTATGATTTCTATGATTTATTCATGATTTTATGAGGTATGTTAAATTTCCTATGTTTTATGGGTAAAGTATGATTTCATTCTTATGTATATATGAACTCATGTTTCCTTTCCATGTTTTTTTTATAACCCATACTGAGTTTTTATGCTCATCCCAAGTTTTTGAAATGTTTTTCACAGGTCAAGGGAAAGGTACATGATAAGATGATAGAGTCAAGGATGTGTCAAGAAATAATCCATGTTTTATTTTAAATGTGTTTCCATTGATGGGAATGAAGAATACTATCTTTCTGTAACAACTTTGTTTATATGTGGAATGTAATGCATGTTTTATGATCTAATTCTCTAAAACTCTAAACCCGAAAAGATCCTCAATGTGAAATCTTGAAATAACTCAATATTAAGTCAGGTTTAAGGCTGGGGCCTTATACATCATGGCTGAGTCCTTCGAGAAGGGGCTTCGACTAGAGATTAGAGATGTGACAGTTTCTCTCAGCAACTCAACACAGCCTGGGTTACTAGAGTGAGCTTTTTGGATGGATATCTTCCTTCCCGGGTAGGAACCAACAATGGCAGCCCCTACTGGATGACTGGTACAAGAGTCATCTACAGCTCGCAGTAGATAGATGAAGTAGAAGGCCAAGAGGGCTCGACCTTCTAGAGGGCTACCATGGGCTGCAGGTTGCGAGGTGAGAGGCTTGAGAGGCATAGAGATCCACCCATGAGGAATGATTTTTTTTCTTACAGGGTACATGGTCATAGTACATGTGAATATCCGACTCCCCACTCAAATGATCGGTAGACGGTGGAGAGGCCTTCGAGGCAATGACATTGGTATGAGCTTCATCATCATCCAAGTGACGGATGAGGCAGTGGAGCACGAAAAGCTGCGGGAGGTGGTCGGGGTCACCGGGCACTACAACCCCCATCCTTAGGCATTCCACCATGATCATAGGGAGCATGTGGATGTGGAAAGGCCCATATACAGGTAATAGAGGCTCACGATCCTGACATCCCAAAAATGATATGAGGTATGATCGATATCTTCCCTAATTTAGCAGACGTGCTTATCGACAAAACTTCTATCTATTTTTTACATGTCGTGTATGTTTTTCAGGTCTCTGAGATTCTGATTGTACTTTTAGCTCGACCATTGTGTTTGGATACTCCAACATGAAGAGATTCAGAGGTCACACACTTGTCTCATAATGTTATCTTACTCTTAAATGAGAGAGTTTCAGATGAGATTATATTGTAGTTGCATTGAAGCCCTAGTATGTCATTGTAGGCATGGACTAACTATCAGTATTTCATGCACAAATTGACTTATTGAGATGTACATTGTTATGTATGTGAAAATATGGAGGCCATTTGTCCATTATTAGGGAGAATGAAAATAGAGAAGCATGACATGGATCTAGGCTCGGGAGGGTGTAGCCAATTAGATATCAGTTGGATTGCATGACCATTGACACAAAGGAAGAGGTGAGTCCATAGTTTCCAGCGGTGGTGGATGAGTATGAGGATGTATTTCTTGAAGATTTCTTCGGACTACCTCCACCTATAGAGGTAGACTTCTGTGTTGACTTGTACCCAGGAACAACGCAGATATCTACACCAGCATATCGGATATCCCCTACAGTTCTCTGGGAGTTGAGGGTACAGTTTGAGGACATACCGAAGAAGAAATTTAGATGTCGTTATATCTATTACGACTTCCTAGGAAACATCATCTTAGAGGATAGAGTGTAGCGGATCTAGCGAAGATCGAGATAGTACTTCCTTCGGAGCCACACATGAGTGTTACAGAGCTATAGAGATTTTTGGAATAGTAGGCTAATATCGGAGGTTCATACATGATTTCTCCATAGTATTGACACCTATTATTCCCTTGACGAAGAAGGGAAAATCCATCCTGTGGTTAGAGACTTGCCATAATAGCTTTCAACTACTGAGGAAGAGCTTGACCAGTGCTCTCATCCTGAGGTTTCCAGAGGAGGGCACTGACTATGTGGTTTACTTTGATGCAGTAGGGACTAGACTCGATTGTGTCCTGATGAAGGATGATATAGTGATTAAATATGGATCTCAATAGCTGAGCCCTAATTAGTAGAATTATGCGACTCACAACATGGATTTTGCAGTAGTAGTATTTTCAAGGAAGATGTGGTGACACTGATTGATGGGAAAGTAGTTCATTATTTTCTCATACCACAAGAGTCTCAGATATATGTATATATTGAAAGATATGAAACTAAGACAAAAAAAATTTCTATAGTTCATCAAGGAATATGAATGTTAGATATTCTATACTCCTACGAAGTGGAACATATTGGTAGAAGCACTTATCAATAGATCGAGTTCGTAGCTACTGTATGAGGCTTCAATGCAGTCAGACTCGCTTAAGATATACTATGATGATAGAGATGTGACACTCTACCTCCATTTAATGGTAGATTCCACTCCACTCCTTCAGTGAGTCAGGGATGTGAAACTCAGAGACAGTTACTAGGAGACTACACGTGCTCAGATATCCCCAATCCATGCACCAGACAAATATTTGGATGGTGGGGAGTATGCTATCTTTTTAATAGGATGTATAATTGTACCAGGGGTGCTACGAGAGGAGGTGTCGAGGGAGTTCCATACATCCCCATTGCCAGTACGTTTAGGGGTGATGAAGATGTATTGGGACTTCCAGCGTTAGTACTAGTGGACAAGGATAAAGAATGTTGTGGCAAATATTGTTTCTAGATGCCTCACATTCCAGCAAGTGAAGGATATGAAAAAGGTAACAACGGGCTTGACCCAACCCCTCGAGATACCATAGTGGAAGTGGGAAGGTATAACGATGGACTTCTTGATGGGGTTACCATGTTTTTCCAGAGGGAACGATACAATCTGGGTGATCATTGACTGAATCACCACGTCGGCCAAATTCCTTGCTATTAGAGAGAAGGGTTCTAAGTAAATCTTGTGAAGTCTCTACATTTCGGAGATCGTGCGAATTCATGGGGTGCCCTCAAGGATTAAATCAGACCATGATGCAGGCATCATATCCAGGTTGAAGAAAGGATTGTAAGAGGCCATCCGGACATTGATTCTCTTGAGAAAAACATTTCACCCACAGACAGATGGTCAAACTGAGTGGACAATACCGACCATTGAGTACATTCTATGTGCATGTGTCCAAAATATTATTCACATGTGGGAGGATCACTTAACCTAGGTGGAGTTAACATACAACAACAGATATCCCTCCACCATTGGTATTTCCCCTTTTGAGGCGTGGTACAAATGAGAATGCAGATCACCCCTGTGTTGGATAG
This sequence comes from Viscum album, assembly GCA_963277665.1. Lineage (NCBI taxonomy): Eukaryota > Viridiplantae > Streptophyta > Magnoliopsida > Santalales > Viscaceae > Viscum > Viscum album. Next base: position 1,507,960,031 of record OY728127.1, on the reverse strand, counting down.
ATCCAGGAGAGCCAACAATCCTAGGCCCATAGAAGGTATTGGTACAAGTCAAATGGTGTAGGTCATCGAAGAGTGGATGATTAATACATAGAGCTTACCGAAGTCCTATGTTGTTAGGTTACGTAAACCATTGGAGTTCTAAGAGGGGGACCACATATTCTTCTTATTCTCCCCTTGATGGGGATTATGGATTTTTGGATTAGGTGGAAAACACCCAATGAGGTTTACTAGACCATTTTGGATAGATCTGAGGATTGGAAAGGTGGAACAATGCTTAGCGCAGAAACTGCAGTTTGAGAGGGTCCACAAAAACTTCTACATATCCCAAATGAGGACATACGTGCTTGACCCATCTAACAACATCGACCATGTTGAGCTGGAGTTTGATAGTGGGGCGACTTTTTCAGAGTACCCTATGGATATAGAGGATCACCAAAAGCGGATCCTTCATTAGTAGTCGATACCTCTTGTGGGTGTTGTGTTGTAGCACGAGAATCTCTAGGAGAGCAATTGGGAGTGAGAGGCACATATGCATGGCCATTACACCCTTTTTTGAAGCCTTTTTTATCTTTTAGGGACATAAAGCCCCATGGTGGGGAGAATGTAATAACTAGGAATTTTCAAAAAATTATTTTGAAATTTTTTGAAGTGAATGTGTGACAAGGCTCTTAGACGACACATTATTCTGAGGCCTGGGGTGCCTGAAAAACATTTCTGATCTTTCATTATCTACGTTCTATTGAAGTGAAAGCTAGTTTTATTAACATTGAAACTGGTGCCCTGATTGAAAATAGAAGGGCACCGTTGAATCCAGAATATTGGGTTTCTCTTAAGGGGGTCCTAACTTCGGTCGGTGAAGGTCAACGAGAAAAAAAAATTCGGACCATTTCTCCTAAAAAATTAAATACACTTGTATTATTTTTTATAGTCGCTGAGTGGGAATGTTGTGTTACAGAGGTCTAGTGATGGAATGTTTATGGGCAATTAAATGACATGTTACCCTTCGACTGTGTAACTGCATCGCTCATGTGGTTATGGCACCCAGTTAATTGAAGTTCATTAATGAGGTACATTAATGAACCCAACATTGGTAGGGTTCCCATTAATTAAAAACAGTCAATGGAGAATGAATAGAATAAATGTGGGTGAACCTCCGATGAAACACCGACAAATTTCTTCCTCAATGAAGAAAGACAGTCGTTGGTGAAGTAACACCTAGAGGACGAGACCAGATTCAGCAAGTGATGACGAGTGCCACCGAATCATGAACCAATGAAAATGATGAAGGAGGATCTGTCAATCATCTCCGGAAGACTTCTCATCCAGGTTGGGGTTTTTGTTATTAATCTTTTTATATAAAAACTTCATCCATTCATGATTTATACGATAAATGTGGATCAACCGACCAACGAGTTGATCCAAGGATCATTCATTAAACCGGAGAGGATGATACAAGGTTTCAAGTTGGGTGTTATGTTTAAATTAAATTATTTTTTTATAACAACCTTTGTTAAAATGGTAACACATAGAGTGTGGGACAATCCGAACAAGGCCTGAACCCTCAACTGATCTTGCAGTTCTTTTTTTTCCATTGTGCATTTTGGAAATATGACAGCAAGGTAGAGATAGGGGTCACATAGTAGTGGCGGTGACCTGAAAGGCTCGTAGTCATAGACAAAACCACAAACATACCACTGGAGCTCATCTGGTGGCTTGAGGAAAGCATAATCAGCGCACCATACAAGCGGTTGTTGGTAGTGGACGGAGGAGGTCCACAACAACCGGCCACTGGTGGTGGGAATACAGCACGCCATTGCGCACTGCGGTGGCTATAGGTAGCAGACCCATGACTGCTAGGAGGGAGATGGGCGGCGCCTATAGGCAGTTCTGGCGGTAGCAGCCACAGTAGGAGGGGGCGACGCGACACCAAGCTGCGCCGCATCAGCTGGAGAACGGTTTCCCACTTGGCTGACTGTTTCACTAGGTGGGGAAGTTCCCCACCCGCTAGATGAAACAAACTCATGTCTTCAAGGACAACTAGATACATAGTATACCTGAGGGCAGACCATGCTGGACACAGGCTGGCCGAAGGGACAGGACTCGAGGCCCAATGGGCCCACACTGGTGGGGCGATCCCCACACGGTGGGCCAGGTCAACTGCGGCCTGGGCCCAAAAACCAGCCACTCCATCCCCGATGGTCCAGACCCTACGAACCGGACCTACCCTTAAAGAGTCGTAATTTGGAGGGGTCAGGTAGACCCACGGATAAAGAAACTACCATATCCATCAAACTGAGTGTCTGTATAAAATTACATCAGTGGATTGGGGACCTCATTTTGTGAAGATTTCCCTTTGACATATTCTGGTGGGCTTGATCGAGCTGGGCTAGACCAAGGTGTGATCACCACTATTTCACGGAAAAGGGTGTAACTAATAGAATGAGAATCCGATCGATGCACCATATGTGGAATAAGGAACCTTGTGACACGGCGGTCTATTGAAGATAATCGATGAGAGTTTTGGAAGAGTTTGACATGTTAGTTGGGTTGGATCAGAATTGAATCCAACGGGGTCCTTTTTAAAAAATCGCCCATATCTCATAGACCATGCGTCTGATCGAAATGTTGTCTGTCATGTTGGGATCCCTATAACAGGGAAGTCCCTTGGTTTTGATTGTTGTGAGACTTAGTATCTATTAATATATGAATGATTTATCGATGATCCGAATCTTTTGGAGATCTAGCGTGCTTTGTGTGAGAATCCAGTGTCAGGCTGTGACATGAAAATTATTAGCGGCCAATACAGGTCTGCGTCAGAAACTCCAAAGGGAGATGATCTAGCTGTATGACTAAACATCCCTACCTATGTACCTGCAACCTATACAGGTCAGTACTAGTGACCAATATGGGTCGGCACAAGCGACCAATACGGGTCCATATCTAACTACCAATATTGGGATGCATACAATGACCTATATTGGTCAGCAGAAGAGTTTATAAGTAAAGAATGATTTGGATTTATGACTAGTCCTCCATATCATAGTAACCTTGAATTTACAACATTAGTGTGAGATTTATATTTTTCATTGTGCTTAATGATTTATATAATATTTATGATATTAATTTTATGGTATTTCTTGTGATTTATTCCATTGTGGATTATTGAGTGACCATTAGGGGTCTCGGGGTCCCCTACGGAGTTATTATACTCAACCCTGCACGAGCTCCATCCACACGTGAGTGTTTTTTGCATACTAATAATGCTCTGAGGTAGAAATTTTAGGTTTGGGACATGGAGGAGCTTGGTGCGACCTGAGTAGTCGAGATCCTCTCCTTCGATGTCAGACTTATAACTACTACCCTCCATGTAGAGATCCTAGGGAGATGCAACAATTGTTTACTTTTTTCCAGTTTCTAGGGCTTGTATAATGGCCCACTATTTTCAGTTTATAGTTGTACATGTCATTTTACTTTACTCTCATGGTTATACCATAGTATTGTTGGAAGTTTACTTAATATTCCCTTTTGAGAGTGTACGGATAACTAAGGAAATGGCTTCCCTATTCGGGAAATTTGTTTTGGTGAAAGTCACCAACCCCTGGCCTATGGAAGGCGGGCTTGGGATAGCCTTGTCTGGGCCCTATAGGATGGGTTGTGACAAGTATTTCTTAAAAATGATATTTTTATTATGATTTCCCAGTGATGATTTTGGACGGTAGAAACAATGTTCTATATAACAAGACAAATCACATGGTTATGGTACAATAGATAATCCAATAGTATGAAGAGGTTGTATGAGAACTACATGAAGCATTTAAAGATACATGTCATCACCTATTATCACCAAATTATGTAAAATGAAATTTAGAGGGTGAAATTTCATGGGGTGTGGTTCAATGTGACGACCAATATATATATCATTGTAAATTATGATATTATGTCCTTAAACATAGATATAACATAGATTACCTATTAATAATATCTCATAAATTTGTAGTGATACATTAGTCTGAAAATAAAAAAACTATAAATGTCAAATATAACTAATTGATAATAAATAGAAAATAATATAATAACAATGGGGAAAATTGTATATACTCAATCCACTAGAATAAACACACTAAAGAACAAAGTGGTTTAAATAAAACATAATGTTAATAATTTTATATTTAATTTGATGATCATAATACATAATATGGAGGGAATGTATAAGTGAATAATGAATTAATGAAATATATGGTATATATGGAAACTTATTAACCAATACTATTAGAATGTAAAAATTACCATTGGATTAGTAATATAACCACTAGGAATAGTAATTGTTGTCAATCAAATAATAACCTCACCAATGAATGTATAAATAAAATCTAGTTATCAATAATAGTTGAATATTTGGTGAATAGTGAAATATAATAATTTTGTATTTAACATTATAATAAATTTTTATTCTTGAATGATTTAAGAACCCATTATCTGAAACCCTCCTTAAATATTTACTATATTTATTCATAGAAATAATAAATATTTATATTAATTGGAAAAAATAATAAGATAATAAATATAATAATAAAACCCATTCTTCTTCTCCATATACAAATACCACCACTCATCACACTTTCCTTCACTACTTCTATGTCCAAATGATTTTAAATTGTCTACCTAATTCCCATCACAACCCTACTCCCCAAGAATCGATATGATGTTATACACAAAATAAAAAAACCATCAAGTTAAGGTGGTTTTAAAGGAAACAATATTGAAGATGTAAACTCATCGATTCTTCACGTTTTATTTTTTTTCATTTTCTATTCTCTCAAACCTCCTCTATGCAAATAAGAATGATAAATCCAGTATCATGTATATCCTGATTTTTTAGTGAAATGTCCAAAAAATATTATCTTCTTCCATACATTTACTCTAAAAAAGTAATCATCGTCTGTTATATGTTAGTTCCATAACATCATGGATGATGAAATTTCATTTTCCATTACCGCTGTAAGATATAGTCAAAAAACCATTATTATGGATAAATCGTATTTTAATATTTATATTAAAAAATTTACCATGTTTTGGATCCAATAAATATAAGTAATATTTATAAATCAGTATGAGTTCATGGAGATAAAAAAGTGAAAAAAAAAACATTTATCATTATCATTTTTTGAAATGAATAATCTTGATATAAAAATTGACTTATCGGAACATTTAAAATTATGGAAGTGAATTTATACGATATAATTTCACTTATATAGAGTTATTCTCATTTGAAATTTACTTCCATAATTATATATAGGTTAAAAAATTAAGAAACCATGAACCAAAATCTCTTGGGATGATGAAACTAATCATTATAACTCATCAAAATTAGTTAAATGTACTTTGTATAATTATAAAAAATAAAATTAATTTTTAAGAGGTAATTATTTATTTATTTATTTAATATAAATAGAATAATATTTTTACTACTTCACATAGTAAAGTATGAATATAATTGAAATCACGCATGAGAAAAATCAATTTTACTTGGTTCGCAATCATTTGGATATGTTCAAGTAGCGTACAACGATGATGTTCCTATGTATGAAATCCACTGAGGAACACTATAAAATTACATGGTCTAGGCTAGATCACTTATTTGATAATGGTCACAAAATTTAAAAGTATGAGTGTAAGATCAATGATATCCCAAGGTTCATTATATAAGTATATTTCTCTAGCTCACTATTGGTGGACGGAATCACCATCTTCTCTTCTATTTCAAACTCTTCTAGAAAGGATCCACAAAAAGTTTATAGACATGTTGGTCCCATCATTTTCATGAATTCCTGAATCATCAAAATTATATTGATTCTATACTAAAAAAATTGTATCAAAAGTAGATGAAGTCTAGTATTATGTATACTTTTAGTTTTCGGATGTTAATTTTTCAAACTATTTATTTCCAATTGCTAGTTTCCTCAGATTCTATATAAACAATCATGCACCATGTGGCATGAGTGATTCACGTACCAAAATTTCTTTCAAGGAAAACAAATTCATCCCCATCCCACCTCCCTTAGATGTACTATTTTTCCAATGTGGACCACTAATACTTCCTCAGATATTATCCTCATTCACCAACCATCTACTTTTATAATATACAGATGCCTGAAATCTTCCTATATCGAACTGTGTCTGTGGAACTCTTCTCCTATTGTAGAATCCTCCATTGTGAAATACATACATCAAATAATTATTTCCAACTAACAACTTCATACATCATAAAATTCTCCCTGCAACGATAATAGTCCATTATGAATATCACTATTATTAATCATATCATCAGTGTTAATTATATATGAATATAGATCTAGAATATAGGCTAATATGATTAACCATAATCATTGATGTGATATATCCTTCACCACATACCATAAAATTTGGGCCTCATATTTCCATTCATCCCTCGTAGTGGAAGAGTCATTTTTCAAAAGAATAACTGCCTCTCAGCATGACCCCAGATTGGCTTGGGAAACACAAGTATAATTCAATGTTAATCCATTAATAACATAATTTCAAAACCACTAATCAACACTAATCTTGAACCATAAATGTAGTGATATGTTACCTTTGAATGGTATTGTTGAGCATCATCAATTTAATACTCAACCTATCTTGTTTCTCCCTATATCAGCTTCTCCCCATGTCTTGATTTAGAAAATTCCAACGTTTATCACCATAAGTCCACCTTATCATAGTCAATTAACCCAAAAGACATATTGTAGTGGTCTATAGGTGGCTAAATAACACATATAAACTGATTAAGTTAAAAAACTATACATCAGGGTGAGAGGGTCCCACATACACACTTTTTTCAAGTGTGAAGAGTCAATTGAACTTCGATAGCCTATCAATACCTTGAATATTATTCCATAGGTACATAATTTTAAATAATTTCTACAGATGGACATTCTAAAGTAAAATACTCCAAAATCACTGGTTTTTTTCCCCGTTCACCTTGATATTGAGGTCACTAAAATTTTTCAATGAGTGATGGAATATAATATTTACTGAGATTTATAGAAATTGAATTAACATAATGGATTCCGATCAAAGATGTCACTCCAACTCCAATATCATCAAGAAGTTTATTCATCAATAATAACTATATTAATGATTAATAATCCTTAATATACTCTGCTTCTATAGGAAACAATGAAATGAAATATTATTTCCATATTATCCATGAAGTAAACAAATCTAACAAGATATAATTCACTATTAGACATTGATTTTCTCTCATTGGTTGATCTGGCCTAATATCTTTCGATATAGGCCAATAACTCCTATTAGAATTTTTCATTTTATAGAAAGATAAAATCCCCCATGCCCTTAATATAAATAAGAGTTATTTTAACTAAAATAATGTAGATTTATTTGGGATTTAGTTTATTGTATGCTACTTGAAATTTTGAAAAAAACAATATCGAGTCATTTCACTATTATATACATCTTGCTTCCAATGATATTCTAGTATTTTGTGACATTTACTAAATTTACTTCTTCATCATGTGATATTTTATTTTGGGTATCCATTATAGTTTTCATAACCTTATAATTATCCTTTCCAAATCCACTCAGGACCACCTTGAATTATTTTTATATAGAACTTAATGTTTCATTCAATCAACGTGTCACTTGTAATCCCTGGAAAACATTGATTAACAAACCCCTGGAAATTCATACTAATGTATCATGAAATCATAAAACATTGAAAAATATAATTCAAATGATCCATAAAATATTATTCCATTGATATACATCAGCACCATCATCTTTTTATTGATATCATTTTAAACATCTAGATTTTCATCTACTCTACAACACTGAAAAAAGATCTTCTTCAGAAACTATTCTAATCTTGAATAGTATGCTCTGGGTGATTGCATTAAACCATTTAAATCCATATTTAGGTGACAGTATTTTTTCTCATATTCAAGAGTGATAAAACCATCTGTCTATACAATTTTAAACTTTTTTTCCTGAACACCATTCAAAGATGATGGCTTGATGTCCATCTAGAAAGCCATTAACAATCCTTACACTACAATGGGAAAGAATAATATGATTATATATATCCATTCAAATAATGAAATTGATTCACCAACATCTATTACCACTATTTGGGAGATCCCTTTGTACACTGGTAATTATTTGTTTCAAATTACTGAACCATGTTAATTCATTTTGTGAGAGAGACCCATTTTCTCCCAATTAAATTTTATCTGTCACCCTTCAAACAATCTCGATTTTCTAATTTATCTCAATTTGGCTAATCTCATTATTTATATATTGAACCCAATTCCAATATCGAGCTACTTTATCAAATCATTTAGGCACTACTTGTTAATCTTTTGATGTTTTATGTAATGTATTCATCCTTCTTGCATGTGCTAGCACTATCTAATAACCCATTATATTATGTATTTCAAATTTAGATGTACTCTATTATCATTTTGAATATAAGGAACTTTTATCATCCTATTCATTATATTAATCTCTTTAGACTAATCCTCTAAAACTTGAGCACCCCCTAGTCTTTTTATTTCTCCATCACTGTCCTCCAGAGATTGATCATGTAATTTTTTAATATTATGTTCATTCTATACTATAGTTACATAATTGTTTTCAACTACCCTTTGAAGCCATTTTTTCATAATTTATATTCTATGATTTTCTTTGAGTATCCATGAAATAACCATTCTCCAATGGATAAATACTTCTTTTGTTTATCCTTATTCATTATGAAAAACCAACTTTCAAGGGCGTGAGTGTACTTCAATGATAGATTCTTTCCATACCATAGATAATATGGATTCTTCTATTCTCGTGGACATAATAATGATATATTTGATGTGTAGACAGATGTTATCACTACTTTATTCCAAAAATACTCAGGAAGAACTTTGTCTTAAAGAATTGGTCTATCCATGTTGTAGATAATTTAATTTAATCCTTTAAATACTCCATTGTAATTTGGGGTTCTTAATACTGAAACATGATTCCTTACCTCGTGATTATTGATATAATCATCAACATAGCTATTTTTGAACACAGATCTATTATCTTTTATGATATTATAGATTTTTTTACCTAGCATCTTTTGAGCATCATATCAATATCTTGTAATGAAACTGAACACCTCATACTTGTGGGTGTTGAAGGATACACATTCCATTCTACTAAAATCCTCAATGAAAAAAATGTAGTATCTCCTCCAATCAATTTATAATGCTGGAATAGGTCCTCATACATCAATATACACCATCATAAGTACTCATGATGACCATTAATCCTTTTCATTTCATGTTAGTCGAATGATTTTAAATTGTTGACTAGAATCACACATATGGGAAACATAATGTTATCATATTAGGTGGTCATGAAAAACATCTTATTTCACAATATCTTCCAAGTACATTCAGCTCTTGTGGCGAATAAGTTAATTCTAAAACATTTTTTCTTCTTATACGGACAAAAAGCACACATATTGTTACCCACTCTCATGTTTGATATTTTCATTCTTATGATTTTTCTACAAAACAACAACACCATCTATTTCATTTATGACATGCAATTTATTTGAATATATTATCAAAATTTTGGATTCTCATAGTTTACTAACACTAATAATTTGGTGACATAATCTGTCAACAAATATTTCATTATCAGGTCTTATGTCTTTTTCCACAATATATGATTTTCCAATGATAATAATCTTCCTCACACCATCATTACCAAATCATATGATACCTTCCGTACCATACCAGATTATAATTAGAAGATAATTATTAACTTTCATATTATATGTTGATCTATTGTTAATAATCCATATTCTACTGAAATCAGATCCGTTAAATGAAATATATTCATCCACATCGTGTTCAAATATTTTTTTCTTTTTCTTCTATGTTTTATAATCTATACATTTTATAAATTGATAGTCTAGATCTTCCTTGAAGTTTTATGGACACGGTTAATCATATAATACTAAAAATTAATGTTCAATTTTCATCTAATTGGATGATATGCTGAATTACTTATTATGACAACATTCATTTTGCTTCAATATAGTCATATAAATTATTGATGGACAATATCATGCTATGTGCCCAAATATACTACCCTAGAAACATGAATTTGAAACAATATTCTTAAATATTGTGTTATATATGGATTCTTCTTTTCAACATGTTTCCTTCAGTACCCATGGAAATGAAAAAGGCATTTTCTGAGTGTCTCATATTTCTGTTTCAATACAATATCATATTTGGTTCCATCATCTGTGGAAATAATTCTCTAAGTGTTCTCCCCCATATTCTCTAAATTTATTTATTCTAATTCATTCCAAAATCAAAAATCAATCACCGAACATATTCATATTTCCTAACATCAACCTCAAACAACATTAGTTTTTTTTAATATTCCACATAACATCCTTATCATTTTGGTTTGATTTTTTATTTTGTTCCACCGTACATTTATGTTTTAGTTATGTCTTCTCTATTTCCTGAATTATCTTCATTCCAGATTTCATACCATGAATCCAACTTTTTTTCCTAATAATTATATTTTTATCACAAGCCAATGAAATCCTCTTCAATATCATTGATACAATTTATTTGATCTTTTCATGTGACAATAAAACTATCAATTTTTCTTTTCTATTCTACAATTATTTTCTTCTACTCAACATCCATTTGAAATATTTTTGGAATTGTATAATTTATTTTTTCAGTATGTTCACTCGGCTAAGACATCCTTATGTCATGCTATTTCATATAAATTTGGGAATCATGGAAAATATTTTTGGATTTCTTCAATTTGGCACTCCCAAAATATATCTATTCAAAATATGATTTTAATTCGACCTGAAGGTCAAATCACCCATCAACATCTCCATCCTAACTGTGTCTTCTATCTCTTGATTGGGAAATTCCTATAACTGCAACCATAGAATCCACTTCAGGATCCTTGTAGTCATTCAACTATTCAGCCTTATTTTTTTTGAAATATCATCTTCTTTTGAAAGTATTTTCTTATTTATTAATAATTTTCAATTAAATGTTTTCAATCCTTCAATGTATGATGGTTAATGTTATCATATAAATTTATAATTAAACCACTTCATCTTATTGAATAGTCTAGCTGGAACCTTTCTTCTTTATTTCAAACCATTCCTCATGAAATTCATTAATGTTTTAGTTGCCCCTTTAACATTACTTTTTCTATTTAAAAATTTTTCGAATGAAATAAAAACACTTCAATTTTATCCTGTTATTACACATCATCTTAAATTATAGGGTTATTTATTATAATTAATTCCACTTCACTGTATTTTATTTATCAACATACTAATTATTATCAATTCTCACCTCATATAAATATTTATTACAATGCAAGTTATCCAATTTCATCTCCTTTGGATATTTAATTTCTATTAATAAATAATTTATATTGAACAAACCTAGATTTTTCTCATCATACACTTTAACATATTTATATCTTTAATAATATATCCAAAACCATTTAGGTCATCCAAATTTTTTTACTTGATCTATGAATGTATCAATAGACTCATTATGGTACATTCTGAGATCCACATACATGTTCTATAGATCATACATTATTGATTCTCTCACATTCAAGTCATGCTCAATAATATTAAACAACTTTTCCAACATCACATGTGATGTATTGCATTACATCACCTTTATATATGTTTAATTTTGTAGAATTACCCCTAATGTGTTGATACCATTGGCGTCTTCATGAAATTACCATCGACCATCTTCTAATAATTAACCACCGTCTATATTGGATGAAATTCCATGCATCCAGTTGTAATAAAATCCATTAGAAATGAACTAATGTAATGCTACATTTGATTCATCCAAAATTGAAAAATTTTCCCCTAGAATATCAAAATATCATTTTCATTGAAAACTCCATTGTTATACTGAGGGATGACCATGTAATTTCGCCATTCAGCTCATATACCAATAGTTAAATCAATTAGGTTGAATACTCTAAGGGTGGGGGTTTAATAATGTTTTGATATATTAAAACTCTTACCCCTTGGGATCTTGTAACGTCATTAAAAAACACTCGTCCTTCTCATTCTCATTGAAAAGATTGAGCATAATTGAAATCACTCATGAGACCTAGAAATTTTAGTTTGTTCACCCACACCGTGCTACATACATGGATCATACAACGAAAATGTTCTAGGTTACCAAATAACTAAGGCACACTTACAAATTACAAGGTATAGTCTATAACACTTATTTTCCTTGTCTCATAATTTTTAGAAGGTTTATGGTTAGGTCACTTAATTCCCAGGGTTCAGTGCCTATGTCTCTTTCTCTAGGTCATTATAGATGGAAAGGTCATCATCATCTTCTTCTTCCTTATGCCACTTCTCTGGAAAGGATTGAGTCATATTTTGTGGATATATAGGTCTCTTAATTCTCAAGAATGAATTCATCATATATTGTAGAAGTATGGTTTTTTGAAGTCTCATTTTCACCAATTGTAGAAATCCAATTTTTGTGGCCTATTATTTTGAAAAAATTATAGTCATGAACGTTCTTGGTCCCTTTAAAAACATATTTCATTATTCCAGGAACATATATGCACCATGTAGAATGGGTACATCACAGAACACAACTTATTCCCTAGTTGAACACTTCCTCTGATGGCCACATCTCTTCTAGGGAAACTTTTCTCCTCCACGGACATCTAATACTTATGTGGGTTGTTACCTCTTCAATAGACAGTATTCCATTATGATATGAATAACCCCATAAGCTTCATTATGTGAACGGTCCCCGCATAACTCTTCTACTTTCCCTGAATCCTCCCTCATAATCTACTTCTAGTGATGAATTGTTTTCCTACAAACCAAATTGGGTGTTATTAACTTCACCCTCAATGATAATCTTCTCCGTGAATTTCTCAATTCATAATCATCTAATTTGGGTGATTTATATATGAAAATAGGTAAAAAATCCCACTATGAAAATTAACACAAAACATTGTTGTTGTATATCTTTCACTTTATACTCTATTTTTCAGTCCACAAGGTGACTATATTACCTCACGGTGGTAAATTCATTCCTCAAATGAATAATCACCTTTCAGCCACAAATGATAGCCCAATGACAAACATGAAGACTCCCACGATCTTTAATCCTCATGAAAGCAATTTTTCATTAACGATCTGCATAGTTTCCATTGCAGTCCGCATATCACTACTTTGTAGAAATCACCCCTTTACAGATTTTCTATCATCATTACATGTAACTTCTTTTGGTGGTTCATGACCTATTATCTAGGACCCTAAATCCATGAAACCCTTTTTGAAAAACCTTATGTTAGACACAAAAATCTCTATTATGAGGCCCAAAAAATTGGAACGCCTTGGGAAACACTGCCACCTTAAAATCATGATATGGAAATCACCAACCAAGATCATTTGTTTTCATCTGCAATTGTCCATATATATAATAAAAAAATTACCAAGATTGAAACATTAATGATTTTTTCCAAATCATTTTATATCTATCTAAAATATGTATTTATTTGAACCATTATTTTTTATAGTGAATTTCATATTTTAAATGGTTTTGTTCTCAACTAATCTCGATAAAGAATCCCAACAAAATAAATATTCTCCATTTCATTCCTATTTTCATGTGTGCTCAATAAAATATTTTAAGAAACCAATATTTTAATGAAATTATTTTTTTTTCCATGATTTTTTATTCTTTTCGAGTTTTATAAAAATAAATATATATTTCCAAATTTAAATAACCATTAATCCTTTACATTAAATTGTTCTAATGTTTCTTATTTTACGTGTTTCTTAACACCATTTTCAAGTACTCAAATAAGTTATAAATCATTAATTGTGACATATTATTATTTTTACTTCATGTTTTCCTCGAAAAGATCTATTCCTGTAATTCATGTATTCCATTTTGGATACACCCTTTCGTCATCACTTATGACATGATTATGAAACCCATTTCATTCAATGGTAAATCCTTATGTTTATTCATTTTTTTGAATATTCATCTGGTACTCATATACCTGAACATCTTATAATCAGTGCACCATGATAGTTCTTTAATGGTTTGGGTAATGGTTTGTCTCATATGATGTCATGTTTGGGATTAATGAGTAATCGTAAACTATAATGGGACATTTTTCTCCATGTGACACAGTCCTATGAGTTATCATTGACAAATTTAAATGTCAAGTTATATATTTATTGGAAATTATTTTTATTCTATAATCATGTGATTCCATGTTATATATATTTTTTTAAAATTGATTATTCATGATCCATTCCATTTATTTTATCATGTTATTCCATATGACCCATGTTCTATTATTTATTTCAAATGTTTATCCCCTTGTTAGGCTATTTAGGTCATCTATTTATTAATGTATACTATAGGTCATTCTATGAATTTATAGGTGCTAAAAGAGAGATTTTATCATGATATGAAGATTAATAAAATGATGTCCTATTCTTATTTAATGTTTTCTAATTATTTATAATGTCCTATAAAGGCACTTAAATTTTCGAACCATAGAATATATTTCATTGAAAATTATGATTTAAATCATATAAAAATATGTGTAATCTGTAAGGTCATTATAGAATCCATATGGTGAACTTATTGGGGATATATAATATCATAGGTCATAATAGTTGTCATCTAAAAACCGATCCTCCATCATATGTCAGAATAGAATATGGGACAAGACTATTGACTCAATAAATATCGTACCCTCATACTATTCTAGGAACGTATATAAGGATGATAACTACTCCAAAACCACTTCTACCCAGTTACAACTAAACATCTTGCAATTTTCATATACCAACATGTTTCCATTCATAATAGAAATTACCATCCAAAAGTTATAGTCCTATAAGAACTCCATCTAGTGCACCTATCTATTCATTTGATATCTCTACATGAAGACAAAACTGAGTATATGATGGTCCGAATAAATAAAAAATAAATATCATTGAATATAGTACCACCAAATACTTAAAGTGAAGTCCACTACATCCATCTCTAGGTCATGATTCATATAGATAGGATCATGGGATATCAACATTACCAAAACATATATGATCACAGCTTAACTCTTACGAAATATAAAACCATCCCATATCATGTGGAATTAACATAAACTACATAATAAACTCCATCCTATGTAGTCTCAAAACTAGATCATGTTTATACTTCAACCTCAACTGCTCAATGTATCCCCAATGCTACTTGTTAGAAGTAATAATATTCCCATTCTACGTCAGGGAGTCAAAAGGCGGTGAAATCCAAGAGATTCCTATCATGAACAACTTTCATAAGCCCACAAATCCAAGAATACTCCACACATCAAGAATGATCTTGGGTGGATCCTAATGAATTAGTACATAAATCTTCATTGGGTACATGACATGTCCATGTTCAGAAATTTCCATCCCCATATACTTAACCTCATGGATCAAGAATTGGATCATCAAGAACATATAATAAAAATAGTTTTCCTGATGAAAATCATTGACTATCCTCATGTTCTCCTTGTTATCCTCATATAACTCCTTTAATGTGAGTCTATTATAAATGATGAAAACTAAAAATTAGTCCATTATTGAATGAGATATTCACATAATTATATAAATTAAAATAGATAAAACATGTTTCACACCGAAATTAATCACCATAAGATCATATTTTTTGTACCAATATCTGAATTCCAACTTCATAATATAATACTTTCCAACCCTAAAATTGTTCAAGATGGTTCTAATATAGATATTTGAGAACAATGTGGCACCACATAACTGATTGAATCAAATATGTGTCCTTTTGGTTTTATTTCCCACATTCAAGTGATGATAATAAAGTCTAAGACGCAAGTACCCATTATCCACTTTCATAGAAATACATGATCAACCAGGGGGACACAATGTGTCTGATAAATCCTTTTTCATTAAGAACCTAAAACAATACCCTCATTTCACAGAGTTCTATATGGGACATCCGATATTACACAAATGATATTGTAATGGTCCATGGGTGAGAGTAATTAAAAAACAATGTCCCATTCATCATAGTTAGACATAAAAAATAATTGTTAAAGTATTCTATATAATTCTTTATGATTAGAGAATAATAGTTTCCTAAAAATCTATTCATGATTGGGGCTAAACACTCTATCTGATGGGTTGTCGGAAAACATTCTTCTCACAAAACCCACTCGACCTGACATTCGATCTCCCTCATACACAAAGAAGTATAAAATTTTATATATATGAAAAGAAAAGGATCAACATCAGTGAAAATATTTCTACGAATGGTATATAGGAAACTTGTCGTTTCTATAATAAAATCATATGATCTAATCATGATGACCAAGTGGTCCCACGATAAAGTTTCTCTACAATGAGATAGTTGTCACTTCTAGTTAATGTGTAATGTTAAGGATGTCTCCCACATATGGCCCAAAATCAAAATATTCTTTTCTGATGTCTCTTCAATGAGAACTATTAGTCACCCCAAGAAATTGGAGATGAATTGTTGACTCAGTACAATGTCTAGTAGCAATGAAAAAATTTTAAAATTACATCTTACCCCAAATAATCATGTGTGATACTAGGTCATTGGACTCCAATGCATGTAAGTACCTACAACACTGATAACTAGCTCCCTCATCCTATAATAGTCAACTTAGTCATGATGGTGGTGCCAATATATAATAATTTAATCCAAAAATATATTCACTCTATATAGAATATTTATTATCCTCTTTTAGAACAACCTCCCTAGGGGCCATCTTATCCATGCATTGGAGTACACAAATCATGGGACTACCTTTAACATGGAAATCTATATGACGTCATTATTCCCTCTTCATCACAGATTGTTAGGAAATAACATTTCATGTGGCCTCACATGTCCCATGAACTGAATTTACCCTCTCTTGGATTCACGAGTCCTTTGAATTCTCCCAGAGATGGATGTCCATGTACCTAATTTGGATCATGGATATGCATCTTGTTCCTCAACACATTAAATATAGATGATACAATATTAAAATTATTATTAGTATTCCAAATGGTGGATCTAGAAACATAGATTCCCTCATATAAGAATCACTTTTTCATTAACTCCCACTCCTTTACTCAAATATGTGCGGAAATGAACAGGCATTCCACAGTGTTATGGATTTCTCTACAGAAACCATACATGAACATCCACACATGGAAGTAAAAAAATCCTAAATCATGTTTAGGGAATATCACATAAGGTCAGTGATCATAAAAAATACATAGAAACCATAAAAAATAAATGATGAATATCCATGAAATCCTGAATCATAAATGGGCATAAGCACATGGTATATTACTCATCCGGAAATATATAATGGATGTCAACCCATGTGGAAATTCCATTAGAAAACTTAGTGGAATGGATTTTTCTATAGAGGTCCTTATTAAAAATCCCCAACTGCGTGAAACCATCAAAAATCATGTTTAGGAAATATAGAATAATGTCAGTTAACATCACATATTCCATGGAAACAATCATCCCTCAGTGATGAGGCTCAAAAATCTCCTAAATATAATATGTGCCTAACCAAAATAGGTAATATTCCTCATAAAGTAGATAATGGATGCCACAATGAGACGATGTCAACTCATCATGAATCTACATTTCTAGACTCTGTTAACACCCATATGATCCTTGGGAATGACCTGATTCATGTTCAACCATATGATCAATCAGCGTCCATAAAATCTAGAATACTTATATCACAATGTTAGGAAAATCATCCTTTTCATTTGGATATAGAAAAACATGGAACCACATTTTCCTATATCACTATAAATTTCACATTTCAGAAAAAAATGTGTTCATTCTCAATCGGATCTACTAATATAATTAGTTTATCACCCTGAAGAGGTACTATTAACTACCCTCTTGGATGAACATTCACAAAACATGTCCCTTAAACAATGGCCTCATCACTAATTATATCATAAAAATGCCCTAGAATCCATAAAATTTCATTCAATCATCCTAGGGGAATCAATAGAATTTATCAAGATATATCAGGATAAGATGATAAAATATATCTATGGAATTGACTAAATAATGATTGTGAAATGACACAATTCTATATTATTCATGTATTAATGTTACCTTGGTTAAATGTATTGGTATACTGAGTTGGAAGATAGGTATTTAATTTAAAATTGAATTCATAAAATGGCATCCAAAATATCATTGGGTTTCCGAGCATAGAATATATACCCTAGATACTTTTTCATTGTTTCATGTAATTCCCAACTATTCCTTATAAGGGGAAAAACTCCCAACCAAATGCCATGGTCAGACCACCTTGGATACCATTCTACCATGACTCGAACCACTAATCCCCACATGGAATGTGGAATACCTAACATCATAAACTCCATTTATACCTCCATAGTCCATGGGATTGTTAAAATAATTGAATTTCATAACAAGAATGTGAAAAATATTTTCAAATGTACCTGTACAAGTTATCCCAAACATATCCATGAATATTTTCCATGTAATTATAATTAGATATAATAAAATAATCTTTAAGAACAAGTCATGTAATAATCATTAGGGAATATAAATGATTATGACAGTGTAATCGAACATGAAAAGGAAAAAAACCCCAAACCAAAAAAGATTACCCAACCTAAAAAACTAGAAATGAAATTTTTAGAGGGCTCAACCCAAGATCTACCTGACTGATCACAGCACGCTATCTGTAAACACATATACCCTCTAGATCTACAAAATTCACTACCATATATTCTATCATAAGCGTAAAACATGAAACGTTTTGGGAATTCAAATGATTGGGTGAGCATATAATTACCCAGTATGACATACCAAAAACTATAGAGGGAAAAATATATTAGAAGATATAATTTTTCATTTCAACAAAAATTATTTGTTAACCAAAACATGATAAAAATTTTATGTTCTAAAATAATATACACATATTATAAGTAAATAGGATATCCATCTCACATACTAGTCATGTATAATTATTATAAGTACATATCCAAAGGCCCATCACCATTTCCCAACATCTCAAACCTATGTCTGAAGATTACATGAGAAGGGATTTAACTACACAACTACTCTATAACCCAAGGAATCATAATCCCCAATAGATAGAGGACCCATGGCCTGCTATGATTGGGATGTATCAACTCTATAGATATAGGTCCCATGCCTTAATACAACAGAGTAGTACTACCTCTTTATCTATAAAATTTGTACGGAAGGAATGCACCACAGTGAAACATTATATTACCATCATAATGGAAAACGAAACCACTCCCTAGTGAGAGTTCCCAGGGATAGAGGTCCCATCTCCATGAGAGACAGAGGATTACAACCTCTATATCTATAAAATTTATATAGAGAACCCACCCCCTGGTGTGATATAGTTATAAAATCATTGTTAATATATTACCCTTTCATTATCAGTAATCGTGAGTATGGACTCATTATCTATACAATGCTTATGTTGGACCTGCATCCTGGTGTGAAATGGGAGTACTATTACAACTGAAAAAGGACTTGAACCATATTGTTAAAGGGGAGTTTCGTCTCATTTTGATCTCTCTAGTGATCCTGGATGATTACTATATTTATCTAGTGAAGCCTAAATATGTGTTACAAAAATATTATCTTGATAATTACTTCAAGACCACATATAAATATTCAATTGAGTTATAGCTAGAAAAAAAATACTAAAGATAAGCTAATAGCTAGCCAAAATCGAGTCCAAATTACTTATATATAAGAGAAAAATGTTTCATAAAAAAATAAAAGGCATTGAAGATGTCTTATATGATAAGTGACCTCACATGGAATCAGGGATATGTCTATGTATTTCGAAAAGCTATTATCTGTGCCTGAGGACATGCCCTACACATGTAATCCTACAATAAATCCTACAATAAAATGCATGTTATCTTATATGGGTTCCAATGAATTTGTAGCTTGTACACTACATAGAATCTTGTGGAGCGTCACAAGGAATATAGCCCACCAAAATGGGTTTTGATCCTTAAAATTTTCCAGGAAAAATAATCATTGTATTTGGGTAACTACATAATGTCTATTCATCCTAGTAAATTATATGTAGTCAGGAATTTCCAAAAAATTATACATCTCTACGTGGCTTCACGATCAAAATCTAACACAATTTTTAACACCATTTTACCACCTATGATCATAGGGGTTCCAAGTTTTCCATCGAATACCAGTCAAAGGAGTAATGAAAATATATTTTGATTCTCAAATCGAAGTCACCATACTGTTTGTGAGTCTCTCATCAACGTCGTCATTAGGGATCCAAGATCCATGTATTATCACAATCATTCCAACCCAACCCATATATATTACACTAATTCTATCATTTTGGAGACATCCACCACAAATATAATGGTCTGATTGCACTCATACCCACATGGAAATGTTGAATCATGGACCCATAGCCCAAAGACAAATATAATGAAGAAAACTTCTGGGAAATTAATAAAAAACGATCATTAATCATATGACAATAATTACATGACAATGATCATATATTAAGAGTATTATTGATGATGAGAATATAATAATATAAGAATTAACCAAATAAATGAATAATTTGGATACATAAGCACATATGATAGATTAAATTATCCATAGATCTAAAAATTGATAATAAGGAAATGATTTCACATTAAATCAAGAGAGAAAAATTGAAAAAATGATACCTACTAGTACTATTGATATATTGATGGTTATAAAAACATTACCTAGTGATGAGGATGATCTTCTGGGTCTGAAACCTATTGATTAATATTGATATAATCACCAAAAAAATTTAATTCTGAATTAGCCAATGATTAATTATGTAACATCCAATAATATTTTTCATTGTTTTTCAACTATCCCTAGAGATTTTCCATAACATTATACATATAGACAGTAATATGTTTTATTTAATAAAGGAAATACTTTAATTTATAATTTAATTTTTCAATCCTATTTTTTCATTTTCAGAAAACCACTTTTGGGTGAGTGGGAACCTCACAAAGTCACCTGCTTACACGATTCAAACCAAGTAACATTCAAATTCGAAATTCAAATTTTGAAATTGAAAATCTCAAAGTGCGAGTTAAAAGAGCCTCCCAAGAAACCCTTCATCGAAGCCATATCATCGGGCCGCCATCACATCGCCGACCTTACCGATACATCACTGACACCGTCGTACCGTCCTCACATCACTGCCATCATCTACATCAATATCTCGCCACCGTCGGCCTATCAGAAACTGTCATTGCTGATGAGGAACACTATCATCATCATTGTCGAGACACAAAAACACACTGTCATTGTCGTTGTCATGGTCACAGATAAGGCACAGAAGGAGGCACTTCCTTGCCGATGACAATCGAAGCGTCCTCACCCGACCTCCCGTAGCATACCGCCAGGAAATAAAAAACATCACAGATTCAAACAGAACCAACAAATCACTAGATGAAATCATCGTAGAATCAAATCAGAACATGAAACAGAATCGAAAACCTTCATCTTTGCCGGAAGAACCATGAAAGAAACCCAACAGAACCAAAGCCATAAAACCATCGTCTTAATCACCGCACACCAAATTATTAAAAATGCAAAACATCGGAAACAACGATGTCGCTCGAAGAAGGGCCCATACCGTCAGAAAACCACCAAATTAGAACCACTAACCTGAGCGACATCATCAAATCAATGAACAAAAACCTTCATGAGACAAGAAACAGGCCCTGACGCCGCTTTGAAATTCATTCGCGAAGGTCAGATCTACCAAAATCACCCTCAAACATCGCTAAAATCAAAGACACCCCCAAATCGCAGAATCTGAAACCCGCACCCTAGTCTGCATCACGCTGCCTTGAGAAACCCTAGCCGAAACCACATGCTAGAGTGGGATGGAGGCCAAGCGATGATGTTGTACACTGAGGATGACAATGAGTCCGTGTGACACTGCCACTAGGAGAAACCGCTTCACAAGCGCGCTGAAAGGATTGTCGATGGGAAGACAGGCCTACCGGGGACCGAGGAGAAGAAGGCGGTGATGAGGGGAAACCCAGTGCCACCTTATCATTTAGTTAATTTACATAACATAGTAAATAATAGCTAAAACCCCCAAAAATATAGTAGTGAATCAAATTATGTAGCTCTATCTGTAACCCCACACTCCATTTTTAACTGTTGTTTCGGTTTCTTAAAATCTGTCTCCATTGAGTGGATATTCCACAGATTTAAACTAAAAAAATGTGATCTAAAATATATTAAAGAATATTTTAAAATTATTTCCATGATCATTATGCCTTAGAATTTCACATCATCTCAACACATAGATCGGAACATATTTACTAATATATTTCATTGTAAAATAGTTTCTCATCATGATTTTTATAAATATATAGTTTTAAGATTAAAATTATATTATTTATCACATGATTTATATAAATCAAATACGATTAATGATAGTTATTTAATAATATATAAAATATGTAAATTTCATTACCATAATTTACCTACAGTAAATTTTTTAATTTATTTTGGTAATAAATGTTTCTAAGCGTAATAATATTTTTTACAGATATGATTTACATGATATTATGATATTTTTATTTTTATTTATAACTATCTCATTATAAAAAAAGATCATTTTTATTCATATGGAAACCAAATGTTATAAAAAAATTAATTATTATTCATGCCAATAATTAAAATGGATGGGTTATAAATGTCATAATATGTAATAATATTTTGTAATTTTTTAAAATTTCCATCAAAATCAACCTTGTGTATAATGCATGCTAAACAATGTGTTGAATGAAACACAATCTAAACTTATTGTTTGATTATTGTAATATAACCTTATATTGTCTTATAAAAAAATCATGGTTTATTGTTGTTTATATCACAAAATATGAGATAGTTAAATTTATATTAAAAATTCAAAAAATCTTGGTGTGTTACATACTATCAAGGATAAGATACCACTACAATTAATATTTATTACCGTATGCGAAGAGTTACAGATATAAATATCTATCTCCTAGAACTCAACTTCGAGAGTGATATCATTACTATCCAATTTTCAATGTGACATTAATTTTATAATGAATAGTTTATTTATTTAATTATGGAATGAAGAATACAAATATAATAATAGTTATTAGTAATAAAATCGATGTTATATTAAATGAATGGTCAAAATGTAACATCACGAGATTTATTAAATTATTTTTTTCAAATAAATTAAATATTTTATTATTATATGTTACAAGAAATCTCATGTTGATCATTAATTACACTCAAAAAATGGGTTTTTGTTTCAAGAAGTTTAACACCGAGATTATTTTTAATTAAACACAACAGCATGATTAAATTAAAGATGATATACTATTAAAATATTATTATTTTAAATGATAATTACCATCTATAAGTTTAAATTGGTGGTATGAATAATATTTAAGTTATTATTACAATATATAGAATAGACATTTATATAAAATTATTTCTTTGTTGAAAAATTAGTTATAAAAAAATTTCATTATAAAAATAATGGTAAATTATTCTTAGATGTGAATATTATTCGTAAATAAATATTATTCCCTAATCAATTAATAAAATCACTATTGTGTAAATATTTTAAATAAAATTATATATTATATATAAACGAAATTTCTTTTAATTAATGTTAATTTTTTTATAAAAAACATATAACAATAAATATAATATTATTTTTAAAAAATTTAATTTTTCTATAGAAATGTTTTATCCAATTTTGGGCATTTATTTTCAAAATTACATTTTATCAATTTTTTTAAAATATTTATAGAAATATACATCTTTTTTTAAACTATATTATCAAGATTATATTATTATTATGGTTTTATAAATATATTAGATGGTATATATTTTTGATGAAAAGTGAAAATTACTGATTTCATAAAAATATATCATTCATATTAATGCATTGGAAATATTAAAAATAATTAATATGATTTTAATTATAATATTAGTTGAATAATTTATATATTCATAACATTTAAGTAAAAAAATTTAAAAAAATTTATATTATCTTTTTATATTAAAAAATTTTAATCATTTGACCACATTATCTTTCAAAAACTTCTTTCCAATCATGGCCCTTGGAATGATTCTAAATTAATATTTTCCATATATTTTAATTGTGTTTTGAAAAGTGTATTCAATATCATGAATTAAAATAATTTATATTTTATTATAATAAACCATTATTTTTTCCCTTAATTAATAGTAGAAACAATAAAAACAATTTAATGTAATAAAGGATAAATTAAATTTACCTGGGGTGTTAAAAAATATTGACAAAGAAGAAAAATGACAAAAAATATTTAAAACCCAATTTTAGCCCATATATTGATGTTATCAATTAAATAATTGACTGTGTACCATTTTTTGTCCATGTTTCATTTGAAAAAAATGGCATATCTTCTACTTTTATAAATTTACAAGTGTGAAACACACATCACATATAAAACGACACCCACTTTCCAATTATATTCACTCATCCAATACCCATTGGATCATAACAAACATACAAATAATTATTTTTTAGTTCCCTCATATCATATGAGATAAAATAGTGAGTTATAAAAGAAACCCAATTATTTATTTTAAAAAAACAAAAAGATGTTGTCAAAAGAAGAGGCAATGTACTTTACCATGAATTTTATTTTATTTTTTCATCAACATACATATGTTATTATTGACCCATATTTATATAATAACTTTAATATATTCATTATAATGATATATATATTTTTTAATATAAAATTATAAATCATAATCCTCATCATTCAAATGGGTTTTAGAATCATCCTTAGTGTGTGTGGCGGACTACCACCTTACAATACGATGATATTAATTTTCCACCCCAACCATCCATTGATGAATATAAAGATATATTTACAATTTTATATGATATACATGACATTTTTATTTTTATTTAATAATTTGATTTCATTTTCCTTCTTATATTCCATTGCATTAGAATACTATGACATCATACAGAATTACAATAGAATATTGTGATGTGACCTAATGTGAATCATTCAAACTATATGATGTAGGTAATAAGGATTGGTTATATAAAAATGTCTAATATTAATGGAATATAAATTATACTATAATATTAATATTTTTGTTACCCTATAATTTTTCTTACCATTTGAAAAATATAAATAGCTTGGATCCATACATATGACCTATAATCCCCCTGAATCCTGTATTTTATTTTCTATCTACAAATAATATGAATTACTCTAAATAAATATATACTGAAACAAAATGTGGTTTTAAATTCTAGATATTATGGATATATGATCAATGTATGTAGATAAAAAATAACAAATACAAACATAAATGGAAAATAAGGGAGTTATTACATGAAACTATAAAGTAACTGGGAAATGTTAATAAACTGTAAATAAGTGGTCATAAGTAAATAATATATGGTATTATATATATATATATATATGAGTATTCACTTAAGTATATTCGTATTTACATGTAAATATAATTTTACATCTTTCTAGGGATTTAGTGTTCACAACCAAAGTGATACGGAATTTTTGAATCTATTCTCCTTCTTTGAGAAATATGTTATGTTATGAACCAATTTTTGATTATGTGGGTCACATATTTCCCCATTGACTTTAATATAACAAATTTATTATTTCTGATTATATTTTATTTTTAATTTTATGTTAGGCTTTTTTATGGCTTATTATTCAATGGTACCAATGTGATACGTGTTTTAAAATACAATATAATAATTTATCATTATTTTATTAACTTATTATTTCGATGATGATGTTATTTTATTCTATATCTCAAGAAGCTCATATATTTTATTCTCATCCAGTTGTTTCTTTTTAATACATATTTTTAACAAATTATTCCATCTTTTTTAACAATAAAATCAATAAAAAAATATAAAAAATTATCATTATTTTACTCTACAGTCGAAAATACAACTTTATCCAAAATGATGATTTCTAAAAATTAATTAATTTTTTTTCATTAATAAAAAAAAATTATATAATTTTTTTCAATTTTTCATATTTTATAAAATTAAATTGAAAGGATTTTTTTGTTCCTTATCAAATATTGAAGTTTGAATTTTTCTGAAAATGTGAAAGTATTTATTGTTTTAACATTTACTATGTGAAATGATTTTTCCTCCATCATAACCATTTTTTACTTTCAGATTCATTTATATATTTTGTTGTTTTTTTTAATAAAACCCATTTTCAAAATGTGTTAATTTTTAAGAAGGTTTTACGTAAAGTGGAATCAATATTTTAGTCAATAATTTTCTGAAATTATTTGTTATGAATAAATTATAATTTTTAATTCTTATTTTAAAAGAATTGTAATTTTAAAATTTTGTTAGGAAAAATTATTTTGAAAAGTTATTTTCATGGAAAAATAATTATCTTCATGAAATGTTTGATGAGTATTTCAATAAAAATAATCCATCCAGGATAAAAATTGTTCATAATATTTATTCAATATTGGGTATATGATCCATGGATTCCATTATTGTTATATTTATGAGTGATTTATTTTTATTATTAAATGATGTTAATGAATTTTGTTTCCATTCCAATGGTTTTCCCATGATGAAATATTTATGAATCTTAATTCATTTCAATATTTTTCTATTACAAAATGATTAAATGATTAAGAAACCCATCTATTTTACACAAGTTCTGATATGATGGTGTTTTGGAAAAGGAGATTTCATTTCAATGATTTTTATATGATTAATCTTTGATCATCTTATGTCACATGTATTTATTAATTTCATTATGTTATTGTTGGGACCTATATCTCTTTCTAGTGAATTAAAGAAGATATATATTATAACTCCTTTCCCTAATTTAAAAGCAATGCCTTAGTTATGATATGTCTAATAAGTGTTATTTTTATGATTTACATAGTAGGAGAAGATGAAGGTTCGTATTAGAAATGGTTTTCTATGCTCTATGATACTAAATGAATTATTAATTTAAAGTATTCAGGTTTTTGATTATTTAATGTTGAAATTACTAATCTAAAATAAATAATATTCATGTATGAAAATAATTGGATGAAATAATTGTTATAATAGGACTTGTTTGAATAGAATCTTGAACTAATATGTAAAATATATAGAGATAACTCTAATGATATTTCTCTTTATATTTATAAGATGATTTAATGTATAGTAAAATGTAATGGAATTTTGATAAATTATTATGTTACCAGTTTCGAAGTGATTACATCCATATCTGGATAAGACAACTGGATGTGGGATTGGAATATATATATAGTGGCAATAACTCTAAAAATGAGATTATTTAGCGAGAATAAATCATCACCTTATACATGAAAAAATACATTGTGTAACATCTTGTTTGACACTCCCATGAGATGATATTTGGAAATTCACAAGCTCTTTAAAATCAGAAAACATGATTTAAATTTAGGTTGACTATGAATGAACTAAGATAAAATAGTTGTTTCATAAATTAGAAAGTTATTTTCATTATATATAATTCATATAATTGATTAACAAGGATGTATGGGTACCCAATATTATTATTCTAATGCAAATAATGAATCATGGATTAGTCAATTATGGGAAACCAAATGTCAGGACCCACCTTCACCAAGATGAGGGAAGGGACATCAGATTGCCAGACCCTTCCTTCTTCAAGTTGAAGGAGTGATAATGACCACTGAGACCCACCATCAATAGGTCTTGGAGTGACGACTAGCACCAACGGTATAAAATCACACAGTAAATGGAAGGAATTACCCTTTTTCTTTTAATAGGATCAAGAGATAAGATAGTAAATCCCACAACACCAAAACTGAAAGTACAAGTATGAATAAAAGTAATCCATTCCCATATGCATGTCCAAAGGTAAAAGATACAATCCAAAAACCTCCAAAGGTAAAAATATACCACGAAAAGGAAATCAACAACAGCAACTGCCCCAATGGTCTAAGCTAGTATAGTCCTACATGATCCATGAAAGTCCCCCTCGAAACCTGAATCTAGTTTTATATATGTAGGGTGAGCATACAAGTATACTCAGTTGGAAAAAAAAGACTCTCGTGCACAAGTGAGGAGATATTCTAATGTCCCATGGAAAAAGAGATAACCAAAAACCCAACAAGGAAAATATATCCACCCAAACCTCACCAAGGCACGATCCCAAAATAACGCAAGTAATGTAATGTATAGTAATAGGACATTGATATTTGGGTACCCGGCGCCACTATCCCACTGGCTATTGAAGACATCCTATGCATAGAACCAATCACGCAATTTTTACCGTAGTCCCACTGCCACACCCCGCCTGCACACACCTGGGCCACATCCTCGCACAGTCCCACTTCCAATCCCCTCCCACAACACCTAGGAAAAAACTGCACATCCCGCCCGTAGACACTTGGGCCACAACCGCCGCGCGTAACCACACCCTCACACACCTGGGTCAGAACAACTACTACCACTCCCAAAGACACTTGGTTCATAAAACTACTTTCATGACCAAAGACACATGTGCCTTATCCCGACGACACTTAGGAAACAACCTTCCCGCAAACACCTAGTCCAGCCACCACAACAACCCTGCCTGAAGATTCATGGGCTAATAATGGACTTCATGCCATCACAGCCTACCCAAAGAGTCTTGGGCTATTTGGGAAAGGAAGTAGAAAAGGAGATAATAACCAGCCACTCATAAGAGTGTTGGGAAAAATACCCTCCCCCATGAGATATGAATGTTCGGCACTTAAGTGCTCAACTTGGGTGGGGCGCGAATAAGAAACAAAAAAACTACAAGTATATACATAAGAAAACAATAACTCAACCCAACCTAGGGTTCTGAAACTAGCCTAAGCACAAACACCACATTACTATTCATTCTTGAAAGGTATACCACCCACGGAAAGGTCACAATCCATCCCAGAACCAATTTCCCATTTAACCCTTTCTTGTTTTCATAATCAAGTGATCCCATTTAGATGAAAAATACACTACTGGGCAACTAATAGGCACAACTACTAGCCAGAGAAGGGTAACAACCAAACAGTAATTTAAGCATTCGCACTCGGTTCTCTTGTAAAGTCACAACAACTATGGAACATGTTAGATACCTCGAACTACTGTAACCAAGGAAATCCACTTGGATGTGATAAGTGAGATACCTTGAAATACTGAAAACAAAACGAACCCCGAGACACATCCCCATGTTCCCAAAATCTAGGAGCCAATGGTTTCTCAACAACAGAGGATCCCACCCGAATTCGTGCCATAGCAGAGCAACCACACAACCTCAGATTCACCACCCGCGAAATTATAACAATAGGGGATCCCATCCCCACCCATATCACCCCAGGAATATAAGCCCCCATCCAAGAAAACCATAAAGACACCTGCAATCGTCCCATGAATGAATACATCCAAACCACTACCACCAACCCAAGCCAGGAGCATGCATGTATTTTCATATTTAAAATATTTAACACACTCCATGGTTTCAATTCCACTGGGATTTTACCCGGGTTATCATAGAAAAGGGTTGATCCAGGTACTTTCAACTTATTTTACCGAGTATACGTAATTAACCAATTCCATGTTACGATTATTTAAACATCCAAGAGCACTAAGGTTCATTAGTGCACAGATAAGGACCCCCAACGACCATGATTTTCAGTAAGCATAGGCCTGTATAATTCAGAACACATATCAACATAAAAGACTACAACAGAACATTGATCACACCCCCCCCCCCCCTTTCCTTCTTTAAAGGTACATTCATTATCTTTATTATGTTTGGTCTCATCAATTTCAAAAGAGACAAAAGCATACCCACCCCGCATGATACAAATAAACGAGAGACGAAGGAGAAAATCACTACCTGGTTGATCAAGGATCGACATTTTTCTCCACGTGCTAAGAATAGGGGATGTACGATTTACAGGGGAGGGACGTCGAGATCTCCAAGGATGGGCAGACGAATCAAGGGCAGGCACACCATGAGTCTCAGGAAGGGTGGAGGGGGACTCCAGGCTCACTAGGGAGAAGGAGAGGAGTCGGCCAAAAAGAAGAAGAGAAATAATAACCTCCTCTTCGATATATAGATAAAATCCCACTGTTATGGGATATGGGGATTTTGAACACCTTGAAAGTCTGATCGTGGTTTTCCACGCGGTTTGGAAGTTATGTATGATGGAATTAAGTTTTTATTTAATATCCCCCATCAGGGAGGTTTCTCAGGATTTTTAGGAATTAATTATGGTCTTTAAATGGCCTTGAATGGGTAAAAGAATTAATTTTACGTCAAAAAATACGATGCGGGAGCGGGAATGGAAAAGGAAGAAGAGGAAATGTTACCACCGTCACGGCATCACCCTCACTGTGCCACCGTCACGGTGCCACTATTTTGGTGGAGCCTTACTTATGGCAATGTAATGGGCCAGGATGGTCTGGGCCATTACATTAGATACCTCTCAAACTATTCTCTCCCTCGAGAATCAAAACAAACTAGAAGATAAGAGAGGGTCCGAACAACCACCTCAAAATATACCTCTTAGGAGTAAACCTCATAGTTATCTAGAAACAACTCCCTATCAAGAACCAAGAAACATAGTAGGGTCAAACTACCCAGTCATATGGGTTGGGGAGTCTCCTCCCCCATTTCAAGGTACTATCCGCTTTGGGTTGTACTGACTCGCCCGCACTGGTTTAATCGCATCCATCGTAATGCATCTTAATTAGGGATCGGGTCCTCCCCTCACCAGACCCAGGACTTTTCACACACATTCAGAGAACAAGGAAAACCACTCATTCCAAAGTCAACAAGGTGAAGTATTCCATCACAAACAAGTGGAAATTGAACAGCACAAAACTCAAAACAACTCTGGGTACTGGGTGCGCATCTGTGCTTCCCGTTCCCAGTTACTCTCCTAAATCCCACCATGCTTCCACAACACTCGAACTAAAGGAATGGTTTTCCCATGAAGCACCTTCTATTCACGATCCTCGATAATCACTAGTCTTTCCATAAAGGTCATGTCGTCTTCAATATCTTGCCCTCCCCAGTTGAGGATGTCTGAATCTTCATTTAGATACCGATGGAGCTAGGACACATGGAAAACATCATGTGTCCTCAGTAGCAGCGGTGGTAGCGCTAGCTAATAAGCTACTTCACCGACCCATCACAACACTTATAAGGGTCCGATGAATCTGGGAGAAATCTTAATCCCTCTACCGAACCTCTATTGTCCACGAAGAGGTGAGACCTTAAAGAACAGGTGGTCTCCAACCTCAAACTCCATGGGCCTCCTCCTACTATCTGCATACGACTTCTGTCGGTCCTGGGCCGCCTTCATCCTTTCCCGTATTAGCTGAACCTTCTTTTTCATACTCTGAACCACCTCTGAGCCAAGAACGCTTGTTTCCCCAACCTTATTCTAGCACACCTGTGAGCGACACGACCTTCCGTGTAGGGATTCAAATGAAACCATGCTAATGGTATAGTGATAACTATTATTGTAGGCAAACTCTACCAGAGGCAAGTGTCACACCCATGATACTCCTGAGTCCAGAACACATTCCCGCTACATATCCTCCAAGGTCTGGATGGTGTGCTCTGTCTTTACATCTGTCTAGGGATGGAAAGAAGTGATAAGACGTAGTTGGGTGCCGAAAGCATGCTGAAATCCTCTCAAGACTCGTGAGGTAAACTGCGCATCCCTATCCGAGACTATGGATCTCAGAACTCCATGAAACTGCACCACCTCATCCGCATACCTTCCTGCTAAGGAATCCACTGCACCCAACTCCTTAATTGCCAAAAAGTGAGCCAACTTCGTCAACCGGTCCACCACTACCCAGATAGCATCGAAACCTCCTTGAGAATTAGGTAGTCCCGTGAGGAAATCCATCAAGATTCCATCCCACTTCCACTCGGGAACATATAGAGGCTGCAACAAACCGCATGGAACATAATTTTAAGCCTTCACCTGCTAACACACCATGAATTTGGCCACGAACTCTCCCACAGCGCGCTTCACCCAAGGCCACCTGAACTGACCTCTCAAGCCCCGGTACATCTTCGAAACTCCCAGGTGCACTGCTAGGGGTGAGTTGTGGAACAAACTAATAAATCTCTCACGCATAACCTCTGGAACAGACAGTTTTCCTCAGAAAAGCACCAGATTCTGACTATCCTCCGTCCACCCTTCCGAAGCATCCCCATGGTTAACCTGGTCACGCATCACCTCACTTTCTGAGTCACCCCATTGGGACTCCTCTACCTTCTGCAACAGAGAATATTGCACTATCATTTCATACAGGGAACTTCTACCACCTTCCATCCTTGCATCTAGGTGCAGGGTAGCCAACTCTTCCATTGAATTCCATGCATATGCTGACTCCCAGACCGCATCCTTTTCTGATTTTCGGCTCAAGGCATCGGCCACCACTTTCCGCTTTCCTGAGCTGTAGGAAACCTCGAAGTCGTAGTCCTAAAGGAAATCCATCCACCACTACTGCCATGAGTTCAGGTCCTAGAGGGAGAAGATATGCATCAAGCTCTTGTGGTCTGTAAAGACTACAAGGTGCTCCCTGATGAGGTAATGCCACCAAAAATTTAGTGTGAACACGACCACTACAAGCTCTATTTCATGGGTGCCATAGTTAGAATCATGGGGACATAACATCCTATACCCATAGGAGATCACCCCTTGCCGCTGCATCAGCACACATCTGAGGCCTTCCATGAAGCATCACAGAACACCTCATATGCTGCCCCTTCTTCTAGAAACCTCAACACTGGGGAACTTACCAACATATCCTTTAGATAACTGATGGCCGCCTCGCACTACCCATTCTACAAGAAGTCATATTCCTTCTTGTTCAAGTTTATCAAAGGTGCCTCAACTCATGGGAAGTTGGGAAAAACCTTCGGTAGTAACCTGCCCGCCCGAGGAAACTACAAACCTCTTCCACATTCTTGGGTGCTGCACAAGAAACAACTGCCTCGACCTTCAATGGGTCCACTGCTATCATCTGCTCAGAAACCACGTGGCCAGGGAAATAAACTTCTCGCGTCCAGAACATGAACCTCGATAGTTTCCCATAGAGCTGGTGTCGTCGGAGGACCTCTAAAGTTGTCCTCAAGTTCTTGGTGTGATCCCTCATTGATCTTGAGTATATCAGAATGTCGTCAATAAACATTACCACAAACCGGTCCTGATATTTCAGAAAGACGGAGTTCATGAGCCCCATGAACACAGCTGGTGCGTTTGTAACACCGAACAGCATGACTACAAACTCGTAGTGCCCATATCTGCACCTGAAGGCAGTGTTCAAGATGTAGCCCTCCTTCACCCTAACTTGGTGATATCCAGAATGAAGATCGATCATTGAGAACCAACCCTCTCCCCTCATCTAGTCGAAGAGATCGTCTATCATCGAGAGATGGTAGAGATTCTTCACCGTCACCTGAATCGGTCTCCTGTAGTCTATGAACAGCCTTAGACCACCATCATCCTTCATCACAAAATACACAAGAGCACCCCACAGGGACGTACATGGTCGATCAAAACCCTTCATCCTTAGATTGTCAATCTGGATCCTTAAATCCCAAATCTCAGAAGGTTCCATCCGATAGGGAGCCATCAAAATCGGATGGGCACAAGGTTGCAAGTCTATCCTGAACTCAACATCACATCGTGGGGGTAGAGTCGCCACCTCCTCAGGA
Source organism: Viscum album (assembly GCA_963277665.1). Lineage (NCBI taxonomy): Eukaryota > Viridiplantae > Streptophyta > Magnoliopsida > Santalales > Viscaceae > Viscum > Viscum album. The sequence goes on along the minus strand of OY728127.1, from coordinate 1,507,926,043 downwards.
AAAATGTAAATAAACTCAATGATGATTCCTGGTACTTCCACCATTTCTGCATCTACATACTCCACTGATAGTTTGGCCAACAAAGATTAGAGGGGCTCCTCTCGCCCACTACTTCTCTGAGAACCCAGCTCACCGACGAAAGATAAACGTTGAATGTCCAAATCTAGAAACACAACCCTTCCATAGAAGCAGTCAATGACGACACACACAAAGAACAACCATTCAATGCCTTGGATGACATCGTAGGGCTATATATGCAACAATAGAAGATCCCTGATATACTGAAGCAACCCTATCATCAGCCTACACCCTCAAAAACTTAAGATAAGTTGGTCTGACCTCCAACTGGGGTGCTCAGCACCAGAGGAACTGAAAGTCTCTCGATGTCTAAACACAAAGCACGGGCCAGACTGGGTGTAACAAAGGAGTGTGAAGATCCTGTATTGAACAAGGCATAAGAATGGGTACTAAACTAGTTGATTGTACCTCGAACGACCTCTAGCCCTGCTGGAACTACAGCCTCTGCGGCGTGAAACTGCCCATGCCCATCTCCTCTACCTCTTAGCTGTTGGCCACCTCCCCGACCACACCATGGTCGAGATCCCTAAGGAGTTCCCTGAGGTCGGCCTCCTCCTGCAACGTCTGCCCTCATAGGGGCGGGAGCCTGTTTCCCCTGCTGTTGTTGTTGAAAGGGCCTAGCTGGAAACTACTTTGGCTGAGGTGGGCGCTGAACCTGACCACCCACGTTTTACTGCACTCTTTCCGGGAACTAATTCCGAAGATTCCCATGGATCCCACAGACGAATCACCTTGGTCCTAGGCCTGATAGAAAAGGGAGAGGACCAGGGGATCATAACTGGAACTGCTAAGGCCTGCTTCCTTCTAGTCGAAACCTAGAAGGCCCAAATGCCGGAGGCTTGATACTGACGGCCTTTCCCTTCGACGAGCCCAACTGGATCCCCTCTCGTGACACACCTCCCAGCGTGTGCATCCTCTCCACCACTTCATCCTTCTTCTGCACCTCTATGTATGTCGGTAGGTAGAAGGGAGTAACAACATACTGAAGAGAAGGTCGGAGTGCCTCCTCTAAATGTCTTGCCCAGGAGTCCTCATCCGGAAAGTGGTCTAGAGAAAATCGAAGGAAATCCTTAAACTTGATCCCCAACTCTCTCATTGACATACTCCCCTGCTGGAGGGAGTGTATCTGCTGCCTCTTGTCAGCCTTCATCGTGGAAGAGAGGAATTCCTCCCGGAAATCCTTCTCGACATCAGCCCACACAACCTTAGTCTCCCTCCTCTCTCCAAGATAAAGCATCCACCACGGACGCGCTGCTTCACGCATCTAGCTGACGACTTGAGGAACCAAGTACTCCGTTGGAGCCTGAATCAAGCCGAAATCTATCACTAGTTTCTTGAGCCAGCTCTCCATCTCTATATCCAAGGTGCTGCCCTCGTACTTTCCGAGGGTCTGTCGCTGAAAGGCTCGAAGCATCTTCTACCACTAATCATCCTCCTCCTCCCGGTCGGTCCTCTACCGATCATCCAAGTCAACCTCTTGGGCCTCGATCGTCCATACTACTCGTGGTCGCCTCCCAGGTGCCATAGCTTCAAGATAAATAAGGAATGCCTATGGCCGGGTAGTGTAGAAAATTGTTCTTAATTTTTCTTAGACTTCTTTATTTATTTTGAATCCCCAAGACACCCATGAAACATGAGAATACAAGTCATTATGATTCTTGTACCTTTCCTAGAGTCTCTACCCTGCAATTATCATGGCCTCACTTAGTCGTTTGGAAGGTCCAGAGTCCTTGAATCGGATCATGGGGGCCATAAAATACAGTTTCATAGTCGGTCGTCCCTAGCCTAATTCACGCACCAAGGTCACCCAACACTATTTCCCTACCATCCCATGAAATCTGCATTGTGCCTAACACTAGACTCCATCCTTTCTCTCAAAACCCACGCTCTGAAACCATTCTGTCATGACCTGCCTTCACCAAGATGAGGTAAGGGACATCATATTGACAGAACCATCCTTCTTCATGTTAAAGGAGAGATAATGACCCCAGAGTCCCGCCTTCAATAGGTCCCGGAGTGGCTACTAGAACCAAGGGTATTAAATCAGACAATAAATGGAAGGCATTACCCTTTTTATTTTAATAAGATCGAGAGATAAGATAGTAAATCCCACAACACCAAAACTGAAACTACAAGTACAACTGAATGTAAACCATTCCCATAAGCATGTTCAAAGAAAAAATATAGAAGCCACAAAACTCTAAAGGTAAAAAGATACCAAGAAAAATAAATCAACAATAGCAACTGCCCCAAAGGTCCAAGCTAGTATGGTCCTGCACGATCCCAGAAGTCCCCCTGGAAACCTAAAAGAGGTTTTATATACATAGAGTGAAAATAAAAATATACTCAGTAGGGAAAACCAAAGAATCGCATGCACAAGTGAGGAGAAATTCTAATGTCCCATTGAAAAATATATAACCAAACACCCAACAAGGAAAAGTTATCCACCCAAACCTCACCAAAGCACACTCCCCAAATAACGCAAGTCAAGTAACATATAGTAATAGAACCTCGATATTTGGGTACCCCATGCCACTTTCCCACTGGTTATTTAAGACATCCAACACATGTTTCTATCATGACCCGCCTTCACCAAGATGAGGTAAGGGACAGAAGATTGCCAGACCCTTCTGTCTCCATGTTTAAGGATAGATAATGACCCTTGAGACCCGCCTTCAATAGGTCCCGGAGTGGCGACTAGAACCAAGGGTAAAAAATCACACACTAAATGGATGGAATTAACCTTTTTCATTTAATAGGATCAGGGGAAAATATATTAAATCCCACAACACCAAAACTAAAAGTGCAAGTACAGATGAAATTAAACAATTCCCATATTCATGTTCAAAGGTAAAAGAAACAATCCATACAACTCCAAAGGTAAAAAAATACCACAAAAAAGAAGTCAACAACAGAAACTCCACAAAAGGTCTAAGCTAGTACGGTCCCGCATGATCCCTGAAGTCCCCCTGGAAACATGAAAGCAGTTTTATATACGCAAGGTGAGCATACATGTATACTAAGAAGGGAAAACCAAAGAATCTCATGCACAAGTGGGGAGACATTCTAATGTATCGTGGAAAAAGAGATAACCAAACACCAAACAAGGAAAAGCTATCCACCCAAACCTCACCAAGGCACGCTCCCCAAATAACGCAAGTCAAGTAACATATAGTAATAGCACATCAATATTTGGGTACCCCATGCAACTTTCCCACTGGTTATTGAAGACATCCAACACATCGAACAAATCCCGCCATTCATACCGCAGTCCCACTGCCACACCCCTCCCGAACACACCTGGGCCACATCCTCACGCAGTCCCATTTCCAAACACCCCCCGCGGACAAATGGGCCACAACCGCACATCGCGACACTAGATGTCTAGGCCACAAACGACGTGCATCACCACACCCACAAAAACCTGGGTCAGAACAACTACGACCATGCCCGAAGACACCTGGTCTAGAGAACTACTATCATACTCGAAGACACCTAGGCCTCATCCCGAAGACACTTGGGAAAAAACCTGCCCGCAAACAACTGGGACCACCACCACAACTACCATGCCCAATGATTCTTGGGATAATAATGGACATCAGGCCATCAAAGCCTGCTCAAATAGTCTTCGGCTATTCGGGAAAGGGAGTATAAAATGAGCTAATAAACAACCACTCATAGAAGTGTTGGGAAAAACACCCTCCCCCATGAGATAGGAGTGTTCGACACTTAAGTGATCAACATGGGTGGGGCACTAATAAGAAACATAAAAACTACAAGTATATACATAAGTAAATAAGAACTCAACCCAACCTAGGGTTCCAAACCCAGCCTAAGCACAAACACCACATTATTATTCATTCATGAAAGGTATACCACCCACAACCATGTCACAATCCATCCCAGAACCAATTTCCCCATTTAACCCACTATTGTTTTCATGTTCAAGTGATCCCATTTAGATGAAAACTACACTACTAGGCAACTAACATTCACAACTACCAGCCAGAGAAGAGAAACAACCAAATGAATATTTAAGCATTCGCACCCAGTTCTCTGGTAATGTCACAACAACTAGGGATCAAGTGAGATCACTTGAAATACTGGAACCAAGGTAAGCCCCGTAGAAGTGATAAGTGATATCCCTCGAAGTACTAGAAACAAAAAAACCCTGAGACATAGCCCCATGTCCCCAAAATCCAGGAGCCAGCGGTTTCTCCACAACAGAGGATCCCACTCAAATTCGTGTCACATCAGAGCAACCACACAGCCTCAGATTCACAACCAGCAAATGTATAACAACAGGGGATCACATCCCCACCCATATCACCCCAGCAATCTAAGACCTTATCCCAGAAAACCATAAAGACACCTTCAATCGGCCCGTGAATGAAAACAACCAAACCACTACCACCAACCCACGGTAGGCCCATGCATTTATTTTCAGATTTAAAAGATTTAACACACTCCATGGTTTCAATTCCACCGGGCTTTAACCGGGTTTATCACAGAAAATTGTTGATTCTGGTGGTTTCTATTTATTTATCCAAGTATACATAATTAACCAATTCCATGTAACGTTTATTTAAACATCCAGGAGCACCGAGGTTCATTATTGCACAGAGAAGGACCAAAAATGTCCATGATTTTCAGTGAGCAATGGCCCGTATAATTCACAACACATATCAACATAAAAGAGTACAGTAGAACATCGATCACACAACCCTTTCATTCTTTAAAGGTCTGTTCATTATCTTTATAAAGTTCGGTTTCATCAATTTCCACAGAGACAAAAGAATACACATATAGCATGATACACATAAAGGAGATAAGAAGGAGAAAATACCTACCGGATTGATCGAGGATCGACGTTTTTCTCCACGCTGCAAGAAAAAGGGATGCACGATTTGTAGGGGAGGGACTTCGGGAACTCCAAGGATTAGTAGACGACTCGAGCGCAGGCGCCCCACGAGTCTCGGGAAGGGTGCGGGGGCTCCAAGAGCACCAGGGAGAAGGAGAGGAGTCGGCCAAAAGGAAGAAGAGAAACAAGAACTTCCTCTGCGATATATAGATAAAATCACGTTGTTACGGGATATGATGATTTTTAAGTCCTTGAATGTCGGATCGTGGTTTGCCATGCGGTTTGGAAGGTACGCCTTATGGCATTAAGTTGTTATTTATTATGCCCCATAGGAAAGGTTTCTCGAGATTTGTAGGACTTAATTATGGGATTTAAATGTCCTTGAAAGGTTAAAAGATTTAATTTTACGTCAAAAAAAAGAATTTCTATGAGCGGGACTGGAAAAGGACGAAGAGGACAAGGTGCCACCGTCACGGTGTCACCCTCATGGTGCCACCGTCACGATGTCACCCTCACGATGCCAGTATTTTGGTGGAGCCTCACTTTTGTCAATGTAATGGGCCAAGAGGGTCTGGGCCATTACACAAAAGGATTAGTATCAACAATGAACGTGACAGAAAATTTGTTTATGAGACAACATAAATTTTATGATATAAAGAGTAAAGGATGTTTTTATTATCCAAAAATAGTTTTCATGATATATTATTACCATAATTCACCATAAAAAACTCTTGGACTCATCAAAGAAGATATGTAAAGCGTTCAATGATAGTTTGGAAGGTGGTGTCTTTCAAGGAAAGAATGTTCTATTTCCTATTTTTCAATAATAATGGACAATGCACTATGGGGAATGTATCAAAAGAATAATATTATATTTTCTGTGTTGAAAATTAGGATAGAAAGAAACTAATTTTAGTGTACAATTGATAATTTTGGTCAACATAATGGATAAGAATAATGGTATCCCTATGATATCATATAATGATTAATATATCAAATATGTAACTTATGGTCATTAGTCAAATATATGTCCATAAGGGAAAGAACGTGAATAAGAAAATTATTGTGGTATAAGTTATTTTTATATTATTGATAATGAAGATACTATATATTACATATTAAAGGATAAATGTTTTTTGATTTTTTTTTGAAATGGTATGTTAATTGTGTAGGATGATAGGTGAGTTATTGATTTTTTTATTTGGGATCCAAGAAACTATATTTTAATTAGTTTTGTTTTCATTTTTAAAATCATAAAACATCACGGAATTATTATATAATATTTTTTCATTATGGTGCACCATGAATATATAATTATATTTTATACATGTGATTTCATGAATACATGATATTTTTATTAATGTAATATAAAATAAAATAAATTATCCATAACGGGAAAATGTTATTTAGTTTTGATAAATAGAAAATTGTTATGAATAATGTAAAATGGATAGTACTGATATCCTTGGATATAATTAATGAACTAAGGAGAATGTAGTTTATGATATCATGGATTTATTTTACAATTTTTTTATTTATGGAATATATTTCTTATCATTGAATTTATTTAATGAATTAGGATGCTTGCTATTTTCCTTTGATGTTTCTAGATAATTCTGGTGATTATCATGCTTCATTAGGGTATATGATCATGGTATTCACATATTTGGCACGTGACCATTAAGGTTTAGTTAATTATATTTTTTATACTAATTTTATCATTATATTGGGAATTTTTATCATTAATATTAATTTTTTAGGTTTGTAAGGGTTATATGGTTAAAAATTTATGGAATTGATTAAGTTAAATATTGGATAAGTATTTAGGGATTATTTTGTTAATTCATCATATGAATTTTTATATATATTCTATAAACTTTTATAATAATTTTTTTATGATTATAACTATATATAAATGTAATAACATATATTTATTTCCTTGGTCTTATTATAAATTAGTTCTTTAGGAATGAAAAATTCATCTATTATAGTTGGAGATGGTGTAGGAATTGTTCATGGAATAACCAAATGATGAGATTGTGATTATGAAATAGAGTGAAATAAATTATGTCTGTCTTTCTAGGAAAAATAATCAGCATTCAGAAAAGACTATTGAAATAAAATGATATAAGTTTACCTTTATTTCAGATGAACATAATCTTTATTCATCTGTAATATATTTATGTAATTATTGTCCTAAACATTATCCATATCATGTTATTTATCACTCTCTATCAATATTTTCAGGTTATTTTTCTCATCAATGTCTATGATTTCACATCCCACCAATTTTTGACTATAATGAAATCAATTTTTGGTTTTTCATAATTAGAATATATGATATGGAGGTGACTAGTACTGATAGTTTTATTTTGGTAGATTCAATGCCTTGGAAAATTGCTAGCAATAAGTTTAACATTTTTCATTCTTCCATAGAGACTCCCCATGGATACTGGTACAATTACTAGGTGTATACCTTCTTTCCTTCAAAGGACAACCATTTTCATTCAAAATCAATGACACTTATGAATTCACATTGCTGGAGTGGATGGAAGGTTGCGACCATCACACTATATTAGGGGGAATTGTTTCCTTCACTGACTATATATTACATATTTATGATATATTCATTAAATCCTTCCCAAGCTCTGATACAGGGATTTTTACCCTTATGTAAATAGAATGTTAAATATAATGTAATTATTGGAGAAATTGTGTGCATGTCATGATGTCTCCATCTCTATATTATTTGTTTATGATGCATTTATTAGTGAACATATAAGGTAACTCAATATTTAATTACTAAAAAAGTGTATGATTGGTTTCATGGATATGGGATAGAACCTCGATGGGGAACCCTATGTATCCTATGAATATAGGAATCAAAATTAATGTAGTTATTTTTATGTATATTGAGTTAGTTTTACTTGACCCATAAATAAAGATTAATGTCATGCAGTGAGGACACATATATCATGTTTAGACCTGAGTGGGGAATCTTACATATCCCATTTCAGATAGGAATCTATGTCCAAAAAGTTATTTTTATACAAATATCCATTGTGAGGGATAGAACCACTAAGGCCACAGACTAGACATATGAGTATTATACTTCCCTATATTACGTTGCAGGGAGTAATGACATCTTTTTGGAGATGAAATTTAATCATCAATGAATTACAATAGTCACCCATCCAAGGAGAATTTTAATCACATTATTGGTACAAGCATAACTAGTCTGTATGACTATGTGAGTCATGCTCGATGTGAGAAGAAAGAGGTAGCGGAATGTTGAACCCATTTCATGTGAAAATATCTATAAAGGTTTTTTATATTTATGTTACCCATTCTGAGGTATGATTACATGTATCATAGAGAATGTTGTATGGATATCGGGGCATATGATGGTGTACTAAAAACACTATTTCATAACAATAATTACACTCAACATTGATCGATTTATCCTCCAACCCGCTAGTGGGTTCGAGATACTTGAGAGAAATATTGATACATATACGTAAATTGATGATCATTTTTTTCAATCTTCTCAACTTCTAGTTTATGATGAATGATTGAATATTAAATGGAGATTGGGGGAACTGCACTAATTTCTATTCCCAATGGATTTTGTGCCACTGATAGGCATCCATCACATCCTGGTTATAGAAGGAATTAGAGATCTCCATAATCAATTACATTCATAGTCTACTAATGGATGAGGTGGAATGATTATACCATTGGAATTATTGAGTCCTAATGGTTGAAATATCATAGACATGAGGGACTTAAAACTATGTTGATTCCCATTGGAACTCTATCCTTACGAAGGCATGTTGTGTATACTGTATGGATAAAAATAAGATTTATCTCAATTTTGATACCACTTAACCCACAAAATATATAATTTGGGTGACCATGCTTAATGACATCCTTGTGATCCATGATGTTTTATAAATTTTATTATCTTATATATGGATATATTCCCAATTGATTACAGTGTACACACTAAGGATTCCATTTATATTAGTAAATCACTCTCTTCATATAGGTAAGGAGGGATGATGACCATGATTCATCTGTCTGAGAGAATGACTCCAAAGGTAACACACGAATGTGTTACCCTATCCCCTTATGAATACATAACATATAAGGTGGAATGATGTTGAATGTTCCAAATGGGGTCTACATGGAATAGGTCTGAGTGAATCTTTTAAATGATGTTGATAAGTCATGGGGGATATTTTGGAAATGTCTTGGAAATGAGTTTTTCAGGTACTTATTGTGTTTATAATATGTCTGGGATATCAGTTAAACCTGGTATAAACATTCAATAATGTCTTATTTAAATGTCAAAGATTCTTAATATGGTCTTTTTTGACATTTCTATGATGTTTCATATGATCAAATAGTACATGCTCATTGTATTTTATAAGATCAAATAAATTATTGTTGATAAATTCTCTTAAATGAGGAGGAAATGTCCAATTTTCATTACATTATCAATATTAATATCTATGAGGTCTTCCTCATGAAAATAATGACATGTCTAGAATAATTTTCGTAATCCACTAGATTTTCTTGGATGTTATTGATTAATCAATGGGGACATGTTTGGGGACTGCGTGTGATTGATATAGTCATGACTATAGATTTGTTCATCATCAACGTGGATTCTCTTTGGACCGTCACATGAATATGATGACATGTCAGTATGAAAACACGTGATCTTTTCGACATGTCAATAAATTTTAATGAGAACAACCTGACTTGTCTAGAGCCTCTATTATGAAAATGATGAAATTGCAAGGGTCTTCAACATGAAAATGGTGGCATGTAAATAAGATGGTGCGAGATAAATCTTAATTGACCAGGAGAACTCTCCACAATCAACATGGGTTGTCCCTAGACTGTCTAATTACTGACTAGGTTTTTCCAAGACCTTAAAAAACATCGAAATACATGTTAAGAATAATTATATTGATTGATATTGAATTAATCACGTAGAAGGGTCACCATATCATGTTCTTTATCTGGTTCATTCCCAAATGATAGATACTCATATGAAATGGGGTCATTCATGAGGTCAACATAGAAATTATCTCTATAAAATGGGAGTTCATGGATTGTGGGTTCATTCCCATGCCACACCTCCTATGTTCTTCAATGAAATTAGGTTTTTTTCCCATGATTAATAATATGTATCAAGATCATATAAAAATTATGGTGAACCATGCATGATGGTTCCACAATAAGGTACCTTATTCATGAGATGGATTCTAGTACCTTGTATGGGTCAATTTGATGATGTCAAACACATGGGAAAGGTTGAACTCTATAGAAATATGGTGTGTGACATATGGTGTACATGACCAATTTATTTTAAATGAATGTATATTCAATCCAATATGATTGGGTATTCATGAGACTGTCTCATTTAGAAGAGTTTTCACCTAGAGATCCATTTGTTATGTAATTCATATGCCTTCAAATATGACTTTTTATGGGTTCTCATGCCACGAAAAGGAACCGAAGGGGGTGATCCATGCGATGATATCCATTAACATGGATTCTGGATGGCATCCCAAGATATTGGGATCAGGGTATTCATGATATTGAATTTTTTCATGTTCACTAGAATATACATACATGAACTGGAATGGGTTATTCCTTCATTCGATTGTATGTATTATCATTTAACATGAAGTTTACTCACTAATTAGATCACATTATATAGGTGATATCCCAACTCAAGGTCTTAAGAAGGATTTTAGGCAGTTCACTATGGTGATGTATATGTGGAGGAGGGTCCTAATTGGTGTGTTTGAAAAAACCAATGGGGGTACAAAACAAATATTCTAAATACCATGAATGAACCAGGATTTACATGATGCATAGTTCTTCCTTAAATCACCTTATCTTCACTAGATTATATAACATGTTCCTGTGATCAACGATGGTGGTTCACCATGGTCAGTAACCAATGTACCCATTTCATCATCTATCATTCCCTATGGCTCCCTATAATCTATCTAACATGAATATTTTTTGATGTGGTGTAGGGTATTTTTTGGCTAAATATGTTGAGGTTGATACCTCTTTTAATAGAGGTAATGAGTCAAGAATAAGCCAATGTGGTGGAGACATAAATGGATCTACATCACAAGACCTCAAGTTAGTTTCATGACATCACAATTTCCTTAAGGTAAATATCTACCTTGGTCGCATGATCAGTTTCTCATTTCAAAATATTTCATGATCAGCGAACAAACTCTATAAATAATAAATTTTTATAGTCAATAAATCTTGTATAATATGGGTGGATCACGCGATCATAAACATTGTGTGATGAATTGGTGGACAACCAGTATGACATTTCATGATCTAGAGTTTCCCATGATATGAGCATTGGAAAAATCGGAAAGGTCCTCACATGAACATTCATTGGCCCTTAACTTTTCGATATTCAAGTGGGTTTCATCTATTATTTGCCCTGAATGATTTAGATAAATTCAAATTAATTCATCCAAGAAAAAGAAAAATATTTATTATTTTCATGTTCATAAACACCATTACATGATTTTTGTGTCGTATTAGCATGATTTCATGATCAAAAGACCATCACGTGAGGGAGTCATCAGCTATTGTAAGCTCTATTAACTTGACCATAGTTCTTGTGATTGGATTATTTTGATGTATTCATTTTTAATGACCATGAAATTTCAAGGAAATTTTTTTTCATAAATTCATTGGAATTTTACTTGTCCGCAGTTACTGACAGCGTCTGATTCCGAGGCCCGGTGCGCCTGGAATCAATTTCTGAAGTTTTGTTCGGGTACGTTCAGTAAACGTACATGCGGGTTTTTCTATCTTTTGAACCGGTGTACAGAATTGAAATCTGAGGGCACTGATGAACTCACAACTCCAGTATTCGCTTAAGGGGGCCTTAAGTGCAGTTGCATTTTTTCATATGAGGTAGTTAATTTTTGGGGATTCATTAGGAATTAAATAAAATTGTTTTGTTACAATTTTATTTTAAGTGGAAGTTATTTCCTCCAAAAGGAAGTTGATTGTGGGGCCCACACACGACCTAACTCCCATGGGAGATTATAACTATGGGTGGTGGGTCCTACATGAGCCCCTATCTTATCACCTCCCCACAACATTCTTGAAACCCCCCCCCCCCATTAAACTCCCCTTATATTTATTATAACAACTCCCCATTAACTCTTCCCTTCTTTAATTTTTTGACAAATCTCTATAAACCTATGGTATTCCACTTAAATGTGGAGCCTCTCCATCTCTCATCCATTAATGTTGCCAACTCAAAGGCCTTAATTAATTCAATTTTCATTTTGAATTAATTTGAGTGCATGGAAATGTTATATTATGGGAGAATAAAATAATAGCTTAGGCTATTATTTTAGTTTGGAAGACGTACTGTTGAGAGAGTTTTTGGGAGAGCTCTTGGAAAATATAAGAAGAGAGTTCTTATTTCGACGAAGAACTACCGAAGAACGACGATCATCGACTTTGATCTTCGGCCAAGAAAAAAAGAAGGAGCCACTCATAAGGAACGTCGACGATGCACCATCCTCATCTCCTTCTTCCACGACGTCAACGTGTTGATGCCGCCGCCCCGCGACTCTATCTACGAACGAAACTTATTGAAAGGTAGGGGGTTTTATTTAATTTTAAATTGAATAATATTGTACTTCGTTCATCGTTGAAAACATGTACTGTCTTTGGACCTTTTATACTGCCTAACGTGGAAGTCACGAGCCGAACCAACACTGCATGACGACCATCCATTTATCCATGTTTTATTACGATGGTGGAAGTGACGGAAAACGTGGCGGAGACCGGAGTTGGTGACGACTGAAGACGGAGGCGAAAACCATGCGTCGACCCAAAGAGAAGCACGACACTGGGTTCCCGCACGGAATGAAGAACCGTAGCCCGAAACCATGGGCCGCTCAGCCGATGAAGAACAGAACGACTAAAGTCGGCCATACCAAATAAACTGCGGCACGACAAGGGTGTCGCCCTACGGAGAACTACGGCCCGCACTCAGCGGGCCGCTTGGTGGCGAACTAGTTGTCTCATCAACCTGTTGAGATGAAGGAGTTTTGGCACCAAGAGGGAGCCATGCATGGGAATCTGAGGCCCGCCCTTGCGGGCCCCTCGAGCCAGGAAGGCTGGATGGTGCGGCCGACCGGTTGGGATGGAGGCACTGCTCGGCGCTGCTGGTTGGGGAAATCGGGGGACCACGCCCCCCGGATCTCTCGGCCACCCGGGCCGAGCCATTCGGCCCGCCGACCAAGCCGCGACCATCTGGGTCATGCCCTATTAGGCCACGCCGCACCGCGCCGGCCGCACCCCCTCGGGCTGCGCCCATTATCACTTAAATTTGAATAACATTAAAATTGTGCATCCGATCTACGCGCCGTATGCGACACTGGGACCCTCATGAAGAAGCATTTATTTTATGTTACTCTAAGAGATTTTTGAACGACTTTGGAATAATAGTCGAGTTGGTTCGATACTGAAACCAACGGGGCCCTCGGAGCGGTCACACATATAACATAAGGACCGGACGTCTGATTGACGTAATGTCAACTACGTTGGTTTTTTTTTGATGAGACATTTATTTTGGAATAATCCACGTGGGATTCATATGAGATTGGAGTATGTCCGGGTTGGTTTCATCCTAAAAACCTACCGGGCCCCTCAAACGGAAATGCCAACAACTCTAAGACCGGGCGTCCGATTGACGCACCGTCTGTTGCATTGAGACCCCTATGACGAAGCATCCATTTGAGATACTTCTACCTGTGATTTCATGAAACATAGAGTATCGACCAGTATCTCGTGATGTAGATCCTCCTAGAGACGAGCAGGCGTAGTTTGGATACCTTATAGTTCTAGACCTGACGACTACATGACCTATACCACATGGAGTGACTCGATTAGCCCAGAGACGGAGTGCCCAGTATGGCGGAAGACCCACGACAGATGGAGCACCTAGCTTGGAAGAAACCCATGGTACTCAACATGAGGATTACCTCTGACGGCTATTAGGGGGATCACCCGGTTTGGCGATAGACCCACAGCGGACGGAGCGACCGTTTTGGCAGCAGACCCATAGTACTCGACAGGAGGAGTACCTCAGTAGTCTAAGGTTAGAGAGTAGCGCCTCAGAGTCACGACATGCCCACTATACTCGACAGAGGATGAGGTCTCCAGCAGCCGTGGTTTCGTTAATGAAAAACCTAGTTTGAGCTGAGTCAATGACCGTTTTGTTTTCCTCATGATTGAGATGGGTTACTTGATAACATAGGTATATGAATGGGCATATAACTAAGTAATAGTTATCCGTTGAAATCATACATTTTGGTTTATCCTTGTTGGATTTTCATGAATCCTTGAGGTCTCGGGGTCCCTACTGAGTATCGTTATAGTCACCCCTGCACGGGCTATACCCGCAGCTCGTTGTGTTTGATGCAGACGACGAACAGTGCGGACCGAGGCAGAGTGTACGAGGACTGGATGGTACCCAGAGGTGGACCTCATGATGATTCGGTACCCGGAATAGACAGACAGATGTGGAGTTCATAGGAGGACATTTGTACCTACCCTTCAGGTAGGAACTCGGAGGATGATCCGGGTGCTGCTTCCATCATCCAGCTGTTTGTCTTTTCAATTGTAATTTCTTTTAGTTGTAGCTGTACCTTTATGTTGGGATTGTATTTACGGCCCCTTTGTACTTTCATCACACTAGTTATACAACTTTTCTTAGTTTATGATTCGGCTTGTTCTCTGGTTGTGTGTGTTTATGTATTATAAACGCAATGCCTTCCCAGTTCTAGGGAATTACGCCTTTGGTGCTAGTCGCCAGCTCCAGGCCTATGGAAGGCAGTCTTGGGGTAGTTACGATGCGAGCCCTGGGGGACGGGTCATGAAAAATTGGTATCATAGGAGTTGGTTCTACCGTAAAACATAGGACTTTGATCTTTCTTTTCATTGAAGCAATATTGTTAAGGGTAATGAGTGTGGTCCTCAATTTAGGGAGTCCAATGTTGGTGTAGTGGCCGACGTATCCATATACCAGGACCCTGACATCTGATTTCCGACTCAGTGCACAAAAGCACTGATTGCGTGTGTGTTTTACAAAATTTTTCATTAAGTCAGCTCACAACAGGTCCTCTCACTGGGTCTAGCCTTTTGACTATGTCACATCTATTTCTTTCAGGATGCCTCCCCGCAGATGACTAGCTAGGGCCCTGAGAGTTGTACGTAATGACAGTCTGTCGAGTGACGAGGCCTCAGTACAGAGCCCTCTTCTAGTTGAGGCACCAGCGGAGGCAACATAGGTACTACCAACCATTAGGCCACTGATTCCACAAGCCCCAATAGTAGGCGATGAATGCCGCATGAGTATGCTGCATGAGTTCTAGCACCAGAGGCCACCCAGTTTCTAGAGAGATATGGACCCGCATGCAGGTGAGGATTGGATGGAGGCTGTGGTGAGAGTCTTTAGACTAGTAGGGACACTAGCCGACTTCATGGTGATCCTACTAACAGCCTCCTTCAAACAGCAGTAGGTAGATGGTGGATCATGATTCTGCAGATTCATGACGAGGCACTCCAATTGGAAGACTTCGAGAGCCTGTTCCGGGCAGAGTTTGTACCAGCCACCCTTCGAGCGGTGTGTATACAGGAGCAACTGCATCTACAGCAGGGAAGAATGGTAGTGGAATAGTACTCAGCGAGGTTCACAGACCTCTCGCACTACTCTATAGATAAGGTATGAGACTCGTTCTTCATGGATTAGACCTTCGAGCAGGGGCTCATGGAAGATATTAGAGCTTTAGTTATCTCCCATAGCATACCGACGCATACGGGGATGTTTTAGTGAGCCCTCATAGTGGAGAGTTTCCTTGCTGAGCAGTCTCTAGCAGTGGGAACCACTACTAGCTGACATGCAATGGAGTCTTCTGTAGATGGCAGTAGACAGATCATGTAGAGGTCCAAGAGGACCAGACCCACAGGCAGTCGACTGCACGACTCAATATCAGTTGTGTGGGGTACCCATAGTGGAGACAGAGCCAGGCATACCAGGAACATATAGTGTTTCTCCTGCATTGGGCTTGTTCACATGTCTCGTGACTGTCCGACCTGCCATACAGATGATCAGCAGATAGATGAGCGCCCTCCCAAAAAGATACAGAGGTTCGATTGAGGCAAACCACAAGGAGAAGGAGACTGAGGCAGATGATCTGGTCATGCAGCTGGTGGTGGACGACGCTTCGAGGTGTTTCCACCACCTCCACCCGGAGGTCCACCCCGAACACAGGGAATAGGTGGACATGTGAGATCACGACATCAGGCTGTTGAAGAATATAACTATGGAGCTCCGAAAGTAGGTGGAAAAAAGCGGGACTAGTTCCAGGCATAATAGGTCGTGGTTCATGATGCTTCTAGCATCATTAATGTCATTGTTGTGGTTTCTTTTTATCTTTTTACTCTGAGATGAAGTAATAAAAGACACATGTCCTTGTGATGTTTAATTTCCTTTCTTTTTGTGTGGTTAACACTAAGAGGTTCCGGTTAAAACTGTTGACTTTTCCTTTACATTTGAGATTCCTACTGGAGGTGACCTAGTGACCAGACACTGGTGCCGTCAGTGTGACTCAACCCTTGGAGGTGAGAGTAACAGTTAGACCTCTTGGTAGTAGAGTTGAGTCCTTACAACATCGTCCATGGAATGAATTATTATTATTCATATCAGGATTGATAGTATTAGACAAAGGACATGGTTCATCTAAGGGATGAGACCGGATTTCCCTTTTTGGAAAAGGAGAAATATTAGCAGCTCTTATAGAACGTAGGTGAAGAAAGGTGAAGTCGAGTTCTTACAATTGGCTAGTCTCACCCATAGTTTATCAAGGGAACAATTTACGGTTAAATCAAATCTCAATAGTCTCAGGTGTGTCTTCTTTCAGAAGAATATGAACCAGAGATAACGGTGATGTATTGAGTTCCTCCGGCATTTTGACTTCGATATAGTATATACTCCTGGGAAGGGGAATGTTATTATGGATGTGCTCAGCAGGAGGACTTGTATTCAATTGTTATGAGAGGTGACAGAGTAGCTGGATGCATTGATGATATCCTTTGTGGATAGGGATGGTGCATCCTATCTATAGTCACTCCTCCTTTTCTTCTTCAGCAGAGTAGGCGAGGTGGATTACTGCATGACCCATCCACCTTAGTTGCACCGGGGGTACGTCGTCATCCACGTATCTCAGCTGAGGAGATGTGTGCACAACCTATCCCACATCATCCAACATTGGACGACTTTCACATAGATTTCAATGGACATTGAGGATCGACAGGAGCGGGTCATATGTGGATGGTCAATAAATATGGTTTGTGTTCGATGGTAGCACGAAAACCTCCAAGAGGGCACATGGGAGCGGGAGGCTCAGATACTTTCTCATTACAGTCTTTTGTTTCCCTAGTGTATGTTTTAGCTTTATGGGGGCGTAATGCATAGAGGTGGGTGTAATGTAAAGACCCGAAAATTTCAAGGAATTTTTTTTTCATAAATTCTTTGGAATTTTACGAGTCCGTTGTTTCTGATGGCATATGATTCTGACGCCTGGTGTGCATGGAATAAATTTCTAATGTTTTTTTTGGGTACGTTCAGTAATGGTACGTGTAGGTTTTTCTATCTTTTGAACCAGTGCTCGGAATTGAAATCTAAGGGAACCGATGAACTCGCAAATCCTGTATTAACTTAATGGGATCATATGCGCAGTTGTGTTTTGTCATATGCGGTAGTTAAAATTTGGGGATTAATTAAGAATTAAAAAAAATTGTTGTGTTACAATTTTATTTTATGTGGAAGTTATTTCCTCCAAAAACATCTGTAGGTGGGTCCCACACCCTACCTAACATCCAATGGGAGATTATAACAAAGTTTGGTGGGGACCACACGAGCCCCTAACTTATCACCTCCCCATAACTCCCTTAAAACCCCCCATTTAACTCCCCATATATTTATTATGACAACTATCCATTAACTCTTCCCTTCCATAATTGTTTGACAACTCTCTCTAAACCTATGGGCATCCTCTTAAATGTGAAGCATCTCCATGTCTCATCCATTATTGTTGCCAAATCAAATTCTTTAATTATTGAAATTGTCATTGTGAATTAATTTGAGTGCATGGAAATGTTATATTATGGGAGAATAAAACAATAGCTTGGGCTGTTATTTTAGTTTGGCACAAGTGGTGTTGAGAGGATTTTTGGGAGAGATCTTGGGAAATATAATAAGAGAGTTCTTCTTTCGATGAAGAACCACCAAAGAATGACAATCATCACCTTCTATCATCAGCCAAGCCAAAGGAGAAGGACCCAACAACAAGGAATGTCGAAGAAGCGCCATCCTCGGCTCCTTCTTCCCAGATGTCAACGAGTTGACGTCGCCTCCCCGGGACTCCGTCTATACATGAACTTTATTGCAATGTAGGGGGTTTGATTTAATTTTAATGTGAATATGATTGTTCTTCGTTCTTCGTTGAAACCTTGTACTATCTTTGGACCTTTGATACCGCCTAACATGAAGGGTGTGGGCCAGATGAACACGACCCGACGACAATCCATTGATCCATGTTTTATTACGATGGAGGTGGTGACGGAAAAGGCGGCGGCTACCGGAGTTGGAGACGACCAAAGAAGGTGACGACAACTATGCGCCGGGCTGAAGAGAACCACGGCACTGGGTGCCACGCAGAAGGACGAACCGCGGGCCACAACCATGGTCCTCTCATCTGACGAAGAACCGATGGGCTAAAGCTGACCGGACCAAAGAAACTGTGACACCACAAGGGCGCCATGCTGTGGAGAACCGTTGCCCGCACTCTGTGGGTCCCTCGGCGGCGAACCGGCCGGCTCGTCAGCCGAACAGGATGAAAGAGATGTGGCGCCAGGAGGGCACCACAATTGGGGAACTGGGGTCCGCCCATGTGGGCAGCTCGCACTAGAAAGCCCGGCTGGCTTGGCCGGCCGATTGGGAGAGCAGCGCTGCTCAGTGCCCCAGGTTCGGGAAAGTGGGGGGTTGCGTCCCCCGGATCGCTCGACCAACCAGGATGAGCCGCTCGGCCCTCCGGCCGAGCTGCGGCCCACCATGCCAGACCCTGCCAAGCCGGTCCGCGCCCTGCTCGGCCGGTCCGTGCCCTTTCGGGCCCCGCCACACCGCGCTAGTGCAGGCCGCGCCCAGCCAGGCCGGGCCGTGCCCCCTCGGGCCAGACCCGCTATCACTTAAAGTTGAATAACATTAAGACAACGCGTCCGATCGACGTGCCGTCTATGACACTGGGACCCTCACGAAGAAGAAATCCTTTTGTGGTACTCTAATAGAGTTGAGTAAGACTTTGGAAAAACGGACGGGTTGGTTCCATCCTGAAACCAACCGGGCCCTCGGAGCGGAAACACTTATAACTTAAGGACTGGACGTCTGATTGATGTGTCGTCGACTACGTTGGTTTCCTTTTGATGTGACTGATCTTTTAGAATACTCCATGTGGGATTCAGATTAGATTGGACAATGGTTGGGTTGGTTTGAGCCTTAAAACCAACCGGGCCCCTGGAATAGAAATGTCAATAACTCTCAGACTGGGCGTCCGATTGACGCACCTTCTGTTGCGTTGAGACCCCTATGATGAGGAAGTCTTTTGAGATATGTCCACCTGAGACATCGTGAAAATTGGAGTATCAATCAGTTGCACGGGTAGTAGATCCTCTTGGAGACGAGGAGTCAGAGTGTAGAAACCTTGTAGCTTTAGACTTGATGACTGCTTGACCGATTCGACTCGGAGTGATTCAATTAGCCTAGTGGACGGAGCACACAGTTTGGCGGCAGACCCACTACGAACGGAGCACTTGGACTGGCAGCAGACCAGTGGTACTCGACAGGAGGAGTACCTCTAACGACTATTAGGGGGAGCACCAGGTTTGGCGGCCAACCCACAGCGGACAGAGCAACCGGTTTGGAAGCAGACCCGCGATACTCGACAGGAGGAGTATCTCAGTAATCTATGGTTAGTGAGTAAGGCCACGGTGTTGCGGTAGGTCCAATATACTCGATAGAGGAGGAGTTCTCTAGCAGCTATGTTTTCGTTAATGAAAATCATGTTTTGAGTTGTGTCAATATCCTTTGTGTTTTCCTCGTGATTGTGATGGGTTACTTGAGAACTTAATTATATGTATGGGCATATACCTAAGTAATAGTTATCCGATGAAATCATACATTGTGGTTTATCCTTGTGGGATTTTCATGAGACGTTGAGAGTCTCGGGGTCCCTAATGAGTATCATTATACTCACCCCTGTACAGGCTACACCCGCACCCCGTTTTGTTTGATGCAGACGACTGACAATGATGACTGAGGCAGAGTGTACGAGGAATAGACGTTACCCCGAGGTGGAATTCATGAAGATTCGGTACCCGGAGGAGACGAATGGATGTGGAGTGCCAACGATGACATTTTTACCTACCCTTCAGGTAGGAACCCATAGGATGATCCCGGAGCTGCTTCCATCATCCAACTGTTTGTCTTTTCAGTTGTACTTTCTTTTAGTTGTAGTTGTACCTTTCTGTTGGGCTTGTATTTCGGGCCCCTTTGTACATTTAGCACACTTTTTATACTGCTTTACATAGTGTTTTCATCTACTTGTTCTTTGGTTTTGTGTGTTTATATTTTATAAAGGAAATTCTTTCCTAGTTCTAGCGAATTACGCCTTTGGTGCTAGTCGCCAGCCCTTTTCCTATGGAAGGTAGGCTTGGGGTAGTCATGATGTGGGCCCTAGGGGACAGGTCGTGACAAATTGGTATCACAAGATTAGGTTCTACCATAGAACTGAGGACTCAGATCTTTCTTTTTTGTGAAGAAATAGTGTTAAGGGTACTGAGTGTGGACCTCAGTTTCGGGATTCCAGTGTTGGTGTAGCGGCCGACGTATCCATACACTAGGACCAAAACTTCTGATTTCCGACATAGTGCATTAAAACACTGATTGTGTGTGTGTTTTTCAATAGCTTTCATTATGTCAGCTCAAACCAGGTCCGCTCACCAGGTATAGTCTTTTGACCATTTCAAACCTGTTTCATTCAGGATACCTCCCCACGGATGACCATCTAGAGCCCCGAGAGTTGTACGTACTGACAGCCCACCGAGTGACGAGGCCTCAGTACATGGACCTCTCCCAGTTGAGGCACTAGTTGAGGCACCAGCGGTACTACCACCCATTAGGAAACTGATGCCACTAGCACCAGCAGCAGGCGATGCACGCCGCTTGAGCACGTTGCATGGGTCCCAGCGCTAGAGGCCACCCAGGTTCCAGGGAGAGACGGACCAACATGAAGCTGAGGATTGGATGGAGGGTATTGTGAGAGTCTTTAGACTGGTAGGGACACCAGCCGACTTCATGGTGATCCTTGATGCAAACCTCCTTCAAGAAGCAGCAGGCAGATGGTGGATCCTGATGCTCTATATGCATGATGAGGCGACACTTCAATGGAAAGACTTCGAGAGCCTGTTCCAGATTGAGTTTGTACCATTCAACCTTCGAGCGGTGCGTATACATGAGCTACTGCATCTGCTGTAGGGCAACATGACAGTGGCACAGTACTCAACGAGGTTCACAGACCTCTCGCACTACTCTATAGATATGGTACAAGAACCGTTCATCATGGCTCGGGCCTTCGATAAGGGGCTCAGGCGAGGGAATAGAGCTTCAGTTGTCTCCCACATCATCTTGACGTAGACGGGGGTGTTGGAGCGAGCCCTCCAAGTGGAGAGTTTTCTTTCTGATCAGTATCCAGAAATGGGACCCACCATAAGTCGAAATGCAGTGGAGTTTTCTATAGCTGGCAGTAGATAGACGATGCAGAGGTCCAAGAGGACTAGACCCACATGCGGTTGTCGCACGACTCAGTATCAGTTGTGTGGGGAACCCAGAGTGGAGACAGAGTTAGGAATACCAGGAACAGATAGTGTTTCTCCAGCGGTGGGCTTGTTCACATGGCACGTGACTGTCCGAACCACCATAGAGACGATCAATATATATATGAGGGACCTCCCAAGTAGAGGCATTGGATCGATTGAGGCGGACCGCAAGGTGTAGGAGGCCGAGGTAGAGGAGCCGGTCGTGCAGCTGGTGGTGGACCACGCTTCGAGGTGTTTCCACCACCACCACCAGGAGGTCCACCCTGATCACATGGAACATGTGTACATGGGAGAGCACAACTTCATGGAGCTGAATCATATTACTATGGTGCTTTGGAAGCAGGTGGATAGAACTGGGACTAGTTCCAGTCATAGAGGCCATTGTTAATGATGCTTCGAGCTTCGTTAATGTCGTTTTTGTTGTTTCTTTGTGTCTTTGTACTTTGAGATGTAGTAATAAAAGACAGTTGTCCTTATGATGTTTACTTTCCTTCCATTTTGTGTGGTTAATACTAAGATGTTCCAGTTAAAACTGTTGAATGGACCCTTACTTTCAAGATTCCTGCTGGAGGAGACCAAATGACCACACACTGGTTCTGACAGTGTGACTCAACCCTTGGAAGCGAGAGTAATGGTTAGACCTCATGGTAGTAGCGTCGAAGCCTTACGATTTCGTCCATGGCATGAATTAGTATTATTCATGTTTGGATTGATTGTATTATACAAAGGACGTGGTTCATCAAGGGGATGAGACTGGATTTCCATTTTCCGCATAGGACAAATCTAGTTGCTCTTGTAGACCGTAGGCAAAGAAGGGTGAAGTCGAGTTCTTATAATTGGCTAGTATCACCCATATTTCGTCGAGCGAACGATTTATGATTCACTACAATATCAATAGTTTCAGGTGTGTCTTCTTTTATAAGAATCAGAAACTGAGATAGTGGTGATGCATTGAGTTCCTCCGGGATTATGACTTTGAGATAGTCAATACTCCTGGGAGGGGGAATGTTGTTGCGGATGCACTCAGCAGGAGGACTGGTATTCAACTGTAAGGGGAGATGATGATCATCTCACCGTGTTGCTGATATCCTTTGTGGACAAGGATGGTGCATCCTATCTACAGTCACTCCTCCTTTATTTCTTGAGCAGAGTAGGTGAGGTTGCTTACGACATGGCCCTTCCACCTCAGTTTCACCAGGTGCATGACGTCATCAACATATCTTAGCTGAGGAGATCTGTGCATGAACTATCCCACATCATTGACCACGGGATGACTTTCACAGAGGTTCCAGTGGAGACTGAGGATCGACAGGAGAAGGTCATCTGTGGACGGTCTATACCTCTTGTGCATGCTTGATGGCAGCATGGTAACCTCCAGGAGAGCACATGGGAGTGGGGGGCTCAGATACGTGTTCAGTACACTCTTTCATTCCCCTAGTGTATGTTTTAGCATTTCAGGGACTTAAAGCCCTCATATGAGGGCAATGTATGGATTCTGAAATTTCAATCAAATTTTTTTTCTTAAATTCTTTTGAATTTTAGGAGTCCATAGTTTCTGACGGCATCTGATTCTGAGGCCCATTAAGCTAGGAATCAATTTTTGATGTTTTGTTCAGGTACGTTCAGTAAACGTACGTGTGGGTTTTTCTATCTGTTGAACCGGTGCTCGTAATTGAAATCTGATGGTACTGATTAACTCGCAGTGCCGGTTTTCACTTAAGGGGAGATTAAGCGTAGTTGCGTTTTGTCGTATGCGGTAGTAAAAATTTGAGGATTCATTAATAATTAAATAAAAATGTCGTGTTAAAATTTTATTTTAAGTAGAAGTTATTTCCTCCAAATGGAAGTTGTCGGTGGGTCCCACACCCCACCTAACATCCCATGGGATATTATAACTATGGTAGGTGTGGCCCACAAAAGCCCCTAACTTATCACCTCCACACAACTCCCTTGAAACTCCCCCTCCATTTAACTCCCCTTATATTTATTATGACAACTCCCCATTAACTCTTCCCTTCTTTAATTTTTTGACAAATATCTCTAAACCTATTGACTTCAACATAAATTTGAAGCCTCTACAACTCTCATCCATTAATGTTTCCAACTAAAATTCCTTTGTTAATTCAATTATAATTTTGAATTAATTAGAGTACATGGAAATGTTATATAATGGGAGAATAAAATAATAGCTTAGGCTATTATTTATGTTTGGCAGAAGTTGTGTTGAGAGGATTTTTGGGAGAGCTCTTTGGAAACAGAAGAAATGAGTTCTTCTTTCAACGAAGAACCACTAATTAAGGACGATAATCACCTTCGATCTTTGGCCAAGGGAAAGGAGAAGGAGTCACCCGCAAGGAATGTCGATGAAATTCCATCCTCGACTCCTTCATCCCTGACGTCAACGAGTTGACGTCGCCTCCCCGTGACTCCATCTATGAACGAACCTTTCTGAAAGGTAGGGGATTTTAATTAATTTTAAATTGAATAATATTGTTCTTCATTCTTCGTTGAATCCCTGTACTATCTTCGGACCATTGATACTACTTAACGCTGAGGACACTGGCCGGATGAACACAGCCCGACAACCCTACGTTGATCCATGTTTTATTAAAATGTTTGCTATAATGAAAAAGGTAGCGGCAACCAGAGTTGGAGACAACCGAAGACAGTAGCAGAAACGGCGTTCCGGCTTGGAGAGAACCGCGAAATTGGGTGCCACGTGGAAGGAAGAACTGCGGCCCGCAAACGTGGGCGGCCCAGCCAATGATGAACCAACCGGCTAAAGCCGGACATACCAATGAAACTGCGTCACCACAAGGGAGCCGCATTGCAGAGAGCCACGGCCCACACTCCGCGGGCCCCATGGCGGTGAACCGGCCAGCTCGTCAGCTGGTCGAGATGAATAAGTTGCGGCGCTAGGAGGGCGTCGCACTTGAGAAACTGTGGCCTGCTCGCGCTAGGAAGGCCATCCGGATCGACCGACCGGTTGGTAGGGAAGCATCTCTTGGTGCCACCAGTTTGGGAAAGTGAGCCCCCCTGATCGCTCGGCCACCCGAGATGAGCCGCACGGCCTGCCGGCCGGGCCGCAGCCAGCTGGGCCGTGCCCTGCCTGGCCGGGCCCCACCGCACCGGGCCGGGCGGCGCCCCTTGTGTTGGTCCCGTTATCACTTAAATATGAATAACTTTAAGACCGAGCGTCCGATCGTCACGCCATCTGCGACACTGGGAACCTCATGAAGAAGTGTTCCTTTTGTGTTACTCTAAGAGTGTTTTGGAAGAATTTGGGAAAACTGTTGGGTTGGTTCGATCCCGATACCAACCGGGCCCTCGGAGCGGAAACACTTATAACTTTAGGACTGGACGTCGGATTGACATGTCGTCAATTACGTTGGTTTCCTTTTGATGAGATAGATATTTTGGAATAATCCATGTTGGATTCAGATTATATTGGACTCTGGTCGGTTTGGTTTTAGCCTAAAACCCAACCGGGCCCCTGGAACAGAAATTCAAATAACTCCCAGATCGGGAGTCTGATTGACGCACCGTCTGTTGCGTTGAGACCCCTATGATGAGGCAGTACTTTGAGATACTTCCACTTGAGACATCATGACACATGGAGTATTGTACAGTAGCTCGTGGAGTAGATCCTCATGGAGACGAGTACTCGGAGTGCGGAGACCTTGTAGCTGTAGACCTGACGACCGCTTGATCGATTCGACTCGGAGTGATTCGATTAGCCCAGTGGACGGAGCGCCTGGTTTGGCTGGCGACCCTTTGCGGACGGAGCGCCTGGCATGGTCTCATACCCGCGGTACTCTACAGGAAGAATACATCTGATGGCTATTAGGGAGAGCGCCTGATTTGGCGGCAGACCAACATCGGACGGACCGCCCAGTTTTGCAGCAGACCTGCGGTACTCGATAGGAGGAGTATCTCAGCAGTCTAAAGTTAGTGAGTAAAACCTCGGAGTCACGGCAAGGCCACTGTACTCGACAGAGGAGGATTTCTCTAGAAGTTGTGGTTTTGTTAATGAATATCCTAGTTTGAGATGATTCAACGACCTTTGTGTTTTCATCATGAATGAGATGGGTTACTTGATAACTTAGGTATATGTATGGGAATATACCTAAGTAATAGTTATCCATAAAAATATTAGTTTTTGGTTTATCCTTGTTGGATTTTCATGATACCTTGAGGGTATCAGGGTCCCTACTGAGTATCGTTATACTCACCCCTACAAGGGCTACGCCCGCACCTCGTTGTGTTTGATGCAGACGACGGACAACGCTGACCGAGGCAGAGTGTACGAGGACTGGACAGTACCCAGAGGTGGACCTCACGACGAGTCGGTACCCAGAGGAGAAGGATGGACATTGAGTGATAAGGAGGACATTTGTACCTACCCTTTAGGTAGGAACCCAAAGGACGATCCAGGAGCTTCTTCAACCATCCAGTTTTTTGTCTTTTTAGTTGTACTATCTTTCAGTTGTAGCTTTACCTTTATGTTGGGCTTGTATTTCCGGCCCCATTGTACTTTTAGCACACTTTTTATATTACATGACTTAGTGCTTTCTTCCTCTTGTTCTCTGGTTGTGTGTGTTTTCATTTTATAAAGGCAATGCATTCCCAGTTCAAGGGAATCACGCCTTTGGTGCTAGTCGACAGCCCATGGCCTATGGAAGGCAGGTTTGGGGTAGTCACGATGCGGGCTCCGGGGGATGGGTCGTGATATCATTCGTGAAAAATGGAGTATTTAAATCATATAGACATATATAATGTTTTTCTTATCATCATTTTATGGAGATGTCTATCCATGGTGATCATCGAATGTTCATGTGAGCGACATTGGGTTGCCTCATCACGTTGAACCAGTGGTGTGGCTATGTAGGAGTCAAGTAGATGAGAGTGTGGTTGATGATGGGGGATTATCTATAATTATTTTTCTATTATTACAAATATATAATGAGTGGGATAATGATATTCAAAATGTAATTTCATGTGACTTTGATGGAGGGTTGAGATAGGCTGAGCAAAAGTTTAATGTTTTGTCCATGATTTTACGGATGAAGAATATTGTCCGTTGGATTCATGTAGCATATCAGAATTCTATTGTGATCCCACTATATTATATCAATCTAGTGGTGTGTATTTGGGTTTATAAATCTAAAAAATTATTCCATCATACAACCAAACATAGTGTGAAACTCTTATAATGCTACACTACTTCCTTGTGACACATCTCTCCACCTCTTTGGAGGTAACAAGCTTGCACTCACTCTATATTCAGTTCTATCTGGCATGGCGGGATCCCTAGGTGGGTTTGAAGTTGCTCATACATGAGCCTATATTGAAGTAGATAATATTCTAGAGTTGGATGTAATTTTTTTTTTGAATAAGTTGATATAATATTCAATGCTATCTCTAATATTATTCAATGTAAAATTATTTCAATCAAAAGATAAAAAATATATTCCCAGTTCAAATCTAATATATTCAAAAAAGATGAAATCAGAAATTCCATTCTGTAAAGAATGAAATTATTTATTTTTGTTCAAGCAATATAAATCCCATTCATAAATGTTTATATCAGACAATTATTTGTGTCAAAAAATGTCCCCTTATAATGATATTTAATAGGTTCACAAAGGCTCAAGTACATTGGTACAAAAGATCAATTTTATACATATTTGAAAATATAAATATCATTTAAATTGATACCCATGAAGGGGTCATCACATATTGTGTTTATTAAGTACCTTTCAAGCGATATGAAAATGATACTCCTTTCCCAAAATTACGTTATGAGTCAAATATAGGAGGTATCTATTGCATGAGGCTTTGAAAACCTAAAATTAGAATGTATATGAATTCTATAATGGAACATGGATTGGGTAAAAAGTAACAAGTTTATGGGTCATGAGTATGGTAATTTTATTTCAATACATATACATGGAGAATGAGAACAATAAATTATGTAGTTTTGAAATATATCACAATTCTATTAAAATATTGTATATGGAACCATGTTTCATGTATAAAGAGATATATAATGACTGTCCTTATATAGATGTAGCTCATAAATATGAATGTAAATGTTACCATTTTATTGAGAAATCCCCAATATTGATCCATTTTCTAGTGGTGATTTTTGTCGGGTCATCCTTCAAATGAAACAATTGTGTGTAATTCCATGAAAATCAAATCACATGGATTTAATAAATTAATATAAAATAGTATTCTCTTGATAAATTATCACAAATTCCCACCGACATTAGATTCATCACTGATGTAACTTCACTAGTTTTTTTGAGAGCACATGATTTACATTGATTATTATAATATATTATCCATTCAGAAGGTTGAATTCCCAAACAACTGCCTAAATCTGGGGACATAGAGAGATGATCATGATTTATTATATGGTCATATAGTGGTCACCAATCTCTTTTTATCTCTTCATTTATATTTCACTATATTTTTAATAAGATTCATATAGGGGAAAAATTAAGTTATTTTGTACTTGGATTTTCTTAGACCGCCTTCTAATGTGTTTTCAACCTGTCATGATTTGAGCTCCATCAATTATATAGAGGCTCAATATTTCACAGATCACTAAAAAAGGATATGTAGCATACTAAGAGTCGATATTTTCCCTGGATTCCGTTATACAATTTCAATCTATACAACTATTATATGTGATTCAGTTTATTTATTACGATCTTTCAAGATAGACCACTATTACAATTTTTTAGAGTATTGTAGCTGAGAACATTATTGTAATATATTTTGCGGTATTCTATCTCTGATCATTAATGTGATGTATTTTTATGTCTCCTATATCATATAATTGATATGTTTTATTTTAAGGTATTGTATTTTGGAACTTTGTCTTTTTTTATTTTGGGGTTATCTAGATTGGGATTTAGATGTGTTGTAGTTTAAGTCCTTCTAACATGCACCTAGAGATTCCGTGAAGTTTAATGTCTACTGTTATAGACATGATTGAGGAATATGGAATGGGGATGAAATTCCATTTATAAAACCAGAGACCAATTAGATCATATATCCACCATTTTGTTAACATGGATCATGAGTATTTGAGTTCCATTTCTGTAATGAGGAGATGCCATTGGTTAGTAGTTCAAATTTATTTATTTATCATTAACAATGTCAAAAAGATTTTAATCTAATATTTTCCAAGTTACAATGAAGATTTTGGAGATGGTATGGGTGGGTGGAGAGAAAATATGGAATCATGTGTCGATCTAGATAATTGGAATAGTTGTTATCTAAATCATGATATCAGGAACATGAATCAAGGAGTTACAAAATCAGGATTACAGATGGTAGATGATCCAAATGAACCTAGTGATATATGTTCGAAAATGTTTTCACTAGAGAACATTGTGATTGGTGTTTCATTTATATTAGGAAGAGATTCCAATAATAGGTAGGTTAGAGACCACACCCATGTGTCTATACGGTTTAGAAGAATAGTCATGTAGGGTTTCAACCTGAACTATTTTGTGTCTCCATCACTGGTAGATAATGGTTTGTCAATTTAGACCATTATGTGATGGACATTGAAGTCATACAGATCAACCTAATATGAGGGAGATGTTACATATTAACTTTATGAGGATACCTTTAGCCAATATTAATCATAATTTATTTTATGCATGAGTTCAAAATTCAGTAAATCATCGATTAAGATTCACAGGCCAGGAGTAATGGAATGGTACCATCATTCCTGGAATGTCCCAAAACACTATCTATTTCAATATTCTAACATTGTGATGTTAGGATTAAACGGATAATTAAAACCATCTTAAAAATATATCATATCATTGATTGGATGGTCTCATCCCATATGCATCAATAATAAGGTAAATAAGAGTGATATATTTTTATTTCAATTTTCAACGAAGTGTTTTCGTAAAACCTTAGTGCTTAACACATGAATCATCATATAATAATTGATATTATTTAAATAATCAATAAGCTCCCTATATTCTGGTTAACTGAGGCAACTATCACGTGGTTCATGGATAAGTACTCATAATGGGAATGTCTCTCACCTCTAAATATAATGTAGTGGGGACATATTTTTGAATCATTTTTAATGTCTTGAAACCAGTACATTTTCTTCATAGTTTATCATTATGGGGTATATATTTATTTGATTCATTTTTTATTAACTTAATGAAATAAGGAAGTGGGAACTAACCTGAAGTTTTCTTAATGATATATTAAATTATCAAACTGACCATATGCATATGTTACTTTAATGTATGTGAAATGAGATTGTTTGACATAGCCGTTATGCAGTTGGTGTGTATTATTTTACTTATTGGTGTTTGTGGGCCCAATAATTATGATCCAAACGTCACTATGTTTTCTGTGAAGATAGAAATAAATCCATATATATTACTTGAATGTGAAACACTCTATTTTGTTCTGACCCATAGGCATCATTGGGAATTGATTCTGTTTGACTTTGTAGGTGGACCATGATTGGATTTTCATTAATCACTATGTAATATCTGATAATATAAATCAATCCACGCATATTTCATGAGGAACCATGCAGTTTAGGGTCATACGTCTAGAACATAGGTTTCCCGATGTAAAAAATGGTGTATTACAGCTAGGAAAATAAATGGTAGTATGGGTTTAATTACGAATTATATGATAATCAGAATAAATTAACCCATAGTTCACTACAAAGAAGCTTCTTACACATGTATGAATAATATTTATTGATGGTGCATTTATATGATTATTTTTTGTTAATAGAATCATGGTTAGATGATCAAAAATCACTACCAATGTCATTATTTTAGGAATAAAAGCACACACATTTCTTAAAAGATGTTGTGTTATGAGGCCAATCAACAATATTAGTGGTCCTCTCGAGTGAGGTCCAAAAAATGTGAAATTTTATGCCAAACATGAGAAATGAACTGTGCAGTTTAACATCATGTCGTGGGGACTCATGGTATTCCTTTTATGTTCATGATTTTAGTATCATATAAACCATTTTGTGAGATGATGTCCAATTTTCTTTCATAAAAGGATATACTAAAATTCCTAATATCACATGATCATTGATCTGTGTGAGAAATATTGAATAAAAATGGTTCTTCCCCATGAAGTGGTTTTTGTGGATAAGAAATGTAAATACAGTATCATGACATGGATTAGACACAATAAAGGATAAATTCAACACTTTGTATCTAATTTAACTAATAATCTAGCAGAATTTATTTCATAAAACACATATAGTTTAATTTAATGAAGGATGGAAATCAACTACATAGTTTAACGTCTGGTGGTATGGATGTGTGGTGACTCATTAAGAAAGAGGATGAATGTTGTCACTTGAACCATGAATTATATTATAGGTTTAACATCCTACTATGTAATTGTAGGAATAAATACACACATACTTCACATGAACCTTGATGTATAGTGTCATCTGGAGATAACATCACCCATCAATTTTAACATCACATATTGAGGAAAAGGGTCAGCTGATTTTAAATGGATGTAACACTATGGCCAGGCCACAAAGCAGAGGTTTTGATTTCAAAATGTTTCCATTGATGAGAGGAATCAAACAATAAGTATTTATAATGAATAACAATAAGGAAGAATATTGGTGGATGTACCAAGATGTAGTATTTTGGCTTCCATTAATATCTCATTAAATTAAAAAACATGTTGTACATTTTTCTAGAATCTCGTCCAGTTTAATTTCATCGGGAAAGGATATCGACCAATTTTTTTGAATTCACATAGTGATAGAAAGGGACATATGAAGTGAGGGGGATGTAATAGTGTGGTTGGGACCACAAATAGAGGTTTGAGTATCCTTATGTATCCTGTGGGGGTAGTAATCAAGGTACATGTTGATCATTGAAGGAAAAACACCCTCTATGTGTCTTTCTCTCTCATAGGGATTGCTTAATTTTATCAATCATTCGCATTGGCCTAGATCTTGTGTGGTGAGTAATTAGTCTGATGGTTCATCCCATAGAATTTAACGTCATGTGGTGAGGAAGTCTTCCAAGAGGTACAATGTCTTATGGTAAGGTCATGTACCATATATTTAACTTTATGTTGTTATGATGTGA
This sequence comes from Viscum album, assembly GCA_963277665.1. Classification (NCBI taxonomy): domain Eukaryota; kingdom Viridiplantae; phylum Streptophyta; class Magnoliopsida; order Santalales; family Viscaceae; genus Viscum; species Viscum album. Next base: position 1,507,893,955 of record OY728127.1, on the reverse strand, counting down.
TATTTTGTGTAGATTAATTTTTTTTATACTATGAATCAGGTAACAAAATATAGATGAAAATGAACTACTAGAGGAATCATGCAGTTTAAGATCATGCAATGGTGAACTTCTCCATACTATTTTGATTCATGTGTCCAGGATGTGCCACCATAGCTTAAGGTTATAAGACTAGGATTTAATTTTGTAGATTAACAATATCCAACTAGAACAACCTTATATACATTATCCTCACTTGGTTACGGTGTGAGACAATGTGTAATTAAAAGTTATTTGGTTAGGACTTGATCAGTACTGTTTAATATATCATTGTTAAAACATGTTCAGTATAGTTCAATATCATTTGAGGAAGACATGTTTTGATTTAGCATCATGTGATTCAAAAAACTATAGAACTCCCTTTATGAAAAGTTTACGTTCTCATAATTTGAATTGGTAATGGGTTAGGGAATGTTTGGTAGGTTTTTTTCATGTAACACAATCCATATATACTTCTCATTGACTTATATAACAATTTTATAGGTCCATAAATTTTCATACAATATAGATTAACTTTTTGGGTCACATTTGGACAGAGGTGATGTTCTGTTGATGGTTGATGGGGATCTAAATATGGTTAACTTGGATATTATGAGATTCCTTCTATGTGATGGTACCAGATATTATTGGTTATATATCAATATGAAGGTATATGTTATATTTTAGAAATACTAAATTTGATGGTGTTTGGTAAAGGGGATTATTTAATTTTCCATTGGAGATATCACCTTGGGGTGGTTGACCATGGACGATTTCAGGTGGAGAGACCATATGATCCATATTCAAACTACCATAAGGAGGAAAATCTTGTTAATGATGATCTTTTTCATTGGTGGAAGAGTTGATGGTTGTGGGAATCAATTAATAATAATTTGTTTCTATAAGAATACGAACCCAAAACAGTGAATATATTAGTGTGTCAATGATATTCTCTTCCATGGATGTAATAATTTCCTGACACATGTTCCAGTCTCAAAAGTTGGGACACTACTAGAACATGAATGATAGCTCAACCATTGGCTATTGGAAGATGTCACAGATATTTCTAAAAATAGATTGATCCTCTCACAAGGAATGTTACACTCTCACGCGGTGATCCTCAGTTGGAATAAGAATATATTCATGGTCCAAATAAACATCCCCCTTTAGAATACGTTGATGGACCTATTGAATGGGAGTTTGGATATGACCCTCCCCTTAAAAGCTATTGGTATATTTTAAATATATTTTTATAGGAATATGATCTTTTCCTTAGGCATGTTCCTCTCTCACATGGGGATCCTCATCCATAATGGGGATATAAGTCGGATCGTATTCCATTTCAGAATAATGAATCATTTTTAATAGTGTGGGAGCCTGTCACAAGGCATGTGTCATTATCACATATTGAGCCCTATATAGAACAGTGATATGAGCCTAATCATGGGCCATAAGAATATTCCAACAATCATTTGATATAGGAGTATGAGCATTCCCTCAGTAATGTGCCTCTCTCACATAGTGAGGCCTGATTAGAATGATGATATCAGACCAGTACATATGTATCATGTGTTGGTAGGAATCAAGGAATATATGGATGATGATAAGAGTGATGAAATAGAACTAAAATAATGAATACACATTTTTGAATGGAAATTTGATCCATTTTTATTACCCTAAGAAATACCATCATAGTCAGTCACACCTTTTTTAGATTCTTGAATGACACGATTGGGCCATTCATTTCCTTTGATAGGGCCAGAAGGTAGGCTAACCAGTTGTCATTCAATTGGATGCATGACGATTTAACTGCACTTTTCAAAACTGATATCTCGTTCTTATAATGAGGAATATTCACATCCAATTGATATTATGTTGTCAATTACATAAGATGGTCAGTGGTCCCCCATTAATGGAGTAACTCATTTGGTCATCCAGAGCTCAATATGCTGTTTGGGGGATAGATTCCAAGTGTAAAATTTGAGGTTCATCTCCCATGATGCTATTTTAGGAACCGATGAAATTAATATATGTTTAGGGTTAGGTTTCTAGGATACTATTTGATTGGTTACATACCTTTATAAAATTGTAGGGGTCAGCTCCCATGATTTTATTTGAGTGGTGGGTTCCCATGATAACAATTGTGGTTTTGATTCCCTTATTGAAGATGATCCCTAGTTAAAATGTTTTAAATATTCCCCAAACCTTACGGGGAATTGCTTTCCCAGGGATTCCATAGTTACGTAGGAAAAATGTTATGATGTAATTTTATCCTTATCAGTGATGATTATGGATTGATGCATGGCCACAATTAGGATACATAAATGTGCCTCATAAATATTAGTGGTATAATAGATATAAGTTTACTATGAATCAACATGATTTGGGAAACTCTTGATGGATCTGCTACTGGATTCCCCAACATGGAATGTTTGTGTAGGTAAAACCACCTCAATAGATATTTATTGGTCAAGGTCGCATGTCATTGATGATGAAAATAATGGATGTGATCCCATATAAAGTTCTCCTTAGTGATTGATTTAACCTAATCATTGTCACCATCCACCTCAATAATGTAGAGAAGGAATGCATCATCATTATATTGGGATATGCTCCCACGGTGGACAAATGTGTAAATAAGGGAATGTTATCTCTCTTTTCCTATCCTAGTAATGAACACCAATGGGAATTAATCCTATAAAGGATTTTATGGGAAAAATCTAGAGTAATGATTGAACTGTTTTTGTGCTAATCCTAGACCCAGAGGTTCACCAACTAGTACACGAGGTGTTGTGTTGGTGACAACATATCTCAGGTCCATGTGGCCAAATAATATTGTTTGGTGATCCTATAATCATTTGGAATATATTATGACTCCTTTTAGATTATAAGGAATTTGCTAAGTCCTATTGATGAAAAAAGACATCATTTTATGAATTATCATAAATTTGAATACATGTTAGATCAATTAAATTCATAGTTAATAGATAAAGTGGTTTTATCTTATTTTTGCTCATGTTTAAGTTGGGTTATAATAAACATGTCAATTTTTAAATTCTTATTTGACATGGGTTGAAAAAATTGGCAATGATGAAAAATGGTAGTCTTTATTTTTTTTATCTTTGAAAAGGATGATATAGTTAAAGAGTTTCTCATCAGGTTCACCATTTTGTTTTATTAGAAATGATATGTTTATGGGAATCAACCTGAAAATGTTATTTTGTGGGTTGTATCAATGCCTTTACCAGTTGATATTATGGCGTTTACCATTTGTTTACTCATACCTAGATACACTAACTCATTCCCATTTCTGTAATAGGGAATTAACCTACATTATAAACCCTACTAGCCAACTAGATTGTTAAACCCAACAACACTTTAGAACACAAATTGGTTGAGGGGGTCAAAGTTTGTTCTCATCAAACCCTTTTGGGGGGTATTGATACCTATTCTGTAACACTATTGTAAATATATTTTATGTTTATGAAATCCTTCAATGGTTCTGATACAATGCTAGTTACCCCAATGTCAATATCTAGATTAAGAACATGTATTTATATTACAAAATATGTGCATTTTATTGTATATTCATCACTAAATAATTTATTTATGATACTTATGATTGTTAAAATGCTCAAGAACATCGCTATTAATAATAATTTTGGGGGAATGGTTTGATGTCTTGAATTGGGGATTTAATCTCTATGAGGAACCATAAATATCCTATGAAAATAAGAATTAAAAATCCATGTAGTTCATTTGACATAGTTTAATGTTGTATATTGGGACCCATCCATATAATTTAATTTCATTCATTGAGGAAATAAATATTATGCATTGACCTCAGTAATTCATCCTACCTATCATATTAGGGGTAAGAATTACTGACTATATACTCCATATATATGCATTGAAGTTGTGAGATACACAACCATAGAGGCATTATATGGGTCATATTTATATAATACGTCTAAGGATTATATTTTTAGGAGTATGTACCAATGAATGAATATGATATGTAATCATACATACATTCCAATAGTGACCCTTCCTTGGGGAATTCTCATCTAATAATTCATATATTCATAAAAAATATATATGATCATTTGAGCCATCCTCATTGTGAGGAACCTGATTTATTATATGATTTAATCCATTGAATGAGAGGTTATGATTATCGGGATTACACATTTATGATTCCTTTTGATATTAATGCTTACCCATATCTTGTTTTGAAAATTAGGGAGCTCATGCCAATAGATGATTCTATAGAAATTCTATTTTGTAATTGGAATCGTATTATTATTAGTTGATGTCATCCCCAATCCTATTGACGAGGTTGAGGTACGTGAGGGAATGATCGAGGATTATATGTGAAATTATGAATGTTAAAGGGACCAATTCTCATCCACTAATGTAAAATGGAGGAAAAAATACATAGTTGATATTGTTGGACATAATCAAAACTATCCCTACTTGATCGTGAGAATTATAGTGGAACCATTTGTATCCTGATTGTAGAAGGAGTTATTATTCTCGTAGTCCAATTTGATTCTCAGTCCACTGATGGATGAGGTAGATTTTTTGTCATATGGCGATTATTGGGCCCCGACTATGGAAATATTGGATACATGATGGTACATACCCTAACATGAATTCCCATTTATGATCTGTCCTTCAGAAGGAATCCTATATGTCCTAATTATATATAAATTAGTGTTCTAATTGTTACATTACCTGTTATCCTGCTCATGGGTTAACATGGTTGATTAAAATTGGATAAATAATTATTATCCATATGGGTTTTGGTATGATATAGGAATATACCCGAATAGATACTCTATAAATTAGGTCTTACACACTTAAGAATCAATTTGGTATATTCTTTCATGACTTCTCAAAGATAAAGAGGGACAAATACCCAGATGGTATGTCTATGATCATGAAAAAAAATTGGATATTGAGTGTATAACCCTATCAATATAATTAGATATCCCTTGATAGGTGGAATATGGCAGAATGTTCATAGTTGTGGTATTCATGACATTTTTCTGAGTGCATCTGTCATATAAAGTTGACCTTTCCTAGGCGATCTTCCTTGCATGTCTTGGTTGTCAATTGTTGATGTCTTGATTGTATGAAAAACTTGTTTTTGGTATCAATATGACATGGAAAAAAATTTGGGAGTCAAAATACATGTAATAGATCCCATAAATGATCTAAAATGGCATTTATATGATCCATCATATAATAAATGTTGAATTTTCCATTGTCTTTTGTAAGATCGACTAACTTATATGTGATATCTTCAAATGAGTGAATGAGAATTGTCCATGATGCATCACATAATAATTGAATACCTGTTTGGGGTATTCAATATGAAAATTAAGTTATGTCTGGAGACATACACATAATCCCCCAACATGTATTGGATTTCCTCTTATAATCAAAGAGGAATTTTTGGGGCCTTCTTTATGACTGAAGTACACAATAATATACACCATATCATGATCAACCTGACTTGTATTCAGATTGTCTCTTAAAAATGGTGAAATGAAAATGTATGTCACATGATCATATTGACATTTCAATATGCTACCATGATATCTACCACACATGTCCAAAGAATATCTTCTGAAAATTCAATCATCTCTTAGGGATTCCAAAAGAAAATGGTTCCATGTTAATAAGTCATAATAAAATCAACATGAATTTTCATGTACAAGTTTTCATCAATAAAGTGTTATTTGTATAAACTATATTGTGAAAAAAATTCCATGACCAAATACACACATTATGAGGCCAGTGGAGAATTTTTTGATTGTTTGATATAAAATTAATCATATAGTTTGGTCTCATGAACATGTCTTCGAACATGAAATTTCCTAAATGTTAGAGACGCAAGTCAAATGAGATCAACCCTCAAGTCCCCTTGAATTTTGTCTCCATAAAAATGTAGTTCATGGATAGTGGGTTCATTACAAATCCACACAACCTATGTTATCCATGAAAATATAATGGGTTTCCCAAGAGTTATGAAGTGCATAAATTCATTATAACCCATTAATGAAACCCTAAATAATGGTTCTTCCTGAAGGTATTCAACTCATGTGACTCATATAACCACTAATAGAATTAATAATGGATTATTAAATAATGTGTGGGACTATTTATCTCATTAATAAAAAATGATAGATGGTGAAATCATCATGAAAAATGTGAATGAAATATGGGTTGAACATCCACATTTATTCTTGTGCATGGAGATGGCATCCCATATGATCGTGGGTTCATGTATGTTTCAAATGTAATAGAGGGATCACATAGAGAGCGTTCATTTATGTGAATTTTTTTACTAAAAATGTATCCTATGATTGGTTATTCTAGAACATCGACTTGTAGGAATCATGCATTTGATGGAATATATGACCCAGCATAAATGGAAACATAAAAAAAATATGTATCAGATTATCCATTAGATTAGATGTTGGAATGTTCACTGCAATATAATTTTAGAGAATAGTATAGATCCACTAAGAATTTGAGTTACTTTATTATCACATCTCATGAGTTTCTATCACTCATATGATCCCTTGATCTATGTGAACATGATGAAAGTGGTCCTATAAATTATTGATCAAGGTGCACGTAAGGACTATCTGATCAGAAGAAGGGATGACAAGGTAATGTCATGAAACCAATGGGGGAATCACATGATCTCCGTAATAACCGTTATAAATTATGTGTTTTGTGATGCTTAATTATTCATGTGAATACATCATATTCTTGAGAACATATAAATAGTTCTTATGATCACCTGAGGAGGTTCTGTGGGGATGATCATTATCACACACTGTTCTTCCAATTTTCTTCTCCCTTGATCCCAAATCTCCCTCTCACATGTGTATTTTTTGATGGGGGTAAGTTTTTAATAAGATAAAGGAGACTATGTTTGGTGAATCTTCTTAGGGTGGTAATGCCACATGTTTCAGCTGTAGTGGGGGATATATCCTAGAATCAACGTTAAAATGACCCAATAAGACTTCATGTTATCTTCATTACTTCATGTGAATGCTCAATAGTGATCACATGATCAATTACTCATGTTGGAACCTTTCATGATCAGTGGAAATCCTCTTGTCAAAATAAATTTTTTCAATCGATAAATCATTCATATGATGGGAGGTTCATGGTGTCATAAACATCATTCAATGACTTGCTGTAGAACCATTATTGCATTTCATGAACTCTTTTGTTTCAATAAATAAACAAATGTACCATTTATAAGGTCCTCACATGATCGTTCAATTGTATAACCATTGAAATATTCAATTATTTTTATTCTATGGTGCCACATGACAACTTAAGGGAATTATGAGCTAATTCAACAAATAAATACTATGAATGAAAAACTGGACATAAGAATCACATGATGATTTTAGTGGTTTTATTTTCTTGATCACGTGACAAAAATACCATCACACATGAACCACATCAGCTATAAGGTGCTCTATTTACATACCACTTGTTAATGTGATTAAATTATCATGAAGGATTCATTTATGATGGAAGGAGTAAGTCGATTGTAAGGTCATCTATTCAATTTTTCTCAAGAACATTTGGTTTAGATGGATAGAAATGGTTATAGTAGAGTGATCATGTGAGAGAAATCAATATTCATCGTCGTGAAAAAAAATAACTACAAAAAATTCTAGTTATTGAATTTTTTATATAATTAGATATGTTTTAATAATTTACTAATTCATTTATATATGTTTCATGAATGTAATTCCAGATGAGTTATCACTAATTTAGTGACGTTTTTAAACATCTCTAACTTAACGATGCTTATAAATTTCACCGATTAGAATTAGATTTAGAAATTGTTAAATTAGTGATGTTTTAATGATTCTCTACTTAGGGAAACAACTTATGGTGACATTTTTAGAAATATTTGTAAATAAACATCGCTAAATTGCATGTTAATTACCAATGTTTACAAGAAATGTCTGTAAATTTCTTTAAATGAATATTTTTTGAATGAATTATAATAAATAAAAAAACCAAATGACTTCCAACCCTACCCCATGCTCTTTTACAACCCTCCCTCGCAACCCCTTTCCCAATATTCCTATACACCCCACCCTACTCCTCGTGTTCTTGTACACCTCACCCTCTCTATAGTTGTCCATCCCATTGCCACTATGTGTTCCCATCCATCCAATTCACCCCCATCTCTACCATTCAGTCACATCCCATCCTACCCCATGCACATTAGGTTACCCACCCACGCCCCCTTCCCACCCTTTGTGTCTCATCCCGTCCCACAACATGTGCATCCAGTAAGCCACCAACACCCACCACCTTACACACTCCACTATTAAGTACATCCACACATCAAATCCTTTACAAATCAAAGACCAATGGAATCGATCTCAGGATCTGCAACCTCTTAAGATAGTAACATAGCCAACTCATCCATTGGAGTTATTGATAAATAATTGTATTTTTTTATATATTTATATATATCTCAGTTTAATTAAAATTAAAAAATATATATGAGTTTTTTTATTTTTATTTTTATGTTTTTCATAGATATATTTATGAATATATTATATAATATATATGTGTATATGTGTTTATATATCTATATATTTATGTACATGTGTTTATATATGTGTGTGTCTGTGTTTATAATTATCCACTTTTTAAAGTGCTTATACTAATGACAGTAAAATAGTTACGGTTTCCTGAAAAGATGACTAAAAAAAGATACTTAATTGTATTATGTTATATTGATTTAATTATATATATATATACATTTCAATATTTAAAATTTAATATCAAATATATATATATATATATTTAAATATATTTTATATTCTTTGTCTATATTTGTATATATGTGTTTATATTAAGATATATTTATATATGTGTTTATATATTAAATTTTATGTAGTTATATTATGTGTGTGTGTGTGTTTGTGTGTGTGTTTTACTTTTATGTATATATATATATTATATTTTTTGTCAATATATATATATATGTATATATTATGTATATATATATTTATATATTATGTTTTACTTATATATATGTGTGTCATTTATATTATAATCATATTTTTATATTATATATATGTGTGTGTGGGTGTGTGTGTGTGCTTCTGTTTTATATTACATACATATGTTTATGTTTAACGTTTATTTATATATTTATATTATATATATATATATATATGTCTGTGTCTCTGTGTGTGTTTATAATATATAAATATTTATATGTATTTGTTATATATAATTTATATATTTATATTAATATATATATATATATATATGTTTATATGTATATATATTTTTATGTATATATGTTTAGACACACACACACACACACAGACACATATATATATATATATATATATATCTGTGTGTAAATATATATGTTTATGTATACATATAAGTAATTATAATGTTTATATATGTATTTATAGAATTATCCATATTTTTTAATCTATAAAACATTAAATAAAAGAACCTCATTATATTTAAATAATTGCATAAATAAATTTAATATATATATATTTATATGTGTGTGTTTGTTTGTTTTTTAATATATATATATATATATATATATATATGTTTATATTATTGTGCGTGTGTTTTTTATTATATATATATATATTTTAATTTTTATATTATATATATATGTTCTTATTTTTTATGTTACATAAATATGTTTATATTTAATGTTAATTTATATATTTATTTAATATTAAATATATTTGGGTGTTTCTGTGTGTGTGGTTATATAATATAAATATTTATATGTATATAATATATATATATATATATGTGTGTGTATGTGTGTAAATATATATTTGTATATAGACATATCTGTATTTTTTTTAAATAAATAAATATATATATATTTATGGTCGTTTTGATATTCTTATGATTTCCAATAAAATAGCCACATAATAATTTAATAAAAACGTGACTAAATTTAATTTTTTTTAATATATATATGTATGTATTTGTTTGTAAATATATATATATATATATATGTTTATATTAACGTGTTAGTGTTTTTATATATTAATATAAATAAATATATATATATATATAACCTCTCTAATTTAGTGTTTTTTTCAGGATGCACCGATAATTTAGCGAAGCTGGTGTAGGAGCAACACATTTCACACAACATCAATAATTTAGTGACCCTTATCATGAAGCCTTCAAAAATTATTTATGCTTTTCAGGAAGTGTCATGTATTTTTCAACACATTTCATGAATCATTTCTAAATTAGGGATGCTTTCACGAATCATCTCTAATATAGCGATGATTTTTTGGATGTGTCATTAAATTAGCGAACCTTTTCATCAAAAATCAATAATTTAGCCACATTCCTTCACGAAGAATCACAAATCTAGAGATTATTTCATGAATCGTTATTAAATTAGAAACACTTTTAAGGAACCATCAATAATTTACAAATGCCTTTCATGAATATTTACTTATTTGGCTATTCTTTTAATGAAGAGACAGCAATTTAGAAATTATTTTTAAGATGTGTCACTAATTGGTGACACTTTTTACTAAGTGTACCAAATTTAAAGATTCTAATGAGGATACATCTTTAATTTAGATATATAATTCAACATATTTCTGTTATTGTAAAAATTTGTGACAATTTTAAAAATAAATGAAAAATTACAGATTTTTTATTGTCAATGACGTGGGAGTATAATAGGAAAGTGGAATAGCTAGAGTTTGTTGATGGATAATTAAAACTACATGGGATCTGATTAAATCGAATATGCGTAGTGTGGGTTCATGGGATTCTAAATGGTGATATGTGGGTCATCAATAGACAACTGAGATATGAAAATCAAATGACCCATGTTTTTCCATGTTTATATGTGGATGGAACAATATAAGTGGTATTTTTGTTCCATATTGAAATTCCACAGTTCTACCTGTATGTGTAATCAATAAATTAGTGGGGCATGGTGTTCATAAATATAAGACCTCCGACCATTATGATGCCCCACACAGTGGCTCATCGACTTCTATTTCACATTCGACATATGGTGAACATATGCCCATCTAATGTGGGAACATGTTTTCACACCCTATTCTGCCAGTGATTGATGTCTTGTATAGAAACCTAGTCCTGGTTAAGGAGACTTAGACATAAGCATAAGTCGATATATCAAGGCTTCTAGTGCAGCTAGGATAATTTTTTTACAAAGGGGAAAAATATTCAAGTTTTCCTAGTATAATATTCTAGTTTAAATGAGTATAATGAAAGCCTAAAAAATGTATCCCCTTTACACTTAGAATGTTTTATACAAATATACATTCGTAAAATTCATTTATCAAGGAATGTAGATATTTTTTCATTATCTTAAAACATATGAAATCTCTAAAAATAAAGTGCATGTCAATCAATTATAGATTTTAATAGTTTTATTCTTAATGACATTCATACTCCCATTTCTCTATTTTGATGATGAATTTTTATGAATCCATTATACAATGTGGGTTACCCAAAAAGTATTTTCAAATGTTAAACCCTTATTTATTAATCACAGTTTCATATTTCAATGTCAATATTTATTTTTGTGGTTTTTGAATATAACTCCTTGAGATATTTTGAATTATTTTTTCCAAATAATTTTCATCATTTTCATAGTTTGTGATACATGATATAACATTTTTATCATTCATTACTCTCAATATATATTTTTTGGATTTAATTACCCATGTCATAGAGTTTTCCTTGAAATACATGTAACTACATCCTTATGAAAAACTTGACAAACTATTAGTATATTATTTTTTAATATGATATACCTCACCTATAAATTTATGTGGAAGTCAGGATTATGAATAATGAAATTATGAAAATATATTGTTTTAACTTGTATATAAATATATTTTTTGGACGGAATAATAATTTAAAATATAAATAAATACTACTTAAAAATAATGGTATTCATTTTTGGTTAAATATATTTTTATGCTAAGAAACATGTTTTAATTAAATAATTTAAAAAATAACTTTTATAAAAAATATTAATATAATTTATATATTATATATTCAATATAATTTTTATCATGAATCTTATATGGTTTCTACATAAGAGTTAAGGGTAAACCAAATTTTATTCTTAAAATTGTAAATTTCTAAAAAGTAGTTTAGTCTCCTTATTTGAACATATTTTGAAAATTAATTTTCTAACCCATTTTTAAAAAAATTATTCAATAAATATCAATTTTTGTATCATTATTTCTATATTATACTATGATAATTTAATTATAATTTTCATAGAAGGTAAATTTGACTATAAATAGTAAAAAATACTTATCTTTATTAAGAATATTCGTTTCATTTAATCCATTTTGTAACATTTTAATTGACATAAGATGGTTTTTCATATATCGTTATATCTGTTATATATATATATTAATCAAATTTATTTCGTTATAATAACTTTTTTTATTAAATATTGATATAATAATATTTCAATAATTTTAGAAATTTCACTTTGGAAAGCAAATTTTTTGATATTTTCTACTAGATTATATTAAAATTAAAAAATTTCAATTTTGTGAGTGGAATTTTGTAAATTTGGCTCCTAATTTGGAATAATAATATTTTATATTATCTAACATGTAAAATGTGAATTTTTATCACAATGAATAATACAAAATGAATCAAATTAAAAAAGGTTAATGAAATAAAAGCTTTTCTTAGTGGATAAATTAAAAATGTAACTCTTAAAAATGATCCGAAACATTTTGAAAAAATATTTGTTGAAATATTTTTCCCTTATAACTTATCAATGCTATATTTTTTTATTTATGTGTGTTTTTAAATGTGAAAAGTATTGGGACTACATTTCCATTCCAAAACATTCAAGTGTTCCAGTAACCCCATCTATAACATCCAACCCCATCTCTTATCCACATAAATAATCCCAAACCCATTGTATCATAAATGAAAAAACAAAATCACATATCTACTTCTCTAATAAAATAATATAACACTTATTTTGGTCATTATTCCAATGGAGGAAGCATTTTGGTCAAAACCAAATGATGTTTCCCAAAGAAGAGTTAATATCCATTCCTGAGAATTTGATTTTATTCCATCATCCACCACTATAAATTGTTATAAAACCATAAATAAATATTAACTTCTATATATAATACATGTTCATATTTGATTATGAAAATGTAAACCCCTGAATCCTTATCATTTTTATTTAAATTTGTTATAAAATCATTATTTATGTATACGGTGGAAAACCACCACGTACAACGATGTTATTATTTTATTATAACCACCCCCCACAAATAGATATAATAAAGTATTTATTGGTTAAATATGATATTAATAATATAAATATTATTCTGGAATAATTATATCACATTTCTTTCATAAATTACATTATGTAGGAATACGATAACGTTGTTCATTTGTACGAGTGACTATCACCTCATGAATGATTGTGATTCGTTAAAGCTATACATGTATGGTAATAATAATAAGAATAATGAAAATATTGGATATATATGATTTCCCTTATAAAATGGTAAAAAAAAATTATTTTTACTTCTTTATTTCTAATGGGAAAATGTATTCAACATTAACGCATACATACAAAATATAGTCTCCAGGAATCATGTATTAAATTTTCTATCTCTAAATCTTGTCAATTTCATTATATTCATGTGTAATGAATTTATTGTATATATATCATGGTTATAATTTTGAATATACTTTATCACTCAAAAAAACATGAGGAACAAAAAAATCAAAAAAATATGAAAAACCAAGTAATTGTTGCCTAAAATGTTTCATTAAGAAGAAATTATTAATAAATGGGAAATAATAAGTAAAAATGAAATGATATATGGTATCATAATAAAATTTATATTTCATAAATATATTTATAATAATATTTTATTTCCTATACATGATGTAAGGAACTGTACAATGTAATTCGAGAATTATGGTATGTGATTTCTATCTCAATTTTATTTGTCTCTCAGTTAAAATCAATATTCACCCCATATCAATTTTATGAGTTATAGATATCACTCATGAATTTATTTTATGATTATTGTCACAAAAATAATGGTATTTTCATAACTATATTGATATTTCTCTTTCATAGGGATTAGGATTCAAATTTAACCAATGCAGAATGGGATTTTGGTCGAAATGTTCCTTACTTGAGAAGTATGTCGTGATTTGAATATATGTTATAATGTGTATAATATGCATCCAAAATTACATGAAATTTAACTAATTAATTTATTATTATAATATTTTAAATTTAATTTAATATTATTATTTCATTGGGGATTATGATTTAATTTCACCAATGTGGTAAGGCTGTTATAATAGAACCTAATTATTTATTAATTTTCTCATTATTCTCATAATGATCAAATCATATGAACTATTTATGATTGAACTATTGAATTTTATTCTGATATTTTTATTTCTATAAAGTACATTTTTTCTATTCATTTTCCTCTATTTATTCGTTAAATATTTTCAAAGAATGTTATTATGAAAAATTTTCATTATTTATTTCTTCGGTTTGTAACCCCTTTTTCATATATAATGATTTTTATAAAAAATAATTCCAAAAATTATTTTAAATTTTTTAAAAATTAATAATTTGAATAAAAATTCCAATTACATTAATTTTTTTAAAAAAAATAAAATAGAATATAAATTTTATTTTTCCAATAATTCTAGTTTTTGTAATAATGATATTGTTAATGGAATATTTTCTTTAACAAGTACAAGAATAATGAAATTTAACATATTCATGATAATTATTTTCCATTATTCATCCATTATATGTTTTCAAGTTTAATGTTAATGAAAATAATTTTAAAATTAATTTATGTTTTCAATACTGTAAATTATATTTTAAACAAGAAATTTTTAAAGAGATTTTTAAATTATACATTAAATGATTGAAGGGTTATTTTCAATGAAAATGATTTATAATTTGATTATGAATATTTCATATTAAAATTTTATTTTCAATAAAATTTTATTATCCTCAAGAAGTAATCCAAATGTATATTCAAAATCATTTTCCATTTAATATGGAATCAGTTGATATTACATATTCATTATTAGGGATATCATCTATGTATTCTATTCCTATTCATTTTATTAATGGGTTATGATTATGTTGTCTTCATGTTTATAAATCCTATTTCAATTCCATCGGTTAAACCATGAAAAATGATTTTGAAACCTTCTTAAATTTACAGGTGTTGATATTATGAAATAATTAGTTGATTTTGAATCATATCTCTTTTCCACTATTTATGATTTAACTAAATGTGTTTGAATCCAATTTTATTTTCTAGATTATGTAATGAAGTGTTTTTTTGATATGTTGTCACACATATATAGTAATATAATTATTTTATTTTTGGGACCTATGTCTCCCCTCAATAAAGGGAATAAATATTTAGATGTAACGATATATATTTTACTAGAATGTTGAATGATCACAAATCAATAAGGGAATTTTATACTAATATGGTCTTGAGAGTAATCCTTGACAACTATGATGATTTGGGCAGCGAACCTATTCCACTATGATTGCATTAAAAGTGATCCTGAAATACAGTTGAAATTATTTTTATTTTTATTTATATTCCACAATCCCATGACATCTGTTTATATTATGATTTACTTGATCTTGATATTTTATTTCATTATGATTCATGTCATCTAGACTAAAAATCATTTTTTAATGATTTGTTATTTTTTAACTAGGATATAAAGGATATGAATTTCATATTTAATGATTAAATTCTCATAAACTTATTCCCAATTTATTTTATACAATGTCTCCCTTGATTATCCTTACTAGTCATATGAGATAAAACAATATTATGTATAATTTTCCCAAGTTATAATGAAATGTATTATGTATGACATGTATGATAAGTGAGATAATAATGATGAAATTAGTGGGAGATAATGTATTAATTATGTAAATATGTTTTTAGGTTATCATATTTTTATGAAATCATAATATAATAATACTTAGGTGTGTATTTTTAAAATTTATCAAATATTAATATAAAATATTGTATATGCATGAAGGGAAATATCATGTCGCTATAGTGAATTTTTTGATATATTATTCTATTTGAGGATCTGTTTTTTCTATTATTATCTTTAAAAGAAAAATTATAACTAGAGTTCTATATTTTCCAATAAATCATTAACATGGGTTTAAAATATCAAAATATTGAAATATATTCTCCAATATGTGGGAAAAAATGAAAATATAAGATAAAAGTGATTTTAATATCATGGAGAACTATATATTAAAAAAACTAAATATATTTTCATAATTCAATGACCCTTCAATTATTTTTATTTTATGTAAAAAATCTTGATACCTATCAGATGTAACACATTGAAATTCTTAAATACAACTCCATATTAAGTGTCGTGTATGACCGAAAAAAACAAATATAAAAGGGGTGTATAATAAAACAAAACATTATAATTTAATTACTGTCATAAATAAATATAATATAATTTATAGCTTGTAATTCTTGCAACAATCAGTTAGCTTGAATTACATTTATGATGGACCTTCCTAGATATCTTTTGTGACTAGTATGAGTGACCTTCCCCGATATCATGTGTTACACAGAATACCAATTTTCATCAACCAAAAATATATTATTAATAAATAATTATACAAAAACTAGTCCCTTAATTAGTGGCTTGGAATAGTAATAAATATCATATAAAAATTATTATTTATAATAATATTATGACTTAAATATATAACAATTAATTTCAAATGGATATAAGAAGCAATTGAATTTTATGTGGAAATTTTTATATAAAACTTTTATTTCTCTTAAACTTATTTATACTAATTGTGAAAATTAATTACAATTACTGAGTTATATTAATGTAATATATATATATATATAGAATTTTAAATAAAATATTTGTCATATTCATCCCTTATGTTTTATATACATAAGACAAGAATAAACCCTACTATACATATAAAAACCAATATTTTAATAAAAGATATTTTTTTTCCTTTTAATAGAGAAGCTATTTTAAATATGAATTTTGAAAAATTAATTGATTGGTTCTATAAAAATAAAAAAAAACATCTTTGAACAAGAAACAGAATAAATTGGTTATAGTGAATTTTTAATATTATTAGGAAACAATTTATTTTTTAATTATTTGTAAAAAATAATGAACTTTAATTCCAAACATGTTTTTAATATAATTTATTTATATGGTTTAATCAAACATTTTATTATTTTTAAAGTCATAATAAATAATATTTAAAATATTTAATAAAATTTATTTCATTATAGTCAATTTCAATATAAATGTTATTATAAAAACAGAGCAACCATTCAAATTATTTTTACAATAAAACACAGCATTGTTGTTCCGTCACCGGAATAAAATTTAAATTAATTTATGAAACATGTATAATTTGAATATGGGAAAATGGATTCCATATTTGGATTCTGAATAATTTTTTATTTCTTATAATACCATCATTATTTTTGATCTAAAATATTAGTGAATATTATTAAAATAAATTACAATTATTGATGTAAAAATAATATTAATAAAGGACCAACCATTAATTTAGTGGCCCAAAAGGCCTATAAACTTATCCAAAAAGACTTTTATGGACATATATCGTCCTTGAAACTTCCATTATTTATTTGGTTGATTTTTTATGAAACTATTTAGGTAGTAACATGTGTACACCACACTTTTTTCCAAAAAATTCCAAGTGAGTGCTTTTCCTTGCAAATAAAAGGCCACCACCTCTCCCCAATCCTCACGTCTCTCAACCGACATAGTTTAGGCCAATATATCCCCATATAACTTCCCAAAATCCCTTTATTATACCATGAATCATATATTGGGTTAGAAATCAATCCAAGAACGCATTTTGGTTGGAACCAAAATTTGTTACCTGATTACGAGGTAATATCTTCAATCAATATTTTTAATATTATTTCAATTATATGAACCCTAATAACCCCTTATTAAATTATTATATATACAAAAATATCCCCAATATAATAGGATTTTAATGTAAAACTATAAACATACACAAACACACAATTCCATCCAATGGGTTACAAGCATACTATTTTTGTGTACAGTGAACCACTACCTCACGAAACGATGATTTTTCAATTTACCCTTACAAACTATAATGTTAAAAATTATTATATAAGATTTATTTTTATATTATAGTCATGATATTTATTATTTATATATATTTATTTAATCCATTTATTAAACATACCTTTAGTACATTCTATTTTACATTAATATGGGAACATTGTTCGTGGATGTGTGGACTACCACATCATCAAAGCATTTTCATTGGATCATAAAAAACATATAATGTATCAAGGATGGTTCTAATTATAAATATGTGACATAATGAATTTATATTTGATTTTAATGACATATATAAATTTCGGGATATATTTTATAAATAATTTTCTTTATTACCCTTTCACAATGATAAAATCTTCTAACATATTTCATGGACGTGTGGACTACTACCACCTCGGCCTGAAGTGATTCCATTTTCATGACATGAAATATATATATAAGAATATATGAATTAATATTATTATATTTATTATATAATTATAATTTAGTAATGATATTGTGTTACTTACATTTTTTCTATAACAATCATTAAAAATTGAGAAAGTTACTCATTTGTACATACAACCTTCCACCTCCATTATCGTAAGATTTATTCATTTTTATTAACTATAATTATTGTTTAATTTAAATAGTATAATTAATTAATAAATTTGATGATTATTTCAAGTGTTCTATTCTATATATTTTATAAAATGAACCCTTTGACCACAGATGACATACGAATGCTATTTTTGACAAAAGAAACTAAATTTGGTTAAAAAACAGAACATAAAAAAAATGTTTATATTATTGTATTAAATATATAAAAAATTTGAAGAAAATTCATGGTAAATATTATATGGTTATCATGAATATATAAATGTGACATATTTTTATTGTATAGTATGTTCAATTATGTTCACTTGAAATGAAACTCAAGGTAAGGGAATCTCATCTCACTTTTTTACATCCATTAGATAAATGTCATGGCCACTAATTAAATATTATGTGCGGTGTGTATACTGCCCATTTATTTATATATATTGTATCATGAATTCATTTATCTTAATCAAATATAAGGATTTCATTTAAAATTATTCCTTCCAATGGATTTTTATTATTAATTATTCCTAGTGGTATTGGACACTTTGGAATGATTAATGATTATTTTCCTCAAACAAAATTGACGATCCTCCAATGGTATTTCCATTCCTGTTAATAATATGAACATAGCTCAATAAAACCGTTAATTATCATTACATTTGTTATTCATTACTAGATTCATGTATTACTACCATTTTTTGTACGCATTGGTAATCAACAGTTTTCAGAAATTATTTATTATAAAACACTAATTTATTTATCTCTTTTTTTGAAGAACATAATTTCTTTTAAAAATAATGTTTTATTACAAAAAAAATAAATGAATTTATTAAAATGAATTTTGATAGAATATTTTAACAATTTTTTCATTTATCAATGTATTCAAATGAATATTGGCGTCACTTTCTGAATAAGGAATTATTCTAACCTTTAACTGTGGAAAAAATAGATCTTTGTTACCTTATAAGGATTATAATGATTTATAGAACATCATTTTTTTGAATAATCCTTTTCATTTTTAAATGGTAATTTTTAATGAAATCATTTTCAAAATTTATTTTCAACAAAATGGTTTTCAAAATTTTTTCTAAATAAAAGGATATTTTCCAAAAAAAATGTTTGTAATATATATTTTCATACTAATTACATTCCACAATGAGAAAAACTCTTTATTTTACTCTTATTGGGTTATGTTTTATTAATACTATACTTAATATTTCAATGGATAAATTATTATTTATTTGTCTATGAATAATAAACACATTCACTTCCGTGATTCCTTTTGGTTGCTTTAAAATATTCAATTTTCTATGATCATTTGACATTGAATATCCTCTAAATTTCCATATAAATTTCCATATGTATAACTATTTCTTATACTATATATCAATATTCATATAGTGTATAATTTTAAATATATTAGATTATTTGGGAATATATTAATAAATTCATATAATTATTCATTACAAATATTTTATAAGGAATATTGTTTAGTCGATGTGATGAATGATTCAAACATAAAATACATGGGTTGGGGACTATTTAAAGAAATACCATAATTTTGGCGATAATTTAATGAAATACCCTCGATGCATAATTAGTCACATGGGGATAGTTAGTTGGTTTTCCACCATAGATGGGTTATTACCCAACAACTAAACAGTCATATGAATGTTAAATATATTTCTAGTTCAATGCACCTAGAAATGATGGAATCCAATAAATCAACAATTTAATCATTTAGTTTCAGTTATTACTCATCCATTTGATTATAAATCGATATATCATTGGATACATTTAAATTCATGTTATTTAGATGTAATTTTTCATCTTATTACCTTTACATGTTTATTTTTCCAAATCTAGTTATTTTAATGGAATTTGATTTTAGTTCCTTTCAATCCACATTGTTTATGTAGTTCATTCATATATTATTGACTAGATGGAATATGTATTCTGTTATTTACCATGTCATAATTAATATTTTCCTTGATTCATTATGGAATCCAATATATTATTCCCTTACTAAGCATTTGACCTCAACCTTAATATATTTCATTCTATAGGAATACAAGAAGCCTACTATGAATGTGGGATTTACTATTTGGATTAGAGTTATTCACGATTATATTTATTTAAAAAAAATGGATAAAATATTTCTTCATTATTTTAGTCATTTGTAATAAAATAAAATGTTATGTGTCTGGTTTACTAATACTACTAAACTATCATTCCGTTGGAATTTAATCCCATGTAAACTTGCCAATGAAATAATAGAAGACACCTAATCAGGGCTATCTAGAGTTCAGACACTATATTTTTTATAAATTAATATTTATTAGAAACCTTTTAGACTACATTTATGAAATCATAAATTAGAGAACATAATTCTAATTTTGAATTTGAAGATAATTATAGAATAAAATCATATAATATTTGTTAGGTATAAATTTTTTATGTCTTCCTTTAAATACATTACAATATAGATTCTATATGTGGATATGGATTTGGAACATAAGTACATATGACTAACAACTCCAACAAGTTTTTCTAGTCCTAACATGGAGTAACCTGATACACGACAACATGCATTTATTTTTTTTAGGTTTGAAACTCCATGGTGATTTTAATTGGATAATTCAAATTTTCATAACAAATCACAATTTTTTTTGATAATGAATAGTCAATGCTAAATAATTGATGTATTACATTATAGATAGGGTGTCATGATTTCAAAATCCTATAAATGATGATATGTATAAAGTCTAAACTAAGGAAAGATCTATGGGAAAATAAATTGATGATGTATTTATCGATCGAGGGTGTATTGAAAACCATTTTTAAATGGTTATTTAGTGATTATCCTAGATCCATGATTTTCATCACATTTATTTTCAAAATTATTATTTTTTTGTTTTAGAAAAAGAAAAAAATGAATGTTAGGTGACAACCAACATTATTCAGAAAGGATGTGTGTTATGATCCCATGACCAAAGAATGATAAGTGTTTTCTGACTTCAACTATCCTATATAATACATGGTTAATTTCCATTAATTTTATTATAACAATTTGATGAAAACATATTAGTGAGGAAAAAGTAGTATCACTTCAAAGGCTTATAGATTAATCTATAAACCATATTGTTTTTGGAAGATAGTTAAGTACATATAAAAATAATTGTCACACATTTATAGTCTGTATGACACTTTAAAAGTTTATTATAGTTAATTAGTAATAAAAAATCCTTACTGGTTTTTAATTTTTGTGAGTAATGGAATGAATTGGAATTTTATCAAAGTACAACCAAATGCCAGGATCTTTCAGATACCATTTAATCCTATTGAATTTAAATATTTCCATATATTTTTAGGTTTTATTAGAAATACCCAACATTAGAAAAATGATATTGAAATTAAATTTTTTCATAATTCCATAATTGGTTTGGAACTGATGGTCTTATAAATCATCACAGATTTATAGCTTTGGGTCCCTCAACATTTTAATGATTATTAAATTATGTGTGATTGATGTCCTGAACCACTCCTTATAAATATTTTATTCATTCCTCCAAAAATGTATTTTCACTTTTCACTAATGCTCTGTTATTTATAAACATTTACAAAAGGTACATAATGAGACCTTTGTACTTACCATTCTCTCTTTTCTATAGGATTTTTTTATGACCCCTTCTCATGTTTTGTGATTTAAACATAAGAAATATAAAATCATCTGTTTCCATGTTCTTGTTTAAATTTGTAGTATGACATTTAATTAACTAGGTGGGGGGGAATTAATCTCCCATGAAATATAAATTATACCATTGTATTCAGTTTCATATGTGACATATAACACTATATGTAAAAAGGTAATATAATAACAAGATACATTACAATATTTTTACTATCTTAAATTAATATAATATATTCAATAGCTTATAAATCATGCATCATAGAGTTATTTTCTATTATAATATGGAACAATCTTCCTTGATATCTTATGTTAGATGTATTAGTGACCATCCCTGATTGCTTTAATTATACGGAAGACCCAGTATTATCAAACAATAATATATTATTAAAAAATAATGAGGTACAAATATGAAGTTAAATTAGACGTTATAAACATTAAAAAATAACTTATGACAATAATGGTTTTGAAAAATATATAATGAATAAAAATGTTAAAAGTTAATTTGAAATGTATATAAGATGTAATTGAATATAAAGTGATTATATTTTTAGAAAAAAAATTATACCCAAAAAAATGATTTCTGCAAAATTATTAAAATATTTTTTAGTTACTAAGTTATATAAATGTAATATATATATATATATATATTATGAAATAAAATATTTTTTATATTCTTAAATTAGGTTTAGTAGACTAATGATAAAAAAACTATCATTTACACATAAATACCAATATGTTTATGAAGGCAATTTTATCATCATTTAATGGAGGAACCATTTTAGATTTTAATTTTTAAAATATAATTGATTTAATATTTCAAAAATAATTTTTTTTTATAATTAGAAACATGATAATTAGTTAAGGGGTTATTTTTGATATTGGTTTTTGAAAGTGTTCATTTTTTAATGATAAATGTAAAATAATGAAATTTAATTAAAAAATGTTGTTTCTTAGAATTTATTTGTAAGTTTATATTATACATTAATTTGGATTTAATTTTTCACTACATAATATTTTTATCAATTAATAATTTTTTAAAATAATTTATAAATTGAATTTAAATATAAAAACAAATCAAATATTTATACATTTTTACTTTAAATCCCCACATTGTCATCCTGTATGAGGAAATAAATAGAAAATAATTTCAACGAATTATATGATTTCAAATTGGAAAAATTTATTTCATATTTTGAATCAAAATTATTGATAATATATAATAATTAAAACATTATTCATTGACAAAATGATTAATGAAAATGATTTAAATTAATTTCAATTATTATTGTAAATTTATTCTTAATATTAGACTAAACCGTTATCATAGGGGCCCAAATGTCCTATCCATTTTTCCAGAATCAATTTTATGGACACATATACACCATGAAATATCCATTTTTTATTTTATTTTTTTATATTACCTTTTTAGGTAATAAAATTTTTACACTTAACTTGTTTCCAAAAATTCCAAGTGAGTCCTTTTCCTTCCCTATAAATGGCAACAACCTATCTGCAATCCTCACACCTCTAAAACCGGTTATACTCTGTTAAAATATACCCATATATATTCATTGAATCCATGCACCATAATATTAATAATTGAATTGGGAAAAAATCCTTCCAAGTATTCCTTTTACAAAAATCCAAATATTTGTACTTAAATAAGAGGTAATATAATTTCCAAATATTTTTAATTTCATTTATGTTATCCAACTCATAATCTCTTATTAATAAATTAATATTTAACAAAAAAATATTCCTAAATGTACTAGTATGTTTTTATGTAATGTTTTTGTACTACACATACACACACCTCCAGTTAATGGGTAATATACTTACTCTTTCGATGTACGATGAATTACTACCTCACGAATCAATGATTGTTCATTTTTCCATTATCATCTATCATTGGGGCCATTATGATGGAATATATATATATATTATTTATGATATTTATTGTTTCTTAGTATTTGTTTAGTCATTTCATTACTCATACCTTTAATACCTTCAATTTTACGTTAATAAACTACAATCATTTGGGGAAGTGTAAACTGCATCACCCTCAATGTGTTTTGATTCATCCACAATAAACATGGAACATATTCAAGATGGTTTTAATAGAAAATATGTTATATAAATTACATATTTATGATATTACTATAAAAATACCTTTAATTAAATATATTATATCTCATCTTAAATATTACCATTTCAAACATTTAAGAAGTGATAACTTCGTTCGTGGATGTGTGGACTAATGCCATCTCAACATGATACGATTACTTATTAATCACAAGATTTCTACATATATGAATATTATAATAAAAAATATGGTATATATGATATAATTATCATTTTTGAATGATATTTTTTTATAACTTTCCTTCCAAAATTATCATTGGAAAATGAGAATGTTACTATTGCGTACGTACGACCTACAATCAGCATGATCAAAATGTTGATTAATTTTTCGTAACCATATATAATGAATTATTTTATGAAAATAATCAATTTATAAAAATTATAATTACTTCAATTTAATTATTCTTTATAAGTTATATAACCTACACTTTGATCATAGTTTACCTATAAATGTTATTTTTGTCACATAAAACGAACTTCGTCAAAACAACCAACATAAACTCAATTGCTTGTATAGTTGTATATAATATATTAAAAAGTGAAATATAGTTTATGAAAAACATGAAATGTTCCTCATGTAATTATAATATTAAAATAAATTTATTATACAATAATTTAATGTAATTTCAACCTAAAGGAAACACAATGTGATGGACTCCCATCTCACTTTTTACATTCGTGTGAGAAAATATCAAGTTCACTACATACATATTTGGTATATTGTATTTATTGACCATTTATATATAAATATATATATATATTATATCATGAATTCCTTTATCATCAAGGTATTTAAATATCCCATTTAATATTATTCATTAATGTGGTTTATGTATTAAAATTTTTAAAAGTTCTGTGGGACACTTTGCAATGATTAATGATTATTTTCCTCAATAATAATTATAATGATCATTCAATGGTATTTAAATTCAATTAAACCATATAATAATAGTTTAATAAAAAAATAATTTTCACTAATATGGTTATTAATTACCATTTTCATGTATTTGTACAAATTTCCCACTCATTGGCACAAAAAATATTTTAGAAAATGTTTTTTATAAACCTGACAATATTTCTCTCTTTAGTCAAAGAAAAAAGTATATTCTAAAAACCTTTTTTTACTAAAATGTTTTAAATTAATATTAAAATAATTTGGTAAATTCATTTTTACCCACTTTTTTTAAGTAATGGTTTCAAAGGAATCATATTTTATTTTTCCAAATAAATTCATTATCAAACCATTAATCATTAAAATAGGAATATTCTTTTTACCTCGTATGTCTTGTATGGAATTACCCAAAATAATTTCTATAAAGCTTCATTTTCTTGTTTAAAATGGTAATTTTTAATGAATATATTTTTAAAAGTGATCTAAAATAAAATTGGATTTCAAAATTATTATCATAACATAATGATTTTTTCTAAAAAAAATTAATGATCCTTTTATAGTGTTTCAATTCATCAACAAGAAAAACCATTTATTTTACTCCACTAATGTTATGTTGTGTTGATACCATCCTTAGTCATCATATGGATGGATTATAATTAATTTGTTCAAGAATAATACTCAATCTAACTTCCGTGATTCCTTTTGGTTCCATTGAAATATTCAATTTCCTGTGATCATTTTACATTGAAATTTTCCTGAATATAAATGTCATTTTTCATTGATATTATTATTGCATAAACCACATACCTTTTTTGATACTGTGTTTAAATTGAATTTTATTGAATTATTTTTTAAATTATCGATAAATATGTATAATTTATTCAACATGATTAATTAATAAGGTTTATTATTTATTTGATATGAAGAATGTTTTGGACTCGAAATATATGGTTTTGGGACTATTTAAGGAAATTCCTATGGGTTGGGGACTTATTAATGAAATCCTATCAATGCATTGATAATATCATGGGAATAATTATCATCTAGCCACCATAGATGTTTTTTCTCCTAATTGCTAATATTCATTCTAAACTATCACAATGGTACAGGTTCCATGAACCTTGGAAACACGGGGTCCAATAATAAGGAATTGGTTTCTTTTAGTTTTTGTTATAACTCAACTATGAGATTTTTTGTCGACATATCTATAGATACATTTCATTTTCAATTATTAATGTGTATTGTTTTTCATATTCTTACAATTCTATATTGATTTTATCATATCTATTTATTTAAATGGAATGTGTTTCTAATTATTACCTTTCAATATAAATAATGGTGTTCATTATTAGTTTATCGACTAAATGGAATTTGTTTTTAGTTATTTACCATGTAATAATTATTTTTCACATTGAATCATTATGTCTTCCACTAAATGTTTACATTACTGAAAATCTGGGCTCACCATTTTTATATTTCATTCCCTAGGAATCCAAGACTATTATAATGAAGGATATTTATGGATTTAGTAGATGCATTAGATTTTTTCTCCATGTTAATTATTTTTAAATAAGGGGAAAAACTTGTTGTAATTTGTGTATTCATTTATAAATCATGTAATGTTTAGGTATTTAGTTTTTCGTGATTTTAATCTCTCATTACATCGATATTTGATTCCATATAATCATTATAATGTAATTGTAGCATACACCAACTCCAGGCTATCTAGTGTCAGGTCCCTACATTATATGAAAATTGCAATGACTAAGGACTATTAAATTTTTATTTATGGGATAGAAATACACATACTCATCTGCAAAACATTTATCAATATATTTATTTGAAAAAATTATATGTATTTTTAATTTACAATTTTATTTGTAAAACATAGTCTAATGGGATAATCTATATATATTGTAAGTTGCAATATCTATTTGTACAGTTTTTATTGGCCCAACCATCAAATGAATAGGTCTTTCATGACCCTAAATATGTTTTTATCCTACTCATAAATTTGTTTGAGGAATTGTTCCTATAAATACACATGATAGTTTATTTTTAAAACCAGTCCCAATTTATCAATATGTTTGTTCTGTAATAATCATCATAAAAAACTATTTTAAAAATAGAGGGGACTACGTATTAGATTTATGAATTACCCGTTTATAAATTTTATTTTTATTTATCAATTTGGTATTACCTTATTTTAAATAAAACCAATTTTTATTTTTTAAAATTTTATAATAAATAGTTCTCATATAGATAACACAAATTAGTTTTTGTATACAACTTTTAAAATGAGTATATTAGTTCCAAAACTATAATTATTTTAGAAAATTATTTCAACTATGTTGTGGATATTATTTTGAGAATCATTATAAAATATAAATGTATATAATTATCCAATTTCTATTAATTGGATGATTTTATTAAATTGGGGAATTTTTGTTTTTCATTTTTTTTAAAAAGAAACTTATATTAGGAAATAAATTCACTCCACCCACTCTTGAGTTTTCCATTGGGACCAATATTTGGTATCATTAAAAAATATAATTACATTTTAATATAATTTATCTTTACATAAAGATCCTAAATTTATTTTTAGTGGAAAATTTCAACATTTAGGGATATTCATAGAAAATATGTAACACCGACTTTCTAAAATCCATTTTAATGGAGCAAATTATTATAAATGGAAAAATAAAATGATAATTCATTATGAAAATGTGTGATTTCATATAATGACTATCATTAATGGTAAATATGAAAAACCTAATGATACTTGATATAATTGAAGTGATGTGAATTTTTATGAATATAATGGTAACATTATACATAAAAATGATTTCTGTTTTAATTTTGGTTAATATAGATTTAATAGAATATATACCTATTCGAAGAATATTTATATTTTCTAAACTCATAATATAGTAATTAAAGAACATAAAATTTTAATGAAATTTGTTTGATGGATTAAAATATTACATATATACCTTTATGTTAATTTTATATGAATAATCTTTTGTGATATAACCAATGTTTGATGAAAAAGTCCAAATGATTTATGATCACAAAATAACACATTATGTTAAGGAAGAGAAATTGTGACTTCCCATATGCCTACCATAAATATTTAGAGTATTATCATTTTATATAAGTGAATATGATGGAGTTATGAGACTACCCCTAAATTGTATATTCATTATTTAAATGTTTAAAAATATTTCTATGAAAAAAATAAGAATTTTTTACCCTTAAATACATCGGCCTGAAAGAAAAATAAGACGATCAATGCTAAAATCTCATGTGATGATGAATCACAAAACCAATGTGACGAATAGGTTTACATTATAGGAATGATTTTCTTAATTTCATACATCTGGAAGAAGTTCTTCATGAAATACAATTATAGAGGATATAATTAAAAATATTTAATTATTGTAATGTATGTAATAAAGATGATTCAACTAATGAATAGATATGAGATGAGTGATGGAGAAAATTACACAAAAAATAAGTTTTTGTAAAGATGAAATATCAGAATATATATGGGGGAAAAGGAAAAATGTATAAAAATACATTGGAAGAAACTTTTACTACCTCTATCGAATTCGAGTGATTTTGAATCAAGAGGATAAGAGATAAATAATATATATAATAATTTTTTAATGATAAACACTTATGAGTTTCTGAATTTTATTCATAGATCTCCTAGACACATTATAAATTCTATTGAAAATGATAATTAATGGGAAAATATGTAGAATAAATAGTTATTTTAATACAATAACATGGTCGAATTGACATTCAACATATTAATGTATATTATTAATGGTTGAAGAAACATCATGTAACATCTACTAACATATACACATATTTTATATTAAATAAAGTTAAAATGGTCATCAACATATTAAAAATAATGAGATGATTTTTTTATGATGACCAATTTGAGAAAAATCCTAGGATATTCCATAATTGTTTAAAGAATGTAAAATATTTTTTTGATAAATTAAATAATATAAAATACATAATAATAATTGAATAACAACATTGACAGATGAAAATTTATATGAACATTAATATTCCTTTCTCTAGCTCATGATGTTTTATAAATTTTTATTGTTTTATTGGATCTTATAAATTCATTATTTATAAAAATGTTTAATTCATTCTATATAACACCAATAAAACAATTATATAGTATTCCTTCTCATACTAATAACATACCCTGACATAAAAATATGTGGGTACAAAAACAATTCTTCAATTAAATTTCTTCTTTGTTAAATTAAAATGAAATATTCTAGTAACAAATAATATAATCTTCATAGTGGATGTTCAATAAATATAACTTGGTATGACATATTATTTATGAATATAAATAAATAGGATAGTGGACAAATCCCACAAAATATCTCTCTAAACATGAATAGGTCACCTGTGGTGACAATGTAATATGGAAAATTATAGAAATCATCAAAATTTGAATCTTTAGTACAATTTGTATACATAATGATTTAATATGTATAAATATTAGAATATAATATTCTTATAATTTATAAATTATTTGATTATGGTTTTCATGTATGGTTATAAAAATGATCTTTTAAATTATTTTATTCCAAACATGGTGTAGTTTGAATGCATTGTATAATGATAATGATAATGTTGTTGTTTCATATTAATTTTTTTCAATATAATGGATCAGATTTTATTGTCTCTACGAAATAATCGTAACATTAACATAGAAGATTATACCATTTAAATATACCCTCTCCCAAAAATCTATCTAAACATGGATTATTAATGTATATTCCAAATATATAATTCCAGACTAAAAAGGTATGCATCCCCTAGCATAAGGGAAAGAAATATAAAATCTCCTTCAAACCCAAGAAGTAAGTTGCAACATATAAACCTATAGATTTGGTTCACATGGAAATTTTTGGTCACTCTATAGTGTCCATTTTATCATGAATACATTATCCCTATGTTATATATAATGATAATTTAATAATTATATTTGTTCTTCTACTTTCTCATAAATGTGACATACTTTCATATTATTCTATATATACTTTATCTATTGAAAATAATTTTGGACATGGAGCATATACTATAATAATAGATAAATTTTAATGTTACATTTTTTTATTCGAATCATTAGGCACACAAAATTTATATAATAATATAGTTTTTTCTCTTTCATCCCCAAAAATGATTGTTTTTTGTATTGAGATGAAATAAAACCCTTCAAGAAACATGAAGGACCATGCTAAATGAGTTTTATTTTCCTATCCATTTTTTTGAAGAACCCATGAAAAAATTACATATAAATAATTGATTTCCAATAATACCACCCTTAAAACCCCATAATTAATTATGTAATGATATAAACCATAGGTCACTAAAATTAGATTTTTTGGATTCAATATATTCATACACAACAGAATTTAAAATTTAGACATGTGTTATTCTAGTACTGATGATGCAATATTCAATGGATTTTAATCAACAAGATAATATTATAGGGTATTTAATAAAAATACTATGATACATGATGGATATTTACAAATCATGATCAATTAAAAAGATCAACATGAGAAAAATACCATATTCAAAAACAATTAGGATGATCATTACAATATAGAAATTAATTACAAGCATTGGGATAATTCTTTCATTTTTCCTATATAGAAATATACTAGTTTAGATTAATTTTTTGAACATTAACTTAAAGATTAAAATGAATTTAGAATCACTTATATTATTATAGGTGTTAGGACTCATAAATTGAATACCATAGATGCTGTTTTATGTGATCTAGATAATTGAACCTATACTATAGATTCTCTTAGAAATCAAGATTAAAATCTAGTCTTCTATTATGAACATTAATCCATGAACCTCAACAATGAGTGTAATGAAGAATTAAGATTAATGAAAATGAAATAGGGGTGAAAATAATTTCAAAATAAATTGAGTGTGTAAACATGTAAAAAGAAAACTATTACACATAACAATTTTAACAAAATATTTTTTTAGAAACATAGTTGATGAGTAAGGAAAAATAGTTATAAATAAAAAAATATTTATTTCCAATGGATATTGTAATTAAAAAGATATAAATTACCAAGAGTCCTCTTATCTCGTTACCACACATAAAACAATTATAATTCATCATTTCTATGTGTCACATTTTAACATGTATCTATATCGATTGGATTTCACCAATTTATTATTAAATGGTCATATAGACGAGGACTTACTTATTGAAAACAACATATATTTAAAGATAATAACATTAGAAATAACTTTTGCAAAATATTAATATCATTATATGGTATAAAACCTTCTCCAACATTGTGCCCTTATAGTATGATAATATTTACAATTTTTAATCATTTAACCAAATTAACAGGGGGCCTAAATTATTAATTAATACAACATGAAAATATGTCTATGTAACAAAAATCTATGATAATAATATTATTTTTGGAAAATATAGAAATTAGAAGTGTATTTAATTTTAAAAAATTATTCAATGTGAATATGATATTAATTTTAGGATTGAATATAAATTATTTTTTAAAGTTTAGATTTTTCAAAATAATTATAGAATTATTATAAATAAAATAATTTAATCTAAATATTTTTTAAATCATTTTTGTATAGATAGTACTGAATGATTTATTACTCCATTTACTAATAGATATACAATAGATATAGATGAAAAAATAAAACAAGTTAATCAAACCATATAAAATATTATGATTTCCATATTAAAATACATTAATTCTACCTAGTCTGATATTATGTCTACTTTAATTAGTGTGCCCATTTTGATGAAAATACAAAAAAATTCACATCATAAAATAGTAATAATAAGTTTAAAATAACATATAAATTAAAATAAATTTGAACAATTAATTAATAGAAAACATTTATTTATAAAATTATATATTAATGTGAATGAATTGATTTTTTTGAGCTAGACAGAGAAAACACCTCTGGATCCTATTTATTTATTGATAAGTGATCAATTCATGTTTTATAATTAATAAAAACTCTAATTTATTATCAACTACCAATAAAGATTAGATATCTATATGAATTTTTTGTGATAAATATAATATTGATGAGACACACCTTAATGGACTTTTGAAATCATCAATTTCATGTCCCTATAAACTATTATAATAGATGAGATATTATAATTTATAATACCCCTATATCTCATCCATGAATCCAATATATTGTTATAAGGAATTAAATTTTAAGAAATCATTTTCAAATGGTGGATATAAATCTAGAGATAAAAATTATTGAACAGTTTTTGGACATCATAATCTCAAAACCATTGAATCATAAGAGATTGAGTAATATAAAACTTTTACATTAGATGATATGTTTTTTAATTCCATTATTCAATGACTTACCATTGTGTCAACTAATTTATCCTAATAGGATAATCATCTGTAATGAAAAAAATTATTCATGCTATTTTCATATAGACTATTAGTCATGAGAAAATTTGACCCACTAGCAAACATGCTAATGTGGTGATCGAACAATCCACACTATAATCATTTAAAACCTGTCATTATTCTTTTTTCACGAACTACACTTAATATTCTACCATTTTAATATAAAATTATGAACTACCATTCCTAGAACATCCAATTCAGGTAT
Organism: Viscum album; assembly: GCA_963277665.1. Classification (NCBI taxonomy): domain Eukaryota; kingdom Viridiplantae; phylum Streptophyta; class Magnoliopsida; order Santalales; family Viscaceae; genus Viscum; species Viscum album. The sequence continues at coordinate 1,507,860,686 of OY728127.1, read as the reverse complement.
CTAATAATAATTTTTATATGTAGGTTTATTTGTATGTTTATTAATTATTTTTCAAAATTTAATTAAGAAGTTAGAATCTATAAATAATATACTGTTATTTTAATTTTCATTTTAGAACCATTACACTCATGTTCCAACATTGAATTTTTCCAACCTTTTTATCTCAAACTAAACATTTTCCTCATCTTTATCTTTTGTCTCCAAAACCAGTGTGAAAATGGTGAATGTAATGAACCTTATTATTTCACCTTGTAAATAATCACATCCATCCAAGAAATCTATATTTGATTCCTTTTATACTTTTATAGATCTAACTTACTCTCAACTCACTTCCCTTGAAATGATTTCTTAAAAATAAACAGATGTTGTGTGGTTGGTTTCTAGAATGTTTCTAATGTAGAATGTGATGATAGACTAGGGATGGTTTGATTGGAAATAAAGGATATATTATTACAAAATATGATGTTTTTTGTGTTTTATCAGTTTTTAGAAAATGAGTTTTGTGAGAAGGATGATATTATTAATTCTATTATTTATGGAAATGAACAAATATTTACATCGAAGATGTGGGAAAGATGTTTTGAAATTCCAATTAAGATAATTTATAAGGACTATAATGTTAATATACCAATGATCCATAGGAACATTGTATTTAATGATTATCTCTTAAAGAAGAATTTGATTCACAGTATGAAAAAGATTACAACATTAGTCCTTAATATAGAATTTTGAGTGATGTAAAAATTATAACAACACAGGATTTTCCCTAGGAAGGGGGACATTAACATAATGAGGTATAATGATTTTTTTAATTATTTAATAAAAACTATATTTTACATTTAATTTTTGTAGATATATAATGGTTCATAAAAAACTAGATATTACCCTTTTCTAGGTGATAATAAGTGGCCTAAACTTGGTTGCTATCATATATATTATAAGCTAGACGTTTAGTGGATAAAGGACAAAAAACATTAAGCAAATTTTGTGGGTTATTAATACATTAGGAATCATGATGATGAATGGAGTTTAATTTAAACACTATTAAAAAGATGTTTGTTGATGAATGTGAAATGTTTTATGAATATTTTGACCCAATACAATATCCTACCATATAAAAAGACATGTTTGAACTTATAATGGATCATGATGATGTTTCGTTGTATTCAACTAATTAAGAAGATAATGATTTAGTTGAATACGTGGATGAAGAATCATTTGTTGGTTAAGAAGATAATGGATGTGATCGAGATGTTTTTTATTTTATTTGGAACTGCTCATCTTCCACAATAAAATCTTATTATATATTTCATATTGAGAGTGGATAATGCCTCATAAGTGAGAGAGATATAAAATTCTAATAAATATTTATAAATATTTATCTTAGACACCAGAGGACATAGAATTTCATTCTAATGATTCAATTTCTAATATTGATTAATGTTACAAAGATGAGAACACCAATCCATTCCAAACAACTAATGAATCAAGTTCATTAATAGGTAAGAAAGGTCATGGTATAACCACTTCTATGTCATTCAAAATTTTATTATTGTAATCGAGATGATCTATATTATTTGGAATCAAAAATTCATGATGATCTGACATCCTTTTCTAGAGATGATTCCCAAATACCTACTATGAGTGATAAAACAAGAAGATATTCTCGTCAAGGATTTGGGTATTTGGATTCAACTGATGATTATGATGCATACTAAGGAAGTCTGCAATAAAATATAGGGACAACCATTTTAGTTTGCTAGTGGGATCCTATGGTATCATTTCTATAGAGGATTTATTTTGAAGGACTGTTGAAAAACTTTGACTGTGACATTCATGTTATAGAGTTTTGGAATAATTATGGATTCATTCATAGAAATTAGAGGACACATCCTCCTCCTAAAATGAATTCTATTTATGTATTTAGGTGTGGTTTCTATTACTTTTATGTAATTATACTATCTTATTTTAGTGGCAGGATTAAAACATCCGAATTTATAGAGACTAAGGATAATGAGTTGTAAAACTGAATTATTTTTTTCATTGGTTATTTAGCATATACAATATATAATTTTTATTAATATAGTTAATATGAAAATTGATAAATAAAGGACGATGGAGTTTATGGAATAAATCTATATGTATATAGAGGTTAGTCATTCCAATTTTACTAGCAGGGGTTATATATTTTTGTTTGGTTAGAGTCTCATTAGATTTTGGAAGTATACTATTCTAGAGTTCTACCACATAATCCTTATACTTTGTCTTTAGACATTGAAAAAATATATTATATATTTTGAGGGGAGGTTCTATAAAATATTGTTGGTATATCAAATTGTCAACAAGATGTTCATATATATTCCACATAACATGTTTAGAGATTTTATTAGTTGGTTTGATATAGTTTAAACAAATAAATATTGATAGAGAGACTATCCCTAAATCTATTAAGTACTTAATATCAAGGGTTTATATGAATAATTATATCATTTTCCATTTTAATTTATTTTATTAGAATATACTGATTCATCTTCAGATAGGGACCTTCAAAGAATATCCGACTTAGCTAAAGACCTTTTCCCCTCTACTGAATCATTTCATTGAAGAGAAGATTGTTGTATTCAATGAAATGATTCATAGTTGTTGAGTGATCATTAAGTTTGTAGAACTAATCGAACCCTTATTACACCTCACACATATATATGTTATATGAACACCTTCTATTCCTATGACTGGATACATTTATGTAGCCATTTATTCCCCTTTAAAGATAATAAATATTTTTGGTAGTCCCTTTGGACTGAATCTTATGAGGGTAGTGAGGTATCCTTGACTAGTGGAATAACCCATTATCATATGGCCAATTGAGCCTTATCCCCCCTCTTATATATATAATTTCTAAAAATGGAATTGTTCTAGTTTATCACAATTCATTAAAGGCTATAGTAAATTAACCAAAAATTTATTATAATAATTTAATGTTGTTTATTTTTGACATGTAAACCCTATTATAATATATATTAACATTAATTTATAATAAAACTACTATTTTAATTCATTCATAATTTATTCATTAAAATTTATATTCTCTTTATATTTTTTAAAATAACAAAGTAGAGAGTATTTAATGGAATATAATATGACTAAGTAGAAGGAAAATAAAATATGAGTACTTGTATAGCCTAAATGGACAACTATATGATAAAATAGGCAATAAAATGTAATGTTGTTTATTTTTCAATATATGTTATCATTATGTTATTTTTCATATTGTACTGTTAAAAATTTCATAATTTTTGATCTTCAATATGTGTGAGATTGTTGTAAACCACCATCTTTTAATGAGCATAAATCATTTTTTATTATTTTAATAATATCAATGTATTATGATACAAATATAATTTATGTCTAAATTATTAAAACTATATACATATGGATCTTCCATTAATTATAATTATCTTCCACCAGTTGATGAATGATAACTCTCTATACTACCTTTAGTTCATATTGATACCATCTCTATGGTATATGATCACAGGGATATGAAATAATTTTTTTCTCAATTTTAAAACCAATTAATATGTGCTAAAGTCATTACAAAAGAGATGCAACTGAATGGTTATATTTTTGGATAAATATTCAACTATACAGAGATACCATATACCACATATACCCTTAGTCCTGGCTATGAAGAATATAAGATAGTCCAATCATAAACCCCTCATACTCATAAGAGATGGAATCCTCACTCGATGCTACAATATGTTCAATGGTGCAACCAACATATGTGGCTAATGTTTTTCAAGTCTGACATTGTTGAAAAGATTCATCTATCATTTATATGAGTTACCACAATTGAAAATATTACTCTAGTAAAATCTACCTATAGTGAATCTACTTGAATAGATATACTATTTCTAACCAGAATTCAAATTGAAATTATTTATCCAATTCAATTTTTTTTAATTATTATGAGTCACAATCGCATGGATTTATGAATAATTATTATTAATTAAATACATTTTATTATTTTATATAATTTCAACCCATTGAATATGTATTATTCTATATTAGGGGATAATTTTGTTCTTATTACATTAAAAAAATAATTAGAGATGGTTTGATATAAATATAATTTAATATTAAAAATTAAATTAGGAGATGAATGACCAAAAATATATATTATACTACATTGGAAAAATGTGCAATATAAGAGAAAATTTACTAAGATATTCTAGAATTCTATATGTTGAAAAAAACTTTTAGTAGACATCAGTGGCCCCCTGTTTTCCAACACTTTCAATGAATCATTACATAGCTCTTTAAAAGTATAAATTCAAGGAATCATAACAACTTATGATTTTTGGATAGAATCCTACTACATAATGTCAATTCTATACTCTTTCCCTTTAGGTAAATTCATTCCATTCAAGTTTTTTTTATTTTCACTATTTATTTATTAAATATAATCTTCTATGATAAACTGTATAGTTTGAGACACTTCCCGTTTATTTTCACTACATAAATTCCTATAAAAATATTTTGACGAGTTCATATACAGTTAGTATACTGTTTTATCACACAAATAATAGTTCAATATGTATTTTTCTTAGAATATATTGGGATCAGTTTTTTCAAAAACCCAACCCTTGTTTTAGATCTTATTATCTTATAATATACTTCTTGGATGATTGTGACTTCCATGTGGAAATTATTAATTCTCAACTTTAGACTAAACCCCTTGTAAAATTTGACAATGCATTATCTATTTTGTTTTCCCCTGTTATAAAACAAATAATTTTTATTTTTATATATTATTAAAGAAAACATTACTAAGATAGTTAAATACAAGTTTTTTTATATATAGTGCTTGATACATGTATCTATGTTTAGGATGATAATTTTTAATTATATTTTAATAGTGTTTTGAATTAGCATTTGATATTATTTTGAAAATATAATACCATATATCTATTCAAACATTGTGGACTATAAGATTTTATCAAATTTTTGGAGTTGTGATTTTTAAATTAAATTTAAACATTTAATTAATGTAAAATCGAGTACCCCATCCCCAACTAGATTTGTCCATTGGTATTACTTACTCGGATTTATGATCATTTAGGTCTCTATTAAGTTCATCTGTATATAATTAATCATGAATTAAGTTGTATTATAGAAATGGGTTTAAATATGGATGATTTTGGAACCTATTTTTCGAACTAACATTAATAATTTAATATATATAGTGAATTTATTTGTAACTATCAATAACATTGAGAAAAAATAATAATCTAATAACAATAATAGTCCCAAAACACCACTCTCATTTACTTATAAATAACACAAATTTCACTCAAAATATATAGATATTAAATCATTCTAAATGACTAACAAATTACCAACATAATACCCTCCCAATGATATTAACTATGCAATTATCATCTTAATATCATGTAATGTATTCCTAAGGGGTATTTAAAAGGGAAACAAATCAAAATATAGTTAAACTATAAACTAGATATAATTTTATTAATGTACACTACAAAAAACCCATATGCCACCTATCAACATAAACATTGTATGATAAGTATACTAAATTTAATAACATGTTATTATAATGGTTTGATATCAACATTATACCCTCCATTCATTCATTTCAAATGATAATTCATTATTAACCACATGGTAGGTTCACCGACTCTGTTAACAACATACATATTAGTTCACCATCAAATTCTAGGATGATTATAGAAAACATATTATACTATAATATGTTTATAATAAGTTTATTATATAATATTTAGTGATATGTGTCTTATTAAGTGTAAATTATATAAAATATTTATTTTAGTTTGTGATAGTTTGTGAAATGGAATATGTGAAATAATCACTTAATGTTAACATTTTTTTAATCGAATCATCCCTCTGATAGAACAAAAATGTTTAATTGGGTCCATTTAAATATCATTAAAAAGATTAATTCCATTTAATTTCACTTCAACATTTTATTCCCATATGGTTAGAACATCCAAAATTTCCACAACTGATATGAAAATGTATCCATGTAATGAACAACCTCAGAATAGTGAAATTGAACATTATGTATAATTAATTTTTTTCAATGAAAATAATAATATTTTACTAAATAAAATATAGATACGATTGTTTGAAAATGATTATTTAGTTACTTTTTTAAAATTAATTATTTTTTTGTACATGATTCTCCTCGAACCTAACGTAAGAGATATATTTGAACAACACTTTTTCATTAGAATTTGGGTATTATCTCTATAAATAAATTTATTCTTCTATATTAGTTTATGAAATGAATATAAGATATATATATATATATATCTTACATATATACAAACATTATTTTATTTTCCATTGATAGGGTAATTCATTCCTTATGATCATTTATAAAATTCCTTCTTTAAAATCAAACCTAATTAGGGGAAATTTTATTTACCTTCATAATTTAAAATAAAAATAATATAATGCATTTATTAACATTTATGTTTTAATTAAATTAAGGAAAAATTTATATATGACCAATATGTTTTACCTGGGGTTATAAATAAAAATATCAGACATACTGGGTCTTTGAATGTATTTTACTAATTCATTAAAACACTATTATAAATGATGATTTCTATAATAAAATCAGTAGCATTTTTCATGATGTATTTTGTTTCAAATTGAATATATAATAAGAGACCAATGATTATGTAAACATATATAAAAATTCAATATATATTATTTTTTACTCACGTTGTAATATTTATGACATATACTTTTATAATTTTATGAAGAATGATAATGTAACATTTTTCAGTAATAGGGAAATTTTTATTTAAAAAACATATGATTGATTCCCTATAGTTTCATGCATAATAATATACTGGTTATGATGGTTATGCCCAAATATTTCTCAAATTAATTTGGTAATGTTTTTTCTCCAGTGATGTTATGTATTGGATTATGGGGTAATTATAATCTTTAATGAGATATTGTACATCATGGGATGTTTTCTTGAAAGTTAACCATAACTGATGAATATTTCTGGTTAACTATTCTTACCAAATTTGTATGTTTCTAGGATGTTATGATACGATGATTGTTATTTTATATTCTTATATGATAATTCATGGGCCTTGTTTTTTGATATATCGCGTTATATAATTTTCATCTCATTTTATACATCATTATAATTTATTTTCATCGAATTGAATATCTACCTTCGAAACTTCATTTATGTACTCAAAATGCTGACCCGAATAATTTAATGAGATAAAAGGGAGTTATTATCACATTACAGATATTATTAAACTGATTTTTAAATTTATTTTCTCTTTTCTGTATTGTGACCACCTTCTTCAAAAGACACATAGATTTGTGATCATTGTGTTTTTTTCATAAATGTTTGTATTAAAAATAACATATTAATATATAATAATGGATTCTATTTATATATATTTCACTTCATTTCATACCAATTTAGTTTATTCAAAAAACTAATTTCCATTTTTATTGGTACCAATCGATAATTTATTTCCATAGGTATTATTACATTACTAAAACCAAAACATAGTTAACATGAGATATTACATATTATAACCATATGTTAATTATTTTAGGATGAAAAATAAATCATAATGAAAAACCCTTAAAAATTATTACATTATTTTTTTGTTTAACAATACTCAATATTTTTTGGATATCAATTTCATTGTGTTTGGTTATATCTTATTCCATTACGTAATTATATAAAATGATAAATCCTTCAAAATAACATTTAATTAAAATGTTTTGAACCAATGTATACTCCCTAATAGTTTCAATCCATGTGTGTAGTCACTACACATCTCCACATACATGAGAGTGAAGGTTGAAAGAGTACTCAACCATCCCTTTTCTTTGAGGTTATCCCTGGGGGAATTTTTTTCAATGTGTATCATTATTCTAGTATCCAAACTAGAGTATAATATCAACGATAACTACTCAATTTTTAATCTAAAAAATCTTTGAGTGTAATAATATGAATATAAATATAACATGGAATTATCCCTAGGAATTTAATTAATGTTTCATATATTGATCTATAATATATTCATCATAAACTCAAATAACCAAAAGGAATTTTAATAGATTTTAAATTATTATTATCATTAATTATTCAACCATTGAATTATCAATAACTTATATCATAAAATATAATGTTATGTAAACATTAATACTATACAATATAAAAATCCATAATGATGATTACACATGAAACTCAAATGAATTATAGAAAAAGCATTAGTACAAAAAATTACCAATCATTTTTTTATAATCATAGTGATTTAATAGAAAATATTAACTAACAAAACACATTCATTTTTTAAATAACATAATGTTTTCAAACTAAGAAATCTAATAATTACACCATATGAAATATTTATGTTCTCCAAAAAATTCTATATATTGGGATCATTTTCAGACACATCATGTTAATTATTTTTCAATTCCTCGCAGGTCAATTAAATCATTGGAATTTATTAAAAAAAATGAACATTTATACAATAATAATAATTATAATTGATTCTAAAATATAGACATTGTATAGTCTCAAAAATTTCACCCAATTCTAATACAATATTTTCTAGAATCATGTTACTGACGTTGTTCAATATGTTATCCTAAAACATTAAAAAGGATTGATTCAATAGTATCATGAACATGGTTTATGTAGAGATTAATTGATTACCAAATTTATTAGATTGAAATCAGGTCTCACAAATCATATGACAAATGTTATATATTTTTCATATTTTAATCACAGAAACATCCATCGACAGATATTTAACCCTAGTAAAAAATTGGTTATAACATAATGAAAAACTTAATTATAGTACATACAAATAATTATGGAGGATGGAATCATAATATAAGGTCATTAAAATTAAGGGAAAGTGTTTCCATATATGTAAAATAACAGTTAATAGGGAATTATGAAAAATTCTGTGAAAATATTTAATGCCTTTTTAATTTTGAAATAAATTACATAAAAATGATTATGAGTAAAAATTCCATAGAAAAAACACAAATTCATAGAGATTAAACAAAACATAAAAATATAAAAAATGGAGTAATTATATGTTTATATGGATTAAATCCCAAATAATATATTTTCGGAAAGACTTTTTACATTATTGAAAATATAAATTTTGTGGTCAAATTCAGCAGTTATTTTCAAAGTGTTCATGTGAATTCATATGAAATAATTTAGTTTAGAAAAACATTATTCATGGATCATGGAACATAAAAAAAATTTAAAACACAAAAATTATAATACAATTACATGTTATTTATGTGTACATGTGATAAAATGCACTGAGCTTAAATAACCTATAGAAAATATTTTATTAAATTTAATCTTTCCGATAGCTTGAGGAATATAAAACCACAAGTAAAAATGAATATTGAATAGAATACCATTATGAACATGAATTTAAATTTGAAATTTTGAATATTAATAAGTATTCAATGAATATTCTGACGATATAATGAATTTAAATAAAATATTAATCATATAAAGGGAAAAATAAATGTTTCCTGAGGAATTTAATGTTTTCTAAAACACAGTTCACTCTCTATTTCTACAAATAATTTACATTAATTAATAAATTTTTTTGAAATTTTACTATTAAAAATAATAACAAAATTTGAAATTTGAAAATATAAACTATATTAGGGTAATAAATTGATAATTTTCTAAATTTATTAATTTTATGATTATTAGTGAAAAATTATGATCTTTAAAAAAATAGATTTCGTGTTTAAATTAATTACGATATTATATTATATTTTTATTTTTTTGAATTAAATTTATTTAAATATTTATATATTGATATAATTTAGTTCATTCAAGTAATTTTCAAATTCAATTTAAAAATATTTATTTAAAAAAAATTAATCATTTTTCCTTTAAAAACCAACCTTATCAACTCTTATCCGTGATTAAATTTAAATTTCATTTTCATAAATAACATTTATTATAATTTTAATAATAGATTATATATTTTTAATCATAATTATATATATTACCCAATATGTTCGACAATAATTTTTTACGAAATTTAATTGTAAAAATAGTAAAAATTATATACCCTAAATGAGGTAAAAAAATGGATTTATCGTGGGTTAAATGAAAACGATATTTGTTAAAATGACCCAAAATGTGTAAAATCTATTTTAAAGACATATTTGGACCATATTATGTAATTTTATAAAAAATAACCCATTTTGGACCCTTACAGATTATGAAAATCGTGTTCATAACTATTTTTTTAAAAAAATATAGATTTATATATAGTATTAGTTATTAAATGCCGCTACCTCTCTTATATTATTTAAAACCAAAAACAATTTTGGTTACACCAATCCAAGGAAATATTATAATCATAATTTTCTCATATATTCCTATATTCCATATTTTGGTCAAAAATCCATCATACGATATCCCTGCATGAAAAAACAAACGGAACAACCCAATGAAGAAGAAATGATTATTGAAAAAAAGTTTTTACACTATTTTTACTCCATGCTTGTTAATTATTATTAAGACATGATGAAATTATATAATCAGTATCTTACCTATACTATGATTAATTCAAATTATTATAATTACATCCAAACATCATTACCTCCATCAAATTCGATACAAAATTATCATTTGTGTTTATTAAAATCGCCACCATGTGAACCATTGTCATTCATTTTTTCATTACCACCTCTTACAGTTGGGTATGATAAAGGATATAAAGTATATATATGATAATTTATAAATAAAATTTCTTATTAATTAGTTCGGTTTTAGATTTATATTCTAAATTACATTCTATAGGGGATACAATAATGCCACTCAAGATTATATCATACTATCGTCTCATAAAGGGATGTGATTCATTTCCCAATAACAAATTACATAAAAGATAATAAAAAGAATCATTAGTGAATAAATTTTATATAAATTTAAAAAAAAATTATTTCACAAAATATATTTAGTTATGAAAAGAAAATATAATATATCATGTTCATAATTTTATATTAATAAATGATATGATCATTATTGTACGTGTGGAATTCCTCTTTCGTGAAGCAATGATAATATATTTCCATACTATAACAATATGGATGGTATATATAAGTATATTTAATAAAACTACCTGATATGTTTTTATTTCATGAAGAATATAATATCACATACATAATTTCTATAATTATTTTAAAAAAAACATAAATGTTACACATGTATACATATGATCTACCATCTCCTTTATTATAACACACTTATTCTCTAAATTTTTTTTTGTTTGGATTGAAATTATAATTTATGTATAAATGTGGTAATTATATAGTAATTATTTTTTTGAGATTATATAATTATTTAATATTATTATCTAAACAATCATTCATGATGAATAATTCACGAGAAACAAGAAAAGTAACACATGAAACAAGGAAAATAATGAATAATTAGTGACAAAATTTTGATAAGATTTAATAAATGGATCATATATAATATTATGAAAAGGAATATGGATATTTTATAATATAATCACAATATTAAACCCATTATAAAAAATGTTAAATTGTGTTCATAATATTGGAAGCATGGATTATAGGAGTTCACCTCAGATTCAATCCGTTTTAGAATATTATAATGGTATGTACATAATATCATTTATGTGGTGTATATAATTCCACTTAAACATGGAATATAATGATTCCTTAATTATTAATTTTAATTTACATTTCTATTTGAATAATTTCATCCAAGGGTATTTTAAATAAGGGTTTGTAATTAGTAAATAATATCATAACTCAAATTTTTCCATTTGATTATATCACTTCTTCATATTTGATATTTGAAGACAACATGTGAAATAAATTTTTAATAAAATATGCTTTATTAAGAATTTTTATGTGTATTTATAGTTGATCAACATAATTTATTTGTTCACTAAATCCCTTTTCAATTTATAGATCATGGTAAGGGTTTATTTCAAAATATCATTCCAGTCTAGACTATTCATTATTGACTTTTATTTAAGGGAAACTATTTTAAATTATTATAATAAACCCATAAACATTTATACACCTTCGTTCATTATGTTATTTTCAAATAATGTCAATATTTTTTTAAAACATTTATACATAATACAAAATAGGTTTTTTAAATCGTATTTTATTTCTCTCCTTGATACGAAATGTGTCTTATTGAAGACAATGTTATGAAAAAAATTACAAAAAATGTTTTTAAAATTTTACAAATGATTTATTATTGATATTATTTACCATATTTATTATATAAAATTATTTTAATGGAATATTCATATAGTTTTCAAAATAATTCTTATTGATATTTTACTAAAAATGTGAATGTAATCATTGTATGAACATATATGAAATGAATATATCATCTAGTATTCAAGAACAACCAAATTGTTTAAGGTTTTCAAGATATTTTTCAATGGTTATTTTGAAACAATTTTTTTTAACATTATATTTAAAATGAAATTTTCATAATTAAAAGGATACATTCCTCAAGAATTATTTTAATGAAATTGGTATGGTATTTATATTCGTCATTGAAAACCCACTTAATTAATATTCAAATCAGTATATGTTGTATTGATGTGATCCATATTCTTACTCTATACTGTTTAGTATAATTTTGAATAAGGAACGTCTTTAAATACACAATCATGATTTAGGTTCTTAGTCATTATATTTCAAATGGAATATGGGCTATACTATTATAATTTTTTTTAAATTTCCTTGTTTATTATTCTTGTTAATTCATGACTTCGTCCATCATACGTAACACTTACATATAATTTGAGCTCAAACATATTTTTTAACATTTCCATGTATTTAATGAAGTGTATTATGACTGATGTGAAATGGTCTTCACAAATAAATAATTTTATTCTCAATAAAATTATATTTTAATTTTTATATTTGAAATGTAATGAAAAAATGATATATATATATATATATATATAGTTTACCAAGACTACCAAACTATTTTGTCTATCAAGATGTGATTCTATGTGTATTATTCTAGAGTAATAAATTAGACACTAACTCTAGATTCCTGAGTTAGGGTCTCTGTAGTTTGTATCATAAGATGTTTTGTAGAAACCCTGTGAACTATATTTAGGAAGGGAATGGAGTAGGGATCATAACCCAATCCTAGAGTATGAGTATTAGTATATAAGTTCATCAAAATGATATGGTATGTTTGATATTATCTAGGTTTTCCATGAAATCGATCCTATATGGATACTATAAGTTGAATTGTTTTTGGAAGAGATGTTAATATAGGAAATAACTAAAAAATGGTGTGTAGGGATTGATTCTATCATCATCACGTTCACAATAGTGGGTCCTACTTCACACAATGTTTGAAACACTCAGTGGATATGCATAGGATAATTTATATTCTCTATAAAAATAATTTTGAGGTATTTTAATTGATCTTAAAATGTAACATCTCAGTTTAATAATGAGTAATACATTTTCATATTTATAAATATTTTTGAATTAAATATTCATTTTCAATAAAATGGGATGCTATGAATCCTTGGAATACCCAATACGCAACAATGGATCTCTTTGAATTATTATGTTGCACACAATGCTGAGTCATACTGAAAAATATTAATATAATATTATTATTTTAAATGGTAGTTAACGCCTAGTCATTGTAAGGATGAGAATGAACATAAATGACTACAAAATTATTATACATGTTTGTTAAATGTTTTTGAATTTATCCCATAAATTTTAAGGGATTAAAATGTGAATGAATCTAATTTTAAGCATGAATACTCTAATATTCTATAAAAGATCGATTTATAGCCTTTTGATGGAAAACCCTTTTTAAATCTAGTTTCTTCACTATTATATGTTAGTTTTGATAAAATAAAACTCTTATTTAGAACCGGGACATCAAAATTCAATTTGGGTAATGTTTTGTTATTTTTCTGATAAAATTCAGTTTTGTGATGAATAGTGAAGAATCGGTATTTTAATTCAAAACTGCCTTTTAATATAATTTATTATCTGGATAGATTATATTTTTAATTGGTTTTAAAGTGTAATTTAATTTTTTTACTATTTAATCCAATGGTGGTCATTGGAATTAATTTCACTTTGAAATTGGACATAAAAAGTGTCAATCTTTTGATAGTTATTGTTTCTTAAAAACATAGTATTTGTTTTTACAATGGGAATTAATATTAAATTAATTAATATAACTTTTATGTTTTAATCTTGGTAAAATAGAAATCATTTTATAATTATGAATATCAAATATATCATAGCCTTAATTTTTTTTATTCTTTCTGAAAAGCATCAATTTTTGATAAATAGTAAAATCACTTATTAGTAGTTAAAAAACTATCTTTTTCATTTAAATAATGTTTTACCACTTCTGTGAATTGAATTTATAAAATATGATATACATAGTTGTTATTAGTATGTAATATTTGGTTCAATAAGATGAAAATATTTTTTGGTGAATGGTAACTTTTGACTTTTATTTACCACGTTTAAAGGTAAAAAGGCTAATTCAAGGTAAAAACAATATTATAATAATAGAAAATTAACTTATCCACTATCCTAAACTTATTTTATGAGTCATTTCCAACCATGGGCATCTTTGTTTCGGTTTTGGGACCCCATGTATCCAATTAAGAGTGATAATGACACTTTAGATTAATTAATTTAATGTTAAGGAAAAAATGACACAAAAAATATCTTTTATTAAATTAATTTTTACATGGGGTTATATAAATTATCATTTCGACTATAAATATTCAATTTAAAGATAAAAACATTTCCTACAGAATAGTATATTTTTAATTTTTATAAAACAAATAAATTAAATTATTTATGACCCAATAATGATGTAGTATATACCTCATTTATAAATGATTGAAATAAATAAGATTATAAATATAAAAATGACATCCAAAACCTGCCCAATTATAATTTAATGATTTTATTTATACCACAAGTCATCTAATGTTCTACATTAATTGGTTTTTTACTTTTAGAAACCTAATATCATTATATAATAAAATAATATTTTGACACATTTCTAAAGAGCCCCTCCTCCCCCTTATAAAATGACACCACTTCTAAAAAGTTCCACACACCTCTCTAGACTTTTGGATCGTCCATCATCTTCCCAATTAATATCCCTAAATCCATATACTCCTCTTAAAAGACTCACCTTTGGCATAATAAACATCAATAAGTCCTTTTGGTTCAAACCAATGGAAGGTACCCAAATTAATGGTAAAGGTTCCTCATAACTTCTTTTCATTTATTTTACTTCTCCTACCCCTAAACTCTTTTTATTTCTCTATTTTATAACAAAAACAATACCTTAATTATACTATTATGTTTTTATGATATGTATTTTAACTACACATACACACACCTCCATCTAATGGGTGAAGGACATACTGTTTTTGTGGATGGAAAACTAAGGCCTCATGAAACAATGCTTGATTGATTATCTCCTACCACCAATCATTGTGTCCATTAAGATGAAACTTTATTTTTATATGATATATATTATTTTCATATTTTCTTTATTCTTCTGTATTTTATATTTATATCCTACCTTTATGGTTTCCATAATGGGTAAACACGATAATTTCTTTTGAGGAAGTGCGGACAACCACCCACTCAAAGTGATATGACTTGTTAATGCCATATGTGGGATGTATAAAGGATTGATTTATTGATATTATATATGATATTATACTGTAATTATGATATATCTTTGTACAATTATGTTTTAATTCCTATAAAATATGAAATATAAAATAATGTACCGTTCATGTGTACGTACAACTTACCGTCTCCATGAACGGTGCATTTAATTTCTTATCTCAAAAATGTTATGTATTGTTATAAATAAATATATATACTAGATATGTATAATTTATATGATATCTAAATCATGAATATCATTCTGCAGATAATGTACTATTGACCACACGGACAACATGTAATTATAAGGTGTTCATTTTTGACTTAAGTACCAAATATCGACCAAACTGTCATTATTAACTTAAATGATTGCATAATATTTATAACATGGTAATAAGTGATATAAATAGGATAATAAATCTTAAAAATTATCTTAATCCAGTAGAAATTAACTTTAGTGAATTATTCAGGAAGAAAAAGGAACAGACGAGTCAAGTAGGACATGAGGTAAGATGATTTATTATCCCACTTTTAATTCTATGAGATTTCCATTGTTCGCCACTTATTTGTTGCATGAGGTGTAATGTATATATAAATTGATATATGTTATCATGCTTATCTTTATATTCATGGTATTTTGTGATTCATTTTGTGGTAATTATCTTTTGGTCATACAACTCGATTGATTACAACGAGGTAAGGGGTTTTAATCTCACTCTTTATTCTCGCGAGATTAATGCTATATTTGTCACTATTTCCTTTGATTGGAGTATGTAATGCCCATGATTCTACTATTTGTGTAATATAAGTTCGT
This sequence comes from Viscum album, assembly GCA_963277665.1. Classification (NCBI taxonomy): domain Eukaryota; kingdom Viridiplantae; phylum Streptophyta; class Magnoliopsida; order Santalales; family Viscaceae; genus Viscum; species Viscum album. Next base: position 1,507,844,092 of record OY728127.1, on the reverse strand, counting down.
TTATTGGTATTTATATCAACATTTTATGGTCCTTCGTTCATGTGGCATATGTTTTGTAAGTTACCAAATCTGTAAGGGAACCTTTCACCCTCCTCTTTTTAATGGACTTCTTTTTGTTATGTATTTTAATTTACATCTTATTATGTAGGGATATTTTTCTTATATATAATTATGGATGAAAATTTTATGTCAAATTGATGAGATAACATTTTTATCTCATCCAAAAAAAATTATTTTTAAATTGACGTTGTTAGGCATTCGATATTTTTCAAGGGAACTTCTTAAGCCAATTTCAATTCTTTGGGTTAAACTTGTACTTATTTAATATATCCTCCTATGAATATGTGTGAATTACCTATAATTGGTTTAAAAATAATATCCATTTATATTGGGAGTATTTATATTTGTCACACATTATTATTTGATTGATTTATCCTCAATTTAGGTATATCGTCGTTATAACGAATTTCATCTCAATTTATATTTCAATTGAGAATTCATTGTTGTCATGCACCAATTCGCTCTTATATGGTGTATATACTATCCATTGTCATATTATATCATGAATCCATTTATTCTCATGATATTATAAAGTTTATATTAAATTTTATTCCTCCATTATTTGTTTTTAAAAGTCTATCATTTTGTTAAAAATTCGTTAGCTAAAATATCGTAATAAAAGTTTTAACGATTTATTATTCTATATCATTATATTTAATGTCCATGTTTTAAAAATGGTTTTTAGATTTTTTATATGTACATTAATGTTTTAAAATTATTATTCCATTAAATGAATCTATGTGTTATGGGACACTTTGATTCAAAAATAAATTCTTAAATGGTTTATGAAAATGGAATGATTATTTCAATATCTTGAAATTATTTCTTGTGATATAATATGAAATCTTATTAGTGAAATGTTTATATATGAAATATTTAATGTGTTATGATAGTACTTGTGAATTTGATGGGTGGTTACGTGAAAACCCATATGACTAGTGGAGCTGTGATATACTAGGACGAGTGGTTACGTTATAAATTCCAATGCATTAGGTACGGAAGTCAGTCGTATGGATATTTTATTTAGTGATATTTGTGGAAGTCAACCGCATGGTTATTCCACTTATAAATGTTAATGTCCCAAGTTACCTTTATATGTTATATTTTCATTATATGAGTTTTATTTTAATATTTTGGTTACAAAAGGTTAAACAATGATCCTTCATTCAGTGAAGTGTATGTACTACTTAAAAAAGGGAAAAGTAATAATTATGATAAAATATTAATGGATCGGTTGTTGTTTTGAAAATCTAGCAGTTTATCTTATTTGTGTATCCCTTAATGATCTATTTATGATCATACCTTGTTTTTTAAATGTTTTTCACAGGACATAATGTGGAATAGGGACAAGGATGCGATGATGGAAAATTCATGCTATCGAAAACATAGAACATGACATGTATCTATTATTCAAGAGTTTTTATTTTATGAAAAAAATGGAAACCGAGTAGAAGTGTCTGCATTGTAATTTTTGATATGTAATGTAATTGTTATGCCTAATTCTCTAAAACACTAATCCTGAAAAGATCCTCAATGTGAATTATTCAATTAATTCAAGATTATGTAATGTTTAAGGCTAGATCATTATAGTTGGTTTCAGAGGTCAGTTTGGATAACTTTAGAGGTTTGGTTGTTATCTAAGCATAAGTGACATAACCATAATGGTTATCATATTAGAAATAGTCGTAGTTATTTTTAATGAGTTTAAGAGAACATGAATAAGTATTTACCATCCTCATAAGATATTATATAATTATTTTAATGATATACTCACACTGACCTTTTTGGTTTTAGTAAATGGCTGGATCTAGCTGGCACCTAAGTAAAAGTGGATGTGAAGAAAACTATGAGGGTTTTCGGAATGTTCTATATAATGAAATGAGAAGTCCAATGAGAACTCTTGTGTTTATTCTCAACCAACTATCTGGATTCACGATTGACAACCTGATCCTTGGTGATTTTTATAAGGCATCTTATATTCGAGAAACAAAACCATACGGAATTTCATGTAACAATCATAAATGTAAGTTTGTTCAAGAACCTATGTGTCAATGATGTGGAAATAAACACCTAGGAAAATGCTTCAAATGGATGGGAAGATACTATATTTTTGGGAATGATGTTCATAAAGCAAGGACCTACCATGGAAAAAAGGAAGCATCCAATTGACTCAAGGAAAGGGAAAGAAGTTATTTCTAAGGGTTCTATTGAATGTTTTAAATGTGGTTTTCATGGTCATTATACAAACAGATGTCCTATGAAGATGTTTCTAGAATGGGATCATCGGGATCCAACAAATATATTATTACCAATACCTAATTCCATTCCAATTGAGGATGAAGAAACTGACAATGACCAATCAATGTTATAAATTATTTCTTAACATAAGTTTTGACATTATTGAATCATAGGATATGATTCCAGATTTTATTTGTAGGAAAGAAGTATTTCAGAATAAGTTGGTAAAGAATGGTTAATGGATCATGAAAAATGATTAATGAGTAACAAGTCAACATATAAGGGATTCAAGTGTTATGGTATATTTTAGTATGATTCAATGCATAAAATTACTAAGGCTCTTTTGATGATGGGATTACATTAAATGAATTTTTATAGTATGTGAATCCTTGATATTTGATATATGAAAATTTTATTCATGTAATAATTATATTTCCTTTTGTGGATATAGTTATAAAGATCCATTTGGGTTAATATGATCCTTGAATTTGATGAAATTAAAGGTCAATACAATTTGGGATGAAAAAATCAATGTTATTAGATAACATTTGTGGTTAATATATGTTATGGTTATTTTTGATGAATTTATCTCATTTTTTAAATGCTATAAAATTATTTAGTTTTTGAAAAATGATAACATGCTGATTGTGTGACAACTCATCGCGTCAGACAAAGCTGTGGGAATCGAACCCACCTCCAAAGTGCGACTAGGATTTATCCCCTACCATTAGACTACATGAAGTCATTGGTTAGTATGTGTAATTTTTTTTAGTCATATGATCTTATGAATAATTTTATTCTTGTTTCTTTATTAAAATCATTAACATATCATAGAGTATATGTGATTAGGTTAATTACACTTCTATATGAGACATTAAAAGTAATCGATTTTATTTGGAGATATATTGAATGATTTACTGTGAAATACTATGGGAATAAATTCTTAGGAGTTTTGGTTTCCAATGTTTGTTTGGATTATATTGAAGAAATTTAAGGAATTTTGTTTGTTGAATGGTCTTTTTTGAATATAGAGTACTATTTGTAGAATTTTGGAAAACAGGAATAGTATTTCCTTTTATAATGAATTATCCTTTTGGGGGATTATATAATATTTTAGTAACCTTTTTGTTTTTGTTTACGGTCTAAATACATGAGAAATATATAGTTCATCTTTTGTGGATTATGTGATTCTCTAGATGTTGATTATAGAACTTTTAATGTGAAAATTTCATCTTGAATGCTCATCATTTGCATAAAATATAAGTTGTTGTTAAAAAGATAGTAAAGGATGAATGTCTACATTAAAAGTGCGTGTTTTTCCTTATGTTTTCAGGTAATCTCATTAATAAATTCCTCAACTTTATGAAAATTAATTTAAAACAAAAGCATTATCCGTTATCTTTTCCTATAGGGGAATCAAAGACTGTTTATCCCAACACAACATTTTTGATTTTCTAGTGGATAACTTTCTCCTAACCATGTTTCCTATCACACTCCATTAGAACATGATGATTTTTTTCTCTTACATATACATGTTTTCCTACAAGGAATCCTAGTATGGGATTATCTCGGGTGACCTTTGTACTTATCTTTCATTCTTTTAATGTGGTATATTTATTGACACTTTTTCCGATGTGGGACATTCAATTATGTTTCTATGACTAGTTTTAATATTGCGAGGACTCAATTTCCAAAATGGGGGGAAGAATGTAACATCAAAGGTAAATAATGAGTAAGATATTTTCATATTTATTAATATTTGTGAATTAAATATTTATTTTACATTAAAGGGGATGATATGATTTGATGGAATACCTGATATGAAATAATGGGTTTTTTTAAATCTTACATTTCACACAATGCTAAGTCATACTGAAAAATAATAATATAATATTATTATATTAATTGGTAGTTAACGACTAGCCATTGTAATGAAGAGAATGAACAGAACTAACTAAAACATGATTATACATGTTTATAAAATGTTTTTACATTGATCTAATAAATGTTAGGGGCTTAAAATATAAATGAATCTAATTATAAGAATGGATACACTAATCTTCAGAAAAAGGTCGATTTACTTCCTTTTGATGGAGAACCCTCTTTAGATCTAGTTTTGGTCACTTTTATATGTTATTTTTTATAAAATAAAATTCTTATTTAGAACAGGGACATATAAATTCACTTTGGGTAAAATTCTGGTATCTTTCAGATGAAATTCAGTTTTTTGATGAATAGTGAAATTACGGTATTTAAAATCAAAACTCCGTTCTATTCTAATCTACTTATGTGGTTAGATTTTATTTTTTTATCGGTTTTAATGTGTAATTACATTATATTTTACCATTTAATATAGTGGTGGTCTTTTTAATTAATTTCACTTTGAAATTGTACATAAACAAGACTCATTCTTTTGATAGTTATTGTTTCTTAAAAACACGCTATTTGTTTTGACAATGGGAATTAATTTTAAATTTATTAATTAATTTTATATGTTTAGAATTTGGTGAAATAGAAATCATTTTTGAATTTATAATATCAAATATAGCTCAAGCATAATTTTCATTTTTTTTTTTGAAACGTTCAATTTTTGAGGAATAGAGAAACCACTTACTAGTTAAAAAAACGGACTTTTTCATTTAAATGAAATTTTACCACTTTTTTGAATTTAATTTCGATAATTAGACATACATGGTTGTTATTAGTATGTAAAATGTGGTTTAATAAGATGAAAATAATTTTAGATGAATAGTAACTTTGGATTTTTATTTACCGTGGTTAATGGTAAATATGGTAAATCAAGGTAAAATAATTGGATAATAATAGAAAATTAAATTAACACATGTCATAACATTATTAGATGATTCAAGGCCGACCACGGTCATATTTGGGATGGTTTTGGGATCCCATGGAGCCACTTTTGAGTGATAATGACACTTTAGATTAATTAATTTAATGTAAAGGAAAAAATTACACAAACATGTATCTTTTAGTAAATTAATTTTTACATGGGGTTACATAAGTTATCATTTAGACTATAAATATTCAATGGAAATCAAAAAGTATTTCCTACATCAAGGAATTTTTTATATAATTTTTAGTCAAGAAATAAATTAAATTATTTATGACACAATAAGGATGCAGTATATACCTCATTAATAAATGATTTAAATAAATAAGATTATAAATATTAAAATAACATTTAAAACGTGTGAAATTATTAATGGATGATTCTATATCACCCATGAGTAATCTTACAATCTACATTAATTAGTTTTGGACCTTTTGAAACCGAATATCAGTATATAATAAAATAATATTTTCACACCTTCCTAAAGAGCCCCCCATATAAAAGGATACCACTTCTATCAAATTCCTTACACCACTCAAGCCTTTTGGATCCCCCAACCTCTGCCCAATTAAGATCCCTATATCCAAATACTTCTCCTAAAAGACTAAACATATGTAGAAGAAACTTCAAGAAGTCCTTTTCGTTCAAACCAATGGAAATTACCCTAATTAAAGGTTAAAGATCCCCTTAACTTCTTTTCTTTGATTTTACATCTCCATCCCATAAACTCTTTTTTATTTATTTTTTTTATAAAAACACCAGTATCCTCAATATACTGGGTTGTTTTTATGAGAAATATTTTAACTACACTTACACACACCACCATCCAATGGGTGAAAAACATACTGTTTCTGGAAGGAAAACTAACTCCTCACGGAACGATGTCTTTTTTATTATCTCCTAGTGCCTCTTATGGTAGCCATTAAGATTTCACTGTATTTGTATATGGTATATATTATGTTTTTATTTTCTTTATTATTCTATATTTTACATTTAAATCCAACCTTTATGGTTTCTAAATTTGGTAAACGCGGTAATTTCATTTGAGGAAGTGCAGACTACCTCCCCCTCAAAGTGATATGACTCGTTAATTTCATATGTTGGATGTATAAAGGACAGAGTTAATGATATTATATATGATATTGTACTGGAATTATAATTTACCTATGTATCATTATGTTTTAATTCAATTAAAACACAAAATATAAATAAAAGTAACGTTCATGCAAACGTAAGACTTACCGTCTTCATTAACATTTCATTTCATTTCTTATCTCCAAAATGTTATGTACTATTATAAATACATATATTTGCTGGATATATACGATTTATATGATATCTAAATCATGAATATCATTCTAGAGATAATGGACTATTGACCATATGGACAACTTGTAATTATAAGTTGTTCATTTTTGACTCATGTACCAAATATCGACCAAATGATCAATATTAACATAAATGATTGCATAATATTTATACCATGGAAATAAGTGATATAAAAATTATAATAAACATGAAGAATGTTCTTAATAATGTATAAATTAAATTTATATTATTATTCAGGAATAACAAGAAACAAACAATTAATGTAGGACGTGAGGTAATGGGATTTCTTATCTCACTTTTAATTCCATGATATTTCCATTATTCGCCAAATATTTATTGCATGTTGTGTAATTTATACTGCCATTGTAATATATTTTCATGATTATATGTATATTCATGGTATTTTTTGATTCATTTGGTGGTTATTATCTCTTTTTCATACGACTCGGTTGATTACAACGAGTTAATGGGTTTTTAACTCACTTTTTATTCACGTGAGATTCAAGCTATATTTTTCACTACTACCTTTTAGTGGTTTATGTAATGCCCATTATTCTACTCTTTTTGAAATATAATTTCATTTATGGGTATTTAAATCTACATGGTATGGTCCGACATTCGTGTGGCGTATGTTTTGTAACTTACCAAATTGGTAAGGGAACCTTTCACCCTCCTCTTTTTAAAAGTCTTATTTTTCTTATACCTTTTAATTTACAAATTATTATGTTGGGATATGTTATTCTATATCATTATTTATGTAAATTTTATGTCCAAGTTATGAGATACCCTTTTTATCTCAACAACACATTTTCTGAATTTTAAAGTGATGTTGTGAGGCTTTTGAATTTTTGCAAGGGAACTTCTTAACCCAATTTCAATTCATTAGGTTAAACATGTACTTCTTGAATATGTATTCCTAGGAATATTTGTGAATGAAATATAATTTTTTATACAAAATATCAACTTATATTGGGTGTATTTATATTTGTTACACATAATTATTTGATTTATTTATCCTTAATTTAATGATACCGTATTTATAATGGATTTCATCTCAATTTACATTTCCATTGAGACTTCATTGTTGTCATGAACCAAATAACCCTTATATGGTGTATTTAGTCTCCTTTTTTAATTTATATCATGAATCCCTTTCTTCTAATGATATTATAAAGTTCATATTTAATGTTATTCCTCAGCTATTTGTATTCAAGAGTCTCTCATTTTGATAAAAACTCTTTAACTAAAATGTTATTTTAAATGTTGTACATATTTATTACTCTAAATCATTATCTATAATGTCCATGTTTTAAAAATAATTTTGAGTATTTATTTATATGGTCATTAATTTTTTAAAATTGTAATTCCATTAAAATCTACAAATTGGCATGGGACACTTTGATTTAAAAATTTAATTTTAAATGGTTTCTGATAATGAAATGATTCTTTAAATATCATGAAATTAATTCTTCTGATTTCAAATGAAATGTTATTAGTGAAATGTTTATATATGAAATATTTTATGTGTAATGGTGGTACTTGGACTTATGATGGGTGGTTTCGTGATAAACCATATGATTGGTGGTGCCGTGATAAACCAAGATGAGTGGTTACATTATAACATCCAATACATTGGGTATGGAAGTCGGCCATATGGATATTCAATTTAGTGATATTTGTGGAAGTCAACTGTATGGTTATTCCACCAAGTAATGTTTACTTCCCAAGTTACCTCTATATGTTAGGTTTTCTTTATATGGGGTTTATGGTAATATTTTGGTCACAAAAAGGGTAAGCAATGATATTTTATTTAGTTAAGAGTATTTACTAATTCATAAAAGGGAAAATTATTATTTATGATAAAGTATTCGTAGATTACATGTTGTTTTGAAAATATAACAGTTTTCATTCTTTTTGTATCCCTTATTGAGCTTTTTATTCTCGTCCCATGTTTTTGAAATGTTATTCCCATGACATAAAGTGGAATAGGGTCAAGGATGGGATCATGGAAAATTCTTGTTGTCTAAAACATGGAACCAGACATGTCTTATTTATTCTAGAGTTTTTATTTTTGGAAAAAATGGAAACCAAGTAGAATTGTCCACATTGAAATTTTTTGAGATGTAATGTAATTGTTATGCCTAATTCTCCAAAACTCAAAACCTAAATAGATCCTCAATGTGAATTATTTATTTAATTCAAGATTATGTAATGTTTAAGGACATGTCCGTATACAAAAAGTAATATCATTTGAAAAATCAATGAATTCTTAGATGGAAAATAATACCTCTACATTTAATGATAAAATTTATTATATGTAAAAAAAACATCAGAATGAAAGGAATTTACCGTAAAAAAATTATTTTTTCTTGCAAGGAAATAAATAACATCCAAGGAATCCATTTATATTTCATTGTCTTGAATTTCATGATCTTGGGAATTATTTGACTCTATTCCCTCTTAAAAAGGAAAAATCAAGGACCAAGGAAGGTCCTTTGTTGGAATAAAATGTATACAGTATTTATCTATTGGGAATAATGAAATAAATTTTAGAAGTATTTTTACAAATTGAATTTTTATGATAATAATTATGAAACGTGATATGTTGCTATTAAACATTATATGAACATTAGTCATTATTAAAATAATATTTATATAAAACATTATTTTATTATGATTTTATTATTGATCCTTAATTAAATATATTAATCATATATTTTTATGTATTATTTTATTTGAATATTCCATTATTATTAATGTTTTTGGAGAAATTTTAGTTATTTATCTTTTTTATTAGAAAAAATAATTCTGGAATAATGTTATTTCATTTTATAGACCAATGTTTCATTTTATTGACTACCATCATGTTTTACATGGTCATTAATGAAATTATAATAATAGTCAAATATGATTTTTAGACATTATGAGAAAATATAATTATTTAAAACCGTAGTAATATTTAGTTTTAATGATTAATTCTAATTCAATGATGTATATACTATTTGTTTAACCTTATTGGAATTATTTTAATAATGTTTTAGAGAAAAAAAATAACCTTAATACATGGGGAAAATCCATAACCTCCTACATAGTCACGGAGATTGAACACATTAATATTGGATGTTAAGATATTAATTCCTACCACTATCCTATGAAATATCATGTTAAATATCTCATTAGACGAATAGATTCCAATATTAATATAATTTATGAACATGTGGTGCTAATATTGCTATTATAGATTGAGGTATTATATTGGATAAATTATTCTATTAATATTGGTTTTGTAAAATTGTAAGATATAGATGTAAATGATATTATATCCTTTTGCAACTAGAATTTTTTTAAATTTTAATGTTATTGCTTTTGGAATAAATGAATTCATTTTTTATATTCATTTGTGTGCGTAAGGGGTGAATTGGAAATAGATCAAATCACAACCAAATAAAGAAATTGTTTTTATGAAAAATAGACCTATAAAGTATATATATATCATTATATACATAGAGTGTAATATAATTCCACAGTTCTAGAAAAATAGTGTTCAACGAAATATTTTAATCAAATACCAATTTTTTTATGATATCAATGGCATTTTTTACATGTCATTGGTTTATGGTTTTTTTTGTCATTAACCATCTATATGTCACCAAAATTCTTATGATCAATAACATATATCACTCTCAATTAATCCATAGTTTATTTTATCCACTTTCAGTAATATGTGTTAATTTCACCCCTATTTCTTCACAAATATAATCCTAAATGGGTGATTATTACATATAACCATTGAACATCAATATAAATCAAAATATAATGATGTATTATTAAAAAAATTATTATTTGGGTTTTCAAAAAAATAATTTCCAAATTAAATCAAATATGTACTTATATTATGCTAAAATTTAATAGATGCATTTTATTTATGGTTGGGAGAATAGAAGACCCCAAAATTATAAAATAAAAACAGTGTATTTGATATTGAATGACACATGGAATAATGAGTATAAATGAAAAATTATATAGAATATCGTTATATCATTAAAAAAATTGTATAATAAGAACATCACTATAAATATTATTAAACTTATGGTTATATATTGATTAAAATAACAAAAAAATTAAAATTATTAATAATTTTTTTACAAAGAATTTTATTCTTTTTATAAAAGATGGTTTATTCATGCTCCCGGAAAATAATTTAAAATTATTTATTTCAAAATTTAAAAAATATAATTAATTACCTAAAATTAATTTGAGATTAATAATATCATAATCACCTTATGTTTAATTTTAGATATTCTTATGAAATAATTAATTAGTTGATGAATAATGAAAAACAATGACTTTTAATTTATAACAAAATTTATGTTAAAATTAATTATAAATTTGAACTATATATTTTACAAGTTTCAAATTATAACTATTTCAATAACATATAAATTAATGCAGTTTATTTCATTTGAATCATTTTCACATGAATTTTTTATATAAAACTATAATCATTTAATGAGTTTCTCTTGAAAAACATGATTCATCGCTTTTGTGGGATTAATTTGGAAATTTAAATATTCCACAAAAAAGAAAAAAATTGGATAATAGGTTTACATTTTTTTATAAAAAATAAATTATATTATATTATAAGTTCATCTAAATTTATGACTAAAATGAATCGTGAAAATAAAAAAAAATTATTTACCACTGTTAACATAAAAATGGATTTATCTTGGATTTAATGAAAAGGATATTGGAAAAAATGGCATTTAAAAAATAGAAATCATATTTTGAGGAAATATATAGATACTATAATGTATTATTCTCAATAATATTATATTTTTGACCCTTTTTCATTGGAAAAATATGGGTATACCTTTTCCAAATAAAAAATCACAAGCCTCCCACTCACATCACTTATAAAAGTCTAATCCATACTATGTTTCATGAAACGATAAACCATTTGTTTCATCAAATACATATCCAAATAATTTCTAAAAATTAAATAATTCATCTTAAATTCCTTATATTGGTCTGATATAAAACCTATATGGATTTTGGTGTAATCCTAATATGGTTACCCAAATTACAGGTAACATTATTCAACGATTTTATTATTTTAAATCTTATTACCCCTCCATTAATTTTTACTAAATCATTTTAAATATAAAATAAATATATTTTAAATATATTAATATGTTTTATGTCAATTTCATGACCTAAAAAACCTCACATCTATCAAATATGTTATGAAATCATTATGTGTGTGTACTACAGACTACCTTTTCACTAACTAATGTAATTGGTTTTTGAATTACCAACTATCAAGTTTAGTATTCTTTTTGGATGTAATTTCAATACATTAGATTCAAATATTTATTGTACCTATTTATTCCTTATATAATATGTTCAAATTTTACATTAATTTCTGTAATGGTTATGATAATGTCACTATTATATACGACAGACCACCGCCTCCAAAAGAGATTTGAATCATTTTCAACAAAAATATATACATTGAAGGAAATAAGAATAATTTTAATGAATATATGTGGTAAAAATTAAATAATTATGATATTAATGACATATTTATGATTATGAAAATATTATTTAACACTTTTTTGCAGTGAGAAATGATATCCTCATTCCAATATGAGTGTACTACCACCTTTGTGTAGTGAGGCAACTCACATTCCTCCATAACATCAAATGTATGATTTATAAATTATTAATTTTATAATATGTTCATTATATAATGATAAAATGTTCCATAATTTCATTCCATAATAATCATTTAAAAATGAATATTTTACCAATGCATACATACAATCTACAATCTCCACGATCTTAACATACCTGATCATTCAAAATCTTCATTCTGGATCGGTCATAGAAATATAATTTGTCTATAAATAAGATAGATATTAATTTAATATTATTCTTAATATTATGTAATTATAAAATATGTGCATGAACTAGATCATTTAGGCTGAAACATGCATGAGAATACATGGAAAATAACACAAAAAACTATAAAAATAATGATAGACGATTTACAAAAGGGTGATATTATACTATAAAAGGATCATATATGAAATTATAAATATAAAAAAAATTATATTATAATTTACTAACATTATTTATAACATTATAAATGAGTTTATATTGAGTTCAACCAAAAAGAACCATAAGGTATGGGACTTCATGTAAATTTTTCATTATTGTTGTATATTTCAATGATATGAACATAATTAATTTTATTTGGTGATATACTAGAATTTTTTCATTATATATCATGATTTATTAATAATATATTGTAAATTTATTTTTAAATTTATGTATGTAATCCAATGATATTTATAAGAAGTGTTACCTTGTGCTAAAGAATATCATAACTCAATTTCTTTATATTATCATTATATTACTTCTTTATCACCCTTGTTATTATATGATTATGTGTGAAATGAAATTATATGATCATATATTGTATATAATCATTATGTATGTTCATTTTCATTAGATACGTATAATATAATCATGGAAATCTAATTACATCGACGTTATGATAATTGTAAGAGTTTATTTCACAATCTCATTCACATCAACATTGTTTGTTCTATAATTTCACTTAATAAAAATTATTATATATTTTTATAATAAAATAATATAAATTTTTTTCCTTAATATATTTTCACATAGTATTACCATTTTTATGTTATTTCATACTTAAAATAATTAAGAAAATTCCTTCACAAAATTATGAATTTATATCTCTCTTCAGTCTGAAATATTTTTCATTTTAAAAATCAATTTCTCATATATAAATTACATAATTGATTTTATAAAATTAAAAATTATTTATTAAGTTCATTTTTACCCCATAATATATATATATATTTTTAAATATTTTAACAAAATATTCAAGTCATTTTCAAATCAATGCCTATGTGGATTTTACCAAAAAAATTGAATGGATTATTTGTTCAAATTTGTACTAACTGAATATCATTTTTAACCATCATGAAGACTAATATTTTTTAAAACATTCCATTATATATTTCAATATTTTTTTAAAGGAAAATAATTAGCTAAATTTTTATTGAACATTCATTATTAAAAATTTAATTTCAAAATTTAAAAGATATTATCCTCTAGATTATTTTAATGTACTTTCTATGTATTTTTATTCATTAATAAAAAAAACATTTATACACACTCCAATTATTATATTTTATTTTGATAACATCATTTTTATTCATATTTACGGTTTATTATAATTTTTTCATTGGAAATTATCCAAATTTACTATATAAATTCATTCTTGAATTAATTATTTTTCGTATGATATATTAACCTAAATAAAATTAGTTAAAAGAAAATGTAACATATGTTTCCTTGTTATTTATCATGTATATTATGATTTTATTAAACATATCAAATTTATAAATAAATTGTTTTACATTGAATGTTATTCGATTTTTTGAGTAAATATTGATTATATATGTTATGTTTTCAATAATTATATTTATTCATAAGGAATATTGTTCATGAAACAAATCGATTAATAGATATATGTGGAATTATTTAGAAAATCGCACATGGGTGGGGAAGGGTTAATTATTTCACCTCAATGCATCCATAGTCCAATGAAATTCATTAGTAAGATAGTGTAAAATATGTTATCTAAAATTGTTGATTTTATAACTCGTACCATTACTCACTGTTGTGGAGGGTCTTTATGGAAGAGGTATCATGATACTATGTTTATAAACTCCAATAATTTTTTACTTCCTTCATTAATACACAATTTATTATTATCCACGATACATTCAAATTTATATTATTTATAGATGGGTTTTATTCTCAGATAAGGATTATAAGGAATATTTTTTCTATTATCCTATTATACATATTTATTATTTCATTTATAGATATTACTGTAATGTTATTTCTTCAATTTAATATTTTTTAAATCATCTACCATACCATATTTAATATTATCTTGGAGACGTTCAGAGTTATAATTCTGCATAATGAACTTCCCTATATATTTATTTATTACAATGAAAGTATATACAGTAAATTACCATTCCATTTTGAGAATTTGAGATTTACAATATTTTTAGTAATTTCCCCAAAATTTCATAAAGTTTAATATGATTTATGTGAATGTATATTTTAGGTTATATAGTAGAATTCTTGATGAAAATTACCCTATAATTTATTTTTATAGATGTATGTAAAAACAGTTGATTGTATATACTTAATATGAATACAATACAATTAATCCCCTGAAAATTTAATTACTTATATATTATTCCAAATAATAAAAGAAACAACAACTCTGGGATATAATGGTCATGGTCACAACATAATGATTATCCCATAGAATTATTAAGGGAAAGACAATATATTGAGTCATGAATTAAAAACCATTAATTTGTTATCAAAATTCATTGGAGAAGTCCCACATCATATTTAGATTTAAAAAAATTAAACATAGAGAAAAAAATTATGAGGGTGACATTAAGTAAATCATAATATTGTTTCCAAATATAAATGATTAGATTGACTTAAATTAATATAAGAATATGTAGGGGAAACTATCTTCTAATATTTTTTGAATTATTGTTAACAATGAAATACATTTTGAGGAAGAAATTTATCAACCGAAAACAATTAATTATATAGTAATTGTCCCAATATTGGATTATAATTTACCTCAAAAGAATATCTTATGGATAAAGTGATAAAGAATAGATGATATTTTTTGAGACTAGTGATAATATATCTTTGAAGCATGTGAACATAATGATTATACATTCAATATTTTTATCTTTTGAATTTATTTAAATTTTGTTTATGTACATTAGTTTTCCCTTCAGAGTCCATATATTTAATTAATATTAATCATATCATATAAAATATATAGTGGTTTATAATAAGAAATGTGTCGCAAGGAATTAAACAGTGGGGAAAACACCTTATGTTAATTCAATTCTTCCATGAATGTATTTGAATGAAATAAAAAAATGACATAATAATAACCTTTTTATATAATTATTTATTAAAATATTATAACAATTTATGTATTTATTATTATTATCTTAATCTATATTAGATATTAACTATATTTTTCCATTACAAAGATTTAGTCATTTTTATCATTAGAAGTAGCTTTATAATATTGGTGTTCTTATTCACAATTTCCTCTAATTTCATCTTTGATATATAATAAAAATTATTTTAATTGATTTGTTATATTTATTTAAAATTTAATAATTTCATTTAATAATAGTAATTATTATTATTCGGGATAATGAATTTAGTGATGAGAATTTATTTTAATTTATAACAACATAATGGTGTCGTATAAAATAATGACATTAATATTTATAATAGTAAAAAAATGGAAAAATTTACTAATATATATAGAAAATTTATTTTTCTAATGAATATTTTATATTTATTTATTAAATTTTTCTTTCATGTTGTCAAACTAAATCAATAAGAACATGATATAATATATGTGTGAGTATGAATATGGAAGAGAATATTTTCTTATAACATCATTATTAAAATGTGTAATGGAATTATTTATATTTTATTATTAATAAGAATACTAATTGGGAAGGTTTATTACTATAATATAAATAAAACTGATTATTCAAATTAAACAAAAGTTTTCTTCTATGTATGTAAATTTTTGGAGGTTTACTTTTACAATGATATATTATTTCTATCATAAATTATATAATGAGTAATTAAAATAACTAAATTTTAAATCTTGACATATATATCATATCCAGTCACTAAAACTATTTATTGAATGTGTCATATTACATTATGATTAATAATGAAACATGTAATTCAAGGAGGATGTAATATAGACACATGCATGAGAAAAGTTGTTTTATATTTAATGAGAGATGGATTGAAAATTTTTATACCATAATTAAAGTGTATATTATATATATTATTATTATTGATGTAATTATAGACATATAAAATATATTAGGGGTTTGGAGGAGGGTGGATGATAATGATAATGAAAGGGCGCTAAATGTATGTAATATTTACATTTTTAATTTTTAACATATCATGAATCATATTTTTGAAATTTATTCTAGTGGAACCTTAATAATTCTTGAGGATGTGATTTTTTTAAAGAATATTTTCACGACCCGTCCTCGTGACCCGTGTCGTGAATACACCAAACCTGCCTTCCATAGGCCAGGGGTTGGCGACTAGCACCAACGGCGTAAATCCCTATGCTAGAAAGGCATTGCCTTTATAAAAAGTAAACACACACAATCAGGGTACACAACTAAAAGTAATAAACTATGTAGAAATTGTATACAAAATATGTGTTGAAAAGTAAAAGGGGTCAGAAATACATGCCCAACAGTAATGTAAAAGTAAAAGACAAAACATGTTCAACTTAAAGACAAACAGCTGGAAGGTGTCTAGAAGCTCCTGGATCATCCACCCTGGATCTAACCAGAAGGGTAGGTATAGATAGCCTCCTCAACAATCCACGTCCGTCTGTCACCTCCAGTTATCATCTCGTTGAGAGGTCCACCTCTGGGTACAGTCTAGTCATCGTACACTCCGAATCGGTCAGCGTAGTCCATCGTCTGCATCAAACACAACGAGGTGCGGGCAATGCCTGTGCAGGGGTGAGTATAACAATAATCAGTAGGGACCCTGAGACCATCATGGTCTCACCAAATCCAACAAGGATAAACCAAAAATTATGAATCAACTGATAACTATTACTTAGGAATATTCCCATATATATACCTATGTTATCTAGTATCGCATCTCAATCATGAGGAAAACAAAAAGGTCATTGAATCAGCTCAACAAGGATTTTTATTATCAAATCCACATGTGCTGGAGAACTCATCCTCTTTCTAGAATAATGGGCATGTCATAAAACCAAGGAACTTCTCACTAACCTTGGACTGCTGAGGTACTCCTCCTATCGAGTATTATGGGTCTGCCGCCAAATTTCAGGTGCTCCTCTACTACGAGTCTACCACCAAATACAGGGTGCATCCCCTAATAACCTACAGAGGTACTCCTCCTATCGAGTCATGTGGGTCTGTTGCCAAATATTAGGCGCTCCACCGCCATGGGACTGCCGCCAAATACCGGGCGCTCCCCACTGGGCTAGTTGAATCGGTCAATTAGTTGTTAGGACTATCAGCTACTATGTCTCTATACTCTGTCCGCTCATCGCTGGAAGGATCCGCTTCCCGATCAACTGGGAAAAACTCCAACTATCATGAAGTCTCACGTAGAAGTACCTCAATGTTCAGCCACGTCATAGGGGTCTCAATGCAATAGACAGTTCATCCATTGGACACCCAATCTATGAGTTTTTAGCCTTTCAGTCCTGGGGGCCCAGTTGGTTCCGTGGACAAACCAACCTAACCATATCTCAACTATACCACGAACTCTCGTGGGGTATCTTCAAAGGGATGGATTCGTTCCAAGAATATCGGCATCGTTGGCATTTTGTCAAACGGACACCTATAGCCCGAGTTATGGGCGAATAGGTGTATTCGGGTCTGACAGGTCCAGGTCCATCCCAACCTAGTCAGACAGAGCAGACCTGACTCAGGTCAGGACCAGGGTCTGAACCGGTCTATGAGTCTGACCCGGTCCGAAGGCGTGGCCCAACCCGAAGGGACGGCCCGACCCGAAGGCGCGACCTGACCCGAAGTGGCGGTACGACCTAAAGGCACGGCCCAACCGGCAGGCGACATGCCAGCGAGTCATTTTTACCAGCTGGATGGCCACGTGCGGGCTGGCCGTGTGGCCTAACATGTCGGCCCTGTGCGGGCTGGCCGTGCGGCCCGGCAGACTGGTCGTGTGGCCCTAGTGGCCATGCCGTGGGGGGTGGGGGGTGCCCCTAGTTTCCGAAGGAATCGGTGCCAGTGGCCAGTTCGGTGAATCCCACGGCACACGAGGGGTCCTGCCTACAGCGCTCACCAGTTGCTGTCTCAGCCAGCTGCCATCCCCTATCTGCCACAGCCTAAGGCCGTAGTCCTTCTTTGGCACGACGTGACGACGTCGTGCCCAGATTATCCCATACGGCCCGCTATGGCCACGACCTCCCACTCTTTCGGGCGGCGCTACAATATCGCGCTCGCCGTCTGACCGCTGTGGCCCTCTTTGTCGTGACCCTTCCTCCCGGCGTGGCTTTACGGCAACGCACCCCTCCAGCACTGTCGCAGCCCGCCTGGACACAGCTCGATTCTCTACGTGGCACAGCGGTGTCGTTCCCTTGTGGTGACCTGAAGGCCTTGTGGAACATGCTTATTCATAGCCGTCTCATTTCTAATTGCCACGTGTACCACCTCAATCTCTATCGAACAGGAACAATCCAAAGCGGTGGGTTGGACCATGTTCGTTCTCTCCGAGACCTCATCATGGTGAACCATAATCTATAGATTTGAACTATAAATAACTGAGTTTTATACTCATATATAAAATTTACTGAAATCCCCCTACCTTGCGTTTCATTGATCATTGATGAATTCATGGGATGGCGGTGTCGATTCGTTGATGTCGGGAAGAGTCAGGGGTAGGAGGTCGAGGAAAAAACGCCATCGACATTCTCCATGGTCAGCTCCTTCCATTGATCCAGTTGAAGAAGGAAGAACATGTTCGACGACGTTCATCACGTTTTTCACGTTCTTCGTTGGAAGAATGGTTCTCCCAATTTCTCCAGGGCTCCACCAGATGAAAGTGAAAACAAAATAAAATAATAGCCTTACCTATTATTTAATTATTGGATTGAATTCAAAATAATTCAACTAATTAATTAATTAACC
Organism: Viscum album; assembly: GCA_963277665.1. NCBI lineage: Eukaryota > Viridiplantae > Streptophyta > Magnoliopsida > Santalales > Viscaceae > Viscum > Viscum album. The sequence continues at coordinate 1,507,824,775 of OY728127.1, read as the reverse complement.
ATTAATTAATTCATGTGGAGTTGGCACTTTAATGAGGGAAGGATGGTGAACAATTCCAAAGGTTTTCCCCACATTATGGTGAGTTACAAGGAGTTTAAGGGTGCATGTGGGCCCCACCTATTTACATCCTCCCGAGGGAGGTCATGCTTGGGTGGGCCCCACCACCATAACCTCCCATGGGAGGATCGGGTGTTGTGGCCCCCACCTACAACCTCCCCTTGGAGGATTTAACCATCTAAAATAAAAATAAGTACACCTTATTTTTATTTAATTTTATTAAAAACCCCCAAAAACTAACTTCCATTCTCTTTAGAACGCAACTGCATTGAAGGTATCACTAAGAAATCAACGATGCTGCGAGTTCAACGTTGCACTCATATTTTAATTCCGAGCACCGGTTCAAAAGATATAAAATCCCATACGTAAGTTTTCTGAACGTACCTGAAAAAAACTTCAGAAATTGATTCGGGCACACCTATCCTCAGAATCTAGCGCCATCAAAAACTATGAACTCGTAAAATTCCCACGTATTTAAAAAAACTCCACAGAAATTATGGGCCTTTAAATTCACTCCACCTCAGGTCTTTAAATCCTCATAAGCTTCAACTAAATCTAAGGGAAAAATTGAGGGTACTAAGCATGTATCTGAGCCTCCCGCTCCCATATTCTCTCCTAGAGGTTCCCGTGCAGCCGGAGAACATGCACCAGAGGTATCGACCGTCCATGTAGGACCTACTCTTTTCAATCCTCAATCTCCACTGGGACCTCCGTGAAAGTCTCGTCATCATCGATGTCCACCTCTCCATTGTCAATGATGTGGGATGGGGCATGCACGTATCTCATCAACTGAGATACGAGGAAGATGACAGGCACCTGATGCAGCTGAGGAGGAAGTGTTAAGCGGTAAGCCACCTCACCCACTCTACTGAGGACCTGGAAAGGTTTTATGAATTGTGGAGATAACTTACCGCCTTGTCCAATTCTATGTTGACCTCATTGAGGTGAGACCCGTAGAAATACGTGATCGTTATCCTCAAACTCCAGAGGTCTCCATCTCCTATCAGCATACGACTTCTTCAGGCTCTGTGAAGTCTTCATCTTCTCCTAGATGATCTGCACTTTCGCAGTTGTAGCTTGTACCATCTATCGTACAAGTTGTACTGACTCCCCTGGGTCTTTCCAGCACAGTGGCGATCTGCAAGGCCGACCATAAAAGGCCTCAAAAGGTGCCATACTTATGGTTGAGTGATAGCTGTTGTCGTAGGAAAACTCCTCCAAAGGAAAGTGATCCTCCCAACTGCGGCCGATGTTGAGGACACATGCACAGAGCATGTCCTCGAGTGTCTAAATTGTCCTCTCGGTCTGAACAGCTGTCTGAGGATGGAAAGCAGTGCTCAGACGTAGTTGTATCCCGAGAGCCTCCTACAACCCCTTCCATAGCCAGGATGTAAATCGTGTGTCTCGTTCGGAGACAATTGAGGAAGGTACTCCAAATAAACTCACAACTCCTACACATAGAGGCATCCCATGCTCTAAACTGATCCCAACACTATGATCAGTTGGAAGTGGGCCGACTTGGTGATTCGGTCAACGATCACCCATATCGAGTCCTGACTCTTGGATGTATGTTGAAGTCCCGTCTCAATGACCATGGATATCCCATCCCACTTCCACCCTGGGACCTCTAAAGGCTGAACCAAGCCTGCTGGTACCTGGTGCTCTACCTTCACTTGCTGACAATTGAGGCACTGGGAGACAAACTTTTCTACTTCCTTCTTCATACATGGCCACCAATGATCTCACCGAGGGTCCTGGTACAACTTCACCACTCCTGGATGTACCACTAGAGGGGAAGTGTGGATCTCCCACAACACATCCTCCTGAAGTGAAAATAGGACTAGGGTACATCCTCTGAAGAGGATAACGTGCTCCCCAACTTCAGAAAATCCATCAGGTTCTTTCCCTATGGATATTTGAGCACATCGCGTCTCACAGTCAGTGTCTCCAGGATGCGCCTCTCTGAAACGCTGAGGACGTGGAGGTGTGACTATAAGAGACTAAAAATAAGTTTCTTCATCCGTATCCAGAAAGGATATCTGTAAGGTAGCTACTGCACTATCACCTCTCCTAGCAGGTGAATGCCTGATCTCTTGCTGAGAGTATCTGCACCAACGTTCCCCTTCCCAAGAGTATAGACTGTCACGATATCATAGTCCTGGTGGAACTATAGCCAATGTAGTTGTCTTAGGTTCATGTCCTTCTAAGAGAATATATACCTGAGACTCTTGTGATCAGAGTACAGGGTAAAACATTCTCCCATCAGATAGTGCCTCCACAACTTCTAGGCGAGGACCAATGCGGCTAACTCCAGGTCATGGGTAGTGTTGTTCTGCTCATGTTATCTCAACTTCCAAGAGCCATACGTGATCACAGCTTTCTACCACATCAGGACTCACCCATGTCTAGTCCCTGATGTGTCTCAATAGACTACATACCCTATGACTTCATCTGGAATACTCAAGTTGGAGGCACTAGTCAGCCTCTGCCTCAGCTCTTGAAAACACTGTTGGCATCTCCCCAACCACACAAAGGGTTCCCCAATATTTTTTAAGGCTGATAGTGGTGCTGCAACTATGGAGAAGTCTCTAACAAATCTATGGTAGTACCCAACCAATCCCAAGAAACTCCATACCTCCTTCACACTCTTGGGTGGCTCACAAGCATGTACTACTTCCATTTTCACTGGATCCACTATAAATCTAGCCTCTGAGATGACATGTCCTAAGAAGTGATCCTCTCGAATCCATAACTAGAACATTGAGAGCTTACCATAAAGGTGGTGCTCTCATAGTGTGTCCAGTACTACCTGCAAATGGTAGGCATGAACCTCCTTAGAAGTCGAGTATATCAGAATGTCATTAATGTAGACTATGAAATAGTGATCGAGTTAAGGCTAGAATATCCCGTTCGGGAGACTCATGAACACTGATCATAGCATTGGTTATGTTGGAGGGCATAACCAAGAACTCATAGTTGTCGTACCGACACCTGAAGGCCATCTTCTGCACATAATCCTCTCAAATTCCAAGCTGGTGATAGCATGATATGAGGTCTATCTTCGAGAACCATCGTGCACCCATGAGCTTATCAAAGAGGTCATTAATCCTATGTATTGGCTACTTTTTATTCACAGTCACCTGGTTCAGGTGACGGTAGTCGACACAGAGCCTCAATCTCTCATCTGCCTTTGTGGAAAACAGAATTGGGGCTGCCCATGGAGAAACACTGGTCCAGATGAATCCCTTCCCCTGCAAGTCCTCCAGCAGTACCTGAAACTCACAATGCTCCATGGGAGCCATCCGATATGCATGAGTAGATATCAGGGCCTTCCCTGGGTACATAGCAATGTAGAAGTCCACCTCTCCACATGGAGGTCATACTGGAACATCCCTAGGGAATATATCTGTGTACTATTCCACCACTATATAATAAGTCAGACTCTCCACATCTACAGGTCTGAGGGTAAGGCAAGCCAACTGTGATTGATTGGCTGCACCCTCCTCCGAGTAAGTCCATCATATGCCGCAATGTTTCCCTTCTTGTCGGTGAAGGTGAACCTAGTCCCATCCATGTAGACACACCACAATTTGCGCCTAATGCATTCGATCTGAGCATGGACTGTAGATAACCAGTCCATACCCAAGATGATGTTGTAGGGCCTTGACGCCGCAATGTGGAGATCCCAACCAAATACCTCACCTCCTAGAGTATTCTCACACTTCCGGCACTAGTGCTTAATCATCGAGTCTTCTCCCGTAAGAGTCTCTAGCTGTAAGGATCGAGCCAATGGCTCTGTCAGAATCTCCGAGCTCTGGACAAGGGATGTGGAAATGAAAGAGTCACTGTAACCATTGCCTATAAGAACTGTATCTAAGGTGGAGTAGACACATATCGTACCTAGAATTGTCTCTGGAGCCCCATGGTCATATGCCTCAGCTTCTTGAATCTAGGCTCTCCCATGTCCGCTAGCTCCCTATCGTTGGGGTGGTCATCCTGGAGGGGGTGGTGGTAGCACCTCAGAACGTCGACCACCGCCAGCTGCTCGACCAGATCCACCGCCATGTTCACCTGTTCCTTGTGGACCACCTCGATCGAAACTCTGCCTCTTCCTGGGAGTTCCGTCAAATGTCTAGTGATCATCTGAATAGAGGGTTAGACAGTCACGAGCCATGTGACCAAGCCCACCGCATGAGTAACACTATCCTCTCCTGGCTTGTCTAGCTCTGTCTCCACTCCAGGTGCCTAGAACATCGGATCCTGAGTCATGCAGTTGAAAACCTATAGTTCTAGTCCTCTTGGACATTATTTTCATCCATCTACTGCAATCTGTAGAAGATTATGTTGCGTATCGACTAGTCGTAGGTCTCGCTGCTGGTGACTGCTCATCAAAGAAAATCTCTACCAGAAGGGCTCTCTCTAACACCCCCACCTACTTCGGGATGCTGAGGAAGATCATCTAAGCTCTGATCTCTTTCTTGAGCTCTTTCTCGAAGGTTCGGGTCCTAAATAATGGGTCCCTTACCATATCCATAGAGTAGTGCGAGAGGTTGGTGAACCTCGCTGAATATTGTGCTACTATCATGTTGTCCTGTTACAGATGAAGTAGCTCTTGTATCCGCACCGAACGAAGGGTGGCTGGTACAAAATATGCCCGGAACAGGCTCTCGATGTCTTCCTATAGAAGTGTCGCCTCGTCGTGGACTTGGAGCATCAGGGTCCACCATTTGCCTGCTGCTCCCAGAAGGAGGTTGGCAGCAAGGATCACCATGAAGTCTTCTGGTGTCCCTACTAGCCTGAAGACTCTCACCACAACCTCCAGCCAATCCTTAGCTGCTTGTGGGTCCGTCTCTCCCCGGAACCTGGGTGGCCTCTAGCATTGGAACTCGTGTTGCACGCTCAAGTGGCGTGCATCGTCTGCTGCTCGGGCTGGTGGTATCAGTGGCCCAACGGGTTGTGGTACTGCTGGTGGCTCAACTGGAAAGGGGCCCTTCACTGATTCCTCGTTGCTCGATGGGCTATCAGTGCGTACAACTCTTGAGGCTCTAACATGTCTCTGCATGGAGGCATCTTGAATGAAATGGATGTGACATGGTCAAACTATTCTACCCGGTGAGCTGACCTGGTTCAGCTAACTTGATGAAAAACCTTTTAAACACACACGCAATCAGGGTTTTTGTGCACTATGTCAAAAATCAGTAGTAATGGTCTTGGTGTACAGATATGTCGGCCGTCGCACCAACACTGGACTCCTAGAACTGAAAACCACACTCGGTACCCTTAACAATATTCCTTCACAGAAAATAAATATCAGAGTCCTATGTTCAGTGTTAGAACTGATGCCTCTGATACCAATTTGTCAAAACCTGTCCTGAGGACTCGTGTCGTGACTACCCTAATCCTGCCTTCCATAGGCCAGGGGCTGGAAACTTGCACCAAAGGTGTAAATCCCTAAGCTGGGAAGGCATTTCCATTATAAAAAGTAAACACACACAATCAGAGTACACTACTAGAAGAAAAACACTATATAGAAATTGTATACAAAATATGTGATGTATTGTAAAAGGGGCTGGAAATAGAAGCCCAACAGTAAAGTACAAGGAAAAGAAAAACTAGGTACAACTAAAAGGCAAATAGGTGGAAGGTTTATAGAAGCTCCTGGATCATCCACCATGTATCCTACATGATGGGTAGGTGTAGATAGTCTCCTCAGTGCTCCACGTCCATTCATCTACTCTGAGTACCATCTCATTGAGAGGTCCACCTCCAGGTACCATCCTGTCCTCGTACACTCCACCTCGGTTAGCGCTGTCCATCGTCTGTATCCAACACAATGAGGTGCGGGCATACCCCCTGCATGGGTGAGTATAACAATACTCAGTAGGTACCCAGAGACCCTCAAGGTCTCACAAAATTCAAGAAGGATAAACCAAAAAGTATGAATAAATGGATAACCGTTACTTAGGTATATTCCCAAACATATTCCTAAGTTATCTAGTAACCCATATCAATCATGAGGAAAACACAAAAGTCGTTGACTCAGCTCAACCATGATTTTCATTATCGAAACCTTGGCTGATAGATAACTCCTCCTTTGTCAAGGACAGTGGGTCAGTCGCGACACCAATACACTTCTCACTAACCTTGGACTACAGAGGTACTCCTCCTATCGAGTACCGCAGGTCTGCCGCAAAATACCAGGCGCTCCTCCGCTACGGATCTGCCGCCAAATACCGGGTGCTCCCCCTAATATCCTGCAGAGGTACTCCTACTATCGAGTATCACAGGTCTGCCACCAATAATTTTGCGCTTCTCCTCCATGGGTATACCTCCAAATATCGTGTGCTCCCCACTGGGCTAGTCGAATCGGTCAAACAGTCATCAGGACTATCATCTACTAGGTCTCTGCACTCTGTCTGCTCGTCACTAGAAGGATATGCTTCCCGAGCTACTAAAAAAAACTCCAACTATCATGAAGTCTCATGTAGAAGTATCTCAAAGGTCCACCATGTCATAGGGTTCCCAATGAAATAGACGGTGTGTCAATCAGACGCCCGGTCTATGAGTTATTAGACATTATGTTCCGAGGGGCCAGGTTGGTTTCGTGGACGAACCAACCTAACCGTATCTCAACTATACCCTAAACTCCTATGGTGTATTATCAAAGGTACATCATCGTTCCAATAATATCAGCGCTACTGATGGTTCTTCAAACAGATGCTCGTAGTGCGAGTTATGGGCGAATAGGTGTATTCGGGTCTGACGGGTCCAGGTCCGGTCTGACCTAGTCGGACCGATCCAACCTGACCCAGGTCTAGACCAGGTTCTGACCTGGTCTGTGAGTCCAACCTGGTCTGAAGGCGCAGCCCGGTCTGGCCGGCGGCCCGCATGCGGGCTGGTTGTGTGGCCTGGATGGCCACGCCGTGGGGGGGGGGGGGGTGCGCTGCCACCTGTTTTCCAAAGGAACCGGCACTAAGCGCCGGTAGGGTGCATACCATAGGACCCGAGGGGTCCCACCTGCAGCGCGCACAGGTGGCTGGTTCAGCCGACCACCCTCCCCTATCTTCCACGACCTATGGCTGCGGTCTATCTTCGATGCAGCACAATGGCTCTGCGGACCACCCTGGCCACGGCCTCCCAATCATCTCCAAGGCGTGATGGTGCAACGCTCGTCGTCCGACCGTCACGGTCCTCCTGGCAGTAGCCTTTCCCCCTGGCACGGTGAGACGACACAACACCCCTCCGGCACCACCGCGGACCGCCTGGTCGTGACTCGATTCTCTATGTGGCATAGTGGTGCCACACCCTAGTGGTGATCCACTGGCCTTGGGTCGCTGGCTTCTTCGCGACCGGCTCACTACCGGTCACCGCGTGTACCTCCTCTATCTCCATCAAACAAGAAAAAACCAAAGGGGAGGGTCGGACCGTGTTCATGCAGTCCGAGCTCTCCTCATCATGGCGAACCATAATACATAAATTCAAACGTCGAAGAATGGACGTTTATACTCACATATAAAATTAACTCAAATACCCCTACCTTGCTTTTCGTTGATCGTTGACGAAGTCATGGGATGGCGGCGTCGATTCATCGACGTCGGGTAGAGTCTGTGGTAGGAGACCGAGGGCGAAACGTCGTCGGCGTTCTTCCCGGTCGGCTCCTTCCATTGATCCGTTTGATGAAGAAAGAAGATGTTCGACGAAATTCTTCATTTTCTATGATTTCTTCATGTTCTTCGTTGGAAGCATGGTTCTCCCAATTTCTCCAAGGCTCCACCAGATGAATGTTCCATCAAAATAAAATAATATATTTTCCTATTATTTTATTGTTGGAATGAATTCAAAATAATTAAAATAAGTTATTAATGAAACATTAATCAATTCATGTGGAGTTGGAACTTTAATGAGGGTAGGAAGGTGAATAATTTCAAAGGATTTCCCCACATTATGGTGAGTTACAAGGAGTTTAAGGGCACGGGTGGGCCCCACCTAAATACATCCTCCCAAGGGAGGTTATTCTCGGGTGGGCCCCTCCACCATAACCTCACATGGGAGGTTAGGGTGTGTTGTCCCCAACCTCCAACATTCCCTTGGAGGTTTTAACTATCTCAAATAAAAATAAGTACACCTTATTTTTATTTTATTTAATTAAAAACACCCAAAAACAACCTTCCATTCTCATTAGAACAAAACTGCAGTGAAGGTCTCACTAAGAAATCACCAGTGCTCCGTGTTCAATAGTGCCCTCGAATTTCAATTCTTAGCACTGGTTTAAAAGATATAAAATCATGTACGTACATTTATGTAACTTATCCGAACAAAACATCATAAAATGATTCCGGGCACACCGGGCCTCAGAATCAAGCGCCCTCAAAAATTGCAGACTCGTAAAATTTTCATGTATTTAAAAAAAATTACACAGAAATTCCAAGTCATTAGAAAGTTATATATAATAACTAAACTGCATAGAGTTTCATTTTATTTTTATGTCATTTGTGAGGTATGAAATTATTGGATGTTAGAAACATTTATATAAGGAAAAGAGGGGAAAATATTATCCACATAATTTTCTATATGTTGTAAGAATGGAATTGCATTGAACGAAGTTGAATTTTGTGTGTAAATATAGGTACTATATATTGGAATAAAATTATATCCAAAAATATATATTCAAAAAGTTATGTCCTTCAATTTCATTTAGAGGAATTTAAGCAACAATGGATAACCCATTATTAATTATAATAATATTGATCTAAATTTATACATGAAAATTTTTTAAATACAAAGATAAGATTACCCTCAACACCATATTATGGAATTCTAAATCTGAATTTGGAAAAAATATAATTTAGTTCAATTTCAAAATATTAGATAATAAAAATTTAGTTTTACCCATTTAATGCCTTTAAAAGTTATTTCTTTTCAATTTTGTGATTTTAATCATTCGTATATCAAAATTTGATTTATAATAATTTAAAAAATTAATGAGTTTGTTTCATTTTTTTTATATATTTTAAAATCCTATTAGTGTATCTATTTTGAAATAAATAAGTTTAATTTAAATTAATAAATCATAGTAATAGTATAATTCTATGAATAACAAGAATTCTACACTCATAAAATATTTTCTTTATAACATATTTTTTTCCTAAAATTTAAATTTTCTCCAATATAATATAATAATAAAAATATGAAAATACTTTTATAATATGTAATTCCTTAATGGTTTATGAACTAATTTAAATAATTTAAATTATAATTCATAATAAGATTATTGGGAAAAAATGTTCTTTATATAATATAAATTTACATCATTTGTTGTAATAATTGTTCAATTGATGTAAACATATTTTACTGTATATATTGTCAATAAAATCAATTTAAAATATCATTAAAACACAATATAATGTACATCATAATGTATAAAAATGAAATATTTATAACAGTACATATTTGTATTCTTATAATTATTTTCCCTATTATTTATCAATACTAAATTATTTTTATCAATGAATTAGTGTTAGAAAATTGAAAATTAATAATTTTGATATAAATGTTTAACAATTTGGTTTACTATCCAGTTAACATTCAGTTAGAAATCTATAATTTCTTTAAAATAAAATTCATATTATCTCATTTAGGATTAATTATGCATATGAGAATTCTATTTGACACATCAGTATTTTATGAAAATTTTATTATTTATTAAATAATATTGTAAATTTAAACAATTTGTTTCTCAAATAAAATCCTTTTTTAGATGATAGAATTGATTTCTTATTTATTATGTTAAACCTTCACTAGTGGAATAATTTAATGAATTTCAAAGAGAATAATAATTTAAAATAATATAATGATTACATAATGTTATCCTAACAATAGAGGATATATCTTTTATGATAGACTATATATATTTCATTAATAAATAATTGTAGGTATATCAAATGAATCATGAATTGATTTTTTTTACTAAATCCATGATTAAAATCCATTATCAAAACCACTGAAAATAATGGATCTAGTTGAAATTTTTGAATGAAAGAAGGATATATAAGAGTATTGTGATAATGTATTCAAACTCTATAGTGTTCCATTTTAGAAAGACCTAGACTTATTTGAAAGAAGACCAATTGGATTACAATTTCAATGCATGATGTATAGAGAAATAAATTTCATTAGTATTATAAAAATTTATATTTTTCCACACACTAACAATTTATCTGATCAACTATTTATCCCCCATTTCATCTCAACGATCATACATAATTCTAGGGGTTATAAAATATTTAAAAAAGATTTAATACCACTGGGAACATTTTATAAAAAAATTATCAATTTTTATTTCATAAAAAATCATTATTTATTAAAAAAATTACCCATTGTGATTATCGATATAATAAATATATTTTTTTAATGTATTATCATGAAAATTTTTTGGTCTATTTTTTAATTATATATAAATATAATTTAAATTCTGTGAGGATTATGAGAAATTTTTAGGTGTTTCTCTTGATCCACTTATAGATAATTAGTTAGATTAGATATTTTATAATTATTATGTTTGGATTACATAGGAATCCATTAATATAAATATTATTTCTAATGAAGGAATAAATAATCAAAAATAAATTTTGAATGTGGTAAAAGAACTTCCTATACCTAAAAATATAAATCATTAATATGGTTTTTTTCCTAGGTTGTAACTATCGATGAATTGTTAAAATAATTTCCTGATTATCTAACATCTTTTTCCAAAGAATGTGAAGAAATATATATGAACCTAAAAGTATATTAATTAATCCACATGGTTTAGTAATTACCTATAATATGTAAATATTTATAATATATATTAATTCCATAATAAATGTACTTGTTCATATACATATACAAAAAGAGCGATTGATTTCATATCAACCAAAAAAATTAAAGAACTATGAAAAATTAATCCACTTAGTTTAGTCATTCACTAAAATTAGTAAAAATATATAATATATTGTAATTCCATAATTAAGGGACTTGGTCATATACATACACAAAAAGATGGATTTATTACTTATCGATCAAAAAAATTAAAGTACTATAAGAAAACATCTACTTAATTATCACGATTTGGTGGCTATAAATTATTTTTTATCAACATGGGTGCATAATATATATGGATAATGATATGATACATATAAATGTATAAATATTTGGATAAGAATACTTTGTAATATATATTCACTGAAGAAAATATCAACATGATAAATATGGTGTGAATGAATGAAATGAAGGATATTGATTTTGAAATAAACCAACATAATGTGATGGTAAACTATGTTGAAGAAGTATTTTATAGAAATTATGATGTTTGTTATCTATGATGATTATTGATACTAATTAATTAATTATGTTTTTACTAAAATTAGAGAGAAATATTATCTAGTAAATAGAAAAAACAATAATTTTCAATGTAATTTTCCAATTAACAATCCTAGAGATGGTAAATAACTATCATGAAGATAATAATGTTCGTAATCATAAGGATTAATACATAGATTATTGGGGAGGGATGGAAATAAACCATGATTATTGAGATTATAATTTTTGAAAGATTTTATGTACACCATAAATAATGGTGCTAAATCGGGAATATAACAAAATACTTGGATTTAAGAGAACATTTCTATAGGGTCAATGTTATGTGGGAAATTATAATCTATATCTCTTGATGATTTGTATAACATTAGGTAAAGGCTGTGACAGATATTCCAAGTGATGTTTTTAAATTTCAACATACACAAAGTTTTATATAAAGGAATATAATATTATTTACTGATATTATGATTCCAAATAAATATAATTTGAACGATGAATTTTTTTTAATTTTATGATCAGCTTAAAAATTCACCAAAATTTCAACAAATATAAAATTTTCATCTCATTTATTATATTTAAAGGCTCTATATTAATTATTTTTTGATAGTTCATGTTTACCCACTATCAATTTATGACACTATATTATATTAATATTTTAGTGGAGTCATGAAATGACTCTAAACAATGAGTTACACTAAACAATCGCATATCGTCCTCAAACAGATGGCAATTATCTAGGGATTATCCCAAAATTAAATGGAATGATGATTATATTCTCAATAAATATCCAAAAAACATGTGAAAAATATCTTCATATAGTATAATTTTCATACAAAAATATCATTATCATGCAGAATCATACTGAAAAGTATATATATTTTTTAGAAAGGGTGCTGATCTACATTATATTATTATGATATTATAGAATAAAACTTATATTTTTTAGAACACATTTTGTAGACAACTAATAATGTATATCTTTTCCACATTCATATCATGATTCCCATAGTAAATATAATATAAATATTAATAATTAGAGAAAATAGTTTAATTTTCAATGAGGAATTCACAAACACATGAATTAATCAATTTGGAATGGAGTTATATGGGTTCAAAATTAATTTTAGTTATATAAAACTTACATTGTACATTATGATATTTTATAAAGTAATCAAATTATGAAATATCATTATATATTTCCTCTAATCGATTATATAATGACTCACATAATCCCTTTATTATTGTTATGGAATTGCATATGTGACCCAACTCATTCTATCACCCATGAATAAATTTATCAGAAAATTCTATTATAGCATAATGATGAGTCTATTAAAATTCATAATAAAGGATTATTATTGTTGTGGAATTTTATAATGACTTCACTGAAAGTACTTTTGTGGAATCAATAGTAGAACGAAACAATTTTCAAGGTTGTGGATGTTTTAATGAATAGTAACATTAATATTTTCAATTATAACTCTATTTATGTAATTAAAAGGAGGTAATAATTTTGTGGGGATGTAAGACAATAAATTAAAAAATAAAAATTTCATTCCACCACATGTGATTTTCTTTCATAATTATACTATAAAAACTGTCGAATTACATTCACTGGAACAATAATGACTCGTACATTATAAAAATAATTAGGAATTATAATTTCAATACATATAATTTAAAAGTCTGTAATGGGGAAATAATCAAAAATAAATAAAAACATACTTTTGGATGTTTTTTATATTGTGGCCCCCTATAACTATCACTAACATGAAAAAAAATAACAAGAAAATGAACTATTAAAGAATATTTATTTTAATAGTTATATATACTCAATGAACAGAGGAATATTTGTGAGTTGTGAACGATACAGTTAATTTATTTTATTTTTTGAAATTTAACATTAAATAAGAATTGAAATATTATCATTGGAATAGTTTCATAGATATTGGAATAGTCACATGATAGTTGGATTAAATGGACTGACCATTATAGTAAATGAGAAATTGACCATTTGAATTTTGATAATATTAAATTATATATGTAAATATAATATTTCACATTCGTATTTATAGTTATCAACAAATATTTCATTAATCTTATTTAAAACATAATTTTTTTTGTAAATCATTTTTTACATTATTTAATAATGATATATTTTAATAATATAATTAAATATTAAAATAAACTTATGTAGATTTTTTTTTTTAATTTGGACTATATTATTCTATTTGGAAAATTTATATTTTCTATGTGTGATGTATTATTTGTAATTATCATAAATAGTAAAATAATTTGTTGACTAATGAAATATGGTAAATTATAGTATATTTCATTATTGGATATGTAAATAAGTCAGTACATCCCAAATGACATATGAAACAATTATCTAGGCCTCTCATGAATTAAATAATATAATAATTTCCTAGAATAAATAATATTCATAGTCTAATGAGAAATTAATAAAAAGGGAATAATGTAATTGAAAAAAACACATACCCGCATTTTATAAATACCACCCACTTCTTCTCACTACATACACTTCTCATAAAAGAAATAATTGGATAAATTATATATCAATAATATATTTCCCCTATTTTATATAATTTTTATTCTTAGAATCCAATTTTCAAATTCTGATATAACATTTACAAAAGGTTATCCAAAAGAATATGAATTTTATCCCAATTGAACAATTTTGAGTTTTCTTAATACATATTAATATATTCATGCATAAATGAAGATCTTCTGTGGGAGCCTTAAAATGGATAATTTATATCAGTATGACATGAAATGAATAACCAACTATGATTAGGGATGCTAGAAAAAAATCAGAATATTCACTATCCTCTATGGCTGTGAATGTGAGACAAACATGTTGGTTGTGATAATAAATGTAATTTTTTATTACATATCAGTATTAATACATGTATAGTAGGATATTATATGCAATTAAATTTCCCATATGATGGACCATACATACTGTATAGTTTATGGTAGTAAATATAAGAAGGAATATCATGTTATTTGATATATTGTGTAAAAGAAATTCTTCGATAATATATAACATCATGTGAAAGAAACATTATTCTATATAGTTTATATTTATAAATTAAAAACATGTTACTGGTTTTTAATTGAATATATTTGAATGAATATATTAGATACTCTTCCTAATGAGGATTAACTAATATACTTGGCCATTCTGTGAGAATTTTTGGGAACTAAGAGAGGTTGGTTGAATTTTTAAACATTGTTGATGGACATTCTTTATGAATTATGGAATTATATACCAAAAATGTAAGTATATTTATCAGTCCAAACATATTTCTTGAGAATGAATGTGCCTATTTATATCCATCTAATATTTGGGTGTGGGGGAATTCTCATAACATTATATTTTGTTGAAATATATTGGGGGCTCTAAGGTTTAATCCAAGACTAAATAAATGTGATAAAACTGATTATTATGGTTGGGAATAGAATACGTAGTGTATAAATCACTATATATCCTTCAAAGTCATGTTTAAATCCATTTATATATCTTATAAATAGGGATATATGAATGTTTAACTATGATATTGGAAGATAGTCATTTTCTTTATATTAGATGATGGTTAATAGGGACCACATGAAAAATGATTTTACATATATCTAGAATATTATTATTATAGTTATGATAAAAAAATTGTAATAATTTGTGTAGTTTAATTTTTTGTGTGCCAAACTCTAAATTATAGTTGTTTATAATCATGTGTAATTGAATTTTACAATTTAGTTAACATTTTAATTCTAGGATGATATAATATAATTTTTCAGGAAATGTACAAAATAATTTTCTTTGTCAATGTTTATGTTTAATTTACATAGACAATCATGCTATATAACTCATCAGGAATGAAAATTTTCTAGTAGAGTATAAAAATTATACATGTATGTCACATGAGTGTTGGGATCCATTAATTATATCAAATCAAAATTTATGAAAACAATTACTAAATATTTTTAGATGTATAATTCTTCTATCACATGTCACAAAAAGCGGTAACATGTATAACTATAAGGATGATATAAGTTTAATAACTCCATTGGGACTCTTCATTCACTACTACAAACACGGACTTTATCAGCGCTAAAAATGGCCTTTATCAGCGCTAGAAAAGCGCTGATAAAGCCAGCATAGATAAAGGGGGGTCCCCTTTATCAGCGCTCCGAAAAGCGCTGATATAGGACCCCTTTATCAGCACTAAAAAAAGCACTGATAAAAGGGGTCTTTTATCAGCGCTAAAAAAAGCGCTGATAAAAGTACCCCTTTATCAGCGCTTTCGTTTTAGCGTAGATAAAGGACCCTTTTATCAGCGCTTTTAAAAAAGCGGTGATAAAAGTTAAAAAAAAAATAAAAATTTAAAAAAAATTAAAAAAAATTAAAAAAATTTAAAAAAAATTTAAAAATACTGCCAATCGGGGGGGATTTTATAGCGCTTGAACCCCCCCCCCCCCCTTTTACAGTGCTTTTCGGCCCCTATACAACACCCCACGCACACCATGCACCCCCCTCCACCCTTTAACAGCGCTTGCTCCAATATTCCCCATGCGCGCGCACCCCTGCCTCCACCAGGATTTGAACTCGAGACCTCCCCCCTGCGCGCCTAATCCCTTACCACTACTCTATTTTGATTTGATTTCCAATTCATGATATCTCTATATATATATATTTATATATTTAGTTATATTTATTCTTATAGTAATATATATTTATATTGATATATATATATATATATATAGTTATATTATAATATATAGTTATATAGTTATATTATAATATATATAGTAATATTAATATATATATAGTGGTATTAATATATATCTATATCTATATATATATATATATTTAGTTATATTTATTCATATAGTAATATATATTTATATTAATATATATATAGTTATATTAACATATATATAGTTATATTAACATATATATAGTTATATTAACTTATATATAGTTATATAAACATATATATAGTTATATGAATATATATTTATATAGTTATATTAATATATATATAGTGATATTAATATATATATTTATGGTGATATTAATATATATATTTATAGTAATACTAATATATATATATGTATACAGTTATATTAATATATATATAGTTATTAGATTAATATATATATAGTTAGATTAATATATATATATATAGTTAGATTAATATATAGGTATATAAATATTCATATATTGGTATTTTAAATAAAATGGATGTTAGTTATTATTTAGATAAAGCTAATATATTTTATATGTAAATATATTTTATTATTTATATTTATAATTAAATTTTTAGGTGTGAATATTTAAAAAATATGAATATATTGTTATATATTTGATTATAAATAGCAGTGAATTATAACAAATGATGAAATTTCAAAGACATAATATCAATATAAATGCAATACCTTGGAATAAATTCATACCCCACCAAAAAAATCCAATAATACCCCCTTAAACGAGGGTGAAAATCCAAAAAATGTTAAAAAATCGGGGTACCCCGACTAAAAACTCAGTTTTGGCGGCCTTCTAGGCCTCTTTTGGCCTCAAATATCGCTTGACTAGGGTCCCCCCAAGTCACAGCGATGTAGAGCTCGTCGCAGGCTTCGATTTGATATGTGGTAGAGCTCAAACGGACACCAGGATGAAAAGTTATGGTCGTTTGAAGTTTGAGTTGTGTTTTCAACATATTTTGGATCTTTTTTAATTTTTTTTAATTTTTTTAGTACTCAAATTGTAATTAAATGACTATTACTCCATAATGATTATCAAAATATTAATTAAAAATATTTTTTAAATTTTTTAAGAAGTCATTTTCACTAAATATCTTAAATATTAAGTATAATAAGTGTAAATATACATTTTTACTTATCTAAAATATATTAAAAATTATATATTATATTTATATAACAATATAACAATATTTATATGTTAATATATTTTTAATTTTTTTTAAGCCGACCCTTTATCAGTGCTAAAAAAAGCGCAGATAAAGGCCCCCATTTATCAGCGCTACTAAGCAAGCGCTGATAAAGAGGGGCGCTGCGAAAAACTGTTTTTGTGGTAGTGATTTTTAGGATATAAGAAATTCTCATAACAAATGAACATGAATTGTATGATGTAACATTCATAGAATTTAAATAATAGATCAAATTTTACATTTCTAATAAATATAAGAAACCCTTATTACATTGAAAATATTGTGCTTTCTTCCTATTCCTATAAAACCTATATAAAAAGAGATGTGTGATAATATCTATCGTGAGGGAACTAAAAAAAGAACAAATTTAAAATTCATTGGTCCTGTTTAATATCATATTTATGGAAGAATTGGTGAACTATTATTCTAATCCAGAGAAGAAGCACATATAGTGGGTCAGTTCCCAAAGTGTATGATAGTGGGATAGTTCCCATTATAATATATTGTGAAATAGATCACATTAGAACATTCTAAGGGATGACTCCCAAACTCTCAATAACATGGGTATGAATTATATATTAGTCCTGATTTCATTGTAGTTTATTGTTATACCTCCATAAACAAATTTCTCTATTCGAATTATATAAGAGAATCCTTGGATGAGAAGTAGATGAAATTTTAATTATTGATGTTGAGTTATTGGGGTATCAACATGATAATTAATCAATCACTAGATGCTTGAATATGTATAATCAATTCATTCCACGATAAATTATTTATCAATCTATTGTGTAAATATGTATATGAAATTATAACTTTCTTCTCCTTCATTCCGGAGTATGGATAACCCATATTCTATGGGTTCCTTATAATAATGCAATATAAGATTGATATTATCAACAATCATTTTCCAAAAATATACAATGAATAATAATTCATAGATAATGTGATCTAGAGTATGGTTTTAAGGGATGTATATTATGAGATCATTCTTACCACCCTTACAAAATTCTTTGATTATAGCTATGTGGTTTGGTTGTTCACTAAGGCTGTTAAGAACTATGATTAGCCACGATAGCTTTTGAATAAATAATTTCAATCATTGATGTTTAAAGGTCACATTACCTTAATATATTTTTCTTTCAGGAAAACAATATAATGATACAACCATTCAGATATAGAGTGTCATAGAACCCCATGTGCACCACCAAATATAGAAGAGGTTGTTGAATAATAGTGAGTCTTTTAGTATATAGATGTTATAATATTCCTAAGGAAATAACAACCAAACACCATAAGATATAATAATCAAAAATAAAAATTATGTAAAAGTTAAAATTCACATGCCACGTTATCTGTCACATCGTCAGATAACTGTGATATGAGACATTGACAGGTTTGTCAAATTAAATTATATATGGATATGAAGAAAAAATAAACCATTGTAAAATTAATCTATAGACTATTCAAGTAGTGATCCAAATAAATCTATATATACTCAACTATATTCTCTATGAACCATACCATTACCATAATCCATGTTCTTGATTTATGCACACTCCCCAAGATTCACCTGTATGGTGTGATTAAAAAAACATTGTCTAAAAACACTTATGTGTTCTTAATACTAGTATATATTTATAACATTTATATTAAATTGAAATAGAAAATACATAACATAAAATATGAACACAATAAATAATAAACTAATAAAACATATCCTAATCAAGCTTCCATGAATCATGGTTGTTCCTTCATTTGATTCTTTAAAGAATATTTAGTCACCTGAAAAATAAAGCATGGGTTTTCCACAAGAAAAAAATATCCTAGAGTAGTCAAAATGAAAATAATTCAGGATGGATATAAATACATGATACCACTTTTGGGTGTGCAGACACCATTTTTTAAATTAATATTGAAATATACAGTCAATATTAATAATAAAATATCAAGGATACCGTGGTTAGTTATTATAAATATCACTTAAGGAATCAAACATAGGACAAAAAAAATTCCTTCATTCAAATATTCATTGATTATATTTGAATAATGTGTAAAATAAATTAACTATCATAATAACCTTATTTAAAAAATTATTTAAATTAATTTAATTTCATAAATTTATATATAATTATTATTTATATGTATATTTGTTAGTCACTCTATTTTTCGATAAAAGGATTGAGTAGTCTTGATTATTATGAAATATTTCTATAATAATTGTGTTATTATTCATTATTCTCCTTATTTTTTTCATTAAGAAATCATAAAAGTTAAATTAATTGATGTTTTATAATTATTTATAATTTTTTAATTTCATTTCAATATTTTTATAAATTTTTTTTATGATAATAATTTTGGTTACAGATATGTATTTCGATTTATTAGTATTGAATAATGTTTTGAAAATTAATTAGTTATATGTTTATAATACCATTAATGAATAAAAATAAATCCTTTTTTTGCTTATATCAATAAAAATAAAATTAATATTTTATAGTAATTTATACAGTTTTTATTTCATGTTGATAAATTGAAGAAATTAGAAAATTGATACATTTTATGTTTGAGAAAAATTCTGGAGGTGATTCTATTGTTATAATATATTTATTCAAAATCTATAATGAAATTACCTAATTTTTATTATTTCAATGATTATAAATTAGGACAATTTCCTAAAATTATATAAACTAAATTGATGTTTCCACTTATTAAAAAATATATTTTCCCCTTAGTATGTTCATTTTGGGTGGTTAGGTATACAATGATCTCTAATTTCAATTATTAAATTGTTTTAATGTTTAATTTATATTAACAAAATATATATCCTGACATATATATCATATCTACTCACTTTACCCAATTATTAATTATATCATAAAATATGGTGATGAACAATTAAACATTGAATTCATGGAGGAGGTTGTTTTCCACACACGAATGAAAAACATTGTTTTATATTAAAAGGGATAAGAATTGAAAATTTTTATACCATAAATATATTACCAATAATTAATTATATTAAAATGTGTTTAATTAAAAATGTTTTGAAATTATTGGTTTGGATGACTATGGATGGTAATGATAATGAATGTGAGTTAAAGTGTATGTAATATGTACACCAGGAATTTTCAACTTATCGTGATGTATTTACTTCAAATTTACACCTAAAAATCCTTTTTAGGGATAAATAATTTATATTTTTAAGTGAATATACATATATAAGAATTAAATTTTATATAGTTTCATTGGATTTTTATGTAGTGATTGTTGTATGATATTGGTGGAAGTGATCTCCTTTTATATGTGCAAAAGATGGGAAAATATTTTCGATATAATGTTATGAAAAATATAGTAATTGAAATTAACTAAAATATTCTTTAATATGGTTTATAAATACTTGTAAGATATATACACATGAAATTATAACCTAATAATCATATTATTAATGGTATATGTTTCAAATTGATTTATGAAAATATTATCCAAAATTGATTACCCATTTTCAAACTTAATAATATTGGTCAAAACATATCAATTGCATTTTTTATTAATAAAATTATAATATTACCCATCATACCATATTATGATATTATAAATATTATTTTAGAATTAATTTAATTTATATTAATTGTTTAATAAGAAAAATATTAACTTTCATTGTAAAATGTTAAATGGGTTTAAAAACAATTTACGTGGATTTATATTATTTTAATAATCAGGTGTTCAAAATTTTATTTAATAATTAATATAATTTTAATGAGTGTTAATCTATATATATATATAAATTAAAATCCAATTAGTGTCATTATTTTCATATTAATAAATTAAATTAAATATAAAATATCATAATAATAGTATCATATCGTGAAAAATAACTGTTTTATCATTGTAAAAAATATTGTATGGAAAATATAATTTTATAAATAAAGAAATTAATTTCCACATAACATTGTATGACATCAAATATGAAATTAATTTTATAATAGTATCTTTTAATGGTTTTATGTATTAATTTAAATACATGTTTCCATAATGCATCATATTATTAAGAAAAAATATCAAATACATCAAAAATAATGTTTCAACAAGACTAGTACTAATTATTGAATGAATATAAAATTATTTTATTATATATATTATAAATAAATTCAATTTAATATAATATTCAACCATAATATAATATGCATCATAATGTATGAACATGTAATATTTTTAAGATAATTTATTTTTATTCCAAGAATTTTTGTTATTTTGCAATATTAAAATAATTTTATAACTGAAATAGGTTTGAAAAAATTAATATTATTCTTATTCATACATTTATATTCAATAATTCGATTAACTATCCACTTAACTTTTAATTTTTTTAGCTACATATTATGGATTACATAATTTTAAGAATTTCATTTAGGTTAATCTTGAATCTATTTGAGTTGTTTAACACTGTAAAGACCTGTAAATGTCAAGGAAATTTTTTTTCTTAATTTTCTTAGGAATTTTACAAGAACGAAGTTTCTGACGGCACCTGATTCCGAGGCCCGGTGTGCCCGGAATCATTTTCTGAAGTTTGGCTCAGGTACGTTCAGTGAACGGACGAGCGGGTTTTTCTAACTTTTGAACCGGTTCCCAGAATCAAATTCTGAGGGCACCGATGGAATCACAGCGCCGGTATTTTCTTAGAAATTCCTCTTCCGAAGTTGCGTTTTCTCGGTGGTGGTTTTTAATTTTTGGGCTTAAAGTTAAGAAATAAAATAAATTGTTCGACAAACTTTATTTTATTTCACTTAAGCCACTTGAAGCCGCTTGAAAGCCACTTAAGCTGAGTTGATCCGGATAGGATGCTATCCAAAAATATCCTACCCTCTTGGTAGGATATTTTTGAGGTGGGACCGACATGAGCCCCACCGTTTCATTTCCACTAAGTAACGCACCCGCGAAAACTCGTCATTATGAAGTCAACTGATGCATTTTCTTTTTTTCTTAACGCACCATTTAATTTGACGGTTTTATTCGTGAATTAAATGGAAAGTTTCTTTCGTTGAATTAATTCTACGAATTAATGGGTCATTACTTACCACTTTTTTGTTTGTTGGCGTAATAATAAAATAAGACCAACACAACATTTGGAGGATTACACGTTGAGAGGCTTTGACAAAATTCTTGAGCCTTCATCCTCCTTCGCGAAGAACGCGAAGAACACGAAGAACGCGAAGAACACCATCACCCTCGAAGTTTGACGACGCTTCATCTGAGACGTTCTTCGGCGACGTTTCTTCCTCCACGACAAGAACCTTCGATCATTCGTTGAGGTGAGTGTTTGCAATTCTTTAAATTCCTTTGTGGATTTTTAACTCAAGATGGATTTAATTATTAAAATTAAATCTATTGTTTCTTGGTCCTTGGAGTTTGTCGACGCAGCGCCGAATACCGCGACGATCCCCTCCTTCCACGACGAACCCCTCCTTCCGCGACGATCAAATCCGCGAAGAACCTGCAGCGACGACTTGACGAGGTAGGGATTTTAGTTTGGAAATACCCCTTTTTTATATTTTCCCGAGAACGTTTCTTTAAAATTAAAGAACCAGATTCATAAGAAAAATTTTAATTTATTAAAATTGTTGTTTCATGTGTTGAATATAATTCTCCCGTGGTTATTAACTAACGTGGAGGGTGCGAGCCAAACGAACACGGCCCGAAAACCCTCCTTCGTTCTTCGTGGTTGTGCGGATTTGGTGGGCGATGGAAAAACATGACGCAAGGGCGATTTGTTGATCCCGCAGTGAAGAACGGAACTCGGGAGGAACAACGGCGTAGACGGGAAGGAAAACGGACCACCGGAGCAACTCCGGTGGCCCGCGGAAGTTACCGGCGGCGCCAGCCAGTGGACCCGCGGCCGTGCGGGTCCGGCTCGCACACACGGGACACGGCGACATGCCGCCTCCATTCAATCAGCGCGGCCCTTCGAGGGTCGCGACACCTCCAAACCGCGGGGGCGGCGCCCCGCGGCACTCGGCCGCGCGGCCGCTCGGCCCAGCCGAGCCAGGACGGTCCGACCGGCCGGGCTGTGCCCTGGTCAGGCCGGACCAGGTCCTTCCAGGTTGGACCGGGTCGGGTCAACCCGGTTCGGCCGACCAAGGGGGGGTCGGGCCGAGTCGGCCCGGGCCCAGACCCCCTGTCTTCGAACCGTTTTCGGTCTTTTGCCCATAACATGAGCTACGGGCCTCCGAACGACACGTCGTCAGCGGAAACGTGATCCTTGGATCGAGTCGGTCGTTTCGGTATATCGCACTCAAGGTTTCGGAATAATTTGGGTACGGCCGGGATGGTTCGTACACGAAACCAACCGGGCCCTCGGAGCGGAAACGCTCATATCTTGAGCAACGAACGTCTGATTGACGTGCCGTCAGCTATGGTGGATTCCTCGAAGTGAGACGAATCTTTTGGATCACTCCGCCCGAGGTTTGGATGCAGGTGGAGTATGGTCGGGTTGGTTTTGCCTTAAAAACCAATCGGGCCCCTGGGACGAAAAATCCAATAACTCTCAGACCGGTCGTCCGAATGACGCGCCGTCTGGGACGTTGAGTTCCTGTTGACGATACAGAACTTTTGGATACATCAACCGCAGACTTTTTGTCAGTTGATGTGTCAGCCTCTCGGCTCATGGAGCAGACCCTCCCGAACGAGCTTGCTGTGTGCGGGAACCCGAGTGCTGGCTGCAACTGCGACTTCGACAACGACGACTGTGCAGAGATCCTCAGTGGACTGTGACGATGAAGACAGCTAGTCTTGTATCCTATGTGGGTTCCAGCCGTGCTGGTCTTGTATCCTATGTGGGTCCCAGCTTAGATGATTCAATTCTGGTCTTGTATCCTATGTGGGTCCCAGTTTAGATGATTAAATACTGGTCTTGTATCCTATGTGGGTCCCAGTGTAGATGAATCAATGAAGACATCTGGTCTTGTATCCTATGTGGGTCCAAGCTGTGCTGGTCTTGTATCCTATGTGGGTCCCAGCTTTGATGATTCAATGCTAGTCTTGTATCCTATGTGGGTCCCAGCATAAATGAATCAATGAAGACAGCGGGTCTTGTATCCTATGTGGGTCCCAGCTTAGATGATTCGGTATCTATATCAGATCATCCCTTCCACCTTTTCGATGATGTATACCTGTGTGAGCTGAATTACTGTTTACTCTCCTTTGTGGATTGTGTTGTGCTATCCTGTGTTGATACCGTTTTGCTTTCCTTTGTGGATTGTGTCATGCTATCCTGTGTGGATTTACGTTTTACTCTCCTTTGTAGAGTGTGTTGTGCTATCCTGGGTGGATTTACGTTTTTCTCTCCTTTGTGGATTGTGTTGAGCTATCCTGTGTGGGTTTACGTTTTGCTTTCCTGTGTGGACTGGGTTGTGCTTGGGCTCGGATATTGGAGCCGAACGGGAATTGATGACTTAGGTATATGTATGGGCATATACCTAAGCAGTGTCGG
Organism: Viscum album; assembly: GCA_963277665.1. NCBI lineage: Eukaryota > Viridiplantae > Streptophyta > Magnoliopsida > Santalales > Viscaceae > Viscum > Viscum album. Next base: position 1,507,799,902 of record OY728127.1, on the reverse strand, counting down.
TTGTTACTTCATGATTGTATCTTTCCTTGTGGTTATCCTTTGTGGATTATGGGAGACCTTCGGGGGCTCGGGGTCCCTACTGAGTAGCTTATACTCACCCCTGCACGGGCTATGCCTGCACTTCGTTGTGTTGGTTGCAGACGACAGAAATCACTGATCGTGGTGGAGGCTTGCGGAGCAGGACGGTACCTGGAGGTGGACCACTGGGCTGGACGTACTCGGAGCGGACGGCTGGACCGAGGAGCTGTGGACGCTATTTGTACCCACCCTTCAGGTGGGACCTTCAGAGGACAGCTCGACGCTGCGGTTTTCCTTTTCAGTTGATGTTTTTCCCTTTCAGTTGTACTTTACAGTTGGGCTTGTACTTCCAGCCCTTTGCTTTCAGCACAGCTTGTTACAGTTTTTACATAGTGTTTAATTTTACGCTTGCTTACTTTGTGGTGCTTGTTTACATTTCAAAGGCAATGCCTTCCCTTTTGTTGGTATTTACGCCTTGGTGGTAGTCGCTAGCCCCTAACCTATGGAAGGCGGGCTTGGGGTAGTCACGACACGGGCCCCGAGGACGGGTCGTGACAAATTGGTATCAGAGGTGGTCGGTTCTACCGCAGACTCTGATCTTTCTTCTGTGTGAAGCAATAGTGTTTAGCGTATTGGGTGTGGTTATCAGTCCAGGGAGTCCAGTGTTGGTGCGGCGGCCGACGTATCTGTACACCAGGACCCTGACTTCTGATTTTCAACTTAATGCACGAAAACACTGATTTCATGTGTGTTCAAGTTTTCTTTGTGATTACTTGTGTCAGATCACCAGGTATACAGTTCTGACTGTGGCACACCTGCATCTTTTCAGGATGGCCCCACGACGGCAGCCAGCTAGGGTTCTGAGAGTGGAGCGTGATGACAGCCCACCGAGCGACGGGGCTTCGGTGCAGGGCTCCTTGTCAGCAGAGGCACCGGCGGTACCTTTACCCACCGAGCCACCGATGCTACCAGCCCCAACCGCTGACGATGCACGTCGCCTTAGCGCGTTGCACGAGTTTCAACGTCAGCGACTGCCCAGGTTCCGCGGGGAGAGGGACCCCCAGGCTGCCGAGGACTGGCTGGAGGCTGTGGTGCGAGTTTTCAGGCTAGTGAGGACACCAGCAGACCTCATAGTGATCCTCGCGGCGAGCCTACTGCACGCAGCAGTGGGCCGATGGTGGAGAATGATGCTCCAGGAGCACAACGAGACATCTCTTCTCTGGACGGACTTTGAGAGCATCTTCTGCTCTGAGTTCATCCCAGCCACCCTCCGTGCGGTGCGCATTCAGGAGCTTCTTCAGTAGCGGCAGGGCAGCTTGACAGTGGCCTAGTACTCTGCGAGATTTACTGATCTCTTGCGCTACTACACAGATATGGTACGGGACCCATTCTTCCGATCCCGACCCTTCGAGCAGGGTCTGAGGCATGAGATCAGGTCTTCGATGATCTCCCTCAACATTCCGACTCAGGTAGAGGTGTTGGAGAGAGCCCTTATAGTGGAGAGTTTTCTCTCCGAGCAGGCTCCAGTGACAGGGCCCTCCGCAGGACGGCCCGTAGCAGGGTCTTCTGCAGCTGGCAGTAGACAGGTGACGCAGAGGTTCAAACGGGCCAGACCATCAGATGGGCAGTCTCAGGATGAAGATTCTGTTCTGCGGGGCACCAGAAGGAGAGCCAGCTACACAAGGGGAAAGCATTGCTACACATGCAGTGGGCGAGGTCACATGGCTCGAGACTTCCCAACTCATCTTACAGATGAGCAGCAGGTGGTAGAGGTACCTCCCAAACAGAGGTTCGGCCACGGTGGTCCGCAGGGTGCAGGCGGACGAGGCAGAGGAGCTGGCCGAGTAGACAATGGTGGGAGACACTTCGAGGTGTTGCCACCACCACCACCAGGAGGTCTACCCCGACTGCAGGGAGTTGGTGGACATGGGAGAGCTCAGCTTCAGGCAGCTGAGGCCTTTGACCATGGATCTCTTGGAGAAAATGGACAAGAGCGGAACTAGTGGATACATCCTTTGTACTTCTAGTATTTTGTTGCTATTGTGTAGCGTCTTTGTATTATGAGCTGCAATAATAAAAGACGCATACCTTTGTGATGTTTTCATTCTTGTACTATTTTGTGTTGTTACTAAGAGGTTCCAGTTTTGACTGTTGACTTGACCCTCACTTGTGAGACATCTACTGGAGGAGACCCAGTTACCACACACTGATGCCGACAGTGTGACTCAACCCTTGGAGGTGAGAGTAACGGTTGGATCTCTTGGTAGTAGCGTCGAGGCCTTACGACGTCATCCTTGGTATGGATTAGTATCATCCATGTCGGGATTGACTGTATTAGGCAAAGAAAGTGGTTCATCTAGGGGATGAGACCATATTTCTCTTATCGGCAAAGAAGAAATCACAGCAGCTCTTGTAGGATCAGAGAAGGTCCAAGTCATCCAGGAGCGGATGAGGATAGCTCAGAGCCGGCAGAAGTCTTTTGCTGACAGGAGGCGGAGGCCACTTGAGTTCGAGGATGGCGATCACGTATTCTTGTGTGTCTCACCTCGACGTGGATTACAGAGATTTGGTCGAGGCGGAAAGTTGTCTCCATGCTTCATCGGACCCTTCCAGGTCCTCAGCAGGATTGGCATGGTGGCTTATCACCTGGCTCTACCACCTCAGTTGCTCCGGGTGCACGACGTCTTCCACGTATCTCAGCTGAGGAGATATGTGCACGACCCGACGCAAATCTTTGACCATGGAGAGCTGGTCTTTGATGATGGGAAGACTTTTGCGGAGGTCCCAGTGGAGATTGATGATCAACAGGAGCGGGTCCTACGTGGATGATTGATTCCTCTAGTGCGCTTCAGATAGATGCACGGGAACCTCCAGGAGAGCACTTTTGAGCGGGAGGATCAGTTGCGTGCTCAGTACTGCCTTTGTATCCCTAAGTTTGTGGTGAAGCTTTAAGGGGATGTAAATCCCTGTGGTGGGAGTAATGCAAAGACCCATAAATTTCAAGGGAATTTTTTTTCTTAATTTTCTTTGGAATTTTACAAGAACTTAGTTTCTGACGGCACCTGATTCCGAGGCCTGGTGTGCCCGGAATCATTTTCTGAAGTTTGGCTCGGGTACGTTCAGTGAACGGACGAGTGGGTTTTTCTAAATTTTGAACCGGTACCCGGAATCAAATTATGAGGGCACCGATGGAATCACAGCGCCGGTATTTGCTTAGAAACGCCTCTTCCGGAGTTGCGTTTGCTCGGTGGTGGTTTTTAATTTTTGGGCTTAAAGTTAAGAAATAAACTAAATTGTTCGAAAAACATTATTTTATTTCACTTAAGCCACTTGAAGCCACTTGAAAGCCACTTAAGCTGAGTTGATCCGGATAGGATGCTATCAAAAAATATCCTACCCTCTTGGTAGGATATTTGTGAGGTGGGACCCACACGAGCCCCACCGTTTATTTTCCGCTAAGTAACGCACCCGCGAAAACCCGTCATTATGAAGTCAACTGACGCGTTTTCTTATTTTCTTAACGCACCATTTAATTGGGTTGTCTTATTCATGAATTAAATTGGTAATTTCTTTTGTTGAATTAATTCTACGAATTAATGGGTCGTTACTTACCTCATTTTCATTTGTTGGTGTAATAATAAAATAAGACCAACACAACATTTGGAGGATTACACATTGAGTGGCTTTGAAAAAATTCTTGAGCCTTCATCCTCCTTCGCGAAGAACGTGAAGAACGCGAAGAACACGAAGAACGCGAAGAACACTGTCACCCTCGATGTTTGACGACACTTCATTTGAGATGTTCTTCGGTGACGTTCCTTCCTCCACGACAAGAACCTTCGATCATCCATTGAGGTGAGTGTTTGCGATTCTTTAAATTCCTTTGTGGATTTTTAACTCAAGATGGATTTAATTATTAAAATTAAATCTGTTGTTTCTTGGTCCTCGGAGTTCGTCGACGCAGCGCGGAATACCGCGACGATCCCCTCCTTCCACGATGATCAAATCTGCAAAGAACCCGCGGCGACGACTTGATGTGGTAGGGATTTTATTTTGGAAATACCCCTTTTTTATATTTTCTCGTGAACGTTTCTTTAAAATTAAAGAACCAGATTCATATGAACAATTTTAATTTATTAAAATTGTTGTTTCACGTGTTGAATATAATTCTCCCGTGGTTATTAACTAACGCGGAGGGTGTGGGCCAAACGAACACGGCCCAACAACCCTCCTCCGTTCTTCGTGGTTTTGCGGATTTTGCGGGCGATGGAAAAACGTGACGCAAGGGAGATTTGTTGATCCCACAGTGAAGAACGGAACCCGGGATGAACAACGGCGCAGACGGGAAGGAAAACGGACCACCAGAGCAACCCCGGTTGCCCGCGGAAGTTACCGGCGGCGCCGGCGGCCGGAGGCTGCGGCGCCCTGGCGCGCAGCCGGATAGGGCCGCCGCGGCTGAAGCGGCGGCGACGGCAGTAAACGGACCCGCGGCCGCGCGGGTCCGGCTCCCACACACGGGACGCGGTGACATGTTGCGTCCATTCAATCAGCGCGGCCCTTCGAGGGCTGCGACACCTCCAAACCGCGGGGGCGGCGCCCCGTGGCACTCGGCCGAGCCGAGCCAGGCCAGTCCGACCGGCCAGGCCGGACCGGGTCGGGTCGACCCGGTTCGGCCGACCCAGGGGGGGTCGGGCCAGGTCGGCCCGGGCCTGGACCCCCCGTCTTCGGACCGTTTTCGGTCTTTTGCCTGTAACATGAGCTACGGGCCTCCGAACGACGCGTCGTCAGCGGAAACACGATCCTTGGATCGAGACGGTCATTTCGGTATATTGCACTCAAGGTTTCTGAATACTTTGGGTTCGGCCGGGTTGGATCGTACACGAAACCAACCGGGCCCTCGGAGCGGAAATGCTCATATCTTGAGCTACGGACGTCCGATTGACGTGCCGTCAGCTTTGGTGGATTCATCTATGTGAGACGGATCTTTTGGCTCACTCCGCCCGAGGTTTGGACGTAGGTGGAGTATGGTCGGGTTGGTTTTTCCTTAAAAACCAACCAGGCCCCTGGGACGAAATAGCCAATAACTCTCAGACCGGGCGTCCGATTGACGCGCTGTCTGCGACGTTGAGTTCCTGTTGATGATATGGAACTTTTGGATACATCAACCTCGGACTTTGTGTTAGTTGATGTATCATCCTCTCGGCTCGTGGAGCAGACCCTCCCGAATGAGCTTGTTGTGTGCGGGAACCCTAGTGCTGGCTGCAACTGCGACTTCGACGACGACGATTGTGCAGAGATCCTCAGTGGACTGCAACGATGAAGACAGCTGGTCTTGTATCCTATGTGGGTCCCAGCTGTGCTGGTCTTGTATCCTATGTGGGTCCCAGCTTAGATGATTCAATACTGGTATTGTATCCTATGTGGGTCCCAGTATAGATAAATCAATGAAGACAGCTGGTCTTGTATCCTATGTGGGTCCTAGCCGTGTTTGTCTTGTATCCTATGTGGGTCCCAGTTTAGATGATTCAATACTGGTCTTGTATCCTATGTGGGTCCCAGTGTAGATGAATCAATGAAGACAGCTGGTCTTGTATCCTATGCGGGTCCTAGCTGTGCTGGTCTTGTATCCTATGTGGGTCCCAACTTTGATGATTCAGTGCTGGTCTTGTATCCTATGTGGGTCCCAGCATAAATGAATCAATGAAGACAGCTGGTCTTGTATCCTATGTGGGTCCCAGCTTAGATGATTCAGTATCTATATCTGATCATCCCTTCCACCTTTTCGACAATGTATACCTGTGTGAGCTGAATTACTGTTTACTCTCCTTTGTGGATTGTGTTGTTCTATCCTGTGTTGATTCCGTTTTTCTTTCCTTTGTGGATTGTGTCATGCTATCCTGTGTGGATTTAGGTTTTTATCTCCTTTGTGAAGTGTGTTTTTCTATCCTGTGTGGATTTACGTTTTGGTCTCCTTTGTGGATTGTGTTGAGCTATCCTGTGTGGGTTTACCTTTTTCTTTCCTGTGTGGACTGGGTTGTGCATGGGCTCGGATGTTGGAGACAAATGGGAATTGATGACTTAGGTATATTTATGGGCATATACCTAAGCAGTGTTGGTTGTTACTTCGTGATTGTATCTTTCCTTGTGGTTATCATTTGTGGATTCTGGGAGACCTTCGGGGGTCTCGGGGTCCCTACTGAGTAGCTTATACTCACCCCTACACGGGCTATGCCCGCACTTCGTTGTGTTGGTTGCAGACAACGGACGACACTAATCGTGGTGGAGGCTTGCGGAGCAGGATGGTACCTGGAGGTGGACCACTGGGCGGGACGTACTCGGAGCGGACGACTGGACCGAGGAGCTGTGGAGGCTATCTGTACCCACCCTTTAGGTGGGACCTTCAGAGGACGGCTTGACGCTGCAGTTTTCCTTTTCAGTTGCTGTTTTTCCCTTTCAGTTATACTTTACATTTGGGCTTGTATTTCCGGCCCCTTGCTTTCAGCACAGCTTGTTACAGTTTTTACTTAGTGTTTACTTTTCCGCTTGCTTACTCTGTGGTGCTTGTTTACTTTTCAAAGGCAATGTCTTCCCTTTTGTTGGGATTTACACCTTGGTTCTAGTCGCCTGCCCCTGGCCTATGGAAGGCGGGCTTGGGGTAGTCACGGCACGGGCCCCAAGGACGGTTCGTGACAAACACAATAGTTTTAAATAAAATATATATTTTAATATATAATAGTGTTACATTTAAAATTGTGTTATATAACTAGAATACTTTTTTAGAGGATATATTTAATTTATTAATTATTAACTACAAACAAATCTTGTTGGATAATTTAATTAAATTCCTAGGAAATAATAAGTTAAAATAATATCAATTTAAAATAATTTTATACTAATAATACAGTATTTATCTATTAGATATAATATATATAATTATTTATAATGATTTACATGGATATCTAACTAATTACGAAATGTAATTCATTAATGATATAATTCTTGATTAAAATCCCATATCTAAAACACTATGTGGAAAGAATATAGGGGAATTTGATAAATTAATGAAGAATATATATGATTATTTTGATAATGGATTCATACATCCTAGTATCCAATTATGGGAAGCTCCTAATTTATTTAAAAGAAAAAAATGTGATTATAATTACAATTCATAGACTATTGGGAAATCAGTTCCACTACAATAATGAACATATATCCCTTAAAAAACATTGAAGAATTATATTATTAATTATGTCTGCCCTATTTCTTCTCAATGATAGAACATTATTTATGTGATCATAAAACAAAATATTAAAAGGGTTGTTATAATAATAAATTTTTTATACATGCTATGGTAATTATGATTTCATATTAATTCCTTACTTAATAACAAATTCATCGAATTTGATTATATATAAATATGAAAATATTAATGTATTTTCAAGATAATTTGTTTCTGTATTTATAAATGATTTATAATAAAATATAAATTCTAGGAAGATAATGTGAACTGTTTAGGGGTTTCTCAGAAGACACTTAGAGAGAAGAAGAAGGAAGATATATCTTTTAATTATGAATTTTGGATTGAATATGTTTCCATTCATTGAAATATGACATCGAATGATGGAATATACATTTATTCATAAATGATGATGGTGGTAAAAGGACATCCCAACCATAAAAATATAAATTTGGTATGTGGATTGATTAACCCATTTGGTTTCATTCAATAAATTATTGATGTCATTTCCCGATTATCCAACATGTTTGGCCAATGAATGTGAATAGATATTTGTATAAATATATAGTATATTAATTAATCCAACAATATTATTCATAAAATCTAATTATAAAATATTTCTGATGTGTAGTAATTACCTAATGATTGGATGTGGAAAAATACTTATATAGAAAGATAGAGTGATTTCTTATCAATCAAAAAAATTAATAAAATATGGAAAAAAGTTTCTACTAAATAATCATGAGTAGGATTTTATAAATTTATTTTAATTGACATGAGGAAATAATTGTTTTAGATAATTATCTAATATATATATATGGATAATAATAGTTTGAAATATTTATTCACTGAGGTATAGCTCAAAGTTATAGATATGGTTTAAATGAATCAAATTATGGAATATGAGAATAAAATAATCCAAAATCATGCGAAGATAAAAAAGGTGGAATATTTGTTTATAAGAATGTATTGTGGATGTATATCTATAATGACGATAGAGAGTAATTAATTACTCAAGGTTTTAGTGAAATTAGACATTAAAATTGTTTGGGAAGTAGATAAATCACTCGTTTTAAAAATAATTTCCATATTAACATGCCAAGATAAGGTAATTAAGTTTATCTAAGAAAAAGCAATTCAAAAAATTAAAAATTTATAAATAGACAATATATAAGGGATGGACATTGTCATTGATTATTGATTTCATTAATTTGGAAGGATTTTAAGTGAACATTAAATAATTGAACAAAGTAGGAAATTTACTGATGGTTCTCAATGCTAAATATTTTATACAATGATGATATAAAAATGTTCAGGGATTTAAGAGAAAATTTCTATAGGGTCAGTATTATGTGAGAAATTCTCTATTATACATCATGATGAATCATAAACCAATAACTAATGGCTGATGGAAATTTTCAAAATGATATTATGAATCATATCCATATACCACTTTATAAATGAGACAATATAATATTGTATATAGTAATTAAGAGTACAAAAATATATAATATTAATAATGAGTTATTTTTTTGGGTCACCTTTAAAATTATAATAAATTTATAGAAATACTATATTATGATCTATATGAGAACATTATATGATTTCATATTAATGATTTTATGATATTTCATGGGAAACGTTATTAAATTGATTATAATTGACATCCATGTATAATATAAAAATTTCAGAGGATTCATAAATAGTCTCTAAACACTAAGATGCATAAAAGTGTCACCTATCACCCCAAAATTATGGGTATTTTATATGGACTATCCAAACAATTGAAAGATTGTATAATTTATTCGAAATCTACATCCAATGATCAATAGACCAATATATTACTATGGTAAAAATTTTATAGAATAATATATCTTTTATGATGATTAAAATAGAAATGCTCAATGATTTTTTTAGAATGGAATATATACTAAAATATACAGTGTTGAAATTAGGAAAATAACCCTCAATTTTATTGAACCTATTATTGTGATAACTAAGAATGTATGAGTTTTCTATATTTATATCACGATGGATCCTAAAAAATAGAAAATAACTTATAATAACTAGATTAATGGGTTTTATTTTCTTAATGTAGATACTGAAATAATGAACTCACCTCTATAGAATGGAGTTGTATGGTTTCAAATGAAACCTTAGTCAATTCAAATGTACATGGATATATTGATATTTTAGAAAGGAATAAAATAATAACATATAATTTAGTATTTTCTCTAATAATTTTAATAGTGACTTAAATATTTCCTTTCTCATTTAAAAGGTTGTTCTTAATGGACACAACGCATGAAATAACCATCGAATATTTCCATAATAATATAGAATTTACCAATAATTAAGTTTATATTCAGATTTCTAATACTAGATAAAATGCTTTCTGAAATAAAATAATGTATCTAGTAAATTATTATGGGATAAATGATTAATATTAGAAGCAATTATAGAGGTTTATGAAGTTTTATTGAAGAATTACCTTCGTTTTTTACGTTATTAATATATATAAGTAATTTTATGGTTGAAACTATTTTTTGGGGTTATAATACACTAAATTAAATATAGAAAATTTTCATTGACCACATGTATTTATATTATATCATAGTGGTATAATAATTAATAGAGTTTCCTTCACTTGAACAACACTTACTACTACTATGGAACATTACATTTAAATAGTAAATTCAATACATAAAATTCAAAATAGTTTAATGGTAAAATAAATACCAATAAATAAAAAAACAGAAATTTGATTTTTTATATTGTGGTCCCCTAGAACTATCATAATCCTGTGAGATGCTATAAAATGAAAATTAACTTTTAAAAAATATATGTATTGTAAAAAATATATTTACACAATGATAAGAAGAATATTTTTGTGTTTGTAATGATAGAGACATTTTTTAATGATATTTAAAATTTTATTATAATTGAAATATGATCAATGGAATTATCATAGTGATAATAGAATAGTGACATGATAGTTGATCTATTTAGAATGGACATTATTGTAAACAATGAATTAACCACCTAAATATTTATAATTATCAAATATGTATCCAAATATATGTTTCAATTTAATGACATTTAAATAATCAATCAACATAACATAATCAATTTAAAAGTATACATTTTTATTAAACCATATTTACATTATTTAATTATAAATAATTTTTATAGTATAATTAAGTAATAAAATAACCTAACCAAGAATTTATTTGGTAACCATGACTTTCTTATCTCACTTTTAATTCCTTAAGATCTCCATTTTTTACCACTTATTTTTTGCATGTGGTGTAATATATACTACCACTGATATATATTATCATGATTCTCTTTATATTCATTGTATTTTGTGATTCATTTTGTGGTTATTATAATTTTGTCATATGACTAGAATGATTACAATGTGTTAAGGGGTTTTTATCTCACTTTTTATTCCCATGAGATTAATGCTATATTTGTCATTATTTCCTTTGAGTGTTGTATATATTGCCCACAATTCTACTCTTTGTAAAATATAATTTCATTTATGGGTATTTACATCTACATTGTATGGTCCTTCTTTCATTTTCCATATGTTTTGTATGTTACCAAATCGATAAGGGAACCTTTCAACCTCCTCTTTTTAATAGACTTCTTTCTGTTATGTCTTTTAATTTACATATTATTATGTTGGGATTTGTACTTATATATCCTTATTGATGTAATTTTTATGTCCAAGTGATGAGATACACTTTTTATCACTTTAAAACATTTTCTGATTATTAAAGTGACACTGTTAGGCTTTCGAGTTTTTGTAAGGAAACTTCTTAACCCAATTTCAATTCGTTGGGTTAAACTTGTACTTCTTGAATATGTCATCCTATGAATATGTGTGAATTATCTCTAATTGTTTTTCACATAATATAAACTTATATTGGGGGTATTAATATTTGTCACAAATAATTATGTGATTGATTTATCCTTAATTTAAAGATATCATCTTTATAATGTATTGAATCTCAATTTACATTTCAATCGAGAATTCATTGTTGTTATGCACAAATTCACACTTATATGGTGTATAAACAGTCCTTTGTTATATCATATCATGAATCCGTTTATTCTCATGATATTATAACGTTCATATTAAATGTTATTCCTCAATTATTTGTATTCAAGAGTCTCTCATTTTGTTAAAAAATCTATATCTAAAATATCTTTTTAAATGTTTTAAAGATTTATTATTGTAAATCAGTATCATTAAAGTCCATGTTTTAAAAATGGTTTTGAGTATTTATTTATATGGACATTAATGATTTAAAATTATAATTCCATTAAAATATTCAAAGTGGTACCGGACACATTGATTTTGGAAATCTATTTTTAAATGGTTGATGAAAATGGAATGATTAATTCAATATCATGAAATTACTTCTTGTGATTTCAAATGAAATGTTTTTAGAGAAACTTTTATATTTTAAAAATTTGATATGTTAATATGGCACTTGGACATTTGACAATTGGTTACGTGACAAACCATATGAAAGGTGGTGTCGTGATAAACCAGGATGGGTGGTTACATTATAACCTCCAATGCATTGGGTTTGGAAGCCATCCGTATGGATATTCCATTTAGTGATATTTTTGGAAGTCTACTGTTTGGTTATTCCACTAAATAATGTTTATATCCCAAGATACATTTATATGTTATGTGTTCTTTATATTGGTTTTATGGTAATTTTTTGGTTACAAAAGGGTATGAAATGATCTTTTATTCAGTGATGAGTATTTAAGACTACATAAAAGGTAAAAGTATTACTAATGATGAAGTATTCTTGGATTACTTATTGTTTTGAAATTCTAACAGTTTTCATTCTTTTTGTATCTCTTACTGAGCTTTTTATTCTCATTCCATGTTTTTGAAATGTTTTTCACAGGACATAATGTGGAATAAGGTCAAGGATGGGATCATGGAAAATTCATGCTGTCTAAAATATGGAACTAGACATGTCTCATTTATTCAAGAGTATTTATTTTATGAAAAAATGGAAACTTTGTAGAAGAGTCTACTTTGTAATTTTTTAGATTTAATGTAATTGTTATGCTTAATATTCTAAAACTCTAATCCCAAAAATATCCCCAATGTGAATAATTCATTTAATTCAACATTATTTAATGTTTATGGTCGGGTCCTTATAGTTGGTATTAGAGGGCGGTTTAGATAACTTTAGAGGTTAGAGTGTTATCTAAGCGTAAGGTACATAACAATAATGGTTATAATATTAGAAAGAGTCATTGTTATATTAAATTATTTTAAGATAACATGAATAAGTATTTACCTTCATCATAAGATATTATATGATGATTTTACTGATATACTCACACTGGCCTTTTTGGTTTTAGTAAATGGCTGGATCTAGCCGGCAGTAATGTAAAATTGTATGTGATGAAAACTATGATGGTTTCCAGAACAAGAAACTGAATGAAATGAGATATGCAAGGATAACTATTTTGTTTATTCTCAACAAACTATCCAGAGTCATGATGGACTACCTATACCTTGGTGATTTTTATAAGGTATCATATATGCGAGAGAAAAATCTATTCGGAATTTCAGGTAATAATCATAAAGTTAAGTATGATCAAAAACCTTTGTGTCAAGGATGTAGAACGAAACACCTAGAAAAATTATTCAAATTGATAGGAAGATACTGTAGATGTTTGAATGAAGGTCATAAAGTAAGAAAATTCAATGGAAAATTGAAACATCAAGTAGACTATAGAAAAGGGAAAGATATTCTTTCTGAGGGTTCAGTTGAATGTTTTAAATGTGGTTTGCATGTTCATTATATAAACAAATTTCCTACGAATATGTTTCAGGAATGGGATCTGCAGGATCATACAAATATATGTTTACCAATTCATAATTCCATTCCAATTGAGGATTAAGAAACTGACAATGACCAATGAATGGTATGGATTATTTCTTAATATATCTTTGACATTATTGAATCTTAGGATATGATTCATTATTTTATTTATAGGAAATAAGTATTTTAGAATAAGTTTATAAAAAATGGTTAATGGATCAGGAAGAATGTTTAATGAGGAAGAAGTAAATATATAAGGAAATCAAGAGTTATGGTAGATTTTAGGATGATGAAATGCTTAAATATATTAAGGCTCTTTTGATTATGTGATTACATTAGAAAACAATTTATAGTATGTGTAACACTGATATTTGATATATGAAAATTTTATTCAAGGAATACTTATTTTTTCTTTTGAGGATATAGTTATAAAGAACCATTTGGGTTTATATGATACTTGAATTTGAGTTGATTATACTTTAATACATTTTGGGATGAAAAAATGAAAGTTATTAAATAACCTTTGTGGTTAAAATATGTTTTGGTTATTTTTGATGAATTTATCTCTTTTTGGGAATGTTATAAAATTATATAGTTTTTTAAAAAGGACAACATGAAAACCGCGTGACAACACGTTGCGTCAGACAAATTTGTGGGAATCGAACCCACAACCAAAGTGCGACTAGGATTTATCACCAACCACTAGACTACATGAAGTCCCTGGTTAGTATGAGTAATTTTTTTAGTTAGATGATCTTATGAATAATTTTATTCTAGGTTATTTATAGAAATTATTATCCTGTCATATAGGATATTTTATTAGGTTAATTACACATCAGTATGAGACTATAAAATTAGAAGATATTATTTGGAGATAAATGTTAAGATTTACTATGGAAGACTATGTGATTAAATTCATCTGAATTTTGGATTTCAATGCTAGTTTAATTGTATTAACGAATTTTAAGGAATGTATATTATTAAATGGTCTTTTTTGAACTTAGGGTATTGTTTGTTGAATTTTGATGATTTGTAATAGTATTTATTTTTATAAATAATTATCCTTTTTGGGGATTATCTGATCTTGTACATACCATTTTGGTTTTGGGTAAGGTCTAAATAATGGTAAATATATAGTGAATCTTTTGTAGAATATGTTATTCTCTCCAAGTTGATTATAGCTCATTTAATGTGAAAAAAATCCATCCTGTATACTCATCTTTTAGAGAAAATATGAGTTTGTGTTAGAAATCAAGTAAAGGATGAAAGTCTACATGACCGTTATGTTTGTTTCCTTATGTGTTTATTTAAGCTCATAATTAAATTCCTCAACTTTATTAAAGGTAATTTAAAACAAAATCATTAACCTTTAACTTATCCAATTCGGGAATCAAAGTCTATTTTATACGTCACACGTTTGTGATTTTCTGGTGGATAACTTTCTCCTAACCATGTTTTCTATCACAATCCATCCTAACATTGATGGTTTTTTTCTCTTACATATCCATATTTTCAAACATTGAATCATAGTATTGGATTATCTTGGGTAGAATTTTTACTTCTCTTTATTTATTTTAAAGTGATGTGTTTATTGTATTTTTTCCTATGTGGGACTTTCTATTAAGTTTCCAATCCCAGTTTTAAAATTGTGAGGATGCAATTTTCAAAAATGGTGGAAGGATGTAACATCCCAGGAAAATAATGAGTAAGAAATTTTCATATTTATTAATATTTTTTAATTAAATATTACTTTTAATTTAAAGGGGATTCTATGATTCGATGGTATACCCGATACGCAACAATGGGATTTTTGAGATCTTACGTTGCACACAATGTAGCATCATAATGAATAATAACAATAAAGTATTATTATTTTAAATAGTAGTTAATGCCTAGCGTTTGTAAGGGCGTGATCAAAAATAACTAACTACAATATTATTATAAATGTTTGTTAAATATTTTTTCTTTTATCCAATAAATGTTAGGACATTAAAATATGAATAAATATAACTTTAAGCATGAATACTCTAATATTCAGTAAAAAGTCGATTCACTGCCATTTGGTGGAGAACCCTCATTAAATCTAGTTTTAGACACTTTTATATGTTATTTTTTACAAAATAAAATTCTTCTTTAGAATCGGAACATGAAAATTTACTTTGGGTAAATTTTTGGTATGTTTCTAATAAAATTTATTTTCCTAAGAATAGTGATAAATTATGTTGTTTAATTCAAAAATGCGTTTTAATCTAATTTATTTATATGGACAGATTATGTTATTAATTTTTTTTAATGTGTAATAATATTATATTTTTACCATTCAATCTATTAGTGGTCATTGGAATTAATATCACTTTGAAATTGGACATAAACAAGGGTCAATCTTTGGATAGTTATTTTTTCTTAAAAACATGATACTTTTTTGACAATGGAAATTAATTTTAAATTAATTAATGCAAATTAAATGATTTTAATTTGATAAAATAGAAACCATTTTTGAATTTTGAATATCAAATATTGTATAGGATGAATTTTTGGTATTTTTCTGAGAAGATTCAATTTTTTATGAATAGTGGAACCACATAGTAGTCGTTAAAAAACCATCTTTTTCATTTAAATGAAATTTTACCACTTCTGTGATTTTAATTTCGAAAATCTGACATACATGGTTGTTATTTATAAGTGAAATGTGCTTTAATAAGATGAAAATAATTTTTGGTGAATAGAAACATTGGACTTTTATTTATCACGGTTAAAGAAAATATGTTAATTCGTGATAAAAAATATATGATAATAACACCAAATTACCATAACACTTTTCCTACCCTTATTTTATGAGTAATGGCCGACCATGGACATATTTTGGTCGATTTTGGGACCCCATGGATCCACTTATGAGTGATAATGCCACTTTAGAATAACTAATTTAATGTAAAGGGAAAAATGACACAAACAAATATCATTTAGTAAATTAATTTTTACCTGGGGTTATATCAGTTATCTTTTTTACTATAAAAATTCATTTGAAATATAAAAATATTTCCTACATCATGGTATTTTGATTATAATTTATAGAGAAAAAATAAATTAAATTATTTATGACACAATAATGATGCATTATATACTCCATTAATAAATGATTTAAATAAATATGATTATAAATATTAAAATAACATCCAAAACCTATCCAATTTTTATTGGATGATTTTAGTTTGACCATTATTCATCTTATCTTCGACTTTATTTAGTTTTGGACCTTTAGAAACCGAATATCATTATATAATAATATAATATTTTTACACTTTCTTAAGGAGCCCCTCCTCCCCCTTATAAACAGACAGCATTTCTAACAAAATCCTCACACCACTCAGGGCTTTTTGATTGTTCAGTATCTACCCAATTAAACTTCGTACATCCCTATCCACCTCTTAGAAGACTTACCTTAATCAGAAGACACTTTAAGAAGTCCTTTTGGTTCAAACCAAACAAAGTTACCCAAATTAACGGTAACAATTCCTCTGAACTTCTTCTCTTATATTTTACTTCTCTAACCCTAAACTCTTTTTAATACATTTGTGTATAACAACACCAGTATTCTCAAAATACCAATATGTAGTTATGAGAATTACTTTAACTAAAATTACACACACCTCCATCTAATTGGTGAAGAACATATTGTTTCTGTGGATGGAAAACTAACGCCTCACGAAATAAAGATTGTTCGATTATCTCCTAACACCACTCATAGTGGCCATTAATATGGAACTGTAATTATATATGAGATATATTATATTTATGTTTTCTTTATGCTTATATATTTTACATTTATATCCTACCATTAAGGCTTCCATAATGGGAAAACATGATAATTTAATTTGAGGAAGTGCAGACAACCACCACCTCAAAGTTTTATGACTTGTTAATGCCATATGTGGGATGTATAAGGTTTAGAGTTAATGATATTATATATGATATTATATGGGAATTAAAATATACCTATGTATCATTATGTTTTAATTCAATTAAAATAGGAAATAAAAATGAAAGTAGCGTTCATGTGTACGTACGGCTTACCATCTCCATGAATGGTGTATTTCATTTCTTATCTCCAAAATTTTATGTACTGTTAGAAATATATATATGTACTAGATATATATGATTAATATGATATCAAAATCATTAATATCATTCTTGAGATAATGGAATGCTGACTACATGGACTACATGTAATTATAAGGTGTTCACTTCTGACTCTAGTACCAAATATTGACCAAACGATCATTATTAACTTAAACGATTGCATAATGTTTATAACATGGTAAGAAGGGATATAAAAAGGATAATAAAATTGAAAAATGTTCTTAATGATGTATAAATTAACTTTAGTTTATTATTTATGAAGAACAAGGAAAAAAAGAGTCAAGTCGGACACGAGGAAAGGGGATTTGTTATCTCACATTTAATTCTGCGAGATTTCCAATATTCGCCCCTTATTTATTGCATGTTGTGTAATGTATACTACCATTGATATATATTATCATGATTATATTTTTGTTCATGGTTTTTTTTGATTAATTTGGTTGTTATTATCTTTTGTTCATTCGACCCAATTAATTACAACAATCTAAGGGGTTTTGAACTCACTTTTTATTCATGTGAGATTCATGCTATATTTATCACTATTTCATTTGAGTGGTCTTTGTAGTGCCCACGATTCTACTCTTTGTGTAATATACATTCCTCCAACGGCCCGAAGGCCTTCATTTTTTATAGATTATGATAATCCACCTTTCAAGGGGTGAGGTGGAACCCTTACAAGGACCGTAGGCATAAGTATTACTTGGCTCGTAGGCCTTAGAGGAATTCATTGCCCGTAGGCTTCAAACATTACATACAACCCAGACTAACTACTTGGAACTTCTCCTCCCCAGCATCTTCATCGTGAAATCAGATCTCCACCTTCACATGGCTGTTCGGCTAGGAATTCTCGTGCATGCACAGGCTTGTCCCGATGGCAGGTGCCATACCCTCTCATTCTTGCAATCTGTTTAGCTTCTGCTATGGTGAAAGTTATTTTCTCATCCCCCTTATAGAGCTTGTTCCATGTAGGTTGTCTGTTTTTCATCTGCACTAAGGTGGCCCGAAGGCCTGAGGTGGCCCAAAGGCCTAAGGTGGCCCAAAGGCCTTGGTGGCCCGAAGGCCTTACAAGACTCAGGGACCAAATCAGTGGCACGAAGGCCCAAACGAGGGCATATTCCTGGGTGCTACGGTACCAAATAGTGCCTGCTACATCTCCCTCTAAAGTACCTGCTACAGTACTGCACAGTTCCCGCTACAGTACCTACTACAGTACCCCCCGGAAATTTAGCCTCCACCTGGATTTGATCCCTGGTCATTTGGATGCACTTATGGAGTCCTTACCAACTAGGATAAGGATCATTTTCTTGTGTAATATACATTCATTTATGGGTATTTACATCTACATTTTCTGGTACTTCTTTCATGTGGTGTATGTTTTGTATGTTACCAAATCGGTTAAAGAACCTTTCACCCTCCCCTCTTTAAAATACTTCTTTTTGTTATGTATTTTAATTTACATTTTATTATATTTGGATATGCTCTTCTATATCTGTATTGATTTAAACATTACGTCCAAGTGATGAGATACCATTTTTATCTCATCAACACATTTTTTTTATTTTTAATGTGACACCGTTAGGCTTTCAAATTCTTTCAAGGGAACTTCTTAACCCTATTTCCATTCTTGGGGTTAAACTTGTACATCTTGAATACATCGTCCTTTGAATATGTGTGAATGACCTCAAAATGTTTTTCACTTCATATCCACTTATATTTGGGTATCTATATTTTTCACACATAATTATGTGATTTATTTATACATAATTTAAGGATACCATCTTTATAAGAGATTTCATCTCAATTTACATTTCCATTGAGACTTCATTGTTGTCATGCACCAATTCACCCTTATATGGTGTATATACTATCCTTTGTCATATTATATCATGAATCCATCTATTATCTGATATTATAAAGTTCATATTAAATGTTATTCCTCAATTATTTGTATTCAAGAGTGTCTCATTTTGTTAAAAACACTTTGACTAAAATATCATTTTAAATGTTTAAAAGATTAAGTATTCTAAATCATTATCTTTAATGTCCATGTTTTAAAAATGGTTTTGAGTATTTATTCATATGTAATTTAATGTTTTAAAATTATAATTCCATTAAAATTTTCAAAGTGGTATGGGACATTTGGATTCAAAAATCTCTTTTTAAAAGGATTATTAAAATGGAATGGTTATTTTAATATCAGGAAATTACTTCTTGTGATTTCAAATGAAATGCTATTAGTGAAATGATTGTATTTGCAATATTTTTGTTTTTAAGGATTGTACATGTACATTTTATGGGTGGTTACGTGACAAACAATATGATGGGTGGTTCCATGATAAACCAGCACGAGTGGTTATGTTATAACCTCTAATGCATTAGGTATGCATGTCGGTCGTATGGCTATTCCGTTTAGCAATATTTGTGGAAGTTGAACGTATGGTTATTCCACATAAGAATGTTTATCTCCCATGTTACCATTATATGTTATGTGTTCTTTATATGGGTTTTATGGAAATCATATTTTTATAAAAGGGAAAGTAATAATCTTTTATTCAGTGAATAGTATTTACTACTTCAGGAAGAGGAAAAATATTACTTATGTTAAAGTATTTATGGATTACATTTTATTATGAAAATCTAACGTTTTTCATTCTTTGTGTATCCCTTACTGAGGGTTTTAAGCTCATCCCATGTTTTTTAAATGATTTTCACAGGACATAAAGTGGAATAGGGTCAAGGATGGGATCATGGAAAATGCATGCTGACTAAAACATGGAACTAGACATGTTTTATTTATTCAAGAGTTTTTATTTTATTAAAATAAATGGAAAAAAGTAGAAGTGTTTACTTTGTAATTTCTAAGATGTAATGTAATTATTATGCCTAATTCTCTAAAACTCTTAACATGAAAAGATCCTCAATGTGAATTGTTCATTTAATTAAATATTTTTTAATATTTAAGGTTGAGTCCATATACTTTTATCCTGAGCTATCATATAAAATGGAAATCCAAAAGAAGTGGAATGTTTTTCCAATAGAAGACCTTTGGGTTTTCGTTATCCATATCCACATCACCCATTAAAACCCAGATCATATGATTGGTGATTAAAATGGTCACTTCATATCACTATGACATGAAAAGAAGAAACTTATGTGATCAGGGAATTGAGATAAAATTGGAATATTCACATTCCTATATAGGATTACATGTCCAAACCCTCTAGAGGTACTCATAGTATATAACCATGTATTGTATTTGTAAAAAATGATCCATGAAGAGTATGTTATTCTATGAAATTTAATGACCCATAGGATATACCATACATTCAGTATAGTTTAGTTTTATAATTATATGATGGAATTTCATATAGTTTAACATCATGAGGAAAATTATTTATTCTATTCAATTTAATACCATGTGAAAAGTATACATTTCTATAAAATTTACAGTTATGCATTAAAGTCATGTGATTATATTGAATGAATCATATTTGAATTATAATATAATATAATATTCATATTGTTGACTATGGAATATACATGTCCTTAATGGAATAATGTTTGGTAACTATGACCTGGTGGGTTTATTTTTAAAAAAATCAGAAATTTTTTTGAATAATTAATTTGACTAAATAACATGTTTTTACAAGTATCAATCCACACATTGTTCTATATAGGTATTGTACATATGTAGATTTGTCTCATATATGGGTATGTGTGAATTACCTTGTTATGAAATAGTGTAAAAACAAAGAGATAGATATATGGTTCTATCCATGACTGAAGCAATTTGATGAATCAAAATTTCATGGCAGTGTATAGACTGATTAGTGTAGAAATCACTACATATCCTATGAGGACATGAATCAGTCCAGTTATACATATTATAATATGTTCTATATTTATATTTAAATATTCTATTTATAATATAATAATTATTTTTATAGTGATTATAGTTAATAGGGAACACATTTTAAATGGTTTTACATATGATCTACCTAATACTTATTAAAATCATATTTAAAAAATGATCATATTTTGATTATTTTAATTATTTATGAAAAATCCATAAATCATAGTATTTAAGAATAATTTGTAATTTAATTTAACAATTTAGTGTATCATTATTATTAAGGTATGATATAATAAAAAATATTACATACCTATAGCAATGAATTTAGTGTCTTGATGTTTAGGGTTATTTGATTATAAACATCATGGGATGTAACTCTTTAGGCGTGAAACTTTTCTAATATATTGGGAATAATATAAATGCTTACGAAATGAATCTTGGGATCCATTATATTTTTTCAAACATCAATTATGATAACATTGAGTAAATATTTGAATATGTATTATCCTTTAATAACATTTTAGAAAAACTAGTGGAATTGATAACAATATGTATAATATTTTGTATATATTTCCTTGGCACTCTTGATCATCATGATATCTCAAATTATAGACACCAATGAATTTTTTTGGTCATAAAAAACATGTCAACACCCAAATATTTTTATGGAATATTTTATTTAAATAATTTTAATTATTCAATAGCTTACACTGCACACTATCTTGATTTTAGGAGATCTTTGAGACTACATTAGTATAAAATTACCATTTTATCATATTCTTGGTTTTGGAGGCAATAAATAAAACTAACTTATTAAAATGTATTGTAATTTTATTCCCTTCCAAATATTTATTGAAATCCGAAATCGATTATATTTTTTTGTATTAATAAATTGAGTGAATTTCTATTAGTAAATGTATGTAATGAAATATATTTTATATAAATTGTATAATATTTTTGATACGCATTCGATAAATAATGTTTCCTAGGGTATGAATAAACACATTTTCTTATATAAAAACATGTATTTTTTAAAGGGTAATATTTATCCTTTTAATGGTGAACCCATTTATTATTATTATTTGGATACATTTAGAATTATTATATGAAGAAATAATCATGTTTTTGCAAGAGGGATATAAATATTTACATTGGTTGAAATTTTAATATTATTCACATAACTTTCACATTTGGACGAATAATAAAAATACTATAAATTTTATTTTAAAATAGATTTTTTCATCAGAATAAATTATTTTTAAAAATTATAATATTTTATGTGTTTAAGGTTATAAATATAATATATTATTATTATTCAATATAATTTTTCTTACAAGCAATTATTTTACCTTGAATTCAGATTTAAAAACATTTCTTTCATTTATAAAGATTTTACTATTAAGACTCGTTTATGACTTTTTGATAACAGGATTAACATAAAATTATTTACTTAAACAAAGGGGTTTTAAATTTCTAAAAAATGATTCAATATTTTGAATAAGTAGTTAAAAATTATGTAAATTCATTTCTTTTATTTTTTCGGATTATTTGTGTTATCTTCGGTAATTTATTAAATATGGTAAAAGGGTAAATCGGGTAATTAAGGGCAAGAATACTATTATAAAAATATTCTAAAAGTTGTATTAATATAATTGGATTAGTGTCTTTCAACCTAATTCATACTTGGGACGAAATATAGTCCATTGGAATCAACTTTTAGGTAATTAGGTCATTAAATTTATTTTGATTGAATTAAAAGTTATAAATATCTCGCTCAAATTATAATAACTAAAATATCATTCATTTTAGGTAATAAAGATGAAAAATTAGATTTTGAATACTCATTTGAAATCTAAAATGTTTTTATTTATCAGGGTAATTTATTTTTAATATTAAACAAAAGTATAGATACATTAAATAAATATACTACGATGATGTAGAAATTTATTAATTGATGAGAAATCAATAAAATAATTTTTATTAAAATTTTAATAACCATAAAAACACCCAAAAACGTGAAAACATCATATTGGCCTTTTTTAAATCCACCATAATAATCCATGGGTTGATTTAGTGACCATTTGGAGCCTTATAAAAGAGATTATAAGACTTATATTATTTAATTTAAAATTGTGTTATAGTTGTCAGAATCATAATTTAATATGTATAACATTTTAAAAAATTTATTTTCCAGAAGATAAACTCAAATAAACATACTATTATGTAATATATTATATTTATCTTCATCATATAAATATATTTAAATTTTTTTAATAAATAATATAATATTTAATTTAAGTAATTTCATGTAAAAATTATTTAATTAATATATATAACAAGTAAATGTAATTAAAAAAATTAAAATTAATATAATTATATTAAATAATATGTATAATGAATTTTATGTATGACCTTGACCTTATAAAAATACAATAAAATAGTTTTGTCGAAGTCAATTAATTATCTTAATTTTTTAAACAATTTTTGAATTGAATATTAGCCAAATTGACACTCTTTATTGTTTATGCAAAAAAATATTATTAAATTCTTCAAAATTCATGAATCATTTTTAAAAAATATATAATAATTATTTTATGGTTTAAAATCTTATTTGGTATTTATATGTTGTCTAACTGACATCAAATTAGTAAATAACTCACCATCTTAATACTGCAATATTGGTTAACATAGTTAAAAAATAAAAATAGATAATTAAGTGTAATTTAATATAATAAGGAATAAATTGATATAAATACATATATAAAATCAATTGGTTAATGATATTAAAACCCAATATAATCTCAAATTTTAAATTTCTACATTTTGGTGTTTTTTTAATTCGTCCTAAATTTATTTTAATAAATATTATCGAAGATCCCAAAATTGCCCCTCACCTCAATTATAAATGGAAACCTCCACTCACAGATCTCCACTTCAATTTTAGTCTTCATGATCGACCATCCCCAAAAAAATCCCTTCTACGCAACACTATTTACTTTATGGTGTTTCTAAACTTCTTTAAAGAATATCAACAATGATTTAAGAGAAGATTTAAAAGAAACACCTAGAAGAAGAGGTAATATATTCTACTAATTCCTTCAAAAAAAAGTTTATAATAATCCATATCCATGATTTGTTTCATTATAAGAGAAATTACTACATTATTACATATATAAATCAATATTATTAGGATTTTGGAAAAACAATATTCCCCTTTATATCCATCCAATGAACAAACAAATCACATGTGTGCGCACGCACGACATACCGTCTCCAAACCATGGTGTAATTTTTTTTCAACGACCCCTTACATGGATGGGTATAACGATGGAATAAATAACATCATATGATTACTATAACATTATATTGATTTCGAAATATTAATCCCCATTCATTTCAATATCATTCAACATTTGTGTGAATGATATCGTCACTCGTGAATATATATGACCTACCATCTCCATTATGTGATGTGATTAATTCATTATAATATTTATTAAGGAATTATTATATATGTAGATATAATGAATAAATATTATATATATAATCTTACTATTATTTTGGAATGATCTTACTATTACCTATGAAGGATATCCCAAACTTATTTGACAAAACTTGCGTACAGAAATGAAGCAGCTAATACCTGAATAATAGGTAATTGGGAAATGTTTTTAATAAATAAAAGAATATATGATCATGTATAATATCATAAAAATGGATATTATTCTGAAGTAATTCAATTAAATTATTTAAATCAATATATATTAGGTTCATATACATATAATAGAAATCATACCTAAGGTAAGGGATAATTTCACGATCTCATTATTCTCCAAGATTGTTTATACATAAGTATTTACATGGTTATATTTATCATACACATCCATGATTCATAAATATATAATATTATTTTTATTCTTATATAATTTTTTAAATTCACATTTACCCTCACGTGAATTTTTATTAAATTGTATGAAATGAATCTTTTTTTATTATTTGATATGAGGTATATTTTGACTTTTCCAAAAAAAGTACGAGGTGAATTTTTTATAACATATAAAACATAAAAGAAAATTTATGTATTAATAATTACATATTTTCATGAAGAAAACTCAACACTATTTCATTTTTATTTTCAAACAATTTGTTATATATTAAAATTGTGTGGAATTTTGAAAAAAAAAGTGATGGAAAAAGGGTATTTTCCTCAAGAATTAACATATACTATATTATCAAAATTAATTTCCATCTATGATAACATTATTTATATAAGGTTATGATTCTATCCCCATTATTATTATTTTTTATTCTTTTTATGTTGAAAATATATTTTTAAATCCATTTGATTTATATGGGTTTTATTGTAATGATTTTTAAGAAACCCATTTTATTCCACGGTTATGAAACAATGAATGATTTATGTTTATGTGGAACAAATAAGAATGATTCCACTATTATATGGTTGGGACCCATAGATTACTAAAATTCACTGGGTAATGATTAATATCAAATAATATAGACACATATATAACAGTAAATGGAATCAGTTAAGTAATAGAGGGCTAGAACGATTAGAAAACTCAGTTCGGTTATGGACTTTGTCTACTACGATGGACTTAGAAATGAACCTTAACAAATATGAAAATATTTTTTATACTAATGTGTATGTAAAAAAAATACATGCCCTATATTATGACTTTTGGGATTACAATCATTTATTTTTAGGATTTATTATAATTTTCCTAGGGCTTGACATCATTGTCTTTCATTTGAGGGATAAGATTCTTAAATACAATGATATCAGGTCTTTCTGTTATGATATGATTAATATATCCTTTATTTACCCGTACTGAGAATCTGAGATCCCCCTTTCATATGTATCATTTCCTCAGGTCGTGAATAAGGTTCTTAATTATGATATGTCAAAATGGGGTCTAGCTATGAGGAATTAAGTGAGAGGAAACTAAGATGTATTTTGGACAAGTTGTTTATGATTCCCTGATTCAAACGACTGTAGACCTATATGGCCCTATCATGGAGTTGTTATATTATTAATGAATATTCTTAAACTGGGATTTAATATTAATTTATGTAAATTATGGGTTTTTATATTTGGTTTCAGAGTAATGATATAGTAAGCCATTGGAAACTAGGATGAGAAACCTTAGGAAGATATCTAAGGATATAGTTTCCCCAATAAGATTACTGTTTCTCACACTATGGTTCTTCATTTTAGTCAAGGGATAAAACACAAATAAAACTTGTTAATGATAAATGTTACTAGAAATGAAATTATTTTCCCCCTGAGCAACCGAGTGGTATGGTTTCTAGAATAAAAAAAATCATATAGCTATGCTCTGAATAAATTTTCAGGCTATGAGTCACACAAGTCATCCAAATGGGAAAAGGATGGGAGAAAATTCTATTGAGTCCTTTATGAGGCGGCATCGAATTCCTCTCAGTGGGTCTTCAAATCCATTAGTTGTGGAACAATGGATCAGTACCAATGAAAATATATTTTATGTTCTCTAATGTTTTCAACATGATAAACTTATCATAGTAGTCTAATCTTGCGACGGTAAAGCAGATAAATCTAGGAACCCTTTCATGAATAAAATGAAAATTGATGAAATTGAATCAATGGAATGGTATGAGTTGAAGAACTTATTTTTGAATATGTACATTCATCATATTCCATGAACAAAGATGGATAATGTGTTATTCAAACTTAGGAAAAAGGATGATGAATCTGTTGTTACCAACGAATAAAATTTTTCAAGACTTTCATGGTTTGCATTTAGAATTTTCATCCAACCTGAGACTAAATTTGATTACTTTTTTCATGGAATAATACCAAGTCTCTAAAGGTAATTATCCCTAGTGGACTTCAATAGCTGTTAAGAGACCATTAAATGTGCTATCAAGGTTGGGACAATGAATAAAGTAAAACATCAATCCTATGGTTTTGATAAGAATAGAAAAATCGTATTCAAGGGATTATATAAATACCTCCATGAAAAGGTGATGAGTTTTCCCATATGATCAATATATGGAAGAGGCATGGAGGAACATTTCTTAAAGGGACTAGAAAATATTTTAACTGTGTAAAATAATGTCCTCAGGATGTTTAAGGTGGA
This sequence comes from Viscum album, assembly GCA_963277665.1. NCBI lineage: Eukaryota > Viridiplantae > Streptophyta > Magnoliopsida > Santalales > Viscaceae > Viscum > Viscum album. Next base: position 1,507,772,647 of record OY728127.1, on the reverse strand, counting down.
TGTAATGGGAAAAATATGTCTACTGATTTGATTATGGAAAAGTCTATATAGAGTGTACCACCTACACTTCAATTATAAAAGTTCAAGGAAATAGGGTATTATTCCAATAAATTACCTAATATAATTTTAATTAATGATGATCAAAGTCACAAAAATATTGTGGATAAAGATGAAGGGATGTCACATGAAATCAATATCATCTAGGTATAGTACGATAATGTAGTGGTGAAAGGTACCAATACGATCATCAATAATGTCAAATTTTTTTACTTGATTATATAACCAACCACTGTTTATTTCAAAATATTTTTTTAAGGGAAAAATTTTATTTCGTCGACAATTAGATATTTATTTAGCTAAGATTACTCTTAATGGAACAATGGTCATATAAAATGTTTATAATTCTTCTCCTATTGTTATTTGCAGGAAAGGGCTTCTAGAAAATCTTTTGATCCATCCTATAGTGGAATTTGAAGCGATTCATAGCCTAGAATAACATTCTCTATAAGGGTCTCATATCAATTTCCTATGAAGGTAACTAACATTTCAAATTACGAATGAATCTACGACCAATTTTTTATGAAATGTTGAAAATAACCATCCAGTAGAAATTTCCTTCATCTTATGGGTATTTATTCTTATAAAAGATTTTTCTATATATCAAATAGTAGGGGAGAAACTCCCAATTAATAGTATTCCCATTGTATGGGACTTTGAGGATGTATTTCCTGAATCATTCTGTTGTATTCCACCAAATAATGAGGTTGAGTTTTAAATAGAACTCATACCATATGTTAAGGCTATATCAGAGACATATTAATGAATGGAAGAATATGAGTTTCAGGAAATGAAGAAGAAACTCCAGGAAAATCATGACATGGTATTCATATGCACTTGTGCTTCACTATGGGGTGATGCTTTTCTACTTTAATGAACAAATATAGAAAAATGGTACTTTGCATTGATTATTGAGAACATAAAAATATCACTATCAAGAAAAAATAACCTCTTCCCCACATTGATGTACTATTCAACCAACTATGTGGAGATCAATAATTTTCAATGATTTATCATCATTCATGATATCATCAATTAAGGGTCAAAAAATTAGTATATAACAAAGAATACATTTCCTACAAGGAATGGAAACTACGAACTTGTAGTGAAACCATTTTTCCTTTCTAATTCCTCAACTATTTTCATGGATATATTGAATAGATTTTTTTAGATACTATCTTGACCTGTCTATAGTAGTTGTTATAGATGATGTTATTGTCTCTTAAAAAGAATGTAAGATCATGATGACCATTTGAGAATTGTACCGATGACCCTGAGAAAGGAGAATATTTTTGTAAAATTTACCATGTGTGAATTTTAGCTTTAAAATGTATCTTTTTTTGGTCATATAATATCAAGATAGAGGATATATATGGATCCAAAAAAATATATGTTATTGAGTGTTGGACGAGACCAAAAATGATAACTATAATCCAATGTTATCTCAGTATGGAGGGATATTATCAATGTTTCATGAAATATTTATAATGATTGTTTAATAAACCCACTGTGTTGACTTGAAAAGGAGGTATGTTCATGTTTACAAAGGCATGGGAAGAGAGTTTCTAAGAGCTAAAAAGATGGTTAACTAGTGAACCTATGCTCCCATGGCCTTTTAGTGTAAAACTGTTTGTGATCTGTAGTGAGAAATCCATGATGGGCCTGGGTTTATTTCCCATGGAAAATTATATGGTGATTGATTTTTCCTAATGAAAATTGAAAATAAATGATAAAATTTCCCAATTATTGATATGGGGTTAGCTGCGGTAATCATTTTATTTATGACATGGAGGCATTATCATTATGGTGAATGGTGTAATATTTATACTGATCATAAAAGATTAATGTATATTTTCCCATAGAATGAGTTGAATATGAAATAAGGAAGATGTTTATAGTTGGTTAATTATTATGATGTCTCAATACATTACCATCATGGGAAAGAAAACAATGTGGAATATTCATTATGTCCGAAGAAATGTGATAGCTTTTCGATGATGAGGATCACAAAAGATACAATATTTTTGGATTTTTAAAAAATTCATTTTGAAATTTTAAATGAAGGGGATAATTATTATCTTTCACAAATGATTTTTTAACCATATATACAAGTAATGATTAAGGAGGCATAGAAGGAACATGTGGAGATAGAATAGATGGTAAGAAATGTTCTTTAATTAAACATTGATTATGATATAATAAAAAGAATCATGAATTGGGTTTTTATTACAACCATTATAGAATTAAATAACGATCAATTGGATAAAGCACATATTTTTTTGTTCTCTATTCAACCTTGAAGAATAGAGATGTAAAAGGTATAGAAAGATTATTTTTGGGGGGTAGTAATAAAAGGAGATTTTTTCCAATATATCTCTCATTGAATGGTTATATGGAATATTAAAGAAGAGAGACATAAATATAATGGGATGTTATAACTGTTATACATATCAAAATGGATATGGGAAAACATTACTATATATATTGGCATCAGTCATCCCAAAGAATCTATAGGGAATAATGCTTTTTTGATTATATTTTATCACCTTAAAATGTTTGTAAACTTCAAAACTATTTGAGATGTTTTCACTCATGATACTGTTTCCAGGATATATGTAAAAGAAGTGTCAAGATTGCAAGGAGTACCACATTGCATTATATTATATTGGGATCCGAGGTTTACCTCGATGTTATAGTGATCTCATCATAATGCTCAAGATACATAGTTATGTTTCAAAACTTTTTATCAATATTAGTAATATTTTCAGTCTAAGAGGAAAATTCAAACACTAGAAGACATGTTGAGTGCTTTCTTGATGGATTCAATAGACGATTAGGATCGACAGCTACCTTTGGTTGAGTTTTCATAAAAAAATATCATTCATTCCTATATTTAGATAGATCCTGATGAACCCCTCTACAGATAAAAGTGTAGAACACCAACTTCAGAGGATTATTCTTGGGAATGAAATCTATAAGAACCTATTATTTTTGTTGAAATAGACAAAAATTATAGAACTATTTAAGATCCCAAAATATTAGCTGAGATTCGAAAAAATAGATATGTTGTCAATTGATGAAAATAGCTAATGTTTGAAGTGGGTGACAAGGTGTTTCTAAAAGTGTTTCTATTGAAGAGAATAATGTGATTTGGAAAGAAGTTAGAGTTAAACTTTAATTATATAAGTCATTTTGAAATTATAGATCATGTTCGGAAGGTAGATTACTAATTTGTTCTTCTAAAGAATCTCTCTCATGTTTATGAGGTGTTCCATGTACCACAATTTAGAAAGTACCTATTTGATCATTCACTTGTACTAAACTAAAAAGTCATACACCTGGAGAAGAATAATTTTTTTGAAGGAAACCAAAAGAGATTCTATATCATATAGATAAATTTAAGTGAAAATAGACCAATCAAATATTTATTATCTTGGGTTGGAACAACGAATTAAGGGAAGCTATTAGGGGACTTTAGAATTTGATTAGGGATATATAACCTCATTTTTTTGTATCCATTGGATTAATTTTTGGCAGAAAATCTAGTTTATGTGTTGTAGAAAGTATCATGTACATGTTTTATTGATATTTTACACTAAATAATTTTAATTATTCAATAGATTTCATTTCATTCAATTGTGATATTATGAGAAGAATGGGATACCCTTAGTATAAAATGACTATCTTATTCTAAAAGTTATGTTAACATGAATATATATAACTAACTTATGAAAATTTATAGTGATGTTATTTCCTATCAAATATTTATGAAAAATCGAAATCATTTATATTCTTGTATTTTTGTATTAATAAATTTAGTGAATTAAAATGATTAAAATTGATATAGCGGGAATCTTTCTATTTGAACATGGCGATGGTGAAACTGCATGATCGTAGTTTCATACTTGATTTTCCCCATAGATCCCATTATTTTGATTTGGAATTTTATTCATCAATGATCATACATATCAGCAGGATTAGTTAAAAATATCGTAGGAACACAATCCATATGTTTTTATGAATAGGGTATTATACTTCACAGAAGCTTTATCTGGTTTATGAGATATGATCAAGGAGGGTTCATCTACTTGTTCCAACAATAATAAACTCAAAAATAGTTGGTTTTCTTTGTTGAAAGATCGATCGATACTAAAATAGTGTTCTAATATTTTCATGTTATCGATCACGGGTCATGTTCTACATTGAGTAGGTGATATCCCATAGTCATACAATTATATTAAGAACATGGTCTCCCATTTATGGAGCATTACCAACTGGAGGATTATTCTAATATAGAGAGGATACATTTAAATTATTTTTCAATATAGGGAGGCATTTAATGAAATTTGGGATACTGGAAATCATCAACTCATTCATATAATTTTATGGCATTCAGAATGAGTCATTTTATTGTCTCCTTTTAATCTAAATAAAACCAATGCTTAGTTTTGGGTAAGGTTCCATGGTTTGAATTTAAAGTTTGTGTATCCCATGATACTTAAGGATATTTATTCATTTATTGAATCCCCTACTAGTATGGATAAAAGAACTAATAATGGGAATCTTGGAGTTCTAAATAGAATGATGGTTGATGTCCACATGTAAATCAAATTCCCTGATAACATTACCATTCTTTATAATGGTAAAAAAATACAATTTTAAAGATGAATATGAATGAGTCCCCCATTTTTTGATGTTTTTATAATTTATTGAAACACTTTTTTCAATTTTATAATGCTTGAAAATAACTTTAAGTAAGCATCCAATGAATATTATATGGAATATAAATAATAATATTATTATCTTCGAGAGGGGGGTCGACTCATGCTAGTCCCTTTTGCACAGTACCTCTTAATAAGTCATGGGTTGATATATCCAATGAAGAGGAACATGGTTATTATGACATTTTTATCTCTCTAGATCATGTTGGGGATGGGGTGAACAACACTAGAGTAAAGGTCCACATGATGGATCCTGATTTCAATTTTTATCATTCAAATGTAATATATGATTTCTTTTTATTTTGGTAAATGAAATGTATGATGTTATAATTATGAATAAATTATCTCAAATAATTAGTGATTTTGTTTTTTATTTACAATAATGTGAGGATTTAAAAGTGTCTCTGTTGAAGAACTTATATTGAAATCATAATCTTATAGGTTATTCTCATATTCATTCCAATCCACCAGGAACTCAGACTCCCAAATCCATATCATATTCTACTAAACATGTTTTCACTATTGTGGTCCCATACAATATATTAGGGATTGATAATGAATTTATAAAAAAACTACTCACCAAGCTATTTCTGACACGAATTCTCCTCCCAGTTCACTCATGGTTGAAGTGTCCTTCATAGCTGCTGAAATTTCTAGTACAGAACTAGCCTTTCTCTCTGTCACTGTCATAGAACCAATAAATGATTCTTATACACCTAGATTAGAGGATAAATTTTTTTTAACCTAATACTGGGTTCATGGACATGGAAATAATTTTCATGGATAGTGTACAACCATTTATCATTGGTAGTGACACATTTTCTGAACTTGCAATGTGTATCTTAGCTGCTGATATTTTTGGAAGTAATGCAGTTTTTCATAAGAAGTTTGTGGGATAAAAAATTATTTCTCAATTCCTATTTAAGAAGATATAGTATATAATGAATTTATAAGTATGATCATAGTAATGGAAATCAACTATATGGATAGATCGCAACAATTCCACACTAGCAGTCTCACAAATGGTTGTCCTGTAAAGGCTAACTATGATATAACTGTTCATATACAAACACCCCTATTCCTAAAAGAATGGTGGGAAGACATCCAAAATCTAGTAAAAAGAAGGATGTTGGAATTATGAAATGGGGTTCCGACCCCAGTTTCATATTCTAATGAAGGTTCTTTTTTGTAATAGTCCGTGTTTGGAAAACCATGACAACATTTGGTCCCTCGTGATTTTTATTCAGTCCCATAAACCTATAATTATAGCTTATATTGTGTCTAAAATAATATTCTCCACCAATAGTCTAATCCTAGAGTTTTTAGGATTCCATTTTACTTACTCAAATTGATGCTCCAAATATATTAAGAGACTTTTGGTTTTGGCGCATTCTTATTTTTCTAATATTTCACTGGTTTTTTCCAGTGAACAACATGCCACATGGTCCATTTATTATCTTTGTACTCAACACCCATGATCCTTCATTTATTCTCTTAATAGATACCCATATCTTATAAACTAATGGATACATATTATAAATCTTAAATATATTATCATTTTTCTATGGATCTTTTTGTGGGACATCAATTCCATCTTTAATCTGGATGAGAAGATGGGAGCTATGACTAGTTATATATATTTTAGAGATTTTAAATCATTCATTTATAATAATGAGATGATTTTGTTTGATTTGGTTGGAGTAAAATATACATGGTACATTAGATATTATTTTTGGTTTACTAAATTTGTAATATATAGAGTCTTTGTTAATGAATCCTTTTTGTATAATTTGGATTCCTTATCATTCAATACACTTTTCAGTCTGAAATATGATCCTTATCCTATTATGGTTGATCCTGTTGATAATAATTCCAAATGTAGTCCTCCCATTATAATTTTTAAATCTTGTTTGAACTATTAGTGATGTAGGAAAATTGTTCAATACATTTGGAGTTTATTGAATTAAAAAATTATGCCTTTTCAAGTGTTCTCTATGTCAAATTACTCATAAAGCATTTGACAAATTGGAGAAAAATTTCCTTAGTTATATTGACTCAGATATTTCCTCCCATTATATTTATTTTCACCATGCTCATGGGATATATTCTTACAATTATTTATCAATTGAAATCATTGATGAAGAAGAAATGACGTACAAGAAAAATAATATTATCCATATCAAAGATGCTGGGAAAAGGGATTTTTTTTTGGAATATTGTTAGAAGGATGGTGAGAAGAATTCTAAAGTCATTAATTATATTCATAATATAAGGATGGTTTATACGAAAATCTCCTTTATTAAGTATGGTGATCAATTCACTGAAAAAGGAGAGAATTATCAGATTATGTTGTTTCATACTATAGAAATATCATAACTAAGAGGCCATGCCTTATTGATCCTAAGTAATGTATTATCCAAGGCTTTTCCATAAACAAGAAAATTCCAATACAATCTCTATTACCATTTATTTTGAAATCAATGAGTTTATTTTTACTCCCAAACTAAAAGTCTCTCCTTGACTAGACAATTTTGGTAACTTCTTTTATCCAAAAATTTTTGGATATTATTCCACATGATGTTTTAATATTAGAAATTCATTTATTAAAATGAGAATATCATTCTCATGGTTTAATGGCCCAGTTACTTTCCCTTTTCCCCATAGTGTATAATAACAACGAGATATAACTTTTTATATCAGTTTCCCTAGTTAACACCATCTTCATGATTAATCGAAAAATCCTTTCTAATAGGCTTACTACATTTCATGAAAAATTCAATCCCAAATTCATTTTGGTTTCAATAATGGAATATCAATTCATACTTCTCTCATCACTACCTCAGAATGTTTCAAAATTCATAAAAACCTATTAGGGTTGGAAATTCTTCTCATAATCATGATGTTAGGAATGGTTTGGATATGATGGACTAGAGATTCATTATAAATACTCTCTCTTTATTTGGGTTTGATAGTGTATTCATCACATGGATGAACATCATATTAATCGCTGATCACATGTTTATTCTCATTAATGCCACTCATGAAGGTTATTTTTATTTATCTATATGTTTTCTTCAAGTTTATTCAATATATGGAATTATTTTTTCCATTCTTGTGGATTATCTCAACCGGAACATGTACATCATGGATGGAAATGGGAAAATGAAATTTATCTGTACTGGTAGGGGACCTTTTTCTCCCACTTAATTGTTGTATGGTTATAATGTTATTAGTTGTTCACATTTAGATAAAATAAATATTAAAAAATAAAGGGGGGTTTATTTTAACTTTGAGATGGTCTTTAAGTAAGAGATCAGTTGGGGAAAATCATTTATCTACATCATGATGAAGATCGCTGCTAACTGGAAACATGATGTTATTAGGGATTTGGGAATTCATGAGTGATTTTATACCTTTATTTACCTACGGGTTCCTATGTTTTGGGAAAGACCAAAGGCCTATTAATTTTCCAACATTAAAAGAAAAAATTGAAGGAAACTTTCTTTATAGATTGTTAAATCATTATTCATGGTGGGTCATTTTTTCTTGGAGAAGTCTGTTATCATTTCCAATTTTTCTACTCTTTTATGGTTTACAAATGGCTTATTTCTCTTATAAAAGGAAACAAAATTTTAATTATAATCATTGTCTAGAGCGGAAAAATAATAGAAATAAATATTTCCACAGTTTTATAATACTCTTTCTCCAATCCATATGACTATGGGGGTTTAAGAGGTATGAATCTTGGTCTTATCAATGATTAATTTCCAAACACTTTTATATGGAAACTTATAAATGGAAACTCTGAGGCCTTTTGTTTCCATCAAGTTATATTTAATCATATATGCTAGAAGGTAAATTTAAATTACATTAGCTCTTTAGTTTGACCTTACTTCAAATATTTTTTATATCTATTGAATCTTATTCCAGGTGGCCTGTCTTTAGGGATTCCTCTCATCAATATTGGGAAGAAATATAGACCGAAAACCCTTTCCCTAATTTAATCTTGGGTGGAATTCAGAAAATAAATATGGATATCTCAATTAAATATCAACTTTGTAACTTAGAGACCCTCACATATCACATCGTTTACATTTGGGATAATTATGTTTTGTTTTTGAAGGTGGAATTTTGTGCTTTAGAACCATCTTGATGTGGAATTGTAAGCTCCAAAATGATTAAAAAGCATTCCAACTACATCTTTTCAAACATTTAGTGGCATGGAAATATGAAACGAAATTTCATTAGGCTCTAGGTCTATTATTGTGTTGATATTAGTCATGATAATGTCCCAACTAATAGCTTTCTTAAATTGTGCGGTATTTCAATGGGTTCCCTCTATGTTCTTTATCATATCACAAAGAAGATAATAACGAATTGATTTTATGGTATTTAAATTATATATTTTATGGGGTAAGTCATTGCTAATATTATTAAAGTGAGTCTAAATTGGGTTTTCCTCATCTGTGACTTACTCATAGGCTATCACGATCTTGCACTCTCTCCCCTCCATATAGATCAATTTTTTGTTGTTGTATATGATTTTATTCAGAACATATAGTTTTTAAGAACAAATTGGTTTATGATCGGTTATATTTCTCAAATAGGGAAGCTATGTGGGTATTCTAAGATACAATCTGTGAATATATTTTACCCATGAAGCGTTAATTTTTGAACATAGTTCATGAAATTTGATAGCTCAATAGAATCTTTTTAAATGAAACATTCATCCTTCTTATGGACTGATTTTCAATATTCGGGAAGGAACCTTTTGATGATTGTAATAATGTAAATTTGGATGGTTCCTCAAGAGGAAATAGGGGGCCCTATAGTTATGGGTATTTTTTTAGGGATCACATTAGAGCTCTCATTGATTTTCTAAATGGATCATGTGACTTTGTTTCAGCTCTTGATATTGAAATGACTAGTACTATCACTATAAAGGATCAAGATAATCACCTTGGATTTTATGATATTTGGCGTGAATGTTACTCCATTATTATTTTCCATTCCATCAAGGTTGGATATTCTAATTTATCTTGGAATCTAACAACATGGTGGATTAAATGCTTCTCTTATCTCTCATCCATGAATCATATCATAACTCATGTCAATAGGGAGGCCAATTCTATAGTAGATGCTATTGCAGATATAGGTTTCAATGGAATGGACTATCTATGGTCTGATGAGGTTCCTAATGAACTCCTTCATCTTATTCATATGGATCAATTTGAAACTCATATCATCATACTTTTATATGTTTTAATTTATTTTCTAATAAAAAATGACTTTTCCTTCTTGAAAAGGCCTCATCTTATAATAAAAAATTGATTGAATTACTTTTATTAAATGAAATTGATGAAATATATATTTTATATATTTTGTAATTTTTTATAGTCATTCAATTGATATTTTTTTAATTAGGTATGAATAAAACCTATTTGATGTATGAAAACCTTTTTTTACAGGGAATTTTCTCCATTTAATGGAGAACAACTGTTAAAGTAATAAATTGATATATTAATATTGTTTATATGACAACATTAACATTTTATTTTTATGGAGGGTATAAATATTTATTATGGATGAAATTTTAATATTTTTATGATAATAGTAAAATTTTGATGACTAGTAAAAATATATTGAATTTTAATAGAAAACAACTTTTTCATAAAAATAAATTATATGGTTAAATTATAATCATTATTGTTTTTAATGTATAAATATAATTTATTTTTATTAGTGTATACAAATAATTTTATTATCATTAATTATCAATTAAATTCTGATATAATAACATTGCAATCTTTTACATTGTCTTAACATTTAATATTCTCTATCTCTTTATGAAAAGGGGATAAATTTTAAATTAATGGATGAAACTTATGTGTTTTGAATTTTTTAAAATGAATTCTATATTTTGAATTAGTACATCCAAAATATCTAAAATTCATTATTATATTTTCAGGCATTATGAATAGTGACATTAGAAATTTTAATAATACGATAGAAGGTAACATTAGGTAATTATGGGTAATAATATTAATATATAATTACGTAAAAACTGGTATTAATATCATCGAATGATTTTTTTGACCTATATCATCCTTGGGTTGAAACTGTGTACATTGGAAGCCATTTTTAGGAGATTAGGTCCTTTTATAAATTTTTATTTAAAGAATAGTTAAATAAGTCACTCTCAAATTTTATTAATTATATTAATTTAATATTATGTTATATAGAAGATAAATTCAATTATAAATACTAGTTTTAAAACTAAAATTATTATCTTTTTCATGCTAATATATTTTTCATTTTTATGAACTAAATAATTTCATTAAATATTTATAGTTTAATGATGTAAAATTTAATTAATTAATGACAAATCATTAAAACAATTTTTATTAAAATTATAATATACATCAAAAGTCCCAAAAAAATTTAAAATATATTATTTCTTGAGTATATAATGAGAATATCAATCCATGAGTATAGTTAGTGACCATTTGGCTCTTTATCATGGAAATTTTCATTGTTATATAATTTTATTTAGAGTGGCGTTAATGTTGTCGCAATCATAATTTAATATGATTAACATTTTTAATGTTCAAATTTCAAGAAGAAAAATTAGACTAAATACATTCCTCTAAAATAAATTAGATTCATATTCATCAGAATATTTTACTTTTAATTTTAATTTAAATATTAACATATTAATTAATCACAAAAATTGATCTAGTTATTATTATTTATAATATAGATAAAAAATAAATGTTATTACAAATATTAAAATAAATATAATTTTAGTTAATTAATACGTCTAATGACTTTTTTAGGTGACCTTTACCTCTTAGGATTATAATAAAATATTTTTTTTGGGAAGTTCACATGTTATCTTAATATTTTAAAAATCATTGAATTGAATAGTATCCAAATTGGCACTATTGATTGGTTATCAAAATATTGAATTATTAAATTATTAAAAATAATAAATCAATTTATATACGTATATAATAATTAATATATTGTATAATATATTATATAGTATTTAATTACGCTCTAATTGACCTCATTAAAATAATTATATCACCCAATTAATATTGAAATATTTGTTTCAGTAGTTAAAATATTAAAAAAGATAACTAAATTTTATTTAAAATGATAATGATTAAATTGTTATTAATACATGTCTAAAATATATTATTTGAGGAGACTTCAACCCTATATCATCTAAAAGTTTAAACTGAGACTTTTTATAGGTTTTTTGATCAGTATTTATTTTATAATAAATTAATATTTTTGGAGAACCCAAAAGTTTCCCTTTCCTCAATTATAAAAGGTCACCACCTACCTCACTGCATCACTTCAAATTGAGAATTGAAGCTCAGTAATTTCATTACCTTATCCATTATAAAAATCCCAATTTACAATGTAGATGTTTTGGCCTTCTTCAAATAATAACTCTAGTGCTCTAAGATGAGATTTAAAGGTAGAATGTTGACGAAGAGGTTATCTCCTCAACCGATTCATTCCAACATCATTCTTATTCAACATATTCTTCATGATTTGATTATTTATAAGTTAATAACTCTAGTATAAGTTATATAATTAGAATTAAATTTGATTATGTAACAAAAATATTCATCTATTTATAAATCATACAAAATACGAAATTACTATGAGTGCGTACGTATGGATTACGATCTCCACACCGTACTGTAATCTATTTTTCACCACCACCATACATGGAAGTGAATAATTTTGTAAATAATATCAATATATTATTAAAATATTATAATATTGAATCTGAAATATTACACACTATTAAATTCAATGTCATTGAATAATTATGTAAATGATATCATTTCTCGTCCGTACGTACGTTCTACAGTAAAAATGATGTGATGTGATTCATTATAAGAGATATTCATTAAATATTGAATATTTATATGTATATAATGCATAAACATTAAATATATAAGGTTAATATATTTTTGGAATGATATATCTATGACCTTTGATGAAGAACCATAACTTATTCAACATAAAATTCATAAAAAATGAAGCGGTTAATGCCTGAATAAGATTTAATAATTGAATATTTTTTTTAAAATGGATGATCATATGATCATATACATTATCATAAAATTGAATATGACTCTGAAAATTATAAATGAAATAATTTAAATCATTATTCATGAGTTTTGGATATATACAAATGAAATTAGACCTAAGTTTAGTGATAATTTCATTATCTAATTATCATCTAATACTGATTTTATGTATGAATTTATAGGGGCATATTTATAATCAAAGTCCATTTTTTAAAAATACGTAATATTGTTTTTTTTCATTTAAAATTTATTTATGTTCAATTTTACCAATTGTTTATTTATTATTAAAAGATGTGAAAATAATCCATTTTCATTATAATATACGATGTACTTTTTGGATTTTCCTAACAAAGTATATTGTGAATGTTTTTTATCTTATACGACATGTATAGTTTTTTTCACCTTCATAATGCCTCATTTCCATGATTCTTCCTCTAAATGATTTCATTTTTATTTTCAAATAAATTCTTTCCTTTTAAAATTATGAATCATTTTGATAAAATAAAATGTTTTTGAAGAAGAAAATATACTTTTTCTAAAAAATTTATAATTTGTATTTTATCGAAACTAGTTTCCATCTAAGATGAAATTATTTAAGTTGGGTTTAGTTTCTTTACCAATTATTAATATGGAGTTATTGTTTCTGTGTTGGAATATTATATATGAAATACCTTTGTTATATATTTTTTATAATGGAATGATGTTTAAGTAACCTGTTTTATTACATGGATTATGCTATTATGAATTATTTATGTTTTTATGGAACATGTTAGAATGATTCAATAATGATATGTGTTCCAAAAATGCATTGGTTAAATATTAATATCACATGATATAAACATGTATTGAATGGGAAATGATCTCTATTTATAAATAATGGTCTAGAATGAAGAGTGAACTCTGTTTAGTAATAGGCATTGTCTGCTATGATGATCTTTGAAATGACCATTTACTAATATGAAATGATTTTATATTGGAATGTGTATTCCAAAAATCTTCATATCTTATGTTTGGACTTTTTGATTACTTCAATTTATTTTTATGATATTTTATGATTTATCCCATTGCATGATATCAATATCGTTCATATACAATATAAGATTTTCCAATGACATGTTCATATATTTTATGATTATGATATGATTAATATCTACATTTCATACAATTACTGGGAATCTTAGCTCACCCTTTTATATGTTTCTTTTCCATAGGTCTTGATGAAGTGTATTAACTATGATATGTCCAAAATGGGTCTAGTTATGATGAAATAAGTGGGAGATAGTGAATATGTCTTATGAACCAGTTTTTTATGTTTCCCTGTTTCTTATAACACTATACCTAAATGGTCATTTTGAAACATTATTGAAAAAAATTAATAAATATTATTCAACATTGATGTAATATCAATGAATATAACGTTTGGTACATTATAAAAACATTCATATTTGAATGAGTAGAACTTGTTTTACATATCTCTTAGAGATACTAAACCCGTATAATATTTAATAAATTGTGTTTTCTTATCATATTTGTAAATCCTTTAGATAATCAGATGTGTGATCACCATTATCAAGGGTCAAATCAATAGAACCATGTGAAAAATAAATAAGACATGATTGATTCCATATCATTATAAACCATGATGAACTATTGTTTCTCATCCATGGAGTAGAATGTTCAGTGGGTCAGTTCACAAAGTCTATGCCACTGGGATAGTCCCCATAATACAATTTTTTGGAAAAGATCCTATTAGATAATCTAAAAGGCTTCTTCCCATTCTCTCAATGATGAGGAAATGTTTTCCATATTTTGGTAGAAAATGGTAGGTATTTATTGGTATATCATTTTACACATCATTACTTATACCTATTATGCCATAGATACTAAGGGTAATAAGTAGATCATATTGAATCTGTATATGTAGATTGAATTTGGTTAAAAAATATTTAAATTCATTAACTACATGACGATGTAATGTGCACAATCCTTTGATTCATAGATTACCTATTCACCAATCTCATGAGTAACCATGTATAGTGAATTAAACAATTCTTCAAATTCATTAATGAGTATGGAAGAAACATATTCCATGGGATATATGGGAGTATAAAATACCACATAGCCATTATCATCAATCATTTTCCATAAATACTTGAAAAACATGAATTCTTAGATATTATGATATAGAATTTTGGTGAAAGGGAATTAGATCATGTGATTATTGTTCCCACATTTAAAAAGGTTTTTATTTATAGTCATGTGGTTTCATTGTAAAAGGAGGTATATAAAAATTACTCCTGAACATGATAATTTGAAAATAATTAAATTTTCATATATATAGTATAAAGGCCTCTTTACCTCAATAGTTTTATGTTGAATAGAAAGTATAGAGTGAATTGACCAGTCTAGTATATATGCCACATAACCCCTTGTAAACAACCAAATTTAACATAGAATTTTTACTAATTACGAGACTTTGAGAATATAGTTGTTATACTATAATGTTGGTTGTAGATACAATATAACATAAGATATAATATTTAGAAATAAAAAGTCATGTGAAATATAAAAAGAATATGATACCACCAGTATCACATTATTAGTTAACAATATGTTGATACCATAAATGGATTTTTAAAAAAAAGTAAATATGGCCATGAAAATAATATAAATCAGTTTGGTAGTCATCTAGAGACTATTCTAGTATAAATCCATTTCCTTCCACCTATAACTCAGTTATATTCTATGGGCACCTTCCCCTTTCTGTGACCTTGTTCATGAATTATGCACAACCACAATGATTCTCATATAGGGTGTGAGAAAAAAAACATTGTTTAAAACCACTTATGTTTCCCTAACATAAGTATATATTTATATAATCATTATTAAATAATAATAGTAAATTCATAAAAATGTTTACAAAAACAATAAATTATACTCTGATAATATATGTCCTAAAAAATATTTAACAAATCAAAAATGTTTCTTTATTGTCTTATTTTTAGAAATTATAGTCACATGAATGATTAATCATAAGTTATCCATATGAAAAAGTTATATCATAGAGCATTATCAATGTATACGATTTTAGATAGGCTATAAATTCATCACCCCAAATATCCATCATAGACCAGGCTATTGGAATTCATAATTAGTGAAATTCATATGATAGGAAACTGGAATATAGAATCTTGGATGTGTATCAGATAAGGTTATAAGACCATTTTTGATCACTTCAATGGTAATGTATTTGGACTCAAGGAAAAAATATCCCTAACATATAACCAGGTTCATCATCATCTCATGACATACATCATCCACATTATGTGTTATTCATATCAAGATTCTATACATATCATATAAAATAAAAATAGATATCATTATTGGAAATATGATATAACTCAAAATTTTAGAGTATTTATATTATAAAGAATATTTAATATTATAAGTAGAAATAGAATCTGACTACATGAGCATGTGATCAAATATAAAATATGGCCTAATAAGATATCTAATAATACTCAGGGAATCACATATCAATCAATGGTCTCATTGCTTTGAACATAGAGATATTTTTTATCATAATTAATCATAATCCTTGACATATACATACAAAAGAATAATTTTAAAAAGAAAAGTGTTTCCAAGGACCCTAATGGTTTGGGACATACTACCTCAATCTTATTAATGTTGTACTCTAATACTATTAAATGAATTGTATCCAAAATCAAGATGTGAACTGAATATAACTATATTTCACCTCAAGATTCTATTTATCAGTTGTTTTTTCATTTATGAAGAGGATTATATTAGAGACTCAATTGATTCCTTATTAATTGTTATTTTTCTAGAATAACTTATCTCATAGTTTTTATCATCTGAGATATGCTAATGAATACAATGTCAATTCATAATATCAATTGTATATTTAATATTGGATCTTGAATTGATAACCAACTCCAGAATTGAACCATGTGTCCTTTCAAAAATTAGCAATCCACAATAAAAATATATTTAGAAATGTGATCCACGAATGGATACAAAGATATGTGAGTATCATGTTTATCAATTTAGGTAAACATAATCTGATACACCCCTAATTTAGGAGGGATAAATATCTATTGGAATTTTTATCATGAAACTAATGAGAACAAATT
The DNA here is from genome assembly GCA_963277665.1 of Viscum album. Lineage (NCBI taxonomy): Eukaryota > Viridiplantae > Streptophyta > Magnoliopsida > Santalales > Viscaceae > Viscum > Viscum album. The sequence continues at coordinate 1,507,755,598 of OY728127.1, read as the reverse complement.
GAATATATTAAGTTATCATAAAGGGATTGTCCTTTTATTTTCAATCCACCATGAAGAATAGTTGTAAAATAAGATTCATAAAAAAATAAATTTAGTATGATCATATTTGATCATAGGTCATGATGAAATAATGAGATGTTATAAAAATGATAGATCTAATATTGGGAAATAAGGTAAGGGATAATTCATTATAACATATAAAAAAATAGATCCATGCCCATCTCCTATATAATAAGGTCAAACAGAGGTATATTAAATTGAAACATCTCATTTGAAAATAAATAGTTTCATCAAACATCTACAACTCAATGGGAGGTTATTGAAAGATATCTAATTTTATAATGGGAGGACTATAATTATAAATCTGGGTCTTGGTGGCAGAATTGTGTAATTATGGTATTAAAAATAGTGTATAATTGAAAAAAAATGGGGTGAATATGATTAATAATGGAATATACTAAACTATCTGTCCATTATCCTCACATGTTGGTTGGTGTAGTGAAAAGGACTATTGAGTTTTTGAATCCCCATCATCTAGTTAGTAGGTTTCACTAGGGACCCGTTGAAAATTTTCTAGTGATATCATGATGAAGCCTTAACATATCTCTTTCAACATTACTTTCTTGATACAATTTCACTTAACTAGATGATTTGAACTCCCAAAATAAAAGATGACCAAAATTCAATATTTAATTTTATAAAAATTTACCAATTAGTACCTTAAAATAAGTAATTATATAATAATTATCTCCCCCTAAAAACACTTCATCCTGTAAAATTTCCTTCAATGGTACTACCAAAACAACATGATCCATTGAGGCTAGACATATTCTCATTCTCCCATTTCTCAACTAGGATCTAACCATGATTCCACAAGATTCAGAAAATTGGTATCATATTCCCTCAAAGGTATTTATTTCACTAGTATATAATATTATTCATGTTCTCCACAGAGGATAAGTAAGGATCTATCTCAAATTCATCATAGTGAATAAAAGTAAGAACATCATCCATGAACCTATATATCAATGAAAAAATCATGAATTCCTACATGATATAGAAGAATATCCATGTTGTACGACACTATTATATTCCAACTAGTAATCTAAATTTTCAATGTATAAAATGGTGTGATGTTTATTTTAATCCCCAAATGTCAGTGTCCTATATATGAAGTAAAACATATAAAAACTCAGTCTACTACAAAAAACATGAGAGATTGTATAAAATGGATGGGATAATCTTTATTAATACTCAAACATATAATCTACCATTTGGGAATCCATTACACTCTGTTAGATTTTTCTATAACCATAATGAGTTTCAAAACTACTTCCTCATAGGTCTCATCCCATGAAAATGGTGAACAACATACCTTCCACAATGAGACCAATATTTTTACATCTTAATAGATTCATATTAAATTTTTATATATGTGAGAAAAATAATACTAGATGATTTTCCCATTCTCCATATATGTGTAAATGGTAGACATGGAGTGTATCCTCCAATATATGAATCATTCACTCTTAAAATCCATTTGTATGGAGATTTTTCATCATTCAAAATATAATATGAGTTCCTAAGCCCTATTTCATACCTTTATAAAACCATAATTTAAAAATTGTGTCTCTATTAGAAAAAATTCATAATTTAGATCGATAAAACTGTAGAACCTGAGGGACATATATCTTTCACCTAATCCATTTAATGACTAAATTTCATTGGATTGTTTGTGATAAGAGACTTTTCTTAACTAATCAATAATCACATAAATACGACTATGCTTTATCAGGGTCCTCCAAAATAACCTAAAATGTTCATAGTGATCCCCTTCCACATAAACACGTGAACGTAAATTTCTTGGAGGAAACCACTTTGATTAGTTTACTTTACAATTATCTTATTTAATATATGGCATTGAAAGAGGAATATATCAAGTTACCTCATCATCCATGGATAAAAAAAATCCATAATTATATGGTACATCTCTACCAATCTAATATTAACCATACACAATGGTATGCAGTTTTCTCATCAATTATTTCTTGTAGGAAGTAAGGACTAAAACAATCCTATATACTATGATCACATCATCATCATCCTAATGACCACCTGGGCATCATGTTACCAGCTGCATGATGTTTCTGCATCAAAGTATACTGTGGTTATAATCTTATAAGTCAGTCACCTTATTTACATTATAATATGTGATCAATAAAAGTAAAAATATCATTGATCATTGTTCCTTAGATGAATCCATCTTCCAGTAAACCAAAAAGCTTCTCGGAAACCACTTTTCAATTAAATGACAATCACCATGATTATTAGGTATATACATATTAAATATCAGTGAATATACAATTATTCCACCCATACTTCATGAACATGCCATGCCAATATTAAATTCCAAAAGGTAATCATCTATATAACACAAACTCAAATTCAGATATCATCGGGGGATGATATAGAAGTGTAACTAATATTCACCGAAGATAATATTACTCTCACTAGAGAGATGGTTACACCAAGTTGTCAAATCAACGACTATTCCTATCAAAACTATGTCTTGTGTATGACAGTTAATTTCATGGCGTTGAAGTTGATGTGTCCCATAATGTACTACTTGGTTTATCTCCATCAAATCAATCCCAACACAAGCTACAGATGTATCACAATACATAACATATCATATCTTATAGTTAAGAAGAGTTAAAACATTGGCCACAAATTTCCTCATATCCAGATCATAAAAATCTATTTCACAGTATTTTTACCCAAAAAAATTCACTAATTTTTTTTTGAAAACATTGTCATTGGCATTGTTAAATGGTTGATTTATTTTCTAATACATTGATAATAATTAGTTAATCCATGAAATATTCTGATTTCAATCAATATCTTGTTATGTTTCATGTATATAACCACCTATAAATTCCCTTGTTCAAAAAACATAACTATCGTAGAAAACATATGACCCATTAAATTTCTCATTAATCCAACTTTGTTAATATTATAGACTTCTCAAGTTAATAAGGGCATATTGTGTACACATGACTATCTAGATTTAGATAAGATTACACTATAGGATCAGTTTGTTGATAATAATATCAAAAATGAACACCATGATGAGTTATTCAGGGTATTATCTTAAGGTCTCTTTCTTGAGAGACATGAAAAATGTTCAGACATTAATGAATCCAAATGTTATCATAGACTACAGATATAAAAAATGATTAATCCTAAACACAATATTCATAATGTCATCCTCTATAGCTTTTAAATGTGGATGTCCCGATCAAAGATAAATCATTGGGAACAACCAGGATCACTATAATAGATCAAAGAGATAATCAATTTTTGAAAGAGCATATACAATATTCATCATCACTGGATTTATATTCGGTAATCTAAATACAGTCGTAGAATATTTTCCACCTTCATTGAAAAAACAGGTCTAACCGATAGTGACCTATCTGGTTAGATGAATGCCTTCTATCCCGAGTCATTGAATAATATGATGAGCTTTATAAAATTGGTCAATATTAGATGATAAAGGGTAATAAAATGGGATACTCACATTGTATTTTTTTTATATCCAAAAAATGTTTCATTCAATGGGAAGACCTATGGGAAAACAAAATAATTCATCCTGATATATATCCACAACATGATGAAAATATGATGGGGGTACCAATTATCATTATAATAGAAAACAAATAATATATTTCATAAGAATACCAAGATAGATAACGTAATGACCCAGTCTATAGGATCTCAATTCCATTGCTATAGTTATCATTAACTTATCCCCTTTTGATAATGTAATTTATACCCATTTTAGATAACAATCAATTTGTTCTCTATAAATTATTATAAGTCTATGTTCGTAATCATACTGAATCTTATCATCTCTATAATGGTGAATCCAAAAAAATTCTGTAAATGGTTAAAAATATAAGACATTCTAGTAATTTCATAGGAAGGTCTACATTAGTACACAAAGGAGTATCTATGGTATCAAAAATAAAATATAAATTTACCAGCATGTTATATATAGTAATAAATTGTGTAAATATAATTTACTAGGAAGGACATGTATCGATTAAAGAAGTTGAAAATGTGTACATGATCATGGAAATTATTCAAATAATATATTTCCCCTCACCACTACATTTTAAATTATAATCGGTTACAATCAATATGCATGTCTCCGACCCGTTATCCTCTCCTTAATGAACATGACCCACCAATGACATCATTGGTTGAACCAAATGTTTAAGACCATGAACAATTACGTATTTTTTATAATACACAACATCCATGAACCCAGATAGAACCTTAACCTCAATGTGATACAGTAACTTAGTGGAAGATTACCTATTATGTTGCATGACCAAAACATTTTCTAATTTGATTATAAAACTCGTGACAATTTCAAACCATACCGTAGTAAAGAAATATAATCTATTCATGTGGTTGTGGATGAATCTGTACTCTACTCATCCAAATTATCCACACACGGATAAATTTTCCTTTTCATCCCCTTCCCCAAATCAAATGTTACACTCATCGTCATAGTAGGAGTTCTACACACATGAATAACAATGGGTGAAATATGTCTGAATAATAAAACCACTGATAAAAACTCCTCATTAATAATGGGATTCTCCTATAACATATGTGTATATCAATATATTGATACTCAAACCCTATCGATTGATATCAAAAATATTTTCCTTCATGTAATTCCAATAAATGTATTCCTCAATTCAATCCATGATAGGAGAAAAACCTAGTGAACAAGGAAAATGATTATTGTATGTAGATATGTTCATGTATCCCAACTAAATCGCCATGAATTTAGAGGCATGGTCTTGATCTATCATATCGACGAATTAAAGAAAAAAAGTTTCCTGACAGCATCATAGGAATGACTCCCACGTCTACTAGCTTGTCCAATGATTCTCTCACATCACCTAGATGGTCAATAGGAAACAAACAGAGCCAAGTTACCCTTTCTATCATGAGGTTCATAAATGTGGTAGAAACCCTAAAATATATATATATATATATATCATCATTATCATCTAATAACCTAGTTCCATGAAAAATATGTCTATACTTGATGTGGAATTCACCTGTTTATTTGTACATGGACAATGGTTCCACTACTCTAATGGTAGAGACACATAAATAGACAGATGAATGATGGGAGAATATTTCATGCATCAATGGATTATGTGAATGATATTTCTCTTCCATACCTTCATTTTTATAAGGTGATGGATTAGTGGAATCCTTTACAGTGGGAGCATCCCATCTCATGTTAGATGGTGGTCCCATCAAAGTCTCTTAAAGAGGTATCTTAGATAATATGAAAGATACACCACTAGAATCCAAATACATTGTGATAGATCTTAATTAGTATATTACATAATTTAAATATTTCTTCTAATATTGTACTAATTTCTAAAAGAAATATAACACATTCCACTAACCACGGTTCACCATCCGTTCACATTAGTCATAGGAATATATATATATATAATATATAAACATTTTCATTTTCAACTAATTAATTATTATAGATATATATAAATAGACACGAATGAAAAAAAATATATGTCAATGGAGAATCATATTCAATAAATAGAATTTAAAATAAAACATGACCTTAAATTAACATACTAATATACATAAAATAAAAATTATATATATAATTTTTTTCCTTGTGAATGGTCATGATGTATGAACATATGTATAATCCCATTAAACAATATCACTAATCCTCTAAATAGTAACACGATGGTATGTTATAGATGTGTTGGAATAGAAATAAAATATATCAAGACTGAGTCCCACGTACCCTATCTCTATTCAGTTGAATCCTATTTCAGATAATATAAAACCAGAAAAATGTTATCTAATAGCATTTTCCACACCCCAACAGAAATCACCAATTCATGTTTAGAATTATATATAACCTCGTGAACAATACCCATATTAAGGAGGGTGCTGATTATAGTAAAAGGGATTTTTATATAGTGGGAAGATGGTACTTTTGATACTCACTAACATACATCATAAGATATATCAATCATAAATCAAATTGATGGATGAAAGATAAATCAACAATAATCTAACAAATTCTATATAACTAAAAAACATAAAATTAGAATCAAAGATTTAGGTAAAACCAATGTATCTACAATCATAAAGATATAATAATGAATTATATAATTCATATTGATTCAATATTTTTAAAAATTGAAATCATTTCTCTAATAGCTCAACTATCATCCATGATCCTCTTCCCCTTACCTGGTTCCTTTAACATGATGTATACATGAAAAGTAATGATTCATTATCAAGGGTTGAATTATAAAACAATGTATGAAAACACCAATTCATCCACATCATAGATTCACATGTATAAAATAAATAATTCATGATAATAGTAATCAAGTAAACTACCTTAAAAACAATCAATCATAGATATTAGAATATGTGAAAATAACAAGATTCCTTAAATCAAGGATGTACCTCCTTCAACTTATTACCGAAAAGGATAGGCATAATATTTTGGAATCACTGGTAAAAATTAGGAAAACATATTTCCCATATCCATTGAAGGTCATAAAATCTTATTCATTCTCTAAAGAATTACAAATGGTTACCATCATGATCCAATATATAAGAAATCATAATCTTTAGAATTTGTAGTTCACGACATATAGAAAACATATAATATATATTCATTGGGTCTCCTAATATTACTATTTTTCCTAATACTATTTCAATTGTTTTGACTCAAGACCATTAATGCTCATCCCTCTGTCCATGTCTTTTTTCATTATCATCACAAGCTATATGTACTACCAATCTATTGGGTTTCAAATCAGGATAATACTTCAATTGTTCAATAATGTAACAATACCACAAAATAAAATATGATATAAATCTAATATGATTGATAATATGTATTTATATACACAGCATTAAATATAATCCTGATTCATATTAAACATACACACACACATTATTATTTGTTAAAAATGTTCTAACAGATAACATATGAAAACTCATTGCATCCAATATTATACAATGGTGTCGTAGGTAATAAAAACACAAATATTTGATCATAATTTTGATATAATAGTGGGATATTCTTAAGAAATAAATATTGCAAGGGAACAAGTATACCCATGGTCCCCAAATAAACTGGTACTTCATACCACTAGATCACTGATAGAGAACTATGATACTCATTATAGTGTCAAATCCCTAATAACATTGTAATCCCACAAAATACTATTTCATATAGAGAGGATGGTTATCCTTGGTACCATATCAAAAAAAAATTCTTATAATGGATAAATGATGAGATTCCATTGTATGAAAAGTGGATCTATAATTAAATACCCCAGAGAGTTATTTATATACTTTTTTTTAAGATGTGTTAAATTGATTGATGTAACATAAACCAAAACATTATCAATTAATGAATGGATCCTGAACTCATCATCAATTATAAATAACAACCTTGATCTATATGATGATCATTGATCAACCAATGAATTATCATCACATATTTTTTCCAACTTTTGATTCAAAAATAAGAGAGTATTTATATTATTTATGTTTGAAAAATTTAAAAATTCTTCCATTCAAATGTTGTCATGCTCCATTAAAAGGTATATAATTGAAAAATTAAATTCAAAACCAATATATTAAGGTATTTTTAATATATTATTGATATATTAAATCCACTATTACAAATAAGTCTTATAATATGAATCATTTATACAAACTCATAAAACAACTGTAATTAATTTATGATCTCGGTCTGATTTGGATACTCCAACAAAATATATGTTCTTCAACCGATATATGAAGAAGGTAATACTTTTTCAATTAATAATCATAAAAAATTGATATAAAATATATCCATGAGTAAATATTAATTAATATTGGGAATTTATTATTTATTTTGTGGAAATCATTGTTCATGTTTCACTGTTTCAATCAAAATATTATTGGAAAATGTGGAGTTTAGTGATGGATAGGATTTTGTAGTTATGGTGATAATTATTAATTTGAATTGAATGCGTATAGGGTGAATATAATAAAAACATGGATAAACAACACTAGTATATAGTCTTCACCACCAACTGCACAACGACTAGCCTCCTACATGATGGTGCACTTTAAATCACCACAATATTTTTTTGTAGTGTTGTTGGTAAGAAAGTCGGTTTTAATAAAACTATAGACTATATGTATACCTACTAACTAGTCATTGGGCTCCAAAAGATATTTTTTTCATTCTACCACTATAGATATAGGTCTCTATAAATAACATCCACAATTATTTGATGAACTCCATGTCACTGAATGCGAGTAACTGAAAAAATCAAAAGTGGAGAATGATAAAACAATGTAATCATTTATAGAAACTAATCATATAATACATGAAAATAAGAATTAATTCTATAAAAACCACACTAAATTACATCAATATTTTTATATTTACATTCTATTTTACCGCACCAAATAGATTACTCATTGATCTCAAACATATATCTTCCATTACAGTCATTATTCTTTGATCCAACATGATTCCTCATGATCGTGAAAAGTGTTACTATTAATCCTTGAAGGAAATTCTCGGACTTGATTAAAATATTACTAGGAATTTCTATGTAAAATATGTCAGTTTCTATCCAAATTTTCTCATAGTGAATAACGTGTGTGGTATTGGGCATATACCTATGGATTTATGAAATAAGAAACACATCATGCATACCTCGGTGGATGTAATGAATATCTGAACATTTTGTCGTTGTTGAAATGAACATTCAAATATAAATGTGCGTAAAATTACTAAAAGGAATATTTCATTACATTTAAAATTTCTTATTGTCTAAACCATGGGGTCACTCCCCCAAATGCTCTATCGACTATATAAAACTCAATTTTTCTCCTCCTACCATTTGAACAATGTTTGTCGCTGCTATGAGAAATGATCATCATATTCAAAATAAAATTTACTCTCTAAGATGGATCCTAAACCACAATATTCCACATTACTACATCCTCACCATCCTCATTGAATCAAAGAATTTATTGAAATAAAATACTATAATGATCCTTATAAGGATCTATCCAAATAAAGGTCTAATAACTATTGCTGAACATGTACTCAAACATGGATTTTTAATCATCCCATGTTGTACCAATTTCATGAACGTATCATAGAGAATATACTATAATATATGAATAATATTTTCCATCTATACTACTATATTAGGTTTGTATGTTATTCTCAATATCAGTTGATACCGCAAGACCATCTACAACAACATTTAAAATGGTGATGTAAAATATAAATATATGTTGGATACAAAAATCATGGAAAAATAACGTTTGTAGACAATATCATATGAATAATAATTCCAATCTAATCTATTGAATGAGTCACAAGAATCAGTAAATATTTAGAGTCCATCATAAAAAAATAAACGATCAACCAAATAATTTCATGATTGACTGGGATCCATGGAAACCCCCTCATAATGTCTGTTGTGAAGTCCTCCCACTTATATATGAGTGTGTGAAGTAGAAATGGAAAACCCAAAGGATGTTATAGCTCAAATATTATTCAATATCAGGTATGGTATTGGGATACCAATTATTAAATTTCCCTTTTCATCCATAGACATAACAGTTATTATATATGGTATTGGTATATCTTCATCACTCCAAGATTCATTTCCCACATTTCCTTATGGAACTAAATCATCATCTCTTACCAAAATCATGTAGTGACTATAATCAATCCATTTATTAGGATCACATCATCTTCCTCAAATGACAAATATGGTATCTATTCACCATCTAAAATTTGTTCCAACAAACATATCCCACTCTATTTTATATTTCAGAATATATCTCAACTGTTCAACTAATGAATATGAGGACACTAATGGAATACATATTAGCGATATGTGCCCCTTGTAAATTTATATCCTAAATTCATAAAATGAGATCATCGATCACTACTATTCTAATATGATCAACCACGAATATATTGTGCATGATTTTCTTTATAGATAATAGTATCTACAACAACATTACCTTTAGCAAGTCCATAGGCCATCATAATCATGAATATCAAAAATTACTCTACAAGATCCTCTACATAAAATTCAAATCACACCATGACAAGATATATCAAAGGATCATATATTCTCTATAGGTATAAAACATCCCTCCTGGGATATATTTCATTCACCACGTCAAATTATAGACCATGGATGGAAGCATTGAATATTTTTCAAGATAGTACTAATTATTAGGTCACAGAAAACAAGACCGGCAATCCACTACCTAATCCATACAAATAAAAAATACCTGCCAAAAAATTTCCAAGGAATCATAATACAAATAATATATAATCCTAGTATTTGGAAGACTGAAAAATAGAGAAATCTTCATTCTCCTCATTATCTAAAATATAATCCTCATCTCAAGATTCTAACTATTGAAACACAAACCCTATCTTTTTAATAATATTCATTGGTGTTTATAAAAATGATAAATTTTTGAAAAACTATTAATACTACCTTGAAATACCATGAAATAACTAGATCTGAATTACCATCCATGGACAGACCATATACCTAATCGCCTCCATATTCACTAGGTATATTGATAACCTTACCTAAAAAATATATTCATCAATAATTGATAATAATAAATCAATATGTCACACATAAATATCCCAGAATAATTCTTATATTCTCAACATGAACTCAAGAATATATTGATATTTTATGAATTCTACAAAATGATCGGTGAATAAATAAGCATATCTTCATTGAACACCATGATGAATAAATGATGTTTATGGTGAAATATCATGTTTATTATATCTATTAACACATATTTTTTGTCCATTAGTCTTAAAAAATAAGTATGTACACATATAACACATAAATACTACTCAATTATATCATCCAGATGTCATCATATCTAACTAGTAACCTGTTATATCCTAATTACATATAAATCATTGTGGACCTCTGTAATGAACCAAAAGTTCATTAATGAAAATTCTTCATGGTATATTTAATTGTCTTATTATTTTTCTCTAAAACATAAGCACATATTTGGTTATATGTTTTGTATTTTAAAATACCATTTTGAATTTTAACCGTTGTTAATATAGCTGTTACGCAGTGATCACATGTTTAATATAAATATATGGCTTAAAAAATCCAATTTCCTCATAAAAATAAATCGATGGCCTCATCCTATAGACTTTCCCCATACGAAGGCCATTTTTTCAGAGCGTGGAATGGAGGGGGCGTCATTGGGCATTACTTTTGACTAATCTCAGTATGTGCTTGAATACGTTAAACTCGATTAGAACCACCTATGGGAGAAGTTGAAGTTGTTAGAGATTACCACCCGTTTAAATATATAATGTGTTTTATGACATCATAATACCCCAATAGTGATGTAATAAATTACTATAAACATTATATTTTCCCAATATATGTTTTACCATTAAAATAATTTGATTTTGGGTTTTTTTATTTATTTTACAATGATTTAGTGGACAGTTAAAGACTTATAAAACATTTGGTATTTCAAAATTGTTTTCCAAGAGAGTGTGACTCGCCTCCATATAAAGAACCATATTATATTAAGAAGTTATTCCATTTTCCTTTTAAAATAATTTTTTCCACTCCTCTATGGCCAAAACCATGGGCTGGATTGTGGTTTTGAATAGATTAATATGAGGTATCCCAAATCAAAATAATAATGATTTCTTTCTCCTACCCTATATAAACCCACCCATGATCCCAATTCTTCTTCCCTAATAGAATTTTTAGTTCAACCAAACCCTTACCTACTCTCTCTAGAATCCTTCCAAGGTGCCCCAAGTTTCCAAGAAGCCTCTCTCAAGCCCCTCCCATAGCCTTTGCGATCACACTTCCAAGTAAGGGATTCCAACATTTATCTTTTTATCCATGTTTCATAGTAGGGTTACGGCCTTTTATTTTCAGTTATAAATGTGGGGGAATGATTTCACACCTCCCCCATATTTCCCTATTTATTTTTTAATGATGAGAGTCCCCTTTCTCTCTCATTTAATGCCTCCCTTGTACAACTATTTCCATGTAGAAATTTTGTATGGAATTTCACTCTCCTCATTTAAAATCAATAAATTCGTTTGTATTATGAAACTAAATTCCATTACAGTTTTTGGGACATGTATTTATATGAACCCCTTACTGTACATTTCTTTTTCAAGTGATGATAAAAAAATGTTTCTCTCATCATCCTTCATTTTTGAATTCCTATGTCACGGTGTTATGCTACCGAAATGGCACCACATTTTTTCAAGAAAAAGTCATTTTGTAGTGAATACAATTCCCATTTCTCTATCAAGGGTATTAATATTTCTTATCATTTAATAATTTATTATATAATTTCATGTATGAATTTCAAATTCCTTTATCATGTAATTAATGATTATTTTTAATGAATCCTTATTTTTCTATCCATTAAGAACACTTAGGTATGAAATGAAATGATTAAGAAAGGGGGCACCCCGATAGCTCTCCAATTCATTAGGAAAAGTATAGTATCATGATATGTCATGTGAAATGAGTGTTGGATCATGTTAATTCATGTTCAACAAGGATTTACTCATGCTTCATGTTCAATGAGGGTTTACCCATGCTCCATGTGCAATGAGCCTTGCCTCATTCTAATTCCATGTTAAGTGTTGTTGCCAAATTTACATGTTATGAGTATCACACTTTATCATGACATTATGTTCATGTTTTTATTGTGCTCTATTGATATTCCTATTTTATATCATGTATTGTATTCCTCATGTTATTCCATGTTTATTCCCTTAATGGGCTTTATATCTCACCCTTTTTTCGGCATGTCCCCTGGTTATCCTATGCAATGTTAAGTATGATGGAAAGTGGTGGTCGTTTAAAGGATGTTTTCAGTAAGATGTTTGATTTTATGATATATGTTGTTATGTAATGTTCTTGATCTTAAAATACACTATACCTCTCGATCTTTTATTTTGTATCAAGTGATTTTTTTTATATAATAAATCATGTTTAAGTGTATAATAAAGAGATGGGTTGTTATTGTTCATATGAGAGGATAGGTTTTGTTATTTATGGGATTAGGATTAAGAAACCATATTGAATCCTTAGAGTCCAAAAAAAAGAATTATAAAAACATCCCTATATTTTGGTGGGTATTTAGTAAGGGGTTTATCAAGAAAATACATCCATGTCTCGATACGAGTATGTAGAGGCGGCTCTGGCACAGTTGCACCTAGGGGTGAAAACCCCAACAAGGAGTTTCGTGCTTGACTCGGGGTATCCTAGTACATGACCACATTCCTTGCTCCACTCTTGTTTATTAAACTCCTAGGGGATATGCATTGGTGATTTCAATAGCTTAGAATGAACCATTATTAACGGAATAAAAAAATGACTCTTAGAATACATGATAGAAAGTAGATCATGCATAACTTAGATTGAAACCTATAGATTCGTAAGTTAAGGAAATAAAAGATATTTATATGTCTTCCATTTTGTCATCATTTCACACTTTATGTGTTACCCATATATTTAAATTCATTTAGGAATAGTAAATCATTAGATTTCAAGTAGATTTATATCACAATTTTATCATGTCTAGAGGGTAAGTCAAAGTTTGATATGTTTTGTCAGCAGGATAAAGGATAGTTTCGAGATGGAAGGGGAAGAACCTCAGACAACACTCTTGTCCCTTCCTGAGGACATACTATCTATAATTATAGTGAAGTCAAGATCACATAGTGTCAAATCCTTTTCCAATGTCCAACTTTATATAAAGTCTATCTAAGACATATCGAACACTTCCTCCATAACACAGAATCATCAAGGATTATGGATCAATTGTGATCAAATCTTAAGCTCCAAACTCTTTCACCTTTCTCGACAAGGGAGGTACCATAATGGTATTTTCAAATATATAACCTTTTCCAGAGAGTATGATACACTATTTTATTTTAGGATTGATACTAAAGAGGGAGACCTTCGAGAAGACTCTATGTATATAGCCTTGGCTTCCGGTCTTTTTGAAAACATATACTATATATTTGATGATAAATATTTTGAAAAATACAAAGACGATTCTATTAGAGTATTTTACAAAAACATGGTACACTTTGATGTTTTGAAACTATATGATAGAAACAATTATTTAAAAAAAGTGCATTATATTTTCCATCAGTACCATTCATGGTGCATAGACTATGTCTGGACTAAATACGTTGAAGACTTTTGATGTTCATTGAAATATTGTTGCACTAGGATGACCCTCGCACTCCGTGATCATCATGTTAATGAGGTTTGGGGAATTATTAATAGTGGTGGGTAAGAAACCATGATGTTGTGTTTATTATTCAGAGTTATTTTTTTATGTAATCAAAATATGAGGATGATATTTCTTAAGGGGGGAAGATTGTAACGTCCCAAAAATTCATTAATGAAAATTCATCTTTGACTATTTAATTGTATTATTATGGTTATGTAAAACATATAAGCCTATTTTGTTCAATGTTTTGGATTTTATAATACATTTTGGAATTGTGACCATTTCTAATATAGTTATTTAATAATGATCACATGATTAATATAAATATTGTGATTTAACGAATATTGTTTACTCTGACAAATGAACCAATGGCCTCATCATGTAGACATTCCCCATACATAGCCCAATTTTCCAATCTCAGATAGGAGGTGGTGTCATTGGGATTCGTTGTTGACTAGCACAATATGAGCCTCAATAAGAAAAGCCCAAGCAGAACCGCCTACGAGATAAGTTGAAATTGATAGATATTACCACCCGATCGATGTTATCTGAGCCATCCCAAGAGTATATCACCATAGCACATCTTACTATACGGTCTTATGCCGATGTTTTAAGAGTTTATGTGACAATACCATAGCACTATGACATTGTAAATCTTTTCCTTGCTTAAAGATTATACATTTTATTTATTGTTACATTCTAGAGTGTTTTAAAAAAAGTATTTTTAATTAATATTCGACTAAGTAATATATTTTGATGAAATAATGAATTTTTTAATGAAATAATATTTTACAAAATTATTATTATTAATAAATAACTTTTTATTATATATAAATGATCGCATAATTTTTATGAATGCAAATGTAATTTTTATTAATGTTTGAAAGATGTTTTTGTCAGAACCCATGAGTTTTCGATAAATGTAGGTTTTTATTTTAAAATTATAAATTCACACATTTTAGAAATTATTTAGATAAAATGAATATTATTTTTGGAATTCGGATATCAAAATTATCCAACGGTTTATTTTACATAACTTTATGAGACAGTAATATTATTTGGTAAAAATTAAATACTGTTTAAATTTATAATGTCTTTTATGACATCATAACGACCCAATAGTGAGGTAATAAAATACTATAAAATTAATTTTTGACCAATATATGTTTTAAAATTAATATAATATCATTACAGTATTGTTTGATTAATTTAAAATTCATTAGTGAACCATTCAAGAGTTACAAAATATTTTTTATTTTTAAATTGTTTTCTTTGAAAGTGTCACTCACCTCCATATAAGCATCCACATTATTTTAAGATGTTCTGACTTCAACTTTTAAAATATTTTTTTCCATTACCCTTTGGAAAAAACCATGGTCAAAAACCATGGGCTGGTTTGAGGTTTTGGTTAGTTTAATGTGAGGTGTCCCAAAACTAAAAAATAAGGAATTCCTCACTCTAGAATCCTATCATGGTGCCCCATGCTCCCAAGAAGCCTCTCTCAAGCCCCTTCCATGCCTTTGGAATCACACATCCAAGTAAGGGATTCCATCTTTTTTCTTTTATCCATGGTTCATATTATTTTTATTCCATTTTATTTTAAATTATAAATGTTGGGGATTGATTTTAAACCTCTCCCATACATCCCTATTTGTGTTCTAATGACAAGAGTCCCATTTCCCTCTCACTGAATTCCTCCCATGTACAACTGTTTCTGTACTGAAATTCTGTAAGGAATATCTCTCTCCTCATTTACATTCATGAAATTATTTTTTATTAGATATCTAAATTCAATTACATTTTTTGGGAAATGTATCTATATGAACCCCATACATTCTATTTCATGTACATATGATTAGACACCCATTTATCTTTCATCAATCTTTTTTATAAAATCGTATGTCCTAGTGTTATACTGCCGAATTTGAACCACGTTTTTCCATGCCAAAGTTATTGTTTAGTGAATACCTTGCCCATTTTCCTATCATTGGAATTCACCATTATGAAAATTTACATATTGATTATATTGTTTCATATATGAATTCCACATTATTTTATCATGGAATAAATTATGGGATTTAATGAATCCATATTTTATGATCCATTTGGGAAACATATGCATGAAATAATATGTTTAAGAAATGGTGCGCCCTGATAGCACTCCAATGCATTGGGTAATGTATATTTTCATGATACATCAGGTGCAATTATTTTGGACTCGTACTATTTCATGTTAAATGAGGGTTTAATCGTGCATCATGTGCAATGAGGGTTTACTCATACTCCATGTACAATGAGCCTTGGCTCTTTCTAATTCCACGTTAAGTGTTTTTTCAACATTTCCATGTTATGATTATCATGATTTATCATGCCTTTAGGTTCATGATTCAATTTTTCTCCACTGATATGCCTATTTTCAAACATGTATTGTATTTATTAGCTTATTGAATGTTTATTACCTTGATGTGCTTTATAGGTCACCCATTATTATGCATTTCCTCAGGCAATCCTCTGAAAATACTATGTAAGAGGGAATATAGTGGTCATGTAAAGGATGTTTTCAATAAGATATTGCATTCTATGCATTATGTTTTTATGTAATGTTCCAAATACCAAAAGACACTAGACCTATTGATCTTTTATGTTATATCAAGTGAATGTTTTCTATAATAAATTATGATTTACTGTATAATAATGATAAGGGTTGTTGTAGTTGGTATCAGAGGATAAGATTAGTTATTTTTGGGAATAGGAATAGAAAACCCTAGTGAAGCCTTATAGACGAGACTATGTATAATAAAAATGTCCCCAGGTTTTTGTGGGTACTATGTAAGTCAGTTATGAGGAAAATATATCCTTTTCCGGATATGATCAGGTATAGGGGGCTCTGATACAGATGTACCTAGGGGTGAAAACCCAAACAAGGAGTTTTAGGCTTGACTTAGGGTATCCTGGTACATGACAATGATCCTTGATGCAGTCTTGGTTATGACACTCCTGATGTATATGCATTGGTAAATGAGAAAGCATAATATTATCCATTATTAAAGGAATTAAAATAATACATGTTCAAAAGTAGATCATAGATAACATAGATTAAAGCATATAGATTCATAAGTTATCGAAATAAAATATCTTTATAAGCCATCTGTTTTATCCTTATTTTTTCCAATATGTGTTACCCCTAACATTACATTAATTAAAGAATAATAAATTTTTAGACTTCGCGTAGTTTAATATCACAATTTTATAATGTCTAGAGGGTAACTCAAAACTTGATATGTTTTTTCATCTGGATAAAGGATAGTTTCGAGATGGAAGGGGGTGGACCTCATACACCACTATTGTCCCTTCCTGAAGACATAATAGCTATAATTATAGAAAAGTCAAGACCTCATAGTGTTTAAACCTTTTATAATGTCCAACATTCTAGCATGACACTCCATGACATATCAAAAACCTCCACCATACCCTGGAATGATCAAGGATTATGGATCACTTGTGATTATATCTTAAGCTCCCAACTCTCTCAACATTCTTAGAAAGGAACGTACCATCAGGTTATTTAAAAATACTTCACCCTATCCAGAGTGTATGATGGACTCTTTGTTTTTCTGATAGCTACTAAAGAGGGATACCTCTAAAAAGCCTATATGTATATAGTCTTGGTCTCCAGTATTTTGGGAAACATAGTCAATATATTTTAAGAACCATATTTTGAAAATTAAAAGGTTGAGTCTGTTACAAATACCATGTACATTGTGATGATTTGAAATAGTATGTTAGAAAAAAAATATTTACAAAAAGTTCATTATATTTTCGATCAGTACAATTCTAGTTGCATGGACTGTGTCTGGACTAAGGATGTTGAATAATTTGAAAGTTAATTGAGGTATTGTTTCACTAGGTGGACCATCGATCTCCATGATTGATGTGATAATGAGGCTTTAGGAATTTTTGATGGGGGTGGTTAAGCAACCCTGACGTTGTGTTAAAATTTTAGAGTTCTTTTTGTTTGTAATCTAATTGCGATGACACAAATTTTTAGGGGGGAAATATTGTTACGACCCAAAAATTCAATAATGAAAATTTTTATTTGTCTAATTAAATGTATTCTTATGGTTATGTAAAATGTATGTAGATATTTGGTACTATTATATGGATTTCAAAATAACATTAGGAATAGTGATCGTTTTTAATATAGTCGTTGAATAGTGATCAGATGATTATTATAAATATAGGGCTTTAACAAATCCAATTTAATCAGAAAAAGGATGTGATGGCCTCATCCTGTAGACTTGCCCCATATGAATCCCAATTTTTAGATTTTCGAAAGAAGTTGTCTTCATTGGGATTTTTGATTGACCAGGCCCATGTTGAACATGAATACATTAAGCTCGAGAAAAATCCCCTATCAGAGCAGTGGAATTTGATTGATATAACCACCTGAGTGATGTTATCCAAGCCACCTCAAGAGTATGTCACCATATCACACCTTACCCTATGGTATTATGTGAGTTTTAAAAGACATTATGTAATAAGACACTAGCACTATGACTATCTACACTATTTTTTATAAATATTATACATTCTTTTAATTATTGTTACTTTGTATAGAGTTTTTAAAGAACAAATACTATTTTTAGATAATATTAAAATAATTAATCTATTTTCAAGAATAAATGGATGTTTTAGTTAAATAATATTTCAATAAAATATTATTATTAATAAATTACTTTTTATTAAATATAATTTAACGTACTATTTTTTGGAATGCAATGGTAATTTTTATTAATGTTTGAAAGATGTTTTGTCAAAACCCATTAACTTTAGATAAATATCGGTTTTTATTTTAAATGTAAAAAATAAATATATTTAACAAATTATATAGATAAAATTAATATTATTTTTGGAATCTAGTTGTCAAAATTATCCAATGGTGAGTTTTTCATAAATTTCGGAGTGTCAAATTTTTTAGAAAAAAATAAATACCATTTAAATATATTATTTTATTATGACATAATTATGACCTAATACTGAGGTAATAAAATATTCAAAACATTATGTTCGGACAATATATGTTTTACCATTAATATAATTTGACATCAGTTTTGTTTTCTTAATTTTTCAAAGCTTTAGTTGACCCTTCTAGACTTATAAAACATTTTGTCTTTTTTTATTGATTTCTATCAGAGTGTGACTAACCTCCACATAAGAAACCCCATTATTTTAATAAGTTATACCATTGGCCTAATAACATATTTTTTCCACTCCTCATTGGAATAAACCCACCCATGCTCCCACTTCATCATAACTCAAAGCCTTAGGAGTTAAACCAACCCCAACCCTACTCATTATAGAATCCTCCCATGGTTCCCCATGCTCCCAAGAAGATTCTCTCAATCCCCTCCTAAGCCATTGGGATCACACATCCAATTAAAGGATTCTAACCTTTCTCTTTTTATCTATGTTTCTTTATATTTTTATGCCCTTTTATTTTCAATTATAAATATTGGGTGCATCATTTTGAACCTCCCCCATTCTGCCATCATTATTTTTGAATGATGAGAGACCCATATCCCTCTCATTAAATGCCTCCCATCTAAACATGTTACCATACCCAAATTCTGTAAGAAATTTCGCTCTCCCCATTTTCTATGAAGAAATCCATTGGTGTTATGAATCTAAATTCCATTACATTAGTTAGGAAATATATCAATATGAACCTCGTACTGTCCATTTCTGCTACATATGAGGATACACCCATTTCTCTCCCATCATCTTTTTTATGAAATCCTACGTCACACTATTATGCTACTGAAATTACATCACATTTGTTCATGCCAAATTCATGATGTAGTCAATTCCATGCCCATTTCTCTATCAAGGGTATTAAACTTTAAGCACATTTACTTATTGATTATAGAGTTTCATTTAGCAATTCCGCATTACATTATCATTGAATGAATGATGATGTATAATGAATCCATATTTTATTATCCATGTGGAACACTTATGCATGAAATTAAATTTTTATGAAAGGGTTTTCCTTGATAGTTCTCCAATGAATTGGGTAAAGTATAGTATCATGATATGTCATGTGCTATGAGTGTTGACTCATGATAATTCATGTGCAACTAGGGTATACTCATGCTTCATGTGCAATGATGGTGTACTCATTATTAATGTGCAATGAGCCTTGGATCAACCTAATTAAATTTCAAGTGTTGTTTCCCCATTTCCATTTACGATTATCATGCTTTATCATTCCTATATGATCATGCTTCTCTTGTACTCCATTGATATTCCTATAGCGAAACATGTATTTTAATCTTCATGTTATTCCAGGATTATTCCCATACTAGGCTTTATAGCTCATGCTTTTTTTATGCATGTCCTTAGGTTATCCTATGCAATCCTAAATATGAGGTAATTTAGTGGTCATGTAAAAGATGTTTGCAATATGATGTTTTATTATAAGATTTAAGTTGTTATGTAATGTTTCTAATCCCCAAAGATAGTAAACCTCCCGATCTTATATTTTTTTAACGAAAATGTTTTATGTAATAGATCATGTTTTTTTGTATAATAAAGATAAGGGTAGTTATAACTTCCATTCTCCACAAAATTGATTAGGGATACGCTAAATCCTTGGGAATGGATTACTATTATTTACCATCACCCTATACAAGTTTTAATAATCAATGGAGTGTTGTGGAATTCCATATACATTGTTAGGGAACAAAATTAGTGAACCTCAAGTTGATGTTCTTAACCTAATAATCAAAATTATTTATTAGTACTCTTGATGTACATTGAGGTCTTTAAAATTTTCCAATTAAATAAAATAATTATTAATCAATTGGTATATGAACCTACCATGGGTTCAATATGAAAATCAAAAATTTTATTTTGTGGAAACCAATTATTCAAAAATAAAAATACAATCTTTGGTTAGAGATCCAAAAATGGTGGAAATGAAATAGGGGCTGCAAATGATATTTTTTATGGATATAGGATTAGAATAATTATAGTAAAAATCCCAAAATTTCTCATTTTGGACCCCTGAAACCACTTCTAACTCCTTCTCCCTATTAATAATGTACTTCTCTGAATTTAAATATTTAAATGATATTTGTATCTAATATCATTAAATGTGGAATTTATAAATTGGAATCTAGAATATTAAATTAATAATACGAAATATCATCATCTATATATTTATGTAGTCCAAATTATTTTTACAAAAAAATGTGAGTATAAGAATATTTCTTCAGCCACAAATACATTCAAGTTTTATGGGAAATGGAGTATGAAGATAAATTATTCTAGAAAAAATCATGACCAGTAATTAATGACCAAAAATAACCTATAACGATATAATATAATGAAAATAATGGATATTAATGAATGAATAAGTCATTATGAATTTGATCAGGACTATTCTAATCTACAATAGAATGAAGAATATATTATTGATGACGATTTATAAACAAAAACTCACAAGACCTATTTAATCGATGGTAGATCGTGATCTTATCCAGATAAAACATTAAAATGATAGATCTAAAAGAGTTCTTCTGTGGAAAGAAGAATTCACTGTCAAAATAGTATCAAAACAAGGTGTCTACCAAATATATATTTAGATAACTTATGGAGGAAAATAAATTTGGTGTTGATCATGTAGAAAATCAATATTCTTTTGTCACTAGATTCATTCTACCTTGAAAAACAAGGGTATTGTTAACGAGTCATCCATTTAGTAAAAAATAAGGTTTTAATATTAAATACAACGTTTTTTGGGTTATATTTTTTGGATTATTAGGGTAAAATATAATAAGAAATTAATTTTTAGAGGGTGAGTATAATACGCCCCAAACTGAACTACGCTAACTAGTCAATGGCACTATCATCTTGGCCAGGTTTGGCCTGAATTGAATTAGTGAAAAATAAAGAACCATTATTGTTCTTCTAGAATCACTGACATTCATAAGGGCTTTTCCAAATTTAATAGACATGTTGTATCCCAATCATCTTGTTTTGGGGACCCAGTAATGAGACAATATTTTTTACATCCACTAAAAGGTCAGTTTATTAATAATAGCATACACATTTAATTAAAATAAATAATTTTACTAATATCCATCCTCTAAAAATAAAAATTTAATTTATATCTAAAAAGAATGAATAATATTATAAATATTAAACATCTAATAAAATGATATAATTTAAGATGTTAGAATTATTTCACTCGAATGACATCATATCCTTGAAAAATTACATTAATGTTACTATAAATAAAAATCATGTCATTGAGCTTTTCCACCAACCTGTATCTCCAAGGTAACCTCTTAGATCTATCCATAATTAAACATGATCAAGACTAATGGTATCATCTTCCCCTGATGGGAATTCTTATATTGGTTTAAAATATTCATTTGGAGATACATTTATGATTTTTTATACTATAGTTCAACACTATCACAATAGATGGTATGCATTGGACGATTCATGTTCATTTTAAGGTGTGACACATGAATAAATCCTATGAAAATCGATATCGAGATGTAGGACCTATATGTTATGAAACATGCCAAATATAGTTAGTGATTTTTAAGGATCTAGAGAATTGACAATCTATATTCCCTTACTTCCTCAGAAAATTGTGGAAATATTGAAAAGACAGATTTAGAAAAACATGATTTCATACATGAAATTCAATGGATATCAATCAATGGTTGGTTTATGATTTATGTTTTCCCTATGTTATGATCATACTATCTCCAATCACTTGTAGTGTCTCATTAGTTTCCCAATCTATACATATACCAAAAATCTAAGGATAAATATCCTCATTAAAAATTTAATAAACATCATGTCCTACCATTACGATACTAAAAATGACCCATATTTACATAAACCTCTTAAAAATATTGCATGTTATGTAAAATAAGGCTATTGATCATTTCATGATACATCAATGTATAAAATGGAGGACCAAATCATATAATATAATATACTATCCATCTTATATAATTATTTTAATTTTCAGATAGAACGTCGTATTAATTCTTTATTGGTCCCTAGGGTATTCTCAAATCCCTACAAAAACAAAATATAAAAAATTAAAATTTCTTTTATAAAAATATCAAGGTAAATCTATGAAATAATACAATATCATCAAAATAAATAATCCAATTCTCATCCATTACATGGTTCTCACATTTTTGTTGGTATGCAAAAAATTCATTTAAGTTTAAATAAATTCCCATAGAAAATCAAGATACCCTTCTGTTATTAGTATCCCCATCATAAATTCTAATGTTACATCCAACCACTACCACATGGGAATATAATGTTGAGGGATAAAGACATATTGACACTAGAGGTTGACTGTTATCCTCTAGAACGTAATGTATTTAGAAACAAATCCAGAAATGTACCTATTAATTCATAGACAATAGAACTATTTCATAAGGTTTGGAATGTATTTTCCACTCAAATATGAACTGCCTTATTATAACCATTTAATCCACTCATCATCCATTCCCTAATGGATGTAAAAACTATAAATATCCCATATACTTTAATCACATCAACCCCATTCACTGAACACATGAGTATTAGTTCATCACCTTCTAGTTTTTTCTAATTTATTGAACACTGAAGATAATAATAATGACTAGATTTTTAATAACCATCACATGAAGATTATATTGGTAATACATAACATTCCCTAAATCCCTAATCCATAGTATAAACTATCCTCCAATCCTCCAATCAATTTATCTAATTTCATTGATCCATTAAAGTCATTCTCTATGATTTTGAGGCCCATATTTTTTATTTATAATATCATCTACAATGATCATATCATTAATTAGATTATAAGTAATCATAATGTAAACATTATTAACGTAAAATTCCCAAAACCTCCACCTCAAATTCATATCTCAATGTGATAATATATAGTGTTGGGTTGTCATATCTTTGAGTTCAATAAACTTCTAATGAAATATATAGTGTCACAAACACATAAAAACATATACCAATAATACCATATCAATTTCATCAGTAGGAAAGTTCCTCTATTAGGGTAATTTCTAACATGATCCACAATATACTATGAAATCACTCTATGTGTTAAATTATCCAAAATTATATCATGATGCATCTTAATATATTGAAAAATCAATCATTGGCTCAAGAAGACTCAACAATGGATATGTATTAAATCTCACCATCATCTAAAAAAGTAAATCTCACAGAGTTCTATAATTTGAATCTTCTCCCCATTATATTCCTACGTAGTCAGTGTTTCTAATAAATGTGATATTACATAGAAAAGTCAATGATATTACCCTTTTATAATCAGAAGGCTTTTGAACTCAAAAACTATCAAGGGATTTCATTATGAAATTAAAAAAATATATGCTACCTTGTTCCATTGTTATATTATCACATTCAATAAAATTTTCAATTAATTTTTTCTCTAAAATATAAAATTAACCATTTAATTTCATATAATATAAATAATTTGATCTATTTTTATCCGATACTACCTCGAGTTTTCTGGAATTATAAGCTGCTAAAGGTGAATAAATAAGATTATAATCAAGAATATATAGGATGAATATGCCATGGTAATTGTGGAATATCTTATCGTTGTGGATTGTGAATATTTCTTTTTCATTTTTCAGTCTATAAACATCAATAGGATCTCTTATAACCTATACATCATCCTAATCACTATCATAATTTTTTCATGATGTCTAACATATAGAAATTAATACATTAATAAGTAATCAATCATTGATAACTAATTGGATCCACAAAACTAATCAAACTGATCACCAATCCTAAAAAAAATATTACATATTATTCTCAATTAAATTATTTATATTTTGATAATCATTGAATATTTAAGGAATACAATCCAAATACCTGAAAAAGCTTCACCCCATTGAGATATAATAATTCTTCTAAAATTTTATAGTTCTATGTCCTTGATTTTTATATTTGGTAACTTCAAATAGACTAGAATATTACAATAAGGGGTATTAAAATGAGAAATGTGCATCACATGAGTTATATTTCAAACTCAATTCCAATATTAGGTGGAGGATAAGCAATTTCTTCCCAGAAAATATCTTTCTTGAGACTGAAAATGTGATGAAAATATGATGGGTTTACCTCTAATACTTTTGAAGGATCCAATAAAAGAATATACATTAAAATCATTACAATATAGCTCTACTCAGGACCCAATATATTATTCCCAACTCTTAATGATTTTTTTTCATGAACATATATTCCTTTGGAAATATATATGATACCCAGATCATATAGATTCTAATTTGAGTTCTAAATCATTTTTTCTAGTCGAAGAAAATAAAAATATTGATTATCACCACCTTTTGAATAATGGTCTCCCATATATTTCAAAAGCAAATGATTAAAATAAAAAACTCCTGGTAATATTATAGATGGTCAACCTTTATCCCAACCATGATTTATGTGAATGAAATCCAATAAAAACATGAGGGATGTTCATGTCCAATAATAAATTATGCAGATATAAAGTAATGGTAATCAATAGATTTGACTAATGTAGAAGACAATATGGATGTGATAACGACAATTCAAATATTTTATTGAATGAATTTGGATTGCAATAAGAATAATTATAATAATATAACCATAAGACATCCATAATAATGGGTGATCACAATATGATCAAAATATATTGTTAAAATACAAAAATTTATATAAATTAAAATGATAGAAAAAATTATTCATTTGATTAGAAAGATACCACATACTCAATGAAATATCATTATGGGGAAGAAAAATTTATTAGAGATATAAAAGAAACTCAACATTTTGTTTTCATCAGAGTAATCCTACATTTAATTTCCATGGTGATGTGATTGAATGAGGTGTTCAATATGTAGAGGATGTTTGTTGTTAAAAATATGTGTTTCGTTTTCATAATTGTATAACTAGGAAATTCAATATAATTTAATACCATTAGGCTACAAGTTATACAAAACCAAAGATAAAACACCAGAAAACTAGTGGAACCACTGGCTGACCAGTGGTAGGCCACTTATGGGATGGTGTGTAGGGAAGAATCAAATTAGTTAATCCATCATCAAGAGTGGGTCAGTGTTATATGTTGAAAAATGTATACATATTAAAATCCCACTAATGTGTCCGGGTGTTCCATCGATTATCTAGTGGTTGGATTCCTTCCATAATAAATCCATACCTGTAAACATATCATTCACATTAAATTATATAAATTCATGTCACATATATTATAACTCTATAAAAATAAAAAAAAGGAAAAAATAGAATTTATCATTTTTTTAACATTGAACATATCTTTCATTTAAATAATATAGGGTGTCACAAAAATAAATTATGATTATTCATTCTCATAGTTCCTTGTTTGTTATAGTTTTTATTGATGACCTATTTATTTGGTTCAATTAATAAATTCATATATAAATTTGGTTTTTTAGATGAAGTTTCTATTAGATTATTTTTGGGTTAATCCAACATTAAATAAATTATGTGATGGTGATAACATTTTACTTTCTTTATTGATGGCTATGTGATATTATTTTTATATGGTTTGAGATGATCATAGATGACTTCAATAATTTTAGTAACTATTTAAGGAAAATATAGAATTTCTTTTTAAGAAACAAAATAGTTTCCATTGAAAATTATTATTTTCATATTATCATATAAGTAGATATTATTATTCATTGTTTGATTTGTAAATTTATTTTCATCTATAAAATTACATGGTATCAAAAGGGGATTTTTTGTAAATTCCCAAATAGATAAATTACATAATTTAATATAGTTACAAAAATTGGATATGCTATAATGAATTTATCAATTTTTTAATAGATATAGTAAATTTACCGACATGATACTAGGTTAATAAATTATCATCTTTGGGAAAGGGCATAGGAAAAATGTGTTACAATTAGAATATGTATTATTGAATTACATGGGTATAGAAAATTTGAGTCTTTTTAATAGGGGTATTTATGTGTACTATAGAGTTTATAGAATTCATTATTAATAAAGAGTATAACATTTGTTTCAATGTTGAAGAATAAATTAAATGCTTAAACATTACATTTTATATATCTTTCATTCAGATTAATGTGATATTTCAAAAAAATAATCTAATATCATTACTTTTGTTTTCAGTTAATGGTATTTTATGTATAATGTTATATTATTCATCAAATAATCATCTACATAATAAGATAGAATAAAATTATTATGGACATTTAATGTGAAGATATTTTATTTTCTATAAGTTCAAATAAAATAATTCATATGATAATATATTTTTTACAACATATTTTTGAATGGATGGGTTTTTGCGATGTAGTGGAAATTTGATAAGCTAGTATGTTATCTCAACTATCAAGGAAGATTAGTCTTAGAAGTTTTAAAATATGATGATGGGTATTTTTTCAATTCACAATTTCAATTTTTCAATTTATTATTTTCTATTATTATACTTGTAGAATATTTCTAAAATAATCATTAATCGTTAAAATGTTCATTAATAATAGATAATAATATTCTAGAGATCGCGGTGCATGTTTATAGACAAAACTGAATAAGGAAATAATATTATACATTATTGAATAATCTAATTGAGAATATATTAGAATAATGATATTTAATTTTAATTTTATTTATTTTAATTCTAAGAATGTATAATTTTATGAATATAATTTTTTAATGAGTAAAAATTCAATATTTATATAAAAATAGGCTATTGAAAAGAAGTAGATGTATAAGAGAATATGGATCCCATAGATAATAATATTTTATGATTATAAAATTGAGACAAATAATTTGTTATAATGTTTTCTGAGGGTAACCTTTATAAAATATCTGATAACATTATTATGAACATATTGATCATTGTTTTTAATCCACCCAGAATGATTAAGGTGATGATAATCAGTGGTATCTAGGAAACCAGATTCTCATGAGATTTTGGATTATTTTTTTATCATTGTGTTACAAGTTGGATGATATAGAGTGGTTAGTGGGTTGTTTATTAAAATATATATAGGATGATAATAATATTATCCACATGGTTTTGTTTATTTTACATTATTATAGAATCCATGGATCCATGGAATTCAAACAATACAATGTGATGAAACCCATAATGGGTAATAACATTGTGAATTTTTGTGAATTTTCTTGTTTTCTTCTTCGTATAATTCTTGTAATGGGATAAAATATAATGATTGGAAATAATCATAAAAAGATTGATAGTTTTGTTTAAAATTAAATGAAATTATAACAGACAACTCCAATAGATTCATCCCACCTAATCAATAGTGCATTTGTTTATAGGGAATTTAAACTCTCATCTGATATACATGGTTCCCTATGTTAGATAAATATATAATTTATAATGTATTAGAATAATATGGTTAATAAAAGAGGCTTACAAACCACTAATGGTGTTAGATACCATTAATGTATTAATATGATAGTTCCCATTCATTATAACTATGTTTTTTATATTTTTATGTAACTATATATGGTTTAAACTAATATATATATGTTCTCAATTTAAATTCATAGATAAAATAATTTTGTTGAATTTTATGAAGAAAGGAAATGAAATTTTATGGTGTTTATTTAATAATTTCAACACTATTGTGAACATTTTACAATCTAAAGATTAAATTTTTGATAATATTGAGATTATATTTTAATGAATTAATTAAATGCAAATATATTTTCTATAAGTCCAATGAAGAAAATTGAAATACATAATTATGGTTGAAGATGAAAATATTAATGGAATATTTATATTATAATAAATTATTTTTACTATCATCATAGGATATCAAGAGTAGATGGAAGAATCAAGTATTGGAAAAAAATTATGATGAACTTTCCATCTATGTTTGCTAAAATTATTTCATAAACTTAATATATAGATCATCTTACTCTTAATAAACTTCACATCAAGATTTGTTCATACGAAATGTTAAATAATATTATATTTACTCAACATAAAAATATTAAATTGATCTTCAAAGAATGAGGAACTAGAATCTCGATGAAAGGGAAACCAAGAATCGTGTGTCTATAAATGTTAATATTGTTAATACTCTAAATGGATGATAATTTTTTAATATATGACATGAAACATTATAAAAGGTATGAAAAATAAAAAGGAAAATCCTACATTATTATTCCACCGTTATGATATTGGACACCTTTCCATTAATTCTACATGGATTAAAGGAAAGAATTATGATTTCATCAATGAGATTCCACCAAAGAAGACAAGGGTTATAAATAGAAATTAAATTTCAATGTCAATTTATAACAAAATGACGTTCCCATGATGAAAAATAATAGATATCTTATTGGAGGGTTAAGAGGAAGACGAATGTTTAACATAAATTCAGATGCATAATATAATAAAAATCATCATATTCATTACTCATGTAGTAAGACATGATAACTATTCTAGTAGTAAAGGATAAAATAATGAAATATACTTTAAAAATATAATCTAAAATATAAATTGGATGTATGATTAAGGTAATTAAAATAATAAAGAAAAATTTTACACTCTTGAAGATGTATAATTGATATAATGTTTAACATTATAATGTATGAACTATTAATGGAGTTTCTAATATTGATTGTCTTAAAATTTTCATACTAAAGGATATATAAATTGACAATATTGTGTAGGATCTTTGGCCAAATTCAATATGAAAAATTTTGAGCTTTCCAAAACTCAATGTATGTAGTAATAATCTAAAAAATAATTCAATAAGATAATATATGATTTTTATAAAGACATGGGGACCAATGATTAATCATCAATGTCTTCAAGATGCATGAACTGATAGAAGTAGTTCAAATGTATCTATATTATGAGTCATTATAATGTGGTTTTTCTGAAAAAATGTGTGATCAAATTAATATATTAGTAATATGTGCGATAGGAATAGTGATTAGGAACACCCTCATATTCATAATAATAAAAGCATAATCATTAGGTAAAACTACCACTCTAATTCAGAATCATGTAGCATCACTATAAATACAATCACAAAATAATTCTATAAAGAACATGTTTCCATATTGATGAGATATATCCAATGTATTCTGTTAGTTATCTTTTGTGATTATTCATTTATATTATTCATCATATAACAATTTCCCTCTAGTAAATAATCTATTTGGAGAAAGGTGAAAACATATGAGAATATGGGTTGAAATTCCAGGTAAAACCAAATAAATTTCAGGGAAATTTTTTATCCATCACAAAAAATATAATTTGATTTATATATTAATATTGTGTGGGTATTTTATCAATAGTTTCATTGATCCAAATACTACATTACTATTTTTCATAGAATTGTTCCATAAATGTAATAGGGGTAATTAATCTTAAGGGTATGATAAGGAGAATATTTTTTATTGATGTCTCCTTGATGGATTTTATGAGAGGATGGATATGGATGTTTTTTATATGTTTTTCTACACACATTATAACTTATAAAAAAAATATAAAAAACAAAAATAACATGATGATTGAATAGTGGTATTTAATAATGAAAATACATTATTTATTTAAAGAATAGGATCTTCCATGTTTGATGAAAATAAGATCATTTTTTTTTACTTTTAATTATATTTAATTGACTGAAAATAATATACTCAGTATAAAATAACAATGTGATGACCAAAATAATGATCCACTAAATACGAAGTCATTAATTATAGAAAAATATTAATAAAGGCATATCATAACAAAGAGGAAAATTAACAATACGAGACTGGTTCCCAACAAGTGATCACAAAAATGCTAGAAACATGAGTTCCAAAAAATGGATACTGCTATAAGAGACATGGAAATATAGACCAAATGGATCTAAGTAACATCCTAATGAATAAAATTTTTATATACTTCTCCTATCATAAATTTTTATTGGTTGTTGTTTTTTTATTCCTACTAATAGGTATGATTATAAAATATATATACCTAAGAGTTTTGGTTCAGTCATAAAGACAAAATTAAAATATATGTTCATTATTTTGTAACCCTATTGGGCTTAATTCTACTTTAGGTAATATTAATGTACTTACAATGATTGATTATTTCACTATAATGGAAGATTTAATGTTTCAAAATCATAAAACTAATGTAGTTAACTTGTCAACATCTTAAAAAGTAACTTACAAAATGAGTTGATAGTGACCCTCTTAAATATTTTAATTCTTAATTCCAAAGTACTAATTTGAAATTTATGTAAAAATTATAATGAAATTAATGGGATAATGGTTCAATATAATTCTACATATGATACATGATAGAATTGAACTATTAATAGGTAAAATTAAATCATTATTTCTATTGGAGAAATATTTTTATACATGAATTTTTTTTAAACTTCCAATAGTGATGTTGTATATACTATGTTCTGTATTTAGAATAGATTTTTTATGAGATGTGAAAAAAAAATACATTCAATATGTTGTTTCAAATTAATATTTCATTACAATTCATCAATGTATATATAATTCAATCCATCATGAACATAAAATGTATTAGTTTTATGAAATAAAATGAAAATTATAATAAATTAATTTTCACCGGATATCATTCAATTAGAAGTGGGCATAGTGATGGAACAAAATGATTCATAAACTCATTTTCTACATTGATTTTTTAGTTACAACAATCCAATCCAAGAATCGATGTACATCAGTAATAGTGGATGGTTTCTCAAATATTTTGATTCAGTAGAATATAGAAAACCATATAAATTTACAATATAATAATTTTTTTAATTTTAATGTATCTTAATGAGAATAGAAATTTCATGCTTTTTTATTTATAGATAATTAGATACTGTTAAATTTATTCCTAAAAACCACATTGATATTATAAATATATTTTGTAATATAATACATTGGAGAAATAATTAATAAGAACCAACAGGGTATTTTTTGTAAAAATCAATATGAATGGTTACTTTTCAGGGAACAAATAATGATTGGATTTCAAGGGATACATTCAAATGTAAGGAATTGATTTTGAAGGAATATTTTTTTAATTGTTAATATAGAATTAGTTAAAATATTATAAGAAGTGTAAGGAAATAAAAATAAAAATATTTCATCATATAGATGTGCTTTATTTTTTCCATAATTGATATAATGATGGGGATGTTTCAATGGAGTAGTATGTAGGTCTTATAAGAGAAAAAATTTGAAGAATGGTTGGAAACATGGTTTAAAATTAAGACACCATACGTAATATAATTTATATTATTTTTTTTGTAACAAAATATTTTCATGTTATCATTGGTGTCAATAGTAATAATATAAAATAAAATGATGTAGTATATTTAGATATTCTAATCGGATGATATGATTTAATACATGGTACTATAAATTGTTACGAGATAATAACATTTTCTAATATGAAAATATTTATTAATGAATTTGGGGGAAGGAATAAAATTAAAGAATCAAATGATTAATAAATAATCATTATTGTCTGAAAGAAATTAACTAATTATGTGAGAGGAAATATTGTGAAACCGATGGAATTCATAAGAAATATTGATATCCTACATAATCTTAAAAGATCATGGTCATCCATTGTATATTCCATTACACTATGTCCAATATGTTAGATTAATACAACTAAATCTCATATATTTATTGGTAATAGAATTTATATATATTCTAGTGTAAGGGTAATTGATGGATTTTTGTAGAGAATTATTTCTTATTTATATCATTCATAGATGAAAATTTTGACTGGATATGGGATTACACATACATGTGGTCCATATATACATGATCTCTATTCATTTGATTGAATTTTGAGATTTTTCCCAACATTAAAAACCATTCAGTGATCTGAGAACCTCTAAGTATGAGTACATAACATCTTCACATTCATATACATAGATTCAATTGATGACATTGTTATAGTAGATTCTAATATTATTTATTGTGAAAATATTGTAAATACTTATGACATTAAGACTTACATAACTCTCTCAAATAATCTTGAAAAATATCTTCAATAGAAAAAAAATTGATAAAAAATATAATTACACAATGAGAGTGTATAAAATGGATATAAAAAGGGTTAACTTCTTCCCTATTACATTATAGAAAATTTTAATGCAAATTTTAGTAGACAAAAATAATAAATTTGGGCTAAAAATTAATGTTAAACATTTTCAAAATAATTTAGAAGGAATGAATGAACCTATCACTATTCTACAGATTCTATTGATAATTATATAATATATTGATATAAAACATTCCAAAGGAGGATATAATTATTGATATTCTGATGAGTGATCACATCCATTCTATTTAAAGTGGTGCATAATGTTTAATGAGCTATTTTTTTAATGTAATTTTAGAATCTTGAGTTGAGGTGGATTACATCACATTGATGAAATTGCTCACCCAAGGATATGTATATCACTCAATAACACTACCTATATTGATAATTTTCAAACAAAAATAAAATCTTTTAGATGTTATCTATTTTGAAGTCTATCATGATTTTTATGAACTATTTTACAAATATTTTCTTATTTGTATGAGTATTATCTATTTTCATCAAATCATGTATGTGATTATCAATGTATAGATTATGATATCTATGAAGTTGATGTTGGTTTAAAATTATTTTAAAAAATCATTAATTAAGCCATGTTATGGTGTTGTGATGATAATAGTACGGTAATTCATTGTAAGAAATGTATTTGGGATGTTTTGATAAAATGTGTGGCGATTTCAAAAGGTTTCATGGTTTATTTTTTGTAGATTATTTATTAGTTTTGTGGGATACTAAATAGTTTCTAATGCCGTTTATCATATTAGATCTTACATGAATATAATATTTTCTAATAATATTTAAAATAATAAATTTATTCATTATAATAATTATTTCTTATCATTATGGAGTGTTTGGATATTAAAAATATCTCATGGGCCTATCATGTATATAATTTATCTTCAAGGAAGATAAAGGCCAGAGCACATTAAATTATTCCTAGATCGTGATATTATATTTAAATACAATAGAAAACAACTGTAAATTATATTATGAGATCCCTGAATTGTTAATTTGAGTTAAAAAATATTTCATGTAACATAATTTAAAGGGAGTTAGGTATTTGTTCATTAGATTGTTATCTCGTTTGTGAAATTGTTAAATTCAATAATTAATTTTGGATGACGAAGTGTGGAAATAATTAGATGATGAATTTGATATTCATGGGATTAAAAACTCATCTAAAATATTATCCAATATATTGTATCTTATATTTAAAATATATTGATTAATATTTAAATATATTTTTAGTTATGAAATATCTTTCACTTAAAAATTATAGTACTTCTTAAAAATTCATCTATTAATGGTATAGAACCCTAAAATCAGTCTAATATTTTAATGTGATGATGTTGTGAAATCATTATATTAAAATAACAAATTGTATATAAATATTAGGTGTTTAATGTTCAGTTTCCAATGGATGAGGTTTTTTTGTAGTTTTATTTTTATGGGTTATTGTGTATTCAGTGATATTATAGAAGATATTTTTGTTTTCTTATATGATGAAAAAGAGGGTTATTATTAGAATTCCCAATTTCCAAATTTTTTAA
The DNA here is from genome assembly GCA_963277665.1 of Viscum album. Lineage (NCBI taxonomy): Eukaryota > Viridiplantae > Streptophyta > Magnoliopsida > Santalales > Viscaceae > Viscum > Viscum album. The sequence goes on along the minus strand of OY728127.1, from coordinate 1,507,720,459 downwards.
TTGTTAATAATATTGATCGATGTAACATAAGAAGGGTTAAAATGTTATTTATCTGTATATTGATAGTTATTGAATGATAAGAATATTCAAGATATCATGGTTAATGAATTTGAGAAAAACTGTTTGAATTAATGAATATTCACTAGTGAATGAAGCTATCCAAAATAATTAAATATTATAAACTAGATTTTTCCATAAGATAAATTTATTCTATAAATTTTAAATTTAATGAATTACATGTGTTTCTGATGTGTGAAATATGTAATATTTTTTGGAAAAAAAATAATATCAAAAAATATAGAGGAGTGGAAGATATTGTGGAGCCTGAATATCATAATCATTTATTATAATATATATGTGTTTGATAATATAGTTGAATAAAATACGCCTTTGGGTTTTAGGGAATATCTCATCATCTAATTCTGCAGAAATTGGGATTTTTGTTCTATATACATTGAAGAATCATTTGGAATATCATCAGCAGAAGATGAATGATCACGTTCTCAGGATATATTTTCAACATTGTGTGTATAATTTTGTAACCAATGAGTTATTGTCTAAACGATAGTATAACAATATTGAAAATAGATATATTTGATTCATAGAATCTCTATATTTTTTTAATTAGAATAATTTACAGTAGAATATAAGTATGAGTAGGAAATGAATATGGAAATGAGTAGGAACCAACATTGGGTCTATCTATTATTAAAATTTCATAAAATTTGTCATGTTTTACTGTTCCTTTCATATGATGATGACATAGTGAAATATTCGGTGTTTAATGTCCTAAAAATAGATAATAATTATTTTTAATTGAATGATATCATAAGAAACAACTATCAATATTTTGACTCCCCACTCAGTGGTGCATCAATTCAAGGAAATATTAATGCGGATTCAAATAAACTAGTTTTTCGCTTCAAAATCCCTAAATAGTTTTGTAGACCTCATCTTGTTTTAATACAAAAAAATCATGATTAATTACGATTTATTGATTCACATCCAGTTTAATCATGTTTACAAAAAAAAAATTACTCTGCTAGTATTTAAATCATAAGATAAGTTACTATGATTTGGATTTGTACAAGTAAATGATAAGTAAAATCCACCAATAAGGATAAGTCCTTGCTGATGGATGTACTGATAGATAAGACACCGTGGAATTTAGTTACATACAACTTTTTAGAGTTTTCACTAAGAACGAGTCAATGATTATGTCTAAGTTACCGATGATATGAGTCACCAACAACTTGACCAACCAACAAAGTGACTGACTGATAAATAAAATTGTAATAATGTATAATCTAATGATATATGAGTTTTGGACACATCAACTACAGACTGAATTATGTAATAGTTTATGAGATACCACCACATCACTAACTAATAGACCAACCTACAGATCCTGATATACCTGTAAAAGTTTGAGATACTGACACAATGACCTATCAATCCATGCTTCCATTCAAGACATAAAAAAATTTCTTATCTATCATTTAAGTTGAAAATTATTTCTAACGGTCATATTTCTCAATCATAGTATTGGTTATTATATAAATAACATTTTATTTATTGATGAAAAAAATTTAATGAATGTTAGAGACCAGTATTAGGTATGAGGTACCACAGAACATGCTAATTATCAAATGCATTGTATTAAGATAATATTATACCAAAAAGGAAAGAATAGAGTGACCAAAATAAATATATGGTGTTTATTGTTCTCATTAGAAGACACAAGTACTTATTAATGTGCACACTATGAGATGCTGCTGAGAGCCTAAAAGGAACAATAATTTTTCTACAAGGAGAAGGGACCATCCATCAAATCTAAAGTAAGATCCCATATTTCTATGTCAGGTATGAGATTGTTTATGTTTCAGTTTATGTCCCCGTTTTTGGTTAATTAATTTTTCCCCTATCCTGGAGATGGCTTGGGGGGTTCTGTGTGTTCGATACATGAGAAGGGGAAAATGGATTTTATCACATCCTGCTTGGTTTACATATGGTATAGAAAACCGTTCAAGAGAATGGCATGTAGATATTATTCTCCACATGGTTTGCAGGTGGTTTAGAATACTGTAAATGTAATCTATGTGTCCTTGAAACCCATAAAAAACTACCAAAACGCCATTACGAGATATTATGATCAACTCAAGAATTTCCTCCTTTCATTACCATTGAACACTACTGAAGCCAAAATATATTCATGAACATCGATTGATAAATCTCCCCCATCTTAGGTCCATTTGGAGTGTTTTTGGTTACAGATTAATGATTTAGGTAAGGATAATCCCACACATGTTTCACTTTTTTGTTTACGGTTTTCATGTCTTCCTTATCTCCATCTAAAGCACAAAACCAATTATTTTCTGTTGAGATTATTTTTGAGGCATTCAAGGGTGGTTGAAATGGGATATAAGGCTTCCATTGAGAGTATGTTCACCAATAGATTCATGGTAGGTGTTCTACAAGTGATATCCCATGTCTTTCAAGTGTATTTGTGCATGTAGGGTTATGTTATTAATTTTCAATTATTGTGTTATGATTTACCATGGATTTATTTGGATATAGTGGGAGTATATATGGGTAATTTAACTCCTCATGTTCCCCGCATAATGAATGCAGGATGGCCAAATGAGATTAGGGACTTCCATATGGTGTGCCGATAATCCCCAGACATTATGTTTAGCTAAGTGTAATGTCATTGTGTAAGAACATAGTTACCATGATGAATATATTAATATTCTATAAGGATTCTTATTTTGTATTTAGTAACACACTTAGGTTGGGTAATAGCCGAAGTGGTTGTAGTCTTGTCATGAAAAAGGGTTAAATGGATTAACGGGAAAATTCTAGAGGATTTGATTTATAATTGAATATGATTAGTGAGATAGGGATGAGAAATGAGAAAAGGGGATAAAGGGTTAAGTAATATAAATTATGAATGTGTTAATGGGTTGAGTAAATAATGTTAATTTCCTATTTATTGATATTTTTGATTTTCTATAAATCATATTGCTTATGCTTAATGTGATATTTTTAAATGTTTTGAATGTAAAATAATCATGTGCACATGGATTTATTTCGTGGGGTATCGATATGTGGTTCTTTTCCCATGGGTTTAGTTATACCACGATTCTAGCTCGAGCACTAAATGAATGGGTTACAGAAGACAAAATTGTTGTATTCCCCTAACGGTTTCATTCAACCCGGACTGAGGCTCCAAGGTGTGGATTATGAGGTTGACATAATGTTATTCCTAGTGATATATGGATTTATTTTGTTCCCTTATGCATAAGTATATTGAACATGCCTAATACATTGAACACATGAAAAGGGTATATTAAACCATGAAGTTTATATGTAGTTTTCACGACCCACCTTCACCACGATGAGAGAAGGGACATAAAACTGCCAGACCCTTCCATGCTCCAGTTGAAGGAGATATAATGGCCCACCATGTCCCGCCTTCAATAATCCCCAGAGTGGCGACGAGAACCAAGGGTATGTAATCACATGTAATATGGAATGCATTAACCTTTTTACTTATAAGTATATGGAGATACGATGTTAAAAATGCTAAAACTCCAAAAATAAAGAAATTAGTAGTTTAAAACAAACAATTCATTCAGAAAAGCATCTTCCAAATATATTTTTACAATGTAAAAGAAAAATCCAAAGGGAAGTACCAAATGAAAAGAATATATAAAACATCAATGGTCCCAGATTCCAAGCTAATAATATCTGGCATGATCCTCGTAGTCCTCTGGGAAACCTAATAGCAGTTTTATATACATAGGGTGATTATTCATGTATACTATGTTCGGAATACCAAAATCTCTCATGCAGAAGTGGGGATGAATTCTAATGCCCTATGAGAAAAGAAGATAACCAAATCCCCTAAAAAGAAACTATCCACCCAAACCTCACTAAGTACACTCCCGAAATAACGCAAGTTATGTTAGGTAGTAGTAATTGAACATAGATGTTTGGGTACCCACACCACTTTCCCACTGGTAATTGAACACATCATACACGTCAGACCTCCCCCTGCATTCTCATCATTGTCCCGCTACCACCCCAACAACAACCTTTTGGGCCTCCATAACCCCAACTATTCCTACAAACACATGGGTCACGACAACCACACCTAACCATTCCCACAAATAACTAGGCCAGAACAACTATAACCATGGACAAATACACCTAGGGAAAATAAACTAATTCCACAACCAAAGACACCTGGTCATCATCCTGAATAAACATGAGGAAATAACCCTCCCACACACACTAGGGCCGAGAATCACAACATACCCTTCCTGATGAATCTTGGTAAATAATAGACCTCATTCCATCATAGCCTTCTCTAAGAGCCTTGGGATGCTTGGTAATGGAACAAAAAATGGAGATAATCGCGTGCCACTCATGGGAGTGTTGGGAAATACACCCTCTCCCATGAAATGGATGTGTTAGGCACGAAGTGATAAACTTGGTTGAGGTGAAAATAGTAAACATAACAACTAAATTATATATATATGTAAAAAATCTTTCATCTCAAACTAGAGGCTTCAAAAATAGCTCATAAAAAACACTATTGTAACTATTCATTCGTAAATATCAAAATAACCAGAACCATGTAATAACTAGTTCAAAAAACAATTCCCCCAATATGAAATTATTTTTTTCATATTCATATGACTCTATATAATAAATTTTCACAACCAGGAAACTAACAGGAATAACCACATTCCACGGAAGGAAGAACATCCAACAAGAAAATTAAGCATTCACACACGGTTCTTATGTAATGTCGCAACAAAAAAGGGATATGTGATATCACTCGAATTTCTAGAACCAAACTATGCCGCAAAATACGGCCTAACATTACCCCAAATACACCAACTAACAACTGAACAATAGTGGATCTCATCCCCATCCATTTCACATCACAAGCATCAATCAGAACAACCACACTCATCACTAGAGAAAATTAAGGGAGTTTTCAGAATTAAACACACCACTCATTTAGTTTTTTCCTTCCATTTGGTCAACCAGGGTGACCACACAAGGATTCTTATTCATTGGGCTCTAATTAATCAACCGATTTTATAGGATTAACCAATTCCCATGTTACATCCATTCAAAAATAGAAATATCTAGAAAACCAAGGTTCATTTGGGTGCTAGAAAGGACCTCCAACGACCACGATTTTCAATGGACATAATCCCATACAATTATAAACATATAATCAAATGTACAAGAGTACATTTGCATCATCAAACATGCCCCTTCATTATTGAAATCCCATTTATTACCATTATTAAGGTTTAGTTTCATCAATCCTCATAGGAACATTATCAAACCCACCACACATGATAACCAACAAAGATAAACAAATGAAGAACGCTACGTAAATGATTAAGGATCGATTTTTTTCTCCTCACGCCAAGAATTTGGGATGTGTGACTTGTAGGGGAAGAACTCTGAGGAGCCCAAGAGTGAGTAAGAAAGGTTGTAGCATAGGCACACCACTATCCTTTGGAAGGGGGGCTCCAAATGCACCAAGGAAGGGATATGGGACTAGCCCATACAAAGAAAGAATCTTGTGCGATAAAAGGTGATATCATGGAGTTATAGGGTATGAATTCATGAAACACATTAAAGGAGGATCATCGTTTCTCCATGTGTTTGGGTTGTTAGACACGATGAAATAAATTTCAATTTAATAATTCTCATCAGAGAGGTGGCCATAATGGTTGTGAGTTAAAGAGTTCCTTTTAACAGATGGAAACATGTAATATGGGTGGAATGGGAAATTACGGGAAAATGGAGTGACCCTGAGGAAAAGGCCATATTATTTGGTAATTAAATGGTCACATTGACCTTGATGGATTTTAGATATCATTTATGTGATTTTAATGGAAATGAAATGGGTATTAATTTTTTTAAAATCATAATTTATGTTGTGGGGGAGGAATATGAAAATATATAAATTGGAGAGAGAAAGTAAAAGAGTGGGACACGGTTTGGTGAGATACCATAACGGTGCCACCTGTTTGGTGGAACACCATATGCGGTGCCACCATTTCAGTGAGCAATATTGACATTATGACCACTATGGTTTCGCCTTCATTGTGCCACCATCATAGTGATTTAGTGACTGGTACCACCGTCACGGGGCAACTGTGACTAGTGCCCTCGTCACGGTGTTGTCGTGACAAGTGCCACCGTTACACTCTTCCATGACTAATACCACCGACATGCTGCCTCTATGACTCGTGTCACTAGTTTTTTGGAACCAAGTATTTTTGGAAATATACTTAATGATTCATTGTACGGGCCATTACATCAGATACATCTTAAACTATTCTTTCCTTGAAAAATAGAAACTATACTCTGTGAAAAGAGAGGGGTCTGAACAACCACCTCGAAAGATACCTTTTAAGAGTAATCATCCTCAACATCTAGGAACACCTCTCCCTTATCAATATTTATAAAAACCATGGCATAAATATCTATCCTCTCTCCCAAGTAAGAATAATAATATGTAATGGTCATACTCTCCATTAATATGGAGTAGGGAATCACATCCTCTATGTCAATATATTATTCACTTTGGGCGGCACAATTTCCCTCACACGGGTTTGACCGCATCCAATTTAATGCACCTTGATTAGGAATCTGGTCCTCTCCTCCCAAAAGATAGGAATCTTCAATCACATGCCAATAATAAGGAAAAAAATCACATCTCATAGTTAACAAGGACAACAACTACATCACAAACAAGTAAAAAACCAAGTAGAAAAAAAACTCAAAACAACTCTAGGTAATGAGTGTGCATATGTGCCTCATATTCCCAAGTAATCTTCTTGAGTCCACTATACCTTCATAATACATGAACCATGGGAATAGTTTTTCCATAAATCCCATTTTCTTCACGATCATTGATTCTCACTAGTCTCTCTACAAATGTTGATTCGTCCTCGATATCCTGCTTCCCCTATTCAAAGAGGTGTGAATCATCATGTAGGTACCATCAGAGCTGAGAAACACAGAATACATTGTACACCCTTAGTAGCGGTGGTGGCGCCAGCTGATAAGCCACTCTACAGACCATCCTCAACACCTCGAAGTGTCTGAAGAACCTGGGAGAAAGATTAATCCTCCCACAGATCCTCTGTTTCCCATGCTGAGAGGAGACCATCAAGAACATGTGGTCCCCAACCACAAACTCCAAGGGTCTCCTCATATGATTGAATTACAACTAAATCTGGTCCTAAGCTATCTTCATCCTATCTTGTATAAGCTGAACCTTCTCCATTGTGCTCTACACCCCCTCTGGGACAAGAACTTATACTTCCACAACCTCTGTCCAGCACATGAGTGAGAGACACGGTCACCTGTACAAAGCTTCAAAATTAACTTTTACAATGTTAGAGTGATAGATATTGTTTTAGGAAAACTATACCAGAATAATGTGTCACTCCCATGATCCCCTAGAGTCCAATAAAAATGCTCGTAGAATATATTCCAATGTCTCGATGGACTACACTCTCTGTCCTTCTGTATGGGGATGGAAAGTAGTGATAAGGCATATGTGGGTTCCAATTAAAATTTTCAATCCATTCCGGACCCGTGAGCTAAACTATGTATCCTGATCCAAGACTATGGATCTCAGATCTCAACACAATCACACCACCTTGTCCATGTATGGTTGTGTTAAGGCCTCCACTGAACTCCACCCCATGATTGTTAGGAAGTGAGCTGATTTCGTTAGATGGTCCCCCACTATCACGATAGAATCAAAACCTCCTTGAACTATTGGTAGTCCCGTGAAAAAATAATTTTAGATGTCATCTCATTTCCACTCAGGGACATCTAAAGGATGAAACATACCTCATTGTACACAATGATCATCCATCACCTACTGACACATGAGGCACATTGCCACAAACAATGTCACTAACCTCTTCACCCCATGACAGCAAAAAATAACCCCTCATGCCTTGTTACGTCTTGGAAAATATTGGGTGCACCACCAAGGATGATTTTTGTAACTCACCAAGAACTCTCTCGTGTACAACCACCGGGAAGAACAACATTCCTTGAAATAGAATCTGATTATGTCCATATTCTAACCATCCTTCTAGATCATTGAAATATTTAACATGATTGTACATCACTTCTGACACTATGCCCCCCACTGAGAATCTTCCACCTTCTTCAACATAGTGTATTATACTTTCATTTAAAACAGGCGACCTCTACCATCCTCCAAACTTGCATCTAGGTGTAGATATGCCAACTCTTCATTCGCCTTCCAAGAATCTGCAGTTTCTCAAACCGCATCCTTTAATGGTGTCTTGCTTAATGCGTCAGCCACCACATTCCCCTTACTTTCAGTGTATGAGATTTCGAAGTCATATTACTCAAGAAACTCCATCCCCATCTGGTTCTGCCTATTCATGTCCAACTGGGATAAGATATACATCAAGATCATCCCATACATAAATACCATGAAGAAATCCCCACTTGTGGTAATGTCTCCACAAAATTAGTGCAAACACGACCGATGCATGATCCAAATAATGGGTGAAATAGTTACCCTCATTGAGATGTAACTTCCATGACCAATAAGAGATCACCCCTACTATTGCATCAATAGACACCCAAATCCTTGACCAGAACCATCAAAAAACACCTAAAACCTCAACCCTTATTCTTGAAATCTCATCACTAGGGTAGTAACCAACTTCTCCTTTAGAAAATAGAAGGATTCATGGCTCTACTTACTACATTGAAAAGCCAAGACTTTTAGGGTCAAGGCTTTCAAGGGTGTTGCAACTCAGAAAAAGATGGTTATGAATATATGGTAGTAACTTGCTAGACCCAAGATACTAAGATCCTCTAACACATTCTTGGGTGTTTCTAAAGAAGAATCTTCCTCGACCTTTGAATTCTCCACAGCTATCCCATGCATAGACACCACGTGTCCAAGGGTGTTCTCTTCTCGGGTACAGAAATTTCAATTGGACAACATCTAATAGATCTGGTTCTTCCAGAGGACCTCTCAAACCATCCGCAGATGCTCAGTGTGATCCTCCTCAGATTTTGAGTTGATAAGGATGTATTTCGTAAAAATGACTACGAACCTATCCTGATATTCCCAAAAGATGAATTTCATGACCCCCATGAACAGTGATGGAACATTCGTAATTCCGACTGTCCTGACCACGAACTCCAAGTGCCCATATCTTCACCTGAAGGAAAAAATAGATAGGTCACCCACCACCCTCAACAGGTGATATCCTAACCATAGGAGAATCAAGGGGCACCATCCGTCTACCTTAAATTGATCAAAAAGGTCGTCGATCCATGGGAGGGGGTAACAGTTCATGACCATCACTTGGTTCAACAACATGTAGTCTATGCAGAGCTTAAGATGACCATATTTATTGTTTGCATACTAGACTAGAGCACCCAATGGTGCCATTCTTGGTCGTAAAAAATCCTTCTTAATCAAACTGTCAATCTGAAACCACAAATCCTACAACTCAGAATGTGCCATCTGATAGAGAGACATCGAAATTGTACGGGCACTAGGCTTCATGTCTGTCCCGAACACAATATCACATTGAGTGCGTAGTGTTACCACCTCCCTATGAAAAACTTCAAGGAACTCATTGATGTTCACCAAGTCTTCAACCATCTATATATCTACTGACTCCACAAACATCTCAACTAATAAATAATTAAGAGGCTACACTCATCAATAGCCTTCAGGGAAACCCCACTCACTAATGAAAGTATCTTGTTGTCTGCCCATATATGAAAACACGACCCCACTTTTGAAGTTGTTGATAATGGAACACATAGGGAACAACTAGTCAATGACTAAAATGACATCATATGTTTGAATCTGGAACAAAATAAGGTCCCCAAAGGACTGATGTGGCGCCAACATCATTATTCATCCCCAGAAAACATGCGACATGTCGTTTTCACCTCCGACTGGCATATTCTAATCCAGGAGGATGAAAGTCTCTATGAATCTAGACCCAATGGGAGGACTAAAGAAGTTGAATCCAAGGTGGGCCATGATCTTAAATCAATAAATTCATAGGAAAGAGTTCTAAACAAGCTGATCGTATCTCAAATGACCTTTGGCCTCGTTAGAACTGCTTCCTATATGGTGTGAAACTACCCATGTCTAGTTCCTCTTCTCAATGTCATTTGTTCACCCTTCTGAAAAATCCCTTGTCTAGGCCCATGAAGAGCGCCCAGTGGTTGGCCTCCTCTGGCAATGTCCTCTCTTTGAGGATCTGGAGCTCGTTGTCCCTACCGCTACTATAGAACGAGCCTGGATGGAAACCACAACTGCTGAGGTGGGTACAGAACCTTCCCACACCCATTGTAATGCACTCGGTCGAGGAAATTATTCCAAAAGAACCCATGACTGCCACCGATGATGCATCTTGGTCATCGAACCATAAAGAAGGGGTGAGGACTAGGATATCGAAAATGGAACTACTAGGGCATGCTTGCCACTAGCCGAAACATGGAAGACCATAACGTTGGAGGCATGATGCTGACAGTCATCCCATTTAATGACCCCAACTAGATCCCCTCTCATGGAACACCTCCCAACATGTGAATCCTCTTCACCACATCATCATTCATCTGAAACTATAATTATGCTGGTAGATTAAAGGATGTAACAACATATTTAATAGTATGTTAGAGTGGTTCTACTAAACAATTCCCGTAGACTCTGAATATGGAAACAGGTCTGGATAAAAATGAAAGAGATCCTTCAACATGATACCTAACTCCCTCACTTATATACTCCCCTACTAAATGGAGAGTAGCTCCTACCTTGACTCATCCTTCATTGTGGGAGAGAGGAAATCCGCCCCAAACTCCATATTAAAATCATTCAATGAAACATCTGCCTCCCACTTCTCCCCGTGATAATGTGTCTACCACTAAATCTTTTTCCCCACATTTGGATTATATCCTAAGGAACCTATTGCTCCATCGGAGTACAGATCAAGTGAATATTTCTCACCAGCTCCTCGAGCTAGCTCTCTGTCTCCATGTTCGAGATGATGACCTCGTACTTCCCGAGGGTCTGCTGTTGAATGTCACAATGCATCTTCTTCCACCGGTCATCCTCCTCCACTCGATTATCCATCTGATGATCATCAAAATCAGCCTTTAGGGCCTTGATAACCCATAATACCCCTAGTCATCGTCTGGGTTCCATATCTGCAAGGTAAACAAGGAATGCCTAAGCCTGAGTACTTTACAATATTCCTTTTAAATTTTTCTTATACGTTTTTACTTATTTTAAAATCCCAAAATAACCATGACTCAAAAGAATACAATTCATACTGATGCATATACCATTCCTAGGGTCTCTACCCAATAATCAGTTTAGCATCACATGGTAATTCAGCAGGTCCAAAGTCCATGAATCAGATCACGGGGGGCCCTAAAATCTCCTAGTCAGTCTTTCCTATTGTATTTCATGCACCAAGTTTTCCTAACATTGTTTCCCAACCACCCCATGAAATCATCAATGTGCATATCCCCAAAATCAATCCAATCTCTCATCCAATGACTTTGATACAATTATGTCTCGACCCACTGTAACCAAGATGAGAGAAGGGATAAAAAACACCCAGACCCTTCCTTCCTCAAGATGAAGGATAGATAATGACCCCCCGTGTTCCGCCTTTAATAGCCCTTGGAATGGTGACTAGAACCAAGGGTATATAATCACATATAATCTGGAAGGAATTACCCTATTTATTTAGTCGGATTGGGAGATACGATGGTAAAAAACAAAACAACTATAAAACTGAAGGTAGATGTAAAGTAAAACAATGATTTCATTCCCATATGCATATTCCAAATAAAGTGCTACAAAGTACAAGAAACTATAAATGGAAGTACCAAAAGAAAAGAAAATCAACAACATCAATGGTCTCAATGTCTGAGCTATTAGTATCTATCACTATACTTTTTTCCTCCATGAATAAGGAATGGAGGTTTATAATCATAGGGTGAGTATACAGGTATACTCAGTAAAGATAACCAAAAACTCTCGTACACAAGCGTGGATGAATTATAATTCCCCAGGAGAAAAGGAGATAACCCAAGAACCTAGAAAATAAAATATCCTTCCAAACCACACCACCACACACTCCCCAAATAACTCAGGTCTACTAAAGTAATGGTTATAACAGATCAATTTTGGGGTACCCTACACCACTTTCCCACTGGTTATTGAAGACATAATATGTGTCAGACCACCCCCTCCATTCTCACTGTAGTCCCATTGCCGCCCCAACAATAAACATTTGGGACACACAACCACATTTATGCTTGCATATTCCTGAGCCACCACAACCACACATAACCATACCCGCCAACACATAGTCCAGAACAACTATCACCACACACGAGGTCACCTAGGACTAATAAACTACCACCACGTGTGAAGACACCTCAGTCTCATCCCGAAGAGACATGGGGAAAAAATTCCCACACACACATGGGACAACCACCACAACATACCTTGTCTGAAGTATATTGGGATATATTTGACCTCATGCCATCATATCCTACCTGAAAAGTCTTGGTATACTCGTTAAAGGGATATAAAAAGGATCTACTAATTAGTCATTCATAGGAATGTTGGGAAAAACAACATCCCCCATTAAATGTGGGTGTTTGGGAAGAAGATATCAACATGTGTGGGAAAAAATAAGAAAAATTAGAACTAAATTATACATTTTGGTATACAGGAACTCATCCGAACCTAGGTGGTTCCAAAACAAGACCATACACAAACACCCTCATTACTATTCATTCATAAAAAGCACAATAGCCAAAACCTAGTCACAACTCATCCCGTAAAACAATTCCCCATTGAATTTATTCTTGTTATCATAATAAAGAGATTCCATTTATATAATTCATCACTACCGGGAAAATAATAGGAATATCCAAAATCCAAGGTATGAAAAATAGCCATGCAACAAAATAATAATTCCCACCATGATTTCATTTAATGTCACAACATCAAAAGGGATTTGTGAGATCCCTCGATGTACTGGAACAAAAAAAAATCCCCAACATACTGCCCAAAAGCCCACAAATCCCCAAACTAACAACTGATAAACTGGGATCCCATCCCCATCCATGTCACCTCTCAAGAATCAACCAGAACAATTATACACATCACACGAGAATAACAAGGAAGTTTTATTATTTAAACACATCATTCTTTTAGTTCCATCGTTCCATCTATTTAACTGGGTAGACCTTACAAGGGTTATAATTCATTTGTCATCCATTTAATCAACTACATTTACATGATTAACCAGTTCCCATGTTACATTGATTCATTCAATGAATTGTCCATAGAAACTATGGTTCAATTGTGGAAAATAAAGGGTCACCAACTGCCACCATTTTCAGCCGAAATGAGCCCATACAATTAAAAACATATATGAAAAGGTAAAAAGAGTACAATAACATCATCAAACACACCCTTTCATTCCTTAAAAACCATTTAATATATTCTTTAGTGTTTGGTTTCATACATCCTCATAGGAACATTATCATACCCACAATGAATGATATACTATAAAGAGAGTCAAAGGAAAATCCTCCATGGATGATCATAAATTGATGTTTTTCTCCACATGCCATGAACTAGGGATGCACGACATGAATGAGAAGAACTTTGAGGACCCCATGAGTGATTAAGAAAGGCTCTAACACAAGCGCACCACTATACCCAGAATGGTGGACTCCAAACACAACAAGGAAGGTAAAAGAGACTAGCCAAGAATAATAATTAATCTCATGAGATAGACAGTGAGATCCTGATGTTATATGATAAGAATTATTGAACCTAGTTAAAGGTGGATTGTGATTTCTCCACGTGGATGGGTGATTACACATGATGGTATTAATTTCCATTTAATAATTATAATAGATGTGGTGGCCATAATAGTTTTCAGATAAAGTGATTCCTTTTAATAGATGAAAACGTGTAATAGTGGTGGAAATGGAAATTACGGGAAAAGTGTGTGAAACCGACAAAAAATCGACAGATTTTGGTATATAATGGTTCTCCCATCTCTGGGGGGATTTTTGATATCATTTATTAGATTTTAATTTCTTTGAAATGGGTATTAAATCTCTTTTATGTGAATAGAAAAGTTGTTGGGGTGGAACTAGAAAATATCAGATACTAGAGGAAAAAAGAACTAGGGTGGGACACCATTTTTTGAGACACCGTAACGGTGACACCGTCACAATTCCAGCAGTTTGGTGGAACATGCTAAGTGGTTCCCCCTTTTATGTGGGTGATCATGACGGTGTGACTTATAGGGTCCCAATGTTATGGTGCACTATCATAGTGTTTCCATGAAGGTTACCACCATCATGGCGCTCCCATGACTGGTGCCACTATCACAGTTCTTCCATGACGGGTGCAACCATCATGGAGCCACCGTCATGGTGCCGCCAAGACTAGTGCCACCGTAATGCTATCACGGTGACTGGGGCCACCATTTTGGTGGAACCATGTTTTTTAGAAAACTCTTTAATGATTCAGTTTCAATTCCATTACAATAGTGAACCTGTACTCAGAGGTAATATAGTCTAAGGATCATAATCTGCAATGGTTTATTGAACTATTCATCTTTTCTTGATTTTAATAATCACATGCATATACTATCTTCTTTTGCGGGATATTTTATAGACACCATTAGTTGTGGAATACTGAGTTATACACATTCCCTGCTCGAGCTGCCATTGGGTACGTGAGCAGATTTCATGCTTGCAGGTCAGGGCAACAGTAAGGGACCTATTCTAGGGAGTTGAGTTGGATATGGAACAAAAATGGGAGAGGTTCCAAATATGGAGTGCATGAAATTTTGTGGATTCTTTTTTTTCTTCTTTCATTTGTGGTTTTTTTCACTTGTCCCTATAGTATGGCATTATGTATTTACTGTTTTATATGGTTTTACCCAAATTTGGGAATTCGTTATTTATGCATGTTATTGATTTTTCACTTTTGTTTCCACTATTTAAAATATTTTATATTACAGCTTAATCTAGTAATGAGGGTATAGTCTACCCACTTGACCTATTATAATGTCATTACTAGTTCGAAACATCTAGCTTACGGAGATATGGTCCTGATGTCATGTGGCCACCTGGGTCGGGACACAATATTAGTGGCTCTCGGGTTGGGGATGTTACAACGTACTATTAGATGAGTTATTTTCTCTTTTATAATATTTAGAGATGTTATAGGAGAGGATAGGAATGTGTTGGGCCTTGGTAATAATCATGTTCTTGTTATTATCTATCCCATGTATGAGGGAAAGCCCATGTCCCCTTGGGAGGAAATTATTATTTTTCTTGTTCTGTGGTGTTATATTTGATGAAATTTTAACATTGGATGATGCACTTATTGTGTGTTGGGATATTTTTGTAATATTTATATCATGGTCAGAATGGTACGAGGTTGTGAATTCAGGCATCATTTTAGGAACCAATGTAGGTAAGTGACATACATCATGATAAGCACACACACAGGATGGGTGTGTGGGATATAATGGTTATGATTCATATGTATTCATAAATGATATGAAATTGTTCCTAATGGGATTGAATGAAAAGGTAACAAAGAAATTAAAAAGGGTAACCTGAAATTATAAAATTTTATTTACTAATGAATGAAATGAGGATTAATAAATTGTACGAGTAAGTTGGAATAGGGAAACAATTATGAATTGGGAAAAATACATGTCTTGTGACCATGTATATTATATACCATGTTATCCCTACCCTTAAGGAAGATGGCCAAGGTTAGTTATCCCGTTGCTAGTGGGATATTTTGTGTAGTGTATGTAAATGGTTTTTTTTATATGATAATCCTACATATATATATTCTCTCTCATAAAATATTTATGGTTGCGTTCTAAACATCATGTTTGGCAATGTAATGTAATTACACCATGAAGACCTGTGGTGGTCAGGAAGCATGAGGATGTGGCAGAGAATGCTTCTATAGTAGTTGAGTAGGAGAAAGTGGTGATCAAGGAAAATAGGGAAGATCCATTCCCAGAGAACATCAATCCTCATATGCAGATGATGGAATGAGACCCAGGTCTGGTTGCAATCAGTAGGTTTGAGTTTATGAGAGAGTTTCAATAGCAACACCCTCTGAGCATTATTACAGATGGTGGTCCAGAAACAGAAGAGTTATGGATAGAGTCAATCAATAATTTTCTTCAAAATCTAGCTACTCATCTAGAGAATAAAGTCAGGTTAGCATAATATATTCTGAGGGGTCTAGAAAGATGTTGGTGGGATACCATGGTTCATACATAGCGTCCTGAAGGAATTATGTTGAATGAATTTTATTATATGTTCCCTGAGAACTTATACCCCTAAACATTGAGGCATGAAAAGGTTATAGATTATATGAGGATGACTCATGGGACAATGTCGATGATGGACTAATATTGTAGTTTCACTGATTTGAGGTGCTTCATTCCGAAATTGATAGGAGATGAGGAAGCTACGTCGAAATGATTCCAATACTGGTTGAGACGCTAGATTAGATCTCAGGTGAATATATTTCATCTGAAAAGGATATATGATGTGGTGGATCATGCCCTTATCTCATAGGGGACCCAAAATGTAGCTTCATGTAGTCAAATTGTGGCACCATCTAGATGAGAATGTGGTACATCTTCTGATAGTAATAAAAGTTGTTTTGGAATCATTTAGTGAGGTGGAAACTCATCGAGTAGTCAGTAGAAGGGGTGATCTTCTCAGGGTGGTGACTAGGTCTTATATTATCTTCGTTCCAGGTTAGGGCACAAACGTGAGCCATGTTCATGCCCACTGATTGAGTACTGGGCATGAGGATGGTTAGGCAATGTGCATAGGTTCTATAGGATCCCGCAATAGTCATGGAATGATGTATGTTATAGACAGATTCCATGTGTAGATATGGGGTTGGTTACCCCATATTAGGTAGTCATTCGGATCTCCACATGTCGTACAAGTAGGGGGAGGACATGGAACATTGGGGCAAGATCATCCTTACCAACAGAATATTGTATTGTGGGGTACTAAAGCTCGAGCCCCGTGTAAGTACGAAGGTCGTCTCTAGGATCTTCCGGTTATACATGAAGGTGGTGAGGCAGGACCATCTACTATTCGAGGTACGACTCTTATAGCATCCACACTTGCTAATTCTTTATTTGATATAGGTGATACATATTCGGTTATTTATTCTTATTTCATAGTGTTGTTGGGTTTAACCTGGGAGATTTCATTTGGGGTAATGTCACTTGATACTCTATTAGGGTATGAGTTGATGATATAAAATAGTGTAAGGGTTGTACTATAGTGGTCGGTGGGTATCATTTTCTGTGGTCTATTTTTGTCCAAGAGAGTTTAGGTTTTGACCTAATCATGTGGATGTGTTGGTGGGAATTATATCAACCAGATATTGACTATTTCTATTGTTTGGTATCATTCATAACTTTCTATGGGAGAAATTATGTCATTCTTGGTGAGTGGGATACTCGATCTAGCTGTGCAGGGCTACTACACCAATAGTTGGGAGAACTCACAACCCATTTGGAATTCCTTATTTTAGATGATGGTGATAAGGGATATCAAGTCATTCCTTTTTTGAGGAACATTTTTTGGATCTGTTTCTTAAGGAATTATTTGGATACCAACCGAGAGTGATGTTGAGTTTACAATCGAATTGGGTCTGGGAGCAGAGCTAGTTTATATTTCAACCTATTGAATGTCTCTAGAAGAGCTCCTAGAAAAAAAGATTTGTTAGATGAATTGGAGAGTAAGGGGTTTATAAACCGTAGAAAATAACCATGGACATCTCCAATGTTTATTGAAATGAAGGTTGATGGATCACTGAGGATATGTGTCGATTATAGGAAGTGGAACCAGATAATAGTTAAAAACTGATACAACTTTCTAGAATCGATGATCTGTATGATCGAGAGGGAGTTGAATCATTTTTTTTTATGATGGATTTGAGATATATAAACCTTCATCTGAGGGTGAGAAAATCTAACAAACCACAAATATAATTACAAATATGTTATGGGTGGTATGAATTACTAGTGATGCTGTTTAGTTTGACCAATGCACCATTGGTGTTCATGGACATGATGAACATGATATTACACCCATATCTGGATCAGTTTTAAGTTGTAATCATTAATCACTTATTGGTTTATTCAAGAACACATTATGATCATGCCAAACATGTTCACTATGTTTAGAACACACTATGAGAGCATAGAAATTACACCTAGCTATCAAAAGTTCAGTTTTGGATAGATGAGGTGAACATTATAGGAAACATCATCTCTAAGTCAGGTGTGTTAGTGGATTCGGGAAATGTGAAGGTGGTGGTGTCTTTTGAGAATCCCAAGAATGTCTATATTATTCAGTGTTTTTTTTGTGTTTGGAAGGTTATTTATGAAGGTTTATTCGAGATAAATCTCATTTGGAAGCATTTATCAAAGGCCTAAACATGAAGGAGGTTTAGATTGATTGGTTAGAGGATTTTGCGGATGCTTTTTAGGAGAAGAAGATACAATTGACTAACTTAAAAAAATTTATCATACCTGAACCAAGTAAGAGATACACCTTGACCTATGATGTGTCTAATTTTGGTCTTGTAAAGAGTAGATGCAAGATGATTGGGTTGTATAATATGGGTTGAGATATTTGAGGCAACGTGAAATGAATTGTTAAAATCCTAACATTGAGATGGTTTCTATTGATAAAGAATTAATGTGTTGGTGGAATTTCTAGTTGGGAGATCCGTTCCTGGTGTTCACCGACCATAAAATTCTCAAATACATATTCTCTTAGTGGTATTTGAATCTTCAATAGAGATAGTCGATTTAGTAACTGATGTATTTTGAATTTGAGTTAGTTTATAGACCAAGGAAAGGGAATAGTTTCAATGATGATCTTAGCTAAAATACACAGTATCATATTGTGCATGAATCTTGTTCAGAGTGGGTGATGATGGCCTTGTTTGTAGAGATTCATTTTGTGGTATAGGATGGGAATGAGAAGATGACCCTTAAATCTATTGAAGATGATTCCATGCTATTGAGGAGATTTAAGGAGAGTAAGTTGGTGGATCTAGAGTATTTGGCAATGAAGAAATGTCTTTAATATGGTGAGTCACATTTTGGTTGGAATTTCAGTGATGATATAGTTTCATATGTTCATTGTATTGTTCTGGTGCTGGTAGACATACGAGAGGAGTTGATGTATGATTTCCATGAATCAATGTGTGAACATCACCTGGAATTGACTATGATGTATCATGGTCTTCATAGGGAATTTTGGTGTATAGGAATGAAGAAAGATGTTTTGAGTTTATGTTCTTCGATGAATTACCTGTTAGCTGGTGAATGCTGAACAATAGTGACCTGGGGGGTTGTGACAACCATTACCTATTCCAGAGTGGAAGTGGAATGAAATCATGATGGAATTCATTGTCGTAAATATGAGGATGACTTAGATGAATGATGCAATTTGGGTTGTGGTAGATCGACTGACCAAAGTGGCCCATTTCTTGCTAAATTAGGAGACCTACATAGTCGACCAGTTGAATATAATTGTATGTTCGAGAAATAGTATAGTTTCATGGAGTGCTATGAATCATTTTTTTAGATTGTGATTCGTGTTTCACCTCATACTTTTGGAGGGGACTACAGAGGGCACTTAGTGCCTAGGTATTTTTGAGTATGGCTTACCACCCGCAGACTGATGGGTAGTTAGAGCCAGCATTTTAGGTATTAGAAGTCATTTTGAGAGCATGTGTTCTAGATTTCAGTGGTTCATGGGGGAAACAAAGGTCACTTGTTGAGTTCTATTACAATAATATATTATAGGCTACATTTTTTATGGAACCATTTATGGAATTTATGGATGGTTTTGTAGATAACCATTGTTTTAGTTATAGGCTTGGTTGTCTTAGTTGTTAGGATTGAGTCTTGTGCAGGATATTTTAGTGAAGGATCGTTTGATTTAGAAGCATATGGAAACTTCACAATGTAGGATAATGTCTTACGTGGATCATAATTGGAAACCTTCAGGGTGGGTTTTAGTGTGTTCCTTCAGGTGTCAACATGGTTGGTTCACCATCTACTTTATAATCATAGCATGTTTTTTCCTAGATATGTGGGTCCTTTTGATATTGTGGTGGTTATCAGGTATGTGGATTACTAATAGGCTCTTTCATAGAGGTATATAGGGATCCATGATGTTTTCTATGTTTCAATACTCAACAATATCATCCTAATCTATATCATGGGATAAATTCCAAGGATTTGATATTGTGGATGACACATCCATTGAGGAGAAATAGGTTCATATTATGAAACATAGTGATAAAGTTTTTTGGGGAATGTTTGTGCCCTTAGTTACTGTTCTAAGGAATCATGGAAATGTTCTGTAAGATACTTGGGAGAGAGAATCAGATTTGTGGGCCTAGTGTGTTAATCTATATTCTTTAGGAACTCAGTGATGCTCATGAAGTGTGGCTCGGGGATGAGCCGTTATAAGGTGGGAATGTTGTAATATTTGGGATTTCCATGATAAGATATTTTATTATTTATGATGATGTTTATGCCCCTGTTTCTGGTTAATTATGTGTTTTCCCAAGTCCATGAGAAGGCTGGAAGGTTTTGGGGGCTTCTCTAGATAAAAAGGGGAAAATGATATTTTTGGGAAATCCTCATGGTTTTCACACATTAGGTAATAACATGTGAGAGAAGGGAATGTAGGCAGTAGCCTCCACATAGTTTGTGCATGGTTTGGATAACCATACGGGTAAACTATGCACCCAATTTTAAAAAAAACATACAAAAAATCCATTATGGGATTTTAAGATCCAATCAATATTTTATTTTGTTCTTATACATTTAAATCTAGTTACACACCCAAAGCTTCAAGAGAATCCTTCAGTAAATATCCCACATATTAGGGTTGTTTGGAGTACCGTTGGTTACATGTTGATGATACGGCTAAGGCTAACACAACTATTTATTCTCATCATGGTTTATGTTTTTCATATACTCCATCTCTCCATCTGAAGACCAAAAAATTTTCCTTTCAGTTGAGATTTAGGTCGAGGATGGAAAGGGTGGTTGAATCAGAATCTAAGGCTTCATATCAGAGTGTGTTCACAAACAGATTCAAGGTTAGTGGTCTAAATGTTGTATCCATTGGTTTTCAAGTGGATTTCACCATGTAGGGTTATGTTATTAATTTTCGATTATTTTTTTGTTGGTTCCATTTTATTTACTTGGATATAGTGGGTGTATAAATAGTATGTCGAACTCTTCATGATCCTCATGGGATGCATGGAGGATTTCCAAATGAGATTAGGGCCACGCATGGGGTGTGCCGATATTTCATGGACATAGAGTTTAGAAAAGTGTAAGATCTTTTTGTGTGAACATAGATCCCATGATTAATATGTTAACATTATTTATGGATGAATAATTAGAATTTAGTAATACACTTAGGTTGGGTAATGGCCTTTGAGGTTGTCGTATTATAATTAAAAAGGGTTAAATGGGTTAGTGCGAAAATATTAATGGATTAGCATTATACATGAATATGATTAGAGAGATAGGAATGGGAAATGGGAAATGGGGATAAAGGGTTAAGTAATATAAACGATGAATTTGTTACTAGAATGAGGAAATAATAATAATTTCCCATTTATTGATATTGGTGTGATGTTGTATATGATATTTTCTAAGCTTTTTTTGATATGTTAAATTGTGGTGAAAGTTAAATACGCATGTTCACATGTTATGGTTGAGTGGAGTATTTACATGAGGATCTACACCCATGGCTTTATTTGGGACGAGGTTCTAACTCCGCACTAAAATGAATGGGTTTATTAAGGGGATGTAGTTATATTCCCATAATGGTTACATTCCACCATGACCGAGGCATGGAGGTTAGGATTATGAGGATGTTATAATGTGATGGATACTTATATAGGGCTTGATATTATTCCCATGTGCATGAGAATATTGAAAATGACTAATCTATTTAAAACATGAAACATGAAGATTAAACCATCAAGTGTTTATGTTGGGAACCAAGACTCAATGGAAATATATTTTAAAGAAAGTAGTCTAGAATTTTGTAGTGAACTATTTATCTTTAATTTCCATTATTTTTCACTTTCTTACCATATATACTTTTATGGGTAATTTTTAGACACTATTTGTGGTGACCTACTATGTTATACTCATACCATGGTCCGGCCGTTGTTGGGTACCCGAGAAAATTTCATGCATGCAGGTCAGGACATGGGCAAGGGCCCTCTGCTGGGGAGTAGAGATTAATATGGGATAAGTATAGGTGAGGTCCCAAAAAAGGATTCCATATCATTCTAAGGATTGTTTTGTTCTTCTTTCTTTTGGGGTTTTGTTTGCATGACATAGTAGCATGGCATGACCTATTTAATATTGTATATGGATAACCCAAGTTTTGGGAATTTTTTATTTAGGAATGATATAATTTGTCATCATCTATTTATTAAAACTATTTTATATCGTTTCTTACTCTGGAAATGAGGGTATAGTATCCCCACCTGACCTATTTTACCCTCACTTCTAGTCATAAAACACTGGTGTACAGGGAATCACGGTTGAGGTCTTGTGGTGACCCAACACGGGGCACCAGATTATTGGCACCCTGGTTGGGGATGTTACGTCATACACCTCACCAGAAAAAGAGGAATGAGGTACTCAGGACCCTCTTTTTTCTATATGTATCTAGATGATGTCACTAGGTTCAATTTTATCATCTTTATAGAGTCTAGAAGCTTCAAATCACATCTGATAGTGACTTCTAACTATATTATATTAAATTTATTCTCTATATGTGAACTATATTACATTTCAAGTACTGTAAGTCTTTTTTTAAAAACAATATGAATCCTATACCCAATTGGAAGATACATTTATTTCATCAAAATCCTATCAATTTACACCATACACTACCAATAATAAAAGTTCACTCGGACCATGTGTGACATGTTGGTAATTTTCACTCCCACGATTACTGTGTTAGATTTCTAGTTGACCTGAATAGATTTTTCTGTTTTCGTGTACCCCAATCTAGGTTTCTAATCTTGTCTATTTATTTAAATTTCTTGGTGATAGGTGATCACCATGTCGAGAGGACTACATCTCATCTTGGTACTGAACCTCCTATTTTATGATCTATTATGTTATTCAATGTATTGTTTTCATAAATTTTACATATTCATTAGAAAAACTACATCACATTGATAGTTAATCATATTTCACTTTTATATTATAATTTGGTTTACTATATTGATTTCCAAATTGAAAATAATATTCCACATTTCTTTAACTGAGAACAAATAAATATTTTATAAATAATTATGAAAATCAAAAAATTATAAACATTCAACATTGGTTTACTTGGATGTTTTATATTTTAATTTGGGAGACATATAAATAAATTAATTAACATATAAATATTTATAGGAACTAAATTAACTCCCCTATTTATTGTTATACTTTATCCAATAGTTGGTATCATTGAATTTATTACTTTCAAACAATTGAGAGTTTTTAATCTATTCAATTGTCATTTTATATGTGTTTTAATGATCTATAAATTTTTTTAGTTCAGAATGTATTATTCATTAAAATCATTAAAATTTGTTTTAAATGGACAATTTATAGGAAGGTTCTGATACTAACTTCCCTCCATATATTTATGGCACCAATTATGCTTAGTGGAATCATGAAAAATAAATGTATCTATAAAATATCGGTTTAGGATTCTGGTTTATTAGAGGTTATAAATATAAAATTTATTAACATAATTGAAATAGTGGGGATGATACCAATAAGGCAACCTATAATAATAATTGAAAATATATGAATTCTCTATATTGTTCATTGATAGATGATTGATTCAGTAAAATTTCTGCATGTAATACAAACATTGAAATTTGGGATACTCAAGATGGTTCACATGGAGTATCAAATAATGTTAAAGAAACGAGGAAAATATATATATATATATAATTATATATGATATCTTTAAAATGAATCCTGATGATCCTATTTCAAACATGTATCACAAGAACAATGAGATTTTGAATACAATGATCTCATAGGTAAAGACTATCACTAAAAAGGAATAAATCATGAGGATCTAGATATGTCTTCTAAAAAGTGGGAGGGCGACTTCAGTATAAATTAGAAACTCTTATGAAACTGATTCACTACTGGTAAAGGAGCTGATAGAAAATAAAATGATGTATGAGTAATATCTAATGGTCAACATAGATGAATTTTATTGACCTAAAAGAAAGTGAGTGTATTTCAAAACCACTACATCCAATCAAAATGAATAATTTCAATTTCAATCTAAATGTTCCAGAAATAAAGATACATCAAGTGACAATGTTAATGAAATTGATCAACTTTCCAGAAGACGCAAAAATTTCTATAGAATGAAAAAGTTATTTAGAAATCCTAGTTATAAAATAAATTATGACCAAAAGGGAAATTTGGAAAAAGATTAGAATATGGGTTCTAATACTAATGAGATAGTCTAATATTAGTGAAATAGAATAGTACATGTAGTTTCAAACAATCCAATATTAAGGTACAAAATGAAGAATGAGGTTAATTATAGAAAAAATATGTACAAAATGAAGGCCACATGGAATGCTTCTGAGTACATATCCAGTTACGTAGAGTCATATAATGATGAAAAAGGTGATAAATGCAACATGTGTTTTATGTAAAACACATCCGATGTAACCCTATAATCTCTTACACAGAACTCTTATTATTCTGGATATGAATGTGAATCTGATTAGAAACATTAGATATATGATGATATATTTGACGGTTGAAAAATTCTTGGGTTAAATGTATTTAAATAAAAGATAAATATAAATCAATCAAGAAACATCATGCTCTTTCTACTACTGTGATGTCTAAACATACAACTGAAAAGGAAAATAAAGAGTAGTTTATCAATGAAAATAATAAAAATTAACTATATAATGATAAATTTAAGAATAATTTAGAATGATTTACAAATGGTAAAGAGATATGAGTTCAAATTATTTGAAAACTTGTTTCTCTTAAATCTAATATTAGTATTGGTTATCAACAAGGTAAATTAAATTTTAATAAAACTAATATTGTAGATAAACCTCGAAATGGTCATTTATTACCCTAATATAGAATATAATATACATGATCCATCACTGAAGCATCTTTTAATAGTTATATATTTTCTCGATTTAATAAATATTTTTTTTATAAGACATTGAAAAATGACTATACTATACCCATTAATAAAATGTGGGTTCACATTGGATAAATTACTAATGTAATTGGACTAAATAATGTCTTGGTGCTAATGTCTTTCCTTATTTGTTATACTTTTCTAGAAAAACTATTTGATGATCACTGTTAAGTGACAATGGTATATTGAAAAAGGGTGTTGAAGACATCTGGGAGGGGACTATTTGAGAAAGAATAACCTTATCAATATTGACAGAGGTCATGCCACGTATAGTGAAAATGAAAATGGAAAAATAATTTTCCACAAAAAAATAATCAACACTAAAATAATTTTCCATTCCGATATTCTTTTTGTTTTTTGTCTAAATTACAACCTCCATAGAATATGTCAATTATGTGATGATGGAATTTATGTTGAATATGAAAATGATTCTTGTGAATATTTCATCCATAAAATGATTTTGTATTTACTTCTTTTGGAAATGAAAATATTTATGTTTTTTGTTTTGATTTCATAGTTTTTCAAAATCTGCATTTCTTATGTGATTTTCATAATGAGTCTTGGAAATGAAATATGAGACTAGGATGTTGTATCATTCACTCTCTTAGAAATATTACTAGAAAATAACTATTCAAGGATATACCTAAAGTTGATTGTATAATTGTTAAAGTACGTAATAATATTCAAAAAGGAAAAAAATAAAAAATATCTCTCAAACTAAAGAAATATGTATCAAATTAAGAATGTATTTAGTTTGATCACAGAGATTTCATTGGACCTTATAGAGTTTCAAGTTTATATGGGTATCACAATGTCTATGTTTTACTATATTAATTTTCCATGTATAAATGGACATTATTTTAACTCAAAAATGTAAATAATTCACATATTTTACAATGTATTGTTGATCTATAGAGAACATAAGTGGACATTAAATCAAAACAATATTAAGTGACCATGAGAATGAGCATGAAAATTAGTAATTTGAATACTTTTTCTCCCAAAAATTCAATATTCATATCTCCTCTACACTTAGGAAACCCTAGAAAAATTGAGATGTATAAAAGAGAGATACATTCTTATTGGAAATATCCTGGACTATAACAAATTAATATGGTTTTACAAATTATTTTTGGGTTGAAAATATGAATACAATTTGTTATATAATTAATAACATTTTAATTTTACATATCAAAAATAAAACCACCAATATATTGTGGAATAATATAAATCCAAATGGTAAATATTTTATACTCTTTTTTTAAATGCCATTATTCTCAATAAAAAATGTAATCTAGAAAATTATTCCTCCATTTGTTATGATGGAATTTTCCTCATATATTTATCCTCAAGAAAAGTCTATAGAGTATCAAATTAGAAAATAAAATGTGTCAAAAAATATGTGCATGCCTAATTTGAGGAAACAAATGAAGATTAATGTAAGACCACATTAGTAAATATTGAGGATTATTTTTCAAATATCCAAATAAATTCTAAACCGTCAGACTCTTCTCTTAAGAATGAAGAAAAATATTTCAGTTCTGTTAAATCTCAAGACTCTGAACAGATGGAAATTGAAATTATAGATGAATCCCAAATGACATTCCCATAATATTGTAGATTTGTTACAAACCTTAGGAACTATATTTTATGTTTTTTAGTTGGAGAAAATGATAAAGGGACATGTACAAGAGCCTCTCTAAGAAACTAGGATTGATATGAACCCTTTTTTAACAGCATAATCCTAAAAATGGAAATGATTAAATCAATGATGAATTATGGTTGATGGATTCACAAGATAAATTGAATCATATTCAAAGACCTAATGTATCGAATCATTTTGATAGACCCAAAGACACCTTTACCATAGGAACTAAAATGGTGTTTAGAAAAAAAATTGATGAAGTTATCACTATAATAAGAAATAAGGAAACACTATGTGCACATGGATATTATAAAGAATAAGGAACTATCTATAAATAATCCTTTTATCATTTTCCTACTTGTCAAGCCATTAGAAAACATATAGATTATATGGATCAATTTTACATCAAACATTATCAATTGGTTGTAAAATTGCATTACTAAATGTGTATATATTTGAGTATTCTACTGAAAACCCCCATAGTTTTACAAATCCTCATTTTCCAAATCATGTTTCAAATTAACAAAAGATGTGTATAGTTTCAAACAACCCAAAAGTTCTTGGAATGATAGGATCAACACAATCCATGCCTTTAAAGGTTTTACAAAAGGGATTTATGATCCAACTCATTTCAATAAAATAATTTATAACTATGATTTAGTATTTCAAATATATGTTGATGATATTATTTTTGGTTCATTGAATAATTATGAAATGAGTTTTATTGTTGAACTATAATTTTTTTTGGATTTAATATTTTTCAAAATAAGGATGTAATTATATAAAATAAATTCAAATATACTAATGATCCTTTAACATTTTTTACAGATAAAACTATAAGTAATGATACTCATATGAGTATAGCCTGTAAATTTGATCCTGATGAATATGCAGGTTTTGTGTATCATACAAATTACAGAGTTATGATTTGATGTATTCTTTTCATTACTTCTAGATGACTTGATATTATGTTTAGTGACTGTATGTGGGCTAATTTTCATAAAAAATCCTAATGAGTCACATGATCATACAGTTAAATGAATTTTCAAATTCTTCATGTATACAACTAACATAGGATTGTTTTATCATAGAGGAAAACCATTTTATTTAGAAATTTATTCTCAAGCTAACATTTTTTGTTTCATGTTATATAGAAAAAGATCCTATGTATAAATTTACTTTTTTTTAAGTCTTTAGTGTCACAGTTTAATAAAAATCCAAATTATGTTTTATTAACCTCTGTAGAAGATGATTACATTGAAGCATGTAGTTTTTTTTTGCTTATATTTTGGGGATGAGACACATAATACTATATTATCTATGAAAATTTAGACATGTCTCTATAAAATTGGAAAATACAAGTTCTATTAATATTTCTAAGAACCCATTTTCGTATTCAAGAACGATGAATATTGATGTATCACATCGCTTTTTGAGAGAAAATTTTTCAAAATGTGATATAAATATTTAATTAATTGGAATATAACTTCATATGTGTGACATTTTTCTATTCCTTTAAATTCTATGATAAGGAGTTACATTAGACATCAGTTAGTGTTGACCTACATTGAGTGACTAACTATTGAATGAATCACTGATGATGTATCATAGATGATGACTCACTGATTAGGAGTCACCAATGAAGTCTCTCTAGAGACGTCTCACTGATGATGTATCCTCAATATGACACACTAATATAGCTCACCAACATGAATCACTGACGGGTCTCCCTGATCTGTCTCAACGATCTACCATGTCATTTTCCTATCTAGAATATAAAACGTCACCATATTATTAGTTTTATGTTCTTTTAGTCTTCATTTATAATTTGTAAATTTAATCTATAAATGATAAAATTAGAGTCGATCCCACTCATTTATAACACTCACACTCCTACTCACACGCTATTGAATTTGATCTTATCCCTCCAAAACTAAGGTCGTTCTCCCTTTTAACTCGAAATCATCTAATCTCACTAGTGGATCAAGTAAAGCGTATATTCGTGAAATTTTTGGATGAGTCCCATCCATATAAGAATCAAATGGTCAATCCAGTCAACCTAATCTAGAACCTATCCATCTAGAACTGGTTATCCAAATTGTCTCTCTAAAGAAATAAGTGGATTTCAAATGGTTTTTTTCTATGTAGTTATCTTCTATTGAATGATTTGAAATAATAATAAATATTAGAATGGTTCTCCAAATAAATACTTTTTTACTTAAGGATAGTGTATGAGTTCTATCTCTATATGGAATTTTTTCTCCATGGGTCTGATCTATTTTTTATTATGTCTGTAGTAAATCGAAGAATAATTTATTTCATCCAAAGAGTGGGATGAATGCATTAAGGTACCCCAAGAGGGTTTGTTTGAGAATAATTATCGAAATTCACCTCAATCTGGTAATTTTTTTACAAGGAATGTTTTCCTCATCAAAATGGTAATAGTTATCATAGAAGGCCAAAATAAATAGAGCATCATGTTGAATATAGGCTATTTTTCAGGTTTATTCATCAACACTTAGCTCTATGAAAAGGGGACATTGCCTCCCCAAAATAACTATGATGTTTTTGTTCAATTTTTAAGGGGCAAAAGATTAACTTATGTAGGTTTGTAATGGTGAATATGAATGAGATGATAAAACCATAAGACAAGAAAAAGTCATTGTTGTATTCAAAGCTTATTTTTTCAATTCTATAATTAAAATGTTTGGTAATTTAGGGAGAATAACTAATTTCTAAATATTATGTTTTTTGCATCACAAAATACATTTCTCAGAGGTTGAAGGTATGTTGGAATCCTTGTATGAAACATTGGGATTAGGATATTGATATGTATTACAAATATTTTGATCCTATTGAGCACCCTACTAGGACAAGATAAATGGTTATCCTTGGTCTAGGACTGATGAGGTTAATGAGTATTCCAATGCGGACAATGGATATGAGGATAATCCATGAAATGAATCAACTATTGATGATTGAAGTGACACAGATATAGCTGGAATCCCAGAATGTATGACATAAGAACATACTAGCCCTCATAGGCCTCTTCCTTCAAAGGAACCCATAATACCTAAATATGATGATAAGGGGTGTAAAATTAGAAAATGATGTATATATCATTAATATTATAAGTGAACAAGATGAGGATTAAAATTGTTATAATGGTGAATTTGAAAATGAGGATGAAGGAGAGGATTTTGGAATTGGATATAGGGAAGAAAATGAAAATATTTGTGAAGAATATGATAATGAAATTTGAAATGATGGAGTCAATTAGGTAGAAGTAGGAAATGATGAATTTGATATAGTATGAGTCCATCATGTTGATTCTCAAGGTCTGGTGTAGAACCTATATATCTTATTGTAGAGCATGTTAATTCTGAAAATCATGATGATACAACTTCGGTGGAACATGAATTAATATATAAATTTCAAGAAGTTATTGAGGCAGTTGGGAATGTTAAAATTTCTCGCGATCAACATATTCAAGATGGAGATCAGGCTGACAAAGATGTTCTAGTAGCTATAGTACAAACTATTGTTTATGTCAAGAATAAAAGTCATTTTCAGTGAAGGTCAGAAGTTGAGGGGGTCGAAACACCAAAAATTGATAGAATTGATATTATTACTCACTATGATGATATATTAGTGCCAGAATGGGGAATATATCCATGATATGTTACATTGTGTTTCATGTACCCTTAGACATAGGAAGAGAAAGCTGATCCAAAAGGATCAATGGTAGATGTAACAAATCCTACTAAAAATTATATAGTAGTAGCTCCTGGTTCTCCTTATTTGGCTATACCAGTACCTAGAAATAATGTGACTATGGATGAAATAAATAATATCAAAGAATATTTGTTCTCAATAGTTAGATCTTTCCTTCAAAATCAATCAGCTCCTATGAAGAGTTTTAATGAATTTGACGCAGATAGGTTAACAGAAAATGGTTTTTCATCAATTTGAGTCTCATATGATTATATTATTTTTTTCAATTACATCAAAAAATTAAATGATTCATAATGAACTAGTTTCTAATGTTTCATCCATTAGTTTTCTCACCATTAATTATATAGAATATTTTTACAAGGTTTTGAAATATTAGGGTGAATCCTCTTTGTGTATATTTAGAATTCTTCTCCATCATCTCCATCATTTTATTTGAATCAGATGAGAACATTATTTCTTGATTCCATTCAAGGTTCTTCTACCATGGATTCTCTTGCTATTTAGACTACAACTTTGAAGAATATAAGAAATGTAATAAGGGAAGAACATCAGCATATCATTGGTGGCATATAACATGAAATCCTAGGATAAAATATGTAAAATATTTATCGAGTGAATGATATATTAATATTTCACTCTCTGGTTTCCACTAATTCTATGGAAGGGATAACCCTGAATGTATACATCCTCAATAAGAGGGTTTATACCATGCATCAACCGTATACTCATTTAAGTTATTTCATAGAGAACTGGAGACTACCTTCAATCACTTAATATGATTGGGAACAAGTCAATAATATTAAATAATTCAGACATACTCTTTGGCTGTTTATGGAGAATATATGTAAAGACCCGGAAATTTCAAGGAAATTTTTTTTTTCTTAATTTTCTTTGGAATTTTACAAGAATGTAGTTTCTGACGGCGCTTGATTCCGAGGCCTGGTGTGCCCAGAATTAACTTCCGAAGTTTAGCTCGGGTACGTTCAGTGAACAAACGAGCGGGTTTTTCTAACTTTTAAACCGATGCACAGAATCGAATTATGAGGGCACCGATGGAATCACAGTGCCTGTATTTGCTTAGAAACGCCTCTTCCGGAGTTGTGTTTTCTCGGGTGTGGTTTTTAATTTTTGGGCTTAAGGTTAAGAAATAAAATAATTGGTACGAGAAACTATATTTTATTTCAATTTAAGCCACATAAAAGCCACTTTAAGATGCTTAAGCTGAGTTGAAGCGGATAGGGTAGAACCCGAAATATCCTACCCTCCTGGTAGGATATTTGTGAGGTGGGGCCCGCATGAGCCCCACCGTTTCTTTTCCGCTATGTAACGCACCCGCGAAAACCCATCATTATGAAAGTCAACTGACGCGTTTTCTTAAATTCTTAACGCACCAATTAATTGGGCGGTTATATTCATAGATTTAATTCTACAAATTAATGGGTCGTTACTTAACTTATCTTTTTTTCGTTTGTTGGCATGATAATAAAATAAGGCCAACGCTATTGTTCTTAAGTGTTGTTCGTTGAGAGGATTTGACAGAAACCTCAAGTTCTTCCTCCTTCGCGAAGAACACAAAAACACGAAGAACGCGAAGAACGCCGAACCCACGGATATCGATGACGCGAAGCTTTGTACCGTGACGCCGATGAATCTCCCTTCGCGACGCTTCTTCCGCGATGATCCAACCCCGTGACAACCTTCGATCGACAACGACAGGGTAGGGGGTTGCAATGCTTTTTAAATTCTTTGTGGATTATAACAAAAACATGGATTTAATTATTATTAATTAAATCTGTATGTTCTCGATCCTCGGAGTTCGTCGACGCGACGCCGAGTACCGCACGACAGTGATGCCCTTCTGCGACGCGGCGACCCTTTCTTCTGCGACGGTCGATCTCGCGTCCGACGACAAAGTTAAGGTAGGGGTTTTTGTTTGTGAAATGAATTTATTTACGTGGTTGTTTCCTCCTAAAAACAAAGAACCAGAATCAAGAAAAATTTTAATTTATTAAAATTGTATATTGTTTTGTTTTCCATGTGTGGATTATTTTATTCCCGATTGTTATCACCTAACGCGGAGGGTGCGGACCAAGCAAACATGGCCCGACAACCCTCCGCAGTTCTTCGTTGATGTGCGGATTGGCGGGCGACGACAAAACATGTCGCAGAGGTGATTCGTTGTTCCTGCAGTGAAGTACGGGACCCGGGAGGAGCTACGGCGCAGACGGAAATGAAATCGAACCCCCGGAGCAACTCCGGTAGCCCACGGAACCCACCGGCGCCGCGGGTCGTCGGGGCGGCGGCGCTGGCGGCCGTAGGCAGCGGCGCCTCGGCGCGCCGCCGGACAGAGCCGCCGCGGCGGTGGCGGAACTAGCGGACTCACAGCCGCGCGGGTCCGGCACACACGAGACACGGCTTTTCCACGTCCGCTGATCCAGTGCAGCCCCACGCGGGGCCGCGGCACCTTCATTTCGCTGGGGCAGCGCCCCACGGCTCCCTCGCTCGGCCGCTCGGCCGAGCCAAGCCGGGCTGGCCCGACCGGTCGGGTCGACCCGGTTCCGGCCGACCTAGGGGGGGTCGGTCCGAGCCCAGACCCCCTTTCTTCGGACCATTTTCAGTCTTTTGCCCGTATCTTGAGCTATGGGCCTCCGAACGATGCGCCGTCAGTGGAGATGCGATCCTTGGATCGAGGTGGTCGTTTCGGTATATCGCACTCAAAGTTTCGAAACATTTTGGGTTCGGCCAGGTTGGTTCGGATACGAAACCAACCGGGCCCTCGGAGCAGAAACGCTCATATTTTGAGCTCCGGACGTCTGATTGACGTGCCGTCGTCTTTGTTGCATTCCTCTAAGTGAGACGGATATTTTGGATTACTCTGCTCGAGGTTTGGATGCCTTTGGAGTGTGTTCGGGCTGGTTCGCTCACGAAACCAACCGGGCCCCTGGAACGAAAAAGCCAATAACTCACAGATCGGGCGTCCGATTGATGCACCGTCTGTCTCGATGATTTCCTCTTGATGGGACGGAACTTTTGGCATACTTCGCCTGAGTTCGGGCTGGTTCGCTCACGAAACCAACCGGGCCCCTGGAACGAAAAAGCCAATAACTCACAGATCGGGCGTCCGATTGATGCACCGTCTGTCTCGATGATTTCCTCTTGATGGGACGGAACTTTTGGCATACTTCGCCTGAGTTTTGGTTGTTGTTGGATAGTGGCCGAGTTGGATAGTGGCCGAGTTGGATAGTGGCCGAGTTGGATTGTACCCGAAATCCAACTGTGCCCTTGGAACGGAAAAGATGATATCTTTCAGACCGGACATCCGTTTGACGAACCGTCAGCGGCGTCGGTGATCACGTTGAGAAACGGTCCCTTTGAGTATACCCTATGAGAGTTCAGGGTACAGTTGAGATATGGCCGGGTTGGTTCACATGCGAAACCAACCGGGCCTCTGGGACGAAAAGGCTAATAACTCACAGACCGTGCATCCGATTGACACGCTGTTTGTTGCGTTGAGACCCCTAAGACGAGGCGGTCCTTTGAGATACTTTTTCGTGGGACATTGTGATACTTGTAGTATCGACCTATAGCTCATGGAGCTGACCCTCCTTGAGACGAGCATGCGGAGTACGGAGACCGTGTAGCCGACTGAGAACTGATGACTGCTTAACCGACTCGACTTGGAGTGAGTCGACTAGCCCAGTGGACAGATCACTACTTTGTGAGGTGCAGACCCATGGAGGACGGAGCACTACCAGTGTGACAGTGCAGACCCACGGTATTCGTCTGGAGAGTACCTCTGCAGGCTACTAGGGGGTGTGCACTACTCTTATTGGGTGGCATACCCCGGCATGAAGCACTACTGTGTTTGGGTGGCTGGCCCGCGGTACTCGACAGGAGGAGTACCTCAGCAGTCTTAGGTTAGTGAGCAGTACCTCGGAGTCATGACAGGACCACTGTACACTCCAGAGACGGGGCTCTTCAGCAGTTACAGTTTCGATAATGAAAATCCTGGTTTGAGTTGAGTCTATGACCTTTGTGTTTCCTCATGATTGAGATGGGTTACTTGATAACTTAGGTATATGTATGGGCATATACCTGGGTAGTGGTTATCCGTTGATTTCTTAACCCTTGTGTTTTCTCATGATTGAGATGGGTTACTTGATAACTTAGGTATATGTATGGGCATATACCTAAGTAGAGGTTATCTGTTGAGATATTATTTGTGGTTATCCTTATTGGTTTTACTAAGACCTTGAGGGTCTCGGGGTCCTTACTGAGTATCGTTATACTCACCCCTGCATGGGCTATGCCCACACCTCGTTGTGTTGGTTGAAGACGACGGGCAGTGCTGACGGAGGCCGAGTGTTCGAGGACTGGACGGTACCCGGAGGTGGACTACACGACGAGTCAGTACCTGGAGGTGGACTACATGATGAGTCAGTACCCGTAGGTGGACTACATGACGAGACGACACATGGAGGAGGTTGACGGGCGAGAGCGTTGAGGAGGCTATCTGTACATAACCTTCAGGTAGGATCTGTGGTGGACGACCAGGAGCTGCGCCATCTGTACCTACCCTTCAGGTAGGATCCAAGGAGGAAGACCCAGGAGCTGCTTCCATTCTTCTAGCTGTTGTCTTTTTCTGTTGTACTTTGTTCAGTTGTAGTTGTACTTTCATTTGGGTTTGTATTCTGGCACATTTACCTTTCAGCACTTCCGCTTGTACTCTGTAGTGTTTTGTTTACTTTTATAAAGGTAATGCCTTCCCAGTTATCGGGATTTACGCCTTTGGTGCTAGTCACCATCCCCTGGCCTATGGAAGGCGGGCTTGGGATAGTCACGGCATGGTCCCCAAGGACGGGTCGTGACAAATTGGTATCAGAGGGATGTTCTACCGCAGAACTTATAACTCTGATATTTTCTTTATATGAAGCAATGGTGTTAAGGGTACCGAGTGTGGTCTTCAGTTCAGGGAGTCTAGTGTTGGTGCGGGCGGCCGACGTAACCATACACCATGACCCTAACAACTGAATTCCGACTTTGTGCATGAAAACACTGATTGCATGTGTGTTTTCCAGAAGTTTTATTTAAATGTCAGCTCAAACCAGGTCATCTCACCAGGTATAATCGTTTGACCGTGTCACGATGTTTCTTTCAGGATGCCTTTTCATGGACAACCAGCTAGAGCCCATAGGGATGTGCGTGCTGATAGCCTGTCGAGCGATGAGGCTTCGGTACAGGGCCCTCTTGCAGTTGAGGCACCAGCGGAGGCACCAGCGGTACAACCATGCGTTGGGCCACTGATGCCACCATCCCCAGTAGTAGGCGATGCACGACACTTGAGTGCGCTTCACGAGTTCCAGCGCCAGAGGCCACCCAGGTTCCGGGGAGAGACGGACCCGCAGACGGCTGTGGATTGGCTAGAGGCTGTGGTCAGAGTCTTCAGGCTAGTGGGGACACCGGCAGACTTCATGGCGATCTATGCTGCCAGCCTCCTTCAGGCAGCAGCAGGCAGGTGGTGCAGCCACTTGTTCCAGTTTTGCGGTGGGATGACCTTCGTATGGGAAGACATCGAGACCTTCTTCAGGGTGGAGTTTGTGCCAGTATCTCTACACCCCGAGCGTGTACAAGAGCTTATTCCTTTGCCGTGTGTTTTTCGATCAGTATCCGAGTCATCTGTGGGCAGTAGACCGATGATATAGAGCTCCAGGAGGACTAGACCAGTAGTTGGACGATCTCGGGTTTTAGGACCGGTGGTGCGGGGCCCCCGGGGTGGGGTCAGAGCCAGGCGTGCCAAAAACAGATAGTGTTACTCTTGCGGCAGGAAGGGTCACCTGGCACGTGACTTTCCGACTCCTCGTACAGTTGATCCGCAGGCTTTGGGGGAGCCACTGAGCCAGAAGCAGCGGCGGGTGCTTGAGAAACAACCGAGCAGTAGACAAGGTAGTAGAGCTCCGGGAGCAGGTGGACAAGAGCAGAATTAGTGGATACATCTCTTGTACTTCTAGTTCCATGTTTCTGTTATATTCGTGTCTTTGTACTATGAGCTGCAATAATAAAAAAGACACTTATATTTTTTTTCTTTCCTGTCCTTTTGTTTGGTTGATATTGAGTGGTCCCGGTTATAACTGTTGACTTGACCCTCACTTTCGAGATTTATACTAGAGAACACTCAGTGACCTCACACTGATGCCGACAGTGTGACTCGACCCTTGGAGGCGAGAGTGACTGTTGGATCCCTTGGTAGTTACATCGAGGCCTTACGACGTCATCCATGGCATGAATACATCATTCATGTCAGGATTGACTGTATTAGGCAATGGACGTAGTTCATCCAGGGGATGAGACCGAGTTTCTCTTTTCGGCAAAGGAGAAATTTTAGCAGCTCTACAGATCATAGGCAAAGAAGGTGTAGATCATCCAGGAGCGGATGAAGACTGCACAGTGCAGTAAGAAACAGGAAACCGGCGCCAGTCTTGGAGACTCGGGCATGTTAAATGTTTCCATAAGAGGAATCTTAAAGGAGAGATGAGTCTGTGAAGCAGCAGACGTGGAGGCAGAGCTAGGAGAGAAGCATGAGGTGGTGTACATCTTAACATGCTACAACCACCCGCCTTAGTTATCCCCGCCAGGCTCAGGGAGCTGGAGGGCGGAGGAAGTGTGCGGCTGCATGCGGTCAAGGAGTGTGACCCAATGGCTCTAAAAATGATTCAAGGGACAGTCTGTGTCCACTACTAGTTTCTGTAGTAACAGACGTCGATATGAATCATTCCTCACTTTCACAAATCTTTTCCCAGACCTAGAGTTTCCTATAAGCCGTGGACTTGACCCCCACGTCTGGAGATACCTTGGGAGGAGACTCGATAATCACACTTACGCCGACGGTGTGGTCAGACCCTCGAGGCGAGAGTTTCGGTTGGAATCTCTTAGTGGCAGCATTGAGGCCTTACGACGTTGGTTTGAGTATGTATTGGGCAATCATAGGTCAAACACAAATTGACGGTATTAGGCAAAAATTTTGTGGTTTAACTACGACGTCGGGAAGGGTTTTCCTTGGTCGGCGAAAAGGAAACCCCAGGCAGCACAGGATAAACTCTTTCACAGGAGTGTGCGACCGATCACTCTTGAGTCGGTCAACCTTACCCTCGTGGAAGAAGACGTTTTGAGTTCCTGTTCTAACAGGAATTGGAAACCTCTGGAGTTCAAGGATGACGATCATGTCCTTATACGGGTCTCACCTCGACGTGATTTACGGAGATGTGGCCAAGGCGGAAAGTTATCTCAGAGGTTCCACGGACCTTTCTAGGTCCTCAGCTGGGTAGGCAAGGTGGTTTACCGCTTGACCCATCCACCTCAATTTCACCAGGTGCATGACATCTTCCACGTATCTCAACTGAAGAGATATGTGCTCGACTCTTCGCATATCATCGACCATGAGGAGCTGGACGATGGCGATGAGGTGTTTTTCACGGAGGTTCCAGTGGGGATCGAGGATCGAAAAGAGCGGATCCTACGAGGACGATCGATTCCTCGGGTGCGCTTTATTTTCCAGTACGGAACCTCCAGGTAAGCACATGGGAGTGGAAGGCTCAGGTGCGTGTTCAATACCGCTTTTGTGACCCTAGTTTATGTTGAAGCTTTACGGGGACGTAAAGCCCTGAGGTGGGAGTAATGTAAAAACTTGGAAATTTCATGGAAAATTTTTTTTCTTCATTTTCTTTGTAATTTTACAAGAACGCAGTTCCTGACGGCGCATGATTCCGAGGCCCGGTGTGCCCAGAATTAACTTCTGAAGTTTAGCTCGGGTACGTTCAGTGAACGAACGAGTGGGTTTATCTAACTTTTAAACCGGTGCTCGGAATCGAATTCTGAGGGCACCGATGGAATCGCAGCGCCGATAATTGCTTAGAAATGCCTCTTTCGGAGTAGCGTTTTCTCGGGTGTGGTTTTTAATTTTTGGGCTTAAGGTTAAGAAATAAAATAATTGGCACGACAAACTTTATTTTATTTCACTTTAATCCACTTAAAAGCCACTTTATGCTGCTTAATCTGAGTTGAAGTGGATAGGGTAGAACCTGAAGTATCCTACCATCCTGGTAGGATATTTGTGAGGTGGGGCCCGCACGAGCCCCACCGTTTCTTTTCTGCTAAGTAACGCACCCGCGAAAACCCGTCATTATGAAAGTCAAATGATGCATTTTCTTAAATTCTTAACGCACCAATTAATTGGGTGGTTATATTCATTGAATTAATTCTATGAATTAATGGGTCGTTACTTAACATATCTTTTTTTTGTTTGTTGGCATGATAATAAAATAAGACCAACGCTATTCTTCTTAAGTGTTGTTCGTTGAGAGGATTTGACAGAAACCACAAGTTCTTCCTCCTTCTTCGCGAAGAATGTTAAGAACACGAAGAACACCGAACCTGCGGAGATTGACGACGCGAAACCTTGTACCGCAATGCTGACGAATCTCCCTTCGCGACGCTTCTTCCGCGATGATCCAACCCCGCGACAACCTTCGATCGACAACGACAAGGTAGGGGGTTGCGCTACTTTTTAAATCTTTGTGGATTATAACAACAACATGGATTTAATTATTATTAATTAAATCTGTATGTTCTAGATCCTCGGAGTTCGTCGACGCGACGCCGAGTACTGCACGACAGCGACGCCCTTCCGCGACGCGGCGACCCTTTCTTCCGCGACGGTCGATCTCGTGTCCGATGACGAAGTTAAGGTAGGGGTTTTTGTTTGTGAAATGAATTTATTTCCGTGTTTGTTTCCTCCTAAAAACAAAGAACCTAAATCAAGAACAATTTTAATTTATTATAATTGTATATTGTTTTGTGTTCCATGTGTAGATTATTTTATTCCCGATCGTTATCACCTAACGCGGAGGGTGCGGGCCAAACAAACACGGCCCGACAACCCTCCGCAGTTCTTCGTTGATGTGCGGATTGGCGAACGACGACAAAACATGCCGCAGAGGTGATTTGTTGTTCCCGCAGTGAAGTATGGGACCCAGGAGGAGCTACGACGCAGACGGAAACGAAATCGGACCACCGGTGGACCGCGGAACCCACCGGCGGCGCGGGTCGCCGGTAAGGCGGCGCCGGGGACCGGAGGCAGCGGCGTCCCGGCGCGCCGCCAGACAGAGCCGCTGCCGCTTAAGCCGCGGCGGCGGCGGCACTAGCGGACCCGCGGACGCGCGGGTCCGGCACACACGGGACGCGGCTTTTCCGCATCCGCTGATCCGGCGCGGCCCCACGCGGGGCCGCGACACCTTCATTCCGCAGGGGCAGCGCCCCGCGGCTCCCTCGCTCGGCCGCTCGGCCGAGCTGAGCCGGGCCGGCCCGACCGGACGAGTCGCGCCCTGGCCGGGCCGCGCAGAACCGGGTCGGACCCGGACCCGGGTCGGATCGACCGGGTTCGGGCCGACCCAGGGGCAGGGTCGGGCCGGGTCGGTCCGGGCCCAGACCCCCCGTCTTCGGACCATTTTCGGTCTTTTGCCCGTATCTTGAGCTATGGGCCTCCGAACGACGCGCCGTCAGCGGCGATGCGATCCTGGGATCGAGACAGTCATTTTGGTATATCGTACTCAAAGTTTCGGAACACTTTGGGTTCGGCCGGGTTGGTTCGGATACGAAACCAACCGGGCCCTCGGAGCGGAAACGCTCATATCTTGAGCTCCGGACATCCGATTGATGTGTCGTCGACTTTTTTGCTTTCCTCTAAGTGAGACAAATCTTTTGGATTACTTCGCTCGAGGTTTTGATGTCGTTGGAGTGCGGTTGGGCTGGTTCGCTAACGAAACCAATCGGGCCCCTGGAACGAAAAAGCCAATAACTCACAGACCGGGCGTCTGATTGATGCACCGTCTGTCTCGATGATTTCCTTTTGATGGGACGGAACTTTTGGCATACTTCGCCTGAGTTTTGGCTGCTGTTGGATTGTGGCCGAGTTGGATTGCACCCAAAATCCAACCGGGCCCTTGGAACAGAAAAGCTGATATCTTTCAGACTGAACATCCGTTTGACAAACCGTCAGCGGCATTGGTGATCATGTTGAGAAATGGTCCCTTTGAGTATACCCTATGAGAGTTCAGGGTACAGTTGAGATATGGCCGGGTTGGTTCGCATGCGAAACCAACCGGGCCCCTGGGACGAAAAGGCTAATAACTCACAGACCGGGCGTCCGATTGACGCGTCGTTTGTTGCGTTGAGACCCCTATGACGAGGCGGTCCTTTGAGATACTTCTTCGTGGGACTTTGTGATACATGGAGTATCGAACTGTAGCTCGTGGAGCGGACCCTCCCAGGGACGAGCGTGCGGAGTACGGAGACCGTGTAGCCGACTGAGACCTGACGACTGCTTGACCGACTTGACTTGGAGTGAGACGACTAGCCCAGTGGACGGAGCACTACTTTGTGAGGTGCAGACCCATAACGGA
This sequence comes from Viscum album, assembly GCA_963277665.1. Taxonomy (NCBI): domain Eukaryota; kingdom Viridiplantae; phylum Streptophyta; class Magnoliopsida; order Santalales; family Viscaceae; genus Viscum; species Viscum album. Next base: position 1,507,679,188 of record OY728127.1, on the reverse strand, counting down.
CGGAGCACTACCTGTGTAACAGTGCAGACCCGCGGTACTCATCCGGAGAGTACCTCTGCTGGCTACTAGGGGGGTATGCACTACTATGTTTGGGTCGCATACCCCGGCAGGAAGCACTACTGTGTTTGGGTGGCTGGCCCGCGGTACTCGACGGGAGGAGTACCTCAGCAGTCTTAGGTTAGTGAGCAGTACCTCAGAGTCGTGACAGGACCACTGTACACTCCAGAGACGGGGCTCTTCAGCAGTTACGGTTTCGATAATGAAAATCCTGGTTTGAGCTGAGTCTATGACCTTTGTGTTTCCTCATGATTGAGATGGGTTACTTCATAACATAGGTTTATGTATGGGCATATACCTGGGTAGTGGTTATCCGTTGATTTCATAACCCGTGTGTTTCCTCATGATTGAGATGGGTTACTTGATAACTTTGGTATATGTATGGGCATATACCTAAGTAGAGGTTATCTATTGAGATCTTCTTTTTGGTTATCCTTGTTGGTTTTAGTGAGACCTTGAGGGTCTTAGTGTCCCTACTAAGTATCGTTATAGTCACCCCTGCATGGGCTATGCCCGCACCTCGTTGTGTTGGTTGCAGACGACGGGCAGTGCTGACGGAGGCCGAGTGTTCGAGGACTGGACGGTACCCGGAGGTGGACTACACGACGAGTCCGTACCCGGAGGTGGACTACACGACGAGTCAGTACCCGGAGGTGGACTACACGATGAGACGACACACGGAGGAGGTTAACGGGTGAGAGCATTGAGGAGGCTATCTGTACCTGCCCTTCAGGTAGGATCCGTGGTGGACGACCATGAGTTGTGCCATCTATACCTACCCTTTAGGTAGGATCTAAGGAGGATGACCCAGGAGCTGCTTCCTTTCTTCCAAATGTTGTCTTTTTCTGTTGTACTTTGTTCAGTTGTAGTTGTACTTTCATTTGGGTTTGTATTCTGGCCCATTTACCTTTCAGCACTTCCACTTGTACTCTGTAGTGTTTTGTTTACTGTTATAAAGGCAATGCCTTCCCAGTTATCGGGATTTACGCCTTTGGTGCTAGTCGCCAGCCCCTGGCCTATGGAAGGCGTGCTTGGGGTAGTCACGGTACGGGCCCCGAGGATGGGTCGTGACAATATAGTAGAGATTGTACATTGTGTACAGATCAAAATGGAATTTAGCAATTAATTGAAGACCTAACTATATCATCCTTGTACTATAACTATTATTCTATAATATTCTTATCTCATACTTGTCATGTACTCTTATACTTCTTCTTCTCCCAGGAGAAACATTTTTCCATGCCTCATGATTAGTCTATTTGCAAAATCGGACCTATCATTATTCATAGATGTAAATTCCCTCATGCCACTTCTAGCGTAAGATATTCTCCTTCTATGTTTACTTGTGTTCTTATTCTTTCCATTAGTACACCCACTATACCTCTAATGACTCACTTTTTTCATATATTGATTCTATCACTACTCTTCCTGACAAGGGAAAAGGATAGAATGATTCTACATTGGATATTTGATGATTGGATGTCTCCTTGGTACAGATCTATTGTAATATTTTTTTTATCACATGAAATATTTGTTTAATGACATTTATTATTTATTATCATCACATTTTCTGTTCATTCTATTAATTGTGAGTTTCATTTATTTATAATCCCAAAAGCTAAAGATTGTGCATGGAATATATATCCATGGGGCTTGAGATTAAATAAAAGCACTATCATGTGGTTAACAAAAAAATTACTATGTAATCTGTATAATATTTTTTATATTAAAATTTCATCCCTTATGTCAAATAAGAATACATAATATGTAATATGTATAATTCAACAGTTGTGGTATATAATTCCATGATTTATGATCATCAAGAAGGAAGATATTGAGGTCCACCTCCAGTTTTAAAGCTCACAAAAGTCTTATAAATGGATTATTATGTCACATCATATTTAGTGATATTTTTATATAACATTATTTTATTCAGTTAGTTTTTACATCATAATACAAGTTACCATGATTTGGATAATTAAAAGTCACTAATTAGTACACATCACCAATAAGGATAAGTCACCAATGATTGACCAAAAGCAATACAAGAATCCATTGCCTTGAGTTACCAACAACTTCACATAGTATTCTATAATGATGATTCACTAATGATGTCTAACATAACAATGACATGAGTCAACAAAATCTTAACATACCGACAGAGCAAATGGAAGATACTCTGAATTTCCTCTGACTATAAGCGACCAATATCTGAGTTACTAACACATCACCTACCAACTAAATGATCTACCGATAACAATCCTACCAATGCATCCCCTACTGACTGGCTGACCTTCAGATCCTGAGTTACCAACACAATTATGAGATTGTGAAATAATCACCTACTGATATGTGGTACTATACAAGACATTGAATAATTTTTTCTCTTCCATTAAATAAAAAATAATTTCTAATTGTAATATTTATCCAACTTATTACCCATTATTATATTAATATTATTTTCTGTCATTTGAGGAATTTTATAATTGATTTCAGTGACCTGTACGAGGTACCAAATAACATACTCCTTATTGGATTGGTTTTATAAAGATCATTCATGATCAAAACGAAAGAAAAAGAGAAACTAAATAAAGTATACATAGATACTCATTAATTTGAAAACACGCAAGAACTTCTCTTTGTGAACATTGTGTGATATTGATGATAGCTAGGAAGGAAGAACATTTTTGAGGCAAGGAGAAGAGATCATCCACCAAATCATACACCTCATTAGATATAGAGGACATAAGCAATCATGACTCTCTATTTGACTATCTATCTCTAGAAGATGACTCCATCTTGACTTATTCTATCATTATGGAGTGCAGAAGTTATTAGGAACATTACAATGATCCTTCTAACTCTATTCTATTAAATCGTTGTTCTATTTGGGAATCGTTTTACATTTCCTCTATTATGTGTGTATTTATTTTATAATCACACAATGAATACTAAATAAAACTATTAGATAAATTTATATCTTTATAATACATTAATTTAGCACCTTAGACTCCCACAAATAAATGTTGATGAGGTCCCTAAGTGTCATTTTGTAATTTTCACTCCCAGAAAAACTGTAGTAGAAGACTAGTTGACCCAGATTACTATGTATTCTGATTTGAACCCCAATATACGGTGCAAATCATGTTTATTTATATAAATTTATTATTGGTAGGAGACCACCAAGAGGATAGGATGAATTCTCAACAAGAGACTGAACCTACTATTTTTCAATCCACTATTAAATTCAATAAATTTTCACCAGTTATATTTTTTTATTAAAAACATTTCATCATTTAAGTAGATAGTCTTAGATAGTGACTATATATTTGAACTTGGTTTGTATGATTGATTTCAAAAGATAAAATAATTATATATAATTCTTTAACTATAAAAAAATAAATGTTTTAGATAAATTTCAAACAAATAAAACATTTATATGTTGACTACATTTGTTAACTAAGATGTTTTATATATCAATTTGGGGGAATTTTTAGAAAATCCTTTAAAAGAGATTTTTATATAGAAACTAAATTCCCCCTTACATGAGTGTCATACTTCAACCAATATTTCTTAAAAAAAATATCTTCTGGTGTAATATAAGAGTTTTTCATTCCCTATATAGTATGAAAACCCATTAAAGGAAGTAATGGGGTTATTCCTTAATACTAAGAAAACTGGAAAACATTGAACTCAACATGGTGGTGGGGGAGGAGCACCGTAATATATACCCTTAAATATTGATGTGTTGTGATTTTATCAATGTATTATCAAGGAAAATTCATATAATTGTGATTACACTATTATGGATATAATAATTGAGTAGGTGGATAATGGTAAAGAATTTTGGTTTACAAGGTAGGTGCTCTAAAATAATGGCTCCCACAATGACATCCCTACTATCTAGATTCATGGAGATGGAACATTTTATAGGCACCAAAAATTTGTAACCATGTGGGTTCCCCAGGATGTAACATCTTTTGTATATCCCTGAGAACTATGATTTTGGGTAATTCCATTGAAATTATGTTTGTAGGGAGGCCTCATCAAGTAGACTTCATATACATGCTATCTTGAATATATTTTGTTTGCTGATCTCATTATGTGCGTAAGAATTACATTAAAACATTGAATATCATATGGATCCTCAACATCTAAGTACCAACCATGTCTGTGTTGTGGGATAATTATAAGAGATTATGGTTAACTTCCATTCCAATATGTGGAGTCAAATGGGTTGTGAAAATTGGACAAAAATTCATTATGGCATGTGATTTTGTCATGATCATTCCATGAAAAATCTATATAAATGGAGTTTTAATTTTAGTGTATCGTGAAGGGAACTCTTGTGGGGAATAAAATAATTTTTATGATTATTTGAATGGAAAAGGTTCAATGAAAAGATCTCATCTATTATGAAAAAATATTGCAGTTAGTGAAAGTATTTCACTATAGGCCACCTCCTGAATGGAGTGTGTGACGGGGGGAATATAATAGTAGAAACGTAGTAAACGATAAAGGTATCATCATTGTATTTCATGGTCTATGGGGGGTTTCATTATATCTAAATGGATATCATGGTTCGTGAGGTGTTTTTATAGTTTATTAGGGGAGCTTGTGGTTTGTAAATGGATCTATTTTTCCACAAATCCATATCATTATGAAATCTATATTTCCATTTCCAGAATTAAATCCTAATATATAATAACATTTCCCATTGATCCATAAGTTGATTTCGGAAAAAATTCAATTTCAATAAAATCCAATGAAAATTAGTACACACCAAGATACGAGGTTCCCCCACTATAAATGTTATTTAGGATATAAATAGTATATAATACAATAAAACATGGGCTTTATTGTCTTTACACCATTATTATTAGTAATATATAAAATCCATGACCTAAAAATTGATGGAGGTCCTCATCACCACATAAATAGAATGGGATATTAGTTTTAGGAATCTCCATCCCATAATGTTTGAGTAGTCATGTAATAGATATAAATGCCCACTCATTCATTTCAAGCTAGAATTTACCATTCATTCCAAACATTACATGTTTGGTATGAGTGGGTATCACATCCTTGAATATTTTGAAAACAGTATGATTTTTTTAATTTTAAATATGTTTATATATTATATATCTTAGTAATAATAAAATTTTCAACAAATATAATTTGATATATGTATTTTTTATCACTAATATAAAATGACCATCAACTCTAGGAAGTGGTATTCTTGTTTGACACAAGTATTGGTGTATTAATACATGGTGGAATAAATCCTAATTGAATTATCAAGTAAATAATAATGGAAATATATTTTAATTAAAGAATGTACACCATAAAAAATAAATGAATTCATCATAAAAATCCCCATCCTAACCACATTGAGTGTGGCTGAAAACCCAATTATATTTTATTAAAAATATTGATCATTTGATTTCATATTTGGATGAGGTTTCTACAAAATTTTATTTGATATAATTTAATATCATGACATCTGAAGATGACTATACAGACTGTAAATATGAAATTTCCTAACATTAATGGTATATTTCAGATTGATATCCTATGTTTTTCTGTACTGGTGGTATTGAATATTTCGACTTCAAAAAATATTAACATGATTCACTTTGTTCTTTTTATATACAAATAAAATGACTCTAATTCCTCACTACAACCATGTACTAGTGAAAATAAAATTATATGCCACATTTGAGAATGATGTAAATTAAAAGGACATAATAGTATCTATATTTCATCATTGATACACATTTTAATGAACATAATCTCTAACTTATCAGCCTTTCTCCTATATGGTAATGGAATAGAACATATATAAATTTATAGATATTATAAAAAATTTATGTGGAGTCATAATAACAGATCATGTATGTTTTATCAATTACATGTTTCAAATTTTTTGGGAATTTTTTTTGGGAATACAAACCCTAAAGCTTCATCTGATTATGACTATTTTAATTGATTTTATTGACAATGATGTCCCCATGTAGATGAGTTACACTTTAAATAATGATTGTTTCTTATATAACAAGGAATTATAATGTTGTATCCCCAATTTCGATATAAGGATGATATGATCATTCATACCATTATCTATCTTAATAGATATTTCTCCCTAAATGGTCATAGGGTTGGGAAATGTTGGAAAAAATCCCTCAAGGTATTATTTAAGCATTTATGAGGTGATTGTGTTTGTTGACAAAGTGGACATCTGTGTTGTGATTGTTGAAAAAGCAAACCATGACATGAAAATTTGTTGAAAAGGGGGATTTCATGGTGGCATATCAAGTTCAAGGGTTGTGGTTAACGATCCATGTTTCATTAAAGTACTTCGACAAAGGAATGATCGATCTGGAGGCAGTTCAAAAAGAGAAGATACAAGGTGACACTGTTTTCTAGTGTATGCCAAATTTTTGGGCCTGAAAATCTACAAATGATGAAAAGTGGATTTTGGAAAAGGGACTTGTGCCCCGTCTACTTGACGGAGAGGAAACTTGAGTGCCTAATGTTTTTCAAGATAAGATCATCAAAATATGGAAAAGGGAAAATGGGTGCCCATGTTTTAGAGTTTGTCATGCAAGTGACTTGCGTGGAAGAGACTTGTGCACCGAAACTTGCACACCGAGGGGATACTTTCACACTGTCGCGTTGGGTATCCAAATTCCTATAAATAGTGGTCTACCCCTCCTCATTCAGGGAAGATTTCAACATTTAGAAAAATCAGAGCTCCTGTCGCGTAGGTGTGGTGGTGGCGCAAGTGGTGTGTGGTTGAGCAAGTAGAAGATGCGCACCAGGTGATAGTTTCATGCCTAAGGTGGTTTGGGTGAGAAAGTAAGTGAGTTGCGGATGTTTTGAGTTAATGAAGGGTGTGTCGTGCACGTTGTTACGGTGGACTTGCATGGCATATTTTGAAGTAGTGAGAAAGTTTTTGGTTGCACACCAATATTGGTTTGGGCATAAAAGAGTGTGAGTCGCGCAAGTTTGGAGTTCGAGAAGCTTGTGTCGCGCATGTAGTTAAGGTGGACTTGCGTGCCAGTTATAACATGCATGCCGATACTAGTGTGTTGGCTTAGAGAAGGGTGCCATGTAGTGTTGATTAACTGCATTGATTCAGGGCTGTGTGGAAGCTGGACGTTTTCCTGATACCTTCGGTGCAAAGTGAGATTCAATCTACGGGTGAAAGTTGGAGTTCAACAGAGCATCCACATGCAACAGAGGATGTATTCATTAGTGATAATGAAGATACCTACAGGTCTATAAACTGTGAGTGGATCCTTTCTAGAGCAGTGAGAAAAGGAAGAGGAAAAAGATGATCCTCTCCACAGGTAGTGATCGAGAGAGTGATAAATAGTGAGGGAGCCTTGGGAAAGCAGTGAGCTGACCCAAAACATTGTAAAGGTAGTGATCCTGGGAATAGAAGTGATCTATCCCGAACCTTGTAGATAGTATTGTGCTTATAGTGAAATTGGTACATCGGCACATTTCTGTTGTATGCTCCATGGATGTAGCCCAGTGAGGGTGAACTAAGTAAAAATTATTGTGTCATTTGCATGCTTTACTTTCTGTTTATATTGTGTAATGGGAAAGATTGATAAGAATGTTTTTCATAACAGAGAAACAATATCAGAACGGGCATTAATTTTAAATTAGTCATACCCTGATTAACCCCCCCCCCCCTCTCAGGGAATTCAGCCTTGTGGACCTCACAAATTACATATCCTTATAATTTCTATGGTTTTTTGGTTCTACTTGAGGAACCCCTAATATATCTAAATATTGAAATGTAGAAACCCCCTAAATTACCTAAGCGTTAATTGTGAGTAATTCTAGTAGATTAATCTCATTCAACCCATCCTTGATTGAACAATATGGTTTTCAATGTGAGAGTTTCTATATTAAAATAAATATTACATAAAACTTATTTCCCCTAGTATAATAACTTATATTTTTATATTTTTTTAAAAAAAGGTTCAATATAAACCCCTTTTTCCCTCCTCTATTCTCTCTAGCATCGAATTAGTTTTTTTAAATACACTTGTAAATAATGTTAAAATAGTTAAATATTCTAATTATATTATTTTTAATCAATTATATATTTTCATCATAAAAAATATGGGGATAATGCAAATTATCAACATTATTAAGAATAAATATTATCTAAAATTATCATTCACTTACCATATTGACTTATTAAATGGAAGAAAATTTGAAGGTAAATATATATATTTTATTTTAGTTAATATGTATGTATATCTTTTTATAAAAATAAGTAAATACATAATCAATTCTATGGAGGAACAAAAATTGTATGAGGTTTTAATTTTTCCTAACTAATGAAACCTATCATATTACATAATTATTATATAGTTATATCTAACTAGGATGAAATGAATAAAACATCTCACTCCTCCATGGGCATCTCATGTTTCACCCATAACATTTTTTATAACAAATTTTATGAATTTGTTAACGAGTATCTATAATACTATATACTATATAAAAAAATTTAATGTTCATAAGACACTGGGTTGGATCAAATTAAATTTTATAAAGGTCATGAACTCAATATTTTAATAGTATATTGTCAAATTTCTACAATACCTATGGCACACCTCTCTATTTCTAGAAATTATTTGATAACCAAAGAATGAATAATTCCCATATTGTATAATCATTGTTTTTAAATATAATCATATAATATATGGAGTTCCCTCATAAAAAATCACCATTTTCCCTAGGTATACCATAAATAAGGAGTGACACATATTTATTAGTAAGTGGAATACCTAGTAAAATGATACATGAACAGAAAATGATACAACATTCATCTACATGTGATTTTAGTTATTTGTGATAAAAAAATTAACCATCAATAATATATTCTACAAATATATATATATATATATATATTTATTTAAGATATTTGTAAAATGACTCCCTTAGTTAAATAGTTTTCTCCCAATTTTTAAATACTCATGTGGAATAATTTTATGACAACCTACTCTACAAAAAATGTGTCATTCACCAAAATAAGAAAAATTATACTACTCGCTATCTTTATTTTCAAAGAAACTACATCCCTTATTTGGGGACCATTCCCCCATCATCCCCATTAACAAATATATCTTTATAAGACCCATAGTGTAATGTGTAGGGAATGATTATGATACTAATCTGTATGTGGTTTCAAACTCACCTACATGAAACATTCGAAAACTTATGGAAATACCATAAAAACAAAATTATAGGTATACTGTAATGAGGGGAAAATAATGAAATTAACATTACTTTTATACAATAGAAAAATATAAATAGAAACTCCTTGTATCTAGAGATTCAAAACAATACTTATAATATAATGGAATTTTTTGTGACATTTTCATGGATTTTGGTATGTAAATATTATATCCAATAATAAATAGAGGAATATATATAATAATTTTGGAGTATGAAATTCCCAAGTGATGGAGAATTGGTAAAATAGACTCTAGGATCACTTCAATCATTTATTATGTTTAAAAGTTGAAGGTGAATAAAAATTTAAGGAATTATAATATAATTTGTAGTTAAACATCTATGTAAATTTTGTACAATATTAATAAATATTGAAACAACCAAAAACCACATATATTATACAAGAAAATCACCAATTACATGTAATAAATTATTTTTGGAATGAAAATATTATATGTATTTATATATGAAATTAATCTAAGGAATACATAATTGTTTTTAAAAATTTACACTTTTAAAAAAATTTCAATGTACCAAATTATTAAAATTTTATTTATATATGTATCAATATTTAAATTTATAAAATTAATATGTAAATATAGACCAATGTGTTAAATTTTACATGAAATATTTCTAATTTATTTAAAATACCACTAAAGCTAATTAAAAAACCAAACTAGGATTTATTCAATGGGAAGGAAAATTAATGTGATCCAGTTGCAAATAAAAACATATGTTTAGATTATAATTACATGTAATTACATCATTTCTAGAGTAACAATTATATATTTTCGTGGGAAGGTTGTATTCACCAAAATAATTATTTGCATAATCCATTCTATAGTTTACATGTATGTTATACACCACACAAATTATCAATTGTATAATCTAGAATATAAAATATTTAGTTCCTGCATATCTTATTTGTGATAAAATGTATTTTAGAAATAAAAAATATGGTATTAAAAATTATTCTCTTATGTAGATCATAGTTAGAATATATTCTCGAAGAATATTGATGAAAATGGATATAATAAATGGCATTAATCTTGCTGGTGCGTAAATATTATATTTTTCACGAGGAACAAAATAAGTTACTAATTAGATGATTTATATATGTAATAAATTTTTTTATTCTATTACGACCAATCAGTGGAACATAGATCAATATTGAATAAAAATTTCATTTTATTACTTTTGGAAGGGAATATAGTCAACCATGGGTGTGATTTGACATTTAAATGATGTAAAATAGTTGTATCATGACATTTAAATATTAAAATAAAGGAAAAATAAATTACATCCCCAATATATATAAAAATATTAACATTAATGACATTGGGAACATTGTTTTAATACATAAGGTATCCAGTGGTGCTGAATGGAAACATTTTGAACATAGGGTACCATATGGTGAACGATGTTATACCTATGGGTATCGAGTACTATCATCAACAACGCACCCGGATCATCCAATCACCCAAAATTTATCCTCATTACACATAAGATTTAATTTAATGTAAAATGAAATTTAATTAATAAAAATAAATGTGTGTAAAAAATGATATTTTTAGGTCATTAAATAATGAAAAAATATATTAAAACAATTTTCGAACTAATTCAAGGCCATTAAATATTTTAGAAAAACCCAAAATTTTGTTAATGAAAAAAATATAAATATTCAATAATAGAGGAGTGTAATATATATATATATAACCATTACAATATGATTTATCCATACTCATGAAAATTTTTACAAGAGATCAAATGAAAAAATAATAGATAAAAAATTAAACAAGAATCACAGGTCATAGTAGAGTTGTTATAAAATGACAAACTTCCAATGTTATAGTTTTTTGGTACATATGAAATAAATATAATCAAAATTTTAATGAATATTTTTAAATTTATCTAAATCAATCATTTGGTGTTTCTTAACATCCTTCCGTAGCAGTTCTTGTGTATGCTTGAGAGTTTCATGTGTGTGTGAGTGATAACCCATACAATAACCAGTTAAATAACTCCATGACTATTCTGTAATCATTCAGATGAATAGTGTAATATTACACCTTTCCACACTTCACCAAACTATCAATGTATCAATATCAATAAATAAATATTTTACTAGAAAAAAATTTGATATGGAGTTCAATATATGAAAAAACACATTGGGAGAGAATACCATATATTCTTATAATTTATGATTTCATATTAATATGGTAATCAATTTTATATACTAGAGGGGATAGATTTATATAAATATTAATAATTATTTTTTTGTTTTATAATATAAAAAATCATTTAATTGTATTTTACATTCTCTATCCAATTACCAAAAAAACATATAATAATAAAATATTATGAAAATAGGTCAAATTTATATTATATAATTGTTAAATCATATATACATAACTATTAAATTTCTATCTATCTATATAATTATTAAGTACTATTTTTATATTATTTCAAAATCATATTCATAATTTATGTAACTATATACTTATATAAAGTGTAATAATTATATAATTTAATAAAAAATATTTTATATATTAAGAAACTAAAAATATTATCTTGAAAAATAATTAGTTACAAATCATGTTAACATCATCCCTAATTAAAAAATAGGTTTAATATCAGTGAAAAATTAGTTTTTTGATTCCATTCCACTTTTGATGTAAAAAATGATAATTTTATTCCTAATGTTCTAATTTAAAAAAAATTAACATGTAAATCCACAAACATACCGAATTAAAAGTATAAATTATTTTTGTTTTTATACAAATAAAACATTTCAACCTCAATGTTGATGAATAATTTTTTATATTAGATTTTGAAAAAACAAAAAACACAAAGAACCATTTTTATAAATGGTAGATGTCAATATGATTTGAAATTTATGAAATTAAAAAACATAAGATTTATAATAAAATGTCACTGAATATTAATCATATATATTATTTTTTTAAATATATGTGTGAAATTTGTATCTTCTATAATAAATTATTAAATAATTTTATTATTTCAGAAAAAAAAAATATTCATGATGTATAAAAAAATCAATTAAAAAAATAATACAAATGTATTGTATCCAAGGTAAATGAATAAATGAAATAAATATTCAAAATCCCTAGATTTTATTATAATTTTATATAATCATACATCCATGTACATAAATGGTACATATATTAATTATTCATTTATATCATATAAAGAAAAAATATATATAATAGTGAATAATTTTAAAATTTCAAACCAACAACCTGGAAATGTTGAAGATATTAAAAAACCATGAACATGTTGTAAACCCTATATAGTGTAATTTTCATCTCTGTTTATGTAGATAAAATGTACCTAATAGAAAAAAAAAATTCAAGATTATATTAATCAAATAACATCATTGTCAGAATAAAATGACATGCACATGCTTTCTAAGGTATTTCATTGTAACCATGGCTCGTTTAAATCATTAAATAACTATGAAAAATGTTAGACTATTATGATTATAGTATATATTATAGATATTTAATTAAAAACTGTATATTTATTATTGAACCAAAATATCACCACCTGAGATAGGAACCATATATCTAGAGATTGATTATACATATAAACTAAAATCCCCTTAATATTACAATAAAAAATCATTCTTCAAATATCCAAGCCTGGATAATCTAAAATGTGACTAGATTAGTTGTGCTACATGACCTCATTAATTCTTCTATATAAACTATATGTTTTAAATGGTGGTGATGTCCATTAAATAATGTGGTATGACTATAATCCATATACCAGATATGTATAAACAATAGTGTAAGTAAAAATGAATCAATATTCAAAATAAAACTACATAATTATGGAAATTAAAAATATTATCCATGAATAAAAAATAACATAAAATATTGTATATTAAATGATCCACTATAATTTCACACAATTCATAGATATTAAAATTGGGTCTATAAATAGGTCGATCTAATAAAATGCATTCTAAAAGAAAGAAATCAATTTTCATTGAATAAAATACTAGATCTTAATCTCTACCCAATCTTTCCTCCCACTCCAACCATCCATCCAACTAATGAAACATCTACAAGGCTCATTCCCTAAAATACATGTAGTATCATAATAAACAAACATGCACTAACTTGTTCATAATGGTTGTTAGTAAAAAATATTAGGCCAATGATCATGGCTTCCAAAATTAAATCTAATGTATACATGTTCGTGAATTCTTTTTCATGGTAGGAGAACATTTATATATAAATTAACATCCCATTATTTGGTTTTATAAAATCAACACACTATTGTCCATACCATCATCGTCAAATTCAATATTTGAGTTGAAATATGTGACATTATGAAAAAAATGTGTTAATATATCATCAACATATTCAATCAAATTAGTAAAACCAATGATATTAATTGGGAATACACCCAATATATAATAATTTAAAACGATGGGTTGGACATAAATCAAATAAATGATGAAATTAAATCATTGATCCCACTAAAAAGTAATCATATCCATATATGAACACTATATATAAATTAAAAAATCATATGTGATCAACAATACATATGTTGGAATTCCACAAAAATCCTATAACTAGATACATGAAATTGTAATTTAATCCAATAATTAATGGTAATTAACAATGGAGGGAATTAAACCTAACCACGTATTATAAAAATTACAAAGGAAGGTATTACAACAAAAACATAATATGATTAATAATACAAACATTACCCAAACATATATCTCAAGCACTACCAATGTTGGTGTTAAACCCAAACTCATTTCCCAATAATGCAAATTTTTGGGATTACATCAAAAAAATATTATGACTAGGAATTCCTATTTTACTCCCAATGGATATCTCAAAGAAAAACCAATATTAGGAATTACAACCTGTCATGAACCTATTCTCAAGTCAACCCTAAACATGTCACTCGGGAGACTCTATGAAAAGTCTCGAAATGTGTTCCCTGTCCTCCTTGGATGGTGACATGTACAGAGGGAAATAATAGTGTTTATAGGGGAATGATTTCTCTCTAATATAAAAAAAATAAAAACAATAGAGTAAATGGTCAGACTAATACACATTTGTATAAAAATTGAATAGACATCATTTATATGACAAAACATATAGTACAACTAAAGGATACGACTAACCATCCAGACCCGATGGCTAGCTAACTCCATGTGAACTCTATTGTAACTCTCCATCATAATGATCCCATGTCACTCAAGGAGACCAAATTTATGCCTAAACCTACACAAGGGATAAAAATATGATAAAATATTATGCATTAGTATTAGAACTCAGAATGGAAAAAGATATTATATTATCAATGCACTTCTATATGAAATAAATGAAATATCAATTTCTTGTTTAAAATACGATATATAAAATTATTTTTTCAAAATAAGGTTACATGCTGTGGATGTTATCATGAAATAGAATGCATATTTTATACACATGAATTCTAGGAAGATCTCAAAAGATATGAAACTGAAAAATGAAAACCATTTTCAAGTGGGCTAATTTAAAGAATGCAGAATTTAAAATAAAATATGCATGCCAATGAATTTTCCATCAAAATAAACTATATTCTGATGGTGAATATGAAATTTCAAATGTACACTAGTCACTAAAACACTGATAGGCACTAGTTCATTGGGGCTCATAGGTACCTCATATCTCAGTGAAAAGTAACCATAACTAATATTTCTTCTCATGAAAAATCCACTAGTTTGGAATAATATAAAATTACTAATGATTCCCTACATAATCATCATAGTTTATTTTTTTTTATCATTGTTGAACATTCTACAAGAAACATGGATGAAACCACTCCGGATCACTTGCATGCTATTACACATCTACCCACCTTGATACCATGACATCCTTATATGGGATAAATACTGTTCCACATGTTATTGAATACAATTTTCTCATGAAAATTTTATTTCAAAATGATGAAAACACCAAACAACAATCAACCACGTTTCACATATCCCTCACGGGTTGATAAACCACTTTGAATTTTTATAAAACAATTTTAAGAGGAATAACGAGGCAAGGAAAATAAAACACATTTAAAATGATCATTTAAGGGAAAAAAATTAATACACTGTCAAATAAAATTTTTCTTCCCCTTCCACATTTAAACACTCAACTTTATGAATCATTAAATTACCCCAATTGATACTGCGAGGAATATACAAGAAAACTGGTTTTACATGAAAAATGTCAAATGGGCCTTTAAACATTGTTCAAAAAAATGAAATTTATCACAATTAGCAATTAAAATATACCCAAAGAGTTACAAAATCACTATATGAAGCATCAAAACATTTTAAAAACCCCTAAAAATCAGTTTACGCAGTCCTAACCCATTAATTTCTATAGAGATGCCATAACATGCCATTTATTGGGAACACATGCAAAAACACCCTAAAACCCCCCACTAAATTCATTATAAAACCTAAAAATATATTTCTACCCACATAAATAACCCAAAAACATTTATTCACTTTTTCCAATATTTTTCACTATCCAAACCAATCTTTTTATGTAATCATGAGAACACAAAAGTGAACTGAGAAACATTCCTTAAAACATGGAAAGGGACATTTAATGAAACAAATTCTATTTAACACAAAAAAGGTCATAATACACAATTAGCATTGCCAATAATTATTTAAATGACTAAACTAGTTCTAAATGACACAAACCAGGTGTGAATGATAACATAACGTTTAAACAATCACTTGTTGTGCACTCATATAACCAAATAACACAATTTTAAAAAAAACAAGGCATAAACACCCATTTTACCACCAAATAAAATTATTAAATAATTATAAAATAATAATATTTTTTTTATAGGGTGAAAACCATTAAAAGGTGTATATTAAATAAAAACCACAAGTTCAATTTGAATCTTTCCTCAAAACCAAGGCCGAATTTATTTGCACACATGATAACACCTTATGAGGGTTTATAAAGCGTAAAACTATGAATAACATCCCCAAAAGAGAAAATACACCAATATACATCATGGTATAACATAACCATATGACTTTTTTGAAAATGTAAGAAGAGGGATCCAAGAAATAATTCAAGGAGGAGGAGGAAGGAGGAGAAATGAGAAGTAAATTCACCTTAATTACGAGATAACTCTCCATGTTCTCTTGTATCCATACCCCTAGAGTAGTGGGAATGGATTGGAACTCAATGTAGAGGCTCTATATTTCTGGATAAAATAAGGAAAGAATATTAGGTAGGGAAAGAGAGAAAAATGATTGATTCACAAATTAAACAAATTAACTTACCAAATCTAGATGATTTGAGATGTCGTGTGAATTTTCACTGTAATCTGTTACTAAGTTGAGCTCAAAAGAGACCACATGGAACATGGGGGATATACCTAGGGTTTTTTGGGATTCAGTGAGTCGTGGAATCACCGAAAATTATTAAAACATAAATATGATATAATATAAAAAATATTATCTATTCCACTTGAAATATTCTCACGTAATGGACTAATAACTGAATAAATAACCCAAATCCACCAAGATTATTAATTATACTGGTGCGAAAATACATATTGTGGACTGAATTGGTCAGGGTAGGCCTAGTGGGAAGTGGAATGACTGCAAATGTTTTAATAAATAAGGACTTATAAAAACATGTTTTTTTAAAATATGTAAATTAGCACACTATTGGACCAAATATTGGAGTAACCACCACTTTTCTCCAAATAAATCCCAAACAAGTTGTGGGTAACCCATTGTTGGATGATTAAACATATATGGTATTTCAAAAATCAACATTAATCTCATTCCAAACCCATTAAAATTATCATGATTTCCAAAACACATTGTCAAAACCATGACATGAAAAACTGTGTGTGAAATTTCTCCCCACCATTAATGTTTTCACCACCAAAAAGACATAACACATTCTAGCTATAAGAACAACACCGAATTATTCTTTATCAACATGGTCCAGACCCTCAAGACGAGGATATATCATCCACCATCAATGGGACATAATCCTCTTCTAAAAAAAATACAACTACTAACCACCAAATCCTTATAATCTATGGAACGATAAGGCCACCACCTCATCAAAAAGCCAAGAACAAGATTTTTGGGCCTTCACCCAATAAACCCAACGATCACCCCAACCAAATTTCACTGATGAAATCCAACAAATTGGGGGAGTCCTAAATGGGATCTCCAACATCCAATCAGAACTATTATATGAAAAATTCTTATTGGATTGTTCATAGAGGCCCATATTGGGTCTACCCCCATTTATAGTCCAACTAAGAATGAACAAAAGAGAATTCAGCATGAACTAGAATCAGGTGTCACCCATACAGGTAGACCAAAAATCTACCATAACAACCAAAAAACCCATTTTAATAGGTATAAAACATGGTCATTTAAATAACCCACTCTCGAACGTAGGGGATAAGAATTGGGCCAACACTTTCGGCACTAATCTAAACCACCATCACTTGGTGTGGGTATAGAAGGGGAACCAATAGTTGGGCCACTGAAACCACAACAAAAAATGTTTATCCACCAAAAACACTCCACCTTTGAACAAGTATAACCAAGACCACATCTGATTCACTTTTCTGGTACACACATGGAAATTTACTAGAAACCCACGACTGAGAATGCAAAACCATAGACACAACATGATGGGTAATTTCACCACGATCTTTGCGAAAAAAAATGAAAATCAATGTTATGAGAAACCACAATAATGACATAGAAACTTCCTTACCAAAACAGTGAAGGGAGAAGCATAGTCGAGCTCCCCACACAATTGGTGACTTTCTAAATGGGTGGAAATAGTCACTTTAATGCCGATGGACCATTCTATATCCCTCTGAACAAGGTGAGGAATTGACAAGTAATATGGTGAAACACACCAACATCACTAAACATAACTAATATATCCAAAAAATTAATCACAATAGGAAACTATTTTAAATCTATGCCAAATATCTCTTTATTTCAACTAATGAGTTGAGGAGTCATATAAAGATGATGATTTAAATATTGAAACAATGTTTTTTTTAGATCATTTGGATGTATTTCCAATGGAAATCCATTTGTGGCCACTTGACAACATCCAACATAACCTTATAAGCTCACTAAACATTACTCCAAAACCAAGCCTCTACCAAGATCTCATCTCTAGACACAGCAAGAGTACCTATTCCAGTTCATGAGGATGCAAACCAAACAAACCTCACTTCTAAAAGATGGAAAATAAACCAATGTAAACATAGGTTTAACAAAAACAAAACAAATTTTCATATTAATATAATTTTTAAAAACAAACTAACCAGGAGTATTTTCCCATTAACCAATGGTGTTTCATCAGGTTTCACTCTTATGCACATTCCAGGGCCACCCCAGACACCCATCAACTATACCATACCAAAAATTAAAATACATATCTATAAAAAAATCATGTTAGCACCCATGACAACTATAAAGGATAAAACAATCATCCACATTTTATAAAAAAAAAATCTACCCATTTCAATAATCATGTACCTTTCATATGCATAGTAACCCTCAAGTCAAAAACCATTTTCATATTTCCTCATCACATTCCATTTTACCATGCTTGAAAAAAAAACCCATATATCTCTATCAAAATATGCTTCATTTATTCAAAACATTTTTCTGCAACTCAACAATCCAAAATTTTTCATAAACCATTTGATTTAGAACCCATTTCATTTATCTTAAAATAAATCCCAAGAAAACATGGATGTCAAAAAACCATTTCCCATTTACAAAAATCCGTGAATGCCTATTTTTGTAATATGAAAACCATAAAGTCCAAAACCCTTCTTAAGAAGACACCAACTACTCAAAACCAATTCAGAAAAACAAGTCATCAGAATCAAAAACTAATCAACAACCCAAAACATCAAATTTTATTTTAAAAGTAGAATCTTCTTAAAATAGTTTAGGCCTTCCAAAAATATTATATCAATTAACCATATTATTAGATTTAGGAAATTATTTCCAGTTAAATCACTACACTTTCTCCCCACCAAATTGTTCCATAAAAACCTAACATTATAAAAAATATTCTGATATTAAACATTAAAAAACCCACATCAAAAATTCTCAGACATGTATTTTTAGAAAAAAATTTATAATTCATGATAGGTATAAGAGACCCACAAAATTTATATAGTGTTGGTGGGTGACATGACCATAAGGATGGTGGTCATTTTTTTAAACACAACACCAACATAGAGAACCTACATTGGACTATTCCCCTACCCTATAGGTATGAGTATTAAAACTGAGTAGGTTAGCCTGATTATCTATTCCTAATGGACTTCTAAAAAATAAATGAATCATAAATTACATGTTTCGAATAAAATATGTAAAAGAATTTTCTCCAGACAAGTTTCATTCTTTTGATGTTATTAGACAAGATCAATCATTTTTTATACAAAATCATAATATATAATTTCTAAATATATTCAACTTCAAAATGAATTATTTTTTCAAGAAGGATGCTTTTTTCAAAGTAAAATTTAAAATAAAACACACATGACACTGAATTTTACATCCAAATGAACTATATGCTAATTGTGAATACAATATTTCTAATGAGCACTAGCTGCGAGAACACACATATGAACTATTTTGTTAAGGGATTGAGGTCCCATGTATCTCGGTGAAATGTAACGGTAACAAATATTTGTTCTCATGCACAAGCCACTAGTAGGGAACAATATCGAAAACCTAATGGTACACTATATCATCCTCATAGATTAATTAGTGTTTTAATCATAAAACATGCTACATGGAAAATTGATATAACCACTCTGGATCACTAGCAATCTAGTACATGTCTACTCACCTAGATACTTGGGTTTCCCTCTTTGTGCTCAATCAAGTTCCACATGTTATCACATGGAATTTTCAGATGAAAATATCATTTGAAAATCATACACTAACCAAACATCACCCAACCTTGTTTCCCTTAACCTTTATGGGTCAATAAACCTCTTAAAATTTAAAAAAAAATTATGAAGTAAAATGAGTCATTTCACATAAAACACATTAAAAATGATCCATTAATTCAAAAAACCCAAAAATAATATATAAAAACAGAATTTAACGCTATAAAAACATTAAATAAATTAGTTTAATGAATCATAAAATTACATCAAATGATACAAAATGTCATACACATAAAAACCATTTTTAAATGAAAAATGAAAAATGGGCCTTTAGAATTATTCACAAATACAACATTTATCTATATAACCCATTAGAGTATTCAAAAATATGTGTATACACACCATTAGAAGAAATACAGAATCTACAAACACCCCTTAAAAATTCATGTTACACATTCAAAACCCATCCTTTTCTATTGAGATGACAAACATGCCATTTATCAGGAACACAAGCCAAAACACACTAAAAACCCAATCTCAATTCATTATAAAACCTAAAACTAGATTGGAACCCACATAAGAAACCCAAAACATTTATTCACATGATACCAGTATCATTCATCAGCCAAAACAATCGTTTTATTTCAACATGAGCACCCAAACACCTACTAGACACTTTCCCGAAAACCCATCATGCCAAATTTAATGAAACCAATACTATTTAACACAAAAATGTCTTAAAACAATAATTTAAAGACAAACTATTATTTATTTGGATAATAAAATTTCTAAACAATACAAATGATGTGTGAATGATAACATATTATTTAAATTAACATAAGGTGTGCAGGTTTATCACAAAATATCAATATTTTTTCACAAAACAATGCATAAACACCACATTGAAAAACAAATAAAATTATTTAAGGATTATAAAATAATAATAAATATGTTTAATGTGTGAAAATATGTTGAACTATATGTATCATTAATAAATAGGATTGGTGAAATGGTAAACCAACCATTAAACCACATCATAATGGAAATACACACCCAATAACACCTTCTAAAGGTTTATAAAGCCTAAACCATTTAATACCATCTCAAAACGAGAAAAACCCCATGAATATCATGGAATAAAATAAACCAAGGACGTTCATGTATTGGGAGGAAGAGATATCCAATAAATAATGGAATGAAGAGACTGGAGAAATGAATTCACCTTGAAAACTAATGAACTCTTCATCATCCCTTATTTACACACCCTTATAGGGGATGGAATATCTTGTAACTCAATGGAGAGTATCCTTAGGTTTGGATGAATCTGGTAAAGAATATTTTTTAGTAAAAGAGAAAAATAAATGATTCATGAAAAAAACATTACCTAACCGAATTTGGATGATTTGGGAAGCCATAATAATTTTCATTATAATATTCTAGTAAGATGAGCTCAAAATAGAAACAGTGGAATATGGTGGTGAGCCTATATTTTCTTGTCTCGAGTGTGAGGTATAATTACTAAAACATATTACAAAATAAATAAGATATAATATAAAAAAAATATTTTTCAAAAAAATGGAAATGGGCTCACGAGATGGACCAATTCCGGAATAAGTAACCAAGATCCAACATGATTATGAATTTATATGGGGTCCAAATGGATATGGTTGTTTTAATAGTTTAGGAAAGGCCGATTGGGAAGGGTAATTGGTGAAAAATGTTGAAAAATGAGTTATAATATAAAAATGATTTCTTTTAAATTTTCAAATGACCTCACTGTTGGCCCAAATCTGGAAGTACCCACCATTTTCACCAAAAAAATCCCAAAAAATACATGTGAAACATGTTATAATGATTATAAAAATATGGTTTCCAAAAATAAACAATCATCTCAATCAAAACCCAATAAAAGTCTCTCGATTTCTAATGCACCAGATCAAAACTGAAGCACAAAAACCCAGGCGTGACACGACCGACCGACATCACATCAAAAACTAAATAAGGAATTACAACCAATAAATCAATATGAATGACACGGTTAAAAGGAAACATAACTCAAATCACCAAAATATAAATCATCAATATTATACCCAACCATATAACATGAAATTTTATATTGTTGTTATTACACAAAATTGTATAACTTCAAACATTAATGATGGTATTACACTCATTCTAACACAGACAAGAAAATAAATAACATAAAAACCACAAAAAGACATATCATGATGTAACAACATATATTATATATCATTTTCATATCGAAAAATAATATGTGGTGAATAATTTCACAGAAGAATAAAATGATGGTTAAAATTACATACTACAATATTTTACACTTAACATAATGTCTTTTCATCCACTCACATCCTTATTATCATTTTAAATTTCATAATAGGATTCACCAATTCTAATATGGAACGTTTCAATACCTTATTGTACCAACGAATAACTGAATTAAACCTATCATGTACCATTATATCATAATTGAATCAAGGATATATTTTTATTATTCCTATTAAATTTTTTAAAACACATTATGTTTCTTGTCTGGCTATCAGGGACCATGTCATTAGAGAATAATGCATAGAAGACATCTCATTACTATATCAATACTTATAATTCATATTCAAAATGGGGGAAACACATTTGGTTTCATATCAAAAAAATCACTCATTGTTATAAATTATGTATGTTGAAATACACATGAACACATATTAACTAATTTGAAATCCTATAGACCATATAACACATCATTTATGAAGCTCTAATTTTGATTAACTCATAGAGATTCAACTAAAATAAAATTTATTTTAAAAATCCAAAATATAATATAAAATTAGTTATTTGAAATTTAACAACAAGAAAAAATGGTGTGTAAAACATATTTACTCTTCCGTGACTCATGTAATACATATTAAAGATGTCCACACCCAAAAACAGTTTCTTCCACCTAGATTTTTTAGAAATGAATCCAAGTCAAGATGGATGTCCATGGGAGTTGTAACTCTTAGACGTCTACCATAAAAAGTGCTGGAGATATGATTTTAATAAAAATCTATCATTTAATATAGAAAAGAAGCCCCATTATATGGGGGATATAATTTCATTAGGAAATCATATGATCTATATGAATAAATATGTTTTAAAAAACTAGTACTAGAATTATGTTGGGATATCAAATGTTCGGTGAACAACTAGACCCAATATATTCCTGATATACACACATTCATAACAACTAAAAATATCATGGAATCTAACTATTCTTCTAGATTGATTTTATCTCCTCCATGAATTTACACCACCGAGTCCATTTTCATGTCCCATGTATTTTATCCCCCATTACACAGAATTTATATTGAAAATTTTCATAGATTAACATTGTGTTTTCAAACACTTGGGATAATATATATATATATTTCTCTTATTCTCTACAAACTAACTAGGATTAAATGTAAATCATTTCATGAATCAATAAAAGATGTACTGAAACCCCATGGATCGTGTTTTCAATCTAATAACTATATGTTATGTGACTGTGCTATCGTTATAAAGAATAATAAAAAACCACATCTTAAGTGTAATCTTTGAGAAACCCAAAAAAGATAAGAAATACTAGATATTTAGAAATCTAGTTCTATAAAAAGATGAACATTGGTCTAACAATATGATTATTAAAAAATTATCCATAAATCAATGATTCAAAAATATATAGAAATATATTATATCTAATTATTCTAGATGGTGTACTCATTAAACGTATAGAACATTCCATGAATGGACTATATAATTCAAGACCAGTAAAAAAACACAGAACATTTACCACTAAAATATGGTTCCAATACATATATCAATTTCTATATAAATATTCAACAATAAATAAATATGTAATAAACATGAAAACAAAAAAACCAAAAACAATATAAATATATGAATGAACCATAAACATGATTCCCTTATGAACATATATAGAATCATAGAACATGTGAAATCTCATTGATTTTTTAGTCCTCAATATTATTAGTTAGAAAATGATGTGGAGTTTTTATTATTGGTGATTTATATATAGAGGAGTTATTTCATGGGAATTATAGTAAAAAATTATTGATTTTTTCATCAATAGGACATGGTTATTTTGGGTATTAATGGTTGAAATTTTGATAATGGTGGTGTATAAATTTTCCCAAAAAAGAAGATCTAATCTAAAAATGGATATAGTATAAGGGATTTATTAATAGTATTGAATAATTATTTTTATGGTATTCAGTACTTTAAAAATTATCTTTATATTATAAAGAAATATCTGAAATTCGATGAAATATATTATTGTTTTTATCATCATTTTGAAAAAGGGATAAATTTTTGTGGGTGTTGTATTGTGTTCATTATATTCATAAAATAAAGGATTAAAAAACCATTATATTGTATATGGTGAAAATATTATCATTTTTTCATGATTATACAATAATATAAATAATAAGTGATATTGAAGATGTATCTTGTTTTTCAAAATAATTATTTTTGGTTGTTGTTGATCTATAAAATCCAATATTTTGTTTATTTATGCTATTCGATTGCATTGATACCAAATTTTTTATTATAAATTAATTTAGAATACATATTTATTTTAATTCCATTATCCTTATTCGCCCACTGGTTAGTTGAGTATTTTTTATGTTGATTTTGGTGGCTTTTTTTCAGTATTTTACACTTTGGATAAATAAAATAATTTTTTTTATGTTAGAAGGTTCACTTCAAATTATTTTCACAAATATTATGTATGTTTTTTTCATTGTTAAATAAAAATTAGTTTATGTGGAACACAATTTATAGTGTGTATATGGTGGAATTGACATAATATTGTTGAAATTATATGATATACTAACAATCATAATTATCATAGATTCTCATGACCATATAGGTTTAGATTTAAGGAATTGGGGAAAACCTTTTACAAAAGAAACGAATGTATTGATTAAAAATTACACTTTTTCTCACTATATAATAAACTACCCATAATTTTCTTGATCCATCAAAATCTAGTCATATAGATTAAATTATTTAAAAAATTGTGCAGTAAGAGGAAAGTGTTAAAATGAAAATTTATAAAAACTAGATACCATTGCTGCACACATATTACCATGGTGCATTTCGGTGACCTCTTTATTTTTTTTAAAATTCATTCCACTTGATTCTCCACTATATATTAATTTTAGATTACCAATTGGAGTTGATTATAATTGATAAGGAACTCATTCCAATGAGGGTATATTCACCATGGTACATCCCATGTTTCTATCTTCAAGGTCTTCATAGAATGTTCTATGTAAGATTAATTTCATTGACCATTCCAATTATATTCGAAAACATATCCAATTTCATGCAATATAGAATGATACTCAGCTGCATAGGAAATCCCAATTCAGATGTAATGAAGAAAACATACAATAGATAAACAATGGTGTGTGTATAAGAATCCTTTAGAACATAAATTCTCCTGCATTTTAAATGTCTCCCCATAATCATTAACCTTATGAAATGATATAATTATAGGGATCCAATGAATAAATTTGAGAAATTTGGGTTTTTGGGTTGACCTGATACACCCAATAATATTAGGATATTTAGATCATGCAGATATTTATTCTGACCACTTTTTTATGGTATAGAAGTATCATATACATCCTAATATAGAGCCTTTATTACCATCTGTGTGGAGTCCCGATTCCAGTCAAATAACTTTTCAATATAGTCATTTCCGATAGTTGAAATAATGGAACCCATTAATGCTAACAGTTGTATATAACCCACTAATTTATTCATATAATTCCTTACAAATATTCTAATAATTATTCCAATAAGGAACCCTTATATGAAGTTTATACGTATTAAATTTCATTTTAATCAAGGTAAATAGAAACACTAGAATGAGGTGACAATATATACATAGTAAGGGTAAATATTTGGTGATGAAAAACAATTATCATTTGTCAGAACAAGATTATAATATGGTTACAATCAAAATATATAAGAAAAAAATACTAAAGAGATCGTAGTTCATATATCCTGGAATGAATATCAATGTACATTAAATCATAGATAAAAAATGAGTCTCCAAACATGATATATGATAGAATTACATAGACTTGATGTTAACCAAAACATATTTAAAAATTCATTTAATATTGAACTAATTTTAGTATAAGTAATATAACCATCATGGGCCACATAATTAGTACATATTAATTCGGTAAACCATAATAAAATCCAGAATACCTTTTTTAATGAGATATAAACTCATATCCAATGTATTAGAATGATACATTGTACCCCACCCATCATCATCCAAAATTATTAGCAAGACCTAAAATTAGTTAATTACTACATCATAATGAACTTTGAAAAATGAATTTTGTTCATTTAACTCATCATTATGAATATATTGATAGATAATTTTTTGAATACACATTTTATTATTATTTATATAAGGAAATAATTCATAATTATATAAATAATCATAATAAGAAAGAACCCATGTAAAATAACTAGGTATCTATTGTCATCTTGTATATTTGAAGATAAATAATATAAAATGATGATAATAAATAATATTTTATTTAGAAATATATTATTGTCAAAATATTATATCAAATAAATTTATGTATTTAATCAAAGAGAACACCATTAAATAAATTATATCATGAATAGGGTATTAATATGTTATAGGAATACAAAAAATACTATGGTTATAAACCCAAAATCAGTACGAATGATAATTGTAGTTATTGACAATTTCCATAAAATTGAATAACATTAGATAATCCAACCAAAAAACAATTTGAATAGAATTATTTATAAAATATAATTTATTAGTAATAAAATACTTTTAAGGGATATTTATTAAATACAAAATATATTTTAGGAATTATAGGAGAATTACATTGCAAATAAGAACTATCTATGATATTTTAATATCATTTTCAGATATACACATTATAAATTATTTTCATATATAATACCATCATTACCAATGAAAATTCAAATAGAATGAATGATATAAAATGGTAAAGGTGTCAAAATAAATTTTTCATATGTAATGTTTTAATAGGAAAATTGTGTCGTATTTTGCTGAAAATAAACCAAATGGAATACATTTAAATTTTCTTCAAAAAAATAATAAAAATTAATATATTATAAACGTACATTAATAAATCATTTTTTCATTTCTAGGGACAGATATAAAAGTATACATACAATACTTATTTATAAAAACAATTCTTCCTAACTGAGGATAAAAGACATGATTATATTGACATATAAGAAACACATTGGTTAAATTACGAGTAATGGGGAAATTATATATAAAAGAAATATATAAAACTGAAATACATTAAATGGATAATGACCATATGTCTCATTATGAATAAAATTACCACATATTTATTTTCATTCAATAAAAATATTGATTTTAATGAATTATTTTAAATGAAACCCATAGGTTTGCGTTAAATTTTGATCAAACCAACTTTTACATTTTGTATCATTTTAATCATTGAAAATATAAATAATGTATGATATATGGCTCCAAAAACACCATGAATATCGGAAAAAAATTCATTAGGATGTAATCACACCATAATTAATGAATCATCTACCATATAAAAAATAGTTCTCACGAAATAATATTTCATAAAATTAATGTTGTACAATATATCCCAATGTACATGAATAAAAAATAAGATACTATATGACATCATTAAATACCATAATAACCTACATACAAATCAGTTTTCATATAACATAATTATTATAATGAACATTTAATAAAATTTTCTTGATTTATAATAGTTATTTATTATCTATTTTAAATATCATGTTATGGAAATCATGATCAATTTTTACTAGTATTTTAATAGATGTTTTACAATTAATAATTTTTCAAAAAATATTAATTCCATGTTTATTTCATAAAAAATAAGTATTTTAGTAATTTATAATATTTATATTTCATTTCATTAGTGCTCTAGTCTTAACCACATATGATGAAATTGACAAAGAAACCTTTTTCTTGTGATTTTAAATAAATGAATCATGTTTTATAAAATATAGAATATATTCTTCAAGTATCATCAAATTATTCAAATAAAATAATTAATTATTTATTTATATGATATTATATATGAAATAATAATTTAATAAGAATCATTGAAATCATTTCAAATTATTACACAAATAGGTGGTGAAACAGAACAAAACATTTACATTCCATTATTTATTGATGATTATGACATCATTAAGTTAAAATATAATTAGATATATATATTAATTATATCATTTACTGTTTATTATTTTGATATTTTAGTGGTAAAAATATAACATGAAATATAATATTTATTTTATACAATCTTATATTATTAATATTATTTCTAATTAATTTTAATTTGTAAAACAATTATTTTTATAATGAATATTTACAATCCATAAAATTAAAGGGATTATAATATTTTTATTAACATGCATTATAAATAAAATAAATTTTTTTTTATCCTTTTCAATACACTCTCATGATCATCAATGTAAGTCATTAATGAAACTAAAAATTGAAAATAATCATTCCTTGGATATAGTAGTCCATCTATTTCCATTGAAGATGATTTAATTTTCCATTAAAATTGGAAACTGAGAAAATTGGTAACAATTTTAAAATATAATATACCCGGATTTCTTAGTCATAATTTTATAATATTCGATACGTTATATTTTTAATAATTATATATTAAATTCTCTTTTATTTACATAATTATATAGTGCTGTTGGAAAGTGGAAATGGTTGCATTGTAAAGGTTGATGTGTGAAAAATGTACGATTAAAAATTTAATTTTTTAGTAACATAAAATACGAGTGGTTAATTAAAGAATAATAAATTTAATTTAATAATAGTATGATAAAAATAAGTATGTAAACATTTTAGTTCTGTAAGAATAAATTTTACTAATAAAAGGTCATGTAAATTATTAAATAAAGGTATGTTTAGAACATATACCACACAATTTGATTATCTACTTTAAAAAGTGGAGTTATCATTTATGGGTGGTGTTTTAAGATAAATAGGACCTCCTTATAGTGTATAGGTCTATAAAGTGGATATTTTGATATATTTTGGGACTACGTTAATGTTTATTGGTAGAGAGGAAGTTAGTGGAGGAGTATCAGATTTATACGTGAAAAATAGTGGAAATTTGGTAAATACCCAGTTAATTTATGCAATGAGAAGTCAATATCAATGAAAACGATTCCAAAATACATAATTTGTATAGATTACAATTGAAATGGTTGATCAATGAATCATCCAAAAATTCAAACTTATTTTTTAATCAATTTTAGTTCTTTTAGATGTTTTTTTACTAATAGAAATTTATCTTTTACTAGGGAAACTACTTGTCAATAATAGGCAATCACCATTTATGAAAAAAATTAGCCTTATTAAATAATTAGGACCTAATGATTACAAAATTGAATATCATTTTATTTCATTAAATTTATTTTAGGGATTAAATTTAATTTAAAAAATATTCTATATTCTGAAAATATTTTTTATTTGAAATTATATATTACATTATAAAATTTAAAATATTGGAATATAAATAAAAATAACAATTGAAAAAAAATCACATATAAAATGACTATTTTTTGTTATAAAAATCATTTATATATATAAAATTTATAATTATTTACTGGTAATGCCAAAAAACCCACAATATTTTTAAATATGATATTTTTTATAATTATCTTAAATAATTAGTCATTTAGATAAATCTAATACCTAATAAGTATTACAATAATGAAATTATAAATTAAATAAATAATTTAATTTAATAAAATTTATACTTTAAATTTTTTAATTTATTAACATAAATAAAAGTATTAATTCAGAAGAAAAAATATTTTTATTATAAAATACATTCCTAGAATATAATTAAATATAATAGAATTTAGAATTTATAATTATTTGAAGAGTGAAATAATTGTTTAAAAATATAAATTTTACACATTAGTATTCAGTTTTAAATTTTATTTTATTATTTAATAAAATTAATTCACTAGACAATTTTTTATGATTTATTCAGAATAAATAATTTTTAAAATAAAAAAAATAATAGAAAAATATCTACTATATTTACTAAACCTGGGTGTACCCAGACCTATGTTTCACCACCACAAAGCGCCACGTCACCATTTTACCACCGCCAATTACCCTAATACCCACTGCCTTCCTCAAAAACACCCATCATGCCCTATATTTATCGACATCCAACCACGACTTTTCCGCCTTACCCATTCGCGCTTAGGGTTCAGCTCATCGGTGTTCTTACTCCCGCATCTCGCCTTTGACGACCGTTTCCCATTCGCGCTTAGGGTTCAGCTCCTCGAGGTTCTTCCTCCCGCATCTCTCCTTCGACGATGGCCATCCCGGCAACGCCTTCACCGCCTTACGCCCATAGTGCCCCTGATATCTCGATGACCACCGACGGCTTCGCCCCCTTACGCAGTCGTCCTTACAGTTCAGCTCAACGTGCTTCTTCCTCCCGCCGCTCGCATTCGACGACGTCCATCCCGGCAACACCTTCACCACCTATTTCCTTCGACAGTATTCGTCTCCTTCTACAGCCACCGACCCCTTCGTCCTCCTCCGCGATTTTCAAAAATCTACATCGACTCCCTCCCGCCGAATAAGGGTATCTGTATTCTCCATCGACAACCTTCCATGAAACAGTGATTCTCTCTCAATCGTTTTCCTCCCATATATATATCTATCTACATTTGTTTCAACCGATAATGAATTCATACTTCCACTGGTCATCTAAACTGATTTTATTACAACATCAAATAGGGGATTCCGACTTCTACCACTGCTACGAAGTCTTCGAGTTCCGCCATCTACCCTAAGCGTCTGCTACAACCAAAACCGACAACCCAATTCCACTCCTCATTACTGCGTAAAGGAAACATCTCTTTCCCAGTCACCCAAACTATGCCACCTAAAACATCCAATAAATTATCTTTATTAATTTACATAGGTTCCGTTCGAGGAATTGCTACTGAACACGAATCATCCAATGCTTCTGAAAAATACTGATTCATCTGCTGCTTCTCAGGAATTCATACAGTGAGTATACATAGGAACTGCTGCTGTGAGTACACATTGGATTCTATTGGGACAATTACCTCTTCCTGCAGTGATGTTGTAGTTTATTTTCGAACCTATAAGTGAACTTTTCTGAGAACATTGTTTTCAAAATATAAAGCTATAGGATATCTGTTTACCTTACAGAAAATAAAAATACATGTGCTATATGCTTACCAATTATTATAGAATACTTTTCTTCCAAGATCTGTTTCCTGCATATTTCACTATATTTTATATGCAGATTACATTTGGGACTTATTCACAAATACATAAATGTATGCACATACATCTTTAGCCATTTCTGTGTCTGCAATCACAAATCATACTATGTTTTGTTCACTTTTTACTTTTCATACAAATAAAACAATGGAAGCCTTAAAATTATTATGTAATGATATAAAACCAAAGTATGTATTCCCCGACAACCTCCACAGATGCAATTTTGGAAAGAAGAGTGCTACTGAATGAATGATGCAAATGTGAGTTCACAATTCCCTACACTCTTTACTTATTCATATTATAAACATAATACACTTTTTGTATAAGCTACTTTTTTCACAACTACAGTGTCAACATCTATTGAAAATCCATTAATGACATCTACAAATCTCTCTCATGCTATAACTAGTGAACTGCATTCTATAAATGGCGGTTCTGATGAAGTCACGCGCATGCCACTGACACCATTGTCAGTCAATGGTTTGTTCTATTTACATTGCACTGCCTACATCCCAAGCGAAAGAAAACACCGAATACCTTCAAACGGTCACCTATTCCTTACTGTAAGAATGACGACAATTATCTACACTTACCACACTATACGCCACACAACCGAGCAACTAATTGTCTAACTATTTCCTTTACACTTTTGGAAGCGATCATGACCGACGAATCGATGAAATCCCCTTCAAGCTCTAGAGATGTAAAGTTTCAGAGAAGTCTGCTTAGGAAGGAATGACACAGTTGTATGTTCACTATTAGCTTCATTAGTTACTTCTTCCAGTTACATTATATTTCCATTGTTTTTAAAAACTACTGCTGTGACACTCACATTGACATCATCTACTGGAAGTCCCTCAATGAAATCTAAAAATAGCGGTGGAGATGGACTCACACGCACTCCATTAGGACCATTGTCTATCAATAGTCTGATCTATTTACATTTTAGTCTATAAATCCCAAATTTTCTAAATACTATACATACAAACATAATGTATTCCACTTTAACTACTTCGTCTACAGTGAAACAACAATCTACAGGTAGGACTATCATTTATCACAAGAGCAAACAAGCAAAAGAAAATAATGGATTCATTCTTACAATCTCATTTTCCTTACCGTAAGTATAATGACACGTGTCTGTGAACACATCTCTATATACCACACAACCGAGAAACTATTCGACTGACATTTCCCTTTAAACTTCTGGTAGCAATTGTGACTGACGCTACCAATATGACAGAATCATCACCAGCCTCCTCTGTAGTGTAATTACAAGTCCTGTAATTAGATTTTACTATGACCGTTAATGGATAGCCACTGAATGCAGTCTACGCTAACATTTGTTACAGATTTAGTCCAGCTGAATACGGGAACTACACTACTATATCATGTATAGGTTCAACGACCTATTTAACACAACTATACTGCATCACACACACACACACACACACACACACTTCAATGGACACAGATTTTAGTTATATTAATGTTTTATACACATTCTGTCAGTCTGTAGGCAACAACTCTTCCATTAAGAATTATCACATCCTAACAATTCAGAATCAAATGGCTGCATCAACGGTGATGTCCAGCATATAGAAAACTATAGAGGTATGTCGATGAATATTATTACATAAAAAAAAATAATCAGTTATGAATTATTTTCTATGATATTCATAATATTCTAGATGTTACAGCAGGCAACTCAATACAACAGTTTTCAGATTACGAAGGTTAGTGAACTTATCGATTCATTATTAATGCTACAGGAACACGGTAGACAAATAATGTACTACCACTAAGTAGTAAATACCATCTAATATATATTTTTTCCACTCAGGATATTCAGATATTGGAGACCATACTTACATTTTTAAATATTGTCATTCTTTAATGTGGTTTGATTAAAGAAACAGAAAGTGTAGTAATCAACAGAACCAACGTTTCACAGCATGTTGTTCTATGGGAAATATTTCTTTGAAATTGATACAACCATGTCAGCAGTACCTTAAAATGTTTCTCTTCAGTTCAACTTCCAATGTAGCCAAAATTTTCCAAGAAAACATGCATATTTATAACTCCATGCTTGCTTTCACTTCAATGGGTGGGAAGATTGATAGGTCTATTAACAAGGGTGGAGCTCTATGTATATTCAGATTGAATGGAAAGAACTACCATAATATAGGATGTTTATGTCCACCTGATGGTCAACCACCATGATTCACACAACTATACATGCATGACACCGCTCATTAATGTAAAAATAGGGTGCACGAATTTAGGTATGTCTAAAACTATCTGTTATGGACTGATTTGTCAATGTTTTGTATTTCTCTACTAACACGACTGATACCTGCTGCTCGGAAAATCAGAATGTCCAAACTCATATAGACTACATGATAGTCGAGAGCCTGCAACAAATGCTTCTTGATAACAATGATTTAGCAAGACAATTCAGGACTGCAAGGGATGTTCTTCAGAGTGAAGAGGTTACCAATTTGAAACTACGACTACCAAAAATAAGGGGAACAAATCCCAGTACTTATAACTTGCCAAATAAATCTGAGACTTCAATGATCATTGTTGGTGATGTCGAAGATCTAAACCAAGAGCGTGATATAATCATTCACACCAAAACTGGAGATTTTCGAAGATTTGATGAGCAACACCCACTGTATCTTCCATTACAGTATCCCATGATTTTCATAGATAGAAGTGATGGATATGTTGACAACATTCATCATCGGCAAACTCCTTTCACAACAAGTTCCAAATTATGTAATGTTACCATGAGAGAGTACTTCTCATTCCACTTTCAATTCTGTGAAAATCATGCCTCAACGCTTCTGCATTCAAGAAGACTTTTGCAACAGTTTATTGTCGATGCTTATACAATGATAGAGTCTCAGAGACACTCATTCATTCGATTGAATCAAAATAAATTGAGGGTTGATCTATACAATGGATTGCAAGATGATTTTCTAAGAGGCGATGGAGATGGTTCTTCATGCGGAAAACACATCATTTTACCTTCAACCATTACTGGTGGACCAAGGTATATGATCCAGAATTACCAAGATGCAATAACTATTTGTAATTGGGCAGGTTATCCGGATTCGTTTAAAACCTTTACATGTAACCAAATGTGGCCTGAGATCACTCGGTATCTTAGAAATAAGAATCTTCGCCCAGTGGACTCCCCTCAAATACTGTCTCGAGTTTTCAATATTAAACTTGAACATCTGATGAAATATTTAAAAGAAGGATGTTTCTTTTGAAAATCTAGGGAAGGTAACCTTATTTTTCCATACTTTAAATATATTTATCCATATTGGTTGCAATTATATCATAAATTACTAACAATGACACTTCTCTTCCCATTTAGTTATTCGAACTGTAGAGTTTCAGAAACGTGGCTTGCCTCAGGTGCACATCTTATTATTTCTCTACCGTGAAAACAATGTTAACACTCCTGTAGCTGTAAACAAGTATGTCTGCGCTGAAATCCCAGATAAAGTTGCATACCCGGGGCAACATGAAGCTGTCAAATGTTTTATGCTCCACGGACCTTGCGATGCTGTGAACAAGTCTTCACCTTGTATGAAGAATGGTAAATGTTCAAAAAATTTCCCAAAAACATTTTTTGAACATACTACAGTAGATGAAAATGGTTATGTCATTTACTGGAGAAGGGATGACAAAAATATTTTTTTAAACATAACATTCCTTTGGATATTCGATATGTGGTTCCATACAATCTGGTATTTCTGTTAAAGTATCGTGATCAACTCAACATTGAAGTTTTTAATCAGTCATCTTCAATCAAATATTTGTTTAAGTATATTAGCAAGGGAAATGATTGTGTAACTGCTGCACTCTATGAAGGGAACAACGAACAACTGCCAAATAATATTGTAGATGAGATAAAAATTTATTATGACTGTCGATACATATCTCCCAATGAGGCATCATGGAGGATATTTTCACATGACATCCATTACAGATATCCACCGGTTGGGAGGTTTCATTTCCATTTTCCTGAACAAAATTCTGTCACGTTTTCAGACAATGATAACATTGAAGATGTATTGAATAATACTAATAGTTCTCAGTCTATGCTGACAACTTGGTTTGAAGCAAACATTGTATATCCAGAAGGAAGAGGTTTAACTTTTCCAGAATACCCTACAATGTTTGTCTACCACTCTCAAGAAAGAATGTGGCATCCCATGAAACAAGGAATCTATATTGGTAGACTATACTATGTGCCTCAGACCACTATAGAACTCTACTAATTGAAGCTTCTTTTAACAAAAATCAGAGGAGCAACTTCGTATGGCTATATCAGGACTATAGGAAGCATTACTCATGGTACATTTAGAGAGTCCTATTCTTCTATGGGATTACTGACAGATGACAGAGAGTTTGTTGAAGCCATAAAAGAACTCTCCGCA
Organism: Viscum album; assembly: GCA_963277665.1. Classification (NCBI taxonomy): domain Eukaryota; kingdom Viridiplantae; phylum Streptophyta; class Magnoliopsida; order Santalales; family Viscaceae; genus Viscum; species Viscum album. Next base: position 1,507,643,041 of record OY728127.1, on the reverse strand, counting down.
TGGGGAATGGGTCAACATGTACACCGATTTTTTGCAAGAATGTTAATTTCCAATAATATATCTTGCCCAAATATTGTATGGGATGAAACAGAAGACATACTATTAGAAGACATTTTATATATACAGAGAAGGGACCAAAAAATCAAGGTGCACATTTTCTCTTCTACCAGATTTATTTCTCTCAATTAATGTTTTGCTAACATCTATTTATTACTGCTTTCTAGTATTTATAACACTATAATACAGAAAAACTGCTGTTGTATTTGTAAAATAAACTATATATATGACAGTACATCTGCTACATCTTAAACTGTATGGATACTTACAGAATTACAGTACACAAAATCCCTCCCAATATGTTACTTACAATACTAACTAAAAACAACATTTCTATTCATATTTAGATAATAATTTACTTTGTACAATTAGTTCTGTAGTCCTTCTTAAAAAATCAGAAAATATCTTCAGATAACTGGTTTTTCCGCACATTATGGATTTAGAAATTATAAACTTTACAGGTATGTCACATATTTATACATAATTTCAACACATAAAAGTTCACAGTACATTGTACTTACAATTATTGTACATCTTTCTCTCAAGTAACTATGTTTATTTTTAATATAATTCATTACATCAAAATGTAAAACAATCATGTTCAAATAAAAATACAATATTACTTCATTCATTTTAATCTGTACTATTTTGTACAATAAATCAACAGTTTCAATTAACAATTATTCAAATTATATTCCATACTACAAGGTTGTCATATAATTCTACACTAATACAGTAATGGCAATATTGCAGTACAATGTAGGCCCAATACTAATAACAATATGTTAATACAAAATGCATGAGTTTAAATTATACTGTAGGCTTTAGTAAAATAGTACAACAGTTTCATATATCAATTTTGAATACCTGGAGAATGGATTATACTATAATAAATTATTAATAGGATCTTTCTCATCAATAGAACCATGTATTGGTATACTGTTTCCTAATAATGAAAACTACAACACATAAACAGTAATGGTCTGTTTCAATGTATTTCTGATTCCACTTGAAATTATTATGTTTAATTTATAATAAACTGTTGTAATGTCTTTATTAATACTATTTCATTCTGCTATTTAACAATATTCCATGACATTGTAGATTTGACACTCACAAATCAACAGATACATACGTATGCTTTGAGAGAGATAGAACAATTCTTACAGAGAAATGGAAGGTCACTTATGTTATATCCTCCTATGCAACTTCCAGATTCAGATTTTGATGCCACTCCAAATCCTTTGGTTGAATAAGAATTAAATTACAATAATGATTCACTTCTACAAGAGTATGAAAGTTTACATGGTATGCTTACAGATGAACAGAAATAGGTGATGTCTATCATTCCCTCTTCCCTCTCTAGCAATTCGGGTGGGTTCTTCTTCTTCCATGGTAATGGCGGCATAGGTAAAACCTTCATCTGAAGAGTACTAACATCATTTTTGCGATCATAGGGAATGATTGTACTTGTAGTTTCATCGAGTGGAATAGCTTCACTACTAAGTCCTGGTGGACGAAATCACATTCTAAATTCCGTATTCCGATCTCCATTATGGAACATTCAGTTTGTAATATTCAGCATGGGAGTGACGTAGCAGAACTTTTGAAATTGACAAAGCTTATCATTTGGGATGAGGCATCTATGATTCAAAAGTTCTGTTTCGAGGCTTTAGACTGAACTCTTTGGGACATTATGTCTATAACAAATGATACTGCTCAGAATTTGCCCTTCGGTGGTTTGACAGTTGTCTTGGGAGGAGATTTTAGGCAAATACTACATGTTATACCTGGGGGAAACAGAAATGACATTGTCCATGAAAGTGTTAAGTCATCGTAACTTTGGCAACGTTGTCGGGTATTATATTTTACAAAAAACATGAGATTGCATTGTACTACTAGAATCCATGATGCACCTATGTTACGGGACTTTGTTAAATGGTCACTGGATATTGGTGAAGGTTGAATTGGAGAGCCTAATGACGGTGAAGTACTAATTCAAATTCCTTCAGCATTTCTTCATACTGAGAATGATAATCCCATGGATTTAATCGTCATCAATACACACCCGGGTTTCTGTAGAAAAGTTGGAGACCAAAACTATCCGGAAGACTGTGCAATTTTAGCTCTGACCTGTGATGTCGTACAAGAGGTAAATGAATATATGTTGTCCCACACTGGCTCTCAAAACAAAGATTACTTCAGCTCAGACTCTATTTGCAATGAAAGTTATGATACAGGCAGACCAGAAAATATTTACACCTCTGACATGTTGAATGGTATAAATGTCTCTGGGTTACCTTCACATAAAAATACACTAAAAATCGGTGTTCCAATTATGTTACTATGAAATGTAGACCAATCTGTTGGTTTGTGTAATGGAACCCGGATGGTAGTTACACACTTGGGTGAGCATGTTATTGGGGCCCAAGTTATAACTAGATGTCATTCGGGATATTTATCATTCATTCCAATATTTACTATGACTCACTGTGATGGAAGATGGTCATTCAAACTACAAAGAAGACAATATCCATTGACAGTTTCTTATGTGATCACTATTAATAAAATTCAGGGTCAATCTTTGTATTCAGTTGGGCTTTATCATCGCAAAACAGTATTATCTCATGGTCAATTATATGTTGCAGTGTCTAGGGTCACATCACCTGCTGGATTGAAAATTGTAGTAGACGGTAGCACTAATAATTCCTCAAATTACACATAAAATATTTTGTACAAGGAAATAATTCATAATATCTCTTAGGTAACATCTAAAATGATTTGTATATACTCTATTATTCTCTGGAAAATAAATGTGTTTACTTTCATGGCTTATTTACCTGGTTAATATGATTTATTTGAACACTACATGCTTATGTGGAGTCACAAATATGTCATGCTCAATAACAATGTTGAATGAGATTAGCCCAGACGATGATGAAACAATGCGAATACAAGTTCGTGTCTTGAACATGTGGTTCAATTCGTCATCTAAATACTCCAATGAAGTCGTTTCTGTTGATCTTATACTATGCGATATTCAGGTGATTTTGCTTACTCTAAGTAATTAAAGATTATTTTAAGTCCTTCTCTTCTACACTCTGAACTTATAGATATATATATATATATATGTATACATTCATCGTTTCCTGTAAACATTGTTGTTTCCTTATTATCCAACATTTGAACATACTCTATGCAGGGAACCAAGATTCAATGTACCATTACGAATCATCAGCTTATCTCTAAGTACAAACAAATTTTGGGTGAGGGACTCAACTATATTGTACAAAACTTCCAAATATGTTCAAACCAAGGGAGTTAATTTGGAACTAAACACCCCTGTCGAATCATGTTCACATCCACAACGTATGTTTGTCCTTGTGAAGTACAACTACCTCTTTTTAGTTTTTGATTTACTTCATTCGATGACATCATTCACGAAAAAGTCCCAGAAGAACATCTAATAGGTACATGTGCATAATACCACATATTTAAAGATTCATTTACCAACTTATGTTAAATTAATCTGTACAATGTATTTTAATTCAACCTTATGTTATTCATAAGAAAAAGTTGTATCTATATATTTTGATTTAGAACTTATTGGTGTTCTAAGTTACTCACATCTAATGCAATCAATGGGAACTTCCAACCACAGGATGTATATTATTTTACAAGATGACATGTCCTTTCTTATTTTGATTAATTACATTATATTACTTTAACATGCTAAATTTACTCATTCTGTCACTTGGTTTTTGTGCAGAGGGATGAAGGTTACTTGCATCTTATGGGGTAATTTTGCAATTGAAATGTCACATTACATGGAAAACAACACAGACCCCACTACCATTTTGATATTACAGCTCGTCCGGGTGAAGAGATTGACATGTATGGTTTCTATCTACAGTTATTAATCTCAATATTTCTACTATGTGGTTTCAATATGTTGCTTGAAAATAGATTTATATAATGTTGACTTCAAATTGCTTTCATCCTCTATTCTTTTCCCTACAATTGTGAATGCAACAATGATTCTTTACAACCAAAACCTTCAAGTAGTTGAAAACTTCAGAAGCAGGTATCATTTTAACAACCTTTACTTGTGTAGTACAATATGTTACTTACCTGAATGTCATAAATGACCTACCAACAACATGAAACTATTTACTTCCATGTATGTCGTTCTGCTTTAATCAGTCTTGGTGTGATAATAGCATCACCATTACATGCTACATCACCAACAACTCCCAACCAAACAGCAGATATACTATATTGGAATAACAAGAAATCCAATTTAGTTGTCAAAACCTGTCAACAGGTTGGAAATAAACCCTTATTTTTCAATTGTGATAATGAAAAATTATTAAGTGTTTACTACTATCCTGTAATAAATTATATATTTACACGTAATGAATATACTATAGGCTTCAAGGTGCTTAATTGTGGCTACAGTTCAAAAAATTCAAAGCACCCACAACTAGTTCTATGAATTATGCCAGTCGTGCATGAAGAAAGTGCAGATTATAGGTGGAAGCATTTGTTGCATGTCCTGCAACTCCTCACCTATTAGCATTACTCTGACGTGAGATCGTATTCAATGCTTCCTATATTACTTTTTATCATTACGCTACACTTTGGGTTTAGCTGTCCAGCCCAAATGAGTCTAAAAGTGTAGTCATACTAACAATTGCAATAGATTTAGAGTTCAGCTGCTGGTTATGAACAAGACAGACTCTTTTTCAGTTGTGTTATTTGAGAAACCAGTCATGCAATACATACCCAAAACAGCTACGCAACTAAGAGAGTCATTGATATAGGTATATCCAAGTCCTTACATCCTATCATTATAAAAAATTGAATATTTTATTTAACTGTGACAATGGATGTTTTTTTAGGACGAAGATGAATTTAGTTTCCCTTACGAGCTGAACTACTTCAATGCAAAGAAATTTCTATTAGAAATTGAGGTTACAAAGTACAATATTATGAATCGTCATAGTCCATCTGATTAAAATAGTTACAAAGTTGTTTATATGAATGATAATGACAACTACATCAACCTTTTTAGCGATGTCTTAGAACATAAACCTGTAATTATGCATTTTTCACATTATCTCTAAAAACAACAACTCATAATACTTGATGTTTTTCTTCAATAATATAAAGACAGGTCAAAGAAGTGGGTCTTCTAGAGTAGGTAGTGTGATTCATTATATGCAGGTAACTGTGTACCAATTTCATTAAAATGCATTTCTAACCAGGGATATGATTCTACTAATATATTCCTTTGCATGTTTACTCATAGGATCATCAATCCATTGGAAATACTCCTGGTACTGTAAACATTGAAATAGGATTAGATACTACACCCTTGAACAACTGTTCTACTCGGGTATAATTGTGATATCATTCCTTACTGCAAAATGATATCCATTAATATAAGAATTATTGATGTTAACGTAAAGTATTAAAATTTATAAATATTTAAAAATCATAAATTTATTTCAAATTACACCTGTGTGCTGATAAGAAACACTCCTGATAAGAAACACTGTGATGTTTACACACTACTCTGAATTTAAATGATTTCAACCTACGTACTTTATAGGTTAAATTTTTTATAACAAAAGCCTCTATGTAGAGAAATCTGTCACGATGTTTTGATATTGGGGATGGTTTGGAAGATAATGTTCAGACGTCTCCAGACAGCGTGCCTACAAATTGTCAAACAACTGGCATTTAGACCGTGCCGAAGTAATATATAAACAGGAAAACCGAAAAAACAGACTGATATCTCATAGTGGAAGCACAAGGTAAACATACATCTTCAGTGACCAAATGAATCTCATTATTCTGTTGTAAATTAATAAAAGTTGTACAATGTGTTGCATTTTAGACTATACATAACGTTTATTTGAAATATTTTCTACTACTTATTCAGTATTTTGATAGGATTACTATATTCTGTGTCCTTGAGGAGACAATAGAACCATGACCATTTTCTGTTTTCAACCCAACTAAATATGATTTTTTCAATTTTATCATACTGTACATACATAATGCCTTGTTTGGTAGTTCATTTAGAGCATATTTCTTCTATATGCACAGTTCGGTTCTTCTATATGCACATTATGGTTTTTTGTTCTATATGCACAGTTTGGTTCCATATGCACAGTATAAAATCTACACATTTCATAGTCTTCATCATGCCCTGTTTGGTTCTATATGCATAGTTTAAATTATACACATTTCAAAGCATTAAATATGACAAGTTTGGTTCTATATGCCCAATTTGGTTCTATAATGCCTAGTTTGGTTCTATAATGCCCAGTTTGATTATATAATGCCCAATTTGTTAGTTCATTTGGAGCATGTATCTTCTATATGCACAGTTTGGTTCTTCTATATGCACATTTTGGTTCTATATTCATATTTTGGTTTTGGTTCTATATGTACAGTTTGGTTCTATATGAACAATTTAATATCTAATCATTTCAAAGTCATAAACATGCCCAGTTTTATTCTATTTTCACATTTTGGTTCTATAGTTCCCAGTTTGGTTCTATAATGGCAATTTTGGTCATTCATTTGGATCATGTTTCTTTTATATGCACAATTTGGTTCTTCTATATGTGCAGTTTATTTGTATATGCATAGTTTCGTTTCGGTTATATATGCACATTTCGAAGTATTAAACATTCCCAGTTTGGTTGTATATGCACATTATGGTTCCTCTATATGCCTAGTTTGGTTCTTCAATATGAACAGTTTGGTCATTCAGTTGGATCAAGTTTCATTTATTTTCATCTATTTTTTAAGTCTATTTGGATGTACGAAATGAATACAGTAACTGCTATTCCTAATAGTTGTTTTGGTCATCAGAAAATTATTGTACTTGGCTGTTATTTAGTCAATGGTTCCTAATATATAATTAATGCATTCATGATATTAGAGGTACTAATATAAACAACCTGCTGTAGTATTTGATTTTGTGTTTCTATATTATTCCCCTTTCTAAGGGCCTTTTTTACATTCATCATATTTGTGGTACAATAATCTTCACAGCAGGTTTAAAAGGATTAGGTGTTGTGATCCGGTAACTGCATTTACATACAATGTCCTCTTTATCTATTCATTTCTATGTATTTATGTTCAACATTGTACTTTGATATGCTGGTTGGGAAACCGGTATGAGAAATAATCAAAAAACCTATTTTAGGTAGAATTTTCTTCTACTTTGCAAAATGTAATGTTATTCAATGCACTTCAATATTTTCTATACATCAATATTACACTACAATATGCACACATTTCTATATGAAATATTTAATAGTTTTAAATGTCCAGTTATTATATACAAAAGACATTATTATACACGCATTTGTGTAAAGAACATAATTTTTTCCCTTTCCCTACTAATTTTCTACTATGACCAAAAATATGGTAATTGATAAAATTTCGTATTAATGATTCTATTTAAATTACGTAATATGATCTTCTATTTTTTAAATTTCATTCTAAACTTCTCTAATTAGTATTTCCACCATCTGACCACTTTTTTTAACATTTTTATACTATACAGAATCTCCAAATTTTCTACCTATTTTCAATCGCAATTCATGTTTCTATACATTACAAACACACCACCTTTGTAATGTTTCAATTTTAATTTTTTTTTGATTCATTCCACTGATGAAATTGGTCCAAATGTATAGAAATCATATGTTATTTATACTATTAATGTCCAGAACATTCGGTTTTTTTATTACTATTTTTTTCATTGCTGGATAATATTTTCATATTTCCATATTAATTAAAATTTATTAATCTATCTGATGGGTTTTCACCTGCAGAGTGCATTTTCTGGACGATGATGAAGCTTTAAGACTTACAATCACAACACTTTTATCTTCCAAACCTTGTAACTTCATTTAGTTGGAGAACTTCTACATTTGCAACTTTGTAAATTTTGGTGCAACTGAAGAATGAGTTTTTTCATAATGTATTACAATTATTCCTCTGCCAAGTTCATTTTTTATTACATCCACATCTATAATATATTTTTCTTTCACTTAAAATTATAATAAATGCATTACTCTTTCTATAGAGCATGTTCTCCATACCGGTTTGCTACACCTTGTGATGACATGTAGTGAAATGGAGCACAAGTGTTGACCCACTATGGCCATCAAGCAGGACTTGAATGCTTTTGAAAACAATGTGCACCCACCCTGAAAATTTAGAAGTTACTTTTAATATATCCTTCATTATTTCAATTAAATTTTTGTTGTGTCCATAATTTATCTACTCATATTCTATGACATTGCTAAAATACATTGGGATTAAAATATATTAAATATTACTATTGGTGGGTTAATATAACCAACAAAATTCTCTTTACAAATAATAACCATTATTTCAACATGCTGTGCATACACACGGGCGAGTACTAGTTTTATATATATTTTAATTTTTTATTATCAATTTACGTAGAAATGGTTATATTGTTATGGTGTTTTTAATATTTTATGGTTTTTTGTTCTAATGTTTTATTAGTGCGCTTTTTCATTTAGAAGTATGTCATTGAAAAAAATGGTGATTTAAAAGATTAAAATTATATTGTTTTTATATTATACCCCTTTCGATACATTTTATCCTTCAAATCATTATAATTACATACTGATAAATATAGGGGAAGGTTTTTTATCAAATACACTATTCTAGATATAACTTTTATTATGTAATATACCTTACAATGATTTAATATCCCATGTTACATTTCATTCTTCGAACCACATTGATATTTTATTAAATAATTTATAATTTTATTTTTATAATGTTATCATATAATTTTCATAACATTCCTTTCTCTAAAAATATTTACCCTCCAAGAGCATAAAGCATTGTGATACTATATATACCTATAAAAATTAAATATACATCTATCCCTAAAATTTATTAATAACGTGTTCAAAATATTAAATACTATTAAATATATATAATAATCCAAATTTTAATATAACCATCACAAAAAATATTCATGGATTTACTTTTATTTAAATAAATAATCAATTACAATACAATGTAACTCATACTTATAAAATAATCTATCAACTCTTTATTATCAAAATATTATGATTATATTATTCCTCGGTGTTATATATAACACAATCACTTTTTCTACAATAGATATATAAAAAATATAACAATTTCACCAAATTAGTTTTTTATATCATTAAGACCATTTTACAAGAGTTTTAGAAAAATTTAAATTTTTTTATTAATGGAAAATACGTTGATGTTCCACATAGAACATATAACATCCAAGACACCATCTATTATAATAATAAACAAATAAGATAATATGTTTTTATCTATTTTTTTTTTCAATTATAGTATATACATTGATACATTAGGTAGGACTAAGAAACTAACATTTTCAATAATAATATGAATATGATAAGATTCTCAATCATTCATCTAATAATAGTTATTCAGTTTTAATATATATTGGATTTCTGGATACAGAACATTCTCAGTTTATTAGTCATGATCCTATTTCAACAAAAACCTAATATTTTGATGATAATATCCAATAGAATAAAAATATATGAAATTGAATGAGTAATCTATGGATTTTTCTCCAATTAAAAAGTAATTAAAATCAATGATACACGTATTTCTACTATTTAGTTATCTATAAAACTCTATCTTTTTCATTAATTTCATTATTAATTTTATATCAAAATTATTAACAAAATCATATTTTTTAATTATGATATAATCCCTTTATAATAAATCTTATAGAGAAATTGATTGACCATGTAATATCGTAATGGAGTTTCCTACAAGATTCATAGTTTGGAATACATGTTTTTCACTGTAATAGATAAATATAAGTATATGAAATCAATTTCAAAATTAATAAATTCCTTATAATGAAATGAAATTATAGAAATTAAATTCTCTAACTTGTTATTGATTATGTTCAATTCAACATGAAAAAGGAAGACATGTACATTCCAACTACAATCATACAACGTCATGATCATTAATTGGTGTTTCCCAAGAATATTTAATCCCATTAATTTTCCATTACATAGACTATTCTTGTATGACAAAATTGAAGCATAAGAAAAATAGTTTATAACATAAACTCACACATAACAATACTAAAACAAAATAATTATTCACCAAACTACCACAGGAATGTGACTTCATGTCACACATTATCCAAAGGGAATACACTTGTGAAATAAGGGTGTATATATCCCGATTTATAAAGTAAGAATATTTATATTTTAATTTTTAAATAAATTATTTTTACATTAAAATTATAATAGTTAAATAATATATTTGAAAAATGGTGGAATTTTATATAATTAAGATCAAATTTTATTTTCATTATATTCAAAATTTTAATCAATTCAATAATTTTTTGTAGAATTTGAGACATTTGAAGTATTTTTTATTATAAAAAATTAATATTAGTAGTAATTATTTTAAAAATAAAAATGGATATATAATTTTATCAAGTCAGAAGTAATTTTTATATGCATTATAAATCGTTATAATAAAAAACCATGTATTTTTATTTAAAAAGGAAATTTTGAAATGAATATAAAAATTTGATATTTGGAGGATTATTTGGATAAAATATTTATTTTTGAAATAATTTTTATATTATGTATTTGGATATCATAAATTCCCCAAAGTTTATCATAAATACTATAATTCTTTCCCATATCCAAAATTAAAATTAAACTTTTAAATAGTTGGCATTTAATGTTATTTGAATATTTTTATACACAATTAATTATTCCTTATAATGACCCAGAAATTCTGCATAATTTTCTTCAATTATATGGGATTATTACAAGCCTCCAAAAATTAACGGCAACTGATTCTGAGGCTCGGAGTGCCAATAATGATCCATCGATAAAATAATCTTTAAATATCGTTTTTGAGAATGTTTCCTAAAAAAGTGGAATATGTCTTAAACATTTGCATGGATTAGATATCTAAGGGAACTATTGAATTCAAGATTGAGGGTTTACCATAGGTGCGATGTCAGTTTAGTTGGTGTAGTCCTCCAGTGATAAAATCCTAAAATTGAATAACCGTAAATAATATAATGAAATATAATTATTTTATTTTTCAAATGCTTATAACTCATGAACGGTGACACAAATTAATAATTAGAGACCACCGCTAAACTCATGAAGGTATTATTTCTTTAATAAGATCCTATCATTGGACATCATGGGCCACCAGTCGAAGTTAGATTTTTTCCATAAATAAAATAATTAAATGAAAATTATTTTATTATAAAATCCATAAAATCTAAATGGTAACATGGATTGAAACTCTAAGAGTACTGTTGAGATCATGAGGACATGTTCCTGTTAGACGGAGCCTAACATTGATAATTGTTGGTTGAGGGTGACTGTTAATATTTTTTGATCTTTTTTTGGTACCTTTAGTAAACGTCGGGGTAGAGATTTCTATATTTTGAACCAGTGCATGAATTTAAAAAATAAGGGCACCATTGAATTCGCAGCACTGAGTTTATCTTAAGGGAAGCATAACATCGATCAATAAGTGGATGACGAAAAAGACATTTTTTGGAAATTACACACAAAATAATAAAATAACTCAATGTGTTATTTAATTATTTCTTGTGACTGTAGAGAGGCAGGGGCGAGACCGCTTGGTTGTTAGACCATTTACTGGCTGGTTAAACCTGGTTGTGTAACAACATCGTTGGGAGAATTAGTAGGACAATTAATTAAATTCATTAATGCACCTCTATAATTGTGTGGTGCATTGATCCTACTTTTAATCTATATAAATGAAACTTGGGCATTGGTTTTTGGCACTCAAGAGTGGACCATAAGGTAAAAGTATCATGGCATCTTCCACCAACCTAGATTGAGGCTTTGATGACCATGGGAGGATTTTAAGATGAGTGCCAAAGGATGTGATCCATCCCATTCTTCCGTAACACCCTCATACATGGACACTCCATCCTCATCTACAGTTACTTATAATGAACTCCATGTAGATTCTTTTTTTCCAAATTTATGTGATTTTGTTTCTATCTATCTTCTTTGATAAACATGATGAAACCGTATTAACCGAAATAAGTTAATCCAAAATTCATATGAAATTTAGGGTGGATGTTGTGGGAGTTTTAATCGGGGTTATGTATTCTCCAGACAATATTTGAACTCTCACCACTACTATGTTACAAACACAGAGGGTGTGGGCCAACCGGTCAAGGCTATGACCATCCACCTATGTCACATTGACTTTTTTCATTATAGGAAACTGAAAAGAATGGTGGAATGCTGAATTCGGGAGCCATGTAGTGTTTCCAGCATCCCGGGAGGCCCGTAGGTGAAATTAGAAGGAAAATGGACCGCCGGAGCAAACTCGGTTGCCCGCAGAGGGCCCACCAGCGAGGTAATGGTGCGACTGCAGTGGGTGGCGATGACGACCAGCTCTCTTTGGTGGTGGAGGAGATGCGACACCTAGAGGTGCCGTGGAGGATATCAGAGGCGACCAGTATTAGCCGGACTCAGGGGCAGTGGGTGTCGTGATGTCGTGTGCCCCAGAAGGAGGTCGCAGTTTCGAGACATTGCAGAGGGGACCCCCGCCATGTGGGTCCCAGTGAAAAGGGGCGGAGGCATGTGACTCCAACATTGTAAACCTAATAGACCTAGATGATTCGGTTGGGGGAGCGACCCCCACGCGGGGCGTGCCTAGCAGGCGGGATTGTCGGGTCTGCGTCCCTACGGGCTGAGGCTGCAGCAGTGCTGCTCACACGGGCTGCCCCTATTGGCCCAGGCCAGGCTAGGTCAAAACCATTCTAGGTTGGTTCGACCCAATCCCAGTCAGTTCGGCCCAAGTCGGGCGCAGGTCGGGTCGGTCCAACAAGGTCTTACCAGACCCATACCGTTGTAGGCCTAATTTGTCACGACCCATCCCAGTGGGGCCCAAGCCGTAACTCCCCAAACCCGCCTCCAATAGGACAGGGGATGGTGACTAGCACCGAGTAGGGATGCTACTATCATGGGAGGCATTGCCTATAAACTTGTACACACGCACACACTTTTACAAGTCCACAAAGATGAAAAGTAAAAACTAAAAAAAGGAAAAGATGAATGCATTCACTAAAACCCAACCAACAGAGTATGACAGGGACGTAAAGTACAGTCAAGTAAAACCCTGGGCCAAAAGTACAATCCCACCAAAAGAAATTCTGCAACATGTCCAACCTGTAGAGAAAGGTACTGGGACTACAATCCACCGCCGAAGGAACACACCTCGGCCATTCTGATCTCACTGAGCACCATCCAGTCCTGGTCCGCTTAGAATCCTGTCAAAGGCTCACTCATCTTCCCAAGACATGACACATGCGGGCAAATCCCGTGCAGGGGTGAGTATAACAATACCCAGCAGGACACTCCGAAAACCACAAAGTAAAAACAACAAAGGAAAAATATCATAAAGAAAAGGTACAGTCAGCTCTACATAGTATATGTCTACGGAACATATAACAAGAATATCCAGATATACTCATACACAAATGACCTTCGCAATACCGCCACTAGACACAGCTTGATGATCCCACTAAGCTTACTATCGGGATAAGAGACTCCTCGGTCTGAAGAGAGAGATACAATGTACTCGTTCCAGGATAACACACTCCACAAGTACCTTGGGAACAAGATTCTCAGATGAGGATCACAACCATGTCATGGGGTGATTCCGACAACTCAGTCTGAGCTAATCCACTAAGCAGAGGATCGGTGCCCGGGTAAAGTTGGTCACGTCGATACCAAGAACACTACCTAGGGTTCCAGGAATGAATAGAGGATCCGACTCAGAGGGGATTCCAACAACTCTATTCATGGAGTTATGCTGAAGGGATTATACTCCTGTATAAAGGAATAGATACCAAAACCTTCAGGGAATTACCAAGGGTACGAACCCTAAGAACTAGTCCAAGTAACATAAGGCATGTGGCTCAAGCCTTGAAGAATTTATTACATGGCATGTAGTATGGTTACATGACGTGTTCCTTGACCCCAGGTACTGCCCGTGTAAATGGCCTGCGTCCTCCGCTAAGGCCATGCAAAACCAAACTACACGGCCTGTAGAAAAGTACATGCCATGTTCCTTGACCAAGAGTACTCCCGTGTAAACGGCCCGTGCCCTTCGGCATTGCTGGATAAAAAAACAACACGGCGTGTGGAAGAAAATCACATGTCGTGTTCAAGCGCCTGGGCTCACTCCATGTACGCTGGCCATGTGCCCGTACACGGTCTCTGCCCTTGTCCGTGTCGCCTGCCCGTGTACCAGTACCATTCATGAGCTGAAAGGGGGATTAATGTCAACATGGTCATTAATCCATGTTGACATTAATCCCCCTTTCATGTGATGGATGAATGATATAACGGTAAAATATAGAGAAGTTCCATATGATAATAAGTATAAAAATTCCTTTTATGCATACTAATGTGTTATTATAATGATTACGGGTTTTCCAAATAGGTTTTCTTTTTTAACCATACAATAATTATATTTTGTTTCTAAAATTGGTCAAATTTTTAATGAATATAAATTAATTAATTTAAAATAATCTACCAATATATATATCGAGATTATGATTTATTAACATTATTAATATATCAATATAATGAATGTTTTACCTTTTTATTTTAGGTTTCTTATCTTTAATGAGATATTCCATATATTTATATGTGGGATGATCATAAGGGGTGATTCATGGAGATTGTATTTATATGAGTTCTATCACTATATTATATTAATTTTGACAGTGGATCTCACTAACAATGATTCACATCTATTACTAGAGGATCTTGAAACCAATTTTGGTCAGTTTTTCCCATGTTATGATATTTTGATTCATATTGTTAGTAGAATGTTTAGAGTTGTGTATTAGTAGTATTGGATAGCTAATTTTAGAAATAATAAGGAGTATGAGGTGACATGAGAGAGGAATAATATATTATTTTACTATAATAATCAATCAATGATAATATAGGTATTGTTGTATAATGACTTTATCACCCTATAGTTATGAAAATTCATTATGATGGTGTTTGGAATATAGTTCATGAGCCTAATGTATTATCATCATAATTAGTTTCATAAATATGGTGATAGAGAGAGAATTTTTTTGGATTCCTTGAGGTATGAGATACAATAATATGATTTCCTTTTCATTTAAATTAATATATTTAGATGAAGAAAAATAATCATGTGATAACTAATATTCAATAGTCTATTTTTAAATCTTGTTAGTGACACCAAATAATAGATTCATGATCATGGTGACACTGATTAGTAAATATATTTGGAAATGTTAAAAGAAATTATAACATTGCAAGGGAATTTAAAAATACCTTAGTTAATCTCACCTAACATATATACTCACACATGGGGTGTACAATAATCTCGGATCCTAAAAGAAAATATAGAGAACCTTTTTATAATTACCCACTTTGATAGTGAATTTGAAACATGATTTTCATCAATATATAAATGTGAGTCATAAATAATGAGATGAATAATGTATTGAAGAAAATAAATCCATTTCATAAGAATTATCCAAGGGAAATTACTGGTTTTTCGAAATCATGGATTCAGTTTTATTTTTGCAATATGAATTAATCCACATATTATTCAATTCATGGAACACATCATTTTTGATATCATGGTTCATGGATGATAAGTTATCTCCATCAACAATACAAATCTAATGTGACTATAGTAACTCCACTTAAAAATTTCTCATTTGGTATGAAATTATCCTTTACACTTAGAGTATCTGGGTATGCAAGATGCTATACTATCATCATTTACCATCATGAACAATAGAATTTGTCAAAATTAGTGAATCAATTTATTCAACATGGGATTTTTAGTAAAACAATAAACACCCAAAATAAATTCAATATTCATATCACATAATTAATTTTCAATAAAACCTATTTTTATAATCAGGGTAATGAGAACACCCTTCTAAATGGAACTGATTATTTCATTGCTGGATAGATTTTTATTTTCAAACACTATCACATTTTGGGATTTCCATATATAGTCTAATGTGGATGCATTGGCTATATTGAACACGTTGTGCACCATTTCATCCATGTTGTCTATATTAATGGTTTCCAGAAGGTTTTGTACCTACAAATTTATGTAGATTGTTAGGCAAAAAATTTAATATATATTTATATAAAAAGTACAACAAAATAAAATTTTATAAACTTGTTATATGTATTTTTATCCACATTCACAGGCAACTTACATACCAAATCATGTCAAATTCATTTTCCATATAGTTGATGCAGAGTGAGAGTATTATCCCTCTATATAATTCAAATGATAGGCCACAAGGAAAGAATAATTAATGGTGATATAATTTTAAGTATCCATCAAGTGGCGGTATTATTGATATCATAGTGAATTAATTTCTTTTTTTATTGATGATGTGTCTAATTTGCATTGGGTTACCATATATTGATTCACCAATCAAGAAAACCATGCATTCTTATATTAATGGTTATTTTAGGAGTTCACAAAAAATTATTTGTTTTAATTTAATGTCTGATATCATTAATAGACAAAAGATGTAGGTTTTTTGGAACATCATTGATTTCGTATAGGGTTAATTCTTTCCATGGTGTTCTGTAATTTTTTATTTAATTTTTTTAACTGAATCTACATTTAGATTAACACATAATATTAATGAAAAATATTGTATGTGTTGTCTAGGTAGAGTAGGTAATATTTTGAGAGGATCTATTGGGAATATTTATAGTAATCCTGACTGATTAAAAAAAGATAGGGGTCATAACATGTAATGATATTTTCAATTGAATTTATCATGATTATAAATATTGATGATTTTGAGATCCTTGATTCATAATGCAACAATATCAATGGTTTTTATTCAATTTTTCCTTGAAAAAATTATATGATTTTTAATGGCCAAAAAACCAAATGATGTTTAAATTCATATTTTTATAATTTTTGAGAAGACCCATTTTTTGATTTCTATAAAGATACATCGTAAAAAAATCTGGTGATGATCACATTGTAATGTCAAAAAAATTATGTATATTATAATATCAATTTTCCTTTCCAACCGACCATCTCATTGATGATGTTTGAGAATGTTTTTTCAATGTGGTAGAATTTTATTTTCTCAACATAAAAGTTGTACCATGAGATATAAAAATTGAAATTTTCACTATTTAACTTTAAGTGTTCTATAAATTCTATTTGTAATAGTAAGGGTGATTCTAAACCTAAAAAAAGTAATCACTTTTTCTATATAATGTATTGACATTACAAATGTTTAGAGTGTTGAAAATGATATATAATGAAAGGAAATGTGATTTTAGAAGAATTCCTAATGAGGAAGATTTCATCGGTATATAGTTTTTGTGAGGGAGTGAAAAATTTACCATTTCGCTTGATCAATTTATAACGGCTAACTTGAGTGAAATCATAATTTTATCTGATAACTTAATATTAATATATGGTGAAGTGGATGCCTAAGATTGTATATGATTGTATCAACAACTAATAAACTAAATCATCTTGATGAGGGATCCATAGATTGTGATTTATAGTGTTATAATGATGAGTATTGAGTTTATTATATTTTTTATATTAGTTGTTAAATAATAATTCATAAAGAAAACAATAATAATAATAATCCATTTTCATACTATCAGATTATTTTTAGATTTATAAATTTTCTAAAAAACTCCCTTCCTTCAATTTTTTCATCAATAGTCATATATTATATGATGTATTAAAAAGAAAATGATAAATGTTCCTTTCTGAGAAAAATACCAATTGATTTAGATTGATGTTTTACATAATTATTATATCTACTATTATAGAAATTATTTTTCTAATTATTATTGAGATTATGATTCCAAAATAAACAAGCTTAAAATATTTGATGTTAGACGTACATTCATTTTTCGGTGTGATAGATATAAAAATGGACTGATTCAATATGGAATCTAAGTCTCACTAAATATTATTATTAATGGAATGTGGTACCTCGTCATGAAATATAGACTAGTAAAAAAAATTTATTATGTAAAAGAAACCATCTGGTCCAGGTTAAATATTAAAGATGTGGATTCAATATCAACATTTTATCTATCAAATTATTAGAGTTGTTATTTATCAAATTTACACTACGCAATATATTTGGGTAACTGTTTTCAATAGAGGTATTTAAAATAAATAATTTCATTCTGTAAATATTTTTGTAAGTGTGTAACTATAAACCCGTTTCAGATATGGGATCAAGATAAGCATACTAATATGAATTACTAGTGTAAAACATCTTAATATTTGAATCAACAAATATCAGATGGATTAGGAAGAGGTTATTGCTTGGAAATTTTTTATAAATATTAACACCATAGATTTATAAGAATTATGTTTATAAAACTCTTTAGAATGTAGTAATACTACTAGATTTTAATTTTCATTGTGAAAATTAATTATTATAATGACATTATCCATGTCACAATATTTTTATTGGTTTTATATGTTTTTAATATAAGAGAAACATGGGGTTTTTTGGCTCTAAACTTATCAATATAAATTGAATAAATACCTGTATATTGATTTAATGAATCGGTGTTAATACGAACTACTATTATGTTCATTTTTTAACTAAAGTGTCATCATATAATTATTCATCAATGATTATCCCTAAAACATAAATATATTTATTGGAATATGGATACTCCATACAGAATCAATTTTCTTACATATTATTTACTACATTGGTTTCCAAAATATAATAGTCTATTATTCATCGGTGGACTAGTTTAAACTCTAGATGGGTGTAGTGGTATCCAATATTTTTTAAAACATACTACATCATTTTATGTATTAAAAACATGTAAAACTATATATAAAATATAATTCACATGGATTCCTTCATATTACATTAATAATAAAACTAATTAAAACAAAAAATTATTTTGATGACCCTAAATTTGAATATATTATTTTCCAGAAAAATAGACATGATCCCACTATGATCTAAATTGGTACATTGTAATAAATATATATTATATCTTTTTCCTCCAAAACCACCTGGGTTTTGAATGGGGTTTTTTTCTGGTGGTGTAATGACCATTCACGTGAGAACCATATGTACAAATTATTTTTAGGATATTTCCAATGGATTTTATTAATGTATATTGAAACACCTAGTGGTTACCTTATTTGAGATGTCCTATGAACCTTCTTTCCATAGTTAGGTGGTTAATCAGACATGTAACTAAAACTTAATGACCATCACATTGGTCTAGGTGGTTGGAGTATTGTCTTATCCAATAATTTTTTGAAATTATTTCATAATTTGGGACTCTTTTATTGATTTATGGGAAATTAATTATTCATTCCTTAAATCATAAATATGAACATGTACCTTTTATTTCAACTATAAAGTATTATCATTTTTAACTATTTTATAATTTGTACGTACCTAAGGTTCATCATAGATGGAGGAAAATGTAGGTATTCAATGTTCACCATAAATAGTACCATTTTGTATTTAGATTTGAGATTAAAATCTCTTTTATCTAAATGATGCACATTTTTTCCACATAGTGTGGATCTTTGGAATTTATCAGAATGTAGAAAGATATGAGTTGTTTTGATATTGTCATCAATCCCATAATATGGGATTCTAATATACCCAAGATAAATGAATCAACCCCATTTATTTCACTACCACATTATTGGACACATCATACCTTTTATGATTTTTTGATAATGACAAAACCATGCATTTTATTCTCTTGTGAAATGGGCATTGAGTCGATAGGTTCCCTGTCGAGGGATGGTGTAGAAATTTTGAAGAAACATCTAAAGGGAGAAAGATGGATTTTACATCCCCATGTTTTATATAATCCTAATTGGAGTATAGACATGAGAAAATTAGGGTTACCATTGATGTTCTAGGTCTGAATCTAACGTTGTTTTCTTATGTATCCCATTTGGAAATGAATCAAATACAACGTAGTTTGGATGGTTGGGACATACATTGTATAGAAGTCCCTTTGAGAAAGTGGGAGGATGATCATGACTGGGAATATCCACCCATGATATGTATTTGTTCATGGAACCTTTAATCTCATGGGTTTAATGATCAAATTTAGGATTAATGGGAATTAGAATATCCAAAAATCCGAAAAATAACCACCATACACTATTAGAAGAGTTAAAAGATATGGAATTTTAGAGGAATAAACAACAAGAAATTGTAGAAACCTACTAACTGATTTAATTTATAAGATAGATCATTTATTCCTCTAATCTTGAAATGATGGAGTTGTGGTAATGGTTGGTGACAGATGATGAATATCTCCACCCTGGAATTAGGAGACACCTACCACTATTACAAATGCCGAGAAACTCATAACCATAGGAATATGTTATCATGAAAATTTAGGTTCCCCCTTATTATGATTGTTTATAATAATACATTATATACCAATATAATTTTGGATTTATTAGGCATTCTGACCTACCTTGTACTCTAATCACTTATATTTTGTGGATTTGGATGAGACATTGGAAAGGTCCCCCAAAGATAGTAGACTCGAGGAAAAAAGAAAACCTAAAATTTATGGAATGATATGGAGGATTAATGGGGATAACTATGGGTAAGACTGGGAATTGTAAAATGATGAAAACTTGTTAAAAATAGGTGAGATGAAGATTGATCACTTAAGGTTAATCAGTGCGACCTGAAAATGAATCATGCATGGACGTCGTAGTTGAACGAAATATGGCATTCGGTAAAGGCAAACCAGGGAAACAATACTTGTGATACCCCTTTCTATAAAATCCTAGGGACTCCTTAATTTTCATGGGATTAGTTGGGATGACTTATTGATCTACTGACGGGACCTTATCCTATGTAAATTTTAAAAGAGGGGGTGATTGGTTCGTCACAATGTTCATCCCATTATAGAAGATTAGAGACCATAGTACATTGATCATTTTTATTTATCTATAAAAATTATGTCATAGGGAAATACCTAATGTATTATATGAATTTTGATGTAGTATTAGGGAAATAATATATTTGATTATTATTTTAGTCTAAATTATTTTCCAAATGTGTTTTCCATTTTCCTATGTATAGGATATTTTGGCACCCTGGTTGAAAAATAACACTCATATTATGTGTTTCACTTGGTTTCATGGAGGTGTATCATAAACAAATATAATTGGTATGGCTTTATGGGAATGAGAAATGGAACATTTTTATAGGATGACCATGATTAGTGATTCTAGGTGTACAAGATGTCCCTTCATACTGATGCAAGGTTCACATGCTAGACATGCATTATGATGAATATTGTGCATTTCAAAGTATTTCATGGGAGGTCATGTGAAATATTTGTTATATTTCCCTTATCTTTAACCTATTATTTGTTACTTCTAATATTATTATTCTCTTATGAAAAATATTTTTTCAAAAAAATATCACCTTCACTATTAGTTCCAATAGGATGAAAATGGTTTGATCCCAATGTAAAAAAACTAATAATCATACATGATATTATCACCATATTTTTGTTTACATTTAGTCCATGTATTGAAGTGAAAATATACGGTATTTCCACACAATGGAGAAGTGAAATTGGGAGATTCCAAGGAATTTTTTGAAGATAAGTGACACAATTAGGTCACATAGTTGGGTTACGTGGGTGTATCAATTTTTTCATGATTCAAGAATCTCTACATCTATAAATATTGATATATTTTTAGGTGGATCACCACCTCACCTTCTCACTGCTCGACTTGTCGCATGATTCGTTCATAATTTCAAAAAATCCACTATCATGTATCCTATTATCCAAAACACTGTACAACATCATCTAAATGAGAAAGATACATGGTTAAATGACATTAATGAGGATACATATGGCTGTGTATTGTCCAAGGATGCATGGGTGAGTGACCCACATGAGGTCAAATCGCCTATTGACCCATGCAGGGTAACTATATTAAAAATTAATAGAATATTTTACTCTCAAACATTAATATTATATAAAATTGTGTAATTCCATGAAATATTACTATGAAAACATAATCTTTCAATGTATCTGCTGAACATGATGGCAATTAAATAAATCTGATAATAGATCTCATCAGGTCAGATTATTATGCCACATGTGAAACCACTCTCCTGGATTTAGTGATTCAGTTTAAAAAACTATCATCATGATTACACTGATTTTAATTATATTACATTTTTGTTTTATGGACGTATGAATTAATTTCTCATTCCATAGTTAATATATTAACTACTTCCTTCATAGTCCCTAGAGTACACCAATTTTACCACAACCAATATCTCGTGCAAGGGAGTGTATATCCAACTAGAGAAAAACATCCTCGACCCATGTCATACATCAATGTATTCATTCCTGAGATTTTAAGCCTCAAAATCCTATTTCAAATCTATGTGGATACTAACCAATCATTAATGATTCTATGATCATATAATCAAAAGGCTTTAAGGGATACTCTGACCATCACCCTGGAGGATGTGTCAGTGAAGAGTGGATAAGGGTTTACTATGTGCACCAGACCTATGCTAAATTTATGGCTATGTAAAAGGTTGTTTGAATTAATGTGGTAAAATTTTTATAACATAAAAATTAATAAAAGTTCATTTATATTATACGTGTGTTATTTCATTAATGCATCCCATATACCAACACATTCTAATTGATGCACCGGGATGTTGATACCAACTTATAGAATGCCAACAATATCTCAAGGAAACCCATTTTTTGAAATATATATGATGTGTTCATATCAACTAATGCCACATGGGATGATCGTTAAATGATTCTTGTTTTTCTCATGATATAATGAATATATCTGCAAAAATTATGAATGAATACCCCTACCTATTTGTAGAAATCCACTCTAAGGGATGGGTTAATGCTTTCTTGGAACCAAATGGGGAGGGCCCCACATGTATATGTCCAATAGGATATATCACAAGGAATAATTTATTTTCACTTTTAGATTATTTTTCATGTTGGAACAAGAACCCTATAGTATATGGGGGTTGTAGTGAAGTTGTAAATGCCCCCCAAGTCGTATTAAGATGGGTTTTTAGCAAAGTTGTTATATGTATACCTGGTATCAATGTTTGAATTCCACACTAATGTTAATCTAAGAACATTTTTCATAGTGAAAAATAAATTTGAGGTGAAGAAGATAGGTTTAGAATCTATTTTCTTGGTGAGAATTCACTAGTACTTATTACATGTGACTATAGAGAAACCCCCTTCAAAATTATAAACATTTCACAAAGTATGAGGATATATTGTTATACAATTTTTTTCTTATAATATTTTTTGGAAATCATAGTTCCTGGTGGAGAGTTTGGGCCATTAGTTTAGGTTTTTTCTATCATCAAACTTTGTATTATATTTATGGTGAAGCCTTATGAAATAGAATCTATTGAAATAACTCATATTCGATACATATTGGGATCATCCATCTGGATGTTCCCGATCAATTGAAAAGCTATCGATGATGATACATCATTCATTATTGAATTTACGAATGGTATGTTATAATCCCAAATAAATGGTGGTGTAACATTTTAATCCAATGCTCCATATATATTTTCACACCAATTATTTCCATGTATCAAAAAACATTATGTCCTCCCATGCACGTCCCATTATGGAATCCCACAATTGGGTTATAAAATTTAGGGATACTCATGGTTATGGATGAACGTCATTCAGAAATTAAATGTTCTCCACTAAGTAAATCCATTAGGAAGAACTCTAGGAACGTCGATGCTTTATTCACAATGTAATATCAAGGGTTGTTCAAATTGATCATTCATTATCTAAAATATATGATCACTACAAGTATGGGGAATAATCTTAAAAGGGATACAATCCTTTATGATATTAACATCGGTGAGGCCCCATGTTCTATTATAATACCCCATGCATAAATTAGTTAGCCGGTCCTAATTAAATGAGCTAAAACATTTAATAATGAGACAAGATGATTCATCCACCATTATCCAGAGGAATCTCCACCTCTAGTTTTATAACATTTGACCATGATATGTAGAACCGAGATTCATATTAGGTCGTGGATTATCAGTTACAGTTCATTAAAGACCATAGAATCCTAAGACATTGTTCAACCAGTGGTTCTTGAACTTTGTTAACAAATGAGTTATAATACCAAGGAAATATGAAAAGTCATCTATGAAGGCAGGAAGAATTTATAGATTGGGGATGCCCAATCCCCACACATCCTCCAAATTGATTTTATCCCAAGATTGGTGGGAAAATTTTTTGATTGATGGAGATCAACCATTATTCCACTGTTGATCGGTTCCCCAATACAAAGTATGCAGAGGATATGACTGATTAGGTTCTGATAAAGGGGTTCATGAATAATATACTAATGAATGTGATGAATTCATCAATACATAGGATATATGATTAACTTCATCTTGTTTCCTCCTTGATTATTATTTCATTTGATTTGAAAAATATTTCATTATTGTGGAATGGGTGAGGTGGCCTTGAATTTCTTCATGTATTGGGAGAATAACTAGGATCTCGTCATCAAAATATACCTTATAAAGAACCTCATAAGGCTATGAGAAAAATATTCTAGTATATATGGAGCTATCATCTGTCTAAAGAATGATGGACATGGAAACAGAGGTAGATTCTTATCACGTAACGACATTTGTACTTATAATTTGGGAGGAATGTTCTAGTTGTACTCAATTGAAATTGAAGAGACAATTGAAAATAAATTCCCTATTCAAGTTCATTGTAATTAATTAAATGTTTTAATTACATCATTTTCTCATTATCAATCCTAAATGAAATTTTTTCATCCATCTATGTAACATGACCGATTCCCCACTTCTCCTTCAATTTTATTTTTCATAACCCTTTCATAATTGAAGAGTGAATTCCAGATGATGTCCATATTCAAACTGCGAGTACGTCCCTTAAAAAAGAGAATCATCAATGGATGAGTGAATTTTTTTTCCAAAAACTTTAGATAGGGTGTATAATAATCTCACTTTTTATATTATAGTATATGGTGTCATGTACCAATAAAAATCCTCCACTAAACCGATTACTATGGTCCATCATATACACTAGAGGACCTTGCGACCACCGTTTTCAGTCCTGTCACCACATCGTAAGGGGTTCAAATGGACCCCAGAAAATCTATTGATGATTTTATATGTATTATTTAATTTTTAATGACTTGAATGGGTAGTTCCTTCTAAAAGGAACTTATATGATACCGATGTAGGAGCTAAATGGGAACATGATCCCAACATCATGGATAAGCTTAATAATAAGTCTCATGTAGTATTTTATGATCTATAAAAGTAAAAAATAGAGGATCTTTTTAAATATAATTATATTCTTGGAATGATGTAAGGTTTCATTGAGTCTAATAAGATGTTAAATGAACGTGAGTTTTTCTAATTGATTTTTACCCCCTTGGCGAGCCTTCTTATGTCCAATGAATTAAATCATTGAGGATAACTACTGCCTCTTTTCTATAAAAATAAGTATTCGATGGAGTTCCACGACCAGAGCATCGATGTCCATCATTCTCATATTGTGTTGGAATAACACATAGGATTCCTCAAAAATGTAGATTCTATAGAGACATAAATCCTTAACCTTGAGCGTGATCAATATAGAATTCGTAATTATGAAATATTTATTCAAACCAATATGGGTGGTGATTGTTGGGATAAATTCAAATATCAAACTAAAATGTCAATGGGTGTGCAGCATCGACTACATTGATCCACTTTTTTTTGTTATCCCTGATATCATCCAACTTCTGTATCTAATTTCATTCATCCTTTGACAGTGTCTGTTAATATGGATGACCCCATAGTGGGGCCTCCGTCCCATCAAAACTGACTATGCAAGGAAATGGTGACACCAATATAGGAAGGAAGAAACAAGTATCATTACTAATATAAAAATATATAAAACTATTATTACCCTAAGAATATCTACATAAAAATATAATAAGTTTAGGATACTTTCCTGGAATGAAGTTTGTTTGTATGTTAGGAAATATTAGAGTTAGACATGATAAAACCCATAATAGATATACCTTAACAACTATATTATAAATCAATATTTTTTGGAATTTTTGGGTATGGTGGATTCGACTCTAGAATAGTCCAATTTACCTTGAAAGAGATAATTTAATGACTTGAGTAAGAGTGTGGGTAAAAAAGTTCATTATCAAAACAATAATTCCAACCATATATAATGATATAAAAGATGTATTATCCCAGGGTGAGTGAAACAAGTACATGAGAATCATGTAATGTATGAAATGGGTTGATGTGATATCCATTCAAATATCTCCTCTCCAACAAGACATGGAATCCTCTTGAGGTTAGATAATAAAAAAATATATTTCATTTTATGGTGTTCAAGGTGAGAGGAAGTCATACATATAGAATGTGATAGAGGACCTCTTCCAGTATATGGATTCTGATGCTTCTAGATATCCTTTCATCAATAAGGCATCTATGATTATCGAGGCAAAAATTAGAAACTCTATTTATATATTGATTTTCCCTTAATAAATATGAATGGGAAACTTAACTTTTATAATTATAATATCAATTTTTCACCAAGAATGATTACAATATTGTTTCCAATCATCTAATTCATTATCTTTATTTTCCTATAAATTTATAACATAACATTATTCCTAGTTTTTAGCTATTGTTTAGTATGCTATTTTTTTACATTCATAATGAAAAGATAATGAAGGTGCAATATTTTTTTCCATGGTTTTTGGATATTGAAAATGTATTTATGTGGTTCATTGAGTCATTTGACACACACTATAAAGATTGTTTCTTTTGGTTCATTGATCTAATTTTTTACTTTGTCAAATATGAATAAGACATAATCTGTGGGACTTGAATTTTACCTAGGAAATGCTTTGTGGGTTTTCAACATTACATTTTTTATGGATTTTGTTTCCATTAATAAACTTTTCCCTAAACCATACAGATTGCTAATACTGTGATGTAAAATTTAATTCATTCTAGGTCATCCTCGTTATTGGATTTTCTACATAACAATTTCTATGTCTCTTTATGTGGGTAGTTTATATTCATTAATGAAATAATAATGAATATGGTCTTTTATGTCCAATTACATTATCCATAATTATTGGAATGATGAACCATGAAGCACTGTAACATCTATAATGTTCCAAAATTATTCAGATATGAAATGGGGTATTTTATTTAATTATTGTTTTTGTATTAGGATATAAAATATGATATGATTCATTTTTGAACGGATTGATCATAGATAATGTTTGATAAGAGTGTTCCCTAATGGAACATTCATGGATTATATATATAAAAAAAGGTTTCTCCTGAGAGTGAAAGTGACTCTAATGGACAATCATTTAGGGTAGAATTTTGAAAATATAGAATGTGGTGTATAAATTTATTATCAAAACAATGGTGTCCCCAATATTTATATGTACTAACACATATGTCTAGGATGTTTGGGGGGATCTATATTTCTCACCACCATGGAGTGATGTTTATTAATGGATGTTTTATGATAATAGTGGAACAAAATTATATTTTCTATTGTACAAGTTGGGAAATTAATTGTGGCTCTAGGAATTACTATGATTTCTTATGTAATTAGAATCAAATATCACCTAGTTATTAAAGGTTATGTGGTAGATTTCATACACTTGGAGAAAAGTCTCCTCCATGGTGTGGATTATTACATCATGTAGTATAATTTAATAGATCGATGAAGTATACTATATTGTTTAACATATATTGAAAACATCAATAAAGGATTAAATAATTTTCATTTATCTTTGAAAAAACAATAATATTTTTTCCATTCCATGGTTATCTCACTAAGATTGACATATAATTATCAATCATGATCGGAGAATGATTGAAGGTATCTATTGGGGCTTCTGAATCTAAAATTCAATATGGGGCATGTATGCAAGGAAGGTTCATTGTCCATATTAGATATTTTGTTTTCGGCTTATTTTTTTTTTGGATATTTGGATTCAAAAAATATTCTTATTGATAAAGAATATTAAACTTTTTGATAGTCCTTTTGGCTTTGATTTATGAAAATCATGACTATGGGATAATAATTCATAGTAAAAAAAATCGTTTCTTAAGGAATAAAACAACGCATCACCAATTGATAGGAAAATAATATGGGGATTTTGATATCCATAAACACAAATATTAATTTTTGGAAGAAATATTCCTAAATATGGGATCAATTCGTGGACAAATCACACATAAATGGGGATAAATATTTCATACAATGATCTAACCCATACACTAGGATGTGTATTTTTTTTATTGTGACCGTGAAAAATAAATTGAATCTAGACATCACTACATAACTCATCAAAGATTTAATCAATCCATGTGTATTTTTTTGGATGGATTTGTGGTGGATTCCCATCACCTGTGATAGTTTTCACATGATATATTAACAATGAAATTCATTATTTCATGTCATGTAAGAGACATCAACAATACCATTTAA
Source organism: Viscum album (assembly GCA_963277665.1). Taxonomy (NCBI): domain Eukaryota; kingdom Viridiplantae; phylum Streptophyta; class Magnoliopsida; order Santalales; family Viscaceae; genus Viscum; species Viscum album. Next base: position 1,507,614,266 of record OY728127.1, on the reverse strand, counting down.
CGTCTTGTAGTAATAAATGGTTGTTTCAATTTTATATCATTCATCTAGGATTTTAACAATTGACGTGAATTTATACGACATTATCATTTGGGTATTCCTTTACCAAATAGCTTTCTTCACATGCTATATACCAAAGGTAAGAAATATGTAGTGGAGAAGTCATCGTTTCCCCTAGACAGGTGATCAGATGGAAGGAATGTTTCATTTTGATGATGTGTTTGAAGGATGAGGATATAAGATCTCAGTATTACTATGTATATCATAAGACTGATAAAAAATCCTTATGTATTTCATAGGAATATGTAATGAGGGGAATAATAACCATGCATTTCGAATCATAGAATACTATCAAATGGTTTCTCACAATTTTAGGTCCAATTACTAGGACTATATATTTAGAAATAATGTGTAATGTAAGGGTTACATGATAACTAAAATTTCATCCTACTTTATATTAGAAAAAGGAAATTGTAAACCATCATGGTGGGGGTTCACAAATAAAGAGGAGTTATACGAGAGAATTACAAAAAAATGTGACCAAGGACCACATTCAAAATGATGTTCTCAACATGCTGTTGTCGGGGTTTACATTGATAAATGTGGTTTCTTCTAATTAATAATGTCCATCTAGTTGACAGGATATTTGTGAGAGTCTTCTATAAATATATTCTAGTGAATATCAATGGATAGTCAAAAAATGGTGTACACTAAACTAAAGTACTCTATTACTAATTAATGGAGATTTTATGGAGATTCATATTTCACAATTTACGAAATTTGTTTGAAGAAGGAATGTGGTCAATTAGAAAGGAATATTTTCACCATCATTGGACATGGAGTGTGAAAACCCCCAAATTAATCTATATAAAATATAGAGAAGGGGATAATATTGTTTCCATGATATGATACTGAATGAGGGAACCCAAAATAATATATCTAGAATTTATTGTGTCCGTATATAATAGGAAAGGTACACATGATTCACTTTTATTTTTGTGTCTTGGAATAGATTATGGAATCTATGTGTGAATATGAATCTTGTGTTTACAGGAATCATGAAACTTGTAGTTACCAATCATTAATATGGTCCCACAAGTGAAAGGAAACAAGTTGGGGTCCCCTATATAGATCATAATTTTTTAGGTTGGAGTGGGTTTATTAACCTTTCAACATTTACATGCCGTAGACATAATGTCTATGAATCACTATGTATCAGATTTAGATGATAATATAGAAAAAAATAGTTTGGTAGAGTTGTATGTTGGGAGAGCAGTACAAAGGATTGTTATCTTCTTCAGAACATCAAAAAATGTGGTGCATTTTTTTATTGAGAAACAAGTACATGAAAAATGGTTTTTTACATCAGGTACAAGGTTCATAGTTGTACAGTTTGAAATATTGTGGCAATGATGTTAGACCATTTATTTTATAGTCTTACATATCAAACTATGGGGACTTGTATTTTTTTCTCATGACATGGACCATATTTTATTCTATTTATGGTCATGTTAGCATGACCATTTGGTTTACCTTATTTGGTCTTTCATTTATGAAAATTATTTATAATTACACAAATAATTTTCTATGAATCCAAGCACTGGTATGGGTTGTAACAAGCTCCCTATACATCAAGATAATGAAATATGTTCGGTGGGAGTGGAAATTGTTTAGGTAATAAGGTGCCCACAAACATTGATTCTAGATTTAGTGGTTTCTTCTGTGTTATAATAAGGATAATGAGGATTATGACAATTTTTATTTTGGGGAAGAAGAAGTGGATAATTTTCATGGTCATAACCCATTCAACCCAGTTTTTATGGTCTACAATGTGATTAAAGCTATGAATTCATAAATCATAGAGATAGTCTAGTTCATCTAGAATTATTTTTGTTTCTTATGTATTTATTTATTCATATATGTAAACATGAAGTCATTGAAATATAAACTTAGTAGGAATGAATACTTATATCTCATATAGATGCGAATAAATGGTCGCATCTGAAAAATTATAGGTATAGTCTAGAAATTCCAAAAACCACAAAACATAAATTTAGTACAGATATTTTCACAATATCCACCATATTATAGTGTAATAATAAAAATGTCTTGTTTAAGGACTCTATTTATCAATTTTACAGTACATTATTTCTTGATGAATTTTTAGATTTGGTGTTATACTCCTAATATAGCTTCTCTAACTTATCAAATTTTAAATTGGAGTATTACCCATTAGTATTTTATGAGGGGAACCATTTCTTTTAAGGATATTTGATTTCACATGTTTTATAGTTACATTATTACTAACTACATTTATGGGTATTCCATCAATTAATTTGGAGAATAATTTTGTAGTAGTGATGATGTATTTTAATTTCCTATAAATAGTAGCACGATGAAAACCTACAACTTCTATTCAACAAATGGAAAATTTCCCAGAGCGCCTGACTATGTTCACAATCCATGGGGTTTAATGGATTAATTTTTCATAAACATTGAGGGAATGAATCTTCTTATTGAAATTGATCTAATATTTTTTCATAGAAGAATAATAGTATTCGAGCATCAGTATTTTATGGGATGGAATAAACCCTAACTAGTTGGAACTGAAAAATCCATTATTTACTTCCCTCATGAGAGAAATAGTTATTTATCAATAAATATACATTAAAATACTCCACAAAATCCCCATTTATAGAGTACTTTTTGCTTATTTGATATATCAAAAATATTATAGTAGATCCCTTATACCATGTTTTCTATTATATATATTTTCATGATGAGATAAATCCATTATAAAGGTATTCCACAGTGTTATTCATCCATCTAGTTGTTGGAATATCAAGTAAATGGATGGAATCAAACTTACTGATTTATTATAGGTTAAAATTAGAAGAAGGAGACACCATTTGATGATGATAAACGAAATTGAATGTTTCATCCAGATTTGGATCCACTAATTCCATACACACATTTCACAATGTATCTTCATAGGAATTCTATGCTCATTGAATGAGGATCAGTGTTGACATCGAGGATAATTTTATAGTTATTCAACAAAAATAATCAAGCACTGGGATTATCTCATGCTTTATAATCGAATAATTCACATTGATTTTCATTATTACTAAATCAGAATTTCCTTTTATCATCATGTTTTCCCGTAGAATTATAGGATCCATTTATATCCCTAAAATGAGGTCTATATTGTATTCCTTAGGGTTATTTAGTCCTAAGGAAAATATAAATATTAAAACAAGGCTACCATTGGTAGAGTGATGAGAAAGACTCTAAAAATGAATTTATTGATCATTGATTAATCCATTTACATTCCTTTTGGAAATCATGATGCACCGTCAAAATAAATTAGTAATGTCTGGGCCATCTTGAATAAAAAATACATTTTCATTAAAAATATATCTATTTATTGATGTTAGTTCTTCAAATGTGTGTTCTAAAATTGAATTCATCTAAATCCCAGAAATTTGTTGTTTTTAGATGAATAAAACGAATAAGAAAATCTATAAATATTACTTAACTCCATTTCAAATTCCAAATAATCATATTTCACCTATGGATTTATTTGTGTGGGTTATTTTTAGAGAATAAATTGACATCATAGTGCTTCATGTAGTTCCTTATCTTTTGAGTTCCTAATAGAAAATATTGACATCATGTCTAGATATAAGAAAATTATTCTCATCATTAGTCATGTTTCATCTTAGATAATAAGGATTGTCTGAGGATGGAATGCTTCTAGAATTACGAGGGGATTCAATATTTTAACATAATAAATATAAAGTAGCTTCCACTCACCTAGCTAACATCATGTTGTATCAATGATGTTCTATAGGTGAGTTGTGGGACAAATATTTAGAATATTCACCATATCATGGAGTCACGATAGCCTTTAATAAGTGTACTGATGATGCATTAATTTATTGGTGCTCAGGAGATGTAACATGGTCCTTTTCAAACAAACAATTATAACAGTCTAGATATCTAATGAACTTTTTAGTATTTTCAATCTCATTTATCATGATTTAAATAAGGATGGTTGTTGAATATGACCATAAATTTATTACAGTGTATTAAATATGATTGATGGGAAGTACTTATTCTTCAGTAAGATGTTTAAATGTATTTATTTATTTTTTTCTTTATCATTTAGGGTAGTGACTAGAGTGACCCCATCAGTCTCGGGTTATATCATTTCCTTGTGAAGGAATATCACATCAATATATTGAAATTCATAAGATATAAATGAGGCTTGATCTTTATGAATATTCTCTACATGATCACTATTGTAATATTTAAGGAATTTCTATTATAGAAATGGTATTTCCATATGGTAAAGAAACTATGGCCCTTGTTTAAGAACATTGAAATACATACATTTTTAAGAAAATATATATTGTGAGTCATATTCATAGTCCCCACAATATTCCCTAATTATAAATCTACTAAGAGTATTTTGCCCACATTTTTCACAACATTGCAGAGTTAAAGAATAAGGGGACATGTGGGCCCCAATATATCTTAGTTGATGAAGTTATAAGACTAGAATGTGGGTAACTCCTGAATCATTATCACTAAAATTCAATGAAATATAAATATCATTTCGCTCATAAGATCTATATTATATCCAGATGTCTCCCTATAAGATGAAATCATTTATATTCTTTGAGAAACAGATAACATTGTAGAACTATACTTGATTACAGTATATAATATATCTTATTGAAGTGGAATCCTTAAAAATAAACAACTATGGTCTCACTAAATCCCTTTTGTGTACTTCAGACTGGTCTATCAATAGACACAATGCATAAAAAATTGGTAGCCCCTCTATAAATAGAGCTACATACCTCATATTATTGTACTTCATGGAGAACTTTTTGTGCTTGCCAACATAATTATACTACTTCACATGAACATTTCGTGATTATTTCCTTGATGTATTTATATTTCTTCGTGACATAGGATTAAATAGAAATCTTATCCTTAGGTTTTTAGGAAAAATATGTCTAATTTCTCTATTATAATGATTATATAATTGCATTACATATATTATATCTTCTAGGATGAACAGGATAGAATGACCAATGGCATAATACGGGGAACATTCCAACTCATTCTCAGCATTTTAGAGTGTCTTTCATGTGTTTTTGTGGAATAGATTGTATGAGTTAGAACATGTCCATGTTATTTAGCCATATATAAACCGGTTCTTCGTCATACCCTTGTTTTATGTATCTTCATCCTCTTATTTCCAAATTTGGTGATAGGAAATAATATTTATAGGCATAGTTAACATTGGATAATGGATTCATTATGTGAATTACATTAATGTATCTAAATATTAATTATTCAATTTTAGGAGTATTTAATCCCATGGGGTATCTATTGTGGCATATTTATTTGTAAGAATTTCAATTCTGTTTTTGGATAGGGCATTAAATAATTGAAGTCATGGATTTTTTTTGGGATGAATATTAGTTCACATTACTTTATATAACTTTTGATTCCATTATTTTCCCACTACATTGAAGAATGGTTATTGGAGGACTCTGGTGCCGAAAATGATTTTTATTCTACAAAAGTACCAAATTGGGGGATAATTGGTTTATTCCAATACATATTACATATTACATGAGTTTAATTGATTGAATTTATATTTTTCCATTAATTTTACATCTATTCACATCTTATAGAAACATATTTCCATAATCCATATTTATCAAGGTTCACATCAGAATGACATGCCACTTCTTTTGGTTGTTTCCCAACATTAATTTCCCATATTCCACCATAAAGTTTCAGATGTATATGAAAATAAATCATCCTTTTATTTTGTTCCCCAATGATATATGTGATGGAAAATAATTTCTGAGATTTAAAATAGAAAGATAAATGGTTCCCTTGGAAATCCTCCAGATAAATATGATGTTCTCTAAAGGCCTTATGGAGTATCTATGGATATGCTCATCACATACATAATTATCATTATTTTTCAGTTCCCCAAACTATTTTAATCTGTATACTATTGTTCATCCTAATATTGAATAAATTATTTATGATGGTCTAGAGGAAAGCTGTTTGATGTGGTGTAGGATTTGGATATGGGGTTGCTGTATGGGATGGATTATTTTTTCAAGTGAAAATATCATCTTTCCATGTTCTCTTCTATTGAGATGATTGAATTACTCCGGAAAAGACCAATGTTATCAATATATTATAATTTAATATTAGGGAAATTATATATATATATCTAGAATACTTCCTATATATTTATTATGGATGATTAATGTTCACAAATATTCAGAAATATTATATATATGAAGGGACAAATATTATTCTTTGAAAAGATGTTTTTAGGGGATTTGGATAATCCATTCAAACTTGAAATGATATTTGAGTCCCACTAATTATAAATTCTTGTGATTTTTTGGATGATAAAGAATGTTTATTATATAACTTTGATCTTTATATATTACAGACCTACTGATATAGGTCTTCCAATTCAATGATTTATAGTGCCAACATGCTTTTGCACCATATGAAGGACACAACATGAAATGTTTTCATGAAACACCTATGTTTGACTAAATATTTTTTTATTTTATGCTGTCCAAATCATGGGATCATAGTAGGATAAGAAATTCCTCAAATTGTACATTGGGTCACCAAATTCAATGAATATATGAAATATAGTGTTTCCAATGATTTAAAAGGATTATTTCATATCCACCAATTGGTGGAAAGGGTTTCTTTCCTATTTCAATAGTGTACCCCATTAATCTATACATTGCATCAAGATTTCAATGACTCGATTTTATTGATAAGTACTAAGGGAATATTTTTCTCAAAAGGAGCTTGAAATTTTGAAGAATTTTGTAATGAAATCTATGTATGATCTTCATCTTATAGTGTTGGGTTACCTATAGGGGTTGCAAATTGATGATGATTCTCAAGAAACTCGGGTAGTGGTTCCAATTGAGGGAAAGAAGGATATATTTTATTTTGGAGTCCAAATATATTAATTTTTTGTATGATATATCATAGAATTGTTTTAAATATATATTCTTGTTTCTACAATGAGCCTACTATGTTTAGTTATGTTTTCTATGATCAAGAGGCTATGTTCTCCTAATAGAACATATCTGTTTGGGATGTTTCTCCAATGTAATTATATAATTAGTTATCTTAAAATAGTTATTTCATCCCCATATTTAGGATTTTTTTCCACAAGTGGGAGGTCTTAAACCAAATTAGGTTTTGTGGGTTGTATGCTTTTACAATTACCATTTAAATTAGATGATTATAACCCAGATGGCAGGAGTAGAGTAGTAAAATGAATCATTAAATTCATTGACAAATTTTAGTTTCAATTATGAACACATTGATATATAATTTGGGTTATACCATATTGTGAATATAATCCTCACAACATATTACTCTAAGTTGGACTTATGTTTTGTAGTGTTTGCATGCATTGTTATAACTACAATCACAGATGTTCAAGACATTGTATGAACTACATCAGCCTCCTTGAGTGATCAAAATTGTTTGTCTTATCCATGATTCTCATCCTCTCCTTCAATTGTACACATGGAATAATTTTATGAATGATGATCTAAGTTTATTGCCCTTTAAATTTTCTCAGGTTTGTTGGTTGTCCTGAAGTCAGGTAGTAGTATTTGATTAATTAGGAGATTTTTTCTAAAAAGAACTCTCCATAAATGTGAAAATAATGACATACATTAAGGGTTTAGGATGAAGAATAAAATTCTGCATCACCATGGGCTTGATATAATGATGTTCAATTCTAAAAAACATTCAATCACTATTCATCGTCGTTGAATTTTCATTCTATAAGACCCTAGCCCTACGGTCTGAGGATACTCTCAGATTTTCTATACTACTCATACCATGAAATATCACATTATTTTATAATTATTTTTTGAACATGGGTTGTGTTTATTGTATGATTTTAAAAATAATACACATACATCCAATGATATTTTCTTTGCTTGTTGGTTGGATTACCTTAAGTGGTATGCATTCTCAATATTTTCATATTCAGGATAAATGAGTCTTTTTATTGATTTCTATTTTCTGAACAGAAAACTATGAGACTTTTTATGGGATGAATCGTGTTGAGAAAAAAATCATTCATGATTGATGATCAAATATATGAAATGACACAATGTAATTACATTTCACGATTCCATATCTCATAGATTTCCTTGATTATAGGGTGAGTAAAAAATTTTATATCCATAGTCACCCCAAACATTTATATATACCTCAGATGTGGTGTTGAAAATCAACTATTATACTTCATGTAATTAATTGTGGCATAAAATTTGTATATCAATATTTTTATCTATTATGGTAGTAGTGAATCAAGAATGGCTACTATGTTAATTTGGAAATGATTCTATTTTTATAACCCTAACTTGTTTTTCATACCCAATGTGAGGTATAAAATTTGTATATGTTGATAATATTTTTCAACAGGTTTAAATATATTTCATTTTATAATTCATCAATTGTGCCTCTACAATATCAAAATGTTATGTGGAAGAGGGACAAAATATGATGGGTATATTATCCATGGATAGTTTTAAATTAATTAGTAACACATTCTTATATTGTCCAAATATATATTACTCTAACAAAACATCCAAATGTGTGTAATTGTCGAAAATATTTTCGGGGATATAGGTGTTTTTAAGGATCTATCAAATATTATATTAAGGAAAGCAATCCAATTGTGCTTCAATGAGTGTCTATTTACCTAGGATTTCTTCTGGTTAAAAAATGTATTGACATATCAGTAATGATGAATTTGCAATCATTGGTATAATTTCTAAAATTCCCCATCAATAGGATTGTTTAATTATTATTGATTCTGTAATGGTGGAACCATTATAGTGAAATCCATCATGTGGAGGACTATAATCATTGAATGGAATCTGACGGCAAAAATATTTCCTAATTTATATAGACAAGGAAGGAACTTCGTGGGGGATGATAACCCATGGATTGCCTTCCTAATATGTTATATTCCAATTATGTTTATTTTTTAATGGATATCCCTTATAGATGGGTTCTCTTGAGAGATCATATTATGTGTATGATGTAAAAATCATTATTATTTTCCTAGGATGACCTATGAAACTACTTGAAGCAATATTTCTAGGAGGACCATTGCAATGGTAACTATATATCCTTAATTTGGTAATATAAGAGTACTGTCATGAAACACAATAGATAATTTTTTAGGGATTCAATAACACAGGAATATATAGTAGAATGATTTTATAATGGATGTTCCATTTTCAATCATCATTGTAGACTCCTATTTTTATATCCTCTCTTATGAGATATTTGGAATGATTTTGGAGGATAACATATTCTATATTATTGTACCTATTTGGTAATATCCTATGTTTTTTGGGGAATTTTATGATATATTTCTAGTGTTTCTATTGATATATATTCATTCCCAGGACTGGCCATAGTGATGGAAAAATGAATTCCAGTGTGAATGAGGGCATGGACTTGATTTGATTGTCCATTTAACATGGGATCTGGTAAAAAAATCCACTTATATGGAATAGTATATATGCATATACTCTGGAGTGACATTTTTATTATGTTGATTAGTAACAAAATTTGAATGGATGGAGTTGTGTTTCTACCCTTCCACTACTAACATTATCATTATTATATCTTGATAGTTTTACTGTATGTGGGAATGAATTTTTTTCTTGCATCTAATTATTTTTTAGGTTTGTTTTGTGAATTTATTGCTACAAAATGGATATATTTACATTCCATTTTAGAGTAGTAATGTTGTCCTACTCTATACCTTGATTTCCATTTAGTATATTTTTATTTCCTTCTTATCTGGCGATGATATATGGGTCTCCCCTTAGTTTTTTACTGTAATTTTCGAGTTGGTTTCCCTATGTGGTGACAAATTGTTGTGGAAGACATGATATTCATCAGTAGTAATTTTCCCTACTGATAATTTTCCATCATGTTTTTATACAGGGAATAATTTGTAGTCTTCAAAATATGTTGGACGAATTTAGGGTAATGGGCATGGATTTCCAAATGACCATATGTTTCTAACAGTTTTAGTTGGTAGCCCTTTTTACTAGGGATAGGGATGTGAGATTAATCCATGTTGATTAATTTAAACCACTAATATATTTACCTATGTTCATGATACTCTATGTCCTAAGTTATATCTCATCGGGTGGTGTTCTCACACTAATGAGTACAACATGTTATCTGTCATTGATGGCTTTGGATGGTGGTAGGAGCCCCTTGATGGGACTCATGTGTTATCATAACGATTTCCTCAGTGAACTCTAAATCATAATCCAAAAGATAAGGTAGTGACATAATCTAGGAATGTTCTTGTAAAATTTATTAAAATACAATCTCCACTGTATGTTTCTAGGATTCGAGTCTTTAGAAATTTTCTTGATGGAAATGAATCATGTGTAGGTGGGCTTATAGAGTGGCCTCTAGGGATGGTACAATTCAATTTATGTATAATTACTAAAAAAGTGCATTGGAAACGTATAAATTATTATACTAGGTTGGAGATGGTCACCTCATTATAGAAGATGACACATCATATGCAGTAGCTAGTACATATGTTCATGATTGTGGGATTTATTCCACTAGATTGAATGGATTAGTAGTTGAACATGTATATAATTATATGAAAATTAATGAAAATCCCATAATAGTATCATCTTAAAAAACAAACACACATGTAATTGATGGTTTTGATCAATCATAAGCATGCTTAAATTTTATTACATCATGGAAGGGTCATGAAATTTTGGGGACACAATAAATTTTCTTAATGATTCACATCAGGTTCACCATTTATGAATCATCATAAAAAAGGGGGTGTGAATGGAATTTTTAGTGTTGTCCCAATGCCATTCCCATTGGACATAAGTGTCAACATCCTTTCCATGTGGTTACCAATGTTTTATATTTTCTTATTCTAGATACACCCAATGGTTTATATACTCATGAATTATTATATATCTATGTTCCAGAGACATGCAATTAGTTGGAAATATTACAGCTATGTTTTGGGAGTCACATTAGTAAAAAGGATGGGAATTCAAAAAAATTACAACATTTTGGGGATAATTATTCCCTATATTCGAATAAACTTATAGATTTAAGACATATAAATGATTCCTTTATTAATTCTAAGATATATAATAGGTCACCATTAATTTAATAATAACTTATTTTCATATATGAATTAGAAATCATCTATATGTATAAAAATTTATTATTTGATAGAGAAATCTATATGTGCTTAAGTTTCTCTATCAATGTAAAAAAAATTATGTAGTGGAGATTTATATATAATTTATTTTCATCATTGCAGTGTTAATAATAATATTTGGGAACAATATAATCTGTCATCATCAATGAATATGGTAGTTTTATTGATGTCCTGATCAGGCCCTCGAGAAGGCATTACAATGTATCATTCTGAGAGGAATCAAAAACTACATTTTCGGTGCCAATTAATAGTATAAATCATACATTTTAAATTCATTTGTGGAGGAAAAAACCATGTAGTTTAAATTCAATTTTCAAGGATGTCTTGGAAAAATGTTCCAAGTAAAGGTATGGAGTGGGACTTATTTTGATGTAGCATAAACGACCTAGAATAAATGTAACCTCTCATACTAGATATGACCCTCATGGGATGAAATTATAGATTTGATAATGTTGAACATGGAAGATGCCAGATTTGATCCTCAATGAGGCCTCATATATATCCCATTTTTACAGGAATCAAATCCCAAGTAGTAATTATGGGTCTTGATTACATTGAATAAGAGGCACTATGGGATTGGGAATTGATGATTATGAATGATAGTATTAACTGTATTATTCTATTTGAAGGTCTATATTTCATGATTATCATTAAACTCTATTTAAACATGACTCATTCTCAGTGTGGGAAAGATGAGGATGTGGATGGTTAAGAAGACATCCAAATATCCTTCATCCTCTAGTAGATGAGTATGAATGTATAAAAGGTGGTTGGATGAAACCAAACGAAATTATAATTGATAAATCAATTTTGTATTCGCTAAGAATGTTACTAGACTAAACCCATTTATATATTTGGAAGAGGGGAACAAGAAGGTGCTATGAATGGTTGATAACTATGTCTTTCATATGGAGCCACATTCCATCATACATAAATTCAGGATCCTAGTTACTATATCAATGTATGATCGAGAACATTCTATGGATCCCCATTTTTAGTTAGGTTATTAGTAGGATGCCATTTAACTTTTGAATTTATTATTGAATAGAAATTTGGATGAGTTTTGTACTCTGGCCACACACATTCAGATTAATTTAAGGAGTCCATGGATTTTCCCCTCTATAGACAAACATGAGTGAATAGGTTCCCATTCATTAAGAGAATGAGGTAGGATATTAAAGGATTGTTTGAATAGTTAATAAATAGTAACGATAAAGAGGGTTCATGTTTTGAAAACATAGGTGTGTTGAATATGCCTCATGTATGGTTGACCTATTTTAGAAACACATGGTTCACACAAGGTAATCCATGGTGAGCTGAAGATGTATCATGAAAGGTTGGACGATGAGAATGGAATATTCCTTTGGGTTATGGAAAACCTGGGAATCAAAACTCAAGTGAGTAATTACACTAATATAAAATATTAAACTCAAGTGACTTGTATGTTTTTATCTCCTTTTTAGGATTCTGAATGTCCCATAACCCAATATGATTTGAGAAGGGGGGATATTAAGCATTAATTTTAATGTAATTGTATACCTTGAGGGAACCAAATCCCTTGGGAACTTTTAATTACTTGTTATTTTACATTATTATGGAACTACCTGATGATTTGGAGGACTTGGAATAAGTTCTAGGGGTATATATTTTAGGCTTCTTTGAGTCTCCTAGATATTCCAAATGAGGAGCCCAACTGTACTGTTTATAGTCATTTTTTGGAACCTAATCTAATTTGTAAACTCATACATGTGTGTCCCATAGGGTATCATGAATGTGTATCCTTCAAAAGTCTCTATGGAATGGCATTCTCGTAATGTATGATGGCATAGGCATGTGGGATGGAACTGAACAATGGCATTGGGATCATAGGCTGGTCCTACACGATGAAATTGTGTGCACATGCTAGACATATGTTGTGATGACAATCAAGAATTTTATCGTATTACATGGATGAACATGTGAAATAATATGACTTTTTCACTTGAATGTTATTCATAGTATTTAAAAATAATACTTCTTATTATCATGTTAAAAATCAAGTGACAAAAATAACTACAAAAATTCATTCCATTAAGTAAAAAATAATGGATATAATGTTTTAAATTTAAATAAAACAATAGAATAAAATTTTATTCTCCCAAAAAATATCCACATAGACAAGAAGATAATAATATATAATTAAGTATAATTATATAAGAAAATTTAGAAAAAAATTAGAATACAAGAGTAAAAAAATGAACCAATTAACATATAATATAATTTAAATTAGTACATTTGAGTGGAATTCCAAAATAGTGGATACACATTAACATAAAATAGATGAACCATACCACTACACTAATTAAAAAATAGTAATTTTTTTAAAAAACAAATTTTTATAGAAAATACCTATAATATTCTTCAATGTATTCTACAAAAAATCTTATTTCCTAAAAATATTTAATAGATTCCATGAATTTGGACTGATTTTTTAACATTAATAAATCCATCTAGACAATTATTTTTCAAATGATTCTTGTTGAATCTCTATGAACGAATAAACAACAAGGATCATTAGCTTTCTGATGGAGTGAAATCAATTATAGGTTAGTTTCCTTATTATCATTAAATTTCCTTCCATTATCCCAATATTTTTTTAAAAAATATCTTATATGAGTTTCATGTTTATATGGTGAATTTTTATGATAATATTTTCCTTATTTTATCTCCCAATTCCCATGACTTAGTACATGGTATTAAATGCATTGAATGTTAATGTGACTTTTTCAAACTTCTTTATGTAAATATTGTTTTTGTACACTAAGATTACTATAGTGGGGGGTTAAACATATTATCATTTAGGGTACTTAAAAATATTGATTAGGTTTTAATGTGATGGAATTTATGAATTGATGTTTGTATAGTTTTAGAGTGAAAATTCCATTCAAATTAAAATATTATTTAGTATTTGAGGTAAATTTCTAATACATCTAAAAATGCGTAAAAATATATGGTATACAACTCAAAATAGTATATTTGGTTACTAATAGAGAGCTTATATAATGTTTCATTAAGATTCTGGTTCCATAAATATTTTACGGTGACTATTCATCCAGGGCTATAAAATGGATTCAATATTTCTAGTGTTTTGGAGGGGTTTGGCTTATGTAATTCCACCAAAGGGTAGATTATTGTTCCACTGAATGTGAAATAAAATAATATTAGATGTTTATATGAACAATTGTAATGAAATTAACTAAAATTATATTTATGGTTGTTCAAATACCTCGTCTCAATGTCATATAGTGTGTGAATAATTATGTAATATTTGTTATTATGAGGATAATAAAATGAACATTTATATAGATATTTCAAATATGGTAGGTTTTAAGATTATAGGGAAATATTTATTAGTAACATGAAAATATGATTAATGTATCACAAAAGGGGTATTAATTCTATGTTTATGATTTTTTAAAACAATTTGCATTATCTAGAACACTGTTTTATTTTAAAATGTTGATTCATTATGAAAATATGATGTTATTTTCACATGATTGGGTTCATGTAATTTTTTATAGCTAGTTTGAATTTGATATGTTTACTATTGGATATATATTCTATATTTCCAAATACATAGTATTCATTATAACAAAACCTATATTTATTATGCACTTAAACATGATTTATTACATAAACATGCACTTATGGAAACTCTGAGAATTTATTAGTCTAGTTTCTTGAGAAATTAGGTACTTTGCATGAAATATGAAGACATAAAAAAATACATCGTTATTGAAAACATCCTTTACATGACCACCAAGTTCCCTCATAAATTTCATTACATTGGAAAACCAAAGGAAAAACATGTGAAAAGTTTGAGTAATAATGCCCATTAAGGGAGTAAAAAAGGCACAACATAAAGGAATGTTTCCCAAGATAGGTGATCAGATGGATGGAATGTTTCATTTTGATCATGTGTTGGCAGGATAAGGATGTAGGATCTCAGTATTACTATGCATATCATAATAGTGATAATAGAGCCTTATGTATTTAATAGGAATTTGGAATGAGGGGAACAATAACAATGCATTTGGAATCATGGAATAATGTGAAATGATTTCTTAAAATTTTAGGTCCAATTACAAGGACTATATGTCTAGGAATAATGTGTAATCTAAGGGTTAAATGGTAAATAATATTCCATCATAATTTATATTAGACAAAAGAAAGTTTAAACCATCATCTTGGGGGTTCTCAAATCATGATGAGTTATACGAGACAATTACAAAAAACGTGACCAAGGAACACATTCAAAATGATGTTCTCAGCATGCTGTTGTCGGGGTTTACATTGATAAATGCGGTTTCTCCTAATGAATAATGTTAATTTAGTTGACATGATCTTTGTGGGAGTCTTCTATAAATATATTCTAGTGAATATCAATGGATAGTAAAACAAATGTTGTACACTAGACTAAAGTACTCTATTACTAATGAATGGAGAGTTTATGGAGATTCATATATCCCAATATTATAAATTTTGGTGAAGAAGGTATGTGTTCAATTAGAAAGTAATATTATAGTGATCATTGGACATGGAGTGTGAAAAACCCCAAATTTATCTGTCTAAAATATAGGGAAGGGTATAACTTTGGTTCCATGATGTGATACTAAATGAAGGATCCCAAAATAATATATCTAGAATTGATTGTGGCCATATATAATAGTAAAGGTACACATGATTCACTTTTATTGTCGTGTCTTGGAATAGATTATGTAATCTATATGTCAATATGATTTTTTTTACAGGAATCATGAAACAAGTAGTTACCAACCATTAATATGGGCCCACAAGTGAAAGGAAACAACTTGAAGTCCCCTATATAGATCATAATTTTTTAGGTTAGAGTGTGTTTATTATCTTTCCAACATTGATATTCCTTAAATATAATGTCTAGTAATCACTATGTCTATTATTTAGATTATAATAAAAAAAATAGTTCGGTTGTTTAGTCTGTTGGGAGAGCAGTACAAAGGATTGTGATCTTCTTAAGAACAACAAAAAATGTGGTGCTTTTTTTATTGGGAAACAAGAACATGAACAATTTTTTTTACATCATGTAGAAGGTTCATAGTTGTATATTTTGAAATATTTTGGCTATGATCTTTGTCAATTTATTTTTTAGTCTTACATATCGAACTATGGTGACTCGAATTTTTTTCTCATGACTATGATCTTATGTTATTCTATTTATGGTCATGTTAGGATGACCATTTGGTTTACCATATTTGGTCTTTCATTTAGGAGAATGATTTAAAATTACACAATGTATTTTCTATGAAACCAAGCATTGGTAGGGGCTGTAACAAGCTCTACATATATTGGGATCATGGAATAAGTTCGGTGGGAGTGGAAATTATTTAGGGAATAACGTACCCAAAAACATTGATCCCAGATTTAGTGGTTTCTTCTGTGTCATAATCAGGGTATTTAGGATTAGGACAATTTTTCTTTTGAGGATGAATACGTGGATAATGTTCGTGGTCATAACCCATTCAACCCAGTTTTTACGGTCCACAATGCGATTCAAGGTATGCAGTCATATATCATTGAGATGATCTAGTTCATCTAGAAATTTTTTGTTTCTTATATATTAATTTATTCATATATGTAAACATGAGGTCATGGAAATATAAACTTAGTAGGAATGAATAATTATATCTCATATAGAAGCAAATACATGGTCGTATGTGAAAAATTCTAGGTGTAGTCTAGAAATCACAAAATACACAAAAAAGCATTTTAGGACAGAAATTTTCACAATATCCACCATATTCTGTGTAATATTGAAAATTTCTTGTTTAAGGACAATATTTATAAATTTTACAGTACATGATTGCATGATGAATTGTTAGATTTTGTGTTATACTCCTAATATAGCTTCTCTAACTTATCAAATTATAAATTGGTGTAATTAACCAATAGTATCGTATGAGGGGCACTACTATTTTTAAGGATATTGGATTTCACATGTTTTATAGTTATATTAATACTAACTACATTGATGGGTATTTCATTAATTAATTTGGTGAATAATTTCGTAGTAGTGATGATGTATTTTAATTTCTTAGAAATAGTAGGATGATGAAAACCTACAACATCTATTCAACAAATGGAAAATTTCCCAGAGCACTTGACTATATTCAAAATCTATGGTGGTTAATGGATTAATATTTCATAAGCATTGAGGTATTGAATCTTCGTATTGAAATTGATCTAATCTTGTGTCATAGAAGAATATTTGTATCTGAGCATCGGTATTTTATGGGATAGCATATACCCTAACTAGTTGGAACTGCAAGATCAAATATTTACTTGTCTCATTAGATAAATAGTTTCATATCAATCAATATACTTAAAAATACTCCACAAAAATCCCCATTTATAGAGTACATTTTGGTGATTTGATATATCAAAAATATTATAGTATATCCCTTATCCCATGTTTTCTATTATATATATTTTCATGATGAGATAACTCTATTATAAAGATATTACATAGTGTTATTTGTCCATCTAATTCTAGGACCATCATGTAAATGGATGTAATTAACCTTACTAAATTATTCTAGATTAAAATAAGAATAAGGAGACACCATTTGATGATGAATGAAAATGAATGTTTCATCCAAATTTGGATCCGCTATTTCCTTACACACTTTCAAAATGTAGATTCATATGAATTCTATGCTCATTGAATGAGGATTAGTGTTTGCATCAAGGATAATTTTATAGTTATTCACCAGACATAGTCAAGCACTATGATTATCTCATTCTTTGTAATATAATAATGCACATTTATTTTAATTATTACTAAATCATAATTTCCTTTTACCATCATGTTTTCCAATTGAATTATAGGATCCATTTATAGACCTTAAATGAGGTCATTATTGTATTCTTTAGGGTTATTAGGTCCTTGGGAAAATATAAAATATTAGCATAAGGATACCATTGGTAGATTGAAGAGAAATACTATAAAACTAAATTTATTTATCATTGAGTATTCCATTCACATTCCTTTTGGGCTTCATGATGCACCATCAAAATAAATTTCTAATCTCTGGAGCCATCCTGAATAAAAAATACCTTTTCATTAAAAATATATATATTTATTGATGTTGGTTCTTCAAACATGTGTTCTAAAATTATATTCATCCAATTCCAGTAAATTTATTATTTTTGGAGGCATAAACTGAATAAGAATCACTATAATGATTACTTACCTCTGTTCCAAATTCCAAATAATCATATTTCAGTAATGGATTTATTTGTGTGGGTAATTTTGAGAGAATAAATGGACATCATAGTGCTTCATGAAGTTTCTTATCATCTATGTTTCTAATAGAAAATATGGTCCTCAATTCATGATATAAGAGAAATTATTCTCATCATCAATAATGTTTCATCATAGATAATAAGGACTGTGTGAGGATGGAATGATTCCAAAATTATGAGGGGATTCGACATTTTAGCATCATGAAAATAATGTAGCTTCCACTGACCTAGATAACATCATTGGGTATCAATGATGTTCTATAGGTAAGATGTGAGAAAAATATGGAGAATATTTACCATTTCTTAGAGTCATGATATCTTTTTATCAGTGTACTGATGATGCATTAATTTATTGCTGATCCTGAGATAGATCATGGTCCTTTTAAAACAATGAATTATAACTTTCTAGATATCTAATGAACTTTTTAGTATTTTCAGTCTCATTCATAATGATTTGAATATGAATGGTTTTTAAATATGACACGAAATTTAGTACAATGTATTAAATAGGATTTATGGGAAGTACTTATTCTTCACTAAGACGTTTGAATGTATTTATTCATGATTTTTCTCGATCATTTAGGGTAGTGACAAGAGTGACCCCAACAGTCTTGGGTTATTTCATTTCCTTATGAAAGAATATCACATCTATATATTGAAATTTATATGGTACTAATGCGGCATGATCTTAATGAATACTCTCAACGTGATCACTATTGTAATATTTAATGAATTTTAGTTATAAAATGGGATTCCCATCTAGTAATGAAACTATGGTCCTCGTTGAATAACATTGAAATACATACATTTCTACGAAAATATATATGGTGAGTCATATTCAAGATCCCCACAACGTTCCATAATTATAAATCTACTATAATTATTTTGCTCACATTTTTTATAACTTTGTAGTGTTAAAGAAGAAGGGGGCATGTGGGCCCCACTGTATCCCAGTTGATGAAGTTATAAGACTTGAATTTTGGTAACTCCTAAATCATTATAACTAAAATTCTATGAAATATAAATATCATTTCCCTCCTAAGATCTATATTAAGTCCATATGTGTCCCTTTAAGATGAAATAATCTTTATTCTCTGAGAAACAGATAACATTGTATAACTATACATTATTACACTATATATGATATCTTATTGAAGTGGAATCCTAAAAAATAAACAACTATGGTCTCCCTAAATCCTCTTTGTGTGCTTCTTAGTGGTCTATCGATTGACACAATGCATAAAAAATCGGTAGCCCTTCTATAAATAGAGCTAATACATCAGATTATTGTACTTCATGGAGCAATTTTTGTGCTTCCCAACATAATTATACTACATCACAAGAACATTTGGTGATTATTTCATTGATGTTTTTATATTTATTCAGGACATAGGATTAAAAAGCACTCTTATCCTTTGGTTCTTATCAAAATATGTCTAATTTATCTCTTATGATGATTAGATAATTTCATTCCATTTATTAGAGGTTCTAGGATGATTAGGATAGAATGACCAATGGCATAATATGGGTAAAATTACAATTCTTTCTCAGCATGTTATAGTGTTCTTGTATGTGTTTTTGTTGTATAGATTGTATGAGTTAGAACATGTCCATGTTATTTAGCCATATAGATACTGATTCTTCCCCATTCCCATTTATTATGTATCATTATCCTCTTGTTTCCTAATTGGGTGCTATGAAATAATATTTATATTCATACTCATCATAAGGTAATGAATTCATTATGTGAATTACATTAATGTATCAGAATATTAAATATTCAATTTTAGGAGGATTTAATCCCATGGGGTAACTATTGTGGCATATTTTTTTGGCAGAAGTTCTATTGTGTTTTGGGATAGGGAATGAAATAATTGAGGGAATGGATTTTTTTTGGCACGAATGTTAGGTAACATTATTTTATATAACTTTTGATTCCATTATTTTTCCACAAAATCGAAAAATGTTTCTTAGAGGACTATGGTGCTGAAAATGACTGTCATTACACAAAAGTACCAAATTAGGGTATAATAGGTTTATTCTAATACATATTACATATTACATGAGTTTAATTGATTGAATTTATATTTTTCCATTAATTTTACATCTATTCACACCTTATAGAAACATATTTACATAATCCATATTTATCAAGGTTCACATCAGAAAGACATGACACTACTTGTGGTTGTTTCCCAACATTAATTTCCCATATTACACCATTAAATTTCGAATTTATATGAAAATAAACCATTCCTTTATAGTTTTCCCCAATGTTACAAGTAATAGAAAATAATTTGGGAGATTTCCAATTGAAAGACAACTGTTTCCCTTGGGAATCCTCAAGGTAAAAAAGATGTTCTCTAAGGGCACTATGGAGTATCTTTGAATATGCTCATCACATATATAATTATCATTATTTTGTATTTTCCCAATCTATTTTCATATTTATCCTTGTAGGTCATCCTAATATTGAATGAATTATTTATGATGGTCTAGAGGAAATCCATTTGATGTGGTGTAGGATTTGGATATGGGGTTGCTGTAGGGGATGGATTATTTTTTCTAGTGGAAATATCATCTTTCAATGTTCTCATATATTGAGTTGATTGAATTACACCAGACAAGACCAATGTTATAAATATATATTAATCCAATATTATGGAAATCATATAAATATCTCGAATCCTTCCTATATATTTATTACAGATGGTTCATGTTCACAAATATTCATGAATATTCTATATATGAAGGGACAAAAATTATTCTTGGAAAAGATGTTTTTATGGGACTTGGATAATCCATTACAACTAGAAATGATATTTGAGACCCTTTAATTTTAACTTATTGTGATTTTTGGGAAGATAAATAATGTTTTTCTATATCTTTGATCTTTATATATTACAAGCCTACTGATATAGGTCTTCCAATCCCATGATTTACAGTCCCAAAAAGCTTTTGCACCATATGAAGGTCACAACATGAATGTTTTTCATAAAACCCATAGGATTGATTAATTATTTTTTTATATTATGCTTTTCAAATCACGGGATCATAGTAGGACAATAAATTACTCAAATTGTACATTGGGTTAGCAAATTCATTGAATATATGAAATGTAGTGTTACCAATGATTTAAATGGAAGATTTAAGATCCACCAATTTGGGGAAAGGGTTTCTTTCCTATTGAATTAGTGTACCCCGTTAATCTACTCCTTTCATCAAGATTTCAATGAATCGATTTTATTGATGAGTACCAAGGGAATATTTTTCTCAAAATGAGCTTGAAAATGTGACACAATAGGTAATGAAACCTATGTAATATCTTTATCTTCTAGTGGTGGGTTTCCTATAGGGGTAGGAAATTGATGATTCTTCTTACGAAACATGGTTTGTGGTTCTAGTTGATGTAAAGTAGGATATATTTCTATTTTGGAGTCCAAATATATTAATTTTTGTTACCCCATACCGAGTAGTTGTTTTAAATATATACTCTTATTTCAACAATGATAATTCTATGTTTAGTTATGTTTTCTATGATCAATAGGTTATGTTCGTCTAATAGAACATATCTGGTTGGTATGTTTCCCCCATGTAATTATTCAATATTTATCTTAACTCGGTAATTTCAAACCCATTTTGAGGATCATTTTCCACATGTGGGAGGTTTTCTGCAACATTAGGTGGTGTGTGTTGTATGATTTTTCAATTACCATTTAAATTAGAATATTATAACATGGATGGTTAGAGAAGAATTGTTGAAGGAATCATTAAATTCATAGACTAATTTATGTTTCATGTATGCAGACCTTCTTCAATAATTTGGGGTATAACATATTGTCAATAGAAACTTGACACCAAATTACTCCATGTTGGACTTATGTTTTGTAGTGTTTGCATGCGTTTTTATAACAACAATCACATATGTGCAAGAAATTGTAAGAGCTACATCATCCCCCTTGAGTGATCAACATTGTTTATGTCATCCATGATTCTTGTCCTCTCCTTCAATGGTACTCTTGGAATAATTTTATGAATGTTGATCTATAGAGATTGACCTATGAATTTTCTCAAGTGTGTTGGTTCTCATGAAGTAAGGTAGTAGGATTTGAATAAATGGGGGATTTTTTCCTAAAAATAACTCTACATAAATGTGAAAATAATGACATACATTGATGGGAAAGGATTAAGAATAAAATTACACATCACCACGGTCCTGATATAATGAAGTTCAATTCTAAAAACCATTCAAGAATTGTTCATCATCATTGAATTTTCATTCTTAAAGACTCTAGCCCTACGGGCTGAGGATACTCTCAGATTCTATATACTAATCCTACAATAAAATCTATCATTATCTTATACAGATTTTTTGAACATGGTTGGCATTTATTTTATGTCTTTCACATAATACACATACATCTAATGATATTTTTATTGCTTGTTGGTGGGATTTCTTTAAGCGGGATGCATTCTCAATATTTTCATATTTAGGATGAATGAGTCTTTTGATTGGTATCTATTTTATGAACTGAAAACTATGAGACTTTATATGGGATGAATCATGTTGAGAACAAAATCAATCATGATTGGGGATCAAATCTATGAAATGACACAATGTAATTACATTTCAAGATTCCAAATCTAATATATTTCCTTGATCATAGGGTGAGGTAAAAATTTTATATCCATAGTCACCCCAAACATTTATATTTACACCATATGTGGTGTTGACTATCAATTATTATACTCCATGTAATTAATTGTTGAATAAAATATGAATATCAATATTTTTATCTATTATAGGAGTAGTGAATCTAGAATGGCTACTATGTTAGTTGGGAAATGATGTTAATTTTATTACCCTATATTTTTTTTCATACACATTGTGAGTTAAGAAATTTTTTTATGTTGATAATATTTTTCAATAGGTTTAAACAGATTTCATTTAATAATTCATTAATTATGCCTCTAAAATATTAAAATGTTATGTGGACAAGGGATGAAATATGATGGGTATATTATCCACATATAGTTTTATTTTAATCAGTATCACATTCTTTTATTGTCCTAATATATATTCCTCTAACAAATCATCCAAATATGCAAAATTATCTACTACTTTATTGTAGATATAGGGGTTTATAAGGATCTTTGGAATATAATTTTGAGGTAATAAATCCAATAGTGGTTCAATGAGTGACAATTTCCCTAGTCTTTATTCATGTTAAGAAATGTATTGACTTATTAGTAATGATGAATTTGGAATCATTGGTATAATTTCCCGAAGTTCCCATCAATGGGAAGTTTTAATTATTATTGATTCTATAATGGTGGAACCATTATAGTGAAAGCCATCATGGGGAGGACTATAATCATGGAATGCCATCTAACAACAAAAAGAATTCCTAATTTATATAGCCAAGGAAGGACCTTCGAGGGGGGGGATGATAACCCATGTATTGCCTTCCTAATATGTTATCTTCTAGGTATGAGTATTTTTTCTTGGAGATCACCAAGCGATGGGTTCTATTGAGAGATTATATTTTGTGTTTTAAGTAAACATCATTGTTATTTTCCTAGGATGTCCTCTGAAACTACTAGAAGCAATATTTCTGGGAGGACCATTACAATTGTAACTATACATCCTTAATTTTGTAATAGACAAGTAGCGTCATGAAACACAATAGAATATATTTTTAGGGATTTAATATCACAGGAACATATAATAGAATCATTTTATAATGGATATTCCTTTTCCAATCATCATTGTAGACACCTATTTTTATATCCTATCTTACGAGCGATTTGGAACGATATTGGGGGATAACATATTATATATTACAGTAACTATTTGGTCATATAATATGTTTTTTGGGGAATTTTACAATATATTTCAAGTGTTTCTGGAGATATATATTGCTTCCTTGGACTGGCCATAGAGATGAAAAAATGACCTCCATTGTGAATGAGGGTATGAACTTGATCTGATTGTCCATTTAACATGGGATCTGGGAATAAATACTCCTATATAGAATATGATACATGAATATTCTCTAGAGTTACCTTTTTATTGTGTATATGAGTAAAAAAATTTGAATGGATAGAGTTGTGTGTCTACCCTTCCACTGCTACCATTGTCATTATTATATCTTGATAGTTTTGCAGGAATTGGGAATGAATTTGTTTCTACCCTCTAATTATTTTTTATATTTTATGTGTGAATTTTTTGCTAGAAAATGGATATATTTATATTCCACAATAGTGTAGGAATGTTTTCCTACTGTATCCCTCGATTTCCATTCGTTATATTTTGATTTCCTTCTTATATGGGAATGATATATGGGTCTCCCCTAGTTTTTTACATCAATTTTCGAGTTGGTTTCATTACGTGGTGACAATTTATTGTGGAAGGAATGATATTCATGAGAATTAATTGTCCCTAATGATAATTTTTCATCACGTTTTTATATAGGGACTAAATTGAAGTTTTCAAAATATGTTGGACGAATTTATGGGAATGGGCATGGATTTCCAAATAACTATATGTTTCTAACAGTTTTAGTCAGTATCCATCTTTACCAGGGATAGGGATGTGAGGTTAATCTATGTTTATTAATTTATACCATAGATATATTTACCTGTAATCATTATCCGCTATGACCTAAGCTACATCTAATCAGGATGTGTCCTCAAACTAATGAGTATATCATGTTGTGTGTCATTGATGGATTGGGATGGTGGTAGGAGCCCATTTAGGGGACTCATATGTTATCATAATGAGGTCCTCAGTGAACTCAAAATCATAAACCAAAAGATAAGGTAGTGATGTATTCTATGAATGTTCTGGTAAAATCAATTAAAATAAAATCCCCACAGTATTTTTCTTGGCTTCCAGTCTTTTGAATGTTTCTTGATGGAAATGAATCATGTGTAGGAGGGATTATCAAGTGCCCTCTAGGGATGGTACCCTAAAATTTATGTGTAAGTCCTAAATAGGTGCATTGGAATCCTATAAATTATTATACTAGTTTGGAGATGGTTACCTCAAGATAGAAGATGAAAAAACATAGGTAGTAGATATTACATATGTTCTTGATAGTGGGATGTATTGCACTGGATTGAATGGATTAATAGTTGAACATGTCTAGAAATATATGAAAAATAATGAAAATCCCATAAAATGGTCATATTAGAAAACAAAAACACATGTAATTGATGGTTTTGATCAATCATAGGCATGATTAAATTTTATTAGATCGTGGAAGGGTCATTAAATTTGGGGTAAACAATAATTTTTCTTAATGATTCACATCAGGTTAACCATTTTTGAATCATCATATAAAAAGGGGGTGTGGATGGAAGTTTATAGTGTTGTCCCAATGACAATTCCCATTGCACACATGTGTCAACATCGTTTCAATGTGGTTTCCAATGGTTAATATTTTTTTTCTAGAATCATCGAATGATTTACATACTCCTGAATTCTTATATACCTATATTCCAAAGACATGAATTTACTTGGAAATATTATAGCAATGTTTTTGGAGTCACATTATTCAAAAGGATGAGAAGTCAAACACATTACAACATTTTAGGGAGAGTTTTTCCTTATATTCTAACACACTTATATATTTAATACATATAAATAATTCCTTTATTAATTCCAATATATAGAATAGGTCACCATTAATTCAATAATAAATTATTATCAGATATGAATTTGTAATCATCTATATGTATACAATGTTATTAATTGATAGATACATATATATGTGTCTAAGTTTCTCTATTAATGTCACAATTTTGTTTTTGGAGTCGAGATTTATATATCATTTATTTTAATCATGGTAGTGTTAAGAATCATATCTGGGAACACTATAATCAATCGCCACCTATGAATATGGTAGTTTTATTGATGTCTGGATCATGCCCTTGA
The DNA here is from genome assembly GCA_963277665.1 of Viscum album. NCBI lineage: Eukaryota > Viridiplantae > Streptophyta > Magnoliopsida > Santalales > Viscaceae > Viscum > Viscum album. Next base: position 1,507,587,672 of record OY728127.1, on the reverse strand, counting down.
GAGGGCATTCAAATGTTTCATTATTAGAAGAATCAAAAACCACATTTTCGGTGCCAATTAATAGTATAAATCATACATTTTAAATTCATTTGTTGAGGACCAAATAATTCAGTTTAAATTCAGTTTGTAAGGATGTTTAGGAAAAATATTCCTAGTAAAGTTATGGAGTGGGACTTATTTCGATGTACCTTAATGGACATAGAATGAATGTAACCTCTCTTACTGGATATGAACCTCATGTGATGATATTCTATATTTGATTGTGTTGAACATGGGTGATGACACATTTTATCCTCATTGAGGCCTCACATATATCCCATTTTGACAGGATTCAAATCCCATGTAGTAATTATGGGTTTGGATTACACTGAATAGGAGGCACTATGGGATGGGGAATTGAAGATTAGGAAAGTTAGTATTCTCGGAATTATTCTATTTGAATGTATTGATTTCATTATTATCATTAAACTCTATTTCCAAAGGACCCATTCTTAGTGTGGGAAAGACAAGGATGTGTTTGATTAAGAAAACAACCCAATCTCCTTCATTCACCAGTGGATGAGTATGAATGTATAGAAGGTGGTTATATCAAACCAAACTAAATTACAAAGGTTTAATCAATTTTTTATTCCTTCAGAATGTTATTAGACCCAACCCATTTATATATTTCGAAGAGGGGAACATGAAGGTGTATGGATGGTTGATAACTGTGTCTTGCATATGGAACCACATTCTACCATACATAAATTCAGGTTCATAGTTTCCATATCTATTTATGATAGATAACATCCTATGAATCCCCATTTTTTGTTAGTTTATTAGTAGGATGTCATTTAACTTTTGAATTTATGATCGTATGGAAATTTGGATGAGTGATGCACTCTGACCACACACATTCATATTCATTTAATGAGTCCATGGATTTTTCCCCTCTAAAGATAGTCATGAGTTAATAGGTGCCCATTCATTGGTGGAATGAGGTAGGATATTAAAGGATTTTTATAATAGTTAAAAAATAGTAACAATGAAGAGGGATCATGGTTGAAAAACATAGGTGTTTCTAATATTCCTCTTTTAGGGTTGACCTATGTGAGATACACATGGTTCAGACAAGGTAAACCTTAGTGAGATGAAGATGTATCATGAATGGTTGGACAAGGAGAATGGAGTATTCCATTGGGCTATGGAAAATCTGGTAATCAACACTAGAGTGAGGAATTAAACTAATATAGAATGGTAACCTCAAGTGACTTGGATTTTTTTATCCCTTTCTTATGCTTCTGAATGTCCATTAACCCTAGATGTTTTGAGAAGGGTGGATATTTAGCATAAATTTTAATGTAATTGTATACCTTGAGGGAACTAAATCCCTTGAAAACATTTAATTCCCTATTATTTTATATTATTAGGGAACTACCTGATGGTTTGGAGGACTTGGAATAAGGTCTAGGGGGTATATCTTTTAGGAATCTTTGTGTCTCCTAGAAATTCCAAATGAGGAGACCAACTGTACTATTTATAGGCATTTTTGGGACCCTGATCAAATGAGTAAACTCGTACTTTTGTGTCCCATGGGGCATCATGAATGTGTATCCTTGAGAAGTCCTTATGGAACTAATTTGTAGAAATATATGATGGCATAGGCGTGTGGGATGGAACTGAACAATGGCATTGGGATCATATTCTAGACCTATACGACAAAATTGTGTGCACATTCTAGACATGTGTTGTCATGCCGATCAGGAATTTTATAGTATTACATGGAAGAACATGTGATATAATTTCTATAATTCAATTGAATATTAAAGGATTTTTATAATAGTTAAAAAATAGTAACGGTGAAGAGGGATCATGGTTGAAAAACATAGGTGTTTCTAATATGCCTCTTATAGGGTTGACCTATGTTAGATACACATGGTTCACAAAAGGTAAACCTTAGTGAGCTGAAGATGTATCATGAATGGTCGGACAAGGAGAATGGAGTATTCCATTGGGCTATGGAAAATCTGGGAATCAACACTCGAGTGAGGAATTAAACTAATATACAATGGTAACCTCAAGTGACTTGGATGTTTTTATCTCTTTTTATGCTTCTGAATGTCCCATAACACTACATGTTTTGAGAAGGGTGGATATTTAGCATAAATTTTAATGTAATTGTATAACTTGAGGGAACTAAATCCCTTGAGAACATTTAATTCCCTATTATTTTACATTATTAGGGAACTACCTGATGGTTTGGAGGACTTGGAATAAGGTCTAGGGGGTATATCTTTTACGCACCTTTGTGTCTCCTAGAAATTCCAAACGAGGAGACCAACTGTACTATATATAGGCATTTTTGGGACCCTGATCGAATGAGTAAACTCGTACTTGTGTGTCCCATGGGGTATCATGAATTTGTATCCTTGACAAGTCTCTATGGAATGACTTTGTAGAAATATACGATGGCATAGGTGTGTGGGATGGAACTGAACAGTGGCATTGGGATCATATTCTAGACCTATACGAAAAAACTGTGTGCACATTCTAGACATGTGTTTTCATGCCGATCAGGAATTTTATAGTATTACATGGAAGAACATGTGAAATAATTTATATCATTAAATTGAATATTATTAAAAGATTATAATATATAATTATGTATTATTATATAAGAATATGTAGAAAAAATTACAATATAACTATAAACAAATGAACCAAATAAGAGAGAATATAATGGAAATTAATTCATTTTATAGGAATTATATAATAGTGGATACACATTGAAAAAACAGTAGATGAACCATACCCCTACAATAATTAAAAAATTGTAATTTCTAAGAATAAACCAATTTTTTATACAACAGACCAATAATATTCTTCAATATATTCTAAAAAAAATTCTTTCCTACCAATATTTAATAGATTCCATGAATTTGGACAGAATTTTTTACATCCATTGATCTATCTATATAATTATTTTTCAAATGATTCTTGTTGAATCTCTATTAATGAAGAAACAACAAGGATCTTTAGCATTATGATGGAGTGAAATAAATTATAGGGTAGTTTCCTTAGTATCATACAATTTCCTTCCATTATCCCTATATTTTCAAAAAAAATCTATATGAGTTTCATGTTGATAGGGTGAATTTTTATGATAATATGTTCCTTATTTTATGTCTCAATTACCATGACTTATTACATGGTATTAAATGCATTGAAAGTTAATGTGACTTTTTAGAACTTTTTTATGTGAATATTGATGTTGTACACTAAGATTACTATAGTGGGGGTAAAACATATAATCATTAAGGGTACTTAATAATATTGATTAGGTTTTAACGTGATGTAATTTAGGAATTGAAGTTTGAATAGTTTTAGAGTAAAAATTCCATTCATATTAAATTATTATTTAGTATTGGAGGATCATTTCTAATACATCTAACAATGAGTAAAAATAGGTGGTATACACCTCACAATAGTAGCTTTTTTTTACTACTATAGAGTTTATATAATATTTCATTAAGGTTCTAGTTCCATAAAAATTTTATGGTGACTATTCATCCAGGGCAATAAAATGGATTCAATATTTCCAGTGTTGTAGAAGGGTTTGGCTTATTTAATTCCACCAAAAGGTAGATTATTGTGCCACTGAATGAGAAATAATATAAAATAAAATGTGTATATGAACAATTGTAATGAAATTAACCAAAATTATTTTTAGGGGTGATCAAATACCTTTTCTCAATGTCATATAGTGTGTGAATATTTATGTACTATTTGATATTATGAGGATAAAAATATGAATAGTTAGATAGTTATTTCAAATATGGTAGGTTTTATGTTTATAGAGAAATATTTATAAGTAACATTACAATATGAGTTTTGTAACACAAAAGGGGTATTAAATTTTAGGTAATGATGTTTTAAAACCATATGCATTATCTAGAACATTGGTTTATATTAAAATGATGATTCATTATGAAAATTTGATTTTTTTTCTAAATTATTTGGTTCATGGAATTTTTTATAGCTAGTTTGAATTTGATATCATTACTATTGTATATATATTCTATATATCTAAATGAATAGTATTCATTATAACATATCCTATCATTAATATGCACTTAAACATGATTTATTACATACAATTTCACTTATGGAAACTCTGAGAATTTATTAGTCTTGTGTCTTTGGAAATTAGGGACATTACCTGAAATCTTAAGAGATAAAAAATACATCATTATTGAAAACATCCTTTACATGACCACCAAGTTCCCTCATACATAGAATTATATGGAAAACCAATAAACAAACAAGTTAAAAGGTGGAGCAATAAAGCCTATTAAGGGAGTAAAAAATTATCAACATGAAGAATACAACACTTTCTATAAAATATTCATATCAATGGATCATAAGAGAAACAAGAACATAAAGGAAAGATATATCATTATTATCATAACATGGAAATGTGGAAACAACATTTAACACTACATTAGCATGAGCCAAAGGATATTTCCCTTGGATCATGAATAAAACCTCATTTCACTTGAATTAACATGAGTAAACCATCATTACACATGATGTATCATGAAACTAATCTTTACACAAAGCATTGGATAACTATCAGGGCACACCCTACTTATTCATTTCATTTTATTCATAAGTGTGCCACATAGGTCATACAACATATATTTATTAAACATCATCATTTATTCCACTATAAAGAGATTCAGAATTCATACATGAAACAATATAATCAATACGTAAATGTTCTCGAATGTGAATACCCTTGATAAGGAAATGGGCTTGGTATTCAATACACATGGACTTTGGCTTGGAAAATCGTGGTGCAATTTCGGCAACATAACTGCGTGACATTAGAATTAAAAAAATGGTTGATGAGAGATAAAGTGTAATATAATCATATGTACATTAAATAGATAGTAATGGAGAATATAGATACATATCCCAACATATGTAATCAAATTTAGATGCATACTATAATAGAATTTCATGAATGTAAATGAGGAGAGAGAAAATTTTTACGGAATTTCCGCATGGTATTAAGGGTATATGGGAGGCACTAATGAGAGAGAAAGGGGTCACTAATTATTAAAAAATAAGGAGGGTTGTATTGGGGTTGTTTAAAATCCTGCCCCAAAATTTTGACTTCAAAAGGAAATGGTATAATGATCAAAAGAAATTGGGACCAAAATGAGGAAGGAAGAAATCCATTACATGTATAATTGATCACAAAGGCTAGAGAGTGACTTGAGAGAGGATTGTTGGGAGATTGGGGAAACATATAAGGATTATAGGGAGCTGAGGGTAGGGTTTGGTCAAGCTCCAAAGGATTCTAATGAAGAGAAGTGGGAGCATTGGAGGGTTAATATAGGAAAATTGAGGGAATTCATTATTATTTAGGTTTTGGACCCTACACAATAATCTAATAAAAAAACAATCCATCCCATGGTTTTTTCAATAAAAAAATTCCAATGGGTAGTGGAAAAGTTATTTTATATTTCCAATGGTTAAACATATTAAAATATTAGGTTGTCTTATATGGTGGTGAGTCACACACTCAAGGAAAAAATTTTAAAATGTTAAAATGTTTTATAATTCATAGAGTGTACACTATGGTTTTTTAAAATAAATAAAATAAATATAAATTCATATTATATTAAAGGTAAAACATATACTGATCAAACAACATTTTTTATAATTTTATTACATAACTCTTGGGTGATTATCATGTCACAAAACACATTATATATTTAAACGATATATAATTGTTACCCAAAAATTTGGCTGTCAAAAAAACTTATGAAATATTTACCATGAGATAATTTTTACAACCTAATTCCATAAATAATATTAGTTTTTTATAAATATTTTTCTAAATATGTGTATTTTTTATTTTAAAATTGTATCATCCCAGGTAAATAAAGAATAAAACATTTTCATATTTATTTATATTTACGAATTAAATATTAACTTTACTTTAAATGGGTTGCTATGTTCGATAGCATACCCGATACGCAACAAAGAGTTTCTTTGAAATCCTACATTGCACACTAGTAATAAAATAATATTATTTTAAATGGTTGTTAAAACGTAGCCGTTTTATTAGTGGGAATGAATATTAATAACTAAAATATGGTTATATATGTTTGTTAAATGTTTTTACATTTATCCAATAAAGGATAAAGGCTTAAAATACGAAAAGAATTCAATTTTAGGTATATATACTCTAATTTTCCCTAAAGGTCAACTTATCACCTTTTGATAGAGAACCGTCATTAAATATAGTTTTAGTCACTCTTATACATTTTATTGGACCAAATAAAATTATTCATTAGAATTGGGACATCAAAATTTACCTTGTGCAAATTTTTCGTATTTTTCCGATAAAGTTCATTTTTTAATGAATAGTGAAAAATGTTGTATTTTAATTCATACCACTTTTTCATTCTATTTATTTATATTATTAGATAATCATTTGAATTGGTTTTAAAGTGAAATTAAAAAATATTTTTTCCATTTAATCCAATAGTGGTCGTTGGAGTTAATTTCACATTGAATTTGGACTAAAACTAGTGTCAATCTTTTGATATATATTATTTCAAAAAAACACGCTATATGTTCTGAAAGCGGGAATTAATTATTATATTAATTAATTTAACTTATATGATTTGAATTTTGTAAAATATACATCATTTTTGAATTCGGAATATCACATATAGCTTAGGGTGATGTTTTGGTATTTTTCTGAAAAACTTCAATTTTTAATGAATATTGAAACCACTAGGTGGTACTTAAAAAACTGATATTCCGTTTAAATGAAATTTTACCACCTCAGTGTTTTGTATTTCAAAAATCTGACATACATGGTTTTCATTATGATGTAAAATGTGGTTCAATTGGATTAAAATATTTTTTTTGTGAATAATAAATTTTCCGTTTTTAATCGCGATTAGAGGTAATTAGTTTAATTTAAGGTAAAAATAATGTTTTAACAATAATTAATGACCTTCACACATGTACTAGCCTTATTTTATGTGTCATGGACGACCAATAAAAACCATGGGTCAACTTGGGGACCCCTTGGAGCCACTTTGGTAGGAAAATGACATTAATAACTTTTTATTTAATGTTAAAATAAAAATGTCACAAACATGAGTTGTTTTACTAAAACTATTTTTAAATGGGGTTATAAAAGACATATGATTGACTATAAATATTTATGAGAAAGATAAAAAGATTTAATACATCATGATAATTTTTTATAATTTTTAGACATTAAATAAATTTAATTATTTATGACACCATGATGATGCAGCGATTACCTCATTATTTAACGATTTAAATAAAATGAAAGGATAATGCAAAATCTAAGCCTACACTTGTCAAACACCTATTGGATGGGTGGATTTAGAACTATTATTACCTTATCCTCGAAATATGTAATTTTGGGACCTTTAAATTCTGTAGAGCATTTTATAATAAAGTAACCTTTTATAACATTCCAAGAGTGCCCCTCCTATCCTCTTATAAAAGGTCCCCACCTCTACCACCTTACCCACACCTCTCAAGACTTTGGCTCGGACAAACCCTAACCATTTTGTCTTTCCACATCCCTCTATTACTCCTTGAGACCTCACATTGGTCAAAAGTCTTCCCAAGGAAGTGTTTGAGCTCAAATCAAAAAGAGTTACCCGTTTTAAAGGTAGTGTTTTCTCTTGTATTCTTATGTTTTATTTTACTTATCCAACCCCCTAAACTCTTTTTATTCATTTATTTTGTAACAAAACCAGTATCCACAATATACTAGGATGTTGTTATAAGAAGTTTTCGAGCTAAACTTACACACACCTACATCTAATAGTTAAAGAACATACTGTTTCTATGGATGGAGAATTTCTGCCTCACGAAATGATGATTGTTCAACACTCATATAATACCTTCAAAGGTGGACATCTTGATGTCACTATATTTATATATGATATATAATATGTTTATTTTTTCCTTAATCTTCTGTATTTTTCATTTTTCGCATACCTTTATGGTTTCCATTATGGGTAAACGCGATATCATCATTTTAGGAAGTGCGGACTACCGCCCCCTCAATGTGATTTGATTCGTTAATGCCATATGTGGGACATATAAAGGATGGAGTTAATTATATTATATTTGATATTATACTATAATTATAATATAAATTTATATCATTATGATTCCATTCCATATAGTACAAAATAGAAATGAAAGTAGCGTTCATGCGTACATACAACTTACCATCTCCATGAACGGTGCATTTCATTTCTTACCTATAAATGATTATGTAATATTATAAATGCATGTATATACTAGATATATATGATATATATGACATCTAAATCATGAATATCATTCTTGATATAATGGATAATTTATTACATGAACAACTTGTAAATATAAGAAGTTCACTTTTGACTCAAGTACCAAATATCGACAAAACGACCGTTATTAACATAAATGATTAAATAATGTTCATAACATGGTAATAAGTGATAAAAAGGAATAATGAACTTGAAAAAGTTTCTTAAGAAAGTATAAATTAACTCATGTTTATTATTCATGACATTAAAGAACGATCGAGTCAAGTCGGACCCGAGGTATGGGACTTCATCTCAATATCCTTTCATTGAGGCATATTTTGTTTTATACACAACATTATTTTATACGGTGTATAAAACCATTTGACTTTTGCGTTTATTCAAAAGGAATTTTTTTACAAATCATTTACTAAATGAAAAAAGGAATGTTTTTGTCGTACGTATGCGGCGACAACGACTTCTCCACCGTCGTGACCATTATTTGAGTTTCAATTTCCTCTACAAGCCATAAATTGTTTGAATGAAAAATAAATACCATGTTTTAATTTTATTTTATTTTTGTATTGAAAATGGTTTTCATAATGTTTTTATATTAATGTGTTGTATTGATATCTTGTGATTGAAAAGTGGAAATGATATGTCTTCTTTATGCATGTTTTATGTGATATGATTATGTTATGGTTCTTGGAAATTGTTTATGAAGACGGGTGGTTCCATGATAAACTAAGGGCAGGTGATCCCGATATTGCTCTCCAATTCATTGGGTAACGCGAAGGAGGTAAACGTTAATGTTTCTCCGAAGATATTTAAGGAATATACTATGATGGGTATTCCAAGCGTAAACATGAGGGTTACTCCCTATGTAAGATTGTTATGAATGCCTCAAGTTACCTTTATATATTATGATTTATATAATTTATTCATGTTTTAATGAGGTATGTTAAAGTGCTTATGTTTTATGAGTAAAGTATGATTTCATACATGGACTAATATTTTCATTTCGTAATTTTATATCCCTTACTGGGGTTTTTATACTCATCCCATGTTTTTGAAATGTTTTTCATAGGTCAAGGGAAAGGTACATGATGTGATGATTGTGTCAAGGAAGATTCAAGAAAGAATCCATGTTTTATTTTAAATATGTTTCCGTCGATGGTGAAAATGAGTACTATCTTTTATGTAACCACTTTGTTTAAATGTGGAGAGTAATGCATGATTTATGATCTAATTCTCTATAACTCTAAACCTGAAAAGATCCTCAATGTGTATTGTTGAAATATCTCAAGATTAAGTAATGTTTAAGGCTGGGGCCTTATAGTTGGTATCAGAGGTCAGTTTCGGAAACTTTAGGAGTTAGAAAATTGTTAAATTATAAATTAATTTATGGTATGATTGAAATGATATAGAATTTGATGATTACCATGTGTCTTCGCCTAAGATTTTCGGTGATCAGAATGGTTTTTCATATAGGAAACAGAACAGATTATCTGGGAAGTCATACAGAGGGAAATGACCTTTCAAATAAGTGTCCTGAGTTGGTCAGAATCAGAACTAAATAGTTTGTTGTAGTGATGGACCAGTTGACTCAGCTGAAAAATGTTGGTTGTTTTCATTTATGATATTTTTCTGTTTTCTAAAATTAAGTAGGAGCATGAAAGACATTTAAGGGTTATTTTTCAAACCTTAAAAGAAAAGAAATTGCATGGTAAATTCAGCATGTGTGTGTTTTGGTTGCAACAAATTTCATTCATTGGTCACATTGTTTCAAAAGATGGGATAACTGTAGATCCTACAAAAACAAAGGTTGTTGAAGAATGGACAAGTCCCAAAAATGTAACTGAGATTCGTAGCTTCCTTGGTTTGGAAGGCTATTACCGAAGGTTTGTTAGAAATTTTTCATGGTTATCTAGTCCAATGACTAAGCTAACTCGGAAGGGTGCTAAGTTTATTTGGACAAAAGAATGTGATGATTGTTTTCAGGAACTGAAATGAAGATTGGTGAATGCTCTAGTTTTGGCACTACCTTCTAGGAATGGTGAGTTTGTTATCTACAGTGATGCTTCATTGAAAGGACTTGGTTGCATCTTAATGCAGAATGACCAGGTAATTTCTTATGCTTCACGACAGTTTAAAACTAATGAGGTAAATTACCCTACACTTGATTTGAAATTAACTACTGTTGTTTTCGCTTTAAAATTTTGGAGCCATCATTAGTATGGAGTACAATGTGAAATATATACCGATCACAAAATTTTAAAGTATATATTCACTCAGAAAGAATTGAACATGAGATAGAGGAGATGGCTAGAATTAATCAATGATTATGAGTGTACAATTTATTACCAGCCGGGAAAAGAAAATAAAGTGGCTGATGCATTGAGTCGAAAAAGTAATTCTCCATTAACAATGTTGCGGCTGGAACGTGATCCTTTGGTTAAGGATTTGATGAAATTTGGAATAGAAGTTCTTGGTGCAGGAATTTCTTCTGTTTTCTTTCAGGTATCAGTGAGATCATCTCTATCAGACAGAATTAAGCAAGCACAAAAGCAAGACACAGAGTTGCATAAAAAGGTAGAGATGGTTAAAAAGGGTAAGATGCCTAAATTCAACATTGATAATGATTGTTTTTTGAGATTTTGGAAGAGATTGTGTGCACCTTGTGATTCAAAGTTGAAGAGAGAGTTGTTATGTGAAGATCATAGTTCTCCGTTTTCAGTTCATCCAGGAAGTACTAAGATGTATAGAGATCATCGAGAGTATTACTGGTGGGACGAAATGAAAAGGGATATTGCTGATTTTACTATGAAGTGTTTGACTTGTCAACAGGTTAAAGAAGAGAGGAAGTTACTGAAATGGATGCTTCATCCTTTACCAGTGCCAGAGTGGAAATTGGAGAATATATCCATGGACTTCGTTGTGGGATTTCCGAAGACACCTCGATGTAATAATGCAATCTGGGTTTTTGTTGATCGCTAGACTAAATATGCTCATTTCCTTGATATACGAGATAATTTTTCCCTAGATCAACTTTCCCATTCATTTCTTAAAGAGATAGTCAGGATATATGGAGTTCCTCTCTCCATTGTATCTGATCGTGGTCCCATGTTTACTTCTAACTTTTGGAAAGGCCTTCATAAGTCGTTCGGTACTAAATTAAATATTAGTACACCTTTTTATCCTCAATCAGATGCGCAGTCAGAACAAACAATTCAGAAATTGGAGGATATGCTACGTGCTTGTTCGATGGATTACAAGGGAAGTTAGGACCAACATATTTCTTTGGTAGAATTTTCATATAATAACAGTTTTCATTCCAGTATACAGATGGATCCATTTGAGGCTTTATATGGTAAACGGTGTCGAACTCCAGCTTTTTGGGATGAAGTGGGTGAAAGGAAGCTGATGGGACCAGAATTGGTAGAAGAGGTGGCAGAAAAAGTGCAGTTGATTCAGAAACACATGAGAACAACACAGAGTAGGTAGAAGAGTTATGCGGATAACCGGAGGAAGGATCTATCTTTAGAGGTAGGTGATCATGTTTTCCTCCAAGTTTCACCATGGAAAAGTGTGATGCGATTCGGTAAGAAAGGAAAGTTGAGTCCAAGGTTCATTGGACCATATAAAATTCTGGAGAAAGTTGGATTAGTTGCTTACCGAGTGGATTTACCTCCAATTTTATGTCAGGTACACAATGTTTTTCATGTTTCGATTTTGAGAAAGTATATGACAGATCCATCTCATGTTTTGAGCCTAGAGGTAGTTCAGTTGGTAGAGAATCTCTCTTATAAAGAACAACCAGTCTAGATTCTTGACCATATAGAGAAAGTGTTGTGGAATAAGGTAATTCACCAGGTAATGGTTTTGTGGAAAACCCATATGGTTGAAGAGGTGACATGGGAATCTGAAAATGTTATAAGGGATAAATAACCCCACCTATTTTTATAAGTGAATAAAATTGCGAGGACGTAATTCCCAAAAGGGGGGAAGGATGTAATATCCCAGGTAAATAAATAATAAAACATTTTAATATTTATTAATATTTATTAATTAAATATTAATTTTACTTTAATGGGGTTGCTATGTTCGATAGCGTACCCGATACGCAACAAAGAGTTTCTTTGAAATCTTACGTTGCACACTAGTAATAAAATAATATTATTTTAAATGGTAGTCAACACGTAGCCATTGTATTGCTTGGAATGAATATAAATAACTAAAATATGGTTATATATGTTTGTTAAATGTTTTTACATTTATCCAATAAGGGATAAAGGCTTAAAATACGAAAAGAATTCAATTTTTGGCATATATACTCTAATTTTCACTAAAGGTCCATTTATCGCCTTTTGATGGAGAACCGTCATTAGATATAGTTTTGGTCACTCTTATACATTATAAGGGACCAAATAAAATTCTTCTTTAGAATCGGGGCATCAAAATTTACTTTGTGTAAATTTTTGGAATTTTTCCGATAAAGTTCATTTTTTAATGAATAGTGTAAAATGTTGTATTTTAATTCAAAACCTCTTTTTAATCTAATTTAATTATATTATTATATTAACTTTTGAATTGGTTTTAAAGTGAAATTAGAATATATTTTTACCATTTAATCCAATAGTGGTCATTGGAATTAATTTCACTTTGAAATTGGACTTAAACTAGTGCCAATCTTTTGATATATATTATTTTATAAAAACACGCTATATGTTCTGACAATGGGAATTAATTATGAAATTAATTAATGTAACTTATATGATTTGAATTTTGTAAAATATACATCATTTTTTAATTCTAAATATCAAATATAGTTTAGGGTGACATTTTGGTATTTTTCTGAAAAACTTCAATTTTTAATGAATAGTGAAACCACTATGTGAGACTTAAAAAACTGATTTTCCATTTAAATGAAATTTTACCACCTCTTTGTTTTGAATTTCAAAAATCTGACATATATGGTTGTCGTTAAGAAGTAAAATTTGGTTCACTTGGATTAATATACTTTTTTTTGGTGATTAGTAACTTTTACGTTTTTAATCGCGGTTATAGGTAATTAGTGTAATTTAAAGTAAAAATAATGTTTTAATAATATGAAATGACCTTGAAACATGACCTACCATTATTTGATGTGTCATTGACGACCAATAAAATCCATGGGTCAACATTGGGACCCCATGGATCCACTTTGGTAGGAAAATGACATTAATAACTTTTAATTTAATGTTAAAATAAAAATGTCACTAACATGAGTTGTTTTACTAAAAAAAATTTTAAATGGGGATATAAAAGTCATATTTTTTACTATGAATATTAATTAGAAAGATAAAAATATTTCCTACATCATGATATTTTTTTATAATTTTTAGACATTAAATAAATTAAATTATTTACGACACCATGATGATGCAGCGATTACCTCATTATTTAACGATTTAAATAAAATGAAAGGATAATGAAAAATATAAGACCTAAACTTGTCAAAAACCTATTGGATGGGTGGATTTCGAACTCTTATCACCTATCCTCTAAATATATAATTTTGGGACCTTTAAAATCCGAAAAGCATTTTATAATAAAGTAACCTTTTATAACTTTCCAAGAGTGCCCCTCCTCTCCTCTTATAAAAGGCCCCCACCTCTACCACCTTACCCACACCTCTAAAGCATTTTTCTCGGCCAAAACCTACCCATTTTGTCTCTCCACATACCTCTCTTACTCCTAGAATCCTCACATTGGGAAGAAGTCTTCCCAAGGAAGCCTTTGAGCTCAAATCAAAAAGAGTTACCCATTTTAAAGGTAGCATTTTCTCTTGTGTTCTTATGTATTATTTTGCTTTTCCAAACCCATAAACTATTTTTATTCATTTATTTTGTTACAACACCAGTATACTCAATATACTAGGATTTTTTATAAGAAGGTTTTGAGCTACACTTACACACACCTACATCTAATGGTTAATGAACATACTGTTTCTGTGGATGGCGAATTTCTGCCTCACGAAACGATGATTGTTCAACACTCATATAACACCTTAAAAGGTGGACATCAAGATGTCACTATATTTATATATGATATATAATATGTTTATGTTTTTCATTAACCTTATGTATTTTTCATTTTTGGCATACCTTTATGGTTTCCATTATGGGTAAATGCGATATCTTCATTTTAGGAAGTGCGGACTACCGCCCCCTCAAAGTGATTTGATTCGTTAATTCCATATGTGGGACATATAAAGGATGAAGTTAATGATATTATATATTATATTTTTCTATAATAATAATATACCTTTATATAATTATGATTCCATTCCATATAGTATGAAATAGAAATGGAAGTATCGTTCATGCGTACGAACAGCTTACCGTCTCCATGAACGGTGCATTTCATTACTTACCTCTAAATGATTATGTAATACTATAAATGCATGTATATACTAGATATATATAATATATATTACATCTACATCATGAATATCATTCTTGAGATAATGGATATTTGACTACGTGAACAACTTGTAAATATAAGAAGTTAACTTTTGACTCTAGTACCAAATATTGACAAAACAAAAGTTATTAACTTAAATGATTACATAATGTTCATAACATGGAAATAACTGATATAAAAGGAATAATGAACTTGAAAAGGGTTCTTAAGAAAGTAGAAATTAACTCAAGATTATTATTCAGGACATTAATGAATGATCGAGTCAAGTCAGACCCGAGGTATGGGATTTCGTCTCATTCTCCTTTCATTTAGGCATATTTTGTTTTATACACAACATTATTTTATACGGTGTATAAAACCCTTTGACTTTTGAGTTTATTCAAAAGGAATATTTTTTATAGAAAGCATTTTACTAAATGACAAATGGGAATTTTTTTGTCGTACGTATGCGGCGACAAGGACTTCTTCACTGCCATGACCATTATTTGAGTTTCGGCTTCCTCTACAAGCCATAACTTTTTTTGAATGAAAAATAAATACCATGTTTTACTTTTATATTAATTTGGTATTGAAAATGGTTTTCATAATATTTTTATATCAATGTGTTGTATTGATATATTGTTATTGAAAAGTGTAAATGATATGTTTCCATTATGCATGTTTTATGTGATACGATTATGTTATGGTTCTTGGGCATTGTTTATAAATACGGGTGGTTCCGTGATAAACAAAGGGCGGGTGAGCCCGATATAGCTCTCCAATGCATTGGGTAACGCGAAGGAGTTAAACGATAATGTTTCTCAGAAGAGATTTAGGGAATATACTTTGATGGGTATTCCAAATGTAACCATGAGGGTTACTCCATAAGTAAGAATGTTATGAATGCCTCAAGTTACCTTTATGTCTTATGATTTCTATGATTTATTCATGTTTTCACGAGGTATGTTAAAGTTCTTATGTTTTATGAGGAAATTATGATTTCGTACATGGACTAATGTTTTCATTTTGTACTTTTATATCCCATACTGAGCTTTTTATGCTCATCCCAAGTTTTTGAAATGTTTTTCACAGGTCAAGGGAAAGGTACATGATGTGATGATAGTGTCAAGGAAGTTTAAAGAACTAATCCATGTTTTATTTTAAATATGTTTCCGTTGATGGGAAAAATGAGTACTAACTTTTATGTAACCACTTTGTTTAAATGTGGAGAGTAATGCATTATTTATGATCTAATTATCTAAAACTCTAAACCTAAAAAGATCCCCAATGTGAATTCTTGAACTATCTCAAGATTAAGTAATGTTAAAGGATGGGGCCTTATAAAAATAATTTCCGTCATTTATCAAAATTTAATGGGTTTTGAAAAAATATCTTTGAATCCTTTATAAAAATTAAAATTGTATAAATAAAACTTATATGATCATTTATATTTAATAAAAAGTAATATAGTAATAATATATTGTTAAAAAAGTATTTTTATTCAAAAATCCATTAATTTCTCAAAATAAATTTCTTAATTGATTATTATCTAAAAATACTATTTGGGCATAAAACAACATTTACAAAGTAACAATAATAAGTTGAATGTATATGATTTATCCTATACAAAACTAATGTACATAATCATAGTTCTAGGTCCATGTTACAAAACCCCTTATTACACCCATGTAAGACCAACGGGAAATGTTTCCGATGCTGAAAGATTCTCTGGAAGGCTCAGATAACATCACGCTTGTAGTCATCTCTATTAACGTTCACTTCTCTCGTAGATAGTTATGTTCAAATATAACATATTTAATCTCATCATGGGATTTATCAACAGTATATCAATTCTAATGGATGAGTCCATCGCTTCCTTTTTCTGATTAAATTGGATTTTTTAAAGCCTTATATTTATAGTAATAATGTTATCACTGTTCTATGAATATATTATTAATGTTAACATTTAATAATGGTATTTTAAAATCCAAAAACATAAATAAATGGATGTTTATATGCCTTATAATACCATATTACATAGTAAGACATTTAATCCTATCAAGAGAATATTTCATTAATAAATGTTTGGGACATTATAATCTCCCCCTGGTATAAATTTCACTCTCTAAATTTTCTTCTCCAACACCAAAATAGATATGGTAACTCGGCTTCATCGTGTCCTCTGATATGCGCATTGTATCTTCAATCATTTTATTTCTCCACATAACATTGATGAGGTTCAATGACTTTTTTGTAGAACTTTTTCCCTATGATCTAAGATCATCACCGACTTATCTTCATAGGATAGGCGATTCTAAAACGGTACCACCAATGTATTGAGAACATGTGATGGGTAAAGTACATAAATCCCCAAGATTGATACATGGAATGCATCATGTACTTGAGATAGGATGGGATGGTGTTCTAGTTGACAGGAAACAGCTCCAATGTGATCAAGGATATCAAAAGGGTTAATTTACATTGGACTAAGATTTACCTTCTTCCAAAATAACATAACTCCCTTCCATAGGGATATCCAGAGGAATACCATATCTCCAACATCAAACTCTAGGTCTTGTAGATGATTATTATTTTAGATCTTATGTCTAATATAAGGAACATTAAAGTGCTACTGTATGGTATTAACCTTCTCCACTATTCCGTAGAAAAGTTCTAGACCTAGGATTTTTCACTCACCCACTCCATCCCAACATGCCAAAGTTCTACACAACTTCTCATAATGGGCTTATTATGGACCAATTTGGATAATGGGGTGGAAACTATTATTGTAAGAGAACTCAACCATAGTATGATGTTGATCTCATCCTCCATTGAATTCCATTGAGCATACTGTCTACTTGTCCTGAAGTGTATGTATTGTTCGATCCGAGTGGCCATCAATTTGAAGATGATAAAACGTACTGATGTTCAGCTAATTATTCAGATCATGTTGAAGACTAATCCAAAACAATGTGGTTAATAGTGGATCTCGATCAGATAAAATCCTTAGTGTAACTCCATACTGTATTATCACTTCTCTAACGTATATAAATTCTAGTTTATCAAATGAGAAATACTCCAGAACTGAAATGAAGTGTGTAGTCTTTTTAAGATGATCCACAACTATCCATATAGAATTATTTTCTTTGGATGTCTTCGAATGTCTGGTGACAAATCCCATGGTGATGTTCTCCCATTTCCACATTGGTATGGGTAATGGTTTCATCATCCCCTTAGAATCATACCTCTCAGTCTTCACATGCCGAAATACCAGGAACATAGATGTATACTCTGTGATCTTTTTCTTCATGTTATCCCAACAATAATTCTCTCATAGATATTGATACATCTTGGGGTTTCATTAGTGAATGGAGAAATTCAAACTATGTGAATAAACCAGATGTTACTTCTTTAATGCTCAATTTCATGGAACACATAGTCTTGACCTAAATCTCCAAAATCATTCTTCATTAACATTGAACACTGAGAATTTCAATTTTTTTATTGTTTCCACATTCTTCTGAATTCCCACATCATCCTTTTGAGTATCATGTAATCCATCCTAAAGATATGGTTGAGATATCATTTGTGAAAGAATTGATGATGTTCCCTTCTTTATGATTCCCCTGACTTTATCACATCTATGAATATTCGATCCATTTCAATTCTCATTAATGATATAATTATTAGGTCCTTTCTACATAGAGCATCGTCCACCAAGATAGCATTTCCAGGGTATTAATGTATTTAGAAATCATTGTCTTTGATAATCTCTAACCATATTTGTTGGCGCATGTTCAGCTTTTTATGTTTGAATATATACATGAGTGTCCATATATATTTCACAGTTCTATCCAATGAGGTAATTCCACCAAATTTTCCAATAGAAGATTACTACATCCCACTTCAGTTCATGTGTTGGATAGATTATGTCATGAAGAATCAATTGCCTTGATTAATAGGCAATGAATTTGTCATTTTTCATCAACACACAACCCAGGACCTTCATCGAATCATCACTAAATATAACAAAATGTTCACCACCTTTGGGTAGTGTGACGAAGAATGCAGTCAAAAGACTCCATTTATATTCCATGAAGCTATCTTTTCATTCATCACTCTAGGAAAGCATGACTCCCTTCTATGTTATCATAGTAAGGGTGTTTTGGAAATTGTGGTAAATTTATCACAAATCGAATATAATATCCAACTAATCCCAGGGAGATAAGTATATCTGTTACTGATGTTGGCCTCGACCAACCCCCAATTTAAGCTATCAAGGAGGGATCTAGATATATCCCATTTCTTGTGAGTATACGACAAATGAATGAGAATTCCTTCAACCAGAACTCAAACTTTTAGTTCTTTTTATAGAGCATATCTTTTAGAAAGGTCACCAGTATAGTGCTTATATGTTCCTCATGGTCCTTCTTGGTTTTGGATTATATTAGAATATCATCTATAAATATTTCCACAAATTTTTTGGTGTAATATTTAAAGACTCTATTTATCAAGTCCATGATGATTTCTAGAGAATTAGTGAGTCTGAAATGAATTTCATTGAATTTATAGTGCTCATACCATGTATGAAAAGTATTATTGGGGATATCCTCCTTCCTTACCCATATTTGTTAATATCCAATCCGCAAATCAAACTTGGAGACGTATTGTGTTCCTTATAGCTAATAGAAGAATTCATCAATTCAGGGAAGCAGATACTTGTTATTTATCATGATTTTTTTCAGATCATGATAATCAGTGAAAAGGTTCATTGGACCATCACTCTTCTTCAAAAAGAAGACTGGAGCACCTCATGGTGAAGAACATGGGTGTATAAACCCTATATCCAAATTCCTCTATTGTTTATTCATTAGCCCCTAAATTTCCAAAAATTCCATTTTATACAGATTCACGGATATTGTCAATGGCCTAGCTATAAGATCAATGTCGAATTTAAAATCTCTTCTAGGAGGAAGACCAATAAATTTCTCAGGAAACACTCCAGTGAATTCCCTCTCAATAGGCATGTATTGCGAGATGGTTTCTACTATAGAATAAAACAACTGAGAATGTCACACATGCTCATAGGGAAGTAATATCCATTCTTGATATGATGGTGTTAATGAAGATTCATCCTCCTCCTTGAACATGTATATAATTGTGGGTTGATTTGTTATATAGATATTGACTTCTCTATCATTGTAATTTGTGATATCTCAATATATGGTAAGTCAATCCATGCCATGAATTGCATGAAATTTTACTCAAGGGAGTAATATGAGGTTTGGAAAAATCTATAACCACAAATTGTGATTAAGGATGAGTTATATTCATGGGATGTGATGATTTCCCCATTTTCAGTTCTCACTGAAATCTCTACTTTCTTTATTTTTGGTTGTGTTGGCATAGTTATACTAAAATTTTGGGATGTAAAAGTATGTGTAGAACCACAATCAAAAAGCATGTTCTCTATTTTTTAATGAATAACAAGTGTAACAATCACTGATTTGTTGTTTTGTATCTCTTCTATAGTAGTGATGAAAAATATATCTCTTCTTTCCTTGGAGGTTGTTGGTTTCTTCTATAAACCCTTGGAATAGGGCACATGTTTTAAAATTTCTTTGGTTCATTGTAGTTTATGAAATTAAAAATACGTTGAGGGTCGAATAGAGAGTTCATCTCCTATGACGCAACATCAGATTTTTCCTGTCGGTAGTTAATAGCCAGGTTCCCTTGTCATACACACCTAAATAATTTCCTTGTCTCCTTCAAAAAAATAATGAGGTGCTTCTTTTTTAACCTTGTAAAGTGGGATGCTATATTTTACTATATCCGTATAATTTATCTATCAGACTGCTATATTTAGTGCCCAAATTTGGATTCTTATCCACATGATACCCTTAAGATTCGCTAATCTCCATTTTGAATTTTAGGGAAAATTAGACAATTTCATCATTGCTATCGATGTCACGGAAAACTAGGGATTTCAGTATTATAGTTTTAACCCACCAATGAAGTGGTAAAACATGCATTCTGGGGTAATAGAAAATCTAGTGGTGTATCGTGCAAGCCTTTTTAAATTTTCTTTGTATGCTCTATTTGGACGCATCATCTTTTTTGATTGAGGGAAGTGAAGTCCCTTTCTATATTAATTCGGAAGGTGTGAGGAAAATATTTTTCAAAAAATATTTTTCTAAAATCCTTACATTCAAACACCTCAATATCATCCTTAGGCTTCATATTTTTGATCAATTTCCACTACTGATCAGTTACAACCACCATTCTATAAGCAATGAGAAAACATTCTCTTGTTCGGAACATTAAAGTATGGAGAGGTTATTTTCAATAAAGTTTATCGATTATTCGCCAATTGAAGTATTGGGTTATTCATTAAAATTATGAGGCCTTTGTCACATGAAGCTCGTGATTGTGGCTAGTCCTTATTAGTGGTGGTTTAACATTCTTCTAAACCCATGTATCTATTCAAAACATGAGTTAACTGAGGGAGTATCGTGAAAAAGATAGAAATTACACTCACATCGGATTGGGAATCTCATTAGAACAGTAATCACATTGATCTTTTCATTGGTTGATAGCCATAGTCCTCCTATTATCGTCCATTGGACAGAATAAAAGAAACGTTAATGGTAACATATTAAGGGGAATCCCATGAAAAAATTGGATAACTTATATATTAAATTTATTTCCTTAACATATCAATCTTATCCATGTTCTACTTCTCAATATATATTCATAAGGAAATTTTTTTAATCCATTTAATATTGGATTGTGCTAATATTATGAAATTACAAAATAATATACCTCGGGTGTGACGTGTAAAATATCCTGCTTGATTCTTTTTCATAAAAGTGTTTTCGAGTTTAACCCCAAGATACATCTATGCCAGAGCCGCATCTAAATGCTCGTATCTAGAAGGGATGTATTTTTTTGATAAACCACATACTAAATACTCAAAAAATAAGGTTTTTCTATTATTCCATGTCTTATTACAGAGTCTTTCACTTGGGTATTCTTATCTTATTCCCAAAAATCACTATACATATCCTCTAATATAAACTATAACAAACCCACTCTTTATTACAAACTTAACCACAACTTATTACATAATCATTCACCTAAGGCAACTCATAGGATCTAATGGTCTAGTGCCTTGTGAAATTAGAGACCTTACATGACAACATATTACATAACAAAATATCATTGTTGGATACATATATTACATGATAACAACACTCCCTCGTACAT
Organism: Viscum album; assembly: GCA_963277665.1. Classification (NCBI taxonomy): domain Eukaryota; kingdom Viridiplantae; phylum Streptophyta; class Magnoliopsida; order Santalales; family Viscaceae; genus Viscum; species Viscum album. Next base: position 1,507,565,620 of record OY728127.1, on the reverse strand, counting down.
ATTATTGTATGGGATAACCTGAGGACATACATGTAAAAAAGGGTGAATATTAATGCACTGTAAGAGAGTAAACATGGTATAAAATGAAGAATAAAAAACATGTTTGGTAGTATCCATATCAACAGAGAATTTCTGTAACATGAATATTAAGGCATGATATAACATGATTATCATAACATGGAAATTTGGTAAAAACATTTAAAATGATATTATCTTGAGAAAAGGATTATTACACATGGAAACCGAGTAAAACCTCAATGCACATGAATTGGATTAGTAAACCCTCATTGCACTTAATGTATCATGACACTAATCATTTCCCAATGCATTAGAATGCTCTCTGAGTTCCCTATTCATAATCATTTCATTTCATGCATATGTGTTCCACATAGATAATAAAACATGGTTTCATTAAACATAATAAATTATTCCACGATAATGGGATATAGAATTAATACTTGAAAATATATAATCAATAACTAATTTTGTTTAAAGGTGAATTCCATTGATAGTGAAATTGGCATGGTATTCACTACACAGCGACATTGGCTAGAAAAATCAGGTTGCAATTTCCGTAGAATAATGGAATGACCTAAGAATTCCTAAAAATTTTTGATGAGAGAGAAAGGGGTATCTCCTCATATTAAAATGAAATGTACAGTAATGGTGTATTATAGATACATGTACCATCTTATGTAATGTAATTTTGATGAAAAATATAAATCAATTTCATGAATGCTAATGAGGATACAGAAATTCCATACGGAATTCTGGCATGGTAACAAGTGTACATGAGAGGTATTAATGAGGTAGAAAGGGGTATCTCATAATTAAAACATGTATACGGTAGAATATAGGAGGATTAAAATCCTACCCCAACATTTTTAATTGAAAATACAATGTTATAATAATATAACAAAATTTGAACCAAAATGAGAAAGAAGGATATCCCTTACTCAGAAGTGTGAACCCAAAGGATTGGGAGATGCCTAAGAGAGGCTTCTTGGGAGATAGGGGAACCTTGAAAGGATTATAGAGAGGTATGGGAAAGGGTTAGTAAAGCTCTAATGGTTTTTACTAAAGATAAGTGGGATCTGTGGTTGGTTTATACAGGAAAAGTGGGGAATTTCATTATTATTTAGGTTTTAGTCACTACACAATAAACTAATAAAAAAAAATCATCACCTAGTTTTTCCCATGGTTTTTGTTAATGGGGAGTGGAAAAAATAGTTTATAATTTAAATGGAGGATATTAATAATGTATTAGTCTTGTTTATGTGGTGGTGAGTCACACAATCAAGGAAATCATTTTAAAATGATAATTTTTTTTATTAGTCCTAGTGAGTCCACAAAGAGTTTTGAAAAATAAATCAAACAAATCTAAAATAACATTATTTTAATGTTAAAACATATATTGGGTTAGAATATCTTTTATAATATTTTATTACATCACAATTTCATCATTATGATTATGTAAAAAATATTATATTTTTAATACGATATTTAATTTTTTCCCCAAAATTAAACTGTCTCCTTAAATTATGAAAAATTACAATTTAAATAATTTCTACATCTTAATTCCAAAAATAATATTCATTTTATATAAATAATTTTCAATATATATGAAATTTTAACTTCTAAAATAAATAATGACATTTATAAAAAATTATTGGGTTTTGACAAAAATTACTTCAAACCGTAATAAAAAATACAATTGTATTTATAATTATTTTATGAAAATTTATATTTATTAAAAAGAAATTTAGTAATAATATTTTATTAAAATATTTTTTTATTAAAATATACATTAATTCCTTAAAATATATTTCTTAATTGAATAATCACTAAAAATACTCTTTGTACTTAAAACCCCACTTACAATGTTACAATAATAAAGTGAATGTATATTCTTTATTATATAAAAAACTAATGGACAAAATAATAGTACTAGGGTCTTGTTACATAACCCCCCATAACACCCGAATAAGTATAATGGGTATGGTGTGTGATTGTGAGAGACTCTTTGTGAGGATCAGATAACATCACCCGCATGGTAATCTCTATTAACATCCACGTCTCCCACAGGCAGTTCCTTTGAAGCTTAACATGTTGAAGCTCGGCATGGTATATGTCAAGAGAAATGCCCAGTGAATCTACCACCATTCCGAGATCAGACAAATGGTCTTCATATAGGGAAATTCTACTAGGTGAGTCCATCACCTCCTTTTTATGAGTAAATTGGATTTTGGGAAGCCTTATATTTATACTGATAATGTGATCACTTTTCAATGGATATATTTGCAATGGTAACATTTCATAACATTATTTTAAAATAAAAAAACATTAAATCAAGAATGATTATATATCTTATATAACCATATTACATATTAAGATATTTAATCAGATCAAGAGGAATTTAAATTAATAAATGTTTGGGTATTTACATTCATAAAGATCACATATATCTGAAAATCTATTTATTAAGAATCACTTACACATATCATATAATATGATGGAAAAAATCCATAGTGGTATGTAATACCATCCCTTCCTATGTCATATCAAATGAAATTAGTTTTATAGGGATGTAATCATTCACATTTTAGAATAATTTATTTATATACTTATATAATCATACGGGGCATTTGCGGTAAATCGTTAAGAGAATTTTAACAGAATATTCATGAAAATATCATTAATGACTCCATTTATTATGGATTTCCCAAATATAACTACCTCTACTGGAAAATTACAATGGTAATTACCCACCCAAAAGTATTTCATTCATACTTGCATGAAATTCATGGATGTCAATTCCCTACCTCGAGCATTATAACGCATGAGATAGTTCTATAACACATAAGGATCATCCTCAAGGATTTTCTAGTGATCTAAATCATTGTTATGGTAGTGAGTATGATCACATGAATATTTGACGAAACTCCCATTCTAAAAACAATCCTTAACAACAATATATATAGCTTAATGTGAACACACCATGGTGAGGATGCAGATACTGCATCTGTGAAATATGACTCATCAACAGATCGATTAATCATTTATAATTGATTTTTATTTTTATTTAAATTTTGATTAGTATCGGAATGTATTATTAAGAATAATTTTTTTAGGTATTACATTATAAGGTAAATGGTCTACTTTAGGGTAATCAATTCAGTTTAAGAAGGATTCTATTATTTATACAAAAATGCGATATGATTGTTTTCAAATTTCATCTTCTAGTTAAAATTGTTTATAGACCTCCCCACTCACGTATTATATATATTTGAGTATCCAATGATTTTAGATTTTTGAAATCATATATGATATGATGTTTATTGAAATAAAAATTGTAATAATAAAGTAGTCATATAAAATGACATGTAGAAATTTTAATATGGCTTCATGTCACAGTATATGATATGATGTATCATAAGACACAGTAAAAATTTAACCCCTTGTAATTATAAACACCAAATTAGGTTAGATCCTATAATAATAAAATATGACCAGGGCCATGAGATTTTCAAAATAGGGAATCATATCATTTAAATGACATTATTAATTCCTTAATATTTTCTTCTTTTGCATTGTGGAATATTGAATTCAAAATCATGGTTATAATCTATAAAATAAGACATATAATAGTACTAAGAATCATATTATGATATAAGAATAATTGTGAAGGATGAATAAATACAATTTTACTCTTAATTCGTAAATAAAAATTAAAATAATAATTAAGAAATTGTTTATAAATAATATTAATGGATATTTAAACAATATATATTAAAACGCAATGGGTTTATAAATTATTTAATTTTAAATAGTATTTAATATATTATAAAATGTCATTGAAACATTTATTCTCGAATATTCCTTAATATAAATATTTTGTATATAATGTTTACAATTTATTATAATTGTATAGTTTTCCTTATGAAATTAAAAAACATTTTTATTTAATTATGATAACGGGTATTTTATAAAAAAGCATAAATTAAACAATAATTCATTAAATATATTATTTATATTTATATAAAAGATGAAACGTTAAGAAGGAATAATTTTTGTGAATTGAAATACATATTAGTTTATTTAGAATTTTTTTAATGAACATTAAAATATTTTTTATGATTAATTAGAGAAATTCATAAATAATATTATTAATATGATATAATGAGAATGTAAATTGTCAATATAATGGATTATAAAATGTTTATAATGATTGATATATCATATAATTAAAATATAATTTCACATAATGAATAATATGAAATTATAATAATATCAGATGAATTTAAATTAAATATATTCAAATATTATTGAAATGAATATTATATGTAAGGATTTGTTAAAATATATTAATTTTTATATTTTTTTAATCAATATATATTTTTTATTTAAAAAGTTTAATGTTCATTTATATTAAATTTAATCCCAAAATTAGTCAAAGAAATATATTGTATATATATTATAAGAATATGTATTTATTATTTTATGCTGTTAAAATAATAATTATAAATTACTTGGCTTCAATTACATGGTTGGTATGTTAATAAAAGATTTATTATTTATTATACATTAACCATGGTTTGTAATTTATCTTATGAGCTTGAAAATTTTTATAGAACATTGTTTATACATATTAGATGGTAAAATTATTGTTAATTAGATTCTCTTGGGAGAAAATTATCCCTGTGAAAGGGAAATTTATGTCGTACATTGCAGTGTCCAAGGGGCCTATCCATTTTTTTAGAAATGTTGGGGTTTCCTATCTATGGGTTTCCGTTAGTCATTTTATGATATTCAAAATAATAAAATCCCAAACTTTTACATACTCAGTGTATATGACTTATTAATGAGTTGACTTTGGATATGTGTAAATATATGTGATCCCTATATTTCAAAGAGTGATGCAAAATCTTAGAGGTGCATATTGTTTTATATCTACATGGTTTCACCATACTGATTTATTAGAGAAAATATGATTCCAATTCAAAATCATTTGAATCGGGTAAAATGAATGGAGAAAATTTGATATAATATGGTGATATGGAATTCCGTTATAAATCATAAGTGTAAGATTCCCTCAAAATTTTCATGGATAAAAACCAAAATATTTTTTATTGGTGACCCTAACACATATATACCCATCAGATGTATTCTATATTGAAGGAATGTTATAAGGTGACATTATCCATTAGGTTCCTTTTCCTATTAGTTGGTTTTAGTTACACACTTTTGGAACCCATCAATATATGATACGAGAGGAATAAAGTTGGGTATAAAAAATTGTTGAATTGTATAAGTAGTTGACTTATTTATTATATAATATTTATTTATAATAAGGTAATATTTTTTCCAAAGGATAAGGTTAAATATTATTAATGTGATACCCAGTATTAATCATGTATAATTAGGTATTCTTTACAACAAATGGATATTATATACACTAAAGGGTTCATTATTTTTTTGAGGTAATATTTTTTAAAAATTTCATGGTAAATGGTATATAAAATATAATAAGGATACCTTAGATGAATATATCATTGAAAAATAACTTCTATATCAAACTCAGTAGTTCATTAATACTTTTGAAAGTATAATATTAATATGAGAAACTCCTCTAACTATTATATTTAAAAAAAATATTGATAAAGGAAATTTTATATGTTATATCTATATCTTCATGAGTAATTGGGTATTAAAATTATTCAATAGTTGAATCTTGAACGTTATGAAGCATAATATTCATCACATATGGTTTAACTAGAATTATATGCTAACTGTATTGAAGAATTTATAGTCTCTAATCACATCCATAATATGATTGAATTAGTTAATGATTTTGTTAGAATAATGTATTTCTTTATTCATTGGTATTGTGAAGGATTAAATTATAATATTTATAATTGAAATATTTTTACAAAATTAAATATTTTGAGAAAATACTAACCAAAATTCCCTAGAGTCTTGATTATATTAACTAGGATTGTGATGTCCAAATTCAACATCTTTATAAACATTACTCTTGGGAAATATGAATAATCTGGATGAAGAAAAGTTAATAGGAATGTCCAATAATGATTATTAATGTATCCAATAATTTTAATACAATAAAAAATTTAAATTAAAGAGTATTAATAATTGTATAATACATAATTAACCAGAATTACTAATGTATATTTGATTTTTTTTTGAATACCAATAATATGTTTTTGTATTATTTAAATTGTTTTTTGGTTTTAAGAAGTATATGATACCCAAAAATCTATTTTTTCTTGTGGTAAACCGAAATATTTTTAAATTAAATTGTATAATTGAAATAGATTATTGTTTTCACTATCATTTTGAATCATGATTGTATAAATCCAAAATTTTAATTTTATAAAATTTTTAATGATTAGAGAAGTCTTGAATGTGGTTTTTTAAAATCATCACAATTATGTTATATAACATTCATGTTTTCATATTAATATATTTTTTATGATCCTTATGAGATTATAATTTTTATAGAAGTAGATTTTCATTATTCATAATCTATACATTAATTTGAGATTTATATTAATAAAAAATGAGTAACCAAAAATAAAAATTATAATATTTATAAATGTACCTTCTTTCATAGGAATATTTAAATATTTTCTTCCATTAATATAATAATTCTAAAATTTCACAAAATACAATATATAATATGGAAATAATGTTGATTTGAATTTTAATTAAATTGAAATAATAGTTATTTCCTACCCCCAAAAGGATTTTCAGTTTTTTTGACAAACATCGTAATTATAATATAATGTCTATTATTGTAATGGGAGTGTATTTGATCTAATAGAAGGAAAATTTTATCCAAAAAAATAAACCAGTATTGTAATAAGACATTTTCTATATATACATTATGGATTTTATGAAATTTAATGGTATAATAAAATGTATTAGTCATGATTATTTATTGATTAATATTTATTGGTCATTTATCTTATAGGATTATGATAGTAAAAAATAATGTAAATGTCATTATATAATAAACATGTTTTATGCAGGGTATGTATAAAATAATTTATATTGATACATTACTTGAAATATTTTTTTGGTTGATTAGGATCCAAGGATGAAGATGTTAGTTATATTAAGATATGTTAGTCAAATATAGAATAACACATTATAATATTTGATGTTTTGAAATTATAGAGTTATAATATCTTGAAGGAGTAAATGATTATCAATATAATTACTAAATCTCGCAATTATTTAAATGTTATTTAATAATAAATTTTAGACACAAAAGTGTTCATATGGAGGGGTTTATTAAATTGTAAATTAGTGGCATGATTATAATAAAATATAGGTGAAATAATTTAAATAAACCATATAATGATCCTATAACATTAAGAAAATCATTATGATAATAGAATGTGATATAATAGACCAATTATATTTTCAGGGTTTTTAAATTATTCATAAATGAGATTAGGGATGCGAATTATATAATTTAAAATGAAAATGGAATTTTATTTTAAATACGCATTTTTATAGAAAATTATATCTATTTATATATATATGCATTTTGTGAAGTGTAATTAGAATTGGACAATCGATGTAAGACTTTTTTTGACAGAAATAAATGTTTTTGGTGATTTCTTTGGAATATAATTAATTACGAGGGTAAGAGTGAGTATGATTTTTTTTGAAAATTAATATAAGGATAATAATCAATGAGAACTATATTATATAGTATTTGATTACCTATTATTTATACCACATGGAGTCACATACACAATGTATCTAGAATACTAAGGGTGCCTAGATCATATACAATCGCACAGCCTGAGTATAGAGAAATACCTAGTATTAGAACCATCTTACATTGATTAAATTTGTAAAAAATAGTTTTGTGATATAGATAATAATTATATGGCCATGTATGTGGCTAATGAATCCATATTTCTGAAAGCAACAAAAATTGAATTTTTTCTCTTTGGTAATGATATAGACATGTTTTCCCATGATTAAAATTTATTAAGGAGTGTGGGGAAACACCATGATATTAAATATTACTTTATATATATTGAAATGTAGCTAGTGTGATGGAGACAGCCATATAGGATAATGAATTGTGATAATTTCACAAAAAATTCTAATATATTCTAAAAAAGTCACCAACATTAGAGATATATATTTGGGATTGACATACACCATGTCACATGGTCAACCAATGTATTATAGAAAATGAATGATTGATAATTAATGGATCAATGAGTTTAGTTTATTAAAAATGGGTATTAAGATACATATATTAAATGGAGATAATTCCAGATACATATAAAACGGATATAAAATGGAAAATTTATAGAATAAACTCATTGAAAAGACAGTTTGATCACACATTATTGTTGAATGAAAGTGGAATTTAATTAGCATATCGTTCTTCACTAAAAGTGTTATTTACATAAATCCAAAATATTTTTCATGGGATTTTGTATGGTATAACATATATTATTGTACAAATTGATGTCCATGATTGAACTTTAAAAAATTTGAAAAATTGCCAAATGTGATTTTCTTGTGGCTTTAAATGTTATTCATATATGATAGAACATAATGTATAATTGGAATAAAACATTTATGGATTTAGTAAAATTTGTATATTGATGTAAATATATAGAAAAATGACAACAATATATTATTATTGGATCTATTACCATTATTTATATTATAACATTACCTATAATATTGTTTTTCTTGACATGAGGTTTGATAATGCATTCAGAAATAAAGATTTAATTCCTTTTTTCATATAAATAGAAAATATATGTTTTGATTAAGATAAAATGTTATGAACCTTTTCATTTATTTTTTTCCATATTACCATTCAATTTTAGGTAATTGGTATTTAACACAATGGATAACATTGAAAGAACATTACAATATTTGTAACGACTAGATTAGGAGGTCATTTATTAATTCAATAGATTCATTAAATATTAGGAAATAACAAATGAATTGTATTAGATAACATAATTTTTGGACATTGTAGGAGGAACCATATGGGTTTTATAAATAACCACTAACCTATTATGGAAGTGTCTATGCTCATTAGATACTCCACTAAAACTCAATCTCCCACTATTTTACTTATATTTTACCATTACTACTTGTTGCACTAAAACATCATTGCATTGTGGTGGATCTCACCTCCCTGGAATGAAATTAATTATCCAATTGATACATCATAGAGGGAGTATTTCATTTGGATTCCCATAAGTGTCTTTTTTAAAACATTTTATATAGAAAAAAGATATTATATCGACTATTATAAAGTGAGGTATACGGTCAACATTGGGTTCTTAAGTTTAGATTACCTATTTCTCATTTATCTATACATATAACATGGGATCTAATTTTAATTGAATATGTTTCCTAAACTACTATTTTTTAATAGGAAAAAAAACCTATCATAAAATAACATAAATTATTATTATTAGTGTTAGAGAACCCCATGTAGTGAATTTAATGATGATTGTATTCATGGGCATAGTTTCCATTAGATCATAATATTGTATACAAAACCAGATGTTACGTGATTCTTTCAGCCTATATTTATTCAAGCCACTATAACATATGCATATTATTTTTTTTGTCCAACTAATCTAATTAATTTTCAATATTATTTCCACACATTTTTAAAAATTAATCCTTCCGTATTGGATTCATTATGATAGATCAATTTTTTAACATTCCTCCACCCAATGTATTTCATTATTTGATATATAATTATGTATATATTGATATAAATTTATTTCTGAAATAATAATTTGGATAAAGATCCATATTTTCAAAGAAGACATTTTACATATTAATTTTTCAATTAATTGAATGAGAATTATTTTTTTCATCATTATATTCAAAATAAGAGAAGTATTTAAAATTCCATATTTCCCCCCAAACGATTATATAATTTTCTTGAATTGAATAATTACTAATCATTTATAATATAGGATATTTATTAATTTAAATTTCTTCCCACCTGTTATATTTTCACTCAAAATAAAACCATAATAATAGTTTTCTAGAATATGAAAAAATTTAATACATTAAGAATATTAATAGAATAAATTTTAAATCCCAAAATAATATCCCCACAATAATTTTTTTTAGCAAGAAAAAATTGAAAAAAATCAACGAATAGTTAATAAATTTTATATAAATTGTAATATACTATTATAAATATTATTCAACACAATGAGATTAAATTTTAATAACTCTTATCCTAAAATATGTTATTTTTTAAATCCACTTATTTTTATATAGTTACAAAATTTAAAAATCAATTTAAATGAAAATTAATTTAAATAAAAAAAAATTCATCTACAACATCTGGAATATAGATATATAGTAAATCAGTTCATTTATTAATTTCATAATATATAAATTATTATGAAGGAGTAAAACATAAATTTTTTTAAATTACTAATGAAGAATAATGCCCAAAAATAATATAAATATTTTAATTCATTCTAATCCATTAAAGAATAAATAAATGTTTGAAAATATTATAAAAAATAAAATTAGAACTATATTTAAAATGATAATGAAATTTTTAGATATTTCCACCAAAAAAATATCATGCTTCCATTATAAATTCATTATGTCAAACTTTTTATTTAAAATTTCTGTTTATTTTTTTTTGTTAAAATCTGGTATAGTGGGAAACATTAAACTATCATTCCATGATAAATTTATATAACCCATTTAAGTGATATTAATTTATATATTTTTACTTATTCATTAGTCAAGTATTTTTCTATAGGTTTTATGTCCTTTTTTATATTTTAATGTTGGTTTGAATGTAGATCAAACAAAAATGAAAATGCTTGTCTATTCAATATATGGTTGTGTGTAGAAAAATTGGGAAAAAATTCATTTTGTGGATTTTTACATTAAATATATTACAAGATATTCATTTCATACATAGTTAATAATACACTATTCTAAATTTTAATTTTGATTCAAACCAACTTCAAACATGTGACATATATTTTACATTTATTCATATATATAACTAGTGGATTTAATATAATTATCAATCACTTTTATGATCCAAAATTTTATTTTTATTTATTTTATTTATTTTATTCAAATTTTCAAAAAAAATCAAATTTTTGTAAAATAAATTTTTAATAACAGATATATATGAAAGTTTTCATGTAGATAATTTTAATATATTTAGAAAAAAAATACCTAGATATGTTTCTATATTATGATATTACATGTAAAATTTTCAATTAATCATCACCTCCACCATACAATGAAGATAAATGTGTTTACTGGATAAATTACTTAAGATTTGGGTTCGAAATGAAATATGACGTATATTATAGAATTCATATATAGATGTTCATAGTTTATAAGGGATTAAATAAATATATATGTATAACATCGTCTCAGTAGGATATTAAGGGATTCTGAAACAATACCCATTCTTTTTAATAGAATCATTCAACATAAAAAATTCGATGAAGGAGTATAATTGAATGTTCTAAAATGAAAAAAGACAACAAAAAAACTTATCTTTAATAAAGACAATTGGCACAATAAATCATATATTTTTATATAAGGTTTGTGTTAGGGAAATAATTAATATTATATTATTATTAGTGTATAATAAATAACTATTATTATAATTTCATGATATTATTTCAATATCATAATCATGGAATAAAGAATACACTATTAAAACCTATTATATAGAGATTATACTGAATATTATTTCTTGTGTCATGTATTGATTTCATGAAATGATTTTTTTTTCAAATTAATCATATACTTTGTTGAAAAATAAAAAAAATAAAATATTATTTTCAAAGGAAACAGGAAAGGAATTTTATTTATTTAAATAAAAACACAACCAAAAGATATTAAAAATATAACAAAAGAAAAAGATTTATAAATAAATTGAAAAAAATGTAGAGGAAACAACCCATACACCTCAATTAGAAAAAAAAAATATTTTGATTTTATGTTATATTATTTAATTTATATTTGATGAATTAGTAAATATATTGAAAAGATAAAATATAATAGAATGAAATAACAATATTTATTCTTAATGAACATCCATGGGGTTTTATATTACTAGGTCCATAATAATGTGCATATATATTTTATATATTTTTAATATTAAAAAAATACATTTACTATAAATAAACAATGAAAACATATAATATACAAAAAAAATTAGGAAAAAATAATCAATTAATATTTATTAATAAAATTTGATTTTGTTCATCGATTTCCTTTAACAATATAATATTTAGATAATATCTAATATGATGGTGGATGTGGTTTTCTGTGATGTAAACTAAAATATCAAGTATATTACATAGAACATCATTTAAATCTATTTTATATACCCATGTGCAATGTTATTTATTTACAACCTCTATTGAACAATGTATTTATGTTTAGTCAGTGGTGGTAAGTTAATAAAACGGGGACATTCACTATTTTCTACCTATAAAGTGGATGGGTTTCTATTTAGTTTGTTTTTTTTATTATATTAATTCAATCATTGTCCTTATAACCTACATATTATTTATGTAATTCGAACTGAATATCATAATACACTTATGTCTCAGGTATTACTAATAAATATTCTATTATATTGACATCACTCTCACCAATATAAATCCCTTCATCTATGTCAATGCCTCAATTAATATCTTCTTGTTAACCAAACTAAAGTATATCTAAACGATATGTACATGATAGATACAATATTAATTTTGTTTTCAAATAATTTATATTTAATTATTGGAGATTTATATTACACTTCAAATTTTTAGCCACAATATCACATTTATTTTTAATTACATATAGATAACTAAAAACGATGGGTGATTATTCATCTAAATTCTCTTAAAAAAATTACAATAGTGAAATCCCATCTCAAAACACAAAAATTGATTTTAGGTACTATTTTTTGAAATTTGACAGTAAGTGGTTTCATTTTCAAATTCATGTTAAAACAAATCATATTTAAATTAATTATTGTATGAAATATCCCCGATTTAGTTTAACATATATCTATTTCACTTTATGGTAGTTCCATATAAAAATGTTTCTGAGATTCAATCTAATAGAGGGATTTATTTATCTCTATACAATTCTATTAATCTTCTTCCTTGAAGAACTGATAGAAAAAATATGATATTGAAAAACAAACACATTAAATTTCCTTTTAAAATCATGCTGGGGTGTTGAATTCATCCACTCACAAGTCTGTATTATCTGATTGATATTATTTAAAATAAATTAAACATTGTTTTTATCCCATTTTTGTTATTATTACTGATTGTTTGTCATATTTCATTGATCCTGTTACCAAAAATCATATGCAGTGTTCCTATAAAATGTACAATAAAGAAAAAACACTTTTTGTATGTTCTTATTCATTAAATTACTTTTTCCATGGTATGATTTAAAAAAACATTTGAAAATAAACAGATTAAATAAAATTATACGGAGAAAAACTCAGTGAAATCATTTCTTACATATCTATTAGGACAAAAAGTACAATGTGAACTAATATAGCGATAATACCAAAAAACATATAAAATATCAATGAACAATGAATATAATTTAACCCAAAGAAAATAAATCAATGATTCAAAATTCTTAAATTTATTATGGGGGTAACATTATTTTTTATTTGGTTTTTTTATATTTCAAATATCAATTAAATAAGGTGGTTTCATATATCTATTTTTATAAAAACAATATAAAATATTCAATGGATGAAAATTAAAATAAATGGTTACTATTGAGAATTTTAGATTATGTCCAACATTTAATTCTTAAATAATTTCATATTTTTTAACATTATTAACCACCCTTAATTATATTTCAATAAAATTGAACATTATCACTCTATCAATTTTAATTTTTCACATATATTATATAATAAATCACTCTTAAAAACAATTATCATCTATTATTATGTGAACGCCATTATATTTATGAGGAGTGTAGAAAAATCAAAAATTGTAGTTGTAATAATCCCCAATCAGTGTATGCCTTTTGCATGGGAAACACATTTATAAGCTATAGTTTACATGGAATTTTTATTTGTCTCTTCACATTAGAAATACCATAGAGATAGATTTCTATTCATGTCCATAATAGGGAATAATTTTGTGCTATTAAAAAATATTCGAGAAACCACGGTTAATAATTATTGAAGCAAATAATCATTAACCAACATTACTAATATCAATAAATAATCAATATAACAAATAAACTATGAAAATTATTAAAATAAAAAAATATAACTCTATAATTTCTTGGTCATCTCCCTCCATCAAACCTTACTGGATCACTACTCCATTAAATAGAATCTAAAAAATGGGAGATTATTATGGATTCAGGAAACAAAAATGAAGATGGAAAACTAAAAATTACTACATGATAAGAAATAAAAATTCATCCAAACCTTTAAATGGGAATCACTAAAGAAGTGACACCCTTAAACTTGAAATAATTTCACCAAAAAATTAATAAATTAAAGAGAAATTATTTCCTTTAGAATATGGTATGGTATATATTAAATGTAATTTATCCTTCTTACATGTATTTACCAGAATGTTATCCTCCCCATATATCATCAACAAATGAATAAATAATCTCCACTATTTTTTCACTTATGATAGTAATTTAATCTTATTCTATATTATCTGATTTTTTTTAAACAATTTAAATAATGGAAAACTATAAACACCAAATTTTTATTGTAGTAGATCAGATCCCTGTTTAGTTTTTATAATAAAATATAATATATTTCTATCCACAATGTGTATGTGAATTTCCCCACTTTAATACATTATTAAAAATCTAAAATGTGTAAAACATATTTTGAAGATATGTCCCTTCAATGCGAGATACATTCAAATTAATGTTAGACAATGTTGAATGGGTTTTTAATTCTATGTGAAAAATTAAAACTACATAATGTGAAGCATGAAATTTTAACCCCAACATTCTATAAAGGGGAAATAATTTATTAGATTAGAGTGTCAGTTATGAATATTGATCATTTTTTCACTTGCCTGTATTTTGGAATAGTTGGTGACATAGTTGATGAATCGATAATGAAATTTACTTTAAAATAGAATTAGAGTAGAATTATAATATTGGGGCCTACTTTTTAGTCATTGAATGCAAGATGTTAAACTATATAGTAATATAATGGATTTATTATAGAAAATGAGTTGGATTATTTTGTCTGGGTATAATTATATCGATGTTTATTTTGAGTGTTCTACGATTGAAAAAAAATGTCCCTAATATTTAAAATATTGTTTCTTGAGCTAGCTTATTCATTGAATGTCACTTGTGTATTATCAGTAAATTATGTATTATGTGGAATAATGCAATATGGGTCATTGAAACCATGGTGGGGAAATTAATATTTTTTTGGGTGATGGTTTTACAAAATGTTTCCATAAGTGTTCATAATTAAAACAAAATACTGATAGATTATATATTAAACTGAAAGGAAAATTTCAATAGGTTATAAATATTTGATTTATTATGTTTTTGGAGTCTAGTATTATTAGATTTAGTAATGTTCTTAGTGGTAGTGGCAGATTTACAATTGTTATGGTATATTATGAAACAAAAATTTGATGACATGGACTTTAACTATTATATTAGTCAAGGTAATAATATTTTATCTTAGTGAATATAACTCGTTTTGGATTTTGTTGTAGGATAGGGTTCCTATAAATAATTTTGGATTGTATTATTGTGATTTTTTAGTAAGATAATTTGATTGGGTGTACATAAGTTCCTCTAATGGTGAGATAATTTCATTTTTGTCAATATATTTTTTTTGGTTGTTGTTTTTATTGGTATACACAATAATACTTAATGGGATAAAATCTTTTAGTGTCAATCATTATTTTTAAACTAAATAGAATTTTATATTTTATAAGAATCCAACACTAATGTTTTTTCAGTAATTTTGTGTTTTGGGTTATCATTAAAAATTCATAACAAGGATTAGTTGTAATACACCATTATTTCATCATTCATACATCTTAGATTATTAATTCCAAAATATTCAATGAATAATATATTAACCTAAATACATTTCCACAATTATAATATAAATAAACATCATTATTTTTGTTAATAATTTTATTTTAACATTATAAATTAATTGAATAGGAAAACATGATTTTAAAATTTGAATATTAATATAAACATGTAGCATATGTGAAATTTGGTTCTAGTTTCCATATGAAGAGGTTAAATTAATCCTTTTAAAAACATTTATTTATAATTACATGTCTATGTTAATTGATATCACTAACAATTTAGATTTTCACTCATATGAAAATAAAAGAAATATTATTTTTAGTAAACTAAATAAAATAAACCCTATATAATATTAACCAATAATATTTTTCAATACTATCCCTCTATCCACAAAATAAATATTTTAATCATCAATAATTTTGAATATTAATTTAAAATTGAATGGGAATTTATCTAAAATATCTAGTTAAAAAAATTTAACAACATCATATGAAATTTTTCTGTGACTTCAAACACTTTGTTAAATTTTTTATTAAATAAAATGAAATTATATATAGTGGATAAATAATGACTCAATTAAAAAAATAACATTTGAATCAAAAAAATAGATTAATTGTTTCAACTAGATAGTTAATATTTTATATCAATTTAGTTTACATATTAGAATATTCTATAATATATTATCATATTTTATATCCTAGAATACATAAGTCAGAATTCAAGAAAATAGTTCATTTAAAATGTAACCATTTTGAATAATTAAACAGTATAAAATATTGAAAATAAGATAATAATGTATATCAAATAACAAATTCTAACAACCCTGAAATTATTAATGAAAATATTAAATCTATCGACTAAAGAGTCTTATTATTTTACATGTAATTTTTTTTTTCAAATAACAATCCCTTTCATTTCGATTTATACTGATTTATCAATTGCATACATAATTAATTTCAAAACATCCTTATTTGTAAAGTACCAGTAAATATATATAGAGAAACAAATTTATATAATTTACATTAATCATGGATTGGATATGTGTTAATATGATTTGGATCAATATCATATTACCTACAGTATAGTAAATTATATTATTGATTATGATCAATATTCATTACTGGATTTTTTTCTAGTTGTTAAATTATGAAAATGATTTCAATCTTGTTAATTTATATTCAAGATCATGGATTAATATTAAGTTCATGATTTGTAAAAACTACATAAATAATCCATTAACATTTGATATCACCAAACCGAAAATATTTTCCTTCATTTGATCATGAACTCATTACAATATATAATGGATATTACTAAATATTAATATTTTTTTATTCTATAAATTTTAATATTAAAGATTTATAATTTTTTTTTAAAAATCATGTAAAGATTATATGGAGTAAAGTTTAACCCATTATGTTATATAAGGAGTTTTTTATTCTTTTACTTGGATTTAGATGAAAATAATTATAAGGCCCTAGACTTAGACACTACTTAATCAGGTGTGAAAACCAAATTCACATTGAGGATATTATCAGGTTTAGAGAATTAGAAAAATATGCCATTACTATTACATTTAAACTAAAATATCACAAAATAGACATTTCTACTCAGTTTCAATTTTTTCATAAAATAAAAAACTCCTAAAAAAATAAATATTTCTAGTTCTATGTTTTATATACCATTACTTTTCCATTATCCAATCGTTGACCCTATTTATCATTAAGTCCCTTGAAGAAAATTTCAAAACATCGGATGAGCATAAAAATATATGTAAGGGTTATAAAATAAGGAATGCAAAAATTATCCCATCAATATATACAAATCAATGAAACTGTACTTTTAAATCATAATATAACTTATGAAATCAATGGATTTATGAATATGACAAAAAAATCCTAAATCATAATGGTATCTTATGGCATACATAAAATAAATACATTATATCTTTTACCGCTACATAGGGAGTTACATTTGGAATACACATCAATGTTTATTCCCTAAATCTTCTCGGAGAAACATTAACGTTTAACTCTGTCACGTTACCCATTTCATTGGGGAGGTATCTCACGCTCACCCGCACTAGGTTTATCACAGAACCACCCATATATGCAATCAATGCCCAAGAAGAATAACATAATCATAACACAAACAATAATCTTAATGGAAATATAACATTTACCCATTATATTCAAAAGATATCAGTTCAAGATATTGACAAAATAAATACAATTTAAAATACACAATTAAAACATTTAAAAAATATATTTGTAAAATGAACTATCCCATACCACATTAAACATTTTAAAGGAATTAACATTTTAAAAAATTAAAGTCTATATAAATAAATCCAAACAACCATTTAAAATATATGAACATCAATTAGAAATATTTAGAAGAAAAATCATTAAAACATTTAAAATAATATTTTAGTTAAAGAGTTACTAACAAAATAAGAGACACTTGAATACATATAATTGAGGAATAACATTAATCCAAGAATATAAAATCATGAGAATAAGTAGATTCATTATATAATATTTCAAAGGGTATTATATACATCATATAATAGGTGAATTTGTGTATAACAACAAATAAGTATCAATGGAATGTAAACTGAGACAATGTCCCTTACAAAGATCATATCATTATATTAAGGATAAATCTGTGACATAATGATGTGTGAAAAATAGAAATACACCCAATATAAGTGTATATTATGTGTAAAACCATTAGAGTTCATTCACAGCTATTAATTTCATGACATAATAAAGAAGTATATAATTAACCCAATGAATTTAAATTGGGTTAAGAAGTTCTTTTACAGAAATTCGACAGTCTAACGGTGTCGCTTTAAAATCTAGAAAATGTGTTCATTATAGAGAAAAACATAAATCATCTCATGTACATAAAATATACATTAATAAGGTTATATAAAAACATGTCCCAACATAAGAAAATTGAAGTTAAAATACATGACATAAAAGAATTCATTTAGTAAAAGAGTACGAAGAATGGTTCCATTACCTATTTAGTAACTTATGAAACATATACCCCCTGAAATAAGGTTAAAACAATGAAGATTTAAATACCCTTCAATTAATGTATATTACCCAATTAACACAACAAATGGAATTACATACACTATACAAAAAATAGTGGCAAATATAGCATGAATCTCACGAGAGTAAAATGTGAGATGAAAATATAGGATCGAAATAAAGTTGTAGATGCTTCAAAATACAAGAGGGGGGTGAATTGTACACTTTAAAAATTCCTTTCGAGCTTTTAAATTTGGTTACAGATAACTATGTTTTCCTTAGACAAGGGAAAAAATAAGTTTAACAATGTTAAACTAAGAAAATTCACAAAACCTCTATTCACCAACTGGAGAATTGGAACCAAGGTTTACAATATAAGATTATACCTTAAAGCGTATAGAATCTAAACTAATCAAAGTACAAGTGTAAGGAAATATAAGAATGTTATACATTCCTTACAATAAAAAAGTGCAGCGGATAAACTAGTAGTAAAACTACAAGTAACAAGATATGAATCTATTAACCCAAAGAGAAGGGTATCGAACAACCTTGGATAAAGGTCCCTTGATTTATACTTTCAAGCAAGTCTGTCTTACCCACACCATGGTAGGCCCTCGATACGAAGATCGGAATCTTTGTCTTGATATCCCCACAAGCCCTCATCTTCAAGGTAGTTGGAACCTCTGTCTTCTTCAGGAAGAAAGCCCTCGAACTTCATGGTTGTCGACACCTCTGTCTTCCTATCCCCGGAAGTCCTCGAATTTAATCACCAACATTTGGAGTCACACAAAGAAATCTAAACAAGCGGTTCAGTACGCACAAGGCATGAAAATCTTCTCTCTCTAGAAATCACCTTAACAGTGTGTGATCTCTAGATTGATCAACATGTTATTTGAGCTCTTTCAAATGAGCTCCTATTTATAGTAAAATTTCCAATGGTCGGCTCCCTCCTCCAACGGTCATATTTTCCATGAAATTCGAAGGGGCCTGTACACGTGTAACTCAACCAACAGTTAATTAGAAATAGAACGAATGACATAGTTTAATAATAAATCATGTATAACTGAATGCACGACATCGTTTTGAAATGAAGCATATGTATGTAAAAGTTATTCAACATTTCGGAGTGTATGAAAGTCAAAAGGTTGGAGTCTAGCCAAAATGAATTTCGGAGACTATGTTAAGTAATGTTCAGATTCTATTTTATAGGAATCCAGAGTCTGGTTTCACCCGAAATCGGAATCTGAACTTGCATAGTTCGAAGTCGAACTAGTATAAGTTCGGAGTCGAACTTCATAAGAGTTCGGAGTCAAACTTCATAAGAGTTCGGAGTCGAACCACTTAAGAGTTCGGAGTCGAACTACTTACGAGTTCGGAGTCGAACTACTGAAAGATCGGAGTCGAACTACTTACGAGTTCGGAGTCGAACTTCATAAGAGTTCGGAGTCGAACTCATGAAAGTTCAGAGTCGAAACGCTTAAGAGTTTGGAGTCGAACATCATGAATGTTCGGAGTCCAGAATTCAGATTGGAACTTCATTACAGTTCACATCTAGAATTCGGATCCTAAAAATAGAATGCTCCAAATCATTACATTATATGACTTTTGGAATTTTCGGTATGAATCCAATTTTTATACTAATCAAAAATATTTCTATGTATAAGAAAATATATTTAAGGGTAAATTTCCTTAAAGAAGTAAATTTTCTTTATGGAGGTAAAATTTATATTTGCTTAATTATAAGGTATTTGTGAATTTCAAAACAAAAAGGAATGGAAAATTCATAAGGAAAACCTTATTGACTCAACGATCTCCCCCATTTTGGAAATCACAAATATACTTTCGAAAAAGCATATAAGGATTTTGAAAAAAAATTCATTATGCTTTGAAATTAAAACATATCTCCCTTTGTTCATGGATGATAATGAATAAAAATAACTCCCCCTTAGGCATTGAAAATCTAAGTATTGTATTCTATGTTTCCGGAGTGGAGTTTTCATTATTGTAGAAATGAAAAACATCGTACTGGGAAACTCCCCCTTTCATTAAGAATATTTCTCTTAGAAATTTTTCCTTTCTCATCCTTAGGAGTAGTTCTTTTTCCTTCTCCCCCTTTGTGATTTTCAAAAAGAATTAATGGGAATTGAAAAAAAATATGGTACCTGAAACATTATTATATGACAAGATACAACAAACCAAATAATCATTTCATTAGAGTTGGAAAATTTTACAAAGAAAAACGATAACAGCAAAAGATCGGAGTGGGTTCATTTTTCTTCCTTTTCCTTCGGAATGAGCTTCTTTAATAAGGTTTTGAGTTTCTTCAAGTCTCTTTGTTCTTCCTCACATTGCCTCTCCAAAGATTTTACCTTTTCGTCTTGGAATTTTAAACCTTCTGCCTGAGCCTCCAAGTCTTCTTTCTGTAACTTTATAATCTCATCTTTCTTTTCCATCTTCTGCTGAAACTCAATCCGGAAATCTCCTTCAGTTTTCCAATTCTGAGATACTCTGTTAAGCTTCCCATTCAGGTCCCTGACCTATTGATTCCGAGAATTTTGCTCCTGGTTCAGCTTTTCATAAATCTAGTTAACCTTTTTATCCTCCATTTCAAAAGTGTTTTGAACTTCAGCCTGAAAACTCTCAAACTGAACTAAATCTTCATCAAATCTCTTAGAAAACTTGGTTACCTTACTACAGAACTTTCTATGCACATCATAATCGATAAGAAAACTTTTCTGTTCAGATTCCAACTTCACAAACTTATCTATGATCATGGATAAAGAATCAGATTTTAGATTCATACTTTGTTGCAGCATCTGGCATCTAGAATCTATTGTTGGAAAAATCGGAATGGTGTCTATCAACTTCCTCACTGATTGTACCACAAAATCAAGCCCATGAGATGATGATTCCGAATCAGAAACTTCTCTTTGAGACTTCTCTTCTTCAACTTGCACCAGCTTTCTTATAGAGGTACCACCAAACTCTTTCTTTCTGATGACATCTTTTATAGGTGTCTCCATGAGAGTTTGATTCCCCTTATCAGCTCTCAGAGTAGGTTATTTATTAAGGGATACTTCCTTGTATTCAGACACTTGGATAATCTGATCTTCATCTGGTTTCTGTTTTTCTTGACCTTACTCATGGAAATTCCTATCATAGGATTCTTCCTCATCATACAAGACATTTTCCTCTTCTTCTTCTTGTTGTCTGATGTCAACTTTCTTACTAGCTTCCTCATCTACCATTATTGGAGTTACTAACATTGCAGATTCAGTCTTATCTTTGTAGTCCTGTACTTTCTTGATCAGGGTATCCAAATCTTCACATTCCTCTTCTTCTTCTTCTTCAACTTCTTCCTCTAATTCTTCAAAAACTTCTTTCTCAGATTCTTCAACTATTTATTTACCCTTGGATCTATCCGGAGTGACATAAATCTTGGATGGAGTTTCTGGTAATGAAGGTTCAAAATCGAACATTTTCGGAACGAGAAGCATTTCGGAAGCTAACTCTGAATCGTTCAGTAATGATTGCACCACTTCAGCTTCAGACATTTTCCTTTTCATTTTATTTTCCTTCTCTTGTTTCTCTAGTTATTCCGAAGCTTTTTACTTTAAAGCCTTAGCCTCTGCAGGGCCCAATCCGAATTGTGGATCCCTTTCCTTCCTCTTCTCTTTGTCTTCCCTCCACTTGGCTACCACTTCATCTGTATATGTTTTCTGCTTCTTCGTCTTGGGGGGTGCAAACTGAGTTTCCTTAACCTGTGGATTTTCTTCATCAGAAACCACTTCTTTATCCTTTATCTTCCTCCTTATCATTTTGGATGGTTCCAGATTCTGTGATTCTTTCTAAGCTTCTTCAACCTCTTCCACAGATAGAGGGTAAAATAACCTAGATTCACTAGAAAAACCCATCTTCATCCTCTTCATAGAATCATCACTAACTATGATAAGCTTTCAATTCCGAACTTTTGATATGAAAGCGACCTTGAATGATTCTAAGCACCGAACTATTATTTTAGATATTAAGGCAGGAAACATGATAATCTGAGCACTCAAATCTCCTTCTTTGATGTTCTTGATCGTAACCAAGACATGCCTCATCAGATTTAACATTCTTAGATTTACCAAGAAATCTAAGACATAGATATCACTCTTCTTAAAATTGCCTTTATCACCTCTTCTTGGAACCATAAAGCCTTGCACCCAAAGCTGAAGGATTCTATTGTTTGGAGTGAGATGAGAAATCGTGATAGTTGAATCATCCTTAAGACCAAGACACTTCAGTGCCTTATCCTTGTTGAAACATCCTAGCACATCGGGAAGTTTGTGAGAGAAAAATTCATCTTCTCCTTCATTGGATAAACCAACCAAGCTTGCAGACATGGTGTAAGATAGATTATAAGTCATTCCATAAGACTTAAAGGAAAACCATTCTCTGCCATCTTCCCTCTGGAAGGAAACAGACTCATAGAACTCGATCAGTAAATCAGTATAAACCGGATCCTGTTTATCTGACTTTGCTACGTAGACATCTTCCCATCCATTCAGCTTTATATTCTTGGTTATAAGGGAATCAAGCTTATAGAAATCCGGATAAACTAACCTTTCCCTAAATACTAACAACTTAGAGATTGGTTTCGTAGTTGACATATCTTGAGATGTTTCTTCTACAGATATTCGGAGTGAAGAAATCTGAAAGATTCAGAACGGCTTTGAAAAGTTCGGAACCGGCCTCAAGAAGTGCAGTAGGGCTTCGAGACGGAAAATCATGAAAAACCGATGTGGGACGAGTCTCGGGGTCCCCTTTATATAGGTGATGGATGTGACCTTTGGTCTTCAAAAAGACATCTAACGGTTGAAAATGATTTGATCTGATCTGACAGTTGAAAACAATCCCTCAAGAAAATATTGACTCCGATCATTTGTGGTTTTAGGGAAAACATTCGGATTTAGGGAAAAACAAGAATCCAAACTTTTAAAAACACAGAAAATACCAGAAAGCAAAATATGATTATGACACTATAAGTAAGGAAATCATAGATTTCATATTGTCTATAAGGATTTTTCGTAATTGGTAATATTCTTCCAAAAAAAAACTCATTACGAAAGTTCCAGTATGAAAATATCATTACGAACATGCCATTCCAGAAGTTTTCAGTACGAAGATTTATATTCCGGAAGTTCTTATTATGAGAATTTCAATTCTGAATATTTCAGTTCCGGAAATTCCCATTCCAGAAATTTTAGTTTTAGAAATTTCCATTCCAGAAACTTCTGTTTCGAAAAGTGTGAAAAACTAACTACAAAAATTTTAGTTACACAAAAAAATGGATTATGAAAATTTTAGTTACACTAACAATAAAATGTACTCCCCCTATGATAAGGAGTTTATTACTGTTAGGAGAACTGTTCAACAAGAAGTTAATGATGAATGATTACCTTACAATTATCATTCCTAACTTTTTTTTAATGTATTCAAATCTATTGGAAGGTAATGATTTTGGAAAATATCGGCAAGTTGATCTTACATTCCGATAAACTGAATAATCATATCTCCTTTTAGTGTGTGATCCCTAAGAAAGTGATGCCTAATATCTATGTGTTTTGCACAAGATTGATGTGCAGGGTTATTACTTAGGGCAATGTCACTTGTGTTGTCACACATAATTTGAGTCTTAGTAAAACTCAGGCCATAGTCTGTGAGTGTGTGTTGCATCCACAAAAATTGAGCACAACAACTTCCAGCTGCTACATATTCAGCTTCAGCAGTGGAAAGTGGTACAAAATGTTGCTTCTTGCAGGACCAAGAGACTAATGAATCTCCTAAGAAGTGCCATGTTCAGTATGTACTGTTTCTATCCATTCTAAATCCACCAAAGTCATCATCGGAAAAGTTTTTTAGAATAAAATCATTTCTAGAAGTATAAAATAATCCTAGATCCATGGTTCCCTTAAGGTAGCGAAAAATTCTTTTTACTGCCTTTAAGTGAGATTCCTTAGGATTGGATTGATATCTTGCACATAAGCATACTGAGAACATTAAGTCTTGTCGACTAGGTGTTAAGTATAGTAAACGTCCCATCATACCTCTAAAAGATGTATGATCTACCGGTTTCCCAGCTTTATCAAGATCTAAAGAGTTTGAGGTACCGATGAGAGTACTTATACTCTTTGTGTTGTCATAACCATACTTTTTGAGAAGATCTTTAATATACTTATTTTGAGATATATGTGTTCCTTATGGTTTTTGAGAAATTAGAAAACCAAGAAAAAATGTTAACTCACCCATCATACTCATTTCAAACTCATATTTTATTAGACTTGCAAAAGAGTCAGTTAAAGATTGATGATTTGAACCAAATATGATTTCATCAACATAAATTTGAACAATCAAAACATTTTTCCTATATTGTTTTATAAAAATGGTTGGATATGCATTTCCCTTAACATAGTTATTTTGAAGCAAAAATCATGTGAGTCTATTATACCAGGCTTGTGGGGCTTTCTTCAGACCATACAAAGCTTTGGTAAGTCTAAAAACATGATCAGGATGTTTTGAATCTTAAAATCCAGGAGGTTGTTCAACAAAAACATCCTCTTGAACACAACCGTTAAGAAAAGCACATTTCACATCCATTTGAATAAGTTGAAAATTGAAGAATGGTATAAAGGCAAGTAGAATACGAATAGATTCAAGTCTAGCTACTGGAGCGTAGGTTTATTCATAGTCTATTTCCTCTTAATGATTATAGCCTTTAGCAACGAGACTAGATTTATTCCTTACTATGACTCCATTTTCATCACAATTGTTTCTGAAGACCCATTTTACCCCAATAATAGAAGTTTCCTTAGGTCTTTCAACCAAGGTCCAGACTTTGTTCCTTTCAAATTCATTTAGTTCATCTTGCATAGCTTTGATCCAGTCATCATCACCTAAATCTTCATCAGTGCTTTTAGGTTCTAATTGGGAAAGAAATGCTAGATGTTATACATCATTTATTAAGTAAGTTCTAGTACTTACAAGTTGATTTTCATCACCAATGATGCTATCACTGGGATGATTCTTAAGAAACACCAGATTTGGGTTTTGGAAAACCTGTTCATCAACATAGGGTTGAAAGTCTTCTCAGGTAAATGTTTCAGAAGTATCTTCTTGATCATTTTCATTACCATAAGGATCTTCTATGAAAGGTTGAAAATCAGTTTTTGAAATCACATCAGAGGATGTAGGTTGGGATGGTTTGAAAACAAAATGATCTGACTCCTCAAATTTTACATGCACTGTTTCTTCAACAGTACAAGTATTTTAATTGAAAACTCTATATGCCTTAGAAGTTGTGGAGTAGCCTAAGAAAATTCCTTCTTCATATTTTGGTGCGAGTTTATGTAGATTATCTTTAGTATTTAGAATGAATACTTTGCAACCGAAAACCTTGAAGTAAGAAAGTCTTGGTTTTCTGCCGTTCCATAAATCATAAGGAGTTTTATTAATAAAAGGTCTAATCAAAACTCGATTTATAGTATAACAAGCAGTACTTACAGCTTTAGCCCAGAAATGTCTAGCTATAGAATATTCAATCAACATGGTTCTAGTTATCTCTTGAAGAATTCTATTTCTTCTTTCAACTACACTGTTTTGTTGAAAAGTTTTAGGTGCTGAAATGTTGTGAGTAATACCTTTTTTACTATAAAAAGTTTCAAAATCAGAATTTTGAAATTCTCCTCCATGACCACTATTAATAGTTTTCAATGGAAGGTTTTTCTAATTTTTAACTTGTGCTCTAAAACTTTTGAAATAAGAAAAATAATTATACTTCTTTGCTAGAAAATAGTCCCAATTAAATATAGTGTAATCATCAACTAAAACAAACACATAGTATTTTCCTCCAATACTTCTAGTTTGTGTTGGACCAAAAAGGTCCATGTGCACTAACTGTAATTCATCGGTCGTTGAGACTTCACCAATTGATTTAAAACTATATTTACGTTGCTTTCCATATTGACAAGGATCACAAACTTTTGAATAATCAAATCTAAGATCCGGTAGATCCTTAACTAGTTTCTTCTTAGAGATTTTACATAAGTTTATAAGGTTACAGTGACCTAGTCTTCTATGCCATAACCAGGAATGATATTCCATTGCACTTAGGCAAGGTAGGTTTTGACTTATAATGTCTTCTAAGTTCAAAGTTTAAACATTATCTTGCCTATTTGATGAGAGAATAAATTTTTCCTTGGAATTAGTTACTAAGAACTTATCATTCCTAAAATTCACAAGGTAACCTTCATCACATAACTGAATTATGCTAATGAGGTTGTTCTTAATACCCTTAACAAATAAAACATCTGAAATCAAAGTTTTACCTAGATGAACAATATTACCAATACCAAAATTTTCTCTTTGAGCATTATCTCCGAAAGTTACCTTTCCTCCTTTTGTTTTGATAATCTTTTCAAAATAGATTTTGTTACCAGTCATGTGCCAGGAACATCCATTATCCATGTACCATGTATTGTTGTTGGTACTTCCTTTATCTTTATGAAAATAAGAAAAGAATTAGACTTTCGGAATCCAAACATGCTTGGATCCGAGATTTACAGATAACAAAATTTTAGGAACCCACACTTTCTTAGAGAAATAGGATTTATGAAAACCTAACGATTGGGTTTTATTTAAAGAACAGTTCTTCGCCCAGTGACCACCACATTGACAGTTGGTACAAAATAGGATACTTTGTTCAACAATGTAATTGTTACTAAAAATTGATTTAGAAAAGGTACAACCAAATCTGGATTTGTTTCTCAATGGTCGTATTTGGGAATACATTTTGTCAAAATTTTCCTTACCATTGGTAATGTTTGATAAACACTTCCTTAAAGAAAAAAATTTCGAGCTTGAGTTTTATAACCAAGTTTTTATCTCCAAAAACATAATATTTATAACTAGATCTAGGATCAAAGATACTTTCCTTATAAATTACATTTTCTAACTCTTTAGAAAGTTTGTTCTTCTCAGAACACACTTCCTCAAGATTTTTTTAAATATTTATAAAATCAGCATTTTTCCTATCAAGATCTTTAGTAAGATCTGATATTTCTTTTCTAATAATATAATTCCTAGAGTTTTCCTTATCAAGTTTTTTATTGAGTTTAGTATTCTCAATTTCAAGAAGTTCAGCAAACCTAGAAACTTCGTCATAGGTAGGCAATGTATTTTCTTCATCAGAAGAGGATTCATCATCAGAAGAGTTATAATATTTTTTATCATTCGAATTTAAATAAACATTGGTCAATGATTCAGCATTTCGTACCTTAGCCAAAAAACAATGATTTTTAATGGGCAATATGGCTATAAGGTCAAGATTCTTCTATCCCGAAGATTCATAATCATAAGATTCATCTAAAGAGTCACCACCACTGGCACTCCGGGTGTCATTTTCTTTCAAGACATTAATAGCTTTGGTTTTGTAGTACTTCTTTCTGTTTCTTTAAGAATGCCATTCTTTCCTTTCATTATTTTTGAGCAAAGGACAATCTGGTCTAATATTCCCATCTATCTTGAATTCATAACAAGCAACTTCTCCATCTTTCCTATCTTTCCTTTCCTTTTTCTTATACTTGGACTGGAAATTTCTATGGCCAGCTATCTTGTTCATCCTTCGAGAAAGATTTTCTAACTTATTCTCAGACACTTCACTTTCACTAGATTTGGATTGGATAATAACTTTCTTAGACTTGGATCTGGTTACTCTCTCAGGAGTCTTAGCTTTCATATGATTTGATGTTGTTGTAAAAGCGACAGTACCATTCCCATTCTTCTTCTTAATGTTGTCAGCATCTCTCTTCATTCTTGTTTCATATTGGAGAAGAGTTCCAAATAGATCATCAAGAGAAATTTGAGTGACCTTCCTGTTCTCATCTATAGTTGTTCTCTTTGATTCCCACTCATTGGTCATAATATCAATTATCTTATCCACAATGGCTTCATCATCTAACCCTTTTTCTCCCATAGACTGTAAGCTGTTGACTATAGTCATAAATCTCTATTGAACATTACAGATTGGTTCTCCATACGGAAAATTGAATCCATGGTATTCATCTCTAAGCATAGCTATCCTAGTTTCAATCACTTTAGAAGTGCCAAAGTGTGTAACCTCTAACTTCTCCAAGATACAATTAGCTGCTTCACAAGAAGAAATTTGGATATATATATTTCTAGTCATTGAACAATGTAATGTATTGTGTACCTTATAATTGTGTTGATACTCATTCTTTTCCTGGTTAGTGAAATTTCTAACATCCTTATCAGGAATTTTATAATCACTATTAATCATTATGAAGTTATCAACTCTAGTATTGATAACAAAAGTCTTCATTTGATCTCTCCAGTACTCATAGTCATTACCATCAATGATTGGTGGTCTTGTAGGGTTTATATTGTCAGTAGAACCAACATTTATTCCTACCATTCTAATCAAAACTTGGCAACCAAACTATTTAGTAGAAAAAAGTTCGTAACTTCAATGTTCGGAACGATAGAGTTCGGAATGACAATGTTCGGAATGAACAATTTCGGAATGTCAATGTTCGTAATTTCAAAGTACAACAAAAAAATTGAGCAAGAAAAAATTATATGTGAGTATAAGTATTTCAGAGATCTGCCTCTGATACTAATTTCAGGATAGAAATAACGATGTATATTCTTCAAAATAAATGAGGGGGGTGAATTGTACACTTTAAAAATTCATTTGGAACATTTAATGTTGGTTACAGATAACTATGTTTTCCTTAGACAAGGAAAAAACTAATTTTAACAAAGTTATACTAAGAAAATTCACAACACCTCTATTCACCAACTGGAGAATTTTAATAAAGGTTTAAAATATAAGATTCTACCTTAAAGCTTATAGAATCTAAATGAATCAGAGTACAAGTGTAAGGAAATATAAGAAGGTTATACCTTCCTTACATTACAAAAGTGCAGCGGAAAAACTAATAGTAAAACTACAAGTAACAAGATATAAATATTTTAACCCAAAGAGAAGGGTATCCAACAACCTTGGATAAAGGTCCCTTGATTTATACTTTTAAGAAAGTTTGTCTTACCCACACCAGGGTAAGCCCTCGATACGAAGATCGGAATCTCTGTATTGCTATCCTCGCAAGCCCTCAACTTCAAGGTAGTTGGAACCTCTGTCTTCCTCAGCAAGGAAGCCCTCGAACTTCAAGGTAGTTGGCACCTCTGTCATACTATCTCCGGAAGTCCTCGTATGTAATCACCAACATTCGGAGTTGCAAAAAGAAATCTGAATGAGCGGTTTAGTACGCACAAGGCATGAAAAGCTTCTCTCTCTAGAAATCACCTTAACAGCGTGTGATCACTAGATTGATCAACTTTTTATTTTAGATCTTTCAAATGAGCTCCTATTTATTGGAAAACATCCAACCATCGGCTCCCTCATCCAAGGGTCATATTTTAAATGAAATTCAGAGGTACCAGTACACGTGTAACTCAACCAACAGTTAATTAGAAACAGAATGAACGACATCATTTAATAATAAATCATGTATAACTGAATGCACGACATCGTTTTGAAATGAAGCATATGTAAGTGAAAGATATTCAACATTTTGGAGTGTAAGCAAGTCAAAAGATCGGAGTTTAACCAAAATGAAATTCAGAGTCTATGTTAAGTAATGTTTGGATTCTGTTTTATAGGAATTCGGAGTCTGGTTTCACCAGAAATCGGAATCTGAACTTGCAGAGTTCGAAGTCGAACTAGTAAATGTTCAGAGTCGAAATTCATAAGAGTTCGGAGTCAAAATTCATACAAGTTCAGAGTCGAACCACTTAAGAGTTCGGAGTCGAACTACTTAATAGTTTGGAGTTGAACTTCTTAAGAGTTCGGAGTCGAACTACTGAATGTTCGGAGTCGAACTGCTTAAGAGTTCGGAGTCGAACTTCATAAGAGTTCGGAGTCAAAATCATGAAAGTTTGGAGTCGAACTTCATGAAAGTTTGGAGTCTAGAATTCGGATTGGAACTTCATTACAGTTCACATCCAAAATTTGAATCCTAAAAATAGAATGCTCCAAATCTTTACATTATATGAATTTTGAAATTTTGGGTATTAATCCGGTTTTTATACTAAGGAAAAATATTGTTATGTATAAGAAAATCTAGTGAATGGTAAATTTCCTTAAAGAAGTAAATTTTCCTTATAGAGGTAAAATTTCTATTTTCTTAAGTATAAGGTGTTTGTGATTTTCAAAACAAAAAAAGTAATGGAAAAGTAATAAGTAAAACCTTATTGACTCAACAGAAAACCCATCACCTCATGTCCGACATGACTCATTTGTTAATTAATCCCCTGAATAATAATCTTTAGATAATTTAAACATTCCTAAGATCATTTTACAATTTTATTACTCATTTTATATCACTTATTACCATGTAATAAACATTATGTATTCATTTATGTTAATAATAGTCATTTTGTCGATATTTGGTACTCGAGTCAAAATAAACTTATTATAATTACATGTTGTTAATGTGTTCAAATGTACATTTTATCCAGAATTATATTCATGATTTAGATATCATATATATCACATATAT
Source organism: Viscum album (assembly GCA_963277665.1). Taxonomy (NCBI): domain Eukaryota; kingdom Viridiplantae; phylum Streptophyta; class Magnoliopsida; order Santalales; family Viscaceae; genus Viscum; species Viscum album. Next base: position 1,507,533,855 of record OY728127.1, on the reverse strand, counting down.
TCAGTATATTTTAATTACATATAATAGAACATAACATTTGGTGGTAATAAATGTAATGTAACGTTCATGGAAATAGTAAAATGTACGTACGCACGAACGCTACATTAATTTCAAATTCGCATTTAATGGAATGAAAACATAAGGATTCATTGGTATATTATAAAATATAGTATAAAATCATACATAATTTCCATAACTCCATACATTATACATTCCACGTATGGAATGTACTAGTCATATAACTCTGAGGGGAAGGTAATTCACACTTCCTCGAATGAAATTATCACATTTATCCATTATGGGAAACATAAAGGTATGATATAAATTGAAAGTAAAGAAGTATAGAGACAATATAAATATAATATATATCTTATATATATACAGTATAATCATAATGGCCACTACAAGAGGCTGTTAGACATATTTAAACAATAATTGTTTCATCAGGCTATAGTTCGCTATCCACAGAAACAATATGTTCATATCCATTAGATGAAGGTGTGTGGATGTTTAGTTCCAATAATTATAATAAAAACTACCTAGTATATTGAATATATATTTTTTGTTATAAAATAATGTAATAAAGGGTGTTTAGGTGTTTTGATACATAAAATAAATGAAAATCACTTAATAGAAGACATTAGTTTTTAATCAGGTATCTACCTTTGGTTGAACCAAAATGTTTACTTGACGTTCCATATGCGTAAGGGAAGACTTCTAGGATTAAGAGAGTGATTCAGTAAGATTAATTGATCAGAGGTTTGATGATCCATGGGACATGAGAGCTGTGAGTAATGGGTTAGAGTTGATGGCTTTTTACGGGGGAGGAGAGGTTCTTTAGGAATATTTTGAAGACATAATTTTACTATAAAATGATTTTCATTTTCAAAATGCCCAAAAATCATTAAATTATAATATAAGAGGAATCTTATTCGAAATAAAAGCATCTAATAAGTATTTTTCTGGTTTAGGAGAGTATTTAAAAAAATTATTATCTAATATATTTAAATGATTTATTAATATTGTAATCACAACATCATAATTGTGTCATAAATAAGATTATTTCATTGAGGTCGAAAAACTATATATAAAATACCATGATGTTGGAAATATTATTTTCTTTAAGATGAATATTTATAGTCGAATATAAAACTTTCATACCCCCATGTAAAAATTTATTTTCTAAATGATATGTGTTTATATAATTTTTGTCTTTACTAAAATTTAATTAATATAAAGTTTAATTATCCCTTCTAAGTGCCTCCATGTGGTCCCAAAACCTACCCAAGGATGCCCACGGTTGGAAATTAATTATACAATAGGATTAGGACACGTTTTAGGGTAATTTAATATTATTATAATTTTTTTTACCGTTATTTACAAAATTTACCTTTTAACCATGGTAAATAAAATATTTACGGAAGTAAGTATTCATAATATATAAAAATAAGAGTTACCTATTCACAAAATTTAGAGCTCTAAATTAGAAATATGAAATCCATTTTTCTGTATTCAAAACAGATATGTGGTAGTAATTAATTTAATATTAATACATGTTGTCAAAATAAAAACATTGTTTTTAAGAAATATAATCTATAAAAATATTGAAACATGTTTATATTCAATTTAGGTGATAAATCACATACAATGACCATAATTGGATTAAATGTAAAAAATATAATCCAATTAAAATTTAAAACTAATTATAAAAATCTTCTAAATATATAAATAAATTAAATTAAAATTTAGTTTTGAATTAAAATGTTTTATATTTTAGTATTCATTACAAAATGAACATTATCAGAAAAATTTCAAAAATTCATCCAACATAAATATCGATGTCCCGATTATAATGAAGAATATTATTTTGTAAAATATTACATCTAAAAGTGAAAAAAACTATATTTAAAAAGGGTTAACCATTAGAATGCGGTAAATCAAACTTTTAAATTATATTAGAGTTGTTATGCTTAAAATTTGAATCATTCACATTTTAAGCTTCTAAAATTTATTAGGCAAATTTAGAAACATTTAACCAACATGTATAATCATAATTTAGTATGTCTTATTCATTCTCGCCAATAAAACTACTATGATCTAAGTAACATAATAAAATTATTATATTATTTTTTGGTATAACATAATGTTGTGTGTAACATAAGATTTCAAAGAAACATATTGTTGCGTATCAGGTATGCCATCGAACATGGAATACCATTTAAAGTAAAATTATAATTTAATTATAAAATATTAATAAATATAGAAATTCCATATTCATTATTCACTTGGGAATTTACAGCCTTCCGCCTATTTGGAAATTATGTCCTTGAAATTTTAAATTTGGTCTCAGAAACTTCATTAAAAGTCCAACATCTGTGGAATGAATAAATAAAACTATCACATAAAAATAATGAAGAATAAGTACAATGGCTACTAGAGATTAAAAATACTAAAATTCCATGAGAACGTGGATATGGAAGATAAACTAAATGTCATGATCTGATAGAGAGTGATAGAAAAAAAGATAAGTAGAATGTTAACCACCGGGAAACCACAAACCTGTGATAGATAGAACGACATTAGGTTTACCTGTAGGAAATGTATATGGACAATGTGTTTGTTTTAATTTTCATTTAATAGTGTTGGAGAATTTATTTATGAGATTGAATAAGTTCAAATGTAAATATACTTACTTTTCATCTAGAGTATCATCCTTTAATATGTTTCTACAAAAAACTCATCTTTTCGCTAAATGATGAGTATTCAAGATGACTTTGTCACACCTAATGTTCTTGAATAATCTTATAGATAATCACATAATCAAAAAAAGATGTGATATATAATTCCATAGTATTTAGTCATTAACCAAAACCCAAACGGTTAGTATAATATCAGATAATACACAAAAAAGGATAATACATTATAAAAATAAATACAACTATTAATCCCCAATATTCGACAAACAATCCCAAAGTTCAGAAATGACCATTAAATAAACAAATGACCTTAAAATTATTCAACTTAACTGAAACTAACATTGTAACCCAAAACAAAGATAGATTTAATCAGATAGTCTTCCAAAATAAATCTTAACATTTATCTCTAAATTACATCGACTACACTTAAAGTCTCATACTGAAGTGTAATTAAACAAATAAATTATTATCAATGATATGTTAATCATTTCCATAAATTGCCCAAATTTCCATATTCCCATTATAAAAACATATATTTACCGAAAATAAATTTCCATCATTACACCTTAATTAAATTCCCAATGTATTCTATTTTCCATAGTCATATAGTTTCCTAAAAAGAGAAAAAATCATAGAAAATAACCTTTATCACTAAATCCCCAAAGCATTTTCCAATTATAAGGATATCCATTTGATAATACATAATATCCCAAATGAACTTATTGTTGATCAATAAAATCATTTATCTTAAAATAATACGTCATAATAACCAGGGACTTCACGTAGACCATTTGTAGGTGATAAATCCAAATCACTCATTGGTTGTGGGTTTGATTCCTTCTGCTTTGTCCGATGTAATGAGTTTTCACATGGTTTGTTTTTATTCATTTTTAAAAAACAATACAATTTTTAACATTATAAAAAATGAGATAAACTCCTAAAAAATTACCATAACATGATTTAACCCCAATGTTTGTTTTATGCCTCTCATTTTTATCCCAACTCATAATGACCTCGATATCTTAATTCATAATGTCTTATAGATATTGAAAATTTTTTACCTCCGTAAAATGACACTATTCCTAATGAAAGAATATAATACCTTGATCATAATATCTATCTGGTTTCATCATCATCTTGTTCACATAGAAATATGCTCTATATATTGCAACAATGATTTAGCGATCCTTCAAAATAATCTGCTTCCTTTACCCAAATACACCTCATACAACTTCGGTTTTATGGGTGATCACAAAAAAATAGTTTTGGAAAAAAATATGTATGACATATATTATAAAAAAATGTGATCAAACATTATTTTTATAAAATATTCGGACAGTGTTTTATTTGAAACATTCAATCAAAGGTCATTTTAAAATACAATTAGAATGTTCTGAATGACTTTAATTTAAAAGAAAAAATAAATTGGTTATGCAAGGGTATCCTTATTCTGCACCCTTTTCATAATCATAATATGTTTCAAAATCCGGTGATAAGGTAAAATATTTGAAAATTCCTTCATAATATTTACCTTTCCTAAAAATATAAGAATATTAATAAAATACGACTTGATTACATATAACCCATGATCCATGATTGTATCAACTTATAACAGAGGTGTTTGATACCTCAAACATTTTCTTGCAAGTGAGTTGTATGTAAGAAAATGTTTTATAACAGTCATGAAAGGACTTTGTAATAATTATTGTTAGAAATTTATTAGGATGAGATAATAATATCGTTTGAGATCATCCGCCTTCCATTTGTAATAGATTTTCCATGATCTTAAAAAGTAATAAAATAATTATTTAACATAAGGAGTATACATAGAGACTAACCATGTGTCAAACAAAAAATAAAAATCCCTAAAGATGTCTAAACCGACCTATGAAACCAATTTTAAGGCCCCAGCCTTAAACATTAATTAATCATGAGTCAAATCAAGAATTCAAATTGAGGAAATTTTCAGGTTTAGAGCTTTAGAGAATTAGGCCATAACTATTAAATTTCATCTCAAATATTTCAAAACATAAACTTCTCATGTATTTAATTTTTTTGATAATATAAAAAACACTTAAAATAAGAAACATGTCTAGTTCAGTGATTTAGAATGCATGAATTTTCCTCGATCCCTTCCTTGAAACTATTCATCTAAAAGTACAGTGAAAAACATTTCCAAACATGGAATGATCATAAAAAGATCAGTAAGGGTTATAAAATAAGGAATGAACACAATATCTCATTAATAAATACAAATAAATGAATCCATACTTTTCAATCATATCATACCTTATGAAATCTTATGACTTATGAATAACACACAGAAATCGTAAATCATAATCGTAAATTATGGAATTCATAAGGTACATACATTGTAGATTTCATAGCTACATAGGGTGTAACGGTTGGAATACCCATCAAAGTATATTCCCTAAATCTATTAGGAGAAACATTAATGTTTACCTATATCATGTTACCCAATGCATTGGAGATCGATCTTGTGCTCCCCCAACCTAGGTTTATCACAGAACCACCGGTATATGAAAAAAATGCCCAAGAATTATAATGTAATCATAACAAAAATTGAAAGATAACATTTACAAATTACATTAATAATCTATCAGATTAATACATTTACATAATCAATCCAATTTAAAAGAAACATTTAAGAAATTTAAATTGAATATTTTTAAATAATATTGTCAAATAGCACTTAAAAATATTTAAGTGGATGTACATTTTAAAACATTAATGTTCATATAAATAAATATAGAAAACCATCTTAAAAACATGGACATTAATGAAAATGATTTAGTATAATAAATCATTAAAACATTTAAAACTATATTTTAGTTAAAGTGTTCATAACCAAAAAAGGGATGCATGAATACAAAAAATTGAGTAATAACATTCAAAAAAGCATATAATATCATGAGAATAAGGAGATTCGGGATATAATATGTCAAAGGGTAGTATATAAACCATATAAAATCGAATTGGTGTATAACCACAAATAAGTATCAATGGAATGTAAATTGAGACAAAGTCCATTACAATGATCATATCCATAGATTTATGATAAATCAATGACATAATTATGTGTGAATAATAATAATACACCCAATATAAGTGGATATTAAGTGTAAAACAATCATATTCCATTCACACATATTAATTACATTACATAATCATGAAGTAAAAGTTTAACCCAAAGAATTGAAATTTGGTTAAGAAGTTCACTTATAGAAATTCTACATCCTAACAACGTCAGATTAAAATCCGGAAAATGAGTTGATGACTGAGAAAATGATATTAAATAACATGGAAATAAAATTTACAACAATAAGGTTATAGAAGAACATATCCCAACCAACAAAAATTTACATTAAAATACATGACATAAAAGAAGTCTTTGACTAAAAGAGTATGGTGAAAGGTCCCATTACCGATTTGATAACTTACGAAACATACAACCCATGAAATAAGGATCATAAAATGAATATTTCAATACAAATAAATTAATTTATATTAAAAAATTAATAAAATCATGTAAAGTACTTACAAAACACAAAAAGAAATAGTTTCAAATATAGAATGAATCTCATTGGAATAAAAAGTGAGATGAAAACTTGTTACCTCGTGTCCAACTTGACTTGTTTGTCCTTTAATATCTTCTATAATAAAATAAATTTAATTTAAACATGCATAATAACCTTTTTCAAGTCAATGCTTCCTTTTATATTAATTATGAACATGTTATAATCATTTTGTAATCATTAATTTTAATAACAGTCATTTGGTCGATATATGGTACTTGAGTCAAAATGAATTTCTTATAATTACAAGTTGTTTTGGTGTTCAAAAATACATTATCTGTAGAATTATATTCCTGATTTAGATCTCATATATATCATATGTATCTAGTATATATATGTATTTATAATAGTACATAACAATTGGAGGTATTAAATGAAATGCACCCTTCATGGAGATGGTAAGTCATATGTACGCATTAACACTACTTTCATTTATATTTCGTATTTAATGGACTGAAAAACCAAATATAAATTGGAATATTATAATTATTTTATAATATAATACATAATTTTATTAACTCCATCATTTAAAATATTCACGTATGGCATGAACGATCCATAAACCATTGAGGGGGCAGTAGTCTACACTTCCTCCAATGAAATTATCACATTTATCTATTATGGAAACCATAATGTTACGATATAAATGAAAAATACAGATTTATAGAGTTAATATAAATTTAATATATATCTTATATAAATAAATTTTCATCATAATGGCCACCCTGAAATGCGGTTGGAGAAATTTGAAAAATAATCGTTTCGTGAGAGAGTAGTTCGTCGTCCACAGAAATAGTCTATTCTTATCCATTAGATGGAGGTGTTTGGAAGGGAAGATAGAATACATATGATAACAAAAAAAATTATATTTAGAATGAAGTTTTTTTATCAATGAAAAATATTAAGATATTTTAGGGGGTTGGATATGTAAAATTAAAGAAAAGAGCTTAAGAGAAGATGTTACCTTTAAACCGGTATCTCCCTTTGGTTAGAACAAAAATCTTTACATGAATTGCCTTCTACATATGGGAAGGCTTATTAGAGTAACTGAGGGATTTAGGGATCTTTATTGGGGCATATTTTTCATAAGACAAGGGGCTTGTGAGGGGTGAGTAATGGGTTATAGGTGATGGCTTTTTATAAGGGGGAGGAGGGGCTCTTTTAGAATGTTTTGAAACCATTATTTTATTATAATGTGATTTTCAGTTTCAAAATGACCAAACTCAATAAAATTGAATATAAATTACTCTTGTTCAATATAAAATCATAAAATTAATATTTTATTGGTTTTTTATAGTTTTTATATATTTTATAATCTCATTTATTTAAATTATATGTTAATATGGTAATCACTGGATCATCATTGTGTCTTAAATAATTTTATTTATTTGATGTCTAAAAATTATAAATAAAATAAAAAGATATATAATATCGTTTTATCTTTCAAATTTATAGTTATAGTCAAAGATAAAACTTATATAAGAGAATGAAAAAAAAAAAATTTACTAAAATATATATGTTTATGTAATTTTTTTTAATTATTGTCTTTACTTTAAATTATTTAATATAAAATGGTATTATCATTCCTATCTGGCACCATGGGGTCCCAAAATCAACCCACAGATGCACATGTATGGAAATGTATCATTATATATGATTATTTAATTTGTTAGGGTAAAGAAAATATTTCGGCAGAGTACTATAGTAGTGGCGAGTACTATGCAGGACTTTAATAGTGTGGGTACTGTAGCAGTATTATTCACATAGTGGGATTTGGGCTAAAAAATTGGGCCTATGGGTCATGTACTGGGATAAATGCCCACTGGGCCTTTGGGATATGGAATGGGTCTCCCTCTACCCAGTTAAAGAGGTCTTTTCATTGCTTTAATAATAAATGAGGCTTCAGCCCCAACCTTTAAAAAAATAGTAAATAAAATATTTACTTAAAAGTATTCATAATATCTAAATATAAAAGTTAAATATTCATTCAATTTGTACCTAATTATTCCAAATATGTAATCCATTTTTACAAATTCAAAACACAAAAATAGCAGAAATTAATTTAAAATTTATTCCAGTTTTCAATACAAGAATCCTCATATTAAGAAATAATATCTGTTAAATGAATGACTCTTGATTATGTTAAATTTATGAATGAAATTACTTCCAATGAACAACATTGGATTAAATTGTAAAAATATAAACCAATTATACTATAAAACCAGTAAAAAATATATTCTTATTATATAAATTAATTATATTAAAAGGATGTTTTGAATTAAAATGCAGTAATTTTCACTATCTATTAAAAAATGATCATTATCAGAAAAATACCAAAATTTCATCCTAAGTAAATTTTGATGTCCCCACTCTAAAGAATAATATTATTTTGAAAAATAAAACATATAAAAGTGACAAAAACTCGATTTAAAATGGGGTTCACCATCGAAAGGCGGTTAATTGAGCTTTTAAGGAATATTACAGTGTTTATGCTTAAAATTGTATTCATTGAAATTTTATGGTTCTAAATTTTATTGAATAAATGAAAAAACAATTAACAAATATGTATAATAATAATATAGTTAGTCTTGTTCATTCCTGATAATACAATGTCAACACGTTAACAACCATAATAATAATATTAAATTATTATTCAGTATAACTTAACGTTGTGTGTAACGTAAGATTTCAAAGAAACCTGTTGTTGGGTATCAGGTACGGCCGCAAACCTGGAATCTCCATTAAAGTTAAATTACTATTTAATTAAAAAATATTAATAAATATAAAAATTTAATATTCATTATTTACTGGTGATGTTATAAAAAATCCATAAAAAATTCCAATGTATGAGATTCCACTACAAATATTCTAAAAATATACCACCCACTACTCCTAAAATATTTTTTACATGAATAATCATATGTGAGTTGGGTGTGTATTGTTTCACCTAAAATATATTTTATTTCATGATAAATAAGGGAATAAAAAGGTTATATATAAAACATTTTCTCATGTAGAGAGAAGTGAGATGTACATTTATACCAACTTCATTTTAATATAGATATATCATGTATAATAATTGTTGAATGAGTATCATATAATTTTATAAAATAAAAAAATCATAATTTATCTCAATAAATAATTTTATATGAATTTATAAATCAAATGGAATTAAAAGACCCATATTTTTTGCAATAAATTTTCATTGGATAGTTTTGTCTTCTCACATTTCAATTATTAGATAAAATTACTGACTTATTTCAGAATAAAAATCCAATAATTAATTGGAAATATATAATCCTCCTATAATGATTTTATAAATAAAAAATCCAATTCACTAGAAAAATGTCCTCTAATTTTTTTTAAATATATATAATTTTAAGGTTTATATTTGAAAAATAGTAATGGTGAAAATTTGATTTGTTCATGAAAGAATGTAATATTTTTTTATTTTAATAGACAAACAGAAATAAAAAATGCAAAATAAAATAAATCAAATATAAATTCAATTAAGTGTGAATAAAATTTCTCCATTACAATTACAAAGTAAATGAGTTATTGTTAATAAATATAATATTATTGAATGTGATTTTAAGCATGAAGTAGTTGGACAACAAAATAAAATATAATAGAAGGGTAAAAATTCATTGACTCTGAATGTATTGCCATAAAAATTTTAACATTGAGGTCTCAAGGATTTTATAAATTTTTTTTACATAATCCTAATATTGTGAAAAACTAAAATCCATTATTAATTTATTTTTTATATATAATTAAATATAATAAAAATTAAAAATATGTAGAAAATGGAATGATATCTTGGTGAAATCCCCTATGTGCTATTATAGTTTAGCAATCTATAATTACAGATTCATCAGGTAATCCTAAATTAATTATAACTATAATTTTTTGATTTATTGATCATTTATGTTTTATCATGAATCATATTTTTAAATATTTACATATTTATGATGAAGAATAATTTCTAGTAGCATTCAAGTCTTTTTCGGAGCCATGAGGGAATTTTTTTAGAGAAAACAGACCAAGTGAGTGGTTTGTTTAGATTTTGTACCAGAGTACACATTTTTTAGTTAAATCATGTTTGTATATAAAAATTTTCTTTGAGTAGTAACATAGAATGCACAATATATGGACTATCTGTGCACCAATCCCACATGTTTTCTGCCACTTAGGTTATCAGTGTAAATGGTGGGTACATAATTTGGCCAAACCGTTCATCTGAACCATAAAACCTTTATAAATTGATGAATTCTAATTTTTACCAATTATTATTTTATAATTAAATTCAATGTCATTCTCCAATTTACAATAAAAAATACTCAAAAACTTAAATCTTCTTCCACCATAAAATTTCAACTTTCAGATATGTTCCTCATCTCGACTCGAAAACACTCCCTATCAAATCCATTAGATATATGGTGGTAAAATATTTGATCCAATTCCTTACATTAAATTTTTTTCATCATTATGAATATTTATTTTAGTGAATATAATAAGGAATTTTTAGGTAAATTTTTCTTTTTCTGGTTCTATCCATTCTTCCTTGATTATAAAGATGAAATTGGGCTTGGATTCATCTATAACCATAAGGTATGCAGTCGAGTAAATTTTCTCAAATGTCCAATTTATTTAAATCCCTAAATGTCTTTATGTGGGATGAAAATTTTAATCATTTACCTAAAAATTAAAAATTAAATATTGAATTTTTTTACCATATTAGATGAACTCATGTTGACCACTATTTCATGTTAAATGATTCACACAATTACAAGTTCCACCCACTTCCAGTGTGCTCTTTAATTTAACTGATTTTCATAAGTTCAAATTTTATCACACCACCATCTATGTGGATTAGGATTGACTCCAAATTAAATATCATATTTTAACTAAATATAATGTGAGTGGTATAACCACATCGCATGATTCATACGTAAATATTGGATTATACATTTTATCAAAATTAAATTCTAAATTGTTGGAAACCAACTTGTGGAATATATTAAAGAATAATTTATATTAATAGTGATTTCTATTTAATCTCTACCATGTAAAATATTCATTTAGACATGTTTGAGGCCAGTGTTTTACAAAATATTTCACATTTTATTTAGGTGTCATGTAGGGAAGAATATATTACTTCATTTACTAAATTGTGTACATGATGCTTCGCATTCCGTGTTTTTTTATGATAGGAAATTTCACATCACCAATTGGGTTGAGGGATAAAATTACATCTATATCCCATATATATATATTTCCAATTATACTACTCTTACCTAATTTATGGGGATCTTATGACTTTTCATAGACATCCGAGTTATTCTTAATGAACATGCTTGTATTTGTATATAAATGGCTATATATGTCACAACATAAATAGTTCATATATATACATACATATATATATATATATATACTTATATATAAATATCAATATGTGTGTGTGTGTGGTGAAAAATGATCAATGGAATATTCACATTGTTTTATGAAGGAAGTGACATCCTTATGATGTTGATGAACTAGAGTAGACTAATATATAGTTCACATATCTGCATTATATTGATAAATATATATATTTATATATACCCTTACATATTATACTCAATGTTTGGATCATACTAGAATCCATCTTGGTGGCGTATTGTATACATATTACACCCTATTCAGGCCATTGAATAGTATATTAATTGATATCCTTATTGTAGGTAGGTACAATTGTATGTTTTTGGAAATGCTTTCCAAATTGTTTTCCTACTATGGGGTATATGAGAAGAGGATTGATCATATATTTATGATTCTACTAGAGTTATTGTAACACCCCAGGTAAATAAAGAATATGAAATTTTCATATTTATCCATATTTGTGAATAAAATATTAATATGACTTTAAATGGGACGCTATGCTGGATGGCATACCCAACACGTAACAACGAGTTTCTTGGGAATCTTACGTTGCACTCTAATAATAAAATAATATTATTTTAAATGGTAGTTAACATGTAGCCGTTGTGTTGGAGGGAATGGATAGAAATAACTAAAATATGATTATATATGTTTTTAAATGTTTTTACATTTATCCAATAAAAGATAAAGGCATAAGATACAGAAAGAATTCAATTTTAAGCGTATATGCCCTAGTTTTCACTAAAGGTTCACTTATCGCCTTTTGATGGAGAACCGTCCTTAAATATAGTTTTTTTCACTCTTAGACATCCTTTTGGACCAAATAAAACTCTTCTTAAGAATTGGGACATCAAAATTTACTTTGTGTAAATTTTTGGTATCTTTCTGATAAAGTTCATTTTTTAATGAATAGTGTAAAATGTTGTATTTTAATTCAAAAACCTATTTTTAATCTAATTTATTTATATTATTAGATTATCTTTTGAATTGTTTTTGAAGTGAAATTAGAATATATTTTTACCATTAAATCCAATAGTGTTCGTTGAAATTAATTTCACTTTGAAATCAAACTTAAACTAGTTTCAATCTTTTGATACTTATTATTTCATAAAAACACGCTATTTGCTCTGACAGCGGGAATTAATTATTAAATTAATTAATGTGACTTATATGTTTTGAATTTTTTAAAGTAAAATTCATTTTTGAATTCAGAATATCAAATATAGCTTAGGGTGAATTTTTGGGATTTTTCTGAAAAACTTCAATTTTTGATGAATAGTGAAACCACTAAGTGGTACTTATAAAAACTGATTTTTCCGTTTAAATGAAATTTTTCCATCTTTGTGTTTTGAATTTCAAAACTCTGACATACATGGTTGTCATTAAGATGTTAAATGTGGTTCAATAAGATAAAAATATTTTTTTGGTGAATAGTAACTTATTATGTTTTTAATCGCGATTAGAGGTAATTAGTGTAGTTTAAGGTAAAAATAATGTTTTAATAATATGAAATGAACTAGACACATGTACTAACCTCATTGTATGTGTCATGGCCGACCGCGACAACCCATGGGTCAACTTGGGGACCCCATGATGCCACTTTGGTTGGAAAATGACATTAATATCTTTTTAATTAAAGTTAAAGTAAAAATGAGACAAACATGAAATGTTTTACTAAAACAATTTTTACATGGGGTTATAAAAATCAGATTTTTGACTATAAATATTAATTGTAAAGCTAAAAGGATTTACTAAATCATAGTAGTTTTTTTTATAATTTTTAGACATTAAATAAATTAAATTATTTAAGACATCATGATGATGCAGTGATGACCTCATTATTTAACGATTTAAATAAAATGGAAAGATAATGTAATATCTAAGACCTACACATGTCCCAAACCTATTGGATGAGTGGATTTAGAACCCTTATCACCTTATCCTCGAATCAAATCAATGTGGGACCTCTTAAATCCGAATACCATTTTAAAATAAAGTGACATTTCTTTACCTTCCAAGAGTGCCCCTCCTCTCCTCTTATAAAAGGCCCCCACCTCTACCTCCTTACCCACACTCCCAAAGCCTTTGGCTCGGCCAAACTCTACCCATTTTGTCTCTCCACTTCCCTATCTTACTATTTTAAGCCTCAATTTGGGCAGAAGTCTTCCCAAGGAAGCCTTTGAGCTCAATCCAAAGGGAGTTACCTGATTTTAAGGTAATGTCTTCACTTGAGTCCTTTTGTTTTATTTTGCTTCTCCAACCCCCTAAACTCTTTTTATTCATTTCTTTTGTAACAACTCAAGTATCATAAATATAATAGGATGTTTTTATAATAAGGATTCTAGCTACACTTTCACACACCTACATCTAATGGTTAAAGAACGTACTGTTTCCGTGGATGGCGAATTTCGGCCTCCCGAAATGATGATTGTTCAACATTATTTTAACACCTTCAAAGGTGGCCATTAAGACGACACTATAATTACATATGATATATAATATGTTTATTTTTTCCTTAAGCTTCTGTATTTTTCATTTTGGGCATACCTTTATGGTTTCCATTATGGGTAAACGCGATATCTCCATTTAAGGAAGTGCAGACTACCGCCCCCTCAAAGTGATGTGATTCGTTAATGCCATATGTGGGACGTATAAACGATGGATTTAAAGTTATTATATATGATGTTATAATGGAATTATAATATACCTCTATATCATTATTATTTTATTCCATAAAAATATGAAATAGAAATGAAATTAGCGTTCATGCGTACGTACGGCTTACCGTCTCCATGAACGGTGCATTTCATTTCTTACCTCTAAATGATTATGTAATATTATAAATACATGTATATTCTGGATATATATGATATATATGATATCAAAATCATGAATATAATTCTGGATATAATGAACATTTGACCACACGAACAACATGTAATTGTAAGAAGTCCACTTTCGACTTAAGAACCAAATATCGACAAAACAAACATTATTAACTTAAATGATTACATGATGTTTATAACATGTAAATAAGTGATCTAAAAGGAATAATGAACTAGAAAAAGTTTCTTAATAGAGTTTAAATTAACTCAAGTTTATTATTCAGGACGATAAAGAATGATCGAGTCAAGTCGGACCCGAGGTAAGGGATCCTACTCCTCTCTTTCTTTTTAAGTACACTCTTTTATGTCATTCCTTTTAAAGCTCATCTTTCTTGTTATTGGGATGTTATTTTATATTATTATTACTGTAATTTTTATTTTTATATGATGAGAGACCCTATTCTCTCTCATCAATCCATTTTGGATGTTTTGAGTGGCGCCATTAGGCTGCCGAATTTTCGTAAGAGATCTAACATCTCTCTTTCTTTTTAAGTACTCTCCTTTATGTCACATGTAACATCCCAGGTAATTAAAGAATAAATAATTTTCATATTTATTAATATTTGAGAATTAAATATGAATTTTAATTAAAAGGGGTTGCTATGTTCGATAGCGTACCCGATACACAACGATGAGTTTCTTTGAAACTTACGTAGCACACTAGTAATATAATAATATTATTTTAAATGTTAGTTAACAAGTAGCCGTTGTACTGGCGGGAATGAATAGAAATAACTAAAATATGAATAGATATGTTTTTAGATGTTTTTACATTTACCCAATAAAAGACAAAGGCTTAAAATACGGAAAGAGTTCAATTTTAGGCTTTTATACTCTAATTTTCACTAAAGGTTCACTTATCACCTTTTAATGGTGAACCGTCATTAAATATAGTTTTGATCACTCTTATACATTCTTTTGGACCAAATAAAACTTTTATTAAGAATCGGGATATCAAATTTTACTTTGTGTAATTTTTGGTACCTTTCTGATAAAGTTCATTTTTTTTATGAATAGTGAAAAATGTTGCATTTTAATTCAAAACCTCTTTTTGATCTAATTTATTTATATGATTAGATTATCTTTTGAATTGGTTTTAAAGTGAAATTAGAATATATTTTTACAATTTTATCCAATGGTGGTCATTGGAATCAATTTCGATTTGAAATTAGACTTAAACTGGTGTCAATCTTTTGATACTTATTGTTTTGTAAAAACACGCTATTTGCTCTGGCAGCGGGAATTAATTATTAAATTAATTAATGTGACTTATATGATTTGAATTTTGTAAAATAGACTTCATTTTTGAATTCGGAATATCAAATATAGCTTAGGGTGAATTTTTGGTAATTTTCTGAAAAACTTCAATTTTTGATGAATAGTGAAACCACTAAGTGGTAATCAAGCAAACTGATTTTTCAGTTAAATGAAAGTTTACCACTAATGTGTATTGAATTTTGAAAATCCGACATACATGGTTGTCATTAAGAAGTAAAATGTGGTTCAATGAGATTATAATAATTTTTTGGTGAATAGTAACTTATTAAGTTTTTAATCGCGATTAGTGGTAATTAGTGTAGTTTATGGTATAAATAATACTTTAATAATATAAAATGACCTAGACACATGTCCCAACCTCATTGGTTGTGTCATGGCCGACCAAGACAAGCCATGGCCTAACTTGGGGACCCCATGTATCCACTTTAGTTGGAAAATGACAATAATATATTTTTATTTAATGTTAAAGTGAAAGTGACACAAACATAATATGTTTTGCGAAAACAATTTTTAAGTGGGGTTATACAAGCCCAAATTTTGATTATAAATATTCATTGGAAAGCTAAAAAGATTTCCTATATCATAGTATTTTTTTTATAATTTTTAGACATTAAATAAATTAAATTATTTACGACATAATAATGATGCAGTGATGACATCATTATTTAACGATTAAAATAAAATGGAAAGATAATGTAAAATCTAAAACCTACACATGGCCAAAACCAATTGGATGAGTGGATTTCGAATCCTTATCACCTTATCCACGAATTCTATCAATGTGGGACCTTTTAAAACCGAAACACATTTTCAAACAAAGTTATATTTCTTTACTTTCCAAAAGTGCCCCTCCTCTCCCCTTATAAAAGGCCCCCACCTCTACCTCATTTCACACACTCTTCAAGCCATTGGCTCGGCCAACCCCTGCCCATTTGCTCTCTCCACATCCCTCTCCTCATCCTAGAGGATTCCCTTTGGGCAGAATCCTTTCAAAGGAAGCCTTTAGGCTCAAACCAAAAGAAGTTACACTTTTTAAGGTATTTCATTCTCTCATGTTCATTTGTTTTATTTTGCTTCTCCGACCCCCTAAACTCTTTTTATTTACTTCTTTTGTAACAACACCAGTATCTTCAATATACTAGGATGTTGTTATAAGATATATTTGAGCTACACTCTCACACAACTACATCAAATGGTTAAAGAACATACGGTTTCCGTGGATGGCGAAATTCTGCCTCCCGAAACGATGATTGTTCAATACTCATTTAACACCTTCAAAGGTGGCCATTATGATGTCACTATTTTTATATATGATATGTAATATGTTTATGTTTTACTTATGCTTCTGTATTTTTCATTTGTGTCTTACCTTTATGGCTTCCATTATGGGTATACGCGATATCTTCACTTAAGGAAGTGCGGACTACCGCCCCCTCAAAGTGATGTGATTCGTTAATGCCATATGTGGGACGTGTAAAGGATGGATTTAAAGTTATTATATATGATGTTATACTGGAATTATAATATACCTATATATATCATTATCATTTATTTCCATTAAAGTATGAGATAGAAATGAAAGTAGCGTTCATGCGTACGTACGGACTACCGTCTCCATGAACGGTGCATTTCATTTCTTATCCCCAAATGTAATGTACTATTAAAAGTACATGTATATAATGGATATATAAAATTAATGATATATCTAAATGATGAATATAATTCTGGAATTAAAATATACATAAGTCTCATTTAGTTTTAATTCCGTTAATATGACAAAGAAATGAAAGTAGCGTTCATGCGTACGTACGGCTTACCGTCTCCATGAACGGTGCATTTCATTTCTTACCTCTAAATGATTATGTAATATTTTAAATACATGTATGTGCTGGATATATATGAAATATATGATATCTACATCATGAATACCATTCTGGATATAATGAAACATTGACCAAATTAACAACATGTAAGTGTAAGAAGTCTATTTTTGACTTAAGAACCAAATACCGACAAAATGAACATTATTAACTTAAATGATTTCATGATGTTCATAACATGGTATAAAAGAAATAATGAACTTGGAAAAGATTCATAATCAAGTAGAGATTAACTAAAGTTTATTATTCAGGAGTTTAAAGAACGGTCGGGTCAAGTCAGATACGAGGTATGGGAACTTCTTAACCCAATTTCCATTCTTTGGGTTAATCTCCTACTTTCAAATTATGTCATTATGTTATTATGTCGTATCTTGTATTGGTACTTTATTTATGTGTACTTATAGTAAATACACATAATGTATCTATTTTATTTTAAAAATTATCTTTGTATGGGATTTCGTCTCAATCTCCTTTCGTTGAGGCATATTTTGTTTTATACACAACCTTCTTTTATACGGTGTATAAACCCCTTTGACTTTTACGTTTATTCAAAAGGAATCTTTTTATACGAAGCGTTTACCAAACGACAAAAGGGAATGTTTTTGTCGTACGTATGCGGCGACAACGACTTCTCCGCCGTCGTAACCGTTATTTGAGTTTCGGCTTCTTCTACAAGCCATTCCTTCTTTTTAAAAGAAAAATAAATACCATGTTTTACTTTTCTTTTATTTTGGTATTGAAAATGGTTTTCATAATATTTTTTATATCAATGTGTGGTATTGATATCTTGTGATTGAATGGTGGAAATTTTATGTTTCCTTTATGTATGTTTTATGTGATATGATTATGTTATGGTTCTTGGGCATTATTATGAAGACGGGTGGTTCCGTGATAAACTAAGGGCGGGTGAGCCCGTTATAGCTCTCCAATGCATTGGGTAACGCGAAGGAGTGAAACGTTAAGGTTTCTCCGAAGAGATTTTAGGGAATATACTGTGATGGGTATTCCAAACGTAACCAAGAGGGTTACTCCCTATGTAAGAATGTTATGAATGCCTCAAGTTACCTTTATGTCTTATGGTTTCTATGATTTATTCATGATTTTATGAGGCATGTTAAAGTGCCTATGTTTTATGGGTAAAGTATGATTTCATTCTTATGTATATATGAACTCATGTTTCCTTTCCATGTTTTTTTTATAACCCATACTGAGTTTTTATGCTCATCCCAAGTTTTTGAAATGTTTTTCACAGGTCAAGGGAAAGGTACATGATAAGATGATAGAGTCAAGGATGTGTCAAGAATTAATCCATGTTTTATTTTAAATGTGTGTTCCATTGATGGGAATGAAGAATACTATCTTTATGTAACCACTTTGTTTATATGTGGAATGTAATGCAAGTCTTATGATCTAATTCTCTAAAACTCTAAACCCGAAAAGATCCTCAACGTGTAATCTTGTAATAACTCAAGATTAAGTAAGGTTTAAGGCTGGGGCCTTATAGTTGGTATCAAAGGTCGGTTTAGACAACTTTAGGAGTTAGAAAAGTGTTAAATTATAATATGATTGAAATGATATAGCATTTACGGATTACCATGTTGCTTCGCCTAAGATATTTCCATGTTCAGAATGGTTTTCCGTAGGGGAAACAAAGCAGCTATGTTGGGACGACATCAGGAGGAAGACAACCTTCCAAATCAGCAACCTGAGATGGTTGGAATCGGAACTGAACAGTTTGTTGCAGTGATGGCACAGTTGACTCAGGCTATAAATGGTGGTGGTATCCATGCACGAGATCAGCCAGATCAACCGCATAGGAACATGTCAATGGTGGAACATTTCATGAGGCAACATCCCCCATCATTCAGAGGATCATCTGACCCTGTGCAAGCTGAAGGGTGGATTAAAGCACTGGAGAAGATTTTTGATGTCATGGGGTGTTCAGACAATCAAAAGGTTAGTCTTTCTATTTATCGTCTGGAGGGTGAAGCAGATCAGTGGTGGTCTATGGTTAAAAATATCAGGGATGCCGATGAGATTGATGCTCTTGACTGGGATGAATTCAAAGGTATGTTTCTTGAGAAGTATTTTCCTAAGGCTGTTCGACTTAGGATGGAAAATCAATTCTTGGAATTGAGGCAAGAGGAAGACTCAGTGGCTGCCTATGAAGAAAGGTTCACTCGATTGGCAAGGTATGCTCCAAATTTTATCCGAGACCTTGATAGTAAAATCAATCGTTTTTACTCAGGATTAAAGCCAAAGTATCGAAGGGCATTGGCTTCTCGTGAGTTTAAAAGTTATGAAAAGCTTGTTCGATGTGCTGAGAAGGTGGAAATGGAGTTTGCCGATGACCAAGTGTCCTATAACAACCAGCAGAAGAAGAGACCGAGGTTGCAGGAGAATGGTAAGAATTCTTCAAAAAGGTCTGATGGTAAGATAACTAAGTTTCCAATTTGTGATAAATGTGGCAAAAGGCATGCTGGGGAATGTCTTTTGAATTCTGGGAAGTGCTACCGATGTGGTAAGATGGGACATAAGGCTCGTGATTGCACTGAAAAGGATCAAGGTGAAGGTAAGAATAAATTTGATTTACAGTTAGTGAAATGTTATAAGTGCAATGAGATGGGTCACTATGCAAACGAGTGTCCGACAAGGAGCTTGAGTGATGGGAAGCAGCTAGACTACAAGCAGAAAGGGGTGGTAAAATCATTTGCAACAACTTCAGCAGATGTTGGGCCATCGAATGAAGTGGTGTCAGCTCCAGGGAGCTCAGTATTTTTCGAAGATTGACTTGAGGTCGGGGTACCATCAGTTGAAAGTAAAAGAAGCAGATGTTCCGAAGACCGCATTCCGTACGAGATATGGCCATTATGAATTTGTAGTTATGCCTTTGGGGTTAACAAATGCACCTACTGTATTCATGGACCTTATGAATAAAATTTTCCATGAGTTCTTGGATAAGTTTGTGTTTGTGTTTTGAGGTTTGTGAAGAGGTTATGTGTGCCTTGTGATTCACAGTTGAAGAGAGAGTTGTTATGTGAAGCTCATAGTTCTCCGTTTTCAGTTCATCCGGGCAGTACTAAGATGTATAGAGATCTGCGGGAGTATTACTGGTGGGATGGAATGAAAAGAGATATTGCTGATTTTACTGTGAAGTGTTTGACTTGTCAGCGGGTTAAAGCTGAGCGGCAGTTACCGAAAGGGATGCTTCAGCCTTTACCAGTGCCAGAGTGGAAATGGGAGAATATATCCATGGACTTTGTTGTTGGATTACCAAAGACATCTCGAGGTAATAATGCAATTTGGGTTATTGTTGATCGCTTGACTAAATCTGCTCATTTCCTTTCTATACGAGATACTTTCTATCTAGATCAAATTTCCCGTTTGTATCTTAAGGAGATAGTCAGGTTACATGGAGTTCCTCTCTCCATTGTATCAGATCGTGATCCCAGGTTTACCTCTAACTTTTGGAAAGGCCTTCAGAAGTCGTTGGGTACTGAATTAAATTTTAGTACAGCTTTTCATCCTCAATCAGATGGGCAGTCAGAACGAACAATTCAGACATTGGAGGATATGCTACGAGCTTGTTCTATGGATTATCAGGGAAGTTGGGACCAACATCTTTCTTTGGTTGAGTTTTCATATAATAATAGTTTCCATTCGAGTATACAGATGGAACCATTTCAGGCATTATATGGGAAGCGGTGTCGAACTCCAGCTTTCTGGGATGAAGTGGGTGAAAGAAAGTTGATGGGACCAGAATTGGTAGAAGAGATGGCAGAAAAAGTTCAGTTGATTCAGAAACACATGAGAATAGCTCAGAGTAGGCAGAAGAGTTATGCAGATAACCAGAGGAAGGATCTATCTTTCGAGGTACACAATGTTTTTCACGTTTCGATGTTGAGAAAGAATATGCCAGATCCATCTCATGTTTTGAGTCCAGAGGTAGTTCAGCTGGAAGAGAACCTATCTTATGAGGAACAACCGGTCCAGATTCTTGACCACAGGGAGCAAGTGTTACGGAATAAGGTGATTCACCAGGTAAAGGTTTTGTGGAAAAACCACATGATTGAAGAGGCAACATGGGAATCTGAAAATGCTATGAGGGATAAATACCCCCACTTATTTTGATAAGTGAATAAAATTGCGAGGACGCAATTCCCAAAAGGGGGGAAGGATGTAACATCCCAGGTAATTAAAGAATAAATAATTTTCATATTTATTAATATTTGAGAATTAAATATGAATTTTAATTAAAAGGGGTTGCTATGTTCGATAGCGTACCCGATACACAACGATGAGTTTCTTTGAAACTTACGTAGCACACTAGTAATATAATAATATTATTTTAAATGTTAGTTAACAAGTAGCCGTTGTACTGGCGGGAATGAATAGAAATAACTAAAATATGAATAGATATGTTTTTAGATGTTTTTACATTTACCCAATAAAAGACAAAGGCTTAAAATACGGAAAGAGTTCAATTTTAGGCTTTTATACTCTAATTTTCACTAAAGGTTCACTTATCACCTTTTAATGGTGAACCGTCATTAAATATAGTTTTGATCACTCTTATACATTCTTTTGGACCAAATAAAACTTTTATTAAGAATCGGGATATCAAATTTTACTTTGTGTAATTTTTGGTACCTTTCTGATAAAGTTCATTTTTTTTTATGAATAGTGTAAAATGTTGCATTTTAATTCAAAACCTCTTTTTGATCTAATTTATTTATATGATTAGATTATCTTTTGAATTGGTTTTAAAGTGAAATTAGAATATATTTTTACAATTTTATCCAATGGTGGTCATTGGAATCAATTTTGATTTGAAATTAGACTTAAACTGGTGTCAATCTTTTGATACTTATTGTTTTGTAAAAACACGCTATTTGCTCTGGCAGCGGGAATTAATTATTAAATTAATTAATGTGACTTATATGATTTGAATTTTGTAAAATAGACTTCATTTTTGAATTCGGAATATCAAATATAGCTTAGGGTGAATTTTTGGTAATTTTCTGAAAAACTTCAATTTTTGATGAATAGTGAAACCACTAAGTGGTAATCAAGCAAACTGATTTTTCAGTTAAATGAAAGTTTACCACTAATGTGTATTGAATTTTGAAAATCCGACATACATGGTTGTCATTAAGAAGTAAAATGTGGTTCAATGAGATTATAATAATTTTTTGGTGAATAGTAACTTATTAAGTTTTTAATCGCGATTAGTGGTAATTAGTGTAGTTTATGGTATAAATAATACTTTAATAATATAAAATGACCTAGACACATGTCCCAACCTCATTGGTTGTGTCATGGCCGACCAAGACAAGCCATGGCCTAACTTGGGGACCCCATGTATCCACTTTAGTTGGAAAATGACAATAATATATTTTTATTTAATGTTAAAGTGAAAGTGACACAAACATAATATGTTTTGCGAAAACAATTTTTAAGTGGGGTTATACAAGCCCAAATTTTGATTATAAATAGTCATTGGAAAGATAAAAAGATTTCCTATATCATAGTATTTTTTTTATAATTTTTAGACATTAAATAAATTAAATTATTTACGACATAATAATGATGCAGTGATGACATCATTATTTAACGATTAAAATAAAATGGAAAGATAATGTAAAATCTAAAACCTACACATGGCCAAAACCAATTGGATGAGTGGATTTCGAATCCTTATCACCTTATCCACGAATTCTATCAATGTGGGACCTTTTAAAACCGAAACACATTTTCAAACAAAGTTATATTTCTTTACTTTCCAAAAGTGCCCCTCCTCTCCCCTTATAAAAGGCCCCCACCTCTACCTCATTTCACACACTCTTCAAGCCATTGGCTCGGCCAACCCCTGCCCATTTGCTCTCTCCACATCCCTCTCCTCATCCTAGAGGATTCCCTTTGGGCAGAATCCTTTCAAAGGAAGCCTTTAGGCTCAAACCAAAAGAAGTTACACTTTTTAAGGTATTTCATTCTCTCATGTTCATTTGTTTTATTTTGCTTCTCCGACCCCCTAAACTCTTTTTATTTACTTCTTTTGTAACAACACCAGTATCTTCAATATACTAGGATGTTGTTATAAGATATATTTGAGCTACACTCTCACACAACTACATCAAATGGTTAAAGAACATACGGTTTCCGTGGATGGCGAAATTCTGCCTCCCGAAACGATGATTGTTCAATACTCATTTAACACCTTCAAAGGTGGCCATTATGATGTCACTATTTTTATATATGATATGTAATATGTTTATGTTTTACTTATGCTTCTGTATTTTTCATTTGTGTCTTACCTTTATGGCTTCCATTATGGGTATACGCGATATCTTCACTTAAGGAAGTGCGGACTACCGCCCCCTCAAAGTGATGTGATTCGTTAATGCCATATGTGGGACGTGTAAAGGATGGATTTAAAGTTATTATATATGATGTTATACTGGAATTATAATATACCTATATATATCATTATCATTTATTTCCATTAAAGTATGAGATAGAAATGAAAGTAGCGTTCATGCGTACGTACGGACTACCGTCTCCATGAACGGTGCATTTCATTTCTTATCCCCAAATGTAATGTACTATTAAAAGTACATGTATATAATGGATATATAAAATTAATGATATATCTAAATGATGAATATAATTCTGGAATTAAAATATACATAAGTCTCATTTAGTTTTAATTCCGTTAATATGACAAAGAAATGAAAGTAGCGTTCATGCGTACGTACGGCTTACCGTCTCCATGAACGGTGCATTTCATTTCTTACCTCTAAATGATTATGTAATATTTTAAATACATGTATGTGCTGGATATATATGAAATATATGATATCTACATCATGAATACCATTCTGGATATAATGAAACATTGACCAAATTAACAACATGTAAGTGTAAGAAGTCTATTTTTGACTTAAGAACCAAATACCGACAAAATGAACATTATTAACTTAAATGATTTCATGATGTTCATAACATGGTATAAAAGAAATAATGAACTTGGAAAAGATTCATAATCAAGTAGAGATTAACTAAAGTTTATTATTCAGGAGTTTAAAGAACGGTCGGGTCAAGTCAGATACGAGGTATGGGAACTTCTTAACCCAATTTCCATTCTTTGGGTTAATCTCCTACTTTCAAATTATGTCATTATGTTATTATGTCGTATCTTGTATTGGTACTTTATTTATGTGTACTTATAGTAAATACACATAATGTATCTATTTTATTTTAAAAATTATCTTTGTATGGGATTTCGTCTCAATCTCCTTTCGTTGAGGCATATTTTGTTTTATACACAACCTTCTTTTATACGGTGTATAAACCCCTTTGACTTTTACGTTTATTCAAAAGGAATCTTTTTATACGAAGCGTTTACCAAACGACAAAAGGGAATGTTTTTGTCGTACGTATGCGGCGACAACGACTTCTCCGCCGTCGTAACCGTTATTTGAGTTTCGGCTTCTTCTACAAGCCATTCCTTCTTTTTAAAAGAAAAATAAATACCATGTTTTACTTTTCTTTTATTTTGGTATTGAAAATGGTTTTCATAATATTTTTTATATCAATGTGTGGTATTGATATCTTGTGATTGAATGGTGGAAATTTTATGTTTCCTTTATGTATGTTTTATGTGATATGATTATGTTATGGTTCTTGGGCATTATTATGAAGACGGGTGGTTCCGTGATAAACTAAGGGCGGGTGAGCCCGTTATAGCTCTCCAATGCATTGGGTAACGCGAAGGAGTGAAACGTTAAGGTTTCTCCGAAGAGATTTTAGGGAATATACTGTGATGGGTATTCCAAACGTAACCAAGAGGGTTACTCCCTATGTAAGAATGTTATGAATGCCTCAAGTTACCTTTATGTCTTATGGTTTCTATGATTTATTCATGATTTTATGAGGCATGTTAAAGTGCCTATGTTTTATGGGTAAAGTATGATTTCATTCTTATGTATATATGAACTCATGTTTCCTTTCCATGTTTTTTTTATAACCCATACTGAGTTTTTATGCTCATCCCAAGTTTTTGAAATGTTTTTCACAGGTCAAGGGAAAGGTACATGATAAGATGATAGAGTCAAGGATGTGTCAAGAATTAATCCATGTTTTATTTTAAATGTGTGTTCCATTGATGGGAATGAAGAATACTATCTTTATGTAACCACTTTGTTTATATGTGGAATGTAATGCAAGTCTTATGATCTAATTCTCTAAAACTCTAAACCCGAAAAGATCCTCAACGTGTAATCTTGTAATAACTCAAGATTAAGTAAGGTTTAAGGCTGGGGCCTTATATCACATCTTTTAAGCTCCTCTTTGTTATGTTGGGGGATGTTATTTTATATTCCTCTTTCTATAAACTTTATGTTAATATGATGAGATACCCTATTTTATCTCATCAATCCATTTTTGTAAGTTTTATGTGGCACTGTTAGGCTACCGAGTTTTCGTAAGGGATTTTTCATCTCACTTTTATTCCCGTGAGATTTATGCAACATTTGCCACAATTTCCTTTGAGTGGTGTATGTACTTCCCATTATTCTACTATTTGTGTAATATAATTTCGTTTATTATTATTTACATCAATGATTTATTGTCCTTCTTTCATGGGGTGTATGTTTTGAAAGATACCCAAGTCGGAAAGGGAACCTTTCACCCTCCTCTTTTTAAAAGACTTCTTTTGTTGGGTCTTTTAATTTACATATTTTTATGTTAGGATATGTTCTAATATATCCTTATTGATATAAATTTTATTTCCAAGTGATGAGATACACTTTTTATCTCTCATCAACTCATTTTGATGTGACGCCGTTAGGCTGTCAAGGGAACTTCTTAACCCAATTTCGATTTCTTAGGGTTCAATATGTAGTTATTGAATATTTCATCCTTTGAATATGTGTGAATGACCTTTGATTATTTTACACTTAATATCCACTAATATTTGGTTTATTTTTTTGTCACACATAATTATGTAATTTATTTATCCTTAAACCAAGGATACCGTCTTTGTATGGGACTTTGTCTCAATATCCTTTCATTGAGGCATATTTTGTTATATACTCAACCTTCTTTTATACGGTGTATAAACCACTTTAACTTTTACGTTTATCCAAAAGGAATATTTTTTATACGAAGAATTTTACTAAATGATAAAAGGGAATGTTTTTGTCGTACGTATGCGGCGACAACGACTTCTCCGCCGCCGTGACCGTTATTTGAGTTCCGGCTTCCACTACAAGCCATACCTTTTTTTTAAAAGAAAAATAAATACCATGTTTTACTTTTCTTTTATTTTGGTATTGAAAATGGTTTTCGTAATGTTTTTATATCAATGTGTTGTATTGATATCTTGTGATTGAAATGTGGAAATTTTATGCTTCCTTTATGCATGTTTTATGTGATACGATTATGTTGAGGTTCTTGGGCATTATTATGAAGACGGGTGGTTCCGTGATAAACTAAGGGAGGGTGAGCCCGATATAGCTCTCCAATGCATTGGGTAACGCGAAGGAGTGAAACGTTAAGGTTTCTACAAAGAGATTTAGGGAATATACTGTGATGAGTATTCCAAACGTAACCAAGAGGGTTACTCCCTACGTAAGAATGTTATGAATGCCTCAAGTTACCTTTTATGTCTTATGATTTCTATGATTTATTCAGGATTTTATGAGGAATGTTAAAGTGCCTATGTTTTATGGGTAATTTATGATTTCATTCTTATGTATATATGAACTCATGTTTCCTTTCCATATTTTTATAACCCTTAATGAGCTTTTTATGGTCATCCCATGTTTTTTGAAATGTTTTTCACAGGTCAAGGGAAAGGTACATGATGTGATGATACTTTTAAGGATGTGTCAAGAAATAATCCGTGTTTTATTTTAAATATGTTTCCGTTGATGGTAAGAATGAATATTGTCTTTTATGTAACAACTTTGTTTAAATGTGAAATGTAATGCAAGATTCATGATCTAATTCTCTAAAACTCTAAACCTAAAAAGATCATAAATGTGTAATCGTGTAATAACTCAAGATTAAGTAAGGTTTAAGGTTGGGGCCTTATAGTTGGTATCAGAGGTCGGTTTAGATAACTTTAGAGGTTAGGGTATTCTTTAAGCATAAGTGACAGTACCATAATGGTTAGGATTTCAGAAAGAGTCCTAGTTTTAGATAAAGTTAATGAGTAAGTATATCTTAGTGTTTACCTTCCTCATTAGTACATGATGGTTTTGTTGATATATACACACTGACATTTCTGTTTTTAGTGAATGGATGGATCTAGCAGGCACCAAAAAGACAACAGGTTTGAAGGAAACTGTGGTGGTTCTCTGATTAAGACTCTGGATAAAATGGAGGATTCAATGAGGAAACTTGTGGTTGTTCTAAACCAAATATCAAGGAGTCAGGATCAACCACTTGAACCTTGGTATGTTCTATAATGCATCATGTATGAGATGACCAATCGATGTGTAAGTTCAGGTAATAATTATAAAGGTAACCATTAGAGTTTATATGATCCTTACTTTTGAGGTAATTATGGGTTATTATATGATATGCTGGAAAATGAAAGGCATTAGATAAACCTGAGGTTAAAATATGTTATGCTCATTTTTGATGATTTTATCTCTTTTTGTGGAATGATTTAAGAATTATATAGTTTTGAAAAAACGACAACACGCAGACCGTGTGACAACCCGTCGCGTCGGACAAAGCTGCGGGAATCGAACCCACAACCAAAGTGCGACTGGTATTTATCGCCTACCACTAGACTACGTGAAGTAACTGGTTAGTTTGACTAATTCTTTTTAGTTATATGATTTTATGAATTAAGATTAAGTTGATTTTGGGTTATTTATGAAATGATTAAACTATCATGGAGGATATGTGATTAGGTTAATTAATTTTCAATTCGAGACTTTAGGAGCAACTGATGTTGTTTGGAGATAAATGTTACGATTTAACTTGGAAGACTATCTGACTAAATCCTTAAAATATTTTGGTTTCAATCTTATATTGGTTTACTTTGAAGAATTTTATGGACAAATTTTTTATCGGATGGTCCTCATTGAACTTTGGGTTTTGTTGGACAAATTTTGGAGATTAAGCATAGATTTTCTTTTTAAAGAGTTATCCTTTTCTGGATTATCTGACCTTGTACTAACCTTTTTGGTTTTGGTTTTGGTTAAATCCTAAAGACATGGGATGTATATAGTTCTCTTTGGTGGATTAGGTGATTCTGTAGAAGTTTATTATAGTACTCTAAATGCGAACAAGTCTCCCTAAATACTCGTCTTTTGGAAAAAAATATGAGTTTGATTAAGGAATCTAGTAAAAGTTGAAAGTCAAAATGATAAGTGAATATGTTTCCTTATGAATAAATTCCTCAATAAAAATTAACTTAAAACAAAATTTTTTTCTATTAACTTTTCCTACTGGGGAATAGAATACTGTTTAAACCATCACAAGTTTGTGATTTTCTTATGGTTAACATTATCCTAGACATGTTTACTATCACTCTCCCTCAAGAACATGACCCTTTGCCTTTTCTTCCATGTCCATGTTTTTCTACATATGGGTTAACTCAGGTGACCTCTGTACTTGTGTTCCTTTATTTTAAAGTGATTGTTTTACCGACTCTTGTTCCAATGTG
The DNA here is from genome assembly GCA_963277665.1 of Viscum album. NCBI lineage: Eukaryota > Viridiplantae > Streptophyta > Magnoliopsida > Santalales > Viscaceae > Viscum > Viscum album. The sequence goes on along the minus strand of OY728127.1, from coordinate 1,507,504,413 downwards.
GGACTTTCAAGGATGTTTCCATGCTCAATTTTAAGAATTGCGAGGACACAATTCCCAAAAGGGGGGAAGGATGTAACACCCCAGGTAGATAAAGAATATGAAATTTTCATATTTATCCATATTTGTTAATAAAATATTAATATTACTTTAAAGGGGACGCTATGCTTGATGGCGTACCCAACACGCAACAACGAGTTTCTTGGGAATCTTACGTTGCACTCTAATAATAAAATAATATTATTTTAAATGGTAGTTAACATGTAGCCGTTGTATTGGAGGGATTGGATAGAAATAACTAAAATATGATTATATATGTTTTTAAATGTTTTTACATTTATCCAATAAAATATAAAGGCATAAGATACGGAAAGAATTCAATTTTAGGCGTATATGCCCTAGTTTTCACTAAAGGTTCACTTATTGCCTTTTGATGGAGAACCTTCATTAAATATAGTTTTGTTCACTCTTATAAATCCTTTTGGACCAAATAAAACTCTTCTTAATAATTGTGATATCAAAATTTACTTTGTGTAAATTTTTGGTATCTTTCTCATAAAGTTCACTTTTTAATGAATAGTGTAAAATGTTGTATTTTAATTCAAAACCTCTTTTTAATCTAATTTATTTATATTATTATATTATCTTTTGAATTGGTTTTTATGTGAAATTAGAATATATTTTTACCATTAAATCCAATAGTGGTCGTTGGAATTAATTTCACTTTGAAATCAGACTTAAAATAGTGTCAATCTTTTGATACTTATTGTTTCATAAAAACACGCTATTTGCTCTGACAGTGGGAATTAATTATTAAATTAATTAATGTGACTTATATGTTTTGAATTTTGTAAAATAGACTTCATTTTTGAATTCGGAATATCAAATATAGCTTAGGGTGAATTTTTGGGATTTTTCTGAAAAACTTCAATTTTTGATGAATAGTGAAACCACTAAGTGGTACTTATAAAAACTGTTTTTTCCGTTTAAATGAAATTTTGCCATCTTTGAGTTTTGAATTTCAAAAATCCGACATACATGGTTGTCATTAAGAATTAAAATGTGGTTCAATGGGATAAAAATAATTTTTTGGTGAATAGTAACTTATTATGTTTTTAATCGCGATTAGAGTTAATTAGTGTAGTTTAAGGTAAAAATAATGTTTTAATAATATGAAATGAACTTGGTACATGTCCTAACCTCATTTTATGTGTCATGGACTACCAATAAAACCCATGGGTTAACTTGGGGACCCCATGAAGCCACTTTGGTTGGAAAATTACATTAATATCTTTTTATTTAAAGTTAAAGTAAAAATGAGACAAACATGAAATGTTTTACTAAAACAATTTTTACATGGGGTGATACAAATCAGATTTTTGACTATTAATATTAATTGGAAAGATAAAAGGATTTACTAAATCATAATAGTTTTTTTATAATTTTTAGACATTAAATATATTAAATTATTTTTGACATCACGATGATGCAGTGATGACCTCATTATTTAACGATTTAAATAAAATGGAAAGATAATGTAATATCTAAGACCTAAAAATGTCCAAAACCTATTGGATGAGAGGATTTTTAACCCTTATCACCTTATCCTCGAATCAAATTAATGTGGGACCTCTTAAATCCGAATACCATTTTAAAATAAAGTGACATTTCTTTACCTTCCAAGAGTGCCCCTCCTATCCCCTTATAAAAGGCCCCCACATCTACCTCCTTACCCACACTTCCAAAGCCTTTGGCTCGGCCAAACTCTGCCCATTTTGTCTCTCCACTTCCCTATATTACTCCTTGAAGCCTAACTTTGGGCATAAGTCTTCCCAAGGAAGCCTTTGAGCTCAAACCAAAGGGAGTTACCCGATTTTAAGGTAATGTCTTCACTTGAGTCCTTTTGTTTTATTTTGCTTCTCTAACCCCCTAAACTCTTTTTATTAATTTATTTTGTAACAACTATAGTATTATAAATATACTAGGATGTTGTTATAAGAAGTATTCAAGCTACACTTTCACACACCTACATCTAATGGTTAAAGAACATACTGTTTCTGTGGATGGCGAATTTCGGCCTCCCGAAACGATGATTGTTCAACATTATTTTAACACCTTCAAAGGTGTCCATTAAGATGACACTATATTTAAATATGATATATAATATGTTTATGTTTTCCATAAGATTCTGTATTTTTCATTTTGGGCATACCTTTATGGTTTCCATTATGGGTAAACGCGATATCTTCATTTAAGGAAGTGCGGACTACCGCCCCCTCAAAGTGATGTGATTCGTTAATTCCATATGTGGGATGTATAAAGGATGGATTTAAAGTTATTATATATGATTTTATACTTTAATTATAATATACCTCTATATCATTATTATTCCATTCCATAAAAATATGAAATTGAAATGAAAGTAGCGTTCATGCGTACGTACGGCTTACCGTCTCCATGAACGGTGCATTTCATTTCTTACCTCTAAATGATTATGTAATATTATAAATACATGTATATTATGGATATATATGATATATATGATATCAAAATAATGAATATAATTCTGGATATAATGAACATTTTACCACACGAACAACATGTAATTGTAAGAAGTCCACTTTCGACTTAAGAACCAAATATCGACAAAACAAACATTATTAACTTAAATGATTCCATAATGTTTATAACATGGAAATAAGTTATCTAAAAGGAATAATGAACAAGAAAAAGGTTCTTAATAAAGTGTAAATTAACTCAAGTTTATTATTCAGGACGTTAAAGAACGATCGAGTCAAGTCGGACCCGAGGTAAGGGATCCTACTCGACTTTTTCTTTTTAAGTACACTCTTTTATGTCATCCATTTTAAAGCACATATTTCTTGTTATTGGGATGTTCTTTTATATTAATATTACTGTAATTTTTATTTTTATATTATGAGAGACCCTATTCTATCTCATCAATCCATTTTGGAAGTTTTGAGTGGCGCCGTTAGGCTGCCGAATTTTCGTAAGAGATCAAACCTCTCTCTTTCTTTTTAAGTACTCTCCTTTATGTCACTTCTTTTAAGCTCCTCTTTGTTATGTTGGGGGATGTTCTTTTATATTCCTCTTTCTATAACCTTTATGTTAATATTATGAGATACCCAATTTGATCTTATCAATCTATTTTTGTATGTTTTATGTGGCGCCGTTAGGCTGCCGAGTTTTCATAAGGGATTTTTCATCTCACTTTTATTCCCGTGAGATTTATGCTACATTTGCCACAATTTCCTTTGAGTGGTGTATGTACTGCCCATTATTCTACTCTTTGTGTAATATAATTTCGTTTATTAGTATTTACATCAATGATGTATTGTCCTTCTTTCATGGGGTGTATGTTTTGAAAGATACCCAAGTCGGTAAGGGAACCTTTCACCCTCATCTTTTTAAAAGACTTCTTTTATTGGGTCTTTTAATTTACATATTGTTATGTTGGGATATGTTCTAATATATCCTTATTGATATAAATTTTATGTCCAAGTGATGAGATACACTTTTTATCTCTCATCAACTCATTTTCATGTGACGTCGTTAGGCTGTCAAGGGAACTTCTTAACCCAATTTCGATTTCTTTGGGTTCAATATGTAGTTATTGAATATGTCATCCTTTGAATATGTGTGAATGACCTTTGATTATTTTAAACTTAATATCCACTTATATTTGGTGTATTTTTTTGTCACACATAATTATGTAATTGATTTATCCTTAAACCAAGGATACCGTCTTTGTATGGGACTTCGTCTCAATCTCCTTTCATTGAGGCATATTTTGTTTTATACTCAACCTTCTTTTATACGGTGTATAAACCCCTTTGACTTTTACGTTTATCCAAAAGGAATATTTTTTATACGAAGCATTTTACTAAATGACAAAAGGGAATGTTTTTGTCGTACGTATGCGGCGACAATGACTTCTCCGCCGCCATGACCGTTATTTGAGTTTCGACTTCCTCTACAAGCCATACCTTTTTTTTAAAAGAAAAATAAATACCATGTTTTATTTTTCTTTTATTTTGGTATTGAAAATGGTTTTCATAATGTTTTTATATCAATGTGTTGTATTGATATCTTGTGATTGAATGGTGGAAATGTTATGTTTCCTTTATGCATGTTTTATGTGATACGATTATGTTGAGGTTCTTGGACATTATTATGAAGACGGGTGGTTCCATGATAAACTAAGGGCGGGTGAGCCCGATATATCTCTCCAATGCATTGGGTAACCTGAAGGAGTGAAATGTTAAGGTTTCTACGAAGAGATTTAGGGAATATACTGTGATGGGTATTCCAAACGTAACCAACAGGGTTACTCCCTACGTAAGAATGTTATGAATGCCTCAAGTTACCTTTTTTGTCTTATGATTTCTATGATTTATTCAGGAATTTATGAGGTATGTTAAAGTGCCTATGTTTTATGGGTAAAGTATGATTTCATTCTTATGTATATATGAACTCATGTTTCCTTTCCATATTTTTATAACCCTTACTGAGCTTTTTATGCTCATCCCATGTTTTTTGAAATGTTTTTCACAGGTCAAGGGAAAGGTACATGATGTGATGATAGTGTCAAGGATGTGTCAAGAATGAATCCGTGTTTTATTTTAAATATGTTTCCGTTGATGGGAAGAATGAATATTGTCTTTTATGTAACCACTTTGTTTAAATGTGAAATGTAATGCAAGTTTCATGATCTAATTATCTAAAACTCTAAACCTAAAAAGATCCTCAATGTGTAATCTTGTAATAACTCAAGATTAAGTAAGGTTTAAGGCTGGGGCCTTATAGTTATATTATTCCATTTGTAATATTTGTTATTGAATATTGTCTCTGCATATTTCTTGTTATTATGTGTGATTTGATTTTTTGTATAGACTCATGAAGTGATAATTATTTTGAACAAGAGAAGAGTGATATTTATATAGATAATATATTATTTTTATCAGTGATTAATACCATTATCCTACATTAAATAGTTATTATATTATTCTCCACTACTCTCCACTCTGATCATATGTCATACATTCCCAATAAACACTTGAACTTGAGGCCTTCTAGAAATTTTGGTTCAGTTATGTAAGTGTAAAACATGTCTATGGATTGAAAAAAATGTCTCAGTAAAGTATCTATTTCCAAATTCTTACAATTTTCAAATTATTAGACAGGGTATTAAGAAGTGTTTTAATTTTTTAAATGAGAATTTTCCAAGGATTTTCCCTCCCTTGTATAAAAAAAATCAATATTTTGTTATACAAGACATGTTATTCTGAATTTTATTTACAATTATAGTGATTTTAGAGATAGGTAAAGCCCAAATTTTATGAGGCATAATTTCCAGATTTCTCATTTACCATGGTCTTGGATAGGAATGTAATTACTATAAAAGAATAATAATAGGCACATAGTTATTATCATATCATTCATTATTCCATGACAAATAGGTGAATCTTGTTTCTTTCATTCTAATATTTTTGTGGTTAGGGTATTATCTTTTATTGTTTTATATAAATTGGAAAGTGATTTCATCCATGGTGATAAATAATTTTTTGTTTTAAGAGTTCACAATAGGCTAAATCATGTTTTCCATATATCCTAATTGTATAACTCCAACTAAACAATTATGACATCTAAGATTCATGGAACATAGTTCAAATGAGTTTAAATGATAGTGGATATAATTAAATGGATTCTAATTTACATTTATAAATATTATAGTCCACTATAAATAGAGAATGGTGATTCAAATAAATAATCTATTACAATGGATGGTTGTTGATACATAGAAGACCAAATTGAAACATATAAATCATCTGAATTTGAAATATGGGAATGATATGCACAACTAAATGAACAATGATAACCATTTCTATATATAAAAATGAAATCAATATACATAATTTTAAAATATTTAATGGATGAATTCATTAAATAAGGATTTATAGTAAAATTTAATGGGGTTTTACCTATCTAACATGCTGTTGAAAACCAATAAATCAGGTTCTTTATGAATTGGTAGGGGACATTCAACCTGAAATGACTATTGTAGTGTGTTGTGGGGAGTGTCTCTAATTAGATGAATGATCTTCTCGAATTACCTATACTATGAAAAAAATTCTTGTAGATGGGGTTGATGCCTACATTGGTGGTTGTTTTACATATCATATTTTATTTTTTATGATCTATATAGTAATCATATTTTTGTTAGATGTGTTTTGGAAATTATAGATAAATTACACCAGGATTCCCTCTAGTTGATCATGAGGAAGGAGACGATGACCATGATCTGATAGTGGTGGGACTTATGAAATAAGTATTACCTCTTATAGTTACACATGGGGATAAAATTAAAATACCCATATAATAAAATGATTCTTGGTTCATCGAGATTTTTAATGTTGTTTATGGAGTCCCTATAGGGATCTCCATGAACGGAATCTTCTAGGGTAGAATCCAAATAGAATATTCAGAAGCAACATCAACCTAAATTCACTATGTATTGTCTTACCTAGGATATTTAGTCATATTTGGATGCCATGTTATCCATATTTTCAAACTTATCATTTCCCATGTAGTGGTGTCTCATGTTCGCAACCTATATGATCTATTATTCCACCATTGTTGTTATATTGTAACTCTAGCTGGTATGCATCAACATATTGTATAAATAAACTTATAGATCTACTTAATTAATTAAAGTTCCCCTCATACATGGGTATTTTAGTGGACTAGTCAATTCATTCACATTCAGCAGGGTTAAATGTCCATGATGGTGTATTCTAATCTTTTCATAGACCTACATCATTTCAAACCTACAATTTATGATGATGATCTTATGAAAGTGGGATGGATCGAAGAAGGTATTACAAAAGCCCTTTGTTCTCTATTTAATATCACATATTTGACTACCATTTTATATATTGTCATCCAATATAGAACCACGAAGATGAAGTTGATGGAATCTAATGGTGTGGGTCAGCACAGTCTAGTGTTGAGACCGTGAAACTTCTCATCTAGAGACTAGAAGATGAACAATGGGTATGCTCATGGGGGTTCATTCAGTTAGATAGAATTAATTGATAGTTTTTTAAAATTCCACCAGTTTTGGATGGTTTTTCAAATGACTCACTTATGAAATAGATATCCATTTGAATGTTGATAATCACTAATAATGGGACTTCTACAAATGTTTATCACAACTGTTCCCCCACGTATATAGTGAAAATGGTTGTTCATAAACATATCACACGAAAATAAGACAAAAATTTTCATCTAATAATGGAATATGTTCGATTACTAACCGATTAGTCCATGAATGTTTATTTGGTTGTGCAATCTAAACATATGAGATGTAGTTCTTCATTATTAGGTGTTTTCAAGGTAGTTAGGATCTAGGGAAAGGATTTGAATAATGCCAGTTTCATGTAGTGCATCCTATACTAGAGGAGTATATAATCAAGTCTCTAAAACCAATTAGTAAAATTTTAGTTACCTCTATATTAGTTTCACACTTTTTGGATAATTCACATCACATTATTTTTATATCTAGGGATATTATGGAAGTATTGGGATTTCTATTTGATTATTTTTTTATTTGGAAGTTACACTATATTTTTCATTGGAAAACCTATAGAAAGTATATTCTGATTAAAGTAATATCCCCTTGACATTGGTGTAATGTTTTTGATATGGAATATGTTAACCCTTTAGATGACTTGTGTTGAGTTAATTTATTAAATGGACTTGTTAGACCATTATTGATCCCATATTTACTGTTCTAGATGGGGGGTAACTTTCTCATCACATAAGGGTTGTAACTATACACATAATGGAAAATGAGATGTTTATAAACATAAACATGATTGGGTAATTATGGGATAGGTGGAGTGATAGACTATATTTGTAGTCTCTACATTAGTAATAAGGGAGTACCACAAGTAGATTTGGGCAACTAGTTTATCATTTTAGGGATTTCCTCCCTGAAGAAGTTTATAGAAAACCTCATAAGAGAAGGGTAATGTCCATTTTAGGGTTATATATAGGATATCAACTACTATACATTCCATTTTATAGGATTCATCTTATAGTCAAGATAATGTTAGATAAATTGGAATCTAATTGTTCTATATGTCCTAGTACTTCTCCAGGGGGTTCAAAAATGTTATTCTACCCAATGGATGATAAGATCCTTCATATTTTTGGGGAATTGAAATAAATATAAATAGTCTTATTCCTCTGGACTAGTATCATCATACCGATATATATGATCTATTGGACTAGTAATGGCATGAGGGGACCTTCTTGATGATTAATACATGGTTGGGATATCACCAAGTATGAGACATATCTTTTGATTAACCACAAACAGAATCCATTGAATATATGGACTTTATGTGTATTTCAGGATGCATTTGGGTCACACAAAGGTAGGTGTAGATTATATAGACAGTATTAATTATGACTTCAACCGAAATATGGATTCATTTCTCGGGGTATATGCATGAATAATTGTTTTTTAATAGGAACTATGAGAATAAATTTGAATTTTTTCTATCAGATGCTTCTATGTTGTATGAATATAATTTTTTCCTACAATTTGATCTAAAAATAATTTTTTAGAACATTCTATTGGTAGGAGAATTATTTTTTTACCCAATTATAGGAGTTTGCTAAATTTCGGAGATGATTTAATTTTTTGCATAAAAATTATAAACTATTAATTAATAATAAATTATGTAAATATTAATTTATTCATGCAGGTTCACAGAACCATACATTTTTATTGAATAATCATATCAGTATTCTATCACCATTTTTGAGTCCCGATCATAGTGTTTTTCATAGGCGGGGAATAAACATGGGTTGGGTTCCTATCATAGGCTATGACCCCTTTATAATTTAATGTTCCTTTCTATTTTTTATTCCTTTTAGATTCTCATTTTAATCAACATGGTATCTCTATCATTATGTCCTACAAATAATTGAATAAGGGTAGATATAAATATATGCAGATGATGAATTTTAACATCATGGATGTCAGGATGATCTTGATCAACATTCAATGGTTGCAGAGTGTAAATGGGTGATGTTTCTGTGGGTTTTTACCAAAGGTAATACATTTTTATGTTTTCATATATATATATATATATCCCAATATATTTAACATTTTTATGTTTTAAACCTCAAATATTATTACCTAAGACTCATTTTATATCAATTTGTGGATATTTGAGGGAAATAGTGGTTTCGACCCATTGGGGTGTTTCGTTAATGGAAACCCACATATACTACTTTTTTTAATGAACACATGTCTTGTGATATTCTTTTTTGTGTACGAGTATTTTTTTTACAGCTCACAAAATTTATGGGGAATACATTTAACGTCCTATAACTCATCCATGTAGCTGAGTACCAAGCTAGTCTACCCGTGTCATGTTACACGACCATATAGAGGACATGAGCAAACCCATGTACATTTCACAGCTTGATAAGGTTCACTTCCAGGTGATGTACATTTTTGTTCTATGCGAGATACATTGGAATTCAACCAGGGAAAGGTATGCATTGTTTATTGGGAATAAAATTATAGTAAATGGGATATTACACACCATGTTCAACGGATGTACATGCCGAGGAGGGGTCGTGTGGTTACACACCTTGTTCTATGGTGACACATGGTATACTCTTTATTGTGTAATTTTTGTGAGTTTTCATCATTTTTGTATCCTGAAGCACATAAGTAGTAATAAGACTCATGAGTAGTCCATTCTGTGTATCATTCTATGTATATTTAAATGGTGAAACATTTGTGGTTATTTAGGGCTTCTTGATGGTGTTTTAGGTTTCCAAAAATAGAGAGGTTTTCCCATAGGGATCGAATTTAATTTTATATTGAGGTTGAGACATTTATAAGATTGGATCCATTATTAATCTCCCTTGAATGATGATTTTTTGAATCTTCCATTTAGGATGTATATCTTGTTATATATTCCCTTCTGGCCTAAGAGGATATGATATTTTTTGTTCCCAAGGATCACATGTCTACTATATTTACTAATGTTTTGATATATAAAATCATTTGTTTGAAAACTCAATATAATCATAGTTATTTTGGGTCCCTAGTATGATTACTTTTAAAATGTATAATGTGAGGATTCCTTGTATGATGCCTCTGGGTGCCTAACATTAGAGGATCCGATATAGTATTCCTCATATTTTCATATATACTATTTATTTGGATTATTATTAATCTATTTTTATTTTAGGGACCCTTAATGTGCCTATATTCTTAGCAAACCCTGATCTAGTATGTCATGTTAAGGAATTGACTGTAGAAGGTATCACCATAGAACCCATACCAAACCAACAAGTATGAGTTGAAATGGATGTAATGATGGTATATCCTTTTATACAGTCTCACTATTTTAAGAATTCATTCACTTTTTCTGATAACATACTGATTTCAGAAACTACACCTTCTTGATTTGTGGCTGATGAGCCTAATGTGATGAGAGAATTATATTTATGATTAATAGAGGTATTTCCTAGGATCCATATTCTAAGCCTCAAATATTTTTAAATCTATATGTGTCCCTTGGATATGGGTGTTGATCATTATTGATTTACATATATTTGGAATGCCTATACATGATTATGGGATATTTATTTGAGAATAATGTGTTATTGGATTCCTTGTACTTTTCATCTCATTTGATACTAATTCCATGGGATAACATGGACATGTCGACCTAATGGATCCTAATTCCATATTGGAATCCTTGGACTTCTCTTCTAGTTAGATACTAATTCCATGGGATTACATTGACATGACGAGTTAATGAATCCTAATTCCATGGCATTCCATGGAAATATATACTTCATATATCTATAATGATTATAGTATTGGTTGATTTGAAACTTTACACTCCTTGGGGTCATAATTTTGTTCGATAACATGGGTCCTACTACCCATGGATCCAATTTTACTGGAAATGCATCAGGAAGGCTCTATTGACATGCGCCTTGTACTCCTCAAAATTCTGTACTGATTTCCAAACTTGATTCTCATTGTAAATGAAATGGATTATGTGGTACTTTATACAATATTTGTGTGACACCCAAGGTAAATAAAGAATACGACATTTTCATATTTATCCATATTTTTTAATAAAATATTAATAATACTTTAAAGGGAATGCTATGATTGAGGGCGTACCCAATACGCAACAACGAGTTTCTTTGAAATATTACGTTGCGCTCTAATAATAAAATAATATTATTTTAAAAGGTAGTTAACGCCTAGCCGTTTTAATGGCGGAAATGAACGGAACTATCTAAAAAATGATTATATATGTTTGTCAAATATTTTTACTTTTATCCAACAAATGTTGGAGGCTTAAAATGAAAATGAATCCAATTTTAAGCATAAATCTTCTAATATTCATTAAAAGGTCGATTAACCGCCTTTTGATGGAGAAAACTTTTTAAATTTACTTTTGACAATTTTATATGTTTTATTTGACAAAATAAAATCCTTCTTCATAATCTAGACATCAAAATTTACTTTGTGTAAAATTTTGTTTTTTTTCCGATAAAGATAATTTTTATTGAAAATGTTGCATTTTAATTCAAAACCTCTTTTTAATCTGATTTATTTATATTGATAGATTATATTTTTAATTTAGATTAGAGTTTATTTAGATTATATTTTTACCATTTAATCTAATGGCGGTCATTGGAATTAATTTCACTTTAAAATTGGACTTAAACTAGTGCCAATCTTTTAATAGATATTGTTTCTCAAAAACACGCAATTTGTTTTGACAGTGGGAATTAATTATCAAATTAATTAATGCAACATATATGTTTTGAATTTTTTAAAATAGACATCATTTTTGAATTCAGAATATCAAATATAGATTAGGGTGAATTTTTGGTATTTTTCTGAAAAACATCAATTTTGATGAATAGTGAAACCACTAAGTGGTAGTTTAAAAACTGATTTTTCATTTAAATGAAACTTTACCACTTCTATAATTTGAATTTCAAAAATCTGACATACATGGTTTTAATTAGGTTGTAAAATGTGGTTCAATGGTATTAAAATAATTTTTTGGGGAATAGTAACTTTTATGTTTTTAATCACGATTAGAGGTAATTAGTGTAATTTAAGGTAAAAATAATGTTTTAATAATATGAAATGACCTAGAAACATGTCCCACAATCTTTGGATGTGTCATGGCCGGCCAATAAAATCCATGGGTCAACTTGGGGACCCCATGGAGCCACTTTGGTTGGAAAATGACATAAATAACTTTTTATTTTAAGTTAAAATAAAAATGTCACAAGCATGAGTTGTTTTACTAAAAGAATTTTTAAATGGGGTTATTCAAGTAATATTTTTGTCTATAAATATTCATTAGAAAGATAAAAATAGTTCCTATATAATTATATTTTTTTTATAATTTTTATAAATTATATAAATTAAATTATTTATGACATCATGATGATGCAGTGATTACCTCATTAATAAAGGATTTAAATAAAATGAAAAGATAATGTTAAAAATATAACATACACTTGTCAAAGACATATTGGATGAGTATATTTCGAACCCTTACCACATTATCCTCTAAATAAATCAATGTGTGAACTTTAAAATCGGAAATTCATTTGAAAAAAAGTAACATTTTGTAACTTTCCAAGAGTGGCCCTCCTCTCCTCTTATTAAAGGCCCCCACCTCTACCACCTTACACACACCTCTCAAGCCTTTGGCTCGGCCAAAACCTGCTCATTTTATCTCTACACATCCCTCTATTACTCCTAGAATCCACACTTTGTGCAGAAGTCTTTCCAAGGAAGCCTTTGAGCTCAAATCAAAGAGAGATACCCGATTTTAAGGTAATGTCTTCACTTGTGTTCTTTTGATTTATTTTTCTTCTCCAACCCCCTAAAATCTTTTTATTCATTTATTTTGTAACAACTCCAGTATCTTAAATATAATATTATATTTTTATAATAATTATTCGATCTACACATACACACACCTACATGTAATGTTTAATGAACATACTATTTCTGTGGATGGTGAATTTCTGCCTCACGAAATGATGATTGTTCAATATTCTTTTAACACCCTAAAAGGTGGCCATTAAGATGTCACTATATTTATATATGATATATAATATGTTTATGTTTTACTTAAGCTTCTTTATTTTTCATTTATGGAATAACATTATGGATTCCATTATGGTTAAACGTGATATCTTCATTTTAGGAAGTGCGGACTACCACCCCCTCAATGTGATTTGATTCGTTAATACCATATGTGGTACGTATAAAGGATAGATTTAATGATATTATATATGATACCATACTAAAATTATAATACTATTATGTATAATTATGTTTTAATTGCATTAAATTAGAAATAGAAATGGAAGTAGCATTCATGCGTACGTACGGCTTACCGTCTCCATGAACGGTGCATTTCATTTCTTACCTCTAAATGTTATGTAATATTATAAATGCATTTATATAATGGATAAATATGATATATATGATATCTACATAATTAATATAATTCTGGATATAATATATATTTTACCACATGAACAACTTGTAATTACAAAGAGTTTATTTTTGACTCAAGTAGCAATGATCTACAAAATGACCATTATTAACTTAAATAATTAAATAGTGTTCATAGCATGGTATTAATTGATATAAAAGGAATAATGAACATGAAAAAGGTTCTTAAGCAATTAGAAATTAACTAAAGTTTATTATTCAGGAGGTTAAAGAAAGATCGAGTCAAGTCGGACCTGAGGTAAGGGATCCTACCCCTCTCTTTCTTTTTAAGTAAAATCTATTATGTCATTCCTTTTAAGATCATCTTTCTTATGATTGGGATGTTATTTTATATTACTCCTACTGTAATTTGTTTGTTCATATGATGAGAGAACCTATATTCTCTCATAAATCCATTTTGGAAGTTTTAATTGGCACCGTTAGGCTGCCAAAATTTCATAAGGGACTTTTTATCTCACTTTGTGTTTTTGTGAGATTCATGCTACATTTTCCAATATTTACTTTTGAGTGGTGTATTTACTATCCATTATTCTAATCTTTGTATAACATAATTTCGTTTATGAGTATTTAAATCAATGTTGTATAGTACTTCTTTCATGGGGTGTACGTTTCGAAATATACCCAAATCGGCAAGGGAACCTTTCACCCTCCTCTTTGTAAAAGAATTATTTTGTTATGTCTTTTAATTTTCATCTTATTATGTGGGGATATGTTCTTATATATCCTTATTGATGTAAATTTTATGTCCAAGATATGAGATACCCTTTATCTCTCTCATCAACTCTTTTTCTAAAATTTGATGTGATGTCGTTAGGCTGTCAAGGGAACATCTTAATCAAATTTCGATTTCATTGGGTTCAACATGTAGTTATTGAATATGTCATCCGTTGAATATGTGTGAATGACCTTTGATTATTTTACACTTAATATCCACTTGTATTGGGTGTATTTATATTTTTCTCACATAATTATGAGATTGATTTATCCTTAATTTAAGGATACCATCTTTATAATGGATTTCATCTCAATTTACATTTCCATTGAGACTTCAATGTTGTTAGGAACCAATTAACTCTTATATGGTGCATATACTGTCCTTTGGAATATTATATCAAGAATCCCTTTATTCTCATGATATTATAAAGTTTTTATTAAATATTATTCCTCAATTATTGTATTCAAGTGTCTCTCATTTTGTTAAAACTCTTTAACTAAAATATCATTTTAAATGATTTAATGATTTAATCTTATAAATATTTCTCATTAATATCCATGTTTTCAAAATGGTTTTAAGGATTTATTTATATGGATATTGATGGTTTAAAAAGTTAAAAGATTTAATGTGGTATGGGACACTTTGATTTAAAAATCTCTTTATTGAATGTTTTAAATGGTTTTGAAAATGGTTTTTAGAATGGATTCATTATTTCAATATCTTAAAATGTTATTGCAATGTGGGAATGTTATCCTTACTTTATTCTTAAGTTATGTGCTGTGATTATGTTATGGTTCATGGGCATTGTTATGAAGACGGATGGTTCTGTGATAAACTAAGGGCGGGTGACGCCGATATAGCTCTCCAATGCATTGGGTAACGTGAAGGAGTTAAACGTTAAGGTTTCTCCAAAGAGATTTAGGGAATATATTATGATGGGTATTCCAAACGAAACCAAGAGGGTTAATCCCTACGTACGAATGTTATTAATGCCTCAATTTACATTTATGTCTTATTATTTCTATGATTTATTCATTATTTTATGTGGTTTGCTAAAGTGCTTATGTTTTATGGGTAAAGTATGATTTAATTCTTATGTATATATGTACTCATGTTTCCTTTCCATACTTTTTATAACCCTTACCGAGCTTTTTATGCTCATCCGATGTTTTTGAAATGTTTTTCACAGGTCAAGGGAATGGTACATGATATGATGTTAGTTTCAAGGAAGTGTCAAGAAAGAATCCATGTTTTATTTTAAATATGTTTCTGTTGATGGAAAAAAATGAATACTATCTTTTATGTAACCACTTTGTTTAAATGTGGAACGTAATGCAAGTTTTATGATCTAATTCTCTAAAACTCTAAACTTGAAAAGATCCTCTGTGTGTTATCTTGTAATAACTCAAGATTAAGTAAGGTTTAAGGCTGGGGACTTATAGTTGGTATGAGAGGTCGATTTAGATAATTTTAGAGGTTAGAGTGTTGTTTATGAAAAAGTGAAAAGTTGTGTATAACCACAATGGTTAGTATATTAGATGGATTCATCGTTTTTTTAATGTTAGAATTAGTTTGAGATAACATGTATAAGTATATCTTGGTGTTTATCTTCCTCATTTTTATTTGATGATTTTACTGATATACTCACACTGACCTTTTTGGTTTTAATAAGTGGCTGGATCTAGCAGGAACCAAAGTAACAGTGGATTTGAAGAAAACTATGACGGTTTTATGAAAGAACGAATGAATGATATGGGATCTGCAATGAGAACTCTTGTGGTTATCCTCAACCAACTATCTGGATTCATGATTTCCCACCTGAACCTTAGTGATTTTTATAAGGCATCGCATATGCGAGAAACAAATCCCTACTGAATATCAGGTAATAATCATAAAGGTAAGTATGTTCAAAAACCTATGTGTCAAATATGTGGAAAGAAACACATAGGAAAATGTTTCAAAGGGACAGAAAGATGCTATAGATGTGGAAATGAAGGTCGTAAAGCAAGAACCTTCCATGGAAAAAGGAAGCATCTAGTTGACTATAGGAAAGAGAAAGAAGTTCTTTATGAATGATCAATTGAATGTTTTAAATGTGGTGTGCATGGTCATTATGAAAACACATGTCCTACGAAGAAGTTTCGGGAATGGGGTCACCAATATTGTACAAATATTCATTTACCAATACCTAATGCCATTCCGATTGAGGATGAAGAAACTGACATTGAAGAATGAAAGGTATAGAATATTTCTTAACTTATGTTTTCCTATTATTGGAATCTTAGGATATGATTCATGATTTTGTTTGTAGGAAAGAATTATCTCATAATAAGTTGAAAAGTAATGGCTAATGGATCATGGAGAATGTTGAATGAGTAAGAAGTCATCATATAAGGGATTCAAGAGTTATGGTAGATTTTAGGATGGTGAAATTCTTAGATATATTAAGTCTCTTTTGATGATGGGGTTACATTAGAAGACTTTTTATAGTATCCCTGATATTTGATATATGAAAATTTTATTCAAGAATAATTGTCCTTACTTTTGTAGATATAGTTATAAAGTACCATTTGGGTTTTTATGATCCTTGAATTTGAGACAATTATTAGTTAATACATTTTGGGTTACAAAATGGAAGTTATCAGATAACCTTTGTGGTTAAAATATGTTGTGGTTATTTTTGATGAATTTATCTCTTTTTGAGGAATGTTATAAAATTATATAGTTTTTGAAAAGGGACAACATGAAGACCGTGTGACAACCCATCGCATCGGACAAAGCTGTGGGAATCGAACCCACAACCAAATTGCAACTGGTATTTATCACCTACCACTGGACTATGTGAAGTCCCTGGTTAGTTTGAATTATTGTTTTTAGTTAGATGATTTTATGAATTAAGAGTAAGTTGTTGTTTTGGTTATCAATGGAAATGATCAGCCTATCATGGAGGATATTTGATTAGGTTAATTACTTTTTAGTATGAGACTCTAAGAGTAACTGATGTTATTTTGGAGAAAATGTTAAAATTTATCTTAGGAGACTATGTGATTAAATCCTTCAGAGAATTGGGTTTCAATCTTAGTTTGGTTTAATTTGTAGAATTTTATCGATAGATGTTTATTGATTGGTCATTGTTGAACGTTGGGTTTCAGTTTTGGTTACGGTCTAAAGACATGGGAAGTATATAGTTCTCTTTTGTGGATTAGGTGATTCTATAGAAGTTGATTATAGCTCTCTTAATGTGAACAATTCATCCTAAATACTCATCTTTTGGAGGAAATATGAGTTCATGTAAGAAATATAGTAAAATTTGAAAGTCAACATGAGAATTAAGTATGATTCCATATGTTTTAGTTAAGCTCATAAATAAATTCCTCAATGAAAATTAAATTAAAACAAAAATGTTGTCTGTTAATTTTTCCTACTGGGGAATCAAATACCGTTTAACCCATCACAAGTTTGTGATTTTCATGTTGTTAACTTTCTCCTAGAAATGTTTAAAATCACTCTCCATCAGAATGTGAACCTTTGTTTTTTCCTCCATATCCATATTTTCATACTTGGAATCCTAGTATGGGTTAACTCGGGTGACATTTGTTCCTCTCTCCCATTCTTTTAAAGTGATAGTTTTACTGACTCTTGTTCCGATGTGGGATTTTCAACGAAGCTTCCAAGCCCAATTTTAAAATTGCGAGGAAGAAATTCCCAAAAGGGGGAAGGATGTAACACCCCAGGTAAATAAATAATATAACATTTTCATATTTATCCATATTTTTGAATAAAATCTTAATAATACTTTAAATGGAATGCTATGCTCGAGGGCGTACCCAATACACAAAAACGAGTTTCTTTGAAATCTTACGTTGCACTCTAATAATAAAATAATATTATTTTAAAAGGTAGTTAACGCCAAGCCATTTTAATGGAGGAAATGAATGGAACTAAATAAAAAACGATTATATATTTTTGTCAAATATTTTTACTTTTATCCAATAAATGTTGGAGGCTTAAAATGCAAATGAATGCAATTTTAAGCATAAATCTTCTAATATCCTTTAAAAGGTCGATTAAACTCCTTTTGATGGAGAAACATTTTTAAATACACTTTTGAAAATTTTATATGTTGTATTTGACAAAATAAAATCCTTCTTTAGATTCTAGACATCAAAATTTACTTTGTGTAAAATTTTGTTATTTTTCCAATAAAGATCATTTTTATTGAAAATGTCGCATTTTAATTCAAAACCTCATTGTAATCCGATTTATTTATATGGATAGATTATATTTTTAATTTATATTAGAGTTTATTTAGAATATATTTTTACCATTTAATCTAATTGCGGTCATTGGAATCAATTTCACTATGAAATTGGACTTAAACTAGTGTCAATCTTTTAATAGATATTGTTTCTTAAAAACACACTATTTGTTTTGACAGAGAGAATTAATTATTAAATTAATTAATGAAACATATATGTTTTGAATTTTTTAAAATATAAATCTTTTTTGAATTTAGAATATCAAATAAAGCTTTTGGTGAATTTTTGGTATTTATCTGAAAAACATCATTTTTTGATGAATAGTGAAACAACTAAGTGGTAGTTTAAAAACTGATTTTTTGTTTAAATGAAACTTTACCACATCTGTGATTTCAATTTCAAAAATCTGACATTTATGGTTGTCATTAGGATGTAAAATTTGGTTCAATGGGATTAAAATAATTTTTTGTTGAATAGTAACTTTTAAGTTTTTAATCGCGATTAGAGGTAATTAGTGTAATTAAAGGTAAAAATAATGTTTTAATAATATGAAATGACCTAGAAACATGTCCTACCCTCATTGGATGTGTCATGGAAGATCAAGACAATCCATAGGTCTACTTGGGGACCCCATGGAGCCACTTTGGTTGGCAAACTGACATAAATAACTGTTTATTTTAAGATAAAATAAAAAGTTCACAAGCATGAGTTATTTTACAAAAAACAATTTTTAAATGGGGTTATACAAGTCATATTTATGACTATAAATATTCATTAGAAAGGTAAAAAGATTTCCAACATCATGATAGTATTTTTATAATTTTTATAAATTATATAAATTAAATTATTTATGACATCAGGATGATGCAGCGATTACCTCATTAATAAAGGATTTAAATAAAATGAAATGTTAATGTTAAAACTATAAAATAAACTTGTAAAAGACCTATTGGATGAGTATATTGCGAACCCTTACCACTATATACTCGAAATAAATCAATGTGGGACCTTTAAAATCCGAAACTCATTTGAAAATAAAGTATCATTTTGTAACTTTCCAAGAGTGCCCCTCCTCTCCTCTTATAAAAGGCCCCCAAATCTACCACCTTACCCAAACCTCTCAAGAATTTGGCTCAGCCAAAACCTGCTAATTTTGTCTCTCCACATCCCTTTATTACTCCTAGAAGCCTCACATTGGGCAGAAGTCTTCCCAAGAAAGCCATTGAGCTCATATCAAAGAGAGATACCCGATTTTAAGGTAATGTCTTCACTTGTGTTCTTTTGTTTTAATTTTCTTCTCCAACCCCCAAAACTCTTTTTATTCATTTAATTTGTAACACCTACAGTATCTTCAATATACTAGGATTTTTTTATAAGACGTATTCGAGCTACACTTACACACATCTACATCTAATGTTTAATGAACATACTGTTTCTGTGGATGGTGAATTTCTGCCTCACGAAATGATGATTGTTCAATATTCTTTTAACACCATCAAAGGTGTCCATTAAGATGTTACTATATTTATATATGATATATAATATGTTTATGTTTTACTTAATCTTATGTATTTTTAATTTATGGTATACCTTTATGTTTTCCATTATGGTTAAACGCGATATCTTCATTTTAGGAAGTGCGGACTACCGCCCCCTCAAAGTGATTTGATTCGTTATTACCAAATGTGGTACGTATGAAGGATAGATTTAATGATATTATATATAATACCACACTTTAATTATAATACTATTATGTATAATTATGTTTTAATTCCATTAAATAAGAAATATAAATGGAAGTAGTGTTCATGCATACGTACGGCTTACCGTCTCCAGGAACGGTGCATTTCATTTCTTACCTCTAAATGTTATGTAATATTATAAATGCATGTATATAATGGATATATATGATATATATGATATCTAAATAATGAATATTACTCTGGATATAATATATATTTTACGACATGAACAACTTGTAATTATAAAGAGTTTATTTTTGACTCAAGTAGCAATAATCTTCAAAATGACCATTATTAACATAAAGAATTACATAGTGTTCACAGCATGGTAGTAATTGATATAAAAGGAATAATGAACTTGAAAAAGTTTCTTAAGAATGTATAAATTAACTAAATTTTATTATTCAGGAGGTTAAATAACGATCGAGTCAAGTCGGACCTGAGGTAAGGGATCCTACCCCTCTCTTTCTTTTTAAGTAAACTCTTTTATGTCATTCCTTTTAAGCTAATCCTTCTTATTATTGGGATGTTCTTTTATATTACTCATACAGTACTTTTTATTTTCATATGATGAGAGACCCTATGTTCTCTCTTCAATCCATTTTGGATGTTTTAATTGGCGCTGTTAGGCTGCCGAAATTTTGTAAGGGGCTTTTTATATCACTTTGTGTTTTCGGGAGATTCATGCTACATATGCCAATATTTCCTTTGAATTATGTATTTACTATACATTATTCTACTCTTTGTATAACATACGTTCGTTTATGATTATTTACATCAATTTTGTATAGTCCTTCTTTCATGGGATGTACGTTTCGAATGTTACCCAAATCGGTAAGTGAACCTTTCACCCTCCTATTTTTAAAAGACTTCTTTTGTTATGTCTTTTAATTTTCATCTTATTATGTGGGGATATGTTATTATATGTCCTTATTTCCGCAAATTTTATGTCCAAGAGATGAGATACCCTTTATATCTCTCATAAACTCTTTTTCTAATATTTGATGTGACGCTGTTAGGCTGTCAAGGGAACTTCTTAACCCAATTTTGATTTCTTTGGGTTCAACATGTAGTTATTGAATATGTCATCCTTTGAATATTTGTGAATGACCTTTGATTATTTTACACTTAATATCCACTTATATTGGGTGTATTTATATTTTTCTCACATAATTATGAGATTGATTTGTCCTTAATTTAAGGATACCATCTTTATAATGGATTTCATCTCAATTTACATTTCCATTGAGACTTCATTGTTGTTATGCACAAATTCACTCTTATATGGTGTATATACTGTCTTTTTGAATATTATATCATGAATCCCTTTATTCTCATGATATTATAAAGTTTTGATTAAATATTATTCCTCAATTAGTGTATTAAAGTGTCTGTCATTTTGTTAAAAACCCTTTAACTAAAATATCATTTTAAATGTTTTAATGATTTAATCATATAAATATTTCTCATTAATATACATGTTTTCAAAATGGTTTTAAGTATTTATTTATATGTATATTAATGGTTTAAAATTTTAAAATCTTCAATGTGGTATGGGACACTTTGATTTAAAAATCTCTTTATTAAATGTTTTAAATGGTTTTGAAAATGGTTTTTAGAATGGATTCATTATTTCAATATCTTAAAATGTTACTGCAATATGGGAATTTTATCTTTCCTTTATGCTTAAGTTATGTTCTATGATTATGTTATGGTTCTTGGGAATTTTTATGAAGACAGGTGGTTCCGTGATAAACTAAGGGAAAGTGAGCCCGATATAGATCTCTAATGCATTGGGTAACGTGAAGGAGTTAAACGTTAAGGATTCTCCAAAGAGATTTTGGGAATATACTGTGATGGGTATTCCAAACGTAACCAAGAGGGTCACTCCCTACGTAAGAATGTTATGAATGCCTCATGTTACCTTTATGTATTATGATTTTATGATTTATTCATCATTTTATGAGGTATGTTAAAGTGCTTATGTTTTATGGGTAAAGTATGATTTCATTCTTATGTAAATATGTACTCATGTTTCCTATCCATACTTTTTATAACCCTTACTGATCTTTTTATGCTCATCCCATGTTTTTGAAATGTTTTTCACTGGTCAAGGGAATGATACATGATATGATGATAGTTTCAAGGAAGTGTCAAGAAAGAATCCATGTTTTTTTTTAAATATGTTTTTGTTGATGGAAAAAAATGAATACTATCTTTTATGTAACCACTTTGTTTAAATGTGGAACGTAATTCAAGTTTTATGATCTAATTCTGTAAAACTATAAACCTAAAAAGATCCTCAATGTCTAATCTTGTGATAACTCAAGATTAAGTATGGTTTAAGGATGGGGACTTATAAGATGTATCCCTTTATTGTGTAAATATTGATTAAATTTCATAAGATGATGAGGATTCATTAGTCATCACACCATAGATCCATCCCTTGGGGTTTCATGCTAGATTTATCTTTATGGGTTTTAGTGGGTGAATCTTCTATGATTTATAATTTGTCTATAATTATTGATTCTAGTTTATTTTTTACCATTGTTGGTTTGATAGAATTATATTTATAGGAATATATATTGTTATATGCTATACTCAATTATAGTGATTATAGGTGAGTGTGGAAGAACCCATATTTGGGACATGTATTCCCATACGGGGAGATATCATTCTCAGAGTCTTGGCGTTGCTTAGGATTTTCATCCATGATTTTTTAAAAATGTATAATATCTCTTTTGTAAATAAATATATTTAATGGAATATATATATATATATATTCATTCATATATACAGTCATATAATATGGATTTTCTCTGGAGGATAGGGGTTTTGGACAGAAGAATCATTTTTGGACATTCCTCAGTTGTTTATTTCTGGTTTATATGTCATTCTAATCGGATCAGTTATGATGATCATAATATATTATAATTCACATATGTATTAATATTATAGGTTCATTAATGTGGTATCCTTATTTGATTATTTCACACCCCAATATGTTCAAATCATTCGGCATATACACCATAGGACTACATTTAATTTTTATAATTGATCAGATTGTGTCCTGGGATGAGGTCCATAGTTGCATTACTGATTAGGGATTCCCATTTCCCTTGAAAAAATTAGGTAGGCGCAGTTCAATAATTTCAATGAGACATTGTATGTGGTTTGAATTAATGATATTAGTAGACTAGTGTAGTTTTATTTTTGTTACAATTTTTTTTCATTTGTAGGTTTATGAAGCCTAGTGGGTAACCAGGGATTTTTGTATGACATTGTTCTTTTAGGTATTATATAATTTCCATAGTTATTGCATATTTTCTTTTTCATTTCATTTATTTATATAGAACTCTGTTTATTTACTTATTGTATGAAATCTGGTTGTTCATGATGTTGTAACAATTATAAGAAAGAAAATTCTCTCCAAAGACACAACATCGGCCCTCATTGCATGTCGGAAGCCGCTAGTAGGTGTAGATGAATGCTTCAGGCCTCATAATGAACCATCTTAGAGGAGTAGTTTTGTGGAATATAGGTATTGATATTACAATGTTGTATTAGATGAGTTCATTTTCATATTTTATTACTATTTGGGATATGGTATATATGAGTATTAGTAATTTTTTATAACTAGTGTTGGATGTCATGTTGGTGTGTCGAAAGCAGTTGTTTTGATAGGATGCCAGGGTTTCTACAGATATGGGTTCTGTTTTTCATAACTAATAATTAATACTTGTATATGATTATGGATTTTAGGGATGCACATGTCATGTAGATCTTATAAATTATTATGGAATATAAGATCATTCCTATTATAAAGTGTCAATTAATTGACTTTCACTCATTGATGGAAATGAAATTAAGAATCAAATAAATAATATTTAGCATACATTACTAAAAAATTATATTCCCTCCATTATGTAATTTTACATATGAAATAATTAATTTGATTAATGAGTCAAAAAATGAAATTATTTTACTCTAATATGTGGATTAAGTGGTAGTATACTGAATTGGGAAGACATAAATATAGATTTCATTCTAATGGAGGGTAATGTGGATCTAAAATTAAAAGTTTGATCATGATGATGATGACATAGTCCTCATGAAATTGATGTGGAGTGACCCTAATTGGATATTATGAATCCTAATTCTCATTCAAAATACCCTTGAGTGTTCTATATTTTCATTTATTGTTATCTTGGCATATCATTGAGTATGATTTCAATGGGAACTAACACATTTCTTATAAATGAGGCTGATAGGGTGTTTTATCATATATGAATACTCAGTTATTTTCATTGCAATTTAACTATAATATTTGTGTCATGACCTCTATAGAGTAGTTCCATTTGATTATTCTTGAAGATTGTTAGGGACCAAGATGGTTGATGTTTATAGTTTTGTCCCTCATTGGTCATTGTTATATTTTTCCTCTTATAGAGTGGATGTTTCATTGGATAATGTTGTGAAACCTTCAAAACTAGATGTGAGAAATAATCTATATTGATATGTGGGAGATCTAGTGTTAGTTAATTTTAATCCTTCACTTTAAGTTTGTAATTTTATTGTTTAGGGAAACAATCCTAATTGAGGTTGGATTAGGATTTTTGATGCATTTGAATGTAGTGATATTGGTTATATTCTCATTTTAGACATATGAATAATCAGTGTTTGGGTATACTGATTTAATAATGTTTAATACTATATCTTCTTTATGAAACCCCTTGGGTAATCTTGTATCACGTCAATATATGACAATTAGTAATTTTTAGGTGTCATCCATATTGAACAGTGATTTTGATGTTGTAAATGTATTTATTTCATGGCTATATTCTTTGGATTAGAATGACAATTAGTTACATGTAGTCATGGGAATAAATCATGACATAGGTGAGCACCTGATTTTGAAAAGTTTTGAGGTATAATCATATTAGTGTGGATGGAAAAACCATTTTTAATCGACATATTGGTTATATTAATCTGTGAACCATCATGTATATTAAAGTTGGGTGTGCTAGAATTTAAAATCATAAATCTGTGAGTGTCTGGGTTCTTGATGAGGACCTATGTTTTCATGAATTTCCTTGTTCACAGAATCTTATGAATTGTTGTTAGATAGAGAGTAAACATCTTTTTTAGAAGATTCATGAAACATAAATTGTGTACTATGAGATGGTGGAATTTTGGTTGTACCAGGACACAAATTGTCGAAAGGCGTGGTATTGGGTGTTGGTTAAATGAATGTGTATCGTATTGGATGTGATCATGGCCTGAAGATATTTATCTCCCATGATTTTTATAGATATCTTTACTACTCTTGTTTAAAGATGATCATTATCTATCATGATATCTTCTTGATTATTCTAAGAAAAAAAATCAGTTTTGTGATATGATTTATTTTATAAATGTCTCTAATGTATTGGTAAATGTCCCTATGGAGGCTGCTCCAACATAGTTGAATAAGATAATTCATATGGTGGGGAGTGAACATTTATTAATCGATGGTGGTGACCCCTGTATTCAATTGAATTCATCATTTTTTGTGACATGTTGAGTTCGGTGTTTTGCTTTGAAATATAGATAAGGGAATTCCATTGGTGGGGGGTGGGGTACATGATTGGTCACATTTTAGTGTATTTAATGTATGGGATTGTATTTTATGTCTTTATACTATTATTTGGATAACCATGATATATATTTTTTTAAAACTCTTCAGTTAATATCATGACTATATATTCCACCATCATAATAGAGGCATGAAAAGGATTATAATGGGGAATTTATGAAAACCATGATTTATAGGATGAGAATTGTGTGTAGAAATTTTATTTTTTTCAATCAAAAGATTATAAGGGATAAAATGGTTATTATTAAAATGTATATTATCTCTGATGATTTATATAGACATACCTTTCATCCCAAATTAGTGTTTTTATTCTATGGATATAGTTTTTTATATTTCCGTGCAGGTAATTTTTTAGACCATTAATAAATATTTAATATTATATTATTTAAAAATTATTCTATACAAACTAGTTCATTTGTCCATATCAAATGATTAGAGCATAAAAAATATATTTTACATCTATCATTGATTCTAAAATGGGGAGTTTTTTCTTTGTGGGGTATAAACTCGAGAAAGGCATTTCGACTAGGAAATACCCACTTACTCTTTTTTATTTGTTTTTTTATTTACATTAAATATTTTATTTTATTCCTCTTTATCTTCTTGTCAATAACCACGTGGTATCAAATTCTTTATGAACTATAGAGAATGGTTTAGGGAGATAGATAATATATGGTAGATTAAGATTGGCATTTAAATAAAGGTCGTGAGAAGCCAAATCAAAATAAGGTGGTCATAGAGTGTGGAAAGAGGTGAAGATTCCCCAGATTCAACCCAATGGTAGTCCATTATTAATTTTAACATATTCCCATGTAGATTTAAAATATTTTATTTTTAAACCCATCATGTACTTTTTTTATTCCTTTTTGGTTTGTTTGTTGATTTGGGGGTGTTTCCAGTGTTTGAGGGTTTTCTATACAAGGAATCCCATGCACATGGGTTGTGATTCAGAGAACCCACTCCATATGTTCATTCTACATAGGGAATAATTATTTTATTTATGTATATGAAAGGTAAGTGGTATAAAAATCATGTACATGTTCTCGATACTGCAGCTATGTACCGAACCAGATTTAAAATTTTGGGGAACATAGCTGTGTATAGTTCACAAGAAGACCAGGTGTGGGTTTCATGCTATGTGAAGGTCTTTTTCCATGGGGAATACATTGACAGACTAAATGATGTACATGGGAAGGTACCCCATTCTGGGTACATAATGTGTACTTGATGATCAAATATTTTATGTGGGCTTTGACATGCCATGTCCATAAGAAGTACACACACACGTAGGGCCCTGAGGGTATACATCATATTCTAGGGATGACATGTTGTATACTACTTCTCTACCAATTATTGGGACATCCACGTTTTTAATCTTGGAAACCATGAGTCTATATGTGACCCATGAGTTGTACATTATTAGTACCATTAAATTTAGATCATAGTGGTGAAACCTTTGGGGTTATTTTTGGACTCTTGGGAGACATTTAGAGTTTTGCTAAAATGGTGATGTTCTTAATCTAGAGGTTGATTTCCATTTTCTCATGAGCTACACACGTTGTCTTGAGATGATCCCAGATCTATCTCAGTTGACCAATGGTATCTTGGGTATTCCATTGAGTATGTATACCATGATATATGTTCACTTATGACCTGTGAGATAGTGAGATTTTTTGTACTCTAGGATCCCATATAAAATACCTCTCTTACATTTCAACCTTGATGATATCATCTAGGATGTATCTATCAAATCAAATTTACTTAGGGTCCCATTTAGGATCCCTTTTCCAATTTATAGTGTAATGATACCATATAGGACTTATTTGCATGTCTACCATTAGAAGATCCCATGTACAATTACGATTATTTTCTTCATTGTTGAGGATATGCCAAAGGATTCATTTATTTTTTTATGGTTTTAGGGACCTATATGGTTCACTAATCCATAACAAACACAGATCCAGTACGTTGGGTTTTGGTAGAATAGTTTCATGAGTCACCATAGAACACATTGTGACCATATATTCCAGTGTGGTTGTGGAAGTAGTGATGGATTGGGATTATAGCCACCTTTACTCTTGCCTATTCATTAACTTGTGTACTAGTAATATAGAGATGATATATCGAGGTTTTTCCTTCTTTTCTGATGATGAGAAGACATGATGTGAAATTTAAATTTCGGATGCCCATAATAATTTCATAGGATCCTGCATTAGAGACACATTGATTTGGGATTAAAATACATGTTTAATTGATATTGGGGTTGATCCAACATTGTTGAGTTTGTTGTGAGAACCATATGTGATTCTTGGATCCATATTTGATAATTTCATGGTAGTCAAATCCATGGTCTTTTCTAATCATCAGATGATGATTCCATGGCATGTCATGGAAATTTCAACTCTCTAGATCCGGAATTCATATGATTCTATTGAATGTTATACTACATGGAAACATATTGATTATACTTTGGTACCCCTTTTACACTTCAACTCCTTAAATTCTAATTCCATAGTATTCCAAGGAACCTGATAGAACTTTTATATGACTTTCTTGAACCCACATTGGACATGCTGTGTTGAAATACTCATTCTATTCCACCCATGTTTTTACTGAGATTCCATCATGATGATCTCAGTACTCGAGGATGATGGATTTTCCTTCAATACATTTTTTCTATCACTTAAAGGCCTAACACTTGATTATATGACATATGCCAATGAGAATGGATTCTAATTTATAACTTGGATCTAGATATTGGGTTCTCACACAAGATTGCATAGCATATTAATCATTGTATTATGAGTTTTAAACGTTATAGTTTTAACACGATTATAGTTTTTGGTGTATATTGAGCCTCGAAAGGTTTTACAACATCATATTTTCTGGAATATCCATTAGTATATAGTACCCAGGATTATGGAGATTATAGGAAAGTATGGGTGAACCCTGTCCCTGGACATGTACCCCCTTTGTTCATGTATATTTTTCATATACATTGAGTTACTTAGTATTTTTTTCCATGAATGAATGAGTATTTATATTAGAACATTTCTATATATATATATATATTTATTTATCTGTGCCAATGTATATTTATCAATGAGTAAATTTATTCATATTATAATGTGTGGTTTCTAGATGATTAGGGTGATAGAACCAAGAAATGATTGGGGAACTTCTTCTATTGATTTTATATGGATTATTTGTCAATGTAGTTTTCATATCTAAGCTGATAATTATGTCAGGATAATTCATTTATGGAAGAATATTATAGGTTCATTTTGGGGTGTCCAACTGAGATTATTTGACACACATGTGTGGGAACCTAAGTTTGTGTGAAATCCTTATGTCTAATTTTTAGGATGAGAAAGGTTCACATGGTGGTTAGTGTTGACCCCCAAGTTTCATGATAAGGAATGAATTATCATTGGGATTCACTTGATTGGGATGTTCAAGTTTGATTGTTACTTATAAACCTAGTATGTGGACTGTACCATAGTACATTGTAGAACCTTGTACTTGTATTATAGTTTTTTGTACATATATATATATATATATATATATTTGGCCCAATCATTGTTTAGTGTGTTATGTATGACATAGTTATATGGAAAAATAAGTAACATCATTTATTTTTAAATCTTTATCTAATTTATTTTATTTATTTATTCCTCACATATTTTATTTTCTTCTTGGATGATATCTAGTTATATCTATTTTTCAACATTGATATGACTAAATAGTCTCTCCACAAACACACCATTGTCCCCTAATTCTACTTATAAGTGTCTGGAAAATATTATTTTTTAAGTTATTTGAATGAAAAATACTTGGGAAATGGTTTAGTTTTATCCAAGTTGCAGAATTATAGTATCTGTGGATGACATATTTGTTTATTCTCACTATTGATGTAGATAATCCTGAAATAATGAAATCAGATAGAAATACATTGCGAGAGAATCATTTGTATACTAAGAAAAAAATGTTCCACATTTTGAAAATTAATGATCACTTCATGGATCCCATTATCATATATGTGGGAGTATATATTAATAGGGAGATGTTTAGAATAATGATATAATTTTACTATCCCAATAAAAAATTTATCATAATGGGATTAATAATGAGGGATAAATTTTAAATCTTATTTATTGAATACTTATAATAATTATAAGTTGTTTTTTGGTGACTGAATAAAATGGTGTTATATTAATATATTCTGAATCATCCATTGTAAACTTTTTGAGTTAAAGGGATGATCAATTTCAATTCTGATTCTGATTATGTATGACCATTGTAGTTGTTATATAGTTTATTGTTATGTATCATTCTTTTCCATTGAATACATTCTATTATAAGGATTGAAATTCATGCCACACGTTTCATGTTAATTGATCCCTCATGAGCATAACTACACATTTCACGACCTTGAAATAGAAACTGTGTTTCAGGATTTATACTATTTGAGTCGTTATATTTTGGGGAATAGTTAATTTTTTAAAAGAATCATCAATGTCTCAATTACATTTAAAATTATTTTGAAAACAATATTAGTAATGGAGATCAATAAAATATAGACCATCATTTGATTTTGATCTCCCATATATTTTTGATGTGGTTAATATAGTGGATAATTAAATAATTAAAATGATTATTACACATGAAATTAATGATTTATTTATTAAGTGGTAGTTAATGGATTTATAGTC
Source organism: Viscum album (assembly GCA_963277665.1). Classification (NCBI taxonomy): domain Eukaryota; kingdom Viridiplantae; phylum Streptophyta; class Magnoliopsida; order Santalales; family Viscaceae; genus Viscum; species Viscum album. The sequence continues at coordinate 1,507,473,726 of OY728127.1, read as the reverse complement.
ATATTTTCATATAGTGGTTCATGATTATCTTGGTAACACACTAGATCTAGACGCAACTCAACCGGGGTCCCGTACTCGGTAGGCCACATGTCCTCAAGCGCATTTCCCAAAATACCAGAGGGTTATGACTAGATGTAAGTGACTAAGGTGTGATAGTAGTGAAATTATACCCTTCTTGGAAGATATTAACACATCCGAATTAATAATTATACAATATACGAAGCAAAAAATAGTATACAACTGAAATAAATAGTGGAAGACTAATAAGGTAAGAAAACAAACATTGTTCCATTCAATATATATTGTAAAATGTTCTATGTAGTAATAAAGAATCCAAATCAATTACAATGAAGTAATACTCAATATATGCCTCCAAAACCAAAAATAATAAAAAAGCTACTAGGAAGAACCACAAGCTGCGGCTCAATTCCATGATCTCTTGCTCATAAGTTTCTAAAAAAGGACCTATAGAAGGGCGCTTTTCCTAACAACAACTAGTTATAATATAATCTATTTAGGCCCAAAATCATGACCCAAATTATGTTTGATACTAAATCCCAGTTGAAAACTACCCACGGTGTGACGAATTGGATTCGGACGCCACATAACGGGTGCCCTGACCCCGGTGGGCCACATGGCCTCAAGTGCATCATCCCAAACGCAAGAGGATGCCGACTAGCAGCAAGGGCCTAGGGTGTGTCCATGGGAAGACTATGTCCTCATTATTATAGTGTAGCACAATAGAAGGGATATAAATGAATAGTAAACAATAGAAGGAATAAAAAAAGTGGAATAAAGTTAATTAAAAAGGTAAAAAATAATAATCGTAACCGCATCAGCTAGAACAGTAATGATGTCATGTCATTTCACTAGAAAATTTAAAAGTATTGATACATGAAAATATGTGTAACATGGTCCACAGGTCAATAGAAAACATTGTATACTCCAAGAATCATGAGATCCTAATCAGTCATCTACAATCATTCTCCATCCTATCAGCACACAATCATGTTTTGGAAGCTTCATGCTTCCATTTTTCAATACCATGAGCCATGTAATCTACTCGAGTTACCAAAAGTCACTCAGGGAGGGTGTGAGATAATTCTTAGTGGGACACCAACAATGGTGTCTATAATATATGGACCATGTAATGGAATATAACAGTGTGCATGAATGAATATATAAAGTAAAAAATGAAGTTCAATATAACTTAATATCCAAGTACCTTCTTCAGCCCTCAGTTGGTGCCTGAACATGTAACTGGTTTGTTAATTAATCAATCACCATTAATTGATCATAAGTCACGTGAGGCTCTTCCAACACTGACATCATCTCGTGATAGTATAAGTAGTGATGGTCCCAAGATGTAACAAGGAATCAAAACAATGATATCAAGTGTGTTAGTTCTATGGTAAAAACAATGGTAACATAGACTCACAAAAAGCTAACTGAGTTGTATCTGTGTCCAGCTATGGAGGAAGAGTTTAATCCAAGGAATTTAATCGAAGGAATTTCCACAATAAGGTTCCCACTGAGTCCAATGTCATCGACCAAGGAAAAATGGGGCTAAGCACAGACTTGGCCATATGGGCTTTAACCATGGAACATACTAGTCAGTGCTGGAACCAAGGAGTGTATCTGACGTATCGTATAAGAAGAAGGGACCAAATAGTAGTATACTTGGGATCTAAGGAATAAACATGAATCAGAATCTAGATGGTCATCAACTTAAACAAACTATTGAATTGAATCATAATTGGGTTCCTGAGACCCAAGGTATTACCCTCTCATAATCCTAGGTGAGCACGAGTTAGTCCATTCCTATTTGATATTTTAAACACGTAATAATTCATTTTTTTCAATTATTTCCTTCCATTATTGTGTATAGGTCATGTAGTGTTGAAACAATTGGTCCAAGACCTATCTTGTTTAGTGTGGATAGGCCAAGACGTGTTGCAATAATATAATCAAGTATTAGTTAGCAATTAAGGCACTATAAATCATTGATGTTCTGTCACGACCCGTCCTCGGGGCCCGTTCCGCGACTACCCCAAGCCCGCCTTCCATAGGCCAGGGGCTGGCGACTTGCAAAAAAAGCATAAATCCCGATAAAAAGGGAAGGCATTGCCTTTATAACTAAACAACACCACAGAGTAAGCAAGCTGAAGTAAACACTAAGAAAACTGGGTACAACTATAAGTGATGGAAAGTAAATGGGCCAGAATATAAACCCAACGGAAGTAAAGTACAACTGAAATGAAAGTACAGCAACTGGAAAGTTAAAGCAACAAAGTCAAGCCGTCCACTAGAAATCCCACCTGAACAGTGGGTACAAATAGCCTCCTCAGCTCCTCGGGTCTAGCCGTCCGCTCTCTGTACGTCCCGCCCAGTGGTCCACCTCTAGGTACTGACTTGCACCACAAGCTTAAACCACAATCAGCACTGTCCGTTTTCTGTATCATACACAACATATTGTGGGCATAGCCCATCCAGGGGTGAGTATACACTACTCAGTAAGGACCCCGAGACCCCCGAAGGTCTCCCAGAATCCATGAAGGATAAACCACAAAGGAAAGGTACAATCTCGATTTAACAACCAACTCTACTTAGGTATATGCCCATACATACACCTAATTCATCAATTCCAGTTTGGTTCCATCATCCGAGCCCAAGTTCATTCTAGTCCACATAGGATAGCACAATCCAATCCACACAGGATAACACAACCCAATCCACATAGGAAAGCAAGTCAATCATATCGAAGACAATGATTGAAAGTCAAGACTCATCTCACACAGGTATACTTCTTTGTAAGATGATAGAGATGATCATATGTATCCACTGATTCATCTAAGCTATTGGACCCACGTAGGATACAAGACCAGTTAAGCTGTCGGACCCACAAAGGATACAAGACCAGGTACTCTGCCAGACCCACGTAGGATACAAGTACATAGTCAAATACTACCGGACCCATGTAGGATACAAGAACACTAGTCACGTACTGTCGGACCCACAAAGGATACAAGAATAGTCGTCATCACCATCGAACCCACGGAGGATTCCATTACGGTCGTCGTCGCTGCTGAACCCATTGAGGATTTCAGTACAGTCGTCATCGTCGTCGCAGTCGGAGCCAGTTCTAGGGTTCCCGCACACAACATGCTTGATTCCGGGAGGGTCCGCTCCACAAGCCAATGTGGTCGATACATCAACTGACACATATTCCAGAGTTTATTTACCCCCAAATTTCAGTCTCAACAAATGAAACTCAACGTGATAGACGGCGCGTCAATCAGACGCCCGGTCTGAGAGTTATTGGCTTTTTCGTTCAAGGGGCACTGTTGGTTTTTAAGTGAAAACCAACCCAAAAAAACACCAACTCCATCCAAAACTCGAGAGGAGTAATCTAAAAGGTCTGTCTCACTAAGAGGAAACCAAAAAAGTCGACAGCACATCAATAGGACATCCGGAGCTCAAGTTATAAGCGTTTCCGCTCTGACGGCCCGGTTGGTTTCGTGTTCGAACCAACCCGTCCGTACCCAATGTTCTCCGAAACCTAGAGTGTAGTATACCGAAACGACCGTCTCGATCCAAGGATCATATCTCAAATGAAAGTGCATACATTGGAGATTTTTAGCCCATGTTATAGTCCTTTGAATGAGGCTGTCCAATTTTAGGGGGTTTTGGGCCTGGACCGACCCGGCTCGAGACCCCATGGGTCGGCCCGAACCGGGTCCAGGTCCGGCCCACTAGGGCGTGGACCGGCTAGGCACGGGGACCCGGCCCCATGTGGGTGGCTTGGACCAACACGGCCGGTCCGGCCCGGCATGGGCGCCGTGCGCCGCGCTAACACGGAAGGGGGGGGAGCCGCTACCCCCTTTGAACTGAATGGCAGACCCCATGGGGTCCGCCTTGCTGCACTGACTGGGGGTTCAAACCCCCGGTTTTTCTGGATCTGGCCAGCCATAACCGCCTTTCAGTTTTTCCACCTGGGACCCCATGGTCCCACCCTCCATGCGCCGGCAACCGGCGGTTTCGGCCGCCCTTCCCTGCTCCGCCGTGGCCCAAGGTCACGACCTTGTTTCGATCGGCACTGCGCGACGGCGCCGCGCCACATTTCTACGGTCCCGTTATGGCAGCGGCCTCTTTCGCCCTCAAAGGCGCGGTGCGATGGTGCCACGCTCCTTTTCCGTGGTGGTATTCCTCGTTCCCGCGCAGTGCCGTTGCACCGCGCCGCCTTCGTCCCAAACCACAACGGTGAACACCAACAAAGGGGGAGGAGGATCAGCCATGTTCGTGTGGTCCGACCTCCTCCCATTAAATTTATAACAGGAGGACAATAAAATATAAAACAACTACGACAAATCAAAGCACAAATTTAATCCATTAAATTTTAACTTAAAACCCCTACCCTGAAGTAGTTTCTGAAAGAAGATTGTAGCAGAAAACGGTGTCACGAGGGAAAGATCCATCTGTGCTTAACGGAGAACGTCTGAGGAGGAGCGGCGTCTCACACCAGCTGCGGAGAGGAGAAGAAGGGCACGATGATCAATCCTTGCGGTGACGGCGTTCTTCGTCGAGGTCTTGACATTCTTCGCGTTCTTCAATGTGGAAGATGAAGATCCCCTAGGCTCGTGTATTTTCTCCCCAATACTTCTCACACAATAATCCCCCAAATAAAATAAGGTTCTCCCTTATTTTATTAATCCCAAGCCATGAATTCAAATTCAACTTTTAATTAAATACCTTGAATTACTTAATAAAATAAGTTAATAAGAGAGTTGACTTGTAATTCAAAGGGGGAGAGGATCAGTTACACATTTAAGCTAGAGGGGGATGTTTAATGGGATGTTAGGAATTTTAAAAAGGTGGGGGATCATGTGGGACCCACCCCAACTTCCTCACATCTTCCTTTCCCATAACACATAATCCATCTGTAGTGTAATAAAAATATAATTTTATAACAACTATATTTTTATTCTTCACATTTTTAACAAATCCTCCCTAGAAAACGCACCAACGGAAAAGGTGTTTCTAAGAAATTACCGGTGTTGCGGTCCCATCGGTGCCCTTGGATTTCGATTCCGAGAACCAGTTCAAAAGTTAGGAAAACCCGCTCGTTCTTTCATTGAACGTACCCGAGCTATACTTTGGAAAATGATTCCGGGAACATCGGGCCTCAGAATTAGGTGCCGTCAGAAACTGTGCACTCGTAAAATCCCAAGAAATATACAAAAAAAATTCAATGAAATTTATGGGTCATTACATTACTCCCACCTCAGGGATTTACGTCCCCGTAAAGACACATCACAAACTAGGGGAAAAAATGAGGGTACTGTGCACGCATCTGAGCCTCCCGCTCCCAAGTGATCTCATGGAGGTTACCGTGCGACCACCTGATGCACACTAGAGGAATCAACCGCCCATGTAGGACCCACTCCTGTCGATCCTCGATCTCCACCGGGACCTCAGCAAAAGTTTCCCTTCATCAATGTCCATATCCCCATGGTCAATGATATGTGTTGGGTCGTGCACATATCTCTTCATCTCAGATATGTGGTAGACGTCATGCACCCGGTGCAACTGAGGTGTTAGAGAAAGGAGATAGGCCACCATGCCTATCCTGCTGAGAACCTCGAATGATCCGATGAAGAGCGGATATAACTTGTCGCCCCATCCAAATATTAGTAATCCAAGTCTAGGTGAGACCCGCAAGAAGACATGGTCGCCATCCTCGAACCCTAGTGGTCTTCGCCTCCTATCAGCATAAGACTTCTGTTGGCTCTAAGTTGTCCTCATCCACTCTTGGATGACCTGGACCTTCTCTATCGTCTCCTGGACCATCACCAGTCCCACAAGTGCTAACTCCCCAGGGTCTGTCCAGCACAACAGTGATATGAAAAGTCGGCCAAACAATGCCTCGTATGGTGCCATCCTGATGCTGGAGTGGTAGCTGTTGTTGTACGCAAACTCCACCAAGGGTGGGTGATCCTCCTAGCTACGACCAAAGTCGAGGACACACACACGGAGCAAGTCCTTTAGAGTCTGAATGGTCCTCTCCATTTGACCATCCATCTGAGGGTGAAAGGCGGTGTACAGACGTAGCTGCGTCCCGAATGCCTCCTGCAACCCCTTCCAATGCCGGGAAGTAAAGCGAGCATCTCGATCGGAGATGATAGATAATGGAACAACATGAATCCGTACGATCTCCTGAACGTAGGGGCATCCCATGATCTCAACTGGGCCCTTCTCTATAATGGGTAAGAAGTGGGCCGACGTGGTGAGTTAGTCGACAATCACCCAAATGGAGTCGTGACCTCTAGGAGTACGTGGAATTTCAGTCATGAAATCCATAGATATCCCATCCCACTTCTACTCTGGGACCTCCAAGGTCTGTACCAAGCTTGCTAGTACCTGGTGCTCCGCCTTCACCTTCTAGCAGGTGAGACATCGAGAAAAGAACTTTGCCACAACCTTCTTCTTACCCGGCCACCAGTGATGTCGTCTGAGATCCTGGTACATCTTCGCCACTCCTTAATGTATCGCTAAAGGGGAAGTGTGAAACTCTCTCATCACCTCCTCCTATAAAGTAGTTGGTACCATGGTATGTCCTCTGACAAAAGACAACATGATATCCTCCCACAGAGAATTCATCAGGTTCCTGTCATGATGATACATGTGCACGCCACAACTCACAGTAAACGTCCCCACGATGTGACTCTCTGACCCGCTGATGAAGTGGAGGAGTGACTATGAGTGAATATAGAAAGGATGCTCCTTCTCTATCCATGAAGGATATCTGCAAAGCAGCCAGCTGCTCTCTCGCCTCCCCAAGTAGCTGAATGCCCGTCCTCTTACTAAGAGCATCAGCTACTACGTTCCCCTTTCCAGTAGTATAGACTATCTCAAATCCATAGTTCTGGAAGAACTCGAGCCATCGTTGATGTCTCAGGTTCATGACATTCTGAGAAAAGATTTACCTAAGACTCTGGTGGTCAAAATAAACTGTAAAGCGCTCGCCCATCAGATAGTGCCGCCACATCATCATAGAGAAGACCACTACTGCTAACTCTAGGTCATGGGTAGCAGAGTTCTGCTCGTGTTGCCTCAACTATTGTGATCCATAGGCGATCACTGCCCACTCCTACATCAGTACACACCTATGTCTAGTCCCTAATGCATCGCAGTTGACTACGTACCCTACTCCGTCCTCCGGTAGCCTCAAGATAGGTGAACTGGTCAATATATGCCTCAGCTCCTAGAAGCTCTACTGACATCAATCTAACCACAATAAGGGTTTCCCCTTCTTCGTCAAAGCTGGAAGTGGTGCCACAACTCTGGATAAGTCTGGCACAAACCTCCGGTAGTATCCATCCAGTCCTAGGAAACTTCGCACCTCTGTCACACACCTGGGTGGCTCCCAAGAAAGCACTGCCTCGATCATCACAGGATCCACTACAACTCCCGCCTCATAGATGATGTGTCCAAAGAAGTGGACCACACATATCCAAAACTGACACTTTGAGAGCTTACCAAAATGTGGTTCTCTCGGAGTGTGTCCATTACAACCCGCAAGTGGTAGGCGTGATCCTCCTCAGAAGTCAAGTATATCAATATTTCGTCGATGAAGACCACGACAAATCGATTGAGGTATGGCTGGAAGATCATGTTCATGAGACTCATGAACAATGCTAGAGCATTGGATATGTCGAAAGACCTAACCAAGAACACATAGTGGCCATACCGACATCTCGAGGCCGTCTTCCTCACATCCTCATCCTGAACTCTGAGCTGATGATAGTCTCACCTGAGGTCTATCTTCGGGAACCACCGTTACCCCTTGAGCTGATCGAAGAGGTCATCAAATATCGGTAGCGGATACTTGTTCCTCACGGTCACCTGGTTCAGGCGATGATAATAGACACACATTCGCAAGCTCCCATCCACCTTCTTGGCGAAAAAAATCGGGGAATCCCAGGATAAAACACTTGGTTGGATGAATCCCTTCCTCTACAATCCCTCCAGCTATACTCGTAGCTCTCGAAGCTCGGCGGGATCCATCTAATATGCTGGAGTGGATATCAGGGCTGTCCCGGGGTACATGTCAATATAAAATTCTACCTCTATGCGAGGAGGTAGTTCTGGAACATTGTCAGGAAAGACGTCTGCATACTGATCCACCACTACAGGAAAACTCAGACTCCACACGTCAACTACTCCTAGGATGAGGCTAGCCAACTCATGAGTGATCGACTGTCCTCTCCTCTGCGTGGGTCCATCCTACACTGCAAAGGCTCCCTTCTCGCCAGTGAAGTTGAAACTGCTCCAATCGGTGTGAAAACACCGCACGTTGTGCCTAATATAGTCGATCTGATAATGGACTGTAGATAAGCAATCCATGCCCAAGATAAAGTCGTAAGGCCTCGACGCTGCTACAAGAAGATCCCAGCCAAAGCTCTCACCTCCTAGAGTAAGCTCACACTGCCGACACCAGTGCGTAATCGTCGAGTATGCTCCCGTAGGAGTCTCTATCCGTAAGGATCAAGCCAACAGTTCCGTTGGAATCTCCGAGCTCCGAACAAGGGCAACGAAAATGAAATAATGACTTGCTCTTGTGTTTATAAGAACTTAATCAAGGGTTTAGTAGACACATATAGTACCTTGAATCATCTCTAGTGCACCGTGGTCGTAGGCCTCCGCTGCCTGAAGCTGAGCCTGCCTCTGCCTGCCAGCTCCCTGTGGTTGGGGTGGACCTCGTGGTGGTGGTGGTGGTAAATAATCAAAGCGTCTCCCACAACCTGCTGCTCGGACAACTCCTCGGCCTCGTCCCCCTACTCCCTGTGGACTTCCACGGTCAACCCTCTGTCTCTGCAAGGGTGGTCCTTCAACCATCTGATGCTCCTCTGCACGGCAGGTCGGGCAGTCCCGAGCCATGTGGCCCTACCTGCCGCATTCGTAGCACTGTCTGCTCCTCATAAGAATGGATATGATCCATGTGCCCCGCACCTCTAAGACAATGTCCTGAGGTCATCTGCCTAATAGTCTAGTCCACCTCTCCCCCTATGACTTCTGTAGACTGCCAGTTGCGGAAGAATCTGCTACGTTCCGCCCTGTGGTAGTTCTCGCTGCTAGTGTAGGCTCAGCAAGAAAGCTCTCTATAAGAGGGGCTCGCTCTAGTACTCCTTCCTACGTCAAAATTCTGAGGGAGATCATCGATGCCCTGATCTCATGCCTCAGTCCCTGCTCAAAGGTCCGGGCCCAGAAAAATGGGTCACGTACCATGTCCATCGAATAACATGAGAGATCGGTAAATCTCGCTGAGTACTAGGCTACCGTCATGCTGCCCTGTCGTAGCTATAGTTTCTCTAGAATGTACACCGCATGGAGGGTGGCTAGGACGAACTCTGAATGGAAGAGGCTCTCAAAGTACATCCAAAGGAGAGATGCCTCGTCGTGTACCTGGAGCATCAGGCTCCACCATCTGCCTACTGCCGCGTGTAGGAGGCTCGCTACCAAGATTACAATGAGGTCATCTGGTGTCCCCACTAACCCGAAAACTCAATCTACAGCCTCCAGCCAATCCTCAGCTTCATGATGGTCTATCTCCCCACGGAACCTGGGCGGTCTCTGACACTGAAACTCATGCAGTGCACTAAGGTGACGTGCACTATCAGCAGCTGGGGATGGTGGCATCGGTGGCTCAATGGGTAGAGGTACCACCGGTGCCTCCACTATAAGAGGGACCTGCACTGAGGCCTCGTTGCTCAGTGGGTTGTTGTCTTGTACAATGCTCTGAACCCTAGTTGGCTGTCATCATGGGGCCAGCCGAAAAAATTAGGTGCACCACGGTCAATACAGTATACTTGGTGAGCTGACACAAAGTAATCACAATGAAAACTTTCAAACACACATGCAATCAGTGTTTTCGTGTACTGAGATGGAAATCAGAATTCAGGATCCAGTTGTATGGATACGTCCATCGCCGCCCTGACACTGGACTCCCTGGACTAATAACCACACTTAATACCCTTAACACTATTGCTTCACAAAGGTGAAAGATCAGAGTCCTGAGTTCTGCAGTAGAACTGAACTCCTCTGTTACCAATTTGTCATGAACCATCCTTGGGGACCATGCCATGACTACCCCAAGCCCGCCTTCCATAGGCCAGGGGCTAACAACTAGCATCAAAGTTGTAAATCCTGATAAAAAGGGAAGGCATTGCCTTTATAAGTAAACAACACCAAAGAGTAAGCAAGATGAAGTAAACACTAAGTAAACTGGGTACAATAGTAAGTGCTAGAAAGTAAATGGGCCAGAATACAAACCCAACTGATGTATGGTACAACTGAAATGAATGTACAACAACTGGAATGTTAAAGCAGCAATGCCGAGCTGTCCACCGGAAATCCCACCTGAAGGGTGGGTACAGATTGCCTCCTCAACTCCTCGAGTCCAGCCGTCCACTCCGTGTACATCCCACCTATTGGTCCACCTCCATGTACAGACGTGCTCCACAAGCCTCAACCACGATCACCACTATCTGTCATCTACATCCAACACAATGTAGTGCAGGTATATCCCGTGAAGGGGTGAGTATATGCTACTCAGTAGGGACTCCGAGACCCCTGAATGTCTCCCAGAATCCATGAAGGATAAACCAAAAAGGAAAGGTACAATCAGTATGTAACAACCAACTCTACTTAGGTATATGTCCATACATATTCCCAAGTCATCAATTCCAGTTTGGCTCCATCATTCGAGCCCATGTTCATTCTAGTGCACACAGGATCACACAATCCCATCCACACAGAATAACACAACCCAATCCACATAGGAAAACAAGTAAATCATATCGAAGATAATGATTGAAAGTAAAGACTCATATCACACATGAATACTTATTTGTAAGATGATAGAGATGATCAGATGTACCCACTGATTCATATAAGCTGTCAGACCCACATAGGATACAAGACTAGCTAAGCTGTCGGACCCACAAAGGATACAAGAGCAGCTAATTTACCGGATCCACGTAGGATACAAGTACAGAGTCAAATACTACCAGACCCACATAGGATACAAGAAAAGTAGTCACGTACTTCCAGACCCACAAAGTATACAAGAACAGTCGTCATCGCCATTGAACCCATGGAGGATTCCAGTACGGTCGTCGTCGTTGTCGAACCCACGGAGGATTTCAGTACAGTCGTCATCGTCGTCGCAGTCGCAGCCAGCTCTAGAGTTCCCGCACATAGAATGCTCGATTCAGGGTGGGTCCGCTCCACGAGCCAAGTGGTTAGTTACATCAAATGACACATATTCAAGAGTTGATATACCCCAATTTTCTGTCTCGACAAAAGGAACTCGATGTGACAGAAAACACGTCAATCAGACGCCCGGTCTGAGAGTTATTGGCTTTTTTGTTCAAGGGGCCCAGTTTATTTTTAAGCCAAAACCAACCCGTTTGTACTCCAACAACGTCCAAACCTCAATCAGAGTATGACAAAATGTCTGTCTCACTAAGAGGAAACCAACAAAGTCTACAGCACGTCAATCGGACTTCCTGAGCTAAAGATATAAGCGTTTCTGCTCCGAGGGCCCGGTTGGTTTCGTGTTCGAACCAACCCAGCTATACCCAATGTTCTTTGAAACCTGGAGTGTTGTATACCTAATCGACCGCCTCAATCAAACGATCACATCACAACTGAAAGTGCGTCAATCGGAAGTTTGTAGCCCAAGTTATTAGCCATTGAATGAGGTTGTCAAATTTTAGGGGGTTTTGGGCCCGGACCGACCCGGCCCGAGACCCCATGGGTTGGCCCGAACTGGGTTGAATGGAACCGGGTTCGGGTCCGGCCCACTAGGGTGTGGCCTAGACCTACTGGCATGGCCCGGCCTAGCCAGCCCGGCCCATCCCGGCACGATCGGTCCCACCCAGCACGGGCATCGCGCGCCACGCGAATACGGAAAGGGGGGGAGCCACCACCCCCTTCAAACCGAATGACGGACCCCACGGGGTCCGCCTTGCTACGCTTACCGGGGGTTAAAACCCTCGGTTTTTCCGAATCTGGCCGGCCGTTACGGCCTGCCAGTGGTGTCCCATGAGACCCCATAGTCCCACCCTCCAAGCACCGGTGGCCGGTGGTTCTGGCCACCCTCCCCTGCTCCCCCGCGGCCAAAATTCGTGGCCTTGGTCCGAACGGCATAGTGCGATGGTGCCGCGCCCTTCCACAGTGGCCCAGTTCCGATCACGGCCTCTTTCGGCCTCAACGGCGTGGTGCGACGGCACCGCGCTCCTTCACCACGTTGGTATTCCTCGTTCCCGCATGGTGCTGTTGCACCGCGCCGCCTTCATCCCAAACCACAATGGTGAACATCAACAAAGGTGGAGGAGGATAGGCCGTGTTCGTCGGGTCCGACCTTCTCCCGTTAAATTTATAACAGCCAGCCAAAATATTATAAAACAACTATGAAAAAGCAAAGCACAAATTTAATCCATTAAATTTGAACTTAAAACCCCTACCCTGAAGAAGTTTTTGAAAGAAGATTGTCGCGAAAAATAGTGTCCTGAGGTAAATCTCCTTCCGTACATGACAGAGAATGTCCGAGGAGGAGTGGCGTCTCACACCGGCTGTGGAGAGGAGAAGAAGGGCATGACTATCACTCCTTGCGGTGACAGCGTTATTCGTCGAGGTCTTGACATTATTCATGTTCTTCAACGTGGAAGATGAAGATCCCCAAGGCTCGTGTACTTTCTCCCCAATCCTTCTCACACAAAAATCCCCCAAATAAAATATGGTTCTCCCTTATTTTATTAATCCAATGCCATGAATTCAAATTCAACTCTTAATTAAATACATTTAATTACTTAATCAAATAATTTAATAACAGATTTGACTTGTAATTAAGAGGGGGTAGAGGATCAGTTATACATTTAAGCTAGAGGGGGGTGTTTAATGGGGTGTTAGGAATTTTAAGGAGGTGGGGGCTCGTGTGGACCCCACCCTAACTTCCTCACATCTTCCTTTACCATAACATATACACCATCTGTAGTTTAATAAAAATATAATTTTATAACAACTAAATTTTTATTCCTCACATTTTTAACAACTCCTTCCAAGAAAACGCACCAATGGAAAAGTTGTTCCTAAAAAATTACTGGTGTTGCGGTCTCATCTGTGCCCTCAGATTTAGATTCCGAGCACCGGTTCAAACGTTAGGAAAAACCACTCATTCTTTCACTGAACGTACCCAAGCTAAAAATCTGAAAATGATTCCGGGCACACCGGGCCTCAGAATCTGGTGCCGTCAGAAACTGCACACTCGTAAAATCCCAAAGAAAATATGAAAAAAAATTCCTTGAAATTTATGGGTCTTTACATGTTCACTCTGATACCTTCCATCAATATGGAAAGGGGTTCCACAGACGTGTATCCTTTATTCAATCTATTTTAATAAGGTCATGTTATAAACATATTATATGTTCCCTTTCATATACCATATTTCACATTTAATAATAATTTGTAAGAACATTCCATTGACATGTCAAGTGGTGAGAAAACATTTTACTTACCATTGTGAAATTTTCATTATCAAGAAGAAATTTTTTATATGATAATCACCTTTAGAATGGTAATGTATAGGTTCATCCAAATGGTGGATCAATCATTCCAAAATAATAAAAACCCAATCATGGCATAACCTTTGACAAGAGGTGAATTGAGTTGTGGGTGAAACAACTGACAACTAATCACATATTTTGAAAGAGCATAAACATATGATTCAATCAAGTATAATCATGACATGTTAATTAAAGAAATGTTTTCCCAAAAAACTGCTTGGACCCACAAAAACATTCCCAAAACAACAAACAATTGGGATGAGTTATAAACCACACACCGTTGGGTTGTACAAATCTCTGCATCTTGTCTCGACCCTTGATTTATCTCGGATTAGAGTAGATTTAAGAAAAAGTGAAAAAATGATCACATTGCGATATCTAGGTCGAGAGATAAAGAGAAGAAGTATGGATAAAAAGGAACTTTTTATATACCGTTGTGCATCCAACGTGGAAAATGAATTCTCGATCGGAAGCCAGACGAAGAAGATCACTTAATTCTAAGCATTGATCTTAAAAAACAACAAAATTGATAGTGAAATAGGTCAATCACACATACACTCTAATTTGGGAGGAAGTGGAAGGATTAATAGATCAATTATATATTTTTATACATTTTAATCATGTTTTTAGTCTGTGCATAGTTGTCCGCATGATTTGTCACACTGTGTGAAAACCATGCGATATGGTGCTTCCCAAATTAGGAAAAGGGTGGTTCGCATGGTTGGGCCACATGGCCAGGAAAAAACCATGAGAGATTCCACATTTCATAAATACGCAAACCGCATGGTGATGAAAAATATTTGCAAATAGTGCACAAAATATGTGACCTGGCTTTGGAAAAAGGGGGTTCGCAAGGTTAGGCCGCATAGCCAAGCGCAAACCATGCGACCTGGCCTTTTTTCCCAAAAATAGTTTTTCAGAGTTCCAAACATGTCCTGGAAACCCTCATAACCATTGATAACTCATTAGGCATCAATATTATGTCCAAAATAAATATTCAATATTAATATTAATGGATCCATACATGACTGTAAAACCGGTTTCTTACAATCATCCCCCCATAAAAGGACTCCCCCCCCGAGTTCTCCTTCTAATGGTAAAGAGACACTGTCTCTGAACAACTCTATTCACAGAGTACATAAATAAGATTCCATGACACATGTTTCATCTTGTACCCATCCATGCTTCCATTTTACCCGTATGAGAGGGACAAAATTTCCCCATAGAACCTTCGTGCTACTGTCAACGATGCATTCCAGACACTTCTCCTACGTAACATCAGCATCTTACATAACTTCCTCAGGATCAATGTTATTATATGGATAAGTATGATATGGTCAAATAAATGAGACATGAGATATATTTTTCATTACACGATACCACTCTGTTAGTATCATCTAATAAGATATCATCCCGACTCGCTTTAAATTTCAAACATCTTGACATAACAATGCGACAGATTTCCCTGCCTTCTTAAATGTATAAGCTCAATCCTAGCTGATACCAGAGGAAAAATAGGATCCACAACCTCAAACACAATAATTCATTGATTGAGATCAACATAATATTTCTATCTTGATTCAGAAGTAGTCATACGCTTTTGGATCAACTAATCTATTCTGATGTCTCTGGAATGAGATGAGGACCTAGTAGGGCTGCATCACCTCCCTCTCAACAGCACAAGGGTAAATGATATGGAATATCATA
This sequence comes from Viscum album, assembly GCA_963277665.1. Taxonomy (NCBI): domain Eukaryota; kingdom Viridiplantae; phylum Streptophyta; class Magnoliopsida; order Santalales; family Viscaceae; genus Viscum; species Viscum album. The sequence goes on along the minus strand of OY728127.1, from coordinate 1,507,458,394 downwards.
TATCAACTCAAAATGATCCATCTGGATCATCACCTAAAAACTGTTATTATAGGATAACTTAGCAAGACGGGCATGCATCTTCCATGTACATCCAAAATAAAGGATTCATTCTCTGAGCATAACCTCCAAAAACTGTATTGTTCATTCAAATTGTCCATCAGTCTGAGGGTTAAAATTTTTTTTTTGAAGCACCCAAGTTCCCATAGTTTTCTGCAACCCCTTCTAGAACCGTGATGTGAAATGAGCATCCCTATCAAAAATGATAGTATGTGGAACCCAGTGTAGTTGTATGATCTCACAGACATATAGTCTTCCTCGCTCATCAACATAGAAAGTCTACCAAATAGAAATGAAGTGGGACAATTTCTCAGTCAATCAATGACCCCCCGGATAGCATCGCTACCCCTTTGAGACCTAGGAAATCAGACTATGAAATCCATAGCAACATCTTCTCATTTCCTTACAGAGACTATAATTTTTTGTAACAAGACTACAGGTCATTGGTGCTCCGCTATCACCTGCTGACTGGTGGAACACCTAGTGATGAAGCATGAGATATGATGTTTCATTACAAGCCACCAATATTGGCTTCTCATATATTGATACATCTTCAAGATTCCTGGATTATCTTCCCATTGGGAAGAATTGTATTCTTTCATCAATTACTCTCTCACATATATAAGAACCCAGATATATCCATGTAGATGTAGGATTACATTTCTGATCACAGGCCAATCTGGAGGTGGGTTATCTCGTGATATTCTCTCATGGAGAAACATACATTCAGGATCTCAAAAAATTCTACTCTACACCTTCTCTAGGATGGAAGAGGTAATTTTAATGGATGATAGGTATGTTTTCTCATAACTATTGTCAAACTCTAGATGATGTTCAGAAAACTAGGCCATTAATATCCATTCATTACTGGATTCCTATATGGCATGCGTTTGAGTTTTTCGACATAGTTCTTCTACGACCACATTGTGTTTTCCAGGCATATAGGCAAGACCAAAATCAAAATATTGTTGATATCCGACCCATCTTCGTTGTGTGAGGATCAATCACATAGAGAAAAGATATACTTGAGGATCTTGTGAAATTTATGCACCCAAAAGTTCTCACACAAGAGATAGTGTCTCCATCATTGTTAGGCATGGACAACTACTACTAGATCAAGGTAGTTCATTGGGTAATTTCCCTTGTGAGAACTCATCTTTTGAGATCCATAAACAACTAATTTGTCTTACTTCAACAACAATACTCCTAGGACAATGCCTGATTCATCATAGAAGACGATATAACCTTTACCTGGTTCAGGAAGAATTAGAATCGGTGATGAGACAAGCCTCCCTTTCCACTATTAAGAGTATTTCTCACATGCTTCTGACCATTTTAACATGAATCCCTCATTAGTAAAAATAGTAACAGGTGATGCATGATGAGAAAAGTCATGTATGAAATGCCTATAATACCTAGTGATCCCAATGAAACCTGTGATATCAAACACGTTCTTAGGATGCTCCCAGGAAACATTAACACTAACCATTTTAGGGTCAATGTATATACCATATTCTGAAATAATATGTCCCATGAAGTGGACTTTGATGATCTATAAGTCACATTTAGAAAGATTTTCATAAAACTTATGCTCTCTCAATTTACTTAAGATGATCTCAAGATTAATGGCATGGTCTTTATAGGTGTTAAAATATACAAAGATTTCATCGACAAAGACAACGAAAAAAGAGTCCAAATAGGGATGGAAACCACTATTCATCGTAGACCTAAAAATGGTGGTCACGTTCGTATGACCGAATGGAATAAAAACATACTAATATAGACCATACCTGGTTAGGAATGATGTACAAGGTATTTATGATGTTATTAATTGCACTTGATGATAACTTGATCTCATGTCGATCTTAGAGAACACCATTTCTCCTCAGACCTGGTCAAGTAGATCTTTTATTCGAGGATGTGGATACCAGTTCATGGCTGTATGTTGGTTCAACATTCTGTAATCCACACATAGATGTAAGGTTTCATCCTCATTCTTGTAAAAAAGTTCTGGTGATCCTCAAGGAGATGTACTAGGCCATATAATGGATTTGGCCTCTATGTCCTCTATCTACCTCTAGAGATCCCGAAGCTCATTATGGGTCATCCTGTTAACAAGAATGGACACTAGAGCTAATCCTGGAACAAGATCTATTATAATCTCTACCTATCTCATTAGAGGAAATCCTAAAAAGTAATTATGGATGAATTCCATGAAACGATCAACTACTGGATGAAGATTGGTTTGGAGAAAACAATGACCCTCCTGAAATGATTTTCAATCTGGCTGGTCACTCCACCTAGCCCATGATTCTTATATCCTTCTACCGAGCTTATCCATCCCACTCACATTTGAAAATCAAATTGTCCCCATCGATTGATGTTAAGGAAACCCTTCGATGATAACAGTCTACAAAGGCGTTACAGTTGAATAACTAGTCCATCCCGAGAATGACATCATAGACCCCCAATCTTGAGAACAATGAGATTCCACAAGAAAGGGTAACTAGAAACCTCAAGGGGATAGTCCCTACACTAGAGTATGCCCTCATTCCATATTCCCAATAGTGTATCGAGGGTCATTACACCATAGTTATAATGTATCTCTAGTCGATGAAATTCCATGATAGATGCAGAAATAAAAGAGTTTGAAGCACCATTATCAAAAAATGCAGAGACAATAGTAGAGGCTACTTGAATTGTACCTTGTACTATAGATGGTCTCGCTACCTGTCCCTCTGGTATTGGTTATAATGTTGGAAACTAACCTGATCCATTTCACTACGAAACAGATGGACTATAAGGATCATGACTACTCTTCTGGCAAAGTTGGTGATCTGGGATTGGAATACCATCGCCATGACCTCCTCCTCGACTAAACCTATTTGTGCTACTCAAACTTCTCGCCTAATGCAGGGAAAAAGATAAATCTTCTGAATGTAGAGATGAATCTGATCCTTTGGAACTCATAGCTAGTGGGAATGTCATATAAAAGCACTAAAGATGACACACACAACCACAAGCCAGGAACTTCATAGGGTATCTATCACAGTGGGGCTTCTTATGCCCTAGATTTCCACAGTGATGACACACTGCAGTGCAATAAAACCAAATACTCTTGTTACCACTACCATGACAAAAAACCTCGAGGGAACATTTCCATCCAATGTAAGAACTACTATCCTAACATGACAATAATCCTTTAAACCCAGTACTATCTCTATCACAGAGGTTATACTTAATGAAGAGGTTATGATTAACTATTATACAGAATGTAGTAAGGTGAATGACATTAACCTATGTTTGGATGGCCTACTAGAGCCCATCCTCCAAACATCTAGCGTGTGAAAGCTCATCACTGGCTAGAAACGGTGAAAAGCGTTGTAAATCCATAAAAAATTCTAAATATTTCATAACTGAAATTGAACACTACTCATGATAAATGAACTCCCTGGCTCTGTCTGCATTCAGTGACTGAGGAAGAACTGATAATAGAAGGCAGTCTGTTAGTAATCCCATAACATGCCAACATGATGATCGACCTTGGTAATGACATCCCACCAACTCTTGGCCGAATCCCAAATCATGTATTTATAATTCTTGACTCTCATATGTGGAGGTGTTTATAGATGCTCAATGATAGATATAATTTCCTCTAGAGAAGACTCCTCATCATGAGAACTACCTTCCCCTGAAAATTTTGGAGGCTTCTACTACTGGAACTCATGGGTAAGATTAGTCATCTTAGGTGAAACCCATGGAGCACCATTCATAGACAACTTCAGACATAGGAAACTGTCAGAGACCTAGGCCTCAGTGCCCACGTTTGTTACAGTAGAAAGTGCCTCAAATGTAACTCCGAGAAGAAAGACTATCATCTTAGGTCCCACCATGTCTGGAGCATGGACATCACCACCCTCCTGGTGAACGACATGAGGACGACGTGGTGGCCTTCGTCTAAAAATTCCAACCACAAATCTTATAAAAATATTATATGAAAAGATATAGAATCACTAATGGATGCTGAACATCAGAAATATCACTTCCCAGGATATACTAACCAAACATCCTTCTTAGACGACCAGGTATCTGTAAGTGCTCATGTATAAGTTTTATGCCATTATGATGTTAATTCATAGGTTCAGTCCTTTACCATTCAAAAAACATGGCAAGTTGTGATAAGGATGTGCATCCAATTCAATTTAGATATCAGGATTCAATATATAATGGATAGTCATTTATGATAAATCAGTGCCCATACTCCTATAACCAAAAACGACACCCATTTACTTATATCTTATTGGATTAAATTTGTAAATTACTCATTCCATCCCATTAGGGACCATAAAACTAATGAATTTTGATATGAAATCACTCGATCAATGTTAATGCAATATGAGTACATGAAACTATCACAACATCACTCTACATTCACAGGCATATCAAGCAGTGCAAAGTAGTGAAATTCACCAATGTGTCATGGAAATATGCATGAAATGTTAATTCAATGTGCCTAAAATGATTCATGTAGAAATACTTATTGACCTCATATCCTCAGATTAAGGATGAAATAAATTTCACAAGGGTAATAATCAACCACACCACACAACATGTGAGTCACCAAACTGTGAAACAATATCAAATGTAATAGGCAAAATAGAATGAAAATTGCATTTTGGGAAACATGGATTTTACCCCAAACATGGGATCACGATGCCCATGAATTTCATATGACCAATTCCCAAGCATTACTATTCTCCAATTTATTGTCTCCAGATATTCATGAACGAGTAGAGGTAACCTTTGATACCACTTTGTGACGACCTGGACCCGGATTCCACTTAATGGGTGTCCCAAGAACGGTGGGCCACATGGCCTCAAGCGCATATTCCCAAACTCCAGAGGATGCTAACTAGAAGCGAGTGACTAGGGTGTGTCTTTTAGAAGACTATGTTCTCATTATAAGAGTGTATAATTGCAAATGGATATAAATGAATAGTAAAAAGAAGAAACAATATAAATAAATAGGGGAAGAAAACTAATGCAATTGATAAATAAGAATAACAATATTTGTATTTGATAGAATAGAAATGATGTAATGTCATGTCACTAGAAATCTGGAAATCCTTGATACAAGACAATATGCATCACATCTTCCATAAGGTAAAAGAAAACAAAGTCAACTCCAAGCATCCCATGATCCTACTCTGTCATCTTCCATCTAGATCCATTCTATCAGCACACAATCAAGTATTGGAAGCTGCATGATTCCCATTTTCAATACCTGCAACCCTTTATTCTACTCCGGGCACCAAATAACACCCGAAGAGGGTGTGAGATAAATATAAGTGGGCCACCACCAACGGTTTCAATAACATCTGACCCATGTAATAAAATATAACAGCATGTAGGCATGTATGTATAATATTAAGCAATAAGTACAATATTACTAAATAATGAAGAACATGCTTCTTCCCTCAGATGATGTCTAAAAATGTAACTAGTTCATTAATTAATCAATTAAACTTTAATGTTAATAAGTCACATGAGGCATAACCAACACTGACACCATCTCGTGACAGTACAAGTAATGAATGTCTGAAGACATAACAAGGAATCAAAACAATTATATCCAGTAAGGGGGTTCCAAGTTAAGAACCTTGGTGATGTAGACTGAAGGAAAAATAACTCAGTATTATCTGAGTCTACCTAAGGGGTATGAGTGCAATACATGGAGAGTAATACAAGGAATTCCCAAAATAAGGCACCTACCGTGTCCAAGGTAGTCAACCACCGTAAAACAGGTCTATGAAAAGGCAGGGCCCTATGGGCTTTATCCATGGCACCTACTAGTTAACGTTGGATCCAACAAGAGTATCCAAGGTATCCTGTTTGAATAAGTGACCCAATGGTAGTATATTGGGCATCCAAGGAATTTTAGAGAACCAAAATCTAGGTGGGTATCAACCTAAGAAAACTATATGCTTGAATTAGAATAGGGTACCCAAGATACAAGGTATTCTCTTATAAGAATCCAATATGAGCGTGGGTCAATCAATTCCTATATGTTATTTTAATCATGTAATAATTCAATCATTTCATGTCTTGCCTTCCCTTATTTTGGATAGTTCATGTAGAGTTGAAACCGTTGGACAAAGCCTTGTCTTCTATTAATGTGGATAGGCCATGTAGCATTGCAACCATTTAATCATATATTAGTTAGTCATTAAGGCATAACCATTAATTGAGGTTGACTCCACAACCTTCTCTAAATTTGGAAAGGGGTGCTATGGACATGTAGCTTTTATTCAATAAATTTTAATAAGGCAATGTTATATACTTATTATACTTGCCCTTTCAAATTTCATATATCAAATTTAATAATAATTTTTATGCACTTACTATAGACATGTCCAGTGGTGAGAATAAATCATACTTTCCATTATACAATTATCATTAACACAAAGCCATTTTATATAAATAGACTATCCTCTATGAATATCAAGTAATTGAACACCCGAACAGTGGCTCAAATGTGCTGAAACATTAAAAAAACAATTATGGAATAGCCTTCAACATGAGGAAGATTGATTTGTGGGTGAAACCACTAATATGTAGTCACATATCTGGAAAGTGCATAACCATACAATTCTAACAAGTACAATCAGGACATGTTAATTTATGAAATGGTTTTCCTAGAAACTAGTGGGCCCCACACAAACATTCCAAAAACAACTATCTTTAGGGAAGGGTTATAGAACACCCACCTTAGGGTTGTATGATTCTCATATTACAGTATTGACCATTGATTTTCCTCAGATTAGAGTAGATATATGAAAAGGTAAAAAATTCACGAATGGTGATTTCTAGGTCGAGAGTGAATGAGAAGAAGTATGGATTAAGAGGACTCAAGTACAAACCATTTTTCACCAAACATGATGGAAGGATGATCAATCAGATACCAGAAGATAAAGATCTCCTAATTCCAATCATTGATCTTCAAAAACCCCAAAATTGAGAATGGAACAGGTCAATCTCGCAAAAACTCAGATTCAGGATGAATGTGAAGGATTAATAGATCATTAAGAGATTTTTAGAAATATTAAAAATGATTTTAGCATGTGTATAGTTTGTCCGCACATTGATTCAAACCATGCACAAACCTCAAGAGATGGTTCTTCTCGAATCTAGGAAAATGGGTGGTTTTCATGGTTACGCCGCATGGCCATGCAGAAACAATACGAGATGCCACTTTCCAAAAAAACATAGACGACATTGTTAGGAATACCATGTGTATACAGTGCGCAAACCATACGACTTGGCCTTGTAAAAATGGGTTTTTCATGGTTAGGCAGCATGGAAATGCACAAATTATGCGAAAACCATTTGACATGGCATGTTTCCCCCAAAAAAGGTTTTCCAAATTCAAAACATCCCCTAAAACCATTAGAGCGTTTGATAACTCATTAAGAATCTATATTAAGTTCAAAGTAAAGATTTATACCCAAAATTAAATAATCCAAACCTGATAGAAAAATGGGGTTCTTACAATCTCCCCCCTTAAAAGAACTCTCCCCCAAGTTCTCCATCCAAAGGTAATGATACATTGTCCTTGAAAAACTCTAGCCATTGAGCACGTACATCAGCTTCCCTCTCCCAAGTCTCATCCCATACATGGCTGTGTTTCCATAGCGCCCGTACAAGAGGGACATACATTCCTCAGATTACCTCCATGCTTCGGTCAGAAAAACGTATTGGATACTCCTCAAAGGTATCAATAACATCAAACTTAACTTTATCAAGATAAAAGGTATAATAATAATCATCCAGATATTGGGAAATCTATAAGATCATAATGACATTGTTCATGGCACGATACCTCTGAGGTAGATGAAATTGACAGGCTACCGGTCCGACTCTCTCTAGAATTTAAAACAGACAGACATAACGAGGCGACATCTTTCCCTGCATTCTTAAGTTTCTATGACCAATATTGGGTGATACCCGAATATAACCCTGATCCCCATCCTCGATCTCAAGAATTCGTTGACGATGATCAACATTAGATTTATGTTGAGACTGATCAGTAGTTATACACATTTTGATCATCTGGAACTATTATAAAGTATCTTGAATGAGATGATGACCTAGTAGAACTGCCTCACTTGCCTCAATCCTACACAAGGGTGAACAGCATGACATACCATATAAGGCCTAAAATATAATCCATTTGGATTGTCACATAAAAACTATGATTATAGTTAATCTCGACTAGGGGGATATTCTTCCCCCTAAAACTACCGAAATCAAGGAAGAATTCTCTGAGCATATACTAAAAAATAAGTATCTAAATTGTAAGATTTAATGCATAGTTTTCCATGAAAATGGATTCTTTATTATTAAAATCAAAGAGAGTGAAAATATTTCACACTAATATTAATAAGTATAATATTATTAAAATGGGGATAATTAGAATATATTGTAGAATATATTTATTATTGTAAAATACAAATTTGTTATCTATATCAAATAAATTATTTTTAATTTTTAGTGATGAAATTATTCTCATAATTTATTACAAACTGATGATACAATAATTGTTCAATTAATGATGTAACCAATCCTTAGCCACCTGTGGGTCCGTGTCACCTCTATACCCGGGTGGCCTTTGGTGCTAGAACTCATGTAATGCGCTTAAGCGGCATACACACTCTGCTCTTGGGGCTGGTGGCACCTGTGGCCCAATGGGTAACAGTCCCACTGGTGCCTCTACTGATAGAGGGCCCCGCACCGAGGCCTCGTCGCTCAGTGGGCTATCAACAAGTACTCTTCCTCGAACCCCATCTGGGAGTCTGTGTGGAGGCATCCTGAAATGAAACAGGTGTTCCACAGTCAATAATTTATACCAGGTGAGCTTACTCAACGAGAACAAAATGAAAAATTTTCAAAATACACACGTAATCAATGTTTTCGTGCATTGAGTTAGAAATCAAAAGTCAGGGCCCTGTTGTATGGATTCGTCTTCCACCGCACCAACACCAGATTCCCTAAACTAATAACCACAATCATAACACTTAACACTGTTATTGTTAAATGATCAGATTACAATGTTCTATTGTAGAACCGACTACTCTGATACTAATTTGTCACAATGCCTCCCCCATGTCTCATGCCTTGACTACCCCAATCCCACCTTCTATAGGCCAGGGGATAGCGACTAGCACCAAAAGGCATATTCCCTAATCCTGGGAAGGCGTTGCCTTTATAACATGTAAACTCACACAACTAAGCACAATTCAAGAAAACACACAAAGTAAAACTATAAAATAAATAGGGTGTGTACAAAAAGAAAGATGGGCCAAAATACCTGCCCAACTGAAAAGTACAAGTAAACTGAAATGTAAAAGTAAAACTGAAAACAACTCATGTAAACAACTGCCAAGGATCCTACCATAAGTGTAGGTATAGTTATCGCACTGTCGTCTCTACGGTATGCCACGTCTAGAGTCCACCTCCAAGCTACCTCCTGTCCTGGTACTCTCATCCTTAGTCAGCACTGTCTATCGTCTGCACCAAACACAAAAAGGTGCGAGCATAGCCCATGAAGGGTTGAGTATTGTGATACTCAGAAGGGACATAGAGACCCTTAAATGTCTCACAAAATACAAAAAGGATAAACCTCAATGCATAAAAATAGATGACAACACAACACAAGTATATGACCATACATATACCTTAGTTATCGAGTAAACCCATCACATTCATGAGGAAACACATGGCCCAACTCAAATGCCCAAATCTCAATTTTCCATGAAGGAAAGAATACCATGAAGCTAACACAACATAGATAAGTACCACAAAGTTAAAACCACAATGAAAAAGACCATAAATGTATCACCACGAAGGTATGCCCCACAATGGTACACCACACGGATTATTATCACATTGGTAAAGACTCAATTGACACCAGTTATAACTTAGGTACATTTGTAAAGATGATTAGATGTAACCACTGAATCGTCATACTCTGTTGAGAGAAATACCCACGTTGGATCCTAAATCACCATACCCACGTAGGATCATAGTACAATATACCCATGTACAACCCTAGAGTATTCCCACAAGGATTCCTACAATGGATCTATGTAGGACCTTGAAACATAGTCCCACATAAGATCCCAAATCTCAAACCCACGTAGGATCCATTTCCCATGTTATAGCCAGCCATAGGGTTCCTGCACTAACATCGCATGATTCTGGGAGGGCTCGCTCCTCAAGCCACATATTGATACTCCAACTACCACGAAGTCCCACGAAGAAGAATCCCAATGAAACTCCATGTAATAGGTGTCTCAATGCAATAGATGATGCATTTATTGGATTCTCGGTCTGTACGTTATTGGACTTTTAGTCCAGAGGGCCTAGTTAAATTCGTGTTTGATCCAACACGACCATAACCCAACTTTATCTAGATATCATGTGGGGTATACCAAAAATACCATCTTGATCTAAGGTTTTTCGAGTCTTCGATGGTTCATCAAACAGATTCACATAGCTCATGTAATAGACAAAAGTGAAAAACAGGGTCTAACCTAGTCCGGGTCTGGTCCGACCTGGTCGAACCGACCCAGCCCGACCTAGTTCTGGTCACCCCGCCAGACCTGGGTCCGACACTAGGTCCGACCTGGCCCGCTGGTGTGGCCCACTGGGTTGCCTGCGCTAGGTGGCCTATGGCTGCCCATGGCTCGGAGGCCTCACAGTGGGGTCCTCCCTTGCCTCCAACCAAGGGGAGGTTCCCCCGGGGTAGCCTGAACAGCTAGGCCGTTCTGGTTGGGTGACCGACCCGTAGGTGCCGTGTGGCGCTGATAGTAGGAACGTGGGACACTGGGTCCCTCTCAACTCCCCGACTGGACATAAAAATAGCTTTATCCGTAGAACGGTTATGCGCCACGCCCCCACCGGTGGCCGGTAGCGACCCGACCTCCCTCTTTCACCATTGGGGCCTCGTGCACCGCCTCCTATAAGGCCAGCGGCACGGTCGCACACTACTGCCAGCATCACGCGGTTGGTTTTTTGTCGGCCGCCACCCTTTCTCTGTCATGGCCGATGGGCCACAACCCTTCTCCGGCGGTGTGGTCACACCGCCGACATCGTTGCGGCCGACCAGAGTGTCGGTCACCTCTCCTGATCTCCACCAGTGTCGGTTGCCGGCACGGGTTGCCATCGATGTTCCTCGGGTCACCGGGTGTGCCCCGGTGGCCCGTTCTTCATTCTGAAAACCCTTGCACTCGACTCGGAATGTATCAATCAATTAAATACCATCATAAAACACAAACTTTGCGGAGAGGACGAGTCGTTCTCATTTGGCCCACACCTTCCACGTTAGAACAACAACAAGTGGTGTAATTGTTCATAAATCAAGAAGATTGACAAGAACTGGGTACAGGGTATTCAAAAAAACAGTCCATACCGTGATTTCTCATTGATGTTGGTGAGGAGAGGAAAGGACGAACATCGGTTCATCTTCATTTAAGAATTTCCTTATTGGGGATCCTTCAACAGAGTTCTTCATTGCAGAAAGTGTTCTTTGTTTGAGAGATTGTATCTCCATAATTCTCCCAAGCTCTCCTTTTGCCAACAAATACCCCATCCAAGAGGTGAAATGCCATGTTAATAAGTTTAAGCTTATTAATTAATCTAGCTGAGTTAGCACATCAATGTGAGGGAAAACCAAGAGTTACCTCCCATTAAAGGAGGATTTCAAGGGTCTGGTGGTCCCAACTATTGAATTCAAATTAGGAGTTCTCAAGCTCAGGTGGTCCCCACCAATAAAAATTAAATTGGGTGTATTAAATTCCATAAATAAAATAAATGTACATTATTTTATTTTCTCCCACGTAAAGCACAAAAACTAACTTTTACCATCAACCTACTATGGTCAAATTGAAGGTGTCCTTAAGCGAATATCAGCACTGCGAGTTCAAAGGTGCCATCATATTTCAATTCTGATCAGCGGTTCAATATTTACCAAAACCCATTCGCACGTTTATGGAACGTACCTGAAAAAATCTTCAGAAATTCATTCTGGAAAATTCGGGCCTTAGAATCACACGCCGTCAATTTTCACAGACTCGTAATATTCTCATATAATTAAAAAAATTACATGGAAAATCCGGGTCATTACATAGTAGATGTATTATGAACCAGTTGATTATTTTAGATGTTTCCATAGTCACTACACTAATATAGTATTTGGTTGTGTGTTTGTGTGATGCATGAAATGTTCCTAAAAAATCATTCAGTTTCAATGTATAATAACAATGCATTTTTATATTCTTTGTGACACTATTTTTAGAAATAAATAGAATGGATTTAAATGAGTTAATGTAAATAATAGATGTTGGATGATATAACTCAAGAATATTCATAACTGATGGGGTTTTCATAGGGACACGATTAATCAATCATCTGATTGATGGACCAATAATTACAATAAAGCTTAATATCACATTTTTTTACATTTCAATTCTTATCAAACATAGTTAATTATATTATTATTTTATTTTTTTTGATGATTCACAACAATAAGGGATTTTTAATTTATACTCATTAATAAAAATGACTAAATTCCTGATGAATTAATTTCTATTTATTAATAGCTAATATTGGGTGTTTTATCACATAGTAACAGTAATTATATATATAATTCTATACCATTTTATATGTTTACTAAAAATACCTCAATTAAAATAATATTTCAAAAATATATTCTATTAATATTTATATAATAAATCAATTTTTCACAGCTCATGTTAGGAAGAGTTGAGGTGTCATCCTCATATTGGGAAATTCAAGAAAGGGTGGTGGGTTAACATAACTAAAATTATCATTAATTAAATATCCATAAGTGTATTTTTTCCATTTTGGTAGTATGAATTGAAAAACTACAAGTTACACGATTCATAAAAAATTAAACTCCACCCAACAGATTAGGGAGCCATGAGATAATGCAGTTGGCTAAGAAAAATGCCACCTTATACTCTAATTTATGGCATGACAGCATAGATCATGATATGAATAAATTTTTAATGATCCTTCCCCCTGTAGATTTTAAGGTTTCATGATATTTTGAATCTAATGGTGATGTGTAATTTTTATTTCATTAAAATTTAGTGAGATAATTATGTATAGTAAATTTATAATGTCAAAATAATCAGTTACCAGGGTAAAAGTACTCATCTTATTATATTCTATATTTTGTATAAAAATGGATAATAATTACATAATATCCATGTCATCAATATTTCATAATTAAAATATAGTTACTATTATAATTTTTTCGACTGGTATAGATTTTTTCACATAGTAGTATGATTGGAACGAAATTATAAAAGTTAAAGTACCGAATTACTCATGATGAACCTTAGGAAGCATTAGTGGTTGAATAGGATACAGATATGAGAAACATAGATGATGAATTTAATGCTTACATCATAATTTCATCATAAATTTCACATGAGTTATGAAATAAACTACAACCACTATGAATTTTATCAAACGAAATTTCCTTATTATAATTATTTCATATAATATAAATCACCTATAATATTATAGATAACAATATTAAAATATTTAAAATTATGATTAGATTAAATAATAGGAATTTCTATAAGTTATGGAATCATTACCAATGAAATAATGCATTATCCTTTTGAATAATAATTTGACCATTAAGAATAGTAATCTGGAAGATATAATTGTAGCCCCAAATAAGAAATTATATAAAAAATAGAGGTATCTTATGATTTAAAATATGATATAATTATATAATAGTATAAGTAAATAACTATATTAAAATGAAATAATTAATTGTTTAATTTTTTTAAAACATTAATATTTAAATACAATTTTAAAATTAATAATTTTATTTTATATAAATATAATTAAAAAAATTCATAAATTAATATTTTTTTCATATTATAATATAATATTTTTGGGAGAAATTTATTTATTTTTAATTGTGTCATAAAATTAGGAAAAATTTTAAAATCATATTTTTTTAAACATATAATGATATTAAATAAAAATTAAAAATATAATATATATAAAATTATTTTTATAAAATGGTGTTCATTTTTTAATTTTATATATCATAAAATTTTGACTGTAATTTTTTTGGAATTTTCTATACCAATTGAATTTTTTTGAATAGATAAATACTGTAATTTGTGGTATTTAAAAAATAGATGAGTTATCTTTTGATAGGTGGTGTACAGAAGATGTAAACCCATAATATGAAAAAATAATGAATTATTTTATTATATTTACCGTTTTGGATAAAACTATTGATATTCTTGATCCAAAATAAAAACATAATGACTAAAATAATAAAAAATCATCCCCTCCTCTGTAAATATCATCAATATCCACCTCTTCACCCCAAAACATCCTTGACATTATGAATGTCCAATTTCCACCCATTCCCCTTCCCAAACCCCGACCCCATATCAAAGGGCCTTTGGACTCATAAAAAAGCCAAATCTAATTACCCAATGGTGGCTCTCATGGAGAATAATTTCAAGAGGTAAAATCATGTTTTATTTTATTTTAATTTCATTTCATATTATTTTCGATTCTTGTTCTCTCCTCACATCCCCTCCTCGAAGTGGTATGTTAACTATAATATATTATATACTCTATAATGTTATTATGTTAAAAATATAATCCATCATCAACCCTCTTCTCCTCTCCAATTTATTATAAAAATTAAAATCTTTTCTGAGAGATGCTAATTTATCACCTTCAAGGGTTACAAGTATTCATTTAACATTATCTCCATTATGTGTATCCATAATACCATTTTAATGTTTGAAGATTATACAATAAATATTTTATAAATTTTTGTGTTCTAGAAGTATCATATGTACAAAATATTTAATAAAAAATGAAAATATTTTGTGATGATCAATATACCATCAAATTAATCTAAATAATTATCATTATAATTTTATGAACGGAATTATCCTTATATAAGGAAACAAAATAATATATAAGATCATTTATAACTCTATAAGTTCATTTTTTCATATAATTAGAATTCATGATAATTATTATATTTAACATGATTTTCAATACATATATACAAGTGAACCAATCCTACAGATTGAGAAAACAAACACTCTTGAATATTAAAAAAGAATAAAATAAAATAATGAAATGAAAATAAATGATATTGATAAAATTATAATGAATATAATAAAAATATAATAAGTTCTATAGATATTAAAAAGTGAATCTAATTTTATTATCTTGGATATTTTTGTGAAGAATGTATTCATACATTAGATTAGGGGATTCTCAAACCCAGTTTTATTTCATTTAGATATTCCAAATTTCATGAAAAATTTATCTGTAAATTATTATTTAAAAACCCTAAAATATAATATCATAGTTCTTAGAATTTATTTTATTGATATTCAGGTTTATAAAATAGTTTTATGAAAAATAAAACTAATTTCCAAAAAAAACTCTTTAAAAAAACATTTTTACTTATCTGGAGATTATTTATTCCTTAAACAAGATTTATTACACATATACGTGTCTGTTAGTAAATTTTTATAAACGCAATGCATTTTAATTAATATATTAAATGAAACCCATTACATTTCTTGAGTTATTTTATTTTTCTGATTGATATATATTCTATGGGACATGCATGATTATGTAAATGTTATGATGTGGAGGTTGCACATTAAATTATATGGCACACCACTGCATTGTGTAATGTGATATATCTCATTAGATAATGTGTGATATGATTTATAATTATTATAGTTTTCTCACAATGATGATGTTATGATTATACAAAACTATAAAGTGTGAACATGATGAAAAAATTGTTCATAACCACATGGGGTATTTGACCACTAAGATATGTTGTTTCATTTTAATGAATTAACACCGTCCATCCATTTATCCAATTATTCATATTCTAGTTATGTTGATTATACCATGAATATGGTAATATGATAATTACTTTTCTCACCCATTATATATTGATTCATGTTATATTGTATCCTCTTATGGGGATTTTAGCTCACCTCTTTCATTGATATATAACCTCATTTGATT
Organism: Viscum album; assembly: GCA_963277665.1. Taxonomy (NCBI): domain Eukaryota; kingdom Viridiplantae; phylum Streptophyta; class Magnoliopsida; order Santalales; family Viscaceae; genus Viscum; species Viscum album. The sequence continues at coordinate 1,507,442,206 of OY728127.1, read as the reverse complement.
AGATACACTATGGAGTACATGAAGTCCATTAAGAAACTATAGAAGGAGGAATTAAATAATTCTCATGTTTTACTATGTAAATGAAATGTGTGTACTACGTTCCACATGACAATAACCTTTTGATCATGGTTTTGTAAATCTATTATATTATATATCATTAAAATTATGTAACAATAAAGTATGAAAAATAAGTGTCTCTATAATAGGTATCAGAATATGGTTTAGTTAATTTGAGAATTACGATTATAGAAATTTATTTAAATTTTTTTTAGGAGACTGAGTATATGTCTGTACCTAAGAAGAATAATTATAATAAAATGGTTTAAATATGTATCTGACAAGAAATGACTTTACAATTAATTTAAATAATAATTAAATTATTTATTCATGAATTTTTTACATATTTTTTGTTAAAAAAAATCTATATTTGAAATAGTGGAATCCCAGAGAATCAAAGACAACAACCCATGTGAGGGACTATGCACCGATTTCCCAAATGAAATCTACAATTCCAATGGAGGTGGACATTCTAATTTCATGGTGATTCTTACCAAGATTTCTCAGACTATTGACAAAAATTTGAATAATTTAAAATTTCTTCCTTCACCTAGGAGGGAAAAACTATAAATTGTGTATTTTATATGCCTGTATCGGCTGATATTAAGTGGATATTTTCATCAACTACTTATAGAACAATGTATCCATTCAATGGTGAATATCTAATATTTTCCTCACATTTCTAAAATAAGGATTGTATCTCTAGCAGTTAATCATTCTGATTGTGAGTCTGATCAATGGTGCATTTTTATAAAGAACAAGAAACTATATGATGAAATTGATGATATGGTGTGTGACCGATATAAGAAATTATTTCATTACAATATTTATCTCTAAATCAACATAAAAATATGGACATATAATTCATAGATCTTAAAAAAGGAAGGTAAATCAATCATAAATCAAGAATATAATTACAGAGTATTACATGGTATATCTCGTTTTCTCCTATAATAAATGATAGAAAATAAGATATATTCATTATTAATTTATAATGACACCTTCAAAAAGATTTAAATATTTCAGAAATTGGTAGTTATGGAGATGTTGTTTGATTTTCTATCGACATTTTGAGTGAGTTTAGAGAATGGTACCATGGTTATGGAGACTGGAAACAAAATTTTGTATTTCAAGATTGAGGATATAATGAAAAAGGTGGAATTAAGACTGAACCACTCACATGTAAAAAATGTGGGATATAGAATCATGTGAAATTTGTAAAAGGTCTATAGAAATTCTTCAAGTGTTGTAGATAAGGACACTAAGATCAGGAATATTGAATTTACAAGGGGAATATGGATAGTGCATTGGGAAGAATTATGGAACCACCTATCGATTAATTATTCAATTGTATGGAGAAAGGACATTATGCAAGCTAGTGCAGAAAACCATGACACCATTTTAAAAACTAATGTCAGTAACCACCAAATCCAAATGAAAATGGGAAAGATTATGCCACAACTAGTACTAAGGTGGAACCTGGTAATTATTTTGTGATAGTTACACTAGTTATACATTCATGAATAGAAAACATACTATTTTATTCTTCTTATATGAAATATTTTATATCCTGCACATTTAGTAGAACTCTTCGAACACTACCTACAAATATAGAGTTCTAGTAATCTGTTAGAACAAAAAATAGGGAAATTATTTCACAAAAACTATAAAATGCATCCATAGTTATTGTTTGTGGATTGATCCTCCCATAGATTCTTTTATTACATGCATTGGTTGAATTTGATGCAATATTGGTCATGAATTGACAATCATTATTCTAATTAAATATCAATTGTTGAGAAATGGATATCACTTTTCACAACAAAAGGCCTCCTCTAATTCTGATAATGTATATTGAGAAAGATGAATATCCATTATTTTCAACATATCAGGTTTGGATATTATGTAATTATAAGTAAATATATCTATCTGAGGTGATTAAGAAAAATGATAGAATTATTCTCATGGGACTACATTGATATTTTTCCCAATTAATTTCTAGGTCTACATTATGGAGAAGACGTTGCGTCCAAAATTCAACAAATCCCGAGAAATCTACCCATATCATAAAATACTTAAATAATGGGAACCATTAAGTTATAAAAACTAAAGAAGTAGTTATAAGAGAATCTTGACAAGGGATTCATATGACCAAGTGATTCACTATGGTGAGTTCGAGTTCTCTTCGTCAACCAGATGGATGTAACAATTATTCATTTCATTTATTATAGTGTTCTCATGAAAATCATGATAAATAAAATGTATCAACGTCCTTAGTTAGATGAAGTGTACAATTGTCATTGTGGGTACAAAAAATTTCTCTATTATGTACGTTTATTCTGGATATTAGCAATTAATGGAAATGAAGGATGATATTCCTATAATTTCCATTTGAAGTATGTATGGATACTAATATTTTAATGTTATTCCATTTAGAATCACTAATTATTTCAAAATATTCTTTGAATAAAGTATTAGAGTCTTTAGGGATTACAATGATAAATATTTTTCTTTATCGAAGTTATTATTATATACTCTAAGAGCACGTACGATGATGAGGAGAATGAGGATATTGTGATAAAGACCTTGAGAAGGGAGATGCTTGTTGGAATGTATAGTAAATGTGAGTTCTGGATTGAGGATGTACCATTCATGGGGAACATATTCTCCATCAAATGAATATCATTATTCCATTCCTAAACCAAGGAAATCAAATAGTGTCCTATGAAAACATTTATAATAGAGATGTGCAGTTTCGTTGGTCTAGCTTGCTATTACTGAGAATTTTCTAATAACATCTAATGATTCTGAAACCCATTATCCTAGCTAAAATGGAAGGGATAAGTGTTTTTTATAGACAATTCAATGATATTACTACAACATAGAGTTTAAAAATAGGCATATCACTACACCAGTACTCACCCAAATGACTTTTGGGAACACATAGTGATATAATGTTTTACATCAAAGAAGGTACTAAGATTTTTACTGATGAAAAATGATAAATTGGTAGCCTACAACACAACTTAGTTCAAAATTCATTATAAAAAAATCGTACACATGATCAAGAGTTGGAAACTATGATCTTCACATTTTAAATTCGAAACAAAATATTTATGGGGAGGAGGGTGAAATATGTAATAATAATAAGAGAAAAAAATATATACACTAAAAATGAGAGTACTATGAACTAGATAATAGGGTTAGTTATCATCAAATATTATGAACGATCAGTCCAACCATCCTAGATGGTTCTCTAAAGTGGTAGATGATATATGTTGAAATTATCTTATAACATTATAAATGATGAAAACAGAGAATTAACCAATCATATTTTATTTGGAATGGGTTGGAATGATTATTATTAAGGATGGGGAAACATTAATGGTTTTAAAACTGAATCCTCTACTATCCGTAATGAAAAAAATCTCCTCAAGGAAATGATGTTGAAATTCAGAAAAATGTAGAATATAGGAGAGTGGGGAAATCCTCAATGCTAAAAATTTATGAGGATGGATTTGTATGATTTGGGTCATGAATATGTGTACAATCTGATCCATTCTTAAGGAAAGTTGTTTTGAGTGATGCACATAGCTCAACCTTATATATTCACCAAGGGGGACATATTCGAATCGAGATCTTTGAGAGATCTATTTTTGGGACAATATAATGATGGAAATCACATAATATAAATCAATGTTCATATAATGTTATAAAATGATTGGTAAAATACATGTTTCTAGGTGGATGATGCAAGCATTACCCATACCAACATGGAAATGGAAAAACATCATCCTGAAATTTCTCATTAAAATTATGAGGATATCTGTAGGCAAAAATTCTATATGGGTTGTTGTGGATTGTTTTATAAAGATAGATCAATTTATCCCAATTAATGAAGTATTATAACTATATTAGAATTCATGGATATACATCAAAGAATTGATAAGGATCTGTGAAGCACCACTAACGAGGGTATTTGATCATGATCAACGATTCAACACCCTGTTCTGGATAGGAATCCAATATGCTCTAAACACTAAGATTAATATAATTAAAAATTATCATCCTCAAATTGATGGGAAATTAAATAGAGATACTCAAACACTAGAAGACACGTTGAGATATTATTATGTGAATATCAAAGTAGGATGGGACCAATATCTGCATCTATTTTAGTTACCTTATGACAAAAGTTTCCATTAGAACATCCAAATGGATCCATATGAATCGCATTATTGGAAAATTTTTAGAACACCATTATGATGGGGTGAATTCAGATATTGGAATCACATGAGACTTGAAATGGTCTATGAAATGTTAATAATTTGAAAACCATTTTGCAGTATATATGGGTATCCATAATTCAATATATGTGCTAAACAAATAATTGTCTACATGGCCATGAGTTTGAGGTTGGATACATGGTATAATTTCCCATATCTTTATAGAAGAAGATTGTGAGATTTGGGAATAAAGGAGAAATTTGTCAAATGTACATTAAGCCCATTGAGATTATGGATCGTGTTGGAGATGTGGAATATGGACTATAAAATCTACATTCCATGTCTCAAGTACATGATGTATTTAATTTATCCCTCTTGAGGATGTACAAATGTGATCCATCACATGTACTGAATCCAATGTTTTTATAGTTTAAAAATGATATCTCGTACAATGAGCAGTTAGTGATAATCGTATACTATATATATAATGTTATACTGAAAATAATACTCACAAATTAAAAGAATGATGGTGAAATAATATGTATGAAGAGGGAACATGGGATCAAATGCAAGTGATGTAGGAGTAATACGATCAATTGTTCATAGAAAATAAAATTTTTTATAGTGAAATTTCATAAGGGGGGAAGTATATAACAAGGCTAAATTTTATCAATGGAAATTCACTTATTATAATTAATTTATGTACAATTAATCCAATAAAATCACATACATAACATAATAAAAAGTTTTTAAATGATGAATGAATTGAACAAGAGGCATTTTTAAAAGTTTTGGATCCTTAATCGATGGAATAGTAACATGACTAATAAAACAGTCATGTGACCATTAGAAATATTAGTAAGACAAATAGAATTGTAACCTCACCAATGAAAATATAAAATAATTTTGGTATCGATTGAATAAAAATATGATATAATTATAACTCATTATAAGTAAATAAATATTTTAAAAATGATAAAATATGTGTTGGTATTTTTGTAAACCATGCATTTTAATTACAATTTATTAATTAAAATAATTATTTCAAAAAAAATTATTTTCAGTAATACATCTTTATAAATTAATAATAATTTATTATTATTATTATTATATTATTTCATTACTACTTAATTAATTTGAAAAAGTGTTATATTGTTAGTTATAATTTTAAAATCATTTTTAATCAAATGAATGATTATTTTAATTAGAAATTATATTTCTCATCTTTATAAAATAATTTTCATAAAATTTTATTCATTTTTGAATTCAACCCATAAAAAATTTATAAGGGAAATGTTTTTGTGATTTTTATAATATAATGTAATTATTCTTGAATAATAGAATACTGTAATTTATAAAATTTAACAAATACATGAATTTTTGAGTCAATTATGATGTATTACTAAATTAATCCCATAATCTTGAAATATCCATAATTATTTTAATAAATTTATTTATAAGGATCACTATATTTAAATAAATGAGCTAGAACAATTAAATAAACAATAACGTAATGAAAAAATACCCATCTCATAGCCTATAAATTTCTCTTATCAGTACCTTTTCTTGTCACACCTTCCAAGCAATGAGTGTATCAGTAATATTTTTTAATACTATTAAAAATACCATACCTCGCATCCATGAGCCTTTATTCTATGAAAAAGTATAAATTCAATTTTCCTATAGATGATCTCATGGAGGTGAATCTCAAGAGGTAAAATCATCTTTAAATATAATTTAATTTATTTTTAAGTTCATTTATTTTCTTATTATCTCCTCAAATACCCTCATAAAATATGAATGATAACCCTTGTATCTTATATATATTTCAATTTTAAAATTTTTAGGTAATAATTCTTCATCAAACCTATTATCCTCTTTTTTTATGAAAATGAAAAAATTATCTGATAGGTATAGAATTATCATCATCAAGGAGGGTAAATTTTCATTTTCCTTTTACTCTTTAAATGATATTAATTATTTCATTTTAAGGGTCAAAACATGTTCTAAATGAAATATTATTATATTTTATATTCTTAGAACTAATATATGCTCATAATATTGAATAATATTAAAAAACATGTATATGATGATAAAAAACTGTCAAATTTATCTATACATTTATCATTATAAATATATAAAATGATTAATCTTAATATAAGAAAAACATAATAATATATAATAAAATTTAATCTTCTTGAATTTCATTAATAAAAAATAATTTCAATTCAAGATAATTATTTTCATTTTACATGATCTTCCACACATATATACAAGTGAACCAATCATGATGCCCAAGAAAATGAACACCCTAGAATGATGAAATTGAACTCTATATCTTATGAAAATAGTCAAAAATGATCTTCGTAATATTTTAATTAATTGTAAACATATATAAAAGTTACTTGATTTATTAATTAATGGATATAAATTAATTATATAGGATATTTATGTGAAGATAGAATTAAAACATAAGGTAATTGGAATCTCAAACCCAATTTACATTATTTAGGTTATTCCTCTTTCACGAAAAAATACAGTGTGGATGTTATTTTAATACTTATCAAATATAATTTTATATTTTTAACATATTCTTTTTGTGGAAATACATGTTTTTAATCTTGTTTAATGAAAACAACGATGCTTTTACAAAGGAAATCATCATTTAAAAAGTCATATTTTATATATCTTGATATTTTTTCATCATCATAGAAGATTGGTGAATCATATAAAAATATAATATTCTCTTTTTTAAGACCCCCAATGTTTTTTCATGAATTTATGAAATGAAACCAATTCATTTCCATGGGATATTTTATAACTATGATTGATATACATTCTATGTGGCATGCATGATTTTTTAAATTTTAGGATGTCAGCAATACACCAATAATTATATAGCACTCTAATGCATTGGGTAATTTTATGTATCTCCTTTAATAATCTGAAACACGTGTGAGAAAGATTGTTGTTTTTTCGACCATGATGATGTTATAATAACACAAATATTTTTTTTGTGTAAACATGAGGATATCTTAATTTACAATTCTATGTGGTATTTGATCACAATGAAATGATTATTCATTTTTATGGGTTTTACATTCCATGAATTTCATGAATTATAATAATCCTGATTATGAATATCATCCCATTATTATAATATTAGGGTGAAAAATATTCTTCCTGGGTTATATTGATTCATGTTCTTATTTTTCCCATTATTGGGTTTTCTGATAACCCCATTCTTTGACGTATATTCTTAGGTGATTACACATACTAAGTAGTACAAGAGTTCAAATAATATTATAGAAAAGATAAATGTAAGTAATTTTTATAATTTATTTTATAAAGTTTATGTATGGTCATAATTTTCCTAAGAAACTACTCCTTTGGATCCTGGTTTTGAAACATTATTAAAATTTTTTATCTTTAAAATGATTTAATAGTCGTTTAAGAAAAATCCGAATAGCTATTAAAACATAAGGAAATGGATATTTACACAACGTCACCACATTAAGGTTATGATTGCGAGGTGAATGGGAAGAAATAAATAAATGTGATTATTATTAACGAAAACATTTGTAAGTATAAACATGGAATCTAGGTTGTTTCTATTATACTAAAGATGATATAGTGTATTGATCGATTGGATAATTTTAGAATCATGTTGAATAATGATATTCTAATATATAATATTTTCTATTCTAAATTATTATACCTAAGTGTATTGGTGAAAAAAATTCAAGTGAAGTTTGAATATTAAAAATATTGGATATTTTCTATTTTTAATTTTCATTAGAACATTTATTATAAATTTTAGAACCCTTTAAAAAAAAATTCACGCTTATAATTGTGGTTTTGTTGTTCTTTAGAGGCTCATAAGATCTGGGAGAGCACTGAATGTTTTATAGGAATTCCATATTACATTCTATAACTTTCATCTTGGATGCACTAGACCACTATCAAGTGAGTGGGGTGGAATGTAAATTAGGTGCCATTATTGGTTCCAATGGTGAGCTAGTTGATTTTAAAAGGTTAAAATTTTCTATTTTCCACTTAATATTTTAAGGGGTCCAACCTCATTCCCTTTATTTCTCTTACACAAGTAGTATAGGGACTCCCCCATATCATTTCCACTTCATGTTCCATTGATGTAGGTGTTTCTTGTGGGGTTTCACACCCATCCATGGAAGGTATTCAACTTTGTTGGCCCCTATATTACTTATTACACTCTCTTTATATTTATTCATTAACCCAATTTAGGTATTTATTATGATTCAACTCCTGAATATTAGAACCATCCATTTTAGGTGGGGTTTTTTTTCTAAGAAAAGAAATATACAATGAAAATGTGAACTCATATCCCCTCATCAATTCAATACTGATATATTTTTAAATAGAATATCCAATGGAATTTAATCAAAATTACATTAAATTAATCGATTAAATAGATTCATGTGTTGGGATTCTTTATCGTGGTGTATATATGGGTGCGTGCTGGGGATAGTCGAATCCTCGTTTCTCTATGAACCATGGGATAATATCCTTATATTGACTTCTCATTAGTTATTTAATTTTTCAATAAATTAATTAGATTAATATAGTTGATTATAGTTAATCTTTTTTGAGGGAATGGTTTGAGTATTAATATTGAAGGTGTAGGGAGTATGTTGTGTTGATGTGGAGGCCATGTAAAATATCTATCAAGCCAGGGAAGTAGTTTTGGGATTATAATAAAATGTGGAAATACTCTAAAAATTTTAGGCAGTCCAAAATGCCTACCAAGTGTCATTAATTCATTTAATTTAGGACGCATGTCCTTTTTTATGGCTCCACATAGGTCTCTAACCAATTTGTTTAATAAAAAATACTATTCTTTTTAATTAAAATATAAATTATATTTAAACCATTTATCTTATCTAACCACCTAGAATTGAATGAGTAATGTTTTAGGGAAACTAAGGACAATTGGAACTGTCTTGATAACTCACATACTATTTGAAGATGATTAGACTAAGTGTATAACCAGGAATATAAACAAACTAAGGGTGGTTGTGACATGACATATTATGGATAACCCTGGAAGGAAAAATAGAGACCCTTATGATATGATTGGACATGGGTTTTAAAACATGTGAAAAATTAGGGATTGGTTGGAAATATAATCCCAAGATTCTCATACATGGACATTACATCATTTCATGGAATATTCATTAAAATAAATAAAAAATGATTAAATCCCATAATTGTTTAGAGCCATTGGAAACTGGGAACACAATATTATAATCTTGTTCATGATATAAAAAGTTTACTACAAATATCTGGTCATATATTAATCTTCATAGATATACACTATATAAATCCTTTCATCAAATCCGAGGGAAATAAAACCAGAGAATGTGTGATCTCATATTCATAGTAAAGTCAATCAAGGGAAATATGAAAACATAACATGAAAAAAAATGCAATATGAGTATGAGCATAAAATTTGAAAACTATTCCCTTTATATCACTGATATAAATTTACTGTCATGGAATAAATATCCACAGTTCATAGTACTTGAATCATATGATACTAAAATAACTTTTTCCCTAAGATAATTACATTATAGTAAGACATATGTTTGTGGTATACACATGAGCTCAAAAAATCCTATGTCATGGGTAGAAACTAAGTCATTCATAAAATGATAGGCATGGTATAAGAACATATATACCTTTTTCGGACTTTGGATAACCTCTGATGTACCCTCTTTCAGGCATGGGATATTATACCATTTATCCTTTGTGATTATATAACATTAATCATTACCCAATGCTATGTATATTGATATAGGTCCCACATGTAACATAATGAAATTCGTATATATTTTCGACACATTAACAAAAAATCAATCATATCAAAACCCATGAAATAGAATTGGTTTCATAAATGTTTTATCATTTCAAAAATAGTAGTAATTAAATAGGATTTATAATCCTTTCATTACTTCATCAATGAATAAACCATGGGAAAATGTTGGTTTCAAAATAATTTTACAATCGTATAACCCATCGAAGTGAACCATGTCCCATAAAAATCATTCAATCAAAACATAAACTGTCCAGAAAAGGAATATGAATGGTACTCTGGGACCATATCCCTATAAGGGAATATTTAACATTAACATCTGAAATCTTATATGGAAATTGATTTTGATAGATCATTAAAATAATATATTGACAAGAACAACTTTTCAGCTTTGATTTTTTTTAAATATTAAGAATTTAAAAATCATTTAAATTGAATTTAACTGTAATAGTTCATGATATTTTGGTATTACTATTTTTTAATTTAACATCCTCCATATCCTACATATCATAAAACATGGAGATTTAACCAAATAATTAAACATTATTATTTATTGTGATAGTTATTGTTTGGCCAATAGAATGGTGGTAATGAAATATATTATCTTTATTATTAAAATATAGATGAAAATATTTATAAAATTATTAAATTGGTTACCAATTGATTATAAATGAAAATAAATAACCAATTGATCATATAAGATGTGTTTTTATAAAAACTATTCATATATCACAAAAATAATTTTTTTGTTATTTGTGACAGATCAAAACGGAAATTATATGTTATATATTCCATCAAATATTTTCAAATTCATCTAATAAAGATGATAAGATTTAGAAAATAATCAATCCAAATCAATTTATTTCTTAAAAGGATAATTTAGTAAATTTTAATGGGGCACTTGTTTTAGATCAAAATGTTACAAATTTTATAATTGTGATTTGAAACAATAATCATCTTTTTTTATTTGGAATGTAATAAATATATTATACTTAATTTTTTTAAGAAGATTAATTTTTTGATTAATTTTAGAAAATATTGGTTCCTATGAAATAAGATATCTTTTGTGATATTATAGAAACAAAAATAACATATAAAACATTATTAATATTATTTAAAGAATCATGCATGATAATAAAATATAGATATCATTAAAAATTATTCATGTACATATAATTTATAAATGATTTCAAGAATATTACACAAAACATTTCCACAGTCTACATAGGGCATGCACACCATTAGAAAAGATACATTTCAGTTCGTATATATAATAATTGATAGCTAAAAACTCTTTTCACAAATTTTTAATTAAATATCATTCATAAATGATGGTTTGGAAATATATTTTCAAATCATAGTATTATATAACATTAATCTTATCCAAATTAGTGTATAATTCTTAAGCAATGCAAGAAAATTCCAAATAACCAATGAAATAATATTTCATGTCATAAATATAAGTAAATTTATTAACTGAATATATGTAATGGATTATATTTGAAAAAAAATAATTTTTGAATATTAATTTATTTATATTTTTTATATATTATATATTAAACCTTAAGGGTTATGAAATAATGGAAATGTGTGTGTGCATGATGAAGATAAGTCAAGAAGATGATTTTAAATGAAATTATAAGAACAATTAAATAAACAAAATATTGTTATAAATATTAATGGATAAAGAATTTTCATCTACAATAGTCATTCTACAAAATTTAGGACCATATGGTGCCACTTGGTAGAAATTAATTCATTTATAGTATTTTATTTTGGGAAAAGGGAAATCTATTTATTCTAAGGTTGTTAATATGTATAGCCTTTTTTAATATATGGTTTTCTAAATGTAATACTCAACCAAGAATAGTATTTAAAAATATAATTTTTTTAATCCAATTTTTTATTATTATTAGGGAATAAATAATGATCCAAAATTATTCCATAATGATGATGATGTAATTTTTAGAATAATGAAAAAATCATTGAAATTATTTTAAAAATATTTTCAAAAATATTAGTTGACATAATTAATTTGATAAAGGTTTTATTTAAACAAATAAGAAATTTCTAATATATAAATATTTTTTTGGTTCTAATTTTAAACATTATTTTGATGTATTTTTAATAATTGTAATGATTATTGTTAATTATGAAAACAATGTTATTTTCGAAATTTAATATTTTAATAAATTACATAAAAATCATAAAAATATTGAATATGTCCAAAAAGGATATGTTTTGGTCAAAATGTAAAATTATTTTATTTATATTATTTTTGGATGTCATTGGCTCTACAATAGCCAAAATTATGTTCAAATATCTTATGGATTTCCAAATGTGGCCTTCACGTCAATTAATAATGGGAACTCAATCCTTTACATTACTTCACCACCATGAGTCTTATAGCTCATCCATCCTCTCCCATGTCCTCTTTTGAAATTCTTTAACCAATATCAAGAGGTCATACTATTCAAAAAGGAAAAAACCTTAGATCCCTTAAGAATAGTTATAAAGGATATTCATTGAAAAAAATGAGGATAAAGCACATATGACCAAAACAAGTCCTAATATATGGGACACCATCTCAATTTATCTTCATGTTGGAATATTTTAATGAAACCAATTCCATTTCAATTATTTATATACTTCTAGTTGTATTTGAGATCATCATTCATTCAATTTTTCAATATATATCAATATTTTTTTTCCTGGATATGATTTTTTCCTTAAGTAATGTATAATTTTACATATGGCGTTTACTTTGAATTTTATTTGATAAATTGTTGAAATAATTTTCAATTCATATCTTTTATTCCATATAATTATTTTTTGATAAGGAATATTGTTCCATGATTTAAATCATTCAATTTTATATATGAGGAATTATTTGGACTTGCAAACACAGGTGGGACCAAGTTATAGATTTCCCCATGAATAATCGGTTGTCTCATGAGCTGAATAAGTTTAATAAATTAAATGTGTTCTATTAATACTGATATGATTCCTTAAGACATGTATTGATAGCAGGCATACCATAGTGTTGGAGATCATTTCATCCAACAGAAATAATTTCTCACTGGAAGAAATCATTTAATTTTTATCCTTGTAATTTTAAAAATGATATTATACATGGATTTATATTATAAACAAGTTATTGAATAAAATGAATTTGTTTCCAATAATTACAATTTACATACTTTCTTCATTATACTATGATGATATAATTATTATTGACTTACTGGAATATGTGTTTAGAAATTAACATTCCATACTAATTATGATTTATTGATTTTCTGGATAGATTCTATTGTATTAAACCAAAACTAAGAATTTGAACCCACAATATTTTTTCCATTAGCAATTTTATGAAGAATAATTATTTTAATATGATCATGATTGAAAATTAAATTACTCTATATATTTTATTATCAATGTAATAAGGGTTATGTGTATTTATTTAACTCTTCTTGAATACTGAACAACTCAGTCCTTTTTTATTTTAATTTATCATATGTTACATATTAACTAATTTAAGGATCCATCTCTAGTTTACTAGTTTATTGATCATTTAAAAATCATATAAAACATATAACTGATTTTTATTAAATAATTTTAAAAAATTCATGTGAAATACATATTTTCTACATCAGAAACAAAACATTTTAAAACATAAAACATTTTAAAAATAATTTTTCATTATAATAACATTTTAAAATTATCAAGGATTGTTCAGTAATAATTTAAAGTATTTCTTAAGGAAAATAACCTTTCAAAATTAAAAATAATAGTTTAAAAAACTAAAACATTTTCAAAATCATTTTTTCTAAATAATTTATTTAAAATCAATATATCTCAAAAATATTATGAAAAATATTTTATCTACCAAAATTAATGAAAACATGTTAGGTGGTCATTAAATAATTTTTTGGTCATTAAAGTTGGAAAAACTATTCATTCCATGTAATTTAACAATAATGATTAATTTCACATTTTTCGAAAAAACCAAATAAGCAATGTTTTTGATCATGACATGTAGATTCATATCAAAAAAGGAAATGTTATAAATGGGTAAAAATTAATAATAAAAATAATTGGTTGATAAAAAAACATTCATGAAAATATTATTAAAATTCATGGAATTAAAAGAAAATAGATTTATTATCTAAGAGATAAATAATGTCTGGTCTTATTAATAACAATGTATAAATTATCATAATATACAAATATTGAAAAATATTGAACTATAACTTGAAAATATCACAAATGACTAGAGGATAAGAAAATTCAGGGGTCTCTAGAGATATTAAAAATAAAACATTATCATAAAAAACATAATAATTATCAATTTTACAAAATATTGATATTGTGACATTAAATCGTACCACTTTTCTAACCTTGATTAATATTAACATATGAAGCAATAACATAAATTGAAATAATAAATATCATGAGTAGGAATGAATTAATGATATTATATGTCAATGGTGTTGTTGGAACAAGTTATTTATTTCATTCAGTGATGAAGTCCATGAAAATACGAAAAATATGATAGCTTATAAACTCAGAGTGAAAAAGGGTGAACCTACGATCATTTTCCTTATGGTCCTGCCATTTTGGGGAAATTTAAGAAATCTCTATCTATGAAATATTTTATCCAATAGTGTCACACATTTGGAATGCTAGAAATGATAATATATTCTTGACATAGGAAGGGTTTTCTGGTTTAATTTAGTGGTTACATTCTAATTTTTTTACAACATATCAATATAAAAATGTTTTAAAAGTACTCATAATAAAATGAAAGAATTATCATGAAGATCATCTTGATAGGATTAAAATATGAATGGTATATCATTATTATTTCATGGAATAAATTCATTAAGTCCATTGATATGGGTGAGATGGGCATTAAAAGTCTCAAACTAATTAATGATTCACATCATAACATATTCACATAAAAACTAATAATATTTAATGAATCCACTTTTTAAATTTATTTCAAATAGGATTTTCAACAAGTAGAAAGATGGATAATCTAATTATATTTCATCATTTATGGTTCCATATGTAGGAAACTCCATCAATGTCATAATGTGATACTCCAAATTCATAGTATATAGAAAATCAAACATGAATTTCATGGGAACTCAATTTCTTATAACATAGCTTGTTGACGACATATATTCTCCCTTAATCCTCTAGGATATCACTATTTCTGAACTTATCCAAAAGTGTAGAATATTGAATTATTCATTCCCCATTAATGTGTATCTTTAGCTACAAAAGTTTTAATTTCAAGATAGAGATATCCCCATATGGGAACCAAATATAAATTAATTAATCAACCGCATGAAGTACCACATAATAATGTGATAAGGAAACACAATCTCGCAACCATGGATACTAAAATTTAAATACACATTCATCCATACTTCATGATATATCTATATATGGATGATATGGAGGGATCATTTATACACATGTAACTATATGCAGAGTTGGGGAATTCAGCATTCCACAAAATGTTCTTTAGGTTTTTATAATTATGAGAATGTACAACAAATTTTATTTGGATATATTTCTACAATAATTATTTCGAAATATCTTCAAGAAATATTTTTCATCATTATATATATTGATAATAAATTGGAAGGTCTCATAAAATCCATTATTAGTTCCAAATACAGTGATTAATTATAGAATTTTGAACTCACAATTGTTCCATAAATTATATCCTACATCTGTGAGGAATAGAATGTGTTTTTCATAGATGTTTTGAAACTATCCCATAATGTTTGAATGGTGTCCATGCACACAGATGTTCCCAATTACGCTAGAAAACAAAAGGTACCTTGCACAATACTCCATTGGATTTAAAAGCACTAAGGCTTCTTGGATTGAATGGAAGAATGATGAATCCACTGATCATGAAATCTATCAAAGGGATACCTCAAACCCCATTATTGATCAAAGTCAGTTTGGATGTTGTGGCCAAAAATATTCCTTCTCCCTCTGGATGAGGTGGTATTTTCATTACTAACTATGGATTCAAAAAGGGATGATATTACAATAGTATTAAAATTATAACTACATGAGAATCTAAAAAATGGGATATGAATCATTTCAGAAATCATTATTTCCATCATGTATGTGATGTAATTTGGTTTGACTCAAATTCAGAGTATGTCGCTGGATCCCTCTAATAATGAACATGGAAGGTCCCCTATAGGTTGATTCCATAAAGGGCTGATTGTTTTGAAGCCACTAGTCATTTAAACATGGTTATCTCACAATATTACAGGAAGAAAAATTATTTTCTTGACTCTATATCAATGTGATTTATTATTTATATGAGATATATGTGGTCCTTAAATACCATTTTCTTCCCAAAATTGGTTGATACAGACTAGCGTGGTGATATCCAATCCCGCCTTTTGAAATATCCATTTGTAATGCTAGAAATAAATCAATTATTTCTTAATAAATTCTCTGATTGGTATTTACCTAATCCTAAAACATTTTGAGTATCATATAATTAGTTATAATCATGATATATCATTTAATACATAATTATATTCACCACATTAAAAGAAACGATTTGATAATATGGAATAAGTCTCTATGAAATAAATGTGAGACTCTAAATTTCATTACCATAAGTCGTAACATATTTCATAATTTTTATCCCATAATGTATAATAAATATAAGTTATTTATTAAAATATTACAGAATAAATCATATAAATATCAATACATATATATATTTTTAAGTTTTTACTACTAATTTGTTAAAAATTTCATTTCAATGTGAAGATTCATGTAATAAACACATTGTTTTTTGTATATGTTTTAATAGTTATTTTTACCTATTACTAAGATTTGGGTTTCATCCATATAGAATGTAAACCATTTTATAAATATCATATAAATAAATATATTATATACATTTAGAGTATCCCATATTATTTACTGGTTGAAAGTAAGGTAAATCATTCATGTTGATAGTTGGTCGTATGTAAAAATGAATGTTGATTATATTTTATCATCGTATTGAAAAAATAAAAGTCAATGATATAAAAAAATATATATTATCATTATAGTATATGTTTTCTATTATCCATATCACCAAAATTTATTAAATCAATCCTTATTACATAACATATAACATTTAAATAATGAAGATATGTGTGGTATAATAATTAAATAATCATAATAACATAATACATACAATATATAACACATATATATATTAATTAATTCATTATTCCCACCCTTTAATGGATGAAATTGAAAAATAAATGACATTGGTTCAAGAGGTATTTGTCTTTCATTAAAAAAATTATAGTATAACCCATATGATGGTATATTTTATATTTTTAGGTCTCACCATTATCATAAAAACATATTATAATATGGAAGATACTGATATCATTATATATTCATAGTATAATTAGAATTGATGGGGATTGTGGAATATATAAAATAAAAATTCTCATTCAGGAACATTACATTGTCTTCATGTATCCTCTACAAGAATTAACTATATCTTTTCATGGTTTTTTTATATTCAAATTAATGATTATAGTATGAGGGTATGAAATTGATGATGTTATTTGGAAAGAACTTGTTCAATCCAAATCCATGATATGTGTGATGTAGTGGCGAGAGTGAGTGACCATTTATAGGTTAGGAGGATTGACATTCTTCTAAATACACATGTGTATTAATTATTTGAAGGAAAATAATTAATAAATTTTATGATAATATGATAATGAAATGTTTTTATGGGGGAAACGGTCCATACAAACATCCCCCATAAAATTAATCGCATTTTATAAAAAATTTATTCTTTATCATCTTTGTATCCCGAATTTTATGTCCTTAGTTATTATTCAATATGGGAAATAGTTTTCTAACATTGGAAATTTATCCATTAAGAATAAATTAGAGTGGGAAATATTATATAATTTTTACCTACTAATTTAAAATATTACTAAAAATTTATTATAAATAAATACTAAATGGTTTTGATGTTCATTTAATCCTAAGAGAATGAAACGTTTAGAAACACCACATTATTCGTAGATTTCCTTACAGGGTTTTCACTATTTAATGGTCAATATAATTATTGTGAAAGTGAAATTCTTCCATTAATGGAATATATCTTACATTAATTGGTATTTAAAAATAAATTTTAACAAGATAATAGTTTTCTTAATTTAAATCACTTAATAAAATATCATTTATTAAAAAATATCATTATTGTCGATTTTGAAAATATTCATTTTTTTTAAGTATTAAAAATTGATAACTATTTTTGAATTAAAATTTATTTTCGTCAGACCTGTATATCCTATCATATTCATAAAAAAATGGAACACAATAATTCATTAAATTTACATTACATTTAATATTTATAGTATCAATTATTTTACTTAATTGTTAACTATATAATTAATGTGTTGGAATATCGTATGAATTTAACGTTTTTAAATTAAATAAAATAAATTATAAGAAATTATCATGAGAAACAAAACACATTATATTTCATAATGATATATATAACTAAGAAAATCATATTTTTTTTATATCCCAATGCCTTATATATATTAAAAATAATTAATATTTTTTTTATTTTTATTTACATAACATATTATGTTTGAAATATTCAAAATAAATATAAAATAAATTTATACATATTAGAGAGTTTTATTACCAAGGTATATATAGGCATAGAAAACAATGATTCGAATTTTTTTTGTTCATTTTCATTTTAATCATTATAGTTTAACACCCTGTAAATTTTATTTTTAACCTTAGAGGGATTTTTTAATTTTTATAACATTCACTATTAGTTTTACAATTTTTTTCAAAATTATAATATATTATAAACCAAAATAATGAATCAATTTTTTAAAATTTAATTAAATGATGTGGAAAATTTTTATTCTAAATTAATCTCACAGACATGAGGAGAAAACGAGGTTATAAAAACTAAATGTCTAAAAGTTTTCAATGTTATTATTCAAAATGAAAATTATTCTATTGATCTTATTTTGATTAATTTATTTAAAATTTATCTAATGAATTATTAAAAACCATTCAAAATATAAATTAATATTATATATAATTATAATGAAAATGAGAATTTTTATTAAAATTCAGCACATTCATCTATTAATGAAAAAATGATTCATTTTGAAAAAAATAATAAAAAGTAAACCTAAGTAAATATTTAATTTAAATTTTTAAGAAAATATAATAATTTTAAAATTAGATTTTATAATATTAGTAATAATTATTTTTTCAAATAATTGTGCCAAAGAATCGTTCAAAATATCTTTTTAGAAAAATAATCTTTTAAAGCATAAAATATTAATTATTTTTATTTATTTTATTGAAAATGAAATAATATGATTGTGAAATATTTTATTTACTATATATACTATGTAAATTGGATTAAAATAATTCAATGCAATTAGTTTGTTTATTTTATTGTGGGAGAAAATAGTTTTTAATAAAAAATATATTTTTTTAGAAAAATATTTCCATTATTTTTTGATATTTTTTTATTTTTCAAGTTATCTAGTCACAAAAATATTTATTATGTAGAAACTTTTATAATGAATATTTTCCTAATCTAGTTAATACTACTCATACATTTCATTATAACCACTTGGTTATAACTATTTTAATAATACAATAATAGTATGAAAGGTTTTGATCAAACTCAATGATGTGTGTAATGAAATATAAACTCTATATTGTTTATGAAATAATAAAAATATAGTGTTCAATGTAACTCAAGATAAACATTGTGATACTTGTAAAAAAATAGAAAATCAGGGTTTTATATCACAAAATATATTTAAAATATAAATTTTATTTGATAAATAATAATTCCAAAAAATCTGATGTTGTTATATGCCACACCGCCTAAAATTAATTTCTCCCAAAAAACACAACATATTTGTAAAATTATTACCATTTGCAAATAACTATATTGTAACCCACAAAACGAAAATTAATTATAAAACATCCCTTAAAATTTTAAATTTGTAAACATAATTATTACACAATGTATCCCATAACTAGGAATATACATAGGTGAAAATGGGTTGAAAGAAAAAAATTTAATTGGGAGGAAAGCATAAATAATTATAGACAATGATAAAAATATAAAATCACAATAATGTGGCTGATCTAAAAAATTAGGTAATATAAAAACATAAATTAACTGGGTATGAACATGTCTATATATATCATAAAAAATAATGAATATTGAACAACATTTTATACCAATATTCATTTCATGAAGTTGAATAATTTTAATGAGAACATATACATACATTATTTAATTGCATTTAATTAAAACATATCACCATTGGGGTGTTTCTTTTTATTTATCACTTCTTATATTTCTCTATGAAATTAAGGTGAATAATTTTTATAAATAACTAACTAATAAATAGATACATAAATAGGATGATTATATATTCATTTAATCATTATTAATCGTAACAGAAAAATGGTAGCCAAATGTTATGGATAAATAATCATATGGTGGAATAAAACATTAACCATTTAAGACTCATCTAAATTTTAGCATAAACACATTAAAAAATGTTAATCCATTAGTCCCTTCACAATATTTGAAAGCAACAAAATATAATTAAGGTCACCGAATTTTCATAATAAACATATCATTAAATCATATATACCATAAAGTGGATCATGACTATTAAATACCAATAATGTGAATAAATTCATTATTTATTATCCAAAAACTTTGTAACAATAAAAATTACCATAAAATATAATAGAAAATAATATTTCTTCCTTATTCTATAAATAAAACAAAGATAATGTTATTTATTTCATAAATAAAAAAATGTACAAAACTCCATCAATAATACTATAAAAAATATGTAAAAAAAAATTAATAAATCCCATAGTAATCAGTACTATCATATTTACATATTCATATCCCATATCTATTTATCCCAACATCATTGTGTCAATATATATAACATAATATGTGTTATATTTAAAATAAAAAATTTCCAATAAATGAATTATATTTTCGAATGACATCATTGAACATTTTCTTTCAAATCATCAATGAAAAAATTATATTAAAATGACTATATATATTACATAATTATATTAAATTTATAAATTTTCAATACATAAACACATTAGTTTACCTACATACTTCTCAAATAATTATATATGATTAATGATCTTATTACTTAATATATCCCCCTTTCACATGCCATCTATAGTCTCTTCATCTTGAGTAATATAATAAATACTCATTATTCATTCTATATTCCCTTCACTATATTTTCCTAATGGATATAGATTTTGATAATTCATATATTTTCCACATTTAAAACATTCATTCATAGATATTTACATAGGGAAACAAAAATTATCATCTATTGAATTAGTTGATATCTTTATTTTTGCATTGAAGTTACATTCCTTATATAATTATTTTCCATAATCAAAAAATCATCACATGTGTCTCATACATTCACATTGGTTATGAGTTCCACAATCTCGATATATAGGAATCTAAATCTCCCTTCCTCAATAGTTACAATCACCTTATCTCTTAGAAAAATATTTTCCCCTTATTTTGTGTGTCCAAGGGTCGATAAATTTACATGATTGTAATCATTTTTCATTAAAAATTATTAGTAATAATAACAACATAATTTACCAACATCATCATCATAAATCATTCATCATATTCAATGTTAGTGAAATTAATTCTGGCTCACTCCAAGGACTATTACTGTAATGCATAGTTTTTGAAATGCTAACCCAAATTAAAAAGCACAACTTCTAAAAACCCATTTATGTTGTCTAAATCATGACACATTATTTTTCATCTTTGAATCTCTATGTTTAACACATGTCTTTCATAGTCATCATATATTTAAATAGTTATATATGGTTCATAAAGGGTTTGTTAATTTCTATACAATGTCCCTAATAATTAAACCTCATGATTCCATCATTGTCATTTTCCATTGAAAAAATACCTACCGAGTATAGCTCAATACACTTTTTAGTTGGTAGAACTAGGTACATATATTCCAAAGCCATATACACTTTTATTATACATGGAGGGACATTATTTAATTAAAACCATTAAATATATCCTTTATCATTATTCTAGGACATTTTCTTGTAAATTAAATGATGATTAGTCTTGTCCTTGGATATATCCAAAGTTATATCCTTATAAATATCCTCATGGATGTGACTAAAGTTTTAACATACATGTTTTAGATGGTTATCTATTCCTTTAATTTGAATGAAAATAGGGGGGACTAGTGATTTTATTTGGAAAACATTGAACAATGTATTATAATCTGGTGTAAGATATTCAATCATTCTCACAAAAAAATCCATTCACTTCTATTTATATGCAAACCCTCTATAGAAACAATATTTATAACTAGTGTAATGGAATGATAAAAAGGATGAGATCAAATTCTCTGAATGGGTAAAATGGGATATACAAATTCATAACATGAATATAAGGGTTCGAGAACATGACTATAACTTTTCAAAAGAGTTAAATTCTTATCATATTTAATAATCTTGAAAATGTATAATGATTTGAATTTTAGAATACTTCAATCATAAGACAATAAAATAACATTTTCTATGATAGAATAACATTATCCTAAGTAATATATTTTCTGTATACATAAAAAATAGAAAATATTATTTCAATGGTTCCCACCTAGAAAACCATAACATGATATCCCTTGGATAACCACTAGTGTACCTCCATAGGGTTTTCATAACCACATGTGTCACCCATTTCAATATATGGATAACCTGAAATGTGCCCTTTCGTCTTAAAAAACATTAATCCTTATCCAATGCATTGGTGGGAGATATAGTATGTATTGGTCACATAATTAAAATCATACATATGTGTGCCTCGTGATCATAATGTTCACCATACCATAATCCATGAAATGTAATACTTCTCATAAAAATTTCATCAAAATGAATCCAATATACAATATGTTTATACCATAATAATTCTATAATATAATAAAAGAATAACCTATGTAAAAAGAAGAGGGGTTTAAACTAATTTTATCCTAGAATAATCCATTGAATGGAAAAAATCTCATTATCATGATTTTATCAATTAATTAGTCATTGAGAGAAGGAATATGAATGGTACCCTTGGTTCATAAGCACTATAGAAAATATGTTACATCAATAGATATAGTCATAAATGGAAAAAGATTTTAATTTATCATATAAAATATTTCATGTGTGAAATATCATTTTCAATTTGAAAAACAGTGTTTGAAAATAAAAAAAATTGAAAAATAATTTCATTGAAAATAACCATGAAGAATGATAAAATAATTAAAAACATTTGATTAAAAAATAAATTTTCTACTTTGAAAATAACATTTCAAAACATATAATATTTAAATTAAAATTTATTTTATAATTAACATGAAAAAATATAAATGAATATTTAAAAATCATATAAAAAATTTATTCCAGAAAACATCCATTCAACATTGAAATTTATTTCTTAATAACACAAATCATTTTGAAGATCATTTCATTTTAGAATAATTTATTTATAATTTAAAAATTTCCCAATTTTTAATTATTCCATTTTATTGGAAATTGGGATTGATATATTATATGGGAATCATTAAATTATAGAGGTCTCATTATAGTGGGAAAAACCTATTCATATTAATCATGATAAAAACATATATACTGTTCACATTTTTGGAAAATCCAAATGTGTATTATTTCATAAAAGTACCTGAATATCCCATTAAAAAAAATTTATAAAAGAAAAACCTGGGTAATAATAACTTTTAATAAAAGTAATATAATAATGAAACATTCTTGAAAATAGTTTTAGAAAATAATATTCAGAAAAATATACTTCCTATTAGAGAGAGAGATATGTTGGGTTTTCATAAAACAATAATAAATTATAATAATTATAAAAGTTTAATAAAAATGGTACTATTAGTTTTAAAAATTATTAATAACCATAATAGAATAATTTAATTCTTTTATGAGATATGGATAATAATATTTTATCACTATAATCATAATAATAAATAATCTCGTTAGAAGCTGATATTTGGACATTATGTTATGTATCTTTTCTTACATTGATTCATAAGCCCAAAAATGGAATTAAAATAAATGAAACATTAAATATCATGAGGGTGAATAAATTCATGACCTTAAATTTCAATGGGGCTATATACTCACCTCATGAAAAAATATTTGTACATATTATAACATATGCCTCCATGAAGGAAAATTGAGACCAAAATACATTACTGGTTGACTAACATTTTGAATTTAATCCACATTAAAGACTAAAAATCGGACAAATTAGCTAAAATAAATTTTCTAATATGAATGATATATAATTTCATATTTATTTATATACACAACAAAAAAGAAACGAGTGGTGAGTATGGAATATGTCTGCCAGATATAAAGGTTATACTAGAATCCACTAACATTTAGTGTTGACTTCCATTAGACTCATTCAACCCTCAACTATAATAAATATATTTTTATTATATGACAATTAAGTAATACTATAATTATATCATACTATATATTATTTTCTTATATACTTTTACTACCCATTTATTAACAATTCCATGATAATGTCAGGTTTCCAGTAATAATCGTTATTTTTTTCATATATGATTGGACTTGTTATTTTTTTCCATGTACATTGATCGTTGTTTCATAATATAAATTATAAAAACCATTATAGTAATATCATATTTATTAATAACATATTTATTTATATTAGTCCATAATAATTAGTGGTTCAAAATTAAATACAACATTCACGGTTATAGTAGGACATACTTATACACAAATGTCGTTACCATTTTATTATAGTTATAAAAGAATGAAATTAAATATATATATATATGTATATATTATCATTTTAGTATAATTATTGTTTAATATATATCACATATGTTCATTAATATCATCTTTAATATAATCCATGTAATGCATGAACAAATCACATCACTTCTTGAAGAGGTAGCCCACCATACACACGAACGACATTATTATATTCCAAAAAAATTTAAATATGATGGTATATGTGAAATAATAAATCTATAAGAATAATAAGCTAATAAATATCATCTATGAATATAAATTCATCATTATAAACATCCTTCGAAAGTGGAAATGGGAAACTGAATGACCTTAATTCTTATAGCAGTAGTCCACCATACATACAAATGACGTTTTCATAAATCATTTTATGGAAGTGTGAATATATTTTAGTAATAAAAATAACGTAAAATTATCAATGAATATTTATGAAATATATTTTATTATATAATCATTGAATAATAATAATTTAATTGGGTGGAGGATGAAAGAAAACAAAAACACTGATTAATGAGTGATACCACTTTTTCGTGTATTATCCTCTGGATTTCACTAAATTATATTTTTGTTAACATTGTATATAAAATAAGAATAATAAATTTAGGGGGTGTAATTTGGTAAGTCATTTGGGTAGTCATTCTTCAATCCAAATGTATTATGATATGTGAAGAAGTGGGGTGAGTGAATGCCCTTTTATAAATGATGAGGAATGTCATTCTTGTAAATACAAAAAGGTATTCAATATTGGGAGGTCAGTATTAGCTAATATGGAACTATATGTGATAATTAATCGTTTATAAGGATTATATGGTAAATCCAAATCTCCAAAGTATAATTCCACAAATGTTTCAGACATTTCTCTCATTAAAATTGTTGAATCATTATTATTACCATTATTGTTCCTTTAACTATTGTAACTAGTTTTCTAACCATTATAATTTATACATTAAGAGAAATTTAGAGTCATTAATATAATATAATTTTAAACCAATTATTATAAATATGATACCTAATTTATAAAATATAAATCAACTATTTTTGGAAATTAGTTTAAATATAAGAACATGTAACATGAGAAAACACAAAAATAACCTTAAATTCTATAATATATACATAACTTATTAATAGTGAATATTGTATAATTAACATAACAATTTTTACATATATTAATAATAGTGTATATTTAATAATTTTTAAAAATCACATGAAAGAATACTATAATTTTAATAATTCTAAATCAATTATTAAAATATATTTTATTATAAAATCACATTAATTTTAATTTTTGAATTACTCAATTATTTTCAATTCTAAAACTATGTAGATAATAATTTAATTAAAATATATTATTTTCAAACCTATGTATGATGATATATTCATGTATAAAAATAATGGAACACTATAATTCCCTAAATTTTGATCACATTTAATATTTTGGTTGATGTCTATTTTAATTATTTATTAACTAAATATTATTTGTGTTGATGTTTCTTCACAATTTAATGTAATTACATAATATAAATTAAAATAAAAATATTCTCATGAAATAAGTTAATTTAAATTTAAAAATGATATATATATATATATCCCACCATTGGTTGTTTTTACCAAATCAAAAGGAATTATAAATATCAAAAGTAAAAAAGTATTTTTTCCATTTTACATTCTTAACAATTATATGGATCATATTCAATTGGATGTCGTATGAATTTTATTTATTTTAGAGACATAAATATAAAATGAATAAAATATAACATTTAATAATATTGAGAAAATATTTGAGATCATTTTTCCCTTATAATACTAATTTAACACCATATAAATCCATTTATAACTTATTATAATTTTTTATTATAATTAATTCAATCTAAAAGGCAATATTCAATTATACTTTTGAAATTGTCATTAATTATTGAAAAATGTATCATTGTATATAAACATATAAAAATAAACCTAATCTAATTCTGGTATTCTAGATCCATAAAATAATAAATGTTTTTGAAATATATTTTGTAAACATTGTAATTTTTTTTTGAAATAATTATATAATAAAAAGGTGAGGACTATTTTTTTTAAAAAAATATCACTTTTGAAAATAGAAATTGATTTAATATTATTTCTATTATAAAACGTAATTAATATTAATTTTAAATAATAAATTTAATAAAAAATATATATATATTTAAAATCATTCATTTAATGTTTTCTTTTTATTTTACTAAATTAGTACAGATATGTTTTTATTAAAAATATTTATAAAATGATTTACATTATTTTCAGATATTTTTTATATTCATTTCAAAATAATCATTCTCAAAAGAATTATTTATATATATATACATGTGTAAACCATATTATTAAAATATATACTTTCTTATTCGTTACCTCTATTCCAAAGGCTTGGTGATAACTATCATAATAATATTTTAAGTGTACGAGATGTTTCATTTAAATGTAGGGTCATAAATAATAGAAGCTAAAATTACTATTTTACGCAACATAAGACAAACATAGTGTTGTGTGTAATGAAATATAGACTCACTGTTACTTGTAAATGAAGAAAGAATAAGTGGTTCTTTTTAAATAAAATAAGTACAAGATTGAATTTATTGGAAATAAATAATTTCACAATATTTTGTAATGTTCCATTGGGTGATATTACCATCCTAGAGTTACTCGGGACCTAGTGACGGTCCTAGATACATCTATTTATTTTCACCATATTGTGTCATACCCTTGATGCATTTTTTTCCAGGTGACGAAAAAATAATTTCATGGAATGTGATATCCCCCAACCATTTGGTTAAAACCCATGTTATAATTAGATGTCGATGATATCTTCTGTAATGTTATCATGGTAGTAAAAATATAGGGGTCCTTTACAGGTTATATCTATTAGATAAAACTGAGTGAGTGGTTATGGATATGGGTTGAGATGGTTGTTAATTTCACATCTAACATAAACCAACATCTATTCCCTAATTGTACAATGATTATGATGATGGTTTTGGGCATTTGACCAACCTTATAATTTCGTAATTTTAATTTTACAAGACATAAGTCCTCATGGAAAATGTTATTCTGGTTAGAGGCATATTTCCGGGTACTGTAGCAGTATTGTAGAAGTACTGTAGAAGTACTGTAGTAGACACTGTAGCAAGCACTATTCGTTATTCTAGCAGCCATAACTATTCATCCATCTGGCCCTTCAGGCCACCGGTTTGGTCCTCGGGTCCTGTAAGGATTTTGGGCCACCCATGTCTTTCGATCCAGTTGATTCTCAAGGCATTCGTGCCACATTAAAGCATTAGTTCCACCCCAAGTCCTTTGGGACACATGAATGTAGGCTCCATACACACTACAAAAAAGGAGTAGCCCTAGGAGAGGATTCAGAGTAGGTGCACTCACCACAGCAGAGACAAATGGATTATCATAATGAGAGGGTATATCTATGACATTGGTACCAGATTGTGACTGCATGAGAAGCCTATCTAGATGGTAATGCAATGGTGGAGAGCTACTATCAGGATTCAGATGCTAGGGAGGGGCAGTTCCTTGTAGATAGTCTAGTTGAATTCCCTAATATCTTCGGGTCATGTAATCTCTTATGCCTATAGGCCATGTAATATTTGAGCCTATGGGCCTTGTAAGGGTTCCCCCTCATCCCTTGATAGGGGGGTTATCAAAAATCAATAAAAATGAAGGCCTTCGGGCCATTCAGGAAATATGATCATGGATGATTCTGCTATCATGGAATGTGCCCTATGAGTTATGAAAATGGATTTCTATAATCGTTGGATTTATATCATAATGTTATAAAACCCATGGATTTATATAGAACATGTTGGAACTAAAATGGGAAGGTCATCCATTTTCATGAGAATACTATTGATTTTTCTCTTGATTTGGAGATCATTATAGGTGATATGATAGATTAAGAGGACAACTTTTAGCGCTATCATGGGATGGGAGACCAATTTTGGGAGGATATGACATGGTTTACCATGGATTTATATCTCACAAGTTACTAGTTTTCATTTTCATTATGATTTCCACAATGATTCCCATGAAAATTATTTTTCGGGAATGGTTGATCATGTTCGTAGACCTATGGATTGATGATGGTATTATTTATTTAAATTTTTTGTAAGAGTGAATAGATTTTTTAGAAGAAAATGTCACATAAACTTATATTTCCATTTTGGGTATGTATGAGATAGTGTTGGTTGTATTGTATAATTTTTTTCACCCCCATCCTACTTTTGTAACAATGATTCTTGGCTATATGAAAGACAAAAACATGTTCACAAGAATATGTATGGAAGAGTAATAGGTTTTCATGGAGGAGCTATTGTATCTTGAGTAGTATAATTTCATGTGAGGTGGTACATCTGAGTGATTTAATGGATCATACCTTATATTTTATAACTATTTTAAAAACATTATATTTGATTTTAAAGATGATGATCGATCTTCTATGTTTATATACTCTCATTTATTATTATCTACATATGTTTTGTGATATCTCAATAATGACCATGACCCCGGTAACTTTTAACTACTTTCATAAATTATTAATGTGTCGTATGATACTAAAATAGCTTCCTGAATGACTACATTTTTAGTAGTCTCTGAAAATTAGATACATGTTCTATTACCATTTTGAAATAGAAATCTCTAATTAAAACAAAAATTATTTATAAAATTACAGTATTCCCTCTATAATATCATTTCATATCAAACATAGCACACTTCATGGATTCCAAATAAATGAAGAAAATTATGGTGAGTAGAAATGATTATTGGGGAAATATGTGTAGCACTAAATATCTTTAATAGATAATAATAATCAAAAAAGAAACATAAATAATTAAACATATATTCATTTTTTGTAACATGGTAAGAAATAATTGATATGTAAAGGTAAATAAAAGAAAAGTCATGAAATTTAATCAATAACTATGAATGATATTCATCTAGATATAATTCCACTATGTAATGTAATTGAAAAATGTGAACTTTGTTTTTAATGAAAGAAATGAATTATAATTGGATTTTAGGTCTCAAGCACATGATAACATAACTATCAGGTCCTTAAATTAGATGGTTTAAAACATCAAGAGAATTGTTATTTAATACTAGGTTATTTATTTTTCATTTGTTTCATATCGACACATAGAGAGGTTATATAATAGAATAACCCACCCATGTTTATATGTCTAAAGCATTCCCCATATGTCACATAATCAATTTACTTCATAAACAATGTACCTTGACATCTTATATCTTTATTGGGAAAAGAATATATATTTGATATATTTCTCAATCCATTCATATACTATTCAATATAATACAACATTTGTACAAATGAGATATATTTTAATAAATAAGAACACCTATAATCAAAAAATTTGGTTAATTAGGTGAAATTTAATATCGAGTGATCATAGTAATGTGAATAATTCATGGGAATGTTAATATCTACAAAATAAATTAGGAAAGTAAATATTTGAACATTTATGGGTCAAAATTATCATAAAATATCCATATGAATAATATTAATTGTATTAATACATCATATCACAATTCTATTATATGAAATTTAAAAGTTTTTTGTCATTGATGAATAGAAATTCTATATAAAATATCATTAAATACATTTTTTGGTAAATATAATTTCAATTTCGGAATTAAAATTTTAAAACTAAACATTCATAATCAATTTGAAAATAATTTTCATTTATTATGATGATTAAAACAAATAAATTATGTTTTAAAAAATTTATTTATCATAATGTTTGAACATGTTATTTATATCACACACATTAAAACAATTATTCTATTAAAATTTTCTATAAAAGAAAAATGAGAAATATTTCGAAAAAGTCATAAATATTCCTTGCCTTAAATATAACAAAAATAGTGTAAAATTTAATTTTCTAAATATATTATGAAATTATAAAAAATTCAAATTATTTTATAAATTATTTTTTTAAATAAAAAACATTTTAGACTGAAGAGATAAATGGAGATTAATTTTTTAAAAACATTTTCTCTATAATTTAATACACATATGGCTGAAAAATGATAAGATTGATTGAGAAAATAAGGAATAATGTTATTTGAATATTCATAAAATTTTTTATTAGAAAAAATTATATTAAATCAATGAAAATTCAAGAGTAAACAATCTATATTAAATTGATATTGTGAAATAATTCCATACAATGATCATAGAATTATTAAAATAATTAATCAGTGAATCGATTATCTATGTCAAATGTAATCCACATAAAACTAGTATAAATAATAAATAAGATAATAAAAATCAATTAAACACACAATCCTAGAATATCAAATAAAATGAATAATTAATATAAATCAATGAATGAAAATTTAGTTTCGAAATTCAATTCTAGTTGTTAACTTTCTATTCAATTTTACATGGATAAAAAATTTAATCTAAAATTGAATACATCATTATGTACGAATAATTAATTATACAACATGTAAAGTGAGATGTTTGTAATAAAAATCCTATATAGTGATCTTAATCATGTTAGTGAAATACAGAAGAACATTATTAATAATTATAATTTCATAGAATAAGATTTAATAACATTTTATGACACTTTTTATAATAACAATTCATTATTTATAATACTTAGGTTATTAATTTCCTGGTTTTCTAATTCAAAAATTTTCATTAATGATTAGATTCATGGGAATGTTATATAGTTCCATCATATAAATAATAAAAACAATGTAAAATATATCATTTTTTCATAAATTATTCTTTTTAAATAACTCATGAAAGGCGATTATGAATAATTAACTATATAATAACGATTGAGATGGAATTTCATATGTATACATGATGCACATTTTAATTTTCCAAAAATCATATTTAAAAGGAATAATGTAATATTTTTTCATCCCAGAATGATAACAGTACCAAATATATCATATTTTTTCTTTTAATATACATATAAATATCATTTGTGGGTTTGGTGATGAAAAGAGTGTCATATCCCTTCTATAAGGTTATAGTCCACACACACACAAACGATGTTATAAATTTTAAAATTAAGAAAAAATGAAATAGTTTGAAATAATAATGATTAATATATCATTATGATGATAATTATTTCATTTATATAAAACACACTTATTATCATTATCCCTATCACCATCCATGTAATGTGTTAATTAATGATGAATCACATCACTTTGTGAGACAGTAATATACCATACACAAAAGGGATGTTTTCATATACCCTTTGGAAGGGAATTTAAAATTTATATACATGATTTACTGATTCAAGAGGTATAAAAATATTTTAAATTTAATATATATAATTTAATTTTCATTATTATACCCATTTCACGAATGGTGGTAGTGGAAAAACATATGACATCAGTTCATGAGGTAGTACTCTGTTATACACTTAAATAATGATTTTGTAATCCATTTGATGGAATATGATTTCATTTTAAGTCATGAAATTATAATTAAAATATAAAATTATATATAATATATTAATTTTCCTAGATGATCTTATTTAACAAATAATTTACGGAGGATGAGGAACAAATAAAATAAAAATGAACGTTGAATAACATTGCCTCTCCATTGGGTATCCTCCTTAGGAATTCACCAAAAACCTTCATAGGATAGATTTATTACCAAAATATGGAATCTAGGAATTTATTGGGACGTTTTAATGTTATATGGTTAGGTAATGGAGGATATAAAATTATGTAATGGTGTTAATAATATAAGAAATATTGTGTTCTTTTAAAAGTGAGGCATGTGACATAGTAGTAATTTATTGAAAATAAATATTATTTCACACATTTTACAAATTAAGAAGGGTGAAATTTAGTATGAGAAATAACTAGAAATAATAAGGTCAAAATAAATAAATAAATTTTATTTTAATAGTGTTTTTAAACATTTAACTCTTATTGTTATTGTTTAACCCCTTATGAATTAATATTTACCTTAATGGAAAAAATGGTTTTCTACTTTTTTACTATTTTATACATATAAAAATTATTTTTCCTTTATTAAATAATATAAATTATTATCATTACAAATAACTAATCAAATTTCAAAATTAAATTTATTGATGTCGAAAATTATATTTTAAAATTTACACTTCAAATGTGATTAAAAAGAGTGTTTTCAAGGAGAATATATTCAAAAGTTTAAAAGGTAATTATCAAAATTAAATATTTAAATTATATTAATAAATTAAATTTTATTAATTGATGTAAAAGTTATAATATTTTACTCTAAAAATAATTAGAAATAAAATTTATCATTATAAATACTTTAAATGAAAAGTTTGAGTATAATTAAAATTCAGTATTTTTTACAATTATTAAAAAATGAATCATTTCAATGAAAATAAGCAAAAAATTACTCTAATATATTTATTATATTTGGATTAAAAAAATAAATTAAATTTTATAAAATAATATTTCCATTGTTGTTATAATTAATTCTATATTATGTGAGAAAATCACCAATAAACAACCTTTCAGAAAAATATTATGGTTTTTCGAAAAAATAAATTAAAAAATTATTATATTATTTTTTATAATTATATGACAATAAATTTTAATTATATAGATATTTATATTCACACACCATTGTTTAATGGATAGATTATAGCGGTATACTATATTAAGGATCATTTGTACACAGGATTTCGTATTCCACAAGCTGTCAAAGAGATTACATTTATAGAAATAAATATTTTACATAGTTTACGATGGGTGTTACATGTCGTATATGATATCAAATATAATCACAAAATATTATAAGTTTGGGTTGTTATATTATCCCCACTATAAAAATTTTCATCCACTAAATTTCAACACGGTCTCAGTAATCTAGGGTTTGACTTTTGGAAATATCATTATTGAAAAAATGACATCATAGCTAGGGTTAATAAAATATAATATTAAAGTGGGAGAATGATAATTATAAAGGGCTTCATGAATAATAGATAACATATATTATATTTATAATATCATTTATATAAAATTATGATATAGACCTTGAAGAAAATATTAAATTAAAATGGAGGGTAAAATTAGACATCAGTCACAAGAATATGAGTGATATATTGAATATTATGGAGCTCAAAATCACCTATATGTAATGACAAAAAATATTATTTTATTCATCAAATAATAATGTAATATGAAAATATTTATTTTTCAAGACCAGTTTTCTAAATGTAGAAAAATTATTTTACTATCTACAAATATAAGGAATTATACTTACTTGAACTCTTTTTATTTTATATGTAAAATTTCATCATTAGGTTGTTCTTTGATCTGTTTCAAATACATATATTACTCCATGACATAAATATTCAAAGAATAAATTTTTTATTCTAAAAACACTAAAAATCATTTTTAGGGGGTTTTAATTTATATAATTGAATAATAATTCCTTCCATCAACGTGTATTAATTATTATGACGATATAGTTATAACATGTTTTTTAATTTTCATAAATCTACATATGGTTATGTAATAAATTAATCTCCATAACATCACCAAATTTTAAACTTAAACCATTTCATTAAAAGATAATGTTTCGAATATTCTAAAATACTGCAATACAAAATTTACAATGAATGCGATGAAATTTCTATTATATACTTATATTTAATCCCCAAATCAGTATGAAGATACAAATAATCATCAAAGACTATGTATTTTAATAAATTCACCGTGTATTCTATTGAAATATGTAAATAAATTGAAATACTATAAAAACATATTGAAATCATACGTCCATCCGTATTCCTTAAGTAAAAAATACTTTATTTTTTATATTTTCTAAATCCAAAATGTCATTATTTAAAATCCATTAATGAAAGCATAATCCAATTTTCCAATATGTTATTAAATAGTCACAATGTGCTCAGTGCTATCAAATTTACTATATCTAAATCAATTACCTTTTGTCCAAAAATATTTATCTAAACACCATGGAATATGTTAAGAGTTACCTTTCCTTCAATCATTTGTATTCCATAATGTTCAACATAACAATGAATAATATTTCATGTTCTATGGTACCATTCAATACATGTTATAAAATCCTTATTGAAAATGTAAGACAATAAAATACATATAAACAAATAATCACTATTAGTATAATTTACTTATGAAAAATACTCAAATGAAATAATTCATCAATACAGACATAATATAATTATAAATTCCACTTTTTATTTGGTAATAGTTTAAGCTAGTCCATGATCTATTATATTCTTCTGGGGTATGTTATGTTTTTGATTTATTCATTGATTTTAATGGAGAACTATCTCATTATAGATGAATCGTTGTACGTTTGAATCTTTTTTCTTCCCTTTAAAATTACAATCACGAAAGATATTCCCTCTAAAAATGATGAAAAATCCCAATACATTTAATAATACACTAAGGTGTTAATTTATAAAATTATTACATGTGTGAAAATCATTCACTACCTTCATTAACATTCCTATATTTTTTAAAATAGTACCAAACATCTCTTTTATCCCATCAAATAAAAAATAAAAATAGAATCATTTTCTATCTGGACAGAATATGATATTTTATCTTCATATGATGATATTTTTGGGATATTAGTTCCTATATTAAAATTTTCTTAAGACCATCAATGAATGGATTAATCATTCATTTTGGATTACAAGAATTGCTTTGGTTTCCATTCCATCTTCTAGTTTCAATTTATAAATTTTGGAATAGAATATATTATATCATATAATTATGAGTCATAATTTAGAAACCCAAAATATGTGATATAATTATCATAAATTGAAACAATTTATTCACTGAAAATATTGAAATCATAATCATTATTTCATATGGAATATATATTTTTTCTTTTTCTTCACAATTGTTTTAATTGAAATTTGGAATTATACTTAGCATATTCCCATCAGATTCATACAAGCTGTAATGTAAGGGACATTTTCATACATGGTGAGATGATCATGTCAATTCAAAATTTCCCTTCATGAATTTATTTCCAGTTTGTACGTATTTTCAACAACTATGTACACTTTTAGTATCACGATGGTGATTTATTTCTTAGAAAATAATATAATATTTTCATTAACAAATGACTAGGATGTTATTATATTCTTCTTATCAATGTCTATCATTAGTTTTTAACCCCTAATATATTTTTTCTAAGATCCTTTTCCCAAGTATTCCATGAAATTTCCTTTGATAACATCTGTAATGACCCAAACCCCAGAATCCCAAAGTTGTTATCATACATAATTACATTTTCATATGATAAAAAGAATCACATATTGATGGAATGAATATCATCATTGTATTGGTTAACTATATAAATAAATGATTTTATTGTTACATTTGAGAAAATTAATTTTAAAATATTTTTTCCATGATTAAAAATATTCTTACAAGAATATTTTTTATATAAAACATTTTAAAAAATCACGGATTCATGAGAAAATCAAAAAATTATGGGTTAGATCAATTTATTTTTAAAGGTTATGTATGGTATGGGATATCATTAATTAAAAATAACAATCAACATAGAAAGGTAAATAAGAAAAAAACTTCATTTTAAATAACCTACTATGGAGTAATTAGATGGGATGGTAAATAACGAAAAATACATTCCAAATAATTAGGAACTGCGAATAAAATACATCTAGAGATAATATCATGATGAAAATGTCATTAAAAATAATAAGAAAATTCCTAACAATAGAAATTCAAAATTCTGGTAAATCATGTCTCTGGAACATGATACCTCAACACTCAAGACCCTTCATGATATAGTTTTAAACTACCCATAATAAACCATTTAATACATGGTTACTAGAATGTATCGTTAAAATAATGAATTCCTTAAGGGTATATCTTTAGAGGGGTCACACCTATATCTAAAGGTCCAATGCATTCCTCATATATCAAATTATTGATTTTATTCTCAAACAATCTCTCATATAATAACATATACATATTAAATAATGAATATAAAATAAAATTATTTCATACTATAATCAAATAAAATTCAAATTATTTCAATATATATATAAATGATATAAATTTTTTAAAAGAATAATATATTTGGTAAATTATTTTTTATTTATGGGAAATTTAATGTCTAATTATCATCAGGAAGAGAGTAATTCATGATTAATCTAATGACTAAAATATGAAACTTTAAAGTGAATATAAATAGATTCTTTGGCCAAAATTATTTCAAACCATATTGTTAATGTCTATGAATGACTAAAGTATAATATATACTAGATGGATAAAATTAAAAAAAAAATTCCCTGGGAAATAAAAATTCCATAAAAATATCATTAAAATCATTCTTATGGAATTAATCATTTTCACTTTGAAATTATCATTTCACAACAAAAAAATTTAGACACATTCAAAATAAAATTCATTTAAATTAAAATTGGTATCATAGAATTTAATTTTTAAAACAATTATTTTTGATGATTTTTAAAAATTAAATTCATGTCAAACACATTAAAATAAATACTACATTTAATTTTACATTAGTATCCAAATATAAATATTTTTAAAAATGACTTGATATGTACATTAATTCTTTTTAAAAATAATTATGGTTACAAATTAATTTAATAAATTATTTGAAAAATGTTAAAAAATACATTGATTTTTTTAATAAAAGATGGTGTAAAAATAAAACATATTTTTGACATGATAGAGAAATGATGATATATTTTTTAATAAAATTTTATAATTTTTTTTGAATTTGTTTCGTATAATGTTACAATTAATTGAAGAATTCATGAATAACCACATTAGAGGAAAATTAATGAGATTTATTATAATATTATATAACAGTTTCCTTTATGGTACATTCATAAATGATCAATCCTAACTGAAAATGGATTATGAAAAAAATCCCCCATGATGATTTTAAAATTACAGTGAAAATTAATCAGTAGAAAAATTATGGTTATCAAATTTAAATCTATATAAAAATGACTAATGTAAAAATAATAAAATTAATATTCAATAAAGACATAATATTAGATTAACAATGACATCAAATATGTTATATTACCCAACGAAAAGAGATTGAGTTATCAAATTATTTTAGACAAAGTAATTTTCTAGTCATGTTCACATAGATAAAATAATTCAAATTGAAACAAAATATACAATTGATTTAGAATTATTAATTTTGTTACACATAAAATAGGTAGTGTATTATCCATTAAAATTACATTATATTCAAACTTTATAGTATGCCTTGATGATGGGGAATTCAGAAAAAATCCCTAATCTCACTATTCCTTTTGTTTAAACACTGTTTAACAAACTTTATAGTGCTTTTAAAAATGATATTAACATATAATATAACAATATTAATAATTATTATATCATTAATTATCCTTTATTAATATTATATATAGTTTACATTAATTATCATCCATTATTCTCATTATTTCAGATGTTAATTTCCTTATTTTCACATTCATGATTTGTCATGAAAGTTCAAATTCTCGTACATATAATATAATTTAAACATATCCCTAATAAATATAATTAAATATTTATATTATTTTTAGATAAATTTTACTTTTATATCTCATCATGAACGGTGGATATGAAAAATGAACTATTTTACAATCATGAAGAGAGTAGGTCGTAGTACGAAAGAGTAATATTTTCATTTTCCAATGATCATAATGGAAAGGCGGAAATTAGAATTTTATATTAAAAATTAATAATAATTATCATATAAATAATATTATATATTAAATTAGACATAAATATATCATTCATGTGTTGTGGTGATGTTAAGAGATTCACACCACATTGTGAAACTGTTAGTACACAAGTACATGAACAATGTTATAATTTCCAAATCTAGGAATCTATAGATATATTATTATTTTTTGAATGAAACATATTGAATTAATATGATAATTATTTCATGAATAAAATTTTTATTTATTAAAATTATCTTTATTACCTTCCATTTAGATTATTATTTCACAATGAATCACATCACTTCGTGAG
Source organism: Viscum album (assembly GCA_963277665.1). Classification (NCBI taxonomy): domain Eukaryota; kingdom Viridiplantae; phylum Streptophyta; class Magnoliopsida; order Santalales; family Viscaceae; genus Viscum; species Viscum album. The sequence goes on along the minus strand of OY728127.1, from coordinate 1,507,403,029 downwards.
GAGTTAGTATGTTGTACAAATAACAGTATTTTTTGTATCCCTAACAGGATTGATATTAAAAAATATTTTTTTTCTAATTACATCATATGTATAATATTTGTTTCCTTTATAATATATATTATTTATATCCATAATTTTAACAAAAATTAGAAGGTGGTAATTGATTGATATATTATATTGGTTAGTGAGATGATAGTCCCCTGTACACACAAATTATAATTTAGTAAATCGTTTGATGGAAGTGTTTATTGTTACAATGAATTTTCTATTATATACAGACATAAAACTATTTTTCTAACTTCATAGACCTCATATAATACTATTTTAATATTAATTAAATTACATGTAAGAATATTAAAAATAAAAAATCTCATTGATGAACATTACATATTGATTGTGTATCCTCTATAGGTTTTCACAAAAATACACCCTAGGATAGGCTTATACAAAATGATGGTTCTAATATGATTTTAGAGACGTTTCAAGGTGAATTTGTTTTGATTAGCAGAACATTAATTGGTTTCTATTATAAAGAATATATGGTAGGTGATAGACTTTTATAAAATAGGTGAGTGGAACACTTGTAATATTTAGAAATGAAAATGTTGTACCTTTGTGAATCACAATTAATAAGTTTCAAAATGAATTATTATTTAACATTAGACATGATAAAGTAGAAATATTTCCATAAATAATATCATAGACTAGATTTAGGTTATTTTAAATCATATGTTTTTTATTTAACCATAAGGTAAATACACTTTATCATAGTCGCACTGAATATGTTTTTTATACTAATAATTATGGTTAATTTCTTTATACCATATTAGATAATTAAAATTACACTTATTATAAATATTGAATTCATTTCTTCCAAATTTAATTCACATAATTGAAGATGTTGAATTTTATATTAATCATACATACACGAATATATTTTTGGGTGTCAAAGTAGATTTTTTCATAAGTTTAGAATATTTTTAAGTTAAAAATTTAATGTGATAATGATTTCAATGTCCTAAATTGGATTATTTGATAATAAATTTAATTAATTTAACTATAAAACCAATTATAAATATTAATTCAATATTATAAATTCTTTAAATGAAAAGGTATTTTTCAATTTAAATTCTGTATTATTCAATATTCTTAAAAAACAGATAATTTCAAAAAAATCTCAAAAAATAAATAATAATATAATTTTGATATTATATTTGAAAAATTATTTTCATCTTAGAAAATAAATTTTCAAGAAATATTAAATTTTAAATTTTAAATATATTTGAAAAAAATTACTAAACCACATTTTTTGGAAAATTACAGTATTTAAGAAAAAATTTCTATATCATATTAATGGTATTTAATTTATATATAATAAATAATTTTCAAAATTTATTTAGTAATATTCATAACCATAAATTTGAAGATTTTTTATAATAATATATTATGTTATGGTTCATTTTAACTACTTTATATGTGTAACAAATGGTATTGAAGTGATTAAATTTAAAGAAATGTATTTCAAGGGTAGTTTATGCTAGGTTTTATGTGTGACAAACACTACCATATAAAATGTTATTATTTTATAATATCATGATATTAAATCACATTTTCATTAATTATATATTTTCATATTATTTCGTTGACCTAATATTTTGAGATGTATGTTTTAGAAATAATGTAGTATTGTTATTGTTGTGCAATACAGAAATGCACCATGTTGTATGGGTTATGACCTGGATAATCCCAGTTCTCATGTAGACCATAATAATATAGAATAAGAAATCATGATGCAAGACATGGTTATTTCTTAGTCAATTTGTTACACCATGGTGCACTGATGTCTGGTTGACATAACAACATCCATTTTCATCAATGATTCACAGTAGATGGTTGGTTATAAGGACAAGACCATATGTTTACCTTAGTATAGTGTTTTTATACAAGATATCCCTTTCATAAAATCATATGGATATTTTGGGATTATATTTTTATATAATTATGTTGAAATATCACATAGTAAGCTCATATATTACAAGATGAAACAAATATATAGTATCTATTTTTTAAAAAAACAAGACATTCTAAAAGAATTACGGTTTATTTTCATGATAAATCTTCACAATTTTCATTTTACATCATCATTTTCCCTACTCATCAATAAATCCAATGAAAAAGTTTAATCATTTTTTATGTTCACAAAAACCACAATAATGGATGCAAAAATAATAAATATATTATTCTAGTAAAAAACATGAAAACACATGTAATTATTACATATATCATTAATATTCATTGATATTTTGAAATAAAATATTTCGACATGAAAAAAAAGAAATATTTTTCTCCAATAATACCATAAAAACATAGATATATAAAATAACATCACTTTTTTGAAACATAGATAATCACATTCCTAAAACAAATTTAAAACCCATGTAATAGGAATAACTATACCGCCCATTACATATAACATTATCTAGAAAATATAATATTAAGAAAAAGAATAAGAGAGTTATAATGTGTATCACCCATCACAAAATATGTATTAGGGTCACCCATTTTTTATGAGATATAATGGGTATGAACCCTTCATATAATATATATCGGGTTCACTTATGAGTAATAATGTGTCTAAACTCATCATATAACCTATATTGGGCTCACTCTTAATCTATAATAGTTTGAATCCAATCATATAACCTACATTGGGATTATGTATTTTCCATATAATGATAATGTTTAATATGATGATTTTAATTTTTTATTATATCACCCTTTCAACATAAGGAAACTTCAAAAACACTTTTAATACTATATAAACAAAACTTTGGATATCAAAATAATCATTTCTTTTAAATGGTTTTCTCTAAAATCTAAAAACATTGAAATTCATTTGGATTAATTTTTATTAAATAACTATGTGAAAATATAATGTAAACCTAAAATCATTTAATGAATCATGATGGAATAAAAAATCACTCATGTTTTGTAAGTTAAAAAAATAATTACAAACATATTGGTGTTGGAAAAGTCACAAATAACCTCATTTGGAAAATTAGAAATGATTCAATTTAAAATTATTTATTCAAAATTAATACATGGGATAAAATATATTCAAAAAATAATTCCATAATTATAAAAAAGTTTTTTAAATAATTTTATGATTTTTTTTTCAATATATAGGGAAAATGTTGTTTTAAGAAAAACCGTATATAATATATTTTTAAATAAATTCCCCTCACATTGATTCTGAATCACTACATATGTGATTTATCATACTAAATAATAAAATTTATTAAAATTTATATTTTTTATGTTAAATATTATTTTTTAGTATTCATTTATTTTATATAAAATAATTATATATACAACTGTATAATCATAAAAGTGTTTTTTGGATTTTAGTTATAATATTTTCATAAGTAAAGAAATCTCTATGGTTAGTTGACTATGGGAAGATTGGACAAAACTAAATCATCTGAAATATTACCATACTAATATAGTTATAATTTTTATATATCAATTAAACTTTTAATCTATCCAATAAATATAGTTATTAAAAATGTAATATATTACAATCATTTATGCGGTAGGTCATATGTACGCATTAGTAATGTTTATTATTCTTGACGTTCTATTTGGAAAGAAATAGTGTACACTTATTTATTAATATAGGTATAATCATATTATATATATCATATTATTTCCTTAAATATATTTACATATATTAGCTATGTTATGTGGTGGTAAATTACGAATCACATCGCTTCGTGAAGGTTGTAGTACCCACAAACACCCAAACAAAATTGTCATTCTTCAGTGAATGTTAATATATAAAGGTAAAGGAAATAATCTATTTTATAATGATTCATATTTCTTGATTATCATATATAAACACTAATTCCACCATTATAATCCAATAATGTGAGATGTTCATCGAAAACAAATTCCACTACATTATGGTTTGTAGTCCTTTGTAAAAATGAACATGAAATCCTTTTCTTATTTGATATAATATGAGATTGATATTGGAAACCAAACTAATATAATAACGTATCAGTATATATAATATACATTATAGAATAATATATCATAGTTTAAGATGTTTTTAGTGATGTGGAAAATGAAACAAAAATAAAACAAGAAAATCATAATTATATCTCTTATTGTTTAAACCCCCATTGATTAACAACAGCAGACCTCTATGATTATTATTATCATCCAAAAAATATCTAAAGTAAATGGGTGAGATATTATGTTATTAAAATTGGGATTTTCTAATATGATTGGTTTTTAAGGATGAATGATTTAGAAAAATAGATTCTCATTTATAATAGAGGGGAAATGAACTAATTTTATGTGTCAAAATATTAAATTCATATAAATTTATTACTAATTTCAAATAGAAAAAAGTGATTCATTATTAATATAAGATGATTATGGATAAATATTCAATCATTGAATAACACATAGACATGATTTTAAAATTTTTAAACTTGAATATTTGTTTTTTTTCCTATTCAATCCCTTTAACTCTTACAATGACAATATAAATTACTATGAGTGAGGGGTTAATATAGTCACTATAAAATGAAAATTGAAAAAAATGGACTATGGAGGATTGATTCAATATTAACCTAATAAATTGTATGAATTTAATATTTTAGGAATTTTATTTAATTAAATAAAATATTATTTATTATAAAATATGAATAATATAAATTTTTATAACAATTCATTAATTTTTTTTAATATGATGATAACACATGAAATTAATATTAATTATTTTTAAATATACCAGAAATTAGATATTAATATAAAAAATACATTTATTCAATTAATTATGAAAAATTCTATTACATACAATATTTATTATAAAAAGTATTTTACATTTCAATTAATGGAACTATGTATTTATCAACTTTTTGGATGAATTTAATCTAATTATTTATTCAATAAAAATTACAAATAAATTATAATGTTTATGGTAAATATTTTATTTCCTAATGACAAATTGTATTATACTATTATATCCAGATCATAACATATTTAAAATCATGTACTAATTTAAAACAAGAGTGTTACATGTTTGAATTATCAACAAATAAAATATTATAAAGGTCATTATATCATTTATGTGGATAAAAAATTAATATATTCTTTTGTTTGATGTCTTAAATTTTCTTACAATCATCAAATAATATTTTATTAGATTTATTTCCAAATAATGTATCTTGAATTTCTATTTTTGTCATAAATTACCTGATTTATTGTTTATAATGATAAAAAAAATTAATTTTTAATATTCATAATGAATGAAACAAAAAAGGTTCCATTTTTGTATCCTTCTTATTTTAATTTTCAAAAAACATATTTAATATGTTTCAAATTATTTTACTATTTTATGATATCATTTTTTAATATAATATAATCTAATGAATGTTTGGATATGTTTTGGGAAGATTCACTATTTGTTGAAAATGACTCCCGCCTAAAATAAGTCATCGTTAGTTTAAATGTATCACCACTATAATGTCTCATAGCCAGATATTAGATGCTACAAAATGTGACTCACCACAGGATGAGCTTTTTACAGAAATAAAATTCCACCAGTTGAGCTACCAAAATCATGACTCAACATTACCTCAAAATAGTCAATGATGGATAAAATGACTCACCTATCAGATTAGTCACCAACATAGATATATTTCCACCAGGGATTTTTTTCTACACTATTTCCTTACAACTAGAGATGTATTCTCAAAATGACAATCATCACTATACTGCTTATTTTGAATTATAATCGTCAATAGGCATATTAATGAAATTATTATAAAAGGGTTGTTTAATAATTATTATATTACCCCTTTAAGTAATTCATTGAATACAAATCCAATGATCAAGAAAATAATCCATAATATATTGATGATTAATCTTTAAATGGGAAATCCATCATGTTGTGTTTTATATTTTCACAAGAATAACTCATGTGTTATGATGAGGTTTGATCATGATTTCTGCATGGATTTTAGAAAAATAAAAGATTCCTCACATAAGTGCTCATGTTTTTAATACTTGTATACATTTGACTGTGAATGAGTGGAGTACACTAAAAAAAGATCCATTCATATAGTTATAAAAAAATAAATATTTTGGGTGCTCTGTATTACTACTAATTTCAAAAAAACAACCCCTTATCCTCACCAATACATATCTAAGGACACTCAATAATTTATATAACTTCAAACCTGGATTTATTACATTTTCTATAAATTATCTCATTCTATTTCTATTGATTTATTTAAATTTTGATTAATGTTTCCTTTCACAATATTTTTCAATAGACATAGAATCATTTTTGTGAATTATAGAATAAAAGATATTATCTTCTATAACATTTCATATTATTATCCATAGTATTTGTAGAAGAGTTCCTTGTCTGTTGTGAGTTGCTTTCTTACCATAATATTTGTAGAAGAGGTCCTAGAATGGAAAATGCAGTCTATAAGATATCATTTGTATACCTATTCCCAGTTTTTGATAACATTATTGATATATAATCTTCAAGGGAGTGGTTGATTTCCAAGTGGACGGGATTAGGTCTCAAATTGAGACTGAACCCCTTGTTTTAATCTGCAGTGTGTTTTTTTCATTTATTTATTTCTATTCATTAGAATAAATTACAATTTAACTATAAAATAAACCTTATACATTGATAGTTGGTATTTATTAATATTAATATTATGAATTGTTGGAGTAAATTGATATCAAAAGTTAATTTGATTTTCAATGTTGTAATAACTGAGGAAAATAATTCAATGAGAAATCTTCGAAATGAAAAATATTTTATCAAAAAAATTATATTAAATCAGTTATGTTTTTTAATTATTTCATTTTAAATAAAAATGTTCTACAAGAGATGTTTTATGGGGTGCTCAATTCACCCCCCATGAGTTATTGACTCTGACCAAAATTTGGTATCAAATTATCATTAAAAATATTTTCCACTCTTATTTTAGTTCTTTTTAAAGAAATTTAGTTCATGTGGGTTCAAATTTCATTTATTAATTGATAATATACATATTGATTTTTTAGATGATAGACCTACCTTCTTTAATGGAAGAAATTGTTCCCAGTGTAAAATAAAAATGAAAATTCAAAATGAGATCACAGGTTTTGATACATACATAGTTATTGTATGTGAATATAAAAATCAAAAGACTGGTAGAAGTATATGGTATGATTCTACTAAAATTTATTATAACTATAACTATAAATCCGTTAATTAGAATTATTTTTCATTAGGTGACAAATAATTCAATATAATATCTTAATGAAAATCTTCTTGCAAAATATTTGATACTTTACATTGTTCTCATAAAGGGAAAAGTATTATTACGAAAATTAAGCTAAATAAATATACAATTAAATAGGAAAAAAATATGTTAAATTCTAATTATAATATTTATGTCCTTTATATCAGGTTAAATTATATTTTCCATACAATTAATTAACTTAAGAATCCAATTTCTAACAATGACCATGTCATGAAACTGTTTAGGTGTTTTCCAGAAAGATGAAGAGGAACCTTAATCTCATATAAATAATTACAGATTATTAAAAATCATCCAAATAAAGAGATAAATTTAATGTTAATGATGTATAAATATTGACATAATGTTAATATATATGAAACAAATGAACCCAAAAAGGAAATTTGTGTAATTAAAATCCATTATATCAAAACACAATGAAACAGTTCAAGTTGAAAGTTCATGGGATGATGAGTCCCCAGCTAATAGTGATGGAGAGATAGCCTATCTGAATATACGGTTTAAAAGGTTTTATATAAAGAGATATTTTTTTTGGAACCTTATTATAATAGAATTTATGATAATAGTGTAAATTAAAAGGACTTGAGGAAAGATGATACTTCATACGATAACATCATATATGATTGTAATTGAAAAGGTAAAGTCAAAAATGATTATTTTTAAAGTTGAGGGGTCCAGGACCCACAAATTTATTTATAAAAGAGAATCAAGAGGAGAAACAGATGAAAACAGTGAAAACTAATACATTAACTTCCCCTTCCTTGGGAACCAATATTTTTCCTCACCTTATCTGCAATTTTGTGTTCTTCGTCTCTCAGTTCATTCCACAGTTTGGCGCTGATACGCCCCCAACCTCATCCTCCGGAGCAACGGTCGGAAATCTCCTGAGCTTGCTGCAATAATGTTTCAACATCTTTATTAGAGCTGGCAGTTTGATATTCTTCCTTCTTATTCATTTCATACTTTGTTTCCTTTTTTACTTTGGCTTCTTGTTCTTTCCTGTTGCCAATTGCAATCCTCTATTTATTTTTTGTCATCTTCAGTCCCTGCTGTATCAGGAAACTGCATATTGGTAATCTTAGATTCATAATAATCTCCCCCCGAAGGAGGCTTGGTTCCAGCCCCTGCTGATGGATCCAAATCCCATAGAATAGGAGAAACAAGATCAACATTTGAAGAAACATTAACAGATTTTGAAGGAGTTACAGTGTGATCAACATCATTGCACTGCACACTATGCAGGTTTGCCACCGAAGTAACCAAAGTAGAGTTATGTTTGGCTGGCCCTTCCTCATCTTAGGGCTCTGAGCATCCTACATTCTAAAGCCTCTCAACATCAACAACACAGTCCATCTTTGATTTCTTTTTGTTATAAGTATCGTTGCTAGTCACTTTAGATGGATCAGATGAAGGCATCAGAATCTGAGATGTAGCCAGTGCTACATTCTGTTTTTGTCTAGAATCAGACCTAGGTTTAAAATCCTGATTGAAATTCCCTTCTGATCCCCTAGGATTGTCAGCCATATCTGAGGTAGTCTGCACTGTAACCAAATTTTCAGAAGAAACATAAGTTTGAGCAGGAGATTCCAAATCCATAGATGTTCTATTCACTATCACATCCTCCTCCCTAGATTGTAAAATGGAAGGGATCTCCCTCCTCTAAAATCTCAACCCATGATTTCATAGTATGATTATAGGTCCTATTAAAATGCAAAGTGTTTGTAACATTAGGTCTCTAGACATCCTTACTGTTAAAAAAAGTAGGCAAAAAATCTTTTCTCTGTTGATCCAAATTAACAGAGTTAGGTTTCACCCTCTCAACCGTTCCACTTGAATTGGAGTCATGTCCTCTAAAGGAGCATATGCTGCACACTATAGCATTCCTACACATTGTATCATCATGACCTAAAACCTTAAAGCTTTGGAAGAATTTAGGTACCCTTTCAAACTCAATTCTCAGCTTTAATTATTCATCATCCATGGATAAATAAACCCAATCAACAGGTGTTGAACAATGATCAATCTCAATGAGGCATCTAGTATAGTGACTGAATCTAGGAATTTATGTTTCACTATCCATTCTAATAGGAACTTCAATGTCATGTGAAATATCATAAAGAATTCTAGGATTCCATAAAATACAATTAAGACCAAAAATATTGATCAATACCTGAGATGTGGTGTTACCTAATTCATAAGGGTTGAAACTCTTGTCCCATTTGCAGATGTGGAAAGAACCTGGCCTAAATGAGATTGAGCCGAAGCTCTAGGCTTTGAGTTTGAGATCTGCAAAAGGGAAAATTTGGTGGTAATATCATTTTCCAAGAGAAACGCACTACCAAGAGTCAAAACCCCAGGCATCGGCAAGTCATTGCTGAAGATAAGAAATTTTCCAAGGAATACTTCCCTTCAGAAGAATCAATCTACCAATTATAGAGTGCTCTCCCAAATGCATACACTCCGCAACCATAGTGGAGTCTTCCTTGACATGATCCATAGATCCCCTTTTGCGAATGCCTACAAACAAACTTTTGAACTAGGAAAAGGACCTACTAGCTTCATTGGCCTCAGGTATGCCATGCTTTATAGGGTCAACTCCATCCATTCCTGATGTGTGTGCGTGGGAGTTGAATCTCCCAGGTAGTAGAAAGTCGGCTGCCATATCATGTCGTTTCCGCTAAAACCCTAATCGCCATGATAGCGCGAGAGTCGGCTCGACATTTTTCATCCTTATCTAGAAGTCAAAACTGATTTACCTAAGATTAAATATTAAAATAAATATGATGAAAAATTTATTTAATACAATAATTCAATGAATGAAACATGGAGTGATATTTAATACATATAATCGGATTCATAGACAACCCAAAATATATATGGTCAAATATTGTAACATTCTAGATGATACTTCCCAAATAATAAAACATAAATATAGAATTATATATAAATTTAATTGTTTTATTGTTAATTTTACATTTTATCTTGCAGTTGAAAATAAATAAAAGAGATCATTAATTGAAGTAAAATAATAAAATTAAATTTGATAATGATAAACTAAAAATTTCATTATGATTATATAATAATGTGAGAAAAACTGTCACTCAAATACATGGAAAATAATAAATACATAAATACAATACAAGTATTTTTTTTCAACCCAGACTCGTGAAAATAGTTAAAAATATTTCCATTCCTACTTCAAGTGTTTCTAATTTTTTTTTTCTCATATATACCCAAAACAATTGTCTATTTTAAAATATGAGAACCATCAATTTCTCAACCCAATAAAAAATGGGTTATTAAAGTCATTGTTTCTGGAATATTCATACCTGTGTTGATTTGGGCACCAAATATTTTTTTGGATATAACATTGTATTGATGGGAACCAACATGAAGAGCTCCTGTGGGAACATATGTTAAGTGGAAATCAGATGTTCCATACACAAGATAGGATATTATTCATGACTCTATAATTTGATAAGGGTTGATGGTGGACATGTAACCTTTTGTGATAAATCTAATGATAAAATATAATTTTATCCAATCTAGTGTTCATATCTTCGTTTTAATTTATATAGTCTTATTTATTTTTTGTTTGATGTACAATATGATCATCATCTAATTGTAATGTGATGATGACTATTATTATAGAATTGAAAATAATCCTTGAAATGTTTTTATTTCTAAAAACACTTCTGTGATTACTTCATTGAGAAATGATATTGGTTATGCATTGAATTTTGACTCTTTATGTTATAAAAAATGTTCAATGTTCATGTTCATTGTGAATAGAATCATGTATTTGACAAAAGGGAATATTCCATTTATTTTTTTACATAATTTTAAAGACGACTATGAATGTTCTTGTCAATGATCTACCAAATTCAGAATTATTAAATTCTTAAGTATGAAACCCATGATAAATAGAGCAACAACATAAGTTATCATTCCAATAATTAAAATAATTTTCAGCTTCTCAACAGCTATAGTTAGTTAACATGGTTTTGTTTTTAAAACCTAATGTTTCTAGTTTTAAAGGGAAGGATTGTTTCTATTTAAAAATAAATTACATGTTTTGGTTTACTTGAGTATTATTTTCATCTCAACATAGTGAAGCCTTATCTTATGTTACAAAATATTCTAAATCGTTGGATATTCAATATGGAATTAGGTTTATAACCTTATGAAGTGATCAGGTTGTTAAGTTAGAAAATCAAAAAAAAATTTATCATTTTTCTTAAAAAATGGCTATAATCACAAATTTTCCTCTCCAAGAATCTTATAGAAGTGTGTTTTTATACAAATAGTAAATATGAAACTTCATAAAATTTCTTGAACGAAGAATAATTAATAAAAAATCCTATTTTTTGGGAAGAGAAATGAATATAGACTAATATATAAATTATATAGGTTCAGTTAGACATATCTCAATGAAAAAACCATATGAATTTTAGATAACTAGAAATACTATGTTTAATTACTTTAGTGTATTTAGATTCAATGTTTTTATTCATAACAGAATGGATAATATTGAAAATGTTTTCTCCAATAGTGATGATGGAATTTAAATTTGTTATTCAACAGGTATTATATCATATAGAATTTTTAAAAAACTAACTAAGACTGTGTATTATTTTTTTCATGTAATGATTGAGGGAACAGATAAATAATGCGATAAAAATCCTTTATGAAAACCCCACAAATGATTTTTGAAATCTAACCATAAATGCCAATTTTTTTGAAAAATCTATGAAACAAGCATAGCAATTATATAGTTCAATGTAACATTCAAATAATTAAATGAATATATACAATAACCTAAGATAACATTCATTTATATTTAAAGAGATTTTAGTACTCATATATACCTTCCTCAACATGTTTCAGTTGGATTACTTGATTATGGTAGGTCGACAATAGATTCCCTTAAGAATCATGTTAAACATCATGAAATACTATTTAAAAAGTGAACCCAAGAACATAAATTATGAAATTAATGATTAATTTTGGGTACTGGATATTTAATAAAAACATAATCCATTTTTAAGAAATATTTTTTTGAAGCCAATAGTTTGACTTAATAACCCACTCACTATAGATAGTAATGGTATTTTAGAAACACATTTGATGATTATGAAATTATTTTATTAAATAAATATATATATATAGAAAAAGTGTATACTAAATAAGAGGTTATTAAATATGAGTAATCCTGTGAACATGTGGATAGTCATGAAGTCTTCAGAATAACACTTTTTATACATATCATTTCGATTTCAACTATATAAAATATATATCCAAATATTACTATTCAATGGTTGTATAGATGAGGTTTTTTTAAAATACCCCTAGGTTTAAAAATAATTATCTTCAAAATCAAGTTATCAAATTTATTCAAACATCATATGGGTTAAAACAAGATCTTAAATTTTAGTGTGACCATATCAACTATCTTCGAATGTGTAATGGTTTTTCAAAAGGTATTTACAGACCTAAATTTTTTTTAAAATAATTTCAAAATATTTTTTATTTTTCAAATATATGTTGATGACATTATTTTAGGATTTTTTAAAAAAATTTCCTTTAATTATTTTTTAAATAACGAGAAAAATTATTATGAGATCAATTAAATGTGTGAACAAAAAATATATGTTTCATTAAAAAAAATCAGAATAAAGATGGATTTATCTTAAATCAATGTAATACCAATTAATATTATTTAAAAGATTTATGGTCTAGATATCACTAAATGTGGGGACACTCCCAAATGTAGTACCTATATTTCATACTTTGATGAATCTAAGAAGTTAGTGGATCAGACATACAATAAAGGTAGGATTGGGTGTTTGTTATCCTAAACATCTAGCTAACCTGAAATTTTTTTATAGTATGTGTCTGTTATCATTTTTATTAAAACACAATGAGGTGAAATTTACATTATATTAAAATGTATTTTCAATTACCTCGTATATATTAAAAAAATTTATTGTTCAATCATAGAAAAAATGAATTTAGATGATAGAGTTATTTTGATAATGATTTTTTTGGTTGGTTAAAAGTCAAAAAATATCCTATGGAATTTTTCATCATTTTGGAAAGTATCTACTCTCAAGGGGAGGTAAAATAAATTCTACTTTACTATACAATAATAATGTGGAAAACATAGTTCAAGGTAGATTGTGTGATTATTTTTTTGGGATTAAAAACAAATTATAAGACTATTTACATCAATTCAGACATGTCCCATTAAATTGATACTACACAAGTGTGTTAAATATTTCTATGATTACTATATTTCATTATGTTAAAATAATGTTATTATAAGGCATCCATTTTTTAGGAATAATTTTCAAAAGGGTGATATAACTATTGATTTCAAAGGAACTAGACATCAGCATGCTAATATTTAAAAAAAACATTTAATTTTGAGATATTAATCTATATAAAACATCAATTAGTTTTGATATTTTTTTTATTAGACAATATGTATTTGGAATGTATCCCAGGGATGAGATGTCATTGGTATGTCACAATTAGATGAGACTCCATTAGCAATTCATCATAGGATGATTAGTCATTCGTGATTCACAAATGTTTGAGAATTCATAGGACGAGACACCATTGAAAGGTCATTGTTGGAATGTTATCATTAATGAGTCAACATTTCAATGTCTCCATTGGTTATAAACCCTTAGTTATTTATTTATTGACGTGTCACCAGTTTTTTTTAAACTACTAAATTCATTATGAATTTTTTTATTTTTGAATTATTATTAAATATATTCACTTATTTTTAAAATATGATATTGAAACCCAAAAATAAAATTTCACTTTTTTATTTAAACTAAGGTGCAATATCTCATGATCCTTTATCAAAATCGTTTCACATTTCTTCTCTTGCAACCCTCGATCATCTTGAACCCATGATGATACTTAGTTTTTTGGAGGTACTTAGAGTGAAGTGACCAACTATGTCATATCCCAAGGAATCGTAATCATAAAATTGGAAGAAATATGAGTCGATATGAGTTGGTATCAAACTGAGGAACCCCTAAATTGTAAAAAATATATTTGTTTCTAAATTATTGGTAGATAGGACGTGGCGATTTCAATTAAATGGTTAGTTCTATGGGTGATACAGGATGATGGATTTAAAAATTGGTTCTCATAGAATGACTGATATTTATATCGTAAGTTGATTCAGGATTTTTATCAATATAACAAGCTCAACATTGGGTACCATAATAATCTTATTCAAAGTATTAAGAATGTTAAAAATTTCACTATTTCTTCAATGGATTGGGTAAGATGTACGAATTTTCCTCATAAATGAGTCTTTGAATATTTTGACGGTATGACTACAGATTGAACTCTGATTATACCTTATTATATTGATATAAAAATTGGAAAAGCATGAGATTAATTGTTGAGGAATATTCATGAATAAGGTAATTTTTGAGAGGATTTCGGTGAGCTAGAACCCCTAGATGAAGAAATGGGTTAAACATAATAATATGAACTATATGGATTGTAACCCTATGGATTATCCTTATAGAAATCTATATTTTTTGTATACTATATTGGTGTCAAATCAGATAGTTGACTACATTGATGATGAGGGAAAGCAATTTTTAATTCATGAGGAGGTGAATACCTTAGTGGAGGAGGGTAGCAGCCAAAACATCCAAAAGAGCACCAATGTGACTTTTTTCATTAGACTCTACCTAGTTTTGATCATGATAATGTGTGATTTTTATGTGAAAGGGATATTGGATATAATGATATCAATGTTTCATGTAATGAAATGATTTGAATTTATTCGTCTTTGTATTCTCAAAAGGTTTTGGCTATTTATGATGAGGAAAATTGTGATGAAGTAAATGATGCTAAAAATGGAGTTGGTGATGAGTATAATACTACTAACGGTGGATGATTTTATGATGATGGTTTTGTTGATCGGATTTAGAAATATCATATATCCCATATAAGTTCTGTTGCACTAACATGGACTATTTAGATACCATGCTTACCAAAACCAGCAATAGTTAAGAGGACTAGACAAGCCAGATCAAGGAACATGGAGAGAACACTACAAAAAATTTCTATTTTTGATCATGTTTCTTCCAGAGACGTGGAAAGAGTACATTTTATGGGGATCTACCCTAGTTAATCAAGAGATGATGATGATGTAGCTAAATGGAGAAAATTCCAATGATATATTTATCTAGATTATGAATATTAATAATGAAAATATGTTTATGATGATTTTGTATATTTTCAAAGAGAGTGTGAGGTTTCCTTTATGGGGGGTCTGATGCACCCTATTTTTGTATACATTTCCACATATATAATTGACAATAAAAACATGTTTTCATCAAATATCTATTCTTTCATGAACATATTCTTTGATTTTGGTGATTTGGTTTAGTTTCGGGAGATTTCTGGCTAAATACACGAAACAAGGGAAGCCTGTGAAAATTTTGAAACTACACGGCGTGTAATTTTAGACATGCCGTGTACATCCAGGCAGGGACACTGACCAAAGGAGGGAGTACACACCCATGTCACTAGGTAGAAGATACACGCCGTGTGTGGCAGCTCTACACTCCGTGTACTACTTTCTATAAGCGATAGTTTCTGAAGAAAAGTCCACACGCCCATGTGTCCATTGATGGAGACACTGCATGTTTGAATTTCTACACGCCGTATCTGCTGTTCTAGAAGGGGCCAACGGCCAATGATATGACACTACAAGATGTGTATGGCGGCGCTACACGCCGTGTACACCCAACCACCAGGCGGTGCCATGTTCAAAAGTCAATGACGGCATTCTAGGCCGCCTACCCATGGAGAAATTGGCGCCAAAGCATGTTGACGAAAAGTACACGACATGTACTTTCTATACACGTCGTGTAATTTATTTTTCTATACAAAGAGGCCTTGGCCTATGGATTTGAGGTGGAGAACCATTGAGAGGAATGCGAAGCTCTGCTATCACCATTCCCAAAGCTACCAAGGTGTCGTCACTCCGCCATTCCAACATCCGACACCCTACCTCAATGCCTACACGATGAATCCGTCAGGTATGACATGTGTCATTTCTCCTCCACTTTCTATGAGTAACTAAACCCCTCGTGTTGGGGATGTGGATGAAGGGATCATAATTTGTATGGTTTTTCATATAGTTGTGTTTTATCATTGTAATTCATCTTACTCTTCTTAATCTACTGTTAAATATAACAAGAAATTCTTAGCCGGACCAAGGGAAGAATTCTCAGCAATAGAAAAGAAATGTAATGGTGAAAAAATCCATGACCATTTGAAGGATTTCACCGATTCAAATAATGGACTGAACATAATAAAGAATTAAGAACACTGACTACCAGACCATGGAGTCAACTGCTCTAATTCCAAACAAGAGGAACCGAACCAAGAAAATATTGTAACTAAATGGAATCCAGAATGATTCAATTATTATGAACAACACAACCCTTTAAATAATATGCATAAGGACTCCTTAATCACCACATCCCCGACACGTCTTTTATTCCCATTATAAAAACTCTTTAAATTTACCCATTGTTTTCTTTAAAACGGTATCCATTTATTCAAAGTAAATCAATTTAGTTTCAATCAAAACCCAAAATAAACCAAATCGATTCTAAATTCAGCATACATCCTCTAATTAAGTATTAACTCAATTGAATTCACACACTCCACGGTTCCCTATGGATCGACCCCGAACTTATTCTATAATAAAGTTTTAAGAATGGGTAATTAATTTGGGACACATATAACTTCAATCAACGACAAGCTAGACTACATTTTGGCGCCGTTGCCGGGGAACATCTGGTTTTAGTGCTAAGATTTAAATTTTGTTAATAATTGATTGAAGTGAATATAAAAATAAAAAATTATCAAAAATATCTTTTCTAATCCCATTTCAAATTTTCTCTTTTATTTTTCCCTTTTACGCCTGGTTTTTCTTTTTGTGTTTTGCAGATATTAAAGTGTATGTTTAGACGTTTTACACAATCCAGAAGCGCCGAGTCTTCGGAATTAGTTCCACATGACCAATAAATTGAACGGAACTCGCTTCATCGTCGGTGTACACGGACAGAAACTCAAAACCATCAACCAAAACCCATGGAGAACAAGGAAGAGGGAGCACCAGACGTAGATGTTACGACTAAGCATCAATACTAGGATCAGAAGCCTCCTGCTGCTGGTCTACCGGAGCAACCTCCTGGAGGCTTCATGGAATATCTCCCAATGGATTACCAAGGGCCTCCGCAACAACTCTTCCAACTGCCATACTTCACCCCTCAGGAGCAGTTCATGCAAGATCCACCCCATCAACAACAACCTCCAAGACATACCCTTATGGAGTACGGACTTCCATCGATTCACGGAGCTGATACGGGCATCGTTCGTCCTCCAGTCCAGGATCAGTACATCAAGATCAAGCCTTCTATCATGCAGCTGATCCAGAACACATTCCAATTTGGAGGCCTGGCCAGTAAGGACCCGAACGCCTATCTCTCCAACTTTCTAGAGATCTTCGACACCTTTCGGTACCATGGCATGTCCGAGGACGTCATCCGTCTTCTCCTATTCTCCTTTTCTCTACGGGACAAGGTGAAGGACTGGATCAAGGGGCTGACACAACGATCTATCCTCACATGGGAGGAGCTAGCCCAGGCGTTCATGTCCATGTACATTCCACCATCAAAGATGGTGACACTCCAGAATGAGATCCATAACTTCTAGTAGCATGACTCTGAGTCATTGTACGAGTCATGGGAACGCTTCAAGGAGATGTTACGAAAATTCCCCCACCATGGACTCCCACTCTGGATACAAGTCCAGACCTTCTACGGAGGACTTACCACGAATACCAAATTTGTGGTGGACACTGCTGCTGGAGGCACGGTGATGCGGAAATCCCCCGATGAACTATTCGAACTACTGGAAGACATGTCCGCCAACAACTTCTAGTGGCACTCTGAGCGGGGGACTCAAAAGCGAGGTATGCACAATATTGACACTACCACTATGCTAGCTGCTCAGTTGGACGCTGTATCCATGAAAATCGACGCATTGAACATCAAAGGAGCATCTCAAATTCATGTGGCAAACCATCCAGCATGTGGTGACTGTGGTGATAACCACATCATGGGAGAATGCCCGGGTTCGACTGGAGGCCCTTCGACGAGCGAGGTGAGTTATGTTGCCCAAAATAGAGGGCCCAACCAGTACTAGCAGTACCAGAACCCGGCATGGCGAGATCAACAGAACACAGACCGGTGCCAACGACATCAGAATCCTCCACCCAGTGACCGCCCAGCTACAACCAGCCTCCATATCAGAACCAATACCAAATGCCAAAACAACCCCAATAAGGTCCTTATCAGCAAAAAGGGTATCAAAACACTCATCCACAGTAGACACGGTTGACACCTCCTCCACCGGCTCAACAACCACCCTAGCAAGAGAACACCTCAAGGTTAGAGGATCTGATGACTAAATTCATATCTACTGCTGAGACACGATTCCAAAATCCGGAGGCTTCGATTCGAGGATTGGAGAATCAGATTGGCCAGATGGAAAACCAAATTTCAGGGAGACAGCCTGGTACACTACCAGGGAACACCTAAAAGAACCCAAGGCAGCAGGCCAATGTTATCATGCTTCAGAGTGGAAAGGAGCTCCAACAGAACCAATCAGCAGAGAAAGGTGTATCTACCCCCACTGTTGATGAAAAAGGTACCTATACCGACCCCTCCTCATCTAAAATCCCACAGAAGGAGGCTTTGCCGAATAATGAAAAAGAAGTAATCCAACCATTCAATCCTGCCTTACCTTTTCCAGAAAGATTGAAGTAGAGGAATCGGGACCACCAGTTCAAAAAATTCATGGATGTGTTCAAGAAGTTACATATCAAAATCCCATTTGTAGAGGCCCTAACTCAGATAACCACCGACGCCAAATTCATGAAGGAAATCCTCTCGAATAAGAGGAACATGGAGGATTTGGGCTTTATTGCACTAATGAAGGAGTGCTCCATGGTGGATCAACATTCCATTCCTCCAAAACTCCAAGATCCAGGTAGTTTCACCATTCCTTGTACTATTGGATCTTGTGAGTTCAGAAAGGCCCTCTTGGACATTGGGGCTAGCATGAACCTCATACCCCTCGGAGTTTTCAAAATGCTGGGACTCAACGAGCTCAAGCCTACCCGTGTAGCCCTTAAACATACTGATCGATCTATCAAACACCCGAAGGGACTACTATAGGACATATTGGTCAAGGTGGGTAGGCTGATTCTCCCGGCTGATTTCATCATCCTCGACATGGGGGAGGATCCGGAGGCTCCACGTATTTTGGGAAGACCTTTCCTCACCACTGGGAAGGTTCTCATTGATTTGCACCAAGGGTAGATTATTTTCCAGGTAGGAGACGAGAGAGTCTCCTACAATGTTATCAAAGCCATCAAGCAGGCATCATTGTCTAATCAAGAAGATTGTTCTTCAATAATTGCTATGGACGATCTCCAGGTGGATGATCTGGTATATTCTTATATTTTTGATAACTTTAACACTCCAGATATTCCTGTTGAAGAAGAGACCGAGAATTTTCAACTCCTAGATGGCCAGGGCGGCCACTATTGGGACCATTATCCACCGTAAATATCGAGTAAGCAAGGTAAGTAGGTCGAGCCAATGACCTAAAACAAATGCACTTCCTGGGAGGCAACCCAGAGGTTATACGCCATGTCCCACTTCCATAAATGATGTGTATTGGTCTTTTTAATTTATAATCTTAATAGTATAAATATCTTGAATAACAAATAAATAACCAGGGATGATGTCGGTGCCGATGTCAAAGTCACTGGAGTTTATTCAAGTAGTCCCTAGTTCGAATCCTCCTGACCTACCTTCGGCACGGGGTTCCTCCTTTTAATTACACAATGTGTGTGGTATCTTACAAATATACATATATATATATATATAAATGTGATTAATAAAACCCATGGTGGGGATGGACCAGTTGGCTAGAATCATAATCCGGTTTCAAAAGACCCGGGTTCGAATCCAGACAGCCGTCAAATTTCCATAAATTGTTCTTTTAATAAAACCACACGACATGTACACCGATATATTACATGTGCGCCATGATTTTTCAAATATAAATTATAAACATTTTAAAAATAAGAAATTACATGCGGGTGAAGTTTGCAGATTCGCAAAGTCTCGGCACCAGGTTCAAAAGACCCGGTTTCGAATCGCGATAATCTCCTCGCTTCACCCCCATCCTTTCCTAAATAAAAACCACACACCATTCTTTTATTTCTTCCCATGTGTATAGGGCATATAGAATAAATATATATATATATAATAAATATGGAAAGCAGAACAACCATTGCTCCAGTGGGTGAGGGATTCCTTTCGAATCGGTCGATCGTCGGTTCGAATCCCGCCCTAAGCACCAGACCAAAGGTTGTAATACTCTTTTTCTCATTTTAAATTACACGGCGTGTATTTCCCGATATACGTCTTGTATAGGATTATGTGTAATAGAATTTTTAGATATATCTATTTTATTTTAATTAATAATAATAATAATTATATAGTTTACAATAATAATTATATTTATTTATTTAATTAAAAACAATCGTGATACACGGCGTGTACCAAACATACACGCCGTGTACCGTAGCTATATAAGCCGCATGCCACCCAGCTTGAGGTTGTGTCACACAGTCTCCCCATCCTTTCTCCATTCATCTCGTTTCTTCTCCCGAACGCCACCCGGATCCCCCTTTGCTAGATCCGTTGATTTAGGGCGTTTCAATTTCTGATTCTTCTCACATTGTGATCCTCAGTCTAGGTACGCTGTTCTGCATCCTCTATTTCATGTTTTTAGAATCGTTTAGGGTGTTTATCGGATCGGCCGACCGTTCGGCTTCCACCTGTACATGACCACGAAATGAAGAACACACGCCGTGTACTTCTGTACACGGCCACACACAAAATATTTTGAAATTTTCATATACACGGTGTGTATGTTCGGTACACATCATGTTCCTTTTTTTTCATCATTCCTTAGTACTCCTTTGCACATGGCCTCACACACCATGTTTTAATACACGACATGTATGTTTACACACTGTGTAGAACATTTCCCTTGGCCCCTTCGTGTGTGGCACATAACACGGCCTGTCACCCCATGTTCCAGAACACGACGTGTATGTTCGGTACACTCCGTGTCCTTTTTATATGTATTTGGCCCGTGTCTCCCCTCTACAGGGCCTATCACCCCATGTTCCTATACACGACATGTGTGTTTGGTACATGCCGTGTCTATTAGATGTTTAGCCGGACCATGTCTCACACTCTACACAGCCATGTTCTTCATGTGAAATACACGTCGTGGACTGTACCTACACGGCATGTATTGTTTTCTTTGAACAGATAACAACATGGTCGTGTCATATATGTTACACGACCACCTGCACTTTGAGTGAACATGGGGTGTATGTTCGGTACATGCCATTTACTATTACATGGTCTATTTCCACCCTCGGCATGTCTTTCCAGAGAACAAGGGATACTCTATATTCTGACTACACGCTGTGTACTCTAGAGTACACGTCGTGTACTTTTATTTTCCAGTTTTCTCACATTTTTTTTTTTTATTTTCTTCCTTTTTCTTTTTCTTTTGTTTTGTTTTCTTTTTCTTTCTATTTCAGGATATGGAAGATCATGATCCTTCCCATGGGAAGTGGCCAGCCTCCTCCGCCAAGGGTGAGAGGCCTAGCTATCGTCGGACCCGACTCCGACCACCTACGCAGTCGGAACCCGACGCTCCGATCTTTGAGGTCTCTCCATTGGCCATTCTTCCACCACTCACTCCCTCAGATGAGGTCGGGCCTACTTCTGCTGCACCAGCTTCCACTTTCCCTGTACCATAATCCTCAGTAGATGGTCCCTCTTCGAGCACACCTTCCACCGAGCCACCTTCTTCTTCGACAGATCCACCTCCAGTGCTAGATGTTTCTATTGCACCGGCACCTGGGCTAGGACCTGCAGGTGCTCCCTATCCCTACACGGTATTCCTGGTCACCGTCATCGCATACGATAGGTTCCGACGCTTCTCTCGTCGGCCGATACCATTGATTGGTCGGTACCTTGGCAGCAGCATTCCGCAACAGCTCGGTATTTGGGAGGATTTTATGGTGCTTCTCAGGCACAACGCACTCCTCGAGATTTTCCAGGTCAGCACTCCTGTGTTCCGTGATTTATTTTTGGAGTTTTCAGCCTCCTTTGAGATCGATGGAGCGGAGTACTGGGAGACACCTTGCGATGCGGTGCCAGTAGCTCGATTCCGGCTAGGCGGCCGACATTTTTCTCTGACGATGACAGAGTTTCGCCGAGGGTGCAACTTCTACCCCCATCCTATCACCCAACCCCCCGTTTCTGACTTGACTTGGCCCGAGCGCTCTGACCTTTTTCCATGTGGTGGGAGATCATTGGGCCTGACCACCAGTACTCCCCCACTTCCTAAAAGAGCACTTTTATAGCCGACCCTATCCTTCTCTTCACCCACCGGTTCTTTAGCGCCATCCTTTTCCCCTTCCATGATGATATGGGGGTCATGACCGGTCGTGAAATGGAGCTTCTTACCTGTTTCATCCGGCACGCCTACCCAGACCTCCTCTATCTTACAACCTCCTATTTCTACTCTATTTTTACCGGCCGTCAGGGCTTCCTGAACGGTGGGTTTTACACCACCCGTCTTACCCACCACTTAGGGGTATTTGAGCCCTCATTACCTCATGACTTGATAGGTTCACCCCAGAAGATGTACTTCCTCATGCTTATTCGCATGGGGTTGGTCCGAAAGCAGGGGGTGCCTACATCCTTGCTCAGGCTTGAGCTCTGTCACCTACTGACCCCCCTTCCCCAGGTGCTGACCCCGCTCCTCCTTCCCCACCCCCTCCAGCTTCTCCACCTCACCCACCTCCTACTGACCCCACTTCTTCTGACCTTCCTTCTTTTGTCTCATACCCTATCCCACCTATCCCCACACCCTCGGTCGATTCGAATCTTTCCCTCTGCCTAGCCACGATGGAGTAGAAGGTAGCTCATATAATCAGCCGCCAGGACACCATTGCACGCCATTTGATTCGTCTGGACGGCTGCCAGGACTGCATGGAGCATCTATTGGTACATATTGCTCAGCATCTTGGTGTTCCACTGCCTCAACCACTAGCCTCTGCCTCCGTTCCTGGCCCTTTTGATGCTGCTCCACCGCCATCTCCTACACCGGCCACAGATTCTATTCTGATGACTATGGTGAGCTCTGTTTCTGCCACCTCTACCGGGCCAGGGCCTGCTGCTGAGCTTCCGATCCCGAGTCTAGCACATGCAGCTCCAACTTCTTCAACTTCCCTTCCTGATGTAGAGTCATAGCCTCCCACTTCCACGCCTCCTGAGCGGTCTTTACCGGCTTATTCTGTACAGGTTGATGCCTCCCCTGAGGCGACCCCAGGATAGTGACATTTTTCTTTATCTTATATATCTCTTCTGTTATTTTATGTGTTATGATGTTGTGCATGTTTGCAGTTTTTTTCCTCGGTAGTCAGAGGTATCATGGAGCACCTTGGGAATCACATTTTCATGAGGGGAGTATTTTTACATTTTTATTTTCATTATTTTTGGATTTACGTCTTCCACTTCTTTTCCTCATTTTGTCCCCCATTTCTCTTCTTTTCCCACCCTTTACCTTAGAATTGCACTTGGTGGACCATGTGCAATATTAAGTGTTGGGGAGCATCTATATCTTTAACCATAGTCTTTTAACTTAAACTAACCAAGGAGACATCATTATTAGACTCTATATTTGAAAATTTAAATCAATTTTGGTTACTCATTCTTATAAATGCTAGAGTTATCAGTAGGAACTTTTGGAAATGTTGCATGCTTATTTTAGTTTTTAAGTATTTTAAAATGATTTCTGATATAGTTTCATTTGAAACCTTTCATACTTTATTAAAAAACATTAATTAGGCTATTAATTTATATTCATGTCATGACCTGATTGTCCCTTTATTATTTTCCACTCCTGAGAGGTATTCTTAACCCTTTTTTGTAATTCTTTTCAAATACCCTCTTTCTTGATAGATTCTTAGGATATGCATCACAACCAGAATTTACAAGTTTTCTTTTCAAAACATAAAGATTTTTTTTGAATTACATTAAAATGATTGAAGATTTAGATTGTTTCAACCCCTTTATGTTGAGACATACCCTACATTTAATCTTCGTTAAGCCCATAGAAGCCATGAACATCCTTTATATGAAGCCACATTACAAGCCTATTTCTGTTCTTACCCTATTTCTTTTTAATCTTTTCATGATTATTCGTTTGAGATTTATAGAGGGAGTTGGAAATACATGGTATATTTTGTGCACAACCATGAAATAAAGTGTGGGTGAGGGAATCTTGATTATTTGGGGTAGAATGGGTTCCAAACATCTACTCATTGTATTCATAAGGGTTTCCCTTGTGTTTTTTCAGTGATCTTTACTTTGAAAATCATGCAATGTTGTTTAAAGGAATTAGCCTTCCTTTTTCAAGCCTCAAAATTTATTTTCACATATGAACCTACCAACCCTTAGCCACAAAAACATCTGAACCTTATTGATAAAGCCCTCATGATTTTTGTAATTCAATTTTTCTGAAGTAGAGAACATGATATCATGCAAACCTATGGATAGAGTGTATATACCTTGGATTGAGCATAAATCTGAATAAAAATTTCTTGAGTGTGGAGTGTGGTTTTGACTGGTAAGGTAAATCATGAAATGGAATTCTTATTTTTGAAATGTTGAATTTTTTTTTAAAGAGGATGAGAGTAGTTAATTGCATTATATATGAGGCATGATTTTAATATCTTATGAATTGAATTTGTTTGTGCCTTTTAGAATTTTTCCTCAGTAACTTTATCAGTTATACGTTTGATTAATTAAATGCCTTCCTTTTAAAGTATAGTCTCTCTTAATTAGATGTTGAGATTTTTCATGAGGAAAAGCAAATGACTAAGTGTTGGGGAATTTGATGCACCCGATTTGTGTATACATTTCCATATATATAATTGAAAATAAAAAAATGTTTTCAGCTAATATCTATTATTTCATGAACATATTCTTTGATTTTGGTGATTCTGTTTACTTTCATGAGCTTTCTGGCTAAATACATGAATCAAGGGTAGCCTTTGAATATTTTGAAACTACACGGCATGTAAATTTATACACGTCGTGTACATCCAGGTAGGGACATAGACCGAAGGAGGGAGTACACGCCCTTGTCACCAGGAAGAAGATACACGCCATTTACTACTTTTTGGAAGCAGTAGTTGCTGAAGAAAAGTTCACACGCCTATGTGAACATTGATGTAGACACGACGTGTTTGAATTTCTACACGCCGTGTCTACTATTCTAGAAGGGGTCGGTGGCCAAAAATATGACACTACACACCGTGTATGGTGGCGCTACACGCCGTGTACACCGAACCACCAGGTGGTGCCATGTTCAAAAGTCAAAGATGGCATGTTAGGCCGCCTACCCGTGGAGAAATTGGCGCGAAAGCACGTTGACAAAAATTACACGACGTGTACTTTATATAAACGCTGTGTACTTTAGTTTTCTATAAAAAGAGGCATTGTCCTATGGATTTGAGGTGGAGAACCATTGAGAGGAAAGAGAAGCTCTGCTATCACCATTCCCGAAGCTACCAAGTTTCCGTCACTCCAATATTCCACCTTCTGACACCCTACCTCAACGCCTACACGATGAATCCGTCAGGTATCACGTGTGTCATTTCTATTCCACTTTCTATGTGTAACTAAACCCCTCGTGTTGGAACTATGGATGAAGGGATCATAATTTTTATGTTGTTTCATATAGTAGTGTATTATCATTGTAATTCAACTTACTCTTCTTAATCTACTGTTAAATATAACTGAGAATTCTGAGCTGGACCAAGGGAAGAATCTCAGCGATACAAAAGAAAAGTAACGGTGAAAACATCCATGACCATTGGAGGGATTTCACCGATTCAAATAATGGACTGATCTTAATAAAGAATTAAGAACACTGACTACCGGACCAAGGAGTGAACTTATCAAATTCCAAAAAAGAGGAACTGGACCAAGGAAATCTTGTAACTAAATGAAATCCAGAATGATTGAATTATAATGATCAACACAACCATTTAAACAATCTGCATGATAAATACTTAATCACCACAGCCCCGACATGTCTTTTCTTCCCATTTTAACAACTCTTTAAATTTACCCATTGTTTTCTTTGAAACTACATCCATTTATTCAAAGTAAATAAATTTAGTTTCAATCAAAACGCAAAATCAACCCAATCGATTCTAAATTCTGCATACTTCACTTAATTAAGTATTAACTGAATTGAATTCACGCACGCCACGGTTCCCTGTGGATCGACCCCGAACTTATGCTATAATAAAGTTCTAAGAATGAGTAATTAATTTGGGACACATATAATTTCAATCAACAACAAGAAAGACTAGGGTCCTTCCCAAGGTTCAATGATTCATGGTCAGGCATATTCTCATATGATTATTGATGACGGTATTCCACCAAAGGATAGTGGACCTAATATATCTACTAGAGATGTGTCTGATTATATTGGATAGTTGGGAGAGCTTCTTGATGTTGATTGAGATGAACCTATTTTTACCTAACTTCCTATTATAGTAGTTCCTTTTGATGATGTCTAGATCTGAAAAAGATTATTTACATTGGAGTCTCCTTGATGACTTTAGTTGGGTTTTGAGGCCATAGATACATTTGATCACTCAGCTGGATGTGGATAATTTGAGACACCTCTTTTATCTTATGGTATGGCATATACATCCATAGATGAATAGTCTCATTAATGATGTTGAAATTGAAAATTGTAGGTTGGATTATCATATGGATTCATTGAGATCATTGTTTGAGTAAATGAGATCATCTTTACTTACATCTATGTTGTTGTGATGAAGTGGTTGGAATGATTTTATTCAGCATATTCTACATATTTTATCCACCACCCTCATCTTCCATTCAGGTAGAGTTTCTTTCATATATATTATATTGGGGAAATCATGGCTACTTTTGGTGATATTCAAGCTACTCATCATAGGGATCTTCCAGACCTTCTTCATCAAGG
The DNA here is from genome assembly GCA_963277665.1 of Viscum album. Taxonomy (NCBI): domain Eukaryota; kingdom Viridiplantae; phylum Streptophyta; class Magnoliopsida; order Santalales; family Viscaceae; genus Viscum; species Viscum album. The sequence goes on along the minus strand of OY728127.1, from coordinate 1,507,375,439 downwards.
TGATAATATATACAAACTGGTATGTAATTGATTAAAAAAAGGCAGATTTTTTTGGAAAAAAACAAAAATTACACTAAATATTAGCATTCCATGATGTATAACCAACATAAATTGAATTGTCATTTACAATTTTTGGATTAGAATATCAGGATACCACGGGGAACTAAGGCATTCAACGGGATGGTCAACCAGTTGAATATCTTGGAACCTCTTCTTATGTTGTTTATAGTGAAAAATAAGAATATATTTAGTTCTATTAACATAATTGGAAATATTATAATGGAAATTTTCAATATTATGTTGTAGTTTTTCTATGTTTTTGGAACTATTTTTGTTTCTCTAGAGGTGATTTATAGGAAAAACATCTTAGCTACTCCTTCTTCAAATCCTTATCCTCCACAGTAACATATATTATTCATGATTCATAGGGAATATATCTATATTTGATGGTTATTAATTATTATAGATTAGACCACTTCATATATACCTTCCATGTGTATAGATATTATCGCATTACCTGTAGCACCGGCATCAGTCCTTCCTACCCCAGATAAGGAAATAGATTTATTGATCCTATATCCCAGAATGGGAGAGACACTAATTTAAACTAGTCTTTAATAGGTATTTTTCATTTATTTTCCATGTATCTTCTTTTTTTGTAATATCATTACACATTGTTACGTATTAAATTTATCTCTTATTCTATTTTATTCATTTTTCATTAATACTTTTTTATTCATTGATATGATACTTATGATACCAAAAGTTTTCTTATTGTTGTTCTTATTTGTGTTATTTGGATGAAATTAATAGTTATAAGTTCATGTTTTTTTAGTTTATATGTCTTTAATGTTTCATATTTTACCTTGGTTATAATCCGAATGATGTAGAATATTATATGATGGAATTTTAATTATTTTTTATTTATCCGTGATAAGATACTATTATAAATGATTTATCTATACTTTGTTATATAACCATTAATACAATGTTTTTCTATGGAACCTCACTCATTTGTCTTTCCTTAATCTAATTGTTTCATTAATATAATAATTATTTGGAGAAATCCATTGAAACCGTCATTATATTTTTTATGATACCATTATTTTATTTTTATTTTCTTTTCCGTTGAAAAACATAATTACATTACTCAATGATATTGTTATCCTCTTTTGATATCTTATTAATTTTGATGTTCTTATTTAGTACAATATTTTTTATTCATTTTACCCTATGATATCACATTTCACGAATACCATATATTTTATATGACATATATTTATATCTAACTAATGAATTTTAAAAATTTAAGAAGACTCTTGTCCTTTGAAGTCATTTTTGATTGTTTAGGTTTATAAAATTTCTAGTTTATTAAAAACTTTTACTTCTCATCAATAAAAATGTAGGAGTGCATTGGGAACTCAAAATTTTAATGATCCAAAATCTTTTTTATTATGTTTCAAGTGAGATTACTATTTTCTGACTGTATTTTACAAAATAGGGAAATATGATTCGAATTTGGATAGTTTTGGTATAATTCACTATTAGTTAAAAATAAATCACCCTAAAAATCAGTCATAGTTAGTTCAAATGTATCTGTTTTAGATTATCTCAAAATAAGATATGAGATTCCTCTACATAAGAAAACCCACCATATGAGTTGTGGGTTTACTTGACTTGTTTCTAGATGATCTACCATTAGCATGACACAATGTATGTTAAAATGACACACCTATATTTCAATAATTCACCACTAGGATGTGTCCCCACTAGAGATTAATTTCATCTAGATATATATTTCCCCAATAATGACTTTCCAAAAGATATGTATTAACTCCAGAAAATCCATAGTAATTTTTATAATGATTTTTAATTAATATATTAAAAGTCCATTTTAATATAATTAATGTAGAAGGATTATGGAAATATTTCACTCTTATCTAGTACATGAATGAATTAAAGACAATGTTAGATATCATTATGAGGATCCCAACTATATGAAGATCTATTCTACATTTTTTGACTCCTTATTGTGGTTTATATTCAATGATGGATACATTGTTCCTTATAATGTTGCATGATCAAGAGGTTTATGTAAAATTAATAAAACTAAAACATTTCAACACGTAATAATGTATATGTTGTATACATAGTAATAATAAATAGTGAAGTAGTATAGTACATTGAACATCTAGATCATTTTTTATAGAAAGAACAAAGAGAGATTTACAACACTTTATTTTATTTATACATTCCTATTAACAGCTCAATATTCTCACCAAGGCACATCCATGGACAAGAAATTAGATAGAGAAATTTATACAGAGCATTAATACATTTTCTATAACTTATTTCATTCATATTCTGTGGATTTATTTTACAATTTCAAAGTGCGTTGATTTATACGTTTATCATTACACTCGAACCCATGTACTATAACATTATAATACAATATATTTTCATCCTTCTCATTTTTTCCTCTTTCCCAAGGTATTTGTGGAAGATAACCTTATGTGGACAAGTTTTATTCATTCCTCAGTACATGTGGTTGTGGTCCCCACATGGCCCAAACAACATTTATGATATTACCTATATACCTTATCCATGTTGTGTACCTGTTTATAGTAAAATTATATTCTTAAAAGTGGGTTATTACCAAGTTGATTGGATTTTATCTAATCTTGAGATAAAACCCCTTATTTTATTCCACAATTTTTTTCCTTATTTTAATAACTTTTAATCATTAAAAAATATTTGTTTTCAAATATAAAACCAAACTAAATATTTGATAGTAAATTTTATAATGTGTTAATATTTATAATTTATTGTGTAAATTGGTATAAATATTTAATTTTATTTTCAATATTGTTTTAGCTAAGCACTAATATATATATTTTAATTTTTTTAGATGTTTGTTTTTAACAAACTACACTTTTTATTTATTATAATATTTTTTAATTGATTTATTTTATTTAAACATTGTATATACCATAAATTTAGTTACGTACTCAATTTACCACCACCCTACTTGTGTTACTCACATCAAAAATAATTATTTCAAAATAAATTTACACCCACATATTTAAAATATTGATTAAATTTTAAAATCTTATATACATTGATTTCAATAATTCCATTTAACATAAATCTAGAAAAATGTAATGAATTTTTTTTATAGTCCCATTTTAAATATTAAATAAATTTCTAATAAATTCAAGAATAAATTCACTTTCAAAAAATGTGGTTTCATTATTTAAAATATAAAAATAAAATTAAAAAAAGGAGATTAATATTTTTATATTCATAAATAATTAATATAGTGGAGTTTGAAATAAAAATATTATTTTCACTACAAACTGATGAGACTAAATTTTTACGAAGATCTGAAAAATTCCTCCTTAGATAATTTTAACATACTAGATTTAAAAATGAAATTCATTATTTGAAATAAAATTTTTATCATTTTATATACATAATTTTAATTATAATCATATAAGAAATGAGTTTATAAAAAACATTTCATTTTTTAATTTATTAATTAAAAAATATAATTATAATGTTTTTAATTACACAATTCATGAATAATTAAAAAATTTAAATTTATTTATTCTCTCATTACCTAGGTTGTTTCTCCCCCCATTGAAAATAACATTCTTAAATTTTGAATGCAGGCTTTGAAAATAGGTTTTTAATTTTCAAAATATCATTATTGGAATATGACTTAATGAAAAGGATTAATAATGCATCCTCATGAGGAGAGTGTATTGGAAGTAAGGAGGTCATGTTGAATAACACATAAATAGGTTTCCAAATATTTGAACATTATTTATAATTGAAATCATAGATATATATGAATAAATTATATCAATTGGATAGATATAGAGTGATATATAAAATGGTCATCATAAATTTAAACATCACAAAATCAGAAATCTAAAATGGGTTAGAGGGAAATTGATTTCATGATATGAAAATAAATGGATAAAAGTATTATTTCTATGTCAATTTCATAGTGCTGATGAATTATTTCACTACATTGAGTATGAAAATAATTAAATATTCTTAGTGGACATGTAGAGTTTCATCCTTTAATGAATTTTTACCAAAATTGAAAAAATTTATCCGAACGAAGATTATTCAAGATTTATTTACTCCATAAAGAATTAAAATCAACTCTACAGATAATAAAATCCTTAAAATATTAGAAATATATTCCGCTTATAATTTGAAATTAATGAAAAACAAAATGTATTGTTCAAGTTAAAGTAATTATGAAAAATGATAAACCATCTTACTAAAAAAACATCAGTTACATAAAATATTTAGAAGTAATACCTAATGATCAATATAGATCATTCAAAAAATAAATATTATTTGTAGTCCAAAAAATATTCTAGACCATGATTGAAAAACTAAAAATATAAGGACATAACCACATCATATTCCTTGTTAAATTTATCATTTATCTTGTAAAATAATATCAATCTATCATAATGTATCATAACAAGAATTTAATTTACCATATAACATAATCACTATGTTATATTATAAATTTCATTAAATAAATAAAATAACCATAAATCCACATTAAAATAAAATATTCTGGTGAAATATATTTAATACATTGTTTGTTTAAAAAACAATTGTGTTGTTTTTAACAATAATCATGTAATTCTTCCCCTGATTATAATGATCTTCTTCTTTCATCACATTAGTCACCAAATCATTTTCCCATCACATGGTTATCTATTTGGTAAATAATATCTCCCAGCATGAACATATCCTTTTTCATTATGTTAATTTAAATTAATAGATAAAATTTCATACATATTTGGGCTAATTGTTGGGGATTATTTGGTGATTCTTTCCAATAATCATTAACTTGTGGATTCAAACCTCACGACTATCATGGAAGTGATGGGTTGTCTCCTAACCTATGGGTTGTATATTTTATCTAATTACAATTCATATATCATTCTATAAAATGATATAGTCAACCAAAAAACCAATAATATATTCTAAATAATATAAATGTTTTTACAAAGAATGATATCTCATACCTACCAATTTTCATCAAAAAATGTATCAACCCATAATTACAAAAAAATGCCTCTGTAGATATAATTAGACTACATAAAATTTCATAGCATAATACCTCATATGTGGTTTCTTTGAAATTGATCTTATAATCATCAATTAAATTATTATACCGTGATGATATCCATAAATGATAATAAAAATCCAAATAATTTTTTTTCTAAACCGTAATATGAATCCAATTGTTTGTACATTTCTTTATTTATTACATATTCTAATTTAAATGAAATGGAATTCAATTTGATAAAATACCAAGGATCTTTTTGTCGAGTTTTATAGAATTTATAAATTTCATAAATCATATACCCATACACTATAATTATAAAATCATACTTTTTATCAATGTTTCCCACAAAACAAGAATTTTAAAATAAAACATGGATTATTTTCACAATAAATCATCAAAATTTTCATATTATTCTCATCTTTTGATCTCATCGTTGTACATAGACATTCATAAAAAAAATTTGTTTTAAAAACAAGGTGTGAGAAATAAATATAATAAAAAGACATAAAAAATAATAAATCTACTAGTTTAGTAAATTTCATGAAATCCCATGTAATGTTTACATTTTTAATAAATTTTCATTCAGTGTCTGAAATAAAGCATTTCGACATGAATAATTGAAAAGAAAATTTATCAATGAAACACATTAAAAAACAATTAAAATAAATAAAAACATTTTTTAAGCATAGCTAGAAACATTCATATACCCATTTAAATGCTCTGTAACTAGAATAACCATGTGATTGACTCCTAATAACATTTTTGAGAGATCATAATCATCACCTAGTCTATTATAGATCTATCATGGTTGTAACTATTTGAATATAATATATCAATATAACCTCTTTTACTTGAATATTAATAGGTTTTAAACCGTCCTATAATATATATCATGCACAACAATCAGTTATAATGTGTCTCAAGTCATTATATAGGAAGTGACATGATTACCCATGAGTTATAATGGAGCTCAACCGATCACATAAACTATATCAAGATCACTCAACTTTCATCTGATTCTCATGCACCATATAATGAATAAAACATTTTATTATTTCCCATTTTCATCGTAAAACAATTTTTTAAAAATATTTTAAACCAAAATAATAACACATTTGGATATTAATGAAATCTTTTCTATTAAAACATGAATTTTATAAAAAATAATAGCATTAAACATCATAATGACACAATAATCATTAAAAATTAATAGTTAAACATATAATGGAATCCAAAAATCATTTAGACGTCATCATAGATGAAAATATGATCATTAAATATATATTAAAAAACATTTCTTCATTATTTTTATCAAAAATGTCACAGAGCATATTGTTTGGAAAATGAAAAAAAAATATTCCTTTAACTTTTTTTTATAAAATTCAGTATTTAAAAAAAAATTTATAAATCATGAAATAATATTTTTAAATAAACTTAATCATATTTAAAAACCAATCATCTGGATATAGAAGAAATATCATGTTTTTATGGAATCTTTAAAGATGTTATTATTAAATTGGGTCTCTTACATGAATCATAACTCAACTCCTAATAACATTATCATAGTAAATAATAAACATAAGATAATTTTAATCTTTTTAATAAACCCATTTCTTGTTTTTACCCCTTTATTATGTTTAATAGTATGTTATATTAAATTATATAATCACTTAAGTTCATATGATACGTTTTAATGATATGTGATACTTGAGTAAAAAAGACTTCAGATGGTTCAATGTTGTCAATGTGGAATGATTCATATCATCTCCTTATTAATAGTCATGATATAATAATTTTTATAAATTATATATACATTTAAATCAATAAATTTATTACATTTATGAAAAATGAACATTGTTAAAACCATGGAGAAGATTGGAAATTTTAATGCATGAGTAACATTTCCATTTATCAATGATCATTATAAAATGTAAAAAATTATAAATTTTAAGTTAAAAATTTATAATCTCATCATATATTTCATATTATATTTAAAAATGTAATTATATATAGCTTCTAGGTGTTTTGATGGTGAAAAATATACCACCTCGCTTCATGGATGTGGCAGTCCAAATATCTGCATGAAAAACATAAACATTTTACAATGAATTGAATTTTATGAAGTAAAATGATATATTATCATACCATAATGAAAAATATGTCCTTAATATAACGTATTAATACTAATTACATCATCATAATTCATCCATGAGAGATGGAGATTGAAAAATAATTACAAGAGTTCATGGGGAAGTCATACATCATACACAGGAATGATGAATTACATTCCCAATTGATAGAGTAATAGATCTTTATAGGTCATTACAAATATAAAAAAACAACTTATTATATTTATTATATTGGATTTATTATTCTCACATTGTGGAATAATTTTTTAGCGGTGTAGTGGAAGAAACAAAACTAACACCTTTACATAAATACAAAAACTCTTCTTTAGAAACCCTCAGTTTCATAACACATTAAGACCTTTTATATTGAATAATTCCTATGAAATTCATTTTAATATTTGTTGGGATAAATTTAAGGTGTTTCGGTAGGTATTTGTGGAATAATATATCGGTTTAATGGTAAAAAAGTTAGAATATTCCATTCCCATTTAAAAAGAGGGGGTAGTCATGGCATTCCCAAAAAAATTAATCTAATATAATGTTCGACAAAAAAATGATAAATGGTGAGTTATTTATAATTCTACATTATTATGGGTTAAAATTACCACATTTCATGAAAATTAAATAATATTTTATTATATTTCTACCGTTATCTTTTCGTTTTAACCCATACTTAACCCCCTTAACTCTTACTATGAAAACATGTGTTGTTACATTTTAATGGTCAATATAGTACTATAAAATGAAAAAAGTTCCAAAAATAGATGATGGTTTATAGTATAAGAATAATATTAATAACATGTTTTAATTTATATTTTTATGAATTTTATATATTTTAAATAAATAATATTTATTATAAAATATAGTCAATGAAATTTTTTATAAATAATCATTATATTGACATTAAAAATAGCATGAAAACACATAAAATTCAAAAAAAAAAAATAGTTTTTACAAATCCACAACATGTAAAGACAATATATAAAATGCTTTTATTGCATCAATTATTTAAAAGTATATTACTTTTCATAATTTTATTATCTATTTTTTAGAATTTCCAATATTTGAATAGATACTATATCAGCACTTCAAAATTATTTAGTATAATTATTTATTTACTAAATATTTAAACCAAATTATAATAATACTGATAAGTATTTTATATTTCAAATAGAAATTATATTATACTATATCCTTTAGAGAAACCAATTTTAAAAATATTACAATTATTAATAACAATAGTATTAAATGTTTTAATTTTCATTAAAAAAAATTATAATTTTCATATTTTCTTCCAAGTGCCCCCAAAAGAATAAATATTTGTGCCTTGGATGATTATGGTTGATATCTACTCATATAATTAAATTTAGACCAGTTTTTGGTCAGTTAATGGTTTCTATTAATCGTATCATAAATTAAAATATTTATACTATACCATACTAATAAAATTACTACGTTTACTATTTAAATTGAATAAAAATAAATTGGGGATATATTATAAATATAGACCTAATATTCCAAAATATTGAATATATTTTTTGATATTGAAAATATTTAATTTTTATTTTTTAATTTAAAATTATACCAGAAAATGAAGCAAAAAATATATTATTTGAAAAATTCCCTTTTAAATTTTAAAATGTTTTTATACTCAAATAATTTGTAAAATATATTTACAAAATTTATTATATCAATTAAAAATGATCTTAATGAAATTTAAAAATAACATAAAACATAATTTTATGTTATTAATTAATTAAAATAAAATAAATTGTTCAATAAAATAGTAATTTTCACTATTCCTTGAAAAACATTACCTTTATAAAATTCTAAAAATTTCATAATAATAAAATTTTCAAATGATGAATTTAATGTTAAATTTAATTTTTGAAATTAAAATGAAAAATGTGAAAATTAGATTTTATAGAAAATCTTTCATGTGCCATGTTTTATAAAAAAATTGTGATTTTTTATTTTAATATAAATTTTTATTTATTTATAATGAATTTAACCTCATAATTCTTGAATACTGTTAAATATTAAAATTATATATTATATCATTATTTGTATGGGTAATTTATTTGTGGTATTCCTCCTTTATTGGTGATTTTTAGTGCTTCAACCTATTTGGCATCGTTATGCCATCGGTAATGGTTGTGGGGTGGAGGGTATTCAATCCACATCCAATTAATAATTTATTGTTTTTGTTATTTTAAGGTTGTAAATGAGCCCCTAATGTGGTTTAGATTTGATCTAGTATAACCACCATCATGCTTTCAGGATCCTAGTTGACTAAGGGTTGCTTTCGAATGGTCCTTGGAGACTTCATTGTGGTCGAGTTATTTTCACCCTTTCAACGTCAATGACATAGGGGTTTTGGAATGGTTTTTATTTTTATAGACATAATTGTTTTTATAGATGTTTTATATCTTTTTCACCCACTTAAATCCTAATTGAACGTTTGGCTATTTATGGATCCCAAGAAAAGTTCTTACTCCATTGATCTCTATTATACTCAGATCAAAGCTCTAAGGGAACCATTTGATTACTCTATTTTATGTGATCTATACTAATTTGGGATATCTGTACATTCTTCTATTATATATTTTTATAATCATTAATCTAAATTTTGATAATGTATTGGATCAATTATTTTATTGATGGTGTTTTTTGGTATGATTTTCGATCTCCTTCACCACCATTCTCATTAGTGTTCCCATTACGGGTGTTGATTTGATTTAATGATTAATGGTTGGTGGTTTGATATGATTTTACCTAAAATTGAATTAATATATTTATTAATTTATTTTAAATAAGTATTTAATTATTCAATACCTTCTATTTTATATGATTTATGATTGATTTTGAATAGAGCAGGGAATTTTTGAAAACCCCACAAAATTTATGGATTTGAAATTGTGGGTTAGATTTGAGAAAAGTTAATTGACTGATTTTGGAATTTATTTTCAATTAAATATTGAGATAAATTTCTAAAATTGAAATTATTTTGATTTAAATTAATTTTTTATAACTTATGATTTAGTTTTTAAATGAGAAATCAATGTCTAAAACTGATAATTGGGATACTATATTTGGAATTGATTTGAAATAATTTATTTTCACGTAATTTATTGACTGATTAACTAAAGAACATGTTATACTAGGTAGTTACAATGTACATAGGAAAAATAATCTAGTATATAACCCCTATAAATTTATTGATGATGACCACCTAGAAAAAAAATTGCAACAATATTTTTACTGATTGGGAGTTGATTCTGGATGACCTGAGCTGAGGGATATCTATAAAAATTCTGCCCAAATCACTGATGTGTACTGTAAAAAGACATTTACTAGAAATTTATGTATAAAAGTGCTTATTACATGGTTCTTTGATATTTTTTAATTGATAATTACATTCTATTGATTTATATATCATTTAAATTCATTCCAATTACATTATCTTAATTTTTTATACAAATAGATCATTAACACCTATTTTGATATATCATATTTTTTAAAATATTGAAAGAAAATTTTGTTAAAAAATATAAATTCAATTTTATTCTTTATTACATTAAAAATAAAATATGTAATGGTTAATTGTTATCAAATGGATTATAAACCCCATTTTGAGACATAACTTGTATTTTTAGCTCAAACCACAAATTCGCTTTTGGGTGGTTGTATATTTTATTGTTATTGTTCAATGATAAGTGAATGAACCCATTGTTGTTGATGAATGTTTATTATATTTGAGACCCATATTAATGGGGATGATATGAGGAGATATGATATATTTTTCACGTGCTTTATATTGATTGTTTTAGTAGTTGTTGTGTATCTTGATGATGTGATTTTTGGGTACAACTTTACATTAATTTTATATCAATTTATCATTTAGGATTTTTTTTCATACAAACTCGTATCATTTATCATCTTTTGTTTTTTGGAAATAACATCAGATTGTTTTTATTCATTTTTCCCGTGATATATTCTCTATCTATTGTGGTTTAGGAACACACATTTAGATATATATATATATATATATATATATATATATATATATATATGGTAAAAATTGGATATTAGGATACTATGGTATGCAGGATGGTTTATGAAAATGTTGTATCCAATGAATAAGAAGTGCATATTTTCCTTGATATCATTATGAAATTTAGGATATCATAGTAGCTAGTCGGTCGTACTGATAATACATAAGAGGTTGTTTGGGGGGAGTTCATGACCCACTCTCGTCATAATATTCCTTAAGTCACCATTATTTTTTGGGAAAATAGTCAATGCAGAATAATAGGATCTGATTTCTAGAATTTTCCATTCTTGATTTGATAATGTTAATAATTTGATCATGAATTAATATTTATAGATTTGATATTATTTTATATCATTTTTTAGTTGTTGATATGTGTATCCTTTCACTTTATTTCAATTTTATCTATTGATATTGTGTAGCATCATGCCTTCGTGGAGATGTTTTGTAGTCTATAAGAGAATGAGACTAGTCATCCACGTTTAATGAATCCTTTAGTGGACCTGAATCTTGTGGGGACAGAGGTGAACACTATCAAATATATGTCACAGATAACATCACATGTTACCGTTTTGGATCCAATCATAGATAATTGAAGGGATAAATGTATAAATATTTCTCACAAGTTTCATCTTCATGATCCACCATAATTACATGTCGCTAATGATCCTGAATATTTTGAGGATTATTTCAAAGTGATTGAGATGAATTTTGAGAACTTAGTAATTCTATATTTGATTAATGTGAAATTTATTACCTTCAAGAAGAAGGGGCATATGAAGAGAAGTTAGGATTGAAGGTCAAAATTGGAAAACCATGGGTTCTTTGATTTCAAAGTATTTATTATTTATTTCTTAGATCAGTTATAACCCTTATCGATAGACACTATAACTTCCATAGAGTTCCATAGCCTAATTTTGGGTGACTAGAATTTCATATAGTGTTTGAACTATTTTTTAAAATTTATAAAATAATTACCTAATGTTTTATTGAATTAAAATGTTGTGTATTAATAGTTCGAGTTGGGTCTCTACCATGATATTAAATCATAGGATTTATAACTGATGATCATATTATATGTTTATAGTTGGTATGGATCATTGTTGGAAGAATGTGACATGGATTTTATATCAATGTAGATAAGAGTTCCCTTTTTTCCAAGTGGAAACTTTTGGAAATATTTTATAGGACTGGGGAATGCATGATGATTTTCATGGTGGTTCTAGATTTAAAGAATCTTCCAAAAAAAACATGATGTTCCTAGATGAATCACTTGGATTTTATTTCAGTGCAGAATGGTTTCCGATTTGAAATTGATTTCTACTAAAGAATAAAAATGTTGGTCTTCTTATTATCACTTCGTAAATGTATCAATATTCTAAAATTTTAATTCAACAATGATTTGGGGCACTAACTCATCAAAACCAAAAATTACTGCAATAAAATCATAGACTATAAAAACTATGGGGTTCCATCCAAATGAGTCTTGAATAAAGCTTCCTCAAATAGTGAAAGAGTCACTAGAGTAAGAAAATGTAGGTATACGAATTTTGATAGGTACCGTCACAACAGATTCATCACTAGTGAGTTCTTTATTAGAGGATAGAGTAACATAGTCGATTATATCAACATGTGTATTGAATTTTATTGATATTCCTATTGATATTATTTCATATGTTATAGATATTTAAATTCCCCTCATAACGTAAAAGGACAAGATAATTTAGTTTAATTATTTTATTTCTTATTTATCAAAGGTTGATTTAAACATGAATTCATGATTTCTTGATTTCAAATATCTTGATTTATACTTTTGGATAGATTATCTTATTTATAATAAATTTCAAATTGACTATTTCCATTGACGAGCCTTTTTAGTGTACATGATGGAATGTTTCATGTATTTTATGGATAATGGGAGCCATGATTACGTATAGTTGGACTGTATTTCGTGGTCCTTGGTATATTAATATTTATGTTTGAATTTGATTTGTAGTAACACTCATTGAGTGATTGTATATATCAAGTTGTTTCTGAGATTCCTAGTACTTTCCCCTTCGAATTGTCTGTATTTTCACCGGAATTTGAGTTGGTATTTTCTATTGATTTAGTACCTAGTATTCTATAATTTCATATTCAATCATTTCATATGGATATAGTGAAATTGAAAGAGTTGAAGGCTCGACAGGATGATATGATATAATAAGGTATTGTATGTTGAAGTTTTCCAAAATGGGAATAAGTTAATTACATTTCAAATAATGTTTATGGAACACCTCACCGTATTTTGATTATCAAATACTTAATAGGTTATATTAAGGGACAAGTATCTATTTCCTTGGAATTATGTTCGGTTGGACCTATTAAATGGGCAGTGTGGTCCTAAAATTTGATCATTTGTATGGATTTTACCAATTGAGAATAAAATAATATGACATTAATATGATTTCATTTAGAAGAATGTATGAAAATAATTTGAACCATTTCATGACATTTTTACTCACCCATGCATTAACATTTTCTATGTATTTGAAGAACGATATATTTCAAGAGTACCTTAACACATTATATTAGATTTTGTCTCCCATAACCAAATTCTAAGTACTTTATGATAATATGAATTCATAATTTTTAATATAAATAATCATTTTAACATATCATGATTCTTCCTCTATGTTCAATCATATGTGATAATGTCCAATGTGTTGCTATCTCACTAAAAGGTCATACAAGTTCCCTTCTAGGATGAGAATCAAGATGTACCATGATAGTATTCTTAAATATATATTTTTATCACATATGAAATTATTTTTGGGACACAAGTGTTATAAGATTTTTGGGATGGAGACTCACGGGACTTCAAGGAACCTTGTCATGGAGAAAACCCCCAGTAATATCTAATGTATGATATTATGTGATCAATACCTGCCAATAATAAATTTTCATTTAAATGTTTCATTTGTTATTTTTATCTGTGGACTTGTATATTGACCATTATGATTTATGGTTATTATTAAATTTTTTTTATGTCACATAATTTGATGTATTGATGAAATATTTGAATATACATGTTCGGGATGAGTTATGATGTTTTAAGTGTATCACGAGTTATATATAACTAATTAAAAAATGAAATAAATGATTTATTATTTCTGTTAATCAATGAAATAAGACATCTCATTCCCATATATGAAAATTATATATCATAAATAAATCATTGGAAGTGGTTTTCTATATTTTATGTTCAATTTCTACAATGTTAAATAATGATACATCGAGCATAATTGTTGATGGAAATGGCATGAAACCTTGTTGATTAGATATTTCGTTATAAAGATATTATATTACATTGTTATAAATGATATGAAATATTAGGTTATTTCAGCATTAACTTTCATCCTTGTGGGATACATAACATTTTATTTATGTCAACCTTTCACTTTAGGGTGATTCTCCTAATGCAATTGAGAAATAATCCATGGGATTTACACAGTAATGTATATGTAATCTCAGTTAAATAATATATTATTATTTATTATTTATCTTATTGAAAAAATATTGTTCATGGTAATGGTTTAATAAGTATCCATTTTTTATTAATTTTGTATATTCTGTACTGGTTATTAGGGAGGATATTATTTGAGCAGGATACATAATAAATATTTATTTTATATACATTCAATATAACATTTTATAATTTAGTGAAGAATAATTCAGTTATTTTTTATCAAATAAATAATCATTATTCAATTCCATTTAAATATAATTAATTAAAGTAGGACTATGTTTAATGGACCAATAAAAAATATTATATAGACATATATAATATTTTTAAAAAAATTAATACATAATTTTGTTCATGAGTTTAGAACAATTAAGGAATTATTATTATTATTATTATTATAGACATAGGTACCCACATGGTTTAGATATATAATATAGGGAAATTGTGATATTATTTATTTCTATCCCATGTTGTATAAAAACCCCTGTCATATTATTATTCTATAGATCCAATTCATTTTTAATTTTGCACAGTGAAGTAGAAAGTATCCTCTTGAATCCCTAGAGACATAACTCTTCTATGAATTTTCCCAAGACTATAGATTGGTCTTCCTCTAACATCCACTCTCGATTCTATATATATCAATGAGAATACATTGGAATTCATTATCAGGATGATCAATTTGGATCAAATAATGTGATATGATCTACTATACAAGCCCTCGAAGACTCCTACTATAATGTTTGAATATTCTGGTAGCATTTTTCAGATCACATCTAGATGTAATCTTTTTTCATTACCACAATAGTATAGTAGTATGATGTAGATGCAAGTTTAGATCCATAAATGAAGAAATAATTTAATATAATGTAATTATTTTTTTAAAATTAATTACTAATGATATGTGATTATCTTTAACATTAGTCCATTATTTATCCATTTTATAATTTAATTTATTCAATTACATTATTCAGGGATTTTTTCATTGGGTAAATCTCAAATTAATCATTCATAATGTTTTCTTATGTGAATAACTGATTTGATGCTTCTCATTCTCCTAGAATCTTGTCTTTTATGGTGGTATTTGGGGATTATATACTAGTATACTCTCAAAACATGGAGAACCATTGGAGTAATATGAGATCAGTTTTGGGAATATTTATAAATCTCTAACTATATGTGAATATTTAAAAATGTTCTTTCTTTACTCGGGGAATGATGTTATTGGACATGTTATCATGGAACATGTTATCTCTAATATTCGTTAAAAGGTGAATATTGTTATTTCCTTGTTGAAAACAACTATTGACACAATTATAGATAGATTCTTTGGTTTGGTGAGGTGTTTATAATGGTTTGATTAATATTTCTCAAAGATGACTTATCCCATGACTAATCACCATCAGAAAGGAGTGAATTTTATTTTGGATAAGAATTTTTATTCTTTATTAATAATATTAAATTTATTTTGACTTATTCACTTGGGACTACTCTTCCTATGTATTGGAATGAATTTTTTTTATTTTTTGTTGAATTATGTTTCGATTTGTGTTCCATGTTTTATTCATGAGGTTAATGTTTTAGCCTATGGTTCTAAATATCTTAGGAAACATGATTGTAATTATCCAATCAATTGTCACAAGATCAAATTTTTGATACATTCTCTTATGTGTTGTAAACAATACCTTTTTTTGAATGTTTTACCATTTATATAGTACAATTATCTCAAATTTAAATATTATCATAGATGTATTTTATCATACTATAGAGTCATTTTTTAGTTCCTTAAGTTTTTTTATTTTCACATTACCTAAACCTTGGAAATATGAACTTCATTATTCATCCTTAGAGTAAGACAAATTAGACGTAAGCCATGAATGAATCATTTTAATAGTGAAATATAGTGTCTCCCATTTCTAAAATTCATTATGGAGTCTAGGAGAATTTGTATGAGGTTGTGTTGGAGATCTTGTAATTGAAATCCTCTATTCATTGGATGATTCTTCAAAAAAAATATCTTCATCAAGAATTCCACATAATATGAAAATCTATTTCTAGTGGTCATACCATTTGTATTTTTTCATTATCTTGAGTATATTGTTCTATAAGAAATAATTTTTTCATTTCCTTTATGAAACTATTTAATTTGGTAATACTATATTTCCTAGTGGGTGGTGCACCATAGATCCAAAATTATGATATATGATATGTGGTGATGAATATGGGGGCCAAGAATGGGAAGAGATATCTCTAACAATGTTTCCCCTACATATACATATTAACAAGTAAATGTTGAGAACTAGAGACCATCTGGGTTGCTTCATCCACTTCTAGTACCTAAATTGATGGGGGAAGATATTTCTATGGAATTTTTGGTTACTTTGTTCCGTAAGCCTGATGGGATGAATGTGAGGTTGGTAGTTATTATTAGGATGGCCAAATTTCCTATAATTATTATATGGAATCCACCTTAATCATTAAAAAATCTCATGTTAAGTCATGAATTCACATTGATGATATTTTCAAGATTAGAGTTTGAGATAATTAGGCCATATCTTTTAAAGTACATCTCAAAAATTATAATGTAGACACTTATATTCTATCCAATGTTTCCCAAAAATAAAACTCCTTTAATATAACAAGAGTTATTTTCTTGATATAAATCTTCATGAATACTTCCTTTCTCATACCCTTCATTATACCTTGTGAATTTTTTTTAAAAACATTGGCTGAGCATAAAAAACTCAGTAAGGGTTATAAAATAAAGAAAGAAAACATTAGCCTATTGGTAAATACAAATCAAACAAACCATACTTTTCAATCATAACATACCTCATAAAATCATACGATTTGTTAATAACACATAGAAATCAAAAATCATATATGTATCTTATGGAAGCCATATCAAACATACATTGTATATATCATAGCTACGCAGGGAGTTATACATGGAATACTCATCCCATTATATTACATAAATCTCTTAGGGGAAACATCATGTTTACCTCTGTCACATTACTGAATACATTGGAGAGCTACATTTGGATCACCCACACTAGGTTTATCACAGAACCAACAATATACATAAACATTTTCCAATATACATTAAATATTCATAACATGTAAAACAATCATAATGGAAAATACCACTTCCACATTGCAATAACAAAATATCATTTCAACATATTGACATAATTAATGCTTTATCAAACCATTTTCAAAACCACATAAAACATTTAATAAAGAGATTTTTGAATCAATTTATCCCATATCACATTGAAACTTTTAAATAAATTTTCATTTAAAAACATTAATTTCCATATAAATAAATCCTTAAAACCATTTTTTAAAAATTTACATTAATGATAAATATTTAGATGAATAAATATTTATAACATTTAAAATGACATTTTAGTTAAAGAGGTTTAACAAAATGATATACTCTTGAATACAAATAATTGAGGAATAACATTATATAAAAACATTATAATATCATGAGAATAAATGTTTTAATTATATAAAATTCCATTGTACAGTATATACACCCTATAAGAGTCAATTGGTGTATAACAACAATGAAGTCTCAATGTAATGTAAATTGAGACGAAATCCATTAAAAAAATGTATCCTTAGATTAAGGATAAATTGATTACTTAATATTGTTTGAAATATATAAATACACTCAATATGATTGTATATTTAGTGTAAGGAATCACAAAACATTCACACATATTTTTGTAAAAAACAACACTAATGACTTGGATGTTTAATTTAATGAATGGAAATTGAGTTAAAATTACTCTTATAAAATTCATATCGACAACTTTTGAATTTATTAGTGTTGTGATTATGTGTATCAAATGTATATCCACACAAAGGGGAGTATAAATTGAAACATAAATAAATAAATAGTGATTCCACACATAATCATAGCATGACATAATTAAGAATTAAAAGACTAACCCAAGGAATGAAAATTTGGTTAAAAGGTCCCCTTACTAATTTGGTAACATACGATACATTCAACCCAAGAAATAAGGATCATAAAATGAAGAATTAAATGACCATAAATTGATGTATATTACACAATTAATAGAATCATGGGAAGTACATACATCACAAAAAACGAAATAGTGGCAATTATATCATGAATCTTACATGAATAAAATGTGAGATGAAAATACATTACCACGTATTAATCAATCGAGTCGTTTGAACACAAGTTAATAACCACCAAATGATTCACAAAATAACATGAATATATTGATAATCGTGATAATATATATCAAATGTCCGAAAACAATACACCACATGCAATAAATTAGTGGTGAATAATGGAAATCCCATTGAAATAAAAGTGAGATAAGAAATCTTTTACCTTGTGTCCGACATGACTTGTTTGTTCCTTGTTCTTCCTGAATAATAAACATAAGTTAATTTATACTTGATTAATAACCTTTTTCATGTTTATTATTCCCTTAACACCACTTATTACCATGTTATAAATATTATGTAATCATTTATGTAAATAATGTTTGTTTTGTTGATATTTGGTACTTGAGTAAAAAATCAAAAAATTATAATTACAAGATGTCCAGGTCTTCAATAGTACATTATCTATAGAATGATATTAATGATTTAGATATCATATATATCATATATATCAAGTATATATATGAATTTATAATAGTACATAATATTTTGATATAACAAATGAAATGCACCGTTCATGGAGACAGTAAGTCGTACGTACGCAATAACACCACTTTCATATCTATTTCATATTTTAATTCAATGAAAACATAATGATAAATATTTATATTATAATTAAATTAAAATATAATATAAAATTTCTATAAATCCTTCCTTTATACATCCCATGTATGGTATAAATGAGTCATATGACTTTGTGGGGCGGAAGTCCGCACTTCCTCAAATTAAATTATCGCGTTTACTCATAATTGAAACCATAAAGGTATGATATAAATTAAAAATACAATACCATAATGAATAAATTAACATAATATATGTCATATATAAATATAGTTCCATCATAATGGACACCATTAGAGGTGGTATGAGATAATTGATCAATCATCATTTTGTGAGGCATTAGTTTCCCACCCACAGAAACAATATGTTCTTCAACCATTAGATGGAGGTGTGTGCAAGTGTAGTTAGAATAATTATCATAACTAAATCTAAGTATATTTTGGATACAATTTTTGTTATATAATAATGGAATGAAAATATTTTATTAGTTGGAAAAATAAATAAAATAAAAGAATTTACGAGTAACCATTACCTTTAATTCGGGTAACTCCCTTTGGTTTGTACCAAAATGACATTTTTAAGTGACTTCTTAATATGTAAAGGTTTCTAAGAGGAATATAGGTATATTTATAACTGATTTGGGTAGGGTTTGGACGTTCCTAGGGGCTTGAGTGGTGTGGGTAATGGGTTAGAAGTGAGTGATTTTTATAAGGGGGGGAGGGGCTCATTAGGAATGTTTGAAAATATTATATTATTATAGACATATATATGGTTTTAAAAGGTCTAAAACACATCAAATTAGAAGATAAGATGTCTAATGTTAGAAATAGAATCATCTAATAATAATTTTACAGGTTTTGGAGATAGTTGTAATATATATAATCTAATTTAATTAAATCATTTATTAATGAGGTATATATTGCATCAATATTGTGTCATAAATAATTTGATTTATATGATGTATAAAAATTCTAAAAAATACTAAAATTTCGGAAATCATATTATATTTCCAAAGAATATTTATAGTCTAAAATACGACTTATACAACCTCATGTAAAAATTGATATACTAAAAGATATTTGTTAATATCATTTTTTTCATTACTATAAGTTAATTAATATAAAGTTTCATTATCACTCTTAAGTGAATCCATGGGGTCCTAAATTAGACACTTGGATGCCCATGATCTTCCATTACTCATCCAATATGGTTAGGAAAAATTTTAAGGTAAATTTTTAATATTATAATATTATTTTTCATTGAATTATTCGGTTTACCATTAACCGCGTTTAAAAGAAGACAACAACACTATTCACCAAAATTTATTTTCATTTCATTGAACCAGATTTTTCTTACTAATAACAATCATTTATTCTTTATTTTCGAAATTATATTCACAGAATCTACAAAATTTTAATTAAATGAAAAGGTCAGTTTTTAACTACTACTTAGTGGTTTCACTATTCATCCAAAATTGATGTTTTTCAGAAAACTACCAAAAATTCATCCTAAGTTATATTGAATATTCCGAATTCAAAAATGATGTCTATTTTACCAAATTCAAAACATAGAAGTTGTATTAATTAAATTAAAATTAATTCCCATTTTTAAAACCAAAAGCATGTTTTTAAGAAATATGTACTATCAAAAGATTGATACTTGTTTATGTCCAATTTAAATGTGAAATTGCATCCAATGACCAACATTGGATTAAATTGTAAAAATATAATCTAATTACACCTGAAAACTAATTAAAAAGATAATATATCTATCTAAATAATTTATATTAAAAGGCTATTTTGAATTAAAATATTGTATTGTTCACTATTCATTAAGACACTAATTTTATCAGAAAAATACCCAAAATTTATGCAATGTAAATATTGATATTCAGATTCTAATGAGTAATTTTATTTTGTCAAATAGAACATATAAATGTTAAGAAAACAATATTTAATGAGGGGTTTCCAACAAAAGGCGATAAATCATCCTTTTAAAGAATGTTAGAGTATTTATGCTTAAAATCATATTCATTTTACTTTTAAGCCTCTAAAATATATTGGATAAATGTAAAAACATTTAACAAACAATTATATTTATATTGTAGTTATTTATGTCCATTCCTTCGTATAAAATATCTATGAGTTGACTACCATTTAAAATAATATTATATTATTACTTTTCAGTATGACCAAAGATTGTGTGCAACATAAGATTTCAAAGAAACTCATTGTTGTGTATCTGGTACGCAATCAAACATAGAATACCTCTCAAAATATAACTAATATTTAAATCATAAATATTAATATATATAAAAAATTTAGATTCTATATTTTAATGGGATGTTATAATTATACCCATTAAGTGATGTAACTCTAGTAGATTAAATGGTCTGTACCTACTGTTTAATAGATTTTATGACTTCATGGACTTTAATATTCTAGTATATAATAGAGATACCCATTTAAATTATCTTTTTTGGAGAATCCACTATGATGTTATGCAATACTTGTTATTTTTGATCATGATATATCATTGATAGATGGATTTCTAGAAGTAAAGAGTTATAAAACATATTGAGTACATGACATATACATACATTCTTGTCTTTAGTAGAAATGGGATGATCATTTTGGATTGATTGAGGATTCCTATTATAATATTTTACAATAAAATATATAATTTATTTTTTCAAGGCCATGTATTGTCATCCTTATAGATCTCTAATGTTTTTTTACATATATTGATGATGAATCCTTATTTAGATTGTTTTTGAACCATGAAATTATTGATGATTCAATTGATTTTTTATACAAAATTATTGAAATAGACCAAAACTAAATCAAATATTGATTTTCATCAACAAACTATAGTTGACCATGCATTATTGAGTGTTTCACCTCAAGTTTGTCACTATTGTGTTAGGAAACAAAGAGATCCTTTTATATTATTTGTGGGTCCTTTTGAGATTTTTCATTAGGTGGGGAAAGTGTCTTACCATTTATCACTTCCAAAAATTATTTACTCCAATCCACATTGTGATTCATGTATCTTATCTTCAAAGTTTATTTTTTTAACCATCTCATTGTTATGTTGGGAGGGTCGTCATGATGATCATGATTTATCCTTAATTGAAAATACAATTAGGATGTTGATTCTAAGACAATGGTTATTAATGGGAAGACATTACCTTTGGTCCTTTTGTAATGGCACAATAGTTTAGATTCCCCTAAGACGTGGGAGCATGAGGCCCTGATAAGATAATATTATCCTCATATTGTTGATTCATAATCTTATTCACTATATTTTTGGATATATATAGTTTTTATGTTTGTAGGTTTTCAAATATTATTACCTTGATTCTTGTATTTTTTGACCCTCATTTTTACTTAATGATTGGGGATGTATGTTTGTTTGAATTAATGTAGTTTTGGTTTAAATTTATGGTAAGGAGATAGAAGCTGGTGCTTGGGATTTAATGTGTAGATTACCATCTATTTCATATAATATAATCCACTAGATTGTCGGATCATGATATTATAAATTATTATGTTATATGATATTAGATCCAATGTGGTTCCCTAGGGGCTAGTTGGCATTTCAACTTCATTTTTCATCATAATTGCCTCATATAGAGAAAGATGTGAAATATATCCTTGGGTAATGTGTTTCAATTCGATTTCATATTTAGGCCCTACTATGGTGGGTTATACGACTTCAATGTGGATGTTTTTTGAGACACTTATAATATAATCAGGGATTCAATGTGATTTTTTGGTACACTATAGCCCTTAATGTCAAGTAAATAGGATATATAACAATATGTTATTCTGTTTCAACAATACCATTTATTGGATTCAATTGTACATGTATTTAAAACATTTCATCATGGGTAGTGTATTTATAACCATTTTTTGTAATGGATATGGGGCAACAATGTGGTCTATATTTAAATAGACATGAATTTCCAATAGTATTTTATATCGTTTTTCCTCAATCTTGAATCTAATTAAAAAATTTTCTTCCTAAAGACCCCTAGATGTTTTTTTAATTCACCTATCTCCATTCTTCATCATTAAATTCTTCAATATATGCATTTCATTCAACTCTAATAAATGAATTCTCAGTATTTTAGAATTCCCTCTTTTCTTATATTTTATCCAATGAGAATGATGAATCCTCACATTGATGATTGATTTGATATTATTTCTGATGAATGGTGATTATAGGGTGTATTTATAGATATCATTTTCGACTATTTTAATTATAATTACCGTATATGTGTCAATTTGGTTATTGGATTAATAGTAGGATGTTCCATAGGATTTTACATAAAATTGAATCCTCAAATTAACAATCAAATTTGAAATGAGATTATTGATGATTTAAAAACCCAGATATGAAATTATTGATGATTTATATTTAAAATGGTGTGGAATGTTTTATAAATCCCAAATTTTAGTTAATTTTATATTTTTGGACGGATTAGAGGAAATTTGATATCTTGATTTTGGAATATTATTTTTTGTTACATGAGAAAAATATATTAAAAATATATTATTTTAAATGATATTAGAGGATGAAAACTTGTGATTTTGTTTTTAAATGAGTAGGGAATGTTTATGACATATAATTATGAAACTATATTTTTAACTGATTAGAAATTATTTACATTCCCAAAATTTATTATTTATTTTACTGAAAAACATGTTAGTATAGGTTATTAGTGTGTAATTAGGAAACCAATTATTTTATATGAACTTATATAAATAGTTTGATGATGAAAACACTGATACGAACTTATAAAAGCAATATTTTCTCTAATAAGGAGTATATTATTGAAGTCTTAAGCTAAGGGAGTTGTGCTACCAATTATCGTAGATTGTGGATGAGTATTGTGGGATTCCTTTTACAAGAAACTGACATTCCAGAGGCCATATCACATCGAGTTATGTGATGTTTTATATTATTATTATTTTTCATTGATTTATGGTATTCTTTTATTTATTCCAATTAATTTATTTAAATGTATTATGAAAATTTAAAATTTAATAAACTTTTGATATATCTACCTTATTTTTTAATAGATTCCAAATTTCTTTGAAAACATGAATTTCATATTCAATAATTTTTTTATTTAAATTACAATAAATAATATATTATCAATATTGGATTGGTTTTGGAACACTTGGAGTTACCCTGTTAGTAATTTCTATTCACTTTTAATATTTTCCATAGGGTGTTTATTAATATTCCAATAATAGGTATAGAGACACTTATCGGTGGTGTATGTTATTGATCTTTCATATCCTCCATGGGTGACTTTTTGAGATATAATCCAGTTTTAGAATGGGTTTTATGAGATTTCCTTTGTATGATTTTGGGTCTACGAATGAAAAAATGATTAGGTTTTATTTTACTTGTTTTTTTAATTTACATTACCATTAAGGTGTACTAATAAATTGAACTTTCCATTTATATTCCACTATTATTTGTAAAAATAATTTCATTGGTGTATCTTTTATGATTCAAGGTTTTAGTATCCAAAATGTGTTGATCGAGAAGTCCTTTGATTACATGTCAAATTCATCCCCTGAATTAATGTACTATGTTTTTTGGAGATTTTTAGAATGGTGAGTTCATTTATTTTATATATTTACTCTGATGTGCATTATAGTTGACTATTTAATCAGTATTTCACAATATAATATAAATTGTATAGCCTTCACATAGTATCATCTTATAACAATCCTAGTTTTAGGTATTATGTAGAGTATGAGGAGTCTCTCCAGAGGTAAACTATTGTGTTTTGGTTCAGGAAATGATTTATTATTATATTGTAGTAGGCTATTAAATAGGTTTGTTATATTATATTTTTGTTAAACTAGTTGTAAAATGGAATATAATAGATATATGAATCTGTATTCTATTTCTGAGGAAAGTAATAAGGTGTGATATAAACACATATTCTAGTAGTAACTCCTCATTACCAGGGATGATATTGATGTTCTAGTTTTTTAATATTACATATTATGTGATTGTAACCTCATGAGATGCAAAATGTGTTTGAGATTGATATACTTATCACTGTATTCCATTCCCTTATCATTCTATAAATGAGATCCTTACAATATTTGGATCTTGGTATATATTAGAGAAAGGCATATCTTGTATTATTCCTAAAAAAATAAAATTCAAAAGATGTATAAACAAATTATAATGTGATTTAAATCACTATCAACCGAGTCTGGTAGCTTATATTGTCAATAACCACTCATAAGATGTTTTCCACTAAAATTATTTAGTGTAATTCTATTCAACCTGGCCTAGAATTATATTATTTTATTCTAATATTTTGGAATGTGGATCCATGGTTACAATATTATTGGTGTTGAAGACATAGTCACTTGGTGTGTGCGATAGGAGAGACCTTATTATGTTTCAAAAGAAACTTGTAACATAGTTGGAAACCTATAGTAGGTCATTATAAATCAGATTTGGTTATTTAATGTCGTAGTATGAACCTATATTATTTTTTCCCATTTAATATTTAATGAAAATCCAATTAATCAGAGTGTACATATATGAATATAACATATAGGTTTTGTTATTTAAAATTCCAATAAAATACTTTATGGGGTTTTCTAGTATAGTGGGGATATTAAAAAACAATTGGAACCTAGTATTTTATCTTTATTATAGATCATTTTGGAGGGATCCATTGGTCATTAATTTGATGATTTAGGATACTATTTTCTTATGGGGAAGTGTCTTATATAGATTCTCAAAAAGAATTAGTTCTGTACTAGTATCATGGATTGACATGTGATTTTAGTTATGTATTTGTGATACCCTAGAGTAGGTTCTTGGGAATATGATTTCCATGAAATATAAGATATGGGAAAGTGGATTCTTCATATGATTAATATGTTTTATTAAATTACATGTACTTATGGAATATATTGTATACCAATTGAACTATATAATTGACTCAATCCATGGTTAGATGGTGAATTTTACGATTGATGGAAATTTTGATTTCGGTTAGCTAAGGTAATATTTACCATAAAATGCGAATTGTGGATAGGTTATTTAGGTTAGTGTTTATTTAATAAGGGGATTGACTAGTTGTATGACATAGGTGTAGTGATGCCTTACATTTTATAGGGATGGGTAAATCATTGGTTGTTTGAGCTTAAACACAAAAAAACATATATTTTTCACTGTACATTGGTTATTTTGGATGAGAAGCCTATTCATGTTCTATAACAAACTTTTTTGGATATTTTAGTTTGTGGTGAGTTTGCATGAGGTTTCCCATCTTTCGGAATGGAACAAATTTCCGGATTAATGGGTGAGTAAACATGGTAAAATTTACGTTCCTATTTTGTAATATGAGTATTAGGGAATATACATCCTTGAAAACTATCTTCTATCATATGGAATGTTAAACGGGTATAGAAGATGCGTTTAGCTTTGGTGGAACATTTATCATGTGTGCAAGAGACAGGTTTTATCCCTAGGTTGTAGATGATTTTTTCATACATTTTTTAATTTATATTAAGGTGAGAATTTTTACACATTGAGGAACCTTTTTAATCAAAATATGTGAAGGTTGTATTATGGATTAGGAATAATGTATTTAATGAAAATAAGTATATGATATGTTGAGAAAATCACCACATATAAAGAGGAAACATTGGATGTATATTGAATGTAGTGGCATCACTGATATGAGATGATCATGGATAACAATTTATATGATATTGATACTGGATCAGAAGGAGAGGAAAATGTTGACAGATGATATGTCACCAAAATAATTTCAATCTAGAATATGTTTATATATAGTGGGAAGTATACAATTAGACAATTGGGGGTTGTGACCCTCGACTAATATGAATTCATTGGGTGAAATTTCCGTAGACAAAAAATGGACGATGAGTCCAATTAGGATTTTTTTCTCCGGGATAAATTGGTTTGGAGACATCGACCAAGATTACATGTATTCAATGAGGTATGGGATGTGGTTATCGAGGTTTTATTAATTAAATCAATGATTAATTTAGTATTAAGATGTGGGTAGTGGAATTTATTTAGGAGATTAATAAATTAGGCTAGAGAGGATATGGATGCATGAAAATGACCATTTGGGGGTCATTTTGGTATTCGATGTATTTTTAGTATATGGTAATGGAATCAATGTTAATCCTTATAAAATTATTGATCTGGATTCAAATGTGAATTTAACTTGATCCTAATAATCAAATTTAGGCATTGGATGAATAGAGGATATATGTGAGTCATTATGTCAATTTTATGTGAGTTCTTGTGGTGTCGAATACCGCAATGGATATTATGTGCAAATGAGTTTTTGACTATGTAATTTCACTGAAGGTCAATATTTCCTTCATAATGTTTAATGGAGTGATCATGGTTTTATATTAGAGGTAGTGTAATCACCTAGAAACAAAATATATTGATATTACATCTTCATGAGGAATATTCATTACCATACACAAGTACACAAAATCAGATCATAGTTGTTTAGTTACATTGGTGACATGGCACAGAACCATCCTATTTAGTCATATATCTTCAATGATTCCAACTAATATAATACCATTTAGTAATTCTAAACAGAATACCCCACATAAAATAATTCATCATAAACAAGGAAAATGGACCATAAAACGGGGTAACTCAAATGGTCAATAATGGTATCCAAGGTAAAATATGCAAACATAAGGTGTCCATAAGGGTATGAGATAGTGATCATAAGACATGAAAACAATACCCAAGATAACATCGATCAAAATCATGAGTTATGGTGTATATATTATTATTTTATGAGACATGAATCAGAAAAAAAATAAAAGAAAATGTTTGATGATAGAATAACATTTAAATAAGGCATAGAGTTTAGGAATATAACTAAACATAGAAAATAATTTCTTATTGTGACAAGGACTACAATAAATCATAACATATTGAATCATTTCACTCCATAATCCATCATAGAAGTCATGGTTTACTCCAAAGTCCAGCATAATGTACTATGTACCTTATTGAAGAAGGTTAACTCCCTCTTCTATTCATATATCCCTTGAGATATAGATCATTACCCAATTAATTGGAAAGATATATAGGTAAAACATATCACATAATGAAAATCATAATTATTTGTACAACCAGATCACAAAATATTCAACATTGGATAGCCCATGAAATGAATTGGGCTTCATGAAAATTTCTATATATAATCATATATTGAATCTTGAAAGGATCTATAACATTTCACCATTTAATAATTTCATAACACATGAAAATTAAAATGAATCTCTAGAATTTCCTCATGGTTTATCCCATGGAGGATAAACATGTTTTAGAAACATCATTCAATCATAATAAAAAATCCATTTGTAGAAATATTATTAATGGTATACAGGGATAATATATCATGTATGTGATAGGTAACATTCATGGATTTACTCATAGAAGTAAAATGTAATTTAAATATATTTTTGAACAATTTTTTATGGAAATAATATTTTATAATTAATTATGTTTGAAAAAAATAATTTCATAATTTGTTTGAAAAGTAATTTAGTATAAATAACCCATAAAACATATAAATAAATATTAAAAATAATTTATAAAATTTCTTGAGGAGAAAATTGTTTCCTATTTAAATTGTAAAATTTAAAATATAAAACATTTTTAAAATTCATTTCTTTTAAGATAACCTTGAAAACTAATAGAGTATGCATTAAAATTAATATAAAACATTTCGTGATTAAAATATCATTTCTACATGGAAAAAAATATAAATCATAAAACATATTGAAAATTATTTTATTTGAGAATCACCTTGAGAAAATATTAATGAGGACTAAAATAATATAATGTTAATAATGTTAAGAAAATTATGTTCATAATATAAATTCTAAAAAAATATTCAATTCCAATTTTTTTTTGTAAAATAGAAATGGGTATTGTTTGGGAAATGACATAAATATTAATTAATTTTTTTTAAAAAAAGTAAAAACCCATAAATTTTATTTAATAAATCCTTTTAATAATAATAAAAAAATTTGAATGTATTTTTTTGTGACATATTTTTAGAATAAAAAGGGTTTTCGACCAATGAGATAAAATTATTTTACAGAAAAACATTATTTTGAAATATTAAAATCATATTGAGGTGAAAATAAAGGAAAATAATATAATCTCTTAGAGTAACCATAGGGGAATAATATTCTGGAATTAAATGAGAGATAGAAATTTTTTTTTCACCATTGGCTACAAAACCATAAAAAAATCATGATAAATGATGAGTCTTAACATAAAACACATACCAATTTAAAAACTATGAATCATAACCCCCAAAGAAATACATCCATAAATAAAACATATCATATCATGAAAAGATGAATATTATTAATATAAAATTTAAAAGGTGTATTAAATACATCTCAGTGATCATGATTGGTGAAAAATATAACTCATATCCCAAAGAAGGAAAATTGAGAAAAAGCATCTCATACATCTTCGATAACATTGGAACTTTAAGAACCCAGAGATAGATAAATCAAATAGATAAGTAAATCACAAAATATTTAATGATTATTATCACATATTAAATTCAAGGTATGTATATATAAAACATAATAGAAACATGTTATGAATATGGCTTGTGTCTCACCGAAAAATAATAGTGGGATGGAAATCTATTACCAAATCTCTCGATATCCTTCATATATGATTGTTCCAATTAAATAATAAATATATTTTTATTTTAAATATATTAATGAATAATAAATATATATATATATATTTATATATAAATATATTATTTAATATTTTAATTATGTATGACCATTTGTTATCTTTTTATTAATAATTTCCTGTTAAAGTCACATTTCTGCTAATAACGTTTTCTTGTTCGTGTAAGATATGATTTTTTATTTTTATCACACTTCCTTTTTTGATATATAAATCATCTCAGTATTTTTAATATATATATATATATATATAATATTAAGTAAATATGTATTTATAAACATCATAATTGTTAGATATAAAAAATGAAATACATCATTCATAGAGACTATAAATTGTACATATACATGAAATTTGTCTCCATTTTCCCAACAAAATGAGTAAGACAATGATTAATAATATATTAAAATTAATTTATAATTTTTATTTCATTTATATAATTTATTTCTTTTAACTCATAGTTGTAAAACTCCATGTAAATCATGAATAAATCACATCACTTCGTGTGGTGGTTGTTTGTCAAATACACAAATGATGATATCACATTCCCATGGAATGAAAGGTAAGAAGAAACATGTGATATAATTATTATATAATAATAATAACCTAAATTTCTTATTTAAATAAAAACTTCATAACTATATCCATCCATGATAATAGGTGATCAGACACAAATAACATCGGTTCTTAAGGCGGTAGTCCGCCGTACACATGAATGTTGATCTCCTAACAATGTTTAACAATGACCAGAATGATATTGGAAATTTAATTAATATAATTACATCTAAATATATTTTACATACTTAATATATTATATTATTACATTTTAATAATTATTTATGTATTTTGTGGATGCAATAAAATAAAACGTTCATAGAGAGATGTTACCACTTCACTAGAAAAATCCTTTTGAATTGAAGAAAAAGAATTCATATGATGGATTTCCAACTCTAATTATGATTATATGATGATTGAAATGAAATTACTAATTTATTCTTGAATGTATTGGATGATCAAAAAGGTTTTGGGGGATTGAATAGAAGAAGAAATTCAAATGAAAAAATTATACCCAAGTTTTTCACAAGACTCAATGCACCAAACATGATGATTATAGAACCAATAATAGATAATATATATATATTGAAATAAAATCATGGATGGAAATATTTTTTTTCATTTATAATTCTTATATTTTTTTATTAACCTCTAGGTAAACTCATTTTTTCCTTAACCACAATAACATATTTTTAATATTTTCATTATTATTGATGGAAAAAATTAGGTTTTCAGTATTTTTAAGTTAAATTATACTGATTTAAATTGAAAAATTGTTCATTATAAATTTAATTCTCCAATTTAAAATAAAAAAAATTAATACTAATCCCCCATACATGATGAGAATGTAGTTTCCTAAATGAAAAATGTTCAAAAGAATCAATTTTTTTATAAAAATTTTAAATTACATTTAATATAATGACATAAAATTGTTTAAAAGAAATATAATTGAAATAATAAAACCTTATAATATATATTAATACATTTTATATATTTTTTAAATCATTAAAATAAATAAAATATCCTAAAAACAAATATTTTTACTATTATTCAAAAAATTTATCTTCAACGAAAATACCCAAATCAACACCTTAAAATAATTGTAACATGATAATAAAAAAACCTAATTTATTTATACTTATAAATGTTAGAATATATAATTTTTTAGTATATGTTAACATATTATTACCATACTATTTTTTATGAATGTATACTTTTTAAGCATAAAATTTTGTTCATTCATACTGATTTTCATGAAAACACTTAGAAAATTTGTTAAATTTTTTATTTCACATATAATATATTTATATCAATATTTTAAATCCGTAAACATTATATTTTATATTTATTTTGGCAGACACTATTTGTTTATATAAAATTTGGTTTTTGGGAAAAAAATTTACTTCAATATAAAATAGATTTAAATTCATTTTGAATTTAATTGTTCATAAATTAAATAATTTTTCATTAATTTAAAAAGAATATATTTTCATAATTTAATTACATTATTCATAAAAACTATTCCATTTTCTATGATATTACTATCATTATATAGAATAATATTTTAATAGTATGTAAATTTTCTTTAAACACAGTGTTTTATGTAGAAAAACATAATATTAGTGTAGTTTATAATCCAATATAAACTCATTGTTTAGTATAAGACAACTAATCATAGTGTTTTATGTAAAAGTAAACAAATTTAGTTATTATTTTAATAAAAAATATAAAAAAGTTGAATTTGTATGCATATTTGTTTACAAAATCTTAGGGTGTTACATTGTAATCCCCTTAAATGTGTTTTATCTTTACAATTTTAACAAGTTCCTAGTAGAAAAGGTATTAACATATAAAAATCCCATTGTTGTAAAACCACATAATTAAATGGTTTAATAAAAAATTATCTTGAAAATAGAGTGAGGGATACCTGATTGTAATTTGGATTAACACATATTAGGTTTAAAAATATGACAATATAGTTAGGAAGGGAAAATATATAAATATAATTTGAAACTAACAATGAAATACAAATGGATAGTTATAGAGATCATTTGAAAGAGAATGTTAATGAACATAATTCCATAAATCAAAAATGGTGAAATTATAATTCAATCATAAAAAATTGAGTTAAATGTATACTAGTGAATTTTAATATCTTTTTTGTAATTTTAAAATTTTTCTTGAGAAAATATACATACATTATTTTGTAAAATTTTTTAAGCACAATCTCAAACTTTATATGTGCGTCAACATCTAACCATTTTATATATTATACTATGAAATGACTTTTTCATGCCTAAATAAGTAATGGATTGTAATAACCATTAAATAATGATAATTTTTATTTATATATATATTTATCATCATTGAAATAATCAAAATAACTTGTTATCAAATATGTATAAATATTCATATGGTTAATTAAATAATTATTGTTTAAGAACACATCCAAAGTTAAACATAACCCATACCACAAATAGTTAACCATAATGTAATTAGAAAATTAAAATATTTATATCTATGGTCAATAAATTTCCCTAACTCATCATGACATTATTCAACAAAATGTCATCAAGTACCTCTTAATGTTCTCATAGCGAATATGTGATTATCTTGAGCATATATCCTCATGAAGTATGGTAATAATTAGAATTATGATAAAAACTCAATGAAAATATAAAAGACTTTTATTTTGATAAATAATACAATGGCATATTTTATATATTAAATTAATAAAAAATGATTTAAAATACATGATTTATAACTTAATCCACATTATCTATAAATCATTAATTACTTCCAAGTTCACATATACTTTCCAATTTAAATTTTTCATATAATTTATGTTATTATAAATAATAGACATCATTGTTTTAGTATAAGTAAAATATTTAAGGTTTTGTTCCCTTAATCAAAACATCCACCTTCAATTTTATCTCTTTTTAGGAAATAAATGTCATTTATAATATTTTTTCAGCTCTATAATGAAAATAGAGTGGAAAATTTATAGAGGCATCATGATTCCAGTAACCAAATACCACTAGTTGAAATATATTTCTTTATGTAATAATATAAAAACAAATCGATCACTCCGCTTTTGTCATACACTATCAACTAGTATTCATCATATATCATTTAATATTTCATTCCTTATGTATGTTATTTGTTTTCTCGTTATTCTTGAAAATATAAAATTGAAGGATGTTAAACATTATATTGAAATATATTTTTTTAAGTTATAATATATGTTGTACGTCCCATTTTTAGGTACTAGGAACAATAGTTTCTGTTATATTATTACATTTTATTCTTTATTTCCCCTAGTTACCTCTATTATGGAGACACATCCCCTTTTAGGGTCCTGATTGAGATATAATTTCAATAATACCACTCATTATATCCTTAACAAATATTCATGGTATTTTTCCAATACATTGACTCATACAGAGAATTATCCTCAGAAAAATACATAGTGTTGTCCTTAATGATTTCTCTTCCAATTATCTAATTGTTAAATAACACTATCCTATGATTTAATATATATTGATAAAATATTTTCATATATATAAATTACATCTTTTAGATGAATATTCATTACACTACATAATGTCATGCCATATGATGGTGATGGTTTAGTCCCATTGGATACTAGGTATAGAACATTACAATTTAGTCAAATATATTAATTGTTTCCCAATAATATCATATCATTTGGTACTCTTCATAGACATACACTACCTAAAACTATTCATCATAACCTCAAAAAACAATACATAAGAAGTAGTGAGATCGTATAATTAGTAAGGTTAAACAATACTCTCATAAAATACTCAAATAATTTACCATATGATAATTTTGAAATGAAGATATAAAAAAATTAAAAAAATTATAAAAATGGGAAAAAATAATTATAAAATATATTTATAAAAAGGGAAAAACATTTTTTTGGAAAAAAAATTATAACAAAAAAATTGTTTTATTCTTATACATGGAATATAAAACACGTAATTTGATTGTTAAACATTATATTGAATATATCATTTTTATATTCCATTTAAATATTTCAAAAACTATATTTCTTTTAAAATACTGATGTATAACTCAATTTTGTGTATATAAATAGCCGTGCTTGAAAATATTTCCTTCATATCCAAATAGCATTATATTGAATTTATAATTAATTTATAAAAAAATAAATCATTTTGTGTACATGATGGAATAATATATTTTTATTATATAGTTAATAATATTAATACAAAATATTTCAATTTCTATGTGATAACTATCATAAGAAATAAAAAAATTATAGTATTTCACATTTCACGAAATCATTATGTTTTCTAAAATTAAAAAAAATTATTCTCTTTAAATTTGACATTAAATTAGTGTTTCATCCATTTATAGGAAAACAATTTGTTTTATATAATGATTTTTAGACATAGTGTTGTGTATAATCCAAAATTTCTTAATGATTAATTTTATTTTTTAAAAAATATTTAATAACAAATCAACATGTTATATATATTCAAATGGGAATCTGGTAAATTTGGAATGCATTGGGGGTTTATGTACATTTTTATTCAATATTTAAAATGAAACTGTTAATTATGATAATGAATATAATAATATAAATTGAATTACATAGAACATTTGTATTTCAATTTTGGATTCAATGAGCCTGTTTTGGAAATTTAGCTAGTCGTTTAAAGGAAAATATGGGGAATTTGGGACTGTTGAATGAATCATAGGTACACATCCATTTTGGCTTGGAATCATGAAATTAGAATGATAAGCATCATTTTTTTTATATTAATATAAATTATTTTGTGTGATAAGATATTAAACCACTATAGGATGATGTCAAAACATGGGTGTGGTGTATTAGTAGAAAACCCTGACAAAAAATGTATTGTAGCATCGGAATTGAAAATTATGATGGAATTTCAATTGGAAGGATCACCATTGGTTAGAGGACATAATTATTTATGTCAAATCTAGTTTCCCATGACTGATTGGATTAATAAAACACTTAAATGAGTTTTTAGTGATCATTAGGTCTATTGGATATTTTTTGTTGTTGGGTAAATAATGTTGCCAGTGGTGTTTTAAAAGTGAGTTTAGGGTTCATGAACATAACATGAGATTTTTACTAATAATTGATAACTTCAATTGGTTGTGACCAATGACAGTGAGCTTTAAGATGCTTCACAACTATTACAAGTCTTATGGAAGGGTGTTTGTAATTCCTCATGTGTATGTATGGTCATAAATTTTAGGAAAATTAGTATATTTAAATTCGTTGATGGGATACATTTTGAACTTGGATTTGGAATTTATTTATTATGTGTGGTTTTAAATAGAATGGGTATATTAGCAATGTAATGGAGGTAAAATGGCATTTGTGAGGTTTAAGAAAGCACCTATGTCAAGCAGATCTAGTCAAGCTAGTGTTTGTAGCTGCCAATGTCCATATGTTGCAATCAATATCCTAGGTGTCAGTAAGGATTCCACCAATAATCTAGTCATGTTAAAATAGGGAAATTTTCATTCAATGTTTCATGATAATTTTTGGGGACCATCTCCCTTATTCCACTTTCTCAAACCATCTTTTATAGATGACTCAACCCACTACAATTCCTATTTATGTGACTTTTTGGGAACTATTATATGGGGGTTCTAACATCAATATAAGGAATGTTATGTGATAGAATGACATCCATTATTTAACTTCAAAACATGGTTTTAATTTAACTTCTCTAAAATTGGGGTCAAATATTGATTCCATTTCTTAATTTTTTAATAAACCATTTATGAAATGGATTTTCTCCCATTCATAAAGAGATCTTATGAAAACATCCTCTCATTGGTACTTATCATATTAAAAAATTTATATCATGAAATGATTTTAAATATTTTTTTATTGAATCTAAATAAATTAATGTTTTTAATGGAGTAACATGTTATGTTTTTCTGTTCAGTGCATGTTCATTGGTGTACAGTGGATGGTTGGTACCGTGTTTCTCTTGGAACCGATGATCATTGTATTACATGAATGGTTTGAAAATATATTTCAATTTATAAATAATGATAAAATTAAGTATAACTCATTTATCATTTATCATTTTTTATGTTATGATGTTATTTAGGTTCCCAAGGGTGTGGTAAGTCATTGATTGTGTAGAGGAGACCATTAAAAATCGACGGAAAACATGGGTTGGAATTGACAGTTTGGGAATAAATATGGGAAGACTATAAAAATGTTAAGTGTTCCTTGATTGGTTACCAATAAAATTAAATATTTTTCAAAATTATTCATATGATGGTTATTCAGGAAACTGATAGTATAAAACTATTTTATTAGAAAGATTCTATATAATTTTAATTATTTGGATCATTTATATTCAATGTCAATTTAACATAAATTTTTTATTATATGAAGAAAAATATAATTAAATTGATAAATTAAAAATGACAATAAAGGAATTGGGAAAAACATGATCCCTTAGCAACCAATTTATTAACCATAATATATGAATATATCTAGAATTATAGACTTGTCAATGAATGGTTTTATATAACCTATGATTAGAGACCATGAAGGTTGAATTAGGCAATTACAGAATGATTTTCCTAAGTCATTAATACATTTGAATATTAAAAAATGATTGGTTAATATGATTGTATTGGTGATTCCATAGTCTTAGGTATTTCTTTAAGACCATCGATGAATTAATTTACAAGTGAGGTGTAACCTTGAATCCTAAACTATCATGTCATTAGAAGATGATTTTGAGAGGAGTGATGTCCTTTGGGAATCGAGAATTTAATCGAGATACCAGTTGGGATCATGGATCATGAGTGATATTTCTATGCTATATTAATTATTTAGGGAACCTCAGTAGGTTCCCCTTCGGAGATATACTGAGTGGTTGGATTTTGCTATGGGTATAGATGATTTTGGGTGTCACATATAATAACAATAAACTTCTATTCTCGAAGGGGTTGTGATAAATTTAATGGATTATGGCTCAACCAATACTTTAATTTCCTTATTTTTTGACATGGTATATTTCCTCAAATGAAATGACACACCGAAGTGATGGGATGGATTTTTAGTTGGATGTATGGATTGATAAGTCGTGGATTTCAATATCGGTGATGGAGATTCCAATGAACTATAGATCATATTTTGGAATTTTCAAGGGATAATACCTAGGTGGAATGAGGACATAGTTATATTTATCACAGATTTTTAGCTCAGTGGTGGAGATTGCAAGGATTTATATATTAGATTTTTGTAAAATAATGTGATAGGGCCTTAGAATCCAAATAATATGGATTATGATATCTGGGATTCTGTTCTCATATTTTAAAATATTAATGATTTGGATCCAAAATATTTTATATATCGTGAGATAGGAACCTGGAGTTGGGAGGATAAATCTAAAGCAACCATGGGTTTGGAGCTTGCTAATTACTGGGTTGGAATGGAAATTATGACATGAACCATGTAATTCCATCACTATCCAAAGCAGTAATAGTTGATCGAGTCATAAAACAAAGGATATATTATGGTTTTATTAAATTATTTTTATATAATGTGTCTATTTTTTCCTTGTGAGCATGTAACAAGCTCATATAACCATATCTCTATACGTATGGGATCATGTTGGCTGGTCTCTTCCAGGTTTTCTACTCACACCCTACTCATGAGGCCAAGTAATTTCTGTACATATGAAAACTATAACATGGTAATAGTAATATGCGAGTTTGATGACTATATATAGATGTTGGATATGGAGGATATCAACTAGTATTGGATAATGGAGGGAGGAATTTATAAATGAATCATTGAGTTCCCTTTCTATTTTAATTATATTTTTCACTATGTATATGTGCAGGGTTATATTGGTGATCTATATTCTATACATAAATATTTGTATTTATTTTAATTATCTTATGTTCTATTGATTTCTTATCTATGTTTGCTGAGATTTGTATATGTCATGGTTATTATACCACTTTCCATATCTTTTATTGGGGGTATAATCTATCTTTTTTACAGCCTTAAACAACTGCATTAGTTGAAATCCATTGGAATATGAAGACACATTCTTGAGGTAACAATGGAAAAATGGAATGACAACATATTTTGTGGTCTAGGGTTCCACAAAATTACACAATTCAACTATATAATGTATTTTAGTTTATAATTATAAAATATTATAGTGAAATAAATTAAAAATATTTTAGATAAGGATTTCAATGATTAGATGAAATTAAATAATGATAAATCCTAGATTCATCTGTTTAAAAAAAGTATTAGAATGTAAAAAATGACTATTAATTTTTTAAAACTAATGGATACATCTAAATGGAATTTTATGTAACTTATCTAAAGTAGTGGGAATTGAACAAGAGGATTTTTTTCATCACATGAATTAAAATTTCACCACTGAAAGTGGAATTTGTATGATATGACGAAAAATAATTTCTATACATCTACATTAATTATATTCATTGTTTTATAAATTTTTTTTATTCAAATTATTCAATATTGGAAAAAATTGATGACTCAAAGAAATTTCCAACTAATGAATAAAAAGGATTTAACATTGATTACATGAGTGAAGTATACCTTCAAGTTAATTATGGGTCCTAGATCTTTCATCCACTATAGAGGATAAAAATTTTAAATTACCAATTATATATATTTTTATATATGATAAATTATTTTTTTAAATGTGATTCTAGAAAAACTTATCAAAATTTCATGTTTATATATAATGATATTTTATTTCAAAAATAGAAATAATTTTTATAACATACCATAGTAAGTGTTTAATTATACATGACTCAAAAAATTCCATTAATCAAATATTAATGAAGTATAACTTCAAGTAAATATCTAATATATACCAACTCTGGTGTTCGTACCAAATTGTGATAAAAATATTTAGTGTTCAATATGCATTCATATAAGGTATAATCATCATGTGTCCTTTTAGATCAAAAGGTTATAGAACCACACTGATTTTCATACATGTTCAAAAATAAAAATGTGAACCATTCCATGTAGATAATATTTGTATATTCCTATTATCCATGATATTCCAGTAAGTTTTTTTAATGTATTTTAATTAGAGAATGAGATTTGGTAATATGATAAAATATAGTATGGGAAGGTGAGAAAATTAATGCATTATCATGGAAATCATTAATTTTTAAAATTTACATGGATGTTATTCTAAAAAATATAGTTCATGG
The DNA here is from genome assembly GCA_963277665.1 of Viscum album. Taxonomy (NCBI): domain Eukaryota; kingdom Viridiplantae; phylum Streptophyta; class Magnoliopsida; order Santalales; family Viscaceae; genus Viscum; species Viscum album. Next base: position 1,507,335,273 of record OY728127.1, on the reverse strand, counting down.
TAATCGTATAAATATGGATTTTAGAAAAAGGATGATCAATGAAGAGTCTTTTAAGTCTGTAAAATTCATAAAAATCTATATTAAAACATTATTTACAAATAATGTTGGTAAAACATTACCATATTCCTTTTATAATGACAAATTAAAATTATAATGGGTAAAAATATTAATAAATACATTGTGTAAAATTCCATGTATTCAGATGATGTTCATTTTTAGGATAAATATAAATATGTAATATACATCAAGACATAACAAAATGTTTATCTTATTTTATTCTCTTAATGGTTACAATTTATTTTTTATAAATCCCCATGATATAAATATAATAGTTAATTGAATTACAATATTTCAATTTATTTGTGAAAATAAATATTCAATACAATTTTTGTATTGTAGGATTTTATAATATTAAGGCTCAATATTATTAATTATTTAACATAAGATCATGTATCATAAGAGTTTGTGAAATAGTATTGATTTTGATACACATGCATTGTAAGACCAATATAATATAATAGTTATAGTTATCAGTGTAGATATGTTTGGTTATATGTTATTCATTTAGAATAATTAATCTCAATACTATAATAATGTAACATTATGAAATATAATATAAAAGAAGATAATTTATAGGAATTCAAAAATGGATTTCATGTTAAAAAATTAAGTAAATATATTTTTTGTAAATTTATGTAATATAAATCATATATGGATCATAAGGGTATTAAAAAAATGTAAAATAAATTGTGGGTAATGTAAATTCATATTAAGAAATATTGGTTGTTAATGGTTTAATATTACTCAAAGTGTTTATCATTTAAACCTTTTCAAATAGTAGAGATAATTAAATCCTCTAGAATTAGGATTTCTATAATAATGTCACCATGGAAATTATATTGAAATGTTGAATTTAAAAAACTATGTTATGAAATGGAATATTCAATAACATGTGAATATGAAATTATTATAATGGTATATGTTATTAAAATAACATTAACGATATAAAATAAAAAAGGATCAAGGTTAGAAAAATATTTTAGTATAATTATTTCCAATGTATCTATAATTTTCAATTCAAAGTGTCATAGTTTTCCATGTAAAATATAACGATCAAATAATTAAAATATTAGTTACTTTTTTTTATTAATGTATTCAAAATTGAATTTATTTTTCTAAAGACTATCATTCTATATAATTTAATGTTCTAGTGAAAAAATATATACTATTATTTATCTACTAGTTTCAATGGGACAATTAAAGGAATATATAGTATCATGGTATTGAAAAATAATTGTTATAAATAATTTAGTGGGAATTATTAACTATTAAACATGGTATAGACATGTATAAGATAAAATGTATAAGAATCTTGGGGAGAATATTATAATGATAAAACATCATATTAATTATTGATTGGATTTATGATATATTCCCATATATGAATTGTCATTTTATATTCATTATACTATACTGTAATTGGAAAATAGAAAATAAATCCAAGGGAAAATTATTTGGTGGAAGTCAATCCTCTCTAATGGCGAATTAAAATGTTCAAGTGATATTTTTATAGTACATAGAGAAGCTAGAAAACTAGATACTAGATGTGGGAAAATCTACTCATCATTCAAATCTATTGTACCGTGTTCTATAGATACGATAATGAAATTTGAAATATAAACTTGTTAATGATATTGGTATAGATTTTTATAAATACCTAGTATAGTGAGACTCTATATGTATCTACAGAAGCAGTATTGGTACACATTGTTTTGATTCAATTTTTTTAAATTTTTCAATAATGTAATGTATTATCAAATTATATGTTATGATAATATTAAAATGATGAATTTAGAATTTATATTAACTTTATAGTAGAGTTAAAAAAGAAATTTATTTGAGGACATATTATATTTAGGGTAATTATTCAAATGATTTGTGTTAGATAAATAAGGGTAATCATGTTATAAAATTTGGTAGTCCCAATGAATAATTACATATAACATTAGAATAATGGTTTATCATGATAGATATAATTGTTTGATTGTTACAAAGATACATCCAGTAACAATGAGTGTGTAATGAGAGTGGGTTCCATAAATCCAACTTGAACAAAACATTTCGGCAACCATATAACATATATATTTATTTATGAATTATTAAATCTCCGCATGAAAATTTTATATTTTATTCATACATGATTGCCATGTTATTTTCCTAGGAGTATTTATCATCTAAAAATGATAATTTAGTTCCCATATATAATGATAAAATCAATATAATATGAAATTAATCATAAATAGATGTTATATAGTATAGATACATCATTCTTAGTGGATTAATATGATGTCTGACTATTAGGTTATATGGGATTATAAGAATTAACACTTCTTATCAAAATTTTCTCACCACGATTCTCTAGTAGATAAAATCATATAGACTAAACAACTAATAGGAACCAAATATTTTTTGGATAATTTAATGTTCTTGTCTACAAGTAAAAATATTAGTAATTTTACATGAGGTCATTATCAGAGAGTACAAATTTATCACACACATTGACATTATAAAAAAATACAAAATTTAGGTTTTTTGTGAGGTTCTTTTTTTTCACTAGTGGTACAAAATTGAAATAATGTTCAAGATATGATAATCATATTCAATTAATGAAAATTGATAATATTTGATACATGGATGGGTTGAGATATATATAACTAATTATTTTTTAAAAAATTATAATGGAAATCTATATATTACATGAAATAATTATAAATAAATCCTTAATGTATGATAATACGATGTATAAATCATGTTTTATAATATATTTAAATAAAAATAATAATATATTACCTAGTAAGAGATCAATAAAGTTAGTCATATTTGTTAATTATCATTTTTTGTAGGTACCATGTTATATTTATAAAAAATTATATTGACTAATTATCATTTTTTATTTGTTTTGGTATATGATCATAAATGATCAAAAAAATTATCCTCTTGTACAACCAATTAGGATAAATTAGATTTTTTGGAGGTGTTGGTCCCATGTGTGTGGGTGGGTGAACATCTGATTGTAAATGATCAAAAGTAAATAATTAATAAATTAAATTATATCATAATAAAATTTCAAATAAATGGAACTGAATTTATTTTTTATGGTATTTGTAAGTGATTGTTGTATTAAAAGTGACATTTAGAAACCTATATTTCGATTGAATATAATATATTCAATGATTATTAGAAATATTTGGAATGAATAGGAAACTGTGATTTGATAGTAATTTATCACATGAAATTTAATTTCATTACATGTTATCTTAGAAATATTTCATTAATGAATGAATCATTTACTAAATCACTCTTGAAATTTTTGGCCTCTATAATTGTTTTCAAATCATTAGGATTAAGTGATGTTTTGTAGAGTTAAAAATATATATTTAAGATCATTTTAGATCCATTTTTAGTACCAAGTTATTTAAAATAATATATTAACTCATCCATCAAATAACAATGTATACATAATTGATGAAGTGGTAGAACAAGATTATATAATTATTTCCATCTCCGGTCGAGGCTATGTACTTTTGTAAAAAAAATCATCATAACATACATATACCTTCCATTATGAAAAACATGATTTCATTATTGGGTATATTATATTTCAGAGTGAGAGTTTCAAAAAGGTATATTGGTCCTCTCTTGGATGATTCAATCTAATGATATCCCCAGTTGATAGGAATTAACTATGATGGAATTTTACAACAAATGAACCATTTATATATTTTTGTTATACATGATATAATTAAACCGAAACACTGGATGAAACCAATGTAGTATAATGCTAAATAATTATCATTATGATATATTTGGATTAAATAATTAAAAATTTTCTTATTATCACATATATATGCAATAACCAACTAAATTATCACCCAGTTTTTATAAACTCAAACGTTTTCCTTTTATCACATCATGATACCTCATATATGACAGAATTAGCTTCTTTTTCAAAAATATTTTTAATATAATGATGTCAAATAAGAGATATTTATTTTTGGATTAATATATAATATAGGATTATTTTACTACATCATTTTTATAATGTTTCTCATATATTTTACTTATATATCATTTTTAAACCTAATATGTAATAGGATGAGTGTCTCTGTCCATTATATTTTAAATATAATTTTATAAAAGCGTTTTATTTATTCAATGAAATTTTTTTAAAAAAGTGAATTCTCTTTTAAAATATCTTATATTTAATCATGTATGTCATTCTATAAATAAAAATTTATTAAATATCTAACGAATAACTATCTGTAGGGAGTTTTCTTTAAAACCCGAAAAATAATTTACAAGATAAAAAATATTTTTGTGGGACTACCACAAACCACACACACACACACACCCACACACACACACACATATATATATATATCCATTTTTTCATAACAACATTTATTGATATGAGAAATGTAATGTGTAATTTTTTTATTCCTCAAAACATTCTTTTTCATCTTATGAGTATACTTTTCATAGTATAATAATTCATCAACTATTTTTATCTGAGGTAGACTAGTACATCACATGAAAATAAGAAAAATAATGATCTTAAACATCCTTAATATTACCCAATTATGTCTCCAAAATCATACCCATTGTCTTTATGTAAAATATATTATAATTTAATAAACCCCTTATTTATGATCATTATAACCCTCAAATAACATAATTTTAATGTATTCATAGAAATAATACTAAATTTGTAACTATGTATGATGGTTCAAAAGATAATAATGATATAAAACTCATGCATTAGATTACTATGTAGTATAAACTATATTTATAGAAAAAAAATAGTCTTATGAAATCACATTTTGAATATTCTAATTGAATAAATATTGTCAAAATTTTAACTTTTTACTGATGTGAAAACATTATATACCCATATGAAATCAAAATCATGATACTATTAACATATCGTCAATAAACATTATCTTTATTCCTAATAATTAATATGTTATAAAAAATAATATCTTCTTCAATGAGGTTAGTCATAATCTCACATTCACAATAAAAATACATGAATAAAAATTTATATATTCCCATCAATATTAATTTCATAAAATAATGATTGATTTTAAATTTTACATCTTACGAATAAATTAAATGAACATACCATAACACAAAATGATTATATGGTAGTCATCCCCCTATATGTAATACCCAAATAAATTATATCAATATTATATTTATCACATGAATCTAATTTTTTAATGGTAGAAAATGCATTGTAGTCTCTTTCTAACAAAATATATTTTTATATTCTCTGAAAATAATTGATCAGAAGATAATGTTTCTATAATTTATATGTTTTAATCATTAGTGACAATTATGGTGTTGAAAATCATCATTGTGGGTTTTTATTTTAGAATATTTTTTGAATATTAAATTATGTAACGACGAATTCAGGTTTATAAACATAATTACAAATTATATATTGTACAGATATGGGAATAAATTAAATGAAGAAAAATAATAGTATGGATAATAATGGAATGGGAAGATTTATTCAAATCACTATGAAAATGATGGTGTTTTATAGGCTAGTAGTTTTCTAGAAGAGACCCAAAAAAGTTCATGTTGGTTATCTGGTATTTTTTAAATAATTTCAGAAATATAATTTGGTTTGAAATTTATAATTAAATTTAAACCCAAACTCATTTTTCATTTATATAAACTATTCTATAGACTTCAATCATGACCACACCTCATTCATCCATGACTTACATATGAATATATATCCATTTTACATTTATATTTAATTATTATTCTGAAAACTCTTCCATTAGTGAGCAGATTTTAGGGAACCCTCTCTCCCTTATATTTTGTCTATTTTAATTTTCATTAGAAAAATATTTAGTCTCTTGTAAAATTAAAATTTATATTATTAATAATTTCAAAGATCATTAAAATATTATGGACCAAATAATTACTATTCTATGTTTTATTGAGGTATGATAGCTTCCTATTTCATATTCTCATCATTTTTGTACTATTACATTTCTCTTTGGTGGTTTTGAAGGCGATAGAGACTATTTTTGTGTCATATGATTAGAGAGATAAGGAGTACACTTACATTTTCATAAGGGGGTTAATTTTGATCATGATAAAAATTGATTGTTTCATGAATGGTTTTGAAGAATTATAGTTTATATTTTCTAAATTTAGGTTCTTACCCATATATAGATTAATGTTACAATAAGACCTTTCAATATAATGGAATGCATGAAAACAATTATTTTAGTATAATATTTCCTTATAAATAAATTATATTTCTAACAATTTTCTCAATAGAAAACCTTGAAATGAAACCAATATAGAACATTTTATTGTAGATTATGAATCGGTAGGTACAAATAGTAGTAACATAATTATATATATATATATATAATGGAAAAAACCAAATAAACACCACTTTAATCATCGACTTATCTAGAATATCTATGAAATAAATAAAATTACTTTTTAAACAAACATTTTTTCATGGATAATATACTTTGACATCAATAAAGGATTAAAATAAGATTAATTTGTAATTTATAAGAAAAATAATAGTTTAGATAGAAAATAAATGTTTCATGTAATATAGTTTTCTCAATATTTTCTATTTTTAATTAATTATATTGAATATAAATTTTCGGATCATAATTTTAGAAGTTTAACTTCATTTTGGGTTTTTCATGGAAAGAATAACATAGGAGTATTTTATTGGTTTTTTTAAAAAATATATATTTTTATGGGAATATTTAAATTGTAACGACCCAAACATTAATTAATGGAAATCCATCTTGATCTAATTAAATATCTATTTATTTAAAATGTCTATATAAAATGTAAACTTCTTTGGTTATATGTTAAGAATTGTGATCGTTGCAAATATAGTCATTGAATAGTGATTACATGAATATTATAAATATAGGGATTTAAAGAATCTAATTTACTCAGACAAAGGAAGCGATGACCTCATCCAGTAGACGTGCCCCATATAAAGACCATTTTTCAGAACTCGGAAATGAGGTGGCATCATTGGGCTTCGCTCTTGACCAAGCCCAAGCTAAGCTTTAACAGGTTATGCTCGAGCGGGACTGCCTATGAGAGAAGTGGAAGTTGATAGAGATTACCACCCGGGAAATGTTATCCAAGCCGCACCAAGAGTCTATCACCATCGCACACCTTAGTCTTCAGTAATATGAGGCTGTTATAAGGAGTAATGTAACAAGAACATAGCAATATGGTTATGTACATTATTTTTTTTATTTAAAAATGAATATATTTTCATGTTATTTTTCTTACCTTGTAAATTGTTTTTAATGATCATGTATTGTTTTCAGTTAATTTTCAACTAAGAAATCTATTTTGATGAATTAATGGATTTCTGTATTAAATAATATTTTAGTAAAATATTATTATTATTATTAAATTAATTTTTATTAAATATAAATTATTGAATAATTTTATGAATGCAATTGTAATTTTTATTAAGGATCGAATTCGATTTTTGTTCAAACCCGTGAATTTTTGATAAATATCAGTTTTTGACTTAAAAGTAAAAATTAACATATTTAGAGAATTATTTACATAAAATAAATTTTATTTCTGGAATCAGGACGTCAAAATTATCCAATGGTAATATTTTCATAATTTTCTGAGACAGTCAAATTTTTGAGTAATAATTAAATACTGTTTAAATATATAATGTGTTTTATGACATCATAAGGACCCAATTGTGATTTAATAAAATAATATAAGCCTTTTTTCGGCCAATATATGTTTCAGCATTAAAATTATGCAATTTTGGGTTTTTTGACTTTTTACAATGAATCAATTGACCCTTCAAGGCTGATTAAAAATCTTATCTTTTTAAATTGTTTTCCATGGGAGTGTAAATCACCTCCACATAAGCAACCCCATTGTTTTCAAAATTTAGGATTTGGGTGATATAAAATATTTATTTCCAATCCCCTTTAGAAAAAATTATGGGAAAAAACCATGGTCTGGATTGTGGTTTTAATTAGTTTAATGTGAGGTGTCCCAACACTAAATAATATAGAATTCTCTCAGCTTTCCTATAAAGACCCACCCAAACTCCCACTTTCTCCTCACTAAAAGCATTTATAGTTCATCCAACATATTCCCTACTCTCCCAAGAATCCTCCCAATGAGCCCCAAGCCCCAAATAAGCCTCTATCAAGCCTCTCTCAAATCTTTGGAAGCACACTTCCAAGTAAATGTTTTTATTCCTTTCTCAGTTTTGTCTAATATTCTTTAAATAGTTTAGACCTTTTAATTTAAAATATAAATGTTAGGGTATGGTTTCTAACCTACCCCAATACTTCCCTATTTAGGTTTTAATGATGGGATACCCTTTTCTTTCTCATTAAATTCCTCCCATGTATATATGTTACTATGACGAAATTCCGAAAGAAATTTCTCTCCCCTCTTTTACATTCAATCAGTTCTTTTGTATCATGACTCTAAATTACATTACAACTATTGGGAAATGTATCTATATAACCCCCTTACTGACCACTTAATGTAATTTTTATGAGACAACCCTTTACCTCTCACGAACCATTCTTTTGAATTTTTAGGTCACGCCGTTACGCAGCTGAAATGGCATCGATTTACCAAGACAATTTCATTGTATTGTGAATTCCAGGCCCATGTTTCTATCAAGGGTATTCACCTGTATGCACATTTACAATTTTTTTTAAATATTTTCATGTATGTATTCCATATTAATTTATCGTTGAATAAATGATGGTGTTTTATGAATCCATTTTATATGATCCATGTGGCACACTTATGCATGAAATGAAATGTTTAAGAAGGGTGCACCCTTATAGCACACCAACGCACTTTGTAAAGTATAGTATCATGAAAAGTCATGTGAAATCTGTGTTGACTCAGGCTAATTCAAGTGAAATTAGGTTTTACTCAAGATTCATGTGCAATGAATATTTACTCATGCTCCATGTGCAATGAGCCTTGCCTCATGCTAATTCCATGTTAAGTGTTTTTTCCCCATTTACTTGTTATGATTATCGTGCTTTATCAGGCCTTTATGTTTATGCTTCTATTGTGATAAATTGATTTTCATATTATCTTACATGTATTTTATTCCTCATGTTATTTCATGATTATTTTCTTACTAGGTTTTATAGATCACCCTTTTCTTATGGTTGTCCCCAGGTTATCCCATGCAATGCTAAGTATGAGAGATTGTAGTGGTCATGTAAAGGAAGTTCTCAATAAAGAAGTTGTATTTCATGTTTTAAGTTTTTATATAATGATACTAATCCCCAAAGACACTAGACATCTCTATGTACATTGTTGTATCATGTGAAGGTTTTAGGTAATAAATCAACTTCATGTTTGAAATAAAAAGAAGGATTGTCATAGTTGGTATCAAAAGATATGATTAGTTATTTCTGAAATTAGGATTATAAAACCCTAGTAATTCCTTAGAGACAAGACTAAGTATAATAAAAATATACCTAATTTTTTGTGGGTTTGGACTAAGTGGTTTATCAAGAAAAATACATCCCTGTCTAGATACGATCTGGTAGAGGCAACTCTTGCACCAATGTATCATAAGTGTAAAACCCGAAAACACTGCATTAAGTTATACTCGAACATGAATTGGTGAATGAAAATGGGCCTTGATTTACTCTTGGTTACGACACTCCTAAGGGATATGCATTGGTAAATTCACAAACTTATATGAACCCATATTAAGGGAATTAAAAATAATACCCCTAAGAATATATATTAGAATGTAGATCATGGATAACATATATTGAAGCCTATAGATTCATAATTTAAAGAAATAATAGTTATTTATCTGTCATCAGCTATTGTCTTTGGATTACCCTTTATGTGTTACCCAGAACATTCCTTTTATTCCATCCAATGGCTGGTAATAGGAGGACTCAGGCTAACAACCGATGTGAAGATCTATGTGATGACAGAACTAATGTGATGCCCTATATAATGGGAGTGGGAATTGCGAACTTTGTTATGCTTATATCTTAGATAACTCAAGTTTTTAATATAAACATGGGTCACGATGAACATTCGACCACCCCTAAGAAAGTACAAGTCAATATCGAGAGCTTCCTGATAAAAATGCCTCCTACATTTAACGGATCATCTGATCCCTCAATCGCTAAACAATGGATCATCTCCATTGAAGTGATGTTCTCCATTCTTCAATGTTATGAACAAGAGATGGTTCTCCTGGTTTCATATCATATGGATTGTGATGCTGATCAATGGTGGACGTTGATTAAAAATACAAAGCCTGAGGAGGAGATTGAGACGTTGGAATGGAATTATTTCCTTTAGATGTTTTTTGATAAATATTATATGTGAAACCTCCAGTGTAATATGGAAAGGGACATCCTTTCCCTCAAGAAAAAAAGATGAAGAATCTATTGGAGCACTTGAGGAAAACATCACACGGCTTGCACGATGCTCTTTCGGCTTTGTAGTTACCCCCGCAAGAAATGTTGACTGCTTCATTGGTTGTATAAAACCTAACCTAATGAAGGAACTGGAAATCCGTGACTTCAAAATCTATGAGGAAATTTTCCGATGTGACCTCAAGGTCGAAATAGAGATCATAGAATCTCAGAGGTATCATGGGGATAAGAATTGTAAGGTATACTTCAATAATGGTGGTCCGATGGATAAATCAAATGGTGTTAAGAAGATCCAGCACCCAACTTACCAATGGTGCAGAAATAAGAACCCCAGAAATTGCCTGAAGGTTATAAGAAAATGCGTTAGGTGTGGAAGAGAAAGGCATCTGGATGTTAACTGTCGGTAAGAAAGACCCATCCCTGCAACAAAAGAGAGGAACACTTCGTTCGAACCTCAACGCGTGATTAATTTCTACAACATCAATGAACCAGGGAATCTTGCAAATTAGTGCCCTAAGCCAGGGGTTTTGGGAGCCAACCAATGACCTCCAAGGTAGCAAAGGTGAGCTTTTTCCATCACTACTGCCAAAGTGAACCCCGAATACGATGTGGTGACAGGTACTCTAGTTATTCATTAAACAATAGCCAACATACATTTTGATTCTAGTTCTATGCATTCTTATATATATCTAATGTTCAGTATAATAATACCATCACCACCACAAATCATGGAAGTGAATATGTAAGTGAGTACGACAAATGGGGAGATTATTGCATCCCTTGAAAATAACTCCACCCCTATCATAATTATTGGATTGAACTTCCCTGCGAACCTCTTTATACTCCCTCTAGTGGAATTTTATCCAATTTTTGGCATGAATTGATATTCCTTTTATAAAGCCAACATAAATCTCCATGAGAGGGAAATCACTCTCTATGTGGAGAATCGACACCCGATTCATTAAAAGTGCAAGGAGGAAAATGAATATTATTTAGTTCCATCATGTCAAGCATGGATATTACTGCCCTATGAGCACCCGTATCTGGCTCAGATGATTGAGTATATGGAAGCATCCATCCTTGAAGACGTTCCTATTGTGAGGGAATTCACTAAGGTGTTTTATGAGGAATTTCTTAGCCTCCCTCCTAGAAGATATGTTGAGTTCTCAATTGATCTTATAATGGGGGCATTGCCAATATACAGAACTCCATATAGAATTTCTGTTGTGGAGCTTGAAGATCTAAAAAACATATAAAAGAAATACAGGTAAATGGTTTATATGCCCAAGTACTTCACTATGGGGAGCACTAGTACTCTTCATTAAGAAGAAGGATGGATTAATGGGCCTTTGCATCGATTACGATAATAGACAATATCCTCTACCACAAATTGATGACTTGTTTGATCATATACATTGAGAAAAATACTCCTCCAAGGTGGATTTGTGGTCAAGATATTATCAAGTAAGGGTGAAAAAGGAATATATCCCCATGTCTATTTTTGGTACAAGATACGGGAACTAAGAATTCATAGTAATGCCTTTTAGACTCTCTAATGATCCATCAATATTCATGGACTTGATGAATATAGTATTTGGATATTACCTCGTTAAATTTGTGGTAGTCTTTATAGGTGATATTCTGATATACACGAAAACCAAGGAGGATCATTAGGATCATCTAAGAACTATACCAGAGACCTTGTAGATGGATAAACTCTATTCTAAGTACATCATGTGTGAGATCTGGATGAAGGAGGTATCATTATTTGGCCATATCATCAGAAGAATTGTGATATCTGTGGTTCCCTCCAAAATAGATTAAATTGAGGTATGGACAAGGCCAACATCTGTAACCGATATCTGTAGCTTCTTGGGGTTAGCGGGATATTATTGACGATTTATGAGAAATTTCCCACGATCAACCAACCCTCTTACCAAGCTAACTCAGAAGGGTGTAATGTTTTCTTGGAGTGATGAATGCGAAAAAAGATTTAAGGAGTTGAAAAGGCATCTTATCACTATGCCTATGATCACTTTACCCATAAGTGGATAACTTTTCGTGGTATTCAATGATTCTTCAAAGAAGGGCCTATGATATGTGTTGATGCAAAATGAAAAAGCCAATCCATATGCCTCAATGAAATTTAATGTTCTTGAATAGAACTATCCAACACATGAACTCGAGCTGGAAATAGTGATCTTCGCATTGAAAATTTTGTAGCATTATCACTTTGGGGAGAAGTGTGAAATATATACGGACAAAAAAATCCTCAAATAAATATTCACACAGAAAGAGTTGAATATGCGCCAACGAAGACAGTTAGAGCTGATCAAAGACTATGACTGGTCATTCCATTACCACCCTGGGAAATTGAACAAGGTGGCAGATGCCCTAAGTAGAAAGGACCCAGCAATTCTATCATTGATGAGAAATGTAAAGGATCCAATCTTCTCCGATTTGATTAGGATGGACATGGGAATCATAATGGAGGGAAAATCATCATTCCTTTCAAAAATGATTTCTCAACCATTACTTTGGGAAAGGTTAATGGATGATCAAAAGGATGATGTGGGAATTCAGGAAAAAGTGGATGCTATCAGAAATGGGAAATCCTTGGAGTTTAATGTTAATGAAGAATGAATTGTGATATTTGGGAAAAGACTATGTGTTCCATCATGTCCAGAGCTGAAAAAGATCTTCTAGATGATGCACGCAGTTCAAATTTCTCTATTCACCCATGAAACACAAAGATGTATCGAGATCTCCAAGATCATTATTGGTGGGATAATATAAAAAAATAGATCGCTGAATATACATCAATGTGCCTGGTGTGTCAACAAGTGAAGGAACAGAGGCATAAGTCTAAGGGGATGATGAAACCATTGCCTATACCATAATGTAAATTGGATAATATCACCATCGACATTGTCACTGGACATTCGAAGACATCCAAAGGCAACAATGAAATATGGGATGTTGTGGATTGTCTTACAAAGTCATCACACTTCATTGCAATTCGGGAGGATTACTCATAGGTTAAACTAAAACAGATATATATATCAGGGAAGTGGTAAGGCATCATGGAGTACCACTATCCATTGTGTCTGATCGACATCCATGATTCACCTCTACATTTTGGAAGAGTCTACAACTTCCTCTGAATACTGAACAGAACATCAGTACGGATAATCATCCTCAAACTGATGGCCAATCTGAGCGGACTATCCAAACACTTGAGTACATGTTGATAGCATGATAAATAGAATTTAAAGGAGGATGGGATCAAAATATTCCTCTGGTTGAGTTCACTTATAATAAAAGGTTTAACTCGAGCATCCAAATAGCACCATATGAAGCCCTTTATGGGAAAAGGTGTAGAACACCAGCTTGTTGGGATGAGGTTAGTGAGCGTAAGCTGCATGGACCAAAAATGTTCGAAGAGATGGTGGAGAAGGTGAAAACCATTCAGTAGCATATCAATGCAGCCCAATGTCGACAGAAGAGTTATGCAGATAAACAGCGATGAGACCTTGAGATTAAATTTGGAGAAAAGATTTTTCTACGCATATCTCCATGGAATAAGGTTATGAGTTTTGGAATGAAATGGAAGTTATGTCGAAGTTACATCATCCCCTTTGAGATTATTGATTGCGTTGGGGATACGGCCTTCCGACTAGCACTTACACCTACCATGGCCAATGTACATGATGTTTATCATGTATCCCTCATAACGAACTATAAACTAGATCCTTCACATGTACTCTCTTCAGAGGTGGTGTAGTTAAGGGATGATCTTTCTTATGAGGAGCAACCAGTGAAGATCATAGACTATAGAGAAAAAGTTATATAAAATAAGACAATTCCCCTCATCACAGTGTTGTGTTAAAACCAAAAGATTGAATAAGTGACATCGAAATCAGAGGAAGTGATGATGCAGAGTTACCCAAATTTGTATTAGTGTGGGAAAATGAAATTTCGAGGGCGAAATTTATTAAGGGAGGAGATAGTAATGACCCAAACATTCATTAATGAAGATCCCTCTTGATATAATTAAATGTATCTTTATGTAATATGTTTATATAAAATGTAAAATTATTTGGTTGTATGTTAAGAATTTTGGTTGTTGCTAATATTTCTATTGAGAAGTGATCACATGATTAGTATAAATATAGGGCTTTAAGGAATCCAATTTACTCATACAAAAGAATTGATGGCCTCATCCAGTAGAGGTGACCCATACAAAGCCCATTTGTTGGAACTAGAAAAAGAGGTATTGTAATTGGGCTTCACTCTTGACCAAGCCCAATATGAGCTTCAATAGGTTAAGCTTGAGCGGGACCGCCTACGACAGAAGTGAAAGTTGATAGATATTACCACCCGAGCAATGTTATCTGAGCCACCCCAATAGTCTGTCACCATCGCACACCTTACTCTTCGGTCTTATGCGGGTGTTATAAGGTTTTATATAACAAGACCTTAGCATTATGGTTATGTACATTATTTTATTTTTATATAATAATGAATATATTTTCAAGTTATTTTTTTCCTTGTAAATAGTTTTTAAAGCTCATGTACTGTTTTTAGTTAATATTAAAATAAGAAATATATTTTGATGAATTAATGAATTTTTTTATTAAATAATATTTTAGTAAAATATTATTATTATTATTAAATTAATTTTTATAAAATATAAATTATCGTATAATTTTGTGAATGCAATTATAATTTGTATTAGGGTTCAAAAGACATTTTTGTCCAAAGCCGTGAATTTTTTATAAATGATGGTTTTTTATTTTAAAAGTGAAAATTATCATATTTAAAAAATTATTTAGATGAAATAAATATTATTTCTGGAATCAGAACATCAATATTATCCAATAGTGATTTTTTCATAATTTTCTGAGATAGATACTTTTTTGGGTAAAAATTAAATATCGTCTAAATATATAATGTGTTTTATGACATCATAATGACACAATAGTGATGTAATAAACTAATATAAGCCTTATTTTAGGCCAATATATGTTTTACCATTAAAATAATGTGATTTTGTGTTTGTTTGACTTATTTTACAAAGCATTAATGGACCCTTCAAGGATTATTAAACATCTTTTCTTTTTAAATTGTTTTCCTTCGGAGTGTGACTCATCTCAACATAAGAAACCCCATTATTTTAAGATGTTCAGAATTTGGAATTATAAAACATTTTATTGCACTCCACATTTTCAAAAACCATTGGGAAAACCCATGGGCTGGTTTTTGGTTTGAATTAGTTTAATGTGAGGTGTCTCATCCCTAAATAATAATGAATTCCCTCCCCTTTACTATATAAACCCACCCTAGCTCCCACTTTCTCATCACTCAAATCCTTTGGAGTTCTACCAAACTCCGACCTACTCTCACTATAATCCTCCCAAGGTGCCCCAAGCTCCCATTAAGCCTCTATTAAGCCTCTCTGAGGCCTTTGGAAGCAAACTTCCAAGTAAGGGTTTTTCTTCCTTTCTCATTTTTGTCCAATATTCATTTAATTGTTATGCACACTTCATTTCAATTATCAATGTAGGGATATGGTTTTTCAACTCTACCATACTTCCATATTTATGTTTGAATGATGGGAGACCCATTTACCTCTCATTAAATGCCTCCCATGTACACTCGTCACTACGCTGAAATTACTAATGGAATTAATCTCTCCTCTTTTACATTCAAGCAGTTCTTTTGTATCATGATTATAAATTCCATTACAATTGTTGGGACATGTATTTATACGACCCCTTACTTTCCATTTCATTTAAATTTTATTAGAAACCTCATTATCTCTTATCAACCATTTTTATGAATTCTTACGTAACATCGTTATGCAGCCGAAATTGCCTCGATTTTCCAAGCCAAAATCATTTGGTAGTGAATACCGTGCCCATTTCTATATCAAGGGTATTCACCTTTATGCACATTTACTTATTGTTTAAATAATTTCATGTATGTATTACACATTCATTTATCATGGAATAATATTTGATGTTTTATGAATCCATGTTATATGATCCATGTGGCACACTTATGCATGAAATGAAATGATTAAGAAAGGTGTGCCCTTATAGCACTCCAATGCATTGGGTAATGTATAGTATCATGATAAGTCATGTGAAATGGGTTATGACTCATGATAATTCTTTTTAAATGGGGTTTTCCTTGTACTTCATGTGTAATGAGGATTTACTAATGCTCCATGTGCATTGAGCCTTGGCTCATGCTAATTCCATGTTAAGTATTGTTGCCACATTACCATACTATGATTTACATGCTTTATCATGAATTTATGTTTATGTTTCTCCTGTGCTATATTGATATGCCTATTGTGTAACATGTATTGTATTCCTCATTTTATTCCATGATTATTCCCTTACTTGTCTTTATAGCTCACCATTTTCTTATGCATGTCCTTAGGTTATCCCACGCAATGCTAAGTACAAGGGAATATAGTGGGAATGTAAATGTATTTTTCACTAAAGATGTTGTATTTCGTGATTTAAGTTGTTATGTAATGATCCTAAGCCCCTATGATAGTATACCTATCGATAGTCCATGTTGTATCAACTGATGGTTTTATGTAATAAATCAAGTTTAAGTTTGAAATAAAAAGCAATGTTGTCATAGAAATTTATTATTTATACAAATATCATGACATTTATGTATATAAATAAGATATAAAATTTCATGAAATAATATTCAATGAATAGATATTGATTTTTTATTTTAATTTCAAATTCAAAAAAAATTAATATATATTATAGTATTTGATAGTTTATACAATATATTCTATTTTAAAAAAAAATTAATACAATATACTTAAATTATATTATAAATAAAATTAAAAAATTTACTAAATTAAATATTATTAAATGGAATTTAAATTTGGAATAAGTAGTTCAAAATATTACAATATTTACCATTTTGTTTTTAGGTATAAAAAATAAATCACATAGGTAAATACTAGTTTCAATATTCAACAAAATTTGTTTTAAAAATAATAATATTATATAAACTTATAAATATCATTTTTAAAACATTTGGGGTAATGTATTTTATGGTCTATATAAAAAATATAACATATACTACGAATTCTTCTTAATTTTTGTACAATAATTCCTTAATAATGACTTCTCTTTACTGAAATTTTATTTTTGTTTATGAAAACTTCATCCCTTTCCACATATAGAGGGGTCAAAATTATCATCACATCCCCTAAATAAAAAAATATTTATTTTCAAAATAAATCATCAAAAATATTACCTTATAATTGTATAACTTATTTATGTCTTTTTCTTCTAAATAGTTCATCCCTCAAAGGCATTACACCTTTTCAAAGGAGATAATGCATGTAACGAGGATTGAATTTCAATTAGATCCCCCTCTTTTATATTTTATTATTATTAATTTGTATTATTCAAATTCTGTTACAATTTTATATAATGATAAAACCATTATCAAAAGAATGCTTATATTTTATTATATTTTTGGATCATGATTTAACCACCATTATATTTTACATATTGAAAAATGAAAATTTTAATCATGTATCAGTGTGTACTACCACATCTACAAATAAACATGTCTCATTTTCCATAACCTATTAATATGGATGGTATAAAATAATTATTTAATAAATAATTATAATATAAATTAATTATTTTTATTCAAAAATAAATTACCAAATTTCTGTTTTCAACCATTCTAGGAAATTGAAATCAATACCCACGAGATCGTGTGAACTACCACCAACATGTATCAGTGTATTCCATTTTACTAGTTTTATCATTAATGGATGGAATTAAGTATTGGTTTAGATGTTAATTTTTTCAGGTTAATATGGTTCATTAAATGTAAATTAAATAACCTAATACTATGATGAATGGTAAAAAATCTATAAAAAATTAACAATCATAATCTAATAGACTAAGATGAAAAAAACATATTAACTCAATGTAATTGTTTTCTATAGAAATATTATTCTCAAAATTAAGTATCAAAATAATATACCATTATAATGAAAAAATATGAACACACTTTGTTTCTTTTTTAGTAATTTTGAAACATAATGACTTCTTATTCGTTTAATAATTATGGTTTTTTCTTGTATGGGTCTGTTAAAGCAACTAATTGAACAATACTAAAAAATTATTTACTAAAATAATATGAACACATATTATATTTTATAATATTATAATAATATTTATGTATTTTTTTTAAATGGTTGCATAAATATTCAACTCAACTATTAAGACAACATTGTTCATTGTTAACCGAAATCTTTGAAGATTTTCCATTTTTCATTTTATATTCAAGTTTATATAATGAATAATTATTCAAAGTAAATTGAAACGTATTAAATCATTACATTTCATAAGATTTATCTAAATAAACTATCATTTAATTATGATATTTTTATGAAAATTTAATACCAACACTACTCATAATAATCTTTTAGAAATTCTAAAAACTATAAGCACATGAAGTTAAAAAATAGGTATAAATTAACTAGTATACATGAAGATAATTATAAAAATGAAACACATATATTTTTATGTGTGAATATGGGTCATAAATTATTTATTAATATACATATGTTTATTATATTGGAGATCATATCAAAATGGATTAACTCAAGAGTAAATTTGAGTGTTTGATAATATCACTATCAACTCCATGAGACCTATTTGATAGTGTAAAACATTATATCCAGTATATAGTATATTCATTACACTATTACTTCCACATAAGAAAACATATTCCATTTAAATATATTTTAAATTTTATTTTATGATCTTAGAGTTGATCTTTTCTTTATATTTGTGGTACCAATACAATCAGTGGTTCTTTGACTCAATTTCCAAATCCATGGGATATAATAATTCATACATGAATATTTTATTACTATTTCAATTTATCCTGCCATTATAATATTTTATAACTTATTTCAACTTTTTCTATGAAAAAAATAATAACTCATCATCATTGAAAAAATATTTTATAAAAACATTAAACAAACTATACATGGCATTAGTATGAATAACTCCAGCTTTTACAGATGAATTCTCTCCTCAACATCCGTTCATTCATATAAAATATATTTCAAAAAATTAAATACATATTAGTATTCAATTTATATGATTAAAATATTATTTTACGCAATGAGTTTCCATTAAAATTTCTCTAATGTTTTTTTAAATGATATAGAAACCATAATAATGGCATTTATTTTAATTATTTACCACACCATATTTATAATCATTATTTTTGTTTATATTCATGGATTTTAAATTTAGAACAATTTTTAATAATTTCTTCAAAATAATTATCTTTCCTTATTAAATATTTTTTTAGAATAAAATTTTCACGTTTTGATTTAGAACAATTTTTTAATGGTTTTGTGAAATATTTTTTATATATCCATTTATGTTTCCTCAATGAAATATTTCTCATTGTGTAAATTTTATATTAACCTATATATGATATAATTATATTATTTATTTTCGAATAAGATACTTTTGATTAATAATTATTTTTTATATTCGTGTTATGTGTTGTTTCTTCAATGGATTACGAAAACAGTTTTATTCAACAGTTAATTTTGATTTCATTATGGTACATATTTGGTATTACACGTATGTATGAATGATCATTGTTGGGATAATATATTATTATACAAATTGTTATATTCATTTTATATATCAAGATATAATTAAGAAAGTTAAAACGTGTTTTCTCATATTTTTATGTGAATAATGGGTTGGGTTAATTTTTTTGGCGTTGACATTTTGAGATTATTCTCAAAGGAATATGTATAATGTGATTTATTATAAAGGATTTAAAATGGGTATGGCTGTGACATATTTTTAATTTTTTATCATGTTATTCTATATTTCCAATATGATTTTAATTTTAATGATATTTTATTATATCATGATTACACATTATTTTTATTTTATTATTCACATAGTTATAACGAAAAATGTTTTATGATTACGAATATTTATTTTAATAATAATATGAACATTTACACTCCATTGAAAATCATTTTATTATACATTTTATATAACTTGTTTTATGATTATATTTTATGTTTTCATGTCATTTTATTGATATTTATTGTCTTACTCATGCTCTACATCATGCTTATGATATAATGAATTATGATATCATTGTCCCATACTAATCATATGAGATTGAGCCATACTTATTTTCCAACCCCATTGGTTATGATGATAATTATGGAAGAAAATATTTGTTCAATGTCCTAGAAGAGAATGATTATGGGGTAAATATTTCCAGTATTGTATAATTCTTTATTTGTGTAGATAATTTCTAATTCACTAAACCTTTTGTTAATTGGGTTGTTTGAATGTTTCTGAGAAGTATTATATAAAAAATAAATCTATTGTATTACATATATTATTATTATCTATAATCACATTTTATGGTATAAATGAGATGATTTTATTATTCTTAGTTACTGCATTAATTAAATTTATGGAATCTATGGGAAAATGTTTATGGTATATATTGTTTATTCTATTAAGACCTAAAATTTCTATAATGATGAGATTGTGTGGTTATTTTTAAAAATACATCCATATGTGGATAATATAAGTGAGCATAATCTTTTTTATAGATGTTCATTGGGGTAATATACCCAAAATGTTGATTAAGCATTATACCAATCATCACCTTTTTTATGACAAAGACATCTAACTAAACAATGAGTTTGATACTCTCGATTTATATTTTTTGGTCCATATTGCTATCATTACAAAAAATAATTAATGATTCTATTATGATGATAAATAATTAGGTTAGATAACCAAATAATAAAATTACCTTGGATAACCAAGATTCTAACATAGATATTCATTGGATAATATTTTTACATCATGTATAAAATCATAATTATATGATTATAGTTTAATAATATATTAATTAATTAATTTATGAATTCACATTCTTAATTCTAATTTAGTAAATGTAATGTTGGGAAGTTGAATAAAATGGGTAAAATATTAGTAAAATATATTTTTTAGACATTTTTCTAATAGTAAACCTAATGATATTTTTTCTGGAATAAGAACATTAATGAAATGATTACCCAATATACACAAGATATGGGTAAAATGAACATTCATGTTGAGATCACAAACACACTAAGGTTGGATAAAAAAATTATCAATGAATTTTTGAGTAATAATCTAACCTATTTTTGTGGTTCATCTAATCTACTTGTTACTGAGTAGTTAGTCAATGCATTGGAAATAATTATTTGGTCAAAAGTGTTTAGATAAGGACATGTTAATTTTAGAAGCCTATCATTTATAAGGTGATTTTGAGATGTGGTGATTTCAATTAAGAAATTCAATAGAAAAAGGAAGTAGATTTTTTGGAATTAGAATGGTTAAAGATGATATTTTTAACTATTTTTTTCTAAGGCTCTTAAAAATATATTGGAGTATTAATTCATTGATGTAATAAAAATGGGATTAATATATCTATATATGATAATATAATGATAAAATCATTTGAAATGTGAGTTATAAATATTATTTTATCATTTATATAATGAAAAAAATCAATCACTTCTCTACTAGCATAAATCCTAGTATTTGAACTGATAAAAACAGAAGTGACATTTGTTGATATGAAAATATTTTTTAGTATCTTATCAATGTAGATATGGAATTTTAGCCTCTAAACAGAATATGAAAATGAAATGGTAATTGTAGTATCATGGAAGTACCAATGAAAATACATGTGGTGGGGTGAAATTACAATTTCCTATATGTAATAAATTTGGGAAATGCCTTGGATTTTTTCCAATAGGGAATATGGGTGTTTTTTAAGTGTGTTATCATATGAAACTAATCCTAAAACTATCAAACTAAAACTTATAGATTGATCAATAAAATATAATATAAGAATTTATTTTATAATGATCCACCCATACTATAAGGTTTTTTGTACAAGGGATTCATAAATTATATGAATCAATTCTAAACCCCTTAATTAAATTAAAAATATTTTCCCCATCAAGCACCCAGACCAAGCGAATGTGGAATGTTATTTTAAGTGAAAACAATAAATTTAAATGATGAGCGTAAATTTATTTCATGTAGACGTTATATTTTTTCTGGTGAGTCTATTATATTATTCTATTCTACATCAAAAAATTTTATTATTTCAAACAGATATTATTTTTATTATAGACTCACCTCTCCATTAAATGGATATTGAAATATCGGTGAAAACCCTGGAAATAACAATGATTATGTAAAATAATTATAAATCTCCCTCGATTAATATATTTTGGATGATACATATAGAAGATATACTTTTTCTTCATTTAATCTGATTTGAAGTAATATTAGGTTTTGAATTGGTTCTCCTGAAGAAAAAACATATAAACCAACTAGATAAGAAAATCACATTTCATATACAAATTATCTTATTTTCAAGTATAAAAAAGGATTATTATGAACTCCTAATAGGAGAATAATATATAATATGGGTTCTGATAACTAGTAATGTGTCTCTCATAAATTTAATGATATTGGAGAAATTAAAAATTGATGAAATTGTAATTTTTTGAGAAAATACTATAGTATTTCTAGTATAACTATATTTTCATCCCCTAGAGAATGAGGTTTGGTTTTTAGTAATTCTCATATATGGATTCATGCTTATTCAAATGTTTATATATTTAATGGTGACCATTAAATTTAATGAGTTAAATAATGAATTACAAGAATAATTTATTAAATAGTTTTATATATCCCAAGTGATTCACTAAGTGGTTCATTATGACTCTTTATCAAAATGAATGGTGGATTAATGAATCATTACAATCTTTATCATGAAATTTTCATGATAATTGTCATGAGCATTGTAAGAACCCAATTCTATCATGATGTGTGGATATTTTAATTCAGGTTAAATGTTGTTTACATTACTTTTTTTGTTTAGACCCTAATCAAGACCATGGGAACGTTGGGTTGTTTTGGGGAAAGTGGTTGAATGATGTTGAATGATGGCTACAGACTAGGTACATGTCTTGTACTGACCCGTCACGACGTGTAATCCATCTTGTTTTAGAAAAAAATTTGAGAAGTATATGTCTTGTAATTTTCCTACATTTCATGTACTTTCCTACAAGAATTTTGTTATAGAACGAACAGTATCCCCAATTTCAATAAAAATAAACAAAAGTTCACCATTCGTGGATTTCAAGCAGTAGCATCAGAGTGTCATTTATTCTCCCAATTCCCTGTCTGAACTCCAATTTGAACTCCATCTTGTGTATTCGAATAACCTATTTTATTTAACTATTCCAATTGATAAGTTATTCATGGATTCTTTTTTCTTCATAGTTGTGGTGTTTTTAGTGTTAATGATTTTTTATATCTACTCCATTATTGGTCTAATTAGAGATTTATGTTGGACGACTAGAGTCGTATGAGTACATGGTTGGTTGTGTAATCCATTTACTAATTTTAATGTTGGTTATTTTATTGGAGTTCAACATGCCCATTTTTAGGGGGTCCCCTTCCAATAATATATCCAAATTATATTGACTATTGTTGTCTATGTATTTGAATAGTTTTTTAAAGTAATTTTAGGGTTTTATCATTGATTCAGGGCCACCAGATGGGTGTGTTTCTCAGAGATGACCATATATGGTCATCTGGATTATGTTTCCTACAATTCCTTCCTTTATTCCATTATTGGGATTCTAAAAATTGATTGTATTATTAAATTTAATTAAAAATGACTTAAATTGAAATTGAAATGATTAAGGGTTTGATATTTTTGAATTTGCCATTTTTCCAATGTTATGCATATTCTAATTGAATCTTGATTAGAATATTACTCTCCAATTGTAAATATGTAACCATGTGAGTTATTATTTTCATATCAAAATTATAGTTCAATTCACATGTGGTTCTTATTATGTGAGTTGTTCCCCTAGGAGTGGATTAATATTGAACCATTTAATAGTTTAATTTTCATGTGTAACATGTTAAATAATTTTATAATGTGAGTAGTTTAAAGGAATAACCTTATAAAGTGGGTGATTTATTGATATTATATTGATACTTTTTGTTTTAACCATTTCAAGAATAGTGAAATATTAAAACTAGTTTTTAAATGTATAATGGGTTAGTAGAAAAGGGTGAACAATAGATTCAGATTATAATTCTATGGACGAGTTAATGTGACTACTGTACTGTATACATCGAGTGACTCATGGAACCATGGAGGGATTAAATGGATGGAACAAAATGAAGGATATTTGTTATGTTGTGGGAGATTCATGGATATAGTGGTCAGGCTAATAGATAATATGTTTCAATGATGAACATGTCTTGGATAGAGGGATTCCATGGATGGGTTCTATTAGAAACTTTCATTTGTCTTTGGAGATTTATGGGTCTTATTTATAGGATCTATGGATATCCCACTTGACATATACTCAAACCACACCCTGAGTGAGACTGAGTTCCTGAGAGGATCGTATGGTCATGCTTGTAGGATGTTGGTGGTTTTACCCAAGGAGTAATACATGAATTCTATCATAGGAATTTGAAGGATAGACTCAACTTATAAATTAAATATTTAAATAGAGGGACATGTGATGTGTTAGCCAAGACAAAGCACATTCATGGATTCATAATACACATTACTGACATAGATTGACTTATGAGGTATCTATAGTGATTACTTATACATGGTGGTTGTTGGGATGCTACTAAATTCAAGACATATATTATTAAATATAATTGAACTATAAATTGATAATACATGAGTTTCAATGGAAACCAGTTCTTGTAGAACTATTTACATTTGAGTACCTCCTTGTTTACTGCATTCACTCTTATACACTTCATGTTATATATATTAATTGATAGATTATCATAGATATTTTTCCATATCCTATTGGGATTCAGTATCATACTCTTTTTGGGTTATGTTTTTGGGCCTAAACAGATTATATTGTTATTGGTGTTGATAAGTATAGGTTTCCTTCTACAAGTACATTAAATGATTATTAAGAGAAAAAGGGCATAGGACAATGACATATAATGTTATGATTTTTAGTTTATCTTGTCTATTTTTTTTGTAATTGTATTATGTATTACTGTTTTGTGACATTTTCTAACGGTTTTACTACAACATGTAACGTGCATCATCATCATTTGTATACTATGACTTATGGTTATTTATATTATTTATCCCCCACTATTTACATCTGTTGTATTGTATTACTACTTATTCTATTACATATTTATTATTTCCACTATGTTAAACTTTTGGCATGAGGTCATAGTTTCCAAACAATAACACCTAATCTCTCATAATTATTAGACATCCTCTTGTATTTTTGGAAATTGTCTTAAAACTATTTGGCCAGCTGGTTTTGGGGCACCATTGAGTGGAATCCTAAACTATGATTTTACAAAGTGGTAATAGAGGATTCATTTATATTTTTCCTCACTGTTTGGAGAAAATAGAAATAGATCGTAAGGAAATGTTTTTTCATAATAAACTATGACAATGAGTAGCTCCCCTTTCTATAGGGAAAATTAAAATAGACTCAAATAGATTTCTGTTCTTCAGGATTTTGATGATTATAGTTACTATGATTTCACTGTTGGGTGATTCACAACTAATGTGATGTTATTATTGATATCATTTTGGTTATATTGTGTTTAAACCCATTAAGATATGTTTATACTATCTCATGGATCATTTATACACTTTCTATAAATCACATTCCATGAATTCGTTCCATAATATTAATAGTGACTTACCGATTTCCTGATGTAGTTTTAGATGTCATTCTTGAAATTCATGCTGTTGTGATAGTTAACTAGATAGTTATTCCTTCAATTGTTATAGGTGTATTGGAACATTCTATTAATCTATTGGGATAGGCAAAAATGTTATATTCGTGAGGTTTATGTTCCCTCTCGGATCTGAATTTGGTGAATCATGTTTCCATCTTATATTAAAGAATATTATGATATGCAGCCGCCATGCTATGATTCACAGGATGTATGGGTCCCCATGGATAAAAATTTGGCATAATATTTGTTTTATTTTAAAAAATGGTGGTTTTGTGGAATATTTAAGGACATTCTGTTCAGAAACCCCACTAACACACTATGTACTCTAATTTTGTTGACATTTGAGGGTTTTAATATACTGTATAGTTCATTAATTCATAAACTACGAACCATGATAACAAAATTGAACTTAGGTGTATGATTGTGCTTGTATATTCATCCTCAATGACGAACTCTAGTTGTATTCCAGGAGAGTGGCAATGATCATACACAAAAGGTTGTAAGCCATGGTATACTAGTGAATCCTCTAATCTTGACAATTAGGGAATCGATTGTTATACCAGATATAAGTGATCATTCACAGTTCGGGGAAGGTGTTACGAGGTTTATAAATAACTTTCAGGGACCACCACACCCTTCCACATCTATCGAATAGTGGACGTGAGTGTTCCAGTAATAGTATCCACCCACTTTTTGGGTGGTTGGAATACCATAGGATTTTTATTCATGGAGGGAGTCTATTCATTTGATCGTGTATTATATTGAGAGGCCACTTAATATGATGTTAAAGCTTGCGAAATATATGCTATCTGATTCCACCAAAATATTGTGGGATTTTATCCCTATGTCCGAGCATTATCATGATATGGAATGGGAAGATTTCTAGGAATCCTTGAATGATTATTATTTTCAAAATCCACTGAGGGAAAATAGAGCCCTAGATTTTATACATATTAATAAAAGAACTACTTCAGTTATTTTCAATTCTTCCAATATTATTGAGCTTCAACATTTCACACTATTATGATGGGAGATGATTTATCGATGTCTTGGTGATTTGAGGATGGTATCAGCTACAATGTCATTTTGTACGTAATTGTCGACATGTCTAATATTTTATCTAATATAGTGAATATGGTTTTGATTACTTAGTGAAATATGTGAGAATTTGGAGGTGCGACCTAGGGTGGTTTGGCCACATGACTTGGAAATGTTTAGAAAAATAGTATGAGACACCACCTAGACCTTACTGACAGTGATACAAGTAGTCATAAAATATCTTTAGGTAGTTAAGTGAGGTGATACTAGTACGGTATTCCATGGAATACTACGCCACAATGGCTAAAGTAACCAGGTGAGTAGCGATCATGAAACTAGATGGGCTATCTATATCATCTCTGCAGGATGTTTCCAATAGCATCTAGTGAGAGAGGTTGTGCACCGACTACATGTTCAGGAGCAGGGTTGTAAGATTCTAATCAGTCAATGAACTAAAATGCATCAGGCCATTCAGGATGAGGTGGTGGTTGTGATAATGGTAGCCAAACCCAATGATATTATTATTGATCGGTTGGATCAGCACAAGATATCTAGGTAGTGTCATAGGGCCATAGTAAAGGTCAATCTTATGCAGTGCAACAAACCCAATAAGAAAATGATCCCAAACCCTCTAATTTCATAGGTTCTATTCTAATTTCTAATATTTTATCGATTTCAATTTTTGATATAGGGACATCACATAGTTTCATATATATGTTCATGTTCTGAAGAGCCTTCGGATATGATTTTTTTCTTATGATGACGTTATGATGCAAGACACTCTATTATAGATTAGAATAGTAGGTGTGTCTCAGTGAAAGGAGTACCCCCTTAAGGTTGGGGGTGTCACTTCATATCAGACTACTATGTCTTAGATATAATAGTCATTGTTGTCATTCTCCTAATGGGCTGGATTTTTTCCTTTTAGACCATTGTGGAATTATATTCCCTTAGTGAGAGTTTCACATCACCATAAGGTTGAGAGTTTCTATATAATGGTGAAAGGGATGTTGAGATGAGCCTTACTGGACCCGAGCACTGTGGGCTTGGTGGGATGGAGGCCCATATTGTGAATTTATATCATATTGAAGAGATAACACGTCAGGAATATTTCCCTTCAGTTGTAGACTTTTTTAGGGATGTATTCTTGGATGTCATTTCAGGATCACCTCTGGTTATAGAGGTAGAGTTATCTATTGAGCTAGATCTAGGAGCTGCATCAGTATTCATTCTTCCTTATTGAATGACAATGAAGGAGTTTCAACCGTTCATGGGAAAAAATAGATTTGGATGATAAGGGTTTCATCTGACGTAGTACATCACAATGGGGTTCACCGAACCATATATTGGAAAGTTCGGATGGTGCCCTTGCGATATGGTTGGATTACAAAAAATTTAACTATTTGATGGTTATGGACCAGAATACTATTATATATATAGATGGTACCATCGATCAACTCTTAGTAGAAATGGTTTTAAATGAATTATTTGAGATTAAGTTATGATTAGTTTTATGTTAGATCATTAGACATACTATGGACATCTTTCTATAGTAGATATGATCCATTTGAGTACCTGGTTATTCCATTTGATCCCACGAATGCACTAGTATATTTCATGACTTTGGTGAACTGTGTGTTCCATCTTCTTCCTGAATCATTTCTTGTAGTTTTCAGGCATGATATTTTGGGGTATTATCATAATCGACATGACCATGCCACCCATATTGATATTGTTTGAGTTCTCTAAGGGAGCATCTGATATATGAAAAACATGGAAAGATACACTTATAAATGGATCATATTCACATCATTGGCCACATCATATTGAAGAAAAGTGTATTAGTGGAACCACAGAAGCTAAGAATTGTAGTATCCTGTGAGAATCCTTTGAATGACTTTGAGGTGAGGTGTTTCTTAGGGCTGGCCGATTACTATAAGTTCACCGTACAAGACTTCTCATGTATAAAAGTTTCGTTGATGGGACTATGTTTAAAGGGTACGAAGTATGTTCGGAATGATTTCTGCTAGATGACCTTTATGGAGTTAAATGGGTGATTTTCTTTTGTGTGGATACTTCTTTTTCATGAGACAGGTCGGAGTTACAAAATATACTGAGATACATCATGTATTTGGCTAGCAGTAGTTCATATGCAAGGGGATCAAGTGGTAGCATATGGGTCTCACCAGTTGATGGAACATTAGGGGAATTACCAAATGCAATATCTCAAGTTGGATAGAGTTGTTAATGATTTATTATTTTAGAGAAATTAATTATTGGGAGTGTTTATTTGGGTGTACATGGTCCGTAGAAGTCTCAATCATATTTTTACTCAGCAGGATTAGAATATGAGGTAATGATGGTGGGTGGAATACCTACAATATTCTCTCATCAATAATTCTTACATGCCTAGTAGAGGCAATGAAATGGAAATTCACTGAGAATAAAGACTCATATAAAAAAACTAAAATAGGATAGTATCAAGTGGGTTTTTGTAACATTATTCTCTAAGATGCACTTAGAGGTAGATGATGGTCATGGGCAGACTTTTCTATAATCCTCAACTATTACCATCAACCTATTAGATAGATTATTATTGAGTTAGATATTGATTTTGATGGCCTAGTTTTATAGGAGGGGGTAGCATGTGAGGACCCTCCTCCTAGTTGGACCATAGGTGTGGATGATGTTAAGTGTTTACATGGGAATTTATGTGTTTCAGTAGATATGCATGAGGAGATGATGTTTCATTTTCATGCCTCTATATATAATGTTCATCCTGGTATCACCAAAATGTATCTGGATTTACATCATTAGTATTTAGGGCTTGGTATGAATAGAGATGTAGTTTTTTTCATGAGGTTCTCCACCTGTCAGCAGGTGAAGGCAGAGCTTCAACGATCAACCATGATTTTAAAGCAGAAACCACTTCCTATTTGGAAATGGAATGATGTCATGCTAGATTTTGTGATATTTATATAGAGTAATCCTTGAAGTAATGATGTCATATGGGTTGTTTTTGAGAGGCTCACGAAGGATTCACATTTCATGAAAATCAAGGAAACCTTCAATGTAGATGATATTGGTAGGTGGTACATCTGTGATGTGGTAAGATTTCACGAGGTTCCACATTTACTCGTTTTAGATAGGGATTACTAATTTACATGTCAATTATTGATAGGGATACAAGGTCTTCTTTTTAAACATGTGCTTCTAAGAACAACTTAGACCCCCCAGAAAGACGGCTAGTCAGAGTGCACGAATCATGTTTTTGAGAAAATGATTTAGGAAAGCGTCATGGATTTCTGGGATTCTCAAGAGTGACACATACCCCTTGTTGAGTTTTCCTATAAAAATAGATTTCATGTTACTATTCTGATGGCACTGTACAAGTATTTTTATGGAAAACCATGCCAATCACCCATGTGATGGATGGAGGTAGGAGATGCAGATATATAGGGAGAACATCTTGTCTAGGATACCAGTGACGATGTTCAGTTTTTTTGGAAGCAGTTGGCTATTGTACAAACTCATCATAAATATTATTCTGATCACTGCAGAAGACCGATGGAGTTCGAGCTCAGGGATCACGTTTTCCTACTAGTTTCACTGAGGTTGGGACATAATAGCATCAAGAGATAGGGCCATCTTTCACCGAGATACACCGGGCTATTCGAGAATCTAGAGAGAGTCAGGCTAGTTGTGTACCAGTAGAAGGTACCTCCGAGGTACTAGGCTATGGATGACATCTTCCATTTTTATTTTTTGTGATGTTAATTTTCAATCACATGTCACAATTTTCATCAAGAGGAGGTTGAGTTATAGGAAGATGTGTCCTTTGAGGATAATACATTACAAATTATGGATCATAGCCCGATGGTTCTTCATGGCTAGTATGATCCATTAATAATTTTTCTATGGAAGCATGGCTTAGTGCAGGATGAGACATGGGAGAGGGGGGATGATGTACGATCATAGTGTTTATAGTTTTTCAGAAATATTTCTTCACAACACATATATGTGAAATTTAGGGACAAATTTCATTAAGGGTAGATGTTTGTAAGAACATGTTTCTTTCAATGGGTATGGATATTTTCATTCAGGTTAAATGTGGATTACATTAATTTTTGGCATATTCCCTATGTCGATCCATGGTCCAGTTGGGTTTTTGTGTGGAAAATATGGGGAAAAATGTTGAATTCTTCATGTAGGCCAGGTACACATCGTGTACTTCTAGTACACAGCGTGTACTGGCCCTTTACGACATGTAGGCCTTTTGGATTCGAACAAATAATAGGGATGTACACATCATGAACATGGCATACATGTCATGTACTTGAATGTAATTTTTTTTATAAAATGGAAGTAGCCTCATGTTTTGTAATAATGGAAAAAATATCACACCCCCGGAATTATTGAGAAGCATTGTTGGATGGTCATTGTTGGTATGATATCTCTGTCTAAACTCCGATATAAATACCATCGGGTGCATTAGCATCCCCTCTATGATATCTCAATTCCTCTTCAGTCGTTCATCTTGATTTTTTCTTTCGACTTAATTAATGATCAATGATATTTCATGCTTGGTTTTTAGATATACTAATTTCTAGTTATAATTAGTGGTTGAAAATCAACGAGGAGAGTCGTAGAAGTATGAGGGTGGTGGTCTCATGTATTTTTCTAATTTTAATGTTTTTTATATGTGTCAGAGTGTCATGCACCCATTTTTATAGTGTCTCCATGAATTAATATTTCCAAATGTGATAAATTATTATTTTTTATAAAATTGATTAATTTATTTCATGCATGTATAAGGTTTTTAACCATGATTAAAGACTACAACATAGGTTTGTTTCCTATTGATGACCATATATATTAATTTTTTTAGGATGCCTATGTGTTATGTGTTGTTTTTCGTTCTTTAGACTGTAAAAATGTGGTGGGATAGTAAATTTAATTTCAATTAAGTTAAATTTTAATTTAAATGATTTACGTTTTTGGATTTGTGATTTTCACCTTGTCCCCATGTTTTGGATATTCCAATTCAAGCATTCATGGAAAGTTTGGCTCCAATTGTGAACATGAATCTATGTTATTTAGTATAGTCAAAGACATGTAAGAGTCTAATATACATATGATTTTTATTATGATAATTGTGCCGATGTGAGTTGATTAATGTTGAACCATGTAATAGATTCATATAAATGAGTATCTTGTAATATAACTTTCATATGTTAGTAGTTGAAAGAAGAATCCTTATGAGGTTGGTCCTTGATTTAGATTACATATGATGTTTTTTGTTTTGACCGTTGCATGCCTAATGAAATGTCAAACTATTTTCTAAATGAATTAATGGTAAATAGAAATTGTTAAACCATGGATTCAGATTAGAATGAAATGTATTGGTTCATGTGAGTGTTGTACCTTATGCCTCAGGTGACCCATGGAACCATTAAGAGATTCCCTGGATGGACCAAGAGGGTGATATATGTTAAGTCCTTATCAAACCTCATATTTAGTGGTTGGGCTCATTAAGACTATGTATAAAGGTTGGAAGAGTCATTGAATGATGTATTCAATGGATGGTTTCTATTGGAAATTTTCATATGTCTTCAGAGATTCTTGGGTCTTATTTGTAATATCAAATGACATCCTAGTTGAGAAATACTCTCACCATATCTAGAGTGAGATTGGGTTTCTAACAGGATCATATTGATGGGCATATAAGATGTAGGTGGTATTACACTAGGATTCATTCATTAATTCCAACATAGGAATGTCAATGAAAGGATTAATTAGTATATTGAATATTTAAATGGAATGTATTACAATACGTTTTCAAAGTCAAAGAACAATTTTGGATTCATTCATCACATTACATGTATATATAGACTTGTGACGTATATGATGTACTTAATTTTACACAGTGGTCGGTGGTATTATGCCATATCTAAGGCATATATAATTCTATATTATATAATAGTCACTAAACATGAAATGAATGTAAATGGAAGCCAATAGTTGTAGGACTATTTACTTTTGATTACCCTGTAGTTTAATTCTTTAAATACTATACCTTGCCTTTTATGTATATTCACTGACAGATTTTCATTGATATTTTGTTGTTTCTAACTGGGATTTAGTCTCACACCCTATTTGGGTCATGTTTTTTGGAACGAACAGATTGTATTGTTAAAGATGTATATATTGGCATGTTCCCTTCAACAATTACATGATATGAAGCTTAGGAGAAAGAGAGCATGGGACCCAGACTAGTCTTGAAATGCTTCTGAATTTCTCTTTTCTATTTTGTAATATTAGTACTTATATTATGTATTGTTGTAGTGTGAAATGTTTTTCGATGTTTTCCTAGAACATGTGACATGCAAAATCACCCTTTGTATGATGTGACCTCCAGTTATTTTTATTATCTATCTTACGCTGATTACATATGTTTCATGGTATTAATACTTCCGATATTATATTATTATTATTTCTATTGTGTTACACTCTTCAAATGAGGGCATAGTTTCCCCACTATCACATATCGGCCCTCACTAATGGTCAGCATCCATTGGCATTTGGGGAAATTCGCTCGATGAAATGTGGCCAATCAGGATCAGGGCACTATTGAGTGGCATTCGATTTGGGATGTTACAAACCTATATTGTCTACTCCATATCGTTGATCATCATGATGAAATCAATGGAGAATGATTCTTTTTTATTATTGTAATTTATTCAATATATCTTCGAATATTGTTAAAAAGGGAGTATATTTTCTTGGAATTATTCTATAAAAGGAATCTATACTAGGAGTTTATTGTATTCCAATTTAGTATAATTAATTCTCCCATAACATTAATTAATAAAATGAATAGCATCTTTATATACTAACTATAACAATTATTAGTTGTATTTATAAAAGATATTTTTATACAAATAAAGAGTATGGGAGACCAGAAATATCATTTATGGATTATTAATGACAATGAAAAAAAGAGAACTAGTAAGAAAAATATTCTAACTGGGATTTCACATTTGGGAAATAGTCATTATTTGTTTATGTAATCATCATTATAGGCATACTAATTGATCTATGAAATAAGG
The DNA here is from genome assembly GCA_963277665.1 of Viscum album. Classification (NCBI taxonomy): domain Eukaryota; kingdom Viridiplantae; phylum Streptophyta; class Magnoliopsida; order Santalales; family Viscaceae; genus Viscum; species Viscum album. The sequence goes on along the minus strand of OY728127.1, from coordinate 1,507,300,740 downwards.
AAAAAATTATGAAATTTTTATACTAACCATTGTATTCGATATTTTTTAGTTTTATTGGGTTAGTTACATATTATCAATAAATTATGAGAAATTTATCATAACTATAATATCAAATACACAATCTAACACTGATGTTAGTGAAGTTACTTTGGATGTAGTATTGTGGGGAAATTTCCAAGGAACTAAATATGTGGTTGGTCACTACTAGAGTACTTACATAAACCATTAGTGAAGAAGGTAATGTTATAAATATGAATTCTTAAAAAAATTTGTAACATCCAAATTCATATTGAAAAAGAAACTGCTTAGGTCATAATCCAATCAAAGAAAGATGATAACAATTACCTTATGCATGATTTAGAAATAATAGTATTGATCATTGAATTTTTAATTTATTATAATTATCTATATTGAGAAATGATGTTTATGTGTGATTATATAAATATATTTAAATATATTGTGAAAAAAAATTAATTGAATATGCTCAAAATTAATTTTTAATAATTGATAAAATAATACTCTTTCTAAGAAAATTACAACAAATTGAAGGAAAATTAGGTCTTGACACTCTAATTAAGAAAAAACAATGATAATATATCTTATATTGGTATTAAAAAAGTCTTAATACTCTTGGATTCCAATAGGATGAATCGTGAATATATAATGGGAGGATATTAACCTAATCATTACCCAAAAAATACACATCCTCTAATTCACATAATGTTCACTGAATCTCATACTAATGATATAGACCTAAAAAAAATGGTAAATAATATTCTGGGGACCATATATTATAATGAGGGAATTATAAGGTTTGGAACCCATATATTTGTCCCATACAAAGATGGAATTTAAGTTGTAATATTTAAATGCTTCACATAGAATGTAATTTTTTATTCATCCATAAAGTATAAAGAATAATAGTTGTATAAAAAATTATTCTCTTTTGATATCATGATAGGATTAAATAAAAAATATGTATTATAATGATTTGTATTCCATTAATTTATGTTTGAAAAAAAATCCTATGTGTTTGTTTTATCTATTTCCACACCAATATACAAATGAGATAACATCACCAAGGAATTTTTTATAATACTATGAAAAACATGTGATTTAAATAATGAAAATTTGGATATATTTATTTTCTTTATGTGTTCAGTTCATTATATTTCCATTAATGAATATATTCCCATTGAAAATACCACCATGATATACATAAGTTAAGTGGATTGTTTTTATGGTGTACCACTCCTTATTTTATATGATTATGATCAATGGAATACGACTAGGTTCTATAAAAGTCATCCAAAGTCATTGGAAAAAGTGCAATGTTTTTTCACTAAATATCAACCATTGAAAAATGGAATGTATAATAAGTCATTTAAAATTATTGAGTTTATATGAAGACAATATTATATTGATTTAAAAGGATGATGGTATCAATACCTCAACTAATAGTGTAATCACATAACAAAGAATTTCATTATAGAAATCTGATATTAGCATATTATGGTCTTTATAAGAATATATTTAGGACACAACCGTGATGAGATAAATTTATAAAGGGGAAGAAGATAGTTCTTAACATTTTCAATGAAATTATAGGTAATAAAAAAAAACATAGTGACATTTTAAATCCTAACAATGTTGGTTTAAGGGTTATACAACTAATTTTCAATCAGAAATAGTGTTTTTCTTCAAGGATACATTTTTTATTTATTTTTTAAAATAATTTTATTAATTTTTGGCCATAAATGGAATTTTATCCTAGGATACATCTATATCATTAATATAATTTATCACACCATGTTCGTATCCAATAAAATAAAATCACTACCCACCAACATCAGGTGTAAAAGGAGTTCATTTTATCTCTTTTTTAGGATGTAAAAATCAGATCCAACACATGTACTGACCATAGAAGTCATACAACTAGAACATGATCATTCATATAAAGAACAACCTTTAGAAATCATGTAATGAATAAAGAACCATATGAGAAACAAGTCCAATATTATAGTAAATGTCATTTGGTGAAATAAAATGTTTAATGATGCCATATCAGAACCTGATGTTGTGAATATAGAAAAGTAACCATAAATTTTCAACCATTTAATGAAATACCTAGGATTAAATTTATTTTAATGGGTGTAGAATTAAATGAAAAGTTTTTTTAAAAAATATTCTCCAAAAAATAAACATAATTTTTTATACTTTTCTCTACACATGACACTGAAAATAAAAAAAATATAGACCATAATATGGTATCTATATAATTTTAAACTGTAAACTATGTTAATGTAATTAATAAATATATATTTATATATATAAACTTTCAAAAAAAGGATACAAAAAAATGATAATGTTCTTTTTAAATGTAAAAACTACAAGAACAACTATGAAAATAATAAAATAATTTTCATAAAATTTAATTCATTTAAGGAGTGTTATATTTTTATATGAATAATATAATATCATTATTTTAATTCTTGATTTATAAGAAAAAGAAATTTTGATATACTTAAATTTGATTTCTTATAAAATAGATTATCTATATCTTTAAGGTTTTAAATTAAAATAAATAATTAAATTTTATTATTATGATAATTTATAAAAAAATAACATCCTCATTATTTTTATCCGGGAAATAATATCATATATTTTTTAATTTTTAACAAATGAATTTTGTAAACGAATTTGTAAAAATATTTCCTTTTCTTATAACATGACTTTTTAATGTATTTTTAAGAATGTTATTGTCATGAATAATTTTTATTATATATATTTAATATAAATCCATTTAAAATATGTAATAGTTTTTATAAAATAATAAACCCATATTGTAAATTTTAGAAGTTATTTAATGTGTTTTCAAAAATATTGTTTTCAATAAATTTTATATTTATTATTTTAATATTATTTCTTATCAATCATATAAACATAGTCTAATTAAATGGATTAAAAATATAAAATTTGTAGTTTTTAATTATCTAAATTGACCATTTTAGTTTATTTTTATAATGTATGAAAAACTTGGGTAAAAAATAGTAACCACGGTAAAAGCTAACATGGAAAAAGTTTAGCTTCAAATATTAAATGACATCGAACATATTAAAAAAATGTATTTATTTATGTTTTTGATTAGGTTTTTATATCAATTATTAACCTTATAAACTCAAAAATCCGTTAATTATTAATGTTTTGGAGCTAATTCCCTTAAAATGGTAACATTTTTAACAAAACCCCATCCCTAAATGACTTAACACCCTTCTGAGAAGAAATAATCCATAAACTAAATTATAAATTACTAACCACTCATCCCTCTATTCCATTTATTTAGGTAAAATTAATTTTAATTAAATCTTATTAATACATGTTATATTGATAAAATTATTATTTATATTATGATTATATATTATTATATTTATTTAATTGGAATTGACTACCCTTCCCTATTCTGATTTGCAATACAAAAATTTAAATTATGCATTTGTACAGACTATAAACTACATTGATAATCATATTTCATTTTACTTACCCTCATAATATGGGTATACTAAATAGATAATTTAATAAAAATAATTAAATATAAGAAATTATTAATATCCTTAAATAATGATTTTTTTTCAGTTTTGTACTATTCTATGGAAATGAATCATTTTCCAGACATACATATGATCTATAGAACCTAATTAATGGTTTATTTCATTTTCAATTTCCCCAATTTATTTATGGTTTAAGAAATTGTTTTAAAGGATGTATATGATGATTATAATGTGAATAATTTCATGTTAACTAAAATCTGATCTCCTATTAAAAATATGAAAAATAGAAGAAAAATTATAAAATTATCCTTAAAAAACTGGATAACTAATTATGAAAAATAATTCATTCAAACTAGGTAGTTGTTTTTTATAGATCACTTATTCTTATGAATATTTATAATTTTTAAATTTTAATATAATAATCACTTGATGATTTTTTTTTGAAAAAATTATAATTATATTTCAATTAAATATCCTTATAATCGTTTTTTAATCATCTTATTTTTATATTTAGTCGGTTTAACACATACATGATTAGTGTACTGAAATTTTATTATCGATCAGTATGAAATAATAATTAACTGCAGAAATGATAAAAATTTTAAATAATAATTTTTTTCGTATGGATAAATCAATATTTATCCCAATAATTAATAACATAGCTTGTTTTAGTTATGAAAATCTAGGATGTGTGCTTATCATCAATTTTATCTTCACAGATGATGAATGAAACGCCAACGAAGGATATTTAAAATTTGAAAAATAATTACTATAAATATATTATAGTAACGTTATCGACATAAAAATGATGAATTGTGGTAGAGGAAAGAATAGTGAAACTACTCCTATGAAACTATTAAAAATTGTAGAAACTATTATCACATGATGTGGGAAATATATAAAATGTAACCTATATATATGTAGATAATGAGTATAAATGAAAATTATAAATAGTTTTATGTAAAAATAATGTTTTTAAATTATTTAATAATATAATAATTTTTTATTTTGTATTTTATGTAAATTCATTTGAAAACAAGAGTAATGGTTAGGGTTTATTTTTCTCATTTACAAATATATGGTACATTTTTGATATTATATAAAATTAATTCATCTATAGCTGTATTCATTTCACCATTTCATACTCATATACAAATAATGACTAGATAATATTTATTTTAATTTAAAATTTATTATCTTCCCCTCAATATTCATTGATTTATATATTACAAATTTGATTAGGGTTTAATCAACACAATTTCTTGTTTACTACACCATAGTATTTATTTAAAGAATATAATAAAAATATTTTTATCTATCCAAATATTACAATAATACTTTTGGTATTTCATATTATTCTATGTGTAAATTACATATAATATTTTATAACAACATCTCTAATAAAATGTTTTCTAAAATAAATGTATAATTATTTTAGGAATACTATCACTCATCCCAAAGAATCTTTTCATCCATGTCAATATTTTCCAAGTTAAATTTCATTATTTAATTAAATCTATACATGATTTACATTTATATTAATCATATTTTCATTTGAATAGTTTATTAAATTAATTTATATAATTATTTATGTGATAAGTATTTTTTGAAATATGGTCTCAAAATCCTAAACGTGGAATTTCATTTCTTTATTTACCACACATGAATTATAATATTCTATTTTTTTCAATGATAATTTATATAGAACTATTGATAATAATTTTTTTTCAATTTTATTCACCATCTATATAAAATTTTCAAAAGTAAATTTAGCTTCCTTATTTATTACAAAATCTTTACATTTTTTTAAAAACCCATGTATTTTCAAATCTATTTTCGTAATTAATGAATTATCTCTCAGGAAGTGATGTGATATTCACCCTCTTATTATGTTTTCATTCCTATTGGAAAATAGTATTTTTTATATTAAATGTTTTCTTAGGTTAATGTTATGCGATGTTTTTAAAATGATTATTAAACCCATTATTTTTAAATATTTTATTTTATGATACGATTGTGGTTGATTTTAGTTTGCAGACATATGTCTGAATAATTAATGTTAGGGTGTTATGTAATACTCTAATGAATTTTTTTATGTTTATATATATTATGATAATCAGATGTGTTTATAATAATTTATTCCACACAAGCATGGGCATAATTTGTTTTATATCATTCTCATGTATGTACGTGCATAATTATTTTACATAGGAATGTGAATAATTGTTTCTCTAATAAACGGTTTCATGTTATAATGTTTTTTCCACATTTAATTGTTGGTAATTATGTTATTCATCAATTAAACGATGCATTTAATTTTCATAGAATGTTATTTTCCCGATTTCATATTATTTTTAATATTTCATGAAATTTTAAATCATTCACACATTATTTAGGATTATTCATTCATAGTTTGACACACATAAATTCTTTTATTCATTTGTAAAAAAAATTATCATCCTATATTACTGTATAAAGTTTTATAATTATTATTAGTGTTATTATTAAATTATATTAATATATTTATGTATTCCCAATTTTCCCCTTAAATTTAATGAACAAATGAAATTTGATTTGAAATCCACATACTTAGTGTATTAGCTAACACATTTTTTAAATTTCCATTACCAAGGTTATGATGATTACTATATCACGAGAGATTTATCAAATGGTCTTTAGGATAAGAATTATGGAGTATTGTTTTTTAAATGTTGGGATATTAGATTTTTATTTATATAATATCCTAGAAACTAAATCATTGTTTCCTAAGGGTGTTTTACTATTCAATAGTATTATTATAATAAAATTGAAATTAATGTATTATATATATTATTTATATTTTTGGTATATTTAGTTCCAATTTTTTCATGAAAATTTTTGTTTGGGATTCCATAGTTATTCCTTTTTTGGGAATGATTCACTATGGTTCATTGTATATAACATGTTATTAATTTAATATCGATTAGTTATACTGGTGAAAGATAAAAATTAAAGGACTCTTTTTTGTGTTTGTCTTAAAATTATTTTTTAATCCCTCACATTTTTTCATGATTTATATTTCTATTAATTGAAATGGTTAAGAAAATTGAATATTTGTAATCCATATATGTGGTTTAGGTCATGAATGTCAATTTTTTCATCATTTATTTGTTCCTTTATGTGTCAAACTAAATCTCTTTGTGTCAATGTTTTAAATACAAATTTAGGGAGAAAATCATACCATTTTCATTGACTATTTCTTCTCTCAAACCCTAGATATTTATCTGATCATTTTATAATAATTCATGAATCATAGATTCTTTTCATATGATACTTATTTTTGTCATAATTTAACCTCTATCAAATGTATCTCTCTTTAATAAATCCTTAATTATTCACCATTATATTCTTATTATATTCTATGAATATTTTATTTTCCCTATTTTCATTTTGGATGTTGGATTTTGATAGAGGATTCATTATGATGTTTTTTCTTTTGGTTCATGGATTCTCTATAAGAATTCTTAGTCAAACGTTCTAAGATTATTCACCCATTCTTACATGGGTATCATTAAAAATATGTTATGATATAGGGGAATATAAAATTTCATTTCTTATTTCATGGATAGTGGAGGTATTTTTGTTATTCAATATTAAGTGACAAAATAGAAAAAATTCATTACAGAATATAATAATATAGAATTATTGAATAGAGAATTGATGGATGAGTAGTAGATAAATTTATATTTCTCTATTTTATAATTTATATAGAATTTAATTGGTTTTTGGTACATTTAATTCTATATTTTTATTTTTTTGGGATAATATTCATTTTTTAAAATAGTTAAATGTTTTAATGTTTGTATAAAATAGAGAATATTTAGTAATGAATTTAAAATTGTATAAATTAATTCATAGGATTTATTATTATTTTTGATGAATGAGTTTAGTATATCTGATCAGTTTCTATATATACTAGTATATATTTATTTGTTACTATTTTTTATTATATTACTATATTGATTAATATTTAAATAGTATCGTAATGGAATATTTATGTACAATGGAAAATGAAGATGATGGGTGGGGTAAATAATGTTTTTTCCATTTATATATGTGGAATGATTTCCATAATATTGATAATATTAGATGAATATTTAATTTATAGTCATATCTGTTTGTTTTTATTGAATTTTTTCATTCCAAACATTAATTTCAGATGTTATCTTCTCATTAAGTGATTAAATAAAACCATGTTTGATTGGTTTATATGAAAAAAGAAATGATTTTTTTTTATATTTTAGTTGAATTAGTTGAATCAATGGATGGTGGTATGGTTTTTATGTTATGAAAATGTTATTGGAATGATTTTATAGTGGTTTTAATGATTTTGAAGTAATGTTTTAGCGCTAATTTTACTTGAACTCTCCAACATTAAGTATAATTAATTGAGCCCTAAAAATTCATCTATAATGGAATGGTAACGATTAATAAAATTAATTAATATGAAAGTGTTTTAGAATTTTTTTGATGAAGTAATAAATTTATAAATGGAACATATATTATTTGGAAATTATTAATAAATTTCTTAATGTTAATATGTCGTTCCTAAACATTGTTTAAAGGTAATTATCATGTTTTAATTTTATAGTATCATACATAAAGACTAAAAAAATAATTAAATTGCTAAAAAATTAAAAATGTAATAATATAGGTTGATATTTGACTAATAAGTATTGAGTAGTGATAAAAAAAAGATTGGTGTTGTTTGTTATGCTTGATATAGAAGTCACCTTATTTAATAGTTATAGTTTGTAGAATTTTTTTATGATACTGTTAGATTAGGATAGTTTATTAGACATATAATGTTTCATTATGAGTATTTTTTTGTAATTTTATATTCATTTGGGTTTTTCAATTTCTCATGATTCAATTCCTGAGTTGGATAACATGTTTAATGCCCATAAAAGAGCATTTATTATATCTATCGTCTCAATATATTGATTTTAAAAGAAAAAAAGTGTTAGATACTCCCCCTAAAACATATTTCCTTTTAAATTTCAATTCAGTTGTGTATATAAACAAGTTATTATGGATTTGGATTATTTGATGTATGTTTATATGGGTTTTAATGGATAACTGTTATAATTTACCTTTATATTTGAGTAAATATGGATTGTATTTGTAGTGGACAAATGTATATACATTTTTGTTGTTTATGATTATAATCAATTTATATTTAGTGTATATTGTAGCTTTATAAATTACTATATATTTATTTGAAATGTGAATTTATGTGTGTATTGTAGTGGATTATGTTATATTTTATACATACACAAGTTGTAATGTTGCAGGTCTATATATGTGGTGATAGGGATGTGATTATTATTTGGTAGTTTTATTATTTTCATTGATTTTAGAAATACATGTAAATAAATTTCTATGGTATGATATTACATGATAATTTGAGTTGGTGGTAGCATTATGACATGATCTATGGGGGTTTTAGGGACTAATAGTTTTCTAAAGTTAATATCAAGTAACCATATCATATATATATATATGACATTTTATTTACAATTTATATGATATATTTATTGAGTATGACATGGTTTGGTTATGAATTTAATTGTCCATGTCTATATATACTTTTGGTTTCATTGTTTATTCACTAAGATTGTACTATGATTCAATAATATTTTCAAGAGATGTTTTTGGGAGGATCCTACTTATTATACAACTATTATAAGACACACACACACACACACACACACACACACACACACACACACATATATATATATATATTAGTCTTTCTGTTCTTTTGGGAGTAATAGAACCACATGAAGTGAATGCTCAACGAATTTAACTATAATATCACATGGTTTTAGTCAGACATCAATGGTAATCATGGAGTATCTACTATTGGATTTCGCATTTGGTAATGTGGATTATTCTGTTATGTATGGAATTACAAGTTTTTTTAGAATATTTATTATTAGTTCATAGAGTTTACATTTAGGTTATAATATTATATAGAATATTTTGTTAATTACTATAATATTTGTATATTATATACCCCTGGATTCATTCACCATCATTGGCCTATTGAGGTAGGGTTCGATGATCACACTCATAATCACTTTTGGAATAGGTAGGAATTATTTGCGGGTGGGACATTATATAGTGGTATAATTTATTTTGGTTATGAGATTGTATGGATATCATATTTAAGAACCAGTGATGATTAAATGTGGTTTTTTGAAATAGTATCATTCTATATTAGTATATAACATAAGAAAGGGATATTATTTAGGACATGTGTGATTAGGGCCCCCTAAGATATGACATATAGACTTTATATTTACTAAATTTTTTAAGCGTGGTTATTATCTATGATAGGAAGAGACCAACGGAAGGTAATTTCATTATATTTTATTAATACAATATTGCAATTCGTTAGATAGAGATTGATAGGTTAGATTTTGTATTAAATAAAAATCAAATGGATAATGTTTTTTATGTTTTTTTAGAATTCTAAAATTTTATTCGGATATATTAGTATTTATATCTCTATAAGGTTCATGAAGTTATATATGATAATAATAACATAAATAATACATAAATTTCAGTATTTACATAATTTATATCACAATCGATTATAAAACCCACGAACTGAAAAGATTATTCTGTTACATTAAGATAAAAAGAGAAATTATTTTACATCACTTGTTGAAATGAAACAATATTTTAACACCTATTTAACTTTTTATTGAAATATAACATGATATAATCACCATCATAACATGTGAAATGGAAACAGAAAATGTGGGATAGTTCAAATAGTCCATAAGGATGTAATGTATCATAATGTATCATAGCCTAAACATGAAAGAAAACCTACAGAATTTGATAATTATCATATTCAAAGATCATAGGGATATACATGATAATAATAAATAATGATAATGTAATATAAAATTATAATAAAGTGTTTAGGAAGAATCACAGTAATGAAAAGACTCAAAAAACATCTTATTAAACTTTAAACATTTGAAATATGCATAAGAGTGCAGAATACATTAAAAATAAGTTGCATATGAAAACATGGAATATAATGAAAATTAAAGGAATATTGAAATGTTTTATAGCTTGATAAATAACCTATAAATATTTAATAACCTTATGTTTATGAAAACCACTATGAGAAAACTCATTATTCCAATGATTATGTGAACAATCTCATCATGTCAATGCCTATGTGAGAAAAGATAATTATATCCCCTGCTAGATATGTCCGAAGATATAAAATTAAATATATTATTGTGTTTGGGTTATTAGACCCCACCTATAATCATCAATATTTATAGTCAAAACATAAATTCAATCATCATCATCTCTCAAACATCAAAGGTAAAACGAATTGGTTTCATAATGTTTTGAAAACAATTATATAAAATAAAAATTATAAAACTTCATATATAAAAAATAGAATTTTACAAATATAATAATATCATTATAAAATATATATGGTTATAAAAAGAACACATCAATAAATAAAATCCTTGGAGGGAGAATAGAGGTGAAAACAGAAATGTTTTCACAAAACATGGTAAACATCGATAAAAATTATAAATTGTAAATTATAAAAAGAATATAATGAAATATATAATATTGTCTAAAACAATATTTTAATGATTTTCATTTAAGTAATCCTTAATTATATAAATGTATTTAATAAATATGAATTGATAAATATTAAAAATAAATACATTTTTTATGTTATTATGTCATTTTAATGAAAAATTTCATCATATAATCAATGGAGAATATTTTACTCCTAAAAAAGGAAAAAAAAATATAAATGAAAGAACATATTAAGACATATTTGATGGAAATATGTTTTATTGGAACAAACTAGACAATGAAGTGAAAACCATTGGAGAAAATGTGATTTATTATTACATGTGTTATAACATTTGTATAGAAAACATTTTATTAGTGATTGTTTATTAATTTCGATTAAAAATTTCATCATAGAACAATTTGGAATAATATTTCAAATATGGGTATGGGATGATAAAATTTCTTAAGAGTATATTCATTTTTGAAATTCTATGACCTAATGAATTTTAATTGGAGTTGATGATACCCTTAGCTTTAATTATCAAAGATCCCGACCATTTCTGGAGTTATCTTTGTTTCGATATCAGATATTTTTTACCTAAGTAAAATTGATCTAAGTTATGGATTGGGTTGTGTTTGGGTAAGGTCTATGGATATTATGAAGAAAAAGGTACTATGAATAGTTAGTACAAGGTTTGAATATATCATGCGGTTGCCTAAGAGATTCCATATAATTTTTATTCTTTTGAGGCAATAGATTAAGAAATTTTTAAAGAATAGTTTGATATTCCATGAGATGTTGTTGTGAGAATATCCCTCATAATATAGTTTCTAACACGCAGTTAGTGAATGGTTTTCTTAACCCTGTTACTAAACCATGTGCTGGCTGACTATGAGATCCTAAATTTGTGGATCTCAGTCATTTTCAACTACTAATAATCCTTTTCACCTATTATGGGGCCCTAACATAGGATTTTACAATCCAATGGGTAGAGTATAGAAATATAATTGACTCAGTGGGATTCCAATGCCTTAAGAACATATTTCTTTTAGATCTAATTCCAAAAATGATGACCCTCTCTTATACCGATAAGTGGATTTCATCTGAATTCTTCTCACGTTGTTTCTTCCATCATTCTTTGATATTTTTATTGTATATATCGTCTATTTACATTGATCTAAACAAATGTGGTAAGTTCTAGATCTAGGATTTTCGATCTAGATATTGATTTATGGGATCTTGATTTTATAGAACATGATTTTGGTTTATGTATTTATATCCATACTTTTTATAAATGTTGTGGTGATAAATTTATTTTGGGGATATTTTTTGGGAAAATATCCAACACTGAACTGAGGCATGTGGTCTAGAATATATCTCCAAGATTCTTGGATTTTATATGTATATGCCTAATTTTAGAATTTTCTAGCATTCCATTAGATAATATTTTTTAGAATTGGGTAAATTAGATTAAACTATTGATTTATAGAATTATTTTTGAAATATGTAATTGACAGTGGAATTAATCATGAGACTAATGGGATTTTCTATTAGATAAATAATTATGGGATAGTGGATAAAAGATAAAAGGATTTTAATATAGGTAATTATTCGTGGAGATTAATTTTTAGATATTTAATTGGATATGTTTAGATAATTAATTGTGAATAATTAATGTACTTTTAGATTATGATATACATTTTTAATTGTGGGATTATTAATAAAGATTTGAGGTTTAGAATGAGATAATTAATTATGGAAAATTATTTATGAGATATAAGTTTCCATTTGGTTAATTAATTAAAGAACTAAATAATGGGACAGATGCATTTTGTTAATTCTTGTGTTAACCAATGGATTTGATGTATTTTACTAATTGTTGAATTAGTTTGGGAATTTATGTGGAAAATTAATTTATGAAATAATTATGTGTTTAGGAATGGGATCATGGTCATTCTTAATTATGAAATACTAATGGTAAAATGGTTATTGTACTTATGATTAAGAGAATGGGAACATAATCATACTATTGATAAGTATACATGGTAACATGGTTATTATAAATATGTGTAAGATGATCGGAATATGTCCACTATAATGAGGTGTAATAATGATAGAATATTAATCTTACATACGTTTCTGATATCGGTATCTTTGGAAATGTGGCTTATAAATGTAAAATTAATGAATGTAAATAATTTCACTTTGATTAATGGCTACACATGAGATTATTCAAACTACGACATGAGTCTAATTAGTACTAAGATATATTAGCACCGTGGAATACATCAAGAACCATCATGAAGAACGTGTTATGATATCATACTACATAGGGAAGGCTTATAGATCGGATACGAAATGATGTTAGTATTGAGGTATGTGACTCCATAAGAACCATGGGGTTAATGTAATTAAAAAATAAAAAATTATAATCTAATAACTGGTTATTTATGGATTATATATAATTCATCCAGACCTACATATAAGATATTTTGAATGTAATATTCTTTGACATCATTATTGTTGGCCTACATAATTGTACTCCCACCATACTTAGGATACCTGATCAGTACTCTAATATATTATATTGTTTAAGGAAATGAATAGGGAAAAGGCCATGTTATGGATAAATGATTTGTGATAGAACTTGTATTAGGGGACCAGACATTGTTGAGAACCTACATAGGTTGTTGAAGTGACTTTACCTATCTGTTTCATTATAGAAATTTGACACATATATTGACATACCATGTTTTCCCTATCTGCTGATTATTTTCTTTCCAATTTTTTTATCTCATGACATTAGTTTTGATCTTCAATATATGATTTCATGATTGTTTAGTTACTTATATTGGTGTTTTAGTTTGATAAAAGTGGTTATACAATTCTAATGCATGACTTACCAGACTATTGATATTTGTCAACAACCTCTTCTATATTGGAATGCATGCTTGAGTTCTTATTGAAAACCTACTCAGGGAACCATTGTGCCTCTATCCGGTTAAGACATTAAAAAGTGGTATGAAATGATTTTTATTTATTATCATTTCAAAATAATTTTTTTGGAATGTTAGGCAGGGGACTCGAAAGATTTTGGGCTTCGTAATGATCTTTTTTATGGAAGTTTCCAACCCATGTATTGGAAAAAACCTAATTACACTATATAGTATTGTTGTTATTTATGTTTTCAAATATAATTGAAAATTATTTCACTTTAGGTGATTCACTTGGGTAGTGAAGTGATTATTACATCATAGAATTTTTTTGGTATTTATTTGTCTTTAGAAATTGCCTGAGAGATGAGTCTGCACGAATCATTCTATGCACTCCAAATTATTTTCAGGCATGCATCATTCTAGGCATGAACGAGAAAATGGTTTATTGGTATGTTGTTAAACATGAACAATTTTCCATGTTTAAGAGATTAAAAATGAGAAATGGCTCCACACATAAACTGATTATGATTGTAAATTTATTCTAATATTGAATAATTGGATCTTTAGGTGTGGTAGGGTAAAAAGGATTGTTGTGATTTTTTCCTCTTACATTAATGATATATGTTGTTTTATGAAACTACAATAATGTGTTTATAATTTTATAGAATATGCATCCACGAAACTTGTTGAGTAGATGAATTAGGGTCCTATCTAGGAATGTTTTTCTTGTTAGTGATGTCGAAGCATCAATCATGCTAGCTAAAGAAAAAGGGTATCGGTTTTGAGAGATGTTTTATCGATTCATGAAATCTATTGAGGGATTCCTTGGGGGTCTATAAATGAATGTCTAAATTGAAAATGGAGTTTCAATTTTAGTACCCACCAACTTAAACTATAGACGTTGGACCTGAGAAATTTTAATAATTTGTTGAGTCCATAGAGACCTTACAGGACCGTTTGGAGAATATGGATGAGGGGAGGATCTAGTTGTCTACTTATATGCAATATGTTAATGTGAAGTATTATTGGGACATTCAGTAACAATTTGGATAGTCTCATGGTATGTTATGGAAGGACTTCTTGGAGAGGTTCCTAGATAACATTTATTTAGATACACACAAATAGGATAATGCTATTGGGTTATTACATCCGATATATGGGATCATGTTGGTGATGTGATATAGTGGATGCTAAAAGATCTGCAATGCTTTTCTTCAATGCTAGTAGCAGATAAGGTTGATATGGTGAAACTTTTTCATGATCGACATAATTATGAGATTAATTCCTAGGGGAATAACTTAATCCCGATGAAGATTAAGAAATTAGTGTATGAGGTTGTGATTATTGATTGTAACATGAGGGAGGCTTCCACTGATGGATTGGTACTTGTTACTGGATGATCAGGATGTGTGGCTTTTAAGATCAGGAAGAATCATTATGACAACTTTAGCTAAGGTAGTGGGAAGAATAGTATGTGAATAGGGGTGTTGGTTTTATAGGAAATTACTATGGTGATCTATCATCAAAGTGGTATTCCATGATACTATTATAAAAAATATTATCAACCACCATTATAATATCAATATTGCAGCAATATGGGAAATGTAGAAATGTTTTTCAGGTTGCTTAAATAGACAGGAACCCAAGAAGTAGCTTGGTAGAGTCATATTGGGGAAGAGGATCTTCGACACCATATTGGGCTAGCAGTTGGAGTTCCACTAGAATAGGTAGTATAGGTAGTGGAAATGTTTTTTTTGGGAAGGAGCACCCAAATTTGTAGAGTGGTGATACTTAGGGAAGTTAAACAACATCACATGGAAGTGGTTTACACCAATTATATATATTAAAACATACACTTGTGGATAGATAGGATGAACCAATGACTATGAGAGGTACTATTCTTGGAGATCCTACATTAATTAGTTCATTGTTTGATATTGGGGCCTATCATTTCATTTTATTTATTGAAAAGTTTAATGGTTTGATCCTTAAAGTGTTGTTTTTGAGTGGGGTAAGGATTATAGATACATTTTTGGGAGTACAAACTAGAGATATCTATGTTTTTATGTGATGGTTACTAGAGATCCATGAATATAGTTATATATGGGATCATTATGTTCTTTTTATGACAAGATTCAGCCTAATTATGGGTATGTACTGACTATTCGAATACAGATCCCACATAGACTCTCACCATTGGATATTTACACATCCATCCACTAAGGGTGACTAGTATATTCATCATGTAGAGTCGGATATCCGTGAAGGTCAAGTAGGTTGACTAAAATTAAACTAGGGGATCTCACATAACATGTTTTTGGTATATATCTGGATGATGGGGGTGCTTGGAATGATGTACTACCACCAGTAGTGGAGCAAAATTTGGATGAATTTCATGAAGACTTATCATGGATACCACCTGAGAGAGAGATGTGGAATTCACTATTGAGCTCGTGTATGGGGTTGAGCCAGTATCTATTCTAACATACAGAATGGAACTGACTAAGATTCAAGATCTGAAGACTCAGTTGGAATAGTTGTAGGACAAAGGATCTATCTGTCCATATACGTCACCTTGTGGATCGCCTGGTTTGTTCGCAAAAAAGGCTGATGGTAGTTTAAATTTATATTGGGATTATCCTAAGATGAAGAAAATGACTGTGAAGAACTAATATACCATTTCCCATATTGGATATCTATTTGAACAATGGGAGGTAGAATGTGTGTTCTCAAAGATCTACTTGATATCATAGTAACATTAGATGAGACAATGGACTTATCATATAATAATGAATACATTCAGAAGTAGGTATTGTCATTATTACTTTTTTTAATTGCTGTTTGGGTTAAAAAATGCACCATCAGTGTTTATGGATTTGATGAACAATATATTTCCTCTAAATCTATTTCAGTTTTTGGTGGTGTTTGTGGATGAAATCTTAGTATAATTCTTGACTCATGATGATCATGTCAAACATCTTAACACCATCATGTGTACACTAAGTGAGAATCACTTATATTTGAATCTATATAAGTGTCAGTTTTAGAATGGCCAGGTACACATCTGGTGGCACATCATCTCATAGGAAGGTGTGTCGGTGGACCTAGATTTGGTTCAGGCTTTAACTTCATGAATAATCCCAATAATGTTATTGATATCCGATGCTTCCTGGGATTTTCTAGATATTATTGGAGTTTCATCCAATAATTTTCTCATTTGGAAGTTCCACGTTTGGGATTGACAATATTGGGAGAAAATATTGAATGGAATGACACATGTGAGAGATCATATTAGGAGTTTAGGAAGTGATTTACATTGGCACCAACATTGATCCAAACTGAGTCATGTTGTGGTGTATGGGTCTTGGAAGTGGAGACCTCATGAATGGAATAACCCAATGCAGGAACAGATGTGGTACGTATTGGTTTATTCTCATATGTGATGGTGGAACTGTCATTTGGAAGAAATGTTTATTGTATTAAGATGTCACAAGATATTGATGTATATATTTTCATAGTGTGATTTGAATATTTAGTAGTGGAGATCGCTAGAGTATATGAATCCTTTTGATTTTGAACTAGAATATACTTCTAGTGTGGTTAATGCCTTGAGATGAAAAGCTAAGACTCATATGGTTCTAGAGTTGAGTTTAATGTTGAATATAATGACATTACTAACTGAAATAAATGTGGAGGTTCAAGAGATATAGGACAATAATACTATGTAATCAATTATAGTGGATTCCACTCTACTAAGATGGTTGAGGGATAGAAATGATGAGGATCCAATGTTATTATCCTTTATGGAAATACTTTAATTTGGGGAGAAATAATAAGAATTTCGGATAGATAAGGATGAGATTATCTATTTGAATAATTAGGATTTGGTACCAATGAGCATGTGATTTGAAGTCATGTGGGAATTTCATGCCTCAAATGTGCGACGCATCCAGGTGTAACAGTAATTTACCTTGACATATAATAAAAAATTTTGTGGTAGGGAAAGAAAAAGTAGAGAGGAAGGTTTTTGACAAGATGTTTCAAATGTCAGTAGGTGAAGGAGGATCATCAATGGAATAGAGGATTACTAAAATAATGACCTATTCTGGAATGTTTGTAGGATGATGTTACCATTGAAATTGTGGGCGGTCTTCCCATTTCACAAAGGATGAATTGAAATATTTTGGAAATTGTTGATCGACTGATAAATATAGATAATTTCATGCCTATACATGAAACCTTTGTAGTAGAATAGTTGAGATAACTGTACGTTAGGTAAATAATCTATCTGCATGGGGTTCCATGGACTGTTGTTTAATATTGATATTCTCTCTTTATTTCATGCTTCTCGAATGGATAATAAAAAGCTGTTTCCATATAGGTATTATTCAGTACATCTTTCCACCAACTGATAGATGTGTATTCAGAATGTAATATAAATGTGCTAGAGGATATTCTACAGACATGTGTGAATGAATTCAGTGTATCATGGGAAAGGAACATGGATTTAGTGGATAATTAATATAAAAATGGTTATGAGGAAACTATACAGGTTGAAATATAGGTAGATCTTTATGCTAGGCATTGTATATCATCACTCTACTGGTTGGAGGCTGGTGATTCATAGTTGTTGGGACCAAGTCTCATGTCAGAGACATCTGATAAGGTACAATTTATTTTGAAAACTATGGCTATGAATTAGTGTATAATGAATTCCTATACTGATAGAGAGTGAGACAACCCCAAGAGTTTACTTAGGGTCGTCTTGTATTCATTCAGGTGATTCAAAGGTTGGTACACTTCATGATATGGTGTCATGGAATGTTGGCACCCTAGTTTGTTGGAAACATTGAGATAGTGGAGGGAATTATGCTGCTAGAATACTGATTGTATCTTTAAAAAAATATAATGTTATGAATGATTCTTTACATGAATCAAAACATCAGCGATATCACCCATACCATTCTAGTGTGATTTATGTGGATGAGATTATCCTTGATATAGATGCATCATTTGAAAACCATCTAATACATGTGTTGGATCATAGTGAGTAGGTATTGTAGAGAATGATCATGCTGAGAGTTATAGTGTTATTGAAACACGGATGTTTATAAGGGGAATCATGTTTAGGATAATTAGATAATAGGGGTCAATGGCTAGACCTTTGTGGCTCCGAATCATAGAAAGGAAAAGAAGTTTAGGTTGAGGATGAGAAGTTATATGGTGATGATATTATAAGATCCCAACATTTTCTATATTAATCTTGGATGTGATTCTAGGTACATTATGTTTTTAATTAATGAATATTTATGGGATTTATGGCCTGAGGTGTGTATGGTTGATATCTTTAGAAATTGTGTAGAAAAGTGATTGCGCACATCTGATGAATGGGTTAAAAAACTATGAGGAAGCCTAGGAGAAACTGTAGGATCAATGTTCTTTTGAGGTAGTAGAATTAGTACAGTGAAATCATGATTTTATAGGCCATTCTTTGTATTCATGCACTTTACCCTAGGAAGTTGTGGATAATTAGTGGTTACCACACTGTTTTCCTAACAGTGTGACTAAATCATGTGCGACCCTATAATGAGATCCTAAAATATTGGATCTCACATTTTCAAACATTTAATGACCTATTTAAATTCCTATGTGGCCCTATCATATTATTTTATGTTCAAATGGGTAGTGGAAGGTTCTCATATAGACATAGTTCAATTCCAAGTCCCCACACACAGTTTTCATAGAGATTAGAAAACTAAATTAATGATCATATCTTCTCCCAGTATGTGGACTTCATCCTGCTGCTTTTCCAATCCATTCATCTATAATTTCATTATAATTTTAGGGAATATATCCCATTTTTTATTGTATCTAAACCGATAGGGTGAGAAATAGATCTTGGATTTTGGATCTTGATCTATATCTATGAGATCATGTTGTCTTAATCATGATTTTGGTTTTGGGATTTATGTCACATACAAGACAAATTTTAAAGGTATTTTTCATTTAATTCACATCCTTTCTTTTTTTGGGGGGTTTCCCTAGGTTTTCGGGAGGAATAGATGAGTATTCATGAATTGGGCCAAACCGTGAGCCCAATTTCAGATTAAAAAATAAATTTTGTATCTTTTATATCTTTTTCATTTTTCAACATTTTTCATCCATTAAAATTTCTACATGACCTCCCCTAACCTATTAACACCACCAAGGTAATTTGGAGCTTTTAGAAATCCATAACCAGGGTTTATTTGGGTTCTTATCTAAGGGGTTGGGCCTGCCCGAAAGACCAATTCCTGTTTTAAAAATAAATTTTGATTATGTTATAACATATTCATGTTTTGGTATTTTTTGGTGATTCTAAGTGGATCCCAAGACCAATTAACCCATCCCCGCGTCAGAGCTCTCTCCCCATTATTTGGAGCTCTGGTTAATCGCGATTGTTTGCCGAAATTCATTGGATTCCTCAAATCGCCCAGATTTGAAGAGGTAAAGTCTTTATTTCATAACTCTCTCAATTCTAAAGATTTTTCCTCCATTCTAGTTCCTAATTGGCCTAATATATCTTTTTAGAATGAAAAATAAATTTGGTCGCTTATAATATTTCAGCTACTAGTGTTTTGGAGTGATTACTTCATGATACTTCAAGTAAATGTGCCCTTTTCTTTCCTCTTCCAAACTACTTAGGGTTTCATTATTTTTTATTAGGGTTTATTTGGTTATAATTGAGTTTCATAATGTCCAGAAACTAGGATTTCGAACCTAGGGTTTACCATTGGGCTTTATTGGCCATTTGTTTTCTGGTTTTCGGTCTGGTTTACCTTCCTTGAGGTGCGGCGGTGGTGCGTTTGAGTTTTCACACAAAGGATTCAAGAGTTTCCTTGGTTTTGGTAGGTGATTCCATTGTGTGTGAAATTTTTGTGAATTACCTTGCTATGTTCATGGTACCTTAATGTTTATTTTACTTTCATGTTTCTGTAAAAATTGGTTTCAGTTGTATTTATAAGGCAAATGAATTTTAAGTTCCAATTTTTGGTGAAATTGGGGGTTTTTCCTTCAAATATTTTATTGGTTCATTTTGGGCTGACCTATAAGTAATTATTTGATTTTAATGAACTGTAATAGGACTAAAAATACTATTTTGAGGATTTTCCCATGTGTTTGATGATGTGAAAGTTGGTTTTAATGGTGTTTGTGAAACACATGAATTTCTAAGAGCCGTGTTGTGTAAAAATGGAGGTTTTACAATGATGTCACTTCTTGACCCATATGAGGCTTCCCTAAAAATGATTTTCTGTTTTAATTTAAATGTATTGGGATTCTGTTTATGTTTTGGTAATTCAATAATGTGCAGATAGTGTGCAATTGGTGTTCTCAAGGTGTTTTTTTGTGCAAGACACTACGTGATTTTGAGGAATTGTTTTATTACAAATCAATGTGTTTTATTGTGTGTTTTAAGTGGTATAAAAACGTTATAGATAATGTATTGATTTTTTGTGACCAGTAGTGGTGTTTTATTTGAAAATGGATTTATGTTGCATGCTGAAATTGTTTGAGCACAAAAGGGGAAGCCCGAGTACTTAGGTAGGAGGATTTGTACTAGTACGGCTAGTGGACCAGATGGGTGTTGTCCCTGTTTCACTTAGCATTTGGATAATGACAAATCTAACTAAACTATGTGGATGATTATTGGAAACCACTATGTTGTGGGTATGATCCCTACTAGTGGCTCATGCACGAGAGTGGATTTTACTATGGTTGCTTTACACTGAGGTACGAGGTACATAGGGCCCGAGACAACCTAGTGCCTAGGGGTGTTCCTAGTTTGTTTCTCATTGGATTTTTAGTATTTACCCTTGTATTTGGGTGTTTTTTCAGTAATTTATAGTATATATCATTTCCATTTAGATATGTTAACATTCTGGAAATTCATGTTTGAAAAATTTTCTTTTAAATGAAAGTTGCATTTCTTGGAATTTCATCATCGTTTTTCTTTACGAATTAAAAATGTTGTCTTCTTCACCTTATATTGCATGCACATTGGAATAATTGGGTGGTATCCTATTGGTCTTAGGATCACACCCTACTTACACCCCTTGGGTGTATGTAGATTAAGTTATGCTTGACTCAGGTAAAGGGAATGATATGGGTGATGGCAGTTCAGGGTGTTAGTCCTCATCGTTGGGGCGGAGTTGCAGAGAAGGTTTGTGGGTGATGACCCCCTTGTCGTGTGGAGTCCATGGGGATTTCATTATATTGTCATTATTTATTTTTATACCATGTGTAGTGTCTTTAAACATATGTATTCAGTTCTGGTTTTTGTGTAAACATCGATTGGTTTACATTTTTCAGATTCAGTTTATTGATTGTTTTTAATGTTTTATCCCTTCATATTTGGGTAAATCATTCTCAAAAAAAAAATAAATGATACTCGGGCACTTGTTCCATCCCATGGGGATAGGGAACGCCCTTCGGTTCATGTCACAGGCTGGGTTTGGTGCCAGTTTTGTGGCGACCAGATTCGGTTCATGACAAAATGGTATCAGAGGAGGTTCGCTCCTTGGGTCATGTTATTTGGGGAAGAGTCAGGATAGTCTGGAGCTAGGATTGTCGGGACTTGACATTTCAGTCATGGGTAGTGTGTCTGGCCAGCACACCTCATGATGGGATTTAATTCACCAGGGGAAGTATGGATTTATCTAAGTCCTTTGGTTTTCTTGGATTAATGATGACAATGGGAAATGAAAAGAGAGTTGGGCGAATAATCTCAGTGAGCTCGTAGGGCCTGGCAAGCCATGTGGAGACGTGAATATTTCCCTAGAATACTCTCTATGATGGTGAAGTGATTGGAATATGTCTACCAACCATATGTCCAAGTCAACCACCGAAACTAGTTTCCTCTCACATTTTATTGTGTCTCTTTGTTTTGGAATCTTGGAAACTTGGTTTTTTAAGCAAAAAAATGACTTCACTTTAAGGAGTGTGAATTTTTGTGAAGTTATTTTCTAGTAAATTAAAAATGGTTTTATTTTTTTTAATTCCTATAAATGAAATTTCATAATTATTTCAAAAGGGTAAATTATGTGTTTACACCTCTTTTGAACGTATTAACTATGTTAATTGGGGTTTTGAAAATATGTTTCTAGTGGAATTTTTTTAACCATGGAAAAGTCTTTTAGATTGAATTAAGTATTCAAGAATTTTTTTGGGGGTTGTAGATGGATTTTGGTTTTGGTGACTACTGAACATTTGAAAAAAAATTATGAACTTTTAGAACCTTGTCTTGAAATGAGAAGAGTTGTGTTCTTAATTAAATGGAGATTTATGAAATGGTGTTTTTCATGAAATTAGAAGTGTTTTTAAATGGGGTGAAATGTTTTTAAACAATTGTGAAAGGAATGAATATGTTCTTTTATTGAATTATGCATTATTTTCTAAATTGGTTTTTGAGATGAAAAATTGGGTTTTGATATTATGGTTAGTGTTTTTGAGAAAGGAAAATTATTGTTAAAAGTTTGATTTTAAAATGAGGAAAGGATTGATTTTTGGTATGTGGTATTCTCAAGGGTTACCACATGCATAGGTTTATTTGGGAATATGGATGGATATGAGGTGGGTTCCTAGTGTGGTATGTAAACATGCATGTGTAAGGATCATGAGATACGATCGGTAAATGTGCAACCGACAAACACTATTTTTTTTAAATAGTGTTTTTGAAGGAAAGTGTTGTGTTTTGATAATGTATGTTTGGGAGGTATGGATTATGTGTCTTCAGGATTATTATGGTGGGATGTTTTGAGTTCAATAACCCCTCTTGTTTTAACAATGTTTTGGATTTTTGTTTCATTGATAAGTTGGAATGAAGTGTTGGTCAGTGGTCTCTTTTGAGGAAAGGTTTAGGAGGACAATGTGGTGGCTCCCCTCATGTGTTCGGTTCAGGTTTGTGGTCTGTTGTGACCAAATGACCACATTGGTTGGGTCCTTGGGTTATCCTGTAGGCTTGGGTACGCCCCAATAAAGTGTTAATGTATGATTCATGTTTGTCCTATGGTGATTCACCGTTGGATGATCCTCCAGTTGATCAACATAAGGAATTTATTCTTGAGGTTTGGATATTGTTTTTACCCCCCTTCTTTTTCAATTATGTGGATCCCCATATAGTGGGAGAGTGTTTGTGGGAGGTTGAAATAGACATTAGTTTCTTAGGATTCCTAAGTTGTCTAAGGTCAATGAAGTTCAGGGTTGTTAGTGTAGAATGATGTCTTAAAGGGCCTCTGGGCCTTTCGTCAGTCTCATTGAAGCAAGGGTTCATGTTAGGCCACCAGTGTGAAAGATCTGGCCAAGAGTAGCTATTATGGACACTTGCTGGAATCATGTGATGTTTGGGACTCAGTACAAGGTCCTTCTCCTTGTGTTTTCTTTTATCCATAGTGGTCATGTTCAGTGATGCCTTGCGATGTCATGTGTTCATTTGACTATTAGGGTGAATATTGTGCAATCTAATGAAAGTCACTATTTTTTTTGTTGGATGTATGTGAATCCTCTAAGTTATTGTTTTGGTAAAATGATGGGTTGGGGAAAAGTGGGTTTGAAGTGTGTCATGTCTTAATGAGGCCATCTAATATTACAATATAATTTTTTTTGGAACTAGAAGAAGATTTTCAGTTTAGGGGATTCCAAATCCTAAATGTGAGGCCGAAGATGCTTCAATTCATTGAGCTCCATCCGCAGGCCCAGAGAGAAGCCGGTGCGTAGTTAGGGGAAATCGTACAGTCATTCAAACATTTGGTCAAGGTCATATCCTCAATATGAAAGATAAGAATAGTTTAAACCTCTAGTTTCGTCGTCTTGTTCCAATTTCTCACATTTGGTGGAAAGCGGTGTGAGTGCCTTCTTCCGATGTCATACCCTAAGTTGATTTTTTCCCCTTTGGGTTCCCTTGTGTTTTTGGAGAAAAGTTTAAAATTTGGGTTAAGAAGGTTGAAGTGCCTAGTTTTTGCGCGGTTATCAGTAACCGTGTACCAACCCATGGGAACAAGTGATAAGATATAGTAGCTACCACATGGTCTCCGCACGTCCATGATCATTGGCCAAGGAAACTGTGTGAAGTTTCCTCTTTGGACAGAATGATCCGCACAGTTAACTCAGAGTTTCCCAAACCGTGTGAACCAACCGTGTGGCCATGCCAGCTCCTTAATATTCTATTGTTTTTGTTGTTGTTATCCCATACTATTTAGCTAATATGGTTGGGGTTTTTTTTGGGGTATACCCACAAAGGGACTCATGTAAGTTTCATTGGAAGAATTCTGATATTAATCTACCCCTAATGCTGGGAAGTCTGTTCGAGGCCCCCTGTTAGTGTCTTGATTTTGTCTTAATAAAGTTGTGTTCGTTATTATGGTGGGGAGACCCATCATGGGTATCATGTATGTTCTCTTGGAAAAGTAATAGTGTTATTTTACCCCTTATGATGGGGTGACCGTTCTTTCTTCCCTAATTATTATACTTATTCTGTCTTAGAAATTGTGTTGTCCCTGGTGGTGGGATGTCCGGATTGGGTCACCCCGTACTAGTGACTCAGTTTTATTCTTGGTGTATTCTAGGTAGGAGGTAGTATAAATCAAGGCTATCTATCCACAAATTTGTTACTTGGGTAAATTTGGGGTTGCAGAACACCCAATGGTATTGTTTACGTAATGTTGTTGTAGCATTATTGGAGTTTGTTGTTCGTTTCAAGTGGATTACTTGAGCGTCGTCTTGTAGTGATTGAGGTGTTTTGTTTTGGGATGTGTTTTTCATGTGTTTAATAATTTTAAGTAATTGGGGTTATTTTTGGTTGGAGATAGTATTATGTTCTTTTTTTGATCAACTAGAGATGTTCGTCCTTTTTGAAGCGGGTGAAATCGTGGCAATGAAGTCTGTCTTGGTCTATCGTTTGGGCTTTGCTTTTGCATCTGGTCTTGTTGTGGCATTCTAGGGGTGGAATGCTTAATGGTGGGGAGAATTGTCACATAAAAGACAAATTTTAAAGGTATTTTTCATTTAATTCACATCCTTTCTTTGTTTTGGGGGTTTCCCTAGGTTTTAGGGAGGAATAGATGAGTATTAATGAATTGGGCCAAACCGTGAGCCCAATTTCAGATTAAAAAAAATAAATTTTGTATCTTTTATAACTTTTTCATTTTTCAACATTTTTCATCCACTCAAATTCCTAATTTACCTACCCTAACCTATAAACACCACCAAGGTAATTTGGAGCTTTTAGAAATCCATAACCAGGGTTTATTTTGGTTTTTATCTAAGGGGTTGAGCCTGCCCGAAAGCCCAATTCCTGTTTTAAAAATAAATTTTGATTATGTTATAAAATATTAATGTTTTGGTATTTTTAGGTGATTATAAGTGGAGCCCAAGACCAATTAACCCAGCCCCGCATCTGAGCTCTCTCCCCTTCTTTGGAGGTGTGGTTAATCGCGATTTTGTGCCGAACTTCATGGGCTTCCTCAAATCGCCCAGATTTGAAGAGGTAAAGTCTTTATTTCATAACTCTCTCAATTCTAATGATTTTTCGTCCATTCCATTTCCTAATTGACCTAATATATAGTTTTCGAATGAAACCTAAATTTGGTCTCTTTTAAATTTTAGCTACTGGTGTTTTGGAGTGATTACTTCATGATACTTCAAGTAAATGAGCCCTTTTCTTTCCTCTTCCAAACTAATTAGGGTTTCATTATTTTTTCTTAGGGATTATTTGGTTATCATTGAGTTTCATAATGTCCAGAAACTAGGTTTTCTAACCTAGGGTTTACCATTGGGCTTTATTGGCCATTTGTTTCTAGTTTTAGGTCTGGTTTACCTTCCTTGAGGTGCGGCGGTGGTGCATTTGAGTTTTCGCACAAAGGATTCAACGGTTTCCTTGGTTTTGGTAGGTGATTCCATTGTTTGTGAACTTTTTGTGACTTATCTTGCTGTTTTCATGGTACCTTAATGTTTATTTCACTTTAATTTTTCTATAAAAATTCGTTTTAGTTGCATTTATAATGCAAATGAATTTTAAGTTCCAATTTTTGGTGAAATTGGGGGTTTTTCATTCAAATATTTTATTGGTTCATTTTGGGCTGACCTATAAGTAATTAGTTGATTTTAATGAACTATAATAGGACTGAAAATATTGTTTTCATGATTTTCCCATGTGTTTGATGCTGTGAATGTTGGTTTTAATAGTGTTGGTGAAACACATGAATTTCTAAGAGTCGTGTTGTGTAAAAATGGAGGTTTTACAATGACGTCACTTCTTGAACCATATGAGGCTTCCCTAAAAATGATTTGTTGTTTTAATTTAAATGTATTGGGATTCCATTTATGTTTTGGTAATTAAAAAATGTGCACATAGTGTGCAATTGGTGTTCTCAAGGTGTTTTTTTGTGCAAGATACTACGTGATTTTGAGGAATTGTTTTATTACAAATAAAAGTGTTTTATTGTGTGTTTTAAGTGGTATAAAAATGTGATAGATACTGTATTGATTGTGTGTGACCATTAGTGGTGTTTTATTTGAAAATGGATTTATGTTGCACACTGAAATTGTTTGAGCACAAAAGGGGAAGCCCAGGTACATAGGTGTGCGGATTTGTACTAGTACGGCTAGTGGACCGGATGGGTGTTGTCCCTGTTTCACTTAGCATTTGGATAACGGCAAATCTAACTAAAATATGTGGATGATGATTGGAAACCACTATGTTGTGGGTATTATCCCTACTAGTGGCTCGTGCACGAGAGTGGATTTTACTATGGTTTCTTTACACCGAGGTACGAGGTACATAGGGCCCGAGAAAACCTAGTGCCTAGGGATGTTCCTGGTTTGTTGCTCACTGGATTTTTAGTATTTACCCTTGTAGTTGGGTGTTTTTTTCAGTACTTTACAGTATCTATCATTTACATTTTGATATGCTAACATTCTGGAAATTCTAGTTTGAAAACTTTTCTTTTAAATGAAAGTTGCATTTATTTGAATTTCATCATCGTTTTTCTTTACAAATTAAAAATGTTTGCTTCTTCACCTTATATTGCATGCACTTTGGAATCATTGGGTGGTATCCAATTGGGCTTAGGCTCACACCTTACATACACCCCTTGGGTGTAAGTATACTTTGTTATGATTGACTCAGGTAAAGGGAAGGATATGTGTGATGGCGGTTCAGGGTGTTAGTCCTCATTGTTGGGGTGGAGTTGTGGAGAAGGTATGTGGGTGATGACCCCCTTTTCATGTGGAGTCCATGGGGATGTCATTATGTTGTCATTATTTGTTTTTATACCACTTGTAATGTCTTTAAACATATGTATTCAGTTCTGGTTTTTGTGTAAACATCGTATGGTTTACATTTTTCAGATTCAGTTTACTAATTGTTTTTAATATTTTATGCCTTCATATTCGGGTAAATCATTCCCAAACAAAAATAAATGATACCCGGGAACTTGTTCCATCCCGTGGGGATAGGGAACGCCCTTCGAGTCATGTCACGGGCTGGGTTTGGTGCCAGTTTTGGTGGCGACCAGATTCGGTTCGTGACAATTTAGATCCATATTTGTTATATACATCATAGTGCTACTCAGATTATTGGGATTTCTATTAGGAAAACATCCATTAATGAGAAATGGTTGGTGGTCTAAAATATAATTCCATAATCGTGGATTTTATAGGTATATGTTGAATTTTTAGAGTTTTATAGCATTCCTTTAGAAATTGATTACCTGGAATTGGGTAAAATTGGATGACCAATTGATTTCTCAAAACATTCTTGAAATAGATGATTAATAGGGGAATTAATCATGAGAATAAGGGGATCCCCTATTAAGAAGTCAATTTGGGGAAATTGGTTATAAGTGATATATATTTTAATCTAGGTAATTAATCATGGGATTAATTTGGAGATATCAAATTGGATAAGTAGAGATAATTAATTGCGAATTAATTATGTACATTGATATTATGATATAGATAATTAAATGTGGGATTCATTATGAAGCGTTGAGATTTATAATGGGAAAAATAATTTTGGAGAAGAAATTATGGGATATGGGTTGTCCTTTTCTTAATTAATTAATTAATTCATTAAAGGGACTGAGATATTTATTTAATTTTTGTGTTAACTAAGGAATGTGATGTATTTAACTAATTGTTAAATTTGTAATGGAATTTACGTGGATAATTAATTGATTAAATAGATGTTAGTTTAAGAATGTGAATACAATCATTCTAAATTGTGAAGTAAAAATTATACCTTGATCATCATACTTATGACCAATATAAGGAAATCATGGTCATTCTAATGGGAAATATATATCGTAAAATGGTCATTATACTAATGAGTAAAGATAATGGGAACATGGTAATTGTATTGAGGGGTATGCATGGAAACATTTTCATCTTTTTTATTTTTGTGATATATGTAACTTCAGAAATGTGGATTATAAATGTGAAATTTATGAATGGAAATAATGTCACTCCAAGTAATGGTCTCACATAAGATTATTGGAACTCCAACATGAGTTGAATATATTACTAAGATATCAAAGCACCATTGAATACTACATGATATTTAAAGAAGTATGTTTTAAGATATGATATTACCTAAGTAATGAATCAGGTTCTCCTACTAGATGACGTTAGTTTTGATGTATGGTTCTCCTTGGGATCCCCGGTGTTATTGTTGTTTGAAAAGAATAAAATAAGGTAATAGCATGTTATTTATGAATTGAAATTTTTTATTATAGATATTCATACTCTATAATTTGATAGGAAGTTTTTTAGGATCATTTGGTGGTGGCTTATTGAGTTGTACTCAAACCCTACTAAAGAAGACTTGTGAGTACCAATATATATTATATTTTTGTTGGACAAGATAAGGGATAAGGACCTTGGATGGATTGTGGAGTTGGGAAAGAGCTTAGATTAGGGGAGAAGACATGGTTCTGAATCCGCATGGGAGACATAGTGTATTTACATTTAGTTTCATTATAGAAACATGACACTTATATTAACATAACATGTTTTCCCTTTCAGTTGAGTATTGTATTTATATTTTGGTTATATTTTAACATGACTGTTGTTTTGGTTATATATCATATAGTGTATATTTATTTACTACCACTGGTGTTTTACTCTAATAAAAGAGGGTATAGTCTCCCCCAAAATGACATACCTAGAACTCACTACTAGTCGGAAACCTCTAGAATATAGGGACTCGAGCTAGAGGTGTTGTGGTTAACCTTAAAGAGGAAAAATTTTGGTGATCCTAGTATGGGATATTACAAATATGTATAAGTATATATTTCTTTATTCTTTTTTGTCTTACTATTTTGTGAATGGTATACAAGTGACTACAAGAGTCAGGGCTTGGTTATGAGATCATGAATGTGAGTTACAACCCTAAGTACAAGGGAAAATCATAGTAATCTTGCTGGGAATGTTGTTAATATTGTTACAATTTAGAATTCATTCACCATGGATGACAAACTTGTGGTGTGATGAGATAAGTTTTTCATATTATTTATTGAGTATTGATTTGATTCCTGTAATGGAATGAGAATTGAGTATGAATGCATAATTCTCAAAACTCTAGAATAATTCGTGACATGCGTCATCTTAGGAACATGGGTGACAATGGGTTATGTGTATGTTTATAAACATGAACTACTTTCCTTGTTTTTTAGATTAAAATGACAATAGGTGCCTAACTTGATTTGGAAAAGTCTGTAAAATGATTCAAAATGATAATAATTATGTGTTTAAATATGAAAAAATATTATGATGGCATGTTTACACTTGTTAACAAAAACCTATGTTTAGGATGGACACGGTTAGTGATAGCACCTATGTTTTGACTCTGTGGAGAGGTGGTGGGAAAATGGCTTGCTGTGATTTTTTCCTATAATGTAAATGTCACAAGGTTGTGTTATGAGACCTGAGATGCATGTTTGGAATTACAGATAGTATCCATCTATGAATCTTATTATGGGGACTACTAAGGGGAATGCCTAGGAATGATTTTCCAATTAAGGAACACGTTTCATGAATCGTTCTAGATAAAGATAAAGTGCAATAGTTTGGAGAGAACATTGAATGCTTCATGAAATTTATGGAATGAAACCCAATGCGTGTTATGAAAAGAATGTATGTGTTGATATGTGAGTTTTTTTGGAACCACCCTATGTCTTTTACTGTAGAGGGTACACCTGAGGTATCTGAATGTCGTGTTGATTCGATAGAATAAATACTGGAATATTTGGAGACTCTGGTTGAGTGGAGGGTTAAGATGAATGTTTATATTCTACAGGGACCAGTGAAGTGTTGGTGGTAAATTCAAGTACATATTAGGAAAACTAATAGTATGTTATGGAAAGACATATTGGGGTGGTCTTAGAACACTTTTATCCATAGATTTTGATACAAGATAAAGTTTTTTTATTCATGCATCTGACATAGGAGACCATATCAGTGATGTACTTTTCCTGATACTTCAAATATCTACAAAATTTTTCACCAAATTTAGTAAGATATGAGATATCTACTACATTGTTTTTTCAAGTTGTACTTTTTTGTGACATTAAGAACATGGTGATTATAGTCATGCTACCGACATTTGGGGAAGTGGTGGATTAGTCTCTCATATTTGAAGTGAACATGTGGGAGGCTTTCATTGCTGAATAGGTAGATGCTAGTAGTAAATCGAGAGATGCAACATTTAACGGTAGGAAGTTTCATTATGGAATCTTTATCCAAAACAGTAGGATATAGAGTATGCATATAGGAGGGTGGTTTGTACATGACATTACTAGGTTGATATGTCATCACTGTGGTATGTGGGAAACAATTGTTGATGCTATTATTATCCACCTATAGGTTGAAAATACTGTGGCTGGATATGACATATACCAATGATCTACAATTCATAGTAATATATTGTTACTGAAGGAGTAGCTAGGTAGAGTCAGATTGTGGGAAGGGGATCTCTATAAACATATCAGTGTGGAAGTTGGAGTTTTACTGGCCGAGGCAGTAACAGTTGTGGACATTGTGCTTCTGGGTATGTGTTCCAACATCAACAGAATGTTGCAACATATGGGAGTTAGACAACATCACATGGAATAAGGGATGCACCATGAAATTCAGAACAATCTACACTTATTTATAGAGAGGTGGGATCATCCACAGTGCGAGGTACCATTTTAATAGCTTCAATGTTAACTATTTCCTTGTTCGATATTAGTGCCTCCCATTCCTTTATAACTTCAAAACATGTTAATGTTTTGAGCATAACAATTGATTTTGTGAGTTGGGTAATGACTATAGATACACTAACTAGACTATGGTATAGAGATATCTATCTTTGAAAGGGTTGTATACTAGATATTGGGAAATAATGTTTCCTATGGGATCTCTATTATATTGATATGATGGATTTGACCTATTTGTGGGTATAGACTGGATAGTCACATACCGAGCCATAATCCACTTTTTCTATAGGAGTGTTATGTTTATATCTCCTAAGGGTGAGTAGTATATTCATTGTGAAGAGTGGGATATCCCGGAAGGTCGAGAATGTCTGATTACTCATCAATTAAGAGAGCTCAAACCCCTGTTACTAGTGTATAGCTTGTTGATGTGGGTGTTATGCAAGATGTCCTTCCACTTGTTTTGGATCTATTATAGGATGACATTCATGTAGAATTCGACGTGATATAACCTGAGAGAGATGGGGATAACATACTTTGTTCTCAATGAAGGCTGATGGGAGTTTATTTTTATGTATCGATTACCAAAAGATGTTCAAAATGACTGTTAATAACTGATGTCCTCTTCCGTGTATCGATGATATATTTGACCAATTTAATGTAACTTCTTTGTTCTCAATGATCGACTGGATATCAGGGTATAATAATTTGAGAGTATGTATTTCTGATATACTGAGGGCTTCATTCAGATTTTGGTATAGACTTTATGAGTTTTTTGTAATTCTGTTTGGTTTTAAAAATACCCCAGAGTCATTTATATCTTTGATGAGAAGATCATTCATCCATTTCTTGATTAGATTGTGGTGGTGTTTGTGGATGACATCTTGGTGTACTCCATGAATCATGATAATCATGAACAACATCTTGGAATCATCCTAAGTACAATAAGTAATAATTGATTTTAATCCATGGTGTCAAAGTGTTAATTTTAGATTCAATAGGTACACTTCTAGGGGAACTTCATCTCAGAGGAAGGCGTGTCAGTTCACCAAGAGAAGGTTCAGGGAGTAGTTTTTTGGGATCATCCTATTAATTGTTTTGGTATCCATTGTTTCCTGGGATTATCAGTATATTCCGTGAGGATCATCCAATAATTTTCCCTATTGGTAGTGTGAATTTTCGAATTTAGAAAAATAAGAGTAACGTTGGAATAGAAAGAGGCTTCTCAGAGATCATTCAGGAGATGAATAAGATCTTAACATCAACCCAAATTTGTTATCTTACCTTGTTCATGTGAGGAGAACATGGTTTATTTTGGTGCTTCTAGGATCAAACATAGAGGTGTGCTGATGCAGGACAATCAAGTTGTAGTGTATGTGTCGCAACAGTTGTGTCCTCATGAATAGAATTACCCTATATATAACCACATGTTCGTACTAGTGGTTTATTCTCTTAATTTATATAGAAACTATCTTTTTAGATAAAAATTTATTTTTTATACATATAAAATGAGCATTAAGTATATCTTTTCACAGTAATATTTGAATCTTCTATAACAGAGATGGGTTGAAAATATGCAGCCTTCAAATTTTGAATGGGAATATATTACAAGGATGGGGAATAGAGAGGCTAATTACAGGAGAAGGAAAACATGGTTTTAGATGGTTCGTGAGTTTAGTGAAGAGCAAAAGATGATGAAATTTCTGGATGAAATGCATGTGGTGTATCCAGAGAGTCAAGAGTAAATGTCTCTGAAATAAGTTGTAGTGGAGTATAAATTTTTTATAAGGACCAGGGATAGAGTGTATGAGGATCCAGTGTGCATATCCTTGAGTGAAATATTTGAAGGATTTGAGACATATTCAGAATGGTTGATATAAACGAATGAGATCATCTACGTGAAGAATTAGTTTTTGTCACCAATGATCATGCAAGAGGAACTCATATGGTAATTTCATGCGTTGAAATAGGATTTGCATCCATGTGTAACCAAATGTTTTTGTGACCTAGGATGACCATTTTCGTTTCCATACCTGAAATTGGAGAATAAAGGGTTTGTGAAACGTTACATCACCTATCAGTAGGTGAAGGCGGAGCATAAAAAACTTGGTGGTTTACTAATATTTTAACCTATTACAGAATGTAAGTTGGATGAAATAATCCAGGAAATTATGGTCGTTCATCCAAATATGATTAAGAAGAATGATGATATTTGGGTATTTTTTTGATCGACTAATAATTTTAGCACATTTATTTCATATAAAGTAAATCTTAACATTATATTATTTGGGAGAACTATACGTCCGGGAGATAGTATATCGTCATGTGGTGCCATTGACTATAGTTTCATATTGTTATTCACACATTTCCTCACAATTCATGATGGCCTTGAGAATACCGCCTGGAAGATAGGTATTAATGACTATAGATTTCTACACAATGATAGATGGAATAATAGAACGTACTATATAGGTTAATGAGGATATGCCATGATCATGTGTACATTACATCGGTGGATCTTGGAATAGAACATGGATTTAGTGAAATTTTACAATAACAAAATTTATTAGGAAACTATAAAGATGGAACCATTTAGAAGTATTTCTGGTGGGATTTTTAGATCACTAATATGCTGATTGGTGGATAGGGAGTTAGACTTGTTGGGACAATGTGTCGTGTATAAGACATTTGAGTGGGTACAGTAGATTCACAAATGTATGTCTACAGATCAGAGTAGACATAAGTCATATGGTGGAAGAGAGATATGAACCCTAGAGTTTATAGTGATTTATCATGAAGTCCTTTGGTATTTTACTAGGATGGGTAATAGTAGGATACAAAGGCAGGGAAAATTAACACCCATGACTGTTGGGACCTTTTAGATAGTGGATATAATTGGTCTACTGGCATACAAAATGGATCTTATAGAAAAATATAGTGATATGAACCATGTTTTCCATTCATCAAAACATCAAGGGTATCACCCTGACCATTCTCATGTGATCAATGTGAATGATGTTGACCATGAGATAGATGAATACTTTGAAGAGCATCTGATATGTGTGTTGGGACACAGTGAGAAAGTTTTGTAGGGAAAGAACGTTATGATAGTCAGTGTTTTATGTAAACATTGTAGTCTACAAGAAGAAAAATGGGATATAAATAAGACACGAGGGCTCAATGGCCGATCTTTTTTTCTCAAAATCATAAAAAGGCTAGGAAGTGCAGTTTGAGGACGAGCTGTTATATGGTGGGGCTATTGTAATATATCAACAATTCCATGATAGATCTTAGCGAGATAAGAATAATTTTTTTACATAATTAACTTTGGTGTGGGTTATGTCTATGGGTGATTTTGGGTGAATTCTAATTAATGTTTTGAGAAAAAGGGACTATGCATTGTTGGTGCATAGTATGAACTAACTGTGCGGCTGTCTTGGAGAAATTTTTGGATCTATGGTCTAATGAGTTAGTAGAGTTGTAAAAGCTGTTTCAAGATTTGATAGGTCATATGAGAATGACAAGTGATGTTCCCCCTTTATGAATAAGATAATGCATAGTTAGTGGAATGTTTTTGTAATTGTGAGACTAAAACATCTGTGGGGCATTAGTGAGATCCTAAATATGTGGATCTCAATAATTTTCAACATTAAATGACATGTTTCATCCCATATGTGGCCCTAACACATGCCTTTTCTTACCTATGGTTAGAGTAATGTTATACAATTGACCCAAAGGGATTCCAAGTCCATTCAAACACCCATTATCATGATAGAAATCGAATATTAAAGATCCTATCTTCTCCTAGTAAGTGGATTCCATCATAAATTTTCTCTTATTGTTTGTTCTATCATTACATCATCCTTTAATTGGAGATATAGTATGTTTCATTTGATATAAACTTATGAAGTTTGATCCAGATACATGATGGTGGATCTCGATCTAGATTTATGAGATCTTGATGTATTTAATCTATACATCAGTTTTGGGATTTAGATCTGAATCAATTATATTCATCACTGTGCTGCTCTGATTTTTTAATTTTCATTATGAAAACAACATTCATCAAACTGAGGTAGGTGGTATAATATATAATTCCTACAGTTATGGATTTGATATGTATATGCATAATTTTTTAATTTTCTATAATTTTATTAGAAACTGATTTTTCCGAATTGTTTTGATTAGATTCACCAATTGATTTACATAGTAATTGATAAAATATGTGATTAAATGGGGAATTAATACTGATAATAAGGGGAGTCACAATTAGATAATTAATTTGTGAAAGTTATTATAATATATAAGGATTTTAATCTAGGTAAATAATCAGGGGATTAATTATGAGACATTGAATTTGATTTTTTGAGATAATTAGTAGTGAATTAATTATGTACATTGAGATTATGATCAATATTCTTAATTCTGGGTTTAATTATGATAATTTGTGATTTAGAATGAGACAATTAATTCTAGTCCAATAATTATCACATATGATACATGAGTGGGTCTATTAATTAATGAATTAATTGATGGGATTGAGGTATTTTTTAAATTGTTGCGTTAACTAATTGATTTGATGTTTTTAACTTATTAGTGAATTAGTCATGGAATTTATATGGATAAAAAATAGATGAATTAATTATGAGTTTATGAATGGGAACATGGTCACTATAAATTAATAAGTTCAAATTGTAACATGGTCACTATAAATTAAGAAGTTCAAATTGTAACATGGTCATCATACTTATGAGTACATGAATGGGAGCATGGTCATTAGAATGAGAAATATACATGGTTACAAAGTCATTATACTTATGTGTAATATCAATGGGAACAAGGTCATTCTATTGATGGGTAAGAATGGTAACATTGTCATATTACATGAAGTTGTGATATTAATAAAATTGGAAATGTTTATTGTTAATGTGAAATTAAATAATTGAAGTAATTTCACTATGAATAATTCCCTCACATGGGATTATTCTAACTCTAGCATGATTTAAATAAAGTAATGATATATCAAAGAACCTTTGAATACTTTGACATCTAGATTGAAGCTCATTTTATGATATGATATTACCTAGGGAACACTTCAGGTTCCAGTATGAGATGAATTCTTTATTGAGGAACATGTCTCTTTAGGAACACTAGAGTTAATTTATTTTGATAAGAATAAATAATAATGTAATATATGATTATTTATACATTTAAATTATTTTTTACAAATCATCATACCCTATATCATGAATTTAATTTTTGAAACACCATTGGTGGTAGAATATTGAGTTTTTCTCACACCCTACTTAGCCATCTTAATATATACTCGAATAGATTATATTGTTGTAGAACAGAGTAATGGCATTGGCCTTTGGATGGATTTATGATTTGGGGTAGAGCATGGATGAGGGGACTAGACATGAGTCAAAACCCACATTGGGAGTCGTAGTGCCTTTAATTTCTATATCATTATACACTATTGACACATATATTTACATAACATTTTTCCCTTTTAGTTGAGTAATGTATTTCCAATTTGGTTATCTTCTCAAATGACTATTTTTCTAGTTATATAGGTTCCCACTTTTTATTATTTACATTCACTATTATTTTACTCTAATAAAAGAGGGTTTAGTCTTCCCATGAATGAATTACCAAACCCTCACAGTTAGTTGGCATTCTATAGTTTATGGGGAGGAGTGATTGAGGTTATATGGCATATATCCTTAGGGAACCATTGTGAGGCTGCATGATAGAGATGTTACAAATTCTTACTCAATTGTTCATAATATATATAATTGTATTAAAAACTAAATATAATAGCAACCTATTTAAAAACAATTTATATATATATATATAATATATTTATAAACCACAATAATAACAATTCTCAACTTGCATTAAAGTTAATTATTATTTATTTTTAATATCGAGAGTGAGTAATTTGGATCACTTAGAAATAGTTTCCTAATATAACTATTTGTTAATTATTATCCACAATTTCAACAGTAATATATGATATATGGTAATGTATTCTCTTATTTTATAAAACTTTTTTATTTTAAAATTTAATTCGGTGATATTTTTTATTTTTATTTAATAAGATGAATTCGGGGATGAGCATATTTCAATGAATATTAGTGAATAGACAATAGTTTATTAATTTAAGAGCGTAATATTAATGTAATAATTATTGAACAAAAATAATATATATAGATACTTAGTTATATCATATAATTTTTTTAATATATTTCTCATATTCATCAATTGTATTATTTTATATCATCGCTCACATATATTATCAAAAAGATAAATATAAGAAAAAAAACATTGTGTAGTGGATGATTATGAAAAATAATATGTTTTATATTGAAAAAAATAATATTTATTGAAGAATAATTATATAAAATAGATAATGTTATTTTGTTTAATCTTATTTTAATACAATTTATTTAATAATAATTAAAATAAATTAATTAAGATATATGTCCCTTCTTGGAGGCAGTAGTCCGCACAACATGTGATTAAAATTCCAATTTCTCAAAATATTGAGATGGAAATAAGTTGGACTATAATTATTATCATCTTAATATTTAGAATACTATATAATTTCATTTTTTCTACATTTTCAACTTTATAATCAGAAAATATTGATGGTGTTAAAAAAGTGAAGTTATTTCATCATGGAGGCATCTATCTGCATCACACATAAATATAGGTTTTGTTTTTCATAGTAGAAAAGGGGAAACATGGTTCATAGTTATTACCTAAACATAATATATTTTTTAATATAAAATAATATTTCAAATTATAGTAATTTTATATTTTTTTTAATTTAAAATGGAATGTAAAGGAATAAATAAATTAAGCGTACTCTTATTGAGATTATTATGATTACCCTTTAGGGTTCCTCATAAATTGATGAAGAAATCCAATATAAAATAACCAACTTCCATGGAAAATAAATATTATTACAAATAAAATAAAATTGATGGATTTTATATAGGAAAAAAATTGTTTTAGTGGGCATGCATTGGTAGTGTGTGGACTGTTTTATTATTTGATAGAGTTTATTTTTTAAATATTAAAAATTAATATAAAGTCAAGGAAACTTTCACATGTCAAAAATATTAAAAAATTCATAATAATTTATCATGGGATTACATAAGGTCATTAATACATTTGTGATAAATTAAAAAACATATCTTAAAATATTTATATGAAATTTATCATTAGGATTTGAATTATACTTTTTTTATTTTTTCCAGGGTGAGTAGTATTTAACCATGTTAATTATATTTTATTAAAAATAAAAATATAACACATTAATTTTTTGTGTATATAATTTATTTTTATCATAAAATCAGTTTTACATAATTTATTAATTATATAAAATTATATTTCAAATTAAAACATTATATATCATTGAAATCTATTATATAAAAAATGATTTTTGAGCATTATGTATTAATAAAAATATTTATAATTTGATAAAATTTAAATATATATTAATATAAATATATATGCCTTTGGGAATAAAAATAGATTCAATTTTCAAAAATAATTTTTTTAGTTTATTTAAAAACATAAATCAAATTAATAAGAAATCACTTTGAAAGAAATAATTTCACTATTATCATTATAATTATTTTATGAAATATCATTGAAACGAAAATGAAGGTGATGGTATATTTGGGAGCCTCTAATTCTATAAATAATTTTTATGAACAAAACAATATCACATTCAATCCCAATAGAGTTATAGGATTTTAGTATTTAGGGAACTGTGAGATGCTCACTATAAGCTAAAATTCAGGAAAAACATCACGGAAAGACATGTGCCAATACAGATCATTTACCCGAGTGATTGATATTTAATATTGAATAATAGTTAATGAACGGAGTACTACATAGGTTTCATAATATTATTATGTAATTTTTCAAATAATTAAATCCTTCAGGTTCCCGATGATTTTGTATATTTCCCTTTCAAATTTGGTAATATCACATTATTTCAATGACTTTTCATGGAGAATCAAACCTATATATGTGTTTTTTCTTATTTCAATATGACATAAATTGGGTGATGATTTTTTATATAGTCAACTAAATTTTCAACTTTGATATATGAATCTGGTTTTTTTGGCATGCTCTCCTCTTGCTGGGAATCAGTGTTATACAAAAATAGAATTTCACTTTTAATCTTGTTGATTCCAAGAAATCTAATGTGTATGTTATGGATAAAGTGTTTGTATATATTTATTTATTTTTCCATGAATAATTATTATATAAATTTATTATTATATTGGATTTAGAATCAAAATTTATATGGAGACTGAAAATTCCATATATCATTATTATTATTGTATTAGTATTCTGATATATTTTTCAACGCCATATATTATAATGGTTTTTTCACGTATAATGGATGATAATTTTTTTTAATGGTTTAATGTGAGAAGATAACTATATTTTAATATAAATATTAATCTATTGGATATAAAGATGTTGTTTTTAATTGATCGTGATGGATGTATGGACCTATTGAATACTTACTGAGAATAATTAATTTAATTATAGGAAAAAGATAATACTTAAAATGAAAAAGGATATGATAATTATTGAGCCAAATAATAATTATTGTCATCTTTTGATATTGGTTATAAAATTAGATATAAATATTCTGAAAATTGGATCATCCAATATTATGAAATCACATTCCATTGATTCCATTTTGTAGTAGAGGTATCAAGAAGATAAATTTAATTTAATGGATCCTACCTTGGTAATTTGATCCTAAATGGTTTAAAAATTAGCAGTTTGAAAATCCACAATATATCTTAAAATAAAAGTATAAATATTTCTTAAAAGATAAATTGGAATGTCTATTTGGTGAAAAGGGATATTATTAGTCGAATATTATTGAAATTTCAAGTCGTTTTCAACTAGAATTATAAAAATAGGATCAATATAAATATGATATAAAATATTAGAATGAATATTTGATTCAATCCTATCTATCTGAGTCATAAAAGTTAGTACAACCTGATAGTAATTATATAGAGGAAAATTTCTACCAATCAATTTCAACTAATAGATAAACATGATCTTGTAGTGGAAGGTTTTTATACTCTCTTGGAAATGAATGAAAAATCAAATAATGGTTATTTATAGTTTAGAATAAAAATTTTGATAGAATCTTATAGGGTATGATAATGGATGCACACGAAGTTATCCAATGAGGAAGAAAGATAGAATTTGATTTTTTTTCCAATTATAATATGATATTTCAGATCATATACTTAATTGTATTGATGAGGTCCAATAATTCTATTATAAATATAGTGGGAAAGATCTATATGGACTAATTTATTGACGGTGGGAATTTTAAAATCACTAGGTTTTTAATGATGATGAAAATAAGAAATTTTTGGATTATATATAACTATCAAAGAAATTATCTACAATAGTGGAGTCTTTCTTCTTGAAAAAATTTACATTAAAAATACTTATAGGTAGATATATGTAATTTTTTGATGGTTCGTAATGTTTTCCATTATTTTCACATTAGTATGGAATTTTGGACCTTCTACTAAAATCATGTAATCATGTTTAACTAAATTTATTATAAATAAAGAGTGGTTGATTATTCTAATGTTAGATCATTCATCATGATGAAATTTTTAAGTCTAATTAATTTGAATAGGTGAATAATCATATTTAGTAACTATTTTCAATTTCTGACATCCATAGAACTTACTCTCTTCAAGTTGTAATATTTTTTAGCAGAATGGTTTTTTGGATATGAATTTCAGTTTGATGATTTAGAATTTTTTACGTCATGGGTTGCAAATTAAATAATTCATTTTCCCTTTGTTGTGATGCTTCAACTCATGATTGTTTTATTCATGATTCATTAAATTTCAAAATTTACTACATTATTTATTTTGATTATTGGTTAGTAATAAGAGCCTCTTGTTTTTAAAATTTTTAAGTAATTTCTACCATTTATCCTTATACACATTTGTTTTTGTGAGTTTTTCATTTAATGAAATTTCCAAATTTAGAAATTTTGTTCCCCAAATCCTTAACTTACACTATTTTTAACATTATTTTTAGTAAACACATTTTTATGCATAGAATTGAAAATAGACATATTATAGAATGTGGAAAATTTTCATGTAATATATTTCAATAGTTTTACTAAAAAATTATAATTGTTATAAATGTTAATTTTTAAATTATCAAATATTATGTATAAAACAAATATTTTGAAAAAAATACAATTATAAATCATATATTTTAAATGTATTATAAATTTATCACATTAATTGTACTTCAAGATTCAGATTGGTTTATTATAAAAAACAATATTTATTTGTAATTAAAATGAATACAAAACTGAAATTAATATTATAATGTTTAATTTAATGAAAATATTTTATATTTTTTAAAATTAGTGTGAAATTTAATTTAAGTACTGAAATGTTGAAAACAGGTAATCTATGATAAAAATTATATTAAATAATATATATACATACTTGTTGAATAAAAATATAATTAATCAAAACAATTTATATATATCAATGTCTTTATCATATATTGATGATGTCCGAAAATTCCAATTTACATAAAAATGTATTTATAAATATCAGATTAAAAATAT
Organism: Viscum album; assembly: GCA_963277665.1. Lineage (NCBI taxonomy): Eukaryota > Viridiplantae > Streptophyta > Magnoliopsida > Santalales > Viscaceae > Viscum > Viscum album. The sequence goes on along the minus strand of OY728127.1, from coordinate 1,507,257,757 downwards.
ATTATTTTAAAAAAAATACAAAAAAATAATCATTTTCCAACTAATATATGATGATACAGAAAGTAGAATCCATTTTATAAAATTTAAATTACAAAAATTATAAATTTATCATTTATATGAAAAAAGAATATATAATTGTAAACAATATTTTTTGAAAATATTCCTTTTAAAACATTATGTGTTTTTAAACTTTGTTAATTAATTTTTAATTTATTTGAACATTTTTATTCACTAAGGGTTTTATTATTATTAAATTATATTAAAAAAATTCAAATAATATTCCACAAATAAATTTAACTTGGTTGTGAAAGATGATAATGATATCGAAAATTTTATTAATATATAAATATATATTATAAAATATAAGGGAATTAAAAATCAGGTCAAATAGAAGAAAAATTATTCCCAGATTGACCATCATAGGAATGGAGTCAGTATGGAATTTTATTTGGAAGAAACTAAATGCTATATAACATCAATTCTTATTGAAATATGAGGTCCCTCTTTCGAATTAGGATATCAAAAGGTGGTTTGAGTATCTATAAATGGCTTTTTATTTTTCTTCTATAATGAAAGATCATTAAGTTACATTGGTAGGTATTGTAATTCATTGATATTGATATTAATGGTTTATATCAAGGTAATTGTTTTTTATATGTTCCATGGGAGATGTTACAATATCACCTTTTGGTTTAGTTCCTTTCGTGGACTATAATGGTGACATGTAAATGGGTGCTTGTTTGTTTATATCATGGGAGAATTTTAGTATCATTGTTTTGGATTTATTTTAATCACTTCCTATATTATACATTAAACCTTCAATCATGTGAGGATCTTTTTATATGAATTTATTATGTCATATTTTATCCATTGATACAATTAAAATTCACCACTTTCTCCTTTATGATATTTTTTTGAGGTTCTCATAAAGGTAGAAATTATCAAGATGATATCATATTGAACTAGATCATCACAATTGGGGCATCTTCTGACACTCCAAAGAGTACTGCTATGGGTAGGGGTTCCTAGTTTTCTAATTAATTGTTGATTTCATTAGAAGATATTTTAAATTAGCATTATAAATATTTAAACAATATAGATGGTATTTCATAGGTCTCTAGTAGAAAACCATGCATGGTTTTATTTTCTCAGATAGGAAAAGGAGAAAAAGAATTTGTTTTTATAATTCCTTAGTATTGATCACTGATCTAATGTCCCACTTCCATTTTAAAAATAATAGAAACTTCCATTATGGTAGTAAATCATATCATCATGATTCCCATCATCCTCATGTAAAATTTGACATGCATGGTGTAGGTTGTTGTCATCAATAGTATAATGACGATGATGGGTAATATTGTGTCATGAGAAATTTTAAGAGGCATCATCTCCTAGAATAAAAAATACCATGTGAGTTTTCATATGATGGACATATAAATTGGCATATGGTTATTTGGTTTGGGAAATGTTCACTATATTATTTCCCTAGAATTTATCACAGAACTATGACATAAGAAAGAGATACATCTTATTCCATTGTTTTTTACTATACTAGTTGGGATTCATTCTGTTTCCTTTGATATGTGTAATGTTTTCAAATGAATATTTTTTATGCATCAATTAGAAAAATAATATCTATGCTTAATGATATTCTTATAGGAGGCCATCGATGGAATAGACTGTTAATATTATATAAATATATTATTTATTTTTCATAGGGGTGAGTTTTATTCATTGATAAAGGTTGTGGTCAGGTTTTATTTTGTTAGTGGGTGTGAGCAATAGATATTCTTACTACACAAGGATCCGCTATATTATAAATTTGATCTATTGGTATTGAGTTAAGGAGAGTTTCTAGTGGCAGTGTTTCCAATGGTTCTTGAAGAGTTCCATGGTGTCTTCCTTGAGGATATTGTGTTGTTACCTGTCATGACCCATCCCCCGGGGCCCATTTCTTGACTACCCCAAGCACGCCTTCCATAGGGCAGGGGATGTCGACTAGCACCAATGGCATGAATCCCTAAAATGGGAAAGCATTTCCTTTATAACATGAAAACACACACAACATAGTACGAGATAGAAACAATACACTAAATAAAACTATATAACAATAGAGTGCTAAAAAGTAAAAGGGGATAGAAATACAAGGACAAATGTAATGAACAAGAAACTGAAAGTACAACTACTAGAAAAAGGAAAAACAGCTCCTAGAACATTTTCATGGAAAACATCATCATACAGGTCCACCACTACCGGATAGCTCGAACTCTCCACATCAACTGCTCTAAGGGAAAGGAATGCCAACTGATGAGTGATCAGTTGTACCCTCCTCTGAGTAAGTCCATCATGTGATGCAAAGGCTCCCTTCTCACCAGTGATGGTAAACCTGGTCCCATCCGTGCAGACACACCACCCTTTGTGCATAATACACTTGATCTAAGCATGTACTGTAGATGACATGCCCAAACCCAAGATGATGTCATAAGGCCTTGAAACTACTACTAGGATATTCCACCCCAAGATCTCACCTCGTATAGTAAGCTCACACTACCAGCACCAGTGTGTAATCATCGAGTCTACTCTCGTTGGAGTTTCTAGCAGTATGAATCGAGCCAACGGCTCCATCGGATTCTCCGAGCTCCGAATAAGGGTAGTGTCAATGAAAAGTTGACTAGAACTTGTGTCTATAAGAACTACAGGTAAGGTAGAGTAGACACAAATCATATCCGGTATCATCTCCAGAGCGCCATGATTGTAAGCTTCATATGCCTAGAGGTGAGTTCTCCCATGTCCACCTGCTCCCTACTGTCGGGGTGGACCTCCAAGTGGTGGTGGTGGTAACACCTTGAAACGTCGTCCACTGCCATCTGTATGACCAAATCCTCCCACACGTCCGCCTACTCCCTACGGACCGCCTCAATTGAATCTATGTCTCTAATCTGGGTAGACTTCAAGAGCCTATTCCAAGTGGAGCGTGTTCCATCCATCCTATGTGTAGTGTGGATATAGGAGCTACTTCACCAGCAGCAGTGTAGCATTATAGTTTCACAATACTCAACGAAGATCACCGACCTCTCGCGCTACTCCACTAATATGGTGTGGGACCCATTTTTCAGAGCCAAGACCTTCGAGCAGGGGATTAGGTGAAATATTTGAGTTTGATTATCTCCCTCAGCATCTCGACGCAGGCATGGGTGTTGGAGAGAGCCCTCTTAGTGGAGATTTTCCCTACTGAGGAGTCTCCAGTAGCGAGACCCACCACTAGTCGACATGTAGAAGAGTCTTCTACAACTAGAAGTAGATAGATGTTTCAAAGGTCCAAGAGGACTAGACCCATGGGAGGATGACATCATGAGTGAGGATCGGTTGTGTGGGGCACCCGGGGAAGATATATTCATGCCATGAGCAGGTAGTGTTAAACATGCGGCGGGAAGGGTCAGATGGCTCGTGACTGTCCGACCCACAATTTAGGTGATCAACATATGGTTGAAGGACCGCCCAGGCAGAGACAAAGATTCGATCGAAGTTGTCTATATAGAGAAGGCATACATGGTAGAGGTGCTCGTTGTATAGTTGGTGGTGGACAATGTTTCAAGGGATTACCTCCGGCACCACCAAGAGGTACACCCCGACCGCACGGAGCAAGTGGAATGGGAGAGCTCGGCTCTAGGAAGCTGAGGCTTATGATCATGGTGCTCCGGAGATGATTAAGGGAATGATCTATGTTTACTCCACCTTCTCTTCAGTTAATATAGACATAAGTACCAATCAATTTTTCATTTCCACTGCCCTCATTCAGAGATCATAGATTCCGACAGAGTCGTTGGCTCAATACATACGGCTAGAGACTCCTACGAAAGTAGACTCGACGATTGCACACGGGTTCCAGTAGTGTGAGCATACTCTAGGTGGTGAGAGATTTAGCTGGTGTATCCTAGTAGCGGCATCATGGCCCTACGATGTCATCTTGGGTATGGAATGGTAATCAATAATCCAAGATCAGATCTACTGTATTAGTTGGAAAGTGTGGTGTGTTCGCATGGATGGGACCAGGTTTACCTTAACTGGCATGAAGGGAGTCTCTGGAGCACATGACATACTTATTTGAAGGAGGGAGCAGCCGATCAGTCATCAATTGTCCTGCCTTACCCTCATAGTAGTTGATGTCGAGAGTCTGAGCTATTCTGTAGTGGTGGACCAGTACACAAATGTTTTCCATGACAATGTTCCAGGAGATATTTTCCATTTTCCAAATACTTTTACTTTCAGTTTCTTGTTCTTTAAAACAGGGCTTCTTTTTCTGGCCCCTTTTAATTTTCATAACTCTTTTGTTATAAAGTTTTATTTAGTTTTTTGTTTCCAAATTGTACTCTGTTGTCTGTGTTTTCACGATATAAAGGCAATGCCTTCTGAGTTTAGGGAGTTACGCCATTGGTGCTAGTCACCAGCCCCTGGCGTATGAAAGGCGGGTGTGGGGAAGTCACGGCACAGGCCCTGGGGGACGGGTCATGACATTACCCCAATACTGTGATATTATTTTTAGGATAATGTTATAGTATAGTAAATAACTAATTTTTTTTGTCTCCATATTTGACGTAACATTCGATTTTCTCTGCGTTACAATTCAAAATTGAAGACCTATTGTTAAATTGTATCCTGAATCCAAATGTATCTCTTTAGGGTACACTAGTCTTGTTCCCTATGAATGAATATTTTAGTCTCTAAATTTGTATTAATTCTCTTTAATTGAATCATATTATTCTATATAATTTCATTCATTTTAAATGATTGATTATTTATATTATTAGTTTAAGGGACCAATATAGTTTTGAAGATTGATTTATGGTTTGTGTGTCATAAGATAATGTAGAAGGATAAATATAACCCAAAAATAATATTTAGGTGTTGTTATGGAGACCATAGGGCCCTGATAATTTCTTTTATAATATTAATTCACAATCTATGTTCATGGGAATGAAGAATTGTGCGTTTATGGAGTTCCAAAATATGTTTTTGACAGTTATCATTAATAGAATCACCCCTTATTTATTATTTTATAAGATGAATCCATATCAATTAATAGGTTTTCTCTACATACATCAACGTCATCATTTATTTAGAAGAATGATATCGTAATAATTTTGGATATATAGGAGCAAAAAATAAGGAATATTGTTTCTTTGTGGGATTTTTTTTATCCTTCATGGTTTTAGGTTTTATTATCTTTGGTATCCCCCATTAATGATATTGCATGTTTGACATCCCTCAGTAATTATGGTTATTATAGGTTTTTACCTTAATTTTCATTAATTCTAACTCATTGAAACATCATTTATATAAAATGATTAGAAAACTTTGTTGATCTAATATCATAAGGATACTTTTTAATAATTGAAGACAATTTTTTCAATATTAATTTTAATTATTTACCAAAGGATGGATTTATTTATGAATACATATATGATGTTTAATGTCTTATCAGGGAATGTTTCATGATACTTTATAAGGATGTAAGCTATTACAAGTATAAAAATTTATGATATCATCTACATAAATTGCAATTACCTGATGTTTATATTGTAATAATTATACATGCATAGATGTTAGGGTGACAAAATATCATCGAAGTTTGATTTGTGTTATTCAAATATCCTAAGTGTTTGAGAGATATTAACACTCAAAAGTATTATAGACTATTTAATCGAGGATGTATGATGTTCTAATTTTATTATGACTTTGAGTAATGTTATAGACCATATAATGGGAATGTAACAGATGATGCAATGAGTAAGAATTCACATAAATATTTTTCATTACTCAATGATTTTTGTTAAGTGGTTCTTTATCCTTTCACATTTCATTATTTTTACGGAGATTTTTTTGTTATAGGTTACATTTATTATATGATAGTGTTTTCATCCTCAATATAATTTACAAAGGATTCTCAATTGGTGACTTTTGTTGTAGAACATTTTTCGTGTCATTATTCAAGTTAATATCTTTATATGGTACAATTTATGATTATATGTAATGAGTGTTTTATCAAAGAATTATTTTTATTACATCGACAATTCATGAGTATATTTTTCATGAGTTACATTTTTTACCAAAAATAGTAAATTTTGGAATGACAAAGTTATATTTATTCTTTTATGGATTTTTTTATTATCAAGTGATGAAGAGGTTTTAGAAAAATATTTTCTCTCAATGTTTAGGCTTCTAGTAGATAATGTAAATTCATCATGTTCCTGGTTTCTTTACATAGACTATTGATACTCCTAGATGGATTATTGGGATATCTCAATAGAATTTGTTACTGTTTTACTATTATATTCAGATATATATAATTTTATCTTGATTCCATTTGAAGTCTCAAAGGAAATATATAAAAAAATATAACTAAATTTTATATGAGTATCCATTAAATATCCATATAAATCACACATCATAACAAATACACATAGTATCATTTTTTATTTGATACATAATAAAAATAATATGAATCATTTTTCACATGTGAAAAAAATAAGAATCTCACATGGTACCTATTATGACATATCATACATAATATTGTCTTTTATAACCAATTGAAAGGAATACTATGATCAATATTTTTCATTTTCTTAGTAAGGGTTAGAATTATTAAAAAAATTGGTAATTATAGGTGAGAAAAAGATATACATGTGTGTATGAAAACATAATAATATTTCTTATACATAACAATATAGAATCATAACAAAAAAACATATATATAAAATCAGAAATCATTGAATAAATATTTTGGGATTAAATATAATATGATTAATATGATTACATGAAAAATAGTTCCTAATCAAGGAAGTTAAGGACATCACATTGGCAAAAGAATGTGTCATATAATTAAGGCTTGAAAATATCCAATTTTAGGCTCATTAATAAAATCATTATAAAATTTTGGACTGAGTAACATAGTGGATTTGGTTTTCTAGCACATTCATAATATGTCAACACATAAGACAAAAATATTTTCCTAATTAATTCGGGGAATGCCTTATTCAAGAATGATTGGCCACATTGTGGTGAGATCCTATTATAAGTTTGGGATGGCTCCTCATCTCGAGTCATATAAAGATATAATTAATTTCTTAATGTATTTGAGTGATATAAAATTGTACTACCACTACTAGTAGGTTGATAACCTATCATATGCATGCCATAATTACATTAAAACATTCCCAATTTCTCAATATCGTAATTAACCCTATAATAGAAATTGATTCTATGAGAACCATAATAATATATTATAATAATCCATCAATAAAAAATAGGTGGATCATATCATCAAATGATATCTTCAATTAATCAAAAGAAAACCCAAATTATGATGACTTTGATGAAAACAAATTATGTGATAAACAACTTTAGTTTGAGAAAGAAGGACAAACAACCATTAAATGATTAAGAAAAAGTTAATTATAGATGAAAACACATTATAAAATAGAAATTGATTTTTTTATATCCATGGAAATATGGAGTGTATTTTTCAAAAAATAATTTCAATATGGAATGTATGAAATTAAATTTATAGAAAAAATTATTAATAAGGATATTTCATTCAAAATTCAAAATGAACATTAATGTTGAAATAATATTATATTATAAAAAACATTGAAAGAAGAATAACATTGAAAAGATAATAAATTGTATTAAAAAATAAAAATAAAATTTATATATGTATATATGTTATCATCAATAACGATAGAAAATTTACATTGACATGGATGATAATGAATTGAGATATGAAAGATAATCTATGTTTTGTTTCCCTTAGAGGAATAACTCTAAGTGAATTAGGATCAAAAGCGAAACTGAAATGGTAAGAGGAAATAAAAAAATTATTATGAACTAAAAAATAATATAATTTATGTGTTTTAATTATAAAATTTCCCAAAATTAAAAAGATATAAAATTATTCCATTTGGATCATAGTCATTATTATAGGTTTACCAATTAAATATAATATGAAGAATCCAAATTTTAAAACCTTTTAATCAATTTCCTTTCATATAACTTATATATTTATTATTTTAAAATTTGTAGAGACAACATTATATCCATAGAAATATAAATCTAATAAAATTTTGTTCCTAATTTGTTTTCTTGTCAAATAATAATGTAATGGGGTGATAATTTATTAGTTATATAGTAAAACAAATATGTTAGTTTCATCAGTTTATTTAATTATGAAAACAATATATAATCAAGACATTTTTTTTGAAAAATTTCAATTTTTTAAAATAATTCTTTTACCTTCTCTTATAATTAGTTGTCCCTATTTTAATTTTTCTAATATTATAGATATATTAGAATTAAAATAATTACATCATTTTTTTGAATAAATAAAATCATCCTTTTTTAATATATATATATATATATAATGAATAAATATATATATATATATATAATAATTTTTTTTCATTTATATTATCTATTTACTGAATTGAATAATTACAATATAATTTATAATTACATAACATACAATTTAGATATACCCACAAACCATATATACAAAACTATATTTTCAACACATATATTTATATTGTCCTAATTTCGTACCATTATATATTCAAACATAAATTACTAAAATCTTTTATCTTATTTACTTATATCCCATAATTTTTATTATATTTATACTATTTTTTCATATTTCCAATATTGGGGTTGTGTTTATTATCATAATGGATGACCATTATGCTAACAAATTCATATTTTGGATCAATTTATTTATTTTCCAATTATTACACATTTATGTTTCTTAATTATGTTTCACATTATATTATCATAATTTATTAATTTTTATATTATATTAGAATATCATATTTCAAAATAATGTATCTAAGTTGCATTATATTTTTGTGTTGTGTTTGAAACAAGATATTTAAAATAAATTTATTAATAAGTAAAAATAGAAAATAAAATCATGTTGTGGTAAAATTATTTATTTGTTAATATATTTGGCTCACTTCCTGGAAATCATGGACATGATAATATTGAATTTTTTTCATTGATTTATTTTTTAGATATTTTGTTTCATAATTGGGTTATAAGGACATTTATTATTGATCATTATCCTAGCATTAACAGGAGAATATGGAGGGGTCTTTAGAATGATTTTGGGTCTTTAATAGGCTATTCAATATATTTTTATCATTATAAGAACAATCATATTGAAATGGAATACATAATATAATTAAAATATTTTAGGAATATTTAATTTATTTTGATGTTTCATTAATGAAACACTATCCCTTGGAGATTTCTCGTGAAATAATAAATATCAATAAATCATTATAATGAATCATTTCGTAGAGTTTTCTGGATGAACAATTACATCTCCTTATGATTAGCATGGGGATAAAGAGTTGGTTATTTCGAGACCAGAAAAGTATTATATTATGACCCAGTAGGTTCATTTGTTTATCATATGGATAAATGTAGATTAAAATCATCATAATTATTATGTTTATCAATAGAATATTCGTATTTAGCTTAGAATATTAGATAATGTTATTTTTAATACTTCTCATAACTATGAAAATAAATGATTTGGACATGTGAGTATTCCTTACCTACGATTCATTGGACCATTTGCGGTGTTGGAGTTAATTTTCTAGGTTACATATTAGTTAGAAACTTATTCATATATGGATCAATTCCTATAAATTTTATGTCTATCAACACATTATTGTCATCTTTATGATAATTCTAAAACATTTTTTTGGATTTTTTTTATTTTAATTATAATGAAATAGTTATGGAATGGCCTTTTTACATTCGGAAATATTAATAAAATGTTTTACATGGAGGTGTTATTCCAATTGTCCATTTCCCAAGGTGATATGGTTTCACGTAAGGGTATAGTTAAGAATTAGATTTGTTAATCCATACCATGTATCCATTTTTTTACGAATAAATATTTTGGAGATATTAAGTATAAGTTCTACTAATTAGTGATATGTGGGGATTTTATTTTTCTATAACATAGTATTTATCCCTTTAATTTAATATGTGAATAACGTTCTATTATAGTGGTGTGGTTCAAGCCTGAGATGTACCTCATTGGATGCTTAATTTAACAAAATTCATTCGCATTGGGGTTTTGTGTTAATTACTTAGAATGGGATTATTTTATTGGTATATCATTTTGTTGTTCGAACTTTAGAAACCCATAAACATTAATTTTTTAGAATTTATAGTTTTAGAGACTACTTGGTGATTATATACTAGGAATGGGAAGGAAAAAAATTGTATTTTTATATGGTGTATTTTTTATACCATGATAAGGAATTTTTTTGAAGTAATGTGTTTAGTATTTTATGGAATGATAGGTATTTCTCAGTTGTTAAATAATATTATATATTTTGGATAAATAATTTTTTATTACATTATTGTATTGTAGTTATAAATTCTTTGTGAAACATTTATTGTGATATTCATTGTTTAAACTTTTAGTGATCATTATTCTGTGGTGCATAAGATGCATCGTGGGCTGGGATGAAGGCCAATTAGTTTTGATGTAAAAAGATAAAATTTGTTCTAAAAATTCCAAGTGATTTAGAAATTATCGCGTAATGTCTCATTATTTTAAATTATTTATTTTTATATCATCGAAAAATAATAGTTATTATGATAAATATTGATTTCATTTAGGAAAACATGGATTAAGACCTCAAGATTTACACTTTTTGGGCGTATTGCACATAATAGAGTCCCGACTAAAATTTTCCAACATTATTTTGGGATCCAAAATTTCTCTAAATGTATCCTTATCAACAATAATAGAGATGATACTATCCCTCTTTATTTTTCTTGTGCTACATGTTCATCCATTTGGAACATTATTTTTTACATCTTTGTTTGAAGATGGTTAGTACTTAATTACATCAGCTCCCAACTGCAGCATTGATTTGTTTATAATTCTACTCAAAAAATTAAAAAAATATTATTGACCACTATTACTGAGCTCTTACATGTGGTCTTGTATGATATAAATAATATTATTCATAATAATTACTCTTTTAATCTTAATGTAGGTAGGGAGTGGATTCTCATTTCCATTCTCGATGCTACCTTGGTTCTGAATGCTTACTATAGTGACATCTTTAGAGACTTTGAAATCATGAATTGACTTCAATTTTCTTTTCTTTATAGACTACCTAGATGCTCTTTAGAGGTATTCTGGAAAGTTATGCTTCAAGGATGGATCAATGTTAATGTCAACGGTGTCTCAAATGGAAATCCGGGACCTATAGGATGTGGTGATATCTTTAGAGATCATATTGGCCATTGTCCAGGATGATTCATCGGAGGATGTGGTATAGAATCATCTCTCGAAGAGGAAATTATGGGGTTCATATATGCTATTTCCATTTCCATGAAAAAAGGTTGGAACGATAATATGTTGAAAGTGATTCAACCACTACTGTCCAATATATATTTATGGGTGTTGTGCATCATGCCTGGCTGCTTACTTCCCTATGGATTAATTGTCTCACATTTCTTTTGGAAACTAGCTACATTACAACACATGATTCATGGGAAGCAAATATGGATGCAGATAGTCATGCCAAAAAAGGTGTCAAACAGGACGTTACTTGGGAGGATTATTATCCTAGTGATTTTATGTCTTATTATGAGAATTATTATAACGAGATTCCATATTTTAGACTCATTTAATGCTCTTTTTTTCTCTATTCAATATATTGTGCCTTCATCTTTGACTATGGAACCACCTTCTCAAAAAAATATTCCATAATTTTTTTCATTTTATGGTTATTTCATATGGTTATAAAGTATCCATCAATTGAAATTTACACTATTTATCTCCATCTTTATCTTCTAATAATCACATAAGGAATTCATGTCATTGTTTTAAAATTTTATATGTTTTTGATTGAAATGGGTTTCAGGATGGGGAGATGTTCCATGGGTTTCTACATATATTTTATGTACACATGGTGGAATTATATTCTTTAATTCATTCATTTATACATAAAGATCATTTATGGTTCATTATATTGTATATTATTAAATATATTCCCTTTTTATATCATTTTCAAATGTGGGATTATCTTTTTTTTTCAATGTATATATTATTAAAATTTGCGGAATATGCTATTAATAAATAATGAAATAGTTAAATGAGAATTTATAAGTACTAATTTATGTTACTTTTTATGATATTTTTTATATGATATTTTTTATATTTTTTGGTTGTTTTAGTTATTATTTTTCATATAATATTTTTTACATTATTGTTTTCAAATTGGAATGAAATTTAAATATTGAAATAAATAAAGATGATTGAACATGTGATTATTAATTACGTAAAAATATTTTATAAGTTTTTTATACATTTCTATTAAATGTGGTGAGTAATATTTTTTATGGTTAATGGATAATATTGTAGGTTTTTTCAATTTTAGATAATATATAATATATTTAAATAACATAAAATTTATACAACAGTGTTAGGAAACTATATATGGTTAAAAATTATAATGAGTGATATAAATAATGCTTCTAATCAATTAATATTGTATACATTTTTCCCTATGATTCATTGTATTATTTGAATATATACCATATAATAATGTTTTCTTTGTTGTCGAGAGTGATTTTTCAGTTCCTTGGTTTCTTGAGTTTTATTACCTTATTGTAAATAAATTATTTTGGGGTATGTTGGTTGATATGGATAGGGTTCAAATATTTGTATTGTGGTAATGGTGGTGGTTGATGTAGTCGATGGTGGGATGGTGTTGTTTCAATAAAACGGCCTCAATAATGATATTGTGGGGGAAATAATGATTTTAAGATGATGTTTGCATACTAATATCAAAATTTTAAAATTGGATTTTCATCCATTAAATAGAAATAGTAGTTCCTTTAAATTTAATGAGATATAGAATGGTAATAAATTTATTAATTGTATTAATTAGAATGAGTTATGGAAATGTGGTGCAATGTAGTAATTTTATTAATGAAATGTTATTTTTTGGTAATTATTTGTGAATTAATAAATATTTAAATGTTTAGGTTTAAATGTGTTGATATTATATAATTATGTGTTAAATTATGTGTAAACTACATATGGCTAAAATGAATTTTAATGTTAATTTGGAACTAGAATTAAAAAATTAATGTTATATATTAATATATAAATATTAATAATTTAGTAGATATAACCAACGATGAGTGTTTTTGGTTGTTCCTGGATGTTATTTTTATTTCGGTAATAAATTCAATTTGATGGTTATTTTTGCGATGGTGTTATTTATATTTAATTACATAACATTAAATACATTTCAATTGATTTGTATGAGCAATTATATATTCGTTATTCATTTTTGATTTCATACTCAACCTCACCAAAATATGATAACATGACAAACACAAATTAGAGGTCATGGGTTGTGGTTTTTTCCCAACAAATCTATTTTAGATGATATGGATGAGAGAATAATCCACCTAACCACTCTACCTTTTAATAATATCATGGTATATCCTCTTATATGGGGTTTGATGTCTTATGGTTATATAATATTAACCCATACAGTAAACAATGTACAATAATTGTTATTTAAATCTCTATGAGGGTTGTGATGGATTATGGTTATGTGATATGTGTTTATAAACATTAATATATTATTTTCATTATTCATTTATATTGAGGGGATATATTTTCTTGAGGTTATACTAAATTTATATGACATAAATATTAATACATGGGTTGTAATAAATTAATGTGTAGTGTATAATTATATGAGTTATAATGGATCTTGGTTATATTATATTGTGATTGGTATGTGATAGAATTTGATAGTGTTACGATACATTCTTATGTATCTGTGTATCCATCTATAAGGATGTATGGTATGTGATTACATGGGATATGAATGGTAAGGGAACATTATGACAAGTGATGTTGGGGTTGATGGTGGAAAATATAGTATGAAAGTGGATGTGGGTTACTATGTTCTTATATATATCATTTCAATATTATGTTAAAAATTTCAATATGAATTATGGTTAGTGAGACAAGGTGTGTTTGTGGATTTATTTTTCCTAGATTTGGAATTAGTTTGTATTCACTGTTTCAACTGAAGAAGTAGTGTACTTCTCCAAAATTTACAAGTGTGGGATTATGGAGGATCTTACGATATATACTTGTTTTCATCCCCCTATATAATTATATATACGTTTTATATGTTATTAGTATTGTATTTTGATAAATTTTGGAATTACTATCATCTATAGGTTATTAATGTTTTTTGTGGAACATGGAGATTCTATAATAGAAGTTTTCATTTGGTTATTTATCATTCATAATTATTTGTAATTTATTAAAATTCATTAATATTGGGATGGTTTATTTTAGTATATTATGGAATATATTGCTTGTTATTTTAACTTTTTTGGGTATTATGATGACATTTCATACTATTTTGTGTTTTTATATCCTTGGAAATAGTCTCCACCATATATCGTTTTAGAGGATGAAATCAGTGGTCATTGCTATCCACACTAATTGTGTTGTAAGGGTTACAATGGGGTTAAGGTTTGACACATTATAAATTTATTCCAATTTTTATATTTAGATAGTGACATATAACCCATTTTCACTTTTATAGGCCTCTATAATCTTTTAGGATGTAGAATAATTGAATCTACTGAATGTTGAATGATGGTAAAAAATTAATATTGGTAGGTAATATATATTTTTACTTTTATTTTCAATTAATTATTTGTTTTAGAGGAATAATGTAGATTCTGGGAAAAATTAATTAACTTTTCACTTTAAGATTCATTCTAAATGTGATTTTTCATAAAACTAAATTTTTTAATTTTTGTCCCATTTTAATTTATCAATGATTTTTATTTTTTATTACAATGTTGTCATTCTATTCTATTAAAATAGAGTCAAAATCATGACATAAGATGTTAATAATATTTTTTATTATCTTTCTATTTTTTACAAGCCATTAGTTTATATTTTCCAATACTCTTGATATTATTCAATGTTATTGCAAAAATTTTATGTTCCAACTATCATTATTAGTATATGAAAACTATGTTTTTTATTATGAATATATTTTTGAGATTACCAAATTGGACTATGAAATTTATTTATGCATTGGTTATATCACTCTTGTTCAGTGAAATTTATTACATTTATTGATTCTACATACATTTTTATCATTTTTAGGAATCATTTAGTTAATTAATTTCATGATATGAAACATAGGGAGCATTTTATTTCATATATATTACAAAGTAATTATTTCAAGGAAATATTTTTTATTTATAAAAATATTTATATTTTTTTGATGAAAATGTGGGAAATAATATTATTTATATCTCTTCATCCCCATAAGAATATGTATTCTCCAATTCACTAAATAAACAATGTAAGATTATTGGTAAACGTAAATAAATGGAGTATGATGTGTGTAAAATAAGGAATTAGTTGAATTATATTTATTATGTCTTATATTTAATATATTATTAATGTTTGTACAGTATGTTGAAGTTTTAAATAATAAGACACACCAAGATTACTAAATAAAAAATGTGTAGTGTGGGGAAAATGGGTTAGTGATTTTCCTTGTTAATAATTATAATTTAATTTATAGTTAAAATTAAATAGAAACATCACCAACTCCTAAAATTGGTCTCTCATGATATCCAAAAACATAATTACATAACCAAGAATCCTTGTGAGGTTGATCTTATATTATTGGTGTTGTGGTTAATAGAACATCTAGTGATTGAATTTTCACTACACAACATTAAACTCTCAATATTTATGAATAGTGATCAATGTTATTGTGCAAGGTCAAATTTTCAACATTCACTTTCTCAACCTCTCCCTCATTTTAATTAAAATAACAAGGAAATTAAATGGGAATAATTTTTAGAAAATTAATAATCATAAATTTTTTCTTCACAATCTATATTACCTGAATTTATGTGACAACTCACTTATCCCCACAATAATTTTAATCTAATAATGTATAAAATAATGTAATATTAAACAATAATGATATTCCCCCTTATAGTGTGATTCATGGCCTAATATTATATTTTTTATCTAGCTACTATAAATATTATACTTTTAGATGGAATATAATACATTAACGATGTGGTTTAGGATTGGGGATTAATATAAATGATATTTAATAGTAAAGAAATATCTATCTTTGTTGTTGAATAGAATATTATATAGACGGTGATAAACAATTCCCTATGTATAGGCCATATATATTGGGGGGATTTTTTGTTTTCCCTCCCAAATCATCATTACACCACACATATAAACCTTTTCTGTTATCCTTTACTTATAGGATTTTTAGGATTTTCATAATTTTCTTATACTATTAGGTGAAAAATGAGTCATTAGTAACCTCTATCAGAATAAAATTACCCCCATTGAACATATAATAAAATAATAACTCATTTGAAATAAACCTTTTAAAAATATTACTCCAATATTATATGTTATCCATTTTTTCTTGAGATTGTTTCCATTCCACGGATTTGGATTGGGGTTTTCCATATGATTTTTTAGTTTGTTAATTTAGTGGTTCATAGGAATTTTTCATGGAAACAAGAACCATGAGATATATTTTCTTCTCATGAGGTTATGTTGTATATAATTATCAAAACATATAGTTTATACGATATGTGGGAGTTTGGTATTACATTTTATAATCTTAAGAATAAATTTTAGCATGAGATTGTGTTGTGAAAGATTACAGATATAGTGGACTAAGGCATGGTGTTGATGAATTTTTAGAATACATTAACCAATGACATTGAGTTCGCTGGGCTTCATATTGTGTTATGGATAGACATTATGTTGGGTGAACACACCATTATGTTAGCCAACACATGTTAGTCTTACATAGGGTGATATTTCCCACCCCATTATCTTATATAGAGATATTTCACTCTCATCTGGGATTCCTCATTATATACTAATCTCATATTAATAATATACATATAACTAATCTGATTCATCTCATTTATAGATTCTATAATATTAATACTCATAATTAAATTTTAATTCATCAAATCAAAAACCAAAAAAAATATTTTCAATAAAAATAATATTTACATGAATAAATTGTGTAAATATATAAGAAATTATTTCTCATGCTAAAATTTTGAATTTTTTTAAAATATTACATATTTATTCCTAAAAAAGTGTAGAAAATAATTATTAATGTCAAAAATATTTTCTTTCTACATTGTCCCACACATGAGCCTTGTCTGTCCATAATAAAGTTCTCGCCACTATTATCTCACATGGAATTTATATCCCTTAAAGTTAAAGTCACTATTATTGAATTTTAAGTGAAAATGACATATTTTTATCTATTTTTGAATGTTAGGATCTATTTAAAATCTCATTTACTCATGTTAATTAACCAAAAAAATATTTCTCATAAACATTGGTTCATCACTATGCACCATCGCATTAACGCTATTTTC
Organism: Viscum album; assembly: GCA_963277665.1. NCBI lineage: Eukaryota > Viridiplantae > Streptophyta > Magnoliopsida > Santalales > Viscaceae > Viscum > Viscum album. The sequence continues at coordinate 1,507,240,225 of OY728127.1, read as the reverse complement.
AACATTTTCATATGAGTCCGATATTACCCTTACCCTTCCTCCCAATTGATAAATTCGACAATAAAATCCCTTTTCATACCCATGAGATGGGAAATGACCAAATTTTATTATATATTATGACTAACCTATATATAAACTAACATTCAATAAATATATCCATGGGGAATAAATTTAATAGTATAGTACTAGAAAAAATATAAGGTCAACTAGAACATAGGTTTTCATTTACTATTATTTGATAGATTATTAATTTTCCCCCACAGACACCCAAAAAACTATTATAATAAAATTAAATAAAATATATATTGGTTCATAGTTTCTAAATTTACATGAATTCCATATTTGTGTCCAATTTTTTATAGTGACCTGTTATACAGTTACATTCTTATAAAAAATTAATACACTTAAGAAAAAATTCATTAGACAAATGAAAGCATGTAAAATTCAAACTCACCTATGTCCAATAATTTTATCAATAAATTAAAATTATCCAAATACAATATCATCATTGTATTCAAGGTTATTTTTCTACTTATGTAATGATTGAATAATATAGAAAAACCAAAAAAACAGAAATTATAATGAAATGAAAAAAAACACAAGGCTTGGGTTTCCCAATTGGAATATCTTGTTTTATATTCTTCATCTGCATTACATCTGAACAATTTTCTATAATATAGAGGCCTTTATTTCATCAAAATTTGGATTAAATGTAGTTCCCTAATCACTTATGTTTCTTTAAATCATATTCATTAAAATTAATTTACATGATCTTTTAATATTTATTCATTTTCACTCACTTAATGAAGGTATCTTTGTTACTCAACCTCCCCTTTTTAATTATCATTATACTCTATTAGCATTTAACTATTGAAAAATTATGCATTTTTTCATGTTGTGGTCTATATTTTTTTTGTAATATAGTTTTAATTTATCCATTATATTTTATGAATTTTAAATGTATCTTTTCTAAATTATTTATTCCTTATCATTGTATTTTAATTAAAAAAATATAACATATTATTAAAAAAATTAATATATGGAATTTAATTTTCAAACATATTAGGGACTCATAAAAAAATTTGAATTCCTCTTACTTATGTTTTATAAAGTGTTACGAACTCCATTTTCCACTTATTTTAGATTTTAAAATACTAAATATATTTTTTCCATTTATTTTTAATATTTTATTCCTATTAATATTACATTTCAAATTCATGTTTTAGTATAAGTAATTCGTTGTGATTTTCCACATTTTCTAAATATTATTGTGATTTTATACCCTTATTTTCTTATAATAAAACACTAGTTATCTCAAAAAATTCATATTTCTGTTATATATTGATGATATATCTTTATCATAGTAAAATTATTAATATCTCAACATGTATTATAATCACTTATTGAAATTCCTCTTGGCATTCAAATATTATTTTGAGGATAAATAATCATAATTTCAAAAATGTGTTTTTGTAATGTATAAAAATATGCATGTATTATAATGAATGCTACCATAGTTATACATTTTATGTATTTAATGTTATCTAATTTGATGTGGGTTTATTATATATCAAAATATAAAAATATTCTCATGATTTTCATTATTTAATTACATTATTTCTGTTTAACATTTCACAACTATCTCTAAAAAAGTCATATTTCTTGCTTAATTGAAATTTTATAGTTTCTAGAATAATTAATTTAATTAATATTGATTGTATTGGTAATGAATAATATTAATTCAAGCATTGTCATAATTTCATTAATTAAAAATTAATGGAATTTTATTCTCTCTAAAACCATGGTAAATGGGAGTATATGAATGTTTTACCTTCTATATGATTTTTGACCTATCATTTCATTCTATTTTTATCAATTTTTTGAACTTGTATGAGATAAAATAATTATAGAATTGAAATAGTAAATTGATTCATTGTTTTTATGGAAAATCCCAAACATGATTCATGTTGTAGGTCATTTTTTGCTTCAGTCAAGGTTAACCTTCATTTCAATTAAAGTCGGTATCTTTTACTTTCCAATGAAATAATTGAATGTGTGATGGTTTATTTGGTGGGATTTTTTGATCTTTCCACCTTTGAGAGTATTCTACCAACTATAGTACTCTCTCATAGATTTATGTCTTACTCATTAGTCCTTCCCAAATGTCAATGTATAACTTGTTATCCATTTATTAGTTTTTGGTGTGTAAAATGTATCAATATGAACACAATTATTCGTAAGAGGATCTATATATATTATTTTTTTTGTTAATTATTCATTATATTAATGAACTAAACTCTAAATCTATATGGTTATAAAAATTTTATATTATTTTCTTCTGAGAAAGTTGAAAGTGATAGGGGTAATGAAATTGGGACATAGATAAGGGACTTCTATGTATCCGACTGAATGGAATCATAATACACATTGTAGGGTCAAAAAATATTGTAAAATATATATTTTTAATGTTCATGTGACCTAGAAAAATCCTTTAAATTTATCATTGTAATGTAAGTATGATTAGGTGTAAGGTTCATAGGAAATACTAGTTCAATGCTTTTGAATGAGTGGTCCTTTTTGGTTGAAATATAAGATAATATAGCCCAATGAGGTTTGGTTTGTTTCACAATGAATATGGGCCAATTCATTATGGGGTTCTATTGGTTGCATAAATTTTTTATACTGAGTATAAAATGGTTTCATATATAATATAAAATAACAAATGAAATGTTACGGTACCTTGAAAGAATATGAAGATTTATTTTAGGGAATGGTTACATCATTAATATGGAATGATGAAGAGAGTTCATATGGAATATAGAAATAGCAAATAGAATACCAATTATAAAATATAATATACCAAGACAAGAAAGGAATTATGTGGATTTGGAGTTGTATGACCCCATGAGGGTTAATTTTACAGTTTAATGATTTGAGTTTGAACCTATATGAGGATTTATTTTTATTATATTTAATAGGAACCAATTATGGAATTTTTTGGGATATTAATATTATATTTTTTGATAGGGATATACCACACAATATAATATCATGAAATAAGGAATATATCATTCAATTATAAATCAATAAATCGTGATTTTTAAACACAATTTAACATCATATAAAATGTGTTTTTGTGTTGTGAATGGTTTAAAAATAGAGGATGGGATTATATTTATGCATATGTGGATTCACTGAAATGTGTAACCCCATAATTGGATTTTGTGAATGTAGGGAGAGATGAGGATTTAATTTAATAGAAGGACCATCAAGTTCATAAAGAAATGGTTGGTCATTATTGGGTATTCTAGAATCCAAAATACCACATGATTATAGAATCATCAATGGGATCCATCATGGGTGTTATTCCTATAAAGGATTTCCATCAAATCATCCTCCTTCTAGTTAATGGGTCGGGATTAATGAAGGATACCCCCTCACAGTCAAAGGAATTGAAGGGTAAATGTTGACAATATGGAATCATAATCTTCCACACTCAATGGATAGATTGGATCATGCAATGGGAGACCATATAGATTGGATTATGTCCATATTATTATTTATTAGTTTTAATAACATGGAGATAATATCAAAAATTGTCTTTTTAATGAGATTCACATTATTAAGTGAATGAGTGCATGAAAATTCCATAAGATCCCATTTAATTTAGGATGCCATGTTAGTAGAACATTTTATTGACCGAAACAATTTTCGAAGGAGGGGAACATTACTGTACAAAATACCCAAATCATATATATATTATGTGGATTTTGAATGTGTGAAGCTTTCACATTTTTAGTGTTTTTATCTTGGTTAATGAAATATAAATTTATCATTTGGATTCTTTTGGAATATTAAATGACAATTAAAAAAAACTACATGAATCGATATCCTAGAAAAGGGATAATATGAACCCAAAAGACACATTATATCATCTATAAAAACTTCTATATATAATAGTTGTGTATTTAAAATGTTCCCCATCATATATGGGATTCTCATAGGTCCTCTATGTAGTTGGTATCCAGAAGAACCCCCATTGTTGAGGGATAATGATGTTCTTCCATCCAAATAATTCACATGAAGCACAACATTCGAAAAATTATTGTGATAATTTTTGGGTTCATTTTTTTCACTTTTTTGGAATGTTAGTTACCATAAGGTGGATTCGTATAGGGATGTATGAGTCTTATTATTCCTAAATAAATAATTCCTCTATATTTTTTCCATTCACTATATCTATTTTTGTATATAGATATTTAGTTTTTTATTTATAACCAATTTTGGAGAAACTAGTTTTCTGAATTTGGGTTCTATGTGGTGGTTCTTACAGGAGTTGTGTCCTATATAAGGGAATCACATAACACCTATAGAAATGAAAATATAGTTTTTTTACAACTATTAATTGATGTTTTATAATTTTAAAATGTGACATTCCAAATGAAAAAAGTACAATGTGAGGGGTTATATACCTCTATCGACTATAAAAATATTATTTGTAGAAGAAAAAAATAACTGAATTCACTAAAATTAAATTTCCTTGTGGTATTCTAGGAACCTTGTAGATGAATTCCTATTTCATAGAGGATATTTTTTAATAGGAATGTTTGCTTAATATATGACTTATTAGGCATTGTTCAGTGACCTAAGTGATATTTTCACCACTTTCCATTGAAAATTGTTTCTTCTTTTATTCTAATTTATATAATCCTACATTTTTATTAAAATTCTTTATCCCAATTCATTCTTTAAAACTATATTAAATTATTGTCCCCAAAAATATACCCCCACCCCTTGAAATTGGGTCCAATTAGCCCAACTATTATCTGATTGTAAGGAATACTATTGTCCTTCCTAGGATTTTTGTGGTGAATTGGGAATAAAAAACACCACTATATAAAGGGTAAAATGCTAATATTCCTTTTTGAGTAATACACACATAACTGAGATTCTATATATAAAAATCGTGTTTATTTATAACCATTTCATTGTGGAAGCTTATTATTTTGTGGATAGAACATCGTTTGAGGATACTCATATCCTTGTGGATGATCATCCATAATATTGGTCTATCTAGATAATAGGTACTTTATATTTTTTTTGGTTATTTATGGGGAAATTAAATGTGAAAAATTTATCACCCATTATAAAAAATATTGAATCACGGAATGAGATATAAGATATATGCAGTTTATGTAGTGTTTATAGCTCAATGTGGTATTTTTGATATTTTAAATTTTGTGACCAGATTCAATGAAATATAACTAGAAGCATCTCCATGTAGAATTATTTGTGCTTCCATTGAGAAGAAGAATGACATTATTAATAGTTATGGTGATGAGACATAGAAATGTGTTCATTACATATATCATTTGTTATCAAAATCCTTATATGGACGTCTATTGGAAAACGATTTATCCTACATTATTATAATTTATATATTTGAGTTTCTAAAAAAATCAACATTCTGAAAGCACATTATAGTAATCAACCAATCATATGGATAAATCATCTTTTGGTGGATCCTCTAGAAAACATATCCTCAAATATGGAATATATCATAGTTTATCACTCTGAAGGGTTTATCCTAGGCTAAAATTTGATAAGGTGTGATAAATATCAGTCAGAATTAGAGATAATAATATATAACTACGTATAGATCATGAAGAGTTAAAACTATGTGAGAAGTTAGTGAGGTTATATTAGTGGGGTTTCTAGCCTAGGGATTCGTTTGGCATATAATTGGGGTATGAATAATAGGTAAGGAAGTGTTATGAAATTTTTAACCAGGTTCTTCAAGATATCAATATTATTAAAGTATTTTGGATGTTAAAGTCATTATTACAACACTATAATAATTTTATTCTAGAATTATTTTGGTAGATATAGTGTATATACAAAAAAATCTCAACTAGTTCATGGATCTAATTATATTGGTATCTGATAAAACATCAATATTTTGGTGAATTGTTATTGGTGGAGATGTATGATTATTTAATAACACATTCATATATATAATACTTCTTGGTGTGGAACCTCCCACAATCATTATAAGGAGTTTCATATAATAGAATAAAATATATTTCTATAAAAGTGGATTTTTGGTTAAATAAAAATTCATTTTTATAGTGGGATGATATATTTTTTACTTTAAATTTTGATGAACTAGCAGTGAGATGGATAATGGAATTACCATCTTAATAAACCACGTGAATATTAGAAAATAATGGATAATGTCATAAAAATGTAACCTTTCAATGTGAGATTGATAATATTCTCTATATAATGATCATAGAGTATTAATATATGTTTTTATTTATTTCAAACAATGTGGATTCATAAAACCAGTGTGTGATTCACGAAGAATGTTCATTTCCATGAAATCATAGTTATATTATTGAAAATATATAAAACCGGTATTCTTTGTTTTGTAAAATTTATATGATCATCTTCCCATATAATAATTTCTAACGGCACTTTCAGAATATTTGTCTCATTTTAGGTCCCCTATATTTAGATAACACATCCCAAAATAGGGATTGAGATTATAATTTACTAACAAGTCCTAGAGGCCTAATTTATGACCTATAATTAATTGATTATAAGAGTCAATACAGTATTTTTGGAAGATAATTACAGAAATGTTATACTAATTAATTATAAAATAAATTTCTAAACAAACTACAATCCTCTAAAAAGAATAATGATGTATGATGTTAGTGGAACATATGATCTATAAAATAATTTCATATCATTGAGAGAAAAAAATATAAGTCTCCATTTATAATGTGTAACTGATTAGGGATACGTATTTACAACAAAACATTATGATATAGTTCTTATATGTTCAAAAAAGATGTCTTATTCATCTATTATGTGTTAATGATTGAAACAATTTTGGGTTCCTGAGAGTTATGGACTACATTATCGAAAGAGTAACTTGTTTGTGTAGAATATACACCTACTGAGGTTGTTTATATACTAGAAAACAACTATAATGAAACCTGTATTTGTACATATTTTAATGGAAAATTGAAAAATGGTTCCCATATTAGAGTGTCCCCTAGTAGTACTTGAGAAAGATCATGAGTTTGTAACAAATATAATTAGATGTATTAAACATCATTGTCCATGAAATCCATCGATAACCATGATTAAATGGAAAATTTTAAGCAATATTGAACATATCACCTTGATATGTTGAACACTACATCACATATTGTTCCAATAATGATTGAACATTTTGATGCATAGAAATAATGGGATTTCAATAAAAAAATATCTACTGATTAATAGTAAAATATATGACAGTGAGAGAGATCAACCACATGGGTTTGGGGCATGTAACTACTCCTATACATATTTAAATACAACATCATAGAAAATAATTCATCATTTATGTTGGTTAAATATACCCATCAATTTAATCCATTAAATGTATGATTTAATCCACATATCAGTTGATAGATATGTTAATGTCAATTGTAGAATAACCCAACGATAAAGGTGTAATTAGTCCCTAGAAGAGATATAAAAATACCCATTAAGAAATAATTTATTAAATAATATTTATTAATATACTTTTAGAATTATTTTGGGGAGATGGAGGTGAGAGATCATTCTTCGATTGAACAAAATATACTTAATATAGGATTTTATATGGATTGAATCCTCACCTAATTAATGTGTATAAGAAGAAGTCACACATGGTTTGGTTGATCATATGTATGAGGAAATATTCAATATTGAGGGATAATTAACAATACTCACACAACTAGCAGATCCATAAATAAGATTATCATCATGGGAGAATACTAGTCAATGGTAAATTGAAAATTTGAAAATATGAATTTATCTTGGAAAAATAATTATGAATTACACATTATCACATTCCTCTCTAATTGTTCTAATTATTTTGTATTGATTCATTTATTTTTGAATATGTTTTATTGAATTTCACACAATTGAAGGTACTGTATACTCTGAAAAGTGTGACTTCTGTGCTCTTTGAAATGTTCTCATTAGACATAGTGATAAAAGAGGAATCAAAGAGGGTTGGTAAAATTGAGGAACACACTACATGGATTGTTTCATCCATGGAACCAATTCTAGTGGGTGATACAGCATATGTAGGGTATTTTACAGGAATTATCACCACAATGGTCAATAGATATTTTCCCTCATAAAGAAACCTCTATAGGAGTGATGGTAGAATACGATGAATAATGGGTTGACATTGATGTGTTGACCAACATTCAATCTAACATGTCTTTGAATTATGATGCCACGACAACTGAGGAAGTTACTGATATATATCCATGGGGAATAAACCGTTATATATCCAAAATGGGGAGTTCAATAGGGGTGTTTATTGGGGAAGAACATGAGAGATTAGATCTAATTATTCCATCCCAAACATTGGTCAATCCAATGTCATTAGATTTTAGAATAATGTTTTTATGAAATTGAGCACTAACCTCAAATGGGATAGTATTCTCATCTATCCATAGTACACAACAACAAGAATAGAGGGAATAAAATACTAGTGGGATTCAATGTTATCCATCAAATTGTGATTAAATACTCATTTTACCTATGAGCTAAACATTAGTATATTACCTCTTAGATGTTTTGTATCTAAATGAATACTCATTCGATTGTTATAAGAAAATTAATGGGTTAATGGTAGGAGGTCTGTGACCCTAATATTTATTGATTCTAACCTTATTTTTCTTTAACTCTATCAAAACTATTATATAACCATTTAATTTAGCGATTCAGTAATTAGAATGTTAGTGGCATCTTGTGGATTTATTTTTATAGTACATGTTTTGATCTCCATTACAGTGTAAGGTTATTTAGTGCATGCGTTGATGAATAAAGAATATTGATGTCTAGTATAGAAATTCCCCTTAGAGTTTATAATTTTTCACACTACTGGGATGACCGTCATTGAGGGGACTATAGATCTAGATAATAAAGACACATTTTCTCACATCCTATAATCTATACATTTCATTTTTAAGTCAGTTAATACATTTTGGGAAAGAATTCCAATTATCATGTCATCATCTATAAGAATTCAATGAATCATTACCATAATGCCTCAACTATTTATAACCACTTAGATTTATATTAGTCTCTAGATAGTGATTCCCAGAGGATTTTAGATTGTACCCACCTTGAGTGATTTCATTATTGACGATGTTTTCATACGTACAAATTCCTTTAATAATGACCATGGGAAAACCAAATTCTATTAGAAGATGTTTAAATTGTTATATAAGAGGATTTCAAATTGGCACCCCAATAATTGACATTTTATCCAATAATACCATCATTAAGAGATTTTAATCACATTGTGGTTGGGAGGGTATGACTAAAAAGATGTCCATTCCCTGGAAAAGGAGGTGATTCTCTATTATAAATTAGAAATACTAAAATTCAAAAAGTTTCCAGGTGTATAATATAAGGAATTTTTGTTATAGTCAAGAATATATAAAATATTTAATTCTATGAATATTTTCCTGTGTTTAAAAGGAATGAAGGGAAGGTTAAATATAATTGATACCTAGTGGATCATATTATCTATGAGTCAGATAAAAAAAATTAGTAGTTGGATTTTCTAAATAAAGAGTTGAATAAACTTGATAGACTGGCTGGAAAGGTGTGGCAACTGATTGTGGTGGTGGAGAGGGGAGTACTATTTGTCCCTAGAAAACATGGCTCACTAAATTCTGATGAGGATTTTGAGGTTTCAACATTTATTAACTTATATCATGATGTATAGGACTCTTTCCATGAATTGATTCACCTTCCATAATACATTGTGAAATCCCTGTAATAAGGATATCTTTATCTGTTTGTGAGAGACACTAAATTTCTTATGTTCCACTAAATTTTTTATCAAGCGATGAAAAATATTTTTTATTATCTATTATTTTTATCTTTACCTATTATTATTATTATCATTTCATAATTATATGATAAATCCTAAAATTAATTGTACATATAACTATAAATAATTCGAAATTGAAGGGGAAAACCCCAATGTTGATTCCCAAACACTAAACTAAATGTATTTTTTTCGAATTCTTGGATCACATATGGGTATAGTCAAAAATAAAATCACAATTAAACATTATTTAGTTTATTATTGATACTTGATCAAACTCTACATGATGAGAATAAATAAGATAAATTTGAAATAATGATCATATTATGAAGAGGGTTATACAAAAATAAATTAATATCATTACACAATGTTTTTGAATCCTCTACTATGATATTACATGGATAAAGGGAAAATATTAATGATCTAAATATATTTCAGGTGAAGGAACTAATATATTATAGTTTTACTATTCGTAGGGTGATATTTTTAACCACTCATGACTTCTTTAATTTTATTAAGAAAAAGTTTTTTCTTAATCATTTTATTGGGGAGATATATAATCTAGTGAGATACATTTTTCATAGATATACCATTCAATTTTTTCAAAATAACATGATTAATACCCTTTCCATTTAAAATTCACATTCTTCCAAAATCACATGATATATGTTTTCAATGAGTTGAGGTTGAACATATTTTCAGGGATTTAATTTTTGGGTTTTAAAGATAATTATATGATTTTGTCTTGATAATGTAATTCTATTGTCATTCATGTTATAAAAATATGACTAACGTATCAGGTCCCACAATATAGTGTAATGATAATTGATGGAGTTTTTAGGGAATCTCATGTGGAGGATTAATAATGTGAATTGTAAAATTTTTGTACTTCTGTTATATACATCTTCAAGATCAGTTGAATCATTTTAAATCAAATTAGAGTGAGCATAAATTTTAGTGATATTTTTCACATTCACACAATATGAGTTTTACAGATCATGGTTGTGTGATATCAGGCATTGGATACAATCTGGAGATTGATGATTCATATGTTTATGGAGAGGAAATATTCATTTCAATAATTTGGAAAAAAGAATTTACATATTTGAGATAATATATTTTTGACTAAATTAATGGTGGGGGTGACCATGGTAGTGGCATGCTAATGGAGGAAAAACAGGAATGATAGCTCGACTATGTCAAAGATCACAAAAATTATAAATATTTTAAGGAATTATTACATAGACGAAAGGTTACAAAACTTTTAGGACATACATATTTTAAAAAATATTTTCTCAATTGATGGTCACAAAACTAGGAGTAATGAAGGGTGTGGTGGATAATTTTGTAACATGAGTGATATAAAACCATCATTAATGATGTCTAATTATTGTTATGGGAGACCCAATAAATGGTTAATTCATTTTATGATCGGGAATCATAGTCCATTGAGTAGTGTTATTTAATAGCATTCTTCAGGGTAAAAATATGATCAATGGTGATATGTAAAAATTATCCTCTAAAAAGAGAAAATACTAAAAAGTGAGAAACATTGTGGGTTTTAACTCAACTCGAATAACTATATTTTGTATTTAATAAGTCAAAAGTAAGTATTTTTAATTTGGGATGATGATATAGAATAGGTTCACAAGGTATTACCACTAACTATATTAAAATGATGGTTTCTACTATAATTTCATTAGGTAATACATTGATGAGAGGTACACCCCTTAGTATTATGATACCTATAATTTATATGAAATATTTTGGGATCCAATATAGATCCACATTAGGGGAATGTATAAATACTCAAGAAGAGGTGTCCCATGGAGTTGAATGTGCTTGTTATTGGAATCATGGATAATTTATTAGGAATAATATACTTGTAGAATATGTTTTTTTTATAGAAGATGAATATACATGAATTGATTCAGCAACCGAAATACTATTCTACCATGTATGGGACAAAACAATATAATGAGAAGTCATGATATGCCACTTCACTAGTTTTTTTTAATTATTTGGTAAATGAATATGGAATGGAATGTTTTAAGATCGTAGGATAAGACCCACTAGTTTTATGATATCCTTTGGTAGTTTTGGGTATTGTAGAATAAACTAATGGAGTATACAGTGTATGTTCTTACATCATTAACTAAATAAAATAGAGTGGGAAATCATAAATGCTACATTTAGGTAAAACTCGACGAGATTTCACAATAGAATGATATTATAGATTATCTCATGAGGTTGTTCACTTAGTTTAATGCCATAGATTCAAGATAAAGGTGAACATTAATTATTGTAATAATACATGGACTAAATAATGATATTGTATAATTATAAATGTAATAGAACAAATGAAATTAATGTGGGTCCAATTTTAGTACATACTATCGTAGATAGGATTCATATAGTTCATGTTCATGATGATTGGACTAAAATGAGTAAATGTGATATCTCTAATGAGGTCCCTGGGATATAACTATCCCATTTCAACTTATATAATGAAGTGATGGAATCATATATCATTTTTCGAGGATATTAAATTTGAACTAGTAATGTAGGAGAAGTAAAAAATGGAATACCACGGACAATGTTCAAATTATGGGATCAACTACAATGTTCTACGTTTATAAAATGATTAAATGACCTTCCTATTTTGATTTATATTATTCTCAAAAGAAGCAAATATTTTGGGCACATATATAGGTCCATACTATGTGTTTTTATTCATAGTATAATAGAGGTTTCTAGTGGAAACAAATAAACTTTTGACCAGTATTATATGAGAGGTTTGCGGATATATAGAAAATCCTGAAAGGATGTGTGATTTATAAAAATGTATTTTTAGAAAGGGGGATGGAGGAATTATAGACTCATTTATTTTATAACGATATTGTTTTGGTTTCAATAAAACCAGAGGATATTAATTTTCATTGTGGCTTGATAAATAATTTATGATTCAAATGTCACTACATAACCTATAGTAATAAGAATTAATCCATGAATAGATCTTTTATTACAGGGGATAACCTAACCATTTGAATATAATTTTATGAAGGATTTATTTTTATCATAATTATTGGTCCGAGAACGACTGAAAAAAGGGATACCAAATGTATTAATGAAACACATGAAGATGGGAAGTTTGAGATCTCACAGATGTGTGCGGAATTCAAATCGAAAATGGAGAAAATCAAATCTGAATTAGGTCTTACTAATTCATGGTGTTCTTCAATTTGGAATGGGAGAGATCCTTTGTCTCCATTCCTAAAAATGATTATATGGAAAGCAAACCCTGTATTTCTGATAGATAAGTCATTTCCTTTATCGAAGCCCATGTTGGCTCTACAAGATGAATAAATTTTTCTAATGGTTCTCATATCATTAACCGTTTGGATGATGGTGCAATTTCAGTAGTTTCAGATCCTAAAGTGATTATGAAAATGATAGATCTATGTTCATTATATTTTCTTGGGTGTATTTCTTATGAACGTTGTGAAAAAACCATGGTCCAATTTGGATCTCAATGATTAGATCTCCCATTGTTGGAGAAATTCTAAATGGAGGTTCATTCTTATCAGGAAATGTTATTTTCAACTCATCTCGGAGAGGAAGGTGGAAAACAATGTAGTTTTGATGATGTAGAATCATAACATGAAATATGGTATACTGCATATTTTAGAATGTGAGGTTAATTTGAATCCCTAAAACTAGAAAGACATGAATTCTCTGGTATGGGATTAGATCCATGGGATACCATTGGTTTACTGGAGCCCAAAAATACTTAATTACATAGTGTGAAGGTTCAATACTCCACTCAAAATTTATTATAGGATGCTCAAGGGGGATCATCCTCTCTATGGGAGGATTATTTTTAAAATTAATGTGGATGTGAGTACCCCAGATTACATCTCCCTCGTTGAGAATGACCATACACATTGCATCAAGATTCAAATTTAAAATCTTCCACCCTTTTGTGATCATTTAAAAATGATGGGGTTGTCATCATCAATTTTTGATTTGTTCAAAATGTTGGTTGCACCATCCCCTTATGTTATGGCTTAGTGGGATGTTCCATTTGGAATTAAGGATGAGTTAGAAAAAAATAGGAAGGATTGACTTGATCATGTTAAATCTGTAAAATGGGGGAACATTTTTGGTGCATGTAATTCATGGTCTACATTGGTTGAAGATGAGGAGCAACAATAGTTTCCACCACCCATTGACAAATTAACAAGTGTAATGAAGCATAATATTCCAAATAATCGTGGATATTATAACTAAATTAAGAGTAAATAAATTATTGGATTATTTTTAGAGTATTGCTCTGTGGTTACATCTCTTCAAACAGATGATTCCTTTTTGAAACCAACTCAACTAACATCAATACCGCACTGTAGTATTTGGACCACACTGAAGGACATGAACATGATCTATATGTAAATAAGAATAATGATCTGTCAGATATTATGGTTGATTCATACACTCATCTGATAATTGTAAGGGATGCTACATCAGAACGACAACTGAGAAATACTTGTTTGTTGCTAGTGCAATAGGTTTCTAACACCGCAGATGGAGTACATATTCCTTGTACGATGAATATGAGAAAATAACCCATGGATTTATTGGATGGGGACAAAAATTATTAATATTTTCTAGAGTCAATGAACATGAACTAAAGGTCTGGTAGGACAAAGGAAATGGAGTATAGTAAAAAGTGGGATGGAACACTCAATACTACATGAAAATGAAGACATTATTCTTGAACTACCAGGGTATAGCCAACCCTGGAACTATAGGTTTACTAAGTCAACTAGAATGTATATATAAACATAATATTATTACTATTTATGAGACAAAAGGATTCTTCCTATACAATATTTATTTTCTATTAGCATTTGGCTACCATCATTTTGTTAAAATTCAGACCCCTTCTATTCATGATCGACTTTGGTTGTTTTTCACAATTGGGTGGGTAACCATACAATTTTCCAATAGGAGGACCAACACATCCACTATAATTTATCAATGTAATTAGTAAATACTTTTGTAATTTACATTATTCATTAAAAAATTATATTTACAAGATATATCTTTGGAATCAAATTCTTGGCCTTGAGATTTCAATTAAGGAACTGTGGGTGCTCATTAGGGACATTAATTCTATTCTACCTGTTGATGAGAAAATGGGACTTGTATAAAATTCAACCTCAATCAAAGAGTTTAATAATTTCATTGAGGATCCTATATTATTTGATTTGAATCTAATCAGTACTAATTACACCTGATATAGAGTACATTTGGGTTGTGTAACATCTATCATGAATCATCACAATTTTTTCAATGATTACATGTTGGGAAATTGGATATACATTTCATTTGTTACACATGAAAATCACAACTCTGAGCATCATCCCATCTTTGTGATTCTTCTAGCTAATGAAAATAATCTTACCATACCATTTACTATTAACAAATTATGAAATGGACTCTTGTAATGTAATAGACTTGTTTAAGATTCCTATGCCAGGATGGTTGTTATGGAAATCTGTTGTTTTTATTTCCAAAATGAAAAACCTCAAAGATATTATGAAGGATTGGATTTGGAAAAGTATAATCAATCCTGATGAAAAAAATCATTATCTAGATATTACCCTACACTCGATGTAAGAGGATATTACAAGGCATAACATTCTAGAAGGAATTTATCTATAGGTAGTGACGACCTCTAAACTCAAAATCATATACGAATCATTAAAAATATTCTTAAATAATGCATCGATTTCAATTTTCCTAATGATGGGGATAAAAATACTATTTTTAAACGATATTCAATGATCAAGAATATCTAATAATCCCTTCAAACTCTTGATGGTTGGTGATGGCATTTTAAATGGTAGGAAAGCCCCAACTGCTAATATCGTCTCCTATTATGAAAATCCCTATAATAGTCAATCAAGGAATTCTTATCATAAATAGTGTATTATTACATTGATGGACATTGAGGGTGATGATATGATTCTTACTTCCACTCCCCTTGAGTGTGAACTAATATAGTTTGCCTTTATTTGGAACATGGGTCGATCTCCTAGTTTAGATGGGTTCACCAATCCCTTTTTACAGCTATTCTAAGATGTTAATCAACTGGATGACTGCATTTTTTCCAAACACTTCTTTATTATTGGATACTTCTACAAATATTTTATGGCTAAATTTATTTCACTTATTCTGAAGATTAATAATTCATTTGATATTATTCAGTTTTTACATGTTTCCCTTGTCAATATAATTTTTAAGATCATTTCCAAGCTCCTAGAAAATAGACTATCTCAAATCTCACATAATCTAATTTCATGGAACCTTTTTTGTTTTTTCAGGGAAAACCTATACATGATTACATTATTTCTACATTAGAATTTGTGAACGTAGTCTGGAAATCAATGAGGTGAGGTAACATTTCTGTTAAACATAACAACAAAAAATAATTGGATAGTATGTACTAGGGATTAATATGCAATGTTCTTAGATGTTTCAGGTTTAATGAAATGTTCAGTTGTTGGATAAAAAATTATGATTTGGTCAGCTCACATATCTATCATAATCAATGGATCCCCAGAAGGCAATTTTAGATATTATAGTTGGGTGAGATAAGGATTTCCCCTCTCATCCATCATATTTTACATTCCTGAAGACTACCTCAGCTTGAAATGTTGTTATATGGTGGATACTGGTGATTTGAAAACCATCAGGGATGCTCAAGGAAATCATGAACCATATCATCTATTTTTATAAGGTAATTACATTTTATCAAGGTAACATGAGGAATATCAAAATCATAATGGAGGCCCTTTTCCATTATGAGTGTAACTCTGGTTAGGAACACAGTTGGGGAAAACCATTTATATTCATTGGGAAGAATTTCTCAACTGTCATGATGATCAGAGTGATCAATGAGTTGGGAATAAGGGAGGGGACTCTCCCATTTACATATCTTAGAGTACCATTATTTTGGGGGTAGATCACATGCTTCCCACATTACTGCCATCCTGAGTTAGATTAGATGAACTCTTGGCTCCTGAAACGGAATATCACTCTCAATGGATGGAAGGATTTACCGTGTCAAGCATTTTATAATTTCAAAAATGGATTATTATATTATGGATTATAGATTTCCTTACTCGGTTATTAATTCGATAAATTATTTACTGACAAAACTAATTTGGAGTGAAATAAATTTTTAGGGAAATAACATCATGCTTTCATGGAAGAAATGTTATATCACCTACTTTTTGGGGGGACGTGGGACCATGATTTTGAAACTTTTTAATCAATCCCTCTAGGATAAATTCATTCGTAAATTTCATACATCTAAATCTAATACCTTATCCATTATTAGATATATTTTTGTTGAAAATCTGAAAGAAGGAATCAGTTGCAAAAAGAAATCATCATGTTGGCCTGGACTTAAGGCTCTGTTTTAAGAGATCAACATGGAATTTCATTGGATGGATTGTGTGAAATCAACCCATACATTCTGGTTTGATAATTGGACTAGAGGACCACTCATTTAAATAATTGATACATCAGACCATTATATTTATTATAATCATTATGACATTTCCCAAATGGACAACCTTCACACCCTTCCTCTTGAGATTGTCCAAATATTTTAAAACTATTATTTCACATATCCAGATGATATAATCATTTGGGAGCCAACATTTATTGTGTATCTCACCTCCAATGTTTTCTACAAAAACACTTTATAGGGTGCTTAGAAATGAATTGGTAATTTCAACAAGAATTGGCTTCCACCTTCTAGGTTCACTCTTCATCAGAGGATTTTCTATAATAAAATTTCTATTGAATGGAACCTCCAAAATGTTTTTAATTTCACACTATTCATCATGTATTCTTTTCCATCAACATTACAAAGACCTATATCATATCTTCCTGAGTATACACACTACTTCTTCTCTTTGGAATTCACTCTTTGCAATATTTCAGTCTCTCACATGTGGGGAAGCATTATTTTATTAGGATCACTACTGAATAACTCATTGGTGATTATTCTATCATATATTTGGATCATAATTAATATATGGTTCATTTTATTTTATGAATTCATGGTTGGGACTTAGAAATTAGATCAAGTATTTATTAAATACCCTCTTTTAATAAGTATCAATCAACATATAGTTCTTTTTGAGAAATTCCACACATATATGAAAATAATATATAGGTAAAACGTTTATTATCATTTTTTATGTCCATATTGGACATATAGTATTTATCATGGTGTCACTTTATATCTTATTGGGATTAGAATAAATCCACATGTTGTTCATGAAGATCCCCCATTTCTACATTTTTTCCACATGCATGGGGTTGGGGCATTGATAGCCTCATGAACATGAATGTGGTTTTCAATTTTTTCTGAGAAAATATTGCTATTGTAAAGGGAAATTGTAACCTATTTAATTATTCCCTCAAAGTATTTTAAGGCCTTGTCACGTGAAAAAAATGTCATTTCCCGTCTTTATGATGGATCATTATTCATGCTAAATTAGTTGATTAACATGGACTATTAATCTAAAATGAATTATTGTCAATGTGGTAAATAATATGAAATTGAATAATTAATCATACAACTCCTGAGCACTCACAAGTAAAATTGTAAACACATACCATGCTTATTTGAATTTTTATATAGTTTAGCATCATGTGATAAGTATATTGACTATGAAATTAAATGACATTGAGTGATTTTAATTTTTGTGATTTTAAACACATACCATGATATCAAGGAATTTATTGTTGTGAGAATAAACCACGTTTATGAAATAAATCCCCCACCACATTGTTCAAATTTTTGTGGCATTAACAATGGATCCATCATTGTTCTATTAACTAATATCAGCTACACCTAGATGAAAATAATGTTAGAGAATATTCTTATTGATTTCTCTTGTAATTCTATTTTGAGGTATTTCCTTGTTCTCCAACATGAATAATATTTTCTCATAATTTAATTCAAACTAATTTTGCTCCTTCTATTACTACACATACTCATACATATGATCCCATATTGTGATTCATAGTGTGGGTCATGGATACTAGTGGGAACATGCCTCTATATATTATAAAACTTAATATAGTGTTTCTTGTGTTGTTGTAATGGTTTTGGTCAAATAATCCCACAAGGAATGCATACGTTTTCTGTCCCTGGTTAATTTTCCTTTTCCACATTATTCTAGGTTATTTTGGATATTATCATATTAATTTCAATGGTATATCAATTATCCAAGGCATGGTTGTGGGATTATTGGTTACAATGAATTACATATTTATTACATATCATTTCAACTATAGATATCAGAAATTATTTCAATCATATATTAATTTTTTGTGATACATTATAACTATAATAAAATTTTACACCATGATGATGATGATAACCTTCGTCCTAACATACTTGAGGGGTATAGCTACATTCCACATGAATAATAAGTCGATGTAAATATGCGTGTACTTGAACTATCGTGTTATTTATGTGTATATATCCCCATTAAAAATAATCACCATTTGAAAATTGAAAAATAAAATTTAGTATAATGAAATGGGTCTAGGGGTTGATATATTAAATAATACTACATTTGTAATTCATGACATTTTATGGTTAACACTACAAAATATTGGCTCATTAATGGAAAATATTGTCCAAATCCTAGTAACTTGTTGGTATATCGTGGTTCAGAATTGATTAAAACTATAGGTTTATACATGTAATTTCATCATAATTCTGAGTACCTATCCTCCGTCAATTCATCCTAGGGTTAATCTATCATTGGTTAATTTATTTATGACTTTCATTGAATTAGTTCTATCGATAAGAGTATTGTTTATGGCCCTCAATTGGAACATTTCTTTGTTTTCTCTATCTAATGGAAGAATTGAACATATGAGATATCCCAGTACGGGGGACAACCATTCCATAATTCCTTAATTTGGTTAGAAGAGTAGTATTCCTTCATCTTGGTTTTTATGGAACTCATTGTCTTATTTTATTTTAATTCCAACGAATTGGGATACCAACCAAAAAATAAAAATTTTGATAGCAATATAATCCTACAAATAATCGTATATTGTTTTGGCTAAAATAGGTAGGGAATACTCACGAGTGTTCTATATACATAGAACATGATAATGTTTTGGATGATAGGGGTATTCCTTTCTCAACAATAATATATAGTGGAATAGGGGATTCAGTTCATCATTCTTAATGACATACAATCTAATAAATTTGATGATCAAAAATGCTATATTAAAATTAAAATTTATAATTGAAACATTTAATCTGAGTTAATATTCTGATTTGTTGATGATTTATTTTCATTCTACTTCTTTTTAATGACCTGGAAATTTCAAATAACTTTTTTTAATTATATAGAATTATTTTGAGACCCCGAATTATGATGAAGTGAAATTATGAGGCCTGGAGTGTCTGAAATGATCCGTCGAAGTTTTGTTGCACTTTAATTAGTGTGTAAAAGTAGTTTTTATGAAAAAGTGGGATAACTCCTAAATGGTTTCATGTATCAAAAATATGATGGTACCGTTGCGTTTAGAATGGTGGGATTACCCTAGGCAAGAATTATGTTTGGTCGGTGCGGGCCTCCTTTGAGAAAACCAAAAAATGGCATTATCATAAATAAAATAATAAAATAAATTATTTTATTTTTCAAATTCTTATAACTCACAAATGGTATCTTGGATTGAAAATATGATACCATCACTAAAATCATGAGTGATTTCTTTATTTTAGCTGATACTAACTTTGGCCAGCGTAGGCAACCAGCAAATGATAGTTTTTGGCCGTGAATAAAATAATTAAATGACAATTATTTTATTGTAAAATGAATTACGTTTAAATGGTAACTCGAATTGGAAATCCGATAGTATCGTTGGGTTTGTTGTGGCGTGTTTCACTTGGGAAGAGCCTAACCTCGACCGACATGGGTCTAGGGGGGCTTTTATAATTTTTCCAAACTTATTTTTGGGTATGATCAGTAAACGAGTGAGAGGTACTATATAACTATTGAACTACTGCTCGGAATTGAAATCGGATGGCATCGTTGAACTCATAGCACTGATATTCTCCTAATAGGACCTTCATCTTGATAGCAGTAGTTCAAGGGTGAAAGTTAGTTTTTGTGAATTTCATGGGATAGTTAAAAGAATAAAAATAAAATAAAGATCAACTTTTATTTTTTTTAAACTTCCCACTTGATGTTTAGTGGTTGGGACCACCCGAACAAGAAACTCCCAATTTAAATTCAATGGTGGGGACCACCCAACCCTTGTACACCCCCTTTAATGGGAAATTACACTTGGTTTTCCTCCCATTGATGTGCAAACTCAATTTTTTTATTTAATAAACATATTTGGCACTTCACCATTTGGGTTTGAGGATTATTGGAAAAAGGGAGTGTTATGAAGAACATGGAAGGAGATTATTCAATGAAGAACATCCACAACAATGAAGATCATCCTCTGTAATCGGAGAACGAGGACGACGCTTGAGTCCAGATCGGAAATATCTTGTGGGAGCATGAAATGTGAACATGACATTCTAATCAACTTCCTCATCTTCCTCATGCAACCTCCAATAGAAAATCAACACATTGGTTTTAATATATTTCTGAATTTGTTTAATTTATTCTTCATATCCTAAATAAATGATTATGATGGCCAAAAGAACATAACCATCACCCCACACATAAACCATGCTATTATTTCTTGTTTTATTCATTGTGCATTCATCGTGCGTTCTTCAATGCCTAATATTTATTGGTGCTAGAATCACAGATTTCTGCTGAGCACGATATATGGATGTGAATCCCTTGATGCAAGGATCCCAAATATGCAATTGTTTAATTTATCGGGCATGGAACGAAGTCACAATGGCTCACAGAAGGAGGTGGCCAAATCTTTATTGGTTCTGAAAATCTAATAATATGATTAGTGCGACATATGGACACAGATCCCTCGACCCAAGGATTGTGAATATGCGATCATATTAATTTTTGGGGTTAGAACGAAGATGCGACAACCCACGGAAGGAGTGACCAGCTGGATCAGGGCGGTCCATCGTGGCTGGTGGAGGCTGTGAGTATGCAGAAAGCAGGTCCAGGTGGCTTCGGCCAATGATGAGGCAGATTAGGCAGTGACGCAAGTAGGTGGCATGGCGGAGGGAGGCCGTGTGCGAGGCAGAGGCACAGCGGATTCCCGGTTCATGTACAGGGGTGAAAATTGTAGAAGAATAAAATTAGATTGGAGAGAGGAATTACTAGATCTGAGAAAAAATTAAAATAATAATGAATATAAATAAAGAGAGAAGGCACTATTTGGACCCGCGCACACAAAAATGGGATACCCCTGTTGTTCGTGAATCTCAAATGAGATTTTAGGGAGAAACATACTATAAAATGAAAGAGTAATACTATAATAATATTAATATTATTTATGGTTTTCAAAAGCCTTTTTCATCCGTAACTTATCCATGCAACCTCAGTTTCACGAACCGTCAGTGGAAGTGCGACCCTGACATTGAGATGAAAATTATGATTCCAATATTAGATGTGTTTTTTTAGGTTTTCAGATCTTTTACCCAAAGTGCTCAGAAAATAATAGATTTAATATTGTTATTAAATCATCAACCAACCATAACTCATGTGTGTGATGTCCAATTGAAATTCCATCATTGGTATTGTGATCATTCCATTAATAAGGTAGATTTGAGTCTAATGTTGGATTCAAAATTATGGTTCATGGATCGGGTTCACAAATCCCCCAATAATAATAATAATATTATTGCGTGATCTGGTATTCGACATATCTCCCACATATGGTGTCGAAATGATAAACTGTCTGCGGAACCAAAAACCTTAGATTGAGATGGTCCTTTTGGTATAATGCACAAGGTATTTCAATAAATTAGAGATACGGTCGGGTTGGATCGAGCAGTAATCCAATCGAGCCCTCGGGAGTAAAAGGATAACAACTTACAGACGAGGTGTCCGATTGATGCGCCTTATGTTTCGTTGATACCACTAAGACATGGAGGTCCTTTGGTTTACTTCTTGGTGGGGCATCATTGAAATTGGAGTATCAACTAGTGGCTTGAGGATCAGACCATCCAAGAGATTAGCTAACATAGTGCGGGAACCCAGAAGTAGGTTGTGTCTTGTAGAATGAATAGAAATCCTATGTGAGTCAACACTGAGCGATCCTGTGTCGGTCAGCACCATGCGATCCTATGTGGGTAAGCACCGAGTGATCTTATGTGGGTCACCACCGAGTTATCTGGTGTGGGTTATCACCTAACGATCATATATGGGTCACCACCTAGCGATCCTGTGTGGGTCAGCACTGATTTATCCTATGCGGGTCAGCACCGCGCGATCCTATGTGGCTCAACCAAAGAGATCTTATGTGGGTCTGATGATGTAAAGAGGTTGTACTACGATTCTTTTTTCATCAGGTGATGGTTTAGGATCCTTCATGGGTCTTCCTCTTAACAGAGTAAGAGGATTCAGTAGTCACATCTAATCATCTCTACTACTCTACCTATGAATTACCTGGTGTGAGGTGAGTCAGTACCTTTGTTGTATTCTTCTATGTGGTGTACCCGATTGGTACTTACCTTCGTGGAACTTCTTTTGTTGTGGAATAGTTGAGATTTGATCTTTTGTGTTGGACTATGTGCTTCCTCATTATTGAGATGGGTATACGTGATAACATAGGTATATGTATGGGCATATACGTAAGTGGGCTTTTCACTAGTTTACTTGCTTTGTGGTTTATCATTGGTGGATTTTGTGAGACCATGAGCGTCTCGGGGTCCCTACGTAGTATCTTTATACTCACCCCTGCAAGGGCTATGCCCACAACATGTTGGGTTTGGTACAGACGACGAACAACGATGGCTGAGGCAATAGTACATGAACTAGAGATAGCTCGGAGGTGGAAATTAGATGAGGCATACTGTAGAGACGACTGTTCGAGGGATCTACCAACCCTTCAGGTAGAATCCTTAGTGGCTGTTCATAGGAGTTGTTTTAGTTTACTTGTACCATTCCGTTTCTTGTACTTTTCAGATGGGCTTGTATTTTGGCCCCTTTTATGTAATGTACTCACTCTATTTTTCAATATAGTTTTCTTGTGGCTGTATCTTATTGTGTGCTGGGTTGCATGGGTTTACAAGTAATAAAGGAAATGCATTCCCAGTTTTAGAGAATACGCCTTCTGTGTTAGTCGCCGGCCCCTGACCTATGGAAGGAGGGATTGTGGTAGTCACGACACGATCCCCAGGGGGACGGGTCATGACAAATTGATATCATAGGGGTCAGTTCTACTGTAGAACATAGGACTATGATATTTTTAATGGAAATAGTGTAATGTGTAATGAGTGTGGTTATTAGTTTAGGGAATCAAGTGTTGGTGCGGTGGCTGACGTATCCATACAGCAGGACCTTCACATCTTATTTATGACTCAGTGCATGAAAAAACTGATTCTGTGTGTGTGATTTGGAAAGATTTCTTGTGTTTTCATGAGTCATCTCACAAGTTATAACATAATGACCATGGCGCAACTATTCATTATCAGGATGAATCTACTTTGAAAACCAGCTAGGATTCCCGAGTGAGTACACTATAACTGCCCACTGGGCGATGAGCCTCCGGTGTAGGGACTCTTACTATATTGG
This sequence comes from Viscum album, assembly GCA_963277665.1. Classification (NCBI taxonomy): domain Eukaryota; kingdom Viridiplantae; phylum Streptophyta; class Magnoliopsida; order Santalales; family Viscaceae; genus Viscum; species Viscum album. The sequence goes on along the minus strand of OY728127.1, from coordinate 1,507,215,553 downwards.
TTCCTTCGGGTGGTGTACTAGCAGCACCAAAACCTGTTGGGCAGCAGTTTCCACCAGCCGCACTAATGGACGGTGCATGCCGATTGAGCGATTTTCATGTGTTGCAGCAGTATAGGTCTCTGAGGTTTCGATGCGTGATAGATTCCCACGCAGCTGAGGGCTGGCTGGAGGCGGTTTCTAGGGTTTTCTACAAAGTGGAGACACCAGTATTGTAGATGGTGATCTTAGCTACTTGTATTTTTTAGTGAGTGACCATTATGATGGTTGGCATAATGATGAGGCTTCTATATGTGGAACATTACTCGAGAGAGTACCTTCAAGTGGTGTGTCAGTTATATCAATGCTCGTGGGTCAGTAGATACAACTATTGGTATGGGTAGAGGACACATATAGGATTAGTGCCTTATGCGTGATTCAGCATCAGATACCTCTTAGGTAATGAGGCGAGCCCAACTCACAGGCGGATGAGGACTGGCTTGAGAAGGTGGTTGGGAGTTCTCTAAATCTTCTATAGCTTCAACAGGATGACATGTTGGTCGCTGATTATTCATCGAGGCATATCGATCATTCCGGGTACTCGATGAATTCGATACGATCGATTCTTCAGATCTTAGGCCACTGATCAATGTGTCATCAGGGACATCCGAGCTAGCGCTATTACTCTATGCATTCCTACGTATGTTACGGTGCTAGAGATAATAGTTGTGGTTGAATATTTATTGGATTAGCATATGGATCCAGTGAATGTTAGTTCTAGGACCGCAAGAAACTGGTTTTAGTAATAGAGACTTGGGAATTTTAAAATGCTTCTAGAAGAATAATTTATAGAGATAGATGAATCTACGGGGCTGTAGATGTTGGAGCAGAGCTAGGGGAGTAGCATGAGGTGGTGTACATTTTGACATGTTACACCAACCCCCCAGTATGGTTCACGCTGGGCACAAGGAGCTGGAGGAAAGGGGAAGAGAGTAGCTGCATGCGGTCAAGGACTGTGACCCATGGGCTCTAGGAATGATTTGAGATATGGTATATGTCTACTACCAGTTTCTGTATCAATATACATAGGCACCGATCATTCCTCCCTTCAACGAATTTTGTCCAAGACCTATAGTTTCCGGTTAAACCTTTGGCATGACCCTCACGTCTTGATATAACTTTGGGATGAGACTCGATAATAACACTTACACCGACAATGTGATCTAGCCTTTGATGTGAGTGTTTTGGTAGGAACAACATGGTGGCATCATCGAGGCCTTACGACGTTAGATTGGGTATGGACTAGATATCCACATTTCATTCTCATATTTACTATACTAGGCCAAAATCTTGTGGTTTATCTACAACGTTTGAATGGGTTTTTCCTTCGTCGGAGAAAATGGAATGTCGGGCAGCACATGATAAACTCATGCATAAGAGGATGCATCCAATCACTCTTTAGTTGCCTAGACTTACTACTGTGGAAGAAGGAGTTTTCAGTTTTCATTTCCAAACAGTAGTGTCATAGCATGGGGATATCTTTTCAATTTTTTTTCCAGGATTTCCCCTCGTAGGGAGAGGGACTTATGGTTTGGCTGGGTACTACCAGAGTTTTGGACCCGACTTCTCCAGGGTAGCGACACCCTAGTCATCTTTGACAAAGAAGGAGGAGCCTTTCCTGTCTACAGATAAGTGTCAGCAGATATTTCCAATGTTGAGATAACAAATATGGCTAGAGTTTCTCCAGGACAATGACATTTAGATAATCTTTACTCCTGGGAACAGGAATGTGGTAGTAGACGCACTCAGTAGGAGGTTTGGTCAGCAGCTTCTGAGTGAGCCATCAGAGGAGCTAGTGACACTGCAGATATCCTTCATGGATAGAGATGAAGGTGATTACCTCTATTATATAACTATCACTCCCCCACTCTATCAGCTATTTGGGGAGGTGAAACATGGGGGCATTTACTATGAGACTTGACGTGCACTGATATGCACAGGATAGGCACCCGATGGGTTACTTGAAGGTGGGAAGCTTGACGTCCTCGTTAGAGGACATACCATGGTACTAGTGGTGCTTCGGGAGGAGGAGTTGAGTGAGTTCCATAAGTCCCCTATGTCAGTAGACTATGGTGTGGAAAAGATATCATGGGACCTCCGGTGCCAGTACTGTTGGCTAGGGATGAAGAAAGCAGTGGCAGAATTTTTATCTTGATGTCTCCCTTTTCAGCTAGTGAAGACAACATAGAGTTGGCAGAAGACTTATACTGATATGATACAGAGACCCTAGGAGTTCCAGGAGGGGAACCATGTATTATTGTTTGTCTCTCCTAGACGGGTACTAAGGATATTTGGCCGAGGCGACAAGTTTTCCCTGAGGTTTACTGGTCCTTTTCTGATACTTCGGAGGATAAGAGAGGTAGCATACAACATGACTCTTCCACCGTAGTTGGAGTGGGTGCATGACATCTTCCACATATCTCAACTGATGAGATACGTGTATGAACCATCTCACATCATTGACAACAGTGAGCTATATTTCGATGATGGGGTGACGTTTATGGAGGTTTCGGTGGAGATTGATGATCAACAGAAGTGGTTCCTTTGTGGTTGGTCGATACCTTTGCTGCACATAAGTTGGCAACACGAGAACCTCTAGGAAATAACATGGGATCAGGATGACCAGATTCATGCTTAGTACCCTAATTTGGTTTTTTCCTTTGTTTTGGCTTTCAAGGAACTAAATCCCTAATGGGGAGAGAATGTAATGTCCCAGAATTTCTATATTTTTTTAAATTATATGGAATTATTTTGAGACTGTGAAATCTGATAGTGCACGATTCTGAGGCCGGGAGTGTCTATAATGATCCGTCTATGTTTTGTTACGCTTTAATTTAGCACAGACAAGCTTTTTTCCTGAAAAAGTAAGATAAATATTAAATGGCTTCCCAGATCAGAAATCTAAGGGTACGGTTGCTTTTAGAATGGCGGTTTTACCCTAGGAGCGACTTATGATTGGGCGACGTTGGCCTCCTGTGAAAAAACCAAAAAATGGAATATTAATAAATAAAATAATTAATTAATTATTTTATTTTTCAAAATGTTTATAACTCATAAACGGTAGCTCAGATTGAAAATCCATGGCCACTGCTGAACCAATGAGGGATTTCTTTATTTACCCAGAAACTAACTTTGGTCGGTGCCAGCCACCAATGAAAGTTAGTTTTTTTGCCGCAAATAAAATAATTAAATGAAAATTATTTTATTGTAAAATCTATAACAATTAAATGGTAACTCAGATTGAAAATATGAGAGTACTGTTGGGTTTGTAAGAGTGTGTTTCACTTGTTTAGAGCCTAACCTCGACCAACACGGGTCAAGGGTGACTGTTATAATTTTTCTGAACATTTTTTCGGGTATGTTCAGTGAACGCGAGAGAGGCATTATATATCTTTTGAACCTGTGCTCAGAATTGAAATCTAAGGCCACCGTTGAACTCGCATCACCGATATTCTCTTATGGAGACCTTCACCTTGGCCATATTAGGTCGAGGGTGAAACGTTGATTTTGTGAAATTCATGGGAGAGTTGAAAGAATAAAAATAAAATAACAAATGGATTTTATTTAATTTTTAAAACCACCCTTTTGATATTTAGCTGTGGGTACCCCCCAATCTAAAAACCCCTCTATGAACCCAGATCTTCGTTTTCAGCTATGTATTTCCTTTTTATGGAGTTTTTGAGAAAATTTGGGTTCTGGAAATTTTTTAAGTACACGATGTGTACTTTCTGAGTACACGCTATGAACTCCCTCATCGTGCCAGGCCGTGTGCTGGCCATGTCCGGGCCACACACACGGTGTGTAGAGGCGATGTGGTGGCCGCTAAAAGCGGAGTACGGAAAAATAGAGTACACTCCGTGTACCCCAGAAGTACACGCCATGTATTTTTATTCATTAAACGGACCAGGGTCGCGCCTGACAGATAGAACACACTCCTTCTTCAGGTTCTTCATCTATGAGTGACCTGTATGGCCGCATTTCTTCTCCAGATTCCCAAGCCTCCGTCTGATCTCTGTTTCAGCCACCGCCGATTGCGCTGGAACCGTAGCGGTGAGTTATTTCTTCTCCTAGAGCCTTGTTTTCCAATTTCTCATCTTTCTAAAGATATCATGGGATGAGAATTTGGTACGTTTTCTCAGATCCTCAACATTCTAAGGAGAATCAATCATCGTGGTTCACATATATCGTTCTCCTAGAATCGAGGTAGGTTGTTTGTGCCATTCCAGAGAATGTATTTGAGTATTTTGTGCAAATTCCACCAATTCCATTGAGTGGGGTATTGCATGTTTCATGTTCTTCTCTTTGTTGTTTTCTTTCATTGTAGATATGCCTGTGTAGAGGTCATTTCTTGTGAATATGGTAAATTTTAATGATCTCTGGATGTTTTTCCTTGCTTATTTTCTTGTTCTTCATTTTCCAGTTGACATTCCTTGTTGTAGGATAGTGGAACTGTTGTACTGTTATGTTGTTGTGCCTTAAAATGATAACCATGTAGTTCATGAGGTTTAATTGGGCCAATACGTGTCCTATAAATGTTTGTTTTACATAGGGCTGTAAGAACCTAGTGTAGTGGACAATAGGGAGAATGGTTGTAAGGTCTTCTCTAGAGTGTCATTAATTAATGATGTGAGACCACATGAGGAATTGACATTGAGTGCTTCCTCAGAGATTCTGTAGTTCCTCGATGTAGGCCACATGGGGAATAGACATTGAGTGCTTCCCCAGAGACCCTTTAGTATGATAAAAGACTATAGGGGGAATTGACGGTGAGTGCTTCCTCAGAGAGTATATTATTTCATTAGCTAAATAGAGGCCTCAGACTGTGTGTGCCTCCAAGAGGGTTGCTAGAACTTGTATGATGAACCTTAGCGGTTAGACTGTGAGAACTACCCAGAGGTTACCTTTTTGTTCTAATTTCATGAGTGGTTGTATATTTTTTGTAGATTAACTGCTAGAAACTGTGGTTTTTTACTACTATGTATTATACTGTTTACTGCTTACTATTCTTTATCTACAACATATATTAACTGACTATTAGGCACAGAACATTGGGTGGTTGCCTATTGGAACTTTGTCTCACACCCTATTTGCGTCATTCATTTGGGTCCAAACAGATTATATTGATGCAGGTATAGAAAAGGGCATGCGGCCTTCTACATCAGGTTCTTGATTGCACTGGATTTGGAGAGCATGGGACCAAGCTGAGACTTGTGATGATGAGGAGTTTCTCATCTGATTTCTTTTGTACTTTGGCTTAATACTGTGTTCACCATTGTGACTTGTTTGGCTGTTTTCCTAGACATATATGTATCATGCATCAATTACATATATTTCTGCTCCATCTATTTAATTTTTAGTATTCATCTATTTATCGTTACTCATATATGTATGTCTACTTCTTCGACTATCGTTACTATTTTTTTCTCTTCTACTGTGTACTCTGCCAATGAGGGAATAGTTTCCCCACTATCACACCCAAGGCCCTCGCTGCTAGTCGACATCCTCTGGCATTTAGGGAAATTCACGTGAGGCCTTGTGAGCAACCAGATACGGGGAACCTTTGAGTGAATTCTAGAACTGGGACGTTACAATGTGGTATAAGAGGTGTTTTCTTTTCTCTTGATTTACTGTTTGGAGCCTTTAGCCAGGGATAGGAGAGATTCAGTACCTGGGGTTAATCTTTTCTCGGGTGTAGCTAACCCATGTACATGGAAAAGCCATACTACCTCATTTATTGTAGTTTCTGGTTTTGAGATGTTACAGTTGATCTAATTTCACCTATAGTGATTCACGTGATTTGTATTGTTCCTATTGTTGCTATTCTGGTTCTATTTCTGTCGCAACTCGATGCGATGAGGATATACCATCTCATGCATCATATAGGCACTTGTTATAAATCACATGTCATGAATTCTTTCCATGAAATCTAGCGTGCATTAGCAATTGCATGTTGTTGTGAAAGGCTGTGTGTAGATTATACATGTTGTTGTGATAGATTCTTGATAGAATCTCTGCACTTTGATAGAAATGTTTTTTTTCTACCTTTCTTAAATGAATTACATTTTTTGGTTCTTGAGGTGTTATGGGCCCTCTTGAATCAGAAATTGGTGCATCATTGACTTGTTTTTTCATATATATTACTGTTTTGGATGCCATGCTTTGATTCTTGGGGAGTATGGGCCATCAAGGATCAGAATTTGGCACCTTCATGCTCGTTTTTCAGTGTTTTATGGGATTCGGTGTAGTTTCAAAGCTACTGCCCTGAAAAACCCAGAATACACGACGTGTACTTTATATATACATGCCGTGTAGTTTTTAAACTGTGTCACAAAATGTGTGAGCAGAAACACAGGGTCTTAAACCTCTAGAAACACGTCGTGTACGTTAGGTACACGCTGTGTAGTAGTGAGCGTGTACCCGGTCATGTCACCAACAACACAGGTCGGGGAAGCTCATGTCATGCAAACCATGTTTTTTATGAACATGAAATTATCTTGTTCTCAGTACCCGACTGTGTCACGAACTACACGGGTTGGTGTTCTCTCCTCCTATAGACACTGTGTTTGTTAGGAACATGTTGTGTAAGGTTCATCCGTGTGCCTGGTCGTTTCTCCAACAACACAGGTCGGGAAGATCTTCAAGTACACACCATGTTTGTTTGGAACATGCCATGTAGTCTCAGCCGTGTAATCGGCCATGTAACTAACATCACTCGTCATGAAACCTTTTCTACTACACACCGTATCCATAGTGAACATGCCGTGTAGTCCCAGTTTAGGAAGAACATTTTGGTTAGCCGCCCAAGGAGACACAAGCATGGGAATAGAGTTAAGTACACGTCGTGTAGAGTTTATACATGTCATGTAGTCATGTTTTGTAAATCATGAGTGTTTCCTTCTCATGTTTCCATTTTGTACTTATTTGTTCCCTGTCCTTCTTTTCCTGATCTAAGGTATCCTTTTGATCTCTCAGAGCTATGCCTCTGAGACATCCTTTGGTTGTACGTTAGTCGTCAGGAAGTGATCAGATGCCAGATATGGCTGATAAAGGACTTCCTGCTGATCCTCTTGTCGGGCCATCCTTGGAACATTTTGTCATACTAGATGTAGGCATTGATGCAGATTTCAGGGAAGGATTTATGAGGATGACGCATACCTTTTAGGGAGCACCACCTCCTACCAAAACTATGGAATACTTGACATGGGATTTCCAGTAGCAGCATCCTCCCACTTTTTTGGGGGAAGTAGGACCATAGGCTACAGAGTCATGGCTGGAAGCCATGCTGACTATCAATGAGTATCTGGAAACACCTCCAGAGAGGCGGGTCAATCTTGCTACCCATATTATTTGAGACTCCACCAGGAGGTGGTGGGATGTGATCTCATAGGCGGGTCATCTGCAGGTTATGGATTGTGAGGAGTTCTAGCTCGTGTTTTAAGACTAATTCTACCCGGATACCCTAGGGGCTGATCAAGCCTGGGAGTTAATGGGTCTAGAGAAGGGTACTCTTTCTGTCATGGAGTATTCCTCTCGTTTCACCGAGCTATATCATTTCACATCCCTCCAGGATAGAAGTGGGGTGTTCTTAGCAAGAATGTTTGAGGATGGTCTTAGGTGCGAGAATCGATCGTAGTTGAATATCTTCCAGTTGACTTCCATCACATCCATCATCAACTAAGCACTGATTGTGAAGCGCAACCTGAGAGACTCCAGAGCTGCGAGCCATGGCAGTTCTGCTTCCAGAGCTAGTGTTCCACCAGTAGACAGCTGTTAGCGTCGTAGGGAGTCTAGGCACTATGATCCGAGGAGGCAAGATACATATCCAGGTAGCCATGTAGTATGCTACTGGTGTGGAAGGGCAGAGAACATGAGGCCGTAGTTCCCGAGAGACCCAGTGGAGTGCCGATATTGTAGAAAGATTGATCCCCTTCTGTGTTTTTTCTAGGTTTTCTCACGAGTTGTTGGTGACGGGGGTTCTTCCATGACTCCTCGTTCAAGAGAAACACCACTAGTTCTCACCAGTTGGGGAACTGGAGTTCTTCCGGCCGTTCGGGCCGAGGTAGAGGTTGAGGCTGTAGCGGTCAGTCACCTGTCCTTCAGCACCTACAGGGAGGATCAGCATAGAGTGGTCAGGCAGGGTCACAGGGTTGCGGGGCAGGCCAGACTTTGGTGGTGGAGCATACCTATCAAGAGAAGGATCCCAGACCTTCTACAGTTTGAGGTACGATCTTTGTAGCCTCATTTTTATATTCATCTCATTTTGATATTGGTGCTATGCATAGCTTCATCTCTGTTGTTTTTGTGGAAATCCTTGGCCTCTGTATCCTTTTTTCTGCCGACTTTTTGACACTAGACACACCTTTTGGGATGAGGACATCTAGTTTATGTCAGTGTAGAGAGTGCCCTCTCGAGGTTGTAGGGTATCGTTTCTTCTGGGATCTCTATGTCCTAAAGATGACAAACTGTCATATCATCCTTGGGATGGATTGGTTAGTTCCCTTCTAGGCAGTCATCGACTGTTATCGCCGTAGGGTGAGTTTTATCTCACCAGAGGGTGAATCTTTTCTTCATAGAGGGCCTTGCGCATGCAGGTACTCTTGAGTACTGCATACCATCCCCAGAAATATGGCCAGTCCGAGAATATGTTCCAAGTACTCGAGGATATACTCCAATCTAGCATTCTAGAGTTTGTCTTTTCTTGGGAGAATCATATCCCTCTTGCAGAGTTCGCCTACAACAATAGTTTTTAGGTGACTATTCAGATGGGACCTTACGAGGCTTTATATAGTTGTCCATGCCGATCACCTTTATACTGGCTGGAGGAAGGAGAAGAATATTTACTAGGACTTCATCTTATTTAGGAGACCACAGAGAAGATATATTTGATTTAGGAGAGGATTGCTACAGCTCAGTCTCGACAGAAGTCTTATGCTGATCAGTGGAGATGACCTCTGGAGTTCGAGGTCGGTGATCAGGTTTTCTTGTGTGTCGCACCGAGATTGGGACACAAGGGGATTCAGATATAGGGTAAGCTTTCACCGTGGTATGTCATGCCGTTTGAGGTATTGGAGAGAGTTGGTATGGTTTCCTATTTTTTGTAGTTACCTCAGAGGTATCGGGCCATGCATGACGTCTTCTACTTCTCTAAGATCTGACATTACTTTTTAGACCCGTCTCATGTCTTTCAGCCCTAGGAAGTTGAACTCGAATAGGATGCATCGTTTGAAGAGCATCCTATCTGGATTGTCAATCACAGTACAAAGGTTCTTTGTGGGTAGTTTGTTCCTCTAGTGCAGGTTCTATGGCAGCACGAGCGAGTATAGGACGAGACCTAGGATAGGGAGACCGATGTACGATCGCAGTGGCCGGAGCTGTTCTTGGTTTCTTCTTCTTCGCCTCATTTGGAAAAATTGGGGATGAATTTCATTAAGGGGGATGTTTTTAAGAACCATGATCTTTTTTTAGGTATGTCTTTCCTTTTTCTGGAGTTTTTGAGAAAATTGGGGTTCTAGAAATTTTTGATGTACATGCCATGTACTTTCTGAGTACACGAAGTGTAGTCCCTTTCCGCAATAGGTCGTGTGTTGGCCGTGTCTGGGCCACACACATGGTGTGTAGAGGCGATGTGGAAGCCACTTAAAGAGGAGTACGTAAAAAAAGAGTACATTCAGTGTACCCCAGAAGTACAAACCGTGTATTTTATTTTTTTTCATTAAATGGACCGGGGTCCCACTTGACGGATAGAACACACTCCTTTGTCAGGTTCATCGTCCGAGAGTGACTCGTACGACCACGTTTCTTCTCCGGATTCTTGAGCCTCCATCTGATCTCCATTTCAGCCGCCGTCAATTGTGTTGGAACCGCAACAGTGAGTTCTTCCTTCTCCTAGTGCTTTGTTTTCCAATTTCTTCCATTTCCCATGATATTGTGGTTTGATCGTTTTGGACATTTTCTCAGATCCACGACGTTCTAAAGAGAATCAATCATCATGGTTCACATATATCATTCTACTAGCATTGAGGTAGGTGGTTTGTGCCTTTTCTTAGAATGTCATTGAGTATTTTGTGAAAATTCCACCAATACCCTTGAGCGAGGTATTGTGTGTTTCATGTTCTTCCCTATTTGTTTGCTTTATTTGCTTATATGCCTGTGTAGAGGTCATTGCTTGTGAAAAGTGTAAATTGTATTGTTCTCTTGATGTTTTTCCATGATTTTTTTCATGTTCGGAATTTTCTAGTTGCCATGCCTAGTTTTTGGATACTGGTACAATTTTACTGTTATGTTTTTGTGCCTTATAATGATAGCCAAGTAGTTCATGTGGTTTACTAGGTCTGATACGCGCGCTATGCATGTTTTTTTACACAGGGTAGTGAGAACCTAGTTTAGTGGACCATAGGGAGAATTGATGTAAGAGCTTCTCTAGAGTGTCTTTCATTTACGATGAGAGACCACAAGGGAAATTGATGTTGAGTGCTTCCTCAGAGAGTCTGTAGTTACTCGATGTGGGCCACAGGGGGAATAGACGTTGAGTGCTTCCCCAGAGAGCCTTTAGTATGATACAAAGCTATAGGGGGAATAGACGGGGAGTCCTTCTTCAGAGAGTCTATTATTTGATTTGTTGAACTAGAGGGGTGATACTATGTGTGCCTCCTAGAGGGTTGATAGTACTTGTATGTTAAGCATTAGGGGTTAGACTGTGAGAAATACTGAGAGGTTACGTTGTTGTTCTACTTTCATGAGTGGTTGTTTCTTGTTTGTAGATTATATAGTAGAAACTATGGTTTGTTATTGCTATGCATTATACAATTTAGTGATTACTGTTATATATCTTCCACATATATTCATTGACTATTGGACATAGATCATTGGGTGGTTTCCTATTGGGACTTTGTCTCACACCTTGTTTGGGTCATGCTTTTGGTCCCAAAAAGATTATATTGTTTCAGGTATAGATAAGGGAAATCTCCCTTATACTTCAGGTTCTTGATTGCACTGGAGGTGGAGAGCATTAGACCAATCCAAGGTTTTCAATGTTGAGGAGTTGCTCATCTATTTTCTATTGTACTTTGGATTAATACTGTGTTCAGCGTTGTGACTTGTTTGTCTGTTTTCATAGACATATATGTATCATGCATCATTCACATATATTTCTGCTCCAGTTGTTTATTTGTTAGTCCTCCATTGTTTATAATTACTCTTTTATGTATTTCTACTACCTTTTCTACCGTGGCTATTTGTTTTCTCTTCCACTGTGTACTCTGCCAAGGAGGGCATAGTTTCCCCACTATCACACCCAAGGCCCTCGCTGCTAGTCGGCAGCCTCTGGCATTTGGGGAAATGCGCTTGGGGCCATGTGACCAACCGGGTACGGGGCACCTCTAGGTGTCTTTCGGAACCGGGACGTTACAACCCCCAATTTAAATTCAATGGTGAGGACCACCCAACCCTTGAACACCCCCTTTAATGTGAGTTAACTCTTGGTTTTCCTCCCATTGATGTGCCAACTCGATTAGTTTATTTAATAATCTTTTTTGGAACGTCAAAATTTAGGATGGACTATTGTTGGCAAAAAGGAGATCATTGGAGAACATGGAAGGTGATTATTCAAAAAAGAACATCCACTAACATTATTTGTATCCTCTGGAATCAGAGAACACAGATGACGCATGATACCGGATTGGAAACATCTTGTGGGAGCAACAAACGTCGACGTCACCATATCAACGACTTAGTCTATTTCCTCACACCATCTCCAATATACAATCGAGGTAGGGGTTTTAATATACGATTGAATTTGTTTTATTGATTCTTTATATCATAAATCCACAACGACGATGACCAAATGAACATGGCCATCACCCTGCACATAAACCATGCTCCTATTACTTTTTTTATTCTTCATGCATTCTTTGTTCATTCTTCAACACCTAATATTTATTAGCGTTCAAAACATGGTGCTCTAATGAGCATGATATATGGACGTGAATCCCTCGATGCAAGGATCAAAAATAAAAGATCGTTTAATTTTTCGGTCTTAGAAAAAATCCTCAATAGCTCACGGAAGGAGGCATCGAAAAATTAATTGGCGCAAGAAATGCAATATTCAGTTGAGCGCATCATATGGACACAGAACCCTTGAACTGATGATCGAGAATATGAAATATTTTTATTTTTCATGGTTAGAACGAAGATGCAACATCCCATAGAAGGAGTGATGTGGGTGACCAGGGCGGTCTGGCACGCCTGGTGTAGGTGGTTCTTGCGTAGCAAGCAAGGCTATGTGGCTTCGGCCGATGACGAAGAAGATTAGTGGGTGGTGCGAGTAGGCGGTGCGGCGGAGGTAGGATGTGTGCAAGGTGGAGGTATAGAAGATTCCCAGTTCATGTACATGGGTGAAAAATTTGGGAAGAAGAAAATTATATTGGAGAGAGGAATGAATAGATAGGAAATAAACTTAAAATAAAAATGAAAATATTAAAAAGAGATAGAGGCATTATTTGGACCTACACACCCCAAAATTGGATACACATATTGTGCTTGAATCTCAAAAGAGATTGGAGAAAGAAACTTTCCATGAAAAAAAATAATAAAAAAATAATAAAAATATTATTATTTATGGTTTTCAAAACCATATTTCATCTATAAATTATCTGCGCGACCATTGTTTCATGAAACTTCAATGGCAGTGCCACCCTACCTTCAAGAGGAAAAATATGAGTCCAACAATGGATTTAATTTTCAGGTTCTCAGATCAGGTAACTGATGCACTCGGGAAATAATATATTTAATATTGTTATTAAATCTTGGACCCTCCATAACTATTTTGTGTGACGTCCAATTGACTTTCTGTCAGTGGTGATGTGATCCTGTCATTAATACAGTCGATTCAAGTCTAATGTTGAATACTAAATTCTGGTTCGTGGCTCAGTTTCATGAAACACCCAATATTATTATAATTATTATTGGTAGATCTTGTATTCGACAAATCTTCCTCATACGATGTAGAAATGATGAACCGTCTACGGCACCAAAAACCTTGGATTGAGATAGTCTTTTTGGTATATCCCAAATTTTTTTTAATAATTTTGGGATACAGTCAGGATGGACCGAGCATGAATCCAACTGGGCCCTCGGGACTAAAAGGATAATAACATACAGACCGTGTGTCTGATTGACATACCATCTCTTCCGTTGAGACCCCTAAAATGTGGTGGCCCTTTTGGTTACTTCTACGTTAGACTTCATGGAAGCTGTAGTATCTACCAGTGTCTTGAGGAGTGGACCCTCATGGAGATGAGCAATCATAGCGCGGGAACCCAGTAGCTAGTTGTGATGTGAAAAATGAATAGTGATCCTATGTGGGTAAACACCGATCGATCCTTTGTGGGTCCGCAGCTAGTGATCCTGTGTGGGTCAACACCGAGTGATCCTTTGTGGGTCAGCACCTAGAGATCCCCTATAGATCTGACGACGTACTAATGATGTAATAAGATACTCTATGGGTAAGATGATGGTTTAGGATCCTTTGTGGTTCTTCCTCTTAACAGAGTACGATGGTTCAATAGTTACATCTAATATCTTTACTACTGTATCATAGAAGTAATTGGTGTGTAGAAGGGTCCCTCCGCCAAATGGACAAGGAATTAATTCACAAAAATAGAAATTTTACAAGAGAAAAAAGTGCAGAATCATATTACAATCATCCATATATAATGGAATTAAAGCCTCAGGAAGAGAATCTGACAAGGTAATAAGTTTCCCATCTCTGATATTTGCAGGACCATCTGTAACCCGGTTAGCCTCCAAAAATACATGCGTGATGATGAAATTGAGAGTCGAAAGGATCTCCATGCATTGTATCCACTTTGCAGCGATCCACCAAGAGATAAGCATTTCACCATTCCTGATGGCCTGCACAATGGTAAAAGAGTCACTCTCAAGCCATATATTATGCCAACCCATCATTTTCACAATAGAAATTGCATGTATTGTCCCAAGAATTTCAGCCTCAAGAGTGCTTGTCACGCCACAAGAACCGTAGAAGCATCCATTGACAGAGTCATCATGAGACCTAAAGATTGCACCACAACCCAAAGGGCCAGGATACCCTTTTGAGGCACCATCCGTATTGAATTTGACCTAATGGGGGAAAGGTGGGATCCAAAAAATTGCCATGGTGCCCAAAGTAGGTCTGAAAATCCCTTTAACACCCAGATTTTTCAGAACATTGATGTCCTGAATAGTGGTGTAGCATTCCCCCAAACAGATAGCCGATGCATCCCTAATAACTGCAAATATCTAAATCAAAGTGATCTTCAAGCAGCAACCTAACCCATTGTGAATTACAGCATTTCGGAGCTGCCAAATAGTGTGCAACACTTCCGCAATAGCCATGGAGAGGATAGCACGAATCTGGGGTGAAACCTGAATAACCGAACAACAACATAGAAGAGCATGTAGTCCCAAAAATCTGAGGCCCTCCAGTTCAAATGCACCTAAAACCTGCTTCCAGATGGTCGCATCTATTGCACAAGAGAGGAATAGGTGCTCTGCATCCTCCCGATGGCTATGACACATTACACAGCATGAGCATCACTGCATAAGAAACAATTGGAGTACCTCATCAGTGGGTAATCTATTATAAACCAGCCTCTAGATAAGTATCAGTCGATAAGGACTAATCCAAACTTTATTGAAGAAAGAAAACCATTTAAAATCAGCATTGATATCCCGAATTGCATGAGAGTAATACAGACTTCTAGTCACAATCCCATTTCTAGCTGGCTCCCAAGCTATGAAATCAGGGAAGGGGACAAAATTGTAGTTACCGATTAAGTCATGAAGGTCCTCTGGAAGGTTTGCTGAAGGATTATCCATAAAATACTTTATGGAGATCCTCACCCCTGAGCTAAGAGTAACATGCTGAAACTCATAAAAAAGAATGTTACATGTCCAATTATCATGCCATAACATAAGGTTGGAGTTTCTGTTGAAAATCCATCTAGAGCAGGTCATAATATTCTGGAAGGAAGATTTGACTACTGGCCATAGGGAGGACACAATGTAAGAATTGATACCAAGCTTCATGTTATTAGAAAAACGAGATTTGGGGGAAACCATAGATTCAGAATTACTATGTATGATATTCCAGGCTAAGCGTGCTTGAAGAGATTCATTAAAGAGAGAAATATTTTTTATTCCCATGCCACCAGAGTGGAGTGGTTTACAATAGAACCTCCAAGGGATATTGACTAACTTCCTCTCTAGGACACTACCACTCCAGATAAAATTCCTAATTGATGTGTTCAAACGTTTGAGAAGGCCCCTTGGCCATTTATAGACCATAAAGGAGTATACCAATTTAGAAATGATGACCGACTTTACCAAACAGATTATCCCAACCATAGAAAGAATTTTCCCTTTCCAGGTTGATAGCTGACCAATGACTCTGCCCATAATTTCTGAGAAATAAGAGGCCCTAGGGCGCCCCTCGAAGAACAGGACACCCAGATAATGAAAAGGCAGAGATCCTTCCTTGATTCCCAACTTTAAAGGAGTCCATTGTTTCCTGGGAATACAGAACCTCTTCCCAAAATGAATTGATGATTTTTCACAGTTGATACATAGACGAAAGACACATTCATAATGCTGAAAAATTTGTTTCAATACATGTACATTCTTCTTTCCCCCCAGTATAAATAATATGATATCATCAGCATAAAAAGTTGAGAGGGAATAACAAGGGACCCTGATGCTTGAATTATACTGAGGTGTCCTTGAGAGACCATATGAGTAATTATTCTGCTGAGATAGTCCTCGACAACGGAGAAGAGAAGGGATGAGAGGGGGTCCCCCTGCCTGACTCCCCTAGAACAAGCAAAGTAGCCCTTAGGTGAGTTGTTGAGAAGAACCGAGACATGAGCTGAACCGAGGAGGGATGAAATCCATTTAATAAAAGTGTCATTGAAACCAAATTTTTCAATGACCATTTATATAAAAGTCCAATCCAGAGTTTCAAAAGCTTTTTTAATATCATGCTTAAGAGCGATTATACCTTCCCTTATAGGAATTATGAGAAAATTAAGACACTCTAAGGTATAACATATAAACTCCTATATAGATATTCCTATGATAAAGCCTAATTGGGTCCATGAAACAATCCTAGAAGCAATAATAGAGAGCCTGTTGGCAATAATATTTCTTATGACCTTATAGCTTGTGTTCACCAAGGCAATTGGCCTAAAAAGATGGATCTCAGAAGAGTTCTAAACATTAGGAATAAGAGTAATAAACTGAGATTTGAGGCCTTGAGGGATATCCCATAAGGAAAATAAAGAGGGGACTAATTTGCAAACATCCCCCATGATTGCATCCCAATATCTCTTGTAAAAGAAGTTACTGAAGCCATCCTGGCCCAGGGTACTAGAGGCATTGAGTCTAATAATAGTATCATTGATTTCAAATTCCAAGGGAGTGGAAGTGAGGAAGGAATTATCAGAAGCAGTAACCATAGTGGGCTTGACTCCATCCATCAGATTCCCCCCCCCCCATAGGAGGTTCATTGAAGATCTTAGAGAAATAATCAACAATGTAATCAGTAATATTTTCCCTATTGTATAAGATCTGATCCTCGACCTTCAAGAAGGATAAGGGATGGTTGGCCTTTCTAATTATGTGGAGAGAATTAAAGAACATCATATTCCTATAACCTTCTTGAAGCCATTTAATTTTGAAGGTCTCGTTTAGTGCTTTCTCCTTTATATCAAGAAAAGTGTTCAGTTTAGAATCAAGCCGGGCTTCCTCAGAAAAATCCAGATTGAAGTCAACATTGGATGCCTCATCTTGGAGATTTTGTACAGAGGATTCAATCATGATAATATCTTTTTCTAGGTCAATATAAATAACTTTGATCCAATCTTTTAGATTGCACTTCAGGATTTTAAATTTAAACTGAAAATCAGCACTATGCATGCAGGTCCAGAAGCTTTCAATCAGCTTACTACAGCCGCTTTGAGATGCGCAGGCATTTTGGAAACGAAAGGGGTGGGGTACGCTAAACTCTCTGCCCTTAAAACTGATCAGGATCGGATAGTGGTCAGAGGAAAATTTGAGAAGGGTGATTCTTGAAATAGAGTTCCATTTATCCAAAGTGGCATTGTTTACAAAAGCTCTGTCATGATTGATAGCAGTCATGCGATTCAGGCATCGTCTCTACCAAGTGAACATAGCACCAACAAATCTAACCTCATTCAAATCATTTCTTTCAACACACTCCTTAAATTACCTAAGGGAAATTTGAGAATGAACCGGGCCAATTTTTTCACTAGAACAAAGTATTGTATTAAAATCACCAATAACAAACCAAGGGGAAGAGATGCCTCTCAAATATCCCAAATCCTGCCACATCCTTATACGGTCCTGGAATCTGCTTTTCACATAAACAAAAGATCCCACCAGCTGGGCAAACTCCCATTGCATGGAACAAGATGTCACCTGGTCATTAATAGAAATGATATCAACTGACCCAACAAAAGCATGTGCAAAGACCCATAAACTTTCCTCCTGGTCATTTGAACCATTTGTGGCGACCATAAGGAAACCATATTTGTTGAGACCCGCAAAACCCAAAGAGAAGGAGGATTTGTGTTCATAAATTCCAAGAAGCTTTATATTATGAATTAGAATGTGCCTATGCATGGCATTGACAATGGAGGAGTTCGCAAGACCCTGACAATTCCATAACAGGATATTCATTTTGAACCAGATTTGTAGTTGAATTTTCCCTTCCTATTTTTCTTCTTTACCTTCTTCTTACCTGAAGAGTTTTTGGAAGCCGTCGAGAGCTTGGTGAGACTCCTTGTTTGCATTTTGTGGATCGAACCCTCAGCAATACTCCTTAATGTATGCATACGCTTCAGAGAGTGTTCATTCACCTACGTAGAGCACGGGGGGTACGCTTCTGGCCTGTAAAGCTCCATCCTCCTCAACCATGTCACTCCAACTTTTCATTGCAGAACATGGAGATTTTCACAGAACTACATCCCCCAAAGAGTTCAAAGAATTTTCAATCTTTTCCTCAAGTAAGCTGGACATCAAAGGGACATCCATAGTGATAGGTGTATCATTGCCACAATCTTTCAAATCATCCTCCATAGAGATAATGGCGGAATCAAGAGAACTGAAAACTAAATTAATGACATCCACATCTATCTCAGATTCTTCATCATCAACTCTAATAGGATGTGGGCTGGAGGGGGCACCACTAGTAGGAGAAGCAGGCAGGGGGTCCTCCATTCGCACCTGCTGATCCTTACCAGAGTGCTCCCCCTTTTCAGTTGTAGGTGCCCTGGCCATGTTCTTCCTTCCAATCATCTTCCATTGATTCACCTTGTCAGTAGAGGAGTCTCTAACAGACATTTGTTGCTTCTGAATAGTCCTGCAAGTGGATACAACATGGCCTACTATTTTACAGTAGTCACAAAATGGGGGTTTATTATCTTACTTGATTCTGATTTTTATCTTCGGATCATTATCTAAGAAATTGATAACGTCTGTAAATTTGGAATCCATGTTTACTTCCACAAGAACTCTGGAAAAGAACCCCATTTCACCATCAATAGTGTTCTGGTCCATCTTCCATGGTGGATTTTGTGAGACCATGAGGGTCTCGGGGTCCCTAGTAAGAATCTTTATACTTTCCCTAGCAGGGTCTATGCCCGCACCTTGTTGTGTTTGGTGAAGATGATGAAAAACACTAACTGATGCAAGATTACATGGAATTGAGGTATCTCAGAGGTGGACATTGGATGAGGTGTACTAAAGATACGACCGTTCGAGAGGTGTACCTACCCTTCAGGTAGGATCCTTAGAGGGTGTTCATAGGAGCTGTTTTAGTTTACTTGTAACAATCAGTTTCATGGAAATTCCGACTGGACTTGTATTCTAGCCCCTTTTACTTACTCTACTCACACTATATTTCTATAAAAATTTCTTGTGTTTGTATCTTGTTGTGTACTTGGTTGCATGAGTTTACAGGTTATAACGGCAATTCCATCCCAGTTTTAGGGAATACGTCTTCATTGTTAGTCGATATCCCCTAGGCTATGGATGGTAGGCATGTGGTAGTCACTGCACATGCCCCGGGGGACGGGTTGTGACAATCATTTTTGGGGAACCCGTTATAAAACAATAATGATTATCAAAAATTACCTTTTATTGAGAGATAATGGTTGATTCCAAAATAAACTATCTGGTGTTCTAGATTCTGCATTCTTCTTCCTAATAAAATTATATATGTTCCATATTAATATATATCTATTTATTTGTAGTTTGATGAATTAATAATAATTTATCATCTAGATATTAAATATCAACTGGTTAGATTTCTGAGATCTGAGGTGCTATTAAAAAGTATGAAAATCTATTATATTTGATTACCTTTTCATAAAGTAACAACATTTCAATGAAATCCCACCATGAAATCTATCTTGTTAGTATTAGATGATAAATGATATATTTGTGTGAGAAAGTATGTGAGACCAATTGGACATCATAATGAAGTAGGTAGTGTCTCAATTTTTGAACTATAATTATTATTGAAATTTAATTATTCCTCATATAAGATTAATGAGTATCAATATCAAATGTAGTCATTATAAGGGAAAAAATACTATTTTAATTTCCTACATCATTCTTATTTTGTGAGTAGAGACCAATGTGTCAAATCAGTTATTTTCACATATAAAATGATAGGCTTTGGGACAACATTAAGAACCAATACTTCTGGGATTGTGACAAAATTATTTATTTTCTTTAAATATTATAATAAATATTCATCCCACTAATAAGTTACAACATTTTTAATGAGTTTAGAAATAGTTTGGATATTTCCAACAATATTTTTTAAGAAAACTTTACTACAGTTAAGTCATCCATGAAGCCCTCTCAATTTTGGGATTTTTCTATTGAGTGGCATGTTATGGATATACAAGGTCTCTATGGGGAAGATATTAATATTTCAAGTGAATGATATTAAGAAATTTAAGTTTCTTATTTAAATATAACACTTATTTGGGATTATTATCATGTTGTGATTATTTTTTATTTATGATAATTTCATGATCAATGAAATGAACAATATAATTCAATTATTTTACCATGAAATCATTAACATAACAATCCAAATTTTCACCAAAAAATGGATTATAAATTTGCTGAAAGACAAGTGGATATATGGAGAATGATCAATACATTTTATGCATAAATAATTAATATAAATAAACATTGATGCCTATGTTGAATGGAATGCCTTCTAAATATTCAAGGGCCATCACGATTTTTTTATAAATGGATTATCGATCCATAAATTAGAGATCATTGTAGTTGGTTGTTGAATTGATCAAAAGAATAGTTATAAGAAGTAAGAAATAATATTTATAGTCATATTAGTTTATTTCTATGATGTTGAAGAGAACCATTATTTGCATAGTACTTTTTTGTTTTGAATGATGGTGGAAATCCATTTCAGTTAAAGAACCTCATGAAATAAATTAGTTGTGATCACATTTTGGGATTAGTCTTAATACATGGATACATTTTTAGGTGGAATTATTCTAGATTCATATTTTATGATATAGTGATCATTAGGTAGAACAAAATTATGGGTCACCGTGTCCTGACCAGGTCCTTACACTTTTGTATACTTCCGACTAATGACATCTCAGTGCTACATTTGAAAAGAGACAAATGTAAATTGTTCATTAAGATACAAGGTGATATTAATAGTGCAAGTTCATGGGTAATATTATGAACCAAAAATCACTTTTTTTAGTTAATAAATATTTTTAGTGATGCCTCTCCAAAATTTGATATAAGAATCCCTTAGATCAACCTCTTCATCGGTATCAAGTTCATATGCATTAATTTTAGTAGTAGTGGGTGATAATCAGTTATTTTAGGGATTTTAAGATGATGGGTTGAAATATTTATCATCCCTTAATGATGAAGATTCATCTTTAGATTCAAAATATAATAATTTATAGGAAATATCATCATTGGAAATTTTTTTATTATATATTTACACACTATCATAAGGGGAAAATATGTGTAGATATACTTCTTAGATCTAGTATATAAATATGGAATGCTTTCATCTATGAAATGGAGATCATTACATGTATTATTTAACAAAATTTCATTCAGTTGATATTATATATATCTGGATGATTGAAGCACCCATGCCCTATATAGGAATTACTTTTTACCATTTGGGTTTTATCCACAATTTCAATGATTATGGACTATTGTTAGAGATCAATCATAACATCTTTCTCATATATATTTCAAGTAATGTGAATGATTTTTATAGATGGCATGAAATTAGTTATCTTTTTAAGGGGTGGATGTTATAGATGAAATATTTCCTCACCATTAAATTAAAAAATCTTTTATAATGTTTCATCCTTTTATGAATGAATTCAATGACTTGATGACTCCCCAAATCTGGGGTAAATACATCAATCTGACTGATGGGAAATATTTCAAATTTTTTATGTTCTTGTAATTGGTTATGAATGGATCTTTCCAACCTATTTAGGGTAGTAATTTTGATGACCTCACTTATAACATGATATAATCCATCCATTTGATAAAACATTAAATCTCATGATTGAGATTCATGTGAATCGAATGGGGTATCCCAACAATTAAGAACACTAGAATACCATTGAATGAGTATTTGAGATACTGGTGCTAAGATGAGTCCAATATCGCATGTTAATGAGTCCATAGTCTTCTAAAAAAGGACGTGATTATTGTATCATATTAGAAAACTATATGTCATAAGGAGAAACAATTTCCCCAAGTCATGTTCTCAGTACTCCCATCAGTTATTTTATGATATATTTCTATTTAAATAAAATGTCATCAACAACTTGTGATACATGTATCCCTAAGACTATTTGAAAAATAATATAATATAATATTATAACATATTTATTAAATTAGATAATGAAATAGGAATAAAGACATTGGAAAAAAAGTATAATGGTGTCAGATAAGAAAATATATTAATAAATAAATAGTTATATTTTTGTAATGTAATTATATGATTTAAAATGAATTTTTCCTTAAAATTGAATTTTTATTGTTTTTTATGAGAAAAAAAATTAATTTAATTTTTGGAGAATTAATTATTAAAAACTAAAATTATTTTGGAATAAATTTTTATTAATTATTTTTACATAAGTTAACTTTTATAATCAAAATCTCATTTTCTAAAAAAATATTTATAGTTTCATTTCACAAATATATATAAATTTTTTTTATCCCACTATATTTTATTGAATATTTAGAATTGAATATATTATTTTGAATATGGAGATTCGGAATTCGTAACTAGGTTCCTTTAAATTTTTTCAACATAATTTGTAGTTATGGTAAATATTTCTCTACTCGGTAATAATAAAATAGTGAAAACCGGATTAAATGTTGTGATGAAGCCACAAATTCAATCCAAAAAACATTACTATATTTAATTTTATGTAATAAATTCTTGCGTATATATCAAATATAAAAAAATATGAAATTTTCATTCATCTTCCACCTGACTATGATATTTAAATTATTGTAAGTTACGAAAAATCCAATATATCATTCTGTAGAATGTGATATCATTAATATATTTATATAATGTTATAAATAGTGACTAATATGATTATATATTTTTTAAAATAAAAATTAATTTTTCATCATGTTAATAGATTTATAACATTTAGTTACTGAGTTATATCATTTAATTAATAACAAAAATTTAGACTGTATTTATACAATTAATATAATTGTAACATAAATGATTTAGAAAATTATATAAGTAATGAAATTTGGGTAACTTATTATCCTAAAAGATTTATATAAATAAAAAATTGTGTATTTCAGAATGGTTTTTAGTTGGGATCGATAAATAAATAGATGACATTAATGTCAAAGACAACAAACAGCTTCAAAAAATGACATTAAAAATATTTTATGAAAAATAATATGTTATTTAATTAATTTAAAACAATAAAAATCATGAAATGGGGCTTATATTATGATAAGTTGTTGAAAAATTCATCACTTTTCCATTTATTAGTTAATTTTTTCCTTATCAGTAAAATTATAACCCTATATGAAGAAAACAAATACAATAGGATTTAGGATTAAAATTAATTCAGGTAGCGTTTAAACAAAAATAAAATGTATCAAAAAACCTATATAACTTTAATTTTATGTGTAAATTTATACTATATGGTATTTTTAGTAATATTCATAGCTATTTGTAATCATTATACTTGATGAATACATTAATTCAATTTAAATATGTTATGAAATTCCTAATTTGTCATTTCCATCCAACAAAAAAATTCCCATTATCAATTTTTGTTCAACAACATTGATCCATCTAAATTTACCAAACGATTCCCAACTAACATATAAAATAATTAAAAATAAATTTGTGGTGATGGTCTTCATAGTGGACTAATCTTATAGACATTAATAGGGTATTCATTATAGGCTTATCAAAAATGGGGAAATCGTCCAATTTGAAAACATTCTATATATTCTTTCTCATACTTCGCTTAAATATAATATATTTATAATAAAAAATTATCAACAATATCCTTAATTTTTTTAAATTATACTATAATTATGTAAATATAATTTTCTTCTATCTTTTCTATTAAATGAGAAGAGAAATTAACTCTTATGCATATGTGTGGACTACATCATCTACATAGATATATAATTTACATTCCATTATGATATTTCTAGCATAGTTATTATGATTGGATTAATGTTTTTAAATTATATATGTGACCAATTTATATATATATAATCATAATATAATATATAACATCTTACCCTCCATTCCATTAGAAATCAATAACATCACACTAGTGTACGTTTGGATTACTCCTTCAATCATGCTAGGTGATTATTTTTTGAATTATTATTTACACAGATAGTAATAAGGATATATTTATTGAATATATATGATATATATGACACAATAATAATTCTTTGAATATTTATGTATTACATTCTTTCGTTCATACACTCAATTACAATGTTTATCATTTCTGCATATATACGGCTTAATGTCTCAATGTATGGTGTATTTCATTTTATCATATCTATATATTTTGAATGAATATATATATATATATATATATAATTAAAATTTATAATATCATAAATTTTTTTTTCGATTTGGATATAATTATTCTCAATTAACCTATATGTTTCAGAACTTCTGAACAACAACTCTTTTGAGAAATTAAATAGTTAACACAAAAAATAGTGATTATAAAAAAAATATATTAATAAATTGTTGTTAAAATGTTATAACATGATCATAAATGATATTAAAAAAATATATATTATTATTACAGTAAATTATAATAAATTATATTTTATTATATTTTATAATAAATTACATTAAAATATAATCATACTTGATGTATGGTTTTATTTTATCACATTTTTTCATGCCAGACTTATTCCATTTCCATGACTTGTTTTTCTTGGGTGGTTCCTATAATAACCAATAATTTCCATGATTAATATTTCATGATAATTTAAGGGATTCATAAATCATTCTAAAATTATTTATTTTGATGTTTTTTTTGGATTTGTTGATTACAAAATAAAAAAATGGATTATATTTTCATATAATTTTATATCGGATTTTTATGCATTAATTTACATTAAGGGGATTTATATAACAATTTCTTGATAAATACATTTAATTTTCGTTTTCTCTATTAATTTCATTAGAATACAAGTTTTCCTTTTAGTTAACTCTCTTAATGTATTTAATCGAATGAAAGAACAGTTTTATAGAGATGTGACATTATTTGTCTCTTTGTTGGAAAATACTTTTTCTTCCATAACCATGTTTTATAAAAATTTATATATATTAATCTATACTTTTTTATAGTTATTTTACCAAATAAGGGATTTTTTAAAAGAAAATGAGATGTCTTTCATTTTCCAAATGAGGTACTTCTTACATTTTACCAAAAATGTGAATGGAATCATGGTTTTTACATACATATTTTGGAAGAAATTTCATTCCATAATGATTATTAACTGCATTGAATCTTCTATAATATATTTCTGTGGATCATTTTAAAGAAAATAATTTCCTTAATCATTGAGAAATTTTTATGTTTTTATATATAAATTTAAAATGAAAATATAGAAAATTTCCTCAAGAAATATTCCACTGATCTTTAAATGGATTTTTTCAACTACGATGACATACATTAATATTAAAAAGTATTTACTATGTATATAATACAATGATACCCTATTTATTTATTCCCTCAATGGTTTTTGGTTATGATGGATAAATATTAATGAAACATTTTTTTCCATAGAATAAGATATAATTAATGTTGTTAGGATCTCAATGAATACATATAAAAGGTTTAATGATAATGTGACTAGAGGGCATAAAATTATTTATCCATATCATGTATTGGGTGATGATTAATATTATACGAGAAAAAATTATACTTGTGATGTTTTACCAGTCCTGAATCATGTGTACTAGTTGTTACCCCAACCCTAATATAAAACGAATATTGTGGTGAAATCCTTGATATATGAATTATCATATTGTGATTATTCCATAATTAATGATACTCTATAATGAAATGATTTAATAATAATGTTATTTTATCATTAATTATGATTTTTAATCCATTTATGATAATTTTTTTCTATATTCATGTTTTCTGTCCTCACCCATCTTTATAATATAGTAATTTAATAATATGAATTTAAAAGGATAATATATAATTATAATAACCATAATTACAATGTACTGATTAACAGATCATTGATATATCACTTATTTACACTTATAGTAGATATGAACTCACCCTTAACTGTGTTTTTCTCATGATATGAATATAATCTTTATGTATGATAGAAAGAATAAGGGATGTTGTTATGCTGAAATATGTGTGAGATGATGTATATATATTATTAGTAATTTTTTATGTATCCATTTTTCTTAAAAGAATTAAAGTTTATGATTTATTCATTTATCATAAGTTTATTTAATTTATATTAACTAATATGAATTAATATTATTATTTGAAATATATTGGACATAATAGTCGGTATTAGTTAATGGTTTAGTTACCTATATAATATTGGATGATGAAACATTTGTGATAAAACTTCGCGTATTTATATATATAGGATAATTTTCTATGTCATAATAAATAAAAAAATTATTTTATTATTAAAAAATATATGTTAGGATTGTATATGTGGAATTTTTTTTGGCACAGATTAATTTATAGGTAATAACCTCATAAAGATATATTTGGGTATATCTTGACCATCATACTACTTCTTGGAGTGTGTGAATTTTTAATGCACCTATTATTATAGTCATTGTTGTTATTCTAGGGTATGTTCAAATTTTATTTATTGACCATCATGAAGGATTTGAATATATTATTATTAGGTAAAACCTAGGCTAATCCTATGGTTTCAAAGATTGAAATGAATATATTGTGATTTAGAAATCCAATAAACTTTTCATCATATTTTTATAGTTTTCCAATGTGATTATTGTTTCTAATACAATTATATTTTATTTTATCCAATGGATGGAACGTCTAGGAACCATATTTTTTTAAATTTTACATTCAATTTAGTGATTTCTCACTTGAGAAACCTAATGTTATGGGTAATGGATTAAAAAATATAACTGTTATGATTATCATACATTTTAATTACATGAATATTGATGTAATTCCAAATATGGAATGTGGTGAAAAATTATATAAAGTCCTTCATGAGTATCCAACATCCTTATATTATATTATCTATTGAAACCATTGTTATTGGGAAATAGATAATATCTATGAATTTATAGTTTCAATTCTCTAGTGAAAGGATAAGTCGATAATTGGTGGAATGTCATAAGAAAACATGATAAATCATAAATAAATTTACTCTATATAGTGGGGTGTGTTTATTAGGTTATTTTTTAACATGTGATTTCATGATATCATTCATAAAAAATAGAGGACTTCCATGAACTGATATAGAAGTACAATTAATCAATTTGTACATATGAGTAAAATTTTACAAGCATTGTGATTAAAAATTATTCTATTAACAATTAACAAGAAAGTAATATTTTTCTTATAATTAGTAACATAAATATAATTCTATTAAATTTATCAACCATAAGATACATTGTTAGATATGAATAAAATAGTTTATGTTCTACCAAGGTGGATATCGAGAGTGATGTTACGCATCAATATCATAGTTTTCATATGAAATGAGCTAAATAATTTAAGTGAATGAATAATAATTATTAACATAGAGGGGAGAAGATTATAATTCCATTATTATATAAGTTAATAATGATTAATTAAATAAATTTTCTTATGGGGGATACTAAATTTGTTATATGTGTATAGGATGTTATTCATTAAATTTAATGTCGATGTAATGGGAAGAAGATTGTAAATGATGGAGAAAATCACCAATGAATGTAACACTCATAATCTAGTGATATTACTAAATATAGTAAAAGATTTACGATTTCTAATGAAAAAATATAGTTTTTATTGATTATGGTTGACATTATCAGCCTCTTAAGCCTAGTGAAAATTATAAATCTCATATCAAATCATTTATTTTTGCACACTATTTTATATACGAATAAATTTCTACTAGTATGAATAGTTTTTCATTATTATTACATGATCAATTATTAGTTATGAATTATATGGTAATAATGATCACATATCATGATTATGATTCTTCTGGTATTTTATTTTGTGTTAATTTTAATTTTTTAAATATTGTTATTCACTATCCATTTAAATTTTATTTTATCATATGTATGGATAATATTTCATTACCTAATTCTTGAATCAGCTGCATTGGAATAAACATCATGATTCATATTTTAATCCAAACTATGATCATCTATCAGTGTGATGGAAAATAAAAAAAATATTTAAAATTTCATCCATTATATGGGTTTCATTATTATTTAATAGAGTTATTTATATCATATGGTCAAGAATAAAATCAATATTTATGATATTCATAGTCTATGTGAGTTTTATGATGTTTTTATAGAATAATTTCATATTCTTCCTCCAAAAAATGAATCTTTTTACTGAATATAGATATTACCAATAGTAATAACTATTTCATAGACTCCAAATAAAACAGTCAAGATTGGGTAATAGGAATTAAATATGAAACTCATGGATAACCATAATGAGAGATTCATTTGGCCATGTGTATCAATATATGTAGAAAATATTCATTTTTGTTGATATGAAATATGGATAAGCTTGAATATGCATGGATTATCGGGAACATAACAATATCCCAATCAATAATAAATATATTCAATCTAATATTGATTATTTATTCAAAATATATGAGGATCCAAATATTCACCAATTATTATTCAACATTTTATATACTATAAGTTTAGGGTAAACAGTGAGTACATACCTATAACTTCCTTCTATATATGGTTTGGATTATATTAAATTGTTCTGATACAGTTAGGTCTTACTAATAACCCTCCCATTGTTAGGTATTAAATGATTAGGAAATTTAGATATCACCATGAATAATTTTTTAGCCATTATAAAATATATCATAATATACTTATTGGTTAAAGAAGATCAAAAATATCACATTAAGAATGTATTAAAGATTATAAGGAAAGATATTTTTTACAACAGACATAAACTAGGAATTTTGGCTATAAAAGTTTCATTTTAAAGTCATATAATATCAATATTTGTTATATTAAGAGTCCATCAAATGAATATGTAATTAAATGTATGGACAAACAAACAAATGTGACTATTATCATTAGTTTCCTTTGAGTAGAATAATATTATGAATGATTTGTGGATAAATTTACCCATATCTCTTTTATACTCACATTGTTAACTCATATGTTATCCATGCTAATTTTGATTGATGATTGTGAAGAAACTTTTAAGGAATTGAAGATATGTTTATTCACTGAACCTGTGATTACATTATAGATTTTTGGAGAATGATGGATGTTCTATAATGATGCATTAAATAAGTTTCTAGGATGTGTTATTATGAATAATTTCACAGTGACAGCTTATTCCTCACATTAATTTTTGATTCATGAGAATAATTACCCTAATAATTATTCACTGTTTATTATGGTAATGTTTTCATTAAATATATGGGGGGATTACCATTTTATTGAAATATTTTAATATGTTCTAGATATGATGTTTGGATTTGTTTATAGATTATAAATTTTCAATACATTACCAACCTAAGAAAGAGAACAAGGTATAAGATTCTTTATGTTAAAAAAAGATTTTTATATATGATGAGTTTCAAAATATATCTATTCTTTCGATTCATAGGTGATGGATCTATAAATCTTATTTAAAGGGGATACATCTTATAATTATAAAATGAATTTTCAACTATCAATCCCAATGAGGTTTAAAAAGAAATATAATGAAGATTTAAAGTATAAAAAATATGGTATGAAATATTCTGGATTTAAACCGTGTTTGGGATGGAGTGATGAGGCTTCATAACTATGTATGCTTTTTCAAAATACCAGACATGAAAATGGAATAGATAGATAAATTTCATAGTTCAAAATTTATTATTTATCCATGAAGTATTTTTATATACATAAATGAAAGGTTATCACTTATGGGACAACATAATGATAATTGTTATTGAGTATGATTCTCATTTATTAGTATTCCATAATGTTACAGTTGAGAGATAAATGTGTAATGAAGGACATAATGATACCCATAATAGAATGTAAATAGGATAACATCACCCTGGATTCTATCATTGAAATATCCAAAACATAAAATGACAACAATGTCATATGGGTTGTATTTAATATCATTGTGATATCAAAACACTTTGTTTCTATAAATATATATTTTTATCTTCATAATATTTCTATAATAAACATTAATAATGTGGTAAGGTTTCATGGAGGACCACATTTGGTTTTATCTCACTGGTATCTGATGATTACCTTAGTGTTATGTCAACATCTTCATTCAGGATAGGATTCAGTGTTCAGTTTCAGTACTTATTATCATACATTGATAGAATATCATCCTAAATAAACAATAATACAATATAGTATTTGTTATGGTATAGATATATGGATTTCAAAGGTGGTTTAGATAAGTACATTCCTCTAGTCTAGTTTTGATGAAAATAATTATCATATATTAGATCATTCAATTTTATATTTATGAATCTTAATATTAAAAAATGTGTATAACTCCATCATGATTGGATTAATTGACAGAAATAAATATATTGGGACATAAGTTATTAAGGAATTTTTACAGAATTTTTTATTCATTCAACATTACAATGGTGATTCTCAAAGTTAAAAAAATTATACTAATTATCATCTTAGAAATATGGATTTTTATGTTGGTGAGAAGGTATTCGATTGAATTTCCCCATGTAATAATTTTATGTGATTTTGTTCAAAGAAATAACTAAGTCATCATAATATTGTACCCTTTGTGATTATTGAACAAGATAGAAAGATATCATATTTAGGTCACTTATACCAAACCTCTCTAAAAATCATGATTTGTTCCACGTCTCTATCTTGGGGATAGCCATACTCAATCCTTCACATATACCAAACTCAAAGGTTGTACAACATGAGCAAGATCATTCCAACACTAAAAAACTAGATGAAATTGTATATCATATAGATAAAATTCCACAGAAAAAATATACCAACCTAGTTGATGATCTCTAAAGGAATTATAAATTTATATAAGCTACATGAGAAACATTCGATATTAGAAAATAGAGATGTAATTTTTTTTAATTAGTTTGATGGAATTAAGAGCATGTAATTAATTTTATGTGAGGTAGAGTGTAACACCCTAAGCTTATATAAATCATATCTTTTCAAATAGGGTTTTTCCTATAGCATGTGATTACTGAAACCCAACGTACCAATTATCAGTAATATTGTATAACAATATAAATATTATAGTAATATGCATTTGTGAATTGGGATGATTTTTTTTTGAAAAAAATAAGTATGAAGGTTTAAGATATATAAGTTATATTGATACATAAATAATCTATTTTTAGTAAAGAAATTGTATATATTAAAATTACTTTTTCCTCAAAATATTTATTTTATTGTATATTGTGTGAGAATAATAAAATTATGTTACTCTTCTTTTAGAAAATTTATTTGAAAAAATGAACATCATATTTGAATCATCAATAATCATTATTATTGTTAACTATAAATTGTTTTGTTTAAATATATTTACTATAAACTAATTTTCTCTTCAGTTTATGAATATAACCAAAAAACATAAAATCCTGAGATTTATACATTAATTATTGATATAATATTTGCAATTAGGAGGAATATTTTTATAAATAAAAAACTTTTAATTTAATTTATTATGAATAATTTTTGTTTTAAATATTTATCACCTCAATAATTGTAAGAATGGTGAAACAGGTTCAAACCATGTCGTACAGTCTCAATATCAACCCAAAAATGGATTTATTTCACTGGATGGAATAAATTTGGTTATACGCATCCCAAATTAGAATATATATTATATTTGTAAAATTTTCTATTTTAAATGAAATTTATATTATTTAAATTATTAAAAACTATGAAATATAACTCTACTGAATTTAATAAATCTATAATTTTTACATAATGTTAAATTGGGGATTACTATTTCTATAAATATTTTTAATATATATGGATTAATTGTTTTTAAAATTATGATTTTTTTGTAGGTTTTACAAACTGGATAACTACCTTAGATCCATACATAATTTCATTGTAGTATTTATTCAGAAAATAGTACAAGATCAATGATTAAAAAAATATTAAATTTATTAAAATTTTGGTGAATAAATTTTTTAATTACATAGGTACCATAATGTATACAAATTAAATGTAATTGAATAAGGTAAAAATTTCATGAGTGATATTTATGGAAAAATAAAACAATATTAAATTATTTAATATAAATATAAAACATAAAAGAAGGCATATATGGTGAGAAATGTTCAAAATTTTTATCACATTAAACATTGTGAGAAAATTATTACATTATAATAAAAAAATAACCATTTAATATTAAAAAAATTATTACCATTACTCAGGTTAAAATTTTTAAAGATATTGGCGAAACCATAATATAATCTTTAAAATGACTCTGAAAACTAACCAGATTTCATTTGATAATGATATTTCTACCATAGCCACTTTTTTGTTAAAATATTTGTTATTTTGAATCATTATACCTGAGAAAGATATTAATTATATTAAATTTTTATAATATTGTCATGACATATCCTCAGTGTCCATGTCATGAAAACCACATGCCTACATTCAATAGGCCAGGGGCTGGCGACTATCACCAAAGGCATAAATCCCTAAGCTGGGAAGGAATTTCTTTTTAAAAAGCAAACACACACAATCAGAGTACACAACTGGAAGTAAAACACTATGTAGAAACTTTATACAATAGATGTTCTAGAAAGTAAAAGGGGCCAGAAATACAAGCCCAATAGTAAAGTACAAAGTAAATACAAAATAGGTACAACTAAAAGGAATATAGAAGGAAGGTTTCTAGAAGAACCTTGATCATCCACCACGTATCCTACATGAAGGTTATGTACAGATATCTTCCTCAGCGCTCAACGTCCGTCCATCTCATTAGGGTACTGTCTCGTCATGAGGTCTACCTCCGGGTACCGTCCAATCTTCATACAATGTGCCTCGGTCAGCGTTGTCTGTCGTCTGCATCCTACACAATGAGGTACGGGAATAGCCCATGTAGTGGTGAGTATAACGATACTTAGTTGGGACCCCAAGAACCTCATGGTCTCAAAATACCCAACATGAAAAAAACACAAAGTAAGGATTCAACAGATAACCCACACATAGGTATATGCCCATGCATAAAACAATGTTATCTAGTAACCCATCTCAATCCTGAGGTAATAAAAAAGTCATTGACTCAGATCAAACTAGGATTTTCATTAATGAAACCATGACTACTGGAGAACTCCTCCTCTGTCGAGAACATTGGGCCTATTTCGACACCAAGGCGCTTCTCACTATCCTTGGACTGTTGAGGTACTCCACCTGTCGAGTACTGTAGGTCTACCGCCAAATACCAGGCGCTCCTCCACTGTGGGTCTACTGCCAATTACCAGGTGATCCCCCTAATGGCCTGTAGAGGTTCTCCACTTATTGAGTACCATGAGTTTGCCGCCAAATACCAGGCGATGCCGCTATGTACCAGGATCTCTCTACTAGGCTAGTCAAATTAGTCAACCAGTCATCAGGTCTGTAAGCTACTAGGTCTCCGCCCTCTATCTTCTCGTCAATGGAAGGATCCTCTTCTCGAGCTACGGGGAAAAACACCAGCCATCACAAAGACTCACGTAGAAGTATCTCAAAGGTCCGACTCGTCATTGGGATCTCAACACAATAGACAATGCGTCAATGGGATGCCCGGTCTGTAAGTTATTGGAATTTCTGTTCCAGGGGCCTGGTTGGTATTTAGGTTCAATACAACCTATCTATACCCCAACTGTATCCAAACCTCACATGTTGTATGACAATGGAACGGTCTTTCTCTCAGCTTTCTATCGCCACAGCCGGTTCGTCGATCGGACACCCGTAGCCCATGATGTGGGTAAAAAGTGTAAATGGGCCATAGCGGGTGTGAGTCTAGTCTCACCCAGTCGGACCAACCTGGCCCAACATTGTCCGAACCGGGGTCTGACACAGTCTGCATGTCTGACACGGTCTACGGTGGCAGCTCGAACCAAGGCGGCCCGGCCCGTGGCGGCCCAGCCCAAGGTGTCCCGGATGGTGGCGGCCTGGCCCGTGGAGGCCCAGTCCCGAGGGGGCCTGGATGGTGGTGGCATGGCCCGTGGCATCCCGGCTGGCCGGCCTGCGTGGCCTGTCTTGCAGAGAGTGGGAGGGGGGTGCTACGCCCCCTGTTTCCAATCTGAAACGTCGCTGAGCGGCACTTCTGTACCTCAGCCGGACCTTTCGGATCGCGCTTGTAGCGCGCACCGGCGGTCGTCTCAGCCTGCCGCCCAGTTTCTCCACCACGACATGATGACAGAACGGTTTTTCTGGCCTCCACGCGGCGCAATGGTACCACGCCCCCTCTGCTGTGTCCCGGCATGGCCGCGACCTCCCGCTCCTCCGCATGGCATGATGGTGAAGCGCTCGTCGTCCGACCACCGCGACCCTTTTGGTCGCGGCCCTTCCTCCCAGTGTGGGGCGACGACACCATACCCCTTCGGCACTGCCACAGCTCACCTGACCACGACTCGGTTCTTAGCGCGACATGGTGGTGTTGTGCCCTTGTGGTGACCCAGCAGCCTTGCGCCGCCGACTTTTTTCGCAGCCATCTCGTTGTCGATCGCCATGTGTACCACCTCTATCGTCACAAAACAATAACTAAAAAATGGGGAGGATCAAGATGTGTTCGTGCGGTCTGAACCCTCATCCTATTGGTGATATCATTCGGCTCACAAATATGACAATATAGTATGGGGTAAGAAGGTTAACATTCAATTGAAAAATAACCCCTACCTCGAGATCGGTGACCGTTCACGGAGTTGCGGTAAGGCGGACGTTGTTCCGTTGACGTCAGAGGAGGAATCGATCAATGAATATGAGTCAAGATGACTTTGTCAGCGTTCTTCATGTGCGGCGATGCTTCCCTTCCATGCCCCGGTTTATGAAGGAAGAATACTGATATGTTCTTCATTCTTCATTGGAGAGAAATGGCTCCACCAACTTCTTTCCTCTTCTTAATTCTCCCAACAAAAATTATGCCAACCCCATAATAATAAAATATCACTTCTTATTATAATGTTTCCTTAAAGAATTCAAATGGGGAATTAATTAAGGGGGGGGGTATCCACTTAATTAATTCTTTTATGTTGGAACTATTTAATCAAGGGAGTTCGAAGGTTTCATGGGTGGTGGCTCCATAAATGGGGAGTCCAAGGGTCTCCACACATAAATGGGGTGTTAAAGGGGTTAGATGCTCGGGTAGTCCCCACTATTAATATCCTCCCAAGGGAGGTTCTACCCGGGTGGGCCCCACCACCATATCCTCCCATGGGAGGTTAGGGTCTGGTGGCCCTATCTCTAACCTCCACATGGAGGTTTTAACCACCACAATAAAATTAATTTATCAACTTATTTTTATTTATTTTTTTTAGAAACCCAAAATCTAACTTCACCTCCCATTAGAACGCAACTGTGATGAAGGTCTCACCAAGAAATAACTGACGCTGCGTGTTCAATGGTGCCCTCGAATTTCAGTTATGAGCACTAGTTCGAAATTTATTAAAAATCCCGCTCGCATTTTTAGTAAACGTACCTGAAAAAAATTCAGAAATTGATTTCGGGCACACCAGGCCTCAGAATCAAGCGCCGTTAGAAACTTTGGACTCGTAAAATTTCCATGAATTTATGAAAAAAATTCCACGGAATTTCCGGGTCTTTACATTCTCCCACCATAGTGCTTTACGTCCCTGGAAGACACAACTCACACTAAACAAAAAAAAAGGGGGTACTGAGCACACATCTATGTCTCCCGCTCCCATGTGCTCTTCTGGAAGTTCTTGTGCTGCCAGCGAATTCGCATCAGAGGTATCGATCATCAATATAGGACCTACTGCTGTTGATACTCAACCTCCACTGGAACCTACATGAATGTCACCCAGTCATCGATGTCCAGCTCACCATGATCGGTGATGTGTGATGGGTCGTGCACGTATATTCCCAACTGAGATACATGGAAGGCATCGTTCACCCGGTGCAACTGAGGTGGAAGAGCTAAGCGGTTAGACACCTCACCTACTCTACAGAGGACCTGGAATGTTCCAATGAACCGCAGAGATAACTTGTTGTCGCGGTCAAATCTCTTCAATCCTCATCTTGGTGAAACCTGTAGAAAGACTTTATTGCCATCCTTGAACTCTAGAGGTCTCTGTATCCTGTCAGCATATGACTTTTCCTGCTCTATGCAGTCTTCATTCGCTCTTGGATGATCTGAACATTCTCTATGGTAGCCCAAACCATCTCTGGTCCCACTAGGGCTGACTCCCCTGGGTCTGTCTAGCACAGTGGCTATCTGCAGGGCCGACCATGCAACACCTCTAATGGTTTTATCCGTATGGTGGAGTGATAGTTGTTATTTTAGGAAAATTATACCTTTTTTATGTGGTCCTCAAAGCAATGACCATGGTTGAGGACAAAATCATGAATCATGTCCTCGATGGTCTGGATGGTCTGCTTGGTCTGACCATCAGTCTGAGGATGGACGACAATGCTCAAACATAGCTGCATCCTGAATGCCTCATGCAGCCCCTTCCTTAGATTGTAAGTAAGTCATGCATCACAGATGGAGACAATTGAAGAAGGTACTCCATGTAAATGCACTATCTCATGCACATAGAGGCATCCCATGATCTTAACTCAATCCTGCTCTCTAATCGGTAGGCTATGGGCCGACATGGTGAGTCAATCAATGATCACCCATATCGAGTCATGACTCATGGATGGATGGGGATGTCCCATCATTAATTCCAGGGTTATCCCATCACACATCCACTTTAGGGCCTCTAATGGCCGAACCAATCCTTCTAGTACCTGGTGCTCTGCCTTCACATGCTGACAAGTGAGGCACTGTGAGACAAAATCTGCTACTGCCTTCTTCATGCACGTCCACCAATGCTGATGTCAAAGGTCCTGGTACATCTTTACCCACCTGGATGTACCGCTAGATGGGAAGTGTGGAAATCCCCCAACACCTCTTCTTGAAGTGCAGCTGGTGCCATGGTACATCCTATGGAGAGGATGACATGCATGCTCCCCACCTTTAGAAAATCCATTAGGTGCTTGCCCTGTGGATATCTGAGCCCTTCACATCTCACAACCTGCATCTCCACGCATCGCCTCCCTGATTCGCTGAATAAGTGGGGGAGTGACCTTAATAGACTGTAGATAGGATTCTCCATCTCTATACACAAAGTATCTCTGCAGGGTATCTAGCTGCTATGTCACCTCTCCTTGAAGTTGAATGCCTGATCTCTTGCGGAGTGCATCCGTTAGAATTTTCAGTTTCCCATGATTATAGACTATTAAGAAGCCATAGTCCGGGAGGAACTCAAGCCAACAAAGATGTCTC
Organism: Viscum album; assembly: GCA_963277665.1. Classification (NCBI taxonomy): domain Eukaryota; kingdom Viridiplantae; phylum Streptophyta; class Magnoliopsida; order Santalales; family Viscaceae; genus Viscum; species Viscum album. Next base: position 1,507,178,198 of record OY728127.1, on the reverse strand, counting down.
AGGTTCAGGTCCTTCTGGGAGACGATATACCTGAGACTCTTGTGATCAGAGTACACCGTAAAACATTCACCCATCAATTAGTGTCGCCACATCATCAAGGAAAAGACCAGTGCTACTAACTCCAGGTCTTGAGTAGCGTAGTTCTTCTCATGTTGTCTCAACTGATGGGAACCATACACGATCACAGGCCGCTCCTACATCAGGACACACCCGATTCCAGTCCCTAATGTCTAGTAGTAGACTACGTACCCTATGACCTCCTCTATAAGCCTAAATATGGGGGCACTAGTCAGCCTCTATCTCAGCTTCTGAAAGTTCTAGTGGCATCTCCCCAACCACATGAAGGGTTCCCCCTTCTTCATCAAAGATGATAGTTGTGTTGCAACTATGGAGAAGTCTGGAACGAATCTATGATAGTATCTATCTAGGCCTAGGAAACTACGTACCTCTGTCACACTCTTGGGTGGCTCCCAAGTAATCACTGCATCAATATTTGCTGGATCCACTACAACTCCATCCTCCGAGATGACGTGTCCTAGGAAGTGAACATGTCGAATCCAAAACTGTCACTTTGAGAGAAACCATAAAACTAGTTCTCTCAGAGTGTATCCAGTAATACCTTCAAATGGTAGGCATGATCCTCCTCAGTAGTCGAGTATATCTGAATGTCATCGATGAAGACTACGACAAACCGTTCGAGGTAAGGCTGGAAGATCCTATTCATGAGACTCATGAACACTACCGGAACGTCGGTTACACTAAAGGTCATAAACAAGAACTCATAATGGATGTATCGAAACCTGAAGGATATCTTTTGCACATACTTGTCTCGAACTCTGAGCTGGTGATAGCCTGTTCAGAGGCCTATTTTCGATAACCACCGTGCTCCCTTGATCAGTTCATAGTGGTCTTCAATCCTCGGAAGTGGGTACATGTTCTTCACGATCACCTGGTTCAGGTGACCGTAGTCAACACATATCCTCATGCTCCCATCCGCCTTCTAGGAGAATAGAATCGGGGCTGCCCTGGGAGAAACATTGGACCAGATGGATCCCTTCCCTGTAAATTTCTCCAACTGTACTCGCTGCTCACAAAGGTCTGTGGGAGCCATCAAATATTCTGGAGTAGATATCGTCCCTGGGTACAGGTCAATGTAGAAGTCCACCTCACTACGAGGATGTAGTCCTGGGACATCATCAGGTAAAACATCCATGTAATGGTCCACCAATACATGATATGTCGGAATCTCCACATCTACTACTCTAAGGGTTAGGTAAGCCAACTGGTGAGTGATTGGATGAACCCTCCTCCGAGTAAGTCCGTCCTGCGCTGCAAAGGTTCCCTTCTCGCTGATGAAGGTGAACCTAGTCCCATCCATGCAGACACACTGCACTTTGCACCAAATATAGTCAATATGAGCATGGATTGTAGATAACTAGTCAATACCCAAGATGACATCGTAAGGCCTTGACGCCGCAACTTGGAGATCCCAGATGAAGCTCTCGCCTCCAAGAGTAAGCTCTCACTACCAGAACCAGTGCGTAATCGTCGAGTTTACTCCCATAAGAGTATCTAGCCGTAAGGATCGAGCCCACAGATCCATCAGAATCTCCATCCTCCGAACGAGGGAAGTGGATATGAAAAAGTGACTGGAAACAATGTCTATAAGAACTAGAGATAAGGTGGAGTAGACATAGATCATACCTCAGATGATCTATGGAGCACCATTGTCGTATGCCTCCACTAACCAAAGCTGATCTCTCCCATGTCCACTTACTCCCTACGGTCACGGTGTAACTCCTTGTTTTGGTGGTGATAGTACCTCGTAACATCGACCACCGCCAGCTACTCGACTAGATCCACGACCATGTCCACATACTCCCAAAGAACCACCTCGATTGAACCTCTGTATCAGCCTGGCAGGTCCCACAACTGTCTTATGATCGTCATAACGGCGTATCGAACAGTCACAAGCCATGTGACCAAGCCCGCCGCATGAGTAACACTACACTATTTTGGCATGAAGGGCTATGTATCCTCTGTAGATGCCCTGCACAACTGATCCTGAGTCATGCGGTCATCGACCTGTAGGTCTGGTCCTCTTCGAGCTCTGCAAAAACTGTCTACTGCCAGCTGCAGAAGACTCCGCTGCGTGTAAACTAGTAGTAGGTCTCACAGCTGGCGACTGCTCTTCTAGGAAACTCCCTACCAAGAGGGCTCTCTCTAACACCACTGCCTACATCAGGGTGATGAGGGAGATCATCGAGGCTCTAATATCTCTCCTGAGCCCCTGCTCAAAGGTTTGGGCCCTCAATAATGTGTCTCATTCCATATATGTGGAGTAGAACGAGAGGTCAGTGAACCACACTGAGTATTACGCTACTATCCTGATGCCTTGCTGCAGATGAAGTAGCTCATGTATCTGTCCCACATGAAGGTTGGCTGGGACAAACTCCGCCCGGAATAGGTTCTCGAAGTCTACCCCGAGTAGAGCTACCACATCGTCGACCTAGAACATCAGGCTCCACCATATTCCTACTAGTTCCAGAAGGAGGCTTGCAGCAAGGATCACCATGTAGTTTTCTAGTGTCCCTACTAGCCAGAAGACATTCTCCATAGCCTCCATCCAATCCTCATCCTCTTGTGGGTCAATCTCTCCCCAGAACCTGGGTGGCCTCTTGCGCTAGAACTTGTGCAGCGTGCTCAAGCGGCATGCATCATCTACTATTGGCGCTAGTGGCATCGGTGGCCCAATGCGTGGAGGTACTACTGGTGACTCTACTGGTGCCTCAACCAGAAAGGGGCCATGCACTATGGCCTCATCTCTTGGTCAAACGATTATACATTGTGAGTTTTCCTGGTTGAGATGACTTAAATAAAATTTTTCGAAACACACACACAATCAATTTTTTCATTCACTAAGTCGGAAATCAGTAGTCAAAGTCTTGGTGTATGGATACGTCAACCGACGCACCGACATTGGACTCCCTAAACTAAAAACCTCAATCGGTACCCCTAACAATATTTATTTACAGAAAATAAATATCAGAGTCCTATGTTTTGCAGTAGAACCAAAACCTCTGATACCAATTTGTCACGAACCATCCTCAGGGCTCAGGCCGTGACTACCCCAAGCCCACCTTCTATAGGCCAGGGGATGGTGACTAGCACCAAAGGCATAAATCCCTAAGCTGGGAAGTCATTTCCTTTTTAAGAGTAAAAACACACAATCAGAGTACACAACTGGATGTAAAAAAATAAGTAGAAACTGTATAAAAATGATGTGATGGAATGTAAAAGGGACCAGAAATACAAGCCCAATAGTAAAGTACAACGTAAATACAAAACATGTACAACTAAAAGACAAACCGTTGTAAGGTGTCTAGAAACTCCTGGATCTTCCACCACATATACTACCTAAAAGGTAGGTACAAATAGCCTCCTCAGCGCTCCACACCCTTTAGACTCCTCCTAGTACTCTCTCATTGTGATAAACACCTCCTGGTACCGTGCAATCCCCGTAGACTCTGCCTTGGTCAGCGTTGTCCTCCGTCTGCATCCAACACAACGGGGCGTGGGCATAGCCCATGCAGGGGTGAGCATAACGATACTCAGTAGGGACCATGAGACCCTCATGGTCTCGCAATATCAAACAAGGAGAACCCACAAATTAAAGATTCAATGCATAACCCATACATAGGTATATGCCCATACATATACCTAAGTTATCTAGTAACCCATCTCAATCATGAGGTAATAAATAACTAATTGACTTAGCTCAAACCAGGATTTTCATTAACGAAACCATGGATACTAGAGAACTCCTAATATATCGAGAACAGTGGGCCAGTCGCGACACCATGGTGCTTCCCACTAAACTTGAACTGGTTTGGTACTCATCCTGTCGAGTATTGCGTGTCTTCCGCCAAATACCAGGTGCTCCTCCGCTATGGGTATACTGCCAAATATGAGGCACTCCCCCTAATAGCCTACAGACGTACTCCTCATATCGAGTACCGCAGGTCTGCCACCAAATATGTGGTGCCCCACCGCCATGGGTCTGCCACCAAGTATAAGGCACTACCCACTAGGCTAGTCGAATCGGTCAAGCAGTCGTCAGGTCTGTGACGTACTAGGTCTCTGCACTCTATCTGCACGTCAATGGAAGGATCTGCTTCCCGAGCTACTAAGAAAAACTCCAAATATCTCAAAGTCCCACGTATAAGTATCTCAAAGGTTCATCTCATCAATGGTATATCAACATAATAGACGATGCGTCAATCGGACGCCCGATCTGTAAGTTATTGACATTTCCATTCTAGGGACCTCGTTGGTTTTTAGGTTCAAAACAACCTGACCGTACACCAAATGTATCCAATCAACAAGTGGAGTATGCCAAAGGAACCTCCTCACTCTCACATTTCTTTCGCCACTGACATTTCATCCATCAGACACCCATAGCCCAAGATGTGGGCTAAAAGTTGTAAATGGGCCATAGCAGGTTCGGGTCTGGTCCGACCCAGTCTGACCGACCCGGTCCGAACCGGGGACTGACCTGGTCTGCGAGTCTGACCTGGTCCAAGGGGGTAGTATGACCCGAGGGTGGCCCGGCCGGAGGCGGTCCGGCCCATGGAGGCCCAGCCCGGGGCACCCCGGTTGGTGGCGGCCCGCACCGTGGCGGCCCGGTCCCGAGGCGGCCTGGCTGGTGGCAGCCCGACCCGTGGTGGCCCGGCTGGCCAGCCTTCGTGGCTTGGCTGGCCACACATGAAAGGGGGGTGCTGCACCCCCTATTTCCGAACTGATCTGGCGCTGAGTGCCAGTTCTGTTTCTCATCGGGACCCTTAGGTCCCCGCCTGTAGCGCGCACCGGCGGTCGGATCAGCCAGCCGCCCTGGTTTATCCACCATGGGGAGACGGCACCACGATTTTACTAGCCTCCACGTGGCGTGACGACATCACGCCACCTTTGCAACGGACTGGCCTGGACGCGAAATCTAGGTCCTCCACACGGCATGACGGCGCCGCACTCGTCATCGGACTATTGTGGCTCTCCTGGTTGTGTCCCTTTCTCCCGACGTGGTGCGATGGCACCGCGCCCCTCCAGCACTGATGTAGTCCACCTGCCCACCACTCGGTTCTCAGCGCGCCATGGCTGTGTAGTGCCCTTGTGGCGACCCGGCGGCCTTGCGCCTCCTGGTTTCTTCACGGCTGGCTGGTTGTTGGTCACCGCGTGTACTACCTCCATCACCACCAAACAAGAACATACAAAAGGGGAGGGAAGGCCGTGTTCGTGCGGCCTAAACCCTCCTTATTATGGTGATATCATTCGGTTCTCAAAGCACCCAACATACGATCGGGTACGGAGGGTAATACTCAATCGTAAAATAACCCCTACCTCGAGTTCGGTGACTATTGACGGAGTCGCGGTAAGGCAGACGTCGTTCCATTGACGTCGGAGGAGGAAGAGCTCAGAGAAGATGAGTTGAGATGATGTCATCGACATTCATCGTGGGAGACGATGCTTCCTTCCCTGGAACCGGTTGAAAAAGGATGAAGACAAAGATGTTTGCCGTTCTTTGTTGGAGAGAAATGGCACCACCAAGTTCTTTCCTCTCCTTAATTCTCCCAACAAAAATTATGCCAAGACCAAAATAATAAAATATCACATCTTATAAAATTGTTGGTATAATGAATTCAAATGGGGAATCAATTAAGGGGGGGGGGGGCTCCACTTAATTATTTATTGTGTGTTGGAAAATTTTAATTAAGGGAATTCAAAGGTTTCGTTGGTGGTGGCTCCATAGATGTGGAGTCCAAGGGTCTCCACACTTAAATGGGGTGTTAAAGGGGTTAGATGCTCGAGTGGTCCACACCATTAATATTCTCCCAAGGGAGGTTATACTCGGATGTGCCACACCACCGTATCCTCCCATGGGAGGATAGGGTGTGGTGGCCCAACCCCCAACATCCACTTAGTGGTTTTAATCACCACAATAAAAATAAGTTATCAACTTATTTTTATTAAATTTATTTAGAAAACAAAAAATCTAACTTCCCTTATCATTAGAATGCCACTACGGTGAAGGTCTTCATAAGAAATCACCGATGCTATGAGTTCAATGGTACCCTCATATTTCAGTTCTGAGCATCAGTTCAAAAGTTATTAAAAATACCTCTTGTACGTTTACTGAACGTACCCAAACAAAACATTAGAAATTGATTACGGGCACACTGGTCCTCGGAATCAAGTGCCTTCATAAACCGCGAACTCATAAATTTTCCATGAATTTCAAAAAAAATCCACGAAATTTTTGGGTCATTACAAATCAATTCCCATTGTTTCATTTCCTTCAATATTAAACAAAACCCTTATCTCTGCACTTCAAACTAATTTGATCCTTTTAATATGATCAAACCCATCCCAATTCTATTCTATAATTCCATGTCCACAAATAATATATAGTTTTTTTTTCTAAAAACTTATTTACAAGTGAAATAGACTGATATTTTATAAGAATATCATTGATTTTGATTTTTTATGTGACATGAAATACCATGCTTAAATAACCCACAAAATATATTTCATTAAATTTAATCTATTTTATATTATGTGAAACAAACAACCCTAGGTTGAAATGATCCTAAATTGAGTACACCATCATAAAAAAAGAGTTAAATTTGAAGTTACTAATAATAATAAGAATATTATGAAAATTATGAATATATATTTATTATAAATAAAATGTGAATCATGTAAATGAAAAACAAATGTTTATTTTTCAAAAGTTATTTTTTTCTAAAAGGCGGTTTAACTACATATTCAAAAAAATATGAAATTAATATTTTAATTATTTTAAATTTATTTGATAAAAATATGATCATATTTCAAATCGTAATATCAATATTATCATAGGGACATTTTTTGGAATTTCTAAAATGTTTCATTTTTTAATGAATAATGATAATTCATTATTTTATATAAAATTTTCAGTTAAAAAAATTTTTATTTAGAAAAATTAAAATTAAAATTGAATTTATTTAAACATAATTAAATTATATTTATAATTTAACTAATATATATAATTATAAATGTTATCTTGTTAATTTTTTATTGAAATACACTGTCAAATTTTGAATATTTTCTCTTTGAAACATATCATTCTTGTCACCTTTACTAGAATAATTATCAATTAAAATTATCCACTTGTATTAATTTTTTGTAAAAATGGATTAAATATTTGGAATTAAAATAAAATATATTATATAATAATGTAAAATTAAATACATACCATAATGAATAGTAAAATGATTAAATTTAATTTCCATGGTTATGGTAAAAATGATTTTAAGAGGGATTAAACTAAATATATAAATTTTTTAATAACCTAATAACTTGAATAAAATCTATTTTATTTCAATATTTTGAACTTATCTTGTCTATGTAAACATTATAATCCATTTAGGACACTTTAAGTTGTTATCATTTTCAGTAAACCATTTTTTATTAAAAAATTACAACTATTTCACTCACCTCACATAAAAATAGTCATCACCTAACACCTCTTATTCAAAACATCAAATCCTTATTGTTCCTACAATACATGCCCAATTTACATCCCTTTGACAATCCCATTATTCAATAATCATTTCTTAGGTCATACATCATTTATGCTAATACATTATTTATAATCCAAAAGAGGCTTTCTTAGCAGAGTTAAAATCCTTAATTATACATCTTTTTTATTTCCTCCTCCCTCTCCAAAATTTTTTATTCATTTATCATTATATAAAAACACAAGTATCTCCAATATATTGTGATGTTATTTTTAAGGTTTTCATCCTTAAAAAATAAACACTTCTGTCAGATGGTTTATAAATTCATCATTCGTATATAGGGTAGGCTACAGTCTCACGAACTGATTTAATTTAATTTTTCATTCGTACCTCTCATTGTTGGGTATGATAACATATCTAGTGTGTGTGTGTGTGTAAATTATTTAAAAATTAAATATACACATGGTTTAATTATTCCACATATACCTTTTTTATTTTTATTCCATAGAGGATATAATGACACCACTCATTTGTATGGAGGACTATGGTCACATGAAGTGATGTTATTCCTCCTTCACTAATGATTTTTACAGATGAAAATAATGATGAATTTAAGGAATATATATATATATATATATATGAGATAAGTTATATGAAATATTATATTAAAATCATATTTAACTATTTTTAATGAAAATATACCATTTTTATTCTTACCTTTTAAAAAACTTAATGAATATTACATCATTAACATATGTGTAGACTACTACGTTCATGAAGCGATGTGACTCTCTATTAATCAACATTCCACATAGATGATATAAATTAATATATATAAAAGAAAAATATTTTATGTGTTATTTGATTAAAATTATTTGAAGATAATATATTACATTCTTCATTGACATAATTATCATTGAAAAATAGAAATGTTTCTTATTAGTACATAAGTCATACTTCCTAAGTGATCATAATATACTTTATTTCTGAAAAACATCAATAATAATTCAAAAAATAATGATAATTTCTTTAAAATATGTTAACTTTTTCATTAATATTATTCTAGATATGATTTTACTATATAATATGATCAATTACCATAGCATTCAAGATAATGCAGGAATGAGAAAATAATGCAATTATCACCTATAATAATGACAAAAATAAATGATTCTTAAGGAATGGGTTCTTACATCTGACCAGCAGTTCATATATGATATTATAAGTATGATTATGATTATTAAGATAAATAATAACCTCATTAAACCATTATATATGAGGTTATATCATGTACAAACAAAAGGAAGCGTGAGGTAAGTGACATTATCTCAATTTTCCTCCATTGAGGCATGTTTGAATGTTATAAAAATAATTTTTTTTATATGTTGTATATACGTTAAATTTGGAATTTAATGTCCTGAATAAATAATTATCAATTGTATTTTTGGATTCAATATAAATTATTTCATCCAAGGGGATTTAACATGATAATTAAAAATTGGTAATGAATTTCATTACTAAAATTATTCCCATTGTGTCATTTTACATCAACGTTTTCCTTTGGTATTATAATTATATATTTATAATGACTTATTATTATCATGTTCTTTATGTCCAAATTGTTATGTGGATTTATAGATAAGAATTATTATCAATTCATCGATTAATTTCACATCAACATTGTGATCACTTTAAAGCTATATTTTATAATCACATTCTAAACTATATTGTTTATAATTTTATAATTATATAATAAAATAATTTAATATTCTCCTAAATTTTTATTCATGATCTTGGGGATAAATATTATCATTTTCACTCTTTGGTTCTTAAAATGTTTGCAGATTTTGTTCAATGAAAATCTAACATTATTTCTTAATCATTAAGAAATCTATTTTCTCCCATATATATTTTTTATTTAATGGTTTGAAAAATTATTTATAAAATTATCCACTATTTAAAAATTATTATCCATTTTTTATTTTTATAGATTTCATTTTAGGGAATCTGAATGTATTTTAAAAAATCGTCATTTTTTAGTTGAAATGTGTGTGGAATAATTGTTTTAACGTAATCAAAATGTACATAATTTCAATTTTTCATGATAGATCAATTATTTAAAGGTTAAATCATAATTTTAAAATATTATAATCAAGTAACATTATTTTTAAAATGTTTTATGATCTTTTTCTTGTTTACATTTATTATCCAAATGAATAAAATATTTTACTCATGATTTTTTTAATGATGCATTTCTTATTTTTTTATTCATAAATTAAAACTAGCCTTTAGTCTCACATTATGTTGTATATGTGGGGTTGATAAAATCATTATTCCCTCTAATTATTGTTTATGATTATTTTGAAAAAGGAATGTATTGACATTCACTTCCTTGATTATTTTTCTAGTCATTAACATTACCTTGAATTATGAGTATTCTTTTCATCGTGGGACATTAAATTTAGCCTATGTATTAATATTATTTATCATATATATGTTAATTTATTAAACCGTATCTCATTTATATATTATATTTTATATATTGAGAATTATTTTATTGAAATAGGATGTCATGATGAATATTTATTTTTTACTCAATACATATATTTGATGATTGGGGACATTTTTCATGAATTAAATCAACTATAGAAAATTGAGTAATGAATTGGACAGGAATATTAATATTGGGACTGGTAATAGATCACTCATCGATGCATAAGTAGTATCAATACATGAATAAGTTTTATATCCTTATTAAAATTTGTGTTTGTTGTAAATATGCCCATAAATTTTATATCGACCGGAGAAATGATTTTAATGGAAGAGGAATCTGGATGCACGAGATCATGAAGACCCATAATTAAGAACAACCTTCATTAAGAATTCTATTATATTTCACCATGTAATTTTATAAATGACATTATTTATGGATACATTTCATTCTCAATATTTATTAAATGAAAAAAATTATGTTAGTTTCCTTATAATATGGACTATTCTATATCTTATCATGATAGTCAATTTGTTTAAATGTAATCTATGTAAAATTATATACTATTCCAAATTTATTATTTGTTGATTCATTAAAGCTTCATTTTAACCTATCCATTACTGGGAATTTATCTCATCCTTATTATTTCCCATTTCTAAGGGTATAAAAAGTGTACTATAAATGATATTCAATGATATTTTTTATGGAATGATGATATTATCCTAACCATTTAATTTTTTAAAACATATATAATTAATGTCCCATGTATTTATATAGTGTATCATAAATATTAAACTTTTTGGTCATTCAATATATGATTCCTTTTATCTTTTTTTAATGTAATAGTTCAGACACCAACTTGGTCCTAATAGGGTTGGGGTCTCTAGAATATGTATTTATGGATATTTGGTATAATCCATGGGGACTATAATTGTATTAACATACATCAGGGTTCAAAAAACAATAATTTTTTTTGATATTTGTGTAATGACATGCAAATTTATTGGTAATATAGATATTATATTATGCATTCTTGAAATACTTCTATATTTGAATTTTCAAGTGGATGTGGTTCTATCACAAATGTACCAAGGGGTAACAACTCTATAAATAGTCTATTTGGGTTGACCAGATCATCATCTGATGCATGAAACCTGTCCTTAATGTTCACATGGATTGTCACTTCTATGGTATGTGCTTTGGATAATTCAAATTTTCTTTAAAAACATTAACAAGGACTTAAAATGATAATGACAATTAATGGAAAAGGTTAAACCTAATGTGTAATATATCGAAGATAACGTTTCAGAATTTATACATCCTATAAATGGTTCTATGGTGTTCCGACAATTATTATTGTTTCTAACAAGTTATTTTTTAGTGAATAGCTGGAAACTGAAGGAATTATGTTCACATTGAACATATAAAATAATGTGGTATCTATAAAGACCAAATGTGTTGATCAAATAAGTAAAAGATATATTGATAATTACTAATCAGTTATATTGGAATAATTTCAATTATTTATACATTATCCAACTATTTAACTATCCATATAAGAGAAAGATGGAGTTTTTGAAGATCTCAAATTTTGGAGACCTTAAATAAAATAAAAAACAATTTAATTCATATCATAAATGATGAAAAAGAAATCCAGGAATGTGTCTCAATAAAATAATAAATTAGGTTATGTGTGGACTGTAATGGAATAATGAAAATAATTTCCAATTAAAATTTTGGAGTATTATTTAAGGAAATTATTATCATATAAAGATCCATTTATTATTCATTATATTAAATATTAGTATCCTGGGAATTTACCTAGTAAATTCCCTATTATAAAAGATAATTCATACACAATGGAAATACATGTCTTGAAATAAAATAGATGATGTATTTTATTTATTATGATTCATTAATTATATTATATAAGTATTTTAACAATTTTATATTTGTTATAAGAATAATTAAGTATCTAAGGGTTATCTTAAATTTCATAAACATATGTATCATTATTTATATAAAATTTATGGGTAAAATTATGATTTTATGATTTTAAGGATTATTATATGTAAAAAAACCTATAAAACATTGTTTAAAATAATTATGGTAGGAATATAATGTTATTAAACATATATTTGGAAAACATTTATGGGAATAAAAAAATGGATTTGAATAAGAAAATTTATTTATGGATGAATTCCATTATATTTTTTGGAGACATGTTTAAAGGTATTTATAACCGTTATGGTATATCTTTTATTTGATGTTGTATTGAATAGCTGTCATCTAATGTTTTGAATATTGAATCTCTTTTATTAGTATTTTTTTATAATATTAATAACCCAAATAATGGGTGAAAACCTATTACTTTTGGAATGTCCTAGGGGATTAATTTCATGAATAATGAATGATAAGGATTTAGAATAGACCACTAGACTATGTGATTAAATATTAAATATGTAATAATTTATTTAAATGATTTAAAAAATAAATATAAATGAGGGCTAGAGGTTTTACTTTTGACATTAAGATATTAACATATTATATTTAAAAACATGTTCTATGTATATTGTTTTTTAGATAACTATTAGAGATAGATAGAAAGTTATTCCCCTCATTTAAGGATCTTACGATATATTAGATGTGTGTTTTTTTTGGAAAAAGAAATTTATTTTTGGATATTCATTTCATCGGGTAAGTGATAATTTCCAAAAAGATCAAAACCCGACCAAAGGATTAAATTGTTCTTAAGAAATAAAATCGTATCGAGTATGTATATATCCTTATATTCATTAATAGAAAATTAGTTACTAATATTTATGAAAAGAATATTATGAACTTTTTATCATATTACCTTCATATTTTATGATTAAAAGTTAATTTCAAAACATCATTGATTAATGGTTTTTAGGTAATTAAAAATGCATTGGTCATTCAATTTCATAGGATCAATGACAATTATCACTCATAATAATTATTTAAACATTTTTTCCCTGACTATATCATCAATTACTATAAAATATATCCTATTTAGAATCCTATATATATATATATGTTACTCTACATAAACATTGAATTTCTAGTTCACCTTGATTAAGCAGTCATTTTATTAATTGTTTTACTATATATGTTTTTCAAAAATCGTATTTCCAAATATCAGATCATTGATTATCGATATGAATTTTAATTTATATTTTTGAAATTTATATAATATGGGTTGAATTTAAAAACCAAATATTTAAAAATAATAATAATTTTCATAGCATCTATGACATTAAATAGTGAGATTAAACTACCCCTAAAATATATTTCAATATATTTAATCTATTCAATTTCATGATAGAAAAGAAATCATGAAACCAAATAAACAATTTTACACTATATCAATATGATCGAAAAATAAAATCTTTCATATGAATAGTATTAAAAAAATTAAGAAAATTATTGAAGTCTATTGATTAAAAAAATAATCATCTTTTAAATTAAAAAGATTTATTTTAAACTGTATTTTTTTAAAGATACAGTTTAGTTTCATTTTCACACATAATTTAATAATAATTTTTGAAAATAAAATAATATTTATTTTATAAAATTATATATTTTTTTTAAAATATTAATTTTAACATTATATATGGGTGAATTATTTTTTTAAAGGAAATTATAATTTTTTGATAAATAACATAAAATTATAAATTTAAATTGAAAATATCATTTTCATTTTAAATATTTATAATGACAAAATGTATATTAAAATTACATTTTAGGTAATAGTAGATCAATTATATTAAATTTTTACTAATCAATGTTATTTTAATAAATTTAGTATTAGATTTTGATTCCAAAACCGTATGAACAATTGATCATTTTGTCTTTGAAAACATGCTCTCTCATCTCATTTATTATCTATATTTAGAACTAAAATTTTCCAATAATATGAATTTAATTTTTTAAATAATATTTAATTTTTTAGAATAATAATTATTTATATTATTTAGTTATTTCAAATTTAATTTTTTACATAATTTATATTAAAAATAGAAATAAAATCATTTATTGTGGATATTGTAGATATTGGTTTATCTTGGTGTTAAAATAAAAATATATGCGAAAACATTTCCAAAAAAGATGACGAAAATATATTTTATGAAAAAATATTGTTCATATAATGACCATGTCTGTATAATAATCTATTATTACCCTTATGGAATTTAAAATTTTTCAAAATATAAATTTTTATCCTCAAAACTTATATGTGTTCCACACTACTCACCTATAAATAACAACTATCTCTACTCTCTTATTCACACCATCAAACAATTTTATATCATCCAAAACCATTAAAAAAATCTCCAATTCAATACCATTAACCAAGAATCATTTTTTCATAACTCTATTCTAATAATTCATCTGATATATTCCTAATCGGCTTGTATGATAAGAGGTAAAATTCCAAAATTTGTGTATTTTTTATTTATGATTTTACCGCATTAAATTTTTTAATTTTTTATTATAAAATAAAACTAGTATATGAAATAAAAGTATATGTTTTTATATTTTGTTCATGACATAAACCATCCCCACTACCAAAAACTGGGTTATGAAGTCATAATTAGTGTGTACTAAGAATAACCGCCTCATTAACTGGTTTTTTTTCATTTTACCATTACCACCCATAACATATTGGTATGATGATATATATAAATAATATATATGATATTTATAATATATTTATACATATTGAGTCGTTATATCATATTTATCATTTTAAATTCTATTTTATAGTTGACATGATATCATTGCTCATGCGTGTGGAAGACTACTAGATGGCCAACCAATATGATTCGTCTTTCACTTGAACATTTCTTGGAAGGTAATAAGAATAAAAATCGGAATTATATATGATATACATGAAATATTTATTATATTAATGACACAATTATATTAATTAAATGATAATGCATTGTTTTTTTACAATTTCACTCACATATATATGATAACATCGTTCATGTAGGTGTGGACTAACACCCTCACGAAGTAGTGTGTGTCTCTTTTCATCACCAAATAACATGGATGATATATAAATATATATTTATTTATATTAAATTAATTGATATGGTATTTATGATATCATTATATTTATGTAATTATGAAATATTACTTCCCACCATTCTATAATGATCATTAAAAAATTAATTTTCTATAATGCGTACATACGACCAACTGTCTCCATAATCATTACATAATTTCTCAAAAACATATTTCGTGATTGGTATGAAAATTGTAATTTATATTTAAATATTATAATTATTAAATGAATATTATTTTAAATAGGATAAAAATATTTAATTTTCCCAACAACTACAACTTTCATGACAAATCATGAATGAGAAAATAATACAATTAACACCCCAAATAATAAAAATAATGAAATAATTTTAACAAAAGTGAAAGATAATGCTGTAAATGAATAATATAATATATTATATTATAAATAATTATATTTTTTTATAAAATATAAACAATATTAAACCAATTATATAGGAGTTCAAATAACATTCACAAAAAAGGAAGTGCAGTGTAAGAGACTTCGTCTCAAATTTACTTTATTGAGGAATCTTATAAGGTTATGAATATAATTTATTTTTTAGGTTATATATAATATTCATTTGAAATTTAATATCATGAAAAATTCATATTTATTTTATTTTACTTTTTAAAATAAATTAATTCATCAAGGGTATTTGTCTTGAAAATTATAATGTGGTAATGAATTTCATTACAAAATTTCCATTCATTTGGTTATATTACATCATGGTTTTCAATTGATATTATAAGATTATATATTTTTTGTATTGTTTTTCTTATTAACCATATCATATTGTGTTATGATTATTTAATTTTGATAAAAATATTATATTCCTTTATTTGTTTTCACTTCATCATTATGTTCATTGTAAAATTTTATTTCGAAATCTTATTCTAATCATGAGTTTTATAAATTTATTATTGTATAATAAACCCATTTTATTTTCTTATCCTACTTTAATACAAGATATTATAAATAAATAGTACCTTTCTTCCAGACATTCATATATAAAATGTTTGAGAAAATATTTTTAGGAAATTCCAACTTTATTTATCCCTTCAATCATGAATCATTTTTCTTCCAAAATGATGTTCTCTAAAAATGGTTTCAATTTTTGTTGACATTTTAAATGAGTTATTAAATACCTTTTTACCCATTTTAAATTTTTAAAAAAATAATATATCATTCTTATGTTTTTAAAAATAAGGACAATTTTTCTTTTCCAGAAAATATAAAAAGAATTATTGTCTTAACATATTTTTCTTGTATGGTATTTCCGACCCTCGTGACCACTATAGATTTCAAATTTTACATTATAATTTTGAAAGATTATTTTTAATGAGATGTATTTTATTTTTAAAAAAATATTTGTATAATTTAATTTTTAATATTAAAACAAAATTTTCCTAAAAAATATTTTAAATTGCTTTTTAATGGTATATCTAATCATCATATAAGAAATAGCTATATTTCAAATAAAATGGTTATATATTGGAATGATATTATCCATATTTTTATTATGGGTGGTTGGAAATCATTTTAAAAATGGAAAATATTTTTATTTACAATTTTGAATAATTTATGTAGTCATTAACATTCCCTATATTCAATCATTTCCATTTGAATATTAGACATTCATTTTAACATAAATATTTTTAATTTTTATAATGGATATGTTTATTTCTTAAACAGTATCCCATTTCAATATATGGTGTTATACTTTTAAAAGAATTTGATATGATGGGGATCTATTGAAAAATAATTATTATTTAATCAATATCAATATTTAATGATATGATACACAACTCATTAATTAAATAGATTCTTCAATTTATGAGAAATGCTTTGTACATGATGATATGGGTGGGGCATATTTATCGATATCCCTATTTATGCATCATTATTCTCTTTCAATTTAATCAATTATCAATCAATAAAAAATAGGTTTTTTTAGAATAACTAAAAAAAATTAGAACACTATGACAAAATATAGTAGCATTATTGGTATCATGATTCATGGGATCATGAATTCCATTAATTAATCATTTACTTCAGTAATTATTCAGTTATCTTTATACATGATATTTTTCACATTATATTTCCTCTAGATTAATTTAATTCTCATTTTTATATTAAATGGAATGTGTTTTATTTTTTTAACTTACAATACTAATTATTCCATATATAATCATGACAATCATCATATTTACATGAAATTTGTGATTATTTATTTACCATTCCATATACATTATTCATTTTTGAGGCTTGATAACTTCTGACGTACTTAAACCATAAAAAATATTTGATCTCACCGTTATTTGTTTTCATTAACATGAATCCATGATGTGTATTATAATTCATATACATGGATATTATAGAGGGAATAATGATATTTTACAAAAATTGTATTTTAATTTGGGATTCCAAATGTAATAAAATATTATTGTATGTATATATTTTCCATGACCATTTATCAATTAAGTACCTTAGGATGGTATTAATTATATATTATAGAAATATAATATAGTATACCCAAGATACATGCAACTATGGTTGGGGTCGCTACACCAAGGGTCTTTAAGAAGAGATCTAAAGGAGTTTTATCGATGAAAATGTAATATTTCCACCCGACCAATTTAAATTAATTTCATATCATCACTCATATAAATATATTTTATTTATGATAAAAAATTATCTTCATTATGATAAAAATTCTGAAACTTCATTATGACTTTGATGGATAAATTATCAATACACTTATCCATAAAATGGGCTGTGAAATTTTCACTCGGGCATATGTGTGGATTATTACCTCCATGGTGAGACACAATTCTCATTTCATCTCCATAATTAATGGATGGCGATTATGAGGTGTTTAATGTTTATATACTATATCAAATAAATAATTATAATTATATTATCATAAAATATTTTATATCTTCTTAATATCCAAACTATTTAAAAATTATATTGACTCTCAGATGTATGTGTGGACTACCACCCCCAGAAAGGGATGTGATTCCTTCTTCATTTGTGCCTTATATTGATATAAATAAGTAAATTTTTAAATAATATATATGTATTATAATACATAATAATTATTTTTTAAGGTTTAATCATTACATACTATTATTTTTTCTATTCGTCGGGAAATGAATGTTGGGTTATGGTGTATGTACGACATATCATCTTCATGAATGGTGAAATACATTTTTATAAATATATGTTATAAATGAATATTGATATATATCTATATAATTTATTTATATGACAATAATTTCATTTATAAATTTTTTAAAATGATTTAATTGTGATTATAGAACAATGTTAAAACTTCTGAACTAAATATCGTTATCAAAAAAAATTTAAAATATATACACACATTATAAAATAAAGAATTATTAATATAATTGATTTAAAATGATATTATTTGGAAATATATTATGTATTATGTATGAATATGATTATTATTATAGAATTTTAAGAAATTTAAATTTATTATACATGTGGGAGATCAGATTCAAAAGAATTTGAACAGAAAAATGGGTTTTCAATGTAACTTTTATTGTAGTGAGACAAATATCATATTATCCAATCAATTATTTTCTATAGTATATATTATAAGGATGAATTAATTTTAAAATTATTTCATGAAAATTATTATGTTTTAAAAATCCATATATGGTTCTCTCTTCGAGTTTTCTTTTTGAATCAGAGATTACTAAATCATTAAGAATCTTATGTTTCAATATCATATTAATGGGTTTTATTTATGTTTGAATTTACATTAACATAAGTTATAAAATATTTTCCTAATAATTAAATTTAAATTTATTCTTCAATAATTTTTTCTTGTTAATAATTTTTTTCTTTTCATTATTTAACAACAAGTTATGACCAAGTTAAAAAAATTCTTTAGAAAACAATTATTTACATCTCTCATTGGTGGAAAATATTTTCCTCCGAAATCCATGTTTTTTATAAATGTTTTTGAAAATATTTTTTTATAATTATTGTTTTTATAAATTCATTTTACACATTATTTATTTTAAAAAATTCCTAATAAATCCACTGGTGATTTTTAAAATGAGATAATTTTTTTAATGAAGATGTGAAAGGGGTAAATATTTTATAGTACATGACATGAATAGAAATTAACACCATTATGACATGACAATGTATGGAATCATACATTTCATTTTTATAAAGTTATTTTCAAATATAATTTGTTTCCTTTATATTTCATATATTTTTTATATTTTTATATATGATAGGACACTTAAATAGGTACATTATTCATGAAGTAATCAACGGATCATTTGAATGATTTTTTTATCTATGATAAAATATATTTAATATATATATATAGGATTTACTTTGGATATGATCCAATGATATAATATTTATTATTTCAATTGTTTTCTTATTTTTATGACTATGAAATGTCGATGAAACCCATATTATTCTCCACTTTATAAGTTATGAGGAATGTTTTGTAATATTTTGGCTTGGATATGAATATATTTATGATTACGTGATTGGAGGGATAGGATTTATATATACACATATTTCATTTTCTATATAATAATTTTATAGATTCTCAAAGGGTACACGGGAGGTTCTTCCAACCAAAAAGTATATACAATGGAGATTATCCAAAGACAAAAATGATATCAGTGTCATGGTGCACATTCTCTACATAATACTTTTTTGATTATGATTATTCCAAAAATTCTAAAAACCTTTTATGACATTATTTTATAACAATTTCATGTTCTCAAAGAACTATTATTTGATGCCATTTTGATTCACATCATTTTAGAATTCATATTATATTCCATGACTTATGTTTATGATTTTTGAAATTTAGGGTATGACATTTAAAGGTTATGATTATGTTATCATTATCTTATTTATTATGTTATGTTTATATGAGTATTGATATCTTCTATATTTATCTATACTGATAATATGAGAACATCTATTATTATGATTACTTTTATACAAGATATGATGAAAATTTCTATGTAGGATGTGTCTAAGAAGGGTTTTAATTATGAAAAACTAATATGGAGATGATGTTGATGTCTAATTACTATATCTTTAAAATATTTATTATTCCAAAGAAAATATACCTATAATATTTTTTTTGAATTGTAATTTTAGTTAATGAATATTCATCTAATAAGATGTTACATTTTTGTATAAATTATATGTGTCACTATACTATGATATATTTGGACATGTAGATTTTATTCTATATTGGAATACCTTGTGATTGTAATTATACCGGGATATAAATCATCATTTTTATTTCCCAATTTCAGGAGAATCCAAATAGGGATTAGATTGTTCTCAATTATATTGTCAATGAGATATCCAAAAACATCATCGTTGAATAATATGTCAGATATATACAGGGGTCAAATATGACCATATATGACTGTCTCCAATATATTCTCTATGATAAAAATTATGGTATGGAATTCAGTATTGTCAACCTCATCATTATACACTTTAGTTATGAAGAACTAAAATTTAAATTCAATAGGTTATTGAAATGATATAATAAGTTATTCTAGAAGCTCCATCGAAGGGAATAAGAATTTAGAATTTATAGATTTAATAGAAGAATAAATATCCATTCTTAAATTTCATACTTATGAGATATTTCCCTATGATTCCCTTCACAATGATTCTCATTGGTCTGAGGTTTTGAAATTGACACATTATGTACTAGTGGCTACCATAAACAATTAGAACATAAGGTAACCAGTTTTTATGGTTTGGACCATTATTAACATTCAGGATTTTGACATTGAATATATATATTGATTATCATATCCATCCTATAGAATGATCAATCATGAACAATCCTTGGATGACTCAAGATTATATTTTTGTTATTATTGTGCTTCATGGACTGTCTATATCAGGACGGCTACAACAAATATGGATTCAATAAGGATGTGACCTAAATATCAAGATCTAATCTTCCTTGACCCCATTGTCATTACTGTCCTATTATAACACATCATAGGTTATTATAGGGGAATTCGGTGTTATATTTATCATATTTATCAGAGTTGTGTTTTATCAAAATAGTTATATTGTTATAGCTACATAGAGACCGTTTATCTAATTATTGTTTTTAAAGGGTCATTTCGCATTGAAACATTATGTAGGGAATGACCATCCATATACTATTGGGGGAATCATATTTGAGAGGTTTCGAACCATATTAAGACTCAAGATGGGTTTCTATTTTGATGGTTTAATCATGTTAGAATAATTACACCATTTCATAGAATACATGATCTATGAGGACTACAATGTTGTAGAAGTGAGTTGAAATGGAACATAGAGTATTGGGGAGCCAACTAAATGATTCATCCTTTAAGTGAGAGTATCATTTTCCCTATTGATTACCATTCTATCCATTTAATTTAAAATAATATATAAACTCTTTAGTATTGCATCCCATTATTTCCCAACACCATTTAGATAGATGGTATAAAAATGGGACACAATTTTTGGTGGTTTTCCAAAATTCACATTCCATGAATCAACCATTTTTTGGTAGTATTTATTTTTTGAAAATTCACTCTATATTAGATTTCCACAACACTAAATGTATGTAGTGGTAATTATGTTCATCATGGATACCATCCAAAATAGGATTTCTTATATTTGAAAACAATAGTTGATTTTTATCCATACATAAATTGAACCACCTAGGAACCTGACCATATTACAATGTCGAAACTCTATTATTTTATGTTTTATAATTATTTCAAATATTCTTTTTAATTCAACATATTGTGGAAAATATTTTTTATCTTCCAATTAGGAAGAGGTGTCATGTAATATTGTGTAGGTGTTGGTGTAATAGTGTGTTTCAGATCCGTGTTATGTGTGACAATCATCATTACTACATTACAAGTCTTCTTTCATTATTCTACCAGTACAAGTAAAGATGTTGAATTGGTCAAACAAATAATTTTTTTCCATTGAAAATATTAATATTTTTATCTCTTTAAATAAAATAATATATATTATTGAAGTGATTTTATTCAGAAATCGTCATTTAAATTTTCATTTCTAATCCCCTATAACTCATTTTGATGAATATTCTTATTTATGGTGAGTTTTAGACCCTTCCACCTAGAAATAATTCATTAGATTCTCTCATTAATGATTATATTACAATTTGAGAGGTTATGGGTTTTTTATTTCTCATCCTATTGCTGAATTTATATAGAAAATATATATTCTTGATTTCTTATTCAATAATAACTTTTCTACAATACAATACTATAAGTGTTTTGATCATTAAAATGGTTGTATAATATATCTAATCATATATACCAATAATAGATTTATGGATACCATCATTGGACCACGTCAAGTTACACATATCCCTATATTTATTTATAGTTCCATTTTGTCATTGAGTGTCAGGAAATTTGGATTTACAGGGTTGGTAAGTGTGGAGTCCATATCCACCAATCCATGTTAAGGATTTTATTATGGTTGTATTGGATCATTCCACCCTTCACAATAATTTATTTAAGAAAACATAGATTAAATTGTGTAAACATGTGATAGTGAGATAGTTGGCTAGCTATCCATTAGAGTGGATGGAATAGGTGGAATTGGAAATGATTGACAAATCTATTTTTGTTTCTAATAACTAGTATGTGCTAAAATGGAGTATATTTATTATTATTGTTATATATTCCATGAAAATATTTATATCACTAAATATACCTTATACATTTTTTTAAGAATAATGTTTGATTGGTTCCATGGTATGTGAGATTGTAGAATATGATGTCATCTATACTATGGATTCCCCATATTGTGGGTTTCTTTCCAAATGGGAAATGTGAGTATCTCACTTGAGGTTATATATAGTATGAATATTTAACTTGATTAGTTTAGTTTGTAGTTTATTTAACACCATTATATTATATTTATTTTTAGAAACACTTTCAAGTGCACTAGGTTCTGAAATTTCATCACATTAAGTGTAGGATTCTACTATAACATTACACTTTTCTAAAACAGACTAAATATTGGGTAATAGATAATTGAAGGGAACACCCAAATTAGGTTTTTTCATCTTTCTATGTAAACAAACAATTTCATAGGTATATTTTTATATACCATATTTTTTTAAGTGGAATCCCTATTATGATATTCTATAGTGGCATCATATTCAGGGTCATCTGAGTGGATTATTACAATGAAATTTAATGATTTATTATATGTTCTAGGTATCATGTCCTTATTATATGCATGTGGAGATTTTATCCCTTTTGATTACTCGTAGAAAGAAAATTCTCAATCCTCTATGGTATTTCCATTAATGGGATACCAATTCAACTTCTATCTTAGGATATTTTTCTATCATCCTTATTTTTTCCACTATAATAGTTATATGATTGGATATATATATTGATTTTATAATAAAATATCTAGTGAATCATCAAATTGAGAGATGATCCAAATACTAGATGCTACTATAAAGGTCTTTGAAGAAAATTTTTCCCAAACCTAGTGATGTTAAATGTCATGGATGTGTGAATATTATGATATAAATTCCCCCATTCTTGCAATTTTTAGTTGAAATAGTTGTGTTCCATAAAATCATGTACCCATTTGGAATTTTAGTTTCCTCTTGGTAGATATGTGGGTAAAATTTCCACAAATCCTATATTTTGTGGTTTTTCTGGTATTCCTACTTTGGTAGTGACAATAACATACCATTGGAAAGTTTTCACCTTAAATCATACATGATCATGATGTATAACATGATCATAATATTATTTAATCATTCCGAATTTATTTTATTCTTTTAAATATTTTCATTATCCCAAATGGATATTATTTTCAGAAATATTTGGTGTTTGATTTAGGATCCTATCAATGGATCTCTCCCATTAATATCACTACATTTGAGCATTAGAGATAGTTAAACCCTACAGTATAAAAATAATAGCATGTGTAGATATAATTTTGGGGATTTGACATGAGTTAATTACATTTTGTTAGGTTTGTTTTTGAAAACATTATTAGATAGGGGGATTATTTAAATTCAATGCACCATTTTCATCACATATTTTAATTTGTACACTATAAGGAGGGTTAAAAATAAAAAAAATATGGATCCCTTAATGTGTTAAGTATTTCATGATGATATTCTCCACACTTACTTCAAGTAATAAAATTACCCAGAATATAATTAGTGTGAATTCGAATAGATAGTAGAGTTATCATACTTTCATGATGTGTAATTCATATTCTATATAAAGGATAGATCATTTATTCATATGAATATTATTTACGCATTTTTAGATAATAATATTTTATAAAATCCATGCACAATTTTTCAATAATTTTGAATTGTGATGTTCTTATGGGCAAAATAATTATGTGTATATATTCTTATGCTAGTTCTATTCCCATGAAAATGAAATTTTCATCATTTTTTATAGTGATTCTTCTACCTGGTCCAAAAATATAATTAATTTCTTGTTAAATTTTATAAGGGATATGGTTCTATTATAATATTCTCTATTTAATTGAAATATGATCCATTATAATGTGTTACAAAAAATGACAATTTCCTCAAGATATATTTTGACTGATAAATGATATAACTCATCAGAGATCAGGTGATGGTGTAGCTGTCCCCAATATCTCTAGTTTATCTCTATTTGAGGGAATACAAGAAGGTAGATTCTGTAAGGTGATAAAATTCTTATGTAAATTATATTTCTCTATAGGGAACACAATTATACTTATCATTTGTACAAGGAGGAATTACATTGTGGTTCAATTTCTAGTTATGGGGGAAATCTTGCGATATCTAATATTAAGATGTTCTTAATGGTTGATAATGCATAATATGTGTTCAATATGAATTCATATTTTATATTTTATATTATATCCATGATTATAATTTTTATTACACTAACTATTTGATGTTCCCCATGATAAATCATGACATCTCCTAGATTAATATATCCTTAGTGGGAACTCTAAAGAGGCCACCAGAGCATCTAATATAAATATCATGAAGGGGATATCCACTATTGAAACTAATTCCTAGGTATAATGATGAGTAATCATCCTCATATACTACTATAAAAATAAATTTCAATAATTCATGAACTCCTGCATTGTTCAATGAAGAAATGGTGTCATTCCCATGTGTTTTGTGACTCCCCATATCAAATTTCTTCTTTCCCACTATTTGTTAGAATTTTGAGGTCAATCAATATGCATACCTACTTTCCAATTTAGGTTCCCTATTATTATACCCTCACCATTTCATGAGAATATGCCTGTGGGATTCATCATATTGAAATGAGGAATGATTATGTGTGTATTCCTTAAAGACTCTCATAATTTATCGACTTTATCTTAATTATTTAGAAGGATGACGCATCTTCCCTAATGTTGTTATATTAATGGGCTGATAAACTCAAGTTAGAATGTATATATGATCTTGTTCATGTTTATAATTCATTATTTTAACATTCCATCTATTTTATATAATATGAGGATGAATATGTGAATTTTCTTTGGTTTCCCCGAAAGTATGTTGATTCACTACTCACATGGATGGGGAATGAATATTTTTTACCACTA
Source organism: Viscum album (assembly GCA_963277665.1). Lineage (NCBI taxonomy): Eukaryota > Viridiplantae > Streptophyta > Magnoliopsida > Santalales > Viscaceae > Viscum > Viscum album. The sequence goes on along the minus strand of OY728127.1, from coordinate 1,507,152,406 downwards.
TTGACCACATAGATATTCTAATGATATCCATATACTAATGATATCCATATACTAAAGTTGGAATAATATTTTAGTAGTTATATAATGTGTGATTTGAGATATTATCCTTTCATTTTATTCCTTACAGGATATTCTTGTGGGATTATTCAATGGTAATGAGAATTTGGGGCCCTTATTTAATTGTATTTGGGATGTTATATGGTTGTTTTCATACAGTTTAAATTATCATATATCAAATACCTTCATATATAGGGTTGATAAAATGTTATTTCTCATATTTTTTTAGGATATTCCATCATTCGTCCCATAATTTCTCTAGAGTCTACTATTAGGTTTTATAAATTTAATGTGGGGTATGGAATTTATCTATAGTTATCTTCAGTATATATTTATAAAATAAATTTGTGGTCGAAATTATGTAGGATTTCTCTTTATGACTAATTTCTCATTTTCTATTGAAAAATTATCAATATTATCCAGTATGGGTGGATTTAGTAGGGAAGATCCAGGTAGAATACTCAGTAGATTATTGATTATTGATATTTCATGATGATGGTAATTGGTCTATTAACCGGTACCACACAAGGTGACTCTTATACTATGGTGAGGCCACAATATACCTTCTTATATATCTACCATTGATAATAGATATTATTTTTTGTTTCATTCTATGTAGTGGATCCTAAAACAGTTTTAGGTGATGATGATAACCACATACTTCTTCTCCACCTATTATTAAGTGAATGGATAGAAAAGATTACTACCTAAGAATGTTATATATGAATCCTCCAAATTATTTATAGTTCAACTGATATTATACTTAATTGTCAATTAATTGGTAACCTATAGCCACAGAACCAACATTTTTGAATGCTCCTACCAATTCCACATTTCCACAGATTTCCCAATTGATAATGTGTGTCTATTTAATCAAGAAGAGTCGATTTAACAAAAATTAACAGATAACATTTTGTAACAATCCATAGATAAAACATATATCCAAAAATAAATATCATCAATGTATATTAATTAATATAATGTTTTAAATAAATTATTCTCATAATTATGTTATTCAAATTAGATTTACCATTTTTTTCAAACAAAAAAAAATTCAAAATTTACAATTTTTGTAATTTTTGTTTTCCATCAGGGAATACCATTATTTTAATAAGGGTGATATGAAGTAATTTTCCACTGATAACTTAGTATTTATATTGGTATATATGGAAGATTTATAGGCTTATGTAATTTTTTTAATGGATTTATTCCTGAAATATATACTCACATAAATATTTTAGACACTTTCCTAAAACCTTTATAAATACCCATTTGGGAGTTATTACACCTATACCATCGATTGTTCATTAACTTGTATCGTGGTAATCATATTTATGTATCATGTTTTTTCCATATTATCATACAGTTAATAATTATAATTAATCATAAGGGATTGTGATTTCAAACCACACAAATTGGAAATGTATAGTTTTTTTCCATCTCTATAAAATGTTGTTAGTGGTTATATTGGGATTGGTCAATTGTTTTGGGATTCATGTATATGATCATTATGGGAATTAGAAACCAAATTGTTTTATTCAACATAACGAGACACACCATTCATTTTATCATCTTCCGAAAAACAATTATCTATATGTTTTTTTATATTGTGGTAAGGAAGATTACACTATAGGATCCTAGTAAAGGTTATTGTGTGGCTTGCATAAGATATAAACATTCTAGATAACTTTGAAATAAATTAATCTTAATGATGATTTTTTATTTTCAAAATGAATGCTTCCATTTATATTTTTGGGTTGTTTAGGGTTGAAATAATATATCTTACTATGTAGAATTTGATTTCATCTGGTTTATGCTATACTAATGGAAACAAAAGGATTCTCAGAGAGACAATATACCATCTGTGTGTAGAATGGTTTCATTAGAAATATTTCATCATGAAGAGATATATGAGTTAATATGATCTTGATGAACCAAATTTCAGCACTCATTGGAGATATAGTCTATGAAGGAGGTATATAAGTTTTTTTTTAAATATTATGAACCCATGAGGTTGAATAGGAACGATTGGAAATGATGGGTTTGTACCATTGATATGATCCTATAAAAAATATTTACAAATAATAAAATCCAAAATTGTCTGAGATAAAATTTATATGGTCATATAATATGAGTATACCACATTGTTCGACATTATACATTAAGTATGTGTTGATGTTGTTTTATATCTTTCAACTAGGATGTTTTCTACATATGGAAATTTTTTATTACGGGGAGGTGTTTTTTATAAAATATGTGAAAACAATGATTGTATGGGTGTTATTCATATTTGGTTTCACATATATACAATCCCATTAAGCGTGTTAGGTTAATATATCATGGAATGGGCCATACATATAATAGGGTTACTATAATATTTCCAAGGAACTAGGTGAGCATGAGTGGGTTTCCTCAAATCAAATATATTTCATGGTAATTGAATCATGAATGGTAACCATCATTAGTCTTATACTTGATATGGTATCCCATCCTCTCATCATTCATCCCATTAATAACTGGGGACATATGAAGGAGGACTTCACCCATCTGATGGAATTTGTGGGAGGATATGGGCCTAACATAATATTTGTATATGCCCCATAGATGGACTCATGCATCCATCATAAACCCATGATGATCAAATTCAAGATAGGGTTAGCTATATTATGTTCCTTAACTTGGGGTAATATCAATAATATTATTTGGATGAATAATCTCATTATGTTGGGAATACCTAAATGAAAATTACTTGAGGAACAAATCTGTTTCAAAAATCAAGCAGGAAACACCTTTTATCTAGGGAATGAGTGATTAAATGAGGGGAAAACTGGTAGACTCAATTACTGATCAGGTATATCATTTTTACATTTAATTGGTCACTATTTTTCATTTTCAAGGTTTTTTCCATAGTGATATTAATCCATACATATCATCTACATTATTTATAATGGCGTTATGAATAAAGAAAACCCTACACAAAATATGAGAATTTGAAAATGAGAAAAATGTGACCTAAATACCCTCCATCTCATAGAGGTCATATGAAATATAGAATTGATGGGGGATTTCCAAAGTGAACTTTCACAATGTTTTTTCACAATGTTTCTCCTTCACAAATGGATTTTGATGAAAATATTTTACTAAGATCCAATGAAATCACTTCCTCCTCTATGGTCTTGTGATTTATGAATGGTTCCCCCTTTTATCAATTATGTTAATATAATTAACTGAGAGTGGATGGATAGAGTTACATTTGATTCTTAGGGTAGTAAAATTATAAATTATTTACTATATCCCTTTATTTGTTTTTCTTCATCTAAAACACTAGTTATGTAATTTGATATTTATATCTGGTACTATAGATATCCCTTAAATTAAATGTCAGTGTTATTCTTCCTGAATTAAAAATCACTTGCATTAGATCGTTATAAATAATACAAAAAAGGGAGAATTTACATCAAATAGTGATATCTGAGGCACATATACTATTTTTAATGTAAAAGTAGATAGAAATAATAACTTTTTAGTTTTTAAATGTCTTCATAAAATGAAATGAAAATAGATTCATGTTAGTCTCAAAATCATCACCTCCCAAAAATAACTTTTCATTTAAGGATTCTCATCACATCATTGGGGAATAAATACTTCATAGAGGAATGGTTACATCATAAGGGAGTTATTAATCTTTGATAACATAATATTTTTCCTAGAGAAACACATGTGGTAGGTGATCCTATTTCCATTTTCCAAATTTTATACCTCCCTTCAACATTTTGGTCCAATATTTTCTTAGAATGGTTTATCGAACTTATTTTGTCAAATAATTATAAATTTTCAATCACCAATAGTTTTCGCATGAATTCCAGTTGAGTATAATTTCTCCATTATCTTCACATATTTGATTTTCGTCTTCTATTTTCTATTATATATAATATATTCTCTATAGAATTAGAATTCATTATATTCGTTGTATTTTTTATATAGAAATTTTTTATCCCATTGAATTTTCACATGATTACATGGGAATCATATTAAGTGTATTCATGACATATAATATTGTATTCAGTCCATTAAAACATCTAGTATTGTTTTTAATTTATTTTTTTCAATCAAAGGTGAAGTAGTGATAAACATGTTTTATAAACAATTAGAGATGTAGTTACTTTGTTGTGCACTATTTTTACTATCTCATTTTCCTCTATGTGCTTCATGGGATCTTTTTCCATATCCATGGGTTTTGTTGAAAAAAATACCTCTATTTCTTATCCAATAGTTATTTTCATCTTCATGAATGATCCTCATAAACCCTCCTATACGTTAAATTAATCCTAATTTTAATGTAACGATCTACTATTATCCAACCTCAATAAATAGTGAACTAATTTCTTGTGATCTCCTCTTTTTTAATACTTTGAGAGGTAATATAATGTCTACCATGTTGAAATATATGATTAATAGGTAGGCATCATCAATTAGTGTTATATTGATGATATTGTTTTCTATTAAATGGTTCATGAACACATAGACCTCTTCCTCTGGTCAGATCATTACTCATTGATCAATCCCCCTCACATTATGTATTTCATGTCATTAAAGATTTGTGACAAATTATTCTCATTCAAAATTTTTGAATTTTATATCTACATTCCACTAATTTATATCCCTATAGAAGGATCTACTTCCATTATTTTATCTCTTTACAATTTTCTAGTCTTTCTCCATTTACATGTGCATTCAATTAGATCATTTTTGTAGGTCAATGTCGATTTATAAAATATTAATACCCTTTTAAATTAAAAATTAAAAAACATTCATCCATTATAAATGTACAAATTCAAATATATTATAAATTAATATAATTTATTAAATCTATATTTTATATACTATCTAGATTTTAATGATTTTTTCTAAATAAATATACTTTCCAAAATAAATCTACCACAAATAATGAAAAAATAGATTCTAATATTTTTCATTAATAAAATTTATGTATATATAATAGTCATAATTGTGTCATATTCATAATAATAGGTTTTAGTTTTTTTGTTGATTGACTTATGTATGATATGTGGTAAACAATATAGAATGAAATTTTGTTAGTATGGGTGAAACTATAGAGGAATTTAAAAAAACATTTAGTCATTTATAATTAGCACGGGTATAGAAGAGTGGATAGTATAATGCCTTAAGAAAAAACAAGAAACAAAAAGTTGGCTTAATCCACTAAGTATAGTGTCATGAAAATTGGTTAGTGATTTTAATCATGAATCATAACAATTTAATTCTAATATAAAATGAGGGAAATCAACCCTAGCTCTGTGAACTCAACTCATTGTATTCAAGAACATACTTATTATTCTAAGTTTCATTTTTTATTTTATATTATATTCATGTATAAATTTTTAAGTCCATTTTTACAAATTTAGCTTCCACTAACAACCTAATAACTCTAAAATTTAGTTTTTAGTGATCATGGATTTTGTTTATTGTTAATTCCTCAAATCATGTTTCACCACAAATTCATTATATTCAGTTAATAATTCAGACAAACATAAATACATATGGAGTTAAAGCATTAATAAAAAAACGTGGGTATCAAAATCCATAAAAGAAGAAAGTTTGTCATATCCCCCTCACACACTACATTAATGTATAAAAACTTGTTTAAAATAAGTAAAACCAAAATTGTAATAAGTGGCCCCCATATAGATGTATTCTTAAGCCTCAACAACTACCTAGGAATCACCTGCATCAAATCATATATTATTAGAGGGAATGGAATAAATGAAGGGGTAAATTTGGTTTTGTAAGTGATATATGTGTAATTTAATAGAAATTTATAATCACTTCATATTGTTTAATTAAGGATTTCGTGGATGGTGTTAAAAAACTCTTAATACTTGACCTCTCCATGATATATAGTTACTTTTACTCCATAAAAAAATATTATATACATCAAATTTTCCCATTTCTTGTTGATTCATTTTCATTACATAGGTTCAAGGATATTGTTTCTCACTATGAAGGGTCCAAAATTGAGTTATTTGAAACTTATCTCCCTACTAGTGACATCCACACTATCATCTCCAATAAATATCTAGATTTGGGAATATTAATTAAATTAAAATATTCCCCCATATTTAATTTTCTATACATTTATTGGATATAATATCCACGGATGATATTCATATATGGGGTCCCTAATTGAATTTCATTTCATTTAACTAATACAGTTGTTTGTCAGAATTTTTCTTCAATAGCATGAAAACAGATGATATATTGGATATCCATTAATGTATGTAGGATCTTGAGAGTACATTAGAAAAACAAAATGATATGTTAATATCAAATATAATGTTCTAGACACTGATGAATAAATTATTTTTTACCATAACATTAAGTAAAATTTAAAATATGTTGAGATACAACATATAATTGGTGATGGTTCAAGATGCATCGTCTCATGGTAGTGTGTTTTCACAGGTTGGAATGTAAATTTGGATAGAAATTATAGAAAATCAACTTTATATTATATTGGAAACCCTATTTTACTCATACATAGAGTAGCATACACCATTTTATATTACTCAGTAATATTTAATTTGACATGGGTTTGTTCATTATCCTTTAATCCCACACCAACTAGATAGCTTCTTGTTAATATTATTGAGATCATTATTTTATATTAATCCTTCAAACAAAAAATTAAATATCAATGGATTTAATTAAAAAGGATATATATACAAATGTTTGTATGGGGAAATTATTTGTATATTCTAATCGATACAAAATGATATATTTTTATATATATTCCATCCTATGAGAATAGAGGAATCTAATTATAGGATTCATACGTACATATATATGCTTACATTTCATAGTAACGAGGAATGATATCACCAATGAGATATATATATCCTCTTATTCAAGATGTAGGAGGCATGTACATCCCATGGTTCTTCGTCTTGGATTTTGAGAATAGATCCAAGTAGTTTTTTATGATATTTGATATAAATTATTAACATAATAGAAATACATTGAATATTATTAACTCCAAAAAAATAGAAAATAATATTTATATTATATAATTAGTAATTCAGTTGATCAATCTATTAATATTTTTATTTTTTTATTCCCAAATTTTATTGAAATTATGTACACATTTTTCTATGGGAAACATAATCTGGTTGGTGGAGATCTCTTACTATATATGATGTACTCAAATATTCCATGTGATCTTATAAAAGGTGTGTGGACTTCTTTATACATGATCCGTTACAATTAAAATATATAATACAAGGGGGATGATGCCTTGTTTTTAATTCAGAACCTATTTTTTGGACATACTGTCATATTGTATCATATATCCATTTGATTTATACAAATTGGGATACTAAAAATGTATGTCTAGATTGGTCTGGCCTTTTTTAGAACATGATTTATTTATAAATTAGATTTTGTTTTTGTTTTAGGTTTTAATAATTATTTATTATTTATATATATGGATTTTATACATATCGGTATTAGTGTAATTTATTTTTTAGCAAAATTGGAACCCACGACATATTGGGATTTCAACAAATGAATAGGTATTATTATTCCTTAAATTCAATATCTAATTACTTATTTAATAATTTTTAGAATAATATGTTATTATATCATTATTAAGTCATATGGATAAATAATACATATTATTTCATATTAACCCTTATAATTTTGGCTATCCATTTCTAATCAAGAACCACCACTATGGTCTTGTTTAAATCAAATTAATGTTTTTTCGGGTATATATATTGCATAATTAAAAAATAATATCATATAAAAAATAATCTTGAGAGATATAGTATATATAGGATTTAGATTGTTATATGACATGAATGAAACTCATTAATATGTCTATATAATATAATTATAGTGGAATATTGTTTTAATGGGTGGATTAATGGTTTGATTTTTATTTTATATTGATTTAGACATACTTTTGTGATTTACATGAATCACTAATTGGAATATATAGGCATAAACATGTATGATGATATGTCATGTGTTATGATTGTATCTGTTTCTGATGATTTCTATTGAGAAATAAATTAAATGGTTATATAAATTGATTCATCGGAATAAATAAATAATATATTCATAATTATTTATTGATAAAAATTAGAAATATATAAATATTTTGGTTATTAACTACATTTTTTATATTTATTTGGATATATATTGTTATCCCTAAAGATGATTATTGAATAATTTTTAGGTATTTTTTTATTTTACAATTAAATTATATATTAAATTAAATTACAGATATGTTTGGGTTTTATAAAAAATTATTCAATGATATACACATCATTAACATTATTGGAGAATTTTTGGAAATCATTCAATCATTTATGGGTTGTATAATTATTCATCTATAAATATATTGTATTATATCTAGAAACATGATGAATTAGCATCTAAATGTTTTTCAAAATTTTTAAATAATTTTTAATTTATTTTATTAAATTTCTAGTTAGATGAAATTAAATTGTTCCCCAAATTATAAACATAGGGTGGATAAATATCGAGAGAAATATAATTTCCAATATTGTATAATTTCAATGGATTTCTATTTATATATATTATACATGATGTTTATAATGGTTAATTTGTTGTAGGATTAGAGATTATTCGGTATGGGTAGTACTTATAGATTATTGTATTGTAATGGATGTTTTACTAATATATTTTTTCTGATATTATATGGAAATTGTATATGAAATGTTTTTGGAATAATATCTTAGATTTCACATAGAATTTTTTAAAAGTGTATTATCAGGTTATTTTACAAGGGGAATGATTGTATATTAGTCAAACAAGTGAATTTGAATCTCCTATAATAATATATAATCATATTAAATTATATTAATTAAGAATGATATTTTTAAATTTGTTTTGAAATTATTTTTAGAAATGATTTGAAAAAGTTTTTTTGTTATGAATGTTTTCAGATGGATTTTTTAGGATTTATTTTGGTAATTAAATAAATTTTTATCCATTTGGAATTGAATAAGTATCTAGGATTTCTATGATTATATTAATAACTATTCTGAATTATTTTCTTATTATCCTGTAATTTTACACAGGTTGGTTGATATTTTAAAATTTAACCATGTTAATTTTATTAGATAGTTATCCTTGGTAAATTAGTATTTTTTATAAACATGTTACATTTTATTTACATCTTGATCCGAGTCATAACTTCAAATTATTGATTAAATAAATTTTTTTATATTATTATTTTGAAATATTTAATACATATTAATAAATATACATGGAATAAATATTATTATATTAAATTATATAGACATGGATTCTTTATGTACTAAATCAAATTTTTATATTTTTAAATTAATGTTACTAATGTTTTTTGGTTTATTATGTTCATTTTTTCAAAGTTAATATATATTTTTTATATTATATTTTTTTAAGTAAAATCATATTTTTGTTATTTTATTATACTTAACAATATATATATGTTGACCTCACCTGTTTTGATAATCTCAATCATGTATTCATATGTGTTGAAAATCCCAATTATGTTTTCATTCTCTATGATATTTTTAAGTATCATTGATCTATACTTTAATTCTTTCAAATATGTGATCAAACCAATACTAATTTTTAAAATAGTCTTTGGAATATGTTAATCCTCATTTATCCATGTTCATACATGTTATAAATTGATTCTAACACAATCAGATGTGTTCTACATAAAACAGATAAGTAATCTGCCTATAGCTACTGATAAAGAGCTACCGGTAACCAGTCTACCGATAGACTTAGTCTACCGACAGACAGCTACCGATAGACTTAACACAGAGCTACCGATAGACTTAACATAGAGCTACCGATGTGCTTATAAATATAAGCTACTGACTTACAGACAGCTACCGATACAAATATAGAGCTACCGGTGTAAGTATAAATAGCTACCGATGGAATAAGAGTCACTGATGGACGAAGCTACCAACAGACTCACAGCTACCGATACACGCATGGAGCTACCGACGCATGAAGCTACCGATGCATGAAGCTACCGACGCATGGAGCTACCGATGCATAGAGCTACCGATAAACAAAGTCACTGATACAAGCATGTACCAACCGACGCATAGAGCCACCGATAGAGTCAAAGCAACTAATGACATTGAGCTACCGATGTTCAAGCTACCGATGTTCAAGCTACCGATGTTCAAGCTACCGATGTCCAAGCTACCGATGCTGATTACCTACCGATCACTCGACTCACTGTTTTAATTTCTTTATTTCCTATATTTAATCTATCTAACGGTCATATCATGTACATTTTAATTATTTGTCAAATATCTGATAAAGGTTGTCGGATGTCAGGAACCCGTACCTCGTACCTGCTGAAAAGAAATCTTTTCTGTCCCCTGTTGGGAGATAAATACGAGAAGACTATGCTGACCAAGAGATATCAACGAACAGCAACAAGAAGCGAACTAGAGAAGCGTGTGTGGAAGAAATATACCAAAAACACAAGAACGAGAAGAACATAGAGAAGCTCATAGACAATCAAGCATACTCGAGAAGTGTTCTGTGCATACAAGAAGAACACTGAAGAACTTCAACCGCTACATTGTCACTGTCTGTGAACCTGGAGCATACGACGCTCTGTTTCTCAAACAGAAACGAGAAGAGGACTCAAACTCACTTGCGATCGAATCCAAAGGAGTCCAGAGCTACACTAAAATCACCAGAACCATCTCTAAACTCTACATCTCTTGTTCTGTGATTTATTATCATTCATTTCGAGCAGTGTGTATAACCTGCTGTATCTAACACATACACTGTCTCCTGTACTCAAACTGAAGGATTCGTAAATCCTTACCAAACTCTTTCATTCATTCTTTCCCACGAATAACAGTGGTAGAGGTCGTGTGTGACCTGGACAGCTGGTTGCTGTTGTACTGTTTCCCACGAAGAACAGTGGTAGAGGTCGTGTGTGACCTGGACAGCTGGTTGCTGTTGTGCTGTTTCCCACGAAGAACAGTGGTAGAGGTCTTGGACCTGGACAGTTGTAAACTGTTGAACCCCGATCCAGGGTGTGGATCAATTTTATATAAACTTTTGATAGGACTAAGTCTCGGCTTGAGACTGAACCTCTTGGTTACATTTTTTGTGCCATCTCTTTCAAAGTTTTATTCCGCTGCTAATCACTTTAAAACTAATACTGTTTTTAAAGTTACTTTGATAATTAAATTAGAAAGTGTTTATGTTAAGTGTAGATTAGTAAGTTAGTTTCAAACGTTAATCATACACTCCTGTATTGATTAACTGGGAATTAATCAATCCCTTGAGAATCTAACAGAACCTCTACTTTAATATAAATTCACTACAGTTTAATTTATTATTTTATTTGGGGGTCTTTAAGACACTGTTTTTTAAATACGGAAATTTTAATTGGTACTCAATTCACCCCCCTCTTGAGTAAACCACTCCGACAAACACTTGGTATCAGAGGTTTGAAAATACTTTCTAAAAGTACTCTGCTTTTGAACTGTGATTTTAGTTGTATTTTAAAGTTCTTAAAATTTCTGTTATATCTAAATTTTTTATCTCTTTAAAATTTTCTCATCATGGACAATAGACTTGAGGGTGCTGCTACTAACCAGCCACCTTTCTTCAATGGAAGTAATTATGCTCAGTGGAAACTGAAAATGAAAATTCATCTAGAAAGAATAGGTTTTGATATTTGGACTACTATTGAATCAGAATACAAAATGCCTACTACTGCTAGATCTACTTGGGATGAACCTATAAAGACTGCTTACAATAACAACTGTAAAGCTATGAATGCCTTGTACTGTGCTCTAGGAGATGAAAGGTTTAATAGAATTTCTTCATGTAAAACTGCATATGAAATTTGGGATACCTTAGCTGTTTCTCATGAAGGAACAACGAATGTTAAAGAAATGAGATTGAACACTTATACTATCAATTATGATAATTTTAAAATGAAGCCTAACGAACCCATTTCTGACATGTATCTCAGGTTCAATGAAATTGTCAATACAATGATCTCGCTGGGAAAGGATGTCTCATCGAAGGAACAAATTATGAGAATTTTGAGATGTCTACCTGATAGATGGAGAGGCACATCTGTCTCAATCAGAGAATCCTGTGACATTGCTGCTCTACCTGTCAAGGAACTAATTGGCAAGCTGATGATGTATGAAGAAGAGCTCAAATTGAATAAAGAGGAAGAAAATGAACCTCCAAGAAAGTCTGTCGCTTTCAAATCCTCAACTTCAAAGAATAAGGACAAGGAAAAGCCTCAAGCTGTAGTTGAAAGTTCAAGCAGTGAAGACAGTGAAAGTGATTCTGACAGTGATACTGAGATGGCTCACATTACTAGAAGATTTAAGAAATTTTATAGTAAAAAGAAGTTCTTCAGAAAAAAAAATTATAAGGGTAAGTATGATCACCAAGGTAAATGGAAAAAGGATTGGAAAAAGAATGACAAATCAGATGATGTTGTCTGCTATGAGTGCAAGAGAAAAGGACACATTAAAGCCGACTGTCCAAAGCTAAAGTATAAAAAGAAATATGAATATAAGGACAATAAGTTTAAGAAATCCATGAAGGCTACTGGAGTGCTTCAGAAGATAGCACAAGTGAAGCTGAATCTTCAGACTCTGAAAGGAATCGAGCCAACATGTGCTTTATGACAAACACTTCTGAGGTAACTGCTGAAACTCCTGCTTCAAATTCATATTATTCTGGAGATGATTCTGAAGGTGATAACATGTCTAAATCTGAACTGTTTGAGTACTGTGATATGCTGGAAGAGACATGTAATGAACTTAAGGATAAATACAAGTCATTAAAGAAACAACATGCTCTCACCACTACAGTTAAAACCGAACTCACTATTGAAAAAGAGAAAAATGCTCAACTATTAAAAGAAAAAACTGAACTGAAACTATCTAATGAGCAACTCAATAAAGACTAAGAGAAGTTCACCAATGGCAAAAATACACTAACACAGATGCTAGGAAAGAAAATAGCACCTAAATATACTACTGGTATAGGATACCAACCTGGACAAAGGAAAATTTCCAAAACTAAATTCATTTCTAAATCTGGACAGAATGAAGGTAATTCTGGAACCTCTTATGCTTCAACCACTTATATACATAGCTATGGATCTAATAAAGTTTATCTTTTAAAGAATGTCAATTCTAAAAATTATATGAGACCCATTAGACAAATATGGGTACCCAAAGTGTTATTGGCTAACCTGTCTGGACCCAAGAAAATCTGGGTACCAAAATCATCTCCCATCTAAATCTGTTTTGTAGGGAACTTGCTTGAAGAGCTCCTGTAAAGAGACGTGGTATTTGGACAGTGGATGTTCAAGACATATGTCAGGAGACTTATCTTGTTTCAAGAGTTTAATAAAAGTTTATGGAGGCTTTGTCACCTTTGGTGATAATTCTAAAGGAAAAATCATCGACCTAGCCTAGATTGGTAACACTGATTCAATTTTGATTTCTAAGGTTTTATTTGTTGATGGCCTTAAATACAATTTATTAAGTATTTCTCAGTTATGTGATGATGGTTTTTATGTTAAATTTGAAAATGATTCTTGCAAAGTTTTTAATTATAAGAATGTTTTGGTATTTTCTGCCTTAAGAAATGAAAATGTTTATGCTGTTAATCTGAATTCTTTAGCTAAGCAGAATATTACTTGTTTGAATGCTTTTCATAAAGAATCTTGTCTATGGCACAGAATATTGGGACATTGCAACATTCACTCACTTAGAAAACTCTCTAGAAAGAACCTAGTTAGAGACCTACCTAAATTAGAATTCCCAAATGATAGAGTGTGTAACCCTTGTCAAAAGGAAAAAAAACACAAAGTTTCTTTTAAATCAAAGAAAGAAGTTTCGACTTCACAACCACTTGAATTGGTTCACATGGACTTGTTTGGACCATCAAGAGTTTCTAGTTCAAATGGGAAGCACTATGTTTATGTTCTTGTAGATGATTTTTCTCGATATACTTGGGTATATTTTCTAGCTCACAAAAGTGAAGCTTGTTCTTCTTTTGTTAAATACTCTAAATCTGTAGAGAACCTTAGTGGACTTAAGATTAAAACTTTGAGAAGTGATCATGGTCGTGAGTTTGAAAATCAAGATTTTGAATCTTATTGCTCACACAATGGCTATACTCATAACTTTTCTGCCCCTAGAACACCCCAACAGAATGGTGTAGTAGGGAGAAGAAACCGAACCCTTCAAGAAATTGCTATAACCATGTTCAATGAATATGACCTGCCTATTTATTTTTGGGCTGAAGCTGTAAATACAGCTTGTTATGTTATTAATAGAGTCTTAATTAGACCTGTTCTTAAGAAAACTCCTTATGAATTGTGGAACAATAGAAATCCTAAGGTTAATTACTTTAAAGTTTTTGGTTGCAAAGTATTTATTCTGAATACTAAAGATAATCTGGATAAGTTTTCTTCCAAAAGTGATGAAGGAATTTTTCTAGGTTACTCTATTTCAAGTAAAGCCTATAGAGTATTCAATAAGAAAACCAAATGCGTGGAAGAATCTGTTCACATCAAGTTTGATGAAACTGATCCACATGAGTCTAAAACCTCTCTTGAGAATCTTGAAGAAGATTTGTCTATTCTGGACCTTAATGATAAATCTAAAGAACCTGTTATAAAAGCATCCAGTTCTGGACTTTTTCCAGAATCTGCATCTGTTGAACCCGAACCTATAGATGAACCTGAAATTTCTAGTCCAACCTTTACCAGATCAACGAGGATTCTAAAGAATCATCCTTTAGAAGCTGTTGTTGGTAGTCATGATAGAGGAACACAAACTAGAGCTTCTCTAAGAAACCAGGTTGAACATAAAGCTTTTCTTTCACAGCTAGAACCCAAAAATATCAATGATGCTATCAATGATGAAGTTTGGGTAATAGCTATGCAGGAAGAATTAAATCAGTTTGAAAGAAACAAAGTCTGGGAATTAGTTGACAGACCTAAGGACACTTTGACAATAGGCACAAAATGTGTTTTTAGAAATAAAGTAAATGAATCTGGAAATATAGTTAGAAACAAAGATAGACTAGTTGCACAAGGATATAGTCAAGAAGAAGGAATAGACTATGAGGAAACTTTTGCACCTGTAGCTAGACTAGAATCCATTAGAATCTTACTGGCATATGCTGCACATATGGATTTCAAGTTATATCAAATGGATGTGAAAAGTGCATTTCTAAATGGTTTTATAATTGAAGATGTTTTTGTAGAACAACCACCTGGATTTACTAACACCCATTTTCCAAATCAAGTTTTTGAACTTTCTAAAGCTTTGTATGGTTTAAAACAAGCTCCAAGATCTTGGTATGATAGACTTAGCAATTTCCTTATTTCAAAAGGTTTTACTAAAGGGATTTCTGATCCAACTCTTTTCATTAAAAGAATTTCTAAGGATGTTTTAGTTGTACAAATATATGTTGATGATATTATTTTTGGATCTTCTAAACACTCTTTATGTACTGATTTTTCAAAAATTATGCAAAATGAATTTGAAATGAGCTTAATGGGAGAGCTTAAGTACTTTCTTGGATTTCAAGTATTTCAAAATGAAAATGGTATTATTTTGAATCAAAGTAAATATACAAAGTATCTTTTAAAACGTTTTGGTCTGAATAGTATCAAGGAAAGTGAAACTCCTATGAGTACTACCTGCAAATTGGATGCAGATGAAACTGGGAAACCAGTTGATCAAACAAATTACAGAGGTATGATTGGTAGTTTACTTTATCTTACTGCTAGTCGACCTGATATTATGTTTAGTGTGTGTATGTGTGCTAGATTTCAAGATAATCCAAAAGAATCTCATTTGCTTGTTGTTAAAAGAATTTTTAAATATCTCAAACACACGGTTAACTAAGGTTTGTTTTACCCAAAAGGACAATCCTTTGAGTTAATGAGTTATTCAGATGCTGACTTTGCTGGTTGTAAGTTAGATAGAAAAAGCACATCAGGAACATGTCATTTGTTTGGAAAATCCTTAGTTTCTTGGTGTAGTAAGAAATAGAACTCATTTGCATTATCTACTGCCGAAGAAGAATATATAGCTACTGGTAGTTGCTGTGCACAAATTCTGTGGATGAAACACACTCTTTTGGACTATGGGTATGTTTTTAAACATGTTTCAATCAACTGTGATAACACCAATGCAATAAACATCTCTAAGAATCCTGTATCTCACTCTAGAACCAAGCACATAGATGTAAGACACCATTTCCTAAGAGATCACTATCAAAAAGGTGATATTTCTCTTGAATTTATTGGCACCGAACATCAATTGGCTGATATTTTCACTAAACCTTTAAGTTCGGATAGGATAAGTTACATAAGACATGAATTGGGAATGTTTAATCACAACCGGTGTGAAAATTCTCACCGATGTGAAACTCTCACCGATGTGAAATTCTCACCGATGTGAAAATCCTCACTGATGTGGGAATTCTCACTGATGTACAATTCTCACCGGTTTGTTTTTCTCACCGATGATTAACTCACACCGATGCAAGGTTTTAAAACTTCTGTCTGCCGCCAAGAATACGAATCGTTTTATTTTATTTTATTACTCTATTTTAGTTGTTTATTTGGAATTCCTAAATGATAAAACTCAGTCTAAGGCACTTCTGACCTCACCAAGCTCAAAATCTCTCACCTTCGAACCTTAGCTCCCAAATCGGCCAAGATCCCTAAAACCGCGATGGAAAAAACTAAGCTTCCTATCGTCAGAGATGAAAGTGCAGAACCAAACGCTAAGAAGCAGAAGACACAGCATAAAGCCAGTGTTAGTGAAGTCAGAACTAGATCGGGAAGGCGACCAGTGAATCCTCACTTGCAGAATAGAGACATAGTAATCGAGAAGGAACTGTGCGTGGAATGGCTACTGCCTAGCAAATCCTTAGTACTCGAGATTCTGGAAGACCAGAAATGGGTGGATTGTTTCTCGAATAACAATGACCCATACTACCCGAAGTTGGTAAAATAGTTCTATGAGTTTGTAACCTTCGAGAAGTCTGAAAATGAGAATCGGGTAAGCTCTTTCTTAAATGGAAAAGAGATGTCTTTTTCTTCAGTAGAGTGGGCTGAGTATTTAAAAGTACCACATGAAGGTGTCTCTGGGTATGTATCAAGAGCAATGCCACCTAGCAGTGACATCTTTGATTATGAAACCGCCTTAAAAGAACTGACTGGTAATGGGAATCAAAGGCAAGTGGTTGCTGCTGAAATGGATGGAGAGAATCGACTGCTCTTCAAGTTTGTTCAGCATGTGTTGATACCGAGGTGAGGAGATTTTGAAAATCTGAGATATCAAGATATCTATCTTCTTCATTTTCTAAGACATGGTGTAAAAATCAATCTGTGCAGATTGTTGATGCTTCAAATGGATGACATGATTAGACCAAAGTCAAAGACTAATGCTTTATTCTTTGCCAAGCTGATTTCAGTGATGATAAAAGTGAAAGGAATAGCTGAGTCTCAGGATGAGACGGTTGTAGTCAAGAACAATTTCTGCATCACCTCGACTGTGTGTAAGTACATGAAAATTAACTGGAACCCATGGAAGGGAGAATGGGTCAGTGATGATCAGAAGGTATATGATACGTTTAATCCTGTGGATCATCCCTCAAGACCAAAGGATATGAGAGATCCGAGTCTGAGACCTGATGAAGAGGAACCTATTTATAGTGATGAAAAAGAAGAAGAAGAAGAAGAAACTCCTATGGATGTTGGAGGAGATCCAGACTTGCCCCCAAGTCCTGTTGCAGAATTGGTTTATTCTAGGAAAGGAAAGGTAGATGAAATTGTGTCTACTCATGAGGAAGACCAGTCTGTACCTCACCAAGAAGAAGAGGAAAAGGAAAATGTATCTGAATTGTCTGCTTCTGGTAGTTTAAGTATGAGTCCTTTGATTGGAAGCTCAGCTATGCCTGCTGCTGAAGTAGAAAAAGATACAGAAGAAGCTGTACCTGTTTCAGAAAACCGCCTTACTGTTGCTGAGATGGAAGTTGTTGTGGAAGATTCTGATAAAGAAAGGCCAGTAGAAAATGCTGTTGTGATACATGAGAATGCACCCATTGAGGGGGAGCATCAGTCTGTGCTTGGAAAAGTTACAGTAGCTGTTGAGCTTGGAGACTGGGTAGAAGACCCAGGGTTTATAGTCTGTGGATTGGATTATCCGGATTCAGATAATGAGATGTCTGAGAATAGACCGAAGACCAATTATGATCTTGCTTCTGAGTTGTTGCTAGATGATGTGGTCAGATTTCATGATCTGAATAAGCTGAAAGAGGACCTCAAATCCAGTTTTGTTAAAGATGTGAAGTCAATGGAAACCTCTCTTGCTTCCTCAATTAATTCAATAATGACTGACTCTGTAGTTAGTTTGGCCTCAGCAAGAGGATCTGCTACAGTTGTCTCAAATGATTTTGTCTCTAAATCTGATCTTGAATCCATGAAGAATGAGCTGAAAGAATCATTCAGTGTATCAGTTGCTGAGATGAAGCAAAGCTTTTATGAAGAAATGAAAATGTTAGAGAGATCCTTCGAGATATCTCTGGCCTGTAATTTGTCTTCTTTTATGTCTGAGCTTATGGAAGAAGTGAAAGAGTGCCAGACTCAGTCTTCTAGAATCGAAGCAGATCTTGAAGCTCTCAAGACATCAGTTGCTTCTTTGGATTCTTATATGAGCTTCAAGTCTCAAGCTGACAAGGACCTAGCTTATGTGAAGAGTGTAGTAAGCCAGTTTGTCTCAGTGTTTGAAAGTTTCAAAACCTCAGTGAAGGATCATGTTCAATTACAAGACTCTCAAGTTCAAAGCCTAGTCAGTGGTTTGTCTAAGAGTTTCAAAGAAACTGTTTCCTTCTCTCTTGGCCCTCTCACATCCAAATTTTCAGTTGACCTGAATCAAGTTCGAGCAATGTTGAAGGAGGAGATTGGTTCTATTTCAACCAGTGGCTCTGTGGACTCATCAGAATTGAGCCGAGTGGTGCTTTCTACAAGAGATTCTCCTAGAGAAATAATGAAGATTGTTCAAGATTATATGAGAGAAGCCTCTGCCTCTCAGGAAGCCATAAAGAGCAAAGTGGACCACTACTTCACCAAAATTTTCACCAAGCATCAACTCGAACATCACTTCAAGTTAATGTTGGAACACATGAAGCTCCCTCCAGTCACTCAAGCTATCAGAGAACAAGTGAGAAAGCTAAGAGAATTGACTCCTGCCTTAGAGAAATTTATGGAGAACAAAGATGATTTCATCTCTGCTATGGAAAGAGGAGGAGGAATTATTATGGATTTTAGAAATCTGCTGCTGCCCTTCTTGCATGTTGATGCCAGACTAGTCATCATCCCTCCTGCTTTGCCTGCTTCTGCCTTAGCTGCTTCCACAGTCCAGCTGACTCCTGCTCAAGCTATTCGCAGCCTCACACCAATGATCACCCAAAAATCTTCAACCTACAGGCCTGACTCTGTGTCAGTGGCCCAGCCTCCTTTGATCTTTTCTGGCATTCCCAAACCTTCACCTGAATCCTCACCACCCGAGCCTTCTTCTGATCCCAAAGGAAAATCTCACGTGGAAGATGTGGATTGATCCAATGGCCAGGACTTTTGATAGGAATTCCTTTGTATTCTGTTTTTTTTACTTTCTGACTGATCTAATACAGAGGAACTCTTTTTTACTTCTCATGTTTTATTTGTCTCCTATATATGCTTTCCCACTTTTTGATTATCACAAAGGGGGAGAACAATACGAATAATAAGGGGGAGAACAAAATGAGAGAATGAGAAATATTTTCAATGGCGAAAAATAACCTTTTTTTTCTTTCATGTTTACCTCTAATACCTTATGTCTATATAGTACCTTATGATTGTTACCTCTGATAACTTATATCTATATCATACTATTTCTATTATCTCTGATGCTGTTTTCTCTGAGAAAATTGAATTCAATATTATACTCTTTACTATTATATTTTCACTATGTTAAATGCCAATATCATTAATTGTGATTATCAAAAAGGGGGAGATTGTTGACCTCACCTGTTTTGATAATCTCAATCATGTATTCATATGTGTTGAAAATCCCAATTATGTTTTCATTCTCTATGATATTTTTAAGTATCATTGATCTATACTTTAATTCATTCAAATATGTGATCAAACCAATAATAATTTTTAAAATAGTCTTTGGAATATGTTAATCCTCATTTATCCATGTTCATACAAGTTATAAATTGATTCTAACACAATCAGATGTGTTCTGCATAAAACAGATAAGTAATCTGCCTATAGCTACTAATAAAGAGCTACCGGTAACCAGTCTACCGATAGACTTAGTCTACCGACAGACAGCTACCGATAGACTTAACACAGAGCTACCGATAGACTTAACATAGAGCTACCGATGTGCTTATAAATATAAGCTACTGACTTACAGACAGCTACCGATACAAATATAGAGCTACCGGTGTATGTATAAATAGCTACCGATGGAATAAGAGTCACCGATGGACGAAGCTACTAGCAGACTCACATCTACCGATACACGCATGGAGCTACCGACGCATGAAGCTACCGATGCATGAAGCTACCGACGCATGGAGCTACCGATGCATGGAGCTACCGATAAACAAAGTCACCGATACAAGCATGTACCAACCGACGCATAGAGCCACCGATAGAGTCAAAGCAACTAATGACATTGAGCTACCGATGTTCAAGCTACCGATGTTCAAGCTACCGATGTTCAAGCTACCGATGTCCAAGCTACCGATGCTGATTACCTACCGATCACTCGACTCACTGTTTGAATTTCTTTATTTCCTATATTTAATCTATCTAACGGTCATATCATGTACATTTTAATGATTTGTCAAATATCTGATAAAGGTTGTTGGATGTCAGGAACCCGTACCTCGTACCTGCTGAAAAGAAATCTTTTCTGTCCCCTGTTGGGAGATAAATACGAGAAGACTACGCTGCCCAAGAGATATCAACGAACAGCAACAAGAAGCGAACTAGAGAAGCGTGTGTGGAAGAAATATACCAAAAACACAAGAACGAGAAGAAAACAGAGAAGCTCATAGACAATCAAGCATACTCGAGAAGTGTTCTGTGCATACAAGAAGAACACTGAAGAACTTCAACCACTACATTGTCACTGTCTGTGAACCTGGAGCATACGACGCTCTGTTTCTCAAACAGAAACGAGAAGAGGACTCAAACTCACTTGCGATCGAATCCAAAGGAGTCCAGAGCTACACTAAAATCACCAGAACCATCTCTAAACTCTGCATTTCTTGTTCTGTGATTTATTATCATTCATTTCAAGCAGTGTGTGTTAACTGCTGTATCTAACACATACACTTTCTCCTGTACTCAAACTGAAGGATTCGTAAATCCTTACCAAACTCTTTCATTCTTTCTTTCCCATGAATAACAGTGGTAGAGGTCGTGTGTGACCTGGACAGCTGGTTGCTGTTGTACTGTTTCCCACGAAGAACAGTGGTAGAGGTCGTGTGTGACCGGGATAGCTGGTTGCTGTTGTACTGTTTCCCACGAAGAACAGTGGTAGAGGTCTTGGACCTGGACAGTTGTAAACTGTTGAACCCCGATCTAGGGTGTGGATCATTTTTATATAAACTGTTGAGTGTACTAAGTCTCGGCTTGAGACTGAACCTCTTGGTTATATTTGTTGTTCCATCTCTTTCAAAGTTTTATTCCGCTGCTAATCACTTTAAAACTAATACTGTTTTTAAAGTTACTTTGATAATTAAATTAGCAAGTGTTTATGTTAAGTGTAGATTAGTAAGTTAGTTTCAAACGTTAATCATACACTCCTGTATTGATTAACTGGGAATTAATCAATCCCTTGAGAATCTAACAGAACCTCTAATTTAATATAAATTCACTATAGTTTAATTTATTATTTTATTTGGGGGTCTTTAAGACACTGTTTTTTAAATACAGAAATTTTAATTGGTACTCAATTCACCCCCCTCTTGAGTAAACCACTTCGACCAACAATATATAATGTGTTGAATTTTTGAGAGTAAAATTGATATTATTTATAAATATATAAATGAATTCATAATTCGGATCTAATATAAAAATAAATTGTAAATCCATGAGTTTCCTTTTACATTTAAAATAAAATTATCTAAATTATATATGATTTTTAAATTTTATTATATTGTTTTAGTAAAATATTTTCATATGTTGAAGATAAAATGTTGTCTTATATAAAATTAGAGTTGGACTTCGATGGAAATCCGAAAATAATGAAATGATGTATATTTAATTATTTTCTATTATGATTAAATTAGTATGAAATTATAAAAAATCTGAATTTGATATATTATGTTTTATTAGAAAAAATGTATGTTATCCTGAAAGTGATATTTTGTAAGATTTAATTCACCCTCAATTTTTTATCTCTAATTTTAATTATAAATTTTATTCAATAAATTATATTAAATTTTTATGGAATATATTGAATTCATTGAGATAGAGTTTATTTTGTAGTGAAATCATATATTATAGTGAAAGGGTGGTGGTTGTGGGAAAGGGTGACAACAATGACCAAGGATAAAGGAAAAATGTGTATGGAATGGTTAGTAATTGTCTATGAGGAAGGGAACTTATGTGTCCTTTATTTAACAACTTTTTCACCACATCATTTTTTATTATACTATGTAATTAATGTTTAAATATGCATTTTATCCAAATTTTTTCTATTAGTTTTTCAAATATTAACATTATTAAATTCACATTTCAAGGTAAATTTTTATATTTCAATTATGAATTATTTTAATTCTTTTAATTTATGACTCTTCTATTTATTTTTTATTTTTAAATTTAAATTCAAATTATTTTATATATTTAGTTATTTTCTAGGTTTTTAAAACATTTTATATTATACATATTGTTTTGTAAAATATTTTTTTTATTATATTCTATTTCCAATTCTGAATTACAATTTATTATATTTTATTTTTTACCAATAAATTTTAAATTATTTCTATTTTTAAAAGCTTATTTACAAATTTTTACAAATTTTATATTTTTCATTTTTTATTTGTGTATATATAATATTATCTTCAATTACGTTTTTCATAAAAATTAAAAAAATTAAATATTCAATTTTTATATTTTGAAATTATATAAATTTTTTATTTTTCTTGCTAGATCCTCTTACTAACATATAAAAATTGATTTTTCAAAGCTACCATGATTCATGTAGCTGAGACGTAAAAGGGAATCCATGTAGACAATTTTTCCCCTCCCCACGTATCTATAATGTCCATGAATCTGCTCAAGGGATTGAAATAGAATTGATGCAAAGGATTTTTTAAGGTAGTCATGTATCAATTTTTCTTATATGTGAACTCTACATTCTAGATTCTATCTCGAACACAAATGAAGAAATCTGACATTTCATGTCTGAAATAATCATTTTTATTAATATACATTTTATGAATTTTTCTTTTTAAAATTAGTTTCTGATTAAAATATTTTAATAATTAGTACACAAAGGTGTTATGGGAACTTCTTTATTTGTCCTGTTTCGCCTGGGAAAAAATCAGTAGCACTATAGGTTCCTTTTCAAGAATGCTTATGAAATGGCAGAACGGTCTGGCCACATTTTCCAAAATGTAAATATATATATTTTTAATATATATGTTTGTATATTTAAATTTTCTATTTAATTTTTTTTCTATATATATATATATATATATTTATTTCTAATTTAACTAATATTTAATATCCATCATTACATCCATTAAATAGGTCTAGAATTCTGACATAAACCCCCTCTACATGCTCTATTTTAATTTGTTGTTGTCCCTGGAATTTGTTATTGATTTCCAATGTGGTATCCAACTCATCCTTTTACTACACAAAATTAGTAAATTTTTATTATTTATAATAATTAGTTATTCAATAATAAATATTGATATTGAATAAAATTTAACATCAATAACAAATAAATTGATAATTACTATTAGCATTGACCATTAAATATTAATAATTAGGTAATTAATATTATTAATATTATAAACCATATTAATTAATATCTACATAATTAATAAAATAATTATTAATAAATTATTACAAGTTAATACTTATTAAGTAATTAGTATTTATGAAATATTTAAATACTTGTTAATAATATTAATTAAAAATTAACGAATTATTTATTATACAATTAACTAATACTTTTATTTTTTTTAAAACACAATTATAATTAAATATATAACATTATTATTTAGTTATTAAATATTAATTATAATAATTAAATTATTAAATTAAGAAATTTTAATTAATTATTACTATATTTTTAATTATTTATATTATTTTTGTTGAAATAATATTATATAGTAATTATTAATTAATTAATAAGTTTTTTAAAATTTAAAAAGTTATATTATAATAAATTTTAAATAAATTAGTACAAAATTATAAAAAATAATAAAATAATTATTAAATAGTAATTATATAATAACTATAGAATTTTTAATTACTTCTTAATAATATTAAATAATTTTTTTAAAATTTGTTATATAATAAATAATAATTACTAATAATTATTTTTATAAAATTAGTTATATATATTTTAAAATAATATTTATTTACTACATTATATTAATAATGATGAAATTATGAAGATATTATTGATTAATTAATTAACAATAAACTATAATCATTTAATTAATTTTTTTTTATAATTACAACTTATTTTCAATAAATATATATAAGTATTCATTAGTTAGTACTTATTATTAATAATTAATATATATTTATTTTTTATGTTTTATTATTCTGTAGTTATTAATAATTTTTATTACTAAGTATATTTTTTAATAATTAATTAATCTTTATGAATTATTAGTAATTTGTTAGTAATTTAACAAAAAATAATAATTTCATTATCATTCACATATAATATATTAGAATTTAGTTAACTATTAATTAATATTTTTAAATATCAATAATTTTAATTACATAATTATTAATATTTAATAGTAAATTTTAGTAGTTATTTATTTTTTGGGTATTATTATTGTTTATAAATTTTTAATATTAATTATTATTTAATTGAAAAATTGTTAATAATAAAAGATTATTTATTTTGCGTAAGAAAGGGGACATGAATACCCTATTTAAAATCCCAATGGATTTCGAGAGAAATCCCTACATGAGCCATTGGAGAGTGTTTCAATAAAAATTCTAGACTACATTTATGGTAGTAATGTTGGATATTAAATAGTTGTAAAATTATAATAATTGTTTTATATATATAAAAACAAAATATAATAGAATATAAATAAATATTTTAATATACTAATTAGTATAATTATAATAAACATTTTTTCGTTTCATAAAAGGGGGGAACACCCTTATCACTGTTTCCATATGTTTCTTGAAGAGGAGGAAACAATGATACCCCCATTATCATGGATGATGATAGGAAAAAAGAGACAATTCTTCTATTTCCATTGTGAACTATATTTAAAAAAAATAAAATAAGACTTTTTATAATAATTTTTTTCTCAAAAATATATATAAATAACAAAAACTAATTAGTTGTTCTCAACCTGTATCATTTTGATATAAGTTAATATGTTGGGTAGTTGAACAAGAGCTTTCATTCTATGAGTTATTTTTCTCTATGGAGACAATTGAATTATTCATGGACTATGTTTATTAACCATTATTTTTAAATTCAATGCTAATGAAAGCATTAACCTTCATTTGTACGAACACACACATAATTGATATATCAATCTTAATGAAGATGGTGAGATTTGTAGTGGATCACTGTAATAGAGTAGGAATGGTGGATTACATTATTGGAATGACTTCAAAAAGATCATTATATGGATTCTCGATGTCATTCATGTTGTTACAAATTTTAATTTGAGATTCAACATTGATAGTGAGGTTATGATGCACTATTTTTTTCATAGGAACCATTGATGGAATTCATGTAACACAAAGATGAAAACAAACCTGGGTAGTATATATTTTCAAATTATAGATGGGAGGAGTTATTCCAAATGTTTCCTATTTGACATTGAGACACTATGCATGAGCTGTAAAAAAGGCAAGTGAAATTAGGACATTCACATGTAATATATGTCATCACATTATGGAATTTTTGTTTTCACCTATGGTTAATATCACTTATAGGTTTACAAATCAATGATTGGGATATGATTCTTTCCTCTATAATATTTATGGAAGTAATTCTATATAATCCCCATGTGCTTAGAGAAACACCCCCTGAATATCTACTATTGAGAACAAATAATTTATAGAATGATCTACTTTGAACTCTAAAAAAATAATTATTGTGAGAATTTTAGTGGAGGGGTCATGATGATGTGGTACCAAGAAACAGAATAAGTAAAAAGAAAATAAAAACTTTTTGACTTTATGGATGTTATATTTTGAGATGAAATTAATAATTAGAAGTTTGATACAGTTTTGTGAGAATTTATTTTTGACAATGTTGATTTAGGATGATTACCAAATTTTAAAGCTTCATCAAGTAATGGATTTGGTTATGTCTTTCCAATATGGAATTAGATTAATACATTTTATAGAAGGAATTATACTTGTATGGTATCCATGATAATATTGAAATGGATTCACATCAAATGATTTTTTTTGATAAAAGAGTATATATTTAGAATATATTGTTAGAAAACATTACAGCATGCCAACTTGAATATACAACATAGGACAATAACTTGGGCCATTCAAGATGATAGAAATAATAATGTTAATAGTAAAAAAATTTGGGAAAATAATAAATAATGATATACAAGATGGGAGATTGTAGAGACGTATACAATTTTCCAAAAGCATGGAGATAAAAGTAGTATTCAATATATGGGAGTGAGAGAATATGAGGGAACACACTCAACTATAGAATTTTAGGAGTTAGAGATCATGGAATAATGATACCATCATAGATAATATCCCATTCTCTTTATTCCTTTCCTCTATATCCTTTGTTAAGGAGAAATTTCATAAATATATTTTCATTCCAAATTTTATGAACAAGAAAAATTAATTTCATTTATGGGATTCAAAATGGAATGAATTGATATATTCAGTATAAATTGAGCCAATGAGCATCTACCCTTGTTGAACAGGCTCCTTCTTGGCATCCAAAAGACCCAAGATAAAATCTGGGCATGGACTAATTTACGGTACTGTATAAGTGCTATAGTAGGGCACTGTAGTAGCGAAGAATATTTTATGGCGATGAAACTTTAGCGGTCGAGGAACTGTAGTCGAACTACATCAGATGTTGTACTATAGCAGGTACTATAACATCCATGGTACTATCCTAGTAACATTCACAGAGTGGCCCTTTAGGCAAAAAATGGGCTTTCAAGCCCAGTATTCAGGATACTTGGACTTAGGCCATTTGGCTATGTAATGGATCTCCCTCTAACCAGTCTAAAGAGGTCCTTGCAAAAAATAATAAAATGGGGATTCAACACCAACCATTAAAAAATGTATAAATTGATTTCAATATGATAATTTTCTATTGTCTTGGGAAGAAATTATCATCATTTCATTATTTATGAGGTTGTTTTATTTCATTCACCATGTACAAGTCGGTGATGATATCAAACATTTTCACTCCTAGCCATCAACTATAGTACCTAAAATGTGAAGAAGGGGATGACTCTATTTAACAATTATGAAGGAATCATTTTCTATATTTTAGCCAAAAAATCAATAGGACTTTTTGTTGTATTTTGGATATCACATAATGATTGGACAACTATATTACATGTAATATTCATAAACAATGGGGCATAAATGTTATTGAATTTTGAACATAAATATTTTTTAATTAACATTAGCTAATTTGATCCCCCTATTTTAATCAATTCTATATCCTTATGTTCCACATTTATTCTATTTCTTATTACCCATTATTTCATAACATCCCCTTTTATAGATTACTTTTTTGTTATACATTTAACTTTTTCCATCATTATAAATCCTAAACTCATTATTACAATTTTTCTATTAGTAATATGTTTTAAAATAAATATTATAGTCCATAATATATTAAAAAAATACTGTTGTTTTTCTGACAACATTGGATGGAATTATGGTCTATAATAGTTGTAGTGTGTTTTTTGTATGGATAACTACTACATTTCATTGAATGGAAATGTTTATGTGTTAAAAAAATCATTTTATATATATTGTATTAAATAGAAATGTTTAATAATGGTTTTAGAATAAATAATTTTAATAATTTTGAATTATTTATCACTTTTATAGACACAATTCATGGATGTTTGTATATAACAAACCTCAAGAACCATTTCATTAGGAATAAAATGATATATTTTGTGAACCTAGACATGGTAATCAATATTTTATGAATGAAATGTTTAATAAAATTATTGAAAAATTTAATGATAATGAAAAATAACTCAATGATAGAATTAAAAAATATAGGATTCAAAACATGTGAGATGTGTAATAAAATTAAATATAACTGTTTAAATTTAAATTATGATTGAGGGAAATAAGATGCTTGAATTTGAGAATGGAAATAGAGAATATAATGGAAATGATGACGAAATAAATAGTGGAAAAGACCATGATTATCTTTAAATATATAGAAACATTCAGTTTCAATACCACCAACAAATTTCAATGGAGATGTTAGAATAAGATCAATCTATTATTATATTTTCACCTAATACTATTGAATTAAGATGTTTGGAATAGATGGAATAATATGTTTAATAGAAATTTTTAAAAGATAACATAAATGTTGGGAACTATTATCCTTATTATCCTAAAATTGAGAATGATGAAAAATGACATGAGAATATAGATATGTTTGAAGGGAACTATAAAATATAAATCAAATATTCTTAAATTTCAAAAATCGATCATAAATGTGATTTTCTACATTCTGAAATGGATAACCCATGAAATTTTGAGCAGTTTTCTAAGGAAGAGGAATTGGTAGGGAATATCGAATTAAAAACTAGCGAAGGTATTTTTTCCATTGATTCCATAATATAAATCAATTATTATTTATATATAATTGTTTACCAACATTTTAAGGATGATATTATTATATAATTTTCATATTTTAGAATCAAAATAAATAAAATTGACTTTCCTTCCCAAATGATGGAAATAAAAACCCAAAATTCTATAAATTTTTATGTAGGAATGAATGCTTATAAATTAGGCCAAATTAAAAAGCTAATAACAGAATAATGTAACTTATAAGTTATTTTTATTTACATTTTTCTTCTATTGAATGAATTTTTTTTAGTTAAGGAATATTTTTAAGTAAATCGAAAATGCATAATTGATTAATTTGATCATTTTTAATAAAAAGATTTATTTTATAATTGTTTTTCTATTTTTGGTCAATTGTTTTGGGTGATGTAATTTAATTTGATGATTTGAATATATTGGATATGAATATTTAAATTATTTTCAAGGAACCAAATCTATAAAAAATATCATTGAGTGAATAATAATTGGATTTTTTTTTTGGAAAAATCGATGATGATGACATTTTTATGAATTTGGAGGATGTTTATTTAAAGATATGTTGTGGGGATCATGTGTAAAAATTGAGATACCATAGTGAATTTTATTTCTTTAAAAAATAGAATATTTTCAAATAGACTTATTTGATACTTTTATAACACACTTATCAAGAATAATTTTTTAGATATTTTTGGTTGATGAGTATAAAATTTTCATCGAATTGTGGGAGGAAGTCCCCTATTATTCAGTTGAGTGGATGTACATTGTGAATCCTAAAAATTCGGCCTTTGGTAATTAATTGTATTCCCCAATTGGAGACTCCTTTTAAAAATTAAATTTTGATGGTGGGAGTTTTATATGAAAATTTATAGCTATTAATATGGTGTCTGATAGATTTGATGTCTAGGTTTCCAAATAAATTATATTGTTAATAAAAATAAAAATAAAGAAATATTTGATGGTTCATGTAATGGGAACGAAATCACTATAGTGATGAAAATTACGTTCTTGGGGATTTTAGTTGAGGAATAAAAATCTAGTGCTACATAGTTAGTAACCGACCATTTTTAAATTTGTTTTCATAATTTTTTCTTGTCAAATAAATATCTACAAATTGGTTCAATTCTAACTAAAGGGGAACCATAATTCCCTTTATATTGGTTAGTTAAAATATTTTCCCATGTATTTTCCTTTTTATTATGAAGATTCGTGGGGGGAAACAAGTAGAATAACATTCCAAAATATCAATTTCATTTTTTATATCCACATTGATTCTTTACTATTAATTGTATTATTTTTTTGTTTTATATTCTCAACTTATATATCCATTATTTTTGTGGAATTATTGATTTTTCATAAAAATGGAATGGGCGACATTTCAATAAACATTATGACAAAAGATTCATCATAATAATAGAGTACATATTAAAAAAAATTTATTTATTTTACACCATTTAATTTAAAAACTAATTTTATATTTTTACTTTATATGTTATTATAATAAATGGATTAATATATTTCATGATAAAATTATTGTGAATTATGAGGCTCATTTTTTTTATAAAATAATTTAAGTGCCGAATTACTGTCTATGTATGTTATTCCATGACTTCATTGTAAGTCATTGCTTAATTGACATTGTGAAAACACAATTCATTTTTACCTTTATATTTGTCTTATGAACTAATTTTCTATATCAAATGGTGTTATTATGTATGTAGTGATTTTTTATTTATTCAGACACCTAATTGGACCCTAATTTTGACCCAAAACATGAATTATTCAGTAATGAATTTAAAACCATTTAGAAAATTAACTATCCTAATTGTTCTTCCACAATGAGTTCATCATTGGATAAAATTATGTGTTTCAGGTACAGAAAGGGGCCAGTAAATATTCATAAAAAGATTATACTAAAAACCAATAAAACACCATAAATATTTTATTTAAATATTGTAATAATCTCTTAAGATTATTCTTGTGGTTGTAAATATATCAATAAAATTTATGTTTCTAATGAAACATTAAGGGTCTAGACATTTTTTAACTGATTGATTTAACTATATAAATCATTTTTCCCTATATAATTTTGTTTCAATAAATCATAAGAATTCTCTTACTGAAATCATTGAATTTTAATATTGTAATTATAATTTAACTCATAATTAATTCATCCAAATGAATTACCAAATGAAAATCTGAATCCATGTGGAACTCCTTATTAATTTATTCATTTATATATTTAGTCATTAAATATTCAATTAGCGATTTATTCTATTGATAACTTATCACTCTACCTTATTCAATATATTTTTTTGATAGTAATGTGTCTTTAAATTAAATGAATATTTTCTACTAAAGTAAAAAATATGTTATCAATTTCTATTAAATTTAAATCCATGTTTGATATATTATATTTAATATTTTCTATTTAAATCAGTTTTTGAAATTGAAATCAATTTTTTACTGCGGAAATTTAAAAACAGACAGAATTTATTCATTATATACGAGGTAATCTATGGTTAAAATAAGTGTGAATAAGACTCATTATAGATTAAATTTATCTCATAGTAAGATTAATATTGTGATTTTAATTTGACTAAAATATTTTATGATGATAATAAATGTCATTTTTTTGTTTAAATTATCTATGTACTATATTTCACATGTTTTCCAATATTTGTTTTCATTATTATATATATTTAATGATTAAATGTTTATTTTAGGTTATAATCGTAGAGTTCTTGTTAATTAGTTCTTCAAATGTTATAAAAATCAGATTCTCAACTAAAAGTTCATATTTATTTTAGAGTTATAAATAATATTCATGAATAGAATTAAATTTTTTATTTATATTTTAATTTTATTTTACATTTCATCAATTTTTATTTATTTAATTACATTTATGTTCTTATTATATTTTCTCATTTGATTTTTTTCTGTTTCTGTCAATTTTGAATTTTTGTTATAATAATTTAATTCGAAATTTAAAATTAATGTGGATTATTTTTATTTTTTATTCTATAATTCTTATTTATTATAATTTTGATATTTCTATTTAATCGATATAATGTGTTTTTGATATATCACAGTTTATTTTATTTTAATTTTTTATAACGATAGGAGGTTTTTATATTTTCAATTAAAATAGAAATTAAATATTTTATAATTATTTTTAATAATATTATTTATTTAGTTTTATTCTATAGTCTCCTTCCAATATATCCAAATTTTATGATAGATAATTCCCTAAATTGTATAGTGAATTTGTTTAAGGGTAACCATGTATCTAGTTTTTCCTAGAACCATGTATCTAAAATGTACATGAATCATTTTGTTTGAATTTGGAAAGCTTTGATATAACCACATTGTCAAGGAGGTTGCATGTCCATTTTTTTCTAGGAGAATACCACATACCCAAATTCTCTCCAAAACTCAGATGAGAATAACCAATGTGTTGATATCAAAATAATAATAGGATATAAACGATGTTGATTTTGAATTTGACGATTATGTTGGAAGATTGAAACATCTATTTCATTCTTCTAGTTTTTCGTGATGATGTAGATGAACTAAATTTATCATTGATACATTGTGAACTATATTTTTCAACACCATGTCTTAAGAAATAATTTGGAATAACTTATCTTAACCAATACCTGATAAATTGGAAGATATTGAAAAATATGATAGGATATGTAGTGACTTCGTCCAATGGATGAGGAATGTATGATGTTGAGAATTAAACAACATAAATTAGTTTTTCATGTGGATGCATGATGTGACTACATTAACTAAAAATCTAGATATTTTTTCTATTGTTATTACAATGGATATAAACATTTTTTATTTTAAAAAAAATCATTATGGTAATTTTGGAAACCTAAATATAAAGACTGACTTCAGTAGATATGATTTTCAAATTTGAGGTGAGAGCTGTTATTAATGATGTGTATTATTTGATAATGAGACATCATGAATGTTCTAGGATGATGCTTACAAAATCTCACGACATTAAGATAAATTAATGGTTTTTTGTATTTTAATTCATTATTTCTAGTTTGGTTTATCATGTTTCCATTTTTTATATTCAAATATAATAACTTTCAAACTTATTATTTCTACAATTATTGAATCATTGTCTAATGAATGCATTCTGATCAAATAAAATACCTAATTAATCTCTTCTATATTGGGCTAGTTTGTTTTAGCTAGAGTTACTCTAATGAATGTATAAATCACTTTTGTATGATGTACGTTTGAGTAGTCATGATTGTGTGTTGTAAAATACTCTTATGAATGAAATAGTTAATGAACAAAATTTCATTTATTGGAATTTATGTTTTGAGATTGAACTAATTTCTAATTATTAAATGAATATATACATGGATTTTCATGAATATGATGATATTGGTCGATGACCATGTATAAGACATTAAAGAATAACTACACATGGTGGTTTTCCTTGAATTAAGATTTATATAAAAAGGGAGGACAACTATAAACAGTCAACTACTGAGTCCATGAGAATTCATATCTAGATTCACATGAATATGATATTATTATTAATGAAGAGGTTGTTTTCATTTACATTTCAGAAAAATAAATGATTTTATTTAACTTAATGCTTCCACACAAAAAAATAACATTGATGCCTTATTAAAAAAATAAAAATTAATTATAATAAATACAAAAATGGGTTGATTTGAAAGTATGTGTAATGTATATATGTGTGGGGTATTCTATATATGAATATAAATTTACTAATAATGAAATATGAGATAATATTTTAGGAAATGATAGAAGAAGTAGATGTGGGAAAAATCTCAACTATGGAATCAAGGGAGCTAGAGCTCATGGGCGAAGATGAACTTGATATAAAAGATTTCTTTTTATTTCTCTTTTTCAAATATTTCTATTTATAGATGAAATTTCATAAATATTTTTTTTCTATTCTTTAATACACCCATAATTAATATCTTTTAGGGGAATAGGAATAGATCAAACTAATATTTTCTGTTTGTTCTGATTAAAGTGTCATAATTATATTTCTACAGTTTTCATAAATTTAACATCATTTAAATTAATTAAATTAGTATTTTTATTTATTTTGAGTACCTATGTTTGATGATAGTGAATATTTTCAATCATATTCATCATCTGAAACTATTAAATTTGGAATATGAAAATGAGACACTTTTTCATTAATGAACAGTTCATTTCTAAAATTATAATGACAACTAATTCTCCATAATAACTTTTTTTTATAGTGGATATCACTTAATGATAGTTATTTGTTTGGGAACACACTATTCTCAATAATTTTTATAGTTTTTCTATTTATGTGTTTAACATAATTTTTTTAATCAATTCGAACATGTTTGACCCATTTAATTTCATCAACTATCTCCCTTTCTCTATTTTTTTTTTCAGTTTCTCATCCACCAAAACAACATCACTTCGTATATTTTTATTTTTTATGCTTCATCCAGACATACAAATCTCTTTTTCATCTATATTAATTTCATACTCTTATATAAATTATTTCTAGTAACATTATTCTAAAAAATCACATTTTACTTAAACAATAATAGCCCCACAGTCATGAAGAACCATGGAATGTTGATAAGTATGGAAATTATTTGAGGGACACAATGTCTTGGGGATCAAGATATGTTGCATGGATTGGGAAACCATGTTGTAGGTAGGTCATCCATATAATTTTTCAGTGTTGTTGGTTAAATTTAAAAGAATTCATGACATCGATTAGGAACACCATTTCTTGGATCTGCATAATGTGATGTTGTAATGTTGGTAAATCATATATATTAGTCTCCAAGCCACTAGTATTCTGTTTCAGTTATTTTATGGATAGATTAGTCTTTTAAGGGTTCCCTGTAAACCTTTAAATGGGGTATTTACTAATAAAATAGATTAAAAATTTAATTTCAAGGTTTTTTTACTTTGTCACTATGTTTATAGAAAAAAATTTTGAATCAATTAATATTTTATGTAAACCACTCTACATGGTTTAACTTGTATAATATTAAAATAATTATTCTATCATAAAAAACAATAATTCATTATCAATTAAAATTACAGGCACAAAATAACATTCTATTCCAATTTTATATATTAAATTATTTTATTTACCTCTTTCAATTCTGAATAGTTTAACGATGTTTTCATATATAAAAAATAAATTGTTTCGTGTATGTTAGGATTATTAAATTTATTAAATGATTTTCTAGAAAATTCTTGGTCAATGTTAATGAGAATTATGTTGAATTTATTTAATTATCTGAAATTCATTATTTTATATAATTTTAAATAAATTATTAAAAATTTATTTGATATTAATGTTAGAAAAACAAGATTACATTATATTTAAAATATTTAATTTTTTTAAATCAAATCATGTTTTTCATTTATATTATTTTGTTATATAATTAATTAGTATACTTTCTTCAAATTTAATATAAATAATTTCTTGTAATATATTAAATAGTTCTTCTAGATTAAATGAATTGATACTAAATGTGTCATGTTTTTTAAATTATATTACCTACAAAATTAAATTTGTGAATTTTTATTTTGATTTCATAAATGAAAAATAAATATACATATTCATTTCGTATGGGACAAATATTCATACAATATTAAGGATTAATGAATAATTATGTTATTTTTTATTTCAAATAAAACTTTTACCCATTTTTTAATAATAACCACAATAATTGATTATTAAAAGTTTAATTCATCGCCAGATCGGTTGATTATGGGCCGTAATTTTCAAATAATATTTTTTCCAAAATAAGCACAAATCCACTTAAGTGTCTCATTTATCAATTTCAAAATCATTAATAATATCTCTGCATAATATATGGCCCGGACTATATAGTGCATTGGTGGAAAACTTCATTCAGCGTAAGTTTAATTTTGGGAACCTCAAATGACGGATGACCCTTTTCATGCAAAGGTTAGGCTGTAACATTAATATATTTTAACTCCACTTTACATAACTCCATCACTTCTTGAATATGTTATTCCTAAAGTAAAGCCTCTATATTTAAAAAAAATCCATGTCCTTTCCTATAGTAGTCCTATATATACATACCCATGACATATATTTAAGGGGATACAGACTTTCAGATTCTACGAACAGATATGAAATTGTGAAACTAAAGATCAACATGAGATAGATAGGTGATGGATTTCTATATGAAGCCATATTTTGTTAATCCACCTCCCAAGGGTTATCTAAAACCACAAACCATGATTATTATTCCACTTATGATGGTCTATGGAATTTTCTAATAATGAAATCACATTATAGCTCTTGGTATTTCTGGATATAATTATCCATTTCAAAAACAACCATATGGGTTCCAAGAAATCAAACAAAGGTAGGTTCAACCTGTTTCATAAAATATATTCTTTTATAAGACCCCTATATTTTGAAAACCCCCCCTTACCTTCATGAAACCCAAAATTTTTATTAAAAACACTCTTTTGAGATGAATATCCACCAGGTCTCTCTTTGGTTCCACCTATCATCCAGAACCCCTTCTGGAAAATTTAGTCCATGTGGCTATTATAACAAGCCAAAATAATTTCAATCCTAATCTTTTGTGAATTTATCCCCACAAAAACATGTGCCCACCCACTTCTCTTCATGTGCATTATATCCCTTTACCATTCTGTTTTATCTATTGAATAGACTCCCTAATACATTTTTTTCTTATGTATAGGTACCCTATTATCGTTTCCCTATATTTCTATTATTCCATTGCAGTGCCTTTTTCATCCCTAGACTATAGGAATATGAGAAGTGGACATTATATCCCTAATGTTATCCTTGTACAAATTAATAGATTACTCTTCTTGTTAGAGATTCATTTTTTATCTTAAACTATAATTGATATGGTCACCCTCAGGGTGGAGCCCCATCCAAAACCGAGTTGTATGATGTAAAACTACATAGAACCACATCCAATCCCTAAAAAATATATTTCATGAAAAACTCTTCATTAAAGGGCATTAAATTTAATCCTTAACCATGTGAATATAATAGGATTACCGATGAATTCTCATCAGGTTATGCCACTCCTACCCCACTAGATGATGTCTTCCTCTATATAAAACAACTAGTATGATTGTATGTATAATTCTGACACCATCTCTCATTGTTTCTCCTTCAGTGACATGAGCATATTTTATGCATGGTGTTAAGCTTCATTGATGATTCCTATCACATAACCATAAACTATGGCGTTTAACTCTATAGGTTTTGACCTCTATCATAATTAGCGTAGATAAGAATCCTATAGGAAGATCAATATCAATGTCCAAACATAATATCTATACCCCTATGTATTTCATATTCCCCTCTAGGTCACAAATAACCAAATCCAAATTTGGAAATCCTTCCCCCCAGAGAAACACGTAGTCCCCCACATGTAATTACATGATGTTAATCATGTGACCACCAAATCACATGTGTGAAATATTCCCATTAGGGAAACATCTATCAAAATAAAAAGTCCATATTATACCCCATAGAGTCAAAAATAATTAAAAACAATCTATCCCTAGATGATATTAAACATGTTAATCATTTTACCTTTGATATATTATTATTGTGATGATTCTATCTCCTTATTATGTTAAACCAATGAATCATCTGTCTACACATAATGTTAATCCTATGAAACATCTATCTTTACATGTCATGAAACCAGAAACCAATTTATTCGTAGAAGACATTAAAACTAAAAAAATTCTTTTCGGAAAATATGTTAAACATATAACCCATTTTCCCCCACAATTTGATAAATCTGAGACCCATATTTCCACTCATGATAATAAACTTATGACCCATCTATCCCACAAAGACTATTACCCTATGAAGATCAACTGTTAAATGAAATTAATTATATGAACTATATATCTAAAAAATATGTTATACTTATTACATACTCTTTAATCCATTCACCATGAAATATATAAGTGAGTACAGAAGAAAAAATACTCAGAATATATATGTAATGAATCAGATTTTCTGTTTATTATTTTTAAATATTATATGGAATTATTTTGAGACCGGGCGCGAAAAGACACATCATTCCGAGGTCCAGTGAGCCCAGAATGGTGGTTTGAACTTTTTTTAGATTAGTGAGTTGGCAATTGTGTGCGGTTGTGGTAGTTTCCAAACAGATGCCCGGATTAAAAATCTGAGCGTACCGTTGCATCCGAGATGATGACTTTAACTAATAATGGGGCTATCCTCGACCGACACGGTCCATGGAAAATGTTAATTTTCAGATGTTTTAAGTAAAATAAAATAAAATAAAATAACCAGTTTATTTTATTTCATTTAAGGAATCATCTACTGCAGCGCGGCAACGATGCTGCTTTTTCCTAAATTAATGGCAAGTCACGCCATTAATACTTCTCCTTAATTAAATGCCAACTTGTTTCCCCTTTTTAAGGGGTTAATCAATTGTACATCATTGGCAACGTAGAGAGAGGAACCTCTGTAGAATCCACGACGCATTGGAGAAAATTCTCAACGATGAATGAAAATGGATTGAAACCATGGATTGTTGCACCGACGTTGAAGGATCTCGACGGAAACGGTAGCACGGTGCCTTCATCAATGATTGATCCTTTCAAAAGGTAGGGGTTTTTGTTTCGATTTCTTTTCCCCGTATTTTGAGTTTAAACAACGAACACTGATCAACCACAAACAAGTTGATCCATGGATTCGTACGTTCTTGCGGGAGGGATTTTTTTCTTCGGGAAGACTATGGGGAATTGGTCCATGCTTTGTGTTGTTGTTGATTCTTGCCCTGTTTTAAGACTATTAAAAGGAGGGGATCAACGCTGTGACGAATGATGGCGGATGTTTGTTCCTCAATTTGTTTATTTTTATTTTTCTTCCTCCTTTTTCCCCATCCGTTCTTCGCGTTCTTTATGGGGCGACGATCAACAGATCATTGCGCATCCATTCTACGACGTAACGATCCCAAATCGAAGGTTCGACATCGCAACGTCCTTGTGGAGGTGCGGTGATGATGGCGGACGAAAAATTGGACCGGATCGTAAATAGCGTTCTTCGAGCATTCTTCATGCGGGAAGATCAGAACACATTTTTAGAGCTGATCGGAGGCCCAAAAATGACAGAAGTGGATTCGTGGGTTTGGGGCGACCAGAACCTGGAAGATTTGCGGCGATCGGATGACCGGATTGATGATTGGAGCAACACGGGAGGCGTGCTGGTGAAGAGCATCATTTCTGGAAATTCCCAGAATACACGGCGTGTACTTCCGAAGAACACGCCGTGTAGTTCTGGCAGTGGCGGCTAGGGTTTAGGGGTTAGTGAAGAATCACATGGCATGTGACCCCAGTCACACGGCATGTTGGACCTTCCCCGAAGCTCGACATGTACATTGGGTAGTACATGGACATTGGATGATCTATATGGCTTCAGGCGGCATGGCGTGTACAGCTCGGTAGAGGTGGCTACTTGGAGCTCGGCGTGTATCCCGGGGATACACAGACACAGGATGGAGTACACGACCGTATACTCCCTCACCCAGCCAGGCGAGGTAAACTGCGCGGGTCACCCTGTGTGTAGATTGCACTGGTTGGAGTACACGGGTTGGTGACCGTGTACGGGCACATGGCCAGAGTACACGGAGCCAACCCCAGTTACCCATACACGGCGTGTACTCCTTACTACATGCCGTGTACTAAGTTTTTCTACATGACCAGCCTCACAACACGGGTTGTTGTACACAGGCAGTACTCAGGGATGGACAAAACGGTGTGTATCATTTCTACACGCCGTGTACTTTTTGGAAAACTGATTTTTCCCTTTTCTTCACTACTCCATGAACATCTTTTGTTTGGGTTAGTGTCCATTCTTCTTGTTCCCCTAATGGTTAGGTATCATTCCCTCACGTAGGATTATGATCCCTTCAGCAAGACTATCTTTGATAGAGTCAGGCATCCATTTTAGAGGCCCAGATTGAGATCCTCTTTCCATTTTAGACCCTAGGTAGAGTCAGGTATCGGCATGACCAACTTTACCGGGCGTTGATCCTCAACTTGGCAAGTGAATTCCGGATGCGTTATGGTATCCTCCATGGCCCTGGCAGTGATCCTCATCTGTGTATCTAAATCATTCCCACTCAAGAGTGTGTCTCCCATAATGAGTGTAGCTATATCTCGTGAAGGTTCTCGATGGACAGCTCTTCCTGGACGGATATCATCAACGCTATAAGACTCATGGAGTGTGTTCTCCCGAAACGAGCGCATCACAGAATATTCGGACGGAATCCCCTGCAGGTGTATGTGGTTCTGTGACTTGTCTCTATACCACAGGTCTGGGTTTTGAGTATATCTGGTTTGTTTTATATGTTCTGTAAACATATATTATGCATAGTTTACTGTACCTTTACTTTGTGTACTGCTTTGTGGTTTTCAGAGTCCTCTACTGAGTATTGTTATACTCACCCCTG
The DNA here is from genome assembly GCA_963277665.1 of Viscum album. Classification (NCBI taxonomy): domain Eukaryota; kingdom Viridiplantae; phylum Streptophyta; class Magnoliopsida; order Santalales; family Viscaceae; genus Viscum; species Viscum album. The sequence goes on along the minus strand of OY728127.1, from coordinate 1,507,111,654 downwards.
CACGGGCTTCACCTGCACGTCTGGTGTCTTGTGCAGACCAGCGTCCTTTTGACAGGGTCTAGGGAAGACTAGGATAGGACCGAGCTTTCTGAGTTCCCTATAGGTCGAGGCGTTCCTACGGCTACGAGCGACAGTCCCGGTACCTTTGTGCTTACAGGTTGGACTTTGAAGTTTTTCAGACTCTTGCTTTGGGTGGGCTGGTATTCTGGCCCAGTTTACTTTTACAGTACTCTACCTTTCGTCATACTCTATTGGTTGGGTTTAGTTTTATGCATGTATTTTTTGTCCTTAGTGTTTTACATTTTAGCATTGTGGGCTTGGAGATGTGTGTGTGTGTGTAGAGGTACTTAGGAAATGACTCCCTTGTTAGTGATATGCCTACTCGGTCCTAGTCACCAGCCTCTGGCCTATTGGAGGCAGTCTTGGGGAGTCACGGAGTGGGCCCCACTGGGACGGGTCGTGACAGAGTGGTATCAGAGGAAGGTTCTACCTTAGGAACAAGAGTCTGTGAGTTTGGTTGGGGGAACAATGTTGAGTGTTTCGGGTTTTGATTTCAGGCTAGAGACTCCAGTGTTGGTGCGGCGGCCGACGTATCCATACACCAAGACTTTAATAACCTGCTTTTCGACCCGGTTCATGAAAACACTGGTTGTGGGGAAATAAAAGGTACATGCATCATATAGGAATGGTTTGTTTTTTCCATGTACTTGGTGTCAGCTATCCAGATATACTCATTGAACATGACATATCTTTTTTCTTTACAGTATGCCTCTGCGACGTGTACCCACTAGGATTCAGCAGCATGATCACAAGGATGACCCCCTCGGTGACGAGGCTTCGATACAAGGACCAGTTCCCCAGGCGTTTCCACCAGGTGGTGCACCTGCTATACCACCACTAGTGGAGCAGCCAGCTGTACCCACGGTACCAACCGGTCAATAGCGCAGGCTCAGCGCGCTCCACGAGTTTCAGAGATAGAGACCCCTCAGGTTCCGAGGCGAGCCCGACCCTCAGGCGGCTGAGGACTGGCTTGAGGCAGTGACTAGAGTTTTTCGTCTAGTGAGGACACCAACAGACCAGATGGTGGTCCTAGGAGCGAGCCTTCTTCAGGGTTCGGCGGGACGATGGTGGAGTCTGACCACGCAAACTCACGACGAGGAGACTCTTCGATGGACAGAGTTTGAGCGACTCTTCAGGGAGGAGTTCTCTCATGTTACACTGAGAGTTGTGCACATCCAGGATCTTATTCAACTCTAGCAGGGCAGTATGACAATGGATAAATATTCATCGAGGTTCACCAACCTCACCAGGTACTCTATGGATATGGTCATGGATTAGTACTTCAGATCTTGGACCTTCAAGTGAGGTCTACGGCGTGACAGCCGAGCTAGTGTCGTGCCTCTATGCATTTCAACTTATGCGGGAGTGCTCGAGCGGGCCATGGTGATCGAGAGCTTCTTGGAATAGCAGAGACAGCCTCCGGCAGTCAGCAGCAGGCAGACAGGTGCAGAGACACCGGCAGTAGGGAGCCTACTTCAGGCACAGGGATCTAGACGTGGGAGACGTCATAGGAGGACCCATGATAGGGGATCAACAGTCCATGGCTCTCAGGATGGATCCAGTCTGCCTATGGAGAATCGATGTTACGCATGCGACGGTAGGGGCATCTCGCTAGAGATTGCCGACACGTCGAGCTGCTGATAGGGATTTGGTGGATGGACCACCGAGGTTGAGGCAGAGAACGGAGCAAGCAGATCATCCAGGCGGCGTACATGGCAGAGGAGCAGGGAGAGCTGCAGGTGGTGGCAGACGCTTCGAAATACTTCCACCACCACCCCCAGGAGGTCCGCACCAGGCTCATGGAGCCGTACGACCCAGGGGCTCCTGGGATGATTCGAGTTATGATCTGTGTCTTTTTTACCTTAGTTTCCGTACTCATAGACACAGGTTCGAGTCATTCCCTTATAGCCACATGTCTTGTACAAAACCTCGAGATTACGGTAGAACCGTTGACTCAATCCTTATGCTTGGAGACACCTATGGGAGGAGACTCGATGATCACACACCTTTGCAGACAGTGTGATCTTACCCTTGGAGGTGAGAGTTTCAGTTGGAACCTCTTGGTGGTAGCATCGAGGCCTTACGATGTCATTCTCAGTATGGATTGGTTATCTTCGGTCCATGCCTAGATTGACTGTTTTAGGCGAAGGGTGTGGTGTTTCCACCGTGATGGAACAAGGTTTTCCTTTGTCAGATAAAAGGAAACCCAGGCGGCACAAAATGGGCTCATGCATAGGAGGGTGCAGCTGATCACTCATGAGTTGTCTAGCCTTACCCTCGAAGCAGGAGATGTTGTGAGCTCTCAGTTCCCAGTAGTGGTGGCGGAGTATAAGGAAGTCTTTCCCGAAGATGTTCCAGGACTACCTCACCACCGGGATATCGACTTATGCATCTACTTACACCCCGGGATGACACTGATTTCCTCATCAGTTTATTGGATGGCTCCCGCAGATCTTCGCGAGCTGAGGGTGCAGTTGGAGGATTTTCGGAGAAAGGGTTTCGTAAGACCCATCGTCTAACACTAGGCAGCCCCAGTCTTGTTTTCCAAGAAGTCAGACGAGAGCTTGAGGTTGTGTGTGGATTACCGGTTCCTGAAACAGGTGACAGTGACGAACAAATATCCACTGCCAAGGATCGATGACCTCTTCGATCATCTAATAGGGGCACAGTGGTTCTCGAAGGTTGACCATCGATCAGGCTATCACCAGCTAGGAGTACGGGAAGAGGATATACCGAAAACGGCCGTCAGATGACGTTACAATCACTATGAGTACTTGGTGATTCCCTTTGGCGTGATGAATACCCATGCACTGTTCATGGGGCTGATGAACCATATATTCCAGCCATACTTGGACCGGTTCATAGTGGTCTACATCGACGACATCCTTGTGTACTCGGTGTCAGAGGAAGAGCACGCGAGACACCTGTGGATGGTTCTGGACGTACTCTGGGAGCACAAGCATTATGGGAAGCTCTCAATGTGTCAATTCTAGATTCAGGAATTCCACTTTCTGGGACATATCATCTCAGAAGATGGAGTGGTTGTGGACCGAGCCAAGGTGGAGGCTGTGTTAGCATGGGAGCCACCTCGGAGCGTAACGGAGGTGTGAAGCTTCCTTGGGATGGCATGATATTACTAGAGATTCATCCCTGATTTCTCCCAGATATCAGCACCGATGACAGGCCTGACCAGGAAGGGGAAACCAATTGTTTGGAAAGAAAAGTGCTAGCAGGCTTTTGAGAAGCTAAGAAAGGGGTTGACGAGCGCCTCCGTCTTGAGATTTCTGGAGGAGGGTGTCGAGTACATAGTTTTATGCAACGCATCAGGGACCGGGCTCGGCTGTGTCCTGATGCAGTGCCACGCAATGATTTCTTATGGATCGCGGATGCTTAGGCCGCATGAGTAGAACTGTGCGACCCATGATCTCGAGTTATCAGTTGTAGTCTTCACATTGAAGATGTGGCGACACTACATTATGGTTGAGCGGTTCATTGTCTACTTTGACCACAAGAGCCTCAAGTACATCTTCTCACAGAAGGATCTGAATTTTAGGCATAGGGGTTGGCTAGAGTTCCTCTAGGACTATGATTTCAAGATCATCTATACTCCTGGGAAGGGGAACAAGGTGAAAGACGCTCTTAGTAGAAGGTCGAGCTCACAGCTGTTGAGTGAGGCGACACAAAAGTTAGCCATGTTACAGTTATCCTTCGTGGATGGAGAGGAAATATCTTGCCTACAGTCGATGGTTGTCACCCCTCCACTCTTACAACGAGTTAGGGAGGCACAACATGGGGATGTCAACTGTGTGACCTTAGGTGCTCAGTTATCCAGAGGACATGCTGCTGATGGATATTCACAAGGTGGGGAGCACATACTTCTTTTCATAGGATGCACTATTGTACCAGTGGCATTGCAGGAGTAGGTCCTGATAGAGTTCCATACATCCCATTTGGAGGTACATCCTAGAGTGGAAAAGATCATCCAGGACCTCTGACATCAGTTCTGGTGGTCAGGCATGAAGAAGGTAGTGACAGAGTTTGTTTCTTGAAACCTCACATGCCAGCAGGTGAAGGCTGAGCACCAGGTTATAGCAGTGTTAGCTCACCCCCTGGATGTTCCAGAGTGGAAGTGGGATGGAATATCGATGGACTTTGTGATGGGCTTACCATGAACATCCAAGGGGCACGACTCCATCTGGGTGATCGTTTACCGACTGAACAAGTCGGCCCACTTCCTAGATATCAGGGAGCAGAGTTCTATAGAGAGATTGGGACGCCTCTACATACAGGAGATAGTTTTTCTACATGGATTCCCCTCGACTATAGTCTCATACCGAGATGCCCGCTTCACATCCCGGTTGTGGAAGGGATTGTAGGAGTATTTTGGGACTCAGCTGTGCTTGAGCACAACGTTTCATCCACACATATATGGTCAGACGAAGAGGACCATTCAGGTTCAGGAGGATATGTTGTGAGCCTGTATCTTGGACTTTGGTCGCAGCTGGGGGGACCACCTACCACTGGTGGAGTTTTCGTACAACAATAGCTACCACTCCACCATCGGTATGGCACCATTCGAGGCCTTGTACGGGAGAACCTACCGGTCACCGCTTTGCTGGACTGACCCCGGAGAGTAAGCACTCATGGGTCCAGAGCTAGTGCGAGCTACTACAGAGAAGGTGCAGATCATCCGGGAGCAGATGAAGACTGCACAGAGCTGGTATAAGTCTTATGCTGACAGGCGACGGAGACCTCTGGTGTTCAAAGAGGGAGACCACGTCTTCCTTCGGGTATCACCTCAGAAAGGTTTTCAGAGATTTGGTCAAGGAGGCAAGCTATCTCCGAGGTTCATTGGACCATTCTAAATCCGGGGTAGAGTTGGTGAGGTGTCATACCACCTGGCTCTACTGCCAAAGTTGCATCAGGTACATGATGTCTTCCACATGTTGCAGTTGAGAAAGTACGTGCATGACCATCGCACGTCATCGACTGGGGAGATCTGGACATCGAGGATGGAGTGACCATTGCTGAGTACCCAGTGGAGATCGAGGATCGGCAGGAGAGGATCCTTTGTGGGTGATCTATTCCCTTAGTGCGTGTCTGGTGGAAGCATGAGAATCTTCAAGAGAGCACGTGGGAAAGGGAGGCCCAGATCCGTGCCCAGTACCGTCATCTTTTTGAGTAGCCTTTGTTTTAGATTTTTGCGGACATAAAGCCCCAAGGTGGGGAGAATGTAATGTCTCAAATTTTCCATTTATTATTTTTAAATATTATATGGAATTATTTAGAGACCATGCGCGAAGAAGGAACATCATTCCGAGGTCTAGTGAGCCCTGGATGGTGGTTTGAACTTTTTTTTAGTTAAGTGAGTCGGCACTTGTGCGCGGTTGTGGCAGTTTCCAAACGGATGCCCGGATTAAAAATCTGAGTGCAGCGTTGTGTCTAGGATGACAACTTTACCTAAGAATGAGGCCAACCTCGACCGGCGTAGGTCGAGGGAAAAGTTAATTTTCGGACGTTTTATGTAAAATAAAATAAAATAAATTAACTAGTTTATTTTATTTCATTTAAGGAAACATCGGCTCCAGCGCGGCAACGTCTCAGCTGTTTCCTAAATTAATGGCACGTCTTAATGACCACGAAATGAAATTTCAATTCCATTAATACTGCCGCATAATTAAATGAGAACTTGTTTCCCATTTTAAAGGGTAAAGAAATTGTACATCATTGGCAACGTAGATAGAGGAATCTCTACAGAATCCACGGCACGTTGGAGAAAATTCTTGACGAAAAACAACAAAGGATCGAAACCAAGGATCATTGCGCTAACATTGAAGGATCTCAAAGGCAACAGGAGCACAACTCGTTCGTCAATGACCGATCCTTTCTAAAGGTAGGGGTTTCTGTTTTGATTTCTTTTCCCCATATTTTGAGTTTAAACGACGAACGCGGATCAACCATAAACAAGTTGATCCGCGGATTCATACGTTCTTGCTGGAGGGATTTTTTTTTCTTCGGGAAGACTATGGGGAATTGATCCATGCTTTATGTTGTTGTTTATTCTTGCCCTGTTTTAAGCCTATTAATGGGAGTGGATCAAATCCATGACAAACGACATCAGAGGTTCGTTCCTCAATTTGTTTATTTTTATTTTTCTTCCTCCTTTTTCCCCGCGCGTTCTTCGTGTCCTTTGTGGGGCGTCAAACAATGGATCATTGCGCATCCGTTCTGCAACGCAATGATCCCAAATAGAAGGTTATACATCGCAACATACTTGTGGAGGTGCGGCAATGATGGAGGATGACAAATCGGACTAGATCGGAAAGAGCGTTCTTCAAGCATTCTTTGTGCGGGAGGATCAGAACACATTATTAGAGCCAATCAGAGGCCCAAAAATGATTGAACCAGCTTAATGGTGTCGAGGTGACTAGAACCTCGACGTTTTGCGGGGATCGGACAGCTTGATTGATGATCGGAGCAGAACAGGAGGTGCACTGACGAAGGGCTCCGTTTCTAGAAATTCCAAGAATACACAGCATGTACTTTCGAAGAACACGTTGTGTATTTCTAGTGGTGGAGGCTAGGGTTTCGGGGTCAGAGAAGAATCACACGGCGTTTGACGCCGATCACACGTCATGTTGGACCTTCCCCGAAGCTCGGCGTGTACTTTGGGTAGTACATGGACATGGGATGATCTACAAGGCTTTAGGCGGCACGACTGTACAGCACGGCAGAGGCGGCTACGCAAATCTCAGCCTGTATCCAGGGGATACACGAAAATAGGATGGAGTACACGACCATGTACTCCGTCACCCATCCAGGCGAGGTAAACAGCACGGGTTACCCCGTGTGCAGATTTCATGGGTTGGCGTCCATGTACGGGCACATGGCCAGAGTACACGGAGCCAACACCAGTTACCCAGACACGGCGTGTACTCCATACTAAATGTCGTGTACTATGTTTTTCTACATGAACAGCCTCACAACACAGGCCATTGTACATGGGCAGTACCCGGGGTCAGACAACATGACATGTATCATTTCTACACGTCGTGCACTTTTTGGAAAACGGCTTTTTCCTTTTTGTTCACCGTTCCTTGAACATATTTCGTTTGGGTTAGTGCCCCTTCTTATTGTTCCCCTAAAGGTCAGGCATCATTCCCTCATGTAGTATTATGATCCCTTCAGCAAACAATTCTGTGATGGAGTCAGGCATTCACCCGAGACGCCCAGATCGAGATCCTCTATCCATTCCAGACCATAGGAAGAGTCAGGTATCGGCATGACCAACTTTATCGGGTGTTGATCCTCTACATGGCAGGTGAATTCTGGATGAGTTTCGGTATCCTCCATGGCCCAGGTAGCAATCCTCATCTGTGTATCGAAATATTTCCCACTCAGGAGTGTGTCTCCCATAATGAGTGTAGCTATATCTCGTGACGATTCCCGATGAACAGCTCTTCCTGGACGGACGTCATCAGTGCTATAAGACTCGTAGAGTGTGTTCTCCCAGAACGATCGCATCACGAAATCTTCAGATGGAATCCCTTGTGGGGGTATACAGTTTCATGACTTGTCTCTAGACCACGGGTCTAAGATTTGAGTATATATTGATTGTTTTATATGTTCTGTAAACATATATTATGCATAGCTGACTGTACCTTTACCTTGTGTACTGCTTTGTGGTTTTCGGGGTCCTCTAATGAGTATTGTTATTCTCACCCCTGCACAGGATTTGCCCGCATGTCTGGTGTCTTGTGTAGATGAGCAGCCTTTTGACAGGGTCCAGGGCAGACCAGGACTGGACCGAGCTTTCTGAGTTCCCTACAAGCTGAGGCATTCCTACGACTACGAGCGATAGTCCCGGTACCTTTGTGCTTACATGTCGGACATTGCAGTTTTTCAGAATCTTTCTTTTGATGGGATTGTATTCTGGCCCAGTTTACTTTTACAGTACTCTACCTTTCGTCGTTCTCTGTTGGTTGGGTTTAGATGTATGCATGCATTTTTGTTCCTTAGTGTTTTACATTTCAGCATTTGTGAGCTTGAAGATGTGTGTGTATGTACAGGTACTTAGGAAATTCCTCACATGTTAGTGATATGCTTACTCGGTGCTAGTCACCAGCCCCTAACCTATTGGAGGTGGGATTTTGGAGTCATAGAGCGGGCCCCACTGGGACGGGTCCTGACAATATACGCCCCAGGTATCAACTACCACATGACTGCCACTAGATGTCTTCAATTCCAAAACTAATATGCTTCATATGAGATGACCTAAAAATGAATAGACATTATAACTTCACAAAAAACCCTCCTCCATAATTCATAAAAATTCCAAAAGTTATTATGTTCTCCGACTGAATATTTCTCCCCAAACGAGGTAGAAAAATCATATTTCACAAGTATCAATAGTGAGATGTATCTAGTAATGAGTTACTTGAAAATGATTTATATCGTTGAAATAAAACCGAAATATTTGATGAGAATCAACGAGGAGTCCATGTATGGATGAAAAAACATCCCAATATCCATTTTTGTTAAAGGATCCTTAATCACATATTAATTTTATGAGATTCACCCATGTTTTGAAATTTCAAAATTTGTTACAAGCAGTGTGATCTGTGGCCCAAATGAAATATGTCATAAAAAGTATGTAACGAAAAATGAAATTATAATGGTTTAGAAATTTAGATTAGTCAAATTAGGGAACTATCATATTCTCGTCTTACCAAATAATGATATTTAGTGCCAGGTCCCACTACTAATACAGTGGGACAAAAATGAAAATCAACTACAATATGGAGAATATAACATTGTGTGTCATTAGTTTATGACATTGTCAGTGTTGAATCATTATCTATGTCATAATGAGTGGATGATATTGGGTAATTTTGAATTCCATGTAGCTATACTAAAGGGTCATTATAGATACATTATATGAATCATGATATAGAAAAACAGTGACCTAATTCCAACTGGCACAAGGGGAGGGGAAAGTTTATCACAGTAATATTGATTGATAATAATTCTACAACGATATCCCCTACACCGTCAGATGATGTATTTTTGACACCATTTTCACCCTATATGGTGATTTGGAGGAGGATTTATGGAAAAAAAATTGTAAATATGACTATGATGGGGTCATTTACCACTTGGGATATAGCCCTACATGATCCCTAGTCATTACCACCTCACGGACACTACAACCTCATAAGGTATTCATTGGGAAATCCACACCACCCCTAAATACCAATAGATTATAACATTAAGAAAATATACTTATAGTTATATAACACAAAACTACAATATGTTTAGTATTTGGGGGATATTTGATCTATACATGTACTATAAAGTATTATTATCAAGATCACACCTCATCATTCATGTTCAAAACCTGACTAGTTGCACGTCCCATGATACGGGTTCGTTCCATCCCCACACCAGATGCATTGAACTATAACAGCATATACTTATTTTGGGAGAACCCCCCAAAAATATATATATATGGTACATATTATTTATGTCCAATATCCCCTATCTTTGTTGGCATATTTCATCACATCCCAACAATTGGTTAAGTATGATCTTTCATCACCCTCCCGGGATCGAGAACCTAGCCACCTCTCATGTACGCTATGTTGACACTCTAAATTATTAGTGCTACTTTTATACATTATGGGTCATCTTGTGAAGAGTAATAATAATTTAGATGTCCTATATTTACAAATATTTAACATTCTTGATGTCCTCCCCATGAGGAAAAATCATCCGTCTTTAAAGAAACATCCCAAAGCTGGAGAGCTAACACCCACTATGGGGGTTGTGTCCATGATGTTGAATGTATCACACATCAGAGGAATAGAATAGACTCTCAAAATCTCACACATGGATTATTCATGGACCATTAGATATGAGAGATTGTGAGGAATCATAACACCATTAACCTATTTAACACATAGGTGATAGATAAAATTACGTGGTAATATTCAACCCTTATTCTAGAGAAGTTGGTATAAGACTATAAAATGAGGATTAGTGTTCTAAAAAAATGACATCCACAATTTTTGTATATCCATCATAAAGTAACCATAGGTGGAAGATGTATTGGCCATATTAAAAGGGCTTACAGTGCAATAATATATACTGCCTTTTGTTTCTCTCCTCTATACCTCCACACTAAATGTGGTAGAGGTTTATGTATCTGGATTTACTATCTCAGGTAATTGTTATATATCCACTAATACACAAATGGATTCTTCCTGTAATATCCCAGGTAAATAAAGAAAATGAAATTTTCATATATATTAATATTTTTAATTTTCTTATTTTTGATACTTTAAAGGGGTTGCTATGTTTTATGGCATACTCGATACACAACAATGTGTTTCATTAAAATATTATGTTGCACACAATGTTGAGTTGTACTGACAAATAATATTTGAATATTATTATTTTAAATGGTACTTAGAGCCTAGATGTTGTAATGGAGGGACTGAATAGAACTAACAAAAAAATTATTATACATGTTTGTTAAATATTTTTACATTTATCGAATAATAGTTAGAGGCCTAAAATGTGAATGAATCAAATTTACTTTAATAGTTTGATTTAACGCCTTTTAGTGGAGAACCCTATTTAAATCTAGTTTTGATCACTTTTATATTTTTTTTATAAAATAAATTTCTTCATTAGAATTGGCACATCAAAATTCACATTGGGTAATATTGTGGTACTTTTATGATAAAATTCAGTTTTTGATGAATAGTGCAAACTATTGTATTTAAATACAAAATTTCCTTTTAATATTATTAATTATCATGGTTATATTTTCTTTTAAATTGGGTTTAAAGTTTAATTAGATTATATTTTTACCTTTTAATCCAATTCTGGTCATTGGAATTAATTGTACTTTGAAATTGGGCATAACCAAGTGTCAATCATTCGGTAGTTAATATTTCTTAAAAAATACGCTTTTTTGATTTGAAAACGCGAAATAAATATAATTTAATTAATCACACTTATATGATTTTAATTTGGTAAAATATGCATCATTTTGGAACGCTATTAATGACACAATAATGATGCATTATTCTCTTATTAATAAAATATTTAAATAAATAAGATTCAAAAGATTAAAATAATATCCAAATAATGTTCAATTCTTATTAGATTATTTTATTCCAACAATGTGTCATCGTATCTTCGACTTTAATATGTTTTCGACCTTTATAAACCAAAAATCATTGAATAATAAAACAATACATTCACTCTTTCCTAAAGAGCCCCTCCTCCACCTTATAAAAATCCCTCACCTCTAACCCATTACTCACACCTCTCAAGCCCCATGGCATGTCCAAACCATAAACAAATAATTTCTCAAGATTCCTCTCTTCAAACTAGAAGAATTTTATTAGGAAGAAGGCTCTCCAAGATGTTCTTTTGGTTCAAACCAAAGTGAGTTACCAAAATTAAATGTCACAAATTCTCTTAAATTATTTTATTTTATTTTAGTTCTTCAACCCCTAAAATCTTTTTATTCTATTTATTTATAACAACACCTGTAACCTCAATATACTAGTATGTTTTTATGAGATGTATTCTAACTACACTTAGACACACCCCCATTTAATGGCTTCAGAACATATTGTTTCTATGGATGGAAATCTAATGGCTCACAAAATGATGATTGTTCAATTATCTCCTACCACCTCTCGTGGTGGCCATTATGATGGAACGATATTTATATATGAAATATATTATGGTTATGTTTTCTTTATAATTTTTTAATTTTTTATTTATATCATACCTTTATGTTTTCCATTATGGTTAAAGGCAATAATTTCATTTGAGAAAGTACGGACTACCGCCCCTCAAAGTGGTATGATTCGTTCATGCCATATGTGGAATGTATAAAGTATGGAGTTAATGAAATTATATATTATATTATACTGTAATTATAATATAAATATTTATCATTATGTTTTCATTCCATTAAATATGAAATAGAAATGAAATTAGCCTTCATACGTACGTAGGGCATACCATATCCATGAACGGTGCATTTCATTTCATATATCTAAATGTTATGTTATATCATAAAGACATATATAATATATAAATATAAATGATATATATTACATAAAAATGATGAATATCATTCTGTATATAATGGTCTCTTGACCACATGGATAACTTTTAATTATAAGGTGTTCATTTTCGACTCAAGTACCAAATATCAAAAAGACGACCATTATTAACATAAATGATTACATAATGTTTATAACATTATAATAAGTTATGTAAAAGGAATAATAAAATTGAAAAGGGTTATTAATCTAGTATAAAGTAACATAAGGTTATTATAAAGGAAGGAAAATGAACCAACACTTCAAGTCGGACCCGAGGTAAGGGGTTTCTTATCTGACTTTTAATTCAGTCAGATTTCCATTATTATCCACTTATTTATTACATGTGGTGTATTGTGTACTTACATATGAAATATATTATCATTATTATATTTATATTCATGGTATTATGTGATTAATTTTGTGCATATTAGATTTTTTTCATATGACTCAATTGATTACGACGTGTTAAGGGGTTTTCATCTCACTTTGTATTCCTGTGAGATTCATGCTATATTTACAACTATTTCTTTTTGTGTGGTGTATGTACTGCCCATTATTGTTTTATAGGTGTAATATACATTAATTTATGGGTAATTAAATCTTCATTTTATGATCCTTCTTTCATGTGGTGTATGTTTCGTATGTTACCAAATCGGTAAGAGAACATTTCACCCACCCCTTTTTAAAATACTTTTTTATGTAATTTAATTTACATCCTCATATGTTGGGATATGTTCTTATATATAATTATTGCTGTAGGATTTTTCTCCAAGTGATGATATACCCTTTTCTCTCTCATCGACTCATTTTCTCAATTTTAATGTAATGGTGTTAGGCTATCAAATTTCTGTAAGGGAACATCCTTAACCCAATTTCAATTATTTAGTTTAAAAATGTACTTATTTATTATGTCAAGATATGAATATGTCTGAATGAACTATGATTTTATTACACATAATATCCCCTTATATTGGGCATGTTATTATTTGCCACACATAATTATGTTATTGATTTTTCCTTAATCTAAGGATATGATCTTTACAAGGGAATTTGTATCAATTTACATTCCATTGAGTCTTATTTGTTGTTATATGACAATTATCATTTATATGGGGTATATAATATCCTTTGAAAAATTATATCATGATCCACTTTATTCTCATGATATTATTCATTATTTATAAATGTTTTTCCTCAATTATTTTTATTCAAGCGTCTCTCATTTGGTTTGGAAATCTTTATCTAAAATATCATTTTAAATGTTTTAAAGATATATTATTCTAAATAATCCTCATTAATGTATATTTTTAAAAAAATTAAGGATTTACTTATATGAACATTAATTTTTTCAAATGATAATTTATTTAAAATTTTCAATGTGGTATGGGATTCTTTGATACAAAAATATCATTATTAATTTTTTTAAATGATTTCAAAAATGTTTTGATAAAGAATTGATTATGTCAAAATATATAAATGATATGTTGTGATTGCACTGTAGAAATTTTATCCTTCCTTTATTCTTGTTTTAAGTGTTATGAATATTTTATGGTGTTTGGGCATTGTTTATGTATATAGGTGGTTCCATGATAAACCTAGGGTGGGTGAGCACATGATATCTCTCCAATGCATTGGGTAACATGACGTAGGAAAAGAGTAACATTTACACTAAGAGATTTAGGGAATATATTGTGAAGGGCATTACAAAAGTAGTCTATTTTTTATTGTGATAACTACAATGTAAGTATTTTATATATGCCATTCATTACCTTTATAATTTATGATTTCTGTGTGTTATTCATAAATCTTAAGATTTGATCAGGTATGTAATGATTGAAAAGTATGGTTTCCTTTTTTCATAATTATTGATGGGCTAATTTTTTCATTCCATATTTTATATCCTTTATATAGATTTTTATGGTCATCCCATGTTTTTAAAATGTTTTCTATTGGAATTAAATATGAATAAGGGCCAGGGATGAGATCAAGGAAAATTATGTTGTCTAAAACATGGAAGTAGACATGTTTTCTTTTTATTTTATGAAAACACAGATACTGAGTATTAGTGTCTAATTGTAATATTCAAGTTGATATATAATAGTTATGGCCAAATTCTGTTAAAATATAAACCTGAAAAAATCCTCAATGTGAATTATTCAATTAATGTTGGATTATTTAATGTTAAATGTTGGGTCATTATACATCCACCTTCACTCATGAGGAGTTTATAAAAATCCCATCAAACATGTATATGATAATGACATTTTTTTCTACATATAAGATATATTTTATCATGTAATTATTATTTAACACATGTGGTTCCCCAATCCCAATAAATTAGTAGTAATGATAATTATTTTCATTGCCAACTACCTTATCTCCAAATCAAAATATATGGTCTTAGGACAAACAATTATAGGGCCATCCCCATATTGGGAAACTGAAGAATTGGGGGGACTCATAGATTCCAACCATATATATGTCATGTTTTTTTCCTATTATAGCATCATATTTTTTCATCCTTGTATCCCTCATCAAGGACCAACCATTTATGTTTATCCAAGATATCATGGTGACAATCCACCTCCTTTAGTTAAATCAGCAAACCAACCCAGGTAACTAAGATCAACTCAATTTCATTCACATATTCTATAGGACTTTTGGTATCACGACACTCATAGAATCTCGACATCTTAGAAAATATAGTTTAATCTAGAATCTCTATAAAACATACATTATGATCCTAACTATATTTCTTTTGGATATGAATGTGGAATCTTAGCACATGCATAGAAGAGTTTTGGGGAAGTATGATTCCCTCTATTTGAACACTATCATATAGTAATGGAAGGGATATTAATCTAACCCATCTTCCAAAATTTATTTATCCATACTAGTTTTATACACAATTAATTTTTTCCCTATTTAACAACATGATGCTCATATAAAAATGTCCACTGACATGTAGATTGATATAAAAAATCACCTTAATTGGAGATTTAGTACTATGATGACCCCCAATAAAAGCATGTGCTGGTCAGTAGAGATATGCATGAGGCCTTTAAATTCCCTCAATGGAGACATTACTATCTACACACTAGTCTGATAAAAAATGTAATGAGTCCTATTTGATAACCATCCCATATGAGGTTTCACCAAAAGCTGAGTCATTCCCCATGAGAGCCTCCTTAATTCATGTACTTGTGTAATATACATAGATTTCATGTGAGATTAATTCAGAGCATTGGAGAAACACTAAAAACATATAATGTGACGTCAACTATCCTCTAGTTGGATACCTAGACATCCATTTCCATGAATAATAATTTAAACATAGTGGTTTCATGCACCTAGACTGTGTAGAATCTAGGGGCCTCAACAAACAATGTAGATATGATTTTTCATGTCCCTCCCAAACAACATGATAATACAACACAATTTCAATGTCATGATACTTCATGATTTGATGATATTATTAATGATGATGTTATCCCAACTAAATTCTAAGATGACAAGATAGTTTCTATCCTCACCCGTTCTGAGGCTCTGAGAACACGACTTGTGTAAATGGAACATGGTAGAAATCAGTACCAAAATGGAGGGTGAGAACGATTATGAGAACTAAGAGTTTGGTAATCCTAGATTAATCCAATTTAAAAGGTTAGGTGTTACTTTAGGGAATTTTGTTGTATTTTCCTCAAGTTTTGGTATAATGTTTGGGACTCAAGATTATTAGGAAGTCGTCATTATGTGATTCTTTTTGCAAAATCTGGTAGGACATCTATTCTTCTGGTATAGTTATCTTCCCACTGTGTCTATTACTGATAAGGAGGAACCCCATAGGTTGTTCCTCTTCAAATTCATCTCCTACTCTAACAATACATGCATTATTGTCCCCATAAAATGAAACGAGATGTCCCATTAGTTAATTGACATGTTTATCAACTAATGTAAGGAATACACATATTAAAATGATATGTCACATTACATTGAATGGATTATTATGATGTTTTGGTGAACATTGTAAATAATTTGGTCCCAACACTTATATCCATGAACTCCCCAGGTTGATTTCAGGTGTTCTCTATACAACATACCACATTAGGGAAGCTTTGAAGTGGACCAAACACTAGATGTTCCCATAACACCATCAAATTACAATTGTAATGTCTATAAAATAAGAGACAAATACTATTGTACCTATAAAGGTTATTATGAATAAACACCTGCTGGATGCTTTACCAGATGATCCCCTCCAGGAATAGCCTCACCTAATGTATCTTTTCCTATAAATAAATCTCCAAGAACATTATCCTCATTGAGATATTGGGTTCCCATCCCCCCATCAGGGCTAGTTTCATATGATTATTTTTTAGAAGGAAAACAATTCATACTCCTTCCTGGATGTACTGGTCCTTGGCTTCATTATCTGTAATATAGAAAATAAAATACAGATGTTTAATGATTTATGGAGACCTTGGGAGGTTTAACAATGAGGACCCAATGATCACTACCCATATACTAATATCATCATAGAAACTAAAAAATAATTCCTTGTATAAACATATTAGGTCCAACAACATGGAGATCATTACTTCATATAATTGGGATATGTTCTATTGTAGATGGATCTTAAATCCACTAACTCAGACAGTGATGGTCATTCATTGGTGGGTGGAAATATGTTCCCATCCATAGAACATAGAACTACACTAAATAGTTAGCAGACTATGAAATTTATCTCTCTCATGTTATGTTATCTCTCACGAAAATTCTGGAGTTACCATTGGCTCCCATGCCTTAATTGACAATTTCAACCACATAAATGATGATGCATCCCATTTCTATGAGGAACTAATTTCAGTTGAATTATATAAATATGTTCCACCCACTAGTCCCAATGATATATTTTTCGTATAGTGACATTATGCCTCCTGAGAAAGGAGATACGTCCATGGTTTACCAAACCTTAGACAGTTTCACTAATTCAATGCATGGATAATCCTCAAGAAATTAATTGAAAAAACATTATTGTTTCATATTTCTCTATAAGTGGGAATTATATGTGGCCCATAATGCACTAATTTATCATTTTAATTAATGATAGATATATGAAATTATAGTAGATAGAATTTTCATGATAGGGATTCAAACCATGTTTTTCATGCTACTAAATCATGAATGTAGGCATATTATTTGGAATTTTAATAACTACCCGCCTAGTATTCTCCATCTAGTACACCTTATAATTTGACTATATTAATTATACAAAATACTCATCCACATCATGGAAATTTTCATCCACATTTGGCCAGGGTTTGACCTCCTCCAAATGGAATCTGTCGTTCAGTTTTTCAGAGTAGAACTACTTGAATATGAAGAATATTTCATGTAAAATCTGGGCCTAATACTTCATCCAGTTAAATCTATCTCCCCCAACAAATGAATACTATATGCATGAGAAAACTATACTCATAGAATGGATGTATAATGTACTAAAAAACCTCTCCATCATGCCCATCAGGCATTCTGTTATCAATTCACTGTACATGTAATATGAAATTTTTGATTCCATTCCAAAAGCCTTGAAAATAGCTCTTCAGTTTGAGGATGAGGTTGCTACCATTGAGGAAAACTATGAAAAAGAGGTAAAAATTTTAATTTCACCCCATTATTGAATTTTTAGGTTGATTAAATGGTTTCACCATTATTGGTAACATACACCCATTATATAACATATTCCATTCAATAGAATGGAAATCCACCACTGTATAGTGTATATTGGATCTAGGATCACTCTTTTCTGATAAAAAACTCCATAATATTGGACATATATAAGAAGATCGGACTCCCTCTAACCTGATGAATTAGATATTTGGTATGGATGAGAAGAATATTCTCAGAAAAATTATTTTGAACACGTAATTCAGCAGCCATATATCAAGCCCTTAATTTATCGATGTCTTGAAAGATACTTCCTATAATGCACTGATGGGTATATCCAAGCTTCATTTTTATACAATGGTACCCACTTCATATCACCAGTTCCACAAATTTTCCCTAAATGGTTGTGTAGGGGTACTACCTAATGTTGTTCCCCACTTTGACTCATATGTGACATTATAACTTTTATTATGGTTAATATAAAAGTGATGGAAATCAGGTCAAGACTAATAGAATTGAGTTCATCAATGAACTTAATGATCCAGTCACCACTATTGCTGATCCATGGGAAGACACAACTATAACAATAGTTCCCCCAGTTCATCAGTTAGTTCTGATGATTTGTGATCTAGGGGTGGTTAATCATCTTTGCGGAAAATGAGTACTCACAGATTACCTCATACTACCACAATAGATAGGATCAACTAGTTTCAAAATACCCTACTCCTCTGAATTATGCAGGAGTTCACCCAAAGGCGTTCTGTACATGGAATTATTCTAGGTTCCGTGAAGCAAGGATGGAATGAAATAGGTGTAGTCATTATCATTACATTGTTATCAATAGTATAAATAACAATTGGAAACCAAACTAAGTTGGTTAAAATGATTCCCTCAAAATATTCTCTATAAAATGTGAAGACTTAGTAAAATATTATATTCCCTATAGTGTAGATGTAGGTTCTACACTCGGGTCCTCTATACTTGATGTTTTTCGTCTTCCCTGTGATCCCCCTATCTCAGATTTTGAAGATGAATTGGATGATTCCCCTATTATATTTGATGTGGTTTTCTTCACCACTTTTGATGGGATATTCTACGAGAATCATGGAACTAAATAATATATGAGGTCAACACTAGTCAGTATATCCATGTCAGTAGTTGAGCATAGTAAGTATTTTTTCCTCCAAAAATAGAACTGTAAAAAAAATTTAGAGTTATTATCAAATTCAATGACTAGACCCATAGGTTAGTGTTCATCACCTTGGCTTCCCAATGGGTCAGCCCAAGTTCCAACAGACTCAATGAAAGTTTCATTGCTCTCATTATGTTATATTCAATTCTATCTTGGAGAAAATTATTAAATAGACCATCATCATGGTAGTCCAATACCCAGTAGATCTTGTCAATATAATCCTTTTCAGCATGATGAATCATAATATCGGAGAATGTATTGACATTCAGGGCCCCAACCACAATTTTATGTACTGTGATTTTATCCTTCCTATGATAAAAAAATTAATTGATTCTATGACTAGGTTTTGGTACCTCCTATTTATTGATGGATACTATAGGTATAATAATTTCTGAATGGACACTAGGGATGAGGATTCAAAAACCTTCAAGGTTCCCCAGCTAAAATTATGCTATATGGTGATGGATTTTGGCTTGATGAATGTCAGAGCCACCTACCGGATGTCCAAGAACCAAATATTTATGTTGATTCTTATAACATTGATGCATTTTTATGTGGATTATATGGTGGTCAAATCATATTATCACCCAGAAGGTCGTAAGGATGTTCAGAAATTATTATCCTTCCTATTCATCTAATACATGAATATTAATACCATGAAGATCACATTTATGGTTACTAATGGAAAATTTCATGGCATTGTATCCGAACCTAGAGGAATCTTGATTGAACTAAGAAATTTGATGGTATTAACCAATTTACTCCACCATAAAATTAGTTATAATTTTAGGCCTCCAAGTCCACATAGCATAAATATACCAATTTATTTAAAATTTTGTCATTATGTTTAAGACCTTTACTATGCTCATGGTAAAATCAATTTCATACCAGAGTTATGAGGACTAATAGATTATATACGATTATATCATGAAGTACATGTTGAAACTTATTGTTCTAATTCCATTTGTTTGAATAAAAATTTGATCCTCTACAAGACCACCCTGGATCTTACCCATTGATACCTTCTGTCGAAAAACCAGAATATTGAAGGGAAAAGAGCCTTTACAATATTAGTTTCGTTCTCGATGAAAATATATCACATTCAACAAAATAAAAATTATTTTCCTCACACTATTATTTTTAGTGAAGAAGTGGTGGAATTATTTTCTACACCAAGAGATTCAACTTCTTCCCAATATAGAATCGCTAATACACATCCCAGATTATTCAACATTTATATGATGATCATTGTTCACACCATGATTCACAATTTTATTTCACACTTAAACTGTTTTATTTACCTTGTTTATATTGATGTTTATCAAAATAATATAATTATTTTCCTAATGTTTGATTAAATAATTTATCATTTATCACTTATAAAATGGTTAATTTCACTTTTATGCGGATTTCATTATAGGTGAAGGTCATCTGGAGGATCCAGAATGATGTTCAATGAAAATGGCATAATCTTCATTAGAATCCAAACACACAACATGAATCAACAACACACTATATGTTAGACATGTTATATAGGTCTAAATTGGTTTTGGATGATCCAAAATTATGTGTGATGAAACTCTTCTGAAGACACTTAATCCAAATTCATCTGTTATATTTTCCCAAAATAACATATCATTCCAAGAAAATGATTCTTATTTTTTTCAATTGTTTTGTCTAGTAACTTATAAATATCTTCAATTATATATATTATATATGTGAAAATATTTACTTGGAGATAGAATAAATTTTTTCCACCAATATGTATCCTTTGTCGATGTAGAGATAAGGTAGTTTACTATCCCAATACCCTGCATAAATTGGTATCTTGAAATCTGGGTTCCCAAACCCACCTGTCATTTTAGATATAATATGGTTCCTTGGTAACCTAATTTGTAATCTCATAAAAGGTGTAAAATAATAACCATTTTGGAAAAATAGAGTAGTCCTATAGTCATCCTAGAACTTCTAGAGTCCCCTATCCTCAATGTGGAATCATAGATGAAGATAATGTTCCCCTCGACCCTCGTCCTCCTATCGATGGTGAGTTTAATGGTGGACGATCATTTTGAGGGAGCAACACTAAAATTTGAGGAATTTTTATCACAATTCATACTATTAAATTTGAGTAATTTGTGTTTCAAATATTTCCTTGATTTTTAATCAAAACATTATTCCCCATTAATTTTTTTCTTAATCAAGTGAAACACTTTTTATCTCAACATATATTGGGTTGATATTTCAAGATATAATCTTAGGTTGTTCTTATTACACCAAAAAATTATTCCCCATTTTATCAGTCATTAATGAGATATCATAATTATTTTGAATCCCTCACTCTACAGATGATGTCCAAACATTGAAAACATGATTTTTGTGTCAATCCGTGATTCTTTAGGCATCAACATAAGAAAAAAGGGGGGAATCATGATCAATAAAATTTCAAACCAAATGATTACATTAAAACATTATTTTTTTAGAATTATGAAATAATTTTTTTTATTGAACATAAAAATATAGACATCCCCCATAATTATGAAAAAACTTTCTTCCATTGCAAATAATTAAACTCTTCATTTAATTTATTTTTTTAGAAATTGTTTTCAAAAACATCTACTCTTTTATTTTATTTTATTAAAAATAAAATAATAAAACCTCCAATTCTACATAAAAAATGATCTATGGTCTATCATTAAATATTAAAAAATAATAAATTAATAATATTGAATTTTCATGACTATGTGGACAAATTTTTTTTAATGGGAGCATTGGTTTGAAGTGTGCATTTTTTATAAAAACATTTTATTTTTTGAAAAATATTTGTTTTTTGTTATTTCAAAATTCAATTTTTAAGTTTATTTATAAATTATTCCCTTGTAGTCCTAGTCCCATAATTTAATTCTTTCAAAGGAACTGCATCCTTTAAAAAAATGAGAAGATCCTCTATGATCGTCACCAGGATGAACTAAATGAACCCTTTTAGGACAACACAAGAATACATGAAACTCTTCTCAATCCTTATTTTTCTTCCTCTGAATCGAACATCATGAAAAAAAATTAACATACAATATATTGATGAATATAACTAGACATTAAAATTATAAAACATTCTTTATGTAAGAATCAAGCCCACATTCATTCAAATACAGGGCGAGGCACCAAATTTTGATCAGAAATCCAAACTCATTTAGTTATAATAATTATTTCATAGACTATACATCAAAGTAAAACATTATAATATAATGTAATTCCAAAATATATGTTCTAATTTAACACCATTTAATTTTGAGTGAGAAGAATTAAAATATATAAAATTTACATTATCTTTTTAAGACACTAAAAACATTTGTTTAAAAAAGATAGCTCCCCAATAAGAGGGTGGGAAGAAATGATATTCCAATTCATGAAAAATAAATCCCTGCCTCTCAAACTCCAATGATATGGAATGAAATATTTGGTATAAAGAAATAAAAAGGTGATACACTTCAATAATATTGTGAAATATTTAAAATTATTCCATCACGTTACCCACACATCCAAATTAGTTATCATCTTCAAATAAGATACATTTCTGAAAGATTAATTCCAATTGATTGTAACATGATTGAGGATGTTGTAAGAGGTTATCTATTTAAAAAAACTATAATTGAGCAAGGGACATCATTTAAAACATGGATCAGAACACTATAAAATTTGTTTTGTTGTCTAGTGTACTCGATTGTATTGTCCATGAGGTGTAATGTTCTGAATTTCAGAAGTTGGTGTTCACTATGTTTGAGGAGGAAGGTACCATTATCCAAAAACTAATTCTTTCCCAATGAAAACCCGAACCTCCTCCTCTAGTTAATTATTGCATACATGTTACTAACACCCACTATTGTGATTAGTTACCACATTGGGGAGATTCTTTTGATAGCTATGAAGAAATAATCCCTGATCCCCCCTATATAAAACTTGTTAAGAAAGAACCATAATATCCATACAACACTGGGTGGAAGTGTTGAAAATCTTATTAGTAATGGTAGTACTATAACTATCTTAAATAGTCGTGGAACCACCATGTTCAGGGCAGTCAACCCCAACAACAACCCTATAATCCACAACCTCTATAAATTCATTTCAAACAGCCACCACCAAAACCTATTCTATGCATAGAGTAAATGATTATTAGAATAGAAACAAATAAAATATATTTATAAAAAAACCCAATAATCAATTTAATTCCTAAAAATCATTAGTACAACTCAACAAAAAAGTCCGTGAAATCTAAAATCAACAGTTTGGATAGATACCATCCAAAACAATTACTACTCCCAAGAAAAAAGGTGATGTATGTGATGTCACACTTCACAGTTACAAATAACATTCTCCATACAATGATTCTACAAATAATTTATATCATCCTCCTGAATAACATAGTTATCTACCCTTAAAATAATTGACTGAAGAAAAAATATGAATATATAAAACATATGTAATCAATGAATTTTCCCAAGAACAAAATATTCATCATACTTTCCTAAAAATTCTCACTAAATACAAGAATTTTTTTATAATGAAATTTATTAGAATATAATGTATACATGTAATAAGATATTGAACAAAAATTATCTATTGTATGATTTTAAAAATTTATTAATATGCTAAATTTCTTAAGGAACATTTCACTGACAGGACAAAACTAAACATGAATATAAGATTCAATCTAGGAAGAAATGTTTCATTCTAGATAAGACCATGAATTAAAACCAAAGTAAAGGATTTGAGAAGTTTTATGATAACTTGTATAATAGAAAAGGCTTTATTTTCCAATGAAATGATAGATTTAAGTGGTTCAATTTATGTGATTCCTCACTCTTGGTATTCTTCTTTATATATTTTGGTGATTTAACCAACTAGAATCATTGTGAAACATGCCAACTATAGCACCACACACCCACCAGATGTGATTGAGGACATCCTTGTTCATGTAAATAATATTATCATCCATCCATTATTATACATTGATAATATATAATACACTAGAGACCAAGGAAATGATCATATCATACATTTAAGGCCATTTATAAAAACAACAAATACAATCATCAAACTTCACAATGTTTCATTCTCCATGAATTTTTTAGAGAATGTGTATGTTTAAATATAATTGATGCTATTAAATTCCCCATTGAAGAGCTCTCAACTCTTCCAATGTATTTAATGAATTTTCTCTCTAATGAAACCAAAACACATCATTCCATCCTTGAACCATAATATAATACATTTTAATCATCTTCACTATTGGATAATGTCAAATTGGATTCATATTTTGAATATATTGGGTGTTCAAAAAATGTAAACTTTGTAATTTAATTAATTAATGAGTTCATTATGAGGTAACCAAGGCCATTTATGATTATGAAAATCAGATTTCATTTGAATCTCAATTCCTAGAGAATATAGTTGAGATGGAAAATATTATAATTTACCTCACTCCCCATAAATATCATCCCCCAATCCGAAAAAAATTGTTGGCGGAATTAAAAAACCAATATATCAAATTTAAAATATTTATATCTTAATGGTATTGATAAATTTACGATAATTATTGCTAACATACTCTCTATATAATATGAATAACAACAAATAGACCTTTGGAGAGAGTGTAGAAATGTTATAGTATGTTCATTGGATAATATTCCTATGATTAAATCCTAAATTTGAACGAACTATATACATTAACAGTATGAGGATAAACTCATAATGAAATATAAATTTCAGTTGAATATTAGCTTCTTTGAAGATTTAAAATTCCATTTTAGAGAAATTCTCTTTGTTGGGATACTCTATCCTATATCTAATAGAAAATGGGTTGTCTAAGTGACAATTATCACTAAAGTCTAGAATTATAGTAGTTTCAAATGAAATGAATGAATTGGTTCTAAAAAGCCTGTGAAATAGTTGGTGAGTCTATATTCACTACTTTTGATTGAACTGATCCACATGAAAATACCATATTACTCTACCATTCATATACCAAGTGTTAGAAATATATATAGTAAATTTTATTATTATTATTACTTATATGTTTATTCAGATAATATTGGAAACCATATATCCCCTAAGGATTAACAAAAGACCACATTTACCTTTCCGTTCAGCACATTTTCATATAGAAGGATTTTTTTCTATTTTTAAGGATAATTATACTTTTCAATAATTTATATTTATTATTATGTATGATTACCCCGAACACTGTTAGGAAATTTTTATGGATGATTTCATAATTTAAGGACCATTATTTGAGTCTTATTTGGAACATCCTAGTTCTATCATCCGTCATTGAATTTAAAAATATATCTTATTGTTACAATAAATTAAATTTCATGGTTCAGTTGGGGATAATTAAAATAATTATTTTTTTCATATTTATAGAAATAATGTTGATAAATAATAAATTTAGTTATCTTTATCCCTTATATATACAAAAATGTGTACGTTAGGTGAAATCATTCTTAGGTGATGATGGTGTTTACCACTTGTTCATTAATGTCTTTAATGAATTAGCACATCTATTTTGTCATTTTTCAAAAAATTATTTTGATTTTTCATTTGATAAAAAATTAAATGATGAATTCAATTCACTAAAAATGAGTCACACGACACCTCCCATTATCTCATCTATAAGGTGGGATCTCCCCATAAAACATATGTGGGATGACTCTGACATTGCAGTTGGGATCTTTTATCTCCCAGTGTTAAGAACAATACCAATGTCCTTTTGTAGGCCTCACATACCTGTGATCCTTCCCAGTCAAACTAAAACACAATTGGAAAACAACATTTTTATATTGTGAATTCCTCGGAATAATCCATTTTCTACCTTTTAGGGTCAAATTTCAATGTTTCTTCTAACCATGTTTCCCTTAAATTTATACATCAAAAAGTTGTGCCTAGTTTATACCTTATATTATGGATGCTCCTCCACCATGATTTTTACCATGATCTTCAATATAAGTGATGAGGGGAAAATTGGATAACTAACCAATTTATTTGTATTTCCAAACCATTTGACCCCCCATGTTGACTCAATGATCCCCATTTGAGATTTGTATCCTCATGAGAACATTTGTAGTGTAGTAAAGATTACCCCATCATATACATACACTATGAATTTTCTAGTAGCATCTTAGTTACCAACTGAATTTCATAACCACAAAATTCCAGAGACAAAAGAAATATTATATATGGTAAATTTGAGATGACCCATTTTGGTGGAGAATTTTTTGTTACCATTTTTTCTATAGGAGTGACTGTAACCATGAGTTCACCACTATTTTTAGTATCTTCCACACTATGTCTTATGTAAACATTAACCTTTATATAGAGACACTATGAATTTTCTAGTAGCATCATAGTTCCCCAGTGAATTTCATAACCACAAAATTCCAGATACATAAGAATGATTATATATGGTACATTTGGGATGAACCATTTTGTTGAAGAGTTTATTGTAACCATTTTTTCTATAGGAGTGTATGGAACCTTGAGTTCACCACTAAATTTATAATATTCCACATTTTGTTTTATGTGGGAAAAATTTTCTCTAAAACTATATCGATATTTTTCCTCGCTTCAGCACATTATTAGAAAATTTTTCATATATATTACCATTAACTTTTTCATTCCTGGAAATGTTGTAAATTCCTAGAGAATATAAATTCCCAGTCCGAACATTCCTAGATAATACATCTCTTTTTTGAATACATAAAAAAAATTTCAAAACAATCACACAAAGAATGTATTACTCAAGTTAATTTGGAAATCTGGAAACATAAATAGTAGTACATATGTTAGATAAATTATCTCTTACAAAGATATTTTTTTCAATCACCCTTTTTAGAGTCATCACAATTATAACATATCATCATTACCTAGGGAGGGAAACATAAAAATCAGTGAGATCAGTTTCTCAGTAATGGTAAAAAAAGATAAATATAAGAATCAACATGTGTATAATGGTTTGAGAGCTTGATAGTATAAATATAAGATCCTACCATACATATCAACGATAATAAACATTAATCATGGAGTAAAGAAATACAATTCATAATAGATTAATAATAAGGAAATAAATAACATAATAAATTAATGTATATCATTGGAATAAGATAGGGAATTATGTAAGACACATAATCATATATAATTATTTACATAATAGTCAAGTAATTACTACCAAGGATATGTTATCATAGCACTTCCATTACTAAACTGGGCTCACACCATGATCCATCCCTGTATGACGGTACTGATTTCACTCCTCGTTTAATCCCTATAATACATAACCATGTTCACTCCTCATTTGAATTATATTTATCTCATTAGATATATATCATTACCTAGTTTTTTGGAGGGAGATATAGGTCCAACTATATTCATAATGATATAAAACACACATCTTCTACAAATTCATAATCAATAATATCATAACCCGTGAAATTAAATGAGTATCATAATCATGTAACAATATCATTACCCATGAAAAATAATTATTTCATAATTAATTCATCAAAGCATAATCTGTGAAAGATGTATGGATTAGTAGAATATAACCCAAGAATAGAAAATAGGTTTCATTAAAATCCTGACATAAAAACATAAACAGTTAAGAGATATAATATGAATGGTAAAATTGAATAATTTCCACCACAATTCGTGACTAACACATACTAACGTTATCAAATTTTGGAAATAATTTTGAAGGATCTCTTAGAATCACTTAATGATGAAAGATTCATTTTTATATTAAAAAATGATTCATAAAATATAAAATCATTTAAAAACCATATTCAAGAAAATAATCATTAAAACTCTCAATGGGCGCATTGAAAACAAATTTAAATCATATTTCTATTTAAAACTTCTAGAGGGTCTTGAAAACCATTTAAAACCAGTTTTTCATGAGAAATTTGAAAATAATTGTGTGATGATATAGAAAACCATTTCATTTTAAATCAATTTGAATACAAATTCTTAAAAATTATCCTTTTAATCATGAGAATGAATATTCAAATAAATGGTGGTGAGGAAATAAATAAATGCATTGAATTCCTTTTACAGCATGATAATTTTACATATGTTCCTCGATCGGAAAATGAAAAGATTATTCCTTTTAAAAAAAAAAACTAAATTGAAAATGGGTAAATATTTTTTTTACATTTTATGATAATATGATAAAATTATTTTAAACCTTTTTAGATACATCTTTTTTATGGAACATAGATTTATTACCGAAAAGATAAATAATGGAAAATTTTGATAAAAACATTCTCATAATTATCATAGGTACCATAAAGTGTAAAAATGGTAAAAATACATGAAGACATAAAGACTAACAACAGGTGAAAAAAATTCACGAGTGTTCATGAAAAATGGGACACATCATTCATTAACAAATACATGATAAAAACATTATCGATAAACAATGAGATTGTTTCAATAAAAACTTGCAAGTTTGTAACATTTAAACATTCTCCCTGTGTATGAAAATGGGATTAAATGTAGATTAAAATATCATGTAATGAATTAGATTAATGATATAACATTTAATTGATAGTTTATAATTATCATAATAAAATATAGGTGTACTACATGGCATGTGCCTCAAAGAAGGAATCTCGAGACGAAATTACAATATTGATTTGTAATCATTTGAATCATAAACCCTACTATAAAAGAATCGTCAAATGTTTATCAAAATACCAATATATTTAATTATATAATTCATATAAAACATTCATGGTTATTATATACAACACACAAAATAAATTAGTGGTGAACATGGAATGTATCTCACAACAATAAAAAGTGATATGAAATCCATTTACCTTGAGTCTAAATTGTTTCTTTTGTGTTTATATTCCTGAATAATAAACTCATGTTAATTAATTAATTACATTAGATACATATGAATTATTATTATTACTTTTAATTCACTTATCACCATGTTCTATACAAATACTTGAACAATTATTTTTAACTCGGTTCTTTAGACCAAATTTAGTTTCTGTGTTAAAAAAGACATTGGGTGGTCAACTATGGTCAAAGGGTCATTATAAAAATATCACTACAATAATTATATTAAATAATTATAATATTTTAAAATTTATTATAATTTTTAACAAATCATTAAATATTGTTTTGAAAATTGAGTCCATGTTACAATCATAGAGAGAGAAGGTCATACATGCACATGAGTGACGTTCCAAATTCTCAAGGATCATTATGTAAATAAAGTAATTATCAATAAAATTTAAATAATATTAATTTCATCATAAATTAATTATTATTAATTCAAATATAATTATATATAAAATTGAATCTATGTTAAAGTTATAATATTTTGTTGAGGAGGCAGTTTTCCAATCGTCTAAGAATGTTGTAATCACTGTATGAGTGTGTGAATGGGTAACAAAGAAAATGATTTATCATATATTTTTAGGATAGTAATTAGGTAAAAAATTAATATAAATTTTTGTATGTAACATATGGTTAATTAAACCCATCCATTATAAATTGTGTGTATTGTTTTAACAAATCACATCACATTTAGGGGTTGGTAGACCACACTTCCTCAAAAGAAATTATCAAATTTGAAGAAGATAATAACCTGGTAGTTATGTGTTGTCAAATAATTATAGAATATTAGATATATTTTCTGATTAATAAATATTATAAAAAAATAATTTTTCATTCAATATGGCCACAATGAAAGGTATTGAAGGATTGATGTGCAATCATCATTTTGTGAGGCGGTAGGTCACCGAAAGCACAATCAACATGGTCTTAAACCCTTATATGTAACTGTGCCTTTTTTCATGTTAATCTATTATAATAAAAACGTAATAGTTTATTATTGATACTTATTTTGTTGTATAAAAATGTTATAATTATTTTTGATGTCATTGATATTGAAAAGAAGATAAATAATCTTGAGGGAGGATGTTACATCTTCTTTGGGTAACTCCTTTTGGTTTTCATCAAAGGAAATACATGAATTAAATTATTAAAAATAAAATAATTCAAATGTAATATATGGAATTTGGGGTGCTATTTAGGAAGAATTTTTCTAGGCCAATGTGGCATTATAGGATTTAAGAAGTGGGAGGAGTGGAGGCCTTTTATTGTAGAGTAGGTGTGTTACTCTTGTTATGTTTTGGAAAAAGGAAAACCATCCAATTTTTTATTTTATGTGGATCAAGTGATTGTCAAAATTTGTGAAAATTGTGTATAGGGTATAAATTTGCCCATAATAGCACTCTTTTACTTGTTTCTAAGTCATATTAGGGCTTATGTTTAGGGTTTATTAACTTGTTAAGCTTGTTATAATCTAATTCATTGTAATAAGTTTTAATTACATTCACTAATATTTTTTCAGAAAAATTAAGTTTAATATATTATAAATTTTAAATTATGATGATTCTAAATATGGAATAAATTATTCAAAATTCTAAACATATTTTGGGCCGAAATTATTTTAAATATAATCCCTCACACATGATAGAAATACAGGTTATTAAAGTAAAAGTATTCAATAGTTTGATATGTTTTTATACAAAATTTCAATGTAAAATTGATTCCAATAAAATAAATTGTATTTGTTGATTAAAATTTAATTTAATTAAACAATTTAAACATATAAAAACTAATTTATCTATATAAATAAAATTATTGAAACAGAAATTTTGAGATATATTATATTATTTTTCATTATTCATTAAAAAATGGAACATCACAGAAAAGTTCCAAAAATTCACCATAACATAATTTTTTCATTTATCATTAAATAGTAAAGTTATTTTTGTAGGTAAAATGAATATAAGCTCCAAAATCATTATTTAATGTAGTTTCTCCACCAAAATGTGGTAAAATTATGACAATAAAAATATTGGTTTTTATGCTTCAAAATCGGGGTTGTCCTTATCTAATTCCAATAGAATATATTGATTGAATTTAAAAATTATTTGATTTAATATATTATATATAAAATAGATTAATATAACTCAGTATTTTTAATTAACTTCATTTATTTTTATAAAACATATTTTAGATCGAGAAAATAGTTTTCTATAAAAATAGACACTTTATATTCGATTGGTTCAATATAACAAATGAATTTATTTATATTTATGTAAATAATGGGTTTTTATATGATAGATTATTATATTATGGATATCAAACATAAAATCTAGATTATTTTTTTATATATGAAATAATAATATTTTATGAATATATTATTGTTTGTTAAAACTGGATTTTGTGTGTAATGTATACCGTAAAGGGAATCGAGTCATATGTATCACATAAGCTAACCTAACTACTCTATATAGAGAAATAAAACCATTATATTATATGTAGTTCATTATTAACGTCGAATTTACTATAAAATAATAAATACTTAGTGCTTTAATATATATATAATAACAATTTATACTGTTTCATGAAATGAAAAAAATCAGAAATAAAAAATTTATACAAAAGAATAATTCAAAAAATATCATGGTGTTACAATCTATTCCATGAAATTAATTTATCCCTAAAAATTATTCCTAGTTATGAAATGTGTAATACATGAAATTTTCATTTCTATAAAGCCACATCATAAAAATAAGTACTGAAACACCCTTTTAAAAATGAATCGTTGAATCCTAATTGTTACCCATGGTAATATATAATTGGGTTTTGACATCATAGAACATAAGTGAAAAGTGAAAATATGGACATAATGGATAAATCTAACCATAATTTTTCTCATGAAGAGTTTTAGAGTCCAAGGTTTGTAGAAAGTTTACAATCGCAAAGCCATAAATTTGTAATTAATTAAAGGAATACCTAATCCATCGAAAAAAGAGGTTCTATGAAAACATTTTTCATTTCAAGACCCTTTTTCCTAATGTTATTGAATTTTTCTAAGAATATATACTTGAATGTTTTTAGTTAAACCTCAACCTATTTTTTGTGATCAACTCCATCTATTTATCCAAAAAGGGAGTTCAAATTTTTAATCATGATGCACTATTAGTTCAGAAAATCCATGAAATTCAATCACAAATTTCATTAGTTTTCATAAAATATATTTTTTATAACAAGTTATCCAAAATTAATAAATACTCTTGGGGTAAGATCATAAATTATTATCACAAACTTCATCAAATGTTTAGCATAATATTTCTATATAGGCATAACATCATAACCAATATAAATGAGGAAAATCAAAAACATTATAAATAATTTCACAAATTCAGTTTAAAAGTTATTCATAGTATATAATAAATTATTTCAATGTTGTCACATTATAAATAAGTGAATACCATCATTATGTATTTTATTGAAACATGGTAATAAACTAAATTAGCATAAATACATTTTCAAAACATTAACTATTCCTTATTCAAAAGGTCACTGGATATATTATATAAATAATAGATATTGTAAAGACCATATTCGGTCACATCGACCAATTTTTTCGACAAATCAATATGAAGACTCGGGGTAGTCAATACTATTCAATTTACTTTATCTATATCAATCATCTCATTATCTAAGAGATACACCATTTTCTCAACATCTAGATATCACTAACTGCTACATTCCCTTAATTAAAATATCAATTTTCTAAGTATTCATTTACATTAAACATGTCATTTTCAATCATTAATGAAATATTATAACGATAATACATATATAATTCATGATTCATAAAACAAAATATTTAAATTCCAAAAAAAGTGCATCATTCATCCAATATTATATCAAAACCATAACTCATGATTCATCAACATATTCCATAAGACATCATTCCTAGAATATGAAATTTGTATCATTTCATAATATTATTAAACATCAATCTATTCCTGATTTTTATGATTAATCTAAAATATAATTTAAGAACATTATATTACATTCACATGTCCTTTCTGGTCTCTTTGTAATCACTAGAATAACCAATAAACATACTATCTTATTGATTCTTTTATTGATATTTCAACATGGGAATCTATTTTCAAAATTCACAAAATTTTGATGTCTGAAATATTCAATGTTAACCATATTCATTCATGTTTAAACCATTTAATATAAATAAAAACAATGGGGTGATAAAAACATATCATAGAAATAATCTATAATTACATATATGATGTATAAATCAATACACCTACCTTTTAAACATTGACACCATATGTTTATCCTAATTTATTCATAGTCATATTCTATTCAAATCCATCATAATAGTTCCTGATGTGTGTGTGAGTTTCAAAATAATATCCCCACATAGTTTCAAACTAGGTTTGTAGTAAGGCACATTGTGGTGTACTGGATTACTCGAAGACTGGGTCGGGGCATTTTTTTGTATTTTTTACACCTAGGTACATTTTTATTAAAACAAAATCCAATTGTAGTATCCAAACAAGGATTTATTTTAAAGAAACCACTCACTCTATCATTTATCAAAATTCCAATATATTTTCCTATACATTTCCTTTTCTTTTAACTTATCCATAGACACGTTTTTTGATTTCCCACAATGTTATTTTTATCCAAGATTGAAAAGGATAACAATTATTTTGATCTAATACCATTTATAGAAACTCAATATTGACCTATATATTTATTACATCACTATTGCAGAATAAATAAAACATTTCAAAAATTGATGCCTAATTTCCATATTAATCTTGTTCCATTGGAAACACAGAAACATAATCATTGGAACATAAGGGATCAATATAGACCACAATATGTTCTTCTTGATTATAATCATTCTTGTAGACTTCATATATAATACATATCATAATTATATATATAAGGAATCATAAAAAGGGGTGAGATAATATGGTCAGTAAGGCTATAAATGGAGAAATGTAATCATAATCCTGACATAAGTATATGAGAAAATGATAATTTAAAAATAAGATCATACAAATTATACCTATGATCATAAACATGAATGACGACATAAATCATGGTAGTTAATAACATAGAAACTATATAGAAATGAAGATGACATGCTACTACAACATTAAATAAGAATAAAACCTTCAATTTTGGAAGAATAATAAGTATATATTGTGATTTACATAGTAGAAAATGTATCACAACCTTGCCTATATTAGTTGAAAAACCTTATTACTGTACTCGATTCACACCCCTTTCCTGCCCTATATTACTCAACATAATTCACTCCTCATTCAAGACAGTTAATAGATAAACTAGTTCACACCTCATTTAATCCTTTTCAATCCCATGATATATAAATATTTACCAATTCATTGGAGGGAGATATATGTATTACCCATCTCCTAATGAAATCATACATAAAATGAAAAAAATTCATAAAAAATCATATCATAACACAAAAAATGATATGTGTGTCATTAAATTATAATTATATCATAACATGTTAGTCAATACAAATTTTATAATAATTTTATCAAAACCGAACTTATGAAAGAATCATGTTCTAAAACAACATGACCCGTGAACAAGAAATGGTTTTCCAAAACAAAATTATAATAAAACAGACCCATTTAAGGAAATAATATGAAAAGAAATATTTAATCATTTCCATATAAAAGAATTAGTAACATTAGAAGATTTTATAATAGATAGGAAATTATTTTGAATGATCTGTTAAAAAATCAAACTGAGGAAATTATTATATCTCCTTGGAAAATTGAAAGATAAAATGTGAAACCTTTTGATATCCATTTTCATGAAAATAAAATTTAATATTTATAATTGAAAAATAGAAAACTTTTTCAATTTATTTTTCCTTTGAAAACATGTATTGGGGATTGAAAACATTTTAAAAACAATTTTTTCTTGAGAACATTTTAAACAATACTGATAATATTTTTAATATCATTTCATAAAAAAATGTATTTAAAAAAATTAAAAAAAATATAAATTTGAACATGAAATGAAAGCTTCAAAGAAATGATAATTGGTAAATTTATTCATGTAGAACATTATTTTTCACTATATAATGTTTAGATAAGTTACTCATATAGAAAATGAAAACAATAAACTTTTTTTAAATCAAAATTTTAAAAAAGATGAAAAAATGGTAAAATTTTATTTTAAAGAACATAATATACTGTGATAATATTCATTTATACCTTTTTAGAAAACATTATTTTTATAGAATGTAGATATCTGACCGGAATGTGAGAAAGTTCGTATTTTCATGAAATCATTTTTTTAATTATATTAAGTACCAAAGTCCGAATGAATTTGTTTTAACACATATTAAAACACATACATACCAGAGTAGAAAAAAACATCATTGTTATTGTAAAATAAATGATAATATTTCATTATGAAATATGCGATCATAAACAATCTAGATAATCAAATAAATTTCTTAAATAAACTCTTACAACATGGTATCATTGAATCATACTCTCCATATAAGAAAGTGAGATTAAATTGAGATTAAAATATAATTAATATAAGTAGATTGATGAAAAATCCTTGCATGGTTAGTTTATAAACATTACACTGAAATATATGTTTATAATGTGGAATGTGTCTCAAAGAAGGAAAATCGAGACTTCGTTACATTACCGATTTGGTAACATTATAAACATAAACCCCATGATATAAATATCATAAAATTGATATTTAAATACACTTTCATACTATTATAATATGAATATATTAAATTTATGTTATTTTTATACACCGCACAAAATAAAATAGCGGTGAACATGGATCATATCTCACCGAAATAAAAAGTAAGGGGAAATTCTATTACATAGAGTCTGACTTGTTTCGTATGTTTTTAAATTCATAAATAATAAAATCATATTAATTGATTATATTATTAATAAACCTTTCCATTTTTATTATTAATTTTACATCACATATAACCATGTTGCATACAATTACATAAAAAATTACATTTATGTTTGGTGTATTGACCAATTTCAGTTCATGTATTAAAAAAGAAGATGGTTGGTTGACAACGGCCAAAGGGGTCATTATATAAATATATAAATAATTATTATCATGAAATAATTATCCTCTTGATACATAAATTATTCATTTTAAATCAATCATTAATTATGGTTGTGAAAAATGGATCAACGATACAATCATAGAGATGATCGGTTGTACGTACGCATGAGTAATAGTCTCATTTATCAATTATTGTTAATGAAAGAAGGTGATAAAATTAATATATAAATAATTATAATTATATAATAAATACCATATTATTTAATCATACATACATATTCTTATAATTCTTATCATACAAAAGAAAAACATGATGATTAGGGGGTGGTATTCCACGCATCCACGTATGATGTTATCACTTTATAAGAGAATGAAAGGGAAAA
The DNA here is from genome assembly GCA_963277665.1 of Viscum album. Taxonomy (NCBI): domain Eukaryota; kingdom Viridiplantae; phylum Streptophyta; class Magnoliopsida; order Santalales; family Viscaceae; genus Viscum; species Viscum album. Next base: position 1,507,075,223 of record OY728127.1, on the reverse strand, counting down.
AATAAAATTTTATATAATATATTTATAGAAATATAATTATTTAATTAATATAAAATTTATTTTTTTATACTCTCATATGTATAGTTAAATCCGTTCTTTATTCATTCTATGTAGTGTGTGAATGAATCACATCATTTTGAGGGTTGGTGGTCAGTACATCCTTAAATCAAATTATATTATTTACACACGATTGAATATATAAAGATATGTGTAGCAAAAGATCTACAAAAACATAAATATATTATAAATATCATAAATATTTTAGCAATATTCAATGTTAGTAATAATTTCCACCATGAGAGGTGGTATGGGAATACTAAATATTCGTTGTTTTGTGTGGTGGTATTTTTCCTTACGCACAAATAATTTTTTTGTTAACCATTATATCAATGTTTTTGTATTTTTAGGTATAAATAATGGAATAAAAATCCAAGGATACTAAGGATACTAGTTTTTTTATGTCAATTGAATAAGGATTGTGAAGGGTAAGGGAAATTAGAATAAGACAAAGCATCTTGAGGGAGGATGTTACCACTTATTTTGTAACTCTTTGTTTTCATTAAAGGACATTCATTGAGGTCTTTCTACAAAAAGGGTTGATTCAAGGAGGAATGGAGTGATTTTGGAGAGTTATTTTGGAAGAGATTTTTTGACTCAATATGTCCTTAGTGTTCTAAGGATGTGCGAGGAGGGTATGCCTTTTATATTGGAGGAGTAGTGGCACTCCTATAATATTTTGTAGAAAAGAAAACCGAACCATGTTTTTTTATTGATTGTGAATCTGATAATGGTCAGAAGTATATAAATTGAATCTATAAAATAAATATGGACATTCAATCATTTTTGTACTTGTTTCTAGATCATGTATGTAATTATGGCATAAGTATAATCCCTTGATAAGCCTAATTTAATCGAAATCATTGTAATTAATTTCAATAATGTTCAGTTATATTTTCTGTCAATTATTTTAACTTATAATTAATTTTAAATTAATAATGTTCAAAATATGAAATACATTTATTTGAAATTCGAAAAACAAAAGTGGAAAAAATTAATTTATGTATATTCTCATTGATGTGACAACAATTCTGTGTTTTAAAGTAAAAACATTAAAAATATTCATATGTTTTTATATTCAATTTCAATATGAAATTGATTCCAATTATATAAATAAGAACTATTTTTTAAAATTATGTGTAACTAAAATTTAATATATAGGTAAAATAAAATTTATCTGTTAAAATAAATTTCATGAAAGAGCTGTTTGACATAAATTTTAGTATTTATAATTATTCATTAAAAAAATGAAAATTCCAAAAAATAATACCCAAAATTCACCCTTATTTAATTATTATTTTTCTTATTCAATAATTAAGATTAATTTTATATATGATATTTTTAAAAGTTTTTTTTAGATTTAATGTATGTTCCCTGTCAATACAATGTAAAAGTACCTTAATGTACTTAGAGGGTTTTATTTGTAAAATTGGGATTATTTTATCCTCTGGATATAAAATATATTTGATAAATATGAAATATATTTTTATTAAATATATCATGTATATATTGGATTAATATCACTTAATTATTGTAATTAATTAAATTTATTAGGATAAAACAACATTATGAGAAAACAAATATTTTTTTACAAAAATAGTGTTGAGCCAATAAGGATATCTTCTGACTTCTCTATTGATTATGGTTTTATGTTTTTCAAATGACAAACACATTGTCTTATGTTCTGAATATTTTTATGTTCTCCATTAATTTTCATTCCATTATGCTTATAGATATATCATTATGTTTTTACATTCTATTAGACTTCCAGATCTCTCATTCTGATTTTCAATTCAGTTATACATACAGATATTTCATTACGATTTGTCCTTCAGTTTTAGGATTCCGAATTCAGTGTATATATATTTTTCAGTTTTTATGATTCCCAAATTGGTATATATGTGATTTAATTTTTATGATACTGAATCTGTGGTATATGTGATTCAGTTTTTATGATTATGATTCCAGTGTATATGTGATTCAGTTTTTTTGATTCTGATTCTGGTGTATATGTGATTCAGTTATTATGATTCCAAATCCGGTGTATATTTGATTCAGTTTATATGATTCCAAATCTGGTATATATGTGATTCAGTTTGTATGATTATGATTCTGGTATATATGTGATTATGATTTTATGATTCCGATTCCGGAACAAATAAGATACATGTTACAAAATCCAATTTACTTTTCCTTATGAATTAATTTTCTTGAAAATGTTATTCATAAGAATATGTTTTCATAATTTCTTATGATTATATTTTCATGATAATGTTAGAGTTTTTTAAATGTATCATTCCAATAATATCAGATTCTATGTTTTCTTTTACTTACCGTTTATATTTAACATAACGTCGTTTCTGTTACTTGAAACAATGTCGTAAAATTTCTTAAAAACTAACTGTTGTATGTTTGACATGTGTCCATGTCCCTTTGAAATTTAAGTAAAATATGTCTATTGGAGAGGGGATGAATGTTGGGAAGTATTGCCTATAAATATAAGCCCATTTGAATGAGAAAAAACATCAACTTCGACAACTGACATTGACGGAAAAAAGTTGTGAGGTGATTTTGAAAGAGAGAGGCTCTTACAACCCTCAGTGATTCATGAAGATGTTATAAACAACTTGTTTAATAAGGAACAACTAATTAAGACCTTATTTTTGCAGACTCTGGTCATGAAGAACCTGGGATTCCGGTTTGGGAAGATAGAGGTTATGATTTCCTTCTAAATCATGGGATTGTGGGTATAGAAAGAGAGATACCTATCTTTGAATTGAGGGCATACAAGGGTTTGGATAAGACATACTATCTTGAAAGTATAAATCATGGATCCTTTATCCAAGGTGGTTGGATACCCTACACATTGCGTTAAGAGAATCTTATTGTTTCTTATTTATTATTACAGGTTGTTTTAATTCCACTATTGTATGTAAACATTGTTGAAGTTAGAAAGTATAACCTTCTTATACTTTGTAATTCAATTAATCTGATTATTTTACAGTTTCTATATGATTTAAATTATTATATTTATTTTAAAAAAATAGAAAAGGTTTCATTAAGAGGTCTTGTTAATGTTTTCTTAACCTTGTTAAACTTAACTTTAAATGTTCCAAAATAATATTTAAAGTATACAATTCACCACCACTCTTGATTTTGAGCATCTCGTTTTTACGTTTTCGATCCTAGAATTAGTATTAGAGGAGGTCTTTGAAATACTTATATCCACATACAAAGCTTCTTTATGAAGTTTTCTTTTATTATGTTCTTCATATTTGATTTTAAACTTTTACTACTAATTTGGTTTGTGGAATGAAATTCCTTTTAGTATGGGAGAAATTCATGTTGGATCTCTAGATATTCTCAATCTTACTAGACCAACGATCTTCGATGGAAATGACTATGAGTACTGGAGAGATGGAATGAAGACCTTCGTGATAAACACAGGTGTAGACAACTACATTATGTTAACTGGATATTATAAGATTGTTGATAAGGAACTTAGAACCTTCACAAATCCGAAAAAGGCAGAATATTAGCTGATCTTCAAGGTATGTAATACCTCACAATGTTCCATGACTAGAAACATATATAGACAAATTTCATCCTGTGAATTTTCAAATAGTATTTGGAAGATGCTTCATGTAACTCAATTTGTAATTTCCAATGTTATTGAAACAATAAGAGCTATGCTCAGAGCTGAGTTTCATGGTTTCTTCTTCCCTTATGGAGAACCCATGTGTAAGGTACAAAAATGATTTATTACTATTGTCAATAACATACAATACATGTGTGAGAAAGGTTTATATGATGAATCTCTGTTAGAAAATATTATACACATCATTCCTAACAAATGGGAATCCCAAAGGACTGCTATAGATGAAAACAGGAAAGTTACTTAGATTTATCTTGATGAACTGTTTTGAGCACTTCTTCAACATGAATATAGAATGGAGAGAGATGCTGATAATATTAATAAGAAGAATGTAAATGGAGGTGTTTGGTTTACAAATACTTCAAATCATACTAAATTCAAGACCCCTGATTGAACTACAAGATCAAAAACTATGAAGGTCAGTTTTCAATCTGAATCTTGTGAAAGTGATGCATCAGAAAATGAGTTAGAAAATCTTGCTCAGAGGATGAACAAGATAGTTGGACAGAATAACATTAAATATAGATACAAAAATAAAGATGGAAAATATAAGAAAGGTGGAGAAGTGAATTGCTATTAATGTAGAATAAATGTTCATATTAGACCTGATTGCCCCTTTCTTAAGAAGAGAGACATAAAAGACCTGAATTCTGAAATAAACAAGAATAAGTTCTACAGAACAAAGCATAAGAAAGTCATTAAAGGCAATGACACTTGGAGTTCCCGTGGTGGAGATTCTTCTGATGAATATTGAGAATAAAAATCTTCTGGGAAAAAGAATATTGGTCAAATAGTCAAATCTCCATTTCAAAATCATTGTCTTATGGCTAAGGTACGAACTGCTGAATCCCTAACCCATATGTATTTAAGTGAAATTTTTTCAGATAGAGATATTTCTTTAGATAAATAATCTTCTTCATCAGATAATGTTACTGATTTTCCTTCCTATGTGGATGTTTCTTGGTTTTTTAAATTGTTAGAAAAGAGAAATTGTAAATTTTCTACGAACCTTTAGAAAGGAAACTCCAGTAAATTGATTTTAATAAAAGGAATTTTTTATCATTCCAAACATAATGATGAGAAAAATGATATTTAAAAAAAAATCTGTGAAACTTGTGGACGTTACTTCTAAGACTGATAAACTGTCTAAGGATATTAAAAACCTATTATTAGAAAAAGTTTTTTTAGAGGATAAACATAAATCTAAATCTATTATTCTTGAAGAAAAAAATTTAGTCTTGAGACTAAAATCTGAATTATTTTCCTTGAAGAAACTTCTGGAAAAATTTACTTCTGGTAAAGAAAATTTGACTAGATGTATTCTTAGATCTGACCACATGGTAATAATCAAGGATTAGGTTCTTCTCATTAGAAACCTAATTTTAAAAATAATTATTTTTATCTTTCTAGAGCCCCGTTTTGTTCTAAATTCCAAAGTGGTGGGAATTGGATGAAACAATGTTGTTCAAATAAAGTGAAATCCCTTGGATTCCATAAATATTATTTTTCTAAACTAATATGGTTAACCAAGATTTTATTATCAAATAGTTCAGATCCAAGAAAGTTTGGATTCTGAATGCCTAACTATTTCTTTTTTAGGAAAAATAAGGAAGTACCGATAACCTATGGTACATGGATATTGGATGTTCCCAGCAGATGACTAGTAACAAAGACTATTTCAAGAAGATTTTAAAAAGAAAAGGTGTAAAGGTAACTATTAGTGATAACTCTCAAGGGGAAATTGTCGGTATAGGTAACATTATTCTTCTTGGTAAAGCTATTATTTCAAATGTTTTTTTTGTAAAAGGCCTTAGGCACAACCTCATAATTATAAGACAATTATGTGATGAAAGTTACCTTTTTCATTTTAGAAATGATTATGATGAGTTTAGTTTACCTTCCCTTTGGCATGAGAATGTGTACCCACCTTAGACCTAGAAGACATGAAAAGACAAGATCTACCATTCCTTAGTTCATTTGAAGATTAATCATGGCTTTGGAATAGGAGACAATGATATTGTAACTTAATAAATATTAGTATGCTTTCATTGAAATAACATTTTCTGGATCTACTATAACTTATGTTTGATTCTACAAAGGTCCATGATCCTTGTAAATATGGAAAGCAACATAAATCTAGCCATAAATCTATAAGTGAAGTTACAACTTCTAATGTCATAATGTTAGTGCACATGGATTTATTTGGTCAAACAAAAACTGGAAGTATTGGAGGAAAATTCTAAGTGTTCGTCCTAGTTGATTACTACAGTAGATATACTTGGGTCTATTTTCTTGTAATGAAACTTGAATATTTTTCTTATTTAAAAATCATTAGACCTCAATATAAAAATTAGAAAAACCAACCATTGATAACTTCTCATAGTGATCATGGTGGAGAATTTGAAGACTCTGATTTTCAAACTTTTTGTAGTAAAAAAGTTATTACTCACAACTTCTCATCTCCAAGAACACCTCAACAAAATGGGGTTGTCGAAATAATAAATCGCATTCTTCAAGAGATGACAAGAACCATGTTTATTGAATATTCTATAGCTAATCATTTTTGGACTGAAGCTGTGTGCACTACTTCTTATACTATAAATAGGGTTTTAATAAGATTATTTCTTAATAAAACACCTTATGAGTTGTGGACTAGTCGAAAACAAAAATTTTCTTACATTAATTTTTTTGGTTGCAAAGTATTTATCCTGAATACCAAGGATAACTTACATAAATTTTCACCCAAATCCGATGAAAGAATTTTCTTAGGTTACTCTACTAACTCTAAGGTATATCGAGTTTTTAATAAAAACACTTCTACTATGGAAGAAAAAGTACATGTTAATTGTGATGAAAATAATCCTTTCATTTTCTGACTACCTAAATCTTTTCCAGATGTATCTTCTAAAATTGATCACCAAAATTTGATAGAAGATATTTCAGACAAGGATAATGTCCAAGAAATTATTTCTGATGCATTTATTCTTGAATATTTTCTATCTTATTTTGATGAACAGGTTTTTCAAAATCCAAGTTAGTTGTTACATAGGAATCAACCCAGTGATAATATCATTGGAAATGTTAATCAACCAGTAAGAAATAGGAGTTCTTTAAGAAATGAATTTGATCATATTTCATTTCATTCCCAATTTGAACCAAATACTCCTGAATTATCATTGGGTGGAGAAGATTGGATAAACTCTATACAAGATGAACTCAATGAATTCATAAAAATCAATTTTGGACCTTGGTTGAAAAACCTATGGAAACTTCTATCATTAGAGTCAAATGGGTTTTTAGAAAAAAATACGATGAAAATGGAGTTATCATTAGAAATAAAGAAAAACTAGTTGCAAAAGGCTATAATCAACAAGAAGGGATAGACTATAAATAAACATATACTCCTGTTGTAAGACTTGAATCTATTTGTATTCTTCTATCCTTTGCAGCATTCTTTAATTTTAAAATATATCAAATCGAAGTAAAGTGTTATGTTCTTAATGTTTATGTATAGGAGGAAGTCTATGTAGATCAACCCCTATATTTAAAGATACAAAATATCATAATCATGTGTATAATCATACTAATGAATTATATGGACTTAAACAAGCCCCTAGATCATGGTATGATAGACTTTCAGGATTTTTGATTCAAAATAACTATGTTAAATGAACTTATGATCCAACCATTTTTATTAAGAAAAATGATAATGATGTTTTTTATTGTTCAAATTTATGTTTATGAAATCATCTTTGGATCAACTCATCAATCCTATACTGATTCCTTTGTGAAGCTTATGAAATATGAGTTTTAAATGAGTATGATGGGTGCGTTAACTTTTTTTCTTGGTTTTCAAATTTCACAAAAACTAGAGGGAACTTACATATATCAACATAATTATATCAATGATATTCTAATGAATTTTGTATATTACAGCACTAAGAGTATTATTACTCCTATTGGAACCTCTAATACTCTTGATATTAATGAATCAAGGAAACCTGTAGATCAAACATCTTACAGAGGGATTATAGGAAGCTTATTTTACTTAAATGAAAGTTGACCTGACTTAATGTTCTCAGTATTCTTATGGGCAAGATTTCAAGCAAAACCCAATGAATCCCATTTAAAATATATAAAAATAATTATCCTGTATTTAAAGGGATCTTTAGATTTGGGACTATTTTATTCCTTTGGAAATGATTTTAAACATAAAATTTTTTCGGATGCTAACTTTGGTGGTTGTAAAATGGATATAAAAAGTAAATTCAAAACATGTCATTTATTAGGAGATTCCTTAGTTACTTGGTCTTGCAAGAAACAACATTTTGTAGCACTTTCCATTGTTGAAGTTGAATATGTAGCATCTGGAAGTTGTTGTGCTCAAGTGTTGTGGATGCAACACACACTCCCAGACTATGGTATGTGTTTTACTAAGACTCAAATTTTGTGTGATAACACAAGTTCAATTCCCCTAAGTAAAAACCATGGATATCACTCGCGTGCAAAGCACATAGATATTAGACATCACTTTCATAGGTATCACACACTTAAATGAGATATCATTCTTCAACAAATCGGAATGCAAGAGAAACTTACTGATATTTATACCAATAATCTACCTTCCAGTTGATTTTAATTCATTAAACGGGAGATAGGAATGATTTATGTAAGGTAATAATTCATATCAACTTCTTGTTAAATCATTTCCTAACATTAAAATACCCCTTATTTTTGGGGGATTACATATGTTTGTTTATTATCTTTCTTCAAACTTTTTTTATTTCCTAAGGAAATTTTTCAGATTTTTATATTTAGGATTTGAAAATTTCAGATTTCATAATTTCGGATTTGAAAACATTAGATTCGAAAATTTCGGATTGAAAACCTCCAATAAAAATTCTTATAAATCAGATAAATATCTCATATTACTCCAAAAGGTAATCTTTCTTACTCTTTGTCTTATTTTTTATTTATTGGTATTTTAAAATTTCTTTAATTCCAGTTTACATTACTTCGAAAGATCAGAATTCATATATTCTATATCCATTCTCAACCGTCAGATCAGAATAGGGTTTTATCAGTCATTTTATTATCTTATGAAAGTTGAAAAACTATACATATGTCTGTATAAGGGGTGCCTCATTTTCAAGTATCACGCCATAATTACTGATCTCAATTCCGATGTTCTTTTTCCATCAATTCTTTCATTCTGACGTTCCCTATCACCATGAATGACTCTGGAATCCTTAGTAGATCAGATGCCGGTTAGCAAAGAGATTATGGACTTGTCAATCTTTAGGGAAATGGTACTGTTCCCTAAGTTATTTGAAAAATATGACTCCATTATTTCTAAGGGGATAAGATCTAATGGATGGGAATATGTCTGTGTGGATAAGGAGAAATCTCAGGATCCGGTTTATCCTGAAATCTTTATTCAATTATATGAATCTGTTACGTTCTTTCAAAAGAATGGTATGGATCTGTTTAAGTTCAACTGCAACGACAAATCATATAAAGTCCCATACATGATGGAAGAAAATTTTCGTAACATACCATATGAATGGGAGGCTATTCTTTTCTCTCAGAAAATCCCTAAGAAAGAATGCTCTTTTGAAAAAGTCAAGGGTTCATATTTTCTCGGTCTTATGTATGTTATGAATCTGAAGATTACAAATCTTTCAATGAACCACAAGATGGTTTCTCTCTGGATGCAAGGATTTCTAAATCCACGAAAGGGAGAGAAGGATTCTCTAAAGATATGTGATATCTTTTTGTTATACTTTTTTTAACCTAATTAAGATCAACTTGGTGAACTACATCATTCTCACCATTCAAGCTATAAAAAGTTGAACCATAAGATATCAGATCCTTATATACCCCGCAACTATTTCCATGATAATCATTTTCTTTCTTCAATAAATGAATGTACAATGTCAATTAGTCTCAAAACCATTCAATATTTTGTTGTTTAGTGGCGGCACTTTAAGGAGGATGAATGTAGAGTTTATTCCAGAATAGAAAAACATTCATGAAATAGTTGTCCAAAACAAGGGTGATGTTCCGGAATCTTCAAAGTCATTTCCTAAGAAACGGTAGGTTGATGAATCAAGTTTTCCCATACCAGTTCCTAGAGTTCCAATTTTAGAACCTCCACCAGCAAAGAAACCAAACGATTATTCAGATGCAATAGTTGAAAAGTGGAGAGATAAGGCATTAACTAAAAAAGAGGGTGATACTTCTTTTGGTCTAAATCCTGCAGAGTCTAAGGCTCAAAGAATCAAGACTGCTAAAAATCTTGAGAATGAAAAGAAGGAGAAGATGTTAAAGAAGAAATCCTTGGAAGAGAATGTTTTCTAGTCTCTTCTAAAACTGTAGAAAAGAAATCTTTGGAAGTACCCAAATCTCTGGTTATTCATAACAAACTGGTGGCCACACCAGAAATTCATAAATCTATGAAATTCTTATCTCTATCAAAACCAGTCATGAAATAGAATATCAGATAATCCAAGATGATGATGATGATGATTTAAGGGAATGGGAAGATTATGTTGGAACTCCTTTGTGTTCAGTTTCCAAATCTGTATCAGTATAACAAGTCTAAGAAAAAGTTGAAGAAGAACATGTGGAAGAAATAGAAGTTGAGGAAGAGGATGAAGTTAAAGATGAAGAAGAAGATGAATTTTAACTAGAAGAAGAAGTAGAGAAAGAATAGGTTGAACAAAAAGGTGAAGAAGATGAATAATTTCAAGAAGAATAGAGAAAAGGAGGATCTCAACATCATATGTTTGAAAAAGAAGAAGATGAATAGAAATAACTAAATTTTTTCAAGATTCAGATGAACAATCTCTAGCATGAGATCCTCATAAAGGAATGAATTTTTTTATTTCTCTATCTGATAAGGAAACGCCTAAAAAGTCCTCTAATAGAATAGAGATACCAGATTCCTTAACTCCAAGATCAGTTGGTAATGGAAAAGATGCTTCAGGATCTGATTCCTCTTCATCTGTCAAAAATGATTTTGTCAATATATCATTATGAAAGCTAGCCAACATCATTCGAGTTCTTGTAAATACAAAGACCTAAAGTAAAATGATGCATGAAACCCTGAATCAAAAGGCATAATTGACTAATATGCTTATGGACATGGTTATCAAGAAAGAAGTAGACTTCAGTAATATTTTGATTGATTACAAAGCTCTGAAGGTGACTAATAAAAAAGTTTTTAACTATACCAAAACTATCAATGAAGAACTATGAATCTTTTGAGACTTCATGAATTCAACAAAAGGATATTTTAATAATTGTGAAACTGAGTTAAAAAAATTTCAATACATTAATCTCTGAGAAATCTAGTGAACTCAATTTTGTTTCTCGATCTGTTAGTAGTGTGAAGGAAGTCAGAGCTGAATTAGAGAAAAAGGTGGATGCTCAATAAAAGAGGATCTTGTCTTTAGAGTAGAAGAATCAGGATCAAGATATCTTACTAAATAATATTGAAGAAGATCATATGGAAGTAAATAAACTTAAAGCCTTGATAATTAAGTTTTTGTCTGAGAAGAAGAAGAGTGGATGATTGTTCTTTACATTATGATGTTTTGTTTTAATGTAAACCTTATTTCTAAAATTTTCTTAAAGAGTTTTTATGCATATCATTATTTTGTTTTCGAATGTAAGCTTTCTTAACCTTAAAGGTATATCTTATACTTCTCCATTCCTTTCCATCTTTTTGAAAATCACAAAGGGTGATAATTTTTCGAAAGGAAGAATTTAATCCCTGAGAAGGAGAATCAAGTAAGGGGGAGTATGGAATGAAAGGATATTGTCAAAGTAAGTGGGAGTTTTATTTTAAGATGAAATGTTTGTATAAGGGGGATATATTATCTTATGAAAACATGACTTCAAAGATCAATAATATGATTATTAGGAAACATAATATAAGGGGAAGTTAGTCATATTCATCAGAAATTTCAATCAAAAGGGGAGATAAGATTTTTTTCTTAGTTGTTTATCTAAGACAATAAATTCATCCTTGAAAAACTTATTTGTGCTTTCAAAAAAGTGGGATATTGTTGAGTTAATAAAGATATCGTATGATTTATCCATTCATTATGGTTTTATATTTTGAAAATCACAAACACTTTTTCTTAATTTATGAATATTTTTATGTTATGTATTTTTTTATGATCCGAAATTGTCATTCTGTTGTGCTTAAAGATATATCATTACGGTTTTCCATTCTGTTAGACATACAGATCTGTAATTCTAATTTTCCATTCTGTTATCCTTATAGATCTGTCATTACGATTTTTCATTCTGTTTTATGATTCCAAATATGGTGCATATATGATTCAATTTTTATGATTCGAATACGGTGTATATGGGATTCAGTTTTTATGATTACGAATCTGGAGATTATGTGATTCAGTTTTTATGATTCTGATTCCGGTGTATATGTGATTCAGTTTTTATGATTATGATTCTGGTGTATATGTGATTCTTTTATTAAGATTCTGAATCCAGTTTATATATGATTCAAATTTTATGATTCTGAATCTGGTGTATATTTGATTCAGTTTTTATGATTACAATTCTGGTGTATATGTGATTCTGATTTTATGATTCTGATTCTGGAACAAATGAGTTACCTGTTTCACAATCCAATTTACTTTTCCTTATTAATCCATTTTCTTGATAATTTTATTCTTAAAAATAAGTTCTCTTAACTTCTAATGATTATGTTTTCATGATAATGTTATAGTTTTTTAAACATATAATTCTGGTAATATCAAATTCTATGTTTTCTAATACATAACATTAATTTTTAACGAAACATCATTTATGTTACATAAAAATATTTCGTACAATCTGTTACAAACTACCCATTGTATGTTTGACATGTGTACAGGTCCCTCCGAAATTTAAGGAAAATATGAACATTAAAGTGGAGTCGACCATTGGAATGTTTGTCCTATAAGTACATGCCCATTTGAATGGCCAAAAAACATCAACTTCGACAATTGACTTTGACAGAAAAAATCTGTGAAGTGATTTCTAGAGAGAGAGGATCTTACAAATCTAAGTGCTTCATGAAGTTGTTGTGAACAACATGTTCAAGAGTGAACAACTTGTTCAGACATGCTTTGTGTAGACTCCGATAGGGCCGATTGTGGGATTCTGGGTTTGGAAGAGAGAGGATCGGAAATCCTTCTAAATCGATGGTTTGCAGGGATAGAAAGACAGATACCGATCATCGAATTGAGGGCTTTCTTGGGTTTGGGTAAGACAAACTTTCATGAAAGTATAAATCAAGGATATTTTATCTATAGTTGTTGGATAACCTTCTCTAGGAGTTAATAGAATCTTATTGTTACTTTTTTACTATTACAAGTTGTTTTAATTCCGCTGTCATATTTTAACATTGTTAAAGATAGAAAGTATAACCTTCGTACACTCTGTAATTCCATTACTCTATATATATTACAGATTCTATACAATTAATGGTAAAATCATTCATTTAAGAAAATAGAAAAGGTTTCTTTAAGAGGTCTTCTGAATGTTTGTGTAACATTGTTAAACTTAACTTTAAAGGTTCCAAAGGAATTTTTGAAGAATAAAATTCACCCCCTCTTGTATTTGAGCATCTCCTTATTACATATTAGATCCTACAAATATACCCTTTATATTCAATAGGTTAATAACAACTAATGAATTTATTTTATATTTTTGTAGGTCCTAGAATTTGTTTACTAAGTTAATATTATTCAAAACAACTAACATAGTGTCTAATTTATGTCTTTATATATTAAACTACAATATTTCATTAACATAATGTTGTTTAGTAATACTAGGTATTTCATGTTACATAAGAAATCAAAGGAAGTATGTATTGCATGTAATGTAAGTTAACATCTATGATCCATATATATAAATATATGTTTTATATTCGGTGTATTTCATGAATAACATGGAATTATATATAACTCAAGAAACAATTAGTCCATATATATATATATATTTATATAATACATATTTTCTATGTTGCGTAAAATAGAAAATATCAATGAGAATATATTAATTCAAAAAATATTAAATTACAAAATTATAGGGTGTTAAAGGAATATATTTTTGAGGAATTAAATTCCATAAAAAGACATGTTTTGTTTTTAAATCATTGATGAATAGGGCATATAATTCATGATGAATTATCTAAATTCATTTTCTATCATGTACATCTTACTATATATTGTCTACATCTTTATATAGGTGGATGGGAAGACTACCAAGACTGATAAATCATGATTTTTTGTTCATTTTGAGAGTTCCCATATTTTTTTTGTTTTTTTTTTCCAATACTCATCATTAGTGAATAGGTTCCACATTATTTCAATCGCAACATGAATGCATTACCCTGAATTTATGGGGATATTTATAAATTCTCCACTGCATATCACCCTTAAACTTATAGATATGAATAAATATCAAATTATGATGTTAATAGTATTTATGAGAAATGATAAAACCAAATATGAATGATTAGATTATTTTTTGGGTGATACAAATGGGTGTTCAATACACCATTAATAAAACCAACAGTAATTTCAGAATATTAGAATATATTTGGAAAGGTTTTTCACCTCCCAATGGATTTAAAAAAACATGAATATTTGGATATTAATCAATGTAATATGAACCTGTTAGATTCTGGTGAGCAGAAGAAGATACAAATTTAGGATCCTGAGTAAATTTGTAGAGGAATATATGAGAACTCTCGTATTTATAATGAGTGAACCAAGACATACCATAATCAACACATCCTTTATAATAAATTCAACATTTGAAAAAACATCCTATTATAAAATTTAATGTTTACGTTGCATCCATGTATGCTTCATTATAACTAATTCTTATCACACACTATTTAAAATTTCTACCCTTCTTGTGTTATAATTTTTCTTAATGAAAAACTGAAACAATTGTCATTTTTATTGCATATTTGGATAAAGAGCATTCATGATACCACTCTAGAGTCCCCGATGGATTAAATCCATGTTCAAGAAGAAACCTACAAATGAAATCCACCAGGTTTACTCCTTCCTTCCCAAAACCATTTCCCATACTATGAGGACACTGCATGATATATGTGTGGTACAATAGCTATAATCCTGGTATTTTTAGGACTTTTCTAATAATTATTTATTTATTTCCTTTTATTTTTCATTATTGTATTGTTACTATTTACCCCCTCCCCAAGTCAGTTTTGTTCTAGAATACTTATTTTTCAATCCCAAATTCTTATAAGAAATATTTAATATTCATCAGGAATTTACATATTTTATATTGTTTAAACATCCAAAAAAGTTTTGTTTTTCTAATAGAATGTTTTTTAGAATGAATTTAACATTCATGTTTAATTTTTTCTTGATTGTTGGTTGTTTTTCGATGATATTAGTGGTTCTATATCTATGAATCCGTTGATAAGAGTGGTACAATTTTTGAAGGTAGTTTAGGAGAAAATGTGTCACTTATTATCTCCATACATATTTTATCCCAAATAGGATTTGTTAATTTTTATTACCCAAAAGATGGTACATCGGGGTTAGGTTAATATTTATTTTGTTTCCTAAATTATTTTTCCATATGTGGGTTACTTTTTTGATGCCTTTTAATTTATTATGTGATTCTGTAATACTTTTGTACCTATAGTATGACGATTGTATTCCCTAAAAAAATCAAAAACTATTGTTAAATTTTTTTTTGCGTTGTTATGGCCAGGGATAACATATCTTATACATTTTATATTGTTATAAAAATTTTAATTAATATTATTGTGAGATGAAACCTCGGTTGAAAGGCGAGTGTGAGATTTGTTCCAAGTGAAATTTTTTTGAAAAAAAAATAGATGAGGGGAGTAATGAAATGTATGAAATACTGTGATATCTAAGTCATATTTTTTAGTTTTTTCTTTTGGTAAATCAAAATTGAGTGGGTATTGTAATTTAATATCAATGGAAATATGAACTGTCTGGTGGACACAACCATGTAAGTATAATTATTTAAAATAACCAATATATTGTGGATGTAAATTGGAAATAATTGAATGAAATAATATAAAAACACAGACCTGGAGTGTTATTGTAATGTTTATTTATTGACTTATTTTCCTATATTGGAATCAAGCAACTCTTAGAATTTTATTCTCAATAAATATATGAGATATCATTTTCCACGATCTGTTTGAATAATACATTGTTGATGTTTTTTACATTAATCACATTGATATGAGTAATTGAATTTTCTTTTAATGTAAAATATTATTTCATTTGGGAATATATAAATGTATCAATTTTTATAATTTTAAATTTCTTAGGATTTAAAATGTTTTGGTATAGGGGTTTGATTGCACCTCAAGTAACTGTTTTATTTCACCATTACACCACTGTATTAATCTAGTTTTGTAATGAACATTTGAAATATATTAAAAACATTAAAATAATATTTTAATCAATAATATAATTAGTATCACAATAAAAATTGATAATTCACCATTATTTGATGGTTTCATTGTTTGTGATTGTGATTTGGAGGATCCAAAAATGATGACAATGGAAAGTGCGTCGAACTGCTCAAGAATCCCATCACACATGTGGAGTTAACTGAAAATTTAAGTTAATAAATTCATTACATTTGCATAATATTTTTTTATATGATCTAAAATTTTGTGTTCTGTTACTCTTATTAATAAACCTAATCCCAATTCATTAATTAAGGGTCCCAAAACTTCGAATTTTTCCATGAAAAAATATTTTTGAAGTCAAATGTTTAGATCTGTATTTCAATAAACATCGCCATTTTTATAAATTATATGGCACCAAAATATGAAATTTATATTTAGAATATGTCTTAAAAAAGTATTTATATTTATTATTGTCATAAAAATGATATTTACTATCCCAATAACATGGTTTTATTACTATCTCAAAATTTGGGACCCTGAAAGAACATACCATTTTGGAGGTAAAGAGGAACTTTGAGGACAACATTTATAGCTAATCGAAGGGAGAAAATATCTATAATTTTGGAGACTCAATGGATTATCCTCATAAAAATGGATGTATCATAGGCCGATATCATCATAAGGTGTTTAGGGATGAAGGAGAAGATCCACCTGATCCTCCTCCTCTCAATTGTGAGATAAATAGTCGATGGTCATTTAGAGGGAGCTACCCACACACGGGTGGGAGTTTTGACACCTATTGGTATACTAGTTTTGTGTAAAATTTTCAATGATATTATTCATTTATATTATATAAGAAGATTCTTTATTGTTTGAATTCGTAGTTTTTATTTAATTATATGAAATTAATTTTATCCCCATGCTGATTCGGTTGATATTTCAATTGGTAAAAGTGGGTAATTATGATTAGAATACACATTCATCCAAATTATGTCACAAATACTTGATATATATATATTCTTTTGAATCCATCGCTCTATGATAAATGTCCAAAACCAGATAAAATTATTTTTTTTCAAGGTTTGTTTCATTATAATTTGATTTATGAGGCAATAGGGGAATAAAGATCATTAAAACCCTCAACCAAAGGATTACATTAAAGCATGGTAATTTATCTAAAAAATATACTAACCAATGAGTTTAGTGAAAATGAAACTACCAAATTATCTGATAATTCTAAAATCCCCACCCTTCATTTTCCACAATTAACCACTTTTATAATCCTGTTTTATTTTTAAAACTATTTTCACAACCGCCCCCTCTTGTAGATTCTTTTGTTAAAAATACACACATTAAAAATCCACTTATCCTTGAGACATGACCTAGAGTCTTCCATAAAATATAAATAAAAATTAACATAATAATATATATTATGTTTCATAATCATGTGTCATGTTTCCGTTTTGTGTGGTAATCCAAGATCAGTTTATTATCAGGCCTTCCTTAGCTAAGGTCATCAGTGGTTAGACCATGGTAGATATCCTGGATGAAAATATAACCCCTGACAACTTCCCCCAGATAATGATATTATTGATGAATCAATTACCTTAATATAGTATTCCATATTATGATGAAAGATGAATTTTGATATTATCCCCCAAATTCTGATTAGTATAAGGGTCAACGACCCTGATCCTCATAAGCTAAGACTAAGGATCATCTTTATTACCCTGGAACATGTCATCATTCTATAGCCATTACTATTGTCAACAGAATTCCCCAAAAAATGAATGGTACATACACGGTAATACTTTTCTTGAATTCAACCTCGTTATTTATGCCCCTAGTTTACTCATGAACAGTGAATCCTAGCTAGTCCAAAAAGGATGAAGGATTAATAAATAATTATAAAGAAGGAGCTTATTACCTTACTAGAATTCACCTATTAGCTGATGGCATAGTTCCATACCCAGCCAATGGCGACACATGTTCCATAGTTTCAGAATGTTTGAGATTATGATTTTTAATGACAGGTCACATACCTCATAGATCACTTTAAGGATGAACTAGAAATCCATCAGGAATGCGAGAGGTTTATCACCACCAATATCTCATGTGATGGAAACAAAAAAATAATATCAGATGGATACCTATAATTGTATTCAAGGAAACTCAAAAACCCCACACATTAATTGTAACACCATAATTAATCACCCCCTTTATTGAGCATCTCCAAAATAGAATTTTCCAATCACACTGAGTTGAGGATGTGTAAATTCACAATTGTATAGTCCAGTTTACAATACCAAGTGATCCAAACATTGATAGAGACCTTCTATAGGCATGGATTCGATGGGATTATCCTATATTATATCCACCGATGTCAGATAACCTATTTCATGTAGGATTTCCTAGTCTATTCTTGTTAGGATATCCATCTAGGGCACATGAACTCCCACCAAATTCCTATATTTTGATATTTTTGTCCAACCATGGTGTGAGACTATATTGAGTTCACCGTGTAGATTCATGAGTGTCAGATCCAGGATCAATTTTCACATTGACTAACTAATCTTTTACATAGTACCAAATATTCATTGAACATTATAGTATTGAGACTCCACATTGTGGGTTCATACACTCTACCATCAACCCAATAATGCATGTTAATTTTGACCACAATAGTCATCCATTCAAAATGTGAATAATTTGGTTCCCCTCAAGGAATTATAATCCTATTATGTGATTTAGTTTGATAGATATAACATAATACATATATTTGGGGTACCTTACACTATTATCAAATACAAGTACACCATCTTTAGTGCATTAGAGAATATGAAATTGTATAACATGTACAAAATCTATTCAAAACACACATCTACCTATTATTCACCAGAAAAAAAGAATATTTAGGAATTCAACAAGACCATGTCAAATATAATTTAGGATGCTTTGTTATTGAATAAAATAGTTTTCACAATAAGAACAATAATTCCTTAGGGACCTATTTTATTTCATCTTGAAATTTCACACAGGATACCCCAATATTTCTAATACATAGAAGTATTTTTCTAATACATATTGATATTAAATTTTCATTTCTCAAAACATATTTTAATGAATAAATGAAATAAAAAATAATGGAATATGTATATCCAATATAATTTGAATCCATTGAGGAAAATAGTTTATAAGATATAGATAACCTAGATATGGACCAAAATAGTACAGAAATATTATTCAACAAGAAGGTTCACCTTAAGTTATTTCTCATTGGGGATATGGTATTGGCATTGAAAACCCTAATGATAACAAAAATATTCAAATATTGGATCTCAAAAGGGATGAACCTAAAAAGTTATATAATAACTCTTATAATGAAGAACAGTCTTTAAACACATAAGATATTGAACATACCACAACTCCTAACAACACCACATTTCAGAAGCTGTACTTTGGGTAATAAACATTGTCAATGAAATGAGAAAATAAAATATATAATCCACCGTAAATTAAATAAAAAATTAAACTAAAAAAACAATGTCAATTCAAAATTTTATCAAACTTAGAATTTATGTAGTTTTATTTTTCTGAATTAATTTATGTTTTTGATATTTTTTCATTTCACGGGGCACTATAGATAATTATTTAAATACATATATTAAAACACTTTGTAAATCATTTCTTTCACAAGGATAAATCTTTTATTTTACTACACATAATACCATCTTGGAAGGAGCTACACATAATACTGACTTGTCTTGCTCTACAACCAACATTGAATTCTCGTACATTACACACAACACATATGTTTCTACAAAGCATCATTTTATCAATTTTTTAAACAAGATAAAGATAACACAATCATTTATATTAGTTATATTAATATTAATAACAGATATTAAAATATTATTTGTAATTTTTTATGGATAAATCATATTCATAATATAAAGATATGATTTTGTGTAAAGTAAGTTATGTTTACATATATCTTTTCTCAAATGAACTGATTTTAATAATAAAATTAGTTTCATAAAAGTCTATATATTGAATTTGATAAAATAAAATTCATTTTATATTTATAATTAAAATATTATCTTATGCTGAATTCTTCTTATTTTTTTGATAAACATTATTTTTTTATTAAAAGTGAAAAATACAGGATTTTTGTTGATACATAAACATTCAATTAAATAATGATTTTTTTAACATGTGAATTAATTTATTATTAATTTTAAATTTTTTAAATAATAAATATAATAAAACAAATTAGTCCATTAGAATCAATTTATCTTAGATATTTTATATTAATAATTGATAAAAGATTGAACTTATTTCTACTATAAAGCTCTATAATTTTGTAATGTCTATGGGATTACCATTAATAATAATTTTCCAAATTAGTGAATTTAATATATAACAAATGACATAAAACATTTTAATAATTAGTATATTAATATTTTAAAGTTATCACATTAATTGTTTACCAAATATAATAATAAAATTTATTAAATTTAATCATATAGGTTAAGGTCCAATTATGTTTAATTAGGGACCAATCCTTAATCATATGGTCCAAAATGACCAATACCCAAGTCAAACCGAAATTTTAGGTGAATATTTCACCAATAAACCATCTTTTATATTTTTTGGTCTGTTTTTTATGACTTTTGTTAGGTAATAGAATTTGAACACCTAAGTTGTTATAAAAAATTATATGTGAGTTCTTTTCAATCCCTATAAAAGGCTATAACCTTTCCTTATTCCTCAAACCTATCAAACGATTTAAATTTGTACAAGAACAACCCAATAAACTTCCAATAAATAATTCCATCCAACTATAATCCTTAACTTGGATAGAAGTCAATCCAAGGAATCCTATTGGCACAAACCCAATAGAGTTACCTAATTAAGAGGTAACACCTTCTCTCAATATCATATCTATTATTTTCCTTCTATACCACCTCAAATAATCATATTATATGATTATATAACAAAAAATATATCATAAATATACTTATATATTTTTTGTAAAGGGTTTGACCTGCCCTTTCATACACCCCATCATATTGGAAACGAACATACTGCTTCAGTGTACAGTGAACTATTGCCTCACGAAATGGTGATTGTTCATATATCCATTAGAAACTATAATGGAGGAAATTATTATGGAAAATATATTAATATATGATATATATTATTTTTATAATGACTTTATTCTTCTATAATTTTTATTTATAACATACCTTTATGAATTCCATCTTATATAAATACGATAATTTCATTTTAGGAAATGTGGACTCCCACCCCTCAAAGCAATATGATTCACCCATACACTACATGGATTGTATAAAGGATAGTTTCAGTGACTATATATATTATATATGGTTTAATAATTGTAATTTAATAATTATATATATATATATATATATATTTATATGTATATATATATATTCTTTTAACATTCATTCAATATGACAATTAAATAGAAATATTATTCATGCATACGTATGGTCTACAGTCTCCCAGAACACTGTATTCAGTTTCATACTTATATATTATATAAATTATTATAATACCAATAAAATATATAAACATGATATCTATATCATTTTTATAATATTTAAATCACGATACAAGTATATGGTCTATTGATATATAAAAATAAATCACAAGTGAAGAATAAATCGAATATAACTCAAAGTGAAACCTTAACATAAGATTGTAAACATGTGGGTAATATAAGGACATAATAGAACAATATATGGTTTGAGACTGAAAAATATTGTTTTTTGAAGATGTATTATAGATTTATATTTATTATACAATTATTTTTATTGAGTTCGATGTGAGTAAATACAGGTGGTAAAGGGATTTCTTCTCACTTTTTATATCTGTGAGATACTTGCTTTATTCACCACCCATTACATTTATGGGGGATTTATATTTCACATGGATGTAAAAAATGATTATAATTGTTAAATTTATGTTTAAAAAATATCTATTATAGTACCTTTATTTTGTGGGGTTTATGAGTCAAATGATAACATATATGTAAAATTGTTTTTTCTCAATTTTTATTCATTGAGACTAATGATTTCATATGAAACTAAATTCTTTTGGTGGTGTGTATAAGTCCATTTTAAATTAAATATAATGAGTCTATATAATTTCATGATATTATAAGATTCATGTAATTTCATTTTCATACAAGGGTAGAACAATTACAAGTCACCAAGTGATAAAAATAAACTGAAACAATTTCATTTCCTATTAAGATAATTTATTTTTATGCATTCATTGATGAATAATTACATCTAATACCTTAAGTTGTTCATGGATTATCTTCCAATAGAGTTAGTCATTCTATACCCATGTATTGGTATAATATTTAAAATCTTTAGTTCATAATATTGAAAAAAAGTATTTTTTTAATAAATCCCCACATTACCCACTCTTCGATCGGAAAACAATTCTATATAAAAGGGTTTCCAAGTATATTAAAGTATTATTATATAATAATTAAATGAAATTTATAACCTTTTGACTTATAAATATTAATATAAATTAATATTTTTATCACATTATGATTCTGTAATTTTTCTAAACTTTTTACCACGAAAAATGAATATCATTTTTACCTCCCATGTCATGTACAAATTTATCCTCTGTCAATCAATTGAATATTTATTTCATGTATAATGGTTACAATTTATGAATTTTTTCCCAATATAATTTCAGTGTTATAGTTAAAAAAATTCCTATTCATTTTATTAATTTTATTTAAAATGGTTTACAAAACGTTTTCAATCTCCTTTTTTAGTTTTTATGAAAAATTGTCATCCAAATTTTTTCCCCCTACATTTATATATTTTATGGGAAATAGTTTTCAAAAATTATTTATTATTTATTTATTTTCATTCAAATAAAAATGTTTTATTATGATTTTAAATATTTCTTTATAATAATTCATGTTTATTTTCAAGGAATTGGTTTTAAAAGGGATTTATATTTTAAATTTACTTTTTCAATAAAAAGGTATATTTACCTCAAGAAATTATTTCAATGTATCCTTAAATTTCATTTTTCTTCAAATATGACATCTATTGAAGTTACTCAAGACCATCAAGGAAATTATAAAAATCATCCATTCACCGTGTTTCTTAAATGTATAATGTTTTTCTGAAATGATGCATATCCAACCCATTTCTATTCTACAGGTTTTATGACATTGAAAGATTATTCTTTTTATAGTTTATGATTTCATGAATTTATTACAAAACCAATGTGTTTTCATGTGTTATCAAGTGAGAGTTGTAAATGATATGCCTATAATTTCATGTGTTATGATTTTATGTTTAAAAAAATTTCTCATTGTATGGGTTCTGATATAATGAATGTTATATTATCTTCTGGGATAGGTATGAATAAATTTACTATGTGATAGGTGGGACCAATATCTCAGTACAATTAATTTGGTAATTATGGAGAATCCTAAGTGTAAATGTTATTATAGAATATGATCACTTGTCGTCAATATTATCCATAGACCTAGATACATGTCCATATGTTTATAAATAAATATCATTACATGTTCACAATGTTATGATTGAACCATATTTCATGTTCACAATGTTATCCATGGAACCTATTTCATGTCCATAATTTTATGCTTGAACCTATTTACATGTGCACGATGTTATGCATGAACTGGATTACATGTTCACAATGTTATTCATAGACCATGTTTCATGTCCATAAGGTTATTTGTGAACACAATTACACATTAAAAATGTTATTCATTGGCTTGGTTTCATGTCAATAAGTTCATGCAGGGGCTTGTAGTCTTGTCCTTAACATTATGAGTTCACCTATTTCAACATATAGATGTTTGAAATGTTATTAAAAAAATGTACAAATGGAAAATTCCATGTATTATTCCAATGTTATTATTTCTGGACATATTTCCATTATCATTTTATTATCTTTGTATTATGAACATAAAATAATTATAATGATTTATAACAAGTAGTGTATGATCATAAAATGTTATTCTCATGTCACATACACATTTTTCATGTTATGATTTCACATTTAACTTATTTATCGTAATAAACATCTATGCTCGCCCCTTTCATATAATTCCTTTCCATAGGTTATGATGAATTTTTTTATGTATAGGTAACAATGGGTGATATATTTATAGGATATGTTAAAGATCTATCACCAAGATAGAATTTTTTATTTCAATGATTCCAAATAAACAAACCTATTATGGTCCTCATGAATGTATTTTTGTAATGTATTGAGTATTCATCTGAAATGATAAATTATCCATATATGTTAATCCTAGGTTGTTATATATAGTGTCAAAAGAATTTTTTAATCATCCTATATAATCAAGAATGATAAATCGTTAGTGAGATCCCTATGTCAATTTATGATGATATATCTAGGGATGTCTCTAAGGATAAGTATAATGATTATATAATATTTCGGAAAATATCCTAGTAGCAAGGTAAAAGATATAGTGAGTGGTTTCTTATCAATACATCCATGTCTGGATACACCAAGTGGTTGTGGATTTGGCAAAATATACCATGTGGTTACAACTCTAACAAGATGGTTCGAGCCTGACTCGGGGTTATCTGGCACATTGAAACGGGCCTTGTTGCAAACCTCATTTCACACTCTCAATGGATATGTGTTGGAAATTCACAAACTATTCACGAACTATAATGAATTATTTAAATATAATTTGGACACAAATAACCTAGTATTAACCTATTTTGTTTTGGATAAAGTATCATTCCCTAATTTAGACATCCTACATGTAATTATTTTCATCACCGGGTGGTTTTCTTCTTTGATAAGAAATGATAATTCTATAACTTAAATATTTATTAAATCAAGATTAAACAATGGAACATGGTTAACATATAATTTTTTACATATGGAATGTGTGGGAATTATGTGAAATTATTTTCCATGTGGAAATATAATTATGGGAATTAGAAATGTTGTACGTGTTTTGGTTATACATATTAAGATAAAGAGACCACAAATGACATGTGAACATTATGTGATGTTCATCCAGAATTTATTACATTAAACAATAGAAATATGATCATATTGAGGTTTAAGAACATTATTACATGATTTATATTCCATATTTAATGACTTTTTTATTGGAGAATATTTTTATCATGTCCAATTAATCGTTTAAGAATAGTGTCGGGGGAATGATATATTTATTTTATGGAATTCAAAGATTATGTTATATGAATCATGAAATATATGATTATTTTCATTATATGTTTTATTTATGGATTAAAACATAAATTTTGGTTGGTGATAAAGATTTATAAAAATAATTTCAATGAAAGGTCATATTTTCAGTAAGGGGAGGTAACCATTAATTAATTCATGATGTTTAGATAACGATATTCGTATAATGATATACTAGATATGAATAAGTATGTCAGATGGTATGTATTTCCCTATAAACGATTTTTTAAATCGTCCATTATGTCATCAATGATGGAGTTTTCAACTACTTTGATTCATATAATATATCTAGTAATAATTAGAGTTATTAATTTTATAGTTTTTCACAAATAATTTGATATAATAAAAATCATTACCATGTTTCAATAGAATACATGATAAGGGTATTCACATGTTTTTATTGTGAAAACCAAGATATAATTTGTGATATATGGGATATCAATGTTAATATTGTTTCATGACTTGAATTACATGGTTTTGAATTTTCATATTTCAAAAGGGTTATATAGTTATCTATTCCAGAAAAGATTAAGTTAAAATTCAAAATTAGTATTTATATATTAATATTATATTGAAAAACATAGTTAAAAGGTTATTTATTGATTAACCTTATTTCAAACAAGTCTATAATATTATTGAAATTATAAAATAATGGTTTTATAAAATGACACCATGTCTATTGGGTGAAAACCAATTAAGTTCGATAATGCCATAGGGATTGATCTAATGACCAAAGGGTTATAAGGGATTCACACCTACCACTGGCCTATACAATGTCTAGATTAATGTATAAATATTTTTGATAAATACTTATATATAATTATATAGTAGTGTACTTTATAATTTTGGGTAATTAATGTATTAACCAGATTTTTTTAAGAATAGTTATAGATAAATAAGGAGAAATTTCATTCTTTTGTGAGACATAATATCTTCAAAAAGTGTATTGCATCAGATCAAGCATAAAAGATAATTTGTGGATGTCAATTACAACAAATAATGGATTAATTAGAAATTGATATATGAAAAACAAATGAATAAAATGGTCCATATAGATATATTCCAGGAATGTATATTTCCATATATTATTGGTCAATAAAATAATTAGTAATCATTTGGATAATGATAAAAAACAATTTTCCAAAGGCCATAATTTTTTAAAACAAAAACCCTTTTGCATCATTATAAATTTATTAATTAGAGTCCGCAATCATTTATTTGATCATTCACATGTTTTTGATTGATGCCCTTAATCACTCTCTATAAATATTTAGACATTTCCTCAATGGCCAATCATTACTCCCAACAACTGTTCTCATATGTGGAAACCTGGTTATATGTAACATTTAGTAACCATTATAGTCCCATCCTTCCCTTTATAGTGAAATATTAGTATTAATTTTTATGATGTGGGTTTCTATGAATGAATATTTCAATTATTTAACAATTAATAACCTAGATGAATTTGGATGGATAAATTCATTTCATGGACGGAAGAATGTGACACCCTAAGATACGGAGAATTATTATTTTAAATTAATTTATATTTTTCATAGTTTTCATTATAAGTGTCCCTATAAAGAGTTCAATATATATATGATAAGTCAAAAAATTTATTCAAATGGAACATAATAGGATTTCACTATAAAAAATACTCACCTGGCATGTGCTACATGTAATATTGACATGGCTGGCACTACAAACAAAACCGACTTAGACTATGTTACATAAAATATAGATATTTCTACGATGAATTGTTTTATTAATAATTTAAATGAGATAATGATAACCTAGTAATTATAAATAGTTTTATGAATAATAACAAAAAATTTCAAATATCATATATAATTTATATATATATATATATTATTTATAATGAATGATATGATTTTTGGTAGTCATTAATGTTTATGAATATTATTCTCTTGATTGAACCACTTTTTGTAATATAATTAATTTTATCACATATAGAGATTTAATTTGATAAAATAAATTTTATTATTGAATATTTAATATATGAATTATCTGAAGGATTATTTTTGGGGTTTTTTAGGAACATAATTTTTGATAAATAGTGAAAAAATACTGCATTTAAATTAATAACCTTGTTTCCTTTAAATAATAATTATTTTTCTCTCAAATGGAACACATTTGATAATACTGCATTTTGGTTAATAACTTCTTTTCCTTCCCTATATTACTCAATATAATTCACTCCCCATTCCATAAACCTTACATTATTTAGTTATTTTTGTTTTTATGTCTTTTTTAAAGATGGATCATCTTAAAACTATACTGGTTTTCAAAAATTCCCAATGATTACTTTTCCATCCCTACAAGAGGCCACCAGAACTCCCACTTCTTCACACCAATCACACCACTTTTGTTCAGAAAAGATCATCCCAATACACATTGAAAAAATCCACCCTTCCTCCTAGAATACTTCTATTTTTTCAAAAGCAATAAAATGAATCATTTTGTCACAGAACAAAAAGATTATCCAAAAGGTTCGCCATATCATAGGGGTCTTCACGAAATAGATGAAACTTCAATTGGATGCCCGGTCTACGAGTTATTATCCTTTTAGTCCGGGGGCCTGGTTGGATTCATGCGCAATCCAACTTGATTGTAACTCATCTATACCCCGATACCCAGTGGGGTATACTCAATGGTAGCATCACACTCCAAGAATTATAGCGCAACTGAAGGTTTATCAAATGGACGTCTTGGGCCTTCTTAAATGGTGTTCATATACCTTCAGTATCATTTCATATGATAAATAAAGAAAAAAAATTATAATAAATATAAGAGAGGTTCCATGGATGTGTGGTGGCATAATAACCAACATGACAGAGTATCAAAACCTCCCACAGATAGCATTTATAGTATCCTTACATGAACCACCTGATCTGAGTGGGAATATCCATGATCTCATTAATTCTTTTCCATACACAAGAGGCTTGAAGAATGTAGAGAGGTTTTAATTCCTTTCAATAGTGATATTTTACCCACTATATCACATCATTGGGTCAATAATAAATAAATAAAATATAATAAGTAATCGTAGAAATAAAATAGAAAAGTAAAGGGAAGTCATTTCATGAAAATAAAAGTATCTTGAAATTTAGTAATCCAATCCATAATAAATAAAATAGACAATGAGTAAAGGAACAATGGGTATTATTATGTCTATCCTAGACCAATCTAACATAATGATCCACTTCATCATCTATTAACTTCAAGGCCCTTTCCCTTTGTTTTGTTTCGCATGATATCAAGAAGTGCATAAAAATTCAGATGAATTGTGGGAGAACAAGACTCGATGGGACACTACAAATTAGACATTATCCTTATATACTCCCATATATTAGTGTATACCAAAATAATATTAAATTCATAAATTACTCAACATTTAATCCATAAACAAGTGGTAGAGTGGTAAAAAATGATCCACATCCCCTGGCTATATATGTATTAGATCCATGCTGAAAGATAATTATATGAGTTAGAAGAAGGAATCTTACCCTTCTATAGAATCATAACTATTTCATAGTGATGATAATTAGTGTCATATATCCCACAATAGAACCAAGTCACATATATCCACTATATGAGAATATCTATTACTCAGATCAAATGAGATATCACATGGTGAATGAATTTCAGATAACATTTCTACCTCAATCTCACCCTCAACATGATGCCATAGATACCTTAAACCTCCACCCTGTGTATAGGTACCTCATCTATATAATTGATATCAATATCACTCCACCAATTAGGCATTAATAGGTCTCAATGGTCTACCTAACTATACTATCACTAAAAACCACAAGGACTTGGTATGAAATATACAAGGTAATCACACTAGTAGGCATAAAATATCAACATGGGAATATAATAGAAAACTAAAAAACTTGTCACCATAACAAAACATTGAAAAAAGCTACAGTAATATCAATCATTGAATTATTTCTTGAATTATGGTCTACAAACATAGAAATATGTGATCACAATCATGCACAATTAATCCAAATTTCAAATAATATAATCCTCAAGAGAACATGTGTATACACATTCCCAAGAAAGAAGGAAACATTCTACCTATAATAATTCAACATACACAATAATGATAAAACAACCCCATACAGTTCGATAGTTGGAGTTAAAATTTAAATAGTCAAGACTATATCATTATGGACTCATTTTCGTAATCAATGACATTTAAATTTTCATGGTTTTTTGAAATCTTCTAGGACCAAAACCATCTATTTTATTTCAAAAATAAATATAATATCACATGTGATGAAACATTTTACTAGTTATATATTATATTTTCATGAATATATTATATGTGATTATTTTTTATCTAGGATATATAATATCAAAATTATTTTTTTTCATCCAATACACGTGCTATTAATATTTTCATCAAAAATAATTATAATTCCATTATAAAACATTTATATCTCTTACTTAAATAAATTAAATATCATGTATTCCTTATAATCATAATTTAATAAAACAATATAAATATAATTAACAATCTCAAAATTATCATCTAATAATTTGATATTTTTTCAAATAATATTTCCCATATAATTTCCCATGGAAAAATTGTGTAATTATATTTTATTAATTTTCAAAAACAAATCTTCTCTTAATTAAAATATGATAATTTATTTCCAAAATTTATCCCTTGAAAATATTATGTAATTATATTTAAATAATTCATGATAATATTTTTTGACTAATAATGAAATATCTTTTTTATAATTCTAGAAAATTAATGTTTTTAAATTTTCAAAAAAAACACATCATAATACCATGTAATTATCTTTGATAGTGTCATGAAATTATATATTGATAATTCTCATAAATATAATTTTGATAATAAATTATGCATTGATAAATTTAATAAATTATCCACTAATGATATTGAAATTAATTTTTTTAATCCTAATTAATTAAGTTTAAATAATTCATTGATATAATTTTTATAAATTTTTACCCATCTTCCAATAATTTATAGAATTATTCTTTAATATTTTTTTTAATATCAACCCTTGATAATTAATTTTTCTCATTTCATTAAATTTTCAATTTCTTAATTTTAAGAAAAATATTTTATAAAAATTCAGTGAAGATAATTGAAAAAGAGTTTAATGAAAATAAATAATAGATTTCGTTAACCATGAGAACCAAATGGGGAAAAGACAAATGTGAAGTGTAGAAAATGTGTTGCACATAAGGGAGAAAAATCATTCATTTAATCCTTTATCAAACACCTTCAATGTATTTCAAAATCCATAGTACCCAATGAAAATTCTTGAACACTAAAAATTGATTGGTACCACAATTTAGATCCCTAAATCTTCTATTTCTTGGGCCAAAATCGTAACACCCAATTTAATATTCATTTTATCCGAGTTTGATTTCAGAGTTATTAGTTTTATCACATTGATATGTTTCCAACAATAACTTATCATAAAATGTTAAAATCCATGATTTTCTAATGAAATTATGTGATAATGTTTTTTTATGTTTTGAGGAATATGAATAATTTAATTTAAAGTGTATTTTATTTAATAAATTTGAAATAAATATTTACTTAAATTTAAAAATGGTATTATCTAGTGTGATGTGATAAATGCCCAAAATGAACATTGTCTAGGTCACTTCTAGGGTAAAACCCACATCCTAGACCTAAAAATGGTCTCACATTTCTCATATCAGGTACCTTTTTAGAGATGTAAAATTATTTAAAAAAAATATAAAAATTTAATTAAGTTACCCCCATGTTCGACCATATCAAACACCTGATTCAAAAAAAATTTGTATTTTACCTGGGTTGACCCCATAATACTCAACCTTATTGTGGTCTTTTATTTCTCATTGGAAACATCATATGATTTGATTTCGTTTATTTTCTAGAAAATTTAAATCTAAAATTAAAAAATTATCCTTATGATTGATCTTATCAAACACCAGACACACACAAAATGTTATATCGCGCCTTGGGTAATCATCTCATCGTAGACCTAACGACAGTCTATGATTTCAAAATCACCTCACTATTTGTGAGATATTAAATTAGCATTTTTTAAATAGTTTAAAGGTAATATAATTTATTAAATATTATTATTCCTTTTGTGCTAAGGACCAATGGGAAATAGAATCTAATGAAATCCCAACACCTAAATCTGAAATTATTCCATAAAATATTATAAAGTGATAAATAAGAATTTAACTAAATCTAAATTCAAGTAAATATTATTATTTTCTCATAAATGAGAGTTATTATTGTGTTTAAAAATATAGTACATTATGATTCATTCAAAAAATAGATAAATATTTATTTCAAAGGGATGTACTTCATCCCAGGCTTATGGTCACACCCCTACACAATGTTTCTAAATACCCTTCTATAATAAGAATAAAATATTAGTCCTCCAAAAAATTCCCTATAGAGTGTAATTCACTATACATGGACCCTTGAATAGGGATCCCATCTATGTTGTATATATTCCAAAATATGACTCTAACATCAACATAGTGAAGATGAAATGTGTTGTTCCATGGAGGCCACCAGGTCAACAACTCTAGAATGATGTCAAAATGAAGTTAGTGGAGGAAAAATAAGGACCATTAAAAATTGTAATGCCATACCCAGTTCATCTCTACCTCAAGCTCGTGGAAATGCATGTGTTACATGTATATTCAACCCGATTTATCCATGATGTTTCCTCCTATACGAAATTCCGATCCTTCTGTCCCCACATTTTGAGGGTCCACCATGCCTGACTTGAGAATATTCTCTTACTGAGGAGGGGAAAACTATTCTTTTAATCCCCACCCATCAACAATGTTCATATTATTCCATAGGGTGTGCTCAGTAGGAGATGCATGGTCCTTTATTATGTGTCCTCTAACTGACATGTTCCATTGAAACTGCCCATGAGTGCTCATGAACAAGTAGTTAGGCTCATCCAGATTGGAATTGTGAATGAACACCTTATCCCTAAGATTGATGCCTTAAAATTTATGCTTGTGTAATTATGGATATTATTATTTGGAATCATTCAAAAATGAATTTGGTGTGTCATGATTTGAATCGGTATTAAAACAATCCCTATTCTGGAGATTCCTAGAAATCATCATTTTTCGATCATTGAATGATTAGAAACCCATGAATACCATTTAATATAATACATAAAATAATTTTTAGAATTGTTTATGATGGTCTTTTTATGGATTTCTATTCATTAATTTTGAGTTCGTGAATTTTTTCATGCCCATGGATGTATAGTCGTTGAATTGTGATTGGTAAAAGAGGTTAGTTTCAGATGTAGTGGGGATCCAAATCTAAAAATGATTTTGAGGGTCATATTTTTTAAAAAAAGGGTGCACTTGAGTACCATTGTTTATAATATTTAGATCCCACATGAGACCCCCACATCTATATAAATTTTCTTGGTATGTACATGTTTTGCAAGTATGGTAATTCAATCATTTATTTTAAGAGGATTTCCCAATGAATCTATCCCTCCTCCCATTTTCAGGTCAAATTATGAGGGGTTCATTTCGTGAAATTGAAATAAATATGTCATGGGAGTGGTTGATAATTTACGGTCTAGTAAAAAATTAAATTTTATCCCTAATCGATAAATAATCCATTTAATGGTCTTCTTTGGGAATGTAAAATGCTTCTTGAATGGATCTCGTTCACAAAACTCCCCAATCATGCTGAGAATTTGATGTTACCTCAGGGGAACCTAATTCTTGTTCATAGAACCCTATTTCATGGAATCCCCACTACAGGATGATCTTAAAAAAAAAATTGGTAGTGTAACTCTAGTTTGCTAAACACCATCACTTCAGAATGTTAATATTCTAACATGAAATCTCTAATATATCTAGAATGCAAATTCCCATTCCTCTTCTAAGAATGTTAATACCTCCCCCTATATGAATTTTTAGTCGACGCAACAATCATCTTCAATAAAAACTTTTACTTCAAGATTCCCATATCCTTTTAAAGTGATATATGAGATGGATTTACAATTGTATCTATATTTGATGAAATAGCCTCCCAAGGGTTTTGATAACCTCAACACATTGTGGAGTTTCATTTTACAATGTTCTTTGGTATTCACGTAATAATAAATACATTAGTGTATTTGGATATTTGAGAGATTATTATCATTCATGAAACAATCCCTATAGGAACCAAGACATTACCTATAGGCAATACCACCCTATTTTGAGGAAAAAAATATTTCATGAGATGCATGACCTTTGAAACACAACAATCCTTCCTGGACCCCAAAAATATTTCGAAACCCAGTTTTTTTTTAAAAAAAAACCACCCCATCTAACACTCCATGTTTCTTCATCTTAGCATTTCCCCTTTAATTAATGTTGTGTACTCGATGACACTTTTCCAATCCAAAATTGGATCAATAGAACCTGAAATCTTAGTCCAACTGATACCACCATTTGATGTGTTAAAAAAATATTCTTTATGTTACTCAAGGGCCATTAATATACCATTTAAGCTTAAGAATATTCACCCTACTGGTATTTAACCTAATAATTAGTTCTTTTCATTGAGCCTCATAATTTTCAATCATTCAATGATGAGTCTACACCATTCCTCGCACATAAGTGCATGAAGAGTTTTAATGTAATCCTTAAATATTGACCTAATATGGGAAATGCATTACCAAACTCAATAAATAATAATTTTTATGGATATTCCTATCACAATAATATATACCCCTTGGGGGTTATCCTCATCCTTGTTTGAGATTTATGATATAAAATTTTTTACCCTCAAGTAATAGTCACATGAAATTAAATTGCATAACAAGGTCCTAAATAAAACATGTTAAATCTATCAATACCTTGTGTGATGTGAAAAAGAATCCACATGTGTGATAATAATGGTATTAAACTCCTCCCATTCTCTATAATTTCACCCTTAATCCATTACTCCTCAAGGAGGCCATATTCAAAAGCCCCACAAAATCTCGTATTGACACACCTTCTATTACAGTAGAATCCTTACTACATTAAGTTAAATTGTATGGACCATCCCTATAACATGACAATAAACTATGGCATAATATTATATGTTTTTTATCCCTGTAATAAATTTGGTATATAGTAAACCTATATGATTTTCAACATTTACATCCCAATAACATATAAAAATCTATATGTGTGTAATGTCCCTCTTAGGATAAAACATGACCAATTCTCATGAGTGAATTATTTCCCCCTATAGACATAATTAACCACATATTTGTTTTCCCAAAATTCATCAAACCATCAACCAAAAAATACCTTGTGTTAAATTTTTATCGAAGGGATATACTTTTCCATATTATCGGTATGAAATCTTCTCCACTAGGGACACACATAACCAAAAACCATCTTTCTTCACAAGATAATAAACAAGGGACCCATCATTAACCATTATAATTTCAGAAACCGACCCATTAATCCCTATAATATTTTATACTTATGGACCTTATTTCCCATATGATGTAATAACTATAACCAGTAAATCAATGTAAGTTGATAATCATGTGTCCCATTTTCCACTAACAGATATTCAAATACAACAAATATATCACCCCAAGATATTAAACATACAACCCATGTATCCCTGAAGAACGTTTAAACTATGAACAGTTTTTTCTAGAAAGAAGTTAATCTTGTCACCCATATATCCCCATAACAAATTAAACCTATGAACAATCAACCACATCATGATGTTAAACTTGTGACTTGGTCTATAGTCTCAACCTGTACCATAAATATGGTATGCCTATGGTAAAAAACATGTGGAACACATTGGCCCCTAATATAAAATCCCTAATGACCATAATGAGATCCATTTTGTTCCACGCATAATATCCCCTCTATGAGATTCCCTAAAAATAGTACGACTTTATATGTTCCCAAAAATCAAAACATACAAAATTTCCAATAAATTCAAAAGGTTAATATCTACTCTAACAAGAGGATTAATACCTATTGAGATTGAATAAGTATTATTAACTTATGTACACCTTGATATATCATCAAGAATAATATTCCTAAATATGAATTAAATCAGTAAGAGAGCCCCATACTTGGAGTTAATATATAAGGATAAATAAATATAAATAATAAAAAACAAAATATTATCCCATTTTGACTAGGGAGAAAAAATACATGAATAATAATATTAAATCATCCAAAATTTTGATAGAGAGAATGTCGTGAAAAAAAATGTGACACACAACCATAGATGAACGCATTAAAAGAACATGTTGTGGAAAATTTTCAAAACCCCATTAATGTTTCTGAATTGGATTTCTTTAGGTTATTTTTAATTTTATAGTGAATTTATTAGAATTTCATGATTATATACATTGTAATGGATAATATGTATTTATTAATGTTAAAGGGATGTTTGAAATAATTTTCATGTTTATTTTAAGTTCTAATAGTGAAAAAATTAAGTAAATTTAGGATATTTATTTTCAAAGATTTATATTTTTGATATATAATGAATGAGTTATAAATATCAAAATGACATTTATCCATTGGTAAAAATTTATGTCAATTTTGAGGTGAATGTTTGGTTATATATTTATGGATTTGTTAAAAAAATTCAATATTTTTACCACAAATCCACATTTAGGGATTGGAATTATTTAAATATTATATTTTTTATGGGTATCAAAAAATAAGTGTTGGTTTGATTATATTATAAATAAATTATAAACATTTATATGTTGATATGTATTAGTATAAAATTTTATATATTATATTATTTGAAAATAGAGATCCCACCATTATCCTTTGTCTGAAAATCAATATTGTCAAAGATTATCATTAATATTGTATCATTTATAGTTGTGGCTTTTCGTGGTTAATATCTCAAGATTATATTTTTGGATATGAATCAAAATTGTGGAGATATTTTAATAACCCTTTCTATTTTCCTTTTTTATTCTATATGGGTTTTTTGTTTTTTAATGGGTAAATGCAATGTTTTTTAGTTTTATCTGAATTAGAAGGGATGTGAAATGAATTTTTAAGAGGATAACGAAAGAATATTATTATATTTAATATGTGATATGGAATATAAATGTTATATGAAACCATTGGGAATCTAGCGGAATTTTAGAGGCGATAGGATGCGTATTGTATACCCAATAGATTCATAGGGGATTCCTGGGATGTTTTTTATATTGAAAATTTAGTCATATTGATGGAAATTTATAAATTCATTTAAACCCAATCAAAGGTTTCATTTCAAGATTCTAATATGTAACAATCCTTCCTATTCTCCCAGAAATCATCACGTCTACCCATGTTGACCTTTATCCTCATTGAGAGAAGACATTTCCCAAATCCTATATTGTGGTATTGTATTAGTGAACTAATTATTGTGAACCATAACCTATTCAGACTTCTAATACTGTAATTATATTCCTATAAATACATAATTTATTTTTATATCTACTTATTGATTTTTAAAATTTTCAATTTTGATATTCCTCCTTTGGCTAGTGGATGATGATTCATGGTGTCGATGAGTTAATGATTTTAACTTCAGATCATTATTTTAATTTTCCAATTAGTGTATTATATTACATAACATTTTCCATTACCTTTTATTTCATTATATATTAGGTAATGGAATATTAACTTCTTTTGAACATTGGAAGCATATATTGAATAATTGTTCAATGAAAACCCATAAATTTCTCTCACAACATCAAAAAAAATTATTTGTTATGTCATAGGGTATATTGAAGGATTATTTAATATATTTATTCTTTAAAAACTCATTTTAAATGTGGTTTTTATTTATCCCAAAATTTTTAATGAGGGGAACCATTATGATTCAAAAATAATTCTGATAATTATGATTTTTTGGGTATTCCATAGTCATTTAGGGATTTAAATTTTAATATAAATGTTTCTAAACATGTTTTTATTATTTATATAAATATAAATGGAATCATTTCATGTTACATAGTACTCATGATATGTTTATATACACCCTTTAAAACTATTCACTAATATGTCATGCTAAATTGGTAGAATGTTTTTGTGTTTTAGTTATTCATTATTTGATATTACCAATAATATATATTGATAATATTGATAATTATTATGTTTTATAGAAGATTCCCCAGGACTAGTAAAAATAAATGAGGGGGTGTGTGAATTCAGTGTGGCAAGATATTTAACAAATTAAAAATTACGTTTCAATTTTTATAAACCCCGTTGATTTGGAACCTCAATTTCTATTAATGATAATGATATATCAATTATTTTTACCACATTCAAAATATTATATGAAATTTAGGAATGACGTAATGATAGTAAAATGGTACATTTAAACAGTTCAATACTCATCCTGAGTATTTATTAAATTATGTTTTTTCAAGAAAAAATATACATATATCAAATAATTTAAATAAAATTTGTTTATGGTGATCAACTAAGAAACAATATTATATCCACAAATATGGTTCCTTAAACATTATAATGGTGATAGAAAACAATATAAAATCACATGGGATAGTGATATCCTATCCCAAAATTTGATTTGTTTATATTTCGTTATATTAATTCATGATATTGTTGTATATTGATTTATTTTTCAAAAAAAAAAAGAGTCTACCACTATGAGAATTCAACAAAATGTATCAGGTCTTACATATATCTCTACACTTCTTAAAAACACAACAATCTCTAATAATTACAATGTTTCACTTCTTTTATTCTCATAAATTAATAATAATATTCATCATCAATTATTTGAATGATTCTTATTTTTATTCTATTGAATCACTGAAACAATCATATTTTAGTGAAAAATAGGAGACATAAATACCCTCATCACACTTTTTTGATTATTTTTCTATAGTATAATAGAACATTTTTCCTATTCTTTCTTCATTTTTAGTTATTTAATAAGTCATTCACGGATTCTCCTACTAATTTATTTAACCCACAGGATGTGCAGTAAGCAGTGATGTCATGAATTCTCTGTTGTTCAATACCCAAGATTTTTAATTATCATGATTATATAAAATATTTCACACTAACAACTCTCTTACATATAGGATGCATATTATTAATTTCATCATTATGTCACCTAAGATAATTATTAAACAAAAAGTTATATATATATATATAACATTAGATCTTACTCTGGAATTCATGCAGTGATGAAACCATAAATGTTTACCTTCAAATCATTAATTTTATATTATTAACTATTAAGGACATAGCTGAAGACCAAATTCCAGTCCTTATTTTATTTTCATAATATTTTTAAATAACTTACCCACCTTTTATTTTAAATTAGTTCAATAAAATTTAATGAATCCTCAACATACGCATGATTAATAAATATTTATTTTCCTTGGATCAAGGATCCTGATTTAGTGTTAATCTCTTAGAAATATTCATCTTCTATAATTTTTAAAAATGAAAAAAATGATATAAATTATACATAATTTTATGTGGAAACATTAAAATATCACCCAACATGGGAAAAAGTTTTTTAATTCTTTCATTATAATTAATATTTTGGTATAATATAATATATGAAACATTTTATAAAAATAAATAAAAATATAAAATAAATATATTTAATTAAAAAGGTATATATGGATTAGTAAGATCATACATTATAGAAATGTTTTATGGTATAATAGCTTACATAAAAAATATCATATGTGGTCCAAACTCATCATATGATACATAAATAAGTATTATACATTGATATCAAAGACATTCAATCTTTTCAAATGAATTATGTTGAATTTCATACACCTGATAAAAACATAGTAATCCCACCAAAGTCATAAAACATTTCTTGAAGTCATACTTTGATTTGATGGAAGTCATACATGTTAGTGGTTGACTTCTAGACATTTTAAAATTACACCCAACTCCAAATCCCTATTCAAGGATCTTATGAATTCATATTCCACTGCTAAATAATTATACTCAATATATATTATCCATTTTCTTCCATTCCTCCATAAGTTAATGACTTATTTGATGTACACATAGAATTCATTAAATCATCTAAATTCCAACTATAATATTTTAATCATCTAAAATTTTCACTATGTAAAAATGGGAATAATTAGGATACTTCCAACCACCATTATTAAAAAAAATGGCCCTTTGTATCATTTAAATGATCAAGATAGTGAATTTATTATATTTTCAATATACATTATTTATTACCTCAATTGTCTCATTTTTAACAATTCATACAATGGAAGATAAAAAATATATTAAGTCATCAAATTGATTGATAACTAAATTTTGGATTTTTATAATCACCATTATCCAAGATACATATACTTTATCATTATAATTTCACTATGGAACTCATGTATTCAAATAAGTTTCCCCCCTATATGACTAATACTTCTAAAAAATCTTATTTTTATAAGGTTAATTTTATTTTGATAAATAAACCTAATATAAAACCACAACATCCAAGATATTTCTAAAAATATTTTTCGACATAATCATACTGAAATTATCTTGGGATATACTACTTCTACAAGAATTGGTTCTCTGACAGAACATCTAATAAACATCTTCCTCACTTCTTCTAGAATATATTAGAACTAGATTATGTCAAACCTGAATTTTTTTTAAAACCATTTAAAAAATATAAAATACACATAACATGGTGTAAAAAATATCAAACTATAATTTATATCACATAAAAGAATAATATTGTATGTC
The DNA here is from genome assembly GCA_963277665.1 of Viscum album. NCBI lineage: Eukaryota > Viridiplantae > Streptophyta > Magnoliopsida > Santalales > Viscaceae > Viscum > Viscum album. The sequence goes on along the minus strand of OY728127.1, from coordinate 1,507,034,973 downwards.
AATATACGATCTTTATTTTTATCCAAATTTTTTCAATCAAATTTCCCATCATATTTTCCTCAATAATAATTTTATCTCTCCAAATTATCAAAAATTAACTAATGTTATTTGTTATAGTATGTAATAATTTCATACTCAATAAGTAGTGCATGATTCATTACGCTCTATTTAAGGCCCCAGCCTTAAACCTTACTTAATCTTTAGTTATTACAAGATTACACATTGAGGATCTTTTCAGGTTTAGAGTTTTAGAGAATTAGATAATAAAACTTGCATTACATTCCACATTTAAACAAAGTGGTTAAATAAAATATAGTATTCATTTTTTCCCATCAACAGAAACATATTTAAAAAAAATCATGGATTCTTTCTTGATACTTCCTTGACACTATCATCATATAATGTACCCTTCCCTTGAACTGTGAAAAAATTTTCAAAAACATGGGATGAGTATAAAAATCTCAGTAAGGGATATAAAAATATGGAAAGGAACCATGAGTACATGTATACATAAGAATGAAATCATACTTTACCCATAAAACATAAGCACTTTAACATAGCTCATAAAATCATGAATAAATCATAGAAATCATAAGACATAAAGGTAACTTGAGGCATTCATAACATTCTTATGTAGGGAGTAACCCTCTTGGTTACGTTTGAAATACCCATCACATTATATTCCCAAAATCACTTTGGAGAAACCTTAACGTTTAACCCCTTCGTATTACCCAATGAATTCGAGAGCTATATCGAGCTCACCCACCCTTATTTTATCACGGAACCACCCGTCTTCATAATAATGGCCAAGAACCTCAACATAATCGTATCACATAAAACATGCATAAAGGAAACATAACATTTCCACCTTTAAATCACAAGATATCAATACAAATCATTGATATAAAAACATTATGAAAACCATTTTCAATACCAAAATAAATGAAAGGTAAAACATGGTATTAATTTTTCTTTAAAAAAATGTTATGGCTTGTAGAGGGAGACGAAACTCAAATAATGGTCACGGTGGCGGAGAAGTTGTTATCGCAGCATACGTACGACAAAAGCGTTCCCTTTTGTCGTTTAGTAAAACTCTTTGTATAAAAAAGATTCCTTTTGGATAAACGTAAAAGTAAAAGGGGTTTATACACCATATAAAAGAAGGATGTGTATAAAACAAAATATGCCTTAATGAAAGGAGATTGAGACGAAGTCCCATACAAAGACGGTATCCTTTGATTAAGGATAAAGCAATTACATAATTATGTGTGACAAAATAATACACCAAATATAAGTGGATATTAAGTGTAAAACAATCAGAGGTTATTCACACATATTCATATAACGACATATTCAAGGAGTACAAGCTTATCCCAAAGAATCAAAATTGGGTTAAGAAGTTCCCCTGCAAAAAAATTGACAGCCTAATGGCGCCACTACAAAATTCCGAAAATGATTTGATGAGAGATAAAAAGGGTATCTCATCACTTGGACATAAAATTTAAATCCCTAAGGATATAGAATACCATATCCCAACATAAGTTTATGTGAATTAAAAGACATAACAAAAGAAGTCTTTTAAAAAGAGGAGGGTGAAAGGTTCCCTTACCGACATTGGTATCTTTCGAAACATACACCCCGTGAAAGAAGGACAATACAACATTGATGTAAATACTCAAAAATGAAAGTATATTACACAATGAGTAAAATAATGTTCAGTACATACACCAATAAATTGAAATTGTGGAAAATGTAACATAAATCTCATGGGAATAAAAGTGAGATGCAAAATCCCTTACGAAAACTCGGTAGCCTAACAGGGCCACATAAATCTTCCAAAAATGGATTGATGAGGTTGAATAGGGTATCTCATCATATTAAAATAAAATTTACATCAAGAGGAATATAAAAAGACACCCCCTATCATAACAAATAGGAGATTAAAATAAGTGACATAAAGGGGAGTACTTAAAAAAGAAAGAGAGAGGTTAGATCTCTTACAAAAATTTGGCAGCCTAACGGCGCCACTCAAAACTTCCAAAATGGATTGATGAGAGAGAATAGGGTCTCTCATCATATTAACATAAATATTACAGTAATATTAATATAAAATAACACCCCAATAACAAGAAATATGAGCTTAAAAGGAATGACATAAAAGAGTGTACTTAAAAAGAAAGAGAGGAGTAGGATCCCTTACCTCGGGTCCGACTTGACTCGATTATTCTTTAAAGTCATGAATAATAAACTTGTGTTAATTTATACTTGATTAAGATCCTTTTTCAAGCTAATTATTCCTTTTATATCACTTATTTTCATGTTATAACATTATGTAATCATTTAAGTTAATAATGTTTGTTTTGTCGATATTTGGTCTTAAGTCGAAAGTGGACTTCTTACAATTACATGTTGTTCGTGTGGTCAAAGGTTCATTATGTCAAGAATGATATTCATGATTTGGATATCATATATATCATATATATCCATAATATACACTTATTTATAATATTACATAATCATTTAGAGGTAAGAAATGAAATGCATCGTTCATAGAGACGATAAGCCATACATACACATGAGCGCTACATTCATTTATATGTCATATTAATGGAATTAAAACTAAAGGAGAGGTATTTATATTTTAATTAGAGAATTATATTAATCATTTCTTTGTAACATAAATCATATATAATAACTTTAAATACATCCTTTATACATCCCACATATGGCATTAAAGAATCAAATCACTTTGAGGGGGTGGTAGTTCGCACTTCCTAAAATGAAATTATCGTGTTTACCCACAATGGAAACCATAAAGGTATGCCATGAAAGAAAAATACAGAAGCTCAAGTAAAAAATAAAAATATTATATATCATATATAAATATAGTGATATCTTAATGGCCACATTTTAAGGTGTTATATGAGTGTTGAACAATCATCGTTTCGTGAGGCAGAAATTCGACATCCACAGAAATAGTATGTTATTTAACCATTTAATGTAGGTGTGTGTATGTTTAACTAGAATTCATCTTATAAAAACATCCTAGTATATTTAAGATACTGGAGTTGTTACAAAAGAAATGAATAAAAAGAGTTTAGGGGGTTGGAGAAGCAAAATAAAACAAAAGAACACAAGTAAAGACATTACCTTAAAATCGGGTAACTCTTTTTTATTTGAGCTCAAAGGCATCCTTGGGAAGACTTCTGCCCAAAGTGAGGCTTATAGGAGTAATAGAGGGATGTGGATAGGAAAAATGATCAGGGGTTGGCCGAGCCAAATGCTTTGGAAGTGTGGGTAAGAAGGTAGAGGTGGGGGCCTTTTATAGGAGGAGAGGAGGGGCACTCTTGGAAAGTAAAGAAATGTTACTTTATTTGAAAATGGGTTTCGGATTTAAAAGGTCCCACATTGATATAATTCTAGGATAAGGTGATAAGGTTTCGAAATCCACCAATACAATAGGTTTTGGACATATGTAGGTCATAGATTTTACATTATATTTTCATTTTATTTAAATCCGTTATTAATGAGGTAATCGCTGCCTCATTATGATGTCATAAATAATTTTATTTATTTAATGTCTAAAAATTATAAAAAAATATCATGATTTAGAAACTATTTTTAGATTTACAATGACTATTTATAATAAAAAATCTGACTTGTATAACCCCATGTAAAAAATTGTTTTAGTAAAACACCTCATGTTTGTGTCATTTTTACTTTTACATTAAATAAAAAGTTATTTATGTCATTTCCAAACCAAAGTGGATCAATGGGGTCCCCAAGTAGACCCATGGATTTTCTTGGTCGTCCATGAAACATCCAATAAGGGTAGGACATGTGTCATGCTAATCTCATATTATTAAAACATTATTTTTACCTTAAACTCCACTGATTACCTCTTATCGCGATTAAAAACTTAAAAGTTACTATGCACCAAAAAATTATTTTAATTCCATTGAACCAAATTTTACTTCTTAATGAAAACCATGTATGTCGGGTTTTTGAATTTTAAAACACAGAGCTGGAAAGGTTTCATTTAAACAAAAAATTAGTTTCTTTAACTACCACTTATTGGTTTCACTATTCATCAAAAATTGATGGTTTTCAGAAAAATACCAAAAATTCACCCTAAGATATATTTGATATTCCGAACTCAAAAAAAATGTCTATTTTGAAAAATTCAAATCATATAAGTTGAATTAATTAATTTAATAATTAATTCCCACTGTCAAAACAAATAGCGTGTTTTTAAGAAACAATATCTATTAAAAGATTGACACTAGTTTAAATCTAATTTCAAATTGAAATTAATTCCAATGATCATTATTGGATTAAATGGTAAAAATATATTATAATTTTACATTAAAAAAATTCAAAATATAATATAATCATATAAATAAATTAGATTAAAAAGTGGTTTTGAATTAAAATACAACATTTTTCACTATTCATAAAAAATGAATTTTATTGGAAACATTCCAAAAAATTACACAAAGTAAATTTTGATGTCTCGATTCTAAAGAAGAATATAACACATAAAATTGTAAAAAAGTGGATTTAAAAAAGGATCACCATCAAAATGTGGTTAATCGACCTTCTAAAGATTACTAGAATGTTTACGCTTAAAATTGAATTCATTAACATTTTTAATCATCTAACATTTATTGTAAAAAGTAAAAATATTTGACAAACATATATAATCATTTTTTAGTTAGTTATGTTCATTCAATCCATTACAACGGCTAGGCGTTAACTACCATTTAAGATAATATTATTTTATTATTATAGTGAAACGTAAGATTTCAAAGAAACTCGTTGTTGCATAATGGGTAACCCACCAAGCATACTGTTCCCTTTAAATTAATATTAACATTTTATTCAAAAATAGGGATAAATATAAAAATTTCATATTCTTTATTTACCTGGGGTGTTACATCTTTTCCCCCTTTTGGGAATTGCATCCTTCCAATTTTAAAATTGGGATCAGAAACTTCATTGAATGTCCCACATCGGAACAAGAGTCGGTAAAACAGTCACTTTAAACGAATGAAAAAGGAGTACCGAGGTCACCCGAGTTAACCCATACTAGGATTTAATGTATGAATATATGGACATGGAGGAATAAAACAAAGGGTCATGTTCTAAGGGAAGAGTGATAATAAACATGTCTAGGAGAAAGTTAAAAACAAGAAAATCACAAACTTGTGACGGGTTAAATGGTATTCGATTCCACAGTAGAAAAAGTTAATAGACAAAATTTTTGTTTTAAGTTTATTTTTATTGAGGAATTTATTCATAAGGAAACATAATCACTTATCATGTTGACTTCTAGCATTTATTTTATTTCTTACACAAACTCATATTTTCTCCAAAAGACGAGTATTTAGGAAGACTTGTTCACATTAAGAGTACTATTTTCAACTTCTATAGAATCACCTAATCCACAAAAGAGAACTATATACTTTCCATGTATTTATACTTTAACCAAAACCAAAACCAAAATGGTTAGTCCAAGATTAGATAATCCAGAAAAGGTTAGCCCTTTATAAAAAGAAAATCTATTCTTAATCTCCAAAATTAGTCCAACAAAACCCAATGTTCAACGAGGACCATTTGATAAAAAATTTGTCCATAAAATTATTCAAACTAAACCAAACTACTATTGAAACCCAAATATTTGAAGGATTTAGTCACATAGTCTTCCAAGGTACAAATTAACTATTGTCTCCAAATAACATCAGTTGCTCTTAAATTCTCATATTGAAAAGTAGTTAACCTAATCACATATCCTCGATGATAGGTTAATCATTTCCATAGATAACCCAAAATAAACCTACTATTGATTCCTAAAATCATCTAAATAAAGAGAATTATTCAAACTAATCAGGGACTTCACGTAGTCCAGTGGTAGGGGATAAATACCAGTCGCACTTTGGTTGTGGGTTCGATTCCCGTAGCTTTGTCCGACGCGACGGGTTGTCACACGGTCTGCGTGTTGTCCTTTTTTCAAAAATATATAATTCTTAAAACATTCCCCAAAATGAGATAAAATCATCAATAATTATCATAACATATTTTAACCTCAAGTTTATCTCATGCCTTTCATTTTCCATCATAACATATAATAACCCATAATTACATCAAAAGTAAAGATCATCTAAACTCTAATGGTTACCTTTATAATTATTACTTAAACTTCCACATCGATTGGTCATCTTGTACATAATGCATTACAGATCATACCAAGGTTCAAGTGGTTGGTCATGACTCTTTGATAGTTGGTTTAGAACAACCACGAGTTTCCTCATTGAATCTACCATTTTATCTAGTATCTTAATCAGAGAACCACCAAAGTTTCCTCAAACCTGTTGTCTCTTTGGTCCCTTCTAGATCCATCCATTCACTAAAAACAGAAAGTTTAGTGAGAGTATATCAACAAAACCATCATGTACTAATGAGGAAGGAAAACACTAAGATATACTTACTCATTCATTTTATCTAAAACTAGGACTCTTTCTGAAATCCTAACCATTATGGTAATGTCACTTGTGCTTAGAGAATACACTAAACACTAAAGTTATCTAAACCGACCTCTGATACCAACTATAAGGACCCATCCTTAAACCTTACTTAATCTTGAGTTATTACAAGATTACACATTATGGATCATTTCAGGTTTAGAGTTTTAGAGAATTAGATCACAAAACTTGCATTACATTCCACATTTAAAAAAAGTGGTTACATAAAAGATAGTATTCATTTTTCCCATCAACGGAAACATATTTAAAATAAAACATGGATTCTTTCTTGACACTTCCTTGACACTATCATAATATCATGTACCCTTCCCTTGACCTGTGAAAAGAATTTCAAAAACATGGGATGAGCATTAAAATCTAGGTAAGGGATATAAAAATATGGAATGGAAACCTGAGTACATGTATACATAATAATGAAATAAAACATTACCCATAAAACATATGCACTTTAACATACCTCATCAAATCATGAATAAATCATAGAAATCATAAGACATAAAGGTACTTGAGGCATTCATAACATTCTTATGTAGGGAGTAACCCTCTTGGTTACGTTTGGAATAGCCATCACAGTATATTCCCTAAAATTATTCAGAGAAAACATAACGTTTAACCCCTTTGTGTTACCCAAATAATTGGAGAGCTATATCGGGCTCACCCACCCTTATTTTATCACGGAACCACCCATCTTCATAATAATTCCCAAGAACCTCGACATAATCGTATCACATGAAACATGCATAAAGGAAACATAACATTTCCACATTTCAATCACAAGATATCAATACAACACATTGATATAAAAACATTATGAAAACCATTTTCAATACCAAAATAAAATAAAAGTAAAACATGGAATTTATTTTTCTTTTAAAAAAAGGTTTGGCTTGTAGAGGAAGCCGAAACTCAAATAATGGTCACAGCGGCGGAGAAGTCGTTTTCGTCGCATACGTACGGCAAAAACATTCCTTTTTTTCGTTTAGTAAAACGCTTTGCATAAAAAATTTTCCTTTCGGAATAACGTAAAAGTCAAAGGGGTTTATACACTGTATAAAAGAAGGTTGTGTATAAAAAAAATATGCCTCAATGAAAGGAGATTGAGATGAAGTCCCATACAAAGATGGTATCTTTGGATTAAGGATAAATAAATTACATAATTATGTGTGACAAACTAATACATCAAATATATGTGGATATTAAGCGTAAAACAATTAGAGGTTACTCACACATAATCATATAACGACATATTCAAGGAGTACAAGCTTATCCCAAAGACTCAAAATTGGGTTAAGAAGTTCCCTTGCAAAAATTTGACAGCCTAACGGCGTCACTACAAAATTCAGAAAATGAGTTGATGAGAGATAAAAAGGGTATCTCATCACATGGACATAAAATTTAAATCACTAAGGATATAGAAGAACATATCCCAACATAGTGTTATGTGAATTAAAATACATAACAAAATAAGGCTTTTAAAAAGAGGAGGGTGAAAGGTTCCTTTACCGACATGGGTATCTTTCGAAACATACACCCTGTGAAAGAAGGACAATACAAAATTGATGTAAATACTCATAAATGAAAGTATATTACACAATGAGGAAAATAATGTTCATTAAATACACCAATAAAAGGAAATTGTGGCAAATGTAGCATAAATATCACGGGAATAAAAGTGAGATGTAAAATCTGTTATGAAAACTCGGCAGCCTAACATCGCCACTTAAAACTTCCAAAATTGGATTGATGAGATCAAATAGGGTCTCTCATCATATTACAATAAAATTTAAATCAAGAGGAGTATAAAAGAACATCCCCTATCATAACAAATAGGATCTTAAATGAAGTGACATAAAGGAGAGTACATAAAAAGAAAGAGAGAGGTTAGATCTCTTACGAAAATTCGGCGGCCTAACGGCGCAACTGAAAACATCTAAAATGGATTGATGAGAGAGAATAGGGTATCTCATCATATGAAAATAAAACTTATAGTAATAGTAATATAAAATAACATCTCAATCACATGAAATATTAGCTTAAAAGGAATGACATAAAAGAGTGTACTTAAAAAGAAAGAGAGGAGTATGATCCCTTACATCGGGTCCGACTTGACTCGATTGTTCTTTAATGTCCAGAATAATAAACTTGAGTTAATTTATACTTGCTTAAGAACCGTTTTCACATTCATTATTCATTTTATATCACTTATTTCCATGTTATAAGCATTATGTAATCATTTAAGTTAATAATGTTTGTTTTGTCGATATTTGGTTCTTATGTCGAAAGTGGACATCTTACAATTACATGTTGTTCGTGTGGTCAAAGGTTCATTATATCCAGAATGATATTCATGATTTTTTATATCATATATATCATATGTATCCATAATATAAGTGTATTTGTAATATTACATAATCATTTAGAGGTATGAAATGAAATGCACCGTTCATGGAGACGGTAACCCGTACGTACGCATGAACGCTACTTTAATTTCTATGTCATATTAAAGGAATTAAAACTAAATGAGAGGTATGTATATTTTAATTTCATAATTATATTAATCATTTATATGTAACATAAATCATATATAATAACTTTAAATACATCATTTATACATCCCACATATGGAATTAACGAATCAAATCACTTTGAGGGGGCGGTAGTCCGCACTTCCTAAAATGAAATTATCATGTTTACCCAAAATGGAAACCATAAAGGTATTCCAAAAAAAAAAAAGAAGCTTAAGTAAAACATAAACATATTATATATCATATATAAATATAGTGACATCTTAAGGGCCACTTTTTAAGGTGTTATACAAGTGTTGAACAGTAATCGTTTCGTGAGGCAGAAATTCGCCATCCATAGAAACAGTATGTTCTTTAACAATTTTATGTAGTTTTCTGTAAGTGTAGCTCTAATGATTCTTATAAAAACATCCTAGTATATTGGAGATACTGTATTTTTTTTCAAAATAAAATAATAAACAGAGTTTAGGGGGTTGGAGAAGAAAAATAAAACAAAAGAACAAAAGTGAAGACATTACCTTAAAATCGGGTAACTATTTTTGATTTGAGCTCAAAGGATTCCTTGGGAAGACTTATTCCAAAATTTATGCTTATAGGAGAAAGAGAGGGATGTGTAGAGGAAAAATGATCAGGGGTTGGCCGAGCCAAATGCTTTGGAAGTGTGGGTAAGGAGGTTGAGGTGGGGGCCTTTTATAAGAGGAGAGAAGGGGCACTCTTGGAATGTAAAGAAATGTTACTTTATTTGAAAATGTGTTTCGGATTTAAAAGGTCCCACATTGATATAATTCGAGGATAAGGTGATAAGGTTTTGAAATCCACCATTCTAATAGGTTTTGGACATGTTTAGATCATATATTTTACATTATCTTTTCATTTTATTTAAATTCTTTATTAATGAGGTAATCGCTGCATCATTATGATGTCATAAATAATATTATTTATTTAATGTATAAAAATTATAAAACAAATATAATGATGTAAAAAAGCTTTTTAGATTTCCAATGACTATTTATAGTCAAAAAGCTGACTTGTATAACCCCATTTAAAAATTGTTTTCGTAAAACAACTCATGTTTGTGTCATTTTTACTTTTACATTAAATAAAAAGTTATTTATGTCATTTCCCAACCAATGTGGCTCCATGGGGTTCCCAAGTTGACCCATGGATTTTCATGGTCGGCCATGACACATCCAATAAGGGTAGAACATGTGTCAAGCTCATCTCATATTATTAAAGCATTATTTTTACCTTAAACTACACTAATTACCTCTAATCGCGATTAAAAACTTAAAAGTTACTATTCACAAGAAAATTATTTTAATTCCATTGAACCACATATTAGTTATTAATTACAACCATGTATGTTGTATTTTTGAAATTCAAAACACAGAGCTTGCAAAGATTCATTTAAACGAAAAATCAGTTTCTTTAACTACCACTCAGTGGTTTCACTATTCATCAAAAATTGATGTTTTCAGAAAAATTCCAAAAATTAACCCAAAGCTATATTTGATATTACGAACTCAAAAATGATTTCTATTTTACAAAATTAATAACATATAATTTCCATTAATTAATTTAATAATTAATTCCTGCCGTCAAAATAAATAGCGTGTTTTTAAGAAACAATATCTATTAAAAGATTGACACTAGTTTATGTCCAATTTCAAATTGAAATTAATTCCAATGGCCATTATTGGATTAAATGGTAAACAAATATTCTAATTTTACTTTAAAAACAATTCAAAAGATAATCTAATCATATAAATAAATTAGATTAAAAAGGGGATTTGAATTAAAATACAACATTTTTCACTATTCATAAAAAAATGATTTTTATCGGAAAGATACCAAAAATTGACACAAAGTAAATTTTGATGTATCGATTCAAAAGAAGAATATAACACATAAAATTGTCAAAATGTGTATCTAAAAGAGGTTCACCGTCAAAAGGTGGTTAATCAACCTTCTAAATATTATTATAATGTTTACACTTAAAATTGAATTCATTCACATTTTTAATCCTCTAACTTTTATTGTAAAAAGTAAAAATATTTTCCAAACATATAAATTCATTTTTTAGTTAGTTCTGTTCATTCCCTCCATTACAACGTCTAGGCGTTAACTACCATTTAAGATAATATTATTTTATTATTATACTGCAACGTAAGATTTCAACGAAACTCGTTGTTGCATATTGGGTAAGCCATCAAGCATAGCATTCCCTTTAAATTAATATTAAAATTTTATTCAAAAATAGGGATAAATATAAAAATGTCATATTCTTTATTTACCTGGGGTGTTACACTCTATGTCTATGCAATCCATGCTATGTATAGAAAAATATAAAGGATTGATTTATATAAAAACAATTATCATAATATAAATGATAATAGTCTTAAATGAAACTATTCATCACTTTTCTAATGATATGTAAATTATATTTAGGTTTGATAATTATATTAATAAATATAGCCATGTAAAATATCAACCTAGATTCAATTATTCACTTAATAATACGTGACAATAAATATCATTAATAGTAATCTAGGTTTAAACATCAGAAAATAACAACAAATCGTATTCTATCTATTTCAGTTATATCATTGATCAAAATTTTAACCCCATTAATGTTATTATTTAATTTTTAAAATTATGGGAAAGTATGAATTTATACATGGTCATTGTATTTTTTTCATGATAAAAATATAAAAATATATTATTATACAATTATGTGTTTGGTAGCATCGCAAGATCCTCTTCACCAATCACCCCTTATGGATAAATATTACGTAATCATTATTAAAACTATTCCACTTTGATAAGATAAATATTGGATCTGTTTCTTGTTATTTATTATCATCTTTTATCTCATTCGTAATATTTTTCCCATCTCTATCACGGATGGTCTCCGTCAACACATTTACATTCGAGAATTTACTATTGGGTATTCTAGGATGGTGGAATCATTATCTAGATATAATATATGGAAACATTAATCAAAAAATTGTTCTCCCTTTTATATCAAACATTTAAATAAATTCAATAAATTGTAAGAATAAAAAAATAAAAAATTTAAGGGAATATGTTAGAACAACATGTTTTTCTATGTGAATAGTATTTCAGATATGGTTTTCAAAAATATGCTTACTTACTAATTCCATATTTCATTCATGAATTTTATTTTTCAAATCAGATTAAGTATTCTGCACCATGGATTTTTTTAATGGAAAACATTATATAGAATCAGTTTCTTAACCTTACTGAAAAAATTCCATTCAATATTTTTTGATTAACTCTTAAAAATTATTTGTTCTTAAACCGGTGACATAAATAACATGTCTTTGGATATATTTCAATCCATATTTCAACATCCACACATCACCATTTAAAATTATAAAATATCTTTTTTTGAAAGCTGTTATAAACATTTGTATATTTTTATAGTCCACTATATTTATCTTCCTCACTATAAGTTAGTTTATATTTCTCAATGTTTCTAGAAACATTCAATTATATAAGATGTTCTGTATTAATATCAATCTCAACATACTTACTTTCCAAAGAGTCTCCATATTTTTTTAGTATATATTTTTGAACCGTTTTTGTATTGCTCTTCCTTCTCTCTTTATGTATTGTCAACCATTAGTACAATCCATTTATATTTATCTAGGAATTATTTTTTTTGGAAATTTTTATTTCATCCTATAATAATTGAATTCAATGCATGCTTACAACTATCAAGACTTTTTGAATTGACTTCCACAATTGAAGTAGCATATTTAGTCTTGTTTTTTATTTTCATAGAAGAAGTTGATTCAATAGTATTATTATTAAGTCATCATAGGAATGATTTCAATTTTTTCTCACTTACATTATGTTTATTGTGTTATAATTTTCTCTTTAAAATGATATTTTTTATGAGTTATTTTAAACTTAATCTTCTCCTCAATGTATCCAAAAATAATACAAGAGTCAATTTATTTATAAAAAACGAAATATATTTCTCATAGAAATATATAAATATAAATATATATATATCAATTTCTATGAATTTTTATTCTTTAAAGAAAACCAACATACATTTTTAACTCTAATATCATTGAATATTTTCATTCTATAACGTATATAGTCTAATATATTATTAAAATTTCAATATACATGACTCTAAAATTCATGAAACTCGATAAATATTATATTACACACCTATTAATCCCATGATGTATTTATGTATATATTTATTAACTTAAATGAAATCCATTTTAGGTGAATCCTTGATTTAATAATTTTATAAACTATTAAAATGTATAGAAATATAATTATAAAATATTAAATCTATCCTATCATATTAATAATTCTCATTAGATTTAGGACAATGAAGAAAACCTTGATTACATTTAAATAGTGTTGTAATATACTTTTCATTAGGGTTAATATATTTATTTAAGCCTCTATTTCTCTTTTATTTATAAATTTAATATATAAGATATTTAAATAACTTCTAACAAGGCTGATGGATGATATTTCTATTTCAGGATATTTTAAAAAATGGACAAATATGGAGTACATATATATCATAGTGAATTCATTAGGATAGAAATAAAATTTTATCTAACTAGTTTGATATTATACCTAATAATTAGTATATAGTCCACAAGAAAAGTATAGATACCTAATGGGGTGATCAGGACTGTCTTTAATTTTTTTAAAACCCAAATTCCATTTCAAATATCATAAAAACCACTATATTGGGAATCTCCCTTACAGATTACTATATAGATAAATTTTTTTTTTATGAAAATCAAAATATCATATGCAGTGTATGAGGGTAGTAAATAAAAAAACATTATTTTTTTAGGGCTCACTACTAAAACTTTAACAGTTAATCATTTTTATATTCAGGAATAACTTATACCCATATTTCAATAAATCTCCATCATGTATTTTTAGGTTTATAAGATAATAAATAATCTTGTAGACTAATGTTTATCCCATATAATTTATAAGGGGGGACACCAAATAATATTTAATCCAAAATGTTTCTGATATAATTATAAAAAAATAAAATCTATGTATATCATTATACTTCCACCATGAGTTAAACACATCAATGTTATTTTTAAAAAATATATAAGTACGTACTGGTTGAGAAATACATATGATATTGTGGTACTACTACTTCATCATTATACTTATTAAACAAATAACACAATGAAATTTACATCTTTTTATTTTTCTCCCAACAGTGATTAAATTTTATCAAATAATAAAAACAATTCATAGACATGTTCTTCCCCTTTTTTCTCATATTATTATGGATGATATATCTACACTATAACTTCTTACTTATTTTTTAATCAGTTAAAATAGAAAACACTAATTTTCCACTTCTTTAATTTCATTCATAAGATATGGAAAAAATGTAAGATTTTAAACCACTCTTTTATTTTATACCCATGTGTTTTCAATGGAATGATTATATCCAGTATCATAGGTTTTGTGTAGAAACAGGTGTACTCACTATATATATAGATATATTTATATATGATATTAATCATCTTTATAATGTGAGATGACTTTTATAAAATTAAAGAGTATATATATGTATATAAATATATATTCCATCCTTCATGAATGGGGGAATTGAATGTATGTATGGATTCAGACATCTATATTTTAAAATTTCCCCCCCATATGGAGAGAGGAATCCAAGGTGTATAACAACATGTGATTATAATATTTTTCCACTAATTTATTAAATTACGATTGATATCATGCTCAATACACAACCCTAATCCAAAACAAGAATATGATATGTTTATACTATAAAACCCATTATGTTTAATTATTATTTATGAATATGACTAAATTAATTATGAAATGTATTAACATATATATATTTATAATGATTAATTTATAAAAATTTACTTATCTTATTATTCTGATTAATAACCAATCATTTTATTCCCTATAAATTGTATTCATCAAAAATAAATATTTTATTTATTGATTACTGATATATTTATTATGATTTGGATAAAATTATGAATTGGAAAATATTGTATTTTATTATAATTTTATTTTCCTAAAAAAATTAACTTTATATTTTATGATTTTAGATAAAATATAAATTTGAAAACTCTATAAATTGTTATTGAAAAAAGATAATTCGTTTTTAGAATATGAGTATTAATTTTAGATTCATTTTTGTTTTCCAAAACAATTATTTTTTTGATGAATATTGAAAAGTAGAAATTTTACTAATACTATAACTTTTAAGAAAATATTATACAAAAATTACATGATTGTTTGATATGAATTTTTATATAATTTTTTTATACAGATAAATTATTTATTTAAAAAAACCATGTTTATAAAAAACCCTATTCCAAACATCTTATAAAATTAAGAATATATTATAACAAAAATTGTTTTTAAAATATATAATTTAATATAATTTCCACATTGTTGAATGTTGTTTTCAACAGGAATTAATTTTAATTAAATAGTTATTGGATAAAAAAATAACTTCATTTTTAATTTAATCTATAAAATTCTAAATTTAATCCTAAATAAAATATTATAATTTAAATAAACTATTTTTAAAAAAAATGTATTTTATGCATTATATGTTATGATACAAAAATTAATTTTCATAAACACCTGAAAATATTATTTTATAACATTTTTTAGAAGTCTAAAATATTTATAATTATATTAATAAATACTGCATATTTTAATTTTGAACATATAAATAACATAAAAATGGTAAATGTGGATTTACTGTTGTAAGCATAAATTAGTTAAAAAATGTTTAATGCTTCATTTTGTGGATATAATTTGTGAAAAACTTGTATAATATTGAATTTTATAGAAAGAGGTTTGACTTTTTTTGTATAACCTTCACATTATCAAATATTATATATCTTTTTTACATGAATAATGGATTTTTATCCTTGAGAAATAATAATTTTTTACAAAAGAGTCATTTTCATCACATAAAAAAGAACACCACATCCTCCCTATTTCTCCACAAACTTTTATGACTTTTCATAGCCAAAAAAATACCATACAATCTCAGCATAACCCTAAATATGACTTCCAATCTGTTATCTCAACAATATAAAAATAAAATGTGTCCTAATGAGTTACCTAATGCGAAACATCCAATGTAAATGAAACTATCTATAAGTGCATAATGCTTCCCGATACGGGTAAGGGTTTTGGTCTAAATTTATTTTCACTGAAATTTTTATAATTATTATTCATTCATTTCTATTAATATTGTTTATATATTTCCTATGAAATTATTTTTTCATAAACTATGATTTAAAAAATTGGATTTAAATAAATAAATTACCCTTATGATTTCGGTTACCAATTAATTAAAAATTACTAATGTCACAATGGTTCTGTATCAACATACATTTTTTTGGGACACATTTTATTTTATATTCCCAATATAATTTAATTGTTGTTTATAATAAAAATTGGATTTATAATCTCATGTATTATATTTATGAATGGGTTTTTAATTAAAATTCACGATGACTTTTCATTAATGGGTTTATATTAAATTGATTCCAATTCCATAAGGGTTCTGTCTCGATAACTGGTCTTTTAATCATTTTTATATATAATTACCCAATAATTAATTTTATTTTTTTATACTGACCACATGTCATATCTTATTATGAATTATTGAACATGTAAATCATCACATCAATTCATTTTCTTCTTTATTGTGTTCTTCAATTGATAAATTTTATAAAATATTTTTTTCTTTCTTAACTCTATATGATTTCTTATTTTAAAATGTTACTATTTGAAATAATTAAACAATTAAATATTTTAATCCCTAATTGTATCTTCAGAGATCAATGTTGATTCAATTATTCCCTTTTGGTTATTTATATCATATTTTTAAAATGTAATTATATTAAGAATTATTATCAATCATTTAAATAATGGTTTCCACTAATTATTAATAAATTTCCGAACCTAAAATATATTCCATTATAATTAGAAACCTAGTTATGTTATAACTCATGTAAAATTAATATTTTCCTTCACCTCATTTCAAAATAATGTGTTATTATCCTTTTTTATGATTTGGAGATTCTACATAGTTGTTTTGAAAGAAATTTTTTTGATCTTCTATACCTCCTTATTTACATACCTGTTACATAATACAATTTTTTTATCACATTTTATGTCATATTATTCTCTTATACCGCTTGAATATTTCTATATATTTCTCAAAATTATATACCTAATTGTATATCATTATTACAAATATTGTTATATATTTTTTTATTTCCCTATAAAATTCCCAATTTTATGTAAATATTACTTAAGGGAACATTATAATTTATGATATTGTGTAACGTATCAACCACATTAAATTTTTTTAATCCTTATTTTAATTTTAATAACTCTGAACATTTTATGTAGAATAGTGTTTCTAGAATTCCATTTTTGTAGAAAATTATATTCTCTTTTCTTATTTAAAAATTACATTATTTTTTATATTAGGTTTCTTTAATGTTACTAACATTAATACATTAATTATTAGATCCTTCCAATGAATTAAAAATATTAGGTTAAAAAGTTCAATCCCACAGTTACTTTTTTAATTTTAAATTTTCTAAATTATTTATTTCCATCATATCATGGGAATCTATATGATATATTTTTTTTCCTTAAAATAAAATTTTTAAAAACACTTTATTATAATGTGTTTTATCATTATTCTAATTAATGTTTGGATACTATTTCATTTTATGGATTTCATGTGTTTTAAAAAATATGTTAACCTATTTAGTTATGGGTGGGTCCCTTATAAGACTCCAATTAATTTGAAAATGTTAATTTCTAATGAGATTTAGTGTACCTTGAATGGGTAGTTTTCTTAAGCACACAATGTTATGATGAGGTATATCATATCATATAATTGTTTGGTCCATTATAGGCCACCATATAGCTAGGTAATGTAAATATGTAAGGAGATTACATGAATGGTCCCTGTGCGATTATCTTAGGCACACTATGTGTGGTTCATGGGATGTTATCATAAGAATAATATGATATCATGGAATTTAGAAAAATAATATAATGATTATAAGGGAAGTTAGCCTATATTATGTTTTCAGATAGATTATCCTTAACATGTGTGTATTATTTCATTATTTATGAATCTTATATAGCATTATTATTCAATGATCTTATTCATTAATTTCTGTACTCCATGTTTTTATTCTAATTATCACTCTCTTTTGGATTATATGACCTTCCTCTTTACCCTTATATTCTTCTTCTTACCATTTTTACTCTCTTACTATGATATAATGCTCCCATATTTACTTATTTGTTTTCTATTTTGTATAAAATTTAGTTTTATAATATTTTAGGAAGTTATGATCTATATATATAGTTCTAAATATATATCCCATCATCACATTAAATATGTGGTTTTTATTTATCTAATTTTCTAAAGAATCTAAATCTATAATTCAGTGTATTTTATTTTTAGGAATATATTTTTTATGTAATGAAATAAAGAATGTATATGGAATTGGTAACTAAAGATGGTATTAGAGAAATTTATAGTTATAGTTATATATTTGATGACAGATAGATAGTGAAAACCCATGGGTGATTTTTACATAAGGGATATAATCCTATCTTTTTTCGTACTGTATAGATTGTATTTTTTTATTCAAGGAACACATATCTATAATTCTATTATAAGGTGACACATTTTTTTAATGTACATTTACCTATATTACATAATCCCAAAGGGGTAATGTTTGGTTTTAACTCAGTCACTAGGTGGTGAAGAAAAAAGAGGACTAAATTCCCACCTAGAATGAATATAACAACCTTGCTCTTTAATTCACATTAATTCATGATTTATTAACATAAAAATTAATATAACCCACAAGATCAAGAGGCCTTGTGTATATACTAATTATGTACATGTAATTAAAACATGAACATGGGATGCAAAACATTATTAAAAAATTATTAACATGCTTTTAAAATTCCCAAGACTTTTAAACTATAATTTATAACCTTTCGACAAACATAAGAAAGGGGTGATCAAGAAATCCCATTAATCATGATTGGAAATGTATAAGATAATTCATAATAGCCAGTTTGAATATCAATGGGTAATAACAAGGGTAGAGATAATAAACCTTACAATGAGATATGGTATATCATGATAATATTAACATTGGAAATGTGGAGACAAATAAAAAAATTGTTTCATAAAAATAGGTTAACTATAAACAATCTAAGAAACCATGGTGGAAAAATATCCCATAATGAAACTACGATGGATCCATGTATTAATGTGATGTACCATAATAGTGAACATTATCCAATAAATTCTAGCACTATCTGAGGACTCTTTTCAAATAAATTTCATTATTAATTGTTCCACATATATTTTATAGCATGGGATCGATCATCATAATTATTTTTACACAATCATGGAGTATGGAATATATACTTGTTATAACCTCATAAAAATGTATAGGTCTATAATGGGGAACACAGTCTATTGGAAATGGGTATTTTAGTCACTACATAATTATTTTCGCATGGACAATCATGGTGAAAGTTCAACATTATAAGGTTATCACATAATGATTTAAAAAAATGGGTTTATGAGATGGAATGGGGTGTCCAATAAAACATAAATACTATATCAATGAATATTGAATGTTAATATCATATCCAAAAATTATAAATTTGGATGTAGAATTCATATGGTAATGAAAAACTTGAGTAAGGATAATAGTCCTGACTATATTTCGACATGGTAAAGTGTGAACATAAAAGATCTTGAGAGTCTTAGGGAGACTGAAAGGGGTATCCCATAATTTATAGATTAAATGGTCTGTTATTATGATATATAATAATATATCCCAACATAATCAAGGTGGATTTAGGATAAATAACATAAAATATGTACTAGAATTGAATTAAGAAAATAGAAATCCCTTATAAAATTTCCACATGGTAATCAATGTACATAATGATTATCATAAGGGATTAATTATAGTGAAAGGGATATATAATATATGTATAGAAAATAGACAGTATATGGATTATTTTATATCATATCCCAATATAATAACATTTAAAATTTGAGACATAATAATGTGAATTTCTGGAAACAAAGATGATAATGGGAGATCCCATACAGAATATCAGCATAGTAACATCTTATTTAAGGGTTGAAATTAGAGAAGGTAAATGATAAAAAATTAATATGGAATCAATTAGAAAATGATATATTAATGATAAATGGATTAAAATTAAAAAAATTAAATTATGAAGACTAATTTCAAAATTGTTCTTAAATTCTAAAGCGGAGTAGAAGTTGTGGTTCCCTTACATGAGTGTGTGAGCCTAAATTCTCGGGAGGGGATTCATGATATATTGGAGAACCTAGAGAGGAAACTATATAAGGGGGTGAAAATTAGGGACATGATACAAAGTGTTTTAGTGAAATGAAATTGGAGTTGGGTGGGTTTATAAAGGAAATGATCGGTATTGGTTTATTATTTTTGTTTGAGACTCTATATTATAAAATATTCAATACCACATATCATGAAATGTTTTTTTCAAGGGTTTCTACAAAATGTGATTGGATTGGATTATTTTATAATGAATATTTCAAAAAATAATAAAATTATTCACATTCATAAGTGAAGGTGAGTCACACACTTAAGGAAATGATTTTAAAATATTAAAATATATTAGATGTTTTTTATGATTCATAATGGATGGGAGAAATAATAAAAATAAACATAAAATCACATTTATTTTTTGGAAAATCACTAGTTTGTTTATTTATCCCATTTATAGTAAATTTCATATCACTTTGTGGGCATTATGATTACATAAGACAGAATGTATATTTATATGATATTTAATTTTAACCCAAAAATTCAATTGTGTCAGAAAATTTTGAAACATTTACAATCAGAAAAAATTGAATTTATAATTCCAACATAAATATTAGTTTCGCCTAAATAATTATCTAAATAATAGAGTTTTCAATTTTAAAATAATTATCAATATTTATTTAAAATAATATGTTTTTTACAATAACAGTTTTTGAACGCTTATAAAGTTACATTTGACTTCATAATAATTATATGGTCATTTATATTTTATAATAAATATTTTATAATAAAATTTTACGATATTGTAATTTATTTCAAAAATATTTTAATATATCAAATGAAATGTCTTAATTGAAATTGCACATTCCTTTAAAATACTATTTATATTTTATATTATAATTTTTTTATCAAATCTATTAAAAAATAATTTATAAAGTAAAAAAGTTAATAATTATATATAGAGTTTTAATGAAAAGATAATATAAATATTCATACAAATAGAGTTACTCTGTTTCTTTTAAATTTTATGTTAATTTTACCATTAATTAAATTATTTTCATTTTATCGTGGTAACTATTATTTACATTAACTACTATTCACATTGTTGTAAGATTATGTTGACCTAATTACATAATATTAATTGACAATATTAAAAATATAGAATCAATTTTATGAAAATCAATTAAAATATGTGGATGAATTTTATATAAAATAAAACCTGTAAGAACGATGGAAATCCATTTTTTGAAAAAATCCATTTTCAAGGAAAACATGTTTTCTCTTTAAATACATGTAATTTGATATAAATTTCAAGTAATTAATTTCAAAAATATAGAAAAATAAATAAAAATTTATTCAAATCATTACACATATGGGTTATTATATTTATTTCTAGTAAAGCAGAAATGCTTCATCTTAAAACTATCTTCAAAAAATGCATTTAAAGCCTCAAAATAAACATATACTAAAATAAAATATAGTGATGAATTAAAATGTAATTAATTTAATTTAATTAAAAATTAATTATTTACCCCAAAATCAAATAAAATTCATAATTATACTATTAAATTAATTAATTTATCATTATAATAGACATTTTAACATAAAAACAGTATTCTTCACTATTCTCTAAAAATATTATTGTCTAAAAGAATTAAAAATATTTAACTTAAGAATATATTTACATTATGATAAAAAATTGGAGTTCATATTATCGAATAAAAATAATAAATGTTGTAGAAAATAATCGTAATGTTGTCTTCAAAATAAATTTATGAAAACATTCAAACTGAAATTTCCAAAAAATTGATTGATTATTTTAACATCCTTTAATAATATACTTGGGACTTGTTTGTGTTTAATAAATTAATTAATCCTAATAATATAGATATATTTAATATTATTATTAAACCATCATATTTAAATAATTATTGTTTTTTGGATTCAGTGTTGTGTATTTTATAAGCCTTCGAATATTGTTTTCTCTTTCGAAAACATGGGGCATCAAAATTATTCTCCAATTTATCTAATTTCATCCTTTTAATTTAAAAATTAATTGGTATTAAAAAAATTTACACTTTTAAATATCATTATTTACCACCCAAATTATAAAATGTATTAATAAAACATGCTCTCGAAAGGAGAATAATGGATATATTAAGGTCATCACATAAATTTGTTTCTATATAGGAGAACATTAGTGGAGAGTGAAAACATAGAAATGGAAGAGAAGGATAAAACCAATTAACTAGTTGAGTATGATATAAAAAATGGTAATGATAATGTTAATTACCCCAAAACAATAAATCTATGATGGAAAAATCACTACCAATTCATCAAATTATGGAATCATATTTTTAGTCACGATTATTTATCTACAGTTGTGGAATAACTTTTTCATCTTAACTAATACCACTAGGATATATTAATTCTAGACTTATAAGATTAATTTCAACTATAATCACATCCTATTATCTAAATAATGATAACTCAATATGCATTTTTATACATGAATGAATATAATGAACTTTTGATGGATCATATAATACAACCAAAATTAATAAATCATCACTAAAATATTTACATAATCCAAAACTCTAATCATGAATTTAGATAATACCATAAAATTTTAGTTTATAAAAATATAAAAAATGAAAGGTTCAACATATATTGTTCCTTCAATAAATATCTATATATGATACTAATAACATTAGAGTTAAAGAGATCATTAACCTCAAAGGATGTCTCATAACATTATTCTTACAAATCTAAATATATAAAATAATTCATCTCAGATAATCCTAATGTATATATATTCCTCATCCGAAATACAAGTTCTCAAAAAATATGTTTTATCAAATAAAAACCAGAGTCCTTTTTCTATTAATATGTTTCTGAAAATATCATAATAAAATTCCATTATACAAATCATCAAATTTTTTATCATTTCTTTTAATCAGAATTATAACCTTAAAAATATCATTCCAAGAAACATTATTATTTTCAAATGATCAATAACCTAATAAGAATTGAAAATCCCTTAATCATTTGTTTTATACAATATCACAATTTCACTAAATCACTATTATATGTTACCTACAAAATTCAAATTAAATTTCTATTCTTTATAGAAAAACTACTATTGAAAAGTAATTAGATATTTTCATATTATTATAAATAGAATAACATTGAGACACTAATTTTAGAACATAAATATAAATTCCCCACGATTAAATGTATTAATAATTATACTAATACAATTTATATAATATTGGTCCTTCCATATACAAAAGTTTTAAAGATAGATACGCTTTCTTATATTGCAATAATATCATTACTATAGAATATTCATCTTCCTCCTTGTTCTAATATATAATAATAGGGTGATTCCTGGTCTATATGGTAAATTATTTATAATAGGAATTTAAATTAAAAATATTTGAAGGCAAACATTATATATCTTGGATAAAAAAAATTAAAAAAAGAAGGACTAATGATAATTTCAAGAAGAACAATCCTACTAACATCAACTTGGTATATATATTTATATTTTTTATGGTTTCAAATTATTAATTGTGTTGAGTAGACATTATAATAAATTATAAAATAATTATAGTAGAGCTTGAATTCAAATAAAAGATGAAATAAACTACTATGTAGAAAAGTTTATTTGTACATTCGTCATCATGATCTATCTGAGTATTTTACATCTCGTGTTCTTTTCTTCTTAGAGATTGTCGTTTCTCATCATACTTAATATCCATTAGAATAGTGAATTTTCATTGAAAATTCCCATCATCTCATATTTTATGACATTAAAAGGTATAAAAAGTTTAAATTTATTTCCACCTATCACATTATCCATTTTCTATGGAAGATAGATACCTTCATCCCTATATTCCTAATCATAAAGAATATCCTAGTCCATTTGTGACTTTTTCCTTAGTGCATCATTCCATACATGTTTCAAAAATGAATTTTGTTTATATTTCCATTATGATCATTATCATATAATCTTCATTCAGATGACTTCTTCCCCTATATTTTCCTCATTGGGAATTCAAAAAATTTCCAGTTGATAATTGATATTTTTGATTTCTGGTTTGGAATAATCACAATATATTATTCTTGACCTCCAATCCTATTGGGAATCATATTTGGGCCATCTTGAAATTTTAATTCAAAATTGTTTTTTACACTGTTACAACAACATTTATCCTTCAATTAAAATAATGATGAAAAAAATTTAAAATGAATATTTTTAAACACATAAATTGGAATCCAATTACATTAATGTCATAACATATAAATGAAATATATTTAATTAGCTTATGAATTTATTGGATTTAATCCATGTTTTCTATGATCTATATTAAATCATTCATATTTATGGTCATTTTATATCCTTTAATGATGATTAGAAATTATCTTATGAAATTTTCAAATCATATCCCCCCAAGAGTGTCAAACCATGTGGAAAGTAAGGCATGTTTTTATATAACGTGTTACCTTGAGTTAGGTTGGGGAATCCATCTCAGATTTGGTAATCCTCAGTATATCTATTGCAAGACCAAACCAACTTATAGAATCTAGATATTGATGTATTTTCTTGATAAACCAGTAATTTTATACTTACCAAAATTCAGGGTTTTTTTCCTAATCATATATGTATCCTTAAGAATTTTTCTAGAGCTTTATAATCGTAGTATCAGAAATAACTAATCATTTTCTATGATACTTAATATAACATTCTGGATAATTATATCACATAATTATTGATTTATTACACTAAATTACACATAATAAATCACAAATTATTAATATGTCTTGTGTATCTGTGAATTATGTACATGGAATAACATCTTGAAAAACGGATACAAAAACATTATTATAAATTTCCTTAACATGTTTATAAAATTACATGGATTTTAAAATTTATTCAGATTACCTAGTGGAAAACAAAATAAAGGGGTTAGATAAAAAAGAAGAGTTAAATAATAAACATTTCAAAACAAGTATAATATAATACATGTTATACAATAGGTATATCAATGGGTAAAAACAAGAGTATGGATCAAAAACCTAAAAATGAGACATGATATAGTATAACAATCATTACATGGGAAATGTGGAAATAATTTAAAACACTATATCATAATCATATGTCAATGATAAATTCTCCAATATATCATGGTAGAGAAATTCCCATAAATTAATCTTGTTGACTCCATATCCCATCATGATGTATCATGATACTTAATATTACCTAATTCATTGGAGTGCTATGTTTGTGCACCCATCATATTCATTTCATTATTACATATTCAAATTATATCATACAACATAGTTTCATTCATCATCATAATTAGTTCCATCTGGGTGGAGTGTGGAATTCATTAATTTTTATTCCCAAGTAAAAATTAATTATTCTTAACGGAGAAACCCCGTGATAGGAAATAGATAAGTTATTCACTACACAATGGTTCTGGAATGATGATTCATGATTAAATTTTTATAGCATAACAACATCACTTGATGATTCATAAATATGCGATGAAGAGATAAAAATGGAAATCAAATCACATATTAATAAAAAATAATTTATTAGTAAAATGTAAAATAATATCCCAATAATATAAAAATTTAAATATAAGGAAAAATGTATTAAAAAATCATGAATATAGAAAATATTATTAACCTTATTTTGGAATGGTAATGGGTGAACATCAATGTTCTTGGGATAGACAATGAGTGTGAAAGGGTGATTAAATAATTATAAATTAAATGGAAATTAATGGAGATATATAAGTAAATATCCCAATATAATAAAGTTATATTTAAAATACAAATCATTAAATAATAACTTTCATGGAAATGATAAGACTGAAATCCAATATGAAATTTCATTATGGTACCAGGTGTACATAAAAGTTCATGAAAGGGATTAACGAGTGGTAAAACGTGATATAACTATTAATAAATAAAATGGAATGTATAGGCTATATGTAATAACATATTCAAACATAAAAAATGACTTTTAAAGAAATAAAAAAAGATGTATATGACCAAAAGATGAGAGAGGAAGATCAATAATAGAATTTAGGGATAGTAATGGAAAATGTATGTTTCAAAATTATAGAGTTTAAATGATATAAAATTAATATAAAATTACTTTTACAATAATTTAAAAATTATAATTTAATTAATATACTAAAATGTAAAATTATGAAGGATAACTAAAAATAATGATCTAGAATTAAATGGATGAGGGGATTTTGAGGATCCTTTACTGGAGTGTGTGACTCCAAATTATTGGTAGGGGCTTCTTAATATCATAGGGGAACCTTTATGGATATCTAGAAATGGGAGAGAAGATTTTGTAAGTTCTCCAATGAGTTTTAGTGTTGTGAAATTGTAGTATTTGTGTGTTTAAATAAGATCTGAGGGGGATTTCATTATTATTTAGGTTTTGGATGCTGCTTAATAACATATCCAAAACCACAGACCAACCAAATTTTTAGTCACATGGTTTTTTCTATTTTGGATTGTTATATTTTATTTTATATGTCCATGGGGTAAAAATAATAAAATAATTCCCATTCTTATGTAAAGGTGAGTCACACTCTATATAAATTTATTTAAAAACCATAAAATATATAATCAGTTTTTGAAATAATCATAATGGATTAAATAAATACTAAAAATCACAATATTTTAATTGTAAAACATTTTTTTCGTTTTCCAATTTATATATTTATTACATAACTTTTGGATGATCATGTTGTCATTAGACACATAGTATATTTATTCTATAATTACATTTTACCCTAAAATTTGACTGCCTCAAAAAGTTATGAAAAATTAAACATTGAATAAATTTGACATTCGATTTTAAAAAAATATTCATTTTATCTATATTAGTTTCTCAATTTTATTATTTTCACTTTTAAAATAATAACCAACATTTATTTAAAAGGACAATGTTTTTGGATCATAATAGTTTTGGAAATCTTATAAAAATTACATTTGATATCATAAAAATTATATGATAATTTATATTTAATAAATTTTTTATAAAAATATATCAATAAATTATTATTTATTTCAAAAAAACAAAAATTCATTAAATGAAATTTCTTAATTGTAATTTCATATTATATAAAAATATATTTTTTGTTTTGTCATATAATTTTTTTATCAATAATGTCATAAATTCATTTAAAATGCTACAAAAATATGGAATAATTATAATCATAATTTAAATGAAATTGGAATATATATATATATAGTTAAATTTTTTTCTATTATCATTCTAATTACATTTTCATGTAAATATCATATTTTCAATTTACCATGGAAATTATTATTTAGTGCAATTATTATTCATAATATTTAAAAATTATGTTTAAATAATTAGATAATATTATTTGAGATGTTTAAAAATTGGGAATTAATTTTTTCTAAAATAATTTTATAGAGGTTTAGTAATTTAATTTTAAGTTAAACCCGTATGAATGATGAAAAGCAGTTTTTTGACAAATCCATTTTTCTTATAAAAGATGATTTTTCATTAGCTATAACACATGTATTATTCGTTATATTTAATTGAATTCATAAATTTAGATATTAAATATTTACATGTAATTTAAATATTTTACCATGATGGGTTATTTTAAATAATTATAATCAAGAGACATTTTTCATTTTAAAACAATCTTCAATGTAAACGCATTGAAGCATAAAAATGCACATATACTAAATTTTGGGATCAATATGGTTTAGAATTTAGGTAATTAAATATTTTAAATAATTCTATTGATAACTTAAAATAAAATTAAATTGATAAGTATAATTTGGAATTATATAATTATCACTATAAATGGAATTTTTTTTCTAAAAACATTATTCTTCACTATTCAATAAAAAATCTATATATTCCAAATAATTCAAAATATCCAACCTACATTAATAATTATATTATGATATTAAAAATGGAGTTGATTTTTTATATATTTTTTATAAATTTTATTAAAATTAATTATAATATATTTTTCATAGAATCCAAGAAAAAAAATTTGGTAAAGGGCATACAACATGACAATACCAAAATTTGTTTTATTATTTATAAATAATTTAACAATATATTATGGATTTATATATTTAATAATTTATTTAACACTACTGTTATCCAAAAATTAAATATAGAGGTTAATGTGATCACATTTAAATTTTAATTTTTTGCTGGGATCGTTGTTGTGTATCACATAGGCAATCGAAAAAGGTTTTCGCTTTTGAATACTTATTGGGTTACATTGACACTATTGGGGGATATTATTTTGATAATAATATGATATTTATAAAAACTAATGAATAATTTATTTCTTAGTTGAATTGATGTTCTATGTTGTAATGTATAAGAGATCCAAATATAGTGGGAAACTACGATGAATCTTGATTGATATAGGATGAAGTGATAAAGATATATGTTTATATTAAAATGATATAGGTTAATAATTAAATAATATTAGTTAAAAATAGTGACATAGATTTAAATACAATTATTATATGATAATAATATTGTAATATAAAGTGATTAATAATTAGGTTAAATTTGTCATTGGTTATCTATGATAATTTTATGATAATAATTTTTCACCACTCATATTAAACCATTGTGGATTTATTGATGGTTTGAAATAGAATTAAGTGATTTGTCCCAATGTGTGAGGGGAAATACAAATATTAACTCAAAATATATCCAATTATAATAAAATCTATAATGATAAGTCATGTGATTATGTCAGACAATCTATTTTAAAATTTGATCAACCATATAAGAATAGTTGAATCCACAACCCAACATAGTATAAAATAATATAGACTCATTGAAATTCTAGAAATAAAACTGTTGAATGAATTGATATTAAACCACCTAAATTTCAAAAATTTGGGAATATCAACCATGTTAATTACCTATATGGTTTAGGTAAATTTTATAATTGTTTTAGATCAATCCATCATGCTCACAGATGATAAAAGGATACAAAATGAACAATATAAGAGAAGAAGGAATCCACTAGTTCTCTAACCACTCTATAATCGCTTAAATGGATGTATTTGGATAATTTTTCAAATATATTCCCTATCCCTAATGTACCATGGTTAATAGATATCAACGACCTCCTTAGGAAAGGTAAAAACTCTACAACTAGTAATAGTTCATACAATTCATTGGTCATTGGTAAGTTGACCCTCTAATTTATATATTTTAGTACTATAATAAATTATATCTATGATAGAAATCCTATGATTTTCTAATGAATATTAAACCACCATCCCAATGGTTTTACTATCATTAAAATATTTTATTCACTTTAATTTTTCCCTAAGGATAATTATTGAGAAATTTTATGTCATGATAATATTATTATTCTTCCATAAAAATGATTAATGAGAATTTGGAAATGGATTAGGTCACCCTAATTTAGGGGAAATTATTTATTATAAAAATATCAAATTTAATATCAATCTATGATAATCCATGAAATGATAATAACAAACACCCACTTGAAAAGAAAAATTATAACGTGGGTCTTGATATCGAAATATGATAGGCTCTTGGACGAAATATTCAAAGAAAAACTAAATATTACTATTAATCCTATTTTTATGTAAAAAAGTTGTTTCTAAGTTTATAAGGTATATATATCACTAGAAAAAATACACTATATAATATTTATCTTATAGATACCCATAAACCCCCTATTATTAAGTAATAATTAATATTTTCTGGAGTAAATTTATTTAAGGGAAAAAATGTAACAACCAAACATTTTACTATTCATCTTACTTTCTTTATGTAAAATATGTTCGATATCATGGTCTATACAAAACACCAAAACAGATAATAAACCATGAAATTTTTATACATTTTAATAAATTCTATTAAATTAATTTGAATGAATAAGAGTTACAAAATTAAAAAATTATACTAAATTATATATTTATAATGGCGGTTTTTTAAAGATATTGATAATTCATTAATTTTTTTATGAAAAAATATTTTTTTGCACTGTGATTTTAATCATATAAAACTATGTATATTTTTGATTGATTAATGATATCCTTAGAAGTGTTTTATATAAATCATAAATATGAAAAACTAATATGTAAAATAATTTTTTTATTTAAAATAGTATCACAATGAATTTTATAATATTAATAAAAATATAATATAGAAATTTATTGAAGTTCATTTTGAAAAAAAAATAGATTAAATTTTTCTATTTATATTAACAAAATTATCTTAAGAATATTTATTAGTTATTTTTCAAATAAAAAAATATTTTTTGTTCAAATGTCAAAATTTCATTTTTTACTAATATTTTCCATTTTATGAAATTATTATACAAGAATTTAATTTTATATTTTAAATACCATTTATAATATTAATGTTATCTTCTAAATTTAAATTATATATAATAAATTTCCCGGTTTATAGGTAAAACTCAATGTTAACATCATAAAAAAATTTAGGTCACATTTTAACAATATTAAAATTTATATTTCCTTTAATATTAATTTCACATGGTTGAAATATATTTTAAAATTATTTTAATTTTAATTAAATAAATTTTTAATTGAAATGAAAAAACTATTTTTAATATAACCAAACTATGTGATAATTATATCCTATATAAACAAATTATTATTAAATAATTTTTTGTTCTAAAAACTTGTTTTTGTGTATTTATGAGTTACAATGAAAATTAATTTATATAAATTCATGGATATTTTAATTTATAATATAACATTTATGTGTATAATATAGACATCAAAATAATTAAATAATTTTAAATATATTTTTTCATTCTAATTAGTTACCACGGTTAAATGTAGATTTACCATGGTAAGGGTAAAATAAGGGAAAATGGTTTATACTTGGTAAAAATGGATAAAATACCCGAAATACTTAT
Source organism: Viscum album (assembly GCA_963277665.1). Taxonomy (NCBI): domain Eukaryota; kingdom Viridiplantae; phylum Streptophyta; class Magnoliopsida; order Santalales; family Viscaceae; genus Viscum; species Viscum album. The sequence goes on along the minus strand of OY728127.1, from coordinate 1,507,003,510 downwards.
ATTATATTGAATTATATAGAGATAGTTAGATTTATCTCTTTCCAAAAACTATAATTAACCATTTTTATTCCTTTTAACCTTGATTAATGGAATGTTATCATTGTATAATAATGAGTATTTACAAAATATCCATTTTCATAACTTGTTAAAGGATACCACCACCACCATATTTATCCAACCATTTAAATGTATTTGCTCATGGAAAACTCAACCCTAGTATCTCTTAAACACCCTCCTAACATATTTAAATCCATTATATCTCCAAATTAACATCATTAAATTATAATGGAGTTAACCAAGGGGGGGGGGACTCTAAGGGAATGGAAACTAACAAAAAGTAATGAGTGCTAGTATGCATGCGTAAAGGTTTTATTATCAATTTATAATCATCGAAAGTCGTATATGTTTGAGGGAAAAATTTCTTACATATATGGTTTATAAAATAATATGTAATAAATTTTATAATATTCCACAAATTGTAAATGTCATTTCATAGAAAATATGAATTTTATGATTCGGATGACTTTTGATTCAAAAATTAAAAAAGTAATAATATTTTCATTTCAAAATTCCCATCATTAAGACATAGATTAATTTAAGAAAATAATTTTTTAATGTTGTGTATATTTCCAATTGGATATATAATCTCATTATTTATCATTATTCACAGAATTTTAACATCAACATCATTATTTATTTCTTGGAAGGGGGTTTATTAGAAAGCTATTTAAGTAATAATGGTTCTTTCTCGATAAAAATTTATAGAAGAATATTCAGATATTATTAAAAATGTATATTTTAATTATGTATCTAATTCCCCAATTACATAAAATATCATTAATTATAGATCATATAATACATAAATTCCAATAACAATCTAATTAGATATGGGCTATGATTGATGTTTTGTATTAAAAGGTATGGTCATTAATAACTCAATTAGGTTTCATAAGATATAATGTTTCTCATATAATTTAAATTTAATTTAATATTTTATTCTTTATATTTTTCATTTAATATATTTATTTTTATTTTATTCCTTATTTGTGATTTTTACACATTTTAAAAATGAAAAAATGTTAATAATAATTCTCGTCCATTTAAATGATTATTTCCCCTCCTGGTCCACAATTTCCAATCCCACAGATTTTATATTTTTTAATTGCAAAACATATTTTGTTTTAACAATTTTTAACATAATATTTTCAATATAATACATTCAATATATATTTTAAATTTTTATTTTATGATTTGGAAAATCAATAATGTTGTTTGAAAATATAATAAGGGATCCTTTGTACCGCCTTTTGACGTGACCAGTATGAATTCCATATATCTTTTCCCTTCTTATTCCTTATTTTTATCATTTAGATCTTATATTTTTTTATATATTTACCATACATAAATACCTATTTTAATATAATTTTAACTACAGGGGTTATACATGTTTTTAGTTCACATTGATATTTCAACTATTTTTTATTCCCAATTTATGGGATCCTTCTAAATTCAGATCTTTTGATACAAATCATCCCAATAAAATATTTTTAAACCATTAATACCATATAAAAATATAATGCATTTATGTATTAGACATTTTTTTTCAATTTTTAATGGATATTGATATTCTTATCAATTCATTAAAAACACTCTTTACTTATTTTATAAATAATAACCCAATTGGTTCACAATAATTATTTTATCAGTGGATTATTCCAAAAAACTTTTTACATTCGGACACCATGTTCAGAACCTATGTTCTTTTTCAAATATCTAATGTTTAAAATTATTTATTTTCTCATTCCATTCGGAATCAAAATAATTTATACTAAAATTATTCCTTTAGTTACGACTGTTAAATCCACTTCCTTCTCAAGGAATTTTTCATTATTAGGATTTCAGTATGGTTTTTGTTTCCTTTGGTGGAACATATAATCTTATCTATATTATGATGGTGGTTAAATTTTTTTGATGTGTAGTTCTGATATATCTTACTATTTAATTGGGTAATGTAAATTTCTCCTCTAATAACATGTTTGGTGAATAGGTGGTTATCCTAATCATATTATGTTATGACAGATGTCAAAATATTTTGTGATGGTTGGGTCCATTTTATCACTATAATGCATTATTTAATGTCAATGAGCCATGATATTACCTTTACGGGGAATTGGTGGTTACCCTAGAACAATATTAATTGTTCACGGGTATTACACCTATGAAAAATAAATTGTGATTGTTGTTTTGTAGAGTATATGGTGATTATGATGGTTTTTTGTATATATTATGTTGTTATGATTGTTAAAATATATATTTAATTATGACGTAATGATTTTTGATTTTTCCACATAATTATGATTCCATAATATTATTCTGTTATTTCCTTATTTCATGTTATAATTATTTTATAATCATTATATTTTATTACCTCATTTTAAGCCTCGTGACTCTTATATTATTATTTATTTCCATTTTTATTTCCTTAACGGGTTTTCAAGATCACCCATTTTATAATGTATTTTCCCAAGGGTATCCTATGTAGTTCTAGAGGATATATGGAAGTTGAGATCACTATGTTGAGTTTTTGAATGTTTTTTTCATTGATGTTGATTTATTTATGTATATAACCATCCAAAGAGACATGACATATATATCCTTATATTTTATTTTTGGGATATTACATTATAAATCCAGAAATAATGTGTGTAAAAGCCTTGGGACACTATACCATGAAGATGGATATTTCAATGTATATGAATATTAACTTTTATATTAGGTGTAGGTGGTATGATCTTATCATTTTTCCTATAATATGCTTCCATTAAAAATATTGGGATATTTTAATGATGATCAATATAATGAATTTTTATCATTTTAGAAAAAAATATCTATGATTTATTATGAAAGATATAAAATTCTTTCTATCTAATGGTTTAGCTCATTAATTGGGAAATTATTCTTTTATTCTTTAATTTTTAATATTTATATATTGTATACATTTTTTATAAGAAAAATATATTGGTGGAATGGGGAAATCCTATTTTGTATTATGTACTCACACCCTACATGTATAACTTTTTAATGTATATCGAAATACATAAACATGGTCCTTGTAAAATAGAAACTATTATTCTCACAGGATGATATATTAATATATCAAGAGTTTTGATTCAATAGTGTTGTTGGGGATTGTCTTGGTTTGAGTCTGTGTGACGTAGAATCATATGTTTTTTCATCATAGAGCTTAGGATACCACAAAAGTTTTTCTAGTGTGGTTCATAAGTTTATTTTGGTTAGTGTGTCTATTATTCATTATCATGTTTATTTTGTAGTTGGTGACTCTCTGTATTTTTGTTAAATATGTGTTTGGATTTTATATGTAAATAGAAAAGAATATTTTTTTTATCTAGAAAATAAAGGAACCATTAGAATTGAACTTTATCATCAAAAAAATCAGTTCTATTTTTCCTTATATATATTTTATGGATACTTCATGTTGAATTTTTGATATAATTGATTATGTTTTATTTTGTAACAAATCTGAAAAAATGAAATTCAAACAGTCTATACAATCTTTCAGGGTTAATTACAACATATCATAATTTGTAAATATAATAAAGGTGTTATGATAGTCGAACTCCATAGGTTTTAGGTATAATGTGTAATTCATAAGGTAATTACATTTATATATATTTAAATTGATCCCATTTTAGTTTCATATGATTAATAAAACTCATTTTCATTACTATAATGATTTTATATGGATTTATGGAATGTAACAGATTGTTAAGAGGGAAAATTATTTTAACTAAAGTAAAAATAATAGTTTCGAATTAATGTTTTTAAAAAATAATTTAATGGATTTTATATTTATTATAAAATTTAATACTTATTATGATAATATATTTTTGTAGTTTTATGATGACATTTTTTATTGTTTGATTTTGTGGAGATAAATATTCCATATAAAAAAATAAAATATTTTTAAATTATTATATGACCTGTATTTATCAACAATATTAACATTATATTGAAGTTAAACGGATATGTACGGTGGAAAATTCGTTAGATATGTATTTCAATACTAGAGGGATGTTACTTAAAAGAGAATTATGGATCACATCATGTTGGATATGTCATATTATTCTTATTTTTCATTTATATATTCATTGTGAACAATGATTCAAAAAATCGAATTTGGTTATCAAATTAATATTAATGAATTTTCACTAATCATAGAGAAATTATTACCAAATCATAATTTCTTTTTATATTTCAATTTCTATGAACATATATTCCGGAATAAATTATTTACATGTTATTATTTGTTACAAATTTTTTTCATGGTTCTTGAATCATATAAATGTGACATGAATATTATGACTGATTTTATAGTGTTCTTTAGGGTACAATTATATATATATATTTTGATAATATTAATATTTTAAATAGTTTAAGTACATTTTGAAACATTTCATATAAATATATATCAATTTGAATATTATTATATTAAAAAATTAAAAAATTTCTGCTCAAATTTAATGAAACGTGAGACACTTTTTTGGTTTTATTTAGATAAAAATTTAATAACCAATAAAAATATATATATAGGAGAATATGGTTTCTTAAAATTTATCATTATAATTTTTTTACATTAATATTATTAATTTATAATGAAATCTCATAGGTTCATAGTTTTAAGAAAGTATAGAAAACTAATTTAACAAATTTTACATTATATTTTTTAACTTCCATATAAATGAATGAATTTAATAAAAAGTCAATCATATTCAGATAATTATATAGATAAGGTATTATTAATGAAAATTATAATATATTAAGAATATAAACTATCAAATATTCCACCATAAAGTGTTTTTGACTAAGGTTGTGGTTTGTAGCATGGTTTGAATACAATATAGTTATATTAGGGAAGGGGGTTAATGTGGTCAGTGATTTGATGGTATATGTCAGGCCATGTCTCCCATTATCACATATTATGAATGATTTGTAAGTGGAAACCCAATCATGTTGTTGTAAAATGGGAGAGGTTCATTGAGGAATGAATGTTGTATCACCCATGATTTAATGGTGATAATTATTAATAAATGATTTGAAGCCAAGACAACTATATCTTAGTTTAGCTAATCCATGTGGTTGATGATTCTATAGTCATGAAATATTTTTATATAACTGGTCAATACTGATGAAACATCACATGGAATTTTTACCACCTATTCAAATGATGTGGAATTGCTATGTTGAATCCCAAAGTTTGTAGTAAGTTAGGTCCCCACATAATTTCTTGTTTTGCGTAAATTTCTGATTCTAGAAGTTTTTTGGAATCTTTTAATATTATCAAACCTAATAGTTTATATATTGAGACATTTGGGATTATTTTGATGAAAATGATGTAAAATTATTTATAAAAATTCTAATTTTAGAATTAATTATATTCAATTTATTGTTATAAATATTATCCCAGATGAATTAATAGTTCTCAATTATCAAGAAATTTATTAATATTATAGATTATTTTAATTGATCATATAGTAAACATAAATAATGTGCCAACTAGTTGTGTTATTTTTGAAAATAATTATTTTTAATTAATTATATATGTTTATAATAAGAAATTTTTTAAAATAAATAAGGACTATAATTTGATTATGAATTTTTTTCCATACTTAGGGAAAAAAATTAATTAATTTATGTTAATATGAAAAATATTGTAATAAGATAATTTATTATTTTATACAGTATAGTAAATTTATTCTTAATATTATAAATAATTTATAGTTGTAATATATAAATAATAAATATATGTTTACCAAATTCCATATGATTAAATGCTTTAAATGGATTAATATAAATGGGTAGATTAGTTATTATAAATAATTGTAATAATATTATGATTATAATATTGTAGTCGATGATTTTTATCATAAGATTTATGATTGTGATAAATTATATAAAAAATTTCAGTCAACTAGTTAAATAAAAATTATTCATTACTCATAAAACCAATTATTATTTTAGTTGTTTTATTTAATAATAAATATATTTTATTTAACATAATTTATCTATATACATTTATTTCAATTATTTAAACAATTTAATGTGTAAAAATAATAAGATATGTGTGAATCTGAGTTCAAATAAAAATAATTGGAATGTTAAACGCTTAATGAATTATGGGGTTTATAAGGATAAAATAAATATAAAAAGGTATATTATGAAATACAACCTAGGAGATAATAAAAATATTTTAGTTGCTTAAATTGTAGTCATATTTATAGAATTTTAGTTCATATAATGATTTATAGAGATTCTTATAATTGTACCTTGTTACCCATATGGTAGGTTCAATATTATGTTAAACTGATTCATCTAATAATAGTCATAGTTATGATATTATAATTAATTAAGAGTTGGAAAATATAATGATAACATTTTGGATGATTATAATGATTGTTTAACTAATAAATTGGATTCCGCTATGTAATCATATTTATGACAAGTGATGTTTCCCAGTAATTAATTTTTATTAATGGAGATGATGTATTGGTATAGTCTCTTTTATGCTCACCCACCAGCTATGGATGGTGTAAGATTATGGTTCACATAATCCCTAATAATCTAATGAGGGATATTTTAGTGATTAAATATACATTTATCATCTTATACTCACCCATATATATGGATTATAGGTTATTATTGATACACAATATTGGGACATATTTTTATTTATCCAAAGTAATGACACTCTTTATCTCTCATGGAATATTTATTTAAATAAATTATGATATGTAGAATCACTATATTTTCTCACACATAATTTTATATTTTAGGAAAACTAAATATCTAGCCTTTTCTCACCCATATACAAGGGTTTTAGAAGATTGTACATTTGACTAGTGCTCTAGTTTTAGATGGTTATAAAAATGTTACACCATTATTTATGGATTGTAAATCCATGTAGTATAATAGAAAATTAAAGAATATAATCACTATTTTTTGATAATATTTTTGAATATAATTGAAAATACTACAATGAAATAATTAAAAGATAATCATTTTACAAACTAATAATTTCAAAAAATATAGTCTATCGAATTATTATTATTAAATTAATATCAATTGATAGTTTTATGTAAATAAAAAGGAAAATAAAAAATTAAATGTTGCTCAAAATTATTTTAATAATAATATATTTAATTTTCATTATTATGGGATTTATGATTATAAAAAAACATGAAAATTGTTAGTGAGATACTAAAATGAAAAGTAACTATTAGATATGTCCTCAGTGAGTATTTCAATAGTGTTTTTATGAAGGAAATAAAATTCATGTAACTTAATATGAATGAAAAAATTCTTAGCAGTTTTGGAGGAAAATCATTTAGATTAATGAAAAATAAATATAATGAGTATTGTTGGACTAAAAGTGATGGGAATGAAAAATAATTAATGAACATATCATTTTGAGATATGGAAATAATTTTCTAGAAATATTTGAAGGACTCCTTCAATAATAAAAAAATATTTCATGGTGATTATCTATTATTTTAGGATAAGATAACCGTTAATGATAAAAATAACCTTTTAAATTGGTAATTTTAACCTATAAATAGTTTTTCATATTAATGGAAAGAATGTTGAGTGTATATTGATTAATCCTCAGAACCAATATGGTAGGTTAGGAAATATATTGTACTAAATAATACAATTACAGTTATATTTATTTTATTCTAATGATTCAATAGTATATATGCTAATCATTAAAGAATAAATAAAACCATGCCTTGATATAATTATTATTCTTTTAAGGAATGTGATTTCTTGGACAACTAATTATAATATGTCTGATAGAAGTCAGTAATTGGATGATTATAATTGAAATTATGTATTTATTTAGTTTCCATTATACTCACCCACTGAATATGGTTATTGTGTGATGAATGATGAATTATCCCTCTTTGGACAACTGATATTGGTATAATATGGTAATGAAATATACATGTAATAGATCTAATAAACATATAGTTCTTGTATAGTTTTTATTATCCAGAGGGAAGGAAAATATAGATGATGATTCGACCAAATTGATGAAATTATTTCATTCCCACAGATTCATGAATGTAGTGGAAAGTTTTTAATATATCATCGTAGTTTCTAAACTAAAATTCAATGTTTGAGGTAGACTAGATATCTAGTTATTATCACACACAATGATTTGGGATGAGGCAGACTGTATATTTAATTAATAATTTAGTATGATATGTGTCTGTGAGGATTCCTCCAATATCTTAGGATTGTGAATCCATGAAAAATAATTGAATAATATAATAATATGAAGGATGTGATGCAATATTGTATTATATTATATGTTATTTCTTATATTTCTACCATCATCTTATGTGGTGGATGAATCTAATAAAGTAATGATACATTCATAGGGATTATATAAATGAATTGAGTGATATAATAGTTACTCATATCTAGAGGGATTGGTATTATAATAGTGGCCCAGATATTATTGGTTGTATTACCTATTTTTATGATCTAGGGTCCCAGTTTATAAAATAATAGGTTCGAGATCTTGGCTTCCTAGTAACCTCATGTATATAGTAGTTTATTAGAGACATTATTATTATGATATTCTAGAAAAATGAATTTGTTATATATATATATATACTTATATATATTGAATTATTATTATTTCGAAAGATCAATGTTAAATATCATTGGGTATATTGATAAGGATTTTTCGTGGCTATCATGATGATTGATGATTGATCGTCTTGGTTTATCTACACATTATTCCACATTTAGGTGAATATAATCTAATTAGTTATTTGGTCACCTTAATACCTTAGATTAAAATAATTATTATTATAGTTCAATACATCATTAATAGTAATGTGTTGTTATAATTTTTATATGTGATGAATGTAAGATATAGCTAGTGAAAATACAATGAGTTGGGTATAGATGGCATGTATGGTAGATAATGGAATGGATTTTCTATCTTGACAACCACTATCACAACATCATAACATCAAAACACATCCATTAAGTTTGTATCATTTTTATCTAGTGACATTTTTATCTTATCATATAATATAATATAGAAATTATTTTTTTATTCATGTGTTTTATTATATGGTTGGTAATTTATTTATTTCATTGTGGACGATGTATCATGATAGAAACGGACATGTTATGTGTAGAGGTAGTGCCACCTGTAACTTTTTATTAATACCTCTATTTCAACTGCTTTCCCTAATCCTTTCTGAGGTGGTATAGGGCTGTTCACCCACTAGAATAAATATTCAAAACATACATGGATAGTCATTAAACTATGGTTTTTTAACTTATATGATTACATATTTATTCTAAAAATTGTGATATATGAAATATATTTACCAAATATGAGGACTTGGGTGATATATATTGATTTTAATACAAATACAGTTATATTTTCATATTGAATCATATACTATATACTATATTGAACTCTTCCACCACACATCCCCAACAATTATTAATAAAACAAATCCAAACTGATATCACATGTCATATTATTTTATTTGGAAGCCATTTCTAGTGTGAACCTTTTATAATTAACTCTTCCTCACATAAATGTGCCAACGTAATGTTACTTTTGAGTTCATAAAAATTATATTACAATTTATATTTAATAAAAAATATTTTGTAATAAAATTTTAAGATATTATAAATTATTTCAGAAATATATTAATTTATCAAATGAAATGTCTTAATTAAAATTGCATATTCCTTAAAAATACTATTTCTTTTTTATTGTATAATTTTGTTTATCAAACATGTTTTAAAAAACATTATAATGTGAAAAAAATTAAATATATTTAGAGACTTAATGAAAAGAAAATTTAAATATTCATAAAAATATAGTTACTTTGTTTCTATTCTATGTCATGTTACTTTTACGCTTAATTAAATTATTTTCATTTTATCGTGGTAACTATTATTTAAAATAACTAATATTCATATTGTATTAAGATTATGTTGACCTAATTACTTAATATTAATTTATGTTATTCAAAACATATAATCCATTTTATGAAAATCATTTAAAATATGTGGATGAATTTTATGTAAAATAATACCCCGAAGCATGATAGATATTTGTTTTCTGAAAAATCAATTTTTAAGGGAAAGATGATTTCTATTTAACTACATAACATTTGATATAAATTTCATTTAATTAAATTAAAAAAAATATAAATATAAGAATAAATTTATTTAAATCATTACACATATGGGTTTTTATAATTATTTATAATAAATTAGAATTTTTTCATCTTAAAACAATCTTCAAAACAAATTCATTTAAAGCTTCCAAATAAACCTATACTAAAATCCAATATAATGATGAATTAAAATCTAATTAATTTAATTTAATTAAAAATTATTTATTTACACTCAAATCAAATCAAAAGGATAATTATACTATTAAATTTATTAATTTATCATTATAATAGTCGTTATTACATAAAAACTGTATTCTTCACTATTCTATAATTTTTTTTAAATGAACTATTCATAATCAACATAAGTTAATTTTGATATTATGATAAAAAATATGAGTTCAAATTATAGAATAAATATTATAAATGTCATAGAAAATAATTTTAATGTTGTCTTCAAAATACATTTAATAAAATATACAAACAAACATTTCCAAAAATTAATTGATTATTTTAACATCATTTAATAATATATTTAGGACAAATGTGTGTTTTATAAATTAATTTATCCTAATTATATGGATAGATTTAATATTTCTTTTAAAAACATCATATTTAAATAATCATTATATTTTGGGTTCAGTTTTGTGTATTTTATAAGCATTCAAATAATGTTTTCTAATTCGAAAACAAGGGGAATAAAATTCTTCTCCCATTTAACTAATTTCATTCTTTTAATGTAAACATGAATTGTTATTAAAACAATATAAATTTTGAAAAATCATTATAGACAACCCCCATTGTAAAATGGATTAATAAAACATGCACTTGAAGGGAGAGAAATGGATATATTTAGGACATAACATAAATTTGTTTCTATGTAGGAGAGAATTAGAAGAATGTGAAAACACCGAAATAGAAAAGAAATCTAAAACCAAATAACTAGTTGAATATGATAGTAAAAATGGTAATTATAATGTCAATGACCCCATAACTATAAATCTGTGACGGATAAAATCACTATCAATTCTTCAAAATATGGAATCATTTTTTATTCATTATTATTTATCTAGAGTTGTGGAATTCCTTTTTCATCTAAACTATTACAATAAGGAAATATTATTTCATGACTTGTAACATTAATTTCTATAATAATCTCAACATATTATCTAAATAATGAGAACCCAATATAGATTTTTTAAATTAATCATTATAATTATCTTTTGATGGATCATACAATACAACAAAAATTAATAAGTTATCACTACTATATTTAAAAAATCCAAAATGCTAATCATAAATTTTGATAATACCTTAACATTTTAGTTTAAAAAATTATAAAAAATAAAATGTTTAGCATATGATGTTCCTTAAATAAATTCCTATATATAAAACTAATAACAAAATAATTAATGAGATTATTAACCTATATAGATGTCTTATAAAATTCTTCTTATAAATCCAAAAATGTAATATAATTCATCTCAGATAATGAAAATCGATATATATTCCTCAACCAAAATAAAAATTCTCTCAAAATATGTTTTATCGCATAAAAACCAGAATATTTTTCCTTTTCATATGTTTCTAAAAATATCATAATAAATTTTCATTATATAAATATTCAAATTTTTTATCATATCTTTTGAACATAATTATAGCCTTAAAAATATCATCCCAGGAATCATTATTATTTTCGAATAATCAATAACCAATTAAGCATTGAAAATCCCTAAATCATGTGTTTTCTAAAATATAACATTGTCACTAAATAAATATTATATATTATCTGCAAAATTCAAATTAAATTTCAAATATTTATAGGAAAACAACTATTGAAAAGTAATTAGATATTTTCAGATTCTTATAAATAGAATAACATTGATACACTAATTTTAGGACATAAATCTAAAATCCCCATGATTAAATAAATTAATCATTATATGAATACAATTTCTATAATATTGGCCCTTCTATAGCAAAAATTTTTATAGATAGATACACTTTCTTTTAGTGCAATAATATCATTACTATAGAGTATTCGTCTTCCTCCTTGTACTAATATATAATCATAGGTTGGTTCATGGTATGGATGATTAATTATTTATAATATGAATTTAAATTTGACATATTTGAAGACAATCATTATAAAACATGGATAAAAAAATTAAAAAAAGTATGAATAAAAATAATTTCAAGAAGAACATTCCCACTAACGTCAATATGGTATATATAGTCAAAATTTTTATGGTTTAAAATTATTTATTGTGTTGAGTCGACATTATAAAAAATAATTAAATAATTATAGTTGATAATTAATTGAAATAAAATATGAAATAAACTACTCTGTAGAAAAGGTAATATATACATCCGTCATCATAATATATCTCTGTATTTTACTTCTCGTGTTCCTTTCTTTATGGATATTTTTGTTTCTCATCATATTTAATCTCCATTTGAATATTTATTTTTCATTTCAAATTCCCATCGTCTCTTAATTTTTGAAATAAAAAGGTATATGAAATTTAGATTTATTTCAACATATCACATTATCCATTTTATAAGGATGATGGATACCGTTATCCCTATATTCCAAAGCATAAAGCATCTCATTGTCCATTTGTGACCTTTTCCATAGTGCCTATTTCATCAAATGTTTAAAAAATTAATTTGGTTTATATTTCCATTATGAAAATTATCATATAATCTTCTTTCAGTTGCCTTCATCGCCTTTATTTTCATCATTGGGAATTTAAAAAAAATCCATTTGATTATTGTGATTTTTGATTGATGTTTTGGCATAATCACACTATATTATTCTTGACCTCCAATCCTATTGGGAATATTATTTGGGACATCTAGAAATTTTCTTTCAAATTGGGTGTTTACTCTGTTACAACTACTTTTATCATTCAATAAAAATAATGAAGAAAAATATTAAAAATAATTATGTTTAAACACATAAATGTGAATCCAATTTCATTAAAGTCATAGCATATAAATGAAATATATTTCATAATATTATGATTTTTTAGGATTTAATACTTTTCATCCATAATCTATTTCTTATCAATCACATTTCTGGTCATTTTAAATCCATTAGTAATGGTTAGAAATGAGCTTATGAATTTTTTAAATCATATCCCCTCTAGAGTGTCAAACTAGGTGAAAAATAAGGAATGTTTCTATATAATGTGTTACCTTGAGGTAGGTTGGGGAAACCATCTCAGATTTGGTAATCCTTGGTATATCTGTTCCAAGACAAAACCAACTTGTAGAATCGAGATATGGATTTATTTTCATGATAATCTAATTATTTTATACTTACGAAAATTCATTGGTGTTTTCCTAATAAAATTTTTATCCTTAAGACGTTCTCTAGAGATTTATAATAATAATCTCAAAAATAACTAACCTTTTTCTATGATACTTAATATATCATCCTTTCTCATTATATCACATAATTAGTGATTTATTACACTAAATTAGACATAATAAAATACAATGTATTGATATTTCTGTTTTATTTACAAATTATACACATGGAATAACATCTTGAACATGGTATATGAACACATTTTTATAAGTTTACTTAACTTGATTATAAAATTTCATGGATTTTAAAATTTCTTCAGATTACCTAGTGGATAAAAAATATGGGGTTAGATAAAAAGAAGATTTATGGAATAAATAGCTCACAACAAGAAGAAGATAATATAAGTTATACAATAGGTATATCAATGGGTAAAAACAAGAGTAGAGATCAAAAACCTGACAATGAGACATTACATAGTATGACAATCATTACATGGGAAATGTGGAAACAATTTAAAACACAATATCATAATCATATGCTAATGATAAATTCTCCAATATATCTTGGTAGAGAAATTCCAATAAATTAATCATGTTCACTCCCTATCCCATCATGATGTATCATGATACATAACATTACCCAATTCATTGGAGTGATATCTGTGTGCACCCATCATATTCATTTCATTATTACATTTTCAATGTATATCATAGAACACATGTTCATTAATTATCAATATTTTTTCCATTAGGATGGAGTGTGGAATTCATGCATTTTTGTTCCCCAATAAAAAATTATAATTCTTAACGGTGAAAACCCGTGATCAGAAATGGTTATGTTATTCACTACACAATGGCTCTAGAATGATGATTCAGAAATAAATCTTGATATCATAACTAAGTCACTTAATTATTCTTAAATATGGGATTATGAGAGATAAAGGGGAATCTAATCACACATAAATAAAAAAGAATGTTATTGGGAAATATAAAATAATATCCCAATAATATAAAAATTTAAATAGAAGGAGAAAGGTAATAAAAAGACATGAATATATAAAATATTATTAACTTTGTTTTGGCTTGGTAAAGGGTGACCATAAATGTTAATATATAAAATGTGATGTATGGGGAATATGTAATAACATATTCAAACATTAAAAATGATATTTAAAGACATAATAAAAGAAGTAGATGACCAAAAGATGAGAGTGGAAGATCGATTATAGAATTTAGGCTTAGTAAATGATTAGGTATGTTTGAAAATGATAGAGTACAAATGATATAAAATTAATATAAAATTACTTTTACATTAATTTTAAAAAATATAATTTAATTAATATATAAAAATATAAAATGGAGAAGGATAATTTAAAATAATGAGATATAATTAAAAGGATGAGGGGATTTTAAGGATCCCATACTTTATTGTGGAACTCCAAATGATTGGTAGGGGATTCTTAATATCAAAGGGGAATCTCTAGCGATCTGGAGATATAATAGATAATATTGTTTAAGTGCACCGATGAGTTTAAGTGTTTAGAAATTTTTGTGTTTGTGTGTTTATATAAGATATGATGGGGATTTCATTATTCTTTATATTTTAGACACTACTTAATAAAATAAACAAAACCACAAACCAACCAATTTTTTATTCATATGGTATCTTCTATTTGGTATTGGCCTATTTTATTTTATATGTCCAAGGGTTAAAAAATATAAAATAATTCCCTTTCTTATGTAATGATGAGTCACACTCAATATGAATTTATTTTAAAACCATAAATTATATAATCAGTTTTTTTGAAGAATCATAATGGATTTAAAAAAATTACTACAAACCACATTATATTAATTTTAAAACATTTATTGTTTCTTTTTTCTAATTTATATATTTATTACATCACTTTTGTATGATCATGTTTTCATTAGACAAAAAGTATATTTATTCTCTAATTACTTTTTACCCAAAAATTTGACTCTCTCAAAAAGTTATGACAAATTAACCAATGAATAAAATTGAAATTCTAATTAAAAAAATATTTATTTTATCTAAATAAGTTTCTCAATTTTTTAATTTTCACTTTTAAAATAAAAACCAACATTTATTTAATATGACAATGTTCTCGGATTATAAATGTTTTGGAACCCTTATATAAATTCCCTTTTACATAATAAAAATGATATGATAATTTATATTTTATAAAAATTATTTTATAATAATATTTCAATAGATTATTATTTACATCAAAAATTCTAAAAATCTTTAAATGAAATTTCATAATTGAAATTTCATATTATATAAAAATACAGCTTTTTTTATCATTTAGTTTTTTTAACAATCATGTTACAAATAAAATTTATAAATTTAAAACAATAAGGAATAATTATAATCATAATTTTAATGAAATTGGAATATATATACTTAAATTTTTAATGTTATTGTTCTAATTACATTAACCTTTAAATAACTTATTTTAAATTTACCGTGGAAGTTATATTGTACAACAAATATTATTCATATTTTTTATTAATTATGTTTAAATTATTACATATTATTATTTGAGATGATTAAAAATAGGGAATACGTTTTTCTAAAATAATTTTATAAAGGTGTAATAATTTAATTTTAAATTAAACCCATAAGAATGATGAAAAGCAGTTTTTTAAAAAACACTTTTTTCAGGTAAAAGATGATATTTCATTCGATATATAACATGTAGTATTCATTATATGGAATACAATTATTAAATTTATATATTAAATTTATAAATATTATTAAAATAATTAACCACAATGGGTTATTTTAAAAAATTATAATCATCTGACAATTTTCATTTTAAAACAATTTTCAATATAAATTCTTTGAAGCATAAAAATGCACTTAGGCTAAATTTTGGGATCAAGATGATTTAGAATTTAATTAGTTTAATATTTCTAATAATTCAATTGATAACTTAAAATAAAATTTAAATGATAAATATACTTTGAAATTGATTAATTATCCCTATTGAAGACATTTTTCCCGAATAACATAATTCTTAAATATTGAATAAAAAATCTATTTATTCCAACAAATTAGAAATATTCAACGTAATTTAATAATGATATTATGATATTAAAAATGGAGTTATTTTTTTAATATATTTTTTCTAAATCGTACAGAAATTAATTATAATATATTTTTCATAGAAGCCGTGAAAAATAATTTTGGGAAAATGCATAAAACAAGAAAATACCAAAAATTATTTTATTATTTATATATCATTTATCAATATATTGTGGAACCATATATTTAATAAGTTATTTAATACTACTCTTATCAATAAATTCAATATGGAAGTTAATGTGGTCACATTTAAATTGTAATGGTTTGTTTGGGTTCGTTGTTGTGTATCACAAATGCTATTGAATATGGTTTTCGCTTTTGAATACATGGGGTGTTACATTGACACTATTTGGGGGATAGGATTTTGTTATTCTTATGATATTTATTAACACTTATGAAAAATTTATTTCATAGTTAAATTTATTTTCTGGGTTGTAAATTATAAGTGTACCAAATATAGTGGGAAACTAGGATGAATCTTGAATGATATAGGCTGAAGTGAGGAAGATATATGTTTATTTATGAATGATGGAGGTTAATTGGTAAATTATATTAGATAAAAATAGTGAAATATATTGAAATACAATTATCATATGATAACACGATTGTATAATAAAGATATTAATAATTAGGTGAAATTTGACATTGGTTATCTACGATAATTTTATGATAATAATTTTCCATCGCTCATATTAAACAATTATGGTTTTATAGATAGTTAAAACAAGAAGGTACTGAGTTCTTCCTAGGTGTAAGGTGAAATAAAAAGATTAACTCGATATATAACCAATCATAATAAAATCTATAATGATAACTCGTGTGATTATGTCAGACCAACTATAATGAAATATGATCAACTATATAAGAATAGTTGAAATCGACAACCCAAAGTATAATAAAATAATATAGTCACATGGAAATTCAGGAAATGAAGCTGTTGAATGAACTGATATTAAACCACCTAAATATAATTTTTTTTGGAATTTCCACATTGATAATTACCTAGGTGGGTTCGGTAAATTTTATAATTGTTTTAGATGAAGAAATCATGCTCATAGATGATGAAATGATACAAAATGAACAACATAAGAGAAAAAATAATACATTAACTCCCGATCCACAATTTAATCCCTTAAATGGATGTATTTAGATCATTTTCCAAATCTATGCCCTATCCCTAATGTACCATGGTTAGTAGATATCAACGACCTCATTTGGAAATGTAAAAACTCCACAACTAATAATAGTTTATAAATTCCATGAGTCAATGGTATGTTGACCCTCCAATTTAGATATGTTGGTACTAGAATAAATTATATAAATGATAGAAAAACTATGACTTTTTATGAATATTATACCATCACTCAAATGGTTTTAATATCATTAAAAATGTTATTTTTTATATTCTTCTATGAGGATAATTTTTGTGAAAATTTTCATCATGATAATATTATTATTCTTCCTTAAATATGTTTAATGAGAATTTAGAAAAGGAGTGTGTCACCCTAATTTGGGGAAAATTAATTATTATAGCAAGATCAAATTTAATATCAAACTATGATAATCTATGAAATGATAATAAAAATACACACTTGAAAAAAATGTGGTTCTTGTTATCGAATTATGATCGGCTCATGGATGAAATATTCCATGAAAAATTAAATGTTACTATTAATCCTCTTTTTAAGTAATAAAAAGTTTTTTATGAGTTTTTAACGAAGATATATCACTAGAAGCTATACACTACGTAATATTTATCTTATAGCTAACCTTAAAAAGCATATTATTATGTAATAATTAATATTTTGAGGAATAAATTTATTAAAGAGGGAAAATTTAACAACCAAATATTTTACTATTCCATTTACTATATTTATGTATAATATGTTCGATATCATGGTCTATATGAAACACCTAACCAAATAATAAACCAATAAATTTGTAAACATTTTTAAAAATTATATTGAATTACAATGAATGGATAATAATAACAAAATTAAAAAAATATACTAAATTATATATTTATAAAGGTTATTTTTGAACATATATATAATTCGTTAATTTGGTTATGAAGAAATATTTTTTTGCAATGATAATTTAATTATATAAAACTATGTATATTTTTGATTGATTAATGATATCCTTAATCATGTTTTATTGAAATTATAAATATGAAAAACCAATGTGTAAAAATATGTTTTTATTTAAAAAAGATTCTCATTGAATTTAATGATATTAATAAAAACATAATATTGAAATTTTTTGAAGTTCATTTTGAGAAAAATACCTTATATTTTTCTGTTTAGATTATAAAAATTAAATTAAGAATAATTTTTAGTTATTTTCAAATAAAAATTTATTTTCAATTAAAAAGTCAATTATTTTACTAATATTTTCCCTTTTTATAACGTAATTATACAAGAATTTAATTTACACTTTTAAATACCTTTTCTAATATAAATAAAATCTTCTAAATTTAAATTATATATAATAAATTTCTATGTTTATAGGAAAACGCAATGTCAACATCTTAAAAAAATTATGTCTGATTTTAACAATATTAAAATTTATATTTCATTTAATATTAATTTCACATGGTTGAAATATATTTTAAAATTAATTTTATATTAATTAATTAAAAAATAAATAACTTTGAAAAAAATAATTTTAATATAATCAAACTATTTGATAGTTTTATCATATATAAACAAATTATTCTAAAATAATTTTTTTTACAAAAAATGTTTTTATGTATTTATGAGCTACTATGAAAATTATTTTATATAAATTCTTGGATATTTATTTTTATAATATAACTTTTATTTGTAAAATATATACATTCACCAAATTAAATAATTTTAGTTTTATTTCTCCATTCTAATTAGTTGCCATGGTTAAATGTATATTAACCACAGTACGGGTATAATATTGAAAAATAGTTTATACCTGGTAAAAATGGGTAGAATATAAGAAATAATTCTATTATATTGAATTCTAGATAAATAATTTGATTTCCCTCTATCAAAAAACATTAATTAACATTTTTTATTCCTTCTTACCTTGATTAATTGAATGTTATCATTGTCTAAGAATGAGTTTTAACAAAATATCAAATTTCGTAACATGTGAAAGGATACCACCTCCACTATATTTTTCCTCCAACTTAAATGTCTTTGCTCATGAGAAACTCAACCCTAGTATCTCCTAAACACCCTCCTAAGATATTTAAATCCTTTTTATCACCAAAATACAATGATTATTTTCTGAATTAGTTAACCAAGGGGGGATTCTAGGGGAATAGTATGTAATGAAAAGTAATGAGTGCTAGTATACATGTGTAAGATTTTTAAGATTAATTTATCAACATAGAAACTTGTATATGTTTTAGGGAAAAATTTATTATATATATGGTTTATAAAATAATATGTAATCTATTTTATCATAATCCATGAATTATAAATGTAATTTTCTAAAAATTATTATTTTTATGCTTCATATGACTTTTGATTCAAAAATAAAAAAAGTAATAATATTTTCATTTCAAAATTTCCATCACTAAGACATATATTCATTTAAGAAACTAATTTCTTTTTAATGGTATGTATATTTACAATTGGATATATAATATCAATGTTTATCCTTTTTCATGGAATTTTAACATCAACATCATTATTTATTTATTGGAAGGGGGATTATTAGAATTTTTCTTATGACATAATGGTGGTTTCTCAATAAACATTTATAGAAAAAATATTTGGATATTATCAATAATATTTATTTTTATTATTTATTTAATTCCTTAATTACTTATAATATCATTAATTATTTATTATTTAAAACATCAATTCCACTCACAATCTCATTAGATATGGGCTATGATTGATGTCATTTATTAAAAGGTAGGGCCATTCATAACTCAATTAGGTTTCAGAAGATATATTGATTCTCATATAATTTAAATTTAATTTAATATTTTATACCATATATTTTTCATATAATATATTTATTTTATGTTTTTCTAAATTTATCATTTTAACAAATTTTAAATTTGAAAAAATGTTACTAATAATTACCATCCATTTAAATGATTATTTCCCCTCCTGGTGCACAATTTACAATCCCACTAATGTTATAACATCTTATTAGAAAAAATATTATGTTTTAACAAATGTTAAAATAATTTTTTCAATATAATCCATTTAATGTAAATTTTAAATTTATATTTTATGATTTGAGATGTCAATAATGGTGTTTGAAAATATAATAAGGGATCCTTTGTACCTATTTTTGACGTTCCCTTTACAAATTCCATATATTTTTTTCCTTTTTTATTCCTTATTTTTATCATTTAGATCTTATATTTTTGTATATATTTACCATACATAAATCCCTGTTTTAATATAATTTTAACTACATGGGTTATACATGTTTTTAGTTCAGATTGATATCTCAACTATTTTGTATTCCCAATTTATGGGATCTTTCTAAATTCAGATCTTGGGTTAAAAATCACCTCTATAAAATATTTTTAAACCACTAATACAATATAAAATTATAAACATTTTATGTATAACCCATGTTTTTAAAATTTTAATGGATATTGATATTCTTTTCCCATCAATAAAAAGATTCATTACTTATTTTATAAATAATAACCCATTTGGTTCACCATAATTATTTTGTTAGTCGATTCATCCTCAAAATTTTTTACATTGGGACACAATGTTCAAAACCTAATTTATTTTTGATATATTTAATGTTAAAAATTATTTATTTGTTTATTACTATGGGAATCAAAAAAATTTATAATTCAATTATTCTTTTAGTTACGATTGTGAAATCTACTTCCTTCTCAAGTGATTAATCATTATTATGATTTCAGTATGGTTTTTGTTTCCTTTTGTGGAACATATAATCATATCAATATTATGATGGTGGTTAATTTTTTTAAGGGGTGGTTATGATATATCTTACTATTTTATTGGGTAATATAAATTTCTCATCAAATCACATGTATGGTGAATTGGTGGATATCATAATCATATTATGTTAGGATGGAAGTCAAATTATGTTATGATGGTTGGGTCCTATATATCACTATAATGCATTATCTAATGTCCATGAACCATGGTATTACATTTATGGGGCATTGGTGGTTACCGTAGAACACTATTAATTGTTCATGGGTAGATTACGAATGAAAATTAATATGTGATTGTTTTTTAGAATATTTGATGATTATGGTGGTTGTTTGTATATATTATTCTGTCATGATTGTTAACATTTATATTTAATTAAAATGTAATGATTTATGATTTATTCATGTTATTATGATTCCTTGATATTATTTTGTTATTTCCTTATTTCATGTTTTCAATTTTTATAATCATTATCTTTTATTTTCTCATTTTGAGCCTCATGACTCTTATATTATGATTTATTTACATTTTTATTTCCTTAATGGGTTTTCCAGATCATCCATTTTTTTATGTATTTCCCCTAGGGTATCCTATGTAGTTCTAGAGGATATATAGATGTTGAGATCACTATGTAGATTTTTTAAATGTTTTTTCATTTAAATTAATTTATTTAGGTATATAACCATCCAAGGTGACGTGACATATAGATCCTTATATATTATTTTTGGGATATAACATTATAAATCCAGAAATAAAGTGCGTAAAAGGAATGGGACACTATACCATGAGGTTGGATATTTCAATTTATATGAATAATACCTTTCATATTAGGTGTAGGTGGTATGATCTCTTTATGGTTCCTTTAATTGGATTCCATTAACATTATTGGAATATTTTTTTGATGATCATTATAATGGATTATTATCATGATAGAAAAAATGATCTATGATTTACTATGAATGATATAAAATTATATCTATATTATGTTTTTAACTCATTAATTGGGAAATTATTCTTTTCTTGTTTCTTTATTTATATTTATATATTGTATATGTTTTTTATAGGAAAAATGTAGTGGTGGAATGTGGAAACCCTATTATGTATTATGTATTCACACAGTACATATATCACTTTTGAATTTATATAGAAATACATAAACATGGTCCTAGTAAAATAGAAACACTTATTCTCGAGGGATGATATATTAATATATAATGAGCTATGATTCCTTAGAGTTATTGTGGATAGTCATATTTTGAGTCTGTGTGATGTACCATCAGATGTTTTTTCTTCATAGTGCATATGATACCAAAAATTTTTGCCTATTGTGGTTCATAAGTTCATTTTGGATAGTATGTCTATTAAACATCAGCATGTTGTTGTAGTTGGACACTCTATGTATTTTGGATAAATATGTGTTTGGATTTTATATGTAAGTGAGAAAGAATATTTTTTTATCTGGAAAAAAATTAACCATTAGTATTGATGTTTATCATCATACAAATCAGTTATATTTTTTCATATATTTATTGTATGATTACTTGTTTAATTTTTGATATATTTTATTAGGTTTTATTTTTAAACTAAAGTGAAAAAATTAAATTCAAATAGTCTATACAATCCTTCAGGGTTATTTCTTAAATATCATAATTTGTAAATACACTAGAGGTGTTGTGATAGTCCAACTCCATAGGTTTTAAGTATAATGTGTAATTAAATGTGTTTTCATAAGAGAATTACATTTATATATATTCAATTTTATCTTATTTTAGTTTCATATGATCAATAGAACTAATTTTCATTACTATAATGATTTTAATTGGATTTACGGAATGAAATTGACTATAAAAAGTAAAAAATTATGTTAACTAAAGTAAAATCCATAATTTCCATTTTATGTTTTTAAAAAATAATATAATTGGTTTTTGATATATTATAAAATTTAATACTTACTAAAAGAATATATTTTTGTAATTTTATGATGACATTTTTTATTTTTTTCATTTTGTGGAGATAAATATTACAAATAAAAAAATATTTTTAAATTATTATTTGACCTATATTTTTCAATAATATTTACATTATATTGAAGTTAAAGGGATATGTATGGTGGAAAATTCTTCAGATATTTAAATCACTACTAGAGGGATGTTGCTTAAAATAGAATTATGGATCACATCAGGTAGGATATGTTATATTATTCTTATTTTCATTTATGTTTTCACTGAGAACAATGATTCAAAAAATAGAATTAGGTTATAAAATAACTAATAATGAATTTTCACTAAACATAGAGAGATGATTACTAAATTAGAATGTCTCTTTATATTTCAATTTCTATGAACATATATTCATGAATATATTATTTACAAGTTATTATTTGTTACAAATTTTTTTAATGGTTCTGGAATCATATAAATGTGACATGATTATTATGAATGATTTTATTGTGTTGTTTAGGGTACTATTTTATCTATTAATTTTGATAATATTATTATTTTAATTAGTTCAAATACATTTAGAAACATTTCTTATAAACATATATCAATTTGAATCTTATTATATAATACATTTTAAAATTTTATGCACAAATTTAATGAAATATGAGATATAATTATTTGGTTTTATTTTAATAAATATATAATAACCTATATATAATGGTGAATCATTATTTTTAATATATATCATTATAAATCCTTTATTTAGTTTAATCATATTAATTTATAATGAAATATTATAGGTTCATAGTTTTATGAAAATATTGAAAACTGATTTAACTAATATTATATTATATTTTTAAACATCTATAAAATTGAATGAATTTAATAAAAAGTCGACCATATTTCATATAATTATATAGAGAATGTATTATTAAGGAATATTATAATATATTAACAATTTTATCTATAAAATATTCCTCCATAATGAGTTGTTCAATATGGTTGTGGTTTGTATCATGGTTTGAAGAAAATAGAGTTCTATTGGGGGGAAACTGTAGTCCGCTCCGCCCGAGTCTTCCTCCTCCCGATGACCTATGTCATGCCAGCGGGATCTGCTCCCCCCTCCATGCTGGAGGGGGGAGGTTATCCTTTGTTGTCACATGGGAGGGAACCCTATCCACCCTTTCCTAAGATCTCTATCTCTCCAAAAGTTACGGTTCTTTTCTAAGAGGCGCCATAGTTATCAGTGCTTCCGAAGGAGTTAAATGGTGCTGCGGACCTGTGAAAGTTCAATCTAGTGGCTCGATTTCGTCCCTAGCGCCCGTCGGTGGAAGCGTTTGCTCAGTTCATCTCAGATTCCTGGGAGCTACATGAGCCGCCGGTTCTTGGGATACTTCACCGAAGGCATATTATGGTTTGGTTCGGATTAGAGGATGACTTGATTATTGCTTGGTCCAGGGATCCTAGAAGGTGCGGAGAATCTTCCTTCTATTTTTTTCGATGGGGCTTTGAGTTCTATATGCGAGGTGACCCATCGTCGATTGCCTCCTGGGTAAGTCTTCTTGGTCTGCCCCTTTCTTTTCAAAACCCTTTTATTCTTTGTGCAATTGGCAACATGATTGGACATTTTCTTTGTTCTGATCAACAGACTGAGTCAGTATGTCACCTGATTTGTCCACGCATATGCGTTGAGGTTGATGTTGTGAGACCTCATGTGCGTTGTGTCTGGATTACTGATGAGAAGGAAGTTAGGTGGATGCAAGAGGTTATTTATGAGTAATGGATGAAGTTCTATGTGAAGTGTAGATGGTTTGGGAATTTAGATGATGTTTTCTGAAGTGGAGGGTTGGATGGTAAACTACAATGGATGGATGTACAAAATGGGAATGGCCGTGGGGGTTCTTGATGATGCGAGGTTGATTCAGTAGGGTGTGAAGGATGGCCCTATGGATTTTTTTTCCTGTAGCAGTCTTGGTGCTTCTGGGGAAAGTGATCGAATGAATTATACTTGCAATGAAGGTGATTTGGTTGGGATGCCACCTATTGGCCATGATGGGAGGGAGATAAGGCAGGTTCCTCTTGATATGGTGTCTAACGTTGCAGGTGGGAGGAAGATGGTGCAGTCCATGAACCCATAACTAATGAATGTGTTTGAGAGACTGGGGAGTTACCATGGAATTGAGTCCAAGTCTATGTTTGAGAGCAGTGATTGTCAGTTGCAGCCGACTATGTCTGAGGCACATTTGGTCATTGCAATGGGTGATCAGGAGACACAGATTCCTCATAATGCTGGTCGAAGGTTGAGCTGCAAGCATGATGATGATATGGTGCATGCGGCCATACTAGCAGAGCTGGAGGGTGACAAATTGCAGAATGTCGTTGTTGGCACTACGGGTGCTATGGAGGAAGGGGCAGAGAAAGGTCCTTCTACTGGGAAGCAGAATGCTATTGAGTGTGGTGTGCAGGTGCAGAACTCAACTGGGCTACAGTCTATGAAGCATGTGTCCGGTTTAGAGCTGAGTAACCGGTTTTCTGGCTTGGATATAGATTCCCTAGAGTTGAACCGAGATGGAGTTGTGTTTTTGGATGGGAAAGCTCCAGAGGGACCAGAGGATGCAGACTCAGGAGGTGTTTAGGAGGCGATGATCAGGAGTTCTCCTACTGGTGGTCCAATGCTGAACTACAACAATGCTGAAAATATGGCTCATCAGACCATGCCAATGGAGATGGAGTGTGTTGTCTTGCAGGTTGTGTTCAATGGCAATGTACGTGCGGTATAAGAAGGGGAAGAGAAGGTGTTCTCTGCTAGGAAGAAGGATGCTGGTGGGAGTGCTGTGTAGGTGAAGACCTCAACCGAGCTTCAGACTTTGAAGAAGGTGGCAGGTCTGGAACTGGGTAACAGGAGTGTTGGCTTGGATATGGCTATCTTGGACCGAAATGGAGTGGGGTTTCTGGATGGGAAAGTCCCAGAGGGCCCTGGTTCTGTAGACTCAGGTGTTTTTGGGGTATCATTACAAGGGTAGGAGAATGTCAATGATGATGGAACTATTGCTCTGGAGGCTGTTCCTGAGGATGGTGCTGTGAAAATGAGGATGAACGCTGGATGTGATCATGTGGTTCATTCACAGTGTCTCGACATGCTTGACCAGAACAGTCAGTCCTAGCCGGAACGGGGTGTGGAGGAAGGTTACCGTGAAGTGTTCATTTCTGGAAAATAGGTATATTGTCTTGACAGTGACAAGGAAAATGGATGTGGCATGGGCCGGATATCATATAGTGATGTTGTCCAAGGTAGGAATGAAAAGGTGAAAGGGATTGTGGAAGAGATGACGGCCCCGCCGCGAAGAAGGATGAGGAGGGATTGTTCTCATCTGCCAAAGCCAATTACCACTACGTCTTCAGTTGGGAGGTAAGGCTGGGCTGTGTATTCTTATAAGGAATTTCTCTCTTTAGAAAAATTAAATCTCATAAGGAAGTATGACAAGATTTTAAGGCACCACGACAGCCCAGAGTGGGAATCGGCGACCGCGGAGTATGCACTCTATCATGGGTCTAGTGATCGGTCTGACTAGTATGACCTGTAAATATCCTTCTTTTGTTTTACTTGCTTGCTGGATTTTTATTTTCTTTAATATATGGTCAGAGGATTGCCTCTGACAAAGCATTTCAGGTAGAGTTCTATTGGGGAAGGGTGGTAATGTGGTCAATGATTTTATGGTATATGTCATGCCATGTATCCGTTTATCACATAATAAGAATTATTTGTAAGTGGATACTCAATCATGATTTTTTAAAAGGGGAGAGAGTCATTGAGGAATGCATGTTGTATCACCCATGATTTTATGGTGATAATTACTCATAGATGATTAGAAGCCAAGACAACTATTTCTTATTTTACTTGATCCATGAGGTTGAGGATCACCTAGTCATGCCATATTGATATATAAAGGGCCAATAGTTATGAAACAACACATGGAATTTGTAGCACAATTCAGTTGGTGTGGAATTGCTTTGTTGAATCCCATTGTTTGTAGTAAGATAAGTCCACCCATAATTTCATGTTTTATGTAAATTTATGATTCTATATGATTTTTGGAATCCTCTAATATTATCGAAACCAAATATATAATATATTGAGACATTTGTGATTATTCTTATTCAAATGATTTAAAATTAATTATAATAATTATGATTTTATAAATAATTATAATCATTTTTTTGTTATAGCTATTATACCAGATGAATATATTGTTCTCTATTATCATGAAATTTAATAATATTATAGATTATTTTAATTGGTAATGTAGAAAACATAAATAATGTGTCAACTAATTGCGTTATTTTTTAAAATTATTATTATTAATTAATTATATATGTTTATAATTTCATATTTTATAAAATAAATATGGACCATAATTTGATTATGGATTTTTTTTCCATACTCAGGGAAAAAATTAATCAATTTATATTAATATGAATTTTTTTGTAGTAAGATAATTTATTATTTTGTACAATATAGTAAATTTATGCATAATATTATAAATTATTTATCGTTGTAATATATAAATAATAAAAATAAGTATTCCAAATTCCCAATAATTAAATGTTTCTAATGGTTTAATATAAATGGGTAGAATAATTATTATAATTAATTATAATAATATTATTATTATAATAGTGTATTTGATGATTTTTATCATATGATTTATGATCAGGATAAATTAAATAAAAAATTTCATTCAACTAGATAAAAAAAATTATTTATTACTGATGAATCCAATTATTATTTTAGCAATTTTATTAAATAATAAATCTACTGTTTATAACATAACTGGTCTATATACATTTATTTCAATTATAATAACAACTTAATGTGAAAAAATAGTAAGATATGTTTAAATTTGAGTTCAAATAAAAATGAATGGAATATTAAACAGTTAATGAATTATAGGGATTATAATGATAAAAAAATATAAAAAAATATATTAAGATATACTTCCTAGGAGATAATAAAAGAATTTTAGGTAATTATATTTTAGACATTTTAATATAATTTTAGTTTAAAAAATGTTTTACATAGAGTCTTATAATGGTACATTGTTACCCATACATTAAGTTCAATATTATGTTAAACCAATTCATCTAATAATTGTCATAGTTCTGATATTATAATTAATTAAGAGATGGATAATACAATGATTACATTTTGGATGATGATAATGATTGCTTAATTATTAAATTTGATTCCATTAGGTAATCATCTTTATGACCAGAGATGTTTCCCAGTAATTAATGTTTAATAATAGAGATGATGTATTTGTATGGCCCCATATATGCTCACCCAAAAGCTATGTATGGTGTGAGATGATGGTTCAGGCAACCCATAATAATCTAACATGGGATATTTTCCGGATGAAATATAAATTTATCATCTTATACTCACCCATAGATATGGATTATTGGTTATTATTGATAAACAATATTTTGATATATTTTGATTTATCGAAAGAAAATTCACTCTTTAGCTCTCATAGAATATTTATTTAAATAAATTATGATATGTATAATCAATATATTTTCTCACTCATAATTCTAGTTTATAGGGAAACTAGATATCTAGCCTTATCTCACCCATATAATAGGGTTTTAGAAGATTGTACATTTGACTAGTGCTCTAGTTTGTGATGTGTATGAAAATATTACTCCATTATCTATGGATAGTTAATCCATATAGAATAAATGAATATTTATAATATAATAACTATATTAGGATAATATTTATGAATAAAATTTATAATACTTCAATGAAATAGTTAAATGATAATCATTTTAGCAACTAATATTTTCAAAAAATGGAGTCTATCAAATTTTTTATTGTTAAAATAATGTGAATTGATTGTTTAATGTTAATATAAAGGCTATGAAAAATTATATGTTCTTCAGAATTATTTTATTAATAATGTAGTTAATTTTTATTATCATGGTATTTATAATAATAATAAATAACATGAAAATTGTTAGTTAGATACTAAAATGAAAATTAATTATTAGATATGTTCGGAGTGACTATTTTAATAGTGTTTTTATGAATGAACTAAAATTTATGTAACATGATATGAATGAAAAAATTCTTATGAGTTGTGGGGGAAAATCATTTCAATTAATGAAAAATAAATATATAGAGTCTTGTTAGAATAAAAATGATCGGAATCAAAAATTATTAATGAATATTTCATTTTGTGATACGAAAATAATATTCTAGAAATGTTGGAATGACTCCTTCTATAATACAAAAATATTTCATAGTGATTTTCTATTATTTTAGTATAAGATAATCAGCAATAATAACAAAAAAATTTTAATTTGGTAATTTTAACCTACAAATTGTTTTTCATATTATAGGGAATAATGTTGACTGTATATTGATTAATACTTGGAAACTATATGGTAGAATATAGAATATATTGAACTGAATAATACAAATATATTTATATTTATTTGATTATAATGATTCAATAGTAAATATGATAATAAATAATGAATAATGAAAATCATAGATTCATATAATGATTATTCTATTAAGTAATGTGATTTCATGGAAAAATAATTATACTATGTTTAATAAAAGTCATTAATTGGACGATTATAATGGAAATGATGTATATATTTAGTGTCACGACCCATCCCTCGGGTGCCCGTATCGTGACTACCCCAAGCTCGCCTTCCATAGGCTTGGGCTGGCGATGAGCACCAAGGGCATAAATCCCTAAACTGGGAAGGCATTTCCTATATAAGATTAAAAAAAAACAATAGAGTACTCAACTAGAAGTAAAACAATAATTAAAACTATATACAAAATAAAGTGCTTAATATAAAGGGGTCAGAAATACAATCTGAACAATAAAGTACAATACAACTGAAAATATAGTACAACTATAGTTAAGTAATACATCAACTACAGAGTCGTCCTCTGGGAATCCCACGGGTGGGTACAAATGGCCTCCTCAGCACCCCAAGTCCCTCCATCCATTCTATGTACGTCTCGCCAAGTGGTCCACATCTGGGTACCGACAAGCTCTATAACTCCCAACCTTGATCAGCGATGTCTGTCATCTGCAACCAACACAACGATGTGCAAGCATAACCCGTCTAAGGGTGAGTATAATGATACTCAGTAGGGACCCCGAGACCCTCAAGGTCTCACAATATCCAACAAGGATAAACCAAAAAGAATGATACAATCACAAAGTATTAACCAATCCTACTTAGGTATATGCCCATACATATACCTACGTTACCAATCACAGTCCGGCTCCAACTCTTGAGCTGAAGCACAACCCAATCCACAAAGGAAGTAAAGTCATTCACCTCGATGATAATGACTGAATGACATGAATCATCTCACACAGGTATACATATTTTGTATAGTGATAGAGATGATAAGATTTATCCATTGATTCATCTAAGCTATCTGACCAACACAGGATACAGGACAAGCTAAGTTGTCGGACCCTCACAAGATCTAGGACCAGCATGTCTGTCAGACCTACACATGATCCAGGAAAAGAAGTCATAACTTTCGGACCAACGGAGGAACCTGGTACAGTATTCATCACTGTCAAATCCATAGAGGATCCTAGTATAATATCGTCACTATCGAACCCACGAGGGATTATGAAACAGAAGTCATCATTGTCGAACCCATGGAGGATCCTGGTACAGTATCGTCACTGTCGAACCCACGGAGGATTTTGTCATCTCAGTTGCAGCCTGCCCTAGGGTTTCCGCACACAAAACACTTGATTCTTGGAGGGTCTACTCCTCGAGCCATTTGTCGATACATAAACTACCACAAAGTCTCTTGTTTATGTATCTCATAGTTCCGTCTCATCATAAAGAAACCCAACACGACAAATGGCGCGTCAATTAGACGCCCGATCTGTGAGTTATTGGCATTTTCATTCCAGGATCCCGGTTGGTTTTTAAGCTCGAACCAACCAGACCGTACCCCAACTACGTCTAAACCTCAATTGGAGTATTACAAAAGAATCATCTCACTCCAAAAATTCCATCTCCGCAGAAGGTTCGTCGTTCGGACACTCGTAGCTTAAGATACAGACTAAAAGGTGTAAATGACTATAGTGGGTCCAGGTCCTGTCCAACATAGTCGGATCGACCCGGTCCGAACCGAGGTCTGACATGTTTCGCAGATGTAGCCCAACCAGAGTGGTCAGCCCAACCCGAGTGGGCGACCCGATGCAATGGAGTGGCCCGACCTGAAGGGGCGGCCTGACCCGAAGGTGTGGCCCGAAATGTGGTGGCCCGGCCCGTGGCGTCCATGCCCAGGGTGGCCAGGCTTGTGGTGGCCTGGCCTGTGGCATCTCAGCCTGTTGCGGCCCGGCCACCGGGCAGCTCTACTAGTGGTCTGGCCCAGGTTGCTGTCCGGCATGCTGACCCTGGTGGGTGGTTGGAAGGCTGTCACAGGGGGCCGACTGGCTGTGAAAAAGGGAGTGGGGGGGGGGGGGGGTTACACCCCCCAGCTCCCGAAATAGCCAACACAGTGCGTCGTCCCTTGTAACCGTGGGACAGGTAGTTTCCCTCCGGGGGCGCACCGGTGGCCGGCACTGCCGACCGCCCTTTTATGTCCACTGCTGCCTAAGGCTGTGGTCTTGCTCCACTTGCGCGGTGAGACGACGCCGTGCCCCTATGTCGAGGCCCACCCTGGTCGCGACCTCTTGTAGCACAGGTGCAACACAACAGTTCTGTGACCCTCCGCTGCAGCCCTACATGTCCACAGCTTCCTACTTCCTTCCACGTGGCACGACAGAGCCCCACCTCCTTTGCCATAGCTCGGCTTGCCCGCGGACCAGCTTTCCTCCCTGTGGCACGACAGTATCGTACCTTTCCGGTGACTCAGCGACCTTGCACTGCCAGTCTCCTCGTGGCCAACCAAACGTTGGCTGCCACTGTCTCCTCTCGTCATCAACCACAAACAAGATCAACCAATAGAGGTATTTTGGGTTGTGTTTTTTCGGCCCGCACCCTCCGCATTAGGAGATAACAAGTGGCCATCATCGATTCATAATAAATAATGAGGAACATGTATTCAACATAATCCAAACAAACCCTTAACTTTTAATTTTTGATCTCTTAACAGAGTCATGGGAACGCGACATCGTTCCATTGATGTTTGGAGGAGAGGAAGTCTTCGTTAGCGGATGAGCGTTCAGAAGTGATGTCGTCGTTGCTGACATTCTTCACTGGAGAAATCTTCTCCTTTGATGCGGATGAAGGTTGTGGAGATGTCATGGGCCTCGCTTCCCTTTCCATGCCTCAGTTGAAGAATGATGAAGAAGGAAGAAGATGGTGTCGTTGTGCTTTGGTGGTAGAAGAGACGTTCTTCATGTTCATCATGGGAAGAATTCTCTCTCTATTTCTCCAAGGCTCCACCAAATTATCATGTGCCAACCAGAATAATAGAGTTTTCTATTATGTTATTCATGACATGCATTCAAAATAATTAAAATTGTGCCAATTATTTAATAGATGTTCAATCAATTAAGTTCTTGGGTAGGCACAAAATTTATGTGGAAGGTGGAGAGGCCCAATTAATGAGAGAGAGTTTCATCCACATAAAATGGGGAGTTCAAGAGTTAAGGGGGGTTAAGGGGGTTTAATGATCATGTGGGACCCACCTTATAACATCCTCCCAAGGGAGGTAATGTGTGGTTGGGCCCCTCCACTAACCTCCCCTTAGAGGATTTAACTACCACCTCAAATAAAAATATGGCTAATACATATTTTTATTCATTTTCTTTAAAAACCAAAAATACTAACTTCCAATCTCGATAAAATGCAACTGCGTTACAGGTCTCCTTAAGAGAATATCGGCACTGTGAGTTGAACGGTGTCCTCAGAATTGAATTCCGAGCACCAGTTAAAAATATATAAAAAGTCTCTCGCACATTTACTGAACGTACCTGAAAAAAAAAATTTAAAATTATTAATAACCATCCTTGACATAGTGCGGTTATGTATAGGATCTGCCTAAGTGAAACACACCCCAATGAACCCATCGATACCCTCATATTTCCAATCTGAGTTACCATTTAAATACAATTACATTTTTTCAGGAAAACTGCATATGCACGTTAATTTATGCCTAACAAAACATTGACGAATCATTATGGGAACTCCTAGCCTTGGATTCGCATGCCTTCAGAAACTGTGGACTCATAAAATTCCCAGAATTTAAAATAAACTCCATGGAATTTCCTAGAATTTACATTCTCCCCATATCAGGGATTTATGTCCCCATAAGTTTCAACTCACACTAATGAAACAAATGGGGGTACTGAGCACGCATCTGGAACTGCCGCTCCCATGGGCTCTCCTGGAGGTTTTCGGGCTGCCAAGGAACCTGCACCATAGGTACTGATCATCCACATAGGAATGACTGCTATCAATCCTCAATCTCTACTAGAACCTCCTTGAAATTCACCTCATCGTCATCATCCAACTCACCATGGTCGATAATGTGGGAAGGGTCGTGCACGTATTTCCGCAGCTGGGATAAGTGGAAGGCATCATGCAAATGGTTTAACTGATGTGGAAGAGCTAAGTGGTATGCCACCTTGCCAACTCAATTGAGGACCTGTAAAGTTTAGATGAACCTCAAAGATATCTTTTCGCCTCGGCCAAAACATTGTAGACCTCGTCGAGGTGAGACCTATAGAAAGATGTGGTCTCCGTACTCAAACTCCAGAGGTCTCCATCTCCTGGATGTATGTGGAATACCTATCATGATGTCCAAGGATATCTCATCCATCTTCCACTTAGGGACCTATAAAATTTGAACCAAGCCTACTGGTACCTGATGCTCCGCCTTCACTTGCTGAAAATTGAGGCATCAAGAGACAAACTACACTAATGTCTTCTTCATACCTGGCCACCAGTACTATCGTCGGAGGTCCTGATAAATCTTCTTCACTCCAGGATGTACCGCTAAAGGAGATGTGTGGAACCCCCTCAACACTTCCTCTTCAAGTGCAACAGGTACCATGGTACGTCCTCTGAAAAGAATGATGTGATCCCCACCTTCAGAAAGTCCATCAGGTTCCTTCCCTATGGATATCTGAGCACATCACATCTCACAGTCAATGTCTCTATGCTGGGCCTCCATGACTCAATGAAGAAGTGGAAGAGTGACTTTGAGAGACTATAGAAAGTCTTCTCTATCTATATCCTCAAAGGTTATCTGCAACACAGCCAGTTGCTCAGTCGCCTCTCATAGCAGTTGAATACCTGATCTCCTACAGAGATCATCTACTACAATGTTCCCCTTCCCAGGAGTATAGACTATATCGAAGCCATAGTCCTGAAGGAACTCAATCAAATGTTGTTGTCTCAGGTTCAGATCCTCATGATAAAAGATATACCTGAGACTCTCATAATCTGAGTATATGGTAAAATGTTCACCCATAAGATAGTGTCGCCACATCTTCAAGGTGAAGACCACTACTGCAAACTCCAGGTCTTGGGTAACGTAGTTCTTCTCGTGTTGTCTGAGCTACCGAGAAATATATACGATCATTGGCCTCTCTTGAATCGGGACACATCCGAGTCCGGTCCCTGATGTGTTGCAATAAACAACGTACCCTACACCTTGCTCTGGAAGCCTCAATATTGGGGCACTAGTCAGCCCTCTACCTCAACTCCTGAAAGCTCTGCTGGCATCTATCCGACCACACGGAGGGTTTCCCCTTCATCGCCAAAGCTGATAGTGGTGCTGTAAATTTGGAGAATTCTAGCACATAGGTAAGTCTGGCCGACTCATGAGTGATCAACTGCACCCTCTTATGCATGATTTCATTCTGTGCTACTTGGGTTTTCCTTTTCACTGAACAGTGAAAACCCCATCCAATCTTTCTAGATAAACCACAACCTTTTTACCAAATACAGTCGATCTGGGTATAAACTGTGGATTCCCAATCCATACCAAAACTAACTTCGTAAGGCATCGACGCTTCCACCAAGAATTTCTAACCGAAACATTCTCCTCAAGGGTAATATAACACCATCGACATAATTGGGATTGTCGAGTCTCCTCCCAAAGGTATCTCCAGACGTGAGGTTCAAGTCAACAACTTAACCGGAAACTCTAGGTCTGGGACAAGATTCGTGGTTGGAAGGAATGACTGGTACCTATATCTAATGATTCTACAGCTAGTAGTAGACAAATACCATACCTCAAATCATTCCTAGAGCCCATGGGTTACACTCATTAACTGTATGCAGCTACTCTCCTACCCTATTCTCCAGCTCCCTGAGCCTAGAGGGGACTACAAAGGTGGGTGGTTGTAACATGTCAAAATGTTCACCACCCCATGGTGCTCTCCTATCTCTACTTCCACGTCTGCTGCCTTGCAGATTCATCTGTCCATAACACTTCCACTTCTCGAAACATTTTACATGGTCATGTCTCAGAGACTGGCGCCAGTTTCATACTTTCCAACTGCTATCATTCACTGGTTTTATCCTCTCATCCAATGAAAATTCAACCACAAAGGTTCTCTCTAGCACCCTAACATAAGTTGTAATGAGTAGAGGAAAATGTGTTGGCTTGGATAACCTTAAACACACCATGATCAAAGGAATTAGCTCTAAAGCATTGATCATATCATATTCATTGAGTACCAAGAATGATAGGTATGCCTCGAAGAATAATCAGTGACTATCACGTAGTCCTTCCGAAGCTGTATAGGCTCTAGAAAACTCTTATCCACCACCTCAAGCTAGTCCTCATCCACCAGTGAGTAGGGATCTCCTTGGAACCTGAGGGGTATCTGATGCTGAAACACATATAAGGAACTAAGCCCATAATTTCCCTCTACCGGTACTTCCGGTTGCAACTGCTGACCAACATGTAGTGATACAGCTCACATACATCCCGGAGGTACTATCTCAGGTAATGGTCCATGTCATGAGGCCTCATCACTATGTGGACCATCCTCATGGTCACTAACTAAAAAATATTAGTAGCTAAAGTCAAAATTTACTCTACTAGTGTCTAAACTAGGCGGATAACTCTAGTAATCGCCTCTATCCAGCCCTCAGCTGCGTGGGAATCTATCTCACCTCGAAACATCAGAGGCCTATGCAGTTGGAACTCGTAAAACATGCTCAGACAGCATGCATCGTCCGCTAATGATGCTGGTGGTATCTACTGCCCAACGGGTGGTGGTTCTTCTGATACACCACCCGAAGGTGCCAACGTAGAAATAGGTCCCTAAACCAGAGCCTCATCGTTCTGTTGGCCATCATCGTATAATCTCTTGAAAACCCTAGCTGGCTATCTACACAGCGGCATCTTGATAAGGAATAGGTGAGCCATGGTCAATAAGATATACATGGTGAGATGAATCAAAGAGTTCACAAAGAAGACTCTTGGAAACAAACTCGCAATCAGTTTTTTCATGCACTGAGTCGGAAATCAAAAGTCAGCGTCCTGGTGTATGGATACATCGGCCGCCACACCACCACTGGACTCCCTGGACTAAAAATCACACTCAATACTCTTAACACTGTTACTTCATAGTAAGATAGACCAGAGTACTATGTTCTGTGGTAGAACCGACTCCTCTGATACAAATTTGGAACGACTCGTCCCCTGGGGCCCGTATCGGGACTACCCCAATCCCACCTTCCATAAGCCAGGGGCTGGCTACAAGCACCAAAGGCAGAAAGTCCTAAACTGGGAAGGCAATTCCATTATAATAGTAAACAAAAATAACAGAGTACACAACTAGATGTAAAACACTACGTAAAACTGAATACAAAATAGAGTGCTGAATGTAAAGGGGCTAGAAATACAAACCCAATAGTAAACTACAATACAAATGAAAATCTAGTATAACTATAGTTAATTAAAACAACAAATACTGTTTCATATTCCAAGATTCCCACAGGTGGGTACATATGGCCTCCTCAGCCCCAAAATTCCATCCATCTGCTCTGTGTACATCTCGCTAAGTGGTACACATCCAGGTACCATCCAGCTCTAAATCTCTCTACCTCGATCAGCGTTGTCCGTCATATGCAACCAACACAACGAGATACAGGCATAGCCCATGTAGGCGTGATTATAATGATACTTAGTTGGGACCCCGAGACCCTCAAGGTCTCAAAATATCAAATAAGGATTAACCAAAAAGAAAGATTCAATCACGAAGTATCAACCAATCCAACTTAGGTATATGCCCATACATATACCTAATTTACCAATCATAGTCTGACTACAAATCATGAGCTCAAGAACAACCCAATCCACAAATAAAGTAACGTCAATCACCTTGAAGATAATTACTAAAAGACATGACTCAGCACACACATGTATACATATTTTTTAGAGTGATAGAGATGATCAGATGTAGTCACTGATTTATCTTTGTTGTCAGACCCGCAAAGGATAGAGGACCAGCTAAGCTATCAGACCCACACAAGATCCAAGAACAGCTATTCTGTCGAACTAACATAGGATCCAGGAACATATGTCAGAACTGTCAGACCCACATTAGGTCACAGTACAGTAGTCATCATTGACCAACCTACGTAGGATCTTGTTACAGTATCGTCGTTGTCGAAACCACGAAGGATTCTGGAATAGAAGTCATCACTATCGAACCCACGGAGGATCCTGGTACAATATCGTTGCTGTCAGGCCAACGGAGTATTCTGATGCAAATTTCATCACTATCAAACCCACGAAGGATCCTGGTACAATATCGTCATTTTCGAACCAATGAATGATTCTGTCATCTCAGTCGCATCCAGCCCCAGGGTTTCCGCACACAGCACGCTTGATTCCGGGAGGGTATGCTCCTTGAGAAAAGTGTTGATACATAAACTACCAGGAAGTCTTGAGTTGATGTATCCCATGGTTCTATCTAATCATAAGGAACCCAACGCGACAGATGGCTCTTTAATCGTACGCCCGATCTGTGAGTTATTGGATTTTTTGTTCCAGGGGCCCTATTGGTTTTTATGATCAAACCAACCTGACCGTAACCCAACTGCTTCCGAACCTCAATTGGAGTATTCCAAAAGAATTTCCTTTCACCAAGATTTATATCATTGTAGACACTTCGTCGTTCGGACACCTGTAGCCCAAGATGTATACTAAAATGTGTTAATGGTTATAGCGGGTCATGGTCCGGTCTGACCTAGTCGGACAGACCCGTCCCAACCCGTTCCGAACTGGGGTCTGTCCCAGTTCGCGAATGCAGCCTGACCCGAGTGTTCGGCCCAGCCCGAGTGGGCGGCCCGAACCAAAGGAGCAGCCCGACCCAAAGGGGCGGCCAGACCCGAAGGTGCGGCCCAGACCGTAGCGGCCCAGCCTGTGGCGACTCAGCCCGTGGTGGCCCGGCCGCCTGGCGGCTCGGACCGTGACGACCCATTGGCTGGCTAGCTGGCTCGGGCGGCCGGCGAGCGGGCTGGCCTGGGTGGCGGGCGGGATGGCTGGGCCGGGTGGATGGATGGTCGCGAAAAGGGGGGGTTACACCCCCAGCTCCCGAAACGGCCAACACAAGGCGCCCTCCCTTGTAACCGCAGGACCCAAAGGGTCCCGCCTGGCATGCAGCGGTAGCCGACATAGCCAGCCGCCCCCTCTGTTATGCCACGGCCTATGTCCATGGTCCTACTCCACCGGCGCGGCGCAATGGTGCTGCGCCCCTCCACTGCGACCCACCCTGGCCGCGGCCTCAGGTAGCACTGATGCGGCATAACGGTGTCGTGACCCTCTACTGTGGCCCGCCCTTGCCTCGCCCTCCTGTTGCCCTCAGCGCGGTGCGATGGCGTCCTACCTCCTTCGCCATGGCCGCGGACCGACTCTCTCCGTGTGGCACGACGATTCCATGCCATTCCGGTTACTCGGCGGTCTTTCGCTTCTAGTCTCCTCACGGCCGGCCTGACGCCGACCGCCGTTGTCTACTCCCGTCGTCAACCAAAAACAAGATCAACCAACAAAAGTATGTCAGGTTTTGTTTGTTCGGCCTGCACCCACTGCATTAGGTGATAAAAATTGTCAATTATCGATTTATAATAAGTAATGAGGAACAAGGGTTCAACTTAATCAAAACAAACCCCTACATTGCAATCGGAGATCTCTTGATGGAGTTGCGGGAAGGCGGCGTCGTTCCGTATACGTCAGGTGGAGAAGACTTCGTCATTGGAGGAAGAGCGTTCAGAGGTGACGTCATTGTTGGTGACGTTCTTCTTGAGAAACAACTTCTCTTTTTATGCGGATGAAGGTTGTTGGAGATGTCCTGGGCATCGCATCCCATTCCTTGCCTCGGTTGAAGAACAATGTAGAAGGAAAAAAATTGTGTCGTCGTGCTTCGTTGGCGGAAGAGACGTTCTTTGTGTTCTTCATTGGAATAATTTTCTCTCTATTTCTCCAAGGATCCACCGAAGTATCAAGTGCCAACCAAAATAATATCTCTGTCTATTATTTTATTCTTGACATCCATTAAAAAAAATCAAATTGTTCCAATTAATTTAGAGTTTTTCAATCAATTAATTTCTTGGGTTGGCACAAAATTAATGTGGAACATGGAGAGGCTCAATTAATAAGTGATAGTTTCATCCACATAAAATGGGGAGTTCAAGAGTTAAGGGGTGGTTAAGGGGGTTTCAGGCTCGTGTGGGCCACACCTTATAACATCCTCCCAAGGGAGGTTATGTACAGGTGGTCCCCTCCACTAACCTCCCCTTTGAGGTTCTAACTACCACCTCAAATAAAAATATGGCGAACACATATTTTTATTCAGTTTAATTAAAAACCCAATAAACTAACATCCAATATTAATAAATCAAAATTGCGATAATGGTCGACTTAATAGAATACCGGCTCTGCAAGTTCAACGGTGTCCTTGGATTTCAATTTTCAGCACCAGTTCAAAAGATATAAAATGTCACTCGCACGTTTACTGATTGTACCCAAAAAAATGTACGGAAATTTATTAACAGCCATTCTTGACCCACTGCGGTCATGTTTAGGCCCTACCTAGGTCAAACACACCCCAATGAACCCAATGGTACCCTCGTATTTCCAATCCAAGTTACCGTTTTAATTTTATTCCACTTTTTTAGGAAAACTGCATACTCGCGTTAAATTAATCTTAACAAAACTTCAACGGATCATTCCGGACACTACGGGCATCGGAATCACGCGCCGTCAAAAACTGCGGACTCGTAATATTCTCAAGAATTTATGTAAATAAAATTACTCAGAATTTCTGGTACTTTACATTTAGTTTTTTTATACTCACCCACTGAATAGGTTTATTGTGTGATGGATGATGAATTATCCCTCATTGAACAACTGATATTGGTATAATATGGTAATGAAATATACATTTTGTAGATCAAATATACATATAGTTATAGGATAGTTATTATTATCCATACCGAAGGAAAATATAGATGATGATTCACCCAAAATGATGAAATTATTTCATTCCCACAGATTCATGAATGCGTTGGAAAATTTTCAAAATATCATTTTAGTTTCAACTCTAGAAATCAATGTTTAAGGTAGACTAGATATCTAGTTATTACCAAACACATAGATCTGGGATGAGGCAGACTGTATATTTAAATTATAATTTAGTATTATATGTGTATGTAGGGATTCTTCCAATATCATAGGATTGTGAATCCCTGATGAATAATTGGATATGATAATAAATTGATGGATGTGATGTAATATTATATTATATGATATGTTATTTCTTATATTTCTACCATTCACTTATGTTGTGGACGAATCTAAAAAAGTAATGATACGTTTATAGGGATTCTATAAATGAATAGTGTGATTTAAATGTTACTCCTGTATAGAGGGATGGGTATTGTAATAGTGGACCACATATCATTGGTTGTATTATCTGTTTTTATGATCTATGTTTCTAGTTTATAAAATAATAGGTTCGGGATCTAGGCTTCCTAGTAACCTCATGTATGTAGCAGTTCACTAGAGCCATTATTACTTTGATATTCTAGTAAAATGAATTTAGTGTATATATATATACTAAATTATTATTATTTGGCAAGATAAATGGTAAATATCATTGGGTGTATTGATAAGGATTTTTTTGGATATCAGGATCATAGATGATTGACCGTGTTGGATTATGTACACATTATTCGTTATTGATGTGCATATACAATAATTTGTTATTTTTCCATAATAATATATTGGATTAAAATAATAATTATTATTATAGTTTAATACATCGTTTGTTGTAATGTGTTGTTATAATTTTTATATATGATGACTGTTAGATATAGATGGTATAAATACAATGAGTTGGGTATAGATGGAAAGTCTGGTAGATAATGGAATGAATTTTCCATGTTGACAACCTCTATCACAATATCATAACATGGAAATACCAGCATTAAATTTCTATCATTGGTATCAAGTGATATGTTTATCCTATCAAATAATATATTATAGAAAATTAGTTTTTTATTCACGTGTTTGTTATATGATCGGTAATTTATTTATTTCATTGTGGATCATGTATCATGACAGAAACTGACATGTGATGTGTAGAGGTAGTGCCTCTCATAACTTTTTATTGATACCTTTATTTCATTTACGTTCCTGAATCCTTTATTATGTGGTATAAGGGTGTTCACCTACTAGAATATATATTCAAAACATGAAGGGATAGTCATTAAACTACGGGTTGTTAACATCTATGATTACATATTTATTCTAAAAATTGAGATTTATGAGGTATATTTTTCAATGAGAAGGAATTTAGTTATATATAATGATTTTAAATCAAATACAATTATATTTTCATATTGAATCATATACCGTAGACTATATATAACTCTTCCATTACCCATCCCCACCATTTATGAATTAAAAAAATCCAAACTGATATCGCATATCATATTCTTTTATGTAGAATCCATTTGTAGTGTGAACCTTGTACAATTTCCTCATCCTCACATAAATGTTCCCAAAATAAACCAAAATTTGATGTCATGTAAATAGGGTAATTATTAATTATGTCATATCAACTTTTAACCAGTTAATATTAGAAGATACCAGTTATGATTAAAATATATAATACATCTTCTTAGGTTTATAATAAGATATATATGATAAGATATATTTTTTTATAGAATTTTACTCTTGTGTTCCATTCATACACATGTACTTTATTAATAATAATATAGAAAAATATTTTATTATAATAATACTAAATATTTTTTTTAAAATAATAATAAAATTTTCATTTCAAATTTATTCATTTTTTATCTCATTTTAATCATATATTTTTTTCAAAGTCCATAACTTTTATCCCTATTATTTTTTTCATGTGTCTAATTTCATTTATAAACATTTATTTAACCAAAAAATATATTATAGACTATAATATTTTTCTTTCATTTTCAATAAGGATTATTTAATCCATATATAAGAATTCATAATAGTACAATTCAATTAGTTACCCACTTATATAAAAAATAAAAATATTCATTCCTAATATAATAATAAATTCCTATTACATCATCAAGAAGAATATCCCAACATTTAATTGTGTTAATCCATCAATAAATACGTGGTTTAAACTCAAAAATATTATAAGAATGTTTAGAATCTTAAAATTCAATATCTTGAATTATAAAAAATGCAAAGAAGTATTCAATAATGTATATGGATCAAACAAAAATATGTTTAATTTTATAATTATATATTTTTAAAATGTAATAAACTGTAATAATTTAATTTATCAAAGATACGTGATAAAAAAATCATAGTAAGTGTCATCATTATTTTTTTAGATTTTGAATACCATATAATACTTATATGTGTAAAATTGTACCATTTATTTCACATTTCATTATAAAATGTCAATATGTACCTAATGAGTCTAACCCCATCAGTTGAATCAAAATAATTCTAAAAATTCACTTCGATTTATGTAGCATATATCCAAATTAATTAAAATTATTAAAATTATTATATTTAAATCTTTCAATATTATTAAAAATTGAAATTGGTCCATCTTTATTGAATTATACATTGTATTAATTTTAAATGATAAAATAAAATCTCGTAAGATTCAAATGAACCCTTCCAAACGATCAATTTTTTTTAGGGTTGTTTTTCTAACTTATTATCAAATAATATCATATTTTACATCTTCTAAACATTAAATTAGGTTGGTATTAAACAATATTATATTCTAGTTTCAACGAATTATTAACTCAATAAATAAATTCGTCATCCTGAAATAAATACGTACAAGACATAAATATTATGCTTTGAGGAATGTTAAAACTAAAATCATTATGCTTCATTTGATTTTAAAAAATATATTATAAAATTTTAATATAGAATTATCAAAAATAATATACTTTAATAATTCAATGTATCTATATATCATTATAAAATATAAATTTGTGTGTTTATCAATCTACATACTATATGGTGTCTTCATAGAATCCATAATCAGAATGTTTCCAGGTGTGAATACCAAGATTTGTTTTTCCTAATAGTAAAATTAATTAGAAAAACCTATCTTACTCATTCTAGAATAATCCATTCCGATGCGGTGTTCAATTTTTTGTGAATATTCATATAATCACATCGTCACATAAATGATTAATAATATCACAGTTTAATTATTTTGAAACTCAATACAGTCAAATTATATAAGAATAACCACATTATTTTGTATTTTCTAGACTATATATATTATTAACTATTGGATAAAATATCACTATTTAACATTTATCTTTATCTAAAATTTGATATTTTACATATTTAAAACTATAAAATGGATCAAATGTATT
This sequence comes from Viscum album, assembly GCA_963277665.1. Classification (NCBI taxonomy): domain Eukaryota; kingdom Viridiplantae; phylum Streptophyta; class Magnoliopsida; order Santalales; family Viscaceae; genus Viscum; species Viscum album. The sequence goes on along the minus strand of OY728127.1, from coordinate 1,506,959,118 downwards.
TTATTGTTAATAATAAAAATATTCCAAAAAATAATATTTATAGTCACATTTAATAATATTGTGATTTATATATATTGATAATTCCAATGGTGTATGGTGTTTGAATAATTAACTCATTTCTTCTTCTTTTATATATTAATGATTTGACTATCCACCTCTATAATTTTTAAGATGTTAATAAAACTTCCCAAACTATAAAAAATTTCATTATAATAAATTGAACAACACCTTTTCATTAATAAAATAAGTGAGTATTATTTTGTTTAAATAAGATATTATTAAAATATTTCTATTCTTACATGGAACAAATTATTATATTCCCATCTCTAAAATTAATTCATTGGGGTTATGAATTTCAATGTTCTTATATTTAATGTGTCAAAAAATTTATTATTTCACACATTTTGGTTTAAATTATCCTTCATCTCCTCTTTTATAATTATAATCCCCAAAAAATCATTCAAAATATTGGTTCACACTCGATAACTAATACACACAAATTTAAATAAATGATATTAATTTACATAATCAGAATACCTTGAAAATAATCTTTATAATACTTACAAATATCATTTAGTTATTATGGAAAATTATAATTTAAATTTCTAGATGTGTTATAATGTAATTATCATCCTTCCTTTAAAATGATCCATTTTGTTTTAAGTAAAAAAAATTCTAAAATTTAAATGAAAATTATTTTTCATCTAACTGAATCATTTATCGTTGACTCATTATACCATTTTCACTTTACTCATTCATGAACCACTCATGTTTTTATAAATAATATTTAGTATATTCGTCACAAAATGACTTGGAAAACCCATAATCATAGAACCTATACTAACTTATCGATGGAATCAAAGAGAATTAATGAACACCACGGACATAGAACTAGTTATTGGGAATCAACAAACACATCTTTCAAACATGTTTTATCAAAAGAAATATCTAATGGGCCCATGAAACAATCCAATCATTATCTTTCTATAAAAATAAAAATCATGATACAAAATAAATGTGGCCATAGAAAATAAAAGAAATGATGTATCATAAATAATACCGCCAACCACATGAGATACATATACACATCAACTAAAGCAATGAAGAAATTTGGGGGGGATTCACAAGAATAAGATTAAAATTAATGAATGAGATAGATGTCAATTATAAGACATAATCCTTCTATAGAAAAAAATTGAAATTAAACAAAATTTCAAAAATTCATATTCGTGTTACATGAGGGGAATATTAACCCCCATATCTCTATATCTTACTATATCTATAATAAAAATAATACTTAAATACTTCATACGGAACCTTTCCTTTACCTGAACCTATCAAAATGTAGTTTATATATACAAATTCGGTATATATTAGGTGTGTGAAATAGTATCTCGGTTTGGTCCCTCCAAGAGTTTCTTAAATAACCCTAATTATGAAAAATCAAACATGGTATTTTAATCAAAAAAAGTATGATTTTAATTTTTGGAAGAATGAAAAAAACAAAAATGTGTAAATTATGAGATAATGGTTTGTTCCATAATGATATGCATTTTTATAAAAATGAATCCTGAGGGAGATCATGGATATCAATGGTTTTAAGAACCCTAGGCCCAATTTTATACATCTGAACTAATGGTTAATAGAAATGTGTCAAAAAACACTAAGGGGTGACACCATATCATAGATGAATAATTTCACCCATCCCACGTCACCACAAATAACATACCAACAAGGAGTACATGCCATCACAAAGAGGCGTGATGCTGACCATATACAACACTACAAGACTAGACCAAGTATAATATATTTGGTTTGAATTTTCTAATCCATAATTCTTATATAACTCGGTTAATCCCCACATTTGAGACTAGGGTTTCCAAGTGCTTTAAAAAAAACAACATTTTTATATTCCATTTAAAATAAAGGGCCTTTCAACAACCCCTCACGGTCAATTTAAATTTATAAGATCAATTTCAAAAATTCTCAAACCAAATATTAGATTAAATCTAGAACTACCAAATAAATTTATTCATATTTTATTTAGAACAAATTTATTTTCCTTGATAGCATTGATGCTCAGAACTCCAGGGATAAAAAAATGTGATACTCTAATAAAATAAAATTGAAACATATATATTTTATCATATCCATTAAATTAGAAGGTATTAATTGGAATAAATAAATTATGAAAAATATATATTTTATACATGTTGATTTTTATCCTTTTGGTATAAATTAATATAATAATTATTTGGTAGAAAATATGTTTCCTAATTTTTTTAATATGATTTAGTCCCACATTCCCAATATTATTTAAAATTAATTTTCACCAATTTATGAAATTTTATTCTTTATGATGTTGACCATTATCTTAATCATAATATCAAAAGAAACTTTGGATTTGTTTTAATTTTCTAAATATTATCATTTTTTTTGTAATTATGAAAAATACTAAATTCTTTGTGAAAACTATATATTTGATTAAACTATTTATAACAATAAAATATAATTTCAATTTACATTAATGAAAATTTTTATAATTTTTATATAAATTAATCCATTTTCGTAATTTTAATCATTTTTATATTGAATTTTGATATTAAAACATTTAATACTTTAGAAATATTCAATTTTAAGAAATGATTTCTAATCGAGTCTCCCAGATTAATATTAAATTATAATTTTACACTTATGTTAATGTAATTTTGAATGTTTTCTTCCATATTTGGTGTCAGGATACTTAATATTATATATTTAGTTTCATTAATGTGTTTTGCAAAATGAATAATGAATATAGAAAAAACTATTCACAATGGTTAAGGTAAAAACTTATTTTCCGGGCATTAAACAAATATGTTATGGATTAAAATAGCATAAAAATAAGTATAAATTCTATTTTATGTGATTATTTTTTCCAAATTATGTATTAGTATCAATAATACCCAATTCAAGACCCTTGGTGATGTAAACATGTTTTTGTCTTCAAATTTTAAATGAATACAAGTTTACCACTCACTACATTTATATATGAACATCCCCTAATGATATATTCTCCAAAAGTTAACACTTTTTTATCCCAATGTCTTTAAAAAATACTTCAAAACATCCATAAAATAATCTTAAAATAGTTATCATTGGCATAGACCAACCTTAGTAATGCATTTGATGCTAACATAAGGAGGATACATGAAGAAGAGTTACCATTTTTCGAGTAAAATTCATATTTTATTTCTTCATACTCCATATTCAATTATTATTTCAACACGAATTTATAAAAACATATATCTTAAATATAAATAAACTTATTTATAATTATTTTGTTACCTAAAAATTCCCAACATCCTTGAAATGGGTTAGGAAATCCGTATTGGTGGGTAAGGCAGAATATCACCTCACAATCTGATGTAATTTTTTTTCCATGAATACTTATCATTTTTTGGAATTATGGTGGATATAAATTATATAAATAATTATTATAAAATAATTATACATTTTTTTTATTATATATTTTATATATTTCTAATATTTCATTTCTTAGGGGATACGATGCTATTTATCATTTCTAAGGTGGACTACTGCCTTGTGAAGCGATGTGATCTTAATTTCACTAATGGGGTATATGGATGATGATAAAGAAAAACATAATTAATATATAAAGTATACATGAAATAATTAAGATATTATTGAAAAATTTATTATTATAAGAAAATAATTTATCATATTAGTATTCTTACATTTCAAGTCACTTAATGATAATAACATCATTCAAGTTTGTGTAGACTACTGACTTCATGAAGCAATGTGAATCTTTACATCTCTAAAAAAATATTTATGATTTACATATATATACTAATATAAATGATATTTTATTTATGATATCATTATCATTATATAATTATTATATAATACAACCCACCTTTCACATAATTATCATTGAAAATAGAATCGTTACTCATGAAAGCACAAGATCTATCATATCCGTGATAATAATGTATATTATTTATCCAAACTAAAATTCATTATTTCATTTAAAAACAGGATTTTTATCTCATGAATATTATTTTGGTGATTAAAAACAATATAATAAACTTCAAAACAAGTACGTTCATTAAAAATTATGACTGAAAAAACAAAGAAATTAACACTAGAATAATGAAAATAACTAATGATTATTAACGAATGGGAGATAAATTATTATTAAAGACTAATTTATGATATTATATCTATTAGTATGGTTATTCTATAAGTTAATAAAATTTTTAAACCCAATATAAAATATTTTAAATCAGGTTTACCCAAAATGAATATTTAGGTAAGGTATTTCATCTCAATTTAAATTACATTGAGAATTTTTCCTTATAACACAACAATTCACATTTATTTTGTGAATATACTACCCCACTGACATTTAATGTCATGATTGATTCATACATCATAATAATTTAAGTTTCACATTGATCCATTTTATCCAAGGGGTCTTGATTTGAAAATTAATTTGTGGTAAATGATTCGTAAAATCTAACTTTATTTTGGGATTGTTGACATTCTCTTGAAAACTCATTTTTTATAAAACTTTTTAGGTACACAATACATTTCTCTTAAATATAAATATTTTTTCTTGATAGATATTATTATATTGTATAACATATTCCATTTTTATATATGGTGTTTACATTGAATGGTAATTGATTAAATGGAGAAATATTGATAAATATGTATCATTTACTCAATATAGATATTTGTAGATAAATAACACTAATTCATTTATTATGTATATTATTAGATAAATGAGGAATTATTAGGTTATATAAATATTTGTGGAGCCTTTTTATAAATTACCATTGATGCATTTATAGGTCTCATGAGACAAATAAATTTGATAAACCATAAGAGTGAGTACCCCTTAGATTGAAGTTATTTTTCCAAACAAGATAAGTTTTACCATGTATTTTTAAACCATATTGGAAATGGTATAGATTGTAAAGGCATCATGTGAATGAGAGATAATATAAAACAATTATGAATTCCCTTCATGGATAATTCATGTATCATATTATCTATTAGATTTTCTCTATGATATTATCCCAAGATTTATATCATTCTCACTTTATTAATTAAATGGAATGTGTTTTCAGTTGTTTATCTTCCCATATTGATTATTAAATTTATTCTATTAATATTAAATTAATTTAAATTTCTTTTGGGTCCATTTATTTATCCTTCCATATTTATTATTCTTATTTATTTATGATAAATGAAATAATATGCTACAATACACTGAATTTTAGTGAACCTCTAATTTGTTTCAATTACCTAGGATATGAAACAGATTTTTTAATGGGTTTTCTCAGATTGAATTCAAATGATTTTTTTGTTATATTTTTTTCTATTTCTAATGATAATTTGGAAACATATATTTATATGGTTCATTGAAACATTGAAACTATATGGTCCATGAAGATTTTTATATTTTCATCAATGCCAATATCATAAATTAGGCACCATCATCGGAATAATGTTGTAATGGCTCGGACCTCTCTAGTCCATTTAATTGTGAAAATATGGAGTCTGAGGTGTTCTGTGAGGTCAAGGTGACTTATCCCCAACCGTTTTCAAATTTTCATGTTCTGTGAACATTGTCTCCAATTCTATTAATAGTACATCGGTAGACTTATGTGAATATTCCAATGATAGACATTTGTGAACAGTGAAACTCAAACCATATTTGAATAGTGAAACAATAATCTTATTTGATTAGTATCCACAGTAGCCTTATGTGAGCAGTGCAATGATAGCCTTATGTGAAAATTTCTACGGTAGCCTTATGTGAATAATGCAATGTAATCTTATATGAATAGTGTCGTCAGTAGCCTATTTTGAACAGTGAAATTTAAACAATATGTGAATAGTTAAATGGTGAGGTCCAATAGTAGCATCTATTTTCTTTGCCAAATTTTGAGTTCGTGAACAGTGTTTCTAGAATGGTGAGGTCCCACAGTAGCCTCTAATTCCCATTCCAAATTACGGGTTCATGAATTGTTTTTCTAGAACACTGATGTCTAACAATAACCTCTATTTCTGTTTCCAAATTTTGAGTTCATGAACAATGTTTCCATAATGGTGATGTCCAACCATAGGCACTATTTCCTTTTCCAAATTTTAAGTTCATGAAAAGTGGTTCTTAAATGGTAATGTCTAATGGTACCCTCTATTTCCTTTTCCAAATTTTTAGTTCATGAATAGTGATTCCAGAATAGTGGGGTCCAATGGTACACCCTATTTCATTTGCCAAATTTTGAGTTCATTAATAGAGTTTCTAGAACGGTGAGGTACAATAGTAGCCTCTATTTATGTTTCCAAATTTTGAGTTCATGAAAAATGCTTCCAGCTTCCTACAGTTTTCCACTTTAACGTTTCCTTTAACGTAAAATGCATTTAAAGCATTGTTTTAAGTACTCTAAAGCTAATTCTAAGGCATAACTCATATATTAATTATTAATAAGGCTCTGGAATTTTTTACTTGGTCAAATAGGTTTGTTTAATGCGATCTTATTTTAATAGAAAATCTAGGATATCTAAAACTGCGGCTCCATTGAATATTCTTATAGGGAGATATATCTTCCCCCTAGCTCTTCCTCCTTTTTATGGGGTGTGAGATTATCGAACCTTCCAATCCTTCTTGTAGAAGTTCTATGATCAAAATTTCCTCCTATTGTTTTTCTTCTTTTAATGATGCAACCAAGTAGTATTGATCAATCTTCGATATAATTAATTATCTATATTCATTATCTTTGGGTTAATATCCTTATATTCCCCCATTTCCCTTCTATATAATTTTATCTAAATTTTCCTAATTAACATTTCTTGGTTTTTGAATGGTGTGGTGGTGTCTCTACATCCTTGGGTGGATATAGTTGTCATGGGGGGAGGAGATCATAACCCATTCTATGGACCATTCTCGTATAAAGATCATCAATAATTGTTTATGGTAGTGGATTCATTGTATCTCTATTCTTTTCTGTGAAACATTATAGATACAATGTTTCATCCCAATGGATCACAATAGAATTTATGTAATAAAAAATTTAACTTGATAAATAAATTGATTTTGATCTTTTGTTATTGCCTCTTTTTTTCTATATAGTGTGAAATCTATGCCCAATTTTTTTTAGCCTTTTGTTATTGATAGAAATTTTTAATGAACGTAAATATGAAATTAATTTATTATTGTTCAGCTAAAGATAAAGAGGCATATAAATGAATCAGGTAGTTTTTATTATAATTTGATGTTAATCAATTTGATGTAGTATACCTGTTTGATCAATTTTTGATAGCTTATTTTTTAGGTTTACCTATGATATATCCAATGAATAATAAATTCGCTAATTCAAGTTGGATTAAAGAACTGGTTCATTGATAATTTCTTGAATGGTTTTGAAATACCATCTTGCTTGCCTAATGGCCAGGAGCCCCATTGATATGATATTTGTTTTCCTGTTACTTGTGTTGTGATGTGAGCCTAGAAGGCTATTGTTATATGTTGTGGCATGTTGGCCTATTGTATGTGGTAGTAATATACACCTTAAGAGGTGAGATGCATCATTTTATGCTTGTGGGTGTCAAGGAGGACACTAGATATGATGGAACTAGATGGGTGTGAATTTTTGGATGCTTGTTGTTTCTTGTTGGTTATTTATCCTCTTTACATTACCCACTGATCAAGGTTGTTGGTTTTCTTACCCTCCATCCAAAAGGGGTGAAGTCATGCTAGGTTTTATACTTCCTTTCCTTGTTTAGATTCTCAAGGGAGTATGGGTATCTGATATTCCAATAGGTGGCAATGACATGATGGGTAGTTCATCTACACACCGAGTTGAGACCCCTTGTGTTTAGTAGCATAGAATGTTTTTCTCTAATTCCTATGAATATGGGAAAGTAATAATGTTGATAATAAATTATTGAATAAATTACTTTATCCTAAGGGGTTGGATCATGCTGGGAAGCATTAATGAGAATACAATTTAATGGGATATTGGACTATGGGTGCGATGCTGCTGAAATATAATGTGGATTTTTTAATGGTTAATTAATGTTTAAATAAATAATTAACATACATTGAAACTGATAAAAAGGGAATGAATTAATGTAATAAATCACTTTAAATGGTTCTATCCTTTTAGGATACCTATACTTAGAAGTGGCGTCGAGGAGTATGAGAGATGTTAGTTGTAGTTGAGTCTAAGTGTAGGTTATGTCGATAGTTTGGTTGTGAGCGATATTATATTATGTAATTTTTTTGTTTCTATGCACTACTCCACCCCATCAGATAGGGAAACGATACTCCACAGATTCTAATCCTTGGGGGAGTTTTCTAGAACATTCTGGTGGGAGGATGGATGGCTAACTACGCCCTTTGTCCCTGCTCTCTTCTATTGTCAGTTGATTTTTCTCGTAGGAACAATGGTTAGTTTTACCCATATATGTGTGTAGAGGGATGTAATGGAATTTGGTTCTTCACACACATATATTCTGGAAATAGTTTCATATGGACTTCAATAGGGGTGTCATGTATAGGCTATGATGGCTTTAGGATCTTTACTCGGTGTATGGGTTATAATGGCTTGAGGTTTAATACCCGATGTATGATACAGATTATGTGAGCTATAGTGCTTCCTAAAATATATTGGGTTACTTTTCTTATGTGGAAGTGGTGGTTTTGTTGCACGAGGTGCGTCTTGTGGTGCTTCGCCTAGGTGTCTACGAGAAAGCTGCTTTGGAGAGAGATTCATAGGACGTGCGACGTTGGGGAAAAGAGGAAAACAGGTGGTGAAGAAGTTTCAGGGTACCCTTGATATGCACTATTATATTATGCACTCTTGTATGGAATTCTGGGAGAGAGTTTCCATGGTGATGTTGAGATATTAGTATAAATTTTTAGGTGATGAGTTAGTTTCACTTGTTGTTCACTGCACTTTAGGAGACATTCAATACATTTTCATGAGACACTCTAAGGAGGATCCAACTGAGTATACTATTATAGTCACCAAATGTATATATAAACTGTTTTTCCGGTCACTTGGAGAAGGATAGAGATCCAACTTGTTTCTGAAATCATTAAGTTGCAGGAGCTGTTTAGAATTATGGCTGCTGCTATTTTTACTTTTGTTTGGAACTTTCAGTTTTCACATTCAGTTGTAGTATTTTTTGATGACATTACATATGTGCACTTTGGATTTCTTTTAAACTTCAGTCTAAGATGGATTTGGTTGGTTTTAGTCTTATCTATTTCTTTCTCTACTATTCTCATAGAGGTTAATGCCTCCCATTTGTGTGCTTACTATTCCCTCACTGGTAGTTGTCAACCCAGGGCCTACGAGATGTGGTACTCGAGGGTCATTATCTCCCTTCTCATATTGTCATCTCAGTAGCGGTACACATTGTCAGGAGGTGGTCATGGCAGAGTGGTATCAGAGATCTAGTTGAGGGATAAGATGGACTTTGGAATTTGGAAAAGGCGAGGATGCATGGGTTGGTAGGGAAACAATATCATTCATGTTTATCAAGTGATGTAAGTACTAGAGACCAGGTGAGACATAGGGGTTTTGGACCCCATATGATCTGATGCACAGGACATTAATTTTAAAATGGCTACTAAAAAAGGTTATAATAGTTGCAGGGTAGAGACCTAGGAATGGATCATGCATCAATCCTCATTGTGCTTTTGTTTTAATGGGTATACCTTCGGATAGAATAATCTAAAATGAGTAAAATAAAACATATAATTAATTAATGTGGACTCTTCCTCATTCCATGTCAAGGAGATCTAACTATTTTTTATTTTAATGGTGTGGCCCATGGTCGACATGCTTTTTCGGATCACATAGAAGATGTCTCACAGGATTTGCCAGTAAATTACCATAGGATGGAGGTTGACAACGATTAAATTTGGAGGTGGACACTCTGATTATTTTTTCACTAGAGTCTACAGAAGTATGAGGGCTCCATTTCAGATATAGTAACAGTTGACTGGTTGGAGGAGGTCGATATAGGCTTCAGTTCGATCTGTGCATGGATGAAGCACTAGGTGCCCATGGTTATGACGATGTTGTGTGGAGCAGCAAGGCAGTGGTGGTTCTTGTTCCTTGTGGATCGTGTTGAGACAGAAATATCATGGGAGGAGTTTTGAGACAATTTTAGAGTTGAGTACGTATCTTCGACCATGAAGGCTTCCAGTCACCGTGACCTTCTTACCCTTCGACAAGGATGCTCCAGTGTGCATGATTTTTTAATCCATTTCAATAACCCATAACGATATTCTTATGACCTGTTTCCAGATGAGGAGGCCAAGTAGAGTCATTTCGAGGAGGCATGGTGTCCATAGTTCCATCTCCATAACACCCCATTTATGTTTAAAACATATCTTGAGGTGCTGGAAAGGGTAGAGGTCACTGAGATGACATTATATGGGACCAGGTCGTCATGAGAGGGGAGTCTTCATGTTTCCTCATGAAGTAGAGCTGTGGTCTGGGGTTCCCATTTTTCATGGTAGAAGACTTTCTGTTCGGTTGGGGGTAGGTCCCCGCACTCAGCTTCTACTCTCTCTCAGGGATGAGGCACCCATGACTATTCCAGTGGATCAAGTGCTTGTTATTATTTTGGTGGCCGAGTTCATCATCTGTGACAGTGCCCAACCTTTCATAGATTCATCGTGCAAAAGGTGTTCCACTCCATGTTCCTCCATAGAGGCTATTCCTTCCGAGGCAGTAGCAGTAGGATGCACCCACATTAGATCAGAAGAGGGTATCGGGGTCTGGAAGAGAATAGACCCATGACACTCCACATCATTAGAGAGAAGAGTGTAGCTATTTTGGTGTTCTTTATCAGGGTCAGAGAGGTTGTGGAAGAGGTCATGGTCAGCTTCACGCTTTAGCAATTCTAGTCCCATGTGAGTTAGATGTCATTCGAGGTATCGTTTTCTTCTCTCTACCTTGGTGTATGCGTTACATGATTTATGAGGGACACACTCCTTCATATCACCTTCCCATTTCCTTGCATTGGGACTTGAGGTAGAGAGGCTTCGAGTTCCCTTGGCATTGACTACGCCAGTTAGAGGATGAGCTAAATTGTTTAAATTATTTAGAGACTGTGAGCTATTGTTGGGGCCACACCTCTCTTGGGAAGAATATCTATGTCTACAAATACAACCATATGATGTCATCCTCAAAATGTATTGGTTGTATTCCGTGAAGGCTATTGTGAATTTGTACATGAGGTAGGTTTTGTTATTCGATATGGATGGAGATTTAGGGGTGTTCGTTGGCGAGCGAGACCCTCGGATGGGTCAGAAGCGTGTTTTTTCCTTTTAATCTCGGATGAATGAGATGATGTTGAGATTTTCATAGGATTAGGAATTGGTGTTTCCTTGGGTCATTGAATAGTTCACTAATATCTTTCCAGAAGAGGTTTTAGCATTACGCCCTCTACAAGAGATCAATCATGGGATAAATTATACAACTAGAAGAGTCTCCTATCTATATGTATCCATATTGGGTGGACCCTAATGTGTTATTAGAGCTACATAAATAGCATGATGGTCTATTATAGTGTGGTTTTATTCGGCCGAGTGTGTCACTGTGGGGTTCGCCACTTTTGTTCATGAAGAAGGCTGACATCATTTTGTGTTTTTCTATCGACTAACATCGCTTAAACAAAGTGACATTGAAGAATCGTTATCCACATCAATGGATTGATGATTTATTTGATCAACTGACGTGTGCAAGATGGTACTCAAAATTTGACATGTGGTCAGTATGTCATTAGATACATGTGAAGGATGAGGATATCCCAACGACTACTTTTTGTTGTCATCATGGGCATTATAAGTTCATTGTAATATCGTTCAGTGTGATGAATGCTCTAGTTATGTTCATAGAGTTGATGAACTCTATGATAAATGTGTTCCTAAACATGTTTTTGGTTGTTTTCATCAAAGACATCCTTGTGTACTCGATGTATATGGAGGAATATGTTGAGCATCTACACGTCATTTTGGGAGTTCTTCTTTAACATATGTTGTTTGGGATGTTTTTAAAGTGTGAGTATTGGGATCAAGAAGACCATTTCATGGGTCAGGTTATGACCCAAATGTTATTAGATGTGGATCCATTGAATATTCAAGTAGTTTTTCCTTGAGAATCACCCAAGATAGTGTCAAAGGTATGAAGTTTCCTTGGTCTCACAGGCTACTACAAGAGTTTTGTAGCCGATTTCTCTCGAGTTACGACTCCTCTAACATCTTTTAACTGAAAGGATCATGAATTCATATGGATAGATCAGTGTCAGTTAGCTATCATGAATCTAATTGGGATGTTTGTAAGTGCTCAAGTTCTTTTTCTTCCAATAGAGAATGCTCAGTTTTATGTTTTCTACGATGCTTCACATCTGGGGTTAGGATATGATCCAATTCAACAGAGATCAGTTCTTTTGTCTGGGTCTTGGCTTTTATGTCCCCTTGAATGTAACTATTCCACCCATGATCTCGAGTTTTTATCCATGGTTTTTTCCTGTATTATTGGAGACATTACCTCATTGGTGGACTTTTTGTGGTTTTCACCAATCATAAGAGTTTTAGGTATGTTTTCTCCAAGATTGATTTGAACATGTGACAATTCAGTGGATGTAGTTATTACAGGAATACGACATCGATGTTTCGTATACACCTATAATTCGGAATTTTGTAGCTAGTGGCATGAGCCAGAAGTCACATAGTAATGTGTTGCGTGAATCTGGTGATTCATGGATAGTTATGGATGAACATTCGACATTACATCTCGATATGGGAGATTTTGGGGGAATAGGATTTCTTTTCAAGATGAAAGTGGAGTCATATCTAGTGCAGCAGGTGGAAGACTCCTAGTTGGGGGATTTTGAGGTGGTGGTATGGAGAGACCGAGTTGTTTGTAGAAAGCCCTACTATTTTGTATTAGGGTGAACAACATGGAGTGTTATCTAACTGATGGATATTTGTTCTTTAGACCATGCACGAGACAGTTCTCAGAGAGTTCCATATTTCACATTTAGTGGTGCAACCTATGGTGAAAAAGATGAATAGATCCTTGAGAAATATGTTTTGGTAGCCTGGGATGAAGTGAGTGGTTACTATGTTTGTGTCTCGATGTTTGGTCTTCCGGATGCTGAAGGTTGAACACCATGTTCCTGGTGGTCTTATCCAACCTTTAGACATTCCTCATTGGATTTGGGAGGACATATCAGTGGAAATTGATATTAGTTTACGTCGAACTCGAGGAGGACATGATGCTATTTGGGTTGTAGTGGACCATTTTACAAAATCTGACCACATCATAGCAACCAAGGAGTCATGATAACTTGATGTTTTTTCGAGGTAGTGTCTATAAGATTTGGTGAGACATTATAGAGTCCCAAGGACTTTCATTCATGATCGATATCGTCATTTTACTTATAAGGTGTAGATTGGTCACTGACTTGTTTTCGGCTCTTTTCTATGCCACATAATGGCTTCTCATCCTCAGATAGACGGTCTGATAGAGCATAATATCCAGAATCATGAAGACAAGTTACTCCCTTATGTCAGGCATTTTTGAGGTTCGTGGTTGAGGAACATACAATTGTTGGATTTCTCTTACAACAATAGTTTTCACTCCACCTTCAGTATGGAACCATTTGATTTCTTGTATGTCCAACCATTCTATTGTCCATTGTGCTCGAATGGGGTTAGAGAGTCATCAATTATTAGACCGGAACTACTGCAGAATACAAAAACATGGTTCAGGGGATTCATGAGAGCACAAAGATAGTGTAGGATCCTCAAAAATCATAAGATGAAAAAACAAGGAGACCCTTAGAGTTTGTTTTTGGGGATCATGTGTTCCTAAAAGAGACTCCATGTAGTGGCCTGTGAAGGTTTGGTCATGGGAGTTATTTTTCTCCCTGGTTTGTTGGGTCTTTCGAGGTGTTAACTCATGTCGGAGCTGTGGCGTATCGAGTAGCACCACCCCCATAGTTGATCCAGATACACGATGTTTCTCATGTGTCACAGCACCATCGTTATCATCATGATTATTCTCACATCATGGATTATGGAGAGATCAATGTGGATTATGATGAAAACTTCAAAGAGAAACCTGTGGAGATTCAAGACTGGAAAGAGAAGGTCTTCTGTGGTCGTGTTGTCCCATCGGTTCATTTTTTTGGTGACATAGTGGCATGGAGGAGAGTACCTGGGAACGTGTGTCATAGATACACACCCAGTCCCCCGATTTGTTTGACGTTTAACTCATTTCATGTTGAAAACATGTTCTCATTGTGGTTGTAGACTTATCGTGTTTATGATATGGCTTTCATTAGTTGATTCATGTGGCTTTCTCTCATTTGAGAGGTATCGCTATTAGTGGTTTATTGGAATTATTATCTATTTCCATTTAGGTGGGTTTTGAATTCTTGAGGATGAATTTTTTTTGAGATATATCTGATGTAATAGCACAGACCAATCTGGTCTATCACATTATAAAAATCTAGTGTCTGAGGTGTTCCGGGAGGTCAAAGTGACTAATCCCCAACACTTTTCCAAATTTCCACTTCGGTGAATAGTGATTCCAATTCTGTGAACACAGCAACGGTAGCCTTATGTGAGCAGTATCATCGGTAGCGGTATGTGAACAGTGCAATGGTAACCTTATGTGAAAACTGTAACTGCAAACTTATGTGAACAGTTTTATTGGTATCCTTATGTGAACAGTACAACTGTAGCCTTTTTTGAACAGTGCAACTATAACCTGATTTGAATAGTGGAATGTAACCGAATGTGAACAATGTCATCAATAGCCTTATGTGAACAGTGAAAAAGTAGCCTTATTTGAATAGTTCAATGGTGGGGTCCAATGGTGTCCTCTATTTCCTTTTCCAAATTTTGAGTTCATGGATAGTGTTTCCAGAACAGTGAGGCCCATCGGAAGCCTATATATCCTTTGCCAAATTTTCAGTTCATGAACTGAGTTTCCACAATGGTGAGGTCTATCAGTAGCCTCTATTTCCTTTGTCAAAAATTGAGTTCATTAATATTGATTCACAAACATTGAGGTCCAACAGTTGCCTCTATTTCATTTTCAAAATTTTGTGTTCAGGAAAAATGTTTATAGCATCCTATAGTTTCAACTTTTTGAAATTTTATTTGTCATAAAATTCATTTAATTCATTTTTATGGTCTTTAAGGCTGACTCAAAGGCCATAAATCCAATATTAATTTTTCCTAAGGCTCGGGATGATTTAACATGGTCAACCCGCGCGGTTTAATATGATATGCTTATAATGGAAAATCTAGCATATCTTAAACCACTTCTCAGTTAAATATTCTAAAGGGATGAGATATCTTCCTCCTAGTTCTTCCACCTTGTTCATGGGTGTGAGTTTCTTGAACCTCACATTCCATCCTGTAAGAGTTGTGAGATAAAAATATCCTCCTTGGATTGTTTCCCCACAGTTTTTTATGAATCCAAGCTGTATCGATCATTCTTCCACATAAGGTATGATCTATCACTGTAATTTTGAGTTCATCTCATTCTGTTTCACCTTACCCTTTTATTGAATTATATCTCCTTGTTTCGAATGATATTTTCTTGGGAGTTGACTAGTGTGGTGGAGTCTCTGCATCCCCGGGTGGATACATTTTTCTAGGGGGGAGGATATCGCTACCTGTTATGTTTCTCGTTATCGTATGAAAAACGTCACGAACTGTTCATGGCAGGGGATTCATAAGTTTTCTATTCTTTTATGTGAAACTGTATAGATAACATGTTTTATCCAACTGGATCACAATGGAATTGAAAAATTAAATATATTAACCGGATATGGAAATTGATATCGACTTTATGTTATTGCCTCTTGTTATGCTAGATATTTTGATATCTATTGCTTTATTTTTTTAGATTTTCATTCTTGAGGGAAATGGTAACGAATGTAATTCTGCAATTAATTGATAATTGTTCAGCTATAGATAAAGTTGCATGTAAATGAAAGTGTTTTTTTTTGTTATTTTATGTTAATTAAATTGATGAATTAATCATGTTTATTCAATTTTTGATAGCATGCTATTTAGATTTCTCGAGGATGGAACATATGAATAATAAATCAGTTAATACAAGATCGATTAAAGAATTGGTTGTTCAATAATTCATTGAAGGGTTTTGAGCTACACTCTTTCTTTTCTATGGTCCAGGATCCCCATTGATATAAGGTTTGTTTTCCTATTGCTTATGTGGTGATGTGAGCCTGGAAGTTTGTTGTTATATGTAGGGGCATGGATGCCTATTTATTGTGGCAGCAGTTGATGCATAGAGATGTGAGATGCATCAGTTTATGCATGTGGGTGTTGGGTATGACATTTGAGATGATGGAATGGGTTTCCTGTGAATGTTTGGATGCTGGATTTTTCTGGTTGGTTGCTTATCCTCAATACTTTTTCCACTAATCAAGGAAGATGGTTTGCTTTCCCTCCTACTAAAAGGGTCAAAGACATCTGGGGTATGCCACAATCTTTCCTTTATTATATTCTCAATGGAGGATGGGTCTATGCTCTTTCTATATGTGTCAATGACTTGACAGGTAGTTCATGTTCTCACTGAGTTGATCTCCATTATGTATAGTATCTTAGAATGTTTTTCAAAAATACATGTGATAATGCGAAAGTAATAATGATGATAATAAATGATTCAATAAATTATGTTAACCCATGGGGCTGGAGCATACAAGGACTCAATGCTGAGGTGAAAATTTAAAGGGAAAGTGGACTTTAGGTGTGATGATAATGAAATATAATTTGGAATTATTAATGGTTAGTTATTGTTTAATGAAATAATTAATGAAAAGTGAAACTGAAAAAAGGGAATAAAGTAATGTAATAAATCTCTTTTAATGGTTGTATGCTTATAGGATACCTAGTCTTTGAAGTAAAGGATGGGAGTTTGATAGAGGTTATATGTAGTTGAGTCTATGACTAGATTATACCGATAGTGTGGTTGTGAGCTATAGTATATTTGGTACTTTTTTAGTTTCTATACCCTACCCCACACCATCATATAGTGAAACTGAAAACATGGGGATTCTGAGCCTTGGGGGTGTTTTCCCCATCAATCATGTGGGAGGATGGATTGCTGACTACCCCCTTTGGCCTCAGTCTTTTCTCTTGGTAGTGACTTGTGCTCGTAGGCGTAGTAGTTAGTTTTCCCCATATATTTGTGTAGATGGTGGTAATGGAATGAGGTTATTCACAGACATATATTCTGGATATAGTTTCCTATGTACTACTATAGGTGTAACTTGTATAGGCAATGTTTTCTAGAGGATCCATACATGGGGTATGGGCTATAATGGCTTAAGGTTTAACACCTGATGTATGATACACGTTTTTTGATATGTGGTGGTTCCTAAAAACTACCGAGTTACATTTCTTATATGGATATGGTGGTTTTGATGCATGATGTGTGTGTTATAGTGTGTCACCTAGGTGTCTATGGAAAAACCCCTTTGGAGAGAGATGCTTAGGACATGAGACATTGGGTCCAAGTGGCAAACTAGTGGGGAAGTATTTGTGTGTTACACATGATATAATTTATTATATAATATACTCTTGTATGAGATACTTTATTAGAGTATCCATGTTAGGGCTACAAACATAGTATACCTATTTAGGTTATGAGTTAGTTCTCCTTTTTGTTCTTTGTGCTTTAGAAAACATTCATTACTTTTGCACGAGAGGCTCCAAGGAGGACCCTACTGAGTATAATGTTATACTCACCCTATGTATATATAAATATTATTTCTGGTCATGTGGCCTAGGTTGGAGATCCACCTGGTTTCTACTAGCTTGGAGTTGCAGGAGGTGTTCAGGCTTGTAGTTGCTGTTATTTTAACTTTCCAATGGAACTGTCAGTTTTCACTTTTAGTTTTAGTAGTTTTGCATGACAATATATATGTACACTTGTGATATCTTTTATAATGCAGTCTGAGTTGGATTTGGTTGTGGTCTGTCTTATTTCTATCTTTCACATGTATTCTCTTAGATGGTAAAGCCTCCGATGTTTGGGTTTACTCAACCCTCGATGCTTGTCGCCATCCCAGGGCCTATTGGAGGCGGGACTCGAGGGTCATTATCTCCCTTCTCATATTGCAAGCCTATGAGTGGTAAACCTTGTGGGGAGAGGGTTGTGACAACTAGAGTTAGGGTCATTAGATTAGGTATTATAGGACATGCATTAGAACCCATGGGAACTTCAGTTGTGAATAAATATAGTAGGGGGAAACCTTATGTTAAAATTGGACGACAAATGAGGTAGAGCATCATTATGTTTTTATAAGGACAAAAATTTTGTGGTTTTTCCATGAAATACATCCATGTAGGGATATTAGAAATGGGAAGGATTCTTAAACATAGGTACCAAAGTGTAATAACACTCAAAAAGAAACATTAGGCTTGACTCGATGTTCACATGGTGGTCGAAAAAATTCATTATTATTAAAATGTTTTGACACTCCAAGGGGATATTATTTAGATATTTATAATTTCCATCACAATCATTCATGATGCATTAAAAAATAAATATATCACCAATGTAATCATGTTTATGATTATAAGATTATCTATGCCTAATTTTCTCAATTTAGGTTATATATTGGACATGTAATAGGATTTTACATTATGATTCTAAATTATACGATCTAATATATTATATTAAATAATTAAAAAATGTCCACTATTGTAAGGAATATGTTATATGTTAAGTTAATTTATTGTGATTTCTAGCATCAAAAGATTTTTAGCTGCCGTATTGCCTCTATATATGAAAAAATATTTGTTCTTTTAAAGAAACTGCATTCATAAAATTTCCTACACCAATAAACAAAACTGAGGTACATAGTTTAATTGGTTTGGATGACAATTAATGAAGATTAATTCAGAATATTTCTTAATTGTATTACCAATTTTTTGATATTAAATGTATATTGGTAATTTTTGCTTAGATAATGTTATGTAGAGAATGATATTATAAACAATCATGGGTTTTCAAAACGTCCATAATTTTCACTCTACTATATGGAAATGATGTGTTTTTCATGCATAACGACGCATAAAAAATGGTACAATGTTGTATCCTTATAAAAATTGATAATTTGATTTTATATACATCAAAATAGTTGAATATTCTTGAAAATATATTTTTATCCCATTATCCAGAGTAGGAAGTTGTAATAATTTTTTTAATATATGGACACATTTTCCATACGGAGAAATATGTAAGTTATATGTACATTATAAAAGACTATGATAATTTTTTTTTAAAAGTACATATCCTATGGAAAATGATATGACTCTTGATACTCAATTATTATGATTTCTCACTACACTACAAACCTAGGAATAAAAATAAGGTAACATATGGATTGATTAGTGAAGATCAAGAAATTTTGACAGAAATGAGGAATGAGATAGATTCCATGTTCATGGAAATAGTAATGATTGATATAGGAAATATTATGGAATGGGAGATATCATTAATTTTTTTATATAATTTCATTCAAAATATTTTTGAAATAATAAATATTTCTTAATATAATATTATGAAATTTTATAAAAAAAATAGTGGGGAATAGTGAGAAATAAACATTTTTTTTGTGACGATGGTGTTTTAAATATTGTAAATTGATTATTATATTCATATATACATGTTAACATTTTGATGATGACCATTAATCATATTTCTCTATACACCCCTATAGCATAAAGATATATGTTTATTTGGATTACCATTTTTGGAAGGATAACCTGAAGTGGGAAATTGGTGATTAAGTTCCATGACCATTGGTTTATCAATAAGTAAATTATATGAGACAAAATCAAGAGGAGTTGTGTAGCCTCTTCCAATACCAATGGATAATTGGGAAAAATAATTTTTGACATTGTTATAGGAACACCAGATACTCATATAAAAAATTATTTATATGGGTTTCCATTGATCTCATTACCAAATCAACAAATTTCCACAATATAAGATAATATTTTTCCACATTAGATCTTCTCAATGCTCTATATTAATGATGACGTATGATTTTAGTGTGTACCCATTTCAATTTTGTCTTATCATGATTCCTATTTTATATCAAAATAATTGATGGTTCTTTAGAATAATCTTAATACAAAGATTCATTGGAGCACATAAAATCATCCTTAAAATAACTGACTCTATCAAAGGACTATTTAAAACACTGGAATAAATTTTGAGGTCATTATATAATGGTTATCACGGTATGTGGGATTAGTATTTACCTTTTGTTGTGTTTTCCTATAACTATAAAATTCACTCATGTATTACATTAACTTCTAAAAATAATTATATGGCCATAAAGGTCATACAGAAACATTATTAGGATGATTTTGGTGAAAGGAATCTCATGTGCCCACAAATTTTTGATTTAAAACAATAATATAAAATAATATTTAGGATCACATTAAATCAGCACAATTTAGTAAAATATTTATTCTGAAAATCTACGAATTGATTTGGAATTACAAGTGGGAGATCTGGTTTTATTTAATAAATATATATGGATGAGTTTTAAAAGGTATGGTATGAAATGAAAAAGGATACCCATGTATATCATAACCTTTAAAATTCTTTGTAGAATTAGAATTGTTTGTTATGGATTGAAAATTCCACCAAATCACTCTATGGTACATGATGTGTTCCACTGATCATTATTAATTTTGGACATTTCAATACAACTAAATGTTGTCACCTCTAATGAAATATAATAAGAATGTGATCAATCATACTACGAATAACCCAACCATATTCATGATACTAGAGAGAGTATCAAAGAATCAGATTCCTTATCTAGTATTGTTTCTTCTGAGAAATAAAAAAATGATGGAATCTATGTGGGATCCAAAGGATATTTTGTAGAATAAAAACCATCATTTTTTATAAGTTAATTTCTATGAAATTTCGAGGATAAAATTTTTATAGGAGGGGATAATTTTACCAATTAATACACTACAATCTATTTCATTTAGAATAAATTAAATTTCAACTATAAAATGAGATGCCCACAATGCTAGGTGCGGACGAATTACAATACTCTAATAAAATATTGCCTAAACATGAAAATTTTAACGTTTCCATTAATTATAATGAATTAACAAGATTTAATAAATTATGAAAATATATACTTTATATACATACATTATTTATATATTTATTTTAATTGAATATAAATATAATTTAGTCAAAAAATAATAGTTTTCTGAAATAATCTATTTTTTCTAAAAGGCAGTATAGTCACACATTACATAAATGATTTAAAATGAATTTTATAAAATGGTAATATTTTATTTTTAAATTTAAATATCATTTTAAAACTATAATTTGAAAATTATATTATTTTGTATTTGGATTATTTTTCAATCAATTTTCATTTTCCAAGGAATAATAAATATTTCAAAATTTTAATCGATGATAGTCTATTTGTTTAAATTATTTTTAACTTTAAACTATATATTCTTTCATATTATGGTTCAAAAAATTCAATTATATATATATTAAATTAATTTATGAAATTTGAATAAATTTCATATTTTATATTGATTGAATTACATATTAGGCTTTCAACTATTTTCTCTTTGAAGCCCCACATTCATATCACATTTGCAGGGTTAATTTTAAATTAAAATTTACCCAGTATGTATATTTAATTTTGAAAAATATTTTATATATTTTTAATAAGAAAATATTTTTTTATCAAATAAGATCAACTTATTTTTATCAATTGGAATAGAGAAAAAAATAAAAAGTATTAATCATGGTTTTATTTAAAATTGATCTATCATTGGTTAAAATAAAATGATAAGGGTTAAAATTACCTAATTTTTTTTCTAGAAGAAATTTTATGGAAATATTATTATCCTATTATGTCTAATTTAATCAATTAAATTAGTATGAGTTCTTTTTAGGTGTAAACCCATGTGTGCTCCATTTTTCAGTCCAAAATTACATGTGTTCCACTCACCTAACTTATAATAGGCCACCCCTTAGACAATCTTCTTCCCAACATCAATCCCATCTGGATAAGTCAATAACTACTGATATATCATCCCATTATTTGACCCCTCATCCTATAAAATATTGTTAGTGATTAAATCCCACTTATGATGGGTTTTTGTGCTGACTTAAAGAGGATACATGACTGGTATGAATGGTTTTTAATGAGGGTTTTGAATTTATATATTTACTTACCTCATTAAATTATTAATTAAAATTGATTTTACAATAACATAATTATCTTACATATAAATATATTTTCTAAAAAAATAATTTCATGTACACCGTCCATCCCCACATCAATCAAATTGTTTATTAAATCCCTATTAATTTGTACATAGGACTACCACATTGCCAACTTATGTCATTCATTTTCCCTTACCATCTCTCATGGTTCTGCGTGATGATGGATATAAATTATATATATTAAATTTATAACAAAATATGATTATTTATTAATAATATCTCATATTCCTTTATAATTTCCATTCTAATGTGGATACGATAACATCACTCTTACATATGGTGGACAAATTCCTCCTCAAGTGTTGTGATTCATTTTTCACTAACAATTTGAACTGCTGGATATAATAATAAGATTATTTACTATGATAGATATAAATGATTAAATTTTGATTATAATGGAATATCTATATTTATTCATATATTATATGTCATTTTATTTGTCTTACCTTTTCACTTTGTTAATGATTACAACATCATTCATTAATGTGAGGAAAACTGCATTCATGGAGCAGTGTGACACTACTTTCATCACCAGACACAATGAATTATATATGTAGGTTTATTTATGAAAATAATATGGTGTATATAACATAACTATAAATATTTTTTGTGAAATTTTATTTACCATCCTTTAATAATAATCATTGAAAAATGGAAATGTTACTCATGAGTACATACGACCTACAATCTTAATGGTAATATCATACATTTTTTCTCAAAATTATCTTTAATGAAACATATAAAAATTATAATTGATGTATAAATATGATAATTATTTAATTTTTATTATATTTTAAATTATGAAACTATATATTCCGTATAAGAAACAAATTTTTTTGGATAATGAAATTGTTAGAAAACAGTGGAACTAACAGCTGAAGTAGTAAAAATAATTAATTATTATTAATGAATGATTGAAAATATGTTATAAATGGATCATAGGTGGTATTATAAAAATTAAAATGTTTTCCATATATAATAATGACATGTTTAATGACAATAAAAGAGAGTTTCATTTTTGTTTAACCATAATTATGAGTGGTGTAAGGGATTATATCTCAAATTACACTTCTTGGATACATTTTAATTATTAGGATCCATTTAACATGAATATAATGTTTATATTATAAAATAGGGATCCCCTAACCTAACATTAGAAATAATTTTTTATTATAATTTCATGAATATAGTGATATATTCATTATATACACATATCGATATAGTGTAGACATTTTTGTGTCCACCATTCAATAGAAATGTACATAGATTATTTATCATGTCTAAAGGTTATAATACATCCTTGAATATAATTAGAACATAAATATACTATTCCATTAATATTTTATATATTTCATAAGGTCTTGGTACACTATTAGTGGAATACATAGTAGATGATAGACTATCAGATGTTAGTTGGTCATAGGAACTAAAAATTACTCTCATGATGTTCTCACATATTGATATCAGGTAAATGTTATAATGAGGGAAGACACACTAATAAGAAAACCACATGCTTTGGGTTTCATTGGATATTCAAATATATACCAATTTTTATTGGTCTACTATATTGATATCACTATATATGTGTTCCATTTGATCTTGTTCATTGATGTCTGAAAATAAAGATGATAATGAAATTGTGGCAACAATGATTGCGGTGGGTGTTTAATTTGTTGTAAGTCCTATCTTAAATGGAAAAGATAAAATTATCATTTATTAGTTAAGGAATTAATATCTCATTAATCTTTGATGAAGATGTTAGAAACATCATAAATCTATGTTAATTGTAGTCTCTATTTAATATTTCATGATATATTATCAAATAATTGATTATGAAAGAATTATTACATAATTTTTCATCATTATTTATGAGATATCTGTGAAAAAGTGATTGTAATACCCATTTTCGGTGCCATGGTGGATGGTCTTTACAATATATATTCATTATCTCTTTAGGGTTAAAATTGGTGTTTAATCTCCTCTCTTGGTCATTAAATACAATTCATTTCAATCGAGATATGGTACTTGAGGGTCTCACTCAATATAATATTCAACAATCATTTATATTCTAGGTAATGAGAAAATAGTACATGGTGGTTACCATTATAGGGTTTCAATGATGTCCAAATTTTATAAATCATTGATAAATATAAAAATTAATTATTAATCAAGTATAGAATTATTGAGGTGAATTTATTTATAAATATTAATTACATGTATTTTAGTTAAAACAAGGAATAATATAATATGAAAGAATATTAGTTGAATATTCCATATTCCTCAAATATTATCAAGAGTTACCAGTCATGTAAATGAATTTGATTGTGATGTAATATATTTAATATATATTAGGGGTATTTGAAAGTATATAAATAATATTTATGACTCAGTTTAGTTCATCATTATTATGTGTATATTTCTTATATAAAATAGGCATTATTTCCATGGAATGGGGAACTCTTTTTGGATATTCTCCGCACCCACATTATATTTGGTAGGAGAGTCTCAATCTAGAGACTATTCATTTCATTTGTAAAGAATGAAACTCTCACCTAAAAATTACAAAAGAGATAATAACTCATGATAGATTGATAAAAGACAATATCTTCTATTCGAAGACATGGGATCATGTTGGTCATTATAATGATTAATAAGTATTTGGAGCTTCGTACTAGAACAAGGAATATATTGATTGATGAGAAGAAATATTATTGAAACATGTATGTATTTTCTTGATGGATTTGGCCTTAAATACTTTATGAAATAGTCACCTTCAATATGGAATAAGAGAACACAATTCAATTCGATGTGAGGTACAAATACTCTTTTAATTTTTTTAATCTAATAAATTCATATGAGATCATTAGACTGTTATGGGGTCTAGTTCCCCAGGGAGAAAATGTTTCCTCACTCTTGTGATAAATATTTCAATATCGCCATCCCAATAGATTATGTTTTACTACCAGATACAATAAATTGGTATTAGGGTTGATCACATTGATTTGTAAGGAATTAAAATTATTTTTCTTTTAAATTTTATGAAGGGGATTCTAAATAGGTCCCAATGAATCAAATTGTTTAACGATCCAATTCCATATTCCCATGTTATATCTATCTGAGAAAATTTATGGATCCCAATAATGTTTATAATATATTAAAATTTTGAATTTTTTGTTTTTTAGAACATTATATACATATATATATATATTATTCTCTCTGAGTAGAGTCTTGATTCCCTCATTTCAAAAGATGGTGAATTTATAAAAAATAAATGGGTGTATATTTTCCAAAGTACGACTATATTTGTTCTAACAACTATGTAATGTAGTTTTAATAATTTTATCATTAAACAATCATCAGCAAAAAATTTAGGATATTTAAAATCAAAAAAAGTATTTCTAATGCCAAATATTTGGATTTTGAATTAATATGAATGAGACAAAAGGTGATGTATCATGAGAACCAAAAATAAAAAGTTAACGTCATTTTCCTTCTATCTGAGGTAGAAACGATGCCTAGTCTCCAACCCTCTCCATTGTGTACACTACCATCCAAATCCCCCTATTGAAAATCACTGCCCCTTCAGGTCGATAACATGGAACCACCCTCACCTCTAATACGAAAATTTCCAAGATTCAACCTTCTTCTAATATGAGAATCCCACTACATCTTCCTTTAACTTATTTGGTGCTCCCCTCTCTCGAGCATCTGTGATGACTACTCTAAAATCATCATACCGCTCCCAATTCCATGAATTTCCATCTTAATCCACCACCCTCATTTGAAGGATCATATATGGATTCCACCCCAATATGGTGTATGGTTCTACTAATTTGGATGATTACGAGTGGCCCGTGATTCCTCATACTCTATAGGGGCACTTCCCTCTGTCATGCATGATCCACCAGGTCTCGCGGGCACTCGATTTTTCTATAACAACTAACTTTCTCAACCCACATACCTCCCTATACTAGTGTCTCCATAAAATATACCATCTCTACTGGTGTTGACTCATTGAGTTCTTTCCCAGTCATATATATCTAGAGTGATCACTATCAACTCCGACCCTTACCTCGGGTCATCATACCACAGTAGGAGAGACCTCATATGTGATGTACAAAACCAAAGTCCCATTTTTTATGACCTCCCCAAAACAAGAACTAGGAGGGTCCTCCTTATTCATTTTGGCTCTAGGTAGGCCTTCCATGACTATAACTACAATGCATGAGGTCTTCATAACCCAATATATCCTATGGGGTTACATCCTTACCAACAATGTTTTAGGGCGGGGTATTGTGGGATGTTTTAAAATTATCTAATATAAAAATACCAAAGTAATTACATAAATGATAGTAATAAATTATATTAGTTCAAAAAAAAAGTTTTCAAATTATGAACATCTAATATTAATAAAAATAAACTATTTTAATTTTTGTGGTACATTAATTAATTAAATAGTATAATTTTGAACAAAAATTAAATTAATGATGATACTAGATTAGAATAAATAAATTTGAACGAAATTATTTTATATCATTATTTTAGTTATCTTATAAAAATTTAACTCTGACTATAAATTTATGAAAATTTAATTTATCAACTGATTATTTTATAGTGGATGGTCAGACCTAGTGACCATACCTATAAATGTCTTGTTTATTTAATTTAATTAATAATTATTATTTGGTGATATTTTTAATTAGTTGTTAATTTTTATAATGGCATGTAAATCATTTTCATCATTTGAATATGTATAAAGGAATGTGTGTATAATTTATCTATTATATATTTCACTCAAAAAAACCCCTTACCTTTGGGTTTGTATACATGTATTTTTTACGATGATGTTTTAAGACACTTACCCCAAAAAATGAGGTGTAATATTGAATAAATGTTGACATTTTAATGGGGGATAAGCTACATCATCATTCATTATTTGACTCATATATGAAACTCTATTGGTCTTGATTAATTCATTATTTTAAAAATTGATAAATCAAAACTAGATATCCAACACTAGTATCATATAATTCTTTATTATATGATTTTTTTGTTATCTTTTGTCTATAAATATTTTATGTGAGATCACATAAAATAATAATCAACAATAATTAATAAGAATGTGACATATATTCTTCATATTAATTAATTTTCATTTGTGATAGTGATATATAAATTTCAACAAATATATATTTGAAATTGATTATACAAAAAAAAATTAATTACCCGAAAAAACAATATTAATTCAAAAATGCCATCCTTCATTATGATTTGATTATAACTGAGTGTGTAGGGTTATCATAGTCCAATCATAAGGATGACTCTTACTAACATGTTTTTCTTATGAGAGTTATGGTTTTACTTAACTAATGTTATAAGAAAATGATTATACATACCTAACTTTATTAAACATCCATGGAAAGGGCTGAGTAAGTCATATTTTTTATGTCAGATGCTGAGACTTCACTTATCTATTCAGGGAAGTGGATGTTAATGTAGTTGGATTGTTAAAAACCTACCTTAATATCGGTGATTGGTGGAATTTAAAACTTTTTTTGACTATTAGTGTTGTTCCAAGGATCCTTTACACTATAAAACTCAATTTAAAGAGTATTTTGATTCTAGTATAGAGGTTTTCTAGAGTTTGATAAAATAGTGGGATATATTTAATGATATAAATAATCAATAATTTCTTAATCATTAACTATGATAAAAGTAAAAAATTTCACCCTTTACTTTTTATAATGTTAAATGAAATACTAAAAACACGTTACAATTAATTCTATAAAATGTTAATGTCATATCAAACACAATTTTGAAATGATTAATAAATGAATCTATTCATAATAGTATATTATCGTAAATTTATGGTGCTGGTGTCCAAAATGTCTATTAAGACACATCGATAGTATAGTGTTTAAAAATTATTTTTAGAGATTCATGTGTTATGAACATTATGGATATTTCATAATGATATATAAAATTCCAATATATGTTATGGGTACAACATAAGGATATTGATGATATTACATGTAGTCTCAGCTTCGATAATATTACTAGGATAAAGTGAAAAAATATATTTATCAATGATAATGGGAATAAATTCATGTAAATATGAAATGAATATCATTATCAATAAATATTTCCCGTTGTTATATCATTTTCAACAATATAATCGACATTTAATTTTTATTGTAAAACAAATAGTAATTTGAAATAAACTCTTCATTAACTTTTGGGTAAGGTTCACCATGAAATAATAACATTAATGACAACATAATCATTAGTTATTATGTTGAAGAATATGAAAGAGAAGGAGGAAAAGGGAAATGAAATGCATGATTTCAAAGGAACCTTCACAACACCCTTCAATTAAAATATATATCTTATTTAATGATAGGTTATTTTATTTATATGTCTTCAAATAAATATATTGATTTATAAAAAAATAATAATTTTATGAAGCAAGTAATCACTTCATCTTTATGTATATTTATCGACTATTTGTAATGGTGATTTATATTTCCTAGAATTTAAATAAAAATACCTTATCATATATGTTTACGTATATTTATTATCCAAATAATATATTAATCATTCCAATAATTATTTTTTTTCCTCCAAGTGGATAAGATTTTTGGGTTCTATTGTTTGCAGTGATAAGTACAAAAACTTCTTTATTTTCATGTAAATGGTTCGACTTTAACATTTGTTATGTATTTAGAAAACATTTATCTCACATATAATTTAGAATGAAGGATGCATTATTCATGTTCATGAATGATTTTTTTGTTTTTATGACCAAATATTAGTTATATAATGCTTGAATAATTATCAATACCTAATTAATATAAAACATATGAGTTGCATACATAGTGGTGCCATGATAATAATTTTTTGAGAATAACTAATATGTTTTCGAGGATATACTGTGTATGGTTTTAGACTATATGGACTAAAATATTTTCAGAATTATTGAAACACTTATATACTATTTTATAGAAAATTAAAACATTAGAAATTATATTATGACACAAATAATGTATATTTACTTTAGTTAGATAACACAGATTATTCCACGGGTATTGATGTGGTAAGTATTAATCAATATATTGCATTAAGTGTTTTTGAATGTAATGAATGATGTATTGTATTTTCATGGTCAGTTTATATGATATTCATTTGGTTGATATGTACTGAGGAGTATCTTGACCAAGCTTTCTTAGATCATTATAATACAGTGTGGAGTAATTCCTAAATGCACATTACATTTTCAACAACAGTGTTATAATGATAATAATTAGGATAAATTAATATTATTATATATTAACATTTATCAATATGACTTTTCATGGTGAAATTCAAAAATCCATATTTTCTTATACTCAAGAGTGTAATGATGTATGTAAAGGAGCTTCATTATTGACATTTACATGAATTTTGAAAAAACTATTTTTCGAGACAAGCATAGAAAATAACTTCATTAACCCATAACCATATTTAATATATCATGTATAATAGATTTCATTTGACTTAAAATATATTGTAAATCATTGATTTCATTATAAAATTATCTTTGAATAAATTTTTTTGTTAATGTTATAAACAAACCTATCTAAAAAACAATTTTAATATATAGTAATCAAATTAATGATTTATGAGGAATTTTTTCAATTACCTAGGATAAAAAAATTTATTCAAATAATATTCTACATTTCTATATAGGGGTGAATATATGTATTTGATATTATTGAAAAAATATTTCCTTTTTTCAATACTAGATAATCACAAATAGTTGAAAAGAAATGAATTCAAAAACTCTGTTGAATTGAATTTTCAAGTGAAACATACTAGGTTGGAATGATAAAAACATGGTGATATTTTTTATATTCCTCGATGTCGTTGATAAATTATTCATTTAAAATATTAAATAGTACCGTTAAACCTCTTGTGTAAATTATATAAAATGGAAAAGAACATTTAAAATTCAATAGTGGATTCCGTGTTTCAAAATAAAGGGGGATTTTTATTTTGAATATTATGGTGGGTATTCATGTGAAACAATACATGGGTCATATAAACAATTTTCCAATAATGATCAATTGGTTATTCCATGTTTATATACATTAATTAATTTTAATTTTAATTCTCAAAAATAATTATTATGATCATTTTTTCAAACATTAGATGTTAAGAACATCCATTATGGACTTTTCACATATTATGAAACCATAAATGGATTGTGACACATAGAAAGACAATAAGGGTTGTAAATTTCTCAACTAAAATTCAGGAATAAAATAAAAAATAATATCATATAATATTAATTTTAATGATTCTTTTATAATTTTCTACCAGAGGTTAGTGGGAGAGAAATTTTTTTACAGGTAAATTTTGTTGGTAACATATGGAAGAAGCTATGGATCTTATATTTATCTATGAACATAATGAAATAAAATATCTAGTGACTGAATAAATGTAGATACCAATGATCTAGAAAAATGATTTACTATGGAATATATAAAGGATTTTAAGATCTATTCAGTCATTCATATACTCACATAGTATTGAAAAATACATGTTGTAACACTTCGTTGGAAAATTTATACAAAATTCACATGGAATAAATCACTCTATGAATTAAAACATTCTGGTAGAATGGTATTAATGTGGGGAATTTATTTCATATTATTTTATGATAGATCAATCTTCTATTCCCTAATATATAGAAGATATGATATAAAAAAATTAAAATTATGGTTTTGGAATATTACTAGAATCAATGAGTACTACACATAAATAATACTAAATTATTTGGTAGTACTTGAATATGTACATAGGATATGTACCTAGTATATGGAGAGTAATAGTGATTAGTTTTACGGGAATAAAACTAGGTTTAATTGGATCAATTGGATCTAATATTGTTTTTGGATATTGGTAATGAGGAAGACAATATCATTCAATCTAGTGGTACCCATGTCTTTAAATACTATGTCTATTTATGATTATAAGGAATCAAAGAAGTTATGTAAAATGTGGAATGATTTGTTACGGTTCAAGGAATAACACATATTAGTTAACGATTAATCATGATAACAATTATATTATTGATACTAACCAATATATCATATTTAGATGATGATAAAATGGAATACACATTGGCTTTTTTTTGAGTTTTACTCAAAGTGATGAAGTCAGATGTATTTGAATAGACACGTACTAGAGACGTAGAAGACCAAGAAACTAAATCCATGTCCTATCAGAAACATGATCATAAATATGTGATTTATAACAAGGATGGTTATCAAGATGTCTCAGGGGTATGTAGGATTTTTGTTAAATTGCGTTCCCTAGATATATATTTATCAGAATGATTGATTAAAAATTTATGTATACTATAATATATGTATGATGTAGACTTTCCAAAATAGTTTATACATTTCACCGTCCACTTTTTAATTGTAATTTTCACAGTATCTTTTTCATATCAAAAGGTTAAAGGAGTTATTATGATATAATGAGAACCTTTAATAACTATGAAAATAATTTTAAATATATTTCAAGTGATCTTGTTAAATTATAATATTAGAAATAGTATATATATAAAAATTAGGTGCTTGGGGATCATCTGGATAAAGATATATTTTATTAATGATCACACAGGGTTATCGTGGGTAAGTGAGATCATGAGGAATGGCCTACCAAAAAAAACACCACAAGTTTTGGGAGTCATTGAATATTCTTATCTACGAACAAGTGAATTGATCTCCTAAAATGAGTTATATATCAAGGGATTCCATTTTATTGTGTACACTGATTTATAGAATAATCCATGATAATTAAATCATTATTGGGTATCATGTGGTGGGGGGAGGTGCATTTGTGGTATGAAATAGATTGTATTATCAAGATAAAATTTTTCTCTTCTATGTTATGGAAGTAATATATCAACGTAGTTTGATAATTTTAGTTATACATTCCTTAATCCATATCCATTATATTCAATGTTATATCCTCTTAGAAAGATAAAAAATGTATGGTGACACATGTACATGTCCGTCTTTATAAGATATCAATGAAAAAGGTATTATATCACACAATGTTTTATCATAAGATGACTATAATTTCAAAAAATATTCCATCTTTCATTTAGGGCCTTGTTCAATTACAAGAATATGATCTTAGTCTGTCAATAATTTTCACACCTATCAACATATGGGCCTATAGGGTTACAAAATATAGTGAATTCAAGAATCTTCAATATTCTGAAGAAAATGTATGGTGGGACCCACTACGATGTTTATATATTGTCTAATTCTTAATGAAAGCCGTTAAATAAAAAAATGAATCATTAGACAAATAAATAATAATTAAGTTGAATTTTTTATTACGATTATTAATAAGATATTTACTATAAATGTGGAATAATATTATACGAATGAATGTTAGAATAATATTTAGTGTCAATTTAATATTACTTTGAGTTACAAGTAACATAAAAGTCTCGGGTTTTTGGAAAAATATTATTAATATATATTATATTTAATTTAAAAATTATAAATTATAATTACGATAATGAATTTTTCATCATATTTATTTATATATTAATTAGTAATTGTGAATATTATTTACTAGATTAGGGGATTAGTTTATAGGTTTTTTCTCCCCCCAAAATAGAATTTAGAGAGGCTCATTAATGTGAATATTCGTTTCATTCAAAATGAGAGCTAGTATATCATTTTATTAACAGAGATAGAATCTCCCTATAGAGTGAATAGTCTAGGATTCCTTTATAATATCGGAATTAAGGGATCATTTGGATCATTGAAATGACTAATTGATTATCAAAACCCCAAACTAGCACCTCAAATTGAAAAAATAGGGAATTTCATGGATTCAAGAACTATATATGGATGATCTATTGGGGGTAAGATTCAAATAAAATGACATATGATCTCATAAATGTGTGATAGGGGAAAAAATTTGATTAAAATGAATTACTCAATCTATTTTAATTTATGTTCTCTATTAAATTCAGGTGAGATCCTATGACTCTTCCTGGGCATGGATCACTAGATATTAAAATGTATGCCACTATAGTGAAATGAAATTTAAAATCCCCAACCAATCGGCTTCTGTTGTGCACACCCATCACCATAAATATATAAAAACCCATCTAAATGAATTATAATGATTCCTTCATTATAAAAGGTATTGTAATTATCACATTGAATCATTTTTTTCTAAGGGGACTTCACTTCAAAATTACACAGTCGTAAAAAATAATGTACAATGTAATTTTTTTTCTGAATATTATCATTCTCTAGAAAAAATAACTTCATGGTAATCATTATTCATTTGAAATTACATTCCACATAAATACCCTTATTCATTTATGATTTATATGATTATTTTCTAATCCGTATAACATTTTACTTACGGTTTTAACTTTGAATACTATTTGATTAAATGGGGTAAAATTTTGAAATTGATATCCTCTACTTAATATGATATATAAAGATAAGGAACATTTGTTCATGAATAATGTTGATGGTTCAATATATGATAAATGGTTAAGACAATAATATACCGCTAATGATTAAATTTATATTGTCCCTTGATGCATCAACATGCCTTATGAGAAAATTTATTTTTCCAAACTAGATGAGATTGTACCAAGTGTTTTTAAATTGGTTTGTGAATCAATTAGTGTTTTTATAAATTATATTTATTATTTATTTGGAAAGGTGTTTATGGTATATGTATCATTTTCAGGATAAATTATAACCAATGATTAATAATATCTACCATTTATAATTCAGTTATCTTTTAACCCAATATCTTTTTACTATGATATTATCTCTATCTGAATCTCATTAAAACAATATTGAATATATGGTATATGTTTATATATATTTTCCTTTCTATATTTTTTATTCATTATCATATCATGATATTCATTATTTTTAATCTAAATATGTGTTCAATTATTTAGTTTTCCATGTTTATTATGTTATTGGTTCATGACATCTTCCTGTAGACATATCCGTTACAAAAAAATTTAACTCACACTATTTTTTCCATTCCCCTAAATATTAAAGAATAATTATTGGAATGATTTTTATTAGATACTATTCATTTCACTTTTAATGTTTTATGTTTTATTTTATATTCTCATTTTAAATTTGGTATAATTTATGAATCATGTTCTCCAAAACATTTATACGGATATGTCATTTGATATTGACCCTTTTCATCTATGATAATGTAGTAAAGTAGGCACAGGATCTGGGCTACTAGAGTGGGATTCATTACAAAAAAACAAAGGAATAATACACTAAATATATTATAATATATGTTTAAATTTAATAACAAACATGAGATATATTTTATTAATATAAATGAAAAGTATAGAGTATTTTAAACATTCTATTTTCACAAAAAATGATTAACCATTTAATACACACCGCATTAAAAATAAAACACCCATAACAATTGATGGATACTGCTCTATTACAATGGAAAACCCATTTAAATATGAACATTGATCAAAGAGAGTAATTAATAAACATATCCCTCAAAAATGAAAAAATGAATACAACACATTCCATGAAGTACCAAAAAAAGATAGTAATACATGGGTGGTTGAGAAAGTGGGATTGATAAAATAAATGGGGAAATTATACGTTGTTTCCTTGATGATACAAGGATAAAATACCACTAAAATGGAATTTTATTGTGAAGTAGTGGAGGAGAAGGTGTTCCATGTGCTATAAAAATAATGTAGAGGTGAGAGGATTGGAAATTATGCTTAAAAATGTACAATATAAAGGATTTATTTTTTTTATTTTTTTGGATAGAACTCTTGGTTTGAACACATTATTTTCCAAACCAAATGCCAACTATGTGGTTTAACACCACCTCACCTAAGAGCATTTGTGGTCTAATATTTTTAAAATATATGATCCAAACATCGAAAATACCATTATTTAAGTAGAAAACCATATTTCACAATTATTGTAATATTAATCATATCCATGCACTAAACATGTTAAATCCTAGTTATTCAAAAATATGATTATTTAAAATTTAAACTAACCATGTATGATAGAAAATCTCATAACCAAAAATGATTATGATCCCCTAAATATCATAACATGGATGTGATATGTTTTGTATCGTCCCAACAAAAATCATTTTATTGAGAGGGTGATGCGTACTATGAAAATTATCTCAGATACCCAAGGGACTAATGTCTAGAAATAAATTTCATTGTATAAAGATAACGTAGGGGTTGATTTTATATATCATCTAGAATACACTATTTGAAGATCATATAACCATGTAAAATAATATGATTCATGAGAAAATAACTATTAAACATAATAAACTTCCAAATAAATGAACTATATAAATGTAATAAAAGAAAATAATTATAATTTCAAGGCTATGATTCAAAAAAACAAAAAAGACACTAGCACACTATTAGAGCCACTCTAGACTACGGCATAGAAACTCCGCTTATCTAAATCCAACAATGAAAATTTTATACTGAGGAAAAAATGTAATGATGAATGAGAGGGGACCCGTCCAAATATCATGGTAGAGAAGATCTAAAAAACAAAATGTCCTGAGAAATGGGTGAGAATAAAACTCTATAAGTAAACCCCAGAGACATCCCAAAACACCCAACTAATACATGAAGATATTTTCATATTTATATATAAAACAATAGGTTATAATATCAACATTATTTTCTATAATAAAACTGATTATGAAAAAACAATAGATGTAATACAATTTACCAATTATTTAATTTCTAATTGAAATTATCATCCATATATACAACAACACTCATGAAAACATCAATTTTGAATGAAATATCAATGGCTAATGAGTGAAGATGTGTCCCCCACCAAGGCATCACATAATGGTAAATTTTACTGTTCCATTATACAGTTGGCATCAAGAACTATATATTATGCCACCATGGCCCTAAATAATTAAACATTAATTCATAACAACATATATTCCAATAAAATAATCCATATCAAATAAAATTTCTTAAAATTATTTTTCTTTTGAAAATAATTTTTCAAACCATTTCCTTGCATCAAATGAAAACTATAATTTTAAAATAATATTTTTAAATTTTTTACCAAATAGGTTCTACATAATTCAAGAATACTATTCAAAAGAAAAAACATTTTCCCTCAAGAATAAGTAAAAAAAA
Organism: Viscum album; assembly: GCA_963277665.1. NCBI lineage: Eukaryota > Viridiplantae > Streptophyta > Magnoliopsida > Santalales > Viscaceae > Viscum > Viscum album. The sequence goes on along the minus strand of OY728127.1, from coordinate 1,506,922,506 downwards.
ATTCTAGTCTTAGAAAACAAATTCATTACAACTAATCCATCAAGTTCTAGAAAAATTAGAATATGTCCGATCCCACGTATATCATGATTTTGTTTAAAAAATAGATCAAGGATGATTCAAACTATCAAACCACTCCATTTTATTCCTTTATTAAAACCCAATAATATCTTCTTGAAAATCATATAATCTTCAACATTTCATGTGTCAACACAAATCTATTTTACATCTAATTGAATACAAAATAGATCAAATTTGACAAGGAAGAATGAGATCCTACAATTCAATTTCCATACAAAAACACTAAATTATAGGTTTGAATCATATTATTGTCATCATATATCACCAAACATTTACTAATTATTCCATGCGAGTTGATGAGAAGTAATATGATGATCATTAGGGATTATAATTACTTTTATGATTAAAACTAGTCAGAATATGACTAATTCGTGATGTGAATTAAGAATTCATGTTGTTAATTCATAGAGAGATTACATATGATGAAATTCTCTTCATGTCAATATTATTTTATAGAAAAATAAAAGCACATAAAGAAAATATTTCACATCATTATTTTCCATTATTTTTTCACCCAAATACAACTTTCACATTATGATGTAATTGGTTACATATTTAGATGGTTGATACATATTGTTAAACAAGTATTCAAGATGTTAATATTTCATGAATCTTTTATTATATCCATATTATAGGATATTATCCCATTATGAATCTTATCAAATCTACTAAACTAACCCATAGAATATAAAAATAATATAAAATTCATTAAACTACATCATACATAAAATCAGTTGTTCAAAAAAATTCCCCCCATATCACTTTCATCCCATATAAAGTCACTTAGACATCGCTTCCGAATAAGATATATCAAAAAATAAAAGATAAATATATATGATCAATATATTAATAGATAGGGGTTTCTCTACACAATATTTATCTTCATATTATATATTTGAAATCTTAGACTCTAATAATTTCATCCCATTAAATGAAGACATTGTGGAAAATTACACAATAAATTCAACAAGTGAAATCCCATCATCCTCGATTAAATAATTCCAAATCCCAAAATAAAATAAATACATTCCCATTTATCCTTTTCTATATTTTACTAAAATGGAACGTTATCACAAATATGTTATCCAAAATTGAATAATATCAGCTTAATTATATCATGAAAATAAAATTCATCTATCAAAATAATGATGATTAATCCATCAAATAACATGGATCATTCATTACAAACTTTGAAAAACCAGAATGTACTCCAATGTCATTTAATTTAATGAAATTATAGAATTTCATGAATCAATATTTTCTTATAAAAATTATATCTAATAAGATGTTGAAAGAAATATTGAATTTATTATCATGCATATATTATCATAATACTATTATATTATCTAAAATTCTGAAAAAATAATAAGAAGAATGATTCTTACAAACACCTATTGAAACATATTAGGAATTCTTATTATATAATACTAAAAAAATTTAGATCTCTTCTATATTAGTAAATTACTCATTGAAATATCTGAAAATCAATAGAAAGGGAAATTAAAAATATTATAATTTATGTTACAAGATACTATATGTAACGAATATATTTAATGTAGTCATCCTCACTTAAAATAACATAAGCAACCTATTATTTTAGAAAAAATATAAATCATACCCAAAACTAAGAAAAAATTGAAAAGAACATCAGTGATGTGCTAAAATTAAATAATAATCCTTTTGAATCCCAGAAATTAATATTTTAACAGGAATCAACTCATTTAGATAGCCAAAATAGCATAACCTCTATATCAGCACCATATTTTATAGGACTCTATATTATATTAAAAATAACTGAAATATATATTTATACTAAATAGTAAATTTATCCAAATAAAATTTATTAAGATGTCTAAAACATAATAGGAAAAATTGAACAAGTATTGTTCATTAGCATCAATAATATTTCTATATTTCATACTAATATGAAAAATAAATTTTATATAATATCATTTAAAAAATAATAATTTCAAACCAAATAACATTAAGAGAACTACATTACCCTCTAATCAAATTTGGCCCTAAACTGCCTATATTTTACTAACATTTACAACACCATTAATGTCAAATGAAAAAAATCAACACATAAAAATTTATAAAATGTCATTAAAAAGCCTAATATAATTCATAAAAAATTATAGAACTGTATATCTATCAAATTAATTGATACGTAATCAATAAATGTGTAATTGTTAGCCTAAAAACACTTTAAATCAGTTATAGATATTATTTTTAAAAAATATATACAAAATCATGTAATTAACCCAAAGTGTATCAAATTTTATGGACAAGATATATATATATATATATATTAAATTAACTATGGGCATTATATATCTATTTTTAATAATTAACTATAACATATGGTTTATTAATAATATGAATCATCAATCAATCATTAAGAAAACCCAAATATTATCATTATGGGAAATGTATTCTATGAGGTATAAAGAATGAAAGGGTTTCATTGAAAGAACATTTCATTGTAAATAATGTTTCATAATGTATGTACCTTTAAAATATACAGTTTTTTTAAAAACGGACATACATACATTAAAATCTATGTAATGGTTGATATCATTCCTATAAAAATCCGAATAATTTATTGAATGAAATCATTGATGGAGATCATGGTTTCCATAGAGTAAAGAAAAGAGATAATACCCACCCAAAAAATATCAATGGAATGAATCTCACAATTTATAAAAACAAACATAACATAAAATAATGTCCCCATTAAACATTATATGAAACCATTAGGCATATAAAACACATAAAAATATATATATAATTCACACATACATAAAAAATTCGACAATGAAAATTGAAATACATAATTAAATAAAATGAACTAGAAATTTAATTTTAATTGTATATCTAATGTAATAGACATATTAAAACATGTATTGTGAGTTATCTAGTGGTATTTAAATTGATTAAATTCCAATTCTATTTTATATCCCGCTATAAAAAATCCACTAAGACAACCAAAAATCAAAATTAATATATTATAAAAGTAAAAACAATAATATTGGCTGTAAATCCCCCATTTATTATGTAATAAAAATATAAATATATGCTTGGTGGATTAGTAAAAAAATTATTAATGTTTTAAATAAATAATCAGAAAACCATATTAACAAAAAATGGTAATAAAACCCCCTAAAAGATTCCACATTCATACACTAAAACTATTCATAAATCTAAAATAAGGTAACACGAATTATATAAAAATTTCCCATAAATATTTATTTATATCATATTTGATATATATTCCTGTAATATTTTTTAATAATATTTTTTTAAACAATATCCATATAATGTACCAAAATTTCACATTTTCACTACAGAGAGAAACAATATTAAACTATTTTTTAACTCATGTAATTTTAAAATGCAATAAACATATATATTCAAATCCCTTTTTATAATAAATTTAAACTATTTTTTAAAAAACTCCTAATTTAATATAATAATTTTATAACATAGAAATATTAAAATTATAATTTTCATAAAATTTCAATAAAAATTGAACTCCTTTTTGAATCTATCATCAACTTATAATGTTTTTATATTCTTGGAAAAAAATTTATAAATAATATAATAAAATGAAGTTTCCTAGACAACATAATTCAATAGTTGATGTCAAAAAACAATAGATATAATAGGACATAATCAAATAACACAACTTTAATCAAATGAAAACTCAATTTAATGTAAATTACCTCTATCTACCATAAAATTTATATGGATTTATATTAATAAACATTAGATGATATATTTAGTATTATTATAAATCATAATAAATTAATATAATTAATATTAATCATTTTAATTCATTTATCATAAATGGAATCTAAACAAAACCACCCCTTATTTGATTTATGGCCCAATTTCATGGTTAATAGCTGACACATCATACCTCCTATCTGTTTCATTCATATTCCTCCTTTATTATAATGTATAAGTGAAACCATAAATAATAGTTAACCAAAATCTATTATATAATGACACATTCGTGAAATCATTTCAATACACAATGACTAATACTAGGATTATTCTCCATGAACTCATTTTTATCTCTTATTTATAACTCGAAAATACTATCATAAGTCTACCCTAACATCCTAAATAATATATATAAAAAATTGTTAATCTAATTCCATTTTCTCAAGATCCATCCCTGAACAACCTAGAGTTAGACACATTACCCGACTAACTACTAGTCTTTAACTAATTTCCATAAATATATTGTTTGGAATCAAGTTTCATGACACTATGAAAAACACATTTTGAATATTACGTCCAAAAGTATTCATCTAACAATACCATTCCAATATCTAGAAAAAATATTTACATAATATGGAATGTTGTGGTCTAAAGTGTATGTGGTCAAAAACAACAAAAAACAAATACATCAACATAAATAAAACAGTAAACCACATGAGAAAAAATACATTCCTCAACTATAAATAATGGAATAATTGAGAGAGGGAGATATTGTAATATAAATACATGATAAAATGGAATGATTGGATTTATGTTATTTATAAATGACATTTTTTTCTACAAAGTATCAATAAATAAATAAAATTCTTGTTAAACATATATTTGTGACATATGTGTTGTTTCCCCACAATTCCACTACTACATGCTATATCTCCACCAAAAAGAGTACATGTATCCTTCATACTACACTTTTCATTTAGATAAACCTATAATAATATTATTTAACTAATACAATTTATTGTATGTTATATTATGGAAGAAAAACTAATATAGGGTACTAATAACTATTTAATGATAATTGGAAATTGATTAAAGGAGAAAAAGAATGTTACGATTCTCAAATATTTCAAAAGAATGACACTTCTAAAATTAGTGATGTTACTATAGTCAATGAATATATATATATATATATATATTTATAAATTTACAAGATTTATTATTTATTGGGATCTTTGGATTATTTTTAAATTTATCCATGATGTTGAGCCAATTTCAAAATTACCTTGTATAACGGATCATGTAACACATTTGTAATATATAAATAATGTGTATGAATTAATTAATAATGGATTAATTCATCATATCAAATCACTATGTTGTTATCCTATTTATATGACTAAAATGAAAATTGTTTTAATTTATCATTCCATTTATTATAGATCCTTGAATAAAATCTGTCTTAATTATACGTAACTTTTACCACATATAGATGATTTGTTTCATCTACTCTATAGTGTGCGATATTTTTTGGAGATTTATATTAGGTTAGGATAATATCATTTGAGTGTAAATGGGTAGGATATTCCTAATCTACAATTTCAATCTAGATATGTAAATATTGTGTATGGGATCATGCCATTTTGGTTTTCTAATGCACGAGTAGTATTCAGGCATCATATGAATAGTGTTATCTAATAAAATATAGATAATTTTTTTGTTCTTTTTGATTATTTAATTTAAGTATATTATAAATTTCAAGATGATCCTAGAATACCATTAACGATTATTTTAAAATAAATGAATGAAAAGAAGTTATATATAAATATTATTATATTTGAATATTTGTTGTAGTATATTTTATTTCCTTGGAATATTTTGTTTTCATATAGAATAACAATTGACCCTGATAAAACTAAGGCAGTAAATGAATTTATAATAACTACTTATGTCATATAGATTCATATTTTTTGGAGTATTATGTTACTAGATGTATTTAATTCATTAATTAGTTATATATACCAATAACTATGATTATTCGAATAAAATATAAATTAATCTTGATGAAATTATGTTATATGTTATTTTATGAACAAAAAACAAAAATGGTCAATTGTCATGTCCTGATTTTTTCCTCTATAAACGGTGAATTATTTACCTATTTTAATTAATCTTTGATGATATGTTGTTATATTATTATGAATAATGTTTTGTTAGTTCCTTATTCATCTTTGAAATTGGAATGTGATGAGGTAAATTATCTAAAAAATGATCATTATGTAGTTCATATGCCTTTTCATTGAAAATATTGATATATAATTTATATTTACTAAATTTGGAAATATATAATGATTATATAAGTTTAATGTAAATATTCACACACAATGAGTTGGTCATTATGTAAAGAATATGTATAGACCAAGTAAATTATTATTACTACATGATTCATTAACATATAGGATATCTAAACATAGTTGGTTCTTTTAGTAGTGAATATAACAAACATAATAAGACATATTTTTGTTAGTATTTAACCATTTAGTATATTATTTAATGAATTTTATCATAGAATTTTTTCATGGATTAACATTCTTTGTTTATTTTATGTTAGTTTTTCCATTATATTGAGATATAATTATGAAATCTCTAGAGTTGACAATGATATTTATGAAAATTTCAAATTTTTAATGAAAGGATTGATTCATTAATTAAAATTTTCATTGATGGTCCTTTTTGATTTTATATAATTTTTGTGTGTTAGTTATCTTTCGATATTAAAACAAATAGTTTAGGGGAGCTCACATATCTACCTTTCTAATTAATCAAAAGAGTACTAAAATGTATATAAAACTTCAAGAGAATTATTGGCTCAAGATACTGAAGAATTATATTGCAGAGATCAACATGAAATTTGGAATTTTCAACTATTTAGAAAAGATTGTATATTACGAGAAGTGATTATTCATAATTTTATAGCACTATGGTGGAAATTGGAAAAATATACCAATTTATATTTTTGTAGCCTTTCAAAATATTTCCAGAGGAAATAATGTAATTTAGTTTGTTATAGAATAATTGAAAAATATACATATATATATTTTATTTTTAGGGTGTTATATATTTATAAAAACATTTTTAGCTATTTCTCATGGAGATAGTTTGGTTAAATGGAGTTACTCTCTTAATTATATTTCAAGTAGATCCCGTGATTAATTTTTATTTTCAAAAGGGAATTCATAATTTATTTGGTACAGAAGTAAACTTAAAAATTAATTTTAATCGTCAATCTCATTGACAAAAAAAGTGAATAAATCAGAATTTGGAATACACAATTCTATCCTTTTCAATGGATTATAAGGGAATTTTAGATCAATATTTTAAATTATTTGAATTTTCTCAAAATAAGTGTTCACATTCCAGTATTCAAAGAGTCCATTTTTAGGAATTATATTGATATTAGGGTTGGACATCATATTGATAGGATATTGTAGGTAAATGGAATTTATTATAAAAATATATAAAATAGGATTTAGTGGAAATACTTTATGTCATTCAACATTACATAATAGAATATCTGACTTGGAATAAGTTTTATTTATATAAGAAAAAAATATATTTCATCAAATGAAAAAGATCATTTTCCACTAAAATATCTGTTTGAAAAAAATATATACTCCATGGTAGAATGAGGAAGATAATGTTTTTATTCATTTGATCATATGATATTTTGGATATTATTTGATTTATTTCATAATGATTTTCAATTCTTATGATTTTATCCCAGATACTTGATGGGGTTTCAGTTTAATAATTAGGGAAATATGTGTTGAATGTACCACATGTTATGCGACCTGATATAATATTGTGAGAATGTAATAGTTCATATATGGAATATTTGGATCAGTTTATTTACCATAGAGATAGATATTTTATAATTCGAAGATTTACTAGGATACTGTTTAATGAAAATACAATACAATATAAGAAAAAACAAGTGATTCAGAAAATGATATGAAGGGAAAATAACCCCAGTTGATTATATAATGAATCAAATTATAATGATGAAATTTACAATCTAGTGAGGAATGTAATGACCCTGGTAATGGTAAGGATAAATCAATATCATTTCCTATTTATATTAATGACTTATATTTTATAGATTTATATTCATTATAAGAATATTGAGTATATTTTTAATCAAATAAGAAACAGAATTAATTTTACAAAATTATATTACAATTATTATATTATTTTATTTGAATGAACAAATTATATTTTTTATAATTTCAATATCTTAAATTGATTTTTTTGGATATATTCCCATAACATTTATCATAGTGTGAGATTTGGGAATATTTTTAATAATGTAGTGTTTTGGGACAATAGTGGAAATTATTGATTTTTAATCTAACTATATTAGAATTCATATGTTTACAAAGTCGCATTCAATTTGGAATTTTTTAAATAATAATTTTGAATAACTATTATCCATTCAATTTACTTTTAATAAAAAATATAATTTATTTTGGAATGAAAACATTTTTATACATTAATTTCCATTTTTCTAGAAAACATTTTTTTTATTTTTTGTGGGTTAATTTAAAATAATATCTGTACCATAGTTAAAAATGAATTTCATAAATTGATTATTTATTTGGAATAATAATTTCCAAATAATTTAATTATTATGCATTACATTTTTTATTATTAGTAGATATTTAGGTTTCAAAAGTCATTTAACACAATAAGAGTTAAAATGGGGTAACTGGGTTAAAAATAAATTGACCATAAATATGATATAAATACATTGAATGACTATATTTAAACCATAAATCATATATTAATTTAATATAAGTCATTTATAATTCAATTTTCATGCGTAATACATTAATATATTTTAAGCTTTTGAATTTTATTTACATGTGTCCTCAAACTCTGAAATAAAAGGAGACACACATTACTCTCTTATCCATAATTCACATCCCTATTAAGTCATCCATTACCTACCAAAATCAATTCAAATCATCCCGACCAATATCCTAGAGGATTTTTATTTACTATAATTCCATCCATTGAATGATTTAGGTATAAATTTAATGAGGTTCCCTAAATGAGTGGAATAGTGCATAATTATTTTATTTATTTTTCATATCTTCTATTACTTCATTAAAATAATCTAAACCTACATGATTTTATAAAATTACTAAAAAAATATATTTAAATTTTATAATATCTATGGTATAACCCTTTTGTATCTCGATTTCCATCTACTGGGAAATGGAAACATAACATATTTTGTTGTGGTCTACAACCTCTACAATGATATATGTTTCCTTTTTAATCACCAGATCACATGGGGGTATAAAATAATAGAAGAATATATATGTTATAATTTTATTATTTTAATACAAAAATTTATTAATTATCATTCCATTTCTAACAATTGAAAAAGATATTTTTTATGTATATTTTTTCGAATACCACCTGCAAGAAGCATAATAATTCATTAATCATTTTATCATTATAAGGATAGTGATTTGGTTGAAAATTAATGAATAGTTATGAAATTTAAAAAATATTTTTGATTCTAGAAAATTAATATATTCTCTAAATTATTTCAATTCCACTTATAATATATATGGAAACCATGTTCCCACACTATTATAGACTAACATCTACATGAACGGATGTGGTCAGTTTATCATGATTCGCCTACATGATTGGTTTTAAAGGTGTTTATTATTTTTAAATATGATAAATACCTAATGTATAATATTTTTGATATAATGAAAAGGTATCCCCTTTAACAATGGTAAATTCTCAACTGTGGTTTTGAGGTTATAAAAAGAACCACCTCAAAACAACCAATGTGATTTTAATTGTATTCATTACTAAATAAAAATTATATTAAATTAAATAACGATAATAATTAAAAAAATTAAAAAATTAAAATTTTATTACAAATTTTGAAATATAATATAATAATATAAAATAGGATTTTTTGAATTTATGAGGATTGATGTAACGTCAAGTCAGGGATTTTAATTTAAAATGTTGTTTAAAATGTTTAAACTATATCTCTTTTATATCTATTGTATTTTATATTTTCCAAAAAATATATAATTTGTGATTAAATGATATTGATGTTAAATTTTTTATTCATATCTACTTTTTTTAGAAATGTTTAAAAATGATTCATTTCAATGTGTTTTTATGGTTTATTTTTAAATTTTTAATGATGTGAAAAAATGTTTTTAATTTATATGGCTTGACTATTGTTTCCCTCAATAATATCCATTATTAATTTTCAATATTTCTCTAAAAGTTAATTTTTGTAAAGGATATAAAATCATCTCCATGTAATGATTTTTTTGATTATTAATAAATCCTTTCAAAATTCAAGATATATTCCAATGCATATAAGGAAGATTATTGGTTGTACTTTGCTTATAGGTTCTAATATGATCTTCATGGTTTCAAAAATGAAAACACAATAATTAATTATTTTAATTATTTGATATTTAATAATTATATTTGACATTGTGTTATTATGATATTATTTATTCAATTTTTGCGTCAATTATTTAACTCAAATTCGTTGGGTAATATTCGTTATCCCAATGCATATAAGGAAATACTTAATCGGGGTGGTTGGTCATTTTGATTTAACAAGGATCCATTAAAATATCGAATTAGTGAAAACTTGTTATATTTATAGTAATCTAAAATTCCATCAAGGGATTAAATTTTTTCCATGGATTTCAAAATTTATCTTTTATAAGAATATTTTTCACCTGAGGATATGGTTACATTTAAATTGACAATTAATAATGTGGAAATAGTTAACATTGTCTCAGATTTCATGATTTTCAATAGACAACAGGAAATATTTAATTTATAACTTCAGTAGAGTTTTTTTATAAAAAAAACATTTAAAATATTTTTCAAGGAGACTGAGGAGATATGGGAACAAATTAGAAATCAATTTGAGTGTCATGATGATTTTTTAGTATAAAAAACATGATTCAAATTTTAATATTGATACTATTGTAATTTTTTTTATTAATTTGACGTTTAAATTTTGATATATGTGTATCATACTATGATTTTAGAAGATTAACATTGTGATTAATAGAGTATACGACATGCAACATCAAGCCTAAACAACCTATAACATTCTATTTAGTCATGTCTATTATAACCAAGAAGTTTAAATATTTGGTATGGGTAAGAATAATCATTTATTGGATTCTATTTCTAAGTATTCTATATGAATGTATATATTGGTAAATAATGACTCAATCTTTAGAAATGTCTTCACATTCAAAAAAAATATAATCATTATCATAATTTATATTATTGATTTTTTGTTTGAAAGCTATATAGTTTATTTCTATATTTTTTGGAATTATGTTTCAAAAAATTAAATCCATTTTTATATCACTACTTGTATAAAAAAATTAGGTGAGTTTTTATAATTTATCTTCAATGAGTTATTTTTCAGTGAATATTTAAAAATACAACATTTTGTAAAAACTGTATTTTCTTTGAAATAAATAATGTAATTTAAAATCCCCATTGGGTTTTAAATTTGAATTAATATTGACATAAGTATTTTTTTCATAAATATTATAAATATTTAAATTAAAATCAACATTATAATGGAATTTTGTATATATATTTTTGGATTAAAAAAAATTTGTCCCTAAATTGTTTTTATGTTCTTAATGCTTTACCATATTTATTATTTAATATATCCCCTAGTGGGGAATTATATAAAGGATTTTTTTAGATTATATATAAATATATATGAATTTAGTATTATATAATTATAATTATGAATCAAATAGGTAAGGTAAAATTATCTGATGCTTGAAATATACATTTCTTAAAAACTCGATTTTCATTATGTTTTCTGGGAAAATTTTTAATAAAATTCTATAAGTTATAAGAACTGAGTTTTATAAAATGTATTCAATATTTTCATTCCACATAATAAATATTTTTTAAAATGTTTATCTTATTTATTGGTCACAATTAATAGTAAAAATAGTAAACGTAAATTTATTATTATAAAAGGTTTAATCATTGTAATATAAGTTAAAACTAATTGATATGGAGACAATATATCATCTTATATATTATAAGATTATTTGTTTATACAATTATTATCATATTATTAATATTTAACTATTTATGGTTCACATATCTATGAATGTGACGTATATAATAATATATGAATCTAAAAAAATGCCACTCTATTTGCATTAAATATCACTTAAATGTTAATATAGCGATAAAGAAGTTATGAATGAATAAAAAGTATTATATTGACTATATGGAAATTATTTTCATGAGGTTAAGGTATTTTTTTATTATATTTAAAACTTAAATTCAGTAAAACACTAACATAGTGCTTGGGAAAACTATAGGAAACTCTAGTGAGACGATTTTAAAAACATAAAATTTAATGAATTTGGGATAAATAATAATTAAAAAAGGATTTTAATAGTTATTAATAATTTTTCACTTCCGGATAAATATATTATTTTCTATATTAATTATTATCATCATATATTTACTGTATAATTAAATTAATATTTTCAAAATGACATTAGTCAAATTTTATGTTAAATAATATTTCAATAAACTATTGAAAATTATTTAAAATAAAGAAGGATTAATTTTAATGTGAAAAATAGTAAAAAATATCAATGATTTCCATCATATGATCCTATTACTATCTTAAAATTCAATTTATATACCGTTAAGTTAGAACAATTTTATAACGTGGTTAATTTTAATAGGGGATTATTGGGGTTAAACAAAGAGATAAATGTTAAATTTGAAATTAAACGTCATTAAATTATTTTTCATAGAAATATAAAACCTTATTTTCCCAAAAATATTAAACCCTTCAAATATGTTGTTATTTTAATTGACTGTCACTTAATTATAATTTAATGATTTAAGAAATTGAAAAAGTGCACATCCCCGCACATATAAAAGCTAATACCCACTACTATATTATCTACAACTCATGAATAATGTGGATCTACCATGAACATTAAAAATACCATTATTTTAACCCTAACAACATCATATAGTAATTTTTTGTCATAAATCCATCATGGAGATTCTTTTAATGAAAATCTAAAGAGGCTGTATGAAGAAAAGGTATTTCTCTTAACCAAGCGTTTTTCTTTTATTTCTACTCCGACATCATTAATATTTTATTAATCCATGATTATATAATAAAAATAGTATTTACATTATAGATATATGTTTTCAGATTAATGGTATATCCTATATCTGACTTATCATCCAACAAATGGATACCAAAATGTCATTCATGTGTATGGTGGACTATTGCCGCTTGAACATATAAGTTTCATTTTCCATCACCTATGCTCACAGATTTATTAAATTACAGATTAAATATATATATATATATATACTATATTCCTTAAATACATATAATTATATAAATATTATATATCCTAAAATATTTCTATCTTTTTATTAATTTAATATTGATTATGTCCCTCATTCATACGTATGGATTACCACCGATATTATGTGATGTAATTCATTTTCGTTAATCACATCACATAACTACAATATATATATATTTGTTTGTGTTTGTGTGTGTGTGTGTATTTAAAACTATAATATTAGATTTATTTTATAATTATCATTTTATATGGATAATATAATACTAATCACTTTTCATCCAAATGGATAGGAAATGGAGTCAATAATTATGCATATGTATGGCTTACCATTACCATAATTATAACAATGTTCATTTTTTAACAATATTTTTGGATTGTTTTAAAAAATTTTAATTGATGTATATAAATGATAATTATTTCATTTTTATTATTACTGATATGATTTAAGAATGGCCCCTTTTACCAGGGTCAAACTACTGAATTCATTTTGAACATTTTTTTTGAATATTATCAAAATAACATAGGTAAAATTAGTTGATTAAGTAATTAAATATAAGATTTTAGTAAATAAAATAAAAAGAAATAAAAGAAATAAAAATTTATCCAATTAAATTCAATAATTAACATATGTGTACTATTCATGATGATAATAAAAATACATGATGAGTAAGAACTAAGGTAATGGATATTGGATCAATTTCCTTTCACTAAGCCATGTTTAATAGTAATGCAGTAATTTATATTTTAATTGTGTATATAATTCAATTTTAACATGTTATATCATTAATAATGTATATTTATTGGTATTATTCAAATTATTTTTTCATTCATATTTAATTAAAAGGATACCCAATCAGAGGTGATTTCATAACTCACTTTCTTTTAAATAGTATTTATTACACCTTAATTGTATACAAAATTATAAGATTCTGTTTGTAGTGGATTTTGAATATATTATGTGTAATTAAAATTTTTATATTGATTTATATTTATAACATATAACCAACTTCTTAATGAATTATAACATCAATGGTATGATATTTTTAATGAATTTTGTCTCAATTTCTACTCGATATGGGAATATTTTATATTATAAATCTATATAATTCCATGGAGTTATTATTATTCCCCATTGATATATCTAAAATGAATAACTATTTATTAATTATTATTAATTTTTCAAACCAATATTATTTTTTCAACATGATACAAATTAAAAGTAAGAAAACTGTTATGGATATATTTAAGAATCACAATTTTTAAATTTAAATTATTTTAATTTAAGGAATATTAAAATAAATCCTTTAAAAAATATATCTATTTTTATATCCTTTGTAAATATATTGAATTTCAATTTTTTCGTTAAGATTTCCCTCTCTTTTTATCATGATTCATGTAATTAATCGTTATATAAAAAATGGAATTTTCCCTCTTTTAGTTGATTATTATTTTTCCAAGTATATATTTTTTATACATGTTTTATACATTTTTTTTATTTATCAAAATATATATTAAGGAAATTTTGACTTATCAATAAATATTTAAATAGGTTATGAATAATATTATATTCATTTTTGTAACATTGTTATTTTAACTATTTTATTATAATGTAAAATGAATATTTGATTTAATATACTCATGTTGAAAGGAATTTCTCTTGCACCATTCTCTCTCATTGAAATAAGGAATACATTAAAATTTTATAACATTTTTATAAACCAAATTATGATATTTTTGTAATTTTATTTTTTAAAATTAATTTTCATAGTAAATTGTTTTTTCATGAATTGTGTTTTTAATGATATTTCTATGGTGGTGCTACTATAAAATGAAAACAACCCCATAATTTATATATAATCTACTAAGTATATGTTGTAATAATACCACCCATATTTTTTCTCTAGATGGTTTATGATTAGATTGACCAGGTAATGTATTTACATTCAAATTCTTCATTAATTTTGTAGTTATTATCATTCCATTGAAAAAATAACTTTCTTGTTTTCATTGGACATTAAATTTATCAGTAATATAAATATTTTTTATATTAGGTATATCATTATTTCGTATACCATATATATATTCTACATATGGTGCTTTACATTGAATGTATGTCAGGTTTTTATATAATACTAATATTTTTTATATAGAATCATATTTTTGCATGAAATTTGTCCATAAATATAAGTGTAATGAATAATACATATTATGTGAAGTGTGGGACATAAATTAGATAACCCATAAATGCGTCAGGAGTAATCATATGACAAACTATATCGATATCATTATTTAAATGGGTTTTTGGTTTATAATAATACATTTGAAAACATTCCTTTCACTAGGAACCAATGTAATGATATATATGTGTTATATTATGAATGAAATCACGTGGAAATTAGTTATTTATATCTATGCGATTATTTCAAATGTTATGTTGTCCTTGGATCATTATCAATCCCATGAGATTATTTATAATGTATTATTTGAACATCATTTACCCATTCTATATTATTCCTTATACCATTGTTATTGATAATATTGATTCTGTTTTTTGTTATTTACTATTTCATATTGATTATGTGTTATTTAATCATGGTAGCCTCCACACTGTATAAACATTTATGAACATCTTAGCTCTGCCTTATTTTCTTTATTTTACACTTTATATTATGAAATAATAATTCATTTAGTTCAAGGATGTAGATTATTTAAATGAACTATTTTTGTTCTTTGGGTTTTTAATTGTCAGTTGAGACTCATGAATGAATATCCTTATTGAATTCTACTAAGATTTTAATTATTTTGAGATATAATAACTTTTATTTTATTCTATTGTTATTATTTGTCTACTTATTATTGGATGCTATATTTTGGGTCTTTACAGTTTTCATCAGAGAATTTTTAGTAGAAACCATAAGAATTGGATTTAGAAAAAGAATGATTATGGAACATAACCCAATGACAGACATTGAATCATTACCCTAATGAAAATAATATTTTCATTCTTATAGGTATAGTATTGTATTTCTATGTAACAGTGTGTGTTAATATATACAATTTTGATTACAATGTTGAAGGCTTTGATACACTTTCTAAGGTTTTATTTAATGTAAGTACATTGGAGAAACATATAATGTTATAGTTGATGTAAGAGAAATTTGAAACACATATATATAATATTTTTTTTAAGAGTATGATATTTTAGGAATAATAATTTAATTTTTTATTAAAATAATTTCATAGTTATAGATAACCATTATTGTTAATATTATCATTGATCTTAAGGTAATAATACTAAATTTTGATTTTTGATTATTATTTTTTGATAACATTTAGTTCTATATTAAAACATTATGGTTAATAAAATTTGTCTGAGTAATATTAATTTAGGGGATTTTCAGCATATTTTTAGTATCATAATATGATTTATTTAAATATATAATTAGAGAAATTAAAACACACATTTCGAATAATAACCCATCACATCCAGAAATGATATGGGTTTGGAACACACAACAAAAATTATGCATGGGTTTATCACAACCCATTATTATTTGTTATTTCACAGCTAGTATGATATTGTTTTTACCAAACTGCTATGATGGAAGAATATTATAATAATATTATGAAACATATTATATGATGAAATGTTTTTTATTTTTATGTTATTATCATAATTTAAAAAGATTTATTAATAACTGAAGGTATATATTACCATTAGGTTGATTGTAAATATTTATATTTGGATGAATTAAATTAAATTATTTTAGTATGTATTTTAAATTAATGTTATAAACAATTACCTAAAAATACTATTTAATTTTGAGAATATTGATGTTAATAGGGGTGTAGGGTGATTTATTTCCTCAATTATCTATATTGAATCATTGGGGTCAATTTGGAAAATAAATGTATTACTTATTCAGATAAATGATTTTACATTTATTGTTATCATCACTTGTAGTGTTAATTTTAGTTTTGGATAATATTAAATATAAGATGAATATATTATTATTCCATTATGGATAATATGACCAGTTTAATGCTAATTTAGATGCCCTAGAATGAAAAAATCGTAATAGATGTCCCTTACATGGTGTAAGAGATTATGTTGTGATTGATCTAAGCATAACCAATGTTAGAAATTATTAATATGATGCTTAAATATATCATGTAATTATATTTTGTTATATTCTTATTCTAGACGGAAAATTAATTAATCTAATAAAATAAAATCTAGTGAATTAAAATATTATATATTATGAATATTTCCTATGAATTTATGATATTTTATCTATCATAGGTTTATGGTTTTCTGGTTATTGTCTTTCTATTGGAAATATTATCCATCACTCACAATTATTTAATGGGATTTTTTATTCTCCTTCATGCCCATTATTCATTTCCATTAATGTTATCCTGGTTGGAAAAAAAGTTTTGAGTTTTTCAAGACGAACATATTATTTTCATTTGAACTTTTCAAAAGGTGTATTTATTAACCCTTTTATGATGTGGGTATCCCAAAATAGATTTTACTAATTTAAAAACCTTGATTTCCACTAAAAAGTCCAAATATAGAGGAAAAAAATTGAAAATGGTTATAATGTAAAAACCTAATGTTTTGAAAGAATATCATTAGGTTGATAGCATATACCGCATGGAACACAATGCATATATTAATGGTGATATACAATTTAAACATGAAAATTATACCCCATATTCAAAAAATAGTTGTACGAATTTGAATAATAACTTATTTTTTAATATATATATATATATATATATATTAGATGCATAAAATATATTTGTATATAAGAACTCATTTTTTATTTTATACTTAATATTCTACAAAAATATATTTTTTATTACATAAATTATATATTTTTATTTTATAAGAAAATAATTAATTTCATCCAATTTTCTTGTTAATATTGTAACAAATGAATATGATTTTTTAAATCGTCATGTAAAAAATAAAATAATATCATATTTTAGGATTTTTCTTCATGAAATTATTTTCCAGTTAATATTGAAAATAAAACATATTTGTAAAACAATCATTTGATTTCAATATATAATTTAATTAAAAAGTCCCATAATAGTATTAAATTTATTTCCAAGTAGAAAAATTATTTTTTACATAGATGTGATATAATTAATTAATATTTAAGAATATTTATACTAGATTTTTTTATAAGTTTAATTTTAGTCATAAAATAATTATTTTTTTTTCAAAACTGTTTGTATGTGCAAAATTATTTCTATTTTAATTTATTTAAAAAACCCATAGATAAATTATTAAAAAAATTAATATTTCTATGACTAATAAATTGAATTTAAATTCATATGTTGATAATTATTATAAATAGATTTTACGTCAAATCATATAATTCCTGAAAATTTCATTTCTTTAAAACATGGTTTTGAAATGTTTTAGGGAATAGTTTTTGTCGGGAATTTATACATTTAAATGGATTTAATTTTAAAAAAATTGAGTTCTTAATTTAAATCATAATAATTAATATCATTTCATATATTAAAAAAAATTATGGTCATAATAAAAATAATAAAACTAAATAAACACCACTATGAAATGGTAAATCATGTTAACCTAGGAAAAATGAAAATGATATGGCCACCATTTTCATATAAATTCTTATTAAATGAATTCATTTTGATTTATATATGATTATTCAATATATTCAATTATCTATAGTACATTCTTCCTTTAAATTGAACAATATTGTTTTTTATGTTTTGAAAGGGACAAAATGTCACTCTCATTCCTTTTAATATCTATTATATTTTAATATAATGATAAAATTAATTGGTGAATGAGTTTTGAAGGATATTTTTAGAATAATGAATTATTTATATATGGTTTTTATATTTTTATTAGTGAAATAGATAACTTATATGCTTGTGCAGTGTTGACTCAACAGTTGTTCAAACTATTGAAAATGAGGTAAATAATCATAAACACATTAAAATATATGTTTTTTGGATGATTTAGGGTAACAGAAGAATTTTATAATTATAATTTATTTATTATTGATTTTAAAATGGGTTATATTCAAATTTTATTATTTTCTCCATCACATTAAATTAATATTAAATAAAATGTGTAAAAATTTAAATCCATGATATATTATGTTAAATGATTTTAATAAAAATGATTTTAATATAAAAACAATATAACACGAGGAAAATTTTGATTTTAAATAGTCTATAAACACATCCATGTATAATTTTGAAACCCATTATAATTTTATATTTATAATGATAACCCATTGATTTTATAAATTTGTTACAACAATTAATATTATAATGGGTTTACCATGCATTAATCCCATAGATAAGGGATAGATTAAAAATTAGTCTTTATAATTTGTATTGGATAAAAATATTTAAACCATATAATACCCAAATTTATATTCACATTAAATTTATTATTATATTTATTGAATATTACATCATTATTATTAAATAATTTATGACATTCCAAAAACTACCCCTCTACACACTTATAAAATGGAACTCTTCCCCTCTCTTCTCCACACATCAACAATCATTTAATTCAGAAAATCCAAACCCAAATGGATTCCTTAATTCCCCAAAAACAAACAAGTGGTATGGGTTTTATAATAAATACAATATTAGAAGGATTTTGTTCTTATCGTAATGTTTTTATCATTTTATGAGGTATCTTTCTTTAATGATTGTTTTAAAACTAATTTTTCAAACTCTTTAAAATCATATTATATAATGAAAATATAGAGAAATCAGTTTCTCCCATACACCTAGTTATTATATATTAACCAAATACCATATATCCTAATGATATACCATAAAATGGGAAATGAATTTAATATTTCAGTGTATATTGGAAAATCACCTCATGAACAGAAGAAATTCATTTTCAATCACCACAACCAATTGGTGGTTTTATTGACAAATTTTCTATAAATATATGTGATATTAGTAAAATATTTATCACTATTACAAGATTATATATTATATAATTTCATAACATTACAATTATTAAATAATTATATCATCACTTATATGTACTTGTGGATTACCAACTCTATGAAGTCGTGTGATTATATATTAATAATCATATCATATTAATTCAACATAAAATAGTATTTATTGAAATAATAAGATATGTATGTTATATTAATCATTGTGAAAATATATTAATAATACATATGTTATTTCTATAATTATAATTGATTAATTGTAGTGTTAAAAATGAACAAAAAAATTATCCATAATTAAAAAAATAATTTACATACATTTAATATTTTGGAATATAGATAATCTATGTGACTAATCTGGCATAGGGTAAAAGATTCATTCTGAATTTCCTTTCATTGACGATTATTTTATATTATTCAGTTATTAATTATAAATGATATATATATTTCCCATTTACATATTATATAATGAATCCATCATATTTAATGGTATTTTGGGTTTCAATTAAAACTATTATATATATATATATATATGATTAATTGGATTTTATAATGTAATGGGATTCTTAACAATATTTATTTTCATTGGGTTGAATTAATTCTTCATTATAGTTGATATTAAATTATTATATATTTAATCAATTTTTATTATGTTAGGCTGTATTGAAAAAACATCTATATTATTTTAATTTTAATTATCATTTTTCATTTATGGATTAATTCTCAAATCAATGATATGATATCTATTAGGGATTTCAACTCTTTTTCCACTCCATTGAGGAAAATTTGATATTATGAAATAATTTATATTCATGTGGGTTATATTATTTCCCATTAATATATTTAATATGAATGACTATTTATACATGATAATTAATGTTTCAATTAATGTTTATTTTTTCAATGGATTTTAAATTAAAAGATAACATGTTGGAAATGATTTATGATACAGTCTCATTATTTTGGGATCACCTTAATTATAATAAATATAATATTATAATAATTAATTAAATATGTATATATTCATATCATATGGATATATATGAATTTTTAATATTTTTATCTAAATTTTCTCCCAATTATTATTATTAACAAAAAATTATTTAAAATAAAAACATATTTTATTTCTATTTTAATAATATCAATCTTCATCCTTCTCAATATTTTTAAAAATTGATCCAAGAAATATTTATTTTTAAAAAATTATTTATTATGGAATTATTATGTTATCATTGAATTAATAAATTTTTTAAAAGTAATATTATTATTGATATATTAATAAGGTGTTTTTTGACTATTTATACACAATATGAATTGAATCATTATGTTATCGTACATTTAATGATAAACATTTCACACCATCATGGACACCAATTAATTTGAATTATAATTTATATTTTTACAATTTTATTGAAAATGAAAACATTTTTCATAAAATTATAGAAGTTATTATTTTAATGTAAATTTTAATTAGACATTTTTATTTCCCTAAAGAATTTTTTAATGATATTTTTGTGGTGTTTCAATTATTCAATAAAAGAATCCTTTGATATTAATTATTCTTCATTAATGGAATATCTTAATGAACACAACCTTATTATTTCTTTTGGTGGTTTATGATCGGTATGACACAGGATTGTTTTGACATTCACATATCAGATAAATTATATATTTGTTAATTTTATCTTAAACCGTTCACATTATTATGATGATTAGAAAATAAATTTCCCTTAAATATCAACATTATTTGAATCATAAATATTATTATTTCCTAATACATGTTACATTTCTAAATAGGATTATTCACATTGAATGTTATTTTACTAAATTGGGGAATATTTTTATTTTATCTCCCTTATCCATTATGATTATTGATTGGTAACGTATTATTTTTATGAATTAAATTTATCATTAATTATATAAAGAATAAATTTGATTTATTATATTATTAGTGGGTCTTGGAATTAAATGACCCCTTAATGAATCTGTTAGTCTCATTAGAAACCCCATTTTCATCGCATTAGTTTGATGGGTTTTTGATATACATTTCATTATATTTAACTTTTATGGAACATTTCCTCAAAGGTTTGATTTAGATGTCCATCATTATATATTCCATCATTTAAAAATTAGTTTTTTGTTTCCATGTGATCATTTTATTATCTATGATATATAATAATTATCCTAATGTTTAGGTAATTTGTTTTACATAATTATTTGATCTCATTTTTTCCATCGATATTATTCTAATTTCTTATAATATTAGTTAAATTAAATGTATTTCAAATTATTTTAATTTTTTGTTAATTAATTAGTTTTTAATCTACATATCTTCGAATGTTCGCAACCATAAATGAGCATCTGACATTACATTTATTTGGTTTCCTTTCATCATGATTTGAAAATTGAATTATTGAATGAGTTTGTGGATTCTTAGTATTTTCATTCACTATGTTTCGTATTGTATGATTTCATATTTATTGTGATACTTGATTATTTATCTAGTGTACGAAAACTACAGAACTATTTGGTCCTTTGGGAAGTTATCTCTTCTATCTTATGCTAATGTAATAATGTAACCACTTATTATATGCCCATGTAGTCATTATTCATAAATTTTTTGGGGACTTCATGTAATTATGATCATCTAATTCCATAAAACTCCAAAACAATGGTTATCATGTTTACAAGAAAGTTGATTATTATCCAAAAACTCATGATGTATTATGGATATAAGGATTTGTACTTATAATAATTATAATATAAATCATAAAAATTATATTATGATTGTTTTGGAGGGACTATATGATAGAGTTAGAATCATACTGGCCCTATATAATTTCAGGTTCGTAGTTTTAAAAATCTATTGTGTTCTATCCTAAGAGGAAAATGTTCCATAGATTAGTTACATATAATTATATTCACCAAACTATAAGTAATCCTAGGTAAAAAGATGTTTTTCCCCATTAATATGAAGTCAAAATTAATCTTAGATACTAACGATTGTTTGGAAATAGTTTATTTAATGGGGTAGATTACAACAACATGGGATTTTATCATAATAATTCTTCAACATAAAATGCTATTTGATAAGATCATGTTAATTTTTTTACCCTAATTATATTTGATATTATAAATAAATATAAAATATGTTTCATTATATTACAGAAATAAATTTTAATCATATAATATAATATTATTATAATTAATTATTAAAATATCATATATTTAATGATATATAATACAATAAGACAAATATATATTAGAAGATAATTTAGGGAACTAATATTTTAAATCAATTAGTAATGATATTTTTGTTATAATTTAACAAATATAGTTAATGAGAATTAAATTAAATATATGTGCATTTATTTAAAGGTGAATATAAATTCCACTAATATAATAAATTATATTTATTATTAAATCTTAATTATAGATAATTCATAATCTAATATAGTTTATAATAAGTAGATTTTAAATTTTTATTATTTTAAATATAAAAACCAAAAGTGTGAACATTAAAAAAATTTACATTATAGATAACTAGATTCAATTTATTTTATATAATAAAGTTGAAATTTAAAATATTAAAAATTTATTATTCTCTAATTTTTTATACGTGTATAATTAATATTTAGACACAATTATAAATATATTTACAATTATAATAATAATATATTATTCATTTATATATAAAATTTTTTAATGTAAGATATAATAATTAGGTGATAGGATTATAATTTTTAAAAATTTGAAGGATATATATTATTAAATTAATCAATTTATTCTCTAGGTCAAAAAATTGGTGTTTCATAGTGGGTAAATAAGTTTTAATTTGTAAAAAAGTAAACTATTATAATATATATATATATATATATATATTACTATGAATTTTAGATATATTACATTAAATGAAATATATTTGAAATATAAATCATAAATCATTGTTATAATTAATTTTTATACAAAGATATTTTCGAGATTAAAATATTAATTTGATACTAATATCACTAATTATCGATAATAATATTTTATTATCATTGTATATTAATCTGAAAAATTAAATGATTTTATAATCAGATAAAAGATAATGTGGTGTATGGAATTATTGAATTTGGACTATATTATTTGATAGGTTTAATTATAAATTTTCTAGGTAATATTAAATTTATTACATAATGAATTATGCTTATTTATAAGAATAGGTATATCAAAAAGATAAAAACATTATTTTAAAATAATAATTATAGTGAAATTAATATTACATTATGATTAATACATTGTTTATTTTAGAAAAAAATAATTAATATATGAAATATTATATCGTTTATACTATATTTCATTAATATATATATAAATATACATTCTAATAAAATTATTAACAAAAAGTATGTGGTAGTTGTAAATACTTAGTGATTTGTTAGTGGGATCACATATACATATATATATAGCCATATATATATATATGAATATAAATTTTGATATAAAATACTTATTTTAGTATTGAAGAATGTAAAACGATGTCATTAACCCCCCCCCCCAATCATCTTCTTCTACCTCCTGCTCGTGCTCAGTTTGAACGAACCAGATCCTCACCATGTCACCACGTCATATTTTTCCATAGAAATCAAAAAGAAATAGATCATATTGTGTTTAAATGTAATGTGAATCCAGAAATAAGAGTTAGAAAATGTCCTGGGGCTAAATTTCATTAGTTATAGATTGAACAATTCAAGTGTTTATATGAATTGTTGGTGGCTAGTGAAGGCCAGTTTTTTGTAGTTGGTAGATAGAATGTCATATTTTTTATATTGAATCAATTAGTTAATTTCGTTTTGACTTATTAATTTAAATAGAGTATAAAAAATGATGGATTTATAATCGGAAGGTATGGGTTTGGTTTAACTGGGTTTTTATTAATCTTTTAATTTTCAATTTCTTTCCAGTGACATGTAGTTAATGAAACCTTCCTTTTTCCACTCGTGAAAAAGTTGGGTATCCTTTATTTTTGAAACAATATGAGATAAATGGAACATATAACGATTATATATGATTATTTTCAGTATTATGAGACAATTAATAGTCCAAAAACATGACGTATTAAAATAAATGTACACATTTTCTTCAGGGGAGGTTGAGTGAATAAGGTTAAAAGATATACCTATGTGAAAAAATTGATTTAATTTATTTTGTTAGAAGGTGATCACATGGTGTTATTAAAATAATTAATAATAATAATTAAATAGGATTTCATGTTATGTTCCCCAATAAAATGGAGATTATTGAAAATTAAAAGGAACAAAATTATTATATTCTTCTGTTTGGGTTAATAAGTGTGGGGGGATGATTTTTTTATGAGCGGACTTAAGTTGAAAAGGATAATGTTGTGGTTCTCTATTATAAATTAAATGTTAGGGTTAAAAATTATTTATATAATAAAATTTAATTTTAAATGTTTCTGTTTAATAGAAATTCAAATTAATATTTTAGGTGTAATTCATTACTAATTTTTTAATTTTATTCATAATTTCAAAACCCTCTGAAATTGTTTTAAAAAATAATTACTTTTTTATCATTTTTATTAATAGAGTGGTGTTTTATAAAAAATAATCAAATTTGGAAATTATCAATTCTATATTATGGGATATATTTTTAAAAAATTGTTTCCAATATTCCAACAAAATTTCCTCATAAAATCATATTTTATTTAAAATAATCATCAATCATGTTCACTATTCTGGAGTATAAAATTTATTATTTAATGATTATGTAGAAAAATTTATTTTATTGAAACATTTTATTTTTACTACATATTTTTTCAAAGAAAAACGTTTTCAATAAGATTTTTTTATAATTTAAATTGAAAAATTATGTTATTGGTTTTCGAAAAAAAATATTTTGTCCTCAATGTTAGTTTTTAGTTATGTTTTTATATAAAAAATGATTTTTTATCATCCATTATGTTATTCAATTATTTTAGGTGAACCATTACTTAAAAATAGCATTTTGAAATTAAATTTTTATAATTTGTTACTATAAATTAAATTTATTGTCAACTATTCCTTCTTTTAAAATTTTTATTTCATAGACATCATTAATATTTAAATTTTTTTATAACCATATCTGATTTAATTCATTTTGGTGTTACAATTATGTTTTCAAAAATATATGTTTGTATAAAATATTGGTCACATAAATTATAGTAGCATTTTTTATTGAAAATTTATATATTTGTATTTCTTTATAAATACTTATCCTTTTTTAAAGTTGTAATAAAAATACCATTAAGATAAGGAAATTCTATAAAATATTTTATGTAATCATTAAAAAATTGAAATTATAAATTGATAAGGTGTGGGTGGTAAACTCAGAACCTTAAGGTACTTTTCCTTTATATAATGGAAATCACTATATACCCTAAAATAATCTATGTTTCTATAATTTTTTATTATCTAATACTGTGAAATTTTTTTTGGAAAATACATCAATTTATTTTGATGAAAATATTTTTCATAAATATATGTTTTAAATTGAATTTTTTTTTGAAATTCAACAATATAAAATATTAATTCATTATTTTTTTATATTATTTTCAAAATCCTATGATTAAATCCCTTGACTTAATCAATGATATGGAAGTGTTATTAAGAAGACATGATTATCCTTATAGTATTGGAGTAAAAATTGATTATTTGGTTTATAGAACTTTGAATGAGTTATAAAATGATATAATTTTTAATATAATTTTTGACTATCTAAATCTATAAACATAAAATGATCTTGGGAAGGAATTGACTCTATTTATATTATATTTTATCATTTTATATTTCATGTTTAATATGAATAATTAATTTCAAATACAACAATAATAAATAAATAAAAATAGAAAGAAATTTATTAATTTATTGATGCCAAATTAGATAAAATTGCTTGTCTATCTCATGGATTGGTTTACCAATTTCATCTATTCTAGTTTTTAAATTAGCTTAATTTAACAAAATAATAAATGTTATAAATTTTTCATCCCCGTTTTTTCATCTTTTTATACCCTTTCATTATCCCATATTTATTTTTCATCCTATAATGAATTCTCTTTTATTTCTAATAAAATTAAAATATAATTTTTCTAATGGATTGGTAGGGGAGAATATTTTTTTCTACCACCTCCATTCTAGTTTCATTTTTCTTCATCATAATTATAAATTCTAAATCCCTAATGTTTTTTATACTTTTATGATTTCCATTGATCATTGATTAATGATCCAAATGTAATTAACTTCCGGGGCACAATAGAAATGAGGAAACTATTATAAAAATTATTAGACCATTTCATATAAGTTTTATGTTTCATATGATATGCGGCTGAAGGTGTACATGTGTGATCATCATTCAAAGGAACAAAATTTGGGTTTCATTTCTCTTGGTGATGAGTATGGACTATATAGATATGTATTTTTACCTCACACCATATTATTTGAAATCATTGTGACAAATGAATAATTTTCCATGGTAATGTAGAAAGAGAATTTGCAATTAGATCCCACAAAGGGATTCATTAACTTAGTATAGATAATTGGATTCCAATGAATTGTCTTTGAGAGTAATTTGATAATGTTAAACATTAATATTATCTATTTTCTTTATTATATGGGCCTATTATAAGCCTTTAATAATATTAGTTTTTAATATATTATGCCCCTCCTTTTATGGATATTATATTCGATCATATGAAATTCAAACTGGAGATTGATCTTAACATACATATCCTAGGTAAATATCATCAATGGTGGTGGTATCATAGTAATTATATTGTATTGGTTATAATAATATAAATAGTTATAATTCATCGACCATGGTTATAACATGATTGTGATTTTTCCTATTCTTATAGTGATCATCCACTCACCTTTTCTAAAACAATGTTAATAGTGATTATATGTCCACATTTGGTTGTTATTATTCTTGTTGTTATAATTATCCATTTGACCTTATTTATAAATATACCATTGGGGATAACTCATAATTATATTCCATTATTATTTTGTTGGTGATAATATATTTACTATTTATTATGATGTTATTTATTTCAATAATCAATTCAATCAAACTTATTATAACGTTATTAGTGAAACCATATTAACTGTTGCCTATAATTATTTCCTTATTGTTAATACATAATCCCATTTAATGATATGTTATGGTGAGAATATTTTCACCATATATTTAAAATATTCTTATGGGGATAACTTATTCCTCATGTTTAATGATAATAAACTTGGTCTCATCCAATTCACTATTTTTTGTGATTAGTGTGGATATAATACTTTACCCATAAACACTATTATATGGTTGATATAGTTTCAGATCATTGTGGAGAATGGTGGTAAAATTTTATCCATTTTAGTACTGTCATGGTGATAAACAATTATACATATGATTAATAGTACTAATGACACATTCACTATAGTACTAACTATGGTGATAACACCGTCACCCTTATATTTTATATTATAGTGATAACTCATTAACCATTCTTATTTTATATGTGCATTGATTATCCATTCAACCATGTTTTGATATATTTTTTTGAAACTTAATTTACATATTTTATTTTAGGATAAGTGATTACCCCTTCACCAAAACAAATTTTTAATTATGATACTCTATCCAAAAATAGTATCATTGAAATAAATCATAACCATTTACCCTCTTTTGATGGGGTTATAGAATGGGAGTATAGGTTTTATTCGCACATTATTTGAAAAGGGTACAATCATTCATCCATAATGTTATTTTGAATTCAATGATATGAAGAGTGTTATGTTTCTGACTATTTTTATTATATGGTATATTTTACCCAAACATATATTATTATAGTTATTTAAGGGGATTTTTTGGGATATCCTACTTACTATTATTTCTCAAATGCTGTATATGCACCTTGGTGGGTGTGAAAAAATCATTGTAATGTATACATCAATGGTAATGTGCGTAATGATTGATGGATGAGTCAAATACATGGTTGGATTGAATACTAGGGGATAACCTCATACATCATCCAACATGAGTATCTTTTTTAATATTATTCTATCCTTTTTAGTTATATGTGTTTTTTTCATGTACTAGGAATTATTTGTGACTCAAGAATATTTTCATGGGAACCCATAAAGTCTATTGGTTAAATTCCTAGAGTATGAAAGTAGTCATGTTATAAAAAATGGATCCATGAAATGAATCGGCTTGGATATAAAGTGTAATAACTTATATGATAATTCAAAATATGAACCTTTAGATCAGTTTGTGGAAAATTATATGAAGGGATAAGGGGGAAACTGTTTAAATACTATGATTTGATTGTGAAGGCCATTTCATCTACGGGTAGTAGAAAACACCCTTTCTAATTTTTTGTCTTCTATTAAGGGTTATCCACCATTTCAAACTAGTTTATAGATTTCCTTTCATAGACAGCTCACTATGGTATGTCTAACACTCAGTGCTCATCAATGTTATTTCAATTCAATTAATATTCAATGTTTGATATATTTATGGATTTTGGGCCCAATTTTCAATGGTCTCTATTAATTTTTCTCATTCAATCCATATAATTTAAAAAAAAAGTCATTATTAGTTGAATAGGAATATATACGTAAAATGAATATGGTTCCCATATTTTTCCCAATTATATGTTTACTATGATATATTTCGGTAAATGGGGGCGAGTGTGTGGTCTTTGTGAGAATAATTTTTGTGATTAGTTTAATTTTCAATGTTTGATGTAGATATTGAAGGGTTATATAATATGTGGAATGGTTCAATGGATCATGTTATAGAATGATATGTGTGAAATGGTGAACAATGTTTGGTATAGTAGGATGGTACTAATTATGGAAATTAATTAAAGTCACATTATAGACGATTAGGTGATGTGGGTTATTTTTTTGGAATATAGAGTGTGATTATGGGAAATGTTAATCATATGATATGAGGTAATCTAGATTTTTTGGCTGAGGTTGATATTAATGTTCAATATCACAGCTGTGCAATGTGGTTTTCTAGTGGTGATAGACATTATCTATAGAATTGTATTAGTGAATTTGGTGATCATACTAATTATGGTTGTAAATTAGTGTTGTTGAAATAAATTTCATTTAGGATATAGCCCTATGAGGTGGTGTTCTGATTCACTATGGGTGAAAGGATCAATAGATTAACAGGTATATGGGACAATGTTTACAATTATTACAATGGAGTAAATCAATGAATACAACTATAGCTGATGGTGTGTAAGACCATTATTTGGGGAATGAGGCTCACCTCTATGTCTGGGATCATGAGTCATAATTATTCAGTTATTGATATCATCATGACATTAAACAAAAGTAAGCTAATATGATGGTTTTTCAATAGGTGTATGTTCTATGGACTTTTAATATATATTTCTTACAATAATTGGGGGAATAAAAATAATTTGATATATTTATATGGATTTGATTATAATGGTTTTGATGTTGTATGTTTTGTCAGTTTTTTTACAACACTGTGTGTTATGGGAAAGGATAGAAAGTTGGGGGCCCTTCCATTGTTATAGTATATTGATGTATGATTTCATATTAATAATTATTTATATGGGTAAAAGAAATTTTATCGATATATAGTGAAACCAGAGTGGGTTATGCGATTCATGTGAATGTGTGTGTGTCATATCATTATAATTATCTTAATACAGACATTGATATTTATATTTATATGGATGTATGGTAGGGATCTTGTAGGTGGTGTCCCAATAAGATAACACTCACTCCATACATAGTCCCTTCGGGAAACATACAGATTTTATGTCTTTGGGTATAGTAAGTGCATCATTATTGAGTTCATGATATTAGCGAGTAATGGATGATAAATGATGAATGAGACAAAAATAAAGGTTTTTAAAAAAAATTAATGTGAATTTTTTCCAGTGCCAATCTTGTTTGTTTTGGGTTATTTTGTTTTTATGCATATATGATAGTCCCTTAAGCTATAAATTATTATTAATCCTGATTGAAATGAAATGTAGATATGATATGGTATATGTTATATATATACAACTACTTGTCTTGTATCTTGTATTGTTTTATGTCTCTTATGATGTTTTAAATTTAATTCTTATGTTGTGAAATTATTATTAATATAATTATTACTTTCAACATAGGGTATATTCTACCAACTATCAACTAATATATCGATGCCACAAGTAAGAATCCTTTGGTAGAGGAGGAATCATGCTTATGGTTTTATAAATCTCTAACATGGATCATCATTTCAGTGACTTCATGGGTGGGGTGTCCCAATGTGGAATATGAGAAAACATTTACTGATATGAGGTAGTATCAAATATCAATGGAATTATATATTTGTATTAAGGTATAGTTATTATAATTAGTTAAAAAATATTTTTTAATTACCAGTTGGTTTTAATTGTTGGTGATTTAAATGGTTTTTTATTTTGGTTGTTGAATACTATATCATAATAATGTTTCTTGAAATGTCTTATTGATTTATTGAGTTTCCTAATAGTATATACCTAAACAAAATTCAATGTTACAAGTTGAAATGTGATTGTTTTTCTATTTATTTGTATAAGAGTTGTTTTATTTTGTTAATATTAAATTTAACTACTTATTAATTATTATTATTATTATTGTATAATTGGCCCCTTAAGTCATGAAGGGAGTACTCATTCATCATGTTAATAACATAAGAATAACTTAAAGTATTTATCTTCTGGTGATTTTTTCATATAATATAGAATCAAAAAAATTGAGAAATGATTAAATATCCAAAAAACAATAAATATTATTTTCCATAATAGTCTCTTGGTACCATTCTACCCGACAACCATAGAGATAGGTAGTGGTCACATAAATAGAAAGGGGATTTGATATTTTAATTTTACATAACAAGATAAATATTGTTTCCCTAAATAATATATTAATGGTGTTATAATTAGAAAGCATCTATATGTGGTTCATGATGTGATATATATGCGGTCGTATTATTGTATGGTATATTGGGTTCCTGATTCTGATATATGTAGTTAGGGGTCTGTGATGCTGGTTGATATGTAATATTGGTATTGTTTGGAACATTAAGATTAGTGGCATGAATTAACTATTAAAAAATTTACAATTATTGATATTAAAATTGTTATAATTTTTATATTAATGTTATTTTTATCATTGAATGATTCAATATACAATACTTTTAGTGGTTATTTATTAGTGAATATATGTTGTGCTAATATGATAGGAATGGGATGAGACCATTGAGGGAAGGGGTGGTCATGAGCCACAGGTGGAGGAACTGAGGAATGGAAGGAAACCATAACGAGACGATGAGCCTTGGAAATTTTTGGTATTAAAGTTTGGGCCACGTCTAGATGTGATTTTTTGGGTGATCATTATTTGGATCATTAAAAACATAATTGAAGAGCATAGAAAAGAGAGACTATTATGGCATATTTAATGGGGTGTGTAAGTTATAGCACCATCCATTATTCGATAGATATGGTGTATTGTAGGAGGTGAAGTTCTAGTTAGTGTCTTTATAGAATATTTATATAAAGAAGATACACTCCATTATGTAGGGTTATGATGGCCACCTATATGATATAGGGTCTAGTGATGCACTTTTGGGAAATAAAAGTATAAGAAGGAGGAAATATGATACTAATGTGGAATGTATTCATGTTTATGATCTCATGAACATCTTTATTGACACCATGAGATTTGATCAAGCCCATTATTTTATGAATATATACTATAGAGGGTCCTTAATCTGGGTGTTTTCTCAATGTTTGATAAACCTATTATATTTCACATAGACCATGGTTTGAGATTATGTCGCCTTGGCACGATGATATGATTATGGTTTGTGGCATAATATCTAGGTGGAGAAAAAATCTTATGATTAGTATCGTTCTCAGGGGTTCTGAATTAATAACTAGTATTCATGGATATCATGATATATTAGACTATAAGAATATGTACATGATAGTTAGGTGAGATAAAAAAATAGAACACTATGTAGATAAATGTGAGGCTTTGAGGGGACCCTATATGGTAATCAGAATAGAGTTTTTGGAAATCTACTATAAAAGGTTTATTGATCTTGCAACACAATAAGGATGAAAAAAATTTGAAACTAATGTAGCGG
The DNA here is from genome assembly GCA_963277665.1 of Viscum album. Classification (NCBI taxonomy): domain Eukaryota; kingdom Viridiplantae; phylum Streptophyta; class Magnoliopsida; order Santalales; family Viscaceae; genus Viscum; species Viscum album. Next base: position 1,506,889,073 of record OY728127.1, on the reverse strand, counting down.
TCCAACTCTATGATATTAAACAGGTTGGTTTAGTGAATTCTTGAGAGCCGACAACCACTTTTAGTTTTCAATGTTGTTGGTTATCTATCATACTAAATTTTATGATATATAATGATGGATGAGGTTCTTGAATAGAGAATGAATTAATGACATGATGGTTAATTTCTAAGAATTGGGTTAGATAGTTATCTATTGTGGGCACTATTTTTGGTAATGGCCATTTGTGGGCATTAAATATGATGTGCGATTTCAATTGGAATCAGTTGAAAGACAAGTATTTTGTGAACATAAAAAGTAGAGTGGAAAATTCTTGAGAACAATGAATGATTAGGGAATTTATATATGTCATATATTACGTGGTTATGAGAAGATTTCTTGATCAGTTGTGGAATATAAAATTTGCGATAATTGGAAATTTGGTGATCATGAAGGGAACTTGGTGTGAAAAAATTTTAATGATTAGAAACATGATATAAATATTTCTAGTTGTTTATTTATAATTTATAGAGTTTCATTAATGAATCAATATATTTATTTTGTATTCAGTGTTATAAGGTATATTGGGGGTGATACATATGCATTCAATTTCATCTGAGTGTTTGTGAATTTGATACAAACACACTCGAGATGACTGAGGGCATGAGTTAATGTATAGAAAAATAACTTGGTAATTATTATGTACAATACGTGATGATTTAAAAATCACATAACATTGTGAACATGATGATATATTTTAAAAAATTATAAACATGGAATTTTATTTTTCTCTATTTTCTATGGGGTTTAGTAGTTACATGATAAAAATTTATTATGAACCAATATGGTCTTTTTCTGAAATGGTAGCAATCTATATCCATTCACGATGTGATATTTGGTGTCCCAATGAGAATTAGTTGGGATACAGGAAAAACACATCCCAATAATTGAAATCGTGAAATATGAGGTAAAATAATTAATAAGTCAATGAATAAAAAAGGGAAAAAAGTTATAACCTATATAGTGAAGAGGAATTTAATTTATTCCAGGGGTAGGTAAAAATTCCATCTTCTCTATTATTAGGTTCTAATCAAGTATTCAAAATCATTCCAAGATAGGTCATGGAAATTTTCAACATAGTTAGTATCCTAGGGTATGGATTAATATTTGTATTCATCCTTCATCGATTACATTTTCAATTTTTTGGATTCCCATCATTTATTATTTTTGTTTCCCTATATGTTTTTTTATTTTTTTCTTATTATATATATCTAAAGGAAAAATTATAGGATCGTATTTGACATGTAATAATATAACAAAATAATATATATGATTCCATTATTTTTCTACAATATATATGTGTTATGTATTATATGGTCAATGGGAATCAGTAGGGTGGTTTGAGTGAGAACATTTTAATGACGAATTTAGATTCAATTTCTCATTTTCGATGTCAAGGGGTATTATTATGTTTGATAGGGTACTATTTATAATTGTGTGGCCTAGAACATGTAAAATTGTGTTTTTTGGTTAGTTTGGTAGGATGGTTCATATTATAAAAATTACTTAATGTGACGTTATGGATGAGTTGATTCTCTGGGAAGACATTGAGATTTGCCTATGCAATCATGGGAATGTTAATAATATGAATTGATGTGAAATTTCTCATTAATGTGAAAATTAAGGGAATGATGGTAAAAACGTTGGATAATGTTGTTCACCAATAGAAATACTAGTTTTCCTAAGGAGTGATTATGGATTAATGGTTATTTTCAGTCACTGTGGTTGAATGATGGTATGGTTTGGGGCTTATGAACATAGAATAGAGCCCAATTATGTGGTGTTGACTAATAATTGAATGTGGATGCCTCCATTTATTAAGAAAGATATGAGATATTATTGAAACATAGTATAGAAGATGCACATATCATTTAAGGATAACATTAATAGTTTTCAGGACTATCTGATCGGTGAAGAGGTTCAATGATATGTTCGTGCCGATGGGAATGGATTATGGAAGGTTGGGTATCATCATACCATGGAATAGTGGACTTATGATTGGAGAATTTGAATAATATATTAAAATATAGGGATATATTAATATTTTTTGTGGACATAACTTTGGGTTACAATCTTAACAAGAGATGGTTATATAGAAATGAATATAAGTGATGTAATGTGGTATGTGGTGACGGTTGGAATACGATGTCATATTTTATGGGAATGTAATAATACGTAAGGAAATTGTAGTATAATAGTCTTTGGATTCATCATCACACTCGTGCAAAAACTGAATATGGTAAATAATAATTTACTGTTAATAATCACTAGTGGGTTGTGTTATGTAATGTGCATGTTATGATCATTTAATTATGTTTTTATATGGAATAGATTATGTAAGGGTGAAAAATATATAATCCATTGGTGGGGGCCTTCTGATTTTATTATTAAAACATGAGAATTCCCTTTGGTTTGGGTACATACATTATATAAATGGGTATATCTTAAACAATTCATGTGTTCATAAGAATTTTTTGTGGTTAGTGATGGCTTGTTGTTTGAAGTTGTTGGGTAGATGGTCTGATTTTTTAGATTAAATTTCTTAGTTCTTTTTTTTTGTGGTCTTATTAATTTAAAAATAGTATTTAAAATTGGTTATTAATAAATGGATGGAATGGGTTTTGATAAAATGGGTTTTTTATCATCCAATTTAATATTTCTTTCGAGTTACATGTAGTTGACGAATACTTCCATTTTCCCAGTCTTAAAATAGTGGGATACCATTTATTTTTGAAACTATAAGAGGTAAATTGTAGATTAATCTATTATACATCAGAATTTCAATATTATTCATCAATTAATATATCACAAATACAACTTATTAATATATATACACAATTTATTTGGGGGGAGGTTTAGTGAATAATGTAATAACATATCCATATGTTAAAATAGAATACATTTATTGTGTTTGATGTTGATCACAAATAGTTTTTATAATATTAAAATATAATAAATAAATAGGATTCAACTTTATATTCCCCTGTAAAATAGGGACTATTGTTAATTAAAATTAAAAAACCATTATATTCTATCGTTCTGGTCAATAATAGTGGATGAGATAATATTTTTTGAGTTACTTTCAACTGAAAAGGATTATGTAGTGTTTCTGTATTATAAATACCATTTATTGGTTAAATATTATTATTATAATAGAATTTTTATTTAAATGATTTTTTTCAGGAATTTCAAATTAACATTTAATGTATAATTGAAAAATGTTTTTTAAAATTTTCTTGTCAAATTTATAAAACCTTCTCAAGAAAAGTTTATATAAATAATATTTTTAGCATTCTTAGTAAGGCAGATGTGTTTAAAAAAAACATCTTCTTAATATGAAATTATCAATTCTATATAAGGGTATATATTTAAAAAATTCTTATTTTTCACTAAATTTCATCATAATAGTATATTGTTTAAAAAATAGTCTTCTCGAATGTTCACTGTTATAGAGCATAAAATTTATTATTTAATGAATATAAGGAAAAATTGATTTCATTGAAGAAATGTGTTTTTTAATACATTATTTTTCATAGATAAAAGTTTTCACGACATAAATATTATAATTTAAATTCGAAAAAAACATTTTATATTTTTTTTCAAAAAAAAAATATTTTGATTTCGTTGTTTGTTTTCTTATATGTTCATATATTCAAATTGTTTCTATATGATTAATTGTGTTATTTAATTACATTATGGGATCTATTATTTAAAAAATCACTATAATAATAAATTGTTATAATTTTTCTACTATCAAATAGCTTTATTCAAGAATTTGTTTTTTAAAAAATTTAATTTCATAGACATCATCATTATTTAAATTCTTTTATAGCCATATATGATTTAATTCTTATTGGTGTTCCATTTATGTTTTCAAAAAATATATGTCAGTTGAAAATATTAATCACATAAATTATAATTAATTTTTTTTATAAGCAAAAAATTATATAATTATATTTCTATATAAATATCTATCCCTTTTTAAATTTGTAATAAAAAACCCAATAAAATAGTTGAAATCTATAATATATTTTATGTAAATATTAAAAAATGGAAATTCTAAAAAGAAAAGGGGTGGGTGGTGAACTCAAAACCATAAGGGACATTATCCTGTATATAATGGGTAATCCATTTATATCCAACAATATTTTTTGTTTTCTCAAGGTTTTATTTACTAATCTTGTGAAAAATTGTTATAGAAAATTCCTCATTTTATTTGGATGAAAATATTTTGGAAAGAATTTTAAAAAATATATTTGTCTAATTGAAGTTTTTTATTGAAATTCAACAATATTAAATATAGATTAGTTATTGCATTTATATTATTTTAAATAACCTTTTTGAAAATCCGTTGACATAATAAAATCTATGGAAATATTTTATTAAAACCCCCGTTATTTTTAGAATGAAATGAAATTAGATTTATTATTTATAAAAAAAATATTTGTTTTATTGAATAAATCATTTTTTAAGTATTTTTAATTTTTTTAGATTATTATAATTTTAAAAAACATTATTGGTAAATTTTTTATCACACAGGGTTCTCAAATAATGTTTTTAACTACTCTTAGCTATCAATATGAGTTCTTATGAAGACATGATTATCCTTAGAGAAGTAGAGTTCAAATTGAATATTTCGATTATATAACATCGAATTAGTTATCATATGTATAATTTTTAATACAATTGTTAGAAATATAAATTTATATACATAAAATGATATTGGGAGGGAACTTAAACTATTCAGATTAGATGTTTTTTTAATATCATGATAAAAATGATTAATTAATTTCAAATAAATATTTAATAAATAAATTGAAATAGAAAAAAATGTATTCAATTTTTTTACACTGAATAAGAGAGTATAAGTTTTTCCTACCTCATAGACTTGGTAACGTATATCCTTTATTCTAGTTTTTAAATTAGTTTAATTTAACTAAAAAATAAATATTATAAAAAAATATCCCCCATTTTTCATTTTATTTAACCCCTTTATTATCACAAATTAATTTTTCACCAAATAATGACTGCTCTAGTGTTTCTAATATAATTAAAATGTCATTTCTTCAATGGACTTGTAGAGGGGAATATTAGTTTTCTACCACCTCCATTCGAGTTTTTTTTCTACGTCGCATCTATCCCTTCAAAATATGTAAAGTGGATTTCAGTACATTTAGGATTTCCATTAATTATGGATAAATTAACCAAATATAATTCACTGATGGGGCACTGTAACTAAGAGGATAGTTGTATAAATATTATTACTCCATTTTATATAAGGGTTTTGTGTCATATTATATAAGGTGGGGTGGGAATATTTTATTGATATTTAAAGGAACCAATTGTAGTTTTCATTTCACTTAGTGATGAGTATAGACAATATAAACATGTACATATACTTGACACCCTATTATTTAAAATCATTGTCACCAATTTTTAATATCCCTTGGTAATATAGAAAGATAATTTTGAATAAGATCCAATAGTGGGTTTCATTAAATAAGTATTGATATAGGGATCCTATTGAATTTTCATTGAGAGTAATTTGATAATGTGAAACATTAATATTGTCCAGTTCATTTATTAATGAGACCTGGTATAATATATTTTTTAAAATCAGATTAGAATATATTGTGTCCCTCATTAAATTGATATTATTTTGGATCATATGACATCTAAATAAGAGGTTCGTCTTGACATACATGTCCATGGTACACATTATCTTGGGAATGATTATCTTAGGAAATAGATTATATTGATTTGAAAAATACCAATGGGGATAACTTATTTACCATGGTTATAACATTATTTTGATTTTTCTTATTCTTATTCTGATTATTCATTCACCTATTCTAACATTACGTTAATAGAGATTATATGATCACATTTGGTTGTTATTATTCGAGTGATTATGCTTATCCATTGAACATTTTTATTTTATATATTATTGGGGATCACTCATCAACTTATTCCATTATTTTATTGTTGGGGATAATATATTAACTACATTTTTATGAAGATATTTCTTGGGATAATAAATTCACAGAATAATATTATCATGTTATTGGGGATAATATATTAATTTTTTCTTATAATTATTCTTATAGTCACAATAGATTATCCCATTTTATGATATGTCTTTGTGATAAAGATTTCACCAAATATATATATTATTCTTATGGTGATAACCTATTCATAAGGTTGATTGATAATAAATATGGGCACAACCAATTCACTATTTTTTGTGATTACTATTGATATAATATTTTACCCATTAACAAAATAATGTCGTGGAGACACATTCAAATCATTTTGGAGCATGAGGATAAATTTTACACTGTTATTGTAATTTGATCATGATAACCAATTAAAAAAATTATTAATTGTAGTGATGACACATTCACCACAATACTAACTATGGTGAAAACAACTTCACCGTTATTATTTTTATTATTGTGATTACTCAATCACCTTGATTTTTCTTATATCTGTTTTTATTATCCATTCAATAGTGTTTTCAAATATTTTGGTGAAACCTCATTTTCCTACTTATTATAGGATAAGTTATTACCCATTAATCAGATCCAATTGTTTATTATGATACTCTATTAAAAATATCATCATTTCTAGAAATCATAACCCTTTATCCACTTTTGATGTGGTTTGGGTATGAGAGTACACATTCTATTCCCATATTGGTTTAACAATATACAATAATTCTTATAGATGGTTATTGTGCATTATATGATATGAATATTGTCATGTTTGTCACTATTTTGTGTCATATAATATTTTTTAAATGAAAATATATTATTATTCTTATTTAAGGGTAATTATTGTGATGACCTACAAACTATTATTTCTCACATTGTGTATCTAGACCATGGTGGGTTTGAAAACATAATTATTTGGGATACATGAAAGGGAATGTGCCAAATTATTTATGGATAAATCAAATACATGGTTGGATTGAATATTATTGGAAAACCTCAAACACCATCTAGCATTAGTTTCTGTTTAATTATTATTGTAACACATGTATTGTAGGTTTTTTTACATGTACATGGAATTAAGTGTGACTCAAGACGTTTTTAGGGGATCTAATAACATATAATAGTGATGTTCTTATAGAATAAAATCATTCATGTTGTAAAAAAAGGATTCCATGAAAAGAATTGTAATGGATATGTAGAGGAATCCCTTCCATGATAATTCATAACGTGAACCATGAGGTCAGTTCATGGAATATATTTGGAAGGGAATATGGGTAAAATTTATTAAATACTATGATGAGATTTCAAATTAATATTTATCTAGGGGAGCAACAGACACATTAAACATTATTTTTGTTTTCAATCATGGTTTCTCCATCATTTAAAACCAATTAAAGGATTTTTTTTTTTCATATGGAGTGTCTTATGGTATGGTTAACACTCAGTGTTCGTCAATATTCAATTTATTCAACTATTTTGTTATCTTTGACTTGTTTATGGATGATGGGGACTATTTTCAATGGTGTTTATAATTTTTCTAATTTAATAATTATAATTAAAAAAATTATGTCATTATTAGTTGAATTGGAATATATATGTAAAATGAATGTGTGAAATGGTGTAATGTGGTTGGATTGTTATCCTGGTACTGGTTATTGAAATTAATTACAATTATATTACATATGAGTGGGTGATGTGGGAAATTTTAGGGAATATAGAGTGTGATTATGGTTAATGTTAATCATATGATATGAGGTAATCTTGATTTATTGGGTGAGGTTGATTGTAATATCAAATTAGAAATATGATTGATGTGTTTATTTGATGGTTATGGAAGTTCCTTAAGGATTATACTAGTGGTTTTTGTGAACAAAATAATTATGGTGGTATAATAGTGTCGGTTCAGTAATTTTCACATTGGATATGGACCTATGAGGTGGTGTTCTCATTCATTGTGGGTGCAAGGATCACTAGATTAATAGGAATAGGGACTATGTTTATTATCAATGTTATTGAGGAACTCACTATATAAGGCCATATTTGGTGGTGTGTAAGACCATTATATGGGGAATGAGGAAGACCTCAATGTTTGGGATCATGAGTCCGGATTATTGAATTATGTATATCATAATGACATGGAACTTCAGTATGCTAATATGATCATTTTTGAAAAGGTGTAAGTAATATAGAATTTTAATATGTCTTGTTGACAATCCTTTTGGAATCTTATTAATATGATATATTTATGTGTAATTTAATTAAATTAATGTTGTGTTGTATGTTCTGACGGTCATTGTCAAACACTTTATGTTATGGGAATGGATATAATGTTTTCTTCCCTTCAATTTCAATAGTATATTGATGCATCATTCCATATTGACTATTTTTATCGAGGTAAAATCAATTTTATGTACATTGAGATCAATAAGAGTAGGTTATGTTATTGTTGTGATTGCCTATGTTTTATTTTCTTATAATTATCATAATACATATATTGATATATGTATGGATGTATAGTAGGGATAATGTTACTGGTGTCTTAATAAGATCACTCATTCACCATGCAAGGCCCCTTCGAGAAACGTACAGATTTTATAACTTTGGGTATAGGATAAATATCATGATTGAGTTTATGAATTTATTGAGGAGGGGATGATAATTGATAAATGTGATGTAATGAATGGTTTTTCGAAATTTAATCAGATTTTTTTAATGCCATGTTCATCCATTTTTGGTTATTTTGTTTCTATGCATATATAACAGGCCCTTTTGTTATCTGGTTTTCTTATGCATGACTAAAAATACATGTATTTATCATATGATATATGGTATATATTTATAATTTTTTCTTGTTACTTATATTATTTTATGTTCCATTTGTTCTTGTAAATTTAATGATTAAGTAGTGAAATTATTATTAATGTAATTATTAATTTCAATCGAGTGTATGGTCTACAAAATATCAACTAAAACATGAAAACTTGATGTTTGAAGCCTTTGGTATGGGATCAAACATGTTTAGGGTTTTGTGAATCTCTAACTTGGATCATTAGTTCAGTGTCATCTAGGGTGCGGTGTCACAATGTTGAATTAGAGAAAACAAATCGATATATGAGGTTGTATCAAATACTAATGGATTTAAATTTTATTATCAATGGAGGGTGATTATAATGAATTAAAATGATTTTTTTATTTTCCAAGTGGTTTCAATGGAGGGTTATTTAAAGGTTTTTTAATTTGGTTTGTTGTAGAATATGTCCAAAAGATGTTTCTTGACATGTGATATTGGTTTATTGAGTCTATTGATAGTATATACTTGAAAAAAATTATGTTAAAATTTGAAATGAGATTTATTTCAATTATATTCTATTATATTTGAGTTATTTGGTTCATAATAAATTTAAATACATATTTATTATTATTATTTTTGACCTCTTAGCCACAAGAGTCGTAAAAGGATAACACATGGATCATGATTGGAACATAAGGATAACTTGAGATATTTTTCCACTTGTAATTGTTTCATAGAATCTAGAAAAAATGGAACAAATTATTAAATTTCTTAATTGAAGACTAAATATTTTTTACCATCATAGCCTCTATGTTCCATTCTATCCAATAAACCTAGAGATTGGTTTTGGTTCTATAAATAAAAATCTGATTTGATGTTTTAACTGTATATATCAAGAAAAAGGCTATTTTTCTAAATAATATATTCATGGTATTATACTTAGCTGGACTCTGTATGTGTTTTGTTATGTGATATGCATTTGATCATATTATTGTATGGTTTATTAGGTTCCTGATTCAGATATGTGTAGTTATCGTGCCATGATGATAGTTGATATGCGATATTGGTGTGATATAGAATTGTAAGCTTTGTGAGATAAATTTCCTCTTTATAAATTTTACAATTAATGATATAAATATTGTTATAAATATTATATTGATGTAATTTTCTTCATAGAATGATTCCATATAGGATAACTCTAGTGGAGAATTATGAGGAAGGATATGTCTTTCCCATAGGGTTTCAATGGGATGTGACCGTTACCGGAAGGGGTTATCATGAACTATAGGTGGTGGAACTGAGGAATTAAATGAGGCTATAATGAGATGAGGTTCTTGGTAAATAGTGTGTAGTATATTTTGGGCCACATATATATGATAATTGTTGGGTGATCATTATGTTGATCATTCAAAAACATAATTGAGGAGCAGAGCGAACTCTGATTTTCATGGCATGTCTAATGGGGTGTATTAATTACAACACCATCCTTTGTTCTATTATTATGGTTTACTATATGTAGTGGAGTTCTAAATAGTGTGTTTGTAGAATATTTATATAAAATAGAGACCCTCAATTGTGTGGGGTTATGATGGCAACATATATGATATGGTGGCTAGTGAAGCACGTTGGGGAAATAAAGGTATATAAAATAAGGAATAAGTTACTAATGTGCAATGAATTAATGCTTATGTTTTCAATAAAATCTTTATTGACACCATGAGATTTTATCAAGATCATGATTTTATTCACTTATAGTGTAGTGGGAACATTCTCAATGAGTTTTCCATTTGTTTCATAAACCTATTATATTTCATAATGAAAATGGTTGGAGATTATGTCACTTGGTCATGATGAATTGAGTATGGTTTATTGCATGTTATCTAGGTGGCGCAAAACATATAAATATTAGTCTAATTATTGAAATTTTTTAATTAGGAACTATTATTCAAGAATTTCATGACATATAATACATCAACATGATATACATGAGTGTCAGATGTGAACAGAAATGTAGCTCTATGTAGATGATGGTTAGGCTAATGAGGGTACCCTGTAGTGTATTATTACAAAAGACTAATGAAGGCTAATATAGAGAGTTTATAGTTCATATAAATCTATAGGGAGGACAATAATTTGATATTTAATCCATAGTCCTACTATAGGTTGTTAAATAGGTTGGTTTGGAGAGTTCATAAGAGACATCAACCATTATAACTATCCCATGATGGTGGTTATCTTTCATTATACTTTTTATATAGATAATGATGCATGAGGTTCATGTATAGTAATTAAATTAATGAAATGAAGGATTATTTGTGATAATTGGTTTTTTTAGGACTATTGTAGGCACTATTTTTGGTATTGTACATTTTTAGGCATAAATAATGATATGGGATTTCTATTGGAATGAGTTGCGAGACAATTTTGTTGTGATAATCAGAAATTCTGGGAGACATTTTTGAGAACCATGAATGATTAGGTACATTATATATGTCATATATTATGTGGTTGGGAGATGATCACTAAATGAGATGTAGAATTTAAAATTTATGACAATTAGAAATTATGTGATCAAGAAGCGGCATCAGTGTTGATCTATTTGAATGATGGGAAACATGATAAAAGAAATCTGGTTATTGATTCCTAATTTAGGGAGTTTCAAAAATGTAATCAATATGTTTATTTTGTATCCAGTGTTAGATGGGTGACTGGGGGTGATACATATGCTTTAAATTTCATCTTACTGTTTAAGAATGTTATACAGATACACTCAGGATGAATGAGATCATGAGTCAATGTAGGAAAAACATTACATAGAAATTAACTTGTATAATGTATGAATATATGAAAAAACCATACCATTTAGGAAATGGGATCTATTTAAAAAAAATTATTACCCTTGTATTCTATGTCTGTCTATGTTCTATGGGGTTTTGTAGTGACATGATAGGATTTTTGGATGAATAAAGTTGGTATTTCCTTGAAATGGCCGCAAACTCTAACCATTAAAAATGTTATATTTGGTGTCCAAATGTGAATTATATGGGATAGGGGGAGAAACCCAGCCAATAATTGAAATTGTGAATTATGAGGTCATATAATGAAGAAACCAAAGAATAAAAAAGGGAAAAAAATTTATAATCTATATAATGAAGAGGAAGTTCATTCCCACCAGTTTTAGAAAAAAAATTCCATCTTATCTATTCATTGGTTCTAATATTGTGTTATCCATCACTTCAAGATAGAACATTGAATTTTTATTCCAAGGGAGTATCATAGGAAATGGATAATAAAATTCAATCATCCTTTATCAATTCCTGTTTCTATTTATAGAAGTACCATCATTTATAGTTTTTGTTTAAAAAAATGATTATTTATGGTTTTCTTATTCTCTGTATATAAATCCAAAATAAGAAGAAAATATTTGACAAGTATGAATATATAAAAATATGGTTTATAAATCCTATATTTTTATACAATATATTGGGGTTATGAACTGTAAGGTCAATGGGAATTAGTGGGGTGGTCTGAGTGATAACATTTTTATGATGCTTTTAATTTTAATCTCTCGTATTCGATGTCAAAGTGTATACATATATTTAATAGGGTACTATTGATCATGGTATGGCCATGATGGCATAAAATTGGGTTATTTTTGATAGTTTGGTAGGATGATCCTATTAGAAAAAATACCTAGTGTGATATAATTGACGAGTTCAATCTATGGGAACGTTTTGGGAATTACCTATATAATTGTGGGCATGTTGATAATTTGAAGTGTTGTGAATTAGATCATTAGTTTTATGTGGATGGTAATGACATGTAAAAATTTTGGATAATGCGGTTCACCGGTAGAAATTGTCGTTCACTATACGAGTGATTAATGATTAATGTTGATTTCCACTCACTGTGGTTGGCCGATCCTACCGTTCAGGTCATGTGGACATACAATAATTCCAAACAAGTTGGTGTTGAATGATAATTGTTGTTCAAGGCCTCCATTTATTAAGAAGTATGTGGGATGTTATTGAACCTCAATATAGTGTAGGTTCAAGTGATATAAGAATACCATTGATAATGCTTTGGACTATCAAATAGTTGAATAGGATAAATGATAGGTTGGTGCCGATGGGACAAGATTATGAAAGGGTGGTTATCATCATCACATGGAACATCGGTCTTCAGATCCGACAACGGATGAATATGTAAAAATTTATGGGAATATTAATATGTTTTTTAGATATAACATTGAATCATTGTCTCAACATGATACGGTTATGTGAAAAATGAATATTAGTGATGCAATGTGGTATGTTGTGATGGTTTTCATGTGATATCATATAGTCTAGGAATTGAATAAAACATGAGGGATCTTATTGTATGATAGTCTTTGGATGCATCATTTTACTCTTTCAATGTTTGAAGATTGTAACCAATCTATTATAGTTATTAATCACAAGTGGGTTGGGTTATATAATGTGTGTGTGATTACCATTTAATTATGTTTTTATAAAATGGAATATGCATGGTTGTACGATAGGGACACTATTGGTGGTGGCCTTATGAGTTCATTTTTAAATATATATACGCCCTTTGGGATGTGAACATATAGTATATCCTTTATTATAGAAAATCGGTCAAGGTTCGGGTATGAAACATAGTCAGAAGGGATGTATAATGGGTATATCTGATTGATGACATTTTATTTGGTAGAAGGAACAAATGGATTTCACAATGACGATATGGAGACAATTTTTTATATATTACTAGTTTTAATTTATGATTTTCCCTCATGAAATCAAATAAATAAGTATTACTATAATAAAATATTAATAATTTGTGGTATATTTTCATTATATTTTTGGCTCATTATTAATCTTGTTTTATATTTCCACAAATTTTTATTAATTCCATTGTATAGTTATTCTTATTATAGTTTTTTGTCACCATAGGTTATAGTCTCATCAATATCACATAATAGACTCCAATTTCTAGTCAGAATACTTTGGAATACTGTGACGAATTCATAAGGTCATGTAACTCTCAAATAGATAGAATATGTTAATTATCATTTTTGGAGGGGTGTCACATATGGGAACATATAGAGCATAAAACCAAGATTATTTATTGTAATATTTTTCTATTATTCCTATCATAAATATCAATTTTTTTATGATATAAATATATAAGGTGATCCAAAACAATATGTATAAATTCTATATCATTACATTTAGCTACTAACATGTTATAGAATGTGGTTTATTTTACTACAACCAACATAAAACTATAATTTCCATATTATGATATTTATATATGATGATGGTTTATATTTATTTCCATTTAATTTATTGTTAATTAAAATAAATTAGAGTCTCTCTATTGTAATGATTAATCATTATTTCAAGTGATCCTTCGGTGTTTGGGCATGTCAACTTGAGGTCTTATATTTCATTGGATGTGGGATATTCAAGCTGATCGAGCCGTAGATTCTAAAATAATCACATGTGAATCCTAATTTCAATCCATGATAAAATATTTAAAAATATTTGTAATATGAAATCTAATGTATACACTATAATTATTGTTCAAAAATGATCTGATACCCCATTTTTTGATAAAACACAATTTTCCCTATTTTTGTAAATCCTTTTAATTATATTCAAATATAATATGTTATTATGTTTTTTTAGTTTTAAGACATGAATTAAACTCAAAATAAGAAAATATATTCATGAAATCCATTTTAATGATTTAATGGTTTCTAATATTATCACTTCATAATCATATTGATTATTCATTTATTACATTTGATAACACTAATGGTTTATTTGGATTAAAAAATACTTAAAAAAATTTGTTAATAAACAAAAAATAATTCCATATAATCATTATAGGTATGAACAAGGTATTTAAAATAAAATACCAATTTCTTAATTTATATATATTAGATCTAGTAAACAATTGATTTTATTATTTAAGGAACATCGTGAGAGTTAACTATAATGATATAACCTCAAAAATACACTATTATCAATTAAATAGAAATTACAAATTACCGTGTAGTAGCCTATTCCCATTACTAATTGAAAATTATGAATTATAGAATATGAAAAATTGATATTAATTAATCAATAATTGAATTCTCTATATAGTCTATATCTAATCTGAAGCATGGTATAACCTTTATATGATTCATTAAGTTAATGATTTTTTCTCATCAATGATATGTATCACTTAACATGTTTTATAAACATCAAATATAAAAATTCATCTCTTGATATTTAAAAAAATCATCACAATAAAATTCAACGATCATTGACGTATTAATCATTCATATTATCCAATTTTTAAAAACATTAACACACATATTTATAATATGTAAACTATAAAACATATTTTTATATGGTTGAAATTTAGATATTAATTTATCAATGGAACTATAAAATACTTCTCACCCATCATGCCCTAATCCCGTCCAAAACATGATTTATTTAGGGAATTTGTTTTATATTTTAGTGAATTTATAGTAATTTTACCTTGTATATATTAATTTTATATCCTATAAAATTTTTATTCACATAAGTGAGTTAAACATTTTTTATCTAAATTTTATAATTTCAATGTGTGAAAATATCACCAATTAACTGTTCAATTATAGAGATATTCCACTCCATATTTTGAGTTGGTGAGAATAACTTTTCCTTTTATAGATATGTAGTGATTTTAAATTTTAAATTTTTTTGGTATATATAAAAACCAAAAAATTATAAAATATATTCATATAATTATAGTTAAAATAATGGAAATAATATAGTTGAATATTTGTAATGAATTTTATTATTTGATCCCTTATATTTATACAGTAGAAAAAACTTCATTTGGAACTATATATAGGAAGAACCAGTCTTCTTAATATCAAATCTAAAAATAAAAATATATATTCATAAATGATATTTAAAATTAACCGTATAATTCATAAGTTCAATTTTATTTAATATCATTATCATGTTGTTAATAAACTAGGAAAAATAGATAAGATCCAAGGGAAACAATAGGGTTATTATTTTTTGAAAAAAGAAATATAATATTAGCTTGAAATGATAAATTTAAATAGTTTACAACAAATAAAATATAAGTTATGTTATTTGGAAAAATATTTTATATACCATGAATACCCATTTCAAAGAAATAATTTTTGGTTGAAACATTTAATTAAATGTTATTTATATTTCCTAGGAAATCCTAAGGCCCCTCTAGAAGTTTTTTGGATCAAGATTGAGGGAGAATATAGTTATTTCCAACAAATCCATTATGAACGTTTGATGAATCATTGTTTTATATGTAATGAGAAGGGACATTGTCATCATTATTTTCATAAGAGGGATTTGGTTGTTCCTTTTGATCAAATATCTCATCCTATTGAAGTGGAAATGCATCCTCCATGTTCATATATGTATCACGTCATTACATCTCCACATGGATTCAGAGTGAGTTATTTGGAACAAAATTTATATATGTTCCCTTGAATCTATTTGACAGACCTTTTTCATCTTCTGTAGGGATTTCTCGTATCAGTTCCCCCTGTGCCAGTGCATATCCATTTCATCCTGGATTTGAGGTTCCCTCTAGGCCAAGATTCTACTAGGATGTCCAACCTCTCCCCATGACACTATAGGAGGATTAAAAGGATGTTTAAAAGTATTACTTAAACATATCTTATAGGCTTGGTGTGTCAAAAAAATTCATCTGCATTAGGATCACCATTGGTTATCATAAGACCTTGGTACGTTGTTGTTGTTTCACTTAAGAAAGATTTTGGTTTCAAGCTTCATAATTTTTTGGGAACATTTATGTTACTATTATTTTTGGAACATATTAACTGAGGGGTGGATGGATGTAGTGAAAATATGGAAGAGAATTATTGAGAGATCCTAGAACATTTAGATTGTACATGTAGAGGAGGAAAATTAAAGGGATTTATACGGTTAGTATGGTGATTTTGAATTTACTATTGAAATATTGTATCCTTATGAATTCATGGAGGATAGAGAATAAGAATTTATTTTTCATTCAAGAATAAATAATGGGAAAATGAATAGAATTTATTCTGTGGAATATCTTTTTAACAAATGGAGAAAACGCATACAATGAAAAGGACACTATAGGATTCTTAAGCCAGTGCTCACTATATCTACATCAAAAGATAGTGGCTTCCTGGTGAATCGATGATTGGACGGTATAGGGGATATATATGTGAGAGTGATCAAAGACCGACAATAACATGTTAAAGTATAATGGTTGGTTAGTGTATGTGACCAAGCGCTATGATACCAACATTGGATGAGAACAAGGTATTCCCATCCCATGACAAGGTATCAGTCAATTCTAAAATTATACAAACTTGTAAATTGGATATTTTAGATGAGTTGGTTAAAGTTATTATCTAGGACCATTATAACAAAATCGATTATTTTGATACCCAGTTGACCAAGCCTTGAGATACAAAAGTTTCCCTTTTCATTTATTAGAATCGATGACTAAAATTTCCAACCACTTTGGAATCTCATCATTTTAAGAATATGTAAAATAGTGTAAGAATAATATCATTATATATATATATATATATAGGTTAAAAATAAAACCAAACAACTAAATCACCGATTGGGAATCCATGGTTACACTAATGAATGGATTGAAATTAAATTTTATTTCACCCTTGAGATGGTAGATGAGAAGTTCTTTTATGTGGATTACCAAGATCTCATGGACATCATTACTAATATAATCCATTATAACAAACAAGTAACCCCATAAAATGAGATTAAGAGACAATACATGAGAGACCAACTGATTCCCTTTGTATATTATTTCTTGTTCTGGTCTGTTTTTTTATAGTTGGATCCATTCTTGTTTATTATAAGTAGTGATGATTTATCGATGGTTTCTATTCAAGGTATGTATATGAAAATTGTGTGATTGGACACTATATGATTTTGAATCACTCCATATTGAATCTATATGATGTATTATTCTCTCATTTCCCTTGTTTTCTTTATTTTTCATTTCTTTTCAAGTTGACTATTATTTATGGTTTCTACTTCACAATAATGTGGATATATTTACAACTAAAAAAAATGAAATTTGGATGGTCATGGAAATTAGTTTTTTCCTATAAGGATGTATTGGATCCAAATTTTTAATAATAATAATTTTGTGAAAAAAATATGGGTGAATTTATTTGTCCCAATATATTACTTAATAGATAATAGAAAGCGTTAAATAAATGCATAACACATCAATGTATCATAATGAGGTAAGAAATTTTATTAAAAAAATCTAAAATAAAATTGTGTTTTATGCTACAAATAATGTAATTTTATTATATCTCTATTGAAATACATATTTTGTTTTGAAGTATTTAATTGAATAATTTAACTTTATTATTACTTATTTTTTCCGAAAAAGACACCATAAATTAATAATTTTTTAAATTAAAATATTATATATAATTTTATATAAATATAACTAACAATGTTCATGAAAATGATAAAAAAAACGATGATTATTTTTATTATGCTTGAGGGAGATGAATTCATATTAATTTATGTTGTTTAAATCATACTTTCATAATTTATGGTGATTATGTGTATGGTTAGGTAGATGAAAATATGTTATCTGGAATTTTCCATCCATATAAAAAATATTTAAAGATTATAAACACGTAGTTAAAAAATAGTCTAATTAATGAAATTGTGATATGAAATAAACTTTAGTAAAGATTCAAATTTATCATTAGTATTAAATGGTCTAGTAATAATATTATTGAAAATATTATCAAAATATATAAAAAATTATATTTAATATTAATGCATAGGTAATGGATTGACATGTAACAATACACTCACTATTTAATGTAAGATTATTCCTACTAATTCTCCACTAGGAGTTAAAATAGGAATATATAACATTTTTAAATCCTGATTACTAGTGGTAGACTACTGGTATACTAGTTTTAGCCATAAAATAGTCATTGGGTCTTTGAAATTAATTTTTTAAAAGTTTTATTTTCTTTATTACTATTTTAAAATCATCCATTAACCATATCGGTGACCCATTGTTCTTATTTTTGTCAACACCATTCCCCATCAATTCTCATTCTATTCCCATTTCGTCACTAATAATGTTTACAAATAAATTATTCATGCATTTTCACATGAAATTGATCTACGATCTAAGATATTATTAAAAAAATTATTTTCATTCTTTTTATTATTTTTAAATTCACAATGATTCTCTATAATAAATTTTTTCATGATTCAAAATTTCATGTTTACTGGGTGCCTATAAAACATCACCTAAAATCTATAAAAACATAAGATAATAAATAATATTATTAAAAAAACAAAAAAATAGTAATAATAAATATAAAGTATATGAGACATAAAAAATATTCACATAAAAAACATTGATCAATGAAAACACATAAACTGGAAGCATTTTCACTACTACCTAATCAGGATACACTACTATAGTGATGCACATTTGATATTGACCCAAAATAGGTATCAACACCATGAAATGTTCAAGATGAAATTCAATTTATAATGAATCACATACCACAAAAAATATAAACAAGATCCAATATAATTAATGATAAATGAAATCAAATTCAACTTCTATATAAATATAACTATTTGACTTAAAAACTAATTTTAAAAGGGAAATTTAATATATAAATCCATGATTACCAAGGGTTAATCCTACATCTAACAACTAGTTCAATAATATAATATCTTGAATATCAACTCCATTTATTTCATTAACCAAATAGAGGAAAATAATATCAATTATTCAAACACCTTTTGGACTAGATAGTCCAAATTATTCCACTCTACATTAGATTCTCCACCCCATGACAATGAGGCATCACAATATTTTGGAATTTGGTTTATCATAAGAAACAAATACTATTACAATTTTAAATCTTTCTGATTGGAAAAACATGGAATGAATTGATTGTGGGGGTTTGAGATAATGTAATAAAAAACAAGGATGTAATGAAACTATTAGAAATTTTCATCAATAGAAAACCAAAAATGTGAATCTAAATATTGGAAAATTCATAGAAAATAAATTAATATATTTCATATAATGAGGAAATTAAATATAATACAAACCTAAACATTCACCAATAAGGAAAAATAGAGATATGGGAACCAACAATCAAAATAGGAATCATGTCATCACAACTGATAATCCAATTATGAAATTTTATTTCACATTAAAAATACTAGTTGGGGACTATGGTGAAATCATATATCAAAACAATTCCCATTAATATATCATGGAACATGAAAGAGGATTTCATTTAATGATTAGAAATATGATAAAATTGTTTTTCTATAATACATGAATTATTAGTAAGGATAATATAATGCATTCTCAATACATTGGAAGAAGTTTTTATATGTAATATTCTTATCGGAATGATTTTGTAAGTAAATGAAGGATTTGTCACTTAATATTTTTTAATATGAATTGGTTAATTTGATTATGAAAATTAATTGTGGGTATTTTGGGGTGGAATTTGTGGAAGATTTATAATAAATAATCAATAATATATATTTTTGTTTGGGGGTTAACCACTGACATATATTTTCTATATATGATTTTACATTTATATAGTGTCTTAAATTAAATGAATTCATTATTTAATATAGTTTTTATATATAATTCTATAATTAATTAGAAGGTTGAATTTTTTTAGAACAAGTATTTCCCATCTCAATGAAATATAAGTAATTAAGTATATTTACTAATTTACTTTTAATCTTTTTTTCCAAACAACGATCATTTAAATGTTGTCAAATTAGTCTCATTGGAAAAATATATTTACTAAATATTATGTTTTTTATAATTGTTATCAATTATAAATAAACACTACTTATATTAGTTCTTATTAAACTAGATAAATGGTTATGTATTATGTATAATTTATAATTGGAAATCCCGTAATTTTCATTAAATTAATCATTGTTCATATTGTCTAATAACAAAATTCCCATGGATTGAATAATTCATTATAAAACTATTATATAAATTAATCCTAATATAATTTTTGAAAAAAAATTATATATCATAAATGGTACAATAAAATATATATTATCTAAAAATAATTATTGTTACCCTCTAAATTGTGTATCATAGAGATTGAGTTTTATAGTTTTGATTTTGTAAAAAATTATTTAAATTTATTGAACCATAAAAATATATTAATCAAAAAAATTCACGAACACATTTTCATTATTAAAAATTGAATATTGAATTTTTATAAAATGTACAAATATATTATCATGAACTTTCGATATGATAAATTAATGTTATATTATTTTGAAACATAAATTACAAGGAATTTATATATTGATGTCCCACTTCAAAATAAAGAGTCATTATCTTATTTCCTACATTTATATTTACATATCCCTTTCTCAATATAGTTCTTATATTTTAGTAGTAGTACAAAAAAAATATAATTCATATTATATATCTAAAAAGTTTTTTAAAAAACTATTAACATCGATTTATGTGATGGGATTAATTAATCTAAATTCTTAATAATTCATCCTAATATATTTTTATAATTTGTTTTTATTACACCTTTAATGCCTATACTTAGTGAAATAAAATAATCAATACTCCATTAAAATAATCAAATTAGATTTGAGAACAGAAAATTACTTTTTAGAATTAAAAATTAACTTTATTTTTTATGTATATTGAATTTATCAATGTTTTATTATAGAGTCAATATTTTTCATTTTAAACCCCCTCTTATATTCCACTTAATAGTGAATATATTTGTTTGGATGACAAATAAATTATTATTTATATTGTTAAATTATAATGAAATATTAATTATCAATAACTATTTATCAATTATCACAAGACAAAATTTATAGATAAGTCGATCAGTAGATGAATTCATAAAAACTCTAAATAATTTATTTATATATTAATAATTTTTATGTATATGTAGATCATGTTTTCTTTTTACATTTTATATAAATATCATACCATTGAAACTTTTTATGTCTTGTTTTTCTAATTATTATTAAATATACAATTTTGGTAAAACTGATTTTATTAACCACTAATTTTATATTCTAAATTTTAAAATCTTCAATTAATATATTCATAATTGAGAAGGAATTATCCATTATATCCCGTTGATACATAAAAATAGATGTTTTCTGTTCTTTATTCATATTAAAACATGTTTATTTCTCAAAAATTAGTTTCTTGATATTTTTTTACTTCTTATATTGTTTTTTATGGTTTATAAAAATTTCTGTAATAATCTAGCCAATTATTTTCAATTTCTCTCCATATCAAGAATAAGACATAATAAAAAATTTAGGTTATTATTTTTTTCCATTTATGATCTCAAATAAAATTTTATATATGGGGATTATCATGTTTTACAAATATATTATATATTTAATTATAAAAACTTCCTCTCAATTAAAAAATAACTATTATAAATAATTTAAAAATGGTCTAGAAAAAATATATATCAATTATTTCAGTTTTATTTGATTTTTTTCATAATTAACACATATTTTCAAATGTAATTGTATTCATTTGTAACACATGAAACTAAAGATTCTTAATTCAAAAAATTAATAAATTCAGCAAATATATAATCCAAAATCAATGAAAATTGGACCATGATACTATTACAGTTACATTGCCTTCTAATACCCAATATTCACAATTTTATTTTCATTATAAATCATGATATATAAAATATGATCATTTTGATTCTATAATTATATCAATCAATAGATTTTTTTAATCTCAGTATTGATGAGTGAAATTATTAAAATAATATGATGCCTTCATAATTTTTGTGAGAATTATAATTATATCACCATTTAAAATTAATCTATATTAAATAAATAATGTTTTGTTTACCATTTAACCATTATTTGTATTAAATTATGTAGTTATTATTTTTTTGAATCACAAGTTAATTCAGCCAAATTAATATTCTAGAAACATATATTAATATTCTTTATACATGTAACTATTTTCATATATATTTTATCATAATTTTTTAATAAAATTCAATAATATAAACTAATATTTCAAATTCAAATAAATAATTATACCAATTTTTCCATAATTATTAAATTTGGAAATAAAATTACTACTGTTAAAATATTTTTCACTCATTGATAGTCAATCCCTTTTTTATTGATAGGTAATAAAAACCTCATATCATAATAATTTTGTTTAGAATCACTATTTGTTGTATTTTAGTTCTTATGAGTGATTATTTTTTAATTAATGAATTGAATTATACATATTTATTTTTATTTATTATAAAATAAAATTTTAAATAAAAAAACAAAATATATTAATTTTGTATGAATTAATTTGATTCGAAAAAAATGTTTAGAATGAAACCATTCAATAGAATATATTATAAATATCATATTAATTTTAAAAAATTTATAATAAATTTCATTACTATATTAAAAACATTATCATATATTATATGAATTTTTACATACAAAACTTCTATAATAATTATAAAATAGTTCTAAATATAGAAATTATTATTTAAAAAAATTTAAAATTAAAACAAACACTTTAATAATTATTGGAAAAATATTTTTGAACCGCTGAATCAATATAAAAAACAATAATTTCCAAAAAAAAATATATTATCCATAAATTAAAAAATTAAACACTATTAAAATTTTAAGATTAAATGTTAATTATGTTATTATTTATAAAATCATAGTGTGAATAATCATATTATGATAATATTTTTTTTCATTTTTAACCCTTTTAATTTTTTCATAACAAAATGATGACTCTAAAAAGAATATTTTTTATATTAACTATAAAATAAATGTTAGAAAATTTAATGAAATTTATGAAATCTAATTCAAATTACTTGGTAAATTCTATAACATAAATAATAATAATATTTTTCTTATTTCTATGTTAGATATAATATCATTAATGTGTTTTTTAATAATATAATATAAAAAATAGTGGATGAATAAAATAATTCAATCTACAAATTCACATGATCGGGGAACTAGTGATAGGAATTAATACCAAAATATCTATAAAATGCATATTTAATGTTTAGGGAACACATGTGTTGTTTTTGAACATTGATCATGAAACCTATATTATACAAATCTCCTCAATAACTATAATAAATATATCAATAAAAAACTTACTAGTATAGTTCACCAATTAATAATCAGATACTTTTATATATAGGATGATGGAATAGGGTAATACTATATGAAAATGGTATTTTACATTATATTGTATCTAATATGAATCTTTTTTCAATGTACATGTCTTGTCCTTTCATTTGAATTGTCTCTTAAAATAAATATGACACATTCAATGTGATAATTTTTTTAAACCAAATGTTAATCTCATGTAATGTAAATTTATAAACCCATTTAAATTGATGAACATTGACCTCTTAAATATAAATATACTTCATGGGTTTTAGATTTTATTATCTAAATTCAATTCATGATATTATTACATAGATAAAATTTGGTCATCAATGTCGTGATGGGAATATCATATATTTCTTAACTACCATACCTTGATAACAACCATGCTATGATAAATTTAGGGCGTTTTTATATGTTAGGGAACATGTAATAAAGAATATATTTAAATAAAAAAATATTTAAAAAGATAATAATGTAATATATAAATCTCAATAATGTAATATTCATGGAAATATTATTCTTATGATAAGTTTGATTTTGTTGAAAAAATATGTGCTTTGAGAATTTTATTTTACTAACTATTTTCATAGAGGAGTGATATATATATATATATTAAAAAATAAATATAAACAAATAATTTTTTACAATTATTTATATTAAAGGGTTAAATCTTATTAAAATTTTGATTATAATATATATTATAATCCAATTACATCAAAGAATTAATTTTAGGACTTCAATTGAAATAATTATATCAATACACGTGAAATAAGAATGAATTATATTATGATCAATAATATGTAGAATGTATAAAATTAAATATTATGTTAATATATATAATATCATTTTCATTTTCATTCTTTAATATCATTATTAGAAATTATTAGTAGGAATCAATATATTAAATCTGGATTATAAAAATATTAATGAAAATAAAAAAAAATTGATAAGACTAACCCCAATTAAAAAGGACATTAAGATTTTGGGAAATTTTATATACTATATATATTATTAAAAAAAATAATAAATCATATTTTGGATCTATTAATATGTAATGTCCTAACCGGGGTGCCATAAAATGGTGTCCCAAGCTGGTTGGTCACATTCCCTCAAGCGCACCTCCTCATATGCTAGAGGGTTCCAACTAGCTATGGGTGTCTTGTAAGTCATTCATGGGGAGACTATAACCTCTTTAATTAGTACAGAACACAAATATAAGAAAAAAACAATAAACAAGTGGGGAACTATATATATAACAAGAACAATACCATGTCACATGATAGTCAAAACTAAAAATACAATACTCAACTAAAAATGGAAAGCATGAAATGACAATGAAAGTATCAATTTTCCATAATGAAACTTAAATTAAAGACAAAATGACTCCATAGAGGGTCTCGAACCGTGTCTAGTTCCCCCAATAATACTCTATTCCCAAATAGAAATCTAACCCAGTGCCTAGCTATTATTGTCCTATAATGACAAAGTATACTTGGATGATGATCAGGGAAGCTGATTAGGGTGTGAGTGGACTAATTAGGCCACCACCAATGGTTTCTAAAAAAATCCCAATAGAAACACATTGGATGAAATTCTATGAAGCATATAATACAGTGTATAATTAAATAGTTGATACATTATCATTTTTCATTAATCATCACATTAGTTCTAGTTTAAATTTATTTCACCCATTTAAATAAAAATTCATTATTTTCATTGAATTGGTCATGCATGAAATATCTAGCATCCCAAATCTCATTTGGTGATGACCTCCAGGCCTAACTCCCCTCATCACATTCGGTGCAGATTGTGATGCTTATCACCCCACATTACAAGTTCTTGGTAAAGTATTTTGTAAGAACATCATGTTCATGTCCCAACTTCTGAATTGGTTTATAATTCTATCCACATCACCTACATTCTCAATCAATTAAATCATTTTTTATTCCACACTAATTATAAACAACATTACAATACTAATTCAATAATTAGTTACACATATCAATTTTCATTATTTATCAAAACAATTAACTATGTACACAACCCATTAATTAATTCATCAATTAATTAATCAATAAACACAAATCTTAATCCATAACTAATTCAATATAATAATTATAAATATAAAATATCATAATATCATAATTAATTTCAAAATTAATAATCTTAATGAAACTATAGTGAACATAAAAAATCTACTTTTAGTTATCTCACATAGCCAGCCCGTATCTCAAAATTAATTACCCAATTAATTATCGCAATCAAAACAAATTCCATATCTCAATTTCAAAAACTCAAATCATAAATAGAATTCCGAAATCAATTATCTATTAGGGCCGCCTCTTAGTTCAATTATTAAATTTCCTATTAATCATATATATCATGACAGCATCAAAAAGTACAAGAACATTCTTAATTATACAAATTTTGGAAATCAATTACTAAGGGATTCTAGAAATTTGTCAATATCACATTCATATATCATGTCCATGTCTATGGGAGTTCAACTTAGACCCCCTAACTTGGTTTTTTGATTAATGTTATCCCAACAAAAATTAAAAAAATCCATTCGGTACAATGATGTCGATCAAGATCCCAATATAAATCCATAAATCCAAAATAAAGATAAAAAAAATCATGATCATTCCAATCTAGAACTACATCACAAATCCTAGATCTAGATCTAAACTCATATGTTTATATCAATATAAATATTTGAGATCTTCCAGGAGAATATCAACTAACTATTGAGGAATGAACACAATAAGAAACATGATGAAATCCACTAAATAGGAAGAGATAAGATCTTTAATCTGGGCATTAGATCTCAAAGAATTGTCTTTGAATTTTTTGTAATCCCTCAAAAAGGATATGGGATCTCCATTAATTCATCTAGCCTATGACTAGGTGGGTATAGAGGGGTCTCTAGTGATCTACTGATTAAAAATTTAAATTTTAGACAATAAAAATACCCACACACAGTTTCATGGGAAGTGGCATTCATTTAGGGTAAACCGTGTACCAACCGTGGAGACATCTCTTTCTAGGTTCGCACAGTTACCTGGGTTTAGGTGCATGGTGTGTGAAATTATTCACAAACCATTCAAAGCCCTTTGAAAATTAATTTTTCTTAAAAACTCTCCCAAAAGAACCACTTTAAATAATTCTATAACAATAGGTACAAAAAAACAGCCAAATGTACCGGAAAAAGGACTTGAGATGACATTGTAAAAAGGACGAGACCTTACAATATCCCCACCATATAACAGCTCATCCCCATTTTTCACCCCCAAACTACACTAATATTCTGAGCCCAATTGATTGGACCATTGAACTCTTATGTCTGCTTCATGTGCCCTTGTTTCCACTTACACATGTCCATGTTTCCATAACACATGAACAATATGCACGGTCAATCCCTCATCACATTCTCATTGAGAACTAGTACACATATAGGATTCCCCTCAATGGACACATATATCTCGAGGTCAAACTCATCCGCATAAATTGCATGAGAATATTCTTTCTGATACAGTCAATCTTTTGACACATGGAATTCATTATTCAATGTGATGAATTTCTATAGATGGAACAATCGGTACACCATTGGATCAATACTCTCCACTACATAAAACAGTCCTTCAAAACTGGGTGCCAACATTCCATGATTCTATATCCTATGTGGACCAAAACTATGTGACTTATAAAGGAATGCATGATCACCAACTAAAAACTCTAGGGTATATCCTCTTCTATCCTCATACCACTTCTGTCTGCATTATATTGTGGCCATATTTTATCAAATCAACTACACAATCTCTGACATCTCCTACATGAGACCCGGTCCCAACAACAATGACTAACCCGCATCGATCCAACATAGTAGTGATCTAGAAAGTTTGCCATAAATTCACACATATCTACCACTTGTATAGTTTCTTGATAACAATTATTATAATACAACTCCACTAAATCCATGTTCTTATCCAAAGAACCTCTAAATTCATGCACACATGAAAACAATGTATCTTATAACACCTATATAGTATGTGTTTGCTGCCCATATGTATATGGGTGGAAATCCAAACTCAATAAAACCGATGTGCTAAGAAATTTCTAAAATATATACCAAAATAATGAATTTATTAACAAGTCACGATATGAAACTATAGTCTGTGGAACACCATGAAAATAAACTATCTCCCGAACATTCTGTTCTCCCCAATATTCTATAGTAATGGATTTCTTTATAGGTATGAAATGTTATAACATAGTATGTTGATCCAAAATGACCCTAATAGCATCATTCTTCCTATGTGTCATTTGATGGCCAACCAAAAAATAGCTACTTTTGTCACCTATCTTCCATTCGAAAATAGTCAATGGTTATAATAGGCGTACAACTTTTTTGTGCTCTACTTTAACCTTCTAATAGGTGAAAAACTATGTTACAAAAACTACTGCCTCCTTTTTTATATTTGGCCACCATAACATTCCCAACGTGTCATGATACATTTTTTTCATCCCAGGATGTACCACCAACTTCAGGTCATGAATTTATCTCATTAGTTATTCTTCCATACTCGTAGCCTCAACAACCAGATTTTTTAGGTAGACAATCTCATCTTAATATATCAACCAGTCTGAAGGTGTCTCCCAACCATCAAGGGTTTCCCTTAAGGATAAAAACTCTATATCCTAGTATAGTAAGTCCATAATGAATCTCAACATTCTATACACCACAACCACTAAAACCAATGTCATATTCTCCTGACTCTCCATAACCAACACAAGCATTTTAGCATGCATGGTCATCATCTTTCCCTCCGTAGTCGACTGATGTACAAACTGAGACTGCATTTTCTTCCCCTAAGAATCATTCACAGTATTCCCAAATTATGGTTTATATGGTAGTTCAAAATAAAAATACGGCATAAAATCTACACATCTTCAATATTAAAGATTCATGTCACGTTGTGAAAATATATTCATCAAGCTTTTTAATCTGTAAAAACTATAATATATTCACCAAAAAGATAGTGTTTCCAATACATAAGATCATAAACTACCATTTCCATCTCATGGTCATATATGGGGTAATTATATTCATGCGTCCTCAACTAATGAGACCCATAATAAACATCTTGATCCCCTTGCATCAACACAACTAAGAATCTGATCCGATAAGTGTCAAAAAACACCATGTACACCTCACCTGTCTCAGGAAGGATCACGATTGGTGTTGATGTCAACTGATTATTCATCTACTTGAAAAAAATTATAGCATGATTCTGTCCATTAAAACATTTCCCCTATCATTTTCAGTACCGAAAGTGGTCCTTTCAATCGGGAAAATTCCATGATGAACTTTCTGTAATATCTAGCTAATCCAAAAATTATTGGATATCAAAAACAATCTTGGTATGATCCCATGAAATCACTACATAAACATTCACTGGGTCCTCTTACACCCCTTCATTTGAAATTATGTGCCTCGTAATATTTACCCTATAATTACAAAATTGATACTTAGAGGGATTTGTTTATAATCGACGCTCTGTCAATGTACTCTAGACAATGTCAAGATGTTGAGAATGATTTTCATGAGTATTAGAGTAAACCAATATGTCATCCATGGACACTACCAGAAACTGATCTTGATACAGATTAAATATCATGTTCATCAATACCATAAAAACTACTAGAGGCTTTGTCAACTAAAATTGCATTATGATAAACTCATAAATGTCATACATTCTCTAGAAAGTAGTCATCGGAATATCAGATGTCTACGCTCTCACCTAATGGTACCCATGCCTGAAGTCAATATTTTAGCACACACAAGCCCCCCTTCAGATGGTTAAATAAATCATTGATATTCAGGATTGGATATCATTTTTTATGGTGATTTTATTAAACTTCCATAAATCGACCGACAAGCGTAAGCCCATGTCAGCCTTCTTTGCAAACAAGACAGTTGATTCGCAAGGCGACACACTTGGACGAATAAACCATTCTTCCTCCAACTCCTCCAACCACATCTTGAGATCTTGAATATATTTTTGGGACTTTATATAAGGTGGAATTGACATTAGATCATCCCTCGACAGTATCTCAATTGTATATTCCACATCTATCTCAGGTGGAAAACTTAAAAAGTCTTCAGGGATGACATCATGTACATATTATTCAACTGGTAGAAGGATGTCTTTCCAATCACCACCATCATCTAGAAAAATTCTATATACATAGTCAGTGATCTCCCCCAGTTTACGAGTAATTTCCCCAACAAGGATAGCTAGGATATCACAATCTACACGTTGAATATACTTTCCACCCATAGGAGAAACAAATTTCACTCACCTATGGAAACAATCGATGTGGGCTCATTATGTTACTAACTAGTCCAAAACTATAATAAGTGTCATGACCTGACCCTACCCGGGCTCGAGCCACAACTACCCCAAGCCCGCCTCCATAGGCTAGGGGCTGGCGACTAGCGCCGAAGGCACAACAACTCGGGGAGGCCTTTGCCTAAGTACCTGTACACACGCACACATCAAACTCAATGAAAAAGTGAAGAGTAAAAAGGAAAAGCAAAGGGAAACTACTATAAATAAACCATAGTGTGCATCGACCTCTAACAGTACAAAGTACAGTGCTGAAAGGAAAAAGGGGCAAAACACGCACCCAACCAGAAATTGTGCCACAACCCGGCAACAGGTAAATGAAAAGAAACAGCTGACGGGTCTGCCACCTGGAACCCAGCAATGACCACCGCACGTGGTCCAAGCTCCCAAGCTCCTACGCTCCACTGAAGTCACGCTCCACCTGTCCGTCGTCTGCAAGGGCACACCAAGTGCGGGCAAAGTCCAAGCAAGGGTGAGTATAAAAATACTCAGTAGGATACCCCGAAGGCTCGAGGGAGCAACAAAAGGAGGTACTGAAGGTTGATCAGTAGATTGAACAGAAAAGTAGAGGAGTACAATTGAAAACGAAGCAAAGAGTCCAGCTCAACCCAACAAGAGAAACGAATAAGACTCGTCCTAACACAAGGAGCTAGAAACAGTGAGAAGATGCACTTATCGTCGAGCTTTCGCTGCCTATAGCAAGAGAGTAGTCTCATCCAACCATGAGAAGCTTGACACGGAAAGTACATGGCATACCCTGTGCGTCTTCGCCTCTCTTGGAAGGAGAGTAACCAAACCCAAGAAGTGGGTACCGGAAAAAAGGTATATACATATCCTTATGCTAAGCGAGAAGCCTGAACAACGTCATAAGGGGATCCCCGTCCCATAGCTCAGCCCAAAAAAAGGGACGCCAACAGTCCCAATGTAACCCCATCACTGATGCCCAGCATCTCGCACGTCCACCCTGAACCGCAAGGCAAGGGGCTCAGTCACCGCACCTTGATACTATCCACTTTGGGCGGTACTGACTCGCCCGCAGGGTTTTAGATCGCGTCACAAGAACACATCTCGATGGGGAAAGTGCCCCTAGAACTTGAGAGTTCTAGGGAAAGTCAACCCACACCTTGTCACTGCCCTGCAGTCGAGAGGTCTCCACAAATCCAAAGTCGTTCCATCACCGACCCGTACAACCAAGGGTCCCGCTCCGGTAATCATGGAGATAAGCCACAGACTAGCCTAGTCGAGAGGACTGAGTCTGGAATGCCAACATGTGTCCCACTGCCCAGCCCTACTAGAGGGTAATTCATAACCAGTTATCGGGTGACCCACTGTCCAACCCTACTGGAGGGTAAACCCTAATACATCGTCAGGCGACCCACTACCTAGTCCCGCTGGAGGGTAAACCATAACACATAATCTGGCGACCCACTGCCCAGCCCTGCTGGAGGGTAGACCTAAATACATCATCAGGAAACCCACTGCACAGCCCCGCTGGAGGGTAGACCTAAATACATCATCAGGCGACCCACTACCCAGCCCCACTGGAGGGTAGACCTTGAATAAGTCGACAGGCGACCCACTGCCCAGCTTTGCTGGAGGGTAGACCTGGAGCTCGACAACGGGTGACCGACTACCCAGCCTTGGTGGAGGGTAGACCCTAAGAGGTCGTCGGGTGACCCACTTCCCAGTCTCTACTGGAGGGTAACCCCTAGAAGTCATTGAGAAACCCACTGCCCAGCCCTGCTGGAGGGTAAGCCCGAGGAAGTCGATGAGTAACCCACTGCTCAGCCCCGCTGGAGGGTAAAACTCAGAACCGCTCTGCCATCTCTACAGGAGGGTACAACACTGGCCGAATGAACACAGAGTGGCTATCGCGCAACTTCCAAACCCCAGAACAACTCACCCAAAAGAGGTGCAGCGTCTGCTCCACCATTGGGTGTCACTAGCACCGCTACCGGCCAATCCATCGAGGACGAAACTAGGGGGAGACCACTCAACCCTTCTAGTCAAACCAACAAGCACAGAGCTAGGGGAAGAGCTCCACCCTGCTGGTCAAACAAACGCACAGAGGGACCCTCTACGCCACGAGAGGTCAAAGTACGTAAGGCAGAACACGGCACACACATGGGGCCCACACGACGTGTGGCCCCAAGTCAACCCCAACCAAGCGCACGAACATCTCTGGTAAAAACCACACATACCTCCAAGTGCTCCCGTATACTCCCAGAGTATACCTTGTTCCAGCCCATTGGCTATCGTGCACACGACACCCAACTTCAGCGCGAAGGCGTGACGTAACAACTCCACCTCAAAGGCCCAGGCACGGCCAACCACGTCACCTAAAGCATTTACATCACTCACACGAGAGTGCACATGATCACTCGCCAAAGGTCCGCTACAAGCAAAGTAGGGCGAACCACTACAGAACACCTTTCGTGCTTCCACATTTTTCAAGATCGTGCAAGAGGCTCCGTACAGCCAAACAGATCACACCATTGTAATCTGTGCCGAAAAACACGTGAGTTAGACTACACACTCGCCCGAAACGGTCAACAGGTGGAAAAGATACTATTCACCATGACCAAACCCGTGTGGGGCCCACCCCAAGATCCCGAAACTGAACCAACGGATCATGCCACTGTGATCACCTCGAAAAAACTCACGGGATTGAGTACTTAATCGCCCAAAACGGACACCCGGTGAAAAGTGCACTATTCACCATAGCCGGGTCGGGTGGGACCCACACCACGTCTCCGAAAGAGGTCAGGAGGACTGCGCCATCGCGATGCTCTCGGAAAAACACGTTGAAAGCACTACTCGCTTGAGTGCAACAGATATCCGGAGAAAACGGTGCATCCCGGCGCACTGCACACGAGCGGTGCCACATGGGACCCGCATCCCGGTCCCAAAACATAACGAACGGATCGCACCGTTGCGATCCTCTCATAAAATCACACAAGATGGACTATTCACTTGTCCAAAACAGTCACCCGGTGATACTGCAGCAAAAACACCGTCAACGCCCCAACGGCCCTCGTGCGACCCGCACCACCGCGCTGAATTTAAGCGGGCAGATTGTGCCATTGCAATCCCTTCGGAAAAACACCCAGAATCGAATGCTCGCACGCCCTGAACGGACGCCCGATGAGAAAGTCGCTAAACGATGCACGCAGCTCGGAAGACGGGTCCTAGGGCCCACGCCTCAAATCCAGTCTCAATGCCCGAAACCGCCCTGGAAACCTACGCCCTTGCGCCAGGGTCCCAACACAACTGATGACACTCAAAGCGGACGTCGCATGCGTCCACGCCGCTCAAAATAGGATTCCTGAAAAAACACTCGTCCAATTAAAGACACGTCGGGCCTCCGCAGCCCCTCTTTTTGGGAATTTAAAATTCCCAAAACCATCTTAAACCACACTCCTCGAGACGAGGGTTACCCTGCCGCTGACGGCGTGTAGAACGGTCACCCGTAGCAATATTTACAGGTGTCTGAAGTCAGAGGGGTCAAGCCCTTGGGCTGGACTGGCCTAGCCGGCCCGCGGCTTTGCCGCGCGGGCCGGCCGTGGATCCGCGGTCCACGCTCAGATCGGCCATGGCCGGTCGTCCCATGTGAAGACCTGCAGGCCGGGGGTCTTGTCCGCCGCGCGGGGTCGCACGTCGCGACCCCGGTCCACCCTGGCCGCGGGTGTGCGCCGCCTGCCGCCCGAGGCGCTCGCCGCCGCGCCGCCTGAAGCCCCAGCCATAGCCGCGCCGATCTGCACCACCGCCGCCCTAGCCTGCACCGCCTGCCGAAGCCACCGCCTCCGCCAGGACCGGCTGTCGCTCGCCGGACCGCCACCCTGGCTCACCAGAACACCCCAAAACCAGCCAGAACAAAAACAAAACCCACAAACTTCGACGAGGCTCCCCGGGTTCCTCTGAACTCCGATTTCAACTTCGAAAGAAGCGATGGGAAGGGTAAAATGTGTACTACACTACCAGGTAATTTTATCGAAGAGAAATCAACAAATCAATGCTAAAATCGGGGCTCAAAGGGGGGTTCGGGAATTAAAACTCAAAACGCATAAACCTAACTCGTGGGCGTTGCACGGAGCTTCGTCGCGATCCGTCGGAGTCGCGCTTCGCCGGACCGTCTCACCGGAGTCACCTCGCCGGAGATGGAGGAGGAGAGGGGAGGGGCTGCCGCGCCAGGGAGAACATCCAAGATGGGGGAAGAAGTGTTTAAAAACAAAACACTTAAACCCCCGCCCGCGGGCCCCGTGCCCGAACTCCCGACGGGGTCAGGATTTAACGTCCCCTAGGATAAGAAACACGCTCTGAGTGCAACGGCGGTCTTAGAATTTTATTCCGAGACCCTGTTCAAAAGTTATTGAATTTAACGTCTGAAGCCGCTAAATTACGAAAACACCCCTAGCGGCATTTTTCACAAACGGCCCGCGCCCGCGAAACTTATACCCCTCCTAGGTTAATCGACACACTCCGAACACAACGGTGCCCTCAGTTTTCCAATCCGAGCCACCATTTAAGAGATACTTTCATTTATCCATTAAACGAATAAATTAATTAATTTATTTATCCGTTTAACGTTCTGGGAGCGGGCGAGGGGTCCAAACGTCCCGCGCCCACATGTTTTATGTCATTCTTAGGGTAAACACCCCATTTCAGACCCATCCGTACACTCGGATCCCTGATCTGGATCACCGTTTAGAAGTTATCTCATTTATTTGTTGTTTCCAGTGTGAACGTACTGAAAATTTAATTCTGGGAACTCCGGGGCTCGGAATCGAACGACGTCTAAAGGCACTACTCTGGAATATTATCAAGAATATTCCAATGTCTTTAGTAGCAAAAACCGTGTTCTTAAATCATTCACTCCTTCAAGCTTTTTGTCCTCGAAAAGAAAAACTAGGGAGCAACACAGGGTACTAAGCCCACACCTGGCTTTCCCATACCGAGAAGAACCCACGCATAGCTCTGTGCCACCGCACACAGACCAAAGGATTGATCTGGTCATGCGAGGTCAGTCCTTGCTGACGTCGTGCAACTACTCAGGACTTTGGGGTTAGGGCAAGGTGGCAGGGTACCTCACCATCCCTTTGCACGGTCTCAAACGACCCAAAGGCCCTCGGGGGTAGCTCACCTCCCCGATCAAACCTCAACGTCGCACGTTGCGACTGGAATCACCGCCCGCACCTGAAACAAGGCTCGATGATTCCCTCCTTCAGAATATCCATTTGGTGAAACACCCAAGGATATCTGGTCGCGCAAGATTCCATATTTTATGCTCTCTTACACGCTCAAAAGGCGAAGGAGTCAACACCACCGACTAAAGGAAAAAGTTCTCGTGTCTTTATCCTTACCATCATAGGGTTACACCCGACGCCCTGCGTCACCCTGGTAACACCTCAAACAAGGAGCAGGGAGAAAAGTCTTTCCCACGCAGAGCCTAACAATTCCGCTGCAAAAAGTAGAAGATTCGCAAAGGGGAACCTCTCACCATCCTGTGCTCTGCAGGATCGTAGACATCCAAAGCTCACGGCTACCCACGGTCCCAACCGTCACCTCCCGGAGCCTGACGTGAACCACCTAGTGGTGATGGGGAGATCTCGTAACGTCGTCCCCCACCTCTAGCTCCTCCCGCTTCTCTACTAGCACCACCTCTCTGGGTACCACTCCGATCACAGTGCTACCTCCGTCGTGATGGTGCGCCTGCTGCCTGCCCGAAACTCTTAGCAACTCGGGTCGGGCAGCCTCGTGCCAAGTGACCTCGCCCGTCACAAGCATAGCATCGACACTCTCTGGGTTTCCCTGGTTCCCTCCGGCGCCACTGGGGTATACGACCACGGCCCGGGATCCACTCACGGAAGGTCATCTTCGGCTGAGGCCCTACGCCTTTTCGCCTAGTGGTATACGACCACGTCTCGGAAACCAGCAGTGGGAAGACCACCTGCCTCGAGATCCTGACCTCCGAAGCCTGCTAGCTATGGCAGACGTCCCGGCTCCATCGCTCCCACTGCCACTACCAACCGCAAAACATGACAGTAATCCCTCTATCACCAGTGTCTGCTCTAGTACCCCGACATACGTGGAAATGCCCAAGGGTACTATGAAAGCACGACCCTGTTCAAACTTCCGCGCTCGGAAGTTGTCGTCATGGACCATGTACGGGTAAAAGCGTGCACGGTCTGCAAAACTGGCCGCGTACTCGGCCGCCGTCATCCCTCCCTGCTGAAACTGCAGGAGCTCTTGAATTTGAACGGAGTGCAAGCAGGAGGGCAAAACTCCTCACGGAGCAACAACTGAAAGTCGTCTAACTAAAACGATGACTCGTCAAGAAACTGAGTCACCAGACTCCACCAACGCCAAGCTTCCCCATGAAAAAGGTCGGCTGCCAAAGCCACCCTCTGATCCGTCGGCGTCTGCACAAGCCTAGAAAGGCTAACCACTGCCTCGATCCAAACCTCTTCTGCCTGAGGGTCTGGCTCACCACTGAACCTCAGCGGTCCCTGCCGCTGGAACTCACGGAGCGCGCTCAACCAGCGCTCAAACTCAGCATGCTCCACTGAAACTGTCTACTTCTCAATAGGTGGGGGTGCTGCTACCGTCCCACCAGGAGATAGGGGCTCACATGATGGGTCTTGGACTGTGGACTTATAGCTCACAGGGTCGTCGTCACGTACCCAAGCTGGTATCTTGGCTGGCTGTCTTCGCGGAGACATCCTGAATATTATCAATGAGTGCCGCGGTCAGATGAGCATATATGTATATTCCAAAACAACAACGATGGGGAGATGACTCAAGAAGGACAGTCAGGACTCAGTCCTATGTGATGCAAAAACAAATTTCCCTGCAACAAGTGTCTCAGCATGCCGAGTCGACAAGCGGGTTATCAAGGTCCTGGTGAATGGATACGTCAGCCGTCGCACCATCACTGGACTCCCTGGCCTAAGAGCCGCTCTCGAGACAAGTTAACACTTTTTCCCTATATCCCAACCAATTCCTCTTTTAGGGACGTCCTCACAACATCCCAAGGAACAAACCACCTCTGATACCACTTTGTCATGACCCAAACCTACCCGGGCTCGAGCCGCAACTACCCCAAGCCCGCCTCCATAGGCCAGGGGCTGGCGACTAGCGCCAAAGTCACAAAAACTCGGGGAGGCCTTTGCCTAAGTACCTGTACACACACACGTAGAAAACTCAATGAAAAAGTGCAGAGTAAAAAGGAAAAGCAAAGGGAAACTGCTATAAATAAACCACAGTGTGCATCGACCTCTAACAGTACAAAGTACAGTGCTGAAAGGAAAAAGGGAAAAAACACGCGCCCAACCAGAAAAGGTGCCACAACCCGGCAACAGGTAAACGAAAAGAAACAGCTGACGGGTCTGCCACCTGGAACCCGGCCACGACCACCGCACGTGGTCCAAGCTCCCAAGCTCCTACGCTCCACTGAAGTCACACTCCACCTGTCAGTCGTCTGCATGGGCACACCAAGTGTGGGCAAATCCCAAGCAGGGTGAGTATAAAAAAACACAGTAGGATACATCGAAGGCTCTAGGGAGCAACAAAAGGAGGTACCGAAGGGTGAGCAGTAGATCGAACAGAAAAGTAGAGGAGTACAACTAAAAATGAAGCAAAGAGTCCAGCTCAACCCAACAAGAGAAACGAAGAAGACTCATCCTAACACAAGGAGCTAGTAATGGTGAGAAGATGCACTTCTCGTCAAGCTTTCTCTGCCTATAGAAGGAGAGTAGTCTCGTCCAACCATGAGAAGCTAGACACGGAAAGCATGTGGCATACCTCACGCGTCTTCGCCTCTCTTGGAAGGAGAGTAACCAATCCCAAGAAGTGGGTACTGGAAACAAGGTATATACATATCCTTATGCTCAGTGAGAAGCCCGAACAACATCGTAAGGGGATCCCCGTCCTGTAGCTAAGCCCAAGAAAAGTGTCGCCAACAGTCCCGATGTAACCCCATCACTGATGCCCAGCATCCCGCACGTCCACCCTGAACTGCAAGCTAAGGGGATCAATCGCCGCACCTTGATACTATCCGCTTTGGGCGGTACTGACTCGCCCGCACGGTTTTAGATCGCGTCACAAGAATGCATCTTGGTGGGGAAAGTGCCCCTCAAACTTGAGAGTTATAGGGAAAGTCAACCCACACCTCGTCACTGCCCTGCAGTCGAGAGGTCTCCTCAAAGCCAAAGTCGTTCCATCACCAACCCGTACAACCAAGGGTCCCGCTCCGGTAATCACCGAGGTAAGCCACATACTAGCCTAGTCGAGAGGACTATGTCTGGAATGCCAACAGGTGTCCCACTGCCCAGCCCTGCTGGAGGGTAATTCATAACCAGATATCGGGTGACCGACTGCCCAACCCTGCTGGAGGGTAAACCCTAATACATCGTCAGGCGACCCACTACCCAGCCCCGTTGGAGGGTAAACCATAACACATCATCTGACGACCCACTGGCCAGCCCCGCTGGAGGGTAGACCTAAATACATCATCAGGCAACCCACTGCCCAGCATCACTGGAGGGTAGACCTAAATACATCATCAGGCGACCCACTGCCCAGCCCCACTAGAGGGTAGACCTGGAATATGTCGACATGCGACCCACTGCCCAGCCTTCCTGGAGGGTAGACCTGGAGCTAGACGACGGGTGACCCACTACCCAGACCTGCTGGAGGGTAGACCCTAAGAGGTCGTCGGGTGACCCACTGCCCAGTCTCTGCTGGAGGGTAGACCATAATAGCGTTGGGTGACCCACTACAAAGTCTATGCAGGAGGGTAAACCCTAGAAGTCAGTGAGCAACCCACTGCCCGGCTCTGCTGGAGGGTAAGCATGAGGAAGTCGATGAGTAACCCACTGCCCAGCCCCGCTGGAGGGTAAAACTCAGAACCGCTCTGCCATCTCTACAGGAGGGTACAACACTGGCCGACTGAACACAGAGTGGGTATCGCACAACTTCCAAACTCCAGAACAACTCACCCAAAAGAGGTGCAGCGTCTGCTCCAGCACTGGGTGTCACTAGCACCGCTAC
This sequence comes from Viscum album, assembly GCA_963277665.1. Taxonomy (NCBI): domain Eukaryota; kingdom Viridiplantae; phylum Streptophyta; class Magnoliopsida; order Santalales; family Viscaceae; genus Viscum; species Viscum album. Next base: position 1,506,849,520 of record OY728127.1, on the reverse strand, counting down.
CGGCCAATCAATTGAGGACGAAACCAGGGGGAGACCACTCAACCCTGCTGGTCAAACCAATGAGCACAGAGCCAGGGAAAGATCTCCACCCTGCTGGTCAAACAAATGCACAGAGGGACCCTCTACGCCGCCAGAGGTAAAAGTACGTAAGGTAGAACACATCACGAACATGGGGACCACACGACGTGTGGCCCCAAGTCAACCCCAACCAAGAGAACGAACATCTCAGGTACAAACCACACGGACCTCCAAGCGCTCTCGTATACTCCCAGAGTATACCTCGTATCAGCCCATAGGCTATCGTGCACACGACACCCAACGTCAGCGCGAAGGCGTGACGTAACAACTCTATCTCAAAGGCCCAGGCATGGACAACCGCGTCACCTAAAGCATTTATATCACTCACATGGGAGTGCACGCGATCACTCGCCAATGGTCCGCTACAAGCAAAGTAGGGCGAACCACCTCTAGAGCACCTTCCGTGCATCCACATTTCTGAAGATCGCGAAAGAGGCTCCGTACAGCCAAACGGATCACACCGTTGTAATCCTTGTGAAAAAAAAACGTGAGTTAGACTACTCACTCTCCCGAAACGGTCAACAGGTGGAAAAGGTACTATTAACTGTGACCAAGCCCATGTGGGGCCAACCCCAAGATCCCGAAACTGAACCAACGGATCACGCCACTGTGATCCCCTCGGAAAAACTCACAGGATTGAGTACTCAATCACCCAAAACGGACACCTAGTGAAAAGTGCACTATTCACCGTAGCCGGGTCGGGTGGGACCCACCCCACATCTCCGAAAGAGGTCAGGCGGACTGCGCCATCACGACGCTCTCGGAAAAACATGTCGATAGCACTACTCGCTTGAGTGCAATGGATATTCAGAGAAAAAGGTGCATCCCGGCGCACCGCACACGAGCGGTGCCACGTGGGACCCGCATCCTGGTCCCGAAACACAACGAACGGATCGCACCGTTGCGATCCACTATAAAAGCACAAAAGATGGACTATTCACTTGTCCAAAACAGTCACCCGGTGATACTGCTGCAAAAACACCGTCAACGCCCCAATGACCCTCGTGGGGCCCGCACCACCGCGCTGAATTTAAGCGGGCAGATTGCGCCATTGCAATCCCCTCGGAAAAACACCCAGAATCGACTGCTCGCACGCCCCGAACGGACGCCCGACGAGAAAGTCGCTAACCGCTGCACGCAGCTCGGAAGACGGGTCGTGGGGCCCACGCCTCAAATCCAGTCTCAACGCCCGAAACTACCCTGGAAACCTTCGCCCTTGCGCCAGGGTCCCAACGCAACTGACGTCACTCAAAGCGGACGTTGCATGCGTCCGCGCCGCTCAAAACACGATTCCCGAAAAAAACGCTCCTCCATATAAAGACGTGTCACGCCTCCGCAGCCCCTCGTTTTGGGAATTTAAAATTCCCAAAACCATCTTAAACCACACTCCTCGAGACGAGGGTTACCCTGCTGCAGATGGCGTGTAGAACGGACACCCGTAGCAATATTTACGGGTGTCTGAAGTCAGTGGGGTCACGCCCTTGGGCTGGACCGGCCTAGCCGGCCGGTCCACCCGGCCGGCCCGGCTTGCGGCGCCAACCCGCGGCTTTGCTGCGCGGGCCGGCCGCGGACCCGCGGTCCACGCTCAAACCGGCCGTGGCCGGTCGTCCTGCGTGAAGACCCACAGGTCGCGGGTCTTGTCCCCCGTGCAGGGTCGCACGCCGCGACCCCGGTCCACCCTCGCTGCGGGTGTGCACCGCCTGCCGCCCGAGCCGCTCGCCGTCGTGCCGCCTGAAGCCCTTGCCATCGCCGCGCCGATCTGCGCCACCGCCGCCCCGGCCTGCACCACCTCCCGAAGCCACCGCCTCCGCCAGGACCGGCTGCCGCTCGCCGGACCGCCACCCTGGCTCGCCGGAACACCCCAAAACCGGCCGGAACAAAAACAAAACGCGCAAACATCGACGAGGCGCCCCGGGTTCCTCCGAACTCCGATTTCAACTCCGAAAGAAGTGATGGGAAGGGTAAAATGTGTAATACACTACTAGGGAATTTTCTCGAAGATAAATAAACAAATCAATGCTAAAATAGGGGTTCAAAGGGGGGGTTCTTGAATTAAAACTCAAAACGCATAAACCTACCTCGTGGGCTTTGCCCGGAGCTTCGCCGCGATCCGTCTGAGTCGCGCTTCGCAGGACCGTCTCACCGGAGTCACCTCGCCAGAGATGGAGGAGGAGAGGGGAGGGGCTATCGTGCCAGGGAGAACATCCAACAGGGGGGAATAAGTGTTTAAAAACAAAATACTTAAACCCCCGCCCGCGGGCCCCGTACCTGAACTCCCGATGGGGTCGGGATTTAACCTCCCCTAGGCTAAGAACCACGCTCTGAGCGCAACGGCGGTCTTGGAATTTTATTCCGAGACCCCGTTCAAATGTTATAAAATTTAACGTCTAAAGCCGCTAAATTACGAAAACACCACTAGGGGCAGTTTTCACAAACGGCCCGCGCCTGCAAATCTTATACCCCTCCTAGCGTAAACGGCACACTCCGAACTCAACGGTGCCCTCAGTTTTCTAATCCGAGCCACCGTTTAAGAGATAATATTGTTTCACCATTAAATGAATAAATTAATTAATTAATTTATCCGTTTAACGTTCTGGGAGCGGGCGAGGGTTCCAAACGTCCCGCGCCAACAAGTTTTATGTCGTTCATAGGTTAAACACCCCATTCCGGACCCATATGTACACTCGGATCCCTGAACTGGATCACCGTTTAAGAGTTATCCCATTTATTTTTCGTTTCCAGTGTGAACGCATTGAAAATTTAATTACGGCCACTCCGGGGCTCAGAATCGCACGCTGTCTGAAGGCGCTGCTCTGGAATATTATCAAGAATATTCCAAAGTCTTTCGTAGCCAAAACCGGGTTATTACAATAAGGACAAAGCTCATCATATCAACGAAATAGTGATTCCAATGAAAACAATACACTCTGATTTCTTGTGAACATCCCTTTTATAAATAAATACTCTAGACCATGATCCCATTGCTGTATCGATATTCATCACTCTGCATACACACTCCACCTCCAGGATCAAACCATTAAAATTATTTATACTTATAAAGGTATGAGAGGAACCAGTATAAAACAAGACAGTAGCTAAGTAGAAGCTACATGATTATTACAACTCAATATTGATGGGCATGCCTCACTTTCCACAAGTGTAGGTTGCACAAGATTTAATTGTGCTTCCCCTCATCCATGTAGCATCCTCAAACTCCCTGAAGTAGAACCACTCTGATGATACGTGTGCTCTTACCCTGAATAACAAATTCCACCACCACCACTAACTTGTCTAGTAAAACTCAATCTACTTTACATATAAGGTGCTGAACTCCCAGTTCCCACAATATGACTCTATATAGCTCCTCCTTAGCACCAGCCAGCCACTGCTTCTTGAAAATCTTCTAAAGGATTCCCATCGTGCCACAAAACCGGCACTGCACTTGTGGTTAATGAAAATATGTGTGATAGTGTCCCGACCTATCACATCAGTGTAGAAGAACATTTGTATGTTACCATGAAACTATAACTCATGATATTCAACTATTCTTTCCTCTATCGTGATTATGGTTCTCATGATGATGCCTCATGTTCTCTAAAGATGCACTCCCTGATCATCCATTGATAGCTACCAATCCGATACTAGAAGCCTATTTAGGTTCCCCATTGAAATGAGATCCTGATTCACCACATATGGGAACATATACAGCCTAAATATTATCACAGGGGACTTAATTTCACATCAAGGTCTATCCTAATAACGTCCTTCATATAAGCTAAATCTAATGCCAAATATGGTGGAAAAGACTATAAATATGTGAAACATTCAGATTAATCTATTATGTACATGCTTCCCTCGGTCATTCAAATAATCTATGAATCCATCAATTGTCTCAGTGTCTCATGATTTAAGTGCTTCAGTATGATTTCCAGTAATTCCTATAATAAAATATCATCAGACTGTCCAGATCATACCTAAATGTCTCAACAGCACTTAAGTGTCGAAAATTACCCTCCTCTCATCCATAGTATCTAAATGGTCAAGTATCACCTCTATGGATTCAATCAATAAATCAGATCTACCAGTTCCACCTTCTTTAGTAAAATATAGAAGGTGTTGTAGCTAAAACTCCATTCTCTACACAAACAAGATTTTCAGATCCCACCATGGGTCTCTCCTAATGATTTTCGTGGAATGATAAATTTTCTCTTGAATTGTTCCCAAACATCCTCTTCTCTCGCCAAGGGTGCCTCTTATTCCCTATCAAGATGATGGTTCTAAGCCATACCCCTCGGTCTCCCTCTCAACAAGCATCATAGAGGCATGTACCTAAAAATTAAAAAAAACACATCTTATTTCTCATAATTCAACCTTATAAAATTTATGTATGAGGGGAAAAAAGAATTTTTCAGCATTCCCTTTCCCCTTTTCTCACAACATGTTCTTTACCGAGGTGCTACCATTACCCTTAACCAACCTACTCTTATGTATTCATTAACTAGGGTGATGAAACTATCATTAAATAATTAAACCATTAATTAATCACGTTATCTCAAATTAATTAATTCAAATTTTAGATAACTATTTTTACTCATTTCGTCAATAAATATTCTCATTAGACACTATTTTATTCTAATTTAAAATCATTATTTTAATATCACAACATGAAATAAATAGTTCATGTTCAACTACATAACCATTGCCATTTTTTCAAGTGAGTGACTAAAATGATGCATGTCACAATCACCCTGAGTTCCTAGATTGATGCATGTAGCCTCAACTGTCATGCCACTGTAACCATGAATAAAAGACTAACGATTTTGGAAACAAATATAACATCACACAAAAATTATTTCACTTATGGTAAAATAATATCCAACTCTAACAAAAAAAATAACAATCACAACAATCCCATCCTTAGTACCCCGGTTTTCCCCATTCATGGGATTGCAACACCCATGAACATGCTCATTACCAAGACCTGACCCTTTCTAGTACCCTTTCTATCTTTCTAAAAAACAGTAATAGAAAAGAATTATAACAAAAAGAAAACCACTTCTGATACCACTTTGTAACATCCTGACCCGTGACCAACTAAACGGTGCCCCATGCCAATTGGTTTCACGCCCTCAAGCATGCCACACCATATGCTAGAGGGTGCTGAATAGTAGTGATGGTCTGGTAAGTAAATAATGGGGAGATAATACCCCCTTTTTTAGAATAAAACAAAAATAGAATTAAATAACAAAAAACATGTGCAGAAGCATATAAATAACCTGAACAATACCAAATCACATGATAGTCAAAACAAAAAATACAATACTCAAATAAAAATGGAATGTGTGTTATGAAAAAGCAAGATTCAACTATCTATAATGAAACTAAAAGTAATGACACAATGACTCTAGATTGGGTACCAAACCACATCTGTTTTCCACACTAATGCTCTATTACCAATCAATAACCACTCACAGTTTCTATTCCTTATCATGTCTTGTAATAACAATGTCTCCTCGGGTGCCGATCAGGCAGCCTGAGTAGGGTGTGATTACGACTCAGTATACAACCATGAACGGTGTCTAAAACAAGTCCAGTAAAAAGACAATCTATGAAATTCAATGAAGAAATAAATTATGTTAATTTTTAAATAGTTCGCACAATTTCATTTATTCTTTATTCATCACATTAGATATGATTCAGTGTATATCTCCCATTTAAATCATAATTTATTATTTTCAGTAATTTTTCTTTTTGAACTCCATGCCAAGCACCACAAATCTCATTTAGTGTAGAACACCATTTCCAAAACCCCTCATCACATTCGGTGATGATAGACATGTCTATAACCCCAAATCAAATATTCATGGTTTACTATTGTGGAGGAATGCCATGTCCAAGCCCCAACATCTCGATTAATCAAGAACACCATGTCTAACATTCCCATTCTCAACCATTTAAATCATTAATTAATTCACATGACATAACCACATAATTCCTTTACTAATCCAACAATTAGTAACACATATAAAATCCATTAGTTTGCACAAAAATTAACTATGTACAGAACCAATTAATAATTCATCAATTAATTAATCAATCAATAAAAATATTATTGCATAATTAATTCATCACAACTTATTAAGAAATTATATCATAGCTTGTTATAATTAATTCCAAAATTAATTATCAAAATGAAATAACAAGGAATATAATTAATCCACCATTAATTATTTACTATAGCCCATCCTTATCTAAAAATTAATTCCTCATTCAATTAACTAAAACACAACCAATTCAATATCTCAATTAAAATATCTAAAATCCTAAAAAATTAAAAAAATCATGTATCTATTAGGGAAGAAACATAGTTCCATGGTAAAATTGTCAATTTATTATATATATCTCCAAACAAGAAACCAGTCAATGAAAATTAATTTTAGCCCCAATTAGGAAATCAATTTCTATGGGATGGTAGTAATTCACTAGTCTCATATACATATATGAAATCCATAACTTTGGGAGGTTTATTTAGAAAACCTACCTTGGTTTGTTGTATGATTTTTGGCCAACTGAAAACCAAAATATCTAAGCATAAAAATTATGATGATCAATTTCCGTTTCAAAATCCCCCAAACCCAAATTTAATATCAAAATCATCAATATCATAAAAATATTGATCTAGATTCACAATCTGGGATCTATATCCAAATTCATAGGATTAGATACATAGAAATAGTGGAGATTTTTTATGATAAGTCCAGTGAAATGTAGATGAATGAACAGAAGAAGCAATTGGATGAAATCTACTTACTAAGAAGAGAGCAGATCTTAAATTTGCACATTAGATCATGAATAGCAGTGTTCTAATTCCCAATTAATCCATCAAGAAGGCTCTGGGATATTCATTAAATCTTTAATCATGGTTCTAGGTTAAAATATAGGGTTCTTAAGAGTTCTAGGAATTAAAAAACAATATTTTTAATAAAAATCAAATGCACATAGTTTCCTCGACAAGGGCACACAAATAGGGTAAACAATGTGGTAACTGTTCGGACCTCTATGTCCAGGTTCGCACGGTTACGTGGGTTTCAGAAAATAGTTTTTCAAATCATTTGAAAACCATTATCATTCCTCTCAATATTAATATTTCAAAATAATTCACCCAATGCACCTCGAACCACAACACCAAAACAAATTTACATCAAAACAGCAAACAATACATGAAAACGGTCCAAAGATGACTTCGTGAAAAGGTCATGATCATACATATTATTATTTATTTATAAAAATATTGATAATATAAATTTTAAGGATTCACTAAGAGAAATTTTTTTGATATAATATAAAGTAATAAATTAGTAAAATTGATATAACTTTATACTAACTTAATCAATATATTCCTAAGAGAAATCTAAAATTGTAAGGATATGTGAATTACTTATTTTAATATTGATATGGGTTAAAAAAGTAATTTATGATTATCATAATTATTTAAAATATATATATATATGATTAATTATGTTATATATTTTGTTGACGTCCATCAAATAATATTATACAACTTTATAGCTATACAGAAATATTTTTATCTTGATAATATTTTAAAATAAATAAAATGTAATTGTTACATATTTATAGTGCATATATTTTAATATACTATAACCAAGTCCCATTCCATGATATAAATATTTGGAATTTTTTTCAATTGGTATTATGTATAGAATTTATTCCTATAATTTCATACCACTCCTTGAATGATGGAAATTATTAATAGACTGTCATGATATTAAGGAATAGTTTGATATCTTTATTAAAAATACTTTCAATGATATTTATGTCAAAAAATATTATTTGTATAATTCTCATACAAAGGTAGATTCCATTTGATAATTTATGTTATACCGTATAATAAATTATATGATAATTAGATCGAATCTCCATGAATTTGGGATAAGTTTTATGATCATAAATTTCTGGAAAATGAGTAGACTAGTGATGTAACTAAAAATTTGAGGTAAATACAATACCATGATAACGTATATCAATGATTTCATCAAATATATACAAAATATTATATAAATACATGAATTTTGATGTTGGTAATAGGGTTTTATTGATGTTATATCCTTTTAATGGATAGATAATGTTTTTATTAGATAAAATGCCAATATCACAGGACATTGAAAATAATAAAATGTTATATGTAATAGGGTCAGTGTCATATTGGTTATCTATACCACCAAAAATTCCTAAATTTCGTATCTATCAATATTTATACTATATAATGCATTCCCTCTACATTATCCCTTTTAATATTTTAATGTATTATGCAACAAATTATAATTTTTTTTATTTTCGTTATTTATGAAAATAAATATCAATTACATAGAAATAATATATTATTTTATTATATATAGTGGGATAGATATATATTTTTAATTTTAAATGCAACAAATTAAAATAATAAATTTAGAGTTTATGGAATTTTAGTAAAACCTAATTATCAAATTATAATTTATATCTCTTCTTATAACAATGATATAGAGAGTTATTATATAGAATTAAAAATAATTTAATTAAAGAGGTATGGTTAGGTGATTAATTTTTATTTAATTTTTATTTTTCTCTTCGATAGTGGAAGGTTTCAAAAATAATATTTATATTTTATAAAATAATTAAAAGGATGAGAATATGATCTATAATGTAGTGGAATACTATATAATGTTTTTATTTGGAGGAAACTGTCATTAGTATAATAGTTGGTTAGGAAAAAGAACATCAATTCACTTTCACCATAGTTGTACTTCATCCAAACCACCAGTGGCCCAGTGGATCCCATAAGAGGTTTGTTTGGTCCCATGGGAATAAATATTAAGTTGGGAATTTTTTTATAATTTATTCGGTGTAAGGATTATTCATTTACACTTTATCATAAATCTATATCCTTGTATATATTAAATATATTCAATAAAAATCTTCCTCATTTTTTCATTTCATTTAAAAAAAAACCCTTTATTGATTCATTATGATTTCATAAAAAGAAATTTTGGTAATGGATTATATTTTCTTTCCATTTACCTATGATTGAAATTTATTTTTATAGGGATAAATTAAATAATATTTTTATAGATTTCAATATGGTAGGTAATTTATGGTTAATGTGTCCCAGTGAAGTTAAGATGGTTTTTTTTTGTTTCATTATAGGTACAATGATTGTTTTAGAAAATAATTTTGAGTATATTATAGTGCTAAATATCCCACTTGGTATAATATTTTCGGATTGTTTTGATTTAAGTAATTTTGAAAAAATATTTTGAAAATAAATTTCATATTCTTTATCATTAATTCCTAATAGTCATCGAGTAATGAATTTGTGGTATCCATGTACGAGAGAAATATAAAACAATATATTAAGATTGGTTGAATCACCAATACTGAGTTTTTTAAATATATATTTTTTCATTTCCATTAAGTGTTAAATTATTGAAACAAAATAAAACTATTCTATTTTATTACATATTTTTCATCATGACTCTAGATTGGAAATTATTATTTATCAATTAAATATTATTAATTAATATTTAAGGAGTAATCATATTTTCATTCAGTGGTATGTTAATTAATAATGGATATTTGGGGGTTTTTTAAATAGTAATTATTTAATGGGTTGAATTGATATTAACTTAAAAAATGTGATATTTATTTAGTTTTTATAAATAATCAACGAAATTTTATTCATTACAATGCATTTTATAATGATAGGTATATGGGATATGTATTGTTGATTATGAGAAATTGGAATCATTAAATAATAAAATTATTCTTATTATATTTCATCCATTAAAATTGATATAAATTATAAAAAACATAATTCAAATGATATAATGTTTTATTGTAAAATTTAGGGAGAACAATGTTTGAGTTGCTTTTGTACAAGTGAATATGAGTTCATGATTTTAAATTGAGTGAGAAATTATATATTTAAATGAAGATAGAGAGTTAAACTAAATGAAAAGTTTTCTTTTTGATTTTTTATTTCTATATTTTATGTTAATAACAATTATAATTTTTTCCATGTGTTTAATTTGGAATGCAAGGATCCTGTGATAATTTTACATAATAAGGAAACTCGTGACTTGGAGTATTTAATATTGATGTATATAAATTAATAAAATATTTATGGTTTGTGGAAAATTTATAAATAAGAAAGATAAAATATATAAATTTAATAAATTATTATTGGAAATGGATTATAAAATGAAAATCATTTTATGAAATGAGTAAATAATAATTTATTTATGAAAATTGATAATATTTATTATATAAAAAGGATTTACATTTTTAATCATCATAATTATGGAAGAATTTTTTTTCAACCATTTGGGGATGATATTTATATAAAATTATTATAATGATGATATATCATTACACTCCTTGTGAAGATGATATTTTATTACCCTCCATGTTATATTTACAGTTCTTTTAAATTTTTATAAGAATAATAGTTCATTACCATCCTTATGAGTTTGATAGTATGTTAATATCATTATGAGGATAATAGAACAAATATTATTTCCAAATGGGACATAGTGAAATTATTTTACTTTTGAAGAGAGTTGTACAAAATAAATCCAACATAATGGTATAATATTGGTTTTGTAAAGACCTCAAACCCAGTAGCCCAAAGCTGATGACTTATTTTATTAAGTTTGAACTTAGAACATGTGAACACTTAACAAATGAAAAAATATATATTTAGGTATTGGAAATATATATAAACAATATAAATTTACATTAAAATCAAAATCATTAAAAAAATAATGTTTTCAAGAATTCCATTTTTCCCTTTAGTGTATCTCTGTATAAAAACTAGAAATGACTTCCTTTAATCATCATAAAAATAAAACACAAGAATGTGATGATCTTATATTTTTATTATGGGTATATATAAAATAGATATTATCATTTTTTAGTATGAATTAATAATATGGTAACAAAAATAACTGAATTACATGCCGTTTAATAAATACCTGATCAAAATATGGTATTAATAAAAATGATCAACTAATTCTATATAAATAATAAAATAATAATGAAACATCAACATAGATATTATTACAGTGGATTAATGACTTGGAATATCAATTTATGATTTCTTAATGGGTGAATTCATAAGGTGTTATATCAAGAATATACAATTAATTCTTCTTTACAAGAATCTATAGCAATGGGTAAGGCCTCGATAAAAACCTAGTGTAGATTTTCTCATGATACATATCGATGCAACAAGAGGCTATATAGAGGCTCACAGGACACTTAATTTGTCTAATTATTTCCTCATATAAATGTGATGAAACATAATAAACATATAATTTTGTATTTATAATAGAATAAAAAATTTAAATACATTTCTTATTCAAAAAACATCATTAAAAACTCTAGATAAATATATTGAATGGTATCCAAATACTTATCCCAAGTGAAAATGATTATCAACTATTAAATGAAATAATGTAAATTCTATCATAATGGAAGAGAACACCCTAATTAATAGGATTTATATCACAACATCATCCCCACAGTGTGTACCCATCATGGGCCAAAATTGTGAGAAGAGAGATAGTGACCCACACATAACACCTCCAGTAGGCCACAAGTTGGTTACTAGCATCAACAGTATAATAAACATGTTGATAGGTGGAATTACCCTCTAATAGAAACATATTAAGAAGATATATATAATAAAGACATCAAACAACTCTTTCCCAGACTATAATATTGAAGAATACCCAAGTACAAATATGTAATTCCTTGTAAGAATAACTAAAACTATATTAGAATACATCATGTACTAAAAGAAAGTAATGATGGTAGTGACTTCGATTCCCAAACAACTTCTGCAAAACCCCAAGATAGTAGTAACCAGCTTGTTCTCCAACCATCTCTAACAAACCATAAAATTTTCTTATATATACATTTGGTGAGTATAATAGTATACTCAGTAGGATCCTCCCTAGGTCCTCACATGGAAAAGGTAAAGAAATCATGTTAAATCATAGTGAAGAACAACTGAAACTAACTCGTCACATAAATATGTATAATAATTTCCCAGCCTCACCATGGTTAGTCGAAAAAAGTATCACACAAATGATCATATAATATAATAATGAATATCAAGGGTGCCATGTGACTACTTTCCAACTAGTTTTCTGCTCTACCCCAAAGTCAAGCATTTGAGAATCTATCTCTAAAAAGGCTAGCATGAAGAATCCTGAGAGAAGTGCCATAACATGCAACATGTGAAACACACCACGATGTCCACATTTTCGAAAGTAACTAGGTTTTTCTGGGAGAAACCAAATAATTAATAACATGTATCATATGTTGGGTATTATACCTTAGTCAATCACAACCCAAACATTGATTTAGGATCCTCAATACATCATATCTTATACATGTTATACCTATAGTAGTCCTTAGGAAAATATATCTAGAATAAATTTTTTTAAAATAGAAACAAAGAATTACAACCCTCTACGCATATATATATGGGTAAAACTAACTATAGTGTGTGCTAGCACAGTTAATTACCAAGGGAAGATAGCATCGCTAAATGGGGTCGTCATCAGTCCACCCCCCACTGAGATGTTGGGGAAATCACCATTCCCCATGGCCTAGAATCCCCATGGTGTGAGATTAACTAACCAAAAAGGTAGAGTATCATATTGAAACACAAATATTATAGGATATAACATAACTTACAAACACTCTATGGACACATCCTAGTCATAGACACAGGTATAGCTAATGTATATTAGACTCTTCTCTACCACTTCCAAGAGCATATATCCTATAAGCACACAACCAATTAAATGGATAAATATAATTAAGTTATTCCTTTTGATCATTTTCTCTTTACATTAATTAATTATTACCAATAAATAACCACTATCATTTCATAATTACATCACATTACCATTTCAATAGTGATATATTCCCTCTAGTAACAAGAAAACTAAGTCCACTACTTCTCTTAATTTACACCTTATCATTGAATTCGAGAAAGATCCAACCCCATGGGATAAAAAAATATTTATTTATTTAACTAAATTATATATATATCATTAGGTTCTATTGGAAAAAAATAAGACACCACAAATACAAGGGGATCAACATTGTGAGTAGATGGATTACTGGTCGTGACTTTTCAAACTATAGAATGGGAGTAAATGCATCCATCCATGAGGATATAAAAATGGATTGCACGCATAATACCCCATCCATATTTGCCTCCCATGGTGATAGAGTAACCAAACACATTCATCTGCCTCATGTAGTGGGGAAAGGAATGTGGATAAACAACAACCTAGATGTTATCCATAAAAAATATTCACAAGAATCTAGCATTCATAATAATGAGTATGTATATATTTAACTTTTTCTGTAACCTATGGGGACCTCCGGAACACCCACATACACAAAATGATGCATCTCACCACTCCAGGTATCAATTACTACCACGAAAAGCAGACCCCCTTGACCCTCATACCATAACATCCCTACAGGCTCAGCAATCCTAGGATCACGTCACATCTGAGCCTCCTAGAACCACATACCAATACAACCATCCAGGTTCAACCATACTAGGATCACATCACATCACAATCACTAGGAAACAATCATATAAACTAGGCTCTTGACCCTAAATCATGGAATTATTTCTCTACACAAGTAAATCTATAATGGATCCAAATCATAAGGAACCTAGAATTTACCAGAGAGTAGGTAACATAGGCCCTACAAATGAATTATATTTAACATGAAACTAGTTATTATTCCATATTGAATTAACCGATTCGTTATTCATAGTTTCCAACTATAGGAAACCAAAGAATCAAGTTATCACAATCTATCACACATTAATTAATCAATTAATTTATTACAACATAGATTTATTTATCAACAAGAATCATCATGATTCATATTCACTAACAAATAAAATTAAACATGCATACTGGCATCAATTTTATTAACATCTACTTACCAAATAAACAGATTCGTTAAACATGCCTTTTTAATCTTATATCCATTTAATAGTATACTAATTCTATATTTACATTATTTACCAATATACATGAAGAATAAAATTATCAACCTAGAGAAGCATATATGTCACTCTATCTACCAAATCTAGAGGAAAAATGTTATCCCTATGCATAAAAACAATATTATTATCTGATTGATACTAATTCATTATTACAGTTCAAGTATTTATTTTGGTAAATTACATTGTGATCAAAGGGGATAAACGAATAACTCTATTATTTTACATAAATAAATTGAAATTAAATGAATCCCAAACATAAAATGTTCTTCAATGATCTTAATAGGAGAACAAACAACACAATGGATATTGGATCACCTCTCCCACATGAACTATATCTATCTGTGGAGTTCTTACCACCACTACACCAACTAAAACTAAGATAAACACATTAGATCCATCAGTATGAATCCACCAAAGAATACAAAGCTAATATAATAATAAATGATAACAAATCCCACAAAAAGAACTTGAAAATATAGGGAAAACACACCTTGGATGATGGTGGATCACAAAAGATCAATGATGGATGCTCGATATCGATTATAGTGAAATGGATCCCCAAAACAATGAAGAGTATACTATCAACTCTCCAGGGATGAGAGGATGGAATGAATATTCGAGGGGGTTTGACAAATCGAGTGGCTGGAATGTTTTAAAAGCATACATCATTGGGGGATTACATGACATGTAATCACCTTTCACATCATGTAATTACATGAGACCAAATTCTGCAAAAAAATCCATCATCATTCACATTTATTTCAAATTTCAAACCCAAAAATATTACATTATTTGAATCCCACATTCACAAAGAAAAATTATTCTACACTATGTGAAACCCACTTTCACACCATGAAAGTTCCATGGTCCTAGTTCTCAAAACCTTACTACCTACAGAATTCCTATGGGACTCCTTAGAGATCTTTATCCTCGATAACACACAAACTAATGATCTACATGGATTATGGCCCTTAAATTAGATACCCCTACAAAAATTATCAACCATGAAAATTTAATACCAACCAAGTGTGGAAACAGAAATGGGTCATCAGAAAGGCCACCCCATGGGATACCTCCCATGGCTCTCATCAACACATGAGCACACCACCTAACTATATGAAAAATCACAAAACCACACAAAAACAAAAACAAGCTCATAAATCCTATCATGGGGGAGATACCTGTTGAATGATAGAATGAAACAACAAAATAGAATAGAAAACTATGTAATAACCAGAAAGGAATACAACCAAAAAATTAAAAACATTACATGAGAATATATAAATATCTAACAACTTGAGGTACTTAAAATGTATCTACGAATCATGTTTCCACGTACTCTCCCCCACACCATAGTAGCACCAAAATTCACAAAACAAGGGAATATCACACTTACACAACAAATTATCTTGTCAATCATGCATCTCTACAGGCCACTCCAAAAGGTCGCATCATCATCCACATTGAACTCATCCAAGTCGATGACATGCGAGTCATCATGTGGATAATGAAATGCCTACAACACCCGAATAATATTGTGTATCTATATCATCTATGATGGAAGAATTTTCTGATATGGAACAAATACAACATGTTACAACATCTCAAAAGGCCAACAAACAAAGGAAAAAATCTTAATCCCATATCCAAACGATTACGTCCCATAGCAAGGAGTCACCTTTGGAAACACTTGATCTCCAACGTTGAACTCTAGAGTTCTCCTCCTATGATAAAAATAGGATTTATAACAATCATTCCCTGCCTTCATCCTATCATGAATCACCTAAAGCATATATGTCATATTATTTACCAATTATGGTATGATAATTGTTGAATATCTGAACCTTTTTCAGCTCAATAGAGATCCCTATGGTCGACCATACATGTCTTCAAAAGATCCACATTGATGGATGTATGAAAACTATTATTTTGTAATAAATCTCTACCAAGGGAATGTTCCCCAACCATAAACCACGAAAATCCAGGTCACAATAGAACAACATGTCTTTAAGAGACTCGATGATCCTCTATGTCTGACTATCCATCTTTAGATGAAAATAAATGCTAAGGAATTGATGAGAACCAAAAATATAGTGGATTTATCTATACACTTTTGAGGTAAAATGAGGATCCATATCAAAAATAATTGTCCTCGGGTCAATGTGGACTCTCATAAACTCATCCTGATACTACCTCAATAAAAACTACAATGATATCGGCTCCCTGATCACTATAAATGATCCAATTTCGTCAAAAAAATCATCTACCTCGCATATAGTGTCATAGTATCCCTATTCTAGAGGTAAACTAGTAACAATATATATGGAGATGTCCTCAAACATCCATTGAGGAACTTTTAACAGTAGAAGATAACCATCAGGAACATGACACTCAACCTTCTATTCATTGTAGAGAAAATAGTGAGATGAAAACTTTTCAACTGAATGCTTCTTTCCAGACAAAAAATACAAACCTCTCAAATCATTTTACTTCTTTATCATGATATAATGTACCAATAAGGGAGAGTTATAGAAATCTCTGAGAACCATCTCATGCCTGACCTACGGAATGATGTGCCTTCATTGGAACAACACCCGATGTTATTCATCCTTATACCAACCATTAGGGGCCTCACACAAACAAATCGATCACTCCATCCCTTCAAAATATGATACACCAATTGGGATTCCTCTACATACTACACCATAGATAACTGCGACATCATTTAAAAAACACAACATCTTCCCCTGAATAATTCCCAATCAAGATGTAATGCTAGGAGTTCATCCATCACTCTCCATGAATCATCAGCTTCATGCACAACATAAATATACAACTTTGTACAAAATACATCAGCCATGAAATTTTCCATTCCAGGTATATACAAAATCATGAAGTCATAATCTAGTATGAACATTATCCATCAATTTTGGTGAAATATTATGTAATCCTGGTTGAAAACAAATCTCTGGATCTTATAATCGATGAAGACCATAAAATGATCATGAATGATGTAATGTATTCAAAACTTCATGTAAAATACTACTTCCATAAACTAAAGATAATGAGTAGAATAGTAATTCTAATGGGAATATAAGTGTTGACACCCATAAGAAATGACATATCTATGTTGCATCAGAACAAAAAAAAACCATAACCTCAAACATCATTTCGAACAACAAACTGAACTCCTTCTGTAGGACAAAAGGAACAGGAACAGTGAACAAATTCTCCCTAAGATATTAATAATCTATGTGATAGTGATTTGTCCACAAGAATATCTGATCATTTCTAGTCTATGTTATCAGAGGATTCACAACCCAAAATAAATTAGTTATGAACATCCTTTAATAACTAGTAAGACCAAGGAAATTCAACAGCTATTCTACTATCTTGGGGGATTCCAAAGACACAATGGATTCTATCATCGATAGATCCAATGTTACATCCTAACGACATACAAAATTCCCCAGGAAAAGGTCTAATCGAGCCCAAAAATCAATTTTTGGAAACATTCCAATAAACAAATAATGGTGGATAACTCAAAAAATAGAACATATATGCTCTCCATGATCCACACAGGATGAGGAGTACAAAAGGATGTCATCCATTACTACAAAAAAATTATGTAGAAACTCATGGTGCACAGTTTTCATTAGTAAAATGAACACAAATTAAAAATTCACCACACCAAAAGACCTCACAACAAACTTGTAATTCCCATGATGACAACAGAGAATAAACTTCAGAATATCATCATCCTTCACACACATTAGATGATATCCTGATTGTAAATCGATATTTTAGAGCCAACATTCACCCATAAGTTGATCAAATAAATCATAAATATGTTGTTGAGTATTACGCTTCATCACTATCACTTTATTCAAGAGATGACAATTTATGCACAACGACCAACTATAATCTTCATTGTTTATGAAAAAAAACTGGCGAATCCCTAGTGACACACTTAGTAAAAAAACTGCAATAGAATACAAAATTTATCTATATATTCATCTCTATCAACTAAAAATGTATAATCATACATGGAGACACTAATATTGGATATATTCATAGCTATCATAAAATATTAAACATGATCTCTCATCGATGGGGTAACACTATAACCTCCTTTGTAAATACATTAGGGAACTCTTAGACGACCTAGGAAAACACCGACTACTAAACCAATGACTAACTCAGAATAAGCTCAACCATCAAGGATGATAAGGATTCAACATGCCTTTGACCTATCTGAGGGTCGCGCTCAACAAAATACAATTTTGTCTCTCAATATATATCAAAGAATGATATACTAAATATTATACAACCATTCCATGATGAATGTGATATAATATTATAGAATATATAAATATAGGAAATATCTCCAAGAGATGTGATTTCTTAGAAGTAGATCACAATTTATACCTTATTCAAAAACCTCATCTCAACCACTATCTGAAGTAGTCAATTCCAAGAGAACACAATGTCTCTAAACCTCATGTGCCGAAGAATTTAAAATTGAATCAGATATGGAGTATTATTTTACTCTTGGGTAAAAAAACATGATCTCAGGTAGACAACATTAAAAGGGTAACACAAATAACGCTCGACTCGCCTGGTGCTATAAACACTAAAGCCTAAATTTGAACATGTCCTTCTCCATGACCTTTCATACCATTCTGATGACAATGTCTATGGTCATGCTCTACTCTCTAATTATGGGGTGAATCCTCAGGTTTCCCTCTAACCACCCCATTTACACTCAGTATAGAATCAAAATAGTAAATGCAGATGTTCAATTACTAGAGGGGGTGAAATGTAATTTTAAAAACCATATTTTTTAACCATAAGAAAATATATGTTTACAATGCTAAAAAAACTAAATTCAAAAACCCTAAAATAGTTCTATGATAAAAAAATTCATAGGTTCCATAAATATTATTCCAGAAAATAAATTAACAAAATGTTTACTTTGTAATGATTCTACCTTAAAGAGTATAGAATCTTATTAAACAGATTATTCAAAAGTAGAAAAATATATAAGAATGTTATAATTTATTCCATTAATAAAAAAATTGGAAGTAAAACATTAAACAATAATAATTGACAAGTAAAAAATCTTTTAACCCAATGATAAGGGTATCAATCAACCTTGGACTAAGTTACCTTGATTTATACTTTAAAAAATCTATCTTACTCACACTATGATAAGTCATCGATAGGAATATCGGAACATGTATTGTTTTCCACTCAATACCTAGAACTTCAAGTTAGTCGAAAACTCTATATTTCTATCACCAGATGTCTTCAAACATTAAGGTATTCGGTACCTCTGTCTTCATATCCCTTGAAGCCCAAGATTGTACTCAGGATCAACCAGAGTCACACGAAGCAAGATGGACAAGGTGTTCAGAATAAACAAGGATTGAGTGACTCTCACACTATAAAAATCTCTTCACAATGTGTAATAGCTATATTGATGGAATGGTAATTATCTCTTAAAAATTAGATAATATTTATAGTCATGGGTCCAATGGTCGGCTCCCTCCTCTAACAAGCATATTTTTTCTCGAATCTCGGAGGGACCTATAATGGTGTAACCTAATAACCATTTTGTTAGAAAATTATTGCACCACATTTTTTCATAATAATAGCATGTGTAAATAAAAAATGATGTTACATAACCAAATCTATTTTTTAGATTCTAGGGGAAACTAGAATTTAGAGTCCAACCAATAAAACATTTAGAGTCTATAAGACATAGATATTAGGTTTTTTTTTTAAAATGAATTTAGAATATGAATTATATAGATTTTGGAGTCTAAATTACAATTAATTCAGAGTCATAATTTTGATTAATTCAAGGTTTGATATCTAAAGAATTCGAAATATGATTTATAAGGAATTTGGAGTCTGAATTTTAAGGAATTTGGAGTCAGAATTCACAGAAATTCGGAGTCAAAATTCAGAGTAATTTGATTTCTAAATTATAAGGATTTCAGAGATTTAATTATGAGGAATTTTGACTCTAGATTTTAGGGAATTTGGATCGACATTTTTGAGAATTTGGATTCTGAATTTTGATGAATTCAGAGTCAGAATTTCATAGATTTCAAACTCTGAATTTCATTGAATTCAGAGTTAAAATTTCATAGAATTTCATCTTTGAATTTCACAGAATTTGGAGTCTAAATTTCTGGGAATTAAATCTCTAAAAACATAACACTCTACATCAATGGAACTATAAGATTTCAGGGTTGTATAAAAGAATATATTTTTGACATAGTTAAAAATGAAATTCATTTACAGATATAATAAAATGAGACAAAAAAATAAATGTAAGGATAAAATTTTTCCATATAGAATGTAAAATTTCATTATGAAAATAATCCATATGGAAATTTTATTTTCCTTAAGATAAAGATTTTTTTATTTTCAAAACATATAGGAATAAATAAGTGATAAGGAATCCTTATTAACTCAAAAATAACCCCCTTTTTTGATAGCACAAACATCCTTTCAAAAATGAAAATTATGACATAGAAATTGAGTTATAAATTTTAAAAGAAAAAACATATCTCCCTTTAGTTATGAATCATGGTGAATGAGAATAACTCCCCCTTTGGTTTTTATATACATAAGGATCATATTATTGACTTCCTTAATGTGAATTTTATTTGTCTTTCATAGTGAAATCTAATTAGAGAAAACTCCCCCTTAGACAGGCTCCACCTTATATAGGGAATTATCTTCTTTACATTGTGTTCTTTTTTATATTTCCATTATGCCCCTTTTTTATTTTCAAAAAGGAATAGTGAGAATGGAAAAAAATATTATTCTTGAATGATTATAACTATATAAAACAAAAAAAATGAAGTACAATAAGAATTTTCATTAATATGGGAAATAATGATACAAGGAAAGTACAACAAATGATCGGAATTGAAAGGAGAAATATCCATCCTTCTTTTTCCATCAACATGAACTTATTCATGATGGTATTCAGTTTTTTATGCTCAATATGATCTTCTTCAAAGCACTTGAGTAGATGTCACTGATCATGAATTTTATTATCCATTTCTTTGTTCTTTTTAGCCTGAGACTTTGGGATTTATGACTAAGAGACCAAAATCTCTTCTTTCTTCCTAAAAATCTCTTCTAAATGAATTCTGATATCACTTTCCATATTTTAAATTCAAACAACCAAATTGTGCTTCCCATTCAGATATTTTACTTCCTGCTTCCAAGTAGCATCTTTTATGTTCCGCTATTAAGAAAATATTTTGGTATGCTCTTTCATCCTCTTTTCTTTTAATGACCCGACCCTACCTGGGCTTCAGCCGCAAATACCCCAATCCCGCCTCCATAGGTCAGGGGATGTCAAAAAGCACCAAAGTATAAACAACTCGGGGAGGCCTTTTCCTGAGTACCTATACACAAACACGCAGCCCACTCAATGCAGAAGTGCAGAGTAAAAGTAAAAGTAAAGTACCAATTACTATAAATAACCAAAAAAGTGAATCGAGCTCTAAACAGTACAATGTAAAAGATGAGTGTAAGCTGAAAAGAAAAAAGGCAAAACACACGCCCAACCAGAAAAGTGACACAACCTAACAACAGGTAAACAAAAGTAAACAACTGGGAGAGTCCCACACCTAGAACCCGACTACAACCAATACATGCGGTCCAAGCTCCCAAACTAATAAGCTCCAATGAAGTCACGACCAACCTATCTGTCGTCTGCAAGGGCACACCATGTGGGGGAAATGTCCAAGTAGGGGTGAGTATAAAAATACTCTGTAGGATGCCCTGAAGGCTCGAGGGAGCAAAAAATGAGGTACTTAAGTGGTGAGCAATATATCGAACAGGGAAAAGTAAAATATTATAATCGAGAGTGCAGCAAAAATTAGAGCTCAACCCAACAAGAGGAAGGAAGAAGACACGTCATATCATGAGGAGATAGAAACGGTTGAGAAGATGATCTTCCCATTGATTATTCACTACATTTAGCAGGAGAGTAGACTCATTCAACCACAAGAATCTAGACACGAAAAGCACGTGGCATTCCCCACGTGTCTTCACCTCTCCAGGAAAGAGAGTATCAAAAACTTGAGAAGTGGGTACTGGAACAAGGTATACATATACATATGCTTTTCCATGAATCCCGAATAAGATCGTAAGGGGATCTCTATCCCGTATCTCATCCCAAGAATGTGAGTACCCAATAGTCCCAGAAGTAATCAACATCTATGCCTAGTATCCAAACGCCTGCCCCGAACTGCAAGTCAAAGGGCTCAAATCACCGAACCTTGACACTATCCTCTTTGGGCGGCACTGACTCGCTCGCACGGTTTTAGGTCATGTCACAAGGATGCATCTCGGTTGGGAAAGTTCCCCTCATACTTGAGAGTTATGGGGGAGTGTCATGCCACACCTTGTCACCCTCACACAGTCGAGAGGTCTTCTCAAAGTCAAAGTTGTCACATCACTGACCCGCACAACAAAAGGTCCCGCTCCGGTAGTCACAGAGAAAAGCCACAGATGAGCCTAGTAGCATGAAATAAGTCTGAGAGAAGCCATTGGGTAACACACTGCCCAGCCCTTCTAGAGGGTAAACCATAAGAGGTCGTTGACTAACCCACTGCCCAGTCTCCACTGGAGGGTAAACCCTAAGAGGTCATTAGGTAACCCACTGCCCAATCTCTGTTGGAGGGTAAACCTTAAGAGTTCATCGGGTAACCCACTGCACAGTCTCTACTGGAGGATAAACCCTAAGAGGTCGTCGGGTGACCCACTGCCTAGTATCTGCTAGAGGGTAAACCCCAATAATTCAATGAGCAACCCACTGCCCAGTGTCTTCTGGAGGGTAAACCTGAAGAAGTCGGTGAGCAACCCACTTCCTAGTCTCTGCTGGAGGGTAAACCCAAAGAAGTCGATGAGCAACCCACTGCCCAGTATTTTCTGGAGGGTAAACCCAAAGAATTCGATGAGCAACCCACTTCCCAGTCTCTACAAGAGGGTAAACCTGAAGAAGTCGATGGGAAACCCAGTCCCTAGTCTCTGCTGGAGGGTGGACATGAAGAAGTCGATGAGAAACCCACGACCTTGTCTTTGTTGTAGGGTAAACCCGGATCTACTTTGGCCATCCCTACTGGATAGTACAACACTACCCAATAGAACACGGAGTGGGTATCGCGCAACAACCCAACTCTAGAACCAATCCAGGGGAAACCACTCAACCCTTCTGTTCTAAACCATCATGAACCGGACCATGGGGAAATCCACTCAACCCTGCTGGTCGAAACCATCGAGAATAGGAGGAACCTCTACGTCGCGAGAGGATAAAGGTATGTAAAGTAGAACAAGGCACACTAATGGGGACCACATAATGAGTGGCCCCAACTCATCTCCAAACCATGCTCACAAACGTTCTCAGGTACAAACTACAACATGTACCTCCAAGAATTCCCGTATACTCCCAGTGTATACTACATTTCGAGCTCAAGGGCTATCCGGCACACGACACCCATAGTCAACGCAACAGGTGTGAACATAGTTTTTCCCACCTGCTTCCTCCACAGCCCTGGCATGGACATCCACATCTCTTCAAAGATCAACCTCACTCACACGGGATTGAACGCGATCATACGCCAACAGTTTTCTACAAACATCAAAGAAAGAACCACCAATGGAACACCTTTCATCTTTCCACATTTAATGAGATCTCAAAAGAGACTCTAAAAATCCAAATAGATCATACTGTTGTATTCCTCGTGGAAAAACATATGAGATAGACTATTTACACACCTCCAACGGATATCCGATGGAAAAGTCACTAACACTGCATTACGCCCGATCAACATCCCGTGGTCCCGAGCCTCGGTCCCAAAAACAGTCGGGCGCATCACACCATTGTGATCCCCTCGAGAAAACACATCAAATTGACTACTCACTTGAGTGTAATACATATCCAGAGAAAAAGATGTATTTCATCGTCCGCACACGAGCGGTTCTTCATGGGCCCCGCATCTCGGTCCTGAAGCACTACAAACGGATTGAATCATTGTGATCCTCTCGAAAAAGTACAGAAGATTTACTATCCACTTGTCTGAAACAGAAACCCGGTGATAAAGTTAGAAATCACCGCCAACTCCCAAAATGACCATTGTGGGGCCCGCACCATCATGCAGAATTAAAGAATGCATCTTGCGCCAATGAAATGCCCTCAGAAAAACACCCAAAACAATAGCTCTCACGCCCCGAACGGACATCTGATGGGAAAGTTTCCAAAATCTGCTCGCAGCTTAAAAGATGGGCCATGGGGCCGACATCTCAACTCTGGATTCAACACCTGAAAACCCCTTGTAAATCATCGTCTCGACGCTAGGGTCTCCACACCTCTGACTGCTCCCAAATCGGACTCCAGTTGCGCTCGGGCCATCCGAAACAAAATCTCGACAGTGCGCTAAATAGTGATTAGTGGACACTTTGCATCACCGAGCCCCATCATGGAAATTATAAATTCTCAAAAACATCTCAAAACCTTCGTCTCGACTCCAGGAATGCGTTTTCATAGGCGGCACGTGAATCAGATACCAGGTCTACATTCTAGAGGCGTTTTAATTTTTAATGGACCGAAACAGGTGGGCCGGGCCGGTTCGGCCGACCCACCCTGTGCCTAAGCCGGTGGTCTGTGGTTCACCGCGCGGACTACCCCACTTCTCCCGGACTAGCAGAGCGAGTCCGGCTCTCTTCCCATGGGCCCGCAAAACGTGTGTTCCTATCCACCGGTCGGGGTCGCTGAACCCGGTCTTGCGCGTCACGCTGACCAGAAATCCGGTTGGCCCGTGTGCCTCGCCAGCCGCAAGCGCCTGCCGATGAACCCCGGATGCCCCGCCACCACGCCATCCACCTAAAGCTGCATCCACTGCCGCTGCTGAAGCCAGGCCACCGCACGCCACCGCCGGAGCTCCGCCTTGCCGCCGGAAAACACCATTTTGATAGGAAAACTTCCGCAGGCCACCTGAGGATCCCCGGAACTCGGATTTTCGATCCGAAAATTGCGTTGGGATGCTGGAATCAGCCTCGTAGAAACCAAATCCTTCGCTCAATAATTCGACAGCATAACGACACTATAGTTTCCATAGAAAGAGGGGATCCGGTTTTAAAACTCAAAACAAACACCGCCTACCTGCGAGGGCATAGCCCGGAGCTTCGCCGCACGTGTCGCTACCGCACCCGCCACTCGATGATACCATGATAGAAAGAGGAAGGTGGAGGAGTATGAGAGTTCTTGGGTGGGAGGGGGGTTTAACAAGGTGAGAAGGAGGGGAAGAAGGAGGTGGGTTTCTCTTAAGTAAGGAAAAAAGAATTAAAATTTTCTAATTAATTATTAATCACTCACCCGAATACCCGCATCCATAAATTTTGATGGGGTGGAGGTTAGGCCTCCCCTAGAGTAAACACCACCTCCCGAGCACAATAGTGGTCATGAAATTTAAATCCAAGGCCCCATCCAAAAGTTATAAAGCTGAACGACTAAGGCTGTTAATTTATGAAAATACCCCTAGGGCCATTTTCCACAGAAGGCCCATGCCTGTGAAACAGACAACCCTCCTAAGGTAAACGGCATGTTCCAGACTCAACGGTGCACTCAGTTTTCTCATCCGTGCAACCTTTTAAGAGATACATGAGTTTTACCATTAAACGAATAAATTAATTATTTTATTTATTCATTTAACATTCCTGTAATGGTCGAGGGGTCCAAACGTCTCGTGCCGACATGTTCTATGTCGTTCTTAGGGTAAAAACCCCACTTCAGACCCATCCGTACTCTAAGATTTTGGATCCGAATTACCGTTTAGGAGTTATCCCATTTATTTTACATTCCCAATGTGAGCGCACTGAAAATTTAGTTTCAGCCACACCGGGACTCAGAATCTCATGCAGTCTAATGGCGCTGCTCTAGAATAACATCAAGAATATTCTAAAGTATTTTATAGAAAAAATATGGTTCTTACATCATTCCCTACTTCATGCTTTTAGTCCCCGAAAAGAAAAACCAGGGAACAACTTAGGGTACTAAGACCACACCTGGATCTCCCGTACCCAGAAGAACTCTTTCACAGTCCCACGTCACCACACATAGACAAAAGTATTTGATCTGTTCATGCGAGGTCTGACCTTGCCGATGATGTGCATAAGAGAACTCACACTCCTTCTAAATTGAGTCACATGGGAGACGTCATGAACCCAAACCAGCCTTTGGGGTTAGGGAAATGTGGTAGAGAACCTTTCCATCCCTTTGCACGGTCTCAAATGGCCTGAAGGATCTTGGGGGTAGCTCACCTCCCCGAACAGAACCCTACATCGTAAGCCGAAACTGGAATCACTATTTGGAACCATGATAAATCCTGGTGATTCCCTCCTTCAAGAATATTATAATGGTGAAACACCCTAGGATATCTGATCACACAAGATTTCACAGTCAATGTCCCATGACCCAGACTCTCTTACACACTCGGAGACCGAAATAATCGACACCATCGACTAAAGAAAAGGTTCCACATCTTCTAATATACTGACATATGGTTACACCAACGCCCCACATCACCATGGTAACAACTCAAACAAGGAGGAGATATAAAATCATTTCACACACAGAGCCTAACAATTCTACTGAAAAATGTAGAAGAGCTATAGACCGTACCTCTTTCCACCTCATACTCCGTAGGGTCGTAGACATCCAAAGCTCTCAGCTGTCCACAGTCCCAAATGTCAGCTCCCAAAGCCTGACATAGACCGCCTAGTGGTGATGGGAAGATGCTGTAAGGTCATCCTCCACATCCATATCCTCCTAATCCTCTGCAAGCACCACCTCTCTGTGCACAACTCCGATAATGACGCTTCCTCGGTCATGTTGGTGCACCTGCTGCCTGCCCGATATTCTTAGTGTTCCTGGTCGGGTAGTCCCATGTCAAGTAACCTCAACCATCAGAAGCATAGAACTGACGCTATATGGGATGCTTGGGTGCCCTCCGGCGCCACTATGGTGTACGAACACGGCCCGGAGTCCACACCCAGAAGTGTCTCCTCGGCTGAGGCCCTCCACTTTGTTGCCAATGTGGTGCATGACCACGTCTCCGAAACCGGCGGGTGGAACGCCGCCTGCATCGAGGTTCTGTATGCTGACGCATGCTAACTGTGGTAGACGTCTCGACTCTGTCGATCCTTCTTCCACCACTAACTATAGAGCGTGAAAGGAATCTCTCTTTCACCAGTGCCTGCTCAAGAACCCCGACATATGTGGAAATTACAAAGGGTACTATGTCAGCACAAATCTCTCTGCAGAGACCCTAATTGAACTTCCTCACTCGGAAGTTGCCTTCATGGACCATGTCTGGGTAAAAACATGCATGGTATGTGAACCTAGTCACGTACTCAGTATCTGTCGTCCCTCCCTGCCAAAAATGCATGAACTCTTGGATCCGAATGTAGCATAAGCAGGAGGGGTAAAACTCATCACAAAACAGTAGCTGAAATCTGTTCCACGAAAGCAATGACTCATCAAGAAACTAAGTCACTGGGCTCCACCAACACCCAATTGCTCCGTGGAAAATGATGGCTACCAAATCCACCATAAGATCTACCAGCATCTGTACAAGCCTGAAGAGTTGAACCGCTGTCTCTATCCAATCCTCTATTACCTCAGGGTCTGGCCCACCACTGAACCTCAACGGCCTTTGTTGCTAGAACTCACATAGCGCGCTCAACCTGCACTCAAGCTAAGTCTGCTCTACTGAAGCTGTTTGCTACTCACCAGCTTGGGGTGGTGCTACCGGCCCACCATGAGAAAGGGACTCTCATGATGGGTCCTAGACTGAGGCCTCGTAGCTCACAAGGTCATTTTCATGAACCAATGCAGGTATCATGGATGGCTGTCTTCTCAGAGACATCCTGAATGTTTTCAAGGAGTGTCGCGATCTGATGATCATATATGTATAAAATAGTAAAAAAAATGGGGAGCTGACTCAAGAAGGACAGTCATGACTCAATACTATGTGATACAGAAATCAATTTTCCCCACAACGGGTGTCTCAGCATGCTGAGTCGACAAGCGGATTATCAGGGTCCTGGTGAATGGATACGTCGCCCGCCGCACCATCACTGGACTCCCTAGCACGAGAGACGCTCTCGAGACATGTTGAAACCGTTTCCTTAAATCCAAACCAATTCCTTTTGAGGGACGTCTGAACAATGTCTCATGGAATGAACCACATCTGATACCACTTTTTCACGACCCGACCCTACCCGAGCTCAAGGAGAAACTGCCCAAAGCCTGCCTCCATAGGCCAGGGGTTAGCGACAAGCGCCGAAGGATAAACAACTCTAGGAAGCCTTTTCCTGAGTACCTGTCCACACAAATGCATCCCACTCAATGTAGAAGTGTAGTGTAAAAGAGAAAGTTAAGTACTAACTACTATAAACAACCATAAAAGTGCATCGAACTCTAAACAGTACAATGTAAAAGATGAAGGTAAGCTGAAAATAAAAATGACAAAACTTGCACCCAATCAGAAATGTGCCACAACTCGGCAATAGGTAAACAAAAGTAAATAGCTCAAAGAGTCCCACACCTGGAACCCGACTATGAACATTGCACGCGGTCCAAGTTCCCAAACTCCTAAGCTCCACTCATGTCACTACCAACCTGTTTGTCATCTGCAATGGCACACCAAGTGCGGGCAGAGGCCAAGTAGGGGTGAGTATAAAAATAATCAGTAGAATGCCTTGAAGGCTCGAGGGAGAAACAAATGAGGTACTGAATAGGTGAGCAGTAGATTGAATAGGTAAAATTAAAATAGTACACCCGAGAGTGAATTAAAGAGTACATCTCAACCCAACAAGAGGAAGGAAGAAGACTTTTCATATCACAAGGAGCTAGATATAGTGAGAATATGAACTTCCTGTCGAGTTTTCAATACATTTAATAGGAGAGTAGACTCGTACAACAATGAAAAACTAGACACGGAATGCATGTGGCATACCCCGGATGTCTTCGCCTATCCTGGAAGGAGAGTAGCCAAAACCCAAGGAGTGGGTACTGGAACATGGTAAACATATTCATATGCTCTTCCAATAAACCCGAATAAGATCTTAAGGGGATCTCCGTCCTGTAGCTCAGCCCATGAAAGTGGGTATCCAATAGTCCCAGATGTAAACACCATCGATGCCCAGTATCTAAACGCCTGCCCTGGACTAAAAGTCCAGGGGCTCAAATCACTGCACCTTGACACTATACTCTTTGAGAGTCAGTGACTCACCCGCACAGTTTTGGGTCGTGTCAAAAGAAGGCATCCCGGTCGGGAATGTGCCACTTGTACTTAAGAGTTCCGGGGGAGCATCAACCCACACCTCGTCACTGTCACACAATTGAGATGTCTTCTCAAAGTCAATGTTGTCACATCACTGACTCGTACAACCAAGGGTCCTTCTCCGATAGTCACGGAGAAAAGTCACAAACAAGACTAGTAGCAAGGACTAAGTTTGAGAGAAGTCATTGGGTAACCCACTGCCCAGCCCCGCTGGAGGGTAAACCCTAAGAGGTCATCGGGTAACCCACTGTCAAGTCTATTCTGGATGGTAAACCCTAACAGGTCGTCGGGTAACCCACAACTCAGTCTCTATTTGAGGGTAAACACTAATAGGTCGTCGGGTGGGGTTGGATGGTGCACGGGGAACTGGGGGAGATCCCCAACTCAAGCGATGATTATGACCCCTCTGATCTCAAATTGGGGATATGCGCGGAAGATGTTGGGGGTATGAGGCCTCTTGATGAATCTCTAAGTCACAACGCTATTTTCTCTTTCTCAAGAAAGGGTGAGGGGAATAATGTAGTCCCTATGAAGACAGGGAGGAATTTTTCGGATGTGGTGAAGAACACATCGGGACCATCTTTATCAAACTATAACGCTTTTCCACCGAGGATATTGATTTGGAAGGGGACGATGGCTCATGTGTCAGATAATTATGAAGAGGTGGAAGAGAGGGTAAATTTATCTCAATTTTCAATCATTGCGAGATTTGTAATCCCTATGGGGGTGCTACTGTCGTAATTTCAGGATCTGACTAAAAGGGTTGCTGAGGTGTGGGGTTTTGATGACTGGTGGATGATAATGATTGGCAAGGGATATTACCATGTGGTATTCCCCTTAAATGAAGGGAAGAGGAAAGCGTGGAGCAAGGGTATGTGTTTCTTTGAATCCGGGGTTTCTGAATGTGTATGAATGGGATAGAAACTTTGATCCCATGAATGTACGTAGTACGCATACTCAGCAATGGATCAGAATTTATAAACTCAATTGTTTTTATTGGCACCCCTGAATTCTATGGGATATTTTCTTTTCTGTGGGATATCCGATCCGAATGGATCGAAAGGAAGATAACCCGAAGCTAGGGAATTATGCCATAATTTTGGTGGAATTTGACATGGAAATCATGCTTGTGGAGGATGTGGTTCTGACAAAAATAAATGAAAATATGATACTTGATATCTTGTATGAGAGGAAGCTGAGATTCTATTCGAGGTGGTTTCTCTTTGGGCAAACAATTGTTGAATGCTAGCGGGACACGGTTTTTCATTCATTCATGATGAAGGGGCATGATGAGAGCACATGTAGGAGAAGAAAGGGGAAGGAAAATTCCATATAGAGCACCTGGAGAGCAATGGTGTTGCTCAAGGGTCTTGGCCTGGGCAGAAGTGGATTCTTGCAATAGGGGCTCTTCCTCTGTGGCAATAGTGAAGGATGAAATGAAAAATGAGGCTCCCGGTGGACCTGTTGTAGATATTGGAGGCCTGATTGATGAAACCCAGGTGAACCCTTCTCTGGGTGGTGATTCTGCTCCTATGGTGGATAGGATGGATTTTGTCTCTCGAAATGATGACAATGAGGAGAAGTGCATAGGAATGGGCGTAGAGCATTCTGTCAGCCCGCTTGTGATAGGTTTCCATTGATGTGGTGATGAGGCCTGCACCAATCGTCAACCGGCTTCATGAACCAGGAAGATATTTTACTCGGATCTCCCTCACCAAGGATGCACGAAGGAGTCTGATTGTGGGCAGTGATCCTCCACTCAAGTCCAGCAACACCTTTATCCCACTGAGTGGAAGACTTCGGTCGGAGGAGGTGGAGGAGGCTCAATGATCTGATGTGGAGGGTGGGGTGCCTGATTCCAGTGGCACGGATGGGATACTAGCCGATGCAGGCATGGTGGTGTAGGTGGAGGAAGCTTATCAAATCAGTCCAGGTGGTGATGCTGTTGCAGATGGATCGCTTGGGCTGTTGGGAGAGGATGGCAAGACAAAAAGGGTGGAGGGGAAGTTACCTACAGAATATGGCATAGTCAGTACAGGTGCGGCTACTATGGACTATAGTGATGGAGTAGTCGAGCTGCCTATTAAATCTAATTTCCAAACCCACTGTACTGGGAATGTTAAGGATTCCAACAGAGAAAATCAGGAGGTCAAGTAGCAGGATAACACCATTGTCCCCGGACATGGCCTGAAGAAGGGACAGGGAGGTAAAAAGAAAAAAGGGAAAATGCATGCCTTAGTGGAGATGAAATGGAGACCTCTAATAAGAGGTATGGTTTGTAGGAAATGAGGATATTGTACTAGAACTTTTAAGGGCTGGGGAACTCGCGTACGGTCAGGGCCCTTCAACATTATATTTTGACCTATAAAACAATGTTTGTCAAAATTGCGGAACCTAATGTTTTGTTTGATAATTGGAAGGGCTTCAGTTGGGAATCACTATGATACAGTTTTATGGCCAGCAGTCAGTCTACATCCTCTATGGATCGCTTGTGTGTGTTAGTGCATAGCACCATGCGGGTTAATTCATATGACAGCAACCCCCAAATTATTCTGGTGAGTTGTACCAATGATGGACAAAATATTTCGTTATCATTTGGTTATGCCTCCAATTCATATAGCAGGAGAAGTGAGTTATGAGAGGACCACAAAGTCATCTCTAGGATGATGGACCATAAATGGTTGCTTATTGGTGATTTCAATACTATTTTTAAGCCCGAGGAAAAAATTGGACCAAATTTTAATAGGATTGATGCCTTTGAATTTTCTGAGTGTATTGACTTCTGCAATCTGAATCAAGTTGAAATTTATGGTGATGATTTTACATGGTGTAGATACACTTGGGAAGGGAAACAAGCTAGAAGGCTTGATATATGTTTCGTTCATATTGATGATTAGTCTACAGCACATGGTGTCTCTGGATTCACACATCCTAAGCACCACTCTAATCACAACCCAATTGTTGTTGATGTTGAGAATTAGGTGACAAGGTCTGCCCCTGTTCCTTTTCATTTCAACAATAGATGGCTTGTGATGCCAGGTTGTAGGGAACTTGTTTTAGAATCATGGAAAATTGACACAATTGGATGTCCGCTGCAAAAATGGCTGTGAAATTGGAGTATCTAAAGGGGCTTCTAAGAGAATGGAGTAGGGATTCCTTTTCAAAACTGGATGAGAAGATCAAGAAATCAAAGGATGAGTTGGACAGAATTCAGATTGGTCAAGGGTAGCATATGAGGGTTTCATGAGAGGAAATTTATGCCCACAACCATCTTGATGATCTATTAATGTTGAAGGAAAGATTGGACTGAAACTAATTGAATGTGCGATGGCTAAAGGATGGGGAAAAAAATTCTAAATTCTTCAAAATATTGCACAAGGAAAAGAGGGTGCAGGGAAGGACCCAGGAGATTAGCATTAATGGGCGACTCTACACAGAGGAGAATGAGATTTCATTGGCTGTGGTTGAGTATTTTAAGGGAATTTACTCTGATAATGGGAAATCCAGTATTCATAGGATGGTGGTAAACATCAGCTCCATCATAGATGATCAGTCGAATCAGCTCCTAACTGCTGCCCCATGCAAACAGGAGATCAGATCCTCCCTCCTCTCCCTAAACCTGGGGTGTTCCTCGGGCCCTGATGGATTTAAAAAAAAAATTCTTCATGTTCTACTGGTACATTTTGCAGAATGATATAGAGCAGGACATGGAGGACTTATTCTCTCATTATTACATTCCATATGGTATGAACTCATGCTTTATTGTGCTCATCCCAAAGAAAGATAATGCCCTGGACATCAAGGACATTAGACCTGTGGTTTTTGGGAATATAATACCCAAACTTATCAGTATGATATTGGTGAGAAGGTTGGGTGGGATGGTAGCTGGTATGATCACCATGAACCAATTTGGATTCATCCATTGGAGGAACATCCAAAAGTTCCTATTCATGGCCTCTGAGAGTGTCAACCTCCTACGAAGGAAATCAAAGGTGGGGAAATTTTATATCAAGATTGACATATCCAAGGATTTTGACACATTGAAATGGGATTATCTCTTGGATTTCCTCAAGTTGTATGGCTTCTCTTCTAGATTTGTGAATATGATCAGCATAATTCTTAATTCCACAAGGTTGTCAGTTCTTGTTAATGGGGTCCTGATGGGCATCTTTCCTTGCACTAGGGGGTGATGCAAGGTGATCCACTTTCTGGACTTATTTTTGTTCTTGTAGAGGATATCTCAATAGGTGCATCAACGACCTTGGCCAAATGGGATGGTACATGTAGATCAGGGATGGTGTGAGTGCTCAGCCTCCATCTCATCTTTTGTATGAAGACAAAATCTTATTATTTGGGAATGGTTCAAGGAGAACTATATACTCAATCAAGGCCCTCTTCAGTCATTATGAAGAGTTGGCTGGTCAGGCCATTAGATGGGAAAATCATCGATTGTTTTTTAGAATGGGGTTCTAGTTGGGAAAAGAAATAGGATTGTAAGGTATCTTGGGGTGAGGATAGGATCATTCCCTTTCCAATATCTTGGGGTCCCAATGTTTTTGGGAAGGGTGAATAGGTTGTATTTTGAGGGAATATCTACTGGTATTATACATCAGCTGGCCAGTTGGAAGGGAAAGGCAGCATCAATGGTCGGGAGGGTCTTCTTGGTGAATTCAGTGATCACATCGAAGTTTTTTTATTCCTTATCCCTTTATAGATGGCCGAGTGGACATATTAAAGAGCATTAGAGCATGGTATTAAACTTTATATGGATGGGGCCACCACATGAAATTAAGCTGATTAGAGTTGCATGGATAGAATGCATAAAGCCTATGGAGATGTGGGGCCTTGGGGTAAAGGACCTCCGCATATTCAATTATGGCTTGATTGGAAAATTCACTAGGAACCTGATCACACACGAGAATGATGATGATTTCCTTTCGAATCGAATTACAAGGAGGATCTTTAATGGTTATAAATACTATCTTGACTCATCGGTCTGCGCATCTCTCAAGCATGCATATGGGAATATAATTAAGGATACTAGATGGTTGGTTTTCACGGATTCAACCGTGAATTGTTGGACAAAAAAGTGGCTCACAGAACCCCTTTGTGATCTGAATGTTCCAATGGATGTAGCCCACGTGTCCATCTCGGACTTTATTTCAAAAATGCATGCTATTGTTGTTTATATTCCTGTTCAGGTGGAGGATAAAATCAATGGATATGCATTCATGGATGTGGATGCTCTGATTTGGGTTCATGCAAAAACCGGGCAGTTGAATTCTAAGGACTTTTACCGGACAACATGTGGGTGTTCAACTCCTACACTGGCATGGCTGCTACACCTTAAGGCTGGATTCATCCGGCTGGCCAGGTACTTCTTGATATGGAGACTATGGAAAAACATAATGCCAACAACCGAACTACTCAAGCAGACTGGCCAGCAAATGGCATCGATGTGTTCCATCTGTAGGGCAGAGGAGGATTCAAGGCAGTATGTGTTTGTGGACTGTAGGGACGCCAAGCAGCTGTGGGCATACATTGAATATCTGTTTGGAATTGTGGTTGATATAGGTAGGCAGGTCTTGGAGCTATGGTCCAGAATGGTGCATACTCAATACATTGAACAAGTACAGAACCTACTTTTGGTGGCTCCTGTGGCTGTTATTGATGATTTTTGGGAAGCCCAGAATTTCATGTTGTTTGGAGATGCTCGCCATACAGTACAACAGGGTATGATGGCTATCAATAGGGATGTGTATTCTACCTCAATGGTCTAGTATGTCACCATGTCTAACACAGTTAATGATCTCCAAATTCTTATAAGTCTTGGTGTTTTGGGTAGGATACGCAAGCCTCAAATGTTGAAGCATATTCGGTGGATTCCACCCATTGTGCCTCTTCTCAAGGTGAATGTTGATGGTGCTGCGTCAGGTGCACCAGGTATGTTGGGGTGCGGGGGAGTGTTCTGGACCTTCCGAGGGTTTTTCAAAGGATGCTTTTTCCATGCCATTGGAATTTGAAACACATTCAAAGCTGAAATCTGGGTTATAATATATGATGTCATGTATGATGTCCAGTTTAATTGGAGGTGTATATGGATTGAATCTGATTCCCAGTCTACGGTTCATGCGTTGAGGACCAAGACATGTAATGTTCCATGGTGTGTACTGCCTCAATGGGTTTATTGTCTTAATAGGGTTGCACAAATGTTCCTGGAGATCTCACATGTCAATCGGGAGGCCAACCAGGTGGTGGATGCTCTGGAAAAGCAGGAACTTATTGATCCTAGAAGAATGTGGTCATTTACGACACCCGATTATTGTGCCCCACATGTGGATGCTGATAGATGTGGGGTGTTGTACAATTGATTATGTAATAACCCATTGTATTCCTAACTCTTCTACGTTTTATTTTAATTTTATTAGGGATGGCTTCCACCGGTTCCTTTTCTTTTTTCTAAGAGGTCGTCAGGTGACCCACTACCTAGTCTCTACTAGTGGGTAAACCCTAAGAAGTCAATAATCAACCCACTTCCCAGTCTCTGCAAGAGGGTAAACTCGATGAAGTCGGTGAGAAACCCACTCACCAGTCTCTACTAGAGGTTAAACCTGAAGAAGTCGGTGAGTAACCCACTGCCTAGTCTCTGCTGGAGGGTAAACCTGAAGAAGTCAATGAGAAACCCACTGCCCAGTTTCTTCCGGAGGGTAAAACTGAAGAAGTCGATGACCAACCCACTGCCCAATCTCTGATATAGGGTGATCCCGATGAAGTCGATGAGAAACTCATTGTATAGTCTCTACTGTAGTGTAAACCCGGAACTGCTCTGGCCATCCCTACTGGATGGTACAACACTAGCCAACAGATCACGGAGTGGGTATCGCGCAATCCCCCAACCCCAGAACAAAACCAGGGGAAACCAATCAACCTTGCTGGTCTAAACCATCGTGAACAGGACCAGGGGGAAACCCACTAAACCCTACTGGTCGAAACCATCAAGAACAGGAGGACCCTCTACGTCGCAAGAGGTCAATGGTATGGAAAGTATACCACGAGACACACATGGGTCTTACATGACATGTGGACCAAACTCATCTCCAAACCAAGCGCACAAACGTTCTCAGGTAAAAACTACACCATGTACCTCCAAGCATTCTCGTATACTCCCAAAGTATACTATATTTCCAGCCCAAGGGCTATTGTGCACAAGGCACCCAAAGTCAACGCAAAAAGGCATAAACACAATTTCTCCAACCTGATTCCTCCACGGCCCTAGCACGGCCAACCACAGCTCTTCAAACATCAACATCACTCACTCAGGAGTGAACGCGATCACACAACATGGGTTTTCTACAAACATTGTTGGAAGAACCACTACTGGTACACCTTTCTTGCTTCCACATTTATTGAGATCTTGAAAAAAACTTTTCACATCCAAAAAGATCATACCTTTGTAATACTCATGAAAAAAATTAAATACAGACTCTTTAATCACCTCCAATAAATATCCAACGGAAAAGTCACCAACACCGCTTTCCGCCTGAACAACATCCTGTGGTCCCTAGCTTCGGTCCCGAAAACATCTGGGTGCATCTCACCATTGTGATCCCCTCGAGAAAACATGTCAAATTGACTTATCACATGAGTGAAATGGATATCAATAGAAAAATATGTATTTCGTCGTACTGCACACGAGCGGTGCTTCGTGGGACCCGCATCCCGGTCCCGAAGTGCTACAAACGGATTGCACCATTGGGATCCTCTCGAAAGAGTACACAATATTGACTATCCAATTGTCCGAAAGGGACAACCAGTGATAAGGATAGAAATCACAGCCAACTCACAAAACGAACCTCGTGGGGCCCACACCATCATGCGGAATTAAAGTAGGAATGTTGATCCATTTCAATGCCCTCAGAAAACACCCAAAAATGACTTCTCACACGCCCCGAACGGACATCCGATGGGAAATTTTCTAAACACTACTCGCATCATAAAAGACAGGTTGTGGGGAACACATCTCAACTCTAGTTTCAACGCCAAAAAACCACTTGTAAATCTTCATCTTGACGCTAGGGTCTCCACGCCTCAGACTGTGCCCAAATCAGACTTCAGATGCGCTCGCGCCGTCTGAAAAAAAATCTCGACAGTGTGCTAAATAGTGTTTAGCGGGTGCTTTGCATCGCCGAGCCCCCTTCTTGGAAATTTTAATCTCTTGAAACCATCTCAATACCTTCCTCTCGCCACCAGGAATGTGTCGCTGTAGCTGGAAGGTGAATCTAATACCTGGTCTGTATTCTAGTTGTGTTTTAATTTTTAATGGACTGAAACAGGTGGGTCATGCCGGGTCGGTTGGCTCACCATGTGCCTGAGTCGGCGGTCCGCGGGTTCATCGCACGGACTGCCCCACTTCGTCGGGACTGGAAGAGCTGGACTGGCTCTCTTCCCATGGGTCCCATGAGACACGGGTCCCTGTCCACCAGCAGGAGTCGTTTCCCCGATCTTGCGCATCATGCCGACCAACAAGTCGGACGGCCGGCGTGCCTCGCCTCCTGCAGGCGCCTACTGACGAACCCCGGACGCCCTGCCGACACGCCATCTTCCGGATTCCACAGCCACCGCCGCCGCTGAAGCCAGGACACCACTCACCGCTGTCGGAGCTCCACCCTGCCGCTGGAAAACTCCATTTTGACAGGAAAACTTCCACAGGCCACCCGAGGCTACCCGGAACTCGGATTTTCGATCCGAAAAATGTGTTGGGAAGCTCAAATTATCATCTTCACAACCACATCCTTCACTCAAAAATCAAAAATCATAAAGGCACTATATTTTCCATTGAAATAGGGGTTCAGGTTTTAAAACTCAAAACGAACACCGCCTACATGCGAGGGCGTATCCCGAAGCTTCGTTGCACGTGCCGCTACCGCACCTGCCTCTCGATGCTGCCTTGATCGGAGGAGGGAGGTGGAGGAGGAAGAAAGTTCTTGGGTGAGAGGGGGGTTTCTCCATGGTATAAGGAGGGGAAGAAGGTGGTGGGTTTGGCTTAAGTAAGGAAAAAAAGAATTAAATGTTTTTAATTAATTTTTAGTCACTCACCCGAAGACCCGCATCCATAACTCTTGGTGGGGTCGTGGTTAAGCCTTTCATAGGGTAAACACCACCTCCCGAGCACAACGGTGGTCTTAGAATTTTAATCCAAGGCCCCATCCAAAATTTATAAAACTCAATGACTGAGGCTTCAAATTTACGAAAACTCCCCTGGGGCCATTTTCCACAGAAGGCCTGCACCCGTGAAACATACACCCCGCCTAGGGTAAACGGCATGTTCGGGGCTCAACAGTGCCCTCTATTTTCCCATCCGAGAAACCATTTAGGAGATACTTTACTTTAATCATTAAACAAATAAATTAACTATTTGTTTATCCATTTAACATTCAATAACGAATGAGGGGTCCTAACGTCCCGCACTGACATGTTCTATGTCGTTCCTAGGGTAAAAACCCCATTTCAGACATCTCCATACTCTCAGATTTAGGATCTGAATTACCGTTTAAGAGTTATCCCATTTATTTGGCATTCCCAAAGTGAACGCACTGAAAATTTAATTTCGGCCACACTGGGGCTCAGAATCGCATGCCGTCTGAAGGCGCTGCTCGGGAATAACATCAAGAACATTCCAAAGTCCTTTATAGAAAAATCCGGGTTCTTATATATCTAATATATATGAAGCATCATTCACAATGTCTTGAAAGTCATCATGAATTCGTAGATCATCAATCGTCATCTAGGACAACGTAGTAATTTCCATGTATGACCTCTAGTGAGCATCATAACCAATGTAGAAGGTTTTAAAATCAGCCTCATGCATGATGAATTTTTTCAAAGGCATTCTAACCAAATCAAATTTCTGATTGAATGAGAGAGGAAGCATCTGACACCTCGAGTCAATAATTGGAAACAAGGGAATGATATCAACTAATTTATTCAGGGACGAAACAACAATGTCCTGACCCCTGGAGGATGATTCATAATTTGATTACCTCATTAGTGAGTATTATTTATCTATATCAACTTCAATTATTTTTTTATGAACAATCCAAATCTATCTTAGCTAACATTAAAATATTATGTGTATAAACTATCAGTGGTTTTCTTCTAGCAGCTCTATAAATGGTCTCCATAGCTTTTGGGGATTCATGATAGCTATAAGATACTTGAAAAATTATATCTTCATCAATAATTTGCTTCTCAACATCTACCTTATGATTATCTGGTGGGATGAAGTCATGATTACTTCTTTCATCATCAGATGGTTTATTAACTTCTTCCATACACTCATCTTCTCTTCCTAGGGATACTAGTTTTATAGACTGAACCTGGAAATACCATATTGAAAATTTTGCATAAGGTCTTTTCATCCTATTATATTCCTCAACGTGCCATATCACATCATTATTTTCATCCCCTTCATCACCTTCTTCTTCTTCCAATCCCACTACCTGAACAATATATTCATCATCTTAAGGTTCTATAATAACAAAAATTTGTCCCTAATTCACTAAAAATTATTCATCATGAAATTATTTTGGACCAAAGATTTTTTTAAAATCATTCTCGGTGTCCTTGAGAAAATCTCGAACTATTTCAGCCTCAATAATTTTCATCCATTTTTTTCCTTTCCCTATTTGAAATACTACTCAGAAGCCTCAATCATCAAATCATTTTCCTCATTTGGATCCAAGAAAGATCTAGGATCTCATTCTTTAATATTATTCTTCTCTTCCCCCAACATGGTAGCCACTCCATCAAGGTAGGTTTTTTTATTCTTTTACTTTGGAGGTGCTAACTGAGTTTCCTGAAATGTAGGGTTTTCAATGACAACTGGTTCTTTCAGCATTCTCTTCTTATGACCCTTCTTGGAAGTCTACACCTTCCAGCTTCATGGTAAATGATTAAATTTCACATAAATATATATGTCATAAAATTCTCCATATTTTCTATTAAATCAATCCTTCATCCTCCTCAATGTATCATAAATCACAAACAAAACCATGAATGATCATAGCATAGAACATCATGGGATTTTGAATGAATCTAGGAAATGGACTATAATCTTGGATAGGATTTTCCTATACACGATAATTTAATATTTGGGGGTCCCATTTTGGATGTTGGTGATAGTCAACAAGGTATACTATATCGAATTTATCATCCTCAAATTTACTACAAAATCTATAACATAGATATAACGTTTCTTCAAGGCGTCTTTATCAAATTTTCTCAGAATTAGAAATCCATGAACCCAAAATTCTAGGATCCTGATATTCATAGAGAGATGATCACTTTTCAGTTTCTTCACTCTTTTCAAACCATTTCGCTCTATAGCCTTCTCTTTCTGGAAACATCATGGTTCATCAATAAATTTATGGGTATCAAAAAAAGATTTACCCTCATATTGAATTCCAATGATGCTTATAGCTACATTAAATGAAATTGAGTAGGTTTTCCCATTAATTTTGAAAGAAAAATTATCTCTCTCACCTTCATTGAAAAAACTTACTGACTCAGAAAACACAATAAAAAACTCTGGATAAACTGGATCCCATCCTTTTGGTTTAGCTACATAGAGATTTTCCCTACCATTCTTCTTGATAATTTTCAAAATTAGGGAATTATACTTCGTAAAGAATTTTGGATCAACTAACATGTCATTTTGAGGTTTCCATTCTATGATTACCTTGACTAAATACATTTTCTTCTGAGGAGATGCTACAAATGAATTCCAGATATAAGAAAACTAGATATGCGGAACGACCCTTATGAAGAGAGGCAAAGCTACAACACAAAAATACTTGGCAACCATTGTGGGACAAGGAATAGGGGGCCATTATATAAGTGTTGAAGTGATAGTTCATATTCCATAATTGATCCAATGGTTGAAACAAGCATGATCTGATCTACTGACTGAGATGAATGCCAATGAAGTATATTGTAGGCACCGATATTTTGGTGTTTTCAAGGTAAAAATTAAGATTTATGAAAAATTAATCACAAAAATATACATAAAACTATATAAAATACAAAAAGTAAAAAAATACCAAAAAATAAGTAAGGAAACATACCTTCCATATTTTTATGAACATTTTAAATAATGAGGAAAATTATTTATTAAGTGCTTTAGGTTTGAGAAAATTTTATTAATGAAATGATGATTTTTAATCTAAAAAAGATAGCAATTAAACAAAATTAGGATCTGTAATTTTTAGTTGAAAAAAACGATTAATTTGATTATGGAAAATATTATTAAGTTATAATTTTTGGTTAGGAAAAAAATTAATTACGCAAAATATGGTTAATAAAGAAAATGTAATCCCCCAATGAAAAGGAGTTACATAATGTAAGGTGATAGGTTTGAAGGTATAGTTAATATGGAATATTACCTTGTGATTATCATTCCTAAATTTTGTTTAATGTATTCAAATCTATTGGATGGCAAGGAGTTTATAAAAATATCAGCAGGTTTAGCTTGCATTATAAAAAATTGAAGAATGATATCATCTTTCAGTGTTTGATCCCTATGAATGTGATTCCTTATATCTATATGTTTTTCACATGAGTGATGTACATGATTTTTACATAGAGAAATGGTACTATTATTATCACACAATATCTCTTTTTGGTAAAACTCATTACATAGTCTTTTATTGTGTGTTTCATCCACCACACTTGAACACAACAACTTCGAGCTACTACATATTCTACATCAGCAGTGGAAAGTTCTATAGTGTGTTTCTTCTTTCATGATTATGAAACTATAGAATCATATATGAAATGAAATCTTCCATATGTGCATTTCTATTGATTCTAAATCATCAAAACTCATCATCTGAAAAAAATTGAAACCATATCATTTCCAGATTAATAGAAAATTCCTAAAACCAAGGTTCCTTTAAATAGTGAAAAATAAATTTCAATACTTTTAAATGAGATTCCATTTGATAGGATTGATATCATACACATAATCATACCGAAAACATTATGTCTAGTTGACTTTCTATAAAGTATAGCAAACGTCATATCTTACCTCTAAATGAGGTTTGATCAACTGGATTCCAGCTTAATCATGATCAAGAGAATTTGATGTACTGATTTGAGTACTGATACATTTATTGTTTTCCTATCCATACTTTTTAAAAATATCATTAACATACTTTTGTTGAAATATATATGTTCATTATGGTTTGTGATAGATTTGAAAACCTAGGATAAATATCAACTCACCCATCATAATCATTTAAAACTCAAATTTCCTTATATTTGAAAATTAATCAATTAATTATTGTTTATATGAACCAAATATAATGTCATAAACATAAATTTGAATAACCAAAACATTTATCTTATATTTCATTATTAAAATGGGAGGATTATCAGTTCCCTTAAAATAATTTCTTTTCATCAAAAATCATATATGTCTATCTAAATAGGATCTAGGGGATTTATTAAGACCATAAAATGCATTGGTATGTTTAAAAACATGTTTAGGGCATCTTGTGTGTTTAAAATCAGGAGTTTTTTAATTATAATCCATCTCATGAACATATCTGTAAAGGAAAGAACACATTACATTCATTTAAAAATGATTGAGATTAAAGAATGCTTCAATGCATGTAAAATGATAATATATTCAATCCTAGATAATGGATTATAGTTTTTTTCATAGTATATTCCTTCTTGTTGATTATATCCTCTAGAAAATAATATAGATTTATTTCATAATATTATTCCATTTTTATCACACTTATTTTTGAAGTCCCATTTTACTTCAATTATATATATTTCCTTACATCTTTAAACCATGGCCAAGACTTTATCCATTTCAAATTCATTTATCTCATCATGCACGACTTTAATACAATCATCATCTCATAATGCTACCTCAGTGCTTTTTGGTTCTAATACGGAATGAAATTCGAGATGTTCTACTTTATTTTTTAGGGAGCCTCTATTAATTAAAGGTTGATTTACATCACCAATGGTACTATCACTGAGATGGTTCCTAAGAAACCACTAATTTGGGTTTTTTAAAACCTTTTCATCAACATATTGTAGAAAATAATCTGGGGTAAATTCTTTATATATATTTTCTTGAGAATTATCTTTATTAATAGATTCTTATATTAAAGGTTGAAAATAAATTTTGAAATCACATCTGAGGATATAGGTTGGGGTTTATTTAAAAAAGGATAAGTTTCATCATATTTAGCATGATTTGTTTCTTCAATAGTACAAGTATTTTTATTAAAAACTATATATTCCTTAAAAGTAGTAGTGTAGTCTTGTGAAATTCCTTCATCATATTTTAGTTAAAATTTATGAAAGTTGTCTTTAGTATTCATGATGAATACATTGCATCCAAATACATTGATGTAATAAAATATAGGTTTTCTACCATTTTAAAATTAATAAGTTTTTTTATTAAGAAAATGTATGATTAAAACATGATTCATTGTAAAACAACTTGTACTTACAGTTTCAACCCAAATGTTTTTAGCAGTAGAATATTCACTCAACATGGTTCTAGTTACCCTTGTGAGAATTTTATTTCTTCTATCCAAAACACCATTTTATTGAGGAGTTCATGGAGATATGAAGTTTTGAATAATTACTTTCTTAATAAAAAATGTTTCAAAATTATAATTTTGGAATTATTCTCCAAGTTCACTATGAATATTTATCTATGGAAGATTTTTCTCATTTTTAACTTGGGCTCTATATGTTTTGAAATAAAAAAGATTCATATTTCTTTATAATAAAATAAACGCACATAAATCTAGTTTAGTCATCAACTAAGACAAATACATAATAATTTCCTCTAATACTTCTAGTTTGTGTTGGTCTGAAAAGATCCCTATTCCCTAAATGTAATGTATTAAATGTTGAGACTTCACCGATTTAGTTAAGCCCTTATTTCGGTTTCTTTCCATATTGACAGGTATCACAATATTTGGATAAATCAATTCATAGATCCGGTAAATCCTTAAAATGCCTTTTCCTTGAGAGATTGTGTTTGTTCTTAAGGTGACAATGTCTTATACTTCTATTCCATAACCATGATTGATCTTCCATATCACTAAGGAAAGGTAGATCTTGGCTCTTATGGTATTGTATGTTTAGTGTGTATACATTCTCTTTCTAATGGGAAGAATGAATAA
The DNA here is from genome assembly GCA_963277665.1 of Viscum album. NCBI lineage: Eukaryota > Viridiplantae > Streptophyta > Magnoliopsida > Santalales > Viscaceae > Viscum > Viscum album. The sequence continues at coordinate 1,506,804,743 of OY728127.1, read as the reverse complement.
AATCTTCCATGGAATTGTGTACTAAGTATTTATCATTCCTAAAATTCCCGAGGAAACATTCATTACATAATTGTTTTATGGTGATGTGGTTTTTCTTATGACCTTTAATAAATGATACATTTTAAATAAATGTTTTTCCATGAAGAACAATGTTACCTATACTTAAAATTTCCCCATGGAAAATATCTCTGAATGTTACTTTTCCTCCTTTCATCATGATAATCTTTTCAAAGAAGTTATTTTTACCATTAATATACCTAGAACATGCACTATCCATGTACCTAGTACTTATCTTGGTAAATTATTTATTTTCCTAAAAATTAAAGAGGTAGACTTTTAGAATAAAAAACTTCATGGATCAGGGAATTTAAGAATGTAAAATTTTAATAACCCATAAATTCTTATAAAAAACAAGAATTATGAAATCAAAATTACTGGGTTTTGTTTAAATAAATTTTATTCTCCAAATGTCCACAACATTGAAATTTATTACAAAATAGAGCCCTTTGTAGAACAAAATAATTATTACTAATAACAGGTTTCGAGTGAGTTTAACCAAATCTAGAACTATTCCATAGTAGATGAATTTGGGAAAACATCTTGTTGAAATTTTCATTACAAGAGATAAATTTTGATAGACATTTCCTTAGGAAAAATAATATTGAATGTAGTTTAGTAACCATGTTCTTATTCTCAATGTTATAATTTTTAGAACTAGAGTTGTCCCCTAATATATTTTTCATTGAAGTAACATTTTCATGGTACATAGAATGTTTATCCTTACTAGAATTGAATTCCATAATGTTTTTAGACACACATTAAAAATAAAAAAATTTCTGATCATGATCTTTAAAAAAAATTAATACTTCATTAATTAAAACAGTAATTCTAGAATTTGAAATTTATAGCTTCTTTTTTCTCTTACAATTTTCAGTCTCAAAAAATTTAGAAAATATATAAACATCTTCGAAAGAAGTTAACGTATTATCTTCTGATGAGGAAGATTCATCATCAAAATATTCATAATATTATTCATTTGAGAAATTTCCATTTTATGACATACCATATAAATATTCGGCATTATGTATCTTAGATATAGGATAATGATTTTCAATGGGTGGTTTTCCTAGTAGACCAATCTTCATCTAACCAGAATATTTATAATATAAATATTCATTAGAAGAGTTACCACCACTATCCCTCTAGGTATCATTTAGCATTCAAAACATTTTTAGCCTTAGTCTTCTAATACTTCAACAAAATTATTTCGGAATGGTTTTCCATCGTTTCTTTTCTCTTTGGAATATGAAAATTAGGTCTGATATGTTTAACCCTTTTACATTAATAATAGGTTACATCAGAATCATTCTTGAATTTTATATCATTATTATTATATACTTACTGAAAATATCTCTTTCCAGATATTTTTTTCATACTTTGAGCAATATTACCTAACTCATTTTAAAAATGTTAAAGTCTACTAGACTTAGAGAGAATAATGAATTTCATGGACATAGGTCTTGTAAACCATTCTCAATTTTTGGCTTTAGTAGTTGTAAAAATATATATATCCATTTCCATTCATCTTCTTATTTATATCAGTATCTATCTTCATTATAGTTTCAAACTGTAGAAGATTCTCGGATAACTCGTCAAGAGTAATTTGATATACATTAAAATCACATCAATAGAAATTCTTTTTTATTCCCACTAATTTGGGATATTTTCAATAATCATGACCACAAGAGCTTCAACATCTAGACCATTCACTCCCATAAATTGAAGACTATTGAAAAAAGACATAAATTATTGTTGTACATTACAAACAATTAATCAGTAAGGAATTAAAAATCCATGATATTCATCTCTAAACATAAAACCTCTACTCTCTATCAATTTTGAAGTCCCAAAATGAGTATCCTCACGTTTCATCCAGATGAAGTTAAAAGCTTTATAAGAATAAATTTTACTACATATATTTTTGGTCATGGAACACAACATTGTATTTCATACCTTGTATGTTAGTTGATATTCTGATTAATCTTGATTGGTGAAGATTTTGACATCCTTGTTAGGTATTTTTGTAATTTAAAGTAATCATTAAGAAAATTTACAATCTAATATTAATGAAAAATGTCTTAGTTTGGTCTGTCTAGTACTAATAATCATTACCAACGAAAATAGGAGGCATGTTAGGATTTAAATTGTCAATGGAACCAATATTCATACCTTCAATCCTATAAGAATGATCATTTCCATAAAAAAATTTAGTAGTACTTTTTTATAAATAGAGATAAAATCTCTTTGAAAAAATTATGCAAGAAAAGTTTAGGAAAAAAATCAAGAGCATGGAAAACATAGGCAATATAACTTATATGTGAGTATAAAAATTTTAGAGACATACTCTAATACAAACTATATGATTGATATATTCAATGTAGATTCTCAATTACAGGAGGGTTGAATTTTGATTTTTAAAACCCTCGTTAATATCCTTAAATAATAAAATGTTTAAAATTGTTAATAAATGTAAATTAAGAAACCCTAAAATAGTTCTATGAGAAAAACATTCTTTGGCTCCAGAAATGCGGTTCCAGAGAAGAAACTTAAGAAAAAATTACTTTGGAATGATTCTAACTTAAATCATATAGAATCTTATTTATTAGATTATACAATAGTAAAATAAACTATAAGAAAGTTATACATTCTTCTTTTATCAAAATGCTGCAGAAAAAAACATAACACCAAAAAATTAACAAGTAGTAAATCATTTAAACCAAAAAGATGGGTATCCTACAACCTTGGACAATGGTCACTTTATTTATACATTCAATAAATTTGGTCTTACCCACACTAGGATAATTTATCATTAAGAATATCTGAATCTATCTTGCTATCCTCGCTAGACCTTGACCATTAAGGTAGATATCACCTTCGTCTTCATATCGCCAAAAGTACAAGAACATTAAGGTAGTATGTACCTTTTTCTTCCTATCCATGGAAGCCCTCGATTGTAATCAGCAATAATTTAATTCGCAGGAAGAAACCAGAAAAAGGAGTTCATAACCCACAAGGAAAGAGAGTATATCTCTGTAGAAATCAATTCACAGCATGTAATCTCTAAATTTATGGAATTGTAATGATCTCATTATAATGATCTCCTATTTATATCCACGAATCCAATAGTCAGCTCCCTCCTGCAAAATTTATACTTTCCAAGAATATTAGAGGGACTTGTACATGTGTCACTCAACAAAAGGTTATTTAGAAATAGATTGGATGACATCGTTTCATAATAAAGGAATGTGTAAGAAAAAACTGATGTTACTTAAACAAATATATTTTTATAAGTATTGTAAAAAATATAATTGGTTGTCTATCCAAATAAACATTCATAATATATATGTCATGGATATTCAGTTTCTATTTTAAAATGAATTCAGAATCTGAATTTGATAGATTCCAGAGTCTATATTCCAATGAATTCAGAGTTAGAATTCGATGGAATTTAGATTCTGTATTCAGAGCAATTCAGAGTCTACATTTTTAGGAATTAAGAGTCAAAATTATGAAGATATTAGAGTATAAATTCCATGTATTTTAGATTCTGAATTGGGTGGAATTTTGTGTCTGGATTATAAAGAATTAGGACTTTTAATTCGGATGCATTCGGAGTCTGAATTCTATTGAATTCAGATTCTAAATTTCAGAGATTTCAGAATCCTAATTTCATAGAAATTAGATTCTGATTTTTTTAGAATTCATAGTCAAAATTTCATAGAATTTGGAGTCTTAATTCCATAGAATTAGGAGTCTGAATTTTAGATAATTCAGAGACTGAAATTCAGTGAATTCAGTGTCTCCTTTTTAGAGAATTCAGAGTCTGAAAACAGAACACTCTATATCCAAGGAACTATAAGATACCTAATATTTTCATAAGAATCAAAAATATTTTACATAGTAATAAAATTATTTTGTTTATGAGAGATTATAAAATGAGACAATGAAAACAATGGTAAGGATAATATTTTTACTTAGAGAATGGAAACATTCCTTAAGAAAATTATCATTACGGTAATAATACTCTCCTTAAGATAAAGAGTTTGTCAATTTCCAAACATAGTGGGATGGAAAATTCATAAGGAAAAAATATTGACTCAACACATAGTTTATCCCAAACAATAGCAACCTGATGTTGTTACCTCAGCTAAAACATCCTCAATGGAGGATCGTGACGTAGAAGAACATAATTAAACTGACTTATTAAAATGGTCAGTCACTCACGTCGTTGATGAACTCTACCTACACATGAAAAACGCATGTTTTATCCCATATCATAGGTCTAAGATCCTCTTCCATCGATGAAAAGATATATTACAGTTTATGACATACCCATAACTGATTGGAAGCTCTTTTATACTATTAACTGTTTACCTATGGCTAGAAATCATCTTCCTGACGAATCCTGAAGACTCCCTTATCGTGGTGATATTTTTGTATATAACAGCCTCTCTATAACCTATACTCTCTCAAACACCTAAATATATGTCTTTAGCATAAATGGGGTGTGAATGAACTAGATATATGGATTCAAATCTTCCTCGAAATTCCTCTCCCCAGACTCCTCATCAAGAAATATGTCTGAATCATACCAAAAAACATTACTAAAATGAATTTCAAACTCTAACACACTGGAACTCCCCTGTCAAAGGGTAAGAAAGTCCTGGAAATTGGACACCTTCATTGTTGAATAAATTAATCCAGCTCTAAATTCATCTTGAAACTCCTCATGTGAGACTGTCTACTATTGACAGACCCCGAGTAATAAGAACCACCACTTACCTACATTCCCACAAATCATTGTCAAAGCCAACGATACCTAGTTCACCTTCTGAGCATAGATATAACTAAAGGATATATCAAAATACTCAAACCAGTCTTTTGTGCCTGCATATTAAATGGATCCATCATATCCTAGTAGACTGTAGCACTGAAACTCTTTGATTTCCTCCTCCTTGTTTGAACATTTATGACTAATACTTTACATTGATATTTTAGAAAAACCTACATAACATATCTTGTTCAAACTTGATGAGGACGCCGAAATGAATCCATGTATGTGAAATAATAAATATTTAATGCTCTTAATCCAATAATATGGAAGTTTTTTCCATAAATTAAATATTTTATATTATTAAATTTAGTTTTACATATCCCACAACCTACCCATTAAAACTATGGAACAAAGAAGTATAATGCATGATCCTTTGATGGATCTCCACCCTAAAACCTAAATCACATCATTTAGTTTTAGAGGTATGTATAATTTTTTTTTAATTGAGTAAAAGGGTTTTGTTAATCCTTATGTCTCAGCTAGTCTCAATTGTTTACAGTGCTAGATAAACTTATGTGAAAACATTTCTCTACCAACCCCTGAAACCTCACCTATACCAAACTCAAAACTCTATCATATCCCTCAACTTGCATCTGATAAAACTATGTCATGAACTCATACCCCCAATGGTTACCCTTCTTGGGATTGAAATTGGATAAGATAGATAGTAACCCCATAGTCCCATCTCCTGAAAGGCCTCGAGTTGTAGACTAGCACTGAGGTTATAATAATCATGCATATGGGAGGCATTAACCTCTATGAGAAACACATACGGAAGAGAGAGATAAGATATTAACCAAACAAGTCCTTTTAAAATTAAAATATTGAAGAGAACTCAAGTCCATAAATTTAATTACATGTAAGAAATACTAAAACTGAAATAGAAAATTGGATGTACCAAAATAATTTAAAGACATTAATGACCATGTAGCCCAAACAGATCCTACAACACCCCAAGCTAGTAGTCATTCGAATGGAATCCAACCTACTCCATATGACCTAAAAATAGTTTATATATAAATAGTGTTAGAATAATATTATAATTGTTAGAAATATATCTGAATAATCTCATAAAAAATGACAAGAAATCATGATAATGTACAGTGAACAAACAGTGTAACTAACTCGTCACATAAACATGTAGGCTATATTCCTAGCCTCACCAAGGATACTATCACCATGTATCACATATAAGATCATATAATACAATAAATAATATCATTCATATCCCACTACAACATCCACACTAGTTTTACACTCTATCCGAACACCGCACATCTTGTGTATCTCTCTTCAAAAAGGCAAGCACATAGACACATATGTGAAGTGCAAAACATGCACCCTATGCCACACAATGCAACATCAACATATCCAAATGAATCTAGGTAGTTTTTTTGATCCACCGAAACTTGCATAACATGTATTATACCTCAGGTATTATATCATAATCCATCATATCCCTTACACCAAGAAAGGATCCTCAATCCATCACAAAATATACATATTATACCTATAGTATTCTTTAAGAAACTACATCCAGAATTTATGTGTGTGAAATAATAACTAGAAAATATATCCTTCTACACACATATATATGGGGTAAAATAATATTGAATTCTAGTACATGTGACTACAAAGAGAATATATTGGGGCCAGTGTGGGTATTCATCCATCCATCCCCTCACAAGGGTGTCGGGGAAAACACCCTGAAGGCGTTGAATCCTCGGGTAGTAAATTTCCATAACCGATAGGGTGGATGATCATATAGAAATAAAAAAAAGTAAAGGACATTATATAGCTCACAACCACTCTATGGTCATCTCTTAGGATCAGAAAAAAACCACATCTAACATTTCTTGGACACCTTACAACAACTAACAAGACAAGTTATCCTATAAGAACACAACAATTTAAAGAGAAACATTTAGTATCTTTTTCATTTTTATGAGTTATACTTTATGTAAATTAATTATTACCACAAGTTAACTGTTACCATTATCCCATTAGATCACATTACCATTACAATAATGTTTCACTCTCTAAATGCATAGGATAATTGAGATCCCATATTCTCAGAATTTCCACCTCAGCATAACATCCTAGAAAGTTCCAACCCCATGGGTAGTAAATTTATTTATTTGATTAAAAAAATTATTTCTATATCACCTGGTGCCCTATGAAATCATTCAATGCTCCCCAAACATATGGTTCTTAACATGGTGAATTTATGAACAACCCATCAAGCCTTTTTCACTATTAGAATGATAGTAAACAAATCCAAACAAGAAAATCTAAACAACGTAAGCATGTGGCATACCCTTCTCATAGTCACCTCCCATTGAATGAGACTAACCAAACATATATATCTCCCTCATATAGTGGGTAATGGAATGAACATAAAAAATGTCTATCTTCCAAACAATTGATTCAATAAGAATGCAGCCATCATAACAACAGGTCAGTCAAGATTTAACCCATTTATGACCATTGGTGTCCTCCTCGACACCCATATGATTAAATGGATGCATCTCACCACTCCATGCCTCAACTAATATCACAAAAATTGTGTCACCCTTCCCTTCACATAACAACATCCCTCTAGGTTATTCCATCTTAGGCTAATGTATCATCAAAGACTCCTGGTCCCACATACCACAATAATCCTTCAGGATTAGTCTTCATAGGATCATGTCACATCACAAGAAGAATAAAGAAAATGTAGAAACCAAAATCTTAGTCCTAAATCATGGAATTCTTCTTTCACACAGAATAAGATCTATTGGCTCGAATGAATAAGGATATTTTCCATTTCAAGAAACTAGGAAACTTTGGCCCAACATATTTATTATACATGTCACAAAACAGGATCTTCTTCCACCATTGATTAAAAAATTCATTATTCATTGGTTCCAACTCTGGAAAACCAAATCAAAAAACGATTAAATTATAACACAAAATAATTAGAAAATTAATTTATCATGTCTTTAATTACTTTATCAACAAGAATAAACATACTTCAGGTTTATTAACCAATTCAATTAATCATTTTTTCTTACATCAATTTTATTTTCATCAAATTATAGAAAACAATAATATGATTGATTAAACATGCCTATTTAATCTCTCAACCAATTAATTATATCATTTTTTCTTTACCAATATTAAAAAAGAAACATTATAAATGAGGAAAGACATTGGTATCAAATTATTTCAAAAATTAAGAGGTAATCCAATATTGTAGTAAAAATAAACAACATCTCTATACAGGGGATACACATTATATAATCTAGTTCAAGTATTTAATTTGGTCAATTTAATTTCAATCCATGTGGATAAACTAGGATAAATATATAATTACCCACAATGAAATAGAGAACATAGAATCCCCTAACTCAAAATGACATCAATGTTCTTAATACCATAATAGACCATGAAATGGATCTCTTATCACCTTTACCATAAGAACTGCTTCTAACTATATACGTTGTGACACCACGAGACCATTAACATCTGAGATAAACTCATTAGAGACATGGGTAAGAAACCACCTTTGTAGGTTGAGTAGATACGATTGGAAACAAGGTCAAAGCTATGATAAACCCTAGAAAATAGAGGAGATATAACATTGGATGAAGCTGGTCACCATGGATAAATGTTGGTAGCACAAAATCGATTCCCATAGAAGGAATCTCCAAAATTCCAAAGAGGGGATCGTCAGGACACATAGGGTGAGAGGATGTGATGCTTCAACTATAGGGTTTGACCACCTGAGTGGATAGAATGCGTTGATACATTACTACAACTGGGGATTACAAAATGTGTAAACACCAATCATGTCTTGTAATTCATTGAGGTCATTTTCTACTGAAAAAGGTGTCTCATTTCTCAATAATTTTATTTTTCAGACTTAAAAATATTACACTAATTTAATCCTACATTAACATTGTGTAATTATTCTACACAACATGAAAAGTACATTCATGCAGTGAATGTTCCCTTCTCCTAGATATCCACAACTAAGTCCTTCTGGGATTTCTTTGAGCCTCCTATGAGTTCTGCATCCACTAAAACATGCAAATCACTGATCAATGTGGATCTGATCCCTTTCAATTCAAAAAAATATATTGATGAATATAGTTCAATATGCCCCCTGAAAATTTCATTAAGAAAATAACCATTTAATAGTTGGATAACAATTTGAATTTTTTAAATGTTCTATGAGAAAATTACAAAAACATTTAATTATTGGAAAATGAGAGATTAAAATAGAATAATAGAGAGAGTGGACATAGGAAAATATAGAGGATGTAAATAATAGAGGCCAACATCATCCCCACTGACAATGTTTACCCCCCTCAATAGAAATTGAGATAAGGTTATAAAATCTAGTTAACCTCTTATTGTGAGTGGAAAAAGATATGAGTAAGTCAACTAAATTATTAACCTCCTACCTTACTTGGTGAGAATTTGAATAAGCATCAATTAAACTACTGCATCTACCAATGAGATATTTAATGGACCAGGGGTAGTACTAGTCTAGATCCAGGAGCTATGGATGATCGAGGAAGCGGTTTCACCACAGAAATAATGAAATTTTCTTCATACAACATTGATGAATAGATTGAAATTCATCATCAGTGGAATGGATAGAGTCCCCACAACCAATTTGATATGTGAAAATCAAGATGAAATATCCATGTGATTCATAAACCACCCATTCTCCCCAATTGATTCATGTGATGCATAAAACATTGGTATTAGGATTAAGACCTATTTCATGGGGGAAGAAAAACACCCACTATGATTTATTACCACTACTGAATGAGGAATATGAGACATTCTTAACTGTGGCCTGAATACGGTTTGGGGTGTTCACTAGTTGGGAAGGAGACAAGCTAGATCAACCATAGTATTTTTTTTCTGGAAATTAAGAGAAGTCTTAGAATAGTATGTAGATTAATTACATACATTGTTCGTCAAATTCAAATATTATACCATATGATGGTGGTTAGGGGTGAATTATCCTTTGACTAATATTCATTAATACCTAATCTCTTAATATAGTAAAAGGGAATGGATCTTCCCAAACATGAATATTGTAGTTGGATAGAAAAGTGAACAACGATATCTAATAAATTATTACCTAGTAGCGTAAAATTTAAATGATAAATAATATATTCATAAGGATACATGCTGAAAAAACAACATTAAACTATGGTAACTCCAATAAATTTATTGTTTTCTTCTATGGTAAGAACCTGGTTTCTAACACGCCATGTGATGAAGTTTTATCTTTCCTGAATATATGAGTGCCACATGAACTCCACTCATCAATCAACTATACTATGTTCCATAATCAGTCTTCTATACACCATTCCTATGAAATATCCTATCAATTTACTTCTAAACACACAGTAGTTTAGGAAAGAGTTTGGCTTAATGAGTTCAATGGTGAGGCGCTTCTCGGAATCCAACACTTAATGAATGAAACATAGAAACATGAAAGACTTCTTGATGGTCATTGTCAGATATGGACATCATGGGAAACAAAAAACAATGGTCTCACGATTATGAAATAAGAAACAAATATCACCCCTTACTATAAGGAAACCAGGGTGGGGTCAGATGTGAAATAATAATGGTTAGAAAATTTAGAAATGAGGTGAAGAGTAAGATCGGGTCAATAACTCATCAACCCTATACTTATCTATCATTAACCTACCCATGTTCCTGTGATACTCAACAAATTATACTTCCATATTCCCTAGAAAACCTTTTATAGAGGCTATAAATTTCATGAAATATATTCTTCCCTCCCTTAATGACCTCAAAATTCTATTCCGCGAGATCCAATGATGGAGTCCCTCTTACTGAGCATCCAAAATGAATGTAGACAAAATCAATTCAATTCATGAGATGAACCCCATCATAAAATTAAGATTCAACATTACATTCATGTGAATGGTTTTTAGGACACTATTAACCATCGTGATTCTACCACGAATGGAAATAAATTCATTCATCCTATCAAAAATTTGACACGGGATCCTATTGACTAAATAATGATAGTTATGTATACATGGACACCATGGAGAGACTGAGGCTCCATGATAGTTCATTGGGAGGTTTCTATTTAGGTTTCCTTGATTGTACTAAATGAATTATACTATGCATTTCAAATACTAAGATGAAATATAAAGACTACACATATCATGACATAGAAAATTCCCACTCCACTTTTAGTAGGTCCCAATAATTTCATTAATGTTTTGAATTTATTTCATATTATAATTAGAAAAGATTATTTTTTCATCTGTGATAATATGTTGTTAGATCTACTATTTAATATTTTTTCAGTGGTATGTTTCAATGTATCCTGTGGATATTCTCTTCATGAGAAGGCATCAACATGATTTTTTAGAGATAATGAAAAGGATTTGGGAGATGGTGTCACACAATCAAAGACCCTATAATATCTTAATGAGATTGTAGCCACATCCAATGAAGAAGATGGTTATCCATTGTTACAAAAATAATTGGAAACGGTTATCCAGGACAAGATTGAATACCTCATGCAAGATATTACCTTAAGGATAAATTTCCATTATGCACAATCGTATGCTTTTTACATGTAATTTTTAATATCCATATTGGATCTTGGGGTCTTTAAGATAATATTAGTGATATATTATTGAGAAGGTACAATTTCCCCTTGGATAGATCTCCGTTTAAAAAACTTGTTTTGTTCTTCTAAGATCCAACATGATAGATTCCATGAATGTCTATTTTTTATCACGTATTAAAGAAATTATATTGAAGATTACAATACTAATCAGGTGGTAGTGCTAAGTATTATAGGTGTACCTGATTTGAGTGATGAGAACACATTTTGTAGAACTGGAGAAATATGGTATATTACCTTTATGTTAAATGTATAGGATCACTACCACCAGGTATTGTTTAATAAATCCCTTGATCCCTTATAGAAGGCAGTGGGAAACCCGCTGGGACATACAGAACTCTATGGAATGAGGTACCAGACTACCTCATGAATTTCATTTTCATGTGGAATGGATTCAAAGAACTCATTGTCATAATCTATGACATGTGTTGGTCTAGAATCACAATTATCCCCTAGACCGCATGGGAATCTCCCATTCCAACTGGGATTGGGCCCTGAAATGTGGGATTCAAAATACAGCTCATCCATTTATCTAACCACCTATTAGTCATCGTTTTAGGATCATTTTCATGGAAGATATTAGTCTTGGAGTGGAATTGATTTTCTATAATATAATCATGTAATCATTGAATTTCAGACACCCTCCCTTACATAATGGACCCTAGACTTTTCATGGGCTAGATGTCCACTCCTAAAAAGTGAATATGTAGATATGCTATTTTAATTATCCAACACATTAAAAATTAGATCATTACATTAGGAATCATGGATGAATTTATGTTTAAAAATCCTTGAGAAATGATCCTCCAAATCCTAAAATAACATGGAATGATTGTAATTCCTTGTCTTGAGGTCATACCAGATGTATATCATTTTGTTTTGAAAATTAACCAATAATTTCTCATGGGAGGGACTTCTCAACAACTAATATATAGCTCGATTATAGTCCAGTTTATACACCCATAGGTTTGAGAAAAAAAAAATTTCCAACATCAAAATTGTGGGAGGATAAGGTTACAAGGAGGGGAGAGTGATTAGAGAGGAAATAGTTCATGTGGGAAAACCTCTCATTGGGGACGAATGAGACTAAATTAATATTGGGAAGGCACTAATCAATACTACACATGGTTTGTAGACCCCCTCATTAGTTATTTCACTTTGTTATCTAATCCCCTTAGTAACTGAAATCTAAGAGGCCAATCAGTTCCATGAAGGTAAGAATGTCTCTTATGGCCTAAATCGGAAACAAATTCCCTCATTTTCCCTTTTGGATCATGAACAAAATTAAAATCTACACCAAAAGGCCACGAATATTCTCTCCCTTTGAAGGACCACATGTCCTGTTATAGGGATAATATATATTACTTGTCTCAATTATAATAAACCACAAAGAAGCTTGGAGAAATACTAATTTATATGATCATAATTGTCACAAACTGGGATTCTAGTGCAACATGTTCAAATATGATTCTTGACTTCCAAAAAAACAGTACTCGTTATTTTGAGGGTGTTCATGTAGGAAATCATGAACCCTAATCATAGAATAACACTCCACCATCATCGAAATATTATGTTTCAATTATACAACAACATCCAAAGAGACAATAAATTTATGAATTTCAGCCTCAATGAAATTTAATTTATCATGGGAACATATGCGGATAGCATTCCACATAATGAAAGAAATCATTGATAGGGATAATGGTATAATCACCAGGAGAATTCTACTCCAAACAATTACGGTGGACAATATCTAGAGAGTGATGAAGTTACGACCTTGTGAAAAATCCTAGATGAGCATTGAAACAACTATGGATGGTTCACAACTTGTTTTAATGACCAAAATTATTGGAATTCACTGATGTCTGATGATTCACCTAAGAGGGAGGTCGAGAGAGTCTGAGGGATGGACATGTTGGAACTTGTTGAGAGAGTGATGTTTAAAATGGGGATCATGAGGAGGATCCCAGAGAACTGATACACCTAATCTATGAGTATCGACTATCGGAGAGAAATATATGACAAGAAATTGAGAAACCATCTAGTCAAATTATCTTGAAATCTAAGGTTCCTCTTTATGATTTTCATATGACAATGGACTATTCCTTAGGGGGGGACTCGCAACCAAATTTGTTATGATCTTTACCAGGGTTTATAAGTTGTGAAGAGATGATGATTACCCCCCATCCATTAATAAATGAAATTTCATAGGATTCTAAAGATGAAAATAGTGGTCTAGAAAAGGATTCCGAAAGGGCCCCCTAATGATGAATAAGTTAAAAAACATTTATTTTATATTTTTATAAATAAACATTAAGAAGAGTATTTTTTAAAAACGTTTGATCATTAACCAATTGAAATTATTATTTTAATATGGTGATAAGAAAATAAAACTAGATTAATTATATATTTAGATAATCAAAATTGATTTGATATTTAATCATAGATTCATATAGTAAATGGAGTAGAAGTTTAACCTAAAAAATGGAAAGTTGGTACTAAATTCTATTACCATTTGGTTAAAAGTCAAACAATATGCCACATTAAATTAATGATACCCTAATGAATCATCAAATACCCTAAAGATAAATATATTCATGGTATTATATATGTCAATGGGTCATATACAAACCCCACACACAAAGAATAAATTGTGAATAAGGCATATATAACATAAATATATGTTATATGAGAAACCCCTAACCGTAGTTTCGAATTCATTTAATTGTTTATGAACATCTAGTACAGTGGATTAAATATATTAATAAACTATACTATAATCATATTAATATTTTTTATATCATATATATTCCCCTTTTAACATTATACCACTAGTTAATTAATAATAATATATCCATTTCAATATTTTGGGATTTAATTGAATTGTTTCACATTGTTATTTTGTCCTAAAGTCATAGTTGTAAATAATATTTAATATATATATATAATTTCTAGAATGTCATTAATGTCATAAATATATTATTTAATCATTAAATACTATTTTAGAACAATTTTTTATGTTGAACATATAAACATAATTACATCACTATGTGGAAACAATAAAATGTACATACGCATGTGCGAAGATTTTGTTTTTTCATAAGATATATAATAGATAGAATATCGTTATCTCGTAATCATAATTATATATCACTATATAAATGATAATAATTTTGATATTTTTTAATAGAAACAATACATCTATATGAAGTAAAATTTGAAATTAATTTGACTGATTTGGTAAAAACGAATACATTTTCTTTGGTAGGATTCCTTTAGAACACTTCATAAGAGATATAAAGATGGTCATTCTAGAAATTCAACACATACATAAATTATATAATGATTTTATGAGGATAAATGGGCATGACATGGATGAGGTAAGAAGTTCATCTTAGTGAAATAAAATTATGTAAGGAGGTATCTTTTATATCTATGGTGATGTGAACCCTTGGAAGTCATCAAAATATTAAATCATAATAAATTTATTTTTTATTAGAATTCAACTAAGTGGAAAAGGATTATAATATAAGATGAGCTATGGTTGTAATGTCATCATCCAATAAAATTTTTACATGTTGGGTTTTACATTACAATATATCTTTTTCATTGACTATTCTCAACATAATTTGATTTTAATTATGCTAAAAAAATTATTTAGTATTAAAAGGTTGTAATTTTAACTTGCCAAATGTCCACTAGTACTAAAATGAATAAAATAATCTACTTTATAAAAAATCATAATCTCATTAATTTTAAATTTTTTTATGATTTTAATTCATTTTAATAATATATTATTTAGATATTATATCAATATTGTCATTTTCAAACTATACATTAATTTTTCTATAAGGAAAAATATAAAGAAAGACAATTTAAAACCAAAATATTTAATACACCCATAATATTTTATAATCATCCATAAAATTAATGGAAATCCTTAAGTAATTAATATTATATTTATTTTTTATTTTTAATATCATTTATTATAATGTTATATAATTAAATAATTACCCATTCATCATTAATTAATATTTTAAATTAATTAATTAATCTCTAAAAACTGAAAAAAAATATGATGATGTAGATAAATCTTTTTGATTTCAAAAGTATTTCTATAATCAAAATTATTTTTAGAGTAAAAACATATAAAAAATATTGTTGTTATAAATATATGAATGTGACATCATTCTATTTTCATTAAATAAAATATAATAAATTTTACCTCCTCATCAAAATGGTCCCCAAAATCAAAAATAAAATTATAACCTAGAAATAAGTTTATTAGGTTGAAATGGAAAATTATATCCATTCATAACTATCCTTTTTCTACATGTGGACAAATAAGAGGTGTTTAAGACAAAGAATGTAACATTTTTTGATTTTCATTATATAAATAATATCGAAGTAATTTTCTTTGAAATTTATCAGATAAATATCTAAAATTATAACCATAGGTGTTAATGGTAGAATATTAGTTGTACAAAATTATTTGGGAACGTTTTATGATAATTTTTTTATGCTTGTCAATTTTTTTTAAACCTAAATTGTTAAAGTTATCTTTTACCATGATAATAAAAATTACCAAGGGTACTGTTAATAATTTAGAAAAATGAATGATAACTCTTTAATAAATTTGTTCTTTAGGAATTTAAATATTTAATAATCTTTTAAATATTAAAAACATATATTTTTCAGAATATAGATTAATCCCACAAAACCCAAGGAAAAACTATTTTATTGAAATATGAAATTTTATACAAAAAAATGTACATATATAAAAAAATTGTAAAATGATGATATAAATTAGATTATTCATAATTAAAAATTATTTAATTTAAATTTACTTCAAATTAAAATAAAAAATATACTTTTGATCTAACTATATTTACATTTTAATAAAAATCTGTATGTTTGACTATTCACTAAAAAATATATATTTTATATAATTAGAAAAATATCAAGATATGTTGATTTTTAAATTATAATTTTAAAAAGTATTTATATTTTTAAAATTTATTTTATAAATGTTTCAATTTTTTAAAAGAAGTGATACTTTAAAAGGAAGTAAAATTACCATTCAAAAAAACAACATTTTTATGCATAAGATTGGTTTTACTATAATAATATTCCAAAAACTCCATTAGATGAATGCAAACACATTTTTTTGAATATATAATATATAAATATAATTAATATAATTCTCAAATAAAAATTAATTACTACATTATTAATGAGTTTCATAATTATATATTTTAAAATGTGGTTATTATTTTTCATTAATTCTAATTTAATATTTACGTTATAACATTCACTATTGTAATATTATATAATTTTTATAAACTCAGTGTTTGATGTAATATATGATATTTATGATGTTAAATTTAAAATATATATATCATTAAATATGTGGTTTCATATTATACACTACTTTAATAAATTTTGTCCTCGGATTTTGAACATATGATTAGTAATCATGGAGTTATAATTTTAAAAGTCACTATTAGAAATACACCATCATAAAGTGGGTTACAAAAGTTCCTATTAAAATTTAAGAAAGTTAAATGTGATAGAAACAAAAAAATTATGTATTCTAATAGGATACAATTAGTGTGATGTTAAAATATGCACATAGAATATAAATATTACCATCAATTTTTGATGGATAGTGATAGAAAACATGGTGACAAAAATGTTAGCAATGATATGAATATAAATTAGTTTTCCTTTAAAAGCCCATTTATTACTCCAATGTAAAATTTAATTGATAATTAATTTTTTTTTCAAAATTCATCTCCAATAAATGAGTATTTAATTTACAATAATGATATGAACTTGAGAAAATAAAATTAAATGATTTATTTCAATTTCATAATATCATCCTTTGGTTGTGTTTTGGATTTATTTCCACATCATTTCATACACTCGGAGATGGATATTCAAGATTATTTCATAATACATTAAACACATTAAATGAATCATAAGTTTTTTAAGTCATTTGTTCGGCCTTTAAATATTTACTGAAACTAAAAATTTATCACATATTATCAATAAACCATAATTTATAATGCTTAACTTAATCCATTCCCCAAGTAGTTAACTATTACACTCATCTAAAACATGTATTTACTTATTCAATGAACAAATACATAGATGGATGGTCACAAAATTTTCCTAAATATTCTTATCATTAGATTCCCCAAACACTATAATGTAACTATTAATATCACAAAATAAATATAGGAACACCTTTATCAATATAAACACTTAATGAAATCATGAATTATTCCAAGAGTAAAATTCACATGTTATTAAATATATACCATAAACTGAAAAATAGAGTAATATCTTTAAATTTAATATAATCCCTCAAATAACTAGACACATTCAATGTCATTGATAACAAAAACATGACATTTAAATCTCAACATTTAGAAAATATATTGGTATATCGTTCCCAAATAATGTGTTTTACAAAAGATAAAATTATAATAGATTCACTTATCCTGGTTACTGTTGGTACACATCACATGCTTTGAATTCGAAAAATATGGTGTACTTCAATGCAATTCATATATGTCAAAATATGATTAAAAAGTGTGAATTATATTTAAAATAATAAAATGACATAATTCATGAATTGAATCACGTGAATAACAGTCAATCATCTTTTCTTGTGGTATTATCATAATCTTGAACATGGTCCATTATTCTATTTTGTGTATATTCCTCTATAACCTGATTAATTGATTGGTATTGTATTTTATCTCATTATAGTTTAATCATTTTACCTTACAAACCATTTTCATTCCTTTGAAATAACAGTAATGTAATCCTTACACTCCACACTTTTAGAAAACTCCAATTCCTTTTAATCAAGTACTATAGTGTTCCTTTTCACTATTATCAAATGTAAGAAAATAATTCATTCTCTTAGTTACTTTTTACTTATGTTTCCCAGTAGTACTCTTTTTATTATATAGACATTCAATTCCATAATATTTTGATAATTCATTTTTTTCTTAATAGAATATTATATTATCAACTCATAGGATGAGAATGTTTGGAATACCTTTTCACCTTGAAATATTATCATAATAACATAATGATATGATATTTCCAACTCGTTGTATCATTTTCATTGATGAATATCTCTTTCATCCTATTTGGTGCCATTTTGAAATGATTAAGTACACTAGATTATGTCATGTAATTATTTATAATCTCAAAACTAGTGAAATAAGTAATAAAAATTGAAAATTTTATATGTATCTAATCTCATAAATATGTTATATTCGGATGTTCTTGTATAGTCATTCATAATTTCTAACATTGGGTTAGGTTCCGTAGTCAATGTCTTCCAAAATCATGTTCCCATGGTTTCATCTAAAATTTATCTAATACCAACTACAAATACATAGTCCCATCAATGTCAGAAAATATTCCTTAATTTATTACATTGATACTCAGTACAAGTTATCGCATCCCAAAGGAATTTATAGTTTAATAATCATGGAAAAAAATATACATAATTGAAATTAAAATTTAATTTAAAATCATAAAAACAAAACTAATTTTCATTTGGAATTCCATTTTACCCCATAGAATATCCCATTATAACAACCAAAAAATATATCCTCCTATCATGGGAAATGTAAAACATATGAAAGTGGTTAGGTCAGATTCTCAGTAAGGGTATACATATAATGTATTCTTTAATAAATAAATATCCATAATAAAATATCTGTATATTACTAACTGTGATACATTCCATTTAATAAATCAATTATGAATAATATGGTAGGATTAAAACTTAATAAAAAAAATCAAAACAAAAAATTAAATGAGAGTGGATCATAACCAGGAATATTATACTAGTAGAATATTTAAAAGAAATATAGATAAATAAAGTATTTTTAAATATGAAATTAAATTTGAAAAATGATATAATAAGAGTTTAACTACAATAAATAATACGATTCAACAAAGTATGTTTAAATAGATTCTTTAACAAAATCACTAAAAATTTCTTCAGGAAAATACCCTTTTAATGTTAAACACACTTATTATTTAAAAGATGTAAAATAATAAAGGTATAAATTTTAGATTAAAATAACATTATAAACATGAAAATGATTCTTTGAGGAATTAATATCTATTGAAATATGGAAAATTATCTCATGTAGTATAAGGTAAACAAACCATTCTTCTATCTTCTTTAAAATGAATCATTTAAAATATATATTTTACAAGAAGGTGTAATATTTTACGAAATGAATCAATTATGTCAATCAGTATTAAATTAAAATAAAAAATTGTAAATAAAAAATAATAAAATCAAATTTTATTTTAAAATATTGATATTAAAATGCAATCAATGGATCAAAAGTGTAACCTAAAGAACACATATTAGGTTAAGAATTCCATTACCGAATTGTAATTAATAAAATCATATACCCAATAAAATTAATGATCAGGAAATGATAAATTTAATATTGTGATGATAAAGAGATTTATCTTTTGATATATGTCAAATGGAAGTATAAAAACACCAAACATATGGCGTTGGCAGTGAATAATTCATATTTAGAAGATATTAAAGTGAGATGACAAACCCTTTACCTCAAGTACAACTTCCTTAAAATGTGAATTAACTATCAGTATAGTGTCTGTTAACATATTATTAACTTATACATAAAACATATTAATATTTTTATGTCATATATTATCCCCTTATAATATTTTACCACTCATTTATAAATAATATTGTTATTTTCACTATTTCATGTCGTAATTGCATTGTTTTCCTTTATTGTTTTGTTATACATGTCTTGGTTCTATTTCATAGAGTATAGATCCAACATATAAAAAATAATAATAATTTAATTGATAATATATATATATATATATATTAAAAAGATTTTTATTTACATTTATAAATTTTTAACACAGAAAATTATTAACACCACTATGTGGAGTTGAAATTCTATACGTACACACAAGTGGGGCTATCATTTTCTATAAGATGGATAAAATTAAGAATATGGTTTTTTCATATTGAAAATAAAATATCATTATATGTATGATAATGTATTTATTATATTATAAGGGGAAAAGTACATCAAGTGAAAGAAAAATATGAAACTAATTTGAATGTGTTGGTAAAAATGGTTACCTGTCCTTTTGGGGGGTCCCTCAAGATCTCTCCTTAAGGGATCTACAGATTGTATTTCTATAAATCCAGTACATCAATTACATGGGTTGGAATTTTATAATGGAAAATGGTCTAGAATTGGTTGAGGTAATTTTCTCATGGTGTTAAAATTAAATTAAATAATAAGCTCCCTTTTATATTTGAGGTGAATGAAGCCTTGTAAATTATCAAAATATTATATTATAATTAATTCATTTTCTTTCAAAATACTCCCAAATGGAAAAGCATTAAAAAATTAAATTAAATATGGTTGTCATATCATTATCATGTAAATTTCTGACATGTTTTGGTTTTACTTTAATCCATATCATTTTGATTGACACTTGTTAACATGTTTTTATTTTAATTATTGAATCAATTAATTACATATTTAATTGTGGTAATTTTAATTCTAAAATATGTATTGGGACTTCAATGAATTAAATATAATATTTTAGACCATATCATAATGAAATGTTAATTTTTATTATTTATTTTTATTGTAATTAATTAATTTAATAAAATATAATTTTGTAAAATTATCATTTTTGTAAATTTTAACACTATTCATTACATTGGCCTTAAAGAAAATAAGAAAACAAGATAAATTCAAATAAAATTACTTAATAAACCCCTTACAGATAATAATAATGATCTATAAATTTCATGTATTTCCTTAAATAATTAAACTTATTTTTATTTTTACATTTTTAATATCATATACTTGACTTTTTCATCAATAAAATAATTACATAATCATCATTGTATAATTATTTAATATAAATATGTCTTTTATAGATTTTAAAGTTAAAATACAATGATGTAGATAAAGTTGTTATATTTCAAAATTACATTTATTTTGGAAGATATATTCGAATAAAACTATATTAAAAGTAAAATCATTATTAAAATATGAATGGGATGTAATTGACTTTTCATTAAATAAAATATTATAAATATAATCACCTCATCCTAATATTCCTAGAAACTAAAAATAAATTTATAACTTGAGAATAAGATAATTAGGTTTAATGTGGATATTTATATCCATCCACAACCATCCTTTCTTTCCATGTGGACTCAGAAAAGGTGTAAAAGAGAAATAAATTGAAATTTTATGATTTACATTAATTTAGATAAAACCAATGTCATTTTTATTTAAAATTGTCCAATGATTAAATGACCTTAAAGCAATTGTTTTAATGTTCAAATTATAAATCATCCAATTTTTTTGAGGTTTTAGTTTAATTCATCACATCTTTATTATTTGTAAACTAAATTTCGATATTTACCATTACCATGGTAACAAAACCTACAAAGCTCACTATTATTATATTTCAACCATAAAATGGAACAATTCCCTAAATATATACCATATTAATTAATATATTATTTAAAATTTTCAATATTAAAAACACATATGTTTAAGAATTTTCATTAATCCTACAACACACAACTAAAATATTTTTTATTTAAAATTGTCTTAATAATCAGAAAAATTTACTTATACCAAAATATGGTATGATTATGAAATAAATTAGATTATTAATAACTAAATTTTATTTCAGTCTCATTGAAATAAAATTCAAATCAAAAATATTGTTTTAATATAATGAAATTGATAGTTTTATAAAATTCTATATTTTTCACTATTCAATGGAAAATAAAAAATTTCAGAAAAAAATAATTTCATTCAAAAATGATTTAACATTAAAATTTTAAAAAATAATTTTATTTTGTTTAATAGTGAATATAAACGTGTCAAAAAATATTTTCCAAATAAGTAATATATTAAATGTTATTAAAAATCATATAGAAAAAATATATTCTACTTATCCATAAAAGGGTATTTTTCCTATATTGTTCCTACACAATCCTTTTGATGAATGTAAAAAAAATTGATTAAATATATAATATATAAATTCAATTATGATAATTCCTAAATGGTAATTAATTATTACCTTAACAATGATTTCGAAAATTATATACTTCCAAATATGATTAATATTATTCATTCTCTCATATCTGATGCCTTGGTAATAATAGTAAAAATTGAAATGGTATATAGTTTTTTTAAGAATGTTTCATCACGAAATGTAATCTATAGAAGTTGACATATATAAATTATATTTTCTATAAAATATCATGGTTTTTCAGGTTTAATATTATTTGATATTTTATAATGGTTCCATCCCTATGTTGTTATAATTTTTATTTTGATATTATAAGTACTATTCTAAATGGTATATCATGATAGAATTGGGATTTAGTAGGAGGGTTTGTAATTTAATTATCTCATTTTTGGAATGTTCTTATTTTAAATAATACTTAATATTCATTATTTTGAACATTTATCAGGACAATTGTATCCAGTCCAGTAACATCTTCACAGGACACATGTGGATTCATTTTAATACACTATTATCACACTCAATCATGGGAGTTAATGTAATTATTTATGTCATTATAAGGATTATTAATCAATAAATTCATAGGTAAACTGTTTTTTTATTTTTGTAATTTGTTTCATCTAGATAAATAATTAATGACACATAGTAATAATTATGAGGTCATGAAACATAGTTAAATTATAAAATTTAAGGGATTGGTCATGGTGTAGTTATTTGGCCCATATGTCATTATTTGTTTACTTGATTACAGTAATTAGGGATGATTTGTTTTTTATTTTGTTTCATTTATTCATTTTCATGTTTTCTTGAATAAATGAAATAATTATTAGACATATTTTGTTTATCATTAAATTATTTACTAATAATATGGGATACCCAATTATGGATCCCTTTTCGTTAATCTAAAAGTTCATATATATGTAAATTCTGATTGTTTCATTCTATAATTATTGTATAATATTGTATGTACTATAAATTATAATATATATATATATATGTGTGTGTGTGAATTTCCACCATGATATTGTTTAACACATAAAACCTATTGTTAACCTCTTATGACCATGGTATATTGATAAATGTTAGTGGGAGTTGAGATCAATGGAGTTACCCTTCTAGTTTATCATTAAAAATGAAATCATAGTGATTAGATGTTTGGATAGTGTCTATGTATAGTTTAAAAAGTGGTAAATCATGATTCTGGATGTATGCCATGTATATTCTAGGGTATCATAGTCATTAATATTCCTTCTATTTCAACGGTTCTATATATAACATGTGTATACCCTATAGTAATATGTGAGGTATTGGTATATAAATAAAACATATGGGATGTTTGATCTTAATGTTTATCTGTCAATCTTGAAGATGATATAATTCATGCATTTTGTTGGGGTAGATATGGGATGTGGACATGGGAATTTTTTCATCAAATTTATTATAATATAATTAAGGTAATAGGTTTTTCTAATTAATTTATTTGAAATTTTAATTACATGGGATGAGTTTTTTTATTCACCGATGGATATAGAATGTTTTAATAAAATTTAAAAACATTTGTGTAACATTTTTATTTTATATTATAAAGAGTAATTATGTATATTAATTTTATTAAAAATAATAAATGACAATATATTGGGAATTGGTGTTTCCAAATTAATATTGTTCATTTACGAACTTTAAATAATTTTTTGTATTTTAAAAATAGGGTAATAAAACTAAATTTTTATTTCTTTCAAAAAATATGAAAGGAATTTATATGTTGTGATTTGATATCATTAAAATTTATTAAATTTATCAATGGGTATAAATTATGGGTTGAAATATTTTGTTATATCTAATATAGTTTTATGGATTTTTTTGAAAAAATTAAAATTTTATTATTTAAAATGATTGATAAATCCACACTTGAAAATTATATTTTAGATGTATAAAATGATTTATTTATATTTAGAGAGTATGATATTATTTTTTATTTTATTTCTTAATTATAATTAAAAAACATTAATCTGATCTGAAATTATTGAACTAATTATATATAAAATATATAATCTCAAATAATGAGTGAAAATATATTTATTGTTTCAATTTAACATAACACCGTAATAATTTTCTATATATTTATTTTATAATTAATTTAAATTAATTGATAGCTTTTGATGAATAGAATATTGGGTTTAAATGAACCATGATACAGTGTTAAGATATTATATTCATGTGACCATTAAAACATACTGTAAAGTTTCATTTACGAAGAGAACTAACTAAATTATTAAAATTTTATATTTTAATCATGTAAATTTGTAATAAATTTATTTTAAATAAGAATAAGAATCTTTAAAAAAAAATATAGAATGGTTTCTAAAACAATCTTTTTATTAATTATATATTATACTACATTTTTTACATTCAATCTCTTAGGGGACATGATATTGTCACTCGTGTATATGTGGGACTACCACCTTTGGAAATTATATGATTTTTATTTTACTAAATAAATACATATAAGTTGATAAGGATAAATTTATTGAATATACATGATATTAATGAATAAATTATGACAATAATTTCATATTTTTCACTCATAAAATATACGAATTAATTTGATTTATTTTCATTTCTGAATCACTGAGAGATACTAATTCCATTCGTGTACATGTGGAATATCACCTTCATGAAGTCATGTGACTCTATTTTCATAAACACACCACACGGATGTTATATATAATTATATTAAAAGACTTAATTTGGTATTTATGAAAATATTATCATTATTTAATGTTAAAATATTACTTACCTCCCACCAATAATGATCATCCAAAAATGGAAACGATGTTGTTGTGTTTGCGCAACCCACCACCTACATGATCATAACATTCCAAACATTATCAGACCATAATTCATAATTAGTCATAAAATTATTATTTATGTATAAATATGATAATTATTTCATAATTATTATTTTTTCTATGATGAAATAATGAATTCTTATACCAATAGTTAACCTACTAAAGTGATTTATCAAATTAGTCAAATAACATTAAAACACCCATAAACAAAATGAATATAGTAATGGAACAAAATATAGGAATGGGTGAAATAAATAGAATAATAAAACTTAAACTAGATTATAAAAATTATACATGATGAGTGGGAGTCTTTGTAAGTGACTTTATCTCAATTTTAATTCATTGAGGCATATTGTAATGTTACACAACAATTTTCATCTTTAAATTATATAAAACCACCCATTGAAATTAAATAAATTTATTATGGAATAAATAATCCTAGTTTATGTTTCAATTTAAATTATTACATTCAAGGGGATTAGACTATAAAATTACATTGTGGTTAATATTATTGTACAATATAAAAATATTTTTTTATTGTTATGTTTCTCTCGAACTAGACAATTTAATCAGATCTTGTTTCATTAGAAATTAAATATCAATTTAATAACTATATTATTTTTTAATTTATATTATTATTTCACAAACTATATACCATGATTTCATATGTTTTTAATTTGATTTTAAACTAATTAACTATGGAAATATTGGTAAATAAGTATCCTTTACATAACTAGGATTTCTAATGATATGGAATATTATTCATGAAATAAATCAATTATTTCATATCTGAGGAGTGATTTGAGCATGACGATATGGGTGGGTCTGGATTAAAGTTCACCCCATAATGTACAAATATTTCTCCTGAGACAACTTAGTAGGACAACTAATATGGGTTTTTACCCACTAGTTTTATACATCATTGACTGAATATCATTATGGAAGAAAAATAATGATGTTTGAGATCATAATTTCAAACAATTCTTCTATTAAATCAATTATAATACAACTAATGTTGTTATCCATGAGATTTTCTATAAGATATTTTAATTGGATGCATTTCAATCTCATTTATTGATATAATGGATCATGTTTTATTTATTTACCATTCCATATTGATTATCCCATATCTTATCATTATTTTAATGTTATTTAAATTGATTGATTTTTAGCTATATATAATTCACTATTTGTTATTTTTATTGATTCATGATAGCTTCTATTTTTTGTAACACATATTGAGTGTTTTAAATCACTGTTAGCATTTTTCTTTTATCCAGGATATGAATAAGAAATCAATTTATGTGATTTCAATGGTACATTTAAATTTTCTTTTGATATGTGTTATGTTATATTTTATATTCCAAATGAAACATGGGTACCATGTTTATATCTAGTTATATAACACTACTAAATTGATTAATAATTCGAGAATTTACAGTTTTTATCTATTAAATTATAACAATGAAAACACCGACTCCTGGATATTATATTCAAGGTTATTACATTAAATGACTATAGGAGGAATTTATTTTTAATCAAGAATTATTTTTTTATGAAATAGAAATTATGAAAAGTGGTTTGAAATGACATTATTGATATATAATTTTATTTATGGTTCTGAATTAAGTCAGGAATATTTTCTATGATATTATGGTTTGAGTTGACATATTTTACTAGAATATTTAATAGGGAATTGAAATGACTATAATTATTTATATAGATCAATATTATTAATTTATTCTATTTGTTATCTTATAAATAATTATACTATCATGTACTTGATTTTAATGTAAAAAAATTAATAATTCAATAAATTGATTCATAAAATCATGATAAAAAATAATTTAATCCATTGATTCAAAGTTATCATGATAACATGATCTTTTTTAAATTAATGAATTCAATAATGTTTTATAGGTGAATTTTATGGTTTCATATTTTTCATAACAAATGATAATTATAATTAATAGAACATAGGAAGTTATATTTATGACTATTTGAAGAATAAACTATGCAATTATATGGATGATTATTATATATTAATGAATACTATTCTCAAGAATTAGTTTACTAAAATTGATTATTATTAAAAATTGTGGGGTAATAAATTGGTATAGGTATAGTGAATATATTTGGATAATTAGAAAATTCTATGTAGTTTAGGGAACTACAAGTAAAACTGAAGATATTTTAGTAATGATATTTTTGAAATAGAATTTTAATTATTAGTGGAAAACATTTTTAAGTAGTCTGTTGGAGAACCTAAAATAAGGGAATAATATATTTTCTGGGGAATCATTAACATATACCTCGTTAAAGACTAATCAATTTATGGTAGATATTAAATTATGAATATAGAAATGAGGCCTTCAGATGATGGCTAGAAAAGTTAAAATTTTATCTTTGGGGTTCCTTTCAAAGAAGAAAACTTTTCTAAATTGGTGGTTTTAATTACATATAATTTTAATTCTTGATTGACTATTTATGAAAATAAATAATCTTTTTCATAAAATTAGGGGTATATTTGTATTTTTTTTATTTTTATATTTTAAATAGATTTTAATTTATATTCATGGGTTTAATTGTCACGACCCCCTCCCACCAAAGATGCCCCTCCTGAGTTGGCAATGGTGAAAGAGAGATAATGACCCCCCGAGTCCTGCCTCCAGTAGGCCCCGGGGTGGCGACTAGCACCAAGGGTATGAGTTTTCACAAATATGGGAGGCATTACCCTTTTATTATTATTTAGGATCGATAAATAGGTCAAGTCAACCACCCAAAAAGGAGAGAACAAGTGTATAAAAATAAACCCAATCCAATCCCACATGCATGTTTAAACAATTTTATAACAAGGTACATGTACAAGAAAGCTCAAAGTACAATACCAAAATAAAACAAGAGTACAACAACTACAATGACTCCAACTGTCCGACTAGTAGGGTCTCGCACGGCCCTGGTAGTCCTCCTGGAAACCTGAATGTAAAAGTAGGGTGAGCATACAAGTATACTCAGTAGGGAAACCTAAAGCTCTCATGCACAAGTGGGGAGACATCCTAATGTCATGGGAGAACCATAGAAGAAACCTAGTAAGGAATTATATCCACCCAACCTCACTAGCCACACTCTCCAAAAACACAATCACAACACGTAGTAGTATATAAGAACAATAGTATTGGGTACCCCGCACCATTTCCATTTAGTTAGTTGCTCTTCCTAACGGCGAACGTCCTGACGCTACCACACTCTCCCCGCCCACACACACATGGGCCTCACAACCACGTATCCGGACCGCACACACCTGGGTCTCACAACAATGTATCCCACTCGCACACACCTGGGCCTCACAACCATGTATCCTGCCCACACACATCTGGGCCTCACAACCACGCATCCCACCTGCACACACCTGTGCCTCATCCCGAAGATTCTTGGGAAACAGTATGACCTGCCCGAAGAGTCTTGGGAAAAAACCACCCCAATCGAAACCTACCCGAAGAGTCTTAGGTGTAAGGTTTCCTCAATCCATCACAGCCTAGGGGAGAAGGAGCAGGAAGGAGCTAGTAACTAAGGGGAAAACACCCTCTCCCACGAAATGGGAGTGTTCAGCACTAAGTGCTCAGCATGGGTGGGGTGCGATAAAACACAAAAGATACAGATATATATATGTATTCCAAACACACAGCCCAACCTATGGCTTCTAAATAGAGAAACTATGCTTGTGCCTCAGCACTTCTACTACGAAACATGCATACAACAAACAACCCCAACCCCATTTAGGTTTTCACGTTTCAGCAGAATTAGTTTATTTAGTTCCTTAACTACTGGGAAATTATCCCCAACCAACCACATCAATCGTTCGTAAAACATATCCCTGCCATCCACAAATCAAGTTAGGAAAACACAAGCAGCACAACAATGTCCTTCTTATCAACCAACAAACCCCATTTATTATTAATCTTCTTCCATTACCATGACCCACCATTCATTAACTCTTCCACTTTATATTTATTATTCACAACCCATAGTCTGTTCATATTCCAACCCATCCCTGTAGCCCCACTGCCAACCGCCATAACCACAACCGCACTGTACATCATTATCCCTTTAATACCATTTATCGCAGCTCCGCTGCCCATCACCAACATAACATTTAGATCAACCCCCAACCAAGCCAACCGCAGCCCACTGCTCACCCGATTCACAACAACCCACAAAAGACCCCCACCACATGCCATATATCCAAGCCAACACCCACATGTTCATTATTCTATTTTGTTCAACTGGGGTGATCACACAAGGGTTCCATATTTTTAATATTCAACTTTACGTGATTAACCATGTTCACATTCCACAAGGTTTCCATCCAAAAAATGGTCTAGAAAGATATGGAAACATTTAATTGCGCAAGAAATGTCCCCCAACGCCCGTGATTTTCATTAGGCATAAGCCTATTAAATACACAAGATAATATCACATGATATAAAGTAACAGCAAACACAAACTTCCCAACCCCGTTAATAAGCCAGTTATTATCTTCATTTGTTGGTTCAACCATTTTTCATGGAAATAAGAGAATACCCACCCCGCATGATGCACAAATTATAGAGACGAAGGTAAAATACCTACCTTGATAGGTTCTGATCACAATGCTCCCCCGGATCAACCTTAGAAGACGTATGTCGTTGTCCGTCACTTCTGTCGTGTCCCGAAAAAACCTCCTTAGGTGGATGTAGGAAAGGAAAGGCCGAAGGAAAGAAAACAGATCCATGCTCGGAAGTTCTTCCTCATCATTACGATCCCGTGGCCACTGACAGATCGTAAATCAGAGCTTGGACGAAGAAGTTATGGAAGAAAGAGCCTTCGAGTCTCTTGGGAGATCTCTGCTCCGAGGGAAAGGGAGGAGAGGGGTGAGTTGAATAGAGGAGGGGACCCCTCCTTTTATAAGTGAGAAAATAAAAAGTACACGGTGTGTACTTTATGGTACATGGTGTGTACTCGGTTATTTCACACGGTCTCTACGCGGCTCCCAACACGGCTTCGCGGCCGTTGACTGGTCAACACATGGTTTGAGGGTAATGCATATGCGATGAAGGACTACATGGCGTGTAGTTTGGAGACACGGCGTGTACTCATTTATTGCACACGGAAAGGACATAGCTCCAACATGGCACATGACCATTGACTGGTAACGCATACACGGGGAAGGACTACACGGCGTGGAGTACTGGACACACGGCGTGTGCCCATTTATTTCACACAGCAAGGACACGACCTTCAACACGGGGTATACCCAGCAAGGTGGTACACGGCGTATAGTATGGACACATGGCCTATATCCACTTATTTCACATTGAAAGGACACAATGTTCAACACGGGGTATACCTGGGAAGGGGGTACACGACGTGTACTCAAACTACACGGCGTGTAGTTTCAAAATTCTGGAAAGTGTGGAAAAAGTCTATTTTACCCTCTAAAACACTTCGTGGCCTTCATTTTGACAAAGGAATGGGCTGGAGAGGTCCAGACCATTACATCAGATACCTTTTAAAACAATCTCGTCCCCGACAATTCAAAAAACCAACCTAGAGGAACCCAATAAGATACCTCTTATGGTTCTCGTTATAACAGGAACCCAACCAAAAAACCTAATCATATGCGTTAGGAATTTATTCTCCTATGTCGAGATATTATCCTCTTTAGGTGGCACTGACTCGCCTGCAAGGGTTTAATCGCATCCTCCTTAATTCATCTCGATTAATAATTGGGTCTTCCCACTTTCATACATTAGGATTTTCCCAACTTACACTACCCCTAACACCGTACAACCCACACATTTCCCAAACACATGGTTTGGGGAAAAATTCCTTCTTCTATGTTGAGATATTATCCTCTTTAGGCAGCACTGACTCGCCCACATGGGTTCAATCACATCCTCATTAATGCGTCTCGACTAAGAGTCACGTTTTTCCCTTTCCCCACACATCCGGACATGCTACACACTTTCCAAAGAACTCGTAATCAAAAGGTCTCACAACCGACAAGACAAGCATTCCATATATCAAAGGTACAGAGTACAACATCAACACAAAGCTCAGATGAACAAGGGAAACACAAGTCAAAACAACTCCGGGTACTGAGCGTGCATCTGGGTCTCCCGCTCCCAAGTACTCTCCTCGAGGCCGCCATGTCTCCACAACACACGAACCAACAGAATGGTTCATCCACAGATCACCTTCTCTTTACGATCCTCGATTCTGAATGGTCATTCCTCAAAGGTCGCTTCATCTCCTATATCTAACTCTCCCCAGTCGATAACTTGAGAGTCTTCGTGTAAGTACCGACATATCTGGTAGACGTGAAAGACGTCATGAACCTTCTCTAACTGAGGTGGCAGGGCCAGCTGATATTCCACCTCACCGACTCGCCTCAGCACCTCAAAAGGTCCGATGAACCTAGGTGACAGCTTTCTCCCTTTCCCAAACCTTTGTTTCCCCCGTCGAGGGGAAACCTTCAAGAAAACATGATCCCCCACCTCGAACTACATGGGCCTGCTCTAACGATCAGCATAAGACTTTTGTCGGTCATGAGCCGCTTTCATCCTCTCACGTACAAGCTGGACTTTCACTGTGGTGCTCTGCACTACCTCTAGCCCAAGAGCACCTGTCTCACCAACCTCTTCCCATCAAATGGGTGAATGACATGGTCTTCCATAAAAATCTTCAAACGGTGCCATGCTAATAGTAGAGTGGAAGCTGTTGTTGTAGTCAAAATATACTAAAGGAATGTGTCGTACCCATGATCCTCCAAAATCCAGAATGCATGTTCGTAGAATGTCCTCCATCGTCAAGATAGTCTGCTCTGTCTTCCCATCGGTCTGGGGGTGGAAAGCTGTTCTAAGGTGTAGCTGGGTTCCAAAAGCATGTTGTAACCCCCTCTAGACACGTGAGGTAAACCAAGTATCCCGATCTGAGAATATAGTCCTTGGAAATCCATGAAACTGCAAAACCTTGTCTACATACCTCTATGCTAAGGTACTCACCGGGCCTGACTCCTTAATTTCTATAAAGTGAGTTGATTTCTTCAGTCAATCCACCACTACCCAGATAGCATCATAACCACCTGGAGCTCCTTGTAGTCCTCTGATGAAGTCCATTGAGATTTCATCCCACTTACACTCAGGAACATCTACAGGATGAAACAAACCATTGGGAACACGGTGCTCAGCCTTCACTTGCTGACACACTAGGCATTTATCCACAAACTCCTCCACTGCCCGTTTCACCCTGGGCCACCAAAACTGTTTCCTCAAGCCTTGGTAAAATTTTGAAACTCCTGGATGTACTTCCAAAGACGTTCTATGGAACTCACGGAGAACTCCCTCACGCATTGTCTCCGGAAAAAACAACCTTCCATGGAAAATCATCTGATGTCGTCTATCCTATGACCATCCTTCTAGAGCGTTCCCCTGATCGACACGATCCCGCATCACTTCCTCCTCGGAGTCCCCCCACTAAGACTCTTACACCTGCTGCAATAAGGAGGACTGCATCGTCATCTGAAACAAACAGCCTCTAACACCTTCTTCCATTGCATCCAAGTGCAAGGCAGCCAACTCTCCCATCACATTTCAAGCATCAGTGGATTCCCGAACCACTTCCCTATGAGACTTCCTGCTCAGGGCATCAGCCACAACATTTCCCTAACCTTCAGTGTAAGAGATCTCAAAGTCATAGTCGTGGAGAAACTCAACCCATCTCTGTTGCCGTAAGTTCAGGTCACGCTGGGAGAAGATATAACATAGGTTCTTGTGATCTGAGATGACCACAAAGCGCTCCCCAAAGAGGTAATGTCACCACCACTTCAGCGCGAACACTACTGCTACAAGATCTAGGTCATGGGTGGCATAGTTACGCTCATGAGGGATGTTTCCCTTGGAATTCGGGGATGACCTCTTGGATGGGAGATTCAAACGTTCTGATCGGTTTCTAACAGGTTTGTTCGTAGAACCGGAAACATCCAATGATTCCAAATCCACTTGGATCTACTTTCCAAAGGTAGGCGCTTCATTAGTTTGTGAACTGATGAGGCTTAGGAATTTGAATTGGTCGAGAGGATGGGAGGTCGGACTTATCACACCTTTTTTAGGGGAATTATTGACTATTCCGGGACTCTCTTTATAGATTTAAGTTATGTTCGTGAATCCTTATTACAATACCAAGTATAAAATGAGATTTCCTTCAGTTTTGACAATCAATGATT
Organism: Viscum album; assembly: GCA_963277665.1. Classification (NCBI taxonomy): domain Eukaryota; kingdom Viridiplantae; phylum Streptophyta; class Magnoliopsida; order Santalales; family Viscaceae; genus Viscum; species Viscum album. The sequence continues at coordinate 1,506,770,952 of OY728127.1, read as the reverse complement.
AAATATGTAAGAAATTTAGAGAATATTTTATATGTATTCTATGTTCTTCATCAATAGAGAATCATCTATATCTAATTAGAGATTCATGGTCAATGGTATCCTTCAAAACATTTATATAAAAGTCTCTTGGTCATTATGATGACCAGGATGGTTTTAAAGCCACTCAGTGGGGCACTTGAAGTTTATTGTCATTTAGAAGGACATGAATTATTTCAGAGTTGGGATAGAACCCGTTGATGGGCTACCTACGTATCCTTTGTTTTGGAAAAGGAATCAGAACCCACGTAGTTCGAGTAAGGGAGTATGATGTTTATGATTGATGGCACAAAGAAGGATGTCATAATTACTTTTACCCTCTAAGCTCACGTGAGTCATGCTCGGTGTGAGAAACAAGAGGTATTGGTAATAAAATAGACAATTGGGCCATGAAATATGTAATCATAAGAAATGGTTTGGGGCTTATGTATGTATGACTGCCCAGATAGATGAAGGTTAGGATTTACATTAGGGAGAAAATACAGGAACAGGGTCCATAAAGGTATATGTGCTTCATGGAGATTTTGAATACTCTAACTTGGGGCTTACTCCTGAAAAGGAGGCCCAAATTAGGAGAGGATTGATAATTGGGGTTTACTCCTGAGAAGGAATCCCAGATTAAACGTAAATTAGGACTAGTTAAAGAGAATTTAAGGTACTTGTGGCTTACTTCTAAAAAGGAAGCCCAAGATTATGACTGAGACTTACTCTTCAAAAGGAGGCCCGTGTTAAGGGATTTATGACTGAGACTTATTCCTGAAATGGAAGCCCAGGTTAATGATTAAGGTTTGGGGCTTACTCCTGAGGAGGATGCCCAAATTAGGAGACTGGGGACTACTCCTGAAAACGAAGCCCGGGTTAGGGTATCTGGGGCTTACTCCTAAGAAGGATGCCCAAAAATTAAAGGACTTGGGGATTACTCCTAAAGAGGATGCCCATATTAGTGGACTTATGACTGGGGATTATTCCTGAAAAGGAGACCCAGGTTAAGGATTATCTCATCTTAAAGGATGAGGTTGAATGAATGAAATCTCAATCTTTAGGGACATAATGATATGTAAATCACTAAGTTTTGAGAGATATTCCACAAAATTCCTTTCAGATAAGGAATTCAAATCAAGAAATCATGCCATGAAATGGATTTGAAGAGTGTCTTGAAGACTGAATCTTGAATAGGAATGGTGTAATGGCTTAAGAGGGGTGAAATGGGCAAGAAAGGCACCAAACAAAGAAGGGGCACACAAGTCTTGGAAGGCGCGCAGGTACTGCGTGGGCGCCCATGTATTGGTCGCGCAGGTATACCTACGCGACATGGTGGGGTACATGCGCGATATTCAACCAGCATTGAAATAATTGAGCGACTCGTTATTAAAGCCTTTAGAATCCTCTTTATGTTCTTCCAAAAAAGGGACGCGCAAGTTCTATAGAAGAAGTAAGGTGGCGCGCAAGTGTGACACTTCCCTTAAGGGTTGGCCACTCAGGCGCGCAAGTGTTGATGAATTTCAACACTTAGGCCTTCCTCCCTCTCTTTAGATCTTCAGTTCTAGCTAAGAAATTACCATAGAATGGTTCCGGAAGCTTTGAGAAGAGACTTGGGCGTCGTGAGCTTCAATCCGAGTTTCTAGAAAAAATTCCTCTCGAATGGGGGGCCTACAGGGTCTATTTATAGGTAGGAGAAGACCATGGGCAGTTACCGGGCGGTTATCACTTAGGTCGTGCAAGTCACTTGCGCGACCATAAGGCATCGCGCAAGTGGACTTGTAAGACAGTGATAAAACTTGCGCGGAACAGGTGCTTTTGATCCTTTGTTCATGCCTTTATCGATTTTTGATATTTTCTTCAAAGGTTGAATCACTTTGAGCTCAGATATTCCCCTTTTCTGATCTATAGATTCTGTGACGAAAGGAGCGTCAACAAGGGCATAACTGCCTAGACCCATAATAGATCACTCCCTTCTTTTGCATCACCACGCACCCCAGACCAAGGCCAAAATCATCACAAAACACTTCATACAACAACCCTTCCTCTGGAAACCTTTGTACCGGAGCACTGACCAACTTCTCCTCCAGGTAGTCGAAATCCCTCTGGCACAGCTCGCTCTTTTAGAAGACCTGGTTCATCCTAGTCAAAGCTGTCAATGGAGCGGAAACTTGAGAGAAGTCTGAAACGGACTCCAATAGTAACCTTCTAACCCCAGGAAACTACGAAATTCTGCCACACTCTTGGGTGCTACCCATGAAACAACTTCTCATACCTTCTACGGGTCCACTGACACTCCATGCTAAGACACTACGTGCCCAAGGAAGTGTACTTCTTGCGTAAAGAACATACACTTCGACAATTTCCCATAAAGCTGGTGGTGTCGAAGGACTTCCATGATTTCCCTGGGATTCTCTACGTGCTCCTCATCTGATCTTGAGTAGATCAGGATATCATCGATAAACACAACGACGAACCGGTCCAGAAACTCTCGGAAGACAATGTTCATAAGTCCCATGAACACAGCCGGTGCATTCGTAACTCCAAACGGCATCACTACAAACTCGAAGTTCCAATACCTACACCTGATAGCCGTCTTCGAGATGTCACTATCCTTTACCATTAGCTGATGATATCCAGATCGTAGATCAATCTCGGAAAATCAACCTGCTCCCCTCAGTTGTTCAAAGAGATTATCTATCCTTGGAAGGGGGTAATGGTTCTGGACTATTACCTGGTTCAACCTTCAGTAGTTTATACATAGTCTGAGACGACCATCTGCCTTTTCACGAACAAAACTGGAGCACCCCATGGAGATACACTAGGTCGTACAAAACACATCTCCATCAGATCATAAATATGAATCCGCAACTCCCACAACTCCGAAGGTGCCATCCGATAAGGGGACATCGAAATCGGACGGGCACCCGGCTGTAAGTCTATACCGAACTCAATATCACACCGGGGGTTAGAGTCACAACCGCCTCAGGAAAAACATCGAGGAACTCCCCAAAAACCTCTGGGACATCCATGATCTCTGTATCAGCCGGAACCACTGATAAACCGCCTAACAAGGAAAGGAGATGCTTCACATGCCGACTTCCCACCTGATATCTCCTCTCTCCAACAAAAGATACACACTTCCCATCCACGTCGGAGAACATGACTCTTCTCCGGAAGCAGTCGATAATTGAACTAACAGAAAACAACCAGTTTATTCCTAGGATGACATCGTATGGCTGTATCTGTAACAGAAGAAGGTCCCCACTAGATCGATGTGGTCCCAACGTTAGCCCACACCCCCGGAAAACATAAGATACGCTGGTCTAGCCTCCAACTGGTGTACTCAGCACCAGTGGTACGGAAAGTCTCTCTATGTCTAGTCTCAAAGCATGGGCTAGACTAGGTTCAACAAAGGAGTGTGAATCTCCTGAATCGAACAAATCAGAACCAAGAGTGCTGAACAAAAAAATCATACCTCGCACCACCTCTGGTCCTATTGGAGTTGTCAAATCTGCTACGTGCAACTGTCCACGCCCAGCTCCTATGCCTCTCTAATGTCATCCACCTCTCCGACCACACCAAATTCGAGGACCCTAAGGAGCACCCTGAGGTCGGCCTCCTTCCGCAAAGTCTTCCCTCATAGGAGCATGGTCCTGCTACTGCTGGAAGGGCCTCATCGTCAACTGGTTCTGCTGAGGTGGGCGTTGAACCTTCCCACCTCCACTGTACTATGCTCAGGTCGGGCACCGACTCTGAACATGACCAAAACCTCCACAAGAGAAATACTTCGGTCCTAGGATCGTGATAAAGGGACAAGGACCTGAATATATGAATTGGAACTGCTGGGGCCTGCTCCCCACTGGCTTGAACCTAGAAGGTCCCGTCGCAGGAGACCTGCTGCTAACTGCCTTCCCCTTCGACGAGCCTGACTGGATGCCCTCTCTAGGTGCACCTCCCGGTGATTTCATCCTCTCTACAACCTCTGCCTTCTTATGTACCGCCAATTATGTCGGAAGGGTGAAAGGGGTGACAGCATATTGGAGAGAAGGACGAAGTGCCTCCTCCAAACGTATCACTCGAGACTTATCATCCGGAAAGAGATCCGGAGCAAAGCGCAGGAGATCCTTGACATGATCCCCAACTCTCGTACTGACATACTACACTGCTGAAGGGAGAGGAACTCCTGATGCTTCTCCTCCTTGATCATGGAATAATATAATTCCTATTAGAATTCCTTCTCAATGTCAGCCCACGAAACCTATACCTATATCGTCTCTCCAAGGTAGAGCATCCACCACTGTCGTGCTGCACCTCTCAGCTGACTGGCTACTAGGGGAACCCAGTACTCCCTAAGAGCACGGATCATGGTAAAAGTGAACCATAGATCATCAAGCCACCCCTCCATCTCCATATCTGAAGTACTACCCTCGTACTTCTTGAGGGTCTGCCGCTGAAAAGAATGGAGAGTCTTCTGCCACTACCTATCTTCCTCCTCTCAGTCAATCCTCAACTGATCGACTACCTGAATCTGCTGGGCCTCGGCCATATGAGCCACATGGGGATGACGTCCAGGTTCCATAGCTGTACGGTATACAAAGATCACCTAAGCCCAAGTAGTAAGGAAAAACTCATGGTTTTATTTTTTTTTATCATTTTATTTCAATTTCATTACCAGAACACCCAAATCAAGTAAAACAAAATCATGATGTTGCATGTACCTTCCCTAGGGTCTTTACAATTCAATCAATGTTGTCTCACTTGGTCGTTTGGTAGGCTCAGTGTCCTAGCATCAGATCATGGGGGGGCCCTAAAATCCCATGTCCTAGCCAGTCTTCCCTGGCCTATGTCACTCACCAATATTAACTAACACTGTTGTCTTACCATCCCATACAATCCTCACTGTTCCTAACTCGAGACTCCATCCTATCTCTCAACCATCACCTCTGATACTATTCTGTCATGACCCCCTCCCGCCAGAGATGCCCCTCTTGAGTTGGCAATAGTGAAAGGGAGATAATGACCCCCCGAGTCCTACCTCCAGTAGGCCCCGGGGTGGCGACTAGCACCAAGGGTATTAGTTTTCACAAATATGGGAGGCATTACCTTTTTTTATTATTTAGGATTTGGAAATAGGACAAGTCAACCAACCAAAAAGGAAAAGAACAAGTGTATAGAAATAAACCCAAACCAATACCACATGCATGATTAATCATTTTTATAACAAGGTAAAAGTAAAATAAAGCTCAATGTATAATACCAAAAGAAAAAAAGAGTACAACAACTGCAACAACTCCAACTGTCTGACTAGTAGGGTCCCGCACGGCCCTGGTAGTCTTCCTGGAAACCTGAAAGTAAACATAGGGTGAGCATTCGTGTATACTCAGTAGGGAAACCAAAAGATCTCGTGAAAAAGTAGGGAGACATCCTAATGTCCCGTGAGAACAATAGAAGAAACCTAGAAAGGAATTCTATCCACCCAACCTCACCAGCCACACTCACCAAAAACACAATCACAACAGGTAGTAGTATATAAGAACAATATTATTTGGTACCCTGCACCATTTCCCTTTAGTTAGCTACTATTTATAATGGAGAACGTCCTGACGCTTCCACACTCTCCCAGCCCGCACACAGCTGGGCCTCACAACCACATATCCCGCCCGCACACACCTGGGCCTCACAACCACATATCTCGCCCGCACACACCTGGGCCTCACAACCACGTATCTCGCCCGAACACACCTGGGCCTCACAACCCTGTATCCCGCCCGCACACACGTGTGCCTCACAACCATGTATCCCACTCGCACACACCTGGGCCTCATCCCGACGATTCTTGGGAAATAGTAGAACCTGCCCGAAGAGTCTTGGGCTGAAACCACCCCAATCGAATCCTACCTGAAGTGTCTTAGGTGTAAGGTCACCTCTAGCCAACACATCCTAGGGGAGAAGGAGCAAGAAGGGGCTAGTAACTAAGGGAAAAACACTCTCTCCCATGAAATGGGAGTGTTCAGCACTAAGTGATCAACATGGGTGGGGTGCGATAAAACACAAAAGATACATATATATATATATATATGCCAAACACACAGCCCAACCAATGGCTTATAAATAGAGAAACTAAGCACGTGCCTCGACATTGCTACTACAAAAAATTCATACAATAAACAACCCCAATCTCATTTAGGTTTTCACGTTTCAGCAGAATTAGTTTATTTAGTTCCTTAACTACTGGCCAACTATCCACAACCAACCACATTGATCATTCGTAAAACATATTCCTGCCATCCACAAATCAAGTTAGGAAAACACAAGAATCACAACAATGTCCTTCTTATCAACCTACCAACCTAATTGATTATTAATCATGTTCCATTACCATTACCCACCATTCATTAACTCTTCCACATTTTATTTATTATTCACAACCCATAGTCCGTTCATATTTTAACCCATCCCTATAGCCCCGCTGCCAACCGCCATAACCACAACCGCACTGTACATCATTATCCCTTTAATACCATTTACCGTAGCCTCGCTGTCCATCACCAACATAACATTCACACCAACCCACAACCAAGCCAACTGCATCCCGCTACTCACCTGATTCACAAAAACCCACAAAACACCCCCATCACATGCCACGTATCCAAGCCAACACCCACATATTCATTATTCAATTTTGTTCAACCAGGTGATCACCCAAGGGTTCCATATTTTTAATAGTCAACATTACGTGATTAACCAATTTCACATTCCACAAGGTTTCCATCCACAAAACGGTCGAGAATGATAGGGAAACATTTAATTGTGCAATAAAAGGCCCCCAACGACCATGATTTTCAGTAGGCATAATCCTATTCAATTCACAAGATAATATCACAGGATATAAAGTAACATCAAACACAAACATCCCAACCCCATTATATAATCTAGTCATTATCTTCATTTATTGTGTAACGCCCTGATCCCAGTTACCTAGAGTCGGTGCATTATTACATAACATTTTCATGATCACAAGAAAGATCAAATCTAGAAAGACCGATTGGTTTTGTAGCCTTAGAAACACTAGATATATTCATAATGTTTTCATTACATCATAAAGTGAAAAACTACAACAACAACATATTGTCTCCATAGTCCACACTATTATCCTCTTATAATATCCCTGCAGGTCATTCATAATTTACCTCTTCACATCCTGGAAAAAATAAAACATAGAAAAGGGCTGATCTCAAATGCCCAGTAAGGATAACAATATAGCGGAAACTTTCATAAATAAGAATAAACATTTAAGGCAGTGTTTAAGTAAAACAAAAGCCTTTTAAATTTGAACTTCTACATAGTATGTAAAAAATAAAATGAAATAATTCCATTTACTTATTCACATGGATATTCTATTAATCGAATAATCACATGCAATATCAATAACCACTTTCATAATGATGGAATGCATAATGCGAGACTATAATAACCACATAGCCAAGGCCTCATGCCAAGACTACAAATATAATTTTTCCAAGGCCTTCTACCAAGACACTAATTTGTCTCATGAGACATACCGATGCATCGAGGAGCTGTAGCGGGCTCCACCCGTAACATATTAAGTCCAATGAATTTCCATATGAAAAGTTTTAAACATAACATAAACATTTGTATTAAAACTAGCATACGAAATGTAAATACTTCATCCATAAACTTTGAATGGTATAAAAATAACATCTCCATAGTCAAACATATCACAAAACCTTCAATACAATACAAAAGTTTTGTATAATAATAAATCAACTTCAAATAAGCGTAAAATCCATCAATGGATGTTGACATAGATGAAATCAATACTCTTTTTAGAGAAATATCTCTTTCTATTTTTAAATAGTTTAAGAGTCATATATTTATAAAATAAAACATTTTCTTTGAAAATATTCTTGTAATCTTGTATGGTAAGCTTCGACGATTTTATAACGGTGGATAATAACTGCACCCGCCGTATAAGTTAAAAAAAACATTCTTACCTTAATTATGTCGAAAATGTTAAAAAGAACAGTGTTTGGAAAACAACGGAAAGATTCCTTTATAAAACTCTTATAAAAAGTCAAACAAGGGTATAAATGACTTTAAACCATATTCGTTTAAATAGTAAAAATGTTTTGAGATATATTTTTAAGAAACATGGATGTGGATGATAATGAGATCCTAGAAGATTATTACGTATAAACAACCTCGGATAATGAAGAGATTCTGAAATGACCCTTACATTGTACTTTTCCTTGGTTGGGGTAGGTTAACCTCCTGTATAATGGTGAAATAATTGTTATTAAATTATACAAGAATCATATACATTAATATGATATCATTTATGATCTTTTAAAATTGATTTGTTTATAATATCTTAGTATTATCGTTGTTTCAGGTGTTAAGTTACTCGTTTTATTTTATATGTTTTGTTACATAAGCCATGTTTGTAATGGATATGTTGTATCTCAATCATATCCAGAATGATATCAAGTCCTTAGATACTATTATTAATCATCAAATGAGAATTATACTTGAATGGATACTATGGAGAATTAATCTCATCGCGTTCGTGGATACGGTAGTCCGTACGTATGCACGACCGACAATATCATTCTTTTAATATTAAAATAATATATAATTGGATGGTATATCATATATACAGAATCATTATCATGTTATATTTATTATTTACATGAGTTACACATCATTATTTAATACCCATCCAAATAATAATTTATTGAATAACAATTACACCACGACGTGGAGACGGTAAGTCGTACGTACGCACGTATGGTGACATGTTATTCAAAGGATGGATATAATACTGAATATGGTTGTACCATATTTATAATAAAATCACAGTATATATATGATACTGGAGTTATTATTTTATAATGGTAACAACAAAGGAAGAGGAAATGGAAGAAGAAAGGTACTTGAAAAAGGGTGGTGAAATCATTACCTCTTCATTGGGTTCTTCATTTTGATTTGATCAAAAGCGCTCCTTAAGATGGATTTATGACTAAAGGAAGGCCTCTAGGATGAAGTGAGGGCAGTTGAGAGAGTATTTGGGCAGAGTTTGTCTGATCCAAAAGGCTTTGAAGGTGTGAAGTAATGATAAGGGGGAGTTCCCCTTTACAAGAGTGGTTAGGGGCTCCTTTGGAAAATCTAGAAATATTAATTTATAATAAATTCATATTCGGTTTCTAACGGCTCCAAAGTTGATTATTTAAAGTTTAAGGTGGGTATGGGTCTAAAACCACCCAACAAAGAGAATATAGACAGGTTTGGGTCATTATATTAACCTTATCTTTAAGTATTAACTCATAGTTAATTAGTTTCACTTTTACAATGTCTCTTTTCATTTTATATTATATGGTTAATAAACTTACCATATACATCCAAGAGACCCCCAAGTGGTCCATTAATAATGAACCTATCATGATATAAGTCTCTTGGCTGAACCTTAAATTTTTAGGAATTTAATATCAATTAATAATATAATAATTGTTTTAAAAACTCTTTTAAGTCAATTTTGACACTATTCAATAATTGATTTTTTAAAAAGTCATAACAGAATGATTAATTCGAAAAAAGTTAATTAAATCAATACTAACATGTCATATTAACGTATAAAATGGATGTAAATGATAAAAAGTCCCAAATTATATTTATTTGGGTATTTATAATATCAATTATTCTAATTTTATCATTAATTAGGTAACTACTGCATAATCATTGTGTCATAAATATATTAAATTATTTAATGTCTAAAAATTATAAATAATATATCATAATGTAGGAAATCGTTTTACCTTTCTAATGAATATTTATAGTCGAACATCCAACATATATAACCCTATGTAAAAACTGTTTTTCTAAAAGATATCTACTTATGTCATTTTTGTATTTATTTTAACTTAATTAAAATAAAGTGTCCATATCACTTAAAAGTGGCACCATGGGGTCCCAAAATCGACCCAAAGATGCCCATGATCGAACTTGTATCAACCAATAATCGTAGGACACGTTTTAGGATAATTTTTTATTATTATAATATTATTTTTAACCCTTATTTACTGGATTTACCCATAACCATGGTAAATAAAATATTTACCGAAATAATTATTCAAAATGTCTAAAAATAAAATTTACCTATTTACAAAATAGGAATATCCTGATTCCAAATATGGAATCCACTTTTCCAAATTCAAAACACATAAGTGGCAGAAATTAATTTAAAATTAATTCCCACTGTCAAAACAAAAAGCGTGTTTTTAAGATATAATAACTATCAATAGATTGATACTTGTTTATGTTCAGTTTAATTCTGAAATTATGTCCAATGACCAAAATTGTTTTAAACGGTAAAAATATATTCTAAATATACTTTAAAACCACTCAAATTCATAATTTATCAATATATATTATTTCGATTAAAAAAGTTGTTTTTAATTAAAATTTAGTAATTTTCACTATTTATCAAAATATTAAAGTAATCTGAAAAGTACCAAAATTTCACCTTAGACTAAATTCGATATTCCGAATCCAGAAATGAAGTCCATTTTGAAATATAAAATATATATAATTTCAAAAAGTAGGTATTACTATTCATAACGGCTAGTTTGATTGGTTATGGTGTGTTAGAACTCGGTGTTGCATACAACACACACTATCACATTATTCAAAGAGAAGTGTACCGTAGAATCTTGGGGTATTACATTCTCCCCTCCTTCAAATAATTTCGTCCTTTAAATTTCTAGAATATTATCATATGAAAAGACTCGGGTGGTTCTTCATCATATGTTCCTCGGGTTCCCATGTTGCCTCTTCCATCTTATGGTTTCTCCACAAAACTTTTACCAGACGCGTCGTCCGGTTTCACAGTACTTGTTCTCTCGTATCAAGAATCCTGACGAGATCTTCGCAATAAGACAGATCGGGTTCCAGTTATAATTCCTCATAGTTGAGTACATGCTTTGGGTCAGGGATGTATTTCCTCAATAGAGATACGTGGAACACATCGTGATCTTTGGAGAGACTTGGTGGCATTTTTAGTCGGTAAGCTACAGCCCCAATTCATTCTAGAATTTCGAAAGGTTCGATGTACCTGGGACTCAATTTACCTTTCTTACCAAAACGCATGACTCCCTTCCATGGAGATACCTTTAGGAAAACATAATCACCGACTTGAAATTCCAAATCCTTTCTTCGATTATCGGCATAGCTCTTCTGCCTACTTTGAGCTGCTTTGATGTGATTTTGGATTACCTTCACCTTTTCCATCATTTCCTCCACCAGTTCTGGACCTACAAGTTTTCTTTCACAAACGTCATCCTAATAGGTTGGTGTGCGACATCTCTTTTCATATAACGCTTCATATGGTTCCATCTGAATACTCGAATGGAAGCTATTGTTATAGGAAAATTCTTCCAAAGGTAAATATTGATCCCACATACCCTGAATGTCAAGTGACCAAGATCTCAACATGTCTTCTAAGGTTTGAATAGTCTGTTCTGATTGTCCGTCTGTCTGAGGGTGGTAGGCAGTGCTCAAATGAAGTTCAGTATCTAGTGAATTCTGATGACTCTTCCATAATCTTGATGTAAAATGGGGATCACGATAAAAAGAAATTGATAGGGGTACTCCATGATGTCTCACAACTTCATTAATATGTAGTCTTGCTATACGTTCCAGTGGTAGATCTTCTCTTATAGCAATAAAAGTTGCTGACTTGGTAAGACGATCAACAATAACCCATATTACATCATTCCTTCTAGGAGTCTTTGGTAGCCCCATGACAAAGTACATCGTAATATTATCCCATTTCCACTCTGGTATGGGAAGAGGTTGCATGACTCCTCCAGGGTGTTTCCTTCCAGCTTTCACTTGTTGACAAACCATACATCTTGACACAAATTCAGCAATCTCCCTCTTCATATTGTCCCACCAAAAATGTTACTTCAAATCTCTATACATTTTGGTGATCCCAGGGTGTATAGGGAAATTGGAACAATGAGCATCATCCAGTAATTCCCTTTTTAGATCAGGTATATCGGGAACACAAGGACTCTCCCCGAATTTCAAAATTCCATCTTCATACACAAAGTCTCTCAATCTCCCATCATTCATAGCTTTAATCTTCTTTTGAAATTCTTCATCATCGGTCTGAGAACTCATAATCCTTTCTAGTAAAGATGGTTTGGCAACCATTTGAAAGAGCATTGATGTTTCACGTTCCCTGTTTATACCCATGTAATTCTTTACTAGATCCATCAAAATTGGATCCCTTTCAATTCTCATCACGTTCAAAAATCCATGGTCCTTTCTTCTCAAAGCATCTTCCACCTTGTTTGCTTTCCCTGAGTGGTATTGTATCGTACAATCATAATACTTGAGTAATTCAATCCATCTTCTTTGCCTCATGTTGAGTTCATTTTGTGAGAAAATATATTTCAAACTCTTGTGATTAGTATAAATCTCACATTTTTCACCATAGAGGTAGTGCCTCCATATCTTCAAAGCAAAGATCATAGCTGATAACTCGAGATCATGAGTAGGATAGTTTTTTTCATGAATTTTCAATAGTCATGATGCATAGGAAATAACCCTATCATTCTTCATAAAGAAACAACCATGTCCATTCTTCGATGCATCACTATAAATAACGAACCCATCATTTCCCGATGGTAGATTCAATATTGGAGCATTGAAAAATCTTCTCTTCAGTTCTTCGAAACATTATTCACACTCTTTTGTCTAAACAAATTTAACCATTTACGTGTGAGCTTCGTTAATGGGTTAGCCAACCGGGCAAAATTTTGGACGAAACGTCAATAATAACTGGCTAAACCAATAAAACTGCATACCTCAGTTATATTCGTAGGTGCTGGTCATTCTTGGATTTCCTTGGTCTTAGAAGGATCAATATAGATTCCATCTTCAGAGACAATATGGCCAAGAAAAGAAATCTCCTGAAGCCAGAATTCACACTTGCTAAACTTCCCATATAATTCATGTCTTCTCAGAGTCTTCAGGATAATGTGCAAGGGATTTTCAGGATCTTAGTATCTTTTGGAGTATACCAAGATATCATCAATAAATACCACCACAAATTCATCGAGATATTCATTGAAAACACTATTCATCATATCCATGAATACAGAGGGTGCATAAGTCAATCCAAAAGGCATTACTGTAAACTCATAATGCCCGTACCTAGTTCGAAATGATGGCTTCGGAATGTCTTCCTTCTTCACACACAACTGATGGTATCCAGATCGAAGGTCAATCTTTGAAAAGTATTGAGCTCCATGAAGTTGGTCAAATAAATCATCAATGCGAGGTAGGGGAGACTTGTTCTTTATTGTTATATCATTGATCTCCCTATAGACGGTACATAACCTCAGGGATCCATCTTTCTTTTTAACAAAAAGAACAGGGGCTCCCCATGGAGAAACACTAGGTCGAATAAATCCATTATTACTCAATTCCTCTAGTTGTTTCTTTAGTTCGACTAATTCCACAGTGGCCATTCTATAAGGGGTATTCGATATAGGCCTTGATCCAGGAATTAAATAAATAGAAAACTCAACTTCTCGTTCTATAGGATGTCCAGGTAAATCTCCTGGAAATACATCTACATATTCTTTCACAACAGGTACATCCTCTATTTGAACATTCCATTCCTCACACATAGACATTTCATTCTCTTCCTCCCCAATAAATGAATTTAGTTGAGCTAGTAGGGGTGGATCTAGATAAGAATTAGGCGGTGATGACTCTGCTCGAAAGATAAGGTGTTTCTTATCATCATCATCAATAATCATAACCTCTTTATTCTTACAATAAATCTTTGCATCATCGTCTGAAATCCAGTCCATACCAAGGATTATATCAAACTCAATCATAGGTATGATGATGAGATCAGCAGATAAAGAACATTTTATGTGCTCTAATAGGGACTGATTCACAAAAAATTGTTGCAATGATACTTCCCTTAAGAGTTTTAACTGAAAACTCCCTTGATAAATCAAATTGGAAATATATAATTTTCTTATCAAACTTGGAAGATATGAAACAATGTGATGATCCAGAATCAAATAATGCAATTGCTAAACTTGAGGAAACCATTAAATTACCTGCCACTACGTCTTTTGGAGCTTCTACCTCAGCAGTTGTGATAGCATAAGCTTGGCCTTGATCCCTTGGCCATTTCCGAGTTAAGTTCTTATGATGCTTGGGAAATTCATTTGCATAATTCCACATCTCCCTACAATTGTAGCATTTAACATTGGTAGCTTCCTTCTTCCCCTTGCAATCACGAGCTCGGTGGCCTTTTTTCACCACACTTGTAACAGACTCCCATTCCCTTCAAGCAAGTACCGGGGTGTTTCTTACCACATTTACCAAAGGATGGATATTCAACCTTTCCCTTCTTCCCCTTATATCCATTCCAAGATTGATAAGAAGATCTCTTCTTCTCTTGCCTTGCTTTAAAGTCATAAGACATAGAGAATTCCTTTTCGGTCTTGATAGCACATGAGACAATGTCTTAGTATGACGAGAAGGATTGTGAGACTAATGCTCAACGAAGAAATGGTTTTAACCCATCAAATAAACGATCAATATTAATTCTTGGGTTACATATATAATCTCCAGCATACCTTGCTAACCTTGTAATGTTAGCCTCGTACTTTATGACATTCTCATCCTCCTTTTGTCTTAGAGTCAGAAATTTCCTTTCCATATCCGCTCGATCTTCGCGAGGAAATTATTTTTCTAAAAACATATCTTTGAACTCACTCCATTGCATATTTGATACTTCATCATCTTCCTTCATATTTTGAATCAATGACCACCATTGATCAGTATCTCTAGTGAGGCAGTAAACTTCCATGATAAATTTTTCCCTTTTACTACTCCCCAAAGCCTGAAATATTTTCTCTAGGGAATTTATCCATTACTCAGATACTAAGGGATTTGTACTCCCATTGAAATTTTGTGGTTTTTTCCTCATGAATCGATCTAACATTGATCCTCCACGCTGCGGATCAGGGTGCTCTATACGGGTAATGTTATTATTCATAACCTGAGTGAGTTTTCCCTGTATGGTGATTAGCTGATCGGCATCAGTTGCATCACCAGCTTTACTATAATTATCTTGGGAAGGAGGGAAATCCCTACATGGAGTGCATTCATTGATACGGTTTCCATTTCATCCACTAGGCACCATTTCTAAACAATGGCATAAACTAGATTAGTTTATGAATCAAAATACATAATTCCATACTTATAAAACACAGAACATAAATTGAACTATTTATGGATATAATCCATAATCATAAAAAAAATTTCTTTGAAGAAGTATATACTCATAAACCCTTCATAATGAGTTGTAAAGAAAATGTGAGTTATCCTAAGCATATCCCCCGGGAGTGTCGTAACCAAGAGTGCAGCAAGGCCTATTGTCGTGCACCAGTTCCCATTCGAGTCTAGCTCAAAGCGGTGTTTTCGAGTTTTACCCCTAGGTACATCTGTGCCAGAACCGCCTCTACCTGCTCGTATCCAGACATGGATGTATTTCTCGGAAAACTCACAAAATCTCTACAATACAAAAATTCTTGGAAGTTCTTCTATACTAATCCTCAAAGTCTATCTTAAATCTATGTGCTCTAATAAGATTGTATCTAAATCTAGCCTCCAAGCTTTGTACTAAACTTCTTCTGATACCAACTGTAACACCCCGACCTCAGTTACCTAGATTCAGTGCATTATTACATAACATTGGCATGATCACAAGAAAGATCAAATCACGAAAGACCGATTGGTTTAGTATCCTTGGAAACACTAGATATATTCATAAAGTTTTTCATTACATCATAAAGTGAAAAACAACAATTACAACATATTGTCTCCATAGTCCACACTATTATCCTCTTATAATATCCCTGCAGGTCCTTCGTAATTTACTTCTTCACATCCTGGGATAAATAAAACATAGAAAAGGGGTGAGCTCAAATGCCCAGTGAGGATAACAATATAGCGGAAACATTCTTAAATAAGAATAAACATTTAAGGTAATGTATAACTAAAAAAAGCCTTTTAAACATGATCTTCAACATAGTATGGAAAAAATAAAATGAAATAATTCCATTTACTTATTAACATAGATATTATACTAATTGAATAATCACATGCAATATCAATAACCACTTTCATAATGATGGAATGCATAATGTCAGACTATCATAACCACATAGCCAAGGCCTCGTGCCAAGACTACAAATAAGATTTTCCAAGGCCTTGTTCCAAGACACTAGTTTGTCTCATGAGACCTACCGATGCATCGAGGAGCTATAGCGGGATCCACCCGTCACATATTAAGTCCAATGCATTACCATATGAAAAGGTTTAAACATAACATAAACATTCGTTTTAAAACTAGCATACGAAATGTAAATACTTCATCCATAAACTATGAATGGTATAAAAATAACACATCCATAGTCAAACATATCACAAAACCATTAATACAATACAAAAGTTTTGTATCATAATAAATCAACTTCAAATAAGTGTGAAATCCATCAAAGGATGTTGACATAGATGAAATCAAAACTCTTTTTAGTGAAATATCTCTTTCTATTTTGAAATCCTTTAAGTGTCAAATATTTATAAAATAAAAAAAATTCTTTGAAAATATTCTTGTAAGCTTGTAAGGTAAGCTTCACCAATTTTATAACGGCAGAAAAGAACCGCACCCGCCATATAAGTTAAAAAAACATTCTTACCTTAATTCTGTCAAAAAGGTTAAAAAACACCTTGTTTGGAAAATGACAGAAATATTCCTTTATAAAACACTTATAATAAGTAAAACAGGGGTATAAATGACATTAACCCATATTCTTTTAAATAGTAAAACTGTTTTGAAATACATCTTTAAGAAACATGGATGTGGATGATAAAGAGATCCCAGTAGATTATTACGTATAAAAAACCTCAGATAATGAAGAGATTGTGAAATAACCCTTACCTTGTGACTTTCCTTGGTTGGGGTAGGTTAAACTCCTATATAATGGTGAAATAATTGTTATTAAATTATACAAGAATTATATACATTAATGTGAAATCATATATGATCTTTTAACATTGATTTGTTAATAATATCTTAGTATTATCGTTGTTTCGGGTGTTAACTTACTCGTTTTATTTTATATGTTTTATTACATAAGCCATGTTTGTAATGGAAGAGTTGTATCTAAATCATATCAAGAATGATATCAAGTCCTTAGATACTATTATTAATCATGAAATGAGAATTATACTTTAATGGATACGATGGAGAATGAATCTCATCGCGTTTGTGGAGACGGTAGTCCGTACGTACGCACAACCGACAATATAATTCTTTTAATATTAAAATAATATATAATAGGATGTATATCATATATAAAAATCATTATCATGTTAAATTTATTATTTACAGGAGTTACACATACTTATTATACCCATCCAAATAATAATTTATTGAATAACAATTACACCACGACGTGGAGACGGTATGCCGTACGTACTCACGTATGGTGACATGTTATTCAAAGGATGGATAGAATACTGAATATAGTTTTACCATATTTATAATAACATAACAGTATATATATGATACTGAAGTTATTATTTTAGAATGGTAACATCAAAGGAAGAGGAAGTGGATGAAGAAAGGAACCTGAAAAAGGGTGGTGAAATCATTACCTCTTCTTTGGGTTCTTCCATTCGATTTGTGAAAGGGATCATTATGTTGGCTTTATGACTAAAGTAAGTCCTCTAAGATGAAGTTAGGGAAGTTGAGAGAGTATTTTGGCAGAGTTTGTACGAACCAAAAGGCTTTGAAGGTGTGTATTAATGAGAAGGGGGAGTTCCCTTTTATAAGAGGGGTGAGGGACACCTTTGGAAAAGCTAGAAATATTAATTTATAATAAATTTATATTCGGTTTATAATGGCTCAAACGTTTATTATTTAAATTTTAAGGTGGGTATGGGTATAAAACCACTCAAAAAATAGAATTTAGACAAGTTTTGTTCATTATATTAACCTTATCTTTATGTATTAACTCTTAGTTAATTAGTTTCACTTTTACAATGTCTCTTTGTATTTTTATATTATATGATTAATAAACTTACCATATACAACCAAGAGACCCCCAAGTGGTCCATTAATGATTCACCTATCATGATATAATTCTCTTGGACGAACCTTATATTTTTAGTAATTTAATATCAATTAATAATATAATATTTTTTAAAAAACTCTTTTATGTTAATTTTGACACTATTCAATAATTGATTTTTGTAAAAATTATAACCGAATTATTACTTCGAAAAAAGTTAATTAAATCAATACTAACATGTCATAATAACCTAGAAAATTAGTGTAAATCATAAAAAGTCTCAAATTATATTTATTTGGGTATTTATAATATCAATTATTCTATTGTTTTCATTAATTAGGTAATTACTGCATCATCATTGTGTCCTAAATAAATTAAATTATTTAATGTCTAAAAATTATAAATAAAATATCATTATGTAGGAAGTATTTTTAGATTTCTAATGAATATTTATAGTCTAATATACAACATATATAACCCTATGTAAAAATTGTTTTTCTAAAAGATATATGCTTATGTGATTTTTGTATTCATTTTAACTTAATTAGAATAAAGTGTCCCTATCACCTAAAAGTGGCACCATGGGGTCCCAAAATCGACCCAAAGATTACCATGGTGGAAAATGTATCAATAAATAAGGTTAGTAAACGTTTTAGGGTAATTTGTTATTGTTATAATATTATTTTTTATCCCTTATTTACCGGATTTACCCTTAACCATGGTAAATAAAATATTTACCGAAGTAATTATTCAAAATGTCTAAAACTAAAAGTTACCTATTTAAACAATATGAAAATTCTGATTCCAAATATAGAATCCATTTTTACAAATTCAAAACACATAAGTGTCAGAAATTAATTTAAAATTAATTGCCGCTGTCAAAACAAAAAGCGTGTTTTTAAGATATAATAACTATCAAATGATTGATACTTGTTTATGTTCGGTTTAATTGTGAAATTATGTCCAATGACCAAAATTGTATAAAATGGTAAAATAATATTCTAAATATACTTGAAATCCACTAAAATTCATAATATATCAATATTAATTATTTCGATTAAAAAAGTTGTTTTTAATTAAAATTTAGTAATTATCACTATTCATCAAAATATTAATGTTATCCGAAAAGTACCAAAATTTCACCTTAGGCTAAATTCGATATTTCAAATCCAAAAATGTATTCCATTTTGAAATATAAAATATATATAATTTCAAAATGTAGGTATTACTATTCATAATGGCTAGTTTGATTGGTTATGCTGTGTTAGAACTCGGTGTTGCGTACAAAACACGCTATCACATTATTCAAAGAGAAGCGTACCAGAGAAATTTGGGTGTTACATATTGGTTTAACCGTTTCTCATGGAAATAATAGGATACACACCCTTCATGATGCACAAATTAGAGACATGAAGGTAAGATCCCTACCTCGACAGGTTTTGATCGCAACGCTCCCCCAGATCAACTTTTGAACACGTCCGTCGGCGTCCGCCACTTCTGTTGGGTCCCAGAAAAACCTCATCGGGTGGAATTCGGAAATTAAAGGCCAAAGGAATGACAACGGATCCAAGCTTAGAAGTTCTTCCTCGTCATTACAATCCTGTGGCCATTGGCGGATCGTAAATCGGAGCTCGGACGAAGAAGTAATGGAAGAAAGAGCCTTCCAGTCTCTTGGGAGAACTCTGATCAGAGGAAAGGGGGGGGGGGAGAGGGGTGAGTTGAAAGGATGAGGGGACCCCTCCTTTTATAGGTGAGAAAAGAAAAATAACACGGTGTGTAATTTATGGTACATGGCGTGTACTCGGTTATTTCACACGGTCTCCACACGGCTCCCAACACGGCTCTGCGGCCGTTGACTAGTCAACACACAGTTTGAGGGTAACGCATACGCGGGGAAGGACTACACGACATTTAGTTTGGACACACGGCGTGTATTAATTTATTGCACACATCAAGGACACGGCTCCAACATGGCACAAGTCCATTGACTGGTAACGCGTACGCAGGGAAGGACTACACGGCGTGTAGTACTAGACACATGGCGTATGCCCATTTATTTCACATAGCAAGGACACGGCCTTCAACACGGGGTATACCTAGCAAGGTGGTACACGACGTGTAGTATTGACACATGGCATGTATCCACTTATTTCACATGGTAAGGACACGACCTTCAACATGGGGTATACCTGGAAAGGGGGTACAGGGCATGTAGTCAAACTACACGGCCTGTAGTTTCAGAATTCTAGAAAGTGTGGAAAAAGTCCATTTTACCCTCCAGAACACATTGTGGCCTTCATTTTGACAAAGGAATGGGCCGGAGAGATCGAGGACATTACATTAATTGAATATAAAATTCAAGAATTTGTATAGGTTCTATTAAAACATTATTTTATGAAATTATGAATAATTAATTAATGATTCTGAACATATAAAAGTGCCAACGTGCATTTAAAAATTATTAAATAATGATGTTGACGATATTTGGTTCTGAAATAAAATTTCGGGTGAGTTATGAATCTCTCATTGAATACATAATTTCTTGCAAAACATTATTGGATATCTTATTTAAATTTTAACAATAATAATTAAAAATAAGGGAATCAAAATTAGAGTTACAGAAAATATTTTAACAGCCTTTGGAAGTGTTTTGACTACCATTAGATCATTATTAAAAGATGAAACATACTTGTGTTCCATTATTATCACATACATATAGATAAATAAAAACATTATTCATGGAAAATCAAAGATAATAGAAGGGAAATTCAAATAAAAAGAAAAATGTTGAAGATCAAGGGATCCCCCTCAAATAAAACAAAAATCAACTAATGTAAGATAACCACCACTAGTATAAACCATTTTCACGTCGACCAGATCACCAATGTAATATTGAAAATAACCATCAGTATTACCCTATCACAAATTATTTAATGACCCAGACTTTTATTAATTAAATGCCATTTTGATTGTGTAAATTTCTTACAATAAATGTAAATATATGAACTACTTTAGTTATTTTGGAATGATATATCTAGATTGATTTAAAACACCATTATTCATAATATCCATTAAAATGTAATAAATATAACATGATCGTTAAGATTATTATATTTTAAGGGTAATGAAAAGGACTTACTAACAAATATGGATGAAGATATGGACTATTCTAGTAGTATTATACCTTATTAATCCCATCTATTTGAGTTTCTATGGGATAACACATTACATGTTTCCCATTAACTAATACCAAGATATGATTCAACAATAAAAGCTCATGATAAACAATTTATGGCATATTATCAAGTGTGTCAAGATAAATACTCAAACAAGTATTACCTAAACACACAATGAAAAAACCATCTTTGACTACGGTACCCACTAGGTTTCCAAATCTGTAATAAAGAGAAATGCATCAAGAGCCTATCATTAATTTTATTAAATGTCCATATTAAATTAGATTATTATATTTATTCCTTTTTATTGTTACCATATCAATGATTATATAATGTGTTTTTTTTAAAATTGATTTCCACAGAATGAAATAAAAAAATTATTTTTATGAAATATTTAGTTTTAATCGGGAAACTATTGGTAGAAACTATAAATTTTTTGAAATGATTATTATTCTAATAAAATAGTTTAATTATATAATTATTATTCAATAAAAATTCAAATTAAATTTTTAGATTTTTCAGAAAAGGGTGAATATCATACAAACTAGTATTCTTAGAATATATAAATATTAATTAAAAGGTTAATATTATTGAATATAGAAAATTAATATTATTAAATAAGTGTTGTTTTTATTATTTTCTTGTTGAATTCATCCAGTTGTGAATTTTCCATATTTTTCCAATATAAATGAATTTTTGGGTCAAAAATAAATTCAATATAAATATATTGTCTTTATTATAAAATAATAATGGTCAAAAAGTGATGTTATAAATTAAATAAGTGGAATCCATGAAAAATAATATATTTCTTATTATGAATCAATCATTTTTATGTTATTTTAATAATAAAATACACTCTCGATGATCACTACAAAACCTTTATTATATTTTATGGTTTTAAAATAAATTCATTTAGAACATGATACACTTCCACATTACCAACATCACTATTTTTGGGATTTTTGTTCAGTGAATATAAAATAATTACAAATAATCTTATTTTTTAGGAAAATTAAAAAAATTAGTGGAATTTTTTAGTTTTGATTATACTATCATATAGAGTCAGAAACCAATGTTTATAAATTAATAAATAATTCTATGATATTTTTCTATAAATTCCACCCATAATCCAACTATTATTCATTAAAATCCCATTAGTAGTTAATTTGATCCCCCTCCCTATCTTTTAGTACATCTCATATAGTTCCCATGCACTTAATAAACATATCCCTTGATTTAAAATGTTACCTCTATTTGAAATGGTCTCCCTCTTCTCTAAATTTGGGACCCCTATTAGTACTAGTACCATTTGATTTAAAATTTTCAATATTATAATTTGTTTTTTTACAAAATCATTTATAGTAAATATGATTCCCATATATTGGGAGACAATATTTCACAACCATTTACCCATTCTATAATATTTTTTGTGCCCCATTATAATATTTGAATTATCTTGTGATTGATCCATGATGAAATTATCAATATTTATTACCCTAACCCATTTAAACACATTTGTATTCCTCTATATGTATCTATCCTTAATTAATTATGGAATCCAATTTATTTAACCCACAACCAGTAATTTTGGGATTAATAGTGGTGAAATGTTGTTTTATATTGTATAATATTGATGGAATCCAAATTTATGTTAATGATATAAATATGATCAGTGGGCCAGTAATTATATACCATGGAAATGAAATGGGTGTTGAAACATGAGATACCATATATGGAAATAAACATGTTATCTTAATCACACTATGTTACTAATTAATTATTTCTCTTCTATATAAATTAGTTTGACATCGTTTTTACTGTATTTGTGACATTCCAATGTATCCTTGAATTTTTTAACTTATATCATCCATCAATATTCTGTTTATTTATTCTCACCCATTTTATGTCACCGTGATAATTCTATTGAATTAAATGGATTATTTTATCATGATATGATTTTATTATTCACATATAAGGCTTTTTACCTGACACATTTCTATGTAATTGTCTATGTTATCTTGTGTAGTGTTAGAAGATCAGTGGAATATAAGGGAATATTTTTTTAATAGTGTCATTATATCCATGTTTCCTGTTATAATTTTTTATATCTATTTAATCAAATAAAAATGGAAGCATGATCTTTTGGGAGTATACCATGTGCGACTTTATTTAATAATTTTTGAATTACTTTTTATTAATGATATGGGTTTTCATAGTTGGTTTCAATAAATGGTGTAGTCATTTATAGGTATTAGGATATGAAAAATCCAATCAAGACATTGATATATGACTAAAAATATGAATAAATCACTAAATTAATGATTATCTTCCTAATTACACTATTTTTTTATTCAATACCTTGTAATAGGATGAACCATGTGGACAACCAATGTTATGGGCTATTCCCAAAATAGAATACCAACACAATGTGACTAGGAGTGAAAATCATAATGAAAATAATTTCACAAATTACTTAAGTTGTAAATAAAAACATGAATTTGGAATAAATCTTACACCCCATATAAAACAGATAGATTAAATTGTGAAATCAATAGTATATTGGACTCTACCTTTTAGTGCATCAAATGATACATTAGTCAAGGAATAACAGATCATGTCCATATGGATGTTCATCTCCATCACAGAATTCTCAAAGAAACATAATATCATGCTGATTATTTATCATACATATAGATAAAATTTACAATGGTGGAAAATGAATAAAGATACATATCATGAAGAAGATGAAAAATTGTTTAAGTGGAAATAATTTCAAAAATTAGTTTCCAATAAGTAGTATCCTCGCACATTCCAAATTAAAATATTTAGGGATTTAATTATCCTTAGTAAAATGGATGAAGAATCCATCATGGAGTATTAGGTGAACATCATAAAAATTCATGATACTCCATTAGATTTTCAGTTGACCCTAAATGTAAAGGTCTCTATATATTTAGTTTTATAATGATGATTCTACGAAAAGATTTGGTGATTCGAGAAGGGGAATAATGGGAAAATTCTATATTTTACCCTCAATGTCTTAATGGAGATAGGTGAATCTCATGGGATCCAATATTCAAGATATAATATGTAGATATTTGATTTTAATTCTTGTGGTGTGATGGATCAATCTCATTAGGGTAATAAATGACAACATCCCCCTTGTAAAATGTGTGGGGATAAGCATCCTAGAAATTTCTAAAATTGGAGGGAAATTAATTATATTTGGTAATGATGGGAAACTATCTAGAAAATTATAATAGTATATTATATCCAATAATATCGATGAATGTTATTATCCAGTAAACTTTCAACCAATTGTCCAATGTTTCCACAATATGGAATAAAGACACAAACTATATCAATTCACCAATATGATGGTTTCTCACAATACATAACTATAACAACATCCATGGTATAGATAGAAAGGTTGATCATATTCCATAAAACCAGATGAGGTAGATCTCAATAATGATGTTTTGCCATGTTTGTTAGTTATTCATTTCAGAATAGGAAACATACTATTTTATTTTTGTTATATACATTCTATCATGTCCAAAACATTTAGTAGAACTACTCAAACACCTCCCATAAAACATTGTAGTATTGTTGGATTTTAAAATGGAAATTGGTCATGTTATTTTAAACCAGGTATATAATTTTTCTTGTATTTATATTGTTCAAAAAAATTCCTAATGAGCCATTTGATAGTCAAATAAATGGAATTTCATACAAGTTTGGGTATCTTTTTTATTCCTATTATAGATCCAGATTAAATATCCAAGAGATAAAAATCCCCCTACATATCTGGGATATCACTATGATTCTTTAAAATTTTAAGGAGGAGGATGAATCTCATTTGATATCATCATACCATTTATTGATATAATTACTATATAAGGAAGCATATCCAACTCAAATGATTGAGATTAAAAATATATCATCCATGATCACATGAACATTGTAGTGGAATATTATGATATATTTCTAAAAGAATATATTGATATATATATAAGTAGTAAGTTTGAATTTTTAATTGATATTAAATGAATATATTTCCAATATTCAAGATTCCAGATAGAATGACCACATTTGAACATGATGATCAGAATAAGTAACAATATGAGAATCTAAAAAATACCTCATGTGTCTATGTGCTTCACCATATGGTGTATCGGTCCACTTTGTCATGTTAAATGGAGATTCAATATGCCTCTTCATGAATTATAATGATCTACAAAAGATAAAAAATTATTAAATTTTCCCTATTCCATTGATTGATGAATTTTAAAATAGATATTTATTATATAGTACATGAGAAAGATGGATCTATGAACATGATATTATCATGAAATAATTAATAAGGAGGACATTCCAAATAAATATTTTTTTCTATGTTATGGGAACATTACATTCCTACTAATTCCATTTAGAGTCACTAAATCACCATTTATCTTCATTGACTTATTGAATGGGTTTTTTTTGTGGATTAACATGTTAGATATTTCATTGTTTTTTAGTATTTATTTTAACTGACACCAAAATACAAGAGGATGATGATGAATCACTGAACAATTTAGTGAAGAAACTGAAAACAAATGAGTTAAATGAGTAGTATAGTAAATGACAGATTTGGAGAGACAAATTAAAATTCATTTGGAATGTTATAAATAAAAAAGGAATATCAATGGATCCTTCTAAAACATAAATGACTAAAGTATTTCCATGAAAAACACATGTGATTGAGATCTATATTCTCCATAGATTATCAGTTTATTATCGTTGATTTTTGAAAAACCTCTTATGATTATCACACCCACTATGTTACCTTAGAAGAGGGTTAGGTTTGTTAGGAATGATGAACGCAAAGATAGATTTTACGAATAATGTAATAAGATAATCACACTAAATTTTCCTGCATTACCAATAATTGGGGAATGATTTCTGATCTATAGTGATGAATTTAAAAATGAAATGGGAGGTGTAATCACATAATATGACTAATTAATATCCTCTCCCTAAATCTAATGAATGTTCCATGAGTAGAACTACCCAAAAAGGGATCTATAATTTGTTTCAATGATCTTTTCATAGAATATTTGGTGACATTACCTATATGGGTACAAGTGTGACATATATAAAGATCATAAATGACTAAATTTTATGTTCATACAAGGGATGAAAATATATACCAATGATGGTTGTTAGTGGTGATCAAGGATTATTATTTCAGATTCCATAACTGTGTTCGGATGGAAAACAATGTCGTAGATTCCCAGAGTGGAATAGTTCCTATAACCATGATCATGATGAGGAATTAATGATATCCAATCTTCATGGACATCCAAAAAAATGTACATGGGAATAATTTAAGGATATTTATCCGACCATGAAAAACTAAATCCTCAACCACTTATTCCTAAGATGATTAAGGTGGCATAAAAATATGACGTCGAACAACATAAATAGTTTGAAAATATCCAAGAGACAATATTTTCAAAATCTATATTTATATTGTTTTTATATGGGATATGTGTCATATAAAATCCATCATTATAGAAGGTACATCATTGTTATGAGAATATCTCATCCTTCTCTATTCATAGAGGAAGTAATAACATGTATATATATATATCAATAAAAATATCCGGTGGGGTAACATAAAGATGGAAAATACTAAAAATTTATCTTAATGCTTGGTATGTCAATAATTAAATCCTTAATGATATATTTTTTTGGGAAATGATGAAACCATTTCCCATACATGTAAGAAAATTATAAATGGAAACCATATTTCTCATTTTAGTACTCCCCAGTACATGTAATGGAAATTATTCCATCTACGCGATAGTTAATCACCGTAAAAAGTAATTTCATTTCATTATTATTGAGGAATGATTCCATATTAACCAAATGTGTTTGATATTCATAAGGGGTGTGGTAAGACTCTATGGAGTTCCACCCTCCATTCCATCTAATCGAGATATTATGATTACTTAATGATTTAGTAAAACTATTAGAAATAATTATTTGTATAGAATCGTTTTTCTAATACGAATCACCCTTAGATGGATGTTTAGTTTGTTATTACTATCAAAATATATTGAAGATAATATTTTACCTTATTTAAAGGATTAAAATGGGCAATGGGATCAGCACATTCCACTATAAGAGTTCTGATATAATAATATTTTTCATTATAACACTCAAACAGAACCTTATGAGTCTTTTTATGGGATTATGAGCTAGACTCCATCATGTTGGGATGAATTTGGTGGGAAGAAGCTTATAAAACCTGATCTCATCCAAGGGATGATATAGGATCATTATACCAATAAATATCATATAAAATATACAAAAATTAAATAGAATATCTCTTTGTACAATAATCGACCAGTCCTTTAGTATAATGTTAGATATAAGGTGTAGCATTCCATATCTCCATGTATTAATTTCATGATGTTTAAGAATAAAGGGAATAGTATCACAAGATACCTAGGTCACATTTGAGAACCCAAATCTCATTGCATATATGGCTTGTTGAATATCACTCTCACCCCTCCTTTCATGAATAAAAGTGGTTTTCCATTTATATTTCTTGAGAAAGTACATACTAGTCCCCACACATGTTCTAAATCTATTATTGGTACCCTTAAATTATGAGCATTCTATCAATGAGTATTCATTAAAGATCATAGATCATAGAGACACTGTTCTATGAAAGATGACAACTAACCTGTTAATATTGTTTTGGTGGAACAACTGGTCTGAGGAAGAATCCTGGGAACATGAAGAGGCATTTGAATAGTATTAACCTCAATAATTCTACTATAAAAAAATTAAATGAAGTGTTTCTTATATGAGGTATTATTGTATTAATCTGACCATATGTAAATGAAATTCACTTTTTATTGGGTAAATAACTTTTAGTTAATGAAAACTCATGCACTACTTTGGTTATTTTGTTCTGATATAACCTATTGGACTTAAAATACCAAGAAACACATTAAAGAGTCTTAATATATCAATTTTATAGTGACCATTGGGATTATTATATATTATGGGTTATGATAAAATATAATTGAAAAATATGATCAATGAGATGGCTTGTAAAGTAAGATAATTCCAAATTATTCACATCTATTAGATCTTTTGAGGGAGATTTCACCACCAAGATTTTCCGTTCACTAATATTAATCCATGATTTAGAATTTAATGCACATGAAAAACAATTTTTTGGTTAAAATCAAGATTATCAAGATCAAAACCCAAACCAGGATCACAAAAACACCCCAATAAATAAACCTTATTGCACAACCTAACATTACGGTGTAGGCTATTATAGTAATATAAGTACCCATCCGTTAACATTACATAATCTCGATTTATGTCAAGAATTATAATTTAGGATCATTTTGTGTTTAGATTATTAGAGAATTAGGATGTAACTATTACATTGACTTTCAAAAATTAAAAATTAGAAAATTCTACTTAGTTTCAATTTTTTAATAAAATAAAAACTCTTAAAAAATGAAATGTATAGTTCCATGTTTTAGACATTATGACTATTCCTTGATCCCATCCATGAACCAATTCATCATTAAGTCGTGTAAAAAACATTTCAAAAATTGAGATTAGCATAAAAAAACTCAGCAATGGTTATAAAATACGAAAAGGATACATTAAACCATCAATAAATACAAATCTATGAAACCATACTTTTAAATCACAACATACCTCATGAAATCACAAGATATATGAATGACACACAAAAATCATAAATCATAAAGGTAACTAATGGAATAAATATCATACTTTTCTAGTAGATTTCATAGATACACAGGGAATTACATTGGGAATATCCATTATATAATATTCCCTAAATCTATTAGGATAATCGTTAACATTTACATCTCTCATGTTACCCAATGCATCAGAGAGATTTCTCAGGATCACCCACACTATGTTTATCAATGAACCACCTGTATACATATACAATTCCCAAGAACCACAACATAATCATAACACATTAAACAAGAATAAAAGGAAGATAAAATTTCCACATTTCAATCACAATATATCATTTCACGATATTAAAAAAATAAATACATTCTAAAATCCATTTTCCAAACCATTTTCAATACCAAAATATGTAAAAATAGTATATGTTATTTATATTCCATTTAATACAATTACTGATTGTTAAGGACACCAAACATGGAATAATTATCATAGTATATGAAAGGTCATTTCACCACATATTTTAGAAAGAAACAATAGGTTTTTAAAAAAAACATTTCGAAGAAAATGAGTCCTTTTGAAAACCATTTAAAACATTTAAAATGATATTTTTGAATCAAAGTGTCCCATACCACATTGAAGCTCTTATAGGAAATATCATTTGAAAAAATTAATTTCCATAAAAATAAATACAAAAAAATCAATTTGAAATCATGGACATTAATAAGAATGATTTATAAGATTATAACATTAAAAAATATAAAATAATGTTTTGGTTAAAGAGTCCCTTACCACTTGATAAAATACATAAATAAAAATATTTAAAGAATAACATTAATCAAAACTTACAATATCACGATAGTATGGAGAACCAGGATATAATATGTCAAATGTAATTATATACACTCTATAGGAGAATAAAGCTACACAAGATCATGATATGCATCAAATTAAGGGAGATTGAGACATAGTCCCCTACTAAAATTCAGAACTCTAACAATGTCACATTGAAATTGAAAAAATGAGTTGATGTGATAGAAATGGATATCTCACCACTTGGATATAATATTTTAAAAAAAAGATGATATATAAGAACATATCAAAACATGAGAAAAAGGAAATTCAAATATATATAATAAAGGAAGACTTTGACTAAAAGAGGAGTGTGAAACGTTCCCACGCAATGATCATATCATTACATTATGGATAAATAAATAAAATAATTATGTGGGGAAAATTTGAATACACAAAATATAAGATTATATTATCTATAAAACAATCAGTGGTCATTCACAGATATCTATATAATGAAATAATAAAGATGTAAATGTTCAACCCAAATAATGAAAGTTAGGTGAAAAAGTTCCCTTACCTCGGGTCCCACTTGACTCGTTTGTTCCTTGATTTTACTGAGTATCAAAAATAAGATAATTTATAATTTCTTCATAAAAATTTCCATTTTTATTGTTCATTGTTTTATCACTTATTACTTTTAGTAACAATTATTTAATTAATTGAGTTCAAATTGTATATTTTGTCGATGTTCGGAATTTGAGTTAAAAATCACCTGGTTATAACTTCAATTTGTCCATGTGGTCAAAAATACATGATACCCAAAATGATATTATTGATTTAGATATAATATATATCATATATATCTAGTATATATGTATATATAATAGTCCTTAATATTTTGACCTAAGAAATGAAATTCAATGTTCATGGAGACGGTAAGTCGTGCGTACGCTTGAATGCAACTTTCATTTTATTTATTTTTATGAAATGAAAACATAATGATAAAAAGGTATATTATAATTAAAGTATAATATAATATTTAATATACGTTATAGTTTTTCATTAAAACCTTCATTTATAAATTCTATGTATGGTATAAACGAGTCAAATCCCTTTAATGGAGTGGTAGTCCACATTCCCTAAAAAATAATTAACATATTTTTAAAACATGAAAAGAATAATAGTATGATATAACTAAGAATTAAAGAAGAATATTAAAAAATACCATAAAATATATATCATATATAATAAAATTTACATCATAATGGTCACCATGTGAAATGGTAGATGAATATTGAACAATCATCGTTTCATGAGATAATAGTTCGATGTCCACAGAAACAGTATGTTCGTATCCTTTAAATGGAGGTGTGTCTAAGTGTTGTTGGAAAGATTTTCATAAAAACAACCTAGTATTTTTATAAAACATTATTAATATAATGTAAAACACCATAAAATCACAAAATTATGACAGCTTAAATATCATTGGTTCTTGAGTAGTAAAATTTAACAGATAATGTTTTTTATTATTTTCCATTTCAGAAAGTTGGAGAATTTATATATGATATTTATTAAGGACATAAAGAAATATAATTACTTTTAAATTAGATATTCATTCATTAGTAGGTTTCAACTGAAAACTCATCTTTTCTCCAAATGTTGAGTCTTCAAGATTACTTGGTGGCACCTCAAGCGCAAGAATGAACTTCAAGATAATCACATAATCCACAAAATAGGAACCATATATTTACCCTGTATTTTTTCATTAACCAAAACCAAAATGGTTAGAAAAATATTCGATAATCCAAAAAAAGAATAATACTTTATAAAAATAAATACTACCCTTAATCTCCAAAATTCAACAAAATGTACCCAAATATCAAGATTGACCACTCAATACAAAATTGTAGTTAAAATTATTCAATATATTCCAAACTAAGATTCAATACCAATACATTGAAGGATATAATCACATATTCTTCCATAATAAATATTAATATTTATCTCCAAAAACAAAGACCACACTTAATGTCTCCTACTAAAGTGTAATTAACCCAATCACATATTTCATAGGATAGGTTAATCATTTTCAGAAATAACCAAAATCATCATATGTCCATAATAAAAAAATAGATTATTCCTAAAAAAATAAACTATTAAACCACACAAGATATCCCATAGTATTAAATTCTCCATAATCATATAGAGTTCCCAAAAGAGAGAATGTCTTTAAAAAATATCATTTATCACTTATTCACCAAATCATTTGATTGTACTATGGATATCCATTTGATAAAATATAAGATCCCAAATCAACTTATTCTTGATAATTATATTCATTTAAATAAATTGAATAATTGATAATAACTAGGAACTTCATGTAGTCCAATGGTAGGTGATAAATCACAATCACACATTGGTTGTGAGTTATATTCCCACATTATTTTCTGAAGTGATGGGTTGTCAAATGGTCGATGTGCTGTACTTTTTATAAAACTCAATAATAACCCTAACATGTTTTAAGATCAACAGTTTTCATATCACTTTCATTTTCAACCCAACACATTATGACCTCAATATCTTATATATTGTAATTTTTTAACCTCTATATAATAAAATAATACTATTCCCAACAGAATGAAATTCATACCTTGATCACGGTGTTCATATGGTTTCATCATCATTTTGTTCACATTGTTAGATGGTACATTCATTTCCAAAATGATTTACTAGTCCTTCAGAATCATATGATTCCTTCATCCACATACACCTTGTAGAACGTGGGTCATATGGGTGTTCATGTTAAAATAGTTTTAGAATATAATTATGTATGACATATAATTTCAAAACATCCTGTAAAACATGATTTTTATAAAACAGTCTGATCGAGAATGACTTGAAACATTAAATCAATAGTCCTTTTAAAATACCATAAGTATGTGCTGAGAGACTATATTGAAAAGGAAAATATAAATAGGTTGTTCAATGGTTTCATTCTTTAGAACATTTTTAAAAATCATAATATGCCTCAAAATCTAGTGATAAGGTAAAATATTTGAAAATTTCTTGATAATATATACCATTCTTAAAAACATGATAATATTTTGATAATATGTTTTCATTAAATACAACCCATGATCCAAGATGATATTGTGGTATACTATACGTGGTTGATATCTCAAAAAACTACATCCAAGTGAGTTGTATGCTAGAAAAAGTTTCACAGTCATCTGAATGGGATATAACTATAATAATTTAAAGAATGTCATCAGGAAGAGAAAAGAATGTTATTTGATATCATCCACCTTCCATCTATAACTGAATTTCCTTTAACTAAAAAAGTTATAAAACAAGGATTTAATAGAAATAATAGACATAGGGTATGACTAGGTGTTTAACCAAAACTCTTAATCCTTAAAGTTTTCTAAACCGACCTCAGATACCAACTATAATAACTTAGCCTTAAACATTACATAATCTTGAGTTATGTCAATAATACACATTAAGGTTCATTTCAGGTTTAGAGTTTTAGAGAATTAGGTCATAACTATTATATTACATTTAAAAAATTCAACGTATTCCCATCTACTCAGTTTCCATTTTTTTCATAAAATAAAAACTCATAAAAAAATAAACATGTCTAGTTCCATGTTTTAGATAGCATGACTTTTCCTTGATCCTATCCTTGACCATATTTTGATTTATGTCTTTTGAAAAACATTTCAAAAACATAGGATGATAATACAATGCTCAGTAGGTTTTATAAAATAACGAAATGAAACATTAAACCATCAATAAATACAAATAAACGAAAACACACTTTTCAATCATTTCATACCTCATAAAATCATATAATTTATGAATAACATAGAGAAATCATAATTCATAAAGGTATCTTATGGAATACATAACATTCTTATGTTGTGGATTTCACAGCTCTATAGGGAGTTACATTTGGAATACCCATAACAATATCACTCGTAAATCTCTTAGGAGAAACGTTGAAGTTTACCACTTTAATGTTAACCAATTCATTGGAGAGCTATCTCGGGCTCACCCACCCTATTTTTCTCACAGAACCACCCATATAAATATACAGTTCCCAAAACCACATCACAATCCTAACAGATAAAATAATAATAAAATAAAGATATCATTTCCATATTGCAATCACAATATACTATTTCAAGATATCAACAAAATCATTTCTTTATAAAAACCATTTTGAATACCAAAATAAGTAAAAAAGAGTCTACAATATTTATTTTTCATTTAAAAATATTATGTCTTGTTAAGGAATCCAAAACATAAAATAATGCTCATGGGGGGAGTTCTTTGTCACCAAATACGTTAAAAATAATCATTCACTTCTATCGTTTAATAAAATACTTCATAAAAAATATTCCTTTGGAAAACCATTGTAAACATTTTATAGATTTATTTTTGAATCAATGTGTCCCATAAAACATTGATGCTTTTATATGAATTAAAATTTGAAAACTATAATTTCTATAAAAATAAATCCATAAAATAATTTTTGAAAACATGGACATTAATAAGAATTATTTATAAAATTAAAACATTAAATTGTTTTAAATAATGTTTTAGTTAAAGAGTCCCTTACCACTTGATAAAATACATGAATAAAAATTGTTAAATAAAAAAATATAAAAAAACATATAATATCATGCTAATTTGTAGATTCCTGATATAATATGTCAATGGGAATTACATATGATCTGTAAGATATTAATGGATTACAAGATCACAATATTCCTCAAATGAAAAGATATTGAGACTTATAACCCTATAAAAACTCATCAGCCTAATGACGTCTCATTAAAATTGAAAAAATGAGGTGTGGAGATAGAAAAGGATATCTCATCACATGCACATAAAATTTATATCAAAAGGATATATAATAACATATCCCAACATAATAAAAATAAAATTAAAAAGGAATATAATAAAATAAGTCTTTGATTAAAAGAGGAGGGGGAAAGGTTTCCTTACAAAGATCGTATCATTAAATTAAGGATAAATCAATGAAATAATTATGTGTGTAAAAAATAAATACACCCAATATAATTTCATACTATGTGTAAAACAATAATATTTTTTTCACATAAATCTATAGCATTACATAATCAAGAATTATATGTTAAACCCAAAGAATTAAAATTGGGTGAAGAAGTTCCCTAACATCCTATCTGACGTGACTCATTGTTTCCATGTTCACCATGAATAACAAAAATAAGTTAATTTATACTTTATTAATAAAATTTATCAATTTTATTGTTCTTTTTTATATCACTTATTACCTTTCAATAACATTTATTTAATTATTTGAGTTCATATTAGACATTTTTCTGATGTTTTGAATTTGAGTTAAAAATGATCTTATTATAAATACAATTTGTCCATCTGGTCAAAAGTACAATATATCCAAAAATTTATTCATGATTTAGATACACTATATATCATATATATCCATTATATATTAATTTATAATAGTTCATAACATTTGGACATAAGAAATAAAATGCATCGTTCCTGGAGACGGTAAGCAGTACGTATGCATGAAGATTACAATCATTTCTTTTTTCCATTTTTATTGAAATTAAATCATAATTATAAATAGAATATTATAATTAAAATATTATATAATATTTTATATATGTTATATATTTTAATTAGCACCATCATATATAAATTCCATGTATGATATGAACGAGTCGTATCACTTTGAGGGGGCATTACTCCACCCTTCCTCAAATGAAATTATCGTATTTATATAACAGGAAAAGCATAAACATATGTTCTAAATGATAATTAAAAAAAATATTGATACAATAAAATAAAATATATATCATATATGTTTACAGTGTCATCATAATTCCCACCATGATGGGAAGTTGTAGATCTTTGAACAATCATAGTTTCATGCGGCAGGAGTTCACTGTCCCTAGAAACAGTATGTTGGCATCCATTTGATGGAGGTGTCTAGAATTTTGTTTCTAATAATTGACATAAAAACAATATAGTATATTTAGTATACTTTTTTTATAAAATAATGGAATAAAGAGTGTTTAGGTGGTTGGATAAGTAAAACAAATGAAAAAAACTTAAGAGAATACGTTACATTTAAATCGAGAATCTCCCTTTGGATTGAACCAAACAGATTACATGAATTACATTATGCACAGTGTTTTGATTATAGTTAGAATATAGGGGTGTAGGGAGCATAATTTGAAAGATTTTGGATGAGAAAAGTGGCTTGATAGGAGTGAGTAATGGGTTAGAGGTGGTGTTCGTTTAAAAGGTTAGGGGGTCTCTTTAGGAATGTTTGAAAGTATTTTTTTGTTATAAACATAGTTTCGGGTTACAAAGAAACCAAACTCATTAAATTATAATATAATATTACTATTGTTCTAAATAAAATCATCCAATAATAATTGGATAGTATTTAGATATTTTATAAATTTTATAGTGTCATTTATTTAAATCATTCCCTAATAAGGTAATCACTGCATCATCATAGTGTCATAGATTAATTTATTTATTTGATGTCTAAAAATCATAAATAAAATACAATGATTTAGGAAATATTTTTAAATTTTAAATTAAAATTTATAGTCAAATAGATAAATTATATAATTCCATGTAAAATTTTATTTACATAAATATATAACTTTATGTCATTTTTGTCCTTACATTAAATTAATTAATAAAATGTGTCATTATAACTTATAAGTGTCTCCATGGGGTCCCAAAATAATCCCAAGGAAGCCCATTGTCAGAAATTTATAATCCAATAGGATTAGGACACATATTAGGATAATTAAATATTATTATAATAATACTTGTTTACCCATATTTACAAGATTTTCCCTTTAACCATTGTAAATAAAATATTTACTGATGTAAATATTCATAATGTATAAAAATAAAAGTTTCCTATCTAAAAAATTGAGACCTCCTTATATCAAATAAGAATCAATTTTCCATATTCAAAACCAAGATGTGGAAAAATAATTTAAAATTAATTCCCGTTGTAAAAAAAACATGTTTTTATGAAATAATAACTATCAAATGATTGGAACATGTTTATCTCCAATTTAAAAGTGAAATTACATAAAAATACAAAAATATGATTAAATGGTAATAATATAATCTAATTAAAATTTAAAAACAATTATTAATATAATCTCTCTATATAAATAAATTAGATTAAAAGGTAGTTCTGAATTAAAATGCAGTATTTTGTACTATTCCATAGAAATGAACCTTATCAAAAAAAATAAAAAAAATTAATCCCAAGTAAAATTTGACGTCCCAATTATAAAGAAGAATATTATTTTTTCAAATATTATATATAAAATTTTCATAATTAGATTTAATAATGTTTTTTCATCTAAAGAGGGTAAAACGACCTTTTAATGAATATTAGACTATTTCCTACATAAAATCTGATTATTTCTTATTTTAATCCTCTATAATTTATTGGATAAATGTAAAAACATTTAACAAACATGTATAATAATTTTTTATGTAGATCTATTCATTCTATCCATTACAACTGCTAGGTGTTAACTACCATGTAAAATAATAATAATATTATATTAATTTTCAGTATAACTCAATGTAGTGTGCAACGTAAGATTTTAGAGAATTATGTTGTTTCATGTTGACTACGCTATCTGAAATAACATCCCCTATAATGTGAAATTAATATTTAATTCACAAATATTAATAAATATTAAAATTTCTTATTCTATACAAACATGGGATGTTACAAGTAAGGGGTTATGCAACATTCGAGGTAAATATAGAATATGAAATTTTATTTTCATGAAATATTAAAATTTCATATTCTATATCACATGTTTCTGTTATATTATGTTATTTTAAAATATGAATCATTCATATTCTATAATTTCAATTGAGATATTATTTTGATAAAATTAATAATTTTTTAAAATAAAATATTCTCATTATATATTAGTTATTTTAATATGACATCTAATATAATTTTACAAAGTTCAATATAAAATTTATAAGGTACATAAATAACATAATATCACACAAACATGTATTTTTATTTTAATATGGGTTTTTATTTAAAATTTAAATTTATCATATTTATGAAATTATTATGAAAAAGTAAACATTAATTTTTAAATAATAATTTTAAAATTATCCAATGGTCAATATTTAATAATTTTCTGAGATAGTTGTCTTTTTGTGTAAAAATTAAATTTGGTATAAATATACAATTTTGATTATTACATCATAATGGATGAAAAGTGTTATGATAAATTCCATGAATCTAATATATAGAAAAATATATATTTCTCCCTTAATAAATATATTTTTTAATTGATATTATTACATTAATAAACCATCAAATAATACACCAAAAACTATGTTATGGTGTATGGATTTAAATTAAATTTATCATAAATATGACACATTTCCACATCACCAAGGGTATTATTTATATTATTTTAGTTATAATTTCTATATTTTATTTTATATCACTTGTTTTTGGATGAATCCATTGGAAAATTCATGATATAGTTTTTGTTTTTGATTATTTTATGATATATAGTCCCAACACCATGTTTTTAAATTAATAAAGAATCCCCCCAATGTTTCTATAAATACACACCCATCCTCCCACTTATATTGGCTCACAAACCATTGATTATAAATTTAGTCTCCATATCCTTCTTTAAATCCCTCTTGTTTTTCTCAGAAACATAAAAATATCCTCCTAAACTTTTAGAAGTGCAATATCAATGTAAGGGACACTATCGTCATGTTTTTTTTCATGTACTTAATTTATAATTAGACATTTAGATTTCAAAATTTCCATGATTAAATGTATTTTTACACATACTATTACCGTCATTATGAATTCCATGTAATTATATCCCATATATAATTCTCATTTACCCATTTTCAAAACCACTATGATCACATATTATGATGCTAAATTTATCATGTGAATTGTCTATGTCGAACATTTATACAGTGAATACCCATCAAAATATACACTCCTAGGTATTAATCTAGATGTACCTATAATTTTTTTTGTAAATTAAAATATATAACAAACACTCATTAATTATGGGATTAATATTGATGACATTCATCCCTATATTGTATAATCTAAGTGATACACAAAGGAATGTACATGATATGAATGTTTCAGGTTAGCTCAGAATTACATACCCAACCAATGGCATGTGTAATGTTTTCTTCTAATTATAGAAAATACATGGTACATAGAAGATTAGAATATGGGAATTATGTTATAATATATATATGCTTACCCGTAACATATTATTATGATGTAATTTTTTATGTTGTTCATCCAATACTAGGTTTCTTTGATGCTATCATCATATATCATTCTTTTTTGAACATACTTATGATTCTAAACCCATTCTTGTCTCCTAAATATCCCTGATGAATAATATTTTTTACATTAATCTTGTTATAATTTGATTATTACCTTTCTTATAAATATATCTCTCCCATAGATTATGCACATCCCCATGTAATGTATAGAAGTATTAGAAATCATGGGAATATAAGGATTTTTTTGGATTTTTTTAATAATAGCATTATACCAATATTTCAAGTTATTTTTGTTCTATATAATTATATTAATATTCTCATACTAGTGATCATTAGGAATTATTTCATGTGTTACTTTATGAAGTAAATTAAGAATTAATTTGTATAAAAGATATGGATTATTAAAAAGTATGATCAATAACAACATTTTGAAGGATAATTAATTGATAGGACCTAATAGAATAAGATTTTATTTAAAGACTAGAGATGTGACTTTAAAATGAATTGAAAAACATGATTTCTTCTCATTTTATGACTATGACATTGATATTTTTGTTCTATCATAGTGTGATTCTGGTAATCATTTCATCTGTATCACCTTGATTACAGTTTCCCTATATAAATATGGTTAAGAAATAACCAATGGATGAAACCACAAGGATATAAAAAATATCACTACCACACATTATTCCTTAAATTAAAGGGTCATAAATATTATATTTGATAGAGAACCATAGTACTTTCATACTTACCAAAGTACCCACCCCCCACCCAATGATAACATATAACAAAAGAAAACTTACAAAAATCACCTAATAAGAAACTAGGAATTTTATATTTCCTTCAAAATTAACTAAGACCAGATATCTTCCTGAGAAATATAATTTTAATGTAAGAATAATATGGTATCATCCCTTTGGGGTCACAATTTATTATCAACATTGTAAATAAAACATCACTATTATGAAATTTTTCCATTATTACCTCAGAAAGAGAATTAATAATATTATTAAAATTAAATCATATATACTGGGATTTATTTAAGAACTTAATATAAGATTTATCTCATGAGATACCAATGATATATTAATATATATTCCTTTTACAGTCACTATGAGTGAAAATAAAAATCACATATTCAATTCTTGGGTTCTCACATCACATGTACGTGGAGATGAATTGATCGTTAGTGAATTATATGTGTATATAAATTGAAATTAAATGATTACTGATCTACTTAAAAAGAATTTTGGTTTTTGGATGGAAGATTTTTTCCCAAGACTATATTTCCCTTAGCCATATTGGATACTAATAGGGGTGAATTCATGGTTTAATTTTTACAAATTAACTATTTTGAATTCATGTTCATGTTGTATTTAGGGGTCTCATTCTACTGAGTGATATCTCACAAAATCACTTCATATGTATAATTAATAATAGACTAAACAACAAATTATATTTACAAGGATAAGTGGAATGACCTACTTCGTTACATTTTGGTCATTATCCCCAACATAGATTCTACACTATAATCTTATAGTCAATTACAATGGTCTATAACAAGTCACACTACATTTTTATGAATCCAGACATGATATATTTATGTCAGACATTCCAAATTACTCATTATGTATATTCAATGTTTATTGGATGATTCCATTTGTCTTCCTCAATAAATTCTAACAACTTTTACTTGGTTAGTTTACTCGGTCAACATAATTATTGGGTTATGATTCATTCTGGTGATGAATTATCTACCTTACTAAAATTTGTTCAAGTTATTCAAACAATTTATTCAAGAAAAATCAATTTACATATGGATAATGAAAATTTATAGCTTATACCACCTTTATTAATTCCCAATCTCTATTCTCACAATATGTATAATCCTCTCATAATTGACTTGGATTCTATATAAAATTAATCCCACATAATGAATAGAATTAATGGCATCCAAAATCATAGAACATTCCTTCATGACCATTATTATTTTATGTGATGTTATCATATTTGTTTTGGTTGTATCAAAAAAACATAAATAGGTTTAACGTGTTTAATTGAACATTATCCTTCCTTTATTCACTATATCATTCAATGAAAATGATCTATACTTGTTTATGTGATCTACTAAATATATTTTCCGGACCAGGTGAGGCTCAGGTGAACAATGGTTCCTCAAGAACACTACCTTTACTTAATAAATTTGTCTAAAAAAAAGGAATCATCCATGGTGTATTTTTAAATGTTTCACATAAGAGAATTGCAATTGTGATTATGAGAATTCATATAATAATTGTGTGGCATGGGAGATGGACGCATGTTTATTCTTGAGATAAGAGGTACATCCAAAAAAGACATGTTTCATAATTTTCAAGGAATGAGTATCATAGGATTCACCAGGCCATGAAATTATTTTCAGTTTACAGCTTACATCATGATAATGTTAGTTTATTTAATGATTCCTTCAGAAGATAAGAGGTTATGTTTTTTGACGTTACAGTGTCTTAAAAAGAACTAGTTTATACCAGTATCTTCTACTTGACATTTTAGGTTTCTTCAGTATCCTACCACTATCCTTCACACACCATAGATGCATATAGATTATTTTTTTACATGTTTGGATCATCTGATAAATCATCTCGTTCACATGAATCCATCACATGGTTTTGACATTTTTATAGGGGAACCATCTATTATTATTTAAATATTACAGTAACACCATAACTCAAACCAAGACTCATTATTTATAATGGATAGTTCTTCCAATTTCCGGTCATATTTATGTCCTCTTAATATACCTTAATATCTTGTGTTCTTTAATAATAAAACACTTATCTTCATTGACAATGTTGTTGGAATGATCATATGATCACATGAGAGAATTTGTAACAACACAACATTGAAAATGTAATGGCCTATTGAATATACTAAGAATGGAACAAAATAAATCTAGCATTAGTATATAATATTTAAAGTGGTTTCATGTGATTTGAAACTTGTTCTTCTTCTTATTATTAGTCCTCAGTTATCTTCCTTCAGTTGTTTTTTCTCAATATAAAATCTTGGAAAGATTCTAATGTATCATGTGAAATCTTCTCATGAAGGATTATCATTCAAAAAACACAATTTTCATTTGAATTCATGAAATACAACAAATTACTACCTTGATTTTGTTGTTTCTTGTTTCATTTCGGGGGTTGGATGTCCTTATCTTGTGTGATATGTGATGATTCAAGAGGTTTAAGATGATACACATGACCCCAATTATTTTCTTAGTGGGAGATTGGCTGGAAGCATATTTAAAATCAAGTGATACATGATATTTTAACAGATTGTATAGGTAACCTCTTCTAACAACCCGTGTTATTTCCAACATTTAAATGATGTGGGAATAGTATATTCATGCCTAGTATCCCACATCGGAACAATGAAGTGACTCCATTGTAGTTTATTAATAAACTGATGGTTGTGGTTCCCCATGCTAGGTATCTGGGAACATAAACAGTTACACATCACACTTTCCATACATCTGCACTCAACTAGATGGCCTCCAAAACCATGTAGGCATACTGCATCTTCCATCAAATCTTGTGGGAATCACACATTTTACCACATAGGGATTATACCCATCCATCTATGCCCTCTTTTGGGATTTATGGGTTATACTACTATTGTGGTTGTTGGGGTTAACTATTTTTCCCATGTTAGTTATTTATTCACTTGATTCCCTAGTATAGCTCAACCATTGGTCATATTTTTTATGCAATCCACCAATAAATACTAAAAAATTGGCAAAGTATAAAATATGAACACCACAAGACAAGGCTATAGAAAACCCCTTCTTTAAATATTATATATGAAAAATAATACATGCTTGATCTTGATGTAATTAGATACCAATCAAAAAAATTCATTTTTCGTTACCGTTAATTCGTAAAAAAAAATTAAGCAATGTGGGATCTCAATACAACAATTTCACAATTATTTGGAAAAATGAATAGTTCAACACTTGTATGACTTAAAAGAACAATTTTCAAACTATGAGATATTATTCTAATAGATGTATCCATAATAATTTTCCTACAATATCTATTTCGAACAAAAAAGCACATATTATCCTATTGAAAAAATGAATCCTATTCCCAATAATTTTCCCTTTTAATTTTGATTTCAATTTCATCACATATCATAAGTAAATATGTTGGGATAAATCCCCCCCCCCAATTATTGAAAACCAATATAAAAAACTTTAATTGGGTCTTCTCATCTCATCATCTTTTAAAAAACATGGCATATCATATATATTAAAATTTAATTGTCACTTCTAATAGAGGAATTATCTCACATGCTTCACATAGAAAAAATCCATTAGTTCATCAAAAAAGGATTTTATGTGGGTTGAATTGGTGTAGAAAACAATAGAGATAAAACTAAGGATATCGAAGAAATACATTAATACCATGCGTGAAAAATAATATATAGAAATTATGAACTATATTTAAAGAGATTGGTAATAATTAGATTTATAAATTAAATAATAAATACTACACTTAATTGAACAAAAACATGATAATGTTCAACTGAAAAAGATATTTCTCCCCCTTTGTATCATTATGTATGGACATTATTAAGATAGTCTCTAATTTCTGATTAACATTTGCTATGTGATTTAATAGATTATTCTTCATCAATGATTGAACCATAATCATCCAAAATGATCATTATTAACCAAATATATAGATATTATTGATATACTACATCTCATACTATGTTGTGAATTTTATGAACCCTCATTCTTCATGAAACTATTTTTTATTATTCATGCCTGTTTATTCTATCTATTCATCCTAGTTAATGAAAAATACTTTGTGTTAGAACTAAAAGAGACATGAACTAAATTATTCATTTGATAATTCTATATTACAAAATGATATTCAAATCTACACTTCATATAGGTCTAATAAAAAACCAGGATAATAAGATAAATCTAAACATAGGTGTAACATATCCTCTAATAAAAAGTGATGTTAAAGTGGATCATAAAGGTACACTGAGTGGGGAATGGATCATAGTACACATTTTATTACTAGTTTTATTTTATTTTCTTATTATCCTTTTCAATTCAATCCTATTACCTAATTATAGTGAATGAATCTTCCATATTAATAAATAAAATTATATCATATGAATGATAGGATGTAATTGAATCACACCAAACAATATTTTTACAAGGTCCTCCCCTCATGTGGATGACTACATAAATTATATGTTTTGGATTAATTTAAGCACATATTCTCTATTATGAATGAAT
Source organism: Viscum album (assembly GCA_963277665.1). Taxonomy (NCBI): domain Eukaryota; kingdom Viridiplantae; phylum Streptophyta; class Magnoliopsida; order Santalales; family Viscaceae; genus Viscum; species Viscum album. The sequence continues at coordinate 1,506,726,358 of OY728127.1, read as the reverse complement.
AAATAATTATAAGTTGGATTGTCAGGTATAACACAGAAAACATTGTCAGTAGATATGATCCTTTTTACAAATTATTTTGGCATCCCACCAGTTTTTTTTCTTTTTGAATACCACCAGTATTAGCCAAAAATAAAACTAAATGCCGTGAGAATGACCAAAAGAAAATCAAGTTATCACATCAATATAAATATGATCATCCTATTTGAGACACTATGTATAAAATTACTACAAAATTTATTACTTCTATTAATACTATATGAATTCAACTTAATATAAACAACAATACTGCTTCCTAGTAGGATCATTATACTCTATTTTATTGTAGATGATAAAACTTCTAATTAAACACACTATATTAATAGAATTAGAAACTAAATATTTATCAATAAACGATATTTTATCTACTCCAATAAATACTGAATAATATCAAATCGATCAAAAAAAATTATTCTTAATGAATTTTTATATGATTAGAAATATTCACATTATATGTCATTCATTCATGTATGATGAAAATGATATTTTCTTATATTCATTTCTTCAAATGTATGTGTATTATGTGTGTGTACAATAAAAATCCTTAATATTCAAAAGTCCGTGAGTAAAAAACTATCCAAAATTTTATTTTATCCAAACACACATCCTGTTTGCATTCACTATATACTTTTTAATTTCTTATCACAAAAATATTATATGCACACATCATCCCCTTAGTATTTTCAATGAACATTTAAATTCATGAGTTCATGGTCCATAGGTTGTCTACTAGCCTGAATGATAGTGTGAACTGTTTTATTTTTAATTCACAGACATTATTTTCAAACACAAATACTGCCAGTTTTGTAAGCAAGGGTATCATGATTGTTCACTTGCTTCTTTTTTCGCACACCCAGATGTATGTTCACTCTCCAACTACCTTCATTTCACTATTCCTACACACAAAACTGACATGATCTATTTTATTCAATGAAAACATAATCCAATAGAACCTCCATTCATAAAAAATATTTGTTTACATATTCCTCATGAATCTCACTATCTGAAGGATGAGTACACAACCTTATCATGCATGTCAATTTCACAATGAACACATGAAAACTCACTATAAAAACATCATGAATGTACTGTAAACACTACCCCATATTCTCTTCATAATTTATCGTAGACTTCTCACATAATTCAAAAAATAAAAGGATGAGAGAATTTTATGAATGAATTAAACACTTTTTGTATGTGTATTTCCCTCACATATAAATTTACTCAAATTATTCATCCAATCACAAAGGAAAACGCATAGGGAAATATAGCAACATTGATTTCTTCATGTAACCGTGTTCTTCATGAAGCATTTCATGTTTTTTATGCACCAGTCCAGTTATTATGGTTATCTCCCATTATTTGTTCATGAAATGTATGTAAAAACTCATTTACATGAACCATGGGAATTCATGGTGTATGTTTCAATGAAAATGAGTACATTCCAAAAACTCAACAGTACAAATAAACCCATTTATTTTTGGAAATTATGGATTTTAGATTAAAGACTTGTAGAATGATCTACTCCTTTATTTGTGAAAATGGAAATCACCATTACTATTAAAGTCAATTTTCTTCATGAAAAGTCTCAAATGTTTGATTTCATATTTTCCATGAAAATTTATTATTATGTGATTCTAGTCATCTCCAGTTTTTCTGAAAACTCAAATGGTGTTTATGTATCTTAATTCTATCTTCTACTGATGAATAAATTAGCATTAGATTCACAAGACATATTCAAATACATGTAGGAGAATACGGCATGGAGAGGCAATCAGATGTCCATGAATTATGATAATGAAGATCATATGCATGAAGAACTCGGGTAAGGTTGTTAAATATCAAGGATAAATAAATATAGATATTTGATGGTTCCACTTAATTTGTATATTTGTTAAATAAATCCCATATCGAAACCCCGAAAAATTTCCTTCTCCCTTATATGACATGATGTGGGGTGAATAGAGATGAAACTGGATATTGAATTTACATTACTCCCACTGGCACTGCCCAATGCTATCATATGATCCCACTATCATTCCAACCTGCACGGTGGATCACCGTTTCTCATGCTCTATATATAGTCACACCTCCACTCAGTAACAATTATACTGTCATAGTTGAGGTAGCTCATTCCCACCAATGATATTGTGTGTTTCCATTAAGCTGGATAGTCATTGGATACTTTTTTTTATATAATTCTCAATTTTACAAATAGAAAAATTGTAATTAATAAAATGAAATACAAAGTCCTTTGAATGTAATTTTTGTACAAACCCCTCAAAATCTCATCATCCACATTACATGAATACAAATATATATTTTCATGAAAATTAAAATAATTAAAATCATTATGAAATTAGAAATTCATATTCCTAAAAATCCTTCAATATTACAATAAATATGTTATGATTGTTTCCTCATATGACACATTTCATTGGAACTATATGACAGTTCAAAAATCACCACCAATAATGTTTTTCAACTAGAAGAAATACCTCTAATTATTTTTTTAAAATTTATGAATAATTTATCAAAAATAGTTCAAGGGAATCAAATCCAATCTTCATTCACTATAATATTGAATTTTAATCAATATAGTATATTGATAACATTTAAAAAACATATATAACTTAAAAAATTGGGTTCTTCACCAATCACCATTTTTAACCAATTCCATAAGTGTGATATGAAATGTTGATAACAATTTGAAACAATAATTTTATTTACCCCACGAGAATGAGTTATTTACCAAACATACATTTCCCCTTAGATTTACACAAAAGGCTATCAACTCAGTATGAAATGTTTATGCTTTTGATATTGATCCAAAAATTACACATATCACATTAATCTTTTGAGTAATCCTTAGGAGTCAGACCACCAAATCCATGGTGACATAATCAAAAATTCATTTTGGAATAGGAAAAAGCTTCAAAATACACAAGGACAATGATTATCATCCTTCACCAACTAACGGGTCTATCATCATTCCAAAAAACCATCAATATCTTTCAACATCCTGATAGAACAATTCTATCTATTATTATACCAACACAATTTACATAATAATGGGTTAACATCCCATATTTTGGATTCGAAATCACGTAAAACACATCTATCATACATGGAGTAACAATAACACATCAAAAAATTCCCATGATCGCATCATTATCAAGAGTGTAGTCAGAATGATAATCCACACCATCAAGGCATTCCATCATGGAAAAACATATTGGAACAACATACTTATTCTCCTTGATCCGGGCCAAAACAATTGAATCAACCGAAAAATTTACATGGGAAATATGGCAATGCCCTTATAAACTTCTATATGCATCTTACTGAAAAAGGAAATCATCTTCCACTCATAACTATAATGAGGGAATAAATTAGTCTATTCCTTCCAACTCAATGCACATGCAACACTATTCATTTTCCATGGCATATATGCCAACTCAAAATTAAAATATTTCATCTACATGACCCATCATCACTATTGGAGGTTTGTATCCCATTGTGAAAACATGTACATAAGTATTATATGATTAGTTACCAAATAAATAATTCCCATAATAGGTAATGGTTTCAACTCTTTGATCCATGAATCATCATAACCAATTGATGATTAGGATTTGGGTAGTTCTGTTAATACGAGCTCAACATTCCTGATTCATATTTGAAACACAATTTCCTTATATCAACACTCCCCAATGTCAAATACCTTATGCATCACACAAAATGTTACATTCCTTAATTGGATCAGGTGTGATCAAAATCTAAAATTATGTAAAACACTCCTTCAACTATTTAAAAGAATTCTCAAACAATAAATAACCCTCAAACCTGACACCCTTCTTTTTTTATCTATTTTTTTTCTAAAAAGTGATAAATGTATTTGATGAAAAAAAAATTAAATCCTGATAAACAGAAAATACATCTCATATTAAAAAATTATTTTTATACTCCTAATGTATTTCTTCTTGAACCTTCTCTAGGTCCACCAATACTTCGTCCCCCTACTGATGTGACCCATGAAATTAACCATTTCAATCCTAAACTAACACATAGATAGATTTTCAAATATTAATTTCTCTATTTTATTACTCTAGATGATGTTGATGTTTATTGGATGACTGTAATTATTTTTGGAGAACACAATGATTCCTTATAGCAAAGAAACCACAAACAGAACTAGGTACTAGGGGAATATTATGTTCATTAAGGCCATAAACACAATATTAGTGTTTTTAAACACAAAAGGCAACATACTGAACACCTAGAACACATATAAGATCCTAAGTAATGTTTTTGTTTTATGAGACAGTTACACCCATAGCTGATGATAACATAACTAAAAAAATACTATACAACATATATTCACCTTTCAACTCATTAAAAAGATCTTATATATGATTATATGGATATCAATTCATAACTTTCATTCGATTACAATTCTTGTAATAGATATATATCAAAAACAATCTACCATTCTTCTTAGAAAAAACCAAGAGATCCCCAAGGTGACATACTAGGATGAATAAACCCTTTATTCTATAATTCCTCTAACTAAGCCATGTGTTCCAAAATTTATGTAGGATTAATTCTATAAATAATAATAGAAATTATCCTAGCTCCAAGCATCTTCTCAATCATGAACTAAATATATTTTTCAAGATTATGCCCTATGAAGGCCCTAAGAAACACATCCTAGAATCGATCCACAAGAGTAGTAAATATTTCCTTCCAGACTATCACATTTTTTCTCATAAGACATGGAAATTTGGATGTTATAACACCTATATGTTTATGAACTAGTCATTCATATCCTTCCAATATATCATAAACTAGATAATGAACATAACTATCCCCATATTGGGATATGAATAGTACCCTTCATAGGAAAATTTTTATATGGTCACAATACACCACCGACCGATCCTTTCCCAGTATGATTAAAAAACTAGACATGTCAAACATAAAAAAGTCCCAAAGGAAGCAGTTCCTTCGAAACTCAAGATAACAATCCTTAAATTTCCATATATTTTCTTCTCATACCTATAGTGTCATGTAAATTCCTATAACCTCAGACATACATTCCACTTCTAATATGAACAAATTTAATAAATAGGGTTGTTGTAAAATAATATGAGGCCCTATTATTATAAGGCCCCAGCCTTAAACATTACTTTATCTTGAGTTATTACAAGGTTACACCTTTACGATCTTTTCAGGTTTAGAGTTTTAGAGAATTAGATCATAAAACATGCATTACATTCCACATTTAAACAAAGTGGTTACATAAAAGATAGTATTCATTTTCCCATAAATGGAAACATATTTAAAATAAAACATGGATTCTTCCTTGACACTTCCTTGACACTATCATATCATGTACCTTTACATTGACCGGTGAAAAACATTTCAAAAACATTGGATGAGCATAAAAAGATCAGTAAGGGATATAAAAATATGGAAAGGAAACATGAGTACATATATACATAATAATGAAATCATACATTACCCATAAAACATAATCACTTTAACATACCTCATCAAATCATGAATAAATCATATAAATTATAAGACAAAAGGTAACTTGAGGAATTCATAACATTCTTACGTAGGGAGTAACCCTATTGGTTACGTTTGGAATACCCATCACAGTATATTCCCTAAATATCGTCCGAGAAACCTTAAAGTTTCAATCCTTCGCGTTACCCAATGCATTAGAGAGCTATATCGGGCTCACCTGCCCTTAGTTTATCATGGAACCACCCGTCTTCATAATAATGCCCAAGAACCTCAACATAATCGTATCACATAAAACATGCATAAAGGAAACATAACACTTCCACCTTTCAATCACAAGATATCAATACAACACATTGATATAAAAACACTATGAAAACCATTTTCAATACCAAAATAAAAGAAAAGTAAAACATGGTATTTACTGTTCTTTAAAAAAATGGTATGGCTTGTAGAGGAAGCCGAAACTCAAATAATGGTCACGGCGGCGGAGAATTCATTGTCGCCGCATACGTACGACAAAAACATTCCATTTTTTCGGTTAGTAAATGATTAGTAAAAAAAATATTCCTTTTCAATAAACTTAAAATTCAATGGGGTTTATACACCATATAAAATATGGTTGAGTATAAAACAAAATATCCCTCAATGAAAGGAGATTGAGACGAAGTCCCATACCTCGGGTCCGACATGACTCGGTCTTTCTTTAATCTCCGGAATAATAAAATTGAGTTAATTTATACTTGTTTAATAACGTTTTTCAAGTTCATTATTCCTTTTATATCACTTATTTACATGTCATGAACACTATGTAATTATTTATGTTAATAACGGCCGTTTTAACTCTCATTGGTACTTGAGTCAAAAATAAAACCATTATAATTACAAGTTGTTCACGTATCCATTATATCCAGAATGGTATTCATGATGTAGATATCATATATATCATATATATCCAGTACATGCTTGCATTTATAATATTACATAACATTTAGAGGTAAAAAATGAAATGCACCGTTCATGGAGACGGTAAGACGTACGTACGCATGAACGCTGCTTCCATTTCTATTTCGTACTTTATGAAATGGAATCAAAATGATATAAATGAATATTATAATTACAGTGTAATATCATATATAATAACATAACTCCATCCTTTATACGTCCCACATATGGTATTAACGAATCAAATCACTTTGAGGGGGCGGTAGTCCGCAATTACTTAAATGAAGATATCGCGTTTACCCATAATGGAAACCATAAAGGTATGACCAAAATGAAAAATAAAGAATATTAAGGAACACATAAACATATTATATATCATATATAAATATAGTGTCATCTTAATGGACTCCTTAAAGGTGTTAAAAGAATGTTGAACAATCATCATTTCAGGAAGCAGAAATTCGCCATCCACAGAAACAGTATGTTCTTTAACCATTAGATGTAGGTGTGTGTAAGTGTAGCTTGAATCCTTATTATAAGAACATTATATTATATTGATTATACTAGTGTAGTTACAAAATAAATGAATAAAAATTCTATTAGGGGTTGTAGAAGAAAAATAAAACAAAAGGACTCAAGTGAAGACATTACATTAAAATCGGGTAACTCCTTTTGGTTTGAGCTCAAAGGCTTCCTTGGGAAGACTTAGGCCCAAAGTGAGGCTTCAAGGATTAATAGAGGGAAGTGGGGAGACATAATGGGTAGGGGTTGACCCATCCAAAGGCATTGTAAGTGTGGGTAAGGAGGTAGAGGTGGGGGCCTTTTATAAGAGGAGAGGAGGGGCACTCTTGGAAAGTAAAGAAATGTTACTTTATTTTAAAATGAGTTTCGGATTAAAAAGGTCCCACATTGATATAATTCTAGGTTAAGGTGATAAGAGATCGAAATCCACCCATCAAATAGGTTTTGGACATGTGTAGGTCATATATTTTACAATATCATTTCATTTTATTTAAATCCTTTATTAATGAGGTAATCACGACATCATCATGATGTCATAAATAATTTAATTTATTTAATGTTTAAAAATTATAAAAAAACTTTCATGATGTAGGAAATATTTTTATCTTTCTAGTGAATATTTATAGTCAAATATCTGACTTGTATAACCCCATTTAAAAATTGTTTTAGTAAAACAACTCATGTTTGTGTCATTTTAATTTTAACATTAAATAAAAATATATTAATGTCATTTTCCAACCAATGTGGCTACATGGGGTCCCCAAGTTGACCCATGGCTTGTCTTGGTCGGCCATGACACATCCAATAAGGGTAGTACATGTGTCTAGGTATTTTCATTTTATTATAATATCATTTTTGCCTTAAATTGCACTAATTACCTCTAATCGCGATTAAAAAACATCAAAGTTACAATTCACCAACAAATTATTTTAATACCATTGAACCACATTCTACTACTTAATTAAAACCATGTATGTCAGATTTCTGAAATTCAAAACACAGAAGTGGAAAAGTTTCATTTAAACAAAAAATCAGTTTCTTTAACTACCACATAGTGGTTTCACTATTCATCAAAAATTGATGTTTTTCAAAAAAATACCAATACATCACCCTATTATATATTTGATATTCTGAATTCAAAAATGATGTCTATTTTACAAAATTCTAATCATATAAGTTATATTAATTAATTAAATATTTAATTCCCGCTGTCATGACAAATAGCGTGTTTTTATGAAACAATAAGTATCAAAAGATTGACACCAGTTTAAGTCCAATTTCAAAGTGAAATTGATTCCAATGACCAACATTGGTTTAAATGGTAAATATATATTCTAATTTCACTTCAAAACCAATTCAATAGATAATCTAATCATATAAATAAATTAGATTAAAAAGAGTTTTTGAATTAAAATACAACATTTTTCACTATTCATTAAAAAAATGACCTTTATCGGAAAGATACCAAAAATTCACACAAAGTAAATTTCAATGTCCCAATAATAAAGAATAAGTTTATTTTGAAAAATAGAGCTTATAAAATTGTGAAAAGTTTGATTTATAAATGATTTGCCATCAAAAGGTAGTAAAACAATCTTTTAAAAATATTAGTGTATTTCATCCTTAAGATTGGATTTATTCTCATTTTAAGACTCAAAAACACTATCTAATTCATTAATAGACATAGATAAAAATATCTATTATTCATTACATACATGGGATGTTACATCCTTCCCCCCTTTAGAAAATTTTGTCCCCGAAATTTATTTACTTACCGAATAAGTGAGGCTATTTATCCCTCATTGCATTTTTAGATTCCCATGTTGCCTCTCCAATCATGTGTTTTTCCACAAAACCATTACATGATGAATCAACTTATTCCGTAACACTTGCTCCCTGTGGTCAAGAATCTGGACTGGTTGTTCCTCATAAGATAGGTTCTCTTCCAGTTGAATTACCTCTAGACTCAAAACATGAGATGGATCTGGCATGTACTTTCTCAACATCAAAACATGAAATTCATTGTGTACCTGAGATAAACTTGGAGGTAAAGCCACTCGGTAAGCAGCTGATCCAAATTTCTCTAGAATTTCATATTGTCCAATGAACCTTGGACTCAGCTTTCCTTTCTTACCAAATCACATCACACTTTTCCATGGTGGTAATTTGAGAAAAACATGATCACATACCTCAAAAGATAGATCCTTCCTCCTGTTGTCTGTATAACTCTTCTGCCTGCTCTGAGCTGTTCCCATGTGTTTCTGAATCAACTGATCTTTTTCTACCATCTCTTCTACCAATTCTGGTCCCAACATCCCTGATAATCCATAGATAAAGAACGTAGAATATCCTCCAATGTCTGAATTGTTCATTCTGGCTGCCCATCTGATTGAGGATGAAAGGTTGTACTAAAGTTTAATTTAGTACCCAATGACTTCTAAAGGCCTTTCCAAAAGATAGAATGGAACCTCGGATCACGGTCAGATACAATGGAGAGGGGAAATCCATGTAACCTGACTATCTCTTTAAGATACAAATGGGAAAGTTGATCTAGGGAAAAAGTATCTCGTATAGCAAGGAATTGAGCAGATTTAGTCAAGCGATCAACAATAACCCAGATTGAATTATTACCTCGAGGGGTCATCGAAAATCCAACAACAAAGTCCATGGATATATTTTCCCATTTCCACTCTGGCACTAGTAAAGGCTGAATCATCACTTTCAGTAACTGCCTCTCTTCTTTAACCTATTGACAAGTCAAACACTTCACAGTAAAATCAGAAATATCCCTTTTCATTCCATCCCACCAGTAATACTCCTGAAGATCTCTATACATATTAGTACTGCCAAGATGAACTGAAAACAGAGAACTATAAGCTTCACATAACAACTCTCTATTCAACTGTGAATCACAAGGCACACACAATCTCTTCCCAAATATCAAAACTCAATCATTATCAATGTTGAATTCAGGAAACTTATCTTTCTGAACCATCTCTACCTTTTCCTACAACTCACTGTCTTGCTTCTGTGCTTGCTTGATTCTGTCTGATAGAGAATATTTCACTGATACCTGAATCAAAACAGAAGAACATCATGCACCAACAACTTCTAAGCCAATGTTAATCAAATCCTTAACCAAAGGATCATGTTCCAAATGCAACATTTCTAATGAAGCATTACTTTTTCGACTCAAAGGATCAGCCACTTTATTTGCTTTTCCCAGATGGTAATGAATTTTACAATCATAATCCATGATTAATTCTAGCCATCTCCTCTGTCTCGTGTTCAATTATTTTTGAGTTAATATATACTTTAAACTTTTTTGATCGGTATATATTTCACACTTTACTCCATACAAATGATGCCTCCAAAATTTTAAAGTGAAAACAACATCAGCTAATTCCAAATCATGTGTAGGATAATTTACCTCATGATTTTTCAACTGTCGTGAAGCATAAGAAATTACCTTATCATTTTTCATTAGGATGCATCCAAGTCCTTTCAATGAAGTATCACTGTATATAACAAACTCCCCATTCCTGGAATGTAGTGCCAAAACTGGAGCATTCACCAATCTTCTTTTCAATTCCTGAAAACAATCATCACATTCTTTTGTCTAGATAAACTTCACACTCTTCCGAGTTAGCTTAGTCATTGGACTAGATAACTGTGAAAAATTTCTAACAAACCTTCGGTAATAGCCTGCCAAACCAGGGAAACTACAAATCTTTGTTACATTTGTGGGTCTTGGCCATTCTTCAACAACCTTTCTTTTTGCAGGATCAACAGTTATCCCACCATTAGAAACACTGTGACCAAGGAAAGAAATTTGTTGCAACCAAAACTCACACTTGATGAATTTACCATACAATTTATTATCTTTTATGGTTTCCAAAATAACCCTTAAATTTATTTCATGCTCCTCTTTACTTTTAGAAAATTCCAAAATATAATCAATGAAAACCACCACAAACTTATCCAAGAACACATGGAAAATTATATTCATTAAGTCCATGAATACAGCAGGTGCATTTGTTAGCCCAAAAGGCATTACTACAAATTCATAATGGCCATATCATGTACGAAACGCAGTCTTCGGAACATCTGCTTCGTTTACCTTCAGATGATGGTACCCTGATCTCAGGTCAATCTTTGAAAAAAACTAAGCTCCCTGGAGCTGATCAAATAAATCATCGATATGAGGCAAATGATATTTTTTCTTAACAGTGATTTTATTCAAGGCTCTATAATCAATGAAAAGTCTCATAGAACCATCATTATTTTTATCAAATAAAACAGGAGCACCCCATGGTGATGTGCTAGGTAGAATGAAACCTTTTCTCTAATAAATCTTGCAATTGCTCCTTCAACTCTAAAAGTTCAATTTGAGCCATTCGATAAGGGGGTTTTGAAATTGTCTTAGCATCAGGAACTAAGTCAATAGTAACTTTAACTTCCTGATATGGTATTATTACAGGAAACTCATCAGGAATAACATCAGGATACTCATTTACCACTGGCACATCATTATTCTGAACAGTTCCCTTGTTTTGAACAGTATGTGCAAGGTAACATTCATTTCCATATTTTACAAGTTTCTCAGCCTCTTGATAAGTTATCAATAGTAAGGGTTCATTCTTGTAAACAAACCTAAATTCTATCTGAAAAGAAACTTCTTTACCTCTACAGTCAATCTTAGCATGGTAAATAGAGAGCCAATACATACCCAGGATAACATCAAACACTACTAGAGGTAGAACAATAAGGATTTCAAGTAGGTTCTTTCCACAGATAAGGATAGGAAGATTCTTAGAAATTATTTTTGCCTCATCATTTCCCCCATGTGTTTTTACCACAAGTTCAGGACTCATTTCTTGAGATTGTATTCCCATTTTACTATAAAAGGTTTTAGAGATGAAAGAATGTGTGGACCCTGAATCAAACAACACACTGGCATAATCTGAAAAAACAAAGTTCCTGATACAACTTCATTTGATGGCCCGACATCTATTCAAGTAGTTGCAAAGGATTTCACCACCCCTTTCTTCTTGTAGTATAACTGCTTACCATCACTCAAGCTATTTCTCGGACACTCATTTGCATAGTGACCCATCTAATTGCACTTAAAACATTTCACTAACTGTAAATCAAATTTGGACTTACCATCACCTTGATAATTTTCAGTGCAATCACGAGCCTTATGTCCCATCTTACCACATCAGTATCACTTTCTAGAATTCAGAAGACATTCCCCAGCATGCTTTTTACCACATTTATCACAAACTAGAAACTTGGTTTTCTTACCATCAGAATTTTTTGAAGAATTCTTCCCTTTCTCCTGCCACCTCGGTCTCTTCTTCTGCTAGTTTTTATAGAACACTTGATCATCGACAAACTCCATTTCCACCTTCTCACCACATAGAATAAGCTTTTCATAACTTTTAAACTCACGATAAGCTAATGCCCTTAGATATTTTGGTTTTAATACTATGTAAAAACGATTGATTTTACTATCAAGGTCTCTGATAAAATTTGTAGCATACCTTGCCAATCGAGTGAACCTCTCTTCATATGCAGCCACTGAGTCTTCCACTTTCCTAAATTCCAAGAATTGGTTTTCCATCCTATGTCAAACGGCCTTAGGAAAATATTTCTCAATAAACATACCTTTGAATTCTTCCCAGTCAAGAGCATCAATCTCATCAGCGTCCCTGATATTTTTAACCATCGACCACCACTGATCTGCCTCACCCTCCAAACTATAAATAGCAAGACTAGCCTTTTGATTGTCTGAACACCCCATGACATCGAAAATATTCTCCAGCGCCTTAATCCACCCTCCAGCTAACACAGGGTCAGATGATCCTCTGAATGATGGAGGATGTTGCCTCATGAAATATTCCACCAATGACATTTTCCTCTACGGTTGATCTGGCTAATCTCGTTCATGGATACCACCACTATTTATCGCTTGTGTCAACTGCGCCATTACTGCAACAAACTGTTCAGTTACAATTCCGACCATCTTAGGATGCTGATTCGGAAGGATATTTCCTTCTGTATGCCTTCCTAGCACTGCTTCCCTGTTTCCTCTACAGAAAACCATTCTGAACAAACATGTCTTAGATGAAGCAACATGGTAATCTTCAAATGCTATATCATTTCAAAAAAAAAAATTGGATAATCATTTAATAGAATTATAACTCCTAAAGTAATCTAAACCTACCTTTGATACCAACTATAAGGCCCCATCATTAAAAATTACTTAATATTGAGTTATTACAAGGTTACACCTTGAGGATCTTTTTAGGTTTAGAATTTTAGAGAATTAGATCATAAAACATGCATTACATTCCAAATTTAAACAAAGTGGTTACATAAAAGATAGTATTCATTTTTCCCATCAATGGAAACATATTTATAATAAAACATGGATTCTTCCTTGACACTTCCTTAACACTATCATATCATGTACCTTTCCCTTAACCTGTGAAAAACATTTCAGAAACATGGAATGATCATAAAAAGCTCAGTAAAGGATATAAAAATATGGAAAGGAAGCATGAGTACATATATACATAAGAATGAAATCATACTTTACCCAAAAAACATAAGAACTTTAACATACCACATCAAATAATGAATAAATCATAGAAATCATAAGACATAAAGGTAACTTGAGGCAGTTATAACATTCTTACGTAGGGAGTAACCCTCTTAGTTACGTTCGGAATACCCATCAAAGTATATTCCATAAATATCTTCAGGAAAACCTTAACGTTTCACTCCTTCACGTAACCCAATGCATTGGAGAGCTATATCGGGCTCACCCGCCCTTAGTTTATCACGGTACCACCCGTCTTCATAATAATTCCCAAGAACCTCAACATAATCGTTTCACATAAAACATGCATAAAGGAAACATAATATTTCCACCTTTCAATCACAAGATATCAATACAACACATTTATATAAAAACATTGTGAAAACCATTTTCAATACCAAAATAAAAGAAAAGTAAAACATGGTATTTATTTTTCTTTAAAAAAATGTATTGCTTGTAGAGGAAGCCGAAACTCAAATAATGGTCACGGTGGCAGAGAAGTCATTGTCTCTGCATACGTACGACAGAAACATTCCCTTTTGTCATTTATTAAATTCTTTGTATAAAAAGGATTACTTTTGAATAAACATAAAAGTCAAAGGGGTTTATGCACCGTATAAAAGAAGGTTGTGTATAAAACAAAATATGCCTCAATGAAAGGAGATTGAGATGAAGTCCCATACCTCAGGTCCGACTTCACTCGGTCGTTCTGTAATCTCCTGAATAATAAACATTAGTTAATTTATAATTGTTTAAAAACCTTTTTCAAGTTCATTATTCCTTTTATATCACTTATTGCCATGTCATTAACACGATGCAATTATTTAAGTTTATAATGGTCGTTTTTACGATCCTTGGTACTTGAGTCAAAAATAATCCCTTTATAATTACAAGTTGTTCATGTATCAATTATATACAGAATGGTATTTATGATGTATATATCATATATATCATATATATCCAGTACATGCATGCATTTATAATATTACATAACATTTAGAGGTAAGAAATGAAATGCACCGTTCATCGAGTCGGTAAGCCGTACGTACACATGAACGCTGCTTCCATTTCTATTTCGTATTTTATGAAATGGAATAATAATTAGATAAAGGTCTATTATAATTCCAGTGTAATATCATATATAATATAATAAATCCATCCTTTATACATCCCACATATGTTATTAACGAAGTAAATCACATTGAGGGGGCGGTAGTCCGCACTTCCTTAAATGAAGATATCGTGTTTACCCATAATGGAAACCATAAAGGTATGCCCAAAATGAAAAATACAGAAGATTAAGGAAAACATAAAAATATTATATATCATATATAAATATAGTGTCATCTTAATGGCCACCATTGAAGGTGTTAAAAGAATGTTGAACAAACATCGTTTCGGGAGGCAGAAATTCGCCATCCACGGAAACAGTATGTTCATTAACCATTAGATGTAGGTTTGTGTAAGTTTAGATCGAATCCTTCTTATAAAAATATCCTAGTATATGTAATATACATGTTTTGTTACAAAATAAATGAATAAAAAGAGTTTAGGGGGTTGGAGAAGCAAAATAAAACAAAAGGACTCAAGTGAAGACATTACCTTAAAATCGGGTAACTCCCTTTGGTTTGAGCTCAAAGGATTCCTTGGGATGACTTCTTCCAATAGTGAGGCTTAAAGGAGTAAGAGAGGGAAGTGGGAAGACAAAATGGGCTGGGGTTGGCCGAGCCAAAGGCTTTGGATGTGTGGGTAAGGAGGTAGAGTTGGGGGCCTTTTATAAGAGGAGAGGAGGGGCACTCTTGGAATGTAAGGAAATTTTACTTTATTTTAAAATGAGTTTCGGATTAAAAGGGCCCACATTGATATAATTCGAGGGTAAGGTGGTAAGGGTTCGAAATCCACCCATCCAATAGGTTTTGGACATGTGTAGGTCATATATTTTACATTATCTTTTCATTTTATTGAAATCCTTTATTAATGAGGTAATCGTTGCATCATCATGATGTCATAAATAATTTAATTTATATAATGTCTAAAAATTATAAAAAACTATCATGATGTAGGAAATCATTTTATATTTCTAATGAATATTTATAGTCAAAAATATGACTTGTATAACCCCATTTAAAAATTGTTTTAGTAAAACAACTCATGTTTGTGTCATTTTAATTTTAACATTAAATAAAAAAATATTAATGTCATATTCCTAACAATGTGGCTCCATGGGGACCCCAAGTTGACCCATGGATTGTCTTTGTCGGCCATGACACATCCAATAAGGGTAGTACATGTGTCTAGGTATTTTCATTTTATTATAATATCATTTTTTCCTTAAATTGCAATAATAACCTCTAATCGCGATTAAAAAACTTAAAAGTTACTATTCACCAAAAAATTATTTTAATCCCATTGAACCATATTTTAATACTTAATGAAAACCATGTATGTAGGAATTTTGAAATTCAAAACACAGAAGTAGCAAAGTTTCATTTAAACGAAAAATCAGTTTCTTTAACTACCACTTAGTGGTTTCACTATTCATCAAAAATTGAAGTTTTTCAGAAAAATACCAAAACATCACCATAACAAAAATTTGATATTCTGAATTAAAAAATGATTTATATTTTAAAAAAATCAAATTATATAATTTACATTAATTAATTTAATAATTAATTCTCGCTGTCATGACAAATAGCGTGTTTTTATGAAACACAAAGTATCAAAAGATTGGCACCAGTTTATGTCCAATTTCAAAGTGAAATTGATTCCAATGACCACTATTGGATTAAATGGTAAAAATATATTCTAATTTCACTTCAAAACCAATTCAAAAGATAATCTAATCATATAAATAAATTATATTAAAAAGAGGTTTTGAATTAAAATACAAATTTTTTCACTATTCATTAAAAAATGAACTTTATCGGAAAAATACCAAAAATTCACAAAAAGTAAATTTCAATGTCACAATCATAAATAATAAGTTTATTTTGGAAAATATGGCTTATAAAATTGTCAAAAGCTTGATTTAAAAATTATTTTCCATCAAAAGGCAGTAAAATAATCTTTTAAAAATATTATTGTATTCCATGCTTAAGATGAGATTTATTCTCATTTTAAGCCTCTAAAACACTATCTAATTCATTAATAGAAATAGATAAAAATATCTAGTATTCATTACTTTCTTGGGATGTTACATCCTTCCCCCTTTAGAAAATTGCGTCCCCGCAATTTATTTACTTATCGAATAAGTGAGGGTATTTATCCCTCATTGCATTTTCAGATTCCCATGTTGCCTCTTCAATCATGTGGTTTTCCACAAAAACTTTACATGATGAATCACCTTATTCCGTAACATATGCTCCCTGTGGTCAAGAATCTGGACCGGTTGTTCCTCATAAGATAGGTTCTCTTCCAGCTGAACTACCACTGGACTCAAAACATGAGATGGATTTGGCATGTACTTTCGCAACATCGAAACAATAAAAATATTGTGTACCTATGATAAACTCGGAGGTAAAGCCACTCGGTAAGCAATTGATCCGACATTCTCCAGAATTTTATATGGTCCAATGAACCTTGGACTTAGCTTTCCTTTCTTACCTAATCACATCACACTTTTCCAAGGTGAGACTTTAAGAAAAATATGATCACCTACCTCAAAAGATATATCCTTACTCCTAGTTTCTGCATAACTCTTCTTCCTGCTCTGAGCTGTTCTCATGTGTTTCTGAATCAACTAAAATTTTTCTGCCATCTCTTCAATAAATTCTGGTCCCAACTTCCCTGATAATCCATAGAGCAAGAACGTAGCATATCCTTCAATGTCTGAATTGTTCGTTCTGACTGCCCATCTGATCGAGGATGAAAAGCTGTACTAATGTTTAATTCAGTACCCAACGACTTCTGAGGGCCTTTCCTAATTTTAGAAGTGATCCTGGGATCACGGTCAAGTACAATGGAGAGGGTAACTCCATGTAACCTGACTATATCTTTAATATAAAAACAGGATTGTTGATCTAGGGAAAAAGTATCTCATATAGCAAGGAAATGAGCAGATTTAGTCAAGCGATCAACAATAACGCAGACTGCATTATTACCTAGAGGGGTCTTCGGCAATCCAACAACAAAGTCCATGTATATATTTTCCCATTTCCACTCTGGCACTGGTAAATGCTGAAGCATCCCTTTCGGTAACTGCCTCTCTTCTTTAACCTGTTGACAAGTCAAACACTTCACAGTAAAATCAGCAATATCTTTTTTCATTCCATCCCACCAGTAATACTCCCAAAGATCTCTATACATCTTAGTACTGCCAGGATGAACTGATAATGGAGAACTATAAGATTCACATAACAACTCTCTCTTCAACTGTGAATCACAAGTCACACACAATCTCTTCCCAAATCTCAAAACGCAATCATTATCAATGTTGAATTGAGGCAACTTACCTTTCTAAAATAGATCTACCTTTTTCTGCAACTCACTGTCTTGCTTCTATGCTTGCTTGATTCTGTCTCATAGAGAAGATTTCACTGATACCTGAAACAAAACAGAAGAACATCCTGCACCAACAACTTCTATTCCAAAGTTCATCAAAATCCTTAACCAAAGGATCACGTTCCAAATGCAACATTTCTAATTAAGCATTACTTTTTCGACTCAAAGCATCCGCCACTTTATTTGCTTTTCCCGGATGGTAATGAATTGTAAAATCATAATCCTTGATTAATTCTATCCATCTACTTTATCCCATGTTCAATTCTTTCTGAGTGAATATATACTTTAAACTTTTTTGATCGGTATATATTTCACACTTTACTCCATACAAATGATGCCTCCAAATTTTTAAAGCGAAAATAATAGCATCTAATTCCAAATCTTATGTAGGATAATTTACCTCTTGAGTTTTCAACTATAGTGAAGCATAAGCAATTACCTGATCATTCTGTATTAGGATGCAACCAAGTCCTTTCAATGAAGTATCACTGTATATAAAAAACTCACCATTCATGGAAGGTAGTGCCAAAACTGGAGTATTCACCAATCTTCATTTCAATTCCTGAAAACAATCATCACATTCTTTTGTCCAGATAAACTTAACACCCTTCCGAGTTAGCTTAGTCATTGGACTAGATAACAATGAAAAATTTCTAACAAACCTTCGGTAATAGCCTTCCAAACCAAGGAAACTACAAATCTCTGTTACATTTGTGGGTCTTGGCCATTCTTCAACTACCTTTGTTTTTACAGGATCAACGATTATCCCATCTTTAGAAACAATGTGACCAAGGAAAAAAAAAATTTTGCAACTAAAACTCACACTTGATGAATTTCCCATACAATTTCTTTTCTTTTATGGTTTCCAAAATAACCCTTGAATGTCTTTCATGCTCCTCTTTACTTTTAGAAAACACCAAAATATCATCAATGAAAGACACCAAAAATTTATCCAAGAACTCATGGAAAATTATATTCATTAAGTCCATGAATACAACAAGTGCATTGGTTAGCCCAAAAGGCATTACTACAAATTCAAAATGGCCATATCTTGTACGAAACGCAGTCTTCGGAACATCTGCTTCCCTTACCTTCACCTGATGGTACCCCAATCTCAAGTCAATCTTTGAAAAAAAATGAGCTCCCTGGAGCTGATCAAACAAATCATCGATATGAGGAAAAGGATATTTGTTCTTAACAGTGATGTTATTCAAGGCTCTATAATCAATGCAAAGTCTCATAGAACCATCTTTCTTTTTAAAAAATAAAACAGGAGCACCCAATGGTGATTTGCTAGGTCGAATGAAACCTTTCTCTAACAAATCGTCCAATTGCTCCTTCAACCCTAAAAGTTCAATTTGAGCCATTCGATAAGGGGGTTTTGAAATTGGATTAGCATTAGGAACTAAGTCAACAATAAATTTAACTTCCCGATATGGTATTATTCCCGGAAACTCATCAGGAAAAACATCAGGATAATCATTTACAACTGGCACATCATTAATCTGAACACTTCCCTTGTTTTCAACAATATGTGCAAGGTAACTTTCATTTCCATCTTTTTCAAGTTTCTTGGCCTCTTGATAAGTTATCAACAGTAAGGGTTCATTCTAGTACACAAACTGAAATTCTTTCTGAAAAGAAACTTATTTAGCTCTACAATCAATCTTAGGATGGTAAATAGAGAGCCAATCCATACCCAGGATAACATCAAACTCTACTAGAGGTTGAATAATATTGTTTGCAAGTAGGTTCTTTCCACAGATAAGGATAGGACGATTCTTTTAAATTATTTTTTCCTCAACATTTCCCTCATGTGTTTTTACCACAAGTTCAAGAGTCATTTCGTGAGATGGTATTCCCATTTTACTAGAAAAGGTTTCAGAGATGAAAGAATGTGTGGACCCCGAATCAAACAACACAATGGCATAATTAGAAAAAACAAACAATGTACCTGATACAACTTCATTTGATGGACCGACATCTGTTTAAGTAGTTGCAAAGGATTTCACCACCCCTTTCATCTTGTAGTCTAACTGCTTCCCATCACTCAAGCTCTTTTTTGGACACTTTTTTTCATAGTGACCCATCTCATTGCACTTAAAACATTTCACTAACTGTAAGTCAAATTTGGACTTACCATCACCTTGATATTTTTTAGTGCAATCATGAGCATTATGTCCCATCTTACCACATCGGTAGCACTTTACAGAATTCAGAAAACATTCCCCAACTTGCCTTTTACAACATTTATCACAAACTGGAAACTTAGTTTTCATACCATCAGAATTTTTTGAAGAATTATTCCCTTTCTCCTGCCACCTCGGTCTCTGCATCTGCTGGTTGTTATAGAACACTTCATCATTGGAAAACTCCATTTCCACCTTCTCAGCACATCGAATAATCTTTTCATAACTTTTAAACTCACGAGAAGCTAATGCCCTTCGATATTTTGGTTTTAATCCTGAGTAAAAACGATTGATTTTACTATCAATGTCTCGGATAAAATATAGAGCATACCTTTCCAATCGAGTGAACCTCTCTTCATAGGCAGCCACTGAGTCTTCCTCTTGCCTCAATTCCAAGAATTGTTTTACCATCCTAAGTCGAACAACCTTAGGAAAATATTTCTCAAGAAACATACCTTTGAATTCATCCCAGTCAAGATCATCAATCTCATCAGCGTCCCTGATATTTTTAACCACCGACCACCACTAATCTGCCTCACCCTTCAAACGGTAAATAGCAAGACTACCCTTTTGATTGTCTGAACACCCCATGACATAAAAAATATTCTCCAGTGCTTTAATACACCCTTCACCCAACACAGGGTCAGATGATCCTCTGAATGATGGGGGATGTTGCCTCATGAAATGTTCCACTACTGACATGTTCCTCTGTAGTTGATCTGGATGATCTCGTGCATGGATACCACTACCATTTATCACTTGAGTCAACTGCGCCATTACTGCAACAAACTATTCAGTTCCAATTCTGACCATCTCAGGATGCTGATTCGGAAGGTTATTTCCTTCTGTATGCCTTCCTAGCACTGCTTCCCTGTTTCCACTGCGGAAAACCATTCTGAACAAACATGTATTAGATGAAGCAACATGGTAATCTTCAAATGATATATCATTTCAAAAAAAAAAATTGGATAATCATTTAATAGAATTATAACTCCTAAAGTTATCTAAACCGACCTTTGATACCAACTATAAGGCCCCAGCATTAAACATTACTTAATCTTGAGTTATTACAAGGTTACACCTTGACTATCTTTTCAGGTTTAGAGTTTTAGAGAATTAGATCACAAAACATGCATTACATTCCACATTTAAACAAAGTGGTTACATAAAAGATAGTATTCATTATTCCCATCAATGGAAACATATTTAAATTACATCATGGATTCTTCCTTGACACTTCCCTAACACTATCATATCATGTACCTTTCCCTTGACCTGTGAAAAACATTTCAAAAACTTGGGATGATCATTAAAAGCTCAGTAAGGGATATAAAAATATGGAAAGAAAACATGAGTACATATATACATAAGAATGAAATCATAATTTACCCATAAAACATAAGCACTTTATAATACCTCATCAAATCATGAATAAATCATAGAAATCATAAGACATAAAGGTAACATGAGGCATTCATAACATTCTTACGTAGGGAGTAACCCTCTTGGTTACGTTTGGAATACCCATCACAGTATGTTCCATAAATCTCTTCAGAGAAAACTTAACGTTTCACTCCTTCACATTACCCAATGCATTGGAGAGCTATATCGGGCTCACCCTCCCTTAGTTTATCACGGAACCACCCATCTTCATAATAATTCCCAAGAACCTCAACATAATCGCATCACATAAAACATGCATAAAGGAATCATAACATTTCCACCATTCAATCACAAGATATCAATACAACACATTGATATAAAAACATTATGAAAATCATTTTCAATACCAAAATAAAAGAAAAGTAAAACATGGTATTTATTTTTCTGTTAAAAAAAAGGTATGGCTTGTAGAGGAAGCCGAAACTCAAATAATGGTCACAGCGGCGGAGAAGTCACTGTCGCCGCATACGTACGACAAAAACAATCCCTTTTGTCATTTAGTAAATGCTTCATATTAAAAATATTCCCTTTCAATAAACATAAAAGTAAAAGGGGTTTATACAGCGTATAAAATAAGGCTGTGTATAAAACAAAATATGCCTCAATGAATGGAGATTGAGACGAAGTCCCATACCTCGGGTCCGACTTGACTCGGTCGTTCATTAATCTCCTGAATAATAAACTTGAGTTAATTTATACTTGTTTAAGAACCTTTTTCAAGTTCATTATTCCTTTTATATCACTTATTTCCATGTCATGAACACTATGTAATTATTTATGTTAATAACAGTCGTTTTAACAATCAATGGTATTTGAGTAAAAAATAAACCCTTTATAATTACAAGTAGTTCATGTATCCATTATATCCAGAATACTATTCATTATGTAGATATCATATATATCATATATATCCAGTACATGCATGAATTTATAATATTACATAACATTTAGAGGTAAGAAATTAAATGCACCGTTCATGGAGATGGTAAGCCGTACGTACGCATGAATGTTGCTTCAATTTCTATTTCGTATTTTATGAAATGGAATCATAATGATATAAAGGTATATTATAATTCCAGTGTAATATCATATATAATATCATAACTCCGTCCTTTATACGTCTCATATATGGTATTAACGAATCAAATCACTTTGAGGGGGCGGTAGTCCGCACTTCCTTAAATAATGATATCGCGTTTACCCATAATGGAAAACATAAAGGAATGCCCAAAATGAAAAATAAAGAAGCTTAAGGAAAACATAAACATATTATATATCATATATAAATATATTATAATCTTAATGTAAACCTTTTAAGGTGTTAAATGAATGTTGAACAATCATCATTTCGGGAGGCAGAAATTCGCCATCCACGGAAACATCATGTTCTATAACCATTAGATGTAGGTGGGTGTAGGTGTAGCTCGAATCCTTCTTATAAAAACATCCTAGTATATGGAAGATACTGATGTTGTTACAAAAGAAATGAATAAAAAGAGTTTAGGGGTTGGAGAAGCAAAATGAAAACAAAATCACTCAAGTGAAGACATTACCTTAAAATCGGGTAACTCCCTTTGGTTTGAGATCAAAGGCTTCCTTGGGATGACTTTTTCCCAATGTGAGGCTTCAAGAAGTAAGAGAGGGAAGTTGAGAGAAAAAATTTGTAGGGTTGGCAGAGCCAAAGGCTTTGGAAGTGTGGGTAAAGAGGTAGAGGTGGGGGCCTTTTATAAGAGGAGAGGAAGGGTACTCATGGAAAGTAAATAAATGTTACTTTATTTTAAAATGAGTTTCGGATTAAAAAGGTCTCACATTGATATAATTTGAGGTTAAGGTGATAAGGGTTCCAAATACACCCATAAAATAGTTTTTGGACATGTTTAGGTCATAGATTTTACATTATCATTTCATTTTATTTAAATCCTTTATTAATGAGGTAATCACTGCATCATCATGATGCCATAAATAATTTAATTTTTATAAAGTCTAAAAATTATAAAAAAAATATAATGATGTAGGAAATATTTTTATCTTTCAAATTAATATCTATAGTCAAAAATCTGACTTGTATAACCCCATTTAAAAATTGTTTATCTAAAACAACTCATGTTTGTGTCATTTTAATTTTAACATTAAATAAAAAAATATTAATGTCGTTTTCCAACCAAAGTGGCACCATGGGGTCCCCAACTTGACCCATGGCTGGTCTTGGTCGGCCATGAAACATCAAATAAGGGTAGGACATGTGTCTAGGTATTTTCATTTTATTATAATATCATTTTTTCCTTAAATTTCACTAATTATCTCTAATCGCGATTAAAAAATATAAAAGTTACTATTCACCAAAAAATTATTTTAATCCCATTAAACCACATTTTACTTCTTAATTAAAACCATGTATGTCAGATTTTTGAAATTCAAAACACAGAAGTGGCTAAGTTTCATTTAAATGAAAAATCGGTTTCTTTAACTACCACTTAGTGGTTTCACTATTCATCAAAAATTGACGTTTTTCAGAAAAATACCAAAACTTCACCCTAAGATATATATGATATTCTAAATTCAAAAATGATGTCTATTTTACAAAATTCAAATCATATAAGTTACATTAATTAATTTAATAATTAATTCTCGCTGTCATGACAAATAACATGTTCTTATGAAACAATAAGTATGAAATGATTGACACAAATTTAAGTCCAATTTCAACGTGAAATTGATTCCATTGAGCACCATTGGATTAAATGGTCAAAATATATTATAATTTCACTTCAAAAAAAATTAAAAATATAATCTAATCATATAAATAAATTAGATTAAAAAGAGGTTTTGAATTAAAATACAACATTTTCACTATTCATTAAAAAATGAACTTTATCGGAAAAATACAAAAAATTCACACAAAGTAAATTTCAATGTCCCAATCATAAATAATAAGTTTATTTTAAAAAATAGATGTTATAAAATTTTCAAAAGTTTGATTTAAAAATGATTTTCCATCAAAAAGCAGTAACACAATCTTTTAAAAATATTTGTGTATTCCATGCTTAAGATTTGATTTATTCTCATTTTAGGCCTCTAAAACACTATCTAATTCATTAATAGACATAGATAAAAATATCTATTATTAATTACTTACTTGGGATGTTACAATTATAAAATAAAGAAATAGAAATTTCTGTAGATAGACAGATGGATCGTTGGACCATCCATGGTCCATTATCTCCACTAATTAGTGTATGATGAACATCATGAAGATGATATGCCCCATTACCCTAGTCACCGGTCTGAGTTTCATTCTATGAATTTCCATTATGATCCAAAAAATATTTTCCTATAGTTTCATGTCTTCCACTGCAACATGTATATCCATTAGAAATCCAAATTATTAGCTAGAATGGGGTAGCATACCCCATTTTTTGATCCTATATTGGCCATGACCCACCTTTACCACCCATATACCACGTGTACCTATAGAACATCATTACATGACTCATTATTCCATGTGATCATCAATCAACTAATGGTCGAGGATACTGACCACTAATTTTTCAACATATTCCATTGTGGAAACAAACAAATGGATCACAGCCCATAGAAATCAATCCTATAACCTGGATTAAATTTTTTTCACTTCATAGTGAAATATAATTAATGAGTGATTCCAACTATCTTGAGTCACACCACTGTAAATCCCAACTAAAACCACACATCCACCAAGAGAACTCACCTTTAAGTGACCTAATAAAAATATTACAATATCCACCACCTCTGTAATCCTCTTTAAATCGAAGATATTTACACAGATCTTGATCTCATATCTATGTTCAAGCTAAAATTTTTTCATTAATTATTCCTTATATCAAAAAAAATATTGTAAAAATATATTTCATGTTAGTGAAGCGGGCAACACGATCCATCAGTAACATAGTCCCCTATGTAAACCTCAAAAATTATGAAGCAATATCATCTCCCGTAGTCTCCAGATAATAGTGGCTATATTTTTTGGTCAATAATCATTTCACTATATACCATCTTACTACTGAGTCTGAACCAGAATATCCCACCAGTGTTATTCTAGCACTCACAATATTAGATAGTCCACTGTGACTCTCGTGTGAGAATGGCTATCCATGTGATCCAAAATAATATGGATAGACTCTATTCAAAAAATCGACTTCCTTAGGGCCGCCTTCTTTTGTAAGAGATATAGGGTGCTACAACTAAATCTCTCTTTTGAATTCATTAATACATAGTGAAACCCTCACTAAATATTTCCACAAAAACTGCATAAAACGAGGAATGTTCTCTAGGGGAAACTTTTTTCTCTTTTACCTATATCCTATGTGTGTTCTTACCCCTCTACTACATGCGAATTCGAAGTGATATCCATATATCACCCATAATGGAGGATTCATCTTCGTTGAATGTCTTTACAATTTCAAATATTAATCCCCAAACACATGAAATTATGTTTCAACGTTTAACAGAATATAGGGGTCACTGGTAGACATAAATGCACCACTCCACATACACTACCCCAATATAGAAAATCACATCTATATCACTACCATCATCAATCCCGACAATGAATCATGGATAATATAGGGAAAACAAACATTCAATTTTAATTTATGTTAAACACCATGATAATCGATTCCATTTAACAAACATAAATTATTTGAATTGTGTAAACATTATTTTTTGGAAATATTTCGAGTCATTCAACATTATAATTTTATCCCATATATAGTTATAATATCTTTACGAGGAACGATTGGTTGAATCATAATTGAATCAAAGTTCCTTTCCATTTCAAACACCTAATGGAAGGATTTATTCATTTGTTTTCATTACATGATTCATGTCACATATATCCCTATGTGCCTAAAATGATTCATGTATACACAACCTCATTCTATTTCCACCAATGATAATAATATCATAAAATAATAAAATCTCCCATCCAGTGCATCAACCAAGTTGAAATAACATTCAATTATAATAGCGAACATTTAAAATAATGACCCATCATTGGGTAAAGGTTTTTCCCCAAACATGGGCTAGATACTCCCATGAATGTCATAATTTATAAGTATCGACATATCATTATCTCCAATCTAACTTCCCAAGATAAAATAAATATAATAATAGAACCTCTCTAATACCACATTATCACACAAAGAAATAGGAGCTACTAAACAAAACCCTAAGATGGTGTTCCCGAAGACCTCAGTCGTACCTCCGCATATGATAGAGGACATCGAATCACAATAAGGATATGATGATACATGTTGGTATAAAATACCCTCTTCAACAAATTAATTTGTAGTATATAGAATTAAAAATAATGGAAACAATATAACCAATAATCATGTATCAAAAATCCTTTTCACAAAACAATGTACCTACCCCCAAACAATTGTGAATATTCTATATCATGTATTATAGATCCATGTGAAATGGAAAACCCAGAAAAAATTCATGCTACTGAGTCCCCAAAATGATTCTTGACCCTAGGTATAGTTCTCTCAACCATTCAAATATATAAGCCCAAAATCAACCATATAGCATAGGGAACATTCCCTTATCTTGACATTAAACAATGAAACCATCTCTTATACCCAATGGAGGCTTGATAAGGGTGTGAGGATTAATTAGTAGGCCACCATATAAGTTTTCAATAAATATAGTGTTTAAATATTTTATGCATTAATATTGTAAATAAAAAGGTTGAAAAAGATTTTATTTGTTCCATTAAATAATAGGTTATACATTTTCCACTTTCATCATCAGTTCCATGTGTTATTAAAATTCATCAATCAGACTTCAGCCTATGTCTCTCAAAAAAATAAATTACAAGGATGTAAATCTACAATCATCAATGGAACATTCATTTCACAAAACAATAAAATACAAATATCAACATTCCCTAAAGGCATAGTGCATGCATATACATCATGTATATTCGTTAGGGGCTTGGAGCCTTATTATAATAGCCTAACCCCCAAACTACATCAATGGTCCCAAGATCATAATTATAACTCTAACCATGGAAGTTAATCCCCAATATAATTCCCAATTTATGCCATTAATTCACATAACAATTCTTATTTAACCATTAATAACTTTTTCAATTTTCCACATACATGTCGTAACTCAATTAATAGTCTCATATTAGGAGAAAAACCATCACATGAAATGTTAAAAAGATAAAAACAATAATAATTAGTTCAATCTCACAAACACGTCACTTTAACATTTTGTTACCCAAATATATTTTAGAGAAAAAGGAATGCCCAATTGGGTTCTGTAGACCCATTATACTCCTCCTCAATGGATCCCATATGTATAATGAGGGGTTAAATTCATCATCCTATTGACCCCATACATATTTATTGCTGAGGAAAATAAACAGATGATGTGAAAGAACTAAAATATATACACATAAAAATAAATTATGGAAAATTGACTATTGTAATTAACTTAAATAAAATGTACCTCATGTTCATGGATGTATCCTCACATAACATTATCCATTGATTATAACTCAAAAATCATTCAATGTAACTACTTTGAATATACTAGAAAAAGAATATTTTTGGTCATTGGATGGAGAAGAATGAAAGCATAAGTCATTTTACAAAAACAAAGTGAAAGGTGGAGTGTTAGAGAAACATAGATCTTTGATTCACATCCAACATCATTCAAAATGGACATGAAAACAAGGGGAACATCCCCTGGATGCTTTAGAGGAAATGGTTTTCCATATATTCTACATGAAGAAAAATTTGGAAGATATTATAGTTAAAACCATTGAATCATATAGGGGTGGATTGGAAAATATACCCTATTTAATAACATTCATTATTTTTCTACATAGTGGGTCAAACTGTGAACCAACTGTGCACATATCATGTTCATACCACATTCCAATCCATGTGAAACCAGCGCACCTACCTCATAGGGAAGTAATGAAATGCTGCACAGTTTCTATTAAATGTTTGACAATTGTGATATATACACCGGATAGCCCTTAAATCCCAATTTTCATACCCCAATCCCCATGGACACCCTTGAGTCTTCTCAAAAAATAGGGAACAATTTCATTAACAATATAATGAAGTTTAACTAAAACATAAATATGAATGTAACTTACTAAATGTTCAAGGTCATACATATATCATGTAAAAACATATACTAGGATAAATATTCATTGATACATATAAAGTGTTCTGACATTATATGATGATTGATTAAAACAACTATAACATTATTCCATTTATAGGATTATGAAATTTTGATGAAAACCCCCATGGAGATTCATTCATATTTCATTTTAGGTTTGAATATTTATCATTGTATCATTTTAGACCTTCTCCTTTTAGCCATGACTTATTTTCTTAATATGAATAAAGATTCGTACTAATTAGTATATCAATTACTATTCTCTCAGAATAATATTTCCTTAATGAAATATAGTAGTAGGTGTCGTACCCTTTTCTATATTGGGTTGTATGTTCATGACAAACAACCTTTTTGGATACAACAGGTTATCAACTAGCTTAGAGGATATCATTTTTTGAAAAAATATTATAAAAAACATTCTGATATTTCCCTAAATAATTACTAACGTAAAATAAATTATAATATAAAAACCAAATTTAATATAATCAATCAAATATCCATAAATATTAATTACTCCACAAAACCAAAATGTTTTATAGAAATAAATATCTCCTAAAATACCTTTATTCAAGATAAACTGTCATCATATAAATCTTTCTGAGGGGTGTATAAGACATTGGCCTTATGATCAAACACAATCATATATAATCATTATGGAATCCTTTTCTCTTTTATTAATCCTATATAGTGACATATATGATTCCAAAAATTACATAATCCTTACATGTTTCATGATTCTTGCAACCGTAATACCATTAGGAGATAAATTCTACAACAAAATCCATGAATATCGATATATTAGTTCATCAATCCTTATACATATGTTTTTGACATCGAATAAGCCCTTCCATGATATAGAATTAAATTCATGTTTCAGAGCATTGATATGGATAATTATAATGATAACCAAAAATAATACGTTGAAATCCATGACAATATTTCATGTTATGACAAAAATTTACACAAAGATTAAATATTCCACTCCATATGAGAAATTCTTCAATTTTCCTATTTACACCTTCAGGAAATGTTGGAAGCCCAACTATCATTACTCCTTTTCCATTTCAATAAAATAATAATTAAAATATTATCTACATTTAATCTTCATATTTAGGAATCCCACATAATTTCATGTTTTTACTCATGTATTTCAACAACTAATTTGGAATTATCACAATATTTGTCTATACAGTATCATTCAATTTTGTTTCCCATAGTAAATGATATTAAAATTAGATTATATGCCAATATGATTCCATCCAGATCCATTAATTTACTAAAAGAAAAAAAACAATAATGTGGGAAAGTAATAATCATATGGGAATCCAAATAATCATAAAAATTAATTATAGTATTTCTAAATTATGACACCTAGTTTTTAATATATGACCCCTTAGGATTATCCATGGTCATTCATAATAATTATCTATTAAAATATTTCAGGAAAGTTCATAATGTTCTAGTGAATTTAAAAAGATTATACATAGGGAGTGTCAAACCAGTTTAGCAGTAAGGACTATTATCATTCACTATGTGATGATCGAGTCTAGTTCAATTAACCCTTTTAGAGTTATTTCACCTTGGTACCTCTAAGCTAAAAATCTCATCCACATATATAATCTTGATGGGGAATTAATTAATGGAAACCACTTTCTCTATACATTAAATATATTCTTTTACATTTTTCTATAGTTTTAGTAATTTGTAGAAAAATACTTTGAGGAATACCATGACATATCCAAATAAATATCCCCAGAGATTGACCAAAATTTTTGTCATCATAGTTTCTTGATTTTATAAAATCCTTTCTTATGATAGAAATAATATACACCAATGAAAACATAAATGGGTATTAGATCATTTATTATAAATATTAATTATAGAAAAAACACATTCTTAAAGACCATAATTGATTATTGTATTTAGATTCTTGAGAGCCTAAATAACATTTCCATATGTATGATAATTTATCTACCACTATAATATTCCTAACTTGTACCATTCATAATCCTTAAAAAAAAATAATTTTTTTCATTTCCACATGATAAGAAAAATTTGAAAGGATGAGCTCAGATCCCCAGAAAGGGAAAACAAATGAGACTTGTTAACATTAAAATATTATAAGAGTATGATATCATGACCATAACATTTGAAAAACCTACAGTCAATATCAGTGATCATAATATTGGGTAATTGTATAAATATATGATTTTTGTAGGACATGAATCATTTTAAAATAAATTAACAGGATTTATTATAGAAAAACATTTGAATAACGAATAGAATTGGGATGGTACACATAAGAAAATAAAATATTATGTTATGGGAACCAATAATTATATTCAAAACATGGTATGCTTGGGATAACCACCTGTTTATAGGATTTCAGTTTGTAATAACCACTAGTATTCCCTTATTTTTGGGATGGGGATAACCGACAATGTATCCTCATTTTTTATCTTGTTTAACCATATATTTACCCTCTGATATCATATAAAATTAATCTATACCCAATGAATTATAATGAGATATAGTTACGTCCATTAAAATCCATACAGTTATATGATACAAGATATAAAAAATTAATCATATCATGACCCATGAATAGAAATAGGTTTCATTAAACATTTCATCATATCATATCCTAAGGAAATTAAATGGGTTCCATAATTATTTTATCATATCATCAAAAAATAATCCATATATAAGATATTATTTTCATAAACATTTCATCATATAATAACTTGTGGAAAATAAATAGTGTTTATAATCATGCCATTATCTCAGGGATTCATAACACATTGAAAAATAATAATGTTTCATCCGTGTTTTTACATGGTATAATTTGTTGATGTGAAATGGATTTCATAAAAATTGTGCCATCATATAAAATTCATAGAAACAATAAGAATGGTATCCTTGGATAATATCCTTAGTAAATTTTATTTTACATCAATGAATTTCATCTTAGATATAAAATTATTTTGAAATATAAATTTCATTGAATGTTAATTAAAGAAGTTATTATTAATTTTAAAATCATACATTAAATAATAAAATTCATGGGAATTATTTCCATTGAAAATATTCATTAAATATTATAAATGATATTATACAACCCATTTAATATATTTATTATTTAGAATATCCTTTTATATTTAAAAACAATTAATTTTTTAAAATATTTTTATTTTAAAATATGCATGAAAATATATAGTTTAATCCTCAATTAAAATAATCATCATGATTACGGTAACTTCCATTCAGGTTGGATATAATAAAAAATTATTTCATTCACATTTTCTACAAATTCAAAATGATTATCATTTGAAAAAAAATTATAATAATTTTGAAACATTTTTTATAATGTACAAAATGAGTGCTAAATTTAATAAAAAAATTATTATAATTTTAAATCATTTTTGAAGACATTAATTTGAAAATATGGTTTTGGAAGAAAAAAATGTACATGACTATTGTGTGAAATAAATATAGTTTTTTTATAGAAAGTTATTTTGATATCTAGTGTTCATAACGAGATTACAAGGAAATTAAATACATGTATTAAATATAAATAAAATGAGTATAAAAAATAAATGAGTTTCTTCAGAGGTATACTATATAATTTCATCATCGGGATATTAATCACGAGAAATAACGATAAATAATGGGATTGAAACATAAAAACCATACCACACTGGTAAATGGATATTTACCCCCATAAATGTATAAAATTAAATTAATCATATAGTATAATGAGAATAAATAAATATCTGATATTATATTTCACATGGTTTGTAAATAATCCATATAAATATGATAGGTGCATAACATATCATATGTATTAAAGAAGGAAAATTGTTTAATAGATCTCTTAATACTTGAGTATATTGTGAACCATATAACCCACTAAATAGAGACTCTAAAATGGTTATATAAATCCAAATAATTTTCATTACTAAAAATATAATATTAATTCAAGGATTGATTATATTCCACATATAATAAACATGTAGTGAATATATCTTGTATCTTACAGAACTAAAAAAGAAATATGAAAATCACATACCACATTAGTAATATTTTGAATATTAATTCCCAAAAGAGAATAAAAGAAAAAAAATTAGATATCATTAAAATTAGTATATCTATGATAAATAAATGTCAAACTGTAATTATATACACAAAAAAATAAACATGTGGTGAATTTGAAAATGTATTTCAAAAATAAAGAGAGAATGAAAATCCAATAACATATGTCCTGAATTACGTTATACAAGTTTAAATCTCTATTATAATTATGAAAATTTATATAACACGACCAAAAATATATATATCATTCCATTTAATTTTTACTTATTTAATTTTAATACCTGGCTAATAAAAATTCCATGATAAGGTTACGTTTAATGTAATAATAGCATTAATTTTTTATTTATTTTTATTTTTATTTTTATTCCTATTAAATTGATCCATATTTAATGATCTCAATGTTTTCAAACAGTACAAAAATTTCATATATATTTATTATATAAGAATTTATTTTAATCCACAAATTTTAGTGATAAGAAATTAAATATATTGTTCATGGATACGATAGGTTGTATGTACTCATGAATATTATTTTCATATTACTCTAGGACTGAATGAAAAAATTTAAATAATATGTTATCATTGAAATATATTTTTTACTTATTATATGTAATATAATTTCAATGAACCCATCATTATTAACATCTATGTAAATCTTGAACCAATCACATTGCTTCACGAGGTGGTAGTCTTCCATATACATTAGTGTTGCTATCATATTCCAAAAATGTAAATTATGCAGGTATGTGTGGTATAATAATTCTATAAGAATAATAATATCATATATATCAAATATAAATAATCCCTCTTTATGGAAAATCCTTATAGGTGGTAAGGGAAATGTGAATGACATCAGTTTGTGATTTGGTAGTATGTCTTACATATGGATGATGATTTCATAACCTATTTAATAGAATTGGATATGGTTTTTGGTAATTAAATTAACAGAAAAAAACAATGTATATTTAATATACTTATGATATAATATCATCCGAGTAAAATAATAATTGAAGGGGGTGTATTATGAAATGAATCAAAAATACTAATTGATGAATTTTTCCACCTTTTCAAGTATCCTCATTAGGGTTTTCACACAAAATCATCCTTGATTGGATATATATCCAAAAAAAGAAATCTAGGTATAGTGGAGGTATTTTAGGTTTTTATTTTGTAATGTATCATCTGAAAAAATTGTTGGATTTTTTGATGAAAATGGTCGAGGTTGGGTTCTTTATATGTTAGGTGAGTGTCACATTTGTATGGTTTAGAATGAAATGTGTTTACCCACATTTTTCAAATACCAAAATTGCCCAAAATTGCTCAAAATTAAAAATTATACATGATAAGATCTTAATTTTCATGTAATATATATTTCATACAAGTTTATAATATAGTTTAACAACAATATATTTTTTTAACCACTACAAACCCTTTTGACCTTAACCATGATAAATATGTTTTATTGTTTTTCTATTAAATAAAGATAAATAATAATTTTAAATTAAAATATAATATAAATTAATCATATTAAAAATATTTAATCCATTTTTTACTAAACATTCACATAATTGGAGAATTACAATTTAAAATTACTCCCAAATACATAATGACAAAAGAGGGGTTTAAAAGAAAATTTTTAAATGCTTACAATGATCTTATTACAATATACAGTATAAAACTATTTAAAATTATGTAATTTTTATCAATTGATGTATAGATGATCTGATTTTAATTTAAAACAAATTTCTTATATAATTTATCTTTAAATAAATATTAAAAAATGCAGTTTTAAATTAAAATTCATTATTTATCACAATTCAACAAAAATGGATATTTTTAGTAACAAATCTGAAAAATTCACCCTAAAAATTTATAGACATATTTATTTCATATAATATTTTTTTTCAACAAGAAATATTTTATAAATGTATTAAAATTAATTATTGCTGTCCTCAAAAATAATTAAAATCATTTTTGAGAAAATAATTTGTTTTGAACATATAAATACATTAATAAAAATTATTAATATTACGAGAAATATGTTTTATTTATAAAAAAAAATTATAATTAATATTATAAAATTATTTATTAAAATTAAACTCACTTATTTAAACTTCTATGTTATAAGAGGTAGGGTTAAATAACAATATTCGTAATATATCATGGTTTTGAAAAAGCTCATTGTCATGTATAATGAAAGTTAGCCCGATGATGTGTATATCAAACCATTAAATAGGTGTTTCATTTTATTTAATATATTAAAATAATTAAAATTAATTTCAAAAATAATAGTTCAAAAATTCTCTAGGTTGTAGAATTTGATTGATCACAATGGCAAGAACATCGAATTTGAAATTGTATTTACTGTAATTTATGTTGTATAAGTGGAATTGTAGTTCATCTCGTGATAAAAAATGATATAATTATTTTAAAAATAATGTATTATTTTTTAAATTACAAGGTTAATGGGTATTTTTAAAACATGAGGTTTTATGATTTAAGAATAAAATATAAAAAAAGAAATAAAAAGAAATCAGAGATTAACAGAATTGTTTAAGTGTGATATATCTAGGGAAATATCATGATACTTATCCATTATATCTTTAAGAGATAGGGTATAGATAATTTATTCCTTGGTGGTTAATATTAAAAACCATTATTCTACTAGTAGTAATCTTGGATTCATTAAAGGGTTTGGTTGGAAACACTAAATGATTCACGGACAACCACACATGGTAGAGTGATTTGTATCTTACATCCTACCGAATACATACAGAGACAACACAAGAAGAATTAAAAAATTTGTCCAATTTTGTATATTATTTCACTGTTATACCATGGAATAATTTTACAAGGACATGAAATTATTTATTATACTTCAATTGACCTATATGAACAACTTAAACATCACAATTGAATGTCGGGATAAGAAATTGTTATTGGTGTGTGAAATTTCAACTAAATGGGTACCACTAAACATGATCATATTAGTTTTATATTTACTGAACAATAAATAATTAATTTAAATAAAATATAGGATGAATAAAAATAACATACCAACCAATAATTAAAAATATCATTCAATATTACAAATAAGAAGCTCGGAATTTACATTGCATTCCTCCCCGGGTAATCATAATGAGTTTTAAAACTCAATGGAAAGGGTTGTGGAAATATATTTTGATAAAGAACATACAAAATACTATTGAAATTATTTGAAAAAGGTGTATACTCCATTGTATATCCATAATTTAAGATCATTTAGTCATGGATGAATTCTAAATGTGGTTCACAATGATCCTTTTTATTTAAAGAATATGAGGTTGTATTGAGAACCCTTGTTTTGATCATCCAATATTACTTTGGTTTTTTGATAGTAAACTACTTTATCAGGGCTCTACCGAAATAAGAACATTATCCCTACCTCCTCTATATCTCCATGTCTTATTTTTATGCAATTAAATGTATATAATGGGATGTTTTTCTAAAATATATAACCAAACTTTTGACATCATCCATATTATTTTTCCACGATATAAATTGTTTGTTTTTGAGGCCTAATAGAATAATTATCTTGGGGTTTCCTTTGAAGAGTTGTATCTCTCTTATCAATGGTTCATCTCACAAATTCCTGCCAAATTATATGTATGGGTTTGCTTTAATATGTGTTTTATTCCACATGTGTTCATGGATTCCAACATAGTTTGGTCCATTTTTAAACAACTTTATCCTCATTCCTCAAAATTAGCTCCACCAAAATTGAAATAATAAACACATGTGAAATTATCCTTCTTAACTGTGAAATAAAATAATTTTTTTCATAGAACAATAAGTGAAATATTTTATTATATTTTGACTTTTCAATACAAATCCAGTTTAAATCCATAGTGTATGGGTGAAATAAAACTGATGATCATGGTGCAGTCCCACTCCCACACCTAATCATTTTATGTCATTAGAAATTTTATATATCCTATTCAAGTTGCATTACAAAATAAAATGTGATAAAACATAAAATATTCTTTTTAAATGAAATATATCATGTCTATTTTATTAAATAATTTTTCATATAATTCTTCCTCTGTCACATTATTATTCAATCAATTTCATTTTTTCACCCATGTCATATGTTGTATTCATGCCCAAATAGATATATTCCCACTTAACTCCAGGAAAATATGAATGTTGAGTTATTCACATTTCCTATGTTTCTAGTGATCATTCCATATTATTTCAAGAAATGTAAGGTTATTATTGATGAATCTATTGTGATAATCATAGGATTTCCAATAGGTTGTTCTAAGGGTCATGGGATGGTAGGATTTTATGTTTAAAAATATTAAGGAAAAGAAGAGTTTTTAATCTCTAAATTATAAAGCATTTCATAATTCATTATCTATTCACAATAAATGTACTCACTCTACCTCTGAAAAATTGTATCAATTTCAACTCACTCACACCTTTATAAATTTTTTGTGTCACAAATACATGCCTGTTGTGGGACATTGAAAAAAGAAATTATATTTTTCCCAATGAAGTGAAGTGGATGACTAGGGTTATCTATCATGATAATCCTTCTCAATTTAGTTCACCTACTTATTTTATATCAACACAAATATATGTTTTTGTGGTTTTTGAATATTAAAAATGTTGACTTGGAAAATTGGAATTCTAAATTTATACCAAGATGCAAGTCTAAAAAAATGAAGATAGGAAGAATATACTTTCTTTTGGGGTTTAGTCAGGGATACAATCATTTTTCTCCATTATATGTTTTAATCTAGTTTAAAATCTCTAACATGAAATATCACGTTTTAATCGCAATTATTTTCTAAAATAGAAATACACTGAGTTGCATGTCATTGGGGATAGTTACCCAATCTGGGAAATTCACCTTTCCCAAAAATAAAACTGTAGTCTATCACAAAAATTGAATAAATTTTATGCAAAATTGATGAACACCATGACCTCCCCCTAGGCCAAGCCTCAGGGCCAACCTCTTATTTCTGAGAGTAAGGGATCACAATGGAGGATGGATTAGAGTGAGATAGAGAGATGGGAGATGGATATAGGTTTAATAAAACTTTATAATGGTTTTTTAAATAATACTAATAATAATAAATATTATTATTATAATTAGTATTATAATTAGGAAAGTAGTATTTGAAAAAGAAGAGAGAAAAAATTAAAATAATTTGATATTAACATTCATATATTATAAATAGAAAAAACTATAAAAATATTAATAATAATAATAATATTTATCAATTATTATTTCTATTATTATAATATATAAGAAATTAAATGTTTGAAACCAAAATAAAAATTCATGTATTTACTTAAAATAAATTCAAATTACAATTTAAGTTGAAACTAAAACCAAACTAAAATGAAAATAAAATTTAAATATGAAATTATGTGGGAATAAAGGAGGAGAAGTGGAGCTCAGATCTTGGTCGGATCCCTCCATGGTTGTGAGCTCTGAGCAAATTATTTGGGAGGGAGGTTGTGGCCTCCTTTTGTAGGTAGAATTCTTCCTCTAAAACGTTTTTCATTTAGGACAAATTAATTGGATGATTCACACATGGAACCCTTCAATATAGTTGTTCCCAACTATCTTGTGTCTATCCTGTAAAAATGTTAGCTAATTTGGAAACTAGATGAATGTTTAATCATTTTTTAATTGACTGTTAATTTTTTTGGATAATGGTTCCATCAAGATTACTTATAAAATATAACATCAAATTGCAACCTTAATTACGTTAAAACACTCTAAAATTTGTTTTAAAGAATCAACTATATATCCTCATTCTATTACATTTGTAATCACCTCCATTGGAGGTGTGTAGGATTAGATGTACTCCTGTTACAGTGGTGGAGACCATGCTACCCACCCAGAATATTATTCAACTTCATTGATATATAAAGACTATAGATTATCAAATCAGCCACTGGTCTTGAAGTGAACGATGATGGAAATTAAATAAGGATTACAAAAAAGTAATTACAAAATTTGGATTTATTTTTTAAATAAATGGCCAAAATACCCTTGATATAATAATTTGTCAAAAATCAAGAATTAAGCACTTTTCAAAATTTAGAAAATTCTCATTCTATTATTCAAATTACCCAATATTTTTATTGAAGAATTACATACATGTGTTTTATAATTGGAAAATCATTACAAATATTTATTATTGGATTAAAAATTTTCTCATACATTTGCTCATTAAAATACCCCCACACTTAAATCTTGATATTCCTTTATCATAAATTCCCAACATTGAAAATCAGAGGGCCACAATGTTATCAATATTCAAATTTCCTTGAAATATAGTCAAAAAATGTCCATGTTAAATTAAACATTCAGAAATCCATATAAAATATCAATTTGATTTCTCATTCTTCAAAGAAACAAATAATTCATGTATTTTAATTCCCCCTTTTAAAAATGATGGAACTTCCCCATTCATTCATTCAAACATATCAATTCATTATTAATAAACATTCCAAATCATGATCTATCTCATTTTTCAATCTTTTTTGTCATCAATAATGACAAAAATCAAGTACAGTTATTCTAATATCATAAGAACATGCTTGTTATCCATATTCTTGTAAATGAACTACATTTTTTACATTGTAAAGATAAAAGTATCACAAAATAATGAGTAATTTATATAAACGTTCAAATGACTCTAAGTCTTATGGTGGACAAGATTTCATGGTTTAAAAATGATGTCATAAGGAGGGTGTTTATCTCTTATGTACAACACATGATATCAAAAATTGTAATGATATTATAATTTTAAAAGTAGTAACACCCACTTCCCCAAAACTCAACGTAAGGTCATGATAAAATTATGCTTAATGAATGATTTGTGCACCATCTTGAATATAATATTACTTTATTTTATTTTATTTTTGATAGTTATAACTAGATCAAACCTTACATCCATCACATAACTATATATGATCCGAATATCATCGGTTTTGAAAATAGTTATTTTTTATTCTTCCAAATCACAACCAATTTTTCTCTACTTTTTTCTATATTTTTTCATTTTTAAATTCAATAAAGAAAAAAATGAAGTAGAATGATTGATTAGAAACCATTTTACAATTCCCAAAAATATCACCCCACACTTCTTCTTTACAATGTATATATTCTCATCCACCATGATTATATTTACCCTCGCATATCATCTTTAAAATATAATGAAAATAATAAGATGCGGGTTAGAATGGATTAAAATAGAATGAAACATGGCTCATCCCTATAAATGTCATCCATGGTCTCTATGGGATAAAGAATGGATTGGTGTAAAGGTTGTATTTAAAGGATATGTTTCTTTTTAAGAGATTTCTCAATCATTTTAAATGTTTGTTTCCAGATTCATAGATTTAAAAAGATTCAATAAAAGTTCTGGTCGGTTACATGTCCCAATATCACTCAAGAAATATTGTCATGAATATATAGTTGGTAAATGGTCTAGAAATCCTCTCGAGAATGATACATATTATTTGGGATGATAACACGAGAAAATATTAACAGTAATAAATCAATTCACATGAATGTTATAAATTAAATGAATGAATGATAGTTAGGGAATTTAATTAATATAAATCAATTAATTCCTTCAAATCATGGGTCATCATTTCAATATCAATGCTTTATATTTGAAAATTCAATGCTCCATTTCAATCATTTAATCATATCAACATTCAAATATATGGCATGGAATCAATGGGTTCCTAAGTAACTCTTGTCTCCTACATCAGTCAAGTAATGCATAATTCATGTGTGTGCATTCAATATTTTCCATTAATGATCAAAACATGTTTTGGACTAAAACATTAATGAGTTTATGGGATAATAATTACAAACTAAAATCTTTTTCTCATGAGGCATAGCCTTTCTCCTTCATTTGTTGCAAATTCCTTATGCCTTGATGAACCTAAAAAATAAAATTAAACAATTAAGCATATGGACCATGTCTTTCATGATCCAAAAGATATAGGGAGTGGTTCCATGCTGAACTACTTCCTAAAAATGAAATTTAAGTCATAATTCCTAAAAACATGTAAAGACAAATCACGATATAAAACCCTATGTGGGCCCATATATTTTGTTACCTACAGAGGGAAATACCATTTATTATCCAATGTGATATGGGGGTTGAATCTTTTTTGATTTTAACAACCACATGTGGTTTTTACCAGCTTGTGTTTCATCTTTTCCAACGGGTAATCTTCCATTGATAGAGTTCAACTTATCCTACCCCTTAACAATGAGGTATATCTTTCATGGATGGGGTAGGATGATGTTAGTATCATTTTCATTCCTGTTTTCTACTTATGAAACCTCTCTTTTTTATGTTAAGATGTTTCTCAAGGTATTCTACATTAAACAAATAGTCTAATGGAATGTCAGAGTGTAATTCTATTAGAATAAAATTAAACCATGGTGTATCACTATAAAATTCTTCCCCATCAATGTATAAAGCTTTTGGAATGGTTTCCATAGGAATATATACAATAATATCCTCATTAACTTCATTGAGAAAATAGTCAACATGTGTAGAGAGTTCCATATGTTCCTTTGTTGGTGCACATCTATCATTATCTTCATCCTCGTAGGAATAACGATGATTTCCAGAATCTGTAAAATCAAAACAATATGAATAGATTCGTTATCATGTTTCAATAAAATCATAATAGTTCGAGTATGTGAAGTGGTCAGCTCCCCAGATTGGCTTAGATTCAATCAATGCCTCAGTGTTAAGTTCCTCTTGGAGTATACTCTCTGAGGTCAGAGGTAGGTAGTCAGGCTCCTCCATCTTGACTTTAAATTCCACCATAGGGGTGATGTCTTCCTTTAATTGTGCTGGATCTTCTTGTTTTTATAAACTAGGGAGACCAAAATGTTCCTCACATTTAATCACAAATTCATCTAATCCTTCTTGATCTCCAACTTGTAGCTCTATAGGTAAGTCTTTCTCCCATAACTCCTCATGTTCACCCATTTCAATGATTAGTGGTGTAATTTCTTCCACCAAATTCTCTGGTTCTTACTCCAAATCAGGGCTGCGTAGTTCCATTATTGAAATAACATAATCAAATTCTATATAATCCTTTTTCATTAGATTTTCAATAAATTATCTATGTTATTTTAACTGAGCTCTTATAGAATCTTCTTATTCTTCTTGTTGTTAGTGTACCATTGAGTAATTTATCCATCCATAATAATCTGAATTTGAATATATCGTGGAAGTAATTTTTTAGTTTTTTAATAAAAATAAATTAAATCTACCTATGTTATGAAAATATAAAAAGTAAATTAATTATTGATTATCTCCCCTGCATCAGTTCCAGTTTTGACAAATTCTTGTCATGGGGCATGGAAAAAACCAATTACATTTTTTAGTGCAACACATTAGCTGAATAGGGTCATCTCTTTTGAGAAGCATTCTCAATGTAGTTAAAATAGATATTTTATATCACCTAGAGTGTCTGTTTTTTTAGTTTATTATTATAAAAAATAATGACATGTGAAAAAATAAATCCAAACTTATACCAAGACGCATGTCTTACTAAAATTATGTTAGGGAGAAAGTACCCGGTTTTGGGGTTCACTCATAAAATCATTCATTATTCTTCTTTATATGATTGATTTTATTTAGATTACCCAAACATGAAATCTCATGTTTAATCACTATTATTTTCCAGCAATATAAATATCTTGAGTCACATGTCTTTGGGGACCATCACCAAATAAGTGACATTTTCCACTCCCAAGAATACTACTCAAGTCTATCACAAATTTAGAATTAATATGAAGGGAAATTCAAGAACACCTTGACCTCCCTATGGGCTAAGCCTTGGGGTCAACCTCTCATTTATGAGAGTAAGATAACATAATAGATGATGTATTGGATCAATAGAGAGAGAAAGGGGAGAGGGAGAGAGGGTGAATAATAACGTATAATGATTTTTAAAATAATAATAATATTTTTATTAATTAATATTAATATTACAGTAATTGAGAAAACATTTTTTGAAAAAGGATAGAGAAATAATATAAAATAATTTCAAATTTAGATTGAAATATTATAATTAATAATAATAATAATTAGTATTATAAGTATTATTATTATAGTCATTATCAATTATTATTATTATTATTATTACAATTATAAAAGAAGTTAAATGGTCGTAATGAAAATAAAATTTCAACATTTTATTTGAAATATATTCAAATAGCAATTTAAGATAAAATTAAAACAAAAAAATTAAAACAAATTAAAAATAATAATGGATGGGGGATAATGGAGTAGCAGTGGTGCACAGATCATGGTGGGATCCCTCCTTGGATGTGAGCTCCAAGCTGATGATTTGGGAAGGAGGTGAGGGCCTCCTATTATAGGCCAAATTATTCCATTAAAATATTTTGCGTCCATGACCCATTAAATTGATGATTCAAGCATGTCCCCTAAAAAGAGTTGTTCCTTATTCTCTCGTGCATCTCCTCTCAAACTTTTATCTCCTTTTTCCACTGGATATATGTGTTATTATTTATTTATTGACTGTTACATTTTTTGGATGAAGGTTCTCAGAAGCTTCCTTCATAAATAAAACATCCAATTGAAACCTTATTTAATTTAAAACACCCTAAAATTTGTTTAAGTGATGTGCCTATGTCTTTTCATTCTATTGATGATGGAATCACCACCATTTTAGGTTTGCAGTCCGAGATGTTCTTATGTTACAGTGGTAGGGTCCACGGTATCCTTATAGAAAACAATTTAACATCATTGAATTTTCAAGGACTCTATATTCATGAATCTACAACTGGTTCTGAAAAAATTGTGGTAAATTAAATAATGATTCTAAGAACAAGAATCCCTAACATTGGAGGTATATTTTTAATGACATGAACAAAATAAAATTGACATAATAATCTGTCAAAAATCCAGAATTAATAAAATTTCACAATATAGACCCTTTTCATTCTATATTTCAAATTTCCCCGTATTTTTATAAATCAATTAAATGAGTTGGTTTTATAATTTTAAAACATTAAAAATAATCATTATTTTATTAAAAATATGAACATAAAATTTCTCTATCAGATATTTCCACACAAAACACTTAATTTTCCTTGAGCATAAAATCTCAACATTGAAAATTATAGGGCCCCAATGCTATCAATATTCAAATTTCAATGAAATATAGTAAATATATTTTTAAAGTCATGTCAAACATTAAAAAATCAAATTAAATATCAATTTTATATATCATTTTTCAAAAAAACATACATTTATCTTAATTTACTCTTCCCCTTTGAAAAATGATGGAACTTATCATCTCATTCACTCACGATTCTCAATTAATTATTATTTAACATTCTAAATACTGATCTAACACACTTTTCAATATTTTTCTCATCACACATGATAAAAATCAAGTATTTTTATGCTAATATAATATTAACACGATCCTTATCCATAAGCTTGTAGATGAACATCATTCTCTAACTTGTAATGAAAAAGGGAACATGAAATGAAGAGGAAAAGCAATAAAGGTTAAAATGAATCTATGTCTTATGTTTGGT
Organism: Viscum album; assembly: GCA_963277665.1. NCBI lineage: Eukaryota > Viridiplantae > Streptophyta > Magnoliopsida > Santalales > Viscaceae > Viscum > Viscum album. The sequence goes on along the minus strand of OY728127.1, from coordinate 1,506,681,693 downwards.
ATGATTAAATGCTTCAAAGATTTAGGATTAATGAGGAGGATTATCTCTTGAGTACAATGAATGGTATCAAAAAGCGTAATGAAATTCTCACGATCAATGTAACAATACCCACTTCCCCAAAACTCAATATAATTTCATAATTAAATTATTCCTAATGAATTATTTCTCCACCCACTTAATTATATTTTAACTTTTGTACATTTTTTCATTATTCAAAAGTTATGTTTATATCAAACCTCACATCTATCATCTAACCACATATGTTATGAAGATCGTTCGGTCTGGAATTTTTTTTTCTCTCCAAAATCACAACCAATTTATCTCTTATTATTGACATTTTTTCATATTTATTAATCAAAGATGGTAAAAAATTAATTATAATGAATTATTCCACATCGTTTTACAATTCACACAAATATAACCCACACACTTATTCCTTACAATGAATGTCATCTATTCCACCATCATTCCCTTTACCCACACACATCAAAATTAATATATCTTTTAAATACTAAGAGGATGGCAGGAATGGACAAAAATGGATTGAAACAAGGATTATCTACATAAAGGTCATTCAGGGTCTCTATGGACCAAAATAAGGATTTATGTAAAGGTGGTCTTCTAGGGATAAGTGGAATTTCAAAGGATTCCTCAATCATTTTAAATGTTTTTTTCACAATAATATATTTGATATGTTTTAATAAATGTTCTAGTTGGTTACATGTCCCATGATCACTCAAAAATATGCTCAATAATAATTTGGAAGTAGTTTTTCTAGAAATCCACTCCATAATGGGGCATATGATTTGGGAAAATCAATCCAAACATGATTAACAATAATAAATCAACTCACATGAATTTCATTAATTCAAATCATAAAATATGGTTAGGTAATTTCATTTACATGAATTAGTTAATTGCTTCAAATCATGGCTCACCATTTCAATATATATGCATCATATTTAAAAATTAAATTATCCATTTCAATCATTTATTCATATCAACAATGAAATCCATGACACGACATCACTGGGTTCCTAAGAAACTAATGTCTCCTAGATCTATCAAGTAAAACATAATTAATATGTCAGATTTCAATTTTTATAATTAAATCACAAAATATGTTTTGGAACAAAAAAATTAAGGATTTTATAAGATAATAATTCAAACATGAACTTGTTTTCTAATGAAGCTAAGTCCTTCTCCTTCACTGGATGAGACTTCATTTTTCCTTGATGAACCTACCAAATATAATTACACAATTCAGAATATGTAACATGTCATTTAAGATCACAAATATAGAGGGAGAGGAATCATGTTGAAGTACTTCCTTTGAAACGAACATGAAACCATAATTCCTAGAAATATTTTAAAGATAAATCATTGTATTATCTCCCATGTGGGCCTTGATTTTTGAAATCCTCCTATGGGAAGTACCAACAATTATCCAATGTCAGATTGTGGATGAAGATTCTTTGATATGAACTATAAAATGTGGATATTACCAGGTTCTGCTTCATCCATGCTGGTGAATAATGATACATGGATAGATTACACCATATCCACCCCTTCAAATTGAGGTATAGCTTACATGGATAGGGTAGGATGATGTATGGATCATCTTCTTTAGTCATTGCTACTTCTTCAACCCTTCATTCTATATCCAGTGGTTTCTCAAGGTATGCTTCATCAAAAGAACAGTCTGAGGGAATTTAATGTATATTTCTGTTTGAATAAAATTATAACATGATGTATCAAGATAAAACTATTCCTCATCAAATTAAGAAGATTTTCGAATGCTTTCCTTAGGAAAATGCAGTATATTCTCCACATAAAAATCCTGGAGAAAATATTCAACATGTCCAGGGAGATCTATATGTTCCTCAATAGGTGCATATCTTTATTGACGATCTTTTCTGTCATAGAGTCTAAACGACTGAAAAAGGGAAATACCTTAGTCCAAAGTGATTCATCCTTTGATGAAACATCAAAAATTGAAAAAGTAATGAACAAGGATTTCTTCATACTTGGGTCACGCATGTTTCATCACGGCTGCGTAGGGTACCCGCGCACCACATATTGGGTGCGCAGGTGACCTACGCACCATATCTGATTTTCGCCCGGGGTCTTCACCATCCTATAAATACCCCCTGTGGGCCCCCCATTTCGTGGACGGAAAAATTCCAAAATGCATATTCGAGCTCCCGGTGCCCTAGTATCATCTGGAAGTCTTTCGAACACTGCTAAGGTAATTTCTTACATAGAATGGAAGATCTAGATAGGGGAAACAAGGCCTATGTGTTGAAATTCAGCAACACCTGTGCACCTAGGTGTTTCAAACCCTTGAGGGAAGTAGAAACACATGAGTGTCGCCTTATCACTTCACCGAAACCTACATGCCTCTCTTTTGGAATCCCCTATGGATAATACTAAGGTCTAGAGCCATGCCTCACCCAGGTATTTCCCTCTGGGATGACCATCACGCAGGTACCTATGTGCCATATAGGTATACCTGCGTGACCAGGACCTACGCGCCCATGCAGGACTTGTGCACCTACTACTTTTTTGGGTACCCCTCTTTCCTATTCACCTCTTTTATTCAAATCCACCTCCATTATTCAAGATGTATTCTTCAAAACACTCTTCAAAGCCGTTTATGGCATGTTCCCTTGATTGGAATCCTTATCTGAAAGGAATTCTACAGAACATCTCTCAAAACATTTTGATTTACATATCTATATATCACTAAGGTGAGAGATTTCATTTATTCAACCTCATCATATAAAGATGAGAATTTCATTTCCTGGGCTTCCTTTTCAAGAGTAATCCCCAGTCTTTAAATTCCCAAATATGGGCCTCCATTTCAAGAATAATCCCCAATCCACTTTCTATTAAACTGGGCCTCCTCATTAGGAGTAAGCCCTAACCATTATTCTCTTTATCCTAGGCCTCCTATTTAGTAGTAAGCCCCAGTTCTCAAATCCCTTTAACCCGGACCTCATTCTCAGGAGTAAGTCCCAGTCTCAAATTCCCAAATATGGGCATCCTGTTTAGAAGTAAGCCCCAATCAAAATTTCCCAAATCTAGGCATCCTCCTTAGGAGTAAGCCCCATGTTCCCTATTCACTGGGCCTTCTTCTCAGGAGTAAGCCCCATTATTAATTTCTCTAATATGGCCCTCATTTTTAGGGGTAAACCCTAAGTTCCCAATATGGTATTCCTTTTCAAGAGTAAGCCCCAGTCCAAGTTCTCTTAACCTGGGCCTCCTCCATAGTAGTAATCCCCAGTCATAATTCCCTATAACATGGGCCACCTCCTTAAGAGTAAGCCCCAGTTCTCTTGTCCCTTATCCTGGGCCTCCATCTTAGGAATAAGACGCAGTCATAATTTCCCTTAACCAGTCATAATTTCTTTTGAATTGGACTTCCTTCTCAGGAATAAAACCCAAAATCATAAGACCCCTCTAATTTGGGCATCCTTCTCAGGATTAAGTCCAAAGTTAAGTATCCAAATCACCATAAAGAACATATACCTTTACGGACCTTGTTCTCAGGTTTCATCCCCGAAGTAAATCATAATCTTCATCGACTTGGGTAGTCATACATACATGATCCCTAATTCATTTCTTATGATGGCACAATTTTCATGTTTTACCAATACCTCTTGTTTCTCACACTGATCATGACTCACGTGATCTTAGAGCGTAAAAGTAATTATGAAATCTTTCTTTGAGCCATCAATCATACTTAATCCTCATACTTCATTACTCGAACTACATGGGTTCTAATTCCTTTTCTAAACAAGGATATGTATGTTTCCCATCTGCGGGTACGGTCCCAACTCTAAAATAATATATGTCCATCTAAATGACAATAAACTTCAAGTGCCCCATTGAGTGGCTTTAAAACAAGTATGTTTATCATAATGACTAAGAAATTTCTATATAATGAGTCAAATGATACCATTGACTAAGAATCTCTAAACAAATACAGATGATTCTCTATCGATGAAGAACTTCAAATACATATAAAATATTCTATAAGATATCCTATATACTAATCATTGATTGTCAGATCTAAAATAAAATCCCATTTTTATACTTGGTAATTTAATAAGGATTCATGAAATAACTTAAATCTATAAAGAGAGCCCCGGAGTAGAAAATAATTCCCCTAAAAATGGTGCGATGAGTCCGACATCTCATCCTCTTGACCAATGCAAATTCTTAAGCATTATCAGTTCACAAATTATGAGTAACTAACATTGGAAAGTAGGTCCAAATGGATATAGAATCATTGGATTTTTCTGGTTCTACGAACAAACCTATTTGAAACCGCATGGAATGTTTGATCCTTAAATCAACGAGGTTATCCCCATTTCTATAGGAAACAAAAAATTGTGAACCTGATGGGAATCCTTAACAAAGTTAAAATGATGTATTTCATATTTTTTAGGCCGTTATTTAAACTCAATGAGAGGGCCAATAAAACAATCAATAAAATATTTCTAATTCGAAATATGTAGTGGCTGAACTCATCATGATTACGTCTATTATATAAAAAAAGCACTCTTATCCAAGATCTTCTGCATTACAGAAATGGATTCTCTTATGTTCACACCTGTGAATATCTCTACTGTAAATGCCTCTGCTGCTACTCCTACTGGATCATCGTCTGCTCTGAGGACAACATCACCTACTCATCATCTTCAACACTGGGTATCAAATGCCCTAGTTAAGGAATACCATAACAAAGGTTCAATTCCAACTCTGGAGGCCGCTTAACCAGCCCTCCAAATCAAAAATTCACCCTGGTTGTTCGGATAGCGATGACCAGCGATCAAGAAGCAGGTGGTGCAAACCACCATCTCCAACCGTTTCGGGTTGTTATCCCCAGAACGCAATCAATATTCCCTCCCATAATCTGGGTAGGTGAATGAGAAGGCCACTAAAGGCCTTAATTCAAGGAGACATGAGTCCTTCCCGAGGGCTCTCATCAACAATCGCCGCCAGACTCGTGCGGCAGTGCACCCTCAACATGATGAGGGTATCATCTCCAGGCATTCGGCTCAGGTTCCACGAACCTGATCAGGCAAGACAAACCGCCAAAGGCGAAATCCAGTCAACAATGAGTGGGTTCTTATATCTGCAATTTTCGGAAACGTCCACCAACCAAACTTGGTGGCAAGCAACGAGAGGGCACACACGACCATCCGTTTTAATTCCGCTGTCCAGAAGACTCGTCTGGCAGCAACACCCCAATCCCTCCAGGAAATTCTGGCAGAGTACTATTGGTAGGAACAAACACATCTTTATAATTCATCAGCTAGTCAGCAGACTCGTCTGCTTACATATGATGAATCCCGTCAACCCAATATGTTGTAAACTGGTAAACATGCACATACACATTCTTACACTCATCAATCCTTCCAGCATCCTCGTCTATCAGTATTGAAGGATGTTCATCAACCACGTTTGGCGGAGTGAATTTAAAAGGCACATACACCTACTAGTATTGATCAATCCTACCAACAGTCTTGTTTGGTAGCACCTGAAGAAGTCAATTTGAACTCCCCAATGACAAAGAGGAGAAGACTCAACTCTCTTCCCCCACACATGAGTACTGTCAAAATTCACTAACAGGAAAAAGAGGATAGGATTAGGATTACGCACCAACTCCAAGCATGGAATGGGCGTATATCCCTTTTCCAGCAGCTGAAGTCACCAATCATATTCTGTTAATGGTAAAAGAGTAGAAAAAAATCCCTACTCTTATTCTGGATTCCTGTGAGGATATTATAATAGCTTCAGTAGCATCTCTGGGAAAGACAGGTTAATATTTCCCTACCAGTACAGTGACACATCAACAGTTCACTCTAGAACAGACACACACCTCTGTTCCAGTCCAAGATGGTTGTAGGGCGTACTCCCCATATCATATGGACAACCAAGTCAGGCACATACACCAGATTTGAGTGGATATAATCAGCCTAACCTGATCATTTCTATTGAGAAGGCACATACACCTGCCCAAAATGACCAATTTCATAAACAAGTGGATCCTAAAGTGAGTAATAATGAATCTAAGAAGAAGACCCGCCTAGAACAGTCAAGAAATCAAGAAATAATTTGTAAAAAGGACTTTCTCAATGCAGGAGTTCTTGATGCACTCAAAAAATATTCTATTGGAATTCAAGATTCTACTCCCTCATTTCCCCATAGTATGAATATTAATTCTGATGGTCTTCATCAGGAACTTCCTCATGATGGGTTGCTTCATGATAGTTCAGTCGATATCAAACTTTCATCTTCAGATGAGAGCCACAAGAACCATCTATGTGGTGAGAAGACCAAGGAGCAAAATGATCCATCTTTTGTTGTAACCCACCATGGTGGTCCTCTCCATAATAATGAATTTAGCTGTGAAAGTCCTCTCAAGAGTAGTAATTCACATTTCCTGGAAAATTATCTAATGGAAAATGTAGTGACGAGAATGCCCTCTAAACTTGAGGCACTTGCAACTGTGAATCCAGTCGTGTCTGATGCTTAATCATTAGCAGGTGAAATAATTTCTCAATCAAAAGATAGTCTGGGGTGTAGGTCATTCTCCTAACCCCCTCTGAGTCGTTCATCTTCTAGTTTGATCAGTTAATTCTCTACCAATCTTGTTGAATACGATGAAGAAAAAGTAAGCACCATATCTGGTCTAATCAGGTAGAATAATATTCATTGAATGATAAAGAGGAAGTACTGAATATGAGAAAACTACTGGAAAAAGGTGAAGTGCTAGTCTTGTTTTGGCCTTTGGCTGACTCTCAGTATGACATTCCAGAGATGTTAATGGAAGATGGAATTCATGATATTCGTCTCAACATATGGAAAAATCTCTTTTAGTTGAAAAGAAAAATATTATCTTATGATGAATATGAAAATCATTTAAATATAATTGAAGGGTTAAAACACAAAATTGACTTGGCATCTCTCTCAGTTTCTCAATATACGAAGGCTGAAAATCATTAGAGAGCCCTTAACCATTCATGCCTTGGCGCACTAAGAAGATTGTGCCAGTTAATTGCCAATTCCCCATCTGGTATTCATAACAGGGGATGGGGTGTTCATGGAGCACTACATTTCACTGTACTCTCCAATCTGCAAAGCCCACTGAAAATGGTCTCATGCAATGTTTTTTCCCATGGCCGATGATAGCTAATTACCATTGTTTGTAATCAAAGGCTTGTTCAAGAACATGCCTCGACTAGTTCTTCTCAAATTCAGGAATACTAAGAACAAGTTGATGAATTAATCCTCCATCAAGAAAACAAGAATATTGAATAGGCTTCTCATTTAGAGCAGGCACATGATCAAGTGACATAAGTGTCTGAAATCATCTAGCGTACATTTGAGCCGGGTGATAAAAGTGGATGCAGGTTGATGCATCCAGCCAATTTCCATACTAAAGTCTGAAAGATCAAGAGAGTTTTAATAAATTCTCAGATTTATCATGTCAAGAACCACCCCGGCTTTCCAGATTGGAGACTCTTTTATCATAACACTCATAATCATCAAAAAGGATTCGAGGACTTGAGCAGGAACAACCGGAATAGACCTAGACCACCGGACTGGGGAATTTTCCAAATCATAAATCTTATCCTCAAATAAAGTCAGTCTTCTCTCGATTAGGGAAGAATCCACAAGAGGAACGAATAGCCAAATTATCGGGAGATTCCTTCCAAATTATGGTTCTTCAAGATGTTCCTGAGGGATCAAATCGACAAAAGGAAATGTCTCATCAAAGACATGGAAGAAGACAGTATAGCAGAAATGCTGATAGAAGGGATATAATGTATTATGCATCAATTAGTGTCATCAATGCCATTTTTTCTGATCCTCCATAACATGAGGCTCACTCAGAGGGATCAGATGAAGATATTCCTGCTCAATATGTTGTACACACAGACACACATGAAGAATGTGTCCGTACACGAAATCAAAGGCTTAAGCAGAATCTGGGTGTTCCTTGAAATAACCCACTTCCCCCTCTCCAGAATGGATCCAAATAGGGGAAAGGAAAGAATAATGTTACATACACATCCTTTGGATAAGTCCAATCGCTCTCATTAGAGAAAATATTTTCACAACAGGAGGAAGAAATGAAGAAATTGAGAAGGTTGAATGGAGAACTACTTCAAGGTAGTCTTCCTCATAAGTTTGCTGGAGTCAGTCATCCAAGGGAATTTGTTGCAGTTATTGAGATGGATCAAGAATATCATTACCTATCATTACACCCTCACTTGTCTAATCCTACGGGTTATGTGCAACAAAAATTGGCGGTGCTACCATCAGTTGCAGTACCAGCCACCATATCTGTCCAAGCTCCAGTTATTTCAACTCCTCAGGTCCAAGCTCAACCGGATGTTTCTCAAAAGTTAATAACTACTATTGCATCATTAACAACTTGTCTGGATGCTATGGAGGGAAAACGACCTCAAATTCAACCAGAAAAGAGATCTTATCCGGAATGGGTTGATGCAATTTCACTCCCATCAAATTTTGCAAGTACCACATTCCCAATATTTAATGGTTCGGTAGATCCAGAGAAACACTTAACACATTTTGTTTCTCATTACGATCCTATGATGAGAACCCCTTAGCAATAAGAAGCAGTTAAGCTCAAGTTCGTTGTATAGTCATTACAAGTACCTTCTTTTATCTGGTACACAAGTTTAAAATCCTTGTCAATAACTATGTGGGAGGATCTCTGTCAACGATTCCTTCTTCAATTCAGCTCAACTTTTCCAAAGTCAACAGTTTTTTATCTTAAAAATTGAATGCCAAGGGAGAATGAAAGGGTTTCAGATTTAATTGCTCACTGGAAGGGATTAACATATTTCATTAGAATAGCACTCCCTCAAGAGGAATTGATTCCAATCTATGTGGAAAATTTGTGTGATGAATTACGCACACTGTTGATCCCTGTGAAATACAAAGGAGGGTTTCGAGACATTACGTCAATCGCTCTATAGATTGAAAACTCTCTTATGAATACTAAGGATAAAACTCATGTAATTCCATAATCTCTAGTAAGGAGAATGGGTAGAGAAGAGATTGATACAGTTATACTTAATCAAGAACCTGTACCTGCTTCTATTTCAAAACCTTCATCTTCTTGAGGGTATATACCTCCTGAGCATCAACAAAAAAGGCCGTTTCATCAAGAAGATCAGAGAGATTGAAGACGAAATCAATTTAAGGTTCTAAAGAGAAATATTTATTCTTTCCGAAATGATAAAGTTCTTGGTTACTTCATTTCATCTCTGGAAAATAATTTTGTTCAATTTCCAAGGCCCAAAAGGGAGAACAAGGAAGGAGATGAAGACCACCCCACCTATTTCCCATTTCATTAGATGTTGGGGAATCCCATTCAGGAGTGTTTTGTCTTTAAGGACCTCTTTCAAAAAATGGTCCACTCGGGAAAAGTCCAATTGAAAGGTTATTCAACTTAGGTAGCATTTGTTACTGCTCAAAATCCAGAGGAAGAAGGCGAGTGGAAGGAAGTAAAAAACAAAAATTCGCAGAAATATGATTATTGGATGGTCAGAAAAAAGATCAACCGAACTCATTCCATTTTTAGGATGAAATTGCAGAAACCAATTGTGTCTTCTGCTATGAATTCCACAGTAAATCCCCTTTCATCAGAGGGAAAATCCTCAATGAAACAACATAATTAAAAGAATGAGGAGCAATTAGAAGAAGATGAAATCGTGTCGAATCCCATGTTTTATTTGACTCTAGAAGATTTTATGCCATCTATTTCGATGCAACGGGCACCGTCCCACCAAATGGCATAGCCTAAACTAGATAATCAGGCAGAGTCTTCATCAAGTAAAGAATTAATCTCTGTTTCTGTTAACATGATTCACTTAATAGATCCTTATTCCAGAAGCAGTTTCGATTTTTTAAGCCCGAGTTCCCTGTATGAAAACGAGGAATCAGAGGGAGTTCTAGAGTTCTAGGATATAAAAGAAGATGCGGATATCCCAGAAGCCACTATTCCAATTAAAACCATTATAGAACTGTTTATGCAGTAGAAACTCATGGTCGATCCCTTCCGCAGGATCAATAAGAACAAGAAAATTCTTCCGCTAATAGCAGATTCAGTCCTAGCACAGTCATCCTGGAGGATCTGTTGGAGGTTACACCTTATTCCTCTCAGCAGGTAAATAGACCTAGTTAGTCTAATCTTACAAATCCAGGAGTATTTACAACTCCTATCCTGATACAAGATTCATCTAATTCCAAAGCATCAACTTCTAAGGCACCTACAAAACCAAATGTTTCTATTGGGAAACACAGACCTTTGGAACAAAAGTATGATATATTGAAACATTTGTCCCAATTACCGGCCAAGTTATCAATTTTGGATTCCTTTAATTTATCAAAGGATCTTTGGGAGACACTCATTGAGGCTTTGTCATGTACTCGGGAGTTTGAAACTAAAATTGATGCTGCTGAAGCCTACCATGTAGAGAATAATCCTACAGAATTCCATGCAGTGATATCTTTAACTGATGAAGATGAAGATGATGTCGTGCATAGAAATATTATACCTTTTTACTTATCTGGAAATTTCAATGGTGTAGATATTCGAAGACCTTTCAATGATAATGGTTCTTGAGTCAACCTCATCCCCATTCGTACACTTCATCGATTGGGCCTCACAGAATCTGATTTATCTCCTTCTACAATGATGTTGCAATGGTATGATAAAAATGAACAAGAAACACTGGGCGAGATTACACTCAAAACTTAGTTTGATGACCTTGAATCCAATTCATATTTCATGGTTGTTGATCATGATACAACCATCAATATTTATCATGTAAGACCTTGGCTACATCAACATGTGGATATCCCTTCATCATACCATCAATGTCTCAAATATTATTTCGATGGTGAAATTTGGAAATTGTATGGTGATAAAGCCCCATTCAAGACATGTGAATCTCAATACATTGAGCAGTAATTCTATCACATGAAGGGTAAGTCCAAATCCACAGCAAGGGAGGTTGCAAATTTAATGATTCATTTGGTTTGAAAAAGATTCCAATAAATCCATTTACACATGTGAGTACAAATTATGTGTTTCCTATCAGTCAAATTGATAGGATATATCCAAATCAAAATACTCTTATGGAAACTTCCATAATGTCAATTACGGCAATCAAGACAGACATCATGGGAGAAATTGGCGGCTCACCAAGAAATGATGAAAGCTCAAATAGAGATGTCATCATTTCTTCCACTGAAATCCAGCAAGTCTATACTTCGCCATCCAGGCTAGAAGAAGTTATAGAAATGAAAAAGGTGAATGATGACGTCGATTCTCAATACATCATCCCCTCTTTATTAACCAAGGAAGAACCTCCATCATCAATAGGGTCAGAAATGGAAGCCTCATCTTCAATATGTTAAAATTTTAACATCTTTTATGATCATGGAAATTTTGCTTCATCATCTACGATTAAAGTAGAAACAGAAGAAATAATACATGTTGAAGAACAAGAGGAAGATCTCAGGGATGCTCCTCCATCATTTGAAGAGGGTATATCTACCCCTGTGTATGAACTCAGAGAAATAAATCTGGGTACGAAAGAAGATCCACCCCCACTTTTATTAGTGTGACCATGACTCTTGAAGAGCAGGAAATTTATATTTCATTTTTGATGAAAATCATGATATATTTGATTGGAAATATATAGAGATGTCATGCCTTGGTCCTGATGTTGCTACTCATCATTTGAATTTTCTAGAAGAACATCAAGGATTCAAGCAAGGTGCAAGAAGAACACCCACAACTTATGCTTCCCAAATTACTGTTGAAGTGGATAATATTATAAAATCTAACTTCATCAATGAATTTCAATATCCCAACTGGTTGGATAATATTTTCCCTGTGAAAAAGAAGAACAGACAAATTAGATTTTTCATTGATTTCAGAGAACTTAATTGGCATTGTCCTAAGGATGATTTTCCGGTTCTGATCACAGAACTCTTAATTGATGTAACAACTGGCTATGAAGAACTTTCCTTAATAGATGTATATTCAGGGTATAATAAAATCTTAATGGATCCATAAGATGTAGAATCTATAGCCATAAGATCTCCTTAGGGTGTGTTTTTCTATCGGGTAATGCCCTTTGGCCTAATAAATTCAGGCACAACATATCAGAGTGCAATGCATCGTTTCTTCAAAACATTTTTAGCGAAGTTTTTTGAATGTTATGTGGATGATTTTGTGGTTAAATCCAGGAAATGTTCTAATCACTTGTCTGATTTGGAAGTTATATTCCACAAACATCGACAAGACAATTTGATGATAAACCCTTTAAGATGTGCTTTTGGAGTAACATCAGGAAAATTTCTCGGCTTTTTTGTATGCCATCGTGGTATCAAAGTTGATCTTGAGAAGACAAAGTCAATCCATGGTATGTCACCTCCTTGATATTTGAAAGAATTGAGATAACTTCAAGGACACTTAGCCTATATTCGGCATTTCACCACCAATTTGGGAGGAAAAAGTTTACCCTTCACCAAATAGATGATGAAAGGAGTCACTTAGTAGTGGACTGAAGAATGTAAAGAAACATTCGATATTCTCAAAGAGTATCTCATCAGTCCACCGATATTAATTCCACATGTTGAAGGTAGACCACTTATCCTTTATGTGATAACTTTAGAGAGATCATTGGGTGCCTCCTTTGCCTAGAAAAATGATGCTGGGATTGAAAACAACCTCTACTATCTCAGTCGGACAATTCTTGAAGCATAAACCCGAAATTCAAGTATTGAGAAGTGATACCTAGCATTAATCTTTGCAGTTCAGAAATTTAGAAACTACCTGCAACATCATGAGGTCCAATTGGTATCTCGTAATAACCCTCTCAAATTTATCCTTATCCATCCAATGCTTACAAGACATCTAGGAAGGTGGGCAGTTATTTTGCAATAATTTGATATCGAGTATGTGTCTCAAAGGAAATAAAGGGCCAAGCTCTGGCTGATTTCCTTGGTGAACATCCTTTAGTAAAAGATACATCATTAGATATTGAACTTATTGATGAAGAAGTCTTTTCTATTCAAGATAATCTTCAAACATGGGAAATGTAATTTGATGGTGCTTCCAGAAGTCAAATAGGGAAGAAAATGGAAGATCCTAAATTCAACAAAGTTGGGTTTAGAATAGTACTTATTTCCCTGTTAAGGGCAATTCTACCTTATTCCTTCTTATTGTGGGAATGCAATACAAATAATGAAGCAGAATACCAATATATCATCGCAGGATTGGAGTTGGCACTTCAAGAACAAGTGAATCACTTAATGGTGAAAGGTGAGTCAGACTTGTTAATCAAACAAGTCAATGGGGATTTTTCCATCAGAAAAAAATAGATTTAATCCCTTTGTATTATTACATCATAGAGTTAATGACAGAATTTCCTATGGAAAAGACATTTTCTTATGTCACACGATCACAAAATGTACAAGCTGATTTACTGGGTAATATAGCCACAACTCTGGAAGATCCAAATCAGGACAAGACAATCATCAATATTTCCCGCCGTTTTACAATTTCACCTTATGTTCAAACCAAAAAAGAGGAAATCAATGAAATTAGTCCCATTTCTGAACCATATGGTCATACAAAAGGATGGATGACATCTATCGGGGAATACCTTCAAAATGGAACACTTCCACCTGATAGAGCAGGGAAAAAACAAGTCTGGAGACGTGTGGTCAATTTTACTCTTTATGATAGCCCAAATCACCACGACAAAATTCTATACAAAAGAGGTTTTGATGGAGTTCTCTTCAGTTGCATTGATAGTGAAGAGACAATGGCTGTCATGAAACAAGTACATGCAGGAGTCTGTGGTGCCCATCAGTCTGGACATAGACAATCTGATCAAATTCAAAGGCTTGGATAATTTTGGACTTCAATGATACAAGATTTTGTTGATTTCAAAAGGAAGTTTCATTCATGCCAAGTACATTCCAACTTCATTCATCAGCCCCCAGAGTTACCTTATACAGCTAAATACCCATGGCCATTTTCCATATGGGGAATGGATGTGGTGAGACCTTACCCTTCAGCTACAGCCAAGTAGTATAAGTATATTATTACTACTAATGACTTTTTATCCAAATGGTCATAGGAAATATATCTCAAAGAAATTAGTTCTAAAATCATTGTTAGCTTAATCAATTCTAACAACATTACCAAATTGTGTGTCCCTCATACCATATTGATGGAAAATGGCACTAACTTTTGTTCATCTTAGGTAAGGAAGTTGTATCAAGAATACAACATCAAATCCAATCATTCATCTCTGTATCATGCAGCGGGCAGTGGCCACATAGAAGCCCTCAACAAGTCTCTTTTAAACATACTGCAAAAGATGGTGGATAAAGATAAGAAATCATGGCCTGACAAACTCTTTCATGCTTTACGGGCTTATCGGCCAACCAACCGCACTGCAATGTCGTCAACTCCATATTCATTGGTATATGGAATGGAATTAGTCTTTCCCATTGAAGTTAAATTACCTTCGCTCATAGAATCCATTTATGACCAGTCATCTATATATGAACAATCTCAAAAGCGATTGGATGAATTGGAATTGTTAGTGAGAAAATATTGTGCACCCTGCATCACTTGGAAGTCCATCAGAATTGAATAGCATTAGCTTTCAACAAAAAATTTAGTCTTTGTTCATTCATTCAGAGAGAATTGCAATTGGTTCTTATAACTCCAATGATACCAGTAATGACAACTCCCTAGATTGAAACAAAATGGGAAGGACCTTATTCAATACATAAGGTCTACTTCAATGGAGCTTATTCTTTAATCTCAATGGATGGAGAACCCATCACTACTCCAACCAATGGCAGATTTCTAAAGATGTATTTTTTATAATCACAAAATAAATCAATTACGGTCTATGCATATAACCTTAAACTATTTTCATTTCTTTTGTCCAACATGACATTAAATTGTATAATCCCTTTTCATCCAATATGATGATAAACTGTGAAAAAGGTCCTAATACGTCCTATATGATGTTAAACTATATTTTGTCCTTACTGCATGACAATAAACTGCATTTTCCCCCTTTCGTCCAACATTATGTTAAACTATATTCTCCCCATCGTCTTAGCTACATGACACTAAACTGTAAAGAAGTCCTTTAATACATCCTACATGATGTCAAACTGTATTTTTTCCCTCCTACATGACATTAAACTGTGCATCACCAATAGTCCTCACTGCAAGACTTTAAACTGCATAGTCCCTTCATATGTCCTACATGACATTAAATTGTGCATCATTAAGGTTTTTTCTACCCCTTGTTTCTCACACTGAGTATGACTCATGTGAGATTAGATTTAACATCAACCATAACACCCTCTCTAGGCTTCTAACCATGCATAAGTCCCAACATCATATTTAGGTAGTTCTCAAAAACAGCTTGATCACCAATTCATTCTTGAATTGAACTACGCATACTTTTATCCTTGCCTTCAACGATGGGTATGTAGGTAAACCTCCCAAAGTTTAAGCCCAAAAGAAATCTCTTCACATTGGTCCACCTTTGTCCTTGCTATATGACATTAAACTATACATCACATTTGTCTTGTACGACAATAAACTACAACATTCTTTAAGGCCCTCACCTAAGAGGGAATCATTATTTACATTGATATCCATTCATGTTATATTCCAAAGACTATGTGGATACATTGCAATGCTTGAACCATTTATCTTCGGTCAAACCATCATTTCACTAAAGTCCCCTTTTCACCCTTCACTTTTATGAACCAAATATGTACAAAGGGTATGTAAAAAACTATGTGTGGCTTGATTCCAATCATTATGGGATACGTAGGAATGTTCAAGTGTCCCTCGAACCCAGCCCCAAGTCTTTGGGCAAACCCAAAATTTTACATTCAGTCCCCTGGATGAAAAGTCCCCTTATGAAAACACACACTGTGTACTCCTTATAATGGTATGAGCACTATGACCTTAAACGAATACTTCCTATACTCTCGTCCCACATGATGTTGAACTGTATTTCAAGAACTACGTATGGTTTGATTCCTATCTATGTGGGATACGTAGTGAAGTCCAGCATCTCAATTCAGGATCCAACCACAACATGATTATGGTTAGCATTGGTCTATGTATCTCATTCATGCATTAAACAATACCCATTTTCATGTGTCATAATCCTATCCTTAAATACTCCAAGTCCTCCATAACCCTTTTCTTGACTTCTGGTCACAAAATGTCCAATTTCTGAGAGTTCTTTTGCCTGACTATGCAACACGTTCTCTAAGGCGGCCTTGCATAAACAGTCTACATAACAGAATTGTCAGCCAAAAGACTCTATTATTTGATTATGCATCTAATGATTTTAGATGGCCCAACATAATTATACCCCCTAACGGGTTTTTTAAATAATGCTAACTTCATTCATGGGAAGAAAACCTCTTTTGTCCTTAGTTGTCATAACAACAATATGTAGGAATCCGAAAAAATAGCCATCCTTAACATATTTTCCCATATTCTTTTTCGTGATCAGAAATTATTGAAGTTGATGGTTTATATTTATCTTCCCTACGCTTGGGTCATACCTTCGTAGGAGTGACATTCATCCAGTTCTTTGACAATCTTATTTGGAAATATCTTCTCCATATTCAAGCACCTCTCTCAATATAGAAAACTCTATGCTTTTGAAAATTTGAATCTCCATAAACTTCCACTTTATTTTTAACAATAGAAAAGTAAATTTCTGAGAGTTTTTTTTCCTGAATATGTAGCACGTGCCCTTTTCCAGCCTTGCATAAGTAGTCTACATAACAAACCTGTTAGCAAAAAGATGCTATTATTTGACTATGCAACAAATTCCCTTAAGCAGCCCTACATAATTCAACCCCCTAACAGTATTGATAAATAATGGTAACTTTATTAATGGGAAATAATTATTCTAATTCCTTTTATCCCTTTTTCATGTCATCCCTCAGATTCAAAATTTCTTAAATCATAGTTTACATATTTTCCCTCATACTTATGTCTGGTAATATGTTTTTAGATAAATTGTTAATGAATTGAGTCCATTTTAATCCATTCGATAAAAGATATTTTGACCTTAAACATTATCCTTTTTTATGTCTGACGTGCATGACTTTAAAACTTCTAACAAAAGAAAAGGGAACTCTGAATAAAAGACAATTCTCCACTCACTAAACATACATTTCGTATGATTTAGGAAACATTGAGAAATTAAATGATTCAATGATTGTAGGGTTAATTTTATAATCCTAGTAAAAATAAAACTATGATTACTATGCCCATTGGCTTAGGTAAAAATTAAAATAAGGTAGAAAAATAGAATGAATGTAAAAATGATTGATGATGAATTTTTTTTTCATTGATGCATAAGAGTTAGAGGGACATCCTCAGACTAGAGTCTCTTCTCTTTTCAGGAATTACAAAAGGGACTCAATGTAACTCTTCATTTGATTTATGGAATCCTGAGATTCATCAGAAGCCACTAGGAATTCATTCATTAATTTGTGTACAATAAGAGATACAGTGATACCAACTCTTCATGGAACAATTTTAAAAGGATGTTCTTGAGTGCGGTTTGAGAAAATTTTCTGCTGATCAAACAGTGACCTAGTTTCTATCTAAGAGACTTAGAAGATGGATACATGGATTTGAGAATGGAGAATTGGATGTAAAGAGCCATTTGGAGAGAGTATTCTTTTCACAAATGGTTCTATCTCTCCACCAACAGGCAGCGGAAAACATTTCAGCCCATGGGTTTTCCATTTTCATATCTGCAAGGAAATGGAATGGAAGAAAAATTTGAATGTTCACACCATTTTTGTTACTCTTAATGCACATCATAATCGAAATAGAGGAGTAAAAGTGAATTTTCATCTTAGGAAGATAGTTCTTTACATCTAAAACGTTGAATTCTTGTAGATGACCATGCCCATACAGAGCCAGGTAGATGCTCTGTGGGAAATTAACATGATATTTCATCGAGTACTTTTCCAAATATCGGAGAGTGATGTCGTAGATATCATAGTAATAGTGGACAACAACATTCATCATATCATCAATGTGTTTTCAAGCCAGTTCAGCACTTATTTCGATTCTTCTAGGATCCATTAAATCTACACAAAGGTCAACTAATTAAATTTTAATTCAGTTGATTTTTCTTAAAATTTGTGAAGAAATTTGAAAAAATGGCAAAGGCATTAAGGAGCACAATTCCCAAAGATGGAGTGCAAGTATTAGTGTGTCATGCAAGTTTTGGCGCGCAGGTATCACCGCGCAAGTCCAAATACCTATACTGCAGCGCGACATAAAAGGAAGTAGTGGAAAACTAAGTAAGTTTCATGGCAGTGGCAACTTGCATGACGAGATCACAGAAGCATTCAGATCTGATTTCTTTGCATGAGGAATGACCACATATATATATTCAAGACCTCACCCATGCATGCCTAAGCCTGTGCGGATCACCCTTGTGCACTTCCATTTGCATGCTCAACACTTGTGCACCGCAGTTCCTTGGTTTTATCCTCTTTCCTTAGAGTCACATCCTCCTTCTTTCAAATCCAACTCTTAGGGGGGACTTTTGTTGACACTCCTTTCCATCATAGAGTCTAAACGACTAAAAAAGGGAAATACCTTAGTCCAACGTTATTCATCTTTGAAGAAACATAAAAAATTGACAAAGGCATGAACAAGGATTTATTCATACTTGGGTCGTGCAAGTTTCATCACCATCATACAGGGTACCTGCGTGCCACATATTGGGTGCACAAGTGACCTGCGCGGCCTATCTGATTTTCGCCCGGGGTCTTCAACAGCCTATAAATACCCCAGATGGGCCCCCCATTTCAGGGATAAATAAATTCCAAAACTCATATTCGAGCTCTTGATGCCCTAGTCTCTTCTAGAAGTCTACCGAACATTTCTAATGTAATTTCTTACTAATAATGGAAGATCTAAATAGGGGGAAAAGGTCCTAACTGTTGAAATTCATCAACACCTTCGCGGTTAGGTGTTTAAAACCCTTAAGGGAAGTAGACACACCTGCGCGCTGCCTTATCCCATCATCAGAACCTGCGCGCCTCTCTTTTGGAAGCCCCTGGGGATAATACTAAGGTCTTGATCCAAGCCTCGCCCAGGTATTTCCATATGGGTTGACCGTCATGCAGGTACCTATGTGCCGCGCAGGTATACCTGCGCGCCCACACAGGACTTGCGCACCTACTCCTTTTCTGGGTTCCCCTTCTGCCTATTCACCGCTTTTATTCATATCCACCACTCCTATTCATGATATAGACTTCAAGACACTCTTCAAAGACATTTATGTCATGTTTCCATGGTTGGCTTCCTTATCTAAAAGGAATTATGTGGAACATATCTCAAAACATAGTGATTTACATATCTATATATATCACTATGGTGAGATATTTCATTCATTCAACCTCATCCTTTAAAGATGAGAAGTTTCTAACCTGGGTTTCCTTTTCAGAAGTAATCCACAGTCTCTAAATTTCCAAATACGGACATACTTTCTAGGAATAAGCCCCAATACAAGTTCTCTTACCCTGGGCCTCCTCCTTAGGAGTAAGCCCTAGTCATAATTTTCTTTATCCTAGGCCTCCTCTTTAGGATTAATCCCTGGTTCTCAAATCCCTTTAGCCTAGGCCTCCTTCCCCGGAGTAAGTCCCAGTCTCAAATTCCCAAATATGGGCATCCTCCTTAGGATTAATCCCCAATCATAAATACCCTAATCTGGGCATCCTCTTTAGGAGTACGCCCCACGTTCCCTATTCACTGGGCCTCCTTATCAGGAGTAATCCCCAGTCATAATTTAACTAATATGGGCCTCCTTCTCATGAGTAAACCCCAAGTTCCCAATATGGGCTTCCTTTTCAAGAGTAATCCCCAGTCCAAGTTCTCTTAACCTGGGCCTCCTCCTTAGGAGTAATCCCTAGTCATAATTCTCTTTAACCTAGGCATCCTCCTTAGGTGTAAGCCCCAATTCTCAAGTCCCTTAACATGGGCCTCCTTATTAGGAATAAACCCCAGTCATTATTTCTCTTAACCAGTCTTAATTTTTTTTTATTTCGACTTCCTTCTTAGGAATAAAACCCAAAATCATAAGACCCATCTAATTTGGACATCCTTCTCAGGATTAATTCCTATGTTAAGTATCCAAATATCCATAAATAACATATAACTTTATGGACCTTGTTCCCGGGTTTCTTCCCTGAAGTAAATCCTAATCTTCATCTATTTGGGAAGTCATACATACATAATCCCCACATCATTTCTTATGATGGCACAATTTTTAGGTTTTACAAATACCACTTGTTTCTCACACCTAGCAAGACTCACGTGAGCTTAGAGTGTAAAAGTAATTATGACATCTTTCTTTGATCCATAAATCATACATAAACCTCATACTTCTTTACTCGAACTACATGGGATTTGATTCCTTTTCTAAAAAAGGCTATATAGGTAGCCTATCTGCAGGTATGATCCCAACTCTGAAATAATATATTGCCTTTTGAATGACAATAAACTTCAAGTGCCTCGCTGAGTGGATTTAAAACCAATATGGTTATCATAATGACCAAGATATTTCTATATAATGTGTCGAAGGATACCATTGACTAAGAATCTCTAAACAAATACAGATGATTCTCTATTGAGGAAGAACCTCAAATACATATAAAATATTCTCTAAAATCTCCTACATACTAATAATTGATTGTCAAATATAAAGGAAAGCTCATTTTCATAGTTTGTAATTTAATAAGGATTCACAAAAATAACTTAAATCTATAAAGAGAGTCATAGAGTAGAAAATAATTCCCCTCAAAAAAGTTTGATGATTCCAACCTCCCATCCTCTCGACCAATGCAAATTCTTAAGCATTTTCAGTTCACAACTAATGAGAACCTACCTTGGGAAGGTAGGTCCAAATGGATATATAATCATTGGATGTTTCCAGTTCTACAAACAAACCCGTTAGAAACCGCTTGGAATGTTTGAACCGTAAATCAACGAGGTCATCCCCATTTCTATAGGAAATTGACTTACATCATATTCCTCCTCCAAGGCATATCAATGACTATCTGAATCTATAAAACCAAAACAATATGAAATAATTCCTAATTCTATTTTAATAAAATCAGAAAAGATATATTATGAGAATTTATTAACTAATTGGATTTGTTCATATTAAATTAATTCCTCAGAAGTAAGTGCCTCTTAGGGTGAACTCTCTATGGATGGATGTAGGATGTCTGGGCTCCTCCATCCTGACTTCAAATTACACCACATGGGTGTTGTCTAAATTAAATGGTATTGTATCTTATTCTTTTCATTGTATTGGGAGATCTGGAAGCTCCTCACACGTAATCATGAATTCATCCAACAACTCTTGATATCCCACTTGTACCTCAGATAGTAAGTCTTCCTCCCTTGCCTCCTATGGTTCTTCCATTTCAATGATAAGTGGTTGAATTTCTTACACCACTTCCCCATGTTTATTGTCTAACATAGGGTTGGGTTGTTATATTAGTTCACAAACATAATCAAATTATCTATTATCTTTTCTTGTTAGATGTTCAATGCTTTATCTATGTTCTGGTAACTGAGCTATTCAATAATATTTTAATGTCCTAGAAAATTACATATAATTTTTTTGAATAATTTAAAATTATTACGAGTCACTGAAAAATTACGGCGCATAATTCTGAGGCAAGGTGTACCCAGAATGAATTTTTGTACTTTTTTCATGGTATGTTTAGTAAACTCGCGTGTATCCTTTTCTATCATTTGAACATGTGCTTGGATTACAAATCTGAGGGTACTATTGGATCTGTAGCGCCTGGATTCACATAAGGAAGGCTTCTCTTATAATTCAGTTGTTTGGGTGATAAAGATGGTTTTTACATCTTTTTAAATAAATAATAATATAAAATTTGAATAGTTAATTATTTCTTTTTTTTTCCTACCACCTGTTGATCGGTGGTGTCAGGGACCACGGAAGTGGTTATAAATTTAATAATGGATATTAAATGCCTGGTTACACTTTGGTATTGTAACAACCTCTTGCTTATTAATATGGGACATTAATTACATCAACTAATTCTACACATTAAATACGTCAATTAATGAACCAAATTAATTTCTCACTGCGTTACTCACCCTTTTTCCCCTATATATATTTGGTGCTTGGTGTAGAGTTTTTGACATGGCTTCATCAAGCGAGGAACCTCTGCTGAAGTGACCCAAAAACTTCCATCGAAGGAGACAGAATCTTGGGAAACAACGAAATAGGAGCGATGAACATTGATGGCCTCATCAAAGCGTGAATTCTCCTTCAACCACCACGACTACTCCAACGATTCATGAGGTAGGGGTTGTATATTAATTAAATAAATTCACATTATTCATCTCCTCTTTCATGAATTTGCAGGTGTTCATTGTGTGGGATTTTAATAGGGTTTATCATTATTATATGTGATGTAAAAATTAATTCCACATATTATAATTCGAACAAAGAGGGCCCGGGACAAACAAACAAGGACCAGACCCACCGTCGCTTGATTTTTTTGCATTCTTCAGAGGAGAGTAGTTCCGAATTGACAAAAACATTAATGCGAGAGGAAAAAAATGATGGTGGAATCCCTAGAGGACCATAGAGACAGTCAAAAGGAAGAATAATCCACCAGAGCTCACCTAGTGGCCTGCGGGAAATTATCCAGAGCCGCAACAGGAACCGGCGCCAGCAGCGAAGGTGGCGGCAGGCCCTCGCCGGCTATAAGAGAGGGAAGCACCACTCAGTGCCCTGGTGGATCGAAGGGGTGGTTATTGTGGAGAGGCCACGATGACGGTGATGTGGTACATCATCGCTCGTTTTAGTGAACAATTTTTCAATACAAAGCTGCATCGAAGGTGGGACCCGCGCATTATGGGTCCCACAGGTGACGAGGTGGGGCCACCATGCACCACCAATCTAGGAGAAGAACAACTATTTTGAGTAGTATAGTGGGTGGACTGCATGACCCCCATGCGGGCCATGCCTGCCATTGGGTCGGTCTGCCCAGCAGGCTATGCCTTGCTGGCGGGCTGGGCCGGTCCACGGCCTAGCAGAACGAGTCTGTCGTGGTCCAACCCAACTATCCTAGCCCAGACCGTTTCGATCCTGGTTGTGTGGACCCAAACCTGGGCTTGTCGACCTGAACCGGGGCGGGTCGGCTGAAGACAGGTCGGTCCAAGTCTGGCCCTACCCAGTCGGACCGGACCCAGGCCTCTCTCGGGCCCTAATACGCTTAAAAGGCCTTATCTTGCGAACCAGATCTATGTTTGACTAACCGTCTATGGTGATCGGATCCTTGGAGTGAAGAGGTTCTTTTGAGATACCCAATGAATGTATTCAATAATTTTTGAGTGCAGCTGGGTTGGACTGAAACTAAATACAAACGGGCCATCAACACTAAAATGCCAATAACATACCGACCGGGTGTCTAGTTGACATGTTATCTTTTGCGTTGAAACCCTTTTGTTTTTTCAGTTCATCAGGAAAATTCATCGTGGGATTTTATTATAGTTTAAATACGATTGATGAGTTGGGTAGAGGTAACTCCCAAAGACATGTGTACTATGAGTGGGAATCCTATGACTAGTTGAGACGTGAGGATTGAAGAGAAATTCTGTGTGAATTAGCACCGAGCGATTGTTTGTAAATTAACACCTGGTGATTCTGTGTGAATCTGTACTGAGGGATTCTGTGTAAATAAACACCCAGTGATTCTGTGTGAATCAACACCCAGCAATTCACTGTGATTCAGCACCCAGCGATTCTATGTGAATCCGTACCCAACATTTCACATTGAGTCATCACCTGGTGATTTTGTGTGAATCATCACCCAACAAATCTATGTGAATCTGAACCCAGATATTTTTTGTGAATCATCACCCAGTTATTCTCTGTGAATCCGAACCGAGTGATTCTTTGTGAATATGCACCGTTCGATCGTGTGTGGGTCTTGCAGGTGTTAATACATATCAATCTGGAGTGGGTTAGTATTTTTTCCTCATCACATAGTATGATTATATTGCCTCCAGACTAATCATCTATACTATTGAACATTTTTTATACCTGGTTTGAGCTGTGTCTTTTACCTTTTGTTTTTTATTTATATTATGTTTATGGTTTTCCATTGTGGAATTCTGAGAGATCGTCATATGTCTCGGGTTCCCTTCTGGGTATTTTTATACTAACCCATACATGAGCTTCGCCATCACCTTATTTTGTCTTGTGCAGATGATGAGCTGCCCTGACTGAGATTCTAGGAGCTTGGACCTGGTGGTGGAAAATGATGTCTATTGATGTGGTGAGTTGTGAAGAAGATTTGTACCTACCCTACATGTTGGATCCCTTGTGGATGATCGCAGCAGCTGTTTTCTATTTTAATTTGTAGTTATATATTTTTAGTTGGTCTTGTATTATGGCCCCTTACTTTCAGTACACACTTTTACTACAACAGTTTTACTTCATGGTTGGATCTTTTTGTGTTCTAGTCTGTGTTATTGTATAGGTTTAAAGTCAATTACATCCTATTTTACGGATAGACATTTCATGTGATAGATTCCAACCCCTTGGCCTATTGAAGGTGGGCGTGGGGTAGTAATTTCAAGGGCCCCAGGGGATGGGTCATGACAATGTGGTATCAGTGGAGTGGGTTCTACCAAATAACTAGGACTCTAATCATTTTAATGTTTAAATAGTGTTAAGTGTTTTGAGTGTGGATTTTAGTTCACGGAGTCCAGTGATGGTGCAACAGCAAACGTATCCATAAACCAGGACCCTAGATTCTGATTTCTGACTCGGAGCATGGAAACACTGGTGGAGTGTGTTTTGGAAAAAAAATTACTTTGACCTCTTTGGAGTCAACTCACAATGCATAACTTATTGACTATGGTACACCTGTTTCTTTTCAAGATGTCATCATGTAGGAAACGATCCAGGATTCCCGATAGAGTACATGATGACGGCCCATAGAGCAACGACGCTTCGGTGTAGGGCCCTCATACAATGATGGCACCTTCTGCAGGTGTACCAACAGCACCAGCACTTTGATGATAGCTGTTTCAACCAGCCCCACTAGAGGACGTCGCACACTGACAGATCATGTTTCACGAGTTCCAGTGGCAGAGGCCTATGATGTTTCAAGGTGAGAAAGATCCCCAAGAAGAATAGGACTTGCATGAGGCTATCGCTAGAGTTTTATGCCTTTTTGGGACACTAGTAGACCAGATGGTGATCCAAGCTACTAGTATCTTCTAAGGGACGATAGGAAGATGGTGGAGCCTGATGCTTCAGTTTCATGAGGAGGCGACACTCTCCTAGGACGACATTGTGAGCATCTACATAGTGGTGTTCATCTCAACGACACAATGCTCTATTCATATTCATGAGCTACTGAACTTATAACAGGTAGCTAATTTGTGGCCCAGTACTCGACGAGATTCACTGACCTGTCAAGATACACCACCAACTTGGTGCGGTAGCCATTCTTCATGGAACAGACCATTGATAAGGGTATTTTGTGGGAGATCATAGTGAATATGATATCCCTCAATATCCTGGTGCATGATGTAGGGATTGATCAATCATTATTTGTGGAGAGATTCGTAGATGATCATGCACCATTGGTGAGATCCACCATCGAGAGAGAGGTAGCCATGTCATCTGGAGAAGGAAGTACGCACATGAAGAAAAGGTCAAAGCTGACCATACGTTCTAGTGGGACACCCTAGGATGTAGGTTTAGAGGTGTAGAGATCGAGAGGTAGAGGGGTTCAGCAAGGAAGAATAATGGGCTTCACGTTCGGTGGGTAGGGTGTCATGACACACGATTTCATGAACCTCCGTACCAACCATTAGCAGACGGTCGAGGAACCGTTGAGGCAGCAGCCAAGATTCGAGTGAGAATCTCCGCATGACAGTAGATGTGGAATAGGAGCAAGTTGTATAGAAGGTGGTGGACGATGGTTTGAGGTTCTACCACCACCAACCCCAGGTGGTCCACCAAGACCCCTAGGTGCATGTGGATCGGGGTGAGAATAGATTTACGCACCAGAGGCCTATGACCACAGTTCACTTGATATTATTAGAGGTATGATCTGTTTCTATTCCAGCCATTTTTCTTTACTTATAGACACATTTTATAGTCCCTCTTTAATTTCCATGGAACTCGTTCGGAGCTCTGAGATTACAATGGAGCTGTTGGATCAATCCTTTCTTTTAGAGACTCCTACGGGAGGAGATTTGATAATTACACAATGGTGTGGGAAGTGTGAGATCACTCTAGGAGGCAAGAGCTTCAGCTGGGATCTCCTTGTAGAAGCGTTGAGGCCTTACGACATCATCATGGGTATGGACTAGCAATCCAATGTACATGCTCAGAATGACTATTTTAGCCACAAAGTGAGGTGTGTACAGTAGGATGGGATCAGGTTTACCTTCAATAGTGAGGATGAATCCTCTGCAGAAAATGATATAAAATCTTGGAGGAGGGTTCCACTGATTACTCATCATTTGTTTAGCCTCACCCTCAGAGCACATGAAGTGGGGATTCCGAGTTATTCTAAAGTGGTGGACTGGTAAGTTGATGTTTTCCCTGCTGATGTTCTGGGACTACCTCCTCCAAGAGTGGTAGACTTTCATATCAACTTGTACCATGATATGACACTGATATCTGCATAAGTATATCTGATGGCTCCCGTTGGGATTTGTGAGCTGAGGGTATAGTTGGAGTACTTGAAAATAAAGGGGTTCGTAATTCCCAATGTTTCTCTCTAGGCATCCCCGATTATATTTTCCAAGAAGGTCGGTGGGAGTCTAAGGATTTGTGTGGATTATTGGTGCCTGAACCTGGTGACAATGATTAACAAGTACCCTCTGCTGAGGATCAATGATCTCTTCGACCAACTGATGTGAATTCATTGGTTTTCGAAGAATACCTTTAGATCAGTCTATCACCAGCTCATGGAATGAGATGAGGATGTACCAAAGGAATCCTTCAGATGACTCTAGGGACATTAAGTGTTCATAGGGATGCATTTTGGTATGAACAATGCTCCAATAGTGTTCCAGGAGCTCATGAAAAGGATATTCTAGCCATATATCGATCTCATTATGGTTGTCTTAATTGAAGACATCTTGATATACATGACATCATAGGTGGATCATATCGTGCACCTATAGATAGTTCTGGATACACTATGAGAGCACCATAATTATGGAAAGAACATGATATTCCAGTTTTGGATCAGGGAGTCCATTTCCTGGGCAGATTATCCTGGATGCTGGAGTCGTAGTAGGTCTGGAAAAGATAGAGGTTCTGCTTTCTTGGGAGCCACCCAGGAGTGTGACTGAGGTGTAGAGTTTCCTAGGATTTTCTATTTACTACCAATGATTTGAACCTAAATTCTCCTAGGTTGCGACACCCTTTTCAGCCTTTACGTAAAAAGGTAAGACATTCTTATTTTAGGAGATGTGCTAGGAATGTGTTTAGGAGCTAAGGCAGAGACTGATGAGTGCCCGCATATTGAGGATACCAAAAGGGGGTGTTGGGTATTTAGTCTACTGCAACGCATTAGGTACTAGACTGGGTTGTGTCCAGATGTAGGAGTGAGTGTTGATTTCCAACATCTCATGATAGTTGAGATAACCTGATATGAACTACACTACCCATGACCTGATGTTAGTAGTAGTAGTCTTTGCACAGAAGATGTGGCACCACTACTTGATGGGAGAATGATTTATTGTTTACATTGATCACAAGAGTCTCAGGTATATAATTTCATAGAAGGAACTGAACCTAAGATAACGATGATGGCTAGAGAATATCCAGGACTATGACATTGAGATATTCTATAATCATGGATAGGGCAACGTAATATCAGACACACTCAGTAGGAGGTCTAGATTATAGATATCAAG
The DNA here is from genome assembly GCA_963277665.1 of Viscum album. Taxonomy (NCBI): domain Eukaryota; kingdom Viridiplantae; phylum Streptophyta; class Magnoliopsida; order Santalales; family Viscaceae; genus Viscum; species Viscum album. The sequence goes on along the minus strand of OY728127.1, from coordinate 1,506,653,591 downwards.
TGAGGTGATAGAGCATATTTCCACGTTGTTGTTATCCTCCAAGGATAGAGATGGAGAAGTTTACCTCCTGTCTATGACTGTCACTCCCCCAATTCTTCTGCGAGTTTTGGAGGCTCATCTTGGGGATGTAGACTATGAGGCCGGACGTGCTCAGATATCCATAGGACATGATCCAGATGGATTTTCAAAAGGTGGGGAGCTTGTTATTCTTTTTAGAGGAAGCATTATGGTACCCGTGACAATTTTAGAGGATGTTTTTAGGGAGATCCAAAAATCCCCTTTAGCAGTACATCCTGGTGTGGCAAAAATGTACCAGAATCTTCGGCATCAGTAATGGTGGCCTGGGATAAGGAATGCAGTGGCATAGTTTTTATATCGATGCCTCACTTGTCTGAAAGTGAAGGTCGAGCATCAGGTACCAATGATCTTAGATAAGATACTTGAGGTAGCATAGTGGAATTGCAATGGTATTTCCATGGACTTCATGACAGGGCTTCCTCATACGTCGAGGGGCCACAATTCTAGCTGGGAAATTAATGACCGACTCACCAAGTCGACACACTTCTTACCCATCTATGATTAAGGATTAGTACATGGAATGGGTCGCCTCTACCTACTGGAGATTGTCCGACTCCACGGAGTGACGCCGATGATCATCTTAGATCACATCGCTCATTTTACTTCCTGCTTGGGGAAGGGATTACAAGAGGTATTTAGGACTCAACTATGCTTGAGCACTACCATCCATCCTCAGACTGATGGTCAAATAGAGCAGACCATTCAGACACTCGAGGTCATGCTTTGTGCTTGTGTCCTAGACTTTGGCCATAGTAGGGATGACAACCTGTCACTTGTGGATTTGGCATACAAAAACATCTATCACCCTAAAATCAGCACATCACCATTTTAGGCCTTGTACAGGAGACCATGGGGATCACCTCTATGCATGATATACCTTGGAGATTCAGCACATATGGGTCCAGAGTTGGTACATACAACTAGAGAGAATGTAAAAATCATTTAGGAGCGGATGAAGACTACACAGAACTGATAGAATTTTTATGCCGACAAGTAGATGGGACCATTAGAGTTTTAAGAGGGAAAACATTTGTTCATATGGGTCTCACCTAGATGAGGATTAAGAAGGATTGGCCAGGGCGACAATTTATCTATGAGGTTAATTGGACCATTACAGATCCTCAGAAAAGTAGGAAAGGTGGTGTAGCATCTAGCTCTTCCCGCACAGATGCAAAGAGTGCATAATGTTTTCCATGTGTTGCATCCTTGGATAAACATGCATGATCCATCACATGTTATCGACTTCAGTGAACTGGACCTCGACAACGTGGTAACGTTTTCAAATATCTTGGTAGAGATAGAGGACAGAAAGAAGTGGGTCCTTCGTGGGTGGTTGATTCCTCTAGTTTGAGTTTGTTGGAAGCATGAGAATCTCCCAGGGATCACATGGGAGCGGGAGGCTAAGATACATTCTCAATTCCACCAATTGTTCCACTAGTTCTGTTGTAGTTTTTGGGAATGAATATCCCTAAGGCGGGCAGAATGTAGAGACTCGCAAAATCCCATTTATGTTTTTTTAAAATTATTTCAGATTATTACGAGTCTATGAATTTACGGCATGTGATTCTGAGGCCTTGTGTGCCCAGAATGAGTTTTTAAATTTTATAAAGGTACGTTCACTAAACACACGAGCAACTTTTTCTATCTTTTGAACTGGTGCTTGGATGAAAAATCTGATGGAATCATTGGATCGACAATGCAGATATTTTCATAAGGGAGTCTTAACATCGACTACCATTGGTCAGGTGAAAATTTTAGTTTTTATAACATTTTAAAGAAATAATAAAATAAAATTGGAATTTTTATATTATTTCTTTATTATCCTACAACCTATTGAGTGGTGGTGGAGGGGACTGCGGAGATTCTTAGATCATTAATATGGGATATTAAATGCCCGATTGCAAATTGGATGTGTAACCACCCCTCACATAATTAATGTGGCACATTAATTACATCAATTAATGTGGAACATTAATTACATCAATTAATGAACCTCTTTAATTTCTAGGTGCATTAATCACCCTTTTCCTCTCTATTTAAATTGAAAATGGCCTAGTTTTTTTGACATGATTTCACCAAACAGGGAATCTCTAGAAAAGTGATGTGGGACCTTACAACAATAGAGACGGAAGCTCAGGTGGAAACGAACTGGGAGTGACAAATGCTAATGGTTTCATCAAAGCACAGATTCTCCTTCCACCATCATAATGACTCCAATGAATATGGTGGTAGGGATTGACTAATAATTCATTAAATTTCATCGATTATTCTCCTCATTCATGAATTTGACAGTGGTCATTGCGGGTGATTTAAACGAGATTTACCATTAATTTTTGTGATTTATAAATTATCCCCCTTGTTATAATGCTAACGTGGAGGGTTAATCCAAATGAAAATAACTCGGACACTCCACAACTTGATTTTTTTTGTGTTCATCAGAGGTGCGATATTCCGACATTAAGAAAACTTGAAATCGAGAGGCACACAATGACAATGGAATCCAGGGAGGACCATAGGAACATTCTTAAGGATTAACGGACCACTAGATCTCAACCTGTGGCCTGTGGGAAATTTTTCAGCATGGCACCAGTGTGGATGCACCGGTGAACGACCCTAGTGATGTAGGTGATGGTCGATGCTCGCCAGATGTGGTGAAGGTGAGGGGGCGCGCCGTTGCACGCCACTGTTAACATTTAGTGACTATGATTCCATGATGAAAGAGGGACCCACTATAACACCCCATGAATTTATAGTACTTTATCTCAATAAAGAAATTCAATTTCATGCGCTATAGACAACGCCGAGTTCGAACACACCACTACTTTCAAAACTAGCCGTTCAAAAAGAGGTTATGAATAATATTAACTGAATTTTGAATCTTATATACTCAATATAATTTTAACACCCATATTATGGGTTTCATAGACATAATATAAGAAAAAAAAATCAATTTTTCAGATAATGGAAGTATTTTACAAAAAATGCAATTTTATCGCCTCATAATGGTGATTTTTTGAAATGAAATACATGTCACTTTTATATTAAATTTGAAAAAATAATATTTTTATTTAGAATAAGGACATAAAAATTTGTTTTGAACAATTTTTTGATACTTTTCTGATAAAATTCATATTTTTATGATTATTGAAAAATATTATGTTTTAATTGGAAACACCTGTTTTTATCGAAATAATTTATAGGGTTTAATTTTGAATTTGAAAGGTTATTAAGTATAATTAGATTATATTTTTAACATTTAATATAATTTAGTTCATTATATGTAATTTATCTTTTAAATTTGACATAATCACATGTCAATCTTTTGATAGTTCTTAGTTTTTTAAAAACCTGTTTTTTGGTTTTGACAACGGGAATTAATTTTAAATTAATAAAAGAAAATTTTATGATTTTAATTTGGTAAAATTGAATTCATCTTTAAATAGAGAATATAAAAATTATTTTATGGTAAATTTTTATTATATTTCTAAAAACGTTCAATTTTTGATGAATAGTGAAAAACACTGTGTTATTATTTACAACCGATTTTTTATTAATATAATTTTTTTAATATATAAATTTATTTGAAGTAAAAATATTTATATTATAAATATTTAAGTTAAATTTAATTCAATGGAGTCATTTTATAATAAAATTAGATGTATAGAATTTTATTGAACTTTGTAACGTTTTTTACCCACCTTATAGGAGCATTTGCAAATTTGCATAAAACATAATTTTACCACTTCTGGGTGTTGAATTAAAAAATTCTAAGAGACACAACTGACATAGATATTTATAATGCGGTTCAACAATATTAAAATAATATTTTATGAATTAAAATATTTACTTTTATTTACCACTATTTAATGTAAATAGGGTACTTAGGGGTAAAAATGATATTATAATTACCCTAACACATGTACTAATTCTATTGTATAAATTTAATTTGACCAAAAACAACCTTAAGAATAAAATATGATCCTATTTGGTCCCCATGGATTATATTAGGACATTTATTATTATTTTAGATAAAGAATAGTTAAAAGTATTAAATTGAATGTTTAATTACTATACCATTTTTTATATAGGGTTAAACAGAATATAAGTTCGACTATAAATATTCATTATAAATCTAAAACGTTTTCCTACATAATGGTATTTTATTTATAATTTTTATACATTAAATAATTTACTTTATTTATGAAACAATGATGATGCAGTAATTACACTATTAATGAAATATTAAAATAATTGATATTATAAATATCCAAATTAAAATACATTGTGACTTTTGATAAATTCCACTAATTTTATAAGATAATATTTAATGTTAGGGTTGATTGGATAAATTTTTTTCAAAGTGATAAGTTTGTTATAAAGTTCACAAAATCCAAATACTAAATAGTGTCAAAATTGACATAAATGAGTTTTTAAAAACATATTATATAATTATATTATATAATAGTCCTAAAAACTATGTTTCTGCCAAATATATTATATAATTATTGGTATATCATTAATGAACCAGTTTATTTTCTCTTGGAATTTTGTAGTATGTTTATTATCCAATTATTATAATAATACAAGAATACATTGTAAAATGTAAAATACTTAGCAAAGAGTTAAATCTACAAGATATGGTTAATATGGGTGCCCAAAACTGTCTAAAACCTATTGGATGAAATTTTTACGACCCCTCCCATCCTTATCCTCCAAATTAATTATTTATGAGCCATTATAAACCGAAAATGATTTTATTATAAGATAATATTTCAATCTTTTCTTAAGATGCCCCTCACCACTCTTATAAAAGGGAACTTCCCCTTCTCTCAAAATCACACATCCATAGCCATTTTCCTCTTCCAACCCCTTCCAAAATCTCCTCCCCAATTTCCTACCTTCGACCTAGAGGCCATACTTGGGTCATAAAGCCATCCTATGAGCACTTTTGATCAACTAAATGGAAACACTCGAAGAAGAGGTAATAATTTCACCACCCTCTTTCATGTTTTTTCTTCTTAAACTTCCTATTTATTTGTTGTTTCCATAACAAAATAATAACTATAGTATCTTCTACATACTGTGATGTTATTAAAAATATTTTACAATCATATTCATTATTGTATCCTTCCTATAAATGAAAAAGTCATGATACATGCATACGTACGGTCTACTGTCTCCACATCGTGGTGTAATTTATTATTCAAATCCTTCATTATTTGGATGGGTATAATAATCTATATAACTGGGGTAAATAATAAATATAACATGTTAATTATTTTTTATATAGGATATACCGTCCAATTATAGAAAAACATCACCATCAATATAATGATATTATCGCTCGTGCGTACATACGGATTATCATCTCCACAACGCGAAGAGATTCATTTCCATGATCACCATTCAATGATGATTATAAAAATGTATATTTTTAATAATTATGTAATATATGAAATAATAATTCTACTGGAGAGATATATATATATATATACAAACTTACATATATCTTATTCAATTACTTCTGTTCAACACAAAATGAAAATGGAAACAAAGTTTAAGCGTATATACGACCTACCGTCTCCATAAATGGTGCCTTCCATTTCATATATCTATCTATTATAAATGTTTATATTCTATAGATATATGATATATAAATAAATTTTTATATTCTGGAAGTATTAAAATCATGATCTAAATGATACGATACAGAATAACATGTTAAAGTACGCACGTTAAAGAAAGTGATTATTACCCAAAATGTTAATTTAACATGGAAATCTTTATTAAATAGGTTGTATAAAGTCATAAATGAATCTTGTATGATATAATAAATATTAATATGGTTCTGGTATAATTTAATATCATACTATAGTGATTATATAAGAGGTTAAATGTACCCTTGACCGAATGAAAGAGAAAGGTAAGTGTTAATTCCACAATCTATTTATTATCTGAGGTTGTTTTTATGTAAGTATCTACTGGGTTATATTTATTATGCATGTCCATATTTCATAAAATAGTTTTCAAAGGGATAATTTTAAGTGACTTTTTATTAAACATCATTTTAAAGGTTTTAAAGATTTAATCTTCTAAACCTTTCTCTTTAATATCCATGTTTTCAAAATGGTTTTTACGGATTTATTTATATGGTCATGGATATTTTAAAATGATAATTCCATTCAAAAATTTCAAAGGGGTATGGGACACTGTGATTAAAAACTATATTTTCAAAAAATACCTTTATAAATTATATGACTTTTAAATTATTTCCTGAAATAGGTATATTTCTCTCAAATATTTTTATTGGTCATTTTCAACAATGTCAACATCCTTTATGGGATATTATTCTTGATCGAGGTTGATTTATTATGATACAAATCTTCCATATTGTATAAAAGGTTTTGTGATATTTTTGATTGGGGATGTGTTATTTTTATACCATTCATTGTTTATGTATAATGTATTGACATTTCGTGTTCTTTTTTTTATACGAATGTTTATGATGAGATTAAACCTTTTCATGTGAGGAATGCATTGGACTTAGTATGTTATGGGTGGAGCCCTCTATATCTCCTCGATGCATCGGTAGGTCTCATAAGAAAATCTAGTGTCTTGGCACAAGGCCTTGACAAAATCTTAATTGTAGTCTTGGCATGAGTCTTTGACTATGTTGTTATGAAGTCTGGCATTATGCATTCCATCCTTAAGAAATTGGCTATTGATATTGCTTATGATTATTCTACTTGTAGAATATCAATGAGAATAAGTAAATGGTATTATTTGAATTATATTGGCCAAATTATGTAGTAGTGTATGTTTAAAAAGCTTATTTTTTGGTTTTATACATTGCCTTAAATTTTTATGCTTATTTGTTAATGTTTCCTCTATATTGTTATCCTTACAGAGAATCTGATCTCACCCCATTCTTATGTTTTATTTTCCCATGAATCCAAGAAGTATATTATTATTGATTAGTAGGGTTAAGATATGGTAATAATGGTGTTCTAAAAGGATCATTTATGTGATCATTTATTTTCTAATGTGTAATGTAACGTTCATGTATGTAATCAATTTTCAAGGACTGCTAAACTAGTCTGTCTTTTGGGACTAGATTCCTTGAAATCCTATTAATGTTATGTAATAATTCACCAACTCTTGGTAACTGGGGTCGGGGCGTTATAGATCGTATCAGAGGAAGTTTGGAAACATCCTTGTAAATAGATTTAGATAAACTCTGATTATATAACATTACCCTATAATAGACTTTTAGCATTAGTATCGAAGAACATCCTATAAATGTGGTAATGTTGGGATTTTGTGTTTTATCTAAGAAATACATCCCTGTCTGGATATGAGCGGGTAGAGGCAGCTCTAGAACAAATGTACCTATTAATGAAAACTCTGACATAGGTTTCAGGCTTGACCTAGGGTATCTTGGTACATGACAACGGGCCTTTCTGTACTCTTGGTTACGACACTCCCAATGGATATGCTTAGGATAATTCACATTTTCATTACAAGACATTATGAAAGATTTAGGAGTAAATACTTCTTAAAAGAAAATATTTTATGATTATTGATTATATGCAAAATAATTTCAATTTATGTTAGGTGTTTTACATATTTGGAATTATGCATTACGATACATAGACTAACGTAGTGTATGCCATTGTTTAGAAATGGTTCCTAGTAGAAAGAATGAAAATTCCGGCAATATACATTATTGAAATATTAATAAGGATCATATCTTTCATGGTATTAAGCCAACATTTAAAAGGGAAATAGTCTCCCATGTATTCTCATCATATGAAGAAATAATATCATGTGTTAATAAGATAAGTAAATAATTCTATGAGTCCTATGGCTTCGAAGGGATGTAAGAGAAGAAAAGGGTGGAAGAGATAAAAATGGATAAAGGGAAGTGGGGAAAGAAGGATTTTCACATATGTGATATCTTTGGCAAGAATCACCATGGTTAAAGTTTAAAGAGAATGAGATTTTGTTATATGTGTGGAGAAAAAAGAAACCAAGTACGTGATTGCAAATGTATGAAAATGGTTTCAAATATACAACGATTCATCTACAATGGGTGGGGATACTACAAGAATCAATGTCTAAATCATCAGAGTATACCCCAAATGATGCTATTGGATAATAATAATGTTATGATACTACCAAAGATGAAGAAGAATGATTAGAGTTATTATGTTGTTATTAATGTATAGTGTCATTTGAGTATTGTATTAATGATTTAAAAGTTATAAAAATTATAAAGTACAATAGGATTATACTAATGTACTATATCATTAGGGATTTGAGATTGTTTGGTACCAAGATTAGTGACTGAATAGCTAGTTAAACTTTATGGATAACACACGACTAAAGGACAGATAAAAATTTAATATGGTATTGATAATGAAGGTATTGTTTTTGGAATTAGATTTTATTGATTTGGATAAATTATATTGGATATAATTGACATCCTTGGAACTGATTAAGGGTTTATTTAATCCCTCATTATTGGAGTTTACAACAATTTTTGATATAAGTAGTATATCTAGTATTCTATAAGTAATAAGAGATCGTTAATGTAATCAATGAGTTTTTTGTTGGTAATTCAGGATTTTATAGTGTTTTAATAGAATAAAGGATGAAGGTATTCACATTTTATTATGTGGAAAAAAATATCTTCATTGTGCTTATCTTCCTTATAAATTTTGGACTGTGATTTTGGATAGAAATATTTTGGATAAGTCTTAAGGATGGAATCGACTATGTTTGACATTAGATACTATTGTTAAGGTTAAATAATTTCTGGAGATTATTTTTGGATTGTCATAATAAGGAAATCCTAGAGGTCGGATGACAACCCATCACGTCCGACAAGACCGTGAGACATGAACCCAAAACCTAAGGGCGAAAAGGTTGGATCACCAACCACTGGAATACATGATGTACAGGTCTGTATAATGTAGTTTTGTTAAATAGTCTGATAATTAAATTATAAATCCATTATTTTTGGAACCCTATATGATTAGGTTAAATAGAATATTTTTCAATTTTACTATCCTTTGGAGTAAAAGATGAGTTTGTTGAAGGATGAAACTATAATTATCATGTATATATTTTTTATCTCTTAATATATGAAGAAATTAATTCCTAAACATTAGTAAAGAGATATTAAAACCAAAAATGTGTTATCCTAATAACTTATGTTTAGTTGAACTGATGATATTTTACATCATCTTAAATTGATGGCTTTGAGGCCCTCAATTTTACACTAGTTTGTGATGGATGACCACAATCACTCCTTATAAATATTTAATTTTTTCCTCCAATTATGTGTCACTAATTTCCACCAATGTTCCCATAATCAAGATAATAATTTTGTGGTGACTTTATTATTTCTCATTCCCTCTAATTAAGACTAAATTTTATTAAACGAATGTCAGATGTGGGTTTTCCAAAAAGGTATTTTTCTATTTTTTATTTTTTATTTTCGAAGAACTATTTCAAATTTGGTGGACACAATTTATTGAAGGAGGGGATAATGTAACAACCCATGATTTTATAGTACGTTTTATCATTAATGTGAATCAATAGATTGTGTTACACGCAATACCCAGTTCAAATGGACCATAACTTACCAAACTAGCCATTCAAAAAGTGGTTATGATTAGTATTAACTTCATTTTGAATGTTATATACTCCATATAATTTTAACACCCATATTATGTGTTTCTTTGACATAATATAATAAAAAATTCATTTTTTAGATAATGTAAGTATTTAAAAAAATTAAATTTTACCACCTATTAATGGTGAATTTCATTTAATTATAATACCAGACACTATTATATTAAAATTGAAAAAATAAACTTATTATTTATAATTGGGACATAAAAATTTAATTTGGATAAATTTTTGGTACTTTTCTAATAAAATTCATATTTTGATGAATAGTTAAAATACTATGATTTAATTGAAAACTAATTTTTAATCGAAATAATTTATAGTGATAAATAAGGAATTTTAATTGTTTTTAAGTATTATTATATTAAATTTTTATCATTTAATACAATGTAGGTCATTATATGTATGTTCAAATTTAAATTTTACATAATCACATGTCAATCTTTTGAATTGTTTTTTAAAAAACACGCTTTTTGGTTTCAACAACGGGAATTAATTTTAAATTAATAAATGAAACTTATATTTTTTGAATTTGGTTAAATTGAAATCAGTTTTAAATTTTTAATATTAAAATTAGCTTAGGGTAAATTTTTGGTATTTTTCTAAAAACGATCAATTTTTGATGAATAGTGAAAAACACTACGTTATTATTTAAAATAGACTTTTTATTTATAAAATTATTTATTTTATTTAAATTTATATTAAATATAAATATATATATAATACCTATATAAATTAAATGTAATTCATTGGAATCGTTTTATAATAAAATTAGATGTATGAAACATTATTATGTTTTTTAACATTTTTCACCATCCTTTAAGGAGCATTTTCAAATTTGCATAAAACATAATTTTTAAGCTTCAGTGAGTTGAATTTAAATAATCCAAGAGACATGGTTTAAATGAGTAAGTACAATTTGATTCAATAAGATGAAAATAATTTTTTGATGAATTGTAACTTTTGACATTTATTTGCTACGGTTAACAGTAAATAGGGTAATTAAGGGTAAAAATGATATTATAATTTCCCCAAAACATGTATTAATTCAATTTGATAAGCGGAGTTAGTCCAAATCAACCTTATTAATAAAATATTACCCCCTTTGATCCACATAAATTAGATAAGAACATTTATTATAATTTTATATAAAGAAGATATAAAAGTTTTAAATTCAATGTTTAATAACTAAACCATTTTTTATATAGGGATACACATAATATAAATTTGACTATAAATATTCATTATAAAGATAAAAAATATTTCACACATAATCGTATTTTATTTATAATTTTTATACATTAAATAATTTAGTTTATTTATGACACAATGATGATACAGTTATCACCTTATTAATGAAATACTAAAATAATTGATATTATAAATATCTAAATAAATGTAAATTGAGACTTCTGATAAATTCTACCAATTTTCAAATATAATATGACATGTTAGGTTTTATTAGAGAACTTTCTTCTTAGTGATAATGTTGTTATCACTTTCACAAAAATCAAATACTAAATAGTGTCAACATTGACATAAATTAGTATTTAAAACAAATATTACATTATTAAATTATTTAATTTTCCTAAAAATCTAAGGTTATTATAGAGAACTTATCTATATATATATATATATATCATTAATGAACTAGTTAAGGATCTCTTGGTATTTTATAGTAAGATCGTTAACCAAATATTTTAATAATAAAGGAATACATGGTAAAATTAAAACTATTTAACAAAGAGCGTAATATATAAGATAAAGTTAATATGGTGACCCAAACCTGTATAAAAACCTATTGGTTGAGAGTTCTAATTCCCATACACCCCTTATCCTCCAAATAAATCATTTTAGCCATTAGAAACCGAGAATGATTTTCTTATAAAATAATATTTCAATCATTTCCTATGGTGCCCCTCACCCCTCTTATAAAAGGGAACTTCCCCTTCTCTCAAAATCACACCTCCAAATCAATTTGAATCGAACATCCCCATCCAAAATCTCTTCCCAAAATTCCTCCCTTATAAATAGTGGCCATAAATTGATCTGAAATCCATCCTAGGGATCCCTTTTGATAAACTCAAAATGAAACACCCGGATAAGAGGTAATAATTTCACAACCCTCTTTCAAGTTATTTTCTGCTTACACTTCCTTTTTCATTATTGTTTCCATTAAAAAATAATAAATCTAGTACCTTATATATACTATGATGTTATTATATATATGGTACAACCATATTCGTTATTCTATCCATCCTATAAATGAAAAAGTCACCAAAAGTGCGTACGTAAGGTTTACCGTCTCCACATCGTGGTGTATTTTGTTATTAAAACTATTCATTAATCGGATGGTTATAATAATGAGTATAACTTATGTAAATAATAAATATAAAATTTTAATTATTATATATATATGATATACAACCCAATTACATACAATTTCACCATCAATATAATGACATTGCCGCTCGTGCGTACGTACGAATTACCGTCTCCACGACAGGATGAGATTCATTTGCGTGATCACCTTTAAACGATAATTATAAAAATTTAAATTATTAAGCAGTATGTAATATATGAAATAATAATTCTACTGGATATATATATACTAACACATATCTTATTCACTTACTTCTATTCAATCTAATATGAAAATAGAAACAACGTTTATGCGTGTGTACATCCTACCTTCTCCATAAACAGTGTCATCAATTACATATATCTATCTATTATAAATATTTATATTCTAAATATATATGATATATAAATCTTGTTTTATATTCTGGAAGTATTTTAATAGAGATCTAAATGATATTATCAAGAATAACAAGCTAAAACACATACGATAAAGAAAGCCATTATTAACCGAAATGTTAATTTAACATTGAAATAATTAATAAATGGGTATTATAAAGTCATAAATGAATCGTTTATGATATAATAAATAAGAATATGGTTCTGGTATAATTTAATAACATACTATGGTCATTATATAGCATGTTAAATGTACACTCAGCCAAAAAAAGTGCAAGGTAAGGGTTAATTCCACAATCTCTTTATTATCCGAGGTTGAGTTTACGTAATTATATACTGGGAAATATTAATTATCCATGTCCATGTTTTAAAAAAATGTTTTCTAATTGATTATTTTAAGGAAATATTTACTAAAACAACATTTTAAATGTTTTAATGATTTATTCTTCTAAACCATTATCATTAATGTCCATGTTTTCAAAATGGCATCAAGGATTTATTTATATGGACATGAATGTTTAAAAATGTTAACCCATTTCAAAATTTTCAAAGTGGTATGGGGCTCATTTATTCAATATTATCTTTTAAATTAATTCCTTTATAAATTATGTGACTTTTAAATGATTTCATGAAAAGGGATATTTCTCTCAATGATTTGTACATGTAATTTTCAACTATGTCAACATCCGTTACGGGATATTATTCTTGATCAAGGTTGATTTAGTATGATACAAATCTTCCATATGGTATTGAAGGTTTTTTTATATGTTTGATTTAGGATTTTTTATTTTTATATCATTCATGTTTTATGGATAAATTAATGACACTTCTTATTCTAGTTTTAATATGAATGCATATGTTATGTTTAAACCTTTTCATATGAGGAATGCATTGGACTTAGTAAGTGATAGGTGGAACCCACTATATTTCTTTGATGCATCAGTAGGTCTCATGGGACAAACAAGTGTCTTGGAATAAGGTCTTGAATAAATATTATTTTTAGTCTTGGAACGAGGCCCTGACTATGTAGTTATGTAGTCTGGCATAATTCATTCTATTAGATAAAAATTGGAAATTTATATTTCATGTGACTAATAGAAAAGTAAAATATCCAATAGAATAATTAAATGGAATTATTTGATAAATATTGGCAATATTATGCTGAATTTTATGTTTAAAAGGATTATGTTTTCAGATTATACATTAACTTAATTGTTTATGCTTATTTGTGAATGTTTCCACTATAATGTTATCCTTATTGAGCATCTAATATCACCCCTTTCTTATGATTTATTTTCCTAGGATTAGAAGAAGTGTATAATTATTGATAAGAAGGGTAAAGTTAGGGATTAATGGCATTCTAAAAGCATAATTTATGTTGTGTTTTATTTTATAATGTGTAATGTAACGTTCAATTATGTTATCTATTTTCCAGGATGGATAAACTGATAATTCATTCGGGACTCGATTCCTTGTAATCCTGTCAATGTAATGTAATAATGCACTGACTCAGAGTAACTGGGGTTGGGGCATTACACCCACTCCTTGTGGGCCCCATAGATGACGAGGTGTCGCCTCCTGGCACCGCCAATCAAAGATCTGAATGGGGCCTTTGATCCATTCGGTATATGGACCGTGTGGTCCCTGTGCGTGTCGTGCCAGCCAGCGGGCCCGACCGCCTAGCGGGCTGCACCCATCCAAGAAGTCGGACCTGTCTGTGGCCTAGCAGGTCGAGCCCACTGCGAGCAATCCCAATGGGGTCGGCACATGTAGGTTTGGTACAGGGCGGGTCAGACACACACTGGGTTGAGTTGACCCAAACGGGTCGGGTTGACCTAGGCCGGTTCAGATAGGACCTGGACCCCACTCTGGACTTGATATGCTTAAAGGGAAATATCATGCAAGCTGAACATTCTTTTGATGAATAGTCTATGGAAATAGGATCCTTGGAGTGACACATTCTTTTTGAGATACACCAAGATAGTTTCGATGAATGTTTCAGTACGTCCATGTTGAATCAACCTGGAATCCAACTGGGACCTCGACACTAAAATGTCAATTACTAACAGACCGAGCGTATATTTTACATGTTGTCTGTTGCATTAAATCCTTTATATCAAGGATGTTTGTCGGGTTACTTCTTTGTGGGACATCATTCCTATAGAATTACGACCAATGGCTTGAGGAGCAGTTTCTCCCAGAGACAAGCATACTATGAGTGGGAATTATCTGTCTTGCTAAGACGTGAAGAAAGAAGAGTGATTCTGTGTGAATCAGCACAGAGTGATTCTGTGTGAACCAGCCCCAAATGATTTTATTTGAATCAGCACCAATCGATTCTATGTGAATCACCACCCAGCGATTCGGGGTTAATAATCACCCAGTGATTCAGTGTGAATCAGCACCCATCGATCTTGTTTGAATCATCACCCATCGATTCTATGTGAATAATCACTTATCGATCCAATGTGGGTCTTGTGGGGGGGTATTGCATATCAATATGGTGTGGGTTAGAAGCAGCGCCTCTTTATAGAGTAATACGATCTAGACTTATGACTAATCATGTGTAATTCATAACATTTGTTATTCCTGGATTGAGATATGACTTTTTCATTATACTTTGTGATTGAGATATTTATTTTGGTTACCCTTTGTTGAATTTAGAGAGACCTTCGTGGGTCTCGGGGTCCCTACTATGTATTTTTATACTCACCACTACCCGGGATTCGCTTTCACCTTGTTGGGTATTGTGCAGATGACGAGATGCCTGGTCGGAGACTCAGGGAGCTAGGACCTGACGGTGGATAGTGGTGACAGTTGATGTAGCAAGATGTAGAGATGGCTTGTACCTAAAATTCTGGTGGGATCCCCAGGGGACGATCCTAGGAACTATTTTCTATTTTCAGTTGTATTTTTATCTTTTCTGTTGGGGTTATATTTCAGTCTCTTATATTTAGTACACAATTTTACTACAACTATTTTAAACCGTGGTTGCATCTTGTTGCATTATAGTCTACGTGATTATATTGGTTTAAAAGAAAAATCATCATTTTTTAGGGATACGCCTTTCCGGTGCTAGTCTCTAACCCCCGACTTATGGAAGGCGAGGCTGGGGTAGTCACAGCACGGGCCCCAGTGGACAGCTTGTGAAAAATATTTATACCCTTCTTATTATTACATCACTATTGAGTAATTTATCCATGCATAATATTCTGAATTTCAATACCTCATGGAAGTATTTTTTATGTATTTTATAAAAATAAATTAAATCCACTTAAGAATTGAAAATTGAAATGGTAAATGAACTATTTATTATATCCCCAACAATGGGTCTAGTTTTGATGCAGTCCTGGTGCAGGGTGTGGACAAAAGTAATTATATTTTTCCTAGTATTTCATAATGGCTGACCAGGGTCGTCTCTCTTGATGGTCAATCTCAATTTAGTTCACATACATATTCTATATCACCAATACAATCTTTTTTTGGGTTTTTTAATATTAAAAATAATGACATGTAATATAGTAATTCAAAATTTTGACCAAGATGCACATCTAAACAAAATGAAGTTAGGAAGAAGGTACATGGTTATGGGGTTCAGTTAGGGATCCAATCATTATTCTTCATTATATTTTTTATTCTAGTTTGATAACTTAAAAATGAAATCTCCTATTTGAGTAATTATTATTTTCCAGAATAGAAATATATTCTGTCGCTTATCATTGGGGAACGTCACCCAATCAGGGAAATTTTCCTCAGCCAAGCATACTACTCAAGTCTATCACAAATTTAGAATAAATTTCTTGCGAAATTCATGAACATTATGACCTCTCCTCAGGCCAAGCCTCAACGTAATCCTCTCATTTATGAGAGTAAGAGATCACAATGGTCAATGAATTGGAGCTAGAGAGAGTGAGAGAGGAGAGAATACGAGAGTATGAATAATAATTTATAATTATTTCTAAAATGATAATAATAATAATATTATTATTATTATGAAAAAAATCAAAAAGGAGAGAAAAAATGTAATATAATTTGAAATTAATATTGAGATATTAATTATAATAATAATATAAATATTATTCAATAATAATAATTATATATAAAATTATAGAATAAATTACATTGTTGAAACCAAAAAAAATAGGGATTTATTTATAATAAATTCAAATTACATTTTAAATTAAATGTAAAACATAAATAAAATGAAAATAAAACAAACAAAAATAAACGATGGGGGAAGTGAAGAGCAGAAGAAGTGCCCAACTCTTGGTGGGATCCCTCCTTGGATGGGGGATCTGAGCTATTGATTTGGGAATGAGGTGAGGGCCTCCTTTTATAGGCAGGAATATTCCTCTGATCTTTTTTTAGTTATGGACAAATTAAATGGATGATTCATGTGTGGGACCCTTCATAAAAGTTGGGTCCCATTATCTTTCTCATCTCCCCTAAAAATTTTAGCTCATTTGGCACCATATATATGAGTTATTATTTTTATAATTGAATGTTACATTTTATGGATTAAGGTACTAGGAAACAAACTTCAAAAATAAAATAGCCAACAAAGAACATAATTACTTCAAAAATCCTTAAATTGTATTGTAGAGATGCAATTATGTTTCATCTTTCTATTCTAGGTAGAATCACCTCCATTGAAGGTGTGTATGTCAAGATGTGAATTTTTTATGGTGGTGGGGTCCATGTTATCTGCCCAAAATTTTCATCAACATCATTGATTTTATAAGGCCTCTAGATGCTCGAATCAGCTCCTAGTGTATAAGATATTGTTTAATGAAATATAATAAGTATTCTAAAAAATCACTAAATTTGGAGTTACCATTTTAATGAAATAACCAAAATACCCTTGACAAAAAATCAATCAACAATCCATAACAATGCACTTTTCAATATTTAGACCATTTTGATTCCATAATTCAAATTACCCATTATTTTTATAAAAAAATTAAATACATGGAATTTATTATTGAAAAAAATCTAAAAATATTCATTATTTGATTAAAAATATGCACGTAAATTTTAATTGTCTCCCACAAACTATTAGTGAATAATAATTTCTAAACATCCTATTTCATCCATTTATTCATTTTATTTTATTTACTTTTTTATATATAATGCTATTTTTATACACAACTTATTTTAGAGAACAATAGGGAATCCTGTATTGCAAAATTTTATAATATAGCTTGTTGACATGCTGCACAGAACAAATGTAAGCACCCTTTCAGTCTCCCCATTGCCTTTAATATTTTCATATAACTCCCAAGGAAACACCCTCTTACTCGAAAATTCGTAATATTAAATGATAATTTACATATGATATTGGTAGGTAGGGATACATTGGATAGAAATTTGGCTACGTAACAGTAATTTCTTGCTTATTAAGGCTTAATTTGGGTAAAATGTAACATGTCTAAAATAGATGCTAATTTTACCAAAGAATTTTCAATGAAGGATAGACTCTTTCATGAATGTTGAACACTCTAATCATCTGAATTTATAAAGAATCGATGAATGTTATAGTATCTATATATGACCAAGGAATCTCATGGAAGTCAATATTATGATGAATATTCAATAAAGGGTATATAATGTGTCTCATATAACAGATTTAAATATTGTTTATTTATAATGAGTCATGGGTTTCTAAAATCCATTAAAAACCCAATAATGATTTCTTAATGAAAAATATTGAAAAATATTTCATATCAAAATTCATTTGAAAAATATTCCAAAAAAAATTAATTTTACTCAATAACGACTCAAGAAATAAAAATAATTATGTATATTATTTTTATGATCAAATTTTGAGGGAAAGGATAATATACTCTAAATCATGATAAAAATATAAGAAAAAATATATAAAATTAAAATCATTATTAAGAGCAGAAGGTGGGGAATGGTAATAATACTATGTAGTAAGATAAAAATAGATTAAAGAAAAAATGTGATGAAAATACTAATAAACCCATGGATGTAACCACCCCAATATGTAGATTATGAATTTTAATCACTCTAATAAGGGGGAATGTGGGATGAAACAATAAAACCTTGTGGGTATCATAGGAATGTGGCTTTATAAAGGAGGATTTCCACCATGGATGCTTTGAAAAATCATCATAAATATTTGTAAGTATATCTGCATTGACCTTAATAATTCTGCCACTCTCATAATGAAAATCCTTTATTTTATCAACTGGGTGAATGTTTTCAATAGTTTAAGGACATATCCATATGGAATGGAGCTTACCTTAGTCAACCATCAACCAATAATTGTATATGAGTACCTTCTCACCAATATAAGACATCCACTGACGAATTATCTCATAATGGATATCCTTTTTCTTCCCAATATAGATTTGGGTGTTCTCTTATGAATCACAATGAATTTATTTCAGCTCCTAAATCTAAAACAATTTATAATCTCCTCAATTTGAAATATTAATATTACATTCTATAACATCCCAACATGCATGGTGTTATAACTATACTAGTAGGTGATTAGCCTTTCCAAACAAAATAATATATGATTTTATTTTGTTCGAGGTTTTAAAATATGTATGGTATGCCAAAAGTGCATAATCAAAGAATAGAATTCAATCTTTAATTTTGTGTAGTAATGTATTTTCAAATATTCACTTAACTTCCCAATTTGAGATTTATTCATGTCAGATAGTTTGGGGGTGATAATTAATGTAGTCTATATGAACAACCCCATACATATGTAGAATGTATTTCAAAATGAAATTTAAATGGTGTAAACTATGATCATTAATGGTGAATAAAAGAATACCAATCCTACTAAAAATAATATACCTCACCAATTGAACAAAAATTCATGATACATTAGTCATAGTAGCCTTCACTTGCATCCATTTTGATATGTTCCCAATATCAATTAAAATTTACAGAAATCCATATGAATATGGAAAAGGTCTCACGACTTCTATTTTCAGTGCATAAATGATTTCACATAGTTACCAGGGTTTTTGGGGAATTTGCTTCATCTTAGAAATATTCCATATAAATTGACACCATTTTCATGACATAAAAAACCAATGAGAATCCCCATATAATTTTGGCCAAAAAATTAGATATCCATGGAACTTCTGAGTTGTACAATGACAGCCTTAATGTCACCCACATGCCAAAGTGTGGGTGAAGCTCCAAATATAAGTGAACTAATAGCATGGGATTCATAAATGAATTACTTAGACACATAAAATCCTATAAAAATATTGTTTATTCCAAATTTACCCTTGTAAATAATGCTTAAATCTCTAAAAATATGAAAAAATAAAATCATTGGGGACAGAAGATGCTACTAGAAAATTTACAATGTCTACACACTATGGGAAAGGTCTGCAGCATCATAGAAGTTCTCGGGGGGAATAATTCTCAAAATGGGCTAGATGAGTCAACATGGTGGTCCAATGGTTGGAAATATTTTCTAATGTGGTCAGAAAAGACATTTTCCACTCCACTCTTATCTAGAATCTCAAGGTCAGACTCTTTGATGAGGATCATGCACCGAATGAGGTGGGACATTGATTCGGGCTTAATAATGAGGCAATGATGGGAAATATGATCTAAAAACACAATGAATTTTTACTCAATAAAATATTAATGAATTTTTTTAAAGAAAAAACAATTAAAATATTTACTTTTTTAGTTATCGTGTAGTTTTCTTGGGCAGCGTCTGGGGTACATGAGGCATACAATATGACATGAGGAGAATTCATAACCCATAATTATAAAAAATCCCAACAAAAATGATAGACGACCCTCAAATAATTTCAAATGGTAGGTCCCACCAATGTTTTTGGAAGACAGTAGGAGTCGCGAGACACATTTTAGTTGATTTAATCCATAAACTAAATCATTATTAAAAAGATTTAATATTCATTAATAATCATTGCAAGGGATTTTAAATCTCGCTAAATTCATTAATGAATCTTTTGTAAAAATAATCATCGACCATGAATGATCACACCTTGCTACGAATATTAGGATATGGAAGGGATGAAATTAATTCAAATTTTGATTTATCCACCTGAATTCCTTCATTTAAAATGTCATTCCCATGAATAATCCCCCACTAAACATTGAAAATTCATTTCTCAGAATTTAATTTGGCGATTATTAAATAGTTTAGTGGAGGATAGAACCTTGGGGTGTTAAAAGTCATCATATAAACATAAATATACTGTGAAATTATCCATTTAAACATCCACACAATTATCAAAGAATATAGAATGTATAATCAACCTAGATCACAAAAATGATCAAGGATCAGTATTGATACTAAAAGGAATCCTTCTAAATGAAAAGTAATTAATATAATGTAAAATATTTTCCTTTTTTGATCCTCATGGGATATATGTATTTCAAAATTTCCTAAATATCCATTAAAGAAACAATAATGGAACTTAAAATCCAATATCTCAAAAATCAATTAAGGGAATAGGAAACTGGTCCTTTCACAAGGACTTATTTAGTCAATGATTGTCATGAAAGACTCACAATATATTTTTCACACATTCCAAAACCAATTTATTTCGTTCAATTGTCACAACTAATTTTCCAAATTTTTAGCCATAATTTTTACTTGTCTAACCAATTTAACATCAGATACAAGATTGATGATTCCCTCAGAAATCGTTTGACCAAACTTCTATTTTATATACTTGATGGGGGTATAATTAAACCAACATTGAGCTTTCCATGTGGTGTTATCAATGACATATTAATGTATACATATCATAAAAATAGAAAAGATAATCCAAATATTATAATCCATTGTCCATCCTACCACCTCTACAAACTCAATTAATACATCAATCTATTTTTATTCCTTCTATCAAGAAATGATGTTGGCAATATTGATGGAATATGGTTAACAACCATAAATATGGGCGTGTTATAATTTAGATGTTAGTGGTTTTAATTCCATATCCAATGGTTCTTTGACTGGGTGAGGGGATTTAAGGGGATTGAGGCCCACGAAACTATCTATTTATTCATTTTTATTCACTATAGAAAGAGAATCAATGGAAATGTGATTTTTAGAATCATCGATAGTCATGGATACATTAGAAAGAACACACTCACCAATTGGAGCAAAAAATTTACACTTTTCTAAACTCATCAACACTCAAAACATTAATCAAAACTCATGTAATAAATGGGTGAGGTTTGGAAAAAGGAATCAATTTATCAGCCCGAGAGATCATTTTGTGTATATGTGTGTGTTTTTAGAGAGCACGTTCACCAAATAGAAAGGTAGAGTGGAGTAACCATCTATGGAGGTTTCATAGTACCAAGGATTTTGAAACTACCTTTTCTCCACTGAACTACATAGATAGTGTACCTTTGTGAATAATGATGCCAATCAATGTCATTTTATGGAACAAACATCCACCTATTGGAGGATCATGTTCTTGGGTTTTGTTATCTTCCATATCATGAATGTAGATGTCTATTGGGAAGATAATATTAATAAATCTTATAAGGAAATAATTGATCACTCTTTATTGGAGTTTTATACTCTTATTGGAATGTTTCATGATGATACTTGTTGTATAAAGCTCCCCAAACAAATAATAAGCATACACTGAGTGAGTTATTAAATTAATTGATGTAAAAAATTTAATTTTTCATTAGTATAGAATTTTTACCCTAAGGTACAAGTTACCTTGAATGTTCCCAGAACTTTCCATTTGATTGGAATTACCGGTAGTATCAAGGAAGATACATTCCTTTCTAGTTTGTCTCTCTCATTCCCCTTAAATCTTCCTATATCGGGGAAAGGTTCTTCAATGAATGTTTCATTGAGAGGGAATTTTTTAAATACATCCATCAATGGAATGCTAACTTTATACATTTTAATTGTAACCATTATTTCTTTATCAATATCCTTATCAAAAAAAATCTTATATTTTGAATGTATTGTGGGGGAATAAAGAGTATTGTTTTGTTCAACGGAATCATCAATATTAAATTGTTATCATTTTATTGGTATTAATTATAATATTTTACAGGTAGAGAAAGAGTCTTTTCATGTGGGGGATATACCCTTTGTGTATAATATGTGGAAGAGTAAAATTATTTACTTCTAAAATGTGTGGTTGCACAAAAATACCATTTTGAATTGCACTAGCAACATGTTGAGACAGTATTTTTCCATAACCATGATTCATTATCTCACTGATGTAATTTTTCTAACATTCCAATCTATGTTCATAGCTTTTAAAAAGATGATTGGGTGGACTTTTGGAAATAGTGGTTCTCCACTTCCATTTTAATCACCTTTTCCATGAGGCTACATACTTATATTTGAGGAGGAGGATTGTTTCATGATGGTTATGGATAAGAAGGTCTCATATCATGGACCTGTTGATTTCAATTCTGTATTGTGTAGCTCATTTTACCTCCTTGTAGGAATGGGGGTTTTTCTTTCCACCCAGGGTTTGTATTTAGAATGGATATATTTTGATTGAATGGTGGTTCTTTTTTAATTTAATACCTCAGAAATAATTCTACATAAGATTCATATGAATCCTAATGTGGTGAAACTAGTTAGAAAAAGAAGTATTAGAAAAAAATATTCTACAATGAAATGGAATGTGAGGAGATTATGAATCACCTAGATCTTCTATAATTATCTTTTTAGGGTATGATTATCATCAGGATTATTACCTAGCATTTTTCTGTCGATTAATTCCTTAACTCGTTAACATTTTGACTGGGTGAAATTTCTCATGTACAAAATTGGCCATCATTTTGAGCCATGTATGATTTTATTTCATGAGTAGAGGAAGAAATTTTAAATAATGGGAACCACTAAGTAAAACATAAACCATTACATGATCCATGGGAGAAATTTCCTAATAAAATTATTAAATTAAAAATTATTTTTCAATTTTTTATTAGAGAGAAAGTTGAAAAAAGAAATTTTAATCTATTCTAATATTCATGTGGGTTAACTCTTTTTTATTTCCAAATGCCAATTTTTTTCAAATTGATATATTTTGGAAGGAAGGGAAGAAATTTTCAATAAAAAATCCTTTCATTTCATTAAAACAACCAATTTTTTTAGGTAGATAGAATATCCATTCTTTTTCTATACCATCATGGGAGAATGGAAATTCTATAAAAATTATGAGGCCCTCATTAACATTATGGGGGTTTATGGTAAATAAATATATATTAAAATACTTGATATTTTTTTGCGGATCATCACCAAGACGACAATGGAATTTTGGAAGGACGTGGATGATGCTCGATCATAGATCAATGGTTGGTGATTCCATAATATATTTCATTATCGTGGGTTGGTACTCCATATTTCGTGTGGTCAGTTTCATTACGGTTTAGTTATTATAGCCTTATATGATACTAGGTTGTCCCATATTATATGACCTTGATATTCATTGAAGTGACTTTTCAATTTCAGAATCTATTTCAAGTAGCGGTTCATTCCTAGATCATGTATTTGAAAAGATTTGTTATTTTTTTAATGAAATATTAATAAAAAAATTAATAATGAATAGATAGAATATATATATATCTATATAATTTGTGAAAGATAGAAATAGATATGGATAGATAATAAGGAAACCAAAATAGAAAAAAAATCTCTTGGGAAGAGGATAATATTGAACCTTTTAAGAAAAAAAGGAATTGAAATAAATAAAATGAAAAGAAATATCTTGGCTCCCTATAAAAAATTCAAAAATTTGATCGAGTTTTCATGTCCATTAAATTAGAAATTGTATTTATTATAATATTGGCAATATAGAAGAAACCCAAGTTTATATGTCTATGAAACCATAGAGAATTAATTCAACAAGGAGTATTTAATTATGTAAATAAAAGTGGAATAGTAATTTTTTAAACATTGTTTTTGATGTTTTAGGAATCCAATAGAATAATAAAATCAATTAAACAATGAAAAGGTTTACATAATTGATTATGTATGATCAACATGGGTAAATCTCATGGTGCATATCATTTATCTCATTATGATATATGGTTTAGATCATTTAATACAAATTTTGAAACATCTAGAACCATAATTTTAATGAATATGTAATGGGATTCATATTAGGGTTCAATCAGAAAATAGAAAATAATTCACCGATTCTAGTTGATGGTAGATTGATTTGTGTCCGACATCATAATAAGAAGTCAATGAGGAAACAGAAAAACAACTCAGAATGTTTTCTAGTATTATATGTTATTTATTTGTGGAATTATTAAATAAATTTACATGGGAATCTATGTATTTATGATAATTAATAAATACTATATGAACCACATAAATTCTGAAATTGAAAGGCATAAGATGAAGTTCTTAACGGTGTTTGAAACATCATATGAATGGGATTCCATAAACATGATCATATGAGTTTGAGAATGACATAATATTACATAACTAAACTAAATAAGAAAAATTTATTCAGAAAAACAAAAAAATACATGTAATTAAAAATATAATTCAAATGTTATAAACAAAGATGAACAGAATTTACATTATGTTCCACCCCAAGAAATCAAAAACCTTCTAAAACACCATGGAATGGGAAAATTCATATATGTTGAATAAAAACATCCAAAATACTATCTCAACACTAGGAATCACAAGATTACTCACTTGGGACTCCAAAATGATATATATTTTCATTTTGGTCGAACTCCCAAATGAGGTGCCCAATGATTCTTTTTATAGACAAAATGGGAGGTGGTCTTTGTATTGTTGATTTTGAGATAAAAAATGACCATGGTTATAGGATTATAAAATGTCTTATCAGGATATAGAATATATGAATTTTTTTGTCTATATCCACTCCATATCCATGTCAGTTTTTTTCATTCATAAAATGTTAAATGTGGGATATACATAAAAAATAAACAAAAAAATGATTATATTTATGAAGATTTGTATACCTGGAAATACCTAATTGACAATGAACTATAATGGGAAAATTTTGATTGACTATCTTCAAAATAGTTCTATGAAAAAAATTATGCATTATTTAGAAAAATCTCAGCTCAACTTGATGCATAAACTAAATAAAATTTTTGGTTGAGTCCACATGTGTTCTTTGAATCCCCCTAAATTTTTCCCATTTGTTTTCCACTTTGTCCTAGGCCATCCAAATTACCTCAAACTAAAATGAAATAGTCAATATAATGTAATATATCGTTTTCTGACTCTGATAAAAATTAAATTATGTAATAAAAAATGAATTGAAAGTTTTTATTATATTTTCTGTATTCATGACAAAACAAATTTAATACAGTGGTGTAAGGGAGAAATAAAACATTGGATTATAGTGTTATCAATGTTTCTCTTTCCTTAGACCGATAGATTTTTACATGGTCCAGAGAAATTAAATATTTTTATAAGATCAAAATTTTATGTTTTATTATTATTTAAGAACTCGATAAGTATAGATAGAAGTGGTTGGATCTTAGTGAAGACATAATACATCTACATTAAAATTACATATACGCTGGAATCCCATGTTTTTAAAGGATGATATTTATGTGTGTTTATTTACATATATTTGATAATGTTATTTTTCAAATTATGATTTTGTAGTTTGATATTGTAATTTATTTTATTACTAATTGTCTAGGATGGAATGATTGTTTTAGTTCTTTCACCATACATGAAATATATGTATACCCACACATTTTCATGAAGAATACTCTATATAAAATTATTTTCCAAATTGGATATTTTTTTAGGAATGATGATATTATTAAATACAATGTCTGAAAATTTGTTGTTCAATGGGTATTAGTTAATTTATATATCTATAATAAATTATTTTATCCCCAAATAACATATTGGTTGAAAAATAATAAATTGATTTTTTGTGCTTTTTTATATCTTCTTGATACTATTACATTTATATCCATTCACATAGTGTATTATAAAATGGACCTAAGATAATCATGAAATAAATAATACATTATTTTGATGATTTAGATAATACATCTCACAAACAGTAACACTACCAAAGGACCTAAAATATTATAGTCAAGGATATTATAAACAAAAAAATCATACACAAAAAATATTGAAAAGGATTCTAAATAATAATGATCCCAAAGACTCATTATAGACATATTATATGATATATTCATATTTATATCCTATGATTTGGAATCCTAAGATTAGTGATAGCTCATAAAAACTATTAGGGAAAACATATCAAAATATGTTAGATAATAAACACGAAGTATAACATTATGAAGGTATTAATATCATAATAAAGGGTCGTATAACAATATATATAAAACATAATATGTTATAGATTATCATTAGATCATAATTATATCATTAATGAAGTATAAGTATTCTATCATGGCTCCAAATACGTATCAATAATCAGAAACCATGTGAGCCTCACATAATTGTGTGGAAAATATTGAAAATAAGGTGTTGTAAAAGATACATGGAATATAATGGAAAATAAATACATCATGAAATTTTATAACAACCACAAAAAACTAGTAAATTTTGTTCAAAATTAAGAGTAGTAAAAAAATTATAACAAAGCTATCAATTCCAATGTCTTTGTGAAAAAACTCATTATTCCCACGCCTAAATATGTGAACATATCAACCATGCCCATGCCTATGTGAACAAACTCAGTATGTCGACAGTTGATTTTATAAAGATATATAACCTTATACTAATGTTTTGTAGGGAAATATAGGAACCCAAAAATAATTATCCATACATATGTATGCCACCTAAAAAATCATAGTCACGTCATAAAGATCCCATGGATATAGAGTGGTTTTTTTGTCTTCAAAAAAATTAAATAGCATATACATAAAAAGTCATAACAAATAAAAATTATTATTTTCATCATGGTAACATATCAAAATAGAATATCGACGATTACAGAAAATTAATTTATGAGAGATAATCTTCGGTTGAAAAATAGAAGTTAAAATATAAATTTTTACACAAAACAATATAAAAATTATTATAATAGATGAATTGCTAATTACACTGAAAAAAATTAATTAGGGATGAAGAAAAAATTTCCAAATCCCATTAAATATTGTTTCGGATAAAATATACTTAAATGGATGTATATGTTACAAAACATAAATTTTGAGTGGATGAAAAATCATTTGATTTGTAAAGGATGTAAAACACATTTTCAAAATCATTTTAAATTTCATTATTTGGAAACACACATCATTGAAATGTGTATTATATTTTACTTTTTAAAAGTTATAAAGAGTATTATAATAATTGTAGATAATAATACATATTACATTTCCTAATATGTGAGGAGAAAATTGGTGGGAATGAAAGATGGGCATGGATGAAAAGATTCATTGGTATGAATAGGATCAATTCATACCTACATTATAAATTTTTTATGGAAAAAAATTATCTATGAATTATTTATTTATGGGCAGAAGTAATGTTCTTAGAAGATAAAATTAAATACCGTATAAAATTGTGGAATTGTGGGATCATGGAAAACATGATGATTGTTTTAATGTAAGTTACTATCTTCCCCAATTATTCTGAAATTTAGTCCTTCAAACACTAATGATGTTTTATAACTATGAATTGAAGTAGTATGAGTAGGAACTACAAGAAATGGCTTTTCCTAACAGTTTATTTAATTTAGCTATGGGTTTTCTATTTGTTTATGTTATTTTTATTAATTATTTTATTTACATGATTAATTAATTTAGAAATTATTTATTTTAATAGTAAATTAATTTGATGTTATTATTATTTATATTTCTTATTTCTTATTTCTTATTATAATTATTATAAATTAATTATTATTATGTTATTATTATTAATTTTTATTATTACTATTTAAATACTAATTAATATTTAATTATTGTTTTATTATTATTACATTTATTTATTTATATACATGCATATATATTCCTTACATGACGTGCATATATATGGATAATAATAATAATAATAATAATAATTTTTAACTATTTGTTATAACTTATTATTTATTTATATCCATCCATGCATATTCTTTGCACGCCATGCATAAATTTCGAAAATACATGCACGAGGAGAGATTAGAACCCCTTTCCTATTCGATATACTATAAAGACATGACGACTCCAGCAAACTCTTTATCTACTGAGTAAACGATATTTCATATATATATACATATACAAACAAAAATGTAATTATACTAGATAATACTAAATGATTAATATATAATTTAATATATAATAAAAATAAAATAAATAAGAAAATTAATAAATATTTGATTATAGATAAATATTAAATAGATTATAAATAATTGTTAAATAAGTAATAAATAATCCATAAATAAATATTCAATAACTATTTAATATATATTATTAATAAATAAATATTAGTAAAACATAATAAATGTTTGTAAATAAAAAATATAAAATGTAATTATTAATGATTAAAAAATAGAAACTAAAAAATAATAATTATTAATTAATTATTATTAATAATAAGTAAATAAAAAAAACCAATAAATAACTAATAAAAAATTAATAAAAAAATTAATAAATTAAATATATAAATATTTAATGAATAATGAATAATGAATAAATAATAAATAAAAACTAAATAATAAATAAAAGTTATCTAATTAATTAAAACTATTTAATTAAACAATTAATAAATAAAATATATTAATAAAATCCAAAAAGAAAATGAATAATAAGTTTTAATAAATGATTATAAATAATTAATAATTAAAAATTAAAAATTAATAAATAATCGATAATGTTTTAATAAAATAATAATAAAAAATAATAAAAAATTTATAAATAACTAATAAATAGATATTAAATAAATTATAAATACATAATACATAAATAATAAATAAATATTAAATAATTCAATAAATAAGGAATCATTAAAAAATATAAATAATTAGATAATCAATGAATATTAAATTATAAAAAATAATAATAAATAATACATAATACATAAAACATAATAAAAGAAATAATTAACAAAATATAAGTTCTAATAATTTAATAATAACTAAATAAAAATTAATAATAAGAAACATATAGTGAATAATAAATAAATGATAAATAATAAATAACAAATAAAAAATAATAAATAATAAATAACAAGTAATACTAATGATTTAGATAACAGAATGATAAAAAAGAAGAAGTAAATATTTAATAATTAAATAATAATTAAATAATAATTAAATATTATATAATAATTAAAAAAATAAATAGTAAATACAAAATAATTACTAACTAATTAATAAATAATTATTTAAATAAATAAATAATTAAATTAATAATAAATGATTATTAAATAATATAAAATAATAATAAATACGATTATTAAAAAAAATAAATGAATAAATTATAATAAAAAATAATACATAAATAAATAAAAATAATAAATAATTAATAATTAATAAATAGAGATCAATATACAAATAATAAATAAATATTATATAATCGTTTAATATTAAATTAATAATAAATTATTAATAAAAATAATTAAATTAAATTAATCTATAATAAATAAAAATTAATAATATAAATAACTAATCAAAAATGATTAATAAATATGAATTTAATAATTGATATATAAAAAATAAAAAATAATAAAATATTTTAATAATTAATGTATATATATATATAACAGAATATATATATATATATATATAAACATGCTCATATGTCAAATAATTATAATTAAACAAACTATGATATAAAATTGTATATCAATATAATTATATATATAAACACAATTATATATATATATATATATATATTTATCTACACATATATGATATAAAAATATATAAACATAAATATGTAAAAATATTCAAAAACGAATATAAATATACACAAATACATAGATATATATGTATTTTTTTACATATATGAAAATACATACAAGAATATATATTTTTTTAGAGACACAGACACATGATTATATATAAACATTACTTGTATAGGTATATATATAGAAATTAATGTTGTTTTATTAGTTAAAATAAGTAAATTATTATAATTTGTAAATAAAATGAAAAAATATTGATTTCAATATGGTGTATATTTTCAAAAACACATTTCTATTTATATATATTTATATTTATATTTATAAAAGGGAATTAATATAATTAAATATATGAAAATGTTCTTATATTTAATTATAAAAAACTACATTATTAAAAATGATAAAAAACCCAAAACCATAATATTAATATCAATATGATACATGGGAATAAATTCATTCCCTACTAAATTTGATAATAATACCCCCTTACATGAGGATGAAATTAGATCGATTGTAAAAAAAATTAGGACACCCAGACATAAAATTCTATTTAGGATTCCTTTCGGTCCTCTTTTGACATTGAAAAAATAGTGACCCATGATAAACATAGTAATAATGGTTTATATCTCATTGATAGATTCGATTAGAGTTGTGGTAGAGATGAAATAGAATCTCGGACCAAAAGTTAATGTTGTTTTACGTTCAGGATCAATTTGATTCTTTTCCTGAAACTGTAATTAATTTGATTCATTTAATTATTAAAAATTTAAATATTATTAGGACTTCTCATTTCATAAGCTACTATTGGACAATTTTTTGAGAAAAAACGGACTCTCAAATTAATGGTTATGATCACCTAATACCGAAATTTTATTTTCATCATATGGAACATTTATTTTATATTTAAAATTATTATTAGCAAGTTATTAAAAATTTTCATTAATTAATAAATTATAATAAATTAAAATTATAATTATTGAACTATATATGATATTCAATAATAAATCATAATTAAATATTTCTTTAATTATTTTATTTGTGGATTTCACAAACAGCCACTATTTCTCGGTGTTTTGAAAAAAACCACAAAAACAATTTAATTTTTTATGGAAGAAAATTATTTAAAAATCAATTACATTTTTCGGAAATTCTATTAACTACCTCTAAAAACATATTCTAAATGTTTTTCAAGAAAAAATATAGCTTTCTTTTTTGAAATAGTTATGAAAAAACCACTGGGAAATTCCATTTTTTGTAATGGTAAGATAATGAAATAGATATTACAATCCATTGCAATGAAATATATATTCAAATAATAATTAAATTTGGAATTCAATTATATATTTAAATTATATCATTGTTTAAGAGAAATTTTTAGGGGGTCTTGGCTTTGGTTGAGAGCTCTCCTCCCATAAGGTTCGGTCCCCTTGTAGATTATCAGCATCGATTACCCCCTGGGCTTCTTCGATGGAGTCTCGTGGTGCATATTATTTCCGTGGGATGTCGCGGAGGGTCTTTGAGCTGCGACGGAGGCGTGTGATTGATTCCGCTAGCGGTTCTGCAGACGAAGATCATTGAGTCGTGACGGAGGCATGGGCTTGATTCGATCTGCAGTGCTGCGAACGACTGTCTTCGTACTGCAACAGAGGTGTTAGCGAGGTTGTGGTTGGTTTGGGATCTCATTGGAGGCATGGTCTTATCTTGGATGACCTTAATGGTTTTAGATGTGGTCCAGATCTGGTTTCATACCATATCTGGTTGGAATGGGTTTTCAAGCCGATGGATCCTCGCAAGGATGCAGAGGGTGGTGATGGAGTTGCACTTCGATGGCGGTGGTGTGGATTCGTTGGACGGTCGGTGGCGCGATGGTGATCTAGTGGGCTCCCCAGTCATCGGAATCGAACCAGTGGTTCCAGAGTCTTCCCGACCATTCGGGTCGCGGCGTGGATCAGGATTTGTGCTTATAGACTTAGTCTTCTATGACTTGGGTTGTGTATTGTTTTTTTGGGGTATTTTATTCACTCACTTATTATAGACTTTGTGCCACTAGGCTTTTTAGAAGATTGACTTTGGTTGTGTGTCTTTAACTGGGCTTCGTTCCTCAAGAAGTATTACAGACTTGTACTGGGTCTTCCCTTACCCTTCAAAAGGAACTCTTAATTTCTTTTCTTTTTAATAAATGTGCATGACCCCAACTTTTGTGATATATCATTGTTTAAAATATCTAATATTAAGGATAGAGTAGATAACGAGACAAATTAACCCTTATGATTACTCTTGATTTCCATGAATGTGATTTAACTTCAAATTTAACAAAAATAAATACCTTAATAACTGATTTAATAACCATATTAATATATAAATGAAATTATAAATTTAATATATAATCGAAATTTACAATAATTATTTTTTCTATCTATATTCCATAATAGGGTGTTTATTTTTTTACATATTTATCTAGTTTTGTATGATTAGTGTCAGTATTAATTTTCTCCAAAACATCATCATTAATTTTTCATTAATGTTACAATAATGTAATACATATAATGATTTATTATGTATCATTTTCCATTTAGATGTTTTTTCATTTAGTATCCATGATGATGGAATCTACAATAAGTAAACTTTGAAAATATTCATAACCCACCAAAGTTATTCTCATTATTATTTTGATAAATATTGATGTATACATTCAAAAAAACCATTAATTGAATTAAATTATCATTTTATACAATTAAATATGGATTTATAATCATCAATGATATAATTTTGGGGGTACTGATCAAGCATTTGGTCAAACCAACAATAACATGAACATTCCATGATTAATGTTTGATTGGGACATAATTTAGTTTAAATGTAATTATACAGTAATTATAATGATCTGATTAAGTTTATTTTAGTTGGGTATATTTTAATTTGAATGAATTATAGGAATAACTAATTGATATAAGAATATTACAAAATGTGAATAATTTTTTTCCTTGTTAGTTTATTTGTTAAAGAATAAGATAATTTTATAATGACAATTTATCATTAATATCATTAATAGAATAATAAATTTTTTATTAGTATAACATTATTCATTCTACAAAATTTACATTTTCCCTATAAAAAAATTCTGATTACCGACCATGTAATGCTACAGTGAAATTAAAATGGGAATTTATCTTGTATGATCCATGATTTTCTTATGGTATGTTTGTGTTAATGTTTAGGTTTGGCCTCTTCTTTTTGGCTAGATAAGGGATTCCCCATGTCAATTTGAATGCTCGAGGGTGTTTTGGGGGTTTGATACGTAAATAGTAGAAAACGAGGGTGTTAACGGGCCTGATGCATGGTTTGTGCACATTTAGTGCCGACCATGCGGAGTATCACAGGTAATCGTGCAGCCATGTACAGAGACATACGCGCTGTTGAAGCATGGTTAAGAAACCCATATGGAATCCCTAGGAAACTATATGTTGGGGTTCTTTCTAAAAATTCGATTACACATGGTTTGCACACTGTTTGAAAAACTGTGTGGGTAAATCATGTGGCCCAGAAACATTAAGAAAATTATAAAAAATTCAATCACAAGATATCAAACCCTAACTCGGAATTCTCCTCCCTTCAACACCCTACAACCCTGGTGATGATCTTGGATGAACCAATCTTTCCAAATGAGGTTATCCTGTAATACATGGCAATTAGTTGAACTGTTGTTTATGGATCAAATCCCTGGGTAAGTCCAACACACCTATTTCTTCACTTTTGTTGATTAGAGTTTGTAGTTTCTTCCAACTCCTTCTGATATCCTAAAACCCTCCCTTTACCGTGAAACCATTTTTTTGTATTCATTGAGAGTTTGAATATGAATCCAAGGACATGATTAAGAGTTCTATAATCTTCAGATTCTAGGTAGGTGGTCTACAAGTATGATCCTATAGTTTTATTTAAGATTTGTCCATTTTAGTTTGTATTCTTCTTTTTTCATAATAGTGTTATTGGTTATGTTGAATTTTTTGATAATAATTGGTGTTTAAGTGAACAATTGAATAACTCACCATCCCAATTGGATTCATAGAAGACGACATGACAATTTTAGTGCCACCCATTGGGTGAGGAAGCATTTCAGACATAGACAATTGTTGGGTTAAATGAAGGGTTGTCGAGTGATAATGTGATTCTTGTGTAGAAAATGAAAAAATAATTGATTTAGTTGTAAATGTAATATGGATGATTGGGCCTAGTTTTATGGGTAATTTCATGAAGCGTAATTTGGCATGATTTGAATGAGGGTTAATTGGGTCGAATGGGATAATGTCCAATGGTATATGAATAATGTTGAAATGCTAAAGAGGACTGGTACATATGGAATGTTGGGCATGTTAAATTGGAAATGTCTTGTTAATTGAGAATATGAAAATGGTTTCATAATGGATTTTATGAACATGGATTGAGTTAATATATGGGAAATCATGGGGAATACCTAATTGGATGAATGTGATAATGTGACTATTCTATGTATTATAAGAGTTGAAAAAGAAATGCATAAGGTGTAAATGCTTGTGAGATGATGAATGTGAAATGTGGGTTAGTATAAGCTAAGATAATTATGGGGGTTGTTGACCACATTTAATCAGCTATGGAATAATAACTGGATTTGGTCTACATGTCTATTAATTGGAAATGGTAAATGTGTTAATGGGTTATGAGATCGTATTAATTCACTTGTTGTTGTCATGTATTAAATTTTTTAATGGAATTGGTTATGATTGTTTGTGTTATTATTAGGTTTTCTGGATTTGATAAATAAGAAAGTTCACAAGGCTTGGTAGAGTAGGGTACTGCCATGAGGTTCTATGCCCCTCCGTCTTGATATATTGTTGCTCAAAACTCCACTCATAACTACATGGGTTATGGAAGGGAACGAAGGCTCTATTCCCCTAATGGTTTAATTCAACCTCGACTGAGGCTTTGTGGTGTGGATAATGTGTTGATGTGATGTGTGTAGCCCTAGTGAGATGGTGAGTGGACTTATTTCCCTGATGTACAATGATTTATTTCTGTAGAACCATGTTGAGATGATGTATATGCCTATCCCAAAGAACACGTGTTAAAAATTGTATATGTTGTAAAAATGGTTAATGAAATAGAAATGGGATAATTTATAATCATGAATTAAACGTACATTGTTTATTCATGGATTATGAAATGTCCCTTTTTACATACCACTTAATTTTAACATGCATTCACTATCTATTTGATTGGTTATTTTGTTGATATTGTTGTAGTTGGCCTACTATGTATGGTACTCACACCCTGCTCGGGATGCCATTGGGTACCCGAGTAGATTTATTATTTGCAGATCAGGAAAATAGAAAAGGCTCTACTCTAAGATGTTGAGTTGGTATTGGGATTGACATGAATAAGGATCTGGAGTTATAGTCAGGACCCAATTTCAAATTTGGTGTTTTGTCTTGTTTTTCATTTTGTTAACCATTCACCAATAATATGTAATGACATTGTTAAGGTTGAATTACGGTTTGTACCCAGTTTGTGGGATGTTTGAATTTTATTTTTATTACATGTTCATATTATTCAACTATTTATATTCTATTCTGTTGTGGCTTACTCAGGTTGATATCATATAGTCTATCCACGTGACTCATTTTTCCCTCACAAACAGTCCTCAACCTATGGCATAAAGGGAGGCATGCATGAGGTCATTTGATGACTCGAATCTAGGCTCTAGTTTAGTGGCTTCTTGGATGGGGACTTCACAAAGTGGTATTAGAAGAGTTTCCTTTCTCCTTCATACTATTTGGTAACAGTAGACATGATATTATGATTTTTCGGGCCATGGTAATGAGATTGTGCATGGGATTAGCTAACCAATATATGAGGGGAACCCCATGTCACCCTATGTGTAAATTTTTATTCTTGATGTGTATTGTTACAGTTGAATTATTTTTCACCATTGTGTGATGCACATGTTTTGTGATTTCATTGATTGATTCTATTTTTCTCATGGTTGGAACATCATGAGGTTTTTCATTTAGGCATCATTTTAGGCACATAAGGATTTAGGTTTCATGCATCATTATAGGCACACACACAGGGTGGGTGTGCAGGTAATAAAGTGTAGAATTCATTATATTTCAGTGATAAATCGGAAGAAAATGATGCTTGAATATGGTAATGTATGTGGGTGAATTAAAATAATGAAAATTAATAGTTAAGGAATAGCATGTATAAATAAATATTTTGACTATGTTAAAATTTTGTGTTCTGATAAATTGAAATGTTTGTTTCGGGGACTTGAATAGAAGGATTGAATAATGACAGCAAAACTGTTAGTGAATTTTCCCTTAGGATAGGTTTAAATGAGTTAAAATGATGATTGAAACAAGTTGTTAAATGGGAAATGTGTCTAAGGAGAATGGATCATGTTGTAAAGGAGGAATTGTTTTGAGGAGGTGTTGACAAAGGTCATATGATTTAGTAAATTGGTTTCCACATGTTAACCAAGTTCACGGTAGGTATGGTAAATGGTAGTGTTCTATATTTGATTATGTCCATTTAGATAGAGAACGAAGGATGGTTTGTTTATGGTTGATAGTTTGAGATCTTTTCAATCTGTGGTTAACTCTTATGGTATGTTCTTTGAATCATAGATTGAAAGATATATTTAAAATTATAATGATTGAGTCAAATTTGGGAGTCCTCTGTGTTGTCGGTTTGACCCACGTTTGTGTGGTTAAGGAAATTATAGTATCCTAGTATGAGATTTTGGATATGGATTGTGAGGCCTTGCTGATTATGATAAGTCATAGGTTGTGTGTTTAGGGAACCCTAGGAAGGGTTGTGGCCATTGTGTTGCAATGCGTTGTTCGGTAATGCAGTTGTGGAAGCTATTATGGTCGTGACCGTACAGAGCGCATGACATACCCTAATGTTGGTGCATGGGTCTTGGTTACCTTGAGAGTAGAGACAACACATGTTGTGTTTAGAATCCCAGAGGTGATATTTTTATCGTATTGGAGACGAATGTGTACACCTTTGGTGTTTAACCTAGAGTAATGGGTTCTTTGGTGTGCTTAGCATAGTGTAAATCTAAAATTGGGTGAGAGTTCCATTCGAAAGGATTTCTATTTATTTCCATGATATGAATGGTTTGGAGAGAGAACCAATGGATTTTCTTGGTAATCACTCAAGTATAGGGAGGTGGTATCATTCAACCATTATAGTGACCTATGAGAGAGGTCATACATGGATTCAAGTGATTGTGGGTTTTTGGTGCATATGTAAATGTTTTGGACATTGATATTGGGACTCATAGTGTTTCATAGTGCAGTTTTGGCCTTGGGGGACAAGTGGGACAGTTGAAGGTTCCTTGTGCCAATTGAGTTGTGGTTATGTGATGGTAGATTTAGAAAATCAAGGGTGACCTCATGGGAGGTTTCCCCAACAGTTCATGTACCTTGGAATAAGATGAATGGGAGATGCATTAGGGGTGGATTCGATGAATATTAAGAACCACCAAATTTTTGTAAATGGAATTCTTCTTTTTTGTTCTTTAATAAGGTCACCCTAGTGTATGTGATAGGAGGTAAGGTTTGTTTTAAGGGTTATATCATGTTGATTCATTATTGACCTTTCCAGATGATGAGTAATGGAGGACCCAATGTTTTTTTATGTGAAAGATACTAGGGTGGAAGAAGTGTGGTTATATGATTTTTCTCAATGCTAAAACCCAATGTGAATGTGCTCAAGTAGAATAAAGGGTTCATATAGATGGTTTGGTTATTGGGTTAGATGAATAGGCTGCCTCACAGCTGATGAGACTGACTGACCAATATACATGGTTAGGTATGTTTGTGAATGATGGGAAACACATAGACAAGGGTTGATTTCTAAGATGTTAGTTTGATTAGTGTGGTATACCATTGTGCATCAGTTTTAGCTAACAGGGACACATCAGAAGTAGTCGAGTGGTGTGGTGAATGTAGTGCCACCAGAGACGTTGGTTCACATCGGCATTGTTATTTGGTCATGGAGCGGTGGTGAGACATGGTTTTCAATCATGAATGAGAAGTGGTGATTTCGTGTTGACGAGATATTTTCGGTAAGGGATCCATAGATTATTTATTTGTTATGGGGCCCCATCGTTCGACATAAAAAATTGATAGGTTGGTGGTGTTGTTATTTGACAACTTCTTACCATACCTCTGCTAGTGAAGATTCTACTCGATATCTTGATATTGACCTATATACATTGTGATACACTAGCATTATGAAAAGTAACATGATTTTTTTATGAGG
Source organism: Viscum album (assembly GCA_963277665.1). Lineage (NCBI taxonomy): Eukaryota > Viridiplantae > Streptophyta > Magnoliopsida > Santalales > Viscaceae > Viscum > Viscum album. The sequence goes on along the minus strand of OY728127.1, from coordinate 1,506,614,923 downwards.
TACATCATGGATTTTACGTCCATGGACCCAATATTTGTGGAGCCTGATGATGGGATGTAAACCCTCGATGGCTTTGGGTGCAGTCCTTGGGATGGACTAAATGTCAGAAAACGTCCTGGTTAACATACACAAAATCTGGGAACGGGCACTGGGTGGAATGAATTTTCTTGTATTGGAAGAAAAAAGGATAGATGTCCATGTCTATGTTTTCGGGTACAGTATTTGATCGAGTGTAAGACACAATGGATTGAATCCCTCTTAGAGATAAATGGTAATGACACTCCTAAGGTTGGGAGTGATAATTCTATTTTAGATTTGGAGAGGAGAACATCATGTTGATTAAGTGGAACTAGGATGACCATGAGGTACCTACAAGGTACATTTATGTTCCCCAAAGAGGAAATTTAGGGCTTGAATGTGTTAACTAATTAGAAAACTATTGGAATTGATCTCAATGTTGTTTCATGTGATGTTTGGGATGACTGTGCTGAATTTATAAAAGGGTGTGGTTTGATATGATATTAAGTTGTTGAAAGAGTGGTTTGTTCATATAACTCCAAATAATATCATGGATATACATGGGAAATCTATCCTTGGAAGGTTTTATAACATCTCGAAGCTGAGGAAAACTTGTCGATGTTATGTGGTGTCATGCTGAGGATGAATCCTGATGTTGGTATTGAGCGAAGTAATGTCATGATGATTGAATTCTACCAGAATTCAATGAATGACCTCAATGGGTGTATTAGATGAAAATTATAGTCTTCTTATTAGTAATACCTTTAGTATGGTGAGAAAATAGGTAACATACCTTTATTGGAAGGTGGGTGTTCTGGGAAATCCATTCGGGTGTGGTCCGACTAGAGATGGTAAACTTGAATGTCTGTGGTTGGAGTGACACACCTCCAGGATCATGTTATGGAAGAAAGTGTCATTATGGAAATGAATTATTACCAGTATGAGGTCAAGTTGATATTTTTTCATGAATGTATTGTGTGGTAATTTCCACCTGAATCATTTCGATGGTGAAGTTGGATGCGAATTCCGGGTAATGTCCTATTTATGTTCGAGCATTGTGAGTTAGAACAAATCTTGTGAGGAAAACGTTGAGTTTATATTTGGGTGATTTTTTTCCAAGAATTTGGTGAATCAAAATAAGTTGGTAAATATGGTTGAGAGTACCTTGAGTTAACCTTTTGGAGATTTTGGAGCTTAGAAAATATTATGGTTGGGGGAAAATGGATGAAAATTATGCCATGTGATTTGGGTCTTGAGTTGTGTAGAGGATCAGAATGAGGGGGGATGATTGGTTACACCATGATTATGTGATGTTGTGTGAAATTGTTTCATCTATAGTGAGTATGGAACTATTTTTTATGTTTTCTCTTTGAAGTTATATTGGTTTGGCACGGATAAAATTGATTCATCATTGAGAAGATTTCAGTTCATGTTGTGGTTGTGGTAATGATGACATACAAGGGATGTTTGTGCCCTTGATATGTGATCAAGGGAAATTGTGATGTGAAACCCAAATCATGGAAGATAGAAATGAATAGTTAGGCCTAGGATAATGATCTCTAGTAATAGAAGCTTTGTGATTCCTGTAAAAGTGGCTTGATGACGAGCCGTTAGAAGGTGGGGAGGTTTGTAAGATCTCATATTTGATTAAGTTATGTTTTTTTTAATTTTTGTTCTGGTAACTTATTTTAGGTTCGATAAGTGTTTCCACATGATCATGTCAACGATCTGGTGTGTTCTAGAGGATAGATACCAGAAAATCGGATGAAAAAGATTTCATGGGCATGTTTCATGGTTTGTGCGTGATCAGTGCAAACATTGCAGACTATCCTGGGTAACCGTGAAGACAGGGGTAGAGGTTTATGCACGGTTGGAACATAGTTGAGAAAACACAATATAATCCCTAGGAAACCATGAGAAGGGGGTTTTTTTAGATAGTGTCTCATGCATATTTTTCACATGGTTTTCAAATAGTGTGTATATACTAAACAACTAAAAAACATTGAGAAATTTACAAAAATGTCATCTCAGGATTTTAAACCCCAACTCGGGATTCTCCTTAAGTCCAACTATTGTAACCCTCGTGATGATATTGTAAAAACCATGATTTCCAAGGGTGGTTCTCCTTTTATACTTGGCCGTTTCGAGCATCGTTGGTTGTGTATTGAAGCCCAAAGTAAGTTTAATGCTTCTCTTTCTTCTCTATTGAAGATGGGGGTTTGTAGTTTCTTCCCTCTCCTTTTGGAGACCCAAAAAAACTTCTTTTCCTATGAATCCCAGGTTTTTGAAACAAGGTGTGTTTGAATCTAGATCCAAGACCATGATTAAGAGTGCTCTCATAATCTGATTCATGGTTGGTGGTCTACAAGAATTATCGCATAGTTTTATTTTATATTTGTTCATGGAAGTTAGTTTTATTCTTTTTCACTAATTGTGTTCATTGTTTCATTAGAGTGTTTGATAAAAAGGGGGTTCTAATTGACCATTTAAAAACCTCATGATACCTTTTGGATGGTTAGAGGATGACATAACCATTTTAGGGAAACCATGGGGTGCACCGGAATTTCCAGACCTAGAATATTGTAGGGTTAAATTATGTGTTGTTGAGTGATAATGAAAATTCCATATAGAAATTGTATAAATATTATATTTATATGTAAGTATAATATTCATTTTTATGACATTTTTTTAAATAATTTCCAAATGGTTAGTTTAGTTGAATTGAATGCGGCTTAATTTGGTTAAATGGGATTGTGTCCAATGGTATATAAATTATGTGGAAATTACAATGAGGAATAGTACATATGAAATGTTTAGAATGTTAAATTTGAAATGGATTGTGAATTAAGAAGTTGTAAATGGTTTCCTAGGGGAATTGATTAACATGGAAAGAGTTAAGACATGAGAAATTATAGAGCACACCTAATGTGTTGAATGTTATAATTTTATTGTGCTATTAATTATATGAGTCGAACCAGAAATACATAAGGGGTAAATTCTTGTGAGATGGTCAATGGGATATGTGGGTTGGTATATGGTAATTGAAGAATATATACTAATTATGGGGGTTCAGGAACATAAAAAATAGGTTAACGCATCATATTTAGCATTTTTCTAAATGGATATGAATTTTAATTGTCTAATGTGGAAATGGGTTATGTAATGGTATTAATTCCCATGTTGTTGACATGTATTGTGATTTCCCATTGGAATTGGTTATGCATGGTTATGATATGGCAAGGTTGTAATGGTTTCATAAATAATAATTTGCACATGGATTTGTAGAGTGGGGTATTGTCATGAGTTTCTTAGCCTATGGGTTGTGTTAGAATGAGGCTCTAAACTCCACCCATAAATTCATGGGTTTTGGAAGGGGACAGAGGCTCTATTCCCCTTGTGGTAGTATTCTTTACGAATTGAGGCTTCAAGGTGAGGATAATGTGTTGATGTGATATTTATAACTACAGTGAGATAAGAACCAAACTAATGTCACTTATGCATAATGACTGCTTAACTTAGACCCATGTAGAGATAATGTAAATGCCTATCCCGAAGAACATGTTTCCAAAAATATTTATGTCGTAATTATGGTATAAGAAATGTTAGTGGTAGAAATTCTAGTCATGAATTAAATGAACTTTGTTAACTAATGGAACCTAACCCGTCCCTTATTTTCTTAATGTTTAGTGTGTACCTACTTGAACTATCTACCAGATTGGATATTTTGTAGACACCATTTCTAGTATCCTAATGAGTTTTGTACTCACACCATGCTCGGGCCACTGATGGGGACCCAAGATGATTTAATGGTTGCATGTTAGGTTAAAGGAAAAATACATACTCTAGGATGTTGAGTTGGGAATGGAATATACATAGAGAAAAATCCATTCATAGAGTGGGGACCTATTTGGGGATTTGTCCTTTTGTCTTATTTTGGATTTTTTGAACCTCACACTACTAGTATGTCATGACATTTTAAATGTTGAATATGGTTTGTACCTAGTTTGGGGAATGTTGGACTTGTATGTTTACTAATTGTTCATATTATTCCTCTATTTATATTGCATTCTATTATGTCTTGCTCTGGTAAATAGTGTAGTGTCTCCCAATGTGACTCCTTATACCCTCACCACTATTTAGAAAACTCTAGTGTATGGGGAGGCTTACTCGAGGTCATGTGATGACTCGACTCGGGGAACCATTTTAGTGGCATCCGGGTTATGGACATTACAAATCATTCCACGGAGGTAGCGGTCATTGGAAACAATTGGATGATAATTTCATTTTACATAGAAAGAGGAAAATGAGTATAAAGGTTCATCATTCCATAATATTTACATATATGAAAAATTAAATAATTATTTATTAATTTTCATTTTATTACCATTTTATAGGAGATGTCATAGTTAAATGATTTTATGTCGACTTACCATGCTTATTTTCATTGGGAAGATCACACACATTTTTGGGGAAAATGGTCTAATGGAATGACCAAGGGGTTTGATGTCTGCATAATCATTCCAATTTGTTTTACCATTCATTTTTTCATCCATAGAATCCCACATGGATCTGACATCCATAACCGGGTACAACCATATGTTTCAAAGGAATACAATCATTTGGGGTTTTATTACCAAGGAGAACTATTAACTCAAAAAGGTCTAGAGGATGGGAATCGGGCTCATCACACTGTTTTTGGGGAGAATTTTTTCTTACTCTAGGACTCTCTTATATATTTATGATATGTTTGATAATACCTTCAGAATTGTGATATGAGGAATTTTACCCTAAAATACTTGTCGCTGCTTAAATCCTTTCATATTTAAAGGGTAATATATTAGTGATTCCAGTTGAATATATCTTAGTTTCATAATCCATTTCCCATTAGTGGGATCCTTCTTATATGACTAATCTATAAAAATAGGATATTTAGAGTTTACCTTTATACTGAGTGGTGATTAATATCCTATGGAGTATATGGATCCATTATGATGCATCCTACATATCTTTTTAATAACAGGAATAAAAATACATGTACTTCATTATTCCCATGTAGTATAACTTCATATGGAAATATTATATATGATGTCACTTTTCACTATGTATTGATCTCGTTTCATAAGGATTCATCCTATTTGTCTTCTCTATAGTAGGAATTTGAGTCATCTTAGTTTGATCAAATCATTGGGAGTTTCCCCAAGGTGGATTACCTTTCATGGGGGAAGTCATATCATGACACTGATTAGGGCACACACAATTAGGATTCACTAACTATTAGAGACTCATGATTGAATTGATACTAGAATTGAATGTCCCTAAGCCTATGTGAGACATGCTCGGTGTAGGAAACATGGGACAACATGTAAAAACTATCACTATATATGTATTTTTTCCTTCTTTAATGATACAAATATTTATGTGTTTAAGATAGGGATTGGGCCTCATGGTGGAATCTTATGTATCTTGAATATGACTGGAATCAGAGTCATCATAGATTAGATGACACCTCCATGAAATGGTGTATGAGGAATAATAATCAACCCATGAGAGATATTGGGTCTCGATGGATGGAATTTCAATGACATGGGAGGACATACAATGAGGTGGAATCCCATTTGAGTGTTTAATTTTAATATCAAACCTTATGAAGGCATCCTATGTATCCCAGTTTTGATAGGAAACATGGTTCTCATAGTTATGATGACTGGGGCATGTATATTGGCGTTTCCCTATGGGGGAAGTCATATCATTCCACCTATTAGTCTTAAACACTAAGGATTTCCAATGGATTGAATCATTTAATGACTTGGATCAAGTCTTACACACTAAGGTATCATTATACAGGAAGTCATGTCAGGCCACTTATCATTGTCAAACACTGAGATGGAAATGTTATGGGGGAATATCATATTATCCCAATGATTGTGGATTACACATTCATGTTTCCCTATAGGGGAAGTCAAGTCATACCATTAACCGAGGATTACAACTAATCATTCCGTATGGAGGATATCATGAAATTCCACTGATTGGGGACTACACACTGATATATCCATATGGGGGAATTCATATAACTCCACTAATTATGGATTACACCCCGAGGATTATCTATGGGGGATATCATATCATTTCACTGATCCGGTCATACACACTGATTTTTTACTAGGGGGAAGTCATATCATTCAACTAATATGGGATTACACTCTGAAGTCTACTAATGAGGGAATTCATATCATGGAATTTATTGAGTCTAAAAAATAATGTTTTGCATATGGGAGCTATCATATCATGCCTTTATTAGGTGTTACAAACATGATTTTTAAGGGGTAGTCATATCATGTCACTGATCATGGATCACACACCATGCTATCCCTATGGGTTTGTCAATTCTTCAAATGTATCCAGGAATAAAAACTATGGATTACCTAATATGGGGTACATATAATATTATGCCATTGATGATGTCTTACACAATGAGGATTCCCTATGGGGGAATACATATAATGCAACATCTCTGGGATTCAACATTAAGGTTAACTTATAGTTTCAGTTATATCATTCCACTAATGGGGTCATATACACTGTGGTTTCGTGGAGGGTATTTCATGTTCTGTGATGAAAAAATTGGGGGGAGCCAGATGACATGGATGAAATATTTAGAGGGTTCCACATCAACTAGGATGACATGAATGGAGGAAATCACGAGATCTAGGATGATGTGTCTGGGGGGTGCCACATAATCTGGAAAAAATGTCTTGGTGTCATTACAAGACTTATATGAGATGTTCTGCTGTCTTTATATTTTATCGGCGACATGTATAGCTGAAATTTCATGATTTGGATAGAAATAAGATGACTTTGCAAGACATTGGTGGTATTACTGGAGGTCATCATGTGACTAGATTTTACATTCCCTAGGGACATTTCATGATCTAAAATGTTTTTCAAGGGAGAATTTTAGGATTTTAGTGACATGCCTCGATGTTGTCACATGAATTGGATGAGTCATGTGATTTTCAATGGGAAAAATTTTCATTTTCATCAAATAGGACTCTCTTTCTTTATACTTTGTTTTATCCTTTATTTAATTTGTGCCATGGAAATTTATTGTGTTATCTTGTTTTAGGATTTGTGTGACCTAGGTGACATGCAAGATATCCTTTACATAATCTGGAAAACATGCCCAATGTTCATCATATTATTTTTATTTGATCACATGATGTGCCTTTGCATGTTGTTAATCCCATTGAGTCATTACTGAATTTTTACCTGGAAGATGTCATTTGTGATTTCATGATCAGTTTCTCTGATAAGATGATTTCATATGTGACAATCATTGATGTGTATGTTTATTTATATATAGGTGGTATTTTGGGACCATACACACTGGTTATATACTACCTTATGTAGTTCATATATTATATATTTATTTTGGATTTGGTGGATGGAATTTCTGTCATGTGACTTACAAGAACCTATTGAGGTTTTTTATGGAGGCATCAAATGATGATCAACAATAATGGGAATGTTCTACTATTTAACATTTATTAGAAAAAGGCATATCAAAGGGATTTCCCCTAACAATGATGATTTGGAATGGGTGTTTTTGAAGGTTAGGAAGACATTTATATGACCTTTATTAGTTCATGATTAATGAGTAGGGGATTTCACATGATCAAAGATGACATGTCATGTGCATTCCCCATGTCAATGGTGGATTGTTAGGTAACCTTTGTGAGACCATGTTGACATGTCTAGGGTTTCTTCTTTGTATTAATGGTGTTATATAGGGGTGCACAAATACTTTTCATCATGATCACTATATCATTTCTCCACCAAAATCTCTATACATTTAACAATTCATTTCCTTATTTATTTTACAAATATTAGTGGCTATTCATATCAATATGGATGTTTTCATAAAAATCACCATCTGTGATGGTAATGCTTCACATGAACATAAAAGGGTCCCATGGAGACATATTTTCAATATCATTCACAACCCTTATTCTTTTTTATGAAGGTGTTAATGGAAATATAATGTCAAATAGACATGTATGGATCCCTTCACACGATGAACATGAAATTTCAGTGATCTCTCACATAACAATTTTTCCATGAATCCATGGCTTCAAAAGTGTCTTTAGAACTATATAGGTGCATTGAATGAATATCTATGACTGTATAAGTCCTAAATTGTTGACATTTTTCCCCTTAATTTTATAATTTTCTTGAATCATCATCGAGAAATTGTCAAATGAAAAATTACATTACTTGGAAGGACTCAGCTAGAAGACCCCACATGATAAACGAGCATCTTTCTAGCCATTACAAAAGGATGGAGGAATATGAAAAGGGGATTTTCATGATCATTATAAGGCCATTCAATTTAAATTACTCAATCTCATGAACATTAAATTTCAATGAGATCACATATCCATTAGGGGTTTACATGATATGTGTGTTTGGACCACCTTCTATTTTTTTGGTAATGAAGAAACTAATTTCCATACATTGGGTAGTTTATCCCTTGTAGATTTTCTTTTCCTCATTTGGAATGCATCAACCCCCCCCTCCTTAGTTGTGATGTCCACAAGTATAGATGCTTGATTCAAAGGATGAAAAATTCTCACTCAAGACATGGTCTTCTCCCAATTGGTGTATTTTGATATGTTTTTTCTTCGAAGAGACATTTTTTATTTCTGGAAGATACTATAAATAAGAGAAACAAGGGGGATAATTCACCAGATACTCATAATCTCTCTATATTTTTTTCTCAATATCTATTATGTGCCCCTTTTGTAAGACCCCCCCCCACGCATGAAATGATCGTGAGATCCAACTACAAGATAGATTTTTGAGAACCACTTCTTGTGATATTTATGTTTTCTAGAACCTTCTCTACCATCAATTAATCAGATTCAATAAATTTCATGATCTATGGAATATGTAACTATCCATATGGAATTATTTAGATCATACTTTGTACCAATTATTTTAGTTGTATAAAGACATGTCTATTTGGGGGATCATATTACTATGCCAATGATACAAACTAATCATTCTTATGAAGGTTCACGTAGCCATAAGAGGTTTGTTTGATTATTCAGACCATAAGATCACCATTTTAAAAGTTGTTCATATGTCCTATATTTGAATATAAATTCTCTTACAATTAATCCAATATTCATGGGGATACCAAATTTATAATTTTCTTTTTCACTATATTATCAAATATTCATTATTTTTTACTATTCTAGTAAAACATTGTAATTTGGAAAAAAATGTGATGGACCCTAATGAGTCTGAATAGAGTAGAATTAATCTACCCCAAAGGATATGGGAGAACTTTTGGATTCCTAATAAGAACTATTAATATTGGGTCTTACCCATCTAGAAGTATTTATGGATGATGAGATAGTATGGTAGGGCCTATAGACTTCTAAAAATCATCTAATAGCCATTCCATTTGATCCAAAAGAGGATGATGTGATTTTGTAAGAAATTTCTAGATGTATATACTCTAATATTGAGTTAGTATTGATGGAGGGGTGATTTAGATAAGGTTAATTCTTCTTCAAAAAATACACACATTATTCAATTTGTGTTGTTATTCCTTACACATAAACTGTTCTTGATTCCCTCAATGGTGGTGAGTGAATGATAACATTAATGAAAGCACTGAGGGTTCTACTGAGCCACAAATCACAAGTGGGATGTTGCCTCTTCCCTAGAGGATGGGGTCGGGGCCACAAATATTTCTAGTGATACAACTAATATTTTTTTTACAATTGTTGTTATTCTTGGTAACTTTCTGAGATTTTGTAATTCATCCATTGGTAGATCCACATGGTCTCTCATTGTTGTAGTGACTTTACCCCAAAGCTCAATATTTATGTCCCTAATTCCATTTGGATTCCTCTGACTATGTCAACCAATGTAGAGGTGGGATCCCTATATACTTCATCGAAGAATATGAGAACAACTCCCAACATAGTGACCTAGTTCCTAAAATATTCATTTCACAAGGAAGTTCTTGGGTCCGGTTCTGGAGTTTATACCACCTTATGAGTTGATGTGCTTATATGTATGGAGGGAGGTATATAAATTCTTGTTGAAGTCCATTTTGGAAGGATGATGGTCCTGATGTTTCACCTTTGGTTTATGTTTACTTCACATTTTTATAGGGGTATTAATTATACAACCCCTTAATGTCATGTGAAGGAGGAGATTTCATTGAGATTGAATAAGAGGAACATTAAATTGAGGTTGTAAATAGTTGAGGCTTCCACCTTAGTAATGGAAATTTGGGATGATGTCATAAATGATTATTCAAAATGTGCAGTGGAGTCGGAAACTCACAAGGAAGTTTCCAACAATAGTAATGTTTTAATTGAAAATATCCAGTCTTGAATAACATGTCTTCGAAGAGATATGTCATAGTCTCATCATGATCATCCAATAATTGAGAAAAAATTACCTTAGAATCTCGGGATATTTTAAATGAAAATGAACACCCATCATGATGAAATTTCTTAGGATTATATTGATATAATATTGTACATGAAAAAATTAATATGCCAATCAATTTCACATATCATATACTTCCTTGGAGTAGTGGATTGAAAAATCTCAAGGAATCCTCCAAAACCATGTTGTGATTGGACTTTAATTTCACAACATTTTTTTATCAAACATTATTAAGAGATATTCTTATATGTAAGAATTCATACTACAACATACATTATATGAATATATACTCATTGCCTATGATGTCAGTGTAAATTTGTCTTCTAATTATGATATGAATGATAATTTTTTAATCAAATGTTTTATGAGCCGCAATGATATGTATCTTATTTGTATTATTATCTAATCCTAAATATATAAATTTGAATTCTTAAATCATAGTACATTGTTTTATCAACAAATTATAATGAATTTCAAACATCCTGTGATTCCCCATTTATGCATTCATTCTAGTTATCTCATGGTTAACTGATTCAAAATAGGCCAATATTGGTAGAATATTTGTCCTACAATGAGATAGAATTGTGTTTTTCTATGTCCAATGGTCTTAGAAATCATAACTTGTTATTTATAAGGACATGTGGTGGGCCACAAAAGGTTTTTATCCTTTTATTATAGTTTACATAAAAAATTTTCCAAATAATTATATAGGGTTTGAATTTTAGGGCATTGAATACACTATATCTCAGACCACCACATTACGATGTTTTGGATATAAAATCTTTGCAACATTTTGGGTCTTGTAAACTAAATAATTGTTATGATGTAGTTTATGGTCTTTATTTTATAACATCTATTACAAAATTTTAGGGTATATTGGCTAAGTCCATTGGTTTTTGTATTTTAGGGGCTTCTAGCAAAAACCTTGTATTGTTTTAGTTTAGTATATTCAAACATAGAACTTATATTCATATAGTTTAGGTTCTTATGTATCAGTCCATATGTGGTTTTATTTTGACATCTTTTATATTGGACATTATATTAACATAGTTTAAGATAATCTAGACCACAAAATCCTATTGTAGGTTTCATGGTATTCTTGTCCGAGCATTACATTTTTGTAGTGTATGGTCATCTAGTTCTGAAATACTACATTTGTTGTTTAGGTTCTTCTAGATCAGACCTTCTAGTTCATAATTTATGTACTTCTAGCGCAAATATTCTTTTTATGTAGTTTAGGTTCTTCTAGATCATGACATATATTTTTGTATTTTAAGGAATTTTGGATCATACCATGAGATTCAATTTAATATAATTTATTTAAACTAGGTCATAAATGGAGAATTTTGAATATAAGGAAGTCATTTCCGGGATTTCCAAATAACCCTATGGTTCAGAGTTCTATTATTTTATTCCTAGGGCTAAAAGGGTTTGAGTTTCTTTTCAATAATTATGGGATGCTTCTAGTTGGTTGGGAAAATTTCATATTCATTAGTATCATGGTCAAATGAAGGAACCTATTCTCGATTCCACTAATCATGGGAAATTTATGAGGGTAATTTTGGTAGAGTGAGAAATATTAGGAAATCTGATCAAACCTAGACTATTTAAATATGTTTTGTTTAAATCTCGTGACCAGGAGCAAGAATTGACTAGGATAGTAATGGATAATAATTATGGGAATGTTTCATAACACCATTATGTTCTATGTGATAGAATAGTGATGTTGGGGATCATGAGGATTGGAGTTAATTTCCCATATGGATAGGTTGCCTCTATGTGGTAGTTTGAGTCTCGTATACACTAGTCCATATACCATATAGGCATGTTCTAGTATAGTTGATCCCCACCCTTATATGAGGTACATGGATGAATGTGTGAATTCTAAAATTTATATTCAGTGATGTGGTGAATGGATAAATTGACCATAAATGAATTGGTCTAGCTCCCATGCGAGTGGATATTAGGATTGAAATCTCAGGGCCAATGATATATGTTTTCGAGTCTTAGGGTCTGGGCAATTATGATATTTTCGAATAGAGTATCTCATTGCTCTATTGAGAAAGGGCATAATACAAGGTGAGGTAACATCAATGATATAAAATACACATGAATTGTCTATTTAAAGGATTGTAAATCATGAAACAAAATGATTCGGTCATGAGAATAGTATGTGATAATCATGCTGGGAATAGCCTAGAACACCCTAAAGTGAATGACATTGCCAATGTGATGACAGGATCATCAGGAATTGAAATATTTTTTTTCAAAGTAATAACATAAATTTTCAATGACCATATGATCATATTTGTGATACATATGCATAGATGAATAGTCAAAAAATGGACCCTCGAAGCCAAGATCCTTTTTGCAAGGGCCAAAGAATGTTGTGGCGATACGTGGTTTTAAAATCATGATGTGTGATTTGTAAAATGTGTGGCATTCTATAATATTTTGAGCACCCTAAATTTTTAATTACTACATAAGGAACATCAATTTTTGGAGTGGAGATGTGAAAATATATTCATCTATGTGTTTCCTCGTTTAGGGGTCTTGCGGGCATGGATCAATATTTATTATGACAATAATGAGTACTTGATATGATTTATGGACCATTTATTTGCACCATTATTTTTTACTAACCTCTAGAGATGAACTGTTTAGCGAGCAAAGCCATGAATTTATTTCATGATTCCCATTGTCATTTTCCCACTAGACATGATTTCAGTTTCCTTCTTTCGATTTTTATATTATTTCAATATGAATAATCAAAGGATAGAATTTAGTTATGTAAAAAATTGAACATGGTGAAATATGATTGTGGTCATAAAACACATGGTCCTGATTTGAGGGAAGTAATAAAAATACAGCAATTAAGATAAATAACATTAAGAGAACTCGAACATCATTTTGAGTGGGATATGATTATGATATAAATCATGTTCCTAGTTACCTAGGACCTATGTAGTGATAAGAATAAATAATAAATGGGACGGAAAAGAACATTTTGTTGAGTTTTGTTCTAAAACGGTGAAGTTAGGATCATCAGAATCAAAAATACCTTCATATGGAGCCATGATGATTTTGATTGGTATGTTTAATAACTTATTCACTAATAAAAAAAGAAAAAAGAACAGTGGTATATTTCACATTCTAGGGGCCATAAATGGTTTTTCCACCACGAGTCACTCAAGACATGATATATGACTTATTTGATGAAGTGATTAAAGGAGAAAAAAACAATGTATACTCTGGTTATCCATGGTGGTGTTATTGCGATCCTTTTATATGAAATGATGATGGGTGATTCCATTATCATTTTAAAGTCACGTATTGGGTACATATTTTTCATGTTGTTTTAATTTCATTTTACTAGTATGATTTCATTTTAGTTCAACATAATTTGGTAAGGATGTTTTCCTTTCTTTATTGTTTCACATCATGTAGTAAGGTAATGGGTAACAATGTGATTGTTTTCTAAGATATAATAGAATACACATGTCATGGGATAGAGGTATATATATGTGAGAAGATCCTTTTATACATGTAGAGGATTATTGGTGGAAAGATATATGTTAGGAACTTTCTTGAGTTGTTTTAACACATACATTGGAAAGCCATAACTAGATTTGATGGAGTAAAAATGATCTTCTATGAATCAGTTTTTTTTAAAGACAAAATGTTTGTTATCGTGAATATTAATTTTATACAGGTAGGAAATTTGTGACATATGTCTCAACCATATAAGGTTATGAGTATATTTCAATCATTTAATATTCTTCAATTAAACCTAGTATGGGGGAGCTAGGTAGCACCCTATATCTTGTTATTAAGGGTATCAATCCAAACATAGTTATTGTACATAAAACACTATATGCAGGTCTGACCCATACATATATGGGTATTGTTCACATTTATTTTTTTCATATGTACCGCATATTATAGAACTAGGCACCACTAAATATCCTATGATGATATCAATGAAGACACACAAGGTTCATATATAGTAAACACTATATGACGTTATGACCCATATAAGGATGGGGTTATTGTTCTTGTTGATTTTTGTACAAAGACCCCAAAGTATATATTTTGGAATCACTATGTATCTTGTGTTGATAGGAATCAAGACACATTTGGTTCTTGGGAAACCATGTTGTTTAACATCATTCACCAAGGAAGTATGATCCCCAATATGGAAAGGGAATATGAGGAAATGACCTAGGAATAAGGGTTTGGGAATTATTATTTATCATGTGATGAAAGGAATCAAGTCACTCATAGTTTGGGAATGGAGGTGTTGGGGGAGGCCAACACCAAGGGTAGTGTTCCTCAATGACAACTTCCACAATAATGCACTATTTTATAACGTATAAGAAACACCAACTATGTAGTATAATTTCATGCGACGAATACTTGTGGTTTTCCTTTTAAGATCAAGTATCAAGGACCATGATTACTATACGATGAGTTTATATGTCTCTTCCTTGTGGCCGCCCCCAACCAAAATTCAGTATCACATGTGTGCTATATTTTTTGTGAGAAACAAGTAATAATAAACGATAACCCCATTAAATAGAAGCAGGTAGTGAAAAAAAAGAAATATTGTATCATGTGGTTTCTAGGAAATGATATATGATTTCGGGGTCCATATATATCTCATTGGAATGATAATAAATCCTTTTGTAGTTTTATAAATAGTTGAATTTTAGTCTCATGTGGAGACAACATCAGAAGTACAGTATAAAATTACATTGTGAGGTTGAAGATGACATAACCTAAAATAAGTGAAACATTTGAAATCTATATAGTTTTACATAATGCAGTAAGGAAGACTATCATGATGTTTAATGTCATGTGATAATGACATAGGTCATGTAGTTTATTTTACTATAATAAGGACAAGGATTAATTGACATGATAGAAATATAATATATCATCTATGAACACAAATCTAGGTTTTTGAATCACTATGTGACATGTTATTCCATGAACCAAGACACATGTAATTCATAGATGAAGTGATTGCCTATGTGTTTCTAACTATCACATATTTACTAGGGAATTTAATTTTTCATCATCAAAGATCATGTATGTGTATAGTGAATCATTAATGATTCAATGCCTCCAATACGGTTTACCATTAGGTGGTGAGGACATATTTTATATAGATTATCTTCATTCCGTAAGGAAATATTTCATTCTATTTAACATCATGGGATTAGGAAATGATATGTAAATATTAACATTATGTTCTCAAGACCTGTTGTGTATAGTTTAATGTCATTGGGGATAGGAAATATTTTTTAAAAAATTGCATCATGAGATTAGGACATGGTTTATACATTTTATTATCTTGTTGTTATGAATTCATTTTTACTTTTTATAATCATTATGTTAGGAAATCTAAACTTTTTATGCAATATATGTAAATTATTTCATAAGAACCCTCGAAATCATTGGGGGTGTGAAATGTTCCCTTCTCGTGGTGGTCAATGATGAATCTCTATTATGATATGACTTATGTATGATATAAGTATCTTACAAATATGGTTTTTAGATTTATTATTTCATTACCTAGTATCCTTATGGTTCTGAGATCCAATACCAATTAACCATAAAAGAAAAAATAAGGGAAACACATTTTATTAAATGTTCATGCGATACAATTTTGACGAACACCAATGTTTTGAAATGTATGAACCCTGTTCTCATCAATCAAATCATATTCATCAAAAAACATTTTAGATTTCAAATTATCTTAGAGTTTTAAAAATATATCTTTTTACAATGTGTGGAATTGGAATTCTAGGGGGGTTATGCCTTTGTTTCATTAAATAAATAATAATAGGATCCTTGGGTAGCCGTGCACATGGTGAAATGGTAGGCCATAGAGCACGGAGAATATTTTCAAGCCACAAATTCTTATAATTTCTCTCCATCATGTAGGTTATGTGAAACTAAGACATATTTAAGGCCTCATATATCCATTTTTCCACTAAATGATATCATAATGAGTTATTGGACTTAATATTGTGCTCCTAGTACAATCCCTTCTAAATTATAGAATAGAATATTATTCCATTGGTCATCAATATTGTGTGATGTACACTGAACCAATTAATGATATGATACTTCACAATGTTTGTGATAATATTATTCCATTCCTTATTGAGGGTTATCACCTCATTAAACATGGAAAAGTTACTTGTAGAATTTAGGATGTACATCAACTATTTGGGTGTGGCCCGGGGGATATAGCCCCACAAAATCCATTCCCTCTATGAAAAAAGACTCAAATATTTTGTAATATTTATCACTTAAATGAGTTGAGGGATTATGTTTTCATGAATAAAGAACACATGGAATTTTCTGGGAAATTTCACAAAGTCCAATATCATGATTTCCCATAAGTAACACAACTTCCTGATTTGGTGGGGGGGAATGGTCCTAGCATGATGAGTATTATAGGACCATACATGGACTTCCTCTGTTAAAATTTAAATCCATAATTATATTATGTATATGGGGAGGATTTATATTAATCCATTCTTATAGATGGATCTTTTCTTATTTGGATTATGCTGCAGTGAAAATTTCTATCCACAACATCAAATATGTTCCCTAGAATATCGTTCTTTCAAACAAGTCACATTATTGATATGACATACTATATTGTACATCTATATTGAGTTTTAAATTGGTAATTAATTTTTTAAGATGATATCTAATGGATATATTTATTCTATGTCAAAGATGGTGATAGATGATACCATTCAACAATGCATGATGTTGAAGATCGCTTCCTCCTGATTGGGGTTAACCAAGATTGTGGATAAATTAAAAAATTCAAAGACATGAGAAATCTATGATCATGGAACAAGATGTAGTTTGGAATCCAAATGGAACACTTCCATTATTCCCATGTCATATCCAATAAGTGGGGCCACTTCTAGTAATTTTATGTTAAAATCACCATTGATCTGCAATATCACTATCTCTAAATTCCCTTTTATATTCAGGTAGGATATTTGAATTTGGATGTCCAGTTACAAACCAGAGATGCGAGATTATTATTCCACCACATTCATCATGCATGATTTATATAGTGAGATAGATTATATTTTTTTTTATTTTCCCAGATAAACAAATAAAATACCTAAGAAAACCCAATTTAGTTCCTTTTTTATCATAACTTTTTAATAAGACGTTAAGAGTTTCAATAAAATTACATCTCCCACATATGAGAATTTCCATTTTCCTAAATGTTCATCATATAGATGATCAATGTCCACTTGTGAACTATGAGGAATGTGATCTGCTCTAGGGAAATCAACCAGTTCCTTCTATATCGCAATCATTTATGAAAATAACTAAAATTAAAATTAATGTAAAATGAATTCATATTGAGAAAAACCCCAATCATCGTGGGAAATCTGTTATATTCATGGGAGGATCAATGCGAGGGACCTGATGTAACTCAGGGTGATAAATGTAATTCCACTTCATCATCACAAAAATTATGAGTGTGAATTACTTCTTCTCTACAAAAAAAAATAGCAGGACTTTGTACTGAGGATCTTTTGGATGACAAAGTAGATACAATGATAATTCAACAAATAATATTTCATTCATATGAGACTTCCATGTGATCATTCCATAACATCCACATATTAGAGGAGTGTCTTCTCTTCCAAAAGTGGCATCATGATATTGGTTGTTGTGGGTACTCCTGAGACACTAAATGACACCTTAGTTTTCGTCATCCAATTTATCGGTGGACCCCTTATTATCTAAAATATTTTATAGGAGATATTTTCTATCCATATTATCCATGAAACACAAAATTTTGTCAAGGATCCTTTCAATTCCCTTATATTTGTCGACAATTCGAGTGGGTTGAGATTTATAGTATTTATCTAGTCCATTCATGGTCAACCTAAATGAAACAATGGTGTACCAAAAATCCAAGAAACTTCCTTGATGTATCCTTGAAGGATAATTTCAGTGGATTCATCTTTAGACTGTGCTACAATAATTTTTTGAATACTTTTTGATGATACATGAAGTGATCACACTACTATAGAGAATTTAAATCATGGTCTTTTACATAACATTCATATATCCACTGTAATGATGTCTTACTTTTATGATACATGTATTGTTGATATGTAGTTCCAATAAATGATTTCCAATGTGAATAACCTGATTGAATAAGATCCCATGTGGTTCACTGATGGTGGGGCCTCCTCACTCCTAAATGTCCATAAAAATATGATTTTACCCTGAGTAACCATCCATTATAGAAAGTTCTTAGAAGCCATCATTTTCATCGATCAATAATTCTATGGTCATATGTTTTAATTATTCCTTAGGGGAGTGTCATTTGCGGTCATTGAAATCAATGTAGACCCTAACATTCATATACATTTTCTTAAAAATAATGATGTTTGGTGATATATCTTGGGTATTTCAATTCTCAAAAAAAGTCTTCTTTGATCAATTTGAAACATTATCCCTCTATATTTGTATCATGAGTGGGGTGAAACCTTCTAGGTGTCTAATGTAAACCTTAGCGGTATTCGATTAATGTGAGATAGTGCATAACCACATCTGGATTTAAACTAACCATATATGTATAGTTACAATAGAAAAAAAATCTATGTTGCTTTATAAATGATATATAAATCTATTTCTCTCCAATAGGTGTGGACATAGTAATAACTATAGCTAGAAAGACTTCATCCATTTCCATATTTACCATCAAGAGAACATAAACGGTGGTGGAGACTCCCTCTAAAATTGAGGAAGGATAGTTCCTAAGTCCATCATCTTCTTATTAAACATCTCAGTCATGGGAGGATTTTTCATATTAATTTGAAAAATTTAGGGAATATCATTATCAGTTACTATGAGAGATGTATTAGGAAGATACATTTTCATCATCTTATTGATTCACTGCAAAGAGATTCCAAAGACATATGTCTTTTACACTATTAGAAGAGAGTGAAGTGGGTGGAATATCATGGATCATGTCTATTTCATCAATAAGATATATTGATTGAATATAATCATTATCGATCAGACACCAGTGATTTATAATTATCTTCCCAAATCCATTTGGGTATAAAACATATATCTCATTATCCACATTTTCCTTTCTAACATACATCTTCTAGAAACATGTCTGTACATATGTGTCTTCACATGTCTCGAAGCATCAGTATCACAATGTATTTTGAAAACATACCAATCAAAGATTTATTTAAAACACTTATTAAATATTTAATGTATGACCAATGGGTTGTGGAACTAGGGCCATTCGAGAAAGACATTGTATGTTGTGCCCTGCTAGAAAAAAATAGAAACTTTTTTAGTTATGAGATTCCCAAAAATAATTTTGATATTAATCTTTCCAAATGGTCTTGGTAATGATTTTCAAACCCTTCAATGGTCTTCCTTCTGGGAGATAAATATCCCTCGCTAATTCCCAAATATTGGAGGGTCCTAATTTGGAAGAGTTTGATCCTGGGATCATTATCGATCAGATATTTTTGGATGTCTCTATTATCTAGTAATATTGAAAAAATAGGGGGATTATGTTTTTTTGGATGATCTCTTCTAGATCATAATATAATAATGATATGGAGACATGGAATTATGATGCAATGTAATCCACTAGATAAACCTCAGTTGTTATTAAATTTATTTCAAATGCTTCTAGGATCTGGATGGATTCAATGAGTTTTAATCTAATTTATTTTCATTGATGGAGCATATAGGGGATTTAGATCTTGTCTTTCAAACCCTCCATCATCATTGGAATGCTATATTTTGGTGCCAAAGGTCAGAAATTCATGATTTACTGTTTCTTATTATTATGTAGCTCAGGTGTGGGGATATATGAGGTTGAAAAAATGGTGTTTTACTATGGTCATTGGAGTATCAAATGCCCAGGGAATATGTTGTGTTGGACTTCTCATTTATCTAGGATGAATCAATAATCACCCTCCCACGAGGTGGTCATGTAATATGACTGGGTGAAGATGACAACTGGAGTGTTACTGGATAGCTCAATGTCTCGATAGATCATGCTTGAGTGATTTCCATTGGGCAACAACTATATATATGTCCTCTATGGGGATGTTACAGACATATTAGTTATGATCGTTCCCATGTTGTTTCATGTATCTTCACTTCTTACAGAAGTGGCCTCTTATTACTTGATAAGCTTTGGGTATGTCATACTCCTTGTCATATTAAACATTATAGAAGGGGTCTTCCATGTTTTTTAGGTTAATGAAACCAAATATGATCTATTCGTATAATGAGGCATTCATTTGTTGATGTGGTTACCCTTAATCAGTCATTTCAGGGAATATATATGTTGGAGTCTAAGCTTGTGTTAGTGCTAGAAATGATTCATTTTATTTATAATGGTCATGTTCAACATTGATATTAAAATTCAATGTCACCTATCTATGTGAAGGAACATTTATGAGCCTAAAATGTATTTCCATCAAGGTGACATGAGCTCTGTAACCATTCATTCAAGTCATCTAGTTATTGACCTTCATTCCACACATTTCTATATTTTTATCAAAATATCCTTATTCAACAGACTTGGTGATGATTATAAAGGAAACGAAGACCACAGATTTATCCATCATCATATTTCTTCACTCGATCATTCTTTAGAGGTCATATTTATATAATAATAAATACTAGATTTTGTAACCCATCCTTATATGAGAAGGGATGTATTTGGGATGATCGGAGAGGATGACCTCATTAATCTTTATATGCTATTGAAACATGAGTAGTTTGTATTCCATGGATATATGGAAGTATTCAAGAACATTCTCATTTTAGAAGGAGCATGCATTATTCATTATTTCCTCAAATCCTAGGAAACCCTGATCTCTTTTTACCTAGTTAAATGAAAATTTTGTGGTTCATGATTATTGAGGGTATTTTTAGGTAGTTCGGGACATATCTATGTTCTTGGACTGGAATACTAGTGGATTTTGGGTAATAACATAATTTTTTGGTTTTCTTGGTTGTTTCCATTTTTTTGAGCGAATGAGTCAAGACATAGCACGGGTTCGCATAATGGTTTCATCCAAAAGTTGATCTATTGACACAAAATCATAGAATCCATCACAATATTTTATTAGGATCAAACGTTTTTCCTCTCATACTAGATATTTTCATCACATAGTTCAATTAGTTTCTCCTACAAAAGAGGGATTTATAGGGACTATGTTAAACACTTCCATATGGCTATTAAGCCATACACCCCCAAATTTCTTCATTTCTTATAGTCCATCAAGTCAATGATTTTATTCTTCATAATTAAATATTTGAAATGAAAAATAAGTTATTCACATCCTGTAATAGATCATGTTGAATGACTATTATACCAATTAATGGTTGGGGCTACCATAATCTATACAAAACACCCCATGTTGGTTGTATCATGTGGATCCTGAAGGCCTTCTATCAGACTGTACTGGGAGACGATGTGTGTGAGATGTTGTTCAAGTTCTCCACCATCATCAATGGTTTAGATTATATAATTTCAAAAATTATCTGGGGGGAAATATTCATCCACCACCCCAAGATATGGATTTGTCTCAAAATTTATTGGATAACATTTCCATTCTGGTCTCATGCGATGATTTAAATATATGAAATTTACTTTATCTAGAAGGTATAATATCTATATCAACATGAAGACAATAACCAATGGTAAAGTTTTCCAAGTGTATCGCCTTATTGATTTTCCAAAGAGTTTGTAACTCATTATCATAATTCTCGCATTGTTCTAATGTGAAGGAATATTAGTTTTTATGTGTCTATATTGGGATATAGCCACAAATTTTTCTCTATCATTGTTAGTATTCTAAATTAGAGTTGGAAGGTCAATCTTCAAAGGTTCCATGTTTTGGAGTCTCCTCTGGTTTGGAGAACATTCAACCTTAGTGGGTGCATCAAGATCCTCCTTTTGGATTATAATTTCTACAATATGTCCCACTACATTAACATTTTGACCCCCTTAATCATTTGTTCTATTCGTGACAATACTCATAGTGGTGTACCGATTAATGGAAGTTATCATTTTACCCTCAACATAATTGGATGATTTGACTCAATATATTTTAGGGATGTTTCTAAAACTCTTTTCCATGTTGGAATTTTTTGTCTTGTGACCCTAGAGAGGTTTTATAGACTTCTTTATAATATAACTACCCAATGTTTTGTCAAATGAAATTCCCTTCTAACAGTTATGTCCTAGAAAATATCATTTGGAAAAACAATGCCACATAATTCTTAAGTGTACTAATAAATACTAAGTGACCATTAAATCTTAGTCATAAATAAAAAAAAATCACATCTAATATTTGAATTTCTGTAATCCGGCATACATGGTTGCAATAAGTAAGATATTCGGAGTTTGATAGGACAAAAATAATTTACTAATGAAGAGTAACTTACCCTTAAGAATAGTACAATATCCTTATGAATAGAAATGTTAGCTTTATGAATAATAAAATGACACTTTTGAATAGTATATAGGCTAAATGAATAGTAACATCACTTATGAAATTATATAAAAAAATTAGGAACCTGATAAGTGATAGGGAATGTTTCAAAAACATATTGTTAAGTGTTTTTATATTTGTGAGTATTAAATATTCAATTAAAAATTTAAATTAATTTATTTATTTATGTTAAAATACATATTCATAAAATTTATTCGGAAATAAATATTTTTTCACCATTTATTTAAGTATAATTTTATGAGTCCTGGGTTAATTTTTGAAAGTATTATAAAATAATATTTAAATATAAAATATGTATTTCTGATATAAATAATTATTTTATTTGAAAATATAATTTCAAATATTTAGAATAATATTTTGATAAATTGGATTTCTTTTTTGAATTCTATATGTCTATAAATGGTTAGGATGAGTTTATGAGACTTTTTCTGAAATACTTTGAATAGTGAAATTTGATAATTTATGAAATATGATAAATAAATGAATTTTAGCATCATAAATGAGTCCTTGATTATAAAAATGTCCATTTTTAAGAACTCACATTCACATATTAATATTTTTATTCAAATGAATCATTTCTATTTCTTGTCTCGTGGAGAAATAATAAACTAACGTTTAAAATTTTGAGAAAACACCCCTCCCCTCCACTATAAATACCACCCCCACACCCTCTTCTCCTCACACTTATCATGCATAGTGATATGTCTTTATTATAAAAAAACATCATCCCTAGTACCTCCCAGATGTTAGTGAGATCACAGAATCATCAAAAGTCCTATCTGAGGTGCCTTGAGGAGGGTATGATGAGGAGAATTCAAGAGGTAAATCAACTCTCATTTCTTATAATTTACTCTCAATTTTTATTTCTATTATTATTATTTCTTTATCAATCTTCATTCAAATGGAATTATAACTCTATTAAATTACATATAATAGAAAAATATTTTTTTAATGTAATATCCAATATTATAGACCTCCCTCAATCTCTATTTTTTTTCTAAAAATTATATCGTTTCTTGTGATGTGTCAATTTACCGATATTATGGGTGATGAACTTCCATTTTCCATCTACTCTTTAAAGGATGTCAATAAAACAATTAAATAATTTAAAACTGATATAAATTATTATTTTGTAACCTCTTATATTTTACATAAATATCTTATGTACATAATACAAAATGATAAAACAAAAGATAATTTTTATGATCGAATAACTGAAAAAATAACAAAAAATGATAATCATTAAATTTTTTCTAATTAATAATAATCATGGTTTATAACCAAATAATTTATAAAAGAATTTAAAAATATTTAATATCATTAATAACATGTAATATGAATTATTGACGTTCATCTTAATTATAAATTATTTCTATTCCTGAGTACAATGTTAACGGATCGTGGAAACTATTAAAATGAATGCTCCAATAATATTTAATTATAAGAGGTTCGTTAATTATGATTTAATGAATCTATTTTCATTATACATTATATTAATTTGAAGGAATGTTTTGGAAAAACAGGAAGGGGAATTCAAGAACCCAACATGGTTTTATTGGGTTTCCCCTATTTCAGTCAATTTTTACAATGATTATTACTTAAAAACACATTTATTCATTATTATAATACCTTTTCTTGGATAAAATTGTTTTCTAGTTAAATTTATGAATAAAAATTCTTTTCCAAAAAAACTCCTCATTCGAAAATCTCACTTTTTACTTCCTGATATTGTTTCTTCTTCACTCATGGTTAATGATTCAATAATGTTATTCCATTATTCTTTTATGAACCCAATTTTTATGAATGTATTCATATGAAATAAAACCCATTCCTTTACATGGGTTATTATATGTTCAAGAATGGTATATGTTCTATGATGCTTTCATGATAATGTAAATGTTGTGATATGACAGGTGCACCTAGATTTATATAGAGTAATGTAAATAATATGATGTTACAGGTGCTCCTGGATTAATATAGATATAAAATTCATTGTATAATTTTTAAGAACTACATGATAAACATGAAATATGAGTGAACACTATTCTTACTTTATTCACAACTATGTGTTGTATTTTACCACTAAGCAATGATGCTAAATTATTCTGCATTTCCACATTACAAGACTTTTCATAATGCTTCCTCTCATGATTATGATCATGTTCCTATGTAATGATGATAATGATTATGCTCACACCTTGTTATATTGTGGTTATCTATATTTTTTCTAGGAATTTAGCTCATCTATTTTGATATATATCCTCAGATTACTACTCGTAATAAGGTGAATTCAAGGTCAATGAAGAAGCTAGAGAAGAATTATTTAATTTAATGTTTATGTTTATGTATTGAAAGTTAGGAAAAGTTATTGTTTACCCACGAAAATAAACGCGTGTATCCCAATTATGTAATGATTTTATGTTGATTATCTTCAAAATTATGTAACAATAATGTAATAAAAATCAAGATCTCTATAGTTAGTATTAAATGAAGGTTTATTTAGTTTGGGAATTAGGATTTAAGAACCTTAGTGAAAACACATTTTATGAGACTAAGTATAAGTGAGAACCCAAGAAGTTTTGTTTTTATAAAATAATAATCCATGGGATACCACAATATATGCCTTTAAACATTAATTCAAAATGTAATATATTATATAATCAAATTTTTTGGTGTATTATTTGTTCTAACCTTTTATATTTTTGAAAAATGTTTGAACCATTAAAAACAAGGCCAGCATCCCATGCGACGGACAATGTAGTGATCTCCTAAAAGACATCCCCAATGCTTTGGGAGGTGGAGTAAAACTTTTATTATGAGTTTTTACCAGCTATCTCAGGCTACTAAAAATAACTTTAATAACATGGAACACCCTCTTTCACCTAAGATAGAGAAAATAGTTGTCAAATATTTTATTCATACACAACCACTTAGGTTTAGTGGATATAACAATCCATTAATTATAGAAAAGAGGGTCAAGTCCATAGAGAATTTCTTTTATGTGATACATTGTTTTGAGATGTAGAAGGAGAATCTAGTTGTTTATCATTGAGATGGAGAGGCTGGTTAATGGTGGGACTTGATTAATAATACCATGTTGAGGGACAAAATTGAAGATATTGAGTGGGAAGACATTATGACAGTGTTTCTTAATAATTATTTCCCTTATACTATTAGAAATATTATGGATAGAAAATTCATAGAGTTTAATAAAAGGAAGGATAATCCTTCACACCATACGATGATGATTTCACAAGCCCTATAAATAATGTTTTGTGATATTTTATCAACACTGAATGAAAAATTGATTGAATATTTTGTGGTTTAAAACATCACAATCCAGAGGCTCTTGAAATTCATGAAATTAGGAGTTATGTAGAAAATGATTAATTTTCTCTCAAAGTAGAAATTGAGTTTGGATAATGGCCCCAACAGATATGGTGATATGAAAATAAATATAATGTTTCATGCTGGATGATCTATTGAGAATGGTGGAATGAAAACTCAACCACCCACATTTATAAAATGTTTGAAGAAGAATCATGGGAACTGCATAAAAGGTGTGGGGAAATTCATCATGTGTGGGAGAGAAGGCCACCAAGCTAATGAATGTTGAAAAGTCATGAAATTGTAGGAAACTATAGTGGAGGAATGGGGAGCACCACACATGTTACAATGAAACAACTATAGTAAGAAAGGGAACTATGCAAGCAAGTGCACTAAACCACAAGTCCTCAAGGGTAATAAGATTCATCAGCCTCCATAACCTATGAATAAAGGGGGTTATTATGATATCATTAATATGGATGTTGTAAAAGATAATGAAGTCATGTAATGTACAATTATTATTCACCCAATAATGGAAGATTTCAAATTTGATTCTAGTTCTACACATTCCATTATATCTCGTAGCATTGATAAAACTATTGAATCGAAGACCAGAAAACTTGAAGTAGATATATCTATTAATACACTAAGTGGTAAAGTTATTCCTACCTATGTGTTGTAATTTTTTCCGGTTGGCTTCAGTGGGATGGTTCTTCAAAAAAATACCATGATACTTCCTTTGGAAGAATTTGAGGCTATAAATGGGGTGGATTATATCTCGTTACAGGGTGGACATATAAACTACAAGGAAGAGGAAATTTATTTTGATATTTGATACAATTTGATTCTCCTCTAAAAATTCAAGGATGATCACTAATCTCTATTGAAATTTCCTTCAATGGAGTCAGTGTTGATTACCTTTGATAGAGAATAGCTTTCTTAAATGGGAGAGTCAAATGAAGGTATCAACCTAGGGGAAATGCCCAACATGGGGGAATATAATGACCTATTTCCTAAATAATTACCTAAACTACCCCCAAATAATGAGGTGGAGGTCTCAATAGAACTCATACCCCAATGATACACCTATATAAATGGGTCCCAATAGGATGGATCTTATCAAACTGGAGGATTTAAAGGGTAAACTACTAGTGCATTTGGATAAAAGGTTCATAATCCCTAGTGAATCACATTGGGGTGAATCCGGTCTCATTTCCATGAAGAAGGATTGATTAGTGTGGATGTGTATCAAAAATTAAGGGCTCAAAATGATCACCATAAAGATCATTTATACTCATCTTATGATTAGAGACTTCTTTGATTAATTTAGAGGATCTTGGTACTTCTCGAAGGTGGAACATCATTCTAGATGTCTTTTGAAAAATTTTATGAAGGATGATATTTAGAAGATTGCTTTTGTACTAGGTATCACAATATGAGTTTTCTGTGACACACTTCAGACATACTAATTCAACCATAATTTTCATGGATTTAATGAATAGATTCAATATAAATTACTTAAAAATATTTTTTGTTGTTTTTATAGATGATATTATAATCTACTCCATGAGGAAATATATACATGAAGAACATAAATTACTTGTTTTGGAGATATGGATATACAAAAAATTCAGAAGGAGTGACTTTTGGATGAAGAAAATCGCATTCTTGGGGCATGTTATCACAAGTGAGTGATTTTTTATGGACCCCTAAAAACAATTCTGATTGAAGAAAGTCTCAGACCCTCTACTATCATGGGAATACACATATTTCATTGATTATTAGGGTATTATCATCATTTTGTAAGAACTTTATCATGATTGTCAAGACTAAAAACTAAATTTACAAGGAATTTGGTGATTTATTTCTGGATGAAAGAAGATTCTTGGAAATCATAAACCCACTAAAGAGATGGAAAATATTGCACCTATAGTCACATTAATTAAAAGTGGATAATTTTTTGTAATATACGGTGATTGTTTCATTAAAGGATTGGTTTGTGTATCCCTGAAAAATGATAATGTGATATCATATACCTCACAACAGTTTAAGACCCATGTTATGAACTCCCAAATGAATGATCATGAGCTAGTTTTTGTGATTTTTCCCTGAAAATCCTATGTCAAAAATTTATGGGGAGAAGTGTTCTATATATTCGAACAATAAGATACAAAAGTATATATTCACCAAAATGGAGATAAACATGAGTCAAAGGAGTTGGTCAGGTCTAATCAAAGACTGTGATTTCTCTATTCACTGTCATCAAGGAAAGGAAAACAAGGTTGCTATAGATCTATGTAGAAAAGAACCAGCTACTCGATCCATGTTGCAGATTGAAAATATATTCCATGAGTTGGAATATATAGATTTGGAAATAATAATGGCATGTAATACATCATAACATTCCCAAATAATTTCCCTACCATATATCCAAGAGTATATTAATGATGTTTGAAGGGATTTTTTCGAAGTTGAAACAATAGAGAATGTAATAAATGTGGAAATACGCAAAAATTACATATTGATGATTACAGTGTAATTCAGTTTGGAATGAGGCATTGTGTACAATCCGATCCAAAGATAAAGAAGGAGATTTGGAATGATGCAAATAGATAAACATCTCTATTCATCCAGGGAATACAAAGATGTATTGAGATCTCTGAGAGAACTATTGGTGAGAGTATATGAAGAACGCGATTTCAGAATATTCATCAATGTGATAGGTATAGAAAAAAGTGAAGGTTGAAAGGAAAAATAATAATGGGATGATACAACCGAAACACATTCCAACATGATAGATGGATAAAATTTCCAAGGAATTTTTCACTGGACATCCAAGGACATCTAGAGGAAACAATTCTATATGGGTCATTTTGGATTTTCATATAGAGAAAGCTCACATTATTACATCTCAAGGGGACTTCTAATTTAATTAAATTGCAAAAATATATATCAAAGATAAGGTACAAATGCATGGAGTACAACTATCACTTGTATTTGATTGAGATCCAAGGGTTACCTCAATGTTATTGAAAAGTCACTAGCAAGATCTATGCACTGAGTTGAACATTTGTATGGATTTTCTTCCTAAAATGATTTCCAATCTTATTGAACTATTCAATAACTGGATGACATGTTGAGAGTGTATTCAATTGACTTAAAATGAGTATTGGAAAACATCTTCCTCTGGATGAGTTCTCTTACAACAGTATCTTCCACTCCTATATCCAACTGGATCACTATGATGCCCTTTATGGGGAAAAGGCGCATAACAGTGACATGATGGGATGAAGTTGGGGAAAAAAGTTGTTACAACCAGAAATGGAAGATGAAATGGTGGAAAAGGTAAATAATATTCAACAGCACATTAAGGCATCCCAAATTAGACAAAGGGTTATGCAGAAAATCATCGATGAGACATTGAGTTTATGGTTGGGGATATGGTATTCCTCTAAATATATGTATGGAAGAAGGTTATTAGAATTGGGTAAAAATGAATTGTATATCCTAGTTACATAAGACTCGTTGAGATTCAATATTGTGTAGGAATTTAGGAATATCGATTGGCACTTCAACCAACCAAGTCTACAGTAAACAATGTCTTCCACATATCCCTTTTATGGAAGTATAGACAAAATCCATCACATGTATTCTTTTCATTGGTGGTACAACTAAAGAAGGATTATTCTTATGAGGAATAGCCATTGAATAACAAGGATCATAGAGATATTGTTCTACAAAACAAGACAAATGACATGGTCAATTAACAAAAGAAGAATCATATGTCAGGAGAGGAAACATGGAATCTATAGGTAGTAATGAATAAGTAGTACCCACACATGTTTTCTGCCTAGAATGAAAAATGAAATTTCTTGTATGGAATTTCATATGGGGGGAAATGTTACCAAATAATCTTTTATCATTATATATTCCCATCTTATTGTAATCTTAAATAAAATCACATTGGGAAACATAATAACACATCAGGATTAAATGAACTACAAAATATTATGTGAACATTATAGCATAGCTATTAAAAATAATTATTCCACATAAATGATTTTAATTTCGGAAATGTGACATATAGGATTGTGATCAATAAGATATTTGGAGTTTTATTGGACAAACATGAATTTTTGGAAAATAATAACTTTCCATTATGAATAGTAAATTACCATTATGAATAGTAATGTTACCGTTGTGAATTGTAATATGACCCTTATGAATAGTAAACTCACCAAATGAATAGTATTATCACCCATGAAAGTATAAATAAAATTTTGGCACCTTATAAATTATCGGTAATGTTTTAAAATGAAATAATTAAGTGATTACATTATTGTAAGTAATAAATATTTAATTACAATTTTAAAATAATAAATTAATTAAAAACAAAATTTATTTTTATAAAATTTATTCCTATATAAATATTATGTTTTCCAATTATTTTAGGATAATTTTATGAGACTTGAGTTAATTTTTGAAAGTATTATATAATCATTTTTATATTTAAAATATGTATTTTTTCTAGAAAATAATTTTTTTACGGAAAAATTAAATTTCACAAATTTATAAAAATATTTTAATAAAATTGAGTCCATTTTTTTATTCCATGATGTCGAAAAATGGTTAGGGTTAATTTTTTTCATTTTTTCTAAAATACATTATTTTTGTGTGAATAGTCAAATTTGATTATTTATTAAAATTATAAATAAATAAATTTCTACATCATTCCAGATTCATGTATAATTTAAATGGATATTTGTTTTTAACTCAAGTGAACATATTAATATATTTATTCACAATAATAATCCAAATTTCCTTTATTGTGGAGAAATAATAAACGAATGATTGAAATATTGAGAAAACACCCCTCCCCTCGACTATAAATATCACCCAACACACCATCTTTTCTTCATACATCCCATTTTTCAATACATTCCCAAATTATTCTCAAAAATCATCCCTATTCTATCCCACACGTCAAGAAGATATTGGTCTCACAGAAAAAAAAAATCTTAGATTCCCTGGTGAGGATATCAAGATGATAATTCAGGCGGTAAGTCCTCTCTTTTTTCTTTTAATTTACTGTAAATTTAAATATATTTTATTATTCATTCCTCACCTCAATTTATAAAAATGGCTTGATAACCCCATTACTATAAATATACTCAAACTATATCATGTTTATTTAGTATCCTATGTTAATATTCTCCATACCTCTCATTTATTGTAATAATGATATTGTTTCTCAAGATGTGTCAATTTGTAGACATCATATGTGAAGTAATTCCATTTTCCTTAAATGATATAATGTGTGTAAATAAAACAATTAAATGGTTGAAAAAAGATTTTAATGTGTATTATATAACCCCTTTTATGTTCTAGGACTAAATTATGTTAATAATACTATTTGTTAAAACAAAACAAGTTCGTTATGATAAAAAAACTGCCCCAATTTACCTAAACCAATCATCATTAACATTTATCTAACAAATTATCATCATGGTATATAACCAAATACATCATCAGATCATTTAATCATATATTATATAATTAATAACAGATAATAATAGTAATTTTTTTTCATACTCATTAAAAAAACATATATCAATGAATTCAAAGTGAACCCTTCATGGAAACCACTAAAATGAATTCTCCCAAACGATAAAATTAAACTCTATAACACATTCAAAGGCCCATTAAATAACTTAATAACCTCATAATGAATCGTATTAATGTAAAAAAGATTATTTAATTTTTAATTATTGAACCTAATTTGATTATATAGTATATAAATATAGAGGAAGCTTTCAGAAAAAAGGTAAGGGTAATTCCTGAACCCAACTATCTTCATTAGGGTTTTCCATATTTCACTCTATTTTAGTATTCATATTACATAAAACAATTCATCATCATTATATTATAATTGTTTTGATATAATTATTTTTTACACGAATTTATTACAACAAATGTTATGTAAAATAACTCTTCTTTAAAAAAACTAACCATCTACATATCGAGATTGTTTATTCTTTACTAAAGATTGATGATTGAAGAATGTTATTAAAATTTTCAATTTGGATACCAAGGTTTATGAATGTATTATTATGAAAATAAACCCATTCCATTTAATGGAAATTTATATTTTCATGATTTATATATGTTCTATGTGGCATGAAAGAAATGTAAATGTTGTGATGTGATAGGTGAGACCAAAATTATATAGCACAATATAATGTGATGGGTGAGTGAAGAATTATATAGCACTCCAATCCATTGGGTGATATAAAGAACCTCATTAGTAATGATAAATATTTATCAACATGATTCTTTTGTTTTCATATATATGTGTTGTAGTTGTCCACTAATACATGATGTTTCCATTTTATTAATTTCCACATACTTGGAATTTTCATATTTCTTCATCTCATGATTATGTTCCTTTTCCTATGTTATTATGATAATTATCACGGTCAACCCATAAAATATATTTCTTATGAAATCTCTTATTGGCATTTTATCTGAACACTTTTTGATGTATATCATTAGGTGACTATTTGTACTAAAGAGAATTCATGGGACATTAAGATGCTCGAGATGGAGTAAATTAATTTTTTTATGTTTATGTTTTTAAAGACAAGTATAGATCTAGTTTTACCAAGAATATACATATTTGGATCCTCTTTGGGTAATGAATTTAGTTTTTTGCCTCTAAATGATGTAATAATACTATATAAACAAGTAAGGTAACTATACATATGCTCCTCCCAGACCAGTCTATGAGTAGTGACCTTTAAATAGATTTTGTTCCTAGATTCGTAATGTGACCGAAATAGTGGATGATTTTCTTAGGTAAAGTGTAATAGATTATGTCACACTGGGATTCTCAATTCCCTACTTTGTTACAAACCCTCTTTTGGTTCTTAGAATTCTCTTGGATTTCTTGTGTTCTAGTTTTGAAACTTTGATGCCTCTTATATTCTGGTTCTATGACCTTGGTCTTGGGGGAATTTTATGGTACCTGGCCTCCCCTTTTTTCAAATGGATTATGTGAGGTTGTGGTGCATTGGAGTACGATTAGTGGAAATATTAGTGGCACCAATTCTGAGGTAAGTTTCTTAGGTTGTTTGTACCCATGAGTTTGGTGAGTAATTGGGCGTAAAGAGTGATTTGTTTTACGAATATTTATCCCATATCCTTGGACTATATTTCCACTTCTTTCCCCCCTTAGACCCCCCCCGAAATTGGAGAAGAATGGATGGTTTTTTGGTGGCCATAATAGGCCGCATGGTTTGGCCTCACGGTATACTAATGAGTGCGGCCAAACTATGCAAGGGTGGAGAGGTCATTAAAAACATTTTGTAATTCCCATTTTTCCTTCCATAATAATCCCATATATGCAAATTTTTACCCATTTCATTTACTACATCCCTTTAAAACATCTAAGTGCTCTCAACCTCCCTTGGAACTCAATTATGAAGGGAGATTTAACGGGAGAATGTTCAAAATCATTCAATTAAGTAATTAACTTCTTGGTTTATCCCTTTTTCTTAGTGTTTCTTTCAACCATTCATGTGTTCAAATTTTTCCAACATCTAGGGTTCATAAATATGGTTCAACCTTGAGTATTTTTGATAAAATATTGTGTTCTAGGGCTTGATTTATCTTCATTGAGGGGAGATTGTGGTGTGGTCGATGTTTCACACCCTGATTTGAGGGTTTTGACATGTTCCGTTGGTAATTCAATTTGTATGAATTTATTTATGAGTTAGCCTGAATGATTTAATTATTTTCAATGGTCCATATTTGTAGTGAAATGCAAGAAAACCACTTTTTATGGAGTTCATTAAGAGGTTAATTGTAGGGTTTCACTTTTATTTCAAATTGGGTGTTTTCTAGGTGTAACCATTGTGGTATTATTTGGGTTTATTTTATAACATATGCAAGTGGTTTAAGAGATGTTGTTTAGGCAACCAATTTGGCATTTGTAGGGTCTTTGTTTGATTTTGTCCTTTTATGAGTGGTTTGAAATGTGATTTGTGTGAAAAACATGGTTATACACCCTTGAGATTGTTTTATGAAAATTATGAAACATTAATTGAGTCAAACAAAGTTGGAAAAGGTTATACATGTACAATTTTGGTGGGTTTATGTTCTCAAAATGAGTTTTCAAAGATAAAGAGGTTATTTTTTATGTAAAAATATTTTAAAATGTTTTATAATTTTTCTAGATGATTTACTAAATCATGATGTGGGAGAGAAACACATTTATGGGATGTTTTGTGTGAGTTCTACGTGAGGAAAGGATTTTTATGATTAAATAATTATTATGTGATATTCTTGTTTGTTGTTATGTATAATGGACTATCTTTTAATGTTTTAATATGTTTTTAATGGATTTTTTGAGTTGTTAACGAGGTGTGAAAAGTGTTTTTGATTATTTTGGTGTGAGTATGATATAAAAAATGAATGTTAAGGAAAAAGGGGAATATGTGACTTTTCTGATATACAGGTGGGATTTTTGGTAAATGTTTGTTGTGTAAGTGCAATTTTAATTTCCAAGTTGTATTTCCTGACATGTTGAACTTATTTAAGAAAAAAAGGGAAACCTGGGTATCACGGCTGGTGGATTGGTACTAGTATGCTAGTGATCACCTGGGGTTTTGCCATAGCTTCACGTAGAAATATTTATGATGAAAACCCTAATGAAACTACGACGATGATGATTATAATGTTGGGGGACCACTATGATATGGGTATGATGTCTACTAGTGGCTTGTGTGCATGAGATCAAATATTGTGATGGTTACTTTGACCACAATATGAGGTACCTGGGACCCTCAATGAGCTAGTTCCTAGGGGTTATTTTCCATTTCTTATGCTCATTGGATGATTTATAATTAGTATTGGCATACGATAAGTTTGTATTGAAAATTATAAATCTTCAGAATTCTTTTTAAAATTGTTTATTCTAAAATGTACACGACATGAAAACTGTTTTTATTTAACATTGAATGACTTTAAAATTATTTATAGCATTTCATGTATATGAATACTTGCAAGATTTTCATCTTTGAATATTTATCACCAGTAATGTATTAGTGGTGGTATCA
The DNA here is from genome assembly GCA_963277665.1 of Viscum album. Lineage (NCBI taxonomy): Eukaryota > Viridiplantae > Streptophyta > Magnoliopsida > Santalales > Viscaceae > Viscum > Viscum album. Next base: position 1,506,579,426 of record OY728127.1, on the reverse strand, counting down.
TACTAGGCTTTGGGTCTCACCACACTTAATCCTTGTGGTGTATGTAGATTTGGTTATTTTTTTCATAGGTTTGGTTACAACCTTTCTACCAATGGTTCGGGTTTAGCGGTCATTCGGGATGCTGTGGTGTGGAGATGATCCGAGGACAGTTCTTTATCCCATGAGGAGGTTCCGGAGATGTCCATTGTGGGTTGATTAATTTTTTATAGTGTTTTAGAATTTTTTTAAATTTTTTAAATCAATTCTAAAATTTTGTAAAAGATAGTCTGTTTTGAAAAATCATGTATTGTTATATTGGACTTGTTTATTTCATTATGCGTATATCCTCCAGTAAATAATTCTCAATTATAATTTTATGATACACTAGAACTTGTTCTAGCCCATTTGGATAGAAAATTATTTTAGATCCTAGCCACAGACTGGGTATGGTGCCAGATTTGAGGGATACCAGATTCAGTTCATGATAAAATGGTATCAGTGGGTTGTTCTCTCTCTTTGGGTAATGCTATTTGGGGAAGAGTCTAGATAGTCAGGAGCTAGGATTGTTAGGACATGACTTTCTGATTATGGATAGTGTCTGTGGATATCATACCTTATGATGGGATTCATGTCGCTAGGGAAATATAGGTTTTATCTGAGTATATTGGTTTTATTGGTTAGATTATGATTAGAGGAAATGAAATGATAGTTTGGTTAATGGTCTCAGTGAGCTCGCAGGGCCTGGAAAGCCATGTGAAGCTGAGGATATTCTCTTATAAAACTTTATGTGATTGTTATGTTATTGAAATATGGCCTCCATCCATATTTCCATGTCACCCACCAAAACTAGTTTACTCTCCTATTGTCTTAGGATCATTAGTTTTGGGATCTTGGATGGTGGGTTTTAAAGAAAAAATGTCATGATTTTAAGAAGAGTAATGTTTTTTGAAATGATTCTATTATAAATAATTAATGGATTGATTTTGGAAATTTTTGAACAGAATTATTAGAATTTATATGAAAAGGAAAATGGTGGGATTTCACCTTTTTTGAAAGCATGAGCTATGTTAAAGTTGGTATTGAAATTTTGTTTCCAATATAGTTTTCAAAACATTGGAATTGTGTCCTAATGTGATTGAATTTTTTTGAGGTCTTGTGTATTGTTTGTAAATGGATTTAAATATTGTATCTTGAGGCCTTTGAAAAGTTTTAAGAATCATTGGAACCTTGATTTATATAAGAAGAGGTGAGTTTTCCATGGAATGGAGGATGATGAAAGGGAGTTTTTATGAAACTGGAAGTGTTTTCAAATAGGATGAGAAGCTTTGAAATTGATGTGAATGACTAGAAAGTATGTTAATATTTGATTTTTTTCCTTTAAAAAATATTTGTATGATGAAAATCGTGATTTTTATTTTGTTGTTAGAATTCTTTAGAAAAAGGAAGTATTGGCTGATTTTATTTTTCTAAAAAGATGATGAAATTTTGTTTTGACCTTTGAAATTTCTGTGACTGACCATGTGCATGGGGTTATATGGAATGATTAATGATTAATTGGATTACTGGATGAGTTCGAGGTTGGATATGAGGAGGGTGCATGTTGTGGTACAAAAACATGCATGAGTGAGGCCCATGGGGTACCATTGGTGGTTGTGCTAACTGATAAACCGTTTGTTTTCAAATAGATACTTTAAATGGAAAGTGTGATGTCTGGTTGACGGGTTTGGAATGTGTTATTTCTTGGTGAATCCATCTGGGATCAGTTTATAGTTTTAATGGAACATAAAGCAGACATTTAGTTCAAGGGATTTCCAATGCCTAAATATGAAGCCGAAGATTCTTAAATAATTTGAGCTCCAGCCATAGGTTTCAAAGTTAATCGGATGCGTAGTCAGGGGAAATCCAAGATTCGTTCAAACCCTTGAACATTGTCCTTTCCTCAGTATGAAATATTGTAATATTTTAAACCATTGGTGCATTCCTCTTGATCATATTGTTCTCGTTCTAAGGAATGAGGTGTATGACCTCATGTCCTTCTTCTCTCCCAATGTTATTCTATCCACATTGGTTTCCATCACGTTTTTGGAGAAACGTTAGAGTTTGGGCTAGACATAATTAGAGCTTGTTTAGTAGTAGCGATGCCCCGTACTATGTAGTTATCCAAACCAATACAATTTTGGGGTCCTTTTGTGTCGTCATGTGTTAGTAAGTTAATATGGATGGTTCCTATGGTGGGGAGACCCACTATGAGTATCTTGTATGTTATTTTGTAAATTAATAATTGATGTCTACCCCTCTTACTAGTGAGTCTGTTTGAGTCTCCCCCAGTTAGTATCTGAATCCTATATCGGGAAAATTCAAGTTATCTCTTATGGTGGGGAGCCCATTTTGGTCCGTTCATACTAGTAACTCATATTTTTTTGGGTCTTGGATTGGTTGTTGGTAGCCTCATTCGAAGCTATCTGGCTACCAACATCTTCCATGTGTAAACGTTGGGATTGAAGATCGCCCAACGGTTTTGTTAATAAATGTTTAGAGTAACCATGCTCGATGTGGTAGTTCAATTGGGAATATTTTCAAAGTCTCGTTAGAGAATAGTGTTTGAGAATTTTGTTTATGATAAGTTTTAATATGCTTGAATGTTTCTGGTAAGTGGTGTAGGTTTTGGTTTGTGAGTGTATTAGTTCTTTAATTAATCACTGTATGTGTTTTGGCCTTTGGGGGTGACACCCAGCAAGAAAGTCCATCTTGGTTTATCATCTAGGTTTTTATTTATTTTTTCACCTTGTTGTGACTTTCTGAGGGTGGAAATATATATGGTGGGGATAATTTTCAATCTTTTATTTTCAATTCCATGCTTTGTTTTAAATATTCTTTTGGTTTTTACCTTTCTCTTAGCTTTCGGGTGTTCCAGGAATGAAATTTTGATAACTATTGTGTTCTTGATCTATTACCTTGGTCTTGGGGGGTATTTTATGGTACATGGAATCTTATATTTACAAAGGGTTGGTGTGAGGATGTGGTGTTTTGGAGTTGGATTAGTGGCACTCCTAGTGGGACCACATGTGGGGAAAGTTGTTGAGGTGGTGTGTACACGCGTGATTGGTGAGTTTTGGATTAAAAATTGTAATTTGTTTTGGGAGTTTTTCTCCCCTATCATTGGATTATATTTCCCCCTTGTTTTTACCAATTGTATCCCCTTAAATTGGAGGAAAATTTAAGGTTTATGGGTGGCCATAATAGGCAGCATAGTTTGGCTGCAAGATTTACTAAACCGTGCATCCAAACTATGCAAGGGTTTCATGTCATTAATTTTTTGTAATTCCCATTTTCCATTCCAGAATAGACGAAAATCCACTCATATGTTCACCATTTACTACACTACCTCCTTATAAATCCTCCAAGTTCTCTCACCCTCCCTTGGAAGTCACTTTTCAAGGGTGATTTGATGTGGGAACTTCAAAATCATGCAAGTAAGTCATTCTCTATTTGTTTTTTTCCATTTCTGCAGGGTTTCATTCACCATTTCATGAGTTCTATAGTGTCCTGCATCTAGGGATCATTCAGAGGGTTTAAATGTGAGTCTTCTTGGTGAAATATTGTTGTTTGGGGATCGATTTTTCATCCATGAGGTGTGGCGGTGGTGAAGTTTATGTTTCTCACCATGAATTGTTGATTTCGACACTTTTGGAAGGTGATTCCACGTGTAATTATTTCATGATGAGTTATAATTCTTGATTTAATTTTTTTAATATTCTTGTTTTGATGTGCATTGTGTGAGGACAATTTTTTATGGAATTTGTAAAGTGGTTATTTTTTGAATTGAACTTTTGTTTCAAGTTGGGTGTTTTCCATGTGTAACTCTGGTGGTATTATTTGGGTTCCTTTTATAAAATATTCTTGTGGTTTTTAAAATGATTTTTTGTCTTCCAATTATTATTTGGTAGGGTATTGTTGTGATTTTGGTCTTGAATGTGGGTTTTGAAATGGGTTTTTGTGAAAAACATGGTTATACCCCCTTGAGATTGATTTATGAAATTCTTGAATGATTTATTGAGTAAGAGAAAGTGTGAAAAGGATGTAAATGTACAATTATGGTTGTTGTATGTTCATATAACGAGTTTTTGAAATATGATGTGGTCAATTGAGATGTCAGACGTTTTGATAATGTTTTACAATTTTTGGAGGTGATTTATTAAATTTTGATATGGGTGCGAAACAAGTTTGTGGGCTGTTTTGTGTGATTGTAATGTGAAAAAATAATTTTGTTAATGAAAGAGGTATTATATAAAATTTTTGCAGTATGTTATGGGAATTAGAATATATTTGAATGGTTTTATAAAATTGGTTAAAGGATTTTTTTGAAGTGTTAAAGAGATGTGAAATGTGATGTGGGCTGCTTTAGTGTGACTATGATTTCAAAAATGAATTTGATTAAAAAAGGGGATTATGTATCTTTTGTGATATATATATGTGATTTTTGGTGAGTGTGTTATGCAGAAGTTATATTTTCATGTGAAGGTTATATTACATGGGTTTTTGAACTTGTTTGAGCACAAGAGGGAAACCCGAGTATCTAGGTGGGTGGACTTGTACTAGTGTGCTGGTACTCTCAGGGGGTTTGGCATCAGTTTCACATAGAAAGATTGATGAAAAAACAATAACTAAATTATGATGATGATTATAATGATGTTGGGGGAAAACTAGGTTATGGGTATGATCCCTACTAGAGGCTCATGTGCACGAGAACAGATAATATGATGGTTACTCTCACAGGGATACAGTGTACCTAGGACCCAGAATCAGCTAGTTCCAAGGGGTTTTTCCTATTTTTTGGGTTCATTTGATGATTTATGATTATCATCGAAATGAATTAAGTTTGGATGGAAAATTAAATATCATTGGAATTATTTTTAAATATGTTCATTCTTTAACGTATCAAACTTGAAAACTTTTTTATTAAGTTTCTTCTCTTTAAAATTCAGAAAAGCTTTTCATGTATATAAAAAAATTCAATATTTTTTCCTTTAAATGTTTGTCACATGGAATATCCGAGTGGAGATATAATACTAGTATTTGGCTCACACCCTACTTACACCATTGTCAGTATGTAAACATGGTAATTTTATCGTTCGTTTGGGTACAAATTTTGTAACAATGTTTTCGGTTTAGCGGTCCTTCATAAAGCCATGTTATGGAGATGGATTCAGGGCATTTCCACATTCCCTGAAGAGGTTATTGGGATATATATAGTGTTTTTCATCAGTTTTTTTAGTCTTGTAGAATTGTATTAAAAATTTTAATTCAATTCTGATATTTTTTATAAGATGGTTTGTTTTGAAAAAACTAGTTTTGTTATATTGGACTTGTTTATTGCTTTATGTTTATAACGTCAGGTAAATAATTTCCAAATATTATTTAATGATACTATGGAACATGAAAAATAATGTGGGGATTTGGAAGTCCCTTCATGACTTGTCAAATTCCTGGTTTGGTTCCAATTTTATGGGAATCCATATTTGGTTCTTGATAGCTGGGATTCCAATAATTGATATTTACCTCCCAGCTAGGATATGCTTGATTGTCTTTTTTGGGATGATGATGATGAAAATACCACCAGCCCTATGGGATGGATTCTTTTTATGGCCCCACTATTCATTTTTTGATCTTGATGTTTAGAAATTGGTGATTCTATTTGAGGATTGGTGAATCTAGTGATAGAAATTACGATATAAACTCCCCCAACCTTGCGGGATGGGGTTGATCAATAATCACCATTGATTTACATATGACCTAATTAAAGAATTATTAACCTAGTTATGGTTATTTATATAATAATTCCCTCATCCAAGTGGGATGGGGTTTGTTTGCATCACCTACTGATTTGTCCTTAGTCCTATCATGGATTGAATATCCCATAGGTAGAGGTAATGTTAGTTATTCCCCAGTAATAGGATGATGGTTTCTCTCATGGATGGATTCTATGGTCCTATATATTGTGGAATTATTTATGTGGAATAGATATGATCCTTTTGGATCTGGGTGCAGTGGTTTCCCAAGAAGAGAGTAAAAATAAATACGAAGTTGTTAGGTTGATTGAATCTTTTTATTCCATTTCTGAAATGTGATTATTTTTCTTATAGGGGACTCATTCAAATAAATGTTTGAAATCCTACCCCACTTCTCATAATGTATTGGCGCCGTTGAATTAGGAGAGTTCGGGTTTAATGACCAATTGGATCGTCCCTTACCAAGCCCCTAATCCCACTAGAGTCTAGGACATTACATGATTTCAAATCATAGGGTCCCTATTATTCTAGTAGTGGAGTGAAGTGAAATGCGCCATACATTCTCCATAATCGAATATATATACATGACATTGATTTGGAAATGAGTGTTTGAAGAGTAGTTACACAATGGTAGAAAGTGTGTCATATATATTCATTGTAATTATTACGTTTTGGGTCTAGAATAAAGTGATAGTATGAAGTCATATCTATGAACAAATTATCCTGATCATTTAAAGGTGACCTTTGTATACAAGGTAGGGGAGGATTCAAACATGTACACATTGAAGAGTTTAACACATATTTTTTCATAGTTATCAAATTTAATAGTGTTATATGTCATTAAGGATCTCATAGAAAAATGTGTCAAGGTAAAAGAACATGGATGGGTGGTTTTATTCAGATAACTCTCCCTATATGAAAATACTTGATTCCATTACATTAGTCTTACATGCCTCCATCTGGTCAAACCATATATGGGGATTCTTTCAGTTACCATAGGACCAGAGATGAGTGTACCTAGTATTTGAGTGGGAATTTTGAACAATTGAACAAGATGTTTTGAGATCCTCTCAATATGAAAGAGATGGAGTATTTAGAATATCTCTATATGAATATTTTTAAAAATGGGGTTATTTACATTTCCATGATATATATTACAATGGGGAGGTTGACAATGAAATATTTCCAAAGTAGAGTCCATGTGATACATCTACACACTACCATAAGGATAAATATCACTGTACCGATCACCTTCTGCATCGATTGAAGTGTTTCTAGACCCTTAGGGTGTTGAGAATCTATCTAGAACAACCTCAAGTATATTTTAATTGAGATTGTTAGAGATAAATGAGTCATAAAATGTCATGATCGTAATATGATGACCTTCCATTTGTAATTTTGAAGGGTTATGATCTGTATATATAAGGATTTTACATATATATTGACAACATTATAGTGATGCAGGATTATAGGCCCGCAACTATAAACCTACTAGAATAGGACAATGATCTTTTTGGCTACAATATGCACCTTCCCCGAGCCATGTTCCACTTTCACATGGTTATACATTGTTAGAATAGGTATTTGAGCCTGATCCCAGGCCCTTGGAAAATTCTTTTACCCTTTTTGATAGGTATATGATCCTTCCCTATGGAATGTACAACTCTCATGTGGTGATCACCATTTTGGAATGTATTATGCTCTCATTATGAATATAAATTCCCCATCAGAATATTCTGATTGACCACTATAATCGGAGAAGGGATATGATCTTCCTCTTGAATATCCTTTGAAGGATGCTAATGTAGTTTTTCATTGGTGGGTTTAGGTATATGATCCTAACATCTGTGAGATACTTGAACATGCCTAGTAGCATACCTGATATGAATATGAGCCTATCCTGAGACATGTTCCTCTACCAAATGGCAGTCAATGGTAAGAAATGGGATATGAGACCGATTCCGAGCCATTAGAGTATAACTCTGGTCTCTTTCTATAGGAATTTAATCATGTATCGTGGAATGTACCACTCTAAATTTTTGATCCCCGAACATAATGGTGATATAAGACCGATCCTTGGCCTTTAGAATATACTAATGAAATTTTTCAATAGGAATGTGCCCATGTCGCGAGGAATGTGATGCTCTCACGTGGTGAGCCCTAGTTGGAACTTGTACATGATATTATTATTTTCCCTCATCCTTTATCATAATATACCAATAATCGTCATGGATGGGAGCAAGATTGTGAATCTTCTCCATAGTAACCACTTGTTCAAACTAGTCAAAGTCTTAGGTTTCTATGGCTATAGGGACAGGAATATGTTACATTCCTAGTATCTATAATTGTGGTGGATATACATGTAGATCTTTTCATCTATATCCTGATTGTAATGGAACTATAATAATGTGTGTGGAATAATTTAAGACTTTATGATTTCAACCCCCAATATATACTGGAAGATATCCTCAATTGATGTAGGGATATGAGCCCACTTTTTTCCTCTTTGTTCCACCAGGATATGATGATGAAAATATGTCATGGGGGTAGTGATATGCACCCAAAATTCTTGTTGTAGAAATATACCCACATACTTCTTCCAATTGATCTAGTATATGAGCCTTCCCTATAGCAACCCAAAAAAATTTCAATGAAATTTACCTTCTTATAATTATTTCTAATAGTATAGATCACCCAAAATAATATAGTGACTAAATTAAAAAATTTAAATATTAAGAATGAATGAAACAATATGAATTTTTAGAAATTAAAGGGCCAATACCAATTAAAAAGTAACTTGACGTTTGGAATATTAATGTGACCATTTGGAATAAAAACAGGACAATAGAATATTTTCCCTACATATTAAATTAGAAATTAAATTTAGGTATATTCTAAATGAAAATATATTTTTTTTATATCCTGGTATATGTAAATAAATTTTATATTAATGATAAATTGAATATTGGTATTTTTTGAAAACAATAATGTTTTATTTATAATTTTATAACTAATATAATGTTTTTAATGAAAATTTAATTTCAAAAAGTTGATTCATAAATTAATATTTTTTTCCTCTAAATATAAGGAAATTATTTGATACGTTCATTAATACTTCAATGTTTCATATGATAAGTTTTAATTTTAAAATTAGTTTTATTTTAATAAATGGACATATAAAAAAATTAATTTTCTCATATTTAGGAAATTATCTTAATAATATTGAGTCTATTTTATAGTTTTAAACATTAAAAATTGTGTAGGATAATTTTTTTCATTTTAAATAAAAATTTGAATATTTTTTGAATATTGAAATAGAATAATTTATGGTATTTAAAATTATATCTAAATAAATGAAATATTGGCTCATGGATGATGTGATTATGAAGAAAGAACACATGATTTCAAACATTATTTCTCTAGTTACGTTATTTACTCACAATAATTAATACCATTGATAATGGTGAATTAATATAATAAACTACTAATTTAAATAATCAAAAAATCCCTCTCCTCTACTACAAATACTACACCTCACCACCCATTATAATAAAACCTTATAGGAGAATAACATTGATAATATTCATCCCATTACATTTCTAAAAACACATCCCCCCATTATATACATTATAGACTCACAAAAATTCCATTTTCAAATACCTTAATGATGTTCTCAAGGAGACTACACTGAAGAGGAAAAACCTTCCCTCTATCAATTTAATTTAATTTAATTTTCTTATCCTTTACTCACCTCTAATGTCCAAAGTAATATGATAACTCCATTATCATATATATACTATAGATTTTTATGTGAATTGTATATCCAAATTCAATTCCATTCTCTTACCCTTTTGTTCTCATAATGAAACTATCATCCAGGATTTGTCGATCCACCACATATTATTTCAATTCTATTTTACTATTCCAATTTTACATTATATTTCATACAGGAATACTTGTGAACCAATTATGAAAACTATGTAAATGAACACCCCCAAACAAACAAATTGAACCACATAACTCATAAAAATTATATTAATGATAATAATAAAATTGTAATAAATAATATAAATGATTAATAGGTTTTAGAAATTTTATTAATGAATCTAATTTAATTATTCCAGTCATTAAGTGCAAGTGTAGAAAGAAGTCTGACATATGTTTGGGGATATCTTAATGCAATTTTCATTCATTGGGTTAAAATTATATGACATATGTTATTCAAATAATGTGTTTGAAAATAACTATTATATTTTTATAATGTATTTCAAACATTATTTTTTGAATTAATTTTCCTGAAAAAAAATTATTTCATTGATTTATCCTCAATCAATTGATACAATATTTGAATGTGTTTTCTCCTCTAAATTTTTATTTCTGTGAGAAATATTCCTTATTGACCCCAAAATTATTTTATGTTGTGTATATACATGAAATTAATATGTTATATATTGAATAAAATTATCCTAATTTAATTAAATTATTAATTAGATAATTACTTCTTTCGGGAATAGGATTCGACTGATTACAAAGTGTTAAAGGTATTCTTCACTCACTTTTGACAACTAAAAGTTATATGTCTTATTCAGTGAAAAATATTTGTGTGTTTTGTATATATGTACATTTGATAAATGATATCATTAATCTCAATATATTCATGTAATAACTATATTCACTGGATAATTATTAAATTGGGGAATATGATTTAACAGATTATAATTTTGTAAGGGATTCTTCTGAAACTCTAATTTTGTCCTTCTGGTTATGCTTTCACTACATTTACCAAAAGGTATTTTTTATTTATTAATTTTTTCACATCTTATATTCTTTTTTATGTAGAAAATTTTTTACAAATGTGAATTATTATTTCATTGATGGTTAAATACATGTTTTATAATGTTTCCATTTTAAATCCTCCAGTGAAGCAAGCTCTGATAAAGGGAACATCAAAAATTTCAAACCCATTTTCATGTACAATCCAAAATATTTTATAAGCCACAAATATTTTTCCAATATATTATATTTTACAATTAAAAAAACTTATTTCATTTCTTTTTTTTTTAAACATAAATATTCATTTTTCATCTTAAAGACTCGTTTATATTCTTTCTAAACCACGCTAAAGATTAACATTTATAAATATTCTTAAACAGAATTTTTATATGTTTTGAAATAATTTTGACATCATTTATCATGATATATTCCAAATTTTAGTATGAATATTCTTTAAATATTCATCGAATATATCTCCAATTTACATGGCTTATATTTTCGTGGAATGAGTTTTTTTTCAATATGATTTAATTAAGAATGAATATGATATTCCAATATAACTCCATGAAAATTAATGATAGTATTTCTCTCAATAATATCTCAATAATTTTTATGTTTATTTTAATATATTTAAACAGCATTTTTTGATCTAATTCATAGGTGAGTTTTACCTTTTATTTTTCCATCTAAAATATTTTATAGAATGGTTTATGATTATTTTGACCGAGGATGTGCTATCATGATACCATTCAACATATTACTATGGATATTTTAAGATACAATTTAATAATTGTGGATTAATTTGAATTTAATATTATGAGACCTTGTTGAATGAATATGTGGATTATTCTTCCCCACTTTCATATGAGTAATTCATTGGTCTTAGTATGTGTTAGACATAGCATTCTATATCCCCTTAATGCATCGATGGGTCTAATGAAAAAAATAGACTGGTTTTTGGCCAAGGATTTACCAATTGTTTTAGAATTATTGGATGATTCATTGATGATATGTTTTTAATTTCCACATTATTAGTTACCTCCTTATGAAATTTATTTTTCATCATCCGTGTGATAATTTAATGAGCGGAATATCCTTAGTTATGTTTCATTATAATGTACTTATTTATATATAATTATTCGATCATCATTTATTCCATCCATATTATGATGAATATAATATTTTTAATGGAATATAATTTTAGTTATTAAAAATTCCTTATTTATTATTTTTTATTTATGATAACTTCAACTATATATCATAACCTTACAGCGCATCTAACCTCATCCATTTCTTATGTTTTATTTTTTCCCATGACTACAATGATGTATATAATGACTGACTTGGAGTGTTAATTTGGTAAAATAGGGATTATACCTAATGAGTTTCAATGTTTTATTTCATTTGAGGTTTTAGTATAAAATTTTAATTTTATGTGGTTTTCTAATGCCACTAAACTGTTTGGTCCATTGGGAAGTGATATCTTGTTCATAGTAACAACGTAAAATTTATGTCATCATCTCTAGAATATTAGAGTCTTGGTATTTTTTTTGTTTATTTCAGAGAAATTTTATTATAAACAATGGAAACTAAATTTATAAATTGTTGTATTTGGGAACATAGGCCTATGATTTCCTTTTAGAATTACTATAGAAAAACATCCCAAAAAAACCGTGTTTGTGTGTTTAACCTTGAATACATTTTTCATCTTATATAATGTATTTCGATAGTTTGGGGATTATACATTATGTTTCTTAATAATATGATGTAATATCATTTATGTAATTTTTTAGAAATATAATATACATAAACAATGAGAACCTCACCAAGGATCAGGATCCAATGTGTTATAATGGTAAAAAAATTTATGGTATTATTCCAATATTTCTAAGGGAACAAATATTCCAAAAATTATTATCCTATGATGATATAATATCATTTTATAACTATAAAAATAATTATTTCTATATTTTTATGGATTAGTCGGGATGCACCCGAACAAGATAAAATCTATGAATTTTTTTGAAAAAGTAAAGATGAGAAATTGCTAATTTCCCCTGTTCTATTATTGTGGAATGAAATAAAATGGTACAAGATAAAAATGAATGCAGTTTTCCTAAAAGTGTGGAGTAAAAGGACTACAAACATGTAATCTTAAGGGTATAAAATAGGATTATTATGGGTAGTTCTTCGACTAAAATGAGATTCGACACCACATGAATCAATATCACACATTTCTATGGAATATACAACAAAAGATTATAGTAGATCATGGTCAAGATTATGCTACTACCCCAAAAGATGAGGAAAGAATAATATGCCTCTATTTTTATTGAAGAATTATATTATTTGTGAAATTTATCAATAATAATCTATTAATAACAATCATTGTATATGTAAGGATTGTACTGAAATATTTCTTCTTTAAATAATTATAAGCATGCAAAAAATATCATAAGTAATCAATAGATGTGGATATGATGTAAGATGGTCTTCATAAAAATGAATTAAATTAGAAATATAAACCTAAATATTTGATTTAAATTGGGATGATAATAAATATATTTTAATGGGACATTATTGGTGACAATGAAGGTGGTTCCTTATTTAATGGTTTTATTATTTACAGAATTGTAAATTTTTTGGATTTACAAAATATATTAAAAAACTAGAGAGTCTATTCTTGGAATCATGATTTTTTTCTTACATGTGTAAAGGATAATAATATATTCATATATATTGGTATGTGAAAATAAGAGCCTCATTATTTGGGTAAATCATATGTTAAGTTGATTTTAAAAATTTATTGACCTTCATTAAAATTTTTATATTATTGAATTTAGAGAAACATATTTTTTATGAGTCTTAATATTAAACACTTTTGGATTCTATTTAAATTATTATCAATTATTATTAAATTATGATTTATCATATTGGATAAAATTTTCTAACAAATTTGGTTTTTGTAAATATTTCAAGGCTAAAGGAATGACTTGTGGATCATATGATTCCTAAATGTTCATTATGGAAAAAATGTCATTGATTATCTATCTCCTGATTTTAGAAATTATGTCATGATAGTTCATAACACAACCAAGGTTACAATTATATATTCAAAAGGAATCTGGTAAGATTTTTTTTCTCTAGATCTTCTCAAGAAAGTCAGTGAATCCCTCAACTATTGGAAAATAATTAATGAATAACAATGTTATCAATTTATTTTTCAATTTGAGTCATCAATGGTCTTTTAACCAATCAGGGATTGGTGATTTTTTATGTGTAACATTCTAATGATTTTGTTCTCTATCACTCTCCATTAGAATATAAAGATTGTATTTCTATTCAATGTTCATTTTTTCACTTCCCACTAATGTTATCGTTTTAGAAAGCCTAGTTTTTTTGTGACATTTATGTTTTACCTTCCATATTTTTAATAGGATGTTTTATTAACTCCTTTTAAGTTGTGGTATCTCCCCAAGGGTATTTCTAAATGACCACACAATGTTTACCAATGCCATGACTGAATTCAGAGGACGTAATTTATTTTTGTAGGGGAGAATATAGAGACCCAAAATGTTATCAATAAAATTTACCATATTATAAATATGTCATATAATATAAATCATATAAAATAATATACAAAACACTATAAAAAATTATAAATAAAGAATGAATGATATAAGAGGTATTTAAGAAATTATGGAACTTTTATCAATATAATAGTATCCAAGAAGTAGGAATAGTAATACGAATATTGTTAAAATTGAACTGTATAATAGAATAATAAACTCCCCTATAAATGAATAAATATAATTAAGGATTATTATAAATGAATATATATATATATATATATATATATCTTGGTACAAGTAAATTAATTTTTTCAAATGATATATTAATTAAAAGATATATTTATAAAGTGATAATTATTATTTTAACATTTATTATAATATTATTTTTTATAAGAAAAACTTCTTTAAAAAAATATATTCATAAAATTATATTTTTTTTCTTATTTTTATTAGATAATTTTATTATACCATGATTAATCATTAATTGTTTTGTAAAATTGATTATAATTTTAAAATCAATATTTTTATAATAAATGACGATTCTAATTAAAAATAAAATTTCCCATATATACAAAATTTATTTAATAATATTGAGTGAATTTTTGACCTCTATACTACTCAAAATGGTGTGCCAGAATTTTTTGTATTTTTCTAAAATAGATGAATATTTTTTTAATAGTGAATAAAATGTAATTTATAGTATTTTACAATATATGTAATAAAAATAACTATTGATTCATGTATGATGTAGGGGATGGTTAATAAGTAATTGTTTAAAACTCGCATACTCTAGTTACTGTATTTAGTAACAATAAACAACATTATATCTATTATCGAGCCTATATAATAAACTAAGGAATTAAATAATAAAAATACTCCCCTCTCATCCACTATAAATACCATCCAATAACCCCTTATCCTAAAAAATTATAATACTTCATTCGTAGTAATATTATTCCCAATTCATCTCCTAAACATAGTCTCTATGGTTTGGCCTTTCTGGTCTAATCGAAATACCTTTTCTAATCATTTAATGGAGTTATCAGGGAGACTACACTCATGTGGTAAAACCTTCCCTCTTTAGTGTTCATTTTTTTCCTTTTCAACCCCATTAAATTCCTAACCAACTGAATTAAAATGATTTCATAAGTATCATATTCATAATATAACTTTATTAGGTTAATTATTTATCCCCCATAAATTATATTATCTTCCCCTTCTATTAAAAAAATGAAATGATTGTTTTTATGTGTTGATTGATCTTCATCATGGATGATGATGATTAATTTTCTAATACCACATTTAATTATCATCAAAAACTTTTTTTATGGTTAAAAATATTATTTAATATGTATTAATTCTTATTTTGTGTTCTGGAAAAAAAATGTAATATTAATTAATTAAAAAAATATTGTTTGACGATCCAAAAAATAAAAAAAAATCTAAATTGTTTTCATTAATGTTTTATACAAATAATAAAACTCATATCTAGGAAAAATGATTTATAAGACCATTTAATATTCAATATTTTCATTTTAAATGAATAATTTAAAATATCAATAACTATTCCAATTTTACATTATATTTCATACATGAATACAGGTGACCCAATCATGATAATCAATGAAATGTACTCCCCTAAAATGACAACATCGTATCTCAAAAATAATAAAAAGGATAGAAATTCAATTAAGAAAAGTATGAAAATTACAGTACATGATTAATGGGTAAATATTTAAATTATTCATAAATCTAATTTAATAATCCAAGACATCAACAGGAATTTCAAAACACTTTTGTACATCATGTAAGGGATTTTTTTCTCAATTTTCCTTCATTGGGATAAAATACTATGTAATTGGTTATGACCAAAATATTGATGATATTAAATATGATTTTTATATAATGTATTTCAAATATTATTTTTTGTATTTTCAATTTTTGGACATAATTATTTCATTAATAGATTCTCACTCAAATGAAACATTCTTTATAAGCGTTTACACCACTCAAAATTTATTTATGTGTGAAATATGTCTTATTCAACAATTATTTGTTTTTTGTTGTGTGTATACATAGATTTGAAATTAAATATCATGAATCTCATTATAATCATGGTATTCAATTCATTATTGGATTATTATTACTTTTAGGAATATGGTTCTATGTATTACAAAGTTGTAATGGTTATCTCCTATAACTTTTAATATTTAAAAAAATATGTCTTATTCAACACTAATTTATTTTTTGTGCTCTATATACATCCATTTATCACATCATATAATTAATTTAATTATATCAATGATATTATATTATTCAATTCTTAATTATTACTTTTTTCATACGATTCAACATATTACAATGTTATTAAGGATTCTCCTAGAACAACTTTTTTTCAACAAACATTTCTCTATCTCTCTTTACCAAAATTTTACTCATAATTAATATAATGTGATAATCTTAAATTATATTTGTATGTTCCAGACATATTTTCCAAGCCCAATTATTCATTCTTTTTATGGGAATATAGATGTTTTATAATTTTCTTTTTTAATTCGCTAGATAATAAAACTTGATTAAAGGGAAATTCCCAATTTCATACTCATCATCAAGTATAGGACATATTATGTTTTAAGATTAAAATATTTTACTACAATCTCTATTCTTATCATAATGAAATATCTTAATTTATTTCTGGTCATATATATATAATTATTTCTTTCTACTTAAAGTCTCTATTGTATTTTCCATTAAAAACAATAAATGGGATCATTTATAAAGCATGTGAAACAGTGTTTTTAAATGTTTTAACATTAATTGGACACAATTTATCATGATATGTAAAAAATTTCATTATAAATATTCTATTATTATTCCTAAAATATAATTTCACTTCTGTTACAGTTTTTTTACTATATAAATGTTTATAATATGATTTTATGCAAATAAAATCCATTGAAGAAAGTGTATTTCTCCTAATAAATTTTCAAGGATTTTATTATAGTATTTTAATATATTTTAAAAAAATATGATGGATCATATGAGTTATTTATTTTTATATATTATGTTATCAATTACCATATTTTATTGAACGATTTTTTATTATTTTTTCTGGGATATACTATCTTAATTACATTCCCGATATTAGTCAACATAGTTTACGTTTATGTTTAAATATTGAGGAAATTATTTATATTTCATATTATACTTCGAAATGGAATTTATATTTTAATTATATTTCACCCCATTTATATTTTAAATTCACTGGACTTAACAAGTGTCAAGTAGCACACACTATATCTCCTCGATGCAACAATATGTATCATTTGAAAAATGAAAGTAGGTTTTTACCAATGGAAAACCAATTTATATATAATTTTTTGTTGAACCCAAGATGGAATTATTTAGACATCCCAAATTATGAATTACCTAATTATTAATTTAGTTATTGATAATCCTTATTCTTATTATACTAAAATCATATACATTATTATCTTTCATTAGTCTTGTTATTTTTATATGAAATTATTTGATCTTCAATTATTCCTAAAATATTGTTATTAGTATTATATATTAATTTAATGAATTTTATTTATTCACCATGGATTATTATTCATGTTTACTTCTGATAGCTTATCCCTTATTGCTTACCCTTGCTGATCATTTGAGATCTCCCCTTCCATATGTTTTATTTTTTCCCAGGATATCAATATATATATATTATGAATGAAATGTAGGGATAATCTATGTGAACAATGATCTTTACAAAAGAGATTATATTTTTATTTAATGTCAGGTTGTAATGTAATATTTATGTTTTTATCTTTTTTCAAAAGATAGTAATCATTTCGGTTATTTCATATTCTATTTCTTATTCATAGTATATGTGTAATTATGTATGAAATATACTCTAGTATACTAGAGTCTGGGTCATTACATGCTCACTAGATACTATTGGAATATATTGGTGAACATTGTCAGCCTGAGTGAATATATGATCCCAGTCACAGTTATCTAGATCCTTCCATGTCATATGTGTCATCCTTATTATGCTTTCACAGTTATCATAGATGGAAATGTGTTCAGAGGTACCCTCAATAGGGGAATGATTGTTACCAGTGGGATAGTCCCTCATGAAGGAAGATGAAATGATACCTCCTTAAAGGAATCTGTACTGGAAGAGTTCTATATTTGACTCCTTGATCCAACTTCATTTGATAATAATTTTTGTGATTAACATGTTATGGGGTTAAGGTTTTTGAAGATGTTGGTTTTGGAGACACAAATCACTACATGTAGTATAACGTTATTTCGAGGAGGTGGACTCCTTGGTTTCAACATTTGGATACCATAGTAGGTAGACTCATGTTTCTATATTGTATAATGTCGATGGTATTCGCAGACCATTTCATTTCCTCCTTACACCACAGTTTCCAGGAAGGTGAGGCCATTCTGATACCAATAGGGTTTACTGACATAGTTGATCTTCATGAATTATCATTGGATGAAGTCAATATCTCATGTGAGGTGTTTCTGGTTAGGGTTATATCTATAGTAACAAATAAAATAATGAATAAGTCCATGAATCAATGAATAATTGTAGGCATCATATGTCTTCAATAAGATATTCATTTGTAACACAATTATCTTTTGTTTCTCCCAGTCTATCTATTATAATTGTGAGGACTTTTCAATGAGAGGATCAAATTATTTAGTTATTACCCTAGATATGTATGATTAGACAAATGATTCATGTCATGTTGAAAACTTTTGTTTTTTTATGATGTTAAAAAAAGTCCTAACACATTGTCAACCAATCATTTTGGTATTTTGGAGTTTCATGTTATGTTATCCATTTTGTGTCATCATGATGAGATATTTATGTCGATACCCTCAAGAACATTTCCCAAAATTATAGAGGATTCCAATTAGTAGAAATTACCATGTTTGGATAATGGGGAAATTATACTGTCATTGGTAGAGTATGTACAATAGAATAACAGTAGTCAACAATAACCGAAGTAGTAATACAATACAAAAAAGTAAACATCATAAGACTTATAGTAATATAACAACTGGGGCATATATTTATATATATATTATGCATGTAATTTATTTCTTGGATACTATAAAGACATGTCACAATGTGTTAAATACAACACTGAAACAAATGTATAGAAAATCTATAAATTCCAATAGCACCACAACCCTCCGCTTGGTCATATTCTCTCCATCTCCAACATCAATCATGTACCTGATGAAAAAGGTTAAATTCCCATATCTATACCTACAACCATATAATATGTTTTGGTCCTAAATCATGAAACAAATAGGGTATGAGCCGAATCCCAGTAGATAAACACCAAAGGATTTGGGCTTAACTGTCAGAGAATAAATATAGGAGGGAATATGAAAATTGATTCAATAAACTAGGAAGTACTCAAACGTAAATAAATCCAATTGTTTTCAATTACATTCAATTACATTTATTAATTATTCAAATCATTTATTAATAAATTACCATGATATATAATATTCTTTGCATCCCTTGTACAATATCAAATAGATATCTCAAAAGTCCAAAAAACGGTCTAGTATGATCTAGTCCAAGCTTGAGCATTTTCTTAGCAGACTTTCCATGCTCTTGAAATCAATCAAACGAATCCCTATGGGAATTCCCTAATAGTCTAACCCCTATATATTAACATATCACTAATCATTAACAAATGACCATCTAGGAATCTCTCACTGTCAAAACACTTGGGTCAATATGGAATTAGTAAACTATAGTACCCTTTTGAAAGCTCACATAGTCAATTCCATAGGGTCTAACATTCATTTAATAATGACCCTTGGGGAAGCTATCATGGTCTAACCCCTCTGCTCTATGACCACCCAACGGTTCTCATAGTCTATACCTTAAGGTAAGCATAACAATAATTCATTCTTAAATGACCCTACCTTTGGAAGCTCTCACAGTCAATTCGAATAGGTCAATCATTCATAATGAAAAACCCAAGCATCTCATATATTCAGTCAAACACCATACTGAACAATTCAAGGCCTATAAACAAGGTATACCTCAATGGGAACCTAGGACAAACATCCATAAATGATCAATCAAGGGAACACACAGATGGGGTGTCCCATAACATGGTATTAAAAGTGTATTAATAATAAATTACCCTTTCTCATACATAAAACCATATAATGTATTAAATTAGGTCAAATTGAAAAATATGAAATACCCCAAAGATAATCATGGAAATGAAAAAACCACTTACCTTGATGTTGTAATTTCATCAATCTTGAATGTCAGCACTGTAATTGTACTATAATGATGTAGATCAACAAAAAGGTTAAAATGATCCACCCTCAATAACTCACAAGAGTGGAGAAATCAAGAAAAAATGTTTTAAGAAATGAGAGAACTCACCATTTAGAATCCATCCCACTTGGAAGAATCTCAATCATATCTTGGACGGAGAACTTGGAGGATCTAGATATTCATTGATCGATTGTCTCTTCCATGTACAAACCTAGGGGAGAAGAAGTGTTTTCTGGAGATGAGATGCATCACTGCTTTGACTGATCAATTAAAAAAGAAAATTACATAGTGTGTTCATTTAATATACATTTCATGTACTAGCCTTGATCAGCTCCATCCCTTTTCGGTTTTCCAGGTCACCTACAAGACCATCTACATGGCTGTTACATGGCCTGTACATGGCTACCTTTGACAACTAGGTACACGGAGTGTACTAATGAGTACACAGAGTGTACTGATAAAATTTCAAATTTCATACTTTTCCCTTAAAACATCCAAAAATAAATATCCATACCTGAAATGAATATCCAGCTTCTTAAATCTTACAGTTTTACCTTATGATGTATATTTAATATCTATATTATTTTTTAATCATTTACAATATTTGTTTCATGGAGAGTATCCCATGCACGGTTGGGGAAAAATAGTATGAAAGTATGATTTTTGTGGGTTTTATGTATGTACAATCATTTGAGATTATTATTCCATTATGGATTTTCATCCATAGAAAACCCCAATGGTTCGCACAACCATTACCAAGTAAAAACATACTTTAGAAAGGTATGAAATCAATTGGGTATTCAAACCCAATGACACTTAGGAACTCATATATGTTTAGAGGATTAGATATTGGGCTTAACACACCATTTTGTCGGAGAATGATTTTTCCTACATTGGGTCTTTCTTATTGAATTAACTTATTTTTGAGAATCTATTCCAAATCCTGATATGTGATAGGTTACCCTATGGAAATGATCATTTGATAAATAATTGTATATATATAGGGAACATAATGGTGAATCAACATTTATTTATCCTATGCGATCTCTACATTTCCCATTTCTGTATAGATTATTATATTTTGAATCCATATAACCACGAAATTTGATTTTTACCACAATCTTGGGAGGTGATAAATATACCACAGATGAGATTTAGACATTATGAGGAACCCTTTGTATATGGTTCAAAACTAGAATAAAAAACCCACATAGATCATTAAACACATTTAGATTAACTCTATGTGGAAAGGATAAATATGAGGAAAATACCCATTAAGTGTTAAGATTTAGATTTAGTGAGGTGTACTATTTATCCTGGATAAAACATAAATAAGATTCATCATTGTACAATAATTACCTTGTGAATTTCCCAATGGTGGTTTCCTTTACATGGGGAAGTCATCTAATTCCACTAATCGAGACATACATAGTAAGGCTTCCCTGACTAGTGGTAACTCTTGATAAGAGTGATATTGTTGATCTTGTGTTATTTTCAACAATACATAATTTTATATGGGGGAGATTATTGAGAACAATTCTCTATCTATTTATGATGATTTTGATGCTCACAAAAACACTCATTTGTTATTCTAATAATTTTACTTCAATTATATTTCATGAAATTAATATTATTCATTTCATTATTTTGAGATAATATTAAATCGTTTAATTCTCATGGAATATTTGGAAATGTATTCGTAAATAACATGAGCATGTTCTAGAAACACTATTCAAGCTCTACATGTTTGGATATTACTTGAGCATGTTCTAGAAAAACTGTTCATACCCTATGTTGAAGAGTGTAGCATAAGGATACAGTCCATTGATTACATTACAGGTTAATAGAAAATTATGGTTAAGCAACCATATGTTATCTGAAAAGTATGAAAGAAGGATCCATACTTTTGGAAGGAACCTTGCATTTGGTATGAACATTACTATTGAATAAAAACCCTACCTTTAGAAGGAACCTTAGGTTTGGGAAATCAGAAAATTATTGAAGAATATCATTAGGTGAGTATGGACCATTATGTTTGTTTTATGAAATAATGGATCATCTTCCATATATTTGTAAACAACCATATGTTTGAAAGTTGAAGTGAAAATTATGGTTCAACCACCTTACTTTTTGGAATGATCAACATTATGTTTGGAAGCTGAGAAAAGTATAGATCATTAACCATAATTTTTTGATCAACCTTACATTTTAAACCTTATGTTTAGAGATTATTTTTTATGAAGTTCAACCCTATGTTTGGCATTGAATATTTCAATTATGATTTTATCGAGCAACAGTATTTAAGAAGATTATTTGGCTGGTTTCAATCCAGATTAAAACCTTGAATCCAAAATGTGTCTTTGACTAATTAAAATCCATTTATTTATTATTCAATGGATTGTATTAATATAAACTTTTCATGCAATATTTTTAGGGGAGTTACGACTGCTTTGTTATTCAAACTTTTGAATGCTTCGATTCTAAAGGTGAATATTGTGGATCTAAATTTTAAAAAGAGAATACTCATATTTATTCTATATTTACCTGTATTATTATTTATGACAGATATAGAGGCTAGTAATTGAAAATATATTTCTAACTATTGAGTTTTTCACTCCTACAATTTACAGACACAATAGAGACTTACAGATCTACAGGTACGAAGAATGCCAATGTTTTATTTTATAAAGAAAAAGAAACACGTTGAAGATGCACCACCTCTACTTCAAATACCTTTTGTGTATCTACTATTGTTAAAGTTGTGAATTATATTTCATGATCTACTATAACTAGATCAACATAGAAATACTTCTAACTAATGAACATCTTTACTAAATATGATGATCATTCTACTATCAATTTCATGTTGTTGCAATTTTAATGAACAAATGGAAAGTATTTAATGAACAAATACTTTTTTACTTTAAGTAACCAGCTTCTCATACTAAGCTGTGTATTTGGTTCTATGTATGAACTAGAAGGCTCTATTTGGTATTAAACTTATAATGGTGTCAATTTCCAGAACTCAGTTTTGGAACGTTCTATTGATAAGAGTACCAGATAGTGAAAATCACTAAGCTTATGGAGTAGAGCTTTAGTGTAGTGGAGTATGGGTCTTTTTTCCTACGAACCACTATACATCGTTCTTTCTTTTCTATTTATTTTCCATTGCTTAATATCTTATATAAAGTTAAAAGGACTGACCATGATCTCACGAAGAGATTGTAAAAGACACAATTCACCATCCCCCCTCTTGTGTGTATTTGGTATCATCGGATCCAACAAATATAACCAATAATATTCAATAATATTTGTGATCCCTGATTGGTGTAATAAATAAGTTATAACAGGTAATCATTATCACCATATATGGATGAGGGCATTAAATTCTAGTATATCCCATTGAGTGTTTAATATATAGGTTCGGACTAAGGATGTCATCCTACATATCATGTCCATGGATGGAATCAAACCCATAATATATTAATTGATTCAAGAGTCACCCTGTGGATCAGAAATATTGTTCATCCTAGAGGTGAAATTGTTCCCTAATTATTGGAATATAGAAGACATGGTGGACTTAAAGTGGGATGGAATCACATTTGAGTGTTCAATATTGGTCATTGTCATTAGGAGGGAATCCATCGTGTCTTGGTTATAAAAATAATTAGATTTATCATATTTTATTTGGTTGAGGAATAAACAAAGGGGATTTCCTATGGAGGAATTCACGCCATAACACGAGTTGGGGTATACACAATATTTTATCCATATAGTGAAAATCTTATCATGCCATAGATCATGACATACACACTGTGATTCCTTAGGGGGGAGTTATATCATGCAATGGATTGAGGATTACTGACAGAGGTGGCGCAAATACTAGGAAATATAATATTAAGTCACTGATCAAGGATTACATAGTATTTTTTCCCTATAAGTGAAGACATATTTTTCCCCTGATCGAGGATTACATAGTTTGTTTTCCCAATAGGGTTAGTCATATCATGCCATTGATCGAGGCATACACAATATGGTTTACCTATGGGTAGCCATATCATGCCATTGATCAGGGAATACACACTATGGTATCTATATGGGTGAAGTCATATCATGCCAAAGACTGTGTATTATAAATTGTGGCGTCCCTACGGGGGTAGTCGTAGCACGCCTTTGATCCGTGCATATACATTGAGGCTTCCACATGGGGGTGGTCATTTCATTCAACTGATTGACACTTAAAAATTGAGGTTTCCTTAGGGTGGAATTCATATCATACCACTATTCAAGGCAGACACATTGAGAAATATCAAAGGTCATAGTCATATCATACAACTAATGGAGGATTACACACTTTTGTTTCATATTATGTGGTCATCATATTATGCATTGATTTGGGAATACACACTAACGTCTCACTCTGGGGGAAGGTATATAACTCCACTGATTGGGGCATAATCACATTGATTTCCTTATGGGGGTAGCCGTATCATGCAATTTATTGAGGCTTTCACAATTTGGATTCCTAAATATGGTGTAATATCATATTATTCCACTAATCAGGGCTAACACAATGAATCTTTCCTAGGGGGGAAGTCATAGGATGCCACTAATTGAGGATTACTAATTGATGATTCCCTACGGGGGAATTCATGTCACGGATCTCATCGAGGCTTACATAATGAGTAATACATATATATAATGTCATATATTTCCACTAATTAGGGCTTACACATAGATTTGGACCTATGGGGGTTGTGATATTAATCTACTTCTTGCAGATTACACATTGATTTTTCAAAAATATTTTTATTGGAATAGTTATCATATCCTGGGGTGTTCTCTTACCATTGAATAGTTTTCTACAAAACATAATCGTTAATATATTTGTAGAAAGTCTATATATTTATTTTAATTTCCTGATTTCATAATTTACATATCTAATAAAAATTTTATGATCCATTTTAATTTTATTATGGACATCCCCAAAAATGAGAGACATTTCTTGAGACCATTGCATTAATGATGTTAACATTCCCAAATAGCATCATAAGATATGACTAAAATTAAAGGAGAACATCATGATATCTAATATGATATATCAAGAGGCTTTCGTATAATGTGTATTATGTTTTGGGGGAACGTCGTGAGATCTAGTGTAGCTTCTCTGGAGGGTTCCACGTGATCTGGGATAACATATCTTGAGGGTAATGTGTGATCTGGATGACTTTTCGAGTGGGTGCCACATGATTTTGGATAACACATCCATAGGAAATCACTGTCTCAAAGATGACATGCCTCAAAAGTTCCACATGATCTAGGCTAACAAATCTTGGTTTCATCATTATCCTTAGCTGATTAGTCCTTCTATCACCACATAACATAGGCGACAGTTCTGGAGGGCCTCACGTGATTTGTATAGAAATCCAAGAGGATATCATAAGAAATGGATGGTCTTCCAAAGATCTATCATGAAGCATGACTTGATAGTACATTAAGATATTTCATAATCCAAATGGTATGTTGAGGGAGTCACATTATCTGAGAGACATGTCTCAATGTTGTCACATTACCTATATGAGTCATGAGAAGTGCACGAGGATCAATGTATATATTCTTAGAATAAGTCTCCCAATTTTTAGTTATTCATTCGGACATTATTATATATGATCCTTGATTTTTTCAGTGTTACCTTATTTTAGGTTTCACATGACCCAACTGACATACCAAAAATCCTTTGCATAATATGGAAACATTACTGATGTTTTTTATGTGATCATTATGTGATCATGCGATGTGAAAATGATTGTTTTGAAACCCTTTGTTTCATTCTTTTGATATTACATGTTGGAATAATTTCATCATGCCATGATCAGTCACTTCATAAAGTATGAACTATGAGCAATAAATCATATATCTCTAGGATTATTTTTATTTTAAGTGGGGGGAGGGGTAGTTTTTCACCTAACCAGACTGGAAATACATTGTCTTATTCAGTGTGTATTTAATATATTTCAGTTTTAGACGATTTAGTGATTTCATATTATGTGATTCTTATGATCTAAACATGGTTCATTTAATAGGGCTTCACATAACATTTAAAAACCATTGCAATTTTCTTGATTTTTCAACATTTATAAGAACCATGATAATCAAATGGATTTTTCTTAAACTTTTTTATGTGCCAATGGGAATTTACATGGTTAGTGTAACATGTCTAATATTTATTGTGAGATCATGATGCCTTTGGAAGGCCATTAAAATGGTTGATGATAACATGTGTGAGGTCTTCGATGAGAAATAGGAGGGTTATTAATAATCATTGATGAGATCACATTGACATGCTGGGGGAACTATATGATCAATTTTTATCACACATAGTGAAAACCACATTATTTTTTATGATCAGAATATTATCTCTCCATAACAATATACCATATTTTTTCAAATTCTTTCATTATTTATTTTACGAAGGTTCGAAATCTAGCATTGTTATGTGGGTGTTATCATTGAAAATAAAACTCATTTCCTATAATGTGTCTACTGGCCAGTAAAGGGTCATGTGGAAATGAATTATTATTTTCATGTTCGACCATTCTCATTTTCACTAAGGCTGGTACATGAAATGTAGACCCAACTGGATAGGTATGAAACAATTCATATGATGAAGGTGAAATGTCAGTGAGCACTTATATGACAACGTGTACATGTATCCAGGGCATCCATGGTGTCTCATGAAATAGAATGGAATGTCACAAAAATATCTATGACCACAAATCTCATCCATCTTATTGTTGTTTTTACTATTTATTTTATAAGTGTTCTGAATATTCATCAGAAATTTATTCATTGATAGTCTTGGGACTTAGAGGAACTCGTCTAGATGACTCTACGCGATCAATGAGCATCTTATACTCCATTGAAAAAGTAAAGAGGAATTTTTATAGGGTCACTACATGATATCTTATGTTACATGCACTATGAATGACCCATTCATATGACCATCCCAAGATCATGGTATCATGTTTCTTTAGGGGTTTAAGTGGTCATCTTGTTTTCTCCACCTTATCTTCCTTTGTTTTTTAGGGAAACTAATACCCATACATTCGGTTTTTCATCCATTATTTATTTTTTCAATTCTCATTTGTATGGAGAAAAAACCATACAAGAAAATATGTTTATGGAAAATGAAACACATTTTTGTGTGGATGTGATAGTACAAAAAATGAATGATTTAAATTTTATCTTTTATTTATGGAAAAGGGAAGGGTCGTTAATTGTAATGAATGTAAACCCAGTAGCCACAAGATGGTTTCAAATTAATTAAATTTCTATAAGATAATAGAATTCCCATCCTGAAGGAGAAAATATTTTGTTAGTTACAATACACAAAATTATTACATGAAATTCACATTGCAATTCAAAAAGAAATACACATAGTTTATTCATAGAGGAATCCATTATGCATCCTTAAAAACTCATTCATATCAATCATAAAACGATTACTAGTATCCTGGGGAAAATAAAATATAAGAAACGGGTGACCATTGAATATTATTAAGGGTATTCATACCTTAGATGGTATCATTAATAAATAACCATAATTAATATTCCATTAAAAAACTATAACATAAGAAATTTATTTAAAAAACTAATTATAATATGGAAGAAATCATTGATCATCAAATAAAGCCATATAAATAATCTAATAATTTTGAAAAATATCCATGGATATTAAAACTAATCGAAAAATCACAAGGAAATAACTAATGACATAATGAAGGAATAAAAATTGTAGACATTAGATACTATCTAGAAATTTCAGAACAAAATTTCAATATATTGGAATAAACCCATCTATTTTACCCAACTGATTTTTCTTATAATACATTTCAATGCATAGAGGGGCTATCTATAAATATTTCCCAACTAGACTCTTACAAATTCCATTGAATTACTCTAATGAATGGGTTAAAAAATAATCATAACAGAAATTATTATTTAAATGATAACATATGAAAGTTTAATTCATACCCAAATAAAATAAACATAATAAAAAACCAATAAGATTAATATAGTGAATCGTAATGAAATTGTACATCCTCATAAAAACTAATCATAATAATATATATAAAATATAATAATATTATCAATAGAAAATATCTCAAGAGTATCATAAGTAAAATAAATGGTCAATATCATTAGTTAATTGAAATTCCAAAAAAACACATTATATTTTATTGAAAAGTATATCATATTTAATATGAATTGAAAAAATAGTCATAATAATATTTTTCAAATATTTTTCAATGAAAAAAAAATTAAAATATGAAAAATAGTATCTAAAACATTATGTTCTCAAGAGGGTGGAATATTCTATTCCTAAAATACATGTTGAAACAAATATTCCTTCAACATTTTCAAAAAAATAAAAACTAGCCTTGTTTTGAAAACAATAAAATATTTCGAATAATTTTTAAAAAATATAAAAAATTGGAAAAAATATAATCAATAAATCAATATAAGTTGCTTTAAAATCAAGAATAAATTTTTATAAAAAATGGAGTTTCTTAAAAATAAATTTTTACCTGAATAAGAAAATACATTTGTATTTTCCAAAAAAATTTAATAATACTTTTATGAAAAAAATTTGAACAATTATAATATTAGTTATAAATTTAACGAAATAATTTGAGTAAATTAAAATTGATTTAGTATAATTTATAAATATCAAATAATATCTCTAGGGGAAAAATAAAATATTCTTCAATAATGATGCATTCTTGAAATAAGTTGTTAATATATTTATTACATATGAATAATAATCCCTATGAAGGTAAAAACCTCAAATGAAATATAGATCGCCATTTTGTGAAATATATTAATGGTATAACATATGACAAGGTGTTTCGT
Source organism: Viscum album (assembly GCA_963277665.1). Classification (NCBI taxonomy): domain Eukaryota; kingdom Viridiplantae; phylum Streptophyta; class Magnoliopsida; order Santalales; family Viscaceae; genus Viscum; species Viscum album. The sequence continues at coordinate 1,506,550,072 of OY728127.1, read as the reverse complement.
TCAAATCACATAATGAAAAAAGAGGTAAATATGATGTACGTATCATAAATGTAAATGTCAGATGTGAAACCCTCACCTGAAGTTTGAAATTATTCAAATGTGTCTGCTACTATAGCATATTTAATTTTACTTTATTAAAAATAAATTAGAGATACATATTTTTATATCGCATTTTATATATTAAATAAAAATATTCTTTTTCCATCCATTCATTAACAACCCTACATTAACATGACTATTTTTACAATTACATTATTTTTCATGTATATTTTAGTTCAGTAATTTTGGTCACATTAATTTGGTGAGGATTACATCATCTCAATAATTATAACCATGATATAAAATTGATATATATTTATTATATATGTATTTATTTTAATCTAATAAATTAATAGAGAAAAAATGGGTTACACCATTCGAAGGGATGGTAGGCCGTACGTACACATGAACACTGTTTCTAATGCCTCTCGACAGATGTAGTGAAATTAAAATAATTAATAAGTCAAATTTTCAAAGTAATTATTATGTTATATATTTAATGTATAATAATTAAATCTACCCTAATTATTATCTATGAAAAAATTAAAGTAAAATCATTCCATATCACAATTTGGATGGTGTAGTTCCCACATACGCAAGGGTGATGTTATTGTTTACCAATGAATTGTATGGTATAAATTTATAGAATATATTATATTTATAGAATAATATTATTTCCTAAATATATGATATATTAATTAACATTAACCTTACAACCCTTTATGTAATGTGTAAGGTATTAACGAATTGCATTGCTTCGAGAGGCTGTAGTTCGCCTCACCCAAGACAGATGTTATCGTATCAAACAATGAATAGAAGGTAAGAAGGTATATGTGATTTAATAATAAAAAATAATAATAATTTCATAAATATCATAAAAATAAATTGATTCAATAATTATATAGTTTCATTAAAGGTAGTGATGGAAAATAAATTCTATTGGATCATGAGGTAGTAGTCGGTCATACACAAGATCAACAATTTCATTTCAAAATTAACAAAACTATAGATTTATTTGTATTATTTAATAAATATAAAAAAAGAGTATATATCTAACTTCTAGTATTATTAAATTTTGTTTTTTGAAGAATATTATTTTAATTAGAGGAATATGTCAAATGTAAATGCATTGTCAAAAACGTTACCTCTTCTCTTGGAAACCTATATAGGAATAGCCCAAAGCAATTCAAGATTGGTTCACCATTCCAAAAGAGGATTATATGATGTTGTTAGGGACTTAATTAATGTATTTTCAGGTATTATATAAATAAAATGGGTTTTTATGTATGAATTATGAATGTGAGTGTGTGTCCATTTATAGGGGATGTGGAGGCCCTACATGGAATATTTTTAACATTAAATGTGATATCCATGTTATTCATAGGAATGATGACAATAAATGAGATATTTTAGAACCTTATATATTATAGGGTAAAAATATGTATATCCAATGGGGGTTTTTAAAACAATTAGGTCATATGATAATCTATTCGTTGTAGATTAACCTCCGATAAATATTTTTTTACTTTAACCATGCTGATTATTTTTTTCTTCATTCAAATTTAATTTTGGTCAAAAAATAAGTTGAAGTTATTATATAAATTAACATATTATTATTCCAAATATTTTTTCCATTAATTGAATTAAATTCACATAATTTTTAGAAATTAATTTTAATTGAAAAAATAGATGCGACTAAATAAGGGTTTTCAAAAGAGAAAATCCACATATGTAAAAAATGAATTAATTCCAAAATAAAATATGAAATTTATTATAAAGAAAAAATTTAGTTAAAAATAATTATTATTTAATTTTTTTTAAAATAGTACTCATCTAAATTATAAATTTAAAATATTTTAATAAAAAAGTATGTATTTAATAAAATTATTTATTTTTCATGAGTCCTCATAAAAAACCACCTCTTTGAACTATTCTTGAAAATTCACTAAAATATTGTTTTTACCTAAATATTTCTTATATATTGTTTATTTTTATAAATTAAATTTCATAAATGTCGTAAAAATATTTTCAAATTATAAGAGAAAAGTGAAACAGACCTCATTATAGAGAAAAACTATTTTTCTGATAACATTACATCATCATTCAAATTATTCTTATATTATTTTTAATTATTAGATAACCATTGAATTATTTTATAAATCTTTAATCAATATTATTTTGATAAATTAGTTATTACTATACATAACCAGAAAGTTAATGTCTTGTTTACAATTTTCCTAATTAGGTAATAACAGTTTTTAGAGTATCACATTTCTTTCAATCCTAGTGTATCATGCATTGAATCCCATGAAAGAGACTGAATTTATTTAAATGTATTAGAATATTGTGCAGTATTACGGTGTTATATTCTCTTATATTCTTGGTGTTTCAATTCTTATAGGCTATGAAATGTGATTTTCAACTTTTAAAATCACAATTCGTTACATTATACTACCTTAAATAAATATTATCCTCACAATATCACTATAGTCTCATTAATAAATGGTTTTAAAATTTGAAATAGATTTATCTAAATCCCACATCATGAGACTGATTAATAAAATAAATTTTTTTTACATGAGAGAAATAAATATGTGAAGGTCATCATGAATAAAAACATAACATTGATTCCATGTAGGATATGATAAGAAAATCATAAATATATGGACATGGAATAAAACACTATATAATTATAGATATTTATAGAGATAATTAATAAAAAAATATTTGGTAATTTATATAATATTGATTATCAAAATAACCATAACATTGTAAAGGGTGAAAAGGCCATAGGTTCATCCGAAATTAATGTAATGGGATATTTTTTTAGGACCCTTTTCAATGTGTTCAATTTTTTTTCCTATATCAAAATATAAGGAATAATACGTACATGGTATGGTAATTTTTAATTAAAAAATCATCCTCTTGTTATTCATTTATTGATTTACACATAATCTCTTATCGCACTAAATTATTATCCATACGTGAATTTTTTTTTCCTTAAGTACAACAAATTACATTTAGAAGATTGTATGGTCCATAAAATAGTAACAAGTTATTCCTCAAATATTTATAAAACCCTAATCTTTAGAAAATCTTATCCAAAAACATTAAAAGTTATCCTAAATACATTCAATTAATAGATAATCTTATGTCTCTCTTAAAATATGACTAAATAAATTTATAAGGAAGGTCACTAAATCAACATTATATTCCCAAGACAAAAAATTGTGTTTCTCAATGTCACATTTCAAATATTTGAACACATTAATCAATATAAAAATTTAATTATAATATATAATCTTCAAAATTAAAATAGCATGTTATAGTGTATGTTCTTAAAATCCAAACATGTAGTAAACTATAGAAAATATAATAGAAACCTTCAAATCACTACCTTCATTGTCACAAATACAATCACATTAACATTTACATATCATTATTTTTTTAACATACAGAACATATTATTGGTCCTCTACTATTAATCATGTGTATTCCAATGAGTTCACCTTTTTTCTGAATAATTCTTCAAGGTCATTGGTATAATTCAACATATTCTCTAAAATTTTTATAGAAAAATTAATACATTACTATAAATAAAAATTATATAATTATTATAAAAATAATTTCGTATATAAAAATATTAATACGACATTGTTATTTATTCTAAACTCAACCAAATTAATATTTTTACTTCATATGTAGTAATATCATAACAATGACCTTGACCATTTAGCTTCTTATAAGGTATATTTTCATTATACTGGGATAACTCTTTTTCATAGTGTCCAATATCCTCGAATTTGAAGCATTGAACAATGTAAAAATCTTTCATATCCTTGAAATCAAGACCGTGGGGGCCTTTCTCACCACAACCATAAAAAACATGCATTACCTTCAAGTAAGTACTATATTTTTTCATTCCAAAATAATCAAATGGATAAAATCCTTCATTACATTATTCCCATTATTCTACATTTTATTTTCCATCCTATTATTTTCTTAAATCATTTCATATCCATAAGACATGGTCAATTCATTCATTATATTAATACTACATGATAATATTTACTTGCACAATGAGAATGTTTGGGATACTATTACCATTGAAGAATTTCTTTAATACCTTGAGTGAAATGGATAGTCATCAACATTAAATTGTGTATGTAGTCATTATAATTCCTAAAAAACCTTGTATTTCTAGATTTATACATGAAAAGGATTTCATATTACATTAATATTGGATTTTTTTAATTTCATACCCATATCATCACTTTCCTCATGTAAAAAATACAATCCAAATTAAAGTACCTTAAATTCCATCTGTTCTAGCTTTGATTCGTCTCCCTCATCATTAGTGTAATGAATGAATAAATATCATTTATTTTCATCACCCAAGATACAATAAACATCCATGAAAACACTATCTATTTCCTTGTTTCCCAAAGCGAGAAATATCTTCTCCAATGAACTTATTGAATTCTCAGCTATAAATATATTTATAGTCATATTAAATGATTTGGTTTTTTGATGAATGATGTTATATATAATTATAACACTATGAGTTAGATCAGTTTTCTTCTCCATATATGAATGGTTATTTCTCATATCTTGAACCAACATACCCAATATGGTTATAATTTCATTTGTTCCATTACAAATTTAGCTCAAAAATAATTATATTTCCTAGTAGGTAAATCCCCACATGGTTTCTGTGTATTGGTATGTTTATCATTCCTTCAACTAAGTGGAATTTATATGAAATGATATTAACATTATTAGGCAATAATATTAAGAAGAATAATGTATCAACCCAATACTATTGAATTAATTAACATAATTTGATAGATTTAATCATATGTAATCTCACCGTCAAAAACATTATTTCTTTGAGAATGTTTTTAAATTGTAATTTTTTGTAAACCCTCCATAATGGGATTTGATGAAAATTTGAATTATCCATGGAATATCTTTTGGGAGTTTCAACATAATTTCATAGTAATTATTGGTGTCATGTTCTAGGTAACAATAAATTCATTCTTAAAACCCAATTTAAAATGATATTACCCATGGGTAAATTTGTTCCTAAAACACTCCCACATATTGTTTCAAAAAGTGATGTATTTCAAGGGAAAATTGCAATGTCCCGGATTTTTCCATGTATTATTTTGATATTATATGGAAAAATTAATTCGAGACTAGGATCTGAGACGGCGTGCAGTTTCGAGGCCCGGTGAGCCCGAAACGAATTTTTTAATTTAATTTAATAATTAAATTAAGTGCACGTGCAGTTTTCATGAAAATGTGGAATAACTCCTGAACTGGTGCTTAGATCTTAAATACGGGGGCACCGTTGCATTCCTAAGAACGATTTTACCTTAGGCGAGTCCTAACATCGGCCGGCATAGGTCGGTGGTGAAATCTAGTTTTTTGATGTAAGAGTAATAAAATATTTTATAAAAATATTTTACTTTGCAGCAAGATTTTACTAAATCAATTGCAGTGGATATATTCTTTTTAAATAAAGGCTTGCGCAGGGTTCTAGGTTACAAACCTAATAACCTTGAAACCCTTGGAGGTTCTGGAAAAAACCTCCCAACACGGCGACGACGACGCGACAACCAGATCTTCGCCAATGAACGCCGATGAATCTAGGTAGGATGTTTGTTGTGACTTTTCTTCCCCGTTTTGATTTCCACGAAGAACGTAGACTAATCCCTGAACAAATTATCCCATGGATCTATCATTCTTGAGGGATGGGATATTTGTGGGAATCATGGGATTTGATTCTTGATATTGTTTTTGTTTTCGTTCAACTATCTAACGGCGATGAACCGAGATCGACACAAACATCGATCGAGGTTCATCCCTCTCGATTGTGGTGTTTTTTTTCTCCCGGCTCTTACACGTTCTTCGTGTGCATTCTATGCTTTCTTGGAAAAAATCGATCGTTGCACATTTGTTTGTTGGAGAAACGGTCTGAAATCAAAGATCCAACATCGAGGCAAGCTAGCGAAGGTGAGACAATGACAACTGCAGAGAAATCGATGTGGTTTGGAAATTCCCATTCTTCGAGCGTTTTCATGCGGACAGATCAGGATGCACTTTTAAGGCCGATCAGAAGCCTGAAATCGATGTAATAAGTTTCATAGGGGTGGGATGACCCCAAATCCGGAGTTTCGTAATGATCAGATGGTTGGATCAAGATCTAGAGGATCAGTCGTGGCGCGCGGAGGAAGACGACGTTTCTGGAGAAATCCTGACTACAATTCGTATATTATGGGATACACGACCTGTGTTTGTCAGTGGGATAACATGACGTGTACTACGAGAGTACATAGACACAGGAAGGGTACATGTCCAAGGACACGCCGTGTATTCCCCTCACCGGCCAGACCCGGCCAGATACATGGGATACCCCGTGTATTGGTACATGGGCAGGTGACACGGACACGGACAAAGGCCGTGTATGGGCACATGGCCAGTGTACACGGAGTGAGCCTCGTGTGGTCGGACATGGCGTGCGTTTCTTCTAAACAGAGTGTAGTTTCTTTCTATCCAACAAGCCAAATGACATGGGCCGTTTACACGAGCAGTACCTGGGGTCAAAGATCACGACTTGTACTCCTTCTACAGGCTGTGTAGTTTGGTTTTGCACTGGTTGAACGAAATACAAGGGCCATTTACACGGGTAGTACCCAGGGACATGGAACACGGCGTGTAACAGAACTACATGCGGTGTAACCTGTCTTAAATCACTTCAGCCGCTTTTCTTCTGTGAGATGGAGTAGTTTCCTTAGGATTCGTACCCTTGGCCTTTTCCCTGAAGGTTCTGGTACTATTTCCATTACACATGAATATGATCCCTTCAGCAGAACATCCTGAATATATTTGTTGTAAATACCGCTGTGAGACTTAGAGCTGTAACCTCTATTAATTCTTGGAACCCTAAGTAGAGTTCTTAGTATCGACGTGACCAACTTTACCCGGGCGCCGATCCTCTGCTTAGAAAATTAGCTTAGACTGAGTTGTCAGAATCACCAAATGACTTGGTTGTGATCCTCATCTGAGCACCATGTTCTCAACGTACTTGTGGAGTTTGTTCTCCTAGAACGAGTACTTCATATCTCTCACTTTATAACTAGGAGTGTGTTCTCCTTGTTATGTGCTTAGTGTAATATTCGAGCTGGATCCTAGTGGCAGTATCATGATGGTCATTTTGTTATGAATATATCTGGATATTCTTGTTATATGATCGGTAGAAATATACTATATAGAGATGACTATACCTTTCTATTGTGGAATTTACCTTGTTGTATTCCTTTGTGTTTTTCGTGGTGTCCTAATAGGCATTGTTATACTAACCCCTACACGGGCTTTGCCCGCATGTGTCTTGTCTTGTACAGACGAGCAATCCATTGACAGGATTCTAGGTGAGCTAGGACCAGACGGTACTCAGGGAGATCAGACAGTGTGAGGTGTGTTCCTACGACTACAGACTGCAGTCCCAACACCTTTCTTTACAGGTTGGACTTGGATACATAATTTATTTTTGGTGGGCTTGTACTTTTGGCCCAGGGTTTATATTCTTGTTCTTTACCTTCCTGTTGTACTCTATGGTTGGGTTTTAGTGTATGCATGCATCTTTTCCTTTTAGTAGTTTATACTTTTCAACATTGTGGGATTGGATATGTATGTGTGTTTGAACATGTTTATATGAAATGCCTCCCAAGTTAGTAGTATGCCTACTCGGTGCTAGTCACCATCCCCTTGCCTATTAAAGGCGGGCTTGGGGAGTTGCGGCTTGGGCCCTACTAGGACTGGTCGTGACAGAGTGGTATCATAGGTGGTCGGTTCTACCTTTGGACCGCGAGTCTGTGAGTTGGTTTGGGGCAGCAGTGATAAGTGTTTCAAGTTTAGATTTCAGGCCAGGGACCCCAGTGTTGGTGCGGGCGGCCGACGTATCCATACACAAGGACTCTGATAACATTATTTTCGACACGGAACATGAAAACACCAGTTGAAGGGAGTAACAATGATAGTAGCATCATATAGGAATGGGTTGTGGTTTCCATGTCCTTCTTGAGTCAGCTCTCCAGATATACTCACTGACTGAGATACATCTTGTTTGCTTACAGGATTACTCAGTGACGCGCACCTACTAGGATCTAGAAGCTTGATCACGAGGATGGCCCCCACAGTGATGAAGCCTCGATACAGGGACCAGATCCCCAAGTTTTACCACCGGGTAGTGTGCTAGTTTTCCTGTCACCTGTGGGGCAGTGTTTAGTTCATGTTGTACCAGTGGAGGAGGATCACATGTTGAGTGCACTCCATGAGTTTCAGAGACAGAGAACCCTCGGGTTTCTAGGTGAGCCTGAACCTCAGGAAGCAAAGGACTGTCTTAAGGTAGTGGCCAGAGTCTTCTGTTTGGTCAAGACACCAGCAAACCAGATGGTGATCCTGGAAGAGAGCCTTCTACAGGGCTCGGCTAGATGATGGTGGAGTTTGTTTATCCAGACTCACGACAAGGAAACACTCGCATAGTCGGAGTTTGAGAGTCTCTTCAGAGAGGAGTTTTCACTGGTTACCCTGAGAGTAGTTTCATATAAGAGCTTCTTCAGCTCCAGCAGGGAACCATGATGGTGGATGACTATTCATTGAGGTTTACCGACCTCTTGCCGTACTTGATAGATATGATCAGAGATCAGTATTTCTAAGCATAGACTTTTGAGAGGGGCTTGCGCAATGATATCTGAGCTAGCATCATCCTTATGAGCATTCCTACCTATGCTGGGGTGCTCAAGCGGGCTCTGGTGGTCGAGAGATTCTTGGAAGAGCAGAGACAGCCGACAGATGTCTGTAATGGGCAAGATGGAGCAGAGACCTCGGCAGCAGGGAGCCGACGTCAGGGCCCCAAGTGTGGGATATGTTTCCAGAAGAGATCCCAGGATATGGGATCTGCCGTATAGGGTTCGCAGGGCACATCCAGCTAGCCTCGAGAGAGGAGATTCTACTCGTGTGATGGAAGGGGGCATCTCACTCGAGATTTTCCGATCCTCCGTACTACTGACATGGGAGCAGTGTATGGACCACCTAGGTAGAGGAAATGTGTGGATCAGGTAGATCTGTGGTGCGGCAGACATGGTAGGGGAGATGGGAGAGCAGTTGGAGGTGGTCGACTATTTGATCTTTTACCACCACCACCCCCAAGAGGCCCACCCTAGGCTCAGGGAGCCAGTGGACAGAGGCAGGGACATCTGCAGGTGGCAGAGGCTTATGACCCAGGTACTCTTGGAATGATTAGAGGTACTATCTGTGTGTTTTCTACATTGGCTTCCGTATTGATAGACACTGGTTCTAGTCATTCCTTTCTGGATGCTTATCTTGTTCGAGACCTTGAGATTCCAATTGAGTTGTTTTCTTGACCCTTACGCTTAGAAACACTGACTGGAAATGATTCCGAGATCACACACCTATGTAGATAGTGTGGCCTGACCCTTAGAGGCAAGAGTTTCGGTTGGAACCTATTGGTGGTAGCATCGAGTCCTTACGATGTCATTCTTGGTAAGGATTGGCTATCCATAGTTCATGCCCAGATTTACTGCTTTAGTTGAAGGGTGTGGTGTGTCCGCAGTGATGGAGTGAGGTTCTCTTTTGTCGGTGAAAGGGAGACCCAGACAGCGCATGATGGACTCATGCATAGGAGGGCACAACCGATTTCACATTATTTGGCTAGCCTAGCCCTTGGCTCAGCAGATGTTATGATTTTCCAGTTTCCAGCAGTAGTGGATGAGTACAAGGATGTCTTTCCAGAGGATGTCCCGGGGCTACCTCCCCATCGGGAGATAGTTTTCTTCATTGAGTTACAACCCAGGATGACACCGATATCAACATCAGCATACCGGATGGCTCCTTTAGAGCTTCGTGAGAAGAGGGTGCTGCTGGACGACTTGCAGAAGAAGGGCTTTATGAGACCCCGTGTTTCACCATGGGCAGCCCCAATGCTATTTTCCAAGAAGGCGGATGGGAGCTTGAGGCTATGTGTGAATTACTGGAGCTTGAATCAGGTGACCATGAAGAACCGATATCCACTACCGAGGATTGATGACCTCTTAGAACAGTTGAGAGGGGAATGATGGTTCTCGAAGGTTGATCTACGATAAGGCTATCACCAATTGCGAGTACGAGAGGAGGATATACCGAAGACGAATTTCAGATTCCTCTACGGTCACTATGAGTACTCGGTGATTCCCTTTGGCGTGACGAACTCCCTGGTGGTGTTTATGGGGCTCATGAACCGGATATTTTAGCCCTATCTAGACCGGTTTGTAGTGGTCTTCATCGATGATATCCTTGTGTACTTTTCATCCGATGAGGAGCATGAGAGACACCTAAAGATGAATCTGGACACACTCCAAGAGCATTAGTTGTATGTGAAACTCTCGAAGTGCCAGTTCTGGTTACAGGAGGTCCACTTTTTGGGGCACGTTATCTCAATAGATGGTGTAGCAGTGGATCCAGCCATGGTGGAGGCAGTGCTAGCATGGGAGCCACCCCAGAGCATGACGGAGGTGCAGAGATTCCTTGGGTTGGCAGGCTACTATCGGATATTCATCCTTGATTTCTCTAGGAATGCAGGACCCATGACATCTTTGACCTGAAAGGGATAGCTTTTTTTGTAGACCGAGAGATGCTAGCAGGCTTTCCCGCAGTTGAGACAGAGTCTAACGAGCGCCCTGATCTTAAGGTTACCAGAGGAGGGTGTCGAGTACGAAGTGTTCTGTGATGCATCATGAACTAGGCTTGGTTGTGTCCTGATGCAGAGGCAAGAAGTGATTTCCTATGGCTCAAGTCAGGTGAGGCCACACAAGCAGAACTACGAAACCCATGATCTTGAGTTGGCAGTAGTAGTCTTTGCATTGAAGATGTGGCGGCACTACCTGATGGGTGAGCAGTATACCATCTACTCTAATCACAAGAGTCTCATAAATATCATTTCTCAGAAGGATACAAATTTGAGACAGAGGCGATGGCTTGATTTCCTCTAGGATTACGACTTTGAGATCTTTTATACTACTGGGAAGGGGAACATAGTGCGATATGTTCTCAATAGGAAATTCAGTTCGTAGTTGTGGGATGAGGTGATGAGGTAGTTGGCCTCCTTACTGTTATTCATCGTGGATAGAGATGAGGGAGCCTAACTTCAGTCGATGGTTGTTACCCGTCCACTCTTACAGCGATTCAGGGATGCACAATGCGAGGATGCTATCTGTGAGACTCTACGTGCTCAGATATCCACAGGTGATGCTACTGATGGATATTTACAAGGTGGGGAGCACGTTGTTCTTTTCAGAGGGTGAATGGTAGTACCAGTGACGTAGCGGGAGGAGGTTCTGAGGGAGTTCCATATATCCCATTTGGCGGTGCATCTAGGAGTGTAAAATATGTATTAGGACCTCCAATGTCAGTTCTGGTGGCCAGGAATGAAGAAGAGTGTGGAAGAGTTCGTCTCTCAGTGCCATACTTGTCAAAAAGTAAAGGCTAAGCACCAGGTGCCAGCAGGTTTTACTCAGCCCCTTGTGGTGCCAGAGTGGAAGTGGGACGGGATATCCATGGACTTCGTGATGGGTTTTCCACATACGTCCAGGGGACATGATGCCATCTGGGTGATCATTGATTGACTCACCAAGTCGGCCCACTTCATATCCATACGGGAGCAGAGTTCAGTAGAGATATTGGGACGCCTCTACTTGCAGGAGAATGTTCGACTTCATGGAGTTCCATCCAAAATCTTCTCAGATCGTGATGCTCATTTTACATCCCGGTTGTGGAAGGGATTGCAGGAAGATTATTGGACTCAGTTACGCTTGAGCACAACATTTCATCCTCAGACTGATGTCCAGAGACAGCGAACCATCCAGGTCTTGGAGGATATGCTTCGAGCATTCATATTTGACTTCAATCATAGCTGGTAGGATAACCTACCACTGGTGGAATTTTCTTATAACAACATTTATCGTTCCCCTATTGGTAAGTCACCATTCAAGACTCTGTAGGGGCGAACTTGAAGGTCACCACTTTGATGGACTGACCTGGGAGAGTCAGCACTCATGGGCCCAGAGATGGTGAGAGCTACTACAAAAAAGGTGCAGGTCATTCGGGAGCAGATAAAGACCGCACAGAGTCAGCAGAAGTCATATGCCGACAGGAGGCGGAGGCCCTTGGAGTTCGAGGAGGGATACCATGTGTTCCTTCGGGTCTCACCTCGACGGGGATTGCAGATATTTGGCCGAGGTGGCAAGATATCTCCATGTTTCATTGGCCTTTTTCAGATTTTGAGTAGAGTTGGTGAGGTGGCATATCGCTTGGCTCTACCTCCTCAAATGGACCGAGTACACGACGTCTTCCATGTGTCGCAACTACAGAGGTACGTGCATGATCCATCACACGTCATCGACTGGGGAGAGCTGGACATCGATGATGTAGCAAACTTTGCTGAGTACTCAGTAGAGATCAAGGATAGCTAGGAGAAGATCCTTCATGGGTAATATATTCCTTTGGTGCGTGTCCGGTGTTAGCGCGAGAATATCCGGGAGGGCACGTGGGAGCGAGAGGTTCAGATTCGCGTGCACTACCCATATCTTTTTGAGTAGCCTTTGTTTATGGATTTTTGGGGACGTAAAATCCCTAAGGTGTGTGTGATGTAACGTCCCGGATTATTCCATGTATTATTTTGATATTATATGGAAAAATTAATTTGAGACCAGGCTCTGAGATGGCGTGCAGTTCTGAGGCCTGGTCAACCCGGAACAAATGTGTGAATTTAATTTAATAATTAAATTACGTGCACGTGAGGTTTTCCTGAAAAAGTGGAATAACTCCTAAACGGGTGCTCGGATTAGAAATCTGAGTGCACCGTTGCATTCAGAATAGTGATTTAACCTTAGGCGAGGCCTAACATCGGTCGGCGCAGGTCGGTGGTGAAATCTAGTTTTTGGACGTAAGAGTAATAAAATCTTTAATAAAAATATTTTAATCTGAAGAAAGATTTTATTAAATATGTTGGAACAGATATATTCTTTTAAAATAAAGGCTTGCGTAGGGTTCAAGGTTACAAACCTCCTAACCCTGAAACCCGTTGTGGCTATGGAGGCTCTGGAGAAAACCTCCCAATGTGGCGACGACGACGTGGCAACCAGATCTTCGCCAACGAACACCGAGGAATCCAGGTAGGATGTTTGTTGTGATTTTTCTTCCCCATTTTGATTCCACGATGAACACGGACTAATCCACGAATAGATTAGCTTGCAGATTGATCGTTCTTGCGGGATGGGTATTTGTGGGAATCGTGGGATTTGATTCTGGAGATTGTTTTGGATTTCATTAAACATTTTAACGGAGACGAACCAAGATTGAAATGAATATCGATCGAGGATCATCCCTCTCATTTGTTGTGTTTTTCTCTCTCGGATCCTACGCGTTCTTCGTGTGAATTTTATGCATTCTTGGGTAAAATCAATCGTTGCACATTCTTTTGTGGTGCAACAGTCTGAAATCAAATATCCAACATCGAGGAGACCTAGCGGAGGTGTGACGACGACAACAGCGGATAAATCGATGTGGTTTGGAAATTCACGTTCATTGAGCATTTTTATTTGGACGGATCGAGATGCGCTTTTAAGGCTGATCAGAAGCCCGAAACCGATAGAATCGGTTTTGTAGGGGTGGGACGACCCCAAATCCAGAGTTTCGTAATGATTGGATGGTTTGATCAAGTTCTGGAGGATCAACCGAGGCGCACAGAAGAAGACATCGTTTCTGGAGAAATCCCGACTACACGCCGTGTAGTATGGGATACACAACGTGTGTTCATCGGCGGGATTACATGACATGTACTCCGAGACTACATGGGCTCGGGCAGGGTACACGGCCAAGGACACGCCATGTATACCCCTCCTCGGCCAGACACAGCCAGATACATGGGATACCCCGTGTACTGGCACATGGGCAGGCGACACAGACACAGACAGATGTCGTGTACGGGCACATGGCCAGCTTACACGGAGCGAGCCCCAGGTGCTCAGAAATGGATTGTGTTTCTTATACACGCTATGTAGTTTCATTCTATCCAACTAGACGAATGACATGGGCCGTTTACATGGGAAGTACCTGGGGTCAAAGAACACGACATGTACTCCTTCTACACGCCGTGTGGTTTGGTTTTGCACGGCTTGAACGAATGGCACGTGCCGTTTACAAGGGCAGTACCCGAGGTCAAGGAACACGACATGTAACCATAATACACGCTGTGTAACCTGTCTTAACTCACTTGATCCACTTGTCTTCTGTGACTTGGACTAGTTTCCTTAGGTTCTTTACCCTTGGTCTTCTCCCTGAAGGTTCTGTTATCATTTCCTTTACACAGGAATATGATCCCTTCAGCAGAACTTTCTGAATAGAGTTGTTGGAATCCCCTCTATGAGACTTAGAGCCAGATCCTCTATTCATTCATGGAACCCTAGGAAGAGTTCTTGGTATCGACGTGACCAAAATTACCAGGGCACCGATCCTCTTCTAAGCGTATTAGCTTAGACTGAGCTATCAGAATCACCCCATGACTTGGTTTTGATCCTTATCTGAGAACCATTTTTTCATGGTACTTGTGAAGTGTGTTCTATCGGAACGAGTACTTAGTATCTCTCTCTTCAGACCTAGGAGTGTGTTCTCCTTGTAATGTGTTTAGTGGAATCTTCGAGATGGATCCTAGTGGCGGTATCGCGATGTTCGTTTGTGTTTGAGTATATCTGGATATTCTTGTTATATGATCAGTAGACATATACTGTGTAGAGCTGACTGTACCTTTCAGTTATGGTATTTCCCGTCTTGTATTCCTTTGTGTTTTTAGGGTGTCCCACTGGTTATTGTTATACTCACCCTTGCATGGGCTTTGCCCACATGTGTCGTGTCTTGGGAAGACGATAGAGCCTTTGACATGATTCTAGGTAGACCAGGACCTAACGGTTCTTAGTGAGATCAGACAGGCCGAGGTGTGTTCCTACAACTACATACTGCAGTCCCAACACCTTTCTTTACATGTTGTACTTGGTTACTGACATTCTCTTTGGTGGGCTTGTACATTCAGCCGAGGGTTTACTTTCTTGTACATTACCTTCCTGTTGTACTCTGTGGTTGGGTTTTAGTGTATGCATGCGTCTTTTCCATTTAGTAGCTTTTAATTTTCAGCTTTGCGGGCATGGAAAAGTATGTACGTGTGTACAGGTTTGTAGGAAATGCCTCCCAAGTTAGTAGTATGCCTACTCGGTGCTAGTCACCAGCCCCTGGCCTGTTGGAGTCGGGCATGGGGAGTTGTGGCTTGGGCCCCACTTGGATGGGTCGTGACAAAAACCAAATAATCTATATGTTACCAAAACATTATGATATTATTTAATATATATAATCAATATATATCATTGGGTTATGGACCCTAAAATATGTTTTTTTAAATCTGGTTCCCCATGGTTATAAAAAGAATCCTATGAAAACAATATAATGTCTCCCACTCCATTATCATTGAGAGGATGTCTACTTTATTACATTTTAATATGATATAAGGATTAAATTACTAAAGGGAAATATTTTTTATCAGTATTAGAAATGTAGATAAAATCATGAAACTCACATTATAATTGATTACATAAACAAAAAATAGTGTTTCTTTAGAATTCTATTATTTTTTTTAACATAACCCTAAATATCAATCCCAAAAATTATCCTTTTTTCCTTGGAAAATTAAAAAATAAGAAAGGGGTGAGCTGAAATACTTCGAAATAGTTTATGTGCAACAAATGTTATCATGAATAAATAAGAATAATCCATATAGAATGGTGAATAACTTAAACACATGCCGTTTAATCAATAAACAGAGCATAATATGATAGAATTATATGAGTATCCTGTAATTCTGTAAAAATATTAAAAATTCCTATAACATATACATGGATAATATAACTAATCTAATGTTGACATGTGAAATGGTCATGTACTTTAACAACAGAGTTTAAATCTAGGTGTATAAAACAATCTACTCATATAGACTTATTTTTCTCAAAATACATATTTATTCATCAGGGGGATATCTATAATATAGCCTTGCATATCACTCAAAATGTCCAATGTGTTCATGATATGAAATGGTAATAGGATGATCAATATAAACATTCATATTCAAAATCTATCATATGAAATGTTAATATATAACACAATAAAATAAATGAAATCATAATCCATCAAAATTAATATCGGGAATGGTAAAAATATTGTACATCACCTGAAAAACTATTCATAACCATTCTAATATAGAAAAACAATGATATTAATACATCATATCCATAGTGGATCAGATGTTAAAAAAATGGTTGCTTTCATTGGTGAGTAGAAATTCAATAAAAATTTCATTAATTGTTTTTTGCGGAAAAATAACTTTTCACATTCAAAATATTTTATAGAAAAAACATAATATTTTTTTAGATAAAAAATATATTCAATTTAAATTTTAAATTATATTCAATAATCATTAAAACATTTAGTGGTCATGATGCTGGAAAATTCCATGCATTTCATTAATTATTTAACCAATATCTCGTTCACATTATTCGAAAAGGTAAAACAAATATTGTTTTGAAAATGTATTGAATATTTTATTAAAAATATATAATAAATATTTCAAAATAGAAAAAATAATTTAATAAATCATTTAATAAAATAATATAAATTAAAACAATTTTTAAAACATCAATTTTGATGAATAAGTATTTTTGACTTTAGAGAAATAATGTCCGACAAAAACACATTTTCTCATTAATTTTAAATAAAAAAGTGTGAGGATATAGAAAATTCACTTAAAATATCATTAATAAGATGAGGAGAATAATATATATTTATTTTATGATACAAATATCAATAAAATCTTTCAAGGGAGACATAACAAAAAATCCCAAATAATGGCATGATTTTGAATTTAACGCTTACCACATGGTATCTTTGGAATCACAAGCGCCATAAAATAAATTAAATATAATGAATATTTTATAAAAATAAATAACCAACAATAAAAAGTTACTTATTGTTGAATTTTATTCAAGAATATTCACTATTACACATTATGGATATTTTTGAGTTTAGTGTTTTAGAGAAATAGGATACCTTACATACATGACATTCCATAATCATACAAGAGGATAATATTAAAAATAACATCCATTTTTTTCAAAAAAAAATAAAACATTAAAACATAAAGCATGATTTCATTGACAAAAAACCATATCAAAAATCTATAATCCCTATATTCTTTTAATGATCCTTATATCATGTGATTTCTTTAATCTTGGGATGAGAATAAAACTCAGTAAGGGATATAAAGAAAGAAAGAGTTAGTCTAGTGATAACATAAAAACCAATAAAACACATAATTATAAAATCTCATATGAATATAAACATCATTTATTTTACTTGGGAAATATTTACCATATCACTCTTACATTCAACCTTATACATCGAAAACCTGTTTGTTCAACTTCAATCTCCAGAGTACCCAATGCATTGGAAAGCTATAATGGCGCTCACCCGTCATATCTTGAGTTATAATGGGATCAACCCAACATATCATTTCCTATAATGGGATCAACCGAACGTAAATAATGTCTAAGTAACATATCATGGTAATAAAGTATGTTGGAAAAGATAATAAACCACTCTTGCGATATACATAGAAAAAAACCATCCTTTTGAATTTTTTCAACGAGAGTTTTAAAAGGATTTTAAAAAGACGTACCTTAAAATATAATTTGAGTGACAATTAAGAGAATTGAATTGATATGTGTATACAATATAAATACCCATATGTAATCATAATATAAACATAAATTAATCACACCAATAATCTCAATAATACATAATGAATATAGAATACGGTTAACCCAATGAATGGAAATATGGTTATGAATTCCCTTACATTGGGTACTTCTTACTTCAAATGTGTTTAAAAGACTTCTATAATGGTTAAAAGAGTATTATAAATATCAAAAATTAATATATTCATGTTTATAACACTTTATATGATAATTGTATTCCATCATTTCTCCCATTAATTCTTTGTGTTTTGTTCCTTGAATTTTTTTGGTAGCGTTTCGTTACATGATTTCCATGACTAGTTCAGGACGAATATTCATGTAGATTGGAAGTGAATATCCAGAATTGGAATGTTAATGTACTTAATTATTTTTAGTAACATAAATTATTAAATTTATCATTTTTATGTTTGATATGATGATGATTTATAAGTTAAAACATTAATGATGCTTTTATAGATCATTTTAGTAGATCTTTGATAATTAAAAAATCATTTTGTTTTATAAATTAAAACCATGTTTACAAAATATTTAGAGAACCCTGTATGAGAAATAATACATGTATAATAACTAGGTTCAACCATAAATATGGTTACATGACCATATTTGAAATAATTCACGGAAAAATACATCACATCATCCTCTATTTATGTAATTCGACATATCACAGACAATGTTTTTTTTTCATGGATACATGGGAGAGGGAAAGAAGAACGGTGATGAATTTTCCATTAACATGAGAACATACACAATAAACATTATTTTTGGAGCTTTCATTCCTCAATTATAATAGGATATGAGTAATGAATAAGAAATGAAATTAACTGAAAATAAAAGATTAGTTGAGAAATCTCTTACAAAAATTCTCCAGCCTAAAGGCTATACAACATGGTTTTAGAAAACATTAAAACAGAGGGGATTTGGGTCACCCATACAGAAATGAATCATAATATAGAATATTTCATGAATAAAATGAAATCTAGAACATGGTATGAATTCATGAATTTTAAATCCAATAAAAGAGAACTTGATAGAAAAAAGACAGAAGTTGAGAATTTTCAAACCTTATAGCGTAACTCATAGAACATGGAGGCTGGGAACATGGGGGATTGAGGTATCCTTGGGAGGACAACTAGGGAGGTAAGTAGGCCATAGCATCATTGATGATGAATTTGTAATGACTTTAATGAAGGAATGTGTTTGTATTTATAGAAAATGCGAGGGAATATTTTAATAATTTCCAAGGGACAATTAATCAGTGGCATTTTTCTAACCATGGGATTTACCAAGGTATTTACCCATGGTATTATCCAAATGGGACACCTCAAAAATTAGTTTACTGTACACCAATAGACCTGATTTATTACATCATTATTACATCATTAATGATGTCTTTAACACATCGAAACTCGAAACTGAATTTTGTACTGTTCACCGAAAAAATCAAATGTTTCAGAAAAATAAAAAAAATTAACACATTAAATTTTTTGACATATAGAACTAAAAACTGAACTCCTGTTTTTCAAAAAAAAAATTGAAATAAAATTATTGTAATTTTTAAATAAAATCATACAAAATTCAATAATTAACATTTTAAATCCTAAAACTGCTTTTATATAACATTGAAAAAATAACAAAGATGTGATTATCTTAAAGCCTTATGAAAATAAATTCAATATAAAATTTACTATTCATTAGGATCATATCAATATTTTTATTACTATTAAAATGGGTATATAACAATTCACCAAAAAACAACATGGTTTCTTCAGAATCCATATAACTTACTCAACACAATTGTAGATGTCTGTTTTTCAAAATTCCAAACATTGAAGATGAAAAATTATGATTGAAGGATACTTATAAATATATACATAAAATAATGTTTCATGAAATTAAAATTATTTTTAAAACCTTGGGGTGTTAGGTTATCCCCACCTTCTGGAAATTGCATCCCCGCAATTTTATTTACTTACTAAACATGTGAGGTAACCTTTTCCCGCATTGCATTTTCAGACTCCCACGTTGCTTTTTCAACCATGTG
Organism: Viscum album; assembly: GCA_963277665.1. Taxonomy (NCBI): domain Eukaryota; kingdom Viridiplantae; phylum Streptophyta; class Magnoliopsida; order Santalales; family Viscaceae; genus Viscum; species Viscum album. The sequence goes on along the minus strand of OY728127.1, from coordinate 1,506,530,080 downwards.
GTTTTTACACAAAACCTGTACCTAGTGGATTATATCATTCCACATTACATGTTCTCATCAATAAAGAATCTGAACGTTTTTCTCTTCATAGGAAAGATTCCCTTCTAGATGAACTGCTTCCAGGCTCAAAACATGTGATGAATCTGGATCATACTTTCTGAACATCGAAACATGAATAACATTATGAACCTAAGGTAAACTCAGAGGAAAAGATACCTATTATGTGACTAGTCCATCATTATCCATGATTTCAAAAGGACTGAAGAATCATGGACATTACCTTCCATTCTTACCAAAACACATTAAATTTTTCTATGGGGAGATTTTAAAGAAAGCATAGTCACCAACCATGAAAGTGAAATCCTTCCTTATGTTATATACATAACTTTTATGACTGCTCTGAGATGTCCTCAATTGTCGTTGGTTCTTCATCACTTTCTCAACCACTTCATCTACTAATTATGGCCCCATCAACTTTCTTTCACCAACTTCATTCCAAAATGCTGGTTTCTGACACTTCTTTCCATACAATTCCTAAAAAGGTGACATCTGTATACTAGATTGAATAATTAGTGAACATTATATGACAATAAAATACAATGGAATGTATAGCGCCATGTAACCTGAATGTATCATTGAGGTACAATCGATAAATTTGATAAAAATAAATTATATCTCGAATAGATTGAAAATTGTATGATTTGGTAGCTAATAAAAAATAACCCAAATTTCATTGTTATCTCATGAAGTCATAGGTAGTCCCACCATGAAGCCAATGGATATATTCTCCCATTTTTACTCTGGCACTGGAAAAGGCTAAAGAAACCCCTTATGTAACTTCCACACTGCATTAACTTGTGGGCATGTTAAACGATTCATAGTAATGTATACAATATCCTTTTTCATTCCATTCCACTTGTAATATTCCCGAATTTCTCTATACATCATAGTACATCCAGGATTAACTAAAAATAGTGAACTATGGGCTTCACACAAAAAAATAAATATTCAACTAGGAATCACAAGGCACACAAAACCCTTTTCCAAATTATAAAACACAATAATTATCAAGGAAAAATTCTGGAAGCTTACCAATTTTAACCAATTTTTCCTTTTTGGTAGCTCACAGTTTTTCTTTTGTGCTTGATTAGTTCTGTCTGATAACAATGACTACACTGAAACATCAATAAAAAAAGGTTTTTTCCCCACACTGAAAGCATTCATCCCAAAATTCATCAAATAATTAATAAAGTGATCAATTTCCTAACATATCATGGATAATGATTAATGATGTTTTCAACACCAGGCATCTGCCACATTGTTATCTTTTCTTGGATAGAAATTGATCGTGAAATCATAATCCTTTATCTTTTCAATCCATCTTCTCTGCCTTCTGTTTAATTCCTTCTGGTTAAATATATTCTTAAGACATTTATGGTCAGTATATATTTGACATTTGGATCTGTATAAATTGTGTCACAAAATTTTCAATGAGAAAACCATAGCATCCTGTTCCAAATCATGTGTGGGATTATTTAACCCGTGAAGTTTTAGTTGTCTTGAAGCATATTCAATTACCTGGTCATTCTAAATTAGATCACAACCAATTCCATTCAATGAATCTCACCGTAGATAACAAACTCACCATTTCGGGAAGTCCATGCCAAATTTGGACCATTCACCAATTGCTTCATCAGTCCATGAAAAGAAACATCACATTATTCGATCAAAACAAATTTTACCCCTTTCTTTGTTAAACTAGTTAGCAAGCCAGATAACCGTGCAACGTTTTTAACAAACCTTCAGTAATAAATTACTAATCCAAGAAAACTACACATCTCTATATCATTTTTAGGTATTTTCAATCCATCAATTACTTTTTTTAGGAACAACTATTTATCCATTCTTACACACAAAGTTCGCAATAAAAAAATTCTTTTTCAACAAAAATCACACATTCTGAATTTTCAATACAGTTTCATTTTCTTATGGTTATCAAAAAACTCGTAGATGTTTTTCTTGATCCTATTTACTTCTATAATATACCGGAATGTCATCTATTAACACAATTGAAAACATATTCATGGACTCATTAAGTATTCTATTCGTATGATCCATGAATAATGAAAGTGAATTAGATAACCCAAAAATCATAACTAAAAATTCATAATAACTGTATCTAGTATAGAATATAGTCTTGAGGATGTATTCATCCATCACATTTATCTGATGGTACCCCGACCTCAGGTCAACCTTCAAAAAATACTACTCTCCCTAGATCTGAACAATCATATCATCGATATGAGGCAAATGATATTTTTTTAACAGTAATGTTATTCTAGGATCATTAAACAGTTCAAAGATTCATTGAAACTTATTTTTTCTTAACAGAAAATATAACAGAGCCCCATGGTGATGTTTTGTGTCAAATGATGATATTATCTAATAATTATGAAACATATTTTTTAATTCCAAAATTTCCCATTGGTCTATTCGATAAGGAGGTTTTGAAATTGGATTAGCATTAGAACTATGTCAATAGAAAACTCAACCCATCGATTAGAAATAATACCAGAAAAATCATCAGAAAAAACATTCAGGTATTCATTTACCACTGGTACTTCATTAATATGTATAGTTACCCTATATTTAACAATATTTGAATGATAACCTTCATTTACATCCTTTATCAGTTTCATAGCTTCCTGATTTTTAATTAATGGTATCATTTCATACTTGTACAAAAACTAATCTTTACCCTAAAAACAACTTCTTTTTCGCTCCAATCTATATTAGCATGATAAAAAGAAATCCAATCAATATAAATAATAACATAAAACTAAACTAGTGGTGAAAAAATAATGTTTGAAGGTAAAATTATTCCAAAGACAAGGATAGGTAGATTCTAAAAATTTCTTTTTTTCCACAATATTTCCTCCATGTGATTTCACCGTGAGATTTGGTTTCATTTCCTGAGGTTGAATTCCTAATTTATCTAAAACTTTCTCAGAAATGAAGTAATGTGAAGACCACAAATCAAAAAACACATTTTAAAAATCTGTAAAAATTAGAAATGCACTTGAGACCTCCTCATTTGATTTATCAACATCTTCTGAAGTGGTTTCAAATGCCAATAACTTCTGTTAATTATCTTGATGATTCCCTATTGAGTAACTATCTTAGGATAAACATTAGAAAAATGACCCAATTTCTTATATTTAAACCTTCTCACCATCGAATTCTCATTTATTTCCAGATCATTTTCCTTTCACTCAAGAGACATGTGTCCAAATATCCCACATCTGTAGAATTTCCCAGAATTTACAAGACATTCTCCAGGATTCCTTTTACCACACTTTCATGGGAAGGTAAATTCATTTTCATACCACAAGACATATTTGACTAGTTCTATCCCATTTCCCGCCAACATAGCTGCTTCACATTCTTGTCACCCCGAGGAACATATGTGTCAAAAGACTCCATATCAAATTTTTCATCACAACGAACAAGCTTATCATAGCTTTTAATCTTCAGTGATGCCAAAGAACTTCACGAAAAAGGTTTTAAACGAGAGTAGAATATTTTAATTTTACATTCAATATCCCAAGTAAAAACGATTACATACCTAGATAGTCTTCTAAAATTTGATTCATAGGCTACCACATAATCATCATCATTATTCTTCAGTTCCAAGAATTGTTTCTCCATTCTAAGTAGAATAGTTTTGAGAAAATATTATTCCAGAAAAAAACTCTTAAAATCATCCCATTCCAAACTATCAATATCATATATTTCTCTCGCATTCTTAACCAGAGAGCACCACTAATCGGCTTCACCATTTAAATGATAAATGGACAGTATTAACTTTTGAGGTTCCAAATATTCCATGACATAAAATAACTTTTATATAGTATTGTTCCATCATTCAGCAATCACTGGATATGTGGTTCCACTGAATGTTTATGGATGTTGCCTCATAAAATGCTCCAAAAAAGACATATTTCTTTGTGGATGATCATGTTTCTATCTATCATGGATTCCACCATGATTTATTTCCTTAAGTAAATGAGCAAGTTTTTTTTAAAAATTCCCATTTCTGATTCCCACCATTTCCTGTTGTTGATTCGGATAGACATCAGCCTCTTGGGGCCTTCCTACTTCTGCACCCTGTTTCCTTTACGGACAACAATTCTGAACAAACATAACATAGATAAAGCAACATGGTAATCATTAAATGCTATATCATTTTAAATTAATCATAGAGTAATAATCAGTTATGTTTTTCTTTAAATATCGTCACAACCCATAAAGTTATCGAAAACATCCTTTGATGCCAATTATAAATACCTGGCCATAAAATGATACATAATATTTAATTTTAGTCAAGAATATAAATATTTAAAGAATGAAGATATTTTTTAGTTCAGAGTATTAGATAAATAGGATAACTTTCAAACATAACATACCACAATCATACAATAGTATACTACTAAATATAGATTCCATTTTTTTCAAACAAATAAAACATTAAAACATAAAGCATGATTTCATTGACAAAAATCCATATCAAACATTAAGAAACCCTTATCTATCTTATACATCCTTATATCCTATGTAAAAAAATTTAAAAACATTGGATGTGTATAAAACATAGAAAGGGATATAATGAAATAATGTCTTAGTCTAGCGATATCATAAAAACCAATATAAGCGATAATCATAAAAACTAAAATGCATAGAAACAGCATGTAGTTGACATTTACACTATTTACCATATCACTCTTACATTAACCCTTACACATGGAATAACTATTTTTTCATCTTTCATATCCATAGTACCTAATGCATTAAAGAGCTTTAATGGGGATCAACAGTCATATCTAGAGCTATAATGGGACCAACTCAACATATCTTTAGTAATAATGGGCTTAAACCAACATAAATAATTTACAGGTAACATTTTATGGTAATAATGAATATTGAAAATCATTATAAAACACTCATTATATATACATAAAAAACAATCCTTTTGATATTTATTAAAGAGAGTTTTTAAAGGATTTTAAAAAGAAGGTACCTTAAAATATATTTGGAGTGAGAATTAATAGAATGGAATGGATATGTGTATAAACTATAAATACCAATATGGAAATATAATATAAACATAAATTCATAACACCAATAATCTTAATACCCCATAATGAATAAAGAAGAAGGCTAACCCAAAGAAATATAATTTATGTTAAGAATTCCTTTACATCAGGTAATTCTTACATAAAATGTGTTTAAACCTCTTATATAATGATTAATAGAGTGTTATTGAAATATTTAAGAAACATATTCATATTTATAACACCTTATATGATCATTTCATTACATCATTTCACCCGTTAATTGTTATTATTTTGTTCCTTGCATTGTTTTTGGTGTGTTTCCTTACATGATTTCCATTACTAGTTCATGATGGATATTCTTGTCCATTGGAAGTGAAAATCCATAATTATAATTAAATATTATTTGAATATTTTTATTACCATAAATTATACCATTTATCATTTTTTTATATGAATATGATTCATATGTTAAAACATTATTTATACTTGTTTTGATCATTTTAGATGTTCGTTGATAATAATGAACTCATTTTTTTTATAAATTAAAACCATGTTTAAAAAAGATTTAAAAACCATTTATGGGACATAATACATATATTATAACATTTTTAAACCATAAATATGGTTTCATGGCCAGAATTTATAGAATTAAATAACAAATAAATCACATCATCCACGATGTCGGTAATTTGACACATCACAAACAATGTTTTTATTCCTTGAATTAGTGGGAGAGGGGGAGAAGAATGATGATGAATTTTCAGTGAACATGAGAAAATAAAGAATATACATGATTTATGGAGCTTTCATGCCTCTTGGATAATAGGATATTAGGAAAAAATAAGAATAGAAAGTAACTCAAAATAAAAAATAGTTGAGAAATCCCTTACAAAAATTCGGCAGCCTGACTACTATGAAACTTGTTTTAGAAAACATTAAAAAGAGATGGGAATAGTGTCAACCACACATAAATTAATCATAATACATAATAAGGAATTAAAAATATTAATCAAACAACATGTTATGGATTATTGATTTTTATACCACATAAAAGAAAACATTAATGGAAAAACAAAGAAGGTGTGAATTTTATGACTTTGTAGTGTAACTCACAGTACAAGATGGTTGGGACCTTGGGGGATTGGGGAAACCTTGGGAGGAAAAATATGGAGTTAAGAAGGCCAAATATTTTTTGTTTATATATTTGGAATGAAATTAATTACGCAATGGGTTGGTAATTATAGAAAAATTTAGGAAACAATTTAATAATTTCTTAGGGGCACCTCCTAAGTGGAATTTGAAAAACCTTGGGCTTGCCCATAGTATTTTTCCATTGTATTAGCCACTTGGGACACCTTATAAATTATTTTACTTTATAGAAATTGGCCAGAATTTTTTACTTTATTATTACATCATTAATGATGTCATTAACACACCGAAACACAAAACATTATTTTATACTATTCACTGAAAAATCATAAGTTTTAGAAAAATCCCAAATATTTACCCTTACCATTTTTCATCTTGATGAACAGAAAAATGAAATCCATTTTTTGAAAATAATTTTATAAATATTATTAATTTAATTTTTAAATAAAGTCATACTAAATTAAAAAATTAACAATTTAAATTCTATAATATCTTTTATATGACATAGAAAAATTAACCAAGATGTCATTATCTTAAAGCCGTATGAAAATAAAATACCAATAAAATTTACTATTCATTAGGTTCATATTGCTATTCATATTAATATTCATAAGGGTTTGTTATTATTCATCGAAAACTCATGTTGGTTCTATCAGACTCCAAATAAATTACTGAACACAGTTGTAGATGACTATTTTTCAAAATTCAAAACATAGAAGCTGCAAAATTTTGATTAAAGTATAGTTATAAATATCCAAATAAAATAATGATTTATGCATTTAAAATTATTTTTATAACCATGTGGAGTTAAAAAACAATGAAACTAAAAATAATAATGATAAAACATATCATTAAAAGGCATTTTTACACCACAAAAAATAATAATTGGTGAACATGATGTTTATCACACAGATATAAAATTGAGACGAGAAACCCATACGTCAGGTTCGACATCCTCTTTATTTTTATAAAACTCATGTATAATAAATTTATGTTTATTATAAAAATATTATAAAACCATAATCATATATATCATTCCATATATTTTTTATGTTCCTTATCGTATCGGAATTTTGTTAACAACTCTTAGATAAAATAACTATTTAAGGTGACAATTTCTATAATTTCATGAATATTTTAGTTAAATATGTTTTTTACAAATTTTTTGACCATAGTCAAATTATATCCATAATTTCAAAAATTATATAACTTTATTATGAAATATTTATATATTTATATAGATTCGTATATTACATTTAGAAACAGAAATTTAATTACATTATTAATTGATAGGGTATGTCATGAAAAACCATGAACGTTGATTCCATTATATTATTGATGGTATAAATAAATGGAAAGTATCTATTAATTAGTATTTAAAAAATTATTATTATTTTATATAAATCATTTATATTTTTTAAATCCATCCTTATTTTCATCATTTTAAAAATAAATTGATTATTGTTTTTCACCTCTTTGGGGATGAGGTAGTCAAGACGTTCGCATGCAAGAAATTACTGTTTTCTTATGGATTAGAATATAATAAGTTTGATTTTATATTATATTTCAAGATGTATGTTAATATCATAGATATAAAACATTAATATCATCCATAATACCCATTATGTAAAATGTAATAGAGATACAAATCACTTCACTTCTTAAGGTTGAAGTCTTCCATACACTTGAGTGACATTATCTTATCCACCACATAATGGAATGCATTGTTTTATATGTGATATAATAATTATATTTTTATTATATTTCAATAATAACAAATAAATATGATATATACATCCTTATATCCATCCCCTTTAGGTTTTTGTGGATAACAAATTACATTAGTTCGTGAGGTGATAGTCCACCGTACATGTAATCAATAGTTTGGTTTCACAATTTATATAAGTGGATATAGATATGAGTTATGAAATTAATTTATTATCATCTCTGAATATATTTTATAATTTATTATAATATTATAATATATAATTCATTTTTTATGAGTTAGAATAAGAATTAAAATAAAAATACATACTAAAAAAATGACGACTTCTACAAGAAGCCACATTAGGTTTCACCTAAATTATTCATAGATTGGAATTATGATATAAACAGGGACTATAAAATTTGGGTAGGAATTTATAGAAATATTTGGATCGGTATTTTACCATTCATTTTTTGGTATTTATGGTGATGGGAGGAGAGGGGGTGTCCTTGTTTAAGTGGGGAATATGATATACATGGATTATTTGAAAAGGTAAAGTTATACACACATATTTCTCGATCCAAGTTCCTTAAAATTAGTCATTTTCTAGCCATTGATATTAAAGGGTCTAAATATAGATATATAATGGTTGTTTGACATGGTTTAGACCAGTTTCAAACATTTTAATCCTAGTTTAACCCTTGATAAACCCATATTCACCTTGAGTGTGGAAAATAGTTCTAACTATTTTAATTATTAATTTTGGTCAAAAATTAAGTTTAAAATATTTGAAAAATATATATTAATTCCGATTGTTGAATAGATTTATAAAAATTATAATTTACATAATTGATGTAATACAAATTAAATTAAACTGTATATGCGATGAAAGTGTAGTTTTCCATAGGGAAAATTCTCATACGTATAAATATTTTTATATATCAATATTTAATGTGAAATTGAGTAAACTAACACAAAATAGATAAATATTTCAACAATTTTAATAATTATAAATTATATAAATTTTCAATATAATTAATCATTTGATATATTTTGACCAAAAAGATAGTTTTCAATAAAAAACAATATTTTTCAATATTCATTAAAAATTATTCATTTTATAATATACTGTAAAATTATCCAAAAGATAATTTTAAAATGAATATTTTAGTATTTAATTTTATTTGGTTTTATTTTTTGAAAAATAATCATAAAAAATAATTTCATATTATGTATATCAGGCATGACTAAACCACCTTTTAGGAAAATAAATTTTTTCAAAAATAATTATTTTTCATTAAAATGATTCTTACATTATTTATAATAAATAAATAACCATTTACTTTATTTTAAACAAGATTACGAAATATATTATTCATAATTTAGTTAGTACTATTGATACATACCGACTTTAGATATATGTTATAATTGTCATTTTTTAATAATATAATTTAATAGAGTATTGAAATTTGAGAAAAGTCAGTATTTAATTCATTAAATGACATTGAAGAGAATGAATGAATTAAAATATAAATATATAAATTATAATTGTGGTGTTATACTATCTTATAATATATGTCTTTTTGTCTATTTCTTCTAAAAAGGATATGTGATGATTAACCATGTAGTGAAAACAAACCGGTCCAATGTGAACTGTGTAGTCTATCATTTTTATATTGTGTAGCAGATGATTTAGATTAATGATCATCATTGGGATTCAACATTTTTTTTGGGAAATATCTTATTCATTTTTGGGAAAAATGGTCTTCTAATTTGATTTTGGTGGGGGAATGATGCATGAACATTTATTCATGTCAGGTTCCCCACTCATGTTTATCATCCATAGAAACTCTCAGCGATTCACATATCCCTAACTAGGTACCTACCTTGTTCCCAAAGGTTGGTAGTCACTTTTATATTCATAACTAATGGCTCATAAAAACAAACTTTTGTTGATAGAATGGGAGTTCGGCCTCATCACACTATTGGGGGAGTATTGCTACCTAATCTAGGAAACTATTTTAGATTTATGTCATGATTGAGAATATCTTCCAAATCGTAATACATGACTTGTTAACATAATTTAGTGATCTAATACAGAATCATTTCATGTGTAAGCCAGTTCCTCTTGATGATACTGTCTTTATGTGTTTGAGGTTATAAAATGATCCTTAATTATTGGGTATTTGCTCATATTTTGAAGACATATAAACTCAAACATCAAGGTTTGTTACTATATTGGGATGTGATTAATATATTGAGGATGGGAATGAGACATAGTGAGGTGTCTTAAGTATCATGTTTATATCATGAATCCAAACCCATTAATTTTTTAAACCCATGAGGTTTTATACCATGTTTATAGGACATATATGAGGAAACATTGGAACATTGTATTCTGCTTGAGCCTCAGAAAGGTGTCATACGTATCTGAGTTATGGAAGGAATTTGAGACATTTTAGTTAAATCATGCCCCTACGACATTACCCAATGTGGATGATCATATATGATTGGTGTTTATATCATGAAACTAAATAGGGATTACATGATGCTATTTTTATAGATAGTGGATGTTCATAATGCAAATGATATGATAATTTCAATAACCTAATCCCATGTGATCTATGATTGGCGTGAATAATATGGGTTCAAAGATAATTACTCTCACTATATATAGATATTGATATTATGTGTTGGGATATGCTTTTGAAATATTTGAATATATCATGGTTCATAGGAATGTGTAATACAAATCCTTATTATAGATGAAGTCAACATTCCTGTAGTTATGTTTGAATGGGACTTACACACTTTGGATTCCCATCTATGGAGGCATATCATATTGTGCCACTAAATGGAGATTACACACTGAGGTTCCCTAATATGGGTTTCATTTAATTTTATACTTTTCATTGGGGATTAAAGACTTAGGTTTTCCTAATATGGGTGACATATCATATTATGTTGTTGATTGGGTCATACACATTTAGGTATCCTTTAGTGGGGGATATATCAAATTACTCTACTTATCTGGTCTTACACACATAGGATGTCATAGTGTTGAAATCATATTATATTTTGATTCCTATTAGGGCTTTCAGACTATTGTGTGCGTAATATGATGCAGATAACTTTTTATGTTTCTGATTAGGGCTTACATCAATAGGATTCCCTAATATGGGTGACATGTCATACTATGTTATTGATCAGGGAGTACACCCTGAGGTTTCCAAAATATAGGGGGATAAATCATATTATGCTACAAATTTGGGATTAGACCATGAGGATACCAAAAATATGACAACTGGATATAGTTATTTTATCATGTGATTTCTTTTTTACATGTTATGGTTTCAGTCATGACATTTTTGGGATTTATCTCTAATAATGTTGAGGGTGTATGTACATGTCATGGTTTTATAGAGGAAATGTTAAAGGAAAAGTGCACAATTCATTTGAATTATCTAATGGATAACTCATAATATTAAATGAATTTCTGGATTACATAGCATATTTAAGGTTGAATTGATTGATGGACATCAAAATTCATGGATGAATTGTCCTAGAGTTCCTTACATGATCAAGGTTGATATGTCAAGAGGGTGTCACATGATCAAAGAGAATGGGTCTTGATAGTGTCTCTAGGCCTCGATGAAAAGTCCTAGAGAAATCAATAGAACCAGTTGATAGGTTCTGGTGTCATTTCTGGAGGGTTCCACATGATCAGGGATGGGAAAACTTTGTGAAATCACAGTAAAAATTGTCATGTCTTGGAGGCATCATGAGAAGTAGCTAAATAGTCCTACTGTTGCAACATGATTTGACGTGAAATATATGATGTTCATAATATTTTTTCATAAACAGATTAAGATAATTATTGGAGATAACAACAGGAGACATAGGTTTAATTCCAGTAGGGAATTTTTCTACTTTCTTTGGATGTCCATGGGACATTGCATCATCAATGTAAAATGTCTAGGTAGAGTCATGTGATTTGTGTGACATGTATTACTAATATCACATGATCTATATTAATCATGTTAATCGCATGAGGATTAGTTAATCTATGTTTTCATGTGTCTCCCATATATTACACATTATTTGAGAATTTATTTCCCTTTTCCCTCACATTCATACAATGTTAGTTTTTTTATGTTTCAAGTGATCCAGCCGATATGCGGGACCTCCTTCACATAACTTAGTTAGCACACCTAAAGCCGAAAATGAGATCTAAAATGATCATAATAATTTCATATGCATGTCTCATGATCCCTTAGTTTTTCCCGACATTTTTACCTGGTTGAAGTCCTTTTTATATTTTTATTGTCCATTCTAAGAATAATCCATCATATGTGATAAATTGTGGGTGCCTGGATGGATTTTCTTTTTTTAAGGGAGGATTTATAAGACTCACCACCCTAGTTATGTGATGCCTAGTGTGGTTTTTTTCTCAATGATTTAGGACATAGTTGGTGGGGGTCATTTTTACTATGCACTATGAATGATCTTATCATGTGTCGTTCCAGGGTGCATCTCATGAAGATCATTAATGGAAAAAATGATCCATCAATTCCATATTTCTTGTGCTTTGGCCAATAAAAGGGGTATTTTCTAACCATATGGATATGAAAAGCGGATTTTATATGGCTAGTATGATAGGTCATGTGGCCTTCACGAGATTAAGATTCATATTGGAATAATTTCTCTTGATTTGAGATTACATTTTTAGGGAATTTTTCGGGAAAAATAAAACTTTTATGAGGAAATCTACAAGACCAATTCATACATTCAGGGTGCCTCCATGTGATTATGATGACTTTCATTAGGTACATTCTGGAAAATTCTGGAAAGTCATGGGGGGACTCGTTTGAGAAGGAGTGATCCCCTAGGGTGTATAACTGTATTCATATAAAAGAAAATGTATCATCATTTTTTAGAATCTATCATCATTTCCCCTTTCTTACTCCCTTCATTATATTACATGATATGTATAAATTTTTAAGACTTCTTATTATTGTATAAAACATCACTCACTCATTCTATGATGTGTCATGTGTCCAATATTTTATCTTGTGGTGATGTGAAAAAAATGTTATTGAAAACACTACCATTAATCAATTGTTTAATGGGGTAGCATGGAATTATATCGGCAAGTATGTAAACCATTTCATGATGGAGGTGGAATGTCGGGGGGTTCTTATGCTTTTAGGTGGTCATTTTTCCATGGTCTTGATTTTTATTGAAAACTGTAGAGGTGCATTGCATGAATATTTAGGGCAGTGAAGGTCCTACTCCTTTTCATACTCTTCACATTTTTTCAATCATTTTTTGATTGGTTTTAGGCACCTTGAGGATTATTAGTCACATGAATCAGAGGAACTCATCTCAATCCCTCCACATGATTATCTAATCTCTTATTATCCTATTCAAGAACAAGTGGATTATCCATTGGGATCCTCATAATCTCATGTAGGTCATGAGATGTACATGACCCATTCTCAAGACCATCCAAAGGTCATGAGATCACATATCATTTCGATGGTGTTGTGATGAGTGTGTTCCATCCACCACATCATCTTTAGCATTACTGAGAAAATAATACCCATCATTCAGGTATTTCAACCCTTGTTTATTTTTCAATACTCATTTATAATGTTTGAAAAACATATCCCCCTCTACATGAGTGATAACCATAGAGACAAGGGCTAGATTTTGGAGAATGTAAATGTTCTCTTGATCCATTGGGGATATCCCCAATCAATGTATTGGGATACATATGGTCCTAAGAGTGACTATTGGTAATATATAGAGAACCCTATAAGTAATATAGTATATGGAGGATAATTAAATAGAAACACAATATCATTGGAGCCATTGCAGCCTGCTTTAGTCGTATGACCCCTTCAAAATACATTCGGTAAAAACTGATTGGGATACCTCTCTATAAGAACTCATTGAGGGATCTATTTTATGATGCTGGTTATTTGTAATTTTCATCCCGATATATGTTAATGATAGATTAAATGACTTAGAAATGGGTTGAATAAACCATGAATCTATCTCGAGAAATTGAATGGGCATTGTTCATATTGTTTTTTAACCTATTTCGTAGGATATAATGGTTTGGTTGCATGATTTCATAATGATTGTGAAGATCATGTGACCATGTCATGGTACCAAGATTGTGTGTCTGGTACATATTTTAATGTCATAATAATTCATTATATTATGTATTCTGTGAGATCACTATGGTTCATTATTTCTACAAGACCTTTATTAGAACATGTGACTGTGAATCCCGGTATGGGTTAGGTGATTTGCATGATTTTGCATGATTTATTCATTTATTTCTACAGTTTTGTGTTTTCATTTTCCTTCCATATTCAATATAATTTTTTCCATATGGATCGAAACTCCTTCCATAGTTCAATCTCCTTAGATATATATATTTACATGATATCTAGGTACAATAACATTGACCCGAGGTATCTTGTGTTCTCTAGAAAGAAGGTTCTAAAAAGTACTCTCCCTTCTGAACCCCATACTTGTTCACTATCACACCTTCATCCCTTTTTTGTATTTATCATAAGGTATGGTGTTCTCAAATATTTTATTCAACCTTCAAAATTTATAGGTGTCAATATCACTTAATTTCATTCAGATTCCAGTTTATGATGACGTTCAACTTATAGTAGCATTGTCCCAAGGGATATCCTATATACTGCTGAACTCCCATATAATTCAAGATGACTATAATTTTTCAAACTCACCCATCTATCAATTCTAGGTGATCTCATTTGATGCATCATTGAAAAAATGGGATGGTTATATATATGAAAATGTGATTGTCTCCCTTGTGACAAATTCCTGATGAATTGGAATAACCATTCTGATTTATGCAGTGATTCGTACAAATTGATGATGAGTTACACACTATCTATCATTATGAAGTAGTAAAGGTTTCCTAGTTCACTGTTTATCATGTGTTTCATCTTCTCATATAATTGGTTAATGGTGCCATGTTACGAATTCATTTCATCTCTTCCCTAGTGAAGTAAGAATCAACATGTGAGATGTCTACTAACTATAAAGGATACCCCCTAGTAAAATCTTTGATGAATTACTTACATCCTTAAACGTATGGGATAACCCCACACAAAATGAAGTTTTATTTTAGGATATGACCATCATTGTGAATTTAATGTTACATAATGAGCTCAATATTCCTTCACTCGTCATTTTGATGATTGGATTAACAATTTACGCTATTTCATAGCTAGTTGAACAATTTTTATACCCCGTCACCAGTTCCCAACATAATTGTTCCATATAAATTCCTATTGATATTGGGAAATTCTCAAAGTCAAAATTCATTCCCAATGGGGATACTGGGGGAGGTTGATGTTATCCCCGAGCCTCAGGCATGTGGGTTTTATGCAAATGCTCTAGAAAAAATGGAATTTTCAAACTAGAGATTCATTCTGAGAAAAAAATGATAAAACACTTATGAAGAATGCAGAAATAAAAGAAGGATGAACTCCCAATCTAGTTTTGCAGACTCTTGTACACCATCAAATGATTTTGGACCATATTTTTTAGGGTAATTTCCCTTATTAGATCGGTTGTGGCTTCCATTTTCTAGTGGGCTGGATAGTGGAGAAATTATATATCTATTGATACTAAAAGTCCTCTAAGATCATAGCTACCACATTTCAACCCATTATACTATACAATAATTAGATTCAATAAACATTATTTGGACCAAATGAGGTTCTTGATATGCTGACCTAATCTGTTCTCATCAATTCCATGCTTTATCCTTTATCAACTAAGACAATTATTGACATTCATGATGGTTATATTGATTAATGGTCATTGAATATATCCCCTTTGGATGGGGATCTTGGGGCAATGATAGATGTGATGATAGTTTGAAAGACATATACCACATTTTATATCCTTGTCCAAATTGGAAACATACAATAGGTTTATCCCCTCCCATCATCTAGAATATTAGGACAACTATATTCAGGAATATCCCCAAGTTGTGTTTTGGTGTGTGGTATACCAACACTATGATTATCCTTACACCTATTTCATCCATTGTCTTCTTTGATCATGATTATTCCTAGTAATGGTTATATTGATATCTAGGTGGATTGATGAATAAACTTGTTCTCTTAGTGAAGAAACCATATTCCTCACTGGCTCATATTTATAGGAATGGTGGTGATACTTCAGAACATGAGCGTGTCCTTGACTAGGTGTTATCATCCTACAAATGACAATCCCATCATTAGGGAGGAATCTATTGTGGAATCAAGTCCATTAATATGAGAAGTATTTGATGAATCTATAAAGGGAATAACACATCGAGCATACTTTTAATCATCCTTATTATCACACCAATTATCCCTCCATCGGATGTTCATATTACATAAGATACAAAAGATTATGGACAACACATTCTAGTCTAGTAGTAGATTCCCTATATTGATTACTAAGACACATCTTTGAATGTTTCATCAATAAAAATAACATCTTTACTGGAGCTTTCATGATTTTTGGCTGGTGACTATGACTAAGAAGAATTTTATGAAATCATGAGAGAAAATTTCCTAATGTGGAATGAATTTTCTAACTGTAAGAGAGTCTTGTGTAAAAATGGATATTGGAGCCCCCTATCTGAACTAATGAAGGATGCATCACATGAATTGGAATAGATATATCATTTTATATCTATGATGAACCCACAAATGGAAATCTTTACAAATCAAATACAGAGATAGGAAGATATCCTAGATCACCCAATCTCTTAACATTAAATGACATCATCCTCACTATCAACCACTTATAAAAATGATTATGATTTCTCTACTCATATTGAGGCCCTTTTTTCTAAGATATGAATGGAAGGATAATGGTGTGCATTGATTATATTCACAACGAATACTTCTCATCTAACTCATATCAATTAGGACATCACTTCCAATCAGTTCTTATTGTCGTTTGATCATTAATGTATATTTATATTGATTGAATATTCATAGAGGATCTGAAATGTGGACATCCCTATTTATATATGCTATGAATGAAAATATATACCTTCAAAAGAAACAATGTTACTATCCATGTATCCATCATTCATGATTTTCATGATATTTCATTTATCTGGTGTTACATTGATCATGAACGGTTCCCATACTTTGTATAATATCATTAAAAACTGATAACTTGGATCTGAATTATTAAATAATAATAGAATTTTCTCACGAAAAACACATTAATTCCATCCAACTTGAAATTCATTGTCTATGAAACTTCTCAACTAATCTTGATATAAACTGATTTAAAAAATTAATATTTGGTTAAATATACTTCCCAGATGGAGGATAAAATATCTTTTACATAGTTTAGTTGACTTATTAAGAATAACATGATTTTCTCAATGTCAATATGGTGTCCCATAATATCTTCTTATATTTTTGTTCACATGTCCATATCATTTTCATAACATTCTCATAGGGTAAGGCTTAGGAGGCACATATTAAAAAAATTCTTATTCCCCCTACCCCTGATGGTTTTTTGGCCTGATAGTTTTTGTTCATTTTTAGTCTGTAAAACTAAATTATTTTTATTATTTATTTCAGGGTCTTTTTTCTTAGAATTTATATTGTTATATATTATGTTATTTATGGTCATACTATTGTTTGATATAGAATTAGGCCTTTCAGATCAAAGTATATATTGTATTAGTTTTTGTTCATTTAAGTCGGAAATTACACTTTAGTAGATTATTTTCCTTTTTCTCGGACCATCTCTGTCGGTAGTTCAAGGCCTTTTTGGCTCGGACCACATTTGTTTGTAATTTATGTTCTTTTATCTAATATATTATTTTTCTGTAGTTTTATTTTTTTAGGATATAAATTCTACGTTTTTAGTTTATGACCTTTTTAATCAAACCTTGTATTTATTTTATTTTATGTTCATTTAACTCATACCTTCTATTGTTGAAGTTAGCGGACTTGTAGATACAATCTTCTTCTTTTGATGTTTTCGTCCTTTTTTCTCTGGCATTTTATCTTATGAATGTGGATTATATGAAAATTATGCCATGAATGAACCAAAACACCTTAGGTCTTGGAGTTATACTATAGTGTTGGCACGAATCAAGATAATTAGATATAGATTATTATAGGGAAGAGATTACTTTGTGTGGTACGTAAAATCCACTATGCATCAGTAGAATTTTTAAATAAATGTGTATGAACTCTTATCCAGGGGCCAGGGATGAGTTTTTATGGTAATATTAGTTGAAAGATATATAGTGGAAGATGATTCTACATTGACAGAAGGAATGTCAATGGTGGATGTTATATACCAGTCGGATATGGGATGTAAGAGACATGTCAGCAATGACCCATAAAACCCTAAGGTACTAGGTTCTACAGTAGTGTTACCGAGGATCACCGGGAGTGGGGTTCCTTTCGTATAAGGAGGATACCCCATTAATTTTTAGGTTAAATCCCTTATGTGTCAATATCATGGTAAAAAAGTTGTTTCCCCACCCTTTTACAAGTTCCAGCAATGTGTTTTGAAGACTCAAATGTCAATATGCTGATGTTGCGTATAGAGGAAAATCTATCCAATAAGGGTTCTGGAACCCTAGTGAAATTGTAGCATGTATATTCTAATGGTCAGGCATAATTTCCTATGCTTTCGAGTCATTTGGTGTGGGCTATAAAATGTTTTGGGAATGTAGTTTCATATTACTAATTTGATAAAGGGTGAAAATGGTGAAGTGACCTTGTGGATATTGAGTCCATTTGAAACGTATATTTACGGGGATTTTATATCATGGTCCAATTTACTCAGGTCATAAGTATGATATGGGTAAATCATATCAGATACTAATCAAAACACTCAATGCTACTGTGTTCTTCTATGATGACATTAGGGTTTATATGTGTTGGAAATCACTTATGAAAATTGAAACATTTGGTTGATGACCATAGTTTCATATTCTTTATCAATAAGCATTCATTCATCGTCAAAAAATGATTCCCTTGAATATGTGTATACTTTTCCATGTTTCATGTATGGTTACCAATGATATAAATCACATAAATAATGATGTATGATTTATGAAAAATAAAATATTCATGACGGTTTTGAGAAACTGAATTTATTTTTTTCCTCCTGGTGAACACATTACCATGGTAAGAAGAGTTGAAAAACCATTAATCAAACTTTTAGCTGGACAAGGGGTCCCTAATTAATAGAAAATCATTCACTAGGTAAAAATGTGGACCCTATGATTTTTTTATATTATTTATTTTCCCCATATCTTTTTGTAATCTCTAGAGATGAAGAATGTAGCATGCAAATACGTTTTTCTTCATAGGAACCCATTTTTTAGCATTCAACCCCAAATGATTGTGTATATGTTTCTCAAATTTTAGGGTCATTTAGTTTGGACCATCCAAATCTATAGTTTAATTTTGAACATATTTATCAAAATTGTAGGTAGTATATGGATTCGAATCACACGGTCTAGATATAAGGGAATGTGAAACATTAGCCTAAATATGAAATCTAAGGTTAAGAGTTCTCCAACAATATTTGGTGTGGGAAATAAAAATATTATAAATAATTCCCTGTGGTACTCAATTCATGGGTAATGATATGTGAAAATCAAATTGGGGATGTCCCAAAAGAACCTCTGGTTCTGAGTTTCTGCATGGAGACATCATGCTCTGGTGGTTCATAATGATTAACCTAGAGAGTAATGATTTCTCTGATTGATATGTTTGAGTGCTTTTGGATCAATATCTATGTCAGGTATTATTATATATTTTCCTTTACCAAGACCATTAAACATATCTAGAAACCTTATTTGATCAAGGAATGAAGTATAATTTATGGGTTTAGGGGCTTAAGAGACGGAAGAAGCAACATGTAATTGAGTTTATTGAGGTTATACACATCTAGAACATTGATTAAGAATGATTATGGTTGTTGGAACACACAATTAAACATCATCTAGTGGGGACATTACTATCACATATTTATAATTTCACATGACGAAGAAATTTTTCATGAAGATTGGTGTCAATCATTAGGAAAATTCTCCATTTTTTAGTCTAACATCATGCAGTAATGACATGGGATCCAATGTAATGATAAATAAATATGTCCTTTAGGAATATTTTTTGTATAATAATTTATACTTACATAGGCTTATTAGTGAATGGTCATATGTCAGGGCCCTTCATGTATAGATTTATCATGTGCTCTAGAAAACTGTAAGTAGATCTGACACATGTATTGGAAAAATGATCTTTGATGACTCAAATATCATTAAAAAGATTTATATGTTATCTATGTATTGTATTTTAATGTTATTTGGGTAGGAAATTCCCCACATAGCTCCACCCAATATGTAGTTTGGGGATCATTTTCTTTAATTTCATATATTGCAGTCGAACACAATATTGTGGATTGGGGTGTCACTAAATATCTTATCTCAACTTGAATATGTAATTATATAGTTATTGTTTGGATTTTCTCTATGTAGGACTGATCCATATATAGGGACAGGGGAACATCTCTATTTTATAATGGTTGGACCCAAAATTTGAGAGTCTGGGTGTAACTGCCTATCATGTGAGGGAAGGAATCATGCCATATATAGTTCAAGAATGAGAAATTCTCTATGATGGACAAACCAATATACATTGGGGGTCATTGTTAACATTTATTTTTATATCTTGACCTATAATTAGAGAGAAAAGAATTACTATATATACACGTGATGGAAGGAATCAAGCCACACATTGTTTATCCTAAGCCACACTATTTAGAGTCATGCAATAATGATGTTTGATCCTCGATGTGAAAAGTGAATATTTCTCTTGGATGCAATACCTGATATTTGGGCATCCCTAGGTATCATATGATGATCGGAATCAAGAAAAAAATAGCCATTGAAATAAATATCTCTATTTAGATATGTTCCATAAACTGGGAGGGATCATTTATTTGTTTATATTTTGATTGTGGCCCTAATATTGATGATCTTGACATCACTATGTATCCTATGATAGCATGAATCAAGCCACATATAGTTATTGAAATGTGGTGTGGTGGGAGACCAACATCAAGGGTAGTGTCTTAATCGGTTTAGGTTCAATGTAATGTGATGTTTTATGCCATTCAAGGGACATAAAGTGTGAAATTTAACATCATGTAGTGAGTACTCACAGTGTGACATTTAATGT
The DNA here is from genome assembly GCA_963277665.1 of Viscum album. Taxonomy (NCBI): domain Eukaryota; kingdom Viridiplantae; phylum Streptophyta; class Magnoliopsida; order Santalales; family Viscaceae; genus Viscum; species Viscum album. The sequence goes on along the minus strand of OY728127.1, from coordinate 1,506,508,832 downwards.
TTTTCATCTAGGACCGTGATAAATAGATAATGATTGTTATGTCTCCATCATGTAGGAGAGACATTACCATAATTCCAAATCTCATGTGACTTATGCTTGGTGTGGGAATCAAGCATCGGTAAGGCTTCCTTTCATAATGTTTATGTAGTTAGAGAATATAAATTAATATTTTGAATCTCATAGTAGTTAGAGAGATATATAGGATCCATGAATCCATGTATATCTAATAATAATGAGGATGAAGACATATGTTTTTCTAGAAACCTCTGAAGTTTAGTTTTATGAATAGTAGATATCATCCATGAAGTTTAACATCCTGTGATTAGAAAAAGGGTCAAATATTGTGTAAGAAATTAAATGTTGGGTGTCCATGTTGTTTCTCTACATACTGTGAGAAATAATGTTACTTCAAATTAATTAAGGGGGTGTTATAAATCCATTTAGATTATCATTATGAGGTGAGTAAATCTTTTGTACATTTTAACATCATATGTGAATGACAAATTACATTGGGCAATTTATCATCTTGTGACTAGAAAATGTTACTTACTATTTAATACCATGGGTTTGAGAAGATCTCTGTAAAATTTAACATCATCTATTTTAGATGATACTGTGAATTTTAACAACATGAGACCAGGATGTGGTAGTATATAGGGAACCTATACGAAGTAATTCATTAGAAACCTTGAAATGATGGGCGGTGTGACACACTCCCAATTAATAATGGAAAGTAAGTAAGTTTCATTTTGATATACCTTATGTATGAAATAATTCCATCTAATTTTCTTTATAGATTATCTGGCATCATGCATGGAATCATTGTGGTAATAAGAGCCAATAACAATTCTCTATAAAGGGGAAAATTGACGCATACTTTTTTTTATTGATGTCCAGTCTTTTATGATTTTGATTAACATCAATGTTGTGAAATGTACCAAACATGCTTTCATAGTTTTAATACAATTCATCTAGCTACTTTTATCATTCCTTGTTTTATAACTATTTTTTATGACTGACTATTCTAGTTGAGGGTATCTATAGTTCTATTTAATTCACATCCTAGGTCACATACAGTATTTAATAAAGAAGTTTTTGTATACCTGTTTGTCTGGTGCTACGGTGGGGCCATAATATATAGAGGAGCTTTTCTAGATTGTAATTCTTCTCCATATTCAACATATTCTATAGTATATTTAATATATTCTTATTCAAGGCATATATTTTAACATTTTTCTCAACATGATATCGAGATAAGTGATTAGACTTGAAGTAGTACTCTAGGTATAATTTCTTCAAATATGTCATATAAAAGTTGATTTTTTTGTCCATCAATATCATGTGAGGGACTCAGAATAATGTAATGACATGATACTTCATGAATTAGATAATATTATTACCCCAAAAATCTATTCTGGGTATTTTATCATCCCTTTTGGTAGATGTATGGAAGTACTTGACACACCCATAGGGAATTTCTATTTTTATAATGGGGGAAATCATATTACAAAATTTATAAAAACCTAAACTATGATAGTAAATAAATTGAAATATAGAATTTGAAAATGTCAAGGTCATACCCATTATGATAGTGAAATAGTTTTCTTATTTATAAAAATAGTATTATATTACTAATGTTGTTAAATAGGTGTTAAGATATAGTTTTGATTAATTTGAATAAGGGGAAATAAAAATTGTCATATTGACTGATTGGTTTGAATGCATATTGGAAAAAACATCCATGGTTTAAAAATTTAAGGCTTGGGTGAAATTTTATTTTAGAGTATATGTTTCTTAATTAATCTATGGTGTCCTATTAGATATACAAGAGATCAAAGGTTGAGTATATATTATCCTTGACATGGAAATCCCCTATTTCCCTTGGTCCTTTAATTTAGGATTTCATGAAATAATATATTCATCAATACCATATTTAAAATTGATTCACATAAATTTAAAAATGGGCATGTGTCCTATAAGGTTTTCATTTGTGCAATTTTATTGATTCTTTTACATTATAAAATCAATGGTCCTACTAAATGTATAAGAAAAAGATTGTAAATTTGATGAAGAAATCATGTACAATAAATAAATAAATAATGGAAATGAAATCAATACACTAAAAAATTATACTTTTCATTACCATAACATAATGAAGGTTTACCACCTCATCATACTAGTGATATTATAACTGGGAATAGAGAAGGAAATAGATGTAATAAAGAAAATGTATAAGAATATGAGGAGGACTATTCCTTAACATCTCCTCGCTCTAGGATTTCCTATCCAATATCTCATTATACAATAAGGATAGTCCTAAAGTTATAGGACCTGGTTGGTCTTAGAGAAAATTGTATGAAATTAAGGATTGGTCCAAAAGTCATAACATATTGCTCTCGGGTCTTAAATTGACCCAAAAATTGAGGGGACATCAAATCTGGTGGTTTAAATATAATCCTGGATTATTTAGATGATGTGTAATGATTACATGATTTGTAAATCGTAAGACAGATGTACCGAATTCATGAAATACATGTATTTTAAATTTGTTTCCCATTTAGGATAAAATTATTTTTGTAGCTAATGACATAATGGGGAAATTATTCAATGATTCCATTTATATTATTTCTCTAAAGGGATTATTTTTTGATAGATTGATGCTAATGGATCCCATTTCTCCACCATGAGATTAATTCTCTTGAAACCCACTTTCATTCATGGGTTATGCATGGATGAAATGATTACTAAAGGTGACTTTTTTCATAGTTTATGACATGATTAATTTTTTATATTCCTCATCTAATTTCATTTGTTATGATATGATTATTTCTGAACTTTTGGAACATATATGTATGTTCTCATTATGATATGGGTGAGACCTATATCTCCCTGTAATGTATTGGGTCAATATTTATATCTCATGGGATATATATTGATGGAATGAGAAATGAAGTTTTTTCACCGTTATAGGGAAAGAATGAGGAGTGAACCTGGTTTAGTAATAGTGGGATAGAATGGGGTGTGAACCTGGTTTATTAATAGAAATTTTCCACAAATATGGCCTCAGTATCAATGCCTTGACTTATATGGATATCATTTTATATTCATATTTTATGTCACGATTCCATGTTTTATTACTACATTATGCTTTAATGACTTATGTTCATTATTTTCTTATCATTAATCCCATATTTACTGACAAGATTTATGCCATGATTCATCATTATGGTCATTTATATACATGGTGTGATATTTTATTGTTTAGGATAATGTTCTCATACCATTATTCTCATGATATGCTTATGTATCTCCCTTGTTTAACCATACTAATCAGATGACATCACCAGTTATTATATTTCAAATCTATAGGTTATGAGGATGTATATTATTTTTGATGTCTCTATGATGGTTTTTAGTCAAGAAGAACCTAGTGGGAGATCATGTATCCCATCTATGTAGTTGTATTTATGGTTTCATGTTTCCAAATTCACTACACATGAATGGTCATTGGGAAACTATTTGTGGAATGTTTAAAGTATTCCGTAAATATTATGTAATGTTAATATATGAAAATTATGGGTGTTTATATATACAGCCAAAGAATATATTATATTTTTATTATACTTAAATATTGATTTATTTATATATATATTGTTATTATATCTATTTAATAAGTTTAAGTTTAAATTTTTAGCAATTAGGTAAAGTAGTTTTCTCTCAATTCAATATATTTGACATGCATGAAATGAATTTCAAAAATGTTTTAAAAAAAATTATATCATATATATTTTTGTATTATAGTCTTGGAAAAATGATTTTAAATGTTTTTTATGGTATTAAATGAATAAATTATATTTTTTCAAAGTGATTTTAGTGAAATAGTTTTCAAAATATTTTTAATATTCCACTATATGTTTTCAATGTGTTTTCAAGAATTTTGTTTCAAACTGTTTTTAATATTTCAGTATATGATTTAATATAATTTCAAAAAATGGGTTTCCAATCATTTTAAAGATCTCTATAAATGTTTTAAATTTTAATTTCTATGAAAATAGTTTTAAAATTCTTTTATTTTTTAAAAATAATTTATCTAATATGAAATTACATTTTCTTCAAGAACTGTTCATGAAATATATTTCAAAATTATTTTCCATCTGTGATGTCATCTATTCGTGTTACTCACACATTTCATAGGAAATTATATAAAGGATAAATATATATTCTTCCTCTCAATGGATTATTTTTAGTGGCATTATGATTATAGAACTAGTTACTCTTTTGTAGGCTATATGTTCATTAATTTTGTCTCTTCTTTATATGATTTATTTTTTTGAAACTCATTTCATTTCATCAGTTATTTTTTTTGACAAAATTATTATGAAACATATCTATTTTTCCCAAATTATTCTATGATTACATCATAGGATACCAATTTATATTCATGGTTTGTGATAGGATAAATTATAGTCATGTTAATATGAATGTATGATTTCATTATGAGATGGTTGGGAACTATATATTCCTCCAATTTATTGAGTAATTTTTTTTGTCTCATTAGATAATTATTGGAATCAAGTCAATGAGATTCAAACACTATGGATGTTGGTAATCCCAATAAACTATGGAATGTTGGGGAAACCTTATCCAAAATTGAAGATGGTGAAACCTAATCCATTGTGGGATGATCGGGAAATCTGATGTGTTATGGGAAGATGGGGAGTCATGAACCACTATGGGAATATAGGAAAACATGATCCACTATGGGATTATGGGTAATGTCGATCCATTATATGGAAAGGACTATCACAGGGGGTGGTGGTGTGTCCCACCCAGAACAAGTAGTCCCATAAAGTTCCCTGATATTTTTTTTCAAATGAGACTATATTTATATTGAATGATGTTTCATCCTTATGTTCCTTCCAAAAATTATTTGTCTTATTCGGTTAATATAATCACATGTATAACGTTCTCAATAATATTATGATTTATATATTATGAAATTTTAAACATTATAATATTTCTCCGAATTATTTTCTTTTTATAATTGATATGATTATCAAATGTTTTGATCAAGTTCAGAAACACTTATTCTCATGTTATTCCTATGTATTTCCTTTATTTATCCATATTGATAATTTGAGATCCCTCATTTATTATGAATCATTTACATATGTCATTAATAAATTTTTAATATTGTTGTACTAAAGAAGAATATCATTAAGAGATATATTTAAAACTATTCACTAAATGAGAATAATGTGGCCAATGTTTCTATATAATCTAAACTAGTATAGTCCTTGGGATTGTATTTTTTTATGTTCTAATTATTTATCTAAAATTATATAATATCCATTTATCTTAATCCTGGATCACTATAATTCATTTTTGAGAATGGGAGTTATGCTGACCAATCTTATAATTTATTTGGAAAAATAATTTCTCAAATAAATGGTTATTCATAGTGAAATGTAATATACCACAAAATCAAAAGTAAATAATATATGAACTTTTTTAATGGTTTGATCAATTAAAACACTAAAATTGCAATCATGTTTCAAAGACTATGACTAAATTTATATGATATTTAGTGATTGAAACATTTATGGAGTATGTGTATTAGGAATCAAAGGACACTGAGAGAAAGATCATGAAATGAACAGTAAAAACTAGGAAATGGAATATATTCTAATATATGAAATAAATTTTTTAGGTAATACATACTATAATTAAAATTGTGGTTTTGAATATCAAACCTCTCTAATAGAGTTGAAAATTTCATAAATAAAATATTTCATTTATTCTTGATTTCTGTAGATTTTCTTTATCCTCTAATATAGAAATAATAAAAATCATAAAATATATTTATACAACCATATATAAATATAAATATATTTATAATTTTCATTTATGATTGTTATCAACATGTGAATTCGTTAGTTTTTAACTATTTCCCTTAACTAGTTTTTATTATTGTGACTGTTTGTACTAGATTCGTTGGATTAGAATTGATATTTTTTAAAACTAATGTTATAGTTAATATTATAATAAATAGATTCTAGTTTATGACTTTAATTATTTTTTATTTTTCTCAATTTCCTTTTATTATTTTTTCATCCATTATCCTTGAAGACGAAATCGACGATACTTCTAATTTTCATAACCAATAAAGTGTGTTTTCATAATTATATAATTAAATAATGGATTATCAATTCTATAATAGAATATAATTATTCAATATATATATAATATTATTCCATTTAATAAATTAACATATTCATCCATGGTATAAATTTTTGCATTTACACGTTCTTTTTCAAAACAACACAAACATGAACATACATTGATTAAAATATGAATATGACCTGATTTAGTTTTAATATCATTATAACAAAAGGATAATGATTATATTTAGTGTTCTAAATATTGATATGTTAGTATTTAGGGGCTTTGAAATAAGAATTAATGTATATGATAATATTTAATAATATGAATAACTTTTTTCATTGTCTGTTTTGTTTAGAAAATTAATTTTATAACAACTATTTATCATGAATATATTTAATATGTTATTAATTTCTTTCTATAGGGTTATATTTATAATATATAAATTTATATTTATCATTTAAAAAAATTATCATAAATATCCAATATTTTTTTGGTGAATGGAAAATATGGAATCAATCATTCCATTGAGGTGAAAGTCGACATATATGAATGGATAATGTTTTCATTTTCCATAGTATGGAAAAAATGTGTAATATGGTTTATAATTTAATAATATAAAATAATTCATTAAAATGATAATTATATATCAAATTAAAAATTATTTACATCCTTATAATATATGGAAGGAAAATGAAACATTATGTGTCATTGAGGGAGTAGTCCACTCAACAAACGATTCAATTTTTTAAAAATTCATAAGTTCTGGGAGGATAATATATGTATAAACATAATAAAAACTTAATATTATAAGATTGATGCAAATATAAAATTTTAAAATTCTATAATCAAATTAATTTAATAATTAATTTTTATAAATAAAAATAAAATATAAATGGTGTTTAGGAATTGATACCTCACTTCTCATATTATCTTGTTTATAATGGGGATTAACCCTTTACAGGATGGTATTTAGTTAAGAATATGAAAGTATTAAGGTGTATAAGAGTGAAAAGGAGAGGATTGGGTATATTTTTTAACAATATTCAGAGAATTTTGTTTGAGGGGGTGACGAGGGGAGTGACCATTTTATATTTCAAAAGGGATGGTATTTTTCAAAATACTCAAAACATTTCAATAATATAAAATAACACTAAAGAAAAAATTAAAAAATTTTATAAATAATGGATATAGAATGATATATGGTCTTAAAACCCTCTAAAATAAATTAAAACATAATTTTATGAGGTTTTATTATCTACCTCTTTTAGTACTCATTTTTTCCATTTTTTCACTCTGTTAACCAATTATTCCAATATAATTTAACCTTTATTACCATTAATAAAATCGTCCATACTGAATAAATTTTAACTAATGATACTTATTTTGTAATACATTTTGATTTATTTAGTTTTTTAATGTGATAAAAATTAAATTTAAGAGAATGTGTTGGTAAGAAGAAGGTATCCTAAACTATTAATGAAATAAAAGTAAACTAACAAAAAAGAATGGATGAGGACAAAAAATATGCATGAACTCATCCAAAAATTAATTTTATGAGTCATAAAATAGAAGATAATTTTTATATCCATATTCCCATTCATGTAGAATTTCAAACTCTAACTATGATTTAGCTTATTTTTGTTTCCAAAGCATGAATACCTTGGATCTTTCATACCCTGTGGTGAGCTAGGCCTTTAAAGATTTGGAGGAAGATCTATTATAAAAATTCCATATAAGTGTGGTATAATCCATCAATGGAGTTATTTTGGGAGGACCCATGTTTGAACCATCAATATCATTCAACATTACTTTTCCATATATGACAACATCTTTTAATAAAGAAGATCCATCACGATCTAAAGGATATGTTCTCTCCAATAAAATAATTTATAGCTCCTTATCACTTCAGTCACGTGATATGTTACCCCTTTTATCAAAACTCTTGGATTTTGAATTTATCGAGGAATCCTTAATAATTTTATGGGAATCCACAACCACATACCCAAAAATGATGACCTCACCATGCCTTGCATATTGAGGATTAGATAAAGGAACTAATATCTATACCTATAAGGTATCGAGTACATGAATGGATCTAATTATAACGATTTCCACCCTGTGAATACTCAATGAGGATTACTAACATATCAGAAGAATAATCATCCATAGAGGACACCTCAAAAGATGAGAGACAACCAAGATCCAAATATGGTTCAATTTCAAAACTATTGGAATGAAAAATACCATCATTAAGTACATCAGATCCCACCTGTGTAATAATTATCTCAACTATATATTCAAGAAATCATAAATAAAGAGTAGAATGATCATCCTTTTATTTCACCTCCTCTAAAAGATCTTCTTGGGAATTTGAGGGTCCACTATTTACTCTATCTAGAGACTGATCATTGAACATTAGTCACTTTCAATTCAAGTCAGCCATCTGGGAACTGCCTTTCATAGAGTCATATAGATAAACATAATTGGAAAAGGTCCTTTAAGGCACCCTCCCATCATGATCAATTAATATTTACATCAATTTTGGATTCCCCAAATCGTGAGTAGCTAAATGTCCCTTCTGACCACAACTCTCACTGGAGGTCTATGTCCAACATAACTCTAGTTAATGACAATAATCTATAAAAACATTAAACAAGAAATGTTTTCTATCATACTAAACAATAATTTTAATTACATCTCTTATAGTGGATAGAGTTTCACATTATAGTTGTTTTTAGCTATTGGTCATCTTCAATATTGAATATGAGTAAGGGGATTTCATATTAATGTTGAATTTATTATTTTCCATATATTTACCCCTATATATAAATATATAAATATAAAATTTCAAATTATGTTTTTTATCCAATGCGAGTAATAAAAAATGGTGTGAATACATAGTTTATTTTATTTTCTTTTATCAATCTACTTATGACCGAATAAATGTTTTTTTTAATTTGTAACTTATATTGCGCATTCCCTATTCAATTTCATTTCCATTAACCAAATAATAAAATTTTTCATAATTATATGAATATTTTTTGGGAATAGAGTATTCATCATAAAAACCAGGGGTGAAATTAATGATGGCATCATAGTGGGTATGTCTAGGTAGTGTATTACCGTGTTTTAATGGTATAGGTTATGTGTTCAAAATGTATTACCTATTTGTTTTACGATTTTTTTTGATGAGACACCCTTGAGTGGGTGGATTGGGTTTGTTATATTACCATTATTATTATGACATGTGAATATACATAGACGGAGGTTATATGGATTGACTATTATGTACTACATATGACATTGTAGGTAATTTGTCTTCAGCTTCCTTAAAGGGTTTTCATTATTTATATTGTTGACAAGAAATGAACCACTTATCTTCTAGTGAAAATACTCATGATTATTTATTATCTTAATGAAATTAGACATTAAAGTATCTTTTAATAGAAGTATAATTATAATAAGAATATGAAGCATGATTTTAGTATTGATTTGGTGAGTTTTTATGTGTTATTGGTGTTATCATAAATTGATGTTATATTGAAATTCATCCTCTATAAAATTAATATATATGGTAGAGTGTTCTCATGGAGCCAATGATCATGTAGATATGTATTGTTTAAATAGCATAATGTGGGTTCATAAATCCATGAATCATTTGTTTTACAATGGTGATTTATTTTCATTTAATCTCTCCATATGTTCCATGATTAATAAACTTTAATTTTCGTAATTCATATAGGATTGTTGGATTCCATGAAGCTGTTAGATGTTTTTTATTTCTTATTCAAAATGATTTGACCACAAATAATGATGACCACATTGATGTTAATTTCAAAATTTATAGTTGTATCTTCTAAATAGAAGAATTAAATTGGTTATAATGGATGGTATGAGGTTGTGTTATTGAAAATTTGTAATACCAATTTTATGAGAGGTTTTTAGAAGATTCAAGGAATCAAGGTTTTAATCATAGTTCCTGGCGTTCTATAAATATAGTAGGATGGTAGTTGGATATACCAAAAAATTCAATAGCTTATTTTACATTATTTTATCATAGAATTGAAATTTATTCATAAAGGCATACTTGAGATACCATATACTGAGACAAAAAGTCTAGTTCCAGAAACACATTCATTATATACCATATTAGATAACATGTGACATGACCCAAGATAAACATGAATTTTATGAACATTTCACCCTGATCATTCCCATGTATACATTCTTCAAGAAATATCATATTTAATACTAATCATAATAAAATTGTTAATTGAAACATAATAAAGGTTTATTTTCATATTCAAAAAGAGGTAAATATAATATATATTGGTTGATGATCATAAGATTGAATACGACAAACATGTTTTAATGAGAGAAAAATTATGCTTCATGATCATTAGATTATAAAATAAAACTACTATTAAAATGGATGATCAAAAAAAATCATGGAACAAGGATCATTGAATAATATAATACATAAGTAAACATAACATGATCAGTTTTCAAAACATGATATTATAGTAAATATTAAGTGTCTTTATCATAAAATTAATAGATCATCCATCACTACCTATTTCCAGTATCATGGATGAGAAGAAATAATGACCACATTCCCTTATCATAGTTGGGAAGTAATCACTACCTAATTCCCATAACATAGTGGAGATGGAATCATATCCAAATTCTCATAACCTAGGGGTGGTGGAATCCCTTAAAAATTATGATAAAATATTGGAGTAGAAAACAATACTTGATTATAATAACATTGTAGATTATCCATCACTTCCTGATTTTTATTAATAAGATAGAATCAATATTCAATTCACATAATTATATAATGTGATATAATATATTTCTATGTACATTATAGGGACATATAATTATTTTCCTACAAATAACACTACAAAAACAATACATACATGTGCTAACAATCATAAAAACCTTCATAATTTCATCATTGAATAATTTACTAGTGTAATGTAATTATTTTCTAGAAAAATCATTATAACATCATCATCATATATAATATAGATAAAATATTTAATTTTATAATAAAAAACATCTAGATTGAATTATAAGTACCACCAAATGATTTTTTGAGAGATTAAAAACAACTATTTAGGATTATTTGATAGACTCTAAAATATAAGAAAAAATATTCCAATTTGAATTGCTGAAAAACTCCATAAAATTTAATAATTAAAAGTAAATAATTTGATAATGATAAATCTTTATAAAAATATCCATTTCAAAAAATGTTATTCGGAAAACATTTTTTATGAAATATATAATCATTTAAAAAAATTATTATGATGATAAAAAACTGAATACATATTTCATAAAAACCAAATCCATTAAAATAATTTTTATAATAATGATTTATTTTTTAAATATATGTAATCCCTAACCCCAATACCTCAATGTTAGTGTCGATAATTATACATTAGCATATGATATATGTAATCACGTCTCAAAAGACTAAATACTTTAGTTGTATTTGTTAACTAGATAAATACTTGAGTCAAATATACATTTGAAAACATTAAATATAACAATGTATTAAATTTTTAATTCCATTGTTACCATTATCATTTCCCTGTATATAAATCCTAAAATACTTTTTTGTGTCCTAGGGAAAATAAACCTTACAGAATGGGTGATATCAAATTCTCAAAAGGGGTATGCACACAACAAGAGCTATGAATAAATAAAGAATAATCAATATAAAATGGTAAAGAACGAACGCACATTATATCGAATCAATAACATGATAATTACATAGAAGCAATAAATGATGATAAAATAATTCAAATTAAATAATTACTTAAGAATGAATAAGAACAATGGATATTATAAATAATAGAATAATCAAATGGAATGTCAACTATTGAATTTAAAATGATGGAATGGATAATGATTGTCACCTAAAAAATATCGTCGAGAACTTGTTCCATTTTATCTAATACCACCAAAGCATTAAGACAATACATATTTTAGAATATATTCTTCATGTGGAGACATATAATAGTATTGATGAAACTTTCTAAGAAATATATATGAATGAGTGGGGCCTCACCGAAGCCCATAAATAGTTTATCTCCTGAGGAATACAAAATTGTTAGGGGAATATATTATTCTTGGCCCCACCCAATAGTGTTTGTCATAATATTTACTCAAACACTGAATAATATATTTAATACATGAATCATTATTGCTTGTCATCAATTATACATGTCAATTAAAGGATACATATTTATCACTACGTCACCTTTTAATAAAATAACGTTCAATATAATAAAACATATGTATAAATGAGATACGATTTTGGAAATAATAGTATAAAATATTCAATATTATGGATAATTAATAAAAATTAAATTTTTGGGTAAAAAATATTAAAAGAATGTGTGTGTCTCATTAGAAATTTAATAATAACAAAATAAACTGAGTTTGTACAACAAATTTTACGACTTGGTAAATTTCATGTAAATTCCTCTTAGTAAAAATGATTCTAATTAAAAATTAAAAATATATGAAATATAAATGATTATAGATATTAAATATTAAATGGGAATTATATAAACGATATAAATGAAATTATGTGGATAAAATTATAATATTCCTCAATTAAGGGATATAGAGATAAAGTCACTTACCTCATAATTCCATTTCAATAATATTTCCATAGCCTCTTATTTACTGGATCAGAAAAATTCATTAATATAGACATGATCAAAATTATATTAATTATATCACATATTGTCCTTTTATAACATCATTACAATAGTTTTTGTTAATAATTAGTTATATTCACTGTTTCTTGTGTTAATTACCTTGTTTTATCATTCTTGAATTGTTAGAAATGCTCTTATTCTAGTGCGTGTAATATTATTTCATCATCTCTTGAATAATAATCATGACACAATTATAATATTTTTTATCGATAATATAATTAAAACAAAGCATAAGAAATGGAATTTGACAAATTAATTATGGTACGGTCATTTAGATAGTTGTTCGTACATGTTGGATCGTAAGAATATACGATGGATACAATAGGGGATGAATTTTAGTTGAATATTTTAATTCAAGAAGAAACAAGTAGTATATTTCATCAAAAATTATGAGACTCATATTTTATATAATGATCAGAGTATGTATGTTAAGTCAAGAAATTTTAAAATATTACAAATTTGTAATCATTCATAGAAACATTATAATAAAAAAAATTATTATGATGGTACACTAAAAATACATTCTAATATAAATTCATTGTGGAATTGAAATCCATAGAAACTAGTAATAAAGTCATATATGAATTAAGAATGAATATCATGATTTGTAAATGAATTGAACTCTTTAACCTTATGAGTAATTGATGTTATATATCTTAACATAATATATCTATAGTATTAGACCTAACTATAAAATTATGTCTATCCATACTATGCTAACCCTAAAAACAATGACTATAATGGATATGTAATCTAATTAAATAGAAGACATAGATATCAATATCAGTCCCATATTTGTCTTAATAACCCTAAAATCCATTAACCTAGTGGTTTAGATTCACCTGGTCTCCTGTCCTTGAAAGACCTTGATCAAAAACTCAACCATGAAAAAGTAAATTATTAAATTAAAATGTTTTCTAGAATCTGAAATAATAACATGGATTCCATAAAAATAAATATCTATGAAATATTAAATATATTGAATGATAAGTTTAGGAATATAAAAATATCAGATATGTGGATTTTTGGAATGAATCATCTCCAAGCTCCTCAGTTTCACTCATATTTATAGGCATTCCCCAATGATCATATTTCCATGATTCTCATAGTTGGATTCAATGGTGTCCGATTATATAGACTTGATAGTTTTGAAAAAAAATTACATTTGATATTATTTTTATGTGAACCACTACAATTAATTAATGAACAGAATCAAGTAGAAATAATTATATTTACCCTAATTATAATCATTATATATTCTGATGGACAATAACATTGTTTGTCAATATTATAAGATGAATTTGGGTTTTTCCAAAGGATCAGAACATCCGTCTGTATGATGGCCATTTATTTGATCAATATTTTAGATTCATCTCCATTCATACAAATGGACTAAACACTAGAAAGTCTGATACACCAAATATAACATCTATTGGATGCATTAGATAATATAGAAATAAAAATATTATATCCTTTTTATATTATAATTTTCCCTATATTCAGTATGAATCTATGTTTTCCTGAACAAAAATCTAATATAACATGGTTTGTAAAAATATAATTAAATATAATTATAATAATTTTATAAACAATTCATGATTTTGAAAACTAGGGAAATGAAAAGTATAATGTATAACATTTCACTCAATAATACCCTAATTTTTATAAATAATAGTACATATTACATATAATGAAAAACTATTAACATTGAAAATAAATTAAAACCCTTTGATCATTTATAAAATTCAAATAGAATCATCATATAAATTTATTCTCTTATTATAAATTTACTCTCCCTGAGTTAATAAATTATAATTGTCAATAAAAATTCATCTGAAGGGAAATATTAATTCTGACTCTCCCGCTCAAAAAATAAACTCTCTTATATTTGTTTCTCCTAAAATTACCAACTTTGGATAAAATCACCCCATGGGACCACTCCTTCAATTTTCGAAGAAAATATCCTGATTTTGGATTTTCAATAATGATTTTGGATGGTGATGTGTACTCATAAAAATTAGAAAATAATATTAGAGTCATGTTTGTTTTGAATATGATTTCATAAGATAAAAAATTGAGAACATTCATTCAAATTAATGTTTCAAAAAATATTCATATATAATGTATTTGGAGAAAAATACATGAAAATGATATCATTAAAAAGGTTTTATTCCAAATTAAAATTATAGTTTAGTCATAAAATAATCATTATTTGTTTTAAAATTTTATAAAAATGGATTCTATCTGATTGAAATCCTTTTTTTCCTTCTTTCCATTAGTAGTGGCACAATAACATTTTGTTATAATTTACCCTATAACTGAAATTCACCACCATATGACTTTAATGTTATGAATTTTACAATGAAATTCTTAATTTATTATTATTCTAGGTCTCCTTCCAAATTCCATGTAATTTATAGTTTTTCATTACACTAATGAAAACAATTTTTATCCTATTATTGGGATTTAACAGTGCTAGTGAAAAATATCACTATAGAACCCCTTTTCTAATGAAAAAAATGCGCTGATAAATTGGGTTACATAACAGTGCATGTAAAAAATTACTTTTATGGGGGGAATTTATCAATTTTCTTTTAGTAGGGCTGATAAAGACCCCAAATCCTTTATAAGTGTTTTATTACTATTGACAATACAGGTATAAATAAAAAATTAAATTTCATAATGAAAAATATATTAAAATATACATATATTTATTTTGATATAAATAAAATATATATTTTTTGAAATATGATTTAGATTTGATAAATTGTCATTTAACCATGATATATAATATATATTTATAAAAATGTATTATAATAAAAATTAAAAAGTCATTTTTAATTAATAAATTTTTTATTATAAACAAGTAATATTAATTTAATATCAATTTTTAGATAAAAATATCAAAATAATAATAATAAAATATATAAAGTAAGATGAAAAAATAACCCAAACTTCAAAATGCAATAAATTTTGATCAGGGAGCCCATTTGAGCTCTACTAAATATAAAATCAAGGCCTATGATGGTCTATATTCTCTTGTGAATTATGTAAACCTCTTTCATATTTATCGTAGCCAAAAAAGGCCCATAATGCCTCCAAATTGTGTTTTTAGTCAGGGAACCCCAATTTTATAACATTTTATTGATTTTCAACAACATTTATGGGGGAATTAATTTTTTATTTAGTGATGTATGGATTTATTCCTAGGTATTAAATTATTATGGATATTATGGTTTTGAAGTTTTTCTGTTTTTTAAAATGTTTTTTAATTTATAATTTAATATATGCTTGTTTTATTACATTGACATATAACTAAAAACTCATTTAAATTTATATATGAACATAATTTTGAAACAATGTATATTCTAATATATCGAAATAAATAAATATTCTAAAAATGTATTTAGAAAATATCAAACCATTTTTTATTTTATATTGAAATCTAAATATTTGTGTATTAATAAAGAGATATACATTTATATAATATTCTAGTATATATAAATGAATATAATATATAATATATTTAATAAAATTTAATAATATATATTACACACACATATATATTGTATAAATTTATTTTAAAATAATTTTATAAATATATATAAACATATATATCAATAAATATAAATATTATTAAATATTAATAAAAGTATGATGGGGTAGTGGTAATGGTGATATATCTTCAAAGGAGATGTGTAGTTTTAAAATCCAAGTGGGAGCACATAAGGATAGAAATTCATAGACTATGGATAAAAGGTGCTGGGGTGAAAAGCATTGATAGGGGTGGAGCACTATTATTGTGGTCATGGAATTGTTGATAAAGGAGGTTGGGCTCATAGGATACCCTGGGTTATCAGGCCTTATAATCCACGAGATTCTTGAATACTTCATTTCAAATTTCCAATGATTTAATATTTATATTCAATGTGTTATGAGCCATCTTTACACTTCACATTCAATATTTCTTTTGGTTTTATTGGTTTTACATTGGATGAATTTTTTTTCATTTAGACCACAAATTCAATCAACATTTAATTGAGAACTAATTTCTCTATGGCCATTGTTGGTTTCACTAATATATTTTATTGAAATTAATATGAATGATTCTTTGATTTAAAAAAATCTATACAGTTCACTATCCTATTTTTAAATGTGTTGGGAAGAAACATTTTTTTTAATTTTATAGATTTCTTCTTAATAGATTAAATTGATATAAAAGTGTGACTGAATTAATCAACCTCATATTTACAAGAACTTATTTGTTAAAATATCTATGAAATTCATAGTATCCTAGTCTCCCTTCATTGGGATTATGTATACTTACATCCTGATAGCAGAAACCCCCTCATCACAAATTAAATGAAAATATTTTTTGACCATCTCAGAAGTACTAAACAATGACTGTTCTTCTTCAAACATTTCAACGGTTCCCAGAATTTCTGGATTCTTGTGGGAAGGTAGATATTCATCATCCCCCTAATGGAATATCTACTAAGTCAACATGTTTCACATATGTAATCATGAAACATTATCCCAAAAAAATTAACTATTACATAATAATAATCTTCTGAATTTCATTGGACTAATGAACAAAACACTATTATAATGTTAGTTTAATGTTTATCAATATAATATTTCTAAAAAAAATTCACAACCATGAAAATAAATAACCCTTTCTAGAAGCGTATTATATTTTTCCTACCGTTATTTCTCATTATATCTTTTTTTACTACTACTCACACCACAAAATTATCTACGTTGGACATATGAATAAAATAAGAATCTATGCTTAGATTTTAGGAATCTTATTGGATGAATGTTAATTAAATTTTCATGGTAAAAAAATAAGTGGAAAGGGTAATGAATGATATCCTGAAAAATGTTATCGAACATGAATAACACAACAGTATATATGCATGTAGGGGATGGTTCAAATTATTGAAAATCCAAAGGATCTAATTAAAAACATTCTTCTGATATGATGATTTAAATTAATTCCTTGAATCATTAAAATATTATTTTGAGCACATATTGTTTTAAAAACTACAAATATGACATGTATAACGTCAAATTCTATCTTATTTTTATATTTGATAGAAATTAAATGTTCTTTTGAAGAAAATGAATATGAAAGACAAAATAATAAAACATAATGTATGGGATAATTATAAAAAATTAAAGTTAAGAAGAATACATTTTATATAGATAATTTTTATCGATGTACTAATAAAAATTTATTATTTTTAAAAAATAAATATAATAACATAAATTTTATAAAAAAAAATATTTTTGAACCATTTTGTAATTGTTTTAAAGTAATGTTAAAATTTTAATTTAATTTTTTTTATATAACATTAACTCTTGAAAAATTATAATTATATAGATTGTAAAAAAACATTTAAGAAAAAATAATAATTAAAAATTGTTTTCTAAAACAAAACATTTTGATAACAAATGTTTTTGAAAATTAATGGTTTCATAAAAAAACATACACACTCCCCTTCAAAGAAGAGATCACTAATGTAAACATTTTTTAATAACTATATAAATATGAATAATCCTATTACATTTATAATTCGTAGATTCTGTATAAAATATTCAACTCTATAAAAATTTAGAGGTTTTGTAAAATTATCATCTATTTTTTTTCTTGAGTCTCAATGAATTCTCAAATGATATATCCTTTTTTGATCCCTTTGGATATTTTTACCTTTATATAGATGTTTCTCTTAGGAGTGTTGTTTTTGAATTTTATATAATGAAATTGAAATTTTGGAGTGACATAATATTTGTGTTTTAGTAAAACTCTTGTAATAGTCAATTAGTTTTTTTTTCATCCAGAAAACAAGAGCAAAAAAACATCGAGCATCCATATATTCACCATTAGAAGTGGAAATAGATACAGAATTTTGTTTCTTATGAGACTAAGAAACTAGATCTTCTCTTGTGAAATTACATGTTCTAGAATTACTTTTCCTATAAATTATATATTAAATAAATTATTTTATAAAAATATTTTTAAATATAAATCATTCTAGTTAGAGTAAATTAAACCTAAATAGATAGTGACCATAGGATAAAAAAATATTAATTTTATAACATAATGATGTGAATATATAATTTTTTTTCATATTCTTTACATAATCACACATAATAAATTATATCAAAAAATTATAGATTATGTAATGTAAACATCCAGTTTTAATTCTAAAAGTATTTTGAACAACTATTTAACACAATATATTAACATATAATGTATTTTAGCTTATTATAGGAGTAATAATTCATTCACTAATGTCATAAATGAATTTCTTAGGAAGATATTTTATATACAAATGTTGAGACAAAAAATATTATTATAGTTTTTTGGAGATTTCAAAACTATAAAGATATGATTACACACCCATCATACTCATTTTAAACCAAGAAACCATAATATCAATAATGGAAAATGTTATATACTTTTTTTATCTGAATATAATATAATCAACTTATATTTTTTAAATAAATAAATTTTTATTACCTTATTTTAAGAAATAAATGGATTTTTATTTCCCTAAATGATGTTTTTATGAAAAGAAAATTTAAGTTGTCCTTTCCTTATAGGATTTAGATATTTATTATGTCTATAAAATGCCTTATTAAATTTAAAAACATGTTTTAGATGTTTTTTACTTCCAAAAAAGGGGTTCATTCTACATAAACTTCCTTATTAAAAAACCATTAAGTATATGACATTTCAATTCCATTTGAAGTAGTTTAAATATTTTATAATACTGGATAATCTAGAAGTATTCTAATAGCCTAAATTCAAAAGAACATATCACAATTTTTCTTAATAGTCTATATTATATAGTTCATTATAACCCTTAGTAGAAATTTTACTATTATATCTAACTATTTCTCAATTTACAAAACATTTATTCTAAAACTACCACAATAACGTAATTATATATGTATTTGTAGGTTGATCCATAAAAATTTCAAAATGATTAATTAAAATTCATAGAGTTAATATTTCATATATTTTATCATGTCTTCATCACATAAAGCATCATTGGGAGATATATGCTAAAATTGGGATAAATATTATATATTTTCAATTTCACTTCTCAATTAACTTCATGTACCAGCGGGTTGATCTAAATCTCCAATGTAAATTTCAATCGGATGAATCATGATAAAAAACTAGAATATTGGAATTGTAAAACACTATTCTTCAACAATTTTATTAAACATTTCTTGAGAAAAAAATCTTAAATATAGTATTCAGTTTTTTTCTAATGAGTGGATCATTCTAACATAAGTTGAAAATTATTTTTTGAAATTGATTTTAAATATATAAGTTAATGTTGATTGAAAACAAAATGATTTTCTTCATCAAGTTCCATAGAAATATATGATATTTATATAGTTAAACAAGGAATTATTGAATATTCCATCCCGTTTTTTCCTGAGGACTATAAATTTTTTAGACACATTAAACGTTTCATTTTCATGTAATTTTAAAACCCATGATCATTCTTCCAAACTATTTTAAGTGTTATTTTATTTATTAGATGAAGAAGATTTTTCGTCCCAATATGAATAATTATTATAATCTTCATTATCAAGGTAGTTTTCATTAAAATTAATATTTTTTAGAGATTTATATGTTTTACCTCTGACATAGAGAGTTTGATAAACTCTGTTATCTCTCTATATAACCCAATATATCATTTTCTAGAAAATCCTTTTTCCATATAATTATCTTAAGTGTAATCTCATTCACATTCACCCTATGTTTCTAAAGAATTCAAACTTTTCTATGTACTTTCTTGTAAAAAATTTTATAATTCCAATCAAAATTTATTTAGTTCATGCAATTAATTTCAAAAATTGGAAAATCTGGTCTGATATTCTTAACCTTCTTTTCTTCCAATCATATAACTTCATGATATTCTTTCTTAAAACATTAGTCCTTGGGAATCTTCATATATATTTACAAAAATTATTTTTTCTCATTCTCTATTTCATAATTATAAATATATTATCCAACACTCCTACAGTATGTTATGATGATCTAGTATCTAATTCAATAATAAATTTCTTCTCTTTAGAATTTATAATAACATTCTAAACAGATTGAACATTACTTGTAACATTAGATGTAGTTTCATAATGAAATCCTCCATTTTTATTTTTCTTTTTATCTACATCAATTTTTAGTCAACCTTCATCCTAAATAAGTATTCCAATGATATCATCTAGAGTATAAATTTTAGTCCTTTGTGTAAAATATAAATTTGTTCTATGTGATTTTCCTTCATTTTTCTTAATTAGAATAATTTTATCAAATAAAAATACATCATCATTATCTTTCTACCCATGAGACTGTAAAGTATTTATTATTTTCATAAACATATGGAGATTATTAGAAACTAAATCACAGAGTAGAAAATTGAATTCTCAAAAATTATTTCATATCATATATCTTCTTAGTTCAATGAATTCATAAGTTCCAATGTTTGTGGCATATAAATTTTTAAAATTATTATTTTCTTCTTCACCTGATAATAAAAGAATAAAATAATTTAAAGCAATAAAATATAAAATATTATTCAATGAAATATAGTTCAATTAATATTCTACTCTTTCATCATTTGAAAATGTTGTCACTTCATTCTTCAGAATCTTGCAATCTCTAGTCATCATCACCAAGTTATCCACACTAGTGTTGATAATGAACCGATTTATTATGTCTCTCCAGTATGTATAATCCTCCCAATAAAAAATGTGTGGTATATATGGAATTATATTTTCTAGAGTACAAACATTATTTCCTTCTAACTTATCTAATTGAAACTCTTTTTCTATATATAATTTTAGTTTAAAATAAATTTATAAAAAAACATTTTATAATATAATATAAAAAATTGTTGTATATTAAAATATTAATAACTCAAGAAGTATAGAAGATGAACCTTATATAATAATAAAGTTTGGATAATAATATAATACAATGGTTACTAGTTGCGGGGTGAATTGTAGTTTGAGATTAAAAACTAAGACAAAGCATGAAATATATTTAGTTAAAAAGTGTCATTCTAAGAATTTGACTAATAATCATACTATATATATCATATCTAGATATTGTCTAATATATCAGAATTTTTATCATTCATATAGATAATACAATAAAGAAATTAATATAACTATAAGTAAAATCAAAATTATAATCCAAATACACAATAAGATGTATAATTTTAGAAACAAGTAATTTAAAATATTATAAAAAACTAATAATGACATATAATTTTTATTAATAAATTTTAATCTTTATCATTAATATAAACCATATTCAGAAATCCTGACATATGAAATTTTTAGTTTTAGACATATACTACAACAAAATAATCCTTTTACCACTTTATATAATTCCTTTATCCGGGATAGAAAATTCCTTACTACAGGAATGTGGTTAAAATATTCGGTCTGTTATGAACACTGAAAAAACATTGATAATGTGTTCATTTATTAGTGCTAAAAAAGTTTGCACAAACAAAAGATTTATCGGTCCTTTTAAGTGCTGATAAACATCCCCCTTATCAATGATTTCATTTAGCTATGTTAAACACATATTTAATTATTGTTTGTAAAGTGTCTTCTATTTGTTCTTATAGAAGTGATGATTAATTATACTGTTATAACCTTTTAAAGAAGGAATGATAAAAGATCTTTTATCATCACTCATTGAAGAACTGATAATGTGCCAGTAGTAGTGTGTTGTAACAACACACTACTACATCACTTCAATGTTTTATAACTGCACATTGCATCTCCAGAAAAAACCAGATATCACCAAAAATAATTCCATTTTTAGAATTTATGTGAAATAAAATTTACAAAAAAAAACAAAAAACACTATATTATAAACAATTCAAAAATTGGTTTATATAATAAAATAAATAAAAATTGTTACATACATTCAAAAACATCATCGTTCCATTTTCATTAAATATTGAGCTGACTCATGCGGATAACAAACAAACAACCACTATTCGATAAAACGAGAAAATATATATAAGAAAAAATTCATATATTCTTAAGAATATAAATAAAATAAATTAATATAAAGTGTTACTTTTACAAAAATTGTTATCAATTTTAAATATAAATATTCTCTTAGAGTCATACTGATCACACCATGCCCCAAATTAATGTGTGGTTTTTTTTATAACACATCTCAAGATTACCAATATGATTGAGAATAACCAACTCAATGGTCTTCTTGAAAAGGCATGAAACATGAATACAAATCATCTAAAATGACCACACTATGCATGGAATTATGAAAAATAAATTAATGTTTCATTATATAATTTTCTGCTAAAATAGAGTAAGTATATCATAACATTACCTTGACATCTTTCCAAATGGATTCCATCATTATATATTTTTATTCTAAGGGATTAGTAAAATCATCATGTATAGAATTAATTTTAGCATGAGTAGTTAAGAATTTAATTTATATTCTATTAATGCTATAGAGAACATATAATATTACGAGGAAACCCATAATATATTATAAAACATTTTCCTTCCATATGAAATATCTTTATTTTTGTAATGGTAACAATGATTTGGTTCCACTATCATGATTAATAACCAACTGTTTGTGGCCCCCTATCATAAAATACATTGTCTACATTGTTAACTGCGTGAACATATTTTTATTTCCCAATGAAGGGTCACCCTCAAATGAATTTTTATCTGACTCATCGTTTTTTGTCTCTAGTAGGAAAATCAGCCAATTATTATATTTTGGAATAGAGACATAACATACACACACTACTTGTGATTTCATTATAAATGTATCATATTATTACCATTCTAAACTTATTTTCACCTTTATAACACCAATTTCATGACCTTTCACTCAATTTTTATTGTCAACCCATCTGCAATGGAAAATCATAACTTCAAATGTGGTATAATCCAATACCTATACCTATTAGATAATGCAAAAATATGTCATATTTTCATAAATTTGATTTCTATTATTGGAATATGATATATTCATCACTTCATCCATAGTAATAACACAATAATTTTTCATTTTAATGAAATCATCGTAATGTATTAGCCTTGATATCAAAAATAGTGTATGATATAACCTTTGAATTTGGTCCTCTATCTATCCATTGAAGTCATCCAAACACTAAATTAATATTTTCAAATAACTCCTTATAAATTTGATATCTAAACCATAATATAATATTTTTATTATGTGTATTTGATATCCATCCTTCATCCCTTTGTGGATTTAGTTCTCTAATAATTTATTTCTTGGAATAAATATATAGATCAACATCATCACTGTTATGTTACATGTATTTTTGTGATTTCTCCCACTCTATCATGGTAATTTTATCAATACCTCTTCTACAAATCTCTTCACCCAAAAGTTATTTTCTGTTATGAGTCTTTCAGAAACCAATAATTTCAACATCAAATAGGTAATCGGTACATTATTAAATACCTTATACAACAATACATAATTCTACAATATTGTGTTCTGATTGACTTCAATTCATGACATACCCATTCAAAATCTTTATATACCATTCAATGGGGGTACACCCATCTATAATGGACATGACCACAATGTTGAACATCTCTAACCAAGTGATCATCAAGTGTACGATTATATTAAAATATTATGGTGGGTAGAACATCTCTAATTCTTATAATATGATTTTATTATCAATTTTTGTGATGGAAAACTTCTTCAAGTCTATAAATTTACAGTATTTGAATTTGAAAAAGAATAAGAGTCTGGTTAATGTATGGCATTTGTTTGGAGGTAGAGTGTAACAGAATGGAAATATTATTATATTATACATCAATACAAGACAGTCATATGATTTTTTTCCTTCAAATATCATTTTTTTCCTTGATACAACATTCTTGATATTTGATGAATAACCCTGTATAACAATGACACTAGTAATGAAAAGGAAAATTATCAATTTACCTATCTGGATAGATTTTAAGATGCTAGAGAAATAAAAGATTACATTTTACTATTCAATGGGGTCAAGACTTCTTTTTCCCCATTCCTATGAAGTCCAACCTCACCTTGATTCGATCATTCATTTTTCCAAGAACATTTACTAAAATTCCAAGAACACACTAAAATAAAAATTATTTTACCTACATGAGATCAAGAAAATTTATGACGTACAAAAAATTACAATACAATAATTCAAAGTAAATCGATCTCTTCATCAAACATAGTTTATTACGTTTTTTGAAAATGGTTTACATAAAAAAATGTCAATATGTTTTCATGTATAATTTATTTCCTATTACATGAGACGTTTTTGTATCTTATTTGATATTATAATTGAATGATTTAATCTAGGAAAGGTATTTATATTGTTGAGGAAAAAATTGTTGATGTACTAAAAATATATCATTTGAGGAATTTTTCAATTAAAATGATTATGTGTGTTTATCCCAAATTGGACTCCCCCAACATTCCATTAATCCTATAGCCTAATAAATTTCCTTCACCAGGGAACTCATATATCATTCTGTACAATATGGTCATTAATGTAAATTATTCACTTGTATGAGAACTATATATTTTAAAACATGCATCCCACATGAGTTTGACATCTTTGATAAATGGATCCAAATAGACACCAATATCATTATGGGGTTTCATTGGTCTATATATAAGTAGGGAGAAGATAATTTATTTCTGCTTCTTCCATAACCATGGATTAATGATATAATTTACCAATATGACAGTCCATGTACTATTACTACTAATCCATACCTTAAAAGGATGTATTCCATCTATAGATTAGTTAAGACACAAGTTTCTCAGATTATTTAGAAATTCCAAAAAATCATAATCAATATTCATCCACTGAGTATAATGTATTAGATGACATATGTTCCCATATTTATTTTATGTTTCTACATTCCCCATAAATTATCCCACAGTTTCCTAACCTTCATATAGCCTTCTGAACTATGAGAAAATATGAATGAAATATTCATATATCGATGTACTTGATTCATTTTTATAGATTCCTAATATCCAACTTTAATGAATTTTCTATGTGATTCATAGTTTTGTGAAACAAAATGAAATCATTTAGACATGCCTGTATTTTTTAAAGATAATTCCC
Source organism: Viscum album (assembly GCA_963277665.1). Taxonomy (NCBI): domain Eukaryota; kingdom Viridiplantae; phylum Streptophyta; class Magnoliopsida; order Santalales; family Viscaceae; genus Viscum; species Viscum album. Next base: position 1,506,482,743 of record OY728127.1, on the reverse strand, counting down.
ATTGAATGTAACATTAATTTAACATCATATTTTTGGAATGGTAGTTCATTTTCTTTTTGTAGCTTATCATTCACCATACCACATAGTTCAATAAAGATGGAGTCACTTCATATACTAATATTTTTTAAAATATTTAACATCGATATCGCTGACAATGTTATGTATTTAATCCAATCAGTTTCTAATGGTTTTGTGGAACAAGAATTTTACTCATTCAATAAATTTGTACAATCTCGCATTTCATCTTAAAATTCCATGGTCATATCTACCATGTGATCTCTATCATCATTTAAAAATTTATTCATGTAAAAACATTCATAAACCACAACAGCATCCCATTCTTTGTTCACATTCTATTTCCCCCGTGTTTAGTCTAGTATTTATATATTTTCTCTATTATATTAATAATTAAATGTTCATGCAACTCATTTAGTCTAATTTCCCTTGAATAAATTAATGTAAACATGGAAAAATGATTTTAGAAGGTTGTTTTCATACTCTCTTTGAAACATAATAACTCAATTACACTAACATTATACTCATTTTTCAAATGATTAGAGTGAATCCATTTTTGATTCATATCCATATATTGGGTTCATAAATGATTAATTTTGTACAATATATAAATAAATATACATAAGATATACATTATCCAAGTGGAAAATTATAGAAAACACAAATAATGGAAACCATACATTTGATTATTTCAATGAATTTATGTATGTTCAAGAAAATGTGTAATTGGATTTGAGAAAAGAATTAGTATACTGTGGAAGATTTTATCCTATGATTTCATTTTGATGTTAATTTTAGATAAACACTATCCCCATTTTCATATCCTCGAAATTTATTATTGAATTATTATTTTTTAAAACATCTATATTTATTGTGTAAATTCATGTATGTTTCTATAAATACCCTGTCTAGTAGTAATCCATGTGATTAATAATTATAATTGTATTATATGAAATATAAAATATATGGGGATGTGTTTAATGAAAAAAAATCATTAATGGCTATTCGGGAGATGAAGGTGATGTAGATGATAGTTGTCTATACAAGAGATGGGGGATGAGTCTCAAGGAAAAAAATGAAATAATTTTTAATATATATATTTTGATAACATCCATTCATATTTTTTGAATAAGTGATGTAGAAACCTATGGATTTATTTCATTTTAAATTAATGTTATATCAAATGTATTAAAACATCACAAGACAATTGGGATGTCATATAACTGCACTGACCCTTTCCAATGATTCTAGGGAGTTCTAAAATCATATTTATCCATATAAATGATTCGAGGTAGGACATATACTACACATTGGACTATCCTTAATATTCGAGTGATATTCATTAAGAACATGTCATAAAGCAATAATCCACATCAATAAGATATATCACAGACAAGGGAGATAAAACACCAACCCTTAGAACATATTTCCCATAAACATTTAAACATATATTTATATATATAACATAGAACTTATAATTCACATAATTACAAATAAAAGGATAATATATCAATTATTTTTAATGAAAAGAAATAAAATATTATCAAAATTTGGAAATCCATAACCATAGTTTGTGAATAAATAATTATAAAATATCATTTAAAATATATGTTTTGAAATCAAATATAAATAAATAGATTTATATATATATATATATTCCCATATGGTCTACCTCGGTATGTAGTGGCTCTTTTGGGTGTCAGTGAGGTCGTAGGTACGATTCTTTCATAGTTAATCCGTGTTGATTTAGAGTAGGATTTTTGTTCAATTTCCCCCCTCCAGGAAGTATTATATATATATATATATTATAAAGTGAAATTGAGAGATATATATGTATCATTGAAAATAAAATATCACAACATATTGAAATAAATAAAACACCAAATTAAATTTGAAAATAGAGATCCATTAAAAATAAATATGTATGATATCACCCTTACTAAGGATTCTATTAAAATAATATAAATAAACTCATTGAAAAAAATTATGTAAAAAACCATACATAATAATTATAAAATAGAATTTACAAATATATATATATTACCTTTCATAAATTTCATTAAATCATGTTCTCTTATTGCTTCCCAACATTACAAGAATAAGAATTGGTTTGCAGAATAAATTCTCTCGTTCATTTACTGTTATAATATCCAAAACCTTTATTGTTTATATAGTGGAATAAATATTTATTTCATTGTTCGATCTGTGGGAAAGAGGTGATTATATAATACATCAATCTGGTGAAAAAATTAATCTTATGGAGAAAACTAGTGTTCAAATGTTGACAACAAAGAAATCTATTTCATAAAATAAAAAGAAAAAACCCAAAACCAGATATCTGAATTTTTATTCAATCAAAAAACAGATCATAAAAAAACATTGTATTCATAATATAATGAAAAATTACTATACATAGAAAAATCTAAAAATAACTCATGAAATCATTAAATAATAAATCATAAATGAAATGAAAAAGACACAAATAAAATCACAAGGACTACCTCTCTAGGGTGAAGAAAATATTCTTTGAAAACTCTAACTTAAACTGAACACTGGATCTCTGACAACGTTTGATCAACTAGAAAAAGTTGAGTGGTGTGATTCAAATAAAAATTAATCAAGGAGGACAACCAGAAATGTGCAGATTCTATGGAAATCTTCTGATATCATATTAGGTTTGAAAATGGTTTGTATTTTTAAATAGATCAAGACATCTTTATCTGTGCTTACAAATAATTGCTGATAAAGAGTCCATTTATCAATGTTAAAAAAGTGTGGATAAAGTCTTTATTTATCAGAACTAAAGTTTTAGGCTTGATAAACATTTATTTTGTAATCACATTTTTATGCAATGATAGAGCCTCATTTTAACCAGTAGAAAAAAAGCATTGAAAAAGACCTACCTTTATCAGAGCTTATTACTAAAAAACTCATAAAGGATTTTTAATTACAAATTCAAATAATTATATATATATATACGTAATATATATATATATAATATATATTCCTTTTTAAAATTGTTTGTTATAATTTATAATTATTTAATGATAGATCTTGAATTTTTTTTAAAAAATATTTTTATCTAAATTAATGTAAATTATTTCATATGTGTTAAAATTGTTAGAAATTGAATAAATTAAAATTAATTACACGTTATCAAAATTGAAAAAATGGAAATTTTTTTTGAGTTTCTCTTGTATATAAATATGAATTAATATCTTATATGTGAAATCAATATAAGAAACATTTGGTCTCTTTTAAATTGGATAATCAAAAGAACCATTAAATTATTTGTCCATTACACTGTGTAATTAGTCACAATTTGGAATTCAAATTAATATTTAATTATAAACCATTATTTATTAAATATATTAATATTCAATATAAAGCACATAAATATTTTTCAATATTTAAATAATATTTTTATACATTTATATATATATATATCTATATATTTAATATATAAAATTTATTAAAATTATTTATCATAATTAACTAATCTATAATTTTTTTATTATTTAATAATGTATAATATATTTATAAATTTTAATTAATAATTACTTAATAAATAATTTTGTTAATGTTTTTATGATAACCTCATTTTTTTATTTCCGTTTATTTATTTTTATGTTTAGGAATATTAAAAAATCACTGATAAAATGTATCTTTATGAGTGATAAAAATTAAGAGGTGATATATGGTACCCTTTATCACTAATAAATGAAACCACTGCTAAAGGTTACACTTTTTCAGAGCTAATAAAATAGTTCTGATAAATGATATTCTTTATGAGTACTGAAAATAAAAAATTTATAAAGCATCAATTTATGAGTGAAAAAATTGCCAATAAATTTATTATTTTATCAGTTATTTCTTTACCGCCCATCAATTTTTCATTTATCTATACTTTGTTGGAGTGATGATAAATACCATCATGGTTAAACAATAGTTTTGTAGTATTGATAACTATAATGGTGTGTCCTTCCATACCAGAAAATACATCAATATGTTGATTGGAATGTGTTCTTATTCTAATCACATGGAATCCTTAAATATGAATATCGATGTCATCTCTATATTCCTAGCCTCAAAATGATTTATTTGATTAAATTATATTATAATAGAAATAAGGCTATGATCAAAACAAATAATGAAAAATAGAGGAAACCAGATAAAATGAATCTAAAATTGTCACATGAATTCTTTTAAAAAATATCAACGAAATTTAAAAGTGTTAGAATGAGATGGTCATGGAGATAGAATTCCCAGACGTGTTGAGTTTCATAATTCATCAACATGCAGCTCCGGGAATGAACTCTTATTTTTAGGAAATCCTCCAACACTCATATTTATGTGAATCTAGGAGTAGTTAACAATGTCTTCTACTGTTCTACAATTGAAATCCCAAAAAAGGATTTCGTTTGATGTTGTTTGGATTATCACCATTAAAATTATTATAAATATATCATTACAATCAAAATAATACTGATTACATAGATTGTAAACATTAGACTGTCCAATGAACTATAGTATTTTTGGTCAATCTAATGAACCTTACAAGCAATAGTCTAATAGACTATATCTATTGTCAGTATAAAGGATACTCTTTCATTCAGTATTATAGATATTACAGTAGTCTAAAACCCTGATGGAACACTATTCTCTTTAATATAACATATGTACCTTTAGTCTAATGAATCAGATTGATTAATGAAAAAAAAATTATTTTAGTTTTTTATTAGGATAATATTTTTAGTGGAAAAGTATGTTTTATAAAAAATCCAAATCAAATGGGATGTATAAAGATTATAAAATATAATTTCATGAAATAGGTAATGTTTTTGTGATTTTCAAAATATAGGAAATGAAATTTATAACATATAATATTTTTCTCAATAGTACATATCCATTAGTAACATGTCTATTATTTTTATTATCATTATATCTGGAGGTATGTTATATATTCTCTTTTATTAATTATCATAATATCATAAATTCCATATTATTAGGTTATATATATATATATTTCATGTCTTGTGGTGATGAAAAGGGGGACATCCCTTTGTGAAGGTGGTAGTCCAGAAATACAAGAATGATGTTATCTTCCTTATGTGACTGAAAGTGTAAGAAATAAAAGGATATATTATCTTTATATAATGATATGTGTGTCCAAAATAATATAATTATGTCATTCTTTTAACATACCATCATTAAATCTATATTTGTCAAATTCCATGTAATGCATTAGTGAATGATGATTCACATCACATCGTGATGTGGTAGTTCATCATATACTTAAGCGATGTTATCTAATCCTATATGGAATGGAAATTAATATATATATATATATATATGTATTATAATTACTATAGAGTAATAAGAATGACATATATTTCATATATATTCTATATTAATATCAGTGAACCTAGATGTTATGGGTGTTAATGAATAAAACTAAAGACATTGGTCCACGAAGAAGTAGTCTACCATACTTTGGGATGATGATTTTGTTACACATTTTATTGTAGTGTAATTTGTGGTAGAAAATTATAATTGAATTTAAAAAACATTATATAGATGATATTGAAGTAATTATATCAGCATGTTTTAAAAATATTTTCCGAAGGTGGATGAAGTAATAAAATAAAAATTCTTTTTAATATCAATACATCTTCATCAAGTATCTTCTATAGGTTTTCATAAACTACATCCTAGGATGGGTTTATACTAAAACAAATGATTATTGGATGAACTGTGTGAATTTTTATGATATTTTGGATGGTATTAGTTGAGCTAATGGGGTTGGGATTTGTGTGTTAGTGAGGGAATTGAGTGTGATTTTATAATTGTGGAGGGGTGGTATTTTTAAAATACTCAGAATTATTAATTATTAGTAGGTAAAAATTAACAAATATCATAAAAAATAGATAAAAATGAGTAGATTTATTATTTAATCGATAAAAATCTCCACCAAATAATAGTAAAATTTTTTTTTCATCTTATTCTTAATACATTATGTTTACTCAACATGACACTTTTAGTTTTTATACAACGATAACTATTCTTTCTAATTTTTTTTAATTTTACATTTATGAATAAAATAAAATATGACATGCAAGATAATTTTTAACAACACATTACAAATATTTTCATGACATTACCTTGGTCGGAGATCGAGCTGCAACTACCCCAAGCATGCATCCATAGGCCAGGCCTGGTGTCTAGAACTAAATGGACAACAATATCAAGGGGTCATTTTATAAAGAACATGTACACACATAAGCATCCATCTAAATGAAAAAGTGTAGAGGTAAAATAAATGAAGATAAACTGCTGATATAAATAAACCAATAACATGCATCGACCTTCATAATGAATAAGTACCGGAATGTAAAGTGATTGGGAATGGGGGAAAATGTACACCCAGCCAAAAAAGTGCAATAACCATGAAATTAGGGGAAAAGTAAAATAGATGGGGCACCCCTCTCCTAAATCCCATGTTATGACTGCATTACACAGACTCAACACTAAGTGTCCCTAACTCCTCTAAAGTCATGATTAACTAATCTGTCATCTACAAGGGCACACCATGTGCCAGAAAAATCCAAATCATGGGTGAGTATAAAAACATGTAGTTGGATTCCCTGAAGGTCCAAAAGAGAAGAAATAGAGGTATTGAAGAGGTGAGGCGTAACAGATATGACAGACGAAAACGAAAGTATTATAGAGAACACGTTATAGTAAACGAAGTGTAGCCCAAACCAACATTAAATAAAAGTATGCTCATCCAAAAATAAAGAGCTTGAAACAGTGAGAAGTTTATCTTCTCATCAAGTCATCACTTCCTATATTAGTAGAGTAGACTAACCCAGCAAATAGAAGCTATATATAGAATGAATATGGAATATCCCATGCATTTTGACTCTCTACGAAAGAGAGTATCCAAAAACCATGGAGTAGTCATGGGAAATAGGGTATATATATATATATCTATGTGTGTGATTGTAGTCATAGAAACCCAAACGAGAGAGTAAGGGGATCTCCATATCAAAAGCTCAACCCAGGAATTGTGAATCAACAATATGTCCAAAAGTAACCATTGAATCCTAACATCCCAAATGTTAGCTCTAAACTGCAATTTAAAGGGTCTCAATCACATAACCTTGATATTATCCTCTTTGAGAGGGTCTATCTCTCCTGTAAGGATTTGTGTCCCATTACAATAACACATCTTTCTTGGGAAAGGACCTCTATTCCTTGATAGTATAAAATCACATCAAATCATATCTCATCCCTATGCCACATTGTCAAGAGATTGTGTCCCAAAGTTTAATATCCCAACCCATCCTAGATGAAGGATTCCACTCATTATTCGGTGTCCATTCCCTTACAAGTCAGGGGGGATCACCACCTGTAAGTCCACAGGGACTCACTTACCATCCCAACTTGAGGGTACAACCCTGCAAGAGTCGTCAATAGGTCCCACTACCCAGACCTGCAGTGGGGAAGCCCAAACATCTATTGAGGATCACTTCCTAACCTAGATGTCGGTAAACCAATATTAGTCATCAGGGGCCATCTCCCTACCCAGTTAAAGGTAAACCCAAAACTACTCTGGCCATCCCAACATGATGGTACCTCTTAGAAAAGAACACAGATGAACAATGGTCGTCCCTGCCAATGGTCCCTCTCGAAAGTCTGTCGAGGAACATATTACATCCATGCTGAATTGTACCTTCTAAAAAAAGGTCATGCAATGCAGGCCCTCCCGTCTAGATGGTTCCCCTTAGTAAAGCATGTAGAGGAACATTGTCCATACCTACTAGATGATACCTCTAGGAAAAAAAATCTACAACCGTCATCATTTTTCTCATTGGATTGGTGTTACCAATGTAACATCTTTCATCACAACCCATACGCCACTACAGAGGGAACATACGTGTTCTATTCCAGAAAAAAATTAGGATACGCTACCCATATGCATAAAACCAATTCCAAGAGATGCAAGTATGTGAAATATAACAATTAGCTTTGGTAAATGGTGTGTGGGGGGACCACATATTCTGTGGCCCTACCTCGTCACCCGACCATGTACCGAAAAATTCTCTGGTACTAATAATTGAACATATACCCATAGGCGTGATAAATTACTCACTAAGTACTTGAAACACATAGTTAAAAGGACGATGAGTACATGATTCTCATAATTGATGTGGATGGACAAAATCATAATTTCTCCAGCACACCTCCTCGAACGCCTCAAGAACATTTGATAGAATCTCTTCATACATATTCGTCATTATCCCAATATTCAAGGTTAACAAAAACCGTGGTTTCTATTAGAACACATTGAAAAGATACTCCACAAATATTACATTCATGTTTTCACTTTTAATGAGATCACAAAAAAGACTCTACGGGTTCAATGGGATCACACATTTTTTATTCTTGTGAAAAAATACCCAAGATCGTCCATTTATTCTCTTAAAATTGATATCTGAGAGAAAATATCAATTTTCCACTTTTTTCTAGAATAAAAACCCATGTGGCACATTCCACTGTCCTGAAAAAATGTTATATGGATTTCCTAATTGCAATCCTCTTAGATTGGAACACGGGTTTGATTACATGATCATCCAAAATGGATACTGGGTGGAAAAGTATCATTTCACCACAAAACATGGGAACATATCCCCACGGGGCCCTCACCTCGACTATAGATTGAACACCAAAAACATTGTCTTAAAAATTCCTCCTATACTATAGGTTCATTGTGCCTCTGTTGGTGTGTCAATCAGAAATTGGATATAGGTGCTATATCAGAAAAGAGGTACCACGAATAATAAAAATTAAATTATTTTTCACATATTTAGTGTTTCTTTCCACCCACATTTGAGATTGAAATTTAACATTTCCAAGACAACCAAAAATGGATTTACATGACCCATGGATCATGTTTCTAAATAATGATCATGAATTAGAGAACTATATCAAAAGATACATTCATTTAAAATTATTGGGCCCAAAATAGGAAGGACCGACATGGTCTGGCTGGTCCACTCTGTCTGGGTTGACTTGTTGGCCCATAACCAAATCACCTCACCCATCCAGCCTACAGAAATTAATCAGACCTCATGGTCATTATTCCCCCTATGCTCTGCGTCAATATGAATCCCGCATGACATGGGTTTCTGCCAGTTTATGGTTCCCTAATCCCCTGTAGGTCCACCTCGACTCCTCCACTTGAGATTGAAAGCCATGCCGACCAGCCTGCGCGACTCGCCAACCTACCTAAATCCATCCTGGAGTCACTGCCTTTTTCACTAGACACTCCTTGTAGTCACACCCCAAGGCCACCCTGATTCATCCTCGTCCCCGCCAACTACCTCCAGTCAACATGTGCCCCCGGTTCTGCATCCTGTGCACTCCCAGTAGCCTCTCAAGCTGGCTCACACAGCCTACCAGTAGCATGGGCCAATGTTGGCCACCACCGGTAGTTCTACTCCGGCGGTACCTTAAAAAAGAAACTTTTACAACATTGGGCATCCGAAAATTATTTTTGGACTCGGTTCTAGAATGCATAGAATGATCTCTTCAGTGCCATGGATTTGGATCCACAAACAGTCAAAGAATAAATGGGTCCAAAATTAAATGTTGAAGAACACACGAAGAATGCGTGAAAAACTAGAAAGGTTTTGTGTTTTAATCAATGGATTGAAAAATGTGCTTGGATGGACATCAATGATGGTATAAGAAATGAGGGAACAGATGGTAACAAAGGGATTCCAAAAAAACATGCATCAGAACTAAAAAGTTGAAGAAAACCTAGCTTAATCTCCTTGTTTATCACTATCGATGTGATAATTGTGCTCCATATTTTATCCATCTATGATCCATTTTAAATTCATCAAATAATGATTGGTATGGGAATGTTATAGAGGGATTTAGTAGATAGGGAAATATAAATAAGGTTTAACCCAAATTCTAATTCCACGAACTACTATTTATTAATGTTCCACTCAGGTGAGAAGTTGAATCTCCCATGCCCCCTATTTTTATGTTTTTCCAAGAAATGACATCACCTTATTAAATGAATAGATATTATGAATTTCTAATAGGAGTCCCCAATCGAATGTTATTGGGTTTTGCGTTCAAGATAAAATAATTATTTTTAATTATTTTTATTACTATTTCACCCCTACAAGGCGTTTTTCACAAAAGTCCCACTCAAACAAACGATATACCCCTCATAGGGTAAATGACACATTTTAAATTGAAATGTGGCCTCAGTAATCAAATATGAGCTATAGTATAAGTGATATTCAATTTCTGGCATGTGTATAGTATAAAAAACATAATATTTATGTATAACTTATTCCACGCGCACTGGGCTTTAGAATTTCACCCCATCTCATCACCTAGCTTGGAAATATATGTATATTTATTCCAAACTCATAAAATATAAAAAATGAGTCCCTAAATTATTCAATCATTCAAAATTTCCATCCTTGAAAATCAGGAATATGGTAAACAACTCTGGATACTGAGCTCACACATGTCTCTCCTGCTTCCAAAAAACCTCCAAATTAACAAGCTAGAACAACATGTAAACCAAAGGGGTTATCCATCCTCATATGGTTTTATCCTTTTGATAACATTAATGGGAACATACACGTATATCTTCAACTACAACACATAGAAGAGATCATGCACAAACTTGAGCTATTGAGGGCGATATCAATGTAGAAGGAAACCTCTCCATCTCTACATCCCATTCCATGATTGGAATCCCTACTTTTCTGTAGAATAGGTTCTCGCAATTGACTCCTTTATAATATTAATATATTGATGAACCAATGGATATATTGTGATACAATATTTCATAGTGTATGTCGTGCAACCAAGACACTTTCACGCTTGGGAATTGATGGAGTCAACACTATTGAATGAAGACAAATATCACCATCCTGCTCCACCAGGGCTAGCCGTAGTAAAGTTAACTACTCAGAAACTTCATACACCAAAAATGAAACATACATCCCATAGGAAGTTCAACCATCGTCTCTACCTCAAGTTCCTATCTCCATGGGAAAACATGTACACTAAACATTACTAGTCTATGCAAACTAGAAAGTGATCTCTTAAAAGGTAGTTAATCCCATCCATATGGTGATGACTACCTTTACCGACAGCAGATAGTGAGTCATGTTTTTCTTTTCATGGGGTCTCTATCTCATAAACATGTACATGGACAACTATAGTATAAATACATGATGTTGAGAACCCAAGGTACTAAAGAAAAGGTAAGGTGAGTAATCTCAAACAATCATAATAGGCTAGTCGTAGAATTCATATTGAATACCCTGAACGTATTTTCCCCTCTTATAAGGATAGTAATCATAAAGACACGAACTCTATTAATCCCACTTGTTTTTCCCAAGAAAAAAGATGTAAAAGAGAAATACTCCACCAGAAATTCCCAGACCTGCCCAACACTCCACTACATAACTTCACCATGAACACACAAGTTAGAGGGATTCATCCACTACACCTCGATATAATGCACTTTGGGTGTAAATAACTCACCCTCATGGTTTTTCTTGATTTAAAAATATTTGTATCATAGGGGGATGTACCCCACTTCCTCATGCATTCGAAGCTACATAGACCAACACCAACACAATTTCACACCAATGCCTCAAATCACCCTCATCAAACCTCAAGAAGTGAATATGGACAAAATAGTACATTACTCAGTGTCTAACAAGCTCTATTTCAAAAGGTAGAAAAGTCACTAGGCATACCTATTATCATCTTGTTATCTAAATTATCATAAAAATAAAAAGCTTCCGGCTATCCCTGGAACCAGAATCCATCTTCATGAGCCTTTTGTGGGCCCCCTTATAGGGATGGAAAGATTTCCTAACATCGTCCCCCACCTCTAGCTCATCCTGCACCTCTACAAGCCCCAATTAACTGGGGAGCATGCTGATCACAGTGATGTACCTAATATGGTGGACCACATGCTTCCTACCTAGTGTTCTCAGCACACCCTTTCGTACAGACTCATGCGATGTAACCTCGCCAATCACAAGAATAACACTGTACCTCCTTAGGTTTCCCATGTACTCGATGTTGCATCATCCCCATACTAGTACATGCTTGAGACCGACTATTGGGATGCCTCATATGGAGACAAATTATCAACAAAATTTTGCTAGATACTGAATATGTAACTAATCTATTTTTCACAATTCCATAATTAGTTGAATGATATTTCAATGATAGAATGTTCGCTGTCCCAAAAACCTTCTTCAACACCCTGGCATAGGTGGGGATGCACAAATAGTAGCATTATAGAACATATATTTCTATAGAGTCCCCACTCAAACTTCCATTCTTTGAAGTAACGTTTATAAATCATGTTTAGAGAGTACCATGCATGGTATGTGAGCCAGTCAGGTACATAGTCACTGTCCTCCCTCCATACTATTACATAAGGATCTCTTGAAGTCAGATGAAGCTCAAACATGAGGGGTAAAATCATCATGATATAGCTGCTCAAAGTCATCCCATTTGATGACAGAATCATCATGTATCTAAGTAACCATGCTCCACAAACATCAATTTTCATGATAGAAAAGGTTGGCTGTGAAAGACACCATTTTATTTGTTAGTGTACGTGCATGACTGATGAGATGGACCACTGACTCTAGCCAAACCACTACTATTGGATGGTCATTCTCACCATAGAACCTTAGAATTATCTAGCACTAGACTCATGGAGTGTGTTTAGACATCACACATCCTCATCCCTCTATTTTAGGGTTGTTTCATACTCACACTAATACAAATATGGATTATAATAGCACAAAAAACGGCCTTTAACAGCGCTAAAAAAGTTTTGTTAATCTCGGCGAAGATAAAGGGGGGTCCCCTTTATCAGCGCTGAAAAATGCGCTGTTAAAAGTTCCCCTTTATCAGCGCTAAGTGAGTGCTGATAAAGGTAGTATTTATCATTGCTATTTTTAGCGCTGATAAATATATAATATATCAGTGCTATTTTGAGCGCTGATAAAAACTACCATTATCAGCGCTCAAAACAGCGCTGATATATTATCCATTTATCAGCGCTTAACTAGCGCTGATAAAGGCCAATGATCCTATCCAAATCCAGAACCTTCACAGAACCTGCCCAGCACCTGCACAGTCCAAACAGAACCAGCACACAACACACACAACACCCCCACACAAAGCACATAAGAATAAAAAATGATACATAAATTTACTTGAAATCTTGAATACAAAACAACACACTTATATATACATTTCAAACAATGTTTAATTTGGTTACAATTACATTTATCCAACAAACAGTTAAAAAACAATGATGTTCCATCCTTTTTTCATCCATCTGCTCTAAAAAATTGTCATCCATGGTAGCGGTTTCCGAAAAAACCATTCGAACTGATATAAAATATTTCACCTACATAATAAAACAAATATTATGTTAGTAATACAATAACGAAATAAAAAATGGGGTTGCTAAATGGAATTATACTAGTGAGGCACAAAACATAAAATAACCAATTATACTAGTGAGGTACAAAACATAAAACAAATATTATGTCCCCCCATTACATAAAAACGAATCACCCATGCCCCCTTCCCCGACACACCCCTTACACACTGCCCACCCCTGAGCACACCCCCTACCACTGCACACTCCCTGCCCCCTAAACACCCCCTGCCCCCTTCCCCAGCACACCCCTGTCCACTACACTTCCCCCTGCCCATTGCACACCCCCTTGCCCACCCCCTATATATTTCAAAAGAACCCAGCACACCCCCTACCCCTTCCCCCTACCACTTTTCCCCCTTCCCCCTCCCCCAAAAAACCACCCCTTCCCTCTCACCCTGTCCCCTTCACATCATAATTAAAATACCTTGCATGGAAATTGTGCTCAATTAATATTATACACAACATATATATCAACACATTCTAATGTACTTTCATTAAATGTAAATACACATATATAGAATCTCTACATCTCATAAGAAAACCCTCTTAAAAATTCACAAACACATTAAATCCATTTGAAAACACTCATCACACAACTTTCTCATTTCTTCAAACACATTTAAAGGACTTAAGCATGAAAATCCACAAGAAATACAACTGCATTCATTTTAAAAATAACTTTCAAGTCTATACAGACCCCAAATTCTTTGGATAACACATTTTTAACCACACAAACATTTCATATAGTAAACTTAGCAAGAAAATACTGGATAATAAAAACGCCCAATGAGGTCTGACCCAAGTGTGGTGCATCCAATAAAGGTAAGGTTTCTCATTTTGAAAAATTATTCGGACATAACTAAGGGAAATACAATAGGGAAAATAAGCGAAGGTGTCCCCCAATGAGGGGGTCACCATGGTTTACTATTGGTTGGGATTTAACCTCATGGAGGCTTCCTACGTACCCTATTTAGAATACAAGGATCAAAACCCATATATTTAAAAGAGGGATGTTGTGGGTATTACCCATGGTTAGCTTCCCTTCACACTAGAAATAATCTTGGTTGGATGAGTATGGGTCTTGTGGGGCTTATGCATTGTCAGATTCTCAGGTTCTTCCAAGAGTATCAATGTGCTGAATGGGACATACATGCTAAGATGGACCATGTGAATGGCATGATCCTTGTAAAGAGGCATGTGGCACAAAAAACATGCGGAGCTGTCTATAAACATTATTTATAGGGGCCATAGGGTTACATAAGCACCTCAAAACATCTTGAGGACCATATTCTACATGATGGTGCATCATAGGGTTGATTCTTTTGATGATGTACTGGTCATATGAGCTTGGATTCCATCTCAACCAGCCTTTCCCTTACTTGAATTATCCTGGGACATATATTTTGGTTCCAAAAAATCCCTCAACGATACTGATTATCTCATGCATCTAATTAGAAATAATTGTGCAAGTCAAACAACAACACATGTGCTCAAATACAAGTTCAAACAAACAAGATACATAAAATGGATTTTGTTGACCCTCGGTGGTTTCGTCGTTCACCCCATACGAACTGCACGCCATCATGCCTTACATAAATATTTATGTGTTCAAAGATCAATAATATTAATCTGAGGATAGAAAACATTGAGTAATAAATTAAGATTTCAATACATCGGAGCATTCTCAATTCACCAAAAAGGTTGGAGGATAATCAGTGATCATATATAGATAACATAAGTTGTAGGAATTCACATTCATTCTATTTGTGTACAATATTCCATCAGGTATGTTGCCCATTCATTTCTAAACACATGCGTATCATCTTCTGAATATGAGTTTTTGCGATAGTCATGGTAGTACTGAAAAAATATAAATACACAAAGGATTAATAAATATATTAAATGAACTTGTAATTATTTTCAAAAATACCTCATCAGGGAAGCTATTTTGTTGATGAAATACGATCTCATTCATAAATTTACAAACATAATAACCACAATCCTTTCCTTTTGTTTGTTTTGGACACTACAGAAACATCGACAATAATAAGTAATTTGTTTTGAAATGTATTTGGATAGTGAAATGTTATTATATATAATCGGATACTTTTCCAGTTGTATATCTTGTAGGTGTGCTTATCCTTATACCCTGGATTCATTCCATGCATTAGACGATATTGATGCACCCCCCTATCACAAAATAATCCTTAATAAAAGATAAAATAAATTATATAACTAGATGTTTAGTTTTAAAATGTTTGATCTAGTGTATTACAAATTTAAAAACACCATCATGCATGGTTGGTTTGTTGGATATCCATGCATTGAATCCTAAAAATAAATCTTTGGAGTATCCAAATTGACTGCAATCAGCATCCAATACTCCCTAAAAATACAAAAAGGAATAAGTAAAGAAAGAAATGAAAATATAGTTGATATGATTAAATTGTAGAGTTTTACCCCTGCATCGTTGGTATTAAAAAAAGTCCGTCATCCGTAATTTTGTTTTCAAACGATTTGAACAGGGATGACATTATTGCAGCCTCTTTAACAGAATCTATTTCGTCTTTCGAAGATGTGGTGTGAGGACTAACGAGTCCAAATTTCTGTTCATGGGTAAATCCCTTCAATTGTTTTTCATATATATGTATTCGAAAAATATATAATGTATTCAGTCAAAATAATCAGATTATATCAACTTTTGTAAAATCAAATCATTAAAACTTACCTCATGTATACATTTACAACTGAGGCACCTAACCATTCATACTTGAAGAGTTTATTTAAATTTTCAGCACTAATGAAATCTGATATGTCCTCTCCATACATATCTTTTTCGAAAGAATATATGTGAGTACTTCCGTCTTTCAACTTTGTATCCACATGAGCCTGCAATGATATTAACTGTGGATATAGAACGGGCGGGGTGAAGGTGCTCTCAGTAGACCGTTTCAATCAGTTGGTTGATCCTTGAGATAATTTTGAGCTGATATTTCGTTTCACCCCACAGTCTTTGTCATTCTGTAATGACATTCATCGGTTTAGACCTTTTTTCATTAAATGTTAAAGGCCCAGCTTGAAAAATAAATAAGAAATGAATACCTTTTTGTCGACATGTTTTTTTACAAGAACTGTCGGCCATGCGATGAATGTTCCAACAGCTTGTTCAACCGTATGAATGTCTTTATCGTCATTTGGAACAGGTAGCTCGACACTCGGCTCATTAGCTATGTTAATTGACACTTTAAGATGATCTTTTGGAAGCTGTCTGTTGTGTAGCATGTCGTTTTGCGTATTGAACATCGTAGACCTCACTACAAGGTGATAGGTGGGAGTAGATAAATATAAATCATAGTCATTTTCACCCAATGGAATATTAGTACAGGAAAGGTATCAGTGTCTATGTAAATCACATTTCACAGAAACAATTATTAAAACATTGATTACCTCATCTAAGTCAGGTTTTTTAGGGGAATGGCTCACCTCAAAGCTGGTGGGGGGTGGGGCGAGATCGTCACGCATGGGTTGTTGATGAGTTGTTTCTTCTCTTTGCCTCTCCCCCATAAATATTTCTATTATGTCTCTGTGGTATTGTAATTTATCTTGAAAATTAGATAATTGTTCTTGCAGCTTTTCCATTTTTTCATTTTGATCCTACGCTTGTTTTTTATTTGAAAATATGTTAGGGGTTTCACCCCAAAACCCGCACCTCTGACACGACCATACTTTTCTGGCTGCTTCAAGGCTGCTGAAAGTATGTCTTCATATGGTGCGGTTGTTGTTGATTTTTGTGACTATTTCAGATAGAAAATATAGAAAAATAAGTAGTTACTGTAATGTAATAGCGATTTAAAGCCACTCAAATTTATATTATGTCATACTTACACATGTTTCCCACAATTTTTGTGTGTTTTCATCTATCAATGTCGCCTCTTTATTTAAATGAGCCTCCTTCCATAGAATATGGAGTGGTATGGATATGGCTTTCGATTTCGATTCATCAATCTACATATAAACAGAGAAACATGGTTATGGTGTTGTTTTATGTCACATACTAGTATTAGGGTAGATTTAAAAGACGTACCAATTTTATCTCAAGTTCAGTGTACCCCATCCTTGCTTTACGGTAAGGGTACGCTGGTTCTTTTGCACGTTTTTTATTTTTACCACTCAATAGCTATTTCATAAATAAAAAACTGTCAAAAATAGTGATGAATACAAGAAAACATCAAAAAACTTATCACTCCACACAATGCTCCTGAAACGTATGCTCCCCACAATGGTTACTAAACGCATCCCACGCTCCTTGGGATATCAAGTGTGCGTAAAGAGGAGGTGGGTAAGGCTTGATTTTCCGTTCTGCATCTTTAAGATGATATTTCGATAAAATTGTGCGAAAACCTCTATGAATACTTCCTATAACTCTTAATACATATTCATTGTGTGAGACATCAACTATAAAAACACTATTCAATGGATGATGAAGAGTAAGTCAATGTTTTGGTATTTTATTTCATTTTAATAAATTAAATTTTTTTATCATAATGTTATCGTAATCTCTTCCCACATTAGTGTCTTCAGCCCATTGACAACATGGTTCCACGACTGTACATCAATCGTCACGCGTTGCCGAGTGACGATTCCAATGTTGCTAATAATGATGCCTTTGTTGGGGTTAACATGTTGGCCTCACTTATTCCATCCCACCTCAAATTTGATGTCTTTTGCTTTTTCCTTAAGGATTTTGGCCAACACTGTCAAACTACGACGCTCTAGTTTTTTTTGTGCTTTCAGGGTTTCATTTCTTATCATTTCCTCAGAAGTAGCATCAATATCTTCTCCCGGAGCGCTATCATTGGCAATGGGACCAGCAGCAATAGGTTGATAAACCTGTTGTACCTCAGCACTGGGACCAACAAAACAGGTTGAGAAACCTGTTGTTTCTCTGCACTGGGACCACCATCATTTGGTTGAGAAACCTGTTGTTTCTCTGCAGTGGGACCACCAGCTGTTGTTTGAGAGACCTTTTGTGTCTCGGGATTGTGCGCATCAACAGGTGCAGAAGTCATTATCTGCATAAGTGGTTTAATATTTAAGTTAGATTAAATAAAAATGGAAGCAAACAGATACTAACATAATGAAAAACAATGTATGTTACAATAAACAAATAACCTGATTATTGTACTCTCTTTTTTTCTTTAAAGGCTGAAGTGATTTGACTCCTCTATCGACTATGTAAATTCCTTCATTATAGTCTCCTGTGACATAAAAACGCCGTCAAAATTTCGACCGCTGCGAAATGATTGTGAAGTCCCTATAAAAGGGTCAACCTCCGTTCAACTTTCATCTGACCCTTCAGTTGTTTTGGTCGATAACAGAACAATTGACCAAATTCGGTTTGTGGGGTCTGGAACATAAAAAACTTGTACTACCTGTGATTCCATTATAAATGGTTCGTCTTTCTCCCCTTCCTTACTGAAATAAACTTTCACGAATCCTAATTCATTTATTTTAACAGCAGTCCTATTATCAACCCACTTGCATTGAAAAATTGACACTTTGAATATCGTATAATCCAACTCCCATATTCGTTTGATGATGCCAATGTATGACATATTTCCATAAATTGGATTTTTTCCCTTTGCACCAAAAACAAGCATCTCCTCAGCCAAAAGTGTAACCCCAATATTCTTCATGGTACTGTCTTCATCATGTTTATTAGTATAGAATGTATAATCGTTAACTGCATAAGCATAGTAAGATAATACGTACACACTTGCTCCTCCGGCCAGCCATTGAAGTCGTTCTGAAATTGACTCTGGATTTTCATCTAACTGCTTAAAATTATGGTCTTGAAACCATACTATAAACTGTCTATTATGTGTATCTGATATCCATTTTTCATCCCTAGAAGGATTCAAATGCCTATGAATTTCTTTGTGGGTTTGATCCTATGGGTCAACATTGAAACTGTTATGCAAAACGTAAAGGTGGGCCTACTCCCGATATGTAATATTGATTGTGACAACCTCTCTTCCAGAAATTACTTTACCCTCAAGCTACTTAGTGTGACGAGATTTCGGTAGGCCAACGATTTCCACACCAGACAGGTATTCGGTACAAAATTCAATAACTTCCTCAACAATATATTCCTCCGCAATACAACCCTCTGGTTGACTTCAGTTTTTGACATACCCTTTCAAAATCTTTATATACCATTCAATGGGGTACATCCATCTATAATGTACAGGACCACATAGTCGAATCTCTCTCACCAAATGAACCATCAAATGAACCATCATTTCGAAATATGTCGATGGGAAGAACATTTCCAATTCCATTAATATGACGTCAATTTCTCTTTCCAAAGTTGGCAATTTCGCCGGGTTTATAACTTTACTGCATATAGTTTTGAAAAAGAAACAGAGCTTCGTTAATGTATGGCGGACATTCTTGGGAAAAATTCAACGTAAAGCTATAGAAATTAGATATTGCATCAAAACATGGAAGTCATGTGATTTCAGACCCTTTAATTTTAAATCTACCATTGACATGATGTTCTTGATATTTGATGAATACCCCTCTGGAACCTTTACGTCATTCAAGAAGATGAAAAACTGATATCTCTTCTTCCTGGAAAGAGTGTAAGCAGTAGGAGGAAGAAATATTCGTTTTTCACCCTTCACTGGTGCCAACTCTTCTCGTATTCCCATATCAACCATGTAAAATCTAGCTTTAATTCCATCCTTTGTTTTTCCAGGTGCATTTATCAACGTGCCGATAACACTATCACATACATTTTTTTCAACATGCATAACATCAAGAAAATGTCTGACATACAGACAATTCTAGTATGGTAATTCAAAAAAAAACCGATCACCTTTTCCAACCAGTTTTCGTAAGGTTTTTCAAAAATGGTTTACCAAAAGTAGTGTCCAAATAATTCACTTTCTCAAACAGTTGATCTCCTGTTAGTGGATACGGTGCTCTAAATTCCTCTGAACTTCCATCGAATGATTTCATCCATGATTGGTACTTATGTCGTCGGGGTAGAAATCTGTTATGTCCTAGAAACACAGTTTTCGATGAATGTTTCAACCTAATTGACTGTGTACCTTGTTCGCAAACGGGACACCCTTGAGTTCCTTTAATGCTATATCCTGACAAATTTCCATAAGTAGGAAAGTCATTTATCGTTCCATACAACATGGATTTCAAAGTGAACTGTTCATTTTTGTATGCATCATACATCATAACAACTGAATCCCACAATATTTTCAAATCCTCGATCAATGGGGCCAAATAAACATCAATATCATTACCCAGTTGTTTTGGTCCTGATATAATCATATATAACATGATGTATTTTCGTTTCATGCATAACCTCGGTGGAAAATTATAATTTACCAACATAACCGGCCATGTAATGTGACTGCTGATTTGAAAACCAAAAGTATTCACCCCATCTGTAGATAACGCCAGACGAAGGTTTCTCGGATCGTTACCAAATTCAGGATACTCATGATCAATTCTCTTCCACTGAGGAGAGTCTGTAGGGTGACGTAGTTTCCCATCTTTAATTCTTGTATCTGCATGCCATGTCAATTGTCTTGAAGTCTCCTCACTTCCATATAGGTGTCTAAACCTAGGAATGATTGGAAAGTACCATACAACTTTCGTAGGACTAGAATTATATTTCTTGTATTGGGAAGCACCACACTTTGGGAATTCTTTATGTGATTTTTGGTCCTTGAAAAATAATATACAGTCATTCGGGCAAGCATTTATCTTTCAGAGATCATACCCATCGATCGTAGAATTCGTTTGGCATCATATGTTCGGATTGGGAGTTCATTATCTTCTTGGAGCATGTCATTCAAGAGAGCAAGTTGTTCCGTAAAACTGGTGTCACTCCACCCGTTTCCTGCTTTCAAATTATACAGCTTCAATACGGCTGACAATGCTGTATATTTAGTGCAACCAGCATACAATGACGTTTTTTCACAACTCTTTAACTTCCCAAGCAATTTTGGGAAATCATGAAGTTCATCTTCAACTGTCCTTGTCATTTCCTCCATACGATCTTCATCATCGTTCACATCTGTAATCACACCCTCCATACGATCGTCTTCACTATTCATGCTTCTAATAATATCATATGATCTATAAAATGTCGTGTTCTCTGAGTCACGACCTACATTGGTTTTTTCCCCGTGTTTATTCCAACATGTATAACTTTAATCTATTCCATGATAGATCAGGTGTTCTTCCAACTCCTCTGGACTAATTTGTCTTGAATAACAATAGCATAAACACGGAAAAAGAATTTGAGAAGGGTCACATGCATGATCTTCTGCAAACTTGATAAACTCTTTCACGCCATCTTCATACTCTTTTGTCATCCTATTGGCATTCATCCATTATTTATTCATATTCATCGTATTTATGGGTTCGATCTCGATAACATTCCTAATATTATGTTTTAATTAATCAGGTAGCATTGTTTGGGATTTATAAAAACAAATCATGGTACAAATTCCTTTAAACACATGTAAAATCCATATACAAGGTGAGTCCAGTAGGGTGAATATCGTTTATGTATAAGATACCTGATTTAATCTGACATATATCAAATTTATTCCAAGTTAGTCTTACAAAGACTGAATGATGCCTTAGAAAATACATGACATGCGAACAAGAGGAAACCAATGAGTAACAGGAGAAAACAGTAATAAATATGATGCTATCTCACTGTACTCAAGGGGATGATAAGATGTTGATCATGATAAACTATGGGTTGGGAGTACACTAATATTTAATTGAAAAAACTACTAAAAACTGATCTAGAAAAGGATGAAATATCCTATTCATCAAGTCCCTTAATACAACCAATGCATTAGTTAAACCAAAAATCATTGCTAAAAAATCATACAGGCCATAACTACTCCTAAAAGCAGTCCATGGTAGGTCCATCGATGTCCAACTCATCTAATGGTATCATAATGTCAAATCTCTCTTGGAGAAGATCATAGAACCACATAGATGATCAATGTGACTATCAATGCGTGGATGAGGATACATATTCATGAATCTCATCAGGTTCAATCTCCAATAGTCTAACAAAATAATAAATACTAATCAACCATCTATTTTAGAGAACTATAAACCCCCATGGTAAAGTACTACGCCATATTAAACCATTATATTGTATATCATCAAACTGTAATTCAAACAACTGATGCTCTTTTGGTGTTATTTTAGAAATTATGATAGAAACTGAATTTTCTCCCAAAACTAACTAGATTATGAAGTTTATCTATTTATTAAGAATTAAATTTTATACCTCATTAGTGAAAACATCCTAAAAACGTACTACCATTGGGGAAAAATAATCCTACAACATTATAGAAACATCTACAATATTCCGGACTATTTGAGCCATTAGGGTACAGTAAATATATAATTATAACATGCTATTTAAAATGAAATGTGGAAACATGAAATCATAGAGACTCCTGATAAACCCATAATACAAAACATATCACCTAGTATGTCTTTCACATATACAAATAAATAAATTAGAAAAAAGCATGCTACAAAGAATAAAAGTACCACTAAATACTTACATAGGTCAACATGTTTTAGAAATTGTTTATCTTCATCCGTGCCTTGTACTTGCACCCATGAATTTGAAGGTGAGTATGCGTACACGATAGTTGACCTTCGTAGAGAAGAGTTTGTGGACGAGTATAAGAGACATGAAGCAATGAAGATCTTGCTATTCATTGTGGCAGTCGGCTTGTACAACGTGGCCTAAGTTACAATACCTGCTAGTTGTAACTTCAGCCGCGTTGCACAAGCCGATTGCCACATTGTTTGTAGAAACCACATTTTTCTCCAACACTCTAATGATCTTCATTGCATCATGTCTCTTATACTCTTCCTGAAATTATTCTCTAAGATGGTCAACTATTGTGTACGCATACTCACCTTCAAATTCATGGGTGAAAGTACAAGGCACAGATGAAGATAAACAATTTCTAAAACAAGTTAACCAATGTAAGTATTTAATGGTACATTTATGCTTTGTAGCATGTTTTTTTTCTAATTTATTTTTTCGTATATGTGACAGACATACTAGGTGATATGTTTTGTATTATGGGTTCATCTTTGTCTAATCATATAACTATGAGATTATTCTATGTGATGAAAATTAATATGGATCCATCATCATTTCCATTGGGATAATCATTGGTAATCCATATAACCATAAGATTAAAAACTATTTCCTTTGTATCTAATACATAAATATTCAACTCGAAGGGGTAGAACATACCGCCCATGGGAAATCAAAATAAAAAAAATGAAAACAAGGGTTGGATATCCACAGAAGTCATCACACATAACTTTGGTAGACCTCTCACACATGTGAACCATCATAACTAAACAATTACCATAATCTTCATCTTAGAGTCAGGATATCCGTATGGAACCTATAGGGTATCCAATTCCACATCATTCACAAACAACCCACTTGTGTTGCTAAATATCAATAACATCTATTATTTCAACACTCATCACTAATTATGCATGACATCCCTAGACATAATCAATATCAAATTAAGACCAAACTATCTATTATGTAAATACTTACTGGAATTAGGCTCAAGATATGGTATTATTCCTATCTCACATCTATATTCACTATTTGGTCCTCACACACAAAATATATAATTAATATACAAAGGGAATACCATCCATGGAACTCACCTCCCACCTTGAGAGCACAAGGAGGAGGAGGACGAGGCGGCGGCGGTCGTGGCAGCGAGGGTGGAGGCGGCGGCGGCAACAGAGGCGGAGGCGGCGACATCGGCAGAGTCGGCGGCGGTCACGACAGCGAGGGTGGAGGCGGTAGAGGCAGAGGTGGTCGTGGTAGCAGAAGCAGGGGTGGAGGCGGCGGCTGCGGCGGAGAAGGAGGAGGACGAGGAGGACGAGGAGGAGGAAGGAGGAGGAAGGGGGAGGATGAGTAGGATGAGGTCGTGTGGTGATGGGCCTGGTTCAGCTTCCGCGAGAGCTTGACCGCGTGCAAGCGAGGATGGCATGTTAGTGTTATTAAATAAAAACTGACAAAACCATTATCAGTGCTTGTTAAAAGTGCTGATAAAGATATGTTTTATCAGCGCTAAAATAAAAGCGCTGATAAAACATTCTTTTATCAGCGCTTTTTTGTGTGCTTATAAAGATATTCCTTTATCAGTGCATTTATATAGCTCTGATAAAGCCATGCCCCGTCATCAGCGCTTTCTGTTTAGCACTGATAATTGGCAGCGCTACCCTTGCCCTGTTTTGTGGTAGTGTCACTAGGTGAAAGATCTACTACCTACCCACCTGGAGGAAGGGGATCACATGATGGGTACTGAATTGAGGCCTCATTTCTTTCATGTTAATTCTCACGAAATGGAGATATTATCCTGGTTGGATATCATTGCAGATACATCATTACTGTTATCATGGAGTACTATGGTCATATGGGTATATTTATAAACAATGGTGAGCTAACACAACAATGAATACCAATGACTTAGTCCTATTTAATGAATGTACCATTTTTCCCTATAACGAGTGTCCCAAGGTGTTGAGTCGGCTAACAGGTAACCAATGTCCCTATGAATGGATATGTATGTTGCTTGTACAACCACTATACTCTCTAACTTTAGAAACACACTCATGATACTTTGATAGTATTTCTATAAACCCAAAAAAAAGACCTTTTAGGGGGTAGAAATCCTAACAATTCCGCAAGGGTCGAAACACCATTGATACCAATTTTTTAGGACCCAAAGCATGTCGAGGAACATGTGGAACCTACCCAAATCCCGCCACCATAGACTTGTGTCTTTGGACTAGTGCCAAATGAACAACAAACACATATATGCCTTTTCCTAAGAACATATACAAAAACAAGTATCAAACTCAATGAAAAGGTGCAGAGGGAAATGAAAACAAGATAAAAAATTCTATAAATAAATCAAAAAGCATGAATCAATCTATAAACAATGGAAGTACACAAACTAAATCTAAAAAGGAAATTCCAAAAATACATTACCACTCTGAAATGATCCAAAACCTAGTTATAGGTGGAAAATAAAAATAGTTGTGAGAGCTCCACTCCTAAATTCGAAGTAATTTCTACCACATGTGGTCTAAGCATATTGTATTTCTAGACCCTTTGAATCCAGATCAAAATATCCATTGTCTAAAAGGGAACACCATGTGCAGAAAAATCCTAAGCTATGGTGATTATAAAAATACTTAGTTGAATTCCCCAATTGGTTCTAGAGACCACTACGGGAGGTATTGAAGAGGGTACCGATAAGTTATAAGTTATAAGAAGGATACAACAGTAGAGAGAACAAGGTACAATAAAATAATTTCAACTCAACCCATCATGAATTTGATGTAAGCTCATCCAAATACAATGACTAAGTAACTATTAGAATATGAACATCTTTTCATGTCATTAATATATATTGTAGTAGAGTAGACTGAACCAACCATGAGAATCTATACACAGAAAAGACTTGGAAAATACCGTGTGAATTCACCTCTCTTGAAATGAGAGTATTCAAAACCAAAGGAGAGGGAATATGAAACATTATATATATATATATATGCTTATTCAATGAAACCCAAACTAGAGAGTAAGGGGATCTCGATATCACAAACTCAGCCCATGAAAAGCGAATCCCCAATTTATGTAGACTTAATCATAGATTCCTAGACTCCCACACATCATCTATGAACTCCATGTCAAAGTGGATTAATACCCACAAATTAATATCCAGATTGGGCAGGTTAAAGTCGCCCAAAGGGTTCTGAGTCACGTCACAAGGATGTGTCTTTTTGGGAAAAGCCCCCATCATCCTTAAGAGTCTATATTCATTCCAAAACACATCATTTAACATCGTCACATAGTCGAGAGATTGTGTCACAAATTCGAGGATCCATTCACCACCCATCCAGAGGATTAAACTAATCATTGGTTGTCTGTGACCTTGTATGTTTGGGGGGATCATCCCCTGGATTTTGATGGGGACCCAATGCTAAGCCCAGCTAGAAGTACAACTAGACAAGATTAATTGACGGGTCCCACTACCCAACATTGAGTGGGGGAGGCATGGAACTCCCATTAGGGACCACTTCCTAGCCTAGATGGATATAAAACCCAAACATCCATCGGAGAACACATCCCAACCCAAATGAATTTAAACCAACAACTTCTCTGGCCATCCCAGGTGGATCTTACCTCATAGAAAAGAGTTTCCTGGAACAATGTGAATCCTTTATAGATGATACCTCAGGGAAGAACGCCCAGGAACACTAGCTATCACTGTTATATGGTACCCCTTCAAAAAATAAGTTGCGGAACACATGCCATCCCTTTTGGATAGTACCTCTCAAAAAATATTGTTGAGGAACACTGACCATCCTGACTGGATTGTACCTATCAAAAAAGACAATACTGTAGACATCGTGTGCCACCTTGGATAGGTGTACCCACTAGAACATCTTGAATTTTAACCTCTATGACAGTACAAAATGAACTATTAGGTTTACCATGAAAAAAATCTCCAGATATTCTTCATGCAAGATAAAAAATGAGTTCAATTGAATGAGTTATAAGAGATAGAAGAATTAATAGTTGTTCACAAATCATGTGGGTCCCACACATCATGTGTCCCACTTCTTTACATGGTCTTATACCTAACCATTATCAAGTAATAAAATAAAATAAAAGTACCCCTAGGCATGTTAGATTACTCCCAAAGTACTTGACACACCTAGGTAAATGGCTGATCAGTGAAAAACCCTCATCGTTTATCTAGAGGTATAAAATCCTAATTACAATGGCATAACACCTGTAATAGCTCAAGAACATTTGATCGCATCTCAACAAACATCATCTCTCCTCTAACAATAGTTGAAGTTATCTTAATCGTTGGTAATATTAAAACCAGTCAAAATGATCTTCCACTAATATTCCAGTCATGATTCTACACTTAATGAGATAACAAAATTGTCTCTACCCATCCAAATGGATCACACCGTTGTGATCCTTGGGAAAAAACCAAGAATATTGACATTTTATTCTCCCCTAAAGGGTATCCAATGGAAAAGTAACACATAAACACATTGTGTTCGAATGATTTCCCTTTGGGGCATGCATCATTCTCGAAAAAATATTATAAAGATCACTCCATTGCGACCCTCTCAAAAAAAACAAATTGGTTGGACTACATGATCATCCAAAACAGATTCCCGGGGAAAAGGTTTAATTTCAATACAAAATGTGTGAATTGTCCCCCATGCGGCCTGTACCACGAAGGTAGTTTGAACACAATAATATTGTCTCAATATTATTGCCTAAATAGTAGGGTAACAATAACTCTGAAAAAAAGTCAATCAGACTAGGGATCTATGTGCTAGGATCGAAAGGATGTACCACAAATAAAAATAATTAAATTATTATTGATAAAGATAGTGTCTCATGCCACCCACCATTGGGATTAAAATATAGAATTTCTAAAACCACCACAAATGGGCTAGCATAATTAAAGGGACATGTTTCCACAGAAATCATGTGAATCAGAGGACTGTATCAAATGAAACTTGCATTTAAAATTCTCTGGCCCAAAACAGGCTGGACCGACCAGTCCACCCCGCCTTGGCCAGCCCTCAAGGATGGTTCACCCCACATGGGCTAACCATCGTGGTCTGTCCTACCCATCTACTCCATGTTAATGTGGGACCTGTGTGACGCGGTTCGCAGCCTGTCAGTGGTTCCTCGGTCCCAGGCTAGTCCACCTCGATGCCTCCACCTGACTGCAACAACCACACTGGATAGCCATCACAACCCACTTCCCTTCCCCACTCCATCCCAAACATGCCATCATGATCACCAGTCTTGTTGGTCCGCCAAACCACCAATCCACACCATTCCGACCATATCCTCACTGACCACCTCCAGCCGCCATGTTCCCCTACTTCCGCCACCTACACACACCCAGCCTCATGTTCTACCTGCTCCCATTTCCTGCCTCCACCATAGGCCACCGTCCAGCACCGCCAGCGGTTCTACTCTGGGGTCCCCTTACAAGGTCCATTGTGACAACATCGGGTGATGAAAAGTTATTTTAGTCCCAGTTTAGGAAATCTTGGGAGGATAACTTCATCAACATTTCCTTTGTTCAAAAAATCATCAAATAATTGATACTACCAAAATTAAACGACATAGAATACATGAAAAGGATGAAAATATCATATACAGATTCTAGTTTTTAGTAATGGATAAATGTGCATGTTAGTTATGCCATTATCTATGGTATAAAATATGAAGAAACAGATGACCAAAAATGGGATTTGATAAAAAAAACAGTCATAGGAACTCAAAATTTGATGAATCCTCCCTCAATCTATACATTTATCACTATTGATGTGATTGTTGAGATCCAACTTCAATTTGTTAATGATCCATTATGGCTTTATCAATGAACTTATAAATGTTTTATGATATAGAGAGAATTTGTATTGATCTAATGTTAAATAAGTGTCAATCCTAATTCTAATTCCCGAAACTACTATATAAATAAGTTCCAATCAGCACACAATAAAAAATTCCATCACCCACTTTTTTATGTCGCGTCTAGGAAAACACCCCATTCCAAATTCAAAAGTGGTATCATATTTTCAATAGAAGTCTCCGTTCAAATGTTATTGTGTTTGGTGATTGAGTTAAAATTATGAAGTTTAATTAATTCAATTTCCATTCCCCTTTGCGTGGTGTTTTTTAATATAAGTCTTGCGCCGTTATAAGTTATACCCCCATATGGAAAATTGCATGTTTCGAACACAACAATGGACATAATTTTTTGATTTGATCTAGAGTGTATGATTTAACCATTTTCAACATGGTCATAGTAAAGAAAACAATTTATTTTTTAATATTTAATTCTGGGCACACTGCCCTTCAGAATTGTGCTATGTCTCAGTCCCGAGAACTTGAATTATATAAGGCAATATTCAAAAATATTACAAGGATAAAATAGGGTATTTTAAAATCGGAAATCCAATTTATCAAATTCAAATAATATGTGTTTTTTATATTAAATTATAATAAAATTTCATGTACCATGAAAAAATATCAAATTAAGGATAACCACACTAATAGAGTTTTTACAATTTCGATGTCAATATATTCATTATAATTGATCAATTTTTACATTAATATACCATATTTGAAATTTATTAGTATTTACAAATCAATTGCCTGAAGATAGAATTTTTATTAATTTGAAATCCTTTAATTTAATATCATTTATTATAAAATAACATCACTATCGATTTTGACATTATTAAATTAATTTTGATTTAAAAATAGATATTCAATTTTGGAATTCAAATATATATTTATCACACCAATTTATACAGATATATTAATATGAAAAATTAATGGAATATAGTATTAATTTCAATTCAAATCACATATAATATTTTTAGTATCGTTTATTTATTTTAATTACAAACTAAATAATTCAGCTGTTCGAGTTTCTTAAAAATTTAAAGTAATTTTTTATTATCAAGAAAATATAAATAAATTATCATGATAAAAATAATTTTTATTTCAATAGATTATTTATATATGAACATATATTGTTTTTTCCCAATCATTTGGCTTTATATATATTATATTCATGGAAGGTTCCCGTTTTTCCTTCTTTATTACATAAATTATTCTGTAAGACAATATTTTATAAAATATTTCCAGAAACTAATAAAAATACATCATTCTATGATATAGTTCTATATATGTCCATCCATTGGGTGTTTTTATTATGAATAGTAAATATTACACATAACATTTTCTGTTTATCCCCTCATAAACCCATATTTTTACATTATCCACAGTAAATAATGTTTACTATTATCACTATTTGTTTTGGTAAAAAAATTACACTCACATTATTAGATAATATAAATTTTTCAAATAAAAATATGGAATATAATTTTTCAAATCCCCATCAAGGTAATAGAAATTTTTAAATTAAAAATATTCCATTAGATGTGATTGGAAAACGTTTTTTTAATTAGAAAATAGAAAAAATATTATAATTTTATTATATGATTATTAAATATGAAAATGAATTCAATGAAATAAATTTGATTAATTGATATATAATTTTACATATTTCACTTTAAAACAAATTCAAAATATAATTTTAAAATTAAAATTAATTAAATGATAATGTAGTTTTCTATTAAAATTTATTATTTTAATTATTAATAAAAAATTATACCTTTTAGATAAATCATTAAAAAACACCAAAAGATAATTTTAATATAAAAATTTCAAAATTGAAATTTACATTTACAAATAAAATTTTCAAAATATTAAAAATATTTCTAAATTAATTGTTAAATGAGTGACGAAATTGTGTTTTGTTTAAAGGTGTTATTGTTTCATCTACGTTGTCGATAAAATGAAATTTATTTTAAAAAAATAGTGTAATATCATTGGGTGAAAAATTATCACAACCTTAAAAAAATTTATTCTTCTCAATTTAAACATAATCTTGTTAATAATTCATTTTTCATTTAGAAATAGCAATATTGATAACCGACATCATAAAATAGTTAATTAATCATTCTCTTACTAAGAGAGATTATGAAATATGTAATAAATCTATAATAATCACATAAAAAGGATTATATGTACAACAATATAAGTGCTACATGACTACAAGAAAATAAAAGACATTATTAACAGCCATATACTGATGTATAGTGATTGAGGACATTGGTAGGAGGAAGTTAATGAAATAATAACATAAACCAAATAGGTGTGAAAAGGTCCTTAATATCATAATATATTATGGAAATAGGTCAACATTTTAATTTCAATATACTTTTCCTATAGTTATAAAAATATATTATCCATAATTAATATTTTTTAATATAAACACTTGATATTCTTCTATTTCATAAAAATAATCTCATACATTGGTTGTGCTTCAATAAAATTATAACTCATAATTTACTCCAAGAAATGAATATCCAATAATATTTAAGACATTATCACAAAAGTTAATCATATATGGATCACAATATCCCTATTATAATGATAATTCATATATCAATATCTAATAAATATTATAATTAAATGGTTAGTAATTGTTATAAAATATGGATGAATCTTCTTATGGTGAAGCAATACATTAATCTATAAATAATTGTCGAAAGTTAATCTTACACCATTTCATAAATAGTTTAACATAAGTAATATCAATAAAATTATAAATAAGGTCACTAAATTTCCAATTTTAAGATATTAGTAATACCACGAACATTGTGAAGAAACTCTTAATCATAATGTACAAAAAATTTGAATACTATCATCATTTATTTTTTTTGAAACATGGTAATAACCCGAATTACCATAATAAATAATTGATAATATTCCTACTTTTTAATTCCTTAAATAAAACAAAAAGTATTAGATATATTACTTAAATAGAAGTTCATTTATTACACTAATAATAATAGAATAAAAAACATTTTTAAAATTCATTAATGAGATCCAAGGTAGTCAGTAGTATCTAATTTA
This sequence comes from Viscum album, assembly GCA_963277665.1. NCBI lineage: Eukaryota > Viridiplantae > Streptophyta > Magnoliopsida > Santalales > Viscaceae > Viscum > Viscum album. The sequence continues at coordinate 1,506,450,545 of OY728127.1, read as the reverse complement.
CACTATCAAAATAGTTTATATTTTTTCCCAACATCACCATATCATTACCATGAACAGATTAATGGTTATCATTTCATCAATAAATTTTTCCATATTTTCATCATTATAATAAATAAATTTCCTTTCTCATCGGTTATGTTTATCATGTGCATTCAAATCATTAATGAAAAACAATTAATTTACAACCCATATACATTTCATGATTCTTATTATTATGGTATCATTGAAAAAATACTCAAATGATGAAATTATTGAATCCCAATGTATGGACATTAATCATTCCCCTTCATATGTGGTATAATATAATTTTTCCATGATCCATTAGATTCTTTTTTGACATGTTTCCTTTTTTCATGGGGATTTTTATTACATAGTGCCTCATCTAATTATAATCAAATCAATGAAAACTGAATACTTTTTTTATTACTATTGTAATCTAGATGATTTTGGACATCCTCTTCACTCATTTATAATACTCTTATTCCCTTAAGAAAATCACAATGATGTTTCTCTTAAAAATTATCACATGTAGGAAAATTCTTCATTCCCTTCATTATTTTTTTATATTTTTCTCATCACTCCATTCATGTATGGATTCTGATAAGAGACATGATATTTAGATAATTATTTTTACTATATTATAATTTCATGATACTATTTTCGATGTTGGTTCCCTAGAAAATAAATTCATTGTACTTTATGATTAACCTATATTCATTGGATGAATATTAATAAACTACATAACATATCGTGATTGTTCTTCTGCATAACATAGAGTGGTGATAGTGTATAAAAATAGTTATCACATTAAAATTTCATAGAAGATCCCATCAATGATGAGAACCTGGAAGTACCATGACACTATAGTTAAATATATGTTTTATGGTCGGATGATATCATTTGATGGGACATAAATGATACAAGCTATCAGTGGTGGGGACTCATGAATCTTTGAGGCAACTTCTCATGTTGTGCGCCCTTAGTCATATCTATGAGGATATTATAAGAAGAAGACCTGGCTATAGGAAATCCACACTCATAAGTGTCATTTTATGTTCCTATTTGTGGATGTGTTTATTGTTACATAGACTTTATGAATATTATTAATGGGTATTATGACTCACTCAATTAGATAAATTGAAAAAAAATTCCAAGTAGATAGATGTTAATGGGGAGGATGGATATTTGGTGTGCAACACAAGTAATACTGAATTAATGAATAATGCGAGAAATGGTTCTTCACTTTAATGGAAGTTGATATCTCATTCCCTTTGACAGAAATGATATAGCCTAAATAAATCAATTTCCTTGGTGTTCCTTAAGAATTTTCAATTCTGATAAGTCAAAGAATGAGAAATAGAGAACATGGGTTGATAGAACTTTCATTAAACATTTTTTATTAGAGATATCGAGACAAATGGATTATATGGCATTGTAATCGTTCATATGAGCCAACATGATGTTAGTACATCATTTTAAATCTCTAGGGTTCCTTGACACATTTCATGAAATTATTCTTGGACTATAAGAAATCCCATCAAATGAAAATGAGAAATAGGCCTAAAGTGTTACACACTTTGTGCATCAAGTATCTTAGTTAAATAAATTATTAATTTTGCAGGATGAAAAAATATTTTTCCTAATTCTGGTTAAACAATTTTTTATGTACGCCTGATCACAATTATATAATCACTAGTTATTCTAGATAATATATTTCAGATGAATTATTTATTTATCTGAGAATAATGTGGTTATATTTATTTAACAAATAAATATTCATTATTCAAGTCCTGATAAATATTGAGGAGGATTGGCGGACCATGTCATGGGTCTGGTGAGAAATAATAATAACTTTTATTTTGTTAAATAATATTTAAATATAACCTTCAAGATAATCTCATGTCATTGAAATAATAGCATTGATATTATTATTTGACATTGGGTTTCACAGGGAATAAGGATTTAAGTAATAGAACCTATGCTAATTATTTATTATTACGAGGTGAAATAAATTACCAATTGTATTATTATTCTCAATATTATCCAAGGGATCATTAAAGAATTTAATAAAACCATTGTGTGCACAACAGCGTTGGAGAGAATCTCTCGATCCTAGAGGACTCTTAAATCTCAAAGAACACTCTAAAAATGCGATATATCCTATGACACTGGATGAAGGAGAACTCTTATGAAGTGATTCTCAAGGTGATTGAATGCGGACATTAAAAGGACATGGAACATCCTTGATGGCACATAGAAACTCCTTCACTACATCCAATGATATGTGGAGCACATGTGGATCAACACTAGAGGATCCTATCATTCTATTTTACATCAAAACGAAGTCACACCTCAGAACCATTGTTGGACTCATCAAAGAAGAAATAATCGCCTTGGAGTTTATTCTATAATTTAAATAAATTAATTATAAACAATATATTGGAATCCTCTCTTCTCAGTTTCATGGTCTCTTCATCATCTTCTATACTTGACATGATTTTGATGGTACTAGAGTTTATCATCATATTGATCCCGGATTAATCATCATTTATGAAAATTTGTATTGTTGGGTATAGACCCTACTAGCACCTCTGTTTCACCCATGGCCTACAAGTGGTATTAGAGTGGTGATATTTTTTTTTATTATTTTAATATATAGTTGATGATATAATCATTATTAATTTATTTTTTCAATTCATGTATAATCATTCATTCAATCTGAATTTCGTGATCTGTTCCTCCTTTTTCATTTCTTGATGATCTAACCAAAATATATAATTTTAGGACTAATATTTAATCAAGGATTTCATCCAATGATGAATAAAGATTTTTTCAAATAAAACTAAATTACATGAATTGTATTCGTATCTATACAATATGATATTATTATTAATTCATGAGGAGTATTTTGGAAATCAAACTAACTGTGTTAATTAATGACATGTGGTGGAAATTATTTTGTAAGGAACTCGTTACTCTATTGGTATTTTTTTCAATATACGATTGAAATGATGTAATGAATACATATTTTTAAATCCATTATATTTCATTATAATCATAATATAAAGAAATTAATTTTTATTATGTATAAAAAATAAAGAAATTTATGAATATTAATTACATCTGAATAAATAGAAATGATGATAACAAAATCCCTACATTAAATAAGGAATTATAAAAAAATTAACATATTTATTAATGAAAAAGTAAAAATGAATTATTTCATAGCACTATACAAATCAATTTCCTTTTATATTCATTGGTTATTATCCTTGAGAACACATATATTGAAAAAAATAGTGTTTTTATTCATCATAAGATGATTTTTATTGTGATTATTTCAATCCTGTTTTATAATGGAATCCTCAAATCCATTTTTTTTACTATCATCATTCAAGAATTATAAATTATTTTTAAATAATTTTTTTGAATGAATTATTTCATCCCTATTATCATAGGATTGAAACAGTTGTCCTGGTTCGAATTAATGGAATCCTTCTTATGATTTTTGAGTAAATTTTAGATATCAACATATTAAATTATATATATCCTAAATATTTTGGATCCTTTAAAAAAATCTATATTACTCCTTAATATTATAGATATTAATAATAAGTAATTTAGATAAATTTATGTTGGGAATTTCCCAAAAATGGAACATGACAATCCATATAGGTGGTAGTTTTGACCTATACACGAACAAAATTTTCATCTCACATAGAAAAAAGAAGGTCTAATTTTATTAATTATTCAATAATAATAAAATTATTATATGTAAAATATTTTTTAGATATATTACTGGTTTTTTCATCCACATGAGGATGTTTTGTATAATATTTCTCATTGATCATCGATGAGGAAATCCACTGTTAAGAGTGTTAGGTGAGTGGGGTGTGAAAAATTTGGAAATTAATTTGGGTATGATATTAAAACCTATCAATGATGATATAAAATGTAATATTTTCATTTAAACCTAATCAATTTGAGAAAATTAATTTTAAATTTTTTACACTCAATATAATTGATGAAAAATTAACTATAGAAATTGAATTTTTAGTAGTTATATACAATGGGAAATTATACCAATTTTAGATTGTTAATGAATTTTGTGATTAAGTTTAATATAATTAGATATTTTAATTAAAAAAATAATATTTTATTTTAAAATATAAAAATATTGAATAAAAATTAACTATAAATAATACATTTTAAAATATTTAGTGTTCTTAGTATTATTTTATATCAATTAATATTTAAATTTCTATTAATATATTAGTTTATATATTTTAATATCACATTTTATTAATTATTTATAACTTGTAAAAAAATTTACTTATATAATATTTACACAAACACTTATAAAAACAAATCATCTAAAATATCAATTTATTAGTTATCATGGTAATTATGTACACTCCTCTTAACTTATTATTATGAAGAGAATGAAATTTACCTTATTTAATACTATTAACTTGTTGATTAGAAATATTTTTTTTTTTCAACAACAAATAAAAAATATGGAAATAATTATCTTTATTTTAATCCTTAATAATTCATAAAAAATAGAAAAAAAATTATATTCTAAGCCTCATATGATTTTAATAAATACCTAGTAACAAATATTGGGTGGAAATTATGTTAGTTATTGTATAAATTATCAAAAAATTCCCTTAAAAAAATTTTATAACTATTATATAAAAGAATCATAGTAGATAAAAAATTAAATTTTTATTAAGATGTATTTTTATGCCAAAAAATATGTTATTAGTTACCGACATATGTTAACTAAATTTAATGGATGGATTATTATTTAAAAAAGTATTTATTTTTAATATTATATATATATTAATATTGTTATGTGATTCCTTATACCATCACTCCTATATCTATTTTTCGTAAACATTTTTTTACATATTGGCTTTTTAATCAACAATAGTGTCCCAATTTTGACCTTTGACAATTAAAGTCTCAATAATTAAAATTGAGTCACTTACAATTGAAATACCATTTAAGATTAATATTTTTTAGATTTATTAAAAAAAATTATTATAAATTTTCATTTATTTCTCAACAAGAGGATATTTATTTAATTTTATAATAAACAACTTAATCATATAAAAAGTATTAAATATCTCAAATAAATCTATTGAATCTATTTTGTTAGAAATATCATGTGTAATGCATAGATTTACAACCACATAAAATAGAAAAATAAAAAGGGGAGATATAAAATCCTTAAAAAATGTAATCCAATGAAATAATCTATAGTGTTCATAAGTGGCTCTAAGATGAGAATAAATAATATTTCAATAATGGATAATTAAATGTAATGTCATTATAAAATGAAATTGTGGTAATAACATATCAAAAATAGATATATCAATAAATAAACACAGTGATATCAATAACTGAATTCACAATGATTGAATACATATTTTGTACCACCCGATATTTTTATGCGAAATATTTTTTTATGTTATATAAATCATCAAAGGAATATTTCACTACACACAACACTAGCATGGCTTGCTTTATACGCAACCACAGCCTTCCTCGATAGCTTGCGTTGTACGCAATACCGAGTTTCACTAAACAACGATAAGATATTAAAATATTAATAAAACTTGCCATTATGAATAGTAATACCCACATTTTGAAATTTTATAAAATTTATCTTTCAAAATGGACTTCATTTTTGGATTCAGAATATCGAAATTAGCCTGGGGTGAAATTTTGGTATTTTTCAGAAAACTTTCAATTTTTGATGAATAGTGAAAACACTGAGATACTATTTAAAACCGAATTATTATTTAAATTTATTTTAGGTAAAAATTGATACATAACACCTATATATGTTCATTATAATTAATTGAAGTCATTTTATAATAATTTTCGATATATAAATTTTTTTCACCGTCTTTTACCTACTTCCTATGAGATTTTTGCAAACATACATAAAACATAATTTTACCGATTCTGTGAGTGGAATTACGAAAATCCGAGAGACGCGGTTAATATCAAGAACTAAAATGTTGTTCAATGAGATGAAAATATTTTTGGTGAATAGTAACTTTTTACTTTTTTTACAACGGTTAATGGTAAATAGGGTAATTAAGGGTAAAAATGATATTATTATTACCCTAACACATATCCGAATTCTATTGGATAAATGTAATTCGACCAAAAACAACCTTATGAATAAAATATGACCATTTAGGCCCACATGGATTAGATTATGACATTTAATATTATTTTATTTAAAGGATAGTTAAAATAGTTAAAATCAATGTTTAAAAACTAAAACATTTTTAATATAGGGATATAAATAAGATAAATTCGACTATAAATATTCATTAGAAAGATAAAACTATTTCCTAAATAATGGTATTTTATTTATAATTTTTAGACATTAAATAATTTAATTTATTTATGACACAATGATGATGCAGTAATTATCTTATTAATGAAATATTAACATAATTGATGTTATAAATACTCAAATAAATGTAATATGAGACTTTTCATGTATTCCACTAATTTAATAGGTTAATATGACATATTATTATTTATTTAATTAACTTTTTTAGAAATAATAATGGTTTTATGAGTTTCACAAAAATCAAGTACAAAATAGTGTCAAAATTGACATAAAATAGTTTTTAAAACAACTTTTATATTATTAATTGTTATTTTATTCTTAAAAATCGATGTGTCGGCCAAATTACATAGATATGATTATATATATTAAAAATAATCAACTTGGGGTTCGTTTGGATTGTTATAGTAAGTTTATTAACCTTATAGTGTAAGAAAACAAGAAGACACGTTTAATGTAATATAATTTAACTTAAAGTTAAATCTAAATGATAAGGTTAAAATAGAATCCTAAAATTGTTTAAATTCTATTGGATGAGAGGATTTCAAAACATACCCACCTTATCTTCGAAATAAATCAATTTGGTGCTATTAAAAACCGAATATTAATTTATAATAAAATAATATTTTTAGTTTTTCTTAAGGTTCCCCTCTCCTACCTTATAAAAGGGAACCTCCTCCCTCTCTTCCTCACACCACTTTGAGACTCCAAGATCGGCCAACCCCTGACATTTTCTCTTCTAAACTTCCCTATATACATCCTAGAGGTCCTGGTATTCTTCAAAGACCATTTTTTTAGTGCCCTAAGAGGAGGTTAAGAAGAGGCGCTTCAAAGAAGAGGTAATGTCTGTTACCGATTCTTTCAACTTTATTTCTTCTTCTACATATTCTTCTTTATTTGTTTCATTATGAGGTAATAACATCAGTATCACTAATATATTTATATGTCATTATAAGTATGAAACAAACCTATTTCACCATCTATCCATCCTACGGAAAACGAAATCACCGCGCGTGCTTAAGTACAGAATACCGTCTCCACGCTGTTGTGTAATCTATTTTCCATCAGCACCTTACTTGGATGGGTATAATGGTGTAAATAATAACTATATATGATTATTTTAATGTTATATTGATTATTAAATAGTGTTCATACACTCCAATACAATTCCACGATCATGGGAATGATATTATCGCTCGTGCATACGTACGGAATACCGTCTCCACGATGTGATGCAACACGTTCTACATGATCTTCATTGCATAATGATTATATAAATGAACAACATGAATAAATATGATATATATTATACTAATACCATTATATAAATGAGGTATCTATAACCTAAAAATAATAAGAAGAATTTATTCGACAAAACACGCATAAGAACAAAAAGTAATAAACACTCGAATAACAAGTACCAATGAAATATAAATAATAAGAAGCTAAGAATATGACCATATATGATTTAATAATAATTAGAATGATTATCAAATAATTCAATGACATTATTTAGATTATTATACAGGAGGTTCGGACACTTACAAAGCAAATTAGACCTAAGGTAAAGGAAAATCTCACAATCTCATTTTTGTCCGAGATTGTTTATACTTCCGAATTTACTGGGGAATATTTATCATCCACATCATTTTTCCTCAATATGTAATATTATTTCCATCGACCTAAAATTGTTTAAATCCAATTTTACCAACTGGTGAGTTTTTAGTAAATGATATTAAAGGAATCTTTTGTCGCTTTTCGTACAAGGTTGTTTTTGACTTTTCCGGCCAAAGTACGAGAAGACAATTTTGTTAACTTATACGGCATGAATGGATTTTTAGAACATTATTTCCAATGATTCTTACTTTACAAGTTTTAAAGTTTATTTTTAATCAACTTCTTTTAGTTTAAAATTGAATGACATGTTAAGAAAGGAAAAAAAATTGAAGTAGAAAGGATATTTTCCTCAAGAATGGAGTTCAAGTGTTTTATCAAATTTATTTTCCATCTAAGATAATATAGTGTTCTGTTTCTATCCCTGTTATTACATTGATTTTTTTATGTTGTGATGGAATTATTTCTATGAATTACATTATCTTATATTAATTTTTTTATTATTTCACGATGTTTAAGAATCCAATTTTTATTACATGGGTTATGCAATGATGTATGATGAATGATTTTGTGGAACACATAAGAATGTTTTCATTAAGTGATGTGTGGGACCTATATCTCCCTCCAATGCATTGGGTAATGATTTATATCTCATAATATAGACATGGCTGGAACGATAGGTTAATCTAGTTCAGTGAAACATGACTCAAACGAGGAGTGAACTCAGTTCCGAAATGGACTTTTTCCACTAAGATAGTCTTTAAAATGAGTCTTGACTACTATGAAATGACTCTCTATGATTATGTGTGTATGCCACAAAGTTTCATGTTTTACGTTTTGATAATTGGGATTAAATTTCACTACTACGATACATCCCATGTTATTAAATTATAATCTCTTTTGCAGGTTAAGATTTCTAAATTCATATGTTTTTATGAATATAATGTGATTGATATTTCTTTTTTTTACCCTTACTGAGCATTTGGGCTCACCCTTTTGTATTATTTCTTTCCCCAGGTCAGGAAGATGGTTATTAAGTAGGATATGCCAAAAGGGACTCTATATATAATAAAATAAAAGGGAGATGATGTAGATGATTTATGAACTAGTTGTTTATGTTTCCCAGTTTTTAAAGACACGATACCTATACGGTCCTTTCATGGTTTTGTTATATGTTGTAATAAGTGTGCTTCAATTTTGAAGAAATAAAAATGAATGTAAATTATAGGTCATTATAGTTGGTATCGGAGGAAAGTTATAGTCAACCATTGGAAACTAGGATGTGAAAGCCTTAGTAAGAACCCTTGGTATATATCTAAGCATAGAACACAATCATAGTGTTTTAGAAATTTTAATGAATAACCTAAGATAACACCATAAGTGTAAAATTTTATTCTTGATTATGTGGTTTTACTATTATAATTAGTGTTGCTCACAATATTCTTCTTGGTTTTAGTGAATGGCTGGAACCCAAAGGAACCGTGTTAACATGGAATGTGATGGGAAATGCAATGATTGTCCCCCTGAGCAACCAAATGTTATGGGAGCTAGAATGAAAAAAAGTGTAGCCATGGTCACACAACTTTCTCAAGATATGAATCATGAAGGACTTCGAAATGAGTAAAGGAAGGAGAAAAGTTATATTGAATCCTTCATGAGGAAGCGTCCACCATCATTCATCGGGTCTACTAATCCATTAGTTGCTGAAAATGGATCAGTACTACTAAAATGATATTTTCAGTTCTTCAATGTTCTGAACATGAAAAATTCATCTTAGCAGTGTATTGTTTGGAAGGTGATGCTGATCAATGGTGGAATCTTATCAATAATACGAGGCAAAGAGATGAAATTGATTCCATTGAATGGGATGAGTTCGAGAACTTGTTTTTCAATAAATAATTCCCTCATATTCTTCGAACAAATATGGAGAAGGAGTTTTTGGAACTGAAGAAAAAGGATGATGAATCAGTTGCTACCTACGAAGAAAATTTTACAAGACATTCAAGGTATGATTCTGGGATTATTATCCAACCTGAGAGTAAGATTGATCAATTCTTTAGTGGCTTAAAACCATGTCTTCAAAGGGTGTTAGCCATAAGGGACTTCAATAGCTATGAGGAAATTGTTCGATGTGCTCTCAAGGTTGATATAGAGATTGGTGTAACCCATCAGTCATATGGGTTTGATAAGAAGAGGAAAATTGAATTCAAAGGAAAATCTAAAGAGCACACTGAAAAGAAGATGAGTTTTCCCTTATGCTCAATGTGTGGAAGGAAACATGGAGGGTGTGGTCTTAAAGGGACAAGTAAATGTTTCAAATGTGGAAAAGAAGGTCATCGGGCATTTGAATGCCGCAATGATGGGAAGAAGATGTATAGTGATGCGAACAAAGAAAAGGCTACACAAGGTCCACCTCCTACACTTCAATGTTACAAGTTCAATTAAATGGGGAATTATGCTAATCAATTCCCTAATCCAAGGGTTGTTGATGTTGATCGATGTCAACAAAATCTTAAGGCTAAAGACAACGGAAAGTCACATGAAATGTCTATCAATGATGTGGAGTATGAGAACGAAGTGGTGAATGGTACACATACAATCCACTCTAAAGTAGAAATTTTTTTATTTGATTCTGGATCCACCCACTCTTTTATTTCTGAAGAATTTTCTAAGGGTATCACTATATTACCTCAACAATTAGATATTGAGCAAGCTGTGACAAATTCTAATGGCACAACAGTTGCATCAAAAGTTTATTATTCTTCTCTGATTGATGTTTGTGGGAAAGTGATTCCTGCAAATCTTGTGATCCTTCCTATAGTGGAATTTGATGTGATTCTTGGCATGGATTGGATTTCTTTATATGGTGCTCATATCAATTGCCAAAGAAGGGAAGTCACATTTCATATTCCAGATCAATCTATGACCATCTATCGATGCAAGGATGAACATAACCTTCCAGTGGAAATTTCATCCATCTTATGGGTCTTGATTACACTAAATGAAGGTTATTTAACGAAAATGGTTGGAGAGAAACTCATTATTAAGAATATGCCCATTATATGAGATTTTAATGATGTCTTTTCGGAGGAATTTCCTGGTCTTCCACCAAATCGTGAAGTTGAGTTTTCAATAGAACTCGTACCGGGTGCTTTGCCTATTTCAGAGACACCTTATAGAATGGCCCCAATTGAGTTGCAGGAATTGAAGAAGAAACTCCAAAAGAATCATGATAAGGGATTCATACGCCCTAGTGCGTCTCCTTGGGGAGCACCTATTCTGTTTGTTAAAAAGAAAGATGGATCAATGAGACTCTACATTGATTATCGAGAACATAACAAGATCACTATCAAGAAAAAATGTCATCTCCCACGCATTGATGACTTACTTGACCAACTATGCATAGCTCAATACTTTTCCAAGATTGATCTTCATTCAGGGTATCATCAATTAAGGGTCAAAAATGGAAGATATAACAAAGACAGCTTTCTGTACAAGGTATAAACACTATGAATTTATAGTAATGCCATTTGGTCTTACTAATGCCCCTACTATCTTCATGGATCTAATGAATAGAGTCTTTAGAGGCTATCTTGATCAGTTTTTGGTAGTATTTATAGACGATATTATTATCTATTCAAAGATCAAGGTAGAACATGAAGATCACTTGAGAATTGTACTGAAGACCCTGATAAAGTAGAAGCTTTATGAAAAATGTTACAAGTGTGAATTTTGGCTTCAAAAAGTTGAATTTTTGGGTCACCTAATCTCAAAAGTGGGGATATATGTGGATCCAGCAAAAACAGAGGTTATCAAAAGATGGTTGAGACCAACAACAGTAACTGAGATACGAAGTTTTCTTGGTTTGGATGGATATTATCGACGTTTTGTGAAATATTTTTCACGATTATCTAATCCACTCACCAGGTTGACTAGAAAAGGAGTTATGTTTATGTGGACGGAGGAATATAAAGATAATTTCAAGGAGTTGAAAAGAAGGTTATCCAGTGCACCTGTACTCACACTTCCTTCTAGTGAAGAAATGTTTGTGATCTACAGTGATGCATCCAAGAAGGTTCTGGGGTGTGTTCTTATGCAAAATGATATGGTGATAGCTTATGCCTCACGATAGTTGAAAATCCATGAGAAAAATTACCCAACTCATGATTTAGAGTTAGTTGTGGTAATCTGTGCATTAAATATTTGGAGGCATTATCTTTATAGTTAATGGTGTGATATTTATACTGATCATAAAAGTTTAAAGTATATTTTCACACAAAAGGAGCTGAATATGCGCCAAAGAAGATGTTTGGAGTTGATTAAGGATTACGACTGCTCAATTCATTACCACCCAGGGAAAGCAATCAAGGTGGCAGACACATTAAGTCGACAAGACCATGCTAGCTTATCAATGATGAGGATCACAACATATCCAATATTTATGGATTTACAAAGGATGGATCTTGTAATTATAATGGAAGGGGAGAAATAATATCTTTCTCAAATGAATGTTCAACAATCTATACATGTGAAGATTAAATAGGCACAGAAAGAAGATGTAGAGTAACAAAATAAGGTGAGAAATGTTCCTGAAGTCAACCATGATTGTGATGGGATAATAATGTTCAGGAATCGGGTTTGTGTTCCTCCCATCCCAGAATTAATGAAGGAGCTATTGGATGAGGCTCATAGTTCTTCAATATCTATTCATCCTGGAAGCACGAAGATGTATAGGGACCTGAAAGAGTACTTCTGGTGGGATGGCATGAAAAGAGATGATGCTGAATATGTTTCTCGATGCTTGGTTTGTCAGCAAGTTAAAGCTGAGAGACAGAAGTCTAAGGGGATGTTACAACCATTACCCATACCCGAATGGAAATGGGAAAACATCACTATGGACTTTGTCACTGTACTTCGTAAAACATCCAAAGGAAATAATGCTATCTGGGTCATAGTTGATCGTCTTACAAAGTATGTAGAATTCATTGCTATTAGAGAGGATTTATCTCTTTATCAGCTTGCTAGGATATATGTAAAAAAAGTGGTAAGATTGAATGGAGCACCACTTTCCATTATATCTGATCAAGATCCGAGGATTACCTCAATGTTCTAGAAAAGTCTTCAGCATACTCTGGATAGATAGTTGAGTTTCCGCACTACTTATCATCCTCATACTGACGGTCAGTCTAAGAGAACAATTCAAACTCTAGATGATATGTTAAGAGCTTGCTCCTTGGATTTCAAAGGTGGTTGAGATCAACATCTACCTTTGGTGGAATTTTCTTATAATAATAGCTTTTAATCCAGTTTTCAGATGGATCCTTATGAAGCTCTATATGGAATGAAATGTTGAACTCCAACTTGATGGGATGAAGTTGGGGAAAAAAGCTATCAGGACCTGATCTTGTTGATGAGATGGCAGAAAAGGTCAGATCTATTCAACAACACATAAGAGAATCTCAAAGTCAACAAAAAAGTTATTCCAACAACCGAAGAAACGACCTAGAGTTTGAAGTGGGTGATAAAGTGTTCGTACGAATATCTCCTTGTAAGAGAGTAATGATATTTGTAAAGAAGGGAAAGTTGATCCCTAGGTATATCAGTCTTTTCGAAATACTGGGTCGTGTTGGGAAGGTAGCTTACTAATTGGAACTTCCACTGAATATCTCTCATGTTCCTGATGTGTTCCATGTATTTATTATGAGAAAGTACATACCCGATCCTTCACATGTACTCAGCTCAGAAGTTGTACCGCTAGAGCAAGATATTTCTTATGAAGAACAATCGATAGAGATTCTGGATCGTAGCAAAAATGTCCTGCAGAACAAGACCACTCGCTTGGTGAAATTTTTATGGAGGAACCACCAATTATAAGAAGCTACATGAGAGCTTGAGGATATGATGAGGGAGAAGTATCCTCATCTGTTTGTTACCAAGTGGAAAATTTCGAGGGCGAAATTCATTTTAAGGGGGTTAGAATGTAACCCCCGAGATTTTTATGAGAAATATTTTTTTAATGTTATATACATCATCAAAGGAATATTTCACTACCCACAACGCTAGCTTGGTTTGCTTTATACGCAACTGCTTCTTTCCTCGATAGCTTTCGTTGTACGTAATACCGAGTTTCACTAAACAATGATATGCGATTAAAATATTATTAAAACTAGCCGTTATGAATAGTAATACCCACTTTTTGAAATTTTATAAATTTTATCTTTCAAAATGTACTTCATTTTTCTATTTGGAATATCTAAATTAGCCTACGGTCAAATTTTGGAATTTTTCTGAAAACTTTTAATTTTTTATGAATAGTGAAAACACTGGGTTACTTTTTCAAAACCGAATTTTTATTTAAATAATTATTTATTTTATTTAAACTAATTTTAGGTCAAAATTGATACATATCACACATAAAAGTTCAATGTAATTAATTGGAGTCATTTTATAATAATTTTCGATATATAAAAATTTTTCACCGTCTTTTACCTACCTCCCAGGAGCTTTTTGCAAACATACATAAAATATAATTTTACCGCTTCTGTGAGTGGAAGTTCGAAAATCCTAGAGACACGGTTAATATCAAGGACTAAAATTTGGTTCAATGATATGTAAATAATTTTTGGTGAATAGTAACTTTTCACTTTTTTTTACCACGGTTAAAAGTAAATAGGGTTATTAAGGGTAAAAATGATATTATTATTACCCTAAAACATGTCCAAATTCTATTGGATAAGTTTAATTAGACCAAAAACAACCTTAGGAATACAATATGTCCAATTTGGCCCACTTTGATTAGATTAGGTCATTTAATATTACTTTATTTAAATAATAGTAAAAATATTTAAAATCAAAGTTTAATAACTAAAACATTTTTAATATAGGGTTATACAGAAGATAAATTAAACTATAAATGTTCATTAGAAAGATAAACAGATTTAATACATAATGGTATTTTATTTATAATTTTTAGACATTAAATAATTTAATTTATTTATGACACAATGGTGATGAAGTAATTATCATATTAATGAAATATTAACATAATTGATGTTATAAATACTCAAATAAATGTAATTGAGACTTTTTGTGAATTAAACTAATTTCCTAGGTTAATATGACATATTATTATTGATTTAATTTACTTTTTCCGACCTAATCATGTTGTTATGATTTTCACAAAAATCAATTACCAAATACTGTCAAAATTGACATAAAATAGTTTTTAAAACAAATATTATGTTATTAATTTTTATTTTATTCTTAAAAATCTAAGGTTCAGCCGAATGACTTATATAAGGTTATATATATTAATAATAAACAACTTGGGGTTCGTTTGGCTTGTTATAGCAATTTTATTAACCTTATATTGTAAGAAAACAAGAAAACACGTTAAAAGTAAAATAATTTAACTTAAAGATAAATCTAAATGATAAGGTTAAAATAGAAACCTGAACATGTCTAAATTCTATTGGATGAGAGTATTTAGACCCATACCCACCTTATCTTCTAAATAAATCAATTTGGATCTATTAAAAACCGAATATGATTTTATAATAAAATAATATTTTTAGTTTTTCCTAAGGTGCCCCTCTCCTCCCTTATAAAAAGGCCCCTCCTCCCTCTCTTCATCACACCACATTGAGACTTCAAGATCGGCCAAACCCTGCCATATTATCTTCTCCACTTCCATAGAAACATAATATAAGTCCTGGTCTTCTTCAAAGACCATTTTTTTAGTGCCCTAATAGGAGGTTAAGAAGAGGCGCTTCAAAGAAGAGGTAATGTTCGTTACTGGCTCTTTCAAATTTATTTCTTCTTCTACTTATTCTTCTTTAGTTGTTTCATTATGAAGTAATAACATCAGTATCACTCATATACAGATATGTTATTATAAGTATGAAACAACCCCATTTCACCATCTATCAATCATATGGAAAACGAAATCACCGCGCGTGCGTACATACGGAATACCGTCTCCACACCGTGGTGTAATCTATATTCCATCACAAATTTAATTTGATGGTTATAATGGTGTAAATAATAACTATATATAATTATTGTATATTTATATTGATTCTGAAATAGTATACATACAATCAAATAAAATTCCACGATCATGGGAACAATATCATCGATCATGCGTACGTACGGAATACCGTCTCCACGATGTGATGCGACTCGTTCTACATGATCTTCATTGCATAATGATTATATAAATGAATTTAATGAATAAATATGATATATATTACACTAAAATAATTCTGGAAATGAGGTATCTATAACCTCAAAATAAGAATAATAATTTATTCGACAAAACACGCATAAGAACAAAAAGTAATAAACACCCCAATAACAAGTATCAATGAAATATTACTAATAAGAAGCTAATAATATGACCATATATGATATAATAACAATTAGTATGATTCTAGAATAAGTCAATGACAATATTTATATCATTTTATAGGAGGTTCAGACACTTATGAAGCAATGCAGACCTAAGGTAAGAGAAAATCTCACAATCTCATTTTTGTCCGAGATTGTTTATACTTCCGAATTTACAAGGGAATATTTATCATCCACATCCATGTTTCCTCAATATGCAATATTATTTCCATCCACCTACAATTTTTTAAATCCAATTTTACCCATTGGTGGGTTTTAAGTAAAATATACGAAAGGAATATTTTGTCATTTTTCGTACGAGGTACTTTTTGGCTTTTCCGGCCTAAGTACGAGAAGACTGTTTTTTTAACTTATACGGCATGAATAGATTTTTAGAACATTATTTCCACTAATTTTACTTTACATGTTTTCTACTTTATTTTTAATAAACTTATTTTAGTTTAAAATTGTATGACATGTTAAGAAATAAAAAATGTTTTCGAAGTAGAAAGGATATTTTCCTCAAGAATGGAGTTCAAGTGTTTTATCAAAATTATTTTCCATCTCAGATAATATAGGGTTCTGTTTCTATCCCTATTATTACATTGATTTGATTATGTTGTGATGGAATTATTTCTATGAATTCCTTTATCTTATATTAATTGTTTTATTATGTCCTGATGTTTAAGAATCCCATTTTTATTACATGGGTTATGCAATGATGTATGATTTATGATTTTGTGGCACACATAATAATGGTTTCATTATGAGATGGGTGGGACCTATATCTCCCTCCAATGCATTGGGTAATGATTTATATCTCATGAGATAGACATGGCTGGAACGACAGATTAATCCGGTGCAGTGAAATAGCACAGAAACGAGGAGTAAACTCGGTTCAGAAATGGACATTGTCCGCCAAGATAGTCTTGGAAATTAGCATTGACTACTAAGAAATGATTCTCTATGATTATGTGTGCATGACAAAAATATTCATGTTTTACGTTATGATTATTGTGATTACATTTCACTACTATGATTTATCCCATGTTATGAAATTATGATCTCTTTTGCATGTTAAGATTTCCAAATTGTTATGTTCTTATGAATATGATGTGATTGATATTTCTTCTCTTTACCCTTACTAAGCATTTGAGCTCACCCTTTTGTATGTTTTCTTTCCCCAGGTCAGGAAGAAGGTTATTATGTAGGACATGACAAAATGGACTCTAGATATGATAAAATATAAGGGAGAGGATGTAGATGATTTATGAACCAGTTGTTTATGTTTCCCAGTTTTTAAAGACACTATACCTATATGGTCCTTTCATGGTTTTGTTATATGTTGTAATAAGTGTGCTTCAATTTTGATGAAATATAAATGTATGTAAAGTATTGGTCATTATATATTTTTAGATAGATAATTCTATGTCTTAATAGAAGAGATAATGATCTTAAAATCCAAACATTATGTCTATAAAATATATTTTTTATGGTTTGAAAATTTCATGATGCTAAATGAGTTTTCTTCTTAACAATTATTGATTCTTAAAGATGATATATATATATAACACATCCCCACTAATGAATAACTTATTCAAATGAATTCATAATATGAGGTAAATAAATAAGAAATATATTAACATTTATTCTAAGAAAAATCTTTATTATCATAATGAATATATGATATTTTAACACAACCATCTTTATGGAGATAACAAATATTTGAACCATTTTTTATTTACCTAGTAGATTTAAGGAATTATATTATTATAAACTAAATAGATTAATTTACTGGATTGTTCCAAAAGATAATATCCCCCAGTGTATGAAAAGAAATAGAAAAGGATGCTGACATAAATGGAAAACACCACTGTATAAAAAATTCAAAGAATCGTACTTCACCATAAGAGTTCAATAATTGTTTTATCTGAAATTTTTAATTAAACCCCCTAAAAGTAAAAATATAAAATATATATTATATCATGAAACATATATCCCATTTTGTTAAATACATTTTATTTTTAAATGGAACATTTAATAGGAAATATGAATGGGTTCTTAGAAAACATTTTTAGTGTCGTTAAAATTATTAAGATACATGTCACATTCAAAATCAATTTTCATAAAATTGATTTGAGTCATATTAAAGCATTTAATTTTAAAAAAACTTTTCAATATTGTAACATTTAAATATATATCAGTTTAATATGTGAAATTTTGGATGGATGATTGAACATGTGTTTCGAAGAGATTAAAATCCTTTTATGTTTTTTGAAATATTATTATAAAAAAACCACATCATATAAAAAATAATGACTCGTATTATATGAAATGTTAAAATAAAATTTTAATGGTTCTATGAGGTAATAGATAATTTGTTTTATAATTATAATGTATTAAATAGGATGAAATATATAATTTAGACATGGAGAGGAAACATTCAATAAAGTGGTTAGGAGTTTTTCTTACAAATGAAATATTTTTTGGGAAAAATATTTTATTAAAAGTAAATATTAAAAATTAAAATCTAATTATCTGTTTGAAATAAAGGAAAAGTATCCATATATAAACTATTAAGGAGGATAAACCCACTCTTTGGATATGAATATCAAGGGAAAGATTTACAGCACAACTGAGAGAGTTGTGATAACAAAAACCGTTACTTCAACTAAATAATTTGAATGGAGATTAATGTAAATATAGTACATTATATTTCTTTTGAACACATTAATTAGTATAATATAAGAAAATAATTTTATTGGGTATTAAATATACCATTTGAAAGAAAACACGGTGTATTGTAGGAAATATTTTTTGGGAGGTCACTAAAAACCCATTTCAAATGTTGCATAATGTATATATTCATAATATAAATTATATTATACATTTATATATGTTGTTCCTATTTAATATATGCATATTATGTATATACTTAAAAATAATGAAATGTATGAGTATGACATATATATATATATATTTATATATTTTATACCTCGCTATACTAGAAAGGATTTTATTTAATGATTGGAATTTATTTTGAAACTTTTTCATAAGATGAAATGTTAAGTTTGTTATGAATTCATGTGATTAAGATATATCAATAAATCATATTTTAAAATTATTAATAATTATTATATAAATTAATAATAAATCCTTATTTACAATATAAACCACTACTATGTGATGGATGTGTGTGTGAAACACATAATGCACCACTTCTGAAAACACTCGTCATTCCATGAACATTTGATATCACGAGACAAGGTGATAAAACCCCATCATATTCTACATATATCTAATGATATTCCCTTGGATTCACTATATAGTTTATCACTACTTTGGAAGGGTTCTATAAATAAATATTTTTAGTGATCTCCCTCAAGCATACTATTCTGAATAGAATTAAATGGATGATGCAACTATTGGATACTACATATACTCTTTTTGTATTATTTAATATGTTAATTATTGATGATATATATTATTTTTTGGGGGTTTTCAGGTATATATGATTTTACATGGTCGTATAAATCACATCTATAGTATAAGATCTAGTTATTTATGTTTCTAATGGGTTTGAATCCATGGTTTAAAAAAATACTTAATTTTGTAAAACATAGCAAGAATAAAAACCCTTATATTATCTGGTTAAGGGGAAAATTTTATTTACCCATATGAACATTGATAATGTAATGGTATTACCTTTATGATGATGTTCTATGTCAGGGTTATGCTAAAATTTAATTGACAAAAATGTCTTTCATAATGGTAGTATCCTCACACAAGGGGTTTACATAAGGGTCAACATCATTATACACTGACATTGGTCGTTACATAAAGGTATATATTACATTACCCTTGTTTTTAAAGGGATTATAGATGTTTTGTAACATTCCCTAATTTTTTATTTTACAATGAATAATAATTATTATGTGTGTCCTTATATACAAGGGTTGAGTAATTATAATACGTAAATGTGATAGAGATTCATAAAGTAATTATGCGTATTATCATTTTGAATATATGTTAAATAAGATTTCATAAAGTTAATATTTAACTTACTTCTATATAGGATTTTAAAAATATCGTTTACCTTTATGATGAATCAATGTTACGTGCTAGGGAAAAAATGACAAAATTCCAAAAAATGATCTTTATTACTTATAAACATTCAATAAATCACATTTAAAGTTATTTTGGAAATATTTAACATATTAGTATTTAATTAACTAAGTAATTATTTCAAAATTCTTTATTACTAAACAAGTAATAATTTTTGAATTTTGTTCCCAAATATTAGAGGTTGATGTTTTAAAATACAATTTGATAAATTAGATGGTACTTCATGTAATCTAGAAGTGACTTTTTATTTATAAATAATATTATGTGATTTATAATGTATTTATAAATTAAAATATAGATTTTATTTAGTATAAATACAATGATTCTATAATATATATTATATTGGGAATTTTTAATAAATTGTAAAATAGAGCATAAATTCCACTCAATATAAAATATCAAGGGTTTAATATTGAATTCTATACAATTACTTATGTTATTTCAAAATTATTAAATTTTTATTATTATCATTTAATAATGAATTTTTTATAACAGAAACATTTCATATAAAAAATATAAATAATTTACACATTTTATAAAATTCATTAATATTCATGATTCATATATTTTTTATGAATTATTAGTATGTTTTATTCCATTATTTGGGATAAATTTTTTTAGGATAGTGAAAACATATCATGCATTGTTTTATATCATAAAATTTAGTTTTCATATACTGTGGCTGTGATTTTTATTTATAATTATGAGTGTGAGAAAACTTATGGGAAATTGTGTGTATATATTACATGATAAAAATTTTATGAATTAAATTCCCTATTTAGGAATTTATTAAAGCATATATGGACATGTGGTTGAACAAAATACTTTCTTTTAGTCTTTCGATGGAAATGAAAGTGAAGTTTGTTGATTATTTATCTATTTTGGGTTACTCATGTGATGTTTATAAATCTAGTATTACAATTGGACCTTAATTCTATTTTTGTGGTGACTAACACAAACATGTTGGGTTTTTAAAGAGTTCCATATTTTTTTGTGTCAAAAAATTAATTTGGTTGTTTGAATAGGGACTCCAAAACGAAATACTTAGAAAAACTCATAAAAAAGGGAATAACATCTATGAATATAATTTTTACATAGTATGTAATAGTTATGGATTTAATATGAATATAATTCATATTAAAATGTGTAATTTTTAAAATGAAATCCCATTGAATAATAAGTGGGATATTTATTTCAATGTGACAATTCTTATGACCCCAATCATATGGCTACGAAGGTCATATTAAATCTTGGCTAACCTAGAATATCTCGTGTAAGTAAATCAAATAAGGTGTGAATCTAGATTATTATAACATGTTTTCCATTATAAAGTTGGCTTCCTAAATGACATAAATTTTAAAAAATATATAATTTTCATTGGGTTATACTACCAAGGACAACCAAATATGACTATCTCACTCAGAAATAGAGATGAGTGGAACCATATGATGGATTTGGATAAAGGGTTATCAACTCAAATATCCAAGAGCACAAACGTTTATTATTGCGATGGTTCTTTATCCTAATAACTATAATGTGAGTGAAATGATAAAGTGGTATCACGGCCTAGTGAAATATGGATCATTGAAAACTAAAAATATATAATGTATGGGTTATAGAGTTTAGTGGGAGAATATTAATTAATAGTCATTAATGAAATAATGTAAGACATTAATTTATCTAATAAAATTTTATTATTTTGATTAATACATAAACATCATCCAAGTAATCTCTATAGTAACCCTTATAATGTAAATCATAATGAATGAAATTACAAAAATTTGTACGTTATTAATATTTCATGAGATTGATATATATTCTATGTGTTAATAAAATTTATCCCTATGTAACCATTTATTGATGTTGTTCACTATGAAAATAAATATTCTTATTGAAATATGGAATGATTAATTTATTATTTAAAAAGAAATAATTAATAATTTACATAAGGAATTATTTTAAAAAATACTCAAAATAATTTGTCTTGTAAATTATATTCAATATTATTGAATATTTTTTGTGGTACTGATGAATTTCTAGAATGAATATTCTGATTAAACAAACCATATTTTTTGTATCTATGGAAATTTTATATCAAGATGAATGAATTGAGTAAAGGTTTATTAAAAGTTATTTGTGTTTTAAAAATACATTAACTATTAATATCATGATCAGGTTCTATTATTTTATATGTAATAAATGGAGTAACCATTCAGCAAAAATTGATGTGATAAGGTTTGAAAGTCCAATTACATTTCCTAGTGAAGCTAATTTACTTAATTTTAATGATAATGATTTTATCTGGAAGGAATAATGATTCTATATGATTGGATTATCATGTTTTCAAAAAGGTTTTTTTTAATGTTATATACAAACACATTATTATTTTTATTGAAATTGATTCATCTATTTTGAATAGAAAAAGAAAACAAATTTTTGTTTTACAGGTGGTTTAAATTTAAGGATGTTAGAAATAATAGGTTGAATTGAATGAAATTATTGTTTACATTCATGTGATGTAGTAAATAGTAGACAGATAAAAAAATTTATGGTATTTTTTTTAATAATGTATGAATGTATTTAGGTAATGAAAGTAAATGTTCTTCTCAATTCTCTCATATGAGAAGTTTTCTGAACAAATAGTTGTCAATTAATAATGATTTCATTAATTTAATTCACTTTCATTTTGATTCATATGATTTTGTAACATTTTTTTATAAAATGGTACATGTTGTATTATTTTTCTTGTAAAAATTATTCATCACTAGAGTTGTCAAAATATTATAGAATTTTGTTCCCATTGAATTATTGTGTATATTTATGATTAAAATATTCTTTATAAGAAAATACTATGGACAAATATAATTCCATTCCTGATATGGAAATTATATATTATTTTTAATAGTCCCTCTAAAAGTTAATATGTTTATTTCTAAATTCCAAAAGTAGATTTTTTTTCTTTCATAGAATGATATTCCGAAGAGAATATATATTTTAAGAGATTAGTGGTAGTAAGATTTAATTTAGATAAATTCAAAAAAAAATTATTTCACCAAATTTAGATTAAGTGAATAATGAAGTTTTATCTAAGTTAGATATGATATATGAATGTAATGAAAAATGTAAACAGTTACATTAAATACAACGAGAATGTTAATGTCACTATAGTCTAATGGTTTATACCAGTTTATGATTATAATTATTCTTCACAAAATATCAAAAATATTCTTAGGATATTTTATGGTAATAAAAAATGTTAAGAGTTTTAGTTGGTTACAATAACAAGGGGACATAACTATTTACAAAAAATTATACTAGCTAATACATGATATTGACCACTTAATATACTAAAATATTTTTGGGTATAGCGGTAAAGAAAAATTTAGATATTTATAATAGATACTATAAAAAATATGATATCACATTCTTCAAAACGAGTTTATGATGTCATAGTATAGTGATAAAGAAATTATTTATATTATTTTTAAAATAATTCAAGGAAACTAATTTTATGGAATATGTTATATGGATAATAGTTTATTATAATGTTTGTTATGTAGAAAAAGGGGGATAATGTAAATACATTTTGTTTTATTACATTAAAGAGTTTAAATGTTATTTTATATAGTTTAACATATGTAATATGATTCCCGTGTCTCGCTAATATTCAAAATACATTACATCAAAAATGGTACACTATGTATAGCTATTTGGATTATTTTATCATATGTTGACATATGTATGTGAGGGGAACTAAAGAAAAATGTAATGTTCAAAACCCATTTATTCTAGAAGAACAGGACTGTCATGTAGAATGACATAATATATTGGTTTAATGTTCATATACATCCCACATATTTTTATTAAATTAAATCTCAAATTATCAATCATTCATGTGTACTACAATATTTCAATACAATAATAGTGATATGAAAAATATCTCCCAAATGTAAAAACACTGATTTTATCATCACTCATGACCTGCATGAATTATAATGGGTTGGGATGATATGTAATGTTTATCTTGGATTTCTTCCTGTATTATAAAAGGGTTGTATATGAGATTTTAAGAATGGATTATTGAGGTAATATGTAAAGACCTATATCTTTGACTAATAAATAAAATTATATATTATTAAAAGTCATATGGTTATAGATATAATTAATGTTATAAGAATATTATCAATCATTCTTACCTGTGGGTAATTAGATTTTTATCATGATGAACATCATACATTGATACACTAATTACACATTTAAGCATATAAACTAATCTAATATAAGGGTGGTGGTGTATGTTGATGATCATGTCATATATTTGAGTTCAACCAATATAGGATTAATCTATTGTTCATGATAAGAATATATATATGGCCCTTAAAATAATTAGACAAAGGATATTCATATTTTAATTTTATTCACACATGATTTCTTCATATACTCAGATTACTATCAGGTGATTTAATTATAATATTAATGAATGATATGTTACCTATTAATTTATGTGGTAATTTTTATGGTGAATCAATACGTGATTAGAAACCAATACTATATTGAATTGTTTTATATCAACTAGTTTCTCAATGTCAAAATAATGTATGTCATACTTATAAATAAAATTTTTAGGATATATCTAATAACAAACATGTTCATATAAGGATATGAGATTGTTTAATCTATATCACAGAAGACCCCTCAGTGTCGTTAGTATCACTAATTCTTTTCTATATGCCAGTATATTTTTAAAACTATTAAATTATGATTTCATTGTATTTTTCAATGCCACTATGTATTGTCGGGTCAGACAGTTAGTCCCTTGTTTAAGTATAATACATTTGACAATGTGATTGTTTAAAATTATGTGATTTTGAAGAAAAACTACATTCACAAGAGTTTGGATATATTTATAATGTGTTTTTATGTGTTTCATATTTCCCTAACAAAATTTTAGTTCAAATGTGAACTTTTTTCTCATTTATTAAATTTCACATAAATATGATGCATGAAGTATATATTTATAATACATATGATATTATATATACGTGATTTATATTTTATAAATTCATCAGATTAAATTATTTATTATTTATGTAAGGAATTAATATGATATATATATATATATATCAACTCTCTCCCCAAATTGTTATTATTTAATGATTGATATTTATTTGGAAATCATTTCATAAGAAGATATGTTGATGTTATTTTGAAATTAATTTATGAATGTCTCTAATTAATTAATAAGTCGTACCATTAAAATAAGGGAGATATAAATTAATAATTATTTGATGTTTCTTATATAAACAACTTCGCTGTCATTTCATTGTGTGTACAATAATTGTGATCCACTTCTCATAATTATTTTCTACCCCATCAATAGTCATGTTACCCGATTAGGAACAACCGCCGCTTTAGTTTCTATAGTTTCCTTAGGATATTTTCATGGATCCACTATTTAGTTTATTACCTTGGATATACAGCTATTTATTCACTACTTTCAATAAATTCCCTCATTCAAACACTTTCATATAGAATAAAACTATTGTTGCAACATTGATATTCTGGGTACTCTGGTTTATATATATATATATATTAATTCATTAGGATATATCTTCATGTGTTTTTGGGTTTTCATCCAATAAATTTGATCATTATATGCTCGTATAAAACCCTTAAATATGTGTCACTGGGAGAATTTTTTATGTGAGAATCTCATACCTTGTTTACCCACTGAGTGGAATATGCTCTATCAACCAATAAAAATTATAACAATTTTGATACTATATTTCAGAAAATTAATCATATATATATATATTTAAATATTTAATTTTACAAACATCAATTTTACATATTATTGATATGTATAATAGTTTGTTATTATATATTACAAATATTATGTTTCAGTGATCTTGATTGTTTTAAACTAGTTTCATGTTACTGATTTTATTATTAATTATTATGTAAAATTTAATCATTTCATGATAATCGAAGGTATTTTAATTCATGTTTTATCATTAAATAATATTATATAATTACATTTCATATTTATGATAGTTATTATATGTGAAGATGAAGTAGATGATTTTCATGTTTTTTTTAATTTTTAATGAATGAATTGTGTAGTCTTAATTAACAAGTTAAATGTATAAATTATTATTCCAACTCAAAAAAATTATTTAATTTTTAATATAAAATATTTCCTGGGTGAATCTATCCCAGATAGAAATTGATAGAATCTTTCATGCAGGTGGTTAGATGACAAAAAAAGATGATAGAAGAGACACATTTGTTATAATATCATGTTGAAAAATGTATAATGAAATTAATTGGATGTTGTTAAGGTGTTATGTAATAATTATGGACATGTATATGTTCATGTTAAATGAAAAATTATTTTCACTTGTAAATATGTAGTTTTTAATCTTTTTATGTATATTTGAGGTTGGTAGATTTAAGATTACCACTTATTGGAAATATTAAATAAAAAATTCCTCCTTTATATTTAAAGAATAAATATCATGAAACTTATTTAATATCAATTCAATAAACTCATTATTAGAACCATATTATATTTTTTTTCTAAAAACAATTCCATCACCCATGTAAGTCATTTTACCTACACACATATGAGAAATGTTTATATTTATTTTTTAATGATTAGGAGGGTAATAGATAATGGTAATACCATAAATATAATAATATTGTAGTATATTATTTTTTCGGATGTAATTATCAACATATTTTTTAAAGGAGTTTTTGGTCTATTGGATGAGAAAAATGATGAGATTTTGTAATATGTTTTGGAATCAATATTTTGATTATTTGGATCTTATTTTGATATATCCTTAATTAGTGAATATATTGGGTAACATTTTTTTACTCAGGGATATAAAATTGGTATAAGTTATCTAAACAAGTTAATTTGGTAGAGATTCATTATAATTTGAAACTACAAGTGTGTTTAGACATTAGTTGAAGTGAAATATGTTTATAGGTAAAAACGAGGAACATGTCATTGGAAAATAATACTGGGTAATATTGAAATTGTAAGAGATTTATTTGAGTAATGTTGTGAAATTATGATAGGAGATTCTAGTTTTACTATAAAAAATGTTATTTTATAAGGTCTATGTGTCAAATTGAATTAGTAAAATTCTAGAAACAACGATTATATACTTTGACAATTAATATTCATGATAAAAAATTAATAATGATGATTATTTTCTTATAAAAAATATAATATTAATCATATTAATTTATTTCAACACTATAAATAATAAATTGGACTCTGTTTAATCATATTAATTAACTAAATGTGAGAATATTTACTATTAAATGAACACATATAATGTGTTGAAAAAAAATTTTGTTTAATTTTTTTACCATTTAGAATTCATAATTTTATTTAACATTGATTACCAAATAATCTAGTGCAAATATATATGTATATATTTAGTCCTAATTTTAGATTATTTATTTTTAATTATATTATTCTAATTTATAAATATAAATATGTAGAAAAGTATCATTCCTTGAAAAATAATGGTTCAATCATGTTAACCAATATTTATTATTTGTAATTTTATTTTTTTCTTATAAAATTAAATTCTCCCAATTATATAATTTGATAATAAATATTTAAAATATTTAAATAAAATATTATTTTTCAATTTATATAATTGTCAAAAACTAATTTTGATATAAAAACATCAAAATATAATGAAAACTATTTCTATATGAAATTATTTTTAAAAAAAATTAGTAACTATTTGTATTATAATTTATTTAAAATTACTAAAAATATTGTTGTAAATATATCAACAATATATTTTTTCCATAATATATTTATTGGATTAAAATAAATCAACAAAGTAATTTAATTTTAGAAGAAGTTCATTTCATGGCATATGGTGATCTTATTAGTTACTATCTACACTAGTTGAATTTAATTTAAAAAAGGATAGTAATTTCAAAATAATGTTTTTTAAAATATCACCTATATTTATACCAACCAACATAATTGATAAAATATAATGGCTATACAATTTTTAGAGGTTTCTTTTGGTTTAGTGTTTTGTGTGATGTTCGTTATGGAAAAAATCAGACATTAATAGTATATGTAATTTAAAATACAGAGGTGTTACTTCCCCCCATAAATATATTTCATCCTCAAAATTTTAAATATTAACAAATAATGAAAATATTTTAGGATTTATTAATGATATATTTGATGAA
The DNA here is from genome assembly GCA_963277665.1 of Viscum album. NCBI lineage: Eukaryota > Viridiplantae > Streptophyta > Magnoliopsida > Santalales > Viscaceae > Viscum > Viscum album. Next base: position 1,506,421,807 of record OY728127.1, on the reverse strand, counting down.
GATAAAGTTTCTAGTGATATATGAACCTTCTAAATAGAAAATATTTCTTTTCCCCATTTTATTGTCTTATCCCGTATATATATTTTACTCCAACCATTTGAGTAATTATTTTGATATTATTCATTATTAAAGTCAATATTATATACTAGACATAAATAACATTCCTAATCTTATACGAATTAAAACAACATCGTTGGGTCATATGAAATGTGATTTCACTGTGGCATCTATTTTTTTACTACATGAAATGTGACCAATTAAATTTTTAAGAAATAACATTAAATTTATATAGTTAAAGAATAATTATACAATAAAGGGTCTTGATAATAGAAACACTGAAGAGTATTTATGAACATTGTAGTCAATAATTATACCATAATGTGTTTTTATTTAAATAGGTAACAGTTTAAAAAATATAAATTTTAAAATCTAGTATGGAGAATAATTTCCCCTAGAATCAATAATTAATAACTATCAACTACAATAATAGTTTTCCATTAGATTATTCTATTATCCATGTTATAGTTGGTTATTGGAACTAAATTTCATCTTAATCATTTGTATAAGTTCACTAGTTTGTATTCTATCTAAATTCCTTTCATCTAAAATTATGATTGTCTAGTGGGTCCTTATAGGGAAGATTGGTTTGCATCCTATTAATTGAAATATTCATCTTCCCTTATTATATTTTCCTTTACACACTCCTTCACCCCTGAATAAACATCATCTAGTTCTATTGAAACATTCCCTTAAGTTGTTATCAATACATTTTGTCTTGAAGGATATCGAATCTCTTTTCTTGCATCATCTTCATCACTTGAACATTATTGTGGCATAATCCTTCTCTAGTTTAGTTTTTTTAGGAATTCTACTATTATGACAATGCTAATCATAATTAATTATTATTTTTTCATAATGATATAGTTCAATAGTTTAATCATTTATATAGGATTTTGATATCTAGAAATTTTTTAAACCCGACCTACATTTTCTACAAAATAAGAGAATAGTGTCAAGTATTGGGTCAATCCCACTAGAAATATAGAAGCCCAACATTTATCATATAAATTTTTTTAGGTACAGTAAATTATTTCTTGATATTAAGAATTAAAAATAAATATATTTTTAATACTATTCTTAAAACTAATCATAAACTAGAAAAATACTAGGATATAGAGGATAATTATATGATATCTTATGTTAGAGGACAAATTTTCATAAAACAATCAAACTATTCTGATTCTGTTATAAATTAAGTCCAATTTATTGTCATGATAATCTATATATTAACTTATCCAACATTATATAAAACACTAAAAGTATTCTAGTAGTGGGTCCCTCCCCAATATTAATCATTCAAACCTATGTGCAACTGGTTCAATCACAAAGTGATATGTGATGTGTAGTAATACTCATTAGCTTCATACACTTTATCAAATCAGTTATCGTCCTATTATCTTTGTACTCTTTGAAGAGAAAATATTGGGATAAAATAATTATTAACTATCAATGAAATAAAAATTAATTTCGAATATTTCATAACTGATAAAGAACATAAATTATTAAATACACAACCCCATTATGTAATAATAATCCACTTCTATGATTTTAGTAATATAAGGTTGGCGGTTCTTCATATGTAAATGATTTATAAATAATATATGAATGGAAATAAATGAATCTAAAATAATGGAGTTGAAAATTTTTAAAAAATTACTGTAATATTTGTTCCCAATCAAATATACATCCAATAATTTAATAATGAGAAATTTAATGAGAAATTGTAACTTATCTTCACAACACCTATTAATGTTGAATAAATAATTAATTTATCTTTTTCCAATAATTTTATCAATGATTTTTTAGACCGATATCTTTTTAAATCATTAGGGGTAAATTCATTTATAAAAATACATAAAAAATAAAATCTATATCCTCCTTTAAAATATCTTCTTTAAGACTCGTTAAATATATGGTAATTAAAAAATAATTACTTGCCTACTATATGGAGTTTGAAATAAAACTAAATCTTAGCCTTATCAATTAAACACCAAAACAGATATCATTATAGAAAATGTGTCATATCAATGTTTCAAATCCTAAATATGATGGATCCTTGCTTTTTTAAAACCACAAAATCACATAGCCACCAAACTTTTCCCGAGATATCTCAGGGACATTGAACACCTTGAAAATTGATTTCAAGTAATAAATGGAATATATAAATGATGAATTTGATTACTCCAATATCATGTGAAATAGAGAAACTTCCAAATATTATCTATCAACATCACATGTGAATCCATACGATGGATCTTTCTAAATTCCACAAAAATTAGAGATTCCTTCTTCCTATGGTGTGGAAAAATATTTCATCCTAAATGACCATCATAAAATCTCCTTGATCTAATCATATCAAAATTATTCCATAAAAATAATGGCTATGGTGATATTACCTTCTAATGAATGATTGAAAACCCATCAAATATGTGTATCTCCCTCTGATCATGAAATTTATGAGGAAAAATGTTATTCTTATCTTTATTACTATCAAATAACAGTGCATCCATTTATCTATGGTGTACCTTGTCCTTTGTGGCATTAATGGTGGATCCAAGTCATACAAAACTATCTACAATGAAAGAGGTGGCCTTGGTGGGTTCTGGTGGAACTTATATTGTGCATTTAAATTATGAATTTAGGGTGGTGGTGACATATTCAATCTAAAAAGTCAATAATGGTAATGGAGGGAACAATTTCATCTTAAAAAATTATGAAATGTTCCCACGACCCATTTCACACATCCATTTTATGAAAGAGCTTTCGTCTCTTAAATTATGTATTCATTCCATATAGTAGAATTAATGTCGGATAGGTTTCATAGTACTCTTAACTCTTTTTTTATGTCGCCATGTACTGATGTTTCTCCCACATTAATAGTGTAATATCATATTATATCCTGCACATGGACCAAAGGGTTAGGTACACCATGTGATGACATCCACCGAGTAGAATCATGATGTTGTGGAAGATTAGTTTTTGAATTACTTTTTTTTAAATTCAAACCATTTCATTTGTAAGGGTTGGAAAATAATACCCCTACTAAATGATCATTTTTAATAAATAACTATAAAATGTAAAAATAAATATAGTTATTATAAACCATTAATAATATATATAAATAAAAAAATTTAATTATATTAATTAATATAAAATATATATATATATATATATATATATATATTTTTAATTTTTAATAATCATTTATATTTGGAAATATTTTAATTTAAAAATTATATGGAAATTTAAAAATAATTTATGTTTTTTATAAATTTATTTATTTAGAAATGAATTATTCTTTTCAAAACCACATAAATACGGTTTCCAGAAATTATATGTCATAACTATTTTTTCATTAGTTTTCTTCAAAAATACTAATGTCATTTTTTAAAATATAAATATTTAATTATGTCACGAAAAAAATTTAATTACAAGTAAAAAAATATTATATTAATCATTAATTTTTTTTAGTGAATATTATATTATATATATATATATATTAATATATTTTCAATTGATTTTTTGAAAATTTTAACTATAAATTTACTATTGAAATCTTTATTAGAAATTTGAAAACCTGAAATTTTATTGAAAATTATCACTATAACTTCATTTTTCATGTATTAATATAGATACAAAAAAATGTAATAATTTATGTATTTTATATTTATTTAAATGATATTACAATATATATGTTGTAAATATTATGTGAAACATTTAACAACAATCTTATATAAGAATATAAACTGTAATTTTCCCTTGTAGATTTTCACAGAAAGGTTATTATGGAAATTTTCAATGAAAATATCCATTTAAATGTAAAATAAATTATATATTAATTTTTTAATTTGTAATTTTATATAAAAATTTGAACTATAAATTTGTTGTGTAAAATTTTAATGGAATTTTACATTGGTTATGTGTGTATTGATATTCACTGATTTAAAATTTAACCGAAAATCCGAAATGGAAATTTAAGTTGAATGATTGCATTTCAAATTGAAACTATAAATTTCCATTGAAAATTTTAAATGTTGGTATATCTATTAATCTATTTTTAATAGTAATTTAAGTGGAGATTAAAAATGTGAATTTGTGAAGAAAATTTTCATCATATGGCCCAATTTAGTGAAATCAATGTCAAATACATGTAAAATATATCATAAAAAGAAGCAACATTTAAGGATTAAATTATAAAAAATAAAGATCAAACTAGAGATGCACATGGCCCAACAAAACTATACTCACCTAATAGAATTAAATATATACTGTGAGTTTTCATTTGAAATTTTCAATGGTATTATGTGACTTTTTAGTGTAAATTATTTCTTAAAATTATATTATATATATATATATATGTGTGTGTATGTATGTATATATACATGCATTCATACTTAGAACTAGAAATTTTCAGCAAAATGGTATAATATAGATATATATAGATATGTGGGAATTTATAGATTAAATGTAAAACAAAATAAAATTAAATGCATCTTTATATTAATGTTTTTATATATGGAATGAAAATTTACACTTAATGTTAATAATATAATATTACAATTTTAATCTACATTTATATTTGTTTATTTGTGTTTTTTATTTTTCCATGAAAATATTCATCATTCATTGCAATTTTATTTTAATTTTTAGTAAAAAAATCACTATTAATTTTTAAAAGATTTTTATACTGGAAAATATATATACAAAACGTCCACCGGAAATTTGAATTGAAATGGAAAATAAAATTTTCTATTGTAAATTTTACCTAATTTATTTTTGTGTAAAGCTACAATAATAATTTTCAATGAAATTAATATTTTTTATTTATGTATAAATATATATTTATTCTATTTTAGTGAAAAAAATAGAAATTCTAGTTGAAATTTTCAATGGGAATTTCTAATAGAAGTTTTCACTCTAAATTTTATGAGAATTTTTCCACTCCAAATTTCCTTAATAAATTTCTAGATTAATGTTTATATAAAAAATTATAATTTTTATTTATTAATATATTTGTTCTGAAATTTTAAATATGAATTTATTTTTTAATTTTAATGTTAAAATTACTAGATGAATAATAATAAATTTTATGTTTAAGATTTCACTCCAAATTAAATCGTGGGAATAAATTTAAGATTATGACTAGAAATTTTTAATTGAATGATGTGAAATTTTATTACAAATTTTTACTTAAAAATATATTGATTCTTGTATACAAATTCAATGTGGTAAATTTAATTTGGAATTTTTTAGTATTTATTTAACTAAGTGGTGATTTATAATGTAATTATAAAACATTAATTTTCCTATGAAGAATACTATGGATCTTCGTTTATAAATATTAGAAATTTAAACTATATGTTTTCAATTGAAATATATAATTTAATTTAACCATTCATATTTTAATTTATATTTATTTGTGTGTTTTCTTCAATGAAAATATCCATCATACATAGATGTTTTATTTGAAATTTTTATTTAAAACATTCACTATGAATTTAAAAAAAATGACTACTAGAATATATAAATTTTTCAATACAAATTTAAATTAAATTTTAAACATAACATTTAATGTGGAATTTTTGAGTAAATTTTATTAGGGTGATAGGTACACACATTTATAATATATTTCATTTCTATATTATATGCATGATGATCTTGAGAAGATATCTTTTATTTAGACATGATTTATAAAGTGTTAACATACTTTTAAGAATCCCATCAATTCACACTAGACATTTTTAATCAAAAAATTTTAATGAAAACATTTAGGAAAAAATGATTTTTTTTGTATTAATTTATTTTCACTGTAATTTTAATTGAGAAGTAAAAATGTATATTTCACATAGAAATCGGAAGTGAATCCTTTCCCCAGAAATTTCATGTGGAAAGTTTCACTTGAAATTTCTCTATGAAATTTGTAGTTTAATTAATAATAATCATGGTACAAATGTAAATCTATATATAATAAATATCATAAGAAATATTTTATATATACGTGTAATAAAAATTATACACTTATCTATGTAATTATTTTCCATGAATAAAAATATATATATTCAAATTTCTTTATAATAAAATTTAAAATATACATAACTATTTCAATAGTTATATTTTATTTTATTATGTGTATCAATTTTAATAATAAATATATACTAATATATCTACATAAAATTAATTCTATTAAATATATGTTTAAATATTTTTAATATATATAATAAATATTTTAATATATATATATATATATTAAGAATTAGGAGAAGTGGTTTCATAAGATGATAAAAAACTAGAATGGGAAATGAGGGAATTTTGGTCCAAAAATGAAACATGATGGTTTGGTTTAGGGGGGAACCTGAAACATTTTAAATCCACCCTCTATTGCCCAGATTCACCTTCCATACATCGGTTACAACATGACATATAATATTGATGTATTTGTACTCCCACATGCCCCTTGCAGATCTACTTAGAGGCTTTTCCCACATACACATCTCACCCTTGGCCCTTGGTCTCATAAAAATCAGGTTAGATATGTGGATTTTCCCAATATTGAGGGATGTGTAGGTGTAAGTATTTTTCCCAAAACATCACTCGATTGATAGCCAATTTCCTGCATCATTAAATTTTACAAAAACATCCATAATTTTTTATTCAACCATAAAATCCTCAAATCAACCCAAATAATAGGGTAATAATATTTTTTTAAATTAATAGTTAATAAAATAAAAATTAGGCATAAATAGAACATAAGTCAATAGAACTAATGACTAAATCCTATATAAAAATTAGCATCACAAAACATGATAATATTTAAAACTTTTCTCATTCTCTTGTAAAACCTCTAGATGATACTCAAAAAGGGTCCAATCATCAGTATGGGAAATCATCAAGAATATTGTTCCCATAAAACAATGTTTTAAATGAATAAAAAATAACCACATAGATCAACCAAAATAAACTTCACAACTAATTATTCCATTAAAATTTCAAAAGAAGGAAAACTATTTATCATTCACTCATATAACTCAAATTTTTATTAGATTCTCATGCTTATTGAGATTTACCTTACATGAATGAAATTTAATCATCACCTGAGAACATTTGAAATTTTGTAATATATATTTTAATACACGTTTACTCAATCCATAATAATGAAAATCATCTCAATAAACACTTTCATGATGAACCAAAAATCATATGAAAATTTTTTATGGAGTATCTAATGTCTTTAGGGATGATGGTGGCTATATTATGATGTAAAAATTTAATATTCAAATTATCAAAATGATGGAAGAATATTAAAATTAAAATACATGATATTCATGTGAAACAAAATGGTATTAGGTCAAAATTAACCCCATTTAAAAGAAAAAACCCCATATATAATTTTCCACATTTCTACTGTGGTTCACTTTGTAAATAGACAATAAATGATAAAAAACCCACTTTTTTAGAATTTATTTTTTCCATATTATTTTTAACATGAATATATATACGGTTATGGTCTCATTCCCTAGAAAGATAATCAAACTAGCTCTATGATCACAACCCCCTACTCTTATCAAATCTAATTGGAATTTTTAATACAATTAGTGAGATGGTTTTTTAGAAATATTTCAATATTTTGAATACCATATTAATACAATTTAGAGGATATAATTGAATATAAATTATTAAATAAAGAACATATTTTACAAAAAAAATCTTGTGAACCAAAACCAACATTTCCATTCAACAATATAATTTCAACATATACATGAAAATAATCAACTCTACTTTTAATCTCAAATTAATGACCGTGAATTTAAACTCAATGAAATAGGATAAAAATGATAAATTAACTTGTAATGTGGCTTCTTATAAATATTTTTCATTATTTCTATATGGATCATAATTTATAAAATGTATGGTAGGATTGAGGGAAATAGTGGCCCAATTCATATTAATGGTTACCTCAATATGGTCTAAAACATTAAAAATCAACAAGTTTTGATAAAAAAATATCATGTTTTGGTACTGGTGTTGAGTCAAGACATATTTCAACTTTACCATCAATAATTTGTTTTGAAAATCAAAAATCACATAATCGTAATCACAAATATTATTAACCATGTATGTTATTTTATAAATATTAATCACTCACTTTCATTTTCATGACTGATGTATCTATATCATAGTTTTCATTGTTGATTCATTTACTTTGTTTCGTATATTGTTTCAATCGTAACCAGATCATGAATTGAATTGAAAGTAGAAATCGTAATCAGATTATTTATTTCATTGTAAGTAGAAATTGTAACTAGATTATATACTTCATTATATTCACATGTATTGTAATATCATGAATTGTAACCAGGTTATGCACCATAACCATATGTTTCATAGCCATGTTCATTGTAACAAGGTTATGTAATGCATCATAATCATGTATCGTAATCAGGATAAGTATAGTATCGTACCACATCATACTCATACATTGTAACCAGGTTAAGTACCACACCATAATTATATCATAACTAGAATTCATTCTTAATTTTAATAATGTATCTTAACATAGATAATCCCTATATCGTAAAAAAACATATTAATTAGTTTAGGTATCATACTCTTATTATGACTTGAATCCATGATTCATAACTATATTAAATATCGTGAATTATAACAATGTTAACAATCCTAACCAGGATATAATTTGTAATAATGATATGAGTTATTATCATGTGAATCCAATTAAACAAGTTTTGTATTGAAGATGTGAAATTCACCACACTCTTATCATAACTTCAATACCAATTGCATGTATCTAATAATCATTGTTTCATACTTATTACTTTTAAAATAAAAATTTTTTGTTGAGTTGGTTATTTACCAATAAAAATGATGTCTTGTATTTTTTTTGTTTTAACTGTTGTAATGTTTGGTGTCAATGTCCCTCCGATTGATTCAGATAAATATGAATGTTGGATAAAATATGACAATTGGAACCTGATGACAATAAATATGAGGTCATTCAAATCAGAATAAAAAAGTTTTTTATTCTATCATGTTCTAGAGATGTCTTTTGTGGCTTTTCTCTTTCTTCGTGCGAATGCTTTGAAAATACAAGAAGTGAACCAATTGTTTTGTGTTCTTGTATTCAAATAATTGATTTGTTTCTTCATTGTGAAACTAATTGTTGAGGTAACGATCGAGGGATTCATGGGATATGATGACATGTAACCGATTATCATATTGAGGGACTACTTTTTCTAGGGGATATAGGTTCCAATTTCATTCTTAATAGATGAATTATGGGGATAGGAATATATCAATAATGATCTTCATATCAACGTATTACCAAGGTGGTGGTAAGACATACCTTCTATCCAAGTTTAAACGAAACACTTCTCTTGGGGTTAAACAGAATTGTAATACTATTACATTTCTGTTGGTATTTGTATTAGAAAGGGAATTTCATTGTTTCCCCTTTCTTTTCATATTAAATTCAATTGTAATAGTTTATATTAAGATTCATATTGTATTGAGAAATTATATAAGCTATATGGTAGAGTCATTAAATTTTTTTTACTCTGATCATTGTGTTCACACTTCAAATAGAATTAATTTATAATATTTATAGTATTACATCTTATTAATTACATCTGATCAAAGACCATTGTCATCAATTGAATTGATTTTTAATTGTATTAGTTCAAGACATCTTAGACTATATTTTTTCATATGTGTTTAAATACATAGTTTCTAAAAATACAGTTCACCCCCTCCCCCTCTTGCATTGTTTCATCAAATATACATATACATCTACATTTTTACCCAACAATTTGTATTAGAGGTGTTTTACACTATTTTATATTTATTTCATTATTTATTCTGTAAATACAATTGTATTTATTTTACAAAACTTTTTTTATAACTACTTAATACACCAACGTATGGAATCGAAAAGTATTGATTTAATAGATAGCAGAAATGAATATTAGATCAATTGAAAACATATATCCAACTAGACCACCTATTTTTAAAAAGAATTATTATGAGTAAAAGAGAGATCGAATGAAGACATTTTTTATTAATTTTGGAATACACAACTTTGTAATGCTAACTAGAGATTACAAAATTCTGGAAAAGGAAGCCAGTTCCTTCACCAATAAAGAGAAACTAGAATATCAACTGAATTACAAGGTACACAATACATTCTTATATTCCATAACCAGAAGTATATATAGTAAGATATCATCTTGTGGAGAACCAAAATTTATTTATAAGATAATAGAGGTAACACATTTTAGTACATCTATAGTTATAGAATCTATAAAAGCAATACTTTACGCAGAATATCATGGGTTTCTTTTTTCCTTATAAAGAACTAGTATGCAAGGTGCAACAAAGGTTTATGAAAATAATCAATAGTTTACAATATATGGGAGAGAAATTTCATGATGATGAAGCACCTACAGATAAGATTATTGATATTATCATGAAAGAGTGGGAATAAAGATGACAAAAATTGATTAAAATAGTATTGTTACACAAACCAGTCTTGATAATTTATTTGGCACTCTATTCAGCTAAAGATTATAATGAAAAGAGATGAATATTTCATTAACAAGATAAATGGTAATGAGATTTTATCTTTTACTACTACTAAATCAATGGCATCATAAAATATAACATGAGTTGAAGCTAAGAAAGCTGTTGTCATGTCAGAATCAAGTGATATTTATCACTCAAATAATGAGTTAGCCAATCATGATTGAAGGATGAACAAGATTGTTGAAAAGTAAGGATTTCAATACAGATTCTAAAATAAATATAGAAAAGAAAATAAATATTCGGATGTCACATGTTATGAATGTAAAAGAGCATGTCATATTAGACAACATTTTCCTTTAATAAATGGAAAAGACAGAAAGTATAAACACTCTGAATTAAACAATAAAATTTATTTCTAAGAAAATACAAAGAATGTTTTGAAATAAAATGATACTTGGAGTGCATGTGGTGATGATTCATTAAATGAAACCTGGGATTACAAATCTTCTAGTCAGAGAAACATGGGACTTATAGCCACACAACCAATTGAATATCATTGCTATATGGCTAAGTTAAACAATGTTGAATCCATTACAAATGTATCTTTAAATGAAAATTACCCTGATGAAAAACATGCTTACTCCTTAGATGAATAATCTTCATCAACCAAAGAAAATTTACCACACTTTGACGAAGTTTCTAGATTTTCCAAATTACGTGAGAATGAAAATGCAAATCTCAAGAAAATGATTTTTAAGGAAAATTCTAGAATACCTATTCTAACAAAATTAGTATCAGATTTTTATAAATATCACGATCATAAAACTCTTGATTTTGAAAATACGTCAAAGTATCTTAATTAAAAATTTTCTTAGAAGGATAATCATTCTAAACACCTTGAACAACTTGTTTTTTAGGAGATTATTTCTAAAATGTAAAATAATTCCAAAAATATTTCTTTTGAGAATGTCAATTAATTCATTTATAAAAATGATGAAATCTATTCTCTTAAGAATCTTTTAGCAAACATAACAAGTGGTAAGGAAAACATTGATAAGATTAATTTTCAAATTCTTCGTTTATAGATTACTTATGGATTTGGATACAGTCACTCAAAACCCTTTTTAGTATTAACAATTATGCTCCAAAAATTTACATATTTTGTATGAAATGTCAATGTGAAGGACATCGGGAAAGATGTGGTTCTCATAATAAAACTCAATCCTTAATATTTCAAAAAGACCTTTTTCCAAAACAAATGTTGATTACCATAATTATTTTATCTTATATTTCTGGATCCAAACATGATTGGGTTACTAAAAATTAATAGTTTCTTTTTTAAGAATTTAAAACGTGTACCAACAACAAGAACATTTGGTACATGGATAGTGGTTTTCCTTGACACATGACGGGTAACAATGATATCCTTGAAATGATTATTGAAAATAATGTTGGAAGAATATCCTTTGAAGATAATGATTAATAAAAGATCATATGTATAGGTAATATTGTTCATTTTCAAAAAGTTATAATTTCAAATGTTTTATTTGTCGAAGGTCTTAAACATGACCATATAATAATAATTCAATTATGTGATGAATGATTCCTTTTGAATTTTAAGAATGATAAAAGTTTAGTTCACAATTCCAAGGATGAATTCATTCATTATTCTTATAGACATGAGAATGTATATACAATCAACGTAGAATACCTTATAATCCAAGACATACCTTGATTAAGTGCAATGGAAGACCAATCATTGTTATGAAATATAAGGTTAGGACACTGCAACCTAAGGAACCTTTGTAAATTTTTTATGAAAATACATGTTAAGGATCTACCGGATCATAGGTACGATTGTTCAAAAGTTTATTATCCTTTTAAATATTGAAAGAAACATAAAAATATCTTTAATTAAATAAACTAACTTTCGACCTCTAATCATTATATTAGGTGCACATGGATATTTTCGATCCCACACAAACTGGAAGCATTAGAGGAAAGAATTGTGTATTTGTTTTAGTTGATGACTATACTGGATATTCATGATTATATTTTCTATAAAAGAAATATGAATCCTTTTTCTATTTCAAAAAATTTATAGCCCATGATAAAAATGAGAAAAACCTATTAATGATAACTATTCTTAGTGATCATAGTGGAGAATTTAAAAATTGGTATTTTGAAACCTTTTGTAGTAAGAATGGTATTACTCACAATTTTTCAGCTCCATGAACCCCATAGAAAAATGGTTTGGAATAAATCTTATTCATTACGATGTAACAAGAACCATGTTGAGTGAATAATAAATTTGTAATGGCCCGGACCCTCCTGGCCCATTACTTTGCCAAATGTGAGGCTCCACCAAAACAGTGACACTGTGTCCCCTCGCCGAGTACCTCACTTTTTCGCTCCCGCAATGTAAGTTTTGACATAAATTAATTCTTTGACCCCTTTTAAACCCATTTAATGCACATAATTAATTCCTAAAAATCACGAGAGACCTCCGTGTGTAACTGCTCAACAACATGGTCAACCCACGACCCCCACTCGTTACGCGGTTTGCTGTTCTCATCTCAAATGTCCGAGGCTATTATAAACTAATGGTTAGCCATGTTTTCTTCTTTCCTCGATCACGGCTTTTCACAAACAGCTTCTGTGGCATCGGGCGAGCCGCATCGTTATCCTTGAAGTTCCTCCTTCATCCTAAGCGTCGATCGTCGATCAGCAGGTAGGTGATTTCACCTTCGTCTCTCTCTTTTTTGTATCATACGGGGTGGGCGTGCTTTTGTTTCTGTAGAATTGGATAAACCAGTCCTAAATAAAGATAATGAGTGAATCATATAATGAATTAAGGGGGGGGGGGCTGTGATCGTTGATGTTGTTTATATAATGATCATCTTTCTGAGTTGTGTTGGATTAAGCCTTCTGAAAATCAATGCTGTTGGTGGTTGTTGTTTGTGCACTAATAAACCCCTCGTGGTGTTTTAAATGGATTGTTCCTAATTGTAAACTCCTGTTGTGAAAAGTAAATTGGTTAATCACGTATACCCGGCTGAATAAATAGAAAGCACCAGGATAAATCCCTTCTGTGCTAACCCCGGTCAAAACACGGAATTGAAATCATGGAGTGTGTTAAATCATATAAATCTGAAAATACTGGGATGGCCCATCTTAGTGTTGGTGGCAGTGGTTTGGTTGTTTTCATTCACGGATGATTGGTGGAAATGTGGGAGGGGATGGGATCCCCTGTAATTTTTATACTCTCGGTGGTTGTGTGAAATTGGGGATGGGATCCCTTCTTTGTATGGAGTCGGTGGTTGTGAGTTTTAAGACTGGGTGGGTACTTGTTTATATCATGAATTGGGGTGGAATCCTCTGTTGATGAGAAACCATTTCGGGGGACACGAGGTAGTGTCTCGATGATTTTTCTTTGGTTCTAGTACTTCGAGGGATCTCACTTATCCACGTGTTTTTGTGACATTACAAGAGAACCGGGCGTGGATACATAAATTGACGTTTGGCTGGTTTCTTTTGCTTGGTTATGCTTATGGTGTCAGTTTCCCAGTAGTGCATAATCTTAATTGAACATTATTTCTGAACATGAAACCAAGAATGGGACAAATGGGTTTTGTTGGAGAGAGTTGTGACTCGGTCTTGAGTGTTGTTGTGATCTGTAGGCTGTCTGAAGAAAAACCTAGATTTGGTTGAGTGCTTGTTACCTATATATATACTTATAGCATTTTGTTTCTTATTCGCGACCCACCCAAGTTTAGCACTTAGTGTCGAACACCACCATTTCATGGGGGAGGTTGTTTTTTCGAACACTATTCTTAGTGGATGGTTATTAGCTCCTTTTCTGCTCCCTTTCCCAGATATCCCAAGTATCTTCGGGCAGGATGTGATGGCCTGAGGTCCATTATTAGCCCAAGAAACATCGGGCGGGATAGTGTGGTGGCTAGCCAGGTGTGTGCGGCAGGCGGTTTCCCAAGTGTCTTCGGAATGAGGCCTAGGTGTCTTCGGGCTTGGTGGTGGTTGTTCTGGCCTAGGTGTTTGCAGGCGTGGTTACATGTGATAGTTGTGGACCAGGTGTTTGTGGGTGTGATTCAGCAGTGGGACTGCATGTGGTTGTGGCCTAATTGTGTGCGGGCGGGTGTGGCAGTGGGACTGCGGTGAGAATGGCGGGATTGGTCTGATGTGTAGGATGTCTCAATAACTAGTGGGAAAGTGGCGCGAGGTACCCAAACATCGATGTGCTCTTATTATATATTAATTGACTTGGGTTATTTGGGGATTGTGCCTTGGTGAGGCTTGGGTGGATAGTTTACCATGACAGGGGTTTTGTTTTCTCCTTTTCTCATGGGACCTTAATACGTTCCCCCACTTGTGCACGAGAGTCTTTGGTTTTCCCTACTGAGTTTACTTGTATGCTCACCCTACGTATATAAAACTACTTTCAGGTTTCCAGGAGGACTTCCGGGATCATGCAGGACCATACTAGCTCAGACCTTTGGGGTAGTTTCAGTTGCTACTTTTCTTCTTTGGTACTTACCTTATAGTCACCTTTGTACTTTATGGCTTTACTTTTGGAACATACATGTTGGAATGGTTTACTTTTGGCTTCACTTTTCTTTTACCTTGGTGTTATTGAGTTTCATTATCATATCTCTCGATCTTATAAAACAAAAAGGGGTAATGCCTTCCATTTGTGAGAAATTTCTATACCCTTGGTGATAGTCACCATTCCGGGACCTATTGAAGGCGGGTCTCGGTGGTCATTCTCCCTCCTTCAACTTAATAAAGGAGGGGCCTGGAATTTGCTGACCCTTCCCTCCTTTTGGTGAAGGTGGGTCGTGACAGAATGGTATCAGGATGATGGTTGAGAGATAGGATGGAGTCTGGAGTTAGGCATAGTGAGGATTTCATGGGATGGTAAGGAAACAGTGTTGGGTTACCTTGGTGTGTGAATTAGGCCAAGGAAGACCGGCTAGGACATGGAATTTTAGGTCCCCCATGATCTGATGCAAGGACTATGGACCTACCGAACGACCAAGTGAGGCCACGCTGATTATAGGGTAGAGACCCTAGGAAAGGTACATGCATCATTATGATCTGTGTTATCATCTTTCTGGGGTGTTTTGGGAATTAAGAATAAATGAAAAGTTTAAGAAGTTTTAAAGAAAATCTCCTTCACTACTTGGGCTTAGGCATTCATTATTTACATTGAAGTTATGGCACCTAGTAGGCGACCACATGTGGTGCCGGCGATCGAGGCACCGAAGACTACTTTGGCCGATCGGCAGAGAGCTGATCGAGAAGAAGAGGAAGACCAGTGGCAGAAGACTCATCAGGCCTTCCCGCGACATACCCTCGAGAAGTATGAGGGAAACACCTCTGACAAGAAGACGAAAGGCCGGCTAGAGAATCTAGTGATAACCTTCGACCTGATTCGGGCCCCGACCGAGTACTGGGTTCCTCTAGCCATCATCCTGATGCGGGGAGCGGCACATCAGTGGTGGACGCTATACCTGGGGGAGAGGAGAGAGGCTGATGTGGCATGGGCAGATTTCGAGAGGGAGTTCCGAGCGGAATTCCTCTCTTTGACGATGAAGGAGGAAAAGGGACAGGAGATACTCCCCTCCAACAGGGGAGTATGTCCGTGAGGGAGCTAGGGATCAAGTTCAAGGACCTTCTACGTTTTGCCCCAGACCTCTTTCCTGATGAGGAGTCTCCGGAAATATGTTTGGTGGAGGTGCGCCGACCCTTCCTGCAGTATGTTGTTACCCCCTTTACCATGCCGACATACTTGGAGGTCTAGAAGAAGGCCGAAATGGTGGAGAGAAAGCACGCTCTAGGAGGTGTGTCACGAGAGCGGATCCAGCTGGGACCATCGAAGGGGAAGTCCATCAGCACCAGACCTCCAGCATCAGGACCCTCCAGGTTCCGACCGGCAGGGAGCAGGACGCATAAGTTTCATTTACGATCCCCTGGTCCTCGCCCTTTTACTTTAGGCCCGGGACCATGATGCTTCGTCTGTGGAAGCCCTGGACATCTCCAGAGTCAGTTCCCGGACCGGGTAATGTACGGTGGTGGCGCACATCCCCAGAGCCTGCCCCAACATCAGCTTCCAAACCGGCCCTTCCAGCAGCAGCAGCAGGGACAGCGAGCTCCCGCTCCTACGAGGGAAGATGTGGGAGGAGGGGGCCAACCCTAGGGCGCTCCTCAGGAACCTCGACAGGGGCGTGGTCGGGAAGGTTTCCAGCAGCCGAGGGGCATAGGAGCTGGGTGAGGATAGGTGCACGCCGTAGAGGTAGCAGTTCTAGCAGTGCCAGAGGGTTTTCAATGTATGATCAGTTTGTTTAGCACTCTTTCTCATGCCTTGTTCGATACCGGATCTTCGCACTCCTTTGTTGCACACTGTCTAGCCCGTGCCTTGGGACTAGATGCCGAGAGACTTTTGGTGACTTAGTGTTGAGCACACCAATCGGAGGTCAGACAGACATGTTGTTTTTTTTGAGGATGTAGACTGATGATAGGGCCATATCAGTTGGTTAGGGATCTTCTCCAGCTACAAATTCAGCCATACGATGTCATCCTAGGTATCGACTGGCTATTTTATGTGTGTGTCTTCATTGACTATTTCCGATGAAGGGTTGGGTTCTCGGACTTGGGCGGCTGACATGTTACCTTCACCGGCGAACGAAGTAGTCAGAAGGGTGGTAGGCGAGAGGAACCCCTCCTCTCCTTATTGGTCGAGCTGTAAGTACAGTCAGTAGATGTCGAAATGGTGGGGGTTCCAGAGGTTGTCCGTGAGTTTACAGAAATCTTTACTGAGGAGGTGATGATGTTACCTCCTCGATGTGATATTGAGTTTGGGATAGACCTGCAGCCCAGTTCTTGTCCAATCTCGATGGATCCTTACTAGATGGCACCTTCAGAGCTACGGGAGTTGCGGATCCAGATTGACGATCTGATGAAGAGGGGTTATGTTCTCCCTAGTGCGTCGTCGTGCAGCGCTCCAGTCTTGTTTTCAATGAAGGGAGATGGTGGTCTCAGGTTGTGCATAGACAACAGGAGGCTGAATCAGGTGACGATCAAGAATAGCTACCCCTTCCGAGGATAGACGATCTTTTCGACCAGCTGAAAGGAGCAGGATGGTTCTCGAAGATCGACCTGCAGTCTGGGTACCACCAGCTGACAGTGAAGGAGAATAACATCCCGAAGACGGCCTTCAGGTGTAGATATGGACACTTCGAGTTCGTATTAATGCACTTCAGTGTTACGAACGCCCCGGCTGTGTTCATGGGGCTTATGAATTCCATCTTCTGGGAATACTTGGATAGGTTCGTGGTTGTTTTCATCGGTGATATCCTGATCAATTCGAGGTCAGAAGAGGACCATGCAGAGCACCTAAGGATAGTTTTGGAGGTCCTCTGACATAATCAGCTCTATGAGAAGTTGTCAAAATTCATGTTCTGGACACGAGAAGTGCACTTCCTCGGGCACGTGGTGTCCGAGCAGGGGGTAGCGGTGGACCCATAAAAAGTTGAGGTGGTTGTTTCTTGGGAAGAACCCATGAATGTGTAAGAGGTCCATACTTTCCTTGAACTGGTAGGTTACTATCGGAGGTTCGTACCCAACTACTCCCGAGTAGTAGCCCCACAAACAGCCCTTACCAAGAAAGACCAGATTTTGAGGTGGAGTGAGCAGTGCGAGTCAGCCTTCAGCTATCTGAAAGAGAAGTTGGTTAGTGCCCCAGTGCTGATATTACTAGAAGAAGGGGCTGCATATGAGGTGTTCTGTGATGCTTCAGGATAGGGCCTGAGATGTGTTTTGATGCAGCGACAAGGGGTGATCTCTTATGGGTCCAGGAAGCTACACCCTCATGAGCATAATTACGCCACCCATGACCGAGAGATTACATTTGTTGTTTTTGCGCTAATGTTATGGCGACACTACCTCATCATAGAACACTTTTTGGTCTTCACGGATCACAAAATCTTGAGGTATATCTTCTCCCAGCGGGACTTAAACTTGCGACAACGGAGATGGGTGGAGTTTCTCTTGGATTATGAATTCGATATCTCTTATACTGAGGACAAGGGCGATGTGTTGGCCGATTTCTTGATCAGGAGGATGCAGAAGGATGTAGTCCGAGAGTCGGCAGACACCTGGAAGGTAATAGAGGAGTTGGCTTCCTTACACCTGGATGCGAAGATGGATAGCGGTAGAGGTTGTCTATATTAGAAGACAGTGCAGTCATCTCTGTTTCAGCAAGTGGAGGAGTCTCAGTGGGGAGACCCAGAGTGCGAAGTGATGCATGACCGAGTCAACCAGGGCAATGCTCCTGAAGGATGGATAGAGGATGGTTAGAACCGAATTCTTTTCCAGGGAAGGTTGTTCATTCTAGAGGTGATGCGCGACAAGGTTCTCAGTGAGTTCCACAACTCGCCCCTGGCGGTACACCCAGGAGTATCCATGATGTACTAGGGACTAAAGAGACAGTTTTGGTGGCTTGGAGTCAAGCAAGCAGTGTTAGAGTTTGTCTCCAAGTGCATAGTCTGTCAACAAGTGAAGGCTGAACACCGAGTTCCATGCAGCCTCCTGCAACCTATAGTTGTCCCGGAGTGGAAGTGGGACGACATCTCGATGGATTTCTTCACGGGGCTACCCAAGGTCCAAGGGGCATACGACGCAATCTGGGAGGTAGTGGACATGTTGATGAAATCGGCTCACTTTTTGGAAATCAGGGAGTCGAGTACTATGGATGCTTTGGCACGAATGTACGTGGATGAGGTGGTGCGGTTGCATGGATTTCCGAGGTCTATAGTCTCAGATAGGGATGGAAAGTTTACCTCGTGAGTCTGGAGAGGATTACAGCATGCTTTTGGCACACAGTTACACCTTAGCACTCCATTCCATCCCCAGAGAGATGGACAAACAGATCGCACCATCCAGACCTTGGAGGATATACTGCGGGCATGTGTTCTGGTCTCAGGAGGATCATGGGTGCGACACTTGCCCCTGGTAGAGTTTTCCTACAATAATAGCTATCACTCTACCATCGGTATGGCCCTGTTTGAAGCCTTGTACGAGTGTCTATGACATTCACCTATGTGTTGGGCCGAAGTGGGAGAGGCAGGCATCCTTGGCCTGGATGTGGTGTAGAGCACGACAGAGAAGGTTCAACTCATATGGGAAAGGATGAAGGCGGCCCAATACCGACAGAAGTCGTATGCTGATACCAGGTGGAGTCCCTTGGAGTTTGAGGTTGGAGACCACGTTTTCTTGAATGTCTCCCCTCGGCGTGGGCAGCGAAGGTTTGGAAAGGGGAGTAAGCTTTCTCCCAGGTTCATCGGACCCTTCGAAGTGTTGCGGCGGGTCGGCAAAGTGGATTATCAGCTAGAATTACCACCGCCGCTACTGAGGACACATGATGTCTTTCATGTGTCCCAGCTCCGTCGGTATCTGCATGACGATTCACACATCCTTGATTGGGGTGAGATGGACATCGAGGACGATGTGACCTTTGTGGAGAGACTAGTGATGATCGAGGATCGCAAGGAGAAGGTGCTTAGTGGGAAAACCATTCCCTTGGTTTGTGTGTTGTGAAGACATGGTGGGCTTGAGGAGAGTACGTGGCAGAGGGAAGCACAGATGTGTACCCAGTACCCCGTGTTGTTTTGAGTTTTTTTCCTTATTCTACCTATTATGTTAGGACATTTTTTCTTTTTGGCTATGGAATGTACTGGTTTTCATTACTCTACATGTGTGTGAAAAGCCCAGGATATGGGGGAGGATAGGACCCGTACCGTAATCAAGATGCATTAAGGTGGATGCGATTAAACCCGTTCGGGCGAGTCAGTGTCGTCCAAAGTGGTTAATATCTTGACGTTGGGGAGGAGACTCCCCAACCCACATGCATGGGAAGTTTGGCATGGTATGTTGCTTGGTTCATGTTAGGGAAGTGTTTTTAGTTTTCATGGGTTCACTTCTAAGAGGTATCTTTCGAGGTGGTTGTTGAGACCCTCTCTTTCCTTCTTGGTTTGTTTTGATTCTCGAGGACGAGAATCGTTTAAGAGGTATCTAATGTAATTGCCCGAACCCTCCTGGCCTATTACTTTGCCAAAAGTGAGGCTACACCAAAACAGTGGCACCATGGTGGTGGCACCGTGAGGGTGACACCGTGACGGTGGTACCAGGATGGTGGCACCATCAGGGTGATACCGTGAGGGTGACACCGTGACAGTGGCACTGTGAGGGTGAAACCGTGACGGTGGCACTGTGAAGGTGGAACCGTGACGGTGGAACCGTGAGGGTGACACCGTGATGGTGGCACCGTTTCCTCTCACTGAGTACCTGACTTTTCCGCTCCTGTAACGTATGCTTTGACGTAAATTAATTCATTGACTCCTTTTAAAACCATTTAACGCCCATAATTTATTCCAAAAAATCCCGAGAGACCTCTGTGTGTAACTGATCAACCGCGTGGTCAACCCATGTCCTCGTTCCTTACACGGTTTGGCGTTCTCATCGCAACCGTCTGCAACTTTTATAAAATAAGGGTTAGCTAGGGTTTCTTCTTTCCCCGATCTCGGCTTTTCACAAACAGCTTCTAGTGCATCGGGCGAGCCACATCGTTATCTATGAAGTTCCACCCCTGGCCTAAGCGTCGATCTTCGATCAGCAGGTAGGGGATTTCTCCTTCATCTCTCTCTTTTGTGTATCATGCAGGTTAGGCTTGCTTTTGTTTCTGTAGAATTGGACAAACTAGACCTAAATAAAGATAATGAGTGAGTCCTATAATGAATTGTGGGGGGGCTGTGATCGTTGATGTTGTTTATATTATGATCATCTTTTTGAGTTGTGCTAGCTTACGCCTTCTGAAAATTGAGGCCATTGGTGGTTGTTGTTTGTGCACTAATGAACCCCTCGTGGTGTTTTAAATGGGTTGTTCCTAATTGTAAACTCCTTCTGTGAAATGTAAATTGGTTAATCACGTATACCTAGCTGAATAAATTGAATGTACCAAGATAAATCCCTTCTGTTCTAACCCCGGTCAAAAAACAGAATTGAAATCATGGATTGTGTTAAATCTTATAAATCTGAAAATATAAGCATGGCCCTGATTAGTGTTGGTGGCAGTGGTTTGGTTTTTTTCTTTCATGTCTTATTGGTGGAAATGTGGGAGGGGATGGGATCCCCTATTTTTTTATACTCTCGGTGGTTGTGTGAAATTGGGGATGGGATCCCCTGTTGGTATAGATTCGGTGGTAGTGAGTTTTAAGATAGGGTGGGTACTTGTTTATATCACGAATTGGGGTGGGATCCTATGTTGATGAGAAACCATTTTGGGGGACACGAGGTAGTGTCTCAAGGGTTTTTCTTTGGTTCCAGTACTTCAAGGGATCTCACTTATCCCCTTTTTGTTGTGACTTTACAAGAGAACCGGGTGTGGATACATAAATTGACGTTTGGTTGGTTTCTTTTCCTTGGTTATGGTTATGGTGATAGTTGCCCAGTAGTTCATAAACTTAATTAAACATTATTTCTGAACATGAAACCATGATTGGGACAAATGCGTTTTGTAGGCGAGAGTTGTGACTCATACTTGAGTGCTGTTGTTATCTGTAGGTTGTCTGAAAAAATCCTAGCTTTAGGTGAGTGCTTGTTACCTATATATATACTTGTAGATTTGTGTTTCTTATTCTCCCCCCACCCAAGTTGAGCACTTAGTGCCCAACACCCCCATTTCATGGGGGAGATTGTTTTCCCCAACACTATTTTTAGTGGATGGTTATTAGCTCCATTTCTGCTCCCTTTCCCAGGTATCCCAAGTATCTTCGGGAAGGCTGTGATGGCATGAGGTCAATTATTAGCCCAAGAACCTTCAGGCAGGGTAGTGTAGTGGTTGGCCAGGTGTGTGCGGCAGGCGGTTTGCCATTGTCTTTGGGATGAGGCCCAGGTGTATTCAGGCGTGGTGGTAGTGGTTCTGGCCTATGTGTTTGCAGGCGTGGTTACATGTGATAGTTGTGGCCCAGGTGTTTGCGGGAGGGATTCGGCAGTGGTACAGAATGTCGTTGTGGCCCAGGTGTGTGTGGGAAGGTGTGGCAGTGGGACTGCGGTGAGAATGGAGGGATTGGACCGATGCGTAGGATGTCTCAATAACTAGTGTGAAAGTAGCGCGGGGTACCTAAACATTGATGTTCTATTGTTATATATTACATGACTTGCGTTATTTGGGGAGTGTGCCTTTGTGAGGCTTGGGTGGATAGATTACCTTGATAGGTGTTTGGTTTACTCCTTTTCTCATGGGACCTTAGTACGTTCACCCACTTGTGCACGAGAGTCTTTGGTTTTCTCTATTGAGTGTACTTGAATGATCACCCTACATATATAAAAATGCTTTCAGGGTTCCAGGAGGACTTTGGGGATCAAGCAGGACCATACTAGCTCGGACCTTTGGGGCAGTTTCAGTTTCTTCTTTTCCTCTTTGGTACTTACCTTGTAGTCACCTTTGTACTTTGTGGCTTTACTTTTGGAACATACATTTGGGAATGGTATACTTTTGGATTTACATTTCTTTTACCTTTGTATTGTTGTGTTTCATTATCTTATCTCTAGATATTATAAAAAAAGGGGTAATGCATTCCATTTGTGAGAAATTTATATATCCTGGGTGATAGTCGCCACTCTGGGACCTATTGAAGGCGGGTCTTGGGGGTCATTCTCCCTCCTTCATCTTAAAGAAGGATGGGCCTGGAAATCTGTTGACCCTTCCCTCCTTTTGGTGAAGGCGGGTTGTGACACAATTGCTATGAATTTCTAGGATGACACTTTTATAATTTCATGTTATACTACAAATCGGGTTTTGACTACACCTTTTCTTAATAAAATACCTTATGAATTGTGGACTAGTCAAAAACCAAATTTTTCATACATCAGAGAGATTGGATGGAAAGTATTCATATTGAATACAAAATTAAATTTACCCAAGTCTGCACCTAATGCGATGAATGAATTTTTGTAGGTTATTCCACTACATTTAAGTCTTATAGGGTTTTCAATAGAAACTCTTGTACTGTTGAAGAAAAAGAGCATGTTAAATTTGATGAAATTGACCCATTTGTTTTAAAACAATCCTTTCCTACATCAACTGATTTATTTTCAATAACTGATTATAAACTTATTATTAAAAAAACATTGGATAAGGGGAATATTAATGAAAATATTTCAGAAAAATTCACACCATAATCTTTTATTTCGTATATTGAGGAACAAGCTAAAAAAAATCAATGGTTTCATAAAAGTATTCATGGTTTTAATATCATTTGTGGTATAATTCAAACAATAAGGAACAAGAATTCTTTGAGAAATGAATTATAACATCATTTTTTCGGTCTTAATTCGAACCTAAAACTTCATTAGAGGCCTTAGGTGAGGATGATTGGATTAATGAAATGCAAGGTGAACTAAATGAATTTGAAAGGAACAAAATCTGTAATTTAGGTGAATGGCCTAAAGAAACAACTATAATTGGTGTAAAATGGTATTTCAGAAACAATTTTGTTGAAAATGGAGTTATTATATGAAATAATGAAAGAATTACTATTAAAGGCTATATTCAACAAGAGGGAATAAACAATAATGAAACCTATTCTATCATATCTATAATTAAACCTATTTGAATTCTACATGCATTTCCAGCATTTTTTAGTTTCAATCATTTTTAAATAGTTGTTAAATGTGTTTTCCAAAATGGTTTTTTTAGAAAAGTTTTTCTTGATCAAACCCCAGTTTTTCTATATTCAAAACATCCTTATAATGGTTTTAAACCTTAAAAACCATTTTAAAGCCTTAAAAATTTCCTAATCTCATGGTATGATTGACTCATATGATTTATTTTAAAACTAATGTATGAAAAAGGTACTCTTGACACAGCAATTTTTATTAAAATGGATATAATGGTTTAATAGTTCAAATTTATGTTGATGAAATTATATCTGGATCAACTTATCAATCTCTATCAGATTTCTTTCCGAATATAATGATATCTGAGTTTAGAATCAATATGGCTGGTGAGTTAAATTAATTTTTAGGTTATCAAATATCTCAAAAACTAGAAGGAACCTATGTATCATAAAATAATTGTACTAAATACCTAATAAAAATGTATCTATATGACAATACTAAAATTATTATAACTCCAATTGGTAACTCCAATAAAGTTGATCTTGAGGAATCTGTTAAACTAGTGGATCAAACAATATTTAGAGGCATGATAGAATTTTTGTTATACATAACGGCTAGTCACCTAGACTTGATGTTTTCAATATGCTTATGTGCAAGATACCAATATAATCCAAAATAATCTCGTTTAAATGTAGTGAAAATAATTTTCACTAGTTAAATGGAACTATGGATTTAGGATGATTCTATTATTCTGGAAATTATTTTGTATCGAAATGTTTTTCAGATGTTGAATTTGGTGGATTTAGAATGGATATAAAGAGTATTTTCAGAACATGTCATTTTTTAAATATATTCTTTGGTTTCATGGTCATGCAAGAAACAACACTCTGTTTCAATCTATACAATAGAATTAGAATATGTAGTATCTGGATGTTTTTGTACTCAAGTGCGGTTGATACAACACGTACTCACAGACAATGGCACGAGTTTCTCAAAAAATCAAATACTATGTTACAAAACTAGTGCCATTTATCTTAGTAAAAACCCAGCACATCACTGATGTGAAACACGCCTAGATATTAGAAATCACATTCTTAGGGATATCTCACAAAAAGGATATATTGTTTTACAATTCATCAGATCCAAAGAACAACATGCTGACATATTCAAAAAACCATTATCTTCTAATGGATTTCAATAAATTAAATAGAAACTAGGATTGATCAATATAAAGTAATCATTCAAATCTATTTCATGTTTAATCCATATCTTTAAATTGATTTACTCATTTTCAAAGAGAGAGTATACATATTTTACTATTTTTATTCTTTATTCTCTAAGTTCTATAATTTTTCTATTTTCACATTTTGTTTCACAATTTATTGGTTTTAATTTTTTTTAAATTTTTCATGGTTTCACTTCTTTTTTTATAGTTTACTGGTTTTAGTTTTTGTTTTACAGTTTATTGGTTTCTATTTTTGGTTTATAGTTTATCATTTTCTTTTTTTTCTTTATATATTATCAGTAACACTTTTTTACAGTTTATCGATTTCATGTTTTATTGTTAATCAGTTTTACTCTTTATATTTTCTTTTATAGGTTTTTGAATTTTATTTGTTTTAGTTTTCCAGTTAAATTTTATTTACTAGATGTATACTGTCAGTATTGCATCATCTAATCAACTCTAAACTATTGATATTGCACTACTTTTTCAGTATTTACCAATTAGTATTGGATTACCTTATCAGTACTGAAATATAAATATTGGTTCTGTAATATTATTTTTGATTATTCTATTAGTTCTAAAAATTTGGTACTACCATTTTTGACTTCATCAGTTTTAGTTTCATTATTGATTTTTATTTATCTTGTTTTCATAAGAACAATATACTAAAACAAAAATATCTATCCTTATAGTTCGATAGGTTCATTTCCTAAAATATTAGTTCGATTGTCTCATCGGTTGTTTCACATTTCAGCCTTTAATTCCTAAATGGTTTAACTCTCTATATGATTATATTTTAAAATTAATCCTCAAGAGTTTGAAATCATTATTGACCATATGATCTCTTAGATCCAATCCTCACCATCAATATCTTTTAATAAAACTTGTACCACATCAATTTATTCTGTGTTTTCTCCCATGACAATCTGATCAATAAATATTCATCAACGTTCTATTGATTCTCACCACAATTTTCTTAATCGAAGAAAATCTGAGCTTCTATAATCATTAGATTATTCATGGTGTGAGTTAGTGTTTCATTTTTGAATCTTCAGTTTCTTCTCTGAAAGAAATTCCTCCAATGAATTTCTCTACCACAACATTCTATGTTGAATGGTTGGTCTCCTGAGAATTTTTATGACTCTTTTGATTCTACTTGGAATAGATTTCTTAGTTTTCAGGGCTAGGAATTGATTTCTATTGATAGAATAGGTTCAAATATAGATCACAGTTTTCCAGATGAAGTGTTACAATTTTATGAATCAGTAGAGATAGATATGGACCTCAATATCTCTTTTAAGATATGTGACAAGAAATATAAAACCTCTTTGTAGAATTTTTCTACTTTTCTATATATTCTATTTGAGGGATATGCATTATGTTCATCTCAGATGTTACCATTAGCTGATGGAACCTTTGATATGTCTAAAGCCTAAGAAACACTTTTTGAGATTCATGATGACAAAAGAAAATTATGTCATTTATCTAGAGATAATAGACTCATAGACCTTTGGATGCAATGGTTTTTGGTGCTTAGGAAATGTGATAAGAAACATTGAATGTATTAGATTTGTATGTGCATGAATAATTTTTCAACATGAGGAAGTTGACCATTATGGTGTTTATTTTAAAAATAATTAATATACTAAAATCCAGTGGGATTAAATCTCTTTTGATAATGTTTTCCTTTATTATCAGTATGCTTCTAAAAGAATGCATGGGTTTGCGTAATATTGCAATTATGTCATATTCTACTTTCATTAAAGAGCCCTTAATTATAAAGGATACAATAATAAGTGTCATTTTATGTTTCAATTCAAAATTAAAAATGATTGAGAGAGATTGGGATACTGAGAAAGAAAAGGATAATGTTAAAGGTAGCGAGGAACCTTTTAGGCCATCCAAGTCAACATTTAACAAAATAATGGAATTTAAGGATACAACACCAAAACCATCAAAGAAACAAAAGGTAGTATCTGATGAGGTTTCTTCTTAGTGGAGAATAAAAATCATTTAAGAAAAGAAGGGGATCCTCAGTTTGGATTAGATCTAGATGAATATTTTTCTTTAAAAGTAATGTTTGAAGTGAATTTAAAAGAGTAAGAGAGAAATAATAGATTAATGAATATAATGGTCGATGCAACTGACACTTACAATCATGTTATAATATCTCAACAACTAAAATATGGAATTGAAATAAGGGAACCATCTCTTAAAACTCAATCGGTTCCAGTAGGTAATCGAAAGGGGAAAAAAGACTATGAACATTTAGCTACACATTCTCTTGCTAATGAATATGAAGAAGAGGAATAAAAACAATAAGGAGAAGTCCAAGAGTAATAATATAATGAAAAACATAGATTTTCGGAAATTCAAGTCAAAGAAAATGAAGATACCAACTAGATATGTTATATAATAGAGTCATCATAAGTGATATCTTTTGTTTCTCCATCTCTGGATCCATAGACCTCAAAGGGATTATCTCAAAAGGTTTACTCGAAAGAGTCACACAGATTTCTAATAATTATGAAGAATAATAATATGATGAACTGGAATAATCTGATAGAAATTTAAATCATCAAGATCATGTTATCGGCACTAGGACTCATTATTGTAATCTCCCACAATTCGCATAAGAAATTGATTCTGAAAAGACAATAACTGTGAAAGGGGTTCAATACATTTAATAGTAATTGAATAGATTGGAGAAGATTTTACCTTTTATAACAAAAGTTGAAGCTAGTTTGGAATTTTTTTCAAATTCTCGTAATGATAAGACATATTCTATTATGGCTTTGAGGGACATGTTTCTATGTCTTGAAGCCGATTTCAAGATTCTTTAGTAAAATTATACATATCACATTAATGATTTCAATAAAGTTTTGAAGTGGTATTATAACATTGATGAATGACTAATGAACCATCTAGAAATTTAGGATGAATTGGAACATCAGGTAAACAAACTCAACTCTATCTAATTATGATTGATTATTTGTATAATTTTTTTTTAGAATTTCAAAAACTCGGTACCTGAAAACAAGTATCCTAAAAAGAGATTAAGAGTATAATGTAAAAGTTCAAATAAAATAGTAATTATTTAGTTTTACACTCAAATAGAGTAGTTGTCTTAGAAAAAGTATTTTAAATCAGGATGGGTTATTCCAAGAACTAGGAATAAAGACATAAATCACAGGATGCTATTAATTAGCTTCATGAAGATCAGCTTCAAATGCAAGAAAATATTATTTCTAAACATGATGAGATGATAAAGGCTCAGTGAGAAGACATTGACAAGATCATATCGAATATAAAATATTTCAAGATGATGAAACTCTCATTGTTTGATCTTTTTGGCGAAAAATGGGAAAAGAATAATGTTTTAACTCTTGCTGTAATAAATTATTTTTTCAAGAAACACTTATTATTTAGTACTCAATTTCTCTATGATTTTTCAGGAAATAAATTCTTTCCCTCATTATGATTATAAATCACAATGTGGGAGACTATATTTTAATATAAGGATTGTTATGAATTTCTGATTTACATAAAGAATTCACTAGTAATAGGAAGGTGAATATGATCCCTTATGAGTTGATTAAACTATGGATGGAATTAGTCGTATTACTTAGAGTTATTAAACTCTGGGGGAGATAGGTCTTTATTTTTTATTATGTTATTTTTTATTTGATTTGTTTTGTGCTTTCCAAAAAGGGGGATATTTTTATGTCAAAACATGTTTCAACATTCCCATCAATAATTGGTTTTGAAAATAAAAAATCACACAATTGTAATCATAGATATTGTTAACCACATTTTTTTTTAACAATTATAATCACTCAATATGTTTTTATTGATTGATGTATCCTTATCATAGTTATGTCTGTTGAGTCATTTACTTTGTTTCACATGTTGTTTCAATTGTAACAACAATATGCGTAGAATTGAAAGCAGAAATCATAATCATATTATTGAATGATTTTAATGAAGAAATTGTGAATTGATTATATACTTCATTCTGTTCAAATGAATTTTAATATTTTCAGTCGTAACCAGGTCATGCACTGTAACCATATGTTTTATAAGCATGTTCATCATAACCAGTTTAAGTATTACATCATTATCATTTATTAAAATCAATATAAGTGTATCATTATAACTGCATCATACTCATACTGTGTAACTAGGTTAAGTACCACATCATATTTATATAGTTAATATGTTAAATTCTTAATTGTAATTATTAATCATAAATAGGATAAGAAATTTATCGAACACATAGATCGTAAATAGGTTATGTAGCAAACACTTATAATCATTTAAATCCAAGCATCGTAACTAGATTAAATATTGTGCTTTGTATCCAAGATAATAATCATGACCGGGTTATAATTTGTAATCACGATATGCATTATTATCATGTTAATCCTAGAAAAAAAGATATATATTGCACTTTTGAAATGTATTAAACTATTATCATAACATCAATACTGATTGCAAGAATCTAATACTCATTGTTTCATACTTACTACATTCTAAATAGAACGATGTTGTTGATTTGGTGATTTTCCAATCAAAACGATGTCGTGTATTCTTTATTGTTTTAACCATTGTAATTCTAGGATTCCATGTTCCCCATGTCTTTCAGATAAATATGAAAATTTTAGAAAATATTACCAGTAGAACCTGAATCCTATAAATAGGATGTCATTTTAATCAGAATACACAACTTTGGCTTCTATCAATTTCTATAGAGAGATATTTTGAAATCTCTCTTTCTTCATGCGAAATCCAAGAAGATATGAGAATAAACCAACTTGTTTTGTGTTCTTGTGTTCATATACGTTCTTTTTTCAACATTGTGCGACCGTTCATTTTGGTTACGATCAAGGGATTTCAGGAAAGAAAATACATGTAACTGTTAATCATTTCGAGGGCCTTCTATTTCTTGAAGGACAAACTTGTCGATTGCCTTCTTAATTGGGGAATTATTGGAATAGGAATATATCCATACCAATATTCGTATCGGGGTATTACCATGGTGGTGGTAAGAAATACCGTTTATCCTAGTTGAAAGGATACCCTTCTCTCTGGGTTAAAAATAATTGTAATACATTTACATTTTCCCTAATATTTGTATTAGAAAGGGAATTGAATTGATTCCCCTTACATTCCATATTCAATAAAATTTTAATTATTTCAATTACGATTCATATTGTATTGAAATATTCTATACTCTATATGCTAGAGTCATTTGCATTTTTTACTCTAATAATTGTATTCACTTAAAATACAATTGTTTTATAATACTTATAGTATTACCTCCTATTATTTCCATAGGATACAAGACCTTTATGGTATATTGTGTTGATTATGAATTGTATTAGTTTAGTCCTCTTAAGCATAGTTCTTTCTTCAGTTCTTACAGAATATGTTTTTAAATATACAATTCACCCACCTCTCTTGTATTACGATTTATAATATACATAAAAATCAATATTTCGATCCAACAACTGAGACACATCCTATGTTCTCTTTGGAATATTATTATAAGAAGTAATAATAATAAAATTGACAATAATCCTATCAGGAAAGGGAGTTAAATTTTTTGGGAAATTCATTATTATAATTGACATGAATAATTGGTAAATTAAATACAAACTTGTTGAAATTAATGAAAATAATTAAAACCATTTCATTAATCGTGTTTTAAAAAATCAAATTTGGAATATGTTGATCAAATTTTTAAATTTCATCCTAAATATTTTCCATTTATGGGAATGAAAAATAAATTTTTTTCATAACATGTCAAAAAACATCTCCAAAGTGAGGATGTAACCCAGATCATCTAAAAATTGGGAAATCCAAATGAGGGTATCGAAGGATTCTTATACCACATTTAAATTGAACATCATCCTTAGTGTGAAACCTAGATTAGAGTGGAATAGTATATTTTTTAAAATTACGTTTCTCAAAATGATATCTACAAATAAAATAAATCAAATTATCCCCTATTAAGAATCTTATTTTCCTTGGTTCAAGGAATAAGATACTTCAGGAATGAAATACATGAATTTACTTCTCCATCTAATTTATTTTCAATATATTTGAATCTTTTTTATATCCTTTTCATCGATAAAACAATGAAAAGGAAATATGTGTTAATAATAAACGGCATATATTCATTGTGTGTTCTAAATTTATTGATAATATGTGTCAACCACTTAGAGTATTCGAAAAAAAAATTCTAAATAAAATTAAAAAATAATATTATAATTTTAATTAATTCCATGAAGGTAGTATCGACTAAATATTGATATAGTAATATACTCATTTTACTTCTTTAAGAAGGACCTTTTTATTAGTGTGTCACAAAAGTGGGATGTGATACAATGTTACATGGTCTAGATTCTGAAATTACATGATTTTTTTGGAATCAAGAATGATTTTTATATATATCCTACAAGTAAGAATATTAGCCCTATTTTTTTGCTGGAATAGATATGTTGGATTGATTTAAGGAATGGACATTAAAATATTATAATGACTATATTTTGTATCATTTTACATCCACCATATGATATTTCAAGTTATAGTGGAATTTTGTAACTGGTTATGGATTTTTAGAAACCACAACCCCTTGATATTGGTTGGAGGTACCAATTTTTTCCATAATGATTTTCTTAAATCATCCCTTTATGGAATATCTACTTTTAAAAATTAAATAGAAAAATCTAACATCAAAACATATTGTTCTACCATTTTAAGTACCATAATATGTTGAACCAAATGTTACAGGTATTTTTATTCTTTCCTAATTATAGGATCTAATTATTTATAAATTTTGGAAAACTCCAAAAAATACATTCTCTGTCAAATCAATTTTCTTCTCTTAATTCACCACATTAATTCCATAACACTCTAATGAGTCATAATCTATTAAAACAACTTTATTTACCTAATCAATAATTTACATTTAGACATTATTTCATTGTTCTGATTCATCATGGACTTATCTTATTTTTCATATATTTAATGGATTTTATCCCTTCTTTCCCTATTATAAAATGTTAGTAAGGTACATATCTGGTTTCTCATTATTCTACTATTCTTCCACATTAACCATGAACACTTCAGGAAATATGTCATCATGTCCCATGAGGAATCAATCAATGTTTTAGACGTCTCCTCCCATATCCTTGTATATTTAATCATGTCCAAAGAACATTTCTTTTTCAACAATGATTCTACTCTCATATATTTATTTATTCTATAACATAGACACCATTTTAGAAATGAGGTCCATTATATACTTATATTCTTCCACATGAATACATAATACTATTTATTTGAAATCATTCAAATTGTACTTTTCTAATTTAGCTTTTGATGATATATGATTATTCATTACTTATTCATTATTAAAAATAATTCAATGCAATGTAAATGATAATTGGTTCCTCTATTCTATATTCCTCTATAACCACATTTTCTTCCACCTGTTTCCCTTTTTTTAGAATATATTATTCCTTTATTGATGACATTGAAGGATAATTTTCAAAAAAAATTATTAATTATTTATATTGTTTTGTCTAATCCAATCATCTCCTCCCTATTGATTTATATTTTTATTAAAATACATGATTATCCCTTCAATGATTTGTAATGTACATCCATAGTGTGGGAATCCCCTCTTCATATTAACTTTCCTCTTAAATACATTAATATTTATAATTAATATCTACTATATATTCTTTTTAGTGTCTCCAAAAATTAGTATATTCAACACAAAAAATATTTTCAATGTTTTCCCATTATTTAGTAAGAGGTTTACAGTATCCATAAAATATGAGTCACATCATCAACATCATTAATACATCCACTATAATTTTTTTCATCCCCTGATGTTGAATATTATTGGTACCAAACATTATCCTATAATGTTGTTGCACTATATCTTATCTTCATGGTTCCCATCAAGTACACCACTATAAACTCCAAGTTCATATCAATGAATAATTAATGGTAGAAAAGGATTAAATGTGTAACAAAAATTAGGATCCAATAATGAGTCAAGATTATAATGGAAAAAATTAGTTCGTTCTTATTACATTAATATTTATTGTCACATCCCTATAAACTACTCTAAAAACATGATGTTTTTTACGGAAATAATTATTCTTAATGGGTTTTAAAAGTTTATTAATTATTTAAACAAGACCAGAACATAATAAAAATAACTGTATAATAGTGTAAATTATGTTGTTGATCCCAAAGGTTGATGGAGTACTAGTGATGATCGTTGAACTAATTTTTAGGCATTCATAATGATGAAATTTAATTATGAATCCCAACATAATATATTAAATATTTAAATTAATAGCAAATATAAAATGAGACTAAAATGGTTTATAGGGGATGAAGATATGGGAAATTATATCAGGGGATGGTTTTTCATAAATTAAATATCATTCATTTTCTGTTATTAATTAAATTTAATTAAAACTAATTTGACACCTTAAACCCAAGAAAAAAACAAGACTTCCTAGGTTCTTTGGTCAATATATCAAATTGATCATGAAATCCTATTTTTGTATGTTTAATTTATATGTAAAAAAGAGAAGTTGAGTCAACTCGCATTCCATTAACCCCCCTATAAAAAATCATCTTGTATCTCGTAATTTTATTGCTTCCACTGGATGGATATATTATAAAATGATACTAAATAAAGGTTAAAAAAAATAATTTTAATGAATTCATAACATAAAAATAATGGTAATAAATTTATATAAATCCCTTTTATCTTAGAGACACCATATACTATGAGTTTAGTTCTTCATGGTTGATGGTTTATTAGCCAAGAAAAATAATGAAGTCCAATAATAAGTAAAACAAATGAAACTATAATAATTTTTTTCAATGATGGTAGAATAATTACTTACATGTTTTCTAATATGAATATATTTCACTAATAATTACACAAAAAAAATTGGAAATATTATAGGAAACCAATATACATAGTACCTCTGTTTGTAGAATTCACTCTCACTTTTTCCTCCTCCAAATAGGCAATCCCGAAAAATTATGTGTGAATGTCATTTTTAAATCTCCATCCATAAATTCATCCATGGATATTCCTAAAAATTATGATCCAATAATTAATTGAAAATAACATATTAATCCTCCTCAAATAATGGATCTGTGAACAAATTACATACAGGGATCCTTTTACTATATGGTAATGGGAACTATGTCACAACTTTCCCTTTTCAAAGCATACAATAACTCCATGCTTTCCACGAGTATTTTCAACTATAAAACATCTACATACGACTATTCATCACTTTTGTATACCTTAAAATAACACAATATCCTACCTTATTCTTATATATCTCATGATTAATGGACTCCTTCCAACTTTCACTAAACAGGGAACGACATAACAAAGGGGAAATGGTTCACCCTCCTATAACATGTTAAACTATGCCATTTCCAAATAAAAAATCTCCATATAATTTTAAAATAACTAAATTTTAGCTTCGTAAAATCCGTGAGAAAATTAAAATATAAAATATTCCTAATGTATATAAAAATATCACATGTTGAAAGTTAGTCATTGCATCTTTATGATCTTCCCATATTTGAACATTCCATTACCCAATACAGTGGCTATGGTAAAATAATATTCTACCCAAAAATAATTCTCACAACAATTTTAAGGTTTTAAAAATTTACTAAAATGGGATTATTTTAAACATTCATCCACCCTTATTTACAATCGAATCTTCCAGTAAGCATTAAAAAATGGTGAAACTCAATCTTCCTCCTCGGTGGTACAGGATGATCACTCGCATAGGCGGCCTGATACTATGTAGGTGATGACCATGGTGGGTTTATATTGACATGTGGTGGTTTACATACATCCTGATTCACGGTATGTGGTAGTGGATTCTTTATTATGATGGAAACATGGGTTGTGTAGTTGGATGGTTTCATTTTTAAAAATTATGGACATCATGTGTGATCCCAATCCCTCATCTGTTTTACAGAGAGATTTCCTCTTCTTTAAGAATGTTTAGACTCTAAAAAGCTTTCATCAAATACGAATAAAAAGAAAATGACACCTACCACCACCTATTTTATCCCCTTGCAGGTGAGTCACCACTAGAACCACCACACCGATTATCCTCATCTACGTGGGTGGCCGCTTGACATGTGCTCCTACAAGCTATGTGTACCCACTTTCACCTACACCGAATCAAAATGGGGATTGTGTGACAACACATATATATTTATAATAAACAATATTAATTAATGATAATTACTCCTATGTTTTTTATTGTATATTATTATTTAATATAATAATATTAAAAATTTTCAATTTAAAGGAAAAATGAATTATTTCTAACCCAAATCGGTTTCAATGGATTATATTGATGTAGTTAAAAGATTTAAATCCAAATTATATAATTTAAATTTTAATAAATGATACATTTTTATTAATTTAATGTGTAAAACTTATCATATAAGTATTTTTGTTATTTTTTTATAGAAAATTATTTTCTAATGAAATGTTCAAAATCATGATTTTTAATTCAAAAATGTATTTTCAATTAAGTATTTATAAATAAAAATTCTATTTTGGATTCGTTATGGAATTTTATTATTTCCAATTTATTTATATTGATCCAATAATGGTTTTTTTAATTATTTTTATAAATAAGTTACTTTTAAAATATTATATTTTAGAAGAATTTTATTTTGGAGAAACATTTTTTATTACGTATTGTCAGTTTAATTTTATTTCAAATTATGCCTCAATTTCTTTGTATAGTTTATAAATTGGAATATATATTTAGAATCATTTATTAAATTTTTTAAAATATCTCCCTATTATCTTTTTCCAGTATTGAGACTAACGATTGTAATTTATTTTATAATAGTCATGGGTAAATCTGATAATTAAAGATTGAAATAAAATGATAAGGAATAAAAAATGAACCTAACATATAAAATTAATATTATTATGTTTTTTAATTGTGTCTGTACACATCCATGATTCATTTATATGTATTTTCTCAATATGGATGAGATTATAAACACTATTGTACATTATTTAATGAAAAGTCTTAAATTTCACACACATGTTCTTAATATAAAATTTTTAAAATATATCATTAACGTGTAATTATTTTAAATTATTGATATTATTTTAAAATATAAATTATTTATATTCATCATGGTAATTTATTTTTAGTTTTTATTTATAAAATAAGTACCTTAAATTCATACACTACACTGATGTAGTAATTATTCAATTAATTCAAAATCAAAATAAATTAAATTTAATATATTAATGGTTGTATAACTTGAAATAATTAAATAGGAAAACATATTTTAAATATAGTTATATCATTTATGGGATATACTAATGGATTATATTTTAGTGTTGTTGTCTTATTGATTTCATAAAATAAATGTTAAGGAATATTTCTAAAATTGGCATGATTTTTATTTAATGAAGTAAATATTGTAATAAATTATATATTATTTCATAATTTTTTTAAATTTTTATTAATTATATAGTTTTAGTGAAATAATCTAATTTCTATTTATGGGATGTTTTTTAGTTTATAATAACATTATTATCCCTTATTGTGTAATAATATTTAATATTATGTAAATTTTCAAATGAATTAACAGTGGGTTAAAACCAAAAGATAAGAGTACAAAATAGAAAAAAAGCTATTTAAATTTTATATTATTATTATTTTTAAATAAAAAATCATCTTATATTTGAAATAATTTCTTTTTCAACAGTTTATTACAATGAAATTATTTATATTAATTTAATAATTTTCGAACTCTTAAATCTCCCCTCTTCTCTCACATAAAAGGGAACCACTCCTACTACATTCTACACACATTAAAACCCATTATGTTCACCCAATGTCTTCAAAAATAATTTCTATAATCTTTAAACCCATTACAAGGGTATTTTTTAGGCAGTGAACCAACCTTATAGGAATTAAGGTGTTAATAAAAACATGAATTTCTAATTTAAAGGTATTTTTCTAACTACATTTTTTTCATTATTTCATCATTCACATAAATAAACTATTATTGAAATAAGATTATTTAACAACACGAACATATACCATATTATATAATTTTATTTTATTAATATAATAATATATATGATCTTCAATATTCAAAAAAATGGAAAAGGAAATCATTATTCATGTGTACGATGGAAGACCTCATTCTGATCTGATTTGATTCAATTTCCATCAATGTGTATCACAACATGTTATAATGATAGAATTGATGAGTATATATATATATATGTGTGTGTGTGTGTATTATTAATGAAATATATATCATTTAATAATTTATTTCATGTATTTCATACATTTCTAATAAATGAAAAATAATAATTTCGCATGTGCGTAAGTGTAGACTACCACCTCCAGGAAGTGATGTGACTATGTTTTCATAACCAAAAAAATGAATGATATATATATATATATGTGAATTAAAATAATATATAAGACATTTTCATTTTTTATCATATTTTAGAGACAAAATGATACTTAACTACATTCAATATTGATCACTAAAAAAATTGGATCATTTTTCATGCCTACATATGGCATAACATCTCTAGGGTTATATAATATTAAATTATTTATATAAATATTTAATGATTATATTTAAAATTATATTTTGTGTATAGAAATATAATTATATAATTTTCCTTATTTATGATATTATGTAATAATGAGATCTCTCACCACAGTCCACTTTCTAAATCCATTTTGAAAAAAATAAAACAAATTCAATCGAAACATACTATTGAAATTTAATTAATAAAATATTTAAATATTTAATTTGACGTGATAAAATAATAGGAATTAAAAAATGAAATGGTTTATTAATAAATAATGTAATTATACTATGATTATTATTTAGTAATATAAATAACATATGTGATGATTCAGACTCAATGTAAGGTGCTTTCTTTTAAAAAATATCATTCAATGTTTCCCTTAAAACTATAATTTTATAAAATATCCATATTTTTTAAAAATAATGTACAAATATATATCAATATAATTAAATTATTAAGGAAATTTATTTTTTAATTTTTATTTCATTCAATATTTTTCAAAAGGAATCATTTATGGAATGTTATATTATCCCCTAAAAATGAAAAAAATAATATATTATTTTAGTTTTTATGAACAAAATGAAATTTCACACCAATAATATCGTTAATTTATTTTTTGGAATCAATTAGAATATTCCGTTTTTCCTAAAATTACATCCCATAAATCACTATATTCTTGTTATTTTAAAAAAGAGTTCTAACTTTGAATGGATAGATCAATATATGAAATTTTTTTCATATTTGGGAAATGAAAATTTTTATGATGTATGATTTTATATAATCGGTTATGGTTCATGGGAATTGTTTATGAGGATGAGTGGTTCTATTATAAACATATGGTGGGTGCACCTATTATATCTCTATAATTCATGGTTTAAATTGTTGGAGTTAACTGATTATGATTCCCTAAAAAAATTATCGGAATATATGGTGACAGTTTTTCCTAGTAAAACCATGTTGGTTATTTCAAAAAGCACTATGATGGTCACTCTTAGTTTAACCATGAAGCTAACTCTTTTTTTATGTAATAATTTTACAAAAATTATTCATTATTTTACATACAAGATTAATTTTTTATTTCCATGGGTTTTGATAGAAACAATCTCATTTCATAGGGTAAAAGAAATTTTTAGATACTAGGTACTGTAGAATACTATATGTTGCTTAAAAATAATTAAGAGTTTCTGATGATTTCAAATAATCCATCTAATTTATATTTCTTATTTAAGATTTATTATAAAATTATTTATGAAAATATTTGTTTATTGAAGATTATTTCTTTTGTAATAATTTTTTATTTTTTTCAAAATTATTATTTTAAAAAATTATTATCATACATGTATTTATGGACTAACATATTATTTTAATATTTATTCTCTCTTACTGAGATTTTTTTTCTAATTCTATGTTTTGGAATATTTTAATTTATCTCACTGATCAGTAAAGTAATAGAAAAACTCATGTTGACATTTATGATAATTTTTTATGAAAATAAATCATTTTTTACTAAATGTATTTTATTTTTTGACAAATGGATACTGAGTAGAATTGTCATATTTATAATATATGGAAATATTATGTTTTATTTGTGACTTAAATCTCTAAAACTATAACTCTAAAAGATATTTGGGAATGAAATAAATTGAAATCTAGTATAATAACAATAGAATAGGTAATGTTTAATCCTATATCCTTATAACTATTATTAAATAAATTTTTA
This sequence comes from Viscum album, assembly GCA_963277665.1. Classification (NCBI taxonomy): domain Eukaryota; kingdom Viridiplantae; phylum Streptophyta; class Magnoliopsida; order Santalales; family Viscaceae; genus Viscum; species Viscum album. Next base: position 1,506,381,910 of record OY728127.1, on the reverse strand, counting down.
GATGGAATTAGAGGATAGGATAATTTTAATAGAATATTATTAGAAAATTTTATGTTATGATTCAATTGAAATGATATATCATTTATAGATTACTATGATTCATTATCTAAAATATTTCATTTCAGAATTTTTTTTATTGGGGTAACATGGAAGATTATGTTAGATATAACCAAGGGGATGATATCGTTATTATTCTGTAAACTATAATTGTATGAATTGGGAAAAAAATAAGTATATTTAAGTGATTGATCAGTTAACATAGGTTACAAATAGTGTTGTTATCTATTTAATAGTCCAAACAAACCCACCACAATGGATCATATCAATGTTCAATAATTTTATTAGGAAAAACCTTCCAACATTTTATAGATCTTATGATGTAGTTGTTGCTAATGGTTGGATGAAATCCCTTGAAAAGGTATTCTATGTTATGGGTTGTTCATATTATCAAAATTTATGTCCTGTTTTTTACATTGTGATGGTGAAGAAGATTAATTATGGATAATACATAATAATACTAAAGAATGTAAAGCAATTTATATATTGTAATGGGGTGTTTTTAAAAATATCATCCATCAGAAATTTATTCCTAAATAATTGATACTTATGATGGAAATGGGGTTTATTTAACTGAGAAAAAATTTATTTTGTGGTTTTAAAAATGAAAACTTCAAAATAATGGAAATGTTTTCATCAAATTTTATCTATGATATTGTTATTAATATTAATTATTTTAATATAGATCTGATGCAATGATATCACATTAAAAATGGATTACCCTAAAGTAAAAAATTTCATTGAATATAATAATATTTTCCAAGGCAGTGGAGATAGGGTATTTCGATGATAATGTGTAATTAGAAAAAAAAGGTAAAAAAGTGGTTCATGTGGTATGATTAATTGATTAATATATAAAAAATATATATAGGTTCAAAAATCAATATTCAATTTGTAATATTTATTGTAAAAACATTAGGGAATGGCATTGAAATTTTGGTAAGTTCTTTTGATGTGTTAAAATGGTGAACATATATCCTAATTGTAATGAAAATGATCAAGGTTGTAGTAAATTTTTTATTGATAAATTGGATATAAAATGTTTTAAATGTAATAATATGGGTAGTTATGCACATGACTATCTCATGAATAACCCGAATTATTAGAATCAAAAAAAAATATTAAGAAAAATATGTCGTGAAATCATTTTCAACCACATTAGTAGATGATGGGCCATCAAACAGAGTAGTTCTTGGTACATTTTATGTGTATTTAAATTATTTTATTGCCCACATTGATTTAGGTTCTAAACATTTTTTCACAGCATAATTATTTTTTGTAAATTGTATGCTTCACATCAAGAAATGAATCCATAAATTTTGGTAAAAAGAAATGTGATATATTACTGAAATAATAAATTCTGTAAATATTATTATCATTGTCTGTGGAATTTCATTACCTATAAACCTTGTGGTATTTACCTTAGTAGAGTGTGATGATTTTTTGGGTATTGATGGGATTTTTGTTTAGCAAGCTAAGATAGATTTGGGAGAAAAACATATTTCTTTTCCGGAAGAATTTTATTTTATACATTATTATGTACCCATATTATTGTTAAAAAATAATGAATCTAAGAAACTATTAAAATATAGAAATGAAATTAATCATTTAAATAAAATATATAATGAGGTATCTATACATATTAATGATTTTAATATATTAAATGAATAAAATGATATTTCTTCATATGAGTTAACTAGTGGTATACCTAATCGGGATGTTGATGTAATAATTGACATAGCTCTAAATTAATTTCTCATTTTAAAACACACATATATTATAACTCATGTGTAACTTATATAACTGAAAATTCCATTATAATATTTTTTTGATAAATATTTTATTCATATTAGATCTTCAATATATGGTGATACTATTTTATTTTTTGAAAATAATGATGCCTCACTATAGCTTTGGATTGAATATTGGTCTTTGAATTAAATTAATATTACTAATAAGTAACTTTTTTTCTTATAGTAATGATTTTTTATAAGCACTAGGGAGCTCATTTGTTTTCAAATTTTTAATTAAGGACCATTTAATATCAAATTATGGATCTAGAATATGATATTTTGAAAATAAAATTGATGATTAAATATGAGCATTATGATTTAATTCTTATTCCCTCTATGTTATTAGTTTTCTCATCTATATTTACGGATGTTATGAAAAGAGTCGCCCAAGAATATTTGGATTTGTTTTTCGTTTAATAATTGATGATATATTGATTTAAAAAATATAATTAGGATAATTTAAAGATGTAATTATTTTCATGAAGACCATGAATGAAAATAATATTTGTGAAAAAATTGGAACTGTGATTTTTGATATAAAATATTTCATTACATTGACACATTGTAATTAAATATCATGTAAAATTTGAAAAATATAAAACTAAATTTTTATGTTAATTTTATTGACTGAAATTTTTTATTTTGATTCAATTTTCTCTTTGGATCATATGATATTATTGGAATAATGTTGAAAATATTTCACAGGTATCTACCCACTAACTATTTTAACATAAGGAGTTAAAATGACATGGTTTCTTCCTGTGATTATAATGAAATATATTATGCTTTAAGAAAACTGAAACATCATGGGATTTATTATCATACCCATGATATAGAATTAAATAATTTTGTTTTTATTTAAAAATTAAGATACATCATTTTTGTGGATCAATGTGTCAAATATATTTTGATCATAAATGGTTTAAGTATATAATCCCTTAGAAGGTCTTTAACTTGAGACATATGAGATGGGTATAATTGATAATATATTATTTCATCAGAATACATTACCATCAGGGAGATGAAAATGGAGTAGCTGATACATGTAGTTTGGAAAATAATAATTCATTAACCATGTTACATTTATTACCTGATCCTTTAGTTAATGATTTGATTAATTTTATTCTAAATGTGGTGAATGTAGGATATTCAATTATTTTTTTTGGTGTTAGTATAATATTATCTCTTATAATGAATTATGTAACATTCTATGGAAACTATGAGTTATATGAAATGGCTTAATTGGTTAATAAGAGTTTTTTTTTTCATTAGAAAAACTTTTAGAATTTTTTTTTAAAATTATTAAAGTGATTGTGTGTTCCTTGTGATTTAATGTTGCAAAAATGATTATTGAGTAAAGTTCATAGTTCATTTTTGTATATTCCTCATGGCCGCACTAAGATATACATATAAATTTATGAGTATTATAGTTGGGATATAATGTAATTATTTATGGTTGAATTTACCATGAAATGGTTGAATTTTAAATAGGTTAAAAGAGAATGATAATTACTGAAGGGTTATTCATACATTTCGAATGATAGAGTGAATATAAGAAAATTTATCCATGTAATTTTTAAGGGAATTTAAAATGAAATATTATAATGTGGTTTTGTTAAATATTGATCAATTATCTAGATATACACATTTAATTCCCATTGAAGATATATTGTTTTTAGATCATGTTTTCCAGTCATATATTGTGTACATGGTTAGGTTATAGGAGGTAAATACCTCGATTATATTAGAAGTTAATACCAGAATCACATAAAATTTTTTGAATGCACTTCAAATATCATTAAGTAGTGATTTAAATCGAGTTATATATTTTCATACTCAATTTTATATTAAAAGTGATAAAACAATTAATAACATGATGAAATTATTCATGAATGGTTGATGGATGTATATAATTTTTAGAATATCATATTTATTTTGATGTGATTTATTATAATATATTTATTCAGTCAAGTATACAGAAAGATCATTTTGATGCATTAAATGGAATGTGATGTTAGAAATTATTTTTTCATGATGAAAAATGTGAAGAGAATATAATTTTTCTAGAATTTATATAGAATGTGGATGGAAAGGTAAATGTAATTCAAAAAATATCGGGAAGTATCATTCAGAGATGAAATGTTATATGGATAATCGGTTAAATTATCCTTCTTTCAAGGTAATAGATAATTATTTTCTCAAAGTATCTCGTTAGAAGATTGTGTATTGTTCTCATAAAATGATAATTATAAGTACATGGTCCATTGGACCATATAAAATCATTGATAATGTTATATTAGTTTCTTACCGAGTAACCTTTCCTCCATTTTTATCAAAATTACATAAGGTTATTATTTTTTCTATGTTATGAATTTTTTTCAGGAATTAATCTCCAATATTTAGACTAGTTGTTTTTCAGTTTGAAGAGAACATTTGTTATAAAGACAATCATATTTATGTTATTGATTATATAGATTCTGTTTTTAATAAAAAAATTATTTCTCAATGATATATTTTTATAGAAAACCGTGGTAATAATGGAATTAGTAAATGAGACAACTTATAAATCATAACTATTATTTTATTAAAATTTAATATTCACTATATTTAAATTAATAAAATATTAATTAAATAGGAAAAATACTATTTTAAAGCATATAGTTTTTTCACTAAGTATATGGATTTATTTAAAATGTGAATTTCCAAATTATAGAATTTTAATTTGAAAATTTTGATTTATTTTATGTTATAAATATTTCAATGATTTGATTGGTTGTATTTTAGTGAATTTTACAAAAATATAGAATTTTCCATGAATTGTAAAAAATAATGATTTTTATTTGAAAACTATATTTTCTATTCAGGTATTTATATTGTATAACTCATTTCAAGATTATATTTAAAATTTTATTTCAATCATTTTTAATTAAATTGATTTAATAATTGTTTTTCAAATTAATTTATATGTGGATTTTGTATAAAAACATATAACATTTTTAAATGACATTTTTATGAAAAAAAACTTTTATCATTGTGTTTTTCAGTTTTAATTTTATATTAAATTCTTCTAATACATTTTTTCAAACTTTTTTTAGATGGACTCCATATTTGGAATAATTGAGTCCAAATTTAGTAATTTTGTACAATTTTTTTCAAAATGAATAGAAACCTTAGTATTTTTTGTTAAAATATAAAATTGAAAACATGTATTTAAAGAAAAAATTAAAATTATAGGTACAACGAAATTTGCATAAATTCTTTTTAAATTTAATTTAATGAAATTTCTTTGTCAATAATCCTAAATGATTCAGTTAAATATAATTTTTCCCACATGGATGTGATTATTAACTCCATTGTATTTTACCTAATGAAAATTCAATAATTTCACACTCTTCATTATTATAAATATATTATTTTTGACATAAGTGTATCCAAATGCTATAATAATTAAAAAATATTATTTTTGATGAAATATAATTTCTTTTATCATGATAATATTTAGTTAAATTTTATTAATTAAATAATTATCATAAATTCTTAGAAAACACTAATGCATTTATTTTTCAATTATTGAGAGAATGAAGTAAATGATATTAAAAAATTTAAAATTAGTATAATTTGAAATAATTATGGTTTAAATATATATATATATATATATATATAACATATCCTGAATCTTTTAATTAATTACATATGAATAAATTTTTTCCTTAATGATAAAAATGTAAATTTAAATGAATAGGTCAAAAATTAACATTGTTGAAATTTAGTCTATTAATATTATTTGAATTGGTATAAGATTCATAAAAATATTATATTATGACAAAATAAATTTATATTGTTAATTAAGGAATCCTTGTTCCCTTTCTATGTTTTTTTAAATTTTATAGTGACCTTATTAACCCGTCAAATTTAGAAAAGTTTAATATTGTGATAATTGTCAAAAGGATTAATGAAATGTGTAAACCAATATATAAGGCTAAAGACATATAAAAAAATTTATAATGAGCCTTTTTGAGATTAATTAGTTCTATAATACTACTATATTATTAAAATAAAACATTTTGGTTCTATTTGGAGTTTATTAATAATTTATATTAATATAATATTTTCAAAATTCGGAATGTGTCTCACTCCTATTTAATAAAAAAGAACCACTTAATCTTTTTTTATTGACACATTAATCCCTATTATATCCTAAAATATCTACCATAATACTTTATTATAATATTTCCTCCGTTCATTTTGTTTTTTTCATACTGTAATCCTTATAGTTGTTACGGTGACATAAAAATGAGAGTTTCCAAATAAGATATATAGTTTTTAACAACATGTTTTTTGATTTATTTGATCATCCACCAACATAAAATTTTACCCATCTATGATTATATAAAATATATATATATCTACCTTATAGGCATATATTATTATGTGAATTGAATGACTTATATTTATCTCTGTGACACCCTGAGATTTTGTGAAATGTGTTTTTCTAATACATATAATCATTTTGTTTTTTTTCAAAAAGACACAGAAAAAAATAATTTATACTAAATAACTATGTTTGAATTATTTTTATTCAAAAAAATAAAATCTTACAATATAAGATACTCTAAAATTTAGTGTTCTCCACATAACGTCGAAATTGTACACATTACATGCAACACATAGTTTCTACAAAACATCATTTTATTATTCTTTAAATATATCTGTTATAATCTATCCATTAAACAGATTAATCTTAATAGTAATAAATAATTTTAAAATATTATTTATATTGGTTATTATAAATAAGTAATATTGATTATAATAATTTTTTTGGTAATGTCATTATAAGTTTGGAAAAACTATTTTCTCAAATGAACTACTTTTTATGTCCTCCTGTAAACAATAAAAAAATAAATATATAACTTTTGATAATTTATATTTTGAAAAATGAACATAATTATTGAAATAATAATGTAGTTATAATCTTAGGGGGGATTTTTGGGATTTTTCAATGAAACATCATTTTTTGTTGAATAGTGAAAAATATTTAATATTAATTCAAAAATGCATATTCAACTAATTTATTTATATAGTTAAACTATATTTTTTGTTGGTTTTTATGAAATAGCATATCAATTATATATCTATTAATCCAAATTAGGATTTTTAAAATAATTATTATGTTTTTTATATATATAATCATAATGAACATTTTTCATATTAACTCTTTTATAACCCACACTCTTTCCACGACAATGAGATTACCATTAAAAATAATTTTTACACATCAATGAGTTGATTTTCGAAATAATTAAATAAACAGGTTTAATATGTATAATATGTATATTCAAATATAATTAACTTAAATTTTCCCCATATTTATTAGTGAATGGGATAAAAAAAATTACATTGACTAAGGTAAATTAATTATAACAGGGGACTGAGCCTTATACCTACTGAGCCAACATACCTAGTCAGTTGTAAAAACACCATTTAATTTCAAATTTTATTCCATAACCCTTCTATTATTGAATTATATGGGGTTTTATGACTTGTTTGAGTAAAAGCATTGGAAAAAAACTTATTTTGGAAAATACCAAGTCTGTTATTTCCCTCCCCTATAAAAGGTCACCAACTCAACCCATTAATTACAATGCTAAAACCATTTAATTTTAGTCAATATCATTACAATTAACATACCAATAAATATATCATTATAACTGATGACTCCCATTGGGCATAAATCCATCAAACAAATCCCATTGGTGGAAACAAAAGTGATGTTATTCATTCGCACTAAAAATTGAATTTATATAGGATGTGTTTCATGAAAATATATGAAAATTAGTAAATATTGATTATACATTAATTATATTTTAAATATATTTTGATATATGTCATTTATGTTCTTTATGTAAATATTACCAAGGAAAACTAAAACTATGTTCTTACAAACATATGTCATTCAATCTCTATGAACTTTGTACCCCAATTAATATTTATTTATAATATACATTATAATAATGAAAACATATTTAATATAAATTATATTTATATCATAGATTACATTCTATAAATTATGATATATGTATATGGACCAATGCTATAAAAAATTGAGACTAATGTTATAAACAAAGAGGATATTACCTGATGCATAAACTTATCATTGAATTGAAAATAGGAGGGTAATATAAAGTCATAATAAAATATAATATTTTATTAGATAAAAGAATATTTTAAAAAAATGATATATAAAATAAAATTTCATCTTTATACCAGATGTTTGTAAGAGTGTGATGAAATTCATGAGAAATGGAAATGGAACTACATCTCAATTTTTTATTTCCATGAGATATATGTATTACTCATCACTCATTTTTTTTGTTTTATAACATCCATTGATTATATATATTATTATATATATATATATTTATGTGTATTTACATTACCAATCGATGGTATTTTATTCATGGGGTTTATGTTTCAAATTTTACCAAATAGGAAAAATAATTCTTTCTCAATTTTCCATCATTAGGAAACATGCAATACCATGCACGGATCTTTTTTAAAAAGTTTTATATAGTGTATATTACATGTATTATTATCAATATCCTCATTGTCATGATATTTTATGATTTATGTATTGTAATTATTTCCATTTTTATGATTCTATGTTCCCAAATTGGTAACTATGTATATCAATAATCTCACCATTAATAGAGATTGTTTATGATTATTCGTCCATCAATGAAAGATTTTTAAACAACTCTCATAAAATCTTATGAGTTTTCATAATTGATGGTTATTCATGTTACATCCATTTAATGGTAATATTTTCTTTACTTTTTGTTACATATTACTAGGAATATTTTTTAAAGAATTAATGACATTACCACTTTTTCAATCAGAAATTTGTTATCCTTCATAAAAAAGTTTTGTAAAAATGAAAAAAAGGATGTAATAATCAATAAAATTCAATTTTTCCCTTGTTTAAAATTTTTAAACAAAATTTAATTTTTAAAAAGAAAACTTATTTTCATTTTCCGGTCGAGGAACTTTTATAATCATTTTATAGTGAAAATGGAATGTTTAGAATGTATGGATTTACCCACCATCCGGACCCTAATAATATTGAATATTCTATTATATGATTAAAAATTAATTTCTCTACAAAAATAATTTCCAAATATTCATCAAGTTTTTAATTTTAATGAGTTCATCAATGAAAACTGATCAAATGAAATTATGTTTTAAAAGTGTTTTAAATGGTTCTCAAAACAATAATACATGTTTCTAGATGGTGGTTTCCAAATAAAATTATTTTAATGATTTTTTATATGATTTTATATGTTTTCAATGTAGTTTTAGTGATGTTGTTTTCAAAATGTATTTAAGCTTCTTTTATATGTTTTCAATGACAATTATTAAAAAAAATTTTAAATCTTATTTTATAAATTCTTTAGAAAAAATGATTTCAAAGATTTTTAATATTAATTTATAGGATTCCATGTAATAATGTTAAATAGTAATTTCAAGATTATTTTTTATTTTTTCAAGGAAATGGGTATTAAAGTTTTTTTCCAGAATACCTTCCATGTCATCAATGTATTTCCAATGAATATTTTTTAAAAAAATTGTATGTTTCAAAAATTGTTTTTAAATGAAGTAAAAATATTTTACAAAAGTGATGTTTTTAAAATATCTTTCAAAATTTGTATACACCCATGATGACATATGTGGGTGTTACTCATTCCTTTCTTGGAAATAATACATAGGTACCATTCATGTACTTTACCTCAATTTTTTTTTTCTATTCTATTATGTTTACAAAAAAACGTTATTCTTTATTGGGTATTGTTATTATGAAATTCTTCACTATTAATGGGTAATACCATGATAAATTATTATGAAACCTTCTTCCATTCATGGGATATTCTAGGATAAAATTTCTTTGAAACCTATATATTTTCAATAGGTTATGATATGATTAGATATTTATGATACCCATTTCATTCCATGTGTTATGAAATGATGTTTGTGAAACTGATTTATTATTATGGGTAATGATATTAGACTAGTTTTATATGATTAAAGATAAATGATTTTATTATATGAAAGGTGGTACCTTTATCTACTCTTATTTCAGTGGGTAATGATAAATAATTTATGATCTCATTGGGTATATGGATGGGAATCCCAACACCTAAACAAGAGGTTACATAGGAGCACATCCCAGTCCCAAAACAAGAGTGTACATGGGGGGGAATGACAATACCAAAACAAGAGGGTACACTGGAGGGAATCCCAAGGCCGAAGCTAGTACATGTGTGATTATCCAATGAATAATATGTTAAAAAGAACATTATATTAAACCTTGATATAGAGTTCTTATTTTCATACATGTATACACAAAATTCTATGTCATATTCCTAAGTAATGATCTCATGGATTATTCTCATTCATTCCTTACAATTATTGTCATATGAACTTCCAATAATTATACCATTTTTCATGATTATGATCTTTTATTTTTAGTTTATAATATTATAAAAACCATGATTTCGTTCTCATAACCACATGCTCATGATTATTCTTACATTTCATAATTTTTTACCCTTACTGAGCATCTGAGCACACCACTTTTAAATTTTCATTTCTAATGCTATAATAATACGTAATATATTTGATTTTTCTAAGAATAGTTCGGGACATGATAAACATAGATGTATAAAATGTTTCTCACATATTTATAAGTTTTTATGGTTCCTTGATTCCAATGGCACAAAACTAATACAGTCTTTGGGTGTATATTATTGTTATGTTTTACTTATTCCACAATAAAATTATGTAATGATAGGTTATGAAAATAAAGGGTCACTATAGTAGGTATTATAGTAATGTATTAATCAACCATTGGTTAATTTAATGATAAATCACTATTTATATCCCTAGGAATATTTATAATGATATATATAGGGTTGTCTCTAATGATATGATTAAGAATGGGTAGAAATATATAAAAATTCTATAGAACCTTGTTAATGGATAGAGAGATGATATCTTTGGTATATTTTGTGATGTACAATGCATGATCCCATACCTTTCATATAGAATGGCCCATATTTAGATGCGAGTTGGTGCAGAGCGGATCTCGGTGACCCATCAGGCCTATGTGACTAGCGTAGCTAGGTGACCAAACTTGCCAAAATGACTCTGCGGGATGTAGTGACCCAGTGGTTTTATGTGTAACATGAACCACAACAAGATGCATGTTCTGTCCTCACTTATCTTTGTAGTAACATATATAGGACTTGTGGGAATGGTGTGGCCTATATTAATATGGGAACATATCCCCTATCTAGGATGATAATTCTGTTAGGGTCAAGATGTCCCCTAGTGAGCCTTGGGTGTAGGACCCCCTTTCTGTGTTTCAAGATAATTATATCATTCATGACAAGACCTCATCAATGTACATCAGATTGTTCTCAATGTGTCTTCATTGGGTAGTGACCAATTTAGTGGGACCTCTTTGTTAGGGTATCAGATGACTTCATAGATCATGAAGTGAGTTCTCTAGAAAAGTGTGTTCCATGAGCAGAATCTTATGCCAAGGTTTTGGTTGTGATATCCAGACTCAATGTATCAATGAGAATGGAAATCTCATAGAATCTTCTTGAAGTATCGAGACCCAACATTATCTCAGATACTTTTAGTATACTTATTGTACATGGTTATTATCAGATATCTTGAGTAGTGGGATCTCGTGGAATTTAGTGTTCTATGAGAGGATCATACAGCTAGATGTGGATGAGACATTGTGTCATGGAATCCTTCAATAGTATACCTGGATATTATTATCAAATGTGTTGTTGACATATAAATATGTTTAGTTGAATGTACCTCTTTCTAGTGTTTCTTTTGATATATTTTACTCTGTGTTTTGGGGTACCTTACTATGTATTTTTTTACTCACCCCTGCATGGGATTTTCCAGAATGTTTCGTATCTTGTATAGAAGACCGATGAATTATAGAGTCCTTGAAAATGAAGGACCATCACCAAATAGTGCCTTGTGAGATCGGATTAGCCGAGGTGTTTCTGGAAGCCTCGTACAACATCTTCAGTACCTGTTTTTATAGTTCAAACATTGTAGTTGTCCTTATTTTACTGGTAATTTATTCTATCTTAGTTTTTTCATTAAGGATTTACATTATTTCATACTATATTATAGGCTTATAGAGGTTTTCAAGGATTTTCCTTATTGTTTTTATTCTCTTTCCCAAGTTCCATGGAGTTGGGTTCTTGTTTAAAGATTCATAAGAAAATGCAATCCATTTGTGGGATATGCCTATTTGGCACTAGTCTCCCACCCCTATCCTATCATCGGCGGGTTTGTGGTGGTCACAATATGTGCCCTCACGGACAGGTCATTACATGAACCATGGTGGACTCCCATATGAGCAAAAGTGGGAACAAAAATCCATTGAGTCCTTAATGAGACAATATCAACCATCATTCAGCATGTCTTATAATTCACTTATTGCTGAATAATTGATTAGTATCACTAAAAAGATATTCTCAAATCCCCTTTCTCTAGAACCTAATATAGTTATTCTGGTTATTTACTACATATATGGTGTGGCATATTAGTGGTGGACACTAATAATGAATAAAATGAAGAATGAATAAATGAAACACAAGGATTGGTATGTTTTCAAGAACATATTTTTCAATAATTACATTCCAAGAATTCTTTGTACAAAGAAGGAAAAATATTTCCTAGATCTTAAGTAAAAGGAAGTGTAATCAGTTGGATCCTATGACTCAAATTTTACATTCCATGCAATATAATCTTCGTGAATTATCATCCATCATGAAATAAAAATCGATTACTTCTTTGATGGCCAAAAATATAGTCCTAAATAGTCATTGGTTATATGATACATTAGAAATAATTAATAAGTTGTTTGATGTTATATCATTTTTGAAATGGAAGATGAAATTACATATCAATAACATGGTCTTGACATGAGAAGGAAGATAGAGTTCAAAGGAAAATCTACCAACCATGGAGAAAAGAAAATGAGCCTCCTAGTATCCACAAAATTGTGGGATGAACCAAAGGAGGAAGAGTCTTAAGGGGACTACAATATTTTTCTATTGTGGAATGCGATGTAATCAAGTGGTTTAATTTTCATGAAATTGTAAGAAGTAAGCTAATGACATGAATAGTGTGAAATCCCCATAGATTACACCTCCCGCACATCAGTGTTTCAATTGCATGGAGTTTTTCCATTATTCCTACAAGTTCCCCAATCTAGGGACTAATGTGAATTATAACCCATATAAACCATAATGACAATGGATAAAAGGGAAATATTATGCTATCATTTTGGATAAATTGAACAATGCTAATTTTGAATTTCTTATCCGGCCCTCCATAGTATGAATTTGTATGCATCATTTTGTACGAATAAACCCTATGAAAATTTTAATATTATTTATTTGGTAATATTTCAGGTGATTATCTTCCCCTATAAGGATTGCGTTGTAATAAAATAAAATTTATTATTATATCAGTATAAGGATGGTCCTTAGTTTCCCATGAAAATATTATTATTATGTTATCGAATCTTATTTAAGGAATAATCGGTGACTTATATATTGGTGGGTTACAAAGATAACCATTTATAGATGTTTTAGGTAAAACATTAGATGATAATTGTGATATTAATGTATTGTCCCTCTAAATGTGTGTTTATTCAAATTCCATAACCTTTTCACTGCATTTTTTTGATAAAGAAAGATGGAATGAAATATCATTTTACTTATGAATCTCTTGTTATGTTAGAGCTTCAAGAATGATTAAATGACATTCATTTCAAGGAAAAGAGCTGAATTGGAAATTGATCATGGTTTAAGAAAGGGTTATATTATTCATAAATCAAGTAATTATATTTCATTGAGAAATTATTAAATGTTAAGAAAGGATATTGAAATAAACTTTTTCCATGTTATAATCATTTCTGATGATATCACAGACCTTTTTCATGCCACTTTGGGTTATGGAATTGTGATTGTGAAAATTATCATTACCATGTTCTCTCTCGCTCCCCATCAGAACATGTTGGATTTATTTCTCTTCTATTTCCATTTTTTCGCTTCACACATATGTTATCATATGTGGACAACTAGTAATTAGTTACTTTGAGGAACCGTTATGGTTCAAATTTCACTTTATAAAGGAATTGTTAGTATATATTTTTATGATTTTGGTTTATTTGAAAGGAAATTTCTTGTTTTTAACTATTTATAACATATATGAACATTATGGGAGAAACTAATTTAAGCTGGTAGAATGTAACCCGCCGATATTTTTTGAAATATGTATTTTTTAATTAATATAATTTTTTGATATTTTTTATTTCACATAATAGTAAAAATAGTTTATTATTTATATATAATCACAATGTTTGGATTGATTTAAATGAATCTCAAATTTAATCATGCACTGAACACCTAACTGAGTTGTCTTGTGCTGCACACAACACTGAATTGGTATATGTTACGCACAATACTGAGTTTCAATAAAACATCATTCTATACTTTTTTTTAAAATATAGTTATATCCTATCTATTAAATATAGTAATATGAATATTGATAAATAACTTTAACATAATATTTAGAATTTTATTTTTAAATAAAACATAATAATGATAAAACATATATTTTTTTGGTAAAGTCTATATATTAAGTAGTGTTATTTTTCTAATAGAACTACATTTCATGTCCTCTTGTGAAAAATAATTAAATTAATTTTAGAAATTTTTTGAAATTTAATTTTGTAAAATAAAAATAATTTATTAATTTATAATGTCATTATTATCATATGATAAATTTTTGGGATTTTTAGAGAAACTTAATTTCTAGGTGAATAGTAAAAAATAGTTAATTTTTATTTCTATCCTATTTTTTGTCTAATTTATTTGTATACATAAATTATATTTTATGTTGTTTTTAATGTCACAATATTAAAATTATATATCTACTAATCCAGTTTATTTTCTATAAATAATTCTAATGTTTAATTTATATAGCAAATCATAAAAAACATTTAAAAATTCTCACTTAGAAACCCCACTATCTCGCCATGTTTGAGAGATTGTCATTAAACATAATTTTTCCTCTCATATAATCTATGTTTAGAAAAATGGAAATAAAAGGGTGTAATCATAATAATATTTATTGTTTTATAAAATCAACATGAGTTTTACAATTTTGATTAGAAAATGTATATAAATTTAATTACTACGATTAAGAAAATATTGAGCTTCACTAGGGACTAAATCATAATATTAAGGAACAAAATGGAATATACAGATTTCCATGACCAATTTAATATCAATATCTCATTCATGAACCATCAAGTATTTAGTGTTTCTAGTTTTATATGTTATTTAGGTAAAGGCATTGGTACACATTACTTGTTTTAAAAAATTCCATGTCTGTCCTTTCCCTCCCCTATAAAAGGCATCCAACTCTACCCCTAATTAACTCCTCCCAAACCGCGTATGTCTTTCTAATATCTACAAATTAACTTCAAATCATTTCACACTAACTCCTTTCATCCTCCCATTGGGATGAAACTCATCCAATGAAGCCCTTTGATGAAAACCAAATTGAGTTACCCAAAGAAAAGGTAACAACCTTCTCCAAGCTCCATTCATTAATTTTTATTCTGAAACACCTTAATTAAAGATATTAAATTGAAAATTATTTGTGAAAATATTTTCTATATACTGAGATTTTTTCACGTAAAGGGTTATACTGTCACATAAAAACACTTCCATCAAATGGGTAATGAACTTACCATTTTGTTTGTGATGAACTACCACCTCACAAAATGATGTTGTTCATTTTACCTTTACCACACCATTTTGTTCGGTGTCATGATAGAAAATATGTTTTTATGTGATATATATGATATTTATGAAGTATGATACTTCTTTATTTGTTATATAAATCCTACATTCATTCCCTCCATTTTGTGTAAATATGATAATTTTGTTTGGGGAAGTGTAGACTACTGCCTATTCAGAGAATTGTGATTCAATCACTAACAACATTAAATGTATTAATAATGTTTTTAGTCAACATATATGGTTTATATTATATATTAATTCTAATTTAATCGTGTTATTTATATATATATTTCATTTACTTTATTTCATTAAATATTTAAAGAATAATTGTAACAATGTTCTTCCGTACATACTACCTACCATCTCCATGAACACCATGTTAAATTAGATATTTTTATATTATATACATTAATATAATAAATAATATAAATAATATAAATTATTCTTATATCAGGTTTTTAATTATATAAATAGTTATTTAGGTATAATTATAAATTATATATCAAATTAAGACCCATCCCCAAAAAAATCAGATATTAACGGAAGGGTATCCTTAACATGGAATTGTAATAAGAGACTAATATTAATTCATAATAAAATCATATATGAGAAAACATATATTAATATGGTTTTCTGAAAGATATTTAATAAATTTACACTTATTGTAGTATATTCTTCTACTAGTATAATAAAATTCAAAAAACAATGTAAGCGAATTTCGTTTCAACCTTTTAATTTTATTGAGATACATGTCTTATTAACCAATCATTTCATCTATTTGGTGCCATTACTAAACATGGTTGTGTTACAATATTCTTATACATAAATTTATGGGTATTTACATATACATTTTGGGATCTTTATTTAATGTGTTTTTTATTTCAAAAGATACAAAAAATGTAACATAATATTATCTCAATTTTTCCACATTGAGACACATGCTATGTTATGCACCTATATTTTTCATTAGTTATATATACAGCCTTTAATATATTATATCATTAAACTATTTATTTTATATATATTTTAATATTTATGTAAAATTATTATATCAATTTTTTTATGATTCAATATTAAAAAATTTATAATGGTTAATTACAAAAATATCACTATTTATCAAGACTATTTATGATTATGCTCCTATCGATGAAATATTATTTTCCATCTCTGAAGAAATATCATGTGTTTCATAATCTTATTTTTATTCATCTCATATCAATGTAATATTTATAATTTTCAACTATTTGAAATATAATATGTTAAGAATGTGTTTTTAAAAAAGAATTACATTACCTCCCCTTTCAGTCAAAAATATGTCTTCGGTCAAAATTATTTTTTCTCATAAATTTACAAAAAAATACATTATCCTTCAATGATAGTTAAAATAAATTTTTACCAGTTTTTACCCTTATAGTCAAAATGGGGTTTCATAAAAATGAATATTCTTTTTGTTATATTGTTGAGGAACCATTCTAAACTACATTCAAGGAAAAAAGGAATATTATATGTTGAAGATAATAATTGTCGTCATGACTATCATTCCTGTAAATATTCATTTAAAATTTTAAGATGTTTTTTAATGTAATTTTTTCTCAGAATATTTTTTAATTCAATTATTTTTTTTAATGTGTTGAACCCCTTGGGAGAATTAGTTGAACTTATATTTTGACAATACCAATTATGCTCACTCATATTATGCTAATCCCAATTATGGTTAGATAATCCCTATATTGATTAATGGTTAATTTCTTATTTCAGTATTTCTGTACACCATGCACATATTCATATAATATCTACATAATATTTAGAGAATTCGATTACTGGATGGATATATATTCTAACTTCACCCTTTCTTCCAATAGAATTCTTAAACATGAAAGAGGTCACTGTTACAGATCAAGACTACCGATACGTGAAGGTCACTGTTACATCAAGCCTACTGATACGTGAAGGTCACTGATACATCAGTCATACTGATACGTGAATGTCACCGTTACATCAAGCCTACCGATACGTGAAGGTCACCGTTACAGATCAAGCCTACCGATACCTGAAGGTCACTGATACATCAAGCCTACCGATACCTGAAGGTCACTGATACATCTAGTCTATCGATACATCAAGCTCACCGATACAACAAGTTACCATTATACAGGATCACTGATATAACAAGTCATAGTTATGAAACCCCACCATTACAGATGAGTTACTAAAGGAAGTCTACCGACAGACATGAACTCTATCGATAGAAAGGCTACCGTTAGAGAAGTGGTTACCGATACACAAGGCTACCGATATCCAAATCTACCGTTCCAGAAGAATCCAACGCTGTCTTAATTTCTTTATCTTTATTTAATCTTACCAATGGTCATATCAGGCATATTTTAATGCTCTGCCATTTATTTAATAAGGGTTGTTGGATGTCTGGAAACCGTACCTCGTACCTACAAAAAAAGAAATTATTTCTTTTGCCGGAGCTCATTCCATAAATACAAGAAGTTATTGTTGCTGCAACAGAGAGAAGATACATATAGAAGGGATCTACAAGTGAGATACCCAAGAAGAGCTCATAGAGACATTAATGCACGACAAGAAGACACAGAAGCTCATACACACTCAAGCTTACTCAAGAAGAGTTTGTTATATTCACAAGGATTTTGAAGAACTTCATCGACTACTTTTTCACTATCTCTGAACCTGAATGTGAAGCAGATGACACTCTGTTTTTCAGACAAAAACCAGAAGAGGACTCAGAACCATTTCTGATCAAATTTGAAGAATTACATAGCTACACTGCAATCACTAGATCCATTCTAAACTCTATATCGTACTTAGTGATTTATTATTTACATTACGAGAAGTGTTTATCATCTTTTTTAATTTACACACACTTTCTCATGAACCTTAACTGGAGGATCTGTAAATCCTCATTCAAACTTCTTATATTTTCTATTTCCCATTGTGGATAGTGGTAGAGGTCGCGTGTGACCTGGAAAGTGGTAAAATGTTGTGAACCCTGATCCAGGGTGTGGATCCAATTTATATAAATTTTTGAGAGGACTAAGTCTCGGCTTGAGACTCAAACTCTTGGTTATATCTGCTGTTCTTTGTTTAGTTTTATCTAGAACCTTTTATTCAACTTCCATGTTTTTTAAAACCTAAACTGTTTTCAAGTTACTCTAATAATTGAATTATAAATTGTTTTCATTATTTGTAAATTAGTATGTTAGTTTCAAAAGCTAATCTGATCCTTTGATTAGATTAATTGGGAATTAATCAATCCCTTAAGAAACTAGCTGAAAGTTTGCTTTAATTCAAATTCACTACAATTCAATTTGTATTCTAAAATTGGTGTATTTTTGTGAAATGTTTTTAAATAGAAATTTTAATTGGAACTCAATTCACCCCCAACTTGAGTGTCCACTCCGACCAACATTTGGTATCAGAGGTGTTTAAAATATTTTCTGAAGTACTCTATTTTTCAACTGTGATTTTAGTTGTATTCTAAAGTTCATAAAATTTCTGTTATTTCTACATTTTTATATAATTAAAATATTTTTTTTAACTTAGTTATCATGGATAATAGACTTGAATGTATTTCTACTAATAGAGCACCATTTTTCAATGGAAACAACTATTCTTAGTGGAAGATTAAAATGAAAATTCATTTAGAAAGCATGGGTTTTGATATTTGGACTGCCATAGAATCAGAATATAAAATTCCTAATACTGTTAGATCTACTTGGAATAAAGCTACTAAGACATCCTATAATAATGATTTCAATGATATGAATGCTCTGTATTGTGCTTTAGGAGATGAGGAATTTAATTGAATATCTGCTTGTAAGACTACACATGAAATCTGGGATACCTTAAGTGTTTCTCATGAAGGAACAACTAATGTTAAGGAAATGAGATTGAACACATATACTATTAAATATGATAATTTTATGATGAAGCCTAATGAACCCATTTTTGATACGTATCTCAGGTTTAATGAAATTGTCAATACAATGATCTCACTGGGAAAGGATGTTTCATCAATGGAGCATATCACGAGAATTTTGAGATTCCTACCAGAATGATGGAGGGGCACTTCTATTTCAATTAGAGAATCTTGTGATATTGGTGAACTGCCAGTTAAGGAACTTATTGGTAAGCTGATGATGTATGAAAAAGAGCTCAAGGTAAACAAAGAAGAAGAAGATGAAACAAAAAGGAAGTCAATTTCCTTCACGACATCTACTTCAAAGAATAAGGATAAGGAGAAACTTCAAGCAGTAAGTGATAGATCAAGCAGGGAAGAAAGTGAAAGTGCATCTGATAGTGATGCAGAAATGGCTCACATAGACAGAAGATTTAAGAAGATTTATAGGAAAAAGATGTTTTTCAGAAAATCAAATTACAAAGGTAAGTATGAAAACAAGGGAAACTGGAAAATGGACTGGAAGAAATCCGAAAAATCGGATGAAGTTGTCTACTGTGAATGAAAATGAAAAGTACATATAAAAGTAGACAGTCCAAAGCTGAAATAGAAGAAGAAGTTTGAGTATAAGAACAATAAGTATAAAAAATCCATGAAGGCTACTTGGAGTGCTTATCTGGATAGCTCCAGTGAATCTGAAGCTTCTGAAACAGAAATCAGAAATAAGGAAATCATGTGTTTTATGACAAACACCTCTGAGGTAACATCTGAAACTCATGCTTTAAATTATTATTATTCTAGAGATGATTCTGATTCTGAAAATATGTCAAAATATGAACTATTTGAATATTTTGATATGTTGGAAGAAACCTGTAATGAGCTGAAAGACAAATACAATGGTTTAAAGAAACAGTATGCTTTAACTATTAAACATGAATCTGATCTTGACATAGAAATAGTAAATAATGATTAGTTACTTAAGGAAAACACTAAACTGAAATTGTCAAATGAGCAACTTAGAAACGATTTAGAAATGTTCACAAATGGAAAAGATGCTCTTATTCAAATTCTAGGTAAGCAGATTGCACCTAGATATATTACTAGTATAGGATACCAACCCGGACAAAGAAAGATAACCAAAACTAAATTTATTCCTAAATTTGGACAGAATGTAGATAGTTATAATTCTGGAAGTTCATATGCTTCAACCAGTTATATTTATAGTTACGGATCTAATAAATTTTATCTTTCAAAATATATTGATTCTATAAATTTTATGAGACCCATAAGACAAATTTGGGTACCTAAAGTTTTATTGGCTAACCTGTCTGGACCCAAGAAAATATGGGTACCAAAATCATTTCCTATCTAAATCTGTTTTGTAGGAAACCTGCTTAAAGAGCTCCTGAAAAAGATCTAGTAATTTTATAGTGGATGTTCATGACATATGTAAGGAGACTTCTCGTGCTTTAAAAGCCTAGTCAGAGTTGATGGAGGTTTTGTCACTTTTGGTGATAATTCTAAAGGGAAAATCATCGGCTTAGGCCAGATTGCTAACACTGACTCAATATTAATTTCTAAAGTTCTATTTGTTGATGGACTTTAATATAATTTACTATGTATTTATCAGTTATGTGATGATGGTTTCAATGTTAAATTTGATATTGACTATTTCAATGTTTTTAATTCTAAAAATTCTTTAGTATTTTCTGCCTTGTGAAATGAAAATGTTTATGCTGTTGATTTAAATTCTTTAGCTATGAGAAATATTACTTCTTTAAATGATTTTCATAATGAGTCTTTGATTTGGAACAGAATATTAGGACACTGCAATGTACATTCACTTAGAAAACTTACTAGGATGAACTTAGTTAGGGACCTACCAAAACATGAATTCCCAACAGATAATGTTTTTAATCCCTATCATAAGGGAAAGCAACATTGAGGTTCTTTCAAAACAAATAAACAAGTGTCAACATATCATCCTCTCATGTTGGTTCACATGGATTTGTTTGGACCTTCTAGAGTTTCTAGTTTAAATGGAAAGAACTATGTCTATGTTTTAGTAGAAGACTATTCTAGGTATACCTGGTTATATTTTCTAGCTCACAAAAGTGAATCTTGTTCTTACTTTGTTATATATTCCATGTCTATAGAGAACCATAGTGGACTTAAGATAAAAACCTTGAGAAGTGATCATGGTCGTGAGTTTGAAAATCAGGAGTTTGAATCATACTGCTCATACAATGGCTATAGTCACAATTTCTATGCCCCTAGGACACCTCAACAAAATGCTGTAGTAGAAAGGAGGAATATAACCCTTTAGTAAATTTCCTGAACCATGCTCAATGAGTATGACCTACCTGTTTATTTTTGGGCTGAAGCTGTCAATACAGCTTGTTATATTATCAATAGAGTCTTGATCAGACCTGTTCTTAAGAAGACCCCTTATGAGTTGTGGAACCACAGGAAACCTAAGGTTAACTACATCAGAGTTTTTGGTTGCAAAGTATTTATTCTTAATACTAATGATAATCTTCACAAGTTTTCATCCAAGAGTGATGAATGAATTTTCCTAGGTTACTCTATTTCTAGTGACCCACATGATCCTAATACCACATGAACCTAAGACCTATCTTGAAAATTTTGAAGATGATATCTTTGTTTTAAACCTTAATGATAAACACAGTGGACCTATAGTTAAAACATCCAGTTTTTGAAATTTTCCAGAACCTGCTTCTGTTGACTCCCAACCTGTTGATGAACTTGAAATCTCTAGCTCTACATTTTTTAGACCAACTAGGATTCTAAAGAACCGTCCCTTAGATGATGTTATAGGTAATCTAGATAGAGGAACACAGAGTAGAGCGTCTCTAAGAAATCAGGTTGAACATCATGCTTTTCTTTCACAGTTAGAACCTAAAAATATCAACGATGCTATCAATGATGAATTTTGGGTAATATCTCTGCAAGAAGAACTACATCAATTTGAACGAAATAAAGTCTGGGAACTAGTATAAATACCTAAAGACTCTTTGACCATAGGAACAAAATGGGTGTTTAGAAACAAAGTTGATGAATCTGGAGACATCATTAGAAACAAAGATAGACTAGTTGCACAATGTTACAATCAAGAAGAAGGAATTGACTATGAGTAAACATTTGCACCTGTAGCTAGATTAGAGGCAATTAAGATATTAGTTGCCTTTGTATCACATCTGAATATCAGGTTATATCAAATGGATGTGAAAAGTTCTTTTCTAAATGGTTTTATTGTTGAAGATGTTTTTTAGAACAACCACCTAGTTTTTCAAATCCTCACTTTCAAAATCATGTTTTTAAACATTACAAAGATTTATATGGTTTAAAAAAAGCTCCAAGAGCTTGGTATGAAAGACTTACAAATTTTTTTATTTCAAAAGGATTTACAAAAGGAATTGATGATCCCACTCTTATTATAAAAATAATTTCAAAAGATGTTTTAATAGTACAGATATATGTTGATGATATTATTTTTGGATCTTCTAAAAATTATTTATGTACTGATTTTTCAAAGATTATGCAAAATGAGTTTGAAATGAGCTTAATGGTTGAGCTTACGTACTTTCATGGATTTCAAATATTTCAAACTCAAGATGGTATTATATTGAATCAGAATAAATATGCTAAGGATTTATTAAAACATTTTGGTTTGGATAGTATTAAGGGAAGTGATACACCTATGAGTACCACCTGTAAATTGGATATTGATGAAACTGGTAAACCAGTAGATCAAACTAATTATAGAGATATGATTGGGAGTATACTTTATCTTACTACTAGTCAACCAGATATTATGTTTAGTGTATGTATCTGTTCTAGATTTCATGATGAACCTAAAGAGTCACACTTACTTGCTGTTAAAAGTATTTTCAAATATCTTAAATACACTGCCAATTTGGGACTGTTTTACACAAAAGTACAATCATTTTATTTAATAAGTTATTCAGATGCTGACTTTTCTAGATGCAAGTTAGATATAAAGAGCACATCTATAACATGTCATTTACTTGGAAAGTCCCTAGTATCATGGTGTAGTAAGAAAGAGAACTCAGTTGCATTATCTACTGCTGAAGCAGAGTATATAGCTACTGGTAGTTGTTGTGCACAGATTCTGTGGATGAAACACACTCTATTAGACTATGGATTTGAGTTTAAACATGTCTCAATTAACTATGACAACACTAGTGCGATCAAAATCTCAAAGAACCCTATTTCTCACTCTAGAACCAAACACATTGATGTTAGACACCACTTTCTAAGAGATCATTAGCAAAGAGGTGATATAACTCTTGAATTTATAGGCACTGAACTCCAATTAGCTGATATTTTCACTAATCCATTAAATTCAGAAATATTAAGTTTCATTAGACACGAATTATGAATGATAACTTACTCTTGAACCGTTAGATAAACCTCACCGTTAGATAATCCTCACCGTTGGAGAAACCTCACCGTTAGGAGGAACCTCACCGTTTAAGGACACCTCACCGGTACATCTCTAGCACTGTTTTTAATTTTCGTATTAAGGCCGAGACTTTGAATTTCTTTTTAATATGATACATATTTTATATTTTAATCCTTAATGATATTAAACCTGACTCTAGACATCACTCAATCACCGCGAACCCTTCTGTTCGAATCCCTCTTACCTAAACCTCTCAATATCGCAAAACCCTAAGCCTCAGAATCTGAAATGGCCCATGTGAAGCGGCCCTCAGTGGATGAAGGGAGTGATGTGCCGCAAGCTAAGAAGCATAAAGTAACCAATGCATGTGACAGTGGAAGAAGTAGAGCTGCTGTTCGAAGGAATCTCGTGAGTCCACATTTATCGAAGTGGGAAATTGTAGTGGAAAGGTATTATGTGCGGAATGGCTACTGGAAAGCAAGTCATTGATTTTAAAGGTTCTAAAAGAACAAGGATGGCTCAAATGCTTTATAAACAATAATGGACAGTATTATCCACCACTAGTAAAATTGTTTTATGAGTTTGTCTATTTTGAGACATCAGAAGAGGAGAATAGGATAATTTCCTTTGTGAATGGTCAAATGTTTTCATTTTCATCAGTTGAATGGGCTGAGAACATTAATGTTCATTATGAAGGTGATTATAGATTTTATTCAAAATCCATACCTACTGCTAGTAAATTTTTCTAATATAAGGATGCCTTTTGGAATTAACAGGAAATTGAACTCCTAGAAGGGTCATTGCTGTAGAGATGGCAGGGGAGGACAAACTGCTTTTCAAATTCATTCAGCATGTGATTAGTCCAAGGAGAGGAGATTTTGATACCCTAAGATTTCAGGATATTTATTTGTTGTATCTGTTAAAGCATGGAGTAAAGGTGAATTAATGCAGACTACTAATGATTCATATTGAGGAGATGACTAGACCGAAGTCTAAGTCCAATGCACTTTTCTTTTCTAAATTGATTTATATTATGTTGAAGGCAAAGGATGTAGCTAGGCCTCAAGATTAAATTGTTGTAGTTGAGGATAACTTTTTCCTCACCACGATTGTCTATATGTTTTTGAAAGTTAGCTGGAACCCTTGGAAGAAATAATGGGATAATGATGATGGAATAATCTATGACAAATACACTCCTCTGGACCATCCTTCTAGACCAAAGGATGTGAGGGATCCTGGTCTTGGACTAGATAATCCAGAACCGGTCTATATTGACAATGAAGCTAAAGCTGAGGAGGAAGAGACATCAGTTGAGGATGGAAGAGACCCAGATTTACCACCTAGTTTTATGCCCCAAAAATATTTGTTATGGAGCAGCTATCCCTCCAAAATATCGACCAAGGAGAGAAACAATTTTAAAGGACAATGATACTGAGACTGAGGAAGAAGAAGAAGAAGCATGTCAGTATGTTGCTAAGGACACCTCTAAAGAGGAAGAGGAAACTGAATCCGATTGTGTTATTAATGGAGAAAAGGAGGATACTGGTGAAGCAGATGATGAGGATAATGAAGAAGAAGAGCTCAGTTTGAGCCCTCTGATAGTTAGTACTGTCAAGACAGTTCCTGATCAGGAAGAAGAGGCATCATCTGTTGATGAGAGAGTCATTGATGACTCAGAGCAAATGACTATTGAATTTGCTGCAGTTGCAGAGGAAATTATAGAATAACCTCAAGAAGAAAAGTTAGAGGAAATTACTCAAGTGAATGCTCTAAGTTAGGGGGAGCATCTTGGTTCAGTATCTGTTTTGTATGACATTGAAGGTTGGTCATCAGATCCAGGATATATGGTTCTTGGACATTCCTATGGAGATTAGGATGAGGAAGACCATCTTCAAAAGGAATCTGTTACCCCACCTGTAGTGGATGAAAATATGGAAACCAAGGAGGACCTTGAGTCCTTAAAGGATGAATTGAAAGAAGCAGTGAGAGAGTCAGTGGCAGATTTGAAGACAAGTCAGGGTGGAGAGATGAGGAATATCGAGCAATCCCTGGAGATATCTCTAGGATGTGCTGTTTTTATCCTAGTAAATGAAATGATGGATGAAGTTAAGGTGTTCCATAATCAAATTGAGAGTTGTACAGGAGCTGTGGTGGCTCTTAGACAATCGATTGCTTCATTGACTGCCTTGAACAGCTCACAAACCCGAGTTCATACTGATATCAGATATATCAAAGAGGTAGTCAAACAGTTTGTGGAAGTGTTTGAGGCATTTAAGAGATCAGTCAAGGAACATCTACACAGTCAAGATGAACTTGTTCTGAAGGTAGTTTTTAATCTGACACAATCTTTCAAGGAGACAGTAGATTTTTCAGTGAAACCTCTTCCCCCATCCACCTCCACTGTAAACCTTGACCAGATCAGATATATTATTAAGGAAGAGTTGACTAAGTCCATTCCCAGTGGTGCCTCAGATACTCATATCCTTGCTACCACTAGGAAAGTGAGTGGTTTTTTTCGTGATCACCTACGGGCAGCTACTACTTCTCAAAGGGCAATTAAAAATAAGGTGGATGCTTACTTTGAGAAATTCTACACCAAGAATCAAATGACCAGCCATTTCAAGCTTTTGATGGAGAATATGAAGTTGCCCCCAGTAACTCAAGATTTTAGAGAACAGGTTAGTAAGCTCAGGGAGCATACTCCTACCTTGGACAAATTCATTGAAAATAGAGATGGATTTTTGTCAGCAATGGAGAGAGGAGGCAGTATTATTATGGATTTCAGGGACCTGTTGCTACCATTCTTGCATGTGGATGCCAGACCTGTGATTGTACCTCCTGCTCTTCCTACCACTGCCTCTGGGAGTACACCTTAGTTGACTCCAGTTCATGCTATTCGAAGCTTGATACCTACGATCTCACAAAAGAGCACAAATTTCATATCTGGTACAGTTTCAGTGGCTGACCCTCTGGTTGTTCTTTCGGCTATTCCTAAGCCATCTACTCAATTTGAACCTACACCCTCTTCTAATCCTAAGGGAAAGACTCCTGTTCAAGAGGATGATTGAGTGATTATGGATGTTTTTTATAGGATTCACTTGTATTTTTTGTCATCCTGACTTTCTCAGTTTTTACCTTTTGTACCTTAATGGAAATTTACTCTTACATTCTCCACATTACTGTGATTATGTTTCCATACAATTTGTTCTCTTTTTTGTCTCTACATATCTTTGATTCTACCCTTATTTTTGTTAATCATAAAGGGGGAGAGAACATGAATCCAATAAGAACTGGGAGTTCAATTGAAAGGGGGAGCAAAATGAGAACTTTGTTTTTACGTTTTTCTTAGGAAATTTTTCCTCTGAAATTATCTTAAGTTTCTTAATACTTTGGCATATGTTGTTATTATCAAAAAGGGGGATATTGTTGAACCCTCTGGGAGAATTAGTTGAACTTGTATTTTGATAATCCCAATTATTCTCACTCATATTATGATAATACCAATTATGGTTAGATAATCCCTATATTGATTGATTGTTAATTTCTTATTTCAGTATTTCTGTACACCATCCACATATTCATATAATATCTATATAATCTTTAGAGAATTCAGTTACTGGATGGATATATATTCTAACATAACCCTTTCTGCCAATAGAATGATTAAACAGGAAAGAGGTCACCGTTACAGATCAAGCCTACCGATACGTGAAGGTCACCATTACATCAAGTCTACCGATACTTGAAGGTCACTAATACATCAAGCCTACCGATACGTGAAGTTCATCGTTACATCTACCCTACCGATACATGAAGTTCACTATTACAGATCAAGCCTACCAATACATGAAGGTCACCGATACATCAAGCCTATCAATAGGTGAAGGTCACCGATAAATCAAGTCTACCGATACATAAAGCTCACCGATACAACAAGTTACCATTATACAAGCTCACCGATACAACAAGTCACCGTTATGCAAGCCCACCATTATAGACGAGTTACCGAAGGAAGTCTACCGACAGACATGAAGTCTATCGATAGAAAGGCTACTGTTAGAGAAGAGGTTACTGATACACATTGCTACTGATATCCAAATATATCGTTCCAGAAGAATCCAATGCTGTCTTAATTTCTTTATCTTTATTTAATCATACCACTGGTCATATCAGGCATATTTTAATGCTCTGTCATTTGTTTAATAAAGGTTTTTTAATGTCAGGAAACCGTACCTCGTACCTGAAAAAAAAAGAAATTATTTCTTTTGCCGGAGCTCATGCCTTAAACCCAAGAAGTCCATGTTTCTACAATAGAGAGAAGATACATACAGAATGGATCTATAAGTGAGATAACCGAGAAGAGCTCATACAGAAATTCATGCATGACAAGAAGACACAGAAGCTCATACACACTAAACATTACTCAAGAAGAGTTTGTTATATTCACAAGGATTTTGAAGAACTTCATCGACTACTTTTTCACTATCTTTGAACCTGGATGAGAAGCAGAAGACACTCTATTTTTCAGACAAAAACCAAAAGAGGACTCAGAAACATTTCTGATCAAATTTGAAGAAGTCCAGAGCAACACTGCAATCACTAGAGCCATTCAAAACTCTATATCTTACTCAGTGATTTATTATTTACATTAAGAGTAATGTGTATCATCTGTTTTAATTTACACACATTGTCTCCTAAACCTTAACTAGAGGATCTATAAATCCTCATTCAACCTCCTTACACTTTCTATTTCCCACTGTGGATAGTGGTATAGGTCGTGTGTGACCTAGACAGTTTTAAACTATTGTGAACCCCGATCCAGGTTGTGGATCTAATTTATACAAATTGTTGAGCGGACTAAGTCTCAGCTTGAGACTGAACCTCTTGGTTATATTTGATGTGCTTCGTTTAGTTTTATCTAGAACCTTTTATTCCGCTTCCAAGTGCTTTAAAACCTAAAATGTTTTTCAAGTTACTCTGATAATTGAATTAGCAAGTGTTTGTATTATTTATATAATAGTAAGTTAGTTTTAAAAGTTAATCTGATCCTTTGATTATATTAACTAGGAATTAATCAATACCTTGAGAACCTAGCCGAAAGTTTTCTTTAATTCAAATTCACTACAATTCAATTTGTATTTTCATATTGGGTGATTTTAGTGAAATATTTTTAAATAGAAATTTTAATTGGAACTCAATTCACCCCCCTCTTGAGTGTCCACTCCGACCAACAAAATGAAAAATGTTTTTAAAAAATTATTTAATATAAGTGTTTTATATTATTTTCAAAACATCCATTATATGTTTCCAAAAATTTGTATCCAAATAAATATATTTCAATGATTTTGAATCTTCATTTATAATCATTCATCCTATTATAAATTAAAATAGTATTATAAATGATTTTAATATTATTATATAAGCTTTCAAGGAAAGTAGTTTTCAATTGGTTTTTGATATTTTTTTATGTTTTCAAGGAAAATGGGATTCTGAATATTATTAAGAATAACTTTTATGTTTTCAGGGAAATAAATGTTCAAAAAAAATCAGCATTTTTTGTAAGTTCTTATTGATAAGATTTTTCAAAATGATTTCATGTCATCTAACAATGTTTTCAATGTATTTCGAAAAAAAATCGAGTGGTTTATGTTTTGAAAATAAAAATAAAATAAGAAATGACATTTTCCTCAAAAAAATTATTTTAAAACACATTTAAATATTATTTTCCTTCTATATTTCCATATTTCGGTGTTACTCAGGGATTTATAGGAAATTATCCAAAGGATTCTTTAATAATATTTCCCAGAATGGTTTATGTTTTGATTACCACATGTTAATGAAAATACATTTTTCATTAATGGGTAATATTTTTATGAAACTAGTTACTACTCAATTGGTAATAACATGATAAATTCATATGTAGCTTAATTTATTTAATGGGTTATTCTAGGCATAAATTATCATGAAACCTATATATTTTCTATATTATGTGATATTATTAAAAATTTATGGTACCCATTAAATTAAATGTGTTATGATATAATGTTTTTGAACCAATTAATTTTTATGGGTCAAGATATGATGAATGTTTTATTATATTTTGGCACATTAATGATTGAATTTATTATGTGATCGGTGAGACCTAAATTTCCCTCCAATTAATTGGATAATGAAATTCTTTTTCTGATACAAAGGATATATGAGAGGGCATCCCAATCCCGAAATAATAGGATTCACAAGAGGGAAACCCAATACAGAAACCAGAGGGTACATGGGGGGAATCCAAAACACAAAACAAGAGGGTACACTAGATGGACTCCCAATATCGATGCTGAATAATAAGTAAATATACCAAGCATAACATGCTACCGTGGTCTTTTTTGGTTTCCCTGCAATAAGATATATATATGATAACATAACTGGAAAAAAAATTTGTTTTATTCTTATCTTTTGCACTCATGGCTTATGGTCTATCATCTCTTATGATTCATGCCTTATGAAATACTAATACTTATTCCCTTAGTCATGATTCTTATCATTCATATATATCGTAGGATATTCTAAAGATCAGGATCATGTTTTCATACTCTTATGATCTATATTATTCTTATATATTATCCTTGTTTACCCATACTGAACATCTGAATTTGACCCTTTCTAAGTTTAAATTCACATGTCATGACGATATGTACTATATATGATTTCTAGAAGAAACATCTATTCATGAAGAACCTAGAAGGAGATAGTTTTTCTCACTTATGTTCTAGTGCTTATGTTTCCATGTTTCCAAAATCCCTATAATAATAAGGTATTTGGTGTTTGTTTGTTTTATGTTTTATGTTTTTTGAAAAAATAAAAAAAATTTAATCTATGAAAATTAAAGGACTTTAAAATGTCTAAACTCCATCACATGCGAAAAAATTAATCATTTATGTGTATGTAGGACTACCATCTCACATAAAATATACTTTTTTCCATCATCATCTCTAATGTATTTTATATTGATGTAATTAATATATATATATATATATTACATCCCAGAAATATTTATCATTATGGGAATATAACATATCAATTACTTTCTAACATTACCAATCACTAATAAATTATAATTTCTTTCATACATATGTGTGGAAGACCACATCCATGATGTGATGGCATTCATTTTTTCATCCCCAAAAAACAAGGACAATATATATAAGAATAATTTAAAAAATAATATTATATTTATGATATTATGAATATTTCGGAATGATATGACGATACCTAGATTTTTTATATAACTATCGTAGAAAAAATGGAATTTTTTTCCTTGTGTATGTAAGGCCTACAAACATAAATAATATTTTTACTCTTTTAAATTTGAAATTAAATGATATAAACACAACTAATTATACATTTGGATCATAATTTCATTGTTTTCAAAGTATATGATTATATGTGCTTCAAAAAAATACGCAATTCAGAAATATTTTTAAAATAAAATAACTTGGGTATGTTAGGATTATATTTTTCTATATGGATAAAAATCAATTGATTGATTATTTATTATCCTGAATAATTCATGGGAAATATAATTTTCAACTGTGACATGATTTTTTTGGCCATCTAGAGAACCAAAAAAATCATTTGTTGTGGAAGGTTGTTCTATCTGATAGAATAGACCCCACCAAATTAATTGATGATTAACTCAATTTTATATATTTCAAATGGGATGATTCTAATTGGAGAAGAAAAAAACATAAAATATAAAATTCATGATAAATTTCAAAGTAAAATGTACCCATTAATTCGTTCATTGATTAATTATAACTATAGGAAGTTGAGGAGTCCCCTTGAATAGAAAAAGTTATCTTAATTAGTAAAATAATATCATTATCACCAATGTTCCAAAGTAAATATATTTTTGAATTTTGAAAAGGGATATATTTTATAAAAAATATTTAGAAGAGTACAATGATATATTCATCCTAGAGGAGGACCCAACTCGATTGATGTTTAAGATAAATAGAGTCTAGAAAACAATTCTAACCCCCACATTCCCTGTATATTCACTTGTCAAGGTCATATCAATGGATAGTTGAATTTAGGGGGGAATGTTTCTTTTATTTTGATTTATTGTGATTCATTTTTTGTCGCATTATTTAATCCATCGAGTTTTGGTGGTGGAATCCAATTTAAGTTGAGTGGTTTCCCCTTTTTTTCTATTGTTCAAATCCCACATCTCTATTTCCATTTTTCATTCTATTCACATTTCGTGTCATAGATACCACCATGTGTGGCATATATTGTGATGGACAATGAAGATGTATCTTTCCTCTGTTTAGGAAGATCATTTTAATATATACAGTGCTCGTGAAATGGGGTAATGAAATATTAAATGATAGGGTGTAGTGTGACTAGTCTTGATCACTGCATTAAATTAGATATTGAGATTCATTTGGAACAATAATATCACTCATAATCACCACCTAAGAAAAAACTACTTATTTGTATCTATTTAACCCCATCTGGTGATTTCATTTCATTATTTTATTTAATAATTATATTTCATTTATTTTAATACCCCTAATTAATATTAGTTCTGTAGTATTATATTAGATAATTTATAATATTGATAATAGGAAGACATTTTGTTAATATTTCTTCCTTGTGATTGACCCTAAGGTATGCCAATATGGATTATTCATAGGAAAAAAAGATTTTAATTGAATTGTGTCCCACAAAAATACACTTTTTCCCATTCGGATGCATTTTAATAGTCGTTTACTAAGTTTTTTTTTATTTCATTTTGACTTTTTAGTATTATAAGCACTATTTTAGAGTGATTAAAAAGTAGATTTTCCATGTGATAATAACTTTGTGTGGACTCTTTTTTAGTAATATTTGGAGTCTAGTCATGTTAGACTTCAAAAATTTCCAATCCATTGAAATTATTTCCAAATAAAACAAAATAATTTGGAACATCAAAATAGAGCTTCCTCGATTCAATGATTATGAAAAAACATATATAATTACAAATTATTTCAAAAAAATGTAATGATTTAAATCCTCAATAAGAAGCTCATAAATGGGAAATATTATTTCATGCAATATTTATATTGATTCACCTTTTTTGGTTATTTGAAAACATGTTTTGAATCAAATTTATTATATTTTATCAAAAATATTTTCAATGATTCTCCAATTAATGTGAAATTTGGAATAAAAATTATAGAAAAAAATTAGTTTGAATTTGTTGAAAATTATATGTTATGTAAATCCATTATTTTTTGTAATTGAAAATTCAGAACGCTTGTATAAATCATTGTCTATATTGAAATTCATGTATGGATCATCCATTTTAAAGGGTATATAGAGGGTTTAGAGATGTT
Organism: Viscum album; assembly: GCA_963277665.1. Lineage (NCBI taxonomy): Eukaryota > Viridiplantae > Streptophyta > Magnoliopsida > Santalales > Viscaceae > Viscum > Viscum album. The sequence goes on along the minus strand of OY728127.1, from coordinate 1,506,348,404 downwards.
TCCACTATCAATACCATTGTTTATAACAACCTAAATTAAACGGAACCTGATAATCCATAGTTGGAATTATTATATTTTGATCCATATGATCTAGATTTTTTTATAATAATTTTCTAAGTAAATATCCCATGGCTGATTTTGTTCCCATTTATTTGGAGTGGATTTATGTTTCAGATGAAGAGGATTTTATTGATGAAATTTAATAAAGAATTTTGTGTTTGGTTAAGGAGAACACTTTTACACATGAGGAAAGTGGTTCCAAGGTTATTTTCATGGAAATAATAATTTTTTATGATGATCTTGATGATGAACCACATCATGGAATTTAAATTTGAAAACTAGTAGAGGTCCATAGTGAGGATAAAGTCTAGGGAATTTGTTTCTACATTTTTTTCTCTCTTCCACTTCAATATTGGATTCATAATTTCTTGGAGGGGAGCATGAAGATATATTTTTTTGGGAAGATATATTGTATATGTGAACTAAATATGATTGGATAGATATCATTTTTCTTGGTCATGAGGAAGAAACTACAACAAGATTTATATTGGGGATGATCCACTAGAATAACATCACCACAAAACTACAAAATAGACCCTTAATGGTGATATAAATGACCTTTATCAATTCTAGGGAACATTTGACTACCATAAAGAGATTATATGTCATGGAATTTTATCTGTGCTAAAAGTTCTGATAAAGTGTTTCTTTTATAAGAAAAAGTAAATCACTGATAAATGGGTCCATTATGAGCACATTTATAAATTATTATAAAGGACCACAATTATCCTCACTTTTATTTCTGGCTGTGAAAGCCCCATTTTTCTACACTTATAGAAGTGATGATAAAGGGTCTCTAATCATTTCATATAGAATCATTGATAGAGGGTCATACAAAATATTTCTAAAATATCACAGTACAACACTAGTGAGATGTGATGTAAAAAAACTATTTTATAGATTTTTTAAACTTCAGTTTATAAAATTACATAAATACAAATAGTAACATACATTCAAAAACATCAGTCTTCCATTATCTTTTAGTCCTTGACTGAACCATGATATTTCCAAAAATTTATCCTCATATAATGAAAAGGAACACAATTGTATAGGAAAAAATTCCCTATTTTATTAATAATATAATGAAATAAATTAATAGAAAGTTTTATTTTTACTAAAATTGATTTCAAATTTTAAAGAAAATGATGTAATTGGAGTAATATCAATCGCACGGCCCATTTGACTGAGGTATGTATGATTCAAACTCTTATAAATTAAATTTCAGTTCACTTAACTAATGAATAAAAATCATCTAAATGTTTTTTCTTGGTTCTGAATATGTCAATTTTATTTTTTAATAAAATATCATTATATACAGGAAATATTCACTTTGACTCATTTTGATGACATATTGTTTTAGTTTGATGTGAAAATGATTCTCACACATCAAGAATGACATAAAAATAAATTTACTAAATTTTCTATAAAATCTGTTGACGTTTGATCAGTTTTCAGTGAGTGATACTATTTTAAATTAAAAGTAGATTCTAAATTGATAACATAAACATTGAGTCCTACTGGGCACATCGTGTAACAGATTTTGGTGAGGATGATTTGTACACATAAGAAATGATTTCTGGATCATTTTCATAATGTATAAGAACAATCAAAATGAATTTTACTAGTTTTTAAAAGATTAGTTTTCCTTTTAACTAAAATTGTAACTAATTTTAAATAAAAATACGCACTTTGAGTCCTATCGGTCACACCATGGGTCATCATGAGGTGAAACTAATTCCAACACATATAAAATTTAAAATGGATTATTTTACAAATGTATCAAAACAATTTGAATGGGTGTTTTTAATTTTTAGAATGTAAATTTCCTTTTTAGTGACTGAATTCTTGTTGACAAAAATGTCAATTTAAAACATATAACAGATACATTGAGTCATATAGGGATAATTTTGTATCTGATTAAGATACATATGATCCCTTCATGTGAAAAATGACATATTAATCATTTACAAAACGTATCAAAACCACCGCAATGTGTTTTCCTAGTTTTTAGATGTTTAGTTGTCCATTTTTCTAAAACCTATGTCAGTTTAAAATAAAATGTTGCACTTGGAGTCATATGAGCCACACTGGGCATTAAATTGAGTTGAGGGTGATCATTACAATTCCCAAATTATTTTTGGATCATTTTACTATGGTATCAAATCAATCTAAATGTTTTCCTCTGTTTTGAGTACACCACATGTCTTTTTTCTTAAAATTACATTTTAAAATTGAATCAAATTTTTTTGAATCATACTTATCACATCATGTATCAGTTTGATGTGAGGCCTATTTATAGACATTAAAAATTAATGATGAATCCTTTTCATAAATTATCATGAAAATACCAGTGTCTTCTGATTGTATTGTGTCAGTGAAACATTTTGAACTAAACTATCAATTTTAAAAAAATAACGGACTCATTAACTCATAGTAGGTACACTAGGTATTTATTGAGGTGTTCATGATTCCTACTCATCCAAAATGTCTCTTGGATCATTTTTTAAATTTTTTTATTCAATATGAAATCCTTTTATTGGTTATGAAAAGGCCAATTTTCTTTTATTATAAAATTGTTGTCATTGTTGAATAAAAAGATGCACTTGGATTCACACTAATCACACTATTCATCAGACAGTGGTTTGGCTGATCGATACCTATCTAAAAATACTTATGGATCATTATAATAAAGTATTTAAATAATTTGAATATATTTTATTTAGTTTTATGTATTTTATTTTACATTTTTTTCAAATATTTATGTCAATTTTTAATAAAGACACACATATATTCATAACTGTCTCACCATGCATAATATTGAGTTTTGACTGATTCCAACACATCACAAATGACATAAGCATTGTTTTCAATAAGTATAAAAACAATCTAAATGTGTTTTTTGAATTTTTTATATGTCACATGTATATTTACTGAAATGTCTAATTAAACAGGAAACACACACTTTGACTCACATAGATCGCATCAGGTGTCATTTTGACATTAGATCAATTTCTACACATAAAAAATGGTCTATGAATTGGTGTCCAAAATTATAATGAATATATGAACATGTTTTCACAATTTTAGTGAGTAATAAATTTTTAAAGAAAATGTTAATTTTTTATTGATAATAGAAACAATGAGTAGTGCTAGGAACATTTTGTGTCATATTGAGGTGTGGATGATTCATACAAGCCAACAATGATGTATTAATCATTATAACAAATTATCCAAATAATATAAATATTTTTTCTTTGTTTTTGTACGTTAGTTGTGTTTTTTGCTAAAATTTAGTATAATTTTAAATAGAAAGAATAATACGAGTCATAACAGTGACACCATGTGTTGGATTGAGGTGTAGATGATTCCTATACATCCAAAATTCTCAAAAAAATTTAAAATTCAATGATACCATGACTTCCATTGACATAATTTTTATATTTCCAACACTAGATGAAAATATTCCAACAAAAGACCTAATCATGAGAAAAAATCAAAAAATTAACAAAAAATTATATAATTAATACTAAAAAAATAAAAAAATAGCAGTGAAATAATAAGTTAATTATATGGAAAATTATTTCACTATGGAAACATCAAGATTACCTTTGTGATTGAGTAGTGGAGGGAACTTGATGGAATGTGATAAATGGCCACACTGCATGGGTGAAATGTTTATATGGATAAGAAGTATGTGGATGTATAGATGTCAAATGTCATGAAATATAGAAAGATCACACGAATTAAAAAAATTACACCTATATCAAAAAATAATAATTTAGTAAGTAGCACTAAAAATAAATTAATTATACATAAATATGAAATAATACATTAATTATATAGACCTTAATTTTTCAACGAATACATCAAGATTACCTCTGTGATTGAGTGATGACATCATGATATCCCTTCTATGATAGGAAGTGTTGTGAAAATGATAGAATGTGATACATGAAACACTATAGAAGTGTAACAGTTTATATGTAGAAGATATTTGTTGATGTTTTGGTGCAAAATTGCATGAAATATGGATAGACCACACCAAATTGCAAAAAATAATCCAACTGTATTTGAAAACAAATATTTTGTGAGTAACACTAAAATGAAATAAATTATTCATAAATTTATATAAATAAATTAATTCCATGGTAAATTATTTTACTGTTAAAACATCAATATATCCCATGTTATTGAGCAAAGACTACAAAATTACTCTTCTTTAAAAGGAATGAATGATGGACATAATCCTGAAAATTAATTGAAATATAGATGGAATAATGAAAATTAAGTCAAGGTTACTTTATATAATTTTCTAATAAAATAGAGAAAGTATATCATAACATTTCCATTACATATTTCCTAGTGGATTCCTTCATTATTGTTTCTTCTTCTGAGGGATTTGTAACATCATCAGATGAAAAGGCATTGTTTGCAAGAGTAGTCAATCATTTAATTGAGATCATGTTAATATTGTAGAGAAAATATAATATTTTAAAAAAACACATTATATTAAAAACAACATTATCATTTTAATTAAACTCTCTGTATTTAGTTAAAGGTTTTTGAGATTCGGTTCATCTATCAAGAATCCAAATACTCTCTTTGTGGCCCCCTCTAATGTAGAAGACATTGTTTACGTTCTGAAAAGCATGACCAGATTATGATCTCCCAATGAATGTTTCATCCTTGGTTGAATTATCATCTGACCCAACATTTTTTTAGTCACTAGTAGGAAAATCAATGAATTATTTTTCTTGGTTCATAGACATAAAATATTGTCATTACGTGTGATAGCATTACGAATGGGTCATCTTTTTCTCATTCCAATGTGAAATTAATCATCCTGATTTCTATTTCATCAACGTTAATTACATAGATATTGTGAACATAATTGAAATGGAAAATTGAAACTTTAAATATTGTATAATCCAACAAGTATATTTGTTCATTAATTCTAAAATATGACATATTTTCATAAATTTTATTTCTATTCTTGCAACTAAATATGTGAATCACATCAACTGCAAGTGTAACACAACATTTTTCATCGTAATGAAATAATCATGATATTTTATATAGAACATATAAAAATTGATCACAAAACTATTGTATGTTATAACAATTTCATTTTGTCCCTTCGTGAGCCATTGAAATCATTTGACAATTGAATTTCTTTTTCAAAACATCTCCTTATAAATCTGATCGTGGAACCACCCGTTAATCTATTGATAATTTCTATTTTTAACCCATCTGTCATTCCTTGATAGATTAAAATCTCTAAGAATTTATTTTTGGGAATCAATGTATAGATCCACATATTCACTATTCTATAATTTTTAAGGGTTCCCTTTCTCCCGCTTTACCATTTAAATTTTAACAACATCTATTCAAGAAATCCATTCTCCCAAATGTCCTTTGTTGTGACATGATTTTGGGAGACTGATGCTATCAGCAACTAAAATTTAATAAGTATAAAATTCAATATGTTATTCAAAAATATATCACTCTATATTAAAACCTTTCGTCTGACTTCGAATCTTCACATACCCTTTGAAAATCTGCATACACATCCAATCAGTTACATCAATCTGTAATTGACATGACTATATATTAGAATCTATCTAACCAATTAAAGCTTCATGGAAACCATTATATCAAAAAAATATGGTGGTAAGAATATATATAATTCATATAATATGAATGAAACCACCTAATTCCGGATATGAAACATCATCAGGTCTATATACTTACTACATATAACATTGGAAAAAAGTGGAGTCAGGTTAATGAATGTCAAACATATTGAGGAGGACTTAAACGGAAAGGAAAATGCATTAAATCATGCATCAAAACATTAAATTCATGTTATTTTATTCCATCAAATATAAACTTAGTCAATGACATGACATTCATTATATATGATGAGTACCCATGTGGAAGTTTTACAATATTAAGGAAAATTTAAAATTTACAATTTTCTTATCATGAATATAGTGTAATCTATTAGAAGAAAAGATTCCTCTTTTTACCCTTCATCAGTTCCAAATATATCCATTTCCCAATTTCATTCAATTCAAACCTAGTCTTGATTCAATCTTTCAATTTTCAGGGAATATTTAGTAACATCAAAATAACACTATCAAATAATTGTTTTTTCTACATGTATGGAATCAATAAAATGTATGAAATAGAAAAAACTCAAATATTGTAATTCAATGAAAATATATCTCTTATTCCAACCTCATTTTGTACGGTTTTATGAAAATGGTTAGCCAAAATTTATGTCAATATCTTTTATATTATTGTACAATTGAACACATATTACTAGAGCTAGTGTTCTACCTTTTTTGATATTCACATTAAATATTATTGTCCATGATCAATATTTATGTCATCCTTGAATTTAATTTTTATGTCCTAAAAAGACACTCTTCAAGGAATGTTTCAACTGAATTGAGTATGTTTCTTTTTATCAAATATGACACCCCAATATTCAATTAATGTTATTTCCGAATAAATATTCATAAGTGGGAACGTCATTTATCATATGGTACAACATGTACCTCGATGTAAATTCTTCACTTTTTTAGAATCATAAACTATAAAAAATTTATCCCAAATCTATTTTAGATTTTCGATCGGTGAATACAAATAAACATCAATATCATTACCATGTTGTGTTGGTCCAGATATAAGCATAGAAAACATAAATGGTACTTGCGAAAAATTATGAAATAAATTAGACATGAATATAATTTTTAGAGATCATGCCCATTAAAAGTAATAATCTTTTAGTGTAATATGGACAACATGGTAGATCATTTTTTTCTAGTAGCATATCAATTATGAAACAAAGTATTTCATTAAAGCCAGTGTCACTCCATCTGCTCCTAGCTTTCAAATTATATAGCATTAATACATCTAACAAATTATTGTTTTTTGTACAACCAGTATACAATGGTTTCATTGAACAAATATATTCCTCTTCAAATAACATTGGACAACCACAATGGTCATCTCCAATTTCTATTTTCAATTATTCAATGTGCTCTTCACCGTAAATTACACTGTTATTCATATCAAATGATCCATAATCCACAATATCATCCCTTTTAGTATCCGAATTCAGTTTTTCCCATGTTTAGTTGAAATTTTATATCTCTAGTCTATTCTATGAAAAATAAAATGTTTTTATTTCTCTTCAAGACTATTTTTATTATATAATAACTACATAATCATGGAAAAAGAACTTGATAAGGGTCATATGCATAATCTCTTACATAATTGATAAATTATTTAACTCTATCTTCACACTATTATGTCAAACTGTTAGAGTGCATCCATTTCGATTCATATACATAATTTAACACCACAAGATTCCACAACACATTTCCCATTGAATAATGCAATATCTTTCATTGAACGCGGCTTCAAAATTCTAACACACCACAACCAATCAAACTAGCCGTTATGAATAGTAGTACCCACTTTTTGAAATTTTACACATTTTATCTTTCAAAATGCACTTCATTTTTTGGATTCAAAATATCGAAATTATCTTAGGGTGAATTTTTTGTACTTTTATGAAAACTTTCATATTTTGATGAATAGTGAAAATTACTATATTTTAATTACAAATAACATTTTTAATTGAAATAGTTAATAGTGATAAATTATGCATTTTAGTGGTTTTAAAGAATATTTAGAATATTTTTTTTACCATTTAATACAATTTTGATCATTGGACATAATTTTACATTTAAACCGGACAAAAACAAGTGTCAATCTTTTGATTGTTATAATTTCTTAAAAACGCTTTTTTTGTTTTTACAACGGCAAATAATTTTAAATTAATTTCTTCCACTTTTGTGTTTTGAATTCCAAAAAATGGATTCCATATTTGGAATATGGATTTCCAAATTGTGTAAATAAATAACTCTTAGTTTTAGACATTTTGAATAAATATTTCAGTAAATATTTTATTTACCATGGGTAAAGGGTAAATCTGGTAAATAAGGGAAAAAATAATATTATAATAATATTAATTTACCCTAAAACGTCTCTTAACACTATTTTTTTATTCATGTCAGACCATGGGCATCTTTGGGTCGATTTTAGGACCCCATGGATCCACTTGTAAGTTATAATGATTCTTTATATTAATTAAGTAAAAGTAAATACAAAAATGGCATAAGCATATATCATTTAGGAAAAAAAATTACATAGGGTTATATAAGTTATATTTTCGACTATAAATTTTCATTATAAGTATAAAAATATTTTATACATAATCGTATTTTATTTATAATTTTTAGACATTGAATAAATAAATATATTTTTGACACAATAATAATGCAGTATTTTCCTTATTAAGGAAAGAATCAAATAATTGTTATTATAAATGTTAAAATAAATATAATTTGAATTTTTTGGTGACATACACGAATTTTATTGGTTAATATGAAATGTTAATATATATTAAATGAATTTTTTTGAATTAAAAATGTTTTTATAACTTTATCAAAAATCAATTATTGAAGAGTGTCAAAATTGACATAAATGAGTTTTTAAAACAAATATTATATTATTAATTTATATTCTATTTCTAATAATCTAAGGATCTGTATAAGAACTAATATAATATTAGGTTTATTATTAATGGAAAACATAGAGATATCTTTGAAGTTTATAGTTAGTTTATTAACCATATAATATAAAAATAGAAAGTGACATGGTTAATGTCAAACTAATTTACTTAGAGTTAAAACTAAAAGATAAGGTAAATAATGTGACATAATCCAGTCTAAAACCTATTGGTTGAGTTTTTTTCGACCTATCCCCACCATATAAATTAAATAAACCACTTTGGAGCCCTTAGAAAAAGAATATGAATTTATTATAAAATAATATTTCTAGATTATCCTAAGATGCCCCTCACCCCTCATATAAAGGGGAAATACCCCTTGTCTCAAATTCATACCCTCAAAGCCTTTTGGTTCGGCCAAAACCTGGCCAAATATTCTCTCAACTTCCCTAAATTCATCCTATAATCCCTCTTTGGTAAGAAATCCAACTTACGGATAACTTTTGATCAAATCAAAAGGAAGAACCCAAAGAAGAGGTAATGATTTCACCACACTCTTTCAAGTTCCTTTCTTCATCCAATTCTTCTTTCATATTTATTTCCATTCTAAAATAATAAATCTAGTATATTATATATACTTTGATTTTATTATAAATATTGTACAACCATATTCAATATTCTATCCATCCTTTGAATGACATGTCACCATACGTGCGTACGCACGACCTACCATTTCCACGTCGTGGTGTAATTTTTATTCAACATATTATTATTTGTATGGGTATAATAATGGTGTGAAATTAATGTAAATAATAAATATAACATGATAATTATTATTTATATATGATATACCATCCAATTATATATTATTTTAATATGAAAAGAATGATATTGTCGCTCGTGCGTACGTACGGATTACCGTCTCTAGGAACTCGATGAGATTCATTCCCCATCATATGAATTCAAGAAAAAAATTCATTTGATGATTAAAAATAATGTTTAGAGATATGATATCATTCTGGATATGAATAAGATACATCCCATCCATAACAAATATGGATCACATAACAAATAATATAAAGTAAAATGAATCTGTTAACACCCGAAACGACGATAATACAAAGATATTATTAACAAATCAATGTTAAAAGATAATATATGATATCATATAAATGTATATGATTCTTGTATAATTCAATAAAAATTATTTCACCATTATATAGGAGGTTACCCTACCCTCAACCAAGGAAAAAGTACAAAGTAATGGGTTTCTTATCTAACTTTTAATTCATTGAGATTTCCATTGTTCGCCACTTATTTATTCCATGTGGTGTAATTTTTACTACCATTTGTTATATATTATCATGATTCTCTTTATATTCATAGAATAATATTAATTATTTAGTTGTTTTTATATTTTTTCCATATGACTCAATTGATTACAATGAAGTATGTGTTTTCATCTCACTTCCTATTTTCATTAGATTCATGTCATACTGCCACTATTTCATTTTGTGTGGTGTATGTACTACCCAATGATTGTATTATTTGTGTAATATACATTTATTTATGAGTAATTACATCTTAATTTTATGATCCATCTTTAATTTCATGTATGTTTCTTAAGTTACCAAATTGGTAAGGGAATTTCAAATTTCAATTTCCACTCATTCGGCTTTAAGCATACTTCAGTAATTATTTTACTCCAAGATTATGTGTGGAATCACTATACATTTTCTTATGTCATAATTTCCACTCCCCTTTCTGTGGATATAATTTTGATACACAAAATCACTCCATTGAAATATTCTCAATTCATCGATATGAACTTGATAAGAGTAATTTTAACTCAATATCCATTTATTGAGTTAAACATCCAATTCATTGGTGTTGTTTTTACAAGAATATGTGTGAATGTACTCTGATTTATTTACCCTAAATATCAAATCATATTGAGTGTATTTATATTTGACACACATAATTATGTCTTTGATTTATCCTTAACCTAATGATACTGTATTTTTAAGAGATTTCACCTTAATTTACATTCCATTGAGACTTCTTCGTTGTTATACAGTAATTCACTTTTATATAGTGTATATAATGTACTTTGACATAGTATATCATTAATCCCTTTATTCTCAAGATATTATAATGTTTTTATTACCTCAATTATTTTAATTCAAGTATCTCTCTTTTGGTTAGGAACTCTAAATAATATATCATTTTAAAATGTTTTAATGATTTATTATTCGAAATAATTCTCATTAATGACCATTTTTTTAAAAATGGTTTTAAGGTTTTATTTATATGGACATTAATTTTTTAAAATTAAAATTCATTTTAAAAGATTCAAATTTTTATAGTACACTTTGATTCAAAAATCTATTTTAAACAACATTTTGATAAATAGTGAGACTTTTAAATGTTTTCATGAAAAAGGGGGATATTACTATAAAATAGTTTTGATGATTATTTTCATCTATGTCAATATTCTTCATTATTCTCAATTGAGGTAAATCTGTTACAATACAATCATTCATATTATATTGAATGAGTTATGTTTGATAGTGGATGTGCTATTTTTATACCATTCATGGTTTGTGGATAAAGTATTGATATCTATTATGCTAGTTTTAATATGAATTTTTTTGTTATGTTTCAAACATTTCATATGAGGAATGCATTGGATATAGTTAGTGACGGGTGGATCCCGCTATAGATCCTCGATGCATCGGTAGGTCTGATGAGACAAACTACTGTCTTGGGACAAGGCCTTGACAAAATCTTATTTGTAGTCTTTACACGAGGCCTTGACTATGTGGTTATGATAGTCTGGCATTATGCATTACATCATTATGAAAGTGGTTATTGATATTGCATGTGATTATTCGACTAGTAGAATATCCATGTGAATAAGTAAATTCCATTATTTCATTTTATTTTTGTCATATTATGCTGATGTTCAAGTTTAAACGGATTTTGTTTTAGATATACATTGCCTTAAATGTTTATGCTTATTTATGAAAGATTATGCTATATTTTTATCCTTAATGATAATCTGGTATCACCCCTTTCTATGTTTTATTTTTCCCAGGATGTGAAAAAGTATTTTAAGACATACCTATAGGGATAGTCTGAGGGGATATGAGTGTGGTCTATGGAAAAAATGTTGTTGTAGTTTTTCATTTTATGATGTAATGTAATCCTTATAAATGTATCTAGTACTTCCAATTCTACTAGAATAATCGGTCTTTCGAGACTTAATATTTTGTGATCATGCCAATGTTATGTAATATTGCACTGACTCTAGGCTTCTGGGGTCGGGGAGTTATAATTGGTATTAGATGAAGTTTAATAAAAATACCTTCGAAACTAGATTTATATATACTCTTATTAGAGAACATATCCCTAAGATAAACATTGAGGATTAGTATATAAGATCTTCCTAGAATTTTGGTATTGTATAGATTTTGTGAGTTTTTTATGCAATACTCCATGTTTGCATATGAGTAGGTATAGGCGGCTCTGGCACAGATGTACGTAGGGGTAAAACCTGAAAACCCTGCTTTGATCTAGACTCGAATGAGAACATGTGCATCACAATGGGCCATGATTCACTCATGGTTATGACACTCCCTAGGGATATCCTTAGGATAATTTACATTTTCATTACAAACTGATTTGAAGTATTATGAGAGTAAATGGCCTAGGTTAATCCTAATGTGTTTCAAATTGAGAATATGGTGACATGATATTCTCTAAATAATTTTATGGCTACTGTTACTCACACAATGCTTTCTGGTTTTAGTCAATGGCTATATTCCAAGGAAGTCATAGTGACTTTGAGAATGATGTACAAGGTGGGAATGGTGGTGGCTATGAGCAACAAAATGGAATGGTGAAAGGCCTAAAAGATATCATCTTCTTGCCATATAAATTTTCCAGAAATATGATCAACAATATATATATTAACCAATTACTGGACACAACAAATAATCGAAAGGTAATGAATGATAAGATCTCCAGCAGTGGAGACCATGGAGAAAAGAATCCTCAATTTTCATCATACAGGAAATGTGGAAGGAGAAACCCAGGAAATTGTGTCAACGGAACAAATAAATGCTTTACGTGTGAGAAAGATGGACATAAAGTGATGAATTTCCAAGGAAAAATGAATAGTATTATGGAAGAAAATAAAAATGCTCTCAAGAAACCTTTTGCAGTCATTTGTTATAAATGTAGGGGACCTGACCATTACCCGAGTGAATGCCCTATTCTATAGGATAACCTTTTAGTCAAGGAAGAACCTATGAGGAAATAAATGTATGCAAAATTGTTTAAAGGTATTAGTGATCTTTTTTGTTGAGATTACATTGGGTGAATTTTCTCTTATATGCGTAACCTTGCAATTTATCTTGTGAGAATGATATTTGAGGAATACGTGTCCTTTCTCTTGCGGATATAGTTATAAATCACCATTTGGTTTTATATGATCATTTGTCTTGAGGTAATTACATGTTATTATATTTTGTGATGATAACTCAAGGTATGAGATAACATTTGTGGTTAAATTATGTAATGGTTATTTATCTCATTTTGGTAATGTTATAAAATATTGTTTTTGAAAAAGGACATCACGCAGACCGTGTGGCAACCCGTCGTGTCGGAAAAAGCTATAGGACTTGAACCCAAAACCAAAGTGCGATAGGGATTTATCACATACCACTACACAATGTGAATTACCTAGTTAGTGTTAAAAATTCTTTTTAGTTAAACTATTTTATTGATCAATAATATATTGATTTGGGATCTTATGTCTTAACAAGTTAATACCTTTAGTATAGGAAAATGATTTGGTGATTAAGTGATAAATGTAATTTTGGAATATGTTTTCTTTGTTGGGAACACTATATTCCCATGGAAAGTAGAATACTATGGGATTTCATTTGAGGAGTAATGGTATATTTTTATTTGTGTTTTTATTTTGGATTTACATTGATTTTGGTTATTTATGGAGATGATTAACCTATAATAGAGAACATGTGATTAGGTTAATTACTTTTTAGTATGTGATTTTAAGAGTAGTTGATGTCATTTGGAGATACAACTTAACGTGGAAGACTACATCACCAAATTCTTCTATGTTTTGGGTATCAATATTATTTTGGATTATATTGAATTATTTTGAGGATAATTTTTTTTATTGAATGGTATTTATTTATGTTTGGGGTATTATTGGTATAATTTTAGAAATTAAGATAAGTGTTTTTTTCACTAATGGAATATCATTTTTGGGGATCATCAGACCTTATAATAACTGTTTTGGTTTTTATTTATCTCTAATGACAAGGTAAATATATAGTTTATCCTCTGTGGATCATGTGATTCTATAGAAGTTTTTTCTAGCTCTTCCAGTGTGACCAAGCCTTCTTGAATACTCATCATATAAAAATGAGTTAGTATTAGAAATTTAATAAAGGATGAAACTATACTTAAAAATTAAGTACATCTTCTTATGATCGTATAAAATCTTAAAAATAAATTCCTCAATATTAAGAAAAGGAATATAGAACAAAAACGATGTCCTAGATGGTACCTTAGATCATCTCAAATTTATGTCTTTGTGATTTTTGTCCTTTTCATAGACATTTTCTCTACTACTCTCCATCAAATATTGATGGTTAGATTTATCTTCCATATCCATGTATTCCTACATGGAACCCTAGTATGTGTTATTTTCAGTAATATTCATACATACCACTCTTTATTTTAAATAGAGGCATCATTAATCCATTTTTCGATTTGGGATTTCAATTAAGACATTTCGAAATGTCAACCCCAAGCTTCCAATATCGTTTATAAATTGCAAGGATGAAATTTATTGAAGGAGGGGAGAATGTAACACCCCAATCATCCCTAGTATGTTTCCCATTTAATAATGCAATAGCTTGCATTGAATGCGACTTCAAGGTTCCAGCACACCATAACCAATCAAACTAGCCGTTATGAATAGTAATACCAACTTTTTGAAATTTTATACATTTTATCTTTCAAATTTTACTTTATTTTTGGATTTGTAATATCAAAATTATCTTAGGGTTAATTTTTGGTTCTTTTTTGATAACTTTCATATTTTGATGAATAGTGAAAATTACTAAATTTAAAATAAAAACCATTGTTTTAATCGAAATAATTAATAGTAATAAATTATGTATTTTAGTGGTTTTAAATTATATTTAGAATATATTTTTTCCATTTCACACAATTTTGATCATTGGACGTAATTTCACATTTAAACCAGACATAAACAAGGGACAATCTTTTGATAGTTATTATTTCTTAAAAACAAGCTTTTTGTTTTGACAGTAGGAATTAATTTTAAATTAATTTATGCCACTTCTGTGTTTTTAATGTGAAAAAAAGGATTCCATATTTGGAATAAGGATGTCCAAATTTTGAAAATAGGCAACTCTTATTTTTAGACATTTCGAATAATTACTTCGGTAAATATTTTATTTACCATGGTTAAAGGGTAAATCCTGTAAATAATGGTAAAAAATAATATTATAATAATATTAATTTGATCTAAAACATGTTTTAACCCTATTGGATGATACATGTCCGACCATTGGCATCTTTGTGTCGATTTTGGGACCCTAGGGATCCACTTGTAAGTGATAATGACACTTTATATGAATTAAGTTAATGTAAATACAAAAATGACATAAACATATATCTTTTAGGAAAACAATAATTACATAGGGTAATATATGTTATATTTTACACTATAAATATTCGTTAGAAATATAGAAAAATTTCTTATATAATGGTATTTTATTTCTAATTTTTACACATTGAATAATTAAATATATTTATGACACAATAATTATGCAGTATTTTCCTTATTAATGAAAGAATCAAATATTTGTTATTATAAATGTTAAAATAAATATAATTTGAATGTTTTGATGACATACATTAATTTTATTTGTTAATATCACATGATAGTATTTCTTAAATGAATTTTTTTCTAATTAATAATGTTTTAAGACATTAAAAAAATAATGTATTGAATAGTGTCAAAATTGACAGAATTGAGTTTTTAAAACCAATATTATATTATTAATTGATATTCTATTCTTAAAAATATAAGGACCAGACATAAGACTTATATAATGATATTTTTATTATTAATCTACAACTTGGATGTTCCTTGGACGTTTATCGTTAGTTTATTAACCATCTAATATAAAAATACCAAGTGACATGGTTAATGTCAAACTAATTAACAAAGTGTTAAAACTAATAGATAAGGTTAATAAAGTGACCCAAACCTATCTAAAACCTACTGGTTGAGTTTTTTTGACCTATCCCCACAGTATTCATTAAATAATCCACTTTGGAGCCTTTAGAAACCGAATATGAATTTATTATAAAATAATATTTCTAGATTTTCTTAAGGTGCCCTTCACCCCTGTTATAAAAGGGCACTCCCCATTCTCTAAATTTCATACCCTAAAAGCCTTTTGGTTCAGCCAAGACCTGCCCAAATATTCTCTAAACTTCCCCCGCTTCATCCTAGATTCCTTCTTTTTGTCATAAATCCATCTTAAAGAGACCTTTTGATCAATTCAAAAGGAAGAACCCGAATAAGAGGTAATGATTTCACCACCCTCTTTCAAGTTCCTTTCTTCTTCAACTTCTTCATTCTTTGTTATTTCCATTCTAAAATATTAAATCTATTATATTCTTTATACTTTGATGTTATTATAAATATCGTACAACCATATTCAGTATTCTATCCATCCTTTGAATGACATGATACAATACGTCTGTATGTACGGCCTACCGTCTCCCCGTCGTGGTGTAATTGTTATTCAATATATTTTTATTTTCATGGGTATAACAATGATGTGTAATTCATGTAAATAATAAATATAACATGATAATGATTCTGTATATATTATATACCATCCAATTATATATTATTTTAATATCAAAATAATGATATTGTAACTCGTCCATATGTACGGATTACCGTCTCCACGAATGTGATGAGATTCATTCCCCATCATATTCATTGAAGAATAAATTTCATTTGATGATTAAAAATAATGTTTAGAGATATGATATCATTATGTATATGAATAATATACATCCCTTCCATAACAAATATGTCCCACATAACAAATAATATAAAGGAAAATGAATCTGTTAACACCCGAAACAACGATAATACTAATATATTATTAACAAATCAATGTTAAAAGATCATATATGATATCATATTAATGTATATGATTATTTTATAATTCAATAATAATTATTTCACCATTATACAGGAGGTTATCCTACCCTATACCAAGGAAAAAGTACAAAGTAATGGGTTTCTTATATAACTTTTAATTCCTTGAGATTTCCATTGTTCGCCACTAATTTATTCCATGTGGTGTAATTTTTACTTCCATTTGATATATATTATCATGATTTTATTTATATTCATGGTATAATATGAATTAATTGGTTGTTATTAACATTTTTCTATATGACTCGATTGATTACAATAAATTAAAGGTTTTCATCTCACTTCCTATTTTCGTGTGATTCATGCCATACTACCACTATTTCATTTTGTGTGGTGTATGTACTAACCATTGATTGTATTATTTTTGTAATATTATTTTATTTATGAGTAACTAAATCTTAATTTTATGATCCATCTTTTATTTAATGTATGTTTTTTAAGTTACCAAATTTGTAAGGGAATTTCAAATTTCAATTTCCACTCATTCGGCTTTACGCATACTTAATCAATTATTTTACTCCCTGATTATATATGAAATCACTTTTAATTTTCATATATCATAATTTACACTCCCCTTTCTGTGGATATAATTTTGATACACATAATAACTCCATTGATAGATTCTCAAGTCACCGATATGAACTTGATAGGAGTAATTTTAAATCAATCTCCATTTATTGAGTTAAAAATCAAATTCATTGGTGTTGTTTTTTCATGAATAGTATGAATGACCTCCGATTTATTTAAACTTAATATCTGATCATATTGAGTGTATTTATATTTGTCACACATAATTATGTTCTTGATTTATCCTTAACCTAAGGATGAAATATTTTTAAGATATTTCATCTCAATTTACATTCCATTGAGACTTCTTTGTTGTTATACCCAAATTCACTTTTATATGGTGTATATAATGTATTTTGACCTATTATATCATGAATACCTTTATTCCCATGATATTAATTTTTTTTATTAAATCAATTATTTGTATTTAGGTGTCTATCTTTTGGTTAGGAACTCTAACTAAAATATCATTTTAAAATGTTTTAATGATTTATTATTCTAAATCGTTCTCATTAATGTCCATGTTTTAAAAATGGTTTTAAGGTTTTATTTATATGGACAATAATGTTTTAAAAATAATATTCATAAGTTTCAATGTTTCATGGGACAATATCATTTGAAAATCTATTTTAAACAGCTTCTTGATAAATAGTGATACTTTTAAATGTTTTCATGAAAATGGAGATATTTCTCCCAAATAGTTTTGATGATTATTTTCATCTATGTAAATATTCTCCATTATTCACGATTGATGTTAATCTGTTACAGTACAATCTTACATATTGTATTGAATGAGTTTTATTTGACTGTGGATGTGCTATTTTTATACCATTCATGGTTTGTGGATAAAGTATTAACATCTCATATTCTAGTTTTAATAGGAATGTTTATGTTTTTTTTCAAACATTTCATATGAGCAATGCATTAGATATAGTATGTGATGGGTGGAGCTCGATATAGCTACTCGATGCATCGGTATGTCTCATGAGACAAACTAGTGTCTTGGCACAAGGCCTTGACAAAATATTAATTGTAGTCTTGGCACGAGGCCTTGACTATGTGGTTATGATAGTATGACAATATGAATTCCATCATTATGAAAGTGGTTATTGATATTGCATGTGATTATTCGACTAGTAGAATATCCAAGTGAATAAGTAAATGGATTTATTTCATTTTATTTTTTCAATATTATGTTGATGTTCATGTTTAAAAGGATTTTGTTTTAGTTATACATTGCCTTAAATGTTTTTTCTTATTTATGAATGTTTCTGCTATATTGTTATCCTTACTGAGTATCTAGGCTCACCCCTTTCTATGTTTTATTTTTCCCAGGATGTGAAAAAGTATTTTAAGACTTACTTATAGGGATAGTTTTAGGGGATATGAGTGTGGTTTATGGAAACAATGTTGTTGTAGTTTTTAATTTTATGAGGTAACGGAAAACTTTTAAATGTATATAGTACTTCAAAGGCTACTAAACTAATCGGTAATTCAAGACATGATCTTTTGTGATCATACCAAGGTTATGTAATATTGCACCGACTATAGGATTCTGGGGTCGGGGCGTTACACATATAATAGGTTTCATAAAATATTACCCTTTTACAATAAATATATAAATACACATAAGATATTCATTATCGAATGTTACTGTTTTAAAAAGTTATAATATAGGAAAATCAACATTTTATTTTTCAATAAATAATTTATGTTGATGAAAATGGGTAAATGAATTTAATAAATGAAATACTCCACTATGGTAGGTGTAATCCAATGAAAAAATTAAAAGGATAAAGTAATTGACTGCAGTCATTCTCGTCAACTCATCTCACAGACATTTATCATTTCATTTTTTATATTTGATGCACATCCTCTCTCTCTCCCTCTCTCTTATGGAATGAACCTATGGTTCCATTAATACTATAAGAAGTTTTCATCCATAGGATTAGTATTCAACAAATAAGTTCAAGAAATATAAATTATTAGGGGGATGAGTTTCAATAGAAAAATGTCAATAATAATTATTATAGAGATTAAGTTTATGAGGAAGAATGTTATCTATAAAATATGTGGGGGATGTGTGTCAAAAAACAGAAATAATAAATATAGTTTGGAAAACATCAAACCTTTCATAAATATCCCAATAATTGAAAAAATATTATATGTAATTAATTTTTAATAAGAATCCCAAATATGATAAACATGAATAATAAACTCTCATTGAAAAAAAATAAGATATAAAAATATATTCATAAAACATTTTAAACAACAAATATTTATTTCATATACTTGGATGTAATCTAACATTCATACAAGTGGAACCAATAAATGTGTACATAAAATAATAAATTCCAATAATTGATTTCAAATATATGGAATTTTCTATCATCCATTCTATTTTTTGGAACCAAGGATGTTGAAACCTAAAGAAATATAACATTTAAAATTAATGGTATATCAAATATTTGAAGACATCTCAAGACTCTTTTGATTTCATATCAGCACACTGACCCAATCAAAGTATACTATAGAGGTCATAAAATAATATCTACAAATCTTAAGTAGTCTAATGGAGGCAATTTGTTACACATTCATATGTCCATGATACTCTAGGGAGTTCCATAAAGAAGTTGGAATAATCAAACAATACACATCATCTAGATATATCACAAATAAGTGATAAAACATAGCCACTCATTCTATTTATTTACCAAACAAACTATCCTCTACCATGAATGAATGAGAAAAGTATAATAACCATAGTTCATTAATAAATTTACGTTGAAACAGAAAAGTAATAGATGTATAAAACATCAATCCACATCAATTATCTATACTACACATAAAAGAATGTAACTAGCTAGTTTAAATCTCTAGGAAGAAATATAATAGGCTACCCAACCACTATAACTTAAATTTACATATAAAATTTATATAGATGATAAAAATGGGATGTGGCGTCCACTATATGGTTAATTCCACTATTTATCCAACAAAAAAAGCAAGATTCACCCACAGTTCCAAAAAAAAAAGTTAAACTCAAAAATATTATACATTAATTCAGAGCTATAATTGAGAAGGAAAGATATTCTCATATGGTATGGGAGAAAATATGAGAAGGCTAACAGTATAGGTGTTTCACACCTTCAACATTCCAAGAATCAAAATCGACGATCTCGATGACAAAATTTCAAAAATTGCTAACTCATTAAACTAATAGTTCAAAAACAGCATCTTCCATGACCATAACCATTGAAGTTATAAACCTATATTTCCCTATGATAGAGTAGAGAAATAATTTCATTTGAGATATTTTAGATAATGACCTACATTCTTGCCTTGGCTTCCATCGACCCCTGAATCGTTTGAGCCTTGAATTTATCTCTTCGATATATTATGGCCTTAATTCAAGATTTGATTCAATGAGGAGGCGCATAGAACATGGGTGGATTCCATGGATTTTTTGGACACTCATACGGGTCACAATATGGTATAATTTTTAAATAAACTGGGACACTTTTTTGAGTGCTTCTAAAAAAGTGTTAAAAATAATGGGTTTTGTCAACGCTTTCTACTTGAGCACTAATAAATGATTTATAATTATAAATATAAATTATTTTTTTAAATCAATATATATAATATATATATATATATATTAAAAAAATTCTTTATTTAAATATATTTATTATACTTTTATAAATATTTAAATAATTAATTATTTAGTTATAATTACCTAAATATATTTAAAAAGTAATAGTTATATATTTATATATATTTATATAAATATATATATATACATGTAACAAGTATAAATAATTATAAATACAATAATTTTATTCATTAATTAATAAAAATTATTATAATTTTAATAATTGTTTAAATATATATAATTATATACTTAAAATTTTAAAAATAATTTTAAAAAAATATTTATGTATTTGTAATCATCAATATATAATTGTATAAATATTGTAAATGTAAATTTATAAAAAAAATTAAATATAAATACTTATTCCATAATATTTTTATCATTACTAATGATTAACCAATTTTAAGTCCATGCATGTTACAAATTAGTGAATATAAATAAATTAAAACTATGTACACTATATGAATATTGAAAAAATGGATAAGTTTTATGTGTGTTAATTATGTATAACAATTAAGTAATTAAATATATTTGAAATAAATATAAGAAATATTTGATCAATTTTAAATTGAAAGATCAAACAACAATCAATTATTTGTCCACTAATCTATGTAGTTAGTTGTTATTTTTAATTGATATTAATTATTAAATATAAACACCTATTCACTAGATATATACTATTTAATGTAAAGTGCATATAATTTTTAATTTAAAATAATATTTTTATACATTCAAATATATCTATTTTTTTAAAATATTCAAATAATTAATTTTTTTCCATTATGAATGATGTTCTACTATTTAATAAAATTTTACCAAAACATTCAAAAATAAAATTCTAGAATTTCATTTTGAAAAAAATGAATATAAATTTTTTATAAAACATTTAAATATAATATTATAATAAATTTATGAGTTTTTCTTAAAATAATTGAATTTTAGTAGAATAATGAGTATAATATTTTGCTTGTCACCTAAATTTTATTACATTATTTGTATAAATGTATTAATTAAAAAATCATAACACCTTGTCCTAAGAAAATTTATTTACATCATATAACACATAAGATGATTTATTTTATTAAATGAATGAGGAAAAAGAAAATAAAAAATGAGTATTATGGGGTCTGAATTAGTGCATACCAGGTGCATCGTCCCATACAATGTTATATTCATCTGAAGGAAAGGACCCTATATTAGAGAAAACTAAAAGATCATTTTTCAGAGTAGTTAAAAATGCAATAAAATCTCACCCCATATTACCTTCACTCCATATGTGGAGAATGGATGTGTGACTATCCAATATATTCTTGCATCTTCTAATAAAATGTTAAATACTCTAGAGAGATGAGACTTTTTTCCAATCAAAGCCATGTAAAGGATAAGTGAGTCTACCTCAACATCCTGAACAATAATCTTCCTCAGATGAATATGTATAAAACCAGTATGAATGGCCTATGATACATCCTGGATAGAATCCCCATAACCCAAAAAGGTCGAAATATGGAGAATTTTCTGAATCCTTGCACATGATGCCTAATTCATATAGTAGAATTGTGGTTTTGTATTGAATATTATTACTAGAAACATGAAATGACTAGTTCCTCACTGTGTTTCTAGATAACCACACAACCCAACACCCTATAGTAAAACACAACACCCTATCCTTCCGTTATGTGCCTTGTTTTTCTTCTCAATGTAACATTCATGTAATTTATAATTTTTAAACAGTGTTTTTAATTTACAAACCCATATTCAATATTTTATAACATGTGTAATATTTTCTCAAATATGAAATTAATACATTATACACAATTATTTTAAAATAAATTCATTTTATTTTCTTAAAATTCATGCAAATGAAATGGATTTATTTTTCAAGATTATTGAACCCTATATATATAATAATTATGACCTTATAATTTGGAGTTAAGGAAAACAATGCTTAGGTGAAAACTAGTTACCATATTGAAGGAAAAAAGTGTTAAAGAAATAATTTTTTTCATATAGGTAATGAAAACTGATTACAAAATATCTTTAATTTGGTAAATGATGTTTTAGTTTAACATATCCACTAACAATTAAATTAATTATAATTTTTTCATCCACATGACATGTTTATCATTACTTCCCATTATATTTAGTTGAAATATTTATATAATTTTCATTATCACCAATTTTAAATTAAGTATATTTCTAACTCTTCACAGAACTTCTATTAACCATTTACACTAGAAAACCAATCCTTTTTATTAATATTGAATAATATTTCACTCTATTGATATTGTGTTAACTATATATTAGTTTATGTAATCAATTTCAAATATATAGATAGATATATATATATATATATATATTTGTATCATGTAAATACCAATGTGTTCAACATCACAATAATTTATCACAAAAATTCATCCTCTTATATTATTTATACCCAATACTCATTTAAAAATAAAAATGTAATTACAAAATTTTAGTTAAAATAATGAATTATTTTTACTATTTTTTTAATCAGTAATCATTATTTACCTTTTCAAGTTACAAAAAGAAAACATTAGTTTTGTATTTAGTGGAATATCACCTCCACCACACTAAATGTTTTACTTTCCTTTAGTTCCTTAATAGGACAGTAAAAACATGAATTTATAATATATTTTTTATATTTATACCAATTTAATGAATATTAAACAATAATCAACATTAATCATTTCACCCATTCTATAGAAAAATAAATCGCCAACCATGCAAATGTGTGGACTACCATCTCCATGAAAATATGGGTTTTTGTATTTATATTCATCAATAGCATACATGGAAGGTCATGAGGGTTGTATAAAATGATATTTCGGGTATTTATGGAATCAATAGGTTTCCTTTTTGATAAGTTGAAGATTTTATTAATGATATGATAAATTAATAACAATCATTAATTAAATCTTTCAAAAGAAGTGAGCAATGAATAAAATGATATCTTTTCTATATGTTATTGCTTTATATAAATTATATTCTCTTTTTAATTATACATAGTTAAGATATATTAAATTTATAAACACTAAAAAGATCAGTATGTTTATTTAATAATGATATTACCACAAAATCATGTCATAATCAAACATTAATCATTATAGGTTCATGTTTACATCCATTTAGAAACCAACATGAATTGTACTATGATTATATACCACAGATAATTATCGAAACATATTTAATCATATATTATTATGTAAATATGTAAATTAATCAATTTTTTCCTCATAATATTGCATCAATATTTAACTCAATATTTAAAAAAACACCTTTTTTATTTAAGAATCACAAAAACATGATCATCATCAATTTAATATTCATTGGTATTAACCAATAATAATAAATAATGAATTGTAAAGATTGTATATCCCATTAAACATATATTATAGTGAAATTAATGATAATGGAATAAGGAAGATTTCAACAATATTTAATACAACCTATGATTTTAAAAAAACTCATTCAATATGATAACGATTAATTACACAAGTTATTGAAAATAGATAACAAAAAAAAAATATTTACAGGTTTTAAATGAATAAGTATTTGTATTATGAAT
The DNA here is from genome assembly GCA_963277665.1 of Viscum album. Lineage (NCBI taxonomy): Eukaryota > Viridiplantae > Streptophyta > Magnoliopsida > Santalales > Viscaceae > Viscum > Viscum album. The sequence goes on along the minus strand of OY728127.1, from coordinate 1,506,323,647 downwards.
GGTTCTATTTTTGAATAATATTCATTGGTATGAATTTAATGATCTTAATTTAATTATTAAGTCTATATGGTGCACATTCAGAATTAATAAGGATCATGGTATGGGTTTTCACATCATATACATCTCTTAGGAAATTTTTTATGTTATTTACCAAAATTAATTTTTAGTGTCTATTCATACTATTTGAAATATCATATTATTAAATACATTTTAATAATTTAATTTAAGGTTTAATTATAATATCTATATTTCATGTTTTTTTACATATGTGTTACTCATGTCATAAGGGTATTTTTTTCACAATTCTAATTCTATTACCATAATCATCGTCATCATCATTTATTTGTTAAAAAAGAATGTAAGGAATAATTAAAAATTTGTGAAATGAAATAGTCAACAAAAAAATAGGAGGAAAAAATAACAATGGTTTTTAATGTAGTTAACCCCTAGGGCCTCCCCTTTTACTAGATTCACCCCCTCATATAGATGGATGTTATTTGTTTGGTTAGAAATTGATATATGTCTCATGGAACTATAGAGATGTGAGATAGTCTACCATATCATTAACTCCACAAAAATCAAGTTAGTCCTCAATTTGGTGTCAAATAAGACCCTAAAACCTTATAATAATGTAAGAGTTAGTCCATGGGGTTTCATGTGTGTTATTTGAATAATTATAAAGATTAATGGAGTCTTTCACCACCGTAGATAGATCCAAATTTCATTACATAAAAATAATAAGGCATGATTACATTTACATGGATTTGTTAGGATGTGAGTGTCTACACCAAAAATATGAAATGTAATATTTCAATTACTCGGACCCTGGGATTTCTAATCACACCGCCTCCCCACATGGTTTTAATACAACACAAATATTCTTTGTTTGGTGTGGGACCTAAATAATGGGGATGAAAACTAAACCTATATCCTTATGTTCCACCACAAAAAAGAGTGGGATGTTTAAATTTCTTCTAGATGTGTTCATAGGGTTGGAGATACTTTCCCATTCTTGATATGCTTATTTATGACTAGTAAATGATTTTTTGTTCTAGTCAACTCTGCATTTCTCAAGCATACCCCTCGATTAAATTGTTCAATATTTATTTATTTTAATATATATCATTACACTTCTATCAACGTGATGGCTATTTACTTCCCATCTAGACCAGCCATCTCACCTCCGTGGAAAAAGATGTCAAGAATGGATATACATAATATATCCTAAGAGGTGATTCTAGTAATATCACCAAAAAACATCATGGAATTATGCATTCTCAAGCATCCCTAATGAAAAAAAATTATCTAATATATACCCTTAAAAAAATTTCAACATATATTCCTGGATTCCATATTGATAATAGTTCGTTTAATATTTTTATATTTTGGTAGATCTAAGTTTCCTTCCATATAAATTAAGAATTTATACATTTTTGGGACCAACACTTCCTATATGATATCCCCTCATTATTTTGTTTTATTCAAGGTTGTCATCATCTTGTGAAAATATCTCTTATATAAGGCCCAAGAAGAATTCTCAATTAAAACACATCTTATTGGTAATTTCGTAAATCAATGAGGTCAGAAATCTCAAGTTGGTTGTTTTACAAAATAGTATCAATGAAAATAGAGTGTTATCATGCCTATATGAATTTGATATCCACCATAGCACACCCTAGAAAACCCTTCCTAGAGAATTCCCAGTAATGGTTACAAAAAGAAATATCCCTTATCCCCACAATTCGTCAAACATGCCTTTGGAGGGCCAAGAAAATAGGTTGAATCATGAGACCAATGGAATTAACACACTATATCTTTATCCCACTGACCATAATTCCCCATAACAATGATCAATTGGGTTATTTCCTCGACAGACTCCCACATGAAAGTCACATGCATGCCATGTATGGTGTTTGATTTGTTCCTCACATTTGTTCCTCCCTCTACTGTAGGTCATTTTAAACTCCTTCAGGATATGCAATGATGTTTCTCATCCATGTATTCATCTAAGATCAAATACCATAATATTTTATATTTTGGAGATATCCCCTTTTATGACTAAATTATTAGAATGTTCATGGATGTTTATTGACGTGATTACAGTATGTACTGGTTCTATTCAATCACCAAATGATATATATCAGTTCATCTAGTTTGTAGCATGTATTGTAACCATTTGAATGACCTCCTATGTGTGATATATTCATATATAACTTATATAAATTTTTCCTCCTAGACAATACAATTAGAAACTCTTTCTCTACAATTCTAAAGTGTTACTCAGTGTGAATACCCTCATGTCTAAACACATTCTTGTTATATAGAAGCTTATCTACATTAGGTTTATTACATGACCACTCTCATTGTAAAAATAATTCAATTACCATATCCATTCCACATTTAGTCCTCTTTCTATAATTTAGTTACATAATTGTTCTATCTACAATCATTAGGTGGAAAATGAAATGAGAGAGTACCCTATAGTGGTAGGGAATGATATTTCTATTGAAAATGATAATGTTAATGATTAGGCTTGGATAATCATGGGAGATGATGGAATTACTTGGGGGTATGCGATCTCCTTATCATAAGACATGCGATTCTTTTAAAAAACCATGACTCTTCTTGAAGAATGATATTGCCAACTATAAGGGATTATATCACCTGATGGTGAGATAAATGTCCCATGAGGAAAAACCCATCCATTCTGTCACTTATATAATAAAATTACACTCAATTATATCACAAGAATTTCCCATATTTAACATGATTACCATATTTGATCTATGAAACTTGTTGTTGATATTTTTATTCAATCATTAAACCGTTTCAATTTCTATATGGGTCATCCTACATTTAAAAATCCCATTTTTCTATTCTTTTATCTAATTATAAACACATGTTCATATAATTCTATTGATTTCACCAGAAAGAACCTTATCTAGGAAATTAAACATACTCATAGGTTTTCAATACTATAGGGAAGAAAGAACCTTAACAATTGGAATGATAACCACGGTAGCGGAACAATAAATGTTGGTAAATCTACCACCATGGATGAAATCATGTACTTGCATCACCACATCATTCCCTACCACATCCCATGAAGCTCTGTAGAAGGATCCAAGGAAGTTGACAGGCCTTAGAAATCTATCACACTTGAGGACTCCATTGTCTTGTTAAACTCCTCTTCCCCATGCCTGTTTTGAAGAGCTCGTTGTCTCCACTAGAAAATGGGTACAAAAACTCTTTAAGTAGATACACATGTCCCATGAGATATCCATCATTCGTGTGAGTATTACTACCAGCAGGGAGTGACTTGAAATATGATTCCCCCTTACCCAAAAAACAAAACATTCATCTTTATAAGTTATATACTCCTACAGAACATTACGTTTTTCATCCATAAAATTTCCTTAATATATGCCTAAACGAAAATCTATAATTTAATCACGATCATGATGAAACTATATTCTCAATTATTCTTGTTCTAATAGAACATTCCTAAAAATTATATCCATAAGAATGCATTTCATATCTCTAATATCACCAAAAAATGTGTCATCCCATTCATTCTCATGTTTGAAAATAATATAATCTTTATCCCACTTGAATATAAACATTAATTGAAAATGAGTGGGATAATTTCTAATCAATGAAATAATGTCACCATTGATATGTCTAATCATGTTATAAAGCCTTATCCATGACTTCCCCTTGGTCATATTATTCATTGAGTCACTCACCAAATTGTGATATCTCATATTATCAATGTACATTTTGGAGAATATTAAACACCAACCTCTCTCAGGCATGGGGTACAAAGAAACTAGGATAAATGATTGATCTAATAGACTTTTTACCAAGCTGGTAAACATTGTAATTAGAAGAAAAAAATAAATAGTTTGATCATTAGTAATGATCTGATCAAGTTTGAACTAGGAGAAATTTAACAATTTATGGTTGTTGGGCCTTGTAAATTGGTCACCTAAGTATCCCATTTCCATGATAACACTATGGCACATGAAATACACAAAATCCCCACCGGCCATCCATGGAAACTATCCCCTCTATTTTTATACAGACATATAATTTATAATATTAAAATCAACTTTTAAAATCCATGTAAACTATCCAAAATCAATGGATTCCCGATAATAACACTATGACCTTCGAATAAAAAAATCATTGTTTAAATAAAAAAATATACAAAAAGGTTGTGATTGATGGAGGAAATATTCATTGAGATCAACTAATTTAATGCATTCACAATTTTCAATGTGATTTTGAGTACACAAATGATTTATATATGTATATTTTGTGGATTTTTATGAATACATGAATAAATAAAAAATAATCCCGCATAAAAAGAATTTTCAAAGGAAAAGTTTTAGGTAAAATGATTGAAATAAGAGATACTCAATTCTTATGGATCATAGATGCTATGAGATCAGTTTTTACAAGAACACCCATGCCTTGGGTAGTCCAAATTAAGAAGAAGGTAATTGATCAGAACACTATATGATCTTTTATAGGAAACATTGACCATTTTATTTGAAAAAATGATCATTCCCTTATATTTAGGGATGTTGATCTCATGCCCACACCACTAAAAAGAATAGATAATAAAAAAACTAATATATGGTGTAGAATCCAAAATATGGGGTTTATCCCCCCTCAATAAACTATAAAACCCAAAACTAGATGACAGGGATACATCATGCATGATAATAGAATTTGTACAAATACTAGATGGATCCATAAAAATTTAGGTATATAAATAAAGAGATTTTATATGGGTGGTATGGAAAATAGATCGACTAGAGGGATTCTGGTGCTCATGTACTTGAACTATTGTACTTTGTAGGGGAAACACAAGTAATCACTAATGATTATTTGGGCTAGGTTATCTGGGGGATGATATCGAGTGAGGAACATTTAATTAAGTAAATTTCATTAGTCCTTCAATTGGAGATATCATGTGTCATCACGAAGATTCTAATAATTATCAGATAATGAGGTCATCTCTATAAATAGAACCAAATCCAGGAAAAGAGAATCACTACCTCACATGGAACTAGGTGTAAATCTCCATTAATCGAAGGAACCTTGCGAGGAAACATCTAATGCCTCTAAAAACAAAGGATCACTAACCTTCTCTAACTATTCTGAATGAATCCCTCTATTTCCTAACAGATTATACAATCTTTTTTAAGACACTTGTTGTTAAACCCCCGAAACACCTTGGGAGTGCTTCCTCCAAACAAGCGAGCAGGGTCCATGGAGAATTTTTAAATAACAGAAACTATGCGGTGAGGGGTAAACCAAGATATATCCCCATTAAATGTAATCCTAAACACATAGGGAAATATGTTCAGGGAGAGGTTGAGAGATATACGTCTCAACATAGATCCTTTCCATCACCACTTCTTCAATGTATAGAGTTCAGTAGTATTCCTAGAGAATGGTCTATAAATATTCATGGATGGATTTAAGAAACACTCTATATTAGAATTGAAAATGATGTACCAATAATTTAATACATACTACTACATTTGGAGAATGCCAGTCATAATGGGACTCCATCACCCATCAAGAAAGAATAAAATTCCACCATGAAATTTCATTGGGCACCTTGCAACACTCTCGAACACAATTTATTCATGAGTTTAAACCCACAGAAAAGTTCTTTTTATTCAAGGAATATTTCATTTCCATTGAATATAATCCCCAAAACCCAGTACTTTTTCCCAATTATTCATCATTACTTTTCATATAATATGTGTTTCAAAAAACGTATTTTTAATATAATAAAAAGGGATTTCATTTCCCTTTCACATGTTTTATGTTCATCTCCCAGTTTCTCCATGATAAACATTATAACATTACATGGAACTATAGTTGTTTATTATTTTTAACATTAATGTTTTCTAGAATTGTTCACATCATTTTTCAAATTGTATCGTTAAAAGATACATATAAATTTTTATTTTACAACAAAATTTTTTATAAAAATTAAATGTTCTATTATTATTTTATTTAAAGATCCATTTTAATTATCAAGAGGATTTACCATAATAAGGTTAATGTTTCTTAATTTATCTTATAACATATATATATATATATATGTTTTCATTTTGTGGGGATTTTACTCATGGAATGAAACAATTTTATTTTTTTGATTCCATTCGAAGAATTCTTTTGTGATAGTGTTTTTCATTTATATAAAAAATATTGTATATTTAATAATTACATGAGGGTTTTTTATATTGAAATTATAAACCATTATTCTTAAGATGTATTATGATCACTATTTTTCTATTATTAATATAGTCATATAATCATTTTAATATAGAGTGTGATGAAAACATTTTACATAATTCGAATTGGATGATGTTCACCTAGAAATAATGTTATTCTATTAACATGGGGAAATATATTGGTCTTCAATAAGTAATTCTTCCAATATGGATAATTATTAGAATGATTACTTGATATGGTGTAAATATAAATCTTATTTCATTAGATGGATTTTGATCAAGTTATTCCTTTTATTGAAATGGGGAAATGTATTTGTGTACCTTATATTATTAACCCAAAAAAGAAAATTGTTAGAATTTTTAATATGTGTTTCTAACAATCCACATTCATTTTCATGATGGGTTATGATCATATATAAATTTTATAGATAAGGTGTAAATATATTCACTCTTAAGGATTATTTACTACAAATGTAGGTTAATATTTAAATAATATTAAATATTTATATATATATAGATATCCATGAATTCATAAATTATATATTTCCTTTACTAATAATTTGAACTCGCTCCATTATTATGTTTTCATTCCCAAGGATATGATGAAATTTAGTAAACATGGCATATCTAGAAGGTTATAAAGTGTTTATGAATTTAAGATTTATGTTTAAAATTTTAATGAAATTATTATTTTCATATATATATTTAAAAAATATTCAATTAGTTATGAAATACATAGGATTTATTAGGTTATGATGTTCCCTAAATCTAAAAATATATAGACCAAAAAAAATATCCTACATATATATAAGATACAATAGTCTTTATTGATTATGCAATTATAGATGTTAATATTATATATTTTATTTCTAGCATCATTGAGTGTATGTAATGTTTTCGTTTGAGGAAAGGATCTGGGAGTGAAAATCCAAGGATTCAGTTAATTCTTCACCCAATATATTATGTTATACATATCAAGTGTTATACAAATCATCATATATATAAGAAATGGAAACATACGAAGGGGTGATCTCAAAATTCATGGGAGGGTAAACATAATTGAAAAAAATAAACATCATAATTGGTATAAGATGAGAATTAATATAATGGTATTGATGTATAATCCACAAAAATCCCTAATCGATTGAAACAGGAAAACAATCTTATAAATAGTAGGTATATAAATCAATAAAAACATATAAAAATAACTAAATTTTAGGTGATGGAATTCATATTTTCATATAACAATTTCTATGTCCTAATCCAACACATCATTATGGTTGGAATCATGAACTTATCATTACAATAATGTGTCTAAAATATATTTTGTTCAGGGTATGTATAATAAAAATTTCTATATATATTTTGTGTCATTATTCATATCCACGCATCAAAGGGAAATTTATAACTAGGTCCTAACCATCACGAATTATGTCTAATTAATTCATCATATGAGGATAATTAACAAATAATATTTAATAAATATTTATAATATTTTTTATTGGAATAATGAATATAGAGGATGTTAATACACATCCATCCATCCTTAGAAATCAATAATAATGAATATAGATAAAACAAATATATTGAATTTAGAAACATTACAAAGTTTATTAATAAATACACTACGCATAACCCATCCAAAAAAGAAGGTGGATGGTCATAAAATTACATATCCTAAATTTATCATAATAAACTCCTAAGGATTTAATCATTTGTTTAAAACACCATTTAAAGGAGAATTCTTCAAATAGTACCACACGGTATGGGATCCATAATTGGATAATTTAATACTATGATTTGAATATCGCAAAATATAACTACAATAATATAAAATAGATTTTATATCATAAAATATATGTTACGTTAGGGTAAATTAAATTCAATATATAAATGAAAATGTAAGGGAAAATACAATGAATTTTTAGATTACATTTTCAATTTTATTATAATGAATGATTTACGAGTAACGTTCAGATGTCATTATTGAAAACAAGATGTGAATATATTGAAAAAAAATTAATTTAAAATATAATCTATAAGAATGGTTTCTTGAAAAAGGAAAAATGTTTTTTTACAGAAATGTAGTGGGGAAATGAAAACTATTTATTAAGGATGGAAATCATGTTTACTATTTTTAAATATGATTATTGATAAACCACATCATAATGGTAATAATAAAAATTAATTTTTAAAGGATGAGAAAGAAAATATGAGTTTAACATTAGATTAAAAGTAATATTGTTATAGATTATTAGTGGTAATATTTTAGGTAATGGAAAATATAAATAGGGCAAGGAAACAATTATTAATAAGGATGAGAATTATTCTCCACAATGATATAGTTTCGGGGAACATAATTTTTTTCAAGTTAAAATATCTTAACTAAAAGGCCAATTCTCTCCAAAGAGGAAGTTAATGTAACATGAAATAATGTGCTAAAGGTTATGAGTCCAATGTTGAATGAATTAGATGAAGATGAGGCTTTAAAACATAACAGAGTGAGTTGTGCTAAAAAAACTCATACCACATTGATATTTTTTAAATGTAAATATTTTTCAATGGGTGATAATTTGACCCATGAAATCCATTACTAGTTTCCCCACATAGTCAAAATCACTCCATACTACTATTTCAAATTCAAAATTATCCAAATATTTTATTTATAACCTATATTTATATAAATATCACTATATAATCATAATTTCTAATTATTTTCAACATTTATATTAGTTAGTTAATATATATTTTAAATATAAACTGTCATTAATCATGATAATTCTAATCTAGTTTCATAATAATTTTGTTTTCCTTCATTAATCTAAAAAATATTCACAAAAAATCAAAAAATGTAGTATAATTTATTTTTTATAATTTTTTAATGAAATGACTTTATTCAATAATTGACTTACTTATTATTCCTGAAAGTAAAATGTGTGAATCATTTGTTTTTTAATATATAATAAATGAATAATGGTATCTTAATTAATGAGTAACATTTATATATTTCTAATAATAAAATATAAATATTCACTTATTAATATAAAATATCATTCTTTCAAATGTAACGAACCATCCCAAGTCAACATGATAAGCCACTCCTTCTGGCCTTCCATGGTGGATAGGCACACCAATATAATGGAAACAAGTGTTTTATAATGAAAAATAACACATATATCTAGAGTTAATTCTAGAAGAAAAATATACATAAAATATACAGACATTCCAATCCAAAATTGAAAATATCAAATTTATGAAAATATGGGACCAAAAATTCTCAACATGACCAACTATCTTCTACATACCATCCCACTATATAGGAAACCGTTAAAGGATTAGTATACATGCAACAAGATTCCATTACATATTCACAGGTCCTAATAAATGACATAGGAAACGACCTAATGGGAAAAGTAGGCTGGGAGCACAAAGAATAGTAATATACCCCCACAAAGTCTATACAAGTTCTAAAAACAACAATGAATTATTTCTAAATTTTATTAAATAATAGTATTTCAATTCATATTCATAAATCCAAACCCATTTATAAATCATTTCCTTATGTTTTCATAATATCCCCTAGTATTCAAAATTTTGGAAGTATGAAATGTATATGTGATAAAATGTTAATTCAGATCAACACACTATTTGGTAATAATGTAAACACAGATCGATGAAATAATCTATCATGAAATCCCATGTGATAAAATACAATTAGGAAAAATTGTGTGAAACTATCCATGATAAATTTCATGATGTGATAAATAAGACAAAAATTAAAATTCACTATATATTATTCCATTTCCTATAAAAATATATACTAAAAAAATATTATTCCTATAATATGTTTCTAATAACTTTTACAGAGTCCTTCCACTATCCTTTGATATCAATAATGGTAACCTCTATTAGTTCCAAACTCACTAGGGAAGCCATTTTCTATTTCCAAATAATCCCAATGTTCCTAATGTTTCACTTATATAAACAAAATTAACAATTATTCTAAAATTTATAAAACAATTTAAATCCAGTCAAAACTAAATTAATTTTTGAAACCCCATTTATCAACTAAGACCACAATTCACCCATTTTATTAAACTCTTTTTCTAAATAGAAAACTATTTTTAGATAAAAAATATTAAAAAAATTGAATCCTTTAAATAAATATTTTCAAAAAAAATCACTTTAGATCATTTTTAAACCCAAATGAATTTTAAAAATAAAATTATAAATCCATTTAATTAACACATTGTATTGAAACACTAACCTCCATAATATAGGTATAAGTATTCACATTCGATAAATATTACTGTATATGTCTATATCAGTTCATCATGATCCTAGATTGACAAATAATACAGGAATAATCTATCAAAATTTTTATATCTAATAAACACATCCCCTTTGGGTACTAAAATACAAGTAGTGAAGAGATAAAATGAGGTTATAAGAAGTAACAAAAAAATAGGATAAAAACATGCTAGAGATGATCTGTCAAGAATGATGGATTTGTGACTAAAATATAAATATAGAAGCCTATAAAACCCTGGTTAATGATTCATTCATTCCAATATGAAGTTTTGAGTCATTAGAGTTTTTAACATTGGACCTATTGATTTTCAATTGGAAAATATGAAGCATTACAATCCTAGAAGCACTGTTTTTTAGAGAGGCTGTCTGGTCTAGAGTAGTTGTGATCCTTAACCATGATTTCTATAATGTTTTTTTATATGGGATACATAGTTTTTCCAAAAAGATACATTATTTTTTAAACAATCATACCTAAAACCTCTTTCTCTGAGTTTGGAGTTTGGATGGGTGGTTACATTGTTTGAAAAAATTATTTTCATACATCCTCAAGACAATGTTTGGGTGCATAGTTTACTATTCTAAAGAAAATTGTTTTACATAATTTTTCCCCAACCACACCCAACCCCACATGCTTAAACTATATATAAAACAAATGAAACATCATTAATGAATGACCCAACTAATAAACGGTTAAAATAAAGGACTTGTATTACCTGAATAAACTGAATAGAGTATTACCATTTCCCCCAAAAATGATTTTTGTCACTATAATGTTCTTATGAATCAGTAATCACAAAAAAAATCCATTTTTGTCTCATGAATTATTCCAAATCCCACATCTCCTTGTTATCCCTTATGCACAATCATTGTACCCGGACAATAGGAATCATTTTACCATATGGAACATTGTTATGGTGATCCATTTTATTAATTGGTTTTTCATATATGGTTGTATTGGGATCAAGATAAATATTTTCCCCCTCAAACTACTTTTAAGGTTCTATTTGATACCTCTAAAACTATAAAAAAAAAATCATCATTTGAATTCAATATAGATGGAATGTCCAACAAATAGTCCACCATTCCAAGTCTCTCCATGATCTCAACGGGTCCGTCAATTGTCGATGAAAACATAACCTTATTACCCAACTGAAGAAGTATCATATGAGGTAAATCCTTGCAAGAATTCCAATCACCCCAATAAAAGTATATCATCTAATTAAGAAGGTAATTATAAAAATTTTCATAGCTCAATATTTTGAACAACATCTTCTAGATCAATTAAACCTTTTGTGTCATCTCCTAAATGAGAATCATCCCACAGTAGGACTATCCCAAATCCAAATAAAATAAGGGATATCTACAAATCAACCCATAAAACACCTTAATGGGACCCATCATTATTGATTACTAATATCTATTGTTATATGGAAATTGAACAAGTGGAAAATATATATACCAATATCCATCACATGAAAGAATTCAAGCCTAAATCATATGCTTGAGAACTTGGATAGATTTCCATTTTCATCATCAGTTTCTGTATGATAATTCATGATAAATTTTAACTAGAAACCCATAACCTATTTTAAAACATTCCGTAACATGGATGAAAGCATTGAGTAACTAATAGAAACCACCCCTAAAAGAACACCATGTTTTTTACAATCACTATGATGTACATTCCACTTATTTGAGCCACATTCACTATATCATTAATAGGTAATAAATAATATATATTTATATGTTTAATACTTATCTTACATATCATATCCTTTCAATATGGATTAAATGATAAATCAAGGATGAAATACATGGAAATATCACCCACATCAATTTTATAATGGGAATTGGTTCCAAAAAACCAAAATGTCTCTGGTTCCCTACATTAATTTTATGATATGTGATACAAATCATAAAAAATTCTTCCACTGACCATAGAATCCATGGAAACCAATGTATGCATCTATTGATTTGAAACAGATTATTAGCACTAGGTTTTATGGACCCACATGATTGGTTTCCTCTATATGTAAACTATTTCATTAGAGTAAATGGAACAACCAACATATTTTGGAATAAAAATAACCACTGAGAGACAATGAATACTCACCCAAGGTCTCTCCACCATAATATATTTTACTAATCTGTTGGAACTCAATGTATGTCACATATTTAATTTGAAATATCTCATCAATCAATGATTCAGATTACATGATATCCAATACCTTATATCTACCAACCTCTTATACTCTAAATAAAATATAAACAAAAAAACACATCTTATACCACTACTCAACTAATTCCATCATGTCTTGTGACCGTAGTTTTCCACTCAACAGATCAACAATAACATTTCATTTCTTAGGATTGTTGGAAATATCAAAATCAAAATTCTGAATATACTTCACCCTATGTCTTTATTACATATTCAAATCCCTTTGAGGTAAAATATATTTCTGGATATTATGATAATAATTTTATAAAATTTCCTCCAAAAGGAGATATTGAAACATTTTTGGCTGCATTGATAACATCTTCTAGCTCAAGATCTTGGGTAGGGAAGATGATCTCATGAACGAATAGGTATATAGAGAAATAAACAACTACCAATTATCGAAAACTTTGGACACATACCAATCATATACCAGAAGAATCATTGAAATCATAATAACTTAAACCATATTCTTGAAGAATCAAAATGTATGATACAATCAACCAAAAAATTATCTGATCCAAATATCACTAAAAAATTTTCTTTCCATTCCTTCATTACACCACTATGGGTTAAATCCTACATTAGTGATGTAATATATGATAATTCAGGAACAAAAAATCTATAGTAACTATCTAACCATAAGAAGCACCAATTCTCAGTCACACTTCTTGGATGCACCAAATAAACCAAAGGCTATATTTTCTATGGGCCCTATTAAGACACACCACTATGGTTTGAAAATCCCAATAAATATCACATTCTGGATCCCATACTCACATTTTTATATCATACCATACATATGATGTTCCTTCAAGGATTGAATATTTATATCCAAATGGTCTATATACTAATCATATATCTTGGAGTACTCAAAATCATGATCCCACACCCAATAAAAAAAGGACCCCAAGAAATGATGAATGATTCAGTTCATTAAATCCATGTATATTTAGGAGAGTTAGTGAGATTAAATGGAATATGGTGAAACTCAAAATGCCCACATTGGATCTGAAATACTATAATAGGTATATCCATTTATTAAAAAATAATATTTTGTTACCATAACATATGGTTCATCATTGAAGACCAACATTCCCCTATGAAATCACTATAAATATAATAAATCCATGTTGATAACTATTCTCAATAGTCACTTAATTTATCATCATATAATTAATATATATTTAATACTCACATCTACCATCTTAGAAAAGAGGACAAGTGAAGCCCATTATTAGACTCTAGATTGAAAATATATTTTATCCTCTAGATCTTAATGTTATAAATTATGATCAAAAAACATAGTAGGTTAAATTCAATAAGATGGAATAGAAATTCAAATCTTACCAATGATATGGTCAACAGTATACATAACCTCACAATATTGTGGTAAATGAGCGAAATCATTTGGAGTACCATAGGGTTAATACTCACCAATATAGGAATATGTCTTATAAAACCATGGTAAAATAAATTGAGAAACATCACTAACAATTGGCATGTGATTACACTCGAAAAAGAAACAAAAAGCCCATACCTATTTGATCTAGGGTTACACTCACCTAGAAAAACAATACATAACTCATCAGAAGACAAAAACAATATCTCATGATGATAATAGTGTATCTTTTCCAGAATGATGTTCATCAAATAAATTCCTTGTATCGGGTCAAATATGTCAATATGTCAAACATAAAAGTCCCATATCTACTCATAGTCTATTATAACCACCCTACTCCAGGGACACATCGAACCATGTTTAAACATATACCCAATGGAATGGAAAGGTTAATGAATAACAAAAAATGATCTAAATGAAAATCTTAAATTAAACTAATAGTGATGATATAAAATAAATAGTCACACCTATATGAATCATATCATGCACTATATATGATTAAATGAACACCGTACCTCTGATAGTTTCAGGACCCTATTTAGAAATCCTCTAGTTCATACTCTACTGCAAAATGTATTATGGTCATAGATACATGAACATCCCCATTGGAATGAGGATTTGAACCACCATTTTGGTTATAGCACTATGATCCTATGATATGTGAGAGTGCATCAAGAATTAATTCAATTGTATTTCCATCCAAAAAAATTATTTTTGTTGACATACTATCCACAGCGTTAAAAAGAATTTAGAAACTCTCCACAATTATGATTGGATTGTAAAATACTTCGACATTGGTATAAGAAAAAATGATGTTGCTCTAAAAAGTCTCAAAAAACATGTCTTGAAGAAAACATTCCAACCTAGATCGTCTTTTTCTATCTAAAAGACTACCCATGCAAAAAACTTCACCGACTAAAGCTCCCCCAAAACCTATATTTCTAGCTCTATCTATATTATCCTAAAATTATTTGTCTTCTACCTCCATGAAAGTCATAATTCACAAGAGAATAAACATTGAACAAATATTTATCCTAAATTACAACTAAAAACATTAAGACGTTAGTTACACATTAGTTACATGATCCAATTCCATATGCCCAAACTCAACAAAACTATGTGGCATACTCTAGAACAGTGTTCCCCCATTCTCTATGTTCAAAACTCATAGTTATTCTGTATTCATATTGTCTCATGTAAATACATAAAATTAAATATTTTATTGAAAAAAATGGATGTAAGTTACTCATGGTAGATTGGATACATAATGGAGTCCCACCCTTATCCTTCCTAGTTCCTTGAGCATGTAATTGAAAAAACCACGCTTAGAGTCTTATGGAGTATTAATGATGTTGAATATCATATAACTCCTTTAAATATACTACTCAAATTATAGTGTTCCTTTGTTACCAATGACGATGGGTGGTTTCTTCAATGTAAATTCCGAGCATTGATCCCTAGCTCATCCCTGTTTCCCAATACCCACAAGAACTAGTAAAATAATTTTATATATTAAAGCTTTACCATAGAAATTTATTCTAAATAATTTTCATATGGATCTTATCTCATGCATTCCTCCATCAGATATGTAATATCACTTCTTATAAGCTTCATTTGTTATGCATAATAAAATAACCCAGTAGCTTTAGATCATGTTTATTAAATATTAGTACCAACATACTGGACTCCTATCAAATGTTTTAAAAATTCAGGAATTTAAAGTAGTTTGTAATTATAAAAATTAAAGACTATGATTTAAAAAGTAAAAAATTTATTTTAATTAACATCTGATTCAATTAATTCAAATACCCTCAAACACAAATTCCATAACATTGTGAAAATAATCTGACCACCTATGGTAACTTCAGTTCAGATATAGAAGTGATATAGTTAATATAACTCCTCTGCTTACATCCAAAATTCCCATAGTCATAACTCTTATAAATCAATGATATTGAACCACACATTTTTAGGGTTAACACACTTCATGCATATCATCCCTCTGATACCATTTTTTAAAGAATCCACATATGTTAACTATAAATTCCTTGTGAGTATACATGACATGGTTGTGTGGTGCAATACGATAATTGAAAAAAGTCTCAAATATAGGAAAAATAAATATAAACATAGTATAACAATGAAGATAATTTTAAATGCATGATAAATACAATCAAATAAAAAACAAAAAAATGATTTTTTTTAAAGATTCTACCAACATGTCTTCATGTGACCAACTATCACCTCTATCCCATCCAACTAAAAATGCAATGATAAAATGCAATGTAAAAAATCTACAAGATATTTTCCCCTTACCTGGGTCATATACAAAAAATCTACTACCTATGAAAAAAAAATTTGGATATATCCCCAAATACTAATAGGATACCACTATAGAGATTATTAGTGGTATAATATCAAAAAAATCATAAGTTCTATATTTAAATACAAAAATAATATAAATAATTTTTATAAATCCCAATCCATTTGTATATAATTTCCACTCTCTTTCATAAAATCATATAATTTTCAAAACTATAGAATTATAATAATAATAAGTGATAAAATAAGAAGGCATATCCTTACACAAAAAGGTAAGAAGTAGAAGCATATCAATGAAATAATCCATCATGTGAAACCATGTCATACATCCTCTTGTGGAAACTTGTGATAAATAATCATGGACAAATTACATCAAGAAATTAATCAAATTTAAATACAAAATCCTAGAAAAATGAGTGATATATTATTGGAGTAAATACTAGATTTAATTTAAACCTAACACATGCACATTTTAGTACCAATCAATACCTATGTCCATTTCCTGAGGAACACACGGTTACCTACGTGACATGATTTAAAGAAAATGAAATACTGATCAGAATATATAAATAAATTAGAATTCAAGACACTACACTATAGTTTTTTATAAATATTTTCTGATAAAAAAACAATCATTCATGATATCAATCGAATACATAGTATTTAAAATAACTTATTCAAAGAAAAACTAAATGAAAATCATGTATCATTCGATTAAATCCTTTGAAACCAAAAATAACATCTATTACAATTATAACCCAAAAGAAAATTTATAATAATGCAAATCAATTCATAGAATTAATCCATTTTATTGAAATAACTACCTCATGCATGAATATAGAACTATTCTACTTTGACAGTAGTTATCAGGGAAGAGTATATCATTTCATTGCAATCCTAGATCCACAGGAAAAACCTAAATCCTCTATCAAACATATTAAATATAAAAAATTATATTCTTACAGTTCAACATTAAGAGGGTATAATATAAGAAATGTTTATATTAGAAGAATGGGAAAATTCATAAAAAGTATCATACCTTCAAAAGATCCATCAAGAACGACGGAGAACTAACTATAATATATGGGGAGAATCCTATATATCAATAGTGATGGTTTATACTAATACAATACGAGTTTTTTTGTTATTAGAGGTTATCCATGGGTCCGTGAGTTTTTATTGAAAACATTTAACATTAAAAACATGTTCTCACTGTTTAGTGGAGACGAAATAAAATTTTAAAAATTCCATGCATGGCCATAATGTTTCATAGGGTAAACTACATGGTTATCCCTTAATGTGTTAGAATCATGAATTGCTCCATGGAGTTCCTATAATTTAGAAAAACTCAAATTTCCCTAAATAATAACTTCTGTTTAGAGGCTTTTTTTACATTATATGTATTATTAATATTTATATATAAATTCTCAATGTCAGGCGATGAGACTACATTCAATCCTGATGCCTAGTATTCCAATGATTTGATATATAATAATAATAAATATATTTTATATTACACAAATTATGTTTCTTAAATTAAATGATATATATCTTTAATGGAATATCGTATCATTGTTCCATTATTAAAATTGATTCCAAAAATCAATTTTTACTCCCGGTGATACATAAAATTTTTCAGTGTGGGGTTTTCAAAAATAGATACCATTAGGGGTGAAAATAATTAAAATAAATAGCTAAATTTAAATATTTGACTTAAATTAAAATAATAAAGCCTTATATAAGTCCAAAAATTGTGTTACTCGTTTTGGTTTATCCAAATAAACCAAGGTAGGACTCCATACCATTCATTCTCAATTAATTGTAAAATCACATCAGATGACGGTGAGGATCATGATTTGGTTTTATCATAACTTATTGAAAGTAAAAAATTATATCATTAATTAGAAAATATTATTTTGATAAATAATGTTCAATATCCATGTATAACTTTTAAAATTGTTGTTAATTCCAATTAAAATTTTATTTGGAAAAATCATTACTTCATTAGTGTTCTCCAATTGGCAGACCGTGCATGCACATTAGTGGAGTTTTAATATTACTATTCTTTCATGTACCACCAAAATTACCCAAACTCATAATAATTTTACAATAATAGATGGAAATGATATATATATTCACTTTTCAAAATTATTATCTCCACCCACTTCTTCATGTTCATCTTTGATTGGCCAACATGGGCTCGTTTTGACATTTTAGGGTGGTAATGATCCTGATCAATCATGTTATTCAAAATGGAATCAAGTTATATTTTAGTAAAAATATAAAATAGTTTGTTTAATATAGGTTCTTAAGGATAAAGGTGATCAATTTCTTAATTCTATGACTGAATCAAATATGAAGGATGACTGAGGTGCATGTCGTACATACGATGAATCCTCACAAGATGAAGGAATTATCTCTGGCCAAATAATGGCCAAAAAAAGTATCCATAAATTTTTGGATAAGTTTAGTCTATATATGAAGGTTTAACTACTGAATATAGACCATGGGGCATTGATCTAATGTTCATAGAAATACCAGACAACATGTTGTGTAGTTCGATGAACACATGGCGTGTTTCCACAGTATTATAGAGGATAGGTTTTGGATAATTATAAGGATTTAATGTCATGTATATCCACCAAATGCCATTTACCTATTTCTTAGATGGATGTACTATATGGGAGATAAACTAGGAATGACCCTATGTAAGAACACATGGTTAGTGGCAGGCCATGTACTGAAGTACACGGGCATGCCCAAGAACACGGGATGTACCCCGAGTGGCCTAGGGATACTGCATAGATCCCCAAAACTTCATCTCTCAAAAAATTATTAGTTATCCATGTAATGGTAGATACAATAAAAGTTTATGGAGAAGTACCCCATGTCGTGTGGTTCACATCACACATTTTGTACCCCTTTGTTTCTTTTGAGGAAAATTCAATCACGTATATCTCTATTATTTGAAATAGTTTTTTTCCCACAAGTATACCATATTGATATTTTTCACATAGAATTTGATAGTGGAATCCATCTATGACTTTTGAGATACAATGTGATATTTTATAGGAATGGTACATATTTAGTGGATCACAACATTGACAATTACGATGTAGGGTCACAAGAAGCATTCAGAGTGGAACCCTCTAACTGGGTTGGGCATGATTCCTCTTCCAAACATCAGAGTGGAACCCTCATACGGATTTTGGTATTGGAACCTATATTATCAGAGAGTGGAACCACCTATCATGACTAGGAACAGTTCCTCTGGCATCATATCAAAGTTCAACCCTCTTATATAGTTAGGATATCAATCCTCACAAATCATACAGTTGAACCCTCCTTTTGGAATAGGGAATCTATCCTCTACCTACCTATAGGAGTGGAACCCCACTATTAGGACATGGAATGGGTCCTCAATTTTTTAGAGTGGAAACCTCTTACATGTAATGGAAAGGGTCATCTATCAACTATTACATTTCAACTCTCATGATGGGTAGGGATTGGGTCATCTATCATCCATTAGAGTGGAACCCTCTTGTTAGAACATGGTATGGGTCCTCTCTCTATCCATTGAGGGGATACATCATATTGTAACAATGAATGAGTCTTATACCTAGAGAATGTTGAAACTTGACTATACACTATTGTGTTGAACTGTGGCTTAACATGGACGGTTTCTAATGGGATGATGTGTGAGATGTTGGGCATCATTGATGGACTTGTAGAGCAGTTAAATACAATTTTTTATATATAGGGTTGTTAGATATAGTTCCCCCTTTTCCATCATTTTGGATTCATTTACATGGCATGTATATCTATATCCATTATGATAGATTTTGATACCCTCTTACTATGGTTGGAAGAGACATGATGTGTATTCTAAATACATGATGTGTTTAGTTCTCTATTTTGGATGAGGAATATTCCTTGAAATGGGATGATATATTCACTATTAACTTTCAACTTTCATTCCATTTTTACTATGTATCTTACCTATCAACTTTATTATTTCGGTGAATTCTAATTGGTATTTTAATACTCACCCATTCCTGGGAATCTCCCACAAGTATCATGTATTATGCTGATGACAGACATTTTGGTGTGGACATCAGAATAACCAAAAGATACTAGGGGCATCAGACCGCATACAGTGGTTGTATCGTGGTGATTCAAATATTTCCTCCATCAGTGGCTCAATTTATAGTTTTTTTCTCTGTTTGGTACATAATTTGGGATGAAAATGTGTTTTTACCTTTAAAATTATAAATTAAACATTCATAGACTTGTCCAGCTTATTAGTTTTAAATGATTGGTAATTGTTCATGTTTTTTCATTTTGTATTATTATTCAACTATAGTTCAGAATTGAGATGTTTGGGTCTGTGTATATAGGAACATTAGGAATATTCCGACCATTTATGATTATTTTTTCACTGTGGGTCACCACCAACTGGCTTATAGAGGTGAGATTGGGCTAGTTTCATCTCTAGCACTACCATGTTTCAATTAAAGACATGTTTGTATCTGAACAGTTTTAACAAGGAGAGTGTGTTTGTAGAAGACCCCTTTGGAATGTGTGGTTGTGATTTAGGAAACAATGTTAAAATTGACTCGATTAAGGGTCTCAATGTAGGGAATAAAGTGATGTTATGGGTGACTGATGTATCCATTAAACATTACCTAAAAACCATCCTAATTATCTTAGCATTCTGGTACAATGGTTTTAGGGATTAATGGTATTTTTATTACATAGGATTGATATGTTGATGATCCTGATCTATTTAGATATATATATATTTATATATATTTCCATTATAATAGTGGTACGTATTGAATAAATTTTTATAATACATCTACGATGATAGCCTTCCAGGATACAAGTTTCAGGTCGGGAAAAATTTTAGATAAGCAATGAAGCCTCAATTCACGGTCAATCTTGTAAAGTTTTTTTAAAGAACATGACATTCCATGAAAATGTTTTTTTAATTTATTTATATAGTATTATTAAGAGTCTCTGAAAATTAATGGCTCATGATTTCGAAGCCAGATGTTCCCGAAACGAATTTCTGAACTTTTTTTGGTACATTTATTAAATGCTTGAGCGGTGTTTTCTATCTTTTGAACTGGTGCTTGGATTAAAAATTGGAGTGAACCATTGAATCCATATTTTTGAGATTCTCTTAAGGGAGGATTCACTTTGACTGTATTAGGTCTGGAAAAAAAGGTGAGTTTTGGGACATTTAAGAGAATAATAATAAAACATAGTTAACTTTTATTATCCCTTTTATATTTTCCTCTAAATGAAAATTTGAAATGTGGGGCCAGAAAAGTGTCAAGCCAATAACTGTATTGACCTTTCAATCCATTTTAACAGAAACTTTGGGGAATTAGGATGGATCTTAATTAATGAGCCTACATTAATTCCACGAATGTTGCTTGCCCTCCCCCTCTCATATTTATATGGAGTTTGGGGAGAGGTGTCAGCACTGCTTCACCAAGAAATGATTTCCAGATAATGTTCCAAGATTCCAATCCTATAGAAGACAAAGCCAGTTCTGGTGAGCAGTAAAAGTCAACATCGAAACCCGAAACCAAAGATCGACTATCAAGCAATGTCGTTAGAGGCTAGTTTAGAGGGATAGCGAACACCAACCTACATCCCCAACTACGGTTGTTTCCCCATCACTAGAGTTAGAGATTAATCTTGATTATTTTCCAAGAGTTAATTTCATCCTTTCTACAATCTTATTATCATCCTAATGCGGAGGGAGCGCGCCAAACAAACAAGGCATGGTCCATCCACCCCTTTGTTGAATGATGGTGCATTCTTCGCTAGATTTAGCTTTGGGTCCGATGAGCCCCGAGACAACAAATGATGGTGGAGGACAACACCAGCCGGTAGTGTAGGAGGTGCGGTGTGCCAACACAAGATACCAGTGAGGAAGGTGCCATAGGCGAAGTGGCTATGGGTGAGGGAGGAGGCGGCACTCCCACACCGTTGGAGGAACCAGCCGCTTCTCCTCAGCCATGGTGGTCAGAGGATTCGGTCGCCACATTGGCCGACCGCGAAAGTGGAGGGAAGGGTGACCATTGTGCAGCTAGTGAGCAAGATGTCATAGCTGAAGCTGCGGCAGAGGAGGAACCCGCACCTCTATAGGGTTCTGCGGTGACCAGGCGTCAGTCATGTGGAATCACCATTTCACAAGAATAATGGTCTCTGAGCCATTCAGCAGACTGGGGGTCTCACCCCCCATGTCGGCATGGCCGGACCCCTATACGGGCCAGATGAGCAGTCTGCCCCCATGCTGGTTGGGCCTCCCACTTGCGGGCTGGGCTGCCCCCTTATGGGTCGGGTCTGTCCCCCCTTGCGTGTCAGGTAGTGCCCCCCTTGGCGGCCAGGCTGGACCTCTGCCCAACTGGCTGAGCCCACCGTGGCCCAGCTCATTTGGGTCGGACCTAGACCGGGCAGGTCATCCCATACCGGGTCGGGTCTGGTCTGTCCGACCATGTGGGACTGGACCCGTGCCCAACCAGACCGAGAGACACTTAAAGGGACATATCTTGAGAACTGAACATCTATTTGACCAACCATTTATGGAACTAGGATCCTTGGATTGATATAGTCCTTTTAGTATACTCCACTTGATCTTTGGGAATAGTTTTAGTACTGAAGGGTTGGATCGAATCTGAATCCAACCAGGCCCTCATAACAAACATTCTTATAACTCATAAACTGAGAATCTGATTGACGCCCTGTATGTCACATTAGAACCATTACAACATGGTGGTCCATAGTGTTACACCGCTGTGTAGCTTAGTGGTGGTTGTTGTATGAACTATATCTCCAGGGTCATATTCTACCAAACACGAGTGCACCAGGTGGGAGGAATCTTGTGGCTGACTATAACATGAAGAAATAACATCAATCCTGTCTAGGTCATCATCTATCGATCCTTTGTGGGTCAACGCATACCAATCCTATGTGGGTCAGATCCTTTTTTTGTTTAGCGGGGGATAGTTCCTTTAGATCATGTGTGGGTCAGAAAAAGTGAAACATAATAGATTGAGATGATCTAACATTACGACTAATCATTTGTACTTCTATACTAATGTTATACCGGGTGTGAGATGATACTTTACCTATGTTGTACTTCTTCTTCATGGTGTACCATTTTGGTACTTCTACCTTGGTTGTGTTTTCTTTGTCGTGTTACCTATGTGGTACTTCTACATTTGTGGTGTTGTCTTCGTGGTGTTACATGATTGGTACTTCTACCATTGTGGTGATTCCTTCATAATGTTTGTAGTGTGGTACATCAATCATCGTTGTCTTACTTATGTGGTACTTTTATCTTCGTTGTGTTACCTGTGTGGTCGTTATAACTTCTTGGTGTTACATTTATGGTATTATTTCCTCATGTATGTGTTGTGTATTTCTTGATAACATAGGTATAAGTATGATCATATGCCTAAGTAGAGTTGATGTTTATTGATTCATGATTTGAGATTGGGTTCCTTCTTTGTGTTATTTCCTTTCCGGTACTCTAGGAGACCTACGAGGATCTTGGGGACCCTACTAAGTATCATTATACTCACCACTTCATGGGCTACTCCCTCACCATTTTTGTCTTCTATAGAAAACATACAATGTTGATTGTGGCTGATGGAGCCTGTATTGAACAGTGCTTAGAGTGGGAATATTTTGCATGACATGACGCAGGGACTACTGATCATGAGTTGTACCTACCCTTTATGTAATACCCTCAATGGATGATCCAAGATTAGTTTTTCACTTTCATTTGTGTTTTTTATTTTAATTTGTACTTGTACTTTTTAATTGGGCTGTTATTATTTCCCTTTTACATTCAGAACACATTACTAAAAAAAATTACCACATGGTTGCTTCTTGTTGTCTTCTTGGACTTTCTGTCTATACAGGTTAAAAGGAATGGCCTTTATGTTTTAGGGATATGCCTTTCTGGTTCTTGTTGCTAGCCCCATACCTATAGAAGGTGGCCTTGGTGTAGTCCCAGCACGGGCCCTGGGGGACGGGTCATGAAAAAGTAGTATCAGAAATGTCAGTTCTACTGAAAAAAATGACTCTGATCATTTCAGTGTGGAAATAGGGTTAGGTTTTATGAGTGTGGTTATCAATATTGGGAATACATTCTTGGTTTAGCGGCCAATGTATCCATACACCATGACCCTGAATTCTGATTTTTGACTCAGTACATGAAATCACTGATTCAGTGTGATTTTGAAGAAAATTTCTTGTGATATCTTTGAGTCAGCTCACCATGTTTAACATACTGACCATCGATTACCTGTTTTATTTTAGGAGGCCACCACATAGACTGTCATTCAGGATTCCCAAGAGAGTATGTGATGACTATCCACCGAGTGATGAGGCCTCGGTGCAGGGCCCTCTTACGGCCTTAGCTTCTTCGGGTGGTGTACCAGCAGCAGCACCACCCATTTCCCAATAGCCCACACCATCCCCACTATCTGAGCGTGTAAGCCGATTGAGCGTGTTTCATGGATTTTAGTTGAACATTCCTCATAGGTTCCAACATGAGTTGGATCCGCAGGTGGTTGTGGACTGGCTGAAGGCTGTATTGAGAGTTTTTCACCTGTATGGGACACTAGATGACCTTATGTTAATCCTTATTGCTATTCATTTCTAGGAAAAATTAGGGAGATGGTGAATCTTGATGCTCTAGATACATGATGAGGTTACCCTCATCTCGGTGGACATCGAGAGGCTTTTTAGGGAAGAGTTCGTCACAGTGACCTTATGCTTAGTGCGTATATAGGAGTTATTGCATATTCAACAGGGCTGCATGACTACGGCCCAGTACTCGTTGAGGTTCACTGATCTCTCCCACTACTCCACTTACAGTGTAAAAGACCCTTTTTTCAGGGCCCATAAATTTGAGAGGAGTCTCCGACTTGAGATCACTGCTTCAATGATATCACTCAACATTCTGACGGAGGCTGGGGAGCTGGAGTGAGTACTTTTTGTTGAGAGATTCCAAGATGAGCATCACCGATAGTGAGAGCCACCATCGAATGTCTGGTAGCAGAGTCCTATAGAACAGGTAGTAGGCAGATGATGTAGGTACCCATGCGGGCCAGGTCATCTAGTGGATGACCTCATGATATAGGGTCAGTGGTGTGGGGATCACGGGACAGAGGAGGACAACTGAGGATCAGGCAGTGCTACTCGTGTTTGGGTCATGGACACATGGCTCGGGACTGCCCGACCCTCCATACGGACAACCAATAGATGGATTAGGGGCCACCGAGGAAAAGGCAGAGATTTGATCGGGGAGGTACGTAGGCAGCAGGCAGACGTGGAAGAGGATCTGGTTGTGTAACTGGCAGTGGGCAGCGATACGAGGTTCTATCGCTACCACCTTAGGTGGTCCACCCTGACAACTGGGATAAGGTAGATAGGGACAATCACAACTCTATGTAGCTATGTTCTACGACTACATCACTATGTAGATGAATTGAGGAACTATCTGGGCCAACTCCACCTTAGATGCAGTATTTATGGACACATGTTCCAGTCACTTTTTTATTTCTAGGGCCCTCATTCAGAGCTCAAAAAATCTAGTGGAGTAATTGGCTTGATCATTACATCTAGAGACTACTACAGGATAGGATTAGATTATTACACACTAGTTCCGGATGCGTGTTCTTACTCTAGGACGTGATAGATTCGGTTGGGATCTTCTAGTCGCATCGTCGAGGTTTTACGACATCATTTTGGGTATGGACTTTTTATCCACAGTATATGCCTATATTGAATATATTAGGTGTAAAGTATGGTGTGTCCATGAGGATGGGACCAGTTTTTCCTTCACCACTGAGAAGGGATCCTTTGCAATACAGGATTGACTTACCCAAAGGAGGGTCCATCAATCACACACTAGTCGGTTACCCTTTCCCTCAGAGCAGTAAATGTTAAGAGTCTGAGCTATCCTGTAATGGTGGACTAGTATACAGATGTTATTCCTGATGATGTTTTGGGACATCCTACATGCAGAGAGGCTGAATTTTACAACGCCCTGTACCCTAGGACGTCGCCGATATATACACCAGAATATCAGATGGCTACCACGAATCTTCATGAGTTACTGATAAAGTTGGAGGACTTTCATAGGAAGGGGTTCATAAGGCCCAACATTTATCCTTGGGAAGCCCCAATTTTGTTTTACATTAAGTAATATGGGAGTTTGATACTATGTGTGGACTATCTGCGCCAGAACCAGGTTACCAGGAAGAACATGTATCCACTTACGAGTATTAATGATGTTTTCGATTAGCTGATGAAAGATCGTTTTTTTCGAAGGGAGATCACATATCAGCTTATCATCAGCTCAGAGTACAAGATGAGGATTGGTAGAATGAATCCTTTAGATGTCGGTATGACCACTATTAGTTCTTGGTTATTCCATTCATCATGACTAATTTACCATATGTGTTCATCGGACTCATGAATAGGTTCTTTCAACCATACCTCAATTGCTTTTTATTGGTCTTCATCGATGAAATCTTGATATACTCAGATATGGGGGAGGAGTGTTCCTATCATATCTAGAAAGTTCTAGATACACTCTGAAAGAATGAACTTTATGGTAAGATCTCGAAGTGCCAGTTCTAAATACAAGATGTCCTCTTTCATGGACACATTATCTAGGAGGTTGTAGTTGTAGTGAATCTAGCATAGATAGAGGTTGTGCTAGCTTAGGATCCACCCAGTAGTGTGACAGAGGTGTGGAGTTTCATTGGGTTCGCTGGAAACTATTAGATATTCGTTCCTGGCATTTCTATAGTAACAGAACCCTTTTCAGCATTGAAGAATAAGGGAAAACCCTTCATGTGGATGAAGAGATTCCAACTATGTTTTTAGTAACTGAGGATGAGACTGATGAGTGCCACCATCTTGGGGCTTCCAGAAAAGTGTGTGGCATAGTTATTCTACTACGACGCATCAAGGACCGGACTTGTATGTTTCCTAATGCTGGAGCGACCCATTATTTCTTATTTTTCATGGCAGCTGAGACAACATGAGTAGAACTCGGCTATCCATGAACAAGAGTTAGCAGTAGTGGTCTTCGACATGAAGATGTGGGGACAACATATGATGGTTGAATGTTTTAAATTACACTATGATCAAAATATTTTTATTTATATATTCTCTTCGATGGACTTCTACCTGAGACAACGGTGATGGATAGATTTCCTCTTAGACAATGACAATAATATTTTCTACACTCCTGGGAAGGGGAACTGGGTAGAAAATGCACTGAGTGAAAATTATGGTCTGTAGTTTCTATGTGTGGCCAAAGAGAAACTATCCGCATTTCAGATATCATTCAGGGATTGAGATGGAGCAGCTAAACTCTAGTCTTTGATAGTCACTCCCCCCTTCTTCAGCAATTCGGGGAGGCGTATCTTGGGGACATTGACTATGAGGCTCGACGTGTTCGGATATCCTAAAATGGGAACCTGAATGATTTTCTAAAGGTGGAGATAAAGTCATCTCCTTTAGAGTATGTACCATGGAACTAGTGGAGTTATAGTAGGATGTGTTGAGGGAGTTCCATATGTCCACTCTAGCGGTACATCCTAGTGTGGTGAAGATGTACCAGGACCTTCGACGTTAGCACTGGTTTCCTGGGATGATGAAAGCAGTGGAAGAGTTTGTTTCACGATGCCTCACTGTTCTACAAGTAATGGAAGAGCATCAGGCTCTAGTAGGCATACCACATGAACCAGAGGTGAAGGAGTATAAGTGGGATGTAATCTCCATGGAAATTGTGACATGGATTCATTGTAAATCCATGGGACATGATTCCATCTGGGTGATCGTTGACCGACTCACCATGTCGGCCCACTTCATACATATTTGAGAGCTGGGATCAATAAAGGTCCTGGGATGCCTCTATGTATAGGAGATTGTAAGACTTCATGCGGTTCCATCGACAATGATCTCTGGTCATGACACAAATTTAAAATCCTGATTGTGGAATGTATTATTGGAGGCATTCGGGACTTAGCTTCATTTGAGAGCTGCCTTTTATCCTCAGAAAGATAGTCAGACAGAGCGGACCATACATACACTAGAGGACATGCTACATGCTTGCATCCATGATTTTGGCCACAGTTGGGAGGATCAGTTTCCATTGGTAGAGTTCTCATATAAAAATATTTATCACTCAACCATCGATATGGCACCATTCAAGGCCCTATACAGCCAACCATAAAGATCACCTCTATGCTGGATAGATCGAGGGAAGTCAGTACATATGGGTCAAGAGTTGGTACGGGCTACCATTGAGATGGTGCAGATCATTTAGGAGTGGATGACGAATGAACAGAGTAGACAAATGTATTATATTGACTAGAGGTAGGGACATTTGGAGTTCAAGGAGGGAGACTATGTCTTCTTATTGGTCTCACCTTGATGAGGGTTATAGAGATTTAGTCGTGGTGGAATGTTCTCACCGATATTTATTAGACCATTTCTAAATCATTGGTGGATAAGTGAGGTGGCATACCGCCTTCCACTTCCACCATAGCTAGAGAGGGGGCACAACGTCTACCACTTATCCCATCTGAGGAGATATGTGAATGACCCATCTCACATCATCGACCATGGTAAAACAGGACATTGATGATCGGGTGACGTTTACGGAGGTTCCAGTAGAGATATAGGATCAATAAGAGTGAATCTTTAGTGGGTGTCGATACATCTAGTACATGTTCGCTGTTAACATGGAACCTCTAGGGGAGCACATGAGAGCGGGAGGCTCAGATTCATGCTCATTACCCCCATTGGTTTTCTTAGTCTATGTAGTGGCTTTCAGGGATGAGAAGCCCTAAGGTGGGGAGAATGTACAGATCTAGATTTTCCATGAATTTTTTTAATTTAATTATATGGAATTATTAAGAGTCTACAAAAATTAATGGTTTGTAATTCTGAGAACTAGTGGGACATTAATGAAATTGTGATCTATTTTAAGTACTTTCAGTAAACACACAAGCGGCATTTTCTAACACATGAATAGGTACTAGGATTAAAAATATGAGGCACCTTTTGAATCTACAGCACCAAGATTTTCTTAAGGGAGGCTTCATTTTGGCCAAAATTGGTCTGGAGAAAAAAGTGAGTTTTGGGATTTTTAAAAGGATACTTAAAATAACTTAGTTAATTTTTATTTTCTGTTTTATCATTTCCTTCAATGGAAAATGGAAATGTGGGACAAGAGATGTGTCAAGACAATAAATTCCTTGACCTTTCAATCCTATGTAACAAAAATGTTTTGGAATCAGTATGGTTACTAATTAATGATCCCCCCTTAATTCCACATACATTGGTTTCCCTACCCCACTCCAATTTATATTGAGCTTGGGGAGCGGTGTCATCACTACTTCACTAAGAAATGAAGTGCTGAAAAGCGTCAGGATGCCAAACAATTAGAGGATGGATCTGGTTCTAGTGAACGGTAACAAGCGACAATGAAACCTGGAACTGAGGATGGAGATTGAGTGATGTCATTGGAGGCTTGTTTTGAGGGATGGTGGACACTAACCCACTTCCTCAACTACAGGTGTTTCTCCATCATTTTGTGGTAGGTTTTAATCTTGATTTGATTTTCGAGAGTTATTTGATTCCTTCCTACTCTATTTCTATCAACATAACATGGATGGAATGGGCTAAATGAACAAGGCCCAGTCCCTCCGCCCCTATTTTGAATGTTGGTGCATTCTTTTCTAGTATTACCTAAGTGTTAGATGAGCCCCGAAGAGACAAATGAGGGTGGAAGTCAGCACCAGCCGACCATGGAGGAGTTGTGGCACACTGACACGTGCCACTGAGGAGCAAGGTGTCACGACCAATTCCTTGGTGGGTGAGGGAGGAGGAGGAACACCTAAGTCACATGAGGGACCAGTTGTGGCTCGTCAGCCGCGACAGTCAGAGGAGGCAGTCGACTCATCGGTCGACCGCAGAAGTGGAGGGTAGTGCGACCAGCGTGCCACCGGGTAGCAGGATGCCATGACCAAAGCCGTGATATAGTAGGAACACATTCCTCTAATGGGGTTTGTGGTGACCGGGAAGTTCCCACATGGAACCACTATTTCATAAACAGAATGTCCTTTAGGCCATTCAAGAGATTCGGGGTCTCAACCCCACACTATCTTGGGCAGACTCCATCGCGGGCCGAACCGGCGGGCTACGCCCCCATGGGGGTCGGGCCTCCCCATTGTGGGCCTGGAAGCCCCCAAGTGGGTTGGTTTGTGCCCCCCTTGTGGGTTGGGATTATCCCGCTGTGGCCCTACCCAGTGTAGCCGGACTCGGACATGGTCGTATAGGACCTGGGCCTAACCAGACCCTGAAACACTGAATGGGTCATATCGTGAGAACCAGATGTCCATTTGACTAACCGTCAATGGAACTGGGATCCTTGGATCTAGGTTTTCCATTCTTTATACTTCACTAGGGTTTTAGTAACTTTTGGAGTATTTCTAGGTTGGATCGAACCCGAATCCAACAGGGCCCTCAGAACTAAAACGCTTATAACTCACAGATTGGGTGTCTGATTGAAGCACCGTTTATCCCATTGGAACCCTTAAAACATTGAGATCCTTTGGGTTACATCATAGTGTATCTTATTGGATGTTGAGGTATGACCGATATCTCGAGGAGCAGATTCAATGGAACTCAAATGTGCTAGGTGTGGGGAATCCTATGGCTAGCTGTAACGTAAAGAAAGAACAACTATCATGTGTGGGTCATCATCTATTAATCTTGTGTCAGTCAGGTTCTATCAGATCTTATGTGGTTCAGTGCACAAGGATCCTATGTTGGTCAGCGCATTCTAATCTTGTGTGGGTTAGATCCCGTGAGGGGCTACGGGGGTTAGTAACTATCGATCTTCTGTGGGTCAGCTGCAGTGCTTCTTAACAGAATTAGATGATCTATCCTTAAGAATAGTCATTTGTACTTCTGTACTTCTGTTATACCTGGTGTGAGATGAGACTTTACCTATGTGTTACTTCTTCTTCGTTGTGTAACTATGTGGTATTTATACTTTCGTGGGGTCGTCATTTGTGGTGTTACCTATGTGGTACTTCTACATTCGTGGTGTTGTCTTCGTGGTGTTACCTATGTGGTACTTCTACCTTCATGGTGTTTTCATTGTGTTATTACCTTTTTGGTACATTAATCTTCATGGTGTTACCTATTCCGTACTTTGGACATTGCGGTGTTACCTGTGGGGTACATCTACCTTCATGGTGATACCTTTGTGGTATTCTTCCCTCACGTATGAGATGAGTATGTATTGATAAAAAATGTATATGTACCAAAATATACCTAAGTATAGTTGATGTCTATTGCTTTGTGCTTTGAGATTGGGGTCCTGCATTGTGGTATTTCCCATTTGGTACTCTGGGAGACCTACAGGGGTCATGGGGTCCCTAATGAGCATTGTTATACTCACCCCTGCATGGGCTACCCATGCACCTTGTTTTTTCTTATGCAAACGATGTACAAAAATAATTGTGGCTATGGGAGGAAGGACAAGACAGTTCATTTAGGTAGACTATTTGGCGTGATGTGACATAGGGACTAATGATCATGAGATGTACCTGCCTTTCCGGTCGAATACTTGGTGGATGATTCAGGAGTTTTTTTTCACTTTTAGTTGTGTTTTTACTTTTTAGTTGTACCTGCACTTTTCAGTTGGACTTCTATTCTGGCCCATTAACTTTCAGCACACTTTTACTATAGCAGTTCACCTAGTGGTTGCTTATTCTTGTGTTTATGGAATGTGT
Organism: Viscum album; assembly: GCA_963277665.1. NCBI lineage: Eukaryota > Viridiplantae > Streptophyta > Magnoliopsida > Santalales > Viscaceae > Viscum > Viscum album. The sequence continues at coordinate 1,506,291,283 of OY728127.1, read as the reverse complement.
GTCTATACTGGATAAATGGAAATGTCTTCCCATTTTAGGGAAATTCCTTTTCAGTGCTAGTCGCCAGCCCCTGTCCTATGGAATGTGGGTTTGGGATACTCATAACATGGGCCTCGGTGGATAGGTCGAGACAGTTTTCCTCTTTATGAAATGGTAGAAGAACAACCACCTATTTGGTAGTATATAATCCAAGTGTTTCATGATTAGGATTATATCAGGCTAATCTAATGACATGAGTTCCAACACTTGAGGCTGTTGTGGTTACCTAGTGAGATTTATCCCCTAGAATTAGCGAATTCTGTATATTTAGTGCTAATTAAATTTTTGCTTCCATGGACACAGAAATATTAGGATTTCTTGATGGAAGGTGGAATTTTACATGGAGCAGTTGAGAACTGGTGGAGTCTTGTTACCCATATTCATGAATATTTGAAACTCTCATGACCCATCTCCCATTATATTTTCCTTAAGGAGTACATCCAGTAATTTTTGTTCCAAATTTTTTTTCATAGCTTATGGGAAAAAAGTAGAGACACACTATGGTGGTTGGGTATGTAATGAGATTCAAAAACCATATGCGGTACTACCATGACATGATATAGGATTTCTACTTTTGAGCACCTATGATAGATAAGGTACAATATGGATAGATCCATGAATTGTGGAGCCATTATGAATTACCATATATTTAATGGTGTTGGAGAGGTAATTGTTGATAGAGGGTGTCCTTCCAGAGGGATTCCATTCCGATAGGGAAAGTAGTGGGAATCATAGACTCATGTTATCTATAATAGCTAGTAGGTGTTGGTATGATGAATAATTCTATTGTGATTAGAATCATACGCATGTTCATTCAGCATATGGAAAACACACAGGAACTTGGTAGCCTAGTCATGTGATGTTTCTATTCTTGTGATGGGTTATGTAACGTAGCTTGTGACTTGTTGACCAGACATATTAAGGAACACATGCTGCTAGGTGATGGTCCACCATGGTATTTCAATAATTGTGATCAATGATCTCCCATGCTAGCATGTAGAGTCCACTAGGGAGGTGGGGCTTGTAGAGGAGTAAGTGGAACTGTTGTGGCGAAGGATGAAATGTGTTCCTACCACCACCATCGCCATGAAACCCATGTCAGGCTCAGTGTGATTGTGGTAAGGACCACAAAATGTTTTAGGCTATGGAGTCTTATGATCCTATAGAACATGATATTATTAATGGGACATTCTATGTGTTTTATACTAATTCATCAATATTAGAAGGAACGCGATCAAGTATTTCCTTTATCTCTATAGTCCTATTGTGATATGTGGAGATCACAATTGGTGATTTAGCCTAACAAAATCATCTTGAGGTTTATACATGGAATGACTCATATGTTTCATTTATTTTTTGGATTGGAAAGAAATATATTGATGGAGAGTGGTTCATATGGGACCCTTTTGACATCATGATGGAACCCTGGAATGTCATAATGGATATGGATTTTTTTTCAAGGCTCTATCATAGATTAAATTCCACCGTAGAAGAATGTTATGTATTCTTAGTGATGTGATGAGATTTACCATTATGATCATGAGATATCTAATGGTGGGATGATTGGGTTCTGTGAGTAGGATGTTTCCACCTATCACCCATCATTTATTAAGCATAGCCCATAGAAAAGGGGTCCCTTCAAGAAAAATGATTAATTCATTCATGTATAATTATATATACGTTTCCCCAAGGAAGTTATAGGATTACATATGTGGAAGAAGATAGGGTTTTTTATCTACATGAGATCTCATAATACTCTAATATCGTAAGAATTATATTATATGTCCCATAATGAGATCGAGGATATGTGGTTTCAATTGGAGTTCTTTTCGGACAAGGGACTTATCAGACCTTGTGTGTCCCCATGGAAAGCTGTATCATTTTTTATGAAAAAGGAAGACAAGATACGTCATCATTTAATGAATTATCATCACCTAAATAAGGAAACGATAAAGAAAAAATCCCCCTTATTGAGGAATGAAAACATCTTCGAGAAATTTAAATGTGCATAAATGTTCACAAAGATAGATATCATGTCGAGATATAACCATTTGAGGGTTCACAAGGATTGTTTTCCAATGATATATTTATGATGCATCTATAAACATTATGAGTTCCCGTTGATTAAATTTTGGATGAAAAAATTTCCCATAATTTGTTGGTATTTTTTTAAAAAAACATACTACCATACATAGAATAGTTTTTTGTTTTACTTAATGATAACATGATCATACAATCTTCAATAGAAGATGGGCATGGGAAGAAATTTAGGACGACCTTAGATTTTATTCGGGGGAAAAAATAATGGAAATCTCTCTACATGCATGTTCTTGATTCATGATGTTCACTTCATTGGGAATGTAATTTTTGGGAATTGTACCAAAATGGACCCATTGAATATCGATGTAGTGATTTTTTGGTCTCCACCAAAGAGTGTCTCATTGGTGTATATTTTTAATTATTGGGTGGGGTAATATTAAAGTCTTGTGGTTGACATCTCTAGGATTGTTACTGCAAGAACACCATAATGTAGTAAATTAATCCATTTCAATAGACTTAGTTGTACTAGAGAACATTCTAGGATTTTAATCTAGGACTGATTAGTGATCTTGTGTTGATCCTACCCAAGGATGGTACATATTACATAGTATATTGTGATTCCTAAGGTGATGGAATCTACTATGCATTGATGCAGTGACAGAAATTTATCTCATAAGTGTTAAGGATGTTTAGAAACCATGAAAAGAACAATGTAACTCACAACCGAGATCTAAAAGTAGTAGTATTATCCCTAGTGATATAGTGACTCTGTATTCATAGGGATCACATTGTGGCTTACATGGACCATTATAGTCTCAAGTATGTATTAAAATAGAGAGACTTGAACCTACGATAGTGATACCGGTTGATGTTCTTGTTGGACTATGTTTTATGGGTAGTATATAATATAGGAAAGGGTAATGTGATTTTGTATTACTATTACAGGATGTACCAATAACAATTGTTTTATGAGGATTCAGAGTAGTTGGATTCTATGCAGCTAACCCTAGTGGAGTAGGAGGGTGTCACTTTTCATTAATCGATGGTTTTGACTCCTCCGCTTCTCAATCACTTGAGAGAGTCCCTAATTGTATAAATTTACAATGAGGTCATGCATGAAAAAAATACCCATATTGGATGCCGCAAATGGATATTTTTATGGAGGCAATCACATCATCCTTCTCTGATGATGAGTGGTGTCTATGTAATTATGTGGGACGAGGTGATGTGAGAGTTCCAGACTTCCCCTCTAGATATATATCATGATGTGTTGAAGATGTATAGAGACCATAAATGGTATATTTGGTTGTCCGGAATGAAATGGAACGTGGTTGAGTTTTTATTTGGGCTCATCACCTATCTGCATGTGAGGGATGAGCACAATATTCGGGGTGGTTTTTTTCACCCTATGATATCCCATATTGTACATGGGATTGAATTTCAATGGACTATGTGACTGGGATTCAAAAGAATGTGAAGGAAAATTCTACCATCTAGGTTATAGTAGTCTAAATCATGATGTCAGAAATCCACTTTGTTATAATTGAGTAGAATTTGGTGGAGAGTTTAGGACAGTTGTATGTATGAGAGTTTATTCTCATTTACAGGGTTCCCTCTTGGATTTTCTCTAACCGTGATACAAGGTTTATGTCAGGGTTGTGGAGTGGAATATATGTGGAACTCAAGACCTAGATGAGGATGCGTATAACCTTTCACCTAATGATAGATGGGATGACTGAGTGAACTATTCATGTGTTCAATGATTTTATTAGGTATTTCATGTTAGAATTTGGATGGATTTGGGTTTTTTCAACTACCCATTGAAGTGTTTGCCATCAACAATAGCTACCAATCTACTATTTAAATGAAATCAATCAATTCATTGTATGAGAGACGCCATAGGTCCCACTTTTTAGATATAGATTGGTGTGACATCTATTTTCTATCCAATGTTGTGGAAGGTGATGGAAGAGATGGTTCAGATCATCTTTGAGTGGATAAAGACTACCCAGAGAAGGCATAAATCTTACATATATCTCTATCATAGGCCATTCATGTTTTACTAGTTAGATGATGTTTTCTTAGGATTATACCCATAAGGGGGAATGTAGATGTTTGAATGGGTAGGAAATATATCCCTGAGGTTCATCTGTCTATTTTAGATGAAGCATATAATTGGATAGTCTTCTTAACACCACACCCCGACCCCACATTGGAGCAGTTGCACATTGACTTCCATGTTCCATTGGTGAGATGATATGTGTTTGAACTTTTGAACATAATTAACTATGATGATATGGATATATATGGGGGAGGTATATTATTATATCACACGGTGGATATTGGGGATAGAAATTAGAGTACCCCGTGTGGATGGACCAACCTCTTATTTTTTAAATTTTTCTTTCACGAGAATGTGTAGCTGAGGTCTTGGAAGGGGGAGAGCTATATTCATGATCAATGTGATGATTTTTTGTAGTTTTGATTTTAGTGGATGAATATATTGAGTGAAGTTGTAGAATATAAACCCATTTTATTCCTTGTAAGACACTAGATTATTTCTACATATATTTATGGTGTCATGTGTTATGACATCCTGGGATTCTGAAGCATGTTGTGCGCATGTTTAATTTTATAAAAATGATATTTATATTTTATATTATTAATTAAATGCTTCATAATAAAAATGGAATAAATACTAAATGGAATATCAGAAAAAACAAATCCATGAATGTGGTTCATTCAAGAACATGATGATTACCCAAGGGAAATACTAAAATAGGTCAGCATAGGGCATTCAGATAAAGAAACCATTATCTTGTGACTCTAGTTTAAATAAATAATTTAATTTATTAATTTTAAATAAATTAAGAGAATATATTTTTATATAAATCCCCCTCTATGGAGAATACTCAAAGGTTATGCACATAAACTATTGGAGGGTTCCATAGCATCTGTACACATTCCATATGAAAATCGCATCAGATGACAATGAGAGTCCAAATTGATGAAGACCAGGATGTGTGAATGAAATGAATTCATTAAAAAATTGGGGATAATGTTAATTGATGTTGAATATACAATATATAATTATTAATTAACTATTTTTACTCCCTTTAGATTAAATGTATTTAGAAGAATAACTCGTTCTTTTATTTGTTCTAATTTCCAAAACATTCATCCACCCTTGTTAAGATTTAATTTGATTATTATTTTGTATCTTACCCTAATTAACCACCTGAATAATGATCTCCTGGAAGGCATGGAAATTTCTTATCAACTATTTTTCATGTATGTTCCAAAAACAATATATTTTTTTCTTTTTTGATTGGCATATGGAGCCTCAGTCTGAGGTTTCCGGATGACACCGAGCCTGGTCGGAGCCAGAGATTCATAGAGGAATACTATTACATGGTTAGAACATAATATTATGGATGGAAAAAGTGTGGTTTCACTATAAGGGTGATTAATTTGTTGATTTTATTTTTTAATAAAATATGTAGGATGACTGAGGCACATGTGGGGAAATTGACAAACACCAACAGGTTAATGGAAATGATTTTCAACTACCAGAACATTTAAAAACAAATATGGATGAGATCCACCAATTTTATGTGAACGAATGTTTAGATAAGAAGTTACAAAAACTAGTTCGGGATTCCAATTTTTATATATAATGTTCTATAAAAAACATAATTTTATACCATGAAGTCTGATTAACACATGACATGTGTCACTAATAATATGATGGTTGGGGTTTGGAAATTTATATGGAGAAAATAATGTATTGAGCCTTTTCATAACATTATCCCTATCAATGGGTGAACGAGTCATATGGACGAGTAAATGGGTAGGTCCCCATGAAAAAACACTAGGTTAGGTGCCCATGACGTGAAATGAATTACACAGGTATAGACATTCATACTAGAGGGACCCCGAGTGCCCTAGGAACGTCTTGTATACCACATACATGACATGTATCCCTACATATACGGTGATCCTTACACAAGTAGTGATAAAATTAGGTGAATGTGCTAGGCCACACATTGTGTGAGTCCCCACACATGTCATATACCCCTTAGTTCCTTTTGAGTAAACATCAATCCCTCATAACTAATAGAATTGAAATAATATTTCAGCTCATGAGTAGCCAATCCTGAGTGTTTTATCTCATATATAGGGAGAAATAATTTCAGGGAATATAAATTAATTTGTAAACGGTGAATGATAGAAGTGATCATGATGGGTCACTATATGATTTAAGAGTACATCCATCTATGTTTGCTACCATGGGTCCTCTATCAACCATTAGAGTGGAACTATACTACAGAGTCATGGAATGAGACCTCTCGAATCTGTGATCAGAACACTCTTGTTGTAACACCTGAGACTTTTATAAGATAGATTTTGTTTTTATTTTATATAAATCATCAAAGGAATATTTCACTACACACAACAATAGCTTGTCATGCTTTACACACAATCGCGACCTTCCTTGATAGCTTGCATCGTACACAATACCGAGTTTCACTAAACAACAATATGCTATTAAAATATTATCAAAACTAGCCATTATGAATAGTAATAACCAATTTTTTAAATTTTTTAAATTTTATTTTTCAAAATGGACTATATTTTTGGATTCATAATATCGAAATTAGCCTAGGGTGAAATTTTTGTATTTTTCTATTAACTTTCAATTTTTGATGAATAGTGAAAACACTAGGTTACTATTTAGAAACCGAATTTTTATTTAAATATTTATTTATTTTATTTAAATTTATTATTGGTCAAAATTGATACATAATACCTATATAAGTTCAATGTAATTCATTTGAGTAATTTTATAATAATTTTAGATATATAAAAATTTTATTGAACTTTTAACCGTCTTTTATCCACCTTTGAGGAGAATTTGAAAATTTAAATAAAACGCAATTTTATCGCATCTGTGAGTGGAATTAAAAAAATCTGAGGGACACAGTTGATGTCAGTAAGTAAAATGTGGTTCAATTAGATGAAAATAATATTTGGTGAATAGTAACTTTTTACTTTTATTTACCACGGTTAAAAGTAAATAGGGTAATTAAAGGTAAAAATGATATTATTATTACACTAACACATGTCTTAATGCTATTGGATACGTTTAATTCGACCAAAAATAACCTTAGGAATAATATATGACCATTTAGGCCCACCTGGATTAGATTAGGACATTTATTATTAATTTATTTAAAAAAGGTTTAAAATAGTTAAAATCAAAGTTTAATAAGTAAATAATTTTTAGTATATGGTTATAAATAAGATAAATTAGAATAGAAATATTCATTAGAAAGATAAAAATATTTCCTATATAATGGTATTTTATTTGTAATTTTTAGACATAAAATAATTTAATTTATTTATGACACAAAGATGATGTAGTAATTATCATAGTAAAGAAATATTGACATAATTGATGTTATAAATACTCAAATAAATATAATTTAAGACTTTTTATGAATTCAACTATTTTTCTAGGTTAATATAAAATGTTAGTATTTATTTAATTAACGTTTTTAGAACTAAATATTTTTATGAGTTTCACAAAAATCAATTACTAAATAGTGTCAAAATTGACATAAAATAGTTTTTTAAACAAATATTATATTATTAATTGTTATTTTATTTCTAAAAATCTAAGGTTCGGAAAAATGACTTAAATAAGGTTATATATATTAATAATAAACAACTTAGGGTTAGTTTGTCTTGTTATAGTAAGTTTATTAACCTTATAGTGTAAGAACACAAAAAGATACGGTAAAAGTAAAATTATCTTTCTTAAAGTTAAATCTAAATGATAAGGTTAAAATAGTAAACTAAACTTGTCCAAATTCTATTGGATGAGAGTATTTCGACCCATACCCACCTTAGCTTCGAAATAAATCAATTTGGAGTTATTTGAAACCGTATATGGCATTATAATAACATAATATTTTATGTTTTTCCAAAGGTGCCCCTCTCCTCCCTTATAAAAGGGAACCTCCTCCCTCTCTTCCTCACACCACATTGAGCCTTCATTCTCAGCCAACCCCTGCCAAGTTCTCCACTCAACTTCCCTATAAACATCCTAGAGGCCTTGGTCTTCTTAAAAGACCAATTTACTTCACTAAAAGGAGGTCTCAAAGAAGCGCTTCAAAGAAGAGGTAATGTCTCTTACCAATTCTTTCAACTTTATTTCTTATTCCACATCTTCTTCTTTAGTTGTTTCATTATGAATTAATAACATCAGTATCACTCATATACTGATATGTTATTATAATTATTAAACAACCATATTTCACCCTCTATCCACCCTACGGAAAACAAAATCACCGCGCGTGCGTACGTACGGAATACAGTCTCCACGCCGTGGTGTAATCTATTTCCCTTACTTGGATGTGTATAATGGTGTAAAGAATAAATATATATGATTATTTTAAATTGACATTGATTCTGAAATAGTATTCATACACTCCAATACAATTCCACGATCATGGGAACGATATCATCGCTCGTGCGTACGTACGGAATACCATCTCCACGATGTGATGCGACTCGTTCTACATGATGTTCATTGCATTATGATTACAAAAATGAATTGAGTTATTAAATGTTATATGTATTACACTAATACCATTCTGTAAAGGAGGTATATATAAACTAAAAATAAGAATAAGAATTTATTTGACAAAACACGTATAAGAACAAAATGTAATAAACAACCGAATAACAAGTAGAAATGAAATATTACTAATAATAAGCTAAAAATATGACCATATATGATATCATAACAATGAGTATGATTCTGGAATAAGTCAATGACATTAATTAAATCATTATACAGGAGGTTCGGAAACTTATGAAGCAAATCGGACCTAAGGTAAAGTAAATATCACAATCTCATTTTTATCCGAGATTGTTTATACTTTGGAATTTACTGGGGTGTATTTTATCATCCACACCCATGTTTTCTCAATATGTAATATTATTTCCATCCTCCTACAATTGTTTAAATTAAATTTTACCCTTCGGCGAGTTTTAGTAAAAGATATGAAAGGAATCTTTTGTCATTTTTCGTACGAGGTACTTCTTTTACTTTTCTGACAAAAGTATGAGAATAATGTTTTTTTAACTTATACTACATGAATGGATTTTTAAAACATTATTTCCAAGAATCTTACTTTACAAGTTTTAATGTTTATTTTTAATCAACATCATTTATTTTTGAATTGTATGACATGTTAAGAAAGGAAAAGTGTTTTTGAAGTAGAAAGGATGTTTTCCTCAAGAATGGAGTTCAAGTGTTTTATCAAAATTTTTTTCCATATAAGATAATAAAGGGTTCTGTTTATATACCTATTGTTACATTGATTTTATTATGTCGTGATGAAATTATTTTTATTAATTCCTTTATCTTATATGAATTGTTTTATGATGTCACGATGTTTAAGAATCCCATTTTTATTACATGGGTTATGCTATGATGTATGGTTTATGATTTTGTGGAACACATAAGAATGGTATAATTATGAGATGGGTGGGACCTATATCTCCCTCCAATGAATTGGGTAAATATTTTATATCTCTTCAGATAGACATGGCTGGAACGGCAGGTTAAACCGATTTAGTGAAACAGGACTGAAACAAGGAATAAAGTCAGTTCAGAAATGGACTTTGTCCACCAAGATAGTCTTGGCAATGAGTCTTGACTAATAAGAAATGATTCTCTATGATTATGTGTGTATGACACAAAGCATCATGTTTTATGTTATGATTATTGTGATTACATTTCACTACCATGATTTATCCCATTTGATGAAATTATGATCACTTTTGCAAGGAAATATTTCCAAAATTTTATGTTCTTATGAATATGATGTGATTGATATTTCTTTTGTTTACCCTTACTGAGCATTTGAGCTCACCCTTTTGTATTTTTCCTTTCCCCAGGTCAGGAAGAAGGTTATTAAGTAAGATATGCCAAAAGAGACCATAGATATGATGAAATAAATGGGAGATAGTGTAGACGCTTTATGAACCAGTTGTTTATGTTTCCCAGTTTCTAAAGAAACTATACCTATACGGTCCTTTCATGGTTTTGTTATATGTTGTAATAAGTGTACTTCAATTTTGATGTACTAACTATGTATGTAATGTATGGTTCGTTATATTTGGTATCAGAGGAAATGTATAGTCATCCTTTGGAAATTAGGATGTGAAAGCCTTAGTAAGAATCCTAAAGAAAATTCTAATAATAGAACACAATCTTAGTGTTTTAGAAATGGCCATGAATAACCTAGGATAAGACCATAAGTGTGAAATTTTTTTCTTAATTATGTGGTTTTCCTATTATAATTAGTTTTTCTAACACTATTCTTCTTGGTTTTAGTCAATGGCTGGAACCCGAAGGAACCATGTTAATGCGGAATGCGATGGGCAATGCAATGATTGTCCCCCTGAGCAACCAAAAGTTATGGGAACTGGAATGAAAAATCTTGTAGCCATGCTCACACAACTTTCTCAAGCTATGAATCATGAAGGACTTCCAAACGAGCAAAGGAAGGAGTAACATTCTGTTGAATACTTCATGAGAAAATGTCCACCTTCATTCAGCAGGTCTACTGATCCATTAGTTACTGAACAATGGATCGATACTACTGAAATGATATTTTTAGTTCATCAATGTTCTGAACATGATAAAGTCATATTAGCAGTGTATCGTTTGGAAGGTGATTTTGATCAATGGTGGAATCTTATCAGGAATACGAGGCCAAGAGATGAAATTGAGTCCATGGAATGTGATGAGTTCAAGAACTTATTTTTCAATAAGTACTTACCTCGTATTCTCTGAACAAATATAGATAAGGAGTTTCTTGAACAAAAGAAAAAGGATGATGAATCTGTTGGTACCTATGAAGAAAATTTTACAAGACTTGCAAGGTATGATTCTGGTATTATTATCCAACCTAAGAGTAAGATAGATCGATTCTTTAGTTTCTTAAAACCAAGACTTAGAAGGGTGTTAGCCATAAGGGACTTCAATAGCTACGAGGAAATCATTCTATGTTCTCTCAATGTTGAGATGGAGATTGGAGTAACCCATCAGTCATATGGGTTTGATAAGAAGAGGAAAATGGAATTCAAAGGAAAATCTATAGAGCACACTGAAAAGGAGATGAGTTTTCCCTTATGCTCAAAGTGTGGAACGAAACATGGAGGGAGATTTATTGAAGGGACAAGTAAATGTTTCAAATTTGGAAAGGAAGGTCATCAGACATTTGAATGCTGCAATGATGGGAAGAAGATGTCTAATGATGCGAGCAATTAAAAGGCTACACAGAGTGCACCTCCTACACTTCAATGTTACAAGTTCAAGGAAATGGGGCATTATGCCAATAAATGCCCTAATCCAATGGTTTTTGATGATGATCTATGTCAACAAACACTTAAGGCTAAAGACAAAGGAAATTCACATACAATTTCTATCATCCATGTGGAGTACGATAATGAAGTGGTGAAAGGTACGCTTACCATCCACTCTAAAGTAGCAAATGTTTTATTTGATTCTGGATCCACCCACTCCTTTATTTATGAATAATTTTATAATGGTATCAACTTATCACCTCAACAATTAGATGTTGAGTTACCTGTGACAACCCCTAATTGAACAACAATCGCATCAAAAGTTTATAATTCTTCTCCAATTGAAGTTTGTCGGAAAGTGCTTCATGCAAATCTTGTGATCCTCCCTATAGTGGAATTTGATGTGATTCTTGGCAAGGATTGGATTTCTCTATATTGAACTCATAGCAATTTCCAAAGAAGGGAAGTCATATTTCATATTCCAGATCAATCTTTGATCGTCTATCAATGAAAGGATGAACATAACATTCCAGTGGAAATTTCATCCATCTTATGGGTCATGATTCTACTAAATGAAGGTTATTTATCTCAAATGGTTGGTGAGAAACTAACGATTAATAATATTCCCATTGTACAGGATCATGATGATGTCTTTCCGGAGGAATTTCCGGGTCTTCCACCAAATCGTGAAGTTGAGTTTTCAATAGAACTCGTACCGGGTGCTTTACCTATTTCAAGGACATCTTATAGAATGGCCCCAATTGAGTAGAAGGAATTGAAGAAGAAACTCCAAGAGAATCTTGATAAGGGATTCATATGCCCTAGTGAATCACCTTGGGGGGCACCTGTTCTATTTGTTAAGAAGAAATATGGATCAATGAGACTCTACATTTATTATCGAGAACATAACAAAATCACTATCAAGAACAAATATCCTCTCCAACGCATTGATGACCTATTTGACCAACTATGCGGAGCTCAATACTTTTCCACGATTGATCTTCGTTCCGGGTATCATCAATTAAGGGTCAAAAGGGAGGATATACCAAAGACGGCTTTCCCTACAAGGTATGGACACTATGAATTTATAGTGATTCCATTTGGTCTTACTAATTCCCCTGCTATCTTCATGGATCTTATGAATATAGTCTTTAGAGACTATCTTGATCAGTTTTCGGTAGTCTTTATAGACGATATTATTGTATATTCAAAGAGCAAGGAAGAACATGAAGATCACTTGAGAATTATATTGAAGACCCTGAGAAAGGAGAATATTTATTCAAAATTTACCGAGTGTGAATTTTGGCTTCAAAAGGTTTCATTTTTGGGTCACATAATCTCAAAAGAGGGGATATCTGTGGATCCAGCAAAAACAGAGGTTATCGAAAGATGGTCGAGACCAACAACAGTAACTGAGATCCAAAGTTTTCTTGGTTTGTATGGATATTATCGACGTTTTTTGAACGATTTTCACGATTATCTAATCCACTCACCAGGTTGACTCGGAAAGGAGTTAAGTTTGTTTGGAAGGACGAATGTGAAGATAATTTCAAGGAGTTGAAAAGAAGGTTATCTAGTGCCCCTGTGCTCACACTGCCTGTAGTGGAGAAAGGTTTCTGATTTACAGTGATGCATCCAAGAAGGGATTGGGGTGTGTTCTTATGGAAAATGATATGGTGATAGCTTATGCCTCACGACAGTTGAAAATCCAGGAGAAAAATTACCCAACTCATGATTTGGAGTTACCAGCGGTAATCTTTACATTAAAGATTTAGAGGCATTATCTTTATGGAGAAAGGTGTGACATTTATACTGATCATAAAAGTTTAAAGTATATTTTCACAAAAAATGAGCTGAATATGCGCCAAAGAAGATGGTTAGAGCTGATTAAGGATTACGATTGCTCAATTCATTACCACCCTGGGAAAGAAAACAAGGTGGAAGATGCATTAAGTCGACAAGACCATGCTAGTTTATCCATGACGAGGATCACAAAAGATCCAATATTTATGGATTTACAACGGATGGATCATGGAATTATAATGAAAGGGGAAAAATCATATATTTCTCAAAAGAATGTTCAACCATCTATACATGTTATGATTAAAGAGGCACATAAAGAGGATGTAGAGTTACAAAAGAAGGTGAGAAATGTTCCGAAATTCAACCTTGATTGTGATGGGATAATAATGTTCAGGAATCGGGTTTGTGTTCCTCCCATCCCCGAATTAAAGAAGGAGCTGCTAGATGAGGCTCATAGTTCTTCATTATCTATTCATCCTAAAAGCACGAAGATGTATAGGGACCTGAAAGAGTACTTCTGGTGGGATGGCATGAAAAGAGATGTTGGTGAATATGTCTCTCGATGCTTGGTTTTTCAGCAAGTTAAAGCAGAGAGACCGAAGTCTAAGGGGATGTTACAACCATTACCAATACCCGAATGAAAATGGGAAAACATCACTATAGACTTTGTCACATGACTTTTTAAAACATCCAAAGGCAATAACGTTATCTGGGTCATGGTTGATCGTCATACAAAGTCTTCACATTTAATTTCTATTAGAGTGGATTTCTCTCTGGATCGGCTTGCCAGGATATATGTAAAGGAAGTGGTAGGATTTCATGGAGTACCAATTTCTATTATATATGATCTGGATCCAAGGATTACCTCAATGTTCTGGTGAGGTATTCAGCATACTCTGGATACAGTGTTGAGTTTCATCACTGCTTATCATCCTCAAATAGACGGTCAGTCTGAGAGAACAATTCAAACTCTAGAAGATATGTTGAGATCTTGCCCTATGGATTTCAAAGGTGGTTGAGATCAACACATACCTTTGGTGGAATTTTCTTATAATAATATATTTCACTCCAATATTTAGATAGCTCCTTATAAGGCTCTCTATGGAATGAAATGCAGGACTCCAACTTGCTGGGATGTAGTTGGGGATTGAAAGCTATTAGGACCTGATCTTGTTGATGATATGGCAGAAATGGTCCGATCTATTCAACAACACAAAAGAGCAGCTCAGAGTCGACAAAAAAGTTATGCCGACAACCGAAAAAAAGACTTAGAGTTTGAAGTGGGAGATAAAGTGTTCTTACGAATATCTCCTTGGAAGAGAGTAATGAGATTTGGAATGAAGGGAAAGCTAAGCCATAGGTATATCGGTCCTTTCGAAATACTGGATCGTGTTGTGAAGGTAGCTTACCGATTGGTGCTTCCACTGAATCTCTCTCAAGTACACGATGTGTTCCATGTATCCCTCCTAAGAAAGTACATACCAGATCCTTCACAAGTACTCAGTTCAGAAGTTGTACCACTGGAGAAAGATCTTTGTTATGAAGAACAACCGATAGAGATTCTCGATCGTAGTGAAAAAGTCCTACGGAACAAGACCACTCCCTTGATGAAAGTTTTATGGATGAACCACCAATTAGAAGAAGCTACATGGGATGTTGAGGATATTATGATGGAGAGTTATCCTCATCTGTTTGTTACAAGTGACGAATTTCGAGGGCGAAATTCATTTTAAGGGGGGTAGAATGTAACACCTGAGACTTTTATAAGAAATATTTTGTTTTTATTTTATATAAATCATCAAAAGAATCTTTTACTACACACAACACTATCTTGGATTGATTTACACGCAATCACAACCTTCCTTGATAGCTTGCGTCGTACGCAATACCGAGTTTCACTAAACAAATATATGTTATTAAAATATTATTAAAACTAGCCATTATGAATAGTAATAACCACTTTTTGAAATTTTGTAAATTTAATTTTTCAAAATGGACTACATTTTTGGATTCGGAATTTCGAAATTAGCCTAGGGTGAAATTTTGGTATTTTTCTGGAAACATTCAATTTTTAATGAATAGTGAAAACACTGGGTTAATATTTAAAAACCGACTTTTTATTTAAATAATTATTTATTTTATTTAAATTTATTTTAGGTCAAAATTGATACTTAATACCTATATAAGTTCAATGTAATTCATTGGAGTAATTTTATAATAATTTTAGATATATAAAAATTTTATTGAACTTTTCACCGTCTTTTACCCACCTCCTAGGAGTATTTGAAAATTTACATAAAACATAATTTTACCACTTCTTTGAGTGGAATTTAAAAAATCCGAGAGACACAGTTGATGTCAATAAGTAATATGTGGTTCAATGAGATGAAAATAATTTTCGGTGAATAGTAAAAGTAAATAGGGTAATTAAGGGTAAAAATGATATTATTATTACCCTAAAACATCTCTTATTTCTATTGGATAAGTGTAATTAGACCATAAAACAACCTTAGAAATAACATATGACCATTTAGGCCAACTTGGATTATATTAGGACATTTATTATTAATTTATTTAAAGAATGGTTAAAATAGTTAAAATCAAAGTTTAATAAGTAAATAATTTTTAATATAGGGTTATACATACGATAAATTCGACTATAAATATTCATTAAAAACATAAAAAGATTACCTACATAATGGTATTTTATTTGTAATTTTTAGACATTAAATAATTTAATTTATTTATGACACAAAGATGATGCAGTAATTATCTTATTAATGAAATATTGACATAATTGATGTTATAAATACCCAAATAAATGTAATATGAGACTTTTTATGAATTAAACTAATTTTATAGGTTAATATTACATGTTATTATTGATTTAATTAACTTTTTTCTAACTAATAATTCTGTTATGATTTTCACAAAAATCAATTACTAAATAGTGTCAAAATTGACGTAAATTGTTTTTAAAACAAATATTATATTGGTAATTGTTATTCTCTTTCTAAAAATATAAGGTTCGGAAAAATGACTTAGATAAGGTTATATATATTAATAATAAACAACTTGGGGTTCGTTTGGCTTGTTATAGTAAATTTATTTACCTTATAGTGTAAAAACACAAAAAGACACGGTAAAAGTAAAATTATCTAACTTAAAGTTAAATATAAATGATAAGGTTAAAATAGTAAACTAAAATTGTCCAAATTCTATTGTATGAGAGGATTTAGACCCATCCCCACCTTAGATTCTAAATAAATAAATTTGGAGTTATTTAAAAAAGAATATGGCTTTATAATAAAATAATATTTTTAGTTTTTTCAAAGGTGCCCCTCTCCTCCCTTATAAAAGGGCACATCCTCCCTCTCTTCCTCACACCACGTTGAGCCTTCAAGCTCTGCCAACCCCTACCAATTTCTCATATCCACTTCCCTAGAAACATCCTAGAGGTCCTGGTCTTCTTCAAAGACCAATTTTAGTGCCCTAAAAGAAGGTCTCAAAGAAGCGCTTCAAAGAAGAGGTAATGTCTGTTACCGATTCTTTCAACATTATTTCTTCGTCCACTTCTTCTTCTTTAGTTGTTTCATTATGAATTAATAACATCAGTATCACTCATATACTGATATTTTATTATAATTATGAAACAAACCTATTTCACCATCTATCCATCCTACGGAAAATGAAATCACCGTGTGTACATACGTACGGAATACCGTCTCCACGTCGTGGTGTAATCTATTTTCCTTACTTTGATGGGTATAATGGTGTAAAGAATGAATATATATGATTATTGTAAAGTGATATTAATTCTGAAATAGTATACATACACTCCAAGACAATTCCACGATCATGGGAACGATATCATCGCTCGTGCGTACGTACGGAATACCGTCTCCACGATGTTATGTGACTCTTTCTACATGATTTTCATTGCATAATGATTACATAAATGAATTGAGTGAATTAATATGATTTATATTACAATAATACCATTCTGGAAATTAGGTATCTATAACCTAAAAATAAGAATAACAATTTATTCGACAAAACATGTATAAGAACAAAAAGTAATAAACACCTGAATAACAAGTAGCAATGAAATATTACTAATAATAAGCTAAGAATATGAACATATATGATATCATTACAATGAGTATGATTTTGGAATAAGTCAATGACATTATTTAAATCATTATACAGGAGGTTCGGACACTTACGAAGCAAATCGGACCTAAGGTAAGGGAAATATCACAATCTCATTTTTATCCGAGATTGTTTATACATTGGAATTTACTGAGGTGTATTTTATCATCCAAATCCATGTTTCCTCAATATTTAATATTATTTACATCCACCTACAATTTTTTAAATCCAATTTTACCCTTCGGTGAGTTTTTAGTAAAAGATATGAAAGGAATCTTTTGTCGTTTTTCGTACGAGGTACTTTTTTTACTTTTCCGACAAAAGTACGAGAAGAATTTTTTTTTAACTTATACGGCATGAATGGATTTTTAAAAAATTATTTACAAGAAGCTTACTTTACATGTTTTCAAATTTATTTTTAATAAACTTTTTTTAGTTTAGAATTTTATGATATGTTATGAAAGGAAAAGTGTTTTTGAAGTTGAAAGGATATTTTCCTCAAGAATGGAGTTCAAGTGTTTTATCAAAATTAATTTCCATCTAAGATAATAAATGGTTATGTTTATATACCTATTATTACATTGATTTAATTATGCTGTGATGAAATTATTTTTATGAATTCCATTATCTTATATGAATTTTTTTATGATGTCACGATGTTTAAGAATCCCATTTTTATTAAATGGGTTATGCTATGATGTGTGGTTTATGATTTTGTGGCACACATAAGAATGGTATCATTATGAGATGTGTGGGACCTATATATCCCTACAATGCATTGGGTAAAGATTTTATATCTCATGAGATAGACATGTCTGGAACGGCAGGTTAAACCGGTTCAGTGAAACAAGACTGAAATGAGGAATGAACTCGGTTAAGAAATGGACTTTGTCCACTAAGATAGTATTGGAAATGAGTCTTGACTAATAAGAAATGATTGTCTATTATTATGTGTGTATGCCACAAAGCATCAGGTTTTAAGTTATGATTATTTTGATTACATTTAACTACCATGATTTGTCCCATGTTATGATATTATGATCTCTTTTGCAGGGTAAGATTTCCAAAATGTTATGTTCTTATGAATATGATGTGATTGATATTTATTTTGTTTACCCTTACTGATCATTTGAGATCACCCTTTTATATGTTTTATTTCCCCAGGTCAGGAAGAAGGTTATTAAGTAAGATATTCCAAAAGGGACCATATATATGATGAAATAAATGGGAGACAGTGTAGACACTTTATGAACTAGTTGTTTATGTTTCCCAGTTTCTAAAGACACTATACCTACACGGTCCTTTCATGGTTTTGTTTTATGTTGTAATAAGTGTACTTCAATTTTGAAGTACTAACAATGTATGTAAAGTATGGGTCATTAAACTTGTT
The DNA here is from genome assembly GCA_963277665.1 of Viscum album. NCBI lineage: Eukaryota > Viridiplantae > Streptophyta > Magnoliopsida > Santalales > Viscaceae > Viscum > Viscum album. The sequence goes on along the minus strand of OY728127.1, from coordinate 1,506,272,475 downwards.
GGGATTTTCATGGGTCCTCTCTCCATAATTCAATGTAGAATCCTCTTATGAAGTTATGAAATGGTTCTTCTAACATCAGAGTATGGGTAAATTTTGGTTGCATAGGGAATGCACCCTCAAACTACCTATCCGAGTGGAACCCTCCTAGAAGGACAGAGCATTGGCCTTATGTTTTTTATAGTGGAGAAAACATTCTAAGAATTTCATGGGCCCTCTACCTATTATTAGAGTGGAACCCTTCTATTGGAAATTGCATTGGTCCTCTATCAACTATTAATGTTGAAGACTCATGTTGGAAAAGGGAATGTGTTCGTTATCTATCCCCTGAGTGGGACCATCATGTTGTACCAAGGAACGTAGACACTATCTATATATTACATATTCTATACTGTAATATACAGTGGTGAGTTGAGTCTTGACTTCAATGTTTTCTTTTCTGTAGAGGCACGAGATATTGGGCATCATTGTTGGACTTCTGGAACAGCTGGTGACTATTTTCCCCAACGGGGATGTTAGATAGAGACCCTCTTTCGCTGTCATTAGGTATTATTTTTCTAATAATATATATATATATATATATATATATCAATTCAATGGGATTTATTTACTTACATTCTATGGGTGGAAGATCCATGATATATAGTCCACCTACACGATGTGTTGATCTCTTAATGGTTGGATGTAGTTACATTCTTACCTTATATTGATTGGTTCACTGTTTACTATATATTGTATTTAAATTATTTAGGTTTCTATTACTACATCCCTTTATTTTTTATGGATTCCTAATGGGTATTTATATACTCACCCCTAAATGGTAATTTCTCGTACATGTCTTTTCTTATAAAGATGATAGACGGGTTCATGGTTACTTAATATGATCTTTGGGATACTGGACGTCATGGACGTCATATGGTGGTAACATCTTGGATTCTTTTGTGCTAGACCTATCTTAGTGTTTTATTTTCCATTTTTTGGTTGGGAAATCTTTCTTGTTGGGTGTGTATTTTTCGCATTACGTTTTTGTTTACACTGTCGTAATCTTTTGCACTATATAGGTTTTTCAGCATTGGTTTAATTTATAGTTATTTCATTTTATTATTATTATTCATCTACACTTCAACATCGATATGGTTTGGTGTGGGAATACAAATCCATTACAAAGAATCCAACAATTTTGGATATTCCTTTTGATGCTAGTATCTATCCCCTGGCCTATATGTGAGGGGTGGGGGTAGTTTCGGCTCGAGCCCCAGTTAGGATCGAGTTAGGACAAAAAGAGCAATGAATATTAAAAGTAGGGGTAAATAAGTACTTGAATGAATGTAAAAAATTTATCCAAAATCCATCCTAAATAAAAATTTATATCATTTTTCATGTAGGATGTTAAATGACACAACAACAACATTCCATGATCAATGTGTGAGTGTGGCTGTGAAAGAGATATTTTTTGTAATAATTTAATTATTGAAAATTTTATATTATATTATTCCTATATTTCAACGGTATAAAATATGAATTTATAAGATTTATAAGAGTAATGTAAAAGAGAATGATATTTTTTATTATGAATAAATCACTTATATTATTAGTATGCTAATTTTTGGGGGTTAGTTTAATAATAGTCACTTATTGCCAATATTACTTATAGAATATGAAATTTACATTTCAAAAATATAAATAATTAACTAAATATGACATATATACATAAATACTGTTTCTAGAAACATCCTTTAAAACGTGTTATTGAAAATCAATCATGTGATCAATGGAGGTGGAAGTTTTCACAAATGAAGGACCTATATTTTCAGTTTTTATTGAATATAAGGGGAATATATTCTGGATATACCATAAATATAAGAAAAGTGTGGTATCTTATTTATTTTTATTCATTTATATATATAATTTTGTAATTATTTTGAATGAGTTTTAATGAGAAGGATATGGAAAAATGATAAATTGTATCTAAAACCTCTGTTGAGGATTTTTATCATCTCTTCAATTATCCTTTGGAAATAAGTGACATGAAGCACTATATTGTGGATATAGTTTTAAAAAGTATATAGGATCTATTTAATAGTGAAATTTGGATAATTTTCATTGTATTTTCAATATTCATGTGTGGATATATGTTGGTGGAAGTGATCTCCCATTATAACTAAAAAGTGGGACAAATCATAGAAAAAAATATTAGTAATGGGTAATAGTGTAATTTCGTGACTGAAAGTTGAGTTAGGAGGGAAACGTTTTGTGATACATGAAATTATGGAATTAGTACCTAAAAATTGTATTATAGAAGGTTTACGTGTCAAATTGGATTAGTAAAATTTGGGCCACATTGTATAACTCATTTTTAGAATATTTAATAATGATTTAAAATTGGCCATGATAATTATTTAATAAATAAATATATATGATGAAACTAATGGAAACAATTTTATATGATGAATCTTAATTTGGATTCTAATTAATATAAATAATTTACACAATAAAAAAATGAATATTTAAATTAAAATATTTAATGTTTCTGAAAAAATTATTGGTAGAAAAAAGTTTTTTATTTATTATGTGTTATTCGATTTAGTTATCATTTATTACGAATTAAATAAGTGTTAATTTGTTTATTTTATTATTCAACGTCATAAATGATTCATTATATTATTATATATATTTTTTAAAATTATAATAGTTTGGAAAATATCACTCGCTAAAAAAAAATTTCCCTAGTAACTAATATTTACCTTTGACATATTAATATGATGCCTATAAAAAAAATTGAAAACATTACATAATTTGATAATGATATCTTAACATATTAAAAAATTTATCTGATTTATCATCTAAAATTGGTAAAACAAGAAATTTATTTAAAAACATAAAAATCTTAATAAATTTGTTTTTATATGAAAATTACTCTTTAAAAAAAGATAATTGTTATTATTAATATTTCATATCAATTATTTATCAAATATTTATTAATATGTCAAATATATATATTATCCATTATATTTTTAATTTATTAAAATAAGGAACATATGGAGATAATTTATAAAGGATAAATTTATGTGAATAAGGTGATCTTATTAGTTATCAAGCTTCAATAATGGAATTTTTTTAAAAAATATTGCCTTTATTTCAATATTTATTTTAGAATGTGGCAAAATCCATTTTTACCAACTCTATTAATGAATATATTATAATGGTTTTCTACTATTTTCTATTTTTTTGGTTCAGTGTTTCAAGTGAATAGGGTATAATCCAATTAAAATTTAAAGGTAAATGTAATGTATAATATCAATGTTTTATTATATACCCCTTTTATATATAACAATATAAACAAGATAGTAAAATAGTTATTTTTACATCTTATAATTATATCTTAATTAAATTAATTTTGGTTCATTTAAGAAAAATATTATGTGTGGATACATATATTAAATATAGTATTTAATTATAATATATTTTTTATTAAAATCATAAGGTTTCAAATACATCCACCTGAAATAAATTTAATCCTCAAAATGTTAGTATCACATGATGGAGAGAATAGATTATGGTAATCTTAAAATACTCATGACAAAATAGATAATTTATAATGTAATTTTTATCCCCTTGACTTGAGTAACACTATGTAACTCATATCATTATTGATTATTAAAACATATATACTTTTTGTAATCTCAATAATGATTTTAGAGTTATCATTGCAATGATAGATAAAGATATGTTGGTTTATGATATTAAATGTGAATTCCATAATTTTATCAATTAATATTTGATCTATTTGGAGATAGGAAATAAATGTCCAATGTGACATAAAATTACTCTAAAGGAGTAATAATAATATTTTCATAATGAATATTCCACAAAAAAATATTAAGGATAAACTAATCAAACGAATAGAGGTTTTATCAAATAGACAAGTCATTAGGCTGGTTATTTTATGATCATATAAATAATCCTAGGTATATGGTAGTGTATAGAATAATAGTCCAATAAGACATCCAAATATATAAAGTGTATGATTATTGTATCTTAATTATCACAATCCATAGTACTTTTGGCCATTGCATAGGTTATTATTTTTTCATTGAGAGGATGGTCATTCCTAGTAACCATAATATCCCTTGGGTCGGGGAATTGATTTTATTAATGCCCTAAATACTTTCATTTGCAGAAATAAATTTTGGGTGGATCATTAGTTGGGAAGTTCATATCTTCCACTTTATTTTATAAACTGTTTATCTCCCTTCTGAAATCATGATCATGAGATTATATCCTCCCACACATGAAATATATTCTTATTCCAATGAGATTTTCTCTTGGATGTTTCTTACCAAATTCATGAAACATGGGATTTTTAACCATTATTCATCCATAGTCATATTCACCAAAAATCTAGGTTACTCTTTCCGTTTCTTCATGGGTAAATATATTAGTTTTTATGTCTTAGGTTAATAATCACAAATCTATCTAGGTGATTAGGCCTAAATACATAACATTTCTCTCCATATTCTATCTAATCCAATCAATAATTGTAAATATCTATTTTTTTCAAAAATATTCATTGTTTACTCAATTCTTATTTGGTTTTACCATTTAATAAAAAAAACTAATTTTGATATACATAAAATTAATAATTTAATAAAATTAAGACATGAAGTTATAATAATAATCGTTCAAATGATCTATATATCATAGACAATGAATATCTTGGTTTAATTATTTGTTGTCCATGAAAACATTTTTATTAGGTTCTCCATCATAAATTGGTATTACTTACATCCTTATATTTCAATTAAATCATTCATAATCGATTATAAAGATAATAAAAATCAATCGAAAAATATCCCCTTGGAGTATCAATCTCTATGTGCTGTTTAGATCACTTTTTGTGAACCTAGTGATGATGATTTTAATATGAAACCATCCATTTTCATTGTTTTAACACCTAGGTGGAGCTATGAAAAATCATACATCCACTAGATTGTTTCTAAACATGGATTTCATTTATTGGGGTCCACACACTCTAAACATTACCAATTTTTTAGGAATTTTTCCCAATAGTTTCTTTTATTAATACGTTTTTTAGTAATTGATCATAATTGATGGTGGGGTGTTTTGGGTTTGGGGGGGGGGAGGTAATAGGGGACAGTCCTCAAGGATACATGTATTCTATAGTTTTGTTCCTTCTATTTTTCTATGTGGTGGTTGATGCGACTGAATATTGTGATTTCATTAATTTTTTCAAGTCCGATTCAAAACAATTAAGAACATTAAAATATATAAATATCTAATTTAATCCCCAAATTAACTAAAAGACTCTATGATACCAACTAAAATACCTCATTCCTACACTCTCATGTCCGAATATTGAATCATGTTCTTTATATATTGTATTTTTTACCCTATATGAAATCTTAATCTAACCATATAAATATTACACATTAATATTACATAGCATAATAATCTCATACAATCTCGTTTACCATTAGGTTTACTAACATTATCGATCAGATGATCAAACATCATATTTTAAATAATTTTTAATATCCCACCATAATTGTACACCTATATAAATCCTTCCAAACTCCATATATGTTATACACATATTTATAAACAAGGTAATCTAAGAATAATTTATAGATATGATTAGATGCTTAGTAATTGTTAATTTAAGATATATTAACCGATGATCATATGTTAGAATAATTTAAGCATGTGGCTATGATGTCATAATCCTTGTTCATGACCAAAGAATTAGAAAATCATACCAAATTAAATATATATCATAAATAATAAATCATGGAAGAATATCATTGAATATCAAAATACTTGTGTCATCATAAAATGGTTACATTGAAAAACGTTAAATTATTGCACAAACATATGCATATAAATCATGAAAATCATATTGATATAATCACTCCTCATTTTGTATTACATTTTAGTGAATGATTAACTATCTTATTCACGTAACATAGTGGGGTAGGAATCATTACTTGATACCCATATCCTAGTGGAGAAGGAATCACATCCTTAATAACATTAGATTGTGGAGTATGAATCTCTTAATAATTACCATCATAAAGTGGAGTATGCATATCTACCTTATTCCCAGGAAATATTAGAGTATGTATCTTCAAATAATTCACATAATGTAGTTGAGTAGGGATTAAAATCATATTCCTATAGTAATGAAATCATAAATAATTTATTCATCTAACTATCTCATAATATATTAATTATTAACCAATGCATTAGAGGTCTACATAAATATGAATCAACTATTCACATAATTAAAACCATCCATAATTGTTCCACATGATCATAAAAATATTCATCATTTCATCATAACTTAATTATCTCATGGAAAAAAGTATCAGAAAAATATCCTTCAAACATTTTCATTTTAGGTAATCCAGATAAAGAAGTTTTAATGTATCATAATAATATATCAAAAGTGTAACATAATTAATATAAAACGATTTACAATTTGGTGAGAAAAACTCTATTAGAATTATAGGTTAATACTTTTTTCAAAACAATAAACAAATATCAATTTTCAAAAGGCTTGAAAGATCCATAAGACTACTATCTTTAAAAATAAAAAAATTGATATAGATATTTTTTTAAAAAATTACCCTTTATAACCAAAAAAATAGTTTTTCTGACAAAATATAAAAAATAAAAATTATTTAAAAAATATAATTAAAAGGACACAAAAACAATTAAGATTTCATTCTCAAAACACAATATTACAAATTTTCGATTGAATTAATTAATTCATTTTAAAAATAAAATAGTTCAATATAAAAATTAAATAAATAATTTATATTATTTTTATGAACATTAAATTTTAATATGATGTAGAAAAATATTTTAAAACAGACAAAAAAAATGATCCACACCGATTAATTTTCATAACATTGAATGAATGTGTTCTTGTGGATATGTTAAAAAGGGATACATCATTCAAAACAACACATGTACAAAACAAAAATAATTTTTTTTTAAAAATATAATGAAGTAGAAATATTATAATACTACATTAAAAATTTATTGAAATATGGAAAATGATATCTACACTATGAATACTGAATTAATAGAGAATTATATTATACCTAAAGAGTGATGTTGGGTCAGTTTATCTCAAAAATTTCACATTGGGAAAATTATTTTCCAATGGAAAAAATTGAGAGAGGACATCAAAAACACCAATAATTACAATCAGTTAAGAAAATAATACATTTTTTAGAGATAAATCTAAAATATATTTTTAGAGATGGAAATTCATACGGAATATTCATGATTTCAAAATGAGATTTGAAAGATACCCTTACAACTTTGGTAACCTTTGATTCAAATAACCCGTGAAATGTAGAACGTGTGATAGATTTCTAAATAAATTAAATTTTATTATAAAATTAATAATATCAAATACAAAAGTATTATATAAACAATAAATAAAAATAAGTTGTGAATATGATCTAACATTATTATTGAAAAATTGATTTGATTGAACCCACACCATTTATATCAAATTGTTTGAATTTGCATTAATATTTAATATTGTTAAGATTACCATATTAATTAGATATTTTAGAACATTATTAATATCATGTTAATTTTATAATCTCCAATTATAATCATTCACTACCCATATATTTGTTATATATTGTTTATCTTCATCATCATATGATGGTGATTTTTTTACGTATGATCTATAATAATAATATAAAACACCAATAATTTCATTTATGTAAATAATTAATAGATTATAAAAAATATTTCAATAATTGTGTTAAATGATTTATGCATGAGAACCCTCATTCTATGGTCACTATGGGCATGGTTTGTTGGTCTGAATTCCTTGAACGGATTATTTCGTGACATTTGACAATAAATACATATAATATTAGAAAATATTTTTGTGGAAAAAAAAATTCATAATTATATTCCTAAAATATGTTACTATTTAATCTCAAATATATTATTTTATATCTGAACATTTAGGTAAGTGATGAAAAAAGGATCACATCGCTTAATGGAGATCATATTCCTTTAGTTCTCGTGGAAAACAAGTTTATTTTCGATTGAATAGAAATATAGAAGAAATTGATTAATAATTTTAAAAATTAATTCTATTATAATTATCATATTTATTAATTAAATATCCCCTAATCAAATTCCAATAATTTTTTAATAAAAATACAACCCACTCTTCTTGGAGGGGGTAAAATGCATGTATGCATAGTTTATGTTTTAATTGTTATATGGAAAATTGATGAAGGTATATAATTAATATAAAAAATTATAATTTTTTATTTTAATGATATGGATTTAATTATATAAATATGTTTTTTTGTTTTTTTATGGTGTGTGAGAATGATATAGATAATAAAGTTTTATAGTGTTTAATACTAATGATGAGGGTATAAAAATTAACTTAAAATGTATTTTAAAAAAAGAAGAATCGTTGTTTATTAGTGGAAAATTTGGGATCGAAAATATAGATATGAGTACCAGTAGAGGAAAATTGGTATAACTTCATCATTGTTTTGAATGAGTGTTGTGTATTCATGTGGTAGGAATTTATCTCCATTTATAAATGAAAAATATATATTTTCATTGGAATTTATTGGGATCAAGGTTGAATATCGTGATTTCCTGATACATTAGATACATAAGTGAGTATAGTTTCATTATGAAATATGTGTTTGAAATTATTTTCTTAAAAATGGTATTATAGAATGCACATGTTCCCTGTAATCAAAAAAATATTCGATCAACTTAAGTTATACAATTTTTGCATCAATAACCTTGACTGAAAATTTTCCGTTCAATTATTTTGTTACTATAATTTTAATATTATCTATATTAGGAAATTTTCTTGCGATGTTTCAGAATTATAACTCAATTTATTAAAATTTAATATTGAAATATAAGAAAAATAATAATAACATTTAAACTAATAATACATAGAAAAATTATACTTCAACAATATTTTATTTCAAAAATATTTAGTGTTCTTAGTCTAAATTCATATTAATGAACTATTAAATAATTTTTTATAATTTTTTTGTTATTTTTAAATCATAGTTTTAGAGGAATTATTTAACATATATCATGTTAATTTATTTATAATTATGAAAACAATTGTAAAACCCATTCATTCCAAATAACTCTTTTACGATGTTCATGGTTATTACATTTAATCCAGATAACATGTCATTATTCTTTAAAATGTATATTTCAATTATCCAATAATCAAAATACTATGATAAAATATATTTTAATAATTAAATATGATTGATTTTCAAAATAAATATAAATTAATTTCAATTTAAATTCACATAACAAATTGAAAAATTTATATGAAAAATAAATATTCTACGAATATAATTATTTGATTACATTCTTAGTAATATATCATTTATGGATGTTGTCTTTTTTATTGTATATATTTTCAGTGAATTTCATTAAAACCACTATTTACCCAAAATATAATAATATACTCTAGGTATAAAAAATAATTTTTATGTAATATATATTTTTACATATAAAATTATTTAACAATATATTTTAAAATATGAATTCAATTTTATCATTCCTATATTATGAAAAATGAAATTTATTTTACTTTTATACACATATTTCATAATGATGTTACATAGATTTATACCCTCTGACTTTATGGAAACATTATAAAGATTATAATTCATTGTTATAATTTTATCACAAATAATTTTAATATTGTTCAGTTCGATTCGGTGTTGCATGTGAACAATCCTATGGAAAATTTATTTACATAATTAAAATTTTATACAAAATTCTTATATTTTTATAATGATATATATATATATATATTAGAATTAAAAAAGTATGTGTATGAGTAGATTACTTCTATTTGGACATGTAATTAGATGTAGTAATGCATGATTTTATTATTTAGAAAGATACTTCTACTCCACTTGAAAACTATTTAAGAATGACAACATCTCTGAAAAAATTGATTTTGGTTAGAGAAAATACATATTAGGGTTTTTAGGTAGAATCTATATATTAATCCATCAAATCTGTAGTGAAAAAATAAATAAAACCAAATAATTTTCTAGTGTGATAGTGAAGAAAGACATGCTAAACATACATAAATAAAAAATTTATACCATGATTTATTTAATAAATCCCATATATAGTTTCAAAACCCATGGACAAAAATATATTGTTCCATGGGGACATGAACTAAAAAAATAATTATTTTATATATTGTGAACATTTAACAATATTAGAAATAATAATTTTCAAATATAGTAGATTATTATACATAATAATGGGTGATATAAAATCAACTATAGTAGATAAGATAAAAAATTCAATAATTTTTAGATCAAAAATATATTGGATAACTTTAATAAGGGAATGTATTTATTTAATAAACAGAAATCAATAAGCAAAAAAAGACAAACATATGATCTCAAATAACAACACTTGAACCACTATATTATAAAATAAAACAAGAATTATATATAATGGTCCATGGACAAGAGGAAGGAAGGTTTCAAAATAATAAAAATAGTTTTTTTATCCTTTAAGCATAGAAAACTTCCAAATTATTTACACCAAAAATTGTGAGTAGTGCTAAACACCATAACCCTTACACATTCTAAACCAAGACACTAACTATCTTAATAACAAATAATATTATCTAATAAGATATATAACACTCCCTAACCCATTATAGGGTGATATTTTACTTCATTTCAAATAATCAAAAAAGATGTCTTCATCTTGAATATAATAATCATATCATAAAAACCCCATTTAAACATATGTTTTTCTTATTACCTATAAATAATAAATTCATAAAGAAACCATAGAATTAGAATGCCCATAGTAACAATATCATATGGTACCTCATAAAATATCATGAGGAAAATCAATTAAAATGGATTTCAAAATAATTCTACATGATTAAATACATTATAAGATAACATAGAATATGAATCATGATATACAACCCTATTAGAGATAAATAATTCAAACCATGAGAAGAAATTCAATGAATAAATTTTACAAATTCTCTTTAAAAAATCATAGACTTTTATTAAATGGAATTTAAAAACATTTAAAAACTACATATAATTTTTTTTAAATGTGACATAAAAAATTATTTATGATATAATTATTTTGGAAATAGAAGATTTATTATAAATTGAATTCTGTGTTATAAGATAAAATTTAAGAAAATGAAAACCAAAATACACTGAAAATATTCTTTTTTTCAAACCCACATCATTTGAAGATTTTATAACCCTTTTACTAAAATTTGTTATAGAGAACTATTAGGGTGACGAGAGATAAACAAAAAAACATTCGAAATAGGAATAAAATATATGGTGGTTAGGGAAAATATGCAGTTGGAAATGAAATGTTCATTAGAAAAATATTGAATTATACAATACAATATCACATATTAAAAAAATCATCCTATAATAATACATGTATATATAAAATAATTTCCTAGAAAAGTGTGTTTCCCTTTCCTTATAATGATCGAATAGTGAGATCCCCAAGAACACCTCGAATAGAACATGCATTAGAAACCAACATCGAATAGGTATATCACACACATGTGATTCCTTTTACTAATATACCTATACAAACAGACACACACACACACAACTCTCCAATATTATAAAATCTTGAAATTTGAAAAAACTGATAAGTAGGAATGCATGTATATAAAATTTGACAATAAATGTATGATAATAATAGATTGAAATACAAAAGGCCAAATGCAATCACACCTAAAAAACTACGATATGGTCCATGTTGAAACAATTGAAGATAAATTTTTTCAAGGTAACCATAAGAAGGGACCTTGTATTTTCAATATCACTAATCTCTTCTATGTCATAATCCCTCGAGGAATCCATCAAAAGGTTGTTCTTCTTTATAAGAAATAAAATGATTGGTGAAATCCCATGGATGGGTGTGTGAGACAATAACAAGTAGAAAACACTGAAATAAATAATAATATAGCATCATTAATAGTAGTTATTTCATCAATGGTTTGTCCCAAAATCATATATATGAGTAAAATCTTAATATACTCATTAGAAATAAAAATTCTGAAGAAATATCACACTCGTATTTCTAGTTGAGGATTCCTGGTTGAATGTTCCACAGAGCACTCATTCATGAGGACACACTCTGTCGGTTAGATATCAATGATGGAGCCCATAGGAGAGGTTAATATCATCATGTCTCAATATATGAACTACCTATTGGATGTCTTAAGAAATAGATACACATATTGGGATCACTCCCAAGGAAGTGGGTTTTAACAATAACATAATACTAATTATTGCAAAAAACATGAGATCAATGATCGGTTAGTGTTGGTAATGTTGATTATAATATCCCAACATAGGTCATCGATGTCGATAGTAGAGGATATCACACTAGACCTCATGGAAGTATTCAAACAACTCAATCCAATACTGAATTTTTTCACATGGGATCTCCATCAAATGAATAGGATGTGACTCCATACTATAACATTAGAGAATGGGTCAAGGGTTCATACCCTAATTAAATATGTCCAATATGAAGATGATAAGGGCTCTCATATATCTTTAATGATTTACATGACATGAACTATAAGTTCACAATGACTTCCTTAAGCACTAGGTCCAACCCAAGTATCATGGACAGGGCCTGTTCCATTGACCTAGTACAATGTGTGTCCAACCCCATACACTACTGAATATATAAAATTAAATATATCTTCATTTATAACCTTTCCCTAGTTGTATTTTCTACCATGTTCGTAGCAATGTGACTATCAGTGTGCCAAATTGTGTGCCTGTCGTGTCCTCACAAAGAACACAATGTGGTTCCATGTAAGTTTCACATGCCAGGTGATAATGTTCATACACCATGTGATACTTTTCTTATTGAAGAATCCTTATAATTACCTAGGGGGTCCCAAAAAATAGGTCATCCTAGACTACATGTTCTGTAATATTGGATTTCACAAAATCTATAGTACAGCCTCTTCATTCTCTCAGACTATCAACGCCTACAATGTTCACAACTGATCTCAGTAGTAATCAAGGATATAGTCCCAGTCGATCCAATCCATTTCTTCACTATATAATTCATCAATTAGAATATAGTTGAAAAACCATTCATAAAATCTAATGGTAACCACATGCCAATATCCACATGAAACACCCTAACCTGGTCCCGATCCATCACCATAGCACGATTCCATCATAAATTACAAGCATGATCTATTTTATCAATTTTTTTATCCTTGGAACTGGTGTGTACTTATTGAAAACAATTTATTTATTGAATCAAGGTCTGGAGGGATTTACCATTTTTATGGAAGAATATGGGAATAAATGCACAAAACAAAAATGTTAGTAATATACCTTGTCCAAAATTCATTTTAAAACAAATTCATTTATTTTATAACTACTAATAATGATATGATTCCATAATCAACAATGAAATCCCCAATCTCATATAATAGTTTTTTCAAACACACTATACACATTATAAATGGATTCATTCATTAGATAATTTCTATTTGTTCATCGTAATAATAAACCAACCTAGATATATTTGTATAAAGAAATACCATACCTGGGGAATTTATCAATCAGTGATGAGAAATGAATCTATCTATTTGTAATTTTCTGATATCTGTAAATTATGATACATTTCTATTGATGATCGACAATCTGGGTTTTGTTCAACCTAGAATGATCCCACATTACTCAAATCAATGGCTCCAGGGTTATTTTTATAACAATGAGATTTTTTCAAGGAATCGTATTTATAGAAATATCATAGTAATTGAAATTTAATTAAATAAATCATTAAAACTTCAATATTTTATTGAACTAGTCACCCATGATCACACCAAACCTTAGAGTTCTATATGATCCTAGGATATTTCATTCAAAGTGTAAAACCCATACATTTAACTCATTGGCAGTCTCAGATTTCCAATATTTTCCCTTTTAAGAGTTATACCAATATTTGCTAAAATATTTGACAACATGATATTAGATGCATTTAATATATTTTATAAATTAAGTTAGGGCTCACCAGGCCTCATAATATCATCTCATCAAAGAACATGTACATTAATATAATATAACAAATATAATAAAGTAATATATTGGAAAATAAGAATAACTAAACTATCCCCACATTAGGGATATACATCTTAGAATGAAGAAACAAAAGGCAACAAATAATATTTGGGCATTGAAAATGAGTATGACTATACCACTCCCTGGTAATCTCATAATGATTCTCATAATTATATTGAAAATTCAATAATGTAATATATCACCCATTGATGGTCAACGCTTTACAATACAAAATATCAATTATCTACTCAATAATTTTCTCCCCATGCTCGAATCCTAGCTCTCCCTTTTCGATAACATGTGACTAATCATGAACATACCTCCTCTGTTGGAACACATGGAAGACATCTAGTTCCCAATATAACTGTGGTTGAAGAATTATATATAATGACACATAGAAATGTCTGTGTAGTATCTGGAAAGGGAAAATGAAACTTAGAGACTACTTGCTTCCCTAAAATACTATCTACAACCCGCATAGAGGTGAGAACCTTGGAAAAATAAGGTCTCCATCCATAAAATCACAAGGGCCTCAGTTGTGAATCCACATAACACTTCTAACATCTTTTTTTAGTCATCATCTACTACATTATGATATGTATCATGTCTGCATTGGATCACACAAACCTCCTTCTCACAAGTTCCGACTCTTCATACTCAATCTAATTTAGTGGTAACCTAAAGAGTCTCTGGTATAAGGCCTCTTTTTCTGACATATCTACATTGGAATGGTATCCATTGTTTTATGCGTACTCTATCAAGGTTTTGTGTTCCTCCCATATATAGTGAAAGTCTTACATGAAAGTACTCAACCTATCCTCCATGACATTATTTGTCTAATCAGTTTGGAAATCAATCTAATGGAGAAAAACAATGCTCAAACACCACTAAGTCTCATAATCCCCTTATAACACCTTCAATATCCATGATGTGAAGAGTGATTCCTGGGTAACTATGATTATAAATGGAATTCCATGGAGTCAAACCATCACCTTCATTAAGCGGCTTCTCGTTCTCTCTTGTGAACTATTCTATTGAATATAATGTAATTTAGCAGGCATTTCCATTTGGGATATGATCACCCAGATGGAATAATATCCCACATATGTATATGGTGACCCCATCACAATGTAAATTGATATCCCAACCCACATTAACTCTAAAACCTATTTTGGTTTTGATAATCCCACAACGACCTGATACATATCCTTTGCATGCTGAAAAGTATGGAATCTAGAGAAAAGATATACAACACATATCTTCAT
Source organism: Viscum album (assembly GCA_963277665.1). NCBI lineage: Eukaryota > Viridiplantae > Streptophyta > Magnoliopsida > Santalales > Viscaceae > Viscum > Viscum album. The sequence continues at coordinate 1,506,257,036 of OY728127.1, read as the reverse complement.
CCCCAACCACCAAAACAATAAGATGTAGTATTGTTACATCATTTACACAACTGGATGAGCTACAATTGGTGAAGTATGAAACCCACTCAGTACCACCATTCTAAATGTAAATAGTTAAATCATCCATCAAATAAATGGTATGACATACTCCCCAACTTACGAAAATCCATCATGAGTATGTTCGTGGGATATCTGAGTATGTAGGGTCTCACAAACATTATCAAAACTTTATGCTTCCCTAACACACATTAATAATTTAAGGCTTAAAATAATTTATAATATGTAAGCTGCATCATCACTATCCATAATAGATAAATAAAACAAGGTCATTCTCCCTAATTCCTCTCAGAGTAACTATGATAAAATCTCTTATTGATTTTATCTAGTTCCATGTTCTCCATATCAATAGTATAAACCATCTTTAAGTCATTATCCTAGGGTAAATCTATAAATATCCCCTATATGAGGAAAATTTACTTCTTATAGATGATATAATTGATAGTATTTTGGTGAAAATAGATGATAAATCACTCATCCATAATATAGTGTCACCACATCATAAGACTAAACACTATTATTGATATATAAATATTGTGGGTCGCATAGTTCTGATTAATTGGTCTCAACTAACTTGAACCATCAGAAATCACAACTAGCATCTATATTATAAGAAAACCAAGCTCCATCCTTGACGTATTTGATAACACTATTTACATGAAACCATCATCTAAAAATCTCCTTTTAGTATCACTCATCAATATCTTCCTCAACTCTTTAATATACATCTAGCATCTCTATGATCATGCTAAAGATGTCCCAGTGACGTTCAATGTTTTCATGGGAGATGAAATATATTAGAAATTAGGTTTGAAACAAAAATAGTATTTTTTCAGCTTGTGAAGGCTTTTATCCTTCATTATGCTCTTAGGTGGCATCCAAACTAACACTACCTCAACCTTCACTGGGTCCACTACTACCCCATATGATGAGAATTCATTTCCAAGAAATTTGACCTCTTATTTTGGGAACTAGAAATTCTGGAGCATCTACTAAATATAGATCTCTTCTAGGTCATCTAGTACAAATTCCTAGTGTCTTGTGTGCTACTCCCCAGACTCAATGTACACTAGGACATCAATGATTAAGTCTAACATAAAATATTTAATAAAATGATTAATGATCTGTTTCACGATCCCCATAAACACTTATAGGGAATTATTCACACAATATAACATCGCCATATAATCATAATGACAATAGGAGCATATGACTGTTGTTTTTGGTATATCCTCTTCCAGTAATCGAAACTAGTGATATCATAACCTGTGTTCAATCTTTGAGACCCATTATACCCCAATGGACTACTCTATGTTGTCATCAATCATCGGTAGTGGATTCTTCTTCTTTATAGGCACCTGGATTTGTTAAAGGTAATCTACACTCAACCTCATTCTCTCATTCACCTTCTTGTAAAAAATACTATGTGTTCCCATGGTGAAACCCTAGGTCCAAAAAGGAATTTCCTCTGTGAGTCCTCAATCTACACCAAGAACATGAAATCCTTAATGGGATCTATCCAATATGGAGGAACAGATAATGGGGTCATACTACGGTGTAGATCAATGAAAAATAATATCTATTAGTAGAGAGGTAACCATGTAATTTCCCTAAGAAATACATCCCCATACTCCACCACCATTACATGATTATAAAATTTACTTGAATCCACTACACCATGATTTATTCTTTCCAAATGATGTGTAATTATATAATATCATATTCACAATCCTATCCTAATCTTCATGGGATTCCTTTAGACAAATAAATGAAATAGTCATCCTCTCACTATTGAAATGTCACTTCCTCCACCAAAAATAGTCTATATGGTAATGAAACATATATAACCAATATTTTCATAAAATGATTTCATAATGAATTATCTCTTATATAAATAAATACCAAAATAGTTTATTTCATTCATGAGTTATTTCACACATTCATAGGAGTGTGTTCTCTCAAAATCACCTCCATTATGAGTAACCATGTACAAGGGTTGAGAAAATGGATCAACCAAAATCACTATTTTGATAACTAGATAAGTGTAAATAAAGAAACAATTCACAATTTCTCTATCATTACTACATATAAGGTAAATAATACATTGAATTTTCCATGTACTATCACTCAATAAACTGGTTTATAATCCTCAACTGATTTTACATTTCCATTCCCCTATTCACCTGCTTCATAAGCAATGTGGGGACCACCTATGGGTGGTGGTAGTAAAAAATAGACACTTGTACCACCACAAGATGCATCCTAGATCGTCTTCCATATTCATTTCCTTATGGATTTGATTGTTCATGTCATTTAATTAGCCATGTTATCTCATCCACATTCTCTATAAGAATGCTATGGTGGGTCAGACCGTGTCCTGAGAGATGTCCTATGACATCACAATAGTTGCACCACCTCTCCCATTGATAACTAGATTTATCTTGTGAGTCATTAAATTAAAAACCAATCTCTTGGGATCACCACCTAAAACATATCTAATGTTTTGATCCTTCTCTATGATGGTATCTCCCGACCACTGAATTCATAGCACCGGACTTCCAACATCTGAATCCAAGTGTTTGTGCCTTCTCTCATCGAAAACTCTCGACCACCAAAGCACAGTCTAGTAACACCACGTAGATAAGAATTCATATATGTTTACTCATGTGTTTTATGTATCCATTTATACATTTCTCTATGGGCCAAACCCAAAATAAAATTTCATGAACCATATCCATCTAATCTTAAGAGAGTTCTGGGAACCTCGAGGAATACACATCCATAATATGTCTATCCTTTTGAATCAATACAATCTCTTGTATGTGAAAAACCCTCCAAATATCTGAAAAAATATTCATTAAAAATAAACTCAAACACAGACAAAGAAAGTGTATCCTCTTCGTACGACTATGTCACTAAGCCCAACCATCTCCTGTATGATATATGGAGAATGTTCACTTCGGGGACAACCATATAATTTAATTTTGATTTGAAATGATGAAATAAAAATGCCATAACCTAATGTTTTTCATCTGCTATCTGGGGGTTGGTCTCTCATTGAAACCTGAGGGGTCACTATCACTAAAACTAATAATATTTTCTTATCCAATGAACCACTTCAACATGTATTGCCGGTACCATATTCTTCTCGAAAAGTGATGGAATTAGTGCTTCACCTCCTCGATGTAACACCTCATGAACATGTTCATGTATCAACTACACATTACTGAGGGGATCATCCACATGATATTATAACTGAATCATATATTGAATACTTGGTGGAGGTATCCAGAAATAGATAATAAGTTCTATAGAGAATGATTATATCTATAGAGATGACTCAATAAGGACATGGAAACCACAACCCAAATTTATATGATTCACATACCAATGATTTCCCCAAATCGATGTTAGTTTTACATGTAAATAAGTTTGTTATCAATTTTGTGGTGTATGGATATTTCAATCATTGCAATATCATAGGATTCTCTAGGCCAAGAGAAAAACAATTAACATTTTTTCCCCAATACAATCTCATAGACATTGTTCCTAAAGTAGAACTCACTTCCATTATTAAACTCTCTCATGACCCAACACCACAAGGACCAAACCATGACTAACATAATCTTTCCTACAATAGGCCAGTGTATAGAGACCAGTACCAAGTAGTCATATCACACACATGATATACTATATCATAATGTACATGTAAAAATGATCACATCTTCAAGCCGATGCAGTAGTGAAATATATAACAACTAATAACCTTGCATGCAAATTTCTAAAATCCCGCAATTGTAGTATGAAAAAATGTACTATAAATTAAAAGGGAAAAAATTTACAACCAATTAAAACTGAGAATAGTTAAAACCTAAAACTATATTACAGTATTATATTAAAGGTAAAAAATGGAACACACCTTAGTTTTCTAGGAATACTAATATTTCCCTCGCCTTGGTCCCTCTTGGACTCCATCAAAAGGTCAGTCATCTAAAGAATACATGAGATATGTGGGAAAATTCAATCGAGGGTTCAATATAACATTCCTTGAAGGATATCCTGAAATCAATAACAAAACATAATTAATTATAGTATTCATAACATCACAGTGATATTTCGACACCATACATGAAAATGAATATCCTAGAATATAAATAATTAACACACAGTCTCATGTAAGATTAAACTCTTTTTGCCAACATAGGATTCCTACATAATGGTTCCACATAGAATTAAATTGGGAGAACACATTTATTGAGTCATACAGTATTTGTGGTCCCAATCCAATTGGTTTATCTTATTGGTTCACTCCATAAAGAGTTGAAACTATAAGACAAAATAGATCAATACATAGAAGGGTATCACTCCAACGGTCATGGGGTATACCAAAAAAACATTCTAGATTAAACAGAAATGTAGGGGATTAAATCCCACATTGTGTTGGTCATGATGATTCTGAGAACCCCAACTAGGTTAATGATTATGATAATAGAGGATCACACTATGGGCCTCATAGAAGGATTTCAAAAACTCTCTCTAAGACATTATTTCATTAGAGGGGATCAACATACTATGAATACGATGTGACTACATACTAAACCCACAGGGAATGGATCAAGGGAATGTAACCAAACAAATCATTTCAATGATAAAGGTCAAAGTGGAATTAATAAATATTTTACGAAGAACATGACATGAACTAGAAATTAGGACAGGTCCCATCATCACTTGGTCCAACCCATGTATGTTGGACCATGATGCAGTCTATGTCCGAGTGAATAGTGAATCCCACCCCTTAATGTATTGACTATATCCTAGTACATGGATTTTTATTTTTACCTATAGAAAAGTTGTGTTCATTGTTTATGTGCATGGCCAGGTTCCTAGACATTTTCTCCCCAAGAACATTCAAATTAATTAAGTAAGGGTCCCACAAAATGTGATAGGGTCACATGTCATTTGATATTTTCATTCTCTAGGAAACCATAAGGCTGCATAAGAGGTCCCACAAGGAGTGTAATCCTGGATTACAAATCTTGTTCCATAGAAATGATAGAACCAATGGTTCATCTTCTTCATTAACCTACACCACCGTCTCATCTAGTTTTCCCCACCGATCATACGAGTTTGAAATAATCTATTCTAGTCCAGGCATTACCATCCCCAACCACCACAAATAGGCCATTAGAATCACATTGGAAAACCATTTGTCAATTATTTCATTCACCAATTGAATAAATTTATCTATTGAACTCTAATCCCATATTAGTCTATTATAGTTACTTAATTCCATCATATACATGAACCCAAATGTACTATATAAATATGTTGTACTAAGAAATGGTTGCACAAAGATTGATTACTATGTATTCATCAAGACGTGGGATGAATTAATTTACCTTTATGAATGATGGATATGGAATGAAATTCAAAAAACCAAAAATTTAACACCCAAAGATTTCATAGTACATTATTTCCTCAATGTAATTCAATAATTTGCACTACACGCACCACCGAGATCAAGCGCACCAGGACATACCAATCTAGCCGTTCAAAAGAGGTTATAAATAGTTTTAACTACATTTTGAATTTTATATACTCCATATAATTTTAACATCCATATAATGTTTTTATTTGATATAATATAAGAACAAATACAATTTTTAAGATAAATGAAGTATTTTTCAAAAAATGAAATTCTATCTCCTATTGAGGGTGAATCCTTTTTAAATCAAATATTTGACACTTTTATGTATTAAATTTGAAAAAATAAACATCTTATTTATAATAGGGAGATAAAAATTCAGTTTTTTTAATATTTGGTATTTTTCTGAGAACTTTTATTTTTTAGTGAATAGTGAAAAATACTAAATGTTAATTAAAAACAACATTTTTAATAAAAATAATTTATAAAGTCAAATTATAAATTTGATTAGTTTTGAAGTATAATTAGATTAAATTTTACTCATTTAATACAATTTTGGTCATTATAATTAATTTCACTTTAAAATTGGACATAAATAAGTGTCAATCTGTTGATAGATACTGTTTCTTAAAAACACGCTATTTATTTTGACAACGAGAATTAATTTTAAATTAATTAATGAAATTTATATGTCTTTAATTTGCTAAAATATACATCATTTTTGAATTCTGAATATCAAATATAGCTTAGGCATAATTTTTTTTATTTTTCTTAGAAACATCAATTTTAAATAAATAGTGAAAAACACTAGGTTATTAGTTAAAACAGACTTTTTATTTAAATAATTATTTATTTTATTTAATTTATTTAAGCTCAAAATAGATACATAATATAAGGCCCCATCCTTAAACCTTATTTAATCTTGAGTTATTACAAGATTACACATTGAGGATCTTTTTAGGTTTAGAGTTTTAGAGAATTAGATCATGAAACTTGCATTACATTCCACATTCAAACAAAGTGGTTACATAAAAGACAATATTCATTCTTCCCATCAATGGAAACATATTTAAAATAAATCATGGATTCTTTCTTGACACATCCTTGACACTATCATCACATCCTGTACCCTTCCCTTGACCTGTGAAAACATTTCAAAAACTTCGGATGAGCATAAAAAGCTCAGTAAGGGATATTAAAATATGGAAAAGAAACTTGAGTACATATATACATAAGAATTAAATCATTATTTACCCATAAAACATAAGCACTTTAACATACCTCATAAAATAATGAATAAATCATAGAAATCATAAGACATAAAAGTAACTTGAAGCATTCATAACATTCTTACGTAGGGAGTAACCCTATTGGTTACGTTTGGAATAACCACCACAGTATATTCCCTAAATATCTTCGGAGAAACCTTAACGTTTCACTCCTTCGCGTTACCCAATGCATTAGAGAGCTGTATCTGGCTCACCCGCCATTAGTTTATCACGGAACCACCTGTTTCATAACAATGCCCAAGAACCATAACATAATCTTATCACATAAAACATGCATAAAGGAAACATAACATTTCCACCTTTCAATAACAATATATCAATAAACCACATTGATATAAATACATTATGAAAACCATTTTCAATACCAAAATAAAAGAAAAGTAAAACATGGTATTTATTTTTCTTTTAAAAAGATGGTATGGGTTGTAGAGTAAGCCGAAACCCAAATAATGGTCACGGCGGCAGAGAAGTCGTTGTCGCCGCATACGTACGACAAAAACCTTCCCTGTTGTCGTTTAATAAACACTTTGTATAAAAAAGATTCCTTTTGAATAAACATAAATGTCAAAGGGGTTTATACACCGTATAAAAGAAGGTTGTGTATAAAATAGAATATGCCTCAATGATAGGAGATTGAGACAAAGTCCCTTACAAAGACGATATCCTTGGTTTAAGGATAAATCAATTACATAATTATGTGTGAAAAATGAATACACCAAATATAAGTGGATATTACGTCTAAAATAATCAAAGGACATTCACACATATTCAAAGGATGACATATTCAAATACTACATGTTGAATCCAAAGAAATTGAAATTGGGTTAAGAAGTTCCCTTGACAGCCTAACGGCATCACATCAAAAAAAGTATCTCATCACTTGGACATAAAATTTACATCAATAAGGATATATGGTAACATATCCCAACATAATAATATGTAAATTAAAAGACCCAAAAAAAGAAGTCTTTTAAAAAGAGGAGGGTGAAAGGTTCCCTTACCGACATGGGTATCTTTCGAAACTTACTCCCCGTGAAAGAAGGACAATACAAAATTGATGTAAATACTCATAAATTAAAGAATATTACACAATGAGAAAAATAATGGTCAGTACATACACCAATCAAAGGAAATTGTGGAAAATGTAGCAGAAATCTCACAGTAATAAAAGTGAGATGAAAAATCCCTTACGAAAACTCGGCAGCCTAACGGCGCCACTTAAAACATCCAAAAATGGATTGATGAGATCAAATAGGTTATCTCGTCAAATTAAAATAAAATTTACAGAAATAGGAATATAAAATAACATTCCCCATCATAAAAATAAGAGCTTAAAAGAAGTGACATAAATGAGAGTACTTAAAGAGAGAGAGAGAGAGAGGTTAGATCTCTTACGAAAATTCGGCAGCCTAACGGCGCCACTCAAAACATCCAAAATGGATTGATGAGAGAGAATAGGGTATCTCATCAAATGAACATAAAAATTACAGTAATATTAATATAAAATAACATCACAATAACAAGAAATATGATCTTTAAAAGGAATGACATAAAAGAGCGTACTTAAAAAGAATGAGAGGATTAGGATCCCTTACCTCAAGTCCAACTTGTTTTGTTCGTTTCTTTATATTCATGAATAATAAACTTTGGTCAATTAATAATTTCCTAAGTACCTTCTTTAAGGATTATTATTCAGTTCATATCACATATTATTATTTTATAATAATTGTTTAATAATGTTAGTTCATATTAGACATTTTTGCCGATGTTTGGTACATGAGTCCAAAAATGAACTTGTTTGAAAAAAGATTGCCCATGTAGTTATAAGTAAATAATTTCCAGAATAGTATTAATGATTAAAATATCATATATATCCAGTAAATATTCATTTTATACTATTCCATATCATTTGGAGATAAAAAACGAAAAGCACCGTTCATGGAGACGATAGGCCGTACGTACGCATGAACGCTACTTTCATTTTTTTGTCATATTAATGGAATTAAAACAAAATGGGATAGATACATGCATGTTATAATTACATAATTATATCCATAATTTAGATTTAATATATTACATATATATACATTATATATAAGTACTTATAATATTACATAACATTTTGAGATAAGAAATGAAATTTACCGTTAATGGAGACGTTAAGCCGTACGTACGCATGAATGCTACTTCCATTTCTATTTTAAATTTAATGGAATTAAAACATAATGATACATTATATTATTTTAATTCCAGTATGGTATCACATATTATATCATTAAATATATCATTTATACGTACAACATATGGTATTAACGAATCAAATCACTTTGAGGGGGCGGTAGTCCACACTTCCTTAAATGAAGATATCGTGTTTACCCATAATGGAAACCATAAAGGTATGACCAAAATGAAAAATAAATAAGCTTAAAGAAAACATTAACATATTATGTATCATATATAAATATAGTGTCACCTTAATGGCCACCTTTGAAGGTGTTAAAATAATGTTGAACAATCATCGTTTCGGGAGGCAGAAATTCTCCATCCACGGAAACAGTATGTTCTTTAACCATTAGATGTAGGTGTGTGTAATTGTAGCTCTAATATTTCTTATAAAAACATCCTAGAATATTTATGATACTGTATTTGTTACAAAAGAAAATAATAAAAAGAGTTTAGGGGGTTGGAGAAGCAAAATAAAACAAAAGGACTCAAAAGAAGACATTACCTTAAAATCGGGTAACTCCCTTTGGTTTGAGCTCAAAGGCTTCCTTGGGAAGACTTATGCCCAAAGTGAGGCTTCAAGGAGTAAGAGAGGGATTTGGAGAGACAAACTGGCTAGAGCTTGGCCGATCCAATGGCTTTGGGAGTGTGGGTAAGGTGGTAGAGATGGGGGCCTTTTATAAGAGGAGAGGAGGGCACTCTTGTAAAGTTACAAAAGGTTACTTTATTTTCAAAAGAGTTTCGGATTTTAAAGGTACCACATTAATTTATTTCGAGGATAATGTGATTAGGGTTCTAAATACACTCATACAATAGGTTTTGGACATGTGTAGGTCTTAGATATTACATTATCTTTCCATTTTATTTAAATCGTTAAATAATGAGGGCATCGCTGCATCATCATGATGTCATAAATAATTTAATTTATTTAATGACTAAAAATTATAAAAAAAATACTATTATGTTGTAAATCGTTTTAGATTTCCAATGACTATTTATAGTCAAAAATATTACTTGTATAACCCCATGTAAAAATTGTTTTATTAAAACATCTCATGTTTGTGTCATTTTTTACTTTAACATTAAATAAAAAGATATTTATGTCATTTCCCAACCAAAGTGGCTCCATGGGGTCCCCAAGTTGAGACATGGATTGTCTTGGTCGGCCATGACACATCCAATGAGGGTAGGACATGTGTCTAGGTCATTTCATTTTATTAAAACATTATTCTTACCATAAACTACACTAATTACCTCTAATCGCGACTAAAAACTTAATAATTTACTATTCACCCAAAAATTATTTTTATCCCATTGAACCACATTTTACATCTTAATGACAACCATGTAATGTGTATTTTTGAAATTAAAAATAAAATGATGGAAAAATTTCATTTAAACGGAAAAAATCAGTTTTTATAAGTACAACTTAGTGGTTTCACTATTCATCAAAAAATTGATGTTTTTCAGAAAAATCCCAAAAATTCACCACAAGCTATATTTGATATTCCGAATTCAAAAATGAAGTCTATTTTACAAAATTCAAAACTTATAGGTAAAATTAATTAATTTATTAATTAATTACCTCTTTCATAGCAAATAGCGTGTTTTTATGAAACAATAAGTATCAAAAGATTGACACTAGTTTATGTCTGATTTCAAAGTGAAATTAATTCCAACGACCACTATTGGATTTAATGGTAAAAATATTTTTTAATTTAACTTTAAAACCAATTAAAAAGATAATCTAATAATATAAATAAATTATATTAAATAGAGGTTTTGAATTAAAATACAACATTTTACACTATTCATTAAAAAATCAACTTTATCGGAAAGATACCAAAAATTTACACAAAGTAAATTTTGATGTCCCAATTCTTAAGAAGAGTTTTATTTGGTCCAATATAATGTATAAGAGTTAACAAAAATATATTTAATGATGGTTCTCCATCAAAAGGCGATAAGTGAACCTTTAGTGAAAACTAGGGCATATACGCCGAAAATTGAATTCTTTCATATTTTAAGCCTTTATATTTTATTGGATAAATGTAAAAACATTTAAAAAAAAATATAATCATATTTTAGTTATTTATATACATTCCCGCGAATAAAAAGGATACATGTTAACTACCATTTAAAATAATATTATTTTATTATTAGAGTGCAACGTAAGATTCCCAACAAACTCATTGTTGCGTGTTGGGTACGCCATCGAGCATAGTGTCCCCTTTAAAGTCATATTAATATTTTATTCACAAATATGGATAAATATGAAAATGTCATATTCTTTGTTTACATGGGGTGTTACATCCTTCCCCCCTTTTTGGGAATTGCATCCTCGCAATTTTAAAAATTGAGCTTGGAAATATCTTTGAAAGTCCCACATCGGAACAAGAGTCGATAAAACAATCACTTTAAAATAAAGGCAGATAAGTACAGAGGTCACCCGAGTTTACCAATACTAGGATTCCATATAGAAAAACATGGACATGGAATAAAAAGCAAAGGGTCATGTTCTTGAGGTAGAGTGATAGTAAACATGTCTAGGAGAAAGTTGACCATAAGAAAATCACAAACTTGTGATGGGTTAAACGGTATTCGATTCCCCAGTAGGAAAAGATAATAGACAAAATTTTTGTTTTAAGTTAATTTTTATTGAGGAATTTATTCATAAGGAAACATAATCACTTATCATGTTGACATTCAACTTTTACTAGATTCCTTAATCAAACTCATATTTTTTCCAAAAGACGAGTATTTAGGGAGACTTGTTCACATTAAGAGTACTATAATCAACTTCTAGAGAGTCACCTAATCCAAAAAAGAGAACTATATACTTCCCATGTCTTTATACTTTAACCAAAACCAAAACCAAAAAGGTTAGTACAAGATCAGATAATCCAGAAAAGGATAACCCTTTATAAAAAGAAAATCTATTCTTAATCTCCAAAATGTGTCCAACAGAACCCAAAGTTCAACGAGGACCATTCAATAATCAATTTGTCCATAAAATTATTCAAAGTAAACCAAACTAATATTGAAACCCAAATATTTGAAGGATTTAGTCACATAGTCTTCCATGTTAAATCGTAACATTTATCTCCAAACAACATCAGTTGCTCCTAAAGGCTCGTATTGAAAAGTAATTAACCAAATCACATATCCCCCATGATAGGTTAATAATTTTCATAAATAACCCAAAATCATATTACTCTTAATTAATAAAATAATATAACTAAAAGGAATCGTCCAAACTAACCAGGGACTTCACGTAGTCCAGTGGTAGGCAAAAAATACCAGTCGCACTTTGGTTGTGGGTTCGATTCCCGCAGCGTTGTCCAGCGCGACGGGTAGTCACATGGTCTGTGTGTTGACTTTTTTCCAAAACTATATAATTCTCAAATCATTCCCCAAAAGGGATAAAATCATCAAAAATAACCATAACATAATTTAAGCTCAATTTTATCTCATGCCTTTAACTTCAATCATAACATATAGTAACCCATAATTACCTCAAAAGTAAGGATCATATAAACCCAAATGGTTATTTCTAACTATGTCCAAAAAAGAAAAGATAACTATTCCTTGAATAAAATATTCATATATTAAACATCAGGGATACACATAATATAAAAAGTCTTCTAATGTAACCCCATAATCAAAAAAGACTTAATACTCTCAACAATTTCAACATAACTCTTAAAGCCCTTATATGTTGACATCTTACACATTCAACATTCTTCATGATCCATTAACCATTACTTTCCAACTTATTCTGAAATACCTCTTTTCCTACAAACAAAATCATGAATAATATCCTAAGATTCCAAAAATAGGAAAACAATCGTCATAAAATAATACATACCTTTGATTGGTCACTGTCAGTTTCTTAATCCTCAATTGGAATGGAATTAGGTATTGGTAAATGAACATTTGTATGCTCTTGGTGATCCCATTCACAAATTGTATTCATAGGAAATGTTTTTTCATAGTGACCATGCACACCACATTTAAAACATTCAATTGATCCCTCAGAAAGAACTTCTTTCCCTTTCCTCGAGTCAACTGGATGCTTCCTTTTTACATGGTAGGTTCTTTCTTTATGACCATCATTTCCACATCTATAGCATATTTATGTCGCTTTGAAACATTTTCCTAGGTGTTTCTTTCCACATCTTTGACACATAGGTTTTTGAACACACTTACCTTTATGATTATTACTTGTACTTCCGTAGGGATTTCTTTCTCGCATATATGATGCCTTAGAGAAATCACCAAGGTTTAGGTGGACAATCATGACTCCAGATAGTTGGTTGAGGATAATCACAAGAGTTCTCATTGCAGCTCCCATATCTTTCAGTTGCATGCTCAAAAAAACTATCAAAGTTTCCTTCACATACACTGTTACTTTGGTGCTTGCTAGATCCATCCATTTACTAAAACCAAAAATGTCAGTGTGAGTATATCAACAAAACCATCATGTACTAATGAGGAAGATAAACACTAAGATATACTTACTCATTCACTTTATCTAAAACTAGGACTATTTCTAAAATCTTAACCATTATGGTAAGGTCACTTATGCTTAAAGAATACCCCAACCTCTAAAGTTATCTAAACCGACCTCTGATACCAACTATAAGGCCCCAGCCTTAAACCTTATTGAATCTTGAGTTATTAGAAGATTACACATTGAGGATCTTTTCAGGTTTAGAGTTTTAGATAATTAGATCATGAAACTTGCATTACATTCCACATTTAAACAAAGTGGTTACATAAAAGACAGTATTCATTCTTCCCATCAACGGAAACATATTTAAAATAAAACATGGATTCTTTCTTGACACATCCTTGACACTATCATCACATCATGTACCCTTCCATTGAACTGTGAAAAACATTTCAAAAACTTGGGATGAGTATAAAAAGCTCAGTAAGGGAAATAAAAATATGGAAAGGAAACATGAGTACATGTATACATAAGAATGAAATCATAATTTACCCATAAAACATAATCACTTTAACATACCTCATAAAATCATGAATAAATCATAGAAATCATAAGACATAAGAGGTAACATGAGGCATTCATAACATTTTTACATAGGGAGTAACCCTCTTGGTTACGTTTGGAATACCCACCACAGTATATTCCCTAAATCTCTTCGGAGAAACCTTAACGTTTCACTCCTTCGCGTTACCCAATGCATTGGAGAGCTGTATCGGGCTCACCTACCCTTAGTTTATCACGGAACCACCCATTTCATAACAATGCCCAAGAACCATAACATAATCTTATCACATAAAACATGCATAAAGGAAACATAACATTTCCACCTATCAATAACAAGATATCAATACAACACATTGATATAAATACATTATGAAAACCATTTTCAAAACCAAAATAAAATAAAATTAAAACATGGTATTTATTTTTCTTTAAAAAGATGGTATTTCTTGTAGAGGAAGCCGAAACCCAAATAATGGTGACGGTGGCAGAGAAGTCGTTGTCGCCGCATACGTATGACAAAAACATTCCCTTTTGTCGTTTAATAAAAACTTCGTATAAAAAAAGATTCCTTTTGAATAAACATAAAAGTAAAAGGGTTTTTTACACCGTATAAAAGAAGGTTGTGTATAAAACAAAATATGCCTCAATGAAATGAGATTGAGATGAAGTCCCTTACAAAGACGGTATCCTTGGTTTAAGGATAAATAAATTACATAATTATGTGTAACAAACGAATACACAAAATATAAGTGGATATTAAGTGTAAAATAATCAAACGACATTCACACATATTCAAAGGATGACATATTCAATAACTACATGATGAACCCAAATAAATCGAAATTGGGTTAAGAAGTTCCCATGACAGCCTAACGGCGTCACATCAAAAAAAAGTATCTCATCACTTGGACATAAAATTTACATCAATAAGGATATATGAGAACATATCCCAACATAATAATATGTAAATTAAAAGGCCCAACAAAAGAAGTCTTTTAAAAAAGAGGAGGGTGAAAGGTTCCTTTACCGACATGGGTATCTTTCAAAACATATGCCCCGCGAAAGAAGGACAATAAAACATTGATGTAAATACTCATAAATGAAAGAATATTACACAATGAGTAAATTAATGGTCAGTACATACACCACTCAATGGAAATTGTGGAAAATGTATCATAAATCTCACAGGAATAAATGTGAGATGAAAAATCCCTTACGAAAACTCAGCAGCCTAACAGCGCCACTTAAAACATCCAAAAATGGATTGATGAGATCAAATAGGGTATCTCATCACATTACAATAAAATGTACAGAAAGAGGAATATAAAATAACACCCCCATCATAAAAATAAGTGCTTAAAAGAAGTGACATAAAGGAGAGTACTTAAAGAGAAAGAGAGAGGTTAGATCTCTTATGAAAATTCGACAGCCTAACGGCGCCACTCAAAACATCCAAAATGGATTGATGAGAGAGAATAGGGTCTCTCATCATATGAACATAAAAATTACAGTAAGAATAATATAAAATAACATCCCAATAACAATAAAGATTATATTTAAAAGGAATGACATAAAAGAGCGTACTTAAAAAGAAAGAGAGGAGTAGGATCCCTTACCTCAAGTCCTACTTGTCTTGTTTGTTTCTTTATATTCCTGAATAATAAACATTGGTCAATTAATAATTGCCAAAGAACCTCTTTTAGAGATTATTATTCAGTTCATATAACATATTATAATGTTATAATAATTGTTTAATAATGTTAGTTCATATCAGACGTTTTTGCCGATGTTTGGTACATCAGTCCAAAAATGAACATGTTTGAAAAATGATTGCCCATGTAGTTATAAGTAAATAATTTCTAGAATAGTATTAATGATTAAAATATCATATATATCCTGTAAATACTCATTTTATACTATTCCATATCATTTGGAGATAAAAAAACAAAAAGCACTGTTCATGGAGACGGAAGGCCGTACGTACGCATGAACGCTACTTTCATTTTTTTGTCATATTAATGGAATTAAAACAAAATGAGAGAGATATATATATGTTATAATTCGAGAATGATATCCATAATTTAGATGTAATATATTACATATATATCCACTATATATATGTACTTATAATATTACATAACATTTTGAGATAAGAAATGAAATGTACCGTTCATGGAGACGGTAAGCCGTACGTACGCATGAACGCTACTTCCATTTATATTTCATATTTAATGGAATTAAAACATAATGATACATAATAGTATTTTAATTACAGTATGGTATCATATATAATATCATTAAATATATCCATTATACATACCACATATGGTATTAAGGAATCAAATCACTTTGAGGGGGCGGTAGTCCGCACTTCCTTAAATGAAGATATCACGTTTACCCATAATGGAAACCATAATGGTATGCCAAAAATGAAAAATACAGATGCATTAGGAAAACATAAATATATTATATATCATATATAAACATAGTGGCATCTTAATGGCCACCTTTGAAGGTGTTAAAAGAATGTTGAACAATCATCATTTCGGGAGGTAGAAATTCGCCATCCACGGAAACAGTATGTTCTTTAACCATTAGATGTAAGTGTGTGTATGTGTGGCTCGAATCCTTCTTATAAAAACATCCTAGTATATTGAGGATACTGTAGTTGTTACAAAAGAAAATAATAAAAAGTTTTTAGGGGGTTGGAAGAGCAAAATAAAACAAAAGGACTCAAAATAAGACATTACCTTAAAATCGGGTAACTCCCTTTGGTTTGAACTCAAAGGCTTCCTTGGGAAGACTTCTGCCCAAAGTGAGGCTTCAAGGAGTAAGAGAGGGATTTTTAGAGACAAAATGGGAAGAGGTTGGCCGAGGAAAAGGCTTTGGGAGTGTGGTTAAGGTGGTATAGGTGGGGGCCTTTTATAAGAGGAGAGGAGGGGCACTCTTGTAAGGTTACAAAATGTTACATTATGTTCAACAGATTTTCGGATTTTAAAGGTCCCACATTGATTTATTTCGAGGATAAGGTGATAAGGGTTCGGAATCCACTCATCCAATAGGTTTTTGACATGTTTATTTCTTATATATTACATTCTCATTCCATTTTATTTAAATCGTTAAATAATAAGGTCATCGCTGCATCATCATGATGTCATAAATAATTTAATTTATTTAATGTCTAAAAATTATTAAAAAACTACTATGATGCAGAAAATCTTTTTATATTTCCAATTACGATTTATAGTCAAAAATATGACTTTTATAACCCCATGTAAAAAATGTTTTAGTAAAACATCTCATGTTTGTGTCATTTTTACTTTAACATTAAATAAAAAGATATTTATGTCATTTCCCAACCAAAGTGGCTCAATGGGGTCCCCAAGTTGACCCGTGGATTTTCTTGGTCGGCCATGACACATAAAATGAGGGTAGGACATGTGTCTTGGTCATTTCATTTTATTAAAACATTATTCTTACCATAAACTACACTAATTACCTCTAATCGCGATTAAAAGCTTAATAAGTTACTATTCACCAAAAAATTATTTTTATCCCATTGAACCTCATTTTACTTCTTAATGGAAACCATTAATGTCAGATTTTTTAAATTAAAAACACAAATATTTCAAAATTTCATTTAAACGAAAAAATTAGTTTTTATAAGTACCACTTAGTGGTTTCACTATTCATCAAAAAAATTGATGTTTTGCAGAAAAATCCCAAAAATTCACCCTATGCTATATTTGATATTACGAATTCAAAAATGAAGTCTATTTTAGAAAATTCAAAACATACAATTCAAATTAGATAATTTAATAATTAATTCCCGCTGTCAGAGAAAATAGCGTGTTTTTATGAAACAATAAGTATCAAAAGATTGACACTAGTTTAAGTCTGATTTCAAAGTGAAATTAATTCCAACGACCACTATTGGATTTAATGGTAAAAATATATTCTAATTTCTCTTTAAAACCAATTCAACAGATAATCTAATAATATATATAAATTAGATTAAAAATAGGTTTTGAATTAAAATACAACATTTTACACTATTCAGTAAAAAATGAACTTTATCAGAAAGATACCAAAAATTTACAAAAAGTAAATTTTGATGTCCCAATTCTCAAGAAGAGTTTTATTTGGTCCAATATAATGTATAAGAGTGAACAAGACTATATTTAATGAATGTTCTCCATCAAAAGGCGATAAGTGAACCTTTAGTGAAAACTATGGCATACACACCTAATATTGAATTCTTTCCGTATTTGAAGCCTTTATCTTTTATTGGATAAATGTAAAAACATTTAAAAACATATATAATAATATTTTAGTTATTTCTATCCATTCCCGCCAATAAAACGGCTACATGTTAACTACCATTTAAAATAATATTATTTTATTATTACAGTGCAACGTAAGATTCCCAAGAAACTCGTTGTTGCGTGTTGGGTATGCCATCGAGCATAGAGTCCCCTTTAAAGTCATATTAATATTTTATTCACAAATATGGATAAATATGAAAATTTCATATTCTTTATTTACCTGGGGTGTTACACATAATACCTATATATGTTCAAAATAATTCATTTGGGTCATTTTATAATATGTTTAGATATATAAAAAATTTATTGAACTTTTTACCTTCTTTTTCCCAACTTTTAGAAGTAGTTGAAAATTTTCATAAAACATAATTTTACCATATATGTTCATTGAATTTAAAAAATTTGAGAGACATAGTTAACCTCAGTAGGTAAAATGTGGTTCAATCTGATGAAAATAATTTTCAGTGAATAGTAAATTATGACTTTTTTTTATCGCGATTAAAAGTAAATAGTGTAATTCAATATTAAAAGAATATTTTAATAATTCAAAATTACCATAACCCATGTCCTAACATTATTTTATGAGTAATGGCCGACCATCGGCATCCTTGGGTCAATTTTGGAACCCCATGGAGGCACTTATGAATGATAATGACACTTTAGATTAATTATCTTAATGTAATGGAAAAATTGTCAAAAACAAAAATCTTTTAGTAATTAATTATTATATGGTGTTATATAAGTAATATTTTTGACTATAAATATTCATTAGAAAAATAAATTTCTTTCCTAAATCATGGTATTTTTTTATAATTTTTTGACATCTAATAAATTAAATTATTTATGACACAATAATGATGAGGTATTTACCTCATTAATAAATGATTTAAATAAATTAGATTACATATATTAAACTAATATCCAAAACATGTCCAATTATTATTGGATGATTTTATTTCTACCATGAGACAACTTATCTTAGACCCTAATGATTTTTGAACCTTTAGAAACTGAATATCATTACATAATAAAATAATATTTTCACAATTTTCTAAAGAGCCCATCCTCCCCCTTATAAAAGGAGAACACTTCTAACCAATTCTTAAAATATCTCAAGAAATTAGTCTAGTAAAAAATATGCCAAATTAATCTCCATATATCCCTCTCCTCCTCCTAGATTCCTTACCTTAAGAAAAAGGCACTTCAAGAAGTCATTTTGTTTCAAACCAAAATAAGTTACCCAAATTAAATATAACAGTTTCTTTTAACTTCTTTTATTTTATTTTTACTTCTCAAAACCCTAAATCATTTTTATTCCTTTCTTTTATAACAACACCAGTATCCTCAATATACTTTGATGTTTTTATGAGAAGGATACTAACAACACTTACACACACCTCCATCTAATGGCTGAAAAACATAATGTTTCTGTAGATGGAAAACTAACACCTCATGAAATGAAGATTGTTCAATTACCTCTTACAACCTCTCATGGTGGCCATTATGATGGATCTATATTTATATATGATATATATTATGTTTATGGTTTCATCATTCTTCTGTATGTTTCTTTTATATCATTCCTCAATGGTTTCCATTATGGGTAAACGTGATAATTTCATTTGAGGAAGTGCGGACTACCGCCCCCTCAAAGTGATATTACGTGTTAATACCATATTTGGGACATATAAAGGATGATGTTAATGATATTATATATGATATTATACTGGAATTAAAATATACCTATGTATCATTATAATTTAATTCCATTAAAATAATAAATAGAAATGAAAGTAGCATTCATGCGTACGTACGACTTACCGTCTCCATAAATGGTGCATTTCATTTCTTAACCCAAAATGATATTTAATTTTATAAATAGATGTATATACTGGATATATATGATATATATGATATCTAAATCATGAATATTATTCTGGATATAATGAACCTGTGACCATGTGAACAACTTGTAACTATAAGGTATTCATTTTTGACACAAGTACCCTATATCAAAAAACAGAATATTATTAACTTAAATGATTACATAATGTTTATAACATGTTAAGAAGTGATATAAAAGGAAAAATAAACTTTAAAAATTTTCTTAAGAAAGTAGAAATTATCTTTAGTTTATTATTCAGGATATTAAAGAACGTACGGGTCTAATCAGATACTATGTAAGGGGTTTTTTATCTCACTTTTAATTCTGTGAGATTTCCATTGCTCACCACTTATTTATTGCATGTGGTGAGTTTTTTACTGCCATTTGATATATATTATCATGATTATATTTATATTCGTGATATCCTATGATTCATTAGGAGTTTATTGAATATTGTTCATATGACTTGATTTATTACAATGAGGTAAGGGATAATTCTACAATCTCTTCATTATCTATGGTTGTTTATACGTAATTATCTACTGGGACCTCTTTATCATCCACATCCATGTTTCTTAAAAATGTACTTCCAAAAATTGTTACTATTTTAAAGACAATGTTTTAAATTCATTTACACCCTTGTTTTAATTTTTTATGATCTTTATAAATTAATCCTTCCATCATTTTCTAATCAAGGTACTTTTTGACCTTTTCGAGAAATTTACGGTAAGAATGTTTTTTTAACATATACGGTGGGTGCAGCTATTTTCCGCCATTATAACATCATAGAAGCTTCCCTTGCAACATTATAAGAATATTTTAAAAATAAATATCATCTTTATAATTATGTGACTCTTATATGATTTCAAAATATAAAGTTATATTTCTCTAAAAGAAGGTTTTGATTTCATCTATGTCAACATCCTTTGATGAATTTTAAGTTTACTTGATGTTGAATTATTATGATACAAAACATCAATATTGTATTGAAGGTTTTGTGATATGTTTGACTAAGAAGGTTCATTTCATATACCATTCATGGATTATCTTTAATGTATTAACATTTTTTATTCTATTTTTAATACAAATGTTTATGTTATATTTCATCTTTTTCTTATGATTAATGTATTGGACTAGTATGTTTCAGGTTGGGGACTGGTAAAAGTAGTCCCTCCGGGTTGGGGTCCGGTTACAGTAGACCCTCCGCGTTGGAGTTCGGTTACAAAGGCTCTCTGGGATGGAGTTCAATTACAGAGGATCTCTCTGTTGGAGTCCAGTTACATATGCTCTCTGGGATGGATTCCGGTTACAGAGGCTCTCCGGGGATGGGTCTGGTTACAGTTAGCCCATAGGTCCTGGCACGAGGCCTTGACATAGAAATTAATGTCTAGTATTATACATTTCATCATTATGAAAATAATATTGATGGTTCATGTGGTCATTTGACTAGTATAATATCCCTGATAATGTTTTATTATGGCATTATTTACTTAACTCATATTCCCTCCATAAAATATTCATGTTTATTATTAGTAAAGGAATTTGGTTTCAATTATTCACCATTATTAATATTTATGTAATCTTCCGCTGTATTGCTTACCGATACTGAGTGTTTGAGCTCAACCCTTTCTATGTTTTATTTTCCCCATGATTCAAAGAAGTGTATTGTGATTGATATGCAGGGTTAAGATAAGGGAATGATGGACTTCATAAAGGATTATTTATGTTGTGTTGTATTTTATAAAGTATTATGTAACATTCATGTATGTATTCTATTTTCCAAGACAGCTAAACTGATCGGTCCTTCAGGAATAGATTCATTGTAATCATGCCAATGTATTAAAATAATGCACCGACTCTGGGTAGTTGGTGTCGAGGCATTACAGTTGGTATCTGAGAATGTATAGAAATAACCATGGAAACTATAATTAGGTAAACTCTGATTAGAACACATATCCCTAAGATAGACATTGAGGATTAGTATAAAAATACTTTATAGCATTTTGGTAATGTAGAGATTTTGTGATTTTTCCAAGAAAATACATCCCTGTCTGGATATGAGTAGGTAAAGGCAGCTCTGACATAGATGTACCTAGGGATAAAACCTAAAAACACCACTTTGAGGTAGAAT
The DNA here is from genome assembly GCA_963277665.1 of Viscum album. Lineage (NCBI taxonomy): Eukaryota > Viridiplantae > Streptophyta > Magnoliopsida > Santalales > Viscaceae > Viscum > Viscum album. Next base: position 1,506,234,684 of record OY728127.1, on the reverse strand, counting down.
CCTACGGGAACTGGTGCACGAAAACGGGCCTTTCTTCACTCTTGGTTACAACACTCCTAGGGGATATGCTTATGATAATCCTCATTTTCATTAAAAATCAGCATGAAGGGTTTATGAGTATATTTTTTCTCAATGAAAACATTTTTATTATTATGTATTATGTCAATAAACTGTTCAATTTACATTAGGAATTTTACCAGTTTGGAATTATTCATTTCAATTTATAAAATTACATAATTTATTCCATTGTTTATAAATGGCGCCCAATAGAAGGAATTAGAAATCCTACTATATGTATTATCCAAAGAGTAAGAATTATCAAATAATTAATCGTATTAATCCAACATTTATAAGGGAAATAGAATCCCACATATTCTGAAATTATTAAAAAATATTATCATGTGTTAATAAGATAATTGGAGAATTCTATGAGCCCAATGGCTTTGAAGGAAAACAACATATGAATATGTTGGTAGAGAGAAAGATGGATAAATAGAATAAGGGAATGAACGATTTTCCCATATGTGATAACTGTGGAAAGAATCACAATGGTAAAATATTGAAGGGAATGAGAGTTTGTTATAAGTGTGGAGAAAAAGGACACCAAGTATGCGATTTCAATGGTAAGAAAAAAGAAGTTTCAAATGTACAATGCTTCATTTCTAAGGATTGGGACACTACGCGAGTCGGTGTCCAAATCATCAGAGTATACCCCAAATTATTCTATTTGATATTAATAACGTTATGATACTACTGAATATGAAGTGGAATGATTATATTTCTTACATTGTAATTAAATTATTGTGTCATTTGAGTATTGTATTAATGATGTACAAGTTATAATAATTACAGAGTATATAAGGATTGTACTGGAGTAATATTCCATTAAGGACATGAGATTGTGTAGAACCAATAAAAGAGACTCAATTGTAGGATAAATTTTTTGGAAAATATATGATTGAAAGAACGATGAACCATAATATGGTTATGATACCGAGGTAGTGATTTTGGAATAAGAGATGGTTGATTTGGATAAATTATATTGGATATTCTTGACTTCCTAGGAACTGATTAATAGTTTGTTTATTTCATCATTGTTGCAATATTCAATATTCTTGGATATAATGAATATATCCATTAATATATAATGGATATGGGAGCATGAATTTAATCAATATGGTTTTATGGTAATTCATGGTGATACCATGTTTTAAAATAATACATGATGGAAGTTTTCACATGTTATTATGTGGAAAAAAGGATCATCATTTTGTTTAACTTTCTTATAAATTTTGGACTGCGAGTTTAGATAGATTTATTTTCGATAAGTCTAATGTTTGGAATGGATCAAGAGACTATTGTTAAGGTTATTTTTGTATTTTTATAAAAAGGACAACACATAGACCGTTTGACAACCCGTCGCGTCGGACGAAGCTTGCGGAATCGAACCCACAACCATAGTGCGATTGGGATTTATCACCTACCACTTGACTACATGATGTCCCTGGATGGTATAATCTAGTATTTTAACGGGTCTGATAGGTGAATTATAAATTCATTATTTTTGGATCCCTATACGAATAGGATAAATAGAATATTTTTTTATGTTCTATTATCTTTTAGAGTGAAAGATGAGTTTGTGTACATATTAGTTAAAGGATGGAACTCTACTTGTTATGTATATAATTTTTTCGTCTTCCCTTATTCTATGAAGAAATTAATTTTTAAAAATAACGCAAGGGATCATAAAACTAAAAATTTGTTATCCTAAATCCTTATGTTTTGTTGAAGAGATGATAATTTAAATCATCATAGATTGATGGATGTGAGGCCCTTAATTCTACAATTGTTTGTGACTGATGACCTCAATCACTCCCTATAAATATTTACATTTTCCTCCATTTAAGTGTCTCTAATTTCCACCAATGACCACCAAATCGAGATAATAATTTGGGGGTGACTTTTTCATTCCCCTTTTCATCTTATTAAGACTAAATTTTATTAACACAATTTCTGATCTGGGTTTTCAAACAAAGGTGTTTTATATATTCAACCGCTTATTTTTGAAGAAAAATTTCAAATTGAGAGGACCCAATTTATTGAGTTATGTGTGAATGAAACACCCTAATATTTCATAGTACGTTATTTCTTCAATGTAATTCAATATCTTGCACAATAAACAACACCGAGTTAAAGTGCACTACGACTTACCACTCTAGTCATTCAAAAGAGGTTATGAATAATATTAACTGCATTTTGAATTTATTATACTCCTTATAATTTTAAAATCTGTATTATGTGTTTTTATAAATAATATAAGAACAAATTAAATTGTTTAGATATATGAAGTATTTTTCAGAAAATGCAATTTTACGGCCTTTTGAGGGAGAACCATTTTTAATTCCAATATTTGACACTTTTATGTATTAAATTTGACAAAATAAACTTCTTCTTTATAATCATGAGATAAAAATTCTGTTTTGATAATTTTTTTATTTTTTTCTAATAAAATTCATATTTTGGTGAATAGTAAAAAATAATAAATTATAATTAAAAACAAATTTTTTAATAGAAATAATTTATAGTGGTAAATTATGAATTTTATTGGTTTTTAAGTATAATTAGATTATTTTTTATCCTTTAATTCAATTTAGGTCATTATAATTAATTTCACTTTAAAATTGGACCAAAACAAGTGTCATTCTTTTGATGATATTGTTGCTTAAAAACATGATATTTATTTTGACAATGAGAACTAATTTTAAATTAATTAATGAAACATATACGTTTTGAATTTGGAAAAATTGACATCATTTTTGAATTCGGAATATCAAATATAGCTTATGCTGAATTGTTGATATTTTTCTGAGAAACATCAATTTTTGATGAATAGTGAGAAACACTGAGTTATTGGTTGAAACCGATTTTTTATATAAATAAATATTTTTTTAAATTTATCTTAGGTAAAAATAGATACATAATACCAATATATGTTCAAAATAATTCATTGGAGTCATTTTATAATACGTTTAGATATATTAATATATTATTGGACTTTTTACTGTCTTTTACCCACATCCTAGGAGAAGAGGAAAATTTGCATAAAACATAATTTTACTGATTCTGTGATTTTAATTCAAAAAATATGAGAGATTAGGTTAACCTCAGTAAGTAAAATGTTGTTTAATAAGATGAAAATAATTGATGGTGAATAGTAACTATTGACTTTTATTTACCACGGTTAAAGGTAAATAGGGTAATTCAAGGTAAACATAATATTATAATAATTCAAAATTATAATAACACATGTCCTAACCATATTTGATAAGTAATTGAAAACCATGGTCACCATTGGGTCAGTTTTGGGACTCCATGGAGCCACATATGAATGATAATTACACTTTAGATTAAATAATTTAATGCAAAAGCAAAATTTACATAAACAAATATCTTTTAGTAATTAAATATATATATGGTGATATATAAGTAATATTTTTGACTATAAATATTCATTGTAAGATAAATAGATTTCCTAAATCATTGTACTTCTTTAGAATTTTTAGACATCGAATAAATGAAATTATTTATGACACAATAATGATACTGTAAATACCTCATTAATAAATGATTTATATAAATTAGATTATAAATATTAAAATAATAACCAAAACATGTCCAATTATTATTGGATGATATAATTTCGACCATGAGTCATATTATATTCTACACTAATTATTATTGGAGCTTCAAAACCGAATATCATTATAAAATAAAACAATATTTTCACACTTTTTTAAAGAGCACTTCCTCCCCCTTATAAAAATAGACCACTTCTTGCCAATTCCTAACACCTCTCAAGCTTTTAGGGTCATCCATATTCTTCAAAATTAATCTCCCTACATCCCTGTACTCCTCCTAGAATCATTACCATTGGAATAAGGCACTTCAAGAAGTCCTTTTGTTTGAAACCAATGGAAGTTACCCAAATTTAAGGTAACAGTTTCTCTAAACTTATTTTATTTTATTTAACTTCTCCAAACCCTAAACTATTTTTATTCCTTTATTTTATAACAAAAAAAATATCTTCAATATACTAGGATATTCTTATGATGAGAATTTAAACTACACTTACACACACCTCCATCTAATGGGTGGAGAACATAATGTTTCTGTGGATGGAAAACTTACGCCTCAAGAAATGATGATTGTTCAATTACCTCCTTCTGCCACTCATGGTGGCCATTATGATGGCTCTATAATTATATATGATATATATTATATTTATATTTTCTTCATGCTTATTTATTTTTCTTTTATATAATACCTTAATGGTTTCCATAATGTTAAATGCAATAATTTCATTTGGGGAAGTGCAGACTACCACCCCCTCAAAGTGATATGACTCGTTAATACCATAAGTGGGATGTATAAAGGATAGAGTTAATGATTTTATATATGATATTATATCTAAATTATAATATACCTATATATCATTATGTTTTAATTCCATTAAAATAATAAATAGAAATGAATGTAGCGTTCATGCATACGTATAACTTACCATCTCCAGGAATGGTGCATTTCATTTATTACCCCAAAATGATATGTACTATTATAAATACTTGTATATACTGGATATATAATATATATATGATATATAAATCATGAATATAATTCTTGATATAATTAACTTTTGACCATGTGAACAACTTGTAACTATAAGGGATTCATATTTTGACTCAAGTGCCAAATATCTCTAAAATGAACGATATTAACATAATTGATTACATAATGTTTATAACATGGGAATAAGTGATGTAAGTAGAGAAATAAAATTGAAAAAGGTTCTTAATAATGTATAAATTAAAAATAGTTTATTATTCAGGATATTCAAAAACGAACGGTCAAGTCGGACACAAGGTAAGGGGTTTCTTATCTTACATTAAATTCTGTGGGATTTCCATTGTTCACCACTTATTTATTGCATGAGATGTATTATATATTGCGATTTGATATATATTATCATGATTTTATTTATATTCAGGATATTATGTGATTCATTTGGTGGTTATTTTCTATTTTTCATACGACTTGATTGATTACAACGAGGTAAGGGTTAGTTCTACAATCTCTTCATTATCTTAGGTTGTTTATACGTAATTATCTACTCGGACCTCTTTATCATTCACATCCATGTTTCTCAGAAATATATATCAAAACATTCCTAATATTTTATAGACTATGGGTTAATGTCATTTACACCCATGCTTAACTTTTATAAGATTTTTATAAAGGAATATTTCCGTCGTTTTCTAAACAAGGTACTTTTTTGCCTTTTTGAAAAATTTTAGGTAAGAATGTTTTTTTAACTTATACGGAGGGTGCAGCTATTTTCCACCATTATAACATCTTTGAAGATTCCCTTACAAGCTTATAATAATATTTTCAAAATAAATGTTTCATTATAATTATGTGACTCTTAAATGATTTCAAAATAGAAAGTGATATTTATCTAAAAAAAGGTTTTGATTTCATCTATGTAAACATCCTTTCATAGATTTTACGTTTATGTGAATTTGATTTATTATGTAACAAAAAATCCATATTGTATTGAAGGTTTTGTAATAAGTTTGACTATGGATGTGCTACTCGTATATCATTCATGGTTTATGGTTAAAATATTGACATTTCGTATGCTAGTTTTAATACGAATATTTATGTTATATTTCAACCTATTGTTATGATGAATTTATTGGACCAATATGTTCTGGGTTGGGGACCTATAAAAGTAAGACCTCTGGGTTGGGGTTCGGTTATAGAAGACCCTCCGCATTTGGATTCTGGTTACAGAGGCTCTCCAGGATGGAGTCTGGTTACAGAGGCTCTTCGGGTTGGAGTCCGGTTACATAGATTACCTGGGATGGAGTACGGTTACAGAGGATCTCCGGGTTTGGGTACCTATACAGTTAGCCCACAGGTCCTGGAACGAGGCCTTGTAAGAGAAATAAAATTTTGTTATTATACATTCCCTCATTATGAAAATAATATTTATGGTTAATGTAGTCATTCGACTAGTATAATACCCATGATTATGTTTTATTATGGAATTATTTACTCATCTCATATTCCTGTCATAAAAGTATTCATGTTTATTATTGGTAAAGGCATGTGGTTAAAATTATTCACCATGATTAATATTTATGTTACATTTCATTGTATTTATTACCCTTACTGAGCATTTGAGCTCACCCCTTTCTATGTTTTATTTTTTCTAGGATTCCAAGATGTGTATTGTGATTTACATGCAGGGGTAAGCTAAGGGGGTAATGGAATTCATAAAGGGATATTTATGTTGTGTTGTATGTTTTAAACTGTAATGTAACATTCATGTATGTAATATATTTTCCAAGACTGCTAAACTGATCAGTACTTCAAGACATGATTCCCTATAATCATTCCAATATAATAAAATAATGCACCGACTTTGGGTAACTAGAGTAGGGGCGTTACAAAAAAAGTGGAACAAAACACCCAAAACATGTGTATTAGCCACAATTGATTTCGAGTATAAATATGAACAATGAAATGATAACATAATGAACATCAAAACACCCAATCCGGAATAATATATATTTTATACCCACAATAAAAAAAAATTAAAATAAAATTTTTATTTAATTAATTTAAATTTATCATATGATTACAAAATGACGATTAGTCTATATAAAACAATTTCTTACCTCGATATGGATCGATCACTGATGAAGAATGAATCCCCTTATTATAATTTGGATAGATCCTCAAATTCTGAAGCACTCTGATCAACAATACATGAGTATGTTGTTGTTCACAAGTGAACACACATCCACTGATAATTCCAATTGATATAGGTTTACATGGAAAACACAATGATGTTTCTATATAATCATATTTGTTTAAAAATCATGAAATTTAATTTAAATAATTAAAATTTGATACTTTAAATAATTTATTTAATTATTTTCCCTTGACCAAACTCTACCTATGTTCCCGATTCGCTACAAGATTATAACATTCCAAGGGTAAAACCCACACTCTGAACTCAATAGCAGCCCAAGAATTATAATTGGTGACTATAATTAGGAATTTTTTCAACTATTTGAAGAAAACTACCCCCCCCCCCGTGATATTAAATATATTTAAAATATTTCCCATAATAATTTCAGGATCACCTAACCATGGAGTCAAAGTCCGTCTTAGTGTCTCATTCCTAAAATAATCCAAATAATATTCTAAATTATTATATGTAAAAGTGAATGTTGTTAGAATAATAAGTAGTGTTAATAAAATAATAAAATCATAGGGATTATGAGAACAATCATTCAATGATATGGTTCAATGAAGAGGAGTATAACCCAATAAATTGTTATATATATATATATAAACCATTAACACGACTCTTTGCACAATCATCCTTTATCTAACCTCATATGTATTAGAAATAATTTACTTATATTGTGAATTCATAACCTCAGTACATCCTTTACATATTCAATTATTGACTACACACATTTATTATTATATATTCACTAACATGATGGAATTAAACACCATCGGTGGAATAATATTGGGATTTTATCTCATGCACTACTTGGGATGCCTATAGGTCCCTAGAATATTATATGACTGTAGGTATGGGTAAGGGGAAGTTACCTAGTAAACGTTTCTACTTGCTTTATAGGAGTAAAGGATAATATTACATAAATGAGTCTTATGATGATATATGGGATATTTTATCATTCATATTTTATTTATTTACATTTATTGTGAACCTAATATGTATACCTTTATTAGATACTTTATAGATACTTATCATATCATCTGTATATGAGATCCCCCTTGGTACTATTTTATATATCATTTACCACAATAAAAGTAATTATTTAACATTAATATATGATTTATTAGGGAAATTTACACATTATACAACCCAAAAAAATAGTTAAGTATAATTTCATTGGAGATTAGGAGAGTAGCCTAACATCTTGAACAAGGGTTACAACAACATTATTGAAAACATCCTTAACATGCCTTTAAAATTCCATGGACAATTAAAATTGTGTCAGATAACTTAGTAAGAAACATAATAAATGAGTGATATATAAATCCTAGTAAGGTAATAAAAAATTTATAACATGAAGAAGATAATATATGTTATATAATAATAATATCAATGTTGAATAAAAGGAACATGAACAATAAGGCATGGTAAATCATGATAATCATAACACGAGGAATGCATAAAAATCTTAAAACACTACATCATTTTTTCCAAGGATAATACTAATAAGGATTCATGGTGGATAAAGTCCCATAATGGAATCAGGTTTAATCTATATTCTTCAAAATACATATCATGATATGAAACCTTAACCTGTTTATAGGGGTGCTATTTAATTTTGGGTTCCCTCATCCATTCATTTCATTCTGATGCATAATTATGCCACCTTGATCATATAACATGGATTCATCCTTCATCATAATTTACCCCATGATAATGTAATTTTAAATAAACACATGCAATCCCCTAATAAATAATTATATGTTCATAAAGTTTAATAGTATTCATATAAATAATATGTGAGGTATTCACTGCAAAATAGTTTTTGCATGGAAAATCACTGTGAATTTTCACAGAAAAATTACTCTATATAAATATTCATAAAAACAGTAGATGAGAGTTAAAGTAACAACTCATCATTTTTATATCAAATTGGATGTAATGGGGAAAAATAATGTTATATCACAAAATTTGGAAGTTCAAATATAATGCATAAGTTCAAAAAGAAACTCGAATAATGAGGAGAAGTTGTGAACCCCTTAAATAATGTCAACATTGTAACATTTTAGGAAATGGGGAAAATGGGGGAGGATAAATGATATCTCTTTAAAATAAAATCAACTGGAAAATAAGGGAATTTTTATGAATGAGTAAAAATATAAACAATTCATATTAAAATAAATGATTTTAAAGAAGCTGATTGAAATTGAAAGGAGGGAAAGGTCCCTTACTTGAGTGTGTGACCCCGAAAGCATGGGACGGGCTTCATGATTGCTTTGGGATCCTTGGGAGGAATATAAAGAGTGGAGGGTATATTATATGCATTATACAATGTGTTTTAATGAAGAGAAATTGGATATTGGCTGGGTTTATATAGAAAAAGAGGGGATATCATTATTATTATGGTTTTGGACTCTACATAATAAAACACAAAACACCACATACCATACGAGGGATATTCCAATGGTTTCTACCAAATTAGGATTTTTTTTTATATTTCATAATGAAAATGGCTGAAAAAATTAAAATAATTTATTTGCTTGTGTGGAGGTGAGTCAAACTCTTAATGAAATGTTTTTAAAACATTAAAAATTAATAAATGTTTTGGAAGATTTATAATGGAATTAAAAAATAATGCAATAAATATATTATCACGGTAATTTAAATGGAAAAATATAATTTTTGTTGATAATATTTATTGTAAATATTACATTAATTTTGGGTCATTATGATGTCATAATACAAAAATTATATCTTCACGATATTTATTTTTTACATGAAAATTTGATTTCCTAAAAAAAATGAAAAATTCACCATTAAATAATTTTGAAATTATGAATCGAAAAGAAATATTCATTTTATCTAAATAGTACTTTAAATATATGAATTTTTAATTTCAAAACCATATTGAAATTTATTAATATATTCTGGTTTGTTTCCAATAATAACCGTGTTTGAACCCTTATAAAAATTTAATTTTAAATATAATGTATTATATGATACTTTATATTTGATAAACATTATTTTAAATATCAATTATATCAAAAATAAATTAATTCCTAAATTAATTAATTGAATTTTATTAATATCTGAAAATAAAATTTGTAGTTTATTTTATCAAAATAAATATAAGTAACAAATTAACAATAATATGATCAAAATAAATTCATTATTATTTGAAAAAATGTACCTACTAATATTTACAATTTCTTGATATATATCCATTTAATACAACATTAAACACCCTAATAGTAAGGTGTGCGATAATTGGACATTCATGGGGTGGTTTGATGAACATTGTTTAGGTCCTAATCTCAATAACCTTTTACTTATAAATTAAATGATATCGTTCATTCATAATTTGTTTGATCATAACTTGGGATTGGTCAAGGGAAAATACCAGTGACCCTATATCTCTTGGAAACATTGATAAATGGGCATCATAGGGTATGATTCTTCTTGTTGAGGACATCAATTCCATTTTATTTGTCATTGAGATTTTTTTAAACCATGTATTTATACAAATCATATCACCACAGTTATACATATACATTATCAATGGTAATGATACATGAATTTATTTTAAATTCAATTTTATATAATAAGAAAATATAAGGGCATGTGTTTTCAATTACCATATTACATAATAATACATTTAATGAAAACAAATTGGGTAATTTCATTTATAATATTTTAGGTCAATACAATATTCCTCCATTTATAAATTTCACCCATGAAATTTTATTCTCCAACAGTAAAATAGATGACATTAACTCTACTTCGTAACCTCCTCTATTTCAAATATTATATTTAAAAACTTTTTATTTATCTACAAAACTTTGATTAGGATTATTTTCTTAATTCATTGAACATTTTCTCTATGTTATATTATCTTCATCGGCTTCACTTTATAAGAGATATCATTCTTCCATGATACTACCTATGTATTGGGTACATGTGAGGTTTATGGTATGTAAATTCTCAAGAATAATACTGGGAATTCATCATGTAATTGTGATAGGATTGGTGGGAGTAAAATTCAATACACCACCACTCTAATGGAATCATGGATCTTAATGGTGATTATGTATCTTGGACTAATAATTCCATTCCTTCAAAATATCATCACTTTAATCCATCTATATATGTAGAGGAATAACCTGTATCCAATATAAATCACTAGGTATCGCCATTAATTGTCATCATAGCTCATCTGTCAAATTTGTGTAGCCTTGATGTGATGGTGATTGGTCTTAACCATCCCCAAAAATTCATTGATTATTTAAGGACCAAGATTTTTTTGTTTCCCAGCATCATCCCATGTAGTTGGCATGATTTACCTCTTCACATAAAAGGATTCATTGGGATCCATTTAGATACTTCAGTGGAAACTATTTTTTATGAGAGAAATCGACCAGTGGAAGATGTTGGTCTCATCCCCTATTGATGTCCAGCGAACTTGATTGAAACATGTATTCCAATGAATTAATATTACAAATATATTGGCAATTAGTATTAGGATTATAGGTCTTACTAAGGATATCTTAGTGTTTAGTAGATATTGGAGACTTTTTTAGAACATGGAGGTTCACCTTGGGTGTAGATTGGATATAATCAATAGTGTTAATCCATTCACTCTCACATCATCTCTAATGTATATTTTAGCATGTTTATCTAATGATAAATCCTCTCAAATAAAAAAGAAGTGTTCATTATTTGTATAATGAACCACCAAATCCCAGATAGCATTTTTTTCCTATAGATTTCTTCAAAATTCTGGTGAAAGATTCCATTGTGATTTTTCAAATTTACATGTTGGTATTGGTAATGGTTGCATCATCCACATAGTCTTCTACCTTTCATCCTTAACTTTCTGAACAACTAGGAAATTTCAGGTACATTCAGTGATTTCATTCATAATTTTTTCCCTATAATAGTGATCATAGTGATCTTGATACATCTTTTTTCATCTTGGGGGAATGGAGAAAGTCAAACTTTGTGTATCATCTAATAGTTACTCCATTAACTCATGATTTAATTGAAAACATAGTGTTGACAAAAGTCACAAAATTTATTCTTCATAAATTTTAATTTCTAAGGATTTTTCCATTTTCGTAGCTTCCACCTTCTTCTAAAATTTCCCATCATGTCATTGATAGCCCTTTATTTTCTCCCTGAGGGATGTTAGAGAAAATAATTCAGAATTATGGATGATGTTCCTCCCTTAAGGATTCCATTGACCATGATTTATATATATAATAAGGTTATATCTATCTCAATTTTCATTTTTTATAAAGATGGAAGATCCATTCAGTATAGAGAATATTCCAACTTATTTTCATTACCAAGATTTTTTTGTATTGAGAAGTCATAATCCTTGAATATATCAAAATATCTTCGTTTCTGTATATTATTATCTTTATTTGTGAATATATATTTGAGTCACTTGTAATTATATATTTCTCGCACTTCTCCACATAATGATAATGTCTCTATATTTTCAATGCAAATATCACAACTTCTAACACAAGATCATGTATGGGATTGTTTTTCCAATGAAAATTGAACTACATTGAATAATTGGATATGAATTTATCATTATTCATTAACACAAATCATAATCCATTCTTCAAAGTGTTGCTGAATAATATGAAATGTTCTCCACTTTTGGGTAGTGTGAGCACTACGACAATGATAATCATCCTTTTCAAAATCATGAATATGACTTCACATTCATCATTCTTGGAAAAAATCATTGCCTTTTGAATCATCATGGTAATTGCGATTCACCAGCATGATATATTTTACAAAAATCATGGATAATACCCATATAACCCATTGAAACAACAAATATATGTCACGAATGTTGGCCTCGAAAATCCGTCAACTGCTTCCTTCTTTCAACGGTCCATAGATATCTCATTTCTATTGATGATAAGACCTAATAAAGTGAAATAAAATAATAAGAATTCATAAATTTTTTACATGGATTAAATCTTCTCCATTCGTATGGACTTTAGCACAGTGCTCAGATACTCTTCATGCCCCTACATGATTTTGGTGTATATTAGAATATAATATATAAATACTACCACTGAATTTTCAAAGTAATATATTATGAGTATATTTATCAAGTCCATGAATATTTATAGAGAATTAGTTATTTATAATGGCGTCACTATGAACTCCTAGTTCCCTTACATTGTATGAAAAGAAATCTTGGGGATATCATTATCATCATTATTATATATATTCAAAGATGAAAGAAGGATACAGAGGGCATTGATCAATGAAAAACAATGATAAGGAGGGTTCTAAAATCCTGGAGACCAAAGGACTACCTAGGAATTAAATTTACCCTCTCGAGATTAAGGAAGGTTACATCATGAAGGAAAGAGACAATGGATTGAGGGACTTCCGGAGAGGCAAAGTGATCAGAGACGATGTTCCCATCTCTCCATGTGTGCATGAACTGAATATTAATTCTAAGGAGTCCTTTTAATTTCATAATGATGTGTCTATCTTTCCATGGAGTGGGGTCGCTACCTAGCATTGTGTGACAGATGATCCTCGAGTCTGTTTCCACTATGGATGGATTAATGTTCATCAACCTTGCATGATAACATCTCAACTGATGATCCAAGGTTGAAACGTTTTGGGTTTTTTAATGATAATAATAAAAACTTCAATCTATGTAAGAGGATACCTTATAATTATCACGATAATTTTTATCTCATGATAATCGATGAAAATATTAATTAACCCCATATTTATCCTTAATGAAGAGTATCGGTGCACCACATGGAGATGTAATTTGGCATATGAAAACATTATCTGGACTTTCCAATAGTAGTTTCATCGGCTACTGAAGTTCCACAATAGAAATTCTATATGTGGAATTCGATAATAGAAACACCACATGTATAAGATCGATTGAAAATTACACCTATTAGTTATGGGGAAGATCATAAAATTCCATAGCAAACACATCAGTGTATTCACCCAAAATAAGAAGGTATTAGAGTATGGTTCATTACATAAACTCAATAATTTCATCTTGATATGATTTAACTGTAGAGAAATAATATCCATTCTTGAGATGTGGGTACTAAATATGGAACATTCTACTCCTTTCATTTGTACGTAATTGGAGGTTAATTCGAAATACGAAGATGATTTACATTTTATGGAAATTTAGGTTGTATCTATATATAGAGAGAAAATATATGCCAATAATTTCAACAAATTCCACCACAAGTAATATGAAATGGTTCTTTTATGTTCATCCCACAATCGTTGAAAGAGGATGAGTTATATTGTTGGGTGTAATAATTTCCCCATTTCCTATTTTTGATCGTTAGATTATTTTTCTGTTTAAAATATCATAGTAATAGTGTAGTTGTTAAAAAAGTGTTTTCAAGTTCATAATTCATACATTATTCAATATAGATTATTCATTTTCATCTAATTACTCATTATGACTTTTATCATTAAATGAAAGTCATTGTAATTTTTTTGTAAAAATGGGAAACATATAAACAATTTTCGACATACTTAACGATCAAAATGTGTTTTTTTAATAAATAATTAAAATTTTAACAACCCCATTCAAGACGAATTAATATATATTAGATTATTTATTTTTAAAATTTATTACCATTATATTATATCATAAAAAAAATTTAGGACCTATACAACGTAACATCCTTAACATTAGTGGCAAAACCACCCCAAAAGGTAATGTTTTAGTACATTTTAATTATTTATTATATAGGATTATAGAATAATATTATTATTTATTAAGTAGATTAAAAATTTAATAATGATCATTAATCCTGAATTAATACATTATTCAAAAAAAATCAGGTTTGGTGGTGATGAAAAATTATATTCAATAGTCATAGAGGTGGTAGTCATCCAAAGAAATGATTAATGTTCCCATTTATCAATGAATGGATAGAATGATGGTATATAAAAAATGACCATTGAAAATTTTTATTTTTTCGAACAAAAAATAAATTTATTCTTAATATCCATCGCTGATAAGATCATTGAGATGTGGGGAAGAAAAACAAAGACAATCAATTATTTGAGGTGACAATCTGAACGTACACACATTCTATATTATTTTATTTTATTATTGGATTGAAAGGATTGAATTTTTTTTTCTAAATAGTATAATTATTTTTTTATTACTCTATTTAAATATAATTAATTATATTAATAGGGCCAGATAAGGAAAGTATATTGAAAGGTAAGAAGTAAACACTAAGAAGATGTGGATATTCTTGTTTGGGACTTGAATTTCTCTTGGAATTATCCATTTATATGAAGGATTTATTCTTATTTACAGTGAAAATTGAAATTTCAATTTTGAAAGTATTTTATTAGGATAATATGGGTAGATTTTAAAGGATAAATTACTGGGTAAGGTGAGCCTTGATGTTGTCTAAGTGTTATCTTTTTATAAGAGAATAGTAGGATTGTTTTAGATGTAGACCATGCATTTTAAATAAAGTAATGTTACTATTAAAGGGTTAAACAATAATGAATTGAAATAAGATGATTAAAAAGTGTTTTTGGGCTGAATATAACCTTATCAACTCAATTTAAAAAATCTTTTATTAGGTTTTCTCATTTTCCCATATGTAAAAAAGCATTATATAATTTTAAATATTTATTGGGTTAACTAATTTTCAACCATAGCAATTAATTGCAATGGCCAAAATTAATATTGATCGTATTGAATAATTTCAAACATATAATTTAAAATATGAAAATAATTTTATCATATATTACTTAAAATGGTTTTTAATCTAAACTTTAATATAAAGACACTTAGTCATATAAAAATAGTTTCTTTGACATTTTATGTTTTTTTAATTACATTTACATTTATAGTAAAATTATAGTTTTAAATATTTTAAACGACATAAATTTAATTATAATAAATAAAATAAATGATATGGGGATTATATGTTAATCAAAAACACAATAATACCTCGAAAATACTCAATTCGAATTTTTTTTTGAAAATATTGTGTCTTAAACTAACATTTTAATTTAGTTCTAAAAATTTTTCACATCAGATTTATAACCTCAAATAATATATTAAAATTTATAATTTAATTTATTTAATACATATTGTGTTACCTTTAACCTTTTTTTAGTATTATAGGTCTTTCTTATATACTTATTCAATCACATAAATAAGAAATATCATAAAAACATTATATTTTTACTAAAAATAAATTGATTCATATAAATCTCAAAAATTTATAATAAGTAAAAATTGAAATAAATAATATTAAATAATAATTTTACTTTAAAAAACTAAATTCTATAATTTGAAAATTTTATCATTTAAACTAAAAAATAAAATTAATAAAAAATCGAATTAAATAATAATGTTTCTCAATAAGAATCATATTTGTTTTATATATTCTAAAGGTAAGAGTTTTTATTTTCATTATATCAGAGAGGTTTTTAAATAATTTTTTATATTTTTTTGAATTTTTAAAATCCATTTTCACTTGATGTATCATGTAATGTATGTTATCAAACATATCCATAGTTATATAAAATATATAACCTCAGGCAGTAGAAACCCCAACACCAATAACCTAGATTCAGTTTCTAATTTATTTCTTTAAAATATGGTATGATGAATTTATTCTGAAAAGACCTAATATTTTAGTATAATTAGAAAAAAAATATAAATAATTTAAATTCAAATTATGTATTAAATATAATATAAATAATATTTTTTTGTTTTTAACTTAATTCTTCCACTTAATATATCCCTATATATCAATCATAGTCTAATTTTTGGTATCCTGGGGAATATAAATCATACACACGCATGAGATCAGATGCTCATTATGTTTAAGAATAAAATAGATGTTTTGAATAAATAAGTAATAATAAACATGGAATGGTAAATAAATTATCCATGTTACATTTAATTGATTACATGACCACAATATGACATAAGTAAATATTATTTAAATAATTCCATATAAATAAACACAAGATCTTTTAAACATAGCCATGGATACACTAACATGCCAAATTGTAACATTGTATATCAATTAATGAATTAATAATCTTAGAATAAATAATTATGGTAATATACAATATATCATATATTACTTTTTATTATAAATATAAATAATGTAGTATGGCCTCGAGAAAATACCAATCTAGTCTTTCCTATGAGACCTACTAAATCTTCATGGGGATATAACGAGCTATGACTGACAGAAACAATGTATAATGAACTTAACATATGATTTTGGGGAACCATAATCCATATATATATTCATATGTAAACATGCATACCCAATTTTAATACATTTACCAATAAATTGGAAAATAATAAACCATCCAAAATAAGATGAATTGTATTAACATATTACTTCTATGGTCTAACAGATCATAAATCATCCAGTTTAATAATCATGATGGTATCATTTGAGTAAATTCCCATTAATGAATATGTTAAATCAGAGAAGGGATTATAATAATAAAAATTATTTTTAAGAGTAATTTAAACATTCCTTGATAGAAATAACATTTCATTGGAAATTTTCTTTTTTAATAATTAAATTATTAAATAAAATTATAAATCATTTTTTATTAAATAAATTTAAAAAATTACTCATTTACATAATATTAGGGAATAAATTTCTTTAGATATAACCATGTAAACATGAAAATGAATCTTCAACAAAATTATGGGGTTGATTGTGGTTAATTCTATACATACTGTAAAAGTTTGAAGCACTATTTTTAATACGTTCTCAAATCGGTAGAAATGTTCCTCATTCACAAAAAAACAAGTTGATTCCATTCAAAATTTTTTTTGAAAATTTTAAAAAATTAGAAATTGTATTTAACAAAATATTATGTTAAAATGTTTTTGAAACATTTTTGAAATCATTGTTTTGAAAAGGAGGATTTTTCACTTAAGAGATAAGTTAAGTCATATTTTTATAAAAATATTTTCTTAATAATTTTAAGAACCGGAGAAAGTGAAAATCGAAATGTTACATGATAATTTCAATAAATATAAATATGATAAGAAATTAAAGATATTTTACGATATAAATATCAAATAATTACACCAAGGGTCACTTATACAAAAACAATCTGGAATAATTTCACGATATTGAAATAATCATTAACCACATGGGTAACATTTAAATTAGAATCACAATGAAAGATATAACATAAAATGAATCACTAGATACCATGAAGTGAAATATATTCATGATATAACATATCAATAGGTGTATAATATATATTGTAAAATTCATAAATGGTTAATAGTGTGTATGTCTAATGAATGTAAATTTGAAACAGGAAACCCTTACCTTGAGCCTGAATAGTGACACTTGTTCTTTATATACATGAATAATAAATGTATATCAATTAATAATTTGTTTAATAACATTTTAAAATTTTAATATTCCATTTATTTAACATATTACATTGTGATATACAATTATATTATCACTTAGATTTATGTCGGGGTATAGTTCAATATTTTATTTATGTGTTAAGAAAAACATCGGTTGGTATATTCTTGGTATAAGAAGTTATTATTTCAAGAAATCAAGAATAAGAATAATCAAATAATTATAATATTTATACATCAATTATAATTTAAAGATCAGTAATGATATATTTTATTGAATAATTAATTATTTTATGATCAAGTAGATGGTATGCCCTCTGTATTCATTAGTAATGTTTACATTTTTCAATAATCATTATGAAATGAAGGTACGTAATTCATTATCTTTACAAAATTTTGATGATATACTAAATACCACAATAAATTATGAAATATAAATATATTTATAATTCATGAGTTGTGGTAATAAAATAGTCACATCACTTCCTGGAGGTAGTAGTCCACACTTATAAGATTAACGTTATCATCTTTTAGTTAGGGGAAAGGAAGAAATAAAATGATATGTTATCTATTCAGGATGAAAATTAAGTCATTAATAACATTATTATTTAATTTATGTCACATATATTTTTACATTATCCTTGTTACATTCCTTGTAATGTTTTATTTAAAAAAGAATCACTTCACATCGTGAGGTGGTAGTACAATGTACACAAGCGCAATGTTATTGTTTACTCTAAAAAAATATAATATAAATGTTATATATTATATAATTAAATATTTTTATAATTATGTTATAATTTTTAAATATATATTATAGATATATCATCATTGTTAACTAATAGTGATGTTGAAGCAACACATTTCACATAGATTCATTAGGCTGTAGTATGCCAAACACACGAGTGACAATATAATTTCCCAATTGAGGAAATGAGAAAAGGATATAAGTCATTAACATAACCTAATAAAATCTCAATTTATATTGTATACATTTTTATCATATCAATATAAATGAATAATAATCTAGTTATGTGGTAGAAGAAATAAAATAAAAACATGTAGTTAAGAATTTTACCTCTCACCAAACCATATCTTTAGAATTATATAAAAATTACTCCAAACTGAACATACCAATGATTATATGATTCTAAGTGTATGTATAATGTTATTTGGTCAATAAGTGTTTTAAACACAATATTTCTATTGTTTTAATAAGTTGGGAGAGGGTTTTGGTCTTAATAGTGAGGTGAGTGGCACACATACACTTTCTGAAAAAAATGGTGTAGCTAAATTTTATACATGAAAAATGGATAAAATTTGGGAATTAATGGGAATTATAACTTAGAAGTTATATATGTGGATATAAAATTGTTTTTGGAAGTGTTATGGTTTATTTTTAACACTTATATTCTTAGATTATCACCATGGTAAAATTATTTTAACATTAACTATAATAAATTATTTTTACAGTTTTTAATATACATTATCATAAAAACATAAGTTTACCTTAGAATATTTTTTTTCTTTAATTATAAATATGGAAACCATTTTCCCAATTCCATTAATATAATTAGAAATTTTTAATTTTTAATTAATCCTATATGGGTGATGAGGAAGGGTGTTTTCAATGAGGAACTATTCAAAAGATAACAATGATTTTAATATAAAAATGAAACATTAAAATAAATAAAATAACTTAATTTTTATTAATATATAATATTTATCTAATTTTACAATAAAATTAAGTTAATATATGTTTTTTAATTTGTAAATAATATAATCAAAATAGTAGTTTTATGAAAAATTTGTATTTCCACTATTCATTGATAGATGAAACATTTTATAAAATATCCAAAAAATTCACCCTAAGATAATATTGATATGATGAAATAATTTTTTTTATTTTAAAAATAATGTTTCTAAAAATGGTATAAATTAATTGTAAATTATATTCACAAAGTTGAACGAAAATTCATTTTAGAAAAATTTAGATTTTCATAAAACCATTATTTTACATTCAAATGTTTTTTATTTTATTTCCTATCAATAGATAACAATTTCGTTTGTGGTACACATGTGTAACACATAATATTTTTATAATTTATTTATTACTATTCGTAATTTTTATCATGTCATCTATGTTATAGTGGTCATGTTTAAATAATTATGTTCTTACATTGTATCATGTTTTGTTTGAACCTGTTGTCGTGTGAATCAGAATAATAAATAAATATTGTATTTATTTAAAAATAAATGAAAAATAAAATCAGGGAATGTAATATAATCTTCTAATCAAGTTTATTTGTGTATAAATTCTATTGAAAATTAATTTTCTATATAAAAAACATCTCTGTATTATACGGGATGTTAAATTATACCCCTTTAAAAAATATTCTCTTAAAATTTTATTATGATGAGGAAAAATAGGGATATGTTTTCCAAATTACATACATATATTCTCATATATATTCCACAAGAATATTATTCCACCTAAAAAAAATTTATATATGGGATGTCTTAATCAATAATATCTTGTATTTTTTATCCAAGAACGCCATTGGATGTTCATCATAGTAGATTTCACGCTGCAATAGAATAACTTATATGTTCATTACATGTGATTGATCTGGTATATACTTACTCAAAAATAACACATGGATGACATCATCTACATTAATGAGGTGAGGATGGATTTCTATGCGCTAACATAGGATCCCAACATGATAATGGATCTTGAAGAGACCTATTTATCTAGGTCATAGAATCACATTATTCCTAAATCTTATAACCTATTTATATGGACAAATTTGACGAAACAACATATCACAAACATCAGCTTCAATATATAATTGTTGAAAATAAAAATGGATATTCTATTTACATTTCACCATTTTTGTATATTGGTGAATTTTTCAGACCTTCTCTATAATTTCATAGACACCATCATGACCTATGAGTTTTCATTCCCCAACATCGCCCCAACATGTTGGAGTCTTACATATCATCATAGAAAGAGACTCATATGGTTCCCTTTGGATGCTAGAGTAGATATGTTTTTCATATGTGAAATCCATCAGAGGAATATATCGATGACAACATCGTAGTAAATCCATTTAATAAGATCTCATCATACCCTCTATAGTTTTAATGGTTCTCTTAGACAGACCGCATTTCTGAGGGTGTTAGGTGGTGCTAAAATTATTCAGTACTCAAAAATTACTAATAAAATATCCATCTTTCAAATGAAAACAAATAATATTTATTAGATACAATATATTGGGGTACTAAATTATGGGTTATAACCTTGTCAGTTTATATATCGAAAAGATGATCCAGTAAGAAATCTTTGATGAGGGAAATTAAATGTGACAACATTTTAAGAAAATATAATAGATCACATGTGGAATAATGAAAATTAAAATTACTAGGGGGACTAAATTAAAATCAACTATGAAAATTTCTTATTTATAAAGAGGTATGGGTAATGGTTTCATCAACCATTTTGGCTATTTTCATCCTTACTTAATATATTGTCATACCATGCATCGAGGTATATATTTTTTAATTTCCCTCTTCAAATTGTTCCATCATAAGTCTTTATTCAAATATTTAAATATCATTTATTCCTTGGGTATTTGTAGTGAAGGGTGAGATAAGTTCTTAATCACAAATCTAAATTATCATTTCTAGTATAAATGGGAAACATTTCCAATTTTTAAATTGTATAACATGTTCATTATCATATTTTAAAATTAGAATTTTATCTCCCATATTTTTATGTCCACATTAACCTTATGGGACTCTATAGCCTTTACATGAATTGGGGGTTAATATGAATCATGTGAATGGTAAGATTTCTCCTTATATCATATGAAATCATGAATTATCCTTTGTATATAAATGGGTGTTGGGAATTTTTCAATCATGTACATGGATAATATAGCATGAAATTTTTTACTAAAATTAGTATCAACCTTATTTTATTTTCTTTTCGTTTTATTATATAGAGAGGGCATAATTATTTATTAGATAAAACCATCTCATATTCATCATGTTTATGTCCTTATATATGATGAAATATTTCAAGATCTTGTGATAAGTTTATATATCTAACTACATATAATAATGTATGTTCTGCTAAATTTTCATTTCAAAATACTACTTCAGCTAATTCCAATTCTTTAATCCGGTTATTATTCACAGGAATATGTAAAAATCATGTCTCATTAGAAATTATATTTTCCTATTAAATAAGGATACATCCTTAAACATTTAATGAGGCATCACAATAAATTAAAAACTCTTAATCGTTATAGGGATATGTAATCATATATATAATGACAATCAAATCTTTAAATTCCTTGAATCATTCTTCCAATTATTCTATCAAGAATAACATAAAACCATTCTATGTTAACATGGTTAGTTAATTAGGATATCATGAAAACTTTATCCCAAATAATATGTTATATCAAAATTACCTATGAAAACTATATATTTTAGTGGTAGTGGTGGGTATGGGGAATTTATCCATGTCTTTATTCATTGATTGATATACAAATATACCCTCTATTGTTATGAAATAACCCATGAAAGATAATTTTTCTATCCAAATTTCACATTTTCAACATTTTCAATGCAGCCTCTAATTCCATAGGGCCTTCAATATAGACCTTAATTTATCTTCATTCTCTTCATTTATTTAGCGATATATGAGGATATAATAAATAAATACTAGTATAAATTGATATAAGTACTCCCATAAGACAATATTCAGAAGATCAACAGAGATATTGGAATAATTTCTATCTCCAAAATACATCACTATAATTCCATAGTGTATATACTATTTCTTTAATGTTTCCATTATTATATAGTCAATTTTCAACCATAGTTGATGATTTCAATATCTAAGGTCATTTATTTAGAATTAATGACCTCACATGTGTTGAAAGAAGATTCCAGAAATATGGTGTAGCATATACATGTTTTTTATCATTATTTTATTGAGATAGTGATAATGAAAGGAAATACACATTGATCCACCCTAGGTATTTATAAATATTATTAGTGAACCCCATGGTGAAGTACTATGGAATTTAACACCCTTTTTAATAATCTATTGTAAATTATTTTTTCAATTTTTATAATTCAATGGAATCCATTTTATAGGGTTTTATATACATAAGTAGTTATCCCTTGAGCATTTAAATGATAAATCTAACTCAATCTCAAAAGGACGACTATGAAGTTCATTTGAATTTATATCAGCATATTCCTTCATTATATGAAAGCTCTCAATATTTACTTCCTTGATGATAATATGAGCTAGAAACACATTGTTGTTTCCTATCAAACCAAATATTTTAGAATTTTATTTTTAAGAATATATGGGATCATCCATGAATTGCAACATAATAGATAGTTTATTAGAAAATATGGAAGGAAATTTACAAATGTCAAAAATTAATTTGATATTTATTAAATGATAGGAAATATATGGAAGAAATTATTTCAAATTCCACCAAGGGATTAATAACCCTATTTTTTCAATTTATCTCCCTATAAATATCAATCATAGAAGACATATTAATTATAGATTCATTAATTGTTCCTATACATGTTTTAAAAGATATCTCAATATTAAAATTTTGAAGTGGGGGAATCAATATTCTTATAAAAGTTACTCAATTTAATCAATTTCAATGAACTAGAATCAATGGAGGTATTCATAGTTTTAGAGTGGATAATTAGGGTTTCTTTCACCACTTAATTATTTTCGTCCACCCCAACAGTATTGATTGAACATTTCCACCATTTCATCATTGGTTTTGGTGTATATTTTTAAATATTACATTAAATAACTATTGGTATATGTCATTGTTTTACAAAATACACATTATAATGGAATTTGATACATAGAAGAGTGGGTGTAGAATCATATGAGACATTATTTTCCATGTTGTTTTACTTTAAATATTTACATTGATTTTATAGTAACAAGATAGGTAGAATGTTTTGTGATAATAATAACACATTATAAAAACTCCAATGAAACTACCAAATCATTTCCTCCAACACCTTTTACAATTGTGTAGTTATACATTCTAATCTCAATGATGCGTTTAATAAGGACTTTGTTAATTCTATGACATTATTTTAAATTCATCAAAATTACATTGGAATCCATCATCCATTTCAACGATAATGTGAACATCGGAAATCTTCCTCATATCTTTCACATTCACATTTGACTAGACTCCTCTAAAGAATTTTTTTAATCCACTAAAAATTTGATCAATCTTATTTTAGGGTGTTCATATAGGCACAGAGGCTTACCTTTTGAGGATTTCAATGTTTCTTTAAAATATATAACAAAATATTATTCATTAATTTAAATTCAAGGAAATATCATCAAATATTTTTATGAAGGGAATGTGAAAATTATTTATATGAAATTATTCCGTTGACATCATCCAACTAAATAGAATCAAATGACAACTTGTCTCTTTATTCATAATGATATTTCACCATTAGTTATCCTCACAATATAAATTATATATAATCATAAATAACTTATCTTGATCTATGAATTTTTTGTAAAAATATATTGTTTCATTCAAATTAATCCATTATATAGAAATTAATGTGTTGTAATTCCAACTGATGGATGGTCTAAATAGATGCATAATTGATTTAAAATCACGTTTCTCCCTTCTTAGTTCATTTGTGAACTCCACATTATTCATGTTATTAATTATAACATGTGTTTGTTGAGGGTGAATTTACATGATATTTCGAACACTAGTTCTTACATAATTTGTAAAATCAATACATTATCTATTTATTTCATCATCAATAAGCCCCTTTCTGGATCCCTCCATGTACATGATAGATGAAATTTCATGATGAGGATACAAAAATAAATAAATGTATAAAAAATAAAAATAGGATCATAAAATAATTAACACAAAAATAATTAATATATCCATCCATAATGAATACATGTGTTTAAATCTATGATATTAATAATTATTTACCTAATATTACTTTCTAATATAATCCATTTTATATAGTAATTAAATCCTTCATTATTTTTAGTTAAATTTAATATGAATGAAATAAATATAATACCCTAAGAGTATCTAGACAACTTATTAGTTTGGCCTAATTTTCTTTCTCCGGTTTATGGTTGGGTTAATAAATTGGAAAACTTAATTTTAGGTTATTACCCCAAGGAACAGGTGTACCCAAACCGATATCCACTTTGTAGTATCTATTCATGGGTTTATTTTTTTAAACTATCATTAACTATTATTTACAGAAATATCGGGTGGTTATATTAGAATTATCATTATGTATTCCACTGTTGTATTTTTATCCTTATATAATAAATTATTAATCATCTCCCAAATTCAAACTGAATCGGCCCATGAAAATCAAATATAAATAAAAAATTGATACAATGTTTTAATTAATACATCTATGAATTCATCGCAAAACCCATGGACCTAAAGGTGTAGTATGTTGGAGACTATAAATATAAAAACACTTATTATAATTCCTGTGGACATTTCAACAAAAAATTGACCACTTCATAGACATTGTATGACATATAATCATCCCAAAATCATAGAAAAGGGAAAATATATGGTGTGATCTAGAATGGGCAGTAAAGGATAACATAAAATATTCCAAAAATTTTAGAAGATAAACACATGGGGAATGAGTGAATAAGTGAAAATACCTATTTTAAAACAACATAAATGAAATACTATGAACTATATGTATGAAAGATAGAGATATCACCACAAGCGATAACATATCTACCATATCATGATAAAATTAAATTTTAAGCTTCTGACATTATACAGGACACATAGATATAAAATTTTCACAATAATAAATATAGTATTCATTAAATTTATGAACCTAACTACTCTCAAACCTATTCACACATAAAATAATGAGCACACCTACCATGCACCAAACTCATTATGTATAATCATAGGTTCAAATTAACATGTTCACATATCATTTCTATATCATGTGATACATTACCATAACCAATTCCTTAAATTGATATATAATCTCTATGAATAATATAATCCATATATATAAGTGCCACATTAAAACTATCCTCATATTATAATATAATATATATAATTAAAATGGGTTTCATGTTACATAAAAATTATAAAATCATAAAGAACTAAGTGGAAAACGGGGTTCATAACAATATCAAATGGAATCTTATAAAATATCTACATAAAAATAAAATAGAATAGAACCAAAACATTTGAACCTTAATGAAATATATATTTAAAGAACATAAATGTTTAATAATCACATACAACCACATTAGAAGTAAATATTATAGGGAAATATAATAAATTGGAGGACAATATGTTGAAAAAGTTTTTCTTAATAAGTGTTGTAATATTGTTTTTATAAAATATTGTTTTAAATAGTATCCATAAAAATTTCCATATTGTTTTAGAGAAATTTTTAAAAAATTATTTATATAAGTAAGAAATTATGAATTATTTATTTTATTTTACAATAAAATGTGGAATATATAATAAGAAACAGAACAAAATTACAAAACCTTATATAAAAAATTAAACTTTTTATGATAACCACATCAATTAAATAGTTGATAACAATTTTTTTGTTAGGGAAAATAGAAATATTAGGATCACAACAAATATAACATAATTGTTTTTTAAATAAAAATGAACAATTTTGATGTAAGGGAAATAGTGGGCATGGAAAAGAAAAGTTCATTATCAAATATGGTAATTAATCATTATGAGGTCACACATTACTATTGAATTCACAACAGAAGAATACACAAATTTTAAACATAATTACCAACAAATTAATGAAGGTATGTATCAAAATAACATCTTCAAGAGTATTATAATAAACCATTAATTTAATGATACAATAAAGTTGTGTAAAACTCAATGATAAGTAATTGAGTTCACAAAATCCTTATATATATATATTTCTAACTCGTATATGATTTAAACTCTTATATGATGAATATCATTAAAATAAATAAATAATTCATAACCTTATAAAAAAAATTATTCTTTATTGAATTTATTTATATTCTGTCATTTAAATTATATTACATTGTTATAGTTATTTTCACTAATGAAATTTAAATATATCATTTATCTATATCCTTAAAATATTTTAATAATAGAGTTGATTCATTATAAGTGGTTTCAATTTTATCTTTAACTAATTACTATTGAAATGATAATACTAAAAATTATTGTAATTTTTTTATTCTTATTTTCATAATGTGAAATATAATAATATATGTTATGGAAATAAGAAACATGATAAACATGTTTCGACGTTCTTAATGATCGAATGGTATTATATTAAAAAATATTTAAAATTTTAATAAAATATAATTTTCTAATCATTAATACATATTAAATTAACAGTTTTTCTATCATATCACCATTATACGTTATCCATTAGTTTTTTAAGACAAAAAAATGATAAGATTATTTTATAGTTGGTAAAATCAAAGAAAAAGGAAACATTTTATAATGTTTCCATGAGAAATGTAATGAATTTTCATTATAATAATAGCACAATATCATTATATTAAAAATTTATTAATAATATCTTATCTATTAGGAATCATTTCTAAGAACCAACCAATATGGGTGTGCTTGAAAAAAAATATCATTGTTTATGGAGGAAGCATTTTTTCATACACATAATTAATGATCTCATTTTTCAATGTTTGAATTGAATGATAGTATATTAAAATTTTTCATTTTAGAGTAATATGATAAACATAAAAATATATTTATTCATTATAAAATCATTTATACCATCTTTGAAAGTTGATGATGAATAAAGAACAACATCGCTATAGGGATGTGTTAATCCACATGTTCATATGATGAATTATATTTTGTTTTTTTAATTCCTAGAAAGAGTTGAATAATTTATTTATTTAATATATAGAAATTTAAATATTATAATGATAAAAATTTCATTATAATAAATAGGTTAGATAATGTTTTGGTGGTAAAAATTATGATGAAATTACTATGAATAAGTGGATAGTCATGCAGGGGATCTATTTTTTACAAAAATGTATCTTTTTTCATGATGGTATAATGAAATATAATAGAGACTAGGGACCATTATAAGCGGTCTACTATTTTAGTAAGTGAGAATTGGATAATGTTTTAGTATAAGTTATAAGGTAATTTGAGTCTATATAGTTTAATTGTTATCTTTTATAAGTGAAGAGAATGATAGTTTTAAAGCGACCCTAATATTTTCAAAAAATATAAAGTTACTATTAAATGATTAATAGACTGAAAAGAAAAATATATTACAAGAAAAAAGTTTTGACTAAAAAAACATCAAATTGTCATATGAAAAAAATTAGCTTGCTTTTTCCTTTTTCTCTTAATAAATTTTTTTACCATCATTAATCTTTACAGAGGATATTTTTATATAAAGGTAGTAATTAATTTTATAGACACAAATTAAAATTGAAATTTTTATCTGAATTGATCATTTGGATTAGAAATTTTTAAAACAATAATATCATAGAAAATTACTATTTTTTAAAAAATAAATTTTTTAATTGAATATACTCACCTGGGTAAAAATATATTTTTAGGAAAATAATATTTTAATTATATATATATATATAATTTAATTATAATTCAAACTCATTTGATTATATAAATTGATTTTTTATAAATTAAATTACTAGTATGATTATTTTGAAAAAATAAATAACTGAATCTTACCTTAGAAATACATCATTCAAATAATATATAAAACAACTTTTTATAAATAATTTTTTAATTTTTTTAATTTTTTTTATTTGAAATATAATCTAATTGAATATTTTAAATATTTTGATGATGTTACATAAACTTGTATTTGATTACATAAAAGGTTTTTTTAGTATTCTATGTGATGCATATATAATGATAAAATCACAAAAATCATACTATTCATAAATACAATATTTATTTGGGCTAAAAATAAAATATATCATAAAAACATCAACAACTGATTCATACAAAAAAATTATATAAAGAATTTTAAAAAATAATTGCTTATTTTATCAAAAAAAGTTCACAAATATGAAAATTTACATATCAAAATAAAATATAAAATTAACATAATTACACTTTTAAAGATAATGTTTATCAATGATTAAAACAAATTAATTGGTTATTTTATAAAGGAAATTTTATTTAATGATATTCCATTATAGAGTTTAATATATATTTACTAGTAATATTTATCTATTAAATTTTGGTAAACATACATTCGGTGTAGCATATAATCTATGTTATCCAACATATCATATGTTTTATAATGTCTATATTTTTGGGGCATTACATGCTTGGATGCGAAGACATTACCTCAATGCTAGGATGAGTGGAAGAGGTGAAATTACTATTTAAAGATGGTGACTATATATAGTTTATTTGTTTGGGTTATATAAAACTTTTTAAATGGGATTTATGTTCCATTATTATTAGGTATGCCTAAATTCAAATTTTTGTAATTATATTCATTAACCATATATAAAACATTTTATTTTTTATATTTTGTTGGAAATAATGTGTAATTACAAAGATAATGTTTTTCGGGTAAATAAGATAGTTGAGTTGCATCAGTGGTCTGATGTATTGTTATCCACATATGGTATGGTGGATGGGGTTCTACGGTTATAGACCTAGTAATCGTATTGATTATCCTATGGTAGGGAGGGTCGTGATGGTCATTTGTTGAGCGTTCTCTACATTAAGAGGATGATGATTTATATTTTGAGGTTGTAAAATATATAAACATAGTCAGTTAGGGGATGTTGATATATTTTTTCCTATAAGGAGGCTATATGACTCTTTTATAGTTCAAGACCACACCATATTTTATAATTCCCTAGAAATGGTCGACACTATTAGTTCATTTTTCTCAAATAATATGGATTGTGTTTGGTAAATGGGTTAGGTAATGATCATATGGTTCTTGATATTTTTGGATTAATGCGTCCTTTATTTTATTATCCTATCATCTCATGGTGAGGTTTTATATATTCAAGGAATTCATAGAGAAAGTGTCTTGAATAATAATTAATGGAATAATTGGTAATACAAAGATGGGATTTTTGATATATGTGACATTCAAAAGAATGTTCATATATATTAATGATCAAATCATGTTTTTTATGAAAACCAATAAAAATTGATTGAGAGTGTGTATAATGGAGTAATATCCTATTGAAAAATCTCAAACGAGTGTTTGATATCATGTTCTATTGTGAGATTTAGAGTTTGGGATGAATATAAAACGACAATTACGGATGGTAAAGCCTACAATGGGTAAATTTTTAATAACATGCAACAATATAATTTTTTAATTTGTAGGTACTGTTAATTTGTCATCTCAATTAAGGGGTGTTCATAGAATTGGAATATAGATTGGAATTATTAGAGTTAAGTAACTCTAATATGAATTTTTTCTAGTGGTTAGGTTTTTAAGTGGTTCTCAATGATGTCTTATTATGTTCATAGGGGTGTTGGTATTGCCATGATAATTATAAGACCTCCAAAAACCAAATCAGGGTTCATCTAGTGCCTAGTGATACAATTATATATACGATATCCCATAGGTGTTCTACTCTGCACCTGGTAGCTCATAATTGTGCACTCAATTGAAATTTTGGGTGTTATTTTTACAAAATTATTTTAATTTTATTTATTATTTAAATTAAACCAGTCACCCCTTTTTGATGTCTGATTATTGTAAAACATTGACAAAAAAATTGGTTTTTTATGAGACAACATACCACCAAACATATATGACATCCCTTAGACACGAATGTCTAGAAATAAATTTCAATGTCTTGCTAAATTTATGTGGGTTTATTTCCTTTAAAATAAAAAATAAATTATCATGATGATTATGAAAAAAAATATGATAATGTATTTTTTATGAAATAAAAAAAATAAATCTCAATTAATTCATTAATGAACAACAATATCATTGTCTAAACAAAGTTTATATCAATGAAAAAATAATAATAAATAATGACTTGGGAACCAGCGTGTTATTTCTCAAGAGTGTAAGGATGTAAAAAACATCATGGATATAACTACATAAAGCAACCTAAAGAAACACCAATGTAGAAATACAAATTTATAATTTTCCTATTTCATATTAACACCATCTACATACACAATAAACTGAATATCTATATTGTGAGTAATAATACCATGTAGGAAATCCAGAAAAATATTTACGTACCTTCAATAAGGGTAAGAACATGTTAGATCATTGATCAGATTATAATTAAAGCAACTCAGATGCAATTCAATGTATTTTAAAATTTAAATAAATTTTATTTAAATATATGAAATATTTGACAAGTTCCATTTTTTATGTAATCCAATTCCATGTTGAGACACACATTCATGCATCCAAATAGGAGTGGTCCTAACAGATGAGAAGAATCATGTCTTTCCCACAAATTCATTAATTAAATATGAATCTATGGTTTCCTAGTCCATAAAAAACACATGGTCTTTATCATGAAGCTCATATTCCAATGATGTAAAAAACACTCCAATTTAGTGTATTCCAATTTCTCACAGCCATTCACTTCAAAAAAATAGATAAATATTTTAAATGATTTAATCAAAAATAATTTTAATATAAAACCAAATAGAAAATTTAACACCATGCATAAAAATTGTTTTCCAAAATCCTTTTAAAATCCAACATTTCCAATCCAATATTTTTTTAAAAAATTAAATGAAATCCTCCCAATTTTCTTTTTCAAATAAAAGATAATATTTTATGAAAATACAATCCTTCTAGTTATGAAATTAGTAAAAAAATGAGATATTTCACATATAATGAATTGATTTTTTTCTAGAATAATCTCAAAATGATCAAGATATATATTGCTTCCTACATCATTTTTCTCGATTCTAAGATCACAAGAATCATGATAGGCTGAGAATAGTATCTTAAAATAAGATATCGTTTATAATCACCTAAAAGAGGGCCAAAATTTGTGTGAATTTAGAGAGAGGTCAATTAGGATAGAGGGGTTTTGTGAATAATAATGTAGGTGGACATGACATCAATCATGATCTGATAGATTGATTCACGTATCCAATCAAATGGCTAGGATTAGTCCATGTTTTTCTTAGTTAAGATACTTGAAATAAATTTTGATCATAATTGAACCCTTGTGGAAATTTCCATCGATAATATACATCCCCAGTTTGTAGGAATATCTAAAAATGTTCTAGAAACAAAGGAGACAACTTTCCTTTTATACCCAATAGATGATTCCCTATCCATTGAGATACATTTCTGAAAACAATATTTATTGATACATTGGGTAAATTGAATATAAGATGATCTGTAAAAAAAATTGATGGATTTTGGATTAATCCATCTATTTCCAGATCATTTTAATTTACTTCTACCTTTCATGAATAAGACTTGGTCCCAAAAATAATGATTCGATTTAATATTCCCATCAATGTGAAGGTCAAAATGCTTAGTCATTAAATGCATTGAAATGATTCATTTTATATGTATTTATAAGTATTTTTATATTAATACTCATTTAATGGAAAATAATGTTATCATGCTCCACGAAAATCCAAAACATAGGGGATGAGTTGGTCAACTGATGACTAAAACATTATTTCAGACTTCACATAAATTTAATGATGATTCATTGTTGTCATGGTCGACTAGTTTCCCAAATAACGCTGAAAATATCAAAAACATCAAGAGGTAAATTGATGATATCAGTGAGAAACAATTGAAATGGGTATTCCATACAATTTAACAACTTCATAAGTATTGTTATTTTTCAAATTTTCTACCCTATATGTTTTATATTCCTGGATCAAATCATGAAAAATAATGAATTATGATGACCTAGAGAGTTTATTTACAATGTACCGATTTGATTCATGCTTCAAAAAGTTTCTCGGTAGTCCAATGAGAAAATTCACAGAAAATTACAACTATTCCATGTGTGTATTTATAATTATTTATAAATTCTAGATAATAATATATGGTTAGTCCTATCCCCCTATTATATAAGAAATTTGGTAACAAAATAAACCAAATTTCATTTCATTCATATCCATAAAAAATATTCTCACATAACCTTATACATATTTTTAATTTATGGATGAATCAACAACTTATGATAGTGGTAATTATAATGAAATTGTTCATGAATAGAGTGTAAAACAGTAATCTGATTTGGAAAATGAAACATAGAATTCATATCTTGTTTCCATACAACAACAGTGTCCATAAAAATATGTTTTCATGAAATGGTAAGGAAATCTAGATATATTATTTCAGTACCCTTAACATAATTAACCAAATTATGTATAGAAATCATTAGAAAAATAACATGACTATATTTTACATAGTGTAATATAAATGAATATATGAAATCATACATATCAATTTCCATTGATCACAACATTCCCTTACGAGTTTGTTCTATGAATACTATTATAAAGCATTTTAAAAAAAATTTACATTACCATTGTATAAATCTAGTCAAAGTGAAATATCTAGTGATTTTACATCCATATTCATTTTCATTGGAACACATCACTTTTTCAATTTTCTTTAATTACTTTTTGATCTTTTAATGTAGTGAAATTATCACCAATGAGATAATGATGCCATTATCTCAAAGCATAAAACACCATAGCCAATTTTATTCTATATGATGGAAATGTTTTTCTAGGAATTTATAATTATCATTATATATACGATATTATATGATTTCCATTCATGAGAACATTGATATTTCTAGATCCGAAAACATCAAAATAGTCCACAAAAATGTTCCATGGTTCTAGAATGATATGAATTTGTACCTATGTGAGTCTAGATAGGTGCTCCAAAAAGAAATATTGAAAATCAACAGTCTATTGTTTTTTAGTTTCCATTATTACTATCAAGCTCATTGGATATGTGATATGTGAGATGTCATTAAAATTACCATAACAACATCCTAATCCTAGAAAATCCTGACTCATTGATATTCAAATATGGTTTTCATGGGACAAAAATTTCAATCATTTTCATACCTACTAATCAGAGTTTATAAAAAAATTATTTTCCTAATAATAAAAAAATATTTTCATTAAATAATTGTTATATAATTTTTAAGAAATTGTATTCTCTCACAAGGTGCACAACAAAATATCTAAAAGATCTTCATGATCATTTATCATTAGAGAATAAACCATATTTCCATCAAAAAATAACACTTTAAATAATATATATTTCATTGGAATATGTGATTAATTAATGTAATTAAAACATATACTACATTTTCATGTTCCAAAGGAATGACCATATATTCATAATTACTGTAGCAGCTCCAGAAATAATTTTTTAAAATACTATCTTTATTAACTGAGAGTTTTTCATACATGAACTATAGATAATACATGGAAACCCAATGCACTCATTTAAATTGATAAATGTACTCAAATCAGGGAATATTTTATCAATTATTTATCATAACAAAATTTATATGATGATAATAAACCAATATTAATACAAAACAATAACCTTTATAAAAACAAGAGTAGACTATAGAAATATATTCATCCTTTTGAAATTGTTAAATTAAAATTCACCTAATTGGATCATCAATTAGCTAAATTTAATTGGTTTCATTTTATAAGTAAGAAATGAAAAATTATTTTCCACCAGAAAGGGATCAATGAAAAATTACACTCTCCTTTTATGTGGACAAATGTATTTATTTTTAAGAAATACATCATGATACCGATAAAAATTATTATTAAAACTAAAAGTCAAAATATTTTTACTAGTCCATAATGATAAAACTAAAATTTTATTAAAAATTGATCCAAACAATGGGGATGAAGGCCCTGATCTTATTATATTAAAATCCCATTCTACATTAAAGAGAAAAAATTTCCCAGTAGATTATGTAAAATTAAATTTCCAAAATTAAAAATAAATATGATCTTTGAAATTTATTAACAAATCCATTCATATGATAAGGTTAAATATTTCTATTTCTAGAATAGATATTTCCAACATAAACTAGACACTAATGATTATTACAAAACTTGTTTTACACTAAAATACAATGTACTCTATCTACCCAATAGTTATTTGAACACTCAACTTCATTGAATAATATGGATATGGAACCCAATTTGGTTAATAATTCATGGTGAAATAAAATTATGAGATGAAATATTATAAAAATAAAATTCATAATATTTGAGTTAAAAATAATGGTATTTCATAACATTTAACAACCTATTGATTCACTATTACTATCATCTAATAACCATTCAACTACTTACATGATTCCCCTTATACCTTTTTCTCTCTATAGTTCGTTATTTTTATGAGGAGTGGAGTTGTTTCTAGAATAAAAATTTCTTTCTCAATTCTGAGGTTGAGAACTATCTAGAAGTGATCACCTAGTCGATGCATAAAATGTATGAGACACATTATAGGTATTCTAAATCACTGAAATTGGATAATTACGGTAATAATTCAAAATATTACCAATATTATTATAGTCATGGAACTCTCTGGGTGGTGACATGCTATCCCACTTATTATTCTATAACGACACACATAGGAATAATTGTTGAATGATTCATGGTTATGGATGAGACATCAGTAATCTCATTGCATGATTATATTATTCTCTATTATCATTGATTTAGGTGTCTCTATACCACATGTTCCCAAAATATGAGTTCCCACATGTACCCATATATATGGATATGATTCCTCATGTTGGATTACCAATAATATATCCCACTTCCACCATCACTCAATTAAGAAATCATGAATAATTATTAGTAAAGATTACATCTATCCTATAAAAATTATAAGGATGAAATCAATATTTTATTATATGTTCCTTCATGCACACAATACTATAAACATACAAATAAAGACAAACAATATATCATAAAATACCTATGTATTACATCATCTATATATATTGAAGATTATGACTAATGAAATCACTCATTTTTTATATCATCATGTTATTTAGATATAATTTCCAATCAAAAAATATTTGATCCCCTCCAACATAAATCCAATGAATAGTTTTTGTTGGATAAATAAATATCTCCATTGGAATGAATTTGATTCTTGAATGTACATGACTAACATCAGCTATAATTTCATTAGATCTCTAAGGAAATCAATGATCTAAATCATTTTTAGAAACCACACTTCTAAAATTTTTGGTTCTAAATCCAAATTAATTATTGGTGTAATTTTTTATAAAAATACATATAATTATCAACATGTCATGGTTCTTCATTATCCATTCCTTTATCAATAGATTGAAAATAAAAGAATTTGATTTGAGAAAAATATTGGTTCACATAATGATCAGTTGAGACAACAATATCATTGGCATATTCATGTGTTTTTCTAGGTTATATAATTTGGGGGAATTTCTTTATAAAAATAACAAAAAAACATTGTCACTACAGATATTGTAAAATGAATGACTAGGATAATAATAATAAACAAAATATACTATAATTATAAATAATACCCAATAATTATTAAATATAATAAATGTAATGCATCCATAAAGGGGTGTATAATTACTTTTGAATATGAAATCACCATTTAAACCCATGATAATGAGATGAAAACACACTAATATGTGTTGTAGGACATATTTTTAAAACTGAACAACCCATGTTACTTGATGTTGTAATATACCGAAACTATATTTTGGGGAAATACCTAATGACACCCATGATTAGTAATAAATTAATAGAAATTACTAAAACATTGGGTTTTATTTTCACTTTAATCAACAAAAACCTATCAAGAATGTTTTAAAAATACACTAAACAAATGAATTGATTCATAAACTATAAAAATTAAAACTAGTTTAACATTAATTACAAAAAATATCTGAATACAAAAAATGTGAAACTAAACAACATGACTCTAAAACTAATGTAAACACCAAGCACCATGGTGGAACTACTCTAGTATATTAACACATGAGAAACTCTAAGGCTCAGACTCTAGATATTTGAATCATATTATGCCAATAGAGAAGTATGAAATCTTCCACATTTAGGTAACATTGAAAATTGGAATTTAATAACCAAAAATGATTACATAGAGGGAGTTAGTAATCATACCTAGTAGGAAATAAACCAAAATATCATCATAGGAACAACTATAATAAAAACGTTTTAGCACACCATTCAAATTATAAATAAAACATTGAAGATAAAATTCAATGTGCTTACCAATATAAATGAATTAAATATTAATTATAAAATAGTATATTATTAAATTCACTTTGTGTAACCAATCCATGTTCATAAACACACACGAATGCATCCAAATAGGAGGAGTATCAACTAATGTGGAAGATTCTTGTCTAGCCATCCATGTTTCCACTTGGAAAAGTATCTAGGGTACCCTTATCTTCTACCGACACTTTTTGAAAACCAAAAATGTTTTCTACATGTAAAATATAATGTCACAAAATTTAATTGTATATAATTTTCTGATACTAATTAATTTCATAAAAATATATTAAGCTATTAAATAATTTAATAAAACGTATTTCTTGTGTTAATCCAAAACAACAATTTAAAACAATCAATCGAAGTGGTTTTCTAGAAAATAACCACTAAAATTAAATGATTCCAATTTAAACAAAATGGACTTATAAGAAGATAATCATCCAAATCTTCCTATGGATATTATTGAATGTTAATTAATAAAATCTATGACTTTTATTTCATGAATTATTGTCAAAATTGCAGAATCCACCAACCGAAAAAATATTTCAATTAAAGAAGAATAGCTTAAAGATAGAGATATATCATGTTTCTCATTCCTTTAAATTAATTACTAAAACCCATGAATGATGAGTACATTAAACCAAACATTATATATAATATTGAATAAAAAATATCCATAATGAGGGCTTCAATTTTATAAAAATATAATGATGTTAATTAGTATCGAACTGTAGAGGAAATTATAAATTAATTTTACTTGAAACCATTCATTATGTAATATAGATTCAAATAGTGAATCTTTGATGTTCCAATTAAACAGAAAATCCCATAACGATAGTGTGAAATTGATGAAAATTTGATCTTACCAAGAATAATATTTCATTTCATGAATATCTTGAGAAATAATCTTAACAAATATTTATAAGAAACCATTCATGTTCTGAATAAAAATCTTGGGTTCTTCCCAGAAACCAGTAACATCATGAATGAACTTTCATGTTGTAAATCAGATTCAATATGAATAATCAATATTTTGAGATACATTCATATAAAAAAACTCTAATAAATACAAAAAAATTACATCCCAATATAAAAATTGAAAATAGGGACATTCTAAAAACTGGGGTTGTTATAGTTCAATATCTCCACCCCATCCCCCTTTTATTCACATTTTCCATCTCCTTATCCACTTAAAATCTCACCTATGGGATATATCTCACCATAGAATTGTAACATATATATAAATATGACTCATATGAGGATATTAAGATAAGACCCAAGATCACTATCATTGTTTCATATGATCTACCCCAGATTTGGAGTATTATTCAATTTGGGAAAATAAATATAGATTCTGGATTTAGGAAAAATTATAAATACCAATTTACAATATTAAGTGAATCAGCACATATAATCTTAAGATTACTGGTTCCATTCACATTACACCGAATGTACATGTTTTTATGTTTCATTCATAAGAATTCCTGGGGTCCAATTTTTGGTAAATTTATATAGCATACCATGAGAAGTAAAAATTGTATACTAGGACATAGGGAGACATTATATTTGTTGAATGGACCCTATTTCATTGGTTTGGTCAATTTATAATGCATTGTAGTTATTAATCAATAGGGTGTGACATGGATATTTTTTTGGAAATTGGATGGGTCTTAGTAATGTGAAACATAATTGTATACATGGATATTACACTATACATGATTATTATTCATTTCATAGATATATGATCCAAACCACAATAATATTGTTTAATTTCCTTTGGAAACATGGAAACATAAATAAATGGTTCAAAAATGAACTATGTCATCTCTAACTATGTTCTTTATAACTAGAACCATTCATAGACATATCATTCATAACAACTTTCATAATAACATGGGGAAATAAAACTATGTTAAGGGTGATATCCGATTCTCATTAATGGTAAATGATGGATATATAAACACATTAAGAGAATATTGGTATGAGAAAAAGATAATAAAATTATAAAATCATACAGTAGATATCATAGAACATCAACAGCAGTCATGGAGTAAATCTCGGTAGTTTATAAAAAATTAATCATAACAGAATCACATAACATGATCGACATCAAAATAATATTAGAATAGGGAATAGATTTTATGAACACACAAAATCCAAAAAAAATTGTTTGGTATGTCCTCTAAGTCATTCATAACATGTTAGGCTTAGGTTATCCATATGTGTTTCTACATTTACCATCAGATAACCTTATGTTGACCCTCTCTTGGGAATGGGATAACCACTATTGTACACTATTTGGATCTTAGGATAACCACCCATGTACCCTATATTGATCTTGGGATAACCATCCATGTAACCACTTTCAGCCTTGGGATAACCTCACGTGTACCATTTGGGATCATATAACATTACTAACTATATAATGCATTATAAGTAGATATATTTCACTCATATCACATAATGAAAATCATACATATGTGTTTCATAAAATCATAATATTTTATTCATATCATAATGCATGAAAATAAATGGGTTTCGTAATATTTTCATCATAACATAATCCATGGAAAAGAAACTAATTTCATAAAATAATATATATCACAATCCAAAACCATCAAGAAATTTAATAAGGATTTTATCATTGTATCATATTCTAATTAAATCATAATTAACACCTAAGGATCTCATCTTATATGGAAATTGATTTTGAAAGATCAAATGGAACATTTATTTAGGGAAATATCCCTTCCCTATTGAAATTACTTATTCAAAATCTGAATCATTTCTCAAATATTAAAAATAAAATATTTGAAAATAACAATGTAAATGATTTATATAATTTTTAAAATATTTATTGGTCATGATTATGGGTAATATTAT
Organism: Viscum album; assembly: GCA_963277665.1. Taxonomy (NCBI): domain Eukaryota; kingdom Viridiplantae; phylum Streptophyta; class Magnoliopsida; order Santalales; family Viscaceae; genus Viscum; species Viscum album. The sequence continues at coordinate 1,506,194,195 of OY728127.1, read as the reverse complement.
TCATGTTATAAAAATTAAATTAATGAATCCTTTCAATTTTTTGGTAAATTAAATGAATATTCCTAATAAACTAATTTATAAAAATTATAACATGGTTATAAATTTAATAAAATAGTCATTGAATAATATTAATAACATTCTTTAAAATAATATTAGAAACCATTATTATGTAAGAAAATGTATTTCTGAGTGAAGAGAGAAATAAAGATAATTTTTACTAAAATTTTTATTTTGGAATATTTATTATATAAAAATAATAAAATGAATGGGAAATAGGTAATTTGTAGAAATAAACAAATATTATGAAAATAAATGAGATTAATGAGATATTGAACTTATGATTTTGTTTATTTAACAAAAAATAATAAACAATCCCAATAAACAATAGTATTGTAACATAAAATATTTACAAATTTTGTAATAATTGAATCTTAAACCCAATAAATCAATGAAACATAGATTATTATATAAATGTCGATAATTTTCCTAACAATCCTGACAAAATAAATTCATGGGAATAATATAAACCACAAAAAATAAATAATGGTGAACATTGTATGTGTCCAATGGAAAATAGTGATTTGGAAACCCCTTTACCACTTTTAAAACATCAAAATTGAAATTCCCATATAATAATAACATCATATAAATAATTAAACATAAAAAAATCAAGGTTATTTATGATATAACATGAAAAATTGGTATTTTATGCACTATAATAAAGGAAAAATTGTTGAATATTGCATCTGTCTACACAAGATAAAATAGAGACTTGAAATCACTTACCATAGGTATGAATTCATTCAATCATGTTCAAAACTCTATTAATATAAATTTATATTTATTTTTAAATCGATTATTGAAATATAATAATATATTTTGTGCTATATATTTTTTTAACTATTTTGGACATATTTATTCACAATTCTATATTCAAATAAATATTATGTGTGATAACTACTTCCTTTTTCATGTATGTTTTGGTTTGGTAGTTTCAGCCCTCATACACTAATCATCTTTGTAATAAACTGAAATAATAGGGTCCTTTTATATAGCTAAATATTAGGAATCCATAAACCGAATCCCACCTATGTTGGTCAGGGGATTATGATAATCACCTAGAAGGGAAGAATATATTTAGCGGCACTTTCCGAAGGTAAAAGTATTCAAGAACCCATCATTATCCATTCATACATTAAAAATCATGAAAATATGTTGAATTAACTTATTGAGAAACAAAAATTCATCTAATGACCTCTATAAAAAACTAGGGTGAATGTGTATCTGATATGTATTTGGAAAAATTAACTCCCTTCAAGAAATGATTTCACACAAAGGGAAAAAAATGAATTAAAAATATTTGATCGTGTTTGGATCCTAATATAGAATCCCCAATTACAAAATGGGGTCAATGCACTCAATAAAACATATTATCCACTAAAATAACTATTGATCTGTCCACAATCTACATATTACATGAAAATGTAGAAAAATCCCAAACAAGGGAGTGTATATACATACCTAGTTGAATGACCTAAAAACCAAATATGGATAATCATAAAACCTGATATATGTATTCTGATCAAATAAATAAATAAGGAAATTAATCTTGAAATCATATATATATTCTCATATAGGCAACTTAGATGAGGGAGGAAGGGGATCTATATCTCATATTCCATCCCCCGAATGAATAATATTATTGGATCTCCAATGGTCCATCGTTGATTCCCAACATATTATGCGTCAATTAAAGAAATTCATGAGGATGTCTGGTAGCTCACCACTACTCCATAGATTGAGGGTTCACAACCCTCAAATGTTAGAGTCCCCACACCCGTGTATAATTGGGGGATTTCACTAAGAAGATAGATGATTGTACCAATGTCAGATTATAACATCTCTAAATTTAGGCACTGAATAATGGTGACATGTTCCCAGGTGTGATGGGGGAGTTACATCCCCACTTATTTATGATACACACCTATGTAGGGGAGTATCATCACTAAATATGGAAAACAAATTATGGTGACGCACTCCAGGGTATGCTAAGGGAGTGTTTTCTCCAAATATAAATGAAACACACCCAAAATATGGGAGTAAACTCTCTATATAAATATAAATAATGGAGGAACCATTCCCTAGTGTGACTAGTGTGTACTGTCTCAATGGATCTAGGCCCATCCCTAGAGTGTAATACGGTATTTTCATTTATATATGAAATATATGACGATCATGTCTTATCACTACAATTATAAAGTGATTATTAATGATGTTTCTCACACTAAACATATCACATCATATCTAATTTTTTACAATGAAGGATAACATCATATCCTAAGAAGAAAAACAGTCTAGATAGGTTACTGACAAGCCAATATACAAGTTACAGTAAATGATTTACGATAGGTAAAAGTTCTTCAGAAGGGTATACACATTGTATTTACAGTGCACACTATGTGTGGTCTCACTCCAAATCCTAATTGAATAATCATACGGACACAACTCGGTTAAAATATAAATATTTAGAGCATGTTAGGGGGATACATGCTATTATTTGGCCACCTAGGGGATTCCTTTGTGCTTCTAGTCGTGTGCTTGTTTTCCTGAATATGGCCTATACCTAGATGTGTACATGGTCATTACAAAGTACCTGAACATGACTTGGCACTCCTAGAGTACACTATATTTCCTCCATCATATGTCCTGATACCTTGTCAATTATTATATGACTTATCCACCTGGTGAGGGTCACATGGTGTGTCACTTAACCACACACTATGTGATACTTATCTTTTTTCCAAAATCCAATCCACCATATTAGGGTAACTATATGATATGTGTTTATCAAGGTATATTTAATTTAGGTTATATTTTCATATAATCCATTGAAATATTCATTTTAATTACATATATATGGAATACTCAAGTATTCCAATAATTTGACAACCATAAATTGGTAGGTTTTTCCTCTAAATGTTCATTTCTAACCATCCATTATAGTAAATCAGATCTCAATAACACATTGTGGTCCATCATTCATCCCAGACTCCTACCCTATTTTTATGGTCATTTATGATCTTAGATCAATGGAAATAAAACACCACATTCAAGAATGAATATTTATACATCTTTACATAACTATTCCAGTCATTTTTCTCACTACTACAATAAATCTGAGGTTTTAATCGTTCTCACACCTACCCCAAAAAAGTTATAACACAACTTTGTATTACAATGGAGATGAATGCAAGGAATTATTAGGGAATTAACCATAAAAAGGGTGGAGAAATTGTTGACCATGCATTCTCGGGTAGTGTTTTCAAATCATATAATCTGGAGTGAGATCATGGCATAAATGAATTAATGGAACAAATCAATATAATATGAAATAATGCCCATGCGAAGTGTGAGAATTCATAGAATCTAAATTATATAATGAAATATGAAATCTCAAAAATTTAATCATAAAATTATATCGAAATGTTTTAGGGTTTCCTTGATTATGGAAATTTTAATGCTGAAGAATTCATTTTATAGCGATGAGGATGATCTGCTACATCTGTTGTCAATAAATCTTACATGATCTATTAGGCATTCATCATTCAATGTTGATCCACCAACTTAGAAAAACCTCCCACTCATATCATATAAAGATTGTGATATTCAGATAACCATTTTAAAATTTTCATAGGGTATTTAGATAGTATTTAATAAGATAATTTAATAAAATAAACAATTTACTTATTTATTTATTCTAAATAAGCACAGATTCCAACAACACACTCAAATACACTTCAGACATCAAACAACCATAGGTCATGCCTATGATAAATCCAACACTCTGTATTCCACTATGATGTTTGTTTTTGGAGTCAATACTCCATGTAGGATATTTTCTGGTATTTATTTAAATATCATTTTCTAGTGATATAAATATATGTAAAATTTTTATAATATTATTTCTTGGGATTAGAACGCCCAAAATTCATTCACCATCAATTCATTCCTTTAAAAATATTTCTTAATATATTTAAGAATCAAAAAAATCTAAAATATATTCTCCAAATTATTCCCTCCCCAAAAACATTTTTCTTATGAATGAAACAAACGAATCATTAAATTGGGTATACTAAGACCACATATAGCTATCCTTTTCCAAAGAGATATGACTAATTTTCTCATGATACCACATGAAATGACCTAAAATAATGGACCATTATCATATAATCCTCACTTATTGATCCTTGATAACCACTTAATACTCTATCAAGGTGGATTTGTCTTCCATTTCTAGATCAGAACATTCAATAACATGTGTAAGATCATGCATGTATCTAAAAAGCTATGCCATCTAGAAATTGTCATGATTTATTTATATCTATGGGGGAAATGCTATGTGGTATGAAACCTCATAAATTCTCTGATAGATCATATATGGATAGATTATCCTCAGGTATAACAACCCTCTTTCATCGAATCACCACATTCCTCATCAGACGGTGAATCTTAGAAATACACGGTCTCCATGCTCAATCTCCGTGAGACTATGAAATTGATCAATATTATATTTATACATATCTCAGCAATCCTATTTCAAATTTGGAACACCAAACACTCTTATAATTTCCCACCCCATCACATACCAAACAAGTGATGCCTCACTAATCTCTATCCAGCATAACGGTAACGTGAACGGTCTGTGATACATGACCACTAATGGTGACATTCCTATAGTTTATTGATAATTATTATTCTAAGAGAGATCTACCAAAGGTAAGTGATCCTCATACCCCTTTCTAATTTCTAACAAGAAATATCTAATCATATCCTCAAAAAATTGGATATTGTGCTCAGTATGCTCATCCTTCTGGTGATAAATTGTTGTACTCATCCTAATCATGATCCCTAAAACCTTATAGTAGTCTCACAATATCTGTAATTTTAACCACAAAACATAGTAAAAACAATATTCAAGGGAACCCCATGAACGTGTAATATATCCATCACATAAAATTCCCAAAACTCTTCAGTGGAAACTATTCCTTGATAGAAATTAAGTGATTCCAAATATTATGTGAGTCTAATATCACCAAGATGGAATTGTGGACTCTTTATTTCCATGAAATCCCTAAAAAAAATTTGGGATATGTTTTCTCATTTCTACTCTAGCATCGTAGGATCATAAAAAAAATATGTTGGATCCTATTTTATATCATTAACCTACTAACTTGTGAGACCATAAAAGATGATCTTGGCCTAGAACCACCTCATTATATAAAAAGATCCATTAAATGTCTTGATACAACTTCCCTAAACATATATTTATATCTGAATGGGAAGTGAGAAACTCCATCATCACCTCCTCTCATAGTGTGACTAAAAAACTCATCTATCCTGAGAAAAGGATGTAGTGATTCTATCATATAAATTATACATATGGGGAATATTATAAAGATATATGGTCACATAGAACCTCACTATATATGTCTCCCTACTGAGTATACCTCGCATGTTGGAGAAGAAAATGATTCCAGACCATCAGTTGAAGATAATATTCACCCATCCCCCAAACAATGGTTAGATTTTGAGAAGAAAACTACACAGACGTCTCCTGTACTCTATTAGAATGGGACATCATACTAATGGGATCGTCAAAAAAATTTCCCCTCAAATAATTATAATATATCACAATATCAGAGACATGTTGGATGTAAAATGGTCACCCTTATCTCAGGTTCAAATATCTAAATGTGTGAATACATACTAGAGACTATAATAGTATTAGACAATTAAAAATACATCCCAAAGAAGATAGTTCCTCCAAATCCTTGGTGTGAAGAAAATTCCTTCCAACCCCAAATCTAGAGTCTAATAGTTATAATAATAGGTTATAAACTACCTCAACACCTATGCGATCATTATATTCATTTCCATCAACACATAATCAAACACATCCCTAGAGACATAAAAATACACTAATTACTCACTAGGCTTATCTTTTAATCTAAAATTTGGATCACAAGTATTCCATAGCCACATAAACTTAATGTCCCTCTAACACTGCTTATTCTAGGTAAATAAATATCATATCTATGTAGAGGTGGTAAAAAAGGATGCACTCCTTGAAAATCCATCCAAAATTTTTTTTAGTACTTTTCTATTCTAGGAAAAATTTCACCTATGACATGCTTTTTTGTGGCTCCCAATCAAGAACTACATCAATCTTTACGAGATCCATAGTTAATAATTTCCAAAAAATGACATGCCCATGAATGTGAACCAATTATATTATAACAAGAAATTGATATCTTACCATCATGATGGTTCTCTCAGAGCATGTATTGGACAATCCTCATATTCTATGCATGCTCCTCCTATGACTCGAATTTGATTAGTATTTAATCAATAAATAAAACCAATAATTCATCGAGTTATGTCTTGAAGATCCAGTAAATTGGAACCATAAACATAGTGGGGGAATTTAAAAAAAGATAAATAAAAACTAAGAAAATATTATGTGTTTAGTGAAATAATAATTCCATCTTTGAAATATAGTACTTTAAGACGCTAAAATAGTGGTTTATAGACCTTATATTTGTCTTTAGGAACCATCATTCACCTCCAAACTAATCAAAAATGCCATCAATACATGTAAATGGGTTATTTTACTTTATTGTGGTCGGGTATAGGTAATGATAATAAACATAAAGCAACAATATCTTGTTATCCAATTGCAGTAATAATACTGGAGCTACCTAGGGGACAAATTGGGAATGATAACACCCTTATCTCGAAGGTCCTCCAATAGAGCCCTCGGCTCCATGAGCTCAGTAGTGGACATCTGATATACCACATTATATTTAAGATAAGATGTGTGGTTAAGGAAATGAAAGTTACCACATCTCGCCACATAGTTTTTCCTAGGAAATCCTCGAGCAAGATATTCATATAATCCTTCATGACAAAAGTTCATTTATTCCAAAATATCCCAGTATGCCACTAGATAAACTCTCCAACTGAGGGGTGATGGGATGCAGCTTCCAGCACCCATGTCCCACTCTCTCTTCCATTAGATCTCACTGACACAAAAAATGATAATTGTGTCCCATATTTTTGAGTAATATAAATTTACAAATGTGATAATAAATATGGTTATGGTCAATAAAATACTCTATAAAAAGATGATGAAATAATGTCTCATCAAGAATAAAAAGGAGACCGTGGAAAAACCCTCTCCAAAAAGTAGGTTCTTGCACCACTAGAAGATAAGTGATATCAAATAAGAGTTTTTTTACGAACCTTATGCCAATGATCCTTAGATAATATCTAAAATGGGAGCTCCATAACTCAGAAAAAGAATTACTATATAAAGGAATAACTGAAAAATATGTCTATTAGTAATGTAGAAAGAGTAGAATAAACATACATAATACATCTAGTTATCTGGTGAGCTACTAGGTAATAATCTAAAATGGCTTGTAGATGCCTAAACCCCAATCATAATCTCCCTAATCCTGATGTGGTCCTCTAGGTGGTGGTGGGGAATTTATCTCATAACATCATCCACCACTAGATTTAACACCTCTAGGAGCCCCCACTTCTCCTCTATTATCACCCCTAGGTGCTTCCCTTTTCATGAATGAGATAACCATGATCATAGTGATTCCTTTATTGTGGTGATCTATCCCCTGAATTTAATCCCTCCCCAACATGCATATTTCAGAAATCACATTCCATGTGACCTCTATAATCACATTCATAGAATCAAACTACTCATAGATTCCATAGTCCATTATGTGGTCCCCGATCCGTATGAACATGTGGATGATTCTAGAAATGAGTATGCCCCTATACCTCAACATATGTTGTCTAACAACCATTACAGATGACTCATCCATGTGATTCTTACTAAAAAATCTACATGTCATCCCTCGTATAGGAATCTACCATCACCAGTGTATGATTAAGTACTCTAGAAAAAATGATTGAATGAAATCGGGAACCACACTATCACATATGTAACTACATATAATCTTTTATAACATTCAGGAATGAATGTAACCATGCTAAATCATGTCTATGGTGTTCCATTTATGGTTAGTCAACCTCACTACATAATCCTCAACTCTCATCCTTCCATGTTCTAGCCCAAAAAGCTCCAGAATCTAAACTGAGTGCAATGAGGATGGGTAGTACTCCTCACTAGTTCTATTTGAAGTCCAACCATGAGAGTGTCAAATCATCAAAAGTATACATGACTACAATCCACCAGTACCCTGATGCAACATGGAAAATAATAGAAGCATATTCAACCGTATAATCAGTCAGGGTTATCATATGTAGAAAGACATAGATTAATGACACAAGAAAATATTGTGTTATTTAGGGTTATATCTCACCGTGGAACCTCATAAGTCCCTAACATTGGAACTCATTGAGTGCACTAATCATGCATGAATCCTCATCCAAAATTTATTAATACAATATGCTTCTTGATAGGCTGGTTGTCAACTACCTTCCCTCATAGAAGAAATATCTCATTTTATAGAAGCTGAAATGATGCCTCATCACTCATAAAATCATCACCATGATCCAGAATAATTAACATGGTTGGATATCTTTGTAGAGGTAGCCTAAAAATATTCAATATGTACCATGGTCGTACAATTATATATATATATATATATATGAAGAAGGATGTTTAAAGGGTTCAATATTATATAACGATTGTACCAATATTACTTATAACAAATTTCTTAGTGTACATAGCGGAAAATAGGTAGTCATCGTCCCATTTTACATATATATTGACCATATCATCATGATTGGATCCCAGATCCTAAAATAAATAGTGATGAATCTTTGACATTATTTCTCTATATTCACAAAAAAAATCTTAAGGGGAAAAAATAGTAAACATTATCTCAAGGTCAAACCATATTTGAAACTACTTTTTTGTGACCCTACCCATCATGTCTATCCTAGATGGAAAAATTTCCGGCCTTCACAACCCCTTGCCTTCCTCTGTTTTCTAGGCACTGATGAACAACATCAAGAAGGTATAAATAAAATGGAAGGAATTTTCCAAAGTTACATGTGCTCACACACCAAACCATTTCCATGAATAGGTGAATAGGTATTAAAGGAATTTAATTTACTATATAGAGAAAAATCATGTAATAACCACTCAAATTTTTTAAAAAGTGTGACATCATATCTAAAATGTAATGGGAAAAATAAATACCCATATATAAATTTTTTCCAAAAGAACAATAACTATAATTGAAAATATCCAATAGATCATATCTCCAAATCACTAAGCCCTAACCACCAAACATGGTGAATGCACCATCAATTCACAATGGTCCCCCAAAACCACCATTTATTGGTCTATAATCTTTATTAAACATGACACACATTGGAAAACCAAAGGCTGGGGTGAGTATATACATACCCAAATTGATGCCCTAGAAACCTAAAGAGAAGCAACAGATGATATGATATATGTTGTCAGATCAACCAAAAGAAATAGATAAATGAAACACATCATTTTGTATATATATATATATATATATTCTCATATAAGTAACCCTGATGAAAGAGAAATTTGTTCTCCATCCTAAAAAATATTCTAAAAAAAACTGTATTCCTTGAGCTCCAAAGGGATTTCATTGATTCCTATCATCTTGTGTGTATGTATAGATAATTCATGTGGAGGGCTCATACCATGCCACTAATCAAAATCTCATGGGGGAACAATCTTCTAATGATAGAGGACTGATGACATGGTATAGCAAAGGGATTCCACTCTTTAGGTATAGGACCCACACACATAAACACGAGTATCATCTCCCCGTATGTGTATAAAATAAGCGGCTTTGTGCTATGGTGATACATGGTATTACTATTCACATTGATAGAGGACTTACACAAACATAGGGTATATCCATATCTATATCTAGAATAATGAGTATGGGAGTCCTGGCCTCTTTTGTGAAAGGGTAGTACTATCCCCATATATAGAGAACCCACACACTGAATAAGGGAGTACCATCTCCATCTAAAAATATTATAGAGGACCTAAACCTAGGATGGATAAGGGATTATAATTTATAAAAATTTATGACCCACGCTCCAGTGAATCAAGGGTGTTTCATCTCTATCTAAAGCCAATGATGAACTTGTCCAATCATTTATGTCATCATAAATTTCCCAAGTAACAATGCTGCTCTTAAATTCTAACATTGTCTTTGTTTTTCCACAATGAAGGCTACCACGGTGTTCAATGTGTAAAAAATACAAGATATGATTCTCAAGTGACAAAAAATGAGTCATAGATAACTATATAAGGGTGGTATAAGTTCATCTTAAAGGGAGTAAATGATGTGTAAGGGGAATACATAGAATTTGGTCACTCTCTTTAGTTTTTTGTTATTCTCCTCTAGACATGGAATGATGGTTGTTTCATTGTACATGATGTTTATTGGTCCTACATGACATGTAATGGCCACCCAAGTCCTTCCCGTGTAGTTTTGGGTATTCATGTAACAGCCCGAGATTTTATGAAAAATAATCTTTTTAATTTCACTAATGTCTTGTGTTGTACGCTACACCAAAAGGAGCTTGCACAACACGCATCCTTGACTTGCCTTGCATTACATGCAATCGCAACCTTCCTCGATAGCGTGTGTAGTACGCAATACTGAGTTTCACGAAACAACGATATGCTATTAAAATATTATTAAAACTAGCCGTTATGAATAGTAATAACCATTTTTTAAATTTTAGAAATTTTATCTCTCAAAATGGACTTCATTTTTGGATTCTGAGTATCGAATTTAGCCTAAGGTGAAATTTTTGTACTTTTCGGATAACTTTCATATTCTGATGAATAGTGAAAATTACTAAATTATAATTAAAAACAACTTTTTTAATCGAAATAATTAATAGTGATAAATTATTAATTTGAGTGGTTTTAAAGTATATTTAGAATATATTTTTACAATTTAATACAATGTTGGTCATTGAATGTAATTTCACATTTAAACCAGACATAATCAAGTGTCAATCTTTTGATAGATATTGTTTCTTAAAAACACGCTATTTGTTTTAACAACGGGATTTAATTATAAAATTAAATAATTAAACATCTATGTTATGAATTTGGTAAAATAGACTTCAATTTTGAATTCGGAAAATGAAATATAGCTTAGGATGAAATTTTGGCATTTTTCTGAAAAACATCAATTTTTGATGAATAGTGAAACTACTAAGTGGTAGTTAAAAAACTAAATTTTTCATAAAACTTAATTTTACCACTTTTGTGAATGGAATTTAAAAAATCCGAGAGACACGGTTGATGTCAGTAAATAAATGTGGTTCAATGAGATGAAAATAATTTTTGGTGAATAGTAACTTTTTACTTTTATTTACCACGGTTAAAAGTAAATAGGGTAATTAAGGGTAATAATGATATTGATATTACCCTAAAACATGTCCTAATTATATTGGAAAAATTTATCTCGTCCAAAAACAACCTTAAGTGTAAAATATTATCATTTAGGCCCACTTGGATTAGATTAGGACATTTATTATTAATTTATTTAAGGAAGGGTTAAAAGAGTTAAAATCAAAGTTTATTTACTAAAACATTTTTCATATGGGGTTATACATAAGATAAATTCGACTATAAATATTCATTAGAAAGATAAAAGCTTTCCTACATAATGGTATTTTATTTGTAATTTTTAGACATTAAATATTTTAATTTATTTATGACACAATGATGATTTAGTAATTATATTATTAATGAAATATTGGCATAATTGATGTTATAAACTCCAAAATAAATGTAATTTGAGACTTTTTATGAATTCCACTAATTTTCTAGGTTACTATGATATATTAGTGTTTATTTAATCAACTTGGTTCGAACATATAATTCTGTTATGACTTAAAAAAAATCATATATCAAATAGTGTCAAAATTGACACAAAATAGTTTTTAAATCAAATATTATATTATTAATTGTTATTTTATTCATAAAAATCTAAGGTTCTGCCAAATGACTTAGATAAGGATATATATTAATAATAAACAATTTGGGGTTTGTTTGGCATGTTATAGTAAGTGTATTAACCATATAGTGTAAGAAAACAAAAAGACACGGTAAAAGTTAAATTATTTAACTTAGAGTTAAATCTAATTGATAAGGTTAAAATAACACACTTAACTTGTCTAAATCCTATTGGATGATAGTATTTCGACCCATACCCACTTTAGCTTCGAAATAAGACCCTTTGGAACCATTATAAACCGATTTTGACTTTAATATAAAATAATATTTTGAGATATTCCTAAGGTGCCCCTCTCCTCCCTTATAAAAGGGCACCTCCTCCCTCTCTTCCTCACACAACTATGAGCCTTCAAGCTCGGCCAACCACTGCCAAAATCACTTCTCCACTTCCCTGGTATCATCCTAGAGGTCCTGGTATTCTTAAAAGACCAATTTTAGTGCCCTAAAAGGAGGTCTCAAAGAAGCACTTCAAAGAAGAGGTAATACCCATTACCGATCCTTTTCAATTTCATTCTTCTTCAACTTCTTCTTCATTAGTTGTTTCATGATAAAGTAATAACATCAGTATTTCCTATATACTTATATGTTATTATAAATATGAAAAAACTCTAATTAAACTTCTATCCATCCAATGGAAAAATGAAATCACCGCGCGTGCGTACGTACAGAATACCGTCTCCACGCCGTGGTGTAATATATTTTATGTCACCACCTTAATTGGATGGGTATAAAGGTGTAATTAGTAACTATATATGATTATTATAAATTGATATTGATACTGAAATAGTATACATACACTTCAACACAATTCAACAACAATGGGAACGATATCATCGCTCGTGCGTACGTACGGACTACCGTCTCCACGACGCGATGAGATTCATTCTCAATAATTAACCATTCATGAATGATTATAAAGTATATATAATAATTACTAATGAAATATATGACCTGATAATGATACTGGAATTATTTATATTTATTTGTATGTCATCTACTTAATTCCATTCAATTCAATAAGGAAACGAAAACAGCGTTCATGCGTACGTACGGACTACCGTCTCCATGAACGGTGTATTTCTTTCAATTTACTGATTTATTATATATGTATATTCTGAATATATATATATAAATCATGTTTTATATTCTGGAATTATATAATCATGATCTAAGTAATCATATGAATAATTACAAGTTAAAAACACGAACGACAAATGAGACGATTTTACCCAAAACGATACTTTAACATAAATTTACAAAAGAACGGGTAATATAAAGTCATAAGTGGACCATATATGATATAATAACAATGAATATGATTCTGGAATAAGTCAATAACATGATTTAAATCATTATACAGGAGGTTTGGACACTTACAAAGCAAGTCGGACCTAAGGTAAGGGAAATATCACAATCTCACTTTTATCTGAGATTGTTTTTACTTTGGTAATTACTGGGGTGTATTTTATCAACCACATCCATGTTTCCTCAATATGTAATATTATTTCCATCCAACTACAATTGTTTAAATACAATTTTACCCTTCGGTGAGTTTTTAGTAAAAAATATGAAAGGAATATTTTGACATTTTTCATACGAGGTGCTTTTTGACTTTTTCGACAAAAGTACGAAGAATGTTTTTTTAACTTATACGGCATGAATGGATTTCTAAAAAATTATTTCCAAGAAGCTTCATTAACAATTATTCAAGTTTATTTTTAATCAACTTCTTTTAGTTTAAAATTGTATGACATGTTAAGAAAGGAAAAGTGTTTTTGAAGTAGAAAGGATATTTTCCTCAAGAATGAAGTTCAAGTATTTTATCAAAATTATTTTCCATCTAAGATAATAAAAGGGTTCTTTTTTATCCCTATTATTACATGTATTTGATTATGTTGTGATGGAAACATTTTTATGAATTCCTTTATCTTATATGAATTGTTTTATGATTTCATGTTGTTTAAGAATCCCATTTTTATTACATGGGTTATGCGATGATGTATGATTTATGATTATGTGGCACACATAAGAAAGGATTCATTATAAGATGGATGGGACCTATATCTCCCTCCAATGCATTGGGTAAAGATTTTATATCTCATGAGATAGACCGGGCTGGAACGGTAGGTTATACCGGTTCAGTGAAACAGGACTGAAACGAGGGTTACTCGATTCAGAAAGGGACTTTGTCCACTAAGATAGTCTTGGAAATGAGTCTTGACTAACAAGAAATGATTTTCTATGATTATGTGTGAATGCCACAAAGTTTCATGTTTTAGGTTATGATTATTGTGATTACATTTCACTGCCATGATTTACCCCATGTTATGAAATTATGATCTCTTTTGAAGGTTATGATTTCCAAAAGTTATGTGCTTATGTATATGATGTGATTGATACTTCTTTTTTTTTTACCCTTACTGAGCATTTGAGCTAACCCTTTTATGTTTTCTATTCCCCAGGATATAATGAAAGGTTTTAGGTAAAAAAAAGGAAGATCTTTATGGGAGATTTTGAAGATCTTCCACCACGATTAGATGATTATATTCCGAGTTTCCAAAGACACTAAACTATTACGATCCTTGTGTGTGCGTTTTTTGTTATGTACTAAGTATTCCGCAAAAGTAATGTAATGTCCATGTACGTCAGGCTTCGGGTCTCTACAGTTGGTATCAGAGGAAAGGTTTAGTCAACCTTTGGAAACTAGGATGCGAAAACGTTAGTGAGATCCCTAGAGATATTTCTAAGGTATGTCTAGGGATTCCCCTAAGGATAAATATACGTATAGGATATAGTCCTAGAACTATGGTAACGATATTAGATTAAACCAATGATGTTAGATATTGAAGTTACTCCCACTTTATTATGATTTTTTCCTCTCACACTATTCTTTTTGGGTTTTAGAAAATGGCTGGAAACAAGATGATTCATGGTAATGGAGGATATGATGGACAATGGAATGATATTATTCATAATGAAATGGGATTTGGAAGTCCAAACATCATTATTATGCCAAATCAGCAATCTCATAATATGATCAATAAAGTAAAATTTGGGATGTTTCCTGACTCGGCTAATAAGAGAAAGATGGAGTTTCATGATGATCTTAGAGGAAAGAAAGATCAATTTCCCCTATGTAAATCATGTGGGAAGAGGCATCAAGGAGAATGTTTCAAAGGAACTGGAAGATTCTTTGGGTGTGGAATAGAAGGACACAAAGCATGTAAGTGCAAAGGAAAAGGTTCAGTTAACACCATGGATGAGGATAATGGTATTGCTACGACATCAACAATGGTTAAATGTTTTAAATGTCGAATGTACGGGCATTATGCAAACCAATGCCCTAAGGGATAGTCTCATGAAGATAATCAGTATGGTCGTATGGGTAGTATTTATGTTGATGATGATGAAGAGACTACAAATGATATGTGAGATGAAAGAATTGTTGAAGCTCGGTCAATGGTTTAAGAAGGTAGTGGAATGATTACATGTTTATCAAAGTGTAATGTTGTATAAAGAATCTCATGGTACTATGGAATAAAGGGACATCTAAGGATTGTTACATTGCTGTCTTTCCTTGAGTTTTGAAAGTGTGTGATTAATGCTACGAGTATCCATGAAAGCTTATTCAGATATTTTTGGAATGAAGATGATATGAGCATAATGAAGGGATAAGGAGAAAATTAAATGTTTGATAGTATTCATGAGCTCATGACTGATATAAGGAGAAGGTTATATCATGGTTTGAGTATATAGAATTTTTGGATTTTGGTATGTGGAAAGAGTTAACTTTTAACTGCATTCATTTTTTCACTAAGGTTCAATGGGTATTCAAGAGAATACATGATTAAGGCCTTTTAATGTTTGGAATGTGGCCAACAATACATATATTATGATATATGGGGATCAACGATGGTATTAAATCTCTGGTAATCATTTTCACTATGTTATGAGAATGGACTGCAGTATTATGGATAAGCCTAAAAATTGGAATGGATTATGTTGGACATAAGTTAGTATTGTTTAAGGATAGAAGTTTTTTTCGATATTATTGATGGGATGTTATAGTAATATAGTTTTAGAAAAAGGACAACCTACAGAACGGGCGACAGCCCATCACGTCGGACAAGGCTGTGGGAATCGAACCCACAACCAAAGTGCGACTGGCCTTTATCGCCTACCACTGGCCTACAGGAAGTCCTTGTTTAGTAGAAACTAGTTTTATTATATTAAGCAGTATGATATATGAAGTATAATCCCATTTTAGGAACCATATATGATTAATCCCACTATAGATCGACTTATGTATATAAATTTTGCTAACCTTTTGAGACAGATGGAATGACCCGTCATTCTATCACATGATCTGTAACACTTCACGAATAACAAATTCAACTTCATTTATTTTAGAGATGAAGTGGAAATTGTTAAAGGCACGAACAATAGTGAGGTTGTACCAACATAAAGTAAGTATTTATTCTAATTCAAATTCTTTAACTTTAGGGAAACGATCTTGAAAACCAAAAATGTTGTCCTAGTGATCTTATATCTGAGGAATCAGATGGTACCTTAGATCGTCACAAATTTATGGCTTTGTGATTACTAGCTTTTCCATAGCCATGTTCTCTACCACTCACCATCAGAACATGATGGTTAGATTTCTCTTCCATATCCATATTTTCACCTATGTGGAAACCCAGTGATTAGTTTATTTGGGTAACCGTTACGTTTCATACTTTTGTTTTTAAAGATTGGTTTTGATATTCCTTTTTATGATGTGGGTATCTATTAAATAAACTTTCGAATAGTAAACCATTTATAACCCCGACGAATTTCGAGGGCGAAATTCATTTTAAGGGGGGTAGAATGTAACAGCTCGAGATTTTATGAAAAATATTCTTTTTAATTTCACTAATGTCTTGTGTTGTATGCTACACCAAAAGGAGCTTGCACAACACGCATCCTTGACTTTCCTTGCATTACACGCAATCGCAACCTTCCTCGATAGCGTGTGTAGTACGCAATACTGAGTTTCATGAAACAACGATATGCTATTAAAATATTATTAAAACTAGTTGTTATGAATAGTAATAACCATTTTTTAAAATTTAGAAATTTTAGCTCTCAAAATGGACTTCATTTTTGGATTCGGAGTATCGAATTTAGCCTAAGGTGAAATTTTGGTACTTTTCGGATAACTTTCATATTCTGATGAATAGTGAAAATTACTAAATTATAATTAAAAACAACTTTTTTAATCGAAATAATTAATAGTGATAAATTATTAATTTGATTGGTTTTAATGTATATTTATAATATATCTTTACAATTTAATACAATGTTGGTCATTGAATGTAATTTCACATTTAAACCAGACATAATCAAGTGTCAATCTTTTGATAGATATTGTTTCTTAAAAACACGCTATTTGTTTTAACAACGGGATTTAATTATAAAATTAATTAATGAAACTTCTATGTTATGAATTTGGTAAAATAGACTTCATTTTTGAATTCGGAATATGAAATATAGCTTAGGATGAAATTTTGGCATTTTTCTGAAAAACATCAATTTTTGATGAATAGTGAAACTACTAAGTGGTAGTTAAAAAACTGAATTTTTCATAAAACTTAATTTTACCGCTTCTGTGAATGGAATTTCAAAAATCCGAGAGACACGGATGATGTCAGTAAGTAAAATGTGGTTCAATGAGATGAAAATAATTTTTGGTGAATAGTAACATTTTACTTTTATTTACCACGGTTAAAAGTAAATAGGGTAATTAAGGGTATCAATGATATTGATATTACCCTAACACATGTCCTAATTCTATTGGACAAGTGTATCTTGACCAAAAACAACCTTAAGTGTAAAATATTATCATTTAGGCCCACTTGGATTAGATTAGGACATTTATTTTAAATTTATTTAAAGAAGGGTTAAAAGAGTTAAAATCAAAGTTTATTTACTAAAACATTTTTAATATGGGGTTATACATAAGATAAATTCGACTATAAATATTAATTAGAAAGATAAAAAGATTTCCTACATAATGGTATTTTATTTTTAATTTTTATACATTAAATAATTTAATTTAGTTATGACACAATGATGATTTAGTAATTATCTTATTAATGAAATATTGACATAATTGATGTTATAAACTCCAAAATAAATGTAATTTGAGACTTTTTATGAATTCCACTAATTTTCTAGGTTACTATGATATATTAGTGTTGATTTAATCAACTTGGTTAGAACATATAATTCTGTTATGACTTTCAAAAAAATCATATATCAAATAGTTTCAAAATTGACACAAAATAGTTTTTAAATCAAATATTATATTATTAATTGTTATTTCATTCTTAAAAATCTAAGGTTAGAAAAAATGACTTAGATAAGGATATATATTAATAATAAACAATTTGGGGTTCGTTTGGCATGTTATAGTAAGTGTATTAACCATATAGTGTAAGAAAACAAAAAGACACGGTAAAAGTTAAATTATTTAACTTAGAGTTAAATATAATTGATAAGGTTACAATAATACCCTAAACTTATCTACATCCTATTGGATGATAGTATTTCGACCCATCCCCACTTTATCTTCGAAATAAGACCCTTTGGAACCATTATAAACCGATTTTGACTTTAATATAAAATAATATTTTGAGATATTCCTAAGGTGCCCCTCTCCTCCCTTATAAAAGGGCACCTCCTCCCTCTCTTCCTCACACAACATTGAGCCTTCAAGCTCGGCCAAACCCTGACAAAATCACTTCTCCACTTCACTAGTATCATCCTAGAGGTCCTGGTCTTCTTAAAAGACCAATTTTAGTGCCCTAAAAGGAGGTCTCAAAGAAGCACTTCAAAGAAGAGGTAATACCCATTACCGATCCTTTTCAATTTCTTTCTTCTTCAACTTCTTCTTCATTAGTTGTTTCATGATAAAGTAATAACATCAGTATTTCTTATATACTGATATGTTATTATAAATATGAAACAACTCTAATTAACCTTCTATCCATCCTACGGAAAAATGAAATCACCGCACGTGCGTACGTACGGAATACCGTCTCCACGCCGTGGTGTAATATATTTTCCGTCACCACCTTAATTGGATGGGTATAAAGGTTTAATTAGTAACTATATATGATTATTATAAAGTGATATTGATACTGAAATAGTATACATACACTTCAACACAATTCCACGACAATGGGAACGATATCATCGCTCGTGTGTACGTACGGACTACCGTCTCCACGACGCGATGAGATTCATTCTCAATAATTAACCATTCATGAATGATTATAAAGTATATATAATAAGTACTAATGAAATATATGACCTGATAATGATACTGGAATTATTTATATTTATGTGTATGTCATCTACTTAATTCCATTCAATTCAATAAGGAAACGAAAACAGCGTTCATGCGTACGTACGGACTACCGTCTCCATGAACGGTGTATTTCTTTCCATTTATTGATTTATTATATATGTATATTCTGAATATATATATATAAATCATGTTTTATATTCTGGAATTAATTAATCATGATCTAAGTAATCATATGAATAATTACAAGTTAAAAACACGAACGACAAATGAGACGATTTTACCCAAAACGATACTTTAACATAAATTTACAAAAGAACGGGTAATATAAAGTCATAAGTGGACCATATATGATATAATAACAATGAATATGATTCAGGAATAAGTCAATAACATGATTTAAATCATTATACAGGAGGTTCGGACACTTACAAAGCAAGTCGGACCTAAGGTAAGGGAAATATCACAATCTCACTTTTATCTGAGATTGTTTTTACTTTGGTAATTACTGGGGTGTATTTTATCATCCACATCCATGTTTCCTCAATATGTAATATTATTTCCATCCAAATAATATTTTTTAAATCCAATTTTACCCTTCGGTGAGTTTTTAGTAAAAAATATGAAAGGAATCTTTTGACGTTTTTCATACGAGGTGCTTTTTGACTTTTCCGACAAAAGTACGAAAAATGTTTTTTTAACTTATACGGCATGAATGGATTTCTAAAAAATTATTTCCAAGAAGCTTCCATTACAAGTATTCAAGTTTATTTTTAATCAACTTCTTTTTGTTTAAAATTGTATGACATGTTAAGAAAGGAAAAGTGTTTTTGAATTAGAAATGATATTTTCCTCAAGAATGAAGTTCAAGTATTTTATCAAAATTATTTTCCATCTAAGATAATAAAAGGGTTCTGTTTTTATCCCTATTATTACATGGATTTGAATATGTTGTGATGGAAACATTTTTATGAATTCCTTTATCTTATATGAATTGTTTTATGATGTCATGTTGTTTAAGAATCACATTTTTATTACATGGGTTATGTGATGATGTATGATTTATGATTATGTGGCACACATAAGAAAGGATTCATTATAAGATGGGTGGGACCTATATCTCCCTCAAATGAATTGGGTAAAGATTTTATATCTCATTAGATAGACAGGGATGGAACGGTAGGTTATACCGGTTCAGTGAAACAGGACTGAAACGAGGGTTACTCGATTCAGAAAGGGACATTGTCCACTAAGATAGTCTTGGCAATGAGTCTTGACTAACAAGAAATGATTCTCTATGATTATGTTTAAATGCCACAAAGTTTCATGTTTTAGGTTATGATTATTGTGATTACATTTCACTGCCATGATTTACCCCATGTTATGAAATTATGATCTCTTTTGCAGGTTAAGATTTCCAAAAGTTATGTGCTTATGTATATGATGTGATTGATATTTCCTTTGTTTACCCTTACTGAGCATTTGAGCTCACCCTTTTATGTTTTCTTTTCCCCAGGATATAAAGAAAGGTTTTAGGTAAAAAAGGAAGATCTTTATGGGAGATTTTGAAGATCTTTCACCACGATTAGAAGATTATATTCCGAGTTTCCAAAGACACTAAACTATTACGATCCTTGTGTGTGTGTTTTTTGTTATGTACTAAGTATTCCGCAAATGTAATGTAATGTCCATGTACGTTAAGCTTTGGGTCTCTACAATTCATATGTCTACTAGGTCATGTGTTGTACCAGATTAGGTACCTGGAAGTGATCATGTACTAACATAAGATAATATACTACAATATAGCATTATGTCTCCTCTTATAAGGGGCCTAGGCCATGTGTAACTAGTACAAGACCAAACCCCAAGGGTAGGGTCATAAATCACTTGTCATATCCATAAGGTGTGTTATTGATATCATTTTCCCAAAACATTACCCACCATAACATAGCGACAATAGAACATGTGTTAATACTATTACACACAATCTAGATAGTACATTCACATAATCCATGCAATTATTCCTACACGTTATCAATATATAGATTCCATCACGATTAACATTGTTTGACCATCCACAATGGATGGGGTTACCCCCGAATATCTATTTAAGTCCTCTGGTTGACCAAAATTGGATCTCAATCACCCACCATTGTGTGTCGTGTATCTCACACGTGTCCCATTTACCATCAGTCATGCTTGATAACAAATCTATGGAAACCAAGACGAAAATCATGAAATTAATCTCAATTTATCCTAAAATCACAAAATGAATCATCATTCTCACATCCTCCACAAGTCCTAGGGTTCTATCACACAAAATTCTTACCTAGAAAAGACAAGTAATGACACCATAATCCCATATTGAATAAAATCATAAACTATGGAGATGAATCACCATAAAATGTGTGATAAATATTTTTCCATGCAATATCAAAAAATAATTTTGAAGTATGGAATTCATTGTACGACCATAGAATAAATAAATTATTCAAATTAAATAATTTAATCCATCAACATGTCGATTTTAAGGGAGATAATATTTATAGTCCAAATAAGATAATAAAAAATCAATGATAAAACATCTAATAAATGTAAGAATCCAATGTAGAAGATTGGAACCACCTGGCAGGTGTCAATCCACACATTACAATATGATTGTGAAGGTTGAATTTACGAGTGATGAGGATGATGTGTTATATCTACTATCTATCAATCCACCAAAATCTTGTTGTATTTTTTCATTCGATGTTGATCCCCCTATAAAGAACACTCTCCTCCTCCTCTCATATTGTGAATGTGTTTTGTGGATAACACTCAAAAAATAATCATAAGAATGTATCTCTAAAGTATTTAATTTGGTTTTTTAAAATGAACAAGCAAATTATTTATTTATTTTAATAAAACACACTCACCAACAACTTCCACAATCAGACGTCGGGCACATACAAACCATAGGTCACACCTAAGGTAATACTTATCCTCCATATACTATCGTTGTCTCAAATTTTGACTTGAGACATCATTAAATATATATTAAATTATTTATAAATAAATTTTCAGGCATGGTATACATATATTTAATATTTGTATAAAATTTATTTTGAACTCACTAACCTCTGAATCCTTTGTCTTTTGACCTCCTAGATCTGAAAATATTTCTTAATTAATTTTGGAACCTTACTAGGAAAATTTAGTATCTCTATAATGGTAAAATTATCTCCATAATGTTAAAAAATGTACATATAATATACTTTCATTATATATATATATATATATTATTATATAAAAGTCATGGATAGAAAATAAATTACCCCATTCATGGAGATGGTAGGTCATATGTAGGCATGAATGTTAATTCTAGTTTCTCAAAGGCCGGAAAAAATGGTAAATATTAATTTCAATTTCAAAAATCACATTTATAGGATGTATATAATATATATTCATTAAATATATTCTCATTAACATAAATTTAAAAATAAGAAGAAATATAAATCACATCACATCATATAGGTCGTAGTCCAATCAAAAGCTTGAGTGACATTATAATTTTTCAATGGATTGGAATGTAAGAAGGTATATGTGTTATTATAAATAATTATTATTATTATATCCTATAAATATCATATAAATATATATATTAAATAAATCTTTATCTCTTTCCATGAGAGGCGCTTATGGAAAAAATAATTACATTGGTTCGTGAGGTGGTAGTTCATCGTACACATGACAGATAGTTTCCTTCACAATTTAATGGAATGTGGTATATGTATTAGTTAGGAAGTTAATATAATAGAATATAATTGTATTAAAGATACTAATAATATTATATTATTATTTTTGAATTTTATCTTAATTAGGTGTAATGAAAAAATAAAATAAAATTTTTCAGTAAGGAATGATACATATTCTTCATAAAACAACATTATATTAGCACCAACACATTCAAAGGAGGGTTTCCTAATAACCCTAGGGCCACTATGATTTTGGTAGGGAAGCATTTAAGAAATTTTGGAAGGTATTGTATGATAAAGAAGGCTTTGTGAGTTTATGGATGAGAGTATATGGGGTTCCCTTTAATTAGCGTGTCAGAGGACACAACGAAATTGTTTTTAAAGAAAAGGTTATAGCTATGTGTTGAATATTCTAAAAGGATCACTAATTTCTCATTATTGAAAAATAAATGATATATATTTAAAATATTTTCATAAAAAATGATTTTTAAATGTTTTTATTTCATTTTAATCATTATATTTTTAGTTTAACCATGTTGTAAACCTATTTTATCCTTAAACGTGGTAATTAATTTTTAATGTTTTTATATTCCATTTGAGAAAAAAATTATGTTGAGATTATTGTATAATTTTAACAAAAAATATTCTAAATATGTAATCAATTTTTCCAAATAGAATTCATTTCAGTGTCATAATTTAATTTAAGATCAATCATAAATACAAAGAGAAAAAAAAAATTCCAAAGAATTTTTTTTTATAATTATTGAAACTATTAATTTCAAAAATCAATATAAATTTGATTAAAATAACCTAAATTGGATAAATTATGACATAATTGACCATATCATACTTGCATAACTATATAAAAAAGAGTAATGGTAAATTATTTAAACAAAATGGGATTTTTATATAAAAATGGTGGTGGGGATCACCATGTATGGCCAAATAATAAGTCACCTTGATTGATTTTTTTGGGCTCATGTAATTATAATCTGATTTTTGTCTAGAATAAAAAGATAAATTAAATAAATGTGGTTATCCTAAAATATAATCATTCAAATTGGAATACTAATGTATAATTTATGCGTAAAATAACTTAGAGATTAAAATATGCAAACATTTTAGAATTAATTTTTTTTCATTTTAGATCAAAACACACCTTTAATAAAAAATTATTATAAATATTCTCAAATTGATAAATTTTGAGGGTTTAAATAATTGAACTATTTATAAAAATGAGGAAAAAATTAACTTTATTATTCATTTACTCATTTGGATCAGTTTCCAATATCTTTCATTCCTCAACATTATCCAACCTCATCAAATTCATACACATCAATCCAAATAGATATTCGTAAGCAAAAATTTTATTATTTAATGAATGATATTGTTGTATAAAAACTAATTATAAGAATTTTTTTATCCCAATAACCTTTAAAATCCGTAGAACAGTATATCTTAATCTATTATAGGTTCTAAGAAACCATCTGTCTGAAGATAATACACAACACTGAAACACTACTATGTATCTGGATCATATCGAAGAATTCACAAAAATATAAAGCTAAAATTCGGATCACATATGATTCAATAGATTTTGGTACTCCATATAATTTTACAATGTCCTTAATTTATATACTAATATAAATATTCAAAAGAAAATATTATTTGATAGTGATGAGGTGTACTGACTTCTTATGTTGATCATCTATAATCCATATAGCATTATTCACATCATATGTTTTTCACAGTATAAAAATGAAATCCATTGAAATGTTTTCCAATTTCAATTTTATTATGGTTAATGATTATATAAATCATTTAGATTTTTTTATCTCTTCCATAAAATTCTCTCATACTATGCAATATGATAAAAACACTATAATACCTATCTTGATTCCCTCCCTTGAAAAATATTTCTCAAAATACCTATTCATAATTATACATCCATGATGAAATGAGAAAAATGAAGTGTGAGATTATTCTAACATATCATTCTTAATATAATTTATGGATAAAACACAAACATGGTTTTTGAACCTCATTATTCCATTATAATCAATTGTAAACTCGTGAACATTCCGACCATCTTCTAAATCTCAACATCATCTTTTTGTGCCTCTTTAAACATAACATGAATATATAAATGATAATTCATTTGATAAATATAATAATTCTCCACTTGTTTTGAGATTTTTATTTATATCCTTTTTGAGTAAATATATATTGGATAATTTTTTATCCCCATCATTGATTAGCTATTATGATCCTTTGAACCCAAAGAATCGGAAACCATGTTCACTTTCCCTAGGTGGTAATGTATTTAGAAATCATAATTATTAATCATATCAAACTATCGTATTTATCAAATAATCATCCCTTTTTTGAGAGAATATGAGGAAAAGTTTTTTTTATCAGAATATATATATAACCTTTCTTTTAAAATATAATTCCTCTATATCTTTATAGAAATGAATACTACAACTAAATCCAAATGACGAGTTATTAATTTTACTCATGAACCTTAAATGTATATGTGGAATATGATATCACTATATCCTTACTTAATTTTATAAATCCCAGTACCATATTCTATTATTAAATATATATTACAAATAGTTCTCCACTGTAGGGAAATTTATTTAAATGTTCACTATCTATCCTTGTAATTGGTGACATGAAATTTTCTTCATCTTAATTTTACTTAAGGAATATTTCTCCTATCCAAGATCACATGGTGAATGGAATAGAGAGTTATGATAAATTCACAACATAACATCAACAATATATAGAACAATACCTGGAAAGTACCGATCTCAATCACAATGGTTGGTCAAGTCCAACAAAATATAACATAAGAAATTGATTGCACCACCAATATACCCTCTATTGAGATTATATTACCATAAATTTAAATATTTTCTATCCCAAATTCACATATTATATTTTTTTTCATACAACATATTCTTCCTTAAGGTTTTATGAACAATTATCATATGATATCCATTATCATCCTAAGTCATTGAATATATAATAACATAATTAATATATACTATAACAACCTGATCAAGGTATTCAATAAATAATCTATTCATTAAATCTCTGAAAATATCAGGGTTATTAGATTTATCAAATTGAATCACTGTACATTCATGGTGTTCAAACCATATATAGAAAGCTCTCTTGGGTGTATCCTTCTAGACGACCCTTAATTGATGATATACATAATGAAGTTAAATCTCGGAAAATTATTGAGATAAGTGAAGTAGATCAAATACATAATCAATATGGGGTACTTGAATACTTATTCTTTATTTTTATTTTTTTTCAGTCATCAATAGTAAATACAAAGTCCAATCAATATATCTTTCGTCTTAATAAAAATAATAGGTTCACCCTGAGGTGACACACTTGGACAAATAATCCCCTTGTACGTATTCTATTGGGATTTATTTTTTAATTATTTTAAGAGAATCGGGGTCTTTTTATAGGGAGTTTTAAATAGGCATAGCTTTATGTAATAATTATTTTGAGAACTCAACATCACTATTCAATGAAAGACTAGGAAAAAATTACAAAAATAAAACATTACACAATTGTACAATAGTATCACCATTAGTGTTGATTTTAACCCAAAAATATGACATAAAAGCCAATATTAAATATTAATAATGATCCAAACGATTGATGTGATTAAAACTTAATATCATATGTATCATCTCACTTATAATCAATCGAAGGTTTTTTGTGAATATAAATTGTGACTTCCTTTATATAGTAAATGACATGGGATTTATGTAAATAATATTAATTAATTCCTATGATAAAAAGAAAATTCTACAAGATGGAGAATAAAAAAAATTTAAGGAAGAATATTCACACCAATTTCAACCGAATAAGAATCATAGATCGGGGATGAAATCATCATAAAATTAAGGTTTTTTACTTCTAATTAAACATCTAATCGTTATGAATATGAATTCAAATTATTCTATATATTTCCTGAAATATAGGATTTTATATAACAATGATCAAGTAAGATAAATTAATATTTGTCTAAAATTTTCATCACCCCTACTCTATTGTTCAATGTTCCATCCATTTATAAAATAATAATAGTTTAATCGATCATCAACAATCACTAATAAGTGGGATTAATCGTTAAATTTTTTTATAGGTCTTCTAGATACGGACATATTTTATTAGTCATAGAAACATTATGTTTTGATTAGGTCATTAATTTTCATTATCAAAAACATTCATGTTAGTTCGTATTGATTTTTTTCAATTTCCAAACCATATCCCTTGAGAGTGTCAAAATAGTTGTGCATAATGGCTTGCTGTTGTGCACCAGGGGAAGATTGAATCAAATCCTGATGGACCCATTTTCGATTTATTACCCCTTTGACCAAATATTTCAAGGACCCACCACATGTAGTATCCATAAAAGTGTTTAAATTTATTGGAAATTACTATTTATATTATTCAACAAAATTGCAGGTTATATTCATATACATAGACTTATTATTCTGGATACCACTAGTGTTTTTTCATCCATGTTTCCAAATTTAAACCAAAACATACTATGATGAAAAATATAGTGAACCATTATTTTCATACATATTAATTACACTAAATTAGAAAAATATTCATTACATTAAAAATATGATATATGAAAAAATCAAATAGTTCTAGTTCCATTGGAAACACGGACACATAAAAAATAGTTTCATAATCTGAATATAAAATCTCCAAATATTTTCTTCATAATAATAATACATATTATACATATCATATATAAAAAAAATTATTTATAACCTATTAAAACTATAAATAATTATTGATGAGGTTAAATTCCAATTAAGTGTAAAAAATTGAGATATCAGCCAAACATGAGAATATGGTCATTTTAATAAGAAACCAACATTGTAAAATCATATCCTTAAACCCATTGAACATAATCATATGTCTATAAATAATGTATACATTTCATAATACTTAAATCATAACAACATCAATTAACATGATCCAAGAGAGAAAAACTTTTTCATAAGAAATACTGTTGTGGAATAAACATAATCCCAGAAAAAACAATTTCTAAGATATCAACAACGATATTCAAAACATGTTATTATTAGGGTAATAACCCATGTACCTATGTTGGTCTTGAGATATCCTCACAAATAAAATATTTTGGTTTTGGGATAACCGAATAAATAACCTCTTTTGAGCTTCTTTATGGCCACCCACGAACCCCATGTTCTCAAATAAGATTAATCATTTTCTAATTAATTTGGGGGAGATATTGGTCCCACCTATAACATAATGAAAATAATACATCTGTGTTCCAGGATTTCACAAATAATTATATATATGAAACCATAGGAAAATAATGAGGTTTAAAAAACATTTCATTATAGCATAACCCCTCGAAAAGACATTAGTGTCATGAAAAGATCCTTCTTCAAAAAATAAAATGAATATTCCATTAAAACCATTTTTCTAAAATTAAAATATCAGTTGAAATTAATTTAAAATTCATTGGAGAATACTAAATTCCATTATTAAAAAAAATTTGGAAAAAAATCCCATCATATAAAATGGATATTAAATTTGGGTGGGAAATAAATTTGATATTTCTAAGATTTACTCCTTTGGAATAGTGGGTAAACATATAGATGAAATGAATTAAAACATGAAATTTTAGAAATAAAAATATTAGAGGAAAATACATGATTTTAATTAAGTATATATCATAATTTTCAATTAATGTATGAATAATAAAAAACAATCCAGGTAATCAATGAGATTTTATCCTAAAACTATTACCCCATTGGTGATGATTGAATCGTAATACCCATGAATGAATTAAACCCATAATGATATATAAATACAACTATTATTTAAAATAAAATTAATAAAATAAATTTTATGTTATAATATGTAAATAATAGATATATTGTGGATATGGCATGTGTCCCATAGAAATAAAAATGAGATGAAAATCACATTACAACATTGGACAATTTTGAATCGTATGGGTTGTATAAACACCAAAAAATGAAACGAGTGGTGGATATTCTATATATATACAAAAAATAAAAAGGGGATACACTACTAGAAATACGCCCATTTGCGACGGGTCAGTTGTGACGGGATCCCGTCACAAAAGCCTATTTGTGATGGGGGTCCGTCGCAAATGAACAGTTACGGTAAATGGCGTCGCAACTAACACTATTTGTGACGGGCCCGTCGCTAAAAATATTATTTGCGATGGTAATATGTCCCGTTGCAAATACTAATTGATATATATATTAAAAACTTTAAATAACACTTTTTTGACGGATCTGTCGCAATTGTTATTTGCGACGGGCCACGAATAACGTTGCGAAAAAGTTAAAAAAAAATTTCAAAAAAAAAAGAAATAAGTAATTGAGACGGGCCCGTCGCAATTTCCTATTGCGACGATAATATTTTCCCGTCGCAATAGGAAATTTAAGAAAAATTAAAAAAAATTAATTTTGGTGGGATACCGTCCCGTCGCAATTACCTATTGCGACGGGATGATTATCCCATCGCAAATATGTCAAAAAAATAAAAAAAAATTAAATTATTAATAAAATTTTTTAATTAATATTATAATAGTAATAATAGAATTATAATTCATTCAAATATTATAACAAAAAATCATTCAAATATTTAAAAAATTATAATTAAATTAAAATATTAAACAATTTAAATATATATATATATAATAATATTATAAAATATGAATAATATTATTAATCATATTAATATTGTAATATAAATAATATAATATTATATAAAAATAATAATATACCGAATTCATATTATTATAAATAATTAAAAAATTATAATTTTAATAAAAAATTTTGAAACTTTTTATGTAAAAAAAATAATGAATATAATATTATTAAAATAATTAGAAAATAAAAATATGGAAATTATCAACATTTGCAAAAAGAAATATAAAAAAATAATAAAAATCTAAGAGTAATATTATTATTAATAAAATAAACAAACATTAAAATAAATACTAATAATAAATAATAAAGTATTAAAAATAAATAGAAATTAAATAATAAAATATTGACACTAGTATAAGAGAGACAGAAACTCTGAATAGAAAAAATGTCATATTTTAAATTTACAAACTTTATAACATCTAAACAATAACTAATCTGAAGGAGGAAGAGGAGGGGGGGATCCGTTGGTCGAGTAAACTCCATCCCTAAGGCATGAGTGAGTCGGCGCATGTACTCCATCTACTCCTACTGCTGCTGCTGCCACCGACTCATCTACTCCTCGTACACCTGCTGCTGTTGTCGGCACTCCTCCTCATGCTGCTGCTGCTGCCGACACATCTCCTCCTGCTCTTTTTGGAGACTCTCTATCAACTTAGTCTGAGATCGCAACTGATCCTCATACTGTGTAGAAAAAGAAGATGCATGAGCTCCACTCGATCTGGACGCCGACATCGCAGCACTGCCATAATAATCTCCGGGAGTCAGTCGAGAGCTGATACCAACTACCCGGACCTTCTCGAAGTCATATTGGGTCACCTGAATCCATGCCGCCTCATCAAACTGATGGCCACTAGTCTGATCTGATACCTCGGCCTGACCCTCAGGCTGGGTCTGTGACACTGCGGTCTCATATGACTCCTGTAGTTGAAATTTAAAATTAAAATTGTGAATATATTATATGCATTTAATTTTTAAACTTGAAAACAAATAATACTGACCACGATGTGATGGTAGCGATCACCTCTGAGCTCCCAAGTAGCTGGATCACTGTACATCCTCCGATATACGCCGGACTCCTTAATATCGGGGTGCTCGACAGCCTATACGAATTTAAAATAAATTGTTAATATTTAATGTTATATTAAATATTTATAAAAAATGTATGTACCAAATGCTGTCTATGTGTACTGAAAATATGATTCCTATCTCGATGAGTCACCTCCTATCTCCCCTGATTCTACCTCCCCATTGATGATCTCATCTGAAAGCCACCACTCAACCAGTGTGCACATAATCCATCCCATACGTGGGATGAAATGTACTCTGGTCGGTGTGCTCTACATGACTCGTCAAAATCTGACACTCCTACTTTCTTCATGGCAGCTCTTCTTAAATTTTGCAAAAACTAAAAAAAGTTATCACGCATGGCCACCTCCCATGCCTTGTGGATCGCGTCACGCACATGGTATCCTCAATAGGATACCATAAACCCTACAAATAATTCAAAATATCAAGTTATAAATGAAATAAATTTCAAAATAAAAATTATTTATTTACATATGTACCAACCAATGACCGAGCATGGCCTGCTGCACATCAACAGGAATATGCTCCAATGTCGTACATGGCTGGGAAAAACAGTTGCGCAATATAGCGCTGCCCTGTCTGACTGCTATATGTGGAAAACTATATAAACAATAATCAAACATTTATTATGTAAATAGAGTAATGAAATCTTAGTAAAATGCACAGGATATCACACCTCTGGGTGCACAGATCGAACCCTTGACGTGGACGTCACTCGGGGATGGGGTCAGGAATCATCAGTCGTGCAAGACCGCGCCCCCTCCACGTACTCCCTAAAGCGACTTTAGGCTGAGAGTCAGGTGCCATCAACTCGCCCGCATCGAAAGGTAGGTCAGAATCCACCAACTCACGAAATGTGTCCTCGTCCATCTGAAACCGAAAACGAATGTTGTTAGCAAATAATTGATAATTAATATATATATATATATATATATATTAGTTATGATTATATATAACTACCATTGAATTGTATCGATGTTCAGCTTCATCATCATCTTCATATCTGTCAATGTCATCATCATATTCCCCCTCAATATCATCGATATCTATTTGAGTTTTAGCTGCTTCATCTCTTACCACTTCAAATTTATTTTTGACGTCATTATCATCATCATCATCATCATCACTGACTCTTAATTGAGGTGTTTCATCATCAATACTCATTTCTCTTTGTAACAATGATTGATTTCGAGTACTCTCTTGAAAAACTTCAATTCCTTGCACTTTAGTGAAAGCACATTCACTTTGACTAAACTGATTGTCTCGAATTTTCATTTTTATTATGCTCCACCAATCAGTCAAGTCTCTT
Organism: Viscum album; assembly: GCA_963277665.1. Classification (NCBI taxonomy): domain Eukaryota; kingdom Viridiplantae; phylum Streptophyta; class Magnoliopsida; order Santalales; family Viscaceae; genus Viscum; species Viscum album. The sequence continues at coordinate 1,506,161,872 of OY728127.1, read as the reverse complement.
GACGTAGCACATTACATTTTATAATAAACTTGATGTGCATGTTGAGCCAATAATAATGGTTAATTTACTATAAGAACACTGTTACATTTAATATCGATGATTCCATGAGTCGGATGAGCACAGACGCCTCTCTTAGTATCCAACCACCAACATTTGAAGATTGTTTTGTAATGGTGTCCTAGATAACAGAGTTCAATGATTTCATCAATATTCCATAAAAGTCAACTGCATTTTCTCTATGATGAGATCCTCTCAAGCAAACTCCACTTTTCATTGTTTTTTTATTCCCCATATGAATTTGTATGAAATCGAAAACCATTCACCACATATGCATTATAAGATTTCACCATTTTGGATGGTGGGTTACTCAATATAAAAAGTCATTTGTCAATTTTATCAGCATGTCGAGAAACCTTAAAATTTGTGAAATAATTATCAATATAGTAAACTATAAATTGAAGGAGATGTTAATGTATGAAAAATTTATGTCACCAGTATTTGAAACCACTGAGAAAGTTTTTTTTTCTGCGTTATTCAAGAGCAGCTACTATAATTATTGGAAGTTATTTCTTGATATGATTATCATACAATCTATAAAAAAAAGTTATTTATTGTAACATAAATATTAGAATAATTAATAGAATCACTTAAAGTACAAATGATGTTATCTCTTCAAAGTTGAGTAGAACATATGTATGAGATCTGTGATGTTCATCATGTGAAATCCATCGTTCATGAACTCCACCAAAACCATGCTCTGACTATTTAAAAACAGATAATTGATTGTCGATTTCATCAACATTCCCCTCGTTCCATCTCATGCGGTTGTGTTTTGAAGGATACTCATATTCAAAATAGTGGGAGTAGAAAAAAGATATCTCCTCCTGCAAATAAGCTTCACCAATAGATCCTTCAACATATGCTTTGTTACGTACATTTTTTTTTCAATTTCTTCATGCATCTTTCGAATGGGTACATCCATCGAAACTGTATCAGACCTCCACATTTTGCTTAATATGGAAAATTTAATATCAAATGTTCCATTGAGTCGAAGAAAGATGGCAGGAATATTTTTTCCATTTTATATATAATTACGACAACATCTTCTACAAGTTTTCATAGAGCATCGTAATCTATTGTCACTACACAAATGTCCAGAAAAAAAATATGATACGTTTGTTATGGAATCCCATATCATAGAATTCATCAGACCTCTTAATCCAATGGGTAGAAGTTTTTCCATTATAACATGCAAATCATGACTTTTTAATCCGGTAATATGACCATTATTTACACATCTACCCGAATTGGAATCACATCCATATGGAAGTCTCAAATCTTCAATCCATTGAAAAAATAATAAGAATATTTCTTTGGAAAATGTACAAGCTGATTTTGGTTTCATTAACAATTCTGTTCTGACATTCTCAAATAGTTCGAGTTCTGGACGCCTGCAAATTTGAGCAAGATTTAATCGTGCATTTACATTATCTTTGCTCTTTCCTGATATATCCAAAACTGTATGAAACAAATTATCAAAATAGTTCCTCTCAATATGTATGACATCCAACATGTGGCGGACCAACAAATCAGACCAATATGGCAAATCCCAAAATATGATACGTTTTAGCCAATTGTGTTCTTCCCCAAAACCAGAAATTTTCTGTTGCTTTATTGTGGGTCCAAATGTTATTGGAGGTAATGAATATACAACTGATTTTAACTCCGTACATGATAGAATTTTTGGAGGTCCATCCCTTTCAACTGTGCCTTTTCTAAAATTAGATCGGTTTCTGTGAAAAGGATGATCAGTTGGAAGAAATCTGCGATGACAGTCAAAATAGAAAGGCTTTTTTCCATGGACGAGCATAAATGCCTTGTTCTCTCCCATATAGTAAGGACATGATTTCGGCCCCTGTGTACTCCAGCCAAATAACATTCCATAAGACTTGAAGTCATTGATTTTCCACATCAATGCTGCTCTTTGTATGAAATTATGTTTCGCAGCAACATCATAATTACTGACACCAGTACTCCATTGTATATTTAATTCATCAATCAATGTTTTAAAATAAATATCAATATTCTTCTTCGGATGTCCTGGGATTAGTAAGGTCAAAAATATATAGGGTTCCTTCATCAACATCCATGGAGGTAAATTGTATGGAGTTAAAAATACATGCCAACATGAATACTGACTACCATAAGATCCGAATGGACAGAAACAATTAGTGGAAAGACCCAGTCACACATTTCAGGCTTTTAAAGAAAAGGATGGATGCAATCTATCAAAAATCATCCATGAATCACCATCGGCCGGATGATTCAAGCTTTTACCGGTTGAAATATTAGTTTTGTGCCATGAAATCATTGTCGCTGTATTCTTAGACATGAATAAACACTGAAGTCTGGATGTAAGAGGAAAGTATCTCAACTGTTTTACAGGAATCAAGCCAGACTTCCCATGATGAGATTCTTTATACCTCGATTGCCCACAAGTGAGACAACTATCCAACGACTCATTTTCCCCAGAATATAAAATGCAATCTTTTGAACATGCATGAATCTTCTGACAACTAAGTCCTAAATTCCAAACCAGCCACTTACTCTCATAGTAATTTGCTGGAAAAACATTTCCTTTGGTTAACAGTGTTTTAACCAAAGAAAATATTTGTTCAAAACACATGTTTGACATTCCATTATCTGATTTGATAGCCATAAATTTTGAAACTGCTTCTAATTTGCTTATCTTGCAACCAGGATATAACGCATCCTCAACAGACCTCAACAACTCATAAAATTTAGAGTGTGCCAAATCAAGAGTTGAATCAGTATCATATTGAGTTTCTGTATGTTGAATAGATGGACCTACAACATAATGTACAAAATTTTGAAACCAGGATGGATCCAAAATCAAGTTAGTATCATCTTCTATAGAACTGCTTTCACCATGTTGATACCAAAAAACATAATCCTGTTGAAAACCATATTGAAAGAGATGTCCCCTAACTTTGTCAAACGTGGCAAATGTTCTCAGTGAACATTTTTTACAAGGACATTTTATTGTGCCTTCTGAAACAAATTCGGGATTTGATGCCGCAAATGCTAAAAAACTCTCCACACCCTCTATATATACTGGATTTAAACTAGAACCATTTGGATTTCTATGTTGATTTATCCATATACGGTCATCTAATAATGACTGTTGACGACCATGTTGTTCCATATTATTCTATAAAATATAAAAGCATTACTGGTTTTCAATAATTTTTTAGAAAAATAGTCAAGCAAGGATAATTTTAGAGTTTATATCAGACATGACTAACACAAACTTTTTATTGGGATAGACCTAAAAATTGACCCTTTAAGAATTGAACATGTTATAAATAAAGAAAAACATGTTACAAATATTGATAATTTTAATATTTTAATAATTTTTTTTAATTATTTTAATAATACTAGTATTATTTTTTCATAAATATTAATTTTATAATAATAACATTATTACATTATTAGAATTTTTTATTATTAATATTAAAATAATTGAATTTTCTATATTATGTTACAATTCTCCTTTCATCTTGGTGTTTAACATTCTGTCTCTACATGTAATATTTGCATTCACTTTCACCTCTTTATTGGTGAGTAGGTTGATAATTTTCAAAAAGAATGCAAATATTACATGTGGAGACAAAAGTTTTCTTAAAACCAATACAGAGATGAAAAGATAATTGAGAAAGATAATGATCACGCTAGTTTTTTCCAATTAGCTAACTATTAATAATTATTCCTAATTATTGGTAATTATTCTTAATTATTACTAATTATTACTAATTATTTTTTATTATTACTAATTATTGGTAATTATTGGTAATTAGTGGTAATTATTACTAATTATTGGTAATTATTACTAATTATTTGTAATTATTCCTAATTATTGGAAATTATTCCTAATTATTGGTAATTATTCCTAATTATTGGTAATTATTCCTAATTATTTGTAATTATTCCAAATTATTGGTAATTATTCCTAATTATTACTAATTATTCCTAATTATTACTAATTATTCCTAATTATTGGTAAATATTGACAATTATTGGTAATTATTGGTAAATATTGGTAAATATTGGTAATTATTTGTAATTATTACTAATTATTGGTAATTATTGTTAATTATTACTAATTATTGGTAATTATTGGTAATTATTATTAATTATTGGTAATTATTGGTAATTATTCCTAATTATTGTTAATTATTCCTAATTATTGGTAATTATTGGTAATTATTACTAATTATTGGTAAGTATTGGTAATTATTATTAATTATTACTAATTATTCCTAATTATTGGTAATTATTGTTAATTATTTTTAATTATTCCTAATTATTCCTAATTATTGGTAATTATTCCTAATTATTGGTAATTATTCCTAATTATTTCTAATTATTCCTAATTATTTGTAGTTATTCTTAATTAATGGTAATTATTCCTAATTATTGTTAATTATTCCTAATTATTACTAATTATTCTTAATTACTGGTAATTATTCCTAATTATGGGTAAATATTGAATATTATTTGTAATTATCGGTAAATATTGGTAAATATTGACAATTATTGGTAATTATTGGTAATTATTACTAATTATTGGTAATTATTGTTAATTATTACTAATTATTGGTAATTATTGTTAATTATTATTAATTACTTGTAATTATTGGTAATTATTCCTAATTATTGATAATTATTTCTAATTATTGATAATTATTCCTAATTATTGGTAATTACTGGTAATTATTACTAATTATTGGTAATTATTGGTAGTTATTGGTAATTATTACTAATTATTCCAAATTATTTGTAATTATTCCTAATTATTGGTAATTATTGGTAATTATTATTAATTATTACTTATTATTGCTAATTATTGGTAATTATTCCCAATTATTGGTAATTATTCCTAATTATTGGTAATTATTGGTAATTATTGGTAATTATTGGTAATTATTGGTAATTATTGGTAATTATTCCTAATTATTGCTAGTTATTTGTAATTATTGGTAATTATTGATAATTATTTGTAATTATGGGTAATTATTGGTAATTATTGGTAATTATTATTAATTATTTGTAATTATTCTTAATTATTGGTAATTATTCCTAATTATTGGTAATTATTCCTAATTATTGGTAATTATTCCTAATTAATGGTAATTGTCCCTAATTATTGTTAAATATTAACAATTTTTGGCAATTATTGGTAAATATTGGTAAATATTAGTAATTATTGGAAAATATTGACAATTATTGGCAATTATTGGAAAAGATAAGTAATTATTGGTAATTATTGATAATTATTACTAATTATTACGAATTATTACGAATTATTGGTAATTATTGTTAATTATTACTAATTATTGGTAATTATTGTTAATTATTATTAATTATTACTTATTATTACTAATTAATGTTACTTATTACTAATTATTGTTAATTTTTTCTAATCATTACTATTTTTTGATTTATTCCAATTATTACAAATTAAATTCATTAACTACTAATTACATTCATTAACTACTAATTACATTCATTAATTACTAATTACTATCTTTAATTAAAATTAAAGTTATTAATTACTAATTTCAGTCACATAATTATAAAATATTGTTAATTATTAATAATTAAATCTAAAAACTCAAATTTAATACCTTCATACATCATAATTATACCTAATAAAAAATAATAAAGACTAATGTAAAAATATAAAACAAAAACATTAAAAAAACATTAAATTAAAATTCAGAAAAAAACCTTAAACTGGTTTTCGAGCTTTCGATTCGTTGTACGCGAAGGATGATCCCCGCAACCTCCTTGAAATCGACTTGCAAAAAAAAATTCACTCAACACATATAAACTAGTAAAAAAGTAGTTCAGATTCAGAAAACTTGTCAAGGCTGGCTGTATTTATAGGGTAGATTATTTGTGACGGGGTTTATTGCGACGATATTCCCATCCCAATTGGTATTATTTGCGACAGTGTCGTCTCAAATAACACCGGCCACATTTATTATGGGCGGCAATAAAATGGGTTATTTGCGACGGGGCCCATCCCAAATAACCCCTGCCGCCAGGTTATTAGCGACGGGAACCCCTTCCCGCCGCTAATAACCCGTTACCGCTGCCGGTTATTTGCGACGGGAAGGGGATCCCGTTGCAAATATTTTTCGCGCGATTTGGCGCGCATTTGCACCAAACCATTTACGACGGGTGAGAATATCCCGTCACAAATAACTCTTTATTTGCGACGGGGATTATGCCATGTCGCAAATAGCCCAATTACGGGGGTTATTTGCGACTGGACATATTCCCGTCGCAAATAACCCGTCACTAATACCACTTTTTCCCATAGTGATAGGAATCCCGTACATTAGGTCTGATATCCTTCATATGTATTTCAAACTCTTATATGAAAAGTATAGATTTATTATACATCGACTCAAAAACCATAACATTTAATATCATACCATATATGAGTTACTTATATTCATTCATCACTTTATTGGTCATTATTCTTTTTTTAAATCATAGTTCCATATGATAACTACTTCGTTTTTTTATCAGTGTTTTCAACCACATTGTTTTTAACATGTTTCCATAATATCTATAATTTTAACCATTATATTAATATAATATATATTTATTATATATGAATTTTTATTACTCCATAATATTTAGACACAGAAAATCAAATAAATCATTCATGGTGTTAGTAGGTCGCATATATGCATTAACATGGTTTCCATTTTCCCAATGGATGAAACCAAATAAATATAAATATTAAATAACAATTAATGGTTTTTATGTTTTATTATATAATCTATATTCAGCAAATATATAATTATCTCCTTCAATATTAATAAAAAATGAATCATATCAATTCGTGCAGATTGTAGTCCACATGTACACACAAGAAACATTATCGTATTCCAATGGATTTGAAGGTAAGAAGCTGTTGGTTTAATTATAATTATAGGAGTGTTATTATCTAATAAATAAAATATATAAATCTGAATTCCATTATTATCACTATCCATATGACCTTGAAAATAAATTGGATTTGTTTGTGTGGTGGTTGTCCACAGTACACACAATCAACATTTTCATTTTATATTTGATAGAAGATGACATAAAAATAGGTTATTAAAAAAATAAAAAATATTACTATAAATATTTATTTTATTATTTATAAAATTTTATGGTGATTTAAAGGTATTAGAGGAAGAAATAAAATAAAAAACTCTTTGTTAGGAACGATATATCTTCTTGGGAAAACCTCCTTTTGTAACGAACCAAAGTTTCATTAATGGAAATCCCTCTTGATCTAATTAAATGTCTCTTTATGTTTATATAAAATGTCAACTTCCTTGGTTTTTTGTTAGGAATTTTGACTGTTGCTAATATAGTCGTTGAACAGTGATCACATGATTAGTATAAATATAGAACTTTAACAAATCCAATTTACTCAAACAAAGGATGTGATGGCCTCATCAAGTAGAATTTCCCCATAAGAAGCCCATTTGTTGGAGCTCGGAAAAGAGATGACATCTTTGGGCTTCGCTCTTGACCAAGCCCAAGCTGAGCTTCATCATGTCAAGCTCGAACGTGACCGTCTATGGGAAAAGTGGAAGTTGATTGTAATTACCACTCGAGCGATTTATCCGCGCCACCCCAAGAGTCTGTCACCATCGCACACCTTACCCTTAGGTCTTATGCGGCAGTTTTAAGGGGTTATGTAACAAATAAGTAGTACTATGTTCATGTAGATTATTTTTGTATATAATAATGAATATAACTTCTTGTCATTTTTGATACATTGTAAATAGTTTTTAAAGTAAAAATGGTGTTTTTAGTTATTATTTAATTAAGAAATATATTTTATTAAATTAAGGTATTTTTGAATTAAATAATATTTTAATAAAATATTATTATTATTATTAAATTAATTTTTATTAAATATAAATGATCCTATAATTTTATGAATGCAATAATAATTTTTATTAAGGATTGAAAGCCATTTCTGTCAAAACTTGTGAATTTTCGATAAATGTTGGTTTTTATTTTAAAAGTAAAAATTAACATATTTAGAAAATTATTTGGATAAAATAAATGTTATTTATGGAGTCAGGACGTTGAAATATCCAACGGTTAATTTTTCATAATTTTCTGACACAGTCAAATTTTTGGGTAAAAATTAAATACCGTTTAAATATATAATGTGTTTTATGACATCATAATAACCCAATAGTGATGTAATAAAATACTATAATCTTTATGTTCGGCCAATATATGTTTTACCATTAAAATAATGTGATTTTGGGTTTGTTTGACTTACTTTTCAAAGCATTAATGGACCCCTCAAGACTTATTAAACGCCTTGTTTTTTAAATTAATTTCCATGGGAGTGTGACTCACCTCCACATAAGCAACCTCATTATTTTAAAAGTTTCGGACCTTGGCCTTATAAAATAATGTTTTCCTCTTCCCATTGCCAAAAATCATGGGAAAAAACCATGGGATGGTTTGTGGTTTGGATTAATTTAATATAAGGGGTCCCAAACCTAAATAATAAAGAATTCTCTCACCTTCCCTATATAAACCCACCCATGCTCCCACTACCTCCTCACTCAAATCCTTTTAGTTCGTCCAAACTCTTCCCTAATCTCTCTAGAATCCTCCCAAGGTTCCCCAAGCTCCCATGAAGCCTCTCACAAGCCTCTCTCTAGCCTTTGGAAGAACACTTCCAAGTAAGGGTTTTTTCATCCTTTCTCATTTTTGTCAATTTTCTTTAAGTTTTATTGCCCTTTTAATTTCAATTATGAATGTTGTGGTATGGTTTCGCACCTCTCCCATACTTCCTTATTATTGTTTGAATGATGGGATACCCCTTTCTCTCTCATTAAATGCCTCCCATGTACACCTGTTACTATGCTGAAATTCTGAAAGGAACTTCTCTCTCTTCTTTTACATTCAAGCAATACTCTTGTATCATGAACCCAAATTCAATTACAATTGATTGGACATGTATCTATATGAAATCCTTACTGTACATTACATTTAAATATGATGAGGAACCCCTTTCTCTCTCATAAACCTATTTTTATTAATTCTTACATCACGTCATTACGCTGCCGAAATCACACCGATTTTCTAAGCCAATGCCATTGTGTAGTGAATACCATGCCCATTTCTCCATCAATGGTATTAAACAATAGTAACATTTAATTATTGATTATAAATTTTCATGTATGAATTCCACATTTCATTATTGTGGAATAAATCATTATGTTTAATGAATCCATGTTTTATGATCCATGTGGCACACTTATGCATGAAATGAAATGTTTAAGAAGGGTGCGCCCTTATAGCACTCCAATGCATTGGGTAAAGTATAGTATCATGATACGTCATGTGCAATGAGTGTTGACTCATGCTAATTCTATTGCAATGAGGGTTTACTCATGCTTTATGTGCAATGATGATTTACTCATGCTCCATGTGCAATGAGCCTTGGCTCATGCTAATTCCATGTTAAGTGTTGTTGCCACATTTCCATGTTATGATTATCATACTTTATCATGCCTTTATATTCATGTTTCTTTTATGATCTATTGATAATCCTATTTTTTAATAGGTATTGTACTCTTCATGTTATTCTATGTGTACTCCCTTAGTGGGATTTATAGCTCACCATTTTCTTATGCATGTCCCCAGGTTATCCCATGCAATGCTAAGTCCGAGGGAATGTAGTGGTCATGTAAAGGAAGTTTTCAATAAATATGTTGTATTTCATTTTTTAAGTTTTTATGTAAAGATCCTAAGCCCCAAAGACACTAAACCTCTCGATCTTCTTTTCTGTATCAAGTGATGTTTTATGTAATAAATCATGTTTATGTTTGTAAAAAAAGCAGGGTTGTCTTAGTTGGTTTCAGAGGATAGGTTTAGTTATTTTTGGGATTAGGAAACCCTAGTAAAGCCTTAGATACAAGAATAAGTATAATAAAAACATCCATAAGTTTTGGTAAGTACTGAGTAAGTGGTTTATCAAACAAATACATCCATGTCTGGATACGAGCAGGTAGAGGCGGCTCGGGCACAGATGTATCCTAGGGGTAATACCCGAAAACACCGCTTTGAGCTAGACTCGAACGGGAACTGGTGAACAACAACGGGCCTTGATGCACTCTTGGTTACGACACTCCCAGGGGATATTTTTTGATAAATTCAAAATCTTAGTATGAACCCTTATTAAGGGAATTAAAAAAAATGCCCCTACAAATATATGTTAGAAATTAGATCATGAAAATCCTAGATGGAAACCTATAGACTCATGAGTTAAGGAAATAAAAGTTTATTTATAAGTCACCAACTTTTGTCTTTGGATTATATTTTATGTGTTACCCCTAACTTTCCTTTTATTCCAGCCAATGGACGGTAATAGGAGGACTCAGGATAACAACCATTGTGAATATCAGTGTGATGACTGTACTAATGAGATGCCCAATCCCATAGGAGTGGGAATCACGAACTTTGTCACACTTCTCTCTCAGATAACTCATGTTTTGAATAGAAACATGGTTCAAGAGGAACTTCCAAACCCCCCCAAGAAGGAACAAGTCACAATCGAGAGCTTTATGAGACAAAGGCCTCCTAATTTTAGTGGATCATCCGATCCCATGATCGCTGAACAATGGATCAACTCCATTGAAAAGATATTCTCCATCCTTCAATGTTCTGAACAAGAGAAGGTTCTCCTGGCTACTTATCATATGGAGGGTGAATATGATCAATGGTGGACGTTGATCAAAAATATTAAGCCTGAGGAGAAGATCGAGGCATTGGAATGGAAGGATTTCCGAAAGTTGTTTTTCGATAAATATTTTCCACGCACCCTCCATCATAAGATGGAAAGGGACTTCATTTCCCTCAATAAAAAAGATGAAGAATTTGTTGGAGCGTACGAGGAAAACTTCACAAGGCTTGCACAATACACTACCATCTTTCTCGTTACCCCCGAATGCAATGTTGACCGCTTCTTTGGTGGGCTGAAGCCTAGCTTTCGGAAAGCATTAGAGATCTGTGACTTCGACAGCTACGAGGAAACTGTCCGATGTGCCCACAAGGTCGAAATGGAGATCGGGGAATGACAGGGGTATCATGGGGACAAGAAGAGTAAAGTGGACTTCAATGATGGAAGTCCGATGGATAAATCCAAGGGTGTTAAGAAGATCCAGTACCCACTTGCCAAAAGTGCGGGAAGAAGCACCCAGGAAATTTCCTTAAGGGGACGAGGAAATGCTTCAGGTGTGGAAGAGAAAGGCACCTAGATCTTAATTTTTGGAAAGAAAGACCCGCGACTGCGAAAGAGGAGAGGAACAATCTGTTCGAACCTCAACGCGTTGTTCAATGCTACAAATGCAACGAACCGGGTCATTTTGCAAATCAGTGCCCTAATCCAAGGGTTTTCGGAGGCGACCAACAACCTCCAAGGTAGCAAGGAAGATCTTTTTCCATCACTTCTATTGAAGTGAACCCTGACAATGAAGTGGTGACAGGTACACTAGTTATTCATTCAAGAATAGCGAACATACTTTTTGATTCAGGTTCTACACATTCTTTTATATCTCAAAAGTTTAGTATAACAATCCCAGCACCACCACAAATCATGGAAGTGAAGATGTTGGTGAGTACGAAAAATGGGGCAATCATTGCATCCCATGAATATAAGTCCTCCCCTGTTATAATCTGTGGATTGAATTTCCCAGCGAACCTCGTTATACTCCCTCTAGTTTAATTTTATTCAATTCTTGGCATGGATTGACTTTCCTTATATAAAGCCAACATAAATTGTCGGGAGAGGGAAATCACAATCCATATGGAGAATCAACCCTAGATTCTTTACAATTGTAAGGAGGAAGATGAATCTCCTTTAGCTCCATCATCTCAAGCATGGATATTAATGCCTTATGAGCACACGTATCTCGCTCAGATGATTGAGTCCATGGAAGAAACCATCCTTGATGAAATGCCTATTGTGAGGGAATTCCCTGAAGTGTTTCCCGAGAAACTGCATGGACCTCCTCCTAGAAGAGATTTTGAGTTATCAATTGAACTTATACCTGGGGCTCTACCAATATCCAAGAATCCATATAGAATGGTTGTTGTTGAGCTTGAAGATCTGAAGAAACAAGTACAGGAGAATCTGGATAAAGGGTTTATATGCCCAAGTGCTTCACAATGGGGTGCATCAGTCCTCTTCGCCAAGAAGAAGGATGGGTCAATGCGAAGTTGCATCGATTATCCTGAACTTAAAAAATTCACGATAAAGAACATGTATCCTCTCCCAAGAATCGATTACTTGTTTTATCAGCTGCATGGAGCACAATACTTCTCCAAGGTGGATTTGCGGTCGGGATATTATGAAGTAAGGGTGAAGAAAGAAGATGTCTACAAGACTGCTTTTCGTTCAAGATATGGTCCATATGAATTCATAGTAATGCTTTTCAGAATCACCAATGCTCCAGCAATATTCACGGACATGATTAATAGAGTCTTTAGAGATTACCTTGACAAATTTGTGGTAGTGTTTATAGATGATATTCTAATATAACCCAAAACCAAGGAGGATCATGAGGAGCATTTAAAAACTGTACTGAAAACTTTGCGCAAGGAGAAGCTCTATGAAAAGTTCAACAAGTGTGAGTTCTGGTTGAAGGAGGTCTCATTCTTGGGACATATCATCACAAGCAATGGGATATCTGTGGACCCTTCCAAAACAGATGCAATTGAGGGATGGCTGAGGCCAACATCGGTAACAGATATCCGTAGCTTCTTGGGGTTTGCTGGATAGTATCGACATTTTGTGAGGAATTTCTCACGATTGTCCAACCCTCTTACCAAGCTAACTCAAAATTGAGTATAGTTTTTATGGAGTGATGAATGCGAATAAAGCTTCAAGGAGTTGAAAAGGAGGCTTATCACTGCACCTGTACTCACTTTACCCACAAGTGGGGAACATTTTGTGGTATTCAGTGATGCTTAGAAGAATGGCTTAGGCTGTGAGCTGATGCAGAATGATAAAGTCATATCCTATGCCTCAAGGAAGTTGAAAATTCATGAGAAAAACTATTCAACGCATGATCTGGAGTTGGCAGCTGTGATCTTTGCCTTGAAAATTTGCCGACATTATCTCTATGGAGTGAAATGTGAGATATATACTGGCCACAAGAGTCTTAAATATATATTCACAAAGAAAGATCATAATATACGCTAGATAAGATGGATAGATCTCATCAAGGATTATTAATGTTCAATACATTACCACCCTGGGAAAGCGAACAAGGTGACATATGCCCTAAGTAGAAAGGACCCAGCGATTCTGTCAATGATGAGAATTGAGATAGGTCCAATCTTTATAGACTTGACGAAGATGGACATGGGAATCATAGAGAAGGGAACATCATCAATCATTTCCCAAATGATTGCTCAACCGTCTCTTTTGGAAAGGTTCAAGGATGCTCAAAAGGATGATGTGGGAATTCAAGAAAAAGCGGAAGCTATCAAAAAGGGTAAATCCTCGGAGTTTAATGTTAATGAAGAAGGAATTGTGCGGTTTGGGAAAATACTATTTCTTCCATCAAATCCGGAGCTGATGAAGGAACTTTTGGATGATGCACATAGTTCAAATTTCTCTATTCACCTAGGTAGCACAAAGATGTATTGAGATCTCTGAGAAAACTTTTGGTGGGATAATATGAAGAAGGAGATAGCTGAATATACATCAAAGTGCCTGGTGTGTCAGCAAGTTAAGGTAGAGAGGTAGAAGTCTAAGGGGATGATGCAACCATTGCCCATACCAGAATGGAAATGGGAGAACATCACCATGGACTTTGTCACCGGACTTCTAAGGAAATCCAATGGCAACAATGTAATATGGGTTGTTGTGGATCGTCTTAAAAATACTTCACACTTCATTGCTATTCGGAAGGATTTCTCTTTGGATCAACTAGCATGAATATATATCAGGGAAGTTGTAAGGTTGCATGGAGCACCACTATATATTGTGTCCGACCATGTTCCAAGATTCACCTCTATGTTTTGGAAGAGTATTCATTATGCTCTGAATACTAAATTGAACATCTGTACGACCTATCATCCTCAAACTGATGGCCAATCTAAGCGGACTATCCACACACTTGAGGATATGTTGAGAGCATGCTCAATGGACTTTAAATGAGGATGTGTTAAACATATTCCTCTAGTTGATTTCTATTATAATAATAGTTTCCACTCAAGAATCCAAATGGAACCTTTTGAATCCCTGTATGGGAAAAGATGCAGAACACCGGCATGTTGGGATGAGGTCGGTGAACGTAATCTACTTGGACCAGGAATGGTCTAGGAAATGGTGGAGAAGGTAAAAACCTTTCTACAACATATCAAGGAAGCACAGAGTCGACAGAAGAGTGATACAGATAATCGTATATGAGACCTTGAGTTTAATGTTGGAGACATGGTGTTTCTACGCATATCTCCGTGGAAGAAGGTCATGAGGTTTGGAAGGAAAGGGAAGTTAAGTCCAAGGTACATCGTCCCCTTCAAGATTCTTGATCGTGTCGGGGATGTGGCCTATCGACTAGCACTTCCACCTGCCATGGACAAAGTACATGATGTCTTTCATGTATCCCTCTTAAGGAAGTACATACCAGACCCTTCACATGTACTCTCTTCTGAGGTGGTACAATTGTAAGATGATCTTTCTTATGAGGAGCAACCAGTGATGATCTTAGATCGTAGAGAAAACGTTCTACAAAATAAGACAATGACCCTCGTCAAGGTTTTGTGGAGAAACCACAAGTTTGATGAAGCAACTTGGGAATTGGAGGAAATGATGAAGCTGAGTTACCCACATATGTTTTAGTGTGGGGAAAGAAAAATTTCGAGGGCGAAATTTCTTAAGGGGAGAATATTGTAACGACCCAAAGTTTCATTAACAGAAATCCCTCTTGATCTAATTAAATGTCTCTTTCTGTTTATATAAAATGTCATCTTCCTTGGTTTTATGTTAATAATTTTGACCGTTGCTAATATAGTCGTTGAACAGTGATCACATGATTAGTATAAGTATAAGACATTAACAAATCCAATTTACTCAGACAAAGGAAGTGAAGGCCTCATCCAGTAGAATTGCCAAATACGAAGCCCATTTGTCGGAGCATGGAAAACAGGTGGCATCTTTGGGCTTCACTTTTGACCAAGCCCAAGATATGATTCATCATGTCAAGCTCGAACGTGACCGTCTATAGGAAAAGTGGTAGTTGATTGAAATTACCACTCGAGCGATGTTATCCGAGCCACCCCAAGAGTCTGTCACCATCGCACACCTTACCCTCAGGTCTTATGCGACTGTTTTAAGGGGTTACGTAAAAAATAAGTGGTACTATGTTCATGTACATTTTTTATATATAATAATGAATATAACTTCTATTAATTTTTGATACATTGTAAATAATTTTTAAAGTACAAATGGTGTTTTTGGTTATTATTTAATTAAGAAATCTATTTTATTAAATTAAGGGATTTTTGAATTAAATAATATTTTAATTAAATATTATAATTATTATTAAGTTAATGTTTATTAAATATAAATGATCCTATAATTTTTTGAATGCAATTATAATTTTTATTAAGCTTTGAAAGCCATTTCTGTCAAAACCTGTGAATTTTCGATAAATGTCCGTTTTTATTTTAAAATTGAAAATTAACATATTTAGAAAATTATTTAGATAAAAAATGTTATTTATTGAATCAGGACGTTGAAATTATCCAACGGTAAATTTTTCATAATTTTCTGAGAGAGTAAAATTTTTGTGTAAAAATTAAATACCATTTAAATATATAATGTGTTCTGTGACATCATAATCACCCAATAGAGATGTAATAAAATACTATAATATTTAATTTCGTTCAATATATTTTTTACCATTAAAAAAAATGTGATTTTGGGTTTGTTTGACCTACTTTTCAAAGCATTAATGGACCCATCAAGACTTATTAAACACCTTGTCTTTTTAAATTAATTTTTATGGGAGTGTGACTCAGCTCCATATAAGAAACCTCACTATTTTAAGATGTTCGGACCTTGGCCTTATAAAATAATATTTTCCTCTTCCATTTTCCAAAAACCATGGGAAAAACCATGGGATGGTTTGTGGTTTGGATTAATTTAATATAAGGGGTCCCAATCCTAAATAATAAAGAATTCTCTCACCTTCCCTATATAAACCCACCCAAGCTCCCACTTCCTCTTCACTAAAATCCTTTGGAGTTCATCCATCCTCTGCCCTACTCTCTCTATAATCCTCCCAAGGTGCCCCAAGTTCCCAAGATGCCTCTCAGAAGCCTCACTCTAGCCATTGGAAGCACACTTCAATGTAAGGGTTTTTTCTTCCTTTCTCATTTTTGCCAATTTTCTTAAAGTTGTATTTTCCTTTTAATTTCAATTATGAATATCGGGGTTTGGTTTCACACATCCCCCATACTGCCCTATTATTGTTAGAATGACGGGATACCCCTTTCTCTCTCATTAAATTCCTCCCATTTACACTTGTTACTATGCAAAAATTTCGAAAGGAACTTCTCTCTCTTCTTTTACATTCAAGCAATACTCTTGTATCATGAACCTAAATTCCATTAAAATTGATGGGACATATATCTTATGACCTCATTACTTTCCATTACATGTAAATATTATGAGGAACCCCTTTCTCTCTAATCAACATTTTATTAATAATTCTTACGTCACGCCTTTACGCTGCCGAAATCGCACCGATTTTCTAAGCCAATGCCATTGTGTAGTGAATACCCTGCCCATTTATCCATCAAGGGTATTCACCTTTATGCACATTCACTTATTGACTAAAACGTTTCATGTATGAATTCCACATTCCTTTATCCTTTAATAAATGATTATGGTAAATGAATCAATGTTTTATGATCCATGTGGCACACATATGCATGAAATGAAATGTTTAAGAAGGGTGCGCCATTATAGCACTCCAATGCATTGGGTAATGTATTGTATCATGATACGTCATGTGAAATTTTTGTTGACTGATGCTAATTCAAGTGCAACAAGGGTTTACTCGTGCTTTATTTTCAATGAGGATTTACTCATGTTCCATGTGCAATGAGCCTTGGCTCATGATAATTCCACGTTAAGTGTTGTTGCCACATTTCCATGTTATGATTATCATGATTTTTCATGCCTTTATGTTCATGTTTCATTGATGCTCTATTGATATGACTATTGTCTAACATGTATTGTACTCCTCATGTTATTCCATGTGTACTCCCTTACTGGGCTTTATTGCTCGCCCTTTTTGTATGCATGTCCCTAGGTTATCCCATGCAATGCTAAGTATGAGGGAATGTAGTGGTCATGTAAAGGAAGTTTTCAATAAATATGTTTCATTTAATGTATTATGTTTTCATGTAAATATCCTAATCCCCAAATACACTAAACCGCTCGATTTCATTTATTGTTTCAAGTGATGTTTTATGTAGTAAATCATGTTTATGTTTGTAATAAAAGCAGGGTTGTCTTACCTTTGGTTATCACTGAAATACATATTAAAAGATTTAATAACAAAACATGTTATATTATATGTCAATAGGGATGTTAGGTATATATTTATTTAGGGCTTTTTTGAACAAACATTATTTGGGTGTGTTGCGAGGAGAGGACTTGGGGTACACTTTTATATATGGGGGAGGGGAATCACCTAAAATTTAAAATAGAAAACATTATACCGAGATATTAAAATATTAAAAAGGAATCCAAATGGATAATTATCAAAACATATATGTTATATGGTATATATATGGCCATAAGATAGAAATTTTAAATGTTTTATATTTATTTTTACCCTTATCTTTATGTTTAACCCATTTTAACCATATTTGATGTAATAAATTTTTACTACTTTAATAGATCATTAGGATCAAAATTTATTTTGAACATATTATATAATTTTAATTATTTTTATTTGAAGTATTTAATGAATATTTCTAAATTTATTTCATAGAAGTGGATGAATTTAATTTATGATTAAAACTTCAGATGGGAGGAGAAAAAATATTTTCTAAATGAAAATACTTCCTACATGTAGAATGTTTTAATATCAAAATTATATATGAAATTTAATGAAAATAACTAAATTGAAATTATTATAATATAATTGGATTAATTTTACTTTTAAAAAAATTAAAAATTAAAGGAACTTTTAAATTCATTAAATGAAAATGATGACATTTATAAAAATTGGCATTATTCAATATTCATTATAAAAATTAACTTATATAAAGAATAAAAATATAACACTAAGATAATATTATCAGGTTTATAAAAAAATTGATAATTTTTTCAAATAAATTTTAAAAAAATGGAAAATGTTATTTTTATTATATGTTCATTGAAATAAATATAAATTATTTTTTTGAAAAAAAATATTTTCAATGGAAATAAAGACTTCACAAAAATTATGTACAAACATGACAATATTAATTATATATAAAAAATATTTAATATTTTAAAAAAATTATTTATTACCATTCAAACCACCATGTATATTGAGGATGTTATACCTGTAATATTTAAATAATAATAGTAGTAATATATTGGAGTTCGTTAAAACTCGACGTTGTGTGTAACGTAAGCTATAGAGGAAATAAAATTTAATTTAAAGAAATATCTCATAAATTATCAACCTGTTATAATTATCCAATGTTATTAATTCTTTATATATTTTTATTAAATTTAATTTGAATTTTAACATTTTTTTGGGAAGAGGATTAAATTGTAATGACATCATATTTTATCTATATAATATACCTTCCTGAAATTATGTCATATTTAGCAATTTAGTATAAATCAAAAGTGCCACATGATATATTTAAAAAATGTTTTAATATTTTAATAATTATATTTTGAAAAGAAATATTTTAATAATAATTAAAAGTATTACAATGTGGAAAATATATATAATTACATAACATGAATATGGAAATATGAATCCTCTTGCACCACTAAAATATTCAAACATGTAAAAAGACCCATTAAAATGAATCTTAATGTTTGTAATGAAATATTCATTTTTTAAATTAATATATGTATCAGTTGGAGAAAATATTTCAGAATGAACAATGAATTTTATATAAGGTATTCATAAAAAATGGATTTCACACAGGACCATTAAAATCTTGACTATTGGAAAAGTAATCTTACAATATAAATATAATCCAAGGCCTTATGAATAGTAACATGGTCAGTAGAATACTATAAAATCTGATGGATGTGTAAAATAATATTTATGTATATTATAAAATAAAATTATGGTATATTTAAACCATGGCACATGTAAATAAATAATTTAATAATGATATAGTAATTTTCCCTATATTGTTAAATAAAAATGTTTTAATTACAATTTTATAACATTTCTAATGATTTAAAAGAAATTTTATATTCATATATGGTTTTATAGTTTAATATAATAATTTATTATAAATATAATAAAATTTTAAGAAAACATAAGTAATTTTTCAAATTGTCTGAAAATTTAACATGATATAAAGTTTGAATTTTCTTCAAATTAATTATAATTTTATATAAAATTTAAATTTCTCATTTTTAAAATCTTTTATTCATAAATTATATTTCATTTTACGAATCATGACATTGAAAAGTGATTAGAGTATGTTTTTTTATATTTTTCTATAATAATAAAATTTTGGACAAAAATATATAGAGTAAAATATTATATTCAACATTATATGTTATATACCAGATTTGTAGTGTAACTGATGATTAAATGTCCCATGATTTAAAAAATTATCTATTTACTTTATATAGTCTGCATAATAAAAAAAATTGATACAACTAATCCAAAATTAAAAAAATAATGATTAAAATATTCCAAAACACTCATCTCCCTTGCTTCTAAAGACCTCCCATCAGCACCCATCCCACTCACACATTCTATGCTTTGTAGTTTTCCAAAAAATTTAAACATTACCCTAGAAAAAATAAATCCCATATACTGGTGCTATTTTTATCACCAAAATATCAATTCCTTTTAACATAAGGAGTATTTCAAGGAGTGGAAATTTAAGAGATAATATTATCAATTTACCTCTTCTAAATTCATTTCATCATCTATGTCCTCCCCACCTTCCTCATAAGAAATGGGATAATAAATCCATTATCATAATTTTATATACTGAAAATATTTCTTTATAGTGGAATATCTACCACCCACCACTTTCTCATCTCCACTTATTGAAAAAAATGAAACCATTTTCTATATTATGTTGTTCTACTGCCTTTTTGGATGATGGGATTTCATATTCCACTACCAGCCTCATGGAAGGTTAAAAATAATTTATAATTGATTAGAATTAACTAAATATTTATATTTTTTATCATTCTATAATGATTATTTTTCCATAATATTAAATTAAACAAAACTAGATTTCGATATTCAGTAAAATCTCATAAATGATCTAATTGTATAACGCCAGTATTTTTACTAAAAGAATTATCCATTTATCAGAACACATATGGGTATTTTAGACCATCAATGATTACATATGTTCAGTAATAAAATTTAATTTTACATCACATACTTGAGTCCCAATTTATAGTGACATTAATAATTATCCATTAGTTATCCAACCATGGAAACATAAAATTAATGCCCCAAGAACCTCAATAATCATAATTATATATAATTAAAATGATTACAAATAAAAATAAATTAAATAATAATAAATAAAATATATATGAAAAGGTTAATGAATTATATAATTAATGAATAAAATTAAAATATCAATAATATTAATATCATGTGTCGAACGGATCCGAACATAAGATAATTGATCACTCTAAACCTCTATTTTTATTCAAGTTATGAAATCTCTCTCTCAAAATCACATCATCAATCTCTTAAATGATATTAAATGAATATATGTATTTTTATATATATATATATATCACATATATATATATTATTCACACTACCTTTTGTGGGTTTTATCATTCAATATGTTTATTTCCCAAAATACTTTTTTATACCTCGTTCTTTATTTCGATTTGTGGCACACATAAGAATAAACAAGTTACGATGGGTGTGCACATAGAGATATCCAATGAATTGGGTAATTATTTTGCCTCATTTTAAATCAACTATGGGATTAGGGAGTAAACATAATCCATGTTCGGACTCTGTTAACAATGTGATGTTGTATTATCCGTCAACATTAAGATATTCTTAAGTAATGTTTGTTTGCGACTGTCAACTTATTTTTATACCATTATTTTATGATTCTATGTTATTTTTTAGGACTCTATATTATTATTAATTATTAATTGTTCATTATGAAATCATGTTAATACCTTTAATTGATATGTTATGCTTCTCTGATAGTTTTATTCCCTAACTTGGCTTCACATGTCACCCATTTCATTAATGTATTCCTCATGTTACCCTATGTCTGTTTAGGATATGAAATGATTTTAGGATCTCATAATGGAGATTAAAATAAAGAATATTTTTTTCATGTTGTTTTCTGTACGTAGTCTCTCAATGACTAGATGAATTTTTATCCTTTGGTTATATTTACTGTATATTTTTGTTAAAACATCTTAAAATTGTTTAAATGTCTTGGGTTGGAGTAGTTTTTATTAGAGAATTTTCTATTTAAATTTGTCTTCTTTGAATAGAATATGTTTATTTTAACCCTTGATATACATATAAGTATAGAATCATTTCCTATATTTTATATTAAAGTATAGAGTGAGTCGTTTCTATGTAATTACTCCCATTTATGGACACTGTATGTTTTTATTGCTCCAACACCATTTTAATATATGATTAATAAACCTGATAAAGGATAATTGAGATTTGAATCAATCATAATTTGGTTCACAACAAAGCCAACTTTTTTGAAACATGTTTTTACAACCTCAGGGATATGTTTTGTAAAATTCACATACTCTTTAATAACTATTATGAAAGGGATTCAATAGATTGTTGGGTCAGAAATCCTAATAGGTTAATTTCAATGGATCTAATATATTGAATCCAAGGTAATCATATGTTTGATTATTTTTTCATTTATAAATTAATTCTTCTAGGTTCACAATATCCTTATTTATATGATCAATAGATAATGGATTTTCATCTCGATTTTCATATATTCTAGTTATTATGAGGAAATAGGTGTAACCATGTCCACATATATCATGATAATATATTTGATGATTACCCTTATGATATACCATACATTATGGGAGTGGGGTATGGGAACATAATCTATGTTCAAACTCATATATTAGGACAATGTTGAAAAACATGATCATATAAAAATATTGTCTTCAGTTTTCTATGATGTTCAAGAAGAATAGAAATGAACTCACATAGTTTTTAGTGAAAATCAAACATACTGACGTATTAATAAAATCAGAATAAAAAATATTATGAAATTTCATTAGATTATAGACATTTTTTCATGAATATAGAATTATCGGATTCAACTCAGTTCAAAAATGAATGAGATGATTGTAATGTGGTGTTTCTTAGAAGTCATCCTTAATTTGAAATAAAATCCGACAATTCTTTTTTGTTCCATATTTTCCAAAAATTATAAGAATTTTATACAAAATTTTATTATATCTTGATGAATGAAATGGGTATAAAATATGTTTTTGATCATATTTTGTGTATCTATATTCTGAAAAATTGAATTCAGGTTGAGTATGAATGAAATATATTATCGGTGGTATGAGAAGAAACAATACATTCCAATAAAAGAAAGAAAATTATATAGCTGATCATAAATGATTCAATGATAGGAATAAATCAATATTATAATAACAATGTTAAATAATAATTAACATTTAATTGTATAACAAGTGGGTCAAGAAAAAATAATAATAAGAATCTAGTATTTTACTTTTTTATTCTTTGTAATGAGACATATCATATTTGGAATCATATAAGAGTTTTTTATGTCTGTAATTATTTATGAAGTGTTTGAAAAAGAAAAAAAATGTATTCAAATGATGACCTGATGATCTAAGCATATTAATGATTTTTTTCATCATTTGGTATGGAGTAATAATTTAGATAATTCATGTTGGATAAATCAGAATTGGGAAATTGTACGATAGAAATCACAATGGAGAATCAGATTCAGACTAATGATTGTTAATGAAATTTGATGTGAGCTACAATTATTATATTATTGGAGAAATTTTGTGAATATTTAAAAAAAGTTAAATATTTCAAAGAGATATCTTAAAATAAAAAAGAGTTAATGATTAAATAATATTCTAATGAATTCAATGAAGTTTATTTTAAGGGAAATTGAATGAGACAAAGAGTGAACCGATATTTATTGAAAATTAAGGATTTAGGAAAATTGGAGAAGTAGGTATAACTTTTCATAATCCTTCTTAAAACATTGTAAAAATCCAATATATATTTGGAGATTACTTCCTGTATTTTGTAATTTTCATTTCTCATGAATCTGGTGAGAAAAAAACATTGCATTTTTGGAAAGTAAATATATTTTCTTGATTGTGATTTCTTAATGAATATATACAGACATATAAAAAATAAGATAATGATAAAATTAATATTTTTTTATCCTATTGGGATTGATAATCATACTGAAAGAATTATATGGAGATTCCCAAAATGAAGAAGAAGAAGATAATATTTTATTCAAGGAGTTTTCTATCAATATTAAATTTTCCATTTTGAATAATCCATCTTCTGAATTGCATTCTGTAAATGGATTGGAATTTCTCACTCATATTTGAAGTAGTTCATAGTTGTCTCGAAAATATTCTAATTGGTGTGTTTTTTAATCATTAGAATATTAGGCATGGGGATAAAAATTAGGAATCCCTAATAAGTAATTTGATGATATCCAAGACATTCATACCTGCTCATAGGTAGGAATGTGAATATTTTGTTTCAATGTTTATGGTTTTATCATTGTTTTTTAAGAGTCACAAAAATTTAATGACATCATTTCATGTTACTTGAAGTACATGCACTATTGAATTGAACATTGTGTTACACAAGATTAGGGATTATCCTTTACATTGTATTCTAAAAAACAATTGTTTTCTAGTGGATTTTGTGGAATTTTATTATTTATTAATGATAACATGGATTAGTTACTCTTGATTAGTAGTTAACAATGTTAATTATTTTATTCCTAGGGTTATGTGTTTACTTTTTTATGAATATAAATAAATATATAAAAGGAGGTGATGGTTTTTTTCATAAGGGAACTTAAAAGAAAAATATATCACTAATTCCCCACCTCCCCCTATTAGTGATACTCGAATCCTAGTTGGGTAAAATAAATTATTATTAGTGTTAACGATCCCTTTTCTTACACTTTTTAGTTATATTTGAATGGGAGATTGTTATGGATAATTTGCTATTTTGGAATAGTAATCAAATTCCTATCTTTGATGGTATGAAATATCATATCTGTAAAGATATGATTTTTCATTATCTAATGTCTCTAGGGTATAATATACGTATTATTACAAAATATGGATTTTATCCTATTTATGACAAGGTTCCTCTTAATCTTGTTGTTAAGAAAAATATTGGAAATGATGTAAGAGAATGAAATGATTTACTCTCATTAATTTCTAAAAGTTTTTTTAGGTGTGAATTTTTTTTCCACTGTCAAATATATCTTGGAAGAAATGAAATGCATTAAAGTAAGAAATTAAAATGTTATGAATGAATAAATACAAATACAGAGGATGGAGTATGTGAATATTAAAATGAGTTAATATGAATCTATTGCGGACTTCATTACTATGGTAAATGATATTATGGTCACTAGAAAAGTTTTTAGTGAAAACATGGGGGATTATACAGATGTTAAAAATATCATAAAAATTAATCCTGGAAAATTAGATTTTAAACATTTTTATTCAAAGATATAGATCATCAAACATTGTCTCTAGATTATCTTCATTGCATTCTTATCACATAGAAAATGAAAAGAAAAAATAATATTATGAGAAAAAAGAGTTGATATAGAAATTTATTTCAAGGACACCGGGAAAAAAATTATTTTGGTATAAATATTTATTATATCTTATCCTTGTTTTGTAAAAATGTGAGATGAGGTATAGGTTAATATAAATGGAATATTCTATTGAAGTGGTTTTATTGTGGATTCATTGAAGACTATGTGGCTAATTGTTCTCAAATAAAGACATAATAGAATAGTGATAAAGGTGAATGAATGAAAAGAATGTCATGGGAGAAACAGGGTGATAACGATAAATCATTATATAGGGGGAAAGATAAACAATTATTTAAACCCAATAGAATAATATTATTATTTAAAGATGACGATTAAGAAGAAAGTGGAGCATATTTGAAAAATATTTGGAAAAGGTAGGAAAGAATAATTTTATTAAAAAATTTAATAATGAAGATCTTTGAAGCATCAGTTTTGAATAAGACAAAGAATCTAAATTATAATTTCATATTAAAGAATATTTTAAAATTGTGTTTGATAAATATAGGAAGGGAAGTGAAAAAAATAAGGAAACTAAATAATAAATACACTTCAATAAATAATCATGATATTTTTCTAAATCATAAATTCTTGCTGATTATAGAGACTTGTGATTTCGGGAAAAATATTGAGAATAAAAAATACAATATGAACATCAAAAATAAATCTCAAGGAAAATGAAGAAGATCTAGAATGCGAATGACAAAAACATTCTAATGTTGGACAGAGGGATAAAATTATCAAAAAATATATCTCAGAAATTTATTAAATTTTTATTAAGGATTAACATGATATGTGTAAAAATATTTTACCTTCAATAAATTATAAGAAATCTAGATTTGTTTTTTCAATTTATAAAGTGTGGAATACATGTTTGTGGTCAAAGCTAAAAATGTTGAAAAATAAGATATTTCAAAAAAATATGAGTCAGAAAATGTTATAAACATTATAAATATTTCTAATTTATTACAAGTTATGGTTATGACACAGATGAAAAGAAAAAACAATATGGGAATAAATATTGTAGTTGAAAATAGAAAGGTCAGTGTTCAATAAATATCAGTTAATAATGTTGATGAGAAACATACTCAAAACAATTGCCAAAAATATTTACTCCAACCAATATTATTTCTATTTATACTACTAGTATTTTGTTGATGTAATAATATATGGAAAATATTTTTTGCATCAACCAAATTTTTTTATATTATGTAGGTTATGGAAGGTAATGATTTAGGAGGAGTCAATCCACTCCTATGAATGGGTCTGACAGAGATGTTCATATGAAATCTGAGAAAGTTTGTCTGAAAATTTTGAATTGGTTCCAACACCATCAAACTATTTTTGAATTTTATTAAAAAGCAAGATAACTTTGTAAGGGTTTTTTTGGTTTTTGTATAGGAATAATAAAATTTTCGTAACAATTCTCATGAGCTATATGTTAAGTGTGAAAATGGATAAGAAAAAGATCTTGTTGTGGAATCCTATTTGAAAGCTATAAAAGGACAAAGTCCATGGATTAATGATATTGGTTTTTCATCTCATTTTAAATGATAATTGATGTTTCTTAATCATTTTAATGTCTTTAATGATGTAATGAAAACATTTGACATTGATGAATCTATGAGAATCAAAGGTTTTTAATCAAGAATTATTGGGGAATAAAAATTTCTAAAACTAAAAAAACATAATATGTTCATGGGTTGAATCAAAACAAGAAAGGTGATTAATCACGATTTTATGATGGTAAAAAGGTATCATTGGAAAATATTTATTTCATATGAAATGTGAGGATTATAGAAAATTTTTTACAAGAGTCCAACGTATAAAAGGAAATATCTTTCATATTGGTAAAATAAAAAACTATTTTTTTTGGAGAAATAAAATCAATTTTGGTGTAAAGGGATGTGTCACTTCTGAAAATGAAATATGAGAAGGATGTTTTATGAGATAGTTTCCATGACATTTTTTATTTTTCCATAAAAAATTATTGTTGATTCAGTATTTTTCTGAAGGGAATAAATTACTATCTTAGTGCATAAGAAATATGAGATTTTTTCAAAACAACCCCTGGAACATATTCGTTCTAATACATATTTAACAATGAGAAAAAAGTCAGTTAATGGAGGTAAGAACATAAAAAAATTTATTGATGAAAATACTCATGTTGCTTCAATTTTTTATATGAATCAAATGTCAAATGTTTGGAAAATGTTTTAAACTTTTATGGAGAAAGTTGATATGAAATGTTATTATTTAGTGAAGAAATTTAGAACTGATAATTTTGTTTAGTATAAAAATGAACAATTCCGAATTTATATTGAGAATTATTGAATTATATAAGAGTATAGTTCACCATACACACCACAACAATATGGGGTCACTAAAATATAGAATATAAGTCTGGTGGAAATGGGGAGAACTATGTTTCTTTAACATGGTCTTCCTCATTAGTGATAGAGGAAATTCATGAGCACAATTGTGTATTTCCAAAACTAAGGTTTCTATACGAAAAGGTTATATATTAGTCAATATTAATTGTATAATATTAAAAATCTATGTTTTAATTAGAGATGATTTCTAGGTTTTGATACATTATAGAGAATAATGGATGGAATATTATAATAGTTGAGAAGATAGTTAATGATGGAAGTCTTCATGTCTAATATCTCTAAGTTAGAGGATATATTTGTTTTAATTTTTAAAAAGAAATAATTCTTAATAGATTTAATGTTAATGTTGTTTAAAAATCATAAAATTATAAATAGACTCCTAATATAAAGATGTCGACAAGGATAAGGTAAGTTTTTATAACATTTCTAAGATAGATATTGAAAATTATAATCACACTAAAGAAGAATAATTAGATATATCTATTTCATATGATGAGGATGAAACTAAAATAAATCATCCTAGGATAAGGAATATGTTGGAGACTCAAAACATTATAGGCCATCAAAATCATATTGTTCAAACACGAATAAAATCAAAAAAATGATACATTAACTTCTTTGTATTAAATGTTTAGCCAAATGAATTGAAAGAGTATTTTGAGAATCTAGACCAGGTTCAAGAATCGAATAAAGATATTGATCAAATAGAGTATAATGGTACATGGGAACTCATACCCTTCTATTAGAACATTAATTTTATTATAATAAATTGGGTTTTTCGGAACAAGATAAATGCAGATGGTGAACTGATAATGAAAAAATAAATATTAGTATAAAAAGGATACAAAAAAGGTCAATGTGTTGATTTTTATGATACATTTACTCATATGGATTGGTAAAAAACAAGAAAAATATTTCTCTTTATTATTACACATGGATTTTATACAACTTTTCACATGGATGTGAAGCAAGGATTTCTGAATGGGGATTTTGGTGAGGATTTGTATTTTGAACAATCTTGTGGATTGTTGTTGAGAATGATGAATGTTATATGGATAAGACAAATAATTCCTTTAAAAACTGAAATAACATCTGAGAACATGGTATTCCAAATTGGATACTTTATTGGTGACTATAAGTTTCATGAAAGGAAGAGTTTATAGAAATACTTTCATTAAATAAATTGAGGAGTTTTCCCCCAAAATTATTGTTTTTATTGATGACATTATAATTGTTTGTAATGGTAAATGAATATATGATAGATATTTGTAATTTATGAATAAGATTTTTTGAGTTTCCATGATCTTATAAATGAACTACATTCCAGGGTTACAAATATTTTAGAAGAAGAAACCCATTTTCTTCTCATGAAAATTATTCTAAGGGACTTCTTGAGAAGTTCAACATAGAAAATTAAAAACTAGTTTCCATACCGATTTCACTGGGAATAATGTTTTTTGAAGATGAAGAAGGTATGGAAGTTAATTGTAATGATTTTTGAATGTTGATTGGTTGTTTTTTTATATTTTACATCATCAAGACCTTATTTTGATTATGTTTTTCCCTTATTTTCAAAAATTTAGAGTGATCCTAAATAATCAAATATACTTTTTGGAAATATAATTTCCAAATATATCAAAGTGACAACATATTTTGGAATTTGGTATAATATCTTAGAATGTATTAATACGTTTTTGTAAGTAGATGTTGATTGCGTTGGAAATGTTGATGATATAACATCCACATATGATGATGTTTTTTTCTATGGAAAATTATGTTTGTTGTCATTAACAGAAAAAAATTGTAACTCTTTGTATTGCTGATTCTACTCAATCAGCAATCCATATTTTCTAGATAAACAATCTGTTAGAAAATATACTTGTTGAACTAATGTTATCCATGATATTGGGAATATATAAATAAAGTGTAATCAACCTTACCATGAATATAGTATATACTTATAATTCAAAACATGTTGATAGCTTGTATCACCTTCTCAAAGAGAAAATCTATATGAATGAATTGAAACATGAGATTGTTCCTTCAACAGAATTGGTTTTTGACATATTCAAAATGCCTTTACTAAAAGAACTATTTTATAAATAGATGTTTTTTATGGACATGAATGATATTTATCTTCAAGATTGATGTATGTGTTATTGTTTCATATATAATATTATAATTTGATTGTTTTGTAAAGATAGATAATTGTTTCATAAGTCATTCATTAGGGATTCTTCCACAAAGGGGGAGTTGTTAGTATGTTTTGATTTCAACATGTATGTGTGTTAACAATTCAAACTATTTTTTGAAGTGGTTGTATGAAAAAAGTTCATGTTTTCCAAGGATGATGAAATGGTGATGATAATAAAGTAATTAAATATAAGGATAATAATAAGGTAGAATTATTTGAATGTTTTTCATTATTCACTACTTTTTTTAACATGGTTTTCCTATAAATTATTCTTATTTTATAAAATGAGTTAGCTTACATATTCTTATAGTTTTTTATATGTGATATATATCTTGCAGGTTTAAACATCAGTGATTTATCATTCATGGATAACAAAAAAATAAAATTGTAAACATTGTTAAGGCCTATCTGATAATGATGATTTTATTCTTTTATTATCTTTTTCGGTTGAGGATGTTCAAGAGGAAATGAAATCAACTCACATTGTTTTTGATGAAAATAAAACTATCAATAATATTAATAAATTCAGACTCAAAAACCATTTGAAATTTCATCATATATGGCATATGTATTTAAGTATAGAGAATCATTGGATTCAACATAGATCCAGAATGGAATAGATCATCATATGGTGTGGCTTCAGTGTTTTATTGACATCGATAAAAAATATGACGAAGTGTTTTTGTTTTGTATTTTACCCAAATCAGAATTAAGTTGTAATATATTTGATGCTATATTTATGATGGTAAGGGGGAGAAAAGTTTATTTTAATCATATTTAGGGAGATTTTATTTAGTAAAATTGTGTTTACATTTAGTATAAAATAAATATGTTGTTAGAGGAATGTGAAAATACAATTCATTCCACTATAAGTCAACCTATATTGATACTAGTATTAAATGATTCATAGTCCTAAAGAAGTCATTCTTTAAAGAAATAAGTTCAATAAAAATATAAATTGAATTTTATTTCATGTGGGTCAAATGAAAATAATAAAAGAATATATTTTTTACATTTGAATTTATTATAATGAGGCATATCACAATTGGAATCGGACTATAGTTTCATTAAGCCTATACTTTTGGTTGAAGAGTTTGATAAATATAAAAAATCATTGTCAAAAGGGACCTTGAAGGACAAATAATTCATTTGTTTTTGTTTTCATAAGTCTGTATGGACTAATTTTTTTGAGAAATTAAAATGAAGGAATCAGAATGGAGAAATCAGAATTGAGAAATTGGAATGGGGAAATCAAAATGGATAATTAGAATCAGACTGATGTTTGTAAAATAATTCCTATGTGATATGAAGTTATTATAATATTTGAGCTGTTTTTATAAGAGATTAAAAATGTCTACGAATTCAATATGTTCTATGAACATCAATGATATTTAAGTATTCATAATGATATTGAAAAAGTCAATGAATGATCTGATTCTTATGGGTAATTGGATGTGTCATAGAGAGATCTAATATTTTTTAAAGATTAAATATTTGTAGAACTATTTGAAGTATGAGGATATTTTTAGAATCCTTTATAAACCACTATTTGGTACCTATAAATATGAGGACAATACTTCATGTATTTTCTAACATTCATCACTCGTGAAGGGGGAGATGGATGATTTTCATTCCTAGAAAGTTAATTTGGATTTTTTATTGTTATTTCATAAAATATTTAGCTAGATATAAGAACAAGAAGAAGATAGAGTTCATATTCATATGGTAATCACATTGGGCAAGATAATCAGACAAGGGAAGACATATTGAGATATATTGATTGAGGAAGAAGAAGTTCATATTTGTTTCATGAAGTATTCTACAAAAGTTACATATTACTTATTAAAAATCATTTAAGGTAATCAGTCTTGGGAAATGGATAGGAATTTCTAAACATAGATTTGAGGAGGTTTAGAATTTCCTAAAAAAGATTCTGACAAATTTTATTTCCATATTGATAAAACAATTCATTATAATTAGACTAGGGAATTATTCTAAGTATTGTTACGATTTTTGGGATGAGCATATATACTCCTAGATAGGATTATGAAAAACTTTTCTAAAACTTTACATTTTTGTGAATGTTTATCAGGATAAAAAAATTGTATTACATTTTTTAGATACTTCAATCACATTTACTATTTTAATTAACATAATGATACCCGAGTGTAATGTCATATCCTAATCATTATATTCCACCAAAAATGATTTTTATGTGGATTTTGGGGGTATTAGATAATTAGTAAATCATACCAAGGAATACGAATAATTTTTGAGAAAAAATATTTTAAAATTTTTCTTTCGTGTAATTTTATTTTTTATTTTTCATTTTATCAATGATTGAAATATTTTAATGGTTTTTATGGTTGTTTCATATTAAAGGATTCATAAATGAAAAATGTTATCATGAATTCACCCCAACCCATCTCAGTGGTACTTTAATACTTGTTGGATAATATCCTATGAAAAAGAATTCTTTGAAATATAACATGAATCATGTGGGATTCCCTCCTTCTCTAATGAAAGATACAGTTTTACTCTAGGACTTTAATAGATAATTTCATCCTACCATTAGTGAATCATGTCATTCCATCATGGCAAAACAATGGAATAAATAAATTGGGAATCAATATATTGACCCCTAATGATCATAATAATATAAAATAATATTTTTATCAGTCATATTGATGGAAATAATTATTAGTGGTTGGAACTGTTCATGAACATGAAATCTAAAGAGAATATTGATTCTATATAATGGGAAGGAATCAATAAAATATTTTACATTATATAGTTTTCAATAAATATCTATCATAAAATATAGTTGGTGGCCCATATAATAAATAAAAGGGTAGATGAGTCTATATTGGACCTACGTGGAAAACATCATTCGGATAGCATGATATGTATTTATCAGTTCCAAAAACACTAAAAGAATTTTGGAACTCAACATTAGTGGAAAAATATTTACTCTGTGAAAATATATGAAAACATTATACTTTGAAAATAATGATATATTTTATTTTCTACTCTTAAGGAAGTGAGTGAGATTGGACACTCTAAATGGCCTCAGGGGTCTCATGAAAAAATTGAAAAATTGTATTTAATTTATGAGGATCAGCGGATAAATCCCATGATGGAAATATATCCCAACATCCCTCCTATAAAAATTGTGGGGAAGAATAATCCTATAATCTATCTCAAGAAGACTATGGTATTCCTCAAGTGTGGAAAAGAATATAATCAAGATAATAAATACTAATGGTATATATGGAAAACCACTATTGGGATAGAAGAAATCAATTTTTACATCAACACTCAACCTACAATATAGTGTTTAAAGTAGAATTAATTTGTTGTTTATGCTATAAAATTCCATAATCTAATGGTTTCAATAGATAATAAATGACAACATCCTCCAATGAATATAGGGAATAAAAGAGAACATGTTTCCATTCCAAAAAAGTAGTATCTTGAAAATGGTGTGGTGACAGGTATACTAGTTATTAACTCTATAATAGTAAAAAAAAAGTGTTTATTATTGTTATATACATTATTTAATATCGTTCATGTTCAGTAAAAAAATTCAATCACCACCTCAAAATGAATATTTATAGTAATTTATGAGAATATAAAATTGATAAATTATTGCATCCAAAGAATATAACTCCTCCCTAGTAAATTTTTTTGGAATAAACATCCTTGTATGTATTTTACTACTATATTTATTACATTTTTATTCAATATTTGGAATGGATTAGTTTTCATTGTAAACAAAGAGAATCAACAATCAAGAGAGGGATATAAGTCGTTATTTCTCAAGTCTTCTGTTTATTTTATAAATGTGTAAGGATGAGGATGAAACTATTTTTCAATTAAATTCCCAATCATGTATATTATATCCTTTTGAAGAATACTATCCTGCTAAAATTATTGAGAATGACGATATTTTCCTGGTCAAATACATTCCTATTACGAGGGATTATACAGATATATTCTTGGAAGAGTTTATTGTTCATAAAACTCATTGAAAGGTTGTGTTACCAATTAAACATATACCTAGATCTCTTCTTATATCAATGACTCCCTATATATAGGCTATTGTTGAGTTTGGAAGATTGGAAGAAGTTGATTCAAGATAATTTAGAAATGGGTTTCATACACCATAAATATTCATTATAGATTTCTCCAATAATCATAATTAAGAATAAGTATGGTTTAATTCTTATCTAAATTGATTATTGTAGGATCAAAAAAATAACAACAATGAATATGTATACCCTGACCTGCATTTTTATCTTTTTCATCAAAAATATTATCCCTAGTATATAACTTAGGGGAAAAATTAATTGATATATCAGTAGTTAAAGATAAATAATGAATATATTCCCATGAATTCCATTATATTTAGATGTTGAAACTATGATATTATGTTGATTCCCATCATAGTAAAAAATCCCTAGAAATATTTTTGGATTCAATGAATCAATTATTTATTGATTATGTCAACAAATGTTTTGTTTTATTAATAGATTTCATACAAATATACTCTAAAAAAAGGGGAGCATGAGGATAATTCAAATACAGTGAAAACTAATTTTTGAAAGGTGAAGATATATTAAAGTAACCGTAAATGTTATTTGTGGATAATAATTTATGATTGGATCATGTTATCAGAAACAACAAGATATTTTGGGAAATAGAATTTGTAATGGTAATCACGGAATGTTCTAGACTGATATCTATAAAAATGATACATCATTTACATGGTCAAACATTGTAATATCAATAATTTTTTAGGAACATATCCCTGTTTTTAATACTTCTATCCATGTTAATATATAATTGAGTAAATATTTTGTTAACTAATGAATTTGATGATATATTTGAAGAATTGAAATTGAGTCTTATCACTACACTAGTCCAAATGTTTCTATTAAGTGAGGAACATGATGTGGTATAATTTATACATCAAAGAGGGTATTTTTAATTTCACTATTGAAAAATGAAGAAGTGATAGACTACACCTCATTGTAGTTTAATGTTTAGGAGAAGAACAATAAATTTAATGATATGAAGATGGTTAGAGTGATCATTTTGTTTAAAATCAAGTGGGAATATCTATAAAGTGAGAAGTGTGAAATATAAATGGATCATAATACCAAAAAAAAATTCACGTCAAAACGAGATTAACCTACACTAATTAATATTGTTATAACTAATCAATGACTATGACTCCTCAATCCAATAGCATCGTAGAAAAGAAAAAAATGAACATATTCTAAGTATATTTAGTCTTAAAACATTATCAAGGTTTATAATTAAGAATTATCCAGTCTTATTGAATAATGAATATATGAAAATGGGAATCATAGTGAATGGAATATAATTATTCATTTCTTAAACGATTACTAAATCACCCTTATGTTCATGATTAATGGTTCTTAAAGAGTTGATGTGGGAATACTGAAGAATGTGGACTATATAAGAAAATGGGAAATAATTTGAGTTACATATTTATAAAGACATAGTTTTATGATTTGGGGAATTACTATATATTCCAAAAAATCATATGATAATAAATTATTTTTTAATGATACATACAAATCAACTTCTATATACGCCCTAAGAGCATGAAAACAATTCCAAATCTATAATAATACTATTGGTTATAGAATATAAATAATGGGATTAAATAATATACAACAAAGTGTTGGTATGTTAACATGCGAATGTTGAAAGGGAAATGACAAAGGCGATGATATAACCATTACACACAACTACATCAATATGGGAACACATCATCATAGAATTTTTCACTGGTCGTTTTGAAAGAAATCAAGTGGAATAAATTCTCTATGATTTTTGGATTATCATATTACAAATAATTCACAATTAATTTTAATCTCAATGTTCTTCCAACCTGATGAAATATTAATGACATAAATCATATAATTAACGAGGATTCATGGAATGCCACTATCAGTTACATATGATTGAGATCTGAAAATTACTTCAGAATTACAGAAAAGACTTCATTATTTTCCAAACACTAATTTCAACTTTTGTAATAAGTACTACCCCCAACTTATATCCAATATGATTATTCTATACATGCACATTAGGATGTGTTGAGAGAATACATGATGGATTCTAAAAGAGGATGGGTTCAACATATTTCTCTTCTATAGTTCATGTACAATAATTGATTCTACTCAAGAATCTAAATGGATTTATATAAATCCATTAATGTGAATGGAAATATACCACTTATTGATGAGATGATGATATAGAACTAAATCTGTTTAGATCTGAAATGTTTAAGGAAATGGTTGAAAAGGTCAAGACCATTCAGTGGAACATTAGGGATACTCATAGTTGAAAGAAGGTATGTAGTAAAAATAACTGATGAGACTTGTAGTTTGAGGTCATAGAAAAGGTATTGATCCTTATATGTGAATGGAATATTTTTATGATATTAGAGAATAAGGGACTGATACGTATAATGTACATAAGCCCCTTTTCGATCCTTGATCACATCTTATCTATGGCATATATAATGGAACTCCCACAATCCAACTGTTAAGTACCTCTGATATTCAATGTATCCCTATTGCATATGTAAAAAATTGATCCCTTACATTTACTAAATATCTAGGTGGTATATATATTAAATAATATATCATAATAGGAGCATTATGTAAATATTATGGATCGTAGAGATAAACTTATACAGAATATGTGAACACACATACTCAATGTACTATGGAAAAACTATATTTATGTTTGAGAATATGGGGGAACTATAGGAAGCCAAGATGAGGAAGTATCCTTACTAGTATTCAGCTTATTATGTTAAATGAAATTTGTAAGGTGAAATTTCATAAGGACAAATAAGTTAATGACCTAGAATTTTATAAATGGTATTTCTATTTTTTATAATAATTTCATTTTTAATAATGTAGGTTATTGAAAAATACACATTCGATAGAACCAAAAAAATTATTATAAATATTATATCATTTTATTAAGAAATCACTTCCCCTAATAATTTAATGTGTTATAGTGGGACAAATATGAGAAAATAATATAATAATAATGAAAATATTGGGTTCTTCTAGATCCTCTATAATAATATCACTCATAAATAACAGTATATAAATGAATTATAATATTATAATTCCAATATTAAATTTAAAATTTAAATGTGTATAAACATGACATAAAATTTAATAAGATGAATAATTAATGACGCAAGAGGTATTTAGAGGATTTATTGATCATATCTGATCATTTGAAATCTAACCATTGGAATAATAACTTGTCTATTAGTAGTGGCAACAAGATTTTTAGAAAAGTATACTCTCCTATATAAGTGGAAAATAATATTTTGGTATCTTATTAAATGGAAATATGATACACTAGTGCAGAAAACATTTTTTACGTCGGTTATTTTTCATTATTTACGTCGGTTTTTAGGCGACGTTAATACGGACGACGTTATAAATAACGTTTTTTACGTCGGTTATTTAAAACCCGACGTAACATCCCTAACATCATGGTGTTTATCACGTCGGTTCATTAATAACCGACGTGAAAAATGATGGGGGATGGGGATTTATAATGGCGGTTATTATATAACTGCCGTGATAAACCGCGGGTGGGGGGGTTTAGCACGTCGGTTATATAATAACCGACATGATAAATATGCGCGGGGGGGGGGGGGGGTTATCACGTTGGTTATTTCTAAACCGACGTGATAAAACGCCTGGGATATCGTTTATCACGTCGGTTATGACATAACTGACGTGATTAACCCTTCCCCGGGCCTATTATCACGTCGGTTTCTTAAATAACCGACGTGATAAAAAGGCCTGGGAAACGTTTTAGCACGTCGGTTATCCAATAACCGACATGGTAAATCGATTCCCAGGCCTTTTAGCACGTCGGTTATATTAAGAACCGACGCGATAAAAGGCTCGGGAACGGTTTAGCAAGTCGGTTCTCGAAAAAACCGACGTGATAAACCCCTACCGATTTATTTACCAAGTCGGTTATAAAATAACCGACGTGAAAGAGATATTTTTTTTAAAATAATTGCACTGCTCTCACTAAAAAGCAACCAGAAACCAAACAACAAAAATAACCATGCCAGCCCTCCCCCAAGCCCAAACTGAACCCCACCCTCATCTATACCCACCTAACAACCTGGCCAGCCCTCCCCCACCACATTGGAGCCCCACCACAACCCGTGGACACCCCCCACCCCTTGGACACCCCCCCACCCTCATTTACACCCCCACGACCCCTAGTACAGCCTCAAACACCCATTGGACACCCCTCCCATATCCCTTGGACACCCCCTACCCCTTGGACACCCCCCACCCCTTGGACAGCCCCCCACCCTCATTTACACCCCCAAGACCCCTAGTACAGCCTCAAACACCCATTGGACACCCCCCCACACCTTGACAGCCCTCCCAGACACCTTGGACACCCCCCGACCCCTGGACACCCCCCGACCCCTTGGACCGCCCCAAACACCCCTTGGACACCCCTCCCATATCCCTTGGACACCCCCCACCCCTTGGACACCCCCACCCCTTGGAAAGCCCCCCCCCCCACCCTCATTTACACCCAACCGGCCCCTTGGACAGAACTCCCAGACACCTTGGACACCACTCCCATATCCCTTGGACACCCCCCACCCCTTGGACACCCCCACCCCTTCGACAGCCCCCCACCCTCATTTACACCCCCCGAACACTAGGAC
Source organism: Viscum album (assembly GCA_963277665.1). NCBI lineage: Eukaryota > Viridiplantae > Streptophyta > Magnoliopsida > Santalales > Viscaceae > Viscum > Viscum album. The sequence goes on along the minus strand of OY728127.1, from coordinate 1,506,123,333 downwards.
AGCCCCAAACACCCCTTGGACACCCCTATCATATCCCTTGGACACCCCCCACCCCTTGGACACCCCCCCACCCCTTGGACAACCCCCCCACCCCCTGGACACCCCCCCGACCCCTTGGAAACCCCCCTGACCCCTTGGAAACCCCCCCATCCCCTTGGACAGCCACAAACACCCCTTGTACACCCCTCCTATATCCCTTGGACACACCCCACCACTTGGACACCCCCACCCCTTGGACAGCCCCCCCCCCACCCTCATTTACACCCAACCGACCCCTTGGACAGCCCCAAACACACCTTGGACACCCCTCCCATATCCCTTGGACACCCCCACCCCTTGGACACCCCCCACCCTCATTTACACCCCCCGACCCCTAGGACATCCCCAAACACACCTTGGACACCCCTCCCATATCCCTTGGACACCCCCCAAACACCCACCCACCCCCTTGGAACCTCTCCCCCCATACCAAAATCCAGACCAGAAAAACCATCAATAGTAGACCAAAACAAGAAGTAGAGAAAAATTAAACATTCACTTATATAACATTCAAAACATACACTGTCAAGTTCAAAAAAAACTAAATCCAACCTAAACGACTACGAAATACACAATTACATTGAAAATATTCAAAATTACATTTTACATTACAAACAACTAAAAGTCAATCAAAACTGTAAAATAATTTGACCACTCCACTTGTAAGTGTTTGATATCTTCAGTAGTAAAGGGTTGAGGGTCATCAAAAAGCTACAAAGGAAAAGGATAGTATTCAACGTGTATAATGAATAAATCAAATTGAAATATTATGAGAAAGAGGAAATCATACCAGGTCAAAACTCAGAACTGTCCCAGTTGTTATTATTTCATACATAAATCTTAACATGTAATATCTGCATTCGATGATGCCTTGTTGCTCCTGACATTTCTGTTTGAATGAGTGTAAATTTAATATATTATTTTTATGTAATAAATCAAAATGTACAAATTATAAATGGATATTTACCTTCGCATGTACATATTTGATCTTGAAATTCCTTTTCTTTGCACTTTTTCGAAAGTGGACCCATGCCCTGTTAGAAAATAATATGAATGGGGAAAATTTAAAATTCATTATAATATATAAAACTATTGTGAAATTGAAACTTACGTTTCCAATATATTCTTAAAACTTTCTCGCACATCATCATGGAGAGAGCATATCCAATAAAGTGCTTTCTCCCTAGGGAAAAAAACCCCTAACATCCAATGATCCGTGATAAAAGGAAATTTAACGTTAGTGGTTTCTTATGTTAAAAGATAATTAACTCTTTGAGAGGGATGTGTTTCATACCTCTCACAAAAAGGCATCATCCAACACTGTGTGATTACATTCTTTTCAAATCTATCAGAAATATAAATCATTCCTTGTTCCTCATCCAATGCACATGCTTCAGGGGAAATCAATTGTGGGTCCACGAATCCATATACATCTGTCAGCTCATTCCTCTCACAAATTTTATACAGATACCTAATACAAAGCAGACATAAGTATACATTTTTAATAAATATAACGCAAGGAAAAGGTGTTAAGACTTACATGATAAAAATTTTCACCACGTTGATGCCCAACTTATCTCCAGTGACAAACTCCATGATATCAGTTTTCATAATCCCCACACTTAGTTCACATCCACAGACATGAGCTTCCATTGTAAAGTCATAATGATCCGCCAAAAAATTTGAATATATTGACAATTTGTCAAGACTGCTAGTATCTGCATCTGATGTCATAGCTATCTGTCTTTGTTGTTGTCTATACAGTATTTCTTTACCTTTGAAGTATCCCTGTAAAAATAAATTGAAAAATATATTAGTTTTCAAATGATAAAACATTAATAAAAATATAAAATAAAAGATATAACATCCATACCTCTATGGTAATGAGTCGAAGAAGTCTGGATGGCCAAAGTAAAAAATGGCCGATACTATGCCCAACTGTCGTCACCTCATCTGTAGGTAATGGTATCCGAGCTGATCTATCTATAATATCATGTACAATGACCCTCTGATTCTCTAACTCTAACTGTTGATGATGAACTGTATCTCCTATAGAATATACCATCTCATATGCAACTATATGATTTTGAGGATCATCAACATACAACTCACAATAAGTAGGTAGTTGCGGTGGAGGAGGAGGATCAAAAATGGGGTCCGCAGGCTGAGGTGGGGGAGTGGGAGCTACTGGGAGAGGTGGAGTGGGAGCTGCACCCTGAAATTGTCTTTGCAAGTTTGCAAACATAAACTGCACCGATGCTCTAATCTTGTCCTCCATTGTCGCATTAATATTATGGACTTCAGCTTCCAAGGATTATAATTTTGTTATAAACTCCCTCAATGTTAGAAGTTGAGGAACGTGGCAACACTTTTCTTACCGATACACCTTCCTGATATCCTCTTACACGGCCAGGATGTTCGGGATTTCCCAATGCCACAGATAAAATATCTTCCCTCCCAGATGGTGTAAATGTCCCCTGTGAACTCTGCTCCTCAAGAGAGTCCTGTAATAATTAATTGAACATTTCTATAATGATTGGAAATATATGACGAAAATAGTAAACTTAAATAAATAAAATAGATATCTTACAATCCTCTCAACTACGAGTCTCGATTCTTCTGAAAGATATTGTCCTTTTTTGCCCTTCCGAGCACTTTTCCATTTCTCATGTCTAGATGGAGGGGATGGAGGGGCTACCTCTCCAGAGCTTGAAGACTCAGCTCTTAGTTGTTGAAATTTTTCTGCCATCATTTGTTCTTCCAATAATGCATACCCTCCCCGAGATAAACTATGAGGGTATACATTTTTAGATTGGATCTCTTGATGAGCTTTCCTTGTTTGCTGTAAATTAAGAATAAGTAATCATTAACAAAACAGTAATAAGATCATTTATATAAGAAAGCTTATAAAAGTTTACATTGCCCTTACCAAAAATGATTATTTTCTTCTACTTTCCAAAAATTGTCTCCATGTGTCTTCATCTATAAAAGGATATATACGACATGGATTCTCACGACTCCTATGACCATAAATGAAATCAGATGAGAGGGTTGATTTGAAATCCCTCCATCTCCTAGCATCCAACGATAATCATTTCTTCCTGACTCCTCCAGTGTCAGGAATATCAAATGTCATCTGATAAAAAATAGGTTAAAAATATTATATATACTAGAAACATTTAAAGAACAGTCAAACAATAGCAAAAGATCTTACCAAAATGGTCTCCCACAGCTGAGAAATTATCGCCTTATCCACACTTCTCCAATCATCATAGAGAATGCTTACTTTGCTCTTAGCCTGAGTTGCTACAAAACCCTTAAAATCTTTAGCATTTGGACCTCTAGGAAGATCATCATCATCAAACTCCACGACTATCCTCTCCTCCTTCGTACGGGCAAGTGATAATTTTGGTAAACGTGTGCACCCACGCTTACCAACCTTTGAACTCTTTTTCGTAATAGGAGCATGTGAATGTTCCTCCCCAGATGTATGACCAATATGCTCATCTCCAAAATCATGTGGCTGATCAACTGATTGATCTGTCATTTTCCTTCAAATCAAAAAAACAAACATTAGTTCACAAATATAAAAATTCAAATATTTTAATACTACTTAATCATAAAATAGAAAAGTTTACTAAATTACATAATAGTAAACATTGGTAATATGGTAAGCATGTTAAATAATGATAAACATGGTAAACACAGTCTATTTTACCCCTCTCTCTTGAATTTTAATGATCACAATCACTCTTATTATGTTCTAACTTGTTTTCAAGTGTTTTTGTTGATAGGAAAAAGGTTGCCAAGGAGTTGGCCCAAGAAAGCTGAAAAGTGGACTCACTGAGTCCACCGGTCAGCCGGTGTGAGCTCACCGGCCAGCCGGAGGACCGAGGCAGTAGACTTGCCCACTGCCTGGTGTCACCGGCCGGCCGCTGGCTCACCACCCGCCGGCCGCTAGATCACCACCGGCCGGCCGCTGGCTCATCACCGGCCAACCGGTGATCCACCACCAGCCCGCCGGTGCGCCCAGGACTTCTCATCTTTACGGTTTTTATTGTTTTATTATTTTGGTTTGATACATGTTTTAATAATTAAAAAATTTACAATATCTAACATTATATGGAAAAACTAAATGTAAACAAGAAATAAAATGTGTTACCTGTAATTTTAGGAATGTACAGTTGGATTGTTTTCCCAAATTCCTTCATCGTGATCATTCCTTATGGAACAAACCATGTCTTCAACATACTCATCATTATGTTCTGTTAATCTTTCCATGGAAGTAGGGATCTCACATAAATCAGCATCTTCATCAAATTCATCCTCACCAACATATTGTTTTTTCCCTTGTAAAACAACAGCCCACTGCATATCTGATTGATCTACTACATAGAAAATTTGTTTGGCATGTGTTGCCATTATAAAAGAATCAGCTGTGTCTTCCAATCTATTCAGATTAACAAGTGTCATTCCAAATTCATCGTGTCTGACACTGTTGTTACCGATAAACCATTTACAGTTAAAAACAGGAACTTTAATTTTAAAGTAATCAGCCTCCCATATGTCTTCAATCACTCCATAATATGCACTTGATGCTGAAATTGGGTTTCTGTCCTTAGCACTCGAAAAATGCATTGCTTCTGCAAACACCAATACACCACTATTCTGAACTGCACTTTTGTTGTCCTGAGCTTTTGTATGAAATGTATAGCCATTAATGTCATAAGCGGACCATGTTATCACATTTAAAGATGGACCACCCACTATCCATTTTAATGTCTCTGATACATCTGATCTACCATGCAAGGTCTTTTTAAACCATGGAAAAAAAGTTTTGTTGTGCTCATTCAAAATCCACATTTCTTTCTTCTTTGGATGACATTGTTTCAACTCATTAATATGCAATGTGATATATGGTTGAACATCAGCTATGTTATACAAGATGTATGATTCTAACTTCTTCATCTGTTCAGCTGACAGTGATTTCACTTTCAAGCCATGAATCCCCTTTCCCTCATTATTAACCCATTCATGGCGAGATGGAGGCAAACCTATGTGTTGCGCCGTAGCCAAGTAGCTCGTACAAAACTCTGCTACCTCCTCAGAAATATACTTTTCAATAATGGATGCTTCAGGTCGATATGGATTTTTAACATATCCCTTTAATATTTTCATATACCTTTCAAAAGGTTACATCCAACGAAGATATACAGGTCCACAAAGCTTTATTTCTCAAACCAGATTAATCATTAAATGCACCATCATATCAAAAAAAGTTGGAGGAAAATACATTTCCAAATGACAAAGTATAAAAATTGCGTCCTTTTCCAAAATGTTCAAAGCATTCACATCAATCGCCATGTTACAAATTGAATTGAAAAAATAACACAACCTCAATATAGTCTTTCTGACATGGATGGGCAATATTCCACGCAGTGCAACTGGTAGAATTTGTTGCATCATGACGTGACAATCATGTGATTTCATACCTATCAACTTCAAGTATTTCAATGAGACAAAATTTATTACATTTGAAGAATAACCTTGAGGCACTTTGATATCATGAAGACACTGACAGAGGATACTTTTCTCCCTCTTCGATAATGTATGACAAGCCGGGGGAAGAAATGTTCGTCTTCCTTTAGGAGTGGGAGCTAACTCTAAACGTATTCCCATTGATAGTAGGTCTAACCTTGCATTCAACCCATCTTTTGTCTTTCCTTTAATATCTAGCAATGTTCCAATCAAAGAATCACAGATATTCTTCTCCACGTGCATGACATCAATATTATGTTTGACTTCATGATACCTCCAATATGGTAGCTCAAAAAATATTGACCTTTTCTTCCAAATATGTCTATCATTACCAGATTTCTGTGTCATTCCCAATGTCACATCAAGGTTTTCCACCCTCTCAAAATACAAATATGGGGATAAAGGTTTTGGAGCAGTATCAAATTCTTGTGAGCCATTGAATGCCTTTTTTAGTCTTCTATAAGGGTGATCCATAGGCAAAAACTTTCGATGACCCATGTACACTGTTTTCCTCCCATGATGCAATTGACAATATGACGTCTGTTGTTCGCAAATTGGACATGCTTTATGCCCTTTAACACTGTATCCAGACAAATTTCCATATGCTGGGAAGTAATTTATAGTGAATAGAAGCACTGCATGTAGTTGAAAATATTCCATTTTATAAGAATCATGCACCCTAATACCATCAGCCCATAATAGTTTCAAATCATCAATCAGCAGTGACAAGTATACATCAATATCATTGCCGGGTTGCTTTGGACCAGAGATCATGATACTCAACATGACATATTTGCGCTTCATACAAACTTCAGGAGAGAGGTTGTAAATTACCAATAAAACAGGCCATGAACTATGTGTGCTACTGAGGGTTCGGTATGGAGTCATTCCATCTGTGCACAAGCCTAGTCTCATATTTCTAATTTCATTTCCAAATGTAGGGTACTGGGCATCAATTTTCTTCCATTGTGGACAATCAGCTGGATGACGTATTTTTCCATCACATACCCGCTCATCAGCATGCCATCTTAACCTTTTTGCATCATGTGAATTAGCAAATAAATGTTTGAAACGAGGAATTATAGAAAGATACCAAAATACATTTTAAGGGAGATTTGTAATCTCTACATCATCTTGTGATTTTTTTTACACCTTATACCGTGATGTCCCACATTTAGGACACTCTTTCAGAAATTCATATTCCTTCCTATATATAATGCAGTCATTCGGACATGCATGTATTTTCCTGTATCCCAATCCCATCGGGCATAATATTTTTTTGGCCTTATAATTTGAATCTGGAAAATCGTTATCTTTTGAAAGAATGTATTTCATCAATTGTAGCAGCTCTGTAAAACTTCTGTCACTCCATCCATGTTTCGCCTTCAGGTTAATCAATCTTAACATCGCCGACAAAACCGTAAAATCTGTACAACCAGGATATAATGGTTTTTCGGCATCACCATATAGATGTGAAACTGTCGGTTCTATCTCAATTTGTTCTGCTACAATATCGTGAATCATTTCTTCAATTCCATCGGAGTTACCATCTTGCGATTCATTATCATCAGTGACATTCTGTCTAGTTTCGCCATGCCAAATCCAAGGGTTGTAACTCGGATTGAAACCATGACAAATCAGATGATCTTTTATCTCTCTACTTTTCAACTTCTTCATATTCAGACATTTCAGGCATGGACAGAAAAAAATGTCACTACTTGGAACATTTCATTTAGCAAATTCCGAAAAGGCATCAACACCTTCCTCATATTCATTGCTCATTCGATCTTCCGTAATCCAACTTCAACTCATTATTAACTATAACAAATAGCAAAAATATATATATATATTTTAGATAAGACAAATATATGTTTATATGAAAAAAAATCATATTTTGAATGTAAACAATTTTGAAATATAAAACAAATCGATGTGTATTTAAAAAAATATGCATGAATATTATTTTTTAAACAAAATATAGTAAGATATAACACCCCCCCTGGACACCCCCCGACCCCTCTGGACAGCCCCCCGCCCCTCTTGGACACCACCCCCCACCCCCTACCCCCTTGGACACCCCCCTGGACATCCCCCAACCCTCTGGACAGCCCCCCCACCCACCCGGACAACCCCAAATACCCTCTGGAGAGGCCGCCACCCACTTGGACAGCCCCCCACACCCATCCACCCCCTTGGACACCCCCTGGACACCCCACCGACCCCTCTGGACATGCCGCCACCCCCTTGGACAGTCCCCCACACCCACCCATCCCCTTGGACACCACCCTGGACACCCCCGACCCCTCTGGACAGTCCCCGACCCCTCTAAAAAGCACCCCCACCCCTCCTGGACACAACCCCCCACCCCCGACCTGCTTGGACACCCCCCTGGACACCCCCCAACCCTCTGGACAGCCCCCCCACCCCTATTAAACACCACCCAACCTCTACCCCCTTGGACACCCCCCTGGACACCCCCCAACACCCACCCACACCCTTGGACAGCCCCCCACACCCACCCACCCCCTTATAAACCCCCCTGGACACCCCCGACCCCTCTGGACAGCCCCCACCCCTCCTAAACACCACCCCCACCCCCTACCCCCTTGGACACCCCCTGGAAATCCCCCAACCCTCTGGACAGCCCCCCACCCACCCGGACAACCCCAAATACCCTCTGGAGAGGCCGCTACCCACTTGGACAGCCCCCCACACCCATCCACCCCCTTGGACACCCCCCTGGACACCCCACCGACCACTCTGGACAGGCCGCCACCCCCTTGGAATGCCCCCCACACCCACCCATCCCCTTGAACACCACCCTGGACACCCCCCGACCCCTCTGGACAGCCCCCGACCCCTCTAGAAAGCACCCCCACCCCTCCTGGACACAACCCCCCACCCCTGACCTGCTTGGACACCCCCCCTGGACACCCCCCAACCCTCTGGACAGCCCCCCCCCCACCCCTCCTAAACACCACCCCCCACCCCCTAACCCCTTGGACACCCCCCCTGGACAGCCCCCAACACCCACCCACACCCTTGGACTGCCCCCCACACCCACCCACCCCCTTGTAAACCCCCTTGGACACCCCCCGACCCCTCTGGACAGCCCCTCGCCCCTTCTGGACACCACCCCCCACCCCCTACCCCCTTGGACACCCCCTGGACATCCCCCAACCCTCTGGACAGCCCCCCCACCCACCCGGACAACCCCAAATACCCTCTGGAGAGGCCGCCACCCACTTGGACAGCCCCCACACCCATCCAACCCCTTGGACACCCCCCTAGACACCCCACTAACCCCTCTGGACAGGCCGCCACCCCCTTGGACAACCCCCCACACCCACCCATCCCCTTGGACACCACCCTGGACACCCCCCGACCACTCTGGACAGCCCCCGACCCCTCTAGAAAGCACCCCCACCCCTCCTGGACACAACCCCCCACCCCCGACCTACTTGGACACCCCCCGGGACACCCCCAACCCTCTGGACAGCCCCCCACCCCTCCTAAACACCACCCCCACCCCTACCCCCTTGGACACCCCTGGACACCCCAAACACCCGCACACACCCTTGGACAGCCCCCACACCCACCCACCCCCTTGTAAACCACCATGGACACCCCCCGACCCCTCTAGACAGCCCCCCACCCCTCCTGGACACCACCCCCACACCATACCCCCTTGGACACCCCCCTGGACACCCCCCAACCATCTTGATAGCCCTCCCACCCCCCTGGAATCACTGAAAAATTACCATAACAATAAGTTGGGCCATTCAAAGAATGTTTTTAGGTGTGGAGGAAGAACTGAGTTTCAATAGATAGAGAAGGAACTCGACATTAGGTTTTCTATTCCAGGTGTGGATTTTAAGGAGTTAATGTTTGTTCAGTGACCCAAGAGATTGAATCAGAAATTCAGATGTGGTGCCATATTCTCATGATGAGGATGAATAATTGGTGGGGTTTGACTTTTAAATGGAGAGCTTAGCAGACCATCATATTTTCTATAGATCAGTAAAGGATGTTAGCATCGAACATAAGGCTTAAAAAATGCTTTCAGATTCAAATATGTGTGTTGATGGATGCAATGGATCTAGTAGAGGTTCTAGAAATAATGGTGGTATTATTTGTTTAGGATAAGTAGTGAAGAAAAAACTAGTTAATTTTTTACTTGTTGAAAAGAGGGTATCTAAAATTTTTAACATGCCGAGGGGAAATCTGACAAGTCCTCCTCGTGAAACATTGTTTGCAGGGGGTGAAAATGGTGATGTGATCCCAAATCCATGCACCTATGCCATGGTTGTGTGTGAATAAAGTAGTAACAACTGTAAAAGGGCAACCCATCCAAATGGACACGCCCCAACCCTCTCGGGGATTTATAGAAAACGATGAAAAATTAGTGAAATCATAAAATTAGTCAATATTGCAAGTCGAACTAATAGATCTAGGGATGATAAATAAGATTATGGTGCCAAAACGAGTTAAAAGGGTTCGCAATCGAAGAATCTTAGCTAGTTTCAACAAAAAAATCACAACACATATATATATACTATCCGCGAAAAAAAAACGAACGAGTGGGAGGATTACCTGAGTGCTGCGAGTTTAGATGATTGATCCGAGGAGATTAAATATGAGAAACAATGATCGCAAAATGAATCTATACCAACGAAATGGATGAGCCGATTCGGGTTTACACGCGAGAGAGACGAGTCGCGACTGTCGAAGGTAAACTCGCGAATGACAATCCACGGGTCTGGGTAAATTTTAAATGAGTTATCACGTCGGTTATTCAATAACAGACGTAAAAACCTTCCTCCTATTCTTTTTTTACGTCGGTTATTTTATAACCGATGTTATAAAGGGCTCCAAATCCGCGTTTTTTTACGTCGGTTATTCCATAACCGACGTCAAAAACATCTGCGGATTCTTTTTTTACGTCGGTTATAAAATAACCGACGTAAAAAGGCCTTCAAAAACCGCGTTTTTACGTCGGTTATTGAATAACCGACGTAATAACTCGTACATATGTCGATTTGTTACGTCGGTTATTGAATAACCGACGTAACAAACACCCCCCGCTTCTGTTTTTTACGGCGGTTAATGTATAACCGACGTAAAAAACGAAGCCGCGCGACTAATAACGTCGGTTATAAAAATAACCGACGTTAAAGGTGTACTAAACACAGGGTTTTATGTCGGTTATTAAATAACCGACGTAAAAAACCTCGTTTTACATATTATGACGTCGGTTTTATATAACCGACGTAAAAAATGGTGACGTAAAAAACGTTTTCTGCACTAGTGATATATTTATTTTATTGTATAAGTAAATACATATTATAATATGTTTAAATTATTTTTTTTTATTTTTTAAAATCATTAGTAGTTGAATTTGTTTTTTATAGTTAAATAATTCGCGAAATCATAAGAAATTTTTTAAAGGGTCATATTGTTTACATAATTAAAAAATTTATATTTTTGAATTAAATTAGGACATTTTTTAGAATTAACCTTCTTATGTTTATAAAATTATTTTTATGAAAAGGTTTTCATTTTCGGAATTTAAATATCAAGAAATAATTTTATTGATTTTTTTTCTAAAATAGTTGAATTTTTTTATAGTTAAATATAAAAAATACCATATTAATGATTATTAGATAAAAAGATTAATTTTAGACTCATGGTTGATTTATGTACCCATTATATTGTATTTACACGAATTAGTTACTACATATAGTCATAATAATAAAAAATTGTGATAGTCTTGATAAAAAATAATAAACTATTTATTATAATATTTAAAAACACCATTATCCTCCCCTTATAATTACTACCCTCACCACCAATTCAACTCTAACATTATAATCCAGTTAGTTTTCCTATCCTTTTTAAAATTCCATTTATAAACCTATATATCATGTCCTAGTGGTTCTGGTGTCACAAAAAGACCAATTCCCTAATCCTGAAGAGGAATTTTATGGAGGCGACATTTAATAGGTAATTTTCCCATGTTACATCATCTAAATTAATTTATTTCTCTACCTCCTAACCCCACTCAATAAAAATTTCATAATAACTATGTTATCATATATATAATATAATTTTATATTTAAAATATAATCTTTTCCATCCACCCCTTTCTCATGTCCTCTTATTCTAAAAAATGAATCCACTGTTCAAATTATTTTGGTCAATTGTCATTGTGGATAATGAGTTTTTCTATTAAATCCTTGATGGAAGGTTTAAATTCACATATAATGGTCAAAAAGTAAGTAGTTATAAATATTTTATATTTGTCATGTTTTTGAAAGATTCTAGTTGTTTTTTATTTAAATCAAATAGTTCATGATGGTGTTTAAAACATGCCAAATAAACTAACTTTATAACGAATACATTTTTACTAAAGGAATCTACCCTATATAATATAACAAATGTGTATTTGTAACCATTCAGTTTTTTATAAAAAAATTAATACCATTTCTTTTCACTTCAGATTTTTTATTCCCATTTCATATAAATCTCAATAATTATCAACAACTGTTCAGACCTTTGATCCATGAAATAAATTATCCTAGAACAAAAAAATGAAAAAATATACCTCAATGAAATGATTATAAATAAAAATTCAAAATTTAAAATTAATAAAATATATATGGAAATGAATATGAATTATTTGGTTAATTAATATAATTTTATTTTCCAAGATGTTATATAAATGAGTTGAACGAATTCATACATAATGTAAGGGATATCATTGAACCACTATGTTTCGTCCGGTTATGAAATTTCTATATATATATATATATATTTGGATCCCAAATATACTAAAATTATTAACTATACCTTTTATGATGAAATAAATTTATTAATTGCTTTTCACAAATAGCCTTTGTTTATGCCTTGTAATTGATTTAATTGTTTAGAATACATAAGAATTTAAATTTTATGTCTATTGTGCCAAAAAAATGCTCAAATTAATTTGATGATATAATTTTTTCACAAGGAATCATGTTTGGGAATAAGGAGTGAAAAAAAATCCATTATGATACTTCTTCCCCCATGTGACATTGTTTGGGAGGTTAGCCTTGACTTATGACTATATTATGTTTTATATTGCTGCAAAATTTCTATGATTACATGATATTATGCTTACATGTTTTTCATACCAATATTTTATTATCAATGTTTCATTATTTTTTATAATTTCATATTATTCCTTTTGATTGATATGTTATGCTTCTCCGTTCATGGTTATTCACTTACTGGACCTTACAACTCTCCCTTTTCATTTTCGTATTCCCCATGTTACCCTATATAGTTTTAAGATATCAAATGGATTTATGATATCACTATTTATATTAAAATAATGAAGTATCATTTTTGTTTCAATGTATATATATGACCCTAGTATCACAGAGTTACTGTTTACATTATTACGTCGACATAAGATATAATGAATCACATCCATAATGGTGAAATAGTTTACTAGTATTATTAAACTAGATAAATACTTGAAAATAAGAATATATTTTAAAATATATAAATTCAAAAATTAATTTCTTTAGTAATTAAATTATTTTCATTGCTTTATGCCATCATATAAATCACTAAACAGTTCATAATATCCTTTGAAAAATAAAACCTAATAAATGAATGAGATCAGATACTCAGTATGGGTAATCATATAGTGAATGTTATGAATTAGTAAGTCATAGTCAATATGGTAAGGGTTATATCATAAACACATTAAATTAAATCAATAAAATAATAATAATATGGTAGGAATAATTAATGATCAAATAATTACATAGAAATAATCAAACGATCATAAAACATTACCATTGATATATCAGATAACTGATTAATCATATAGAATATAAATACCTAAATTATTAATTATGGAATTAATAATTATGGACATCTAATAAATATCATTGGGGCCTTATTACATGAAAATAAAGTTTTCATGGAATTTTTCAAACACTGCTATATTAAATGGTAAGTCCTCAACAAAAACCCAATCCACTTTGTCTCAAAATTCACAACAATAAATCTACGGGATATAAAATTCCATACACATAACATACTATGTACAATTTATAAATTTATAAATTGGGAAATCATAATCACTGTAGATATTCATATTTAAAAACAAAAATATTAATTTTTAATATTTAGCCCAATCAAACAACATAATCATAAACCATCTAGTGTAAAATAGTTAATGGAAATAAAATTTCACATCCCCAATTAAAATTATCATAACCATATAGAAAAAGGATAAAGGTGGGATAAATATTGTCTATCCTTAGTATATGATTACTAAAATAGAGTTTTTATTTTGATTATGAATATAAATACCATAGAATTTTCTTTAAAACATTGTTATAAAAATAAACTTTTCATTTAGAAAATCAAATATTGAATAAATTTTTGAAAAAATATTGATGATATTTTTCAATAAAAAGTCACTTTAAAAACTTATAAAAGAGGAGTTAAAATTTTTAATTTTCATGAAAGTTTTATTTTATGACCATTCCATAAATTTTAAAACAAGGATTCCCTTCATATTTCTATGAAAATCCAAAAGAAAACTTTTTTGAAAATTACAAGAAGATCATACTAAAATCATTTTCAAATAGTAAAATTAAGAAAAAATGCCTTCAATAAATTAGTTTGAAGAAGTTATAATTATTTTTGGAAAACATTTTTAGAGAAAATTGTTTTGGTTGAAAAAATGATTTTTGAATGAAGGGAGAAATATGGTAATACACTCTTAAAATAATTCTAAATATCGTAACTATTAATGATTAGAAAATATTACTATTACATGAAATCGTTATTGAATAACAATATGTCACGAAAATATATTCATTTTCTGATAAAAATCTCAAATAATTCCTCCATGGGAGATGAAAACATAAAAAACTATGAATACTAATGAGATTTTGAAATAACTCCTTACCACTTTGGTTACATTTGAATTATTATCCCTATTAAATAAATGTGATAAAATGAAACATTGAACACAATTAAGATAAATAGATTCATGATTTTACATATCAAATGGGGAGAATATAAACCACATAAAGGATATATGTTCTCAATATGGTGTTTGTCTTATGGGAGTAATAGTGAGATGAGAAACCATTATTGTGTTTTCATTTTGTTATAGAATACATTAACATCATGTATAAGGGTTTTAATCATGATATTATTTTGTAGAAGAATCATATCAATATTTATAATATCATGTAATATTAAGTTATAATAACTTATCACTCATTCTCTAATAAACATTAATATTTTCATTATTTCATGTGATAATTTCCCTATTTTGTCATTCATTATTTTTTATGAAGGATCCTTTTCTTATGAATATAATATAGTTTCATCTTATCCGAAATAAATTTTTTGAAATAATTTATGTATTTATTCATAAATAATAATTCTAAGACTAAATATCAATGTTGATTTATGGAAATGATGTTCATTACGCACAAGCAGATGATAGGTCATACTTATGAATGAGTAACGTTTCAATTTTTTTCATCATTATAGAAAGGAAGTAAGTAATATTTTATATACCCAATATAATAATTTGAAAATTTTATTTTTTAAATATAATTATAAATGTAAATCATGTGATGTAATGACTGAAAAGTGATTCACATCGCTTCGTGAAGGCGGTGGTCCACACATATATAAATGATGTAAAAATCATTTCATGAGTGAAAAAGTGAAAAATTGATATATTATCATTTTATAATGATAAATACGTATTTAATATCAGAATTATTTCATTTATATAAAATATATTCATTAATAGTATTTTTACCTTCTTTGTAAATAGGTTGTAAAATAATAATCACATCGCTACATGATGTGGAAGTCCATTGTACACATGAGAGACATTATCACATCCCTTGCAGAATTAGAAGTAAAAAAAAGTTTATATATATATATATATATCATATAATGAATCCAAAAGTATAAATAAGTTATGAATATCAAATATATATTTTATATATATCATCATACCTAGCCGTTAGTGATTGTAATGGAATAACTAATGACATCAGTTCATGATGTGGTAGTCTATCATACATATGAAGGATGATTTTTTAACCGACTTGTTTATTATAGAGATTATTAAGTGTAATTACCTTACCATAAAACCAATTATATATTTATTATAGTGATTATATTATATAATAATTATCTAATAAAAGTATAAGGAGTTGGGTGATGATATAAAATAATAAATCTTGTTGAATAACATTTCCTCTTCTTTGAGTAACATTCCAAGGTTTGTAAAAAATCAAAAATAGACTTATATTATACCCATGAAAAGTATTAAATGAATATGGGATGGAATTATGGATGTTATTTGGGAATTTTTTGGCAGATAATTTTTTTTTTTAATGTGTGATTTATATTAGAGAGTGGGAGGACTTTTATAAGAGAGGTGAGAGGAAAACATGTAATATTGGAAATAAAAATATGTAAACCTGTTTTTTTCAAAAAAAAACAATCTCCCAAAATGAATTATTATAGAGGAATATACAATATAATATATAATTATTGTCATAAATATATATTTTAGATAATTTTTGGGAAATTATCAACATTGGGTTTTTAGTGAAACCCTTGGTAAATCCATTTTTATCATAACCATTTAAAGTATTTTTTTGAAATTTATACAATTCATTGTGGTAAAATTACAATTTTTACTTATTAGATAATATAAATAATTCATAATCAAAATTTAGAATAAATTTTTTAGAATTTTATTCATCTAATGTAAAATGTAAAACAAAATTAATCATGTAAATTTGAGTAGAAATTAGAGCTTTAAAGATAAAATATTTGCGAGGATACAAAGATATCATATAAAAATTTCGATATGAAAAACATTCCAAGGAAAAAAATTATATTAATCTATATATTATTGAAAAAAATTTACATTAACAAAAATTTAATTAATAATCTATCATTATAAATAATTTATACGAAAAGGTATTTTTCAATTATAATTCAGTATTTTTTCCATTCCTGAAAAGTTTAATCATTTTTCAAATATTACAAAAATTAAATAAAATATAATTACGGTATTATTAATTAAAAAAAATTATTTTGTAATATACTTTTTATAAAATTGGTAAATTTTAATTTTATATTTTTTGCACAGAGAATTATAATACTGTCTTTTTGAAAACAATTATATTTTCATAAAACATTTAATTATTAATTTTAGTGGAATATTATTTTAAATATATTAAAAAGATTACCATAATTTTAATAAGTAATTAATTATTATTCATACCTTCCAATTTTATGTTTATATTTAAATAATAATATTTTTTTCCAGTGTTTAACCTCGATATTTCTTCTCACATACAATTTTAAAAACAATTTTATTCCTTTGAAATATTTGGATCTTAAATTATCCCAATTTTAAATATGTTTATTTAATGACATTTAGATTTTATATTGGTTACCATGGGTAAAAAATTTAGGAATATCATTATTGAAAATCTGACTTCATAAAAATTATTAATTAAACATCTTCTTAATAAGATAGAATGTGAAGTAAAAAAGAAGATATGAAATAACACAATACTAGGTTTCTAAGTTGGAGAACATTCGTGGGAAATGAAAAAAAATAACATGGAAGGGAGTAAAAAGACTCAATATTAATAGGGTGTGACATAGATAATTGATCACAAGAAAGTGGGTAATCCATATACATTTAATGACTACAAAACTATAAATATCCGATGAGCTAGTGGACCATTTTATTTATCAGAAATGATAATAATTGGATAACATTATTATTTAAATATAATATTCTCTTATTATATTAATTAATTTAATAACCATCTTGATAACATATGAAAATTTATTTACTGGATATCGTTCGAATTTTTAGGCACAATTTCATGTTTTGGTTATTCTTCGTTCATTTTCCCTTTAATTTCATACTACAGAAAAATAATTTTATAGACAAATAATTTTATCCCTGAAGAAGATAAATTTAATTTTAATAGTACATAATATTAATAAAAAAATTACATATAATTTAGTTAATTTATAGTTATTATTATAATGAAATATTTTGTACAGGATATCCATTATTCATAAATAATTATTTGGAAAATTAATGAATTAATCCTTAAATGGTCATCCAAAGATCAACATAAATCATTACATAAATGGATATCCTTTTGAACCATCGAATAAATTAATATCAAAATCACTATAAATAGCATCTTTAAATTTTCAAAATTATCTTATCATTAAATCCATAAACAATATCAAGTTTCTCTTAATCTTCACATACTATAGAAGTGAATACATTTATCATGTATTTTCTTAAAACATTATAAAAACCTAAAATACCAAAAAGCATTTTTTTAAAACATTCATTCAAAATTATTTCATAAATAAATAAAAAATATTTGATATATTCCTTTAAAATAAACATTATATAAACTACAACAATGAGAGTATAAACTAGTTTTTAAATAAATCATTAATTAGTTCTAATGTAGTCATTATTCTCTAGTTTAAATAACCCATATCAATCATATATTTATCCCAAATTCATTATCAAAACATTAAGTACATATTATGTTGCATATATCATCCAATTAATTTATTCATTAAAGAAAAAATTTACACTGAATAATTGTTCTTGGTCATCAGTATCATTCTACATATGATTTCAAATCCATAATTAAAAAGTAAAGTAGTAAAATACCAATACATTTCATAAATATTATAAAAAAGATATAAATGGAAAAAAATACACATATGATATAATATTTGAATCCAAACTCAATAAAATTATTCATTCCATTTTTTGGGGTAATAGAATTCGCTTTATCGTGATCTATTAGCTACCTTTGATGTGTATTCTTTTGATGCTTTAATTTTTCTCATAGTTCCCCATATCTATATAGCTGAATCCAGGAGTAATGAAAACATATTTATATCCCTGAAAATCATGTTCATGGTGGTATTTTCTTCCATATGTGTAGAAAACTCCCACTTCCCTTAAGAAATTAATAGGGCGTTTCATTCAACTATTATCACAGGTGAGAAAATCCTTATTTCCAATTTTTCATGT
Organism: Viscum album; assembly: GCA_963277665.1. Taxonomy (NCBI): domain Eukaryota; kingdom Viridiplantae; phylum Streptophyta; class Magnoliopsida; order Santalales; family Viscaceae; genus Viscum; species Viscum album. The sequence goes on along the minus strand of OY728127.1, from coordinate 1,506,104,618 downwards.
TTCAATATTTTCCTTCTTTGCATATTATTCTCTTTAATCCCTTAAAACCATAATTCTTATGGAAAGAATTATCTATATTATTATAACATGATACTATTTACTGATATTATGAGGATGTTTTGGAGATTCGTTTCCTTTGAAAGTTCAGCATAACCTATCTATGAATTTATCATTATTACCCTAAGGATTAATTACATTGATGTGGTTCTAATTCCTTATCCCTTTTGTCATTTATAAATAATATAATACATTATTTTGTCAAAAAATTATGAATAATAATGTATAATCCCAAAACTATAGAAAAAACATACATAAATTGAAAAATTCCAGCATATCTAACAGTATAATTATAATTATTGTTTCCTTGGGGATATCATTATTTACAAATAAATCATATTGTTCTGTATGGAAATTGTTTATAATCATAATAATATCCTCAAGGAGTGTAATAATATGTGTTTATTATGGCTCATTTTTTTACAATAGTTAATTATTGGGTTAAGCCCAATTCACCAATTTTGTTGTTATTACCCCTAGATAAATATTTCTGAGAACCACTTCTACATTTAGTATCCAGAATGTGAAATATTTTTAGGGAAAAACCAGATAATAACTTCCTTAAATAATATTAATATGTTCTTAGATACTTATCCTAATATTATATCATATGTTTATGCTCTCAAATCTATGATTTCCTAAATCTACTTCACGTGTTTTATTCTAAATATCAGTTAATACCAACCACAACAATCTGATCCTAGTAGCCAAGATACGAAGACTACATTATTATCATGGCATAATATAAATTAAATCTCAATCTAATGGAAAGAATAGTTTATTATGATTATTAAAAAAGATAAATAATTGAAATTCAAATTAAATATTAAAACATAAAAAACTATTTTCTTTGAAAATTTCATTATTCACTAATGCGTATCTCTTTATTTCAATAAAAACACTTCAATGTTTCTGAGGGAAAATAATATATAATAAAGGGGTGACCCCTGATGATCATTGAGGGTACATGTAAAGTCGGGTATATAAATAAATAATTAATATCAATTTTATCCAATTTAATAAATGAAAAAGAACCATTTAATCAATAAAATCATAAAATATAATAGGAATAAATTATGTTCAAATAATGCTCGTTATAGAATCACCTGATATTTGTAATTAACAATTGATATTATATGAAACTGGTTAATAAAATATAAAACTATTTTTTTGAATTCATAGTGATACAATCTGTTATTATGGACATCTAAAACATTCCATTGAGGCCCTGTTTCAAGGAATATATATAAATTAGTAAGGCCTTGGACAAAACTAAATCATTTTTTTCCTCAAAAAACTTATTAATGTATAAGGGGTCAATATTGGGCCCCTACCATCACATATTGAGTCCAATGAATTACTCTTATGAAATGAGAGAATCATTTTTAACATAAAACTTCATATTGAAAAATTATATTATAAAATTTTATTTCTCACCCTACTAAATAAGTATAATCATAATCCATCTAATGTAAAACAATGAATGAAATAAAATTATACATCCCCAGTAAAGATGATAATAAAAAATCTAGTCAAATAAGAAGGATGTCAAGAATACAATATATCCTCACTGAAACATAAGTAAAATAAAGGTTTGGATTCATTATTAATATAAATACCATGAAATGTTCCCTAAATTTTTTTAAAAAATAACCTTTTATTTTTCAATATATACTTATAAAATAGAAAATTTAAAAAAATAATATAATTTTCATTTAATTAAAACATTTTATAAAATAGATACAAAATAAAAAAAATTATTTCATGATTGTGTAAAATTATGTTCATGTCACACAAATTAAATTAATAAATCCTTTCACATTTTCCGAAAAATCCAAATTAGAATTGTTTTAAAAATTAAAAGTATATTCTCTTCACAAAAATTTTGAAAATAAAAATATGTAAAATATTATTTTATAAATCATTTTAAAATGATCATGAAAAATAATATCTGAATAAAATATATTTGTTTTTTATATATAAATATCTCATAATTCCTCAAAGTGGGATGTAAAAATAAAATATCCGAAATAATGGCGAGATTCTGAAATGATCCCTTTCCATATTAGTAAAATCCGAATCATAATCACCATAAATGAATTGAAATAAAATTAAAATTAATATTTCTATTAAAATATATATATTCGTGGTATAACATATTAAAGGGTCAGTTCATACACCATAAAAAAGAAAATTAGGGTTGAATATAGAATTTCTATCATCGATGCTAATGTGATATGAGAAACCCTTATCACACAAACCCTTTTGGTTAATGAATATTTGACCTCTTATGTAATGGATTTAATATTTTTATTATTTTCTACCATATTCATATTAATATTTATAATATAATATATGGCCCTTTATAATATCTTATCACTATTTAGTTAATAATCATTCATTATTTTCATTGTTTCTTGTTTTACTTGTCTTGTTTTGTCAATCATTATTTTTTTAAAGTTATTTTTTATGTGTATATATTACATTTTCATCACATTTAGAATACTATTCATGAAATAATAATCATATTTATAAATAATTTATAAATATATGATCAAACATGAACTTATGTTTCGATAAATGAATCATGTTATGATAATTGAGATGGTAGGTCATACGTACAAATTTGTAAAATTTTCATTTTAATGATAATTATGGAATGGAGGAAAGTAATATTTAATATTTAATTCTTAAAATAATACAATATTATCTAATTTAATATACATATATAGATCATCCATGTTTTATAGTGATGAAAAGAGAGTAACATCACTTCACGAAGGTGGTAGACCCCACGTGCATGAAATCTGTTATTATAATTACATGAGTGAAAGGTAAGAAATAAAATTATAAATTTATTTTAATGAATAAATAATATGTAATTAATATAATTATTAACTCATTTATATCATATATATTCATTAATAACTTCATCATAGCATTCCATTAATTCTTATTGAAACCCAAATCACATCACTTTGTGAGGTAGTGGTCCGCCAAACACACGATCAACGTAATCATTTCCAATGCAAAAAAGAATGTAAAAAATAATTTTTTATACAATGACTCCAGATATATAATTAATTTATAAATATCATATATATTTTTTAGTTCAATCATCTTACCCATCCATGGATGTTGGTAATATAAAAATGAATAAAATCAGTTCGTGAGGAGGTAGTAAACTGTAAATGTTAATGATGATTTAATAACCCATTTGATAGAAGATGGGATGGTTTGTCATGACCCATCCCTCAGGGCCCGTATCATGACTACCCAAATCCCACCTTCCATAGGCATGGGGATGGCGACTAACACCAAAGGTATAATTCCCTAAAATATGGAAGGCATTGCCTTTATAAATCGTAACCACACACAACCAGAGTTTAAGTGGAAGAAAAAACTAAGTAAAAGCTGTATAACAATTGTACTGAAAGTAATGGGGGCCAGAATAAAAGACCAAATATAAAGTTCAAATACATCTGAAAGCAAGTACAACTAAAAAAAGACAAACAGGTGAAAGGTGAAAGAAGATCCTAGATCATCCTTCGGGGTTCGTACCTGAAGGTTAGGTATAGATCGTCTCCACAACACTCCACATCCATCAGACTCCACTGTGTAACGATACTTCGTAAGGTCCTCCTCTGGTTACGATCAAGTCCTGGTGCTCTCGGCCTCCGTCAGCGCTGTCCGTCGTCTGTATCCAATACAATGAGGTGCGAGCATAGCCCGTGAAGGGGATAGTATAACGATACTCAGTAGGAACCTCGAGCCCCTAAAGGTCTCATATAATCCAACAAAGATAAACCACAAATTATGAAATCATCAAATAACCATTATTTAGGTATATTCCCATACATATACCTAATTTATCAAGTAACCCATCTCAATCAAGAGGAAAACACAAAGGTAATTGACTCAACATAGACCATGATTTTCATTATCAAAACCATGGAAGCTGGATAACTCATCCTCTGTCGAGAATAGTGGGCATGTCGCGACACCAAGGCACCTCTCACGAACCTTGGACTGCTGAGGTACTCCTCCTGTCGAGTACCGCGGGTCTGGTTCCAACTACTAGGTGCTCCGTCCGCTGTGGGTCTACCGCCAAATATCGGAGGCTCCCCCTAATATCCTGCAAAGGTACTCCTCTTGTCGAGTACCATGGGTCTACCACCAATTACTATGCTCTCATCCACCATTGGTCTTCCGCCAACTACTAGGTGCTCCCCACTAGGCTAGTAGAATCACTCATAGTCGAATTGGTCAAGAAGTCATCAGGTCTATCAGCTACTAGGTCTCCGCACTTTGTACACTTGTCTCTGAGAGGATTTTCTCCAATATCTATTTTCCAATACTCCAAATTTCATGAAGTCTCAATTGGAAGTATTTCAATGGACCGCCACACCATAGGGTTCTCAATGCAACAGACGGTGCATCAATCGGACGCCCGGTCTGTGAGTTATTGACATTTCCATCCGAGGGGCCCGGTTGGTTTTTAGGGTCAAACCAACCCGATCGTACTCCATCTTTGACCAAAACTCATGGAGAATATGCCCAAGGAAACTTCTCATTCCAATACTTTTTACTCCATAGATGGTTCGTCAATATGACACCCATAACCCGAGTTATGGGCGATTAGGTGTAATCAGGTCTGACGGGTTTTGGTCCAGTGCGACCCTGTTGGGCCGACCCAACCCGACCTGAAACAGGTCCATACTCGGGTCTGACCTGGTCTGTGGGTCTAACCGGACTCGAAGGTGCAGTCGGCCTAGCTAGCCGTGTGGCCCGGCATGGATGGCAGCGTGGCCTGGCCAGACTGGCAGTGTGGCCTGGCCTGACTGGACATATGGCCGGGCCTGGATGGCCTCTTGGCCTGGCCCAGCTGGCCGTGTGGCCTTGTCTGGCGGGTCGTGCGGCCCGATGGATGGACGTGTGGCTTGGCCGGCTGGCCGTGACTGGCAGGTCGCGTGGCCCATCCGGACACACCACAGGGCCCGGCACGCCACACCGTGGGGGTGGGGTACCCACCCCCCCCCCTTTGTTCATAATGACAGATGCATGGTGTCGACCCCTGTAACTGCGGGACCCGGAGAGTCCCCCCTATGTAGCGCGCACCAGATTCCAGCTCAGCCGGACGCCTCCCTTATCCACCATGGCCTTAGGTCGTGGGTCTTCTCCAATACGGCGCGATAGCGCCTTGCCCCTCCACTCCCGCCACGGCCCTCCCTGGCCGCGGTCCAGCACCGCGGGTGTGGCACGACAATGCCCCACCCCTCCGCCGCGGCCCGCCATGGTTGTGGCCTCATGATGACCTTCATGTGGCACGATGGTGCCATGTGCCTCCACCGCTACCCTTCGTGGTCATGGTTGTCCTCCACGTAGCGCGGCGGTGTCACGCCCTCTTGGTGACCCGACTACCTTTGTCCCACCCCACCCCATGTTATGTTGATAACATTCGTCATAACGACTACGAAAACATTAATGACATAAAATGAGAACAAAACAAATCAAATCCCCATACTTTTATTGACGATTGTTCGTTGACGAAGTTGGGGGAAAAATGCAGCCGCATTTCGTTGATGTTGGGAGAGAAGAAGCTAAGGATGGTGTCGAGGTTCTTTGTGGGGGACACTTCCCTTTCTTTCCCCAGTCAAAGATGATAGAAGATAGTGTTCATCAATCTTCTGTGGAAGTATCGTTCTTCGCGTTCTTCGTTGAGAGGATGAAGTTATCTCTCAAATCCCAACCAAATAAATTGCCAATAAAATAACATAATAGCTTTGTCTATTATTTATTCGATCATTTGAATTATAAATAATTCAAATGTTGAATTAATTAAACAAGTGGGTTTAATTAATTCTATGTGGTTTGGCACATTTAATTAGTGGGGGATGTTCAAGGGTTCCCCCACCACCTTATGAAGAGTTACAAGGGGATAAAGCCAGTGTAATCCCCATGCTAAAAACCCTCCCAAGGGAGGTTATGTGCGGCTGGGCCCCACCACTATAACCTCTCATGGGAGGTTATGGTGTGGTGGCCCCCAACACTAACCTCCTCTTGGAGAATATGACCACAATGAAATAAAAATAAGCTATCACCTTATTTGTATTAAACATTATTAATGAATCCCAAAAAAGTATCTTCCAAACACATTAAAGAGAAACTGCGGTGAAGGTATTATTAAGCAATCACTGATGCTGCGAGTTCAACTCTACCCTCGGAATTCGATTCTGAGCACCAGTTCAAGAGTTATAAAATCTCGCTCGCATGTTTACAGAACGTAGTTGAGAAAAACTTCTGAAATTGATTCCAGGCACACCGGGCCTTGGATTCAAGTGTCATCAAATTTTGCAAACTCATAAAATTCCCATGTATTTAAAAAAATTCATGGGAATTCTGAGTCTTTACATGGTTGTTGTTCATGAATAAAAAATAAAGACATCTATTTACTGTATATATATTTATATTATTATATAAAAATCGATTAAAATTAATTTAATGTGATGGAAGAAGAAATAATATAAATAGGGTCATTGAATAATGCTAACTCTTCTTTAGTTAACCTCCTATGGTTTTAATCAAATGTAGTCTTAGGTTGTATTTCATCAAAAATAACGTTTCTAGGATGTGTGGGGGGATATTGTAAAGGAATTTTGGATCTTTCTTTTCAAATCAATACTTTTTAAAGGTGTTCTGAAGAGAGGAGAAGGGAAACCTTTTATATGTGAGGTTAGTCGCACACATGTATATTTTGGAAATAAAAAGTTACACCCCCTTTTTTACATGACATAAGGGTCCAAAATGAATTATTATCAATAATTAGACATTATAAGTTCATATATGGAAAGAAAATATAATATAAAAAACCAATTTCTCATTTAAACGTTACAAATTTAGTACAACCATAGGGTAAATCCATTTTTTTAGACATGATAAAATATTTTTACTATTTTTAATATTATTTACATCAAAAAATTAAGTTGAAATTTTTAATTTATATAAATTATTCTAACTACAGATATAGAATCATATTTCTAAAATTCAAATATTAAAAGTGGTAGAATTGAATTTAATATTATTCCTATATATGTGATGATAAAGAAGGTTTTCAATGAGAAAATGATCAAAAGATTACAAATTTTTTATTTCAAAATTCAAACTTATAACGATTCCAGTGAATAAAAGTATATTAAAATATATATATAAATGTAAACTAATATTACTATAAATATAATATTTAATATAATTTATTTTTATTAATAATTTAATTTAAAAGGGATTATTCAATTATAATTATGTTTTCAAAAAAATTATTCTGAAGACGGACCTTTTTTGAAAAATAAAAAATACACTATATGTTAATTTTTATATACGGATTTTAAAAAAAACTATATATTCCTAAAATTTATTTAATTGGGTAGATATTATTCTTAAATAATGTGGATAAAGCATAAATAAATATTCTTATATAAAATAACAATTTTTTTAAAAAAAAAATTATGTGTTCTTTTAAATTATTCATATTTTATTTCCAATCAATATATAACTACATTTATAATAAATTATTTATTAATATCAATATTTAAAATTATAAATTTTATTTTCATTTGGACACAGTTACTTCAAAACTATATTATGATTCATTTCTACTCGAGGTTACATGTTCTACAAGCTAACGAAGAGATTAAATATAATGATATTTATTTCTTTGGTTGTTTAATTTTGGGGTGTGTGTAATATATGATTTCATTAACAATATTTATATTTTAAAATATCTAGTTATTACATGATTTTTTTTTATTTCATGTACCTTGTTTTCAAAATATGCTAGGCCATTCGATCTTTTAGAAGTATTTAATGGTCATTTATGTAAAAAACCAAGTATTAAATTCTTTTAATGGAATGATAATCTATATAAATGTTTGTTAAGACATTATAAGTGTTGGAAAAGGATCATTATATGTCATTGGAACCTCATAAAAAACATTACAATCATGTATTGTTTTGATTTGGGGTTTGTGGGGTAGAACGTTATGTCAACATGATAAATGACTAGTCCATGGAATATGAATTTGTTTTTTGTTGGGTTTCAAGGTTATGGTATGAAAAACTTATGTTTACCTTGTAGAAATATGAAAAGGGTAGTGAGTACATTTTTTATATTTTTCCTTAATCTTTATGTAGGATGATTTTTGGTATTCTTTAAGTGGGGGATTAGTGAATCAGTTGACCTACTTCTTGGTGTTGTCATAAAATGTGAATCTATATAAACTGATTCGTCAAAGGAATTAGTTGGATACTTATTTATTGATATTTTTTTATAATGGTATTTCTATTTTTCCTTGAGGTATCAAATAATACCCTATTACCTAATAGTGGGATTGTGATTTAGTATCACCCTAGGTGACTAGTTATGTGGGATAAATATGGTTCAGGGAGTAAGGGGATTATATCATCATAATTTTTATTTAGATAATGGGAATATTCTAATCGATTTTTAAAATGAGTATGTCTATGGCTAATTTTGAGGGGAAAATTATTTTGTATCCACTAGGAGTGTACTATGTGTGAATCAATGGAAAGTTATGGTCTACGATAGGACTTGTCATCCATGGTTGTTCAATATATTGTGAATGTGAATGTGTAGTTATGAATAGGGTGAGGCATAAATAAAAAAGGATCAGGCAGTAGGGTTACACCACTCTTGTCGCATTACATCTATGTTTTTATAGGATCATGGTTAAAATGATATGATCCATGGTTTCATTACTACCCAGATTTGGATATTCCTCGCATTTCCAAACTTGAATTTCCTATTTTTTGTTTTAGTTAAGATGAGGAATATATAGCTTACGAATTTTATGAGACCCTTAGATTAGGATGTGTTGTTATATCCCATAAGTATTCATATTCGAAATCCATGGAAGTATTATAATCACAAGTTTCATAATTTTTTTTCATGCATGATTCATGTGATGTTTTAGTATTCCCTTAACATGATTCCAAATTTCCATAGTCCAGTGTTGTTTCATATTTTGCAGGATGGGATTCTGATTCACCTAGTTCTATTAATGATTCAACTATCCTCCGATGTATTTCAATTGATATATGGTTATATTTAACTGGTACCATTATTTTTCAAGGTATATAGTCTTAGGTGATTGGGTGTCCTAGTTAATACAAAATTACATAATATGATTTCCTATTTCTTTTTTATTACATTTCATATATATACACGACATTTTCTGACATAAATGAGTAAATATTATGACAACCCTGCTTTTATTACAAATTTAAACATGATTTATTACATAAAACATCTCTTGATTCAATAAATAAGAAATATAGGTTTAGTGTTTTTGGGGATTAGGATCATTACATAAAAACAAAAAACATGAAATACAACATCTTTATTGAAAACATCCTTTACATGACCACTAAATTCCCTCATACATAGCATTGCATGGGATAACCAGAGGACATGCATAAGAAAAGGGTGAGTTATAAAGCCTAGTAAGGTATTACACATGGAATAACATGAGGAGTAAAATACATGTTAGACAATAGGAATATCAATAGATCATAAGAGAAAAATGAACATAAAGGCATGATAAAGCATGATAATCATAACATGGGAATGTGGAAACAACACTTAACATGTAATTAGCATGAGCCAAGGCTCATTGCACATGGAGCATGAGCAAATCCTCATTGCACATAAAGCACAACTACACCATTTTTGCACTTAAATTATCATGAGTCATCACTCATTGCACATGACGAATTATGATACTATACTTTACCCAATGCATTGGAGTGCTATAAGGGTGCACCCTTCTTAATCATTTCATTCCATTCATAAGTTTGCCACATGGATCATAAAACATGGATTCATAAAACATAATCATTTATTCCACGATAAAGGAATGTGGAATTTATATATGAAACTTTGTAATAAATAAGTAAATGAGCATAAAGGTGAATACCCTTGATGGAGAAATGTGCATGGTATCTACTACATAATGGAATTGGCGTAGAAAATTGGTGTGGTTTCGGCAGCGTAACAACGTGACATAAGAATTAATAAAAATGGTTGATGAGAGAGAAATGGGTTCCTCATCATATTTACATGTAATGGACAGTAATAAGGCCATATAGATACTTTTTACAACAATTGTAATGGAATTTAGATTCATGATACAAAATTATTTCTTGAATGTAAATGAGGAGAGAGAAGTTCCTTTCGGAATTTCGACATAGTAACAGGTGTACATGGGAGGGATTTAATGAGAGAGAAAGGGGTCTCCCATCATTGAAACATAAATATGGAAGCATGAGGGAGGTGTGAAACCATACCCAAACATTAATAATTGAAATTAATAGGGAAAATCAACCTAAAGAAAATTGACAAAAATGAGAAAGGATGAAAAAACCCTTACTTGGAAATGTGCTTCCAAAGGCTTGAGAGATGCTTGAGAAAGGTTTCTTGAGAGCTTGGGTACCTTGGGAGGATTCTAGAGAGATTAGTTCAGAGGTTTGACTAACTCCAAAGGCTTTGAGTGAGAAGGAATTGGGAGCATGGGTGGGTTTATATATGAAAGGTGAGGGAATTCTTTATTATTTAGGTTTGGGACCCCTTATATTAAATTAATCCAAACCACAAACCAACCAATGGTTTTTTCCCATTGTTTTGGGAAAAGGGAAGAGTGAAAAAATATTTTATAAGGCCAAAGTCTTATCTTCTTAAAATAATTGGGTTGCATATGTGGAGATGAGTCACACTCCCATGGAAAACAATTTAAAAAGACAAGGTGTTTAATAAGTCTTGAGGGGTCCATTAATGCTTTCAAAAGTAAGTCAACCAAACCCGAAATCACATTATTTTAAAGTAAAAATATATATTGGCCGATAATAATGCTTATAGTATTTTATTACATAACTATTGGGTCATTATGATGTCATAAAACACTTTATATATTTAAACGGTATTTGATTTTTACCCAAAAATTTGATTGTCTCAGAAAATTATGAAAAATTCAAAGTTTGATAATTTCGACATCCTGATTCTAGAAATAACATTTATTTTATCTAAATAATTTTCTAAATATGTTAATTTTCACTTTTAAAATAAAAACCGAGATTTATAAAAAATTCATGGGTTTTGACAAAAATGGCTTTCAAACCTTAATAAAAATTACAATTGCATTCCTAAAATAATATGATCATTTATATATAATAAAATTAATTTAATAATAATAATAATATTTTATTAAAATATTATTTAATTAAAAAATCTCTTAATTTAATTAAATAGAATTCTTAATTAAATTACTAAAAACACTATTTGTACTTTAAAAACTATTTACAATGTACCAATAACGACAAGAAATTATATTCATTATTTTATACAAAAATAATGTTCATTAACATAGTACTAGTGATTTGTTACATAACCCCTTAAAACAGCCGCATAAGTCCTAAAGGTAAGGTGTGTGATGGTGACAGACTCTTGGGGTGGCATGGATAACATCACTCGAGTGGTAATTTATATCAACTTCCAATTTTCACGTAGACGGTCTCGATAGAGCTTGACATGATGAAGCTCATCTTGGGCTTGGTCAAGAGTGAAGCCCTAGGATGCCACCACTTTTCCGAGCTCCGACAAATGGGCTTCGTTTGGAGCAATTCTACTGGATGAGTCCATCGCTTCTTTCATCTGAGTAAATTGGATTTGTTAAAGCCCTATATTTATACTAATCATGTGATCACTGTTCAACAACTATATTGGAAATAGTAAAAATGCTTAACATAAAGCCAAGGAAGTTGACATCTTATAAAAACATTTTGTATAAAGAGACATTTAACTAGATCAAGAGGGATTTTTCATTAATGAAACATTGGGTCGTTACAATATTCCCCCATTAAGAAATTTCATCCTCGAAATTTTCCTTTCCCCACACTAAAACAAATTTGGGTAACTCAGCCACATCATTTCCTCTGATTCCATAGTCGCTTCTTCAAACATGTGGTTTCTCCACAACACCTTGAAGAAGGGCATTGTCTAATTTCATAGAACCTTTTCTCTATGATCTATGATCTTCACTGGTTTCTCCTCATAAGAAAGATCATCCTACAATTGTACCACCTCATAAGAGAACACATGTGAAGGGTCTGGTATGTACTTCCTTAAGAGGGATACATGAAAGACATCATGTACTTTGTCCATGGTAGGTGGAAGTGCTAGTCGATAGGCCACAGCCCCGACACGATCATGAATCTTGAAGGGGCCAATGTACCTTGGACTTAAATTCCCATTCTTTCCATACCTAGTGACCTTCTTCCATGGAGACATGCGTAGAAAAACCATGTCCCCATATTTAAACTCAATGTCTCACCGACGGTTATCTGCATAACTATTCTGTCGACTCTAGGCTTCCTTGATATGCTGCTGAATTGTTTTCACATTCTACACCATTTCCTCGACCATTTCTGGTCCAAGCAGCTTACGTTCACCGACCTCATCCCAACATGTCGGTGTTCTGCACCTTTTCCCATACAGGGATTCATATGTTGCCAATTAGATGCTCATGTGGAAACATTTGTTATAAGAGAACTCAACCAGAGAAAGATGTTGATCCCATCCTCCTTTAAAGTCAATTGAACACGCTCTCAACATGTCCTAAAGTGTTTTAGGATGATAGCCCGTACTGAAGTTCAGTTCAGTATTCAGAGCATGTTGAAGACTCTTCCAAAACATATAGGTGAATCTTGGATCTCGATCAGACACAATAGATTGTGGAACTCCATGCAGCCTTACCACTTCTCTGATATATATCTCTGACAATTGATTCAATGAGAAATCCTCCCGAATAGCAATGAAGTGTGAAATATTTGTAAGATGATCCACAACAACCCAAATTGCATTATTACCCTTGGATGTCCATGGATATTCGGTGAAAAATTCCATGGTGAGGTCCTCCCATTTCCATTCTGGTATGGGAAATGGTTGCATCATCCCCTTAGACTTCTGCCTCTCTGCCTTCACTTGATGACACACCAGGCACTTTGATGTATATTTAGCAATCTCCTTCTTCATAATATCCCACCAAATGTTTTCTAATATATCTTCATACATCTTTGTGCTCCCTGGGTGAATATAGAAATTTGAACTATGTGCATCATCCAAAAGTTCCTTCTTCAGCTCCGAACTTGATGGAACACATAATCTTTTCCCAAACTGCACAATTCATTCTTCAATAACATTAAACACTGAGGATTTCCCTTTTTCGATAGCTTCCACATTTTTTTGATTTCCCACGTCAGCCTTTTGAGCATCCTTTAACCTTTCCAAAAGAGACGAGAGAGAAATCATTTGTGAAAGGATTGATGATGTTCCCTTCTTTATGATTCCAATGTCCATCTTCATCAAGTCTAAGAATATTGGATCCTTCTCAATTCTCATCATTGATAGAATTGATAGGTCCTTTATATTTAGGGCATCTTCCACCTTTATTTCTTTCCCAGGGTGGTAATGGATTGAAAAGTCATAATCCTTGATGAGCTCTATCCATCTTCTCTAGCGCAAATTAAGCTCTTTCTGTATGAATATATATTTAAGACTCTTGTGGTCAGTATATATCTCACATTTCTCTCCATAGAGATAATGCCGCCAGATTTTCAAGGCAAAGTTCACAGCCGACAACTCCAGATCATTTGTTGGATAGTTTCACTCTTGGATTTTCAACTGCCTTGAGGCGTAGGATATCACTTTATCATTCTGCAGCAGCAAACAGCCAAAGCCTTTATTTTAAGCATCACTGAATACCCCAAAAAGTTACCCACTTGTGGCTAAAGTGAGAACGGGAGCAGTGATAAGCCTCCTTTTCAACTCCTTGAGTCTTTCTTTGCATTCATCACTCCAAGAAAACTTTACTCTCTTTCGAGTTAGATTGGTAAGAGGGTTGGACAATCGTAAGAAATTTCGCACAAATCGTTGATAATATCCAGCAAACCCCAAGAAGTTAAGGATATATGTTACCGATGTTGGCCTCGGCCATCCCTCAATTGGCTCTGTTTTGGAGTGGTCCACAGATATCCCATTACTTGTGATGATATGGCCGAAGAATGAGACCTCCTTCAACCAGAAGTCGCACTTGTTATACTTGGAATAGAGGTTCTCTTTGTGCAAAGTCTCTAGTACAATTCTTAAATGCTTCTCATGATCCTCCATTTTTTTGGAGTGTATTAGAATGTCATCTATAAAGACTACCACAAATTTGTCGAGGTAATCTCTAAAGACTCAATTTATCAAGTCCATAAATATTTCTGGATCATTAGTGAGTCTAAAAGGAATTACTATGAATTCATAGTGCACATATCTTTTACGAAAAGCATTCTTGGGGACATCTTCCTTCTTTACCCTTACTTGATAATATCTTGACCAAAAATCTACCTTGGAGAAGTATTGTGCGCCACGCAGCTGATCGAAAAAGTCATCGATCCGTGTCAGAGGATACTTTTTCTTTATCGTTATTTTATTATGTTCACGATAATCGTTGCAAAGCCGCATTGACCCATCCTTCTTCTTGACCAAGAGGACTAGTGCACCCCATGGTGAAGCACTTGGGCATATAAACCCTTTATCCAGATTCTCCGGTAGTTGTATCTTTATCTCTTCAAGTTCCACGATATCCATTCTATATGGATTCTTGGATATTGGTATCACCCTTGGTATATGTTCAATTGAGAAGTCAACATCTCTTCTAGTAGGAAGACCATGCAGTTCCTCGGGAAACACTTCAGCTAATTCCCTCACAATAGGCATTTCTTCAAGAATTGTTTATTCCTTGGACTCAATCATTTGAGCCAGATACGCATGCTCATAGGGTAGTAATAACCATACTTGAGATTATGGAGCTAAAGGAGATTCATCTTCCTCCTTATATTTGTAAGGAATCGGGGGTCGATTCCCCATATGGAGTGTGATTTACCTCTCCCGACAATTTCTGTCGGCTCTATATAAGGAAAGCCAATCCATACCATGAATTGCATCAAATTCCACTAGAGGGAGTATGATGAGGTTCGTTGGGAAATTCAATCGGTTGATTATAGTCAGATAGGACATATATTCATGGGATTCAATGATTTTCCCATTTTTCGTACTCACCGACATCTTCACTTCCATGAATTGTGGTGGTTTTGGGATTGATCAACTAAACATTTGAGATATAAAAGAATGCGTAGAACATAAATCAAAAGAGTCGTTCTCTATTATTAAATGAATAACTAGCGTACCTTTCACCACTTCGTTGTCGGGGTTCACTTCGGCAGAAGTGATGGAGAAATCTCTTCCTTGCTGCCTTGGAGGTTGTTGGTTGCTTCCGAAAACCCTTGGATTAGGGAAGTGATTAGAAAAATACCCCGGTTCTTTGCATTTGTAGCATTGAACAAATATTTGAGGATCGAATAGAGTGTTCATCTCCTCTGATAACAACTATGAAATCCTGCTTTTATTACAAACATAAACATGCATTATTATATAAAACTTCACTTTATACAACAAATGAGATACAGAGGATTAGTGTCTTTGGGGATTAAGATCATTACATAAAAACATAAAACATCGAATACAATATCTTTATTGAAAACTTCTTTTACATGACCACTACATTCCCTCGTACTTATAATTGCATGGGATAACCTGAGGACATGCATAAGAAAAGGGTGAGATATAAATCCCAATAAGGGAGTACAAATAGAATAACATGAGGAGTACAATACATGTTAGAAAATAGGATTATCAATAGAGAATAAGTGAAAAATGAAAATAAAGGCATGATAAAGCATGATAATCATAACATGTAAATGTTGCAAAAACACTTAACATGGAATTATAATGAGCCAAGTCTCATTGGACATGGAGCATAAGTAAATCCTCATGGCATTGACTTAGAAAATCGGAGCGATTTCTCTTGCGTAACGGCTTGACATAAGAATTCATAAAAATGGTTGATGAGATAGAAATGTGTGCCTTATTATATTTACATTTAATGGAAAGCAAGGAGGTCATATAGATTCATGTACCAAAAATTTTAAGGGAATTTAAATTCATGATACAAAATTATTGCTTGAATGTAAATGAGGAGAGAGAAGTTATTTTCGGAATTTCGGCATAGTAACGAGTGTACATGGGAGGCATTTAATGAGGGAGAAAGGGGTCTCCCATCATAAAAAATAAAGAGGGAAGTATGAGGTAGGTGAGAAACCATACCCCAACATTCATAATTGAAATTAAAAGGGGAAAACAACTTAATAAAAATTGACAAAAATGAGAAAGGATGAAAAAACCCTTACATGAAAGTGTGCTTCCAAAGGCTTGAGAGAGGATTGAGAGAGGGTTATTAGGATCTTGGGGAACCTTGGGAGGATTCTAGAGAGAGTAGGGAAAAGTTTGGACGAACTCCAAAGGCTTTTAGTGAAGAGGAAGTTGGAGCTTGGGTGGGTTTATATTGGAAATGTGATGGAATTTTTTATTATTTAGGTTTGGAACCTATTATATTAAATTAATCCAAACCAAAAACCAACACATGTTTTTTTCAAATGGTTTTTGGCTAAGGTAAGGTTAAAAAAATATTTTATATGGCCAAAGACCGATCTTCTTAAAATAATAGAGTTGCTTGTGTGGAGGTGAGTCACACTCCCATGGAAAACCATTTAAAAAGACAAGGTGATTAATAAGTCTTGAAGGGTCCATTAACGCTTTGAAAAGTAAGTCAAACATACCCAAAATTACATTATTTTAAAGGTAAAACATATATTGGCTGATCATAAAGCATATAGTATTTTATTACATCACGATAGGGTCATTATGATGTCATAAAACAGATTATATATTTAAACGGTATTTAATTTTTACCCAAAAATTTGACTGCGTCAAAAAATTATGAAAAATTCACCGTTGGATAATTTCAACATCCTGATTCCAAAAATAACATTTATTTTATCTAAATAATTTTCTAAATATGTTAATTTTCACTTCAAAAGTAAAAACCGACATTTATCATAAATTTCTGTGTTTTGACACAAATTCTTTTCAAACCTTAATAAAAATTACAATTGCAGTCATAAAATTATTTGATCATTTATATATAATAAAATAAATTTAATAATAATAATAATAATATTTTATTAAAATATTAATTAATTCAAAAATCCCTTAATTTAATAAAATATAATTCTTAATTAAATAACTTAAAACACTATTTGAAGTTTAAAAACTATTTACAATGTATCAATAATGACAAGAAATTATTTTCATTATCATATAAAAAAAATAATGTACATGAAAATAGTACTAGAGATTTGTTACATAACCTCTTAAAATAGTCCCATAAGACTTATGGGTAAGGCGTGCGATGGTGATAGACTCTTGGGGTGGCTCAGATAACATCGCTCGAGTGTTAATTTCTATCAACTTCCACTTTTCCTGTAGACCGTCCCGTTCGAGCTAGACATAATGAAGCTTATCTAGGGCTTGGTCAAGTGCGATGCCCATGGATACCACCACTTATACTAGCTCCAACAAATGGGCTTTGGATGGAGCAATTATACTGGATGAGGCCACCGCTTCTTTAATCTGAGTAAATTGGATTTGTTAAAGCCCTATATTTATACTAATCATGTGATCACTATTCAACGACTATATTGGAAATGGTAATAATTCTTAACATAAAACAAAATAAGTTGACATCTTATAAAAAAAATGTATAAAGTGACATTTAACTAGATCAATAGGGGTTTTTCATTAATGAAACTTTGGGTCGTTACACATATATTGGTGGTACCCATCCAATATAAATTTATCTAATGGTTCATAGTCACCCCAAAACATTTTGAAATGTTATGTCTGACCTTCAGGTGAAAACTTATTTTAGGGATCTAGTATGAGTAATAGATTGATAGTTAGATGATTAGACCAATGTGGGACTCATGTTCTATGGTGGTGTCTCTATAAGTTGTTTTATATTTTGTATTAATCTATATTTTATAGGTCCAATGGTCTCACAATATCTTTTTGAATAATTATTTAGTTATAATTTGTTTTTTTGGTTCATTATTATATGTTTTTACTTATTATTCATTATTTGGATACCATTTATAATTCTATTTATTTACCCAGATGTTAGATGGGGATTACAAAATTTAATATTTATTTGTTTTGTTGATAAAAATTGTATAATCTCTATGGTATTAGTTATCCACTCATGTCACTACTCAGTACCCTCATAAATATTACGTGTCTTGCCTGAGGTCATGTGGAACCCTTAATTTGTCATAGTGTCTAGTAACCAAATCTAGGATGATACTATGAAATTATGTTAAAATAATAAAATTTATATGTGTTAATAAAGAAATTTGATAATTAAAAATTAATAAAAATTAAAATAATATATTTATTAGAAAACATTATGTTTGATGTTGTGAGAGAAATTAAGGGAAATGGAGATAATATCAATGGTGTAAGTTCAAAAAAAAGTTATTTAGAATACATCTATATGTATTTCTTGTAAGTATTTTTCTTGTTGGTTTAACCTATTTATTTATTTAGTTTTATGATTATTCATTACAATTTGTGACCGATTTGAACTACATTATGGTTTTATGTAATGATACAAAATATTCTTGAAAAACGAAGAAAAATATTGTATAATAGGCGAATCACATGGCATGACATCAGAAATTTGGGAATGTCCATAGAGAAGACCGAAGGAACATAACTGATGAACAAAGAAAATACAAACCTTCATGAGTATAAAATTGAATTTATTCATCATGTAACAATTACACATTGTTAACTGCTTCACATTGGAAAGAGATAGACGATGTGAAGCGATGATAATTGAACATTGATTTTACACATCTTGTACTATTTACATGTCCTATAAATTTCTGAAAGACCTAGTTATGATCCTTTGCTGATTTTTTAAAAGAAAATATAAAATATTTGACATCGAGGAACACCCTGGAGATCTTATAATTCCCCTAAATTCATCCAAATCACCAATGAGATCTATAAATATAGGGCCAATATCTTGCTATAGATTGAACATGGAAGACCAAATCATGGAGAGAGAAGTTTTTTAGTGTATGGTCCTCCCCAAGTTCATCTCAGTTATCATTGTGAATTATTATTTTTTCTATATGTCCCTATTATAATCTCATCACTTTGATATGGTGGTAAATATTCCTTAGGATATGGTTTTTAATAGATGGTGTATGGTGTTTATTATTTATGTCTTTTTATTCTATTCATTTATTTGGTTTTTTGTAATTTAATAATCAATTTCTGAATAGTTTACTATTCATTTATCATGACCATTTATATTTGAATCTATATTTATAATTAAAATTACATGAAAAAAATTCCATAAAAGTTGAATGATCATTATAATATTTAGGGATAATATTCTTTATACATTGTATCGAGACAAAATTGATTCGAAGAAACACTAAATTATGAGACCTAGGGGAGTAGGGGATTTCCACATCAAGGAGGGTATACCATGACAATTAAATATCCCTAGTCTTGAATATGAAATGAAACATGGATTAATAAAATTGTTTTCTAAAACCCAAATTCACACTAACAATAAATTCAAATAAACCTGATAAACTTTTAAAAAATATTTTCAATCCAATCAATCAATCTGCTTCAATTTTAATTCTTCATCTCTCCAAAAATATAATAAAAACCGAATCTGATTATTTTAAACTTATTTTATCAATAAATCAAGATAGTTTAATTTTTAAAATAAACTTGAATAATTTCATCATATATATGGATATAAATTTACCTGAATATATATATATTTTTTAATTAACATATAATCATAGTTTGGATGTTTTAAATTTTTTATTTTAATTAAACCTGTTTTGAAATAAGGGCATCCCACAGTCATTCCAAATACTACCATTATATTTTAATCAACGATTTTTTTAACGTAAGATATTTACAAAAAAAATTTCGATTTTATGAATTTTGTTATAATTTTAGTTGAATAAAAAAAATAATTGATGGATTCTATTCTTTAATAATATAACTATTGAATGAAACAAATGGAATAGATTTCCAAGCGCTGAAACAATACACAATCAAATAAGATATAATAGTATAATATAATATATTTAATTTCTTTTATGAAATAATTTAAATAGGATAATGGTTATATATTAAATTTTACTCTTGTATGTTTTAGAAGTGGTGGGATTGGAAATATGAATGTTATGTGTTTTAAAAGGTTAGATGATAAAATTGTTGTACATGGAGCACCAAAATGACTAATGGGAATAAAAAATGTTGAATTATGAGTAGAGTTTAAATAAGAATAAATTACCCAAATAAAAGGATTATATAGAGAAACAAATATTTAAATTTGGTATTTTGTGAAATTATTGAATATATTTTGGTTTTGAAAGGTAAAATGTATGTTTTTGCTACTCTCTGAATAAAAATTTTACCATTTAATTGACTTTGATATATATTGTATACCATTTAGTTATATTGTCAGAATTATCTATGTTGGATGTATTTTCTTATAAATATTGAATGATAATTAAATCTAAATGTTTATTTTATTTATCTATATCATTATAATTTTTTTTACAAAATAAATAATTTCAATTTGGTAGAAATTATATTTGGTAATTTTGATGTCGAATAATTTGAGAAGACAGAAAAATATTATATTTATGTTATTGTAAAATTGAGAAAGATAAAAAAAATGGGGTTTTGAAAGAATATTGGAATGATATAGAAAAATAGAAATCAAAATTGTGTACCTTATGGTGGTATATCATAGAAATTTAGGAGGATTTGGAGTATTGAATTTCACTGGAATGATTTTTTTCCTTATGAGATAATTTTATCCCTTATTCTATTTACCCTTTCTAGGGTGACATCCTTCGTACCAATTTGTTTTGGTAGTTTAAAGGTTGTTGAATAATATTTGAATATAGATAAATAATCATTAGAGCAATCTGGATTAATGTTCATCATTGAATTGAGGTTCGTGAATTGGAATTCTTATTTTGTATTTTTTTCATTAGAAGCTGTCATTTGTTCTATTCAGTATAAATAAAATATTAATAATAACATGAGATAATGTTTTGATAGTAATTTGAAATATTAAATAAAATATCACCAGTTTAATATTAACCGTGATTTATATAAATAAATAAATTATAGAATAATTATTCATATTTAATAATTTAGATAAGATATATTATAAAATTATTTAACTGATATATATAGGTGGATATAAAATATAATTCAATAACTATAGAATTAAATTATTATAAATTTGTGATAGAATAATGGTGGAATGAAATTAAGTAATAAATGTATAATAATTTCTAATAAATCATATATTAAGAATTTTTTATTATTATGTTAGTCTTATTAAATGATTATGATTAATATATGAATATTTTAATGGGTTGGTATGATTAATTTGAGTTATTAATTGGAATATGTTAGTTAAAAAACAACAAAGGTAAGATAATTAAACAAGTCTATCCAACTATCTATAGATTTATGAAAATACATTTTTGATATGTAAATAATGTTTATGATGGTGTAGTTTCAAATTAGAATATGTTTTTGAAAAATAATCTAGGACATCACAATTCATGTAAAATTTTCAAATATGATTTTTATCAATACAGGTGTAGTGATGTTTATGGATGCTGTGTCATTCAGCATAAGGGCCACATAACAATATGAATTCCAAAATCTCTCTTATATTATGTAATAACAATGTATATATAATGGTATAACTAATAAAGAGATAATATAGGGTGAATTATTATTTTTTCCACGATTAGTAATGTGGATTTAAAACATTTTTTCGAGGTTTTGAGAAATATTACTTATGTGGTGTGATTATATGCCATAAAATATAAATTTTCAAAGATTTATGTGGGAGAACGGAATATATATGTGATTTGTTTATAATTAACCTAGAATCACCCACCAATATGACACAGGGTCTTTAAGATATGATGAATTTGGCACCCCAAGCGTACCTATTTTAGGATAATGGATAATGACTCGAACAAAGAATGTGTAACTAACCATCAGAGGCCATATCCATAAATCATATTATAAAACCAAACAAATCCATATCTTAGATTATTTTAATTACAATAAATAAAATATATCAACTGAAAAATAAAATTAATGACATGAAAATTTTTCCAACAAAATAAACCGGGCATACAATTTTGATGTTATGGAAAATGCAACATAAATATATCACAAATTAGAGACATACAAAAACCAAGACGAAATTCTCCTCCATTTTAAAAATCCACACACAAGATCACCGAAAATAACCATCACCACAGTTAACCAATAACAACCAACTATTCTAAATATAAATCCCCCAAGATCAACCTTAAGATACACATCATCAACATAGAATATGACATGTTTATGTGGAATTCCCATAAAAGGGTTAGTATAAATATCCCCAATAAGATTCCTATAAACTAATTGAATGTATATTTTGACACGGAATCATGTGACCCAAAATTAAACTAAACAACCTAATAACCCAAACTAGATAGTAACAAACACTATAATTGAAGATGTAAATTTATGACTATAATTCCATATTATTTAATAACTAATCTATCTCCAAGGAATTTGAATTTTAAAATTCACCAATACCTTAAAAATGATAACCCTATAAACTAAAAACCATTTATTAATAGATTTACAATACAACATATCTCAATAAAAATAATGGGAATCACAGGGAACAAATTTAAAAGAAGATTTCATGAATTAAAATAAAAAACCCCTGTGGTACGAAACAATGTATAACTCAAGGATGTAATCATTACAATCCATTGGATACCTATATTTTACATAGATGACATATCACCTAAAAAAATTGGATGTGGGCTAGACATGGTAGTAAATAATTATTTGGATGTTAATTTCTTATAAAAGGATAAAATATAATAAAACATCACTATGAAAATCTCAAATTAAATTCCTTCTTTTATAGGAGGATTGACAGCTCAATAAGGAGACATCCATGGAATGAGGGAGTACCTTCCCAATATATGATAGACTAAATCCCACTGAATGGGGGAGTTCCCTACCCTATCACATGTAAATAAACTAAACCTCATTGATAGTGTAATGATCATTTAGTCTATTAATAATAATGATAACATGGATTAACCAAAAATAAATTTCTAGTGGAGTGGAAAATCGACCAAAAAAGTGAAACATCTAGCATACTAAGAATTTCGTGACCATAGGAGTTCCTAATAAAAATATCACACCACTATTCATCTCATATTCAATAAAAATGTGATTTTTTTGATTGGAAAACACTAGGAAAACTCATATGTAATATATTATTATCAATATCCTATAATAATCCCATAATCATGATAAATTTGTTGAACTTCATAGACTTCAATTTATAGAATTGATCCCCAATAATAAACATAATAAGAGTCCACTCTCAATCCCATTGTATTAATACATAATTCTAAATACATGAACCTCAACCACTAGTTTTATGGGATGGAATAAGTCTACATAGGCTCTATATCAACATAAAAGACCCCACTTATTCCCTAATTCACTAATATTATCCTTCAATACTGGCCTTTGAAATTATGTGACTATGAATATTACACCAACTATTGATACATCCAATGCTTCCTATAAACTCTTAGGGAGGAACCATGCCCTTATCCTCTGAGTAATTATAGAATAAATAATTAATATTGGTTTCCTACTTCCCATCACTAACCCTTTTCAATGGGAGTGATGTACATTGTACCTACTCAGATCCTCTCGTATAGACCTAATCACCTTTCATATAGAATGAATACATTTTATCAATACAAAACATATCATAAATATCCAATGATAGTGAGAATGGATTCATTATAAATCTACATAGAAGAATTATTATAATGGAAATAATAATAAATTGATTCCAATACATAGTTGATAATGTTTGAGAATGCTTAAAAATTATCTTATCATGCCAAATAAAATCCAAATGGAATTCAATATGGTTCCATGGTGATGATGATAACATGGAATGATTGTATGTGACTAACCACAAATATATAGGGAACACCGGAATTTTGAACCATTAGTTTCCCTCAATGGGGTTGAGTTAGATCAATATGAACCTTATTAGCTCCCCAATTACCGACCCCGTTGAATACTATAGTGATGAATTCCTATTGTAAGGTGTGTATAAAGTAAAATTATTTTTCGAAAACATCAAAAAGGCTAACCAAGGTCATATCACATGAAGAGTGTTCTTAGTTGTTTCCATTTATATTCAATCTCTCTCAAACTACATATTTTTATTGATTAATTCTATGAATAAATAATTTATAAGAAAATTTTAATTTTCAACTTTATACTAACATGGAGTGAAAAAATGATATTAATAAATAAGAAATAGGATCATTTGATTTTGGTCCCTGGGTTCCTTCATTCTCTTTTTTGGATTTTAGATAATGAATTATAATTCCATTTTGAGATCTCATTAATCATTGAATATTCCTTAATTAACTGGTGTTAAATAGTGAAGGCATTAATAAATCCTAATACCGCATCCTCATGTCATCAATGATGATGAATCAGATCAATTAATAGTGTGACATCATCCATGACCTATTTCTATCATATTCCATTTCGTCTACTAAATTGATAAACTCTACCTTAGGAAGACCTTGTATCTAATATAAGGGAGGGACACAATATTATAAAATAATACAAATGTGTTTCAGATCAGTGTTGTGGTGGTTGATCACCTTATTCATTCACATCACCCTATATCATCACAAACATAATAATATATAATTAGTTAAGTACAAAAATAATGAAAACATTATTTACCTCCCCTGGGAAAAGGCTCAGGTAAACCATTCATTTTTAGGGTACGATAAAAATGTTGAAAATAAAACAACTGAGAGAGAAATAAAATACAAGAATAAAAATAAAATTAATTAGTATGAGAAAATAATAACAATAAAAATAGAATCATGAAATCAAAATATAAATATTGAAAAGAAGAAGAATATAAGGAGAAATGAAGGATAAGATATTGGTGATGAATCAGAAGGGTGTGTGGAAGAAGACACCAAAATAAAAACTCTGGGTGAATTATATAGTATTTTAATTAAGCTAAGTTAAAATTAAATTTATTTAAAACTAAACTAAAACTTATTAAATTTATAAATAATAAAAAATGAAATTGGTGAAAGAGATTCCACTCCAAGAGTAAGCTCCAGGTGTCTCCAATATATGGTTACCTTAGTCTAAGGCTTCATATTATAAGATGTTTGAAATTTATTTTTCTATCTTCCCTCAATATTTAAAATTATTTAGACTCATATAATCAATGTCATGAAATACTAATTGAGTCACAATATTTTTAACAATTGATTCTTTAAGTCATCTATCGGTTCATACATACCTATAGTCGCATTAATGAGGGAATATCTCTTTGACATTTAATTTTCAGAGGAAAATTATAATTATATTTTATATAAATATTGAATCACCTCAATTAGAGGTGTGAAGTACAATTTATGCATCATTTAGTAAGGTAGGGTCAACTCTATTATCTAGAAGAATGGTTCAAATTGATTAGTTTTTAGGAAAATTGGATGTCCTAATTATCTCCTCATCTAAAAGAATATGTTTCATACCAAAAATAATGTAATTTTAAAAAAGGAATCAAAAAAATTGTAAAAATATTTTAAAATTTATTCAGGAAATAAAAAAGTGGAATAAATTTTATAAAATTCCATACATTATTAATTTCCATATTTTATCCAAAAAAATATCCAAAAATAAAAAAATGATACAAATCAATTGAAATTGTTATATTTTCAGGGATTAAATCACTTAAGAACATATGAAAAATGTTTAAAATATTTTCTCTACAAAATCCCCAACACTTTTACTATGCTTTTTATCAAGCATAATATCTCAAAAATTAAATTTAGAGGGAAGTAATATAACTAATATTCAAATTCAGAACCAATAAAATAAAAATAATTTTTTATGTATAAAAATAAAAAAAATCCATGTAAAATATCAATTTAAATTATAAATTTTCCAAAAAAAATATATTCAGAAATTTTCAATTTTCCATTTTAATATTGATTGAGTATCCCATTTCTTTCAATTCAGTTCCATAAATATAAATTATTAAACATTTCAGATCCTGATTTACCTTACCATTATAACTTTTTCTCATTCATCATGAAACAATTCATGTAGATTTATGCCCATATAATGAGACCATTATCTTTATACATAGGCTACTAATAAAACTATTTTTTTCATATTGTATTAAAAAATGGTCACACAAGATTACAAGAAATTTTAATAAGGTTCTAATTAATTTAAAGGCATATGGTTGGTTGGACTTTATGATTAAAAAATAAGTAACAAGGTAGAGGTTTTGTTCTCATTAAATAAAGTATTATAAAAAAAATTAAAGTTTAATTTAATTATAACATTCAATCTTGAAACATTATCATCCCCCAAAACTCAACCTAAGGTCGTAGTCATAATCAAAGGAAAATGAATTATTTTTTTAGACTCTTGACTTTTTCTCATTATAATTTCTTGTTTTTCTAAAATAACTTATTCATTATTTATAGTTTTTCGAAATATATTCTTAAAATAAAACTCACATAATTAACCACTCCAGATATGATAAAATTCATTGGACTAGAAATTCTGATTTTGTATTCTTATATGTCACTACAGATTTTTATATTTTTGAAAAAAATTTGTTCTTCTTTTAATTTTATCTTTTATTCAATATCTGAAAATCAATGAAATATAATTAATGAATCAAAATACATTATTTTTTCCATCAATTATAGCATCCAAAAATGTTACTTATAATTTATTTTATCCCTTACACCATGACTCCCTTCATCCACACACATCAAAATTATAATATCATTAAACATAAAAAGGGGGGGATAATAGATTGAAACATGGCTTATCCCTATCATAGAAAATAAATGTTTCTATGGATTAATTAATTATTGACATATAGGATTTATTTTATATATAATATAAATTAAAAATATGCCTCATTCATTATAAATGTGTTTTTAATACTCATATCTTTGATTAGTTAAAATGCATCTTCTAATAGGTACCATATCCCAAGATCACTGAAGAAATATTCTCCTGAATAAATAGAAATTAATAGGTTTATAAATCCTCTAATTACTCAAAATATTTTACTGTAAAATAACTCAAGTAATAAAAAATAATAATAAATCCTTTAACATTAATTTGATAAATAAAAATCATGTAAAAGTATAGTCAAATTTTATTTATATGAATCAACCAAACCCCTAAAATCATGATTCGTCATTTTAATATTCATGATTCACATAACTCAACCAATTATAAATTTTACCCATTAAACATAATAAATACTGAAATATAACACATCATATTCAATTAATCCAAATAAAATCATATTTCATATATATTTATTGATATGCATAAATTCAATGTTGGCATACAATTTTCAAGATTAAGGATCAGATCACTTTTTTGGACAAAAATGTAGATATTTTAAAATATTAAAACTAAATTGAAATCTCAGTTGAATTAATTCTTGTTTCCTTTTATGCACTACTGGTTATTCCATCAACCATAATCAACTTATAATATAGAATAACCAAATTAATCTCAAAGATTCATTCATTTAATCTCAAATATAGAAGAGGGATTTGGTTGCATGTTGGACTAATCCTCAGAATGAAATTGAATCTAAATTAATATAAATAATGTAAAGGTATATGTATTGGAATGATCCCTCATGTGGGACATTAATTTTTACAACCATCATATGGAATTACTAGTTTATATCCCTAATATATGGTGGGTGGATAATTTTTGATTTGAACAACCACATTTTCTTCTTACCATCTTGAATTTAATTTTTTTATTAAGTTGAATTCCTTTTATACAGTACACTAGTCCCACACCTCCATAATGTGCTAAATCTTTTATTGTACGTGTAAAATGATTTATGGATGCTAATTCTCTTTCATTTATACTTGTGAACCATATTATCCACAATACATTAGTTTCCCTATAAGAAAATCATTAAAATGGTATTAAAAAGGAGATTCAACATTTTATTTTCATGAATTTATTTCAAAAATATTTCATTTTAATTTTGGAAGAGTTTTTACCCTATTCGTATTGTAGATCCAATTGGATCCCTTCATGGGATTTCTCTGGTTGATATTTAATATATTCAGTGATCTCCATGTTTTCCTCAACTTGTTCAATTTCTATTTCATTATTGTTCTCTATGGAATGTATTTTTCAGTTGAATAAATAAAATAATATCTTTATGGATGATATATTATATAGTTTCAATGAAATTGTTTCAGTTTGAGGACAATAAATTATCATCTCCTTGAGTTGGATCATAGTCAATCTCTTTTTAGTGGAATAAATCTCTTGGTGATTAGCATTATCAAATGGTGGTAGGTAGTTTTGTTAATCTATTTCCTAGATTAGCTCAATAAAATTAGGGATGACATGGTGGTGCTCTTCTTGTATGGTATCCTCTTCAAAAAATTCTTGAAATTAATTGGAGATCATAGTTACCTCATGGTTGATGACTTTAAAAATGTATTTGTTAATGTACTCTCTCTGATAGACTAATTATTATTCAATTCCCACTCCAAATTTTTTTATTGCAAAAATTTAACGTTACCTATCATAAAAAATGAAACGTAGTCCTCCCCATGAAAGGGTGGATAAATAATTGGTTCTTGAACATATGGGTAATTGTTCCCAAAATTAAAGATATATTTATTTGAAAAACCAGGGAAACATTATTTTTTTTTCTATTTTTTATAATAATGAAATATATCTAATGAGTGAAAATATATAAGGAATAAATAATAATATATTAGATCCTTGAAAACGATTCCAGTTTTGACGAAGGACTGTTTTTGGGTATTGAATAAAATAACATATTTTTCTGATACAACAGGGAGGCTAACAAGGGTCGTCCCACTTGAGTAACTATCTCAGTTGTTCACCTACATAATCTATCTCACCTGAAATACTAATTATTATTTTTATTTATTCTATGAATGAAATGAAAATTATAATAAAACTAAAATGTTAAATCTTATACTTACATAACATGATAGAATGATATTATTAAATAATGAACTTGGCCGTTGTTGTTTGGATCATGTGATCTATTATTCTATGCGTCTTTGTTTGGATTAGGTTTTATAATTCTATTCTATGATTGCATTAATGAATAATATTCTATTATTTAGTAGTGTGAAATATTTAATTTCATTAGAAATATAAATTCAACATCCTCCTTTAATCATTTGTATGACACTCCTCAATCATGATTGTGACATCTTCAATGTCATGGCCCCATATTATTCCATTTCATCCACTCAAAAACTCCAGTCCATCATTCAATGATATTATATCCAAAAGAAGAAAGCTAAATGCTAAATAAAATAATATAAATCATTTTGATATTAGTTTCATGGTGGATGACCACTACACTTATTCAAACCACACGTTCTCATCAAAAACATAATAAAAAATAAAAATTTAAACACAAAACAAATGAAAACACCACTTACCTCCCCCGAGCAAATCTCAGTGTCATCCAATCATTTTTTAGGGAAAGTGGTAACTGTGATAATTAAAATAATGAAGAGTAGATGAAAAGAAAATAAGAAAAATAAAATTATTTCGGATGATAAAATATTAATAGGATAAACACACACAAGAAATCAGAAAATAAAAATTGAAAATATGAATATGATAAGATGAAAAGTAGAAGAATAATATGAAGATTAATACTATGGGTGTCTTGAAGAAGGAAAAAAACATAAACCCTGAATATATTATATAGTATTAAAAAATAATAATTAATTATTACATTTAAAAAATCAATGTAAAAAATAATTAAAATAAAATTCAAAGAAGAAAGGAAATGGAGGAAATAACATACCTACTCGAATAGGTTGTCAATTAGTTTTCTCCTATTATCCTAACCATATGGCCTAATTACTATAAGGATCCTTCTTATAGGATGTGGAAAATTTGATTTCAAAGATTCCATAAAAATTGAAATGTCTTTGGAAGCATATAATAGAGGTATGACATAATTATTGAGTCGAAATTTTTATTTTAGAGAATTCCTTAATTTTCCAGCTATTTTGACTGGCTTCATTAATGTGGTAGTATCTCAATGAACATTAATAATCAAACAAGAAATCAAATAACCTTTGAAATCTATCTATAATGATATCAATTAGATTTGTTTATCATCATTTATACAACATTTAATGTTGTGGGGTCCACTCCATTATCTAGAATAATTTTTCAAATTGTTTGATTTTTTTGGCATGTCAATTTTTGAATGACTTCTTGGCCTAGAAGAAGATGTTGAATCCTAAAATAATGTAATATTTAAAAAATATCACCCAAGTAGAGTAAATATTTTAGAAGTTATTATTTAAATAATAAAGTGATACATATCTATTAAAATTACAAAATTATGTAATTGCTATATTTTAGTATAGAACAAATGAAAAAAATAAATGAATGATGAATAAAAATTATATTTGATAAAATAAAATATATTAAATCATTGAAATACATATGAAAAATGCTGAAAATATTCTATCTATCATCTACCTTAGTCGATGTTTGAGGTTGACCCATCGAGGACATGATAAATGGGCATTAGGATTATTGGAGTTGTCTAGGTGATCATTACTTCCATTCCCCCAAGGATGAGTTATGAAACTCTGTCTAACCTGTTGTACCTCTCGAACCCCTCGTGGTTTTATTTTCATGATCACAATCACCCTCTTGTTTTTCTAATATTGTTTTAAGTGTTTTTGGATGATAGGCATGATTTCAGGTGGCCAAGGAATTGGGCCAAGAAAGCAACAAGGCAAAGTGGACTGAAATTCAGTCCACCGGCCAACCGATGGAAGAGCACCGGCCAGCAGATGGAGGCCTGGACAGAAGGCATCCATTTGTCCAGACCACCGGCCAACCGGTGTCACACCAGCGGCCAGCCGGTGGCACCCAGCTCAAACAGTGGAAGCTACTGCCTCAGCACCGGCCAACCGGTGGCCTCAGCACCGGTCAGCCGGTGGCACCTGCACAGAAGAGGAAGCTACTGCCTCACCACCGGCCAACCGGTGGCCTCAGCACCGGCCAGCCGGTGGAGCCTGAGCCCGAAGGCCTCTCCATTTTTGCACACACCGGAAAACTGGTGGCTCAGCACCGGTTAGCCGGTGGAGCCAGTCAAACTAGCTGTTGGGCCTTTGACCATGCTGGACCACTTGCCTCCCAACGGCTCCGAACCCTTTTCCAACGGCTCCGAAGGCCTCCAACGGCCATATGAGGGTTCCCCCTCTATAAATAAAGGACCTTGAACACCCGAAAGCCAAAGGATCAATACCGGAACCACAACCAAGCCATACAGAAGCCAACGGACACATTTTACATCATTTGGCTAACCTCCGGCGGATTCTTCCAAGGAACCCCAATCGCTCCAACTCAATTCCACATCCTAGGAGCATCACCAAAGAAGCTTGGGAGTGCACGTCTTCAACTCCAATCAACCATTGGCGCCCAAGGCTTCTCCAAATACGTTTTTATTGTTTTATTTATTTTGAGCATCAAATTGGGTTTGTGCCTACAAACCCCATCTTATTCTCTCATCCTCTCTCTTGGGTTTTCACATCACCTTTAAGGTGTGAAGAGGTTGGTCAAGCCTTACCTTTTAAAAGGCTTGAGACATAGGTGAGCTAGCCTTCACCTGTAAGAAGGCTAGTGGGTTCTTGCTCAACCAATTAAAAGCAAGTGGGTTCTTGCATAACCACTAAAAGCAAGCTGTAATAGGTTCTAGACTACCTGTATAGTCTAGTGGGTTTCTTGCTAAGACCATTGAAAAGCAAGCGGTAGAATCTCTCAACGGTTGAGTTGGGAGCGGAGACGTAGGCCGGGTTTTAGGCCGAACTCCGTTATCAATTGCGTGTCTTGCCTCTTTTATTTCCGCTGCATCTTTACTTTGATTTTTAATTTGTTAATCAATTTTTAAAAGGCAATTCACCCCCCCTCTTGCCATCACTCCCTTTTTTCTCCGCCCAACAATTGGTATCAAAGGGAAAATTTGAGTAATTCCCTAACCAGTTTCAAATTCAAGATCTTTTTTTGATGGCTTCAACCTCTTTCACCCCAGAAGGATTTTCTTTGGGCCGTGCTCCATTTTTTGATGGAACCGACTATAATTATTGGAAAACCCGCATGACCACTTTTCTTAGAAGCATTGGCTATCCCATTTATAAAATTGTCATGCAAGGTTACACTCTGTCTTCCCCCGATGAATCCAAATGGACTCAAGCTGACATTAAAAATTTCGAGCTTGATGGCAAAGCCATGAACGCTCTACATTGCGGCCTTGACCGAAATGAGTTCAATCGAGTTTCCACATGCACCTCTTCACATGAAATCTGGAAACTATTGGAGGTTACCCATGAGGGGACCAACAAAGTAAAGGATACTCGATTAGATATGTTTTGTCAAGATTTTGAATCATTCTCCATGCATCCAAATGAATCTATTTCTGAAATGTTTACTCGTTTTACTGGCGTGTGCAATGGTAGAAAATCTCTTGGAGATAATATTTCTGCAGAAACCATGGTCAAGAAGATCCTATGGATCCTACCAAGCTCATGGGCACTGAAAGTCACGGGAATCCAAGAAGCAAAGGACATCAAGAACATGCCGGTCGAAGAGCTCATCAGATCCCTCATGACCTACGAAATCACCATGAGGAGGCAAGCTGAAAAGGAAGGCAAACCGATCAAAGTTCCAAAGAACATCGCCTTCAAGGTACAAAACGAAGAAAGCTCATCCTCCTCATCTTATTCCTCTTCAAGCAGCGATTCCGAAATGGAGGATCTTGCCCACAAGATGCACAAGTTCATGAAGAAGCACAAAAAGAATAAATCCCGCAAGGCCCGCAAGGCTCAACCCAACGAAAAATCCGAGCCCAAGGTAAAATGTTACGGGTGTGGCGAGAAAGGCCATTACAAGCCCGATTGCCCACTCAACAAGAAAAAGGACAAGCAAAAGGAGAAGAACAAGGCTTTCAATGTCACATGGAGTGATAGCTCCACATCCGACTCCTCCTCCTCCTCCTCGAGCGACAACGGTAACAAATGCCTAATGGCATTCCATGAGGTAACATCTTCCGACTCCTCTTCCTCTTGTTCTTCAAGTTCAAATTCTTTCAATCATCATTCCTATGAGGATCTCCAACATGCTAGAGATCAACTGGAGGAAGGTTTTCAGGAACTTTATTCCAAATTTGTTTCTTTAAAAAATAATTTCAAAAAACTCTCTTCCGAAAAAGAACAACTTCTCAATGAGAAGGAAGAGCTGACCCTCAAAATCCAAAACCTTCCCGATATTGATTCCATGGAATCAACTATCAAAGATTTAAGGGAATCCCTAGCCAAGTTCACCCAAGGGTAACAAAATCTGACCAAACTACTAGGTTCTCAACGTGTATCTAGAACCACCCAAGGGCTTGGCTATTCCAAGAAAGCTTCCTCTTCCCATGCACCTACTATTTTTGTAAGGGGGAGCTCCCAATTTAAATTTTGAAAATATTGTAAAAACACGGGCACTTAATTTATGAGTGCAATTGCAAAAATTCCCGGTATGGTAGGCCCAAAAGTATTTTCTTTAATGATGAATTTTATAGGAGAAGACCCGCCACTAGACATGTATGGATTGAAAAATCTTTCTTAGCGAGTCTCTCCGGGCCAAAATTTGTCTCGGTTTCAAAAACCTCTCCCCGGTGATTTGTTGTTTTTATTTATGGGGAGTTAGGATCGTTTAAACCCTTTTAATTTCAATTTCAAAATTTTCGATTCAACTTTCAATTTCAACAGTTGGTTTCAAAATTTTAATTTCAAAATTCTTGATTCAAAACATTCAAATCAAATTTTTTATTTCAATTTTCTTTTCAAAACATTCAATTCAAACTGTTATTAAATTTACTTTCAAATCTTTCAATTCAAATTTCTCAAATTTCAATTGGTTTCAATTCTCTATCTCGCTTTTCAATGTTTTCCCTCAATCATGTTTTATGCCCCGTGCTATTTTGATAATCACAAAGGGGGAGAAATTCTTGGTTGATTGGGGGAGAAATATTTTAAAGCATGCTTTTCATTTCATTTTCTACATTGTTTGTTTTGGTGATTGTGATCATCAAAATAGGGGGAGATTGTTGTACCTCTCTAACCCCTCGTGGTTTTATTTTCATGATCACAATCACCCTCTTGTTTTTCTAATATTGTTTTAAGTGTTTTTGGATGATAGGAATGATTTCAGGTGGTCAAGGAATTGGGCCAAGAAAGCAACAAGGCAAAGTGGACTGAATTTCAGTCCACCGGCCAACCGATGGAAGAGCACCGGCCAGCCGATGGAGGCCTGGACAGAAGGCATCCCTCTGTCCAGACCACCGGCCAACCGGTGTCACACCAGCGGCCAGCCGGTGGCACCGAGCTCAAACAGTGGAAGCTACTGCCTCAGCACCGGCCAACTGGTGGCCTAAGCACTGGTCAGCCGGTGGCACCTGCACAGAAGAGGAAGCTATTGCCTCACCACCGGCCAACCAGTGGCCTCAGCACCGGCCAGCCGGTGGAGCCTGAGCCCGAAGGCCTCTCCATTTTTGCACACACCAGCCAACCGGTGGCTCAGCACCGGTCAGCCGGTGGAGCCAGTCAAACTAGCCGTTGGGCCTTTGACCAGGCTGGTCCACTTGCCTCCCAACGGCTCCGAAGCCCTTTCCAATGGCTCCGAAGGCCTCCAACGGCCATATGAGGGTTCCCCCTATATAAATAAAGGACCTTGAACACCCGGAAGCCAAAGGATCAATACCGGTACCATAACCAAGCCATACGGAAGCCAACGGACACATTTTACATCATTTGGCTAACCTCCGGCGGATTCTTCCAAGGAACCCCAATCGCTCCAACTCAATTCCACATCCAAGGAGCATCACCAAAGAAGCTTGGGAGTGCACGTATTCAACTCCAATCAACCATTGGCGCCCAAGGCTTCTCAAAATATGGTTTTTATTGTTTTATTTATTTTGAGCATCAAATTGGGATTGTGCCTACAAACCCCATCTCTTTCTCTCATCCTCTCTCTTGGGTTTTCACATCACCTTTAAGGTGTGAATAGGTTGGTCAAGCCTTACCTTTTAAAAGGCTTGAGACATAGGTGAGCTAGCCTTCACCTGTAAGAAGGCTAGTGGGTTCTTGCTCAACCAATTAAAAGCAAGTGGGTTCTTGCATAACCACTAAAAGCAAGCTGTAATAGGTTCTAGACTACCTGTAAAGTCTAGTGGGTTTCTTGCTAAAAATATTGAAAAGAAAGCAGTAGAATCTCTCAACGGTTGAGTTGGGAGCGGAGACGTAGGCCGGGTTTTAGGCCAAACTCCGTTATCAATTGCGTGTCTTGCCTCTTTTATTTCCGCTGCATCTTTACTTTGATTTTTAATTTGTTAATCAATTTTTAAAAGTCAATTCACCCCCCCCCCTCTTTCCATCACTCCATTTTTTCTCCGCCCAACATAACCCACCCATGTCACCATGCTCATATCACATAATATGTTTTCATGAAATTCGATCATAGTTGTCTGTACCACCCCAGTAAGATTTTCTCAATGTTTGTCATATTATGGACCAGTAATGGTGGTCAAACTACTAGTTCCACACACAACAAGGTGGGAAGATGCACTATAAACCCCTTTATTGATCAAGATATTAGGAGAAAACCTTATATATTACACCCTAAAGAACTTCTAGCCACTAAAATAGTGATAGAAATTTATTCACCATTTACCCAGAATATATTCTATGACTTTATTTCATATAAACATTTCTAAATTATTCAATTTTTGGGTAATAACCTATTCTACACTGTTACATTTGAGTCAGGGAAAATTTAGGATAAAAGGGAAGTAAAATATAATCTGTTTTGACATTTTGATTCAGATTTGGAATTGTATTTTCTATAATTATTTTAAGAATAAAATAAAATTTTTCTATGGTGGAACATATCGTGGATGAGTTCCAAGTTATGATTACTGAATTCCAGTGTATGAGAATGGAGTGTAGTTAAAACATAACTGAATTACCTACCCAATAAAAGTTTATTACTTACACATTTATTTAGTTATCATAGTGGAAAATTGTATAAGAAATCGAGTGGTGAGATATTTACCCCAAGTGGGTGTTATAGGTGGATTGAGATCTCAGTGTGACTAAGGCTGATTCATCTAAATGAATTGTTTTCTTCTAGATGTGTTGTAACAGCCCAAGATTTTATAAAAAAATATTCTTTTTAATTTTATTAATGTCTTGTGTTGTACGCTACAGCAAAAGGAGCTTGCACAACACGCATCCTTGTCTTGCCTTGCATTACACGCAATCGCGACCTTCCTCGATAGCGTGTGTAATACACAATACCGAGTTTCACTAAACAACGATGTGCTATTAAAATATTATTAAAACTAGCCGTTATGAATAGTAATAACCACTTTTTAAAATTCTGTAAATCTTATTTTTCAAAATGAACTTCATTCTTGGATTCAGAGTATCGAATTTAGCCTAAGGTGAAATTTTGGTACTTTTCGGATAACTTTCATATTCTGATGAATAGTGAAAATTACTAAATTATAATTAAAAACAACTTTTTTAATTGAAATAATTAATAGTGATAAATTATTAATTTGAGTGGTTTTAAAGTATATTTAGAATATATTTTTACAATTTAATACAATGTTGGTCATGGGTTGTAATTTCACATTTAAACCAGACATAATCAAGTGTCAATCTTTTGATAGATATTGTTTCTTAAAAACATGCTATTTTTTTTTAATAGCGGGATTTAATTATAAAATTAATTAATGAAACTTCTATGTTATGAATTTGGTAAAAAAGACTTCATTTTTGAGTTCTGAATATGAAATATAGCTTAGGATGAAATTTTGGTATTTTTCTGAAAACTTTCAATTTTTGATGAATAGTGAAACCACTAAGTGGTAGGTTAAAAACTGAATTTTTCATAAAACATAATTTTACCACTTCTGTGAATGGAATTTCAAAAATCCGAGAGACACGGTTAATATCAAGGACTAAAATGTGGTTCAATGAGATGAAAATAATTTTTTGGTGAATAGTAACTTTTTACTTTTTTACCACGGTTAATAGTAAATAGGGTAACTAAGGGTAAATATGATATTAATATTACCCTAACACATGTCCTAATTCTATTGGACAAGTGTAATTAGACCAAAAACAAACTTAGGAATAAAATATGACCATTTAGGCCCACTTGGATTAGATTAGGACATTTATTATTAATTTATTTAAAGAAGGGTTAAAATAGTTAAAATCAAAGTTTAATAAGTAAATCATTTTTAATATGGGGTTATACATAAGATAAATTCGACTATAAATATTCATTAGAAATCTAAAAAGATTTCCTACATGATGGTATTTTATTTGTAATTTTTAGACATCAAATAATATAATTTATTTATGACACAAAGATGATGCAGTAATTATCTTATTAATGAGATTTTGACATAATTGATAATATAAATACCAAAATAAATGTAATTTAAGACTTTTTATGAATTCCACTAATTTTATAGGTTACTATGATATCTTATTGTTGATTTAAGAAACTTGGTTCGAACATATAATTCTGTTATGACTTTCACAAAAATCATATATCAAATAGTGTCAAAATTGACACAAAATAGTTTTTAAATCAAATATTATATTATTAATTGTTATTTTATTCCTAAAAATCTAAGGTTCGGCCAAATGACTTAGATAAGGATATATGTATTAATAATATACAATTTGGGGTTCGTTTGGCATGTTATAGTAAGTTTATTAACCATATAGTGAAAGAAAACAAAAAGACACGGTAAAAGTTAAATTATTTAACTTAGAGTTAAATCTAATTGATAAGGTTAAAATAATACCCTAAACTTGTCTAAACCCTATTGGTTGATAGGATTTCGACCCATCCCCACTTTAGCTTCGAAATAAGACCCTTTGGAACCATTATAAACCGATTTTGACTTTAATATAAAATAATATTTTGAGATATTCCTAAGGTGCCCCTCTCCTCCCCTATAAAAGGACACCTCCTCCCCCTCCTCCTCACACCAATTTGAGCACTCAAGGTCGGCCAACCCCTACCAAAATCTCTTCTACACTTCCCTAGAAACATCCTAGAGGTTCTGGTCTTCCTCAAAGACCAATTTTAGTTCCCTAAGAGGAGGTCTCAAAGAGGCGCTTCAAAGGAGAGGTAATTACCGTTACCAATTCTTTCATCTTTATTTCTTCTTCCACTTCTTCTTATTAGGTTGTTTCATTATGAAGTAATAACATCAGTATCACTAATATACTGATATGATATTATAAGTATGAAACAACCCTATTTCACCATCTATCCATCCTACGGAAAAAGAAATCACCGCGCGTGCGTACGTACGGAATACCGTCTCCATGCCGTGGTGTAATCTATTTTTCACCACCACCTTACATGGATGGGTATAATGGTGTCAAGAATAACTATACATAGTTATTACAACATCATATTGATTCTGATATATTTTATAATCCACTCCAATTCAGTTCAATATTTATGGAAATGATATCATCGCTCGTGCGTACGTACGGAATACCGTCTCCACGACGCGATGAGATTCATTCTCCATGTTAACCAATTTAAGAATGATTATAAAGTATATATAAGAAATAATAATGAAATATATGACATTATAAAGCTACTGGATTTATGTATATATATATGTATGTCATCTACTTACTTCCATTTCAAGACAATAAGGAAAGTAAAAGAGCGCTCATGCGTACGTACGGACTACCGTCTCCATGAGCGGTGTTTTTCATTTCATTTATCTATCTATTATATATATATATATATATACTGAATATATATGATATATAAATCATATTTTATATTCTGTAAGTAAGTAAATCATGATATAAGTAATAATAATGTCAAGAACAACAAGTCAAAACACCTACGATAAATGAAACGATTTTACCCAAAACGCTTCTTTGACATAAAATTTACAAAAGAACGGGTAATATAAAGTCATAAGTGAACCATATATGATATAATAAAAATGAATATGATTCTGTAATAAGTCAATGACATTATTTAAATCATTATACATGAGTTTCGGACACATACGAAGCAAATCGGACCTAAGGTAAGGGAAATATCACAATCTCATTTTTATCCGAGATTGTTTATACATTGAAATTTACCGGGGTGTATTTTATCATCCACATCCATGTTTCCTCAATATGTAATATTATTTCCATTCACCTAAAATTGTTTAAAACCTATTTTACCCTTCGGTGAGTTTTTAGTAAAAGATATGAAAGGAATCTTTTGTCGTTTATCGTACGAGGTACTTTTTTTGACCTTTCCGACAAAAGTACGAGAAGAATGGTTTTTTTACCTTATACGACATGAATGGATTTTTAAAACATTAAATCCAAGAAGCTTCCTTTACAAGTTTTCAAGTTTATTTTTAATCAACATCTTTTATTTTAAAGTCATATGACATGTTATGAAAGGAAAAATGTTTTTGAAGAAGAAATGATATTTTCCTCAAGAATGGAGTTCAAGTGTTTTATCAAAATTATTTTCTATCTAAGATAATAAAGGGTTATGTTTTTATCCCTATTATTACATTGATTTGATCCTATTGTGATGAAATTATTTTTATGAATTCCTTTATCTAATATGAATTGATTTATGATGTCATGATGTTTTAAGAATCCCATTTTTGTTACATGTGTTATGCGATGATGTATGATTATGTGGCACACATAAGAAAGGATTCATTATAAGATGGGTGGGACCTATATCTCCCTCCAATGAATTGGGTAAAGATTTTATATCTCATTATATAGACAGGGCTGGAACGGTAGGTTATACCGGTTCAGTGAAACAGGACTGAAACGAGGATTACTCGATTCAGAAAGGGACTTTGTCCACTAAGATAGTCTTGGCAATGAGTCATGACTAAAAAGAAATGATTTTCCATGATTATGTGTGCATGCCACAAAGTTTCAAGTTTCATGTTATGATTATGGTGATCTCATTTTCACTTCTATGATTTATCCCATGTTATGATATTATGATCTCTTTTGCAGGTTAAGATTTCCAAAAGCTATGTTCTTATGTATATGATGTGATTGATATTTATTTTGTTTACCCTTACTGAGCATTTGAGCTCACCCTTTTATGTTTTCTTTTCCCCAGGATATAAAGAAAGGTTTTTATGTAAAAAAAAAGGGAAGATCTTTATGGGAGATATTGAAGATCTTTCACCACGATTAGAAGATTACGTTCCGAGTTTCCAAAGACACTAAACTATTACGATCCTTGTGTGTGTTTTTGTTATGTACTAAGTATTCCGCAAATGTAATTTAATGTCCATGTACGTCAAGATACGGGTCTCTACAGTTGGTATCAGAGGAAAGGTTTAGTCAACCTTTGGAAACTAGGATGCGAAAACGTTAGTGAGATCCCTAGACATATTTCTAAGGTATGTATAGGGATGTCCCTAGGGATAAGTATACGTATAGGTTATAGTAATAGAATTACGCTAACGATCATAGAATTAAACCTAAGATGTTGGATATTGAAGGTACTCCCCCTTTATTATGTTGTTTTCCCTAGCATGATTTTTGCCTCTCACACTATTCTTTTGGGGTTTTAGACGATGGCTGGAACCCGAAGGAACCGTGTTAATGCGGAATGTGATGGGCAATGCAATGATTGTCCCACTGAGCAACCAAACGATATAGGAGCTGGAATGCAAAATCTTGTAGCCATGCTCACACAACTTTCTCAAGCTATGAATCATGCAGGACATCCAAACGAGCAAAGGAAGGAGCAACATTCTGTTGAATCCTTCATGAGGCAGCGTCCACCTTCTTTCAGTGGGTCTACTGATCCATTAGTTGCTGAACAATGGATTAGTACTACTGAAAAGATATTTTCAGTTCTTCAATGTTCTGATCATGATAATGTCATCCTAGCAGTGTATCGTTTGGAAGGAGATGCTGATCAATGGTGGAATCTTATTAAGAATACAAGGCAAAGGGATTAATTTGAGTCTATGGAATGGGACTAGTTCAAGAACTTATTTTTCAATAATTACTTCCCTCGTATTCTTTGAACAAAGATGGAGAAAGAGTTTCTTGAACTGAAGCAAAGGGACGATGAATCTGTTGGTACCTATGAAGCAAATTTTACAAGACTTGCAAGGTATGCTTCTGGAATTATCATCCAACCTGAAAGTAAAGTTGATCGATTTTTCAGTGGCTTAAAACCAAGTCTTCAGAGGGCATTAGCTATAAGAGACTTCAGTAGCTATGAAGAAATTGTGCGTTGTGCTATCAAGGTAGAAATGGAAGTTGGTGTTACATATCCATCTCATGGTTTTGACAAGAAACGAAAGATGGAGTTCAAGGAGAAATCTCAGAATAATGGTGAAAAGAAGATGAATGTTTCCTTATGCACAAAGTGTGGAAAGAAGCATGGTGGAGATTGTCTAAAAGGGACTAGAAAATGTTTTATGTGTGGAAAAGAAGGTCATCGAGCAGCTGAGTGTCGAAGTAATGGAAAAAGGGTTTCTAATGATGTGAATAATGCAAACACTGCAGAGAACGCACCGCCAACACTTCAATGCTTCAAGTGCAAGGAAATGGGGCATTATGCTAATAATTTCCCTAATCCAAGGGTTAGTGATGATCAACATGAGCAACCACTGAAGGCAAAGGACAAAGGGAAATCACATGCGATCACTATTGGCAATGTTGAATATGACAACGATGTGGTGGAATGATTAAGTGTTTATGTAATGGGATTCCAAAATAATGTTGTATCATTGAGTATTGCAATATTTATTGATGTGGTATTCAAAGTGATTGAGATATTTTTTGGAAATAAGATGATATGCGCATAATGAAGACGAGAAAATGAAATGTTTAATAGTATTCATGAGCTCATGATTGATATAAGGACTAAGTGATATAATGGTTTGAGTATATAGAATTTTGAGGATTTCGGTATGTGAAAAGTGTTAACTTTTAACTGAATTCAAGTTTTCACTAAGGTTCAATGGGTATTCAAGAGAGTACGAGATTAAGGCCTTTGAATGTTTGGAATGTGACCAACAAGATATATCTTATGATATATGGGGATCAACGATGGTATTAAATCTCTGGTAATCGTTTTCACTATGTTATGAGAATAGACTGCAGTATTATGGATAAGCCTAAAGATTGGAATGGATTATGTTGGACATAAGTTATTATTGTTTAAGGATAGATGTTTTTTCGATATTATTGATGGGATGTTATAGTAATATAGTTTTATAAAAAGGACAACCTGCAGGACGGGCGACAGCCCATCGCTTCGGACAAGGCTGTAGGAATCGAACCCACAACAGAAGTGCGACTGGCCTTTATCGCCTACCACTGGCCTACATGAAGTCCCTATTTAGTAGAAACTAGTTTTATTATATTAAGCAGTATGATATATGAAGTATAAGTCCATTTTAGGAACCATATATGATTAATCTCACTATAGAATGACTTATGTATATTTAATAACTTTTTCTAACCTTTTGTTTGAGACAGATGGAATGAACAGTCATTCTATCACATGATCTGCTAACACTTCACGAATAACAAATTCAACTTCATTTATTTAAGAGATGAAGTGGAAATTGTTCAAGGCACGAACAACAGTGAGATTGTACCAAAATAAAGTAAGTATTTATTCTAATTCAAATTTTCAACTTTAGGGAAATGATCTTGAAAACCAAAAATGTTGTCC
The DNA here is from genome assembly GCA_963277665.1 of Viscum album. NCBI lineage: Eukaryota > Viridiplantae > Streptophyta > Magnoliopsida > Santalales > Viscaceae > Viscum > Viscum album. Next base: position 1,506,061,465 of record OY728127.1, on the reverse strand, counting down.
TGGTAATCTTATACCTGATAAATCAGATGGTACCTTAGATCGTCACAAATTTATGGATTTGTGATTACTGGCTTTTCCATAGCCATGTTCTCTACCACTCTCCATCAGAACATGATGGTTAGATTTCTCTTCCATATCCATATTTTCACCTATGTGGAAACCCAATGATTAGTTTATTTGGGTAACCGTTACGTTTCATACTTTTGTTTTTAAAGATTGGTTTTGATATTCCTTTTTACGATGTGGGTTTCTATTAAAGAAACTTTCGAATAGTAAACCATTTATAACCCCGACGAATTTCGAGGGCGAAATTCATTTTAAGGGGGGTAGAATGTAACAGCCCAAGATTTTATAAAAAAATATTCTTTTTAATTTTATTAATGTCTTGTGTTGTACACTACAGCAAAAGGAGCTTGCACAACACGCATCCTTGTCTTTCCTTGCATTACACGCAATCACGACCTTCCTCGATAGCGTGTGTAATACGCAATACCGAGTTTCACTAAACAACGATGTGCTATTAAAATATTATTAAAACTATCCGTTATGAATAGTAATAACCACTTTTTAAAATTCTGTAAATCTTATTTTTCAAAATGAACTTCATTCTTGGATTCAGAGTATCGAATTTAGCCTAAGGTTAAATTTTGGTACTTTTCGGATAACTTTCATATTCTGATGAATAGTGAAAATTACTAAATTATAATTAAAAACAACTTTTTTAATTGAAATAATTAATAGTGATAAATTATTAATTTGACTGGTTTTAAAGTATATTTAGAATATATTTTTACAATTTAATACAATGTTGGTCATCGGTTGTAATTTCACATTTAAACCAGACATAATCAAGTGTCAATCTTTTGATAGATATTGTTTCTTAAAAACACGCTATTTTTTTTTAATAGCGGGATTTAATTATAAAATTAATTAATGAAACTTCTATGTTATGAATTTGGTAAAAAAGACTTCATTTTTGAGTTCGGAATATGAAATATAGCTTAGGATGAAATTTTGGTACTTTTCTGAAAACTTTCAATTTTTGATGAGTAGTGAAACCACTAAGTGGTAGGTTAAAAACTGAATTTTTCATAAAACATAATTTTACCACTTCTGTGAATGGAATTTCAAAAATCCAAGAGACACGGTTAATATCAAGGACTAAAATGTGGTTCAATGAGATGAAAATAATTTTTTGGTGAATAGTAACTTTTTACTTTTTTACCACGGTTAATAGTAAATAGGGTAACTAAGGGTAAATATGATATTAATATTACCCTAACACATGTCCTAATTCTATTGGACAAGTGTAATTCGACCAAAAATAAACTTAGGAATAAAATATGACCATTTAGGCCCACTTGGATTAGATTAGGACATTTATTATTAATTTATTTAAAGAAGGGTTAAAATAGTTAAAATCAAAGTTTAATAAGTAAATCATTTTTAATATGGGGTTATACATAAGATAAATTCGACTATAAATATTCATTAGAAATCTAAAACTATTTCCTACATGATGGTATTTTATTTGTAATTTTTAGACATCAAATAATATAATTTATTTATGACACAAAGATGATGCAGTAATTATCTTATTAATGAGATATTGACATAATTGATAATATAAATACCAAAATAAATGTAATTTAATACTTTTTATGAATTCCACTAATTTTCTAGGTTACTATGATATATTAGTGTTGATTTAATCAACTTGGTTCGAACATATAATTCTGTTATGACTTTCACAAAAATCATATATCAAATAGTGTCAAAATTGACACAAAATAGTTTTTAAATCAAATATTATATTATTAATTGTTATTTTATTCCTAAAAATATAAGGTTCGGCAAAATGACTTAGAGAAGGATATATGTATTAATAATATACAATTTGGGGTTCGTTTGGCATGTTATAGTAAGTTTATTAACCATATAGTGAAAGAAAACAAAAAGACACGGTAAAAGTTAAATTATTTAACTTAGAGTTAAATCTAATTGATAAGGTTAAAATAATACCCTAAACTTGTCTAAACCATATTGGTTGATAGGATTTCGACCCATCCCCACTTTAGGTTCGAAATAAGACCCTTTGGAACCATTATAAACCGATTTTGACTTTAATATAAAATAATATTTTGAGATATTCCTAAGGTGCCCCTCTCCTCCCCTATAAAAGGACACCTCCTCCCCCTCCTCCTCACACCAATTTGAGCACTCAAGCTCGGCCAACCCCTGCCAAAATCTCTTCTACACTTCCCTAGAAACATCCTAGAGGTTCTGGTCTTCATCAAAGACCAATTTTAGTGCCCTAAGAGGAGGTCTCAAAGAGGCGCTTCAAAGAAGAGGTAATTACCGTTACCAATTCTTTCATCTTTATTTCTTCTTCCACTTCTTCTTATTAGGTTGTTTCATTATGAAGTAATAACATCAGTATCACTCATATACTGATATGTTATTATAAGTATGAAACAACCCTATTTCACCATCTATCCATCCTACGGAAAAAGAAATCACCGCGCGTGCGTACGTACGGAATACCGTCTCCACGCCGTGGTGTAATCTATTTTCCACCCCCACCTTACATGGATGGGTATAATGGTGTCAAGAATAACAATACATAGTTATTAAAACATCATATTGATTCTGATATATTTTATAATCCACTCCAATTTAGTTCAATATTTATGGAAATGATATCATCGCTCGTGCGTACGTACGGAATACCGTCTCCACGACGCGATGAGATTCATTCTCCATGTTAACCAATTTAAGAATGATTATAAAGTATATATAAGAAATAATAATGAAATATATGACATTATAAAGCTACTGGATTTATGTATATATATATATGTATGTCATCTACTTACTTCCATTTCAAGACAATAAGGAAAGTAAAACAGCGCTCATGCGTACGTACGGACTACCGTCTCCATGAGCGGTGTTTTTCATTTCATTTATCTATCTATTATATATATATATATATATACTGAATATATATGATATATAAATCATATTTTATATTCTGTAAGTAAGTAAATCATGATATAAGTAATAATAATTTCAAGAACAACAAGTCAAAACACCTACGATAAATGAAACGATTTTACCCAAAACGCTTCTTTAACATAAAATTTACAAAATAACGGGTAATATAAAGTCATAAGTGAACCATATATGATATAATAAAAATGAATATGATTCTGTAATAAGTCAATGACATTATTTAAATCATTATACAGGAGGTTCGGACACATACGAAGCAAATCGGACCTAAGGTAAGGGAAATATCACAATCTCATTTTTATCCGAGATTGTTTATACTTTGAAATTTACTGGGGTGTATTTTATCATCCACATCCATGTTTCCTCAATATGTAATATTATTTCCATTCACCTAAAATTGTTTAAAACCTATATTAACCTTCGGTGAGTTTTTAGTAAAAGATATGAAAGGAATCTTTTGTTGTTTATCGTACGAGGTACTTTTTTTGACCTTTCCGACAAAAGTACGAGAAGAATGTTTTTTTTAACTTATACGGCATGAATGGATTTTTAAAACATTAAATCCAAGAAGCTTCCTTTACAAGTTTTCAAGTTTATTTTTAATCAACTTCTTTTATTTTAAAGTCATATGACATGTTATGAAAGGAAAAATGTTTTTGAAGAAGAAAGTATATTTTCCTCAAGAATGGAGTTCAAGTGTTTTATCAAAATTATTTTCTATCTAAGATAATAAAGGGTTATGTTTTTATCCCTATTATTACATTGATTTGACCCTGTTGTGATGAAATTATTTTTATGAATTCCTTTATCTTATATGAATTGATTTATGATGTCATGATGTTTCAAGAATCCCATTTTTGTTACATGTGTTATGCGATGATGTATGATTATGTGGCACACATAAGAAAGGATTCATTATAAGATGTGTGGGACCTATATCTCCCTCCAATGCATTGGGTAAAGATTTTATATCTCATGAGATAGACAGGGCTGGAACGGTAGGTTATACCGGTTCAGTGAAACAGGACTGAAACGAGGATTACTCGATTCAGAAAGGGACTTTTTCCACTAAGATATTCTTGGCAATGAGTCATGACTAACAAGAAATGATTTTCCATGATTATGTGTGCATGCCACAAAGTTTCAAGTTTCATGTTATGATTATGGTGATCTCATTTTCACTTCTATGATTTGTCCCATGTTATGATATTATGATCTCTTTTGCAGGTTAAGATTTCCAAAAGCTATGTTCTTATGTATATGATGTGATTGATATTTATTTTGTTTACCCTTACTGAGCATTTGAGCTCACCCTTTTATGTTTTCTTTTCCCCAGGATATAAAGAAAGGTTTTTAGGTTAAAAAAAAGGGAAGATCTTTATGGGAGATATTGAAGATCTTTCACCACGATTAGAAGATTACGTTCCGAGTTTCAAAAGACACTAAACTATTACGATCCTTGTGTGTGTTTTTGTTATGTACTAAGTATTCCGAAAATGTAATTTAATGTCCATGTACGTCAAGATACGGGTCTCTACATGTGTACCATTCTATACCCCATTTAAGGTTTTATAGTTTTTATTGACCACAAAATGTGGGAGACAATATTCTTATCACCCTTCTAATCCAAATGTAAGATATTTTATTCTAACCAAGTGATTCTTAATAGTTTTTTATTAATATTTAAGTGAAAAAAAATTTGTATTCGATAATATTGAAGTTGAAATTTGATTGGGAGGAATTTTATTAACAAATATAGCATCAGTTTCCTAGTATTTTGTTATTGAGTACCCAAGGCTGCATGAACAATGTGGGAACCCCGGTGATACCATATGGTGTTCATCTCACCCAGGGTCAGTACTAGGTAAAAATCCAGGTACCTGATGGTAGGTGATAAGGTACTCACTGTTCATGTGGGTCTCTATTTAAAACTATTAATAATTTTTAAAAAATTATTAAAAAAATTATATCTAATTTTTGTTTCCCTATGATAGATTACCACCTCCCCCTCCATATGGGTTTTTTCTTCCTCTAATCATTGTTTTCCTCAATTCTTGGTCAAAATAAATTACTATTTCTCACTAAGTATTACAATCAATAGTGATATAATGAAATCCTTCAATTATAACTAATTCATTTTATCAACATTTATGATCATGATTCTTATACATTGTGGTTGGAGGTTCCTAAAATATTCACTCATTTTATACGTTTTTTATATAATTCAAGATCTGGGGTTCTATGAACTATGTGATATTAACAAAATAATTATGTGCATTATTTTTTATTTTCCAAGAAATAATTAAGTAATGTTATTGTGGTTTTGGTTATCCCTCTGTGAATTACATCTTTGAATTTTGGATTATTGATGTAATCATGCTTTATTGAGTTCATTTTTTAATATACTCATAACTTATTGAGGTTTTACTCATGATATATTATAGTGATATCATCCTTTTTGGGGATAATAATCCGCATTTGATTAATAGAAGGGTACTTACCATTGTGGAAATTTAAGGTTATGTCATTGTGAGAATGATCAGTTACAATAATTCCATGCTTGGATATTTTTAATTTTTATTGGATTAGTGACATCGACTATTATATTAATTAGTTATAATGGGACCATTGTTCAATGGAGATATAGGGATGGGTACAATATATACATGTCGACCCCATTTTTATTATGATAGGATACGAGTGATGAGATAAACCATATTATTATTTGATCTCTATTACAACAATTTTACGAGTATATGTCGTGGGGTTGTGGTAATAGAGTTGAGAAAATGTGGTATGTCATTGATATTGATATGGGGACAACACCCCCATAGTCTCTATATTATTATGGATAAGATCTAGTTTCCAATGATCTAATATAATAGTCATAGGGTAGCCTTTAATATTATATTTACATTAATATGTACCATGATCAAGATTTCTATGTGGTAAGCTGATATATAGAACTTCGGCGACATTTCCCATGTCTTATTACTGTTTATATCATTATTGATATTCCATTTATCTAAAACTGGTATATATTATGAGCACATTTCCCCGTTTTCCTTACATTGGAAATTATTGTTCATGATACATATGATGAGAGATCATTATAGCATTGATTCACCCTCATATTTCTCCCAAATTATGTCAATATGGGTTAGAGATACCTTTATTATGAAATATTATATGCATGGTCTCACATTCTGCATTACCTTATAGAACATGTTTTGGTTAGTTGTCTTAAATATGAGGATAATGTGTACAGGGAAATTCCAATCCGATTTTTTATTTTATATTATGACCTAGCTCAGGATTACAATGATATAATATCCTCCATATAGGCATACATATATCCCCATTGTCCATATAGCTTATTATCATAATATCATATACATTCCATCATTGGCCATGGAATGTATGGGCACTTCATGGGATAGTTGATCACCACAGGGTGTGGAATTTATTTTAATTATTGGTTGTTATTATTGGTGAGAAAATACATTTTTCAATGACATTTATTTTCCTGAATTTTAGGGAAATCATTAGTGGTGTTTTGTTGAGTTGCATTCCCACACAACCCAGGAATCATGGTGAATGTTTAGATTTAATGGTGTTTGAAACTAAATAAGGTATACCCTCTTATCATTCCATGAATATATTTACTTATAACTGCTGGTTAATTTATTATGTATCTATAATATATATGGGTTTTAATCACAATGGATCACACACATTCCCTTCATTTGTATGATATATACAGAAATTATTTCCATATTAAATTGAATATTTAAAATAGTGAATATTAATCTTCTTGAAAACAATATTATTTCTTTTGGTATATCATTGAATTTACTCATAGATCCCTTCTTGTTACCCTAGTAAAATGAAACAAAATAAATTGTGATATTAGATACCTAGTAAGGAGAATTATACAATGGAATCTACCATGAAGAGAAATAGAATAGACATTATTACAAAGTTATTAATGAAGAAACATGCCATGAAATCAATAACATTATCATAAAATATATCTATGGACAAAATGGAAATTTAAATAATCACATAGATAATAATATATGAATTTAGGATGAAGAAAATTAATTATTCCTGGAAAATTTCATTTTCAATCGATTCCCAGTGCCCATATATAAATCATTCCAAAATGTGTATATCCAATAAATCATTCTTCAAAATGGCCATAGAGAACTAGTCAAAAAATCTATAAAGTCAGAATCCAAAAAATCATTATTTAATTGGGATATAATACCCCAAATATCAAAATATGTTTTCCCCTGAGACTGCCAAATCAATCATGAGGATATATAATGTTTGAGCCCAATTGTCACTTCATTATTTTTAATAAATTAATTATATAAATACATGAATTTAATTTCATGGAATAATAAATAAATAATTAGTAATAAAAAATAATATATTTTTAAATAAATACATACATTATTTTAGTACATTCCCCAATCTGTAAATGGGATAACATGATTATAATCAATCAAGAGAATGAAGGTGGACAATTTTATTAAAGTATATCCCATATGGGGTAGAAAATTGATTATAAATAACCTACATAGAAATCATGAAAAATAAGGTGGATGATATCATATGAAAATGACAAAATATTTACATAATTGAGATAAAGAAATGTGGATATTGATGAAAAACCAATTCAATGTTATTCAAAAAATTATTTGAAGGAAAGAAAAAATATATGATTTAAAATTCTTGAGGACTCCTAAAAATGAGTCCTTTAAAAAGATAAATATTGAAGTTGATAAAATATTTTAAAATATTCACATTCAAACCAAAAATGGTTTATAGAATAAAAAGTTATGAAAGAAATATTATATAAAAAAATATACATTTGAAATTATAAAAACAATTAAAACATCATTATTGAGATCCCAATCCATTTAAATCCCATTTAAAATCCCTAAATACATTTTTACAACAAAATATATTAATTGGAAAATACTAAAAATCATTTAATTTTAAAAATAATGAAGAAATAAAATATTTTTTAAATCAAATTTATCTCTTGGAATTTAATATTCAAAAAACAATTCTCATAAAGATTATATAAATTGATAAAATGTTTTTATGAAATTTTTTAATATAGTAATAAAATAAATCTTAAGGGAAGAATTTTGAAGTCATTAGAAAAATTGGGAAAGTGAAATATTTTTGTATTTTTAATGAATCTTCAATAATGGAACCCTTAAAGGTTGAAAATATTTTATTAATTAAATTATGAGTTGAAGATAAAATAAATAATCATAAAATGAAAAGTGTTTTATAATGTCTTTCAAATACCTTTATAAAGAGAAAAATTAGTAAACAGATATTCCAACGTTATTTTAAAATAGGGAATAATAAATTAGAAAAAAAGACAATAAATATTTAGGAATAAAATTAAAAAAGGGAAAAAATTATTTAATGAAACAATATTGAAACAATGTAAAAAAATTAATTAAATATAACGAGTATTACTATCATTAACATTTCATTTTTTTTAAAGAAATCAATCAATGGAAATGAATTGATATAAAAATATTTAAAAAAGGATTTCATGGGGAAGAAATGTAAATTGATATAAACTAATGTTTAATTGTAGTATAATTCAATCATATGGTATATTTATTAAATCATATAAGAATAATATTCAAGATGAATGATCATAACTCGATAAATATAACTTGAGATGGAAAAAACCATATGGATTTGGTCACATTTTGATTCAATTCTCATGGAAGGATGAATATGAAATTTATCTTTGAATACAATTTATATATATTTAATAATGATATAATTTTTTATTGAGGTAGTATAAACACCATACAAATTGAAAAATGGGTAATATTTAATTTTTCTTACCTAATGACTATTTGGATGATAATTTTTACCATAAGATCATAGTTTTATAGAAATCAATCTTTCATCATGTATAATAAACATAAAATACATGATAAACTATTTAAAAATTATTTAAATATATTTTATAAAATATAATTTTAAATTATAATTGTTTTTATTCCATTATTGGATTTTTATAATTTATGATAATCATTTGAAGTTAATAATTTTTATTGGTATGCGCAGGTTTTTTAATGTTGATGTGAAATAACATTATATGAAAAAAAAATCTCATCATAAATATATTTAAAAATGTAGAAGAATAAATTAACTATATTCATTTATATGGTTCAAATTTAATTCCATGATAATTTTTTTCATGATTCTTGATTATAGTATAAATAATGATATCATTTCCAGGAATTTACTCATAACAATGTATTAAATTATAAAAATTGTTATCTTTTTTGTATCCTTATAAAATAATAATAATGATGTATTTCAATACTTAATATAATATTAATTAATAAAATATATTTTTAAAATCATCCTTGTATGGGGATAAAGGAAAATAGAACTTTTCATCCATTGAAGTAGTAGTCTGCACGTACGTACAAGTGAGATATTTAATTTCCATTTAATGTAAAATGTATAAATATATACATCTTATTATAGTATTAATACATTTAGGCAAAATATATTTATTCAATAATTAAATTCAAATAAATACTAATGGATTATTTTTTGTGAAAAAAAAATTCATATCACTCATAGAGGTTGTGGTCTACACATACATATGAATGATAATTTACATTTTCTATATATGAGGGAGGAAGGTAGAAAATTATTGATTGGTTGATATAGTAAAAAAAAAATTATAGATAATTATTTTCATATTAGAGGACGGTATGATAAACTTTTGAAGTCAGATGAAGCTAACATAATGTAATGGAAATTGAAATCAGTTATCCTAGAATTTTTAGCTTCATTATGAAATAACACCTTTTCAAATAAGAATAAAAATTTTTGGGATTGAATTTTTTAGTATAAAATAACCTCTATGACTTTTATACTAGTATTGGTGAGATATTTTGTTAGTTTTATTTGAAATGAAGCACTTTTGGTATTATGACAAGTGGGGTGGTGAATAGATCCCATTATAAGTAGGAGGAGTGGAACATTTTTAAATAATAAAAACATTATAATAAACTAAAGTATCATTAAAAGTAACATTTTAAAATAAGATGAAAATAATGGATGTGGAATTGTTTTGGGTTGATCAATAGCTCATCCAAAATCATTGAGACCCAACTATAACATTCATTATGTCTTATACCATTTTTTCAGCATTCACCATTTTCACTTGTTCTCAGGTAACTAATTTTTTTTCCATGTATTATATTTTTATTCATAAAAATATAAATGTACTTATTAATTAATTGGTACTTTTTTTTCAAAATATGAAATATTTTTTAATAACAAACATTTATAAATATAATTAAAGATAATTTAAAATAAAAATTATACAACACTTCAAAACTATATTTTGAAAAACAAATTGTGGTACCAAAATGTTAATTTTGGGGTTTTAAATTCAACATAACATTTTAAATGTCAAATTATTATTACTAAATAAAAAAATTATGAAATATGTTCCAAAAAAATTTTAATTCAGGCTTAATTAATAATGATTTCATGAATGTAAAAATATTTGTAAAAATGAAATCTTTCACGATTCACCAGAAATATATTTTTCCTATAAATATCTCAAAGAAACATATTAATAAAATATTGAAATGGAAAATCAAAAAAATAAAGCTAATTTTTTAAAATAAAAAATAAAAAATTTATTATTTTATCATTTATGTGGAAATATAAAATAATATGAATGCTATTTTAATATGAAAAATTCATTTAAAATATTAAGAGTTCTAAATATTACATCATAAAAATAAAATATTAAATAAATATTAATATATTATTCATATTAAAAAATTATTCATTCATCATTCAAACATTATATATTTATATAATTATAAAAAAATTCAAATCACTAAAAATTTATTTTTTTGTAAAATTCATTTCTATAAATAAAAAAATTATTAAGTGTTTAGATATAATAATTTAATTTTATCCATTAATTAGTGTTGAAAAATAAGTTTATTATTATTGTTCAAATAAATTTCAATATTGGGAGACAAAAATTTATACCATTCAATTTAATTACACATTAGAATTGTTATATTTTATTTTTATAATTTTATCATGACACAGTATTGTACAGTTTATTTTAGTTCATTATTTTGTGTGAAGAATTATATTCTTCATAGTATTTAGTTCATGGATAATTAAATATTGATATATCTTGGTGTTTCATTCCACCCCAAAATAATTCTCATCCTATGATGTTTAATTATTACTTTGTAAGTAAAATATCTAATATATCTAAAATGATGAATAGAATCAAGGATAAAATTCAAATGGGATATGAGCCTCCTAAACATGGGCTTAACTATGAGAAAGATATATTCTGTTATTATTGAGATATCCCTAATATTGAGATTTTCAAGACTGTGTTATCAATGACACTCTCATTACATGGAATCATGACACATATTATAGAATTATATTCTAATGGGAGTCTACAATCATTCTTACATTTTTATACTATTATAGTTTGATATGAACTGTGATATTAATAATAATAACAAATTAAATTTACCTCTAATTAAAGAGAATGAATATTTTTTAAAATAACATATAATTAAACTAAAGTATGGATAATTATAATTTCTCAATCCATATTCCCACAAACATCACATTGGTAAGTAAAAGTTATACAATTAGATGTTTTTTATGATAATTAAGAACCAATCAAAGGGCTAGTGATTTATTATTCTTATTAAATAGAAATTACATAGTAGAGGTCCTAGAATAAAACACTATCAATATATTAACAAATATATTTTGTAGGATTTCATAATCTTATCCATCCATAGGTACCCCTCTGAGGATATAAATAATGGAAGAGAGATTATGAGTTATGAGTTCTGCCTATAGTAGTCTTTGGGTTGGCGACTAGAACCAAGGGTAAAAATATACCAAAAAAGTAGGTATTACACTCTGTAATAATAATATTGATATATATGAAACCATCGATCAGTAAGATCTGTGACATATCATAAGAAAAAAAAACACAATTCCACAATTCATGTATAATTTAAACAAATGTATAAAAAAGTATACAAATAAATACCGAAATGAAAGTACAATGGAATTTACTCAACAACATCTCCAAAGTTCCATGTGTTAAATATCAACCATGTCAGATGTAGTACCCTTAGAAAATTTAAAATAAGTTTACATATATGTGGTTAGAATATAATTATTCTTAGTATGAACTCCGATGCATATTTGATAGATGTGAATGAAGCATACTAATGATTGAATGAGTGCACACTAGAGAAAATAGAACCTAAGAAGTAAAAATGACAAAAACCTCCCTCACAGTGTCCTTATCACCAAATAAATAATCAATGTATTGTAATATAATAATAATTTTTTCAATAAAAATTTTACTCTGAATTGCCTTTACGTTGGGATAAAACTCTCACACCCCATTTTCAAATGTCCTAGGGCTCCCATATCTTTTTTATATTACATATTTTTAAGAACCTCACATTAAAATGTACATTAGATAACATGTCTCTTGAAACACCTACTCCATCACACCATATCATTCCCAAAGAGACCTGGTATGTCAAATCATTTACATAACAAAAATATTAGAGTATTGAGAACAAGAAAGAAATCGACCTCATGGCCTCCGCATATCATGAATAAAACCCACAATAGGCTATAATATCACTTATCATATCATAACAAAATATCTTAACAGACATGGTAAGTCACATAACATAACCTATCCAAAGTGATCATTAGACATCTAGCCATCGTATCCCTAGAATATCAGTGTTTTATTAAAGAGAGATTATGAAAGGGAAGGTATATGAATATCTATACTCAACAATGGGATAAATGAAAAAACACACCCAAAAAAATATTTGGTTTTCAATTCATGGTCTTGACATGTGTGGGGTGTGTATAAAAATCACAATGAACATGCAAATTATATTTATATTTTTTACCATAGGAAATCCATAACTATCATTTCATAACCAAAAAACTAACCAATTCACAACATCACATCGCAAAATCACAACTCTACCAATTTCACTTCTTCCAATAAATAACAAGACCACAAACCATAAAATAAGGCACAAGCCACATTCTACCCTTTTTAAAAAAAACATTGAAATTTTCAACATAACACATTCCCAACCAATTCCATTTAAACATACCATTTTTTTCAAAAGATCTAGTACATTTATTTCATATTAAACATCAATTATATTTTACCACTCCACACTTATTAATTCAACATCCATTTTCCATTTTGACCCATGATATTACAATGCATTTTTATCAAAAACATTATAAAAAATACAATGTAATTAGAATAACACAATGTACCATATCAATCAATAGACAATCATCCTCATGCAAACAAGCCCAAACTACCACCATCACAGCTAATACCACCTCTTAATAACAACATATACATCACCACCACATTCTATGAAAAAAACCTCTTTACATAGACATGAATCGTCATTTCCTATCTTATATAACAAACACACTTCAAAACATCTTTCACATCAAATTGAAAAAACATTTTACCGTATTTATTAATTGTATTTCATACCGTTTCATTTCATTATTCATGGGAATTCTTAAAAATGAAAATAATCTCCTTCAGAGGCCATTTATGTAATTAGATATAATCAGTTATAAAATTTCAATTATTGTTCATAAATAACAATACGCCATCAGGTTTTCTTTAAAAAACAATTATCGACTTATAAAATGTCTCACAACAACCATGACATGTAGTTTTATAATCACAATACATTAAATAGACAAAATCTATAAATAATTTTATTTCATTCCACTTCATGTTATCATTCAAATTAATCCTATTAATTATCTTCATTCATTTAGATGAGAACCATATTCCAAAATGTAAAAATATCCCCACCCCTTCCACATGATACATAGGGTTTGAAAAAAATGATCATGTTTTCTCAAATAGAGATTTTTGATCCCCCATACAATGTTAAAATAATAGGGAGGCCACCACCGAATTTTATAGGAAAGGAGAAGACCCTTAATATCCCAGAACACAATAATGACATCATTGTCTTTCAATGACATCATCAAAATATCCAGTTCCCCTTGATAGAAACATCTCAAGTGGATGAAATATGTAGGAAAATAGGGGAATAAAACGCTACTATAAAATGGGATTATCCAGTGCATGGGATGTATCAGTGTTAGATAAAAGTGCTTTTAACGATCCCTATTGTCAGCGATAAAACAATTGTTGTTAATTGGAATCATTAATAGTAGCTATTTTATCTCTATTAATTGGGGTCTATAATAGTTCTAAAAAGAGTTGTTAAAGGGGTGACTTTATTAGCACATATTGACCAGTACTAAAAAATGGTATATTTTAAAAAAAAACCTGAAAAAATATATGAATATATAAATATATTTACATTTATATAAATTTGATATATATTTTAAATGTATGTTTTAGATATCAATAAATAGTAATTTACACTTAATGTACTATATATTTAGCGAAAATGGATTCTAAAATAATTAAACAATTATTTTTATTTAAAAAATTTCTAATTATTATCAATAAATTACAATTTAATATTATTTTGAAAATAAAAATATCTAACAAATAAATAAAAAATAAAAAAAATGTTGAAAAATTAACACATACATAAAATTACTATAAAATTTGACTCGGGTGTCCATTCATGCTATACCACATATCAAACTGAATTTTGTGAAGATTTCTACCCCCAAGTAACTGAGTTAAATAGAGTTTATACTTTTCGAGGAAAAAATGTCCTAGAAGGCCTCTAAAAATTATTTTTAGTTGGGGTATCCACTTTTCGAACATTTAGTGAAATTTCAACCTCATTTTATAGTGCATAATTTTCTATTTTTATTGGGGAATGAATTTATTCACATAAATTACATTAATATTGATATTGTGATTTAAAAAAATGTATTCTCTTTCATAGTTTAGTTTTATTTATTATTATATATACTCAGTTTTTTATATTGATATATAATTAATCTCCTGTATAAATATCGATATCATAATATTTATATGTAAATGTATTTTTAAATATTTAAAATAAATATTTATTATTAATTTTATTTATTGTAAAAAATTATACATTTAATTTACGTTATATAAATAAAAAAATATTCATATATATACCTACACAATTAATTTATATATGTAAACATGTTTGTTACAACTATTAACAAATATATATGTCTATATTTATTATAATATATGGAAATAAAGGAAAGTTATATAAATGAATTCAAAAACAATATATACCATTTTTTACCCTATAAAATATAATTATAATTTTTATATATGTATGTGTGTATTAACAAGAAATTATATATTTATATTATAGTATATTATATCTAAATGAATATAATATATAATTTATTCAAGTAAATATCAGTATATTTTTCACACACACACACATCTATATTTATATTTTATATGTATTTGAAAATAAAATTATAAATATATGAATAATATATATATAAATAAAATTAAATAGACAAAAAAACATCATGGGGTTGTGGTACATTTGTTCCATCTTCAATTGAGATGTGTACAGATCAAATATAATTGGGAGTACGAGATGGAAATATAAAAAAATGATAAACGGGGTGGATTGGTGAAAAGCGATGATAATGGTGTGGAGCATAGTTAAAGGGGTGGTGGAAGCACAGATAACAGGTTAAAGTAAATAGAAGGCCAAAATTGTAATTTTACCCCTTTAATATTGTTTTCTATATCAGCACTAAAAAATCATTGTTGAAGTCCCCCTATACTAGTTCCTAAAAGCACTATTAAAATGTCCCTTCAATAAAGATGAATCAAGTTCTATTTTATGGGGCCTCTAACAATGCTTTTTTCGAGCACTGTTATTGCTTTCCCCTTAACATCTCTTATGCATACAATAAAATTTAATCACTATTAAATGCCTTATAATATAATTTTAAATAAAATGATAGTGGAGCAAGGTGTAAACTCACATAGACCTCTATAGGTCGATCATTCAAGGATGAGGTTGAAATCTATAGAAAGGGTGGAAAACAATGCTCCTAGAGAAGAAAGTCGGTCGCCCTTGTAGGACATAAAAAATGATGGTTTCGTAGAGATTTAGAAATTTATAGGTGGTATATAAAAAAATATTCCATGGTGTATCTCTCCTTAGAATAGAAATGTGAGAATTGGTAATAGCATTTATCCCCACTGAAGCCTCCACCTACACCATTCTTTCTTCTCCACAATGTAGCTATCACCTTACAATAAGTGTATCTGTTGTAGCTTAGGAACAATGAATTATCAACACCCAAATTTTTTGTATATCAAAAAACTCCTCCAACAACCCATTATTCCATGACTCGTCCTCCTTAGCCACATCATCCACCCATATGTTGTTGTCTCATTTTCCACACTATAAAAATCTACCTCAATTGGATTCTCAATCTGCAACCTCTCTTCCACTCTATAACTCCTTAGGACTCCACCAGATAGCTCCACAATTATTATTCCTTAAAACAAATGGGAAGAAAGGTCCTTGTCTTTAAATCATGTAACAATCAAACCATTATATTCCTCTATAATTAAATCTTACCCATAATGAAAATGGAGAATGAGGTCCACACAACCATGTCTTATGATGCAACCAAATGATTTCATTTCATCTAAAACATAGACACAAACCAAAATCACAAAATAAATTGAAAAACATTCATTATACAACCTTGATAACCTCATGATGACAACACCTTACTATTTTTCCCCATACTACTCCACTCAATTTAATTCTTACCACAAACCACCATCATTACAAAAAACTACTTGCACAACCATCTCAGCCATCACACTACCCAAACCAATTATAACCACAACTAAGGCACCAAGCACACCTATCAAGGAATTATACCTTCCATGTTAATATATTATCTTATTTGGGAGGAACTGACTCAACTACATGGTTTTAATCATGTCATGGTTTAATGAATATCGATTGAGTGTTTGGAATTTACTTCATTGTATATTTTTATATACAAAACACAAAATACATTAAAGAAATGCATAGTTCATAACTAATGATATTTAAATCATAAACCATTATGAAAAAAATTAAAGAATATGAAATAAAATTAATATAAAAAATGGTGAAATGGGCACACATCTACATCTATCACTCATAGGTACTGTCTTACATTACACCATGTCACCAAATAACACATAATAATTTAATATCATTTCCTCATATATCCTTCCCCTAATGATCCTAGTTCTATAATGGAATCTATAAAAAAATTTGTTGTCCTAAATATCTAACTCTCCCAAATAAATATCCTTGAAGCTATTGTGATGATACAGATGGAGTTTAGAGATGTGGAATATTTCATGATTGGGGTCTAGTTGTGGAGGAATTTCCGATCAACATGACACTTTTCCCATACCATCCAACTCATAAAAAGGCCTAAAAAATAGGGCATGATATTACCCCACATACAAACCTCTAGTACTCACATAGAGGGTAGACTCCTAGGATAACATTTTCCTTTACCACATAATCCACAGACCTAATCCTATGAAATAAATAACCCTTCTTTCTATCATTTACTAATTTCTTCCACAAACAAAAAAACCTGATCCTTCTCTATCATTATATGCACAACATCAGGTGTTAGAACATTTAATCTTCCCACCTTGACCATGTATAACGTTGAACGGAATATCCTCTCATATTAGGGTTGAAATGGATCAATCACAAAAGAATTAATGAAATTTATTTTGTTAGGAAAAAATAACCAATATCTTTTTTCACAATCCATTGAAGTCAATTATTCACCCTCCCTAACATATCCTCAAGTTTCCAGATAGTTTTCACTATCTATCCATCCATTTGGTGGTGGAAACCAGTTATAAAAAATAATTCATGGCCATAACTATGATGCAATAAACACTAGACTCATGATGTAAAATTTTAATCCTTATATAATGTAATGTATCTAATAACAACATTAATCTACATAACCAAAACCACATATCTCCTTTATAGGGAATCCATGGTGCCTAACTCCCTGATAGATTGGAGGTGAGCTGATTTTGTCAACTGATCTAGGATTACCCAAATAATTTCACACCCTATCCAATATCAAGGTAACAATATGATCAAGCACATTTATATGTCATACAATTTCCACATGGTATCATCCTATTATTTTAGATATCCCCTATGAATATGTATTTTAGTCATTACTAGTTGATAAACGAAAAACTAAGCTAGAAACATTCCAGATCAAATTTTGTCCTCAAGAACCGAAATGGTTTCTTCAAACCATGGATATTATTTTATACAACCATGTATACAATCAATAGTGATCTATAAAACTAATGAAGGATTCCCCTATCTATCACCATCGGACTGTGCGACCTCCCTAGAATCAATTTCTTTTTTGAGACTCCTACGACCTTCCCTACAAAGAAGCACCTGACCAACAGGATCATGCCTCACCTATGACTTTGAGTCTCCCCATTGAAACTCCTCCACTTGAACCACCAAATAATTAATAACCACCATCTAAAAATTTTTACATATACCATCATCTACCCTATCATATTTTTATTGGGTTTCCAACTCCTCCATCACCCTCTAGGCATCTCATATCTCTGGAAAAATATTATTTAACGGCTTCATTCACAATGTGTCGGTCAAAAAATTCTCCACTCTTGAGGTTTTAGAAATATAAAATTCATCATAATATAGATACTATATCCAACTATTTTATTGATGATTTAGGTCCCACCGAGAAAGGATATTCCCCATTATCTTGTTATCTATGAAAGCCATAATTCACTCCCTAGTGAGGTAATGTCCCCATGACCTTAGTAATAAAAAAACATATAATAGATTCAGATCAACAGTTAAATAGCTACACTCATGGAGAAATAACTTTCTAGAAACATAATAGATCACCAATTTATACTACATCAAGATGCATCCTAATCATAGATGGGATGTTTCAAAAAACACCAAAAATGTTTCACTCTACTGTGGCTACTGAACCACAAGATCACGGATAAAAGTCCAATTTATATGGTCAAATGATTCGAGACCCTAATTATTCTAGATAAGATTCTAGTCATTACACATAAAATAAATAATTGGGATCACAATAAATTAGAAAAAAGATATGAACCTCTAGTAACTACTCGCAAGAACATGTAAGATAAAAAACACCCCTAAATTCTTATGTGCTTCCCAAAAAAACATCAATCATAAATGGATGAATGAAAAAACCATTTTACAATAGAATTTTCAAATAGACTAATCATATCATGTCCATAAAATAAACTATTACAACATTTATTAGAGCTGGTGGAATTAAATAAACAATAATACAGTTGTGAGATGATCATATATCTCCTCCTCCAACATCGAATAAATTAATATACCATCGATGAAAAACTATGATCTAATATAGGAATTAGTATAAAACATTGTTCTTGGGCCTTATAAACACATCTGGTGTGATCATGACAAAAATTGTCATGACCATGAAATCAATGTACAAATACCTACATCTATAGGAATAATTCCGGATATCATCCTACTTCACCGTAAACTGTGGATACCCATACATCATATCAATGTTAGAGAAACAACTCGATCCCCACAACTTGTTTAAATGATCAATGATCCTCAGAAGAGTGTAATGATTCTTGATCTCTAACTGATTCATCCTCCATGAGTACTTTTACATCATTAGACTACGATATGTCTTATTAGAGAATAACGTTGGAGCACCCCATGACTGCACACTAGGCTGGGTGAAACACGTCTTCATAAAATCATTAGTATATACCTGTTGAAACACATAATAAGCCATTAATTAATGTCCCATAAAATTTAATAAGCACCAGGATGCATGTCTATCCCGAACTCTACATCACATTGAGGGGGTACTATCAATACCACGTTAGAAAAAATTTCCATAAACATCCTAAAGAAACTTGGATCCTCCATCATTCTATAATTTTCAGATTCCAGGAACAAATATACCATTAAGTAAGTAAGGGTCTACAAACATTTACTTCCCATTTGAAAACTCTACTCACTATCAAAAAATACATAATGACTATCAACAAATGATATCATTACCCTCCTCTTGAAGAAATTGATAATAGTATGAATGGAAATAAACCATTAGATTCTAATAATGGAATTGTATGATTAAATCTATTGTATGAAATTATCAACATGGGACTGATTTGTCACCAAAATTAGTCTACACCCATGACAGACATCAAATAATTTTGTATGGCCTCTGATTAGAATATTCCACCATAGGGAAATGAGAATATCCTCTAAATCATTCCCTAGAAAATGACTAGATTAGGTTCACTAAAGGAGAGAAAACATCCCGAATCAAACAGGGCATAAAAATCATATATATGAAGTTGAGTGTTCATAAAACTATATCTATCACCTCTATTATTGCTGCCTCAAATTATTGGAACTAGTTACTCTTATCTCATACTCTATCTTCTATGGGAATCCTACATGCCCCCTCTCAGGTCAAGGTCCCTTAACATGACAACAACCCTCAGGAAATCAAATACATATTCTATCCATTCATGGTATTGCATAATCCTGTGGTCAACCAAAAAAATGGTCTCATTGGAAGCTATTACAGAGGTTGACCCTCAACATTCCCACCTCTACCAAACTATGAATAAAGATGCATTGATAACTATTTTTTATGATAACCATGAATCCCTCTATCAATGAACAATAAGAAAACCCCTCGTAAAAAAATAAAATCCAATAGGCCCAAAAGGGCCGAAGGGAAGCTGGTAAGGTTGACTCTCGTCTCGTCGAAACTATGATGATATTGGTTCCTAATACCTAATATAAAAAATATGATACTTTTGGAACCCTAATGGATACCCACTCATTTTATACCTCTATGAGAGTAAATCCACTAGATCACCTTTAGATAATTATGAACCTTGAAAAATGTTGTAAATATAAAAGCATCAGATGCATACTATATAGGATGTTTGATTTCCTCCCCAATACTTAATGTTCAACATTCCTCATTAAAAATTTAAGTAAAAATATTAAGGGTCATTAAACCATATTTCTAAATCCATCATAGAAAAACTCCCATGTGGAATAGAGGGTACAAACTACCTCATTACATCCTTTATTTTAAATAAATTTAATTCTTCTGCAAAATAATTCTAGAAGACGCCTCTAAAATAATCACCCACATTCTTTTCAGCAAGATACAATGTCCACCACCAAATAATTGATTCCCACATATGACTAATTGTTAACTATCCTTAGAATATTATCATAACCTACATAAAAATAATGGTAACCTCAATCTCCTCTAACCAGCTCTCTGTATAAAAATTTAATCCACTACCCTCATACTTACACAAAGTCAACCACAAAAAATTATACACTTTTCCCTGCCATTGATCCTAATCCTCCAAATCAATACTTTGGAAATCTTCCATATCACTTTTTTGATGTTCCACTGCCTTAACCACATATGGATGATGACCAATATACATTACATAATGGGAAACTGATATTTTCATATCCCCATAGTTCATAATATTATTAAGATTAATTAAATTCATTTTAACATTCCCAAATTAGCCCAATTCAAATAATAACCCATGTGAAACATGATTCATTTACCTCTCAACGGTCTTTACCCTATTGGAGGTTCTGTAACACGTGGTTGTTTGGTAGGATTATATTCCTTCCATAGAATCAAGGGGGGATCTAAAATTGAAAATTTTATCAAGTATTCTCTAGCCTAAGTCACACACTATGATTCACTAATGACCCTTCCATAACATCCTATTTAATCCCCACTATTTTTAATTATGATCTCCATCCTTTTCCATAACCCAAATACATTCACAACACTCTACCAGGAACCCTGACTACAATGGTACCTCTCCTATGGAAGCAATAAATTAATAGAGATGATGAACCTAGAGTCCCAACAACTGTAGATCAGGAGTTCATGACTAGCACTGAGTGTGTAAACTTTCCATCATTAGAGGGATAAGCTTCTATGATAATAGGAATGGGTCATATGATATCATATATCAATTATCTCCAAATAATATCTTATGATAAAGAATTAACGTCCACTAATTCATGTATAAAAAATAAATAAAAATACTTCAAATCAATACCCAAAAAAATGTTAAAAACTAGTGACTCAACAACACCTCCAAAGGTCATTCTAGAAATTTCTAAGACAAACCGCATAATCCACATGAAAGATTTAAAATATGTACATATACATGGAGTGGGCATAATATTATACAAATTAGGAACTTAAATGTTCCTTATATACATGTGAAAGAATCATACTGATGAAAAAGTGACAAAACTACAAAACCAACAACACCTAATTAGGTTAACTGAAAAACCCATTCTCACCGTGGCATGCTCAACAAAAAAATAGATCTATTTATAATAACTTCATAAGATATGTATCGATAAAATGGTACTCCACAAAAATTTCACACATGTATTATACTCTCTAACATGGAAATCAAACATCTTAGAACTCTTCTATCTTTTTTATATCACATAAATCCAATAATACCATGTGTAACTAGAAATTCCTGGTAATATAACACAAAGACACTAGGGACGTCAAATTACATAACACCTAAATACAACTAGTACATTTCATCATAACCATAAAAACAATATAAGGGTACAATGAATATGTAGGATAACCTCATTCCCTCTTTCTAACGTGAACAACCCTCATTGTAAGTCAACTCAACACATCACATCTTATCACATATCACCTAAAAATACATGGTCTTTATCATCACATCACTTATTTATAGAACACTTTTGACTTCTAACCATCATAGCCAATGCATATCAATTTTGATTGGAATATAGGTTAAGAAATATTCGGTTTCCAGACATCCATTTTAGTCATTGATATATTGTGGAAAACACAAGCAAAAATATTTGGGTTTGGGAACATAGTTCTCACTTTTGGTAGGGTGAATTTTAATTTATCAATTAACATACTATGTTTATACATAGAATGAAGCACACCAATTTATTGTCTTATTCCTAAAAATCTAACAAACACACAACATCACCGCCAAACCTATTATAACAAATTTATTTATTTCCACCACTAAATGAATAACCCCACACAATATTCCACAAACTAACAGACTCATTACAACCTTATATTGAAATCAATATACGTTCCCAATTTCCCATTCCAAAATAATACCATTCAAACAAGCCATTCATTTCATATTTCAAAATCATTTATTTCATATTAATCATTAACCTTTTTTCATAATATATTCCACATTTATTCAACATCTATTTTCTATTTCATTTCATTCCATTACCATTCATCATTCCCAATAAATTCACACCCTACCTAAGAAATAATTTGAATATAATATTCCACATAAAGACAGCCCATCATCTACAAGATAATAGAACAAAATTTTCACTATCACATCGGAAACCACTTAATAACTACATTCATAATATCACATAAAAATTCAATCACAATCCTTGTATTGAACAACCATAAACATACTTATATCCTCCCTTATAGTATAATAATTCAGCAAAAACATATCACATCACATTAACATATAATTTTATCATATCTATTAGGGGAATTTAATCACAGTACATTTCATTTCCCAAGGGTATTCTCACACAATACAATAATATATTAAGGAATCCATTTTATAAAATAGGTATATGCGGTTAAAAAATTTCCATTAGAAGTGATAATAAATAACACAGAACAAGGTTTAAAAAAATAACTCATCGTAATAACTATGGCTACCAATAACAATGATTTTTATTGTACAATAACTAATTCATTAATATAAAAAACCAATAGATAATGTGATTTCATTTCCCTTCCAATTCCAATTTTATATTTACTAGGAAATTGTATTCATTATGAAAGATGAAAACCATCTTCCTAATGGTAAAAAAGCATATATCATCATGCTTGGTACACATGGTGAAAAAAAGGATCCCCTAATTCTAATGTATATTTTTGATCTATTATGTATGGTTGGAATAAAAGTGAGGCCACCACTGAACACCCAAATGAAGAACACACTTACTATCCAAGAACACCATAAAACAAATGTCATATTACTAAAAAATAATCAAAAGAATAGTTTTCCCTTGAGAGAAACCTAGCCTAGATAATAAATAGGGATCAAAATAGAGGAAGAGTAGGAGGAAAATGATTTAAACCTCCATGAATCGATCATCTATGACCAGGGTTGAATCTCATAGAAGGAGGAGGTGTGAAACTATTACTAGGAACACTCTTCAATAACCAATGAAATTATAGTAATTTTTTACAAAATCTTTGGTGTCTATATGTTTAGTAATTTATATGTGGTTTATAAAATACAAGACCACAACACAACCACACTTCGTCATGCCAATAGGCTATAGGACTATATTACATTAGGGAAAATTATAAAGCCCCAGCCTTAAACCTTACTTAATCTTGAGTTATTACAAGATTACACATTGAGGATTTTTTCGGTTTTAGAGTTTTAGAGAATTAGATCATAAAACATGCATTACATTCCACATGTAAACAAAGTGGTTACATAAAGATATTATTCTTATTTCCCATCAATGGAAACATATTTAAAATAAAACATGGATTCTTTCTTGACACTTCCTTGACAATATCATTATATCATGTACCTTTCCCTTGTCCTGTGAAAAACATTTCAAAAAAACCTGGGATGAGCATAAAAAGCTCAGTAAGGGATATAAAAATATGGAAAGGAAACATGGGTACATATATACATAAGAATGAAATCATAAATTACCCATAAAACATATCCACCTTAACATACCTCATCAAATCATGAATAAATCATAGAAATCATAAGACATAAAGGTAACTTGAGGCATTCATAACATTCTTACGTAGGGAGCAACCCTCTTGGTTACGTTTGGAATACCCATAACAGTATATTACCTAAATCTCTTCAGAGAAACCTTAACTTTTCACTCCTTCGCGTTACCCAATGCATTGGAGAGCTATATCGGTCTCACCCGCCCTTAGTTTATCACGGAACCACCCATCTTTATAATAATTCCCAAGAACCTCAACATAATCGTATCACATAAAACATGCATAAAGGAAACATAACATTTCCACCTTTCAATCACAAGATATCAATACAACACATTGAAAAAAAACCTTATGAAAACCATTTTCAATACCAAAATAAAAGAAAAGTAAAACATGATATTTATTTTTATTTTAAAAAGAAGGTATGGCTTGTAGAGGAAGCCGAAACTCAAATAATGGTCGCGGCGGTAGAGAAGTCGTTGTCGCCGCATACATACGGCAAAAACATTCCCTTTTGTCATTTAGTAAATGATTTGTATAAAAAAGATTCCTTTTGGATAAACGTAAAAGTAAAAGGGGTTTATACATCATATAAAAGAAGGTTGTGTATAAAACAAAATATGCCTCAATGAAAGGAGATTGAGACGAAGTCCCATACCTCGGGTCCGACATGACTCGATCGTTCTTTAATGTCCTGAATAATAAACTTGAGTTAATTTCTAATTTCTTAAGAACCTTTTTCAAGTTAATTATTCCTTTTATACCACTTATTACCATGTCATGAACACTATGTAATTATTTAAGTTAATAACGGTCATTTTAACGATCATTGGTACTTGAGTCAAAAATAAACAATTTATAATTACAAGTTGTTCATGTATCCATTATATCCAGAATGGTATTCATGATGTAGATATCATATATGTCATATATATCCAGTACATTCATGCATTTATAATATTACATAATCATTTAGAGGTAAGAAATGAAATGCATTGTTCATGGAGACGATAAGTGGTATGTACGCATGAACGCTACTTTCATTTCTATTTCGGATTTTATAGAATGGAATCATAATTATATAAAGGTATATTATAATTCCAGTATAATATCATATATAATATCATAGTTCCATCCTTTATACATCCCACATATGGTATTTAACGAATCAAGTCACTTTGAGGGGGCGGTAGTCCGCACTTCCTTAAATGAAGATATCGCGTTTACCCATAATGGAAACCATAAAGGTATAACCAAAAAGAAAAAAACAGAAGATTAAGGAAAACATAAACATATTATATATCATATATAAATATAGTGTCATCTTAATGGCCACCTTTGAAGGTGTTAAAAGAATGTTGAACAATCATCGTTTCGGGAGGCATAAATTCACCATCCACAGAAACAGTATGTTCGTTAACCATTAGATGTAGGTGTGTGTAAGTGTAGCTCGAATCCATATTATAACAACATACTAGTATATTTAGGATACTAGAGTTTTTACAAAAGAAAATAATAAAATGAGTTTATGGGGTTGGAGAAGCAAAATAAAACAAAAGGACTCAAAAGAATACATTACCTTAAAATCGGGTAACTCCCTTTGGTTTGAGCTCAAAGGCTTTCTTGGGTAGACATCTGCCCAAAGTGAGGCTTTAAGGAGTAAGAGAGGGAATTGGAGAGACAAAATGGGAATGGGTTGGCCTAGCCAAACGCTTTGGGAGTGTGGGTAAAGAGGTAGAGGTGGGGGCCTTTTATAAGAGGAGAGGAGGGGCACTCTTGGAAAGTAAAGATAAGTTACTTTATTTTAAAATGAGTTTCGGATTCAAAAGGTCCCACATTGTTATAATTAGAGGATAAGGTTATAAGGGTTCGAAATACACTCATCCAATTGGTTTTGGCCATGTGTAGGTTTTAGAGTTTACATTAACTTTCCATTTTATTTAAATCGTTAAATAATGAGGTCATCGCTGCATCATCATGATGTCATAAATAATTTACTTTATATAATGTCTAAAAATTATAAAAAAATACTATGATGTATGAAATCTTTTTATCTTTCTAATTAATATTTATATTCAAAAATATGACATGTATGACCCCATGTAAAATTTGTTTAGTAAAACATTTCATGTTTGTGTCATTTTTACTTTAACATTAAATAAAAAGTTATTTCTGTCATTTCCCAAACAAAGTGGCTCCATGGGGTCCCCAAGTTGACACATGGCTTTTCTTGGTCGGCCATGACACAACCAATGAGGGTAGGCCATGTTTCAAGCTCATCTAATTTTATTAAAGCATTATTTTTTCCTTAAACTACAATAATTACCTCTAATCGCGATTAAAAACATAAAAGTTACTATTCACCAAAAAATTATTTTAATCTCATTGAACCACATTTTACTTATTAATGACAACCATGTATGTCGGAATTTTGAAATTCAAAACACAATGATGGAAATGTTTCATTTAAACGGAAAAATTAGTTTTTATAATTACCACTTAGTGGTTTCACTATTCATAAAAAATTGAAGTTATTTAGAAAATTACCAAAAATTCACCCTAAGCTATATTTGATATTCCAAATTCAAAAATGAAGTCTATTTTACAAAATTCAAAACATATAATTCACATTAATTAATTTAATAATTAATTCCCGCTGTCATGACAAATAGCGTGTTTTTATGAAACAATAAGTATCAAAAGATTGACACTAGTTTAAGTCCAATTTCAAAGTGAAATTGATTCCAATGACCACCATTGGATTAAATGGTAAAAATATATTGTAATTTAACTTTAAAACCAATTCAAAAGATAATCTAATCATATTAATAAATTAGATTAAAAAGAGTTTTTGAATTAAAATACAACATTTTACAATATTCATTAAAAAATGAACATTGTAAGAAAAATACCAAAAATTCACACAAAGTAAATTTTGATGTCACAATCATAAATAATGAGTTTATTTTGAAAAACATAGCTAATAAAATTTTCAAAAGATATATTTAAAAATGGTTTTCCATCAAAAGGCAGTAAAGCAATCCTTTAAAAAATATTAGTGTATTCCAGGCTTAAGATTGGATTTATTTTCATTTTAAGCCTCTAAAACACTATCTAATTCATTAATAGCCATAGATAAAAATATCTATTACTCATTACATACTTGGGATGTTAGATCCTTCCCCCCTTTTGAAAATTGTGTCCCCGCAATTTATTTACATATCGAATAAATGGGGGTACTTATCCCTCATTGCATTTTTAGATTCCCATGTTGCATATTCCATCATGTGGTTTTTCCACAAAACCTTTACCTGATTAATAACCTTATTCCGTAACACTTTCTCCCTGTGGTCAAGAATCTGGACCGGTTGTTCCTCATAAGATAGGTTCTCTTCCAGCTGAACTACCTCTGGACTCAAAACATGAGATGGATCTGGCATATACTTTCTCAACATCGAAACGTGAAAAACATTGTGTACCTGAGATAAACTCGGAGGTAAAGCCACCCGGTATGCAACTGATCCAACTCTCTCCAGAATTTCATATGGTCCAATGAACCTTGGACTCAGATTTCCTTTCTTACACAACCGCATCACACTTTTCCATGGTGATACTTTGAGAAAAACATGATCACCTACCTCAAAAGAGAGATCCTTCCTCCTTTTGTCCGCATAACTCTTCTGCCTGCTCTGAGTTGTTCTCATGTGTTTCTGAATCAGCTGAACTTTTTCTACCATCTCTTCTACTAATTCCAGTCCCATCAACTTCCTCTCACCCACTTCATCCCAGAAAGCCGGAGTTCGACACCACTTCCCGTATAATGCCTGAAATGGTGCCATCTGTATACTGGAATGAAAACTGTTATTATATTAAAATTAATCCAAAGAAAGATGTTGGTCGAAACTTCCCTGATAATCCATAGAACAAGATCGTAGCATATCCTCCAAGGTCTGAATTGTTCGTTCTGACTGCCCATATGATTGAGGATGAAAAGCTATACTAAAATTTAATTCAGTACCCAACGACTTCTGAAGGCCTTTCCAAAAGTTAGAAGTGAACCTGGGATCACGATCAGATACAATGGAGAGAGGAACTCCATGTAACCTGACTATCTCTTTAAGATACAAATGGAAAAGTTTATCTTGGGAAAAAGTATCTCATATAGCTAGGAAATGAGCATATTTAGTCAAGCGATCAACAATAACCAATATTTCATTATTACCTCGAGATGTCTTCGGTAATCCCACAACAAAGTCCATGGATATATTCTCCCATTTCCACTCTGGCACTGGTAAAGGATGAAGCATCCCTTTCGGTAACTGCCGCTCTGATTTAACCTGTTGACATGTCAAACACATCAAAGTAAAATCAGAAACATCTCTTTTCATTCCATCCCACTAGTAATACTCCCGCAGATCTCTATACATCTTAGTACTGCCAGGATGAACTGAAAACAGAGAACTATGAGCTTCACATAACATCTTTCTCTTCAACTGTGAATCACATGGCACACACAATCTCTTCCCAAATCTCAAAACGCAATCATTATCAATGTTGAATTCAGGCAACTTACCTTTCTGAACCATCTCTACCTTTTTCTGCAACTCACTGTCTTGCTTCTATGCTTGCTTGATTCTATCTGATAGAGATGATCTCACTGATACCTGAAACAAAAAAGAAGAACTTCCTTCACCAACAACTTCTATTCCAAAGATCATCAAATCCTTAACCAAAGGATCACGTTCCAAACACTACATTTCTAATGAAACATTACTTTTTCGACTCAAAGCATCAACCACTTA
Source organism: Viscum album (assembly GCA_963277665.1). Taxonomy (NCBI): domain Eukaryota; kingdom Viridiplantae; phylum Streptophyta; class Magnoliopsida; order Santalales; family Viscaceae; genus Viscum; species Viscum album. The sequence continues at coordinate 1,506,031,655 of OY728127.1, read as the reverse complement.
ATTTTATTTTCCTGGATGGTAATGAATTGTACAATCGTAATCCTTGATTAATTCTGGCCATCTCCTTTGTCTCATGTTCAATTCTTTCTGAGTGAATATATACTTTAAACTTTTGTGATCGATATATATTTCACACTTTACTCCATAAAAATGATGCCTCCAAATTTTTAAAGCAAAAACAACTACAGCTAATTCCAAATCATGTGCAGGGAAATTTAACTCATGAGTTTTCAACTGTCGTGAAGCATAATCAATTACCTGATCATTCTGCATTAGGATGCAACCATGTCCTTTCAATGAATCATCACTGTATATAACAAACTCACCATTCCTAGAAGGTAGTGCCAAAACTGGAGCATTCACCAATCTTCTTTTCCATTCATGAAAACAATCATCACATTCTTTTGTCTAGATAAACTTAACACCCTTCCGAGTTAGCTTAGTCATTGGACTAGATAACCGTGAAAAATATCTAAAAAACCTTTGGTAATAGCCTGCCAAACCAAGGAAGCTATAAATCTCAGTTACATTTGTGGGTCTTGGCCAGTCTTACACAACTTTTGTTTTTGCAGGATCAACAGTTATCCCATCTTTAGAAACAATGTGACCAAGGAAAGAAATTGGTTGCAACCAAAACTCGCACTCGCTGAATTTTCCATACAGTTTCTTTTTCTTTTAAGGTTTGAAAGATAACCCTTAAATGTCTTTCATGCTCATCTTTACTTTTAGAAAACACCAAAATATCATCAATGAAAACCACAACAAACTTATCCAAGAACTCATGGAAAATTCTATTCATTAAGTCCATGAATACAGCAGGTGCATTTGTTAGCCAAAAAGGCATTACTACAAATTTATAATGGCCATATCTTGTACGGAACGCGGTCTTCGGAACATCTTCTTCCTTTACCTTTAGCTGAAGGTACCCCGATCTCAAGTCAATCATTGAAAAATACTGATCTCCCTGGAGCTGATCAAACAAATAATCGATATGAGGCAAAGGATATTTGTTCTTAACAGTGATTTTATTCAAGGCTCTATAATCAATGCAAAGTCTCATTGAACCATGTTTATTTTTAAAAAATAAAATAGGAGCACCCCATGGTGATGTGCTAGATCGATTGAAAACTTTCTCTAATAAATCTTGCAATTCCTCCTTCAACTCTTAATGTTCAATTTGAGCCATTCGATAAGGGGGTTTTGAAATTGGCTTAGTATCAGGAACTAAGCCAACAGTAAATACAACTTCCCGATCTGGTATTATTCCAGGCAACTCATCAGGAAAAACATCAGGATACTCATTTACCACTGGCACATCATTAATCTGAAAAGTTCCTTTCTTTTTAACGATGTGTTCAAGGTAACATTCATTTCCATCTTTTACAAGTTTCTCGGCCTCTTGATAAGTTATCAACAGTAAGGGTTCATTATTGTAAACAAACTGAAAGTCTTTCTAAAAAAAACTTCATTAGCCCTACAGTCAATCTTAGCATGGTAAATAGAGAGGAAATCCATACCCAGGATAACATCAATCTCTACTAGAGGTAGAACAATAAGGTTTTCAAGTAAGCTCTTTCCATAGATAAGGATAGGAAGATTCTTATAAATTATTTTTGCCTCAACATTCCCCCCAGGTGTTTTTACCAAAAGTTCAGTGGTCATTTCTTGAGATGGTATTCCCATTTTACTAGAAAAGGTTTCAGAGATGAAAGAATGTGTAGACCCCGAATCAAACAACACACTGACATAATCTGAAAAAAAAACAAAGTACCTGATACAACTTCATTTGATAGCCCGACATCTGCTGAAGTAGTTGCAAAGAATTTCGACACACCTTTCTGCTTGTATTCCAACTGCTTCCCATCACTCAAGCTCTTTGTCGGACACTTGTTTGCATAGTGACCCATCTCATTGCACTTATAACATTTCACTAACTGTAAAACAAATTTGGTCTTACTTTCACCTTGATCTTTTTCAGTGAAATCATGATCCTTATGTCCCATCTTACCACATCGGTAGCACTTTCCAGAATTCAGAAGACATTCCCCAGCATGCCTTTTTCCACATTTATCACAAACTGGAAACATAGTTTTCTTACCATCAGACTTTTTTAAAGAATTCTTACCTTTCCCTTGCCACCTTGGTCTCTTCTTCTGTTGGTTGTTATATAACAATTGATCATTGGAAAACTCCATTTCCACCTTATTAGCACATCGAACAAGCCTTTCATAACTTTTAAACTCACGAGAATCTAATGCCCTTCGATATTTTGGCTTTAATCTTGAGAAAAACGATTGATTTTACTATCGAGGTCTCGAATAATATTTGGTACATACCTTGCCAATCGAGTGAACCTTTCTTCATAGGTAGCCACTAAGTCTTCCTCTTGCCCCAATTCCAAGAATTGCTTTTCCATCCTATGTCGAACAACCTTAGGAAAATAATTCTCAAGAAACATACCTTTTAATTCATCCTAGTCGAGAGCATCAATATCATCAGCGTCCCTGATATTTTTAACCATAGACCACCACTGATCTGCCTCACCCTCCAAACAGTAAATAGCAAGACTAACCTATTGATTTTCTGAACACCCCATGACATCGAAAATCTTCTCCAGTGCTTTAATCCACCCTCCAGCTAACACAGGGTCAGATGTTCCTCTGAATGATTGGGGATGTTGCCTCATGAAATGTTCCACCACTTACATGTTCCTCTGTGGTTGATCTGGATGATCCCATGCATGGATACCACCACCATTTATCGCTTGAGTCAACTGCGCCATTACTGCAACAAACTGTTCAGTTCCAATTCCGACCATCTCAGGATGCTGATTCAGAAGGTTATTTCCTTCTATATGCATTCCTAGCACTGCTTCCCTATTTCCTCTGCGGAAAACCATTCTGAACAAACATGTCTTAGATGAAGCAACATGGTAATCATTAAATGCTATATCACTTCAATTTGACCATGAAAAATTATTTTTGGATAATAATTTAATATAATTCTAACTCCTAAAGTTATCTAAACCGACATCTGATACCAACTATAAAGCCCCAGCCTTAAACTTTACTTAATCTTGAGTTATTACAAGATTACACATTGAGGATATTTTCGGGTTTAGAGTTTTAGAGAATTAGATCATAAAACTTGCATTACATTCCACATGTAAACAAATTGGTTACATAAAGATAGTTTTCTTCTTTCCCATAAATGGAAACATATTTAAAATATAACATGGATTCTTTCTTGACACTTCCGTGACACTATCATCATATCATGTACCTTTCCCTTGTACTGTGAAAAACATTTCTAAAAAACTTGGGATGGGAATAAAAAGCTCAGTAAGGGATATTAAAATATGGAAAGGAAACATGGGTACATATATACATAAGAATGAAATCATACTTTACCCATAAATCATATGCACTTTAACATACCTCATCAAATCATGAATAAATCATAGAAATCATAAGACATAACGGTAACTTGAGGCATTTATAACATTCTTACGTAGGGAGTAACCCTCTTGGTTACGTTTGGAATACCCATCATAGTATATTATCTAAATCTCTTCGGAGAAACCTTAACGTTTCACTCATTTGCGTTACCCAATGCATTGGAGAGCTATATCGGGCTCACCCGCCCTAAGTTTATCACTGAACCACCCATCTTCATAATAATTCCCAAAAACCTCAACATAATCGTATCACATAAAACATGCATAAAGGAAACATAACATTTCCACCATTCAATCACATGATATCAATACAACACATTGAAAAAAAACCTTATGAAAACCATTTTCAATACCAAAATAAAAGAAAAGTAAAACATAGTATTTATTTTTCTTTTAAAAAGAAGGCATTGCTTGTAGAGGAAGCCAAAACTCAAATAATGGTCATGGCGGCGGAGAAGTCGTTGTCGCCGCATACATATGGAAAAAACATTCCCTTTTGTCGTTTAGTAAACGCTTCTTATAAAAAAGATTCCTTTTGGATAAACGTAAAAGTCAAAGGGGTTTCTACACCATATAAAATAAGGTTGTGTATAAAACAAAATATGCCTCAATGAAAGGAGATTGAGACGAAGTCCCATACCTCGGGTCCGACTTGACTCGATCGTTCATTAATGTCCTGATTAATAAACTTGAGTTAATTTCTACTTGCTTAAGAACCTTTTTCAAGTTCATTATTCCTTTCATATCACTTATTACCATGTCATGAACACTATGTAATTATTTAAGTTAATAACGGTCATTTTAACGATCATTGGTACTTGAGTCAAAAATAAACCATTTATAATTACAAGTTGTTCATGTATCCATTATATACAGAATGGTATTCATGATGTAGATATCATATATGTCATATATATCCAGTACATTCATGCATTTATAATATTACATAATCATTTAGAGGTAAGAAATGAAATTCACCATTCATGGAGACGGTAAGCCGTACGTACGCATGAACGCTTCTTTCATTTCTATTTCATATTTTATAGAATGGAATCATAATTATATAAAGGTATATTATAATTACAGTATAATATCATATATAATATCATAGTTCCATCCTTTATACGTCCCACATATGGTATTTAACGAATCAAATCACTTTTAGGGGGTGGTAGTCCACACTTCCTTAAATGAAGATATCGTGTTTACCCATAATGGAAACCATAAAGGTATGACCAAAAAGAAAAAAACAGAAGCTAAAAGAAAACATAAACATATTATATATCATATATAAATATAGTGACATCTTAATGGCCACCTTTGAAGGTGTTAAAATAATGTTGAACAATCATCGTTTCGGGTGGCAAAAATTCACCATCCACGGATACAGTATGTTCGTTAACCATTAGATGTAGGTGTGTGTAAGTGTAGATCGAATCCATATTATAAAAACATCCTAGTATATTGAGGATACTGTAGTTGTTACAAAAGAAAAGAAAAAAAAAGAATTTAGGGGGTTGGAGAAGCAAAATAAAACAAAAGGACTCAAAAGAAGACATTACCTTAAAATCGGGTAACTCCCTTTGGTTTGAGCTCAAAGGCTTCCTTGGGAAGCCTTATACCCAAAGTGAGGCTTTAAAGAGTAAGATAAGGAAGTGGCGAGGCAAAATGGGCAGGTTTTGGCCTAGCCAAAGGCTTTGGTAGTGTGGGTAAAGAGGTAGAGTTGGGGGCCTTTTATAAGAGGAAAGGAGGGGCACTCTTGGAAAGTAAAGATAAGTTAAGTTATTTTAAAATGAGTTTCGGATTCAAAAGGTCCCACATTGATATAATTCTAGGATAAGGTGAAAAGGGTTCGAAATCCACTCATCCAATTGGTTTTTCACATGTGTAGGTTTTATATTATACATTAACTTTCTATTTTATTTAAATCGTTAAATAATGAGGTCATCCCTACATCATCATGATGTCATAAATAATTTACATTATATAATGTCTAAAAATTATAAAAAAATACAATGATTTAGGAAATATTTTTATATTTATAATGAATATTTATAGTGAAAAATCTGACTTGTATAACACCATGTAAATGTTTTTTTAGTAAAACATCTCATGTTTGTGTCATTTTTACTTTAACATTAAATAAAACGTTATTTATGTCATTTCCCAAACAAAGTGGATCCATGGGGTCCCCAAGTTGACCCATGGGTTGTCTTGGTCGTCCATGACACAACCAATGAGGGTAGGACATGTTTCAAGTTCATCTCATTTTATTAATGCATTATTTTGACCTTAAACTACACTAATTACCTCTAATCGCGATTAAAAACATAAAAGTTACTATTCACCAAAAAATTATTTTAATCTCATTGAACGACATTTTAATTCTTAATGAAAACCATTTATGTCAGATTTTTGAAATTCAAAACACAATGATGGAAAAATTTCATTTAAACGGAAAAATCAATTTTTATAAGTACCACTATGTGGTTTCACTATTCATCAAAAATTAATGTTTTTCAGAAAATTACCAAAAATTCACCCTAAGATATATTTGATATTACGAATTCAAAAATGAAGTATATTTTAAAAAATTCAAAACATATAAGTCACATTAATTAATTTAATAATTAATTCCCGCTGTCATGACAAATAGCGTGTTTTTATGAAACAATAAGTATCAAAAGATTGACACCAGTTTAAGTCCAATTTCAAAGTGAAATTGATTCCAATGACCACCATTGGATTAAATGGTAAAAATATATTGTAATTTAACTTTAAAACCAATTCAAAAGATAATCTAATCATATTAATAAATTAGATTAAAAAGAGTTTTTGAATTAAAATACAACATTTTACAATATTCATTAAAAAATGAACATTGTCAGAAAAATACCAAAAATTCACACAAAGTAAATTTTGATCTCTCAATCATAAAGAATAAGTTTATTGTGACAAACATATCTTATAAAATTGTAAAAAGATATATTTAAAAATGGGTTTCCATCAAAAGGCAGTAAAACAATTCTTTAAAAATTATTAGTGTATTCCATGCTTAAGATTGGATTTATTTTCATTTTAAGCCGCTAAAACACATTCTAATTCATTAATAGACATAGATAAAAATATCTATTACTCATTAATTACTTGGGATGTTACAAAAATAAAACCCCAACTAGGATGTTCAAAATTTAAAGCATGATTTATCTCTATTTACATTCCACAGATCCTAGAAATAAGGATTATATCATGGTGTATCCCCGAATACCATGATGAACTCCTCCAACAACTAGGAAATGGTTTCACTGCATCCCTATCAGCACAATTCACTTATAAAAAAATTTAATGTTGATTAAAAATATACTAATGGATCCCTCTATGACTCATAAATTTCTCAAATCCTCAACTATAAGTAGTCCAAAATGTATACCCCACTTCCAGGTCTCCATGGAACCACTATGACCCAAAATTTAAAGATGTCTATAAAGACTATTAAACACCCACTACACCATAATAAATCTACCTATGATATATAAGACTCAAATTGATTATATCCCCATGCACCATAAAATATTTCTCCTCCCTATTTGGATTCTCGGAATAAAACCTATCATCCACTCTCAAACTCCTCAAAACTACACTAGACACTTCTAGCACCAAAATTATTACAAAGTAATAAGATGAATGGTCTTGAACATTATAGAGGATTTCTGTATGTTAAATTTCATAATCCATATAAGTAATTTTCTAAATGTACGACCTTACATGTTCCCTTAGTTAAGGATGTTATTTATTTTATTCATCCTTATTATCCCTTTGATAAGGTAAGTGATATGAATATTTATCATGTTACTCACATTAAATAAATTGAACTATTAGTTTTACATTAATATGAACACTATTACCCATTATCATGTTAGGCAATGTATTTATTTTTCCTTTTAATTTTGTTTAAATATGCCATAATTTTCTATACAAAATTCATTTTTTACAATCCTGGACACATTTCTTTATGAGGTTTATCCAACAATCTTATGACATGTGAAATTGAATATCATTTTCTACATAATTTTTTTCACTATAAATTATATACATATTATTTTTTTTAATTTTTGTGTATTTAAAAATTAAACAATGTTAATGAAACTAATAAAAATTTATGATTGTTCGTTGGGAATAATAATAATATTCCACACTCCAATATCAATCTATTTTAGTTTTTCATTCGGATACTCATCGTATTTTCAATCACATATATTTTTAACGTGATTCCTCCTTTATAAAGTGAAACAAAAATAAATAATACATTGTGAAAAAAATTATATTTTTAAATGAGAAAATGTAAAACAATAAACATATGATAAATTACTCATAAATGGACATCATAATGAAATTATTGAATCTCATGTGCCTAATATATCTTATCCATGGTAACATACCGGTTATGTCCTATAACCTAAATAGTTTCATATAACGTCATCAAAATCCACAAAAATACTTCCTAATGGTTCATAAATAACTTATAAATCATCCAAATCATATCCACTATGACTATCACACTAGTTTTAATATCAGTCCTCTTTATCATGCCCTATTTATAGATTTTTATAATAACAAACTATTATTTTATATTTTATTAACAGTTGTTATATCTATAATAGTTCCTATATTAAATGTATTGTATTCATACTTTGATTTTATTATTATAAAACCACAAAATCTACACATTAATAACATCTTTTGTGTTCCCAATATATATAAATATACCTTGAGTATATCCGAATATTATTTTTCCTGATCTATATGTTCCAAAATATTGTACCAAATATTTATACCAAACATGATTAGATACCAAATATAGTTACCTAACTCCTATAACCTAAATTCAGTAGTAGATTTGTTAAATTAGGATATGATACAATGGATTATGTTATAAACTATTTGATGGTTTAACAGTCTTTGAAGGCTAGGTACACACAAGGTTTTTAAATTTCATTGTAATAATTAAAATTTACCATTATAATAATATTGAAAATTTCATATTCCTTTTTTTACATCCATAAATCCAACTAACTGACCCTTCACGAAACCTTCATGAAATGAAATTAAATGAAGGGTTGTCTCAGATGCTAAGTTAGTGGATGAAAATATCTGAATCTATTGTGAAAATGGATAGAATAATCATTATAGTGTAGTGAGTAATCAATAAATTAATGAAATAATAAATAACATAACTATAAAAATAAACATGTATAAAATGTAAAAGTAAATAATCAAATGGATAACAATAAATAAATTCATCGAGAGAGAATTCATAATTTCAAACAAATTTCTCTTACTATCATTACCATGTGTCGTGTCATCATTCCTACCATGAAGGTCACACCTAAGAAATAATTCATTCTATAATGAACACATCCAAAAGGTTATTAATTCCATCAAGTATGTATCAAAGATATCATTACCTAATTTTTTATGCATACATATTGTAAATGAATGAAGTTTTATAATATATAACATGTCACAATGAAGAGAATTAGAGACTAAGAACCCATATCACTGGCTCCTCATTTTGAAATCCGTTTAACATCCATTATTGTAAACATATCCATCATAATAACTTATTTTGGAGCCATATTAATATCTATTACCTTATATACTCCTCAATTAGTAATAATTTACTATATAATTATTATAAAGTTATAATTTATTATCATTATCGTATGTTAATAATTTCAATATTTTCAAGCATTTTCTATAATGGCTACATCAATCCCACTTCCATGAATAAAAGTTAACCATTAAATAATTATCTAAGGTAATGTGATATATTATTTATAATGTTATATTGTGTTTTAATTTCATTACATTATAATATTTTTCATTATTCATTATGATGAAATCATTGATGACCTTATTTCAGGTAATTGGCTTATATCAACATATTCCATTATAATGATCATTGAATATTTTTAATATCCTTAAAAAATAATATTCATAGAATATGTTAATAATAGATATCATATAAATTAAAAAATTATATTTTTAAAATTATCCCTGTAAGGAAATGGTAAAAAAATAGAAAATATAATCCATAGAGGCGGGGGTTCCCATATTCACACAGTTGAAGTTTTCATTTTCCCATAGATAAAAAGAATGTTTAAATTGATTTCTCATTTAAGAATATTTTTCACATGACATATGTTATATTAATTCAGTAATTAATCACTTATAATTATCCATAAAATTTTGAGGTGAAAAATGAAGTATGCCATTCTTGGTGGGAGTAGTCTCCAATTACGCATGGAAAACATTTTAAATTTTCTAATGAAGAGTGTGGAAAATATAAAAGTTTTTCATAAAAAATATAGAAACACTAGTATTGGAAAAATATACATTTTTAAATAAAAATAAATAGAATGTCAATATTTAATAGTCATTACCCTACTCCTTGGAAAACGTCATTGTAAATTGGCTTAGGCATTTGATGGATTTCCTTTCTATGTGAAAGATACCTATATAACATGTCTAAATTTTTTTGGGATGGATATAGGTTGAGATATATTTAATTAAATGTTTTTTAGTCTAAGGGTACTTTGGATGGGGAAAATATTCTCTAATAAGAGGTAAGGGTGGTGCTTTAGTAAATAATGAAAAACATTAATTTAAGGCTACATAACAATCAATGGAAGGAGGATTAAAATATGGAAAACGATGGATAATGTATTTCATGGGTTTTAATTTTTACATGAATATCTCATTTGGAGACACTTTTTCTTAATTGTTTTAATAATTATATGATTTATTCTATCCTTTTAAAAATTTCATTTTCTCCAAAAAATCATTTTTCCTTATGAAATTTACTTTTATAAAAAAAATTAAAATGGGACTACTGAAAAAAAGTATAACATCTAATTCCAAATATGGAATCATATTTATTATATGAAATTTAAATATTTAATAAAATATCAATTATAAAATAATACATGTATAACATATAAATCCAATTTTTAAAAAAATATAAAATCAGTAAAAAAATTATTCACCGGTTAAAAAATTAAACATAATATTTTAAAAGTACTTATTTTATTTAAAAAAATTATTTGGGAAATGTTTCCTTAAACTTTTATGACGTTATAGCCAAATGTTATCATAGAAGAGTTGATATTTTTAAAAACAGATTTTTTTACAATCTAAATAAAATTAAATGATTTTATAAAAATTTATTAAAAATATATTTAAATTAAATTCTGAAATTATGTATCCAAACATAATGTTAATAATTTTAAAATAAAATTCAAAAAACTGTTATTTGGTCTTTTAAAAGGAAACATAAAATTAAATGAATGGATTTTTTAATAGGAAAATCACTTTTTAATTTTCAACTATTTTTATTCCTATTTCCTTTACCTGAATGGCCCGAAGGCCTTCATTTTTATTGATTTTTGATAACCCCCCTTTCATGGGATGAGGGGGAACCCTTACAAGGATCTTAGGCTCAATGATTACAAGGCCCGTAGCATTAGAAGATTACATGACCCGAAGGTCTTTATGTGATTTAACCAGACTATCTACAAGGAACTGCCCCTCCCCAGCATCTACATCCTGATAGTAGCTCTCCACCTTTGCATGACCGTCTGGCTAGGCTCCATGTGCAAGCACAGACTGGTACCGATGGCATAGTCATACCCTCTCATTCTTACAATCCAATTGGCTCTACTCTGGTGAATGCACCTGCTCTGAATCCTCTTCTGGGGCTGCGCATTTTTTGTAGTGTGTCTGGGGCTGCATTCATGTGGCCCAAAGGCCTGAGGGTGGCCCTAAGGATTTAAGATGGATTGAAGGACTTGAAAATCAACTGTCCTAAAGGCCTTAGGTGGCACGAAATAATTGCAGGACCTAGGGACAAAACCGGTGGCCCAAAGGCCCAATGGATGAATAGTTCATGCTGCTACAGAACCGAACAATTCCTACTACAGTGCTACTACATTTCTGATACAGTACTACTACATGTTCCCGGAAATAAACCTCCACCCAGATTTTATCTCAGGTTCTCTAATTAAATATTTTCAATAAATTTTCAATAAAAATGATCATTTTATATATATATATATATATATATATATTTCATATTGATATTTCTTCAATTTGTACTCACCCAATTGACGACTACGTTATAACGTTTATAACTAATACTTATTAATTAATATTATTAAAATAACTCAATATTTGTTTTAGATTATAATTGACTGTGATGAAATATATACATAATAGTATTTATTTATGGGATTATTACTTATTGAACTCTATGGTTGTTCATCTCTATTGTATATAGATTACTCTGTGTTCCAAGTTTAGAGTAGGAAGGTGGGACAGGTGTGTAGTTTTGTATTTATCTCTAGTTATTTTGTTTCATTTTTGATCACATTTTATAAGTTTTTTCGATTTGTAATTTTTATTATTGTATGTAAATAATGTGAAATTATAGTTATTAAATATGTTATATAATGTTATTTATTATCTATATATGGTTTATCCTCAACTATATAGTTTGTATTATATTTTATATTGTGATTTAGTATTATTATTATATAATAAATTATGTTATATGGTTACATATAATGGTATCATTATAGGCTCCAATTTTAATACATAAACCTAACCATTTTCCAGTATACTTTAGTAAAAAGGGAAGCATGTTTATAACAACCTATGATTTTGTGCAATTTGTTTCTGATTAATTTAATATTATTTATTTTTTTTCTATTCACAAGATAATAATATATAATTATTTATATGAAATCACTATGTTTGTATTTATTTATATGAAAACCCATGTAAATATTATACTACACACAACAGATAGATTAACATTTATTACTCACAACACTATTTTTGACTTTTGAGGTGCCCAATGTGCAGTTTTTTCGATAGCTTGCATTACACGCAACACCAAGTTTCACCAAAGTACAATATACTATTTATATTTCATCTCCAATATAATTATAGTAACCACATATCCATTTTAATGTAATTTTACAAATAATATTTAATAATGTGTGAAAATTGTTTTTAAATTGTATTAAAACAAGTTCTTTGGTTTCAAATTAGATAGAAATGAAAGTATGGACTATTTCAAAATAATGAAATTACTATTTTAGGGAAAAAATTCTTCTGTGTCTCAATAAATTAAACAAAATACTTTGGATCAATTTTTATAATAAAATTTATATACTACATATTCAATAATATTATGAATTGATTACACTAGATTTTATAGTCGTAAGATATGAATAAATAAAAAATTCGGAATAAAAATTTTTATATTATAAAGACGTAATTTTACAACAGTTTAATGGAGATTAGATTTAAAATATAATTCTTTAACATTAATAAAATTATTTTTCAAAAAAATAATTATTTGACGAAAAATATAAATATTTACATTGTCTGAATTTTTTGTATTTTTCTCATAAGTGTCATGTTTTAGGAATAGTGAAAAACTGAATTTTAATTAAAAACTATACATTTATTTAAATTAATTATAATATAAAATAAAATTTCTAATATGGTTAAATTAATTTTATGATACAATTTAAATAATTTTATCTCATGTGTGTCCCTTTACACAATCTCACATTGAAATTGGATTCAACAGCTATTTTAGCTTTAGAATATTTTTACTTTAAAAAAACATGTTCCTACATCTCGTCCGATGGATTAATTATAAAATAGTTTTTTACACTTATTTGACCAAGATTTGGAAAATGGATTATATATTTTGAATCATTATATCATATAATTTCTAAATATATCTACATATTTTTTGACCAAAAAACATTTGTGAAAGCCATTTAAATTAATTACAGTGATTAATGTATAGACAAGATTACGTAGTTGTTGAAATTTTATTTAAGGGAAAAAATAACTTATACCAACAACCAAAACTATTTGGATTCAAATATTTCATAAAATTCCTCTTTTCATTAAAAATGGATAATAATGAATGGAAAATTATTTATTGGAAACCTCTGAAATGTTTTTCCAATTTTATATTTAGAAAAAATGTCACTCCTCCTCCACTATAAAAAAGGAAATCACACCCCTCACATATTCACACAAATCCGGACCTTTGGATTAAAGAAACCCTACACAAATATCCTACAAAATTGACTTAAATCATTATATGAACTTCTTTTTAGGTATAATTCCATCTAAGAAATCTCTGTTTTTTCAAACGAAGAGGATTTACCAAATAAGAGGCAACATCCTTCCATATGCTCTTTTATTTTATTTTCATTCTCCACCCCCTAAATTTTTTATTACAAGATTATTTAATATTAAAAAATCCTACAAATATTTATTTGTTTTTATTATATTTTTAACTAATATTACACACACTTTCATCAAATGGGTAATGAACACACCGTTCGTGTGTACAGCAGACTATCACCTCTCTAAATGTTGTCATTTCTTTATTTTATGACCACACATGTGTGGGAATTATGATGGAAATAATATTATTATAGGATATATATTGTTTTTATGACTTCAATATTCATATATAATAATTATTAAAAAAATAACTTCTAGTTTTCATTTTGGAAAATATGAAAACTTCATTTTTTGATGTGTGGACTTCCACCTCCTCAAAGCGTTGTGATTTGATCGAAATTTACATGGAATGTATTAAGGATTGGGTTAGTAAATTTATGAGATATTAATGAAATAAAAATGATTGTGGATTAATATATATATATATATCCATATATTTCATATACTTTTTTTCTTTCAATATGAAAATAAAACCGAAATAGTGTTCTTGGATACATATATCATATAATCTCTATGAACGGTGTATTCCACATTATATTTATACAACTTATGGATTGTTATAAATATTTTGATAATTAATATAAATGATATGAATATAATTTATTAAACGTCTAAAATATGTAGATCATGATATGATTAAGAGGATCTAGAACAAAAAGTTTAAATACATATGAGGAACAAAGATGATGTTACCCAAAACGTAACATAAACATTGAATTGTTAATCAATGGATAATATAAAGTCATAATAATATTATATATGGAATTATATAAAATAATATATTTATTTTTTGAGCTTTAAAATAAACGTTTATTTGTTATACATTATTTTTTATCATATACAATGAAATTTTAGACTAAAGATAAAGGTTTTCTCGTCTCATATTTTATTCGTGAGACATATGGTGTTTCACCACTCATATTTTTTTGTGTGGTGTATATAATATGAATGAATGTATTCTATTATTATTATAAATAAATTAAAGAGTATTTAAATATCCGATTTTTATCTTTATTTCATGCTGTTTATGGATCAAATGTTACCAAATAGGTAATGTAATTTTTGTCTCAATTTTCCTTATTCGTGATACATTCCATATATGCACCTATATTATTCTATGGGTCATATATAAAACACATTAACATTTTTTATCATGAATATAATTAATTTCATTATATATTAATCTTCATTTAATGATATTATCTCATGGGTATTGTTATTCAATGTTACCAAATTTGTAATAGTTTATTTCTACAATCACATTACTTATCAGGATTATTTGTGATTATGAATTCATTAATGAAATATTATGATTATAACCTCAATAATACATACTAATTTTAATCTCTTCTTGTAATTCAATAAATCATTCCACTAATTATACCATTTTCAATTCATCGGTACTTCAGTGATTATGAAATAATTTTTATGAAAATCCAACCTTTTTTATCTTTTAGGTTAGAAATTTAATTTCTTCAAAAACAATGTTTTCAAAAAAGTCCTTAATATTATATTATAATCATATGTTCTTAAATCCAAAATTTACATATTTTTACATTTTAAAAAAAATTGAAAATGAATATTTATTTTTGAATTCCAATCGATAAACATTTCTAATCATTCTATAATGAAAAATGGAATGATTGAAATTTATGTATTTATCTATTATCATAATTTTCAATCTATTGCTGCTTAATTTGATATTATAGATATTAGTTTTAAATATATATCTTTTCCCTAGTATTATTTTCATTCATTATTTATAATTTTTTTTAATGAACAAGGATTTAGAAAATGTTTTATATTCAAAAATTGTTTTAATTGATATTAAATTATTCTTTTATATATATTCAAACATATTTTGACAGAAATGGGTTTTAAATCGTTTTCATGACCACTTTAAAAAAATTTAGTTTTATTTTCAAGGAAATTGTCTTCAAAAATTATTTTGGCTTACATTATATGATTTCAATGTTATTTTGACCAATAATGCTTTCAAAACATTTATAGGATTACTTTGTAGTTTTTCATTGTTATTTTCAAAGATAAGGTTTTCAAAAATGATTTCAGTATTATATTATAAGTTGTCAATGATTATTTCCAGGTAAAATTTATTTCAAAATTTATTTTTAATTATACATAATATTTAAAATAAAAAAAGTTATTTCTGACAAAAAAATGTTTTAGTGGTTTTTAAAAGGACCATTATAATTATTTAAAATATTTCTTCTATGAATGTTTTTCTAAAAATATATAATTTTTAAAAATTAATTTTAAATGAAAGTTAATTTTCCATTAGAATTATTCAACGATATGTTTTAAAATACTTCCTCGTCTATGAGGATATATTATAATATAAATTATGATTTTCTAGGGAAATAATCCATGGTTATAATTCCATTTATTTTTTTGAATTGTTTATATTCAAGATGACATATTGTTTATCAAAACAGTACATATTCCATTAGTTGTAGCAGGATAAATTTATGTGAAACCTGCATACTTTCATCAGTTATTATTTTATTAAATTTTTATTTAACCAATCCATTTTCAATAGATTAGGACATGATAAAATGTTTAGGATTCCCCTTTCATTTCATGTTATCATATGGTGTTTTTAAAACCCATCTCTTTTTATGGGTTGGGATAAAATGAATGATTCACTACATTGTGTCATAGTTATGTATGATTTCATTATATGATTCGTGAGACCTATAACTCCCACCAATGATTTATGATATTATTTTTATCTCATGAGATATACAATGCTAGAATGAAGAGTGAACTAGGTTTAGTTATGTAATTTGTCTTCTAAGATGATCTTGGGAGTGAACCATTACTACTAATATATTTTTAAGAGGAATCCTTTAATAATAAAATTGTTTGGGGAGTAAACTCATTTATCTATAATTAATGGGTTGCAACTGGGGATGGTGGTGTTTCCCGCTAAGTATGTGTAGCTTCCGTGATGTACCATAATAGGTTTTTTAAGTAAGACTTTAACTTATTAGGATGGATTTTATATACCTACAATTAGAAAAAATAAATAAATATTAATTGTATGTTATTCGATTACGGAATATTCTATTCATACATTTATGATCCGTGTCTTATAAACTTATAATATTCATTTTCATAGAAATTGATATGTAGATTATGATATTAAAATGATATTTTCATGTTATCGTATATTTTTTCTCATTTTATTCTTATAGATATCCTTTATTTACTTATATTGATCATA
The DNA here is from genome assembly GCA_963277665.1 of Viscum album. Taxonomy (NCBI): domain Eukaryota; kingdom Viridiplantae; phylum Streptophyta; class Magnoliopsida; order Santalales; family Viscaceae; genus Viscum; species Viscum album. The sequence goes on along the minus strand of OY728127.1, from coordinate 1,506,014,619 downwards.
TGAGCTCTCTATTTATTATATTTCCATTAAGAATGTTATAAAGAATAGTTTTAAGGTAGAAGTTATAAAGGGGTAAATTTTTGTGGGAAACATTTAAGATTAGTCACCTAGTTAAAATTTTGTTATCCATATTTCTAAATACACCAAACTATTATGGTCTTTAGGCATGTACATTACTGAGGTGTTTATTTTTCATATAAATTGATGTAATATAAATGTATTTTAGGATTTTTTAATAGTAATTCATGTGGTATGTGGCATTCCAATTTTCCCACATTGGAGGTAACTCGTAAGAGATGTTATAAACTTGTATTCGAGCATATTTTTTTCTTCCTATTTCAATACGTTAAATAAAGGTAGGATTTTGTTGAAGCATGTGATGTAAACTATTGATTTGTGTATGTAATGCATATATAAGGAAAGATGAATTTATCTTGAAGACATTGTTGTTATTGGGATTGAGATATTAAAATTTTCAATATATAAGAAATTTGATATAGGAATTATAATTTCTTTTATTATTATTTTCCTATAGCTTCATAAGGATATGAGTTCAGCCACTATAAGTGATTTTTAGAAACACATGTAATTCATGTTCTTTATTTTTGTTGAGAACCATGATTACTATATAATATTTCTTATTTAATGTTTCATTAAAATCATTTATAGTGTTTTCCTTCATATCATAATTATGGAATTCTAATTGATTGAGATCATAGGCTTGTTACGTTCATACTATTTGATGGTTTATTTAGTGAGTCTAATATTTATCTTGATGCATACCTCTAAGAGCGGGTTGTCTATTTAAAAAATTAAGTACTCTAGTCATGTGATAAACTTTTATTTCTATTTTTTTACATAGTGGGAGTAAATTCATCTTTTTTCATCATCTCTTGGATATTATTTATTTTTAAGGATGTATCATCACAAATAAATTTCCCATTTTAGACAAATTTCACCCTAAGGACATATATTATAGTTTAAAAATGGATTTTATGAGCATACCTCATCAACATTTGAGTTAGTTGGAAAATTTGTGATTATACATCCTATCTACTATAAAGAACACCATAGATTTTTTCTCTTCTAGAGGATTGATATATATATCACATGGTTGTTGGTGAGTTTGGATTTTTGTAATTATTGAATGCTGATTTTTTTAATTGATCATTAATTATAATGGTCCATGATCATGTGTATATATATATATATGATGGTATATACAGTCATGATTCTCGAATGTTTGTTGGTGGATGGGTGGAAGATTTATAATGAGGTTCTGAGTGCATTTTTTGAAGTGATTAATTTTCCAATGTCACGTAGTAATTTTCAATTACGTTAGAATTTTATTTATCTAATCCTATCACATTTCTAAATAAAATAACCAAAACATCTTGTAATGAATTTTTGATATCTTTATATGACAAATTCATATAACAAATCTAACAAAGAAGGTGATTTATGCGACATATCCAAAATGAATCACATATCCATCTCCCCAACATAACTGAAACAATGAATAAAATTTTTAATATACTAATAAAATATGGGATTCAAATTAGTTATTTCTTTACGTAGATTAATTGAGAGTTTTATCTAATTTTGACATAGATGATGTGAATTTTGTAGCAGACTATGATGTAGCTAATAACATCATGGAATAAAATTATTGGATATTTTTTTATGAATAATGATTTATGTAAATTATTGTGATAACATATATTTATAGAATTTGTTAAATAATATATACTTACTAATTAAGGGATTAAAATGAATATGTGAATGGGAACTAAAAATTCTTTAAATGATAGATAAATTGGGAATTTGTTAACCTATTTGAATGAGATGATTCTTCTAACAAAGATCATGGAGTTTTCGTATTCCAAATTTGTAAAAATTTCCTCTGATATTTTGATAATATGGATATTGATGATATAGTGTATATAAATATGTGAAAAATGTGACTTGTTTTTTCTGATGTGATAAAAATTATGAAGAAGGATCGTATGGAGATAAGGTTTGTTTTTTAGTGATTCGAAACTAATGAATATCATTACATCGAGAGAATATATTTTGATATAAAAAGGAAATTACATCAAAACACATTTCTACATAATGGATTATTCAATATTAACAATTCATTAGGCTGATGGAAGTGGATATATTATCTATTATTTCTAGAAGAATCCAAATTTTTAATCTTATTCATATTTTACCCATCTAATTTTTTTTATAGTGTAACGATGTCCTATAGGGTCTGAATCCTAATTATGTGTAGTGGGAATCCTATTTTATTGTTTTAATTGTAAATCACTGGTACTTATAGTGAATATGATCCATGGTTAGGGAGGGTTACCAGAAACAATAAATGTTAATATTTTACATAGGTTCAAAACCAATAAAAATTGTGTGTACTTTTTATTTTTATTTCATTCAAGATTGTGTGAGGATAATATATTTTTACATTATGTATATCAAACTCTAATCAGTCATCATTGATTATTTGTGTTGATATCTTTTAAAAAACTATCATCGTTAATTCATCCCCCTTCTTAGCAGAGTTAATTGATCCAACAATGCTCATAAATTTGTGTCAGATAGTGATTTTCCTCTATATTATCAAATACGTCCAATTAGAGAATAAGGAATATTAATTCAGTTAATATTTTGTGTCTACCAAAATTAAATTTAAAAAATTATCATTGTTACAGGAATCCAATTTTTTTATTTAGTTTTTCTCTTAGACATGATGTACATGATTAGGCCACATTTGGATTCCCAATATTTTTAAATAATTATTAGATGAAATTTAATTATAAGAGGAATATGTAAGTGGATGAAAAAGTTCATAATTCTACACTCATGACATTATGAGTAAATTACACTATAACATTATGAAACTTTAAACATGAATAAAAATAATGGATAATTTGCAGTCATGTTATGAAGATAATGAGAATGTTAAAGAGGCCAAGAAGTAGATATGGAGAAGAAATAATGAAGACATCAAAATTTAATATGGTTAATGTGTTGATTATTTCATTAATAAATTAATTTAAATAGTAATTAATATTTAATTATTTGTTTATAAACATAAATATTACTCACCTGATAATATTTTTATGTAAAATTTTATCAGATTGATTTTATCTTGAAATTTCAAATCATAAAGTTAGAGATTATATTGATAATTATGAGTTAAATAATATTCAATATAATTTAAAATAAAAAATCCTTTTTATTTTAAAAAAAGTTGAAAAATGAAATGTTTTTCAACGCTATTATGAATATGAAAATTTCTAGATTTGAAGATGTTGGAGGATCTTGTGATTCAATTAATGAAGATGGATAACAATGAGTTAATTATTTTATTTGAAATTTATTTAATTTGGGAATAATAATGAACAACTGTATCTTCAATTAATGATATTATCAAATTATGGTCATAGGAACTGTGTAGCCAATTTTCTATGAAAAAACTGAGAATACTTCATATCTTTTAATGATTAAAAAAGTAATGAAATGAGTTAAAAACACCAAAGAATATTCAATATTATTTGTAGAAGTCATAAGATACATAAAAGAACCAAAATAATAAATTTTATGTGGATAAAAGTGGACAAGGATCATATATCATGTAGTGATTCAAATAATGATACACATGAAAAATTATATAAAATTATTTCTCATGGTCAAAAAACTATCAACTCCTCGAGTCGTGATGATGACAATTTTAAACCAACAGATTTTGAATAAAGAATTAAATACGTGATAGATGATCATCTTAAGAAAAAAACCATTATCAAGGTAGAGAATAAAAAAATTTTAAGGTGAAAGATAATATAATTGAGGAAATAGATGATAATATTATAAAGGATCCAAACTTTGTAGAATAAAAAACACCAATTGAATGTTTTCAAATACTAGAAGATGATAAAAGATAATGAATAAATACATTCATTTAATGGTGATAAAATATTAATAACAAAATCAAATATTCTTGAATTTGTGGAATAACTAATATTATCAATATGGACATCAAAATTCAATTTATGTCATGCGTGAATCATCTAAATATTCTAAGAGATATCAAATAAAATATATATATTGGAAATATATTTCCAAAAGTTATTTTCACTAATAATATAGGTTTAATTACTACTTTTAAAAAAAATGGACCAAGAAAAATGGATATAATTTTTGTTCAATGGTACCAGAAGAAAGAAAATAATTGAATGATACTTATATTTGAAATTAGAAATGAAATCAAAATTCTATAATTCAATAGATGTGAAATTCGGAATAGAAATTTTTTGATACAAATTATTTTTTTAATAAAATTCAGATTTCAGTTATATTTTTTAAGGTGTGTTATATTATTAATTAAATAATTTACATTTTTTTAAAACATGTATTAACCTTGGAGAAGGAAATAATCTAGGGTATTTTATTCAATGAGAATAAATCAGTTTCTTGAAGAAATCGTACAAAAAATTAAATTGGGTACATGCTGGAATCTCAAAATAGACATGATTCTCATGATGATATATATAGATGGTGTGATAAAAATGATTATATGCAATATAAATTAATGACCACATTACCCATTAATTTCCCTCTCATATAAAACATAAATCTAGGTCATGTGCCAAATAAAGAAAAATCATGCTTGATAGGCATTTATTTTAAAGTGGTATTAATGAAAAATGATATTTTACTTGATAGTGGGGGTGAATCTTATATTTCTGGTTATTATAAAATTATAAAAAATTTATGAAACATAAAGTAGGTTTATTAATGTTTGAAAAGGTATCCTCCATGAAAAAAGTAGCATGAACATCTTAAACTGTGAATATAAATTTGAAATCAGTTGATGTAATCTATGTTAAATGGATAATTTTTTTTTAATGATAACCAACTCTTTGATATTAGACATGGGAAATATTTTGGTATAAGTATGTGCATCATTAAAATAACTAGTTATTTAAGTAATATCTCTCTATGAAATAGAAAAAAAGTTAATTTATTGTTGATTGGTGATGATTCTAATATGTTTTTTGAGCATGAATGATGGGAACATGTTATGGTATAGACTAATCTGGCATAATGGAAAAATAAATTGTATTAATTTTTAAAATCATAATGTCATGCGATATTTCCCCATTATAGATAATGGTAAAGTTGCTATCCATGGAAGATGTCAGTAGAGAATGATAACACTAAAGACTTACAAGAAGCTTGATATTTCATCCAAAATATCATTAGAATTAATAGATATTGATATTTGTGGGTCTACATGATGGAATGGTACCCAATGTATTATTTTCATCACTACATTTATAGATGACATCTCTCATATGAGCAATGTTATTTTCCTCAAGTATAGGTTTTAAGATACTAGGATGTCTAAAATGTATAGAAGGAATGTCCAGAGATAATTTAGAATGAGTATTAAAATAGTGACATTTGATACTATGAAGGAATAAACTAGTGATTTGTTTTAAATTTATCATGCAAATCATTGAATAATTTATTAATAAATTTATCCTTATGCACTATAACTGAATGGTGATGTAGAGAGAAAATATATTAATGTATTGGAAATGTAATGAACAATGTTGGATTAGAATAATGATTCAAAATACTTCTAGAGAGAAGCAGTGTGTTTAGTGGATCATTTTGAAAGTATATGTATTTCAATAGTTTATTTACATACTACACACTATGTTTGGTGTTGGTTAAACCATCCTATAATGAATTATCATATTTTCTTTATATGTCTATTTAATATTAAAAATCATGGGATTAATATTGCGAAAGATTAAATAAATTATAATGATGTTTTATTTATGGGATATTTATCTAATGGGAAATTATAAAATAATCTACAATAAAAAATTCAATTAATTTTTTGAGATTTTTGATATAAAAATGGATGATGATATTTGGAAGATATGTAAATGTTTTCAAGAAGGTATTCTGTTCTCCATTAATAAAAAGGATAATATTTATGAAAAATAGGTTTAAAAGATTCTAAAATTTTTTAAGAATTTTTTTTTATTTACACAAGATGTTTCAATGATTAGGAATAATGTGTTTATAGGGATAAAAATCATTTGAATGAAAAGGGAGATGATAAAAAAATTATTGGTACAAAATGGTTTTCCATGAAAAAAAATTGAATGAAAAGGGAGATGATAAAAAAAGGATAGACTTGTTTGCAAATTCTATTCTGAAATACTATCATGGAATTTTAAGAGACATTCTTTCCGGTTAATATACATGGTGAAATAATAATTTTCATGGTTTTGGTAGGTTATAATCATTACAAGGTATATCAAATCATTTTAGACATCACATTTTTAAATTTTTACATGGAAGAAGATGTATTTAATGAAAAAATATGTTTTCATTAATGAAAATTATGGTAAAATATTTTACAAATTGAAGAAGGAACAATGTGGAATAAAAAGGCTCCATGGTTCTATAATTATAAAATTGATAATTTTTTTAGAGAAAATGGTTTTTTTAAGGAACTATTGATAGAAAATTATAAATAATAAAGTATTTCTCAATCATAATGATTTGTATTATATTTTTTAATTTAATATCTTTTTCTTGAAATAATTGTTTCTTATACAAGTAATTCCCAAAAAATATTCATAAGTACGTTTAGATGACTAGGTCTGTAGAAGAAAACAATATTTTAGGGTTTAAAATTGATGAAAATTTTAATTTTTGATTTATTTTACAAGAAAAAATACCAAATAAATAATGATAAATTTTGGAATATATGATTCAAAATAATTATCTACACTATATTATTTGGAAAAAATATGAAAAAATATGAGAAAGGAAAAACTATTGATCATAGAAAATTGAAAAGTATGATGAACGAATAATGGTATCTGATATTTTCTAGACCTAAAATTTATTTTATGGGGAATTTTGGTGAAAGGTATCAAAGTAAACTGAATTATTCACACATGCAAAAATTTTAAATAATTCTATGTATTTAAAATTACCAATTAATTATCAATTTCTATATTGTTTCATTAGGAATTTAAACATTCTTGGATATACTAACGTAGATTGGGTCGGTGGCTACATAGATCAAAAATCTCTATTAGGTGGAGTTTTTTTCAATATTTTAGTTTGGTGGTATAGTAAGAATGATATTTCCATAAGAATATTAGTATTTGAGACAAAGTATGTGGCATATACCAATGAAGTTACACAGGTGTTATGGATATATGTTTAGATCATAGATTTATGGTTTATTGTTTAGATCTCAAGAAAGAATATTTTTCATGTTAAAATTTTAATTGATAAAATTTAAACAAAAAAGTCAACATAAACACTTTTTATCTAATGATATTTAAAATTAAAATCATTGTATCAAAAAAAATTGGATTCATGTGAAATTAAACATTAATTTTATAGTATAAATGGGAAACATATAGATATCTTTTCAAAATTTATGCCACTTCAGTGAATTTTAGAGTTTATACTTAATTTAAATGTTCATCCTTCACTACATACATTATTTTATTCAAGAGACTACCCCTTCCCCAAATAGAGATTCAGATTTTTTTTAAAATATGTGTAAAGGATCATGTTAAAGGGGGTGTAATTTTTATGGGAATTCTGAAGACCTGATTCATATAATGCACTCATCCCAATAAGGTAAATCATTTAGGGATAAAAAATTCTCAAACCATAATCTTATCTTATAGTGCAGTGTCAGGATAAATCTCATTGTGTGTTTTTTTAATTTGATAACTCATGTATTGAGGAATTGTAGTTCATGATGTTTCGTGTTCTTGTATAAAAAAGTGTAGATTAAGGAACCCCGATGTATTTGTTAAATTTTTTCAACTTTTTAAATACAACGGATATTGGTGAATTTGGGATGGAACATTTGGTAAGAACAATAATTTTAGGTTCATGTTAATTATGATGGTTCTAGATATTATTTGTATGTATTATTATATATTATAGGGAAAAATGTTACGATGATATCCATTATTTTTAGGATCGGTGGATGTCAGCAAAAGGTGTTATGAGTTGGTTTTAGTGAACATTGGAATTTTATAGATTATTGAATACATTTCTTAATAAGTAGGGATTTCACATATCAAAATTTATCATGATTCCAATAAAATATACAAGTATTCTATATAGTATTTTTGGATAGCATTATTTTTTAAATTCACATCATTCATCCAAAAATTTAATGGATTGAAGAAATGTAACCGAAAGGAGTCAGATAGACAATTTAGTGATGTAGAAAAAACCATATAGAAAAATTATACTATGTAGTAAAATTTGGGCTTTCACATATCTGAATACTTCTCCTAGAATAATTGAGATATGTATTAGATTATGAAATACTATAAATATACTATGAATTCTATTTGATGTAGTTATTGGATGTGATGTAGATTATTGGATGAATAACTGAATGTTTAAGTTTTTTTTACTAAGTGAGATTTAGTGAAATTGATGAAATTAGTAAAATTTATATAAAGCATGGAGAAATTAGTATACATTATTTAGTGTATTAATATTAATATTTTAATGTTAAATCAAATGAATTTAAATGAGTGATAAATCAACATTAAGTTGAAGAAATTGAATGATACAATCCATCTGTTGAAGATTAGAAGAATATATCCTAAAAATATGGAATGATTTACTGTTATATTTTGATGATAATATTTATGATTATTTATTTTATATAAATATGTGGTTATTATGATTGTTTTTCAATACTATGAGATAAATGTAGAATAAGGAGAGTCTGGAGTGAGGATGGATTTACAATGATCCACAAACAATGAATGTTATTGCTTCAAATGATTTTTTTTATAGTTTGATAATATTTTAATAGTGTAATTCATGTCTTCAATGTGGTATAATCTATATTTTTTCTTGATTAACTTAGAAGTGTATTTTTATCATTCATTCAGTATGAAAACATATTTTTTTGTCGAATGTTTCCATTTTTTATTCATATTATTTGTATTTTAGTATGAAGTTGTGGTGTTAGGTGTGACTCTTAATTTGTTTGGTGTGTTCCACATGATTGGTTGTAATTAGAGATATAATGTTTCTATATTGAAAATAATTTTTGGTTGAGGTGAACCATTAACAATAAGGAGTACGATTCCAAAATAGATATGAACCATGTAAAAACTGTGTGTTCCTTATATTTTTATTTCTTTCATGATCGTGAGAGGATGATATTTTTTTTGGTTGATAAAACACATACAAGATATAATGATTTTTTTATATTGAAAATAATTTATAAATATTCCCTCCACTAATTCATCCACCCCCTTATAGTGGAATAAATCTATCATGTATGAAACGTTGGAATATAAACATATAGAATGTTAATAACATATTATTCAATATATAGAACATAGACCTCTGAGGGAAATTTATTCTAATAAATATATAAATAAATAGTTTCATTATTAATATCCACCCCTATTTTTTGGAGGATTTGGACATTATTCTATCAAATACAGTGTTAATATCATGTAGAAAATATTTAAAAAATTTAATACACACCTTATGAGGTTGGTGATATATGCAATGTAATTCTACGATGACTAGAAAAGAACTTGTGGGATGTAATAGACTAGTATTATCATTGCATGGGGATATCCAAGATGTACTTTTAATATTTTTTTTATTAATAAGTTCTTCTATGTGATTATGAGATTATAATAATATTAGGATTTATTATCTCATTAAATGGATAATTCCAATGATAAAATACATTATTCATACAACTGATTTACATTTTTTTTCTATAATGTTGGAAAGAGTAAATATTATGTTGTATTTTTCATTTTTAGGATGGTTTAGACCATCTAATTTGGCCTCTTATGAATATATTATTTCTAACAAACAATAAATTGGTCATCAACCAAACCCTCATTTTCTTATAGGAACCATGTATGGGGTGATGGGATATGGTAGTTTTTATCATTTTATAGATTTGGGGTGGTATAATCAAGTAATATAAAAAGGATATATTATTATTTAAATTATAGTGGTAATATGAATGAAAATTGGGGCCATGTATCATCTAATTTTTTCATACGGGGGACTCGCCCAATATATTATCAATGTAGAAAATTGGGGAATACCATTTTTAAATTCCGTATTTCATTTAATGACGATAACAATTATGGAAAGATTAGTTATATGAAGATTTTAAAAATATTATTAATATTCAATTAGTGTCTTACTGATGGATTGATACAATAAACTAGATTAGTGTAAATTAAATTATTATAGCACTATTGTGGTAGTTCTTCTGGTTATCTAGATCTTATGGGAGGTTGTGGTTCTTTGGGTCTGTAGAGTCCATAAGATCATGGTCTTCAAAGTTGTTAGTGATCAAATGGATAGTTCAAGGGAAAATTCTTAAAATTATTTTTCAATAGCAATCCCAAACCATCAGATCATGGTGACGGAGCATTGACAATTCATGGAATAATATTTGGGACATGCACTCTACAATAGGTTTTCTTCTGATAGAATTATTTCACAATTCTTTTTGTCTATAATAAACTATATGGATATAGATATACATATAGATTTCATATGTAGGTTTGTTACAATTGATATTTCGTAAAGGGTGGTATCTGAGGGTATCCAATGATATTTATTGTGTGATATTTTAATCATTGGCTATTAGATGTCCCATGATTTCAGTGTTTTATAGATTCATTGTTTTAATGTGATATCTGGTATGGATTAGATAACTCAATATCAACTGCACATAAAATGATATCACATATGTGTATCATTAAAATTTATTTATGGAAATTATTATACACATTTTAGATAGTTTTATTTGAAGGTTGTATGTTTTGAACATGTCCACAAGAATTAGGGTATCTTTTAGGCCAAGTTCATTAGCATTGTTCTCCTACTAGAATTCACCATTTTTAGTACATATTTCTTAATGAATTATCAGGAATTCAACATGAAAAATATTTCACTTTAAATATTTATCTAATTATATTAATGGATATTATATTTATTCTTTCAAATATGATGGATTCTATCGATATTAGAGAGCTAAATGATTAAAAGGAGAGTCTTGAAGAAATATGATTTATTCACCGAAGAAAACCCACTTAGGGTGATCCATTTTTATTCTGAATTATGTTTAAAATTTAATTGTACTTTTTTTAATATTATAATGTTGATGTTTTTGTAAATCATGAACCATTATCAGCTTACCTATATAGATTATTCTTTATCATCTAAAGGGATTCATGTAGTTCTCTGAGAATGAATTGAGATCATGCTACCATTAGTTGCATGTTAAACCATTTTATATTCCTCTTACATACATTAGGAGAACATATGTCTTGTATGAGTATCTCACGATTCCATTTTGTATGAAAAAAACATCATTAATATTAATTAACATGATGATTAGATTCTTATATCCTTATCTAGATTCATTTTCACCATTTGTCAATGATATTCTTGTATACTCCTAACCATATGAGAATCATTATCGGAATTTAGATATTTTTATGAGAACACTATAGGATAATTTCTAATAAACAATGTTCATAAATGGTATGTTCCAGATAAATGAGTTTCTATTATTAGGGTATGAGATACAATAGGATGGAATAACAATAAACCCTCGAGTGGTTAACATCATTGTTTCTTGGGAGTAAATAAAGAATTTGTTTGTGATTCATAGATTCTGGGGTTTTGTAAAAAAAATATGATATTCATTAAGGAAATAAGTTTTAAGGAGAAAATATAATGTCTCTATTTAAGTAGGAAGTAGAGTAAGGGTGTCTTTATCCTTCTGAGAGAGATCCTTCTAGGAGATAAAGGAAAGGTGTTGATTCATACCTCACATGAGCTATATAAAGAGTGTACCTTATATTAAGATTCATAAATAGTTTCCCTTTTTGAAATTATAATATATCATGGGGAAGAATTCACCAATTGATCCAAGAATTTGAGTCCACTTTAAAATGATATGACTCGAGATTTAGATATAGTAGTTGTAGTGAAAGTGATAATATTTTGGAATCACTAACTCAAGGGTGATTGGATTGTGGTTTAAATTTACCAAAAGATCAAGAAATATATACCATATCCGTTATTCAAGAGAGTTTTCATGAAAATGTGGGTTTATTAACTGTTATTTAAAATTTAAGATGGAATATTCATCAGGGAAGGAATATATTGTGGTAGATGCACAAAGTCGAAACAGTCGATATTAAATGAAGAGGGATGATAATAATGAGTCATGGTTAGTGAGACTATCCAATAATATTAACCTTGGTTTTTAGGTGTATCGAGGTGGGTAGTTCTCTATATCTTTATCCATACCTCCTCACATATTTATAGAGTACTATAGATATTATTTTCTGATTTGGAATATCTGGTGATGAGGGGAAATTCATATGGTGGGAATCCAACTGTATGACCCCAGACGTTTTTTTCATGTATATTTTTCATTTTTCTGGTGTTTTTGAGAAAAGAGGAGTTTTTTGAAAATTATTAAGTACACATCGTGTACTTTATGAGTACATGTCGTGTACTTCGTTTCCGTAGGAGGCCATGTGATGGTTGTGTCATGGCCACAGACATAGTCGTGTGGGGTGACATGGAGACTGCTTAACGCAGAGTACAAAAAATGCAAGTATATGACATGTAATTCAAATGTACATGCCATTTATTTTGTTTTGTTTTAATTAAAAGAACCAGGGTCGCGTCTGACGGACAAAAACCACTTATTTTAGGCTTTGTTCGTCTAAGAGCAATGAGCATCCACAGATCTTCGACGACCCCCACCCTCATCCTTCGTCTGTCCTCCGATTCGAGCACTGTTGATTGTATTGGAATCTCATCAGTGAGTTCTCTCTTCTTCAAGTGCATCATTTTCCAATTCCTCCCCTTTTCCATGTTATCGTGGGTTAAAAATTTTATGTGTTTTCATAGATCTATGACATTTTATGGGGATTCAAGTTTCAAGGATCATGTATATTGATCTCCTGACTTTGAGGCATGTGGCTTGTGCCTTTCGGATGAAAGTCATTGAGTTTCATGAGAAAATTCCACCAATACTATTGAATGAGGTATTACATGTTAACCATTTTTAGCCGGTTTATTCTATTCTTTTCTTTTATGCTTGATTAGAGGTTTTTTGTGAATATGGTAATTTGTTGTGCTTGGATGTATTGCCCATGAATGTTTCGCCTGTTTTTACCATTGTGTCTTGTATTCCTGTTAGGATGTTGTTTGATTTCCCATGCCTAGTATTCCAGGATGGAGTGAATTTTTTTCTGACATGCTGTTATGTTGTATACATCTAGCCATGTAGGTTTTTAGGTCTACATAGGACTTTACATGATTCTATGCTTTCTTTAATTACACACAGATGTGAGAAACTAGTGAATAGACCATGGGGAGAATTGACGTTGAGGGCATCTCCAAAGTGTTTTTATAATTATACAATGTGAGACCACCGGGGGAATTGACGTTGATTTCTCTCCCAGAGTGTTTGTAGTTCCTCGACGTGGGCCATAGGGGGAATTGGCATTGACTGCTTCCCTAGAGTTCCATTAGTACGATACAAGACTATAGGGGGAATTGACGGTGAGTGAATCCCCTGAGAGTCTATAAATTAGCTGAACCCGAGGGGTGATACTATTTGTGCCGCCCATAAGGTTGCTTGTTCATGGTAGGGAGAACCATAGGGGATAGGTTGTGTGTACATCCCAGAGAGTTACCTATTGTGTTACATACTTTTCTGTTTCATTCGGTGTGGTTTTTTGAATGCTTTACTGTGGATTGTTTAATGAATAGTGCTTCCTTATTTGCTGCATTCTGTACTTTTACCTGCCATATACACAATCACTGTTAGGCACCGATCATCGGGTGGTTACCTACTAGGATTTAGTCTCACACCCAGTTTGGGTCATGATTTTGGGCCTAAATAGATTATATTTCTCCTGGTATAGACAAGGGAAAGTGCCCTTCGACATGAGGTACTTGAATGCTTTGGATCTATAGAGCATGGGACTAAGCCGAGGCTTGAGATGATGAGGAGTTGCTCATATGTTTTTCTTTTTTTACTTCAGTTTAGTACTTTATATAGAATTTTGACTTTCTTGGATGCTTTCCTAGACATATATGTTTCATGCATCATTTACATATATTTCTGCTCCATTTGTTTCTCTATTAAACTTCCACTGTTTTTTATTGTTGTAAATTTACTAAATCCACAATTATATGTTGTTTAAATATGCTTTGTACTATGCCAATTAGTGCATAGTTTCCCCACCGTCACACCCAAGTCCCTCACTGCTAGTCGGTAGCCTCTGGCGTTCAAGGAAATGTGCTTGAGGCAATGTGACCAACCGGGTACAGGGCGCCTCTGGGTGCCTTCCCAAACCAGGACATTACAAATTGGTATCAGAGGGTATTTTCTCTTGATTTTCTATTTGGAGCCTATATCCAGGGATAGGATGGAATAGGTACTTAGTAACAATGTGTGCCCCTGAGTAGCTAACTCGTGTATTGGGAAAATCCAATTTACCTAATTAATGCAATTTTTCTTGTTTGCAATTTAACAGTTCATTTGATTTCACTGTTGGGTGATTCACATGTTTTTATGGTTACCATTGATTTTATTGAGGTTCTATTTTTGTCGCAACCCGGTGAGATGAGGGTATTCCATCTCATGCATCATATAGGAACTTTTTAGAAATCACATCCCATCGATTCTTTCCATGCCATCTAGGATGCATTATTGATTTCATGTTTTTGTAATAGATGTTGTGTAGAATATGCATGTTTTTTTATAGATTCCTTGATATAGATACCTCCTATTTGATAGGGATTAGTGTGTAAGGTTTTGTTTTAATTAATACCAAACATTTGTTCTTGAGGTGTTATGGGCCCCCGTGGACCAGAGTTTGGTGGGTCATTGTACTGTCTTCTTGTTTATAACTTGTATAGGATTCCAATCATTGATTAGCAGGGAGTATGGCCCCTCACGGATAGGAAATTGGAACCTTATGTACTCATTTTAGTTTTTTATAGTTTCTGGAGTAGTTTATGAGGTTTACTGTATGGAAAAATACATAATACTTGTCATGTAATGTTATGTACATTCCATGTTTTCTTCTGTTCGGGAAGAAATTTTTTTTCTTATGCGCACAGTGTGTACTTTATATACACGCTGTATAGTCTCTTACCATGTCAGAGGCCATGTTGGAAGATACACTGGATGGGGATTGCCTGGAGTGAACACACAGTGTATCATCAATACACGCCATGTAGAGTCGGCCTCGTGCCCACCCATGTCTCTAACAACACAGGATGGCTGAGTCGTATCTAATACACACTGTGTGTCTTCTATGCACGCCGTGTAGTCTGACCCAGGTACCCGACCGTGTCATGTACAACAAAGGTTGGTGTCACCCATTCTTGTACATGCCATGTCTGAATTGAACACGTCGTGTAGGTTTACCCAAGTACCCAGCCGTGTCACGAATGACACAGGGTGGTCTTATCGTTTCTCATACATGATGTGTCCAACTAAAACACGTCGTGTAGTGTGATCCGTGTCTCAGTTCGTGTCACTAACAACATGGGCCAGGAGAAGATTTTACAATACATGTCGTGTCTACCTTGAACACGCTATGTAGTCTTTTATTAGGAGAGCCATTTGACTTAACCGTGTAGAAGTACCCAGGAAGGGGAAGAGGATTCAAGTACATGCCATGTGTCAAGGGAACATGCCATGTGTTTTCGGTGTTGCACGACCAGATGAGGAAAAAGTACACGCCCATTTGAATGACTTCAGGGAACACGCCTTGTAGGTAGTGGACACATCGTGTATTCATGTTTTTTAAAACATTAATGTTTTCTTCCTCTTTTCCTCTTCTTACAATCATTGTTTTTCAGTCCTTGATATTTTTTATCTAAGATGTGCTCTTGACCTTGGAGAGTCATGCCACCGAGACATCCTTCAGTTGTAAGCTAGTTTCCAGGCGGTGATCAGACACCAGACATGGCTGATTAGGGACCACCTGCTGATCCTCCTATTGTGCCAGTCTTGGCACCAGCAGTTATACCTGTTACCAGTGCTGATGCACAGTTCAGGGAAGGCTTCAAGATAATGATGCAAACTTTTAAGGGAGCTCCACCTCCTTCCCCGTCGATGGTTTATTTTATGCGGTTCATCTAGCAGAAGCATCCTCCCACCTTATCTGGGGGAAGGAGGACCTCATGCTGTAGAGTCATGGCTCAAAGCCATGATGGAGATCATCGAACATCTGGAGACGCCTCCAAAAAGGAGATTCAAGATCACTACCTATATGCTATAGGATTCCGCCAAGAGATTGATGGATGTGATCTCACAGGCGGGTCATCAGCAGGTCATGGCTTAGGAGGAGTTCCAGCACATCTTATATTACTACTTCTTTCTGGAGACCCTGAGGGCCAACCGAGCCCAGGAGTTTGTGATCCTTGAGAAGGTACCCTATCAGTTATGGAGTACTCCTCTTGTTTCACCGAGAATCAGCGTTTCACAACCATTCTGGGAGAAGATGGTTTATTCCTAACAAGGAAGAGAAAGGATGGCCTCAGACAGGACGTCTTCTCTCATGTGAATAACTTCAGGTTGACTTCTATCGCTTCCATCGTCTACCAGGCACTGATCATGGAGTGGAATCTGAGGGAATTCAGTGTTGTGAGTCAGGGTGGATCAACATCCAGAGTTTGTGCTCTACCAGCTGATAGCCGGATGCACTATAGTGAGACTACACGGGGAGACCCAAGTATGTGGGATGCATTATATGGTTTCCAGGTGGTGTTCTAACAGTGCATGAGAAATGAGAAAACGATGCCACAGTGCTAGAGAGGCCTCGTGGTGTGCCGATCATACGGCATGTTGGGACACCTTTAGCATTTTTGTCATATCTTTTCACTAGTAGCTTGTGATCGGGGTTCTTCTATGAATCATCGTACAAGATTAACTCCATCATTTTCTCACTTGTATGGGAACTGGAGTTCTTCAGGTCGTTCAGGCTGAGGTGGAGGTTTCAGCGGTGGTGGTCAATTACCAGGAAACCAGCAACAGTAGGGTGGATTAGCTCAGTGTAGTCAGGAAGGGTCACATGGACATGGAGGTGGATAGTCTTTTACAGTGTAGCAGACCCATCAGGTGTAGGATCTCAACCCCTCTACAGTTTGAGGTACGGTCCTAGTTTCCTCAGTTTTATCTTCAGCACTTTTCGATACTGGTGCTACGCATTTCTTTAAATCTGTCGCTGGGATGGAGAGCCTTGGGCCCTGTATCTTTTCTTATACTGATTTTTGACACTAGACACTCTTTTGTGGGAAATAACATCTACTGTACGTCAGTTCAAGGAGTTCCTTCATGAGGTTGGTGGGTGTCACTTCATTTGGGATCTCTCTGTCGTGGAGATGACGGGCTATGACGTCATTCTCAGTGTGGACTGGCTAATTACCTTATAGGAATTTGTCGACTATTATCACCACATGGTGAGTTTCATATCACCAGAGGGTCGATCCTTTCTTCAAAAGGGTGATTAGTATGTCCCGACGAGCAAATCTGGTCCAAAGCATCAGGGGTTGGGAGTTGTTACAACCCAGATTGATAGTCTTTATCTGGATGACCAGGGGACTTCACAGTTAGACATTCCTCCTGTAGTTGATCATTTTATAGATGACTTTCCAGAATACTTTTCTGGTTTTCCTTCAGAGCATGAGGTAGTCTTTTCTATTGAGCTTGTGCCAGTGGCGACAGAGGTGTCCATTCCTCCTTATAGGATGGCAACACAATAGTTGAAAGAGCCCAAGAAATAGTTGGAGGAGTTTCAGGACAAGGGTATATTCTGACAAAGTAATACTCCTTTGGGTTATCCTATCATATTTGCAATGAAGGAAGATGGTACCCTTAGGATTTGAGTGGATTATTGGAAGCTAAACCAGTTGACGAACAAGAACCGATATCCCTTGCCTAGGATTTATGGTCTCTTTGATCAGCTTCAAGGATCCCGGGTGTTCTCCAAGATTGATTTGAGGTCTGGTTATCATCAATCGCACGTTAGACTATCTAATATACCTCTCACAGCCCTCTGGTGCAGGTATGGTCAATAAGATTATATGGTTATGTCGTTTGGTCTCATGAACGCGCTTGCAATTTTCATGGAACTAATGAACCAAGTGTTCCATCCATACTTGGATTCCTTCGTGGTAGATTTCTTGGATGATATCATGGTATACTCTCACACTTGAAATGACCATATTACCCATCTTGAGATCATTTTTTATTACAATGAGAGAGCATCAGTTATATGTCAGGCTCTCAAAGTGCCACTTTTGGATGAACCAGTTTCACTTCTTGGGTCATGTTATCTCAGAGACAAGAGTGTTAGTAGACCCAGAGAATGTGGGATCAGATGTATCCGGGGAGCAGATGAAGAACGAAATTGAGATGTGGAGTTTTCTAAGTCTTTCTAGATACTAAAAACATTTCATACAGGACATTTCATGCCTACCATCACCACTAACGGTTCTGACCAAGAAGGGTGAGTTTTTCTCATTGTCTGATTCTTGTGAGTAAGCCCTTCCAGAGATGAATGGGAGGTTGACTTCAGCACCGATACTAGTCTTTCCGGAGATAGGCATGAGCGATACCATTTACTGCGATGTATCATGTATTGGGCTAGGAACTGTGCTTATGCAGGGAGATGGAGTCATTGCATATGGGTCTCTGCAGTTCAGGCCACATGAGTGGAGTTACTCGATGCATGATCATGAGTTGGTAGTTTTTGTTCATGACTTACATTTTTTGAGACATTATCTTCTTGGAGAGAAAATTTTGGTTTTCACTAACTAAAAGAGTCTCAATTACATCTTCACTCAGTTTTATCTATGTTAGAGAGACCGATGGTGGGTTGAGTACCTTCAGTACTTTGACTTTGAGCTTGCCTATAGGCATGGTAATGGCAACACAGTGGCTGATACGTTGAGCAGGAGGACTCAGATACAAGCGGTTTGAGAGGCCACCAGTGTGTGGAAGCTTATGGATCTATTCTTTGAGATGCATTTGGAGGTGGACGATCGACATGGGCAGAATTTTCTATCTTCTGTAGTTGTTACCACTACCCTTCTTGATCGATTGCGAATGAGGCAGATGTCAGATTCTGAAGGCCTAGTCCAATAGGAATGCGTGTCAGGAGAGGACCCTATTCATGGTTGGACCATAAGTGAGGATGAGATCCTAAGATTCTAGTAATGCGTATGGGTGCCAATAGATATACGTGAGGAGCTGATGCAGGACTTCCATTCCTTAGTTTCGATAGTTCATCTTGGCATCACCATGATGTATCAGGATCTACACCGTTAGTATTGGAGGCCTGGTATGAAGAGGGATATTGCTGGATTCATCATGAGGTGTTCCACTTGTCATCCAGTGAAGGCGGAGCATCAGTGACCAGCATGGCTTTTTTTGTTGTTACCCATTCTCAAGTGGAAGTGGAATTACGTCGCGATGGACTTCGTGACTGGTTTACCGAGGTCTCCTCGAGGGAATGATGTGGTTTATGTTTTCATTAATAGACTCACGAAGGTTGTTGACTTCTTTTCGATCAAGGAGACCTTCAGTGTTGATGAGATGGGACAGTTAAACAACTAAGATATTGTACATATGAATGGAGTTACACACTCTATTTTTTTAGACAGGGATGCCCGTTTTACTTCTTGGGTCTGGTAGGGGCTTTATAAGGCTTTGGGAACACATGTACTTTTGAGTACAACTTACCATCCCCAGACAGATGGACAGTCCGAGCCTACAATTCTGGTGCTTAAGAATATGCTCTGAGCATGCATTTTGGATTTTGAAGGTTCTTGGGAGAAGCATATACCTCTGCTGGAGTTTTCCAACAACAATAGATTTCAATAAACTTTTCAGATGGCACCTTATGAGGCATCTTATGGTAGGCCATGCTGATTACCTTTATATTCGCTAGAGGCAGGAGAGGTAGCTTTGCTGGGACCTTGTCTTGTTCAGGAGACCACTGAGTAGATAGAGTTGATTCGGAAGAGGATGGCTAGTGCACAGTCTCTTCAGAAGTATCATGTTGATCAGCGGAGACAACCTCTGAAGTTCGAGGTTTGGGATCTGGTTTTTCTACGTGTCACACTGAGGTTTGGACAAAAGAGGATTTGGAGACATGGAAAGAATTTTCTGAAGGACGTCGATATGTTTGAGGTGTTGGAGAGAGTTGGGCCAGTTGCCTATCAGTGGTAGTTACCTCAGAGATACCGAGTTATACACGACATCTTCCATGTTTCTCACCATCGACATTACTTTTCAGAACCGTCTCATGCCTTCCAACCTGAGGAAGTCGAGTTGGAGGTGGTAACATCTTTTGAGGAGTATCCTATCCAGATTTTTCATCACAGTATGAAGGTTCTCCATGGTCGGTCTGTTCCTCTAGTACGTGTGCTATGGCAGCACGGGTGGGTGCATGACGAGTCTTGGGAGAGGGAGGCCGATGTATGATCATAGTGGCCAGAGATGTTTGAGGTTTCTTCTTCTAAGCCACGCTAGGGAAATTCGTGGATAAATTTCTTAATGGGGGGAATTTTTTAAGAAATCAAACCTTCTTTTCATGTATGTTTTTCATTTTTCTGTAGTTTTTGAAAAAATAAGTGTTTATGGAAATTTTTGATGTACACGCCGTGTACTTTATGAGTACACGCTGTGAACTTCATTGTCGCAGGAGGTCGTGTGCTGGCTATTTCATGGCCACACACACAGTTGTGTGGGGTGATGTAGTGGCTGCATAATGCAGAGTACGGAAAATGAAAGTACACGACATTTACTTCACAAGTACATTCTGTGTATTTTGTTTTTTTCATTAAACGCACCGGGGTTGCGTCTGACGGACATAAACCATATCATTTTGGTTTAGTTCGTCTAAGATAGTCGAGCATCCATAGATCATAGATGAGCCCCCGATCCTCCATCCGTCCTCTGATTCGAGAACCATTGATTGCATTGGAATTGCATCAGTGAGGTCTCTCTTTTTCTAGTGCATCTTTTTACAATTCCTAATCTATTCCATATTATCATGGGTTTAACGTTTTATACATTTTCATAGATCTATGAAGTTATAAGGGGATTCAAGCTTAAAGGCTCAATTATATTGATCTCTTAACCCTGAGTACGTGGTTTTTTAAATTCAGTTGAATGTCTTTGAGTTTTTTGTGAACATTCCACCAATACCCTTGAACTGGGTATTGCCTATTTTCCATTTTGACCATGTTGTTTCACTGCTTTTCTTGTATGACTGAGTAGAGGTTAATGTTTCTGAATAGGGTAATTTTTTGTGCTTGGATGTATTTCTCATGAATGTTTTGCCTAGTTTGACCTTTGGTTCTTGTTTTTCTGTTAGGAAGCTATTATCTTTCCCATGCCTAGTATTGTAGGATGGAGTGACTTTTGTTCTGACATGCTGTTATGATGTAGACTACTAGGAAATAAGTTCTTGAGGATTACTTTGGTCGTTATACAATTCTATGCTTTATTGACTTACATAGGGCCATGAGAACTTGGTGTATAGACCATAGAGAGAATTTATGTTGAGGGCTTCTCTAGAGTGTCTCTATAATTATATGATTCGAGACTACAAGGCGAACTAATGTTGATTGCTTCCCCAGAGTTTTTGTAGTTCCTTGACGTGGGCCACTAGGGGAATTGATGTTGAGTGCATCCCTAGAGCACCATTAGTATGATACAAGAATATAGGTAGAATTGATAGTGATTTCTTCCCTAGAGAGTCAATACTTTAGCAGAACCAGAAGGATGATACTGTGTTTTCTGCCTAGAGGGTTTCTTGTTCTTGATAGGTAGAACCAGAAGGGATGGGCAGTGGGTTCTTCCCAGAGGGTTACCTATTGTGTTATCTATTTTTATGTTGCAACCATTGTGGTGTTTTGAATTCTTATTTGTGGATTGTTTACTGCTTAGTGCATCGTTGTTTACTGCTTTCTATACTTTTACCAGTGATATACTCACTGACTATTAGGCACCGATCATCGAGTGGTTTCCAACTGTGGTTTAGTCTTACATCCGATTTTAGCCATGCTTTGGGGCCCAAAAAGATTATATTGCTGCAGGTATAGAAAAGGTCATGAACCCTTGGACTTCCGGTACTTGATTGCTTTGGAGCTGCAGAGCATGGGACCAAGCTGAGGCTTGCGATGTAGAGGAGTTGCTCATTGGTTTTTCTTTTGTGCTTTGGAATTGTAATATATTCAGAATTATGAATTTTTCAGCTTCATTCCTAGACATATATCTATCACGCATCATTTACATATATATTTTCTCCAGTTGGTTCTCTATTAGTCTTCCAATATTTACTACTGTTGGATATTTACTACTTTCGCTATTGTATTCTATTTACTTCCATTGTGTACTCTTCAAATGAGTGTATAGTTTCCCCATCATCACACCCAAGGCCCTCACTTCTAGTCGGAAGCCTCTGGAATTCGGGGAAATGCGCTTGAGGCCATGTGACCAACTAGGTATGGGGCGCCTCTGCGTGGCTTCCGGAAATGGGACGTTACACAAACACTTGATTTTTCACAAGATGATGATGAAATTCATTATATATGTGGTTATATTGTAGTACCTTTTAGTACCCAAGATATGATGATGTGGGATTCACATTACTCAATATGTTCTATTCAACTAGGCAAATAAAATTTATTTTATGATATTTATAGGTAATATTGCTAATTTATGATGAAGAAAAAAAAATTTATAGGGATTTTTACATTACTTCACATATTAGTAAGTGAAGGAAAAAAATATACTACCCATTGAAATTATCCATACATTGGACATTCCTATGTTGAATGAGATGATATAATGTTCAGTTTCATGTCGGGGGTAACCGAGTTCACCTTGATGTAGTGAAGTTTTATTATTAAATATTGACTGATTAGTGATGGTCGCACATTTCCAACTAAAAAAATATTCCCCTCCATTGGTGATATTTACCAGTTATAAGTTCATGAGATATTATATCTAGATTATGACCATGAATTATGGTATCCAATAAGGATTCATGATTTATGTTACACTTCTAATAGGTTCTATAGAAATTTTTTGATACATAAGTGTATTTGAGCACAACATACCATTATCAAACTGAATAGTAGATTGAGATTTCAATCTGGGTATACGTAGATATATTGCAATCATGTTTCTAGGGGATTTTGGGTTTATGGGATATTTTTTTCTCTTTAAAAAACTCCACCTATAAATATGGTGACCAGGTGTTGATTCATAGGGTTGTTTTGTGGGCATGTCTGGTAGGTGTTTCTAATCACCTATGTGTTAGATAGTGGGAAAAGATAATATCTTATTGGTTCAGTCTCATTAAATTGATTCTAGATAATATCTAGCTATTTAGGAGATGGTGAATGATTAAAATTGGTTTCATTTATATATACACTAGAGATACCATCATCTCAAATTTTATGTGTTGAATGGGTTTTCATGAGAGTGTAACCATGATTTGGATGTTTTCTTATACAAAGGATTGTGAATTCAAATACCAGTTATATGGGACCAATAATGTTTTTTAAGAGGATTAATTTTTTGGATTGCTGATTAATGACATCATAATATTCCAATGTAATTCAATATATATTTCATTTTAATTCAGGATATTTTACCTCAAACATTATCATTTGATCAATATCTATGAAATTGATTTTTAGTCAGATCTATCATTTGAGTAACAACCATATATTACTATAAAATAATGTGAAAATATTCTATGTTGTAAAATGGTATATTCAGTATGTGTGTAGTCAATGTACATGAATATCAATGAGTTTATGTGGGAGTGGGGATTTGATATATGTGTATAGTCATTGGGGATATATTCTTGTCATGTTAGATGAAATAGATTGGTGATGAGGTACTATATGGTGGGGTGTTATAAATCCCTGCCTATCAAGTGTATTAATTTTGTTTATTTTTTTGGAATCCATGTTTAATTTGAATTTCTAGGCTAATATAGGTGTTAGAAGAGGTCGAGGTCTGTAATAATGATGTCATAACTATTGTCGAAATTTATTCATTTGTAAAATATAACAGTAGGAACTTGCTGTATTTTTACTAGGGACTCTATGGATATAGACAAGAAGGGGTAACCTTAGGGAGG
Organism: Viscum album; assembly: GCA_963277665.1. NCBI lineage: Eukaryota > Viridiplantae > Streptophyta > Magnoliopsida > Santalales > Viscaceae > Viscum > Viscum album. Next base: position 1,505,990,335 of record OY728127.1, on the reverse strand, counting down.
ATCTTGGTGGTCGGTGACCCCATGGTGGGTACCAAATAGTGCATTAGGTACCCATTTATTTCTAAATATATATCTCATAATCACCTATCATTTTTTAAAAATTAATTAATAAGTAAAAATTCATTTTAAATATGGTGTCCTCAATTTTTGTTTACCTATATTATATGACCCATAATTTAGGGTTTTTATCTCAATTTAAGAAAATATTCAATTTAGGATGAGTCATATGACTATCATTAATATGTGGGATTCATGTTTTTCTTGTTATGTTGTATATAAATATTCATGAAATTCTACAAATTTCATCATTTGAGATGTTTTATGTTACACAAAAAAAACAAGTGACTTTGAAGTAACAGTTATCTACATTTTTTCATTAGACCATTATTAGTTTAACAAGGATGTTTAAGGATGTGGGTTATCCTTTTTAAACATATTCATTGATGTCATGAAGTCTTATTCCATAAATATTATGAAAAAGAGAGTTATTCTCTATAATTGAAACTCGAGGAGGTGTCCATGAGATATATTATATCTTGATAGACCTTGTTATGTATCAATTAACATTATTTTATTATTATATATACCTCATATAGTATTTATTATATTTTTTCTCTTTGTTGGAATGGGAAGTTATGGAAAATATACTTTTGGTATTGTTGACTTGTATATGGGGTGACTAACAATGTTTAAAAATAGGTAATCCCTATGAAACCATTCATTGGGAGAGAAATAATTATGGGTTTGATAAATATGGATGGACCTATTCATGATTATGATGGTTCAACATTAGTACATGTTTAATTATATTTTTACTGTAATGTTTATATATCTTTTGCGGTTGTGATAATGTGGTAGAGAATACATGGGCTGAGAATGATACTGAATTGGGCCCACCTTCCCATTGGTAATAATATTATTATGTGCTTTATCAATACACTCATGTTTTTGTATCATTTTGGATATTGGACAATATTACCCATGGCATTTACATTGATATGTTTTGAGATTGAGATACAATATTTTTGAGGTCATTATAGATTGGTGTTATCCTTTCCCAATAGTATTATTAGTATTTTTATTAGGGGTCTAAATGGATTCGAGGAGGTCCCATTGTAGATAGAAATTATCCTTCCCTGTTATCTTCTTTTGAAATGAAATTATCAAGACATATATGATTAAATAACATCAAAACCATGATATTTAATCCCATTAGTATTATTTTCAAAATCACCCACCCCACTCAAATGGTACCCCTCCTACACTAGATATGGTTAAAGAGATATAGTAACCCCAGATTGACCCCTTCATTTGTCCAAATGATGGTGACTAGAACTGATGTTAGAAAAAAATCAAACATGGAAGAAATTTCCCTCAAGAGAATAATGAAAATTACGTTATTTAATAAATAAATTGATGTGAAACTCCATAACATAATATAAATGTAAACCAATTTCATCCCAAAATGCATTATTAATATCAATAATTGTATATATAAGTATCTTAATAAATACCGATTATGAATTTCATAAAAATGTTACTCAATAGAAGCTCCAAATTCCAAAATTACAATGTCCTAAATTTTCCCTGAAATCCTCCCGGAAACAAGAAAAATAGGTTATATATACATTGTGTGAGCATATCTTGTATACATAGTATGATCATACCTGAGGTATCTAATGAGTATGATAAAAGAGAATAATAATTCACTATTTAATACACAATAGAACCAAAAAATTTCTATACTTGTCAACTAACCAATCCCAAACATGACATGGAACACTCAGCAAATAATACATCAAATGTAGTATCATAGAATTAACTGAATATAAAAAAATGATTCCCTAAAAATTCTTCCCAAAATAATTTCCTCTCTCAAACCATAAAACCAAATTTATTATGTTCCCATCCCTTCTATACATATATCCTCATATATCCATCCATATATTATATAGGTAAATATGCATCCCTTCTATCCCCAATAATGGAAGGCCTATTACCAAGTTCTAGAGACTATCAAAGTCACATAAAAAACATATCGACCTAAATAGTCATGTAGTTTATAAGAATTTTAAGGAATTCAACATTATTCCATCATCCTTCAATGAATGAATGCCAAATACTGCATCTAAATTATCTCTTGGAAATCGCAAACACCAACCATGTCCCCAACTATATAATTTTTGACACCAACCCATTTAATCATCCATGTAATATAGAACATAAACTTATTAAATTATTGAAACTCATTAAGGATAAGCGGTAAAATTCTGAAGTAATCCATCTGATTCACAACAATCCTGGATGTTGGATAAAATAACCAAAACCCAAAAAATTGAATTGGTATCTTTATCCAAATCAGTTGGGGTGAATATAAAATAAATTCAAAATACATGGTAGAATGATTAGAAAAAATAACGAACCTATTTTTCAAAATAAACTACACTAATGTACTCCACAACACTAACAAGATACCACATGATATTTATTATATGAAATTCCAGAACTGAATTCATTTCACCACACAACCACCAATCATATCCATAAAACATTCAAATTCAATTGTAAGAGAATATTATTTCACTATTATTCAACTCACTGATTCAATTGTAATATTTTAGATAGAATATCACACTTACTTCAAAATAAAATAAAAAATATAAAAACCATACATCATCACACAACAAATCTCAGACCAACAAACATTTACTTCACTAACCATCACAATATACATCATATCTTGTCACTACCATCACCAATAAAATCACCTAAATATTCACCCACATAACATGAGGAAAACTAGGAACAAAATTAAGATATTAATGTATATTCAATATTTATAATATAATTTAAATTCTTCATTGATTGAATTTAGAAACATTAAATCATTAATTAGAATTAGTATCATCATACAATTAAATAGTTCCCTAGGTATCTAATTCATTCTCCATATGTAATTATATAACCATTTTTATGAATGGGAAACATAATAAACCACATATAACGGGTTTCATACTTCAGAAAAATGATAATCAATTTATTCGCAACATTGGTTATTTTTAGGAACAACAATAATAAAGTATCATCACATGGGAAATATAACAAAATCAGTAAACATGTGAAAAAACCCCCTTCACATATATTAATGTTTAATGTAATTAATTACATTCCTTAGATGACCCTTATAATCCACAAAAATGAATACTAGAGTGTGGAATCCCCACACATGAACATAAATGAGGTTTAAGAGTAGAGAGAATGAGGTTCCCCAATATCAATAAATATTTCAAAATAATAGTGCACAAAATATAAAATATGAAACATATTAAATAAATGAAACACATAGGAAATCCTTGATTTAAAAAAAATAATTCCATAGGCATATCAGAAACAAACCCAAGACACTACATTAACTAAAACAACATAACTACTGATAATTCCCCAATATTGGAATATGATGAAACCAAAGTGGGAGTGATAGTTATTTGATAAGTATTAGTAAATTTAACATCATAAATCCAATGATAAAATTCGTTATGTGTTCAAAATGTCCTCAAAAATAACCTAGGATTCACCGAAAACATGAGAGGAATGAGAGATGAATTAGAAATATTAGAGGGTAAAAAATATTTATACGCAGGATGGAACATTAATCATTCCTGGAGTGAAATAGCAAATCAAACTTTTAATATTCTTTATTACCACCAATATAGGTTGTCCTATTTCCAGATACTATGAATGTAAACAATTAAGCCTCAATTAACATCCAATAAACATCATGTTGTCTCATCCTCGAACACATTCATGCCCCAAATAATTCATTATGTACATTAATAAATGAATAAAATAATTACCTTCAAAAACATCAATGTTTGAATCACTGGATTCCAGGATATGAAAACAAAATTAGATAATGAAAATGGTTTTATAATGTAAAAAAATCATCTATTGTATAAATTCCACAACAAAAACTATCAGTCCATCCACCAGGATCCATTGAAGATCCTCATCTACTAAAATAGAAAACAAATGGGCCACGTAGGAATAAAACATTATATTTATATTATATTTATTTGAGATAAACATTTATTGGGGTTAGGATAGAATGTGTAGGGGATATATTTTCACTTCTCTGTATATCACACGTTGTTGTTGAGGTTTTTTAATACTGACACTAACAAAAAACGTGGGTCCACCTCTTTGATAATATATTCAATGTTTAGATTTTTGGTCAAGATTACACTGATATTTGATCATATATTCATTGGAACATACAACCTCATTATCCATATATTATATTGTGATACATTCATTATCATTAAAGCAATGGTCGTGTTGGTTACAGTCACTCCATTTGTTGATTTTGGGTGACCGGAGGATATGGAATATATTATTGATATTATTATTATTAAGATGTCATTTATTGTAAAGAAATTGTAATAATATGGATTTTTTATCTACATCCTTTGTGGTTACCTAATGACATGTCCTCACACCCATAATGAGTATACCAATTCAAGTTTGTCTTCCATGTTTTGTATCATAGGCAAATTAAAATTCCTTGTTTTCTTTAGATGATTTGATGTTCTATATTCATTTGTAGAATTAAAATCTCATGTACGATATTGTATTGGACTCTAGTATTTTGTTTATTTTGTACTATGTCATATATAATTTTACAATGGGATATATTTTGTTTTATATGAAACTAGTTTGAAAACAGAATTCTTCTTTTATATAATATGGGATGTGATATCATTGTATGGTTGTTCCATAGTTGTAATTTTTTATTCATGTTTATATTATGATTGAAAATTTTAATTAATTTATCCATTGTTATTGATGGATATTTTTTGGATAGGGTATAGTATCCCCATTTATTCACATGCACTCTCCTGTTTTTGGTAGAAGTTGTTGAATGTGGAAGAATTATTGATATATGTGGTTCTCTGGATTGATCACAGTGGAGGATATTAGAGACGTAACCCTACATATACACTTTTATCATCCTCTCCTTTCACTTCCACCATCGATCAAGTACCTTTGTGTGGCATCCTTTTAATAATTATGGAATGTTTCTCTCCTATCGTCCCACTTGGTTCCTCATTTTTTTCATATATTTTCCAGGATTTGGGGTAAGATTTTATATTATTGGTCATGCTGGAATATTTATTAATCTGGTCATGATGATAGTTATATCATTCCTTTTAGATTGAAGTGGATATGGAGAGATAATCATATGTGGTTGTGATTTATTCCATTATCGACAAGTCACTACTAAAAATTATTTCTTGTATGATAAATTTATTATAAAATTTATTAGAGAACTTGTATCAATTGATGTGGATTTTCATAGAAATGGACTAAGTGTTTTTTGGAGTAAACCAAAAACTATGTAACGAGGTTTTGGTGATGATATGTCATGTGATGTGTTTTCATTGATTATCCATAATGGGGTTAGATATATTATAATAAATATAATCAATAATTTTTTTTAATATATAATTTTAATAACAATTTAACGAGTTTGGAAATCATGAATTTTGAGGGTTTTGTAGATCACATGGATATGTATGAAGAATGATTTTAAGGGGATCCGTCTATTTTTTTGGTTCTAGTACCTATTATTATGTCTCCATATGGTTGTCTATATAATATAGGTAAATTAGTATTTAGTGAGTAAGGCCATGTAACCTTACATAGAACCATTTTTTATTTTCTATGACTCAGTTTAGGCTAGTGAGTTGGCTACAATCTTATTAATCCCAATTAAATAATCATTTTTAAACATATATTTATGTCAATGCGTATTTTTGGTAAAGGAATAGTTATATTGAATAGGATCTATAGGTGGTTATCCATAAAAAATGTACATGTTTATCAATCTAGGCATGCCTTGTTTTATATATGGTTACCTCTTAGAATATCCTTTATTGTTGTTCCTATGGATTATTTTTAAATTTATGCATGACATGCATTGAAAAGTCTGTATGTCCGAAATACTTGATATGGAACAAAATTGGATTAAATTAATAATTAAATTATTTATTATGATACTGAATATTATGATAGATCCATTAACCATTAGTTATTGAGCACATGTAGGGTGGGGGTTGATTCATAGTCTGAAGGTGGTGATACGTTTATGGATTAGAATATTAAAAAGTTTCATTTTCTCATTAGATGATGTTTAATATTTTCATATCTTATTGAAGTGTTACATTAGGATGAGGTCTCACTAATTGTTATTGAAAAATGTGTTTTATAGACTTTGGGATGTCAATTTTAATATGAGTTTCCACTTTCTCATGAACATGTGAGATAGATGATTAAATGAAATCCTACGTCATGCTGAGGGGAAATGATCATGGCTATGAGTTCCATGGGTATAATTTAATTGTTGTGGGTAGCATATAAAAATTAATATAATGAACCAATTCATGTTATTTTTATATATTTATAGTGGGTATGATTTTTTGTGATATTATAGGTTCAGTTGATTATATTTTCACCCAACATGGGTATTCAACAATATATAACATTGAGTACTGGATGTTTCACCAAAATGTAATTTGATGACATTATATCAGTGGCGTATACTAAACATATGATTATTTTTATTATGAATGATTTACCACTTCCTAAGTCTACATATTTTATGATAAAAAGGCTTCTTATATGATGAGCTAGTTCAGGCATTGGTTGTGATATTTTATAGACATGATGTCGCCCATGATGATTGATATACATTATGGATTTGATTACTCCAGACATTAATGTTATGTGATTTATAAGTAATTCATCCCAAATTATTTTTAATATGGGATTGATGTAATTCCCATTGAGATGACTTTGAAATTGGTTAAATATGATTTCTTCTTGAGCTGATGGTCAGATAGGTCCACATTTAATCCCTCCAAGATTATTGACTATTATTTCAAGTGGGATGCACAATTTATTTTTTAGGTCGTTTTTATGTGATTCCCCCTTAGAGGATTTTTATATGGGTTAAATGTGATGCCTCTTGCGATAGATTTTAATCCTTCTGAAATGATTGTCTATTTCAACTGGTATTCACTACCAGCTATATGTGGATATTCTTTCTAGGTTGGATTTATTTCTACTTAGTAAATATTATGAATTACAGAGACAGGTGAATTTTGTAAACGTATTCATTAACCCAAATATACCAATATCATAAATGTCTAAAGAATATTTTATTCAGTAATTATTGTCGATTCTTAGGTTCCAACACTTTTAAATATACATGTTTGGTTATGTTATTGGATAAATTTTCATTCAATACATGCATGAATATATATACTTCATTTATTTCAGACTCCTTTAATGATGGATTATTGAATTTTGAACTCGAACCCTGAAAAGAATCATGATGGACAATAATATCTTATGGGTGACATGTAGGAATTGGGTATATCATTAAAAAATCTGGTTGATAAATTAGATCATAGAAATGATAGAGACATGTTTTAAGAGAGGATGAGGGAAGTGGCTAGTTATTGATTCAATTTATATCATGTTCATGAAGTAAATTTTATATCGGTAAATTTGGTAAACTTATTGAAATACCTAAATACATAACCAACATGTAATGTTTTCTATGATATTGAATAATTATTGATATATATTTTTTTATGTTATAATTAAATATTTTTTAAAATGATTTGATTCATATGATGGATTTTTTTATTGGGTAATATTTTTCTACATTGATATTATATGGTGTAATCTACACATATGATTTATCCTACAATCACCATTAGGTATAAGCCTCTCAAATAAATTGTGGGATTCCTATGTTTATATTGATCCATCTTAGAGACACTTGGGGATACCATGATAGGTATTCCATAATCTTTTATGATATATTTATTTTGATTAAATAACAAATTTTAATACTTTATATAGAGATATGAAAAGTTAAACTAATAGATCTAACCTATAATTTTTCCTAGGAAAAATCTAGATGTTATAAATCCCATTTGGATAGGGGTTGGGTGTTTTTCATTGTTTTTGAGGATATTGTGGATTTGTTTCCATATATGGTGTTATGCGTTTTAGTTTATTGTATTACTCTCGGACTTAGGTGATTAGAGGTGTGATATCATGAATCATATTTGGAACATAGAATCATAGGGTATATAAATTAATCATTTATATTGTGATGTTGGTTCTAAAAATAATGGTGGATTCATTTATTAAATGAATTTATAGTAACATATTTGTTTTTCCCTAGATATATCTTATTAGAAACATTCTAATTAATGAGACCATTTTTTAGTATTTTCATGATATTAGTCATTATATAGTGATATCATTGATATGTTTATGAGTGGGACATCGATCATAAAATGGTTTTTATGATATATGGATACTTATTGAGGATAATTACACATGATTAGCAACTGTGATATTGGAATAAGGATCTCCAATGTGGAAGAGAACCCCAGTATTGGGTGCTGGTATATGATTTTCATTGGTTGTTTCAGAATAAACAATTTGGATGGCTTCAAGCGGATCTGACATTTGTAAAATGTTATCTATAGATTTTTATCATCCCAGTGATGATGAATTAAATATCAGGATAGTGGTGAGATGAGAATTAGATGTGTGGTGGTAAACTTTTTTATTCATATATTTAGTATTGGTTATTGAATATGAGCGTATCCAGAGAAATATTAGTGAGATAGTGAATTTGGTTGAAAACTGAAATCTAATAATTGATAAAATATTTAATTTTTGATAATAACACACCATAATATTTGTTCAATTATACAGTGTAGTACTATTAGTGGTTCCTTAGTTAGTTATTTGGATAAAGGAATCATGGATGGTTCATCATTAGATGTGTATGAAAACATTCTGGTAAGGGATGGATTGTTGTTTGATTAGGCTCGTTAGCATAGGATTATAGGGATGCAACTAATAATGATATTACATGATTGTATAGTACTAGGGTGTATTTAAGCTTGGTAATGTGTGGTTCTTCAATAAGGGAATTATTTAATTAATTTGATTAATTGATTGAATATTTTCTTTCCTTGAGGACTGAGAGAATGGTATTTTTCTTGATATATATGGTATGTAATTGGAATGGCTTCATCTCAGCCTCAGGATAGTTAGATCAGTGTTTATATATTCATGAGCATCCCAAGATTGAAAGTGGGATATATTGATTAATGGATATTAATAAAACATTTGGTTATTGATTGTATATATATGGGTTACATGACTCTTGATGTAATATCACGATGACATTGCAAATTCCTAGTGATATAATTTTATGCTTTCCTATTTTGTGGTCAAATAATATTGGGATATAGTTTTAGTCACATTGATACATGTATTTGGTGTATTACTATAAGAGGTGAATATATTTTTTGATGGGGAAAAATTATATTTATTCTCTTCAACTTCTTGAAGATGGGTCGTGGGATATATATTGACATTAGTTAACGATAACACATGGGTTGTGATCGAGTATGTTATGATTATCAAAAATTTGATCAACCTTGTATTTTCTAGGTATTTTTGTTCGTAAAATTATATTATATGTAGCCTGTGAATGGGTATCTGTAAGAATAGTTAGGAAAGATTTAATAGTAATAACTGAGGAGAAAGGAGTTGACTAATGGATCTACATTAATTCCAAGGATTGAGAGGATCAATATTGTTAGTGATGAATTTTGGTTTTCAATAAGTTTAACTATGAAAGTTTAGGAACATATCGAATAATTGTTTTAATACTGATTCTATAGGGAGACCATATAAATTTATTTCAAAGTAGTCACATGATATTGTGTTATATCACTAATGTTGTGTATTATCCACTGTATTTGGGGTTTATAAATGGGAAATCGATAATTTTGACTAATAGTTTTTTAGAAAACCAAAAGGTAATATACCCTATGGTGAGACACATGCGATGATCATAATAGGATATAATGAGTGGGGATCAAGAGTGTCAATATTTGGTTGATTATGAATTTAAAGCAATTTCATGCATGCATGCCATGAATATACAAATAATTTTATGGGGGTCATATAATTGGGTTGTTTTCCTAGACCATAGAAATTTATGTATTTATAATGACTGTTGATAGTGATTCATATGGGTACCATAAATAATTGGTGGTTAATGTGACATGTTTGCTATTTCATGTTCGGGTCAAGGGATTTCTTCTAATAGAATACGGTCTAATGTTTTTTTTAAATTAGGGATTACTGGGTAATGTTAATATATTTGGAAACTACCAGAAATGAGTTATGGGATATATTCGTGTTTGATAATCCGGTATGAATTTTTGGAAAAGGACTTGTAGAGTGTTTGTGTTATGGAATTTCAATACACATTGGATATATAATTACATGTATAAAAAATAAAGGCTCCTTGATATGATTAAGTCTTTATTAGGAGATTATGTCTTTTAGGACAACTGTTTTTTTCAGAAATCTTGTGTAATATTGAGAGGGGGTGATATAGTTTAAACAACTATAGAAAACAATTTTTATATGAAATCATAAAATCATAAACATAGAATTTTCACTAGTATTTCGACATCATCATGGAGTTAGTGGATTGATTTGGTCACCCGGGGCGGAGTCCATTGCGCCATTATTAAAATGTGGTTTTGTCAGGTGTCAAGTAGAAGTATTTCATGTGATCATGTTGTGTGAATTATATATGGGTAAAATGTCTCATTTTAGGGGAATGTTTTCTGTTTTAGATTTTTATCATGTACAATCCAGTGTTTATTAAATTTCAATGATTTGGGTGCTGATGGGTATGTGATAATGAATTATTCGGTATGAAGTTAGGATGTTCACCTGATTTCAGTGACTATTTCTACTCATTTGAGATTCAATTGAAGGATCACAAGGGACAACAATTTTTCAGGTGGTATTTTATTTGACTGAAATTAGTATTTCCCAGTGGAAGTGAAGTGAATTTTGGTTTTGTGGTGTGTGAATCCTAAGTTATTTTGGATTTTAATATTCTGATTAAAATTTAAATTTCTAGTTTCTCTTATAATATTATAGAGGAAGTTTTCACAGTTTAGTATTTACAGTAAAAGGCTTGATTTGGGATTTAGGTGTTCAATTATTAAATATCGTTATGGGTGTCTATAGAGGATGTCCTAGTAAACTATCATGGTGCATTTTGTGACTAATTTATTTTTTTGTGGTGAATTTTCTCTTATTGGGGCCACTATAGGATATAGATGGAGGAGTAAATAAATTTTTCTAATTAGGTATATTTTTATTAAAGGTTTATTTTTTACTTTTTCATTTTTTTAGGGAAGCATTCAATGTGACTCCAAAATAAAATTTTGAGTTGATTCACAGTAAATTTCAAAAGAGAGGTGGCCACTGGGACATTTCTAGAGACACCTTAGAATGTGTCTTTGTCAATATTATGGGAGATCTGGACCACATACAACATTTTAAAATTAATATTTTTCTAATATTGGACTCTCTTATATATTTACGACATATTTTAGGAATATTTCTTAAATACAAATTTGGAACTAGTTAACTCCACACTGGTGATGGATTGAAACAAAAAGTTGAGGTGAATTTATATTACATAGTATAATTATTCCATAGATGTGAACATATAACTATGATAATGGTTGTCTATCGATAGAATTGTTTTAATGAATTAAGGATATTGTATTGTTTTTTAAAAATTCATATTACTTAATTTTAGGGTATTATAGTTTAATGGTAAATATACAGTCACTCTAGAGTTAATCATCATCTAGGGATGCAATAATTGTTTGGGGTATTAGGTTTAGACCCATAAAAATGGATTCCTATATATCTCTAAAAAAGGAATAAGAACCCATGCAGTTTAGTGTTACGTAATGGGAAATGATATAACTTTTATGTTCATTTGATAAGCTCTATCGTGGTGCCTTCTATGGTCATACAACCATATATTATTCAATGAAATTTACCTTTATGTGGAGTGGAATATTATGCTAAAGTTAACTTGAAATGGCTTGTGTGGGGTCCATATATGATTTTATCATCCTAGATTATTTTATAGGGAATATGGACATGGTTGGATGAACTGTGTTTTTATGGAATATAGCCCTATATGGTACTTGGATAGTTCTTTTAGTAGGGATATGAATGACTAATCAATTTATACGGAATATATCCCATCTAAAAATGATATAATGATTATCAAAAAAATTATGTTCCTTTATTTTGGGAATGATTTTATTGAAAATATGGCCCAACAAAATAGTTTTTTGGGATCATCAGGTTATGGTCCACTGTTTAAGATATGAGATATGTTGGAATATTTTCAAAAGAGGATGATTCCCTAAGGAATATATTCTTGTTGATAATAAATCTAATTTAATATGTTATATAGCCTAACATGGAAGGTTGTATGTGGATTTATAAGGATTCTATACCCATGAGGATGAATATGGTTGATTTTTGGTGTTGGGTTTGAATATAAGGGTATAAAAAAATGTATCCAATTTAACATGAATTAAATACTAGTTTGATATTGATGAATAGTTTATAGTCATATTGCAAGACCTTTCCATACACTTTAACATCATGATGTAAGGATATTATTATATAGTTTTATATCATGATAATAGTATGTTCAGTTCATGAGAGAGGATTTAATAGATATTGATTAGGGCTTACACATGTTAACCCCTTGATATATACATCTCTTTAAATATTTCCCATTGAATGTGATTTCATAAAGGACATGTGACCATGTAGGTGGATTATGGCTTAACATTGGTGGGATAATGGAACATTTTATTACTTATAGTTGTTTCCATTGATGATAACATGATTTTGGCTTATATCTGACATGTGTACCTGAATACAATTAAATAATTAGGATATAATTGGTTGTTATTATTCATGGTTGAGTGTTTCCCTTTATTTTTTCAAGAGTAACTAACATGGATGTTTCCAAAAGATAATTCTCTATATCTGACACATTTGATGACTCATAATGTTGATATCATAAATTGAAGCATTATGATATATTACAATTGGGATGTAATCACTTAGTTACACAGATCATTGATTGGATTAACATAAATGATGATCATGTTGATCTTGGATATACCGCTCTATATTTTATATTAAGTGGACACTCATTATCATGGAAATATCAAATTTTGATTACACTAAGGGTTATTCCTTTCTATTTACAGAAGTCATGATCCTTCTTTTATTAAGGGATTATATGATTAAGTGGGTGCACACAAGTGTACATTCCGTGATCATGTATATAAGGTGGTTTTGGATGATGTATTTCCTTGGACTTATCAGGGTTTATTTGATAGAAGGGGGTATAAACTAACAAAATATCCCTTGCAGTAAGGCCCTATAACACCTCATGCATTATTTATTTTATTTTATTAATATTATTTTGGGTTATTTTTAAAATTTTGGAGGGTTCATATTGATTTTGTAAAAATACAAATGAAATTACAATAATTATGGTATTAATCATAATAAAATGGAAAATAATACTAATAAATATTATAATAATGAAATAATAATAAAAACACTTATAATAATAATAATTAGAAGAAAGATAAAAAAGGGGTATCCCTCCACCATCCCCCCATATTCCATGGGACCCCTGGTGATCTCCCACACCATGAACACATAGGAATTCCCTCCTCACACAATGGTACCCCTCATAGACCTCCAATCTTTTATGAGTGTTTTGATCATATACACTATTTTCACGCATTATTTCTCCCTCTTATTTGTTCCATCCTTCTTGTTCCCCCATAAGATCAAATTTCGTTATGATTTTTCTTTCTACTATGAACCCTAGGGCTATCATGATCCCAAATAGTGTTTGGGATTGGCCTAAAATTTATGTTTTCATATATTACACTTTGATGGGAAATACTTATGATTTAGAAGACATATCAATAATGGAGATTACTTTTAACTCAATCATTAGTGAACTAAGGTTGTCATTTTTATGCTTTGGATTTCTCTTGATACATTTAATGTGAATTAATAATATTAATTTGTTTTATAAATTTTCAAATTTCTTAGTTGTGGAAATAGACATAGATATATAAATTATCCATCATTTTTATTTCATAAAATTGATTTCCAAATGTATTCTTTGATATTTCTTCTTATTTTCTATCTCCATGTAAAGAAAAAATTATATTCATGCCTACCAATAAATCTATGTAATTTCTAAAATATAATTTGTGTTCTTATAATATATTTATGTTTTCTTATAAAATTTTATTTTCTGATACATTAATTTATTGGGTTTAAATAAATAGTATTTATTTATTTGACTAATTATTATTATATTTTTTGTTTTATCTTTATGTCACTGAATATCGATAGATTTAAAATAATTTCCTTTTTTTATTGGTGTTTTTCACATGTGTATGATTTTCTATTTATATATACATATATAAATTTTTTTACATATTAACATTTTAATAAGATATTATCTTTGATGACGAATGATTATAAAATTATATATAATTTCATATGGTTAAAATATTTTAATTTGAATTTTTGGAATTTTAAAATTCAATGTTAAAACATGGTTTATCCAAAAATATTTTCAATACATTTTTTTAAAAATAAAATTTTCAATGGAAAATATGATCATCCCACAAAATGTTTTCGATATAGTTTCAAGAAAAATGAATTTTTTAATTAGACTTCCTAAAATGGTTTCAAAATAATGAATGGATTTAGTTGTATTATGATATTGGGATTTTTTTGATCATCTATATAAATGTTAGGTTTCAGGATTTGTGATTGGAACATGGGAGACCTAAGGTAGTTGGATAATGGGACGAGTGTTCCTCAAGTTAGGCATGCAACCATAGGATAAATCTAGTTATGGTTACCTTAAAAGGAACAAGTTATATTAATTTTTCAGAAAATTAGTCGACTAGTGTTATAAAAGTGAGTTCATTACCGCTGGAACCTATAGGTCAGAGCTCATCATATGTATCTTGGATTACTCTTTTCATATATACCACACATATTATAATGTTCGATGTTACGATTTTTTACTGTCTTAAATATATAATTTAATTTATAATAATTCTTAACATTAATTTATATAGATTCAATTATCTATTTTTTCTATTATCGTTGATTCAATAATCATGGTGTGTCTTTATTGTATCATATTTAGGTAATGTATAATGAGTTAATTTCAATTCCTATTTGAAATTGGTATATATTAATTAAAACAAATTTTTAGGTGTCTTTTTGGGAGTCTATGTGTGTTTTATAAAATAGGATTAGTCCTATATAGTGGATAATTTATTTGATTATTATCATTTAAAAAAAATAAATTGATGTTTTATAAAATTCATGACCATGATATTTGTTTCTTGTTAAATTAATGTAACCTATTTTCTTAATATAATTCAAAATATTATTTATGGTTGAATTAGAAAAAGAAAATTCTTGAAACCTTTTGTGTTTATCTATTAGTCCATCGAGGTCACTCTCAACATGCACTACATTATGTATATAGATAGTGTGGCCTTCTAAAAATGATGATTTAGTTCCTGGTTTCTTAAGTATCAATCAATTATGTTGGGTGGAGAGTAACCATGGGTCACATGGTTTTAATTGTTGATTTATTTTATATTTTATTTTTCACATTTATGTCTAATTAGTCATTAACCCCTTTTATTACATTATATATATATATAGGTGTAAATTTTTTGAGGTCTATGTTTTGATGACTGTTCGGGGATTTTCTGCAAGGCTGAGTGTTTACAGAGTGGGATGAGATTTTATTTTATATATTTATTTTCTCTTCATTATAGTATCTTTTTTTATTTCATCATATCCACTTTATTGTTGGCATTTGAATCATCGATATTTCATAAAGAAAATCACAAAAAATTCTATTCCGTATTTTATATTGATTATAGGGGTGAAATGATACACAAAAGTTTCTTATGGTGTTTGTAATGATTTTAATCATCCCAAGTGGATTGAGGAAACCCCTTATTCTAGAGAAATCTGGATAAGATACCTATTCATTTGGTGTCTTAGGATAGGTGATCACAAATAAAATTAGAGCATGGGTTTTGTATTGGGTTCCAATTATTTGGTTTTGGTCTAGTAGGATCATGTTATAATTGGTTAATAGGAGTCTTGAGTTTGGTCAGGAGTGGGTTCATTATCACCCCCCACCATGGTGATACATGAGTCACCATGGGTAGTTAATAACTAGTTTATTATTTTTTTTGGTCGATTGTAGTTAAATTTAGTGATATACATTGATCCTTTTTAACATAATTATTAAATGTGATGGGTTTTATCAATTTTTTTATAGATATTGAATTGATGACATGACTATTAGTTAACTATGGATAGTTTGAAGAACCATGAAGCAACCATATGATTGATTATTAATCTATTTGAGGAATCAATGTATGATTAGAGTTTTTCCCAACACTATGTGACCAATCCAGGCAAGATTTTTTGTCATAGTTTCCTTCTTTAGATATTTTTGTTCATTTATTACATGGGGTGGAAATATAAATTGGATGATAAACAATGGTTTTCTTGTGATATGTTGAAGAAATCAGTTTATATTTTGATGAATCCATGTAATGATACACTATGAATTGAAGAAACATATAATATATAAGAATTTTTTAATAAATTATATGGGGTGAGTAAAATAATAGTAGATATATGAATATTTTAGTTTTAATAAATGATTGATTTATTTATTGTGATAATTTTCTTACCTTATATAGGGAAATTGTTTTTGATATGGTTGATATCTGATAAAACTTAATATTGGACAATGAAATTATTGTGATGGTATGAGGCACCTGTAATTGATTATTGAATGTAATATAAAATTTTAAAACTCATGTATTTTTTAATTTTATAAAATCCAACAATTTTGAAATTCATTTTCTAGTTGGAAATCGAAATATAAATTTAAATACAAATGTGTTTTTTTGGAAAAAATTAATGTTACTAAAGTACCTGACATGACAAATGATTTTGATTTGTAAGGGTGTTAATTAAAACCATTGAGGGTCATGGTTTATTTTAAAAAATTGAACATTGCATTAGAATTATCAGGTTTGAAATAGCGTCGAATAATGGTTTTAGAAATGGGATAAGACCAAGGAGGCATTGTGGTTTCTCGGGAGAGAGTCTAAGAAGATCTAGGATAGAAATGCTACAAAAATTATGGTGCATGTAAGAAATGGTCAATTAGTGGTACATTACCTAGTCAGTGATCCCTTAAAATCTAGCCAATATGGTATATTGGGGTTCCGTCAGAAAAAATAAATATATTATCTATTTTCTAAATTTAAAATATTGGATTATCGTGGGTTTTTTATGGTGTGTTATTGTATTCTGTTATGTGGTTGGTTATCATTTCAGTGTGATGTGGTTTCGTGAACCCATGGTTGATATTTCAACTTGAATGGGACAAGGATATAAGGGGGAGTGGGGAATTAAAAAAATTCATCTAAATTTATAATATGAGGTCCCTAAAAGTTTTTGATATTTAATAAGCTTTTTTATGTGTAGGAAATGTGTGTTCATGTCAACCAACCATGAATCGACATTGGGAGTGATTGTATTTTCAGATAAAAACATTTCTTTATGTAATAATTTATTCTTAGTTTTCTAGGAACATACATGGTGGATGATCCAACTGCCTTCCATAGATAATGTTACCCTTGAGATTATAATTTATTTAATATTTATATTCCCATGATTAATATCATTAATAAAATTATAATTGGATAGTGTTATAGGTGATACTAATGGGAGTCCCTTGATTGAATTATCAATTTATATTTTTTAATTTTAAGATTAATTGATATTATAATCAATGAAATATCAAATTATTTCACAAATAAAGCATTGGTAAAAAGATAGTATATATTTAATAGATTCTATATTGAATTTCATTATTCAAAATTGGAAATTAGTACACATTGATATAGATTACATTTAAATGATAAACAATATGGTAAGAACCATGAACATTTTAAATGAAATAGTTATTGATAGATTATATGTTAAATTATTATATTCTATTTTAATTCATTATGACGCAATAGAAAATTCCAATGAGGTAGTTTCTAGAACCAAATCTCATTATGAGGATCTCATGAATAGTCCGTTTAGGGTGGTTATGTATATTCAATTCAGGGAGGTTTGGGAAAATTGATCATGGGAGATTGTGAATTTTACATTAGGGAATGTCTAAAATACTCCCTATATGGAGTTTGTTAATACTACATTGGGGAATTTCATGAATACTCACTTGGTATAGGTTTTGAATACCCCCTTTTAAGAGGATAGGATACTGAAGAAACTTCCTAATGTGGAGGTTTTGATAATATTGGGGTGATTCTAATGATTAGAATATATTATTAATAATTCCTTGTAGAGAAGATTGTTTCCATGATGTGATTCCTTATATGGGTATTTGGGCTCATCGATAGGTATAACCGAGCCTTCTGAAATATCAAGTATTATAATCTATTACCAGTTGTATACAGGGATGAAGTATACCTGGGTCATTATTACATATATCAAGGAGGATGGGTCACACTAATAATAAAATATATACAATGGTGAATGATAACCTTATTTAATTATCTATATATCGAGGTTTATTGGGATCTATGGTCATTACAATATTGGCACAGTCATCATGACATTCTTAGAGACACATCGGCACTATAAAAAAATTTGATATTGGGTATTATATCTACTATTGTACATCCCCCCCTGATGCCTGAAACAATGTTCAAAGGAATTTCACATTGTCCAATGATGGTATGGTCTTCTTTTATGGGAGTCCAAATGACTTCTAATGATTCATATTTTATTATTTACGTGCCTTATGTGTTTTTCTAATGTTTGGTTTTATGTGGTTGGATGCATTTGATGGAATAGATTTATGCATGTTTTTTTAGGATTTATTTCTTTTGTGGATGTGACTAGTTTGTAAATGATGTTCAGCTTCATGGTTTCCAGATTAAAATTTCTTCATTTAAAATAATTCAATTTTTTTTATTACTAGGATCAACAACCCTATTACATTAGGGGTGAAGCAGTCACACTTTTTTTATTGCCTTTATATTTGACCATTGGTTTTCTATGGATAGAATTCATTAAATTGAGGATATTATAACACCCTATGTTTTAGTAAATTAGTTCATTTAATATCGTTTTTGAAAACTAAATAAATATGTGTGTTTTAATTGAATTTTAAGAATTTCAATGTAATTTTTAATAGTGATGATTTTAAAAATAACCATAGTATTAATAAAAATAATATTGCTAGTAATAATTATGATAAAAATTGAATATGGGGACCCCAACCCAGAGAAGGACTCCATTGTCATAAACAACAATGGGTACCCTCATCCTCACATGATACTACCCATCTTTTTCATCCCTTTTGAGCTTATTATTGGTATAATCTCCTCTGATTTCTATTGTATGTCCTTTCTCCTTCGTGTTAATTCCATTACCTCCATCCCTACAATTGATTTACTACTGATTATTCTTCTCCCATGAATCCTATGTATTAAATGGTCATGGATAGAGTTTATTATGGAACTAAAATTCAACTTGTGAGTGTTTAGGTTTTGGATAGTAATTATCATGCTTGTGGATGCCTTCTCCATTTAAAGGTATGACTTATAACTCAATTTCCACTGAGTAATGGTTGCTGGTTATAGGATTTTGATTTATCTCAATTCCATAATAGTGATTAAAGTATTTGAATTGGTTTCTCCAAATTTACAAACATATGGAGTTAAATTATGGTTAGATATATTACATATCAAAATATTTTAATTGATTAAAATTTATTTAACATTGGTTTTTTGGTATTTAGCCATTTTTTAATTAGAAATTAATTAATAATATATATATTGTTTCTAATAAAATATCTATGTATGTTTTCAAACATCTTTTTGGAAAAGTTTACTAATGATTTTTTATAAAAATATGTATACTTCCAGATGATTTTTAAGATGATAAATGACTATGGATTATTTACTAGAAGAATTATTATTATATTCCTTATTCTATCTTTATATATTTGACTATTAAAATATGTTATGTATTCCACTTGATTTATTGGTGTTATGGACATGTGTAAGGACATATTTATATATTTTTACACGTGAATAAATTCACATAATAATATTTTAAGATTGTAATTTTGAAATATTTATAAATTTATATCTAATTGAATATATGGGTTATTTTTCACAAGTAATTTTTTGGAATCTATAATTCAATTTTTAAACATGGAACTTCTATAAAAAATCAAAGTGGTGTTTTTTGATTACTTTTATTAGAAAAAAAAGTATCATACACATTCGTTTAAAAAATGTTTTAATAAAAATCATTGATCTATTATTGTAATATAAAAAGAGGTTTTGAAAGAATGTAAGGTTTTATGTTTATTATAGTTATCAGTTATTGTTGATGATATGGATGATTTCTAAAATTCATGTGTTTTGGATGGAACATGGGAGACCTTAGAATGTCAGGTAACATGAATATTGGAACTCTAGTTAAAAATGAGACACTTGAAAGTGTTTTGTGTTGATTTTATTGAGAGATTCAGGTTATATTAATTATCAGGTATCTTAACCAGCAATTATTTCATGAGTGAGTTATTTACATATATAACCTCTAGGTTAGATATCATCCAATGTATCTCATAATACTCTTGACATCATTCCCATAATTATTAATACTGATGATATTGTGATGGTAATTGCATTAACATATTACCATTTATAATTATTTTTATGTGCTTTTCATTGTTTGGATTTATTTATCTATTATCTTTATTATCATTAATTCTCTTATATAGTGTTTTCCCTATAGTATTGTTTTTTGGAAAAACAAAATGTGACATTTTCATTGCAATGTTCACATTGGTTTATTTTCATTAAAATTGGTTTATAAGTGTTTGGGAGTATTTTTTATGAAATAATATTTTGTCACGAAAATAGAATTCCATGTGATTTTTTTCAATTAAATAAAATGAATTATTATTTAAAAATTTGTGGAATTTGATTTTTTGTATTTCTTAAAGAAGTGAAATATATTTTATAAATGTAATTCATCCTAGAATTTTAAATTTAGCTTAGAAAAAAATGCCTACAATAAATGGTGCCTAAATAATATTATATCAACCTCACGCCCTACTCACATCAATTTGTGTCTTTCAACATAGTAACCGTTTTGAAAAAGATGGATTATTTTCTTGATTTTTACAGTATATTTCAGTTATAGGAAATGGAGGATGACCATTTATCACATGATTTTTCTTGTTTATGTATGTCATTAATAATTTTTATGGTTTTGGTCATAACAGATATATATGAATTTGACTACTTTCTATTATTACAACTGTTATATTTTCATAGTGTTCAAGGATATTCATTGACTAAATGAAATTTCATTATGCTTGGGTGTTTGGAGAATGAGGTGTGTGTGTTTTATTTATTTTTAACACTACATTTAATATTGTGTTTTTATTTATTCTAAATTTTTTTAAGGAATTTATGAAACACATATGGGTTGTACTAAAATTACTAAATAATTATATTACTATTTTCATAAGGATTTTTTGGGTGAAATCAACCTCAATGATTTATTATGATTCCTATGACACTTTTCATCAGCTTGGGTGAATCGAGGATTTCCCTATAGTCAGTAGAGATCTAGTTTGATTTCCAATCCATATAGATACCCATTCCAAGTCATTTCAAATTGTATTACATGCAATTTTTTATTTTGGGAGCCTAGGTTTGTGAGAACCCCATGTGTTAATTAGAATTTTCATTAATATAATGAGAAATAATTAATTTCTTGCACACATGATGTTTTTCATGAGTGGTTTATTGATCAAAACACATAACATGACCCATGAATCCACATGGGTAATGGAGATATGGTTTTTCTTTTTGTAGTTTTATTGACTAAGATTTATGTTTTTTATTTTCTTTGATGATTCATGAAATAGCATGTTCCCTAGATGGTTATACTATGTTTTTGGATGGAAATAGATATGAAATCATGTAAGTGAGATTTTATTGTATTCTTGATTAACCATACATAAAACAAATGCTTGATATTGTATCATTTTTTTAAAATTGGGCTTGACTGGAGTGTGACCCATCGCCATGTGGCCATGATGGTTCTGATTCCAAATATTTTATATTTTTTATATTTATACACAATATTTATTGGATTTTATTAGGAGGATATTTCAATTGCAATATAACTAAGGGTGGTCTTGTGATATGTTTATGAAAAACGTTTTCATTTTGATACCTCCACTTTGGAAAAAATTACTATTTGAAGTAAGATAGAATATAAATTGTTTTACCCATATACATTATAAGTAGTCATTAGATTAGTAATTGAACTATGTTCCATTTGGATTTATAAATGGATTTATTGATTTATTATTATGCATATCTTGATTACATGTGGAAAATGATATGAAAATTGTTTTACTTTTGAAAAAAAACTAAATTTATTTATTAAATTATTGTATTTAATAATTTTGGAATTTGACATGGTTCATGCTAAGGATGTATTATGATCTTTCCAACTATTGTTCGTCATAGTTTTGGGCCGATATGGTTGAATGTGGCCAATGGTATTGTTGGAAGATGAATGGATGTAGTCTATATTGTATCTTACATGAACTAAAATTTATCATAGACATTTTGGGTATGTGGTCCCAAAATTTTCCAAATATATTATCATTGTTTTTTATGATTATCCAAACTATGGTTGTGTTGAACTATAGTGTGTCAACCATTTAAAATATTAGTTTTCATAAGTTTTTTATTCAATTTCATTAGTGTCTTATACATAGTGATCTAAGAACCTATATGGAGTGATATCCATGTTGATTCCCTATGTAACATTGAAAATTAAATTATATATTTTTTAAGATCATTAATTAATTATATTCTTAACCAATATGGTGGGTGATCCCTAGGGGAGTAGCGTTATAAAATAAAAAGCTGATATTAGTAAATGGGAATGGAATATTGATGTTGTGAACTTTCAAATGAGATAAAATTTGGTAAATCAATTAATTTAAAATGATTGAATTTAATAAAAGGGTTATAGTATTAAATTTTAGTGTCATGAATCAGAAATTATAAATCACTAATATATCTTCCCTTAAAATTATTAATGTAATATTGTGATTTTTTAAGGTAAATGGTTATTTCATATTTATATAGTAAATTAATATATTTTAACTGGATTGATGATGGTTCAATGGAAAAAAACCATCAGGTGGTTGTCATAAATAAATCTCTCTGAGTTCAGTTTGTGAATTCTATTTTATGGGAGGATATAAATACTACATTCAGTGGTGTTGTGAATAATCTCTTTCAAGATGTAATGAACTCTCTTTTTATGGTGGCCATAAATACTTTCCCTAAAGTGTTTTTCAATACTCTCATTGGGGACTTTTTGGATACTCCATCCAGGGACGTTTTGAATACTCTATTTGGGGAGGTTGTGATACTAAAGAAAATACATATTTGTGAGGTATTGATACTATTAGTGGAGATTCTAATGATTTTGAGTGTATATTATTGTTTTAATAATATTAGGGCATTACGTATATGTGTAATAAGTTGAGGGATTTTGAGGACTTCAGTAATCATGGTTGAATGTTTTGGACTATTTAGGCTCATTTTAAAAGAACCTTTCTATATTATTATGGATATTTCCATTGATAATTATTATATATACCAATTTATATGATTTTTTTATATCCTTATCATCTATCACAATGGATGAGTCCTTGCGTCCTAATTTTAATATTATGGAGGATTAGGCTCTCGTATTGAAATGAAGATAGAATGGTCATGACGATATGATCAAATATACATCATCAGTAGTTGTATTAGTTATAAAATTAGTTATATGTTCTATGGTATGAATTTTTCCCCTGTGTGGATACCTATGTTTAGATAAACCCGACACATGCTGATATAGGCATGGACAAGGGTCATGGTTGTCCATAAGACAACTGATGGCCCGACCTAAATGAATTATGTGGCTTATTTGTCAATAATGATGGAATTTATTTTTTATAAAAGATCATCTCCCTCATATGTTGATGAAACTGAAGGATTCCATTCTAGATATAGTATATTTAGTGATACATCCATAAAATTATAGCATAATTAAATTAGTGAATGACCTAGCCTTATTATAGGGTATTATTTACATTATTGATTTACCTCATGTCATAACCAGTAAGAGGGGATAACACCCTACAATGTAGAATGCATATTGTCATCTCATACTGGTCAAGATCTTCCATGGTTATGGATTAATTTTGTAACATATCACCACATAAATTTTACAAACATGGAATATGAAACACCATTGATTCTAATGGGAATACTATCAATAAAAATTCTAAGTAATTAGGATAAAAATTTTTGTCCTATTTCATTATATAATATTCACCATTGATTTTTATAATCACTAATTCAATTTCATGATGGATACCTAAGTGGACCACAAGTATTTTTTGATCTAGATCTGTACCTAAAACAAGGGCCCAACATTCTTGTGCATTGTTGGTGCACCTTCCCCATGAGATTAAATAGAAAGGTTAAACCTCCTTTGTCAAGGTGCTGAGTATGATTCCCATGAATACTTTATCATGTAATTTATTATCCATTCCTCAACCAATCAATCTTCTAAAGGCACCATCAAAATATTTCTCCCCTATCGAGGGAGTGTCATATATGGATAAGAGTTATTTTTCAAGGATATATGTATTTATTGGGGTATTTTTTTGGATGGATATGTGCAAGAAAGTCTACAATTTATACCCTTTTACTAGTTTTTTTTAGAACAAATTGAATGTTATACTATTATAATATGATTTCTTACCATTCTTAACGTCTAGTTATCAGTATTGGGATAAATATATATATATTATTTTTTCAACATGGGAGACATATTAAAACTTATGATTTTATAGGTAGAGACACAACTTATGTGCTGTGAAATTAAATTATAGGAAATTTATTTCGATGATAGATTATTGATTATTCATTTCTACTGTAGCTCTTTATATATTGTAAATAATATTTTTCTTTTCCCATTAAATTATTATATGAATTATGTGCACAAATAAATAGTAATAGTTTTTTCACATAAAAAATGATTTTTATTTCATACACAAATAGCATTAGAACTCAAGGTCTCGAGATATGTTTCATTATACCATCTAAACCTTCCTAAATTGTTTCATCCCAATATTATTTTACTACCTTTTTCTTTAATTTTTTTGAGGATAGGAACAATCATGTGTGTTTTACTATGATAATTCGAATATATTAAAGGTTCCCATCAATATATCAGAACACATTGATATTTCAAGGAGGTGGCATGTTTTGTTTCACCGTGTTCATATAAATGTTGATAATGTTGTAGTGTTATATTAGAATAAATCAGGTAATTTTTCCTAATGCTCCACCAAAATCACTCATTAAGGGATTCATTTAAAAGTAATCATATCATTTTTAATAAAAAAATTAATTATTGGTGACATAATCAAATAAATACCAATATTTGACTATCTTATAATCAAAATATCAATCCATGACCTTTTAAATATCCTGAGTTTTAAAATAAAACACAATGTTTAATATCATACAAGATACGCCTCATCGAGTTTAAACCAACAACTACGTACAATTATTTAAATGTGAAAAATATATCCTCGATTATAAATTAGTTGTTATGAATAATATTTAGTAACTTATGAAAATAAGGGGTTGAATTAATTATTTACCAATTAATTATAAACAAATATAAAAACCAATTGAATATAAATGATGTATTAAAAAAAACTAATTTTTTCCCCATAGTAACATTTTATCTAAATTAATTATATTAATCAATATTAATGAAAAAATTAAAAGAAAATATTTATTTTTCCTTAATAATAAATTTTTTTAAATTCATACAAATTTTTTTTGGGCTTTTGATAAGAATGAATCCCATTTTAAGCCTAAATGGATATATTTGTTCTACATGCAGTTTCTCCACCTTTTGATTATTCACCTATTTTAATACTGCATTTGGTAACATTTATAGATTTTATTTGATGAAATAAAACTATTTTTAAAAAAAGAAATATAAAATTTATACTAGGATTAATTTTTTTCTATAGAATATTGATTTTTGATGAATAGAGAAAGTATTGAATTTTATTATAAAACTATTTTTTCATCTGATTTATTTCCATGACTATATTATATTTTAAATTATTTTAAAGTTATAATTAGCTCAATTATGCCTCAAGGAGACCAATTTATATCAATGGAAACAATTTTATATTTAAAATGGATATTAAAAAATTTGAATCATTTGAACTTTTAAATTTAAAACATTGGAATTTGTTTTCTATGAGGTCAATTTCAAATATAATATTACCAATTTTATGAATATAATACTATAAAATTTATTACCTATTAGATATCAGAATATCAAAATAAGGTTTTAATGTAAATTTAATTTTTATTTTTAAAATAATTATGTTTTTAAAACGTTATATATCATGGTACATGTAATATAATGAAACAAGTAATTTATAAAAGGTAAATTCTTAAATAAATTATAATTATAAACTTTTGTTGGTTTTATAAGTATTTATTGACCCAAAATAGAAATTAAAAAATTAATTATTAGAAGAAAATAATTTAAATTAATTCAACATCAATGAGGGATTACTTAATTGACAAATAATAATTATTTAATCTTTTAAAAAAACATCCCCTCTAGTTTAAATAACAAACCACAACACCCTAATTCTCCTAAAAATCCCGGAATCTCCTAAAATAATTGAAAACCCATTTTATTTTAATTTTGAAAAACATATTGGTTCTTCTTGTATCACCAAAACACCAAATCTAGGGTCCCAAAATGGTCATTCAAGAGGTTATATTCAAGAGGTCATTTTCTCAAAATAGTTCTCTTAATTTATTTCGTCTCTTACTTTGACTTAAAATACTTCATCCATCCTAGAATTTTTACTAAATTATTATTTATATACAATATTTTTTCCTTATAATTGAATATATTATATATATCCCATTTAATACTTCTTCTCAATCAATGAAATGAAGTTATTGTCCAAATTATGCCTGTTAATTATATTGGTTAATAATTATTTTGTTTTTTTCATTGCTTCCTTCATGGATGGTCACAAAACTACTATTATAGCTGAATAAAATTTCACTAATTATATTATGAATTATTTAATGTTTTTTATGTAACATATAGACATATAATTGTATAAAAATATAATATTTAATGATGTTCTAAAAATCACTAAAAAATTAAAGATTCATCATGATCAATTTATCAAAAGATGCATCCTCATGATTGAAAAATAAATGATAAATGAGATGATTTATATGTTTGGAAGTGAATTAATAAAATTTAATTTAATATTTGGGATTTTATTACCATTTAAAAATAAAATTCATAATTATACAGAAATTAACTGACCATTGAAACATGAAATGAATGCACCTGAAATAGTAAAACTAATGAAATATTATTAACGAATGGGTGGCACGATGTTATGAAAGGATCATATAATGTATTATAAATATAACAATTAATATTTAAAAAATATATACACTTATTAAAACAATATATATGAGGTTAAATAATGATACATTAATGAGAGGTGGGAGGTAAGGTTTTCTCATCTCACTATTTACTATTGTGAGATATTTTCATTACTCACCACTTATTTCTTGTGTGTTGTGTATATTATAATATTAGATATATAATATATTTAATCACATTAATGTTATTTGATTCAATGTTTCATTTGATATTTATTAATTTTATTGTGAATACAATTTGACTGATTATAATTTTTTTAGGCAATTCATAACACAATTTCCAATCATTTGGTTAAACTTATACTCCATTGGTTATGTAGGTCAAATATAAATTTTTATATGAATTTTGAAAATCTTATGAAATATATACACTTCTTTCATGTGGATTTATAGTGAATAAACACATTAATTTCATTTTCTTAATTCTCTACCCAATTTATAAGGGATATAATTTATTTTTTAAAAAAGATTCCCTTAATACTCCTTGTTTCATACTTGTTTTTGTTTTGTTAGATTTTTTCCAAAAACATTTTCTAATATTCCACAATTATGAACTAAATAAAATTTTTATCATGTTTTTCTTTTTTAAAAATGGTTTTATAATTATATTTCATCATTTTATAGAAAATTTTCTTTGTGACATTCATGAAAAAAATATAAATGAATGCTTTTTAATTTATACGACTTGAGAATATTTTCCTACTATAAAAAGTAGTTAATATTTTATAGTATAATTTATAATATTAAGTGTTTATATTATAGTAAATTTTTTACTTTTATAATGTTTTAGTATTTTGATGAAATTAATTTTCAATGTGAAAAGGGTATTTCGGTCAAGAATTTTTCAATGATCTTGTTTAAGGTATTTTTCATCTATTTCAACATTATTTGTTTAATATTATTCATCATTGAGGATTATATCTTATGATATCAAATTAAATATTTTATTAAATGTCATATGATGAGTTCAACAAGAGATATACTATATTGATACCATTTTTATACTCCCACTGGTCATGCCTCCTAACAATATTACAATACCCATTTCATTCCATAGGAAGTCCTTATGATTATTCATTATTTATGATTATTTATGTAGAAAACATATGTATGAGAATGTTATAATGGGTGATACCAGATAGTGGTCCAATGCATTGGGTATTGTTTTAGTCACATTAGATGTCCTGTATAGGATTTTGGAGTAAACATAATCTCATTGGGGACTCCATCAACCAGGTTATATAGTCTCGATAATTATTCTTTAATCTTGATTGTGTGATATTATAAGTCACGACCACTTTATTCATTTTCCATTATTATATTATTCCATGATCTATATTTTATTTTTTCCAATGTTTATTCATGATCAATTCTTATATATAATCATGTAATCCTTTCAAACTAATATTCTATGATTTAATCCAATCTTTTTTGTCCCTTGCATATATTTTTTGGTCATTACTTGTCTAAAATGTTTTTAATTGGATTTATGATAGAATAGTTATAGTTACCAGATCAAGGTAAAATTGTGAATTTTTTCATGAATAGAACACATGTTGAATTTTAATACATTTTGTGGAAAATGATACATTGTATAATGGTAAACATGTAATTTTTTTCATTTATTACGTAAGAGTTAGTCATTATTCCCTTAATATATTAAATGAAAAGATTATTGTGAGAGTAATAAACTGAATTATTTTTTAAAATCACTATAATATTTAATGTTTATGATCGGTTCTTTAAGGTCAGAAATAGTGTATGATTTAGATAACATTATAGAATAGGCTTTATTCTTATGAGTTATGAATAACGTCATATGGTCTATATGTTTAAGTCTGATTATTTTCATAAAGTCTTATATGTACCAATTATTCTTTAAATTTTTATATTTCTAGGAGATTATTGATATTATTTGTGGAATGGATTTATAATGGTAGTTTATTTAGGTTTGAAGGATTTGAATGATATTATATTACAGAGTTTCAATGGGTATTATCATTAAAATGATTATGTTCATTCTATAATGTAATAAATCATTTCATATTTTATAGATGTTATTTTACATATATTAATTATCATTTATAAATATTCCAGGAAATAAATATTTCAGAAACCTCTTATAAATTTTAGATGATTTGATTATCCCTATTAATATAAATGATTGGTCAAATTATTTTGATAACTTTCCAACTGTTCAAATCACTTTCACTATACTGTATTACATATCCAAAACCATTAATTTAATCCTAAACTAGTTTGGGTCATTATTACTTTTTTATTTGATTAAAAAATAATAACATCCCAAATAATCTAAAAAACGAAATTTCAAAATGTATATGACCTTTTACTTTTAGAGAGATAGGAATCATGTCAGAATATAATGGGAAACTAAAAACAAATTATACCTATATTTATGGTATGATTTATGTACTGTTGTTCGAAGTATGTAGTATTTTTAGGTTTGTATCGATAAGTCAAAAAGATATAATTCATATCTTTGATTTTAGGAATAATTAATGAGGGAATAGAATAAATAATCATGGATAATGGTTTAAGAAAAATTTGAATGATTGATCTTTTTTTGTATTGAGTTTTCAAATATATGATACAGTGGTGATTTTAAAATATCATTGGAAGCATGGAATACCAAATTATTTTTATATAGTAGTTTGTGTTTTCATAAATTTGGAATCATATATTATCTTTAATTGTAACCTTTAAAAATTTGTTAAAATGTGATAATTTTTTAGTGACCATTATTGAGTTTTGATAAAATTTTAAGGTACATGTATCCCTTCAAATTATGATATTATAAATTTTATTTGTGGATTGGAACCTTTTCATTTTCTGGACATAAGTTTAAATGAATTTTTAGTATTTTGGGTTATATACTAATTAAATTTGAGATAATTATGGTATTTTAATTTTTGGGATGAAAATTGAAAGGAACAAGGTAAAATTGAGGTTTAAAAATTTTAAGGTTATTTTTTAGAATGTTTCTAAAACATATTGATTTTTATAAAGATTATATTAATATAGTTCTAAAAAATGGAATCCTTGTGTGATGGGTGGAAACACCTCTCATCTGGCATAGTTGAGGTGATAAAACCCACAACTGAATGAGGATAAGGTTTAATATCCTACCACTGGCCTACATGATTTACTAGTTAGTATAAAATATTTTTATTAAACTATATTGATGATAATGGTTAAGTAAATTTTGTGACCCTATTTTTATTGTATTGATAAATATGTTATTATAAAATCATTGGGTGATTAATAGATTATTTTTAATTTTTATGAAGTTCACTATTTTTTGAAAGCATTATGATTAAGGTAATTAGAATACTATGCGATATTATTTAAGAACTAAAGGATTAATCATCGTTATAAAATGTATATAATATATAGGGGTTTATGTTATTTATTGAAGTTATATTATGATTAGGGAAATAATGTTAGGGTTTGATACTTCAAGATAAATTTATTTTATTCCGAGATAAATAATAAAATTTATCTTGGAAGACTATATGATCAAAATCATATTGATTGTTGGTTCTCAAACTTAGTCAAAAATATATTTGATGAATTTTATTGATATTTATTTTTCAAGTATAAAAATTGGGTGTCACTATTGAATATTTGGGATTAAAGTTGGTTTAATCTTATAATGTTTTATTATTTTTGTAAAATTACATTATCTTATACAAACTATTTCAGTTTTTTTATAATTCCTTAGGGAAAATTAAAAGATAGTTATACTATTGTGGATTTATTGATCTGTATAATATGATTATATTGAATTCCATATGAAATTTCATATTTAATACTCATTGTTTGGATAAAAATATAAGTTTTTGGTGAAAATTGATTAAAGGATGAAATTATAATTTTCTAGTAAGTATGTTTCTTTATATTCTTATTCCAAGTTGTAAAATAGTTCCAGAAATTTTTTTAAGAGGATATTAGAACAATATGATTATATCTTTACTTTTCATATGAATAAATTAATTAAATTTTAACCCATCATTTGATCATAGTTTTTAGTTAACCTCATATTATAAATCTCTTATATCCCTATTCATCAGAACATGATAATGATTTTATATTCCATTTCCATGATTTCCTACAAGGAATCATAGTATGGGTTATATCACATGACCTTTGTACATTATTTTCTCTCTTATTATGTGGAATTCTTATTGACCATTTTTTCAATGTGGGGATTTCAAAAAATGGATTGTTTGACCAATACAAACCATAGTATTTTATCCCTATTTCCAACTTCAATGACCAAATTTATTTATTTTGGGGAGTATTTAACATCCAAAATTTTATAATAAAACACATTGTTCAATATCATACCTGAAACACCACATTTAGGTAAAAATATTACTAGGTATTATTATTTAAATTTGAAAACTATATATCAGATGTTAAATTTGAGTTTATGAATAATATTAACTATCTTAAAAAATATTTATGGTTGAATTAATTAGTTACTAATTAAAATAAAATGAAAATAAAACCAAATGAAAATAAAGTTTATGTTTTAAAAATCTATTTTTATGCCGACAATGAAATTTTATCATAAAAAATTAAATTATTCAATATCATTCAAAGATATAAATGAAATTTATTTTTTTTATATCGATTATTTTTTTAATTTCACCCAATATGTTTTATATGATAATGTTAATAATAAATCCAATTTAAAGCATAAAAAATAAGTTTTTTTTATTTTGTCATTTTTCCTCCTTTTGATGACACGCCTATTCTAAATATAAATTTTTCAACTTTAATTGATTTTATATCGAAATAAAAAGAACTGAAATTATAATATCAAAATTATATGAGGCTAAAATCTTAGTACTTTTTAGAGAGGTTTCATTTTTTATTAATTGTAAAAAAATTATTTTTATTTGAAAACTTCTATTTAATCTAATATATTTATATTGATAAATTATATTTTAAATTGGTTTTAAATTATAATTATTAAAATTATACCTGAATAGAACCAATTTTGGTCATTATAATGAATTTCACATTGAAATTATTTATAAAATTATTTCAATATTTGGGAATTTTAACTTTTAAACCCCACATTTAATTTTATCTGCTTGATTATTTTTAAAAATAATATGTAATTTCAGTGAAATTAATTTTTTATGATGGGATAAATATTTGAAATATTAAAATAAAAATTATGTTTTATGTTAAATTTTATTTATAGGTATAAAATAATTACCATGAAAATAAATTATTTGTTGCGGTATTGGTAAAATAGTAAATCAGGGTAAAGACACAAGTTAAAGGATTAAAATACCAATAATTGCAATATTTAATGTGTTTTTGAGGTATTTATAATGCATAAATAGCTTTTAAAACAATATATATCTTCAAAATATATTGAAATTAATACCACCTCAATGTGTAAGGATTTAATTATAGAATAATGATTATTTAGTCACATAAAACAGCCCATCCTCAAGTATAAATATCAACCCTCGTCGTCCCATTTCTCCTCGAGATACATAAAATTCCTTAAAACAACAAAAGAACCATTACTCCTAACTATCCCACTGTATTTGTGCTTATTCTCTCACAAAAATAATAAATCAATGGTCTTAAAGGTCACTTTCTTGGAGGTGATATTAAAAAGGAAATTTTCTCAAAACACATCACATAATTTCTATATTCTTATAATTTATCCTCCACTCCATCATCTGTCTTGGAATGAAAAATCCAACCTCATTTATAAATAATAATTTTATTCTCAAACAATAATATATTATATTTATCCCATTTATTACCTCCTCTTAATCAGTGAAACTGAACTATTGTCCCAATTATACTTTTTAATCAACTCTGAGAAAAATAATTTTATTATATTTCCATTAAAAAATCATGGATGGCCATAAAAGTATTATAATAAATAAATAGGTTTTTAAGAAGTATATTATAACATATTTCAGTTTTTTATCTAATATATTAACATGTTATTCAATAAAATAAAAATATTTCTTGATTTTCAAAAAAAGATTCATAAATGTCCTAAACATTCATCATTTACATTTTATCAAATTAATATTCCTCATGTATGAATGAATAAATATAAATGAAAAAATTAATAATTATATAAGTCAATAAATATGAATTAATTTCACTACTATATTTTATTCCCATTTTACACGAAAATCAGGGATTATACGTAAATGAACCGACTGTTAAAATATGAAATGATGTTACCCAAAACAATGTAAATATTAAAATATTATTAATGAAAGGGAGTTAATATGTCGAAAATAATCATATAAGGTGATATAAATGTGACTATAGTTATTTAATGAATTAAATATTTTAATTAGAACATTATATAGGGGGATAGATAAATTTAAACTATACATAAGTGTGAGGATATGGATTCTTCTCTCACTTTTTACATATATGAGATAGAGGTTTTATACACCAGTTATATCTTTTTTGTTCTATATACTACACATTGATATATAATATCATGAATATAATTATCTTCCTTTATTTAATTTTAAATTT
The DNA here is from genome assembly GCA_963277665.1 of Viscum album. NCBI lineage: Eukaryota > Viridiplantae > Streptophyta > Magnoliopsida > Santalales > Viscaceae > Viscum > Viscum album. Next base: position 1,505,956,031 of record OY728127.1, on the reverse strand, counting down.
CATATTTATTACTTTAATGGGGAAAATTATTCTACTGATTATAAAGTTATAAGTGATTTCTTATCTCAAGTTCTAATCATTGGGTTAAACATATACTTCCATGGTTATTTCATACATAGATTATTTTTGAAATGATTTTTTAATATCATGTGCCATATATCCACTTTTTATGTGTATTTAAATTGAATACACCTATTCATTTCATTTTGAATAAATATTAGTTCAATTTATAAGGGATATTCTTTTTTAAAATTATATTTCCCATGTTTCTTATAAAAATATATTCTTTCCATGTATTTTTTTTCTATAATTTCTTTTAAAAAGGATTTTACTATTGTCCTATGATATTTTAAATAAATTTTTAATAATGTTTTAATTTTTCCAAAATATTTTGAAGATTATATTTCTTCATTTTCTAAATAATGTTATTTGAGACATTTCTCCCAATGATAAGGAAGAAATATTTCTTAACTTATATGGAGTTAGCATATTTTTCCACTATCATGAAGCCATAATGTTTTGAAGCATAAATTTCATTTGTAAAATTTTTTCTTCAAATTAATTTTTACTTTTATAATATTTTAAAAAATAATGTATTTTACATTTATGTATAAATCTACTGTTGAATATTATTTATATTTTAGTTTTATCTATTATGATACAATATTATATATATTTTTAAATAGATTATGATCGTTCATAATCAGGATGATCTATTTTGATACCATTTTTATATACCCTTTGGTCATTCCTTTTCACAATATTTCAATACCGATTTCATTCCATAGGTAATACATATGATTATTTATTATGTTTGATTATTTATGTGGAATACATATGCATGATATTATTTTCATGGGTGTGCCCAGATGTCTCTCTAATACATTAGGTAATGTTTTAGTCTCATGAGACGTCACGTATGGGATTATAGAGTAATCCTAATACCATATGGGACTCTATCCACCTTTCTATATAGTCTTAGATGTAATATGTGACTCATGTTTGTGTCATGTAATATATTGATTCCACATTACAAATTTTTTATGATTATATTATTCTTTATTCTATATGATATATTTTAATATGTTAAATCATGATCCTTTCATATATGTCATTAGGTTATTCTTTCTAACTCTAATTTTATGCTTTAATCATATATTTTATGTCAATTATTGGCATTTTTTCTGATCATATGTTTTTAATTGTTTTTCATAGTATTTAATGGATAATTAATTTACATATGATATCTAGGAATAATTTCGAATATCATTCGTGCAATGAAAATATGTTCAATTTTAACCACTTTTGGAGAAAAGGGATGTTTAGTATAAAATTCCACATGTTGTTTTGGGGGTTGATTATGAAAGTGTTAGTCTGAATATTCTATATCTATAAACGTAAAAAATTATTGGGAATGTATAAAATGTTAATTATAGTTTAAAATCACTAGAATACATATTTTATAATTCTGTTTTCTTACATTCTTAACCAAGAGGGGTCAGATGATATGGTGTATTGTAAATTGATTTGTGGAACCAATATATTTTAAATCAAAATGCATCACATTAAATCAAAACACCACTTGTATTTCTATAAAAGTAGTGGAATTTTCATCATCGTGGGATATTATGATATGGTTATACCCTAAATAACCAATCATGAAGGTGTGTTTTCAGAAACAGAATATTCAATTAATTATGAACTCAATAATTTGGAATTGGAAGTCATTATTAATTCAATTATTGTTTATATCCATGTAGTGAATGAAACCCCAAATTTTCATATAATTTATATTAACAATGATGATTAATTTGATCATTTTGGAATAATAGAACCTCTAGATGAAATTTTCATTAATAATATTCCCAAAATTTCCCTCTAACTTAGCTAAATTAGTAGTATAAATTCCCCTTTGTTGTTGTTTCTGACTATAGTGGTTCATTGATAATCCCATATGGTGAGTATCCACATCGAGGACAAGTATATGAATCAATGTATTGTTCTTAGAAATGATATGTGAGTGTTGTTTCAAGAAGTAGATATATATATATCTTGGTCATTTATATTCTCAATGGAACTATTCATTATAGTTCATTAATCTACAACTCCTAAATAGTGTACTTATTTGAGCTCATAAAAAATGGTTGTGATTCCTTCCACTAATATTGAAGGAAAATCTATGATATATTTTTTATCTCAGCTATTAATTAAATTTCAAAATTATCAGAATTTGAGATGACGAGGTATTATTAAATTTATAAGATAGTATGTGGACATTATTTACCTCTTGTAAATGACAGGTAAATGTTTTTGAATTATTAAAATATGAACACAAGATCATCCTTATCAATGTAAGGTAAAAAGTCCCCCACATACTCACTATTTCCATCTGGGGAAGAGGGTTGTTTTTCATTATAATACTCAAAGGATATAATGGGGGAATAATAATCGATTGTGGATTTTTGTGAGTTTTAAGATGAAGGTAAAGCCTCGGGTAATTAAATAAATAACATGGAACAATTTCCATCAAATTCTCCTTGGTCGATGTGAATGATATCATACGGATGGGTTTTATAAAGATCGATACACATGTTACCATTCACCCTTAATAGTGGTGGTTCATTTGATTAGAGAACCCCAATTTACCCTCTTCTAAATTGGTCAAACCAATCCTCATGTAGGGATACTTGTGTAATATAGGTTGAGGATCACTATAAATGGGGGTGTTTTCCTTGACATGGTTAATCAGAAACATTTTCTCATTACTAAGTTAATTGAATGGATTACAATGGGAAATACGCTGACTGTTAGGGGAAATTATCCAAAAATATTTTCCATCATTGATTTCATCCCCTCTCTCTTACAAAATATTTATACCATAGACTAGTATTTACAAGACCCAAAGAGAGTATGGTCAAAATGAAACACTTTATCCTAAAAATTTATAATGTAAATGATGCATTGTTAGTATGATGATGGAATTGCCTCATGAATATAATCCCATGACCTATCCATCATTACATTGATATCCATATCTTAGAAGATGCATGTAAATTTGTAATCATATATAAATCCTATGAACTATAATATGATATTCATCCCCTAAAAATCATTTTCTCTCCCTTTTTATACCATTAAATATTAAAATTGGCAGGGGGATATAATTTAGCATAACATAATCATATTATGGTCTTGGGAGGAATGAAATTATTTTTAGGATCATTTTCAATCAACGATTGATTAATGACTAAAATATTAATTTTATAAGATAAATAGAATGGTATTATATTCCCCTGTATGGTGATCTCATTATATTGTTTTGTAAAATTGATATCTTAAATAAATTTATTGAAACTGGCCTTTACGCAATATGTTTCATTTCTATATTTATCTCGACCAAAAATTCCATAGGGCTTTCAAGGTATTCAATAATCATAGTTAAATTTTCCTTTAGGGTATAGAGGACATATAGATTTGAGATCTTATTTAGTAAAAGTTTAAGCTGCTTCAGGATTTCATGTTTATGGGATACTGTTACAGGATTCTGATCATGAGGCTACTTCATACCATCATATTTTGAGGTAAATGATGAATATATTAGTGGTTTTCATCCCCACACCACATTTTATGTGAACTTTCACTATTTATAGTTTGAAAAAACATATATTTCGCACATTTTTAACAAAAATAGCACATTATTAAAATTAATCCTCTAATATGATTATACCTAGATGAGTGTAGGAGGATTCCAGATCAGAATTATGTTCCTACTAAACACATATGAGTTATTATCTTTAATACTCTATTATATATATAGTTATAGTTTTTAATATTATTATATATAATGGAAATTTTTTTCTCCATTATCATTATCCTCCTCTACCCCTATAACCATATCCTAAATAACAAATTAGAATCAGGGTTTCATATTAATATTATTTTTCAAAAAATGGATCTGATAACTGAATGATATTGATATAAGCATATTGTGGATTCTCATCAAAAATTGATTCTAGTAAATGAGATGGTTTCCATTAGAAATTTATGTGGTGTAGTTACCATCATAACAAGATAGGGGTATAAGGTCATATAGAGTATTAACTAATTTTGGAACCAATAATATCTCAACAAGTGTCTTTTGGTTTCAGTGGTGTTTCAAGGAAAATTTAGTCAGTGATGAACAAAAATTTATTTCTGATTTTTCTTGGAGAATGGGGCTATAGCTGGATGATTTATTTGTTCCCTAATGATATTATATACTAGATTTATTGATATCCAGAACATATAGTCATGAAAATTTAGGGCCTATTTATAATGGACAGACTACCACTCACCATCTACATTATGTGCACATTTTGAATCATAGGATGCCTATGCTGGAGGTTTTCCAAACATCATTTTCCTATATTCGACCATTTTATAAAGATAATATTTTAATATAAATAAATTTTGGATATTAGGCCCAAAATATAATAATAAGCTCGTAATTAGGATAATAATTTTTGAAAATATCATTTTTACACCTAATTCTTGATATCTGAGAGAGTTTTTATCGAATGAATCAATGAAAAAACAAACAACGTTCTCATTTCTAAAAAAAATATATTGTTTTATTAAAATATTTCAGTGGTAGACACCAATGTTTCATATTCTACTATTTATAGGGTTTTTATATTTGATGTAGCCATATAAGAAGAGGTAAACAATTATATTGGCATAACTAGGATTTTAGTGCGGGGATTGATTCCGGTTTGACCATGAGAATTTGTGCTTCAACTCAAAATAGTTGTTTTTACTACATAATAAGATATTGAACATGATATTTCATTAGTCCATCAAATATTAAAATCAAACCAATTTAAAATTCAATTGAAGAGTTATAATCCACCTGGGTAGTTTAATGAAATATGTGGTGTGTACCACTTATCATAGAGATTATTGATACATATTTACACCAAATTATCTTGAGGGAGTTACATATTCATAGGACATTGAAATTATTAAAATTTGAAGATAATGTATGAGTAACCCTAGTTATCACATTTTTCATTCTGATTGATTTAGGTATATATTATTTTGTAGTGTGAAGATGAACTGTTAGTGAAACTACCACATGGGATCCTCCCAAGAAGCGATTGACACGAATGATATGTCTTTATTCAAAAAAACCATTCCTTAATAGAAGTTATCTAAATAATTTGACTTTGGAAGTTTCATTCTAAATGAAAGATCCCATATAGTGGCCAAAACAATATGTGATGTGTGTATGATGCTGGTATATGTGTTAAGTACCATTGAAAACAATGAATTTTTGTTACCTACGGATGTGATGTGGAGGATTCAAATCCTCTCAAATATGTGTGATTTTATTTCTAATTTCACTAATACTCATCATATTTCCACGTATTTAATTTGGGTGTCTAGATACCCAATGGATTCATTATGTTCCTTGAGTACACTCATTTGAGAAGTCCCTCTAGTAGAAGCTGTTAGAAGATTTTGATATGATTATCAAACGTATATCAATTTCGTGAATTATCTATGATATGGATTGGGAGAGTTTATATGGAAGAGTTCTATATTTTACCATAATGGAGGATGTTATTGATAATTTTCCACTATCTATCTTACATATTGAGTATTTCTATACATAGATCCTACTAGATGGTCAGCCTCTATTTAAAAAGGTTTAAAGACATTTTCATGTTGGTTATTCATTGGAGAGGGAACATTGACTTCCACCTCTGAATAATACTTATTATGAATGTTTCCATTGATTTTTTTTTTGAAATTAATTCATATTTAACTCCTTTAACATAACTTCATATAAAGAAAACATTTCCATGATGGTGTAATCCTCAATCACCACCTATAGTGGTTGGGATGTGGATAGACCCTTCCTATTTTATTTTGTTTATGCTCACTGAATGGGTGGTGGAAGAAATACGGGAGTAGTTCCTAGATTCTAGTTCTACCTATAGTGATGGGTACAATCCTTCTTCATGTGGTTTGGTTTGGACCATATTCTGGACAAAATATTCCTCATATTGGTCTTCTACTTAATGTTCTCACACTGGATTATATATGTGGGTGACATTGATCATCAATACTGATGTGAAATATGCCTCAAGAATAATTTATTAATCTGAATGACAATTAGATCCACTATATTTTGGGAATTTTTCAAGTTTAATATAAGAGTATAGCATAAAATGTTCCTTCTTCATAGGGCTCATTGTCTTATGAAACCAGAATGGTCTAGACATTTAATATTAGTACTCCCCCAATTTTACTTTCTAAGGATGTTCCTGTGGAAGACCCAAGTATATTATTATATGTTCTTTCACAATGATATGGATGTATCACACTATGTTATGAGCTATGTTAACTTTTCCTATGAATTTTACCCAGTATGGGGGAAGACCGATGTCCATGGGGGTGGATAAGTTGGTGGAACAAACGCTCCAATGACAAGAGACTAGGGATGAAATTACCCCACCACCACAAAATCATGGACCAGTTGGTATTTTAATTAATCACAAGGGATGCGATGATAGTATAAATGATGGAAATTTTCATGGACCTAAGGGATATGGTGGCTCCTATATTTCGATTCTAGTGGATATCACAATGAACCACTAGATTTTCTAGACATAGTTACAATCATGGGTTGAATATAATACATATGTATGTCATCATTTACATGATATTAAAGGAGGAACCATTGAAATGGGTTTGGAATTTCACATTAAATATTCATGTTCAACCTTCTTGGGGGATTTATTTAAAATCATTTTAATGGACTACTCCAATACAGATTATTAATTTTGACCCTTTAGAATGACATGATCCTGATAGGTAGTCCAAAAATCTACTGTAGAGCATGGGTCCAAAACACAGCATGAGATAATAATACTGCATGGAATTTTATATAGTAAAATTATTAAATCGAGAGAGTGTTAAATTGATATTCTCCAAGATCCGTTGAACCCCTAATATATGTATATATAATATTATAAGGTTAAATGATGATTACTTATAGTAGTGTTTTCATTGTACAAAGGCACACCTATTGTAGATCCATACACTACTTTCTCAAAATTGGGTATCAAGTAAATGAACGGTTAACAATGTTTTTTCAGTGGTACAGATAATCAATTATCTTCTTAATTTTGATATAATCCCAAGAAGAAGAAGAAATTACTATGATGGAAAATATTTCTCTATATGATTGTTCGTGTATAATGTATTATTTCATCATTCAATTTCATTATAATTTCATACTCAGGGGGTGGCTATATGTTAGGACCAAATTATTTCATTTTCATTAACTAGTCATTTCCTCATAATCCTATATTTCAACTCATATTAAGTAATTGATTCCATAACTTGGTTTGACCAAAGTAGTTGGTTCCCCACAGTATCACTATAGAGAAAAGTATTTTTTTGAATTTCCGTCACTATATAAAAGTATAGATGATCCAAAGGCAGAAAAGAATATGATAATTTCCTTATATTATCCATTAGTTGTTGGGAAATTCCACATTCTAGGGATGATGCATTTGGTGTGTCCAACCTCAATCCCAGAAGTTCTATTAAATATCATGGAATTCACAAATGACTGTCATTGAGGGTATGACCTCTTTTTAAATTGATCATCATGCCATTTGGAGGACAGTCACATCTTTCATCATTAGAAATTTTCCCATGAAGGATATAAATATTTTATTAGTTGGGTCCTTTGTATTTGATACACATGGTAGGACCTCCATGGTTTCTGATCACAATGACATGAGGAGTAACACTGTGATCACCATGTCTATTCATTATAAAGATAAAATAGAGGATTATACAATCACTAGGGAAAAACGTAGGAAGCCCTAAGAAAATCATCACTTATTGGGGCATGAATATTTTTATGGCCTTAGTTTTTTGATTTCATTTTATTCAACCATCATATTAAAAATGATAAATTTAACAATGTCAAGAACTCTGCCTTAATTGTGATTAGGAAATGTGGGTAATAGATTTATTTTGTTAGTAAATATCTAGGTAAACATTATCCTATCATTATAATATATAGATTACATTCATGGATAGAAACTATAAAATTTTATCATGCCTCATAAGTACTGGTAAGCATCAGAATATGGGCATGTTTTTGATGTATAGTTACATTTGGGATATATTGATAGGACTCCAATGTGGAGGTGGAAATAAGATATTATCCCATGTTTGGTTCTACCAGGATACTCCAACGGACTGCATATGAATGAATAGGAATATGGGCCTTTTCTTGTATTATTTACAAATAGTTTTTTCAATCATTAATGGTTAGAGTAAAAATATATGATTTCTCCAGAGTGACCTTTGGAATATTCCAATAAAATTTTAGGATATATGAAGGGACATGGGCCTACCATGAATTGGTTGTTAGTGTAACTCATTGAAATCTATTTGGAATGGGAATATGTGACCGATTTGATTCATCATTCATTACTATAATATGTCAATGATTCTCTGCAATGGAATGATTATATAAGCCAAATCGTGGCTATCTCCCACAGTATGTGTGAAACACTGAATTTTTTTAAGTGGAACATCATATTTTATTCCTTATATGATATTAAGCACTGATATTAGATGATAAAATTACCTCTCATCACTATATAAAATATATCTATTTAATAATATAAATTTCTTCAAATATATTGTGTAACATGTAACACTATATTTATACAAAATGTGATACACTACTAAAAAATTATTATTCAAACATGACCATTATATCTATGACAACCCTTCTCTTTATTACACACTTAATCATGATTTATTATACAAACTATTTACATGATAAAACATTGAAGATCATTAGATCTAGTGTCTTTAGGGGTTATGATCATTACATAAAAACATGAAACATAAAACACACAACATTTTATTGAAAAACTCCTTTACATTACCATGACAATAACTCACACATAGCATTGCATGGGATAACCTAAGGACATACATGTGAAAAGGGGGAGTTATAAATCCAGTAAAAGGAGTAAACACGTCATAAAAGGAATAATACAATACATGTTAGAAAATTGTCATATCAATGGAGCATATAGAAGGACGACCATAAGGCATGATATAGCATGATTATCAAAACATGGAAATGTGGTGACGCACTTAAGATGGAATTATCACGAGACAAGGCTCATTACACATTGAGCATGAGTAAACCCTCATTATACTTGAATTATGATGAGTTAACACTCATTGAACTTGAATTATCATGAGTGAATCCTCATTTCTCTTAATGTATCATGATACTAATCTTTACCCAAGGAATTAGAGTGCTATCAGGGCACACCCTTCTTAGACATTTCATTTCATGTATATGTGTGCCACATGGATCATATTACATGGATTCATAAAACATAATCATTTATTCAATGATAAATTAATGTTTAATTCATACATGAAACTCCATAACCAATATGTAAATGTGTGTAAATGGTAATACCCTTGATAGAGAAATGTGAATGGTATTCACTACATAATGACTTTAGCGGGGAAAATCGTGGTGCAATATTGGCTGTGTAATAGCGAGACAAAAAAATGCATAAAAATGGTTGACAAGAGAGGAAGTGGTGTATCATAAAATGTACCTAAAATGTATAGTAAGGGGTTTCATATAGATACATGTCCCAACATATGTAATGGAATTTATATTCATAACTATAAATAATTTCTTGAATGTAAAAGAGGTGAGAGAAATTCATTACCGAATTTTGGCATGGTAACAAGTGTACATAGATGGTATTAATGAGAGAGAAATGTAACACCTCAAGATTACATAGTACGTTATTTCATCAATGTAATTGAATAACTTGTATTACCCGCAACATCGAGTTCAAGCGCACAACGACTTAACAATCTAGTCATTCAAAAGAGGTTATGAATAGTAATAACTGAATTTTGAATTGTATATACTATATAAAATTTTAACATCCATATTATGTGTTTCTTAGACATAATATAAGAAAAAATTCAATTTTTTAGATAAAGGCTGTATTTTTATGAAAATGAAATTTTATCGCCTTTTGAGGGAGAACATTTTTTAAATCCAATATTTGACACTTTTATGTATTCAATTTGAAAAAATATAATTCTTCTTTATAATATAGAGATTAAAATTTAGTTTTGATAATTTTTTGTAATTTTTCTGATAACTTTCAAATTTTGGTAAATAGTGAAAAATATTAAATTTTAATTAAGAACAACTTTTTTAACCGAAATAATTTATTTTGTTAAATTATGCATTTCATTGGTTTTTAAGTATAATTAGATTATATTTTTATCATTTAATACAATTTCGGTCATTATAATTAATTTCACTTTGAAATTGGACATAAACAAGTTTCAATCTTTTGATAGTTATTGTTTCTTAAAAACAAAATATTTATTTTGAAAAGGGGAATTAATTTTAAATTATTTAATGCAACTTAGATGTTTCTGAATTTGTTAAAATAGATATCATTTTTTAATTCAGAATATCAAATATAGATAAGGCTGGTTTTTTGGGTTTTTTTGAGAAACATCAATTTTTTATGAATAGTGAAAAAACACTGAGTTTTTGGTTAAAACAAACTTTTTATTTAAATAAATATTTATTTTATTTAAATTTATTTTAGCTCAAAATAGATACATAATACGTATATATGTTTAAAATAATTTATCGGAGTCATTTTATAATAAATTTTGATATAAAAAACTTTATTGAGGTTTTTTCCGCATTTTACCCACCTCCTAGGAGTATTTGAAAATTTTCCTAAAACATAATTTTACCGCTTCTGTAAGTTGAATTTAAAAAATACAAGGGACACGGTTAACATCAGTAAGTAAAATTTGGTTCAATAAGATTAAAATAATTTATGTTGAATAGTAACTTTTGACTTTTATTTACCATAGTTAAAGGTAAATAGGGTAATTCTAGGTAAAAAGAATATGGTAATAATTCAAAATTACCATAAAACATGTCCTATGTTTATTTTATGAGTAATGGACGACCATAGGAATCCTTGGGTCTGTTTTGGGACCCCATGGAGCCACTTATGAATGATAATGACACTTTAGATTAATTAATTTAAAGGAAAGGAAAAATTGACATAAACAAAAATCTTTTAGAAATTAATTTTTATATGGTGTTATATAAGTGGTCTTTTTTACTATAAATATTAATTGGAAAGCTAAAACGATCTCCTAAATCATTGTATTTGGTTTAAAATTTTTAGACATCGAATAAATAAAATTATTTGTGACACTATAATGATGCACTATTTACCTCATTAATAAATGATATAAAAAAATTGGATTATAAATATTAAAATAATATAAAAAACATATCCAATTCTTTTTGGATGATTTTATATTGAGTATGAGTCAGCTTCCCTTTGACCCTAATTTTTTTTTGGCCCTTTAGAAACTGAATATCATAATATAATAAACTATTATTTTAACACATTCCTAAAGAGACCCTCCTCCCACTTATAAATGTAGACCACTTATAACTGATTCCTCAGACCTATCAATCCTATAGGATTGTCCAAACTCTTCCAAATTATGCTCCCTACCACCCTATCATCCTCCTAGAAGCCTTACCTTAGGAAGAAGGCACATCAAGAAGTCATTTTCATTCAAACCAAAGGAAGTTACCCAAATTAAAGGTAACTGCTTCACTTAACTTCTTTTCTTTTATTTTACTTCTCCAACCCCTAAAATATTTTTATTCCTTTCTTTCATATCAAAAATAGTATCCTTAATATACTAGGATTTTGTTATGAAAATGATTCTAACTACAATTACGTACACTTCCATCTAATGGGTGAATAACACAATGTTTCTGTGGATGGAAAACTAATCCCTCAGGAAACGATGATTGTTCAATTTCCTCCTAAAGCCTATCATGGTGGCTATTATGATTGTAAATACCTGTAAATTTCAAGGGAATTTTTTTTCTTATTTTCTTTAGGATTTTACCAGTGCGCAGTTTCTGAAGGCACCTGATTCCAAGGACCGGTGTGCCCGGAATCATTTTCCGAAGTTTAGCTCGAGTAAGTTCAGTGAACAAATAAGAGGGTTTTGCTAACTTTAGAACCGTTGCTCAGAATCGAAATATGAGGGCACCGATGAGACCATAGAACCAATAATTTCATAGTAACACCTTTTTTGTTGGTGCATTTTCTCGGTAGGAGTTGTTAAAAATGTGGGGAATAAAAATAAAAATGTTTTACAATATTATTTTTATTTCGTTACTGGTGGTTTAATTGTTATGGGAATGTAAGATGTGAGGAAGTTGCGGTGGGGCCCACACGAGCCCCCGCCTCCTTAAAATTCCTAACACCCCATTAAACACCACCCCTCTTGCTTAAATGTGTAACTGATCCTATCCCCCCTCTTAATTATAAGTGAACTCTCTTATTAAATTATTTGAGTAAGTAATTCATTGTATTTTATTAATAGTTGAATTTGAATTCATGGCTTGGGATTAATAAAATAAGGGATAACCTTATTTTATTTGGGGGATTGTTTTGTGATAAATATTGGGGATAAAATACATGAGCCTTGGGGATCTTCATCTTCCACGTTGAAGAATGCGAAGAACGTCAAGACCACGACGAAGAAGGCCATCACCGCAAGGAGTGATCGTCGTGCCCTTCTTCTCCTATCCGCAGCCAGTGTGAGACGACGCTCCTCCTCAGATATTTTCCATCAAGCACGGATGGAGCTTTACCTCATGATGTCGTTTTCCTTGACAATCCTCTTTCGACCACTACTTTAGGGTATGAGTTTTAAGTTCAAATTTAAAGGATTAAATTTGTGTTTTTCTTTGTCGATGTTGTTTGGGCCTCCTGTTATCATTTTAACAGGAGGAGGTCGATCCACACGAACACGGCCGATCCTCCTTTCCCTTTTGATGATGTTCACCGTTGTGGTTTGTTACGATGGCAGCGCGGTGCAATGGCACCGCATGGGATCGAGGAATATCACCGTGGCGAAGGAGCACAGCGTCGTCGCGTTGCGCTGTTCAGGCCGAAATAGGCCGCGACCGGAGCGGGGCCACGACGAAGGGGTGCGGAACTGGCGTGCCGCCCTAGTCGGACTAAGGTCGTGGCCTTTGGCTATGGCAGAGCAAGAGAGGGCAGCCGGAACCGCCAGCCGCCGGCGCTCAGGAGGCGGGACCGACTCGTCTCGCGCGGTACAACTGGTTTGCCGTTACGGTCGGCCAGATCCGGAAAAATCGGGGGTTTGAACCCCCGGTCAGCATAGCATGGAAGACCCCCCGTGGGTCCGCCGTTCGGTTTGAAGGGGGTGGCGGCTCCCCACCTTCCCTGGTCGCTCAACACATGGGTGCCCAGACTATGCCGAATAGGCTGGGCCGGGCCGGACCGCCCCCGCCGGGTCGGGCCGCCCGCGCTGGGCAGGACCCCCGCACCGGCTGGGCAAGACCAAGCCTGCCGGGCCAGGCCCTGCCCAACCAGGTCAGACCCGGACCAGGGTCAGGTCGACCCGTTTCGGGCCGACCTAGGGGGGTTGTGTCAGGCTGGGTCGGGCCCATACCCCCCTCTTCGGACTATTTTCAGTCTTATTCCCATATCGTGGGCTATGGACCTCCAATCAATGCACCGTCATTTACGTAGAAATCCTTGTATCAAGATGATCATTTAGAAATATTAAACTCAAGGTTTCGGAGAACATTGGGTATGGGCGGGTTGGTTCGAACACGAAACCAAACGGGACCTCGGAGCGGAAACGCTTATAACTTGAGCTTCGGACGTCCGATTGCCATCCCATTGACTTTGTTGGTTTCCTCATAGTGAGATGGTCCTTTTTTCTTACTCCGCTCGAGGTTTGGACATACTTGGAGTACGGTCGGGTTGGTTTTGACTTAAAACCCAACCGGGCCCCTAGAACAAAAATGCCAATAACTGTCAGACTAGGTGTCCGATTGACGTGTCGTCTGTCATGTTCAGATCCTTTTGTCGAGATGGAACTTTGGGGTACATCAAATTTGGACTACGTGTCTATTGATGTATCGACCCCCTTGGATCGTGGAGCAGACCCTCACAGAGTTGAGCATTTAGTGTGCGGGAACCCTAGAGCTAGCTGCGACTGCGACGACGATGAGGACTGTACTGGGATCCTCCATGGGTTCGGCAGCGACGACGACCATACTGGAATCCTCCATGGGTTCGATGGTGATTACTACTATTCATGTATCCTATGTGGGTCTGGTAGTACATGACTACTGTTCTTGTATCCTACGTGGGTCCGAGAGTATTTGACTCTGTACTTGTATGCTACGTGGGTCCGGCAGAGTTTCTGGTCTTGTATCATTTGTGGGTCCAACAGCTTAGCTGGTCTTGTATCCTATGTGGGTTCGATAGATTAGATGAATCAGTGGATCCATCTGATCATCTCTATCATCTAACGAAGAGGAATACCTCTATGAGCTGATTCTTGACATTCAATCATTCTCTTTGATATGATTGACTTGCTTTCCTAAGTGGTTTGGGTTGTGTTATCTTGTGTGGATTGAGTTGTGCTATCCTGTGTAAACTAGATCGAACTTGGGCTCGGTTTTTGGAGCCTAAATAGAATTGATGACTTAGGTATATGTATGGGAATATACATAAGTAGAGTTGCTTGTTATTTCGTGATTGTATCTTTCCAGTATGGATTATCCTTTGTGGATTCTGGGAGACCTTCGGGGATCTCGGGGTCCCTACTGAGTACCGTATACTCACCCCGGCACGGGCTATGCCCGCACTACGTTGTGTTGGTTGGAGACGATGGACAACTCTAATCGTGGTTGAGGATTTTGGAGCAATTCGGTACCTGGAGGTGGACCACTGGGCGGGGTGTACATGGAGTGGACTGCTCGACCCGAGGAGCTGAGGAGGCTATCTGTACCCACCCTTCAGGTGGGATATCCAGTGGACGGCTCGACCTTGCTGCTTTACTTTTTAGTTGTTTTACTTTCTTTTCAGTTTTACTTTACTTCAGTTGGGTTTGTATTATGGCCCATTTAATTTCTAGCACATAAAGTTGTACTCAATTTACATAGTGTTTACTTCAGCTTTCTTACTCTGTGGTGTTGGTTTACATTATAAATGCAATGCCTTCCCTTTTTTTCAGGATTTACGCCTTTGGTGATAGTCTCCAGCCCCTGGCGTATGGAAGGCGGGCTTGGGGTAGTCATGTCACGGGTCCCGAGGACGGGTCATGACAAATTGGTATCAGAGGAGTTTGGTCCTACCGAAGAACTCAGAACTCTGATCTTTCTCCATTGTGTAAAAAAAGTGTTTAGGGTATTGAGTGTGGTTATCAGTCATGGGAGTCCAGTGTTGGTGCGACGACTGACGTATCCATACACCTGGACCCTGAATTCTGATTTCCGACTCAGTGCACGAAACAGTGATTGCATGTGTATTTCAAAGTTTTCTTTGTGATTACATTATATCATCTCACCAGGTATATTATATTGACCGTGGCGCACCTGTTTCTTTTCAGGATGGCCCCACGACGGCAGCCAGCTAGTTTTCAGAGATTTGTATGAGACGAAAGCCTACCGAGGGATGAGGCCTCGGTGTAGTGCCCTTTTACAGCGAAGGCACCGGTGGTACCTCTACCCGCCGAGCCACCGATTCCACCAGCCCCAGCCGCTGAGCGTGCACGTCGCCTTAGTGCACTGCATGAGTTTCAGCATCAAAGACCACCCAGGTTCCGCGGGGAGACGGACCCTCAGGCATCCGAGGATTGGCTGGAGGCTGTAGTTTGAGTTTTCAGGTTAGTGGGGACACCATCTGACCTCATGGTGATCCTTGTAGTGATCCTCCTACACGCGGTATTAGGAAAATGGTGGATCTTGATGCTCCAGGTGCACGACGAGGCATCTCTCCTTTTTACGAACATTGAAAGCCTCTTCCACTCATAGTTCATCCCAGCCACCCTCTGTGCGGTGTGCATTCATGAGCTACTACAGTTGTGGCAGGGCAGCATGATGGTAGCCCAATACTCAGCTAGATTGACTGATCTCTCGCGCTATTCGAAGGACATGGTACGAGACCCATTTTTCTGGGCCCGGAACTTCGAGCAGGGACTGAGGCATGAGATCAGGGAATCGATGATCTCCCTCAGCATGCTGATGCAGGAAGGAGTACTGGAGCGAGCCCTTCTCATATAGAGATTTCTTTGTGAGACTACACTAGAAGGGAGACCTACCGCAGGGCTGCACGTAGCAGAGTCTTCTGCAGATGGCATTCAATGGATGTCATAGGGGTCCAGGTGGACCAGACCATCAGGAGGACGACCTCAGGACCCTGGATCAGAGGTGTGGGGCACACGACGTAGATCCATTCTTACATGGACCAGACAGTGCTACGCATGCGGCGGGCAGGGCCACATGGCTCGTGAATACCCGACCCACCGTGGAGAGGAGCAGCAGACGGATGAGGGACCACCCAGGCATAGGTAGAGGGTCGACCGTGGCGGTCCTCATGGAGCTGGCGGGCAGAGGCAGGCTCAGCTTCAAGCAGTGGAGGCCTACGACCATGACACACTAGAGATGGTTCGAGGTACTATCTATGTCTACTCCACCCTTGTTGTGGTTCTTATAGACATAGGAGAGAGTCATTCTTTCATTTCGGATGCCCTTGTTCGGAGCTCAGAGATTCCGACGGAGCTGTTGGCTCGATCCTTACGGCTAGAGACTCCTACGAAAGTAGAGTCGAAGATTACGCACTGGTTCCGAGAGTGTGAGCATACTCTAAGAGGTGAGAGATTTGGCTGGGATCTTCTTGTAGTGGCGTCGAGGCCTTACGACGTCATCCTGGGCATGGATTGGTTATCTATAGTTCATGCTCAGATCGACTTTATTAGGTGCAAGGTGTTGTGTGTTCGCACCGATGGGAGCAAGTTCACCTTCACCGGCTAGAATGGAGCCTTTGCAGCACAGGATGGACTCACATAGAGGAGAGTATATCTGATCACTCATGAGTTGGCTAGCCTCATCCTAGGAGAAGTTGATGTGCGGAGTCTGAGTTTTCCTGTATTGGTGGATCAATATGCTGACATTTTTCCTGACGACGTTCCTGGACTACCTCCTCACAGATAGGTAAACTTTTATTTTGACCTATACCCCAGGACAACACCGATATCCACTCCAGCATATCATATGGCTCTCGCTGAGCTTCGAGAGCTACGGGTATAGCTGGAGGACTTCCAGAGCAAGGGATTCATCCAACCCAGTGATTCACCCTGGGCTTCCCCGATTTTGTTCGCCAAGAAGGCAGACGGGAGCTTGCGACTGTGTGTCGATTATCGTCGCCTAAACTAGGTGACCATGAAGAACAAGTACGTGCTACGGAGGATTGACGACCTCTTTGATCAGCTCAAGGGGGAACAGTGGTTCTCGAAGATTGACCTCTGGTCAAGCTATCATCAGCTCAGAGTTCAGGATGAGGATGTGCAGAAGATGACCTTCATATGTCGGTATGGCCACTATGAGTTCTTGGTTATGCCTTTTGGCTTAAACAGCGCTCTAGAAGTGTTCATGAGTCTCATGAATAGGATCTTCCAGCCTTACCTCGATCGATTTGACGTGGTCTTCATTGGCGACATATTGATATTCTCTACTTCTGAGGAGGATCACGCCTACCACTTGCGGGTTGTACTGGACACACTCCGAGAGCACCAGCATTATGGTAAGCTCTCGAAGATTCATTTCTGGATACATGATGTCCACTTATTGGGACAGGTCATCTCTGAGGTGGGAGTTGCAGTGGATCCTGTGAAGATAAAGTAAGTGCTAGCTTGGGAGCCACCCAGGATGGTGATGGAGGTGTGGAGTTTCCTAAGACTGGCTGGATACTACCGGAAGTTTTTGATATACTTCTCCAGAGTTGCGGCACCACATTCATCTTTGGAAAGGAAGGGGAAACCCTCCGTGTGGTCCTATAGATGTCAGTAGGGATTCCAGGAGCTGAGACGGAGATTGACCAGTGCACCTATCTTGAGGCTACCAGAGGATGGAGTAGGGTACGTAGTCTACTGCGATGCATCAGGGATCGGAATCGAGTGTGTACTAATGCAGGAGTGGGCAATGATCACCTATGGATCACGACTGTTGAGGTAGCATGAGCATAACTATGCTACCCATGACTTGGAGTTAGCAGCAGTGGTCCTCGCTCTGAATATGTGGTGGCACTATATGATGGGCGAGCGCTTTACAGTTTATTTTGACCACCAGAGTCTCAGGTACATCTTGTCGCAGAAGGACCTGAACCTGAGAAAGCGGTGATGGCTCGAGTTCCTCCAGTACTATGACATTGAGATAGTCTATACTCCTGGAATGGGAACGTAGTAGCCGATGCTCTCAGCATGAGGACATGCATTCAACTACTTGGGGAGGCGACAGAGCAGCTAGCCGCTTTGAAGATATCCTTCGTGGATAGAGATGGAGAAGCCTTTCTATAGTCACACACAGTCACTCCTGCACTTCTTCAATGGGTTAGAGAGGCACAACGTGGGGATGTTGACTGTGAGACATGGCGTGCATAGATATCCTCAGGACAGGCACCTAATGGATTCTATATGGGAGGAGATCACGTCGTCCTTTTTAGAGGACATACCATGGTACCAGCTGCTTTACAGGAGGAGGTGATGAGAGAGTTTTACACTTCCCCATTAGCGGTACATCCACGAGTGGTGAAGATGTACCAGGATCTCAGTTGACATCACTGGTGGCCGGTTATAATGAAGGTCGTGGAAGAGTTCGTTTCTTAATGTCTCGCCTGCTAGCAGGTGAAGGCGGACCACCAGGTACCAGCAGGCTTGGTACAACCCTTGGAGGTCCCGGAGTGGAAGTGGGATGGGATATCTATAGATTTTGTGAATGGACTTCTATATACTCCCAGAGGTCACGACTCCATTTGGGTGATTTTTGACCGACTCACCAAGTCGGCCCACTTCTTACCCATCAGAGAGCGGGGCTGTAACACCCCAGGTAAATAAATAATATGACATCTTTATATTTAACCATATTTGGGAATAAAATATTAATATTACCTTAAAGGGGATGCTATTCTCGATGGCTTACCCAACATGTAACAACGAGTTTCTTGGGAATCTTACGTTGCACTCTAATAATAAAATAATATTATTTTAAATGGTAGTTAACGCCTAGCCATTGTAATGGAGGGAATGAACAGAACTAACTAAAAAATAATTATATATGTTTTTCAAATATTTTTACCCTTTAAAATAAATTTTAGAGGATTAAAAATGCAAATGAATCCAGTTTTTAAGCGAAAACATTCTAAAATTCTTTAAAAGGTCGATTAACCGTATTTTGATGGAGAACCCCTTTTAAATCCACTTTTTGAAAATTTTATAAGATCTATTTTTCAAAATAAACATATTATTTTTGATTGGGACATTTAAATTTACCTTGGGTTAATTTTTTGTATTTTTCTGACAATGTTCATTTTTCAATGAATAGTGAAAAATACTGCATTTTACATCAAAACTGCTTTTTCATATAATTTAATTATATGTTTATATTATGTTTTTAATTTATTTTAAAGTGTAATTAGAATATATTTTTACCATGTAATTAAATTATGGTCATTGAGATTAATTTCACTTTGTAATTAGGCATAAACAAGTGCCAAACTTTTCATAAATATTGTTTCTAAAAAACCCGCTATTTCTTTTAACAACGAGAAGTTTTTTTAAATTAATTATTGCAATTTATGTGTTTGTAATTTGGTAAAATGAATTAAATATTTGGAATCAGAAGTTCCAAATTATTTAATTAAGACTCTTTTGTTTTTGGACATTATGAATAGTAATGACGGTAATTAACATTAATTATTTTGATTAATGAGTAATCGGGTAGTTAAAGATAATAAGATAATATCATAATAATAAAAAATGACCACAAAATGTGTCCTAAGGATACTGGTTGTCTCATGGCCGACCATGGGATGCCTTGTGCCAAACTTGGGGGCCCCATGGAATCACTTTTGTGAGAAAGTGACTTTTTATCTATTTATTTTTTAAAAAATGATAAATTTGACAAAGAATGAATCACCTATGTAAATTTTTTTTAATTTTGTCTTAATAAATGATCTTTTGGACTATAAATATTCATTTGAAATGTAAAAATATTTCCTACATCATAGAATTGTTTTATAATTTTTAGACATTATATAAATTAAATTATTTAGGACATCATGATGATGCGGTGATGACCTCATTATTTAACGATTTAAATAAAATGGAACGATAATGTAATATCTAAGACCTAAACATGTCCAAAACCGATTGGATGGGTGGATTTCGAACCCTTATCACCTTATCCTCGAAACACATCAATGTGGGACCATTAAAATCCGACACTCATTTGGTAATAATGTTATATTTTATACCTTTCCAAGAGTGCCTCTCCTCTCCTCTTATAACAGGCCCCCACATCTACCTCCTTACCCACACTTCCAAATACTTTGGCTCAGCCAACCCTGTCCCATTTTGTCTCTCCAAATCCCTATATAACTCCTTGAAGCCTCACATTGGGAAGAATCCTTTCCAAGGAAGCCTTTGAGCTCAAATCAAAGGAAGTTACCCGATTTTAAGGTAATGTCTTCACTGGAGTCATTTTGTTTTATTTTACTTCTCCAACCCCGTAAACCTTTTTTATTTTTTTCTTTTGTAAAAAATCCAGTATATTCAATATACTAGGATGTTTTTATATGAAGGATTAGAGCTACACTTACACACACCTACATCTAATGGTTAAAGAACATACTGTTTCCGTGGATGGCGAATTTCTGCCTCCCGAAACGATGATTGTTCAACATTCTGCTAACACCTTCAAAGGTGGACATTAAGATGAAACTATATTTATATATGATATATAATATGTTTATTGTTTACTTATGCTTCTGTATTTTTCATTTATGGCATACCTTTATGGTTTCCATTATGGGTAAACGTGATATCTTCATGTAAGGAAGTGCGGACTACCGCCCCCTCAAAGTGATTTGATTCGTTAATACCATATGTGGTACGTATAAAGGATATATTTAATGATATTATATATGATACCATACTGGAATTAAAATACTATTATGTATCATTATGTTTTAATTCCATTAAATATGAAATAGAAATGGAAGTAGCGTTCATGCGTACGTACGGCTTACCGTCTCCATGAACGGTGCATTTCATTTATTAACTCTAAATGTTATGTAATATTATAAATTCATGAATATAATGGATATATATGATATATATGATATCTACATCATGAATACAAGTCTTTATATAATGAAAATTTGGCCACACGAACATCATGTAATTGTAAGAAGTCCACTTTTGACTTAAGAACCAAATTTCGGCAAAACAAATATTTTTAACATAAATGATTACATAATATTTATGACATGGTAATAAGTAATATAAAAGGAATAATGAACTTGAAAATGGTTCTTAAGGAATTATAAATTAACTCAAGTTTATTATTCAGGAGATTAAAGAACGATCGAGTCAAGTCGGACCCGAGGCAAGGGATCCTACACCACTCTTTCTTTTTAAGTACACTCTTTTATGTCATTCCTTCTATGCTCATCTATATTGTTATTGGGATGTTATTTTATATTACTCTTACTGTAATTTTTATGTTCATATGATGAGAGACCCTATTTTCTCTCATCAATCCATTTTGTAAGTTTTAAGTGGCGTTGTTAGGCTGCTGAGTTTTTGTAAGAGATTTTTCATCTCACTTTTATTCCCGTGAGATTTATGCTACATTTTCCACAATTTCCTTTGATTGGTGTATGTACTGACCATTATTTTACTCATTGTGTAATATAATTTCAATTATGAGTATTTTTATCAATGTTGTATTTTCCTTCTTTCACGGGGCATATGTTTCGAAAGATACCCATGTCGGTAAGGGAACCTTTCACCTTACGATTTTTAAAAGACATCTTTTGTTATGTCTTTTAGTTCACATACTATTATGTTGGGATATGTTATTTTATATCCTTATTGATATAAATTTTATGTCCAAGTGATTAGATTCCCTTTTTATCTCTCATCAACTCATTTTCTGAATTTTGAAGTGATGCCGTTAGGCTGTCGAATTTTACCAATGGAACATTTTAACCCAATATCGATTTCTTTGGGTTCAACATGTAGTTATTAAATATGTCTTCTTTTGAAATATGTTTGAATGACCTTTTATTGTTTCTCACTTAATATCCACTTATATTGGGTGTATTTATATTTGTCACACATAATTTTGAGATTGAATTATCCTTAATTTAAGGATACCTTCTTTATAAGGGATTTCAACACATTTGACATTTCTATTGAGACTTCATTGTTGTTATGCACCAATTCCCTCTTATATGGTGTATATACTGTCCTTTGGAATATTATATCATGAATCCATTTATTCTCATGATATTATAAAGTTCTGACTAAATTTTATTCCTCTGTTATTGTATTCAAGTGTCTCTAATTTTGGTAGAACCTCTCTAACCAAAATATCGCTTTAAATGTTTTAATTATTTATTCTTATTAATATCCATGTTTTCAAAAAAAATTAAGGATTTATTTATATGGATATTAATGGTGTAAAATTTTAAAAGCTTCAAGGTGGTATGGGACACTTTGATTCAAAAATCTCTTTATTAAATGTTTAAAATGGTTTTGGAAATGGTTTCATTTTGAATGGATTCATTAATTCAATATACTAAAATGTTATATTGTGATTGAAATGTGGAAATGTTATGTTTCCTTTATGCATGTGTTATGTGATACGTTTATGTTATGGTTCTTGGGCATTGTTATGAAAACAGGTGGTTTCGTGATAAACTAATGGCGGTTGAGCCCGATATAGCTCTCCAATGCATTGGGTAACGTGAAGGAGTGAAACGTTAAGGTTTCTCCAAAGAGATTTAGGGAATATACTGTGGTGGGTATTCCAAACGTAACCAAGAGGGTTACTCCCTACGTAAGAATGTTATGAATGCCTCAAGTTGCATTTTATGTCTTATGATTTCTATGATTTATTCATGATTTGATATGCCTATGTTTTATGGGTAAAGTATGATTTCATTATAATGTATATATGAACCAATGTTTCCTTTCCATGTTTTTATAACTCTTACTGAGCTTTTTATGCTCATCCCAAGTTTTTGAAATGTTTTTCACATGTCAAGGGAATGGTACATGATGTGATGATAGTGTCAAGGATGTGTCAAGAAAGAATCAGTGTTTTATTTTAAATATGTTTCCCTTGATGGGTAGAATGAATACTGCCTTTTATGTAACCACTTTGTTTAAATGTGGAATGTAATGCAAGTTTCATGATCTAATTCTCTAAAACTCTAATCCTGAAAAGATCCTCAATGTGTAATCTTGTAAAAACTCAATATTAAGTAAGGGTTAAGGCTGGGGCCTTATAGTTGGTATCAAAGGTCGGTTTAGATAACTTTAGAGGTTAGGGTATTCTCTAAGCATAAGTGACAGTACCATAATGGATAGGATTTCAGAAAGAGTCCTAGTTTTAGATAAAGTGAATGAGTAAGTATATCTTGGTGTTTATCTTCCTCATTAGTATATGATAGCTTTGTTGATATACTCACACTGACCTTTTTGGTTTTAGTAAATGGATGGATCTAGCAGGAACCAAAGTGACAATAGATTTGAAGGAAACTGTGGTGGTTCTCTGATTAAGATACTGGATGAAATGGGGGATTCAATGAGGAAACTTGTGGTTGTTCTAAACCAACTAGCAAGGAGTCATGATCAACCACTTGAACCTTAGTATGATCTGTAATGCATCAGATACGAGATGACCAATCGATGTGGAAGTTTAGGTAATAATTATAAAGGTAACCATAAGAGTTTATATGATCCTTACTTTTGAGGTAATTATGGGTTATTATATGTTATGATGGAAAATTAAAGGCATGAGATGAACTTGAGGTTAAAATATGTCATGATCATTTTTTAAGATTTTATCTCGTTTTGGGGAATGTTTTAAGAATTATATAGTTTTGGAAAAAGGACAACACGCAGACCGTGTGACAACCCGTCACGTCGGACAAAGCTGCGGGAATCAAACCCACAACCAAAGTGTGACTGGTATTTATCGCCTACCACTGGACTACGTGAAGTCCCTAGTTAGTTTGACTGATTCTTTTTAGTTAGATGATTTTATGAATTAAGAGTAAGTTGATTTTGTGTTATCTATGTAAATTTATTAACCTACCGTTGAGGATATGTGATTAGGTTAATTACTTTTCAATATGAGACATTAAGAGCAACCGATGTTGTTTGGAGATAAATTTTACAATTTAACTTGGAAGACTATGTGACTAAAACCTTCAAATATTTGGGTTTCAATCTTAGTTTGGTTTACATTGATGAATTTTATGGACAAATTGATTATCGAATGGTCCTTGTTGAACTTTGGGTTTTTGTTCGACAAAATTTTGGAGATTAAGTATAGATTTTCTTTTTATAAAGGGTTATCCTTTTCTGGAGTATCTAATCTTGTACTAACTTGTTTGGTTTTGGTTTTGGTTAAAGTCTAAAGACATGGGAATTATATAGTTATCTTTTTGTGGATTAGGCGATTCTCTAGAAGTTGATCATAGTACTCTTAATGTGAACAAGTCTTCCTAAATACTCGTCTTTTGGTGAAAATATGAGTTTGCTTAAGGAATCTAATAAGAGTTGAAAGTCAACATGATAAGTGATTATGTTTCCTTATGAATAAATTCCTCAATAAAAAGTAACTAAAAACAAAAATGTTGTCTATTAACTTTTCCTGCTGGGGAATCGAATACCGTATAACCCATCGCAAGTTTGTGATTTTCTTGTGGTTAACTTTCTCCTAAACATGTTTTCTATCACTCTCCATCAGAACATGACCCATTGTTTTTTTCCTCCATGTCCATATTTTCATACTTGGAATCCTAGTATGTGTTAACTCGGGTGACCTTTGTACTTGTATTTCTTTATTTTAAAGTGATTGTTTTACCGACTCTTCTTCTGATGTGGGACTTTCAAGGATGTTTCCAAGCCCAATTTTAAAATTGCGAGGACGCAATTCCCAAAAGGGGGGAAAGATGTAACACCCCAGGTAAATAAAGAATATGAAATCTTCATATTTATCCATATTTGTGAATAAAATATTTATATTAATTTAAAGGGGATGCTATGCATGATGGCGTACCCAACACGCCACAACGAGTTTCTTGGGAATCTTACTTTGCACTCTTATAATAAAATAATATTATTTTAAATGGTAGTTAACGCCTAGCCGTTGTAATGGCGGGAATGAACAGAACTAACTAAAAAATAATTATATATGTTTTACAAATACTTTTACTCTTTACAAGAAATTTTAGAGGATTAAAAATGAAAATGAATCAAGTTTTTAAGCGAAAACATTATAATATTCTTTAAAAGGTTGATTAACCGCCTTTTGATGGCGAACCCCATTTAAATCCACTTTTTCAAAATTTTATAAGATCTATTTTTCAAAATAACCATATTATTTATTATTGGGACATTGAAATTTACCTTGGGTTAATTTTTGGTATTTTTCTGACAATGTTCATTTTTTCAATGAATAGTGAAAAATACTGCATTTTACATCAAAACTGCTTTTTCATATAATTTAATTATATGGTTATATTATCTTTTTTATTTTTTTTTAAAGTTTAATTAGAATATATGTTTACCATGTAATTCAATTATGGTCATTGGGATTAATTTCACTTTGGAATTTGGAATAAACAAGTGCCAAACTTTTCATAAATATTGTTTCTAAAAAACCCGCTATTTGTTTTGACAACGGGAAGTTTTTTTAAATTAATTATTTCAATTTATGTGTTTCGAATTTGGTAAAATGAATTAAATATTTCGAATCAGAAGGGCCAAATTATGTAATTAATACTCTTTTGTTTTTGGACATTATGTATAGTAACGACGGTAATTATCTTTAATTATTTTGATTAATGAGTAATCGGGTAGTTAAAGATAATAAGATAATATCATAATAATAAAAAATGACCAAAAAATGTGTCCTAAGGCTACTGGTTGTCTCATGTCCGACCATGGGATTCCTTGTTTCAAACATGGGGCCCCATGGAATCACTTGTGTGAGAAAGTGACTTTTTATCTATTTATTTTTTTAAAAATGTTAAATGTGACAAAGAATGTATCACCAATGTAAAATATTTTTAATTTTGTCTACATAAATGATCTTTTGGACTATAAATATTCATTGAAAGCTACAAAGATTTCCTACATCATAGTATTTTTTTTATAATTTTTATACATTAAATAAATTAAATTATTTATGACATCATCATGATTCAGTGATGACATCATTATTTAACGATTTAAATAAAATGGAATGATAATGTAAAATCTAAGACCTACACATGTCCAAAACCTATTGTATGGGTGTATTTCGAAGCCTTATCACCTTATCATCGAAACACATCAATGTGGGACCATTAAAATCCGAAACTGAATGGAAAATAATGTTACATTTTATACCTTTCCAAGAGTGCCCCTCCTCTCCTCTTATAAAAGGACCCCACCTCTACCTCTTTACCCACACTTACAAAGCCTTTGGATCGGCCAAACCCTGGCCATTATGTCTCTCCACATCCATCTCTAACTCCTTGAAGCATCACTTTGGGCATAATCCTTTCCAAGGAAGCCTTTGAGCTCAAATCAAAGGAAGTTACCCGATTTTAGGGTAATGTCTTCCCTTGAGTCCTTTTGTTTTATTTTACTTCTCCAACCCCCTAAACAATTTTTATTATTTTATTTTGTAACAAATACAGTATCTTTAATATACTATTATGTTGTCATAATATGGATTCTAACTACACTTACACACACCTACATCTAATGGTTAAAGAACATACTGTTTCTGTGGATGGCGAATTTCTACCTCCCGAAACGATGATTGTTCAACATTTATCTAACACCTTCAAATGTGTCCATTAAGATGACACTATATTTATATATGATATATAATATGTTTATGTTTTACTTAATCTTATGTATTTTTGATTTATGGAATACCTTTATGGTTTCCATTATGGGTAAACGCGATATCTTCATTTAAGGAAGTGCGGACTACCGCCCCTCAAAGTGATTTGATTCGTTAATACCATATGTGGTACCTATAAAGGATATATTTAATGATATTATATATGATACCATACTGTAATTAAAATACTATTATGTATCATTATGTTTTAATTCCATTAAATATGAAATAGAAATGGAAGTAGCGTTCACGCGTACGTACGACTTACCGTCTCCATGAACGGTGCATTTCATTTCTTAACTCTAAATGTTTTGTAATATTATAAATGCATGAATATACTGGATATATATGATATATATGATATTTAAATAATTAATCAAATTCTGGATATAATGAACATTTGGCCACACGAACAACATGTAATTGTAAGAAGTCCACTTTCGACTTAAGAACCAAATATCGGCAAAACAAATATTTTTAACTTAAATGATTACATAATGTTTATGACATGGTAATAAGTGATATAAAAGGAATAATGAACTTGAAAAAGGTTCTTAAGGAAGTAGAAATTAACTCATGTTTATCATTCAGGAGATTAAAGAACGATCGAGTCAAGTCGGACCCGAGGTAAGGGATCCTACTCCTCTCTTTCTTTTTAATTACACTCTTTTATGTCATTCCTTCTAAGCTCATATTTATTGTGATTGGGATGTTGTTTTATATTACTATTACTGTAATTTTTATTTTAATATTATGAGATACCCTATTCTCTCTCATCAATCCATTTTATATGTGTTAAGTGGCGTCGTTAGGCTGCTGAGTTTTCGTAAGAGATTTTTCATATCACTTTTATTCCTGTAAGATTTATGTTGCATTTGACACAATTTCCTTTGAGTGGTGTATGTACTATCCATTATTTTACACATTGTGTAATATAATTTTATTTATGAGTATTTACATCAATTTTTTATTTTCCTTCTTTCACGGGACGTATGTTTCGAAAGATACCCATGTCGGTAAGGGAACCTTTCACCCTCCTATTTTTAAAAGACTTCTTTTGTTTTTTATTTTAATTCACATACTATTATGTTGTAATATGTTTTTTATATAGTTATTGATGTAAATTTCATTTCCAAGTGATGAGATGCCCGTTTTATCTCTCATCAACTCATTTTCTGAATTTTGAAGTGATGTTGTTAGGCTGTCGAATTTTACCAAGGGAACATTTTAACCCAATTTCGATTTCTTTGGGTTTAACATGTAGTTATTGAATATGTCATCTTTTGAAATATGTGTGAAGGACCTTTTATTTTTTTCACACTTAATATCGACTTATATTGGGTGTATTTATATTTGTCACCCATAAATTTGAGATTGAATTATCCTTAATTTAAGGATACCTTCTTTATAATAGATTTCATCACATTTGACATTTCTATTGAGACTTCACTGTTGTTATGCACCAATTCACTCTTATATGGTGTATATACTGTCCTTTGGAATATTATATCATGAATCCTTTTATTCTCATGATATTATAATGTTCTGACTAAGTGTTATTCCTCAATTATTGTATTCAAGTGTCTCTAATTTTGGTAGAACCCCTTTAACCAAAATATCGCTTTAAATGTTTTAATTATTTGTTCTTATTAATATCCATTTTTTAAACATGGTTTTAAGGATTTATTTATATGGATATTAATGGTTTAAAATTTTAAAAGCTTCAAGGTGGTACGGGACACTTTCATTCAAAAATCTATTTATTAAATGTTTTAAATGGTTTTGAAAATGGTTTCTTTTTGAATGGATTCATTATTCCAATACACTAAAATGTTATATTGTGATTGAAATGTAGAAATTTTATGTTTCCTTTATGCATGTCTTATGTGATACGTTTATTTTATGGTTCTTGGGCATTGTTATGAAAACGGGTGGTTCCGGGATAAACTAAGGGCGGGTGAGCCCGATATAGCTCTCCAATGCATTGGGTAATGCGAAGGAGTGAAACATTAAGTTTTCTCCGAAGAGAGTTAGGGAATATACTATGGTGGGTATTCCAAACGTAACCAAGAGGGTTACTCCCTACGTAAGAATGTTATGAATGTCTCATGTTACCTTTTATGTCTTATGATTTCTATGATTCATTCATGATTTGATATGCATATGTTTTATGGGTAAAGTATGATTTCATTCTAATGTATATATGAACTCATGTATCCTTTCCATATTTTTATAACTCTTACTGTGCTTTTTGTGCTCATCCCATGTTTTTGAAATGTTTTTCAGAGGTCAAGGGAATGGTACTTGATGTGATGATAGTTTCAAGGATGTGTCAAGAAAGAATCCGTGTTTTATTTTAAATATGTTTACATTGATGGGAAGAATGAATACTGTCTTTTATGTAACCACTTTGTTTAAATGTGGAATGTAATGCAAGTTTCATGATCTAATTCTCTAAAACTCTAAACCTGAAAAGATCCTCAATGTGTAATCTTGTAATAACTCAAGATTAAGTAAT
Source organism: Viscum album (assembly GCA_963277665.1). NCBI lineage: Eukaryota > Viridiplantae > Streptophyta > Magnoliopsida > Santalales > Viscaceae > Viscum > Viscum album. The sequence continues at coordinate 1,505,926,368 of OY728127.1, read as the reverse complement.
GTTTAAGGCTGGGGACTTATAATGGCTCATTAGAGGGCATGGGATGCCTCTATGTTCAGGAGATCATACTCCTTCATGGTGTGTCGTCGTCTATCCTCTCCGATCGAGATGCTTGCTTTACTTCCCAGCTTTGGAAGGGGTTGCAGGAGGCATTCGGGATACAGCTATGTCTGAGCACCACCTTTCACCCTCAGACGGATGGTCAGACGGATAGGACCATTTAGACTCTCGAGGACATGCTCCGTGCATGTGTCCACGACTTTTGTCGCAGTTGGGAGGATCACCTACCCTTGGTGGAGTTTGTGTACAACAAAGGCTACCACTCGACCATCGGGATGGCACCATACGAGGCATTGTACGACCGACCTTGCAGATCACCTATGTGTTAGACATACTATGTGGAGTCAGTACTTGTGGGACCAGAGATGGTCGAGGCCACGATAGAGAAGGTCCGGGTCATCCAGGAGTGGATGAGGATAGCTCAAAGCCGACAGAAGTCTTATGCTGGAAGTAGGTGGATACCAGTAGAGTTTGAGGATGGCGACCATGTTTTCTTGTGGGTCTCACCATGACGTGGATTGCGGAGATTTGGTCGGGCGGCAAGTTATCTCTGCACTTCATCGGACCATTCCAGGTTCTCAGCCGGATAGGCGAGGGGGATTATCGATTGTCTCTTCCACCTCAGTTGCACCGAGTGCACGACGTCTTCCACATATCTCAGCTGAGGAGATACGTGAACGACCCGACGCATATCATCGACCATGGGGAGATGGACATTGATGACGGAGATACTTTTGCGGAGGTATCAGTGGAGATCAAGGATCGATAGGAGCGGGTCCTACGTGGGTGTTCTATTCCTCTAGTGTGCATCACGTTGCAGCACGGGAACCTCCAGGAGAGCAATTGGGAGCGGGAGGCTCAGCTGTGTGCACAGTACCCTCATTTATTCCCCAAGATTGTGATGTATATTTATGGGGATGTACAGACCTGAGGTGGGAGTAATTTAAAGACAAATAAATATCAAGGAATTTTTTTATTATTTTCTTTGGGATTTTACAAGTGCGCTGTTTCTGACGGCACCTGATTCTGAGGCCCGGTGTGCCCGGAATCATTTTCCAAAGTTTAGCTCGGGTACGTTTAGTTAACGAACGAGCGGGTTTTCCTAAATTTTGAACTGGTGCTCAAAATCAAAATCTGAGGGCACCGATGAGACCACAGCGCTAGTAATTTCTTTGGAACACATTTTCCGTTGGTGTTTTTTCTCGGGAGGAGTTGTTAAAAATGTGAGGAATAAAAATAAAATTGTTTTACAAATTTATTTTTATTTCGTTACTGGTGGTTTAAGTGTTATGGGAAAGGAAGATGTGAGGAAGTTGGGGTGGGGCCCACACGATCCCCCACCTCCTTAAAATTCCTAACACCCCATTAAACACCCCCCCTCTAGCTTAAATGTGTAACTGATCCTCTCCCCCCTCTTAATTACAAGTCAACTCTCTTATTAAATTATTTGACTAAGTAATTCAATGTATTTAATTAAGAGTTGAATTTGAAATCATGGCTTGGGATTAATAAAATAATGGAGAACCTTATTTTAGTTGGGGGATTGTTGTGTGAGAAGGATTGGGGAGAAAATACACAAGCCTTGGGGATCTTCATCTTCCACATTGAAGAATGCGAAGAACGTCAAGACCTTGATGAAGAACGCCGTCCCCGCAAGGAGTGATCGCCGTGCCCTTATTATCCTCTCTGCAGCCGGTGTAAGACGCCGCTCCTCCTCGGATGTTCTCCATCATGCATGGACGAAGCTTTACCTCATGATGATGTTTTCTGCGACAATAATCTTTTGACAACTACTTCAGGGTATGAGTTTTATGTTCAAATTTAATGGATTAAATTTGTGTTTTGCTTTGTCGAAGTTTTTTTGGCCGCCTGTTATCATTTTAATGGGAGGAGGTCGGACCACACGAACAAGGCGGATCCTCCTCTCCATTTTGATGATGTTCACCATTGCAGTTTGGGACGAAGGCAGCGTGGTGCAATGGAACCGGGCGTGATCGAAGAATTTCACCGTGGCGAGCAAGCATGTCGCCGTCGCGCCATGCCGTTGAGTTCAAAAGAGGCCTCGGCCAGAGATGGTCCGTGATAGTGGGGTGCGGCGCCGTCGCGCTGCACTGGAGAACCATGAAGGGTTGCGGCCGGGGTGGGCCTCGGCGGAGGGTCGCAACGTCGTCGCGCTGCGCTGGTCGGACCAAGGCCGCAGCCTTTGGCCACGGCGGAGCCGGGTATGGCGGCCGAAACCACCGGTCGGCGGCGGTCTGGAGGCGGGACCAGCTGGTCCCGTGTGGTACAACTGCTCGGCCGTAACGGCCGAACAGATCCGGAAAAAACAGGGGTTTGAACCCCCGGTCAGCGCAGTAGGGCGGACCCCCGTGTGGGTCCGCTGTTCGGTTCGAAGTGGATGCGGATCCCCCAATTCTGTGTCCACTCAGCAAGCGGGCACCCAGACCACCCGTGCTGGGTGGGGCCTCCCGCGCGGGGCCGGACCCCCACGGTGGGCCGCGCCGGACCCAGACTCGGGTTTGGTCGGGCCGGGCCCAGACACCCCTCTTTGGACTATTTTCAGTCTTATGCCCATATCATGGGCTACGGACCTCCGATCGATGCATCTTTAGTTGCGTAGCAATCCTTGGATATAGACAATCGTTTCGTTATATTACACTCAAGGTTTCGAAGAACTTTGGGTATGGCCGGGTTGGTTCGAACACAAAACCAACCGGGCCCTCGGAGCAGAAACACTTATAACTTGAGCTCCGGATGTCCGATTGACGTGCCGTCAAATTTTTTGGTTTTCTCTTAGTGATACAGACCTTTTGGCTTACTCCGCTAATGGTTTGGACGCAGTTGGAGTATAGTCAGGTTTGTTTTGACTTAAAAATGAACTAGGCCCCTGGAACGAAAAATCCAATAACTCTCAGACCGGACGTCTGATTGACGTGTCGTCTGTAACGTTGAGTTACATTTATCGAGACAGAACTTTGGGGTACATCAACTCTGGACTACGTTTCAGTTGATGTATCAACCCCCTTGGCTCATGGAGCAGACCCTTCCAGAGTTGAGCATGCTGTGTGCGGGAACCCTAGAGCTGGCTGCGACTACGACAACGATGACAACTGTACTAGGATCCTCCGTGGGTTCGGCAGCAACGAAGACCGTACTAGAATCCTCCGTGTGATCGACGATGATGACTAATGTTCTTGTATCCTATGTGTTTCCTACAGTACGTGACTACTGTTCTTGTATCTTACATGGGTCGTGCAGTATTTGACACTGTACTTGTATCCTACGTGGGTCCGGTAGAGTAGCTGGTCTTGTTTCCTTTGTGGATCCAACAGCATAGCTGGTCTTGTATCCTACGTGGGTCTGACATCTTAGAAGAATCAGTGGCTAAATCTTATCATCTCTATCATCTTACGAAGAAGTATACCTTTGTGAGCTGAGTCTTGACATTCAATCAATATCTTCGATATTATTGAATTTCTTTCCTATTTGGTTTGGGTTGTGTTATCCCGTGTGGATTGGGTTGTGCTATCTTGTGTGTACTAGATCGAACTTGGGCTCGAATGTTGGAGCCAAACTAGAATTGATGACTTAGGTATCTGATATATATGATATCTAAATCATGAATATAATTCTTTCTATAATGAACGTTTGAACATGTGAACAACTTGTATCTATAAGGTGTTCATTTTTGACTCTAGTGCCCAATATCTACAAAATGAACTCTATTGACTTAAATGATTAAATAATGTTTATAACATGGTAATAAGTGATATAAAAGGAATAATAAACTTGAAATAGGTTCTTAAGAAATTATAAATAAACTTTAGTTTATTATTCAGGATATTAAAGAACGAACAGGTCAAGATGGAAATGAGGTAAGGTGTTTCTAATCTGACTTTTAATTCTGTGAGATTTCCATTGTTCACCACTTATTTATTTCATGTGGTATGTTTTGTACATCCATTTGATATATATTATCATGATTGAAATTATATTCATGATATTATGAGATTAATTTGGTTGCTATTGACTTTTGTTCATACGACTTGATTGCTTACAATGAGGTCAGGGTTTATTTAACAATCTCTTTATTATCTGTGGTTGTTTTTATGTAAGTATCTACTGGGACATATTTATTATCCATGTCCATGTTTCATAAATGAGTTTTCAAAGGGATTATTTTTATGGGAATTTTTTACTAAAACATCATTTTAAATGTTTTGAATATTTATTCTTCTAAATCATTCTCATTAATGTCCATGTTTTCAAACAGTTTTAAGTATTTATTTATATGGACATTAATGATTTTAAAATGTTTATTCCTTTAAAAAGTTTCAAAGTGGTATGGGACAATTTGATTCAAAAATGTATTTAAATTTCTTCCTTTTTAAATTATGTGACTTTTTAATGTTTACATGAAAAGGTATATTTCTCTCAAATAGTTTTACAAATAATTTTCATCTATGTCAACATCCTTTCATGGATTGTAAGAATATTTGAAGTTGATTTATTTTGATATAAAACATCCATATTGTATTGAAGGTTTTCTCATATGTTTGACTATGGATGTGCTATTCATATACCATTCATGGTTTATAGATAATGTGTTGACATTACATATGATAGTTTTAATATGAATGTTTATGTTAAATTTCCAACTTTTTTTATGATGAACGTATTGGACTAGTATGTTCGGGGTTCGGGACCGGTACAAGGAAGCCCTCCGGGTTGGGGTCCAGTTATTTCAGACCCTCCGGGTTGGAGTCCGATTACTGAGGCTCTCCGTGATGGAGTCCGGTGACATAGGATCTCCGGGATGGAGTCCGGTCACAGAGGCTCTCCGGGATGGAGTCCAGTTCTAGAGGCTCTCCGGGTTTGGGTCCAGTTACAGTTATCCCATAGATCCTGGCACGATGCCTTGACACAGAAATTAATGTCTGGTATTATACATTCCCTCATTATGTAAATAATATCAATGGTTCATGTGGTCATTCAACTAGTAGAATACCCATGATTATGTTTTATTATGGAATTATTTACTCAGCTCATATTCCTGCCATAAATGTATTCATGTTTATTATTGTTAAAGGTGTGTGGTTTCAATTATTCACCATGCTTATCATTTATTTTATCATCTGCCTTATTTCTTACCCTTACTGAGCATTTGAGCTCACACCATTCTGTGTTTTATTTTTCCCCGGTTCCAAGAAGTGTATTGTGATTGATATACTGGGTTATGCTAAAGGAATAATGGAATTCATAAATAATTATTCATGTTGTGTTGTATTTTATATAGTATAATGTAGCATTCATGTATTTAATCTATTTTCCAAGACCGCCAAACCGATCAGTCCTTTGAGATTTGATTCCTTGTAATCATGCCAATGTATTAAAATAATACATAGACTCTAGGTAACTGGGGGCAGGGCGTTACAGTTGGTGTCATAGGATGTTTAAAAATATCCTTAGAAACTAGATTTAGATAAACTCTGATTAGAACCCATATACCTATGATAAACTTTGAGGATTAGTATAGAAGAACTTCCTAGAATTTTGGTAATGTAGAGATTTTGTGACTTTTCCACGCAAGTAAATCCGTGTCTGGAAACGAGCAGGTAGAGGCAGCTCTGGCAGAGATGTACCTAGGGGTAAAACCTGAAAACACTGATTTGAGATAGACTTGAACGGGAACTGGTGCACAACAATGATCCATTCTACACTCTTTGTTACAACACTCTTGGGGGATATGCTTCAGATAATTATAATTTTCTTTACAAATACTTTTGAATGGTTTATGAGTATATACATTCTCAAAGAAAACATTTTTATGATTTTGGATTATATCCATAAACTATTAAATTTATGTTAAGTGTTTCAAAAGTTTAAAAATATGTATTTTTATTCATAAATTAATCTAGTTTATGCCATTGTATAAAAATGGCACCCAGTAGAAAGAATGTTAAGTCCATTAATACGTATGATCCAAATAGTAAGAAGGATCATATCTTTCCCTATATTAAGACAATATTTTGAAGGGAAATAGTCTCCCATGTATTCTCAACATATGAAGAAATGATATCATGTGTTAATAAGATAAGTAAATAATTCTCTGAGTCCTATTCATTTGAAGGGAAGCAAGGTAAGAAAAGGATGGAAAATAAAATCATGGATAAAGGGAAGAGGGAAAAGAATTATTTCCCCATATGTAATAACTAGGGAAATAATGACCTTGGTAAATGCATGAGGGAATGAGAGATTGTTATAAGTGATGAGAAAATAGACACCAAGTACGTTATTTCAAGGGTAATAGAAAAGTTTTGAATGTATAATGCTTCGTCTGCAAGGAGTTGGGACATTATGCGAATCAATGTCTAAATCATCAGATATACCACAAATGTTGCTATTGGATAATAATAAAAATATGATACTACTAAAGATGAAGTGGAAAGATTAGATTTATTATGTTGTTTTCAAATTATTGTATCATTTGAGTATAGTATTAATGATGTACAAGTTATAAGAATTATAGAGTATATAAAGATTTTACTATAGTACTACTTCATTAAGGACTTGATATTGTGTCGAACCAAGAAAAGTGACTCAACTGCAGGTTAAATTTTTTGAAAATATATGTTTGAGAGAAATATAAACCATAATATGGTTCTGATACCGAGGTAGTGATTTTGGAATAAGATGTGGTTGATTTGGATAATTTATATTGGATATTCTTGACTTCTTTGGAACTGAATAATAGTTTGTTTATTTCATCATTTTTTGAATATTCATTATTTATGGACATAAGGAATATATCCAGTATTATATAAAGGACAAGGGGGCATTAATTTAATCAATATGGTTTTATGGAAATTCGGGGTGTTACCATGTTTTAAAATAATACATGATGAATGTGTTCAAATGATATTACGTGGAAAAAAGGATGTTAAATGTGTTTAACTTCCTTATAAATTTTGGACTGTGAGTTTGGAAAAATTAATTTTGTATATGTCTAATGGTTTGAATGGAAAAAGATACTATTGTTAAGGTTATTTTTCGATTTTTATAAAAAGGAAAACATGCAGACCATGTGAAAACTCGTCACATCAGACAAAGCTGAGGGAATTGAACCCTCAACCATAGTGTGATTGGGATTTATCACCTACCACTGGACTACGTGAAGTCCCTGGATTGTATAATATAGTTTCTATTTTTAAAGGGTCTGATAGGTGAATTATAAAATCATATTTTTTGGAACCCTATACGAATAGGTTAAATAGATATTTTTTAAGTTATATTATCTTTTAGATTGAAAGATGAGCTAGTGGTAGAAATTAGTTAAAGGATGGAAATCTACTTGTCAAGTATATATATATATATATATATATATATATATATCTCTCTATTCTATTATTCTATGAAGAAATTAATTATTAAACTTTAGGTAAGAGATTTTGAAACTAAAAATGTTTTATCTTAATACCTTATGTTTTGTTGAACCGATGATATTTAAAATCATCATAGATTGATGGATTTAAGTACCTCAATTCTACAATTGTTTGTGACTGATGACCTCAATCACTCCTTATAAATATTTAAGTTTTCCTCCAATTATGTGTCTCTAATTTCCACCAATGTTCTCATAATCGAGTTCATAATTTTGTGGTGACTTTTTCATTACCCATTTCCTTGTATTAAGAGTAAATTTTAATTACCAAATTTACAATGTGGGTTTTCAAACAAAGGTATTTTATATTTTCAAACTTCTATTTTCGAAGAACAATTTCAAATTTTGAGAACACAATTTATTGAAGTCGGTAATAATGTAACACCCCACGATTACATAGTACGATATTCCTTTAAAGTAATTCGTTAACTTGCATTACACGCAAAACCGAGTTCAAGCGCACCACGACTTACCAATCTAGCCGTTCAAAAGAGGTTATGAATAGTATTAACTTAATTTTGAATTTTATATACTCCATATAATTTTAACATCCATATTATGTGTTTCATAGTCATAATATAAGAACAAATTCAATTTTTTAGATAAATGATTTATTTTTCAAAAATGCAATTTTACCACCTTTTGAGGGTGAACCATTTTTAAATAAAATATTTGACAATTAAATGAATTAAATTTGACAAAATAAACTACTTCTTTAGAATTGGGAGATAAAAATTTAGTTTTGATAAATTTTTGGTATATTTATGATAAATTTGAAATTTTGGTAAATAGTGAAAAATACTTAATTTTATTTAAAAACAAAATTTTTCATCGAAATAATTTATAGTTTTAAATTAATAATTTGATTGGTTTTTAAGTCTAATTAGATTATATTTTTACCATTTAATACAATTTAGCTCATTATAATTAATTTTAGTTTGAAATTGGACATAAACAAGTTTCAATCTTTTGATAATTATTATTGCTTAAAAAACGCAATTTATTTTGACAATGTGAATTAATTTTAAATTAATTAATGCAACATATATGTTTTTAATTTGGTAAAATAGACATCATTTTTTTAATTTGTAATATCAAATATATCTTTGTCTTAATGTTTTGTATTTTTTTGAAAAAACATCAATTTTTGATGAATAGTGAAAAACACTAAGTTATTTGTTAAAACAGACTTTTATTTAAATAATTATTATTTTTATTTAAATTTATTTTAGGTTATAATAGATATATAATACCTATATATATTCAAAATAATTAATTGGGGTCATTTTATAATATTTTTTGATATATAAATATTTTATTGAACTTTTTATCTTCTTTTAGACACCTCCTAGAAGTATTTGAAAATTTGCATAAAAAATAATTTTTCTGCTTCTGTGAGATGAATTTCAAAAGTATGAGAGACATGGTTAACGTTATTATATAAAATTTGGTTCAATAAAATGAAATTAATTTTTGGTGAATATTAACTTTTGGCTTTTATTTACCACGGTTAAAGCTAAATAGGGAAATTCAAGGTAAAAAGAATTTTTTAATAATTCAAAATTACCTTAACACATGTCCTAAAAATATTTGATGAGTAATGGCCGACCATGGGCATCCTTGTGTCGATTTTGGAACTCCATGGATCCTCTTTTTAATGATAATGACACTTTTGATTAATTAATTTAAAGTCAAGGCAACATTTAAAAAAACAATAATCATTTAGTAATTAATTTGTATATTGTGTAATATAAGTAATATTTTTAACTATAAATATTAATTGGAAAGATAAAAAGATTGAATACATAATGGTATTATTTTTAAAACTTTATGAGATCGAATAAATTAAATTATTCATGACACCATAATGATGCAATATTTACCTCATCGATAAATGATTTAAATAAATTAGATTATAAATCTAAAAATAATATAAAAAACATGTATAATTATTATTGGATGATTTTATTTCAACCATGAATCATCTTATATTCTACCCTAATTATTTTTGGACCTTTAGAAACTTAATATTATTATATTATAAAATAATATTTTCACACATTCCTAAAGTGCCCCTCCTCCCCCTTAGAAAATGATACCACTTCTAACCAATTCCTCAGACCTATCAAGCCTTTAGTCTCGTCCTAAATCTGCCAAATTAAACTCCCTAAATCAATCTACTCCTCATATATGAATTACCATATGCAAAAGGCACTTCAGGAAGTCCTTTTGGTTCAAACCAAAGATGTTACCCAAAATAATGGTAACAGTTTCTCTTAAATTTTTTTCTTTTATTTTGCTTCTCCAACCCCTAAACTCTTTTTATTCCATTCTATTATAGCAACACCATTATACTGAATATACTGGGATTTTTTTATGATATGGATTCTAACTACAATCACACACACCTCTATCTAATGGTTGAAGAGCATAATGTTTCTGTGGTTGGCAAACTAACGCCTCACGAAACGATGATTGTTCAATTACCTCCTACCACCTCTCATGGTTTCCATTATGATGGAACTATATTTATATATGATATATATTATTTTTATGTTTTCTTAATTCTTTTTTATTATTATTTTACTGCAAACCATAATGGTTTCCATTATGGGTAAATGTGATAATTTCATTTTAGGATGTGCAGACTACCACCCCATCAAAGTGATATGACATGTTAATACCATATGTGGGACATATAAATAATAGAGTTAATGGTATTATATATGTTATTATAAGGTTATTATAATATAAATATGTACCATTATATTTTTATTCCATTAAAATTAGAAATAGAAATGAATGTAGCGTTCATGCATACGTACAGTTTGCCATCTCCATCAACGATGCATTTCATTTCATACCCCAAAATGATATGTAATGTTATAAATATATGTATATAATGGATATATATTAAATATATAATATATAAATCCTGAATATCATTCTGTATATAATGAATGTTTGACCATGTGAACAACATGTAACTATAAGGTGTTAATTTTTGACTCATGTGCCAAATATCGACAAAACGATCGTCACTGACTTAAAAGATTATATGATGTTTATAACATGGTAATAAGTGATATTAATTAAATTATAAACTTGAAATAGGTTCTTAAGAAAGTATAAATTAACTTTAGTTTATTATTTTGTATATTAAAGAACGAACGGGTCAAGTCAGACACGAGGTAAGGGGTTTTTTATCTCACTTTTAATGCCGTGAGATTTCCATTGTTCACAACATATTTATTGAATGTGGTGTATTTTTTATTTCCATTTTATATATATTATCATGATTGTATTTATATTAATTATATTTTTTGGTTCATTTGATGGTTATTGACTATTGTTCATACGACTTGATAGATTACAATGAGGTAAGGGTTAATTTCACAAAATCTTTATTATTTGAGGTTGTTTTTACGTTAGTATCTACTAGGACATATTTATTATACATGTACATGTTTTATAGAAGTGTTTTAAATGGGAATATTTTTAAGGGACTTTTTTACTAAAACATCAATTTAAATGTTTTAAATATTTATTCTTCTAAATCATTATCATTAATGTCTATGTTTTCAAAATGGTTTTTAAGGATTTAATTGTATGAACAGTAATTCTTTTAAAATGTTAATTCCTTTCAAAAGATTCAATGTGTTGTGGGAAAATTTGATTAAAAAATCTCTTTAAATTTTTTCATTTCTAAATTATGTGATGTTTAAATGTTTTCATGAAAAAGGGATATTTCTATCGAAGAGTTTTTCAAATCATTTTCATCTATTTCAAAATCTTTTGATGGATTGTAAGCATATTTGAAGTTGATTTATAATGATACAAAACATCTACATTATGTTGAAGGTTTTTTGATATGTTTTACTATGGATTTGCTATTCATATACCATTCATTGTTTATGGTTAAAGTGTTGACATTTTGTATCATAGTTTTAATATAAAGTTTTATGTTATATTTCAACCTTTTGTTATGATGAATGTGTTAGAGTTGTATTTTCTAAGTTGGGGACTGGTAAAAGTAAGCCCTCCAGGTTGGGGTCTAGTTATAGCAGACCCTCCAGGTTGGAGTTAATTTACAAAAGCTCTCTGAGATAGAGTCTAGTTATAGAGGCCCTTTGGGATGGAGTCCAGTTACAGAGGCTCTCCAGGATGGAGTCTGGTTAGAGAGTCTCTCCGGGTTTCGGACCGGTTACAGTTAGCCCATAGGTCCTGGCACGCGGCCTTGACATAGAAACTTAAGTATTGTATTATACATTCTCTCATTATGAAAATAATATCGATGGTTCATGTGGTCGTTTGACTAGTAGAATACCCATGATTATGTTTTATTATAGCATTATTTAATCAACTCATATTCCTGCCATAAAACTATTCATGTTTATTATTGGTAAAGTCATGTGGTTTCAATTATTTTTCATGATTAATATTTATATAATCTTCTCCTATATATCTTACCCTTACTGAGCATTTGATCTCACCCCTTTCTATGTTTTATTTTTCCCAGGATTCTAAGAAGGGCATTGTGATTGATATGTAGGGTTAAGCTAAGGGAATAATAGTGTTCATAAAAGATTATTTATCTTGTGTTGTTTGTTATAAAGTGAAATGTAACATTCATTTATGTAATCTATTTTCCAAGAATTCTAAGCTGATCGGTCATTCAGGACATGATTCCTTGTAATCATTCCAATGTATTAAAATAATGCACTGACTCTGGGTAATTGGGGTTGGGGTGTTACAACAAAGGGGTCTCTAATCATTCAAACAAAACGATGTAAGTGTGTAAGAGGTGAGAAATCATACCCCATCATTTATAGTGGATAATAAAAGGATATAACAATATTATGAAACATGGATAAAATGAGAAAGGAAGTAATCCCTTAATTGAAGTGAAATCCAAAAGGCTTAGGAGAAGCTTGAAAGAGGCTTCCTGGGATCTTATGGCACCTTGGGATGATTCTATAGAGAGGATGGAAGGGTTTGGAAGAACTCAAAAGGCTTTGATTTAAGAGAAGTGGTATCTTGGGTGGGATTATATAGGAAAGGAGATGAAATTATTTATTATTTCGGATTGGGACACCACACATTAAACTAATCCAAATCACAAACCAGCCCATGCTTTTTCCCATGCATTTTTCAAAGGGGAGTGGATAACAATATATTATAAGTAAAATGGATGAACATCTTAGAATAATAGGGTTACTTATGACAAGGTGAGTCACACACTCAAATAAATCAATTTAAAAAGATTAAATGTTTTATAAGTCTTGGAGGGTCCACTAAGACTATCTAAAATAATTAAAACAAACCTAAAATCACATTATTTTAATTTTAAACCATATATTTGTCGAACATAAAGTTTATTGTATTTTATTAAATCTCTATTGGGACATTATTATGTCATAATACACATTATATATTTAAACGGTATTTAATTTTTACCCAAAAGGTTGTTTATCTCATAAGATTATGAAAAATTGACCATTGGATAGTTTTTACATCCTAATTCCAAAAATAATATTAATTGTATCCAAATAATTTTCTAAATATTTGATTTTTAACTTTCAAAATGGAAACTGACATTTATAAAAAATTCCTAGGTTTTGAGAAAAACCGCTTTCAATCCTTAAAAAAAATTACAATTGTATGAATAAAAATTATAAGATCATTTATACTTAATAAAAAGTATTTTAATAATAATAATATTTTATTAAAATATTATTTAATTCAAATATCTATTTATTTATCAGTAAATATTTCTTAGTTGAATATTAACTAAAAATACTAGTTGTGAATTAAAAACTATTTAAAAAGATACAATAATAAAATGAATGTATATTCTTTATTATATAAAAAAACAATGCACATAATCATAGTTCTATGTTATTGTTACATAACCCCTTATAAGACCCACATAAGACAGAAGGGTATGGTGTGCGATGGTGATAGACTCTTGGGTAGGCTCGGATAACATTACTCAGGTGGTAATTTCAATCAACATCCACTTTTCCTGTAGGCAGTTCTGTCCGAGCATAACATGTTAGAGAGTAGCTTTGGTTTGGTCAAGAGCGAATCCCAATGATGCCAACTGCTTTTTGAGCTTTGAAAAATGGGCGTCGTACGGGTCAAGTCTACTAGATGAGTCCATTGCTTCTTTTTTCTGATTAAATTATATTTTTTAAAGACCTATAATATTACTAATCATGTAATCTTTGATCAATGTCTATATTAGCAATGGTCAAAATTCCTAAAAGTATTTTAAAATCTAAAAACATAAAACCAATGAATTTCATATGTTATATAACCATTTTTAATAGTAAATTTTATTATATCATCAGGAATTTCCATTATTAAAATTTTCAGTCATTACAATCTTCCCCCTAAATAAATTTCGCCCCCAAATATTCATTTTCTCACATTAAAATAGATATGTGTAACTCTTCTTCATCACTTCCTCTGATTCCCATGTCGCCTCCTCAATCATTTGGTTTCACCACATCCACTTGATGAGGGGAATTGTCTTATTTCATTGATCTTTTTCTCTATAATCTAAGATCTTCACTGGTTGATCCTAGTAAGAAATATCATTTACTAACTATACTACCTCTGATAATATTACATGTGAATGGTCTAGTATGTACTTCAATAAAATGGATACAGGAAGGACATCATGTAATTTTTCCATGTTGGGTGGAAGTGCTAGACCACGGGCCACATCCTCCAAATGATCAAGAATCTCAAAGGGGCCTATGTACCTAGGACATAACATCCATTTCATTACAAACCTCATTACCTTCTTCAATGGAGATATGGGTTGAAATACCATGTCTCCAACTTTGAACTCAAGGCCTTGTCGAAGGTTATCTTCATAACTCTTCTGTTGACTTTGGGATACCGTCATATGTTTCTGAATGGTTTTCACCTTCCCCACCATTTCTATGACTATTTCATGTCCTTGCAGCTTACATTTTCCTACTAAATCACATTATACTAGTTTTCTACACCTTTTCCAATAAAGGGCTTTATATGGTGTCATTCAGATGCTCGAGTGGAAACTATTATTATTAAAGAATTTAGCAAGTGGACGATTTTTCTCACATCCTCCATTGATGTCCATAAAACACCATCTTAACATATCTTCCAGTGTATGATTTGTTTTGATATATTTTCCATCATTTTGAAGATGATAGGTCATACTGAAGTTTAGTTCAATACCAAGAGCATGCTGGATGCTTTTCCAAAACTTCATGGTGAATTTTGGATCATGATTGGATACAATATATAGTGGTACTCCATGAATCCTTAACACTTCCTTGAAGTAGATATGTGTGAGTTTATCCAATGTGAAGTCCTCTCGAATCGCAATAAAGTGAGCTATATTTGTAAGAAGATACAAAATGACCCATATAGCATTGTTTCCTCTCGATGTCCTTAGATGTCCAATAACAAAGTCCATGGTAATTTGGTCCCTCTTCCATGTTGGTATGGGTAGTGGTGGAATCATCCCATTAGACCTTTGCCTCTCATCCTTCACATGATGACATACCAAGAACATTGATGTATATTCATTAATCTCTCCTTCCATATTGTCCCACCAAAAGTTTTATCATAGATCGTGATACATCTTTGGGGTCCCTAGGTGAATACAGAAGGTTGAGCTATGTGTGTCCTTCAAGAGCTCCTTATTTATCTCCGGAAAGGATGGTACACATTATTGTGACCCAAATTTCAAAATACCTTCCTTATCATCAATGATCTATAATGATTTCCTATTTCTGAAAGCTTAGTCATTTTTCAAAATTTCTATATCCTTTCATTGTGAATCCTTTATTTTCTCCATGAGAGATGGTTGAGAAATCATTGGAGAAAGGATTGATGATGTTCCTCGATTAGTTATTCCCATGTATATCCTCTGAAAAACTAAGAAGATTATATCTTTTTCAATTCTCATCATTGATAAAGTTGTATGATCCTTTCTACATAGAGTATCTTCCACCTTGCTTGCCTTTCTGAGATGGTAGTGGATTGAGAAGTCATAATCATTGATGTGTTATATCCATATTCGATGGATCATATTAATCTCTTTTAGTGTGAATATATTTTGGACCCTCTTGGGATCAGTATATATCTCACAATTTTCCCCATAGTGATAATTCTTACAGATTTTCAATGCAAAGGTCATAACATCCATCTCTAGATCATGTGTTTGATATTTTTTATCATGGATTTTCAACTGCCTTGAGGTATAGGCTATCACTTTCATTCTGCATCAACACGCATCCCAGGACCTTCTTCAAAGCATCACTAAAAACCATTAAAAGTTCTCCACTTGTGGGTAATGTGAGAATAAGCACAATGATACGCCTCTTTTTTAACTCCTCGAAGCTCTCTTCACTTTCATCACACCAAGAAAAATTTACTCCCTTCCAAGTTATCTTGGTAAAAGGGTTGGGCAATCGTCGGAAATTTCTCACAAATCGGAGATAAAATACAACTAACCCCAAGAAGCTATGGATATCGGTTACTGATTTTTTCCTCAGCCATCCCTCAATTGTAGTTTTCTAGGAGGGATCCACAGATATCCCTTTTCTTGTAATGGAATTTCTCCAGAATGAGAACTCCTTCAACCCAAACTCAAAATTGATGTACTTCACATAGAGTATCTCCTTTCTCAAGGTCTATAGTAAAGTTCTTAGATGATTCTCATGCTCCTTGGTTTTGGAGTATATTAGAATATTTTCTTTAAAGACTACCACAAACTTGTCAAGGTAAACTCTAAAGACTCTATTCATCAAGTCCCTGAAGATTCATGTAGAATTGCTTAGTCTGAAAGGCATTAATTTGAATTCATAGTTCTCATACATTGTACAAAAAGTAGTCATGGGGGTATCTTTCTGC
Organism: Viscum album; assembly: GCA_963277665.1. Taxonomy (NCBI): domain Eukaryota; kingdom Viridiplantae; phylum Streptophyta; class Magnoliopsida; order Santalales; family Viscaceae; genus Viscum; species Viscum album. The sequence continues at coordinate 1,505,909,954 of OY728127.1, read as the reverse complement.
ATCACCCTCAGTAGGTAATATCCCGACCACAAATCAAACTTGGTGATGGATTGTTCTCCAAACAAATGATCGAAAAAGTCATCAATTCATGTCAGAGGATACATGTTCCTTTTCATGATTTTGTTATGCTCATGATAATCAATGAAAAGGCTTATTGGCCCATCCTACTTCATGACGCATAGGACTGGTTCATCCCATAGTGATGAATTTGGGCATATAAAACCTTCATCTAGATTATCTTGTAGTTGTTTCTTTAGCTCCCCAATCTCCCCAATAGACATTCAGTACGATGTATTAGATATTGGAAATTCCCCAAGTATATGATCAATTGGGGATTCCACATCTCTTCTAGAAGGAAGACAATGTAATTCTCCGAGAAACACTTTAGTGAATTCCCCTAAATAGGCATGTCTTAAAGGATGGATGCATTATTGGACTCAATAATTTGAGCTATACACGCATGCTCATAGGGTAGTAAAATCCACAATTGAGATTACGATGCTACATAAGATTCACCTTCCTATTATCACTTATATAGAATTGGGGGTTGACTCTCAACATAGTGAGTGATTTCCCTCTCATAGAAATTTATGTTGGCTCTATATAAGGAAATTCAATAAATGTCGAAAATTGTATAAAATTATACCAGAGGGAGTATGATGGGGTTTGCTGGAAAGTTAAATCCAATAATTATGATATGGGAGGAGTTATATTCATGGGATGCAATAATTTCTCCATTTGTAGTAATCACTGACATTATCAACTAGATGAATTGTGGAGGTGTTGGGACTGTTCTACTAAACATTTGGTATATAAAAGAATGCATAGAACTGGAATCAAAAAGAATGTTCACTATTATTGAATGAATAACTTGTGTACCTATCACCACTCCATTTTTGGGTTCCACTTCAGCGGTAGTGATGGAAAAAAGCTCCCACTTTCTACCTTGGAGGTTTTTGGTTTCCACCGAACACCCTTGGCTTAGGGAACTGATTTCCAAGGTGCCCTGGTTCTTTGTATTTGAATTAATGATCAATGCATTGAGAGTCGAACTGAGTATTCCTATCCTCTATCATAACTGCAATTTTTTCATGTCAGTACATAATAGGTATGTGTCCTTCTCTTCCACACCTATTTCATTTCCTCATCCACTTCATGAAATATCTAGGTGGCTTATTTCCACAGCTTTGGAATGTTGGTATCTAGATTTTCGTAGCACCATTGGATTTATCCTCCCGACTTCCAGTTGTGAATTCCACAATATGATTCTTATCCCCATGATACCACTAAGATTAGATGATCTCCATTATTAATTTGAGGGCACATCGAACAATTTCCTCATAGCTATTGATGTCAAGGATCTCCATGGCTTTCGGTAGGATAAATTTTAGCCCACCAAAGAAGCATTCAACCTTGAATTTGGGGGTAACGACAAAGCTGGAGGCATATTGTTCAAGCATTTTGATGTTTTCATTTAACGATATAATAGATTTGTCTTCTTTTATATTAAGTTCGAGGAATTCTTGTTCCATCTTAAGTCAGAGGGTGAACAAATAATATTTATCAAAAACATTTTCTAGAAATCTATACATTCCAACACCTCAATCTCCTCCTCAGACTTAATAATTTATATTAATGTCCACCATTGATAGGCTTCAACCTCCATATGATTAGCATCCAAAATAACCTTCTCTTGGTCAGAACATTGAAGGATGGAGAATATCTTCTCAATGTAGTTGATCCATTTTTTGGCGAATGAGGGATCATGTTATCCATTAAAAGTAGGAGGCATTTGTCTCTTGAATATCTCAATTGTTAATTGTTCTTTCATAGGGGGGGGGGGTGGTGAATGTTCTTCTTGAAAATTTTTTCTATTCAAATATATAGTTAACTAAGAGTGTATTGTGATAATGTTTGTGATTTCTTCTCCCATCAGATTGAGCATCTCATTAGAACAATCATCACAATAGTCTTCGCATCGGTTGTTAGCCCAAGTCCTCCAGTTACTGTCTGTTGGCTGGAATAAAAGGAATTTTTGGGTTAACATATAAAGGTTAATACAAGGACAAAATGTATGACTTTTAAATAACATTAATTCACATTAATTATTAATATATAGGCTTCAATCAATGTTATCCATGATCTTCTTTATAACATATATTCTCAGGAAGTTTTTTTAAATTCTCTTAATAATTGTTCATAATAGTCTTATGAATTTTACAAATCATATCACCTAGGAGTATAATAACCTAGAGTGAATAAGAGTTTATATTCATGTAATCTGATACACCGGGTCAAGCCCGAAACTCCTTGTCTGAGTTTTCACTCCTAGGTACATCTCTGCCAGAGCTGCCTCTACCTGCTCATATCCAGATACTGATGTATTTGTTTCATAAACCACATAATCAATACTCACCAAAATTTAGGGATTTTTTTATTATAATTATTATTTTCTCTATGTATTTAAAAGTGTATTCTAATCCTAATGCTAAAAATAACTAAAAATGTTCACTGATATCAACTATGACAATCATGGTCTTTATTACACACTTAAACATGATTTATAATAGAAAACCTTCACTTGAAACAACATGGATGATCAAGAGGTCTACTGTCTTTGGGGATTAGGAAGATTAAATTACAACAGATCTCATAAAACAAAAAACCTATTAACTGAAAACATCCTTTACATAACCATTTAATTACCTCGTACTTAGCATTTCAAGGGATAATTTGAGGACATACATGTGAAAATGGTTAGCTATAAAGCCCTGTAAGGGAGTAAAAAAGGAATAACATGAATTATACAATACATGGTAGGAAATAGTCATGTCAATGTATAATAAAATAATCATGATCATAAAGGCATTATATATCATGATTATCATAACATGGATATGTGGCAACAACACTTAACATGGAATTAGAATGAGATGAGGTTCATTATACATGGAGCATGAGTAAACCCTCATTAAAACTTAATTAGTGTGATTATATACTCATTGAACATGAATTATAATGATTAAATCCTCATATAACTTGACTTATCATGATACTAATCTTTACCCAATGCATTGAGTGCTATCAGAGTGCACCCTTCTTAATCATTTCATTTCAATCATTAGTGTGCCACATAGATCATATAATATTGATTCAGAAAACATAATCATTTATTCAAATATCAAGTAATGTGTAATTAATACATGAAATTCCATAATCAATAAGTAAAATGTGTATAAAGGTGAATACCCTTGATAGAGAAATGGGCTTGGTATTCACTACACAATGGCTTTAGATTGTAAAATCGCAGTGCAATTTCGGCAGTGTAATAGAGAGACATAAGAATTCATAAAAATGGATGATGAGAGATAAAGGGGTGTATAATCATATTTAAATGAAATTTACATTGATATGGTCATATAGATACATTTCACAACATATGTAATGGAATTTTGATTCATTATTTAATATAATTTCCTGAATGTAAATGAGAGAGAGAAACTCCTTACGTAATTTTGGCATGGTTACGGGTGTATATGGATGGAATTAATGAACGATAAAGGGTTATATAATCATTAAAACATATGGAGGTCATTTTTGGGAGGTTTTAATTCATACCTCGACATTTATAATTGAAAATAGAAGTAATTAACAATATTAAGATACTTGGATAACATGGGAAAGGAAGGAATCCCTTACTTGGAAGTGTGATCCATAAGGCTAAGAAGAAGCCTGATATAGGCTTCTTGACAGCTTGTGGAACCTTGGGATGATTATATAGAGAGTAGGGAAGAGGTTGGAGAAACTCAAAATTATTTTTTAAACAATAAGTGGGAGCTTGGGTGGGATTATATAGGAAGGGAGAAAGAATTCTTTATTATTTTGGTTTGGGGCACCACACATTAAACTAATCAATACCAAATACTTCCCCATGGGTTTTTCATATAGATTTTGACAAAGGGGAGTGGAAAACAATATTTTATACCTATAATGGAATAAAATCATAAAATAATGGGGTTTCTTATGTAGAGGTGAGTCACACTCTCAAGGAAATCAATTTAAAAAGAAAAAATGTTTTATATGTCTTCGAGGGACCAATAAGGATTTATAAAATAAATAAATCAAACCTAAAATAACATTATTTTAATGGTAAAACATATATTGGCCGAACATAAAGCTTATAGTATTTTATTACATCACTATTGGGTCATTATGATGTCATAAAACACATTATTTATTTAAACCGTATTTAATTTTTACCAAAAAGATGACTAAATCAGAAAATTTTAAAAAATTCACCATTGGATAATTTAGATATATTGATTCCAAAAATAATATTAATTTAATTCAAAAAAATTTCTATATATGTGATTTTTCACTTTTAAAATAAAAACTGACATTTATCAAAAATTCAAAGGTTTTGATAAAAACAGCTTTCAAACCTTAATAAAAATTACAATTGTATTCATAAAAATTAAACCATAATTTATAATTAATAATTAGTAATTCAAAACTAATATTGTTTTATTGAAATATTATTTAAATGAAATACACATTAATTTATCAAAATAGATTTCATTGTTTAATATTAACTAAAAATACTATTTGTGCTTTAAAGACTATTTACAATGTAACAGTAATAAAATAAATGTATATTATTTATTATAAACAAAAATAATGCACATAATCATAGTGCTAATGTCTTGTTGGATAAACCGTTATAACACCCACATAAGACTGAAGGGTATAATGTATGATGGTGAAAGACTCTTGGGGTGGCTTGGATAACATTGCTTGTATGGTAATCTCTATCAACATATACTTCTCCCATAGGTGGTTCTGTTCGAGCTTAACATGATGAAGCCTGGATTGGGATTGTTCGAGAGTGAAGCCCAATAACACCACCTCCTTTCTGAGCACCAACAAAGGGGATTCGTATGGGGAAAGTCTAATGGATGAGGTCATCACATACTTTATCTTAGTAAATTGGATTTGTTAAAGGACTATATTTATACTAATGATGTGATCACTGTTCAACGACTATATTATAAATGTTCACAATTCATAACATTGTTTTAAAATACAAAAACATAAAACCATATAATTTCATATGTTATATAACAATTTATAATAATACTTTTAATTAGATCAATACGAGCTTCCATTATTAAAAGTTTGGGCCATTAAAATAATAAATACATTATGATTGGGGATGTGAATTATACTAACTATATTAGGAAAATTATGTTTTTATATGTTCATAAACTAAATTCAATGGTTATATATGGATTATAAATAATATATTAACCATTTGAATGTAAAAAAATATTTTCTAAAAAATGTATTTTTCTAAAAGGGGGTTTATCTCACATTACACACATAATCAAAAAATATTTTTACCATATTTCGAATCTTTTTTTTAAAAAAAATTAAACTTAAATTTTGGAATATATATGATAGAATTATATTTGGATGTTTTTTTGGGAATTTTATGAAATAATTAATTTTTAGATGAATACTAAAAAATTACAGATTTTAACTGAAAACATTTATTTTTTTAAATAGATTAAAATGAAGAAATATCTCTTAAAATTTTTAAAGTATATATTGTTCAATTACGTTTAATATTAACTAATTAGGTAATTTTAATATGTTTTAAATTGAATTTGGATATGAAAATAGTCAAAACATATGAGAATTTTCTCTTTTGAAAATTTCTCAATTACTGTGTTTGTGGATTAATTTAAAATTGAATTTTTCTACATCAGTGAAATTATTTTAGAAAAATAGATTGCTTATTTTGAATAAAAATAATTTACATTATCTAATAGTATAAAATTAAATTTTACCTCAATGTATATTTAAAATTTTAAAAAATCAATTACTGTTGTTAATGAAAAAAAATGGGTTCACATGGGAATTAGAGAAATAAAATTAGGGTTAAAATGAAACTAACCCTGACCATAAACCATTTTATGTCCATATATAAAACTAATCACCTCTATGATTCGTGAATAATCTATTTTGGAATATTTTTTCAAGAGGAAAACATCGTTGTAAACTTCTATTTTGTTAAAAATTAATCAACGTGTTTTAACTCCCCCACATATAAAATACCTCATATTATCCTACCTGTTAACACTTCCAAAACATCTTGGTTTGGAAAATTAATAAAAAAATATTATCCATAATTCCATACCCATTTCATAAATACCTACTTTTGATTATAAATCCATTCTAATAAGTCTTTATATATAAACCTAAAATGCTCACCGATGAATAGGTAAAATTCATAAACCTGTATATTGGTATTATTTCTTCTTCATGCCTTGTTAAACCCTTATTAAAAATATTATAGCATCTCATACATTATAAGATTTTATTTTGGTTATTTCATAACCTAGATCAATATTAACTCCAATCAAATGTAAAATGAAACTATCAATCGTGTGTATGGCATACTGCCTCCTCACAAAAAAATGTAATTTATTTTAAATAACCACCTTTGAAGAACTTTTTTAAATAAGGACTTGAATTAATTAATTAATTTATAAGAAATTTATATAATTCTATAATTATTATATCACATGTACCTTATTACTTTCCATTCTATATGGGATTAGATAATGTTTCTCGGGTGTCTGGTGGAATAATACATTACAAACCGATGTCATTCATTTTTCACAATTATTTTACAAAAATGTAATAATGTTGGATTTATTTAATGTATTAAATATTGTTCTTCTCACCATACTATTTGATTAATAATATCAAAACAAACTATTTAACTTCTATTTCATTGTAAAATGATAATTTTCTTCATTTTTACTTGTGGAAAACCACATCGATATAACAATGTGAAAGTGTTTTCATTTTATTTTCATATGTATGGTGATAGGGATATATTAGATTAAAATAAATAATTTATATTAAATTATAATAATTTAATTAATAGGAATTAATATTTATTTTCCTTTAATTCCATATTTCATTTATAATGGAAACAATGACATTACGTACATATGACATATCATCTCCATGAACAGTGTTATACATTTTCTATATCTAACATTAATATATTAATATAAATAAATATATAATTAATTTATCTGATATTTATAAAATTTTTTACATTTCTAAAAATATGTAACCCTGATAAAATTAAATGTACTAAAATTAACAAAACAAAATATTCATGAAAAATGATTTTGTTATCACCTGAAATAGTTGTTTTAACAATAAAGTCCAAATTTCCAAGTGATATAATACTATAATTAAATCATATATCATAGTAAACAAATAATTATGTTTCAAAAAATATTTATATTATGTCTATATTTATTATATGTGTGGTTCAGAAAAATATTGAAAAAATTCAATCATGAGGTAAGTGTTTCTCATCTAACATTTTCATCCCTGAGACATACACTATATTCACTAATTATTCGGTTGTGTGAGGTATATTCTATAAATTTAGAAATTTTATATCATGATTATATATAAATTAATGGTTTTTAATGTATTATTTGATTATATTTCACTCATGGGGCATATGATTCAAAAGTTACAAAAGTTTTAAGGGTTTATGTCATAATCTAATCATTATTCAGGATAGTGTTTGTTTAAGTTCGTCTTAATGGTATGATTTATTATTTATACATTAAAATTACTCTTTTTATAATACTATTGTTATTTAAGAACATTTTCAAATAATATTACACCATTCCAATTCATTCTTACTTAATATTAATGATAAAATGTATTTATGAATTCCTACTTTATTTCTCTCTTCAGTCAAAAATCACATTCCATCAAAATCTATGTATTATGAAACAAAATTCATAATTTTCATTATTTTTTATAAAAATTTATTATTAATTGAATTTTTTTCTAAAATATATATTTATAAATATTCTTAAAAATAATCTTAATGTTGTTTTCAATATAACGCTCATTTCTCTTTTACTAAAAATATGAAAGCACATTTTTTTAATATATATAAAATGAATGGAATTTTCTACCATTATGAAAAATCAATGATAGAAATATTATTTTACATTTCATCGAAGGTTATTTTTAATGAAATTTATTTTATTAATGTTTTGTTAAAAAAATTTAATGTTGATTTTTCAAAGTAAACTATATATTTTCACCAAGAATGTTTTTAATGAAATTTTTATTGTATTTCAATTTAATAATGACATAAAACATTTATTTTACATTTGATCCACTATGGATATGTTGTATTTAAATAATTATTCTCTATGTCAATGATTTATGATTATATTTACTTGGGATGTAAAATTTTATTACGATTCACCATATTACATCGATTGGTTTATGATTATGTTTTACTTGATTGTGTAAGTCTTGAAATTTCATATGTTAATTTTTGAATAATAAGTATTATTTTTATTATGATTCATACATTTCATATCAATAATGAATTGGACTTAATATGTTATGGGTTTGGCCCGGTTATTGATATCCCCTCAATGCTTCAACATGCCCCATCATAAAAATCAGTTGCGTTAATTAGATGGGTTTGTACTCATCGATTTAAACGGTGTCGTGAAAGGTCTTGATATTATATTTCCAACGAATGGAATTACATATTTTTTCATTATGAGATCAGATATTTTTTCCATTAATTATTTTACAATTTAGAATATCCATATATATGTTTAAATTTTATGTTACTATTTATTAGGATTTATTTGATCATCATTTATTCCATACATATTATACTCATTTTGTAATTTAAATGTCATGTGTTTCAGTTATTCACCAATATATATTTATTATTTTAATTTATTCATGATAGATTACATTGTATTCTTAAGTATAATGAACATATGATCTCACCCATTTCATATGTTTTATTTCCCCCAGGATACTAGGATGTGTTTTTGTTATTGTTATGATGGGATACACTATGGTGAAATATATAAATCTCATGGAAAATTATTTATAAATTAAATGTTTTCAATTTTAGTTTCAATTTCTATTATTCTTCTAGATTATATGGAATAAAAAATTATATAGTTCCTCAGTATGGGATTCTATATATCATATACCAATGTAATAAAGTAACAATTGACTCCAGGATAACAGTTTAGGGGTCATTATAGTTGGTATTTGATTAATATTAGTACAATACAGCATAAAATTATTTAAAGAAACATATATTATGGAATATAACCCTATGAATTACTTCAATGACAAGTATATGTACTAGACAACTACCTATTTTTTAATGATGAATAATATTGGTTTTCATATAAATACATCCATATTTGGATGCTGAAAGTGGATGTGGTTTGTCATGGATATACCATGGGATAATTACTCAAAACAAGGTGTGTTGAGATTGAAATATTATTTCAATGGTTCAGAACAACATGCCTTACTATCCACTTGCATTGAAACTCCTTGGGGAAATATTTTGTCAATTTAAATTTTAATTACAAATCATTATCAAGGATATGAAAATATTTTTATTATTTTAAAACCTTCACAATGAAACCATGTTTATGGACTTGAAATTAGTTATAATTTTTTTTCAAATATATGTTAAGAACTTTAATTTTATTGGGATTTTATATTATGTTTCATAATTTCACAATCCAATCAAGTTTTATGAGATTGTTTAGCAATTGTCCATAATAGAGGTAATGTGAATTATATCCATTCATATACCCCATATAGTGATTTACATCCAAGGAAACAAAATGATTCTAGGGTTCGATCTATAGTTGGAAGTGAGGAAATTGTAACAGGATTTGCGTATATGATTAAGGTAATGACTAATAACAGCTCTCATATAGAGAATTCTACTCATTCACTAGGAAATGTAACAATTTTAGGAATTTTTATGTACCGACAATATCCATCATTGAATGGGACAACAAAACCATGCGTAGCGCAGAAATGGATAAGTTCATCATGTATGATATTTCTATATAAGGAATATAATGAAAGGAGGATGGTTTTCATGAATATTTATCATCTATTTAGTGATAATGATCAATTGTGGCCATATATTCAAAAAAAATAGGATTAAAAAGAAATTGAAAATATTTAATAAAAGGAATTTAAGGTACTATTCTTATAAAGTTATTTTCCTTGTGAGTAATGAGAATTTATAGAGAGAAATTTCAATAGTCTTTGATAAAATTATTATTAATATGTAGGAAATTATAAATCCATCATTAAAAGGATTGAAAGGAATCCTACCGACTATGTACTTAATCCAAAGAGTATGATTGAACATTTATTTGATGTGTTAAAACTAATCCATCAATGGTAAATAATCTCCTGAAAATTCCCATCATATGAGGATATAATATCATGTGTTTTTTGTGAAAAGAAATATTTCATCATGTCTTATGGATTCTAACTAAATCAAGGTAGTTAGATAATACAATAAAAGATAACGATAAATGAAATTTTGTAAAGAACTATTTCCCACAAGGTATAATTTTAGAAGGATGCATGTTTGTATGCCCTTAAAGGGAATGTCAGTTTTCTATGTGGGTTGAGAGAAATTCCTCCATGATCATGATTCCAAGAACAATAAATAATTACCCATTGTTCAATTCTTTAAAACTACCGAAATTAGGAACTACTAAAATCAATGTCATATGCATCAACACGATATATCCTAGAAGAATATAAGGTATCAAGGTAAATCTTATGTTATCTATATAGATGATTCTTAATGATTCATGCGCTTCCATTTGGATTAATGAAATATATATTAGATGCAATTTATCAATTATATTCTCAGTATAAGAATCATACAATTTAAAAGTATTTCACCACAATACCTATCCAGTATAGATCTAAAATAATATGAGGAATAAAAATGATAACCTGTAAAATTGATTAGTGTTATGTTGATCTTCATGAAAATTAAATATTAAGGGAATATAACCCATAATATGTTATTGATGTTGAGAAAATATTGATGAAGATATGATTATTGGATTTTATTGGTGGTATTAAATTTGGTTACTATTTTTATGGTTCATGTTAACTATTATGGAATATAAAACATTATTAAATTTATAGCATATATTCAATAATTAGATATTCTCTTCCCTGAATCAGCCATATTCTTATTATTATTTTATAGTGATCATTGTATTCATATATTCTGAATGATACTTTAAGAGACACTTTAGATTGTTTAGGGAATATAATGCTGATTTAGGGACCTTCTTTAAAATAATTCTGACTCAAATTTGGATAGAAATAATTTTTATGATTCATTAGGTTAATTATATATGGATTAAATTAAGTTGAAATTAATATGATTTTGGATAATTTTTGGGAATTTTTTTTAAACATATAGAGACAATATGAATGACATTTCATTGTAATGATCTATTAAATTTGTTTTAGGTATATAAAACATTTTAAATATTCATTTCATATAGTATGAAATGTGTTGGGAATTGATCATAATAGAACTAAAAGATTATGTTGAGCATATGAAATAGAAATATTTAAATTAATTATATTTTCGTATGTGCTCAGTCAAGATGGAAAAGAAAATCCTTAACTCTAATAAAAGGGTACTGAAACAAAAATGTTTTCCAAATACCATCATTTCTATTGAATTAATAGAATTTTCATCGATAAAATATTTATCGATTTATGTTTTTTAAATTTTCAATATTATTAACATTAATTTTATCAATTATCCCTATTACTCTCTATAAATATTTACACTTTTCATCCATGTTCATATCTTCAGTTTCCACTAATGTTACACTATTTTGAAAACCCTTAGTTATTATTCTATATTAACATCAAAAATACCGTCCCATATTATGAAAGGATGTTTTATTAACCCTTTTTTTTGTGGTGTTTCGTGAAGGTTTCTTTCAAATGTAAAACCATTGATTATTATGATCAAGAAAAAATATTGAGCCTGGAATTTATTTAATATGGTAGGATGTAACGCCCGAAGATTTTAAAAGAGGATAATCATAATTGATTTCATATATGTATCCCAACACCTAAAATATATGATAATTTAACAAAAAAAGACTTTATTATTTAATTTATTAATTAATTTAAATTTTTTCGATATGTTTCATGAACTACAACATCAAGATTTAAAAACACCATACTCTATTAAAATATTTTTTTTATATACAGAACCACTACAACCAAGCCTTTATATTTTAAGGTTTGATTAATAATAACTAAATTAGAAAACCCATATTCTTTATGCATGTATAAAATAAATTCATTGGTTATTTATTAATTAGAAATAAAATAATAACTATTTGAAAGAAATATAATAGATTTCTGAAAAACTATCTTTTTCTAATTGGTGATCATGTCATGCATTGCACAGATAATGTAAAATTATTTATTAAAAATTTAACAATTTTTGTCAGTAAAAAAAATTATTTAATTATAAAAATCAATATTTTCTTCAGTTAAACATCAATAATTTAAAAGAACATAAATTTTTGGATGATTTGTAATAAATATTGATTTTTTAAAAATCGCATTTTATATTAGATTATTTTAAAAGTAAAACTAATTTATAAATCATTATTAATGTAAATTTAGTTCAATTATATTAAAATTAAACTAATTTATGTTATTTAAATCAATTTTAATTTTAATTTTCATATTAAAACATTCTATATGTATAAGAATTTCCTCTTTGATAATCCATTTTCTGTTAGGTCTATAGATTTATATTTAATTGAATTATAAACCTTCAATGAATTAAATTTTGAAAAACGGATTATATGTTTTTAATTATAATAAATTATATAATATAATAATGTCAAAATAATTTTTGACCATAATTAATATGGAATATAGTAAAAATTAAATAAATTTATTAAGGTAAAAATAGGTTTACTGAAGGATTAAACTGTTAATATATGGGTTAAAATGACGTAAAACATATAAAAACCTCATTTTATAGATATATTTTGACCTTATAAATACTTAGTATTGATAATTACCCCTTTTAGATTCCATTTCATGAGAAATGTGTGGTTATATCTATATATTTTAAAAAATTCCACGTTTGTCCTCTCAACCACTTATAAATGACCACCCCATCTACTACCCTCTTCATACTTCAAAAAAAATTTCCTTATACAATAAAATTCCCAATAAACTCCCCAAATATTATAATTATTATTCATATTATCAAACCCTCCTATGAATGCTATAGGTATAAGCCTAATGGGGCTCTCGGAAGAAGAGGTAAAATTCTTACATGGGTATAATGTTTTTATTTATTCATCCACATCCTTCATAGATTCTAATGAAATTATAATATAATAAATACATTTTCATTCATATATATATAGATATTTTTTATTATTTAAAATTCATAATGAATACACATCACCACTTCCAACAGATGGGAATGGAAACTGCCCATAACGTGTAAGGAAGACTACAACCTCGCAAACCGATTTAATTTGTTTTCTATCACCACTATTCAAGGAAGGATATAATAGTCCATTTACCATATATATATACATATGGTAATTAGTTAACTTTAATAAGTCTTTAATTATGAAATCACATATATATTTTCACTTTCCATTTTAGGGGATACACTATCATCGCTTGTGTGTATAGTAGATTACAATCTAACAACGCAATAAGACTCATTCTACGCTTACTCTTTACATGAAATGTTGTAATGTAAATGTTAAATAATATGTTTCAAATTCATTATCTATCAATGAGAATTTAAATTTATTATCTCATAAAATTTATTAACATCCAATCAAATTGAAAATAATAACGTTGCTCATATGTACTTGTGGACTACCGCCCCCATGTAAGGATTTGAATGTTTCTTCATTTCATTTTTAAATAGATGTTGATAATGATTTATATGATTAATATAAATTATATATATATAATAATAATGATTTTTTATATATTAAAAAATAGTCATTTTCCTATTATTCCACCCATAGGGAAAATGGAAAAAGCGTTCATGCATACATATGGCGTACCATCTCCAAGAAGAGTCCAAATCTCATCTATTTATATAACATTAATATAATAATCTTATTATATTGTAATTAATATATATGATATTTATATAATTGTAAAAATTTATCTGAATATGTAACCTTGATAAAATGAAAATTAAAAAATATAACGAACAAAAACATACATGAAAAACAATGTAATTATCAATAGAAATAGTGAAATTAACAAAGATTTAATAATAAAAGGGTGATAAGAGACTATATGTAAATAATATATGATATGATATATATTATTATGGTTCTATAATATATTAAAAATGAAACTATTTTTATTATAAAATAATTTCAAATACGTAAATTCATGTAAATCATAAGTTAAGGGTTTCTCACCTCCCGTTTACTTCCATGTGACATACGCTATATTCACTAATTACTCACTTATAGAGTGTATATATTTCCCATTTTGATATATTATATCCCAATTCAATTTATATTCATGGATTTTTTGTTTCATTTTATGATATTTCTTTGATGAGTCTTTGGTTTTAAAATTTAAAAAAGTCGAATGTGTTTATTTAATCATATCATCAATATTCTGGATGTTATTAAATTTTTATTTGGGTAATTATTTTAAATTTCCTATTAAATTTAATATATTTTCTTCTCCTATGGAAATTAATGAACATTTTCATGGTATAGAACCATTATTCCAGAACTTTTCACTTAAAAATATGGATATTGTGTTTTGGAATAACTGACATTATTTATCACTTTGATTGAAATTAATTTTACATCATCAAAATATATGATTTATAAAAAAAATGATATTTTCAAAATTATTTATTAAATAAATTAGTATGCTTCTAATATTATAAAAAAATAAAAAGGAATATTAATGTATTTTTTAGACCAATGAACGTTTTGATTTGAGAGAAAATTAGAAAATCGTATTTTATTATTCATCTATATCATGAATTGAATTTTCCACCATAGTTAATGTTACATATTTTAAATATTATAATTAATGTTCCAAACATTTTTTTATAATTAATGTACTTTAAAAATGTTTTGTGTAATTTTTTTAAAATTTTATTTTCTATGTAAATAGAATACTTTCTTCAAGAATTATTTTAATGAAATTTGTATTGTATTTATTTTAGTCAAAAAAGTCCCCATTTTTTTAATTATGATACACTTGGTGTATATTGTATTAATATATTCATTATTCATTCAATGGATGGTTTATTTTTACCTTGAATAAGTAATTATTGTTATATTACATTTCACCATATTACTGTGTATGGTTTATGATTAGGCTTATTTCCTGGGGGTAAATATTAAAATTTATTATTATTGTTTTTTTATACAATTTTTATGTTTATTATTGTTCACTCATTTAATTTTATAAATTCATTGTAATTAGTATGTTATGGGTGGGGCCTAGTTATAGATATCACCTTGATGCATCGACAGGTCTTATGAGACAAAATTTTTGGTGAAACTAGATAGTTTTGTACACATATATGTATACTCCCATATGACGGGTTTTAACAATAAGTTTTACATATATAGAATTATGCATTACCCCTTTATGAGATCAATTATTGATATCCAGGTGATTATTCTATCACATTGAATATCCAAGGATATTTTTAAACCTATGTGATTATTTATATGTCTTTAATTGATATAAATTTACTCCTTCCAAATTATGTATAAATTGTTGTCTAAATGGAATTTTTTTAGTTATCTACCTTGAAATATTTAGTATGATTATTTATACAAGATAGGTTCCACTATTCTATTACCATTTTGAATAATCTAATCTCACCCTTTCTTGTGTTTTATTTTCCATAGGATACCAGAAAGTGTTTTTCAATTTATATGAAATGATATTCTAAGTGGAAATGTGGGGTTCTTAAAGAAATCACTTTGTGTGTTTTATGTATTCAGTTGTAATTTCAGCATCAAGTATGTTTCTAGTTCATCAAGAATACTAAAATATATGTCCCATTATGATATCATTCCTTTTATATTATTTTAATTTAATAAGGTAATCTCTTAATTTGAGATACTATTTTTGGGGTCATTACAATAAGAAAATGAGTTTTTATTCTAGAGGATGTTGTTATATGGGCACATTTCCCATTGTTCATCACGATATGTCGATAGTGGTCATCTACTAATTCTTTTAGGATATTATTGCTACTCTATATTGTTTGGGTAGATATATTATTTTATCCCCCACTAATTACCAAGATTTTTTGGTGATGTACTTTTAGAAATAATGGGGATATCATCCCATTCATTGGTGAGAGTAGTCATCACCATTGGAATATAATGATGGGGTTTATATTTGAGAGAGATTATATGAGTATACTGTTTTATACTTTTTTGGTGCGTTTATGATCCAAATTATGGAAAATATTAAATGTTCCTATTCTTCCTGGTGGTGGGTTGGTTTTCCTTGGGATGAGCTATATTCAGGTTCTTCTACCACATTGCTCGGTGTTGGTATGTCTTGAGAACCCTCCACTATATAATCCTAAGGAGGTGAGAATTGGTATATTTTTTTCATGTGTCAAATTATGGTAAGAAATATATTTAATGGTTATTATATAATGTTTAGTTCATGGGTGACCCCTTCTTTTTCCTCCCTTCGATATGGTGGAAAGAATTTTACTACTCAGGTAGATGATTTCCTATGTGGTTGGATATGGCAAGATGACCCAGTTATTACATTTCAACCGCCTTATATTGATGATAATGAGATTTTTTGGGATTCAACTCATAGAGAAACTCAGTCACTACCTCCACGTTAGGTATATATCAATTAAATAATTTCTCCTTCACTAATTCCTTCATAATTTTTTTTGATGGAGGATCATTGGTGATGTAAAAAAATAGTTCATAAGAGATATAGAATTGGTTATATATATAGAATATTTTTTCATCTAGATGATGCCATCGATTTTTTATCTAAGGGGTCTCTTGTTTCAAAATCTTGTGAGGAAGTAAAAATAATCTATAAAACGTTTTATTACACCAAAACATTTATGATCATTTGAAATAAAGTTTTTCCATAGTTCAGGGACTAAAAATAGGATTACCAATAGTGATTCCCTGAAACAAAATGTCCTGATTCTAGATTTTGAATCAATTATCATGGATGAAGGATTAACATTTGGTACACCATTTTTGGTTATATAAAACACATGAAACAAAATTTATTGATATATGATTTTGAATGGATGTTTATTGCTGAGTGACTCAAATCAGGTTCACCAAATTTGTGTCTATGAACCACATGAATCAAAATAGAATGATACACGATTGTGATGGGATAAGTAAAATTGAACCATTCATGTTAGGTTCACAATTTGTTCAATTAATACATAAAACATATCTTCATCCTGTAATTTTGAGTCAATGTAGATGTGCATTCCAATGGAAATAGTCCATTATGACCTTTCAAGTGATAACATGGAATGGTTTTTTGGATTATAGAATGGTATTTTAGGATATCTTACACCATTTTACGGTGAATTATTTATTACTTCGTGACATTATTATATTTATATATCATATTTCATTGAACATTTCCAAATCCCAGTGTGAGACTATTTCCCCCCATGATAGTGATGGATTGAAAAAATGTATTGGTGTTAATTCATGTTATGTTTTAGACGAGTTCAATCGAGGTAAAAATATATATATTCTAGAGGTTCTCCATAAATGGTTCAACTTATATGTATGATAGATTACTAAAGTTTTCTTATTATTTATTGATTCTCAGTTCTAGAGAACTTTGTTTTAAGAGAAAGTAGTTGGGCCTTCTGGATATTATATCAATCCAAAATAGTGATAAGTATTTTTTCAATTAATATTGATCCCATTAGATGGTATTCGTATAAATCTCCATTATGTGAATTAAAACCCATGTTGTTTCTTTTTTTTATTAATTTAACATATCATAGAAGAATTTATTAACTACCTTTTCATAGGAAATCAGAACCCATGTAGTTTGGTTTTTCTTAATGGACATGTCATGCATTTTATGTCTATTTGATAAGGACCGTGATGGTCCCTTTTATAGTTAAGAAACAATTCATTATTATATGTACTTTAAATTCATGTGATGCATATTATTAAGATAAATGTTCCGTGTAATGTCTAGTAAAGGTCTTATGCAAGAGTGGTCCAATCAAGTTCATTTCAAGTCTAATATACCCTTTTGAATATGGATTTTTTTAGGTCATATAAATCCATTATGTGCATGGTTAGTATTTCTAATGGGGATATAGACCACTGAATGATTTTCAAGAAATATGTCCAATTTGAAAAATATATGGTGATTCCCTTGAGAGAATATATCCCTTTGATTAGGTTTTGATTTCACTACTAATATAGACAAAAAAATAGTTCATTAGGCTCACAATGAAATAAAAAATACATTTTGATATAAAATCATCTGGAATATTTTATAATATTTTGCTTCACATGGGAATATGGATCTGGTGAAAGGATTTCCATGTCTGTGGGGAATGTGGTTGGGCTAGGAAGGATGTAAGATGATCAATTAGTCAGGTTAAAGATTATTATTGATCTTGCGGTTGAAGAAATTGGATTCATCCTATGTATCATTGTTAACATGAGTCGATTCTCTTGTATAAAATATGAAATTGGATATTCGGTTGGGATTAGAAAATGAAAAAACCTTATATGTTATTATATTAGAATATAGACCTTCAATAGTGATTTAATTATGTATAATTATTCATTAATATGTGTTTTGGATTGTGTATTATGGGCTACTCATTAAGATAATTGATCCTCAGGTATGCCCATGTTGTTTCCCTCGATAAGGAAATTATTAGTGATTACGCCTAAGAGGAATCCTTGAATGTTTCTCAAGAAGTTTGAGATCCTGGGTCAGCTATTTCATTGATGATTTATTCCCTGGTAGTACTTTCATGAACTGTTATGAATGTTTCTGAAGAAAAACAAACACAATCCCTAACTCATTTATGGATGAATAGTGAAAAATAAGTTTTTAGAACATAACTATGGCTTAAATAAGGGAAGTAAGACCTTTAAAAAATGGATTCTCTATTAGATTATATGATTTAAAGGGTAAATTATTTTGTGATCTGAGGGTTCCACCCACCATGGTAGGCAATTATGAATCCAACTTTTATTTAAGGATTACATAAATGATGTGGTGATTTTTGGTGTGCATTCACTAATCATGTATTTCAGTTTGTTTTGGATGAGAATTAGATTTATAATTTTCTTTGTTTATATGGAAAACCATTCTCATAGGAAGAATAAATATGTCACATATAGGCATTGTTAGGCAGATGGGATGAGAAATCCCGTAAGATTTTGGTATGCACACAATGTCTACATGTGAGACTATTATATTCAGTTAGATTTCACAAGATCTGATCCATGTGGTGAGAGCATTGAAGATTAAATTCATCTAATTATGTTAATATAGATGGAATAGTTTATGTCGAATGATTTAATGGTATTTATACATTGTGGGGATAACATATGGATGAGAGTCATATATGTAAGCTTGCGAGGGAGGTCATCTCTCCTAGTAAGCTCGTGAGGGAGGTTTCTTATCATATTAAACATGTAATGGAGGGTGGTTAACCTAGTAATATCCTGAGAGAGTATTATCATGAGGTGTGCTCACATGCTGGGTGTGATCATTGGGAGTGTGTTCTGTAGAATGATTCTACACTATTTTTGTAAAAAAATCCTCATTTAAGAGACTCCATATAAGAAATTACTCCGCATTATTTAATACTTGGTTTCATGGGCATTCAAATTACATATATGTTCTTTCAAAACGACAATGTAGTGATTATTTTCTCTCATTATATATTTATTATATAATTCCTTCGGTGTCCCCGAAATATGTTTCTCTTGGTTTGAAAATCTTTTTATTTATATGTCCTAGGTAAAGAACATTGTAAAATGGGTTTTATTATAGTATATTGGGTGTGACAGTAGATCCACTTCACCAAGAATCAATGTGTGTGATATTTCAGCCTAGATAGTTGATGTATGTGTATTATACCATCCTGGAACCACAAGGAGTGATCTTACACATTGTATGATGGTGGTCATGAGGGTTACCTCCTAGGAACCACACAGTGGGTAAGTGGTTGTATGGTCGTCCCACCATCATAGAATGGCATATATTGGACACTATTTCAGTGTTCATAATCACGTGTCCATTAATTTATAGAGCCATTGAAATTAGGTATACTCTGGGCATAACACATGATCTGGTACACAATATTTTTCAAGATCATTATTTCTGTAGTTTATTTTTTTATATTTATTATTCATTGAACATGTTTGTGTTGGTCATTAAAATTTCACAAATGTCAACAGATGCATTTAATTTTATAAAGTTTTTAAGGTTTACAGGTTTCATCTGAACTCGTGAAGGGGGATCCATCATCACATTCCACCTCCTCTATTTCCTTTTCTTCAACAGATCTAGGTTGTTAGGTAAGAATTTTTTATCAATTATAGTTAGTTAATCTCCTCTTTCCCCTTGATTTGTTTCTCTTATCCATATTTTTTTATTCTATCATATTGGGGTTATCTGTTTAATATAAATTTCATTAGATTTTGGTGAAATCTGGTCATCATTGTGGTGCTTTAATTTATCTTGGAAGGTGGATGATCTAGGGTGATTATTGGATGTGGTTACAAGTGGATCCATTTTTAGTAAGTTATTGTCATCAATCATTTATTGTTTCATCAATTTGGGATGAAATTGATTTATATAAAGGTTTTAATTGAAGGAAATTTTGGTTAAAAATCGACTTAAGGTGTACGATGAGTATACTACACCTTTGCATGAGGGTTTTGTGGGGGATATTCTAACTAGGGTTTTTTCATCAATTATTCAAAAAGGTTTTAATTATAGATTAATTGTGATAATTAAATATAATAATTGTATATATAATTATATTTAAAATTTAATGAGTTAGTTCATAGTAAATAGGGATGTTATTTAAATTTTCGTGGTTTTGGATAGATTAAAATTTCATCAATGGAAGACTCCATCTTCAAGATCAGTTCTCTAAAATATTTACTCTCTTTTAATATGTATAAATAATATATGGAATGTAAGTATGACTAAGAAGTTGTAAGTAACTTGAGATGGCACAATGAGTGAGTACCCTTTTATGATGTGTGGATAGTGAGTTGGTATGGCTCTTAATGAGTCCTAGTATGTTAGGAATTTTTTATATAGTAGTTTATGGATAGGTTATTTATGATTGAGGCACAGTAAGAGTAAATGTGAACATATGGTGGGTTTACAATATTATGTTATGAATTTATTGACCCAGGGATTGATTTTTTATTATAAACTACTTACTTATAGAGATGTTTAGGGTTGATTCTATAGAATATTTGGTTATGGATACAATATTTTCATGAAAAATATTATATAATACAATAAAATAATATGGAAAATAATTGTAGTTTACATGATGTTTAATCAATTTATATGTTCTATATATTTCTAAATATGTCATATAGTCCTTATGTATAGAAACTCCAATCACAAATTTTTATGTATCTTATTGAGGCGGTGATATGATTAGGTAATGGTACTTATAAGGGAATCCATGACTATAAATAGTATATGGGACCATTCATGGTGTCCTAAATTTTCCGTTAATGATGGGATCACAAGTACTATTTTGTCCAATTGATGGGACATCCTTTCTAAAGGTAGATATATAATATGGTTAAACTATTGCACACCCCTTGTGATATGGGAGAGTGAAAATATCCTAAACTATGATTTGGTTGGTCGGTCATGGATTATCGTGACCAAATCTATTTATACATATTATTATATTATATTTATCATAATTATACATGAAATAAAAAACAGGGATTGAAATGTCTTGTTTATTTGGAAAACTATAAAGATAATTATAAAATATGTAAATAGATTAAAACTTGTTATCTTTAATGTTCATAATGAGATTATATATTTTATAGAGCACCTACATCTAAATAAGACGACCTCGTGAATACATCAAAAAATGGGTTATCTAAAATTCCCATTAATGGAATAATCATTGGATTGAAGCATAGAAAATGAGTTAAAAGTCATAACATGATAATATGAAAACAATGGATCTTTAATTAACATATGGAATCATAACATATAGAACACATAATCATTTTATCATGAGATTATTGTAATCTTCCATCAAAATATAACATATCATAAACATGATACAAGGCTAACTACCAAGACTATATTATAATGTGGAAAATGTCCTATGATGGGTTAGTCTTGCACCATAATACAATACATGATGTCTCTTATGTCTAAAACAATACCAAATCAATTGGAGTGATATCTGGTTGCACCCATCATAACAATTTCATGCATATGAGGGCCATATAAAGAAACAAAATAAGGAATAAATATAAGACTTAACCATGAAATGATAAGGGAATCATAATCATGTCATAAGGCATAACCAAAGGGTGTATAACAATGGTAATAAATAATTTTAGTAAAAATATAAAAATAATAATTGATCGTGAATAATGATGTCCAAATAATTCGAATACATGAATAAGTTTATTTTTAAAACAAATGAAGGGAGCCAGTTTTGTGAAGTTTAAGGAAAAATATTAATGAGTTCTTAAAGAGTACAAAGGAATAACTTTTTCTATAATAAATGAACTAAAATATTTTTTCATGATAAAATGTGATATTTTTAAGAAAAAAATTGATGTATTAAAATCATTTATTTATATTATTTTAAAATGGGTATGAAACTAAGAAGTGCCATTTAATCGGGCTTTCATTTCGAGAGGAATTGGGGAGTTTTTTTTAAAAAAATATTTTCCCATAAAATGATGATGAATAGTAAGAGTAACATATTATTTTGAAAATATATATATAATTAAGAATAATCTTATAAAAAAATGAATAAAATAGTTGGGTAATTAGAGAGGAAGTGTATCCCAAAGGAGAAAATGGAGGTTCAAATAGATCCCAATACTTATGTTTTAAAGCGTTATTCATAAAACATTCCCAGGATAATTAAAGTATATTGATTAATTTATTAATTAATAACATCTTAAATATTTATTTTATTTATTATAATTTTAGTAAATTCAATTATGGACATTTGGATGAGTTATAAGGTTCAATGTCATAATTCTATGAGTGTTTGTTTCATGATTTTTTTGTCGGTTTACTTGTGTGTAATTATGGAAGTTCATATAAAATGGAAATAAAAATATAGTAGTGAAATAAAATGGTATTTATGAACATCCCGAATATTAAGTGGTTCTATATATCACTTTTTCTGACATGAGGATGTTTATTTTTAAAAAAAGTATTGATAAATGTATAGTTTATTTTGGATATTTTCTCGACCATACCTAACTAGTTTATTTTTCATTAATATGATGTTTATATACTAGTTACCAAAAAATTGAATTCTAATTATAATATTATTAAACCATAATAATATTTTTATAACTATCCTTGAATTTTATAATGAAAAATGATAACCTATTATCCATGGAGAAGGTTACTCATCATTATTGGGATATGGGTGTTGTTTTATTGAATAAGATAATATGAGAGATTTGGTGGATTGATGATATTATAGTATAATAATAACATTATAGTATATAATTGATATTGGAGTTATTATTCCTTTAGGGATGAATAAGGTGAGGAGAATTCAGAAGAAGAAACAAAATCCAGAGACGTCGTTTAAGAACATTACCTCTTGAATATCACATACTTCAAAGATATCATAAAAACATGGAATTAGTTATTTGGTGATACCAGAACCACTATAACATGGTTAGTGAAGTGAAGAGGTGGATTTGGAAGAGTATTTTCATGTTAGATCTCTCAGGTTCATGAAAAGTCATGATTGAAGGGGTTCCGTTTTATAAATGAGCTAACAAGAACTTTAGGAATTTCACAAAATTATAAATTATGACAAGACTATTCAATATCCAAAAGCATAAAAATACCCTCTAATTATACAATGTATTACTATTTAATCCTTATATTATCCACTTTACTATTATTTAAAATTTTAATTATTTTTAATTAATTAAATAAAATATTATATTCATCTAGTTTATTATTTAATAATTTGGTACAATTCATTATTACGACTTTAAAAACATCAAAACAAAGATTAAAATTTTAAAAAAACAACATTATTATATCCTAAAAATTCATGGTAATCTTTATAACTCATTTATTTTCTCAATTATCAAATATTATATTCACATTAATTTTTTAATTTCATTTATTTGATTTTTAAATAAATATAATATTTAATTTAATAACATAATGTAAGAATGGAAGGTATTTACTTCTTTCCTGAAAATTGAAAACAAATTATCATGATGAATATATATATAAAATTTTAAACATATTAAAACTCACCGTGGGACATGTTTAACTTTAACATTCATAATTTCAACTATATGGATCAAAAAGCTCCTCAATTTGACCTGAGGATGATGTTGGTATAAAAATACACATACAATATTATATATTAAAATTTTGTGTCATTTAAGGGTTCTTATAATATTAATTAATGCGATTTTATGGATTTTTTTTCCTCTTTCATAAGCAATGTGTCAGCATTGTAGATGTATTAAAGATAATAATTTCATATATTATAATTTAAAATAAATGATGATATAAAAATAAATAAATTAAGATAAATATTATCATTTATATTAATTAGTTTTGTATATTTACTCATATTTTGTCAAACCGGTGTATTTATTTTGTGAATTTTATATTTCTAGCCTTGTGGAAGCACTGCACAAAAATTTCGATAAGAATCGTGTTATATAAGTAGATAATGTTAAAATATAATTAAATATAATAATTAATGAATGATATTTAAAAATAATGTTTTCAAATACATTTTATTTCTTAATTAAAACCTATAAGGCACCAAATTTAACATTTTCAATTTTCTGAAGGCACAATGGTGATACTAAAAATTATTATTTTTATTTATCATGAAATAATTTGTAATCAGTGTGTTTTGAATAATTACATTATGATAGTTTCATTAAATTTTAAAAAATTATTCTAAAAAAAAATTTAATATTTTTTTTATTTTTTCAATTTTGTTTTTCTGATATTACAAATGATGTCATATTATAAAATCGGTATTGTTTTACTATTCATTAAAAATTTAAATCATTCTGAAAATTCATAATATTACACCATTGAATATTTTTTTTGATTATTTCAAAATATTATATCATTTTAGCATATAAATTTTCTAAAATTTTCTAAATTAATTTAAATTAATATAAAAAAATGCAATAAAATGGGTTTTTGATTAAGACATAAATTTAAAAAATAAATTTACATTACAGTAAAATTATTTATTTATTTTCTAATAACTAAGTAATATATTTCATAATATGGTTATTCATTTTCCAACACTAAATTTATCAATTACGTTATAATGATCATGATAATATTTTAATATTATATTTCGGTTGTAAAACATGGTGTTTCATCAAACAAATGCGACCGATGATGTCAAATTATTAAAAAAGATATATTTTATAAAAATATCTTGGTTTTAAATTCTTCTCCCCATATGAAATTTTTCCCATGAATTTTTGGTTAAATTACATGTTGAAACTTTTTTTCATTACATTTCCTTCATCGATCCCTTCAATTCCAATGTCTCCAATTCATATTGGTGGCTCCTCCATATTACTTTGCCCAGGTGATTTATCATGTTGTGTACAACTTTATCACAACTATATATGATTCATAAGAGAGATCATTTTCCTGTCGTAAAACCTATTAATTTAGTACATGTGAGGGATATTTCATGTACATATACATGAGGAATATATAGAATAAATCATGTACTAGAGACATGGTTGGTGGAAGTCATAACTGATATGCCATACCTCTAATGTGATCATGACTCTTGGAGGGGATTCTGTAACTAGAACATAGCTTTAATTTCTTCCTAAATATATTGAATATCTTCCATGGAGATATATAGAGGATTACAATTTCTCCAACCTCAAACTCTATGTCTCATAAATGATTTCCTATAGATCTCTTTTTTCATCCTTGGCCCTCCTTGATGTGTTGTTGAATGGTGTTCACCTTTTCTCCAATTTCTACAACAATTTCTAGTCATAACAACGTATTTTCACCAACCTCAACCCAACATATAGGTTTTTACCATCTCTTCCTATAAAGGGATTAGTATAGTTCCATTTGTATAATTTAGTGGAAACCATTTTTTATAAAAACTAAAATAGTGTAATATGTTGGTCTCATACTCCATTGATGTAAATTGAGCTTTCTCTCAACATATCTTCTAGTGTCTAAATGGTCTGATCATAATGGCCATCATTTTGAGGGTGATAAGTCATACTGAAATTAAGATTAATGTTTAAAGCATGTTGGATACTTTTCCAGAAAATTGATTTAAATCTATTAACATTATCAGATAAAATCAATAATGGTACTCGATGTCTCTTAAACACTTATTTTATGTATATGCATGCAAGTGGATTTGCTGAGAAGTCATCATGAATTATAAAAATGTGATCTATCTTTGTATGTTAACCCAAACTATACCATTTTTCATTATTTCTTCTATATTTCATCAAAGGTATAATGACAATGTATATGGTCATGTTTTTGTATTTACATGTAGTTATATGTAATGGTTAAATCATCCTGTTATATTTTTTCCATAGATAATTTACTTGCTGACTTTCTAGGAATTTCGATGTATATCATATGATCTCCTTCTTCATATTGTGACAACAATATTGTTATTAGAGATCACAAAGCATGTTAGTTCATCCTGGGTGATTTTAAAAGGTCAATCTATTTTAATCATTAAAAATGTCAATCTTCATCTCATGATATTAGGGAAAACATATTTTTGACACAAATCATATGAGTCTTTCTTCACATTTTTTGAAAATAATGGATTTCTTAATATTGATAGATTCTTCCTTCTTCTAATTTTCCACATCATTTATTTTAGATTCCTTTATCTTCATAATATTGGATTGATGAGAAATAATTTGAGAATGTAATGATGATATTCCTTCCCTAGTGATTATTATGTCCTACCTTTATAAGTCTAAGAAGATTGGATCCATCTCAATTCTCGTCATTTATGATGTTACAGGATCATTTATACATAGATAATCTACCTCAATGTTTTCATTACTATGATGATAGTGGATTGAGAAATCATAATCTTTGATGATCTCTAAAAATATACACTAGTATGTATTAAGCATCATTTGTTTGAATATATATTTGAGGCTCTTTTGAATAGTATGTATCTCACACTTCTCCCTTTATAGATAATACTATAAGATTTTAGTGTCAAGATCACAAATGTAAACTCCAGATCACATGTGTGATAATGATTCTCATGAAAATCTATATTTCATGAGGTATAGGTTATTACTTTTTCATTTTTTAACAGAAAACAGCCTTGTCCCTTCATGGATTCACCACAATATACAAAAATGAGTTATCCACATGTGGGATGTGTAAGTACCGGTGTTGTGGTAAGCCTATTTTTCAACACTTTAAATAAAAATTCCCATTCACTATTCCAAAAAACCATGACTCCCTTAAAATTAATCTAGGTTATTGGTTTTAATAATATAGATAATTTCCACACAAATCATCTGTAATACCCACCTATCCCAAGGAATCTATGGGTTTCCATTACATATCATAATATGGGCCACAACATAGTTGTATATTTCTTAGAGGGGTCTATATATATCACTGTTATGGTGATAACATACCCTAAAAGTGATACTTCTTCCATACATAAATCATATTTAATATACATCGTATATATTGTCTCCCTTTCCAAAGTCTTTATCATAGTATTAAAATTCTCCACTTCCTCCAACATTCACTTAAATAATATCTAAATATAATCTATAATGACTACATATAATTTCTCTAAATAATATATAAATACATTGTCTATTAATTCAATTAATATTACTAAGGAATTAGTGAGTGTAAAAGGAATAATATGAACTCATAGGTTCCATATCTCATTTCAATGGCAGTCGTAGGAATATCATCCTTTTTCACATATACATGGTGATTTCCCAACAGTTTTTTGACTTTAGAGAAATTCATGGCCCCACACATTTGATCAAACAAGTCATCTCTCAATGTAAAGTAATAATTTTTCATTAATTATTTTTGAGTTCATCTTAATCAATGCATAGGCACATTGACCGTTCCATCATTTTGATGATGAAAACTCACGCACCCCATGGTGAATCACTTTTGCATTTGAATCCCTTTTCCAAATTCTTTGGTAATTTCTTATTTAGTTCTTCCAACTCAATAACTACCATCATTTTAATAATATTTCATATAGTAAGAGATCTAGGAATACATTAAATGGGGAACTCAAACTCTTGGTAAGGAGGAAGATAAAGATATTCATCAAGGAACACTTATCTTTAGTACATAACATTGGGCATGTCTTAATGAATGTTCATCACCACTTTAAAAAACATCTTAGATAGATATGCTTCCTTGTAAGGTAATAATACCCACAATTGAGTTGATTATTCTTAAGGAGATTCATCCTCCTCATTAAAATTGTATAGAATTGTATGATGCCTCTCGATGTGACATGTGAACTCTCACTCCTCTTTGGTCATATTGGATTTTTATAAAACTCATTAGTATATGAAAAATATAGCATAAAACACCACCAAATGAATTAAGATGTTATTATTTTGGAGGTTCAATCCATAATAATTAACTAGGGAGGAGTTATTGACTTTATATGAAATAATGTTCCATTTATCTATTTTTGTAAATTATTAAACTTCGATATTTGAGGTTGTTTTTTAATAGTCTGCCTAAACATACCTGATATGAAAGACTTCATAGAACCATGAAAACATATGTTCTATATTATTTAGTGAATAACTAACATACCTATCACCACCTAATTTTTGGGGTTCCCCTCTATAGTAGTGATATAATATAACCTTACACAATGATTTTTAGGATGTTTTCATTGATTATCTCTATAAACACATAGCTTAGTCAATAGGATCACCTTATTCACATGTTCATTTACATTGAAATAGTTTTTTTAAGGATGATTTTGCTTTGGGAAAATCATTTAATCTTCAATGTTTGTGGGATTATTCATATCCATACATAAAAGATTAGAATGAATCCCCCCACTTCCACATTTGAAAAACACATTGTTCCCTTTATTGAATTAACAGGATGCTTCTTCCCACACATATAGACCACATGATATTGGGTAATCATTCCTCTATGGGATTTATATATTTACCCTTCAATTTTAAACTCTATATTCTTCTTTTTTATCATAGATTCATATGAGACTAATAATAGTATCCAATCTACATTTCCACCATAAGGGAATAACTAAAAATATCCCTATATATGTGCATGATTCAAATTTTCATATATTTGTGTAGACTCAGCTTTAATACACTATGAAAGTGACTCACCTTAAATTTAGGGTTCATTAGAAATACCATGGTTTATCATGAAAACCTTGGGTTTTATTACACAAACTCCCTAACAGATTCATCATATTTCTTATTTAGTTTGAGGAAAACCCTCTAAATCATAAGAAATTGATTTTAGGGAAAATATTTACTGGAAAATATATTTTTTTATGCCTCCCAATCCATGGAATCAATTTACTATTCAGTCATTGTGATTCTAATCAGTTTCCACCACTGATCAATTTCTCCATCAAAAAAAATATACCACATGCATAAATTTATCTTCTTCTAAGCACTGGAGGAATGAGAACATATTCTCAATTCAGTAAATATTTTTATCTATAATTATTGGATTAGAGGATCCACTAATGATCAGAGGAAAATTTATCATAAATGATTAGTCCTCAACATGATCTTTTTTAGGAGAAATGGGGACTACCCCATAATTTATGTTTTTATTCATAACTAGAGAAACTTAAACCAGTACCATCAAGATGTTCTTAGCACCCGTTACCATTATGATTGGAATCCCATTTGTGAAATGATCATATTTCCTATCACCTTGGATGTAATAATGGATTCTTCTATTTAAATCGATTAACTAAAAAGTGAAAAATAATCTTATGGGGAAATTAAAACTTATAAAAGTGGGAATATAAAAATGAAACGCTTAACATAAAAGGGTAATGTTATAAATGAAAAGTTTTTCCAACCCTTTGATTCCACAAGATTCAATATTGGTTATCCATATTGAGATAATTGTCCATATGAATCATAATAAAGTCTTATAATATTAATCTCCAAAAATAACTAAATTATTTCTTTAATACCAACTACAAAAACCCAATCTTTGTAGACGTATTACTAAATTACTATATCCATAACTAGAAATGAAATAATACCCTTGGATTGAAAATTCTAGTGTCTTTAGAATAATATGAACATAATTAGATAATATGTATAAAGAATGAATAAAATTTTTATTTATATCTAGAGTCATCTCATATTTTTATTTTCAATTCTACATTTGTTTAGAATAAATTGGTTTATACATAGAAAAAAGGGGTGACTGAAATATCACTGGAAGCGAATAAACATGGGATTAAATCATAGCGCATGATTTTGAAAGAATTACATGATCACATAAAAGGCATGAAACCATAATAAACATATGGAAGCTTAATATATAGGACATAAAAACATATGATCATTAACAAATTTGAATGTGATCACAACAAATATATTGACATAATCACGAGTCATGGCCAATTTCCAATACTATATCACATGTTGGAAAGAGCAAAGTAATAGACTATATTTACTCTATAATCCAATAAATTATGGTTCAAAATACTAAAACATTACTCAATGCATTGTAATTTTTTTAATATCACCCATAATAGCATGTAAATGCATATGTGGGCCACATAAATAATCAAACATAAGTTATAAACATAATAGTTAACCAAGGAATGAAATGGGAATCATAATAATTTCATAAGGTACGACCAATTAGTATATAAAAAGGGAATTAAATAATATGTGTAAAATAATAAAAATAATAATAGATAATTGATAATTATGTCCAACTGATGTGAATACATGAAAAATAGTGTTTATAGAACTTTAGAAATGACCAATTTAGTTTGGTTTAATAGAAAATGTTAAAGAGTCTTTAATGATTAAAAATGAAAAATTGTTTATATAAAATAAGAAATGAAATAAAAAAATCACGATAAAATGAGATATTTTATGAATATATCAATGGATAAAAATAGATTATCAAGTGTATTTGAAATTGGATTAGAAATAGATAAGTTCTCCTCGATTGGCATTTCATATTGAATGAAATTGATAAGGGAATCTATTAAAACATGTATTTCACAATACAATAACTAGTAATTTAAATATATATATATATATATATATGGGTGGAACATATATTGAGAATTATTAATATTTATATTGTAATAATGATGAAATATATTTTATAAAAGAGTTAGAAAGTGTAACCTAGAGGAAAAAAATAGAGGTTTGGAGAGATGGCATACCTTATGTATAAAAATTTTCTGAAGTTGTACATAATATCTTTGATAAAAAATTTAGATTAATCAATTAATATTTTTATTACCTTAATCAAATTAATTTTTTTATTAAAATTTTATTACATTTATTTATGAACTTTTTTGAGTTATAAGGTTAAATTTCATCACTCTGGGAGTGTATGTTTCATGTTTTTGTGGTCGGTTCACCTTTGTATAATTATGGATATTGTTTTTCAATTGAAATAAAAAAATAAAATTGAAATTAAATAGTAATAATAAACAACCAATTCCACATATCATTTTTTCTGGTATGAGGATAATTAATTTGTTAAAAAAATACTGATAAATGTTTGGTTTTGTTAGGCGGTTTATCCAAAAATCACCAACTATTTTATATTTCTTTAATATAATTAGTAAATATTAGTACCATAACGTTGAATATGTTATAATATACTTAATAAAATATTATTTAACAATAATAATATTGTTATGACCATCCTTCAAAGAAGGAATGAAAAATTAAAACTCATTATCTTTGGAGAAAGTTAATCATCATATGTTGGCCCATGTTTTCCATTATTTGAATAATAGAGTATGAGAGAATGGATGGATTGATGTTATTATATTATAAATATAATATTAAAATATATAAATTAGATTATAGTTATTATTACATTATGGATGAATGAGGATAAAAGATGATAGAAGAAAAAAATAATTTAAGAGAGGTGGTCTAAGAAAGTTACCTGTTTAATATATCCCCATTGAGAGTTTCCTAATAGAACATTAAATTGGACTTTTTGTAAGATAAAAACCTCTATTAAATGGCTAGGGAAGTGGAGATGATAATAATTTAGGTTATGGTTGAGGTATAAGGCTCATAGTGTTGAAATGAATTTAAGGAGGGGTAATTTATGAAGTTCTGAAAATTTTAAAATATAATAATACTATTCTAGAGAGAAAATCATCGAAATATCAACTAAATGTAAATGGGATGAAATTATAGACCACAAAATATACCATTTTTAATTATTAATTATTTTTATGTTTTTTATTTATTTTAATAATACATTATATTCATGAAATATCATTATTTTCAAATTTGATAATATTTAAAAATACAACGTAAACCCATCATTAAAATGAGTCAAATATGGGGAAACATTATATCATGTATATGTCATGGTAATAAAAATAATTCATGTATCAACTTAATTACCTCATATTAGATTAATTTTAATTTTTTTTAATATCATTTTTTTTGATTTTTTCATTAATTTAATATTTACAACATCATTCTTGTTTATATATTTACTGTATCGAATCGTCACTAAAATTTAGATAAATAACCATGATTAATAGTGATATATTAAATTTAAAATGACTATTTATTGTAAAATATATCATCATGACAACCACATATAAAAAAGTTATTCTTATTGAAAATGGTAGTGTGAGAAGTTTGATATTCTTTTAAATAAAATAATGTAGGTGACCTAATGTCAACTATGTTGATCCAAAAGTTCCCCAATTTGACTAAAGGATGATTATGTTCGATAATTAATCATCAATTAATATTTATTAAAATTTTAGAATCATTCAATGGTTCTTTTAAATTAAATTAGATCGATTTATTTATTAATTTTAGTCATTCACATGCACCGCATCAACATTTCATAACCATTACTCTCAATTATTTCATATATAAATATGAGAAATATTTTATTTTCATAAAAATAAACTATATAGTCTTAGTATAATAATTTATATTGATGAATTATGTATATGAAATCATAACTGTGTCCCAAAAACATAATAAATTTGTTAATTTTTCTTTTCTATCCTTTCATAAGTCTGGCACAATCATTTGTTATGATTCATGTCTTATACGTAAAAAAGACAAATGTATTAGTGAAAATCATAAATTATGAATTATATATAAAAATAAATCCATTAAAATACTTTCTACCCCTTATTTTGAATCTATAAGGCACTGAATTGTATTTCGTCAATGTTTTATATGTAACTCATCAGCACTGAAAATAATTTTTATATTTATCAAGAAACTATTTATAATTATTATTTTATTAATTATTTTTTATGATATTTTCATTATATTATCATACATAATCCATTTCATAATATTAGTAAATTTTAAACTCGTATTTAGTTTTTTATGATATCAAAAAATATACCATATTAAAAAACTGTTTTTTTACTATTCTTAAAAAATTATCTTTTTAAAAAAATTCTCAAAATATAAATATAAAATACTTTTTGTCCTATTATTCAAAAAATGAAGTAATGTTTATAAAATATAATTCAAAAAAATTCAAGATTAACTATACTTATTTTACTATAGAAGGACTTAAAAGTTGCCTTTTGATAACAAATTATATTTGACGAATAAATTGACATTACAAAAAAATGTTTTCTTATAAAAGAATTAATAAATATATTTCATAATATGGTTATTAGTATTCAAAAAATCTAATTTAGTTCTTTGGTTATAATGGTCATGATAATATTTTTATATTATATTTCGGTTTGATTAAACTCATTGTGGCATACAAGACACGTTATCGAATAAATGAAATTATTTATAAACAAATATTCATAAAAATATTAGGGAGTTACCTGGATTTTTTGTTATTTTTTTAAAATTTCAATTGTGTTGGTAGAATAAAAAGATATTAAATCATTATACCCCCATGATTTATCCCCACTACATAATACAATGGATTATTTTAAATGAATTTTGAGATTCTAGACCACCCATATATCTCTCTATGAGTTTCTATTCAAATATATGTTTACCCTATATAGAATGATTTAAGAGATATTCAAAAATATAATAATTGGTTCACTAATTAATTAACAAAAATAAAAAATTGGTTGAGTCTTTGGAAGATTCCCCTACCAAGAATTATATATATCCTCGGTAAAACCTCATATCCTAAGTTATATTATGGTGTTTTATTTTCCATTTGGGAAACCATTTAAGAGATATCAATGATTTATAACACTCTCTTGCATGTAATTTCTTAATTAAACTATAAAAAATATATTTTACATTGAAATATAAATTCATGTTTGATGTTCCATATTGGTCTAACAAAAAATCATGTACACATGGTGTGTCACAGACTCTATAAAATTAGTCTATTTGGGATAAACATGTTTTAGTTCACCTAGAGTTTGGGTTAACCATGTGGGAGATGTGAAATGACCCAATTTATACCTTTTAGGTGGGTAGGATCATTACATCACTTGTTACCCCTATAATTGTCCCTTATTATTAAAAAATGACATAAAATTCAAACACCTAAATATTTTACCAAACATATAATCCAGTGTAAACTCCATAATCTAAGATCAATGGAACTAATAATAAATATTTTGATTAAATTTACAATGATTAATTTTAAATATTACCTTGTTATGTATTTAGGGATACAAAACAAAATTATTTTCTAACTCATCTATGAAAAAAATCAGTTTTATTCATTATCATAACCTATACACTTTTAAGGAAAAAAGTAATAGGTATTATTATTAAAAAATAACATCATTAAAGTCACATGTAAAATGATTACATTCATTGACATATTATCCATCATTCCGACAGATATAAATATATATGTAACCCCTTGATACTATTAAAATCATCTACATTTGATCATTGTCATTTTTATTTCCATTTCTAGGTCATCTAGAACAACAACCCAAAAATAATAGTGTGTAATCATATGAAAATGTGTTAATGAAAACCTAATCCTTTCATCTTTTGAACCCTATCAAGTGTCATTCACCAGACACCTTTCATATCTATAAGATGTTCAATTTCTCCTGGAATGAAGCAGAGGAATGAGGTATCAACATAAACATTGAAATGGTTCATTAAAAAATTACATTAAAGGGAGAGAATCAAAATCATAATAATGTGAAAATATCAACATCAATATCTCATAAAATGAGGATAAAGAAAACGCTCTCAATTTAAATATCCTTTAATCACTTTAAGGGACTCTTTCATACACCTCTGGATCTGGTTTGCTTCCCATCCACTATTAGAAATGTGTCTCTTGGGTTTTTCTCAGCCTCACATGAAATATATTAATGTTCTCCACCAAGAATATAAATAGTCCTCTTTGAACCATCAAAGAACCCAATATTATTTTACCATTAACCCATTATACATAAATATTATGTGTACTTTCATAACACATTTGGTAAGCATGATTTATCATCTCATAACCTTAGGATGTCCCACGTCAAAACTCAATCAAACCCCAACCTATGATAATTACTCACATAAATACTATATATTATATATGTATTTTATAGTTTCCTAAATTATAATGGAATATAAATAAATACTCAGTTAAAATAAAGGTCAATCCATTATCAAATCTTATGATGGTGGTAAATAAACTCAAATAAAAACTCTCAATGTGTAGTCACTATTCAATGTAATAGATATTACAAAATAATCAGTCAATTGAATAAATCCCCATACCCATAATCAAATCATCTTTTACGATGCCTCATCTATAATATGATTTATCTTATCTATTTGAACTCCTCTTCTAATAAATGAATATATATTGAAAATCATATAGATAATAAAAACTCCAACTATTTCAAGAGATGTATCATTTAACTTGCTTAAAATATGTGGATTCACAAAAATGTCCAATGAAAAATATCATTGTTCATGATAAGGGATGAAAAAAATCACAATAAATGATTTTAAATTTTTTTTCATACAACTATTTCACACCATCCATCAAAAAAATAATAATTATCAGATCATATTCCGGAATATCTCATAGGATTTAAAACATGGAGAGATAATTTAGAAGGGTATAAATAAATCCAAAACACTAGAAAATTTATGGTAATGAACATTATTCATCATTTATCAATCCATAAAAGAAAAATATTAATGCTTGGTGTATCATGAATTTCAAAAGAAATATATGTTTTTCCATGATCAGACAAGCCCCTCCCACCTCGCATCAAACATAACTTTGTCATCACTCTCTAAAAGAACAATTCTAATATGATATTCTATTCTAAATAGTGTAAATTTTAAGACCACACCAATATCCATGTCGTAATAACAAATTATTATATCTCACATAAGATCTTATATACCATTGAGCTATTCGCGAGAACTGAACGACACAAGGGGATAATGAATCAGTTGAGAGATTGTACCCAACGCCAATAGTATAGAATGGATCTATAGTCATTGAGGTATTAACAACAAAAATAATAGTGTAATGAAATACATATAATCAAGGGAGTATCTAATTTATCAACGGAGGAATAGAACCCCTGTCTTTAAGGGAGTGACTACTCCTACTAATTGGGGAATATAAACCTTGTTATTTTGGTAATACGTACTCCCACTGATAAAGGATTCGAGCCTTTATTAATAGGGGAGAACATAACACTCTCTATTATACAATGTATCAATCCCTCATCAATGATATAATGACTAGAGAAGAACTAGTAATTATTAAGTATATGGGGGAACCATACCTTGTCAATGTCATAATGAAAATTAAGTAACCAACCCGAGGAATATACTAAGAAATCATGAACACTAGGACCATTATCCCTATTATATGGTTATGAAGAGAAAATTTTGTACGTGATGGTCAACTAATATATTATAATAAAATTAAATTTTAAATCAAACATTAATGTCTATCAAATTGTTTATTCTATTTATTGAATGTCTAGACTACATTTTAGCAAATGCATTCCCATGATAGGGTTCACATTCTAATCACATTGATACAACACTACTAGTAGGATGTCAAAATATTAATGAAAAATAAATATATTAAACATATTATACATGAACCAAATTAACAATAACCCATAAAAAATTATTTAAATAATCCCATTAGTCAGTATACTATTAAATTCTTTTAATACAAATTTTTCAATTTCAAAATCATTTATCTAGTCTCACTAGTCTAATGACTGGTATCAAATAAATCAAAAAACATTCCCTAAATTCTTATAAAACAAGACAATAACGTATCATATATCAAATCTCCATTAATTTGACCCAAGATGCTCTAATACCACTATAACATGAACTAACACACTAAGGCCCGTTCTAGGATAGAGGTTAGGTTGATAATGTCACTCCACGTTTCCCTCCCTGAGATCAGGGGATAGTGAATAGTAATAAAAAGGTACAAAACATCATGGGATTACTTATTCTAAGAAAATATTAAAAAACATAAATATATATATCCCAAATAATAAAAATACATCTAAATTAAATTCCCCAACTGTAGAATAATATACATATGATAGTAACCAATCTATAATTATGTAATTTTTGTCAATCATAGAAGTAAATGAAAACTGAGAGGCTAATATCCAATTGTATATGGTGATTGAAACTAAGTAGAATGACTCATCCCCATAATATGTAATTAACACATGAACACCAACAGAATCCATCATAACCGATTAAAATTATGCATCAACATCCCCAAATCTACACCTCTCATAATCATCTTCAACAACACATATTATATATTAAACACTATCTATTTGGTTTAAATTCTCATTAATGGGTGGGAATAAAATAACCATAAGTAAACACATTGAATATATATAATTGAAAGAAACATCATAAGGACATTTTAAGAAAAACATCAACCTTGAAAATGTTGGATATGCCGTGAGATAATAATATAAAAGATGATTTTATTACTATAATCCATATTTTCTGAAGTGATTAATTGCTCGCTATTGAAGGGATTTACAATAATAAACATATCATTTTAAAATAAGAACAATTTAACACAAATAAAGAACATTAAGGGATAACCACACATCCCTACTCTTTGCTTATAATGAAATTCAGAAAAAAACATGATTACTTGATATGTTTATGACATCAAATAAATTCAAAACACCTAGGGTGGATGAAATATATAATTCATATATATATATATATATATGATCTCTAATATATTAGATACCTCACATATAAAATGATTATATCACTTCCAAAAATATGGGAAATAATGTATAAATAACAACTTATTTTTATTCCTAGAAAAAATTAATATTCTAAGATAACCCTTAAAAAATCTCCTCCTAAAGAAATATTCCATCCAAATAATTAGTCTAGTAAATAACCCACACGTCAGTAAAGAGATATCAATCGACAGAGGTAATATTATCCCAATAATTAAGGTACTCATACCCTACCCATTGGGATATTTCTATACCCATTATATGTAATGGAATCACACATCTCATTGATAAATTAATAATAACATGGTAAATAAATTATATACATTACAAGGAAATACGTGGGCTATTTATTTTTGGTGGATTTTCGTCCTCCCCAATGTAATGGAAACCCATACCTCGTCAAGGATTGTATGACAAAGGGAGTACCTAAACATGATCTTACACTACTAATTGTATCACATTCATTGAGAATTATAATTTATTGATGGTAAAACTCATAGTAAGATATTCAGTTGAGTAACACTCTTTTGACAGAACATCATTTCTAGGAGATTAATAAATGGAACTAATTTACCATCCATTTAATCCAAATTATGATCTACAAGAAGAAAATATTCTATGATTCCATTATTAATCCACAAATATTTCAACATAAATTTAAATGAATAATCTTAAATAATTGGATGTATTAGAACGACTATTATTACATAGTTTGTATGTAGATATTCAAGCCTCATATGTTCCCCAATCATTATGTGGGAACCTACGAATATTATTATTTGGACTATAATTCTCAGGTTTCATACACTAACAATTGATAACTCCATAGATTCCAATTAAAAATTAGTAATTTCACATTCCCCAATCCTTAGGATTTTGTAAAACTCTATCACACTTGTGTGGGATCCAAGCCCTATCATTAGACCATCGATATTGGAGTATTGAACATCTTACATGATTTAAATATCTTTTTAAAACTAGGTATCCATCCTTAAATATATAAAGATACAATTATAACTAAATAATAATTTAAATATTCTAATAGATATATGATATTCACACAAGTATGTTCTATTTCACAAAAAAAATAGAAATGTCTACATAGTTTACGGATTCTAGAATGGGGAGAAATTTAAAAATACTGTCAAAAATGATACCAGCAGTCCATGTTATGGCCAGTATGGAATTACAAGATTCATTGTAAATATGAAGGAAGTGTTCATAAAATTCATGTTTCTACACATGTGTGGGTATGGATATAAGCATAAGGTATGACATGCACCCCACTAGAGGTTTAGGTCATTACTCTATAGACCCAACCTAGGGATCTACATCCCCACTCTATTGAAATGTGAAGGATAGTAAGAGGGGTCGGATGATCAGCTATAGTTATCCAACATTACTCTTATTATAACTATGAGGAGTCTATTTAACTAGTCAAACCATGTTCCCCCATGTTTTTTTGGGTTAGTTTTTCCAACTCACCAGCATCACCCAACCTACGGGCCATGTTGAGTTATCATGTCATGATATCCTTGCATGGGTATAGACCTAGTGTATCCCATTATAGTTATGTTTCCCATCTTATATAATCAAATATATATATATATATATATATATGTATCTAAATAGTACATTATTTATTCCCATTAAAGAAACCATAGTCTCCAACCACATCAAGGTCATCCCCATTCCATATACGGACCGCTTTTCATCTAGACTTAACTCCATTATCATCTACTCACCACATTAAACCTCACTATCATGATGCACAAGGTTAAAAACTATTGGATAAACCATTATCATTCAGGGATCTGATTTATATTCTCCTCCTCTAATTCCACACTTCGTCATTCCACCATCATTCCTACATGCAACAACCTACACCACACAACCATCCAATAATAGCTATTATGCAACTCATATAACATTCCATTATCATACTCCATCTACTTAATTTTCCTATCTCTATCTAGTATGGCAGATAGATGTTATTTACCAACCCAATCACCTTAGTGATAAGTGGGATATATGATGTAAATGGAGTGATAGAAAGAAATGTGGTAGCAGAACGAACTAGATTCCCCCTTTGTGAACTATCTCTAGATTAAGTCATTATAATTTCCACATTCCAAGAGGCACATATATTTGGGGGAAGTGAAGGGATAGTGGAAAAAATTATATCTACTAACAAATCAGTCTCCTCAAGTGTGTTCTTGGGAAAATATCACAAAAATTCCATTCCATAAAAAATAAACAAAGAAAAAAAATCATTTTTTGGGATCGATGTAATAGGTATAATCCAAGAATAAAAAATAAAATTAAACTAAAAAATCAGTGGAGAAGTTGAAAAATAAAAAAAATCAAACCTTGGGTCTGGATCTTTATTTCCACATGATATATCCATACCCAGGAAATTTTTTGGCTTCCCATCAATATAAACGAACACATCACTCACTTTCTCACACTATTTTTTTCAATATAATCTGACCATAATTATAGTGTGTAAGGAAATTTTAATAATTAATACAAATGATCATTTAGGTAATTTCTATTAATTCTAAAAATAGACTCAACTGGGTATGAAACCAGAGTGTAAAAATTATACCTATCCTATATAAAACCCATTTAACCTGAGATAAACAAAAGTGATGGATTTAATATTTGACGCTCAAATTGAGTTAAATCAATATTTTTCATCACATTTTTTATATTATGGATTATTTATTTAATGATTTATCTATCAAAAAATGCTTTAAAAGTAGTAACCCAAAATAAATAACCAATCATCCACAAATGGAAAACACAATTCTCTATGATGAACAAAATGATAAAACCATATTTTTCATTGTTTTTAATTACCAAAATATATGATTTCATCCATTTAATGGGGTTTGGGATCAAAATTTGAGGAATGTTTTAAATCATCTTCAATGTAGAAAATTAGGTCTCTATAATAATCCCTTTGACTTTTTAGGTGTGGTGGCCTATGTGGATGAATATAGTTATGGTGGGGTTCTAAGCCTATATTTTATATTTCAAATTTAATTTTTTATGGATATGAGTTTTTATATATGGTCATAATAATGATAGTAATTATGGTAAGCATAATATGGATAGCCATATTGGATATGAGAAGTGTGGTTATGTTGACGTAGGTTGAAGATCATAGAATACCCAATCATATACACTCAGTAATACAGAGATAGACCTCAATGGTGGAAAACTAATCAATTTGTGATGGATATAGTGGAGGATAGTCCATAATAATTTAATCCATGAAAACAATCAGTCTCGAAATTGGTGGATTGTGTCCCAACTAATGAAAAATCTTTAATGTGTTCTATATATATGTATAGCTTCATGAATATGTTATAGTGAGTACTTAGTGGATGGATAGCTACATGCTAGTGTTAAAATTATAGTGAGGTCCTTATGTGCGGAAAACTACATGAACATATTATAGAATTCTCCATGTAGATTTAAAATTTATCACTTATTTTATATGTAAATATGGTGGTTTTAATTATAAAAATGGTCTATAATGATGTGTGAATACTGGTTTGGAATGTAATCTAATTATATGGTATGGAATGGAAGTGGTTGGATTGTTGGGTTTTCAAAAAAAAATTTATTTATTTATTTTTTATTATTCTATTGAATGGTGCATTAAAATACTTTTTTCACGTGGACACGTGACTGGTTTGATAAGGGAAATACTCAGAATAGTTATATTCCCACCATTTATTTATATATTAACTTCTTCATATTATCATTATAGATTTAGAGGAGGTGTTGGGTGACCTTATCTATGGACAAATGAGAGTTATTAGAGGAGGTGGATTTCATTATACCTTGATTGAAGTAAAAAGGTCATGCTAGACTTTGTAGTTGATTTCACACCTACTTCATCTCTATGTGTGACATCACATATAATGATATCCATTATTTATATAATTTTAATTTAATTTTAATTTTTATTCTTCTTTTTATATTGTATATTTCATTGTAAAAGTGTATATCCTTCTATATATGTGATATGATTTGCCATTAGTTGTATTTGTTAAACTATATCCCATTTAGTGAGGAATATGAGGGTGACATAAAATATCATTTGAGGATAAATTAGATCTTTGATATGGTCTATTCATGACAGTATGGTTTTATAGTTACTGTATATATATATATATATATATATGAGTAGTCAACA
This sequence comes from Viscum album, assembly GCA_963277665.1. Taxonomy (NCBI): domain Eukaryota; kingdom Viridiplantae; phylum Streptophyta; class Magnoliopsida; order Santalales; family Viscaceae; genus Viscum; species Viscum album. Next base: position 1,505,867,088 of record OY728127.1, on the reverse strand, counting down.
TTATGGATTTCATGGTTATTATGACAACAATATTACTTGAACCTAGTATGTGAAGTAGGCTAAAGAAATTGGCATAATGTAAAATGACTCCAATGATCCCATTGAATTCATTGTTTACATATTTAAAAATAATTAAGGAATAATATGAAAATAGTAGGCTATCTTTATAGATTTGAATTCAGGAACCATATCGTTTCAAGTCATGGTTATTTTGTGCCTTTCACATGATGTGGTGGTCCATGGGGTGGGTGTAATAACCATATGTTTTCAGAATTGGTACTTTTCATAATATCTAGTTAATATGTATTGGGTCATCTAAATTAATAAAATTTTATATCAACCATAAAAATTAAATTGTAAAAAAAATCAAATGGTTTTCTTTATCATGGGTCTTGGTGTTTACCCTCGAGTTTAGTATTTCTAAATTTTTGGGCAAGTTGAAAATTAATGTAATATTTATATACATTATATTTTAAAATTTTATTCTATGAGAAAAAATGTTAATACGTCAAAAATAATGACCCATATAAAAATTCTGATGTTTTTTTAATATTAAATGTGACATTTTACCAAGGTGGTGTATAATTTAATGTTACATGGTGTCTGGACAGGATGATGCAGTATTGAGTTTATAATAAAATACCCAATGACCTAATTTCTTAGTATGAAAATATATTTTGGACCCTATTACTAGGGTTAACCACCACCAATGATGAATGAAAACTAGTGGGAGTTATAGGAGCATATTGATCTCCCGTCATGGAGTGTCACCCAAAAAATTACAAAGAAGATATGAATTTCGTAGCACAATGAAAATGTCCATATGTATTGCAAAGAATCATTGATTAACCAGTGATATTGGGAATCATTCTATTTTCTATGTTCATGCTATTCTTATTATTTAATTTACAATTATGATGTGAATGGACTCTAGTTTTATTTATAAAATTAACTTAGGATTCATGTATGAATCATTCTTGATTATCAAATAATGTTAATGAATGTTTTTTTCAAGTATGGCTATGAATTATTCATTCATGACAACCAAATTTGTGATAAGATTATTGGTGCATATAATTACTCTAACCACTAATCAGTTTCGCATCCTATTAATATTATCCTAATAAAAACTACTCATTGTCATAATTTTATATAGTTTATGGATGAACATTGATGGTATGGAATTTCATACAAATGAAGATGACTTGTGGATGATTTCAGATAGGTCAAAGAAGTAGTGGAGGAATGCTAAATGTGTGATATGAAAAGGGAGGTGTGTTAGATAAATCTTTTTCTTGTATGTTGGTAGTTTCACTGTTATATGATGGCTAATTCAGGAATGTATTGAAAACTATATTAATGGAGAGAAGTTTGATAAGATATCCAAGGAGGTGGTCAATCAGGGGGGAGGAATTTCTAGTGATATAAAAAGTGTATTTTGAAACTAGGTCATAGATGAATGTGTGATTCTTTCATGGATAATGTATTGAATGAATTCCAATAAAATAAAATAAACCTAGAAAATGGAATTTTCTTACTACATTAAATGAAGTCTCGTACTTATCATATGGTGTGTACATCAAGACACACAGTCTTAATTTCTAGAACTACATAAATTAGGTTAGGATAGAGTATATTCCTAGCCACAAATTTTGGAATACTTATCAGTTAGTTTTAATACTCAATTTTTTATAATTACAATATAAAACACGTTTTGTCTTACACATTCATGATGACATCTAGGGAAAAAACATATTGTTTCAATAGATACATGAAACATTTTTTCTGAATACAAGACTCATGTTACTAGATAGAACACCAAATTGTCCTTCAGATCCCATATTCCTTGTAATATTAGAGGAATTTGTGTGTTTGTAAAGTTCAATCAGTATGAATGGTGATAATATATGTCATGCTAATGCTGGAAGAAAAAACATTTTTCACATATAACTAAATCATGTGTGTTTGGTAGACTTCAATTCTTTAATAATTTTTCCCATAGATTACAAAATTTTAAAAATTGCTACTATTTTAATAATTTTCCATTTAGAGTGAAATGATGAATTACTATATTTAAACAATGGGAATTTGTATGGTTTTTTAAATAGTTTTCATATTTTCTCCATTAATATTTTGTTTGGGTTTATGTGAGTCACTAAAATCAAGAACAAGTTTTTTACTCCTTTGATGATGTATAAATGATAACACACTGGTACATAGAATTATTGGTTATTATTATACCCTAATGATGTTATGGTAAAAGGGTGTGGATGCTGAAAATTCTTCATAGGAGTTTATTACTACACCATATAATCTGAGTACAAGTTATCCATATTTGAGAGAGAGTTACATACTCCCCTAGAAACTGACAAATCAAGTTTACCCTATATATCCGTGGATATAGTAACTCCCCTATTGATGGGGCATGAGTACTCTGTGATAGATTTATAATCCCACATTCAATTTTAAATTTTCAATGAGGTAGGTGATCTCCATTTGGGTTTGGTACTCCCTTGACCGATATGAACATGTTGATGAGGTTAATGTCCCCCTATTAAAAAGATTATATAGTGAACTATATGTTTCACATTTGGGTATATATAGTGAGTAGGGGGGAATACCTCGTTTAATTATAACTATTATTAGAAAAGGATCATGATTCTATTTTTTTATAAAATTGACACAATATTTATGGAAAATGTATGTTAACAGTACCTCTTTTGTAGTGTATACTTATATGTGGATTGGGTACACATTATGATTTATAATTTCAATTTAGAAAGAATATGTACTTGAAATACATTTATCCTTTCATCACCATAATAATTATTTGTTTCCATTTAGATATAAATTATATTTGGGTGGATGATTTCCATCCCTATGACCCCTTATAGTATTCAATGAATCCGATGTTACATATGAGAAATAATCCATTATAGTGAAAATATAAGATGATTGGGGCTTACCAATATCCAAGGTACTTCTAATTATGGACTATATCTATATACAAGTTTTCTTTTAAATAACACTCTTGTTCAAGGGTTAAATATAACATGGTTTATTTTCAATAAATTATAGTTTTGGGGAATCATAATGAAAATGGTTATACAAACCCCTACACATGTTTCATTCCCACATATATTGTGTCCTTGAAGATAAAACATAAACATAAGAGGGCCTAGGTATATTTGGATAAAATGTGTCTCTTTTATTCATGGTGGGGATGGGGACACAGTGGGTTGGGTTGTATTCGTTGGTGAATGATGTTGTAATGCAAATAGAAATTCATCAAATATATTATTGGTAAGAGTATGGTTTATTTTTTGTTGTATTAATGGTTTGATGAAACCATATAGAGTGGGAACAAGTGGGGTTGCTGAAGGAACCAGCGGTTGTACATTAGAGAGCAAACATAGAATTTTTTCTGGCTTGTAAACCGTATTAAGTGATTTCCCAATGATAGTTTTTAATAATATATGGTTTCGACATTTATTTATGAGATTCATAAATAGATGGGGGAGGATTAGATATCTATTAAACTAGATTATATTGAAGATTTGAAATGTGTACCTTTAGTAGTGAGTTTATTACAGGGTTGAAAATATTAGTATTGGATTCTATTACTGAATAATCATGATTTGTATATAACTTCATGCAACATGTTTTGAAATTACTTCTATTAAGAGTTATTATTGATGAATCTTGTATAATATTTAAATTAACATATATTGTTTATAAAAATTGGTAGTTCTTATATTCGAGAGTGTTTATAGGGATTCAATGAGAATGGATATTATTCTATTGAATTTTCGGCTGATTTAGATTCATATTCTAAACCTAAAGGATATTCTTATTGTACATTTTTTCGTTTATATTCTTAAATTATTGAGTTTCATTTTCATTGAATAATTTTATTCTTGTTTTATTTTTTTTATTGGTTTCTTGTTTCAATATTACGATGTCTGTGAGTTTGTAACTAAATAATAATGTGAATTTATAAAAATAAAATTTAAATATATTTTAGAGAGAGGATGGGGATCATCAATTCAAAATATTTTTTAGGCATGAGATCTATAGTTTCTTGGAAATAATTTCAATGTGTTTTATTATTTAGTTATTTGAAAATACTATGATGGTGGAAAATTTATTAACCAAGAGAGTTCTTAACAAGGTAATGAAATAACTAGATCTAGTGGTGGAAGTTATTGATTATCAAGGAAGTCATGTTTCTAGAATGTCTATGGGAGTTATCAACAATTGTTATTTCATTATCAGGTCTATGTAACATATAACCAACTAGTGGGACCTAATTATTTTTATGTTTATATTATATTAGTATAGTTCATAACCAATATATATTCCTATATTTTATGTTTAGATATAGGGGGAATAAAAATAGGAAAAAAATTAGTAACATTTTATTTTTACATTATCAATGTTTCAATACATAGGGAATGTCATATACAATGATTTTAGAATGATTTAGGAAATCTGTTACTAATTATTCATTTTTATAAAAATCATTTATTTTTTGTGTTTTTAAACATCACAAATTATTAATTAATATAAACAATGATAATTGTTTTATTAAATAAATGTTGAAAAATAGCCACGTTTATAATGAAAAACAATAATCTTCATTTATAAATAATGAAAATTAACTGCTCTTAAATATGGTTCTAATTATATTCCAGTTTAAAAACTGAAAATTATCCACACATATAAATTTCATTACATTTTCATTAAAATAAATGCCACTAATTTTTCCCTTTTATAAACAATTTTAATTGGATGCATTTATAAATGTATCCAACTTACCAACATCACATTTCCAAAAAATTTATACAAATGTAGACAATGAAAATAGCTTGGTTTTAAATCCTGTATATTTTGAAAAAATACACTACTAAAATGATGCAATAATTATTTAATTGATATCAATTGATAATTTAATAATTCATTAATTTTTAATAAATGTATAAAAATGTATTAAAAACGATAATTACTTGTTCATTAGTGTTATAAAGGGTCATTAACTAATAATAGTTTAAAAAAATGAAACAAAGGTCAAAATTATATTATTAATGAATCAAAATAGTTAAAAAACTCAAACCATTCACCAGTTGGAGAAATAATTTCCAACTCAAGATTTATTTAAAAAATAGAAAATATGTCCCAACATATCCTCATCCACTATATTATCCTTTTTTCTTCATCTGTCCATGAAAATTTTATATACTTTTTATGTAAATGATATTTTTTGGACTATAAGAATGTCGATACAACACATTAATGTAATTAAATATTAAAATATTTATCCTCAAACACCATGAATGTAGGGAACAGTATAATAACTATCTCTCCTTGATGTGATGTGCATCACTATAATAGATTACTCATTCCGTAATATAAATTTTATAATAATGAATTTAGACCACTCCTCCTTAATAAGATCCATAAGAAATAAATAGTGATGATGGAATTGTGTTTTAAAACATAACAAATGAACATTTTTTAGAAACCTGGTTGATCAAGAATAAAAAATAAAATAACTAACCTAATAAGAAATAAGAAATGTTGATAAATATTGAGATAATAAGATGGAATAATGAAAATATTATAGTTAAATACCCAACACATCATTATTTTAAATAACTTATTAAATTATAATTCAACACATCTAATAGAGTGGTTGAAAATTTTAGGTAAAAAAACAAACATTAAAAATCATAAAAATATTAATATTCATAACATTTAGAATGATCTCAAGATTATTCATATTTTTTAATCACATTCTTGCATATTAATTTATATTTGTCTAGATCTATGAATTAAAAATATTTGGACTTATATATATGTTATTCACCTAAACACATAGTGAACATGTTTCATTTTCTAGGAGTGGTCGGTTCCTCATCATTCAAATTGATTTCAACAATAATTCATTTTATACATTTTGTAAAATATATTTTTTTTATATATTTCATTGATCAGTTAGAAAAAAAATAAATTAAATAAAAATTCACTTCACAAATGATAAAAATTTATAGTATGATATATACAATATTTATTTTATCATCAATAATTCTATTGTTTGAAACATTGGGTAATTTATTAAAGTTATTCTTGATGATTTTTAGTTAAAAATAAAATAATCACAACCATATCTGTCATTAATTGAAAATATTCATGATCAATATTCCTATTTTTTGTTTATTATTAGTCCATCCATCCATATATGGTAGTGGAAAAAACGATAATTGTAATTGAAAAAACCTAAATCCATCCCTTGAACACATCACCTCAAATATTCAAGACCTAAATGTCTTCCTAATTAATCCTACATAGAAATATCTTGTGAAAGAGAATTAAATTTATATTCATTAGTTTTTTATTATTATAAAAAACATACCCTTTTGTATAAATATACCAATAGATCTTAAAAATTATATATATAATTATAAAACATAAAGATATGTATTTATTCTTATAATTATCTTTGGTTTTATCATAAATTATAAGTGTAATGGTCTACAATTCTCATATAGTATATTTTTTGTGACCGTATTATTCATTGTAATTATATAAGTATGTTTAATTGGAAATAGATTCATGTTTATGGGGATCACCCATTTAATGAGACAAATTAGTTTGATGAGAACTGGGTAGTCCATCTACTTTATTTTGTGTAGGAGATGCTGTTTTTAGATGATTTGATGTTAGGATATCCATTTTTTCATAAGGAAAAGATAGGGGGATTTCCCAACAGTTTGATTGTGGGGAAGTTCAATTTATATACATTCATACAAATAAGGTTCTCTATTAATTTTTACCATTCATATAAACTCACATTTGTACACACATACATAACTACTTACAAAAATACTTTTTAAAGGTAGGAGACCAATTGGGGTTTTAGACCCAATGGATCATAAGTACTCACATTGGTCTAGACGATGGGAGGTCAGTCTCTTCACACCATTTTTTGGGAAACTTTTTCTACTCTATGACTCTCTTATGGATTTATCTTATGTTCATTAATCACTTTCTATTTATAATAGGAAAATGGGTACCCTATTAAGATGACCATTAGTTAAATCCTTTGGTATGCAAAGGGGAATAATTTAGTTGGCTTGTCTGTGTGTCTCTAGGTTTCTCCTTTTATTATAACTGAATGGGTAGATTCTAATATGAAAAAACCATATAACTGGGTTCTTCAATGATTATTGAAATACAATGAGGAAAGTAATATTTCAATAATGCGATAGAACTATTTTGGAGGAATCGTACATATTGTGCTTATATTTGGAATCAAAACACACATAGTTCATTAAACCCTTATAGATTAAAATCATACAGAAAAGTCGTATATGATGGAACGTATACATAAGTTACACAATCTCAAACCTTTAATATGCTTCCTAAATATATTGGATATGTTAGGAATCAATGTTATTGTAGTTCAGTCATTCCCTTGGGTCTATCCCCAAGGTATATTCTCTTACATGGGAGTAGTCATGTAATGTCACTAATCAGGGATTACACAATTAGGCTGCTCTAGTTGGTGGAGATTCTTGATACGAATGATATGATTATTATAACTCCATAATACCACCTGATTCATGATCTGTATGTGAAAAACAGGGCATAATGTAATCAGTTTCACAACATATGGATGAATGAATAATTTATCAAGATAGACCTTTGGATTTTTAACACGGATCACAATCCTTATGAATGAAACCTACACATTCTAGTTATAGATTGAATTATAGTCATCCTAGTTCGTTGATCTACTTAGTCCACTAGTGGATGAGGGAGAATGATCAGTACATATTAGAGATTGGGTCCCTATTTTTGAAATGTTGTAGACATGAGATAAAAAATTCCCCGATGTGGATTTTTATTAATGCATGGTCCATAGAATGGTTCCATACATATCCTTGTTGTGTAATGAATTAGATTCATATTAGTTGTTTGTGATAATCACATTCACACTAATGTTTTACTAGTATATTAGAGACAACATATGATGTCATTGATTGGGGATTAGTCACTCAAGTTGTAACTATATAGACGCAGTCATATCTTTCCATTGATTAGGACATACACACTATGTTTTCCCTTGTATATACGCATTCATAGTATTTTGGGATTAGGTATTACCCACTAAGGGTTTCCTTTTCTAGGGGACATTCAATCCATGTTTTCTATAGAGCATTACACACTGAGGTTTCCATTATATGGGGAAATACAAAATCATCAATTAATAATTTCATATACACTTTAGTTTCACTTATATGGTCGAATTCATATCATGTAATTGATCGGGGAATACACATGATATTTTCCCTTATATGAGGGCATTCATATCATGGAACTGATTAGGGATAAGAAAATGAGGTTTTCTTATATGGCAGATTTCATATCATGCCCTTGATTTGGGCTTACCCATTATGGTTTCCTGTATAAAAGAGCATTCATGTAATTCCCTTGCCTAGATGTACACAATACGTTTTCCATTATATGGGGATATTCATATCATTTCATTGATAAGGGATTACACTCAGACGCTTCCCTTATATGGGGGGTCTATAAGGTTATTTTTTTAATGATTCCTTCATGACCTAACCTAGTTCTCTTCCAAACCGACATTATTTTCTATCATGTGGTTATGTGTGATCATTATCATGGAAAACCTCATATTTTTATTTGGAGACAATGGGGGAGCACAATACATTCCTTTTCTAAATCATTCACACGATTTGGTTGATATTCGAGTAGGGTTATCATTACCATTAAGATATTTAAGTAGGAATTTTACAGTTTCATGAAGACGCATCAGTGCATCTCATTAATATTTACAACCTAATTTTTTTTCTTTTTAATATTTTTCATTTATTTACAAGGATTTTCATATAGTCATTCATGTTCCTAATGGTACACAATTCATGTAACATAAGTGAGCTTCTCTAGTAGTAACTACATGATCTGTGAGTGTATTTGACTCCCTTACAAGAACAATGATATTTTTTCATATCTTCTTTGTGTTATCTTCAATATGTTATATGTTATACATTGAAAGTCTAATTTTGATGGAATCAAAAAAAATCCCCCCCTCCCACTATCAGGAGTAACTTTCATTGGGACAACGGTTCTGTACTTAGTAATGTAAATCCTCACCTCATCCATTGCATTGTTTCCAATCAGTGGCTTGGGATAAGTTTGTTCATCAGGCTGAACATCAGTTTTTATGGAATTCACAATAAATAAGGGAACATTGAGTAGATTATTATCTAAATTCCAAACTCTCATATCTCTTCTAGTTTTCCTTCATCCCATGATCCCATTATAATATCTTATCCAATCACTAATCATGAGACCTCACCGTGATAGAATTTCGCAAGAACAACTTCACATTAATTTTCTCCCAATAATTTTTTTGAATAAATATTGAATCCCTCTTAGATAATTCTCTATAACATGGCAATACGGTTCCATAGTTTTCATTGAAGGTTTTTCAGGATCTACTGGATTGATAACATGATCACTCACTATTATGCAGATCATGTTACCATGTCATGGTCATGGGATCATGAGTTATATGATGGGATAAGTGGTTGTATGATGTTTTTTGGGTTTCTACAGTTTGTGAGAACATCATGTGATATGTGATTTAGGAGTCCTATATGTGATCATTAATCACATTTGATTCATCTAATGTGTATGATTCCATCCGAAAGTATGCATTTATTCTGATGGAATTTTTACTTTTATAACATATGCTTCTTGAATTTGTGTATATGGATTCCTGATCACATCCTTGTTATCCTATGTCCTCAAATAAGTATGTTAGGGAAGCAATGATTTTTCAAGATTCGATACTGGTAATGTAGATGAAACATTATTCCACATTGTTTGAACAATTAAAATGATTTTGATGGACTTTATGGGAGTGAAATATATGGAATTTCCCCTTTCATACATTTATTTCCTTGAGGGGATTGGGCATACCAATTCCACCCCCTTCCTTCATTGTTGTCATGAATTGTACCACCTACTTAAATTCTAAAACCCCATAATATATTTTGAGTGAAAATCACTCATACGGGCCATTTTGTTTCCAATGTGGGTTTTGTTGATGAGAATATACTAATGTTCATGACTATAGGAATCAATAAGAACATTAAAGAACATAATTCGTATGTCTATATGTACAGTTCGATAATTCAGATGTTTGGCACCAGTCGAAATTTTCAGTGGGTCCCAAAATGGGACTTTCAACCAGTGGAATCTATTGAATGGGCTAGGGCTAGCCATTTTGGATTAAATATGTTTATTCCACGTTTTCAATCAAGATGAAGCATATTGAGATATATGAGACCATATAAATCTCACAATCATTTTATTATTGAAATATGGGAATGATGTCGGACCTATTTAGTCATTGTATCCATGACACAAACACATTTCACATAACTGATTGTGAGGTTGGAAACAGTCTATGGGGCATCAAGAAGATATAAGTGGGACCCATATAGGGAGATATTCATGATGATTTTCCCCGAAGGTTGACATCTGATAACATATAAGGGATTCATCCTCCCACCTGAGAGCTGATTAGGCTGGCAGAAAAGGCCATCTCAAAAGAACCATTTCATAGGATAGATATCTCATTCAGTACGTTGGTGAGATACTACATAAAATAAATAACATTAAAAATAAGAATATGTGAAACCAAAGGCCTATCCTATGATAAAATATTATAGTTTGGAGAAATATTATGGCCTACAAGTGAAGAATATAGATTTAATTATTTGGGATGGGAGGTTTTCTTTAGGGTTTACTAGAATATTCATATGGCTAGTTTCTGTGATATGTACCTAAGTGGGTACATACTCTTGATAATGTAAAAGCCTGGATTTTGGGTCTCCAAATAATTTGAAGAGAATTTTATGATGGGGGCGGTTTATCTGGAAATCCATCACTGTGTTGGATAAATATTTTTTCAGTTTGTGCCACATATATAGGGGAAATCCACTAACATAATCATGGTCCCCAATCTTGTGTTATAGGTTTTTATGTGTGATCATCTAATATGATAATAATATATAAACATAAATATTAACCCCAATGTTCCTTTAAAACATTATTTATAGGGTATCATCTGGGAAAGGCATGTTACACTAATGTTTTGGGAGGTCGGAGACATCATGAGGTGTTACGACCATTTATCCTTTAAACCATGTGGTCCAGTTCCATTTGAATACATTGTTGTTCAAATAGGATCCACTGTCAATGACAGATCCTATATGATTTTACTTCATGATGGAATCATTTTTTCTCACATTTATGGAGACCTCCTCTGGAAAATGGTATTCACCTTGCAGATTTAGACATCTATTCCTATTTGTCCAGTAGAGATTTCATGCACCTCGTCATGTTATATATGAGGAGAATATGATGGTGGATGATCAGTTTTGGTTGATTTTTACTATGTAAGAGACTTAATCCATGTAAAACCTTCATCCTCAAGATTCAAATACTTGTTTATCAATGTGTTATGCTTATATTGGGATCCACTCACCATCCTAATAGGGAATTATACACACTAGTATGCGAAGCTTCTCAACAACCATCATCTATTGAGGATAATTGTAGTCCTATAAAATATCTATCTACAAGAGGACCAGGATACCAAGAATAATCTCAAAACAAAATATTCCTTTATAATTACTCTAATTTTCAATAGAAGATCTAATTGATTTAGATGCATAGAATGTGGAACTAATGAGTGTAGCTACATCATAATTACTATTTTTTCTCATTCTGAGATTGTAAAAAATAAAAAATACTAAAATATAAGGCTGATCTATGGTGAATACTATTTCATGAATAATTTTCTTTAGAATTTTTTACCCACAGTACCACCCCTCTGGGTATTACATTCAAATTCTAACCGGAGGAGGTCGTATATTTCCTTCGAGACAAAGACATGATATATAAATGTCCATTGGTTCAAAAAAATTTGGTTTGCAAAATGTTGAAGTTTTTCATGGATGAACTAGGTCATCCCATTGTTAAGGAAGCCTTACGGATACACTTCCATCAATGTTTAATGGGTCATGAATGAATTGAAAATGTAATAATTCTATTGTGTTTTTTTATTCATTATGATATCATAGAAAAATACCCAATCCTGCCATCCTTTATGTATTTTCTCGAGGGTGTGGGTTGTTGGAGATGGATTTGGTAGTGTTTAGAGGACTGATAATGAGGGTTCCTCGAGTTAACTAGCATTGATGAGGTGTGTTATTTCTTCCCATGTAATTACACCCACAAAATCATCACTTTCTAAGGGGGAATTATTAACTCTCTCAGTTTTAATACCTTCTAGTTCTACTTCCATATATTGGAATTATAAAATGAATCGCTCTAAATTTCATATCCTCTCTCTTCTAGAATGCTCAAATAATATGTCATCTCACCCTTCTCATACTATGGTTTATTAAAGTAATACATCATAATATATTAAGAATGATAAATTACCAACTGATCCCACATAGAGAAGCATGTATCTTATATTGAGGATGTGGGTGAGTATTCAGTATCATTAATTTAACACTTTTTTCTGGTCTCGAGCCATCAAGAGGTAGAGATGACTGATATTCAGGCCTAGTTAGACTCGATACCTGCTATAAATTCTCCAGAAACAATTATTTTTGATCTAATATTTGAAAATGAACTCTTGTTGGAAACTTATATAGTTAGTTAATTTTCTACCATGTTAGCCAGGAAGGAGATGTGTTTCAGAGATGGTGTGTACTTCTTCAGAAATTGGAGACTATATTCACATTGTGTCATTTCACTTTACACTATCTTTTTTCTTCTATCCCATAATTATGGAGATAAAATAACATATTCATGGAAAGAAAAGGAGGTACCCTGGAGCCTCTCATAATAAGAGTGTGTCACATCTTCACCATAGATTGGGCCCAGGGAAGCATATCTTTCATATTAGACCATCAAAAAATATATGATTCCAACAATGATCACATATGTTGGTCATTTAGTGATATCATTTCATTTAATCCATGACTGATAAACTTTTGTACCACATATTGTAGTTCCATCACCTAGATTATGGAGTTTCAAGTCCATGATCTATTGGTAATTCCAAAAACTGAGGGACCCATCTTAGAAACCATCTCCCTTACTACTTGATTGATGAATATGAGAAATAATACTTCTCTTTGAAACCATGTCCTATAATATGTTTATATTTCTAAGATGGTCAAATATCAAAGCTTGGGGTCTACATCATTTTACTGGTTGACATAGAAATAAATATCGCGCGCGGTCTAGACTGTAGTTTTAGAGACCCACTTTAATGTGATGAAGAATCAGCTAGAACACTTTTGATTTTTTACCACCCTTGGTTACAAGGGATCTGATTATTCAATCCTTCATGCCTGATTTAAGAAGGTGATATCTCTAATAAAATATGAGGTTCCTTTAATTGAGGGTGCTAGCCACTATGGAATCCTATTCTGAAAGGAAAATCTTTGTAAAATACTTAAAAGAAGCTTGTTCGAGCATAGTGTAGAAGGAAACTCGCCATTATGTGGTAATTGTAGGGAAGGATAAGATTGAGAACCTCGAGTTTCTAATTGGTTATATTCAAGTAGTGATATCCAAGTTTCACCTTGAGAATGAGATATTAAAGAAAACTATATTGGAGTAATAGGGACTCATTGGAATAGAGGAGAAGTCTAGGTTTGATTTCATTTTCAGGGTGGAAGAGGTTCAATAGACCTCATATGATGAAACTGAATCTTCTGATCAAATTACACTAATCTTTTATCACCCTGAAATAGTGATTTGTAGAGAAAGAAGGCTCCTCTAAGAACATAGTATTATGGGCATGTAATTTTTCAAACATTCCCTTATATTTTATGTTCATTATATATAATCTGATATTAGTAGATTCCTCCTTCTATATGAAACAAATGAATGGATTTACAATATATAATATTACATTGTCTAGTTATCATTATTTCATGCCATGTGTAATAGTTCATTGATATAATGTTTCATCTATTAAAAATTGTACCCATCCTTTGTATCATGTCAAGTAAACCTGACTGTATGGATTTTAATTTTTAAATAATAATTTATTTTTCATAATAAATTATCATGAATTCCCACCAAAATGGGATTCGCCAATTTTTATCTAATCCAATTATCTTAATATTACCTATTTTAAAAGATTATAGTTGTGTAAAATATATGTTCAGTAGGGAGAGTTCTATAATTTTTTTTTTAAAATTCTATTGGATATCCTAGTATATAGTTATTTTTCTATGCTGATATGGTGGGACAACCATGATTTTTATCACTTTATTCATATTAACACTGAATATTTGATAATCATATATAAAGGGAATACATAACAGGCATCAAGTCATCTTTTTATTAGTCCACCATCATATAGGTTTTTGACCTGATAGTTTTGGTGCCTTTTTCTGGTCTGGAAAACTTAATTGTTTTTGTGTTGAAGTTTGTGGTGTTTTATTATAGACCTTCTACTATGGGTAATTTGGTGTATTTCATCTCACACATTTTATTGTTTTAATTTATGGTTTTTTATCTTGTACTTTTTATTGATTTATTTTTTTGTGTTTTAGTGTTGGCACTCTATTTCTTCAGTTTATAGAATTTTTTCATATACCTTCTATTACTGCTATTTAGGGAATTCTATCTTGGTAATTCTATCTTATGTAATATTCTATTTGTGAAGTAGCAATCTTTGTGTCGATTAATGTCCTTCAATATGGATGTATATCATGTATATTAACAACATGCAGTAAGGATATACATACACATTGGAGTATAATGTTTTTCTTCCAATAAGTGATTGATAAATATGAAATATGGGGAATAAATGCCTGGGATGGACCAAAAGTATCTAGCATATTGAGTTTTTTTTGTGGTGTTTTAGGGGATCATAATTATTAGATATACTTTCTTTTTAAGAGGATATTCATCTGGTTGGTAGGTCAAAGCCCTTTTGTGTCAGTATAATTTTTATACAGAGGTGTCTCCACTCTTTTCCAAGGGATAAGGAAGTTTTTTTGAGGTAATATATATTGAGGGGGAAATACTATGTAATATGATAACACCTAAAATGTTGGAGCATGGATGATATAAGTAATAACATAGACATTTGAGACTATAAATATGGTATGGGGTAGACATGCTAAGAATGACCCATAACACCCTTAGGTACTTGGATTTTCTATGGTGTTACTGGGGATCACATGGATTTGGGTTTCTTTCATGAAATGATGTGATTCCTATAGTTTTTAGGTCAATGACATTATTATTCAATAGCATGGTCATGTATAGTTTTCCCCATCCTTTTCCATGAGCAATGAAATATTCTTTATGAATCAAGCATCCTTATGATGAAATTAGGAGTGGAGGAAAATAATTCAATGAAGGGATCTGGAAACCTATAGAAATTAAAAACTTAATTGTGAATCTCGATCCCTACACCCTCTGTTTTCATGTCATGAGTTACAAAACATAAATAGGTTTTCGAATAGAGTGTCACATTCATACCTTAAGAAATGGTACATAACGCGGTGTTGTAACATTGAGGATTTTGAATCTTCTTGAGTATTCTAGTTATTGGGAATTAAAATCATTGTCCAAAGTTTTCAATCCATTAATATTTTATGGAAAAATCATGCTAGAAATGAATCATAATACTATAAGGTTTTGGGATCTTCCTGGTGATGTCAGGCCTCACAAGGATCAAGATTTCCTTTTTGTAGAGTGAGACATTTTCTTGAGAACCATATTCTCATAAGCAGATACTATAAGTATACATGCATAGTAAAACAATGGGACCCCTAAATACAGGTATCCTTTTTTGTGGAAAATGGGAATTTCTTTGTTATTTGAGATTCTCAATGCCTGATGTCGGATTTTTGGATATAGTTACATTCAAGAAGGGTTTTGAACACATTGTGAGGATGAGTAGGTGTGAAAATTAATTACTCTAACATTTTATACTACTAGGGGTCCATAAAAAATAAATTTTATTTTAATAAGGAAACAAATTATGTCCTATCAGATTTATTACAAATTTATTAAACCATAAATGTTTCCTAAGCTCTATATATAGAGAGATTAGTGAGTGAATAATTAACTTTTACTCAAGTTACCTTGCGGGTTTTCAAGATTACATGTTTTTTGTATCTTTCACTATCAGTTTAAGGTATTGAGATTTGGACCATAAAAGTCTAGTGACTATATTCAATCAAGTTTTTCTAAATTCTATCAATTTTATGTTCATTATGCACAAAGACCTAATATTAGGGAAATTTTTCGAAGAACTAGATTTGGATACCCGGGTTTAAGTGTACCATGAAATCCATCTTATTAGGAGCTGATAATATTGTAAATAATATATTGAGGTCCTTTGTTGATGGGTAATGATGTTTCTTGATCAAACCCTGTATGGACTAGAATTCCCTCAGCTATTAAGTTTTTTCTATGTGACATCTAGATTAAAAGGATTAGAAATATGTACTTATAGATCCATGATCTCTATGGTTGGTAGGATAGAGCCCTTTGAAATCCATAACATGAGAAAACACAAAGATCCATTCCCCTTTCTAATGTCCATGAATGGTTTGTGTTAACACGAGGTTATCAAGACATGAAGTGTGATTCACTAACCCAAGGGATTAAAAGGTGGTAAAAGTTCCCTGTATTATGGTTGACTAGGGCACGAATCTTTTTCCATTATATAAGGAATGATAATGGATGGTGTTCTAAACCATTTATCATCTTGATATAGAGATGTTTTTGTTGAGTAGTCCTAATTTTATGTGACTCATAAATTTTCCTTGTAGTTTAATTTCATTTAGTATGGAATTTTTATTATGGAAAATTTAACATCATGTGGTAACAATGTACATTGCAATGGTCTATCCAATCTGATGTCATGTTTGTATTTCATTCCTCTTATATATTGATTGTGATCCTAGGATTTGTGATATGGGTATCTCTTTGTGTCATGTGATAAGAGGAATCCATCCATTAGTGGTTATTGAAAGAAATATCCATATTTTGGTCTAATAGATTCATTGGGACAAGAAATTTTATATTCATTGTTGTAGCTGGTCCCAGGATGGGAGATCTGGGTATCTCTATGTATCATGGGATGGTAGAAATCAGTTCATACATAGTTCATGAATGAAATATTCCTACACAGGTTTGGCCTATATACAGGGTCGGGGATATTTATGTTAATTTTTGTAGATAGGACCAGGATTGGAGATCTGGGTGTCAAAACATATCTTTTGACAACATGAATCTAGACACACATAGTTCTTTAGAATTTAGGTGGTTTAATGTCATTTAGTAAGGATGTAGGATCCCTAACATTAATAAGGGATGGTGTGACTGGGATAAAAAAATGATGTATGGGCATCAATGCATATCCAATGATGATAAGAATCAAGTAACATATATTTCATGAATGAGAAAACTTCTCTTCATGTTAGACCCATATGTATATGGGGTACTATTTCCATTTAATGTCTTAGTTTGGCTAAGGATTAGTGATATGGTATTCACTATGTCTCCCACGATGATAGGAATCAATCCACCAGTAGTTTCTGAGTTGAGGCATGTACGGGGACCAAACACAATGATAGTGGTCCACTCAGGATATTTCCACATTAGTGAAAACTTTTATATCATAAAAGTGTCATTAACCATGTAGTCTAATATCTTGTGGGATGACTTATGATATTCAATTTATATACTTTCATCGTGGACCATGAAATCACTTTCATGAACTCGTATACCTCAATCTTTTGGGGGAACCTTTACTAACATTCCCAAGATCACATGAGCTATGGTCGGTGTGAGAACTAAGGAGTTAAAAGGGTTCCCTTCATGACATGGAGGTAATCCAATGAATGTATTGGAAAATTTTGTATCAAGTGATGGAAGGGCTATAATAATGTGTTTGTGATTCCCTATGTATCTCAATTGGAATGACAATCAAGTTGTAATTATTTTTATAATAAAATATGTTTATTTTCATATGCAAAAGACATCAGTCATGTAGTTTAACGTCTTGTACTAAGGATAAAGGTCAACTGATGGGGGTGAAAAGTAATGATATGGGTCCTTCATGTTTTAATTTCATGTGGTGAGGACATCTTCTATATAATTTAACATCATGAGGTAAGGAAAAAGGACACATTGTAGTTTATCAAACTGCTACCATGAATGGATCCATATAGTTTGAAATCATATTGTCAGGATGATCCCTACATTATAGAACCTGTTTAAATTATTTGATAAGAAACGTCACATTTCGTGGGGGTGACACGTTCCCCTTCTCATTGTGGCTAGTGAGTAATCTCCATTTTGATAGAACTTTTGTATGATATAAGGCACTTCTCTTTTGTGTTCTAGCTTTGCAGGATTCAAAATTAGTATAAATGGGGTTCTACGAAACAATACTACATATATTATAAGGAACGAATATAGGTGAACCCATTTTTTTGAAGACAATTTAGATCTAATTATAATTGATTTCAATGTTGTACTCTGCATGCAACCTATTTTCTTTGAGCTAATAAAACTCATCTAGACAATTTTATAATTTTTCATCATCTGGGAGTGGTCAAAAATTTCTATACTAAATGAGGAAAACAATACTTCTATGTGAAACATTTCATCAATACCATACACAAATAAATACATTTTTTCATGGAAAGTTGTATGTGTTGTGGTATGAAAGGCTCATTAATCATGTAGAATAATTTCAAATTAAGAATTATTTTCCTTGATTACTATCACTTGGAGTATTTTTAAAAATTCCTATTGAAGGATCCTATTTTTTTCATTTACCATTGCATGATAGCGGGTTGAGTGATTTTACTTGAAGTATTAATCTTGGTAGAATTTAACCAACTTAGTAGAATATATTTTAGTGTTGTTTTCCTTCCATATTGTCTAAGGAAATATGAACCCGATGATGTTATGAGACTTTACATAGTTTATGATGTTCTTCATCACAAATCACTTGTAGTGTATTTCCTCATCCTATTTGAAAAAAAAAATCATTAGTTGTAATATTATACTTGAACAGATTAGTTTTGAATGGCGGGAATGGCCCCAAAACACCCATTTCCTACTGAGAAAATGGACATGGATATCTAGATGTATTTAGAAATTTCAAAGGTTTATGGATGATGTTTTCTTGAATTTTTCATGCAAGAAATTTCATTTTCAATTCCAAAAAATTCTTTTATAATGGATTTATATTAGTATACCAACCATTGGGTTCGGTGGGAAATCTGTGTCCTAGACTGATTAGTGACACTAGATCTCGTTGGGGCTTCTTCCATGTTGTCATGAATCTCTCTTAATACTATGATTCTGAGCAGTATATAATTTAAAACACCCTTGTATATGTATTTTTTCTCATTTGAAACAACCTTAAGGGTAATTTTTTCCACCTTGTGTCGAAACATTTCCCTTCCTACATGGTCTCTTATGATATTTCTATTTAGAGACAATAAAATATAGGGTACATCCATCAAGAACTAGATATTAGTCCATCAGACATTGGGGAAATTTTGAAAAGGTTTATTTCATCCACGTCGTAGATAATTATCAATGAGACCATTCATTGGTGTGTGATATGGAAGATTGAATCCCCCTGATCAGTGTCTGCCATGATTGTGGATATAAAAGGCAATGCATCCATATATGACTTTTGTGATTGGGGAACGTCACATAATGTAGGCTTAATAGGGAAATCCATTATAATTTCATTGAAATAACAAGTTAGAGGGTAAATTATTCCTTTTTATGGAATATTTTCGATTTGTTTTCTTTATCGCTAGCCCGGAATACTCTTTCTTGTTCATGTAGGATATTTACAGTTTTAGCGATAATTCCAATCCATTAATAAGTTCCTGGTATTTGGTATCATTATTCACGTAGCCTTTTAAATTTGAGATATATTGTGGAAACCATTCTTTTTTTGGATTAAAAAACACAATCCTTACACTGACCCAGTTGATATTTGTATTTTCCTTACATTTTATAGAAGGATATTAAAAGGAACCATCGAAATACATCTCAAATTACCAAGGGGTTTCCTGGGAATATATATGTTTCTCATCTAGAAGCACAATGTATAGATGTATAAATTCTAGGGAAGGATGTTCCATGTGGAAATAATAAAGGGTCTTCAGTTTCATTGACTTTTATGATACAAACTGGATTTCATACTGTTGCAGAACGACCACCCATCTTGCCAAGAACATAGTCAGCATGGGTTAGAAAAACATCTACATGAAAGGATCAATACGAGAGACAATGTGGACTTAAAGGTTTTGCACTTAATTCCTTAGCTTATGCACTTAAAAGATGAGTGCAAGGAAGTTCTTCTAAACATATTATATTTTGATCTTAGTACCTAGAATACTCCATCTGGGATGGTAAATAATATTCTCATTCACAACATCCTTCTACTATGTGAAGGGATTACTAAGAAATCTATCCATGGTGGCCTCATATACATTGAATAGATTCCCATCCACATGTGGCCCCAAGATTGTTGGCTACATTAGATACTACTTGAGACTCTAAAAGGTTGTTGGTAGTCATTATTCCATCGACATGCGATTCCCTTCTTCATTATCCTTGTGAAGGGGATATATTTTCTAGACAAGGTGGATATAAAGAACCAAATGTAGGATATGTTCCCTTATAATCCCCTCACTTCTATGCGATTTTTGGAGGGTGAAATTTCTAGAAAAATACTAGTATTATCTGGGTGAACCACAATGATATGGTTGAATATCACGAAGACAATAACCATCCCATATTTTACCCGAATAGTTCATTTTAGTGGATTCATAGTTATGTTGTGATATTGAATTTTATGAAATCCTGGTTGATGATCCATATAGTGATCACATCACAATTTGGATTTGACCACTAGTTCATCAATATAACATTCAGTTATTCATTCCAAGAGGGGATTAGTGATGTGATTCACGGTGTGTTGGTTTCAAATGAAATTGTTCTATAATGAAAATTGCATGACCTAGTAGAGAAATAATCCTTGGGTACATTGTTGGTACAGTCTTCCCCATCTTCAGGGTCCATGATTATTTTATTGTACATAGAATAATCTTCTTTGAAGGAAATGACTTGGAACTAAGTAGTCGCATCAATCAAGTGTTTCGTGATTAGAAATGGGAAATATTCCTCTGAGAAGTGTCATTTACGGACTCTGAAATCTATGTTGACCTTAATCTTTCCATTATCTTTTCATGAATGGGATGATGTTGGACATCCATCATGGGTGTTACGATTCTTAGAAAAAGTTTTGTTTGATCAATTTTTCTACTTATACATCTACATTGGTTGCATGATAGGGTTTCGTTCTTTAAGGGGCCTATATAAAGACTCGATGGTCATTGGGTAAGATGATATGGTGCCAATCCACATATAGATTTTTTCACTGAATTTCATTATAGTTACAAGAGAACATATAATGGTATTTCCTAATAAATGAAATATAAATACATTACTCCATGAGAGGCATAGAGACACTAACCAGTATAGGCCATGGGACTTCTTATAATGTTTATTCTCCTGCATGATCTCATAAAATGTGGTGGAGATTCCATCCTCAAATGTGTTGGGTGAATTCTGGAGTTTATCCTATTTTTATTCCACCAATGAGTATGTGAAGTAATTTTCAGTCAAATTAAGCAATGAATGTGTGTCTCTATCACATTATAGATGAGAGAGGTCAAGGGAAGGAACATCGTCATCCCCTTTTTTCTAGGGTCATTGTAGAGATATTATAAATCTTATTTTCATTTACACTGTTTCTAGAGACAGAAGGGTCTTAGGCATCTAGAATCATGTCTTCTACTCAACAATGTTTATGTGTAGCACATATTCACTATCTATTATACTCTATGTATATGTAGTGGTGTTATCCAATTCATTAGGTGTTGTAACCTGCATACATTCATAAACCGTTTGGGGTCTACAATCTCATTTTTTGAAACATATATCAGTATATGAGGCTTCAAAAGACTCGAAGGGGGAACTCTCACCATTACTATGATTACAATTCCATTTATGGGGTATTTCATACACTGATGGAATGTTGAAGGAACCTCTACGTAAATGTTAAGCCAAGGCCTTCCATGAAATACATTATATTTCGTTTCTTATTGGATAACCTTGAACTCAATATTAGATATAGAATATCCAATTTTTGAGCATGATAATCTAGAGAGGCCTTTTCTCGGCAACATCACACCATGTAATGGTAAACTTTGTGGGAGATTAGTCCCTTGTCTATATCAAGAATATTGAAGGTCCTGATTTGGGATTATGTTAATCGCCAGACCATTTTTAATAAAATCCCAACAAATGATGACATTATTTTTTATTCTTGAAACACATAGGGGTATGATGTTTCCCTATATGATTTATTTAGGGAATTTCTCAATTAATGAGATGGGGACATGGAATTCCGATGAAATTGTATCCACGTGATAAACCTCAACCATAGGGACGTCAATATTGATGTTGTGTTGGAATTGGGGTTTTTTAATGAGTTATTCCATGATTTATTTTGAGAGATAGAGTGCATCTATTATTGATAACATAGAAGTGGAAACATCTAGATATTTGAAAATGTATTAATTTTTTGCAAGGGGATGGTGCTTCCCAATGTGAGGTTTCTCATTATTGTGTGGCTTATGAGCTATTACATAAGAGGTGGATGATCCCAAATCCTATGAAATGTTTGGGAGAGAATCTTCTGCTAGAGGTATAGTTCATGTCGGCCTTCCACATTGTTTGTCTTGATCAGATAATCACAGCCCCTCTAGGTTTTCACAGAGGAAAACTAGGTGTAGACAACCACAATAGGGATTTCAGACACCTCTATGTCCCTATTAGCCATGATAGAGTTATTTATCATGAGTCTCAACTACATATGTGTCCTATGATGTTACATGAATGAAATATTTAGATCAACCATGCTAGAGTTACCCCAGGATTCAATGGTTCATATGCATGCAGCCTCCTATTCTAAATTCAGTCCTGGGAAACTCATACATAGAGGAATATTCATCATTAGGAAAGGGTTCTTACATTTTATCAAATTTAAATATTCGAATATGATATCTTATTCTAATAAGGGTTCCATTTAGTGGTGTGGTCCAGTCCTGAAATGTTTTAGGGAAGAAATATGAAAGAGTTTGATATTTGATCACATATAAATATGATTCTTCTTCCTTTATGTTTTCTGGAATTTGATGATTATTTTCACCATTGGGAGGGGTGCTTGATGTCACCCATAGGTAAAAATACCATTATGGGTTTTCGAGGCACTGATATTAGGGTGTCATGATCTCAATCAAAAATATTTTCATTCAACCAATTTATTAACTTCTTCTTATGAATGGAAGAAATTTTCTACCAATCACCATCTTCTTCTGATTGGTTAATGATTATGCAGTTTACCAATTTTGGGGAGTTATCTAACAAAAAGTGTCTAGAAATATCCATGATTTTGAGGATGAATTTGATTTTGAATCACTCTAGGTTGTTATTAACCATATATTTTTGAAAAAAGAAGTATTCTAGATAATCTGTGAGGATGATATTGTTGGTATTACAGGTTATGGAAGCTTGAGTAGGTTATTGTCCTTAACTATAAAGAACTATCTTGGTTCATGTTTTCATTGAAAGGAGTGTTATTTATTCTTCTATTCCATAGAATCCATGAGAACATGATCACTTTTTTTCAATATTTGGTTTATTTTATTGTTGTTTCCACTCAATAGGAGAAGCATCGTAGTTTGCGACAATCATATGTTCTTGAATAGGCACCGATTCTATATTAAGGGTGACAATAGTAATTTATTCCATGATGAACATTTTTAATAGTGTTGACGGATATAGTCAATATGTATAGAGGGTCCAATAAATGGAATATTCCTAATTTTGGTCCATTTACACAAACACCCAAAACCAAACGAGATACATCATCAAGATATGGGGTTTCTGTAGCTCATCCTGAATATTTTCAGCATAGAGTTACAAAAATTTATCCTATTAGAGTGGTTTGGTGAGAGAGTAGATAAAACCATTCCATCTAGATATAATGTCAAACGCCCTCTAATTTTCTTTTTGTTTTTTGGTTTTTATGTTGAAAATAGTTTTCTTCCCCATGGTATAGGTGAACTAATAGAGGAATGGATGAAACGGTCTTCCCATCCTTAAAATAACTCATCATAAAGACTATTGAACCAAAAAATGCTCGCCTTATAAGAGCCTTTATAAAACACTTTATCTTGGTCACCTAATGTTGATCTCAGAGTCCCTTCATTAGACTGTACTAGGATTTAATGTTTTTGAGATTTGTTTCAATGAATCACACACTTTTAAATGTTGAAAAGGTTTGATTGCTGAAATTTGGTGAAGTCAATGTTTCAACCACCCAATTGGGATATTTCTTTTTCTTGGTATTAATTGGTGTGTGACTCCAATTGATGTATTCTATTTTATTATCTAGCTGCTCGATGATGTTAATAGATTATGATGTTACTACTATTTGAGCTTCCTCCCATCTATCAGGAGCCATATGGGTTTGATGATGTGGCATATTTTTTTGTCTCCTATGGATTCTCGATCAATCCTAAGATAGAATGATTCCCCTCGAGTGGGGAAACTATTTCCATGATAGAGGTTAGCCATGATCATTTTCAACTCCTTCTTCTATATAGTTTGGTTTCCTATATCTGAAACTAATAAGTATCTTAGATGCCTCTCTTTTCTTATGATTTACTCTTTCCATAGGTATGGGATGAAGAATATTTTCTACATCATGAAGGTGATACTTATTGGGAATATTTTACCTGATTAGATCCTCATTGAGTTTTCAAAATGTTTTTATCTCAGTATCATATAATTAAAACTATTCCACCATTGAATTATTTTTGGTTCTCAAGGGCATTTATTGGGATCTAGGAACGTCTGGCCCTTTATATTTGGCATTTTTCTACCATGGATTTAGAAATTAAATGTTTATTCAATTATTTAAGCTTTTGTAGCCTCCTCTTGATCTAGGAGCATGTTGCCTTATTTAGTGCATCAAGATCCTCCTCTTTGATATGATTTCAATATTGTTTCCTTCTTTATCTACATATTTATTTGCATCACAAATTCTGTTGAAAATGATGACATTAAAAGAGGCGTATCAACTAGTTTTAGTTGTCATATTACTCTCAATGCAATATGATGATTCTGAACTGACTTCCCTGGTGTCGTTTCACAAACCCTATGACATATTGGGGTATATTTTCTTTATACCATAGCGGGGATTGATTTCCATCATAGTATATTCCTCCCATTTTGGCTAGTAAATAGTGACCACAATGGAGATTCAAGGTAGGAATACAAATGGACCTTAATAGAGGGTATTTATATTGTGGAAGGAGAAATTAATGTTGATATGGTTGTCAAAATATTCCTACAAACATGGATAAGATTTATTTCCTCTATGGTTATGATGATAATAATAATGCGCTCAGCCTTGGGGGATGGGGAATAACTGTGGCCATCGTTTTCATTGGACGATATTGCTGTTGAGGATTCAATTATTTTGATCGAGGATTTGATTATTCATAAGACAGACTTGGAGGTATTAATGGACACATCTCAATGTAATGGGTTTTATCAAGAAGAACCATAGATTTCCTTGTGATCCTCTCAGGGGATGATGAACCTAGTGATGGAGATTTGGATATAAACACATCCAACATAGTGGGCTAGGGTTTGTTAGTAGTTGCTACCAACATGTCTTATTTCCTCTTAGGGATTGATGATCAGAGGGTTGGTGGAAGTGGTTGTTATTCCCCTTTCCCCTGGTGGTGGGGGGTGGGGTTTCTTTTGGATGTCATTAACGGTAGCTCTTATTGAGAATTTTTTAGAAGTTTTGATCAAGTAGGAGTAGAGTGAAAGGGAATTCCATGATGAGATTCATTTCATATGGGCAATTGTCCAGATGATCCCAAATTTGGATTCCATGTTTCAAATTCCTTCGTCTTGTTCAGAGGGGCCTAGTATAATGACTTGTTGATTTTCATCTCACTATGTTCACAATGTCTTAGCATCATTAAATCATGGAAATTTCATTTTAGTGACTCACTAGCTCATGCATTACCTAGTCCTTTTATATCTATGGAGGTGATGACATTACAAGATGTCATATCTAGTGGTATTCTTCTATTCCTGTGACATAGTAAAGTAAAATTATCTATATTTCTACCATACTCAGATATTTATGTTTACCAATTCAATGTAAATCAATCAGTGGAGATTTTATTTTATATAATAGAACACTATGTGGGTATATTTCATTGTCCAACAATGATGGGTTTCTGTCTATGGAAAAGGATTCTATATCTAGCTGAAAACATAGTTTGATGATGATATTAACTAGATCACCTTGTCAAATATATAATAGGAGTTCAACTTTCATTATTTTTTGAGTTACTACAGATTCTAGCATACATAATACATTCACTCCTTCTCTATCTTGCCGGGGATCTCCATGTCAGAAGTGGAAAGGATCCAGAACACGATGGGGTTGTTGTTTCTAGATAACTCTCACTATATGTCAATGTATGATTCTACTTCATTATAAATACATTACTCCATCTGGTCAGACAACAAAATTTACACCTCAGGGTCATTGGCTAACCGTAGTGGAGTACTACTAGGAGTAGATGGGGAACTCTTTAATGTTGAACCCAAATATTCTAGATCCTATTTATATAATGGCATCGAGGATTTGAGAACCTATTTATAAATACCAATATTAGAATATAGATTATTTCCTTTTCTGTGGGAGGTATCATCATGGAGAGGATGACCATGGTGGATTTCAAGTGAATATTCCCTACAATCCATCCACACACTACAGCAAGGAGCACTACCATGGTAATTATCTCTGTTTTCATTGGGTGAATTGTTGTTTGACCCTTGGGGTTTCGAGAATGTGTCTCAAATAGCCTCAGGGAAACTAAATTATGAAGAGTATGGAAATGATCCTCCTTATACATCATGGATGAAATATGATGAACTTTAATTTGGGATTATATTGGGATAATATCCTCCTATAAGATAGCTATAATATTATATTGACAATTATATGGTTATATGGGAATATAAGCCTTCTATAGAGAAACTGCCATAATATTCCAATGAAATTATTTGTTATTGTAAGAAATAATAGCCAACTACATGGAATGTGTCTCTCTTACAAGGTGATCCTTGGATGGAATGGAGATATGAGCAAGATCCTGATACTTTTTGGAGTTTGTTGCTAGATTTTTGTGATAGGAGTGTGAGCTTATCTCAAGCTATGTTCCCCTCTAACATGGTGAGCCCAGGTTGGAATGGGATTATGAGACCCATCTATATATAAACACAACATAAATATGTTTCAATGGAACTCAACAATGGGATAGTTGAACTCAGTGTCCACCTGTATAGCCTCTTATGGACTCTAGAGTAGTAATTCATTGACAGAATTAAGTATATGAGCCTAGCTTCCACGAGCTGCTGTAATATACCAGGTAGCCTAAATAACAAAAATATGAGCCTAAATTTATTCAAGTTACATTGTAACATGGTTTCCTCTAACATGAATGAAGATTAAGAACAATCATGGGACATTGGGATTATATAAATGATCATATTCTATAGTAATATGATTCTATCTTAAGGAATGTGCTTCTCTGACTTAGTGAGACCTATCAAGAATAAAGTTATGTGCCTGATCATGGATCATTGGTGTATTATGTTAGTTATTTTCTATAAGAATGAAGCCCGGAATAGAGGAATGTGTTTCTCTAACCTGGTGATTCCGGATTAGGATGGGGATATGATCCCGGACTGATGCCTCTTCCATTACCAAAATATGCGGATAATCCTCCAAGATGGGATAAAAAATATTTTATTCCTCTTGAGAAGCCACATTTTCATTTTGATCAGTTTTTTGTGTTTCCCAGTCTATATGGATTTGAATATCACTATACCCTTTATCTGTACCTATGATTAAATGTTTCTGTGGATTTCTCTAGTAGTTTCTATGATGTAATGACACTAATGAAATGGGGATTCTAAAATTTAATCTTGCACATTTTATTTCTCCACCATATAGTAGTAAATTGATGTAATTTATGTAGGGATATGATCACACTTATGTTCTAACTGTTCCATTGGAATATGCTAATGGTCTTCATGCATGGGTAGGGATATGCGCCTCCCCAATGCATGTTTTATGAATATTCCCACATACATCTTCCTAGTGAGCGGGGATATGAGATTTATTGCTAGTTATCGATTTAATATAATAAAATAAATTATTTTCAAGAGTGGAGATATGATCCCACTAATGATTATCCATATCCCTGAAGGGCCCATTTTTCTTTGTTGTTTCCAATTAATGGGTATAAAAAGTAATTGTTTTTAGGTGGTACCCTTAGTATGATACTGAAGGGAACCAGTGGGATAATGCTAGTGATGGTTGTAGATAGGAGGCCTCCAAGGATGGTCTAGTACCAAAAAATAATTATAGATGATTATGAAATCATCCATAATTAGATATGAAAGGTGGAAGCTTTCATACTCTAGGAATCAACATAATATTTTTTTTATGGTGGCAATGAGAATAACTGGTTTTACTGCAGCTTTCTCTAAATGATGTTGACTAATTATTTTTAGCATTTGGAAACCCTCACATGTATCCTCAAGGTTTGGGATTGTACCATATTGATAGTATTCAAAAAAACCATTCACCACCTAATGTTGATGTTTTATTTCATGTGAGGTCATTTTGATACCCACATGTGTTATAATAGTATCTGACATGCTGTAGTAGTCTCCTGATAAAGACATATCATATTAGGTTATTGTTTGTTATAGTAGTATCTAACTTAATGAAAAAAAGAAGGAACAATTTAGTTGATCTATATATCGTTGTTGGAATTATATTGTCTCAATGAAATATGAATGGGTAAAAAAATTTCTTTCTTATCCTTATTCAATTCATTTTATTTGTGTGTAATTTTAAAATTTAGGATGGACTTATTTCACAAGAACTATAACTATAGAGGACCAGTAGTCATTTTAAAGATTCATGTATTGTTTTCCATGTTTTTCTATGATATGATTACAACATAGAAGGGAACATGTAAAATATATCATTCTGTTATTTGTAATATTAACATCTATTTCACTATATTTATTTCATTTTAATGAGATTCATGTCAGTGTTGATCACCGATATATGGAGAAAAAAATAGCCTGATAATAACTTGATAGTCTATCCCCTTTATTTTCTAAAGTAAATTCCATAGTGAAATTATATCACATATGGATGAAAAAATTAATTATATTTGGAAAAGATTCTGGTGTCATAGACCAATTGTTTGATTTTGGGGGGTTCATGTCTCTACAATCATTCACACTTGGTTCAATATTCATGTTTACCAACTATAGAATCTCCAACAGATTCCCACATCCACAATTGGGTACATAACTACTTTCCAAAGGCAGGTAGTCAGCTGGGGTTTCATACCCAATTGAACAAAAGGTCTAGAATTGGTTGAGATGATGTGATATTGGGATCATCCACCTATCTAGTGGAAATTTATTTCCTACTCTAGGAATCTTTTATAGATTTATGATATCTCCCCAAATCTCTTCCTAAATCTGAAACAAAACCGGTTTCCTAAACAAATTACCATCGGTTAAAACTTGTATATGTAATTTCTCATATTTTACATTTTTTTAATGTTATATGGAATTTTTCGAGGCTGGGCGTGAAGACGACACATCATTCTGAGGTCCAGTAAGTCCGGAATGGTGGTTTGAACTTTTTTTATGTTATGTAAGTTGGATCCTGTGTGCGGTTGTAGCAGTTTTTTAATGGATGCCCGGATTAAAAACATGAGTGCACCATTGCGTCTGACACGACAAGTTTACCTTAGAATGAGGCTAACATCATCTGGCACAGGTCAAAGAGAAAAGTTAATTTTCAGACGTGATAAGAAAAATAAAATAAATTAATTTAACAAGTTTATTTTATTTCATTTAAGGAAACATCCACTGCAGCGTGGCATTGGTGTAGCTGTTTCCTAAACTAATGGTGCATATTAAAGACTTTGAAACGGAATGTCAATTTCATTAATACTACCACGTAATTAAACACTAACATGTTTCCCTTTTTAATTGGTTAACCAATTGTTGATCGTTGGCAACGTAGAGAGAGGAACCTTTGCAGAATCTCTGGCGCTTTGGAGCGAACTCTCGGTGATGAACGATGACAGGTCAAAATCAAGGATCGCTACGCCGACATTGTAGGATCTCGACAACAATAGTTGCATGATTCCTTTGTCAAAAATCGATCCTTTCGAAAGGTAGGGGTCGTTATTTCTATTTATTTTCCCCGTATTTGAGTTTTAACGAAGAACGAATATCAACCACAAACAAGTTGATCTGTAGATTCGTACGTTCTTGTGGGAGGGGTTTTTCTTCAGGATGATTATGGGGAATTGTTCCATGCTTTATTTTGTTGTTGATTCTTGCTCCGTTTAATCCTATTAACGGGATTAGATCAACGCATTGACAAACCACGACAGAGGATCATTCCTCAATTTGTTTATTTGGGTTTCTTCCCCCTTCTTTCCCCGCACATTCTTTGCATTCTTCACGGGGTGACAAACAACAGATTTTTGTGCATCCGTTCTATGACTCAACGATCCCAAATCGAAGGTTCGACATCGCAAAGACCTTATGGGGGTGCGGAAACAATGGAAGACGACAAATCAGACCGGATCGGAAAGAGCGTTCTTCGCGTGTTCTTCATACGGGAAGATCAGAACACGTTTTTGGAGCTGATCGGAGGCTCGAAAAACAAGAAAGATGCTTCGTGGTGTCAGGGCGATAAACACCTGGGATATTTGCGACTATCGGATGGCCAGATCGATGACCGGAGCACCATGGGAGGCGTGCCGGTGAAGGGCATCGTTTCTGGAAATTTACAGAATACATGGTGTGTACTTCCGAAGAACACGCCGTGTAGTAATGGCAGTGGAGGCTAGGGTTTCGGGGTTAAAGAATAATCACACGACGTGTGAACCCATTCACATGACATGTTTGACATTCCTTAAAGCTCGGCGTCTACTTTGGGTAGTACACGGACACGGGATGATCTACACGGCTTCAGGCGGCACGGCGTGTACATCTCGGTAGAGGCGGCTACACGGAGCTCGGCGTGTATCCCGGGGATACACGAACATGGGATGGAGTACACAACCATGTACTCCATCACACAACCAGGCGAGGACAACAGCGCGGTTCACCCCGTGTGCAGATTACACGGGTTGGAGTACATGGGTTGATGACCATGTACGGGAACATGGCAGATTACACGGAGCCAACCCTTGTTACCCAGACACGATGTGTACACATTACTACACGCCGTGTATTTAGTTTTTCCTACACGACCAGCCTACAACACGGGTCGTTGTACACAAGCAGTACCCGGGGGAAGACAACACGGCGTGTATATTTTCTACACGCCGTGTAAATATTTGGAAAATGGAATGGTCCTTCCATTCACCATACCACATACAGATTTTTTTGGTTTAGTTCCCCTTATTATCATTCCCCTGAATGTTAGGAATCATTTCCCACTCCGGAGTATGATCCCTTCAACAGGACTTTCTGTGATAGAGTCAGGCATCCGTCCGAGAGGCCCAGATCGAGATCCTCTATCCATTCATGACCATAGGTAGAGTCATCCATCGACGTGACCAACCTTACAGGGCTTTGATCCTCTACCTTGCTGGTGTATCCCCTAACTAGTGAATCCAGATGAGTAGTGGTATCCTCCATGGCCCTGGCAGTGATCCTCATCTATGTATTGTGATCTTTCGACTCAGGAGTGTGTCTCCCGTAATAAGTGCTTCTATATATCATAGAATTTTCACTCAGGAGTGTGTCTCCTGTAATGAGTGTAGATATCTCTCGTGATGGTTCCCAACAAATAGAACTTCTCAGACGGA
Source organism: Viscum album (assembly GCA_963277665.1). Lineage (NCBI taxonomy): Eukaryota > Viridiplantae > Streptophyta > Magnoliopsida > Santalales > Viscaceae > Viscum > Viscum album. The sequence continues at coordinate 1,505,834,866 of OY728127.1, read as the reverse complement.
CGTCATCAGAGCTATAAGACTCGAGGAGTGAGTTCTCTTGGAATTGAGTGCATCACGGGATCTTCGAACAATATCCCTTACAGGGGTATGCGGGTGTGTGATTTGTCTCTAGACCACGGGTCTGGGTTTTGAGTATATCTGGTTTGTTCTATATGTTCTGTAGACATATACTGTGCATAGATGATTGTTCCTTTACTTTATGTACTGCTTTGTTGTTTTCGGGGTCCTCTACTTAGTATTGTTATACTCACCCCTGCATGGGCTTTGCCCGCACGTCTGGTATCTTATGAAGATGAGTAGCCTTTTGAAAGAGTCCAAGGTGGACTAGGACAGGACCGAACTATCTGAGTTCCCTACAGGCCGAGGCGTTCCTATGGCTACAAGCAGCAGTCCGAGTACCTTTTTTTCTTACATGTTGGACTTTATAGTTTTCAGACACTTGTTTGTTTTATTTTTGGTGGGCTTGTATTTTTGGCCCAGTTTACTTTTAAATTACTCTACCTTTCTTCGTAATCTGTTGGTTGGGTTTATTTGTATGAATTCATTCTTTTTCCTTAATAGTTTTTACATTTCAGCATTTGTGGGATTAGAGATGTGTGTGTGTGTGTACAGGAACATAGGCAATGCCTCCCATGTTAGTAATATGTCTACTCGGTGCTAGTCACCAGCCCCTGGCCTATTGGAGGTGGTCTTGGGGAGTCACGGTGTGGGTCCCACTGGGATGTGTCGTGAGAGAGTGGTATCAGAGGTGGTCGGTTCTACCTTAGGACCAAGAGTCTGTGAGTTTGGTTTGGGGAAACAGTGTTGAGTTTTTTGGGTTCAGCTTTCAGGCCAGAGACCCCAATGTTGGTGCGGCGGCTGACGTATCCATACAACAGGACTCTATTAACCTTCTTTGCAACTCGGTACACTAGAACACTAGTTGCGGGGGGAATAAAAGGTACATGCATCATATATGAATGGGTTGTGTTTTCTATGTCCTTTGTGTCAGCTATCCAGATATACTCATTGACCATAGTACAACTTGTTTGTTTAGAGGATGCCTCCTTGATGCATACCCAAAAGGGTTCAGTAGCATGATCACGGGGATGACCCCCTCAGTGAAGAGGCTTCGATACAGGGACCAGCTCTCCAGGTGTTTCCACCAGTGGAGCAGCCAGTGGTACCCACAGTACCGACCGGTGAGGAGCGCAGGCTCAGCACGCTCCATGAGTTTCAGAGACAGAGACCCCTCAGGTTCCGAGGCGAGCCCGACCCTCAGGCGGCTAAGGACAAGATTAAGGCGATGACTAGAGTTTTCCATCTAGTGAGGACACCAGTAGACCAGATTGTGGTCCTAGGAGCGAGCCTTCTTTAGGGTTCGGAAAGACGATGGTGGAGTCTGACCACGGAGACTCGCGACATAGAGACTCTTTCTTGGACGGAGTTTGAGCGACTCTCTAGGGAGGAGTTCTCTTCAATTACGCTGAGAGCTATGCACATCCAAGAGCTTCTTCAGCTCCATCAGGGCAGTATGACTGTGGCTGACTATTAATTGAGGTTCACCAACCTTGCCAGGTACTCAATGGATATGGTTAGGGATCAGTACATCAGAGCTCGGACCTTTTAACGAGTTCTTCGGCGTGAAATATGAGCTAGTGTCGTGCCTCTATGCATTTCCACTTATGCTGGAGTGCTCGAGCGAGCCTTGGTGATCGTGAGTTTCTTGGAGGAGCAGAGACATCTGTCGTCAGTCAACAGCAGGAAGACAGGTGTAGAGACACCGACATCAGGCAGTCGGTGTCCGGCATAGGGATCTAGATGTGGGAAACATCATAGGAGGACCCAGGATAGGGGATCAATAGTCAATGTCTCTGAGGCTGGATCCAGTCAGTCTAGGGAGAAGCGATGCTACACATGCGACAGTTGGGGACATCTCACTAGAGGTTTCCCGACCCGTCGATCTGCTGACAGGGAAGTGGTGGTTGGGCCACCGAGGCAGAGGCAGAGGACAGAGCAGGCAGACCCTCCACGTGGAAGACGTGGCAGAAGAGCAGGGAGAGCTGCGGGTGGTGTCAGATGCTTCGAGTTAATTCCACCACCACCCCCAGGATGTTCGCACTAGGCTCAGGGAGCTGGGGGACATGGATGGGGATAGCTGCATGCGGTTGATGAATACGACCCAGGGGCTCCAGGGATGATTCGAGGTATGATATGTGTCTTTTATACCTTAACATCCATACTTATAAACACAGGTTCCATTCATTACATTATAGCCACATGTCTTGTACAAAACCTCGAGATTTCGGTTGAACTATTGATTCGATCCTTACACTTGGAGACACCTACGGGAGGAGACTCGATGATCGCACACCTTTGTAGAGAGTGTGATCTTACCCTTGGAGGCGAGAGATTCCGTTGGAACCTCGTGGTGGTAGCACTGAGGCCTTACGATGTCATTCTTGGTATGGATTGGTTATCTTCGGTCCATGCTCAGATTGACTGTTTTAGGTGGAGGGTGTGGTGTGTCCACCGTGATGGAACGAGGATTTCCTTTGTCGGAGAAAGGGAAACCCAGACAGCACAAAATGGGCTCATGCATAGGAGGGTGTAGTCGATCACTCATGAGTTGGATAGCCTTACCCTCAGAGAAGTAGATGTTGTGAGCTCTCAATTCCCTGCAGTGGTGGTGGAGTATGAGGACGTGTTTCCCGAAGATGTTCCAGGGTTACCTCCCCACCGGGAAATTGACTTCTGCATCGACTTACACCCAGGAACGACACTGATTTCCTCATTGTCATATCGGAGGTCTCCCACAGTGCTCTGCGAGCTAAGGGTACAGTTGGAGGATTTGCAGAGCAAGGGTTTCGTGAGACCCAGTGTCTTACCCTGGGTGGCCCCAGTCTTGTTTTCCAAGAAGGCAGACGAGAGTCTGAGATTGTGCATGGATTACCAGTGCCTGAACCAGGTGACGGTGAAGAATAAATATCCACTGCCATGGATCGATGACCTCTTCGATCAGCTAAGAGGTGCACCGTGGTTCTCAAAGGTTGACCTTCGATCAAGCTATCACCAGCTATGAGTGTGGGATGAGGAAATACCGAAGATGGATTTCAGATGCTGCTACAATCACTATGAGTACTTGGTGATTCCTTTCGGCATGACGAACGCCCCCATAGTATTGATGGGACTGATGAACTGAATCTTTCAGCTATACTTGGACCGGTTCGTGGTGGTCTTCATCGATGACATCCTTGTGTACTCAGCGTCAGTGGAGGAGCACGCAAGACACCTGTGGATGGTTCTGGACTTTCTTTGAGAGCACCATATTTATGGGAAGCTCTTAATGTGTGATTTCTCGATTCAAGAGGTCCACTTTCTAGGACATGTCATCACAGAAGATGGAGTGGATGTGGACCCACCCAAGGTGGAGGTTGTGTTTTCCTGAGAGCCACCTCAGAGCGTAACGGAGGTACGAAGCTTCCTTGGGTTGGAAGGATTTTACCGGAGGTTCATTCCGGACTTCTCCCGGATATCAGCACCGATGATGCACTTGACCAGGAAGGTCCAACCCATCGTGTGGATAGATAAGTTCCATCATTCTTTTTAGTAGCTGAGATATATTTTTATGAGTGCCCCAATCTTGGGATTTTCGGAGAAGGGTGTCGAGTACATAGTTTTCCACGACGCATCAGGGACTCGGATCAGTTGTGTCCTTATGCAGAGACATGTAGTGATTGCTTATCGTTCGCGCCAGCTTAGGCCACATGAGCAGAACTATGCGACCCATGATCTTGAATTAGCAGTGGTAGTCTTCGCATTGAAGAAGTGTCGACAATACCTTATGGGCGAGCGGTTCATTGTCTACTCTGACCACAAGAGCCTCAAGTACATCATCTCACAAAAGGATCTAAATCTGAGGCAAAGGCATTGGCTAGAGTTCCTCCAGGACTATGATTTTGAGATCATCTATACTCCTGGATAGTGGAACAGGGTGGAAGATTTTCTGAGAATAAGGATGAGCTCACAACTATTGAGTGAGGCGACACATCAATTAGTTGCGTTACAGTTATCCTTCATGGATAGAGAGGATACAACTTACCTACAGTTGATGGTTTTCAACCCTCCACTCTTACAGCGAGTTAGTGAGGCAAAACTTGGAGATGTCAACTATGTGGCTTTAAGTGCTCAGTAGTCCACATGAAATTCTTCTGATGGATATTCGCAAGGTGGGGAGCACAGACTTCTTTCTAGAGGACACACTGTTGTACCAGTGGAATTGCAGGAGGAGGTCCTAAGGGAGTTCCATACACCCCCTTTGGCGGTACATCCTAGAGTGGCAAAGATATACCAGGACCTTCGACATCAGTTATGGTGGTCATGAATGAAGAAGGCAGTAGCAATGTTCATTTCTCGATTCCTCACATGCCAGCAGGTGAGGGTTGAGCACCAGGTTCCAGCAGGATTAGTTCACCCCTGGAATTCCCCAAGTGGAAGTGGGATGGAATATCGATGGACTTTCTAACAGGCTTACCATGGATGTCCAAGGGGAATGACTCCATTTGGGTGATCGTTGACCAACTCACCAAGTCGGCCCACATCTTAGCTACTAGGGAGCAGAGTTACGTGGAGTGCTTGGGGTGCATCTACGTACATGATATAGTTCGGCTTCATGGAGTCCCATCGACTATAGTCTCAGACCGAGATGCCTTCTTCACATCCCAGTTGTGGAAGGGGTGGGAGGAGGCTTTTGGGACTCAGCTACACTTGAGAACAGCGTTTCAACCCCAGACAGATGGTTAGACGGAGAGGACCATTCAGGTTTTGGAGGATATGTTGCAGGCCTGTATCTTGGATTTAGGCGCAGTTGGGAGGACAACCTACCACTGGTGGAGTTTGCGTACAACAATAGCTACCACTCCACCATCAGTATGGCACCGTTTGAGGCCTTGTATGGGAGACCCTGCCGGTCGCCACATTGGTGGACCGACCCCAAAGCGTCAGCACTTATGGGTCCAGATTTAGTGCGAGCTACCACAGAGAAGGTGCAGATCATCCGGGAGCAGATGAAGACTGCCCAGAGCTGGAAGATTCCTTATGATGACAGATGACAGAGACCTATGGAGTTCTAAGTGGGAGACCACGTCTTTCTTCAGGTCTCACCTCGACAAGGGTTGCGGTGATTTTCCCGAGGTGGCAAGCTATCTCCGAGGTTCATCGGGCCTATCTAGATTCTGAGTAGAGTTGGTGAGGTGGCATACCGCCTAGCTCTACCGCCACAGTTGCATCGGTTACACGATGTCTTCCACGTGTGATAGATAAGGAGGTACATGCATGAACCATCGCACGTCATCGACTGGGGCGAGCTGGACATCGAGGATGGAGTGACCTTTGCGGATTACCCAGTGGAGATCGATGATCAGCAGGAGAGGATCCTTAGTGGGCGATTGATTCCCTTGGATTGCGTCTGGTGGAAGCACGAGAATCTTCAAGAGAGCATGTGGGAGCGGGATGCCCAAATCCGTGCCCAGTACCCTCATCTTTTTGAGTAGCCTTTGTTTTGGATTTTCAGGGACGTAAATCCCCAAGGTGGGGAGAATGTAATTCCTCATATTTTCCAATTTTTTAAATGATATATGGAATTTTTCAAGACTGGGCGTGAAGACAAAACATCATTCCAAGGTCCAGTGAGTCCGGTATTGTGGTTTGAACTTTTTTTATGTTACGTAAGTCGACACTTGTGAGCGGTTGTGGCAGTATCCAAATGGATGCCCAGATTAAAAATTTGAGCGCACCGTTGCATCCGAGACGACGACTTTACCAAAGAATGAGGTTAACCTCGAACGGAACGGGTCGAGGGAAAAAGTTAATTTTTGGATGTTTTAAGAAAAATAAAATAAATTAATTTAACAAGTTTATTTTATTTCATTTAACGAAAAATGTGCTGCAATGCGACAACGGTGCAGCTGTTTCCTAAATTAATGGAATGTCATAATGACTTCGAAATGGAAAGTCACCGTCATTAATACTGCCACTTAATTAAACGCCAACATGTTTCCCCTTTTTAATGGGTTAACCAGTTTTTGATCATTGGGAACGTAGAGAGAGGAACCTCTGTAGAATCCGTGGTGCGTTGGAGCAAACTCTCGGCGATGAACGATGGCAGATCAAAATCAAGGATCACTATTCCGACGTTGACGGATCTCGACGACAATGGCAGAGGGATGCCTTCATCAGAGATCAATCCTTTCGAAAGGTAGGGGTCATTATTTCTATTTCTTTTCCCTGTATTTGAGTTTAAATGACGAATGTGGGTCAACCAAAAACAAGTTGATCTGTGGATTCATACATTCTTGCGGGAGGGGTTTTTCTTCGGGAAGATTATGGGGAATTGATCCATGATTTATGTTGTTGTTGATTCATTCTCCGTTTAATCCTATTAATGGGATTGGATCAACGACGTGACGAATGACGGCGGAGGTTCGTTCTTCAATTTGTTTATTTGGTTTTCTTCCCCCTGCATTCCCTGCGCATTCTTTGCGTTCTTCACGGGGAGAAGAACAACGGATCATTGCACATCCGTCCTACGACTCAATGATCCCAAATCGAAGGTTCGACACCGCAACGACCTTATGGGGGTGCGTCGACAATGGCGAACGACAAATCAGACAGGATTGGAAAGAGAATTCTTCGCATGTTCTTCAAGCGGGAAGATCAGAACACATTTTCTAAGCCGATTGGAGGCCCGAAATTGATTAAAGCGGCTTCGTGGTGTCAGGGCGACCAAAACCTGGGAAATTTGCGGCGATCAGATGGTCGGATCGATTACCGGAGCACCACGGGAGGTGCGCTGGTGAAGGGCGTCGTTTCTGGAAATTTCCAGAATACATGACGTGTACTTCCGAAGAACACGTCGTGTAGTACTGGCAGCAGTGGCTAGGGTTTAGGGGTCAGAGAAGCATCACAAGGCGTGTGACCCTAGTCACACGACGTGTTGGAATTTCCCCAATGCTCGGCGTGTACTTTGGGTAGTACACTGACACAGGATGATCAACACTACTTCAGACAGCACGGCGTGTACAGCTTGGCAGAGGCGGTTACGCGGAGCTCGGCGTGTATCCTGGGGACACACAGACATAGGTTGGAGTACACGACCATGTATTCCATCACACAGCCATTCGAGGCCAACAGTGCGGTTCACCCTGTGTGCAGATTACATGGGTTGGAGTACACGGGTTGATGACCGTGTACGGGCACATGGCCAGAGTACACGGAGCCAACCCCAGTTACCCAGACACAGAATGTACACCGTACTACACACCATGTACTTAGTTTTTCCTACATGACCAGCCTACGACACGGGCTGTTGTACACGGGCAGTACCCGGGGGCAGACAACACGGCGTGTATATTTTCTACACGCTGTGTACTTTTTTGGAAAACGGAATGGTCCTTCTGTTCACCGTAATTTGGACATATTTACTTTCGGTTAGTGACCCTTCTTCTCATTCCCCTGAAATGTAGGAATTATTTCCCACTCAGGAGTATGATCCCTTCAGCATGACTTTCTGTGATAGAGTTAGGCATCCATCCGAGAGGCCCAGATCGAGATCCTCTATCCATTCTTGCCACTAGGTAGAGTCAGACAATGACGTGAACAACCTTACCAGGCATTGATCCTCCACCTATCTGGTGTACCACCTAACTAGTGAATCCGGATGAGTCGCGGTATCCGCCATGGCCCTGGCAGTGATCCTCATCTGTGTATCATTATCTTTCCACTCACAGTGTGTCTCCCGTAATGAGTGATTATATCTATCGTATCCTTTCCACTCATGAGTGTGTCTCCCATAATGATTGTAGATATCTCTCGCGATGGTTCCTGATGAACAACACTTCTCGGACGGACGTCATCAGAGCTATAAGACTCAAGGAGTGTGTTCTCCCGGAATCGAGTGCATCACATGATCTTCGAACAAAACCCCTTACATGGGTATGCGGTTGTGTGATTTGTCTCTAGACCACGAGTCTGGGTTTTGATTATATATGGTTTGTTCTATATGTTTTGTAGATATAAATTGTGCATAGCTAACTGTACCTTTACTTTATGTAATGCTTTGTGGTTTTCAGGGCCCTCTAGTGAGTATTGTTATACCCACCCCTACATAGGCTTTCCCGCACGTCTCGTGTCTTATGCAGACGAGCATCCTTTTGACAGAGTCCAGGGTGGACCAGGACATGACCGAGCTTTATGAGTTCCCTACAAGCCGAGGCATTCCTACGGCTACGAGTAGTAGTCCCAGTACCTTTTTGGTTTACTGGTTGGACTTTGCAGTTTTCAGACTCTTGTTTGTTTTCATTTTGGTGGGCTTGTATTTTTGGCCAAGATTACTTTTACAGTACTCTACCTTTCGTCGTACTCTGTTGGTTCGGTTTAGTTGTATGCATGCATTTTTTCCCTTAGTGGTTTGTACATTTCTGCATTTGTGGTATTAGAGATGTGTGTGTGTGTGTACAAGTACATAGGCAATGCCCCCCATGTTAGTAATATGCCTACTCGGTTCTAGTCACCAGCCCCTAGCCTATTGGAGGCGGGCTTGAGAAGTCACGGTGAGGTCCCCACTGAGACGGGTCATGACAGTATATGTGAAGGGGGATCTTTTAGTGAGACCATCTATATCTGAATCAGGTTATTCATCAATTTCACCATAATGGGTAGATGCTTATATGTTTAAGTCATATAACCAATTTCATTTATGTTTGTTGCCATCCAGGGGGTGTTTAATAATTCAAGGACATGATTGATCCATTTTGAGGCATCCAATGTATCCTCACTATAAAAGTAATAAAAACCCATGATGTTTGTAAAAACCCATGAATTTAAAAAATATAAAGAAGTGAGGTATATTAGGTCACATAGGCATTGGTTACTTAAGCATGATATATGAGGATGCATCCTACATATCTTGGTTATAGTAAGAATAATAGTTTCCATAGTTCAGTAACACCCTGATACATACCCCAAGGTAGATTCCCCTATTTGTGGGTAGTCAGGTCATGTCCCAAATCTGGTCATACAGACCAGAGATCCCAAGGTTGATGGATATTCATGATGAGATTGATTTGATTTGATCAACTCTATAAGACCATGTGAGTCACGATTGTTGTGAGAAACAAGGGATAGTATGTAATAAATTTCATTTTACAAGGATGTGGGAGTTATATATTAGGATATCCCATTAGATGTTTTATATAATGCTCTGGGAGTAGGAAGGAATCATACTTATTTTTCTTATAGAAACGTTTGGGGTCATCATAGTTCAATGAGTTTCTCAATCCGCTTTCAGAGGAGGGAAAAAGATTGGTCCATTTAATTGATTCGGTATCGATGGATTAAATGTCAGATACATTGAGGAAACATTCACTAAAGTGGTTGTTTATTTGATATTGGACATATAAAGGTGTCTTATGTATTTTGTTTATAACTGGAATCAGATTCATCATAGTTTTTCAGGTTCATGGTTTACATATTGATGTAGCCCTACTATGAGTGACACATCATGTGATGGTGCTGATCAGGGTATACAGACTGATGTTTCCCTTTAATGGAGGTAGTAATATCATTATATTATTCATGGAATTCACACTAATACTTTCCTTTTATATAAGTAGTCATACCATTCCATTGACTGGGGTTACACATTATGGTTTCCCTTACATGGGGGACATTCATACCAGGTCATTTATTGGGTCTTACACACTAAGGTTTCCATTGAAGGGGGGAATTCAGAACATGTTTTTAATCAGTCCTCACACACTGTGGTTTCCCATATATGTGGAATTCATATATTTTCATTAATAGGGTCTTAAACATTGATGTTTTCCTTATATCGTGGAATTATAATCAAGCCAATAATCATGTCTAACATGATGAGGATTTTCATATATGCCGTAATTTATATAATGTCACTGATCATGATTAAATACTATGTTTACACATATATGTGGGATTTTATATTGTTTTTCTAATAAAGACATACACACTGTGGTTTCCTGTATATGGGGCATTCATATCATGGTAATAATTGGGCATTACACATGGGGTATGTCCTTATAAGTAGATGAATAGTGTTATCATATTCGGAGACTCTTATATGGAATAGCCTAGTTATTATTAGATCTTCTTGTTTTTAAAATTACCATGCCTTAATTTTCATCCTGAAATAAGAAATGATATTTGGATATGTCTAGTTGTATCATGGAAAAATCTGTAGACAATCACATGCTCTAGTTGACCTGTTTCTGGGATGCCACATAATCAGAATAGATTTTATGAAGAACATCACATTGTCATGAATAAATTATCTAGATAGAGTTATAAGTCATGGTTGAAATATCCAGGAATCTATCAGATGAACTCAGGTAACATTCTCGGAGGCTGTCACATGATCTAATTGACCTGTTCTAAGTACATCACAAGACCATCATGACATTCTTGGAGGGTTTCTTCTAAAATGGTTGGTAAGATTGAAGGAATTCTCACGACCTAGCTAACACATACTATATTCATTTCATAATTTTGGAGGCCTCCCAAAGAATATTACAAGATCCGGATTATCATCTCAGAGGACATCACGAGACTCAGGTTGCATGCCTAGAGGGTATTGCGAAACATTATTTAATTTTCCAGAGGATATCACATGATCCGAATGACATTCTGAGAGGATGTTATATGTCTTTAGTGACATCTCCAAGTGATGTATAATGATATTTATGAGTCATTTGATGCACATTAGGATCACTTTATAAGTTATTCACATAGTAATCTCATCTTTTATTCTTTATTATAGTATTTCATTGACAAATTTCCTTAGATGTCTTTAGTGTTGGCGTTTTTATGTTTTGTGCGATGCATCAAATTCATGGAACCTCCAATTCATAAACTTGTTGACACACCCGAAGTCCTTCACAAGATCAAAATTGATCGCATAATGTGCCTATGATTTATTTTTGATCCTTAGGTTTTTTCATGGATTTTATACAGAGGAAAATATTTATGATAGTGTTATTGGTTTGTCTATGTATTCTACTCTGATGCCTCGGTATGTCGGCGGTTTAATCCCATGATTAATGTTTTTGTACTAATGTGGAATGAAATTCATAGTCCTCACCACACTATTTATATTCCTCCCTATCTGGTTGATATCTAATAGATTTGAGTTGAAGTCACTAGTTGCCTTTGGTGCTATGCACTTCACATGATAATACAAAGGGTTTCGCAAGACTTTCAGCAACCACAAGACCTTACCATCAGTGCTTTTTATAATGTATTTTGGCTAATTAAAGGTATATTACCTAAAAATGTACGAATTCTAAGGGGATTGTGAAAGGATTGTTCATCATGTATAGGGACCTTCCTTTGATCAGGACTATAACACCCTGATATTTCATGGTACATTATTTTCAAAAGCTTCTGTTTCATTCTACAAAGACTTGTCTTGCGTAACACATAAGATTGAGTTCCTACGAAACAACACGTTAGTGTTGCAACTATTAAAATGATATATTTATTACTTTTCCTTTGAATAGAGAAATAAAAATAGTAATAAATAACATCTAGATGTTATTTATATTGTATTCACATAAATAAGTCATATTTATAATGAAATATATATGTTTCGGAAAGATATTTATATGTTTATAAATACTATTTTTTTAAAGGTGCTAATTTTTTATGTACTATTGGGAACAATAAAAAAAATGAAGATAGAAAATCCTAGATATTTAATTTGGTAAAATAGTCTTCATTTCTGAATTCTCAGTATCAATATTATCTTTGGGTGAATTTTTGGTATTTTTCTAAAAACATTCAATTTTTTATTAATAGAGACAAACACAACATTGTGGATAAAAACTGACATTTTCATTTAAATAATTATTTTATTTTAAATTTATTATAAATTCAAATTATATACATAATACATATATTTTTTCAATGTATGTTGTTGAAATAATTATTATAATATAATTAGAAATAAAAATTCATTAATTATAATTAATGTCATTTTACCCATCTTCTAGCCACATGAGAGGTTTAGAATTAAATGCAATTTTACAACATCGGTAAATAAAATATTGAAAATTAGTCATACATGGTTGTTATCAAGAAAAAAAATTGGGTCTAATAGGATCGATATTAATTTTTCGTGTATATAAACTTTAGAATTTTATTTACCACATTTAAAGATAAATAGGGAAATTGAAGGTTTAAATCATATTATAATAATATAAAGTTACCCTAAAAATTTTCAGAAACTTATTTTATGAGTAATGGCCAATCGTGAAAACAATTGTGACACATATTTGTCCTCTTCAAGCAACTTGGTTGTGATTAAGGAATTTATAATATTTAATTTTAAGTGATGATAAAAATATCATAAACAAGGATCTTATAACTAAAAAACTGTAATAATGGTCTATATAAGTAATATAATTAACTATAAATAGTAATTATAAATATAAAAAAATTAAATACATAATTATTTTTTATATAATTTTTTGACATTAAATAAATATATTTATTTATGACCTGATGATGTTGCAGTGATTTTCTTATTCATGAACTATTAAAATAAATGATATTATTAATAGTACAGTAAAATAAATTTAAAATTTTTAGGTCATGCATGAATTTTATGGATTACTATGACATGTTATACTTTATATAGTTTATTTTTTAAATGGAATCAAGTTGATTGGACTTTAACAAAAAAACAAAGCATAAAGTTGTGCAAAATTGACATAAAAGGGATTTAAAAAAATACTATTTTAATTATTGATATAAAAATCCAAAAAATATCATTTTTTTCCCAATAACATTTATAGTGATGAAAATTTCATTAATGATCCACTTTATGTTCTCTTGGCTTTTTATTGTAACTATAATAACCATGTAGTATAAAAATACCAGAATACATTGTAAGAGTAAACGATTTAAAAAGATGTTAGATAAAAAAGATAAGGTTTCATTTGTATCCTAAACTACTATAAACTATATTTTTTGATATTATTTAGACCCATAAACATAATAGCCTCTAAATAAATAAATTTTAAGCAATTTGAAATAGAAAATAATTTTATACTAATTTAATATTTTAGGATTTTCCAAAAGTGACCCTCGCCTTTCATAGAAAAGGTAACTTCTACTTATCTTTAATTCACACCTCCAAAGCCTCTTGGCACTGCCAAACCCTGGACATTTACTCTCCCTGAATCAATCACTTCATCATAGTGGCCATAATTTTGGTATGAATCCATCCTATAGAGTCATTTTCTTCAATTCGAAAGGAGACACTTGAATAAGATGTTATTGTTTTTCCAAAACAATTCAATTTCTTTTACTCTTCTACTTCCTCTTCATATGTTGTTTCAATACAAAGGTAAAAACTCATACATATAATATTTGATTATGTGTTTTTATTAATATGGGGAAAAATATTCCTCCTTTTAACCATCCTATGAAAAACAATATCACCATGTGTGCATACGTACGACTTATTGTGTCGACACCATGGTGTAAACTATTATTGATCAATACATTGTTTAGATGGGTATAAAATTTAATAAAAATGATTTAAATAGTAAATATACATGATATTTTTTCATTAAAATTAATATTCCATCCAATTTCATAACATTTAAAAATTAAAGAAATGATATTGTCGCCCGTGCAGACGTACGACTTGCAGTCTCCAAGACGCGATGAGATTCATCTTCAAAGTTCACCATTCAAGAATGATTATAAAAATATAAATTATGAATAAGAATTAAATATAAGAAATAATTATTCTACTAGATAAATTTATATACACACACATATATATATTTCATTAACATACTTCAAGTCAATGCGATAAGAAAATAGAAACATTGTTAATGTGTACATATGGTGTACCATCTCCATGAATGATGAATTACATTTCATATACATATATATATATATATTATATTTGTATTGTGAATATATATGATATATAAATCATTTTTTATATTATGGAAGTATGTTGATCATGATCTATGTAATATGATCAAGAATAAAAAGTCAAAATGCATACGATAAAGAAAGACATTATTACACGAAATGTTTTCTTGACACAAAAATTATTTATAAAAGCGTAATATAAATTCCTAAATGAATCATATAATATGTCATAAAAATTATTATGATTCTTTTATAGGTTAATAATTTTCTTAAAGCCATTTTATAGGAGTTTCAGACATGAATGGAGAGTATCAGACCTTAGGTAAGTGAATTCCATCTCAGTTATAATTTCCGGAGATATAAGCCATGTTCACCACTTTTTTTATATGTGTGGTGTATATACTACACCTACTGCACAAAATATCATGAATAAATTTATATTCAGGGTATTTAAAGATTAATTTGTAGATGTTGGATTTATTATATAAATATTCAAAGTGGCATCAGACACTTTGAATGTTTAAATAATTAATCCTTTCGCCATTTCAGTATTATGGATATTATTTTACATAAATAATTATATAGATAATAAAGGATTATAAAGTATATTTTATGTCTATTTTTAATTTCATTAAAATTTGTTCAAAAATTAATTGTTTAGTGGTTTTCTATAAGGGTACATTTTGACAACACATTATTATCTGAGATTTTTTATGGATACATGTTTACTGTGACATATTTATCATTCATATCCTTGTTTCATAAAATGATTTCAAAATGCATATTATTATTGTTTTATGTAATAGTATATTAAAATAAAACATCTTTATAAATATATTATCTATTTGTGAATCTTATCCTTTATCATTAATGTCATGTTTTTCAAAAAAATTAATCATTCATTTATATGGATATAAATGTTTTAAAATGTTAATTCCTTTCAAAATGTTCAAACTGGTATGGGACAATTTGATTCAAAAATGTATTTTAAATGTATTATTTTTTAAATTGTGTGAAAGAAAATGTTTTCAATGTAAAAAGGTGTTATTTATCTAAATTTGTTTAATGATTTTATTAGATTATTTTCATTTATGTTGCCATTCTTTGTTGGATTTTATGCTTAAATATGGTTAATATATTCTGATACAATCTTCTATATTATATTGAAGTTTTTATGATATTTTTTACTATGGATATACTATTTTGATACCATTCCTAGATTATGATTTAAGTATTTATATTCCATATGTTAGTTATAATATGATTATTTATGTTGGTTATATTTTAAACATTTTATAAGAGGAATGCATTGGACATTGTAATTGTCATGTGGGTCTAGCTATATCCTCGCAATGCACTGGTAGGTATAATAAGACAATTATGATAGTTTTTTGGATAATTTCTTTCCCAATTATGTATGGTTTCTTGGCTGAATCATTGATGGTGTGTTTAAGATGTCAAACATGATGTATTCCCTCTTTATATGGTCAGTTAATACATGTGAGTATTCGAGTAGTAGAGTATCCATGTGTATGTTTATATGGTAATGTTTGATATATTATTACCATATTATGATCTTTTTTGTGTTTATAAGTCTATTGTTTTTATTATATATCTTTCCTTAAAAGTTTATTCCTATTTATGATATATTCAGTAATATTTTTTATCCTCACTAAGAATCTGAGCTCACCACATTCATATGATTTATTTTACCAAGATTCCATGTTGTGTTTTATGATTTATTAGAAGGGTTAATATAGGGGAATAATGGAATTATAAAAGGATTCTCAATGTTTTATTTCATGTTAGAGGTTGTAATGTAATGTGCATGTATGTAATCTATTTTACAAGACTACTAAACTGATCAGTCCTTCATGATTTCATTCCTAATAATCATGCCAATGTTTTAAAATAAATCACTGAATCAGGGAAACTTGGGTCAAGGAATTATAGTTGGTATCAATGAAATATTAGATATAACCTTGGAAACTAGATTTAAAAATCAACAATTAAAAATCCAAACCCTATTAATGAATTTGAGGACTAGCCTAATTATAGGATATCATCCTTTAAATTTTATAATGGATAACCTAGGATAATCCAATGGACATATTGATTAATAAGAATTTCGAATCCTTAAGGAAAATAATAATTATTATTGAAGTCTGTAACACTTTGATTTTTGTTTTTCTGACTTTTATTCAGATTTTAAAAAATGACTAGAATCATCATAGTTAAACAAGTAATGGTTATACTACTGATAATGAAGTTATTAAAAAATAAAAATGATATGAAAGAGGTATTAAGGAATAAGATATCAAATTTTAGTTTATGATTTAAGTGTAAAGAAGAATTATAATTGTTATTTTTTATTTAGATTCAATAAATATTACATTAATTGTTATAATATTCATCAGGGTTGTACTACAGTACTTCTACTTCAAGGATTTATAAGAATCAGAGTTTTCCTCAATAATATAAATTTAAGAAAATATTTTTCATTTGAAAATAAGTGTTGCATTAAATTGTCTTTTGAATCTGATGTTACGATTGATTTTGGGAATTTAGAGACATTTTTTCATAGTTAATTAAGATGAATATTTTTTTTTTCAAGTCATAAAGATGGAATGGATTGTGTGGAAAATATTATATTATTATTTAAGCTTAAATAATAATTTATTTAATACTTAACCTATTATTTATTGTTTTAGTAAAAATTTAGACGAAGAAGGAAATACTTTTGGGCCTTATGATTTATCAAAAGTGCTTCAGGCATGGAAAATTCATTTTCAACTATATTTCGCATGTGTAAAGGATGATGTGAAAATAGATAAAAAAACTAAATGATGTGTTTATGCTTACGATGTTGAATGAAATCTACTAAGTGCTTATCTGAATATTGAAAAAAGTCTTGAACTATATGGAAAGGTTCTTGAAACCAAAAAGTTTATCCTATTTATTTTTATGATGAATCAAATGATCCATTACATAATTGCATATCTATAGCTATGGGATTGTTTTAATTTTTCCTCATGATTTTCTCTATCACTCTCCATTAGAACATGTTAGTTATATTTTCATTCATTTACATTTTTTCCCACATGGATTCATAGTTTGCGTTATGTCACGTAACCTTGTTACTTTTCTTTATTTATTTTAAAATGGTGGTCTCATTAATACATTTTCCTTTGAGGGATTTAAATAAATATATTTTTAGAATTACATCACACAGATTTTGTATCAGGGATAAAATTTTGAGGATGCGATTTATTGAAGGTGGGGAGAATGTAACACCCCAATATTTCATGGTGTAGTATCATCAATTGCTTGTGTTTCACGTAATATAGATTTTCCTTGTGTAACACATAATATTGAGTTCATGCGAGGCTATAATTTAGAGTTGTAATTATTTAAATGATATATTTATAACATATCCATTAACTATAGTAATATAAATAGTAATAAATAATTTTTAGATTTTATTTATTATTTTTTCACATAAATAAATAATATTTATTATGAAATTTATAATTTATAATAAGATAAATATATGATTAGAAATACTTTTTTCTTATTGGAAATACTTTTTATGTCCTTTTGTGAACTATAAAAAAAATAATTTTAGAAACTCATTGAAATTTAATTTGGTAAAATTGTGTACATTTTTGAATTTGGAATATCAAATTATCTTAGGGTGATTTTTTGGTATTTTAGCTGAATACTATCAATTTTTGATGAATCATGAAAAACAATACATTGTGGATAAAAACTGACCTTTTCATTTAAATAATTATTTTAATTTTAATTTATTTTAAAATAAACATATATATATAATACCTGTAATTGTCTAATTTAAATAATTGATATAAGTTTTAGAATGAAATTATATAAAAAACTCATTGAACGTTTTTAACATCTTTTTACCTGCCTTCTAGCCATATTAAATGATTAGAATTATACACAATTTTACCTCTTATGTGAATTCAATTTCCAAATTACAACATATATAGAGGTAATAAAGACGGAAACATTGGACTAATAGGATCGAAATAATTTTTTGAATTGTAACTTTTGAACTTTATATATCACGGTTAAAGGTAAATAGTGTAATTAAAGGTAAAAAAATATTATAACAATATAAAATTACCCAAACACTTCTCCTAAACATATATGATGAGTAATTGAAAACCAATACACCCCATGGGAAACATATTATCCATTTTTAAGCCACACTGTTGTGATTATGACATTTATAACATTTAATTTTAAGTAGAATTAAAAATATCGTAAACAAGAATGGTATTATTAAAACAATTGTAATATGGGGTTATATAAGTAATATACTTGAATATAAATACTCATTAAAAAGATAAAAATATTTACTATATCTTATTATTTTATTTATTATTTTTAGAGATTAAAAAAATAATCTTATTTCTGACACAATGATGATATAGTGATTAACATATTTATGAAATATTCAAATAAATGATATTATAAATATTATAGTAAATGTAATCTAAAATTTTGATGTCAACCATTAATTTTTTGTATTAAAATTAAATTTTATCTTTGATTTAATGAATTTTTTCTAATTAATAATGTTTTTTTGTCTTTAACATAACATCAAGTATTAAATAGTGTCAAAATTGATATAAATGATATGTTAAAATAAAGACTATTTTTTAAAATGTTTTAAAAATACTAAAAATATAAAGATCTGGAAAAAAATATATGGTTATACAAATATCATAAATTATCCACTTTAGGTTATCATGGCATATTTTAGTGACTATATTAACGATGTGGTATAAAAATTCAAGAAGACATGGTAAGTGTTAAACCATTTAACCAATGGTTAAATATAAATGTTAATGTTAAAATTGTAACCTAAACATGTAAAAAATATAATTTTTAGAGGATTTATACCCATCCTAATATTATCCTCAAAATAAATAACTAGGTATCTACTAGAATCCAAAAATCATTTATAATGAATTAATATTTCACGATTATACTAAAGTGACCATCACCTCTCATATAAAAGGGAAATTCTCCTTCTCTTTAATTCACACCTCAAAATCCCTTATCTCAGCCAGAACCTTCCCAATTACTCTCCAAAATTCTATTACCTATTACTATAGTCCCCACTTTGGTATGAGATCCAACCTAAGGGGTCCTTTTGTGCAATTCAAAAGGAAACACTCAAAAAAGTTGTAATTGATTTACATAATCAATTCAAACTCGTTTCACCTTCTATGTCCTCTTACTATATTGTTTCAATGATAAGGTAATAAATCCATTATATAATTTTTTTCGATGATTTTTTTATTATTATTGTGGAACTGTGTTCCTCCTTTTACTTATCCTATGAAAAACAACATCACCATATGTGCGTTCGTACAAATTGTCGTCTCCACGCTGTGGTGTAAACTGTTTTATCACGATACAATTTTTGATTGGTATAACATTGAATATAAAGGATTTAAATGATAAATATAACATGATATTGTTTCATTAAGATCAATATTCTATCTATTTCATACCATTTTTTAATTAAATAAATTATATCATTGCTTGTGCGTGTGTACGACTTTCCATCTCTACGACGCAATAAGATAAATATTAAATGTTGACAATTCAAGAATGATTATAAAAATATATGTAATTAATATGTATGAAATTTATGACATAATTATTCTACTTGAAATATATATATATGTGTTTGTGTGAACACACATGTCATTTACTTACGTCAATTAAATATGATAAGAAAACTGAATCATCTATCATGCATATGTACGGCATACCATCTCCATGAACGGTGTATTCCATTTCATATATCTATCTAATATATATTTTTATATTCTGAATATTTATTATATATAAATAATTTTTTTTATTCTTGGAAATATGTAAATCATATCTATGTAATGTGATCAAGAAAAAACAAGTCAAAACATGTATTATAAAGAAAGAGATTATTACCTAAATCATTACTTTAACACAAAATCATTAACAAACTTGTAATATAAATACATTAATGAATCATAAAATATATCATAAAAAAATTTATGATTCTGTTACAACGTAATAATATTCATAACACCATAATATATGAGTTTTGGACTTTTACGAAGAGTATCATACCTAAGCTAATGGAATTTCGTCTCACTTTTAATTTCCATGAGATATAATCCATGGTCAAAAATTATTTCTATGTTGTCATTTATATTCTACACTAATTGAATTAGATATCAATAATAAATTTGTCTTCATGGTATTTAGATATTCATTTGACGATATTGTGTTCATTATTTAAATGTTCAATGTTGGATGGGACACATTTAATGTTTGAATAATTAATCATTTCTCCATTTCAATATTCATGATATTATTTTACATAAATAATTTTATGGATATAAAAGTATTATAAAAGAAAAGTTTACGTTTGTTTTTATGTTCATTCTAATTCTTACAAAAGAAATGTTTTAACTGTTTTCTTTAAGGATTAATTTCAAAATATCTTTATTATATGAAATTGTTTTTGTATAGGTGTTTACTAGGAAATATTTATCATTCACATATATCTTTTATAAATAGTATTTCAAAATTTAAACTTTTTTGATTTTTTGTAAGGGGCACTTAAACTAAAACATCATAATATACATTTTAAAGATTTCTAATTCTAAACCAATCTTTTTGATTTCCATGTTTTCAAATAGTTTTTAACTATATATTTATACAGACCTAAATGTTTTAGAATAATAATTCCTTTCAAAAGTTTGAATTTAGTTTGTAATGTTTAATTAAAAAATTACTTTTAAATATCTTATTTTATAAATTGTGTGAATTTTAATGATTTCAATCTAAAAAAGGGGATATTTATCTAAAAACTTTATAATGATTTATTATATTATATTCCTCTATGTCAACATCTTATAAAGGATTTTATGATTAATTATGGTTAATATATTTTGATACAATATTCCAAGTTATATTGAAGCTTGTATAATATGTTTGATTGTGGGTCTACTATTTTTATACCACTCGTAGCTTGTGATTTAAGTATTTACATTTCATTTTGTATTTTTAATATTAATATTTATGTTTGTTATGTTTTTTCCCTTTCATGAGAGGAATGCATTGGACATTTTAATTGTCGTGCAGGGCTCACTATATCCCATCGATACATCGGCAGGTCTCACGAGGCAATTATGTTTGTGTTTTGTCTAATATACCACCCAAATATGTATGGTATTTTGTTTAAAGCCTTAAAGGTGTGTCTAAGATGTCCTGTATTTTCTATTACCTCTTTATACGGGTATTTATCACATGTCATTATTTGACTAGTAAAATATCCATGTGCTTGTTTGTATAGTAATGTTTCATTTATTCTATCCATATTATGATCATGTTTATGTTTAAAGGGATGTTGAATTTATTATACATCTAGCCTTAAATTTTTTTGTCTATTTATGATAGCTTTTTTGATATTGTTTATTCTTATTAAGCATCTAATCTCACCACTCTATTATGTTTTATTTTCACAAGATGACAAGAATAGTTTTATGATTGATATGAAGGGTTAAGACCGCAGAATAATGGAATTGTAAAAGGATTCTCTATGTGTAATTTCATGTTAGAAGTTTTAATTTAAAGTGCATGTAGGTAATCTATTTTCCAATATTGATAAATTGATCTTTCCTTCCATATTTCATTCATTATAATCATGCCAATGTTTTAAAATAATGCACTGACTCTGGGAAATTGTGGTCGAGGCGTTACAGTTGGTATCAATGGATGTTTAGAAACAACTGTGGAAACTATATTTAGAAATAAATGATTAGAAATCATAACCCTAAGAATGACTTTGAGGACAAACCTAAGTGCTGGATATCATCTATTATATTTGGTATAGGATAACCAAGGTTAATCCTATGGAAATATGCTTTGAGAAAAATATGGAATTATCTAGAGATCATATTAATGATTATTCAAGACTATAACACTATGAATAGTGTTTTTATGACATAGATTCAGGTTTGGGTCGAAGATTAGAATCATCATAGTTAAACATTTAACGGTTATAGTGTTGATAATGAAGATATTTAAAATGATAAATGGGACGAATGAGGTATTAAGGTCTAAGATATTTAATCTTAGTGAATTGTTTAAGAGTGAAGTGGAATGATCAAGGTTATTTTGTATATGGATTAGTGTATTATTTCATCAATGGTTATAAGATTTATGAGGATTGTATTGCAGTACTTATTCATTTTGGAGTTGGAAGAATAAGTGTTTTCCATTAGGATTGAATGGTAATATAATATTAGGCATGTGACAATAAGAGATGCATTATATTTTTCTATTGAAAATGATTTTAAGATTGATTTTTAAAATTTAGAGACCATTTTTGACACTGAATTTGGATGGAAGTATTTTGGTCATGTCATAATGTTGGAATAGATTATGTAGAACATTGTATATTATTATTTACAGTAAAATAATGATATATTGAATCATTTGGCCTATCTTTTTTTGTTCCGGTAAACATTTATATGTTGAAGGAATTACATTCGGGTCTTATGATTTATCAAAAGTGCTTTTGGTGTGAAAAATCATTTTGAACTATATTTTCCTTATGTAAAGGATGAAGTGAAAATAGATCAGAGAAAAAAAGGATGTCATTATGCTTTTGATGTGAAAAGAAATCATGTAAGTTCTTGTCTTAAATGTAAAATAATTCTTCAACTCTATGGAAAGAATCTTGAAACCCTTAATGGTATATTAGTAATTTTTTCGATGAATCAAATTATCCTTTAGATCATAGAATATTTAGAGCTTTATGATTGTTAAATTTTTTCCCATCACATTCTCCATCACTCTCCCTCAGAACATGATTGTTACATTTTCATTCATGTCCATGTATTCTGACAATTCACCCATGTAATTGTTATTTCTAGAAACTTTTATATTTCCCATTCATTAATTTAAAATTGTTGTCTAATTAATTAATTTTCCAGTGATGGATTTCAATAATGAAATTTTCAAAATTCCATATCATAGATTTTTTTTTTCTGAATTTAAATTGTGAGATCAAAATTTATTGAAGGTGGGGAGAATGTAATACCCCAATATTTTTTGCTATGTTATATTCTATAGATTGTGTATCACACAACATTGTCTTGGTTTGTGTAACCCAAAAGATTGAGTTCCTATGAAACAAAACATTACTATATTAATTATTTAATTCATATATTTTCAATTTATCCAATTATTATAATAATATAAATAGAAAAAAATAACTTTTAAATATTAATATTAACATCTTCTATCACGAACCAACCCGGGTTGACCCTGAAATGGCCACTCGATCCATTCGACAACATAACCCGAGAGGCGTTCCAGATCCTCCCGAGATGGAGACAAGCGCTAGTGTATCAACAAAGGATTTGGGAATGATTATGCCTAATATAAAAAAATAATGAAGAAGAAAATAATACAGAGAAACGTAGGATAAATAAACCAAGTTAAGTGACTAAACAAGAACAAAAGAAAATCAAACTGACCAAACACGACGTCCGAACTAAATCTATGTGACCCCACAGGTCACACTCTGACTCAACGGTCAAGCATCACCCATAGTGAGTGCACCCATTCTGTAGCATGCACATACACTAAAACAGAAATGAACTATAGGCATGAGTATTAAAATTCTGTAGGCTAGCCCGATATCTATTCCCAATGCTCTACATTTAGATAATGAAATTTATTAATTTTAGGTTTGAACTAAATTATATAGAATATTAGTTTTCACACCCACTTTCATTTTTAAAAAAAGTATCAGTCCATTACCCTTTTTAATTTAAAATCATGTTTAATGTTTGAACGGAATAGGTATATTTCTTTTTAAAAACATTTATGTGAACCATTTAGAAATCCAAACATTAGTTATTATACAAAAACGAGAAACCAGACATAATACACAATACACACCATGTGAAATGAATTAAGTGGCACACATGGGCCAACAACTGAACTAGACCTCTCAATCGTCCGCCACATAAAAAACACTAAAAGATCATGGGTCGAACCTAGGCGATCGTGAACAATCCATAACGTACTATACATGTGACTCATCTTAATGGCATGCCCTAACATGATGAAATCATAATGCCCTAACGCTCAGCATAGCCCTAAATGGAATAACTGGGGGGCCCAATCCCCATAGAAGCAATAACTCAGTATTCCCCTGCTATGGGGCCACTAGCTTGTGCAAAATCTAAACTAGTGCAGCAATCGTTCTCAGAAGATTCACTCACTATGTCAGGTTCCCATGTCACCACATGCAATAAAAAGGGGTTCGTCCACAATGTAAATCAACCAGTCACGAGCCAAAAATATCACACAAAACTCATGAAATAAATGCACACCAATGGTCACCCCTGAGAAACCCCAATGTGAGTTTTCCCAATATAATTTATTTTATTAATGTTCCAGACGGGCCTTCAAAAACTTTAATGAAAAATCCCATTTTCAAGAAAACTAAAAAAAAATTGTTTAGAATAAATCGTTTATCTTTAAATCTAAAACTACAGCTTAAATTCTGTGAATTATGTTTAAAATCAAAATGTGAATTCATTCACTACTGGGTGTCTGTTCGTCAAGAAAATATTCTAGGCATCATGTATAAAATAAACAGCTCTTTTTACACAAAATAATCATTTAAATTTTAATTATCTTATATTATTTCCTATTTATAAAAATTAATAAAATATCAAGAAATTAATAAATTCTAAATTTATTGGTGGGTGCAGTGGGGGACCTACCTCAAGACCGAAATGAAATGGAAGACGCACGTCTGACACCACATAGTAAGGTCCAACGTACTGTAAACAAAAAACTCAAAACTCAAAAAACAAAGAAAACCCCCAATTAAAGTATGAGAAACCAAATGGAAGGAAGAAACCCTCACCTCAAAACATAAGCGCGATGAAAGCGCAAACTCAAAAACAATGCGAGGCGATGGCGCTCACTTGGAAACTCCCCACGCGGGTCCTAGAATGTCAAACCATCCCAAAATAAAATTTAATTAATAGAACCATTAATCAAACAAATGAAATATATATTCATATATATATATTAATATATACATATATATATATATATATATATATATATCAAAATAAAAACTTCAAAGGGGCATAAAATAAAAGGGCAAACCAATGGGGGTTGCGACTGGAAAAAGACCACCGGATGGCTGGTCGGGCTGCACTGGTAGGGTACAGGCGTCGAAATAGGGCAGAACAGGGAAGATGGGTTGCTTCGCTCATGAAAAGTGGGTGCGCCATAGAGGTACGTGCCATCAGGGGCACATTCTGACAAGAAAGAGGGTTGTGCGAGAGCTGTCGAAGGAGGAGGGTTGCGCCTTATGGTGGAGCAGGCCGAGGGGATCTCAGCCAGAGGTCGCGTCCTGCTGCTGCAAAAAAGTTGAAATGGGCGGTCTCAAGTGGGGTTCGGTCGTGCCAATAATAGATGGTGTTGGGCTGGACGGGATGCTGGTCGCACCTAGGGGTGCATCACGTCAGACCGAAAAGGCCGCACCAGTGGGGTTTCACGCCGGAGACAAATGGCAAGGATGGGGAGTTTTCTAGGAGGGAGGTTCGGGCTGGCGCTTCTACTGGAGCATAAGGCCGAGGGTGGCGCAGACAGGAGAGGAGGGGGATGTGCGCATGTGAGGTCGGGGTGATGTGGGCTGCAGGAGGAGGGAGCATCGTCCGGGCGGTGTGCGGACAGCCGGGTGTCGCGGCCCTACGCGCTGAACGAAGGGAGGATGGACAAGAGGTGATGCTAGGTGTGATGGAGGTGATGGAGGGAAAACCAGCACTGGTTCATTGCGGCATGGAGAGGGTGTCGATTATGGTGCATTGCAGCAGATAGGAGGGCTGGAGGGTGTTGGGTGTGTGTCAGCCGGCGGCGGCAAGAGGGGGCGTCGAGCAGGGTGTAGTGCAGCGGACATGAGGGATGATGGGTGCTGGGTGCCTATCAGCCGAAGGCAGTTGGAGGGCAGACCGGTAGTAGTCTATTGTTGGGGTGCTAGGTGTGTGGAGTCCAAAGGCAGTAGGAGGGGGCGTCGAGCATGGTGCAGTGCAGTGGACATGAGGGTTGTGGGGTGCTGGGCTACGCGGGCTGCAGCGCTAGGGATCAGGAGGGTAGATCCGGAGAGTGAGGGGGCAAAGAACAGGAGGCTGGTCGCGTAGGAGAAGAAGAGGCAGGGGGAACAAACATGTTGAAATAATGGAAAGAGATGAAGAAAGAAAAAATAGTGGAAGAAAGAGATAAAAAATTAAAATAAAATAATAAAAATAAAATAAAATAAAAAGTAAACAATAAAAAGCTAATACTATAATAATAATAATAATATTAGTATTATTATTATTATTATTAGGAATAATAATTATTAATATTATTGTTATCTTAATTATAATAATAATCTTAATAATAATAATAATCTTAATAATAATAATAATCATAATATTAATAATATTATTAATAGTCATAATAATAATAATAACCCTAATAATAAAATAATAATAAAAATAACGAAATCTCTAAGTAGTTTCATGGGAGAAGCCGCGCGGCATCATGCTCCGCCCGTGCATCCAGCGACGTCGAACACAAAACGCTCATTTTTTATTAAAAACTCCTAAATATAGACCGGGCCTCACCCCGGACCCCAAAAAAAATTTAAAGGTAGAAAAATTGATAAATAAATCAAATTCATGGTTCGGGGTGTGACAATTCTCCCCATCACAACTCTTTCCTTCCCTAGAATTCCACGATACAATCCAACTGGTCGATCAACACCTCAGGGCTCCGTACAACACGATTCAACCTCTTAACACATGATCATTCCATCAACCACCAATGGTACTTAACACTATTGTATATCGTCGAACAAACTCCCCATCATAAGAATTCAACTAGTATTTTTACCGGGCCATAGTGAAGCTAAAAAAATACACACCACGAACATATAAACCAGTTAGTCTCCTCTGAAAGGAATAGAAGCTGAACCAAATACTCTGAATGGACCCCAAAAGGAACAATTACTGACATTTCACGAGGGATAAGTCATCATGTTCTTTGTGACAATATTAAAAATTACAACAACCAATAAACCACAACAGACATGCTAAAACTACGTCACCACAACGATAGAGGCGCAACCTTGGACAAGCTTCTAAAAATTCCCCTGAGGTTTCGGACTATGCACCGGCTTCACTTTGAGGCATTCTAGATGGATCTATGATGGATAAAGCATCTTCTGCCTCACAGTCAAGTTATGGTAATCTCAATAAGAAACAGACAAAAGAAAAGACAAATTTTTTGAAATAAAGTTACGCTTCCATTGAAAACCAGAGTTCATCAAAACCCACAAAATTCCCATACATTTCAAACCCAAAACAACACTCATACAACAACCACGATAAAAGATCCCTTACACTGGAAGGAAACATACCTAAGAAACATTAAAAAAAACCCAACAACACATCACATCTAAGGACTTCCTCTACGGCGCTTTCTAGCGATGCCTTGACAGAATCGTTGTGAGTGACCCAAACGTCTGAAAACATGACAGTGCTTAGGAGTGCTTGGGCTTGACGAGTTCTTGAGACCTAGCTGGAAACACTGATAACACATGCAGATCTATCGTTCTAAAGATGTTGATGAAATATCCCTAGGCCTTTTGATTCCACAACCTGCTCCAGTGACTTTTGATCACTTACTCATCTTCTTGCTGGAATTCTCCCCATTTCTCCTAATATTTGAAGGAGGGAGGACCACTTCGAGCACTCCCACCATCATGGATTCAACATGAAAAGCATGTCTCGCCACATCGGCAAATGAAGTTACGTTGGGCACCGACACCCTCAAATGTAGATCAGGTCGGAGACCCGCCTCGAAGCGTCAAGACTTCATGGAGTCGTCGGTGGCATAGCCTGAATCATAAGGGACTATCTCCACAAAGATCTAGAAATATTCCAACACAGATCTATCGTCTTGCTGCAAATAACACATCTCCGTACTTTTTCTCACTCTTTCTTCTTCAGAGAAATACCGAAGAATGAACAAAGCCTTGAAAAACTCCCAAGTAAGCTCTTGACGGGGCTTGTTCCGAGTCACCGACTTCGACCATATCCATGGTGAACCATCAAGAATGAATGTCTAAAACTTGACCTTCAACGACTTGGGAAACTCCACGAGGTTAAAGTCACTTTCAATCTTCTGCATCCACTCCTCTGTTGTGGAAGGGTTTGCTTGACCATAGAAGAGAGGTGGATCCACCTTCTGAAACTCAAGCTTAAATCCTTAGGTAGATCGACCATACTATGATCACCCATCGAGGATTCAATGTCATAACTGCTGGATAAGAAAATAAAAAACCCAATCAAATCCAAAAAAATAAAAAAAAATCCTCAAAATAGAACACCACATAATTGACAAGATATAAACACAAGGAAACAAGCTATCACTACATTAAAACTTCCCTTTTGAAAACATTTTTAATTTTTAACAAGATTGGTGGTTTAATCCCTCCCTATTGGTATTCTTTAGAGTCTCACTCACATGAATGCCTCCGTGCCACCCCGGGAACACATCCGCCATACCAGAAATCTGTCCACATTCCCACATATCACTATGAATGTGAGCACCCATAGGAACTCCATAGCCATAACAAAACAACTTAATTTTCCCAAAAACAAATCATCCACCCAATTTTCAGAAACAACATTTTTTTTCCCTTTTAAATCCAACTTTTCCTGATTCAAGATTTTCAGGGTTCAGAAGAAACCCAAAACAATTCAACTGGGAACTAGTGTCGATGAGTGTATTGACCATACTGTTGGTGGCCATATTCCAAACACGTCACTGAAATAGATAGCCTTTTAGAACCATTCCCCTAGCTCCACATGTCTTGCCAGGCTGTGCGGCTTAGGAGGACTATTATCCCAAATCTCTTTGTCTTATCCCAACAACATAACATTCCATAAAAACCCAAAGAAAAAAATTAAACCAGACATACCATGGAAACACGAGGATCAGAACGAGCATGAGTTCATGACGCTCTTCTCACAATTACCCCTAGAGTCCCGACAATCCTACTCCATCCACCTTGACATCCCAAATAAAAAAGGGTGCTGTGAAAATCGAGGTTCACTAATAGCTAACCTCCTCTGATATCATTTTGTCACAAACCAACTTGGGTCGACCCTAAAATGGCCACCCAAGCCGGTCTGCGACATGACCCGAGAGGCATTCCCGATCCTCCAGTTCTGGCGACAAGCGCCAGACCATCAACAAAGGCTGTGGGAATGATTTCGCCCAATATAAATAAATAAAGTAGCAGAATATAATACAGAGAATATCATGATAAATAAACCATGTAATGTGACTAAACAAGAACAAATGAAAATAAAACTGACCAAACACAGCGTCTGAACTAAATCCGTGTGACCCCACGAGTCACTCTCTGAATCAACGATCAAGCGTCGCCCAAGGCGAGCGCACTCAAGCTGTAGCCTGTAGAAACACTAAAAAATAAATGAACTATATGGATGAGAATTAATATTCATTAGGCTAGCTCGATATCTATTCCCAATACACTACCTTTAAATAAATAAATTTACTAATTTTAGGTTTGAACTAAATTATATAAAATATTAGTTTTCACACACACTTTCATTTCTAAAAAAAGTATCAGTCCAATGCCCGTTTTAATTTAAAAAAATGTTTAATGTTTCAAAGGAATAGAAATATTACTTTTTAAAACATTTTCTTTGAACCATTTAGATATCCAAACTTAAGTTATTATCCAAAAAGGAGAAACCACACATAATTCCCAACACACGCCAAGGGAAATGGAAAATGTGGCACACATGGGACAACAACCAAGCTAGACCTCTCAATTTTCCACCACATACAAATAAACACTAAAAGAACAGGGGTCGAACTAAGGAGACTGTGAACAATCCAGAACTTACTTTACATGTGACTCATCCTGAAGGCATGCCCAAACGTGATGATGTCATAACACCCTAACGCTTGCTGTAGCCCTACATGGCCTAACCAAGGGGCCCAATTCCCATAGTAGCAATAACTCAGTATTCCTCTACTATGGGGCCACTAGCCTGTGCACAATACAGAAAAGTGCTACAATATTTACTAGAATATTCACTCAATATGTCAGGATTCCAAGTCAACAACAGCAATAAAAAGGGGTGCATCCACAATGTAAATCAATCAGTCACGAAGCAAAAATTTCACACAAAACTCACACAATCAATGCACACAAATTACCTCCCTTGAGTAACCCCAATGTGTGTTTTCCCAAAATAATTTATTTTATTTAAGTGCCATAAGGGACTTTACCAACTTTATTGAAAAATCCCATTTTCATGAAAACTGAAAACACTTTTTCAGAAGAAATAATTTACCATTATAACCAAAACAACATTTTAAATTTCGTGAATTATGTTTAAAATCCAAATGGGAATTCTTTCACTACTGGGTGTCCGTTCGTCAAGAAAATATTCCAGGGGTCGTGTATAAAATAAACAGATCTTTTTACACAAAATAATCATTGAGAATGTAATTATGTTATATTATTTCCTATTTATTAAAATTAAAAAAATATCACCCAATTAATAAATTCTAAATTTAAAGGTGAGTGCAGTGGGGGACCTACCTTGAGTCCGAGATGAAAATGAAGATACACGTCTGACACCATACAATAAGGTGCAACATACTGTAAACAAAACACTAAGAACTCAAAACAATAACAAAAACCCCAATTGATGTATGAAAAACCAAGTGCCAGGATAAAATACTCACCTCAGAACTGATGCGTGATGAAAACGCAAACTCAAAAATAAAGCGCGACGATGTATCTCACTCGGATACTCCCCGCGGGGGTCCCAGAAATTCAAACCATCCCAAAACAAAATTTAATTAATAGAACCATTAATGAAAACAATGAAATATATATTCATATATATTTATATATATATATATATGCAAATAAAAACATAAAAGGGGCATAAAATAAAAGGTCAATCCAACGGGGGGTCGCGACTGGAAAATGCCCACCGGAAGGCTGGTTGGGCAGCACCCGCAGTGTGTCAGCGTCGAAATAGGGCAGCACCGGGAAGATGGGTTTCTGCGCTCACGAGGAGAGGGTGCGTTGACGAGGTACGTGTCATTAGGGGTTCACTCTGTCAAGGTAGAGGGTTGTATGAGAGCCGTTGAAGTAGGAGGGTCGCATCTCCTGGTGATTCAGGGCCGAGTGGTTCTTAACCGGTGGCCACGCTCTGTCCGTGCATCCATCGATGTCGAACCCAAAACGCACATTTTTTATCGAAAAGTCAGAAATATCGACTGGGCCTCACCCTGGACCCCAGAAAAAATATTAAAGGTAGAAAAATCATTAAATAAATTAAATTCATGGGTCGGGGTGTGACATCTTCACATAAATAAATCATATTTATAAGGAAATGTATATGTTTGGTTATGATAGTTATAAGTTTAAAAATATTATTTTCTTAAAGGAAGTACTTTGTTATAACTTTTTGGGAACAATAATAAAATTAATTTTAGACACTGATAAAAATTTAATTTGGTAATATAAACATTATTTTTGAATTCAAAATATCAAAATTATATTAAGGTGACTTTTTTGAATTATTCTGAAATCATTCAAATTTTGATGAAAATTGGAAAACACTACATTGTGGTTAAAAGCTGAATTTTTCTTTTAAATAATTATTATAATTTATATTTATTTTAATGTCAAAATATATACATAATTAATATATTATTATAATTTGAGACATTGATATAATTTTTTTATTATAATTATATATACAAATTCATTGATCATTTTTAATGTCTTATTACCGCCTTCTAACCACATTAGAAAATATCAATAAAGATAATTGTACAACTTCTGGGTATAGAATTTAGAAAATCTGGCATACATGGTTGTAATAAAGATGAAGATTTTTTTCTAACAGAATCTAAATAATTATTGGTATATAGTGACTTTTGAATTTTACTTACAATGGTTAAAGGTAAATTGGGTAATTAATGGTAAATAAAATATTATAACAATATTAAAACTTGTCCTAACCTTATTGCATTAGTAATTTCCGACTAAGAAAAACATTTGGAAATATAATTGGCCTTTTTGAGACACTTGGGTGTTATTAATACATTTATAACAATAAATTTTATATAAAGGTAATAAATATCATAAACAACACTCCAATTACTAATAAAATTGTAATCTGGGGGTATATTAGTGATATCATTGTCTATAAATTTCCATTAGAAAGATAAATATATTTCCCACATCGTGGTACTATATTTATTATTTTTATACATTAAATATGTTAATTTATTTATGAAACAATGATGATGCAATGGTTACCTTATTTATCAAATATTCAAATAAATTATATTATAAATATTAAAGTAAATTTAATTTAAAATGTTGAGGTCATCCATGAAATTTATAGATGAATATGAAATTTTATCATTTATTTAATTGATCATTATCCAAGGAATCATGTTATTATGTCTTTAACAAAAAATAATGTATTAAATATTGTCCAAATAGACATCAATGAGATTTTAAAAAAAATCTATTTTATTAAATGATATAAAAATTCAATAAAAATACTGATTAGCCAAATAACATGTATGGTGATAATAATTTCATTGATGATCCAATTTAGGTTCACATGGAATTTTATAGTAATTATATTAATAATTTCGTATAAAAATACAAGAAGTCGGGGAAATAGTTAGGCAATTTAACTAAGGGTTAAATCTCAATGATAAGGTTAAAATTGGTACCAAAACATGCCTAAAACCAACTAGTTGAGAGAATTTGACCCATACTCATATTTTCCACAATCTAAATAAATTGTGATATATTAAAAAACTAAAATAATTTTATAATAAATTAATATTTCATGATTTTCCTAAAGTTCCCCGCATCTCTCTTATAAAATGGTACTTCCTCTTCTCTTTAATTCACACATATGAATCCCATTGTCTCGTCTATCCCCAGGAAATTTAATCTCCCAAATTCCCTCACTTAAACCTGTAGGCCACACTTTGGGTAGAAATCCTTCATGAGGAGTACTTTTGTGTAATAAAAAAGGATACACTCAAAGAAGTCGTAATTGTTTTACCAAAACAACTCATTTTCTTTTCCACTTCTACTTCCTCTGCATATGGAGTTTCCATACATAGGTAATATATCCAGAATTTAATATATTCTTAGAGGTTTTTATTAATATGGGGAAACCATATTCATCCTACTACTTATCCTTTGAAATACAATATCACCATGTGTGCATGCGTATGACTTACCGTCTCCATGCTATGGTGTAAATTGTTTTTCATCTAAACTTTATTTTGATGGTTATAACCAAGAATATAAATGATATAAATGATAAATATTACATGATATTACTTATTTAAAATTCATATACCATCCAATTCTATAACATTTAATAATTAAAGAAACGATATCCTCGCTCATGCATAGGTATGTCTTAGCATCTCCACGACGAGATGAGTTTCATCTTCAACATTCATCATTCAAGTATGATTATGAAAATATATATTTTGAATAAGAATGAAATATATGACATAATTATTATACTAGAATAATATATTTAAATTTATGTGTGTGTGTATGTAGACATATTCCATTTACTTATATCCATTCAATAGGATAAAATAACAGAAACAACTTTCATGTGTATGTACATCCTACCATCTCTATTAATGGTGTATTAAATTTCATATTTCTATCAATTATATATATTTATATTCTGAATATATTTGATATATAAATATATTTTTATATTCTAGATGGAATATAATCAGGATCTATGTACCACGATCAAGAATAACAAGTCAAAACATGTACGATAAAGAGAGAGAATATTATCTAAAATGTTGCTTTTACCTGAAAATTATTAATAAATGGATAATATAATGTCATAATTGAATCATATAATATATCATAAAAATTATTATGAATCTGGTATAGGATAATAATATTCTTAAATCCATTATACAATTGTTTTAGACATGTACATGGGGTATGATACCTAAGGTATGAGAATTAGGTCCCACTTTTAATTTTTGTGAGATATAAGCCATGTTCACCACTTATTTATTATGTGTGTTGTATACACTACCACTACTGTATTCCATATCATGAATAATTTTATATTTGTAGAATTTAGAGATTCATTAAATGATTTTGGATTTATTATTTAAATTATCAATGTGCTATGGGACCCTATGAATGATTAAATAATTAATCCTTTTTCAATTAAAATATTATTGATATTACATTATTAATAAAAATATATCGATATGAGAGGATTATAAAGGAAATTTTATGTCTATTTTTAATTTTATTCAAATTTTTTAAAAAATGATTATTTTAAAAGATTTTTATAAGGTTTAATTTCCAAATCACATTATTATCCAAGAATGTTTATGTATAAGTGTATACTGGGATATATTTGTCATTCATTTCCATGTTTCATACAAATGTTTCAAAAGGAATATTTTTAATGTTTAATGTAAGGTTATCATAAACTAAAACATCATTATAAATGTTTTATATATTTATTCTTTTAAACCATTGTCTTTAATGTCCATATTTTCAAAAAGATTATATCAATTTATTTATATTGAAATAAATGTTTTAAAATATTAATTCCATTAAAAAGTTTCTAAGTGGTATGGGAAAATTTGATTCAAAAATGGATTCTCAATGTCTTATTTTATAAATTTTTCACATTTTATTTTTTTATACTAAAAAAATTGATATTTCTCTCAACTAGTTTTAATGATTTTATTGATTTTTTTATCTATGTCAACAAATGTTTATGGTTATTGATTTAATTAAGGTTAATATATTATGAAACCATCACCAATATTATGTTGAAGGTTTTATGATATGTTTGACTTTGTATCTACTGTTCTAATACCATTCATATCTTATGATTTAAGTATTAAAATTTCATATCCTTGTTTTTATATGAATGTTTATATTAGTTATGTTTCACCTCTTTCATAAGAGGAACTCATTTGACTTTGTAAGTGTTGTGTGGGGACTGATATATCCCCTTGATGCATCAGTTGGTCTCATGAGATAATTATGTTTGGGTATTGGCTACTGACTAAACCAATTATGTATGGTGTCTTGGATGAAGCCTTGATAGGGTTTTTAAGATGTCCCACATTATGTACTCCCTCTTTGTAAGGTTAGTTAATACGTATGATTATTCAACTCGTAGAATATACATGAGAATGTATATAAGGTAATTCTTGATTTATTCTTTCCATATTATCATAATTTTTATATTTAAAAGGCTGGTATTTTTATTATACATGTTTTCTTAGAAGTTTATTCCAATGTATGAATGATTCTATTATATTTTTTTATCTTTACCTATCAGCTCACCGCTATCTTATGTTTTACATTCCCAGGATTCCAAGAAGTGTTTTATGATTTATATTCTGGGATAATCTAGGGGAATAATGGAATTCTCAATAGATTCTCTATGATTTATTTTATGTTTGTAATTTTAATGAAACATACATGTTGGTAATGTATTTTCCTAGACTCCTAAACCAATCAGTCCGTCAGTATTTCATTTTTTATAATCATGCCAATGTATTAAAATAATGCACCGAATCTGGTAAACTGGAGTTGGGGAATTACGAGGAAATATATTGAATGGTTTTCATGTGATCTAAGATGCATTATTGGAGACCTACCATAGGAAAGAGGTTTCATTCAAGATGTCCTTTTTGAGATCACGTTGTCATGCCAAAGAGTCTTACAGGACCATGCCTTCTTATCAAGGGGGTATCACATAATCAATCATAATCTTCCAGGGCATATAACTAGTTCTCATAAAGGTAACATATATTAACCTTTAAATAATCACCATTTATTTCTCTTTATATTTCATTTTTTATTTTACTATGGTTGTTGATCTCAAGAATTTATATGAGTGTCGTTGAAGAAAATCACTCCACCAGTCGGTGATGTTTCTCATTAGCATGAATGTATATTTTTGTGATGTATGTGTATTACCATGGAAAACACCGTTTTTGTCTTAGGATATGTAATGGGATCACAGAATCTCCTATACATGTCTGAATCTCTTCATGTAAGGATGGTGATATTCTAGAAGTATCTTTAGAAAAAAGGTGGTCATGTCATCGGGGATTATATGGAATATTGGAAATTTAATAAGTGTCTCATGTGATGATTTACGACCAAAAATGGTTTCCTACATTTTCCTTTTTTTCCTACTAATTTTAAATGGATTTTAATATGGACATCCAAACCCCAGTTGTTTGACATACCGTCTGACCTATGTATCTCTTCTACCAGCTGCCACATGATCAAAAAGTGTATTGGACCCCTTTCCTTTTATTAAGAGATTTTATTAAAGGGGCTCTTTGTTATATTGAATTGGTTATACACTGTTCATGAATAATTTTCATGACCTTATTCAGGTCATTCGATCATGTGTTCGATTGCAGGTTACACAATCAGTGTGTTCTTACCACCTTTTTTCCCTTTCTCTGTATAAAAAATAATACCTATATTCGACTATTTCTTCCAATGTGGAATTTTCGATGCTCAATTGGTGGGTGACCATTTTTAATTATATATAATATAAAAAATATTTTTGTTATTATTAATATATTTTATATAGTATCTCTTCCCATTCTCATTCAATAAATTTGGATTCACCGGTATGTAGAAGTAATTATTACTTTATGAATTCTTTATATTTTTAGTTTTATAATCTACAATGAAAAAAATTAAATCTTACTTCTAATTTTAATATTATATAATATGATAAATACACAATAGAACCAAATATTATTTCCTTAGTTGATAATCAACAAAAATGTACTGATGAATGAAATTAATCCCATTTGATACTTTATTGACCAACTCATCCCTAGTACAAGTGCCAATATTGAAAAAATTCCATAAATATTTATATATCTTTCTTCATTGTTTACAAATTAATTTCATGGTGAAACTATTATGAAAATTATTCTCAACTATGAAATTATCCTATAATAAAATTTAGGTTGGTCAAAAAAATAAATAGTTGAAATTTTAAAACAGGTCTGATAAATAATAATTAACAATTTTACCTAGATAATATTTTTCTAACACCGATATTTTTATATATAATTAAACTCCAACTCATATATCATGTTTCAAATTGTAACATCCCAAGTAAGTATTGAATAATAGATATTTTTATCTATGTCTATTAATGAATTAGATAGTGTTTTAGAGGCATAAAATTAAAATAAATCCAATCTTAAGCATGGAATACACTAATATTTTTAAAAGATTGTTTTACTGCCTTTTGATGGAAAACCATTTTAAATCTATCTTTTGACAATTTTATAAGATATATTTTTAAAAATAAACATATTCATAATTATTGGGATATTGAAATTTATATTGGATAAATTTTTGGTATTTTTCTGACAATGTTCATTTTTTAATGAATAGTGAAAAAATACTGCATTTTACATCAAAACTGCTTTTTCATTTAATTTAATTATATGGATAGATTATCCTTTTAATTGGTATTAAAGTTTAATATGAATATATTTTTACCATTTAATCCAATGGTGACCGTTAGGATTAATTTCACTTTGGAATTGGTCATAAACTAATGCCAAACTTTTCATAGATATTGTTTCAAAAAAACCTGCTATTTGTTTTGACAACGGGAATTATTTTTAAATAAATTATTGCAATTTCTGTGTTTGGAATTTGGTAAAATGTTTTAAATATTTGGAATCATAAGGTCCAAATTATTTAATCAAGACTCTTTTGTTTTTGGACATTATGAATTGTAATGACGGTAATTATCTTTAATTATCTTGATTAATGAGTAATCGGGTAGTTAAGGATAATAAAATGATATCATAATAATACAAAAAGACCACAAAATGTGTCATAAGTCTACTTTTTGTCTCATGGCCGACCATGGGATGCCTTGTTCCAATCTTGGGGGCCCCATGGAATCACTTTTGTGAGAAAATTGCTTTTTATCTTTTTATTTTTAAAGAATGTTAAATGTGACAAAGAATGTATCACCTAAGTAACATATTTTTAATTTTGTCTAAATAAATGATCTTTTGGACTATAAATATTAATTAGAAAGATAAAAATATTTCCTACATCATAGTATTTTTTCATTATTTTTAGACTTTATATAAATTAAATTATTTATGACATCATGATGATGCAGCGATTACCTCATTAATAAAGGATTTAAAAAAATGAAATGATAATATAAAATCTATGAACTATACCTGTCCAAAACCTATTGGATGGGTATATTTCGAACCCTTATCACCTTACCCTTGAATTATATCAATGTGGGACCTTTGGAATCTGAAAATAATTTTCAAATAATGTAACATTTCTTTACTTTCCAAGAGTGCCCCTCCTCTCCTCTTATAAAAGGCCCCCACCTCTACCTCCTTAACCACACTCCCAAAGCCTTTTTCTCGGCCAAACCCTGCCAATTTTGTCTCTCCACTTCCCTATATTACTCCTTAAAGCCTCACTTTGGGCATAAGTCTTCCCAAGGAAGCCTTTGATCTCAAACCAAAGGGAGTTACCCGATTTTAAGGTAATGTCTTCACTTGAGTCCTTTTGTTTTATTTTGCTTCTCCAACCCCCTAAACTGTTTTTATTCATTTATTTTGTAACAACTCCAGTATCTTCAATATACTAGGATGTTGTTATAAGAATTATTCGAGCTACACTTACACAAACCTACATCTAATGGTTAAAGGACATACTGTTTCCGTGGATGGTGAATTTATGCCTCCCAAAACGATGATTGTTCAATATTCTTTTAACACCTTCAAAGGTGGCCATTAAGATGTCACTATATTTATATATGATATATAATATGTTTATGTTTTCCTTAAGCTTCTTTATTTTTCATTTTTGGCATACCTTTATAGTTTCCATTATGGGTAAACGCGATATCTTCAATTAAAGAATGTGCGGACTACCGCCCCCTTAAAGTGATTTGATTCGTTAAATACCATATGTGGGATGTATAAAGGATGGAACTATGATATTATATATGATATTATAGTGGAATTATAATATACCTTTATATCATTATGATTCCATTCTATAAAATACGAAATAGAAATGAAAGTAGCGTTCATGCGTACGTACGGCTTACCGTCTCCATGAATGGTGCATTTCATTTCTTACCTCTAAATGATTATGTAATATTATAAATGCATTTATATAATGGATATATATGATATATACATCATGATTATAATTCTGGATATAATGGATACATGAAAAACTTGTAATTATAAAGGGTTTATTTTTGACTCAAGTACCAATGATCGTTAAAACGACCGTTATTAACTTGAATAATTACATAGTGTTCATGTCATGGAAATA
The DNA here is from genome assembly GCA_963277665.1 of Viscum album. Taxonomy (NCBI): domain Eukaryota; kingdom Viridiplantae; phylum Streptophyta; class Magnoliopsida; order Santalales; family Viscaceae; genus Viscum; species Viscum album. Next base: position 1,505,795,313 of record OY728127.1, on the reverse strand, counting down.
ATTGATATAAAAGGAATAATGAACATGAAAAAGGTTCTTAAATAAGTAGAAATTAACTCAAGTTTATTATTCAGGAGATTAAAGAACGACCGAGTCAAGTCGAACCTGAGGTATGGGACTTCGTCTCAATCTCCTTTCATTGAGGCATATTTTGTTTTATACACAACCTTCTTTTATACGGTGTATAAAGCCCTTTGAATTTTACGTTTATTCAAAAGGAATCTTTTTTATACGAAACGTTTACTAAACGAAAAAAGGGAATTTTTTTGTCGTGCGTTTGCGGCGACAACGACTTCTCCGCCGCCGTGTCCATTATTTGAGTTTTGGCTTCCTCTACAAGCCATACCTTTTTTTAAAATAAAAATAAATAACATGTTTTACTTTTCTTTTATTTTGGTATTGAAAATGGTTTTCATAATGTTTTTATATCAATGTGTTGTATTGATATCTTGTGATTGAAAGGTGGAAATGTTATGTTTCCTTTATGCATGTTTTATGTGATACGATTATGTTGAGGTTCTTGGGCATTATTATGAAGACGGGTGGTTCCGTGAAAAACTAAGGGTGGGTGAGACCGATATAGCTCTACAACGCATTGGGTAACGCGAAGGAGTGAAATGTTAAGGTTTCTCCAAAGAGATTTAGGGAATATATTGTGATGGGTATTCCAAACGTAACCAATAGGGTTACTCCCTACGTAAGAATGTTCTGAATTCATCATGTTACCTTTATGTACTATGATTTCTATGATTTATTCATTATTTGATGAGGTATGTTAAAGTGCTTATGTTTTATGGGTAAAGTATGATTTCATTCTTGTGTATATATGTACCCATGTTTCCTTTCCATATTTTTATATCCCTTACTGATCTTTTTATGCTCATCCCATGTTTATTGTAATGTTTTTCACAGGTCAAGGGAAAGGTACATGATATGATGATAGTGTCAAGGATGTGTCAAGAAAGAATCCATGTTTAATTTTAAATATGTTTCCATTGATGGGAAAAAAGAATACTATCTTTATGTAACCACTTTGTTTATATGTGGAATTTAATTCATGTTTTATGATCTAATTCTCTAAAACTTTAAACCCGAAAATATCCACAATGTGTAATCTTGTAATAACTCAAGATTAAGTAAGGTTTAAGGTTGGGGCCTTATAGTTGGTATCAGAGGTCGGTTTAGATAACTTTAGGAGTTAGAATTCTATTAAATGATTATCCAAAAATATTTTTTTATGGTCAAATTTATGTGATATAGTATTTGAAGATTACCATGTTGCTTCATCTAAGACATGTTTGTTCATAATGGTTTTCCGCAGAGGAAATAGGGAAGCAGTGCTAGGAAGGCATGCAGAAGGAAATAGCCTTCAGAATCAGCATCCTGATATGGTCGGAATTAGAACTGAACAGTTTGTTGCAGTAATGGCGTAGATGTCTCAAGCGATAAATGGTGGTGGTATCCATGCACGAGATCAGCCATATCAACCGCTGAGGTACATGTCAGTGGTGGAACATTTCATCAGGAAACATCCCCCATCATTCAGAGGATCATCTGACCCTGTGCTAGCTGAAAGGTGGATTAAAGAATTGGAGAAGATTTTCGATGTCATGGGGTGTTCAGACAATCAAAAGGTTAGTCTTTCTATTTACCGTTTGGATGGTGAAGCAGATCAGTAGTGGTTGATGGTTAAAAATATCAGGGACGCTGATGAGATTGATGCTCTTGACTGGGATGAATTCAATGGTATGTTTCATGAAAAGTATTTTCCTAAGGCTGTCCTACTTAGGATGGAAAAAAATTCTTTTAATTGAGGCAAGAGGAAGAATCAGTGTCTACCTATGAAAAATGGTTCACTCGATTGGCAAGGTATGATCCAAATTTTATCCGAGACCTTGATATTAAAATCAATCGTTTTTACTCAGGATTAAAGCCAAAATATCTAAGGGAATTATCTTCTCGTGAGTTTAAAAGTTATGAAAAGCTTGTTCGATGTGCTGAGAAGGTGGAAATGGAGTTTTCTGATGATCAAGTGTTCTATAACAACCAGCAGAAGAAGAGACCAAGGTGGCAGGAGAAAGGGAAGAATTCTTCAAAAAAGTCTGATGGTAAGAAATCTAAGTTTCCAGTTTGTTATAAATGTTGCAAAAGGCATGCTGGGGAATGTCTTCTGAATTCTGGAAAGTGCTACCGATGTGGTAAGATGGGACATAAGGCTCGTGATTGCACTGATAAAGATAAATGTGAAGGTAAGACCAAATTTGATTTACAGTTAGTGAAATGTTTTAAGTGCAATGAGATGGGTCACTATGAAAACTAGTGTCTAACAAAGAGATTGAGTGATGGGAAGCAGTTATACTACAAGCTGAAAGGGGTGGTGGAATTCTTTTCAACTTCTTCAGCAGATGTTGGGCCATCAAATGAAGTTGTATCAACTCCAGGGAGATCAGTATTTTTCAACGATTGACTTGAGGTCAGGGTACCATCAGCTGAAGGTAATGGAAGCAGATGTTCCTAAGACCACGTTCCGTACAAGATATGGTCATTATGAATTTGTAGTAATGCCTGTTGGGATAACCAATGCACCTGCTGTATTCATGGACTTAATGAATCGAATTTTCCATGAGTTCTTGGAAAAGTTTGTGGTGGATTTCATTGATGATATTTTGGTGTTTTCTAAAAGTAAAGAGGAGCATGAAGACATTTAAGGGTTATCTTGCAAACCATAAAAGAAAAGAAACTTTATGGAAAATTAAGCAAGTGTGAGTTTTGGTTGCAACAAATTTCTTTCCTTGGTCACATTCTTTCTAAAGATGGGATAATTGTTGATCCTGCAAAAACAAAAGTTGTGGAAGAATGGCCAAGACCAACAAATGTAACTGAGATTCGTAGCTTCCATGATTTGGCAGGCTATTACCAAAGGTTTGTTAGAAATTTTTCATAGTTATCTAGTCCAATGACTAAGCTAGCTCGGAAGGGTGTTAAGTTTATCTGGACAAAAGAATGTGATGATTGTTTTCAGGAACTGAAAAGAAGATTGGTGAATGCTCTAGTTTTGGCACTACCTTCCAGGAATGGTGAGTTTGTTATATACATTGATGCTTCATTGAAAGGACTTGGTTGAGTCCTAATGCATAATGATTAGGTAATTGCTTATGCTTCATGACAGTTGAAAACTCATGAGGTAAATTACCCTACACATGATTTGGAATTAGTTGTTGTTGTTTTCACTTTAAAAATTTGTAGGCATCATTTCTATGGATTAAAGTGTGAAATATATACTGATCACAAAAGTTTAAAGTAAATATTCACTTAGAAAGAGATAAACATGAGACAGAGGATATGGCTAGAATTAATCAAGGATTATGATTGTACAATTCATTACCATCCGGGAAAAGCAAATAAAGTGGCTGTTGCTTTGAGTTGAAAAATTAAGGCTTTATTAGCAATGTTGCATTTGGAACGTGATCCTTTGGTTAAGGATTTGATGAACTTTGGCATAGAAGTTGTTGGTGCAGGAAGTTATTCTGTTTTGTTTCAGGTATCAGTGAGATCATCTCTATCAGACAGAATCATGCAAGCACATAATCAAGACCATGAGTTGCAGAAAAAGGTAGAGTTGGTTCAGAAAGGTAAGTTTCCGGAATTCAACATTGACAATGATTTCGTTTTGAGATTTGGGAAGAGATTGTGTGTGCCTTGTGATTCACAGTTGAAGAGAGAGTTGTTATGTGAAGCTCATAGTTCTCCGTTTTCAGTTCATCCTGGTAGTACTAAGATGTACAGAGATCTGCGGGAGTATTACTGGTGGGATCGAATGAAAATAGATATTGCTGATTTTTCTGTGATGTGTTTGACATGTCAATAGGTTAAAGCAGAGAGGAAGTTACCGAAAGGGATGCTTCAGCCTTTACCACTGCCAGAGTGGAAATGGGAGAATATATCAATGGACTTTTTGTGGGATTACCTAAGACATCTCGAGGTAATAATGCAATCTGGGTTATTGTCGATCGCTTGACTAAATCTGCTCATTTCCTTTCTATACGAGATACTTTTTCCCTAGATCAAAATTCCTGTTTGTATCTTAAAGAGATAGTCAGGTTACATGTAGTTCCCCTCTCCATTGTATCTGATCGTGATCCCAGGTTCACTTCTAACTTTTGGAAAGGCCTTCAGAAGTCGTTGGGTACTGAATTAAATTTTAGTACAGCTTTTCATCTTCAATCAGATGGGCAGCCAGAACGAACAATTCATACCTTGGAGGATATGCTACGAGATTGTTCGATAGATTATCATGGAAGTTGGGACCAACATCTTTCTTTGGTTGAATTTTCATATAATAACAGTTGTCATTCCAGTATATAGATGGAACCATTTCAGGCATTATATGGGAATCGGTGTCGAACTCCAGCTTTCTGGGATGAAGTGGGTGAAAGGAAGTTGATGGGACCAGAATTGGTAGAAGAGATGGTAGAAAAAGTTCAGCTGATTCCGAAACACATGAGAACAGCTCAGAGTAGGCAGAAGAGTTATGCAGACAATAGGAGGAAGGATCTAACTTTTGAGGTGGGTGATCATGTTTTTCTCAATGTCTCACAATGGAAAAGTGTGATGAGATTTGGTAAGAAAGGAAAATTGAGTCCAATGTTCATTGGAACATTTGAAATTCTGGAGAGAGATGGATCAGTTTCATACCGGGTGGCTTTACCTCCAAGTTTATCTCAGGTACACAATGTTTTTCACGTTTCGATGTTGAGAAAGTATATGCCTGATCTATCTCATGTTTTGAGTCCAGAAGTAGTTCATCTGGAAGAGAACTTATCTTATGAGGAAAAACCGGTCCAGATTTTTGGCCACAGGGAGAAAGTGTTACGAAATAAGGTGATTAATCAGGTAAATGTTTTTTTTGGAAAAACCACATGATGGAAGAGGCAACATGGGAATCTGAAAATGCAATGAGGGATAAGTACCCCCTTTTATTCGATAAGTAAATAAATTGTGGGGACAGTATTTTCTAAAGGGGGGAAGGATGTAAAATCCCAAGTATGTAATGAATAATAGATCTTTTTATCTATGTCTATTAATGAATTAGATAGTGTTTTAGAGGCTTAAAATGAAAATAAATCCAATCTTAAGCATGGAAGACAATAATATTTTTAAAAGATTATTTTACTGCCTTTTGATGGAAAACCATTTTTAAATCTATATTTTGTCAATTTTATAAGATATATTTGTCAAAATAAACATATTCATAATTATTGGGATATTTAAATTTACAGTGGATAAATTTTTGGTATTTTTCTGACAATGTTCATTTTTTAATGAATAGTGAAAAAATACTGCATTTTACATCAAAACTGCTTTTTCATTTAATTTAATTATATGGATAGATTATCCTTTTAATTGGTATTAAAGTTTAATCTGAATATATTTTTACCATTTAATCCAATGGTGGTCATTAGGATTAATTTCACTTTGGATTTGGTCATAAACTAATGCCAAACTATTCATAGATATTGTTTCAAAAAAACCCGCTATTTGTTTTGACAGCGGGAATTATTTTTAAATCAATTATTGCAATTTCTGTGTTTCGAATTTGGTAAAATGGATTACATATTTGGAATCATAAGTTCCAAATTATGTAATCAAAACTCTTTTGTTTTTTTGGACATTATCAATAGTAACGACGGTAATTTTCTTAAATTAACATGATTAATGAGTAATCGGGTAGTTAAGGATAGTAAAATGATATCATAATAATACTAAAAGACCCCAACATGTGTCTTAAGTCTACTGGTTGCTTCATGGAAGACCATGGTATGCCTTGTGCCAAACTTGGGGGCCCCATGGAATCACTTTTGTGAGAAAATGTCTTTTTAACTATTTATTTTTAAAGAATGTTAAATGTGACAAAGAATGTATCACCTAAGTAAACTATTTTTCATTTTGTCTACATAAATGATAATTTGGACTATAAATATTAATTAGAAATATAAAACTATTTCCTACATCATAGTATTGTTTTCATAATTTTTAGACTTTAAATAAATTAAATTATTTATGACATCATGATGATGCAACGATTACCTCATTAATAAAGGATTTAAAAAAATGAAATGATAATATAAAATCTATGACCTACACATGTCCAAAACCTATTGGATGGGTGGATTTTGAACCCTTATCACCATACCCTCGAATTATATCAATGTGGGACCTTTTGAATCCGAAAATCATTTTCAAATAAAGCAACATTTCTTTACTTTCCAAGAGTGCCCCTCCTCTCCTCTTATAAAAGGCCCCCACCTTTACCTCCTTACCCACACACCCAAAGCCTTTGGCTCGGCCAACCCATGCCCATTTTGTCTCTCCACTTCCCTCTCTTACTCCTTAAAGCCTCACTTTGGGCATAAGACTTTCCAAGGAAACCTTTGAGCTCAAACCAAAGGGAGTTACCCGATTTTAAGGTAATGTCTTCACTTGAGACCTTTTGTTTTATTTTGCTTCTCCAACCCCCTAAACTCATTTTATTAATTTATTTTTTAAAAACTAAAGTATTTTCAATATACTAGGATTTTTTATAAGAAGGATTCGAGCTACACTTACACACACCTACATCTAATGGTTAAAGGACATACTGTTTCCGTGGATGGTGAATTTATGCCTCCTGAAACGATGATTGTTCAACATTCTTTTAACACCTTCAAAGGTGGCCATTAAGATGTCACTATATTTATATATGATATATAATATGTTTATGTTTTCCTTAAGCTTCTTTATTTTTCATTTTGGGCATACCTTTATGGTTTTCATTATAGGTAAACGCGATATCTTCATTTAAGGAAGTGCGGACTACCGCCCCCTCAAAGTGATTTGATTCGTTAAATACCATATGTGGGACATATAAATGATGGAACTATGATATTATATATGATATTATACTGAAATTATTATATACCTTTATATCATTATGATTCCATTCTATATAAAATGAAATAGAAATGAAATTAGCGTTCATGCATACATACTGCTTACCGTCTCCATGAAGGGTGCATTTCATTTATTTCCTCTAAATGATTATGTAATATTATAAATGCATGTATATAATGGATATATATGATATATACATAATTATTATACTTCTTGATATAATGGATACATGAACAACTTGTAATTATAACGGTTTTATTTTTGACTCAAGTACCAATGATCGTTAAAACGACCGTTATTAACATGAATAATTACATAGTGTTCATGACATGGAAATAAGTGATATAAAAGGAATAATGAACTTGAAAAAGGTTCTTAAACAAGTAGAAATTAACTCAAGTTTATTATTCAGGAGATTAAAGAACGACTGAGTCATGTCGGACCCGAGGTATGGGACTTCGTCTCAATCTCCTTTCATTGAGGCATATTTTGTTTTATACACAACCTTCTTTTATACGGTGTATAAACCTCTTTTACTTTTACGTTTATTCAAAAGGATTCTTTTTATACGAAGAGTTTAATAAAAGACAAAAGGGAATGTTTTTGTCGTACGTATGCGGCGACAACAACTTCTCCGCCGCCGTGACAATTATTTGAGTTTCGGCTTCCTCTACAAGCCATACCTTTTTTTAAAAATAAAAATAAATACCATGTTTTACTTTTCTTTTATTTTGGTATTGAAAATGGTTTTCATAATGTTTTTATATCAATGTGTTGTATTGATATCTTGTGATTGAAAGGTGGAAATGTTATATTTCCTTTATGCATGTTTTATGTGATACGATTATGTTGATGTTCTTTGGCATTATTATGAAGACGGGTGGTTCCGTGATAAACTAAGGGAGGGTGAGCCCGATATAGCTCTCCAATTCATTGGATAATGCGAAGGAGTTAAACATTAAGGTTTCTCTGAAGAGATTTAGAGAATATACTGTGATGGGTATTCCAAACGTAACCAAGAGGGTTACTCCCTACGTAAGAATGTTATGAATGCCTCAAGTTACATTTATGTCTTATGATTTCTATGATTTATTCATGATTTGACGAGGTATGTTAATGTGATTATGTTTTATGGGTAAAGTATGATTTCATTCTTATGTATATATGTACCCATGTTTCCTTTCCATATTTTAATATCCCTTACTGAGCTTTTTATGCTCATCCCAGGTTTTTTTGAAATGTTTTTCACAGGTCAAGGGAAAGGTACATGATATGATGGTAGTGTCAAGGAAGTGTCAAGAAATAATCCATTTTTTATTTTAAATATATTTCCATTGATGGGAAAGAAGAATACTATCTTTATGTAACCACTTTGTTTATATGTGGAATGTAATGCAAGTTTTATGATCTAGTTATCTAAAACTCTAAACCAGAAAAGATCCTCAATGTGTAATCTTGTAATAACTCAAGATTAAGTATGGTTTAAGGCTGGGGCCTTATACAAATAGTTAAAAATCTTGATCAAAATAGTGTATAAACCTATTCAATAAACAATCACTCTAATCAATCATTTTCCCTATTTTAATAAATTGCATTTCAATCATGTCGTATTTTGTAGAACATAAATAATATTATAAAAACCCATACTTTACATACATTATTATTACTTCAAAATTGAAGAACACTTATTACAACATATAACAAAACCATGAAAGGACCGTATAGGTATAGTGTCTTTAGAAACTGGGAAACATAAACAACTGGTTCATAAAGCGTCTACACTGTCTCCCATTTATTTCATCATATCTATAGTCCCTTTTGGAATATCTTACTTAATAACCTTATTCTTGACCTGGGGAAAGAAAACATTCAAAAGGGTGAGCTCAAATGCTCAGTAAGGGTAAACAAAAGAAATAGCAATCACATCATATTCATAAGAACATAACATTTTGGAAATCATACCCTACAAAAGAGATCATAATTTCATAACATGGGATAAATCATGGTAGTGAAATGTAATCACAATAATCATAACATAAAACATGATGTTTTGTGTAATACAAATATAATCATAGATAGTCATTTCTTATTATTCAAACTCATTTCCAAGACTATCTTAGTGGACAAAGTCCATTTCTGAACCGAGTTCATTCCTCGTTTCAGTCCTGTTTCACTGAACCGGTTTTACCTGTCGTTCCAGCCATGCCTATCTCATGAGATATAAAATCTTTACCAAATTCATTGGAGTGATATATAGGTCCCACCCATCTCATAATGATACCATGATTATGTGTGCCACAATATCATAAACCATATATCATAGCATAACCCATGTAATAAAAATGGGATTCTTAAACCTCGTGACATCATAAAACAATTCATATAAGATAATGAAATTTATAAAAATAATTCCATCACAACATAATCAAATCAATGTTATAATAGGGATATAAACATAACCATTTATTATCTTATATGGAAAATAATTTTGATAAAACACTTGAACTCCATTCTTGAGGAACATATCCTTTCTACTTCAAAAACACATTTCCTTTCTTAACATGTCATACAATTATAAAATAAAATATGTTGATTAAAAATAAACATGAAAACTTGTAAAGGAAGATTCTTGGAAATAATGTTTTAAAAAACCATTCATTCCGTATAATTTAAAAAAACATTATTCTCGTACTTTTGTCGGAAAAGTCAAAAAGTACCTCGTACGAAAAATGAAAAAATATTCCTTTCATATATATTACTAAAAACTCACCGAAAGGTAAAATTGGATTTAAAAAATTGTAGGTTGATGGAAATAATTTTACATATTGAGGAAACATGGATGTGGATGATAAAATACACCCCAGTAAATTCCAAAGTATAAACAATCTCGGATAAAATTGAGATTGTGATATTTTCCCTTACCTTAGGTCCGATTTACTTTGTAAGTGTACGAACCTCCGGTATAATGATTTAAATAATGTCATTGACTTATTCCAAAATCATTCCCAATGTTATGATATCATATATGGTCATATTCTAAGACTATTATTAGTAATATTTCATTGCTACTTGTTATTCAGGTGTTTATTACTTTTTGTTCTTATGCATGTTTTGTCGAATAAATTTTTATTCTTGTTTTTAGGTTATAGATACCTCATTTACATAATGGTATTAGTGTAATATATATAATATTTATTCACTCAATTCATTTATGTAATCATTATCCAATGAAAATCATGTAGAACGAGTCGCATCACATCGTGGAGACGATATTCCGTACATTCACACAAGCGATGATATCGTTACCATGATCATGGAATTGTATTGGAGTGTATGTATACTATTTAAGAATCTATATAACTTTATAATAATCATATATATTCCTTCTTTACACCATTATACCCATCCAAGTAATGTGGTGGTGGAAAATAGATTACACCATGACGTGGAGACGGTATTCCGTACATACGCACGCGCGGTGATTTCGTTTTCCGTAGGATGGATAGATGGTGAAATAGGGTTGTTTCATACTTATAATAACATATAACTATATGAGTTATACTGATGTTATTAATTCATAATGAAACAACTAAATAAGAATAAGTGGAAGAAGAAATAAAGTTGAAAGAATCGGTAACGGACATTACCTCTTCTTTGAAGTGCTTCTTTGAGACCTCCTTTTAAGGCACTAAAATTGGTCTTTGAAGAAGACCAGTACCTATAGAATGATTCTAGGGAAGTGGAGAGGAAAAATTGTCAGGGGTTGGCCGAGCTTGAAGGCTCAATGTGGTGTGAGGAAGAGAGGGAGGAGGTTCCCTTTTAAAAGGGAGGATAGGGGCACCTTTGGAAAAACTAAAAATATTATTTTATTATAAAGCCATATTTGGTTTTAAATAGCTCCAAATTGATTTATTTCTAAGCTAAGGTGGGGATGGGTCCAAATAATCTCATCAAATTTAATTTTGAAAGGTTTAGTTTACTATTTTAACCTTATCATTTAGATTTAACTTTAAGTTAGATAATTTTCCTTTTACCGTGTCTTTTTGTGTTCTTACATTATAAGGTTAATAAATGAACAATAACAAGCCAAAAAAATCCCAAGTTGTTTATTATTAATATATATAACCTTATCTAAGTCATTTGGCCGACCCTTAGATTTTTACGAATAAAATAACAATTAATAATATAATATATGTTTTAAAAACTATTTTATGTCAATTTTGACACTATTTAGTAATTGATTTTTGTGAAAATCATAACAGAATGAGTAGTTCGAAATAAGGTAATTAAACCAATACTAACATGTCATATTAACCTATAAAATTAGTGTAATGAATAAAAAGTCTCAGATTACATTTATTTGGGTATTTATAACATCAATTATGTCAATATTTCATTAATAAGATAATTACTACATCATCTTTGTGTCATAAATAAATTAAATTATTTAATGTCTAAAAATTACAAATAAAATACCATTATATAGTAAATGTTTTTAGATTTATAATTAATATTTATAGTCGAATTTATTTTATGTATAACCCTATATTAAAAATTATTTACTTATTAAACTTTGATTTTAACTATTTTAACCCCTTTTTAAATAAATTAATAAAAAATGTCCTAATCTAATCCAAGTGGGACTAAATGGTCATAGTTTATTCCTATGGTTGTTTTTGGTCGAATTAAACTTATCTAGTAGAATTAGGACATGTGTTAGGGTAATAATAACATCATTTTTACCCTTAACTACTCTATTTACTTTTAACCGTGGTAAATAAAAGTAAAAAGTTACTATTCACCAAAAATTATTTTAATCTCATTGAACCACATTTTACTTACTGACATAAATCGTTTCTCTCTGATTTTTTAAATTCCACTCACAGAAGCGGTAAAATTAGGTTTTATATAAATTTTCAAAATCTCCTAGGAGGTGGGTAAATGACGGTGAAAAGTTCAATAAAATTCTTATATATCTAAAATTATTATAAAATTACTCCAATGAATTACATTGAACTTATATATGTATTGTGAATCAATTTTGACCTAAAATAAATTTAAATAAAATAAATAATTATTTATATAAAAAGTCGGTTTATAAATAGTAACCTAGTGTTTTCACTATTCATCAAAAATTGAAAGTTTACAGAAAAATACCAAAATTTCACCGTAGGATAATTTTGATATTCCGAATCCAAAAATGAAGTCCATTTTGAAAAATAAAATTTAAAAAATTTCAAAAAGTGGTTATTACTATTCATAACGGCTAGTTTTAATAATATTTTAATAGCATATCGTTGTTTAGTAAAACTCAGTATTGTGTACTACGCAAGCTATCAAGGAATGTCGCGATTGAGTGTAAAGAAATACAAGCTAGTGTTGTGTGTGGTGAAAGATTCCAATGATGATTTATATAACATAAAAACAAAATATTTCTTATAAAAGTCTCGGGTGTTACATTCTACCCCCCTTAAAATGATTTTCACCCTCGAAATTCGTCACTTATAACAAACAGATGAGGATAACTCTCCCTCATCATATCCTAAAGCTCCCATGTGGCTTCTTAAAATTGGTGGTTCCTCCATAAAAATTTTACCAAGCGAGTGGTCTTGTTCCGTAGGACTTTTTCGCTACGATCCAGAATCTCTATCGGATGTTCTTCATAAGAAAGATCTTGCTCCAGCGGTACAACTTCTGAGCTGAGTACATGTGAAGTATCAGGTATGTACTTTCTCAGGAGAGATACATGGAACACATCGTGAACTTGGGAGAGATTTGGTGGAAGCGCCAATCGGTAAGCTACCTTTCCAACACGATCCAGTAATTCAAAAGGACCAATATATCTATGGCTCAACTTCCCCTTCTTTCCAAATCTCATGACCCTCTTCCAGGGAGATATTCATAAGAACACTTTTATCACCCACTTCAAACTCCAGGTCTTTTCTTCGGTTGTCGGCATAACTTTTCTGTCGACTCTGAGCTTCTCTTATGTGTTGTTGAACAGATCAAACCTTTTCTACCATCTCATCAACAAGATCAGGTCATAATAGCTTTCTTTCCCCAACATCATCCCAGCAAGTTGGAGTCATGCATTTCTTTCCATAGAGAACATCATAAGGAGCCATCTGAATACTGGAGAGAAAGATATTATTATAAGAGAATTCCACAAAAGGTAGGTGTTGATCCCAACCACCTTTGAAATCCATAGAGAAAGCTCTCAACATATCATCTAGAGTTTGAATTGTCCTCTCAGACTGACCGTCTATATGAGGATGATAAGCAGTGTTGAAACTCAACTCTGTATCCAGAGTATGCTGAAGACTTCGCCAGAACATTGAGGTAAACCTCAGATCCCGATAAGATATAATAGAAAGTGGTACTCCATGTAATCTTACCACTTCCTTTACATATATACAGGAAAGCTGATCCAAAGAGAAATCCTCTCTAATAGCAATGAAGTGTGCAGACTTTGTAAGACGATCAACTATGACTGAGATAACGTTATTTCCTTTGGATGTTTTAGGAAGTCCTGTGAAAAAGTCCATAGTGATGTTTTCCCATTTCCATTCGGGTATTGGTAATGGTTGTAACATCCCCTTAGACTTCTGTCTCTCAGCTTTAACTTGTTGACAAACCAAGCATCGAGAGACATATTCAGCAAAATATCTTTTCATGTCATCCCAGCAGACGTACTCTTTTAGGTCCCTATACATTTTCGTGCTTCCAGGATGAATAGAGAATGAAGAACTATGAGCCTCATCTAGTAGCTCCTTCTTTAATTCGGGGATGGGAGGAACACAAACCCAATTCCTGAACATTATTATCCCATCACAATCAAGGTTGAATTCAGGAACATTTCTCACCTTCTTTTGTAACTCTAAATCTTCTTTCTATGCCTCTTTAATCTTAACATGTATAGATGGTTCAACATTAATTTGAGAAAGATACGATTTTTCCCATTTAATTATAATTCCAAGATCCATCCTTTGTAAATCCATAAATATTGGATCTTTTGTGATCCTCATCACGGATAAACTGGCATGGTCTTGTCGACTTAATGCATATGCCACCTTGTTTGCTTTCCCAGGGTGGTAATGAATTGATTAGTTGTAATCCTTAATCAGCTCCAACCATCTTCTTTGATACATATTCAGCTCCTTTTGTGTGAAAATATACTTTATACTTTTATGATCAGTATAAATGTCACACCTTTCTACATAAAGATAATGCCTTCAAATCATTAATGCAAATATTACCGCAACTAACTCCAAATCATGAGTTGGGTAATTTTGCTCATGGATTTTCAACTGTCATGAGGCATAGGCTATCACCATATCATTTTTCATAAGAACACACCCCAATCCCTTCCTGGATGCATCACTATAGATCACAATCCTTTCTCCACTATAAGTCAGTGTGAGCACAGGGGAACTGGATAACTTTCTTTTCAACTCCTTGAAATTCTCATCACATTCCTCCGTCCAAACAAACTTAACTCCTTTCCGAGTCAACATGGTGAGTGGATTAGATAATCTTGAAAAATCATTCACAAAACGTCGATAATATCCATCCAAACCAAGAAAACATCCGATCTTAGTTACTGTTGTTGGTCTCAACCATCTTTTGATAACCTCTGTTTTTTCTTGATCCACAGATATCCCCTATTTTGAGATTATGTGACCCAAAAATGAAACTTTTTGAATCCAAAATTCACACTTGGTAAACTTGGCATAAAGCTTCTCCTTTCTCAGGGTCTTCAATATAATTATCAAGTGATCTTCATGTTCTTCCTTGCTCTTTGAATATACAAGAATATCGTCTATAAAGACTACCACAAACTGATCAAGATAGTCTCTAAAGACTCTATTCATCAGATCCATGAAGATAGCTGGGGCATTAGTAAGAACAAATGACATCACTATAAATTCATAGTGTCCATACCTTGTATGGAAAGCCTCCTTTTGTATATCTTCCCTTTTGACCCTTAATTAAAGATACCCTGAACGAAGATCAATCTTGGAAAAGTCTTGAGCTCCGCGTAGTTGGTCAAATAAGTCATCAATGCGTGAGAGAGGATATTTGTTCTTGATAGTGACCTTGTTAAGTTCTCGATAATCAATGCAGAGTCTCATTGATCCATCTTTCTTCTTACCAAACAGAACAGGTGCTCCACATGGTGACACACTAGGGCGTATGAACCCCTTATCAAGATTCTCTTGGAGTTTCTTCTTCAATTCCGGCAACTCAATTGGGGCCATTCTATAAGGTGTCTTTGAAATAGGTAATGCACCCGGTATGACTTCTATTGAAAACTCAACTTCACGATTTGGTGGAAGACCCGGAAATTCATCCGGATAGACATAATAAAAATCCCGTAAAATGGGAATATTCTTAGTCTTGAGTTTCTCACCAACCATTTGAGATAAATAACCTTCATTTAGTGGAATCAAGACCCATAATATGGAAAAATTTCCACTGGAAAGTTATGTTCATCCTTTCATCGATATACGATCAAATATTGATCTAGAATATGAAATGTGACTTCCCTTATTTGGAAATTGATATGAGATCCATATAGAGAATTCCAATCCATGCCAAGAATCACATCAAATTCCACTATAGGGTGGATCACATGATTTTCAGGAAGCACTTTCCCACAAACATCAATCAGAGAATAATTATAAACTTTTGATGCGACTTTTGTGCCATTAGGGGTTGTCACAGCTAACTCAACATATAATTTTTGAGGTAATACGGTGATGCCCTTAGAAAATTCTTCAAAAATAAAGGTTTGGGTGGATCTAGAATCAAATAAAACATTTTATACTTTAGAGTGGATGGTAAGTGTACCTTTCAATACTTTGTTATCGTACTCCACATCACTGGTAGAAATTGCATGTGACTTTCCTTTGTCTTTAGTCTTAAGAGTTTTTTGACGTCGATCATAATCAACAACCCTTGTATTAGGGCATTTATTGGCATAATGACCTATTTCCTTGCACTTGTAACATTGAATTGTCGGAGGTGCACTCTGTGTAGCCTTTTCATTGTTTTCATCACTATACATCTTCTTCCCATCATTGTATCATTCAAATTCCAGATGACCTTTCTTTCCACATTTGAAACATTTACTTGTCCCTTTAAGACAACTCCCTCCATGTTTCTTTCCACACTTTGAGCATAAGGGAAAACTCATCTTCATTTCAGTCTGCTCTTTAGATGTTCCTTTGAATTCCATTTTCCTCTTTTTATCAAACCCATATGACTGATGGGTTACTCCAATCTCCATCTCAACTTTGAGAGCACATCGAACGATTTCCTCGTATAGCTATTGAAGTCCCTTATGGCTAACTCCCTTCGAAGAATTGGTTTTAAGCCACTAAAGAATCGATCGATCTTACTCTCAGGTTGGATAATAATACCAGAAGCGTACCTGCAAGTCTTGTAAAATTTTTTGCATAGGTACCAACAGATTCATCCTCCTTTTTCTTTAGTTCAAGAAACTCCTTCTCCATCTTTGTTCGGAGAATACGGGGGAAGTACTTATTGAAAAATAAGTTCTTGAACTCATCCCATTCCATGGACTCAATTTCATCTATTGGCCCCGTATTCTTGATAATATTCCACCATTGATCAGCATCACCTTCCAAACGATACACTGCTAAGATGAAATTATCATGTCTAGAACATTGATAAATTTAAAATATCTTTTCAGTAGTACTAATCCATTGTTCACCAACTAATGGATCGGTAGACCCGCTGAATGAAGGTGGACACTGTCTCATGAAGGATACAACAGAATGTTTCTCCTTCATTTGCTCGTTTGGAAGTCCTTCATGATTCATAGCTTGAGATAGTTGTGTGAGAATGGTTAGAAGATTTTTCATTCCAGCTCCCATAACGTTTGGTTGCTCAGGGGGACAATCATTGCATTGCCTGTCGCATTCCGCATTAACACGGTTCCTTCGGGCTCCATCCATTGACTAAAACCAAGAAGAATAGTGTGAGCAACACTAATTATAATAGGAAAACCACATATTCAAGAATAAAATTTCACACTTAAGGTATTATCCTATGTTATTCTTGGCCATTTCTAAAACACTATGATTGTGTTCTATTCTTAGACTTATCCTTAGGATTCATACTAAGGCTTTCACATCCTAGTTTCCAAAGGTTGACTATACCTTTCCTCTGATACCAACTATAATGGTCTGGAATTACTTCTAGTGGACTATAATTGATACCTATCAGGGCACTCCATGGGTAGCTACACCCCCTGGGTGGGACATACCACCATCCCCAATGGCATCCATTTCCTCATGAAGCCCTTGGGTGGAGATCCATGCTTTGTACAATGCTCACATGCGAGAGTTCCCAAGGATCAGATACATTCCTACCTCCTTTGCCTCTGATACCAACTATAACGTCCCATACTTTACATACATTGTTAGTACATAAAAATTGAAGTACACTTATTACAACATATAACAAAACCATTAAAGGACCGTATAGGTATAGTGTCTTTAGAAACTGGGAAACATAAACAACTGGTTCATAAAGCATCTACACTGTCTCCCATTTATTTCATCATATCTATAGTCACTTTTGGTATATCTTACTTAATAACCTTCTTCCTGACCTGGGGAATGAAAACATACAAAAGGATGAGATCAAATGCTCAGTAAGGGTAAAAAGAAGAAATATCAATCACATCATATTCATAAGAACATAACATTTTGGAAATCTTATCCTGTAAAAGAGATCATAGTTTCATAACATGGGATAAATCATGGTAGTGAAATGTAATCACAACAATAATAACTTCAAACATGAAGCTTTTTGGAATACACACATAATCATAGAGAATCAGTTATTATTAGTCAATACTCTTTTCCAATACTATCTTAGTGGACAAAGTCCATTTCTGAACCGAGTTCATTCCTCGTTTCAGTCCTGTTTGACTGAACCGGTTTAACCTGCCGCTCCAGCCATGTCTCTCTCATGAGATATAAAATCTTTAACCAATGCATTAGAGGGAGAGATAGGTCCCACCCATCTCATAATGATACCATTCTTATGTGTGCCACAAAATCATAAACCATACATCATAGCATAACCCAAGTAATAAAAATTGGATTCTTAAACATTGTGACATCATAAAACAATTCATATAAGATAAAAAAATTCATAAAAATAATTCCATCACAACATAATAAAATCAATGTAATAATAGGGATAGAAACAGAACCCTTTATTATCTTAGATGGAAAATAATTTTGATAAAACACTTGAACTCCATTCTTGAGGAAAATATCCTTTCTACATCAAAAACACTTTTCCTTTCTAAACATGTCATACAATTCTAAACTAAAATAAGTTGATTAAAAATTAACTTTAAAACATGTAAAGGAAGCTTCTTGTAAATAATTTTTTAAAAATCCATTCATGTCGTATAATTTAAAAAAACATTTTTCTCATACTTTTGTCGGAAAAGTCAAAAAGTACCTCGTACTAAAAACAAAAAAAGGTTACATTCGTATATATTACTAAAAACTCACCGAAGGGTAAAATTGTATTTTAACAATTGTAGGTGGATGGAAATAATATTACATATTGAGGAAACATGGATGTGGATGATAAAATACAACCCAGTAAATTCCAAAGTATAAACAATCTCGGATAAAAATGAGATTGTGATATTTTCCCTTACCTTAGATCCGATTTGCTTTGTAAGTGTCCGAACCTCCTGTATAATGATTTAAATAATGTCATTGACTTATTCCAGAATCATACTCATTGTTATGATATCATATGTGGTCATATTCTTAGCTTATTATTAGTAATATTTCATTGCTACTTGTTATTCAGGTGTTTATTACTTTTTGTTCTTATGCGTGTTTTGTTGAATAAATTATTATTCTTCTTTTTATGTTATAGATACCTCATTTCCATAATGGTATTAGTGTAATATATATCATATGTATTCACTCAATTCATTTATGTAATCATTATGCAATGAAAATCATGTAGAACGAGTCACATCACATCGTGGAGACGGTATTCCGTACGTACGCATGAGCGATGATATCGTTCCCATGATCGTGGAATTGTATTGGAGTGTATGTATACTACTTCAGAATCAATATCACTTTAAAATAATAATATATATTCATTAATTACAACATTATACCCATCCAAGTAAGGTGGTGGTGAAAAATAGATTACACCACGGCGTGGAGACGGTATTCCGTACGTACGCACATGCGGTGATTTCGTTTTCCGTAGGATGGATAGATGGTGAAATAGGGTAGTTTCATACTTATAATAACATATCCGTATAAGAGTGATACTGATGTTATTAATTTATAATGAAACAACTAAAGAAGAAGAAGTGGAAGAAGAAATAAAGTTGCAAGAATCGGTAACGGACATTACCTTTTCTTTGAAGCGCTTCTTTGAGGCCTCCTTTTAGGGAATTAAAATTGGTCTTTGAGGAGGACCAGGACCTCTAGGATGTTTATATGGAAGTGTATAGGAGAAATTGGCTGGGTTTGGGCGAGCTTGAAGGGTCAAAGTGGTGTGAGGAAGAGAGGGAGGAGGTGCCCTTTTATAAGGCAGGAGAGGGGCACCTTTGGAAAAACAAAAATTATTATTTTATTATAAAGCCATATTCGGTTTTAAATAGCTCCAAATTGATTTATTTAGAATCTAGAGTGGGGATGGGTAGAAATTCTCTCATCCAATAGAATTTGGACAAGTTTAGTTTACTATTATAACCTTATCATTTAGATTTAACATTAAGTTATATAATTTTATTTTTAATGTGTCTTTTTGTGTTCTTACACTATAAGGTTAATAAACTCACTATAACCTGAAAAAAGAACCCCAAGTTGTTTATTATTAATATATAAAACCTTATCAAAGTCATTTCGCAGAACCGTATATTTTTAGGAATAAAATAACAATTAATAATATAATAATTGTTTTAAAAACTATTTTATGTCAATTTTGACACTATTAAGTAATTGATTTTTATGAAAATCATAACAGAATGATTAGATAGAAAAACGTTAATTAAATCAATACTAACATGTCATATTAACCTATAAAATTAGTGTAATTTATAAAAAGTCTCAAATTTCATTTATTTGGGTATTTATAACATCAATTATGTCAATATATCATTAATAAGATAATTACTGCATCATCTTTGTGTCAAAAATAAATTAACTTATTTAATGTCTAAAAATTACAAATAAACTACAATTATGTAGGACCTCTTTTTATCTTTCTAATTAAAATTTATAGTCGAATTTATTTTATGTATTACCCTATATTAAAAATTATTTACTTATTAAACATTGATTTTAACTATTTTAACCCTTCTATAAATAAATTAATAATAAATGTCCTAATCTAATCCAAGTGTTCCTAAATGGTCATATTTTATTGATAAGGTTGTTTTTGGTCGATTTACACTTATCCAATAGAATTAGAACATGTGTAAGGGTAATAATAATATCATTTTTATCCTTAATTACCCTATTTACATTTAACCATGGTAAATAAAAGTAAAAAGATACTATTCACCAAAAATTATTTTCATCTCATTGAACCACATTTTACTTATTGACATCAACTTTGTCTCTAGGATTTATGAAATTCCACTCAAAGAAGTGTTAAAATTAAGTTTTATGTAAATTTGCAAATTCGTCTAAGAGGTGAGTAAAAGACGGTGAAAAGTTCAATAAAATTTTTATATATATATAATTATTATAAAATTACTCAAATGAATTACATTGAACTTATATAGGTATTATGTTTCAATTTTGAACTAAAATAAATTTAAATAAAATAAAAATTATTTAAATAAAGAGTCGGTTTTTAAATATTAACCCATTGTTTTCACTATTCATCAAAAATTAAAAGTTTCCAGAAAAATACCAAAATTTCACCCGAGGCTTATTTTGATATTCCGAATCCAAAAATGAAGTCCATTTGGAAAAATAAAATTTAAAAAATTTCAAATAGTGGAAATTACTATTCATAATGGATAGTTTTAATTATATTTTAATAGCATATCGTTGTTTAGTGAAACTCGGTATTGTGGACGACGCAAGCTATCAAGGAAGGCCGTGATTGCGTGTAAATAAAGACAAGTTAGTGTTGTGTGTAGTGAAAGATTCCATTTATGATTTATATAACATAAAAACAAAATATTTCTTATAAAAGTCTCGGGTGTTACAAATATTATGTGATATGTTTAGCCTTTTGAGGTTATTCTTGATTGAAAAAAATACAAATGCACAGATAAATAATAATTTGTTGCAAATAAGTTATTATTATTATTTTTCAAACATACCAATAACATTATCCTATATTCATATTTTCATCTTAGAATAACTTATAAGTTGTGTATGATTATTATTAAATTTATTTTCCACATTCTCCACCCATCTTATCTTGTTATACTCAAGTGGGTATTGGTTTCTTCCCTTAAGTGTATTTTTAGGAAAATATCCCGAACTGAATTACCATACATGTTGGGAAAAAATTCTTTCATAATCATTGATTTAAAAATGAAAATACTACCATTAAAAATAAACAATTAAAAAAATATTAGTTAATCAAGCATGTTTAATTATAATGAAATATTTAAACTAGATTAAAATATATTCCCCTTTCTAATAGGAAATAAATTTTCCACATTTATTTGGTGATATGGTTCAAATTCATGATAGTTTTCTTCATCCTCCTATCCCCTGTTGAAAAAGTCATAAGGAATTTATAAAATAGGAATGATCTAAATTTTAACCAACTCATATTCAATATAATATATCATTTTATCTTTTGAATCCAACATATACAAATCATCCATATCATTATCCATTGTTTCTATTACGTGTCAAAAATTTACAAGTTTATATACTAATTCATCAGTTTTGGTTCCTCAATGATTAGTTTTCTCCATCCACGTGTATTTGAAAAATGTCACATAAATGTTTCCATGATTTCATCCATCAATAATGTCTATACTCTTTAAATATAATGGAACACCTCCAAATTTGACTATTTGTCACATATACATTCATAACAACTTCAAAATTTACCAAACACTCCATGGGTATGAGTTCTAAGACCTTGATCAGATTCCAAATTTCTCAACCCGAATCTACTAACATAATATGTAGTATGGAATTCAGCCCAATTAACAGGACCCATAAATAGATATGTTAGGTCAACCAATTTTTCCCCATGTTCATTTTAAATCTATATGGATGGACTATGAAAATCATAACACAAAAAAATGGAAAACCATTATAAGGTCCAAAATTACTTATATATCGACAAAACCATTCCTTAAATTCTTTAAAGAAACTCAACTATATTTCTGTAGAAAAATTTGTATGTATTCTTAATTATCCCTACAAGAACCTCTAATTTCCTTTTTTAATGTTTAAAAATTCATTATATAGTCTCTTTTTATAAAAAAATTCACATAATTATAGTAACATCATATATTTTAAGAATGAAGTTGTAGCTGAACAATATATTCAAGGACTGATGATGTTCTGGTATCTCTTACCTTGGAGAAAGTGAAAAATATTTCAAATTAACAACATGATATCCATTTAGAGAAAATGAAATGTGAGGAAAATAATCCCCATCAGGTAAATATGTGAAATGTTAAAAGAGATTGAGATCATTATCAATTCCAATTAAATATGTTAAGAAAAATTATGAATCATTTGGGGGCTTATAACCATTGGAAGTTGTGTTTCTAGTTGATCCATATTACATAAATAAAACACTACTCTCACCAATTACCAAATACATAAAAAATTATTAAATATTAAAAATATATATACACAAAATAAAACTAGACATATGTAACTACCATGAATATTTATTTACATCCGTATGGGATACATTCATAGATATTTAATGAGACCTCATAATTTAACTTCATCATCCAATTTTATAGTCATATAATCTATTATTATAAAAAAATTATAGTGGAAATATCATTTGTGAAAGAAATAAACAATGAAAAATTCAAGCATGAATATGAAAAATCTCATTGAAATTTATCATATTAATATATAATTTTTTTAAGAATGAACATAATTCAAATAAATGTTATAACACTTTATTAAGAAATTACGTCTTCCTAGACAAAGGTAAATGTTTTTCCACTAAATCCTATGAGTTAGAAATTTATTTTCCTCCATTATTTCATTGTCTCACATCAATGTTATTGTTGAAATTACTTGAATAATAATATAGAACTATTACATCACAAAATTCCTTTATAAATATACCCTTATTTAAAATTTTTATGGAAAACATGGTAGGGACAAGACTACCATTTTAATCAATCCAATGATCTGGACAAATGTCCATTTTCTGTATGTCCATTTGAGAATTTAAGTGATCCTTTTATTTCCCTACATCATTTAACACTAAAAATATCACATTATCAAATATATTTTTTCAATATTCATAAGATCCAAAATGTATCATAATAAGTTGTTATCCATGTATGGTTGTTTAAAAAATATACCATTTTTTAAAAAACTAATACTTTTCACATTGAATTTTATTAAATCTACATTGTCTGATGGACCCTCTTTCAACTTCTAGTTATTTGAATAATACAATATTAACATTATCATCATTAATAAATATATATGCACCCATATATGGGATTGGAAAACATATACATTTTATTATTATATCGAATTTATTTCTATATGTCCAAAATTTATGTACATAATTCAAAAATTAGTGATATACCATTTAACACCAACACGTACTTTGAGTGATTCAAGAGTGTGTTGAGTTAAAACTGTATGGTGGAATGAAAAATAAAATATATTTTTTCTATCTATAAATGTAATGATGGAAAGCAAAATCTCTAATATTATGAAACAACGATGTGTGAATATTAAACACCTCATTACTAAATAAATCAATAGTTTAGAAATATGTATCCCTACACTCTAAAAATTCATCAATTAATGGTTGAATATGTACATCAATATAATTTATTTAGGCTCGTTTACTAGAAATTACCATGGAAAGAGAGACGGAATTTTTTTAAACACATCTAAGGAGGAAGACTATATTTACTGATTTCAAGAACTCATATTCTATAACTCATAGTTAAACAATCAATTGGTGTCAATCCATAAGATTATTCCCCAAGATAGACATTTCAAGGGTCTAAAGAATATTCCGGATGAATTTCTTCATGTTTATTTAATCACATAGAGTCACATGGATTTCTTATAACACCTTCATTTTTCATTTCTAATTCATGGCATTACATCTACATTATTGATTTAGTTAACCTAAACTATCATTTCAATCATAATTTTAAAGGAATGTATAAAAAAATTGATAAATCCCTCCAGTTTACATTTATAGTTTCCATAACCCTTAAATTTTATGTATCAATACTTTAATTATTTACACATATATTAATATATAAAATTTTATTTAATCTTATTTGTTTAAAACAAAATTAAAATATTAATTAATCGACTTTTTAAAAATATATATACATAAATTAAATACTATCAATGTTTTAATACATGGCTATTTTTTAGGCATTTATTAAAAATGAAATAAATGTTACTAAATTATCCATGTTTTATGAAAACAAAAATTTATTAAAATTTATTTACAATTTCAAGAAAATGAGACTAAAAAATTCTCATAAATTAATATTTAGTCATGTATTCCAAAAAAGTTGCTATATGCACATGTTTTATAGAACATGAGTAGAGTGTGGCAATCAATAGTCTACCACATCAATTTTTTATCCTTTTTTATATTATTTTCCCAAATACAATTAGGATAGATGACAACTTAGATCACATACATAGAGTGGTTCTTAAATATGACATAATGGGGGAGCTCAATAGAGATATGACCCAAAAGAAATTGGAAATTGGAATCATCGATGGAAATTTGGATTTATCATGGATAATTTATATGATATTAAAGATAAAAAATTATAGGGAAAAAGTTAGATCAAGGTATGATTTGAATTTAATCATATCATGCTACTATTTTTATAGATAATGGTGTTTCTATTTAATTTATCACAATTTACCTACTGTATATGTTAGACCATATAAATGTGATTCCTTATAGGTAAATAGATTTGATTACTCTAGTGGGAGGTAATATAAAGTTATCTAAGGTGTGTGGTTGTGAGCTTGTAGTGGAATGAGATTGATTCTTTGGGGACATATCGTTGCGTTGGATGGAACCGTATGATGTCTTCGATAAAATTGGTTATTTTTAAATTTATAAAATATTATGTAAATTTATATTATTTAATGGTGATTTTAACAAGTTTAAAAGGATATCATGAGGTTTTTAATAGAATAAAATATATTTATGGTATATATGGATGGAGCTATAGAATATTTCGTATTAGTTGGTTATCATGAATCTTTTTCTATATAATTTAGTGGTATAGAGGATTCCTTTAGTTTTGATTGGTAATGAATATTTTCATATTTAAGTGGTTGTGAGCATCCCTCATAGGTTAGAAATTTATTTTGAAATTATGATATATCAATGAATTTTCGAATTTTTGTAGAATAATATTTTATGTTCCAGAAAATATTTTGGATACTATGATTCATTTTGATGGTTTATTATATAAAGTATTTATATAGAGAATAGTGTCACAAATGGCTCCATCAGTGCTGTTTATAAGGGTGTTAAATGGGATGATAATATTTTTTAAGAATTTCAATAATTAAATCAAGTGACGGTGAATATTTGTTATCCTCTTCATAGGATATATGATTTATATGAACAAAAAGGGGATGATATTCTATAATTGATTTATGATCTATGTATAAATATTAGATGATAGAGTCTGAATACACACATATGAATATTTCATAGTGTTAGTATATTATTTTGAGTTTTTATTAATTCCATTTGGTGTTATAAATTCACCAACTATGATTATGAAGCTCATAAATCGAGTATTTTAACCGTATCTTGGTGATTTACTCCTGGTATTCAATGAATATAACAAGGATTATTATAATAAAAAATTTCATGAAGAGAAACTCTTATTAGTGTTGGGGTTTTCAATGAACATCAGTTTAATGGTAAGATGTCAAATTTTGATTTTAAAAACATTAGGTGCATTTTATCATTAAATTTAGTATTGATTATAGTGTAGTTGTGGGCCCAAAAATAATTGATTTTGAATTTTGTTTGAACTCCAATAAATAATTTTTCTTAAATTTTTTGATTTTGAAGATTGGATGTTTTCAAAAGGAGGTTCATTGCTGGATTTTTTCATATTGTAACGCCATTTCCAGTTTTAGCTAATTTGTGGAATGCTTCTTCTTATTCTAAGGGGTTTTGATATTATTTTGTAATTGATGATATTTCTAGTTTATAAATTAGCTACGTATCATATTCCATGTGTGGTATAATAATATGAAGCCCATCATGGTTATGAATATTTCATGATTAATGACATATCCATAATTTCTAATTGGTCTAGGAATTTCTATCCATATAAAAAAAATTATGTTACCAATGATTTAGATCCTTTGTTTATAGATCTTAAAATAATGATTTGGAGTACTTACATTCTAGGAAAACAATTCAAAGTTTATAAAAATCATAAAATAGTTAACAATATATTTACCTAAAATGATTTGAATTTATTTTAATGTATGTTTTTTGTATTTATATATGGATATATTTTCATGATCAATTATACTCTTTGAGAATTTAATGTTTTTATTATGGATTTGATGAAACATTTTTATTGTGAGTATTATTTGTTGATGAGTGAAGAATAAAAAGTGATGTAGTTATTGTCATATATTTACCATGGATATAAGGATATAAATGAGGAGGTATGAATTTATCAGATAATAGTGACTTGTTCATTAGGGTGGTTAGTATAGGTTTCCTAGGTATAATATCCTATGGTAGACATTTTGCGATATAAATTTTTTAATACTGAAGATTTTTATGGTTGGTTTCACAATGACAACCCTCATTTTCATTACATAAAGATGTTGTAAATTCCTTATATTCTTTGGGAAGTTGTGTTTTGTTGAGTTCCTTTTCTATCTTGGTTAGTGTATCAACATTTTTTGAAGATGTGGTATTCATTAAAGTCGTTTTTTTGGTTACATGGAATGAATACAGTGGTACTTATGATTGTTTTATGACATCATGTATCATAATAGGTTAATTTCATGAATCAAGATCTAGTGGGGGATTTTTATCCCTTATAAACTATTTAGTGGATGTGGGGGGAAATTTCTATAGAATTTATTAAATGATTTAAACTTATCTTGAAATTGTTGGATTCTAAAGGTATTATCATTTTTTGTTAATAATTCCATATCATTTCTTACAAAATAATGATTTTTGCACACTGAATAGTTTATAGAAATGTTATGTGATGGATTGGTTGAGCATTATGTAGTTTTTTTGGAATTATAAGATTTTGATACTTGATTTACCTAAAAAATATATAGGGAATTTCAGCATTCTTTCATTACATAATAGTACCTTAACAATACATTTCATCGTTCAGTTGAAAGTTAACCTGAGTGTGTGATTAAAAAAATAGATGATAAGATGAGGGTTTTTCGTAGTGGTTTTGAAGGATAAAGATAGATCATTTATCATAAGTGGAACTAATATATGATTTTAGAACACTGGGCTGGATATACAGCCTAGAAGAGGGTGAATCAATGATCTCTCTTGATAAATTATATTTATTTCAAATTCAAAATCTAGAACATGATAATTTTCTCAATCCACCCAATATTATCCCAAATATCATATCATTTAATTTTTTCGTAATATATAGTGTATCACACAATATTCATAATTTTTAGAATACAATCACACACATTGTTACATTGTTTAGATACTAGAACACATATTCTTCACTATCAAATATGTAATTACAACAAAAAACTATCCTAGTCTGATCAATGAATAGTCTCACTCGGTTGGTCCACTTCTAGAACCAATTTGAATATATATTAAATACTTATTGAAAAAACTAAATGGATAAATCAATGCTTCCAACAATACTTGAAATTCTTTTTTAGCTAATTATATTGTAACCAAAAAATAGAAATATCTTAAACCACTAGTTAAATTTCATACTCTGTGAGACCACACCACATATAGTCTTCAACCAATTCATGCAGTTGCTCTTTTGGCCTTGAATCACTTATCAAATCCTGAATTATCTTATTCATTACATGAATTACTCAGGAACATGTGATCAAATTCATATATAATTTCACAACATTAACTACGTTTTTATTCAGTACAAATATTTAATGGGATTATAATTTTTTTTTGTGAAATGGGAAATAGTTCTATCTAATCTGAACAAATAATCAACGTACCATTCATGTATTATTTATTTTCATAATAATAATATAATGAATCTGATATTAATTATTATCATATAAATTTTCCTTAAATATGTAAATAATATGATCCTTGGAAATAGATACTAACATCAATTTAATTTTTTAATTAATTTCCATATTATGTCATAAATTATTATTGATATAATCTCTTTTTGAATGCCTTATAATAATTCCTCAAACAAATATTCAATCAAATACTCAAAGGTATCAAGAATTATTATTATTATATGAATGGATTACATTAATCAAATACCATAGCTCATATAAATCAATTTATAATTGGGGGTATTATTTCATGAATAATATCCCAAAATAATTCGTCTTTAATTATTTGAGATTTATTTTAAATATCCTTTCATAAATCATTATATAGAATATTGAAGGAAATATTATATACAAATTTCTTCTTAAAATTTCATTAATTTACTTTTC
The DNA here is from genome assembly GCA_963277665.1 of Viscum album. Taxonomy (NCBI): domain Eukaryota; kingdom Viridiplantae; phylum Streptophyta; class Magnoliopsida; order Santalales; family Viscaceae; genus Viscum; species Viscum album. The sequence goes on along the minus strand of OY728127.1, from coordinate 1,505,766,493 downwards.
GGATTATTTCATCAACTCACACATTCATTCATTCATAAGTTATGAATGTATTTAAACTATTGCATACATTCATTTATAATGTATCGTATACCTTCCATCCTCAATAAGTTACCTAGTTTATTTGAGTATTAATATTTATGTTGTATGAAAACCTATGGAATATATTGCATGCAATCATAAATCTTCTATTTATTTAGTGTTCATCTAACTCCTCATAGTATATTTCTCTACAGAAAGAAAAATATTCTCTCTTTACAAATATGATGTTCATACAAGAGAATATGTAAAAATGGATCTATAATTTGGAGTCACTAATTCATCTGTTATATAATAATACATACCCTATATTTTCACTACAAACTACTTCGTATTTTTGTTCTACTGCTTCATAGAATCGAAAATTGATATTAATATACAATCAAACATTTCTTACTGAGTTATATCATAGTATTATGTTAGTGGAATCAATCCCAATGGTAACATCTGGTCGTACCATTCCTATAGGTAGTATGTGTAATGACTCATGGTAGAACCTGATGCTTTGCAGTTGTAGTAGAACATGAGTTTGATGCTTTTATGTAGTACACTATGCATAGAGGAATCACAATCTAGGGAATTACTGTTATCCATAATCCTTTACAGTGTTCCTACCCTTATTCGAGTCACCAAATGTGTTGGGTACCTTTAATCAAGACATTATAAAACCATAATCAAGGAATTTCATCTGAAATGATCCTCTTATTATAGAATTATGCAATGTGTTTACTATTTTGTGATATTTATAATCTATGGATTACCATTACTCATATACTTGTCAAACCAATTTATTTATTTTGTAAATTTTATTTTTCTAGCCTTGCGCAAGCACTGCGCAAATATTTGGATAAGATTAATGTTATATAAGACAATATTTCTAAAATATCATTCAATATATTAATTAATTAATTATATTTAAAAATAATGTATCCAATTATATTTTAGCTCTTAATTACAATCTATAAGGAACCTAATTTAACTTTTCCAATGTTTTGAAGCTACAATGGAGACACTAAAAATGATTTTTTATTTATTATTAGATAATTACTGATATATATTATGAATAATTTTATTATTATATTTTCATAAAATTTGCATACATTATTCAGTACATAATTTTAACATATTTTTAGATTTCAATTACATTTTTATGATATCACAAAAGATGTTGTATTTTAAAAAATGTATTGTTTTACTATTCATTAGAAATATAACTGTTTTTATAAAATTTTATTGATTACATCATAGACTATTTTGTTTTGATTATTTCATTAATTAATTTCATTTTAAACAATACATTTTCTAAAATATTCTAAATTAATTATACCTAAATTCACAAAAAATGCAATATAATTGCCTTTTTGATTAAGATATAAATTTAAAAAAAATTACTTTACATAAAAATTAAGTGTTTATTTTATAATAATTAATAATTATATTTTATAATATGGTTATTCCTATTCGTAAGATAAATTTATCAAATAAATTATAATAACCATGAAGATATTTTTATTTTATATTGTGGTTGTATAAAAATGGTGTTCCATGAAACACAAGCTTCCAAAGAAATTAAATTATTAAAAGAGAAATATTTTATAAAACTATTAGGGTTTTACATTCTTCTCCCATTATGTAATTTTTCAAATGAATTTTTTGTTACATGATATGTTGAAAAACATTTGGTTCCTTTTCATTCATTGCTCCCTTCAATTACAATGTATCCTATTCATATTTGTGGTTCCTCTATATTACTTTAAGCAGTTTAGTTGACTTATTGTGTAAAATGTTATCTCCACAGTCTATTCCTCATAAGAGAGATAATTTTCCTATTGTACAACCTATTAATTTAGTACATGATAGGGATATTTCAGGTACTTCGACTTGATGATTGTTTGTAATACATCATGTACCTGAGATATGGTTGGTTGAAGTCTAAGTTGATACTCCACAACTCTGATGTGTTCACGATTCATAGAGGGGTCGATGTAACATGTATGTAACTTTACCTTATTCCTAAATCTCATGAGTATATTCCATGGATATATGTAGAGGAAATACTTTTCTCCAACCTCAAAATATAAGTCTCAGCAATGATTTCCTATAGAACTTTTTTTTCAAACATAGGCCTCCCTAATGTGTTGTTAAATAGTGATTACCTTTTCTACCTTTTCTATGACCATTTCTAGTCATAATAATGTATGTTCACAAATGTAAACCAAACATATAGGTGTTATACATCTCTTCAAATAAGTTGGTTCATATAGTGCCAATGGGATTCTTGTGTGGAAACTATTATAGAATGAAAAATAAAATAGTAGAATTTTTTTATCCTAACCTCCATTTATATAAATTGAGCATACTCTCAACATGTCTTCAAGTGTCTGAATGGCCTTATATGACTGGCCATCATTTTGAGGGTGATAGGATCTATTGAAACTAAGTTTAATGTTTAGATAATGTTGGAGACCTTTCTAGAATATTGATTTAAATCTAGGATCAAGATGAGATAAAATCAATAATGGTACTTAATAGAGCCTTTACACATCTCTTTTGTATATCCAGGGATGTTGATTGGATGAGAAGTCTTCTAGAAATATAATAAAGTGATATATCATTGTAAGATGGCCCAAACTATCCCAGTTTTCATTATTTCTTCTATATTTCGTAAAAATTCTAGTGAAAATGTCTATTTCCATGTTTTTTTTATTTCCCTGTAGTTATAGGTAATGGTTGAATTGTCCACTTATATTTTTTCAATAGATAATTCACTTGTAGAAACACAAGTAATTTTGATATATATCTAGTGATCTCTTTCTTAATATTGTCCCACCAATATTGTTTTTAGAGATCTGGATACATGTTAGTGCTTCCTGGGTGGCTATAGAAGGTCTAGCTTATTGAATCATTAAAAATGTCAATCTTTATCTCATGATATTAGGGAACACATAGATATTAACCAAATCATATGAATCATTCCTCGTAATTTTATAACATTTAGTATTTCTCAATTTTTATATATTCCACCTTCTTCTAAATTTCAACATAATTTATTTGAGCATCCTTTAACATCATAATAATAAACTAGGGAGAAATATTTTCGTAATGTAATTATGATGATCCTTCTCTTATGATTATTCTGTCCATCCTTTGTAAGCCTAATAAGATTGGATCCATCTAAATTATCATCATTTATGAATTATCAGGACTAGTTACACTTATAGAATCATCCACATTATTTTGTTTTCTAGGATGATAGCGGATTGATAAATAAAATCATTGATGAGATATAAAAATATACACTTTTATATATTAAGATTCATCTATTCGAATATATATTTGAGGCTCTTGTGAACATCATATATCTCACACTTCTCCTCATATATATAATACCACTAAACTTTCCATGTGAAGATAAGAGGTGTTTACTCCAGATCACTTGTGGGATAATTTTTGAAAAGAACATCATGATTAATGAAGTATAGGCTATTACTTTTTCATTTTTTACCCATACATAGACTGGTCCCTACATTGATGCATTGTAGTATACCATAATGAGTTCTCCACATGTAGGTTGTGTATGTACCGGTGTAGTGATAATCCTCTTTTCAACTCTAAAAAGAAATATTCAAATTTATTATAAATGAAAACATTAACTCCCTTCCGAGTTTTCTTGGTTATTGTTTTTGCTGATCCTGATAATTTCCACACAAATATTTTGTAATATCTAGCTACTCCAAGGAAACTGTGGGTCCAAATTACAGATCATAGTCTGGGCCAAAACATTGTTTTAATTGTCTTATAAGGATCCATATATATCCCATATAAGGTGATGGATTTCCCCAAGAGTGACACTTCTTCCATCCATAAATAATATTTAATATATTTAGTATATAGTTTCTCCCTTTGTGAAATCACTATCACAGTATTCAAATTCTCCTCATCCTCCTCCTTGCTCTTGAAGAATATAAAAATATAATCTGTAAAGACTATAATAAAATTTTCTAATTAATATATGAATCCACTATTCATTAATTCCATAAATATTACTCAAGAATTAGTGTGTGTAAACTAGAATAATTATTAACTGATAGGGTCCATACCTCATTTAAAATATAGTATTATGACTATATTCCTTATTCACCTCTATATAGAGATATCCCAACTGATGTTCCACCTTATAGAAATTCTTGGCCTCAGACATTTGATCAAAAAAGTCATCTATTAATCGAAGGGAATAAATTTTCATTAATTTTTTTTAGGTCATGTTAATCAATGTATAGTCACAATGATCAATCATTCATTTTGATGATGAAGACCCACACACTGCATTGTGAAGCACTCTTGCATTTGAATCCCTTGTCGAAATTCTTTGATAATTGCTTCTTTAGTTCTTGGAACTCAATAGCCGCCATCATATAAATATTATTACATATAGAACGGTATCTAGGTATAGGTTTAATGGGGATCTAAAACTCTCGGTTAGGATAAAGATAATGAATTTCTTTAAGTAACACATCTGTGTAATACCTAACATTAGGCTTATCTTAATGAATGATCATCACCTTTTTCAAAATCATTTGAGCTATATAATAATAATCATAAGGCAATAATATCCACACATGAGTTTATTATTATTAAGGATATTCATCCTCCTCATTACAATCGTAAATAATTGTATTATGCTTTAGGATGTGATGAGTTATCTCTCTCTCCTCGTACTTCATATACATTTTTTATAAAAATCGATATTATATGCCACATATAGAATTGAACACCACCAAAGTAAGTAAGATGTTATTTTCTGGGAGGTTCAATCCATATTAATTGACTATGGAGGAGTTATATACTTTATATGAAATAATTTTCCAATTATTTATTTTCGTAAAAAAACTGAACATATATCTTTTGAGGTGGTTTTGGAATAGTTTGACTAAATATACAAGATATGAAAGATTTCATATAACAAGAATAAAATCAATTGTTCACTATTATTTAATGAATAACTGACATATTTATCACCACATCATTTTTTGGGTTCACCACAACAGTAGTGATAGAATAAGACCTTCCATTTACCATGGTAGGTTGTTTTCATTGATTATCTCTTGCATCTATTGGCTGAGTGAATTGCTTCCCATAATTACGATATTATTTAACTTTGAAATAGTTAATTTTATGCAGATCGTCGATCTGGACATTCATCTCATATTCCATGTTAGTAGTATTCATTATATCCCTACATAAATTATTAGCCTAAATCCCCACACATATCTACATTTGAAAAAACACATTTTTCCCTTTAATGAAATAATACGATGATTCTTTCCACACTTTTGGAACATGGGATGTTGGGTTTTAATTCCTTTATGGGATTTATATATTGATCCTCCCATTTTAAACCCCATATTCCTCATTTTATCTTTTATTTTATTAGACTAATAATAATATCCAATCATAATTTCCACATTAAGGGCACTATTGATAGTCACCCTATAGCTCTGAAAGTTTCGAATTGTCATATATTTGTGTAGAATCAACATTAATTTACAAAATAAATCATTCTCTATATTGTGAGGGTTCATAAAAAGCCAATGGTGTTTCATGGAAACCATGAGATTTTTTCCACAAACTCCCTAATGGATTCTTTCTATTTATGACTTATTATGAGGAACACCCTGTCCATCCTAAGAAATATATTTTAGCAAACATATATATTGAAAAATATTTTATTTTATGCCTTCCAATATAGGGAATAAATATCCTCTTTAGTCATTGTGATTATAATCAATGTCCACTATTGATAAATTTCTCCATAAAAAATTATACAACACGCAAGACTTTCCCTTTTAAGAATTGGAGGAAAGAGAACATATTCTCAATTGAGTAAATCCATTTTTCTATAATGATGGGATTAGAGGATCCATTAATGATTAGAGGAAATTTTCACATAAATAATTAGACCTCAACATGATATTTCGTTATAGAAATAAGGAATTCCACACGATTCACGTTTTTTTTCATAACGTGACACACTTGAACCAATATTATCATGATGTTCTGAGCTCCCATTACAATCATGTTTGGAAACTCATTAGGTAAATGACAAAATTTCTTATCAGCATGGATGTATGCATGGATTTTTCTATTTTCGTACATTAACAAAAAAGTGAGAAATTAAATTATGAGGTCATTAATACATAGAAAAAAGCGAATATAAAAATTAAACTCTTAATATAGAAGGGTAATGTTATAAATGAAAATATTATCCGAAACATTGATTCCAAAAGATTCAATATTGGTTATCCATAGTGAGAAAATTATCCTTATGATTCATAATAATGTTTTTTTAATATTAATCTCCAAAAATAACTAAATTGTTTGTCTAATACCAACTATAGATACCCAATCCTTTTACACATTTTTTTAAATGATTTTAACCATAACTAGAAATAAAATACAACCCATGAATTAAAAATCGTGTCTTTATAATATTAGAAACATAATTAGAAAACATGTAACAAGAATGAATAAAATATTTATTAATATCCATAATGATCTCATACATTATTTTTCATTCAATATATGTATAGTATAACCTAGTTTATACATAGACAAAAGGGGTGATCCAAGGAGCCTTTTAGGAGAATAAACAAGGAATAGAAGCATAAGGCATGAGTTAGAAGGAATAAAATGATAATAAAAAAGGATTGGAACCATAATAATATTATAGAATAATAATATATAGGAAATTTAATCATATGATCATGATCATATTGGAATGCGGTCACAATATATATATTAGCATAAGCATGAGTCATGGTCAATTTCCAATAATTTGTCACATGGTAGGCAGATCCCCATAGTTGACTATTTTTACTCAATAATCTTATAAATTATGTCTAATAATACCAAGAAATTACTCAGATGAATTGTAAATTTATCTAATCGAACCTATCATATCATGTTCATGCGTATGTGTGCCACATAAATAATCAAAATCCTGTAATAAATGTAAGAGATTCCCATGAACAGAAATGGGTATCACAATATTTTCAAAAGGCGTCCCCAAAGGGTGTATAAAAATGGCATTAAATTATATTTTTACAATCATAATAATAAGAATATATCATTCATAATTATGTCCAACTTATGTGAATACATGAAAAATAGTGTTTAGGAAACATTAGAAATGACCACTTTAGTGTGGTATAGTAGAAAAAATTAAGGAGTCTTTCAAAATAAAGAAATTTTTTTATGTAGAACAAGAAATGAAATTAAAAAATCCATGATAAAATGAGATATTTTATTAATATATTGGTTACTTTAAATAGATTATCATGTGTATATAAAAATGGATCAAAAATAGATATGTTTTATTTAATTGTGATTGCATATAAAATGAAACTGATAAGGGGATCTTTTAAAACATGTATTTCACAATAAAATAACTTTTAATTGATATATATATATCTATAGAGAATATATTGATAATTATGAATTATTTTTTTGTAATAATGGAGAAATTTGTTTTCTAAAGGGATATAATGGGTAACCTAAAGAAAAAATAGACGTTCGGAGATATGACATAACTTATGTCGGAAAATGTTCTGCATTTGTACATGATATTCAGGATTTAAAAATTTTATTAAGTAATTGATTAGTTTAGAACCATTATCGTATTAATTTTTTTATAATTGTTTTACGTTCATTTATAGCCATTTAGGAGTTATATGTTTAAATTTCATCATTCTAGGAGTGTATGGTTTTTTTGTTTTATGGTTTATTCACCTATGTATAATTATGGATGTTGTTTTTTAATTTAAATATAACAATAAAATTTAAATGAAACATTATTAATGAAATTTAAATTCCACATATAATTTTTTGTTGTTTGAGGATTATTAATTTGATAAAACATTATTGATAAATTTTTATTTTATTTTGGCAGTTTTTCTATCCATTGCGAACTAGCCAAGTTTTTATTAATATGATGACTATATATTAGACCCTAAATGTAGAATATGTTAGAATATTCATAATAGAAAAATTATTTAACAATAATAATATTTTTATGAACATTATTCAAGGTAGTAATGTAAAATGAAAACTCATTATCCTCAGAGAGAGTTAATCATAATAATTTGGACAATGATTCTATTTTCATTGAAATGAGAATATGAGAGAATGGATTGGTATATGATATCAAATTAAAAAATAATAATTCTAGTAAATAAATTATATTAGAGTTATTATTAATTGAGGGAAAAATGGGGATAGGAGATAGTATAAGAGAAAAATAAATTAAGAGAGGTTTCTTAAGAATGTTACCTCTTGAATATATCACAAATTTAGGGTTTCTTATAGAACATTAAATTGGACTATTTATGTGATCATAACCTCTATAATATGGATAGAGAAGTGAAGAAGATAATTGTTTAGGTTATAGTTGATATAGAAGGATCAAGGAGTTGAAATGAATTAAGGGAAGGGGTACTTTATGAATTTATAAAAATATTTAAATATAATACATCTATTCTAGAGACAAAAGCACCAAAATATCCAATAAATTTAAAGGGGATGAAATTTAAAACCATATATTATACCCATTTTAATATCTTTATTATTTTTATGTTTTTTAAATAATATTAGAATACATTATAATAATACTATTCTAGGGCATAGATGATTGCGTGATTATTTTAGGGATAACATATTGAATCATTTCAAAAAAAAAGACAATAATCCTTGATCGTGATATTTTTTTACTACATGACATGAAGCCTCATGAAAACATGTCTTGTATATGACTCAGGTTGTGGATCTAATATTTTATTAGTTTATAAATATATCAAAACATGTTACATTTTGAAACAGATCATGTACCAATCCTTGATGTTTTGTAGGGTTTCAATACCTTGTTAAATATCCAATGGTTTTTACCATGGGATATAGTCCATGAATTTAAAAACCTGCCTTGATAGAGGTGTGGAAGAGTAAAGTCCCAACCACTTTATTTGAAATACATAATATTTAGTTTGTTTTCACACACTTTCAAGAATATAAAACATGACATGGTATATAGTACATGTCCCTGATGACATCCATGTACCACATTCTATCTTTCAAAACTGGTATGTCTTATAAACCAGGAAAACAAAAATTAGGTTACGAGTGATTCATTCCCATTTATCCAAAATGTGTCATACAATCTTTGAATTTTAGTAAATTTCATATAGGTTGAAATCACATTTAATCAATTGAATCTGGGTACACTTGGATAATGCTTGAGGTATTCAAATATGGTATTCACCCGTAAATTTCATGTACTGTAATGACATTAGTGTTTTTCATAACTTCTTACACATTTATTATAATATAAAAAATTTAAAATTTATTCTCTGAATTTTTACATATACTGTTAAATTTTTTAATTCTTCTAGCTATGAAAGACCCTTTGTGAGTGTTTTGTGGAAATTTGATCACATATAACCATATAGGTGATTATTTGTTTAGAGGTAGGTTATTCAAGGGGAAATGGTTTTTTTGTTACCATAAAGTCATGATGAAAATACTATGAGAGATCCAATAGTAAACATAGTTAGGTAATCTCATAATGATGTGTTAATGATGGGGAATGAGTCATAAAAATTCTCTCCAATAGTTTGGAACTACACCACATACTCGAGTTGTGATTCCTCCCAGTTTGAACATGGATTCAATACTCTATCAATATCTGATGAGGTGGGGTACCTTATATGAGATTAAAAATAGGAACTACGCCACTAATGGAATGCAGGTCCTCCACTGGAGTTATGTAATCTCATGTTATATGTAAAGTATTCGATGTAGCGTGGGTCCTCCTTTGGTGTTTGATATTCCCTCAATAAACATAAATCTTTTATTAAGTTGTAAGTATCCCGCTATATATTCTGTGTGGTATTTTTTTATTTACATGCCTATCTTGTTTTTGAATGTAGGGTTCAACACTACATTGATCAAAAATTACACTCAGATACGGTCCGATTTCCCCCATATATTTCCATAATAGTGAAATGGTAGATAAGGGCTATATGGATTGGTAATTGTTTAAATTATTCATATAGTTTAGTGAACTGTATTCCCATAAACAATGGTTTATATTAATTTCATGGGAATTAAAATTATTATAGATACAATGTACTTTTCAACATCATAAGAATTCATTTTTTCGATTGAGCTGCAACTAATAGTTGGGTCATCAATTTTAGGCCCTGTGGGCCCCTTTATATTATAATAATACCTAGTTTATTTTGATGAATAATATTTTACGGAGATAACCTGAGATTAAAGGGACTTCTTTATTTCCCTGATAAATCTAGTTATAAATAAGATATTTATAATTTATTCATTACATTTACTCTATTAATATATGTTTTTAAATGTAATTCTCATTTTTCTTTCCTTTGTGGTTTTAGAGCATCCAAATGAGTATGATTATACTCTCCCCTATATGTGATTTAATTCTATAAATAATATTTTTTTGAGTATTACACATATATAAGAGATGACCTTGGTGGATGTGATGCTTGTGTGGCATTTTTGGGGCTGACACATGGTGATTCTTGGTCAAATAGTGGTTCTTAATGGATGTTTTGACTTCTGTAGATTGTGATTGATCAAGGATTTATATTAGTGAGTACGATCTTTCACATGTATCAGGTTTTTCCTTATAGATACCCTAACTAATTTTTATTATCCATCAATCGTTCCTTTTTGGAGATATACTTATTATTACATGTCTCATACACGTATTACGCATATATTTTCAATTTATATTTATATTTTTTTTTCATATTAATATGATAAATGTGTTCTTATTAAACGTAATAATAGGCTAGGTCCAATCATTTATCTCATTCCTTATTTGTTCTTTTCACCCAACCATTTCCTATTGGAAGTGGGATTAGGATAGAACAAACATTTTACCACTATCACAGGAAGTGTCTTGGTGGCTAATGTTATGTCAGAGTGGTATCAGAGTAGTTCATACCTAAGGATAGAGTTAAGATTTATTAGTCATGTGAGGATTATTTTGAAAATTTTGTAAATTGTGTTATGGGGTTTTTTGTTTCATTAATAGTCTAAGAAATTTAGTTTTGATACAATGTATTACATATCCATCGTCCATGACCTTGATATTTTTTTGATTTGCCTAAACCTCTATAGAACTAAATGTGGGGTATTTTCATGATGTTACATGTGTTATATAGTTCCATATTGTGATCATTCATGTATTACCTTTTTCAACTCACACAAACATAAACTCCTCATTTTTTATTCATCCTAACTAATAAAGGATGCCACACATAGAGATATTAGCATGTTATTAAAGACATGGTATTTGAAATATTTTTCTAGTGATTGAGATAATCAGTGTTTATTAGATTAGAGATGAGGCATTAATTCAAGTAAATTATTAAGAGAAATATTTACCCCACGATCAATGGGAAATTGGTAACATTTTTGTACTATAGAATATCTTTTAATGTGAATAGTTTAACCCTATTCACCATATTTGAATTCATATAGTCTAAATTCACTACATGATTTCAGTAGGAATGATATAATTAATTTTACAGGATCTATAATCCTCATGTAGTTAAAAAATTAGATTCAGAGACTATTTAATTTCATCTAGTTCGTACACATGCAGATTTGATATAAATTATTATATTTATTACTTTATTTGACTTGATGATCTGTAAGTGGATTTTGAATTTATAACACTCAAATGGAATGGATCTATAGTACATGTGTTTTTAATTTATTTTTAAGACGGAATTAAATCATGATATGTTAATAGTTGTTTGATATATATAGATGATAGACCCTCAATGGGGTATCATGGTCATGTATGAGTTATGTTTGAGGACTAAAAATCATGAGGTAATATATGGTCATTATTTTTGTCACATTCATTCATCCTCAAAATATTAGGAAATTTTTTTTAAAAGGGAATTAGGGTTAGGGATTCACCCTCAAGAAGATCCATCTACGATACTGTACCTTATTAAAAATTAGTAGTTGTGTATTTTAGGAAGAGATCACCTTGGTTCTTGGAACATGTTTTCATTCATCTTGAGGATTTAAAAATATTATTCATGGGTGGATATCTACATTATAAATGATTCTATGATAATATAACTTGTTAATAGAGGCATAACAAGCTACTATTGATTTTTATTGGGGACCTGGTGTCATGGGAAAAGATAGAGGTGACATACCCATTGATCCACTCCCAGAATCATGTTATTGTTTGTTATAGAAATATCTAATGTCTTGAAAAAAACAATGAAAAATATCGTTGATCTATGTATCATTGTTGTAATTATATGTTCTCATTAAAATATGAATGTGTAGAACAATTTTTATTTCCTATCCTTGTTCAGGGAATATTATTCATGTGTACATGTCAATGTGAGAATGAACTTATTTCAGAAGAAATATAACTATAGAGGACCTTCCATTCATTTGAAGTATTCATGTAATCTTTTCCTTGTATGTGTAAAATATGAATATAACATGGAATGGAACATGGTAAATACATCATTCTTCTAGTCTTAATATTCACATATTGTTCCCCATATTTATTTCGTTATAAAGAGATTTCTGTCAATGCTGATAACCCGTATAGAGAGAATAAACAGCCTATCAATAACTGGATAGTATATCATATTTATTTTCTGAATTAAATTCCAAAGTTAAATGATTTTACATTGGGTTCATGTTTCTAATTTTACATGGAAAATATACAGGAATCTTATACCAATTATTTGATTGTGGGGGGGGGGGTTCAATGTCCCTACAATCATTCACATTGGATTCAACATACCTTTTTTATCTTTTATAGAAACTCCCACTGATTCCCACATCCACAACTGGGTACATACCTAATTTTCAAAGGCAGGTAGTCAGTTGGGGTTTCATACACTATTGCACATAGGGACTAGAATTTGTTGATAGTATGAGAGGTTGGTATCATCAAACCTCTCTAGTGGAAATTATTTTCCTACTTTGAGAAACTCTTATAGATTTATGATATGTTCCTAAATCTCTTCATAATCCCGATACAGAACCGGTTTCCAAAAAAATGAACAATGGTTAAAACTGTTATATGTGAAGGGGAATCTTTTGGTGAGCCCATCTAAATGTATATCTGGTTATTCATCCATTTCCCCCTAATAGGTAGATGGTTATATGTTGAATCCATATAACCAATTGCCTCTTTGATTGTTGTCATCTAGGGAGGTGTTTATTAATTCAAGTATGGGATGGATTTATTATTAATAATTATATGTATCCTACTTAAAAATTTAATCAAAAAAATGTAGTTTTGTTAAAACCATTTATTTTAAAGTCATAAATAATTGAGGTATATTAGGTCAATTAGGCATTGGTTACTTGAGCATGATCTATAAGGAGGCATCCTATATATACTGGTTATAATATGAATTTTTGTTATCATAGTTTAGTCACATACTGATACATAACCAAAGGTAGATAGACCTATTTGTAGGTAGTCAGGTCTTGTCCCAGATTGGGTCGTACATAGTAAGACTTCCATAGACATTGGATATTCATAATGATAATGATACGATTATATCAAATCCCTAAGACCAAGTGAGCCACAATTTTTGTGAGAAAAAAAAACGGATAATAAGTAATAAATTTCACTTTACATGGATGTGGGAATTCTGTATTCGGATAGTCCATCGGATGTTTGACAAATAGATCAGGGCTTCTGAAGGCTGCCTACTTATCATGGTTATAACATGAATTAGGGTGATCGTAGTTCAGTGAGATTCTGAGACCGCTGTCAGATTAGGGAAAAATATTAGTCCATTGAAGAGATTGGGTATTGATGTTTTAAAAGTTAGATACATTGGGGAAATTTTCACTAAATTGGTTGATTATTTGTGCATGGACAGAGAAAGGTGTCCTATGTATTTTTTAATATCCGAAATCATACTCATCGTAGTTTGTCAGGGTCATAGATAACATATTGAGGTAGCCCTAGTATGAATGTCAAATCATGTGATGTTTCTTATAAGGGTATACACACTGATGTTTCCATTGAATTGAGGTAGTAATATCAGGAAATTAATCAAGGCATACACACTAATGTTTACATTTTATAGAAGCAGTCATACCATTCCATTGATTGGGGTTACACATTATGGTTTCCCTTATATGGGGGGAATTAATACAATGACATTGATTGGGATATAAACAATAAGGATTCCCTTAAAGGGGGTAATTCAGAACATGTTTTTAATCATGTCTCACACACTGAGGATTACCATATATTGGTAATTCATATCATGTCATTGATCTGGTCTTAAACATTGTGGTTTACATTATATCGAGGAATTTAAATCATGCAACTGATCATGTCTAACATGTGGAGGATTCCTTTATATGGGAGAATTTATATATTGTCATTGATCAATCATAAACCCTAAGGTTACAAATATATGTGGGATTTTATATCGTGTTTCTAATCAGTGCATGCACACTGATGTTTTCAGTATATGGGGGCATTCATATCATTACACAAATTGGTCCTTACACATGGGGGATGTCCTTATAAGGGGGATGAATAATGTTATCACATTCAGAGACTCCTACTTGACCTAGCCTAGTTTTCTATCACATCTTCTTGTTTTTTAATATAACATGACTTTATTTTCAACCTGAAAAAAGAAAGAATGTCTGGATATGTCTAGTTATAGTGTAAAACTCTACAGACAATCACATGATCCAGTTGGCATATTTGAGGGATGTCGCATAATCTGAATAGTTTTACTGAAGAACATCACATGATCATGGATGAATTAACTAGATTGCATCAGAATAACTAGATTACATATCTAGTATTACATTTTATGAACTCAGCTAACATTCCTAGAGTGAGTCACATGTTTCGATTGACTTGTTCTAAGTACATCACATGACATTCCAAACAATCATGGAGGGTGTCCTGTAAACTGGTCGGTAAGATTGAAGGAATTCGAAATACCTAGATAACACATACTGTTTTCATTGAATAATTCATGGGGCTTCCCTAAAAAAATTATAATATCTGGATTAGCATATCAAAGAACATCATGAGACTCAGGTCGCATGCCTAGACGGTATCATGAAACATTCTATAATTTTCTAGTGGACATCACATGATCTGAATGACATTCTAATAGGACATCTCTTGTCTTGAGGGACATATCCTAGTGATGTATCATTATATGGATGAGTTTTGGGAAGCACATTCGAATCATTTTTATGTTCTTCAAATAATACTCTCATATATTATTCTGTATTCTATTTTTCCATTGAATATTTTTCGTAGATGTCTTTAGTGTTGGATTTTTTATGTTTTTTTGTGATGTTTCAAATCCATAGGTCCTTCATTTCATAACCATGTTGACACACCAGAAGTCCTTCACTAGATCCAAATTGATCACATGATGTTCCTATACTTGATTTTTGATCCTCAGGGTTTTCCTCAAATTTTACCAAGGGAAAAACCTTTACAATTGCGATATTGTTTGGTATTAGTAGTCTGCTCTGATGCCAAAATTATTTGGCGGGTGGAGGGGTTGGATCTGATGATTATTTTATACTAATGGGGAAGGAATTTAATGTTCTAACCACTCTATTTATAATCCTCCTTATCATGTGGTTATCTCATAGATTTAAGGTGATGTCACTGGTGGAATTTTGTGTTACGCACTTCACATGACCATGTAGAGGGTGCCACATGACTTTCAATGACAATATGTCCATACCATCAGTGATATGTCTAACGAATTTCCGAAAATAAAAGAGGTATTTCCTAATAATGTGGGCATTCCAAGGGTATTTTGAATGTCCAGTTCAAATTTCATAGGGACCTTCACATGATCTGGACTGTAACACCCCAATATTTCGTGGTATGTTATCTTCAAAAGCTTCTGTTTCATGCAGCAAAGACTTGTCTAATGTAACACATACGATTGAGTTCCTGTGAAACAACACATTATTTTTTTAATTATTTAAATAATATATTTATTGGTTATCCATTACATGTAGTATTATAAATATTAATAAATAACTTTTAAATGTAGTTTATAATGTTTTCACATAAATAATTCATATTTATAATGAATTTTATAGGTTTCGGTATAATAGTTATATGTTTAGAAATACTATTTTCTTAAAAGAAGTACTTTTTTATATCATAATGTGAAAAATATAATAAAATTAATTTTTAAAAATCATAGAAGTTAGATTTTTTAAAATAGACTTCATTTTTGAATTCAGAATATCAATATTATATTAGGGTGAATTTTTGGTATATATATGAAAAATTTCAATTTTTGAAGATTATTGAAGAACACTGCATTGTGGATAAAAATTGACTTTTTCATTTAAAAAATTATTTTAATTTAAATTTATTTTAACATAAAAATATATAATTAGTAAATATATTATTCCAATGTAAGCCACTGAAATTATTTTTATATTAGAATTAGATATAAAAATTCATTGAACATTTTTGATGTCTTTTTACCCACATTCTTGCCACATTAAAAGATTAGCATTAAAAAAAATTACCACTTCTGTAAATTTAATTTTGTAAATTTGAAATACAAGGATGTAATCAAGATGATTTTTTTTATAATATGATCAAAATAATTCTTCATGAATTTTATGTTTTGAATTTTATTTACAATTGTTAAAGATAAATAGGGTAAGTAAAGGTAAAAATAATATTATAATAATATAAAATTACCCTTACACTTGTCTGAAACCTGTTGGATGAGTACTGACTAATCAAGATAACCATTGGGACACATATTTTTCCTTTTGAAGAAACTTGTGTTTTATTATGAAATTTATAACATTTAATTTTAAGTGAAGGAAAAAATAACATAAATAAGACTCTTATTACTAAAAAAATTATAAAAAGGTGTTATATAAGTAATATCTATTACTAAAATCAATAATTTTAAATATAATAATTTTCCAACATCGTGTAATTTTATTTATAATTTTTACACATTAAATAAATATATTTATTTATGACATAATGTTGATGTTGTGATTTCCTTATTTATGATACATTTAAATAAATGATATTATAAATTGTAATGTAAATGTAATTTAATATTTTAATGTAATACAAGAATTTTATGGATTAAAATGACATGATATATTTTAGTTAATTCATTTTTTTGAAGATATAAAGTTTTTATGACTTTAACAAAAAATATCCAATATTTAATAGTGTCAAGATTGAAAAAAATAAAATTAAAAATAATACTATTTTATTAACTGATATAAAAATTCTCAAAATATAATGTTCATAAAAATGACATTTATAGTTATTAAAATGTAATAAATGGTCCACTTTAGTTTATCTTGTAATTTTATAGTAAATATATTATCCATGTAGTATGAAAATACATGAAGACATGGTAACAGTTAAACTGTTTAATTATGGGTTAAATCTAAACTATTCGGTTACAGTTATAACCAAAACTTATCTAAAGCAAATTTTTTGAGATTATTTTTACCCATCCACATCTTATCCTCAAAACAGATAAATTTTATTCATTGGAAACTGAAAATAATTTAATAAAAAAATAAAATTTCAAGATATTCTAAAAGTGCCTCTCACATCTCTTATAAAAGGTAACTTATAGTTCTGTTTAATTAACACAACCAAATCCATTTTTCTCAGCAAACCCCTGACTATTTGAACTCCCAAATTAAATCACAACATCTTAGAGGCCACACTATGGGTCAAAATTCAACCTATGGAGTACTTTGGGAAATTCAAAAGGAGACCCTCGAATAAGAGGTAATTTTTTTACCAAAACAATTCATTTTATTATCCACTTCAACTTCTTCTTCCTATGTTGTATCCATACTAAGGTAATAAATATATTATCTAATATATTCTAATACATTGTTATTATTATGATGAAAAAATATTCCTCATTTTACCCATCCTATAAAAAACAATATCACGATGCCTGCGTACGTAAGACTTACCATCTCGACGCAGTGGTGTAAATTATTTTTCATATATACTATATTTATATGGGTATAAAATTGAATATAAATTATGTAAATAATAAATATAAAGGAATATTTTTTCTTTATAATTCATATTCCATCCAATTCCATATCATTGAATAATTAAAAAATTAAATCTTCGTTCATGAATACGTAAGGCTTACCGTCTCCATGACAAGATGAGATTAATCTTCCACATTCACCACTAGAGAATGATTATAAAAATATATATTATGAATAAGATTGAAATATATGTCATAATTATTCTACTATAATATATATATATATATATGCAAACACATATTTCATTAACATCCATTCAACACTATACGAAAACATAAACAACACTAATGCATATGTATGACCTACTATCTCCATGAATAGTGTATTTAATTTCATATATATCTCTATTATATATACTTATATTATGAATATATATGATATATAAATAATAATTTATGTCATGGAAGTATGTAAATCTTTATCTATGTAATGTGATCAAGAATAACATGTAAAACCGCGTACGATAATGAAAGAGGTTATTACCCGAAATGTTGTTTTAACACGATTTTTTTAGAAAAGGGTAATATAAAGTAATAAATGAATCATATAAGTTATCATATAAATAATTAGGATTATAGTATAGGTTAAAAATATTCTTAAAACCATTACATATGAGTTTCAGACATGTATGGAGAGTATCAGAACTAAGGTAGGGTAATTCTGTCTCAGATTTAATTTTCATGACATATAAGCCATGTTCACCACTTATTTCTTGTTTTTGGTGTGTATAATACACATATTGTAATAAATTTCATGAATAAATTTATCTTAATGGTATTTAGAGAATCATTTTTAGATATTTGATTTATTATTTACAATTTTAAAGTTGTTTGGGCCAATTTTAATGTTTATAGAATTAATCCTTTCTACATTTCAATATTCTTGATATTATTATACATAGCTAATTATTTGGATATAAAATTATTACAAAGGAAATTTTATTTATATTTTTATTTTCATTAAAATGTTTTCAAAAATTAATCTTTTAATGTTTTTCTGTAAGGTTTAATTTTGAAATATCATTATTATCCGAGATTTTTTATGTATAAGTGTTTAAATGGACATATTTATCATTAATATCCATATTTATTAAAAATAATTCCAAAATTAATATTTTTATTGTTTTATCTATGTGAATATTAAACTAAAACATATTTATAAATTTTTTAATGATTTTACATTAAACAATTATCTTTAATGTCCAGGTTTTTAAAAATGTATTAATGGTTTATTTATATGAACATAAATTTATTAAAATTTTAATAACTCTAAGATGTTTTATCATGGTATGAGAAAATTTGATTCAAAAATGTCGTTTAAATGTCACATTTTATAAATTTATTGTCTTTTAATGTTTTCAATGTAAAAAGGAATCTTTTACTGAAAAAATGTTAATGATTTTATTCGGTTATTTTCATCTATGTCGACATTCATTGTTTGATTTTATGATTATTTATGGATAATATATTATGATACAATATTCCATATTATATTGAAGGATTTATGATATTTTTGACTATAGATGTACTATTTTTATATCATTCATAGCTTATGATTATGTATTTACATTTCATATGCTATTTTTAATATGAATGTTTATGTTGGTTATATTTTACCCCTTTTATAAGATTAATCCATTTTAATTTGAAAGTGTATTTCATGGACCGCTATAGCCCCTCGACACATTGGATGGTCTCATGAGACAATTCTGATTGGTTTTTGCAAATTTATGTTTCTATTATATATGGTGTCTTTGCTGAATCCTTGACAATCTATTTAATATTTCCCACATTTTGAGTTCCTTCTTTATATGGTTAGTTAATAAAAGTGATTAATCAACTAGTAGAATATCCATGTGCATGTTTATAAAGAAATTTTTGATTTATTATTAATATATTATATCCTTTTTTGTGTTGAAATTGATGATGGTTTTATTATATTTCATTCCTAACAATTTTATGCCTATTTAGGATAGCTTTTGTTATATTGTTTATCCATATTGTGCATCTTATCTCACCACATTATTATTTTATATTTTCCTAGGATTCCAAGATGTTTTTTACGATTGATATGTAGGGTTAAGATAGTAGAATAATGGAATTCTCAAAGGATTCTCTATGTTGTATTTCATTTTAGAAGTTGTAAAGTAATGTGAATGTATGTAATCTGTTTTCCAAGACTGCTAAACCGTTTGGTCCTTTAGGATATCATTCTTTATAATCATGAAAATTCATTTAAAAAATGAACCAACTCTAGGAAACTAGGGTCCATGCATTACAATAGGTATCGAAGCATTTTTCAAAATAACAGTGGAAACTAGATTTAGAAATAAATGATTAGAAAGCATAACACTATGAAGGAATTTTAGGACAAGCCTATGTATTGGATATAATCAATTAGATTTGGTAATGGATAACCTAGGATAATATTTTGAACTTATGGATTGAGAAGAATTTGGATTTATTTTGAGATCATATTGATGATTCATGAATACTATCACCTTGTGATTTGTGTTTTTATGACTGGGATTCAGTTTTTGGTCAATGATTAGAATCAGGAAAGTTATGCAAGTAAAGGTTATACTATTAATAATGAAGATATTGAAAAATAAAAATGGTATGAATGAGGTATTTTGGAATATGATATCATAGTTTACATAATGATTTATATGTGAAGTGGAATGATTGATGTTATTTTTTATTTGGATTCAATAATTATTACATCAATGGTTATAAGATTCATGAGGATTATTCTGTAACAGTTCTTCTTTAAGGATATTGTAGAATACATGTATTCGTAAAATATTTAAATTTAATAAAATATTTGGAATTAGAAAATAATTTTATAATTATTTTTTTTGGTTAACCTGATGTAATGATTTATTTTGGGAATTTAGATACATTTTTTTATAGTGAATTTGGTTGGATGCATTTTTTTCAAGTCATAATGGTGAGATGGATTATGTGGAATATTTTATTATATTATTTAAGTTTAAATAATTATTTATTTAATAATATGGAAAATTATTTCTCATTTTAGTAAACATTTAGAGTATGAAGGAAATACATGTGGGCCTTGTGATTTATCAAAAGTACTTCAGGTGTAATAACTTCATTTTGAACTATAATTTCCATGTGTAAAGGATGATGTGAAAATAGAAAATAGAAAAAATAAATGATTGGATTATGCTTATGATGAGGAATGAAAACAAGTATGTTCTAATATAAAATATTGAAATAATTCTTCTAATGTATGGAAAGGGTCGCATGAAACCAAAAAAAATTCCTAGTAATTTTTATAATGAATCATATGATCCCTTATATTATTGCATATCTAGAGCTATGTGATTGTTTTATTTTTTCCCTGTCATATTCTTTATCACTAACCATCATAACATGATGGTCATATTTTATTTTATGTCTATGTTTTTTTACATCGAAACATAGTATGTGTAATTTCAAGTAACCTTCGTACTTCTCTTACTTTTTTAAAAATTTGGTATCATTATTCCATTTTCCAATTAGAAATTTGAATAATTTTATTTTTAATATTCCATCACATAGATAGTTTTTCCAAGTTTAATTTGCGAGGATGCAAATTTTTGAAGGTGGGGAGAATGTAACACACCAATATTTCATTGTACAATATCTTTAATAGCTTTTATTTCATGTAATATCTATTTGTATTATGTAAAACATAAGAATGAGTTCCTGAAAAACAATACTTTAGTGTTGTAATTATTTAAATGATATATTTATAACAAATCCATTAAAAATAGAAATATAAATAGTCATAAATAATTTTTATATTTTATATATTTTTTTTCTCATAAATAAATAATATTTATAATGAAATTTTTTAGTTTTGATAAGATAATTGTATGTTTAAAAATACTATTTTCTTAATTGAACCACCTTTTATATCCTTTTGTGAACAATAAAAAATAATATTTGACAAACATGAAAATTTACTCTGGTTAAATAGAGTTCATTTTAAAAGTCAGAATAGCAAAATTATATTTGGGTAAATTTTTTTAATTTTTCTAAAAACTAACAATTATATATAAATAGTGAATAACACTACATAGTGGATAAAAACTGAAATTTTCATTTAAATAATTATAATAATTTAATTTTAAATTAAATTAAGAAAATATATATAATACATATTTTAGTCTAACGTAATTGATTGAAATATATTTTGTAAAATAATTAAATATAAAAATTTATTGATTATTTTTAACGTGTTTTTACCTGCCTTCTTGCAACAATAGATGATTAGAAATAAATGTTATTGTACAGCTTCTGTGAATTCAATTTAGAGAATACAACATAAATGGTTGTAACAATAATGAAAATTTTTTCCCAATAGGATCAATTTTTTTTTGATAGTATCTCACTACTGGAAAGTTAAACTATACCAACATTTCAAAACTGTTGGTATCGAAGGGAAAATAGTTAGAATACAATGTACCAATGGTTTGGAAAACCACTGGTTAGTCCACTATAGGGATAGATATATACCAACATTTTCTAAATAACCATTGGTATATGATGAAAAAAATTACAGGTTTTCAATGGCTACCTGGAATATTTGGAAATAATCTATACCAACAGTTTTATACTGTTGGTTAACAAAGAATTCAGTGTTTTACGATTGGTTCAAAAACCATTCGTATAGTTTTTTCTCAACGGTTTCAAGAAACCATTGGAAAAATTTAAAAGACTGTTGATATACCAATTGTTTTGTAACTGTTGTTATACCTTTAACATTTCTTTCACCCCTATACCAACGATTTATAATCGTTGTTATAGTATTAAAATTTCGTTTAATAGTATACCGTTAGTTATAAACTGTTGGTATATCCTTAACAGTATGCATAATCCAATACACCAATAGGTAGGCCATTGAACCTAAGAAAATACACCACACAGAATCCAATATCAACTGCACATAGAATCCAATATCAACTTCACATAGAATCCAATATGCGGAAGCCTCTATTATTACATACACCAAACTCCAATACACCTGCAGCAAATCAAATACACCTACAGACACTATCCAATACACCTGCAAACACAAGCCAATACACCTGCACCCAGAATCCAATATTTCATACAACAGACTCCAACATTTCATACATTGTGTAAACTATATTCGATATTCAATAGAAGATAATTTTTTTAAATATTCATCATATTCCTCGAAGTTACATTCCAAACCCTCACCATCAACATTACTAAATAATGAAACTGGGTATTAGATGAATGTTTTCTCATTATTTATTCTCATTAAATTGACCTTAGTGTTTCCCTCAATTTTATCACCAAAATCCATTTCCATTGGGAGAATGAACAATTGATTCTAGATAGATCCTTTGGGATATTTTATGGTCCTTTCTTTCCATATTTTTCTATTATATTAACAACATCCATTTAAGATTAATTAACTTTCTAAAGAACATACTAACTCTCTATCATAATAACTCTCTATCATAATAGAACCAACATTATCAAATTTATGAAAATTATACTATAAAAATAATGTTGAAACCCTTGTGTTGTAACACTATGATCAATAAACATTTTTATGCTGCTGAATCTAAAAATGGTAAGTGATTAGGACAGTCTTCCCTGAATTCACTAGTATTTGTCAAATAATATCCAAGTTACACAATGATTAACTGTACATGCCTCTTGAAAATAATCATAATAAAAATTTCAAAACCAAACTCTTTAATAATACTACTTTTTATTGGTTAAATTTTTTTTCAGAAATATAAAAAACATCCTAACCCAGGGAACCCATTATTCTTCCAACAATTCCCAAATTCTGAGTCTTGGTAATTTGGTCAGCCAATAAACTATAACCATGAATTGATACCACTTTTTGGGTCCTGATGGAGGATATAAATTTATTGAAGTTATATATTATAGTTTTTAAAACTACTATGATTCAACATTTGAGTCTGGGTAGTCGAGGCACTTCATCCATCACCCTAATTCACCCATGCTTCCAGTTTAGCCACTTCATTTTTCTTCAAAAAGTGATTTCATTTGATGAAAATGAACATGAAAAAAATAAATCATGATATAAAAGAAAAAAATAACAACACTGGGAAATATTCTGATTAGACGATAGTAATATTTTGTTAGGGAGGGGTGTTTGGGCTGTTCGGGGGGGCTCTTTTTTGGGTTTTTTTGGGGGGCTATCTATGGTGTGGGGGCTGTGCAGGGGGTAGGGGGTGTCCAGGGGGTGTGGTGGTGTCCATGGGGTGGGACTTGTTCAGGGGGTTGGGGTTATATCCAAGGGTGTAGGAGCTGTCCAGGGGGTCGGGGCTGTCTAGGGGGATTGGGGGGATGTCCAAGGGGTAGGGGGTGCCTAGGGGTTGGGGTTGTGTCCAGGGGTGGGGGTGTCTAGGGGTTGGGGGTTGTCCAGGGGGGTGGGGGGTTGTCCCTTGGGGTGGGGGTGTCTAGGGGTGGGGTGTCTAGTGTGGTTGTCCAGGGGGTTGGGGGATATCTAAGGGGTAGGGGGTTTCTGAGGGTGGGGTGGTGTCCAGGGGGTGGGGTGGTGTCTAGGAGGTGGGGGCTATCCAGGGGGATAGGGGTTGTCCAAGGGGGGAGGGGCATCTAGGGGATGGGGGTTTCCAGGTGGTGGGGTGGTGTCCAGGATAGTGAGGGGGTTGTCCAGGGGGTTGGGGGTTGTCCAAGGGGTAGGGGTGTCTAGGGATGGGGTTGTTTAGGGGGTTGGGGTTGTACAAGGGGTAGGGGATGTTTTCCAAAGGGGTAGAGGGTGTCCAGGGGGTGGGGTGTCCAGGGGGTGGGGGGCTGTTCATGGGGGTTGGGGGCTGTCCAAGGGGGTCGGGGGTGGCTAGGAGTGGGGGTAATATAAGGAATTACATATTTTATAAACCTATAACGTTCCATGCGCATGCTGTGATAAAAAAATTTAGTAACTATATTTACACACTTAGGAATATATTATTCTGGATATTGATTACCATCATTAATATATAGACATTTTCATTATTTCCACCATTCATTTCATTACAAAATTAATCATGGAAGTGATGATTGTTATTAATATTATATATAATAACACATTTTTATATACCATTTATCTAAAAATACATAAAAAAAATATTTAGGAATATAACCCATAGGAATAATGACACATTATGAAATTAAAAACTAACATATAAATTATTCTATCATTCAATATACATAAATAAAACTCTCATACATATCCCTTATAAATATAAAATTGATAATATAATATCTAAATTTTCTGTAAACATCAAAATATCCAATTAAAATATTGATTTCATTTGGGGTGTCTAGGGGGTGGGGAGTCTTGTGTGTGGGGTGGTGTCTAGTAGGTGGGTGTTGTCCAAGGGGTAGGGGTGTCTGGGGGTGGGGGTGGTGTCTAGGGCATGGGGGTGGTGTCTAGGTGTGGGAGCTATCAAAGGGGGTAGGGGGGTTGTCCAGTGGGGGTGAGGTGGTGTCCAGGGGGTGAGGTGGCCGTACAGGGGGTGGGGGTGTCCAGGGGGTGGGGGTGTCCATATGGGGGTTGTCCAGGGGTGGGGGATGTCCTTGGGGGTAGGGGTTCTCTCCAATTGGATGTGGGGTGTTGTCCAAGGGGGTGGGGAGTGTCCAAGGGGTGGGGGTGTCTAGGTGGTGGGGGCTGTCCAAGGGGGTGGGGGCTGTCCATGGGGGTTGGGGCTGTCCAAGGGGTAGGGGTGTCAAGGGGATTCCAAGGGGGGGATGTCTGATGGGGTAGGGTGTCCAGGGGTGGGGTGGTGTCCTGGGGGTGGGGGCTATCCAGGGTGTTGGGGGATGTCCAACGAGGGTTGGGTGTCCATGGGGTGGTGTGTAAAGAGGAGTGGTGAATCAGTCAGAAGAAATCATCATGTCATGTATTATAATTTATAGATAATGAAATAAAGATAATGTGTCCTAAATAATAACACATATATTCAAGTACAACAAATCATCAAACATCATCACATTACAAATGTCTATAATATCATAAAAATGTAATGGATCAATATGTCCCTCATCATCATCACTATCATCACTGTCATCATCAGCCTCACCCCAGTCCTCATCTTCATCCCCATAATCAACATCTCCATCCTAAACTCCCTCTTCCTCGACTTGGTACTCTTCCTCGCATCCTTCTCTCCCTCCTCAGCCCCATCCTCACCATCATACTTCTCCTCACCCTCCTCCTTGCCCTCCTCCTTTCCCTCCATCTCCGCCTTGGTCTCATCCTCTCCATCATCTCAACCACCACTAGAACTCCCAACTATTGCACTATATATATAACGCATCGATGGAATCTATTCATCCCAAGTTGTTTTGGCTTCCAGTGGAAGTGTTGGATTCAAAACATCCATCAGTTTCATAAATGCAGTGTTTACCCTACCAGACTATTCTGCAGTCTGTGTGGCCCATTTTTCAGCCTCTTCTGCTTGTGCCTTAACATGTTGGATCTTGGTGGAACTACAAATTGTACCTAAGGGGGGAAAATATATCATCTAGAATATACTCTTCCAAGGTCGGCAACACACTCTGCCAGGGTTCTCATCTCCCAATGCCTGGTTTAAGTGATCATTTGGCACAAAATTTCCAGGTTCCTAGGGATCAAGGGCCTCTAAAGAAACTTCTTACAAATATAAATAGATAATTAAGTTAAAAATATATATTAAAATTTGAAATAAATAGATCAAAACATAAAATATGCTGGTGAGTCGATTCATTAACGCACTTCCATCTTTCTTCCTTCAACTCGAGCAAAACAATTTTGCTCGAGGCACCCGTCCTTCAATATTCAATGTTTCCCTCTACAATGACATTGAATTTAGGAAACCATAATTTGAAATAGGTTACCAATAATAAATTTCATAACTAAAATTAAATAACTACTTTTGTATTTAAATAAATTGTAAAGGAAATAAAAGAATGTGAAAGTTCTAAAGAAAAATTATAAATGACCTTCATACCTACTTTCTCTCATGATATGGGATCGTAGTATGTCCCAATGTGTGGAGGTATTTTTTAGGATCAATGTTTTTTTATTTCTAACGAATTATTCCTAAATAAATTTCTTTAGTACAAATGTTTTTATTAATGAAAACCATGAAATTATTCATTTAAATAACTCATATGTGATCAATACCTTAAAATAAGTAGACATCCAATAAGTAATCATCTGATGATACAATTTTATTAGACATTAATCAATGATAATATTTTCCAACTCTAGAACACCAACCATTATACAACTCATTCTTATAGGCTCTCTAATACTCACAATAATCCTTTAGATGTGCTGGTCATGCACCCTCACCATGAGGGAAATTAAAAAGAAGCCTACATCAAAATATTAATTAAAATAATTACAAAAAATATATATATTTCATTAAATAAAACATATTTTTTTACCCATATCTCTTCCGAAGAATTATCCTTAACATCATTTTACAACTATATCTATGATAGTTGGCTTATGGGAATCATGTAGGGGTATTTGGAAAGTGTCACCAAAAAAACTCTTACAATGTTGCCCTATTTTTTCTATCATCTGACTATCTTAATTGTAGTCCACCATCAACAGAATGTAGAGGTTCTAGACAACATGCATGCGTGAACGCCCTCACCCCCGCTTCCTATCAGTAGATATATCTGTTATGAATGAAAAAGAAATATTTTGTCAATATATGTTATAAGGAAAACAAATAATGTTATAAACGATTGTTAGGGTTCTATAAATATACTTGTGGAAATCTGATAAATGGGCACCATTGGATTCGTAGAAACAAAAGGAAACCCCTGTTAAGGGGGATTGGGTCCCAATGTATTCTCCATAGGGACAGACTCTGGAAGAGTAGGGGTTGAAGATGATGTAATATTAAATCTCATAGAGAAGAAAGTAGTCATAAAAGAAGATGGCAAAGATGATGAGCAGAATGCTGGATGGGGAGTGGGAATTATCATCGAATATGGAATAGATTGGAGAGGAGACACAAATGAAAATTGTGGCGAAAACATGGGAGGCGTAAATATCTTGTGTTTCCCTCATGAAACCATGGGATCGAAATGTGTTATTGATGGTATGTTAGTTGGAGGGGTAAGGCCTAATTGGGTATGCTGACCATATCATCTAGCTCTCGTACCCCCCCATACGATCACCCTAAGTACTAGGACCACTACTAGGCCTCTCATCAAATAATTGTTTCCTAAGAGGTATATCTTGCAGAAAAAATTGAACCAAAATTAATCACATGAAATTATATATTATTTAAATATATATATTTGATATAAAATACACATTACATGCACTAGTTGTTGAATTCCCATCTCAGCCATGCGACGTTTCCTGTCCATCATTTTTTTATGTCGCCTCTCCTAAATTGGTTTCATTTCATTCATTTGGAAACAAAATATGAAATTAATTAGAAAAGGATAACTAATGCGTAACCCAAAAAACAAAAAATATGAGAGGGAATAAGGGAATTCTTGTATAATATAACTATCCATTATTTTAGGTGAGATTCAAAGGATATATAATGAATTCAACAAATCGTACAATATGTAATAAAAATTTTCATTTTGAGTAGGTGGGTTAATTACTATGTTTCCTTGGTCTATATATTATAAATTATTAAAACCTTTTGATTTTTCAAAATGAGGACATAAACATATGAACAAGGATAAAATATCTACATCTAGAATTACACAGAATTCAAAATGCAGAATACCTTTAATTATATACCCCGGGTCTATAAATGTACATCATTTTTATAATGATCTCCCCAATTCAAAACCATTAAATATTATATTATGTTTTTTTCTTCAATTTTATAATATTTGGGTTTAGTTGACTGTAGACTATATATTTATGAGGGATCTGTTATAGAACCGCTAATATGAGTTATTTCAAAATAGTATCACTTGTTGAATATATTAATGTGCAACAGTTATGTCTTGGTTAATTATCTATTATTTTCTATGTTATCCTATATAGAAATAAAGTATATTATCCAATGTCTGTTAGGGGGTGTACAGGGGGTGGGCCGGCTGTCCACAGGGGTGGGGCTATCCATGGGGGTGGGGGGTTGTCCGTGGGGGTGAGGGATAACCAGGGGTAACGAGGTGTATAGGGGGTTGGGAGGGAAATAAATGAGGGTGACATGGCCTTCTAGTGCTGTTAGGGGTGTCCAGGGAGGTGGGTGGGCTGTCCAAAGGGTTGGTAAGATTTTTCATCGGTAGGGGTGTCTAGGGGGTGGTGGGCTGTCCATAGGGGGTGGGGGGCTATCCAGGGGGTGGGAGGGCTATCCATAGGGGGGTAGGGATGTCTAGGCGAGGTAGGGGTGTCAAAGGGGTGGGTCAGCTATCCAAAGTGGGTTGGGGGTGTCCATGAGGGTGGTCGTGTCTAGGGTGTGTTGTTTAGGGGGTTGGAGGGCTGTACAAGGGGGTCGAGATGTCTAGGGGTGGGGGTGTCCGGGTGGATGGGGGTTTTTGGGGGTGGTGGGGTGTCTAGGGGGTGCGTTGGCAGTCCACAGGGGTGGGGCTGTCTAGAGGGTACATGGTGTCTAGTTGGTGGGTGGGTTATCCACATGGGGGGGGGATGTCCAGGGGAGTAAGAGATGTCCAGGGGTGGTTGGACAGTACACAGGGGTGGCAGGGATCACTAGGGGGTATGAGGTACCTTGGGGTGGGAGAGTTATCCACAGAGGTGGTGGGGTGGTGCAAGGTGGTAGGGGAGTTAGGGGGTGGGCAGGATGTCCAAAAGTGTGGGGGGATGTCTAGGGGGTAAGATTGTCCAGGGGTGGGTAGGCTCTCCACGGGGGTGGAGGTGTTGTCCAGGGGGTACTGTGTGCCTAGGGGGTGGCCATGCTATCAATAGGTGTGGGGGGCTATGCAGAGGGTACGAGGTGTCCTAGGGGTGGGAGAGCTTTCCACAGTGGTGGTGGGGAAATCCATGGGGGTATAGGGTTTCCAAGCGGTACACGGGATCTCCATGGGTGGGTGTCCATGGGGTGGCTAGGTTTTCTCCCAGGGTGGAGGGGATTTCTAGGGGTTACAGGGTGTCCAGGGGGTGGGTGGGCTATCCACAGGGGTGGCAAGGCTGTCCAGGGGGTTGGGGTGTCTAGGGGTGGATGGTCTCTCCACATGGTTTGGGGGTTGTTCAGGGGGTAGGGGTGTCCAGAGGGTGGGCGGGCTGTCCAAGGGTGTTGGGGGTGTCCACTGGGGTGGGGGTGTCCAGGGGTGGAGCCTATCCATGGGGTTGAGGTATGTCCACAGGTGTTCGGGGTGTCCAGTGGTAGGGGTGTCCAAGGGGTATGGGCATCAATACCGAGAGGCCACTTACATTTCAGAGATCCCATGATAATTAGAGTTAAATGTTTGGAATGTGACTATGATTTTTAGTTTTTTATTATGGAAATTGGTGAATGTGGTGTATGTGTGACAAGTGAATTAACAATGTGTGTTTAATATATGGAAATCAAAAGTGATGCAGGACATGTATATGCATTGAGTTTGTTGTGGTATTTTATGGGAATCATGTTTGGTGTGATTATGAACTGAGAATTTGATGGGATGTTGGGTATAATGGTGTATTATGAATCTACGATGGGTGTAATGGGATGATGGTTGTTATAGAACAACCTGGATAAGCTATTATATGTTTGGGACATGGCAAGGAACATGTATTTTTCTGGGATTTAAATGATTTGAGTGTTGGGAGTGTATAGTGAAGTGGTTTGGGAGATTCATGTTGGTTTATATCCATTCACAGCATGAAACTATGTGCCATGGAATGAAATTTTTATAAAGAGGTGGGGGTCCTGAGGACCCATGGAATGAATATATAGCTCATACTATGTATAAATCTATGGAAAAAAGGATGTTTGTTTTGGTATTAAAATGCAGTTTTCTGGTTTTCCATTTGGCTGATATTGCAGAGTAATATGCTTTCCATGGGTATGTGTTGGGAAAGGCCCATATGACTATAGGTGATGTTAATAACTAGATGTGAGATGAAGTGGTTTTTTAGGATAAAGAAGATAGTTTCAACCATTTTTTCTTGGGAAAAATGGTTTACAAGTGGTGAAAGAGGCTTTCCAAAGGTGTAGCTTAGGATTTTTTTGATTCCTCTCATGGTGGTTAACCATTATAGTCATCTCATTCATATGCACATAGGATACAACCCATTGAGGTGGTGTTAACCACACATTGTGGGTGGACACTTCCCTATATTATGCGACATACATAATGGGGTTGGCGATGGGTATGGAGAAGGTGTTTCACATAGAAGGCCATGACTAGTGGTGTGTGAGCCCCCCCTCCAACTACACAACCCCCATCCCCTATAGCCACCACCATGCACAAACCACCCCCTACAACCCCCCCCCCCCAACCCAACCACCCCTCACACAGTACATCCCCCCAATCCACTACACACCCCCTACATCCCCCACCTCCCTCTAAATAGTCCCCACCCCCCATAGCCACCCCTCAAACTATACCCTCCCCCCACACCCCCTGCCACTACACAACCCCCTATAACCAGCCCCTCCCCACCACCTACCACATGAAATCCACACACCCAACCCCCCATAGTCCCCTTTACCCTGTATCCCCCACCTTACATCACCCCCTCAACACCCCCCCCCCCAATGCACCCCACCCCCACATCCAACCCCCTCCACAACATACACCTCCCACTCCCACTGCACAGCCCCTACATCCCCCCACCACTTCCAACCCCCCCTCCCCCCCCCACACACAAACTACACAACCCCCCCCCCCCCCCTCACCCCCAAATCCCCCTACAACCACCATACCCCCAATTTGCACATCCCCCTCATCCCATTCATCCCCTCACCCGACACATACACCCCCTACAACCCCCCCCCCCCCCCCCATTACATAGAACATCTACAGCCAACCCCCCCCCACTGTGCAGCCCCCACCATCCCAATCCCACTTCACACCACCCTAAAACTCCTCTCCCACAAAAAACCCCCTATATCCCCCCTCCCACTACACACGCCCCCACCCTCCCACTACAGAACCCCCCCTATTTCCCAACCAACCCCTCCCACTGCAAATCCCCACATTCACCCTACAGCCCCTCCCAGCCTACATCCCACTCTCCCAACCTCCCCACTACCGCCCCACCCCACCCCCCCCCCCACACACACACACAACACCCCCCCCCCTACCCACTCCACTTTCAGCCCCCACCCTGCACAGACACCCCCAAAAGCCCCCCACCCAACATCCCCCCACTGCACATCCCCCTACAACCAACCCCCACTGACTGCATAGCCCCCCCCCCATTCCCCACTACCCCCACCCCAAAGGCCCCCCTCACACTGCACAACCCCACCCCCCACCCCCACAACCAACCCCCTACCACTGTACACAACCCAAATAGCCAACCCCCTCACACTATATTTCCCCCACCCTCCCACTGCACATCCCCCTCTAATTTCCTCAAAAAAATAAATTATGAAATGGAGACCCATTGAAGGTCTCCCTACCATTCAAGAACTCACTACCATGTTGGATCAATATAATAATACATCACTAAAATATCACTATATGACATGAACCATGAAACTAATAAAAAGAGTGTCAAAAGAACACCTAAAATAAACACTATGAAGTGCAATGATGCTCAGATGAATTCCATGCATGGGCATAACATTGGGTAGATACAAATTTCTGAACTGGTGGAATCAACATTTGAATAAATATTCTTCTGTAGGAATCATGTGTTATGTTAGGGAAAATACTATACAGTGTTTTATCATCTATTTGAGGTGGAAGAACAAACACTTACTCGAATCATGTATGGATCACTGGTTGGTAAGAATGGTTTGCAAAGAATAGGGGAGCTGCCATTTAGGGGTAACGAAAACAAAACACCAAAAACAACATTGTATTCAAAGAAATCCAAATGAAAAATGAAATAAATGGAGGTAGAAAATAAAACATAGTTATTTATTATAGATTTTATATGGAATAAAAACAATTGGTTGTTGGGGAGAAGGGTTTGCATGCTGGAATAATGGGAGCCCTTGTTTCGGGCGCAATGTGGGAGGCTCAGGATCAGAATTGGGAGCTGCTTCTGTGGCATTTTATCGCAACAGTTTTTTAACAAAGTTGGGAAATATTATCAAACATATACAAATGGTTTAAAATAAACTTTTGAATAATGGGTACACATTCCACTATCCCAACAGTTTCAAAAACCCGTTGGGAAAACTATCACTTATCACATTGGTTATCTATAAAAATTTGTAAAAGTGTCTCTACCAGGGCCTACCCAAATGGTCTGAAAACCCATTGGGAAAATACACTCTATAAATTATTATACCAACAGTTTTCAAAAAAACATTGGGATTGAGGCATTGGTATACGTGTAATTTCTAGTAGTGACTTTTGAATTTTATATACCATGGTTAAAGGTAAATAGTGTAATTAATGGTAAAAATAAAATTATAACAATATAATATTACCCTAACACATATCCAAACCATATTGGATGAGTAATGGACAACCAATGCAACCCTTGGGACACATATTTGACCTGTATAAGTCACATGGGAGTGATTATGACATTTATAACTTTTAATTTTAATTAAAGGTAAAAATATCATAAACAATATTCTTATTACTAAAAAAATTATAAAATGGGGATATATGAGTAATATATTCGAATATAAATACTCATTTGAAATCAAAAAAGTTTTCCTAAATCCTTATATTTTAGTTATAATTTTTAGAGATTAAAAAAATATATTTATTAATGACATAATGATGAGGCAATGATTACCTTATTTATAAAATATTCAAATAATTGATATTATAAATATTAAAGTAAATGTAATAAAAAATTTGATTTCATCCAGGAATTTTTTGTATTACAATTAATCTTTATGTTTTATTTAATCCATTTTTTAATTAAATCATTCGTTTAATACTTTAATAGAAAATAAAGTATTAGGTAGTGTCAAAATTGACGAAACTGATAATTTAAAATAAATACTATTTTATTAAATGATATAAAAATAATTGATATATTAATATTGGAAAAATAAAATGTGAAGTGATAAAAATTTCATAAATTACTCACTTTTGGTTATCTTGGAATTTTATAGTAACTATATTATCCATGTAATGTAAAAATACAAAAAGACATGGTAAGAGTTAAACTATTAAACTAAGGGTTAAATATAAATGATAAGGTAAAAATTATAACCTAAATATAACTAAAAACTATAGTTTTACATTATTTAGTCCCATCCTCATCTTATCCAAGAAATAAATAAATTTGGATTTATTATTAACTAGAAATCATTAATAAGGAATTTATATTTCATGATTTTCATAAAGTGTATGTCACCTCTTTTATAAATGGTCACCTCTCATTATCTTTAATTAACACCTCCAATGACATTTGGATTATCCAAACCTAGCCCAAATACTCTCCCAACTTCCCAAAAATAATCCTAAATACATCACTTTAGGCAGAGAGCCAACCTATGGAGTCCTTTAGTGCAATTGAAAAGGAAACACTCGAATAAGAGGTAATTATTTTACCCAAACAATTAAAATTGTTTTCATCTTCTACATCCAATTACTAGATTTCTGCCATACCTAGTTACTAACTCTAGAATCTAATTTATGATGAAATTTTGTTATTATTATGGAGGAAACATATTCCTCTTTTTACCCATCCTATGAATAACAATATCACCATGAGTGCATGGGTACAACTTACCATCTCCATGTCGTGGTGTAATTTGTTTTCCATCTATAATTTAATTTAATGGGTATAGAGTTGAATATAATGGATGTAAATAATAAATATAACATTATAATGTTTCATTAAAATTAATATTCCATCCAATTACACACCATATAAAAATTAATGAAATTATATCATCGCTCGTGCGTACGTACGGCTTATCGTCTCCAAGACGCACAAATATTAATATTCCATTTTCACCATTCAAGAATGATTATAAAAATATATATTATTTATATGTATGAAATATATGAAATAATTAATGAATTGGAATTATATATATATATATATATATATATATTTACACATATCTCATTTACTTACTTCCATTCAATATGATAAGAAAACAGAAACAACGTTCATGATTACGTACAACCTACTGTATCCCTGAATGGTGTATTAAATTAATATATATGTTTATTATATATATTTAAATTAGGAATATATATTATATATTTACCATGTTTTATATTCATGAAGAACGTAAATCATGATCTAAGTAATTAAATCAATAAAAACAAGTCCAGACACTTATGATAAAGAAAGTGATTATTACCTGAAACATTGATTTAACATGAAAATTATTAATAAATGGTTAATATAAAGTCAGAAATGAATCATAAAAGTTATCTTAAAATTTATTATGATGTTGTTACTGCTTAATAATTATCCAAAAATCATTATATAGGAGTTTCTAACTTCTATAGAGAGTATCATACTTATGGTAAGGGAATTTTGTGTCACCTTTAATTTCCATGAGATATAAGTTATGGTCACAACTTATTTCTTGTGTGTAGTTTATATAATACACCAATTGTATTAGATATCAAGAATAAATTTATCTTCATGGTATTTAGAGATTTATTTGATTATATTGCACTTATTATTTATATGATCAATGTGGGATGGGACACATTGAATGTTTGAAAAATTAATTGTTTCTCCTTTTCAATATTCATGATATTATATTACATAAATAATTATATGGATAAAAAAGGATTATATAGGACATTTTATGTATATATTTATGTTTATTCAAATGTTTTTCTTAATGATATCCTTTAATGGTTTTCTATAAGGATTAATTTTAAAATCTCAATATTATATGTGATTATTTATGTATAAGTGTTTTCTGGGACACATTTATCAATCATGTCCATGTTTCATGAAAAATATTTCAAAATGAATATTTTTACAGTTTTATGTAAGGAAATCATAAACTAAAAAATAGTTATAAATGTTTTAAATATTTAGACTTCTAAAGCATTCTCTTTAATGACAATGTTTTCAAATGGGTTTTAATGATTTATTTATATGGACTTAAATGTTTTAAAATGTTAATTTCATTCAAATTTTTCAATATGGTATGGGAATAATTGGTTAAAAATTTTCTTTTCAACACATTCATTTATAATTTGGGTGGAATTTAATTTTTTCCTCGTAAAAAATGATATTTCTCTGAAATTTTTTTAATGATTTTATTATATTATTTTCAAATATTTCAACATCTTTTGTTTTATTTTAATATTAATTATACTTAATATATTATGATATAAAATTCCATATTATTTGGAAGGTTTTATGATATGTTTGACTATGGATATACTATTTTGATACCATTCATAGCTTTTGATTTATGCATTTACATTTCATATGTTAGTTTTAATATGAATTTTTATGTTTTTTATGTATTTTCCCTTTCATAAGAGGAATGCATTGGAAATCGTATGTGTCAGGTGGGTCCCACTATACCCCCTTGATACATTGGTAGGTCTCATGAGATAGTTATGTTTGTGTTTTGGATAATGTAATACCCAATTTTGTATGGTGTCTGGCCGAAGCCTTAATAGGGAGTTTATGATTTCCCATATTATGTATCCCCCCATTATAAGGTTAGTTAGAACATGTGATTATTTGACTAGAACAACAACCATGTGCATGTTTATATGGAAATGTTTGATTTATTCTTTCCATATTATGTTCATTTTAATTTTTTAAGGGATTTTGGTGTTATTATACAACTATCCTAAAATGTTTAGGCTTATTTATGATAGCTTATATTACATTTTTTATTCATACTGGTCAACTTTGTGCACCATATTATTATGTTTTATTTTTTTCAATATTCCAAAAAGTGTTTTATGATTGATATGATGGGTTAATAAAGGGGAATAATTCATTCTCAAAGGATTATCTATACTGTATTTTATGTTATAAATTGTAATGTTAAGAGAATGTATGTAATATTTTTTCAATACTCCTAAATTGATCGGTCCTTCAGGATTTCATTCCATATAAACATTCCAATGTATTAAAATAATTCCCCAATACTGGGAAATTAGGGTCAGGGCATTACAGTTCGTATCAAAAGAAAATTAGAAATAACCTTGGAAACTAGATTAAGATATCAATTATTAGAAAGAATAACACACTAAATAAATTAGAGGACAAGCCAAAGTATAGGATATCATATATTAGATTTTGTAATAGATTACCTTGGTTAATCTTATGGACATATGATTTTATATGAATATTTAATCATTTAGAGATCGTATTAATGATTCTTAATTAATATAACACTATGATTAGTGTTTTTGTGAATGTGATTCTGGTATTGGTCAATGATTCGAATAATTATAGTAATAAATGTACTGATTATACTGTTTAAAATGATGATATTGAAAAAGAAAAATGGGATGAATGTGGTATTAAGGAATAATATGTCAAAGCATAGTTATTGTTTTTTGAGTGAAGTGGAATGATCAAGGTTATTTTGTATTTATATTCATGAGTTATTTCATCAATGGTTATAGGATTGATGAGGATTGTACTCATGTACATCTTCATTATGGTTCTGGAAGAATAAGAGTTTTCCTTTAGGATTTAAAGGTAGTAAAAAATTTTGAATGTGACAATAAGTGCTACATCATATTTTTCCTGAATCTGATGTTAAGATTTTTTTTTTGAAATTCGGATACCTTTTTGGATAGTGAATTTGGATGGAATTATTTTGGTCAAGTCATAATGTTGGAATAGATTATCTGAAATAATTTATATTATTATTTGCGGTTAAGTAATGATTTATTGAATTCTTTGGCCTATCCTTTTTTTTCAGTAATCATTTATAGGATAATGGAAATTCTTATGGGCCTTATGATTTATCAAAAGCCCTTCTGGTGTGAAAAAAATTGAACTATATTTTTAATGGGTAAAGGCTGAAGTTAAAATAGATGAAAGAAAAACTAGATGATGGGATTATCCTTATGATGTGAAAATAAATCAAGTAAGTTCTTATCTGAATTGTAAAATAATTCTTCATCTCAATGGATAGGATCGTGAAACTAAATATGTTATCCTATTAATTTTTTTGACGAATTGAATGATTCGTTAGATCATTGAATATTTAGATCTTTGTGATTGTTAAATTTTTTCCCCATCAAGTTCTCTATAACTCTCCATCAAAACTTGATGGTTACATTTTCATTCATGTCTATGTTTTCCAACATGGAACCCTAGTATGTATTATTTCTAGTTAAATTTGTATTTCCCATTCTATATTTTAAAATGGTGGTCTCATTAATCAATTTTCCAATGATGGATTTCAATAAAGATATTTTCAAAATTCCATCCCATAGATTTTTTTTTTTCAAAATTCAAATTGTGAGAAAAAAATATATTAATGGTGGGGAGAATCTAACACACAAATATTTTATGGTATTTTATCTTCTATATCTTTGGTTTCATGCATCATAGACTTGACTTGTGTAACACATCAGATTGAGATCCTACAAAACTACACATTAGTGTTATAATTATTTAAATGATATATTTAAAATACATACAATAAATATACTAATATAAATAGTAATAAATAATTTTTAAGTGATATTTATAATTTTATCACATAACTAAAAAAATTTATAATCCAATCTATAATTTTTGTTAATATATTGATATGTTTATAAATATTATTTTCTTAAAGGAATTATTTTTTTATGTCCTTTTGTGAAAAAAATAAAATTAATTTTAGACACTCATAGAAATTTAAAATTTTAAAATAGTATTCATTTTTTAATTCATAATTTCAAAATTAGCTTTTGGTGCTTTTTTGTAATTTTTCAGAAAACTTTCAATTTTTGATGAATAGTGGAAAAAACTGCATTGTAGATAAAAACCAAATTCTTCATTTTAATAATTTTAATAATTTATGTTTATCCTAAAGTCAAAATATATACATAATACATATATTATTATAATGTAATAAATTGAATTTTTTTAATTGAATTATATATTCAAATTCATTGATCATTTTTAAAGTATGTTTTCTCGCATTCTATCCACACTAGAAAATTAGTATTATACATAATTTTACCGCTTTTGGGAATTGTATTTATAAAATATGACATACATGTCTGTAAAAAAGATTAAAAATTATGTCTAATAGGATACAATTAATTTTTGGTGAATAGTAAATTTGGAATTTTGTTTACCACGGTTAAAGGTAAATAGGGTAATTAATGGAAAATAATATTATAATAATATAAAATTTCCCTAACATGTGTTCTATCCTTATTGGATTACTAATGGATGATCAATAAAATACATGGGAAACATAATTGGCCTTTGGAAGCCTCTAGGGTGTGATTAATACATTTATAACATTTAATTTTATGTAAACGTAATAATATTATAAACCAGACTCCAACTACTAAAGCAATTATAATATGGGATTATATAAGAAATATATTTGAATATAAATTTACATTATAATGATAAAAAATTCCTATATCAAGGTGTTTTATTTATAATTTTTATTCAAAAAATATGTAAATTTATTTATGAAACAATGATGATGTAATTGTTACCTTATTTATGAAATATTCAAATAAATGACATTATAAATATTAAAGTGAATGTAATTTAAAATTTTAATTCCATAAAAAAAATTTTTAAATTAATATGACATTTTACCTTTTGTTTAAGAAATTTTATGTAAGGAATCATGTTATTATGACTTTGAAAAAAAAATTCTAGTATTAACTTGTCTCAAAATGAACAAAAAAGTAGAATTTAAAATAAAAATTATATTATTAAATGATATAATAATTATAAAAATATAAATTTCAGAAGAATAACATGAATAGTGATATAAATTTTATTAATTATCCACATTAGGTTCACATGGAATTTTATAGTAACTATATTAACAATGTAGTATAAAAATAAAAGAATACATGGAAAGAGTTAAAATACATAGCTAAGGGTTAAATATAAATCATAAAGTTATAATTGTAAACAAATCATGTATGAAACCATTTGGTTGAGAATATTTTGACCCATAATCATATTATTGTCAAAAAAAATAAATTTTGAGCCATTATAAACTGAGAATTATTTTATAATAAATTTATATTTCAATATTTTCCTAAAGTGACCCCCACCACTCTTATAAAAGTTAACTTCACATTATCTTTAATCAAATCATCCAAATCCCTTTGTTCAGACCATGTCCTGATCATTTACTCTCTAAAATTCCCTCACTTTATCCTATAGGCCACACATTGGGATGAAATCCAAGCTAAGGAGTCCTTTCATACAATTCATAAGGAGACACTCGAATAAGAGGTAATGGTGTTACCAAAACAATTCAATTTCATTTCTTCTTCTACTTCTTAGTCCCATGTTTTTTCCATTCTAAGGTAATAATTACAGTATATAATATATTCTTAAAGGGTTTTATTAACATTGGGATACCATATTCCTCCTTTTATTCATCCTATGAAATACCATATCACCATGCGTGCATATGTATGTCTTCCCGTCTCCACGTTATGGTGTAAATTTTTTTCACATCTACATTATTTCAATGGGTATAAAATTTAATATAAAAGATATAAATAAAAAATTAAACATGATATTGTTTATTTAAAAATCATATTCCATCCAATTCTATAAAATATATAAAATAATGAAATGATATCGTCGCTCGTGCGTACGTATGTCTTAGCATCTCCACGACGCGATGAGATTCATCTTCCATGTTCACCATTCAAAAATGATTATGAAAATATTTATTATGAATACAAAGGAAATAGATTACATAATTATTCTACTATAAAAATATATATAATTGTGTGTGTGTGTGTGTTTGTGTGTGTATTTATGTAAACATATGCCATTTAATTTCTTCCACTAAATACGATAAGAAAACAGAAACAACGTTCATGTGTACGTATGTCCTACCGCCTCCATGAATAGTGTATTTCATTTCAAATATCTATATATTATGTATATTTATATTCTAAATATATATGATATATAAATCATATTTTATATTCTAGAAGAAATTTAATCATGATATAAGTATCATGATCAAGAATAAAATGTCAAAACATGTACGATAAGGAAATAAATAATTATCTGAAATGTTCCATTAACATGAAAATAATTAATAAATAGGTAACATAAAGTCATAAATGAATCATATATGATGTCATACATGTTATTATGATTATGGTACAGGTTAATAATAATCATAAATCCATTATACAGTAGTTTCAGACATGAATAGAGAGTATCATACCTACGGTATGAAATTCTGTCACACTTTTAATTTATGTGAGATATAAGCCATGTTCACCACGTATTTCATTTGTGTGATGCATATACTAGCCTTATGTTATTAGATATCATGAATAAATTTATCTTACTAGTATTTAGATATTAATTTAATGATATTGGGTTTATTATTTAAATGTTCAAAGTGGCATGAGACACTTTGAATGTTTATAGAATTAAACCTTTCTCCAATTAAATATTCTTGATATTATTTTTCAAATAAATTATAAGGATATATAAGGATTATAAAAGAATTTTTTTTTCATTAAAAAAATTCCAAAATGAATCTTATTAATATTTTTTATAAGGATTAATTTCAAAATATTATTATAATCCAATAATGTTTATGTATATGTGTTTAC
Source organism: Viscum album (assembly GCA_963277665.1). Lineage (NCBI taxonomy): Eukaryota > Viridiplantae > Streptophyta > Magnoliopsida > Santalales > Viscaceae > Viscum > Viscum album. Next base: position 1,505,724,485 of record OY728127.1, on the reverse strand, counting down.
TGGGATATATTTATCATTCTTGTCCATGTTTCATAATAATGTTTTCAGAAATAATATTTTTAATGTTTAATGTAAGGGAATCTTAACCTAAAACATCATTATAAATGTTTAAAATATTTATACTTAAAATCCTTTATATTTAATATCCATGTTTTCAAAATGGTTTTAACATTTTATTTATATGGAAATAAATGTTTTAAAATATTAATTTCATTCAAAAGTTTCAATGTGGTATGGGAAAATTTTATTCCAAAATATCCTTTCAATGTCTTCTTTTATAAATTTTTCACCTTTTAATGTTTTTAAAGTAAAAAATGGATATTTCCCTAAAAATAATTATTGATTATTTTGATTATTTTCATCTATTCCAACATCTTTTTTTGGATTTTTTATTAATCAAGGTTAATATATTATGACATAGACATCCATATAATATTGAAGGATTTATGATATGTTTGACTTTGGATATACTATTTTGATACCATTCAGAGCTTATGATTTAAGTATTTAAATTTTAAATTCTAGTTTTAATATGAATGTTTATATTGAAAATGTTTTACCCCAATCATAAGTGGAATAAATATGACTTCTTAAGTGTTGTCTGGGGACTTATTTAGCCCCTCGATGCATTAGTATGTCTCATGAGATAATTATGTTTTGGTTTTGGATATTGTATAACCCAATTATGTATGGTGTCTTGGATGAAGCCTTGATGGCGTGTTTAAGATGTCCCTCAGTATGTATTCCCTCTTTACAAGGCTAGTTAATACATGTTATTATTCAACTAGTGGAATATCCAAGTTAAATATTATATGGTAATATTTTATTTATTCCTTCCATATTATTTTCATGTTTGTGTTTAAAAGGCTGCTGGTTTTATTATACATCTTTCCTTAAAAGTTTATTCCATTTTATGATTGCTTCTTCTATATTGTTTGTCATTACTGAGCATCTGAGTTCACCAATTTCTTATGATTTATTTTCCTATAATTATAAGAAGTCTTTTGTGATTGATATACATTTTTATGCTAGGGTAATAATGGAATTATCAATGGATTCTCTATGATGTATTTTATGTTAGAAATTTTAATGTAATGTTCATGTATGTAATATATATTTTCCAAGACTCATAAACAGATTTGTCCTTTTGTATTTCATTGCATATAATCATGCCAATGTATTAAAATAATTCACTGAGTCTAGGAAACTGGGGTCATGGCATTATAAGTATGGCTATTGAAATTATTTAATATGATCTTTGATGCATTTTTGAGGACCTTCAACGAGCTAGAGGTTTCTTTTTAGACATCCTTTTTTAGATAAAGTTGTCATGCCAAGGGGTCTTACGGTACCTTGATGGCTTATCGAGGGGTATCTCAAAATAAATCGCAATCTCCTAGGGCATATAACCTCATTATCATAAAATTTCCATATCTTCCCTTAGAATGAAGCCCCCTTTATTTCCCTTTTTTTTACCTCATTTATTTTACTATGGTGTGGGATATCAAGAATTTATATGAGTGTTTTTGAGGAATATCACGCCACCATTCGGTGATGAGTCACAAGACCATGAATGTATCATATTTTTATGTACGTTTATTACCATGGAAACCCTATTTTTGATATTTGAGCTATAATGGGAGAACATATTCTCCTAAACATGTCTGAAACCCTTCATGTAAGGAGGGTGATATTATAGATGCATGTTTAAAAACATGGTGAACATGTCATCATGGATTCTATGTCACATTGTAAATTTTATAGGTGTCTCACATGAAGATTTAAGACCAAAAATGGATTAATGAATTTTCATATTTTTTCTTTATTTTAATAGGGTTTTCATATGGTTTTCGAAAACCCAGTTTGTTGACAAGTCATCTGACCTATGGATCTCCTCTATTTGTTGCTTTATGATCACCAATTGTATTGGACTCCTTCACCAGAATAAAGAGATTTTTTCAAAGGGGAACTCTAGGATCATGAATTGGTTTTACACAGTTCATGAAACATTTTTAGGACCTTATTCTGGTCATGCGATCATGAAATTGATTTCAGGTTTCATAATCAGTGTGTTCTTTACACCATCTTTTCTTCTTTGTGATGAAATTAAAACCTATATTCAACTATTTCTTCTATTGTGGACCTTTTGATGCTCACTTGGTGGGTGACCATAGTTTATTATATATAATATAAAAAATATTTATGTTATTATTAATAAATTGGACCTTTTATCTCATCAAATCTTCATTCAATACTTTTGGATCCCCTAGTATATAGAAGTAATTATAACTTTATGCATTTTAAATAATTTTATTTTTATCATCTATAATGAAAAAATTAAAAATTAATTCCCATTTAAAAAATATATAATAGTATAAATACACATTATTACCAAATTTTTTGTCCTAAGGTGATAGTGAAGAAAAATGTAATGGTGATCTAAATTACTCCCATTTGGGTCATGTTTTAGCTACTCATCCCTAGTATATGTGAAAATATTTAAAACATTCCATAAATATTTCTACAACATTCTTTATTGTTTAAAAATTGATTTCAAGATGAATCTCTTATGAAAATTATTATCATCTATGAAATTATTGTATAATAAAATTTCGGTTGCTCAAAAAAATTAAATAGTTAAATTGTTATATCACATATAATAAATCAAAGTGAACAATTTTACCTAGATGTTATTTTTCTATCACCCATATTTTTATATATCATTAAACTCCAACTCTTAAATCATGTATGGAATAGTTAAAATTCTTTATCCAAATAAACTACGAACCTATTCAACAAATAAGCACTCCACCTAATCATTTTCCATATTTTAATAAGCTCCATTGTAATTGCCTCATATTTTAGATAACATAAATAATTTTATGTGATATTTTTATTTTTTTCATGATATAATTTTCTGAAAAAAATGCGTAGATATTTACTAATTTTTTCAAATAAGTAATTCTTATTTTTTCAAACGTACCAAGAACATTAAAATATTTGAAATTTTCATCATATAAAAACATATAGGTTATTTGTGGTTTTTATGATGTTATTTTCCCTCATTCCCCTGCAATTTTATCTAGTTATACTCAAGTGGGGACTGGTTGCTTCCCTCGAGTGGATTTATAGGAAAAGATCTCTGAACTAAATTTCAATACATATTGGAAAAATTTCACTCAAAATCATGGATTTGTAAAATAAAAGACTACAATTATAAATAGACAATCAAAAAAATGATTAAATAAAGATAGTTTAATTATAATATAAATATATGACCTAGATAACAATATACTCCCCTCCCAAATAGAATGTCAATTTTCCGGATTTTTGTGGTGATATGGTTCACATTCATGATAGTTTTCTCCATCCTCATAAACCATGTTGAAAAGGTCTCAAGGAATTAAATAAATATTAATGATATAAATTTATTCATCTTATCTTCAATATAATATACAATTTTATCTTTATCATCCTAGATGTACAAATTTTCCCTATCCTTATATTTTTTATCTATTACCTATACAAAAATGACTAGCTTAAATACAGATTCATCAGTTATAATTCCCCCATGATTTGTTTCCTCCATCCACATGTATTTGAATAAGGTTACATCAATGTATTTACGATTTATTATATAAATAATTTTGATAATAATTCTATATTATAATAAACCTTCAAATTTCACTATTCATCGCATGTACATTCATAAATCCTTCAAAATGTACCAAACACACCATGGGTATGAGTTCTATGACCTCTATGATATTTAAAATTTCCCAACCTGAATCTACTAACATCATATGTTGTATGGAATTTTATATAATTAACAGGACCTATAGATAGGTACATTAGGTCAACTGAATCGTCCTCGTTTTCATTTTCAATCTATATGGGTGGACTAAAAATCATAACACAAAAATTAGAGAAAACATTATAAGGAATAAAACTACTTATATGTTGACAAAAACATTCATTAAATTCCCTATGGACCCTCTTCACTATCCCAGTAGAAAAATGTGTGTGTGTTCTAAGTTATCTTTAAAAACACCTCTAATTTACATTTTTTATGTACAAAAATGATTTATATAGTTCCTCTTTATAAAAAAATTCCCCTAATTATAATCACATCATATACTATAATAATGGAGCTATAGATGCAATGTTTTTCAAGGCCTAATGAAGTTATGGTATCTCTTACCGTGGATAAAGATAAAAAAATTTCAAATGAATAATGTGCCATCTATTTAGGAAAAATGATATGTGAGAAGAAGAAACCCAATCATGTAAATCATTCAAATGTTAAAAAATATTGAAATAAGTATAAATTCCATATAAATAGGTTACAAAAAATGACAAGGCCCCATGGGCCATGAAACCCTTGGAAACTGTGTCTTCTAGTTGAACCATATTACATAAATAAAACATTAATCTCACCAAGTACAAAATATATAAAAAATTCCTCAATATTAAAAATATATATACACAAAAGAAAACAAGAAATTTGAAATAAACATTAATATTTATTTATATCTTTATGGGATAAATTCATTGATATTGAATGAGGCCTCCTAATTTAACTTCATCAGCCAATTTTATATTTATATAAACCATTGTTATAAAAAATAGTGGTGGAAATAAAATTTCTAAATGAAATGAAAAATGAAAAATTATATCGTGAATATGATCAATTTCATTAAAATTTATCACTTTACTATTTAATTTCTGGAATAATGAACATAATTCAATTATATGTACTGTCACTTTATTATAATGTTATATCCTCTTGGACAAAGGTAAATATTTTCCAATAAAATGTATGAGAAATAAATTTTTTTTCTTCCTATATTTCATTGTATCACATAAATGTTTTTGATAAAATTACTTGAATAAAAATCTAGAACTATTACATTTTAAAATTCCTTGGTAAATATACCCTTATTTTAATTTGTTATGGAATATGTGGTAGGGACATGTCTACCATCTTAATCAAGCCATTGATGAGGACAAATGTCCATTTCATGTATTTCCTTTTGAGAATTTAGTTCAACCATTTATTTACCAACATCTATTAACATTGAAAATATCACAGTATCAAATATATATTCTCAATATTCATGAGATCCAAATTGTATCATAATAAATGTATTTCCCTACATGGTTGTTTAAAAAAATATAATACTTTTTAAAAACTAATGTGTTACACATTAATTTTTTTTATCTCTATAAGGTCTGATGGACCCTCTTTCAACTAATAGTTCTTTAAAAAATACTATATTAACATTATCATCATTAATAAATATTCTTACACCAATATATGGGATTTGAAAATTTATATATTCTATTATTCTATCAAATTTATTTCAGAATCACCTAAATTTATGTACACGATTCAGAAATTAGTGTAATACCATTTAACAGCAATAATAACTTTGAGGGATTCAGGAGGGTGCTGAGTCAAAATTATATGATGTATTGAAATGTAAAATAAGTTTTTTCCATCCTGAAATGTTTGGATTCCTTGAAATATCGCTAATATTATGAACCAAATATGTATGATTATTAAAAACCTAATTACTGAATGAATCAAAATTTGCGACATATGTATCCCTAAACACCATCAATTCATCAGTTAATGGTTGAAGATGTTCGTCAACACAATTTATTTTGGCTCATTTACTATAAATTACCATGTAAAGAAAGAAAGAAATTTTTTCAAACAAATCCATGGAGGAAGACTGTAATTAGTGATTACAACAAGACAGATTCTATAACTCATAGTTAAACTACCAATTAGTTTCAATCCATATGTTGATTCACCAAGAAAGACATTTTGAGGATCTAATGAATATTTTGGATAACTTTCATCAAATTTATTCAATGACATTGATTCACATGTATATCTTAGAATACCTTCATTATTCCTTTCTAGGGCATGGAATTGCGTCTACTTTGTTGTCTTAGTTGTCTTAAACAATCATTTCAATCATAAATTTAAAGAAATATATCTCAATTTTTTATTGATAAATTCCTTCTTTTTTTACATTTAGAATTTCCATTACCCCTGAATTTTTTACTAATATTATAAATATTTTCAAGTATAATAATATTTACAATTTTATTTATTCTTATATTTTTAGAACAAAATTAAAATATTAATTACACAATTTTATAAAATATATATAGATAAATCAAAGACTAAAAACATTTAAAAAAATGGGAAATTTTGTGGCATTTTCAAACAAAACAATAAATGTTACTAAATTATACATGTTTTATGAAAATAAAAATTAAATAAAATTATCAATAATTTCATAAAATGAAACTAAAAAATGAAAAAAAAATTAAAATATAGTCACATATTGCGAAAATGTAGCTGCATGCCCGTATGTTATAGTACATGGGTATTGTATGACTATCAATAGGTTACCTTGTCCCTTTTTTCCACCTTGATATAATATTTCCAAAAACATGTAGGATAAATGACTATTAGGATCACATACATAGAGTGGTACTGGAATAGGAAATCATGTGGTAGCTCAATAGAGATATGACCAAAATGAAATTGGACATGGATATCATCGATGGAAATTTGGATTTATCATAGTGAATCAATATGATTCTGATGATTAAAAATTATAGGTAATAATTTGGTTCAATATATGATTGGAATTTAATCCTATCTTGCTACTATTTTGATTAATAATGGTGTTTCTATTTAATTTATCACAATTTACCTAATATATAGGTTATAACATATAATAGAGATTCCTTATAGGGAAATATATTTTAATACTTTAGTGGGAGGTAAGATAAGGTCATCTAAGTTTTGTAGTTGTGATCTTGTTGTGGGATGAGATTGATTCCTTGGGGACAGATCCCTATTTTTCATGGACCCATGTGATGGCTTCCTAGAAATTGAAAATTTGTACTTTATAAAATATTATATCAATTGATATTAATAAAAGGTGAATTTATCATGTTTAAGTGGAGATCATGGGGTTTTTAATATAATAAAATATTATCATGGTAGATATGAATTGAGGTATAGAGTATTTCATATCAGTTGGTTATCAGGAAGATTTTACTAAATAATTTAGTGGTATAGAGGTTTCCATCGGTTGTGGTGGATAATGAAGATTTTTATATTGAAGAGGTTGTGAGCATTCCTCAGTGGTTAGAAATTGATTTTTAAATTATTATATCTCTAGGTATTTCTTGAATTTCAATAGAAGAATATTTTATGTTTCCAGTAAATATTTAGGATATTAGGATTCATATTGATGGTTTATTGTATAAAGGATTTATATGGAGTATTGTGTCACCAATTGATACATCGGGGCAATTTATAAGGATGTAAAATGGGATCATAATATTTTGTATAGAATTTAAATAATTAATTCAAGTGATGATGGATATTATTCATCCTCTTCCTAGGATATATTATTTATATGAACCACAAAAGGGGTTCATGTTCTATGATCGATTATTATCTAGATATAACTATTTAATTATAGAGGATTAATACATCCCTAAGAATATTTCATAGTGTTATTATGGTATTTTTGAGTGTTTATTAATTCCATTTGTAGTTATAAATTCACCAACTATGTTTATTAAGCTCATGAATATAGTATTTTAACCCTATCTTGATGATTTACTAGTGCAATTCAATGCATATATCATGGATTATTATAATAACAATAATGTTCATGAATAGAATATCATATTATTATTGGGGTTTTCAAGGAACATCATTTGAATGGGAAGGTATCATATTATGAATTTAAAAACATGAGGTGCATTTAATGAGTAAATTTATTATATATTATAGTGTATTTTTTTACCCAAAAATGATTGTGTTTGTTTTAGTTTGAACTCCAATAAATATGTTATCTTATATAATTAGATTTTTTAGATTATATGTTTTTTATAGGAGGTGCATTGCTATATTTTATTCATATTGTAACATAATTTCAATTTGTTTCTATTTAGTGGATTAATTATTCTTATTCGATGAAGTTTCTATATTCCTTAAAATTGATGAGTTATCTAGTTCATCAATTTTCTATGTATCATATTCCATGGGTGGTATACTCTGATGAATCCCATCATAGTTATGATAATTTCATTATTCATGAGATAGCCATTATTTCTTATTAGTCTAGGAATTTATATCCACATAAAAAAATTATGCTACCAATGATTTAGTGGAAATTTTTATAGTGATTGAAATAATTTTTTGGAGTCATTATTTTCATGGAAAACAATTCAATTTTTATAAATATCATAAAATATTTATAAATACATTTTCATAAATACATTGATTTTTTTTAAATAATGTTATTTGTATTTCTATATGGATATAATTTCATAATCACTTCTATACTTTGAGAGCATTGTGTGTTTACTTTGGATTTGATAATGATTTTTTATTGTGATTACTATTTGTTTATAAGTGAAGTATATAAAGTGATGTAGTTTTTGTCGTCAATTTACCATGGATATAAGAAAATTGATGAGGAGGTATACATTTATCTAATAATATAGACTTATTCATTAGTGTGGCTAGTATATGATTCTCAGGTAGAAGATCATAAGGTGATGTTTTAAGGTATAAATTTTTTAATATTGATGATTATTAGGGATGGGTTCATAACGAGAACCCTAATTTTCATTCCTTGAAGATGTTATATATTCATTATATTATGTGGGATGTGGTTTTTTGTTGAGATACATGTCATTCCAGTGTAGTGTATCTTCATTTTATGAAGATTTAGTATTCATTAATGTGGTGGTTTGGTTTCTTGGAATGAAAACGGTGGTACTTATGTTTGATTCATTATATCTAGGGTTGTAATAGGTGAATTTCATAAATCATGTTCTAGAGTGGTTTTCTATCACTTATAATTTATTTCATGACGTGGGAGGAAATTTCTATGGAATATCTTACATAATTTATACATCTCTTAAAATGGTTTGATTCAATCGGGATTAACATTTTTTGGTTAATAATTCAATATAATTTCTTAAAAATTAATGAATTTGTTGCGTTTAATTGTTTACTGAATAGTTATGTGATAGATTGGTTGTGATTTATGATTTTTTGTTGGTTCATATAAATAACTTTTATACTTGATTTACATCATAAATATGGAGGGGATTTCAGTGTCTTTTTTATACATTGTAGTACCTTAACACTACATTCTATCCCTCAGTAGACAGTAAAACTAAGTGTATGATTGAAAAATTGGATAATAAAATGGGGATTTGTATTAGTGGTTTTTATGGATCATGATAGATCATCTATCCTTATTGGAATTAATATATAATTGTAGTACACTAGGCTGGATATACAACTATGTCGGAGGGGTGAATCAATGATCTCTTTTGATAAATCATATTTATTTAAAATTCAACATCTCAAACATGATAATTTTATCAATCCTCCCAATATTATCCTAAATATCATATCATTTATATTTTTCAAAAAATATAGTGTATCGCATAATAATAACAATGTTTTGTATAAAATAATACGCTTTTCTACATTGTTTAGATCCCATAACACTAATTTTTCACTATAAAATAAGTAATTACGACGATAGACTATCCTAATATTTTTAATAAATAGTCTCACTCTATTCATCCACTTCTATAACCAATTTGACGCTTTACTAACTTCTTCTAGAACTATATAAATGACTTATTGAATACTTACAAGAATAATTGATATAATTTTTTACTTAATTATATTTAAACCAAAAAAATAGAATGATCATCAACCACTAGATGAATTTCATCATCTATGAGGCCACAACATCATATGGTCTTCAACAGCTACATGCAGTAGGTCTTTTGGCCTTGAATATCTTATCAGATCAAGAATTATCTAATTCATTGCATCAATTACTCTGGAACATGTGATAGGATTCTTATTGAATTTCCCAACATGAACTCCATCTTTATTCATTAAAAATATGTAATGGGATTCAAAAAAATTATCTTGTAAAAAGGAAAATAGTCCCTCAAATCTCAACAAAACATCATCTTCGCTGGAATGTATTATTTTTTTATAATAATAATATAATTAATATGATATTCATTACTATCAAATTTATTTTTCTTGAATATGGAAATACTATAATCCTTGGAAATAGATACAAACGTCATTTTAATTATTTAATTAAATGCCGAATTATGTCATAAATTCTTATGGATATAATATTTTATTGAATGTATTCAAATAATTAGTCAAATAAAAACTCAATAAAATGCTAAACATGATCAAGTATTCCCTTCCATTTATGTAAATATTACATTAATCAAATACCATAGATCATACAAATGAATTTATTATTGGGGGAATTAATTTGTGGATAATATACCAAATTAATTCATCTTTAATTCCATGAGAGTTATTTTAAATATCCTTTCATAAATCATCTTATATAATATCCAAGTAAATATTTTATACTCATTTCTTATTCACAATGAAAATAATTATCTCTTTCCAATTATTTCATCAACTCACACATTCAGTGATTCAGAAATTTTGATTGTATTGAAACTATTGCATACATTCATTTATAATGTATCTTATACCTTCTATCCTAAATACAATACCTGATTGATTAGGGTATTTATCTTCATGTTGTATGAACCCATGTGTAATATATTTCCTGAAAACATAAAACTTATTTTTATTTAATTTGTATCTAACTCATCATGGTATATTTATGTACTAAAAGCCACAATTTCTCATATTTACTCATTTGACGTTTATACAAGAGAATCTTCTTGAATTGACCAATAATTTTGACTCAATAATTATTTGTTCATATAATAATACATAGTTTATATTTTCACTACACGTTGCTTTGGATTTTTTGTACTACTAATTATTGGCATAGAATATAAATATTAATATTCAATCAAAATTTTATTCCTGTGTTATATCATAGTAGTATATTAGTTGTAAGAAAACCAACTATAGAATATGGCGGTATCATTCTTTGTGGTAGTGTGTGTAATGACTCTTAGTAGTACCTAATGCATGGAGGTAATTGTAGAACTAGAATATGATGCTTGGAGGAAGTACACTATCCCTAGAGAAATTAAAATCTAATGATCATGTGGTTAATCCAAATTATCCTTACACAATATATGGAATAACCAAAACATGATATAGGAATTATTGTTACACATAATCATTTACATCGTACCAACCATTATTCAAGTCACAAAATGTGTTAGGTATAATTACTCAAGACTTTGTAAAACCCATAAAGAAGGAATTTACTCTAAAAAGAGCCTCTTATTATAGCCTTATTCAATGTGTTTACTCTTATGTGATATTTAGAATATATGGCTTACCCTTACGTGGTACAATGTTACCCTTATGTTATTCCTCTGAGTGCCTTTACATAGTGGCCATCCTAAACTATATACGTTTACATAGAAACCATGAGTATCATTATTAATTTCCATACCTTTCTCTAGGTATTGTAAATTTATATTATTCTATTATATAGTCTGGGATACCATTACGTAGGTAACAAATTACCATTATACATCCTGGGTTACCCTTATCTAGGTAGATAGTTACACATACACATCCTACATTTCTCTAGCATATGTAATCAATAACCATTATGTAACCTTCATTTTCCTTATGTAGGTAGTGACTAACTTTTATTTGTGTGTCCAATTAAACAAAAAATTATCATAGGCCTTATCAAACACCTAAAGCTAAATTCCCAATGCCTTCCAACCTTCATCAAATGTTGTTGACTGTTCTCCACATCCAAAAATAATTATCATTAGTTATATTATATGTTATTAAATCAATAATTAGGTATAAAAGTACAATTTCTCAATTAAGACATCCAATTCCAATAAATTAGTCTATACAAATTCTTTATTAATTACCACTAAAAATTCCCCCACCATCACACATATTTACTGAATAATTGAAAACAATTATAACACCTATTCGCAACAATACCTCCATTTTATTTTGTTATAACTATCTCTTCCCACTTATAAAGGTATTATGTGTTCTCAAACCTTATCCCCTTATAGACAATAAAATTAAAAGGGTAATATAGGGGTATTCTCATCTCACCCCCTCTCTTCTCCTAGGAATTAGGGATTCTCTCTCCCCCCTTAGAGAGAAGAATAAATTAGATAATTCTCTTAGAAAAAAAATTCAATTGGTCTACTCTACGTTAACATTTTCTAAACAGAAGTAGAAAATAAGTGAGATTCCACCATGATTTTTCAATGTTTCCCATAAACTACAATTCATGTGAAATAATTCACTAAATTTAATATTTCTCAAATAAGTTCCATATAAAAATAGATTTTTTTTCAATGAAGCATGTAACTTGCACACATATCAACAAACCATAAAAATAGTTTATGTAAAAGTCATGGGACACAGCCTTTCCCTAATGTTTTTATAACCAAAACACCCCCTCAATAATCAAGTTTAACATAATCATAAATAAGGGTTTTATGTTTTTTTATCTTACCTTAAAATTAATGATTTAAAACACTCTAGAATTTATAGATTAATTATAACTAAGAAAAATGATAGCTAATTCTAAATCCCCCTATAAGGGTTGTACAATTTTATTTCATTTCATAGATGTTAGTGGACACCATTGTGATCAATTTATTAATGTTGTAGAGTATTGATATCCTAAAAAATTTCATTCAATCCCATTCATGTTTTCTCAAAAATCCTAAAATAATATGGAATAAGGAGAAAGATATTAGTTTTCTCCAAAATAATATTTAGAATAATATATTTCTCTCATTCTAGGAAACTATTTTTTTCCAAAAAAATTATGACAATATTTGTTTGCACTGCTATCTATATTTTCATCCCCACTTGATTAATACTATTCATTAAACAAATTATCTTATTCATTGTCTAGAATATATTTTTCCATCTGAATCTTCTAGAACTCCATGTTTCTTATTGTATATAACTTTATGACCCTGTCATTTTTTCAACTACAACTCCTCTTGATTGTCTATGGTATACCATGTGAATTTCATTCATGTCTAGAGTTAATTAAACCCCATGAGAAATTATTCACCCTATACATATTTTTCACTACATGTCGATATATCATGAAATAAAATTACACACCTGGTAATTTGATTTTGTGACATGTCGACATGTGATAATACCAGATTACGACATGTCTAATATTTAATTATTGATTTTTAAATATTTTGGCTTGATTTATTTTGAAAAAAATATGAAACATGATATGTTTTAACATGAAATGATGTGGGAATTCACATCATGTAATTTTGATGCCCAACATATTAAAAACACATCTCTATCATCTTGTAACCTTCCACACATGATTTTATTTTTTTAGTCACTCTGCACACCACCATATTTGTTCAATGACATCCCACACAACTCCTCATGGGATAAAAACTACATTGTGCACCACCATATTCATCCAAAGACACTCAGCGCACCCCCTCCTAGATGTGGTTCTTCTTTTGTTTATTTCTAGAGTCTTCATTGATCTGGAAGTGATCTAGAATTGGACCATGGATATCCTGACCTAGTTTTTTTATGTTATAAATTCTATTTATTCATCATGTTCTAGATCCATTTCTATCATATTATCAGGTTCTTGTTGAAATGAATCCAGAAGGTTATTTCTATCGCATATATTGGGTTTCTGTATTGATTCCTCTACTTTTGAGGTAGGTGGTGAAAAATATAACCTCATACTGATATATCTGATTACATAAATAAAATTATTATAATTGATAAAATTATTGATTAATTGAAATCCTAAATTGAATTAATTAATGTGATAAATTAATTAATTGGGATATTTGTGAAATTTTGATATTTAATGATTGTCGAGAAAGATAAATAATTATTAAAAATTATGAAACCATGGGATTTTTTATTTCATATCATACATGGGAATTAATTATGATATAATTGATATTACTAGATTGAGGAATTAAATGTTGAATATTTATAATTCATTAGTGAATTATTTAGCAACATATTGATGGGAGAATTTTGTATAAAAAATTGATGAGTAAATTATCCAATTGTTGAATTTTAATTAATACTAATTAATTGGGAACTAATTATTGGGTGTTGAAATTGTTAAATGGTTAATTGATTACATAATTGATTAATGTAATTTTCTGTTGTAAATTAATTGAAAAATTAATTAAACGTATTTGGGTTAATTAAATTTTTATGTTATTAATGAACGTAATAGTGGTTATTTGCGGTAATAAGAATAATGTTGTTATTCATGGTTGTGAAATTGGATATTAGACATGATTATATATACAATGAAAATAATGATATTAATGAATGGTTGTGAAATGACAGTTTTAAATGACATTTTAAACTAGTGGTAAACATGAATAGTTCAGAATTGGGTTCAAAACATGACATTCTACACAAATGATAGATCTATCTGTATTGATACAATATTTATGTTAGACATGAAAATCTACAACAATGAGATATGTTCATAGTTTAGAATTTGGGGTTCTAGACATGACATTCTAGGAATATTATATATATGCATGATTGAGAATTAAAGTAGTAGACATGACATTTTATGCCTGTGGTAAATATACCGGATTAATAAATTGGGAGTTCAAAATGGCATTATATACCTCAAAATTCTGCAATGGACAAAAGTACTAAGTGACCATAATATTGAGATTGAAATGGAATGAATAATGAAATCCCTCTTGTTTAAATTAATTTTTAATTGAATATGTAACATGTCATAGACCTGGTGTGGACTGGAGAATGTATTGGGGTATTGGTGTCCTCAGAAACCAATTGATCTATATAGTTAATACATTTTAACTGATAATGTGACAATAGTTTACATAAGAATTGTAATTGTTTCTTTATATAACTATATACAAATTTTATTTAATAGATTTGTTTTTTAGACACCATTAGTTGTGGCCTACTTAGTTGTACTCAAACCCTACATGGGCTGCCTCATCAGTACATGAATAGATTATTTGATTCTAGTAAAATCTAAGGGAAAAGGAACTATGCTAGATTGATATGTAAGGATGGATAATATTTAAGGGAGCCAGACATGGTTTGGGACCCTCTTTAGAGACTTTGGTGTGTTTATTTTTTATTTTTCATTTTTAGGCTCTTGATACATACATTATCATGGAATGTTTTCTTCTTCCATTGGATATTGTATTTTTTTTGGTTTTCATGAGATATTGGTATTTTTATAATTATGTATTCTTATACTATTTTCTATTTCATTGTATTACTGTTTTACTCCAATTAAAGAGGGTATACACTCCCCATGACTAACTTATAAGACTCTCTCTACTAGTCAGCAGCCTATGGCATATGGGGAGGCATGCGAGAGGTTTTGTGACCGATCAACTTGGGGAACCATTTCCTGGAACCTGGGTTGAGAAATTATAAGGTGGTATCAAAGGTTTATTTTTCTTTCTCCTTATTTTGTATTTCTAGTTTAGAAAGGTAGGAAAGACACAAGGAATAATTGGGGCTTGGTAATGAGGTCATTCTTGGGAGTGGCAGATCCATGTTTGGGGGGAAACCCATGTACACATGGTGGTATTTTTCTTATTTCTATTTGGTGTTACATTTGTATATTATATAACATTGGGTGAAACACTTGTTTTGTGTATTGATAATAGTTTGTGAATATTTTATAATTGACTAATATCCTATAATGGAATGAGAGTTGAGTCTGAATGAATCATTCTAGGCACTTAGGATTATTTTTTTTACATTCATCATCTTTGGAATTTGTGATAAAATTGTATTTGGGTATGTTGTTAAACATAAACTATATTCCATAATTATGATATTGAAATATAAATGGTTCCAAATTTGAAATTGAAGGATTATGGAAAAATTTGAATAAATATGATTCAAAATGAGAAATTGAAAATGATACAATGAATATTCTTGTTAACCAGGACCTAAGTGTAGGATGGTTAAAGGTAGTGATAGTACCTCAGTTTTGACTATGTGGTTAGGTTTTTCAAAAAAACAATGTGGGACATTTTCTGTTTCCCTCTTAAGTTAATGTGATAACATTGTGATATGTTTCATAAGGTGCGTGTTTTCATTGTAGATGTATCCCTTAATGATGATTAGTCTTGAGAGGACAACCAGAGGAATTGTATGTTTAATATCCTCTAGTGGTGGAACCTTAGACACTGATAGTACTAAGTAAGGAAATAGGGGAGACGTTCAGAGAGAACATGAATCGCTTCATGTTGTTTATGGGTAGAGACTCTGGGTGGATTTTAATGAGTATATCTGACCACACGAGTGAGTTTCAATGGTAGTACCCTCTGACTTTTACTAGAGAGGGTGGACCTAAAGATGTTGAGTTCTGGGTTGAGTCCATTGAGAAAATACATGACCATCTATAGACCCTTTTTGTAGGGAGTGTCATGTTGAATGATCGTATGCTATGGGGTTATGTAAATCACTGGTTGGCATTCAAGCGCAGACTTGACAGACTAATTTTATTTTATGGGATGTCTTCTTAGAGAGGTTCTTGGATAACTTTTACCCAAAGATGTTGAGGTAGGAAAGAGAAATAGATTTCATGTGGTGGACTCTATGGAGCATATCCATGATGGACTATGGGGAACACTTTATAGATATGTGTAACATTTCTCTAATACTGGAAGGAGATGAGATAGATATGGTGAGACATTTCATAGATGGATTTAAGTGAGATATTAAGTAACAATTTATGCTCTTTTGGTTAAATATGTTTTCCAAGGTGGTAGATAAGGATCTCATAACAAAATGGAACATAATAGAGGCTTCCATCACTAGACATATATTAATTATTGGATGATCAGGAGGGATGTATTCTAGTAACATGAAGCATTGTTATATAATCATTAGCCATAGAATATGGAGCAAGAGTGTCTAGTATGGGGGATTATTTATTAAAAATCATGAAAAAGTTCTTTTCCACTAGTGCAGTAGACCAGGAAACATTAGAAAAAAATTTCCCTGACCACCTTTTGAGTTCTTATCTTGCAAAAAGATGTGGAATCTATAATGATTCGGTTGGATCATGTGCTAGATGGTTAGGGATTGATGATAATGACAGAACTAGTGTCTGTGAAGGGGATTTTCTGCCCCTTATTAGTCTGGAATCTGGAGATCTACTAATCGAGAAGGTAGATTCCATGGATATGGTGGTTTTAGGCCTTATTTACCACATCAGAAGAGTGGTTCATATGAGGGGAGTCAGATGGAATCACAGGGAATAGGGGGACGAAAGTTGAATGGAGTGGAGTATATACTTGTCGATAGCGAGGCAAGACCATCGATAATGAGAGGTATTATTCTTATATCTTCTACATTACCTAGTTCTTTGTTTAAGATCTGTGCCTCTCATTCCATTAAATTTTAAAAATGTGTTACTATTTTGAGCCTCATAGTGGAGTTTTTGAGTAGGGTAATGAATATAGACAAAATATTGGGAGTGTAGTCCAGACACATTTGTTTGTCCAAGGGGTGTTCTCTTTGGACCGGGGAGTGTCGTTTTATATGGTATTTCTATGACCATGACATGTCAGGCTTCGACCTGATAAAAGGTATGGACTGAAAACTCGCATACTGATCCCATATTTATTGTTACCATAGGAGAGTGACATTTTTGTCATATAAGGGTGACAGTTACATTATCAATGGGGAGTGGGGTACCTAGGAATTCCAAGCAATTCCAATCACTCAGAAAATAGGAGAGATCACTACCCATGTTTCTAGTCTTTTATTGGATGATAGACATGTAATACATGATATCATTCCA
Organism: Viscum album; assembly: GCA_963277665.1. NCBI lineage: Eukaryota > Viridiplantae > Streptophyta > Magnoliopsida > Santalales > Viscaceae > Viscum > Viscum album. Next base: position 1,505,706,618 of record OY728127.1, on the reverse strand, counting down.
ATAGAGGTGGAATAGTTTTATTATTGTTTTCTGAAAAATATCATAGAGAATCCACCTAAAAGAGATGTGGAATTAACAATTGAGTTCATGCTTAGGGTTTAGCCAATTTCTATTCCACCATATAGAATGGTGTCTAAAGAGCTTCAAGATCTCAAGTCTAGGCTAGAAGAGTCAAAGGATAAAGGGTTTTTCTGATCAAGAACGTCACCTTGGGATTTTAGATTGTTATTTTCAATGTAGTCTAAAGTGACTATGTATCTATACATTGATAAAAAAATATTGTGAAATTTGACATTAAGTAACCATTATCCACTTCTGTATATCGATAATCATTTTTACCAATTGGTAGGTTCTTTTTTTAATATAGACATGAAAATGGGGTATTATCAGCCAAGAGTTCAAAATTCTGATTTACCAACAACGTATTTTAGAAGCTGGAATGGCCTATATGAGTTCATTATAATGCCCTTTGGGTTGAAAAATGCACCGGTAGTGTTTATTCCCATAATGAATATAATATTATATCAATACATGGATCAGTTTGTAGTGGTGTTTTTGGACGACATCTTGGTATACTCAAAGGCTCATAACAATCATGCCCAACCTCTTTACATCATCCTAAGTACACATATAATGAATCATCTATATGAAGATATATCTAAGTTTCAATTTTGGATTGACCATATACAATTCCTAGTTCATATCTTATAAGAGAAAGGTGTGTCAGTGGAATAGGAGAAGGTTCATGCTGGGGTCTATTGGGGGCATCCCACGATTTTTTTCAATATCTGTAGATTTTTTGGAATTACCTTGATATTATAGTATATTAATCAATGTCCTCTTTCATTTGGAAGCACAACTTTAATGCTTGAACAAAAAGGGAATAATGTTTGAATGCTCAGATGCTTGTGATAATTTTTTTTGAGAGTTGAAGAAGGGATTCACATCAACAATAATATTAATCCTACCCTATCGCGGTGAAGAATATATAATGTGTTTTGATGTTTTAGGGATCGTAAATGGAGTTGGGTTGATGAAATGAGATTGATTTGTGGAATATGTGTATCGGTAGTTGAGGCCACATGAACATAACTACCCTAATCATGACCTTGAGTATCTAGTAGTGTTTTATGATTTAATGTGTTGGTAGAATTACTAGTTGTGCTTGAAGATTATGGTATATATGGATCACAAGAGCCTATGGTATATCCTTTCACATCGTGATTTTAATATTAAATAGTGGAGATGGGTTGAGTATATGTATTATTTTTATTGGAGTGGGAATACACACCCTTGAAGTGAAATAGTGTGGCTTCTACTTTGAGTTGGAGAAATTAGACATAGATGGTTTAAGAGTATAGTGTGTGGTGGACGATTATGACCATGATGGCTGAAATGCATGTGGTGGATCCAAAAATTAATGGGCAGATGCCCCTTGTTTCAGTTTCAATAGAGAAATTCTTTTTCATGTGGTTATGACACAAGTAGTACGAGGATCAAAGGATCATGTCCGTGATGGAATTATGTTTCGGTGGGGATACCCCTTCATAGTAGTCGATAGATGAGGATGAGATCATATATGGGAAGAATCTATTAGTTGTTCCTATAAGCATACAATAAGTTCTCTTGTGAGAGTTTCATGTGTCAAAGTGGGAGGTACACCCATGCATAACCAAAATATTCCATTACCTAAGATGGATGTTTTTGTGGTCTAGCATGAAAAGGAAAATATCTGTGTTCGTGACACAATTCTAAAGTTTTTAGCAGATGAATGTAGAGAATCAACAACGTGGAGGTCGGCTACATTTTTTTCGCATTCTGGAATGGAAATGGGAATATGTGACCATTTATTTTGTGGTAGTTCTTCTGAAAAAGTACATGAATATCGACTATATCTTGGATATTGTGGATCTAATGACGATGTTAGAGTATTTATTTCATATAAGGTATACTTTCCCAGTGGAGTCTTTTAGATTTTTTTATGTTTAGGAGATAGTCCATCTACATGGGGTGCAACAGTCTATTGTTTTAGAAAGTGATTCCCACATTACATCATGATTTTGGTTGGTCTTGCAGAAGGTTCATGGTACAACGGTATTATTGAGTATGGCTTTCAACCTGAAGATAAATGGCCAGTCAGAGAATATAGTATATGTGCTTGAGGATATATTGTGGGATTTTTTTCTTGACTTCGGTGGGTCATGGGAGAAGAACCTATATTTGATGGAATTTTCCTGAAATATCATTTATCAAGAAACTATACATATGGAGAAATATGAGTATCTTTAAGGTATTCCATGTAGATCACTATATGGTAGATTGAGACAATTGAGTCACAGTTTTTGGGAAAGAGTCACGTGCAAGAGACATTGGAGAAGGTTCTGTTGATTTAGAAACACGTCAAAACGAGGCAGAAGTCCTATGATGATAGAAGGAGATGACCCATAGAGTTTAAATAGGAAAATTGTCAATTCCATTAGCATTCACCTATATTGTTTCACCATAGTATAGAGAGATAGTGAAAGATAGGAACCATGTTTATTGGTCCTTTTGAGGAACTGGAGAGAATTAGGGAAGTGGCATAATATATAGATATTCCAAAAAAATATTGTCCAATGCTTGTTGTTTTCCTGGTATCAAAACTACAATAGTATCACCCTAACACTTTTCATGTGATAAATATGGATGATGTTGATCAATAGGTAGATGTTTCCTTTGAAGAGCATCTAATACATGTATTGAATCGTAGTGAGAAAGTAATTTGGGGAAAAACCTTACTAATAGTTCATGTTTTATAGAAACATGGACGTGTGCAGGAGGGGACATGGGAAAGGGAGGTGGATATGTGGGTTTATTTTCTAGTTCTTTTTAAGTTGGAATCATTGATATACATGGGAGTGCATCTCGAGGAATGGCTATTATAAGGTTGAAAGATGTTAATATTCCATCATTTTTTACAGTAAAACTCTTATTAGTTTTTTGTGGCAGAACATATGATTTTTATTTATGGATTGAATGGATTCAAACCGTTCAAAAATTACCACCCTTTATATTTTTTACCATGTTTTGAAATGCCACGAAACCAAATTACACACCCTGTAACTAGTTTTCATGATGTTTCAACATGTCATGAAACTAGCTTACATGACATGTAACTTTTAATTATTATTTTTTAAATTGTGTGATGGGATGTATTTTGGAATAATGGAAAATATATTGTGATTTTTACATGACTATAAAGGGGAATTAAGATCGTGTAATTTTGATTCCCAACATATTAAAAACACGTCTCCAGCATCATGTAAACCGCTATGCATGATTTTAATATTTCTAGATGCTATGTTCTCCACCATATTCAATTGAATATGTATCGTGAACCTCTGATTAAGGATTGAACGTTTCCCTACACCACGGTCTTCAATAGAAGACCCTCTACGCACCTCCCTCCTAGTAGATGGTCTTCTAATGTTGATTTTTATAGACTTCTTTGATTGAAGAGTGATCAATAATCAGATCATGGATTTTAAGACCTAGATTTCTAAGGTATTCCATATGATAATTTGTCTTCTTATAGATCCATTTCTAATTTATTATCTAGTTCTTGTTTAATGGAATCAAGAATGAAATTGGTGTTGCATACATTAGTTTTTGTCACTAATTCTCCCACTCTCAAGGTTGGCGGTCTAAAATCTAACCCATAGTCATGATTTTGATTACGTATTTTTATGTTGTATAATTTCTAGATGTTTTTATAAATTAAAATATTTATTTGAACTAGATAATGTGGAAAAATAATAATAGAGATAATTATGAAATTGTTAGATTTAATTATTGTTGGGAGAGATAATTAATTAGAGAAAATATTGTCAAATCATGGGATTTGTTGTTTGATAATTAATAGGGGGAATTAATTATAATGTAATTGATACTGGTGGTTTAAGGAATTAAATGTTGAATTAGGATAATTAATTAGTGAATATTTTATCTGCAGTTTTATTAGGATGTTTTTTTTAATTAATGTATGATATAATTATTGAATTTTTGAATTGAAATTAAGAATAATTAATTGGTCAATCAATATGGGGTGTTGAAATTGTGAAATATTTAATTTATTTCTGAATTGATTAATGGAAGTGGAAATTGTTATTTAATTGATGAATTCATTAAATTGATATGGATTAAATAATTTTTAAATTAATTAAAGGATGTAATGGTGGTTAATTGTGTTAAGAAGAATAATTTTGTTAATAAGTGGTGTGAAATGTGGTATTTTACATGATGATCTATACCATGAAAATAATGATCTAAATGAATGAAATTTAATGGGGTGTTATACATGACATTATACACTGGTGATAAACATGCATAGTTGAAAATGGGGTACCAGACATGATGTTCTACTTCAATGATTGATCTAATAGTATTATTAAGAGTTATGGTATTAGAGATGATGATCTAAACCAATTTGATTTTAATACAATAGAGATTTTATGGTTCTATACATGAAATTATAGGCCTATTAGGTATATTTATGATTGAGAATTGAGGTGATAGGCATGATTCCCTATGCCCAAGGTAAATTTGTGGGAATGAAAAAAAGGGATCTAGAAATTGTGTTATATACTCAGAAAATCGGTATCGGACTAAGGATACATGTCATTTAATAGTGAGATTGAAATTAAATGGACAATAAAACCCATCTTGTTTAAATTAATTTTTAATTGAATATGAAACATGTCTTAGAATCGGTGTGGAACAGAGCTGGTATTGGGATATGGGTGTCCTTTTGAACTAGGTGGTATATATAGAAAATAATGATTAATTTATAACATGATTGCTATTTTTTTGACACATTTTAATTATTTCCTTATAAAAATGCATACACTTATTATTGTTTGGATTTTTTTAGACATTATTGTTTATGGCCTACTAAGTTTTACTCACACCCTACTCTAGCTGCTTGATCAGTACACAAATAGATTACATGATTCAATGAGAGGTTAAGGGTAAAGGCCCTATGTTAAATAGATATGTTAGGATGGATCATGGTTAATAGATCCGGATGTGGTTCATGGCCAACTTGGGAGTCATTTGTGTATTTGTTTTTCTGTTTCCTTTTATTGAGACTTGATACATAAATTAGCATGGAATGTTTTCTACTTTAGTTAGATATTGTATTTCATGTTTTTATTATCTCAAGATATTGATATTGCTTGTGATTATATATGCTTTTACTATTCTCAATTTCTTTCAACTGGTGTTTTACTCTGATAAAAGAGGTTATAGTCTCCCCATGACCTACTTACCATGCCTTAAATACTATTTGTAATCCTCTAGTGTACAGGGAGGTGCATCCGAGCTCATGTGAGTGACTAGCTCGGGGCACCATCACACGGAACCTGGTTTTGAATGTTTCAATAACTACACTTTATTATTCAATTAATCTTTTGAATCAACATCATTTCCTTCTGCATTAATTTTGTTTTTCAACTTTCTCCATTTTTATCCTGTTTCAGCTGATTTGTCCAAATAACTAGACACTCTTTTTTAACATTCCCAATCATCTAAGAATCATTAAATTACTTTCCAATCCGTTTATTTTAAAAATTATCCCCTTTCATATTATATGGAACATCTCATTAATACCATTTTATGCATAACGTATCCTTAGGTCATTCCAAATTTCATCTACGATAAACTTATTCAAGAATATAAATTTTTTGTAGACAGTTGTGCTTCAGATAAAGTCATAATATGTTTCCCATGAGATTTTTTTCCTTAGATAACCATAAAAACACATCCTTGGTTCTTTCATATTTCTTTTTCAAGACATGTTAAACCATAAAAATGGAATTTTATCTATTCTTTCAATAGTACAAACAAAATCCTCAATACATTATTATTCAAGGTTATTCTAGATATAACTATATTTTTTATGATTCTATCCTATTGAAAACCAATACAGATATTTCATTGTGGGTGTCAGCCTCCTAATATAATTTATTCCTTCCCATGATTTGGAAGATTTACTCTCTGTTTCCTTGGCCCGTTATTTCCCATTTATTGTATTCAAATATTCAATATTAAATTATATATATCAATTTTCAAATTTAGTTAGAGAAGATTTATTTTTTTCATGTCAACTTTTATTTTCATTAGTCGAAAACTATTCTCCACTTAACACTATTTCATTAGTAATGTATTATCTATCATTGTTTGATTTATGATGTATTGTGGGACATGTGGATTATGTCTCATCTAGTTCTTCATCAATTAAATTAAATTCATTTCTAATAACTATGATAAACGTTTCCTGTCTATCTTCCCTAATATTGTACATCATGATCTCATCAGCATAGGTTAGTTAATTCATTATTTTTTATTCTTTCTTAGAAACCATAATTTTATTTCCATTAAATAGTTTTTTATTTTAATTACTAATGTATAATATCTATCCAATGAAAAATTAAATTTTTTAAATCACCCACTCATGTGATATCATTTCTTCTTTGTCATCAAAACTTTTTTTTCTGAAACAAATACACTCTTTATGTGATAAAAGAAACCAAATGCATCATCCTAAGAACAACATGATGATGAACGTTTATTATCCATTCTCATTAAATTAATCGTCTTACCTCATTTATTTTGTATGTCTCTCATAATCAGATTATTATTCTGATTCTACTTATTCAACCATATTTATTGGAATTTTATTGAAAAAATAACATAGTCAACGTGGTTGATAAATTCTATTGGATTCATAATAATTTCCTAACACATTCACCTTTTTAATCTATTTTATTTGTATAGAACATTTTATTCAATTATTCATCTTCATCATTATATGAGTATTCATAATAGTTTTCCTCTTCTTTTCTGACTTTTTCTATCCTCGTTACATCAAAGGTCAACTAAAATAATTACTTTTTCATACAAGATTAAATTTTACACATCTCAAAATCTTTGATAATGTTATGCAGTTCATAAATGAAAAAATCATCCCTTTATTCAATGGATTATATATTGGAATCCAAATGATATGGAAAATTACTACATAATTTGTTTTATAATGATAAAGTAACCTATATTATCACCAAATTCTATAGTTTTATTTATCTCTCATTTACTCTAGTGAAATAGTCATTAATATTTTATTCATTTTTTATTCTAATGTCCTCAATCATACTCCTCAAAAAAAATTTGGAATCCATCACATTGAAATTTTATTCAAAAATGCTTCTCATTTTTTCCAAAATCTCATTGGTAGTCTGGATACACATGACCATTGTGTAGAACATATCTAATATAGATAACAAGAATTTATACTGATCCTTTTCAGAGAACTCCGAATTTATCTTATCAACTTGTGTCAAGGATTCTTTATTAGAAATTGGTGGAGAACCCATTGTTACAGTATCTTTCACTTCTATTCAATGATATAAGAGATATGGTAACACCATATTCCTCTAGATATTATTATTATTCTCATATTATCTGGGAAAAGCATAGTTTTTGGATTAATTAAGATTACAAATCTCATATAATTCTTATAGGATCATTAGAGGTGATTTTCACTCTGATATATCCTTTTGTGCCCTCGGAATGAAGAACTAATTATGGGGTGAATAAGTGGTTTCTTTTTATTAATTATTATTCTTTCAAATTTAGGCTCTAAAACTATTTATTGTACTTAATACACTCAAAATTATATCGAAATATCACCTCATGATCAGTTGTGATAATAGTGATATAATCAAACATTATTTATAATGTTTGGTATAAAATATGCATCATTGTATTGTTGGTTAGACCCCACCCCCCACCCAACACATAATCTGCACTACCCTGAAACTGATTAAAACAATAGAAAATCCTTATTTAATGAACATAGAGTCTCATTGTATTCATCCACTTATTATGCCGACTAAAGGATATATTCATTGGTTCTAGCACCCACTAAATGAAATATTCATTACATCAAACACTAAGTGAAATTCATCTTCACCTCTTCAGGTTTGATCCACAAATAGTAATATATTCGACATTTTGGATGGATGTCATCCTCCAAAACCCTACATGATCATATTTTCTTATGAAAATTTATTCAGGGAGCTACCTGAAATAGTTCTATTTTCTTAGATATGAATCCTTGTTTCTTTTATACAAATACTTGTTAAAATTCTCATAATTATCTTTAAAAAAGGAAAAGTATTCTATCTAATTTCATAAAAAGATCTTCATCACCTAAATGTATCATTTATATTCAAAATAAAAATCTCCAGAATACATTTGTCATTATTAAAATTATAATTATCCATGAATATAGAAACACTATGATTATTGAATCCATATTATTTATATACTTTAATTTTGTAATATAATAAAAAATTATCACTCAATTTATTATAGAAATTATTTCATATTGAATAAATTATAATAATTTCTCAAATATGTACTCAATAAAATACAAGAAAGACTTGAATCTTATTCTATTTTTTTGTATGACTTTCATTATTCAAATAGTGTGAATAATAAAAATAACCTTATTATTTTGTGTGTTATTTAATGATTAATACCTCATAATAAGTATTATTTAATTCCATTAGAGTTATCTTCAAATACTTCCATAAATATTTATAATGAATATATATGGTTTTTTCATATACTAATTTCTCCCTTACACTATTAATGAATAACCTAATGTTATTATTTCCCCAAATCACATATTTTGTCTTAAATAAATTATAAAGGCATAAAACGTGTATCATTCAATAATTTTTAATTCAGCTTTTACCTTCCATCTATATTTATATTCCCAAAGTACTTGGGTATTCATCTTCATGTGGTATAAACACCTATGGATTATATTTCATGAATAATAAAACTCCTCATTCCATAATAAAAATAAAAATCAACTTAAAATAATTATCTATTGTAATACACTTCTTCAAATCTTTACCCAATTCACATTCATGAATGAACATATTCATTCATGTCTTGAAAATTCTAACTCACCAATCCAATATTTGAAGAAATAATAAATACTCTATATTTTCATGACAAACAACTTCATATTTCTGTACTGTCAATTCATATTTTGGATGATTAATATGGAAATATTTTTTTGTAATCATAATGTGGTTTCTCAAGGAGTAATTTTCATCATATAATACTTATTGTAATCATCTAAAAATATTAATTGGAAGTATCATGTCTGGTGGTACCATTCCTAATGCCTGGCAGTAGCACATGATGCTTGGTAGTAACAGTTGACACATTGATGTAGTACTGGGGGTAGCCGAAGATGACATGTAGTAGTATATGATTTATAGTGGAAGAAACATCATTGGATATTGAATTGGATCAAAATAACCCTTTCCAAAAATGTGTAACAACCTTTACATGGGTGGGGATTAACCCACACATGACTCCCTTTACACTGTGCTTACCAATACGTATGTCTCCAAAAGTGTTGATTACCCAAATGAGAGCCTCCTATATATCCTTAGATGAGGTATTTATTGTTACAATAGGCTATGAATATACAATTATTTATTCATTTACTCATGTATGATATTCAACATACTATTCATACCTTTATATTGTGCCATGTTGGCCTTATATAGTTCCCCTTGGTAGCTTCACACAACACCCAACTAGAGCAAATTACCTTCACTCAGGGCCATTGTGTACCTTTATGCAACACCAAACCTTTAAGCATGGAGTTTTGATCATAATGTACCCTTATCTATCTTGGGTTAAACTTTCATGGGTATTGATCTACCATTATGAAACATGGGTAACTCTTACCTATATAAGGGATTACCCTTACACTGCACATGTTACTCTTAAATAGTTAATGACCTTAACTTATATAACATGGGATACCCTTATGTATGTAATTAATTAGCTTTACTATGGTATCTAGTTTATCTAAAAATTAATTGGGGCTCTCTCAAACAACTTAGGTCAAATTTCCAATGATTTATAACCCCTATATAATCTTGTAGATAGTTTATCTACATTCAATGACAATTAAATTTAGCTTTCATGAAGATAAATGCTCCAATCATCAAATATACAAGGGTAATTGGTTAAGTATAAAAACTAGTGCAACTATATGAACCCATAAAATTTATACTTTCATCACCACATCATATTCACACACACAAAAATACACTAACTCATTGAAAATAAATTAAACACATAGTCTAAGAAATCATAAAAATTATTATTTTTATGTTAGAAAAAATTAACTGAAATTTTATAGTAATCCTTATCTTTAACAATAGTTTTAGGTTGAGTTTGGTGATCCTACTATTGTTGGTCCTAATATGGTGAAATATTTGACCATGCGTGTTCATTTTATTAGGGATTGCATGGGAATTTTTCTGAGTATATAGAAATGTTATATGAATTGGAGTATAATAGATCACGAGTTTTTGGTTAGGGATCAAATGTTCTTATGTGTTTCTCCTTATTGATGAAAATGGTTTTTTGAAAATGGATTCATGATAAAACCTAAATTTATTATCCTTTTGAGGTTTTGGAGTGAATTATATAAATATATTATCAGTTAACACTACAACCATGATAATAAATGGATTATTCCATGTTCTAATTGTCTATAATTTGGATCGATAATTGTCACCCTTAATGTGTGATTGATTAGAGTTATGTGGACATGAAGGATGAATGTAATTTTATAGAGTATATAATGAAAATAAAAGATCATATAAAAATTCATAAAAGGTATATTTAATCCCTTTGTGTCATTTTTTAGCTGAATGGTGGTATAGATGAAATAATATGGGAAATTGAATTTTAAATACAAATGAAATATCATAATCTATATTTGGTTGTTCAATATTTATTATGGTGTGAGATGTTTTTGCAGGGATAAAATTTGAGTGATTTTATTTATATTTATTTTCCTCCTTTTTTATTATAGTTAAATAATTTTTATAATTTTTTTTAAAATGGGTTTTTATTTTGAGACAAAAAATTAGTATTTTACTGATTATGTAATTTCAAAAGATTTTTTGACAAATAAGTGTAAATGGTAATTTTATTAATTTATCTGTAAAATTTTGAGAAAATAATTTGATTCAGTGAATGATTTTTAGAATTTGGTAGTGCTTCAGTAACGTTCTAATTTTTTATAATTTTCTATTAGTTTTGGATAGTGGTGAAATTTATTTAATAAATTCTTTATCTACGTCATTAATTTTAACTTGATTACTTTTATGAAATAAATTATATAGAATTATTATTTATTTTATACGGTTTAATTGAAGTGGAATATGAAATTATGGAGGTTTTATATTCAATTTATGTAAAGGGAATGGCTTATTATTAAAATAATTTTGTTTTTGAAATTGTAGATATAAATGATATAAGAAGAGAGAGTGGTAAATGATGGACATAATGGGATTTATAACATGGAAATTTGGGGGATTAAACCATAAAATTTCATTTAGATTTATTTTTAATGCTATGAATATTCTATTTATTCTCTCTATCCTATCATGGGAGGAACCCTTAATACCAATGTGTCTCCATTGAATAATGGCAGATGAGTGGAGAATTGAGTTTAAAACAATAGTCATTGTTGGATTAAGGATTAACATTTATTATGGACTAAAAGTAGGAGACATGAGATTCATATCTATTATTTATCCTTATTAATCTACCATGAATTTTCTATTCATAATAGGTAGATAATTAAAAAAATATAATATAATGTGATGATACTGAATTGAATTATGAAATTATGGATTGGCGGTCAAAAAATAAAGATCAGTGGATTTGAATAAATAATTGATGGAATTATTATCATGGGTGAAAAATTAAAAAGATATGATTTATAAAATGGAAGAGTATTATTGAAATTTTCTAGTAGTGGAATTGATATATTGATATGGATGAGAAATATTATTCAATGAAATTTGAATTAAATTGTATTTATTTTTAGTTGAATAATGGTAGAATATTATAAAATTGTTGAGTTATGATAACATCTAAACATGGAGATTTATAATATGTTTTTATGATGATATTGGTGTTGTTAAATTTTTATTTCTTTTAATATATGGTTGTTTTATTGACTTTTTAGGATCGTTTTATGTTAGAAATGAGGATAATTTTGTGAAAATTCATAATAGGTGAGAATATGGTTTTTCTAAAAAAAATCATGGGGGTAAGTCTATTTGGAAAAGTTATGCGAAACATTTTGTAAATTTAAACCAAAACATTCCTATGAATTATATATTCCATATAGAGGTCTGGTTTCTAATAGACCTGTGAGTCTTCTAAAATTTCTTACGGTTTTCCACATTCAAGGAAACATTTGTAAAATATTTTTTATAGATATGGGGTTCGTATTGTGAATGGGTGTCTTTCTGTATTACAAAAATTTCCATGAAACAGTATGAATTTTAGAATATCTAATATGTAATGTAATGGTAAATATGTGGATCCATTTGATGAATAGGAAAAATATGATGTTTGAATTTTTAATGCTTAATGACTTATGAAGTGGTAGTAAAACTACATATTCATTGGATATGAGGAATGTAATATCTATGATGTGGTGCGATTATGGTCCCTTGGATCTTGATTTTAGTAATCCTACCTTGCTGCATGGTATATTTATTTTCTATGTAAAAAATATTTATTAAATTGGAATGTGATATGACCTAGGGTGGATAATAAATGGATTATGTGGGGTCTAAATTTATTTTAAATATTTTATTGTAGTGTGGATGTGGTAGTGGTTGATATTATAGGATGATGATGATTGTATGGATGATATGGATAGTCATATTGGATATGTGATATGTGGTTGTGGGGATGTGGGTTATGTATGGGAGATCTGGAACACAATAATGCCAAATATTTCCCAAACGGTGGATAGCTTCAAAAATTATACTAGATATGGTAGAGGAACTTCTCTAAGGATAGACACACATGAAACAAAAAACGTTCCTATGTGTGTAAAATGGTCCAACCAATTAATAAAATATTACGAGGTTCCTATTGTTGAATAGATACATAGAGATATTATAGTGATTTACATATGGTTAGATGGATACTTAGTTGTGTAGATATTATATTGATGTTTTTATATTTGTGAAGCCACATGAGGGAGTTATTGTGAAATCTTTATTAGTGGACAAATATTAGATTCTTATATTCCAATTAGTATTCATTTTTAATATAGGGAAATGATGGGATATTGTGTTCTAGGGAGACTAGTGGGGTATGGAATGTTAGATGATACCATGGAAGGTAATAGTGGTTAGACAACTGACATTTTGGAAAATGATTTTCATTTTTTATTCTATGCATTTATTCATTATTATGCTACATTCCTATGGAAACATGGTATATATCTTGTGGAAACTAATTTTTATATTTATTATAACACCTATGATTCTTATATAAGAATTCTCATATTATCTAGATTGAATTAGTGGTGGTTTTTTAATCCATAACTTTATAAATTAAATGATTATTGGCATGGGAAAATTGAAATGTACATTAATTTTGTATCTGAGCATATTTTATATTTCATGGTCATGTTTCACTTAGGGATATGATTATTATGAAAAATTGTTCCATAATATAAATTATTCATGTATTGAGGATAGTAATTACATATGGGTTATTATTATGGTGAGTAGATTTCATTTAAGGGGTAGGTAATGCATTATAAATATGTGTGATGATATACCTTTGGGTATAGTCTCTAAACCATAGTCTATTTAAGGAGGACCTCAGGGGTAATTCTCAAAAAGTTTTCAGATCAATCAGATTATCACTGGGGGTCATTCAAAAAATTTTATTCATAAAGGGTTATAATAATTGATAGTAAAAAATATTAATACATTTATTTTAAAGAGGAGGATGGCTTAATGAGATTATTATATCAATATTATGGTGAAACAGTTTCCAAAGATAATAAAAAGAGTATAATTTCACTGGTTAGATATTATTATATTAATATATGCGTGGTATTATTTTGGAATATGTAAAATAACGCCACATATAATGTTTTATTAAAATTTCATAGAAGTTTTCTTTGTACTAGATACCATTTATAATGATATATAAATATCTCATTAAATGATTTGAAAGAAAGATTGTATTTTCCCGACCCTAGTTAACCATAGTGGGTGCATTATTATGCAACATTGGCATGATCATAAGAGATCATGTCTCGAATGACCGAATAGTTTAGTATCCATGGACGTAATAGATACATACACAAGTTTTATAATACATTATGAAATGAAAAAAACAAAAATCTAGCTTCCCCTTTGAACACAAGCATATCCCTTATCCTGTTCCTATAGGTTAATTGTAATATACTTCTTCAAATCCAAGGAAAAATAAATCATAGAAAGGGGTGAGATCATATTTTTAGTAAGGATAACAATATAGTAGAAACAATCATAAATAAGAAAAAAAAATCAGGCACTGTATAAGACTAGAACAGAAGAATTTTAACCTTAAACATCATCATAAAATGGAAATGATAAATCAAATAATTCCATTTACTTATTCACATATATATTCTTCTAGTCGAAATATCCCATGTAATATCAATATCCAATTTTGTAATGATGGAATGTATAATACCAGACATCATAACCACATAGTCAATGCCTTGTACAAAGACTAAAATTATGATTTTGTCAAGGACATGTTCCAAGACACTAGTTTGTCTCATGATATCTATAGATGCATCAAGAATCTATAGCATGCTCCACCCATCATTTACTATGTCCAAAACATTACTCATATGATAATGTTGAAACAAAACATAAACATTCGTATTAAAAATAGCATACTAAATGATAATACATTAACCAGAAACCGTGAATTGTATAAAAATAACACATCTACGGTCAAACATATCACCAAACCTTTATTACAATATGGAATATTGTATCATAATAAATCAACTTAAAACAAGTGTAAAATCCATCATCATATGTTGACATAGATGAAATAAACACTATTTGAGAGAAATATATCTTCATATTTTGAAATAATTTAAAAGTAACATATTAATAAAAGTATATTTTTTTTAAAAAAATATTCTTATAATATTTTAAGGGAAGATTTAAGGATGTTATAACAACAGAAAATAGACACACTCACCATATAAGTTAAAAGACATTTTTTCTTTAATTTTGTCAAAAAGGTCATAAAGGACCTTTTTTTTTTGAAAACGACGAAAAGATTCATTTATAAAAATTCTATGAAAAGTAAAACAAGGGAATAAAAGTCTTTATCCCAAAGTCTAGGTAATAGTAAAAATGTTTTTGAAAAACATTTTTAAGAAACACAGATGTGGAAGATAATGTGGTCCCAGTAGATACCCACATATAAACAACCTCAAACAATGAAGAGATTGTAGAATTAACCTTAACTTGTACTTTTCCTTGGTCAAGGGTACTTTAACCTCATGTATAGTAGTTAAATAATTTTTATTAAATTATATAATAACCACATACTGAAATATGATATCATATATGATCTTCTAACATTTCTTTGTTAATGGTATTACAGTTGTATCATCGTTGCAGGTGTTAACTAATATGTTTTCATTTATATTCATTATTACGTAATCCATGTTTTTTATGGATAGTATTTATTTGATTCATATCCACAATAAAAATAAGTTCTTAAACATTTTTTTAATCATAAAATGAAAATTATTCTTGAATGGTTATGATGGGGAATAAATCTCATCGCATTCATGGAAAGGGTAATTCGTACGTGCGCACGAGCAAAAATACCATTCAATTGATAATGAAATAATTTTTAATTTTGTGTTATATAATATATAAATAATCATAAACTTTTTATATTTGGTATTTACATCAGTTATACACATTATTATATACATCCAAATAAGGAAGCATTGAATAACAAACTACACCACGAAGTGGAGACGATAAGACGTACGTACGCACATATGGTGACATTGTCATTCATAGGATGGATAGAATAATGAATACGGTTCTACCATATTTATAATAATATAAAAGTATGTATAAGATAATGGATTTATTATTTTGGTATGGAAACAACAATGAAAGAGGAAGTGGAAGAATAAAAGGACATTGAATGAGGTGATGAAATTATTACCACTTCCTCAGGTGCTTCCTTTTGATTTGATCTAAAGGGCTCATTAACTTGGATTATGATCATATTTAGTCTTTTAGGTTGAATTTCGGGTTGTTGGGATGATATTTGAGTAGGTTTTGGGTGATCCAAATGGAATTGGAGGTGTGATTTTGGGAGAAGGGGAAGTACCCTGTTATAAGAGAGTTGATGGTCACTTTAGGAAGACCGTGAAATATTAAATTATTATACAATCATATACAGATTATAATGGATCCAAAAGAATTTAGTTAGAGGATAATGTGGGGATGGTTCGAAAACCTCACAACCAATAGGTGTTAGATAGTTTTAGGTCACTAGATTAACCTTATCATTTAGATTTAACTCACAGTTATATAGTTTACCTTTTACCATTTTTTCTTGTGTTATTATAATAAATGGTTAATAAACATAAGATAAAAATAAAAGAGAACCCCAAGTGGTTAATTATTGATATATATATATATCACTATATATGTCCTTTGGATGAACTATAAATTTTTAGAAATATTATATCAATTAATAATAGAGTATTTGTTTTAGAAACTCATTTATGCAAATTTTGACACGATTTTGTATTTTGTTTTTGTGAACGTCATAACAAATTTATCACCTCAAAAATATTATTTAATCAACCCTAACATGTCATATTACCCTAGAAAATTCATGGAATACATCAAAAGTCTCAATTTAGAATTATATTAATATTTTTAATATCACTTATTTTTAAACATTAAATAATAATGTTATAAATGCATCATCATTGTGTCATAAGTAAATTTAATTATATAATGTATAAATATTATAAATAAAATATTTTTTTAAGGAAATAGTTTCAGATTTTAATGAATATTTATAGTCGAATTTATATTATCTATAAACCAATATTAAAAATTGTTTAGTTAATAAACATTGAATTTATAACTTTTAACTCATTTTAAATAAAATAATTATAAATGTCCTAATGTAATCCCAGTGGACCAAAACAATCATATATTATTGCTATGTTATATTAGTTGAAATAAATTGGTCCAATAGAATTAGTATATGTTTTCGGGTAATTATAATATCATTTTTACCTTTAGTTACCCTACTTACTTTTAAACGTGGTAAATAAAATTCAAAAGTTACTATACAAAAAAAATATTTTCAGCCTATTGAACCACATTATGCATATTGATGTCAACCGTGACTCTCGTATTTTTCATATTCAATTCATAAAAGTAGTATAATTATGTTTTATGCAAATTTTCGAACATGCCTAGAAGGTCGGAAAAAGAGGTTAAAAAGTTCAATATAAATTTATACATCTAATTATATTATAAAATGACTCCAATGAATTACATAGAACTAATGTAGGTATTATGTAACTATTTTGACATAAAATAAATTTAAATAATATAAATAACTATTTAAATAAAAATTTGGTTTTAAACAATAACGCAATGTTTTTTAAAATTCATCAATAATTGAATGTTTTCAAAAAAATACGAAAATTTCACCCTAAGATAATTTTGATATTCCAAATCCAAAATTGAATTCCATTTTTAAATATAAAATTTTTATAATTTAAAAAATGGGTATTACTATTAATAATGGATAGTTTTTTTGGTCATTGTGTGCTAGAACATGATGTTGCGTACAGGGAAAGCTATTGCATTATTCAAAGAGAATAATACCATGGAATCTTGAGTGTTACATTCTTCCCTCCTTCAAATAATTTCATCCTAGAAATATATCAAATACTACTGAATAAAAGGTTTTTGGTGGTTTTCATCATTTGTTCCTAGGGATCCCATGTTTCCTCTTACATCTTAAGGTTTCTCCATAGAACTTTTACCAGATAAGTCGTCCAGTTTCTCAACACTAGTTCTCTGGTATAAAGAATCTGAACAAGATCTTCACAATAAGATAGATCAGGCTCCTATTCTATTTCTTCATAGATTAGTACATGCATTGGGTTAGGCATGTGATTTATTAATATATATATATGTTAAATTAATCATGATATTTGGAGAGACTTGGAAGAATTTACAAATGGTAAGCTACAACTACAATTCGTTCTAGAATTTCGAAATGTATGATGTACATGGGACATAATTTATCCTTCTTACTAACACATATAACAAGCTTCCATGGAAATACCATTATGAAAACATGATCTCCTACATGAAATTACAAATCCTTCCTTCAATTATTAGCATATCTCGTTTCCCTACATTGAGCTACTTTGATTTGGGTCTGGATAATCTTCACCTTTCCCATTGTTTCCTCCAAAAGTTATGGACCTACAATTTTTCATTCACCAATATCATCCCAAAAAGTTGGTGTGCAACATCTCTTTCCATATAATACTTCATATGGTGTCATTTGAAATCACGAATGGAAGCTACTGTTAGAAGAAAATTATACCATAGGTAAATATTGATCCCATATACCTTGAAAGTCAAGTGAGAAAGTTCTCAACAGGACTTCTAATGTTTGAATAGTTTGTTCAGATTGTCCATCAGTTTTTAGGTGGTGGGAAGTGCTCAAATTATGATAAGTATCTAGGGCCTTTTGAAGACTTTTCCAGAATCATGAGGTAAAACAGAAATCTCGATCATAAAAAATTGATAGGGTTACTTCATGAAGTCTTAAAACATCATTAATATATAGAATTTCTAAACATCCATGTGGAAAATCTTCTCTTATAGCACAAAATTGTGCTGACATGGTAATATGATCAACAATGACCCATATTTCATCATTCCTTCATGGAGTCTTTGGTATCCCCGTGACAAATTCCATTGTAATATCATCCCATTTCCACTCAGGTATGGGTAGAGGTTGCACGACTCCTCCAGGATGTTGTCTTTCAGCCTTAACGTGTTGACCAACCATACATCTTGACACATAATCAGCAATCCCCCTCTTCATGTTGTCCCACAAAATATGTTCCTTCAAATATCTATAAATATTACTACTACTAGGTAGTATAGAGAAATTGGAGCTATTAGCATCATCCAACAATTCCCATTTCTGATCAGGTATGTCGGGTACACTATGCAACTTTCCATATTTCAAAATCCCATCTTCATATACGAATTTGATCAATATCTCATTGTTCATAGCTTTATTTTTCTAATGAAACTCCTCGTCTTCATTATAATAACTCTGTATCCATTCTAGTAAAGATGGTTTGGAAACCATTTGATTAAGTATCGATGTTTCACCTTCCATTATTATTCACATATCCATATTTGTTGTATCCATGAACATACAATTCCTTTCAACTCTCATCAGGTTCAAAACTCCATGATCCTTTCTACTCAAACCATCTTCCACCTTATTTTCCATCACTGCATGGTAGTTTATAGTGCAATCCTAATCCTTGAGTAGTTAAAGCCATCATATTATCCTCATGTTGTGTTTTTTCTATGAGAAAGTATACTGAAAACTCTTGTGATTAGTATATATCTCACATTTTTCACCATAGATATAGTGTCTTCATATATTCAAAGAAATGATTACAGCTGCTAACTCAAGATAATGAGTGGGATTGTTATTTGTGAATTTTAAACTATCGTGATGCATAGGCAATAAATATATCATTATTCATAAGGACATAACCAAGTCATTTCTTTGAAACCTCACCATAAATAACAAACCCATCATCCCCTAGTGGAAGAGTCAATATATGAGCTTTAAATAATATTCTTATCAGTTCTTCAAAACATTATTCACACACTATTGTACAAAAAAAATTAACACCTATACGTTTGATCTTGGTTAATGGGTCAGCTAATCAGGAGAAATCATTGACAAAACACCGATAATAATCTGCAAAACCAAAAGAACTATGTACCTTAGTTATAATCGTCAGTGTTGGAAATTCTTGTATTGCTCTTATCATAGAAATATCAACAGAGATTCCATCTTTAGAGAAAATATTTTCCATGAAATGAATTCCCTTGAATCTAGAATTCACAGTGTCTAAACATCCCATACAATTCATTTCTTATTAGAGGCTTTAGAATAGTGTGCAAGTAATTTTCATGTTCTTCATAGAGTTTGGAGTAAACCAAGATATCATAAATAAATACCACTGCAAAGTCATCAAGATATTCCGTGAAAACAATATTCATTATATCCATGAAAATATAGCGTTCATTATTCAGTGCTAAAGGAATTATTGTAAACTTGTAATACTCGTACCTAGTTCGAAATGTTTTTTTCAGAATGTCTTCCTTCATACCACACAATTGGTGATATCCAGATTGAAGGTCAATCTTTGAAAAATATTGAGCTCCATGAAGTAAATCGAATAAATAATCAATGAAAGGTATGTGATACTTTTTCTTTATTGTTATATAATTGATCTCCCTGTAGTTAATGCACAACCTCAAAGATCCATCATTCTTCTTACCAGAAAGAACAGGGGCTCCACACAAAGAAACACTAGGGCGAATAAATCATTTATTGCTCAATTATTCTAGTTGTTTCATTAGTTAATCTAATTCCACAATGGCCATTCTATAAGGGATATTTGATATGGGCCTTGAACTAGAAATTAGATCAATGGAAAAATAAACTTCTCATTTTAGAGGATGTCCAGGTAAATCCTATGGAAAGACATCAACGTATTCTTTCACAATATGTACATCCTCTATTTGAACATTCTTTTCCTCATCCAGGGTTATTTCACACCCTTCCATTCCAATAATTGAATTTATTAGAGCTACTGGGGGTGAATCTAGATAAAAATAAGATGGTGATGTTTTTTCTCTAATGTTAAGGTACTCCTTAACATCATCAAATATTGAAACCTCTTTCTTCTTACAATAAAGTTTCTCATCATGGTCTGAAATAAATTCTATACTGAGGATTATATCTGATTCAATCACTGGTATGACAATGATATTAGCAGATAAAGCACGTTTATATGCCTTAATGGGAACAGATTCACAAAACATTGTTGCAATGAAAAATCCCTTAGGAATTTTGACTGAAAATTCCCATGTTAAATCAAATTGGAAATATCTAATTTTCTTGGAAAACACGGAAGATAAGAAATAATGAAATGGTCCAGATTCAAATAAAGCATTTGATAAATTTTAGGAAACCATTAAAATACATGTAATGACCAAAAGTTTTTCAATGGAAATTCCCTTCTTATAATTATGTCATAAAATCACATGAAAACAAAACATATTGAACTACTATTTACTAAGTGACATTTAAACATATGTTCGTCACTTCTGTGTTTGGAATTTTTAGAATCTGATATACACTGTTATGTTCAAGATGACTTTTGGAGCCTAATAAAACAAAAACAATTTGGTGAATAGTAACCCACCCTTATGAATTGTAACATGAATAGTGATATACCCTAACAAATAGTAACCTTACCTATGATAATATAAAAATAATATTCAAGTAAATGTATGATGTACTTATATTTTAGAATAAGTAAATGAATGTTTTAAAACCGTTTTTAGAAAAAACCATGATTTTAATTAAATATTAAATTAATAATATTTGGAAAATTATTTATTAAAAATGGACTTCATTTTTTAATAATACACATCAAAAAATATTTGGGGTTAATTTTTGGGATTTTTCTACGCTTCTTGAATTTTTTATGAATAGTGAAATACCATAATTTACAAAATAATCTAAATAAGCTAATTATAGAGTCACGTGTGATGTTATGCTGATGTAAGCCCACTTCCTTTGGGATCACATGATAAAAGAACTATTCATGGTCATTTAAGACTCTATATTCCTTGTCTTAGGGTAAATTAATAATCTATTGTTTTTTATATTATGGAAACCCCTCCCCCTCCACTATAAATACCCACCTTCACACCCTCATTTCTTCAAACCTATCAAGCGTGAATCCTTGTATAAACTCTACCCAAACATCTTCCCTATCCCCCCCCCCCATGTCCAAGAGTATCTGGTATCATCAAAAGGCAAAGATTAGGCCCTTAAGTAGGATCTCAAGTGGAGGATTGAAGAGGTAAGTTTGCTTCCTCTTCTTATTTAATTCCCTTTCAATTTGAAGTTCTTTTCATATTCTCTCCCCACCTAACTTTATCTAAATGGTATGGTAACTACATTATCATTAATATACTAGAATTTTATGATACTAATGGTATATTGTATCATCCAACCCATTTATCTCTTCTTTTTATTTTATTTAAGAGAGTGTTGTTCGTGAGGGGTTACTGTATCACCTTCAAGAACGACATGTTTTCTTCTTCCATTTCTACATTTAGATATGGTCATTAAACCATTTTTATGGTTGATACTGAATATTATATATGTCTTATGTCCTATTTAATGTTATGTAACTGACTTCGGTACATATCACTAAGTGATAAATTAAAACAAGTTCGTTGTGATCGAAAAACCGCCCAAATTAACCCAAACAACCATCATTTAATTTTTATCTAATGATTCATCCACATGGTAACCAATGTAATTCATTATAATATCATTTTAAATTATGGAATGTCATTAATAACATGTAATATCAGTTCTTTATGTTTACCCATTTTCTACCTGAACTTCAATTTATGAATACAAGGGAACCACCAATGAAAAACCAAAAAAACAAACAACCCCGAACAATGTTGTTAAACTCTATAAGTCATCCAATGGAACATAAAATAACATAATGAAAGAATAATGAAATAAAATCATGTATAAAAGGTTATTTAATTTATTATTAATCAATATAATGTCATTATACAGCACATTAAATTGAAGGAAGTGTTCAGATACAAGATATGGGGAAATTCTCAAACCCAACATTCATCCTTCTAGTTCTTCCTCATTCACTCCTTTTTGATATGGTTACTCATAAAAATTATTTTTTTTCATCATTGTATTTCCTTTTATGGTATATACATGTTTTTCACTGGAATTTATGAAGAACCAAATTTTTTCCAAAATAATTCTTCTTTCAAGAACACACCTTTGAGATCTCATTCAAGATTGACGGTTCTTATAACATATATGTTATTCCCTCTTTATTTTGGGAACCCAATGTTTATGAATGTGTTCTTTTGAGATTAAAAAAATCCTTTTCATGGGTTAGTTATGTTCTTTTTGTTATATGATCATTTTGGCATGAATGATAAATGATAATGTTAAGATGTGATGGGTGAACCAGGAATTATATAGTGCAATATGAATGTTTCAACGTTACAGGTGTACCCAGAATTATTCAGCACTCCAATGTAGTGGGTAAAGTGATGAATCTCATGAGTAAATTTGAAATTATGTCGACAAGATGCTAGCTTTTTCCACAATTATGTGTGGTAGTTAACCACACAGACATGATGTTTCATTTGTATGCACTGCCACATTTCAAGTCTCTTATTATTTCTTCCTCTCATGATTATTTGCCTTTGTTATGTATATTTTCAACCCATGCTATATTTTTCATATATATTGTAACGCCCCAACCCCAGCTACCCAGAGTTGGTGCATTACTTCATAACATTGGCATGATCACAAAAGATCAAGTCTCGAAAGACCGATTAGATTAGTAGCCTTGGAAACACTAGATACATTAATAAATGTTACATTACATCAGAAAGTGAAAAACTATAATAAAAAAGACTCCATAGTCCACACTCATATCCTATTCTCACTATCCCTGCAGGTCATTCATACAATAATTCTTCACATCCTGGAAAATATTAAAACATTGAAAGGGGTGAGCTCAGATGCTCAGTAAGGATAACAATATTGCGGAAGCTTTCATAAATAAACATTAACATTTAAGGCAATGTATAACTAAAACAAAGGCCTTTTAAACAAGACCTTCAAAATAATATGGCAAATGTAAAATGTGATAATTCCATTTACTTCTTCACGTGGATATTCTACTGGTCGAATAATCACATGCAATATCAATAACCACTTTCATATTGATGGAATGCATAATGCCTGACTATCATAACCACGTAGCCATGGCCTCGTGCCAAGACCACAAATAAGATTTTGTCAAGGCCTCGTGACAAGACACTAGTTTGTCTCATGAGACCTACCGATGCATCGAGGAGCTATAGCGGGCTCCACCTGTCACTTATTATGTCCAATGCATTCCTCATATGAATAGGTTTAAACATATCATAAACCATAACATAATCGTATCACATAAAACATGCATAATTGAAACATAACATTTCCACATTTCAATCACAAGATATCAATACAACACATTGATATAGTAAAAACGCTTTCAAAACCATTTTCAATACAAAAATAAATGAATGTTAAAACTTTGTATTTATTTTTCATTAAAAAAATGTGATGGCTTGTAGAGGATGCCGAAACCCAAATAATGGTCACAGCGGCAGAGAAGTCGTTGTCGTCGTATATGTATGGAAATAAAAACATTCCCTTTTTGTCGTTTAGTAAAATTCTTCGTATAAAAAAGATTCCTTCTGAATAAACGTAAAAGTCAAAGGGTTTTATACACCGTATAAAAGAAAGTTGTGTATAAAACCAAATATGCCTCAATGAAAGGAGATTGAGACGAAGTCATTAAAAAGATCATATTTAAAATAAAATAGATCTATTATGTGTATTCACTATAGGTACACATAAAGAAAGTAAAAATACAAAATAAGACATAATAATATCATGACATAATTTTAAAGTGGGAGATTAACCCAAAGAATGGAAGTTGGGTAAAGAAATTCCCTGACCTTGCGTCCTATCTTGACTCGACCGTTCTTTAACCTCCTGAATAATAAACTAGAGTTAATATCTACCTTATTAAGAACCATTTTCAATTTCATTATCTTTTTTATATCACTTTTTACAATGTTATAAACATTATGTAATTATTTAAGTTAATAACGGTCGTTTTGTCAATCTTTGGTACTTGAGTCAACAATAAACTTCTTATAATTACAAGTTGTTCATGTGGTGAAATATCCATTATATCCAGAATTTTATTCATGATGTAGATATCATATATATCATATATATCCAGTATATACATTCATTCATAATATTACGTAACATTTAGAGGTATGAAATGAAATGCCTCGTTCATGGAGACGGTAAGCCGTACGTACGCATGAACGCTACTTTCATTTATATTTTGTATTTAATGGAATGAAGTTATTATTATATACAGGTATAATATAATTCCAGTATAATATAATGTATAATACCATTTATTCCATCCTTTAAACATCCCACATATGGCATTAACGATTCAAATCACTTTGAGGGGGCGGTAGTCCGCACTTCCTAAAATGAAATTATCGTGTTTACCCATAATGGAAATCATAAATTATGCCAAAAATGAGAAATAAATAAGCATAAGGAAAACATAAACATAATATATATATCATATATGAAAATAGTGTCATCAAAATGGCCACCATTATAGGTGTTAAAAGAATATTGAACAATCATCATTTCGTGAGGCAGTATTTCACCACCCACAGAAACAGTATGTTATTTAACCATTAGACGAAGGTGTGTGTAAGTGTAAACCAAATCCTTATCATAAAAACATCCTAGTATATTTTAGATACTGTTTTTGTTACAAAAGAAAGTAAGAAAAAGATTTTAAGGGGATGGAGAAGAAAAATAAAACAAAACAACATTAGAGAAGACATTACCTTCAAATCGGGTAACTCTTTTTTATTTGAGCCAAAGGCTTCCTTGAGAAGACTTCTGCCCAAAGTTAGGATTCTAGGAGTAAGGGAGGGAATTTTGGAGAGTATTTGGGCAGAGTTTGGCCGAGAAAAATTTCTTGAAAGTGTGAATGAGGTGGTAGAGGTGGGGGCCTTTTGTAAGTGGAGATGAGGGGTACTCTTGGAAAGTAAAGAAAAGTCACTTTATTATAAAACGAGTTTCGGATTTTAGAGGTCGCACACTTATATAATTTGAGGCTAAGGTGATAAGGGTTCGAAATCTACTCATCCAAAAGGTTTTTGAAAATTTTATGCCTTGGAATTTACATTATCTTTTCATTTTATTTAAATCGTTAATTAATGAGGTAATCGCTGCATCATCATGGTGTCATAAATAATTTAATTTATTTAATGTCCAAAAATTATAAAAAAATACTATGATGTAGGAAATCATTTTATCTTTCCAATGACTATTTATAGTCAAAAATATGACTTGTATAACCCAATGTAATTTTTTTTAGTAAAACATTTCATGTTTGTGTCATTTTTGTACTTTAACATTAAATAAAAGGTATTTATGTCATTTTCCAACTAAAGTGGCTCCATGGGGTCCCCAAGATGACCCATGGATTTTCTTTTCGGCCATGGCACATCCAATGAGGGTAGGACATGTGTCAAGCTCATCTCATATTATTAAAACATTATTTTTACCTTAAACTACACTAATTACCTCTAATCGTGATTAAGAACATAAAAGTTACTATTCACCAAAAAATTATTTTAATCTTATTGAACCACATTTTACTTCTTAATGACAACCATGTATGTCGGATTTTTAAAAATCAAATCACAAAAGTGGTAATATTTCATTTAAACGAAAAATCAGTTTTTTAACTACAACTTAGTGGTTTCACTATTCATCATTAATTGAAGTTTTTCAGAACAATGCCAAAGTTTCAACCTAAGATAATTTCGATATTACGAATAAAAAAATGAAGTCCATTTTGAAATATAAAATATATATAATTTCAAAAAGTGGTTATTACTATTCATAATAGTTATTTTGGTTGGTCTCGGTGTGTTAGAATCTCGAACTTGCGTACAATACAAGCTATTAAATTATTGAAAGGGAAGTGTATCGTGAAATCTCGGGGTGTTACATTCTCCCCTCCTTCAATAAATTGCGTCCTCTCAATTTGAAATTTTTCTTTGAAAATAAAAGGTTGAAAATAGGAAATACCTTTGTGTAAAACCCACATCGGAAATAAGGTTATTAAAATTTAGCCTTAATAAGAGGGAAATGGAAATAAGAAAGTCACCACCAAATTATGATCTCGATAAGGAGAAAATTGGTGGAAATTAGAGACATATAATTGGAGGAAAAATGTAAATATTTGTAGGGAGTGATTGAGGTCATCAATCACAAACAAGTGTAAAATTGAGGGCCTCAAAGCCTTCAATCTATGTTGATTTAAAATATTAACAGTTCAAAAAGACATAAGGTATTAGGATAACACATTTTTTGTTTTAATATCCCTTTATTATTGTTTAAGAATAAATTTATTCATAGAATAAGAGATAGGTATATATATATTTATGCTTGACAAGTAGAGTTTCATCCTTCAACTAATTTCTACCACAAACCCATATTTCACTCAAAAAGATAATAGAACTCAAAAATATTATATTTATCCAAATCGTACAAGGTTCAAAATATTAACACATACCACTTAGATTACAAAAACTATATTGTAATAACCACGGACTTCCTGTAGGCTAGTGGTAGGTAACAAAGGCCTGTCGCACTATGGTTGTGGGATCAATTCCTACAGCTTTTTCCGACGCGACGGGTTATGCCCCACCCTGCAGGTTGTCCTTTTCCTAAAAATATATTATTATAATATTCCAAAAATAATCTTAAAAAATGTTTTAACCTTAAAAAATACTATTCAATGTTCAACTTAATCCATTCCAACCTTTATAGTTATCCAAAATACCTCTGTCCAGACTTTCTTTAAAAGGTCTCAAAATTACAAAATCAATTGTATCATCAGATTCCTCAAACAAGGCAAAGTTTCACTTATTGTCACATAAAAAAATATGATTACCTTCATCATATTAAAACCTTAATGAAAACAACAAGTACTGCAGTACAATCCTTATATACTCCGTAATTATTATAACCAGTACATCATTGATACAACACTCAAATGAAAAAATTCTTTAATAACAACATAAGAACTCTAATCATTCCTCATCATATATGGTAGTATCATAACTTGATTATTATCTAATAACATCATTTGGGGCATACTCTGATGATTTGGACATTGGTTTGCGTAGTGTCCCCATTCCTTGCAGAAGAAGCATTGTATATTTGAAACCATTTTCTTACCCTTACAGTCACACACTTTGTGTCCTTTTTCTCTACACTTATAACAAACTCCCATTCCCTTTAGGCATGTTACATGATGTTTCTTCCCACAATTACCACATATTGGAAAATTCTTCTTTCCCCTCATCCCTTTATCCATCATTCTCTCTTATATCCCTTTCGTCTCTTGCTTCACTTCAAAGCCATAGGACTCAGAGAATTCTTTACTTATCTTATTAACACATGATACTATTTATTAATATGTTGAGAACACATGGGAGACTATTTCTCTTCGAAATTTTGGCTTAATACCGTGAAAGATACGATCCTTCTTACTCTTTGGATCATACGTATTGCTGGAGTACACATTCCTTCTACTGGGCGCCATTTCTATACAATGGCATAAACTAGGTTAGTTTATGAATTACAATGAATAATTCCAAACTTGTAAAATACTTAATGTAAAATTAACGGTTTATGGATATAATCCATAATCATAAGAATGTTTTCTTTGAGGAAGTATATTCTCATAAACCCTACATAATGGTTTGTAATGAAAATGAGAATTATCCTATGAAAATCCCCCTGGAGTGTCGTAACCAAGAGTGCAGGAAGGCCCGTTGTCGTGCACCAGTTCCCGTTCGAGTCTAGCTCAAAGCGGTGTTTTCGGGTTTTACCCCTAGGTACATCTGTGCTAGAGCCGCCTCTACCTGCTCGTATCCAGACAGGGATGTATTGCTTCGAAAACTCACAAAATCTCTATAATACCAAAATTCTAAGAAGTTCTTCTATACTAATCCTTAAAGTATATCTTCGGGAAATGTGATCTAATCATGGTTTATCTAAATATTGCTTCCAAGGTTAGTACTAAACTGCCTCTGATACCAACTGTAACACCCTAACCCCAGCTACCCAGAGTTGGTGCATTACTTCGTAACATTGGCATGATCACAAAAGATCAAGTCTCGAAAGACCGATTAGTTTAGTAGCCTTGGAAACACTAGATACTTTCATAAATCTTAAATTACATCATAAAGTGAAAAACTATAATAACAAAGTCTCCATAGTCCACACTCATATCCTCTTCTGACTATCCCTGCAGGTCATTCATACAATACTTCTTCACATCCTGGAAAATATTAAAACATTGAAATGGGTGAGCTCAGATGCTCAGTAAGGATAACAATATTGCGAAAGCTTTCATAAATAAACATTAACATTTAAGGCAATGTATAACTAAAACAAAAACCTTTTAAACATGAATTTCAACATAATATGGAAAAAGTAAAATGAGATAATGCCATTTACTTCGTCACATGGATATTCTACTGGTCGAATAATCACATGCAATATCAATAACCACTATCATATTGATGGAATGCATAATGTCAGACTATCATAACCACGTAGCCAAGGCCTCGTGCCAAGACCACAAATAAGATTTTGTCAAGGCCTTGTGCCAAGACACTAGTTTTTCTAATCAGACCTGCTGATGCATCGAGGAGCTATAGTTGGCTCCACCTGTCACTTATTAAGTCCAATGCATTCCTCATATGAATAGGTTTAAACATATCATAAACCATAACATAATCGTATCACATAAAACATGCATAAAGGAAACATAAAATTTCCTCATTTCAATCACAAGATATCAATACAACACATTGATATAGTAAAAACGCTCTCAAAACCATTTTCAATACCAAAATAAAAGAATGTTAAAACTTTGTATTTTTTTTTCATTAAAAAAAAGTGATGGCTTGTAGAAGAAGCCGAAACCCAAATAATGGTCATGGCGGCGGAGAAGTCATTGTCGCCACATATGTACGGAAAGAAAAACATTACCTTTTTGTCGTTTAGTAAATCATTTCGTATAAAAAATATTCCTTCTAAATAAACGTAAAAGTAAAAGGGGTTTATACACCGTATAAAAGAAAGTTGTGTATAAAACCAAATATGCATCAATGAAAGGAGATTGAGACGAAGTCCTTAAAAAGATCATTTTTAAAATAAAATAGATCTATTATGTGTATTAACTATAGGTACACATAAAGAAAGTAAAAATACAAAATAAGACATAATAATATCATTACATAATTTGAAAGTAAGAGATTAACCCAAAGAATGGAAGTTGGGTTAAGAAATTCCCTTACCTTGCGTCCTGTCTTGACTCGACCGTTGTTTAACATCCTGAATAATAAACTAGATTTAATATCTGTCTTATTAAGAACCATTTTCAATTTCATTATACTTTTTATATCACTTATTACAATGTTATGAACATTATGTAATTATTTAAGTTAATAACGGTCGTTTTGTTGATCTTTGGTACTTGAGTCAACAATAAACTTCTTATAATTACAAGTTGTACATGTGGTGAAATATCAATTATATACAGAATTATATTCATGATGTAGATATCATATATATCATATATATCCAGTATAAACATTCATTCATAATATTACGTAACATTTAGAGGTAAGAAATGAAATGCACCGTTCATGGAGATGGTAAGCCGTATGTACGCATGAATGCTACTTTCATTTATATTTTGTATTTAAGGGAGTAAAGTTATAATTATATAATGGTATAATATAATTCCAGTATAATATAATGTATA
Organism: Viscum album; assembly: GCA_963277665.1. Taxonomy (NCBI): domain Eukaryota; kingdom Viridiplantae; phylum Streptophyta; class Magnoliopsida; order Santalales; family Viscaceae; genus Viscum; species Viscum album. The sequence goes on along the minus strand of OY728127.1, from coordinate 1,505,675,789 downwards.
ATACCATTTAGTACATCCTTTATACATCCCACATATGGCATTAACGATTCAGATCACATTGAGGGGCGGTAGTCCGCACTTCCTAAAATGAAATTATCGCATTTACCCATAATGGAAATCATAAAGTATGCCACAAATGAGAAATACAGAAGCATAAGGAAAACATAAACATAATATATGTATAATATATGAGAATATTGTCATCAAAATGGCCACCATTAGAGGTGTTAAAAGAATATTGAACAATCATCGTTTCGTGAGGCAGTATTTCGCCACCCACAGAAACAGTATGTTATTTAACCATTATTTGAAGGTGTGTGTAAGTTTAAACCAAATAATTATCATAACAAAATCCTAGTATATATTATATACAGATTTTGTGACAAAATAAACGAATAAAAATAGTTTAAGGGTATGGAGAATAAAAATAAAACAAAACAACATTAGAGAAGACATTACCTTCAAATCGGGTAACTCTTTTTGATTTGAGCCAAAGGCTTCCTTGGGAAGAATTCTGCCCAAATTCAGGATTCTAGGAGTAAGTGAGGGAAGTTTTGAGAGTATTTGGCAAGAGTTTGGCTGAGCAAAATGGCTTGAAAGTGTGAATGAGGTGGTAGAGGTGGGGGCCTTTTATAAGTGGAGAGGAGGGGCACTCTTGGAAAGTAAAGAAAAGTCACATTATTATAAAATGAGATTCATATTTTAGAGGTCCCACACTTATATAATTCGTGGAAAAGGTGATAAGGGTTCTAAATATACTCATCCAATAATTTTTTGACATGTTTATGCCTTTTAATTTACATTATCTTTTCATTTTATTTAAATTGTTAATTAATGAGGTAATCGGTGCGTCATCATGGTGTCATAAATAATTTAATTTATTTAATGTCCAAAAATTATAAAAAAAATACTATGATGTAGGAAATCGTTTTATCATTCCAATGACTATTTATAGTCAAAAATATGACTTGTATAACCCCATGTAAAAATTGTTTAAGTAAAACATTTCATGTTTGTGTCATTTTTTTACTTTAACATTAAATAAAATGTATTTATGAAATTTTACAACTAAAGTGGCTCCATGGGGTCCCCAAGTTGACCCATGGATTTTCTTGGTCGGCCATGGCACATCCAATGAGGGTAGGACATGTGTAATGCTCATATCATATTATTAAAACATTATGTTTACCTTAAACTACACTAATTACCTCTAATCGCGATTAAGAACTTAAAAGTTACTATTCACCAAAAAATAATTTTAATCTTATTGAAACACATTTTACTTCTTAATGACAACCATGTATGTCAGATTTTTGAAAATCCAATCACAGAAGTGGTAATATTTCATTTAAACGAAAAATCAGTTTTTTAACTACCACTTAGTGGTTTCACTATTCATAAAAAATTGAAGTTTTTCAGAACAATGCCAAAATTTCACCCTATACTATAATTGATATTCTGAATTCAAAAATGATGTGTATTTTATGAAATTACAAACATATAGGTTGCATTAATTAATTTTATAATTAATTCCCACTGTCACAACAAATAGCGTGTTTTTTAGAAACAATATATATCAAAAGATTGACAATTGATTATGTCCAATTTCAAAGTGAAATTAATTATAATGAACACCATTGGATATAATGGTAAAAATATATTCTAATTAAACTTTAAATCCACTAAATAGTATAATTTATCACAATAAATTATTTTGATTAAAAAATTTGTATTAAGTATTTTTTATTATTCATAAAAAATTGGAAGTTCTCAGAATGTTAGAAAAAATTAAACATAGGCTAATTTCGATATTAAGAATACAAAAATGAAGTAAATTTTGAAATATAAAATATATATAATTTCAAAACGTGGTTATTACTATTCATAATAGCTATTTTGGTTGGTCTCGGTGTGTTAGAATCTCGAACTTGCGTACAATACAAGCTATTAAATTATTGAAAGAGAAGTGTATCATGAAAGCTCGAGGTGTTACATATATCCTATTAGTGGGATTCAATATCACACCATATGATGTATATCCTTAGGTGGCTACATGTACTATGGGGAGGTCAAGTTCTAATAAGAATCCAAAGAAGAAGAAATGAACAAAAATGTTTATCTTTGATCTTGTAATTATTATGTATGGTCCTAGTTTTCCCAAGACACTAAACCATTAGATCCGCTATGTGTAATACTATTATGTTTTTTATCATTAAAATAATTTAATAGTAATGTATGAACATGTTGGGTCGCTGTAGTTGGTATCAGAGGCAAGGTTTAGTAAATTTGGGAATTAGGATTACTGAACCCTTAAGAAAACCTCTAGCATGAAACTAAGTACAAATATGCACACAATAATTTTTACATAGGGATACCATATGTTATGTTCATGGTATAAATTGTTAAATGAATACGTTACTCATGAAATGTTTACTTATGTTTTGTTCTAACCTTTTCTCTTTTAGAAATGGTGGGAACCATGAGAAATCAGGCCAACAACTCATGTGAGGGCCAACGCAACGGTTGCCTGAACGACATCCCCAATCATTTGGGAGGTGGCGTTCCGAACATCATGGTGATGATTACCCCATTATCTCAGGTTATGAACAATAAACATAATAATGGGGAACATCATACTTCATTAAAGAGGGAGAAACTGGCTATCGAATGTTTTTTGCAGCAACACCCACCGACGTTTAAGGGATCTTCTGATCCACTAGCTGTGGAATAGTGGGTCAACTCACTGGAGAAGATATTTTCTGTGTTTCACTATTCTGAGATGGATAAGGTGACCCTAGACATTTATCATCTAGATGGAGAAGCTGATAAATGGTGGGATTTGATTATGAAAACCATGGAAAGGGAGGAAATTGAAGAGATAGAATGGGAATAGTTTAAGATAATGTTTCTTAATAAGTATTTCCCATGAACACTTCATACAAATATGGATAGAGAATTCATTGAGATCAAGAAAAAATGAATGAGAATCTATCAGAACCTATTTAGAGAATTTCACAAGGCTTTCAAGGTACACATCAGGTTTTGTTATTAACAATTATAGCAAAATTGATAGATTCTTTAGTGGATTAAAACCACACCTTCAAAAGGCTCTTACTATTAGTGATTTTGGGAGTTATGAAGAGGTTGTTCAGTGTTCTCTAAAAGTGGAGATGGGGTTTGTAGAATGGTCCCACGACTATGGTGATAAGAAACAAAATATGGAGTTTCAAGCCGGTGGATCTAATGATGGTGGTGGGACGAAAACATAGCGACCCGCATGCCAAAAATGTGGGAAGTTGCCCAATGTGAACAGCCTCAAAGGGACGGGGAAATAATTCATGTGTGGGAAAGAAAAAAATCATGGTCAAGAGTTTCTAAAAGACATGGAAAGGAAGGATAAAGTGGGTGAATAAATGATACAACCACCCATGGTTCAATGCATCAACTATAGGGAGCTAGGGAACTATGCAAGCCAATGCACTAAACCTCGAGTTCTCGAGGGTAATCAGCATCATCTGCCACCGAAGCCAAAGGAACAAGGTAAGTCTTATTCCATCACTACTGTAGAAGTAGAGAATGACAATGAAGTAGTACATGGTACACTTCCCATTCCCTAAAAAATGGAAAAATTATTATTTGATTCTTGTTCTATGCATTCCTTTATATATTGTATGTTTTCTAGAACTATAGAATCGAATCCCCGAAACATTGGAGTAGAGATATCTGTAAAAACACCAAGAGGTGCAATCATTGAAACTCAAGTGTTTGATTCTTCTCCTATTGGAGTATGTGGGAAGATTCTTCCAGAAAATATTATAATACTTCCCTTGGTGGAATTCGACGCTATAATTGGAATATAATGGCTCTTGTTATATACAGAACATATAAACAGTCATGAAAATGAAATATCACTTCATATTCTAAACTGTCCCATGATCCTCTACAAATGTAAGGAAGATCGTGACTCTCCTTCGAAAAATACTTCATCTGTTTGGATGTTGATTCCCTATGAAGAATCATACCTCTCCCAAATGGTTGAGACAATGTAATGTTCCAACCCTATGGAAGTTCCCATCATGAGGGAATACGGTGATGTATTTCCTAAAGAGTTACCCAGAATTCCCCCGGATCGTGAGTTAGAGTTCTCAATTGAACTCATAACTAGAGATACTCTTATCTCAAATTGTCCCTGTAGGATGGATCCTATCTAAATGGAGGAGTTAAAGAAGAAGTTGAAAGAGCATCTGGAGAAAGGGTCCATACGCCCTAGTGCTGCACCATGGGGTGCACCACTACTCTTTGTGAAGAAGAAAGATGAAAAAATGTGTCTTTGTATCAATTATCGGGAACTAAACAAGATCACCATAATGAAAAGGTATCCTCCTCCAAGGATTGACAGCTAGTTCGACCAGTTAAGAGAAGCTCAATACTTCTCATGTTGGATCTTCATTCTAGATATCAACAACTAAAGGTTAAAAAGGATTATATTTAGAAGACTGCCTTCCATACTAGGTATAGGAACTATGAGTTTCTTGTGATGCCCTTTGAACATACTAATTCCACTGCAATCTTCATGGATTTGATGAATAGAGTCTTTAGACATTACCGCGACAAATTTTTGGTAGTGTTTATTAATGATATTCTCATCTAGTCCAAGAAAAAGGAGGAACATGAAGAACATCAAAGACTTGTGTTGGCGACATTGAGAAAAGATAATTTTTACACCATGGTTAGAAGGTGTGACTTTTGGATGATACAAGTCTCATTCTTGGGACATGTGATCACAAGTGACGGAATTTCTGTGGATCCTTCAAAGACAGAGGCGATTGAGGAATTTCCCCGGCCATCTAATGTCACAAAAATTCGTAGTTTTCTTGGATTAGCTGGGTACAACTGACTTTTTGTGAGAAGCTTCTCCCGAATTTCAAGCCCGCTAAAAAAGTTAAAAAGGAATGGGGTAAATTATTTCTGGACGGAAGAATGTGCAGGAAGATTCAAGGAGCTAAAGAGAAGCATGATCACTGCACTTGTACTCACACTACCGAAAACTAGATAAATTTTTGTGATATATAGTGATTCTTCAAAGAAAGGATTGGGTTGTGCTCTCATGAAAAATTATAATGTGATAGCCTACACCTCGCGATAGTTGAAGATACATGAGAAGAACTGCCTGACGCATGATCTAGAGATGGCAGCCTTGATTTTTACCTTGAAAATATACTGCACTACCTTTATAGTGAGAAGTGTGACATATACACCGACCACAAGAGACAAAATTATATATTCACACAAAAGGAGATCAACATGCATCAAAGGAGATGGTTAGATCTAATCAAGGATTACAATTTCTCTCTTCACTACCATCCTAGAATGGTGAACAAGGCAGCTGATTCTCTATGTAGAAAATAACTCGCAACTCTATCCATGTTACAGATTGAGAAAGTCCATATCATCTTACATATGAAAAGGATGGATTTGGAAATCATAAGGGAATGGGATACATCATACCTTTCCCAAATGATTATGAAACCATCCAACCAAGATAATATTAATTAAGCACAAAGGGATGATATAGATTTATAATATAGGGTGAATGTAGTAAAGAAACGGAAGCTGTAAGAGTTCCATATCAATGATGATGGTGCGACTCATTTTTGAACAAGGCATTGTGTGCCTTCATCACCCGGGATAAAGAAGGATCTATTGGACAATGCACATATCTCATCTTTTTCTATCCATCATGGGTGTACCAAGATGTATTGTGATCTCTGAGAACACTTTTGGTGGGATAACAGGAAGAAAATGATTTCGGAATATATATCAAGGGGCTTAGTATGTCAGCAAGTTAATGCAGCGCGACAAATGTCCCAAGGGATGTTGCAGCCATTGCCTATACCCATGTGGAAATGGGAAAAGGTTAATATCGACATTGTCACCGTTCTCCTGAAGACGTCAATTGGAAATAATGGCATATGTGTTTTGGTTGACAGACTCACCTAGACTTCCCATTTTATCACAATTCGGGAAGATCTCTCGCTTGAAAAACATGCAATGATATATGAGAAGGAAGTGGTGAGACTGCATGGTGTTCCACTCTCAGTTGTCTCTGACCATGATTCAAGGTTCACATCTAAATTCTTGAGAATCCTTCAATGTGCTTTGACTAGAGAATTAAATTTCAGCACGACCTATCACCCCCAAACTGAGGTCCAGTCTTAAAGTACTATTCCGACACTTGAAGATATGCTAAGAGCCCGATCTCTAGAATTCAAAGGTGGATGGGATCAACTTCACCCATTGGTTGAGTTCTCAAACAATATTAGCTTCCACTCAAGTACTCATATGGCTCCATATGAAGCTCTATATGTATTGTGAAGTAGAACTCCAACCTATTGAGATGAATTTGGAGGAAGAAAGCTAATTTGACCCGATCTTCTTCCAGAGATGACAAAGATGGTTCAAGTCAAACAGAAACACATCAAAGCTACTCAGAGTCGGTTAAAGATCTATGTTGACAACAATCTAAGGTAATTGGAGTTCGACATTGGAGATAAAGTCTTCTTGCGAATATCACCATGGAAGAGATTCATGCAATTTTGCAAGAAATGGAAGCTAAGCCCAAGGTACATTGGGCCCTATTGAGATCCTTGACCACATAGGAGCCATTTCCTATAAACCTTAACTTCCATCGAATATGGATCAAGTTCGTGATGTGTTTCACATATCACTCCTGAGGAAGTACATATCAGACCCCTCACAAGTACTAAACTTAGAGGTGGTACCACTAGAAGATGATCTCACTTATAAAGAGTAGCCAATAATGATTTTGGATCATTGTGACATGGTTTTGTGCAAAAAGACAACTCAATTTTTTAGTGTGTTGTGGAGGAACCATATATTTGAGAAAGCAACTTGGGATCCATAAGAGGCAATGAAGGAGAAGTACCCACACCTGTTTGGGTAAAGTGAAATTTCGGGGGTGAAATTTCATAAGGGGGAAGAATGTAACGACCCAAAGTTTTTCAATGGAAAGTCCCCTCTTATAATTATGTCATAAAATCACATGAAAACACAAAATAATGAACTAATAAGTACTAATTGACCTTTAAACATAATTTGGTCACTTCTGTGTTTGGAATTTTGAAAATCTGACATACACGGTTGTGTTCAAGATGATTTTTTGAGTCTAATGAAACAAAAATAATTTTTGGTGAATAGTAACCTACCCTTATGAATAGTAACATGGATAGTGATATACCCTAATGAATATTAACCATAACTATGATAGTTTAAAAATAATATTCAATTGAAAGTATGATGTACCAATATTTTAGATTTAGTAAATGAATGTTTTAAAACTGTTTTTTAGTAACAAACCATGATTTTAATTAAATATTAAATTAATCATATTTCCAAAATTATTTTTAAAATGTGGACATCATTTTTGGATTCTAAACATTGAAAAATGGTTAGGGTAAATTTTTGGAATTTTTCTGAGATACTTGAATTTTTGATGAATAGTGAAATACAATAATTAACAAAATAAGTTAAATAAGCTAATTATAGAGTAATATGTGATGTTATACTGATGTAATACAACTTGGTTCAGGATTATATTATAAAATTACTATTATTTTACATTTAAGACTCACTATTCCTTGTCTTAATATAAATTAATAAACTAATGAATTTTATTTTAAGGAAACACCTCTCCCCTCCACTATAAATACCACCCTTCACACCCTCATTTAATCACACCTCTCAAGCATGATTCCTTGTCTTAAATCTTCCCAAAAATCTTCCCTATCTCATCCCCCATGTCCAAGAGATTCTGGTCTCATCAAAAGACCATGCTTAGAACCTTAAGGAGGATCTCAAGATGAGGATTTAAGAGGTAATTTCTCCCCCTCTTCTTCTTTAATTCCCATTCAATTTCAAGTTCTTTTCTAATTCCCCCCCCCCCACATATCATTGTCCAAATGGTATGGTAACTCTAGTATAAATAATATAATTTAATTTTATGGTACTAATGGGATATTATATCATCCAACCCATTTCCCTCTTTCTTTTATTTTATTAAAGAGAATGTTGTTCGTGGGGTGTTAATTTATCACCTTCAAGAATGATATGTTTTCTTCTTTGATTTCAACCATCAGAACTGGTCATGGAACCACTTTTATGGTTGAACCTGAATATTTTATATGTATTATGTCCTATTTAATGTTATGGAACTGACTTATGTACATATTACTGAGTGATAAATTAAAACAAGTTAGTTGTGATTGAAAAACCGCCAATATTAACCCAAACAATCATCATTTAATTTTTATCTAATGATTCATCCCCATGGTATATAATATAACTCATTATAAGATAATTTTAACTTCTTTAATTTCATTAATAAAATATAATATCATTTCTGTATGTTTACCCATGTTCTACCCATACTTCAATTTATGAATACAAGGGAACCACCCATGAAAAACCATAAAAACGAACATCCCCGAACAATGTTTTTAAACTCTATAAGTCATCCGAAGGAACATAAAATGACATAATGAAACCAGAATGAAATATATTAATGTATAAAAGGTAATTTTATTTAAAATTAATGAATACAATGTCATTACACAAGACATTAAAGTGAAGGAATCATTCAGATACAAGGTAAGGGGAAATTCACGAACCCAACATTCATCCTTCAGGTTCTCCCTCTTTCACTCCAATTTGATATAGTTAGTACTTAAAGATACTTTGTTCATCATTGTATTTCCATTTCATGGATATAACTATTTGACATTGGAATTTATGGAAGACCAAAAGTTTTCTGAAAGAACACTTCTTTCAAGAACACGCCATTTACTTCTCATTCATGATTGGCAGTTCTTGTAACATGTATGTTATTCCATCTTTATTTTGGGAACACAATGTTTATGAATGTATTCTTATTAGATGAAACCCATTCCTTTTCATTGGTTAGTTATGTTTTTTTTATATGATCATTTCGTCTTTCATGATAAATGATAATGTTAGGATGTGACAGGTGTGCCCGTAAGTATATCATGCAGTATGAATGTTTCAATGTGATGGGTGCACCCAAAATTATTCAGCGCTCTAATGCCTTGGGTAAAGTGATGAATCTCATGAGGAAATGTGAAATTATGTGGACAATATTCTATCTTTTTTCTCAATTATGTGTGGTATTTAACCACTATTACATGATGTTTCATTTTTATGCATTACCACATTTCAAGTCTCTTATTAATGCTTCCTCTCATGATTATTTTCCTATATTATGAATATTTTCACCCCATGCTATATTATGTTTTTATCTTTAAAATAATTTAATATTAATGTAAGAAATGTTTGTGTCACTATTTTACCTACCACCACATTACTCGGATCTTCATCCTCAACAGTAGTGATCACATAAGCTTGGCCTTTCTCCATTGGACTTTTTGGGGATATGTTTCTTTTGTGTTTATGACATTAATTTCAATAATCTCACACATATCAATAATTTTAGAATGCATCATTGACAGAATCTTTATTTCAATTCCAATCACGAGCATGGTGGCCTTTTTCACCACACTTGTAATAGACTCTCATTCCCTTCAGGCAAGTATCAGGGTGTTTCTTCCCACATTTACTACAGGACGGAAATTCAACTTTTCCCTTCTTCCCCTTATTTTCATTTCTAGTGTGTTCATTAGATCTCTTCTCCTATTGCTTTTATCTAAATCCGTAAGACATAGAGAATTCCTTTTCTATATTCATAGCACATGAGACAATATCTTCGTACAATGATAAGGATTGTGAGATTAATGCTCGATAGAGAAATTGTTTCAACCCAAAAAAATAATCAATCAATATTACTCCTTGGGTTACATATATAATCTACAGCATGCCTTGCTACCCTTGTAAAGTTAGCATCATACATTACGACATTATCATCCTCCTTTTACCTCAAACTCTGAAATTTTCATTCAATATCCACTCTATGGTCACGAGGAAAGTATTTTTATAAGAAAATATCTTCAAAATACCTCCATTCCATGTTTGAAACTTCATCATATTCCATTGTGTTTTGAATAAATGACCACCATTGGTCTACATCTCCTATGATATGATAAACATTCATGACAACATTTTCCCTTTCACTACACCCCAAAGCATTATATATTTTTTCTAATTAAAATATACATTGCTCAGATACAAATGGATTTGTATTCCCTTTGAATGTTGGTGGTTGTTCCCTCATGAGGCGGTCTAACATGGATCCTCTGCATTGTGGATCAGGGTTCTCCATACGGGTAAGGTTATTATTCATAACCTAAGTGATCTTTCCCTATATGGTTATAATCTTTTCCACACTAGTTTGATCACCAACTCCACTATAATTATATTGAGTATGAGGGAAATACCAACATAGATTACGTGCATTGATACAGTTTCTATTCCATCCACTAGGCACCATTTCAAAACAATGTCATACACTAGATTAGTTTATGAATCGCAATACATAATTCCAAAATAGAAAAATACCTAAAATAAATTGATCATTTTATGCATATAATCCCTAATTATAAATAAAGGGTTTCTTTGAGGAAGTATTTACTCGTAAATCCTTCATAATGGTTTGTATATAAAATATGAATTATCCTAATCATATCCTTAGGAGTGTAGTAACCAAGAGTGTAGCAAGTTTCGTTGTTGTGTACCTGGATACCCCAGGTCAATCCCAAAACTCCTTCTCAGAGTTTTCACTCCTAGGTACATCTATTCCTAATCCGCCTCTACCAACTCATATCCGGATAGAGATTTATTGCATTGGAAATACACAGAATCTCTACATTACAAAAATTATATGAAGTTCTTATTTACTAATCCTCAATGTCTATATTAGGGTAATGTTCTCTAATCAGAGTTTATCTAAATCTAGTTTCCATGGTTTGTACTAATCATCCTCTGATACTAACTATAATGACCTGACCCTAGTTACCCAAAGTTGGTGCATTATTACAAAACATTAGCATGATCATAAAAGATCATGTCTCGAAAGACAAATTAGTTTAGTAGCCTTGGATGTACAAGATACATTCATAAGTTTTACATTACATCTTGAAATGAAAAAAAAAATTTGTCCCATTTGAACAAACTCATATCCATTCACCTATTCTTACAGGTCAATCATAATATACTTTTTCACATCCTGGGAAAAATAGAACATAGAAAGGGGTGTTCTCATATGCTCAGTAAATATAAAAATATAGCGAAAACTATCATAAATAACCATAAACATTTAAATCAATGTATAATAATAAAACACAATACTTTTAAACTTAAACATCTGCATAATATGGAGAAGACAAATCAAATAATTCCATCTACTTATTCACATAGATATTCTACTAGTCGAATAATCACATGTAATATCAATATCCAATTTCATAATGATGGAATGTATAATGATGGATGTCATAACCACAATTTCAAGGCCTTATCCCAAGACTAAAAATATGATTTTTTTCATGGACTTGTGTCAAGACATTAGTTTTTCTCTTGATACCTACCTATGCATCGAGGAGCTATTTTAGGCTCCACCTGTCACATACTAAGTCAAATCCATTCCTCATATGAAAATGATGAAACATAACATAAACATTTGTATTAAAACTAGCATAAAAATGTTAATACTTTAACCATAATCTATGAATGGTATAAAAATAACACATCCATTGTCAAACATATCATAAAACGTTCAATAAAATATGGATTTTTGTATCATAATAAATCAACTTCAAACAAGTTTAATATCCATCATAGGATGTTGACATAGATGAAATCAAACTTATTTGAGAGAAATTTATAATTCTATTTTGAAATAATTTAAAAGTCAAATAATTATAAAATAAAACATTTATTTTGAAAATATTCTTATAATCTTGTAAGGGAAGATTTGAAGATGTTATAATGGCATAATATAGCACCACTCGCCCTATAAATTAAAACACATTCTTTCCATAATTTTGTCGAAATTGTCATAAAGGACATTGTCTGGAAAATGATGGAATGATTTCTTTATAAAAATACTATAAAAATACAAACAAGGGAATAAATGACTTTATCCCATAGTCTTGGAAATTGTAAAAATATTTTTAAATTCATTGTTAAGAAACACATATGTGTATGATAAATTTTCCCTAGTAGATACTCATGTATAGACAACCTCAGATAATGAAGAGATTGTAGAATTAACTCTTACCATGTACTTTTCCTTTTTAAGTGGTACGTTAACCCCTATATAATAGTTAAATAATTGTTATTAAATTATACAATAACCACATACATTAATATGATATCATTTATTATCATCTAATATTTCTTTGTTTATGATATTTTAATAGTATCATAGTTTCTGGTGTTAACTAATTTGTTTTCCTTTATAGGATTTGTTATGTAATCCATTTTTGTTATGGATAGAATGTATTTTTTTCATATACATAATTATATTATGTTATTAAACATTATTTTTAATTATAAAATTAAATTATTCATGAATGGTTACGATGGGTAATGAATTTCATCGCATTCATGGAGACAGTAATCCGTACAAACACACATGTGACAATAAAATTCTATTGATGGTGAAATTGAATGTCATTGGATGGTATATTATATATAAATAATAACTAACATGTTATATTTTTTGTTTACATCAATTATACTCATTATTATACCAATCCAAATAATGAATTGTTGAATAACAAACTTCAGCACGACGTGGAGACAATAACTCTTATGTAAGCATGTATGGTGACTTTGTCATTCATTATATTGATAGAATAATTAATATGGTTGTACCATATTTATAATAAAATCACAATAATTATAAGGTATAGGAGTTATTTTTTTCATGGAAACGTCAAATAAAGAGTAAGTGTAAGACGAAAAGAACTTTGGAAGAGGTGATGAAACTGTTAACTCTTCTTCAGGTGATTCATTTTGATTTGATAAAAATGGATCCATAGGTTGGTTTCTGACTAATTTAAGGCTTCTAGGATTAATTTAAGATAGTTTGGAGGTTATTTTAATATGGTTTGGCTGATCCAAATGGATTTGGAGGTGTGATATTGAGAGAAGGGGATGTAACTTTGTATAAGAGATGTGAGGGTCCCTTTAAGAAAAGATTGAAATATTAATTTATAATACAATAATATTCGGTTTGAAATTTATAAAAAAATATTTTTTTAGATTATTATGGGGGTCTGTGTCTAAAACCTCTCAAAAAATAGGTTTTAGACAGGTTTGGTTCACCATATTAACATTAACATTAAGATTTAACTCTTAGTTAAATTGTTTAACTTTTACCATGTATTCATGTATTATTATAATAAATGGTTAATAAACATACTATAAAACAATAAGATAACCCCATGTGGTTAATTATTGATATATCTAAACATATCTAAGTCCTTTGTCTGGCCCTAATATTATTAGAATACTATATCAATTAAAAAATTAGTATTTGTTTTAAAAATCATTTTTTCAATTCTGAAACTATTTAGTATTTGTTTTGTGAAAGTCAAAAAAACATAATCACATCAAACGAAAAATCTATTTAATCAACCCTAACATGTAATATTAACCTATAAAATTCGTGTAATATTTCAAAATTCTAAATTTACATTTATATTAAGATTTATAATATCAATTATTTTAATCTCTCAATAAAATGGTAATTACTTATCATCTTTGTGTCATAAATAAATTTAATTATATAATGTCTAAAAATTATAAATAAAATACCATTATATAGGGAATATTTTTATCAATCTAATTAATATTTATTGTCTAATTTCTCTTATGTATAACCATATATTAAAAAAGTTTTAGTTACAAAACATTGAATTTAACACTTTTCACTCTTATTTAAATAAAATAATAATAAATATCCTAATGCAATCCAAGTGGAAAAAAAGTGTCATATTTTATCATATGGTTGATTTGGGTATAAATATACTTTTATAATACAATTATGACATGTGTTATGGTAATTAAAAAATAATTTTTACCTTTAATTATCCTATTTACTTTTAACTGTGGTAAATAAAATTCAAATGTTACTATTTAACAAAAAATATTTTCATCCTATTGATCCACATTTTACTTAATTATTTCAACTATGTATCTAGGATTTTTGAAATTCAATTAAAAGAAGTGGTAAAATTATGTTTTATTCAAATTTGCTAACGTGCCTAAACGGTGGGTAAAAGACGTTAAAAAGGACAATAAAAGTTTTTACACCTAATTTTATTATAAAATAACTCCAATGAGTTAAATCGAACTAATTTTGGTATTATGTATATATTTTTATATTAAAAAAAATTAAATAAAATTAATAATTTTTTAAATAAAAAGTTAGTTTTAAACAATAACGCAGTGTTTTTCAATATTCCTCCAAATTTGAATGATTTCATAAAAATACCAGAAATTCACTCTAATATAATTTTGATTTTATGAATCCCAAAATGAATTAAATTTTAAAAAATAAAATTTATAAAATTTCAAAAAGTGAGTATTAATATTCATAATGTCTGGTTTGATTGGTCGTGTTGTGCTAGAACTCAATGTTGCGTACTACGAAAGAAATTGCATTGTACAAAGAGAAGTGTACCGTGGAAGCTTGGGGTGTAACAAAGATAAATAATTAATCCTCTTATGAATATATTGTAGATGAAAAATGTGGAATATTTTTTAGTATTTCATTGATCCTTATATTTCTTTATATACATAAATAGGTATATTATTAGTTTTAGGAGGGATAGATCACTTAAAAATGTAAAAATTTAATTAGGGGTTTGTCTTATCATAGGATTCCAGATTGATGGTGATTGTGAAAAATGTAATTGAATATTGAGACAAAAAAAATAATATTGATGTTTATAGAGATCATTGGTAGAAACGTGGCCTAACATTGATAGTGATATATTTTATAATATAGAACATTATTTTATACCAACATATCACATATAGTGATATATATATATATATGTATATATTGTAGAACAAATAAATTAAGCCATGTGAAGCTTGGATTATTCCATAAAAATTTTAAAGGTGATCTATACCGCTTGAAAAATCAATTCCCTTCTTATAAAATATTTTAACATTATTATATAATAGTAATGATAAATTTATATATGGATATACAAAAAAAACATGAGATGGAGGTCAAAAAAATTGAGTATATAATCTTGTATAAATTGAGGTCTCCTTCCCAATAATGGAGTTAGTTAAGTAAAACTAAAAAAATTAATTTTCATATATGTAAAAGAATGAAAAAAATATAATGATACATTAAGTAATAAAAAAATATTCATTATTATGGAACAATATACTAAAAACATGATGGAAGTTCATTGAATGGTAAAAGTTAATAAGATATAGGAAAGATCATTACTTATAATGAGATAGTCATGTTATGTGGTGAAACTAATCTGGTAGTGGGTTGATAAAATGGGGTGAATTAGAATTTAGCCATGTATGAGTAATAATAATATTTACATAGGTTAACCATAAAATTAAATGAAGATGAAACATATTGGATGTAATAGAATTAAAAAGGAGTTACTCTGAAGAGAGAATAAGAGTCCAATAAAAGATATATTAATGAAGAAAACAATAGTGAATATATGTATACCCCATTAAAGAGAAGGAAAGTTATGGAATTTCTGGGAAAAATTATACAATGATAACATAATAGGGATTAAAAAGATAATATAAATATTTGAATATATATATACAAAAATTTTCCCAACCAAGATGGATGATGTTCGTTTTACTTCTACCTTTTTTATAAATAAATATTTGTTCTTATTTTTTATATTACACAATTTATATCCTAATGTACATAGTTTTATGGGTAGAAACCATATGTATAGTGGAATCCTATAATTCCATTAATTTTTATAGTGGATCTAATTCTACTAGGGTGGAAGTAGGTATACTCACGATACCCATTGAATTATTATTTATGTAGTCTTAAAGATTTTATGGTTTTTCCTAATGGAAATTTTTGTTATAAAACCCTCCTAGTAGTGTTGGGTTGGATACTAAAGATTTGATATCGAATTATTGTAACCGCATCATTGATTGGGGGTTTGGGTTTGTTATAATATCATATTTCATGTTTTAAATGATATATGATTGGATTATGTTGAGTTATAATGGGATGACCATTATTTCTCTCACTCGTGTCCCATGTTTATTGTATGACCTATTAGTCAATTATTGAAATTTAAATAATTTATTTATCATATAATAATTATTTCTCTGGTTAAATATATTTAAACTCATATCCTCACTAATATGAACCACTATTATCATAGTCACATGTGGGTTGAGTAGATTTGAAAATCAAAATGATTAATTGGGTTAACCACAGCCCCCCACTTGTGTACAATGTGTGGTACCTATGTGTGCATAGGTAGAATGATTTTTAATTTATTATCTATGTTGGAGACTCATAGGATATATACATGGTTTATATAGAATTGTACAGTTAAATAAGTCAAGGGATTAGTAATAGGGTTGTTTTGGGCATTATTTCAATATATTTTTAAATTGTATATGCCAACATTGGGGTAATTTTAATTTCTATATTATTTCATGTTATGCGGGGGTGTATGATACAATGTATTAGGTATATATAGGTTTAATTTTATTTAATTTTAAATTATATATTGATATTGTATGACATTTGATTGTGGATCTATTTTCCTTTTTATTAAAATTTCATATTATTAGACTTTTGAGCATTTCAAGTTAAATTTCATAAAGATATATTAAAGTTACTCTAAATTATATAAAAAATAGAAATTACGCCCACCCCCCCAAATATATATTTGATGTTGGTTATGAATATTCATTATATTTATAAGGTCCCCACATAATGAATTTTTGAATCAGATATTTATTCCACACACATTATAAAATATTCCATATACTCTCCTCACTAAAATAACATAAGTCATGTATAGGAAGAAATATATATATATATATATATATATATATATATGAAAGAAGAAGATGATAATAGGATAACCATGTATCACATGACATCTCACATAATAAGAAGTGGTGACCCTTTATAATTCTCAAATAATATGGTGATGTGGAAGTGAGACCATCCCACCATGTGTAGTTTATGGATGTCCTTTACTGCTGATGAAAAAGATTATTGAAACCAAAAAACATAATTTTAGAGGATTGTTGACAAAATTTATCCTAAAAAATAACTTATATATAAATAAATAGTACATCTATGAAAATATTTAATTATTTTGGATTATATTTGATCTTTATAGATCCAAAATGGATTTATGAATCATTTTCTATTGTTGGTTGATGTTGGAATAACTGTTTCAAAATTCTGGTGTCTCACCCAACAAAAATTTACTCATTCATTCATGAAAATATATGCATAGACCATACCTGATTGTTTTATACTTTTGTTCAAATCCACACATATACTCTAACCATGTCCTCTTTCACTCACTCTCTCATGCATTTCAATGAAAAAATAATCCTATAAAAGGACCCTCAACCTCCTATCTTAACATAGAATTATGGATTATAGAACATATGTTCACATAGTTCTTATCTATCTTCCGATGACTTATTTATATTCTATATTTTTATTTTTTTTATCGAAATCTATTGGGGAGGGAGAGAAATACTGTCACTCAGACCCTATTCTTTAT
Organism: Viscum album; assembly: GCA_963277665.1. Lineage (NCBI taxonomy): Eukaryota > Viridiplantae > Streptophyta > Magnoliopsida > Santalales > Viscaceae > Viscum > Viscum album. Next base: position 1,505,658,024 of record OY728127.1, on the reverse strand, counting down.
AGATGTTCCCTATGTGCCTATAACCCTAAGGACTAATCATCTTAGAACCATGCACTGTGGTTATAAGACAATTATCATCCTAAGAACATAATCATCACCTCATCCTAGTCTCATATAAAATGGATTCATCACCTTACTTACATTCTAGGGAATTACTTTTCATGTGAGTATTCCATTTTAACTTCTCCCATAATAGGATACCACATCCCCCTAATCTTATTCAAGGGATCCATTTTCCCAAATCCCATATTAGGATTCCACCATACCCTTTCAACATATAGTGGTGAAACATAACCGAATTCAACTACATAGGTCTCACTTACATTATTCATCATCCTATGCTCCACTTTGTTACACCTCAACACGAACCACCATCTACACCCCATAGGGTCACATAACCCCTTGTGTGCCTCACCACTTGTAGGAGGATTCAACTAGTAACAAAGGATTGTGTCCTTATGTGGGGAGATTGTACCATCAGTAAAATTTCTTCAAGAAGATAATAATAATAATTATTATTTAATAATAATAAATAGAATATACAGTCATATTATTTCAGAAGAAACACAAATATGGAATACATGTTTTAGAAGAGACAAATAGCCTCCAAAGTGGTTTTCCAACCAAATAAAAGAAACAATAGGTAATAAATAAATAAATATCAGGTCCTTTGGATTTTTTCTTGGGCTAGTACCTACTATGTACTCCTTTACCTAGTCACCCACTATAAGGCCATTTCCCTTTATCAGGCCTCTAGTAATTAAATCTACAAGCGCACCAATATTCCTGAGAAGGGTGTGAGTACATAACTTAGTAGAACATTGAAAATGTGTCCTATACATAAGTTCACACAACATTTAATTTTTATTTCATGAAATAAGTAAATTATAAAATAAAAATGCAATCATACATGTATTGAGTCACTATGAAAATCAAACTGTAACACCCCGAGCTTTTACGATACGCTTCTCTTTCAATAATTTAATAGCTTGTATTGTACGCAACTTCGAGATTCTAACACACCAAGAACAACCAAAATATCTATTATGAATAGTAATAACCACCTTTTGAAATTATATATATTTTATATTTCAAAATGGACTTCATTTTTGTATTCGTAATATCGAAATTAGCCTATGTTGAATTTTTTGTAACTTTCTGAGAACTTCCAATTTTTTATGAATAGTGAAAAATACTTAAAACAACTTTTTTAATAAAAATAATTTATTATGATAAATTAGACTATTTAGTGGTTTCAAATTATAATTAGAATATATTTTTACCATTATATACAATGGTGGTCATTAGAATTAATTTCACTTTGAAATTGGACATAAACAATTGTCAATCTTTTGATATATATTGTTTCTAAAAAACACGCTATTTGTTGTGACAGTGGGAATTAATTATAAAATTAATTAAAGAAACTTATATGTTTTTAATTTCATAAAATAGACATCATTTTTGAATTCGGAATATCAATTATAGCTTAGGGTGAAATTTTGGCATTGTTCTGAAAAACTTAAATTTTTGATTAATAGTGAAACCACTAAGTGGTAGTTAAAAAACTGATTTTTCGTTTAAATGAAATATTACCAATTCTGTGATTTGATTATCAAAAATCCGACATACATGGTTGTCATTAAGAATTAAAATGTGGTTCAATAAGATTAAAATAATTATTTGGTGAATAGTAACTTTTAAGTTCTTAATCGCGATTAGAGGTAATTAGTGTAGTTTAAGGTAAAAATAATATTTTAATAATATGAGATGAGCTTAACACATGTCCTACCATCATGGGATGTTCCATGGCCGACCAAGACAATCCAGGGGTCAACTTGGGGACCCTATGGAGCCACTTTAGTTGGAAAATGACATAAATACCTTTTATTTAATGTTAAAGTAAAAAAATGACACAAACATGAAATCTTTTACTAAAACAATTTTTACATGGGGTTATACAAGTCATATTTTTGACTATAAATAGTCATTGGAAAGATAAAACTATTTCCTACATCATAGTTTTTTTTTTAATTTTTGTACATTTAATAAATTAAATTAATTATGACACCATGATGATGCAAAGATTACCTAATTAATTAACAATTTAAATAAAATGAAAAGATAATGTAAAATCCAAGGAATAAACTTGTCAAAAACCAATTGGATGAGTAGATTTCGAACCCGTATCACCTTATACTCGAATTATATAAGTGTGGGACCTCTAAAATCTGAAACTCATTTTATAATAAAGTGACTTTTCTTTACGTTCCACGAGTGGCCCTCCTCTCCACTTATAAATGGCCCCCACCTCTACCACCTCATTCACACATTCAAGCCATTTGGCTCGGCCAAACTCTGCCCAAATACTCTCTAAACGTCCCTCCCTTACTCCTAGAAGCCTCTCTTTGGGAAGAATTCTTTCCCAAGGAAGCCTTTGGCACAAATCAATAAGAGTTACCCGATTTGAATGTAATGTCTTCTCTAATGTTGTTTTGATTTATTTTTCTTCTCCATCCCCTTAAACTCTTTTTATTCCTTTATTTCGTAACAACAACAGTATCTAAAATATACTAGGATGTTTTTATGATAAGTATTTGGTTTACATTTACACACACCTTCGTCTAATGGTTAAAGAACATACTGTTTCTGTGGGTGGCGAAATACTGCCTCAGGAAACGATGATTGTTCAATATTCTTTTAAGACCTCTAATGGTGGCCATTTTGATGACACTATTTTCATATATGATATGTATATTATGTTTATGTTTTCATTATGCTTCTGTATTTCTCATTTGTGGCATACTTTATGATTTCCATTATGGGTAAACGCGATAATTTAATTTTAGGAAGTGCGGACTACCGCTCCCTCAAAGTGATTTGAATCGTTAATGCCATATATGGGATGTATAAAGGATGGACTAAATGGTATTATACATTATATTATACTAGAATTATATTATACCTTTATATAATTATAACTTCATTCCATTAAATAAAAAATATAAATGAAATTAGCGTTCATGCCTACGTACGGCTTACCGTCTCCATGAACGGTGCATTTCATTTCTTACATCTAAATGTTACGTAATATTATGAATGAATGTATATACTGGATATATATGATATATATGATATCTACATCATGAATATAATTCTGGATATAATGGATATTTCACCACATGAACAACATGTAATTATAAGTAGTTTATTGTTGACTCAACTACCAAAGATCGACAAAATGACCGTTATTAACATAAATAATTACTTAATGTTCATAACATTGTAATAAGTGATATAAAAAGGATAATGAAATTGAAAATGGTTCTTAATAAGGTATAAATTAACTCTTGTTTATTATTCAGGAGGTAAAACAATGGTCGAGTCAAGACAGGACACAAGGTAAGGAAATTTCTTAACCCAACTTCCATTCTTTGGGTTAATCTCCTACTTTCAAATTATGTCATGATATTATTATGTCTTATTTTGTATTTTTTACTTTATTTATGTGTACCTATAGTGAATACACATAATAGATCTATTTTATTTAAAAAATGATCTTTTTAAGGACTTCGTCTCAATCTCCTTTCATTGAGGCATATTTGGTTTTATACACAACTTTCTTTTATACGGTGTATAAACCCCTTTGACTTTTATGTTTATTCAGAAGGAATCTTTTTTATACGAAGAGTTTTAATAAACGAAAAAAAGGGAATGTTTTTCTTTCCATACATATGTGGTGACAACGACTTCTCCGCCGCCGTGACAATTATTTGGGTTTCAGCTTCCTCTACAAGCCATCACTTTTTTTTAATGAAAAATAAATACAAAGTTTTAACATTATTTTATTTTGGTATTGAAAATGGTTTTGAAAGCGTTTTTACTATATCAATGTGTTGTATTGATGTCTTGTGACTGAAATGTGGAAATTTTATGTTTCCTTTATGAATTTTTTATGTGATACGATTATGTTATGGTTTATGATATGTTTAAACCTATTCATATGAGGATTGCATTGGACTTAATAAGTGACAGGTGGAGCCCGCTATAGCTCCTCGATGCATCGGCAGGTCTCATGAGAAAAACTAGTGTCTTGGCACGAGACCTTGACAGAATCTTATTTGTGGTCTTGGCATGAGGCCTTGGATACGTGGTTCTGATAGTCTGGAATTATGCATTCCATCAATATGAAAGTGGTTATTGATATTGCATGTGATTATTCAACCAGTAGAATATCCATGTGAAGAAGTAAATGGCATTATCTCATTTACTTTTGCCATATTACGTGGAAGTTCATGTTTAAAAGGCTTTTGTTTTAGTTATACATTGCCTTAAATGTTAATGTTTATTTATGAAATCTTCCGCAATATTGTTATCCTTAATGAGCATCTGAGCTCACCCCTTTCAATGTTTTAATATTTTCTAGGATGTGAAGAAGTATTGTATGAATGACCTGCAGGGATAGTCAGAAGAGGATATGAGTGTGGACTATGGAGACTTTGTTATTATAGTTTTTCACTTTATGATTTAATGTAACATTTATGAAAGTATCTAGTGTTTCCAAGGCTACTAAACTAATCGGTCTTTCAAGACATGATCTTTTGTGATCATGCCAATGTTACGAAGTAATGCACCAACTCTGGGTAGCTGGGGTCGGGGTCTTACAGTTGGTATCAAAGGCAGTTTAGTACTAACCATGGAAGCTAGATTTAGATAAAATCTGATTAGAGCACATAGCCCAAAGATAGACTTTGAGGATTAGTATTGAAGAACTTCCTAGAATTTTGTTATTGTAAAGATTTTGTGAGTTTTCCGAGAAATACATCCCTGTCTGGATACGAGCAGGTAGAGGCGGCTATGGCACAGATGTACCTAGGGGTAAAACCCGAAAACACAGCTTTAAGCTAGACTCGAATGGGAACTGGTGCATGACAACGGGCCTTGCTTCACTCTTGGTTACGACACTCCCGAGGGATATGCTTAGGATAATTCTCGTTTTCTTTACAAACCACTATGAATGGTTATGAGTATATACATCCTCAAAGAAAACCTTTTTATTATTATGGATTATATCCATAAATAGTTCAATTTATGTTAAGTATTTTATAAGTATGGAATTATGTATTTTGATTCATAAACTAATCTAGTTTATGCCATTGTATAGAAATGATGCCTAGTGGAAGGAATGGAAACTGTATCAATGCACGCACTCCGTGTAGGGATTTCCCTCCTGCTCAAGATAATTATTGTGGATCTGGAGATACAACTGGTGCTGATCAACTTATTACCATACTGGGACAACTCACCAATGTTATGAATAATAACCATACTCGTATGGATCACCCTGATCCACAACGTGGAGGATCAATGTTAGACCGCTTCATGAGGCAACAACCAACATCATTTAATGGGGGTACAAATCCATTAGTAGCTGAGCAATGGATAAACTCCTTAGAAAAAATATTCCACGCCTTGGGGAGTAGTGAAAGGTAGAAGGTTGTCATGGCAGTTTACCGCCTCACTGGAGATGCCGATCAGTGGTGGTCGCTGATTCAAAACAAAAAGGAAGATGATGACGTATCGAATATGGAATGGAGGGAGTTCAAAGAGATTTTCCTAGAAAAATACATTCCTCATGACCATCGAGCAGATATGAAAAGGCAATTTCTGAGTCTGAGACAAAAGGAGGATGAGAATGTCGCAAAGTATGAGGCTAACTTTACAATGTTAGCGAGGCATGCAGCAGATTATATATGTAACCCAAGAAGCAAGATTGATCGTTTCTTTGATGGGTTGAAACCATTTCTCCGTCGAGCATTAGTCTCAAAAACCTTCTCGTCAGACGAAGATATTGTCTCGTGTTCTATCAAGACAGAAAAGGAATTCTCTATGTCTTATGACAACAAAGTAAATTAACAGAAGAAGAGAACTGTGGAACAAGAGACAGATAAAGGGAAAAAGGGAAAGAAGGATTTTCCATTATGCGATAATTGTGGGAAGAATCACACTGGTACTTGCCTAAAAGGAATGGGAGTTTGTTATAAATGTGGGGAAAAAGGTCACCAGGCGCGTGATTTCAAGGGAATGAAAGAGGCTATCAATGTTGAATGCTACAATTGTAGGGAAATGGGGCATTATGCAAATAAATGTCATAAGTGTCAGGGAAACTTACCTCAAAAAAGGCCAAGGGATCAAGGCCAACCTTATGTTGTGACTACAGTTGAAGCAGAATAATTAATGTATTGGTGCTTTTGGACTCATGGATTATATTCTGGTTATAAGGATAATGTGATTGTATTGCAGTACTTGTTGTTTTCATTAAGGATTTAATATGATGATAGTAATCATATTTTTATTATGTGACAATAAGATAAACATTACTTTGTTTGGGGAATTTGATGTTATAATTGATTTTGGAATTTAAAGACCTTTTAGAAAAAGTCTGGACAGAGGTATTTTGGATAACTATAAAGGTTGGAATAGATTAAGTTGAACATTGAATAGTATTTTTTAAGGTTAAAACATTTTTGACGATTATTTTTGGAATATTATAATACTGTATTTTTAGGAATAGGACAACCTGCAGGGTGGGGCATAACCCGTCGCGTCGGACAAAGCTGCAGAAATCGAACCCACAACCATAGTGCGACAGGCCTTTATTACCTACCACTAGCCTACAGGAAGTCCCTGGTTATTACAAAATAGTTTTCGTTATCTAAGTGGTATGTTTTAATATTTTGAACCTTTTACGATTAGGATAAATATAATATTTTTGAGTTCTATTATATTTTTGAGTGAAAGATGGGTTTGTGGTAGAAATTATTTGAAGGTTGAAACTCTACATTTCAAGAATAAATATATATATACATATCTCTTATTGTATGAATAAATTAATTCTTAAACTATAATAAAGGGATATTAAAACAAAAAATGTGTTATCCTAATACCTTATGTCTTGTTGAACTGTTAATATTTTAAATCAACATAGATTGAAGGCTTTAAGGCCCTCAATTTTACACTTTTTTGTGATTGATGACCTCAATCACTCCCTACAAATATTTACGTTTTTCCTCTAATTATATGTCTCTAATTGCCACCAATGCTCTCCTTATCGAGATCATAATTTGGTGGTGAATTTCTTATTTCCATTTCCCTCTTATTAAGGCTAAATTTTAATAACCTTATTTCCGATGTGGGTTTTCCACAATGGTATTTTCTATTTTCAACATTTTATTTTCAAAGAAAAATTTCAAATTGCGAGGATCCAATTTATTGAAGGAGGGGAGAATGTAAAATCCCGAGCTTTCACGATACGCTTCTCTTTCAATAATTTAATAGCTTGTATTGTATGCAAGTTCGAGATTCTAACACACTGAGACCAACCAAAATAGCTATTATGAATAGTAATAACCACTTTTTGAAATTATATATATTTTATATTTCAAAATGGACTTCATTTTTGTATTCGTAATATCGAAATTAGCCTATGTTGAATTTTTGGTAACTTTCTGAGAACTTCCAATTTTTTATGAATAGTGAAAAATACATAAAACAACTTTTTTAATAAAAATAATTTATTGTGATAAATTATACTATTTAGTGGTTTTAAAGTATAATTAGAATATATTTTTACCATTATATCCAATGGTGGTCATTAGAATTAATTTTACTTTGAAATTGGACATAAACAATTGTCAATCTTTTGATATATATTGTTTCTAAAAAACACTCTATTTGTTGTGACAGTGGGAATTAATTATCAAATTAATTAATGCAACATAAATTTTTGGAATTTCATAAAATAGACATCATTTTTGAATTCGTAATATCAATTATATCTTAGGGTGGAATTTTGGCATTGTTCTGAAAAACTTCAATTTTTGATGAATAGTGAAACCACTAAGTGGTAGTTAAAAAACTGATTTTTCATTTAAATGAAATATTACCACTTCTGTGATTTTATTTTCAAAAATCCAACATACATTTTTGTCATTAAGAAGTAAAATGTGGTTCAATAAGATTAAAATAATTTTTTTGTGACTAGTAACTTTTAAGTTCTTAATCGCGATTAGAGATAACTAGTGTAGTTTAAGGTAAAAATAATATTTTAATAATATGAGATGAGCTTGAAACATGTCCTACCCTCATTGGATGTGCCATGGCCGACCAAGACAATCCATGGGTAAACTTGGGGACCCCATGGAGCCACTTTAGTTGGAAAATGACATAAATACCTTTTATTTAATGTTAAAGTAAAAAAATGACACAAACATGAAATGTTTTACTAAAACAATTTTTACTTGGGGTTATACAAGTCATATTTTTGACTATAAATAGTCATTAGAAAGATAAAACGATTTCCTACATCATAGAATTTTTTTATAATTTTTGGACATTAAATAAATTAAATTATTTATGACACCATGATGATGCAGCGATTACCTCATTAATTAACGATTTAAATAAAATGAAAAGATAATGTAAAATCCAAGGCATAAAATTGTCAAAAACCTATTGGATGAGTAGATTTAGAACCCTTATCACCTTATCCTCGAATTATATAAGTGTGGGACCTCTAAAATCCGAATCTCATTTTATAATAAAGTGACTTTTCTTTACTTTCCAAGAGTGCCCCTCCTCTCCACTTATAAAAGGCCCCCACCTCTACCACCTCATTCACACTTTGAATCCATTTGGCTCAAACAAACTCTACCCAAATACTCTCCAAACTTCCCTCCCTTACTCCTAGAAGCCTCACTTTGGGCATAATTCTTCCCAAGGAAGCCTTTGGCTCAAATCAAAAAGAGTTACCCGATTTGAAGGTAATGTCTTCTCTAATGTTGTTTTGTTTTATTTTTCTTCTCCATCCCCTTAAACTCTTTTTATTCCTTTCTTTTGTAACAACAAAAGTATCTAAAATATACTAGGATGTCGTTATGATAAGTATTAGGTTTACAATTACACACACCTTTGTCTAATGGTTAAAGAACATATTGTTTCTGTGGGTGGTGAAATACTGCCTCACGAAACGATGATTGTTCAATATTCTTTGAACACCTCTAATGGTGGCCATTTTGATGAAACTATTTTCATATATGATATATATATTATATTTATGTTTTCCTTATGCTTATGTATTTCTAATTTGTGGCATACTTTATGATTTCCATTATGGGTAAATGCGATAATTTCATTTTAGGAAGTGCGGACTACCGCCCCCTCAAAGTGATTTGAATCGTTAATGCCATATGTGGGATGTATAAAGGATGGAATAAATGGTATTATACATTATATTATACTAGAATTATATTATACCTTTATATAATTATAACTTCATTCCATTAAATACAAAATATAAATGAAAGTAGCGTTCATGCGTACGTACGGCTTACCGTCTCCATGAATGGTGCATTTCATTCCTTACCTCTAAATGTTACGTAATATTATGAATGAATGTATATACTGGATATATCTTATATATATGATATCTATATCATGAATATAATTCTGGATATAATGGATATTTCAGAACATGAACAACTTGTAATTATAAGATGTTTATTGTTGACTCAAGTACCAAAGATCGACAAAACGACCGTTATTAACTTAAATAATTACATAATTTTCATAAAATTGTAATAAGTGATATAAAAAGGATATTGAAATTGAAAATGGTTCTTAATAAGGTAGATATTAACTCTAGTTTATTATTCATGAGGTTAAACAATGGTCGAGTCAAGACAGGACGCAAGGTAAGGGAATTTCTTAACCCAACTTCCATTCTTTGGGTTAATCTCCTACTTTCAAATTATGTCATGATATTATTATGTCTTATTCTGTATTTTTACTTTCTTTATGTGTACCTATAGTGAATACACATAATAGATCTATTTTATTTTAAAAATGATCTTTTTAAGGACTTCGTCTCAATCTCCTTTCATTGAGGCATATTTGGTTTTATACACAACTTTCTTTTATACGGTGTATAAACCCCTTTGACTTTTACGTTTATTCAGAAGGAATCTTTTTTATACGAAGCGTTTTAATAAACGACAAAAAGTGAATGTTTTTCTTTCCGTACATATTTCGTGACAACGACTTCTCCGCCGCCGTGACCATTATTTGGGTTTCGGCTTCCTCTACAAGCCATCACTTTTTTTAATGAAAAATAAATACAAAGTTTTAACATTCTTTTATTATGGTATTGAAAATGGTTTTGAAAGCCTTTTTACTATATCAATGTGTTGTAATGATATCTTGTTATTGAAAGGTGTAAATTTTATGTTTCCTTTATGCATGTTTTATGTGATACGATTATGTTATGGTTTATGATATGTTTAAACCTATTCATATGAGGAATGCATTGGACTTAATAAGTGACGGGTGGAGCCCGCTATAGCTCCTCGATGCATCAGAAGGTCTCATGAGACAAACAAGTGTCTTGGCATGAGGCCTTGACAAAATATTATTTGTGGTCTTGGCACGAGGCCTTGGCTATGTGGTTATGATAGTCTGGCATTATGCATTCCATCAATATGAAAGTGGTTATTGATATTGCATGTGATTATTCGACCAGTAGAATATCCATGTGAAGAAGTAAATGGAATTATCTCATTTACCTTTGCCATATTATGTTTAATTTCATGTTTAAAAGGATTTTGTTTTAGTTATACATTGCCTTAAATGTTAATGTTTATTTATGAAAGCTTCCGCAATATTGTTGTCCTTACTGAGAATCTGAGCTCACCCCTTTCAATGTTTTAATATTTTCTAGGATGTGAAGAAGTATTGTATGAATGACCTGCAGGGATAGTCAGAAGAGGATATGAGTGTGGACTATGGAGAATTTTTTATTATAGTTTTTCACTTTATGATGTAATGTAACATTTATGAAAGTATCTAGTGTTTCCAAGGCTACTAAACTAATCGTTCTTTCGAGACTTGATCTTTTGTGATCATGCCAATGTTACGAAGTAATGCACCAACTCTGGGTAGCTGGGGTTGGGGTGTTACACAAACTACCATGAACCATATCCACACATACTTCAACTCATTTACCATAACAATTTCAAATAAGGAAAAAAAGTACATCCATCAACATAAAAAATATCACTCTATATAGATGGTGGTTTTCATCCAAAACACCTCACATTTAACCATGTTTATCGTTCACCCATACCAAATAGTTTCTATCATCAGGAATGCAACATGTTCCACCATGTCGACCCACTCACCTTACCTAGACAGTTTTCTTATCAGGAATGTTGCATGTTCCACCATGACGATTCTATCACCCCACCTAGAAGGTGGTCTTAATCAGTAATTATTTTTGTCCTGCCAAATCAATCCCCAATCTACTATCCTTTTAGTTACATATGGATCAATTCCATAAGATTCCCAAACTGATATCATCCAGCTAGACACTTATGAATACCCCTCTATCGGGATATCTAGGATCACCTTTAAGGATTTTTAGACAACATTGTTTTAGTTAACTGCCACATATTTACATACCTCTACAAGGACATCAACACCCGCCATTATGGATGTTTTGACCAAATTTCACCAACTTCAATTCCCCACCGGATCATCATGATACCTAAAACACAGTTACACTAGATATACAACACAATAAGCAATATATGTCATAGAATGGAACAACATGAAACACCAATATCAATGATAGGAGAGAATCATAATCACATGGTCATAATCAAGCAATGAAAATTTCCACTCATTCACCCACATACGACTCATAAAAAGCTTTTCTCAATAAATAATAAACAAATTTTCAGTCCAACATCATATACATGTCCCAATTGGTTGGAAACATCCTACATCATAGTAGTCGCATCATCTTCAAGGTTCGTCGATGATTTTATCACCCAAAAGACATTATCACAATGACCAAAAAATAGTAACCCCCATGAACACATTGAGACAAATCCAATCCCACACGATAGGGGTTTAGTTTTTGATAATGAGAAATAACAAAATGGGTAGATCTATTTATTAACCAAGTTCATTCATTGTTAGGAGGGTCCTCAAACTCAGAATAATAAGAGATGGTGAAGGATCTCTAGAAAAATTAATGGATATATAGGCATGTATGGATTTTGTGATATAGAGGTGTAATAGAAAGTTCCACCGTGGCATTAGGATAACCACCATAATGAATGGTTTCCTTGTAATAAAATATCATGGCATTGTGTGGGACCCAAAGCACAGGGGTGTGCTGAAGAAGGCCACTGTGTTGAATGAATGAGTGTAGTGTTGTGGAGTGTACTTGAAGATATACCTCTATAGTGTATGGCAGAATACATAAATGTGGTACCACACTGGAAACAAAACTTTTGTGGTGCATGGGTGAACAATGTAGTGTAGGGTTGTCTCTATACCCAATTAGTGATCATGGAATGATGTCAAAGGAAAGGGGAGGAACTGTTATAATAAATACATATAAGGGAACCATTTGAGGTTAGAAACTAATGAATAATACTTATAAATCCTCTTAAATTAACCCCGTAACAACTGAAATGAAGCCTCCTCTTTATTCCCAAAATATATTATTGAATGAACTCTATAAAATTCATCGAAATCCATACCTCTGAAGGACCCAATGATATCTACCCATTTGTAACTAACACATAAAATATCTCATTAGTAATTTCAAAGATTCAACATTATAGTATCCTCAAATCAAAACACTATAGTAGAGGTTATGGAACAACCCCCCATCAATTTAAACACAACATCATAGTTGTTGGAACTACAACGCATCCATTATTACTCCTTACCATTACAGAATAGTCATATCCTTTGTGGTAAAACATACTCATTTATATTGTGGTAATGGATACTATATCATGGCCCCACTTATTTTTTCATTAAACATTCCCACATCAATAACAAGCCTCAAATGAAATCCCAAACTCTTTAAAAAAAATCAGAACATTAGTTCAGCTAAAAATAAATTAAGGAACAAGATGATTTATTATTGGAAAAAAAATTAGAGAGTTATAATTATCCCCCTTTAAATTCTTCTAATCTATAAATATGATATCTTGATTTCATATTTATACAATGCAATTCAATAATCATGATCATCAACATCTCATTCCTAAGTATGCTATTATATTCTTTCTTTCAACCCCCAAATATGAACCAGTGTCATTTACTTCCCGTAGAGGACTTTCTTGACTTCATTATGTAATCTAATCCAACTACACCACATAAGAATCATCTAGTTCAAACTCAATGGGATTACATTATATAACATACTTAGGATCGAGAAAGTACATCTGAAGCTATGATATGTGGAACACATTATGTATTCATCAATAATGTCGAGTATGTTTCAAATGTTACACCTTTATCCCCTCCCTTTCGGTAATGTTAATGGGTCCCATGATATTTGGTTCTAGCTAGACTTTCTTCATTAGACATAAATGACCTAACATTGGAGTAAATATCAAGAAGATGGAATCACCCTTATTGAAATCCAAAGGTCTCATCCTACAGTCATTATATGATATCTACCTTATTTTAGTGGATATAAACCTCTTATAAATTAGCTTCACTCTCTTGGAGGTCTCTTGAACCATGTTGGGCACCATAATCGTTGCCTCACCAGCATCATGCTAACAAAGAAATGAGTTCCATAGCCCCTCGTACATATCATCCTAAAGTTACATAGGAGTAAAACACTGATAAATATTATTTTGAAAAGAATTTTCCACACCTAGATTATCTTCCCATGTGCCACTAAATTAAAAAACACATACTCTAAGAATATCCCATAATATTTGTATAATCTACTTAGATTGTCCAATTGTCTGAGGAAGGTACATTGGGTTCAATCACGGGCAATTCCTTAGGTCCTTCTTAAAATTTTTAGAATCTATGATGTAGAATATGAATCTATATATGAAATTATTCTCAAGGGTACACCATTTAAGCATAATATCATAAGAAATAATGCTATTCCAATTCAACCACTGAGTGAGACTCTCATATCAGTAACAACTATTCAATATTCATCTACTAGACGATAATCACTAAGACAACATCTCTAATACATGGGGTCCTAGTTAACCCAGTCAAAAATCCAATCATGTTTTACCCCCACATCAAAATTGTCATGATATGTTGCTAGAGAAAACCATGAGGACAATGGACCAAACACTTCACACTCTGATAGGTAGGGAATTAAGAGACAAACACAACAATGTCCCTCTTCATCCAAAAAAATAGAAAATTATCTTATGAAGTCAGGGTATATATTTTCTTCTCCAAGATGTTCTTAACATAAATAAGTATATTAATCTCTCATCAGTTCATCATTTATCGAAGATGGGTCATCTACACTCCAAATAATATGATCATGTCATCATCTCCCAATGATATCCTAGGTGTCAAATCACCTCTATGTAATTTTTCACCTGTCACATCACACTTTTAGTCTACCACCTAACTATTCTATGCCGAATTCAGATGTGAGTATGAGAATAGAAAAGGGGCACAAATTATCAACACATGGTCTTCTAAAATTTACATCCCCCGACAAACTTATAGGCTCATGAATCACCAAAACCCCTTGTAATTCATCTCACCAAGATTTAGGTCCATCTGTAATACCCCATGTTTTGGGTACGTAACACTTACCTCTTCTTTTTTTAAATGGTATGTATTTGATTGGGTTTCCAAAAAAAAGAGAGTTTCCATAAAATATAATGTTTCTATAAAATAGAGAGTTTATATAAAATAGGGAGTTTCCATAATATAGAGAGTTTCCATAGTGTGGGTAGTTTCCATTAAGTGGGGTATCTCCATAATGTGGGATGTTTCCAAAAAGTGGGTTGTTTTCATAAAGTGGTTTGTTTCCATAATGTGGGGTGTTTCCATAATGTGGGCTATTTCTAAAATGATGGTTGTTTCCATAAGGTGGGTTGTTTCCATAAAGTGGGGTGTTTCCATAGAGGCGGATGTTTCCATAAAAAATGTGTTTCCATAAAATGATAAAGATGAATCATCAGAGAGATTGGGGGTTTTATAAATTTCTTTTGGACCAAAAGGAAGGTCACACGATCCATAAATGGTTTTCCCTAATGGTGTGGTCAAACTGTACTCAGAGGTCAAATCTAGACCCTATTCTCTTGGAGCTTACACGTTTTTTCTCTATATATTTCATTGTTGCTAAAAAATGCCCCTATTTCTAGATTTCTCTCACAAAAAGTCTGGAGAACCCTCCCCATAGAAGTTGGATCCAACATAGCGCACTCCCATGGTGATTTTAAGCCTCATTCTTGGGGTATGTTCCAATTTTCATGGTTTTTTTCATTTTCTTAAAACTCCCCCTACTATCCTTCTAGTTTTCTTAGATCTACACCTCATGTTGGTAGAAATAAGTTATGAAAGTTAAGGCCTTATATAGAATTTTTCATGATAGGGGAGGAGATCTAAGCTGCTTTCTAGGAATCTTGGTCATATTCTTGAGGTATGTCACCATTCCTTCCTTATTTGTTACGTTTTCATAGATCTACTTATCTGATCTCCAATATTTCTCATATCTGCACCTATAGTGGGTAGATATACATTTTTGGATGCAAAATAATTCAATTTTCAATTTCCATATTTATAGGATAAGATTACTAAGGTAGTTCTTAGAGAATCGACCCACCTTCTTGAGTGTTCTTCGTCTATTGTCGAGTATCATCAAAACCTTCATTGTAGGAGGATTCTATCTTGATTCCTCCTACAAGAATTTATTGGATTAGATTCAAATTGTTTTATCTAAAATAAATTTATTTTGAAAAGCATGAAAAAAAATTCATTAGTTATGATTTATGGTATTTGTGAAATTGTGTGATCTTGGTGAATAGTTGTGAAAAAGGGGGTTTTGTTTCATGAATTTAAAATGATCATTTTAAATTATGTATTTTCTGGAATTTCAAAAATTGTTTGTGAAAATGGGGTTTTCAATTGAATATTTTTTCAATAAAAATATAGTTTCATTGAAATGGTTTTTCACTAAAATGTTTTGCCATTGAAATGGTTTTGATAGAAATGTTTTTCAATAAAAAATTGTTTTTATCGAAAGGGTTTTTTGGCCTGATGGTTGTGAATATGTGGTGTATTTTCAATTTGCATGTGTTGGACATGGTTGAAATATGACCTTGTTCTTGAAGCCAAATGTTTAATGGAACATGGGATGTTTCATATAAGGGGAATGGTTGAAATATGACCTTATGCTTGGTTCCGAAGGGGTAATGGAACATGGGATACAATTACCTTGCAATGACTTGGTAGATCGATGAAAAACCGCTCATGAGTATGGAGATGTCATAACGTAGCATGCATGGTTAATTGTGTGGATTTGTGGAATGTATTGGGTATGCCAACAAAACACTAAGAAATGGGTTTATGGTTTTGTTTAGTTATTTATATATAAAAATAACTTGTTGGAAAAATTGGTTTCAATTTCACTTGTATGCATTTGGTTATAAATGGTAATGGAAACTAGTTAATATTTAGTTATAAACTATTTTGAAAAATTGTTTTATATAAACTGTTTTATATAAATGTGGCGAACTCTTTTATCCTGCATTTGGGATTTGGGAAGTCATTGGGAAAAACATACTGAGTTTTATACTCACCCCTACTTTTCCACTTTGGTGGTTATGCAGATTCCATATTCCATGACAGGGGAAACGGTAACGTTTCCCATGTTTTTAGCACTACCTCATGAGGTTTGGGATGTTCAGATATTGTGGAGCTTGGAGCTTTTGGAGCATAGAGTCTTCTCGACTTTTGAGCGTCTTTTGTCGTTTATTTATTATGTACATTGATACTTGGTTATTATTCCAGTGATACATACATTAATGTGGTTTTGAGATACATGATGTTATTTAGTTATCATTCATTTTTTCCTGAAACATATTGTGAATGTTTAGTTGTGGTTTTTTGGTTTATTAGTATATTTCATAAAGGGTAAATTTTCTACCACTTTTATTTGAAACCCTTCGGCATTTATTTCCATCCTTTGGCATCCTAGGGAAGTCTCTCAAGGCCTATTAATGAATCTTTGTACTCTCAAGCCAATGATAATTGGTGTGTCATTACAAATGGTATCAGTCTTGTCCTTTCTTTGTGGTATAAACGTTATCAGCTTTTTTGGTCCATTCCTAACAAGTATTCATCAGTATTCATGGTCTTAGAGTTGAAATTCATTCATTTATATCCGTTGGGATAAAATATTAGATAGTAGTATGACTATTAAAGCATGAAATGTATAATAATAAAGGGTGTAGCTACCCCTTTTATGATGAACCTCAAGTTACCCGGGATTTTGGTACATGAGTGATTGGAGACACTTCCAGGATATAGGAATCTCATTGTCAAGGGTTTAGCCAATGATACAAGCATGACAAACTTTTTAGAGGAATGATTTCCCACTAGGATTTAATATTTCATTTGGAGTAATGATTTATGATTTTTTGCAAAGGTGTAAATTTTTTAAAATGCAGAATTTGTTTTCAAATGAAAGACTTTGAAAAAGTATGGTTGATATATTTTCAAAAAGGTTTGGTTTTCAAAGGAAATATTTGTTTTACAAAAATGGTTGAATGTGGAATAAGGTCGTTTTTGGAAAACAATGTTGTGATAGTTGATGAAATAGAATTTGAAATTCTAAGCCTTTACTTTCTAGAGAGTGACATTGACAGAGTTTTCTGTTGGTTTAGAAAATGGTAAACAATAGGCATTATAAGAACTGGTCAGAATAGGCTATTGATAATTTGGTTACACTTGAGACAAAGGTTAACCACCAGTTGGTCCAAAGAATCACTCAGGCTGTTAAAAATGTTGAGTTGGGATTGCAACCAGAAACACCGTTTATGATATTTTCCCCTACTTAAAATCCATGTGGAGTAAGTATGATTGTCTTCATTGGAGGATTTGAGAACTCTATCACTAAGATGAATATGAAGTGGGGATCCTATTCGCTTTGTTTAAAACTGATAATGATAACATCTGTTTTGAAATTGAAAACTCCTCTCAGTGAAAGTGAATGTAAAGCCTTTGTGTGTCGACAATGTGTTATAACTGTTGATTGAGATGAGTTTAAATGGGACTTATTGTTGTTGGATATGGATTTATATGACGTAATCCTGGGTATTGATTGGTTGACAATGTTTGAGGATCACATTGAATATTATAGGAGAAACATTTGTTTAATGACTGATGAAGACATTGAGTATATCTTCAGAGGAGAGGGGATTATAATGAAAGGTGAAAATAGCATGTTGTCACCAAAGGTGGGAACAATCTCTTTTTAGTTGGAAGATTTTACTTTGGATTCAATGGTATAGATCGAGGAGAATAGTTTTCCAGTACTTTTTAATCAATTTATAGATATATTTCCCAATAACTTCTCAGGGTTACCACCTCTAAGGGAAATGTATTTTTTGATTGATCAGCTTCCATGGTCCAACCCTATTTTCCTTTTGTATTATAGGATGAAACAAACAAAGTTACAGGAATTGAAAGTGAAGTTACAGGTGCTTGAAAGAAAGGGTTTAATTCGACCAAGTATTTCTCCATGGGCATCAAAAGTTATGTTTGTGAATAATGTAGATGAAACTCTTTAGCTGTGGTTTGATTATTGAAAGCTTAAACAAGTTACAATAATAAAGAGATATCCACTTCCATGAAATGATGATCTGTTCTATCAATTAAAGGAAGCTCAGTGGTTCTCCAACATTGACTTGTGATAACGATATCAGCAATTACATGTCTGGAAAGAGGTTATTCCAAAGACAGCTTTCCGAAATAGATATGGCCACTATGAATATGTATTCATGCCTTTCGGTCTAAAAAATGCACCAATGGTCTTCATGGGATTGATGAATTAGATATTAAAACAATATCTAGAATCTTTTTTTGTGGTGTCTTAGGATGAAATTTTGGTCTATTAAAAGACAAGGGATGACCATGAAGAGTACCTGGAAACAATGTTACAAATTTTGAGAGATCACCATTTGTATGCAAAATTATCGAAGTGTGATTTTTGGATATCGGTACGTTTTACTGCCCATGTAATTTTTGAGAAAGTTGTTTTTATTGATCTAGAAAATACTGAAGTATTTATCTCTTAGAGACCACTAAAGAATTTTTTCGAGATACGAAGTTTTCTTGGTCTATCTAGTTACTATTAATGCTTTGTGTGTGATTTCTCATTACTATATTCACCAATGACAACTCTAACAAAGAAGAATTCTCCCTTCCAATGGATAGAGGAATTTCATAAGTCTTTCCAGGAACTGAATGTTAGGCTTACATCGGCCCCTATATTGATCTTTCCAGAATAAGGATTGGGGTATGTGGAATATTATGATGCTTCAGTATCAGGTTTGGGTTGTGTTCTCATGAAAAAATATCATGTCATTGCTTATGGTTCAAGTCAATTGAGGGTGAATGAGAGAAATTTTCCAACCCATGATTTGGAGTCAGTTTCAGTCATCTATGCATTGAAAAAATGGATACATTATCTAATTGGAGAGAAATTTACAGTGTTTATGGATCAAAAAAGCATGAAACACATTTTCTAATAGTTAGATTTGAATTTATGGTAAAGGATATAGATGGGGTATCTCTAAGTGTTTGAATTTTAGTAAATGTACAAACTAGGGAAAGTAAATTCTATGGGGGAGGCATTATGTAGAATTTCATTTGTTCATTTGGAAAATGATGCTTCAGATGAATGGTAGTTGTTGTCGGTCTTAGCTGACATGCATATAGGATGTGATGACTGAGGTGATGTTGTGCTTTTATTTTCAGCTACACTTGTTCCTAATTTAGTAAAAATGATCAAAATGGCCCAAACATCTGATACATAATGTCTGGTTGTGTGTTTAATACTCAATTTTGGGGAGACCATTGAGGTATGGAAACATTATGGGGGATCAGTTTTGTGTTTTCAATATCGGATGGTTTTACCTATGTATTTTCAAGAACAAATCCTTCATACTTACCACCATCTGAGATGGGTTGTACATCTAGGTACATAGAAGATGTATAAGGCATTGAAGGCATAGTTTTGGTGGAGCTACATGAAAAGGAAGGTGGATGTGTTCATCTAGCAGTGCATATCATGTCAGCGTGTTAATTTATATCATCAAAAACCATATGGTATTTTATAATCATTTCCCAACCCAATGTGGAAATGGGATCATATTGCAATGAATTTTGTTCTAGGTCCTCCAATAATGGTCTGAAAACAAGATTCCATTTGGGTGACAGTGGATCATCTAACCAAGTAGGATCTTTTCTACCCTATTCATGAAACTCATACGGTGGAGGATCATTCAAAAATAAATATCTAAGAAGTGGTATACAGGCATGTAATACCAGTTTCAATAGTAGCATATAGAGATATAAGGTTCGCTTATTGTTTATGTTAATCCTAACAGAAATCCCTTGGGACTTAGTTGACTCTGAGAATAGTGTATAATCCTTAGATGGATGGGCAATCCGATCAGATGATACAAACATTTAAAGACATGTTGCCGGATTTTGTAATGGATTTTTGTGGATCCTGGGAGGATTATATAACCTTAGTGGAGTTCTCATACAATAATAGATATCATTCCTCGATACACATGGAACCGTTTGAGGCATTGTATGGGCAGCCTTATTGTTCTCCACTATAATGGGTGGAAATGGGTGAAACATCAATAGTTGGGCCGAGCCTTGTCCATGAAAAAATAATGATGATCCAATTCATTAGAAATAGGATGGAAATAGCTCATAGTCGTCTGAAATCTTATGCAGAACACTGTCGATTCCCATTGTCATTCGTTATGGGTGACCATGCCTTCATGAGGATCTCTCCTAGCCTTGGACGTCTTCATTTCGAGAAGCAGGTAAAGTTATATCCTAGATATGTTAACCCTTTCAAGATACTGGAATAGGTTGGAGGGATGGAATAATGGTTGACATTACCACCATGGTTTAGCTCAGTGCATAATCTGTTCCATGTATCCCAGTTGAAAAAGAACCACCCTCATCCTGACCATCTTATTATATGAGATCTTGTTGACCTAGAACCAGATGACTCATTTGTACAGATCCTAGTGCGTAGCCTTGAAAGAAAAGAGTAAGTCTTTCCTAGGAAATGCATCGGCCTATTACTGCTATTTTGGCAACATGGCAATATTCGAGAAGATATGGGTGAACAAGAGATGGAAATGAAAGAGCAGTGTTCGAAACACTTTTTAGCGAGCAAGAGTTTCCTACATTCCAAGGATGGAAAGACCAATGGGGGGGATAATGTATTACACCTAGTTTCGGGTACATAAACCTTTCCTCTTGTTTTTTTAAATG
Organism: Viscum album; assembly: GCA_963277665.1. NCBI lineage: Eukaryota > Viridiplantae > Streptophyta > Magnoliopsida > Santalales > Viscaceae > Viscum > Viscum album. The sequence continues at coordinate 1,505,636,643 of OY728127.1, read as the reverse complement.
TCGTGTCTTTGATTGGGTTTCTATAAAACAGAGAGTTTCAATTAAATAGAGTCTTTCCATAAAATAATTAGTTTCAATGAAATAGAGAGTTCCCATAATATAGGGAGAATCCATAAATTGGGTTTCCTCCATAATGTAGGTTATTTCAATAAAGTGGATTGTTTCCATAATGTGGGGTGCTTCTATATAGTTGGTTTTTTTCAAAATGTGGGGTGTCTCTATAAAGTGTTTTATTCCCATAATGTTTGGTGTTTCCATAGAGAAGGATGTTTCCATAAAAAATTGTTTTTTCATAAAAAGGGTAAAGGTGAAGGATGGGAGATTTTCGGTGTTTCATAAGGTGTTTCCGGACCAAACTAAAGGATGCACGATCTATACACAGTTGGCACAAACTGTGTGGTCAAACAGTGCATAGAGGACAAATCTAGATCCTATTCTCTAGGAGCACACTCATTTTTTCTCTATATATTTTTTTTTTGGATTAAAAACACCCCTATTTATATATTTCTCTCCCTGGAAGACTATAGAACCCTCCCCCCATGGATTGGATCCACCCTAGAGCCCTTCCATGGTGATATCAATCCCGATTCATTGGGTAAGTGCCGATTTTATTTGTTCTTTTCTGTTTTCATTAAAATTTTCCATCTATCCTTCATATTTTATTATATATACACCTCTTATTGGTTGATACGAGTTGTAAAACATCATATAAGGATAAATATGGTGTTTTTCATGAAATATGATGATATCTAAGATTCTTTCTAGGAATCATTATCCAATTCAGGAGGTATATATCCATTCATTCATGATTTATCACATTTTTTTAAATCTTATTAAATCAACTTCTCTGATATCCATTCATTCTCAAATACGTACCTATAGTTGTAGATCTATGTTATTGAATTCCAAATTATTCAATGTTGAATCGTTATCTTTCTTGGATAAAATAACTAAAGTCGTTATATGAGAATTGACAAACCTTAATGAGTGTTCTTCGTCTGTTGTTGAGTTTCATCAAAACCGTTGATGGAGGAGGCATCTCTATCGACTCCTATTGCAAGAATTAATTTTATTAGATTAAAATTGGTTTATTTAAAAGATATTTATTGTAAAAATCATACAAAAAGATTATTTAGTGATGATTTCTGGTTTTTGGGAAATTGTGTGATCTTGGTGAATAGATGTGAAAAAGGGGGTTTTGTTTCATGAATTTAAGATGATGATTTTAAATTATGTATTTTAAGGAATTTATAAATTTATAATGAAAAGGTGATTTCTATATAAATAGTTTTTTTGTAATAATTTAGTTTTAATGAAATATTTTTTCATTGAAATATTTTTGTATTGAAATGGTTTTTACGGGAATGGTTTTCAATAAAAAGGTATTTTTAATGAAATTGTTGTTTTGGTGTAATTGTTGGGCATATGTGGTGTGTGTTCATGTTGCATATATTAGGGTTGGTTGATATTTGACATTTTTCTCAGGGACAAAGGGTTAATGGAACATGAGAAGTTGCATATATAGGGCTTGGTTGAAATATGACCCTGTGCTCGGTGGCAAAGGGTTAATGGCACATGGGAAAAATTACGTTGTGACAACATGGTAGATCGACAAGAAACCGCTCATGAGTATTGAACACTCAAAACGTAGGTTTCATGGTTGAATTTTTGGTTGTGTGTAATTGATTGGGTATGCCAACAGAATGTTGAGAAATAGTTTTAAGGTTTTTTCAGATATTTTTCTGGGAAAATAACTTCTTGGAAAAATTGGTTCCAATTGCACTTGTATGCTTTAGGTTATAAATTGTTTTGGAAAATTGTTTATATTTAGTTATAAACTATTTTGAGAAACTATTTTATATAAATTATTTTATATAAATATTGATAACTCTTCAATCCTAGTGGTGGGAGTCAGGAAGTCATTGTGGAAAAACTATTGCGTTTAATACTCACTCTTCTTTGGAACATTGTAGCTTTTGTAGATGCCATCTTCTGAGATAGGAAAATGGTAAAGTTTCCCATTTTTTCAGCACTACCTCATGTTTTTTTGGAATTTTTAGAGATTGGGGATCTTGGAGATTGTGGATCAATGATTCTTGTGGTATTTTGAGAGTCTTTTGTCATTTATCTACATTGTACTTTGATACTTGTTTATTCTTCCACTGTTATATACATTGATGTGGCTTTAAGATACATGAAGTTGTTGAGTTGCCTTTTATTTGTTCATGCATGATATAATGCATGTTTGGTTATGTTTGGATTATTTATTGGTTTATTTATTAATGGTTAAATCATCCACCACTTTTATTTGAAATCCTTCGGCATTTATTTCTATCCTTTGGTATCTTGGGGTGTCACTTAAGGCCTAGTAATGACTCTTATTACTCTCAAGAAAATGAGAATTGGCTGGTCATTACACCATCTGTGTCTTGCGGTTATGAGAATACATAATGATATTACCCTTCCTAAGTGAATAATACATCTCAAAGTCAAACAGTGAAAGGTAATATACCTAGAACCTTTGTATCAAGTTCAAGTACCACTATGTTAATATATAGTGGATTATCTTCTAGTCCATGTAAAGAACAAATCTATCACTAAAGTGAATGTTTCTCAAACACATCAGGGAGTGCACCATATATTCCAACTCCAATTAATTTGTTGGATAGTTCCACTCATGGGGTCATGTCTGACTAGTCACAAAGGCTACCACCTTCTCTCCATATGTTGGTACCACTACCAGAACAATCAATGATGCATCATAGTATACTACATAACCAATACTATTATTTGGAAGTGATTGTACTAGAGTAATTGGTAACCTAATTTTTTCTCAAGAAAAAACTCACTACACTATTTTGATAACTAGAAATTCACTCCCTTATTTATTAATGTAGTCATGGGTGTTGATAGTCTGGATAAGTCCATGATAAAGCTTCTATAATATACCATAAGGCCTAGAAATCTCAACTTTTAAAATAGGTTTGGTTGTTGTCTCTTAGACATAATTGCCTCATCTTTCTCTGGTTCCAAGAATATTCCTATGTTAGACACCACATGTCCCAATAATCTCACCTACAGTATCTAGAAGTCACATTTTGATTCAATGGAACAATGTAACTTTTTTTGAAGAGTACATTAGAATACCTCAATGTGTTTACACATATGATCTAGTTTGAGCATGTAGATGAGGATGTAGTGGATGAATACCATGATAAAGAAGTCCAAATTTGGGGAATGATCTCGTTCATGAGTTCCTTGAACACTTCTGATGTGTTCATCAGTCCAAATAGTTTCACCAAGTAATCATACCTACCATAGCTATTCTAAAGTGCCCTCATAATAATTTCATCCTCTCTAACCAACAGCTAGTGATAGACCTATCAAATTTGAATCATAGTGAAACATAGGGTTACCCATAACTGATAATGAATATCATCGATTATAGATATGAATATTAGTTCTTCACATTCACCTAGTTAATCTTCTAGTAATCCACATAGATATAAATACAACCATCCATCTTCTAGGAAAATAATATAGGGGCACCCCATGGTGAAGTGAATGGAAATATAAATCCTTTCTAATAAAAGTCATTGAGTTTTGACTTCATCTCTTTTATCTTGGATGGCCTTATATGATAAGTGGAATTATAATGGGTTTTGAGGTCCCAAAAATCTCAATTTCAATTTTTTTATATGGGTAGTCCTCTAATGACATCCAGGAATACCTTCTAATAGAGATCCATGATTAAAAAATGTTGAGGGGATACACCTAATCATGTCAAGAGATCTATCCCTGCCATAGATGATGTAATCTTTCCATGCATACTCAAGTATAATCAAACTCTATATTCTCTCAGTTCCAACCATACAGTCATCATGAACATCTATCCCATTAGAATGGTGAATGATACATGCCTCTAGTAGAATCCATTATGATCTCACCAAGATATTCATCTAGTCCATTATAATAATAAAATATAAGGACATAATCTCCATAATCATGGAAAACCACATATCTCTATAATTGGTGAGGATTGTAAAAAAATCTTTCCATTTCTCGAGATGGTCTAATTTCATTCCTAGTTACGTATAATGAGATACTAACATTGAGTATAATGTGCCTGATAGATCAATTTTATAAACAAATTGTGTCTTTATAAAATAATGGGATGTACCATAATTAAAAAAGAAGTATATATGGTTCATGTAATGAAAAGTGTACCTCATATAGCAGATGAACCATCTTTATCATTTTCTGGAACCTAGTATGCTGTATTAGATAACTCTATATTAGTCCTATGACTCAATCCTTGATTAATTCTTAATTTAGAAGTCTATATCATTTTCTAGGTCCCTCAACTCCCATCATTCCCAATTCTCGTTGTATCCATCTTTGAGACCTTTGATCAAAAGTTTCAAAAATTATTAGCCTTTACACAATGGTGGAACACAAGAGAAGGATTCCTTTAGGCATTACAATAATGTATCCACAGATCATAATTGTATAACCTATTATAATCATCTCCCATAGAGGATACAAAACAATTTGTGCTCTAATCCATCTTTTTATTACCCTGATTCTCATGGTCCCCCTTTCTCTTACTAATAATAGATGATAGACCTAAGGTAGTAAGAGAAATATCAGTCACTGGCCCAACAAAAGATGAAATTAATCAGGAAACCATATCCTCCTACATCCTCCATTTAATGATTAGGCCTCAGGTAAAAAAATTGATTATGTCTTCTTGTCAAAGCCTCTAACATGACATATAAGCTTCGGTAGAAGGCCTATCTCAAAAATTATTGGATTATGTGTCTTTTTCCAATCCCAAAAATCATCAAAGTGAAGTAGCTCTACAAAAAAGTAAAGTCAGATGATGTAGTCATTGAACCCTACCATAATTCCCTGATCCCATGGGCATGGTCAAATTTTATCATCTCAACAAAGTACTTCTCAAGATAAAACTCCTTGAAATTCACCCACATAAGACTAAATTGTCTCCTATCCACACACATTGAAACCCATCATCTCCATGAAGGGCCATGGAGAATTAAGGTCTCTAGAATCACTCTCTCTTTCTAATGAGTCTGGAAAATCTTGAAAATGATCAGGACAAATTTGAACAAGCCCTAAATATCTTATGGACCACCAGTACCTGAGAATGTTGGAGGATGGTGGAATTTGAAATCATGAGCATGGGTTTTCATAGTCCCATGAGTGAATCTTCCATGGATGAAAACTATCCAAAATAGTACCAAATGAATAGTAATCATATCCTAGATAAAAAATTCTTGTAAATTAGTGTCATGAGGTAAATCCTCCATCACCAAGTTTAATCTGATGGGACCATCATGGGATAACAAAACATGTAGTCCCATAAACATATCAAACATGTAATATCTTCCACATTAGGAAAATTATGAAAATAAACACGTTCTAGATGTTCAATGGGATCAAAAAAATTATTTTTTTATGAATACACCCTCAACCCAAGGTATAACCCTTAAAGCACTAACCCTTCTCTCCACCCCAACATGATAGCCAAGATCATCACACACACATATATATATATATACTAACACAATAGAAATCTCAGTTCAACTAAATATTCAGATTATGATCTATCACAATAGCATGGAAAGACATATTTATCACATAATTAGAAATCTATCCCAAATAGAGAGTACAATCATGTAATTTAATTAAAAAAATAACATATAGCATAAAAAAAGTATAAACATCATATGTGAAACTTAATTCATAGTTATGAAACATGGATATGCCTGAAATCTAATAAATCACATATCAACATCATGTGAATATCTTAAGATGAATTTTATCAAATTTAATACCAATATCTTCTGTGGTAACTCATAGGTCCATTACACATGTGATGGATAGGCATAATGAAACTTCCCCTCATGAGTCCTACAATTTTTATCTCCATTCTATCATGTACTAGGATAGTCAAAATAAAATAAGAAAAATTATCTGCTAACATGTTGTAACACCCCAGCATGAACCACATAGTATGATTTGAATGGTCTCCTCACCATTTGTGTGCCTCCCCATATAAAAGAGTTTTTTGAATAGTAAGGTTGTTCTAATTCCATCAGTGGGGAGATTATACACTAAGTACCATGTCATTAATATGATGATAATAATAATGGAGATAATAAATAATAAGAGTGATCATGGAGAGATATAAATATAGTATACAAGTCATACATAAGATAATAGAACTCAAATGTGGTAATCCAACTGAAATAAAAGAAATATAAGGTAATAAATTATTGTACAAAAAGTATCTGGAAGTCTATCCCAGACCACTAAAAACATTTTACTCCTCTTATCTTTCGACTATAGGGTCCTTTCCCTTCATGAGGTCTCTATTCATTACATCTACATGTGAACTCAAATTCCAATGTTGGGTGTGAGTATAAGGCTCAGTATGAAACCACTAATGTTTCCTAAACAAAAGTTTACATAAAATAAAAACATTTATGTCATGACATAATTAAATGTTCAAATAAACATACTAATATACATGTAAAAGTAATCATACACTTACTAAGACTCCAAAAATCCTAGACCCTCCTAATTTAGCACAATACAAGTAGAAATGTCAGATTTTTCATACAATACCACAATCAGGTTAACATTGGTCACACCACCAAGATGGTTGTTTTAATTAGCAGGGCAACATGTTCTACCATGTTGATCTCTGACCCCCACTATAAAGTGATTCTCATATTGAACAAGGAATGTTCGAATATGTTGATCCAATCCTCAAACCTATATTGTTATTGTTATTGGGAACACAGCAGATTCTTCCGTGTTGATCAGATCACCTCACCCAAATGTTGGGATTAATCTGAAACATAGTATGTTCCACCATGTTAATCTCTGTTAATATATCCTTTTAATCCCCTATGGACCATTTTTTTAGGAATACCATTATGGGTCATCCTTTTATCGACATATGGACATTCTTCTACATGAATATCCATGACATTCTATAAGGATGTTTGGACTTTGTTAGTTTGGTTAACTATCCGCTTATGTAGATCCCTCTATATGGATATCCAAGACTACCTTTTGGGATATCTCGACCACATCGTGAAAGCTTCAGGGCCCCACTTCATCATCAAGATACCTGAAACATATTCCTATAGTCTCTGAAACATAGAAAGAAATATTTATTATAGAACAAAATAATAAGGCACACTAAATCGGTGTAAGGGGACACACATAATCACCTTGTCATAATCAATAAATCCCAATGGTAAATTTCACAAACACATGAATCCCATTATTATAATGGTTCAATAAAGAATAAGAAACATATCATTCCAAGATCATATACATGGACCAAAATGTTATGGATCCTCTTAACTCATAGTCATCAAATCAATATCAATTCTTGTTGATGATATCATCACCATAACCATGTTCCCACACTGACTAGAACAAAATCTCCCACCATGGAATCCTAGAACTAATTCCAATCCAACATGGTAAGGGTTTTAGAGTACTATAAGGATTAATTAGACAATTGTTAGAACGAATTCGTACATGAGGTCATTATTTTTTAGGAGGATCCTCAGACGTGGCTTAGTAAGGGATGGGGAAGGATCTCTAGAAAAATATATGGATCCATGCTATAATCACTAGTACAATAATGACCTTTAGCGGCCACCAAATGTCGTCACTAAAGGTCTATAGAGGCCGCCTAGCGTCTGCCAAATGGTGACAACTTTTTCCCCGTCGCTGTTGCTATCAGCTACCGCCATTTGGTGGATGCTGTAGGCAAGCCGGAATAGGCTTCAGCGGCCGCCATTTGGCGGCCGCTATAGAATTTTAATTTATTTAAAAAAAATCAATTATACATTAATATATACCCAAATAAATCTCGGCAGTCATCTTCCAAGAACTGCATCCATCATCACATATAACTTCATAATAAAATTTAATAACAAAATTAACACCGAATAAAACCTAGAAAACAAATTAACATATTTAAATTCAAAATTACTGTAACAGATCTAAAGTATTTGATTTTCAAAATTTATTCATAATTTTGATTATTGTTTTAAAAATTTAAAATCATTAATTATATTGTTAGAATTAGATTGTTTTCATGTGATTTCAGGTCAATCCAATGTCGTCCACTATGAGTTTGACTGTTAGATGCCTGTTTTGGCCATTTATGACACCAGAACAACATTCCTGGTCACTGTGGGCACACAGCACGTCCGATTGATGTCCCGTCTACTCACAAACATCACAATTCACACACCCTTTGATGTCGTCTGATTTCAGGCCATTCGGACTTCGTACGGCCCATTTGGACCCCCCCCCCACACGCGTTTATCAAGCGCGCACAACACTTAAAGCACGCATAATGAGCCCTACCGCACAGACCGAACATCCTATTGATGTGATATCTTTGTGTACACATCATGAATAATAATTAGATTTTTTTCTTATCATTTCATGTCAATTTGATGTCGTCCGCTATGATTTTGACCGTTAGATGCCCGTTTTGGCGTTTATGACACCAAAACGGCGTTACCAGTCACCGCAGGCACACGGCACATCCGATTGACATTCTGTCTACTTGACCACATCGCAATTCACTCACCCTTTGATTTCATCTGATTTCAAGCCATTCGGACTTCGTTTGGCCCATTTGGAGCCCCCACACGCGTGTTTTTCAAGCGCGTGCAACACTTAGAGAACGCATAATGAGCCTTACCACGCAGACCGCACGTCCGATTGATGTTTCGTCTACGTGTACACGTTGAGAATAGTAATTATATTGTTGTTCTATGATTTCAGGTCAATCCTTTGTCATCCTCTATGAGTTTGACCGTTAGACGCCCGTTTTGGCCGTTTATGACACCAGAACGGCGTTCCCGTTCACTGCGGGCACACGTCACGTCTGATTTTTGTGTCGTCTACTCGACCACATAATAATTCACTCACCCTTTGATGTCATATTATTTCAGGACATTCGGACTTCATTCGGCCCATTTGGACCCCCCCTCACGCGTGTTTATCAAGCGCGCGCAACACTTAAAGAACGCATAATGAGCCCTACCACGCAGACCGCACGTCCGATTGATGTTCCGTCTACGCTTACACGTCGAGAATAATAATTAGATTTTTTTCCTATGATTTTAGGTCAATTTTATGTCTTCCACTATGATTTTGACCGTTAGACGCCCGTTTTGGCCATCTATGACACCAGAATGGCCTTCCCGGTCACTGCGGGCACACGACACATCCGATTGATGTGTTGTCTTCTCGACCACATCATATTCACTCACCCTTTGATGTCGTCTGATTTCAGGTCATTCATACTTCGTTCGGCCCGTTGGGACCCCCCCACCCCCCCACACGCTTTTATCAAGCACACACAACACTTAAAGAACGCATAATGACCCCTACCGCGTAGACCACAAGTTCGATTGACATTCCGTCTGCGCGTACAAGTCACGAATAATAATTATATTGTTGTCCTGTTATTTCAGGTCAATACTATGTCGTCCGCTATGAGTTTGACCGTTAGACCCCCGTTTTGGCCGTTTTTGACACCAGAACCGCGTTCCCGGTCACCGCGGGCACACGGCACATCCGATTGATATGTCGTCTGCCCGACCACATCAAAATTCATTCACCCTTGGATGTCAACTGATTTCAGGCCATTCGGACATCGTTCGGCCTATTTGGACCCACCACACACGTGTTTATCAAGCGCGTGCAACACTTAAAGAACGCATAATGAGCCCTACCGTGAAGACCGCACGTCCGATTGATGTTCCGCCTGCGCGTACACGTCGCGAATAATAATTAGATTGTTTTATTATGATTTTAGGTCAATCTGATGTCGTCCACTATGAGTTTGACCGTTAGACGCCCGTTTTGGCCGTTTGTGACACCAAAACGACGTTCCCAGACACTGCGGGCACACGGCACGTCCGATTGGCATGTCGTCTACTCGAACACATCAATATTCACTCACCCTTTGATGTCATCTGATTTCAGGCCATTCTTACTTCGTTCATCCCATTTGGACCCCCCACGCACGTTTATCAAGCACGCGCAACACTTATAGAACGCATAATGAGCCCTACCGCGCAGACCGCACGTCAGATTGACATGCCGTCAGCGCGTACACGTCCGGAATAATAATTATATTGTTGTCCTGTGATTTTAGGTCAATCTGATGTCGTCCGCTATGAGTTTGACCGTTAAACTCCCGTTTTGGCCATTTATGACACCAGAATGGTGTTCCCAGTCACTACAGGCACACAGCACGCCCGATTGATGTTCCGTCTTCTCGACCACATCACAATTCACTCACCCTATGATTTTGTCTGATTTAAGGCCATTCAGACTTCGTTCGGCCCATTTGGACCCCCCACACGCATTTATCAAACGCGCGCAACACTTAAACAACACATAATGAGCCCTACCGTGCATACCGCACATCCGATTGACGTGTTGTCTATGAGTACACGTCGCGAATAATAATTAAATTGTTTTCCTGTGATTTCAGGTCAATCTGATGTCGTCCGCTATGAGTTTGACCATTAGACGCCTGTTTTGGCCATTTATGACACCAGAACGGCATTCCCGGTCACTGCGGGCACACAGCACATCCGATTGACGTTCCATCTACTTGAACACATCACAATTCACTCACCCTTTGATGTCGTCTGATTTCAGGCCATTCGGACTATGTTCGGCCCGTTTGGACCCCCCACACGCGTGTTTATCAAGCGCACACAACATTTAAAGAACGCATAATGAGACCTACTGCGCAAACTGCACGTTCGATTGACATTCCTTCTATGCGTACATGTCGCAAATAATAATTATATTGTTTTCCTATGATTTCAAGTAAATCTGATGTCGTCCGCTATGAGTTTGACCGTTAGACGCCCGTTTTGGCCGTTTTTGACACCAGAACGGCGTTCCCAGTCACCGTGGGCACAAGACACATCCAATTGATGTGTCGTCTGCTCAAACACATCACAATTAACTCACTCTTTTATGTAGTCTGATTTCAGGCCATTTGGACTTCGTTCAGCCCGTTTGGACCCCCCACGCGTGTTTATCAAGCGCGCACAACACTTAAAGAACGCATAATGAGCCCTATCGCGTAGAACGCATGTCCTATTGACGTTTCGTCTGCACGTACACATCGCGAATAATAATTAAATTGTTTTCCTATGATTTCAGGTCAATCCAATGTCGTCCTCTATGATTTTCACCGTTAGACACCCGTTTTGGCCGTTTATGACACCAGAACGGCGTTCCCGGTCACCGCGGGCACCCGGCACGTCTGATTGACGTTCCCTATGCTCGAACACCTAAAAATTCACTCACCCTTAGATTTCGTCTGATTTCAGTCCATTCGGACATCGTTCGACCCATTTGGACCCCTTACAGGAGCGTTTATCAAGCGCGCACAACACTTAAAGAACGCATAATGAGCACTACGACGCAGACCGCACGTCCGATTGACATGTCGTCTCCGCGTACACATCGCGAATAATAATTATATTTTTGTCCTATGATTTTAGTTCAATCCGATGTCAGCTGTTATGAGTTTGACCATTGGATGCCCGTTTTGGCCGTTTATGACACCAGAACGGCGTTTCTGGTCACCGCGGGCACACGACACGTCCGATTGTTGTGATGTCTGATCGACCACATTACATTCACTCACCCTTTTATTTCGTCGGATTTTAGGTCATTTTTTCTTCATTTGGCCTGTTTGGACCCCCCCACACGGGCGTTTATCAAGCACACACAACACTTAAAGAACGCATAATGAGCCCTACCGCGTAGACCGCACATCCGATTGACGTTCCTTCTGCACGTACAAGTCGCGAATAATAATTATATTGTTTTCCTATTATTTAAGGTCAATCATATGTCATCCACTATGAGTTTGACCGTTAGACGCCCGTTTTGGCCGTTTGTGACACCAGAACGGCGTTCCCGGTCACCGCGGGCACACGACACGTCCGATTGACATGATGTCTGCTCAACCACATCACAATTCACTCACCATTTTATGTCGTCTGATTTCAGGCCATTCGGACATCGTTTGGCCCATTTGGACCCCCACACGCGCGTTTATCAAGCACACGGAACACTTAAAGAACGCATAATGAGCCCTACCGCACAGACCGCACGCCCGATTGATGTGTCGTCTACACGTACACGTCACAATTCACCCACCCTAAATAGATAAAAATATTGAAAGAGTTCTTGGGCTTCTCCCCTGAAACTACTGTCTGGATTTTCTCTCCATCCACTGACACACCTTCCTCTGAGATTATTTGACCCAATAACTATACCTATATAATCGATGCAAAAATGACATATATATAGCTTGACGTATAGTCAATAATTGTAATCTGTATGATGTAAAGATGTTGGGTATGATCATCATCAGTCTTGGAGTGCATGAATATGTCATCCACAAATACTAAAACAAACTCATCTAGGTAAAAAAGGAAAATTATATTCATCAAGGATATAAAAAAATCTAAAGAATTCATCAACACAAATGAAATTACCTCAATCATGGGGTTCATTATCATCTGGATCACTAATATCATTGTGATGTCCACCAGATGTATTAGGAGCCTACAATATATATCAATATTATGTATCTTAAACCTATCAATAAAATTCAATCTGAGAATGGTTTGTTTTATTGTTTACCTGTGGCTCCACTTGTTGCGTCATCATTTCATCGATACGTGATGACATCTGTGACAACCTCTCCTCATACTCTGCACTTAACTGCTGAAACAATGAATCAAAATTGTGCTGGATTTCTTGCATGGAAGCATCTATCTCAGCCTGTGTGCACATCCCTAACTCTCTGCATGAACCCATCACATCTGCTCTAACAACTGCATGTTGTGGGACACCATCGCCATAAGTCAAAGAATAACCATGACCATCACGCCCCACGACACTATGAAATATTTCATCACTACACACAATACTACAACGTTGTTCCTCTGGAAACTTTGCTAACTGAGCGTCAAACTAAGCCTGTAGCAGATAATGAATCTATGAACAAATATGAATAATTTATATAAAATAAAAAATCATTTATTAGTAAATAATTTTCTTACTATAACACCGTCAACATCGAGATCACCCGCCCAACGAGTTCTCATCCATATGGACATCCGATTGATTGGCTCGCCGCATAGGTGTAACTATAATAAAGGGGTTCACCATGTTATACTACAATATTTTTAAAATATGAATGAAATAGGGAATTCTATACTTACATCATGTCTTAGGTGTGACACATGTCGAGTTCTAAGTCTGGAAGGCGTGCCCTGCATCGCCTGATTATGTGAATGACGAGAAGACTCGGTCTACATTCAACGTATTTACTTAATAGATATTTGAAAAATTCGTCATTTATAGATTTTAAGTAATAAATCTTACCATCGCTGCCTCACTCGACCAAAACGCAACCAAATCCTGCCACTGCGCAGGAAGAATGCCCGGAGGGACTTGCTGTAGAATGTCTGGCACACCCGCAAATGGTGTCCAGTGATTTCTCTTCACCCTTGACTTGTAATCCTTCCATAATTGTCGGCATTTGGACATACATACAACCCGAAACTCATCTGGATAGGATGTCAAATTATCCTGTTAAAAATATTGTTAGTAGATGGGACAATAATAATAACAATATCATGAAAAATTAAACATTGATTTTACCTGAACCTCTTTCCATAATTTGGCCATCGTATCCTAAGGGAAAGAACTCCAGTCATGAGTCATCATAGAGAATCTGTGTGAGTCTCGTATCATATGACCAAACTAACGACTCAATGCAGTAGCACTATCTCCAACTGGATGAAATGTGTTGTCAAATAACACATCCAATCGGGCTCCAGAGTTCCAGGATCGAACCCCACTACCAGGACCCCTACATCTTCTAGAAGAAATAGTAGATCCTAATAAACATAAATTCATAATTCAATTACAATGAAAATTAATGATTAGAAATAGTTAGGGAAATATAAACAGAAAATTAAAATCAATTAATTTATAAAAATGAAAACATACATACCAACAACATCAGGTGAACCACTGTGACCACCCTGTGACATACCTACATTAAAAGAAATTATAGTTATATCAAGAAATTTTTATACATATATAACTCATAAATATTTTTACAAATAATATAAATCAAAAGTGAAATATATTATTTAAATTCTAAAAAAACAAATATCATTAAAATTTAAAAACCAAATTTTTAAAGGATAAAAACAGTACCTGCGGAGGACTCGACTACGGGTAACGGGGTGTGACTCGATTTCCGATCAATGATGGCGTAGTGACTTGATGACAGAGGTTTGACGGTCGGACTCGAAAGGAGCAGAACCATTGGACGAAGCGTGGAGTGTTCTACACGACAGGGCACAATGGACCGAAAGGGTCCAACGGAGGCAGGAGGACTTGCCGGAGGGATGAAACAGGGTCAGGAGGGGACGACGGCGGCAGGACTATCCAGGTGCAGCGTGGGCAGGGTTGGGGGTTGCTGGGTCGCAGGGGTGTCGGGGTGTCGGGGTCACGGGGGCGCAGCGTGGAGGCAAGGCGGTGGGGGTCGCCGGGGTGCAGCACAGGTAGGGAGTTGCCGGGTCGTGGTGGTGTTGGGGTCACGGGGTCGCATCGTGGAGGCAATGCAGTGGGGGTCATTGGGGTTGCGGGTGGCATAGCACGGAGGCAAGGGGGTTGGGATCGCTAGGGGTCAGGGTCGACGGGGGTCGCGGTCATCGGGGGTTGCTGAGGTCGTCGGGAGGTCGGCGTTCGGGGATCGGGGTCGACGGGGGTCGGGGAGGGTCTTCGGGGGTCGGGGGTTGGGGAGGGTTTGACGGGGGTCGGGGTCGCCTGGTCGCGGGGTCGGGGTTGCGGGGGTCGGGGTCACGGGGTTGGGGAAGGGTGGGTCGCGGGATCAGGGAGGGGAGGGAGGGGAAAATGTAGGTATTTGGGAATTAAAGTGCAGTGGCCGCCATTTGGTGGCCGCTATAAGTGCCCCGCCTCGAAAACCAGAAATTCTAGTAGTGAATGTTGGATCTTGTAGGGAGGAGGTGTAGTAGAAATGAAGACCACAACACTAGGTCAACGACCATGAGGAATAGGTGTACCAAAAGAAACCATCATGATGTAGGGTAGAATACCACAATATATGGGTGTACTAAAAGAAGACAGCCATGGTGAATAAATTACTATTGTAGCATGGAATGTTCATAAATAGTGATGTATGCGGTGAATGTGGGAAGAACGCTATGTAGAACCTCACTAAAAACTAAACCACTATAACATAAATGTCAGAACTACAATAGGGATTTGTCTCTATATCCCGTTATAGCTACTAGAAAAATTCCAAATCAGGAGGGCTGATTTGGTGAAAGTAGTATATATAGGTGAACCATTGAAGGTTAAAATCATATGAATACACATAATAAAGACATTTAAATTAGTCTTTTAAAAATTGAAACAAAAGGCCCTCTTCATTACCAAAATGGATTCCAAAATACATTATTTAACACCCATTTAAATCCATAAATCTCAAAGACCAGAATTTTGTGATCCATATGTAAGTAACACGTATAATATCATTATGATGTGGTATAATCTTACACTGATAAAAAATTGATATCTAAGGCTATGACAGAATACCATATCACCAGAAAGACAAAAATTTAGCCTTTAGATCTACAGTGAAACACTTATTCCACTATACCATTATGGAATAGTCATATCCTCTGTAGTATAGAAAACTCATCTATGGTGAGGCCTTGGGGACAATAACTAGGACTCCTTGTTTTGGTCCTGAACATTACCAAGACATAAATATGCCTCCAATGACTTCCTGAATCCCTCATGACCTTATTCAAACATGAGATCAACTCAAATTAAATGATGTAAAATTGGGTTTCATTAAGGAATAAATATATTCTAGGATTAATAATATTTTCTTTTGCCTCCCATAATGAGTTCCACATCACCTCGACCGCCATTCATAGGCTTCACCACACCTTGGACTCCCATATATGGGTCACACCTCCCCTAATCCTCATTACATGGGTGACACTTTGACCATGTCTCCTTACTTTTTTGGAAAATTTCCCATGCCTACTAGCTGGGTATCAACTATTTTCATTCCTAATGTGTAGGTTCTTATCCCTATCAGATATTAAATAATTTTAGATACACCTATTATATTATAAAATGATTTATGTTAATATAGTACTCATAATTTCCCAAAAATACCATATCCTTAAAACCTACTATAGTAAACCAAAAATGGATTACCTTATGTAGTTCATTCTGAATCTCTTATTATCTCATATTTTGTGACATAGTTATCCTTACCAAATAATATTAATCAATATGGACTAATGCTGAAATATAACCATAAGCTACGAAACATGAACTAAATAGGATTGGATTTATTTTAACTGGAATACGTAAGATGTTTCTTTGAGGTTCATTCGAAACCCCTCAACATCTCTACTTACATGTCAACCCTTGTATAGTAGTATATTCTATTTATCCATGTTGTATGATATTAAACTTCACATGATATTTATTTATATGGATAGTACCTCTCACTTGATCTAAAATAATGTCACTCGAACTAGATGGGTTCTGATTATTATTCTATTAATAAAAATAGTGTACCTCAATATGGTTCAATCCCTAACCCATTATCATTCCATCCTCACATAAAGAGTAAATTCCTCCCAAACATAAACAAGATTTTCTATGAAATATTTTAGACACCCATCACCTTATTTTACATGTTTATGATTACCATATTTCTGAACATTAGGAATATATATTAGTGACCTACTATGTGTAGGACCCAACCATACCCTCTTTTATCTAGTTACCAATTGTCAATATGAAATACAATGGTAGGAATATACATCATACTCAAACAATAAATATCTAGGAATCATTCCCCTTGGAGTATACTCTTCCACACATTGAACTAATTGGAGGTTATTCTAGATGAATGAATCTTAAAGGAACAACTATATGCATATTCATATAATAATAAAAGGCATGAAATTCCTCATTAGATAGAAATTAACTATATGAGTTTTAATTCCCTTCATCAGGATACATTTGAAGCCCCTGTCATGGGATTGATCTCGACTCCAAAAAACCACCTTAACCTTTTCGTGGGATTCCAATGCCTCTCCAGATGGTGATAAATTCAATAGTACCATCCTATATAGATTAAATATATTGCGTTAAAATATACTTGGGTCAAAGGAGATACGATATAATTCCAACATGTAGAGTCCTCTTAAATTCGTGTTGTTGGTCAATTAATTTCTTAAGGGAAACTGATATTATTACTTGGAATAACTTAGGAATCTATCATAAGTCTATAATAAATTAAACGACTGTGAATAAATACCCCTTGAGGTTTTATCCCACCTTCCATCCTCTTAACCAACACAAAACCAAATTTTTCTCTAGTATGTTATCTGGCTAGATACCATTTTAAAGAAGGTCCAGTATAACTTATATTGTGCGAGCATGGGGGAATGTGTAAAACAGAATGGTGAACTATATATGAATCCATAATTATAAAAGGCATTGATTTTCCATGAACATTATCTAATTATATTTAACTAATGGGTTCATTGATAACCTCTCATGATCCAAATAGAATCCTTGATGATTGTACCATACGGAGCCAGACTATTTGACATTTTTGAAGAAGTCCACACAACAATGATGGTTTATATGAACCACTATCGGATTTCACTTTGGCCCTATGTTTTTGTTTTGAATAAATACACCTCAATGATAATGTGATGATAAAAATGATCACATATCGTGAACTTACAACACAATATGGGGAATTAATTGGTGCATGAATACCTCCAAGAAGAGATAAGTCCATCATTAAAAAGAAACCATTATAAATTAGATGGAGTAAATCCAAAAATGTCAACATTATGTAGACAATACATTTGGGGGATGGTGGCCCACATCTCCACATCAAAACATTTCAGGAGCCTCTCCTCGGAGTATGTAAGTCACTGCCTTAGTTATATTGTGGAGGTAAAAGAGGTAATCCATCATATTCAGAAAACCATTCGAAATCTATATATTATCAATTCTATTCAATGAAGTCATAATGATATACATGTGATCCCAATGGTAAAATAAGTTACTAATTATTTTTTTCTAGACCCAAACATATATAGAAAAAAACTGAGAAGGCGATCCCATTTGGAGTTTTCAATCACTACAATTCAATATCATGTCCATATCCCTAGTTTTATCAAATTAACTAAAATCGATCGTTATGTCATGATAGTGGAAAGATGAAAATTCCATATCACAATAGTTGAAATCCTTATAAATCATAAAATAAGGCCATGAAGAAGTATTTAATAGACCCATCCCCAATGTGGAAGGGACCACATAAATTTCCTTTAAGTAGTATCATGTTAGATATGAACCATGGTAAAATATGTCCATGTGATGTGAAGATAGAATCTACTGAATCAAGATAAAAACATCTCAAGAAAAACTCAATCCCCTGGGGATGTGATCATTTTTACCCCTTCTCTTCTCCAGTAACATCAATTTGGAAGAAATATACCTTGACTATTATTGATGATACAATGAATTGGAAAAACTAGATTATGCACATGTGATTGACATGGAATGACTGAATCTACAAGTGTTGACATCGATTCCTTTTTTTCTCTAATGCTATTTTAACTACTACTTCTCAAACTCCTTCGATATGACACATTAATAATATTTGAGCCCCAGAGTATGTGGATACCCCATTTATTCAAATACTGGCCTTCACTTATTATAATATATTACCACATCACTTAGATAATGTGCACCATCCATCCTAAAAATGCTACGGGCACTGTACTACAAAACAAGACCATGGGAACTACCCCACAAAATAAGATAATTGGAATCGTCCGATGAAATGGAGATATCATAAACCCTATTGATTAATAAGAACATGGTGATACCTCACATACCTCCAAAGAAGTAATCTTCAACTAATTGATTAATTTTAATGAAATTTTGATAGAAAATGTTATGAAATTTAGTGGAGGATCTAGACACTTGGATCCACACTTGTACTACCATCATCACCCATTGAACATTCCATTTATAAAGGAAAGGTATTTTTATGTATTCCAAATTTTATATACTAAAACAAACACAACTATTTCTACTAAAAAATAGATTACTCAATTTTACTAAGAAATCAAAAATTTATAGAAAATATTTATAGTGTCTTGGAAGTATATTTTTATTTTGGTTAAATTACCACACCCCTTTACAGTGGTCCTCCCTGTAGTGAAGTACCCAAACCTATAGTTTTAAGGGAACTTTCATATTATTAACCCCCTCATTTGGGGTATTCCGGAAATTACATGACATTGTTTATCACTACATTTTTTAAAGGTAGTTGGGGTTCCCCAATCATGGAGTGGAACCATTAATGTACCAAATTTTAATAGATTAAATCAACTCCCCTTGAATTAATTGATATTAAGACACCACCTCAAAAATACAAACTTCAATTTTGTGCCCATACTAATAAATGTATATGTTGCACATAAAGGAATGGTTTTAATCATATATCTCTCGATGGTAGATAATATATGGTATATTCCCATCAACTAACTATTATTTCTAGGATTTTCATCTCTGCCTTGGATAATAATTTTTTGAATCTTCCAGGATAAAGATACTTATGGAGGAATATTAGATATTCTCTATCAATTACTCAACCTACAATTAGTTTTTTGGATATATAACATATAGGTGATCAATCTTTATGAATTGGATTTAAAAATAGATAGATTTGTGGATAATTGTGCTAATCACATATAGATATCTTTGTCAACCATATCTATATCACGAATATCCAATAGAAATCATTAAATATAATTTGGCATACCAATATATTAAAAGTAGAGGAAAAAACGTCTATTCCTATAAGAATGAAAATTTTTCTATGTGGTTAACCATTTCATTACATTATATCATTATTGAGTTTCCAAAACTGAATAGCCCTAATGAGGAAATTATGTAACATCACCCCAATTATTTTACCACATCCAAATCTTTTGACATATTATTGAAGGGTGATTTTTTATTTATGGATTTCTTCCAAAAATTGAAAGAAAAAGTCTTGATAGATTTATAGGATCAAAAGATACCTGAAAAATGTGTACGATTCATTATAAATCTAACCAAAATCATTCATTACTTATGTCCTATTATAGGTGAATGATTTATTTGTCTCATGAAGTTAATAATTCCAAAACATGTCCTTGTTGTGTGACTCAAAAATGTTTAGCATAAAGTCCTTGTTGCATTAATATAAACTAAAAATAACCTAATCCAATCTATATGACTCTTAACTTCTTATAGATAGACCATGTAAAATAATGTAAAACATTATCAAACATAGTATGTCCAAGATAATTTTAAATTGATCAGTGCATTCCATCCTAGACGACCTTATAATCCTTAGAGTGGACTATTCCATGTGACCTAAAAATTTCAAATGTCACTTAAGTAAGATCATGATATATTTAAGTTTTCTAATTCGTAATAGATTTTATGGATATGGAAAAATTTACCAACCATAATTTCATTGACCTCTTTGCCTTTGAAAAAAATACCCCTTTTCTAGAGAAACATATAAAATAATTTCCATTACAACATGATATATAGATGTATGGTTCACTCATTTCAAAACAAAATATACATTTCATTTTCATATATGTATCATCCCCAGCGACAACATATTTATAAGTTCATGTTCGGTATCCTCACAGTCTTGTGTAAAGACAAATCAAATTTAGTTTATCTTGGGTTTTAGACCTCATTCATGTTGGGATCACCAATTATAACATTAATATAATTATCCACTTTACTTCGATGTTTCCTATTTTTTAGTAAGATCTACATGGAGACTCCATTACAAAAACTAAATGTGGCTTCATTATTATTTCTTTAGATATATAGTTATGTCTGTACTTCCTAATTTAGTTTCAATCATGAAAATCTCCAAAAAAATATATTCTACATAGGCTCTAACCCATTCATTATTTTTTGTACGAAAATAACATGGAATTAGAATAAAAATATCCTTTTTTCCTTCACATGAGATAGGTCTATTGTGAGATTTCCAAAAACTATTTATATTATATCACATAGAAGTAACTGTCTATTTCCACTACATAAAGAAAATATTTCAATAGAATACATTCACACAACCATTTAATTTTAGAGTTTTAAAGAATTGTAAAATAATATTAATTAAAAAAACTAATGTTAATTGTATCAATTAAAAATAATTACATTATATTCCAAACTACTTGATCCATAATCAGTATTTAATATCTCCCTCAAATTCTCATTATAAAACCCCACTTTTAAATTTCATACTAATATTATCTTAATTTCCTTTTCAAGTGGAAACATAAAAACAAATTATCTTAGATACATAGTAAGGGTAAAAAAGGTGATAATAATAAAAAATCCTAATAAATCATAATATAAACTTATATGAGAAATTAATATATAAAATATAGTTATTCACAACATTCTCTATATCATCAATCAAGGAAAAACCTATTAATATATCCTAAAAATGTTTTCTGTCAAAAAAATAAAGAGTAGCTGAGAAATATTGAACCTTTATAATAATATAATTAAAAAATATTTTTTTTATGTATAAGAACATGTTTCCATTATTTGGTTGGGCATCACTAACATGTTTCCTTTCAGGTATCAATCATCACTTTCCTATTTTCTATAGAAGATCAGGCATCACAATAAGCTCCCGGTTTTTTATCGAGCATCAAAACTAATTTCACCATTAAACCCTGAGATTTAAAATTCAATCAACACATTGTAGTTCCATATACAACCCTCTAATCACATAATTGTAAATTATATATATGTATTCCACAATATAAAATTTAATGATAACAATATTAAAACCCAATAATAATAATTGGTCTCATAAATTATTGTAATGAAAATCATTCATACATTTTATAGTGTAATTAAACTAGGGTGAGAAAATGGGTTTCATTAAATATAATCATAAATAACCCATTGAATGAAAATGGGTCTTACATCTTTCTCAAATGGATTTATAAAATGAAATCATTCATAATTTCATCAATAATTATAACATGATAAACCCTTGGAATATAAATTTCTATCCAATGGAATTAAGTCACATTCTAGTTAAATACCATTCAATTATGAAAATAAATAATATTATATTTAGAAAATATATATATAAAGGGTTTATGGAAAAAAATCCCAATAATTCAACGATTGGAATCAGGGTCCTTCATTTAAAGAAAATAATAATAATTTTTTGTTGAAAGGGGTTGGAAGAAAAATATTATTTATAAAAAATGATTAGTTAAGACTTATGATGTGATGTATGAATTATCCAAAATATAATAACATTAAATGATCCATACATACAATGAAGGTGGGTGGATTCATTTTAAAATAAATCATTGACCAAGAATATGATATTACCAAGTATAATGAATGAAGAGAAATATAGTATTAATATATTTTTCAAAAATCAAATGGGAAATAAAAATTATCCTTGATATTTTGAATCATTATTAAGAATGAAATTTTAAAAATATACAAAAAAATGATATATTGAATCCCTGAAAATTTAGGGAAATTTTTTCTAAAAAATTTTAAATTCTGTAAAATATTTGTTTCGAGGATAAATTATATAAGGGAAAAATTTCAACATATTCATAGATTGATGAATTTTCATGTCAGTTTAAATTTTTTATTTCTAAATAGTGAACTAAAATTATTTTATAAAATAATTACCATTACTAATGAAATTTAAATAAATTATTCCTTGAAAATTATAAATATTATCATATGATGTGTGCGGTGTGTGATATAATAGATATTTATGAAAGGATGGAAAATATTTTAAAATAAACATGTTTGAAAACCTATATTGTATAAAGACTAATATATTTTAATTCTAAATTTTTTTAAACAAATTATTAAAATCATATGATATAGTCAATAATAGTATTACAAACAATATATAATAATATTTATGGGATGAAAATTATTAACATGAAACAAATATACCATTGTGATTTAGAGGTTTAATTTTCATAATATTATAATTTTTAGTGAGATAGAAATTAATTAGGAAGATTTGAATAAAAAGATAAATTTTCCCTATAAAAAAATTTGAACATGAAATAAAATGGGTAATAAATTAATAAAGAGAATATTTATGGTAGAAATTCAAAAGAAACCATATAACTCCATGAAAGAGATTTGAGTTTCCAAAGGACCATAAAGACAAAATAGTTGAAGAATAGAATAATAGAAAAGGGTTTTATGTGGTAAAAATATAAATCATCCTAAATTAAATGATAAAATATCTTATAATAAAATCATGGGGAGTAACATTCCCAGTATATATAAAATATGTTAATGAATATCAATTATAAATCAGTGAATGATAATTGTGTTAAAAAACCTTAAAAGATGGGTAGAATTTAAAACAAAAATTATTCAAAGGGAGAGAATTAAATTTACATCAACTACCATGAATAAAATGTATTTCATGATATATTTTCTCAAATAGGTAGCTTATAAACAACAAAAAATAAATTACATGTATAGTACAAAACATGTCTCAAAGAGAGGAATTTGGTATGAAAACACTTACCATGGTCCCACGTTATTATGTACATACACCAAAAACCTTAGATAATTAAATTATGATTATTAAATACATAAATAAGAACATTATTCGTGACTAAAAAATTATAATACTCATTTATAATCGTTCATTTTATATCTATATTGTTAGTATTTTTTCCTATTGTCGGCAATCTTGATTATTTTGAACATGTTCTGTAAGAGTAGTATTGTTATTCATTATTCCTAAAAATAGCATCATTAAAATATAATTAAAGTTACAATAATGGGTTAATTATAATCATTTATTATATTTAACATCCTTTCCTGAGTGTTCCATTCATTTTCCTTGAAGATGAAATTGATGACAAGCATATTTTAGTTACTCGTAGAACACAGAGGTTGGTATATTAATTAATGAATTAAATATTTATATAATAAGTACATAATAATATGTAATTATTATTTACTTATTTATATCATTTTATACCAATTATTAGTTTCCCATTGAAAAAAATGATAAAAATACATATCATAATTCACTTAGGTGGTTAAATTGGATCAAACATAAACAGACCATAATTAATGTGTGATTAAAAGATGTAATAGTTGAATTATAACTATTTCAGTAAAATTATGATATTATTTAGTTATAATTAGTTTAATATATCCTAATTGGAGTGAATTCGGAGGATAATTGATGGATATAAAATAATTACAAAATATGAATAAATTTTGTTTCTTCATATTTTTCTTATATAAGATGATTATGTTTATAATGATTGTTTTTCATCCATAACATTAATAGGTTATTAAAATATTTTTAATAAAACCTAAATAATATCTTAAAAACATATTTATCCTTTAAAATCATAATTATATCCATCCTATATTGCTGTTAAGAAAAAATATAACACATCGATCCACTAAGGCAGTAGTCTGCACATATGGAAGAATGATTCCTTAATTATCCTTAGAATGGGTGAGATGAGTAAAATGGTTTATCATTTAAGAATATTAAATCAGTAATATAATTAAAAATTTTACATCAAATTACATTTCTAAATTATCCAGGTTATAATGTGAAGAAAAATGAATATGTTACTTCAGTGAGGTGGAACTCCGCACATACGTGTGATTCAAATTTCAATTTTTATTAATGGAAAATATAAATGTTTATTATAAAATAATTATAATGACATATTATTATATAAAGGATATTTATTTTATACTTTTAATATTGTTCTGTAAAATTTTAATAATAAATAGTTCATAAAGATAAATTGAGATGAGAAAGATAGGTTAGGATCTTATACCTCACTTCATGGATTATCTACTTTGTGAATTGGGTTAATCTTTTATGGGATGATATTTTGATAAGACCCAAACCCCTTAAAGGATTATATAAATTATAATGAAATTTTCTATATATTTTAATCTAGGATAATTATGTTATTATTTTATGGATGGTGAAAAGTGGTGTTCCCCTTTAATAAATGAAAAGTGATTACATTTTTACAAATATCAATAACATTGAAATAATGTGAAGTTTATCTATAAATATTCAATCCATAATTGGTAAAAATAGGGTGGGGAAGAAATAATTTAATTATACACCTCAAAAACAAAATTAAATTTCTTTTTATCTTTTTTATTCCCTTTATATATTAGGATTCACATTTTTTATGATTTTTCTTTTCAAAAAATTAACTAGTTTTAACATTGTTAATTTAAATTTGAATCCAAAAATTAAAATGGAAGTTATTATCAATTATGGATCAAATAATTCTTAATTTTAAAAAATATAACTTATATTATTAAATGTAAAATATTGTTTTGTATGTTTTTTTAGAAAAACAATTAAATTATAATTTAATTTACAAAATAAATATTTGGTCTTAAAAAATGGATTCAAAAACCATAAATATCTTCTTATATGTTAATTATTTCATATAATTCATGTTATTTGTAAATAAATTGTTCTTATTTATTCACCTAAAAAATATCTTTATAGAAAAATTAATAACTCATTCAATGGTAAGACTGACACCGTTAATAAAAAAGGGATGTTATTTTAAAAAAAATACAAATAAGTAAAATATATATATTTTAAATTAAAATACATTAACTAATGGAAAATTTATTTCATTAAAAAAATATCCTTTCTAATCATCAGGTTTTTAATATTATTTCATATAGAATTATTAATAATTCAAAATTTATTTTTTTAATATTTTCAATTTTAAATTTTATTAAATCATTAATTGATTATAATTATTATTTGATTTTTTTGTAAAAATAGAAATTATTTCAATAGATATTACCCTTGAGCATGTATTTTGGAGGTTGAATAAAGGTAAACGTGTGTTTATAAGGGTTATATAAGGGTAGAAATTGGTTTTAAGACTCCTCATAAATCTATAGTAATTATATAGCTAATAAATAAAGGTAATACAATATTATCCAGAGTTTCATAAAGGAAACATACAATTTGATGAGGTTTCATAAATATAATATTGCTATTATGTAAGGGTAGTATGGTGTTTCTAAAGGATGCATAATGATTTTTCCATGTTCTGTAAGGGTAAGTTATAATATTGATTGCTTGTGTAAGGTTAACCTGGTATATATGTAAAGGTAACTCCTAGATTCTAAAGGATGTGTAATGGTAATCCAGAACTATGTTAGAGTACCATTGAACATTGGTTCTATTTACCCTCACAAAAAATTTGTGAGCTATGTAATTGAATGTCCATTTACTGTTATACAGTCCCCTTGATGAGAAAATATTATTTTTGAACATTTTTATTTAGTTAATTCATCATTATTTTGAAACAATTTCTAAGGATTTTAAATCACTAAATTCATAATAATTAAATATCTTTGATCATTTAGAGTCTTTAACTCTTCTATGTTTTAATTTAAACACTCTTTAATCATTATTTGAGTAGAAGATAGATTAAATATTATTTATAATTTTGTATTTCTAAATAATGTGACCCAGAATTCCTTGTTTTTAAAAAATACATGATCCTTTGTTTCCTTCATTTTTTATATCCCACTATGTCCAATAATCCTACAAATTAATAATCCATAATCGTTGAGGACATAATCTAGTTATCCATATAGGGTCCATTCATAGTAGAACTGTCACCCTCTCTCATCAATTTTTGGGTGAAATTTTTTAAAATTATAATTCCATGTTGATTCAATATTAATTTTTTGCAAGATAATCTTTTCTAATATTTATGAAAATTTGATGAAAAGATATAAAAATGTTTACCTATAATTATCAAATAATAAAATATATTATTACCTCATTATAATATCTGTTTATTAATGGGAGATTATTTATCTTGGAATGATGAATTTTAATTATCTTTATTGAATAAACTGTTAAATCTTATTATAACATAAATTGATTCTAGGAGAGATAACATTTTTCTCACATGGGTTGATTTTATTTTCATTTGGAAATAATTTAATTTAAATTGGTATTAGGAATCCTTGGTGATATTTTTGAACTAATTAATTCATGGATGTGATTTGGGTGATTTTTCCTTGTAGATCATTTAATTTGATGTTGAAACCCAATGGGTAGGAATTTCTTTATCATTTGGGGCCCTCATATTCTCTTGTTGCCTTGGTTTCATGATTTATTTTCATATCCTGATTTAATTAATTTATGGCTATTTATAATGTGTTTTTTCATTATTGGGATACTCATATATGTTCCTTGGTCCCTAAGTATCTCGGAGTATCCTTTTATAATATTTTAAGATGATCACATGTTATTATAAATTTATAATACTTTCTCATGATAGTATGGTATGATTTACATGTATGTTTTACCCTACTATATATCTTTTCAAGATATTTAGAGGTTTTTTGTTGGTACTCATGATAGTTGGACCATCATGTTATGATTACTCCTTATAAGGGTTATACAATTACCATGAAATGTTACATCGGTGAATCCTACATACGGTAGGATCTTCTTACCCTTATAGTAAGTCACAGAACAAGGTGCCTTGAGCATTCTAAATAATGGATGGAATCTCAACACATTGTGGACACCGAGTGACATATTAACTCGATGTTGTTAGGATACTGATTAATAAGTGTAAAATCCTTATGGATTATTTAGGTCACTTTTGAAATCCATATGGGTTTTCATCTAGTATATAGACAATGAAGGTATGAACTAGGATTTTTTTAGCATGGTTAGCACATAGGTTCTCAATAATTGATTATTTTTTCCAACCTTCACTTATAATGTTATCATGGTACATAGTTGTTATACATGTTAAAATTTGTTAAGGATGAATTAGTGGCATCCTACTAAGTTATATTATAATTTCCCTATAAAATCATTTCAATTCATTTGAATACTTCGTCTATACTATTGCAAGTAATGGATATGGTCCCATGGAAGATGGTTGAGTTGAAAAGAATATAGATAAGACTAGTATAAGGATATAATATATAAGATACAACAGTTTTATTTATTTTAACTACTACACTTATATTATGGTTGTATTTCCATATTCGGATCATGTTTGCCTATTTATATGACTTTATTCCAGATGATATTGCGTCCTTATACATTTTTACACTCAGTTATTATATTTTATTTATTATAATTTTTTGAAGGACATGATTTTGAGGATAAGGTCTCCCCATTAATGTTGTTTGGACCCTCACTACAATTCAAAAGCCTCTTGCGTACTGGGAGGTGTGCATGAGATGATGTGACACTCCATGTCATAATCCGCCCCCAAGGGCCCATTACATGACTACCCCCCATCCCACCTCCCATAGTCCAGGGGATGGGGACTAGCGTCGACTAAGCATATCACCAAAAAAGGGAGGCATTTTCCTATGTATCTGTATGCATGCAAAAAACTCCAACCCACAAATACTAGAAAGTGAACACACTATGTAAACAAATAGAAAGTGAGACAGTAGAAAAATGAAGTTAAATAGGGATAGTATACAAGCCCAATAAAATGAAAAGTAAAAGTACAAGTCTCAAGAAATCATCTATAGAAAAACCAACCTAATGGGTAGGTACCGAAACTACTATCTAAATCCACAAAAACACACATCATCTATTGGGTTAGTTAGCGCACCACCTGAATGTGGGACACTAAGGACTCTATCAAAGGGTTTATCTTCGACACAAGACATGACACATGTGGAAAAATATTTTGCAGGGTTGAGTAAAACAATACTCAGTTGGTCACCCTAAAACACAATGTAAATGACCATAAAGGAAACACCACTAAGAAGATACAGTCAGCTCAACACTGGTTTGTGCCAACAACATATAAAACAAGAACATCAAGGTATAATCATAATGAATTCCATGAAAAAAGGTTCCATCGATAACATGCGATATGGTCTTGCTCGTAGAAAGCTTATTATTGGATATCTCACTCCTCGAGTTATCTAATAGTTCTCACACAGAACTATTCTACCAAAATTATATGAAACAACACATGATATCTATACATTAGGAGTATTCTCAGAGATATCCAGCCTCACTAAGACAAGGATTATCTATATCATAGCTAATAGAGTTAATAGTGTATTCTCACATAATTACATGTCTATAGAATTCAAATACTAAAGAGTGTGTAGGAATATTCAAATCTGATGAGACATAAAGTCTCTAAAAGAGACTCACTCCATATCGTTATATGAGATCTACTATTCACCCTCGCATGAGACATACTCCACTCCCTTATAGGATACCAACATCGCATCTTTTCATGAGACCTATATCGTGTCTTAGTAGGAGGCATACTCTACACCCTCACAGGAGACCTATTTCGTGCCCTCGCTGGAGACCAACTCCACATCCGCATAGGATATCAGTTCTATGTCTTCGCAGGATACCAAATACACATCTTCATAGGATACCAACTCCACATCTTCATTGCAGACCTACATTGTGTCTTTCCCACACCTATTCATAGGATTACGTGCTTAGTGAACTCATTATGGGAGCACCTACTCCTCGAGTGAATATGTCATACGCCAACCTCCAAGAAAGGTCAAGTATAGTATCCCAAAAGGACCACTTCATTGTGAGGGTCCCAATGCCACATACATATAAAAAAATAGACATACGGTTTAGAATTTATAAGCATATTAGTAAAAATGTGTTCAGTAGGGTTTGGTTCAGACGCAACCCAGTCGGGTCTAGTCCAACCCAAACTGGTCCATCCTAAATCCATGCACATTGGTCCATGTTTTCTAACCTGATTGGATACTCAGCAGCCTAATTCTCCTTGTCTAGCCGGCATCAAGCAGGCCAGATCCTCCAGTACGTGACTCGGTAATGTGCTTCACCACACCAACACGCACGCTAGCAGGCGCCACCCCCTGGGCAGCTCGGTCTGCCCACGCGGACTAGTTCTCCACTAAAAGACACACCAGGTTACATATCTACCTGGGCCATGTGGTTCACCAACTGCATGGTATCCATCCAACTATCTTAGCTCATACGGACCCCCCTTTCTCACATGAAGCTTGGCAACGTGTGCCTTGGAGACCTAGTTTCCACCCCTGTCAACATGGTGTGCCTCAACATCCATCTAGCACAATGACATCTTCTGCGGCCCCAAGGGACCTTGCTATGGGTTTCCATCCTCCGCTACACCGGCATACGGCCACCAATGGACCCTTCCGCGGGCCACTGGGTTCGCTCTGTTTCTTAGAATTTTTATCCAAAAGATGCTCCTCGATCCTCAGGTTTCCACCTCCACTACCATTGT
Source organism: Viscum album (assembly GCA_963277665.1). Taxonomy (NCBI): domain Eukaryota; kingdom Viridiplantae; phylum Streptophyta; class Magnoliopsida; order Santalales; family Viscaceae; genus Viscum; species Viscum album. The sequence continues at coordinate 1,505,606,053 of OY728127.1, read as the reverse complement.
ATCAAATCAAGGCCACCATCCATCCCAATGTAAGGTATTTCTAAAGGAAATATCTTACAAAAAAACATTTAAAAATATGAAACCATCGTCTTTTCACCTCCGTTGTGCCATTTAATTCCCAGTTTCGTGATATGATATCATTGTTCAATGAATTGGGTGTCTATATATCAATCAATCATGAATTTTCAAGTCACGACATTAATGAAGAATTCCCACAATGAACGAAGAATGGAGGGAGAAAATAAAGAATCAATAATGAGGAAAAGACTTCGGTAAATGTTCATGTTCTTCATGGTTCATTTCCCTTAGAACACAAATTTGTAATATAATAACAATTTCAATATGAATATCCCACAACTCCGCAAATAGGTAAAACCCATCCACAACAAAAACTGATCAATGGGACAATATGTTTGTGGAGTGTCCATGTTCGTTGTAGAATATTCAGAATGGGGGAAAAAAGAAATCTAAACACAACTTACATGGATTATGTTCGATTATTTATGAATTGAGATTGTATCATCATTAATCATTAATCATGAATTCAAAATCATTGATCATTTATCCTCATTTCTTCATATCCTGAGGTGGTTGATCTTCCATTGTTTGCCAATGCTTTTCTCCGGTGATCCTAGGGGAACTATCCATGATTTACCATCTAATCTCATATCCCTTCCATGCTGTTAAATGAAGAAAATGTGTTTCAGTGTTACCATTGCAACATTTCAGTGTCTCCATGCTATGTCATTATTGAAATGGAATGGGATTCCCTGTCGATACGTCACATAATCTATGAAAAACATTTAAAAAGGAATAAAATAAACTTCTTTGTGTTTATTTTATTATTATTTAAAATATCCAAAAATTAACTTTCACATCCGACCCATGCCGGTCGATTTTAGGCCCCACCTAACAAAATCACCACATAATGAAATCAATAGTGGTCATGAATTTCCAATCTGATACACCATTCAAGGGTTATTATGATTTAAAAAAAATAATTTCATCATTTTATTGATGTTAACATCATTTTATGGTTTTATCAATAAAGACTCATGCCAATAAAATTTAAGTTGTGCCTAGGGTAAATCCATCATCCTGAATCCAATAGTTCCATTATATTTCTAGTACAAGCATTAATTTATGAGTTATTACATTTTTTATGAAAACCACTCATGCAATGTATTAAAAATTTAGCATTATTCATCGAACCATTCTAGGAATACCGGGCCTCAGAATTCCACGTCGTCTCAATGTCTGATCTCAAAATTTTCCCATAAATTTTCTTAAAATAAAACCAATAAAATCCATTTCATTACATTCTCCCCACCTTAAAAAATTATGTCCCTGAAAGGCGAACTAAGGGATGCCCAATCAGATTAGGGTATGGGGACAAATATGAACCCTCTAGTACTATGTTATCTTCCAAAGAATCTTATGCTGCCACCAGCCACACACTCTTATAATTTACTTCCCAAAGAGGGCCCTCTTCTTCCTATCTTCAATATCCATTAATATGATGGAAGTAAAGCATCCTGATTAGAAACTATCATCTATTGGACTCTATTGAGTCGAACTATCTAATTCATGTAGAGGGATCCCCTGATTTCTGCTGAACTCTACTCCATAAATTCTAAGAATTGGATGGATTTGTGATTCATTAAAATAAAACCTTTATGGTATCATTTTCAAATAACATACATGGTAAACCCATCATGAAATACGTCAATATCCTTTTTCACTCCCTTCCTGGCACCCTATGTATGAAAAGTTAAACCCCTTCCATGCACAGTGGCTCGACACGGTGAGTTGAAAAACCCCGAAACTGGTTCAAAAAAGCACTCAAATTTAATATCAAAAGTTAATCCCAATATCAACAAGTTCCATAATCCCTGGCGTCCTCCTTAATACCCACAAGTGTATCCTGATTAATCTAATAACTCTACGAAACCACTACTAGTACTATGTTTTCGTTGAAATGGATGATGTTCTCTCCACCTATAGAATATCGATCTAGGGAATTCCCCATGGACAACTCATAATGGAAATTCTCACCATAGTTATCAACAATACATGCCTCCCTAACTTACAATAATAGTGGAGGGGTAAAACAAACAAATGGAGGTATGTTGTATCATCTCTATCCACGAAGGCTAATTACAAAGAGGCCAACTTTGTTTTCTCCTAGTTCAACCCCTATGAACTAGATCTCATACTGAGATCATCATCTAAAATTTTCCCCATAATTTGATTATAGACTCATTCCGAGTCATAGTCCAATAGGAACTCTATCCAACTCCTCTCTGTCAACTACTTCAATGCCTGTGGGCACCATTCATTCCATAAAAAAGGCGTCCCATATCAACTGATCAAAGTGTTCATCAATCCTCTATTAGTGGATACTCATTATCCACGGTCACTTCCATAATTCACTGGTAAACAAAACATATCCTCAAACATTGTGTCTTACTAGGCCCTTCCTCTGTAAGTCCCCCATATACACCCTTAGCTCTCAGAGATCTTTAGAAGCAATATGGTATGGTGATTCTTATATCGGGGCCATCTCGTGGTGTAAAACAATGCATATGTATATTTCACTATAAGGAGGTAATCATATAATTTATTTAGGGAATAAATCTTAATTCTCCACCACTAATTATGGGAACAAAAAATTCATAACATCGACTACCCATTGGATAAGGCTAGTCGACTCAAAAGAGATCAGCTACACCTTCATATGCATGCAGTCTATTCTGTGATGCCTGGGTATCCATTTTTGATAACCATGGAAATCACCCTTCCATTACTACAAATATACTGCACCCTTTTCTCCTAAAATAGTCAATACAGTCATGGAAATTCGATAATAAAAACATACCAAGAATGACGTTGTAAGGCCTAGAAGCTTCTACTAAGAGATTCCAACCAAAAATCTGATATTAAGGGTCAGATAAATTTTTAGGCATAGGTGTGATTATCAATTATCTTCCCATATGTATCACCAGATGTATGGTTCAATTTAATGGTTTAACTGGAAAATCTAGGTCTCAAACAAGATCTGTGTTATTGAAGAATGATTAGAACCTGTTTCTATTAATATAGTATCTATGTGTAGACATAGAACAAACCTCGAATCATTCATGTACCCCTTAGGTCATATAATTTAACTACATATAGCTCCCCTTACCTTATTCTCTAACTCCCTGAGCCTTGTGTGGATCATATTGGGGTGATGGTGGTAACATGTTGAAGTGAATATTGCCTCCTACTTCTCTCCCAACTCCTCTTCCACATCTTTCAGCCTTTATATATATCAGTTCCTCTCATATTCTCTACCTTAGTCCACTATTCACTATTTTTCTATTAGCAGTACGATGGGATGGAAAATCTCTAGTGAGATTTTCTCTTCCATCTCATGAAAATAAATTCCTCTCTCTAAGCCAACTACACTAACCCTGTGATCCCTAAGATAAATTTTAGTTTTCTTGGGACCTCATTTCGAAACATCTCACACATCTATGTCTCTAAGAATAATGTCAGAATCCTCCACCAAATGTCTCATTTATTTCATTCCTACTACTGAATTCCAATGGCTATATCTACTCATCCAATGGACTTTCAACCACAAAGGATCTCTCAAGCACCCTAGAAAACGTAGGAATGCACAGAGGAATAATGTTGGATTAGATGTACCTAATAATACTTTTCACAAAGGTCTAAGCCCTGAATAAATGATCATATCATATTTATCTAGTAGTGTAAAATCATATCATGCCTCGATGAATACTCAACTACTGACATCTCATCCTCTTAAAGCTATCGAAGCTCTTCGGTATGCAAATCCCTTAGAATTTATTGTTTGTTCCCTTGTGTGAGAAAGGTTGTCAATATTTGTCCATTGAAGTGTCACCTCATCGTATAATTGTGTAATCTAAAACCATCCATCACCCTACTAATCCATGTAGAAGTTTCACCTCTAGGACCCCCATATACTATAATGATGTCTTGATTGGATGGAAAACTCAGTCACCACCTCAAACCAGTCCTCAGCCACCTAAAATTTAGGCTCACCTAAAAACCTTGGGGGTCCCTTTCACCAAAACTCAGGATGTGTACTCAGAATGCACATCTAATCATATTGTACTAAGAGTAGAATGTGCTACTATACAGGTGGTGGTATAGTTGTTTCACCACCCAGAGAAGTTTCTCATGTACAAATACATGTTCCCATATCTCATAAACCAATTGATCATCCCCGTGATCATGTGGTGGAATCCTGGTTGACTATCTATATGGAAGCATGTTGAAGAGAAAAAAATGACCCATGATCAATAGAATATACATTGTGAGATGACTCCATAAGTACATGGAAGAGGAAACCCATTCATATATGGTTCATGTAAATTTTGTTTTCCCTATAACAAGTGTTTTTATTTACAAAGATGAAAAATAGAATTCATGGTACTGGTGTATGGATATGTCGTCCTTCAAACAAAAACTAGATTCCCAGGCCTGGATGTCAAACTTAAAATGCATAACACTATTTCCCCAAACAAAACTCAAAGACTCTAGGTTCTTATGGAAGAACTGATCCCCTTTAATACCACATTCTCACAACCGTTCCCCATGGGCATGTATCGGGACTACCTAAAACCCACCTCCCAAAGGCCAGGGGTTTGAGACTAGCACTAAGTAGGCATATCCCAAAAAATGGGAGTAATTATCCTAATTACATGTAAACATGTACACAACACCAAGACACTAATACTAGAAAGTGAAAAAACTAAGTAAAAACACAAGGAATGATAGTAGAAAACCGAGGGTAAATGGGGATAGAATAAAATCCCAACAAAAAATTAAATGTTATAGTACAAGTCTTTAAAACTCCTCCTTAGAAAAATATTCCAGTAGGGTAGGTACAGAAACAACTATCTAAATATGAAAAAGCACACCTTTTCTATCATATCTCTCAAAAAACCACCCTACCTCAGTCCAAAAAATACTCTGTCAAGTCATTTATAATCTACACAAGATACATCACATGCAGACGAAGCTCATGATGGGGTGTGTAAAACAATACTCAGTACGAAACCCTGAAACATAAATTAAAATACCCAAAAAGAAACAAATCTATGAAGATATATTTAGATCCACATGGGTATGTGATAACAACATATATAACAAGAAAACATAGGATTACTTGTAAAGGATTACAAGACTCAATGTCTCATCCACTATGAGCCTTATGGTCCCGCTCGTAGAAATCTCGATTCAGGAGATCTCACTCATTGAGATATATGAAAGTAAACACATCGAACAATTATACAAAAAGTAACTAAGTCAAAACATGGTATCAGTATGTCACAAAGTCTCCTTGTGATATCTGGTCTTATTAATACAAGGAGTCTCAATATCACATCCAATAGAGTCACTAGTGTATGCTCACACATTTACATGTTTATAGCATGAAAATACTAAAGAAACCCAATGCATATTAAAATATGATAATATATATATTATCTATAAGAGACTCACTCTGAATCATTGTAGGAGTCCCAATTCATTCCCTTTTTGGGGACATACTGTGCACCATCACAGGAGACCATCTTCTCAGCTTTGTAGGAGACCAACCCCACATCTTTACAGGATACCAACTATGAATCTTTGCATGAGAAAAACTCTGTGTATTCACAAGATATCAACTTTGAATCTTTGATGGAGACCAAATCCACATCTGTTTCATTGTCATTCACTGGATTCAATCAATAGCATACTCATTCTAGTAGATCCTACTCCAAGGTCAAATAGGTTATACACCAACATCCACTATATGTCATATATACTATCCAAAAAGTACCACCTCATCATGGAGGTCTAAATTCCTTAAATGGATCATTAGATGGATGTGTGGTTTATAATTTATATCTATTTTAGTAAAAAGGGGTCAGTTGGGTATGGGTCTGACCCGTCCCACCCTGATCCAACCCTCTGCAATTAGGTCTGGGCCATTACAAAATAGCCAGGCCCATTGGGCTGCTGGACTGTAACCCACTAGGCCATGATGTCGAACTAGTCGGGATGTTGGGTGTCCATGTTCCCCCTATCCATCCCACATCGAGTGGTCTGACTCCTCTAGCACACTTCCCAACAGTTTGCTTCACTACACCCTCTTGCATGTCGACCTTTTGTTTAGCCCGATCCACTCATGTAGACCAATTCACTTCCACAGAATACATCTGGTTCCACATCTGCATCACCCATGTGATTCAGTGACTGCATGGAAGGTGTCTTTCTGGGTCCACTCACATGGACCCCTTTCCCTTACACAGATCAACTGTATGAGACTGGTCGACACTGGCACTGCTAAGATCAACTCACCAGCCCTCTATGTACATTTATCCTCGTAGCTTCCACCGTGAGCTCCTGCGGCCCCCGTTGTTGGTGTTCGTCCTCCCTTGCACCTGAAACTGGCCATATATGGTGCTATTAACTAGAATCAGTCTGCTGGTTGCCCCTTCTGCGATCCAACAAGTTCACTTTGGTGCTCTAATTATTGATACAAAGGATTCAACATGATCCTTTGGTTGCCACCTCCACTATCTAGGGCTCAGATCCATGCCATGATTAATCCCGATGTAAGTTCATTCAAACGTTGATATCATCTTCCCCGCATTGATTCATCTGACAATGTCATAATTGCACCTCTTTCATTCCATGTCCATCCAAAATCCACGATACGGGTCATTTTTCCACGAATCGGGTGTGAAATGATCAATAAATCGTGAATTGTTGTGTATTGGGGAAAAAATGACTTCCCACAACAAATGAAGAATAGATTTATAAAAGAATTAATAATTAAGGAGGAAGAGACCTCGATTGAGGTTTAGGTAGATCATGGTTCTCTTCCCATATAACTGAAATTTGTAATCTAATAACAATTTCATGATCAATCTCCCACAACCCTACAAAGAGGTTAAACCCATCACGCCTCAATGACCGATCCGTGGTCCAATCCATTTTTGTATTGGTTCACATTTCATGTAGAATATTATGAATGAGTGAAAGGAAAAACCAAAACACAACACCCTACATGGATTCGGTTAGATCGTTGGTTGAGAGATATTTCATCATCATCATTCACTGATCCTCGATCCTCGATTCGTCAGATCCTGAGGTGGTTGATCCTCAACTGTTCCCAAATGATTTTCTCCAGAGCATCTAGGGGAAAACTTAGGGATTTCCCATCTAATCACATCTCCAATCAAAGTTGTTAAATGAAGAAAATGTTATTCAGAACTACCATTGAAGTGTTTCCATGCTGTTTCATTCATGGATGTGAATCAAATACCCCATCGATGCATCTCAACGTCACAATGTCACTACTAAAAATTTAAAAACAAATAAAATAAAATTCTTCATGTATATTTTATTCTTCTTTAAAATTCCTAAAAATTAACTTTTTTAGTCGACCTTTTCTGGTTGATGATAGGCCACATATATATAACACACCACTTCCTGAACTCAATAGTTGTCTCAAATTTTCAATCCAATTCACCGTTCATGAGTTTTTAAGTTATTAAAATAATGACATTTCATTTATGTATGTTATTTACGGTTACGTCCTTTTCAGGTATTATCACTGGAGACTCTTGCCTACTAAAGTTATGTCATTCATAGGGTAAACCAACCATCCTAAATTCAACACTGCCTTATATTTCTAGTTCATTCTCCCATTGAAGTGTTATTACACTATTTTCGGAAAACCAATTACACGCGCTATTAAAAAAATAACATTTTTCACCAAACCATTCTGGGCACACCGGGGCCTCATAATTGCACGTTGTCTTAGCAACTACTCTAAAAATTTTCCCAGAAATATTCAAAAAATTAAACTAGGAAAATCTCTTTCATTGGACTCCATCACAGACCAAAGGGTTTAGGTTACTGTATTAAATTAATATTTGATTACAAGTATAAATATTACCTATTATAAAAATCTTCTAACAATGATCAACATAATTTATTAAAAAAATACCCATTTTTTAAATGTTTTTTTTGAATGGAAAACTTTTTAAAAAATTAGTCAAAGAGACTAATGATCTATAATTATTTTACATTATTATTATCCATTTATCTAATAGTGATTATTGTATTCATGTAATTTTAATATTTCATGGTTTGTTTTATTCATGTATTGCATTAGTTTTGTGTTATAGGTGACCCAACCTGTTGACGATGGTATTACTTTAAATGGTCCAAAATCTCATATCGTTACAATGAATAGCTTGATTCATATTATCATTGGACACATAGTGATTCCTCGATCACTTATCTTAGTCACATCTAAGAAATATCCTTAACAAATATGTCTCAAATATATCCAATTGCATGGTCCATCCAAATTATCATCGAGTTTCTGCAAAAGGCCCTAAACTAGGATAAAATGATTCTATATCCAAACCCATATATATCCTCATTATTTTTATAATGAGATATGTAGTGATGTTTATATTTCCATTTTTAGGGTTGTCTTAAGAGGTCATCCTGAATAAACCCCATCTTAGTATATGGTATCTTTATTAACATAGAGTCTTTCAGTATTAGAATACATAATGTTATAACATATTTTATTTTTGAACTACGTGTGGTTTAATTACAATTCTCATGGTACGTGTGGTCATTTCAGCTTATACTATCCTAGGATCATCCATAATTTCATATGAAGCATCATGTCATTAAACTATATGCAACCACTCTTGTTGTTTTCTATGTTGGAATTGGGATCTCTATACATGTATTCTTTCCATAACAAATATCTTCATATATACTATCATTAATTACATTTAATTATATAGAACCTTATACCTCGATAATTATTATTCAAAACTATTTTAATTTAAATATCAATATCAGTGGTCTTGCTAATCAGAGTGAAAATTTATGAAGAAAAAGATACATTGTACCTTCTAAGATGAAAATTTTAATGGGAATCTGATGTAAAATATGATCTTTGGGTACACCAATCCTTCACGAATAACCATTTCTCCATAAAAATACATTATACCATTGATAAATCAATATTCACTAACCAAATAACTTGAGATGGTATTATCCCCCTAGAATTCACAATACCATGAGTGTGTCCTATAAGTTCAATCTTTTATAGAAATTATTAATATATTTCATGACTTAAATAAATGGTTTCCCCATTATATCGTGAGTAGAACATTTTCCCTTTATCCATTATGTGAAATTTAGGTTTTTCATTTAGTCTAAGTGGAAATTTTCCCCTCAATATCATATATTATTTTCTAATGGTGGAGTGATAGTATCTATATTACCAATGGTGGTCTTATTCCCACTTGTTTACATTTCTCCTCAGCCTGTACATTCTTATCTAATGAATTACTATTTTCATACCCCAAATATGAAAGTGCATTTATTTAACCTATATTTTAGACATATTGGAATCATAAAAAAATCAAGGAAATTTTATGACACCCTTTTCTTTTAAACATTCATATTTGGATATGCCTTCTCCATGAAGAATAATATTCATTGAGTTCAAATACACCTATTGAAAATACTAAAATCCTTAAGATGGTATTGTCTTCATGGAAAATTCACCTTTTGTTCATGGTCCTCATCACATGACCATGAACCACATTACCAAATTTTTCATTATGGAACAACATATACTTCTTAAAGTGGAATAATATATAAAACCTTATTCCCTTAGCTCTGGTAAAAATCAACATAATGAGTCATTGTGTGTGGGTTTATTTATCTATGGCAGCTCTTTTATAATGACCGTAGACTGGGATAAAATGATCTTATTATCTCTTATTAATAATACATATTATCATAGAGACTCATCCAATAACTACACCTATATGAACGATTGAATTATATTATTTTTTTTTACAAATCTAGGACTATGGTTTTAAAGAAATTACTTATTTGAGGTTTTTTAAAAAAGATACAGAATATATTTTTTTATTTTTAAGTTTTGTTAAATGATGGTTTTCAAAAAATAATGTAAATTATCAATAGTTTCATAAAAACTCCCACTCAATTTTTAGGTTACAAATATTAAATGTTTAATAATTATTTATTTTTAGTATTAATAATAATTATTTATTATTCTTAATAATTTAATAGTTATTAGTTAGAACATAATTATTTATTCTGTTTCAATTATTATTTATTTATAATTATTAGTTTTTAATTATTCGAATCATAAATTAATTGTTGAATAAGTAGAATGTTGGACGTCTCCATCAAATGACCATATGTTTTGATCTGGGTGTCTGTATGTGCTCCATAACTAGAAAAATTAATGCTTCTGAAAAGATCCACAATGAAATATGATAATAATTTCATAATAATTATTAGAATAAAATGTGTTACTATTTTAAAAGAAGATGAAAATATAATATCAACTTGAAATGACCATAATGTTTTTTCAGGGTGATCATTTTGGCTCTGTAAGATATAAAATCAATGTTTTCAAAAATATATATTTCATTTGGACTTGTGAGGGATGTTCACAGTTAGATTGATTCTACAAATATCTAGAAGGCCTCCAAATGGAGTTTCTTTTATACCATGATTTCTTAATATTCTCTGTGATTTCAGCTTCATTAATGTGTGTATTTATAATCTTCTTTGGGTATCTATGATTTTATTCCTCGGATTTAGATTCATATTCATTTGTTTATTTTTCCATTGTTGGGTATTTCTCTCTAGTGATGATTTATTATCTATTATATATATATATATTACCTATTTATATATATTTATGAATATTTATTTAAAAATTATATATATTTACCATTATTTATTAAAAAATTTATATAATTGCATATATTCATAGATATTTATATGTATTTATGAATATTTGACAATATTTATTTACATTTATAAATATTTATATGTTTGTATGTTTGTATGTTTTTAAGTATTATGTTGTTATTTATTTCTGTGTATATTTATTTATGTTTGCGTATATATGTGTGTGTGTGTGTGTGTTTGTGTGTGTGTGTGCAGTTATATATACATTGGTGTGCATTTATGTATACTTATATAATATAAATGGTTGTTTTCATATATTTATTTAAATTTCATAATATATATATATACACAGATATTTTTATCAAATTATGTATATTTATATAAATTGATGTATATTTATATATATAATTTTCAGATATATATATATATATATATAATTTTTGTTGGTGTGAGTGTGTGTGTTACTATCCTTGTATTTATATATATATTTAATGTGAATGTATTTATATATATATATTTATATATTTATAAGATATATATAATTGTATTTAAATAATTCACATATAATAATATAAAATTACTATTTATTATATAATTCGCTTATTTATTATATCTTATATATTTATTTTTTATATATTTATTTTAATTATTATTTATTTTATTACTTTTATTATTATTATTTGTTAATTTATTACATATTATTAAATAATATTAAGCTGTTATTAAGTTATTATTTTCTTATTTAATATTTAATGTGAATTTATGATATATTATTACATATTATTTATATTTTCTATTTATTATTAATTTATTATTAATTAATTTATTATGTATTTATTATTTATATGTAATTTATTTATTATTTAATAACTAGTTAATAATTATATATTTATTTATTCATCAATATTAATTAATCATTTTTATTGTTAATTTATTATTTATTTACCATTTACCTATTTCATATTAATTAATTTTTTGTTTATTATTAATGTGTTATTTATTTATTAATAATTTATTATTTATTATTTATTTATTATTTATTTAGTATATATTCAATAATTATTAATTGATAACTATTATTTATTTATTTATTTACTTATTCTTTAACACATATTAGTTTATTATTTATTATAAATATATTATTTATCGATTATTTATTCATTTTTTATTCATTTTTTCTTTATTTATTTATTATTTAATAATTATTTTTCATTATTTTCTCAATTTGTTTTTTGTATATTTAATTACAATTTATTAATTTCTTTTTACTTATTATTTAATATTTATTGACATATTATTTATTATATTTTATTTCTTATTTCTTATTTGTTATTATTAATGTATTTTTTATTTTTTGTTTCTTATTATTATTATTTTTGTAATTATTTATTATTAATGAAATATTTCATATTTTGTATGTATTAATTGTTTTTATTAATTATTAATATTTTTAATATTATTATTTATGTATACATATTTATTTTTATTTATCTATATATATAAATATATTTTATTTTATTTACTCACCATATGAAGAGCATTCTAGAGTGGTAATGTTTTTACAGAATTACAATGCGGTTTGGGGAACAAATCACAACCAAAATGTATATATATTAGACATCGGCATGAATGGAATGACATATGCATGAATGGTAGGACAAACAAATAATATATAAATAACAAATAAATAGCTGTAAAATTTTAAAAAATATTAACATTATTACTAACTGTCAGTAACAAGGGAACTATTGTTTTCCAAATCACTAAGAAATGTTTCTGACACTGTTTATCTCGGGGGTTTAAAGAAACAATCACTAAACTCAAAAAACAACTAAATTCTATTTTTTATTTAGTGTATGAGCGACTTGATTTATCTAGATCATATATCCTAGACCTAGCCTCAATTTTCAGTTTCATACAAATGTTATTACTATATTGTATCCTAATTAACATTTGCTTTCCAATTTCTATCACACACTAGTACACCACATAATGAAACACGGGTCTCCTATCATTGGCTAAATCATTGAGATTATTCTGCTTCTAATTTCATACCAAGATGAAAAAGCCCTGATAAATAATTTCGTGCAGCTTGATTCATATTCTCAGAGAATGCATAGTGATATACATATCTCTTTATCTTATATCCAGCTGTAAAATCCACTTTCTGTTCATTCCTACTAAAATTCTAGTATTTGGGCCCAACAATATAGGTTGGGATTTACATTATGAACCCTATATTGTATATATACTACATGAGATGATTCTTCCTCTTTAAGAAACAAAATCCTTGAGTTGATATTCTACTCTTAATACCAAACCCCTATATTTGAGATCTTCCTCTAAGTATAAATCCTATCATTGGTGAGTCAACTTTGAAATCCAACCAATTGTTTATGTAATGTATAAATGTATATATTAATTCAAAATAAAATTATTTTCATTATGAATAATTATAATTATTTAGTGTGGAAATTTTTTGAAACTCAAAAACTTATTCTATGAACTTAATCACGGAATAATTTATATAGACCTTACTCAGATAACACAATTCATGTGAGAGTATAAAAGTATATTTTTACATGAAGAAGACACTAGTACGATCTTCATACTGTGCAAGATAGCTCAAATACATAAGGACGGAGAACCTTAAAAAATTTGACCTAATATGGTGACATGGTGATGATAACCTTCCATTAGAATTAGGTCATGGGTGTGATCCATTACTGAAAAAAGGGTTTATAAAACCATAAAACCCTTCATTTAGTGTAATATACACACTTTTTAGAAACATAAAACACATTTTATAGAGGAACACTATAGATAAAGGAATATTGTGTTTCTTAGGATTTAATGTTAGAGATTATAGAGCCAAAATATAATTATAGATGGAAAATTATGGTTATTTTAATTTAGAATGAGTATTTTAAAATTTTGGCTTTGTTCCCATGGAAACATTGTGTTGGAAACTAGATCATGCACCCTACATCATGTACATAGCCTCATGAGTAATTATATCCTTGTGGCCTGGATATTCTCCTTACCGCACACACTTCTCCTTTTGAAAAACCCAATGCATGAACCCTCCTCATGGGGTTTCCCCACATGAGACTCCATATATGCAACTAATCATATGTCATACCATGAATTCACAAGCTAAATATTTCCAATAAAATGACCGCTAGCCTGTAATGTCATTACAGAAGTATGATCGAAATAACTTGAGTATATATTTTATTTTTAGAACACCTATGTCTTACTTGGAATTTAAAACGTTATTTTCTAATCCATAACATTGAATGATGGATAAAAATAATCATTCCCAGTACATCATGTTTTCTCTTCATTGTGTCGAAACTATGTTCCCAATGTTCTATCCACCTAGGAACCACCCACCTATGTTTCGAAGGACTTATGCACCAAATAACCAGAGTGAAACCTCACCTAGCTCTCTTATACATGGGTTTCATTCACCAAAGTACCATACTTGGGATCCCCTACTCATGTTAGGGAACCATTAAAACAGTTCCCATAATAGGGTGACACCTTTCCCTAGCCCCATACAATGTAACCATTCAACTAAATCTCATAATAGGGTTCCAATTTTCCCTAGTCTCATATATGGGTGCCACATCGCTTTAGTCCTCTACATGGGTGTCTCTTTAATCTAGACATTTACCTAGGTTCCACATTTCCCATGTATCTCTACATGTGTGTCATATCTCTATGGTCTTTTATACCTTATCACTACGTCATCGCGACATCAATACCTAGGTGAAACTACCCTTAGGCATCCCATATCACTACAAAAAATAACCCAATCTTCCTAACCCGAGTCCCACTTATATCAAGACTCTTTTCTTAAGAGACACTTTCCCCTATCCCCGATCCCTGGAACTCAATTTTACCAATCCTTATTCCTAGGTGTGGAGTTTCCTAAGATAAATAAAATGATTATTTAATTATATTACATGAATTATCATTCCATAGGAGAAATAGTTCAATGAAATAGAGAGATGAAGGTTAAGTGTCTTGGATGATTTTCCACATATATAATATATTATATAGTTCTCCTTAACATTTCATCATAACTTTACAACTACAAACCCCCTCTAAAATATATCATAATGAATACACATCTTTATAACCATGTAGATAAAAAATAAGAAATGGGTGAGAACAAATGGTTGTAAATGGTAAATGTAATAGATTATAATCAAATATCATAAGTTTCCATTATATGAGAATACAGTTATAATCAGGTTACATAAGGAACATCTGTCCAATAAAAAATATATCATAATTCATTTAATAAGGCTTCGTCTAACATAATAAATAAATTAAATGAGTAAGTAACCACATAGTCAATAAACATGATCCGTGAGAGTATAACATAGTCCTAATAAAAATTATAAGACTTTGGAAAAAATATTACTATACAGAACAATACCTTCATGAGCCAAAACAATAGTTCCCGTTCACAATAGAATCCAAAACATATGTATAAATAAATATATCATGAGTTTTAATATTTAAACGAATTTTTTATAGTATGGTATAATACAAAACATATCATTATTACATACCTATGAATTACACTTAGGAATAATTAACTGATCACATTATAAATAACCCAATGAAAAAAATTGGGATTCAAAAATTTTAAATGAAAATCATTATTTATTTAATGCATAAAGAACTGGTGGAAATAAATTGGTTTCAGTAAACACTTAAAAATGATAACTTGGATAAAAAATGGGTTTAATATCATTAATATTATGAAATAATTAACAATACCATAGAAAATAATAACATGAAAACCCTAAGGAATATAAAATAGTATCTGATGACATCATGTAAATTTATAGGTAAATTAAATTTAATAAAGATAAAAAAGAATACAATATTTATAGTGTAAATATAATGGTTATATATTATGGTAACAACATTCTAATTCAATTAAATTGTGAAACCTCAGTGAACACACCTCAATCAGTGTAATTGAAAATATATTATTCATAAGGTAAAGGCATTGGATGAAAATTTATGCTTATTCAGATTAGATGGTTAGGAAATACAATGGTAGTGATGGATCGCATCATTGCTACTGAAAAATATTACATAACCCATCTACAGAAAGAAGGTGGGTGGTTGACAAATATAATATCCCAAATGTTATAAATGAAACACATAAGTATGTTTATAGTGATTCAAAATATTCGTACAAAATAATTATATCAAATATAGTGACCATACCTTCCTTATATTACTATTACATCATTTTAAAGGTAGAAAACATTTTATTATTACAATCAATGATCAAACGATTTAGTGTGTTCGGAAAATTAGACTTATACTTAAATTTTAAATGATAATAATTAAACATTATTTACTTCCTTCTTATATAGATTCTTAGTGGGCCTCATGTACTCTATAGTGTATGTAGTCACCTGAGTATATACATCAATGAAAGGGGTGAGCAAAAAGATCAGTAAGAGGATATATAAGGAAAAACATCAATATAATATGGGTTATAATAGTCATTATCATCATAAAATAAGCATGACATAATCATAATCATCATTACATGAATCATTATATAATGTAATGGAATGTGGAAATGTATAGAAATGAAACATCGTATCTGAGTGGTCAAATACCTCACATAGTTGTGAACAATTCTAGCAACATGTTCACACTAACATATCTGAATAATCATAACATCATCATCATTGTGAAACAATATAGCATCATTTTCACCCATATTTCACATTATATCATGATACATATCACATTTCCAAATTATGTTTGGTCCTATATAATTTCTGGATCACCCATCACATCATAACATTTACATAATCATGCACGCCACATTGAATGTATAACAATATTAGTAATAAAAAAACACATGGAACATAAATTTGTTTCATGAGAAAATTATAAATAATACATTCATGAACAAAAATTGTGGTTCCAAAAAGGAAATAACATATTGGTATAGGATTCCTCAATTTTGAGTGAAGGAGAAAAAATCTAAACAGAAGTAAAAGATCTATTTTTTAAAAGAATATTTATTTTGGAAACTTGTTTATTTTTTCTAAAATAAAATTTGAAATATGAATATCCAAGTAAAGAATAGGTACGAATAATGAAATTATATTTGAGTATAATTAAATTGAAATCCACAATAAAATTTTTGGTGGTAGTTGAATAACTCAAAAAAGGAAATTGGGTTCAAAAACACCCTTACTTTATGTTATAATTAACTCACCATGTTAATATTGTGGATGATCAAATTATAATAAATTATAAATAATTATATAACATAATATACATGTATATAATTCATTAAAATTTTATTAAGATCATTTATGACCATTTTGATGAGTTATGGAGTTCAATTTCATCATTTGGGAGTGTTCATTTTCATGGTTTTCATGGTCGATTAACATGTATACGGGTATGTTTGTTAATGTAAAATGGGGATAATTATAAAGAAATTAAATTATATATAATCAATGAAATTTACTTAGTTTTTTTCCTATATTTTATTTTCTTTCTGGATATGAGGATGATTCATTTGATAACATGTTAATGAAAATCATATCGATTAACATTAACTACTTTCTATCAAAACGAACTTGTTTTATTTTATTATTTAATATTATGAATAAATATGATAGTTTGATTATATAAAAACTTTTATAAATTATAATTTACAATATATTTTAACAATTATGTTGGTTTTATGAATATACTTGAAGGAAGTGGAGTAAAATGAAAACTTTTCTTCCTTCAATGTTATAAATCAATAAATCCCAGACAACGTTTTCATTTTAAGAATAAACAGGATTGGAGAAATGGTTTGATGATGGATAACTCAATTAAAATAATAAAATTATAGAATATATATGGTATTATAATTATAATTCCACTTCAACTAGGTAATTTTATGTGATAATAAGAAAAGGAAATAACATGAAAAGAAATTAAAAGCTAATAGAATGGGATTTCACCACTTGAACTTCTACTCCTTAACAAAATCCATAGAGAAATTTATTTAATCTTTTCATTAAGACCTAAATAACATGGACATTAGGGAGGGGATTTTGAATAGTATTGAAAATAAATTGGACATGACTAAATTCTTGTATGTTTTGAGTGAAAGATGTGGTGAGATGGGGTATTTATAGGGGAGGTGAGGGATGTAATTTCATTATTTTATTCATTATTTTACTATTTTCGGTGATGAATATTAGTTGTCTAATCCTTATCACTAAACATATCAAACTAATGAAGTATTTCCATTTTGAATGATGGTATTACATCATCCATATTTAATCTATGAATTAATAATTCATGTATTTGTCAAATATCATAAATTACAGTATTTCACAATTCACCAAAAATTCAACTATTTTAGAAAAATACAAAAAATTCACCATTACTGTTTTTCAGTTTTTAGAATTCAAAAATTATCTCAATTTTATGAAAATATTTTTCTAAATAATATAAATTTAATTTTTTTTAGAAAATCATCATTTATTCGAAAAATACAAACATTAAAATTAAATCTTTTTTTACAACTCAATGAAAAATCAATTAAGCGCTCATAATATTATTTTATAATAATTAGAAAAAAAATTTCTTTCTGATTACATTGTATAAAGACAGATTACCTTTTGAATCATTTTATTAATTTTGATATTGTAAAAAAACAGTAATGTTTTATATAAATACGGATACTTAATTTATCATTTCTAAAACAATTATTTACTTATACTATGACACAATTACATCATATTTAATTTATGAGATTCCCAAATTTTAATTATAAATTCAAATGTGAGATTACTATTCTATTAGAAACATTACTATTCCTAATAGTTGTGTTACTATTCCAAGAGTCAAGTTACTTTTGCATCGGTTTTGATTCCTTGAATTCTAGAAATTATTATTATTTCATTCAATTTTTTTGAAAAGTTTTTATGGTGTTCTCATTGTTATTTTATGTAATTTATACTATATGGAGTAATCAAAAAAAGGGATTTTCATTGATAAAATTCTGGGTTGTAATATTCTTCCCCCCTCATGAATTTTCATCCTCAAAATTTCTTTTTACATACTATGGTGAAAACAGGGGAGGGTACTTCTCATTCATCGCTTCCTTTGGTTCACATGTTTCCTCTTCATACCTATGGTTCCAAAATAGAACTTTGGAAAGGTGAGTATTCTTCTTGCATATAACTATATATCTATGGTCAAATATCTTCATTAGATTCTCCTCATAAGAGAGATCTTATTCATACTCTACCACCTCTAGATTCATTACATGTGAATGATTTGGTTTTTACTTCCTCAAGAGGTATACATGAAATTCATCATGTACTTGAGAAATGGTAGGTGGAAGATCCAATCGATTGGCCATAACTCTTAATCAATAAAGACTCTCTTTTGGGCTGATGTATATAGGAATTATATTTCCCTTCTTCCCAAGTCTCATGATCCTCATCCATATTGATATGTGGAGGAATACAGTATCTCTATCTAAAAATTCTATGTCCCATTGATGATTTTATTTATAGCTCTGAGATTGACTTTGGGATGCCCTGATGTGTTGTGGAATGGATTTCAACATTTCCACCATTTCATGGGTCATTTCTCTTCATAACGTATTGTTTTCACTAAATGTATCCCAGTATGTTTGTGTTTTGTATCTTTTCCAATAATTGGTCTCCATGGATCCATTTGGAAACTCAAGTTTAAAGTAGTTTTGTAAAGGAACTCTACTAGAGGCATATATGGGTCTCATCCTCAATCGATGACCATAGAACATTCCATCAAAATTTCATCTAGTGTTAAAGTTTTCCACTCTAATTTTCCATCAGTTTGAGGATGATAACTCATAATGAAGTTAAGTTTAGTGTTTATATCATCTAGGATACTTTTCCAAAACATGGAGGTGAAACATGTATCTCGATCAGAAACAATTGATAGCAGTACACCATACAACCATAACATATCTCTGATGTCTATCCATACATGTTAATCCAATAGGAATTCCTATCAAATTGTGATAAGTTGAGATTTCTTTGTATGAAGATCTATAAAAATTCATTAATAATTGTTACCTCTATATTTCCTCATATGTCTATTGAAAAATTGAATGGTGGTGTTTTCCTATTTCCATGTTGGTTTTGGGTAACAGTTGTAACGTCCCCCTTGAATTTTTTTCGTTCATCCTTTAATTTTTGGCATACTAGGAACTTTGATGTATATTCAGTGATATCCTTCTTCATATTGTCTTACCAATAGTTCTCTCAATTATCTCAAAACATATTGGTGCTTCCTCTGTGAATAGAGAAATTTTAGCTATGTGTATCACCTAGAAACTCTTTTTTATCATTGGATTGGATGGTACACATAGTTGTGACCCAAATTTCACAACATATTCCTCATAAATTTTTAACTCTGAGGATTAACCCTTTCTCTTAGCCTCCACCTTATTATTAGTTTTTACTCCATTTCTTTGAGAATCCTTTATTTTATCCACAAGGGATGGTTGAGAAATCATTTCAGAAACGATCGGTAATAGTCCTTCATTAATTATTCCCATTTTCATCCGTTACAAATCTATAAAGAGATAATCCTTATCAATTATCATCATTGATAATTTTGTACAATTCTTTCTACTTATATTATCTTCCACATTATTCATTTTTCTACGATGGTACTATATTGATTAGTCAAAATTATTGATGATATCTTGCCATCATCATTGGTTCATATTAATCTCCTTCTATATGAATATATATTTGAGACCCTTATGATTCGTATATGTTCCAAACATCTCCCCATAGAGATATTTCCACCATATTTTCGATGAAAAGATCACAACAACCAACAACATATAATGCATGGGACAGTTTTGCTCATTTATTTTCAACTACCCTAAGTTGTTGGATATAATTATATCATTTTAAATCAGTACACATACTATTAATATATATGAAGAATAATTTTACACCACATATAGTTCCCCACCTATCATTAGTTTGAGTACTAGTGGAGTGATAATCCTCTTTTTCAATTCATTTAAGTAATATTTGAATTTCTTGGTTTAGAAAATAAATTCTCCCTTCCAAGTCAGCTTGGTAAGTGGGTTATAAAATCATGATAATTAATTATAAATCTTTTGTAGTACCCATAATTTCCAATGAAACTATGTATCTCCCTTACCAATGTTGGTCTGGGCTACTCATCGATTTCTTTTATCTTGTAGGGGTCCATACATATTCTACTACTTGTGATAATATTCCACAATAATGATACTTCCTCCATCCATAACTCACATTTATTGTACATTTAATATATATTATACCTTTCCATGTTGATTATAATAGGATTGAAATTATCTTCATGTTCCTTCTTTCCCTTAGAGTGTATCAAAAATTTATTGATGTATAATAACACACATTTTTTAATGTAATCTCTAAAGACTCTATTAATTAATTAAATGAATATTTACGGAACATTAGTGAGTCTGAAAGGCATCACTACAAACTCATACTGTTTCTACCTCATTGAAAAGGATGTCTTGGAAATATTATACTTCCTCACCATTAATTGGTGATATCCTAACTGAAGGTCCTCATTAGAGAAATACATGGCCCCATATAGTTGATTAAACAAGTCATCCATCCATTGAAGGGGATACTTTTTGTTTATCATGATTTTTTTAGCTCATGATAATAAGCGAGGAGGTGAATTTATATATCCCGGTTTTTGAATAAGAGGGATGGTTCACACCATGGTGAAGCACTCAGGAATATAAATATATTGTATATGTTCTCTTTTAAATTCTTCCTCACTAGTTCCAAGTCATTTTATTTCATTTTATAAGTTTTATTTTAAATTTTTAGATATATAGTAAAAAGATCAATTGATTACTCAACCAACCATATTATAGGAAAACCAATAAAAGCTTCGGGGAACGAATCATTGTAGTCCTTCACTATTTGAATTTATTCTTGCATTATTCTCTCATTTTTCTCAATCATTATATCTATATACGTCTTCAAATAAGGAAATAATATCCACCCGGACATGATGAATATGAATAAGATTCATCCTCATCCATATAGAAACAAAACATTCAAGGATACCTCAGTATTTGAAGAGTGATTTTGATTTATGTAGAGTAGATGTTGCCATTATGTAAGGATTCCCAATCCATGCCCACTATAGCTTTAAATTCTACCAAGATAAGTAATAAAATATTTTTTGGGAGTTTCGGTCCACAAACATTAATCTGGGAATAGTTATATGCTTTGGATGAAATAAATTCCCCATTTACTATTCTCATAGATAACTCAAAATCCATATTTCGATGTTGTGTTTGAATTTATAGACATTAGTTGAATGATATGAAAGAATGCGTAGAACCCGAATCAAATAGTTCTTTCGCAATTCATGAATAAATAACTAGTGTACCTATAACCAAATAATTGTAATGCTCCACATCAATAGTAGTGACAAAATTAGCATTCCCTTGATCTTTTTTATTTGGTGTTTTATGAAATATTGTACCCTCAGTGATTCATGGTTTATTGAACTGGAATTTATTATTACATTTCTCCTTATAATTAAATCATTCAACCACAGTTGGTGATATCATTTCATGTGCAACGTTTTCCAGCTTCCTCAAGCCTCTTAAACATTCTTGAGCTTGGTGGACTTCTCCCCCACACATCGACCATTTCCCTATCCCATTAATGAAATTCTAATGAGGCTTATTACCACATTTTAAACATGTGAGATTTTGAGTTTTCATTCCACATTTTTCATTAGATCATTCAACATAATACTCCATATTTAATTTCATTTCACCATAGCCATGGGACCACTCCTCAAACTCTATCTCTACATTCAGAAAATAATGAACAACATATTCATTACTCCCAGTGGCTTGAAATTATATATCCTTTCGAAGGTGTTGTTTTAAACCACTATATAATCATTCTATTTTTTCTTAATTGTTGATAATATGAAACTGTGTGTAACTTGGAAGAATGGGGAAATTTTATTCATATTCCATGATAAATGCATATTCATTTTTCTTCAACTATGTGAATTCCCTCTATGTCTTTGTTTGACGAGTTTGAGTGAAATACATATTATGAAATATTTTCATAACATCTTACCACTACATATATTTAATTTCATCCCTCAGATTTGAATTCTTAATAAACACACTCCATTGGATGGCCTCTCTTTATAAATAATAAATGGCCATAACAACATTCTCTTTCTTATAATAGTGAATCCATGAAAATATTGTATCCATTCAGTTGACCCACTATTCACTGATAGGTGGACCTGATGATCCCCTATATTTTAGTGATAATTTCCACATAAAATAATCAAGAAAATGTTTCTATCTCTTAGGGAAGGAAGATGTTCTACATTATTCAGGTTAGTCTTTTTATTTTGAGAAAGATGGGTATGAATCACCATGAATCTTTAAACTCCACCTCCCACAACATTGGGGATGTAATATGGAAAATCTATATGTTGTCCCTCACATGATTTTTTGGCCTAGTTCCTCCTTATTCCATCCATTTTATCAAATATAAAAGGATAAAAAAATAAATCCATTAGGTCATGAAGAAACAATTTATTCCAAATTAAAATTAACTCTAAAGGCGTATCTTGTGATATCCTTAATTTTGGAAAATTACTAATACAAAGATTCTTGGATGAATAAATATAATTAGGGTTATAATAATGGTTTTATCTAATGTTCTATAACCCTAATTCCTAAATTAACTAAACCATTCCATGATACCAACTATAGTGGCCCAATTTTCTTAACTTATTATTACATCGTTTTAATGGTAAGAAATGTTAGAGTGTTATAAATCCCAGATAAAATGGCTTATTGTCCTATAAAAAACATCCTTATACATAAATTTTTCATATTAATACAAACAAATATTTAATTCCATTCTATCTAGATTTATATTGGACCACATGTACTCCTTATTATAAATAGTTTCCTAACGAAATACCTCAAAGTGATGTGTGAGCTAAATTCCCAATAAAAGGATAGACGAAGAAATGATTGAATATAACATGGGTGAGAAATAAATTTTTCATAATAAATTAATCATGGAATAACCATAATAATAATTATATTAATCATTATATAATGTCGTGAAATGTGGAAATGCATAAAATTGAAACATCATATCTTAGTGGTCAAATACCGCACATAGTTGTGAACTAATCTAGCATCAGGATCACACATAACAGATCTGTGTAATCATACATTAATCATAATTGTGAAAATATATAGCATAGTTTTAAATCATATTTCACATTACCTCAAGTGATATATCATATTACCCAATTCGTTAGAGATCTATATAATTTCGTGTGCACCTGTCACATCAAAACATTAACATTATCAAACATTCAACATGGAATATACAAAAATAATCATCCTAAAATAACACATTGAAATGAAATGGGTTTCATGATACTTTCATAAATCTTGTATTCAGGAAAAAAAATTGGGTTCCAAATATGTAATATCATAATGGTATAACAATCATCAATCTTGATTGAAAAATAACCAATCACAAGAGAAGTAAAATATATTTTTTTAGAAAGAATGTTTCTTCTAGAAATTCATTGTATTTTTCATAAACACATATCAGAAACTTTTATATACAAGAAAATTAAATTTAATAACAATTTAATTATAATTGGTGTTAATTAAATTCAAATCCACACTGAAAATTATAACATGATAGAAATAACGCAAACAATGGATATTGGGTTCAACAATCCCCTTACCTTACGTATTAATTCTTTCTTCACATTAGTGTCCTGGAAAATAAAAATGGATTAATAATTAACAACTTAACAATCTAATAAAAATGTATTTGATTCAATATAATATTGTTATGATCGATTATATCCCTTTTGATGAGTTATGGAGTTCAATTTCCTCAATTAGGGGTGTTCATTTTCTAGTTTTTATAGGTTAGTCCAACAGTATATATATATAAAGGATCGTGTGAAATGAAGATAATCATCCTTAATTGAAATTATATGTTATTAATTAACATATATAAGTTTAATTGGTATTATATATTATTCTTCCCAAATATGAGGATGATTCATTGGATAACATTTTACTGAAAATCATTTAGATTAATTTTGATGGTTTCTGATCACAACGAACTAATTTTGTATTATTATTTAATAATATGTCTATAAATGTTAGATACATAACATAAAAAAATATAACATACATTTTATTATATTTTTTGAATATTTTGATTTTTTTATGACTATCCTTGAAGGTGGTAACGGAAAATGAAAACATGTCAACCTTGAAGGCTATAGATCAACATCTCACGGACATCGTTTTCATTTTTAAAATAAATGGAATAGTGGAAGAGTTTTGAAAATGGATTATTAAATTAACATAATAAAAATTCATTATTTATAATATAATTTAGTTATCGGGCCAATTATATGAGGAATGGGGAGGGAAGAATAAGAAAATAATACAACATGAAAAGAATTTAAATAAAAATTAAAGAGGATTTACCTCTTGAACTACATCTCCTTTAGAACCTCCATTGGGAGAATGGATTTGGGAATTTTTTGATACCAAAAGATAATATAAGTGTTGGAGGGTCTTGGGAAGAGGATTATTTAAATATTGTACAACCTTAAATGCTAGGAAGGTGTGAGGGGGGAGGGGGTGAGGGGTGATATTTATAGGGGATGAGATGAGTGTTTCTCATTATTCTATTCAATATTTTATTCTTTTGGATCAATAATATCAATATATTGAAACATTTCACTTATTATATTAAAATAATTAATACAATTCTAGGATTTTGGGCTTACATCATCCATATATCATCTATGAGTCAATAATTCGTGTATCTATTAACTTCCAAAAATTGTTGTATTTCACTATTCAACTAAAATTAAACTATTTTAGAAAAATCATAAAACCATACCCTAAACATTTTTTAACTTTTATTATTAAAATTTAAACTCAATTTTTTAGAAATAACTTTCTAAATATGATAAATTCAATTTTTACTTAATATCAACTTTTATTCAAAAAATAATGATTTTGAAATTATAACTAATTTTATAACTGATTGATAATTTTATTTAGGTCTCATAAAATTATTATATAATCATAAGAAAAAAAATATTATTTTATAAATACATTTTATGAAAATAAAATATCTTATTAATCATTATATTAATTATATAATTGTAAATAAACATTTTTGTTTTATAAAAAACTAACACGTAATTTATCATTTTAAAAACATTTACATACTTATACTATGATATAATAATATCATATTTTCATTTATGGGATGTATAAATTTTAAATATACATTCACATGTGATTATACTATTATATTGGACAGATTACTATTCTTAATGGTCATGTTGTTATTTCAAAGGTCAATTTACAATTTTATCGGTGTTGGTTACTTGACATCTAGAAACACCCCGAATTTCTGTCATTATACATATTTAATGTATTTATTGTTTTCTCTATTTGATTATATGGGATTTACACTCTATATCATAGTTATAATAATGGATATTTTGTTGATCAAAATCTTGTTAGTTTCAGAAATGGTATCAGAAAAAAGGATCATGAATACAATTTTTTGATACCTCAAGAATGATCCAATAATTTATAAATATATATCTTGTAATATAAATTCCACAACTGTAAATACTTTTGATTATGAAAAGGAAAATGAAGGTTTAAAAACATTATAAAAAGTGAAATAATACCATATTTTCATTAAAACATCCTTTTAAATAATATGATTATAAAATACCATATGATAAAATTTCATGGCGAGAGAAACAATGTTCAAGGGAAAAACATATAAATCAATTAATGGAAATTTTAGTTATCAATATCTCTTATAAGAAAAAATATCTAGGAAACATGAAATATTT
This sequence comes from Viscum album, assembly GCA_963277665.1. NCBI lineage: Eukaryota > Viridiplantae > Streptophyta > Magnoliopsida > Santalales > Viscaceae > Viscum > Viscum album. Next base: position 1,505,579,236 of record OY728127.1, on the reverse strand, counting down.
AAATAGGGTTTTATGTAGGCAAAATGTAAACAGTGAGTGAATGACACATAATGTTAAAAAATGGAATAATTTTCCTAACATATAATAAATATGATAATGAGAGTGATCGTAACATAGTGAATAAAAACATAGTTACCAGAATGTCTTATTAATAGGTGAACACTGGATTCAAAATACATTTGACAAAATTGACATGATTTTCCATATAAAATTCCATGAATTACAAGGAAATAAAATAGATATGGGAATTAAAATTAATATAACACTATAAGAAGGAAACATGTATCATTACATGTAACATTCCTCAAAGAGTCATTTTTGAGATCAACAAAACCCTTACTATAATATCCCTGACCATTCTTCTAATTAATTTGTGGAAAATATGATGATTTCATGTTCAAGGGAATTCTAGGGTTCTTTTTAGCTTAGTGGTGACATCCTAGTGGTAGACCCCCAATGGTGGATCATTTTGACATGGATCACCAAGGGTCTATCGTTCTGGTGGTTGATAAATAACAATTGAATTCTAGTTGTAGATCACCAATTACAAATATTCTTGGATTAGATCACCAATTATATATCATTTTGGAGATGGATCAATAATGGTGGATCATTATAGCACTAGATCACCAAATGTAGAATTCTGGTTATGGATCACCAACAGTGAATAATTATTTCATTGGATCACCAACAGTTGATCATTATGGAGGTTGATCACCAATAGTGGATCATTATTGTGATGAAACACTGATAATTTCATTATGATGGTGGATCAACAGAGGTGGATCATCTCACATGTGGATCAATAAAGGTGGAACATTCTAGGAGTGGATCTCCATTAGTGGATCACTCTAGTAGTGGATCACCAATGGTGGAGTTCTAGTGGCAGATCATAAATGGTGGATCATTCTTATAGTGGACCCAAAATGATGGAATTTTGGTTGTGGATCACCAATGGTGGATCAACCTAGTAGTATAACCCTAGTGGTGGCACCCAAGTGGTGGTACCCTGGTGGTGGCAATGAACAATGTTTCAATTTTTTCAAAATTTTATATAATTTCCATTTTCTAGAAATTTTATTGGTGAAAAATGGTTTTAATGTATTCGGTAATTAATTTTAAAGATGTTTAAAATGGGATTAATCGTAAATTCAATTTTTAATATATTTTGACACCATTTAAATGTTTAAAAAGCATTAATTTAATGATATCTGATTTTAATGGAAAATATAAACCATGTCGAATCCCAGTGGATCAGGGTCTAATATATCAAAAGAGAATACCATCTCTTTATTAATCCATGATTACTTTCTATTGAGAATGGAGGTTTAAAATACTTCTTCCCTTGGAGTCATGGAATCTTGTGGTTGGGTTTGGTTCATTTTCTCCACGTTGTTGTTTTCCTCCTGTAGTCACAAACCCCATTTAAGGATCCAAGATTTTTGGTAAATCTTCTTTCTTCCATGTATAAATTACCACATTTCACATTTATGATAATCAACTGGTATGGGGTTCATTTGTTATATCATTCGAAAATAGTTACATCTGGATAAAAAAATTAACTAGTTTAGATAAAATTAAAAGCGGCAGGGGAATAAATTTTATAATTATATATCATTTTGATATTGTGATATTGAGATTATATATTATTTTGGTATCATTGAATACCATTGTCATCAATATCATCTATTTTCAGTTTTGATATATATTGTAATTCCCATGTTCTGTGATTTGTCATGACACCACCATACATAAATTGTTACCCACATCAATTTTTTAATGAAATGGATACAATATGATCTTATGGCTTGTGTAATAACTACATTAAATTATCTGGGTGAATTGAATGAAATCCACTATGTCACATTGGGAAGTTTTGTGGTTGATGATTTAATTTTTTTGGATACAGTGGTGTGTTATGTATTGGCTGTGATGATTCCATGAATGGGTTGTGGTTATTTTGTTATGTGTTTGGGATGGTGGATGTGATATGGTTGTGTAATGGGGCTGTGATAGTGGATATAATATGGTTGTGTATGGGGGATATTATGGTGGTTGTATAGCAGTTTATATGTGGGGAAGCGAAGGTGTTTATGGTACAGTTTTGCAGTAGGGTTGTAGTGTTGGTTAGTTTCACTAGATTTCAAAGTATTAATGGAACTATATGAATGAAACTAATTTGAAAAGATAATTATTAAGGAATTAATTAAAAATGGACTGTATGGTTTAAATGGTTAATTATATATATATAAAATAATGGGATATAAATATAAATTAAGGTAACTATTTTAATGGAAGGGATTCATAACTAAAAATATTGAAAATGGATTGATGATAATTAAGTACTTAAATATGAATTGAGGCTTATGATATGATTGTGTGAGGTTGTCCTTTTGATTTTTCCCGTAGAAGTAGAGGTTCTTGTGAGATGTTTTATTCCGTGGTTTTGAACCCATAGGATGGGGTTTTTTTGTTAGGGCTCTATATATAGATATAATTTATATTCTTTTTGAATAATGTACACACTCCACCCATTCCAAGAACTATTTACCAACACCAATTGTTTTAGTGGTGTTTCTTCCACCATCCTGGTTGGTGGATAGAAGGTTTGATACCCCATCTTCCCAACTATAACTTCTAAGAGTTGGAGAAATTCATGTTATGTGATGGACATAAGTCAAAAGATTCATTTTCTACATGTTATTTGATGTTATCTGATAGAATATGTGTATTTGGGAATGATTTGATGAGATAGATTATGGCGGGCATCATGCATAGAAGGAGGAGGGCATGAGGCTGATGTCCTTACTTCTCACGATACCCTACTACACTTGTTATGATATGTTATGTCATGTGATGGATGAACTGTCATCATGTAGGATTTGATGTGAAGTGATGTTATTTGGAAGAGGTGGGAGCACCTAGTGGTACAACGTTGGGGTCTCATTATGAAAAATTTGTGGGAAAGCTGTGTGGGGAACCATTTATCGACATGTCTCATATGCCATCATTATACCTTGATGCATTTGTGAGTGGTCCATGGAGAGTATAATTTTAGTTATTATACATGAATATTTTTTTTGGATCTAATATTTCTTCATGGGTATATTTGTATTCTCTTTTCACATGTGTAGGAAAGACATTTGTTTTCCTACTGAGTATACTTGTAAGCTCATCCTACGTATATAAAAATATTTGCAGGTGTCCTAGAGGACTACATTGACTGTGTTGGAAATTAATAAATAAAACCATGGATACTTATTATGTCACTTATTTATCTTTTTTGGTAGTTTTATTAGGAGATTATTATATATATCATTTAGATTTATAGATGCATTTTGTGATGGTTGTCAGAACCCGTCCTCGGGGCCCATGTCGTGACTACCCAAAGCCCTCCTTCCATAGGCCAAGGGCTGGGCGACTAGCACCAAAGGCATAAAACCTGATAAAAGGGAAGGAATTGCCTTTATAAATGCAAAAAAACACTATAGAGTAAACAACTGAAGAAATCACTAAGTAAACAGAGTACAAAAGTAAGTGCTAAAAAGTTAATGGTCTAGTATACAAACCCAACTGAAAGTAAAGTACAGTACAACAGAAAATAAAGTACAACAGCAATAATGTAAAGCGTCAACCACTGAGCCTTACTCTATATATCCCACCTAAAGGTTCGGTACAGATGGTCTTCCCAGCTCCTCGGGTCCGGTCGTCCGCCCCGTGTATGTCCCTCCAAGTGGTGCACCTCCGGGTACCATCCAACTCTACAAACCTCTACCTCGATCAGTGATGTCTGTCGCATCCATCCAACACAAAGTAGTGCGGTCATAGCCCATGTATGAGTGGGTATAAGATACTTAGTAGAGACCCCGAGACCCTCGAAGGTCTCCCAAGATCCACAAAGGATAAACCACAAAGGAAAGATACAATCACGAAGTATGAACCAACTCTAGTTAGGTATATGCCCATACTTATTCCTAAGTCATCAATTCCAGTTCGGCTCCAACTCTTGAGCCCATGCTCATCCCAATCCACACAGGAATGAATTCAATCACACCAATGGTAATTATTAAATAGTCAAGACTCATCTCACAAAGGTATACAACTTACGATGATGGGTGGATATGATTAGATGTAGCCTATGAATCATCTCCCCTGCCGAACCCATGTTGGATCCAAGTACAGAAGTCAGCACTACCGAACACACGGAGGATCCATGTACAGTAACCATCGCTGCTAAACCCATGTAGGATCCATGTACAGTCATCATCGCTGCTGAACCCACATAGGATCCAATTACAGTCATCCTCGTCGTCGAACCCATGGAGAATCCCAGCACGGTAGTCGTCACAGTCATAGCCCGCTCTAGGGCTCCCGCACACAGCGTGCTCGATTTTGGGAGGGTCTGATCCTCGAGTAAAGGGGTTGATACATCAAATTTCATGATTTCCAGATTTTATGTGTCCCAAAGTTCCGTCTCGTCAAAAGGAACTCAATGTGACAAACAACGCGTCAATCGGATGCCCAGTCTGAGAGATATTGGCCTTTTTCACTCCAGGGGCCCGATTAGAAATATGATCATTTCTAACCAATCCATTGAAAAAATTCAACCAAAAATCACTTAGAGCAACAAAAAGGGGCTCCCTCGTCATGAGGGTCCTAGTGCCACAGAGGGCACGTCGATCAGACACGCGGTCTTCGAGTTATTCACCTTTAAGTGAAAATAGGCCCGGCTCGTTACGCCTAGTGGGCTGGCGGGTCGGGTAAACCAGGTCTTGGTAGGTCCAACCCGGATGGTGTCGGACCGAACCGGTGAAACTCGCGGTCCTTCCCAAGGGTGAACAACCCGACCCGAAAGGGGCGCGACCTGGTTTGGCCGGGCGCGGCTTGTCAGGGCGCGACCAGGCTGGGCACGGCCCCACTGGCTCGGCCAGCTGGCCTAGCAGTCCGAAGGGGGGGGGGGCACCTTCCCAAACCAGTGGAGCCAAGCGGTGCCACCCTCCCTAACCGTCCTTCCAATGTCGGCTGACCTCTTGGAACAAGCGGCCCATACGGGCAGGCCGCGGTTCATCCGACGTGGCGCCCTCCCGGCGTTGTGTCTCTCCTCCGTCCAGTCGGTCGGTTCTTCCACAGAAGCAACCCGCGGAATGCAGGCCACGGTATTCCTTATCATGGTGTCGTGGGGCACCGTGGTTCCTCCCTTTGTCCCTAGTCGAGCAGCTCTCAATTGGGGTTCGTGGTTCTTCCGTTCGTCGCCACATTCCTTTCACGGTTTACATCACAAATAAAATAGATTAAGGAGGTTCGTTGGGCCGTGTGTGTTCGGATCGCGCCCTCCGCATTAAGTGGTAGCAGTTGGCCGATAATAAACTATGATTTCCAATGAAGAATGGGGTACGATATAAACACTTCAAAATGAACAAACCCATACCTCGAATATGGTTTTTTTGTCGTAGATGCGGAAATCGATGTTGCTCCATCAATGTCGGAGGATGGATTGTTGTCGTTAGTGGGTTCCCCGCTGTGGTGTCTCCTCCCATGATGTAGAGGAAGAATAGGATTGGAGAATCGTGGAGCATTCTTCGCCGAGTCATTCTTTATTCAAGGTTGGTGTTCTTCATCGGAGAAGAAAATTTTTCTACATTGATGAGAGAAATACTTTTCTCTCCTTCTCAAGAGCTCTCTCTCAACTCCCTTAACACAACAAATTCCCCAAAAAAAATAATAGGATAATGCTATTATTTTATTTTCACATGCAATTTTAAAATTCAAAACACATAATTAATTAAATGAAGAGGTTGAATTCATTAATTAAATATGTTTGCAATTAATAAAGATAGGGTGAGGAGGTGAAGAGATCTCTTAATTAAGGGGGTCTCCATGAATTAAACAGGGGAGTTTAAATGGGGTTTAAGGGAGGTTATGGGGAGATGATGGGTTGGGGCTCGAGTGGGCCCCACATCGCAAATATCCACACATGGGAAGTTGGGTGGGTGAGGTCCCCACCAATAACTCCCCATGGGAGAAATTAACTTCCATAGATATAAATAAAATTGTTCTAACAATTTTATTTAACTTCTTAATTTAACCCCAATTTTAACCTTCATCCCGCATAAAATGCTACTGCGGTAAAGGACCCCTTAAGAAAATATCGGCACTGTGAGTTCATTATTTCCCTCAGATTTCAATTCCAAGCACTGCTTCAAAAGATAGAAAAACCCACTTGTTCATTCATTGAACGTACCTAATCTAATCTTCAGAAAATTATTCCGGGCACATCGGGCATCAGAATCAGGTGCTGTCAGAAACGGTGTAATCATAAAATTCCAAGTAATTTATGAAAAAATATTCCATGAAATTTCAGGGTCTTTACATTACCCCCACCTGAGGGATTTATGTCTCCGTAAAGCTACAACATAGACTAGGGGAACAAATGAGGGTACTGAGCACGAATTTGAGCTGCTTGCTCCCATGTGCTCTCCTGGAGGTTCACGTGCTTCCAAAGAATGCACACCAGAGGAATCGACCATCCACACAGGACCCGCTCCTATTGACCATCGATCTCCAACGGGTCCTCCATGAATGTCTCCTCGTCATCGATGTATATTTCCCCATGGTCGATGATGTGGGAAGGGTCATGCGCGTATCACCTCAGCTGAGATACGTGGAAGAAATCGTGCACCCTATGTCACTGAGGTGGAAGGGCCAGGTGGTAAGCCACCTTGCCTACCCTGCTGAGGATCTGGAATGGTCTAATGAAGCGTGGATAGATCTTGCCACCCCTGCCAAATCTCCGTAATCCATGTCTATGTGAGACCCATAAGAAAATGTGGTCGCCATTATTGAACTCCAGTTCTCTCTGTCTCCTATCTGCATACGACTTTTGTCTGCTCTATGTAGTCCTCATCCTCTCCTGGATGATCTGCACCTTCTCCATAATAGCCTAAACCATCTCGGGTCCTATAAGTGCTAACTCCCCAGGGTAAGTCTAGTATGAAGGTGATCTGCAAGGTCGGACGTAGATTGGCTCGTATGGTGCCATCCCGATGGTGGAGTAGTAGCTGTTGTTGTACAAAAACTCTACCAAGGGTATGTGATCCTCCCAACTGCGACCAAAGTCAAGGACACATTCACAGAGCATGTCCTTTAGATTCTGAATGGTCCTATCTATCTGGCCATCCATCTCAAGATGAAAGGCGGTGCTCAGGCGTAGCTGCGTCCCAAATGCCACCTGCAACCCCTTACAAATATGGTAATTAAAGAGAGTGTCTCAATCAGAGATGATATAAGATGGAATACCATGAAGTCGTAAAATCTCTGGAATGTAGAGTCGTCCCAAGCTCTATACTTAGCCCTGCTCTCTGATCGGTAGGAAGTGGACCAACTTGGTGAGATGGTCTACGGTGACACAGATGGAGTCGTGTCCTCTGGAAGTACATGGAAGCCTCGTCATGAAATCCATGGATATATCATCCCACATCAACTCCGGAACCTCTAAGGGTTGTACCAAGCCTGTTGGTACCTGGTGCACCGGCGTCACTTGCTGGAAAGTGAGGCATCATGAAATGAACTCGGCTGCAGCCTTCTTCATACCCGACCACCAGTGCTGTCCTCTGAGGTCCTGGTACATCTTTTCCACTCCTAGATGTACCTCTAGAGGGGAAGTTTGAAACTCCCTCATAACATCCTCCTACAGTGACACTGGTACCATGGTATGTCCCCTGAAGATGATGACGTGCTATCCTCCTTCAGAAAATCCATCAGGCGCCTGCCCTGTGGAAATCAGAGCATGTCGCATCTCACAGTCAAAGTCCCCATGTTGTGCCTCTCTGACCAACTAAATTAGTGGAGGAGTGACTGTTAGAGACTATAGAAAGGCTTCCCCATCTCTATCCATGAAAGATATCTGCAACGCGGCTACCTTCCATATCGCCTCCCCTAGTAGTCGTATGCCTAATCTCCTTCTGAGAGTATCAGCTACAACATTCCCCTTTCCAGGAGTATAAAATATATCAAAGTCATAGTCCTGGAGGAACTCGAGCCATCGTTGTTGTCTCAGGTTTAGGTCCTTCTACAAGAAAATGTACCTGAGACTCTGGTGGTCAGAGTAGACTGTAAAGCGCTCGCCCATCAGATAGTACTGCCACATCTTCAGGGCGAAGACCACTGCTTCTAACTCCAGGTCATGAGTAGCGTTGTTCTGCTCGTGCTACCTCAACTACCGAGAACCATAGGCGATCACTACCTGCTCCTGCATTAGGACACACCTAAGTCTGGTCCATGATTCGTCGCAGTAAACCACGTACTCAATGCCCTCCTCTGGTATCCTCAAGATGGGTGCACTGGTCAATCTCTGTCTCAGCTCTTGAATGTTCTACAGGCATCTATCTGACCACACGGAGGTTTTACCCATCTTCATCAATGCAGAAAGCAGTGCTGCAACTCTGGAGAAGTCTAGAAAAAATCTCCGATATTACCCAGCCAGACATAGGAATCTTCTCACCTCCATCACGCTCCTGGGACGCTCCCAAGAAAGTTCCGCCATGATCTTCGTGGGGTCCAATGAAACCTCAGCCTCTGAGATGACCTGTCCAAAGAAATGAACCTCTCGAATCCAGAACTGGCTCTTCGAAAACTTACCATAAAGATAGTTCTCTCGAAGTGTTTCAAGTACAACCCGCAAGTGGTAGGCATGCTCTTCCTCAGTAGTCGAGTAAATCAGTATTTTGTTGATGAAGACTACGTCAAAAAGATCAAGGTAAGGCTGAAAGGTCATGTTCATGATACTCATGAACACCACTGAAGCATTGGTTACACCGAAGGGCATAAACAAGAACCCATTGTGACCATACCGACACATGAAGGCCATCATCTGCACATCCTCGTCTCGAACTCTGAGCTGGTGATAACCTGACTTGAGGTCTATCATCGAGAACCATCTTGCTCCCTTGATCTGATCAAAGAGGTCATCAATCCTCGGGAGTGGGTACTTGTTATTTATGATCACCTGATTTAGGAGACGGTAGTCGACACATAGTCGTAAGCTCTCATCCGCCTTATTGACAAATAAAATCGGAGAATCCCATGGTGAAAAACTTGGTCGGATGAATCCATTTCCATACAAGTCCTCCAGCTATACCCGTAGCTCACGAAGCTTAGCAGGAGCCATCCGATATGATGGTGTAGATGTCGGTGTTTTCCCGGGGCACAGGTCTATGTAGAAGTCTACATCTCTATGATGAGGTAGTCCTGGAACATCTTCAGGAAAAACTTCCTCATACTGATCCACCACAACAGGAAAACTCGGACTCCCCTCTCCTATGCGTAAGTCCATCCTGCGCTGCAAAGGCTCCCTTCTCATCGGTGAAGGTGAACCTGATCCCATCTATGCAGAGACACCACACTTTGTGCCTAATACAATCGATCTAGGCATAGACTGTAGATAACCAGTCCATACCCAAGATGACGTCGTAAGGCCTCGATGCCGCTACAAGAAGATCCCAGCCAAAGCTCTTGCCTCCTAGAGTAAGCTCACACTGCCGGAACTAGTGCGTAATCGTCAAGTCTGATCTCGTAGGAGTCTATAGCCATAATGATAAAGCCAATGACTCCGTCAGAATCTCCAAGCATCGAACAAGGGCATCGGCAATAATAGAATGACTCAATTTTGTGTCTATAAGAACTGCAGCAAGGGTGGAGTAGACACAAATAATACCTCGAATGCAAAGGGAGATCATCAAAGCCCTGATTTCATTCCTCAGTCCCTTCTCAAAGGTCCGGGCCCGGAAGAATGGGTCTCGTACCATCTCAGTGGAGTAGCGCGAGAGGTCGATAAATCTCGCCGAGTACTGAGCTACTGTCATACTGCACTGCCGCAGATGAAGTAACACCTAGATCTACACCGCACAAAGGGTGGATGGAACAAACTCTGAGCGGAAGAGTCTCTAGAAGTCCGTACAAAGTAGAGATGCATCGTCGTTCACCTGGAGCACTAGGATCCTCCATCTACCGGCTGATGCATGTTAGAGACTCACGACAAGGATCACCATAAGGTCAGCCGGTGTCCCTACCAATCTGAAGACTCTAACAATAGCCTCCATCCAATCCTCAACTGCCTGAGGGTTCGTCTCTCCACAGTACCTGGGCGGCCTCTATCGCTGAAACTCATGCAACACACTCAGGTGGCGTGCACTCTCTACTACTGGGGATGGTGGTATCGGTGGCCCATCGGGTAGTGGTACCACTGGTGCCTCTGTTGTAATGGGGCCCTGCACCGAGGCCTCATCCCTAGATGGGCTACCATCTCATACGTAACTAGGAACCCTAGATGGATACCTTTGTGGGGCTATCCTAAAAAGAAACAGGTGTTCCACGGTCAAACAGAATACTTGGTGAGCTAACACAAAGTAATCACAAAGAAAACTTTTGAAACACACATGCAATAAATGTTTTTGTGCACTATGTCGGAAATCAAAAGTCCGGGTCCTAGTGTATGGATACGTCGGCCACCACACCAACACTGGACTCCCTGAACATAAAACAATACTCATTACTCTTAACACTATTTCTTCACGGTAGAGAATGATCAGAGTCCTATGTTCTGTGGTAGAACTGATTCCTCTGATACCAATTTGTCACGACCGGTCCTCGGGGCCTGTGTCGTGACTACCCCAAGCCCGCCTTCCATAGTCCATGGGGTGGCGACTAGAACCAAAGGCGTAAATCCCTGTAAGAACCCGGGTTTTCATACGAGGTACATATTCTTTTCTTTTCAGTTAAACTATTCTGTTGAGGCCTAATGTGGATGCCTAAATTGACCGAGGGATTTCCTGAGGTTTTTGGAGCTTGTACGGAGCTCAGAACCAAGTTTTAGGATGGAAATGGCATGGCACACGGTTTGCGCACGGCCTGCGCAGGGCCTGTGAACGACCAGGGTAAACGGTGCACCTTGGTGCAGGCCTACCAGAGGCAGGGGCACGACCAGCGCACGATTTGAAGAAACCATGTGGGGTGGACGTGCAGTTGCCCCTTGCCTTTCAGTAAGGTCTACATGGTCTCCGCACGATTTTCCAGACCATGTGGGTAAAACGTGTGACCTGAACAGTTTTGAAATTTAATTGATTTTTAATTAAATTTATTCAATTTTTATAAAAACCTAAACTAGACCTTCTTCTTCAACTGAACAGCAGCAGGGGAGCTCTCCTAGGATACTTTGGAGGATTTGAGCCTTCTCCTTCGTCTGATCTCCGTTTCGAACGTCGTTCATCTTGTTGGATCCGCAACGGTAAGTCCTCAATTCCTTTCTAATCCTTCTCCATTCTTCTGGTTATGATGAACACAAATTGGATTAAGGCTCTTATGCCCTAATTTCTCATTCTTCTCCTTTTCTTCATATTTATCTTAAATCAGGACGAATCGGAGCCTGATACTGGATGAGCTATCTAGTACGAGCCTAAGGTAGGTGCTCTCGTGCTTTTCGATGATTTTCAAGCTGTTTATATATGTCATAGTTCCGCGCACCAACTTTTGGGGTGTCGCTTGAACCTGAAATTTATCCCTGTTATTAACTAGCGTGCTGTAGGTAATTTAAATAGGATGGTATGTGCTTGAGTAAGGTTGTGCACCTTGGTCAAGAACCATTCTTTGGGTGCATTTCCTTGAATGACTCTTTTATGAATTTTGATAGAAGATGCCTTTCAGGCATGTTTTTCCTTTCCCTTGTGGGTTGTTGAAAAATGGAAATTGAATATGAATGAGATTACAATGAAATGGAATTGTAATTGAAATGGTTCCGGGTATGGGATGGAGTTTTTCCCCTTGAACCTTGTATGAAAATTCTATAATTGCTAGCCGAAGTCATTTAAATGCTTTTCAACTACATTGAATGTGAAACAAATTCATGGGTGAACCATGTAACCAATTTGGGTTTCCATGGACGGACTCATATGAGATTTTTATCTAAAATGCCGAGTGAATCATGGATCCCACGTGAGATACCATGGACAGACTCAATAGTTCTTGATATGTCATAAGAAATACCCTGATGTTATTTATAGGATTCCAGGTATGGGCTCTGATGACAGACTATACCACAACTAGAGCAAGGCTGGGTACAAAGGAGGTTCCCCAAAACGGGCTTGTAGGGTGAATGTGGATTTTTCTCCCTAAGAGATGCCAACTTTATGAGTTGATTATTATAGGAACGGGATCAAGGAATGGTTTGAACACGAGAATGAAGTGATTAATCACTGAAATGGATACTTGAAGTGACACCAAGGCAAATCACAAGCTTGGGTCGGTCTTGCTAGTTTTCTTGTTTACTGCTTTCTATATTACAATGCCTGTATATATATTCACTGATAGATTAGCACAGGTCCTTGATGGTTTCCTACTGGGATTCAATCTCACACCCTTTCTAGGTCATGTTTTTGGACCCAAGAAAATTATATGATTGCAGGTAATGAGAAGGGGAAAGGCCCTTGTACAGATACCTGACTTGCTGCTCGGAGTAGGAGCGCATGGGACCAAACTAAGGCTTGTGTTGCAACAGGGGATAAATTTTGGTTTCTTTTTTGTATTTTGTATACTTTTACTGTATTTTATTGACTTTCACCATCCTGTATACATATATATATCAGATTCTTATGTTGTTATCTATTTCTGTGTCTATGTGTTGTCTACTAGTTACTTTCTTCCGCTATTGTATGTTTGTTATTCCGATGTGATACTTTGGTAATGAGGGCATAGTCTCCTCACAGACTCACCTAGGCCCTCGCTGCTAGTCGGAAGCCTCTGGAATTTGAGGAGATGTGCTTCAGGCCATGTGGAGACCGGTCCGTCTACCGAGTTGAATTGTAAGTCGGGTCGGGACGTTACAAAATGGTATCAGAGCATTTTCCTTTTCTGATTTCACATACTATTTGGTGACTATAGACTGGAGTAGTAAAGGAAGGGACATTGGTAATAAACTATGCCTGAGAGTTGAGAACCCGCGTATAGGGAAAATCCATGTTGCCTCGTATGGAATTTTGTTTGTGGTTTTTATTATTACAGTTGTTCTGATTTCACCGTTGGGTGACGCACATGGTTTTTCCTGATACTATTGATATTCTTGTGGGTTCTATTTCGTTGCAACCCGATGATATGAGGGTTTTCCATATCATTCATCATATAGGAACCTTTTTAGGAATCACATGTCATGCATTATTCCATGCTATCTAGGAAGCATTATCGATTTCATGCTATTGTGATTTGTGTTGTGATGGATATTGTATGCTGTTTTGATAGTTGATTGTTGGGTGTTCCTAATGTTGCATTAGATTGGGTGCAATGAATGAAGAGTAATGTCATCCTTCAATTCGTAAGGTGTATGGGCCTTTATGGATTGGGAAAAGACACACCAATGGGATTTAAATGCTAAATGAAATTGAATTTCATGGATATATGGGCATCAAATTTTGATTTATGAGGTGTTATGGGCCCTCGTGGATCAGAACTTGGTGGGGCATTGGTTAACGCTTCTAATAAAAGGTTTGTTAAAGGGATGAATGTTGAATATAGAGCCTAACCTAGACATGGCTTCTGAGTGGGAGAGAGGTAGTGACTCTAGTGGGTTTTGGGGACTGTTTCTTATGCAGTCCTGGCTTTAGAAGAAGTTTGTTGGTTGACGTGGTTTTTAGGAAGGTCTTGACATGTCCTGTCCTCGTTCTTGTGCCCATGAGTTTCGAATCTCGTTAAAAATATTGAACTGAGGCCTATGTTTGGAATTGCAGAATCATTCCACCCCAGAAACCACCAGTCGTACGTCAGGAGAGTGGTGGGGACCACATTCTTGAGATGGTAGGAAATGGGATACTAGAGGAAACACTAGTTGTCCCAGCTGCGACACCAGAGGTTGTACCAGACATAGGTGATGAGACATAGTTCCGTGAGAGCTTGTTGCATTTTATGAAAACCGTTCAGGGAGCACCGTGACCTGCCCCGAATATGGAAGAGTTGACGCGTGAGTTTCAGCAGTAGCATCCTCCTACGTTTTTAGGGGATGGAAAACCACAGGATGCAGAGTCCTAGTAAGAGGTGATACTAGCTATATTTGAGAATTTGGAGATGCCTCTAGAGAGGAGGGTCATGCTCGCTACGTACATACTGCGTGATTCCACCAAGCGGTGGTGGGACGTGTTCACCATGTCAGATTGTCATCGAGAGATGGTTTGGGTAGAGTTTCATACAACCTTATACGATTTATTTAATCCTGAGACTTTGAGGGCCGATCGAGCCCAGGAGTTCTTTGGTCTGGAACAGGGCGCATTATCAATGATGGAATGCTCAGCCTGTTTTACTATGCTTCAGCGCTTCGCACCTATCCTGATGGGCGATGAGCTGTCGAGGGCTAGGAGTTTTGAGGGTGGTCTGAGATATGACATCCATTCATAGGTAAATAAATTGAGGTTGACTACCGTGTCAGGAATTTTGAACCAAGCGCTAATCACAGAATGTAACCTGAGAGAGGCTGGAGGCGCAAGCCAGAGAGGTTCGGCATCAAGATCAGGTACTGCAATGACTATTAGTACGAAGCGTCATCTGGACCTTCCACATAGTGATTCTAACAGTCAGAACCTATCTTCGGTTAGCAATCTAAGGTGATACCAGTGTGGTAGGCTAGGAGACACGAAGCCGTAGTGTCCAAGGGACCCAGTCGAGTGCCAATCATGTGGCAAGATGGGTCATCTTCAATGTTTCTGCAGAATATTTTCACCAGCAGCCAGCGATAGAGGGTCTGCACCAACTCTATATGGAGGAGTAGGGCCACCAGCTTCTCATCAGACAGGGAGTTGGGGTGCGACTGGACGATCAGTCCGAGTTAGTGGTCTTGGCAGAGGCATCCAGGACAGGGTACACCGAGACGTTGGAGTGGGCTAGCTCTGGGTAGTGATGTTGTATCACAGGGTTGTGGTTCAGTCCAGATGTATGCAGTGAAACCTACTTCCCTGGATCAGGGAGCGGGACCATCCACTGTGAGAGGTACGATCATAGTAGCATCTGTTACTTCATCTTCCCTCTTTGATACAGGTGCATAGCACAGTTTTATATATGCGCCTATAGTGAAAAGCCTTGGGCTAGTTGTGTTGTCTTCTGGTGGCGTCTTGACACTAGACACACCACATGGAGTTAGTGCAGAGGTTTTACTTAAGTACAGAGGGTTACCCATGGAGGTTGGAGGGTGTCACTTCGTCTTGGATATTTATGTTCTCAAAATGAGGAGTTTTGATTTCATTCTTGATATGGACTAGCTAGAAGCTTACCGAGCCTATATTGATTTATACCGTCAGAGGGTGCTTTTCACCTCACCAGAGGGTGAAATGTATACTCTTAAGGGCGAGTGGGATCTCAATGCAATCCAAGCTAGACCAAAGCATCGTGGGATGGACGAGATGACATCCCAGTTCGCTAGTTTGTTTCTAGATGATCAGGGAGTGGGTCAGACGGACCTTCCACTAGTGGTTGAGCAATTCAGGGATGTTTTCCCTGATGACTTTTCAAGTTTAACTCCTGAGAGAGAGGTGGAGTTCTCCATTTAGCTAGTTCCAGGAGCTACACTAGTATCCATTCCTCCTTACAAGATGGCTACAATGGATTTTCAAGAGCTCAAGAAATAGATTAAAGATTGGGAAGAAATGGGGTTTACTCGACCAAGTACTTCTCCATGGGGTTCACTAGTCCTTTTTGCGAAAAAGGCGGACAAGACTCTTATGTTGTTTGTGGAGTATCGGAATCTGAACCAACTGACGGTTAAAAACCGATATCCCATGCCATGGATAGATAAACGGTTTGATCATCATCGAGGAGCTGGGGTGTTCATGAAAATTGATTTGAGGTCAGGGTATCACCAGGTGCGTGTTTGACCTATAGACGTACCTCGTACAACTTTTCGTAGCAGATATGGTTTGTATGAGTATCTGGTTATGCCATTCGGTCTCACGAATTCTCTAGAAGTTTTCAAGGATTTGATGAATCGCATGTTACATCCTTACTATGACTCGTTCATCGTGGTTTTGGTGGACGATATTTTTTTCTATTATCGAAATCGAAACAACCATTCCAATCATCTTGAGATCAACCTGAATACACTAAGAGAGCTTCTGCTATATGAAAAGCATACTAAGTTCCACTTTTGGATGGATCAAATTCACTTCTTGGGCCATGTTATCTCTGAGACCGGACTGTCTGTAGACCTAGAGAATGTTAGAGTTGTGGTTTCTTGGGAACAACCCAATAATTTTTTTGACATACGAAGTTTAATGGGTATTTCTGGTTATTATCATCATTTCATATAGGATTTCTCACGCTTTGCAGCGCCGTTGACAGGCCTGACTAAGAAGGGTGTGAAATTTGAATGGACGGATGCTTGTGAAGCAGCCCTTCCATAGAAGAAAGGAAGGATGACATCATTATTAGTCCTTATACTGCCAGAACAGGGCAAGAGTTACACGGTATTTTGTGACGCATCAGTTATTGGCCTGGGTGCAGTGTTGATGCAGGGAGATAGAGTTGGGGCATACGGATCTCAGCAGCTGAGGCCACACGAGAGGAATTATCTGATGCACGATCTTGAGCTAGCAGCAGTTGTTCATGCAATGAACTGTTGGAGACACTATTTATTGGGATAGAATTTTGTGGTCTACACAGACCACAAGAGCCTCAAATACTTCTTTACTCAGTGTGATCTGAATATTAGGCAGCGACGGTTGGTGGAGTACCTACAGTCCTTTCATTTTGAGCTTGCTTATACGCCGGGTAAGGGAAATGTAGTGGTTGATGCATTGAGCAGGAGGACTCCAATACAGGCAGTGCAACAAGCTATAAATGAATGGAAGCATATCTCCATGTTCTTTGAGAAGCATCTTGATGTGCAGAATATCCAAGGGTAGTCTTTTCTATCGTCTTTAGCTGTGACTTCTACCCTCCTGGGCAGAGTAAGGATGAGACAACTATCAGATTCAAAAGGCCTAGTTCTACTGGAAGGTGTGTCAGGTAAGGACCCTCCTCCTAATTGGATGATAGGCGAGGATGAAGTTCTTCGTATCCATGGACGTTTATGGGTTCCAGTGGATATTAGAGAGGAGAAGATGCCAGATTTTCATGCTTCGGTTTGGGTAGTTCATCCCGGAGTCACTAAGATGTATCGTGACTTGCACCGACAGTACTGGTGGCTGGGTACGAAGAGGGAAGTGGCAAGTTTCATCGTAGGATGTTCCACCTGTCAGCAGGTGAAGGTGAAACATCAGTGGCCATCTGAGATTTTACAGTAGTTAACTATACCGGAGTGGAAATTGGATGGTTTTGCGATGAATTTCGTGACTGGTTTGCCGAGGTCACCTCGAGGTAACGATGTTGTGTGGGTTGTGGTTGATAGGGTCATGAAGGTTTCTCATTTCATTCCAATCAAGGAGACCTTCAGTGTAGATGAGCTGGGAAGGTTGTATATCCGGGAGATAGTATGACTCCATGGGGTCCTGTGCACTATTGATTCAGATAGGGATGCTCGTTTTACGTCACTCTTCTGGCTGAGTTTTCAGAGGGTGCTGGGTACACAGGTGCTTTTGAGAACATCATACCACCCTCAGACTGATGTCCTGTCAGAGCGTATGATACAGGTTCTTGAGGACATGCTGCGAGCATGCGTCCGGGATTTTAGGGGCTCATGGGAGAGGCACATTCCCCTAGTTGAGTTTCATATAACAACAGTTATCAGGAGACAGTGCAGATTCCACCGTAAAAGGATTTATATAGTAGGCCATGTCGATCACCCCTATGCTAGTTAGAGGTAGGCGAGACAGCTTTACGGGGATCACGTCTTGTTCAGGAGACCTCTGAGCAGGTCCAGTTGACACAGAAGTGAATGGCTACCACATAGTCTCTTCAGAAGTCATATGCCGATCGATGTAGATGACCCCTATAGTTTGAGGTCGGGGATCAGGTTTTCATACGTATTTCACTAAGGCTGTGACATAGGTGGATCAGAAGACAGGGTAAGATATCGCCGAGATATGTTGGGCCTTTTGAAATTCTAGATAAGGTTAGGCCGGTAGCCTATCGGCTGCAGTTACCTCAGAGGTACCGAGCCATGAATGATGTGTTCCATGTTTCTCAGTTACGGTGATACTATTCAGACATGTCTCATTCCTTCTAGCCTGAGGAAGTCGAGCTTCAGGTAGATTCATCCTTTGAGGAGCATCTGATTCGTATCATTAATAAGAGCACGAAAGTTCTCCGAGGTCAGTCAGTTCCTCTAGTAAGGGTGCTATGGTAGCACGACCATTTACAGGATGAGACATGGGAGCGGGAGGCCGACGTACGTTCTCATTAGACAGAGCTGTTCGTAGACGAATCTTGACCAACATTTGGAGAGCAATTTGGGGATGAATTGCTATAAGGGGATAAGATTGTCAGATCTCGCATTATCGTACGAGGTACAGATACCTTTATTTTCAGTTTAACTATTCTTTTAAGGCCTAATGTGGATTCCTAACTTGACCGAGGGAGTTATGGAGGTGTCTGGGGCATGTTTGGATCTTGGAACCAAGTTTTAGGCTGCAAATGGCATGGCACATGGTTTGCACACGGCCAGTGCACGGCCTGGGTAAACTGTGTGCCATGGTGCAGTCCTGCCTGAGGTAGGGGAACGGCCTACACATCGTTTGAGGAAACCGTGTGGGGTGGCCATGCGGTTGCCCCTTTCCTTCCAGTAAAGTCTACACGGTCACCACACGGTTTGCCAGACCGTGTGGGTAAAACGTGCGACCTGCTGTGTTTTGAAATTTAATTGATTTTTAATTAAATTAAATAAATTTTTATAAAAACCTAACCTAGGCCTTCTTCTTCAACCGGAAAGCAGTAGGGGAGCTCTACAAGGAATCTTTGGAGGATTTGATCCTTCTGCTTCGTCCGATATCCATTTCGAACGTCGTTCGTCTCATTGGATCCACAACGGTAAGTCCTCAATTCCGTTCTAATCCTTCTCATGTATTCTAGTTATGAATAATTCATATTTGATTAAGGCTCTTATGCCCAAATATCTTGTTCTTTGTCTATTCTTCGGATTTCTCCCAAATCAGGACGAATTAGAGCCTGATATTGGACGACCTATCTAGTACGAGCCTATGGTAGGTGGTCTCGTGCTTTTCGCTGATTGTCAAGCTGTTTATATAAGTCAGAGTTCCGCGCACCCACTTTTGGGGTGTCACTTGAACCTGGAATTTAACCATGTTATTACCTAGCGTGTTTTAGGTAATTTAAATAGGACGGTATGTTCTTGAGTTAGGTTGTGAACCTTGGTCAGGAACAACTCCTTGGGTGCATTACCTTGAATGAAACTTTTATGAATTTTGACCCAAGATTCCTTTGAGTCATGTTTTTCCTTTCCCTTGTGGGTTTTTGAAAAATGGAAATTGAATATGAATGGGATTGAAATGAAATGAAATTGTAATTGGAATGGTTCTGGGTATGGGATGGAGTTTTTTCCCTTGAACCTGGTATGAAAATTCTTGAATTGCTATCCCATTTGAGTTAAATGCTTTTGAACTTCATTGAATGTGAGACAAAGTCATGGGTGAACCATGAAACCAATGTGGGTTTCTTTGGACGAACTCATACCAGACTTGTTACTGAAATTCCGAGTGAATCGTGGATCCCACGTGAGATGCCATGGACGGACTCAACAGGGCATGATATGTCATGGGCGATACCCTGATCTTATTTATAGGATTCCGGGGATGGGCTCAGATGTCAGACTATACCACACCTAGAGCGAGGCTGGGTACCTAGGAAATTCCCCTGAATGGGCTTGTAGGGTGTAGGTAGATTTTTCTCCCTGAGCGATGCCTGGTTTCCAAGTTGAGTATTCCAGGAACGAGCTCAAGGAATGGTTTGAACACGTGAATGTAGTTATTAATTAATGAAATGGATACTTGAAGCGACGCCAAGCCAAACCACAAGCTTGGGTCGGCCTTGCTAGTTTCCTTGTTTACTGCTTTCTATATTACACTGCTTTTTTATATATTCACAGACAGATTAGCATAGATCTTCGGTGGTTTCCTACTGGGATTCAATCTCACACCCTGTTTGGGTCATGTCTTTGGAACCAAGCAGATTATATGATTGCAGGTAATGAGAAGGGGAAAGGCACTTATACAGGTACTTGACTTGCTGCTCGGAGTAAGAGCGCACGGGACCAAGCTGTTGCTTGTGATGTGACAGGGGATGCATTTTGGTTTATTTTTTGTATCTTTTATACTTGTACTGTATTGTATTGAATTTAACCATCCCGCATACATATATATATCAGATAATTCTATTGTTATCTATTTCTGCTTTCTATGTATTGTCAACTGGTTACTTTCTTCCGTTGTTGAATGTTTGTAATTCCACTATGATACATTGTTAATGAGGGCATAGTCTCCCCACAGACTCACCTAGGCCCTCACTACTAGTCGGCCACCATTGGTGTTTGGGGAGTTTCACTTGAGGCCATGTGGTGACTGGTCCGACAACCGAGTTGAATGGTAAGTCGGGTCGAGACGTTACAATCCTGATAAAAGGGAAGGGGTTGCCTTTAAAAACGTAAACAAACACAACAATGTACACAACTGAAGTAAGCACTAAGTAAACTGAGTACAAAAGTAAGTGATGAAAAGTAAATGGGACAGTATACAAACCCATCTGAAAGTATAGTACAGTACAATAGAAAAGAAATAACAACAGAAGTAAAGTAAAGCGGCAACCACTATGTAACATCCCAAGTAAGTAATTAATAATAGATATTTTTATCTATGTCTATTAGTGAATTATATTGTGTTTAGAGGCTTAAAGTGAGAATAAATCCAATCTTAAGCACGTAATGCACAAATATTTTTAAAAGATTGTTTTACTGCCTTTTGATGGCAAACCATTTTTAAATCTATCTTTTTAAAATTTTATAAGCTATTTCTGTCAAAATAAACTTATTCTTTATGATTGGGACATCAAAATTTACTCTGTGTGAATTTTTGGTATTTTTCTGATAAAGTTCAATTTTTTTATGAATAGTGAAAAATGTTGTATTTTAATTCAAAACCACTTTTTAATCTAATTTATTTATATTATTATATTATATTTTGAATTGGGTTTGAAGTAAAATTAGAATATATTTTTACCATTTAATCCAATGGTGGTCATTGGAATCAATTTCACTTTGAAATTGGACTTAAACTGGTATCAATCTTTTGATACTTATTGTTTCATAAAAACACGCTATTTGTCATGACAGCGGGAATTAATTATTAAATTAATTAATGTAACCTATATGATTTGAATTTTTTAAAATAGACATCATTTTTGAATTCAGAATATCAAATATATCTTAGGGTGATGTTTTGGTATTTTTCTGAAAAACATCAATTTTTGATGAATAGTGAAACCACTAAGTGGTAGTTAAAGAAACTGATTATTTGTTTAAATGAAACTTTACCACTTCTGTGATTTGATTTTCAAAAATCAGACATACATGGTTGTCATTAAGAAGTAAAATGTTGTTCAATGAGATTAAAATAATTTTTTGGTGAATAGTAATTTTTAATTTTTTAATCACGGTTAGAGGTAATTAGTGCAATTCAAGACAAAAATGATATTATAATAGAGTGAAAATACCAAAAAACATGTCCTACCCTTATTGGATGTGTCATGTCCGACCCAGAAAAGCCATGGGACAACTTGGGGACCCCATGGAGCCACTTTGGTAGGAAAATGACATTAATATCTTTTCATTTAATGTTAAAATTAAAATTACACAAACATGAATTGTTTCACAAAAACAATTTTTAAATGGGGTTATACAAGTCATATTTTTGACTATAAATATTCCTTAGAAAGATAAAAATATTTCTTACATCATGATATTTTTTTATAATATTTAGACATTAAATAATGTAAATTATTTATGACATCATGATGATGAAGCGATTACCTCATTAATAAATGATTTAAATAAAATGAAAAGATAATGTAAAATATATGACATAAACATGTCCAAAACCTATTGGATGGGTGTATTCCGAACCCTTATCGCCTTTACCTCGAATTATATCAATGTGGGACCTTTTTAATCCAAAACGCATTTTAAAATAAAGTTACATTTCTTTACATTCCAAGAGTGCCCCTCCTCTCTTCTTATAAAAGGCACCCACCTCTACCTCCTTACCCACACTTCCAAAGCCTTTGGCTTGGCCAAACCCTGCCCATTTTGTCTCTCCACTTCCCTATCTTACTCCTTCAAGCCTCACTTTGGGCAGAAGGCTTCCCAAGGAAGCCTTTGAGCTCAAACCAAAGGGAGTTGCCCGATTTTAAGGTAATGTCTTTACTTGTGTTCTTTTGTTTTATTTTGCTTCTCCAACCCCCTAAACTCTTTTTATTCATTTATTTTGTAACAAAACCAGTATCTTCAATATACTAGGATGTTTTTATAATAAGGATTCTAGCTACACTTACACACACCAACATCTAATGGTTAAAGAACATACTGTTTCTGTGGATGGACAATTTCTGCCTCCCGAAACGATGATTGTTCAACATTATTTTAACACCTTCAAAGGTGGCCATTAAGATGACACTATATTTATATATGATATATTATACGTTTATGTTTTCCTTAAGCTTATGTATTTTTCATTTTGGGCATACCTTTATGGTTTCCATTATGGGTAAACGCGATATCTTCATTTAAGGAAGTGAGGACTACCGCCCCCTCAAAGTGATTTGATTCGTTAATACCATATGTGGGACGTATAAAGGATGGAGTTATGGTATTACATATGATATTACACTATAAATATAATATACCTTTACATCATTATTATTCCATTTCATAAAATATGAAATAGAAATGGAAGTAGCGTTCATGCGTACGTACGGCTTACCGTCTCCATGAACGGTGCATTTCATTTCTTACCTCTAAATGTTATGTAATATTATAAATTCATATATGTACTGGATATATATGATATATATGATATCTACATCATGAATACCATTCTGGATATATTGGATACATGAAAAACTTGTAATTATAAAGGTTTTATTTTTGACTCAAGTACCAATGATCGTTAAAACGACCGTTATTAACATAAATAATTACATAGTGTTCATGACATGAAAATAAGTGATATAAAAGGAATAATGAACTTGAAAAAAATTCTTAGACAAGTATAAATTAACTCAAGTTTTTTATTCAGGACTTTAATGAACGATCAAGTCAAGTCGGACCCGAGGTATGGGACTTCATCTCAACCTCTTTCATTGAGGCATATTTTGTTTTATACACAACCTTCTTTTATCCGGTGAATAAACCCCTTTGACTTGTACATTTATTCAAAAGGAATATTTTTTATACGAAGCATTTACTAAATGACAAAAGGGAATTCTTTTGTCAAACATATGCGGCGACAATGACTTCTCCACCGCCATGACCATTATTTGAGTTTTGGCTTCCTCTACAAGCCATACCTTCTTTTTAAAGAAAAATAAATACCATGTTTTACTTTTCTTTTATTCTGGTATTTAAAATGGTTTTGATAATGTTTTTATTATACCGCTGGGTTGTTGATATCTTGTGATTGAAATGTGGAAATGTTATGTTTCCTTTATGCATGTTTTATGTGATATGATTATGTTTTGGTTCTTGGGCATTATTACGAAGACTGGTGGTTCCGTGATAAACTAAGGGCGGGTGAGCCTGATATAGCTCTCCAATGCATTGGGTTACACAAAGGAGTGAAACGTTAAGGTTTCTCCGAAGAGATTTAGGGAGTATACTATGATGGGTATTCCAAACGTAACCAAGAGGGTTACTCCCTACGTCAGAATGTTATGAATGCCTCAAGTTACCTTTATGTCTTATGATTTCTATGATTTATTCATGATTTGATGAGGTATGTTAAAGTGCTTATGTTTTATGGGTAAAGTATGATTTCATTCTGGTGTATATATGTACCCATGTTTCCTTTCCATATTTTTATATCCCTTACTGAGCTTTTTATGCTCATCCCATGTTTTTGAAATGTTTTTCACAGGTCAAGGGAAAGGTACATGATATGATTATAGTGTCAAGGAAGTGTCAAGAAAGAATCCATGTTTTATTTTAAATATGTTTCCATTGATGTGAAAAATGGATACTATCTTTTATGTAACCACTTTGTTTAAATGTGGAATGTAATGCATGTTTTATGATCTAATTCTCTAAAACTCTAAACCTGAAAAGATCCTCATGGTGTAATCTTGTAATAACTCAAGATTAAGTAATGTTTAAGGA
Source organism: Viscum album (assembly GCA_963277665.1). NCBI lineage: Eukaryota > Viridiplantae > Streptophyta > Magnoliopsida > Santalales > Viscaceae > Viscum > Viscum album. The sequence continues at coordinate 1,505,554,899 of OY728127.1, read as the reverse complement.
TGGGGCCTTATAGTTGGTATCATAGGTCGGTTTAGATAACATTATGAGTTATAATTCTATTAAATGATTATCCAAAAATATTTTTTCTTATGGTCAAATTGAAATGATATAGCATTTGAAGATTACCATGTTTCTTCAACTAAGACATGTTTGTTCAGAATGGTTTTCTGCAGAGGAAACAGGGAAGTAGTGCTAGGAAGGCATACAAAAGGAAATAACCTTCCGAATCAGCATCCTGAGATGGTCGGAATTGGAACTGAACAGTTTGTTGCAGTAATGGAGTAGTTGACTCAAGCGATAAATGGTGGCGGTATCCATGCACGAGATCAGCCAGATCAACTGCAGAGGAACATGTCAGTGGTGGAACATTTCATGAGGCGACATCCCCCATCATTCAGAGGATCATCTGACCCTGTGGTAGCTGAAGGGTGGATTAAAGCACTGGAGAAGATTTTCGATGTCATAGGGTGTTCATACAATCAAAATGTTAGTCTTGCTATTTACCGTTTGGAGGGTGAAGCAGATAAGTAGTGGTCGATGGTTAAAAATATCAGGGACGTTGATGAGATTGATGCTCTCGACTGGGATGAATTCAAAGGTATGTTTCTTGAGAAGTATTTTCCTAAGGTTGTTCGACTTAGGATGGAAAAACAATTCTTGGAATCGAGGCAAGAGGAAGACTCAATGGCTGCCTATGAAGAGTGGTTCACTCGATTGGCAAGGTTTTGTCCAAATTCTATCCGAGACGTTGATAGTAAAATCAATCGTTTTTACTCAGGATTAAATCCAAAATATCGATGGGCATTAGCTTCTCGTGAGATTAAAAGTTATAAAAAAAAATTTGATGTGCTGAGAAGGTGGAAATGGAGTTTTCCGATGATTAAGTGTTCTATAACAACCAACAGAAGAAGAGACCGAGGTGGCAGGAGAAATAAAAGAATTCTTCAAAAACATATGATGGTAAGAAAACTATGTTTCCAGTTTGTGATAAATGTGGTAAAAGACATGCTGGGGAATGTCTTCTGAATTCTGGAAAGTGCTACTGATGTGGTATGATGGGACATAAGGCTCGTGATTGCACTGAAAAAGATCAAGGCGATGGTAAGTCCAAATTTGATTTACAATTAGTGAAATGTTTTAAGTGCAATGAGATGGGTCACTATGCAAACGAGTGTCCGACAAAGAGCTTGAGTGATGGGAAGAAGTTAGACTACAAGAAAAAAGGGGTGGTGAAATCCATTGAAACTACTTCAGCAGATGTCGAGCCATCTAATGAAGTTGTATCTGGTACTTTGTTTTTTCAGATTATACCAGTGTGTTGTTTCATTCGGGGTCTACGCATTCTTTCATCTCTGAAAACTTTTCTAGTAAAATGGGAATACCATCTCAAGAAATTACTCCTGAACTTGTGGTAAAAACACCTGGGGGAAATGTTGAGGCAAAAAGAATTTATAAGAATCTTCTTATCCTTATCTGTGGAAAGAACCTACTTGAAAACTTTATTGTTCTACCTCTAGTAGAGTTTGATGTTATCCTGGGTTTGGATTGGCTCTCTATTTACCATGCTATGATTGACTGTAGAGCTAAAGAAGTTTCTTTTCAGAAAGACTTTCAGTTTGTGTACAAGAATGAACCCTTACTATTGATAACATATCAAGAGGCCGAGAAACATGAAAAGATGGAAATGAATGTTACCTTGCACATATTTTTGAAAACAAGGGAACTGTTCAGATTAATGATGTGCCAGTGGTAAATGAGTATCCTGCTGTTTTTCCTGATGAGTTGCCTGGAATAATACCATATCGGGAAGTTGAATTTACTGTTGAATTAGTTCCTGATGCTAAGCCAATTTCAAAACCCCCTTATCGAATGGATCAAATTGAACTTTTAGAGTTGAAGGAGCAATTGCAAGATTTATTAGAGAAAGGTTTCATTTGACCTTGGACATCACCATGGGGTGCTCTTGTTTTATTTGTTAAAAAGAAAGATGGTTCTATGAGACTTTGCATTGATTATAGAGACTTGAATAACATCACTGTTAAGAACAAATATCCTTTTCCTCATATCGATGATTTGTTTGATCAGCTCCAGGGAGCTCAGTTTTTTTCAAAGATTGACCTGAGATCGGGGTACCATCTGCTGAAGGTAAAGGAAGATGATGTTCTGAAGACTGTGTTTCGTACAATATATGGCCATTATGAATTTGTATTAATGAATTTTGGGCTAACCAATGCACCTGCTATATTCATGGACTTAATGAATAGAATTTTCCTTGAGTTCTTGGATAAGATTGTGGTGGTTTTCATTGATGATATTTTGGTGTTTTCTAAAAGTAAAGAGGAGCATGAAAGAAATTTAAGGGTTATTTTGAAAACCTTAAAAGAAAAAAAATTGTATAGGAAATTAATCAAGTGTGAGTTTTTGTTGCAACAAATTTCTTTCCTTGGTCACATTGTTTCTAAAGATGGGATAACCTTTGATCCTGCAAAAACAAAGGTTGTTGAAGAATGTCCAAGACCCACAAATGTAACAGAGATTCGTAGTTTCCTTGGTTTGGTAGGCTATTACCGAAGGTTTGTTAGAAATTTTTCACAGTTATCTAGTCCAATGACTAAGCTAACTCGGAAGGGTGTTAAGTTTATCTGGACAAATGAATGTGATGATTGTTTTCCGGAATTGAAAAGATGATTGCTGAATGCTCCAGCTTTGGAACTACCTTCCAGGAATGGGGAGTTTGTTATCTACAGTGATGCATCATTGAAAGGACTTGGTTGCATCTTAATGCAGAATGATCTGGTAATTGCTTATTCTTCACGAAAATTGAAAACTCATGAGGTAAATTATCCTACACATGATTTGGAGTTAGCTGCTGTTGTTTTCGCTTTAAAAATTTGGAGGCATCATTTGTATAGAGTAAAGTGTGAAATATATATCGATCACAAAAGTTTAAAGTATATATTCACTTAGAATGAATTGAACATGAGATAGAGGAGATGGCTAGAATTAATCAAGGATTGGGATTGTACAATTCATTCCCATCAGGGAAAAGAAAATAAAGTGGTTGATGCTTTGAGTCGAAAAATTAATGCTTCATTAGCAATGTTGTGTTTGGAACGTGATCCTTTGGTTAAGGATTTGATAAACTTTTTCATAGAAGTTGTTGGTGCAGGATGTTCTTTTGTTTTTTTCAGGTATCAGTGAAATCTTCTATATCAGATAGAATCAAGCAAGCACAGAAGCAAGATAGTGACTTGCAGAAAAAGGTAGAGCTGGTTCAGAAAGGTAAGTTGCCTGAATTCAACATTGATAATGATTGTGTTTTGAGATTTGGGAAGAGATTGTGTGTGCCTTGTGATTCACAGTTGAAGAGAGAGATGTTATGTGAAGCTCATAGTTCTCCATTTTCATTTCATCCTGGCAGTACTAAGATGTACAGAGATCTGTGAGAGTATTACTGGTGGGATGGAATGAAAAGAGATATTGCTGATTTTACTGTAAAGTGTTTGACATGTCAACAGTTTAAAGCAGAGCAGCAGTTACCGAAAGGGATGCTTCAGCCTTTAACAGTGCCAGATTGGAAATGGGAGAATATATCCATGGACTTCGTTGTGGTATTGCCGAAGACCCCTCTAGGTAATAATTCAATCTTTGTTATTGTTGATCGCTTGACTAAATCTGCTCATTTCATTGCTATACGAGATAATTTTTCCCTAGATCAACATTTCCGTTTTTATCTTAAAGAGATAGTCAGGTAACATGGAGTTCCCCTCTCCATTGTATCTGACTGTGATCCCAGGTTCACTTCTAACTTTTGGAAAGGCCTTTAGAAGTCGTTGGGTACTGAATTAAATTTTAGTACAGCTTTTCATCCTCAATCAGATGGGCAGTCAGAACGAACAATTCAAACATTGGAGGATATGCTACGTTCTTTATCTATGGATTATCAGGGAAGATGGGACCAACATCTTTCTTTGGTTGAATTTTCATATAATAAAAGTTTTCATTCCAGTATACAGATGGCACCATTTGAGGCATTATATGGGAAGTGTTGTCGAACTCCAGCTTTCTGGGATGAAGTGGGTGAAAGGAAGTTGATGGGACGAGAATTAGTAGAAGAGTTGGAAGAAAAAGTTCAACTGATACAGAAACACACGAGAACATCTCAGAGCAGGCCGAAGAGTTATGCAGACAACAGGAGGAAGGACCTATCTTTTGATTTAGGTGATCATGTTTTTCTAAAAGTCTCACCATGGAAATGTGTGATGCGATTTGGTAAGAAAGGAAAGTTGAGTCCAAGGTTTAGTGGACCATATGAAATTATGGAGAGAGATGGATCAGTTGCTTACTGAGTGGCTTTACCTCTGAGTTTATCTCAGGTACACAATGTTTTTCATGTTTCGATGCTGAGAAAGTACATGCCAGATCCATCTCATGTTTTGAGTCCAGAGGTAGTTTAGCTGAAAGAGAACCTGTCTTATGAGGAACAACTAGTCTAGATTCTTGACCATAGGGAGCATGTGTTACAGAATAAGGTGATTAATCAGGTAAAGGTTTTGTGGAAAAACCACATGATGGAAGAGGCAACATGGGAATCTAAAAATGCAATGAGGGATAAATACCCCCACTTATTCGATAAGTAAATAAATTGTGGGGACGCAATTTTCTAAAGGGGGGAAGGATGTAACATCACAAGTAAGTAATGAATAATTGATATTTTTATCTATGTATATTAGTGAATTAGATAGTGTTTTAGAGGATTAATGTGAGAATAAATCCAATCTTAAGCATGGAATAGACTAATATTTTTAAAAGATTGTTTTACTGCCTTTTGATGGAAAACCATTTGTAAATCTATATTTTGACAATGTTATAAGCTATGTTTGTCAAAATAAACTAATTCTTTATGATTGGGACATCAAATTTTACTTTTTGTGAATTTTTGGTATTTTTCCGATAAAGTTCATTTTTTTATGAATAGTGAAAAATGTAGTATGTTAATGCAAAATCTCTTTTTAATATAATTTATTTATATTATTAGATTATCTTTTGAATTGGGTTTGGAGTGAAATTAGAATATATTTTTACCATTTAATCCAATGGTGGTCATTGGAATCAATTTGACTTTGAAATTAGACTTAAACTGGTATCAATCTTTTGATACTTATTGTTTCATAAAAACACGATATTTGTCAGGACAGTAGGAATTAATTTTTAAATTAATTAATGTAACTTATATGATTTGAATTTTGTAAAATAGACATCACTTTTGAATTCAGAATATCAAATATAGGTTAGGGTGAAGTTTTGATATTTTTCTGAAAATCTTCAATTTTTGATGAATAGTGAAACCACTAAGTGGTAGTTAAAGAAACTGATTTTCCGTTTAAATGAAAATTTGCCACTTCTGTGATTTGATTTTCAAAAATTCGACATACATGGTTGACATTAAGAAGTAAAATGTGGTTCAATGAGATTAAAATAATTTTTTTGGTGAATAGTAACTTTTATGTTTTTAATCGCGATTAGAGGTAACTAGTGCAATTTAATGCAAAAATGATATTATAATAGAATGAAAATACCTAGACACATGTCCTACCCTTATTAGATGTGTCATGGCCGACCAAGAAAAGCCATGGGTCAACTTGTGGACCCCATGGAGCCACTTTGGTAGGAAAATGACATTAATATCTTTTTATTTAATGTTAAAATTAAAATGACACAAACATGAGTTGTTTTACTAAAAAAATATTTAAATGGGGTTATACAAGTAAGATTTTTGACTATAAATATTCCCTAGAAATCTAAAAATAGTTCCTAAATCAAGATAATTTTTTTATAATTTTTAGACAAAAAACAAAGTAAATTATTTATGACATCATGATGATGCATCTATTACATCATTAATAAAGGATTTAAATAAAATGAAAAGATAATGTAAAATCTATGACCTAAACATGTACAAAACCTATTGGATGGGTGGATTTCGAACCCTTATCAACTTACCCTCGAAGTATATCAATTTGGGACCTTTTTAATCCGAAACTCATTTTAAAATAAAGTATCATTTCTTTACTTTTCAAGAGTGCCCCTCCTCTCCTCTTATAGAAGGTCCCCACCTCTACCTCCTTACCCACACTTCCAAAGCATTTTCCTCGACCAAACCCTGACCATTTTGTCTCTCCAATTCCCTCTCTTACTCCTTGAAGCCTCACTTTGGGTAGAAGTCTTCCCAAGGAAGCCTTTGAGCTCAATCCAAAGGGAGTTACCCGATTTTAAGGTAATGTCTTCACTTGTGTTCTTTTGTTTTATTTTGCTTCTCCAACCCCCTAAAATATTTTTATTCATTTCTTTTGTAACAAAAACAGTATATTACATATATTTGGATGTTTTTATAAGAAGTATTCGAGCTACACTTACACACACCTACATATAATGGTTAAAGAACATACTGTTTCTGTGGATGGAGAATTTCTGCCTCCTGAAACGACGAATGTTCAACATTCCTTTAACACCTTCAAAGCTGGCCATTAAGATGACACTATATTTATATATGATATATTATATGTTTCTGTTTTCCTTAAGCTTCTGTATTTTTCATTTTGGGCATACCTTTATGGTTTCCATTATGGGTAAACGTGATATCTTCATTTAAGGAAGTGTGGACTACCGCCCCCTCAAAGTGATTTGATTCGTTAATACCATATGTGAGACGTATAAAAGATGGAGTTATGATATTATATATGATAATACACTGGAATTATAATATATCTCTATATAATTATGATTCCATTTCATAAAATACGAAATAGAAATGGAAGCAGCCTCCATGCGTTGGTACTGCTTACCGTCTCCGTGAACGGTGCTTTTCATTTCTTACCTATAAATGTTATGTAATATTATAAATGCATTAATTTACTGGATATATATGATATATATGATATCTAAATCATGAATACCATTCTGGATATAATGGATACAAGAACAACTTGTAATTATAAAGGGTTTATTTTTGACTCAAGTACCAATGATCGTTTAAACGACCGTTATTAACTTAAATAATTACATAGTGTTCATGACATGGAAATAAGTAATATAAAAGGAATAATGAACTTGAAAAAGGTTCTTAACCAAGTATAAATTAACTCAAGTATATTATTCACTACATTAAAGAACGATCGAGTCAAGTCGGACCTGAGGTATGGGACTTCGTCTCAATCTCCTTTCATTGAGGCATATTTTGTTTTATACACATCCTTCTTTTATACGGTGTATAAACCCCTTTGAATTTTAAATTTATGCAAAAGGAATCTTTTTTATACGAAGAATTTACTAAACGACAAAAGGGAATGTTTTTTTCGTACGTATGCGGCGACAATGACTTCTCTGCCGTCGTGACCATTATTTGATTTTCAGCTTCCCCTACAAGCCATACCTTCTTTTTAAAGAAAAATAAATACCATGTTTTACTTTTCTTTTATTCTGTTATTTAAAATCGGTTTGATAATATTTTTATTATATCACTATGTTATTGATATCTTGTGATTGAAATGTGGAAATGTTATGTTTCCTTTATGCATGTTTTATGTGATACAATTATGTTGTGGTTCTTGGGCATTATTACGAAGACGGGTGGTTCCGTGATAAACTAAGGGCGGATGAGCCCAATATATCTCTCCAATGCATTGGGTAATGCGAAGGAGTGAAACGTTATGGTTTCTCCGAAGAGATTTAGGGAATATAGTGTGATGGGTATTCCAAACATAACCAAGAGGGTTACTCCCTACGTAAGAATGTTATGAATGCCTCAAGTTACCATTATGTCTTTTGATTTCTATAATTTATTCATGATTTGATGAGGTATGTTAAAGTGCTTATGTTTTATGGGTAAAATATGATTTCATTCTTATGTATATATGTACCCATGTTTCCTTTCCATATTTTTATATCCCTTACTGAGATTTTTATGCTCATCCCATGTTTTTGAAATGTTTGTCATAGGTCAAGGGAGAGGTACATGATATGATGATAGTGTCAAGGAAGTGTCAAAAAAGAATACATGTTTTATTTTAAATATGTTTCCATTGATGCGGAAAATGAATACTATCTTTTATGTAACCACTATGTTTAAATGTGGAATGTAATGCATGTTTTATGATCTAATTATCTAAAACTCTAAACCTGAAAAGATACTCAAGGTGTAATCTTGTAATAACTCAAGATTAAGTAATGTTTAAGGTTGGGGCCTTATACACTAGGTCGTAATCTGGATATCCCACCTTAAGGGTGGGTATAGATGGTCTCCCCAGATCCTCGGGTCCGGCCATCCGCCCCGTGTACGTCCCACCAAGTGGTCCACCTCCGGGTATCGTCCACCTCCATAAACCTCTACCTCGATCAGTGTTTTCTGTAGTTTACTTCCAACACAAACTAGTGCGGGTGTAGCCCTAGCAGGGGTGAGTATACGATACTCACTAGAGACCCCATGACCCGTGAAGGTCTCTTAGAATCCACAATGGATAAACCACAAATGAACGATACAATCATGAAGTATCGACCGACTCTACTTAGGTATGAGCCCATACATATACCTAAGTCATCAATTCCAGTTCGGCTCCAACTCTCGAGCCCATGCTCATCCCAGTCCACACAGTAATCAAGTCAATCACACCAATGGTAATGATTTAATAGTCAAGACTTAGCTCACATATGTATACAACATACGAAGAGGGGTGGAGATGATTAGATGTAGCCTCTGAATCATCTCCCCTACCGAACCCACATAGGATCCAAGTACAAAAGTCATCGCTGACGAACCCACAGAGGATCCAAGTATAGTAACCATCGTTGTCGAACCCACGTAGGATCCAAATACAGTCCTCATCGCTATCGAAACCATGGAGTATCCATGTATAGTCGTCCTCGTCGTCAAACCCACAGAGGATCCCAACACTGTAGTCGTCGCAGTCGTCCCTTCTCTAGGGTTCCCACACACATCGTGCTCGATTCCGGGAGGGTCCGCTCCTCAAATAAAGAATTGACACATCAAATATCATGAATTCCAAAGTTGATGTATTCTAAACATCTGTCTCGTCAAAAGGAACTCAACGCGACAGATGACACGTCAATCGGATGCCCGGTCTGAGAGATATTTGCTTTTTTCATTCCAAGGGCACGGTTAGAAATACGCTCGTTTCTAACCCTTCTGTTATCCAATGTCATAAAAAACTCTCTTAGAGTATCTCAAAAGGTCTTCCTCCTCGTGAGGGTCCTATTTCCGTAAAAAGCGCATCGATCGGACGCGCGGTCTTTGATTCAGTCACCTTTAAGTGAAAATGGGTCGGGATCGTTAAGCCTAGTGGGTTGGCGGGTCGGGTCAAGACAGTCTTGGTGGGTCTGACCCGGTTGGTGTCGGATCGACCCAGTGAAATGTGTGGTCCGGTCCGAAGGGGGTGCGGACCGGCCTGGCGGGGCGTGTCCCAGCGAGGCCCAGCCCGGCATGGTCCGGCCTGGACTGACGCGGCCCGGCTGGGCGCGACCAGGCTAGGTGCGGCCCCACTGCCTCAGCCCGTAAGATGAGTGGTCCAAGGGGGGGGGGGCTGCCCGAACCGGCGACGCCATGCAGCGCCTCCCTCCCCAACCGGCCAGCCTCTTTGCGCAAGAGGCCCACACAGGCGGGTCGCGGTTCATCCAGCGTGACACTCTCCTGGAGTTGCGGCTCTCCTCTGCCCGGACAGCCGATGGGTCGGCCGGTTCTTTCACCGAAGCGGCCCACGGATCGCAGGCTGTGGTATTTCGCAGCACGACATTGTGGTTCATCCCTTCAACACCGGTTGAGCGTCCCATGATCACGGGCCGCGGTTCTTCCATTCGTTTCCACCGTCCATTCACAGTTTCCATCACAAATAAAATAGATTATGGAGGGTCCTCGGGCCATGTGCATTCGGCCCACGTCCTCTGCGTTAGGTGGTAGTTGTTGGCCAAAAATAAACTACGATTTACAATGAAGAATGGGGTACGATATAAACACTTCAAAATGAACAAACCCCCACCTCAAATATGGTTTGTTCGTCATAGATGCGGAAAGCGATGTCGCTCCGTCAACATCGAAGGAAGGATCGTCGTCGTCGGTGAGTTCCCCACAACAGTGTCTCCTCCCTTGATGTGGAGGAAGAAGAGGATTGGAGAATCATGGAGCGTTCTTTACCGAGTCGTTGTTCGTTGAAGGATGGTGTTCTTCATCGGAGAAGAAAACCATTCTTCGTTGAGGAGAGGAATACATTTCTCTCTTTCTCAAGAGCTCTCTCCCAACTCACTTAACACAACGAAGGCCCCAAAAATAAAATAATAGGTTAATGCTATTATTTTATTAACACATGCAATTTCAAAATTCAAACAACTTAATTAATTAATTGAAGAGGTTGAATTCATTAATTAAATGTGTTGGCAATTAATAATGAGAGGGAAAGGAGGTAAAGATATATCTTAATTAATTTGGTTCTCATGAATTAATCATGGGAGTTTAAATGGGGTTTAAGGGAGGTTATGGAGAGTTGAAGGATTGGGGCTCATGTGGGCCCCACCTCTCAAATATCCACACATGGGAAGTTGGGTGGGTGTGGGCCCCACCAATAAGTTCCCATAAGAGAAATTAACATCCATAGATATAAATAAAATTTTTCTAACAATTTTATTTATCTCCTTAATTTAATCCCAATTTTAACTTTCAACCCGCATAAAACGGAAAAGCGGTAAAGGTCCCCTTAAGAAAATATCGGTGTTGCGAGTTCATCATTTCCCTCAGATTTAAATTTCGAGCACCACATCAAATGATAGAAAAACCCACTTGTTCATTCACTAAACACTCCCAAGCTAAACTTTAGAAAATTATTCCCGGCACACCGGGACTTGGAATCAGGTTCCGTCAGAAACTGTGTACTCATAAAATTCCAATGAATTTAACAAAAAGATTTCCTTGAAATTTCCAGGTCTTTAAAATGGTTTTTGGATTACCATTTTATTATTTCATGGTGTTGATTATTGTTTATTCATCTTATCTCCCAGTACTATTTATTTTATATTGGGTAACTCATCTCATACATCTGATTTTTATACCATCGGTGCTTGTCAGCAACACAGGTCATAATAGGGGAAGGACTTGGGGGTTCATTGTTCATTTCCAATCATTGCGATATCATTAGAGTCAGAGGTTCAATAGAGAATGGTATCAAAGGTGATGGATGGGAGGTATAATGTATTCTTTAGTTTTTCATATGGATGATTTCATGGGCTGGTATGGAAATTTTTCTAGTTGGCCTTATTGTGTGACATATGCTTTGGAGACCTGTCGGAACACAAAATTTTATGGCACTTCTAATCCAATGCATGGACACTAAGTTTATTGAACAACCATGTGAGGTGGACCTACATGTAGGTTAGAGACATATGATAGGTACATGAATCATGATTAGTTGTGTTCCTATTTGAGTGGTGTTTTTTTAATTGGGTTAAAAATGAAGAGTTTGAATAAATTAGAATCATAAAAAAATCCCCTACTTCTACAATTTGGAATTATTTGTAACTGTTTAAGTGGTGGTTCATGGTCATTATTTGTGTGAGCCTTAGTTAGTGGTGTTTTTATAGGCTAGACAAGTTGATCGCTTTAGTGTTGACCCTATTAGGGATTATGATTAGTGGTAGAATATGTTGCAAGCTTTTTAGAGGCTGGATTTTGCGATGTGTGAAGGAATAATTTTTTATGTGGATATAGATAGATTGATGTAGGATCTGTACATCACTTTCAATTTGATCATATCCCCTAAGCAGTATTGGGTCCCCTTGGGATCTAGTCAGATGCCTAGATATATGCGTCAGTGGTAGTTGTTGTACCTCTGTGAGTAGAAGGAGGAAGTGGATTCTTAGGTCTACTTCTAGAAGGAATTTTGGGTAGGTTTCATTCAATGATCATAAATTCTATATATAGGGATAACATAATCTCCCTTCAGTATGGGAGTTTTTCAAAATGGGATTTTGGGATCAATTTCATAGAGCATATGCACTTTTCTCCCATTCATTTCCTATATTAGGAGTCTTGAGTGAGGTGTCTTGGGGATGAAACTTCTCCATTAATCTAATATGAATTTAGGCCTTTTACATTTACCACATATCTAGTGGTTAATAAAAAAGAATAGTTTATCAGTCATATTCACTCATGTGGAGTCTTATTGTGAAAAGGGAACCATTAGGGTTTCTGGAAGATTAGTGTTGTTAGTGTTTGGTCTAAGGAATAAAGGCATTCATGGTTTTGAACAGCTTAGATTTGTACCCAGAAGAAAACTTTTCAGCCGCTAGCGAGGTTCAGACCATTTTGTTTATTCTATGGAGGATGTTTTCATATTCATGATAAATTACTAGTGCATTCTAAATATCATTTTAGTGGAGGAGTTCAGGTTTAGCACCATCCATGGTAGATATTTCATGTGTCACTGTTTTAGTAATAAGGGCTACAATATTATGCTCCTTTGAGGGGGGATGGAAATGAAAGAAGATTACCATAGGGTGTTCATCCAATTTTGGGACCTTGACCTGAAAATTTTCATAGTGTTTGTCATCAACAGGGAGTTAAGTAACTAGGCATGGCCAGCTTCATAATGTAGAGGAAGAAACCTAATGGGTCCAATGTTCATTAGATGTGTTCTAAAATTTATCATGTCCCCTTGTTTATTTCTTGTTTTTTTCAGGATAATCACACTCCATTGTTACGTCTTATCTAGTTCATGTGCTGGGAGTCGATGTAGAAATTATTCTTGTGGCTCGTATGTTGACTATGCATGTCGGAGCCTAGAACGTCAGGGTCCATGTGTTTCAGATGTATAGACTATCAATGGGGTATAATCCTTTGTGTTCAAATAATTTATTTCATTAAATACAGTCATATGATTTCATCCTTGGCATTGAATTGTTGTATTCTATATGTATTGTAATTGAATAATTCTTGAGGAGAATCATGTTATCGAATGTGTATGGTCAGTGTGTGTTTTTCATTAGTGAGTAATGTTGTTATTTTGTAAGTCAGTGTTTATAGGACCATAATTTTATGATGCAAGAGATGTCCGTGAAGATGGTGGAAACATGGTTAGAGGAGGCCCCCATTGTCTTCAAAGAATTCCTGTATTTTTTACATAGAGTCGGTTTTGGAACTACCCCATCGACATCAGGTTATGTTTGGGATAGGCATATATCCTCATGCTTCTCTGATTTCTACGGATCCATATCATATGGAACCATTTAACATGTGGGGGCTATGTGTTCTGATAGATGATATAATGAAGATGGTTTTATCAAAACAAGTGTCTCAGTATGGGGTGCACCAATGTTATTCTCAAAGAAGGAAGATTGTAGTCTGAGGTTATGCCTAGACTACCAGAGGAAGAACTAGGTTATTATAAAAAAATGTTATCCACTTATGAGGATTAATGATATTTTTAACCATTTTAGGGGAGCCAGTTGCTTCTCAATGATTAATCTATGGTTAGGGTATGACTAGTTGAGGGTAATGGATATAGATAATGAGATTACTTCCTTCAAATGTAGGTATGGAAACTTTCAGTTCATGGTTATTATGTTCATTGTGACTAACACACCAAATGTCTTCATGGGGATCATGAAATCTATGTCCTAAAAATTCTAGTAAAAGTTTGTTGATGTATAATTTGATAAAATTTTAATTTAATCATATGAAGTGTATAAGAATATCAATCCTATAAGAATTATTTTACAGATTCATCATCACCACCATCTCTATTTATATCATTCAAACTCTAATTTTTGGACAAAATAGATGTGTTTCCATAATCATGTGGTGTATAAAAAGGTTGTGTCTATACACCCATTGAAGGGTTAAGAAATTTTTTCATGGGAAGTACCAAGTACACGAAAGACGATCATTGATTCCCTTTCCTTTCAGGATATTATCATAATTTTATGCACAATTTATCTCGATTTAAAACCCATTTGATATCGTTGACCAGGAAGGACCAATAATGTGATTGAACTGATCAGTTTGAGGAATCATTATATTACTTGAAGGATAAGTTGTATAGTGCTCTAGTTCATCAGTTTCCCAAGAAGGGTGTGATGTTTGAGGTTATTTGTGATGCTTCCTATCTAGTCATAAGATGGTTGTTTACGAATCAGAATGAATTAATCTATTTTGGGTCTAGTAATTTTCATCCCAACTAGCATAAATGTTTTAATTAATATCTACATCATATAGTTTTTTTTTAATTTATGTTGAAATTTTCTCATTGGGGAGTGATTTCTTTGTCTTTATGTGTCATAAGAATTTGAGGAATATTTTTTTCTCAACATGAACTAAAGCTATGGAAATTCTGTGGATTGATTTTTTTATTTATAATTTTTATATATACTATACCTCATGAATGATGAATGTTTTGGCAGATTTTTTAAACATAATTTCATATAAGGATGATGTTCAGATGTTTAGGAATTATTGGAGAGTAATAGTGGTATTGGGAACCTTGCACAAAGATATAGGGTTTAATGATCAAAGAAACTATTGTATTTAGATGATGATGATGCATTATTCTATAATTTACCATGTGTATGAATTTCAATAGAGAAACTCATAAGTAGAGGATATTCATGATCATATTAGCTATGGTCTTTCTTTTGATGGGTGGTCAGAAGATGGCCGGAATTAGATGTTTTTTCAGGGGTAGTTGTTTGTTCTGGTAGTGATGTTTTCTGAAGTCTTTCATGAGATTCATATATCACATTTTATGATACACCTAGGAGTATATATGATTTACTATGGTTTTAGGAATAATTTATTGTGGTCTATGATGAAATAAGAAATGGAAGTGTTTGTGGTGAGGACTTTTGTTTTCCAGTAGGTCACAGTTGAGCATCGTGTTCTTGGTAGTTTATTTCATCCTTTGGATGTTACTGATTGACAATTGATTAAATATAAGTGGATTACTCATGGTTTTACCTCAAGATAAATGATTTTGTGATGCTATCTGGGTAATTAGGGGTAGATTGTTGAAATCAACAGACATCATTGAAATCAAGGAGTCAGATGTAGTGGATGTTTTGGAAGAAAAGTTATGTGTATTAGGTTGTGTGGCTTCATAGAGTAAATAGTTCCATTATCTCATATAGAGATTCAAATTTTACCTCATGAGTCTTGAGGGGATGGAATCTTGATTTTAGAACTCACATATGTCCCAGAACTACTTTCAACCACCAGAAGGACAAGAAAATAGAGTGAACTATCGATATGTTGGTGGATATATTATGGGATTGTGTCTTGGACTTCAGTGGATCATTGGTCCGACACCAAACCTTGGATGTGTTAGTTTTCAAAAATAGATATAACTCATCCAATAAAGTGGTCCCATTTGAGGATATTTATGTGTGGTCATGTTGTTCTGCATTGTGTTGGGAATAGGTTGGGGATTTATCAATTATCAAATCTAATTAAGAGAAAAACATGACAATGAAGTTTTAGTCTTTTTGAGAGAGTTTGAAAGTATCACCGAACTGGAAATTTTATTTTATTATTCATAATAGGAGTCCCTTGGATTTCGAGGAGGGGAACCATGTGTAATTGAGGGTTTCCTCTAAACATAGGAAATGAATTTTTGGATGGGGGAGTAATATTTCTCCTTGTTTTGTTGGGACCTTTGAGGTGTTTGGGAAAGTTGGCAAGGTTGTGTATCAGGTGAAATTGTCATCATGGTTATTGAGGATTCATGGGATATTCCACATCCCTAATCTTTATTAGTATATTCATGATGACTCCCATATCATGGAAAAGGGAGAGTTGGATATCAAGGATCATGATATGTTTAAGGAGAACTAGTGTTGATCCAAGATCATAAAATGAATGTGTAATTAATATGTGCAATTGATTTGGTTCATGTTTGTTGGAGGCATTGTGGCCTAGACAAGAGTACTTGGGAGCATTAGACACATATGTGTGCCTAGTAACCAAATTATTTTTGATTTGTTTGATGATTTTTCATAACTTTTTATTCATTGATGTGATGTTTTGACCCTTCTATTGTATATTAAATGTTCTTCCCCATTATAATATGATGTGGGATTGGGCTCAAACTTATTAAGAATAGAAGAGATAACTCCTAATCAAGACAAAATAACTATGATATAATTAAACATGGGAACGTTATTTAATGATACCCATAGTGGATTGCATCATGGAATTTATGATGGAATTCCGTATTTTTTTCAGGAAAATTCGAATTGTTTTGTTGGTGGTGGTGTATTAGATGTATTGATATAAGGCCCCAACCTTAAACCTTACTTAATATTGAGTTATTATAGGATTACACATTGAGGATCTTTTCAGGTTTAGAGTTTTAGAGAATTAGATCATAAAACATGCATTACATTCCACATTTAAACGAAGTGGTTACATAAAAGATAGTATTCTTTTTTCCCATCAATGGAAACATATTTAAAATAAAACATGTATTCTTTCTTGACACTTCCTTGACACTATCATCATATCATGTACCTTTCCCTTGACCTGTGATAAACATTTCAAAAACTTGGGATGAGCATAAAAATCTCAGTAAGGGATATAAAAATATGGAAAGGAATCATGAGTACATGTATACATAAGAATCAATTAAATCATAATCTACTCATAAAACATAAGCACTTTAACATACCTCATCAAATCATGAATAAATCATAGAAATCATAAGACATAATGGTAACTTGAGGCATTCATAACATTCTTACGTAGGGAGTAACCCTCTTGGTTACGTTTGGAATACCCATCACAGTATATTCCCTAAATCTCTTCGGAAAAACCTTAATGTTTCACTCCTTCGTGTTACCCAATGCATTGGAGAGCTATATCGGGCTCACTCGCCCTTAGTCTATCATGGAACCACCCGGCTTCATAATAATGCCCAAGAACCTCAACATAATCGTATCACATAAAACATGCATAAAGGAAACATAACATTTCCACCATTCAATCACAAGACATCAGTACAAAACATTTATATAAAAGCATTATGAAAACAATTTTCAATACTAAAATAAATGAAAAGTAAAACATGGTATTTTTTTTCTTTTAAAAAAAGGTATGGCTTGTAGAGGAAGCTAAAACTCAAATAATGGTCATGGCAGCGGAGAAGTCATTGTCGCCGCATACGTACGACAAAAACATTCCCTTTTGTCGTTTAGTAAACGCTTTTTATAAAAAAGATTCCCTTTGAATAAAAATAAAAGTCAAATGGGTTTATACACCGTATAAAAGAAGGTTGTGTATAAAACAAAATATGCCTCAATGAAAGCAGATTGAGATGAAGTCCCATACCTCGGGTCCGAATTGACTCGGTCGTTCTTTAATCTCCTGAATAATAAACATGAGTTAATTTATACATTTTTAAGAACCCTTTTCAAGTTTATTATTCATTTTATATCACGTATTTCCATGTCATGAACACTGGGTAATTATTTAAGTTAATAACGGTCGTTTTAATGATCTTTGGTACTTGAGTCAAAAATAAGCCCTTTATAATTACAATTTGTTCATGTATCAATTATATCAAGAATGGTATTCATGATGTAGATATCATATATGTCATATATATCCAGTACATGCATGCATTTATAATATTACATAATCATTTAGAGGTAAGAAATGAAATGCACCGTTCATGGAGACGGTAAGCCGTACGTACGCATAAACGCTACTTTCATTTCTATTTCGTATTTTATAGAATGGAATCATAATAATATAAAGTTATATTATAATTCCAATATAATATCATATATAATATCTTAGTTCCATCATTTATACGTCGCACATATGGTATTTAACGAATCAAATCACTTTGAGGGGGAGGTAGTCCGCACTTTCTTAAATGAAGATATCGCGTTTACCCATAATGGAAACCATAAAGGTATGCCCAAAATGAAAAATACAGAAGATTAAGGAAAACATAAACATATTATATATCATATATAAATATAGTGACATCTTAATGGCCACCTTTTAAGGTGTTAAAAGAATGTGAACAATCATCGTTTTGGGAGGCATAAATTCACCATCCACGGAAACAGTATGTCCTTTAACCATTAGATGTAGGTGTGTGTAAGTATAGCTCTAATACTTCTTATAAAAACATCCCAGTATATTGAAGATACTGGATTTGTTACAAAAAAATGAATAAAAAGAGTTTAGGGGGTTGGAGAAGCAAAATAAAACAAAAGGACTCAAGTGAAGACATTACCTTAAAATCGGGTAACTCCCATTGGTTTGAGAACAACGGCTTCCTTGGGAAGACTTCTGCCCAAAGTGAGGCTTCAAGGAGTAAGAGAGGGATGTGGAGAGACAAAATGGGAAGGGGTTGGCCGAGCCAAAGGCTTTGGGAGTGTGGGTAAGGGGGTAGAGATGGGGGCCTTTTATAAGAGGAAAGGAGGGGCACTCTTGGAAAGTAAAGAAATGTTACTTTATTTTAAAATGATTTTCGGATTCAAAAGGTCCCACATTGATATAATTCGAGGATAAGGTGATAAGGGTTCGAAATCCACCCATCCAATATGTTTTGGACATTTTTAGATCATAGAGTTTACATTATCATTTCATTTTATTTAAATCCTTTTATTAATGAGGTAATCGATGCATCATCATGATGTCATAAATAATTTAATATATTTAAAGTCTAAAAATTATAAAAAAAATACTATGATGTAGGAAATATTTTTATCTTTCCAATTACTATTTATAATCAAAAATCTGAATTGTATAAGCCCATGTAAAAATTGTTTTAGTAAAACATCTCATGTTTGTGTCATTTTTTACTTTAACATTAAATAAAAAGTTATTTATGTCATTTCCCAACCAAAGTGGCTCCATGGGGTCCCCAAGTTGACCCATGGATTTTCTTGGTCGGACATGACACATCCAATGAGGGTAGGACACGTGTCAAGCTCATCTCATATTATTAAAACATTATTTTTACCTTAAACTACATTAATTACCACTAATCGCGATTAAGAACTTAAAAGTTACTATTCACCAGAAAATTATTTTAATCTCATTGAACCAAATTTTACTTATTATTGACAACCATGTAATAGGATTTTTGAAAATCAAATCACAGAAGTGGCAAAGTTTCATTTAAACAAAAAATCAGTTTCTTTAACTACCACTTAGTGGTTTCACTATTCATCAAAAATTGTTGTTTTTCAGAAAGATACCAAAACATCACCCTAAGCTATATTTGATATTCCAAATTAAAAAATGATGTCTATTTTACAAAATTCAAAACACATAAGTTGCATTAATTAATTTAATAACAAATTCCTGCTGTCATGACAAATAGCGTGTTTTTATGAAACAATAAGTATCAAAAGATTGACACTAGTTTACGTCCAATTTCAAAATGAAATTGATTCCAACGACCACCATTGGATAAAATGGTAAAAATATATTCTAATTTCACTTCAAAACCATTTCAAAAGATAATATAATCATATAAATAAATTAGATTAAAAAGAGGTTTTGAATTAAAATACAACATTTTTCACTATTCATTAAAAATGAACTTTATCGGAAAAATACCAAAAATTCACACAAAGTAAATTTTGATTTCCCAATCATAAATAATAAGTTTATTTTGACAAACATAGCTTATAAAATTGTCATAAGATAGATTTAAAAAGGGTTTTCCATCAAAAGGAAGTAAAACAATATTTTAAGAATATTAGTGTATTCCTTGCATAAGATTGTATTTATTTTCATTTTAAGCCTCTAAAACACTATCTTAATCATTAATAGACATAGATAAAAATATCTATTATTGATTACTTACTTGGGATGTTACATCCTTCCCCCCTTTAGAAAATTTTGTCCCCGCAATTTATTTACTTATCGAATAAATGAGGGTACTTATCCCTCATTGCATTTTCAGATTTTTGATGTTGCCTATTCCATCATGTGGTTTTTCCACAAAACCTTTACATGATTAATAACCTTATTCCATAACACTTTCTCCATGTGGTCAAGAATCTGGACCGGTTGTTCCTCATAAGATAGTTTCTCTTCCAACTGAACTACCTCTGGACTCAAAACATGAGATGGATTTGGCATGTACGTTCTCAGCATCGAAACATGAAAAACATTGTGTACCTGAGATAAACTTGGAGGTAAAGCCACTCGGTAAGAAACGGATCCCACTCTCTCCATAATTTCATATCGTCCAATGAACCTTGGACTCAGCTTTCCTTTCTTACCAAATCGCATCACACTTTTCCATTGTGATTCTCTGAGAAAAACATGATCACCTACCTCAAAAGAGAGATCATTCCTCATGTTGTCTGTATAACTCTTCTGCCTACTCTGAGCTATTCTCATGTGTTTCTGTATCAGCTGGACTTTTTCTGCCAACTCTTCTACCAATTCTGGTCCCATCAGCTTCCTTTCACCTACTTCATCCCAAAAAGCTGGAGTTCAACACCACTTCCCATATAATGCCTCAAATGGTGCCATCTGTATACTAGAATGAAAACTGTTATTATAAGAAAACTCAACCAAAGAAATATGTTGGTCCCAACTTCCCCGATAATCCATAGAACAAGCTCGTAGCATATCCTCCAAGGTCTGAATTGTTCCTTCTGACTGCCCATCTAATTGCAGACGAAAAGCTGTACTAAAATTTAATTCAGTACCCAATGACTTCTGAAGGCCTTTCCAAAAGATATAAGTAAACCTGGGATCACGGTCAGATACAATGGAGATAGGAACTCCATGTATCCTGACTATCTCTTTAAGATACAAATGGGAAAGTTGATCTAGGGAAAAAGTACCTCGTATAGCAAGGAAATGAGCAGATTTAGTCAAGCGATCAACAATAACCTAGATTGCATTATTACCTCGAGATGTCTTCGGTAATACCACAACAAAATCCATGGATATATTCTCCCATTTCCACTCTGGCACTGGTAAAGGCAGAAGCATCCCTTTCAGTAACTGCCACTCTGCTTTAACCTGTTGACCTGTCAAACACTTCACAGTAAAATCAGCAATATCTCTTTTCATTCCATCCCACCAGTAATACTCCCGCAGATCTCTGTACATCTTAGTAATGCCAGGATGAACTGAAAATGGATAACTATGAGCTTCACATAACAACTCACTCTTCAACTGTGAATCACAAGGCACACACAATCTCTTCCCAAATCTCAAAACACAATCATTATCAATGTTGAATTCAGGCAACTTACCTTTCTGAACCAGCTCTACCTTTTTCTGAAACTCATTGTCTTGCTTCTATGCTTGCTTGATTCTGTCTGATAGAGAAGATCTCACTGATACCTGAAACAAAACAGAAGAAAATCTTTCACCAACAACTTCTATGACAAAGTTCATCAAATCCTTAAATAAAGGATCACGTTCTAAACGCAACATTGCTAATGAAGCATTACTTTTTCAACTCAAAGCATCAGCCACTTTATTTTCTTTTCCTGGATGGTAATGAATTGTACAATCATAATCCTTGATTAATTCCATCCATCTCCTCTGTCTCATGTTTAAATCTTTCTAAGGGAATATATACTTTAAACTTTTGTGATCAGTATATATATCACACTTTACTCCATACAAATGATGTCTCCAAATTTTTAAAGTGAAAACAACAGCAGCTAATTCCAAATCATGTGAAGGGTAATTCACCTCATGATTTTTCAACTGTCGTGAAGCATAAGCAATTACCTGATCATTCTGCATTAGGACGCAACCAAGTCCTTTCAATGAATCATCATTGTAGATAACAAACTCACCATTCCTGGAAGGTAGTGCCACAACTGGAGCTTTCACCAATCTTCTATTCAATTCCTGAAAACAATCATCACATTCTTTTGTCCAGATCAACTTAACACCCTTCCGAGTTAGCTTAGTCATTGGACTATATAACCATGAAAAATATCTAACAAACCTATGGTAATAGCCTTCCAAATCAAGGAAGCTACGAATCTCAGTTACATTTGTGGGTCTTGTCCAGTCTTCCACAACTTTTTTTACAGGATCAATAGTTATCCCATCTTTAGAAACAATGTGACCACGGAAAGAAATTTGTTGCAACCAAAACACCCACTTGCTGAATTTTTCATACAGTTTCTTTTCTTTTAAGGTTTTCAAGATAACCCTTAAATGTCTTTCATGCTCCTCTTTAATTTTAGAAAACACCAAAATATCATCAATGAAAACCACAAAAAACATACCCAGGAACTCATGGAAAATTCTATTCATTAATTCCATGAATACAGCAGGTGCATTGGTTATCCCCAAAGGCATTACTACAAATTCATAATGGCCATATATTGTATGGAACACGTTCTTCGGAACATCTGCTTCCTTTACCATCAGCTGATGGTACCCCGATCTCAAGTCAATCTTTGAAAAATACTGAGCTCCCTGGAGCTGATCAAACAAATCATCGATATGAGGAAAAGGATATTTGTTCTTAAGAGTGATGTTATTCAAGGCTCTATAATCAATGCAAAGTCTCATCGAACCATCTTTCTTTTTAACAAATAAAACAGGAGCACCACATGGTGATGTGCAGGGTCGAATGAAACCTTTATCTAATAAATCTTGCATTTTCTCCTTCAACTCTAAAAGTTCAATTTTAGCCATTCGATAAGAGGGTTTTGAAATTGGCTTAGAATCAGGAACTAAGTCAACAGTAAACTCAACATCCTGATCTGGTATTATTCCAGGGAACTCATCAGGAAAAACATCAGGATACTCATTTACCACTGGAACATCATTAATCTGAACAGTTCCTTTATTTTCAACGATGTGTTCAAGGTAACATTCATTTCCATATTTTACAAGTTTCTCGGCCACTTGATATGTTATCAACAGTAAGGGTTCATTCTTGTACACAAACTGAAATTATTTCTGAAAAGAAACTTCTTTAGATCTACAGTCAATCTTAGCATGGTAAATAGAGAGCCAATCCATACCCAGGATAACAACAAACTCTACTAGAGGTAGAAAAATAAGGATTGCAAGTAGGTTCTTTCCACAGATAAGGATAGGAAGATTATTATAAATTCTTTTTGCCTCAAAATTTCCCCCAGGTGTTTTTACCAAAAGTTCAGGAGTCATTTATTGAGATGGTATTCCCATTTCACTAGAAAAGTTTTCAGAGATGAAAGAATGTGTAGACCCCGAATCAAAAAACACACTGGCATAATCTGAGAAAACAAACAAAGTACCTGATACAACTTCATTTGATGGCCCGACATCTGCTGAAGTAGTTGCAAAGGATTTCACCACCCCTTTCTGCTTGTAGTTTAACTGCTTCCCATCACTCAAGCTCTTTGTCGGACACTCGTTTTCATAGTGACCCATCTCATTGCACTTATAACATTTCAGTAACTGTAAATCAAATTTTGTCTTACCTTCACCTTGATCCTTTTCAGTGCAATCACGAGCCTTGTGTCCCATCTTACCACATCGGTAACACTTTCTAGAATTCAGAAGACATTCCCCACCATGCCTTTTGCCAAATTTATCACAAACTGGAAACTTAGTTTTCTTACCATCAGACATTTTTGAAGAATTTTTACCTTTCTCCTGCAACCTCAGTCTCTTCTTCTGTTGGTTGTTATAGAACACTTGATCATCGGAAAACTCTATTTCCACCTTCTCAGCACATCGAACAAGATTTTCATAACTTTTAAACTCACGAGAATCTAATGCCCTTCGATATTTTGGCTTTAATCCTGAGTAAAAACGATTGATTTTACTATCAAGGTCTTGGATAAAATTTGGAGCATACCTTGCCAATCAAGTGAACCTTTATTCATAGGTAGCCACTGAGTTTTCCTCTTGCCTCAATTCCAAGAATTGCTTTTCCATCCTAAGTCGAACAGCCTTAGGAAAATACTTCTAAAGAAACATACCTTTGAATTCATCCCAATCAAGAGCATGAATCTAATCGGCGTCCCTGATATTTTTAACCACACACCACCACTGATCGGCTTCACCCTCCAAACGGTCAATAGCAAGACTAAGCTTTTTATTGTCTGAACACCCCATGACATCAAAAATCTTCTCCAGTGCTTTAATCCACCCTTCATCTAGCACAGGGTCAGATGATCCTCTGAATGATGGGGGATGTTGCCTCATGAAATGTTCCACCACTGACATGTTCCTCTACGGTTGATCTGGCTGATCTCGTGCATGGATACCACCACCATTTATCGCTTGAGTCAACTGTTCCATTACTACAACAAACTGTTCAGTTCCAACTCCGACCATCTCAGGATGCTGATTCAGAAGGTTATTTCCTTCTACATGCCTTCCTACACTGCTTCCATGTTTCCTCTGCGAAAAACCATTCTGAACAAACATATCTTAGATGAAGCAACATGGTAATCTTCAAATACTATATCACTTAAATTTGACCATAAAAAAAATATTTTTTTATAATCATTTAATAGAATTCTATCTCCTAAAGTTATCTAGACCGACCACTGATACTAACTATATGGCCCCAGCCTTAAACCTTACTTAATCTTGAGTTATTACAAGATTACACATTGAGGATATTTTCGGGTTTAATGTTTTAGAGAATTAGATCATAAAACTTGAATTACATTCCACATATAAACAAAGTCGTTACATAAAGATAGTATTCTTCTTTCCCATAAATGGAAACATATTTAAAATAAAACATGGATTCTTTCTTGAAACTTCCTTGACACTATCATCATATCATGTACCTTTCCCTTGACCTGTGAAAAACATTTCAAAAAAACTTGGGATGAGCATAAAAAGCTCAGTAAGGGATATAAAAATATGGAAAGGAAACATGGGTACATATATACATAAGAATGAAATCATACTTTAACCATAAAACATAAGCACTTTAACATACCTCAACAAATCATGAATAAATCATATAAATCATAATACATAAAGGTAACTTGAGGCATTTATAACATTCTTACGAAGGGAGTAACCCTCTTGGTTACGTTTGGAATACCCATCACAGTATATTCCCTAAATCTCTTTGGATAAACCTTAACGTTTCACTCCTTCACGTTACCCAATGCATTGAAGAGCTATATCGGGCTCACCCACCCTTAGTTTATCACGGAACAACCCGTCTTCATAATAATGCCCAAGAACCTCAACATAATCGTATCACATAAAACATGCATAAAGGAAACATAACATTTCCACCTTTCAATCACAAGATATCAATACAACACATTGATATAAAAACATTATGAAAACCATTTTCAATACCAAAATAAAAGAAAAGTAAAACATGGTATTTATTTTTCTTTAAAAAAGGTATGGCTTGTAGAGGAAGCTGAAACTCAAATAACGATCACGGCGGCAAAGAAGTCATTGTCGCCGCATATGTACGACAAAAACATTCCCTTTTTTCATTTAGAAAATGCTTCGTATAAAAAATATTCCTTTTGAATAAACGTAAAAGTCAAAGGGGTTTATACACCATATAAAATAAGGTTGTGTATAAAACAAAATATTCCTCAATGAAAAGATATTGAGACGAAGTCCCATACCTCGGGTCCGACCTGACTCGGTCGTTCTTTAATCTCCTGAATAATAAACTTGAGTTAATTTATAAATGTTTAATAACCTTTTTGAAGTTCATTATTCCTTTTATATCACTTATTTCCATGTCATGAACACTATGTAATTATTTATGTTAATAACGGTCGTTTTAACGATCATTGGTACTTGAGTAAAAAATAATCCCTTTATAATTACAAGTTGTTCATGTATCCATTATATCCAGAATGTTATTCATGATGTAGATATCATATATGTCATATATATCCAGTACATTCATGCATTTATAATATTACATAATCATTTAGAGGTAAGAAATGAAATGCACCGTTCATGGAGATGGTAAGCCGTACGTACGCATGAACGCTACTTTCATTTATATTTAGTATTTTATAGAATGGAATCTTAATTATATAAAGGTATATTATAATTCCTGTATAATATCATATATAATATCATAGTTCCATCCTTTATACGTCCCACATATGGTATTTAACAAATCAAATCACTTTGAGGGGGCGGTAGTCTGCACTTCCTTAAATGAAGATATCGCGTTTACCCATAATGGAAACCATAATGGTATGACCAAACTGAAAAATAAATAATCTTAAGTAAAACATAAACATATTATTATCATATATAAATATAGTTACATCTTAATGGCCACCTTTGAAGGTGTTAAAATAATGTTGAACAATCATCGTTTCGGGAGGCATAAATTCACCATCCACAGAAACAGTATGTCCTTTAACCATTAGACGCAGGTGTGTGTAAGTGTAGCTCTAATCCTTATTATAAAATCATCCTATTATATTGAAGACACTGGATTTGTTACAAAATAAATGAATAAAAAGAGTTAAGGGGTTGGAGAAGCAAAATAAAACAAAAGGACTCAAGTGAAGACATTACCTTAAAATCGGGTAACTCCCTTTGGTTTGAGCTCAAAGGATTCCTTGGGAAGACTTCTTCCTAATTTGAGGCTTCAAGGAGTAATAGAGGGATGTGGAGAGACAAAATTGGAAGGGTTTGGCCGAGACAAAGGCTTTGGTAGTGTGGGTAAGGAGGTAGAGGTGGGGGCCTTTTATAAGAGGAGAGGAGGGGCACTCTTGGAAAGTAAAGAAATGTTACTTTATTTTAAAATGATTTTCGGATTAAAAAGGTCCCACATTGATATACTTATAGGCTAATATGATAAGGGTTATAAATACACCAATAAAATAGGTTTTGGACCTGTGTAGGTAATATATTTTACATTATCATTTCCTTTTATTTAAATCCTTTTTTAATGAGGTAGTCGTTGTATCATCATGATGTCATAAATAATTTAATTTATTTAAAGTCTAAAAATTATAAAAAAAATACTATGATGTAGGAAATCGTTTTATCTTTCCAATGAATATTTATAATCAAAAATCTGACTTGTATAACCCCATGTAAGAATTGTTTTAGTAAAACATCTCATGTTTGTGTCATTTTTACTTTAACATTAAATAAAAAGTTATTTATGTCATTTCCCAACCAAAGTGGCTCCATGGGGTCCCCAAGTTGACCCATGTATTTTCTTGGTCTGCCATGACACATCCAATGAGGGTAGGACATGTTTCAAGCTCATCTCATATTATTAAAACATTATTTTTACCTTAAACTACACTAATTACCACTAATCGCGATTAAGAACTTAAAAGTTACTATTCACCAAAAAATTATTTTAATCTCATTGAAGCACATTTTAATTCTTAATGACAACCATGTATGTTGGATTTTTGAAAATCAAATCACAGAAGTGGAAAAGTTTCATTTAAACGAAAAATCAGTTTCTTTAACTACCACTTAGTGGTTTCACTATTCATCAAAAATTGATGTTTTTTAGAAAGATACCAAAACATCACCCTAAGATATATTTGATATTCCTAATTCAAAAATGATTTCTATTTTAAAAAATTCAAAACATGTAAGTTGCATTAATTAATTTAATAACTAATTCCCGTTGTCATGACAAATAGCGTGTTTTTATGAAATAATAAGTATCAAAAGATTGACACTAGTTTAAGTCCAATTTCCAAGTGAAATTGATTCCAATGACCACCATTGGATAAAATGGTAAAAATATATTCTAATTTCACTTCACAACCAATTCAAAGTATAATCTAATCATATAAATAAATTAGATTAAAAAGAGGTTTTGAATTAAAATACAAAATTTTTCACTATTCATTAAAAAATTAACTTTATCGGAAAAATAACAAAAATTCACACAAAGTAAATTTTGATGTCCCAATCATAAATAATAAGTTTATTTTGACAAACATAGCTTATAAAATTGTAAAAAGATAGATTTAAAAAGGGTTTTCCATCAAAAGGCAGTAAAATAATCTTTTAAGAATATTAGTGTATTCCAGCATAAGATTGTATTTATTTTCATTTTAAGCCTCTAAAACACTATATTAATCATTAATAGACATAGATAAAAATATCTGTTATTGATTACTTACTTGGGATGTCACAATTGAGCCCCGTGATAGGTATCTCGATGTATGTTTTTTTGGACACATTTTCTCATTCCACCTAGGTTGGACTTAAATTCTAACGCATGATAATTTTTTTGGGATATATCTTATATAAAATCCCATAAATTCTATCTCATTTTCTATTTGGAAAATGAGATGATTGATATCCCCAGGGGATGTTTGGGTTTTTTAGGCCAATAGTGGTATTCTGGTGGTGGATCAGCAATAATGGATCATTTGGTTGTGGATCACCCATGGTAAATCATTATGTTGGTGGGTTAACAAAGGGGGTCATTATGGTGGTGGATCATTGATGGTTCCATTCTGGAAATGGATCACCAATGGTGAATCATTTTGGTAGTGGATCACCAATGTGGATCACCAATAGTAGATCATTCTGGTCAGGGATTTCCAATGGATTCATTCACTAAGAGAATCACCAATGGTGGATCATTATTGTTGTGGATAAAAATTGGTGGACTGTTTTTTCATGTCCTTCATTAATTTCTATTTTTTACTACATGTTATTTTATGTCTCTATATATCCATAACCATATTAAAATTTTACATAAAAATTTTAAATATTCATTGTATTTTAATTATAATAGATGTTCTATTGATTAGAAAATTATAAATATAGTTTGATGTAAAAGATAAAAAGTTTATATAACAACTATTATGCAATGAAGATGTGTAATTCAATCTCTAGAATATTCTCATTTTGATCTGAACATGATACATGATTTCTATTTCAAGAAGTATTTTACATTTAAACTGTATTATATTTTTCCTTAGTAATTAATTTAATAATTTTTTATACATATCATCTTATATAAGAACATATTCCATTATAAATACAAATAATTCATTTTCAATTCAGTAGATTAAATGGAATATTGATTATATTGGTTTTGGTGTGGGCCTATAGTCCAAAGATCTTGCAATAGTTCTGTATATCTAAATTTTCCAGAATTCAAAAAAAATATTTTATATCCATTTAAATCTAATAAAAATTGATTGTAGGTTGTTATGTTATATATATATATATAATGTTTTTATTCATTTAATTAAACTCCATGAAACTCTAAAAATGTCATTTATATATAATGAAAATTGACATATGTGCTAAAATTAATTTTTTAGTGGTCAACATATGTCTTCACTATATTTGGATTATATAATTTCAATTTTTATTTGAGTTTTGATATTCATGACTAATTATAAGGAAATGAAATTTTTATTCAATTAATTAATCTAGACAAACTCTTAATTTATTATTTTATATTGATTAAAAATTCACTAAATTTTTTATGTCAATGTTTCAACACAAAATGATAAACTACTATTAATCATATTCTTTAGCAGTCCTATTTCATCAATGAAATCTCTCTGAAGATACTTATTCATGAATTTAAGCACCTTTATTCCATTTAGTATCTCTCTTTATTCTTTAGCAAGATTTCACAGAAAACTCATCTTTTTTTTCCAGTGGAGGACTGGTTCCTATAGAAGTTGCAGCAACTCCTTTCAATAGGTTCATTTTCGTTATCAAATGGTGATTCATATTGGTTTTCCAACTATGACTCATATTTGTAACTAATGGTTACTCAAATATCTTCCTGCATGGACTTATATTTTTATCTAACGATTATATAAATATATTCCAATAGTGAGTCATATTTATAAGTAAAGCTGACTCATCTCTAATTCTCAATGATGAGACATGTCAAACATGTGAGACATGTGAGACATGTGTGGCATGTGATATTTGTGATACATGTCATACATGTTAGACATGTTATACTTTTTAGACATCTAAGACATGCAATACATGTCTGACATGTGATACATTTCCACATTCCAATGCTGAGACAGGTGGCGTTTTTTATAAACTAATAGTGAATCATTTTTTAACAAACAGTCACTAATTTTATGAACTAACGGTGACTCATACTATTTTTTTCATCATTTTATATTTTATTGAATTGGGTACATATATTTAATTTTTTAACTATTTTATTGATTTCAAAAATTGATATATATCATATATGATTCATGGAAAGTATTATGGTAATATTTTAATTATTTTAAAAATAATATTAAATTATTTATTAATCTTATATAATATATTAGGTATTTATAATATTTATATAATGAACTTATTTTTTGGTCTTATTATTATATTAATTAATATTTATTTTTGACCACAATATTTAAGCATTTTTTAATATTTAAAGCCTTATAATTTTATCCAATTATACCCTAAACTAAATAAAAACTTATTTAGTGTTTGTTATAATCAATCTTAAAATTTTTATACAACTAATTTAATTATTATTATCTTTTAATGTCTGATTAAATTATTTTTTAATTGGTCATCAAATATTCAATAAAAAATTTATTTGTGTAAATTTTTCTGTAAAATAATTCAATCTCTCCAAAATTATTCAATAATTTTTAAATTTTTTATTTTTTACTAGAATATGATTTTTTAGATTTATTTTATAAATATTATTTATGGGTTCTAGGGAACTTCAACAAATGGGTTGGGTTATTTCAATGGGAAAAATTCATAAGAAAAATCAATGATCTTTTTAGACTTTTGTGCAAACCAATTTCATTTGTGGCACTCTCTTTCAACAACTAGACAATCTGTAACATCCCAAGTAAGTAATGAATAATAGATATTTTTATCTATGTCTATTAATGAACTAGATAGTGTTTTAAAGGCTTAAAAGGAAAATAAATCCAATCTTAAGCATGGAATACACTAATATTTTTTTTAAAGGATTGTTTTACTGTCTTTTGATGGCAAACCATTTTTGAATCTATATTTTGACAATTTTATAAACTAAATTTGTCAAAATAAACTTATTCTTTATGATTGGGACATCAAAATTTACCTTGTGTGAATTTTTGGTATTTTTCGGACAATATTCATTTTTTAATGAATAGTGAAAAATACTGCATTTTACATCAAAACTGCTTTTTAATCTAATCTATTTATATGATTATATTATGATTTGAATTGGTTTTGAAGTGAAATTAAAATATATTTTTACCATTTAATCCAATGGTGGTCATTGGAATCAATTTCACTTTGAAATTGGACTTAAACTGGTGTCAATCTTTTGATACTTATTGTTTCATAAAAACACGCTATTTGCTCTGACAGCGGGAATTAATTATTAAATTAATTAATGTGACTTATATGTTTTTAATTTTGTAAAAAAGACTTCATTTTTGAATTCAGAATATCAAATATAGCTTAGGGTGATGTTTTGGTATTTTTCTGAAAAACTTCAATTTTTGATGAATAGTGAAATCACTAAGTGGTAGTTAAAGAAACTGATTTTTTGTTTAAATGAAATTTTGCCACCTTTGTGTTTTGAATTTCAAAAATATGACATACATGGTTGTCATTAAAAACTAAAATGTGGTTCAATGAGGTTATAATAATTTTTTGGTGAATAGTAACTTATTAAGTTTTTAATCGCGATTAGTGGTAATTAGTGTAGTTTAAGGTAAAAATAATGATTTAATAATATGAAATGACCTAGACACATGTACTAACCTTATTTGATGTGTCATGGACGACCAAGAAAAGCCATGGGTCAACTTGGGGACCCCATGGGACCACCGTGGTTGGGAAATGACATAAATAACTTTTTATTTAATGTAAAAGTAAAAATGACACAAACATAATATGATTTACGAAAACAAATTTTAAATGGGGTTATACAAGTCAGATTTTTTATTATAATTATTAATTGGAAATATAAAAATATTTCCTACATCATAGTATTTTTTTTATAATTTCTAGACATAAATAAATTAAATTATTTATGACATCATGATGATGTAGTGATGACCTCATTATTTAACGATTTAAATAAAATGGAAAGTTAATGTAAAATCTAAAACCTACACATGGAAAAACCCAATTGGATGAGTGTATTTCGAACCCTTATCACCTTATCCTAGAATTATATCAATGTGGGACCTTTTTAATCCGAAAATCTTTTTAAAATAAAGTAAATTATCTTTAATTTCCAAGAGTGCCCCTCCTCTTCTCTTATAAAAGGCCCCTACCTCTACCTCCTTACCCACAATCCCAAAGCTATTGGCTCGGCCAAAACCTACCCATTATGTCTCTCCACTTTCCTCTCTTACTCCTTGAAGCCTCACTTTGGGCAGAAGTCTTCCCAAGGAAGCCTTTGAGCTCAATCCAAAGGGAGTTACCCGATTTTAAGGTAATGTCTTCTTTTGAGTCCTTTTGTTTTATTTTGCATCTCCAACCCCCTAAACTCTTTTTATTCTTTTCTTTTGTAACAACTCAAGTATCCTAAATATACTAGGTTGTTTTTATAATATGTATTCGATCTACACTTACACAAACCTACATCTAATGGTTAACGAACATACTGTTTCCATGGATGGTGAATTTATGCCTCCCGAAACGATGATTGTTCAACATTCTTTTAACACCTTCAAAGGTTGCAATTAAGATGTCACTATATTTATATATGATATATAATATGTTTAGGTTTTCCTTAAGATTCTTTTTTTTCTTTTTGGTCATACCTTTATGGTTTCCATTATGGGTAAACGCGATATCTTCATTTAAGGAAGTGCGGACTACCGCCCCCTCAAAGTGATTTGATTCGTTAAATTCCATATGTGGGACGTATAAAGGATGGAACTAAGATATTATATATGATATTATATTGGAATCATAATATACCTTTATATCATTATGATTTCATTCTATAAAATACGAAATAGAAATGAAAGTAGCGTTCATGCGTACGTACGGCTTACCGTCTCCATGGATGGTGCATTTCATTTCATACCTCTAAATGATTATGTAATATTATAAATGCATGTATATACTGGATATATATGATATATACATAATTATTATAATTCTGGATATAATGGATACATGAACAACATGTAATTATAAAGGGTTTATTTTTGACTCAAGTACCAATTATCGTTAAAATGACCGTTATTAAGTTAAATAATTACATAGTGTTCATGACATGGAAATAAGTGATATAAAAGGAATAATGAAGTTGAAAAAGGTTCTTAAAGAAGTAGAAATTAACTCAAGTTTCTTATTCAGGACATTAAAGAACGATCAAGTCAAGTCGGACCCGAGGTATGGGACTTCGTCTCAATCTCCTTTCATTGAGGCATATTTTGTTTTATACACAACCTTCTTTTATATGGTGTATAAACCCCATTTAATTCTACGTTTATTCAAAAGGAATCTTTTTTATACGAAGCGTTTACTAAATGACAAAAGGGAATGTTTTTGTCGTACGTATGCGGCGACAACGACTTCTCCGCCGCTGTGACCATTATTTGAGTTTCGGCTTCCTCTACAAGCCATACCTTCTTTTTAAAAGAAAAATAAATACCATGTTTTAATTTTATTTTATTTTGGTATTGAAAATGGTTTTCATAATGTTTTTTATATCAATTTTTTGTATTGATATCTTGTGATTGAAAGGTGGAAATGTTATGTTTCCTTTATGCATGTTTTATGTGATACGATTATGTTGAGGTTCTTGGGCATTATTATGAAGACAGGTGGTTCCGTGATAAACTAAGGGCCAGTCATCCCGATATAACTCTCCAATGCATTGGGTAACACGGAGGAGTGAAACGTTAAGGTTTCTCTGAAGATATTTATGGAATATACTGTGATGGGTATTCCAAACGTAACCAAGAGGGTTACTCCCTACGTAAGAATGTTATGAATGCCTCAAGTTACCTTTAAGTTTTATGATTTCTATGATTTATTCATGATTTGATGAGGTATGTTGAAGTGCTTATGTTTTATGGGTAAAGTATGATTTCATTTTTATGTATATATATACCCATGTTTCCTTTCCCTATTTTTATATCCCTTACTGAGCTTTTTATGCTCATCCTAAGTTTTTTTGAAATGTTTTTCACAGGTCAAGGGAAAGGTACATGATATGATGATAGTTTCAAGGAAGTGTCAAGAAAGAACCCATGTTTTATTTTAAATATGTTTCCATTGATGGGAAAGAGGAATAATATCTTTATGTAACCACTTTGTTTATATGTGGAATGTAATGCAAGTTTTATGATCTAATTCTCTAAAACTCTAAACCCGAAAAGATACTCAATGTGTAATCTTGTTATAACTCAAGATTAAGTATGGTTTAAGGCTGGGGCCTTATTGTTGGTATCAGAGGTCGGTTTAGATAACTTTAGGAGTTAGAATTCTATCAAATGATTATCCAAAAATATTTTTTTTGAAATGATATAACATTTGAAGATTACCATGTTGCTTCATCTAAGACATGTTTGTTCAGAATGGTTTTCCGCAGAGGAAACACGGAAGCAGTGCTTGGAAGGCATACAGAAGGAAATAACCTTCCGAATCAGCATCCTGAGATGGTCAGAATCAGAATTGACCAGTTTGTTGCAGTGATGGCTCAGTTGACTCAGGTGAAAAATGTCGGTTCTTTTTATTGATGATATTTTGGTGTTTTCTAAAAGTAAAGAGGAGCATGAAAGACATTTAAGGGTTATCTTGAAATACATAAAATAAAATAAATTGTATGGGAAATTCATCAAGTGTGAGTTTTGGTTACAACAAATTTCTTTCCTTGGTCACATTGTTTCTAAAGATGGGATAACTGTTGATCCTATAAAAACAAATGTTGCGGAAGACTGGCAAAGAACCACAAATATAACTGAGATTCATTGCTTCCATGTTGTGGCAGGCTATTACCGAAGGTTTGTTAGAAATTTTTTTCACGGTTATCTAGTCCAATGACTAATCTAACTCAGAAGGGTGTTAAGTTTATCTGGACAAAATAATGTGATGATTGTTTACAGGAATTGAAAAGAAGATTGGAGAATGCTCCAGTTTTGGCACTACCTTCCAGGAATGGTGAGTCAGTTATATACAGTGATGCTTCATTGAAAGGACTTGGTTGCGTCCTAATGCAGAATGATCAGGTAATTTCTTATGCTTCACGACAGTTGAAAACTCATGAGGTAAATTACCCTACACATGATTTGGAATTAGCTACTGTTGTTTTTGCTTTAAAAATTTGGAGGCTTCATTTGTATGGAGTAAAGTCTGAAATATATACCGATCACAAAAGTTTAAAGTATATATTCACTCAGAAAGAGTTAAACATGAGACAGAGGAGATGGCTAGAATTAATCAGGGATTATGATTGTACAATTCATTACCATCCGGGAAAACAAAATAAAGTGGCTGATGCTTTGAGTCAAAAAAGTAATGCTTCATTAGCAATGTTGCGTTTGGAACGTGATCCTTTTGTTAAGGATTTGATGAACTTTGGCATAGATGTTGTGGGTGCAGGAAGTTCTTCTGTTTTGTTTCAGGTATCAGTGAGATCATCTCTATCAGATAGAATCAAGAAAGCACAGAAGAAAGACAGTGAGTTCCAGAAAAAGGTAGAGCTGGTTCAGAAAGGTAAGTTGTCTGAATTCAACATTGATAATGATTGCATTTTGAGATTTGGGAAGAGATTTTGTGTGCCTTGGGATTCACAGTTGAATAGAGAGTTGTTTTGTGAAGCTCATAGTTCTCCGTTTTCAGTTCATCCTGGCAGTACTAAGATGTACAGAGATCTGCGGGAGTATTACTGGTGGGATGGAATGAAAAGAGATATTGCTAATTTAACTGTGAAGTGTTTGACTTGTCAGTAGGTTAAAGCATAGCGGCAGTTAACGAAAGGGATGCTTCAGCCTTTACCAGTGCTAGAGTGGAAATGGGAGAATATATCCATGGACTTTGTTGTGGGATTACCGAAGACATCTCGAGGTAATAATGCAATCTATGTTATTGTTGATCGCTTGACTAAATCTGCTCATTTCCTTGCTATACGAGATACTTTTTCCCTAGATCAACTTTCCCATTTGTATCTTAAATAGATATTCAGGTTACATGGAGTTCCTCTCTCCATTGTATCTGATCGTGATCCCAGGTTCACTTCTAACTTTTGGAAAGGCCTTCAGAAGTCGTTGGGTACTGAATTAAATTTTAGTACAGCTTTTCATCCTCAATCAGATGGGCAGTCAGAACGAACAATTCAGACATTGGAGGATTTGCTACGTTCTTTCTCTATGGATTATTAGGGAAGTTGGGACCAACATCTTTCTTTGGTTGAATTTTCATATAATAACAGTTTTAATTCCAGTATACAGATGGCACCATTTTAGGCATTATATGGGAAGCGGTGTCGAACTCCAGCTTCTCGGGATGAAGTGGGTGAAAGGAAGTTGATGGGACCAGAATTGGTAGAAGAGATGGTAGAAAAAGTTCAGCTGATTTAGAAACACATGAGAACAGCTCAGATCAGGTAGAAGAGTTATGCGAACAACAGGAGGAAGGATCTCTCTTTTGAGGTAGGTGATCATGTTTTTCTCAAAGTATCACCATGGAAAAGTGTGATGCGATTTGGTAAGAAAGGAAAGATGAGTCCAAGGTTCATTGGACCATATGAAATTCTGGAGAGTGTTGGATCAGTTGCATACAGAGTGGCTTTACCTCCGAGTTTATCTCAGGTACACAATGTTTTTCACGTTTCGATGTTGAGAAAGTTATACCAGATCCATCTCATGCTTTGAGTCCAAAGGTAGTTCAGCTGGAAGAGAACCTATCTTATGTGGAACAACCGGTCCAGATTCTTGACCACAGGGATCAAGTGTTATGGAATAAGGTGATTAATCAGGTAATGATTTTGTGGAAAAACCACATGATGGAAGAGGCAATGTGGTAATCTGAAAATGCAATGAGGGATAAGTACCCACATTTATTCGATAAGTAAATAAATTGCGGGGACGCAATTTTCTAAAGGGGGGAAGGATGTAACATCCCAAGTAAGTAATGAATAATAGTTATTTTTATCTATGTCTATTAATGAACTAGATAGTGTTTTAGAGGCTTAAAATGAAAATAAATCCAATCTTAAGCATGTAATACACTAATATTTTTTTAAAGGATTGTTTTACTGCCTTTTGATGGAAAACCATTTTTGAATCTATCTTTTGAAAATTTTATAAACTATGTTTGTCAAAATAATCTTATTCTTTATGATTGGGACATCAAAATTTACCTTGTGTGAATTTTTGGTATTTTTAGGACAATGTTCATTGTTTAATGAATAGTGAAAAATACTGCATTTTACATCAAAACTGCTTTTTAATCTATTTTATTTATATGATTAGATTATGTTTTGAATTGATTTTGAAGTGAAATTAGAATATATTTTTACCATTTAATCCAATGGTGGTCATTGGAATCAATTTCCCTTTGAAATTGGACTTAAACTGGTGTCAATCTTTTGATACTTATTGTTTCATAAAAACACGCTATTTGTTCTGACAACAGGAATTAATTATTAAATTAATTAATGTGACTTATATGATTTGAATTTTTTAAAATAGACTTCATTTTTGAATTCATAATATCAAATATATCTTAGGGTGAAGATTTGGTATTTTTCTGAAAAACTTCAATTTTTGATGAATAGTGAAATCACTAAGTGGTAGTTAAAGAAACTGATTATTCATTTAAATGAAATTTTTCCACCTTTGTGTTTTTAATTTCAAAAATCCGACATACATGGTTGTCATTAAGAAGTAAAATGTGGTTCAATGAGATTATAATAATTTTTTGGTGAATAGTAACTTATTAAGTTTTTAATCGCGATTACTGGTAATTATTGTAGTTTAAGGTAAAAATAATGTTTTAATAATATGAAATGACCTAGAAACATGTCCTAACCTTATTTGATGGTAATGTACGACCAAGAAAATCCATGGTTCAACTTGGGGACCCAATGGAACCACTTTGGTTGGGAAATGACATAAATAACTTTTTATTTAATGTAAAAGTAAAAATGACACAAACATAATATGTTTTACGAAAAAAAAAATTAAATGGGGTTATACAAGTCAGATTTTTGATTATAATTATTCATTGGAAAGCTAAAAAGAGTTCCTACATCATACTAGTTTTTTTTATAATTTTTAGACATTAAATAAATTAAATTATTTATGACATCATGATGTTGCAATGATGACCTCATTATTTAACGATTTAAATAAAATGGAAAGATAATGTAAAATCTAAAACCTACACATGGCCAAAACCAATTGTATGAGTGGATTTCGAACCCTTATCACCTTATCCTCTAATTATATCAATGTGGGACCTTTTGAATCCGAAACTCTTTTTAAAATAAAGTAACTTATCTTTACTTTCCAAGAGTGCCCCTCCTCTCCTCTTATAAAAGGCCCCTACCTCTACATCCTTACCCACACTCCCAAAGCCTTTGGCTAGGCCAAACCCTGCCCATTTTGTCTCTCCACATCCCTATATTACTCTTTGAAGCCTCACATTGGGCAGAAGTCTTCCCACGGAAACCATTGAGCTCAAACCAAAGGGAGTTACCCGATTTTAAGGTAATGTCTTCTTTTGAGTCCTTTTGTTTTATTTTGCTTCTCCAACCCCCTAAACTCTATTTATTCATTTCTTTTGTAACAAATACAGTATCCTAAATATACTAGGATGTTGTTATAATATTTATTCTAGCTACACTTACACACACCTACATCTAATGGTTAACGAACATACCATTTCTGTGGATGGTGAATTTATGCCTCCCGAAACGATGATTGTTCAACATTATTTTAACACCTTAAAAGGTGTCCATTAAGATGTCACTATATTTATATATGATATATAATATGTTTATGTTTTCCTTTAGCTTCTGGTTTTTTCTTTTTGGTCATACCTTTATGGTGTCCATTATGGGTAAATGCGATATCTTCATTTAAGGAAGTGCGGACTACCACCCCCTCAAAGTGATTTGATTCGTTAAATACCATATGTGGGACGTATAAAGGATGGAACTATGATATTATATACGATATTATACTGGAATTATAATATACCTTTATATCATTATGATTCCATTCTATAAAATACAAAATAGAAATGAAAGTAGCATTCATGTGTATGTACGGATTACCGTCTCCATGAACGGTGCATTTCATTTCTTACCTCTAAATGATTATGTAATATTTTAAATGCATGTATATACTGGATATATATGATATATACATAATGATTATAATTCTGGATATAATGGATACATGAACAAAATGTAATTATAAAGGGTTTATTTTTGACTCAAGTACCAATGATTGTTAAAACGACCGTTATTAACTTAAATAATTACATAGTGTTAATGATATGGAAATAAGTGATATAAATGGAATAATGAACTTGAAAAAGGTTCTTAAAGAAGTAGAAATTAACTCAAGTTTATTATTCAGGACATTAAAGAACGATCGAGTCAAGTCGGACCCGAGGTATGGGACTTCGTCTCAATCTCCTTTCATTGAGGCATATTTTGTTTTATACACAACCTTCTTTTATACGGTGTATAAACCCCTTTGAATTTTACGTTTATTCAAAAGGAATATTTTTTATACAAAGCGTTTACTAAACAAAAAAAGGGAATGTTTTTGTCGTACGTATGCGGTGACAACGACTTCTCCACCGCCGTGACCATTATTTGAGTTTCGGCTTCCTCTACAAGCCATACCTTCTTTTTAAAAGAAAAATAAATACCATATTTTAATTTTCTTTTATTTTGGTATTGAAAATGGTTTTCATAATGCTTTTATGTAAATGTGTTGTATTGATATCTTTTGATTGAAAGGTGGAAATGTTATGTTTCCTTTATGCATGTTTTATGTGATACGATTATGTTGAGGTTCTTGGGCATTATTATGAAGACGGGTGGTTCCGTGATAAACTAAGGGTCGGTGAGCCCGATATAGCTCTCCAATGCATTGGGTAACGCGAATGAGTGAAACGTTAAGGTTTCTCCAAAGAGATTTAGGGAATATACTATGCTGGGTATTCCAAATGTAACCAAGAGGGTTACTCCCTACGTAAGAATGTTATGAATGCCTCAAGTTACCTTTATGTTTTATGATTTCTATGATTTATTCATGATTTGATGAGGTATGTTGAAGTGCTTGTGTTTTATGGGTAAAGTATGATTTTATTCTTATGTATATATGTACCCATGTTTCCTTTCCATATTTTTATATCCCTTACTGAGCTTTTTATGCTCATCCCAAGTTTTTTTGAAATGTTTTTCACAGGTCAAGGGAAAGGTACATAATATGATGATAGTGTCAAGGAAGTGTCAAGAAAGAATCCATGTTTTATTTTAAATATGTTTCCATTGATGGGAAAGAATAATACTATCTTTATGTAACCACTTTGTTTATATGTGGAATGTAATGCAAGTTTAATGACCTAATTCTCTAAAACTCTAAACCCGAAAAGATCCTCAATGTGTAATCTTGTAATAACTCAAGATTAAGTATGGTTTAAGGCTGGGGCCTTATACAATCTCTCAAGTACCAAATTTCTTCTTCTCTAAAATATACATCCTTAACATGGTTAATGTATCCAATAATCAAGGACCAGTACTGTTCAATCCATTATTTACCTTATACTTCCTTAGGTTTATGATTATTTAACACTATTTTCCATCACTAACATGTACTCTCTATTATTTCTATTTTCTATTTAACATATAAAACCATTTCTTCTTCTCTTTCCTTTGGTTGTGACTGTCGAATTATAATGTAAGGATATGGGGTTTTTGAATCATTGTATCTAATGTGAGGAATATTCTACTTGTGACTCTTGGTATCTAGATTTATGATATACATTGTTGTGTTTTCTCATAAAAAATTCAATTTCATCATTATATGTCCATTGGAAATGGATTCTATTATTGGGTTATGATTCCGCCCACAAAAATAATTCTAGTTCAAATGTAACTCTAGCCTATTATGGATGTATTATACTATAATATGTCCAATTTGGGCAAAACCAGTATAAAAATGCATGTGTTCATTTTTAAATTTCTGCTAAAAATTAAAAGTAATTCTCAATTTAAAAAAATTTATTTGATTAAATATTTTACTCTGGTCAACTCATCGACCATAACAACATTGTTCATTACCTGGTCTGGCCTAAAATTAGGATCATTGGGAAAAATTAGTAAGAATAGTCTAGCTCTTTCATTCTATTTCTCAATACCCAAAATTAGAATGACATATTATTACTTTTGGAATAATTTCATCCCTATATAGAATATGATTTTATTTTATTTGTGTAAACCTATTTCCAATCCCCATTGTATAAGGATAAAGATAATATAATAAGGAAGTATTGAGAATGAAAAATTGTTGGATTTAATAGAAGACACCACACATTGATGGATATGATTATTTCTGCTAGAAATATGGAAGTGAGGCATACCTCAAACAGCTGATCCTTGAACATGGGTGATCATGGAAAATTCACACACACTTCTAGATGCCAACCCAAATACACATACTAGAAATGATTCTACTAGATATATTTTAAATTAAAAAGTTGTTAATATTTTATATTTTTCTATTAATAAAAGTTCTGTTAGTCATGTGTCTATTTTTATGATACCACATGAGATATAGAAGATTATACTTGTGACACAACTTGACTCGGACATATTAATCTAATCCAACCATCGAATTCTTCATGTAGAGTACTGAGGCATCAAAAAAGGGTAAGACTAAATAATAAACCATATTTTACCCATATTCACAAGCACTATAAATGGAATGAATTAATTTATAGAATATATGGAAACCCATATTCTTTTTGAGAAATTTAAATTATAATTATTATAGAAATGGTATACAGTGAATATCAACATTGATGAATGAAATAATTTCAATGACTAGAGTTAGGAGGAATTTATTTGATCAATCCTTCAATATGAACAAGATTTAATGAAAATAGTTGATGATGAGACAAAAAAATAAAAAGTGAAACATTTTAATCTCTAAATATATTTTCCAATTATTCTAATCTAATAGATCGTTAAAGAGAAGATATGTGTAATATTTTGAATGTGGATTAAAAATTAATGGAAAATAGAGGAATAATGAATTTTTTTAGAAGAAAACATCAAAAATTAAATCAAAATGAAGATATGAAAGGTGTTATGAATTAAAATTCATTAAATATAGCATTTTTTGAGTGGAGGGATAAAGGGCATGTCAAGCCTGACTACCCTAAACTAAATATTTAAGGCATAAAAAATTAATGATAAATGAAATTGACTGCTAGTTTGAGTTATACAAAAGAATATTATTCTAGTTAACAATATAGAAATGAAAAATAGACTTCTATATTTTTCTTCCTGGAATCATTGCATAATTCTAATTATTCATTTTTTATACCAAATGTGTATATTTTTATTGTGATACTGAAAAGAATAATTTTTCCAAATTAAATCAATGAATGGAAAGATTAAGAAAAGATATTTCTAATGACTCTAATTTATATAATATGATTAAGTAATATAATTAGAAACATGTTTCCATAAATATGTATTTTTACATGAAAATGAATCATTTAGAAACCCCTCTTCTTATTCTTATTTTACAGTCTATGATAATTTAGAATCTACCCATGATTTGAATGAAACTTTGAAATAAAAAGTCAATAGTCTTTTGAATATTTTATATACATTTATAAATGTTCAATAAATATGTCATAAAATGATAAATTTGAATTAATTAAATAAAAAATATGGTTTTGGATATGAAATAATATTTCCTCAAATGTTTAAAACTCATTTTTCTAAATGTAAAAATAATTATATTTCTACTATTACTTGTTTTAAATGTGGAATGAAAGGTCCCAATGAAAATTATTATCCTTTTTAATTCAAAAAATATTATTTATTTACAAAATAAATATATTTCTAAATCTATTTTATCTAGATTAATATAAATTACATGTTTAAATTATGTATGGGTACCTAAAAAATACATTAGTAATCATATAGGACACAATGTATCATGGGTACCAAAATTGACTGGTAATTTATCATTGTATAAAAAAATCATTAGATGTATCAAGAATGACATATAGTGCCTAGAATACTTATACTCCATGCATATGACCAGAGGCCCATTATGGTTTTCTACATACAACAGATGGGATGGATTCATTGTTACATTTAATAACAATTCTAAAGGAAATGTAAAAGGTTTTTGTAAATTTTTTATCTATAATTCTACTTTTATTTATAATTTTTTATATATTAAATATGAAATCATTATTTAATTATTATATGACAATAATATGATGATGGAATGAATGTTAAATTTAAAAATGGTTATGTTTTAGTTTTTGAAGATGATTCTTTATTAGATTTTAATAATCAAAAAAAATTATTATATTTATTTTTCTGAACTAACTATTAAACATTTTATGTGTTTGAATGTTTTTTAGAATAACTACATCCGTTGGTATAGAAATTTAGGTCATATTAATTTTAGAATATTACATGAGCTCTTAAAACATGATAATGTGTTACAATTTCCTTTTATGAAGAAATAACAACTCCATGTTTGTGATACATTCCGGAAAGTGAATAAATGTATAATATCATTTGGACATTTCAATTAGATAAGTACAAATAAACCATTATGTTAGTACATATTTATTTATTTGGTTATCCTAAAATTTATATCCTAAGTGGAAATAAAGATGAATTTTTGATTGTTTGTGATTATAGTATATTTACATTGGTAAATATTCCTAATCCTAAATATGATATTTCTCCAATATTTTGTGATTTTTTTAATTTTGTTCAAAATTAATAGGTTGTATGATTGTTTCAATTCATTATGATAAAGGTGGTGAATTTTATAATTTATATTTTTAATTATATTGTCAATGGAATAATTATTTTCATAATTTTGCTGCTCCTAAAATGCCACAACAAAGTGGTGTAGTAGAATAGAAATATATAACCCTTATTGAAATGGATCCGATTTTGTTAATTAAATATAATTTAGCTATTTTTTCTTTGGGATTTATTTTTTGTTATATTTAATATATAATTCAAATAAAGAATTTTATAAATAATACTCCTTATGAATTATTTAAGAATAAAATTGATAAATCTTTTTAATTTAGAGTTTTATATTGTACAATTTTTATTATAAATTAAATGTATAATTTAGATAAATTTAATGCTAAATTTAATGATGGTATTTTTTCAAATATTATAATAATAATAGGTCTTATAAATTTTATAATAAAAGAA
This sequence comes from Viscum album, assembly GCA_963277665.1. Classification (NCBI taxonomy): domain Eukaryota; kingdom Viridiplantae; phylum Streptophyta; class Magnoliopsida; order Santalales; family Viscaceae; genus Viscum; species Viscum album. Next base: position 1,505,510,545 of record OY728127.1, on the reverse strand, counting down.
CTATTATTATTCATGATTATAATAATTTTATGTTTGATGAAAATAATATTAAATTAAATTATTATTCTAATGTTTTTTTTGGGATTTAGATATTTTAATTTAGGGGAAACCATCATGAAAATGATGAATCAATTGAGGGTTGTAAACTCCTTCTCAACCTGATCCCAAATCATGGTATATTTATAAAGTTCTTCCAATTGAAATTCTAATTGGAAATTTTTATTCATGTTTATGATATCCAAAATATAACTGTCTTTGATTTAGTACCTTACTCTCAATCTTATTTTAGATATTTTAGAACTCACATAAAAATCTCATCGGGTAGGTGTCATTTTCATGGAAAATTTTTGGTTTCTTGGTAATCTATGAAAAACTATATGTTCCTCTACATACTAAAGAAGCTAACTATATCTCTACAACTAGTATCTTTGATTAAATTTTATGGATTAATCAATATTTACATGATTTTGGTATTTATCTTGATAAAATATCTATTTATTGTGATAACATAACTTTAATCTCAATTTAGTAAAACCTTTACCACATTATAGGACAAATCATATCGATTTTATATTTCATTTTATTAGATATCTTTTGAATAAGGTTGATAGTGTTATAGAATATATCCCTATTGAAAATTATATAGAATACATATTAAATAATACATTAGACTCTTCCCAATTGGAAAATTTTAAATTTAGACTTGGGTTTTTTGAATCCTAATTATTTTATCTATGAATTTGTTTGGGGAGGATTTTTTGTTCTATGTTTTTTTATTTACAAAAATGTGGATAATTTTTTTTTAAATTTTCAGGTTTATAAATCAATCCTAAAAAAGGATATTGTTTTAGTATGTGCTATATGTGTTGATGTTTTTTATTACATGTTATTGTATGTTTTAAAATACCCAAAACCCACATATGGTTATATGTGAGAAAACTATTTTTAAATTCTTTCTTTATTTTAATTATAACATATCTTAAAATGATAGGAATTTTATAATTCCATTTTCATATAAAATAAAATAGGTTTCCATAAAATTTAATAATCTATGTCAAAGTATAATTATATCTATTCCAGGTTCTTATTTTGATCTTAACATGATACACAATTTTCACTTCAAGAAATATTTTTAGTTTAAACAACATTACAGGTTTCTTATAAATTTCATTTATAAATTATGAAGCACTAATTTTGTTTTTTGGAATAATTTTCTGAAAGAATGGAATCTAATTTATATTTATTCCATTATAATAAATGAAAGTCTGTTTTAATTTTTTGGTATTCTATGATTATATGAATATCCTTCAACATGTCATCAATTCTAAATTTTAAAAATTTCAAAATATTTTTTTATTCTTTTATATCTTATTTGTTTCAAATCAGAATCACTTAGTTTTTTTAGGTTAAAAATCAAAAAAAAAATTGTATTCATTTAATTCAAATGCTCAAAACTCTAAAAATTTCATTGGTATATATTAAAAATTGGCCATAGTGTTGCAATTCTCTTTGTAGTAATCAAAACATGTTATACCTGCATTTTGATGATATAAACATTTATATTTGTTAGAAATAAGTGATTATTTATTTTTTGTACATATCTATAAATAGTATTCAATCAATTCTTCCAAAAATACATTAAAATAATTCATTATATGGATTAATAATTCAATGATGTTTTTGTGTCCATGATTTTACATAAAATGTGGAACTATTATTCATCATCATCTACCTCAAGCCTATTTCCTCCATAGAATCTATCACAGGCATCTTCATTATGAATGAAATCACCTCCCTTAAAATAAAAATATCTCTTTGAGCATTATAAAGAATTCAAAACAACTCATATTCTTCTTCCAAAAGAGTACTTGTTCCAAAATAAGTTGTAGCAACTCCCTTTTTGACGTTAATTTTTCTTTTTGAAGGATGGGTCATATTGTCTTCTAATAGTGACTCAGATTTAAAACTAAGAGTGAATAAAATATATTACATTTATGAATCGTATATTTAACTTATGGGGACTTAATTATATTCCAATGGTGACTCATATTTACAACTAATGGTGACTCACATGTAATTATAAATGATAATATGAGTCATAAATTTCTGACATATCATACATGACAGACACATCACACATGGGAGGCATGTCTGGCATGTGGGACTTGACATAAATGTGAGACATGTGAGACATGTGAGATATGTCATAAATTCCAATCATTTAAATATTCCACATGTGAGACATGTGAATTTTTTAACTAATAATGACTCATTTTTCAACTAATAGTGACTAATTGTTTTAAACTAATGGTGAATCATACTCAGTTTTGCAACTTTTTATGTTTCGATGAACTGCTTAGTCAAAATTATTGTTATAAGTATTTTATATATTACCAAAATTAATATATATTACATAAAATCCAGGTGATGTATTGTTATAATATTTTAATTAGTTTTTAATTGTTATGAAATTATTATATTAATATTATTTCATATTTATTATATTTATAAAATTAATATCTTGAATTCATTTGATGGTCTTATTATTAACTAAATTAATATTTATTATCAACCCACAAATTAAATATTATTTTTTGTTATTTAAATTAGTGTACATTCTTATCAATTACACAATATATTAAATTAAAATTTATTTAATAATTTTTTTATGTAGACTTATGATTTTTATGGGATTATTTTTAATTATTTTTATTATTTTATAGGTGATTCAAAATGGTTTGAATTAGTCTTTTGTTTTTAATTCAGACAATTAATTACTGTGATATTTCTGAAAAATAATTCTCTATATCTATTGAATAATTCTACCATTTTTTGAATTATAATTACATTATCTATTGATTTTTTTCTTAGATTAATTTTTCAGGTCCTATCTATAGGTTCCAGGACACTTAGAAAATGGGGTTGAATTATTTATTCAAAACATTGGTTTTCTGTGTAAAAAAGTAGTGAGATTTTCCACCTACTGAACAAACCAAAGTATTGTTTAACACCTTATTTCAGCATCTATATAATCTCTAAATGGATGAAAGTTTTCTATTTATACATATACTTTTTTTGGGGAAAATTAGATTTAATCTTCAGGTATCAGTAAACATGATTTCATTATTTATCTTCTACTTCATATTGTTTCTAAATTCGTAACACTATTCCCCACATCTAGCATGAACTATTTGTTTTTTATCTATACATTTACATAAAAAATAATTTCATCTTATCTTTCCTTGGGTTAGGACTCCCATCTTCTAAAGTCAAGATCTTAGGGTTCTGACTCCCAATATCTAATTACAGGACCATTAGGGTTCTGAATCCTAATATCAAAAGTTAGGTTGATGTTTTATTATAACTCCCTATACAAATGTTAGTATCATGTTTATCCCTCCACTGGAAAAGGATTTTGTAATTAATTTATCATACCCCCTCAAAAATTAGTATATTTCACACATATCTCTCACCAATTAGAGATATATAAGACTATTCTAGGTCAACATTAGACCAAACTAATATAGAAATATCTATGTTCATTTCTTTATATTCACTACATATTAAATATAATAATTAATCTAAATAATCAATTTATTTGATTAAAAATTTTCATACGGTCTTTTCACCCCCCCACCCCTCACACCTTATAGTCCATCATTAATTACCATATCAGACCAAACATGTATTATTCGATTAGTGGATCACCAAATGTGGGGTGATTCTGGTGGTGGATCACAAATAATGACATTATGGTGGTAGATCCCAAAATTTGGATCAATACGGAAGTGTCACCCTGGAGGTGGCACCCTGGTAGTGGCACTCTAACGATGGTAGTGAATAGTGCTTCTAGTTTTACAAAAAACCAGAATTTCCATTTTGATGCTTCTTTGACAAAAATTGGTTTTAATACCCTAGTTAATGATTTCTAATTTTGTTTCAATGGGTATTAATCATATTTTCAATAAATAAAACTTTTAGATACCATTTAAATTCTTAAAATGAATGGATTTAATGATATTTGACATTAATGGAAATTTAAACCATATTGAATCCAATGGGTTCAAGATCCAATCATTCAAAAGAGAAGATATTACTAAAATATATTGGTATTAATTTCTCATTATTTTTGAGGTTACAAATCATTCATATATTTGATTCATGTAATGTTATAATTAATGTTGGTTCAAGGTCCCCCTATAAGAGGTTTCATGTAGTATGTCCACCCTCTATTTTTGGTGTCGCGAGTTTTTGTAATTCATTTTTCTTCCCGATAGGAAATTAATTATTTCTAAATTATATGTATCATGGGGGATGCATTAATATTTTTATCTCATTGGAAGATATTTTCTTCCATATTAATAAATATCATTAACAAGTATAGATGAAATGGAAAGGGTTAGAGTATTTCATCATATTTTTATATATATATTTAAGATTGTGATATGAAGATTACCTATGTTTTTTGTAACACTAAATACAGTGTCCATCAGTATCTCATATTTTTGTTGTTTTTATATATGTTGTGACGCCCATGTTGTGTGATTTTTTTGACAGCATTGAAAATAAATGGTTAAATATGAATATTCATTTAATGAAATGGATTCCATAGGATCTTATGGCATGAGTGATAAAAAATTAAATAAATAAGTGGATTGAATGGAAGCCCCTATTCCAAATGTGGATCATGTTTTGGTATGCGATGTATTATGTTTGTGGATAGGGTTAGGTTATGTGTATTTACTATGATTATGTGATACATGGGCAGGGGTTATTTTGTAATGTGTGGGGACATTTGATGTTATATTGTTGTACAGTGGGGTTGTTATGGTTTTGGTAATATGGTTGTGTACTGGGGTGGGATCATGGTTGTCATATGGTTGATCAGTGGGGATGTGATGGTGGTTGTGGTGTAGTTGTGTAGTGAGGCTAAGCTGGTGGTTGGAAACACTGTTTATTTATTAGTTTTGTAACTCAATGCGTGAAAATGATTTAAATAGAGAATGTTTAAGGAATGAATTCCATATTGGCTATGTGGAATAAATGGTTAATGTTTCATAAAAATTAATGATCTAGAAACATGAAACAAGGTTCTCAAATTAATTTTTGGGTTAGGTAATAGAAAATTTCTAACATTTCATAATAATAATTAATGAAAAAAATAGGAATTGTGGCTTGTGTTTTTCTTGAGTTTGGTTGTGATTCTAGTTTCAGTAGTAAAACTGGAGGTTCCTATGATATGTTATATGCCTTGTTTGTCCACAATTTGGATGTGGATTGTGTGAGGTGACTCTATATATAGATATATTTTATATTATTTGTGATTTATATATGCTCCTCACCCATGTCGAGCACCGTGTTCCGATGCCAAATGTTTGTTGGTGTTTTCCCCAATATCTCAGAAGGATGACGGATGGTTGGCTACCTACTCTTAATCACTTCCCCTTCTGTGCAGTGGGTGATATGTACTAGATATGATGTCTAGAAGTCAAAAGTTAAACTATTTACATGTTATGAAATGATATGTTATGGCCTAGGTTTCATCAGGGGATATGTGATGAGATGGCTTATAATGGGGGTCGTGTATGGTAGAAGAAGGGAATGAGGATTAATTCAGTCATGTTGATGATATCCAATTATATAGTTTCTGACATATTATGTGATGTGATGGCATAGGTTTATAGTATATGGAAGTGATGTTATTCGGAAGAGGTGGAAACTCTATGGAGTACGACATTGTGGTGTGAGAGAGGAAAAGTAGTGTAAAAGTGGTGTGGCATAACCTTTATCAATATGTTTCATATTACCTTATTAAACATGGACTATTTTTTTAGTGAATGAGGTATGGTGTTGTTAGGTTTGGTTTGTATACATGTGTATGTAATTTTTGGTTCTATTATATTCTAATGGGTGGATTTGTATGCTCTTTTCACATTTTTAAAAGTGACATTGGTTTTCCTAATGAGTTTAATTTTATGCTCTCCTTATGTGTGTAAAACTATTTTTAAGTCTTCATGAAGAAAACATGAACTGTGATGGAAATTACTAAATCATACCTTCATTTGTTTCTATGTTTCTACATTATCTTGATTTTGGGTATTTACTTTTGGAGACTTTTATCTGAAACATTTTTATGTGTACTCACATTTTTGGTTGGGTTTTTGATTTCTTTTATATTATGTAATGTGATTTATTGTGGATGATTCAACTTATATCTCAGTCATATTTATATTATAAAGGGTAATTTCTCTAATAAATGATCGTTTTATTATCATGGTTCTAGTCTCCATAAAAGGGCCTACTAGAGGTGGGACTTAGTGGGTCATGATCTCTCTCCCCCCATTACAGTATCGTCAGAGGGAGGGGGTCATGGCACTACAACCTATGTTAATTTTTATCAAAACATCATAAGTGGTACAATATTAAATAGAAAATTTAATATCATGAAATATAAGAGAATATTGATTCCAAATTAATGGGGTAGTTTTTTCTCTATGAAAATGAAATCATTGTGTATAACATAATCTTGTCTCAATAAATTAAAATTTGAGAAAAATGACCCTTACATAATTTCCTGCTTTGTTTAAATGTTCTCTAACAGCGTGTATAAAAAAATTAATTATCCTAATGAAATATCTTAGAACATTTTTCATATATATAACCTTTATATAATCATCATTTTTAATTATAGTCAATATGTATTTTATTTATTTATTATCTAGTTTCAAATCTATTTTTGACTATTCATGATCATTTAAAACTTGTTTCATAATAGTGATGGAATTCTTCATTATTCTCTAATAGTTCATCATTCCTAGATCATTTAAGGTTCCATAAATAATTTTTAAAAATTATTTATCATTTTATAATTTAACTATATGGGAGTTTTTCATTTTACCTTTAAAGTTGAATTTAGTGGTGTGTATGTTTAGACGACTCTTAGTGAAGGAAGGGAGTTCTATTAAATAATAAGTTGAATTTTTTATATTACCATTAATGAAAAAATAATTAGTTAATTATTTATATCATATATTATTGTAATTGATACTTACCTAGTTATCCATGATATAAAATTATATTATTTTTCAAGTAGGTGGTTAAACCGACCTAAACACGTACATTCAATAATTAATGGATGATTACGAAGTGATTTAGTTATAATATCACTATAACATAATAATAATGACTATATTTAGAATTCATTATTGTGTTATATAAAAATTAATATTAATTATAAGAATAAGATAACCTATATGATGTTTATTCACATTATGAAGAAAACCGTTTTCCCCCGGATAACATTATTTTAGATGGATGAATTTTCCATTGTTATTTATTGATCATATTGTTATTAGGTTGTTCAATTTTTCATTCAAACAAAATAATAACTTCATAAAAATATTATTTAACCATTTAAAAAATTATCATTAAAATCCGTGTATGGTGGTGTTCAAATGTGAAATGAAAATCAATCGTTCCATGGAGATGTTAGACCAAATGTACACGTGGTTCATTATTTGGTTTACCAATAGAATAGGGAAACATAGTAATATGATTTTGAACTTTTTATATTACTATTGACCTATAAAATCATTTCAATTCATGTGAATACTTTTACTATACTAATCCAATTAAGGGATATGGTCCCATAGAATATGGTTGAGTTGAGAAGCATGGAGATAAGACTAGTATAAGGATATACAATAGATGATACAATGGTTTTATTATTTTTAACTACAACACTTATAATATGGTTGGATTTACACATTCTGAGCATGTTTGTCTATTTATATGTCATTATTCCAGATGATATTATATCCTTCTACTTTTTTTACTATGATTTATTATATTTTATTTATTATTATTTTTTCAAGGACATGATTTTGAGAATAAGGTCTCCCCTCTAACGTTGTTTGGATCCTCAATTCTAGTCGAAAGCCTCTTGAATATGGGGAGGTTTTCATGAAATGATCTGAAACTCCATGTCATGACCCGCCCCAAAGGGCCTGTTCTGTGACTACCCCAAGCCCACGACCCATAATACAGGGGCCATGGACTTTCATCGAGTAGGCATATCACCAAAAAATGGGAGGAATTTTCCTAAGTACATGTACACATGCATAAAACTCCATGCCACAATTACTGGAAACTGAAAACACTTTGTAAAGAAACAGAAGATACGACAATAGAAAAATGAAGATAAACGGGGCCAATATACAAGCCTAAAAAAAATGAAAAGTGAAAGTGAAAGTATTTGGAAATCATCTATTGAAAAACCAACATAATGGGATGGTACCGATAATACTATCTAAAGCCACAAAATCACACCTCGTCTGTCGGGTCAGTAAATGCACCACCTGGTCACAGTCCACCATGGACTCTATCAAAGTGTTTATCATGTACAAAAGACCTGTCACATTCAGAAAAATATTTTACAGGGGTCAGTAAAACAATACTCATTTGGGAACACCAAAACACAATATAAATGACCATAAAGGAAACACCACTAAGAAGATACAGTCAGATCAACACTGGTCTGTGCCAAAAATACATAAAACAAGAAAATCAAGGTATACTCATAATGAATTCCAAGAATCAAGGATTCATCAACTGCACGTCATACAGTCCTGCTCATAGAATGCTCATTATTGGAGATATCACTCTTCAAGCTATCTAATAGTACGCACACAGAACTAGTCTACCAAAATTATCTAATAAAACACATGATCTTGGAACATCATGATGTTTCTCAGAGATATCTAGTCTTACTAAGACAAGGATTCTTGATATCATAGACAATAGAGTTAGTAGTGTCTGCTCACATAATTATATGTTAATAGAATGAAAATACTAAATAGAGTGCAGGAATATTCCAATATGATGAGACATACAGTCTCTATAGGTGACTCACTCCACATATTTATATGAGATCTACTCCGCACCCTCACATGATACATAATCCACTCCCTTGAAGGATACCAGCATCGCTTCCTCGCATGATACCTATACCGTGTCTCCATTGGAGGCCTACTCTGCACCCTCACAGGAGACCTATTCTATGCCCTCTCTAGAGACCAACTCCACCTCTTCATAGGATACCAATTCTACATCTTCATAGGTGACCAACTCCACATCTTCATAGGATAGAACCTACACATCTTCATAGGAGACCTAAAGTATGTCTTTTCCACACCTAGTCATACGATTTCATGCTTTGTGCACTCATTCTGGGAGCACATACTCCTCGAGTGAATAGGTCATACATCATCCTATAAGAAAGGCCATGTATAGTATCCCAAAAGGACCACCTCATCGCAAGGGTACCAATGTGACATACAGATAATAAAACAAACATATGGTTTGAAATTTATGGTCATTTTAATAAAAAGGTGTTCGGTTGGATTCGGTTCAGACCCGACCCAGTCGGGTCTAGTGAACCCGAACTAGTCCATCCTAAAGCCATTCACATTGGTCCATGTTTTCCAACCTGCTAGGATACTCAACATCCTGGTTCTCCTTGTCCAGCCTGCATTGAGTGGGCCGAATCCTCTAGCATGTGGGTCGATCATGTGTTGCACCACACCAACACACGTGATGGCACGCACCACCCCTAGCCAGCTCGGTTTTCTCATGCAGACCAGTTCTCCTCCAAAAGACACACCTGCTTCCATTTCTACCTTGGCCACAAGGGTCACTAACTGCATGGTATCCATCCATCAATCTTAGCTCACGCGGACCCCGATTTCTCCCATGTAGCTCGACCTCATGTGTCTTTTCGAACAAGGTGCCACCACTATCAACACGGTGTGCCACAACATCCATCTAGCCCAACGACGTCTTCCACGGACCCTGTAGTCCTCACTACGGGTGGCCAACCTCTACTGTACTAGCATGGGATCACCGATGGCCTCTTCTGTGGGACACTGAGTTCACTTAGTTTTTTTGATTTTAAATCCAAATGATGCTCCTTGATCCTCAGGTTTCTACCTCCACTACTGTTGGATCAAATCCAGGACACAATAGTTTTATTAGATAGATTTTGGTATATAATAAGTGGGTTGTGGTGTGAGTGAAAATGAAGAGAGGAGATCCCATTTTATATGTGAAAAGTGATGACAATTTTGTAAATACAAAAATCATTCCAAAAATGGAAAATCACCCTTATGTAAATTATCACCAATATTTTGAAATTATGGATAGGGTAAGATATATGGTTGTGAACTTCCTCATACACCCATTTCCACAGCTATTTTAAACATGATTTCAATTCATTAAAATTTTATTTTTCACTTTTAACATTTTAATTTTTACCTTGGAAAATTTTTTTTACCTAATCTAACACATCGTTTATTCCACAAAATAAAATGTCACTTAGTGAATAATTTATTAATAATTATTTAAATATTTAATTTTAATTTATTTTATATGATTAAAAATTAGGATATAAAAATATTTTAAAAAATTTAATATATAATGTATTAGAAATAATTTTTTTAAAATTACCACCCATGGAATTAAATTATAATTATAGAATTTCAAACATAATTAGATATTTATTAATTTATATTTTCACTTACAAACTACATTTTTTAAATAAAATGGCTTTTTAAAAATTTCCAAATTATACATATAAAATTATTTCCATTAATGGCATGGTATTTGTGAAAATGATATATTTCACTATTCCATTTAAGATAAATACATCTAGTAAAATACTGAGAATTTATCATAAGACAGTATTTTTATGATGAATCAAAAATTAAAATATATTTTTTCAATTTAATGTTATAATATATTTAAATTTAAATTTTAAATAAATTTATAATAAATAGATGAAACTATTTTTATAGGAAAATAAATTTTTTTAAATAAATTTTGTTCTTAATTAAAATTTCAATAAAACACAAATGATTCTATAAATAATCAATAAATGTTATATTTTGTTAACATAACCATTTGTGATTAATATAATTATTATTAATTTGTAAAAATTATATTGTATAAAAATATAAATTATCAAACCTAACAATTAATTGAATAAAATTGAAAAAAATAACATATATATATATATAGTAATTAGGTTACTAATATTTGTACATACTAATTATATAGAAATTTTAGTATCCATATTTAATATTTATAATATATATATATATATATATTATGGTTTTTTTTGTTCGGTTTTTCATGTGGAGGAATCTATCAAACATGATGGACTTAAATATAGGAGAATATATATTAAATATCAAGTTGTTACATTATCCCCATTTAAATAAATTATTTACTCAAAATTTAAATTATTCGTAAACAATTAATATTGGTACATGTATTCTTAACGTATTCCTAATTCATGATATAATATTTAATATGAAATCTACTTTCCCCTATTAGGCTATATAAGGAGGCTTATTTTTCATAAGACAATATGATCCATTCATAATGTCATGAATTTCAATATGTTTATTCCCCAATCATATATTCTATATAATATTCCTCTCCTTAAAACAATTAAGTCACCAAGAAATTGAACCACACTGAGAATATATATTCATCCAAAATTAACTCCATCTTTTACACCTAAATGTATTGCCCACTATTTCATATAGTCAAAAACTAATAAATATAATCCGAAAATTTAAATAATTGTTTTTCAAAAATATCAGCATTAACTTTTTCATTAAATAAATAACAGCCTTTAAGGTAATAAAAACTATATAGATCAAATTTATTAACATCAATCAATACTATATTACCTAACTATTTTTATTATACTAAACCTAAGTGGTTTCCATAACTCAATCATTTTTTAACAAGTTATTCCTAAAATAAAACCTTATCATTATATCAAATTTCATGTCTTTTAATACCATTTATTATATTATCTCCAAAACATTAAAAAAATTGTTGGATTATAATCCGTTTATGTTTTATATAATCCTCAAAACTTCTAGATTATATCATAACATCATCAATAAAAACATCTCATTAATAAAAAAATACTAGGAGTATAATCATATAATTTCAATTAAGTTATAATCCTTCCTACCATATGTGTAACAAGAAAAAACAATCATTCCATTATAAATTAAACATACTAAAATTATATATCAATAATGTATCCTCCCATATTTATTTATAAGACATAGTGGCTTATTTATAAATACCTTTTTAATGTTAATTTCCATGATCTTGTTTTGACAAAATACTAAAACAAAAAATTTAATTATAATATCCAAAATAAGGATACAGAAACATCGTTATGAAGATGTATTCTCAAATTATAACACTATTTCATCCTCTGATATATTATGTTCAACAAAATTTTATTTATGTTAGGATTTATTATACTTTTTTACCCTATTCCCAAAAAGAACATTCCCAAAAAATTTATCAATTTTCATAAAATATTCTAAACTCAACAGTCATTGAAATCTATTCTCTAAAACATCATTGTACAATTAATCCATAAATTTATATATTAATTAAAATGCTATTTAACTGGTGAATATGTATGGTTTAATTTATGTTATCCATTTTCATTCCCAATTAGGTATTATAACATATTTAGTTAATATCATACTCAAATCATTCATAATGGTTCATTCGATTGAATGTGAATTTACCATATATCTCTCATGAGTATTAATATTAGTGTCTACTTTATCCCCTTCTCCATGCACTAGATAAGAATTTATTTAATACCAAAAACACCCTTTTAAAGGTTATTATCCATAGGTAAATATATGAGAGATCCAGCATTAACTTGTTGTATCTATATAGGGATGCAAATTTTAGGAAAACTAAAAAATATCATCTTTTCCAAAACATCATGATGATATCCTATAAGTTGATTTATCCCATATAAATATCAATAGGGTTTTCCCTAATGTCTTATAGGTTTATCCACAAAATAACTAAACCCTCTATTAACACTAACTGAACCAAACTAAGATAAATAAATTCATTTATTTAATTTTCTTACAAGAATTATAATTTCATATCACAAATAGTATCACAAACTAGAGAATCGAGGTTTAGTGTTCTATATTATTATCCACATAAATAACTTATTTTATGAATCTAGTTTATATTTTTATAATTACTTAAATCTAAAACCCCATATAAACAACTCACCTGTAATATCCATCTTTATATCCCAGGGAAATAATACATAATGAATGAGTGAGATTATAATTTCAGTAAAGGTAATCATATGTTAGAATAACCAAGGGTAATAAGTGGGAATAATAAGAGAATATGAGTATAATAAATATACATAAGATACATAGACACAATAATTCATATATCATAAATCATTGTATAAGACTTGGAATAACATAATCCATTAATTTAAAGAGTTAGTAAAGAATGATTCAATAAAAATAATCCATGACATCATAACTTAGCTTAAATAAAAAGCATATGATTTTGGAACAAACATTTGTATATGGAATGCTACATTCATCAGCCAAACCATCATTGTCCATTATTTTAAGCATCTAAACCATTCTCTAGAATACTATTTTCATGAGATATAAACAATATACTAATGATTTAGAGGGTGATATTGCACCTCACACATCATTCATCTGTACATATGAGTGACACTTGAAACAATTTTTTTATCACATTATAATGAAATGATGGAAATAATATGTGATTCATAAATCCTTAAAATGAAAATCATTACCTTTTTATATCATAAAGATCCCATTTAATGAAAATGGGATTCATTCGACACGTCAAAAAGAACCTAGGGATATAAATTGTGTTTCATATTATTTAAAAAAGGAAATCATTAATATTTCAATCAATAATCATAAGATGATCAAAAAATTGAAAAATAATTGTGTCTAATGACATCAAGTATCATTCAATTTAATTTCCATTCAATCTAGAGAATAAATAATATGGTATTTACAACATATTGATAACGAGTATATAGTTAACAATATAATTTCTATAATAAATTAATATATTGAACCTTGGTAAATATACTTTAATCCTTGACATAGAAAATTGGGTATTAAAAAATTAAAGGTATTGGATGAAAAGATATTTTTATTCATAGTGGTTGGTTAGGAATGAAAAAGATAGTGATGTATCGTATATTTGATATTGATGAATAGTATATAATCCTTATAGATAAAAAATTGTGGATGGTTTCAAAGGAATACATAGTGTGACAATAAAATCCCATAAGTTTGTTCAAATATATGAAAAATATTCTTGAAAAAGAACTCTTAAAAAAGGATCAAATTAGATGGGATCAAAAATCTAATTATTTCATTATGTGAGTTCTGTAATGACCTGGTATTTCACTAAACATTATTTATAATTAAAAATTACATTTTATTTTTTTAATGAAATGAATAAATAATCATAAATGAAACAGAATCATTTTTATATTATTAAAACATGGTTGTTGAATAAGTATTTTTAATAGAGGTAACTAAATTATGAAATATATTTATATATATATATAATTGTTTTTTATTCACATTTATTTAATTAAGTACTCTATTTAAAAATCTATGTTTTTATGTGTTTTATATTTTATTATAGAAAAATAAGAATATTTTTATCAAATATTAATAAAATATAATATTGATTAATGATATATTTATTAGTGTTTTATATAAATTAAGAATAATTAATACTATTATTTGAAAAATTAATTTTACCCAAAAATTGGTTTCTCATTATGAATTATTATTTCATTTGAATGATAAAATATTAAAATTTATAAAATTTATTTCACAAAGGAAACATCATTTTTTAGATTTATAATTTCAATTTATTATGCTATTTTATGAGGTTTTCATAAAAAATTGTATCTTCATTGAATACTCCAAAATATCATTTTTATAAATACAATATTTTTTATGAAAATATAATTATATTAGAATGAATTGAAAATTTATGTATACAATTTATAAAACCAATTATTTATTTTATATGTGAATTTGTTTTTTATTTTTAAAAAAAAATTATAAGCAAAAATTTTACATTTAGAATTTATGTTAAATTTTTCAAGAATCTTCTTCAGATACGTTAATCATTTAGTATTTGAAAAAAAAGTATAAGTTTAAAAATTTTATTAAAAACATTTATTTACAATTTACATTTAATAGGGTGAAAATTATATAATAGGGGAAAATTTATTTTTGGGGATAAATTTTAAATAACCCTCGCAAAAACAAGTTACCGTTGTGAAAACCAAAATGGTAAAAATGAGTAACATAAGACTTAAAGAGCCTAACATGTTAAAAAATGAATTTAATTTACTGTTTGAGGAGTTTTTTGTCTTTATATCTTCCTCACACCATTATTTATCAAGTTTTTTGATGCATTTGTTGATACTTACTTCCTGTAGTTGAAATGTTTTTGGTATTTAAAAAATGAGGTCTATTCTTTGTTATAAAAAGGACACTCCTCTACTTAGATTCCCCCACACCAAAACCCCTTAATACCAAAAAAATTCTACTAAAACCTATGATCAATTCTCATTTTAACCTTATTTTCATCTTTTTCTCCTCAAAATATCTCCACTCAATGGTTTTATTCCCTTCCCATAGAAGGCAATCCATGCAGTGAGGAACAAGTTCTTAACCTCTCTTTCTCATTTCAAATTATTTTTGTCCAATAATTATTAATAAAATATAACTAAACCATATAAAATTTAATATCATTTTATTTAAAACATTTCTATTTTAATATAATTATTTCACAATAATTTACCAAGTTCTCCATTTTTATTAAGAATAATGAAAATTTTAATCGTTCTTTGTTCAGACTACCGCCTCTTTAATGTAACATGTTTTTTTCATTAAATTCCTAACATATATTGTTTAAGATGATAGTTTAATAATTAATTATTTAAAATATAACTTATTTAATATTCTAAAATCATAGACCATATTAATCCTATCTCTTTTTCTAAAGAAAATGAATTCGTCGTCGATGCATTTGTGCGGACTACAGTCACCAGTGAATGGTGTGTTCCGTTTTTCATTACTTTCATTCAGGGATGATTATAAGAATAGTTTGAAATCATAAAAACAATTTTTATGATATTAATAATTTTTTTCAATAAATATTTAATATCCTAATAATTATATGATTGATAATTATTCATTTTAAAATTAATCATCTTGAACAAGTGAACTAAGATGGAAAAATGAGTTTCATTATAATATGTAATAGTTTAGTACCAACAAATTATTCACCAAAAATAATTCTAATTAAGATATCTGGCAATAATAAAAATCTAAATTTATCAATATAATACTATTATAATTATATTTAAAATTAATAACTTCCGAATCATCCATTAATAATGGTATTATCATATTTAGGTCAGTTTAACCAACTACTTGAAAAATGTTATGATATCATATCTTGAAAGATTTAAAAATAATAATTACAAGTATAGTATTATATAAATATGTAAATAATTAGTTTTTTGTAACTATAATGGTTGAATCAATATATAAAACATTAATTAATAAAACATTATTTTCAGTTTAAAAATCACAAAAAATAGTCATTTTCAATTTTTCCTTCTAGGATAAAACTAAACATCTCATGAAAAGAAACATATACATCATTAATAATTATAATCCATCCCTTATAGTATGTAACTTTACTTTTTTTTGGAAATATGAACTTTTTAAGATGAATAAATAATGACACTTCTCCTATGAAACTATATAAACCATTAAAATTATAAACTCGTGATTTTGGAAAATAGGAAACATATAATATATATATATATGAGGTGATTATAAAAAATTTGTATAAATATTTATAATTATTAATATGGTTCTTGTGAGTGTAATTAATAATAATAGTTTAATTACTTTGGATGTTTGGTGTAGGTGCAGAATGAATTGGGACCATGGCTAGGGTTTTCGTCTCAAATTATTCTCATTGATACATGTTTTTTATTATGAAACAAATTTATTTAATGCAGTGTTTGTGATACCTAATTGAGTATTTAAATAATAAAATATCTTTTATTAATGAAAATTTAGGTTAAATTAAATAATCTATCATTCATTGTGTTTTTATTTAAATTATTTTGAAGTTGTAATGGCTTCCTTATTACATTTTCAACAACATGGGTAATGTTTGATGTTGTGTGCCATAATTTATTGTGTATAGTGTATTATATATAAAATTTAATTAATAAATTAAAACAATTTTGATTTTATGAGATTTTAATTTCTATCTTTGATCATCCCCTCAATCAACTATTATTCTAACATTACTATTTACATAAGAGTTTCATCCAATTAGTTTCAGATTATTTGGGTCATAGTCTCTTTTAATTATATATTTCATTTAATATTTCATTTATCCTACAAATATACTATTTTATATGGTATTTCATTTTTTTCTATGGAATCTAATTCTCACAGCCACTAAATATTTCATTGATAAATTGTTTTCTAGAATAAAGGTTTATCATTTATAATAATAACTATCAATCTTAATAATGAATCTCTTCTTCCATGTTGTCATGAACCGCTCTCGGGGCCCGTTCCGTGACTACCCCAAGCCCACCTTCTATAGGCCAGGGGCTGGCGACTAGCACCAAGGCGTAAATCCCGGTAAAAAGGGAAGGCATTGCCTTTGTAAAGTAAACAAGCACCACAGAGTAAGCAAGCGGAAAAGTAAACACTAAGTAAAAACAGAGTACAACTGAAGTGCGGAAAAGTAAATGGGCCAGTATACAAACCCAAACTGAAAGTAAAGTACAACTCAAAAGGGAAAACATCAACTGTAAAGTAAAATCCGCTACACCGAGTTGTCCACTGGAAATCCCACCTGAAGGGTGGGTACAGATAGCTCCACTGCTCCTCGGGTCCCTCCGTCCGCTCCGAGCACGTCCCACCCAGTGGTCCACCTCCAGGTACCGTCTTGCTCTGCAAGCCTCAACCACGATCAACGATGTCCGTCGTCTGCAACCAACACAACGTAGTGCGGGCATAGCCCGTGCAGGGGTGAGTATAAGCTACTTAGTAAGGACCCTGAGACCCCTGAAGGTCTCCCAAAATCCGCAAAGGATAAACCACAAAGGAAAGATACAATCACGAAGTAATAACCGACACTGCTTTGGTATATTCCCATAAATATACCTAAGTCATCAATTCCAATACGCTCCAACCTCCGAGCCCATGTACAACTCAGTCCACAGAGGAAAGTATACGTATTCCACACAGGGAAGAAAAATGAAATCCACACAGGATAGCACAACACAATCCACACAGGAAAGCAACAGGATTCAGCTCACACAGGTATACTTCTTCGAAATACAATAGAGATGATCACTGATCCATCTAAGTCGTCGGACCCACACAGGATCTGTAGGCGCTGGTTCACACAGGACCGCTGAGCGCAGACCCACACAGGATCGGACCCACACAGGATCGGTAGCACTGATCGACACAGGATCGCTGAGTGCTGTAGTCGTCGTCGTCGAATCCACTAAGGATCTCTATAATGTCGTCGTCGCAGTCACACTAGCAGTTGCAGTAGTAGTCATAGTACCAGTCGCAGTAGCAGTCGCAACCAGCTCTAGGGTTCCCGCACACAGCAAGCTCGTTCGGGAGGGTCCGCTCCACGAGCCGAGAGGCTGATACATCAACAGTCACAAAGTCCAGAGTTGATGTATCCAAAATTTCCGTATTGTCACAAAAACTCAGCGCAACAGACGGCGCGTCGATCGGACGCCCGGTTTCAGAGTTATTGGCTTTTTTGTCCTAGGGGCCTGGTTGGTTTTTAAGGCAAAACCAACCCGACCGTACTCCACCTGCGTCCAAACCTCGGGCGGAGTATGCCAAAAGATCTTTCTCACTAAGAGGAACTCAACAAAGCTGATGACACGTCAATCGGACGTCCGTTTCTCAAGATATGAGTGTTTCCGCTCCGAGGGCCCGGTTGGTTTCGTGTACGAACCAACCTGGCCGAACTGAAAGTATTCCGAAACATTTAGTGTGATATGCCGAAACGACCGTATCGATCCAAGGATCGCATCTCTGCTGACGGAGCGTCGTTTGGAATTCCGTAGCCTGAGTTATGAGCATTTAAATCCAAACCGCTCGGTAACGGGGGTTTTGGGCCCGGGCCATCCCGGCCCGAGACCCCCCGGTTGGCCCGAACTGGGTCGACACGCCCCGGATAGGGTCGACCCGGCCCGACACGGGCCGGCCAGGCGCCGGTCCGGCGCAGCGCGCCGCGCGCTGGAAGCTCGGCCAAAGGCCGAGCTGCTAGAAAACGGGGGGCCTCCTGCCCCCCTTTGTTAAACCGACCCCCCTCATTATGGGGGCCGTTTCACTTGCTGCCCGGGGGAATTAATTTCCCCGGTTTGCCTCCCTTCCGGCCGGCCCGACCTGGCCGGCCGGTTCTTCTTTAACGGGACGGGAAAGGCCGGTCCCCCTTTCGGCTTCCGATGCCGGCGGCCTGGCTGGCCGCCGGTCTTCTCGTTCTGTCGCGGCCCGGAACCGGCCACGACCTTCGTTGTCCGGTGCGGTGCGACGGCACCGCACCCCTCCACCGCGGCCCCTCTCCGGCCGTGGCGCCTTCAACTTTCTTCGACGCGGCGCGACGGCATCGCGTCCTTGCATTATTTTACGACGCGGCGCGACGGCGCCGCATGTTTCTTGTTGTATGATCCTGCGCGGTGCGACGGCACCACGCCACACCCGTTTCAATCCACAACAGAATCAACATGAATAGGAGGAGGGTCGGCCGTGTTCTTGCAGTCCGGCCCCCTTGCGTTAATTTCTAACAATTGGACAAATTTCACGAAGAAATAATCACGGGTATAAATCATGAACAAAAGAATAAAAATAAACCCCTATCTCGGTTTCAAGTGCGGAACACGTCAACAAGTCGCGGTAGACAAGCGTCGCGGAGGTCGGGATTCGCGGAAACCGAACGTCGTTTCTGTTGACGTCGAGGTTCGTCCGAAGAGGTACGTCGTTGGAGAAGCTTCGTAAGCTGACAGGGATAATCCGAGGAGGAAACAGCGTCTCCTTTCGTTGACATGGGAAGAATATCGAAGAAGCGGCGTCGTCGATCTTCGGAAACACACCGGCTACGAAGCAGAGAAGCGGCGTTCTTCGTTGGAGCTTAAGTGTTCTTCGTGTTCTTCGTCAAGGTTGAAGAAGGTGGAGAGAGCTTCCCAATTCCGCTCAAGGTGGAAAAGGATACCAACCAAAATAAAATAAGCTTAAAGCTTATTTTATTTACACAATTAAACAACTTGAATTTCAAATGTTTGAAATTCAAACAACTCAACACAATTAATAACCCAAGTTTTCAAGTTCAATAAAAGAGGAGTTATAGGGAGTTTAAAAGGGAACATGAAGTGTTAGGGTTTGTGTGGGACCCACCACACTTAATCCTCTCAAGGGTGGTTAAGTGGATTTGGGTCCCACCCCTAACTCCCTTTGGGAGGTTATAACCAACTTGGATAAAAAAAAATTTGTTTCCACATTTTATTTAACTTCATTTTAAATTCCCAAAAACCAACTCTCAACCTGCATAAAACGCAACCTCGGAAAAGGTCTCCATAAGAGAATATCGGCGCTGCGAGTTCTTCGGTTCCCTCGGAATTCGATTCCGGGCACCGGTTCAAAAGTTAGAAATTCCCGTTCGTTCGTTCATTAAACGTACCCGAGCCAAACTTCGGAAATTGATTCCGGGCGCTCCGGGCCTCGGAATCAGGTGCCGTCAGAAACCGCGCTCTTGTAAAATTCCAAATAAAATTAAGAAAAAATTTCCCTTGAATTTTACGGGTCTTTACATTACTCCCACATCAGGGATTTACGTCCCCGTAAAGATACATCAAAACTAGGGAAACAAATGAGGGTACTGAGCAAGCATCTGAGCCTCCTGCTCCCAAGTGCTCTCTTGGAGATTCATGTGCTGCCATCTGATGCGCACTAGAGGAATCGACCATCCACGTAGGACCCACTCATGTCGATCCTCGATCTCCACTGGGACCTCTGTAAAAGTCGCCCCATCGTCAAGGTCAAGCTCCCCATTGTCAATGATGTGCATTGGGTCGTGCACGTATCTCCTCAGCTGAGACACATGGAAGACGTCGTGCACCCGGTGTAACTGAGGTGGTAGAGCCAGGCGATAAGCCACCTCGCCAATCCTGCTGAGGACCTGGATGGGTCCGATGAAGCACGGAGATAACTTGCCGCCTCCGCCAAATCTCCGTATACCACGTCGAGGTGAGACCCGCAAGAAGACGTGGTCGCCATCCTCGAACTCTAGTGTCCTCCGCCTCCTGTCATCGTATGACTTTTTCCGGCTCTGAGCAATCCTCATCCACTCCTGGATGACCTGGACCTTCTCTACCGTGGCCTGGACCATCTCCGGTCCCACAAGTGCTGACTCCCCAGGGTCTGTCCAGCACAAAGGAGATCTACAAGGTCGGCCGTACAACGTCTTGTACGGTGCCATCCCGATGGTGGAGTGGTAGTTGTTGTTGTACGCAAACGCCACTAAGGGTAGGTGGTCCTCCCAGCTACGACCAATGTCGAGGACACATGCGCAGAGCATGTCCTCAAGAGTCTAAATGGTCCTCTCCGTCTGACCATCCATCTGAGGGTGAAAGGCTATGCTCAAACGTAGCTGCGTCTCGAATGCCTCCTGCAATCCCTTCCAAAGCCGGGAAGTAAAGAGAGCATCTCGATCAGAGACGATAGAAGATGGCACACCGTGAAGCCGCACAATCTCCTGAACGTAGAGACGTCCCAATCTCTCCACTGAGCCCTGCTCTCGGATGGGTAAGAAGTGAGCCGACTTGGTGAGTCGGTCGACAATCACCCAGATGGAGTCGTGACCTCTGGAAGTTCATGGAAGTCCAGTCACGAAGTCCATAGATAGACCATCCCACTTCCACTCCGGGACCTCCAAGGGTTGTACCAAGCCTGCTGGTACCTGATGCTCTGCCTTCACCTGCTAGCTGGTGAGGCATCGAGAAACGAACTCTGCCACAACCTTCTTCATGCTCGGCCACCAGTGTTGTCGTCTGAGATCCTGGTACATCTTCGCCACTCCAGGATGTACCGCCAAAGGAGAAGTGTGAAACTCTCTCACCACCTCCTCTCGCAAAGTGACTGGTACCATGGTACGTCCTCTGAAAAGGATGTCGTGCTCTGCTCCACGGAAAAACCATCAGGTGCCTGTCTCGAGAATATCTGTGCACGCCGCGTCTCACAGTCAGCGTCCCCACGCTGTGCCTCTCTGACCCGCTGCAGTAGTGGAGGAGTGACTGTGAGAGACTGAAGGAAGGCTGCTCCATCTATATCCACGAAGGATATCTGCAAAAAGGCTAACTGCTCCGTCACCTCCTCAAGTAGCTGAATGTTCGTCCTCTTGCTGAGGGCATCGGCTACCACGTTCCCCTTCCCAGGAGTATAGACTATATCAAAGTCATAGTCTGTGAGGAACTCGAGCCATCGCCACTGTCTTAGGTTCAGGTCCTTCTGCAAGAAGATATACCTAAGACTCTGATGATCAGAAAAGACTGTAAAGCGCTCGCCCATCAGGTAGTGTCGCCATGTCTTCAGAGAGAAGACCACTGCTACTAACTCCAGGTCATGGGTAGCGTAGTTCTGCTCATGCGGCCTCAATTGTCGTGATCCATAGGCGATCACTGCCCGCTCCTGCATCAGAAAAAATCCGAGTTTGGTCCCTGATGCATCGTAGTAGACTACGTACCCTACTCCCTCCTCAGGAAACCTCAAGATAGGTGCGCTGGTCAATCTCTGTCTCAGCTCTTGGAAGCTCTACTGAAATCTGTCTGACCATACGAAGGGTTTCCCCTTCTTCGTCAAAGCTGAGAGTGGTGCCGCAACTCTAGAGAAGTCTGGTATGAATCTCCGGTAGTATCCAGCTAGTCCCAAGAAACTCCGAACCTCTGTCACGCTCCTGGGTGGCTCCCAAGCTAACACTGCCTCGATCTTCGCAGGATCCACTGAAACTACCGCCTTAGAGATGACGTGTCCCACGAAGTGGACCTCACGTATCCAGAACTGGCACTTCGAGAGCTTACCATAAAGCTGGTGCTCTCGGAGTGTGTCTAGTACAACCCGTAAGTGGTAGGCGTGCTCCTCCTCAGTCGTTGAGGAAATCAGAATGTCGTCGATGAAGACCACAACAAATCGATCGAGGTATGGCTGAATGATCCTATTCATGTGGTCCATGAACACTGCTGGAGCATTGGTTACGCCAAAAGGCATAACCAAGAACTCATAGTGGCCATACCGACATCTGAATGCCGTCTTCTGCACGTCCTCGTCTCTAACTCTGAGCTAATGATAGCCTGACCTCAGGTCTATCTTTGAGAACCACCGTGCTCCCTTGAGCTAATCAAAGAGGTCATCAATCCTCAGTAGCGGATACTTGTTCCTCACTGTCACCTGGTTCAGGCGACGATAGTCAACACAAAGTCGCAAGCTCCCATCCGCCTTCTTGGCGAACAATATCGGGGAAGCCAAGGGTGAAACACTGGGTCAGATGAACCCCTTGCCCTGCAAGTCCTCCAACTGTACCCGTAGCTCACGAAGCTCGGCGGGGGCCATCCGATATGCTGGAGTCGATATCGGGGTTGTCCCGGGGTACATGTCAATATAAAATTCTACCTCTCTGCGAGGAGGTAACCCTGGAATGTCGTCGGGAAAAACGTCCGCAAACTGATCCACCACTGCAGGAAAACCAGGACTCCGGACGTCAACTTCTCCTAGGATGAGGCTAGCCAACTGATGAGTGATGGGTTGTCCTCTCCTCTACGGAAGTCCATCCTGTGCTGCAAAGGCTCCCTTCTCACCGGTGAAGGTGAACCTGCTCCCGTCGGTGCGTACACATCGCACCTTGCGCCTAAAATAGTCAATTTGTTCATGGACCATAGATAACCAATCCATGCCTAAGATGACAGCATAAGGCCTCGACGCTGCTACAAGAAGATCCCAGCCGAAGCTCTCGCCTCCTAGAGTAAGCTCACACTGCCGACACCAGTGCGTAATTGTCGAGTCTTCTCCCGTAGGGGTCTCCAGTCGTAAGGATCGAGCCAACAACTCTGTTGGAATCTCCGAGCTCCGAACAAGGGCAGCGGCTATGAAAGAGTGACTCACTCCTATGTCTATAAGTACTGCAGCAAGGGTGTAATAGACATAGATAGTACCTCGAATCATCTCGGGTGCGCCGTGGTCGTAGGCCTCTGCTGCCTGGAGCTGTGCCTTTCTCTGCCCGCCAGCTCCCTGTGGTCGGGGTGGACCTCCTGGTGGTGGTGGTGGTAGAGTCTCAAAGCGTCGCCCACCACCTGCTACTCGGCCAGCTCCTCTGCCTCGTCCGCCTCCTCCCTGTGGAATGCCACGGTCGACCCTCTACCTCTGCCTCGGTGGTCCCTATACCGTCTGCTGCTCCTCGGCACGGCGGGTCGGGCAGTCACGAGCCATGTGGCCCTGCCCGCTGCAAGAGTAGCAATGTCTGCCTCTCAAAAGACTGGCACCGCGCTGTGTGCCCCGCACTGCTGAGCCAGTGTCCTGAGGTCGTCTGCCTGAAGGTCTGGTCTGCCTGGACCCCTGAGTCATCCATAGACTGCTTGCTGCAGAAGCCTCTTCCACGTGCCGCCCTGCGGTGGGTCTCAGCGCTGGTGTAGACTCAGCAAGAAAGCTCTCGATCAAAAGGTCCTGCTCTAGTACTCCCGTCTGAGTCAGAATGCTGAGGGAGATCAGCGATGCCCTGATCTCGTGTCTCAATCCCTGCTCGAAGGTCCGGGCCCGGAAGAATGGGTCCCGTACCATGTCAGTCGAGTAGCGCGAGAGATCGGTAAATCTCACCGAGTAATGGGCGACCGTCTTGCTGCCCTGCCGCAGGTGAAGAAGCTCCTGGATACGCATCTCACGAAGGGTGGCTGGGACGAACTCCGAGCAGAAGAGGCTCTCAAAGTATGTCCATAGTAGAGATGCCTCATCGTGCACCTGGAGTATCAAGCTCCACCATCGTCCTGCTACTGCATGCAGTAGGCTCGCAGCGAGGATCACCATGACATCTGCAGGTGTCCTCACTAGCCTAAAAACTCGTACCACTGCCTCCAGCCAGTCCTCTGCTTCCTGGGGGTCCGTCTCCCCACGGAACCTAGGCGGTCGCTGGCGCTGGAACTTGTGCAGAGCTCCAAGGCGACGTGCATCGTCAGCGACTAGTGCTGGAAGCATCGGTGGCTCGGCGGGTAGTGCTACCGCCGGTGCCACGGCTGACAAAGGGCCCTGCACTGAGGCCTCGTCGCTTGGTGGGCTGTCGTCACGCTCGACTCTCGGAACCCTAGCTGGCTGCCGTCGTGGGGCCATCCTGAAATGGAAACAGGTGTGCCATGGTCAGAACAGTATACCTGGTGAGCTGATACAAAGTAATCACAAAGAAAACTTGAAACACACACGCAATCAATGTTTTCGTGCATTAAGTCGGAAATCAGAAGTCAGGGTCATGGTGTACGGATACGTCGGCTGCCGCACCAACACTGGACTCCCTGGACTAATAACCACACTCAATACGCTAAACACTATTTCTTTACATAGGAAAGATCAGAGTTCACGGTAGATCCGAACTCCTCTGATACCAATTTGTCACGACCCGCTCTCGGAGCCTGTGTCGTGACTACCCCAAGCCCGCCTTCCATAGGCCAGGGGCTGGAGACTAGCACCAAGGAATAAATCCCGGTAAAAAGGGAAGGCATTGCCTTTGTAAAGTAAACAAGCACAACAGAGTAAGCAAGCGGAAAAGTAAACACTAAGTAAAAACAGAGTACAACTGAAGTGCGGAAAAGTAAATGGGCCAGTATACAAACCCAAACTGAAAGTAAAGTACAACTCGAAAGGGAAAACAACAACTGTAAAGTAAAATCCGCTACACCGAGCTGTCCACTGCAAATCCCACATGAATGGTGGGTACAGATAGCTCCACTGCTCCTCGGGTCCCGCCGTCCGCTCCGAGCACGTCCCGCCCAGTGGTCCACCTCCAAGTACCGTCTTGCTCTGCAAGCCTCAACCTCGATCAATGTTTTCCATCGTCTGCAACCAACACAACGTAGTGCGGGCATAGCCCGTGCAGGGGTGAGTATAAGCTACTCAGTAGGGACCCTGAGACCCCTGAAGGTCTCCCAAAATCCAAAAAGAATAAACCACAAAGGAAAGATACAATCACAAAGTAATAACCGACACTGCTTATGTATATGCCCATACATATACCTAAGTCATCAATTCCAGTACGCCCCAACCTCCAAGCCCAAGTAAAACTCAGTCCACACAGGAAAGTATACGTATTCCACACAGGGAAGGAAAACGAAATCCACACAGGATAACACAACACAATCCACATAGGAAAGCAACAGGATTCAGCTCACACAGGTATACTTCTTCAAAAGACGATAGAGATGATCACTGATCCATCTTAGTCGTCGGACCCACAAAGGATCGATAGGTACTAACCCCCACAAAGACCCACACAGGATCGAACCCACACAGGATCTGTAGTCACTGGTTCACACAGGACCGCTGAGCGCAGACCCACAAAGGATCGGACCCACACAGGATCGGTAGCACTGATCCACATAGGATCGCTGAGTGCTGTAGTCGTCATCGTTGAATCCACTAAGGATCTCTGTACTGTCGTCGTCGCAGTCACAGTAGCAGTCGCAGTTGCAGTCGCAGCCAGCTCTAGGGTTCCCGCACATAGCAAGCTTGTTCGGGAGGGTCCGCTCCACGAGCCAAGAGGCTGATACAACAACTGTCACAAAGTCCAGAGTTGATGTATCCAAAAGTTCCGTATCGTCAACAGGAACTCAACGCAACAGACGGCGCGTCGATCGGACGCCCGGTCTGAGTGTTATTGGCTTTTTCGTCCTAGGGGCCCGGTTGGTTTTTAAGGAAAAACCAACCCGACCGTACTCCACCTGCATCCAAACCTCGAGCGGAGTATTCCAAAAGATCCGTCTCACTAAGAGGAACTCAACAAAGCTGAAGGCACGTCAATCGGACGTCCGTTGCTCAAGATATGAGCGTTTCTGCTCCGAGGGCCCGGTTGGTTTCGTGTACGAACCAACCCTGCCGAACTCAAAATATTCTGAAACCTTGAGTGCGATATACCGAAACGACCGTCTCGATCCAAGGATCGCATCGCCGCTGACGGTGCGTCGTTTGGAAGTCAGTATCCCGAGTTATGGGTATTTGAATTCAAACCGCTCGGTAACGGGGGTTTCTGGCCCAGGCCGTCCCGGCCCGAGACCCCCTGGTTCGCCCGAACCGGGTCGACCCGCCTCGGACAAGGTCGACCCGGCCTAGCATGGCCCGGCGCTGCCCGGCCAGGCGCCAGTCCGGCGCCGCGCGCTGCCAGCTCGGCCGAAGGCCGAGCTGCTGGAAAACGGGGGGCCGCCTGCCCCCCTTTGTGAAACCGGCCCCCCTCATTATGGGGGCCGTTTCACTTACTGCCTGGGGGAATTAATTTCCCCCGGTTTGCCTCCCTTCCGGCCGGCCCAACCTGGCCGGTCGGTTCTTCCTTAACGGGACCAGCAAGGCCGGTCCCCCTTCCGGCTTCCGACACCGGCGGCCCGGCTGGTCGCCGGTCTTCTCGTTCCACCGCGGCCCGGAACCGGCCGCGGCCTTCGTTGTCCGGCGCGGTGCGACGGCACCGCGCCCCTCCACCGCGGCCTCGCTCCGGCCGCGGTGCCTTCATCTTTCTTCGACGCGGTGCAACGGCATCGCGTCCTTGCATTATTTTACGACGCGGCGCGACGGCGCCGCGCGTTTCTTGCCATATGATCCTGCGCGGTGCGACGGCACCATGCCACACCCGTTTCAATCCACAACAGAATCAAATGAATAGGAGGAGGGTCGGCCGTGTTCGTGCGGTCTGGCCCCCTCGCGTTAATTGCTAACAGTTGGAAAAATTTCACGAAGAAATAATCACGGGTATAAATCATGAACAAAAGAATAAAAATAAACCCCTACCTCGGTTTCAAGTGCGGAACACGTCAACAAGCCGCAGAAGACAAGCGTCGCGGAGGTCGGGCTTCGCGGAAACCGAACGTCGTTTCCGTTGACGTCGAGGTGCGTCCAAAGAGGTACGTCGTTGGAGAAGCTTCGTAAGCTGATGGAGATAATCCGAGGAGGAAACAGCGTCTCCTTTCGTTGACACAAGAAGAAGATCGAAGAAGCGGCGTCGTCGATCTTCCGAAACACACCGGCTATGAGGAAGAGAAGCGGCGTTCTTCATCGGAGCTTAAGTGTTCTTCGTGTTCTTCGTCAAGGTTGAAGAAGGTGGAGAGAGCTTCCCAATTCCTCTCATGGTGGCAAAGGATACCAACCAAAATAAAATAAGCTTAAAGATTATTTTATTTACACAATTAAACAACTTGAATTTCAAAAGTTTGAAATTCAAACAACTCAACAAAATTAATAACCCAAGTTGTCAAGTTCAATAAAAGAGGAGTTATAGGGAGTTTAAAAGGGAAGATGAAGTGATAGGGTTCATGTGGGCCCCACCACACTTAATCCTCTCAAGGGAGGTTAAGTGGATGTGGGTCCCACCCATAACTCCCTTTGGGAGGTTATAACCATCTTGGATAAAAAAAAATAAAATGTGTTTCCACATTTTATTTAACTTCATTTTAAATTCCCAAAAACCAACTCTCAACCTGCATAAAACGCAACCTTGGAAAAGGTCTCCTTAAGCGAATATCAGTGCTGCGAGTTCATCGGTGCCCTCAGAATTCGATTCCGGGCACCGGTTCAAAAGTTAGAAATTCCCGCTCGTTCGTTCACTGAACGTACCCGAGCCAAATTTCGGAAATTGATTCCGGGCACTCCGGGCCTCGGAATCAGGTTCCGTCAGAAACCACGCTCTTGTAAAATTCCAAAGAAAATTAAGAAAAAATTTCCCTTGAATTTTACGGGTCTTTACACATGTCCATTGTTTAATTTTTTCTAATGTTCACCAGTCTTACTGTGAAAGATAATTTGGATTATTTTCTATGATTCTCAAAATTCCCTTCACTACTTTTTAAATGAATATTTAATACACATTTTAATATGTAATATATCAAAAAAGGTAATTCAAAATATTAAAAAAATGTTTTCCATACATTAAATGTAAAATTTTTTATCTTAAAAGGATATAATGTTGGAATTAATGTTTAAAAGGAAAATGTTTTCATATTTATCACATCATTTTTTATAAAATAAAATCATAAAATAACCTAAAACATTTTATTTTTATTGAAATTTTAAAAATGATTTATAAATGATCATTATATGTTTTCTTTTGTGTGAACGCATCATTTCACCGACTATTTTATTTTATTTGAAACATTGCCTCAATGTTTTTATGGTATCAAAAAGAAAATATTAGATCATAGTTTATTTAAATATTCCTTTTATAAGGATTGTAAATTAATGTGACAATTTATTATTTTCAAATTCGTTTTCACAAAATTCCACTAAATTGTTTTCATCTAAGGAATTGTCGTTTCTCAAATATAATTATTTATTGATTAATTATTATAAATGGTATTCATCCATCATATTTTTCTGGGTGGCTGAAATAATTTCCATCTCTTTTAGATAAATGTTTCAACACTTCAGTTTCCTTCCCTAATCACTTACTTGGTATAACCAAAATTTTCCTCCCACTTACATTCATCTGTGAATACAATATTCCAAACTCATTTTATTGAAATATATACACCTAGAATCAATCCATCAATTTATTATAGGAATTTTTTTACTTAACTATATCACTGTTATATTTAAATTATAAATACAATATTGTTTTTTATATTGATTGAATAATATTTACCTAAAAAGTTAATTGATGTCATTGGATACCAATTTATTTTTCACTGGATTGTCATGTTATGTTTTTTTATTTAATTATAAATGATTTAATTATGTAAATCCATCTAAAAAGGATTTAAATATATTTTCATTATATATCATCTTTGAGAATTTTTGAATGAAACCCATTTTTTATCATGGTTTATTTAATATATGATTAATGATTAATACATTAGGGAACTCATATATATTGATGATGATAGGTGAGGTCATATACCAACATCCAATACATTGATTTAATGTTTATATCTCATGATATAGGTATTTGCAAGTTCATGTTAGTTTCATGTAATAAAGGGAATGAATAGTGAGTCTCATGATGTTTATGTTACCTATACTAGTGTATGCTCCATAATTGAAATATGTTTCATTGTTTTATAATTTTTATCATTACTATGTTTTTCTCCCATGGATCACGTTTATTGCCTCACTCTTTTAATTCATGTATTTTCTTACTTATTATTTTATCACTATTTTATAACCTAATATTTATTTGGTAATATTTTAAAATGTTTATTTGTTATACCATATTCCTAAAATTACTTTCACATAGTATATTTATTATTATAACTTATATATACACATACTGAGAATCTAAGATCACCCCATTATTATGTATTAGTTTTACGATGTTATAAATATATGAAAATTATATAACTTTTAGAAGTGTTCTTCATATAGATAATTTGGGAGATATTTTTAAGACTAATTATAGATAATAAAGTTACTCTCATAGTGGAAAAACATAAACTAGTTAAAAAAACATGACCCGTTTTAGTTATTCATTTTTATAAATTATTTAACAATGTAAAGAAAGATGTTTGCGATAATGTATTGTAATGAAGATTTTGTATTAAGACCAGTAATTATTTGATGATTTGGTTTTGGTAAGTATATGTTAAATATCGAAATTTATAAATATATATAATATAAAAGTATCAAAAATCCCATTAGTGTGATACCTATTGAATATGATATGTAAATAGGTCGAGAAAACATAAAATAGATTTCAGAAAACAATTCTAACAATGATGTAAAATTTGTGAGTTCTAGTAACATTTAAATTTATATTTCAAAAGATTGAAGTGAAATTTTTCTTAAATAAATAGATTTAATGAAAATATCTAATAATGGATACTTGAAAATAAAATAAATTTTTATATAGGAGGTTTTGATCAAAAGTTGTAAAATTTGACAATGAAAGGAAATGAGACTTATTAATATGTTCAAATTACAATTATTGAAAACACTTATTTTTAAAAGTGTAATAATAGTTTATTTTGGTTAAAAAATAATTTTCAAAAATATTATTCTAACAAATATAATATATAATATTAACATTGGATAACACAATTAGGGAAAAAAATGTTAAATATATTACATTATAACTCCAAGAAAGAAAATTTGTATTATTAATATCCCAATCAAGCATAAATATCCATGATCCATGAAATATTTGAAAAGGGTTTTATGTGGTAAAAATATAAAAAATCGATATCATAATACATAATATATAAAAATGGAATAATTAGAACAATTTATATGAAATGTGTTTAATGGAATGAACAATTCCTTATTAATGAAAAGGATGTTACCAATAACACTTATGATTAGGATAATGCTTAACTTGAAATAAATTTTATGAAAAGAACTTCATTTGAATTTTTATATATGATTAATTAAAATGAGATAAATCATCATTGGATATTAAATCAATATAACACCATGTAAAGGAATAGTAGTTCATATCATTTAACATATCATAAAAATTCATAAATGGGAATAAGAAAACTGTTACATCCTTTCTAAAATTTGATTAAAACCCTAATTAGGGGTAGAATATTATGTAGAACAATTAATATTATGAACCATAACATAACTATGATACAAAATTAAAATGGGGTAGTATTTTAACCATGAAAAATAAAAAAAGGTGTTTAAAAAAAACATATCACAATGAATTCAATTTTGAGACAATGAACACTTAACTCACTTCATGCTTATACAAATAGTGGTCTCACCTTCTGTATAAAAAATTTAAATTCAAAAATCACCCATTTAAGAATAAATTTCATATTTATGACCTTTTATAAAAATAATTTATAAACATTATATATATGTGTATTAGTTAGTTAATATCAATTTTCTATATCAGGTGTGAGTAATCATTATCATTTTGAACTATTATCATTATTAGATAGTTAATCTTCATTATTCTCCAAAATTACATAATTCCGATATCATTCAAGGGACTGTAAATAATTTTTATAAATATTTATAATTTTTTACTTTCATTCTATGTGATTTTTTCTAAGGCCATTAATGATGAATTTAGTTATAAGAGTGTCTCAATGATTCATCATTAATGAAGGGTGTTTTCTTAAATAATGAATTAAATTATTAATATTACCATTTAGGAACAATAAAAACTCTTTATTAACTTATTTATGTTATATATTACATGAAATTAATTTCTAATACTCATATATAATATAAAGTATATATTATTGTTCATGTAGGTGGTTAAACTATCCAAAACAATAACATAATCTAATTAATGGATGTTTAGGTAGTGATTTAATTATAATATCAATATATGGGAAGTATATTGACAATATTTTGTGTTTATTAATGTTTTATATAATAAAATGATATAATTAAATTAATAAGATAACCTATATGAATTTATTTCTTAGTATGAAGTAATAATTTTTTTCTCTTATAATTCCCATTTGGATGGTTAAATTTACCACTCAAGTTTATTGATATTAATTTAAAAGTTGTGTCTAATTTGTATTTTATAATGTCCTGGCCTGACTAACCATAAAATTTTCAGCTGGACCGATGCAACACATGGCCTCAAGCACATCTCTTCGTGCAGCATAGGCATCTGACTAACAATGATGTTCTCTATAGGAGATATTTTGGATATTATACCGTCATGTTAGAGATAAAAAAAAAGAAAAATATTTAATTGCAGAAGTAGTAGATATGTAATAGAGAATAGGAGAAGATAGATAACAATCATTTTATAAAAGATTCCAAAACAAGTTTACAAAATAAATGAATGCATGTCATGGAAGTGATACCTATGTGAATGAATGAAATAGTAAAACATGTTTTTAATACAATTCAAAATAAGGAAATGACAGCATAGCCCCATGGTCAATCTTCAGGAGCCTCCTGAGCACCAACTCCATCCATTTCTCCTAACTCCTCATGTATAAGAATACAAAAATCAACCTAAGACCTAGAATTATATGGTCTATTCGAGTACCACGGGTACTCGAGTAGGGTGTAAGATGAAATATCAGTTGGTCTTCACCCACCGTTGTCGATCCCAATCTAGTGAAATATAAATTATACATTTCATATATGGAGAATTAAATAAATAGAACAACATAATGAATAAAAACAATCTAGTTTTTTATGGGATACTCGAAGGTTGTACCTGGTTCGGCTCATTGATGGGATTAAATCTAATCAATTCAATTTAATATATATATATATATATATATATATACCTTTGAGTTGGGGTGGATCGGGACATACCACATCCATCTTTATTCTAGGGGAGCCCTCACCGTATGCCCCAAACCCAGGTCCAAGATCCCTTGTAATATATTGGGATATATGTATATTTCTATTATATATATGGAATGGGTAATAATACTTCCCACCCACATGTAAACAATGGAACATAGTAGTAATGCCTCCCACACACATGTAAATAATTTCATGGGGTAGTAATGCCTCTTTCAAACATGTAAGCAATGACACATGGTGGAAATTCTTCCCACCCACATGTAAATTATGGAATGGGGTAGTAATGCCTCCCTCACACATGTAAATAATGGAACACGGAAGTGATTCATCCCCCCCATATGTATATAATAGCCTAGATATTAAATAAATCATATTGGGTTACCTCATATGAAATTTAAGAAGCTACCCCATATTCAAAAGAAGAGATGTTGAAATTTACACCTAAATCAAACCATATTAAGTGTTTTAATAAAATCATTAATTTTGCAATCACATTCAATTCATTCCATGTGTACTTAAGGAATGAAATAATAAGTATTTATAATTACATGATTACATATTCATTTCAAGCATGATGCAAAGCCTCTCATGCAAGTCACAATCCATTTCAAAATTCATTTAAACACTTCAATTGACATATGGGGATTTATTATCATAATGGAGAGGTATGCACTAAACAATCTAAGTTATGTTTAAGGTTACTAAAATCATTTCACTATCATAAGCAGTGGATACTATGTTAACCTGAAGTGTGGTCTTGCCACCTGAATCTATTTCTTATGAAGTCTTACCATTTATTACATTTCAAATTAAAACATGTCTTTAGGTATGATCCATACTTCTCAAGGTTTCAATGCTAAATTTTTCTAAACACTAAAAATTGATTCAAGGAATAACCATTTCAGGATAATGATTCCATCATCTCACCGTAGACATCCTAGAAAATGACACATAGATTACATCAATGAAAGAATCATACTACAATTTTTCCAACCTATACAAGTCCAATATTTATCTTTACCATAATAAGAAAACCAATATACATGGTATAAAAGATGCACCATTTCATTTTAAACAGACATGAAGAGCAGTCCAATCAAACTGTATTAACTAAATCCATGAACTATACGATAATCTATTTAATTAATTCATTAATAAAATACAAGGGTATGGATAGGGACCCAACCTCAATGTGGACCCAAGACATCAACTAAGTCTCTCTGTGCATTCTAGCTAAAAAATGGTGCTCCCCATCAATGTATATGCACCATCACATACATGCAAGGAAACTTATCCCTTATGCAAATGCATGTATGGCCATGAGCATGTGCAAGGGGATCCTCACAAATATGCTTATATGAATATAATCATCTAAACTCACCTAAAAATGAATTTATATTTATATAGAAGGTTACACCTATCCCCATACACGTGTAATCATTTAAATGGATGAATATACACATAATGGGGGAACCGACATATATATATTTACTTACCTATGCACGTGTAGGGGCTTTTCCCTTGATATGGAGACTAAAAAACACAATGCAGTGACCAACACACTACAAGATTATTACTACAATCCTTAAAACACATAAAGGACATAATATAAAAGGTGAAATACCAATAAACAAGAGAAAACCATCACATTGGATAACGATGACCAAAAAAACAAGCCGAACTGCCTCGCCATCAGTATTACTTCTCAAACTGTGCACCAAAGGGTCCTATGATACCATTATCACTAACCAAGTACATGAGAGATATGAGACACAGATCAGCCCAAAAAATTAGGGTTTTTCCACACCATACCTTGCGATTGAAAGGTTGGAAATTGGATGAAATTTGGGTGGATAATCGAGGATACATCCTACCTCGACGATTCAGTTGATGAACACAATTGAATTTTTCCGGATTAAAGAAGGATAGGGTTCTGTGGAATGGGGGTGTCGCACAACCCATAGGAGGGATGAGGGGATCAACATCATGATTTGGGGGAGGAGGAATATAGGGTTAAGTTTGTAGTTTTATTTTATTATTATTTATTTTTAATTTAATTTAAAATAATATTTTTTCTATAAACTGGGCATTGTGCATGGTTTTGTAGCATGGTTTGGAAAACTATTCAATAACCTTGCATCCTCCAATGGACATCTTGAGCACCCTATACCAGCTAGGAGCACGGTTTGGAAAATTGTGCCCAACCTGTGAAAAACATCATTGGACCCATAAACAAGGCCTTATAGTTACTGCTACGGGTCATATGATTTCCAGACAAACCGTTTTCTTTTTGTAGTTTTTCAAGAACCTATTTTTATGGGTCCGACACTCCCAGAACACTTAGATCCATTAAATAAACATAATGATCCTTCACCCATGTACAAAATCATAACATAGAAGTGCTCCAACTCTTAGAATTACATTTCATGGAAAAACTTTTTAAATGACCAATTTAGTAATTGAAAAAGTTTAACAATCCCCATATTTTAGCCTTTTTCATAACATCTATCATTGCAACTTTCCCATCATAGAACTTCTCATCCCCAAATGCCTTAGGGAATAACGTACCCCTCACATGACCTTCTAGGGTAACGAGGCTTTATTCAAATGGTAGTGTTGAATTTCCAAATGCACAACGTACCCTTAATCATCCATTTATGAAAGCTGCACTTAATCCACTTAAAACTAGAGCCAATTATCATTTCTCAATCGAAAAACCAGGAAGTATCCTACCCTAGACTATTTAACAAGAGACATAATCACATCATTGTCTCACTAGGAATCCATTTAATGGAACTTACCACCGTAGGTCTTAACGTTAAAAGGCATATTCCATCTACCTGTCCGCCAACTTCTTGAATTTCACTTTAAATCATACTATATGCATTCCAAAGATCCTCTGAGCATGATTTTTGAATAATGAAATAGTTGATTCCCCATCAAACATGAAGCTTGTGTTGATCTGGTTGTTCATGAAAAGCACATGCCAATACAACTGAACTCCTCTTCACCAAATGATGTTCCTTTAAAACAATTCTTCACCAACCATAACCATTTTACAAGAAAAATAATATCAAATAAACTATGGATAACTAATTAAGAAGGTTACCAAATTATAGGTTTGGTGTTTCATAATATGAATTGTGATTACGTCTCCCAAGGAATTTCTCTTTTATCAGAAACATGTCCGTCGAAGCCTATACCTGAAATCTGATGACGTCTCTGAGGTCAACCACGATGGAAACCATACATTCCATGCGATACACTAAATGATAACCACAAAACAAGACCAATATCTTAAAAGCACTCAATGTCTCATAAGACCGACACTCTATTAGTGTATCCAGGATGAAGGAAAAATAAGGGACATGCTCTTAACTTAGAATAGTACTCTATGAGTATAGAAACAGAATCAAGTTAATCATACCCGAATATAGGATGGAAGATATGTCAAACCACAACTAGTGGACTACTATGAAGGGACTCAGCTTGACCTACTGATGAACTTCCTTTTTCCAAACACATATCCTTTTCCATATAAGGACATCCATGATCATTCAAACATTACCACCAATCTCATCCCAAATAAAATGTGTTTAACAAGGGTTTCCTACACAACCAATCCTCAGAACATTGGGTTTTTGATAAAGCACCAACATATTTCTAAAACTCGCAAGCATCAAAGGCATTCTAGCATGATCGACCTTTACAATAAGGCATTTTATGCAGTGTCCCTTCTACTTGTAAGGCCAAATTTACCATATTCGGAATGAAACTTTCCACCATAGTTGTTTCCCAGTCCTCAATGGGAATGATGGTCAAATAGCCAATAACATGTGCGCTACTACAAAAACACCATAAACAAACATGTGAAGCCCTCTATGCCATGATCAAGACATAAAAACTGTAATGAAAAACAAATCGATTAGACCAACATGTCAAAAAACCAGAGTCTTATAAACTCATCATGAGTATTGGTACATACCAATTTATTCCATGCTCAGGTCACTCTAACTAGAGAATACTTGAGACCACACTCAAAGGCATAAAAACTCAACGATTTAACCAAACTCAAATGGTTCATTATTTCATTTAACATTTGATATTACCGTGTATTTCAATGCATACTACCAATGGAAAATATTATCCAAATGATAAAAAAATAGATGACCATGATGTGGTATGTCTTACCAAATGAATATGATCTTTACCTTAGGTTCAAGCACAAAATAATGTCAAGGAATACCTGACCGCCCATCCCATAAAGGGTTTCGTTTAAAAACTCAATGTCCTACATGGGAAAAGGGAACCTGATTGGGACAATAAAAATTGATAAAAAATAGCACTAGTAAGGAATTAATGATTCTAAGGGTGCCACATACTACAAGATAGCCCCATGAGAAGAACAAGTATCAACCCAGGATTTTGATCATGCTCACAAAATTTATAGGATCAAGAGCCTAACATTTTAGTTTTTTCTATACAGGATAAAGCCCATAAAAACACATACGGTTCTGTTCCAAGGT
Source organism: Viscum album (assembly GCA_963277665.1). Classification (NCBI taxonomy): domain Eukaryota; kingdom Viridiplantae; phylum Streptophyta; class Magnoliopsida; order Santalales; family Viscaceae; genus Viscum; species Viscum album. The sequence continues at coordinate 1,505,472,561 of OY728127.1, read as the reverse complement.
ATCTAAAAAGGAAATACTCAAGCTACCCATAAACAATGGTTTCACCAAGGTCACCACTTATGGTTCTACTTCCATGAAATTTTAATTTATTCAAATTTCATCATTAATCATCAAAAAATATTTCATTTAAAAACACCATGTAGAATTTAAAATAAAACACAATGTACTTGATTTAGCTAACACCCCATGGGAAACAAATTCAAGTTACTTCAAACATCCATTTTAATAATTTAATTGCTATTGATATCCAATCATTTCTAGGAAATTTATAAAAAAATCCTTTTAATTGTTAAGGAAACCTACAAGGGTCCCATTAAACCAATTAAAAATAGATAAAAATGGAACAAATTACACCTAATAAGAATATCATAAATCATCAAAACATTACATTTAACACCGGTTGTAATTTACCAATTCATGAAGCACCCATACACTTCATGGATTTAAAATTTCCTCCCATTTATCACAAAAAAAATCACATTATAATATTTACAAGATCACATATATATACAACATGGAAGATTGGTAGGTGGAAATAGACCAACCAATAAAGCACCCATACACATTATAGTTTGGAATTTGGCCCCTATTTAATCAAGATATGTTCCCAATTTTATTTAAGATATATCAAAATATTCAATTTATTAACATCATTAAATGTATTTGTGTTATCCTCAAAACGGTTTGGATATATTGGTTACCCATTTCCGATTATATGGTTACCATACACCTTATTATCAAAAACCATTTCATGTTCATTAACAACCCATTTATTACAAGTAAAAACATTCTATCATAACATTTAAACACATAAGTAATGATAAATAAGGTAAAAGCATGGTATAATAGGCAGCTAACATAGGAGCATGTTATAACACCGAGAATGGCATGTGAACAAGAATGGAATGCTAAAAAATCAAAAGCACAACATGCTAATCAACTATGCATGTTTTAATAGCATGAAATCATGCTTAAAATTTACAAAAGCAGGTAAAAATATGTGCATGTTAGTAAAACACTCAACATGGATTAACCCTCATGGAAAAAATTCCAAGTTATCAAGTTCCCTACATAAATAGCAACATGAAATAGAATATGCATGACATGTGAATTTCTTATGTGCCTATAATAATGCATGAAATGAATCATCCTGTCTATATCATCACAAGGGTAAAATTTTATAAGGCCCATAAATCATTAATCAAAAAAAAACATCAATCACTCAAGGTGAAAGCATATAAACTAGAACAATATACATAATGAACAATAATACCATCCCTGGAAACTTGGTCTTTTCTCATATGTGGGGTGAACAGTCCCACAAACATCAATTATCCAATAAAAAAATTCTTAATCACTTATCTACCAACCAAGAACAGAATGAAAATTGAAAAATTATCTCTGATACCACATTGTAACATCACGGCCAGACAAAACATATACCAGGTAGCGGGACCAGGGGGTACATTGCCCCATGCACGTATCCCAGTATGCCAAAGGCTGCTAACTATCTGAGATGGTCTCAAGAGGGGATAGTGGGGAAACTAGACATTCATATCAGCATATAAATATCATGTAATAGCAAGAATAGAAGAAGAAATAGATAAATACCAGACATTAGCAGAAGATAGATAATAATAATTTAATAAAAGTGGCCAATAATAAATTTAATAATAAATGAATGCAAGTCATGGTAGTGATACATATCTGAAAGTAGAAAATATGACATCATTCATTCAATACAATACAAAATAATTAAAATTAGTAAAATCCCCAAGGGTGATCTCCATAAGCATCCCAAGCTCCAGCTCACTCCTTTGCTCCTAACTACTCTGGTGCAAGCATATAGAAGTCATCCTAGAACTTGTAATTATATCGTCCACTTGGGTACCACAGGTACCCAAGCGGTGTCTTAGATTAAATCTTAGTAGGTCATAACTCACTGTTATCAAGCCCAATCCATTGAAATTTAAACCAGACAGTGCAAGTATGTGGAATTTAATAAAAAAAACTACATAAAGAATAACACCAATAACTAACACAAAACTGGGAAAGGCCAGCGCCAGCCTTTATCAGCGCTAACGAAAAAGCGTTCGTAAAGGGGGTACTTTTATCAGCTCTAAAAAAGCGCTGATAAGCGTACCCCTTTATCTGCGCTTTTTTTTAGCACTGATAATGGTACCCCTTTAAAAGCGCCTTTTTAGCACTGTTAAAGGGTTCCCCTTTATGATTGATTTTTTAGTAGCGCTGATAAAGGGGGGTCTTTATCTGCGCTTTTAAAAAAAGCGCTGATAAAGGGTCTACTTCCAAAAAAAATCATTAGAAAATATATATTAAATTTAAATATATAGATATAGTTATATTGATATAAATATAATATATATTTTTTTAATATAATTTTAAATATATTTTAGATAAGTATAAATATACAGTTACACTGAATATATAAGATATTTAGAGAAAATGGATTATAAAAAAATAAAAAAAATTAATAAATAATTTTAAAATTATTATGGGGTAATAGTCATTTAATAAAAATTTGAAGACTAAAAAAATAAAAAATAAATAAAAAAGATCCCAAATATGTTGAAAACGCAACTCAAACATCAAACGACTATAACTTTTGATCCGGGTGTCCGTTTGAGCTCTACAACATATAAAATCGAAGCATGTGATGAGCTCTACACACTGGGGACCTAGGAAAATCCTATGTAAAATTTTTTGAGGCCAAATAAGGCCCAATTGGCCTCCAAAATTGAGTTTTAAGTCGGGATACCCCGATTTTTTTAACATTTTGTGGATTTTCTACCACGTTTAAGGGTGTATTATTGGATTTTTTGGTGGGGATTGAATTTATTCCAAGGTAATACTTTCATGTTGATATTATGTCTTTGAAATTTTATCATTTTTTATAATGAACTGCAATTTATAATCAAATATATAACAATATATACATATTTTATATATATTCACACATAAAAATTTAATTATAAATATAAATAATAAAATATTTAAACATATAAAATATATTATCTTTATCTAAATAATAACTAATATCCATTTTATTTATAATACCAATATATAAATATTTATATACCTATATATTAATCTAACTATATATATATATATATTAATATAACTACATATATATTAATATAACTATAAATATATATATTAATATCACTATAAATATATATATATATTAATATAACTATATTTATATATATATTAATATAAATATATATTAATATAAGAATAAATATAACTATATAAATATATATATATATATATATATAGATATCATGAAATGGAAAACAAATCAAAAAAGTGGAGTGGTAAGGGCTTAGGTGCGCAGGGGGGGAGGTCTCGAGTTCAAAACCTAGTAAAGGTAGGGGTGCGTGCATGGGTGTGTATTTGGGGGTCTAGCACTAATTAAGGGTAGAGGGGGTGTGTGCGGTCGCTATAGGGGCTAGAAAGAACTGTTAAAAGGGGGGGCTCAACGCTATGAAAGCCCCCTGATTGGCAGAATTTTTTTTAAATTTTTTTAAATTTTTTTATGTTTAATTTTTTTTAGTTTTATCAGCACTAAAAAAAGCTCTCATAAAAGGGGCCTTTTATCAGTGCTAAAAAGAAAGTGCTGATAAAGGACCATTTTATCAGTTCTGATAAAAGACCTCTTTTATGAGCGATTTTTTTAGTGCTGATAAAAGGGGTCTATATCAGTGCTTTTTGAAGCGCTAATAAAGGGGACCCCCTATCGTCAACGACGTTAACAGAGTTTTTCTAGCACTGTTAAAGGCCATTTTTAGCACTGATAAGTGGCGTATTTGTAGTTGAGCAACAAGGTTCCTCAGGGATACCTAATAGCTATACCAGATTCTTCTCAAAACTGGGATATCAATCTAATCATGTCAATTTAATATATATATATATATATATATATTTTAGTGTATATATATAGACAACTGTGAGTTGGGGTGGATCAGGATGTACCCATGCTATCCAAATTCTAGGGGAGCTCTCACTATCTAGCCTAAATCTAGGACCATGAGCCCCTTTAATCTCTCATCCTGCACATATATTTAAATTTTATATCTAGAATAGGTTATAATTCTTCCTGCCATCATGAAAATAATAGAACAGGGTAGTAATTCCTCACTCCCACATGCATATAATGGAACAAGGTTGTAATGCCCCCCCTGTCCACATGTAAATAATGGAAGGAGGTAGTAATTACTCCCACCCACATGTAAATAATAAAATTGGGTAGTAATTCCTCCCACCCATATATAAATAATGGTATGGGGCAGTAATACCTCCTACCCATAAGTAAATAATGGTGTGGGGTAGTAATACCTCCTGCCCAAATGTAAATAATGGCCTAGTTATAAAATTAAACATATGGTGTTACCTCATATGAAATTCAAGAAGCCACACCATATTCATAAGAAAACATGTTCACAATTACATTTAAGGAAAAACATATTAAGTGTTTCAATAAAAACATTAATGTGGTGATCACATTCAATTCAACCTAAGTGAACTTAATTCATAGCATCTTATGTATTTATAATGATATGGTTACATATTCATTTCAAGCATGAAGAGAATCCTCTCATACATGTCACAATCCATTCTTAAATTAATTTTAAAAATTCAATTGACATATGGTGATTTATGATCATAACATAGTGTTATGGACTAAACCATCATCGATATGTGTATGGTTACTAAAATCATTTCATTATCATACATTGTGGTTACTACATTAACATGAGGTGTGGTCTTACCACCTGAATCCATTTCATTTGTTGCCTAATAATTTATTACATTTTAAAGGAAAAAATGTCATTTGATATGTTCCATCCATCTCATTATTTCCATGCATATTTTTCCTAAATGTGGAAAATTGATTCAAGGTATAACCATTTAATGAGAATTATTCTATCACCTCACCTTAGTGTATAATCGCAGATCAAAGGTCATTCCCAAGCCCAAGTAGAGATGATGAATCTTCATTTTGTGGATCAGGCACTAGTGGAATATAATGCAAGACCTATGATAGCTCACTAGAAATTTTTTATTACACCTTCTATAATTTTTTATCAGTCTAGGAAGGTTCAGGGAGATCCATTTTATTGAAAAATAAAGTACATAAATGAGATGGATGGGGTCATACAAGCAACATTACCTCATTCCAAGAGATACCAAAGTAGATCAAATATCATAATCAATGTCATAATAATCATCATAATCACCATACCATTAAGAATCAGATTCTAAGTGACCATAAGACTTTGTAACCATAGTTGTTTTTAGATAGGAATAGTCTTTCCTACATCTCGCTTTTCTGGGAGGAAGAGGTTGAAAACAATCATCATCCACAATTATCTTTGGACAATACCTAACTATAGGATTATTTTTTTGGGGAACCATCCTTGATATCCTCCCACCTTCCATGGATGCCACATGTATCCTTAATTTATTAATTTCCTCTCGAATCCATCAAATATTCCATTCATCACTCAGATGTTTCTACCACTGTTCTAATTTAACACTTGGTATAAGGACATCATCATCAATTTAAGCCCTCACTCCATCCCGCGGACCATGAATCTGTGGTTCCAATCCCTTGGTTGAATGTGATGAATCAGCTCTAGCTGACATATATCCTTTTTCAAAAGAGGGTTGTCTGTCACCAAGCGGGTCCACAACGTTTTGTTGCATCATTTCTTTCTTCCAAAAAAAGGCTTCATGATTCCCTATTGAAATAAAAAAAAGAAAACCACATTCCTGTGACATTTATCCTTGGAATGACCAATAATCTGACACTCTGAAAAAAAGTCAGGAAGTCATTCATAGTCCACTTTCAAAGGAATTTCATCATCAAGTGCTGACAAAAATACCTTATGAATCAAGCAAGAACTCAAGCCAACATCCACCAATATCCTATCATAAAGTCCAAATTTGGAATCCTCAGTGTTCCTGTCCATTTTGAAAGGAATTAACTCAACAGATGTAATATCAAATAAGATTTTAGGATGTCATAAAATCCAATTATTGACAATTATTTTCATCCAATGTTGAGCTCTAGTATTTGTAATGGAAAAGTATTAAAAGGAAAATCTTACTCTTGAAAACAAACCATACCTGGATTCAAGGTGATTGAGCCAAAACCCCACGATCTTCTCATTAGATCCTCTAATGGGAAAATGATGGGAAAAAATCCATGACCAATAGGAATGCATCTTCAATCAGAAAATCCCCATATAGAATTCAGTATCTGAACTAAATCATCATCTTTCCAAGACATTACACCAATGGGAAGAACAAGCCTAAAAATTATAGAATGTTAACAAATTTTAAAGTTGTTATGAATAGCGGTTAGCAGTCACATGAGCAGTATCCCCTTTTTTTATCGTTCTCTCCGTAACATCACCCATTACATGTGCAAAAAAACCTTCTCTTGAGAGTGTCTGATTGAGATTTACCAATATTTATATTTTAAAAATTCATCACCCCTTTAATGAAATCAAATGGATGGTTCACCTCTGCTTCTACTTATTTATTTTTTTATATCTTATAATATTACCTATATTTATGTATTTATCTTCTTCTTGTGGATCTATTAAAATTTATATCTAATCTCATGTTATATGTGATGGAGTTTGTGACTTAACATGGTATGAAGAGATATTAGAGTTTCTGCTTTCCGATTGTCGCACTCATCTTGTTAGGGGTTAAGAGGTAATATGATTTCATAGTTTTAGAAATGGACCTCTTCGACATGATCCTCAGTATGGATTGGATGGTGCATTTTCAAGCACAAATCGATTATTATCTAAATCATGTGAGTATTGTTTCACCAGATGGAAGTAAGTATGTTTTTTAAGATGAATGGTACCCTCATTTTGAATGTGATGGACCCATACTTCTTGAGTTGTGATGAATTTGTTTCCAGATCCCTTCACTCGTGTTATAGTATGATGATTGAGGATTTGTGGGTGGATTACCTCCTATGGTGGATGAGTTCTCAGAGATATGTTCAAATGAATTTTTAGGTTTTCTTCTAGAGAAGGATATAGAGTTAAATATTGATTTATCACTAAGAAAATAGTTGATATTTGTTCCCTCATACTATATACCCCCCACTCAGAATAATAATTGTGGATTGGGCCATAAGGGGCGAATTAGAGCTAGGTCTTCTCCCGTTGTCGTCGCCTTTACTCACCTCGATCAGGCTCTGTTCTTCCCCTTGGACCGATGTTCACGACGATGGCCTCCTCGGCTTAGTCTTTTCAGTGGTGCACATGATTTTTCTAGTCATTTTCTTGACTCCACTATCAGGATAGGATTTCAAGGTAGTGTTACTGTCCAGAGGCTGATCCCCAGTTTCTATGGGTTGAAGGAACCACTTCGTTAGTGGATGCATGCTATGTGGTTGAGCATGTTCTCTGTGGGATCTATAGATGGTGGTGTGGGGTGATTTCTTTTGCTTTCTCTTTTCTTTTATGTTTGAGTAGGGTTTATTACGTGACTTTTTCCTGGTTGTTCCTGGCCATAGAGGGTTGGTTCTTTTGGATTTGGACAGTCGATAGTGGTGACGACAGACGTTGGTGAATCTCACCCTCATTCTGATTGATTTGGTTTTACCTGTTTTTTTCTGTTTGTGATGGTTGCTGGAGTTGGATGTGATGTTTTTTATTGCTGTTTTTATCACGGAGGTTTTGTGATTGATTTTGGTTCATTCAGTGAAGGATTTCAGTTTTGTGAGATAGTGTGTCGTGATTTTTCTTTGATGGTGCTGGTAATGACAGTCACCGGTGTATCTTGACGGTGTCCCTGTTTGAAGAAGATTTGGTATGAAGTCGCGCATGGTTTTGAGACTCGAGGTGACGCAGAAATCGAGAGGATCCATTTTTCGAGGTCGGTGCATGATGTATTGAATGGATTGTGTGTTGGGTCTCATGGATCAAGGTGTTGATGGCTGTGGAGTTGAAATTTGAATGTTTAAGTTTAAATTTTTTATTTTGAATTGTCATGGTTCCCACTTTCCGAAAAGTGGTTTTTTATAAAATGCCAAAAAAATGTTTGTGGGTCATACTATATACCCTCTCCATGATGGGGATATTAAAGATACAATTTTATTATATGGATTCCGAAGGATTCATTATCTCAAGAATATCACCTTTGGCCACCCATGTTCTCCTTTAAAAGAATATTGGTGGATCTCTCTAGTTTTTTATTCTGTATCAGAAATTGATTAATTTAACAATCAAGAATAAATAACATTATCCTTGTGTTGGTGACATTCTGGATCACCCCATTAGGGAGTGGCGGTTCATTGAGGTTTACTTTTATTTCATTTAACACCATGTCAGAGTAAGAGTGGTAGATTTTCCTAAAATATTATTCGGAAGTCGGTACGACCCCTTTTAATATTTTATAATTCCTTTCAAATTGATAAATTCTTCATTGGATTTCATGGTGCTCATGAATAGGGTGTTTCATCTGTACCTTGAGTCTTTCGTTGTGGTATCTTTGGATTACATCTTCGTTTACTCTGAAACTGTGGAGGTGAATGAATGGTATTTTGGGATCTTTTTGGTCACTCATTGAGATCATAGAATATATGATAATATTTCCAAGTGAACGTTCAGGATCAGGGAGGTTATTTTTTTGAGTCATGTGATCATAAAATGTGGGGTTTTGGTCGACCATGAGAAGATGGAAGTTGTCATGTCGTGGAGAAAATGAGGAACGTCTTTGACATCCAGAACTTTTAGGTCTTGTAAATGTATTACATGAAATTTTTCCGAGATTTATCTCTTATTTATTCTCCAATGAATGTTCTTACCTAAAAAGGAAAGACGTTCGAGTGGATCAATGAATTCTGGATAACATTTAAGGATCTTAAAAGGTGGTTTACCACATCCCTTGTTTTGATATTGTCCAAATTCGGGAAGGGTTATCTGGTCTACTGTGATTCCCTATGTATGAGTCATGGGTTAATGTTTTTTATGGATGAGCATGTGGTGGAATTTGTTTCTATCCAACATCGACCACCTGAAAATAATTACCCAACCCACAACAAGGAATTAGATGTGGTGATGCGTGCTTTGAAGGCATGGTTTCATTACCAATTTGATGTGAAGTTTATAGTCCATTCAGATCATAAAATTTTCGACTACATATTCTCCCAGAAGGATCTAAATTTTATGTAGCACCATTGGGTTGAATAACATCATGGGTTCAATTTTTATATTTTCTACAGCCAAGGTAATGTGTAAAAAGATTCCTTGGGGAGGAATGTTCCGCTTAAATCATTGAAATATTTCACTGATGAATAGACCATGATGGTTCTTTTTTCCAAGAAGCATTTGGAGAACATGTAGCACTATAAAGGTTTGTTCTAGTCCAGTGTCGAGCCGACACCCTCCCTCTTAGAGATTATTCAGTATATGCTCCCCAGCGATATGTTGTTTCCCTAGTATAAGCAGTTCTTAAATGGTGGGGAGGTTCCCAATGAATTTTCCTTCTCTTCAAATGGGGGTTGTTGTATCGAGGTACATGTGGTGGTGATTTAGTAATTTTGGAAGGTTGTGATTTAGGATAGCCACCAGTCTAAATGTGTCATTCATCCCAAGACCACCAGGATGTTTTATGATGTGAATCATTGGTACTGGTTGTTAGGTTTGAGATGGGATATAGTTGACTTTGTATATCAGTGTTATATATGTCATTTAGTAATAATATAGAACCAAAGGCCCTACAGTTGGATTTATCACTTACACATTCCTAATAGGAAGTGGGATGAGGTCTCCATGGATGTCATTATTAGCTTAACTGATACACCAAGGTGAATGAATTTTATATGGCTAGTCATTCACCATATGATCAAATCATCCCATTTCATTCCTATCAAAGATTCATCCAATGTGAATGAATTATGTTGGTTGTATGTTTAGGTGATATTGAGGATTCATGGTGTGTTTTTATCTATCATTTCAGATAGGGAACCTTGTTTTAATTATTGGTTCACAGAATGCCTCAAAAAGGCAATCAGATCAAAAATAAAATTAACCATGGAACACTGATGTGGCTTAATTTTATTGCTCTTTTCCACATCAATTTTTACATATTCCTATATTTCTATTATTAAAATAATGTAATTTTTGAAATAAATAAAAATTATTTTCTTTTCTTGATTAAATGTTTTATAAATGTGTTTCTATGTAAAAGTGTTCTTTTAGTGTTTACCTTTGTTGTTTTTCAATAACATAATTAATTTAATCTTTATGTCTTTTTTTATTATTATTTATTTTTTATTCTTTTACATAAATCACATTTTTTATTTTTTTATTTCTTCATTATATTATAGATTCTGAAAATTTTCATTTAATTAATTCGTTAGGTGATTATTTTTCAATTTAATAATTTTTAATTAATTAATTTAATTAACTCTGTAATTTAATAATAAATAAATAATTAACATCAGTTTTGATTATTTAAATAGTTAATTTAATATTAATAATTTAATTCAATTAATTATATATTTTTTAATTATTTATATAATTTAATTATCTAATTTAATTAATTATTTAAATAAATAATTGTTCAATTAATTTTTGCAAACTAACTTTATTATTTTTAAAAGTAATTGTGACCAAAATGTAATCTACAGTTAGTTATTTATTGAATATTATTTTTGTTTTGAGTTTGAATTTTAATTTTTTTTATTAGTTTATTAAATTGTATTTATTAATTCATTTATATTTTCTATCAAATTACTTAATTTATTTTGATTTTAATTTGTAGATTTTGCCTTGTGTAGGACTCACCACTGCTAATCGATTCACTTTTTTTAGTGAATCTAGTCACCATTGCTACACCCACTGCTGCCCCATCTCATTGACAATGTTCCCCATCCTTTTCCCAATCACTGCTGCTGCCATAATTCCATCAGCCACAATGGTGACTCCCATGAGTCACCATTCCTCTACTCATCCCACCATCACCCATGATTTACTATTCCCAACACCCCTACTTCTCACCGTTCTTCAGCCCCAACACACACTATAAATGTCACCTCCAAATATATCAAAATATAGAAAAATCAAAAACCCCACAACAACAACACAATTTCAAACAAAAAAAATAAATCCACAGAATATAAATCACTACTGCAACCTAGTGAAAATCATAATCAAATCGAACAGAAGCAACAAGATTGAACCAGAATCCATCAGAACCAGAAATACACATCAAATGAAAATTGAAAACCCCCAATTTCAATCCAATTCTAAACCACAACCCATTGAAGAATCATAATTCAATGCCCCTCCTCTAAATGACGCACCATTACTCACTCTTCTTACCTAGGCAGAACCCTCATGGTCCTTCGCTATAGCCCATTCGTGCACCGCCTACTTCATCAGCAACCACTTAATCCAACTCCCCAATCCTCTGCACCTTGTGTCATTGAGACAACTACCTACTTCCTCTAAGTCATACCTCACATGTCCCCTCTCCCTCATCCGTATAAACCCACCCACTGAACCTCCCTCCCCTATTCCATTCCCATGTTCTGTATGTCGAACCATTCCCCCTCTCTTCTCATATCATTTATTTTCTTTTAATTATAAGTATCATAAAATATATATTATAGTATATATTAATAATAAATTATTTTATAATTTCTATAAATAAAATATATTATTAACATTAATTTAAATATTAATAGATTATCATTTGAATACTTTAATTTTAATATTAATAGGTATTTACATATATGCTCAAATGTTAATTTTTATATATATAAATATAAAAATTGTATAAAGTTTTATTTAATTAATAAGTTGTATTTTGTTTTTATTTATTTATTTAAATATTTATTAGAAACCTCTAAGAAATAATTTTTATTATTTATTAGTTTTTTTGTGAAATTATAAGGGAAGGCGATCTTGAAGTTACAAGAGGCATGCGTGGGAGAATTCTGTTTGAGAAGATGACTAATTATAAAACCATCCCGATTATTCCACGTCATCACTTTAGAGGAAGGGGAAAAAATTAGGGCATGTGAAGAAAGAGGTTACAAGATAGTTAGTCTCTCCCAACATTAACTTTTACATTCACTTTTCCCCACTCCACATACTTTCATAGATGATCTAGAATAATACCAATCATTCAACCATTCCCGATTCATTCCAGGTTAGATCTAGTCCATTCCAAATCCATTCAACCACAATTATTATAGGATACAGACAACAAAACACAAGAAAAACAGCATAGCATTAGCAAGAGAGTGAAAAAATCACATAAATGATGTTTCCTTATTAATTTTATTTTTATTTTGGTATTTCTATTTAAATGCATTGTTAAATTGATTATAGGACTTTGTTTTTAATGAACTAGAAAAAATGTATCTTTTTCTCATTTATAATAGATTGATCAGTGAAAATTACATGTTCAGTTTTCTTTTTTTTCATTTATGAGTAACATTTTACACTACCTTATAACTGACAGGTGAGGGTAGTGAATCAATTCACCTTTGATCATTGACCGATGTACTGAAAATTTGAAAAGGTCAATGTATCCCTTATCTATATTGAATGTATTAAATCAATGGTTAAATTAAAAATATTAAGGATCAGTGAAGTTAACTGAGTTGTGTTGATATGGTGAATTAGAAACAAGAAAAATTATCTCCATTTTCATATTCACTAGATGATTGAATTAAACTGATTAGAATAAGAGAAGATCATTTTATCAGTTAGAAGAATCTTGAGAACCCTAAATTCATCATTGATGTCTACTCTATGTTTAATTCCTAAATTACGCCATTTCACCTTCATTTTCACACCCACTACCTATCATCCTAATCTATATATATATATATATATTGTTTTTATGTCTTTTGTTTTTATTATTTTAGTTCGTTCAAGCACACTATAAGTCCTTCACTGGGGTTCGACATCTGTCTTTCAACAGTACCAAATGTATGTAGCTTATATAAATATTAAATTTTCATATGATCAATGATGAATGGCATTAAAATTTTGGCACAGTTGTTGAGGAATGCATGTGTGACCATGTAAAAAAAATAAATATTAGGAAAACTAAATAAAAAAATAAAATATAAAATTAAAAAAAATAAAAAAAATCATGAAATATGTCTCAAAAAATTTCAATTCCGTTCACAGAATATATGCCCACCAGGACATCTAATTCAGAACTCAAATAACCAATTTATGAAGTTAACAAACACTATTCTGACCATAGGAAACAAAAGGATACATGAAGTGGAAATATGGAAAACATAAGTGAAAACCAACATTAGAATGTTCCACAACCTCTACTTCATTCCCATAAGAGATCTAGGCTTAGAGAATTCCAAATTCGAATAGTGTCAAGGAATCATTATTTTATCAGACTCTCTATTAGTTGTAAGAACTATGAGATCAAACCAACTCATCTCTTCATGCTCCATTCATTCATTGGTCTTCCGGCATAGGATTATTTAGAGTTTATCAGAGAGTTTTATCATTCTTTCCAGTAACGTACATTGTGAGATCATAGGGAGGAGGATTTGAGGTTGATATTTATTCAATTATATCTAAAGTGGTGGTCTAGAACATGGCTCCAAAACTCGGATGTGGAAATAATTAAAAATAGGTATGAGGTGTTTAATGATTTTTTGTACAAATTCTATCACATGAATTCCACCATTGTGGATAGGTACAAAATAACTTGGATTGTCCTAGATTTGGGATAGATTTTTCATGAATCCTGGGATAGGTTTAGAGGCCTTATTAGGCAATGTATCATCCATCAGTTATTTACCAATCTGCTGATGGGACTTGTCACAATTCCCTCACCCATACAATCAGAACCAAATAGATCAATCTAGTGGGGATGACTTCTTGGACTCCACAGTAGAAGAGATAAACAAATTTTTTTATAATTTTTTTCAAAAGTCCAAGAACAAGTGCAATAGTAAGTGAGTAATCGACCATGATGAAACCAACACCCCTAATGTTGTTATTGATGATAGGGTTCTAGGGCTGTAGTGTTGTAAATATAGGATGTTTAGTCACACTAAAAAATGATGTCCTAGTTTTGACCACCCTATCTAATCTAATTAGTGTGTCCAGTATGAGGACTTTAATTATAGAATCCAATGGAAAAATGCTCAATCATCATATCATTATACCTCTAAAAAATAATCCAAATGTATAATGGGGAGAACATGGTGTCATGAAACATCCCATTTATGGAATTACAGACCACATACCAAAATAATAATTCCAAAATCAATATAGGGTTGAGTCTTCTAATTCTCCAGGGGAGTTAAAGTAGTTGTTACAACAAATGTTGGGTGACATTATCTCACTGAGGGAGGACATAGATTCCATGATTCAGAATTTAGAACTGTAAATGAATCAAATGAATAGGGATCATGCTGGTAGGGACAACAACAAGATTTCCAACACCTTAATTCCTAATACAGGTGAGAATGTCATTTTACTGACCACCAGATCATTCCATCAAACTCAAGAACTAGTTATGGTGTTTTGTGATGAAGTTTAAAACAATGAAATATCTGATTCAGATAATTAAAATCATGAAATATCTCATCCTGGAAATCCGGACAAAAAGGTCCATACTGAACAGAATATACAACCCACACCAAAAACTATGTCCTCGAAAGGTCATGTCTAGGGAGTTCATCTAGAATAATCCCTAAACCTTAAAGGGTAACATGGACACCAATATTTTGAGTAGTTTATTGAGAAAATTGGGGGGATGTTTGGGTTTTTTTGGACACTCTAGAGGTAGCTAGGGTGAAGTGTGATTCATTATTTTTGGATGGTCCTAGTGAAAGATGATGGGGCCCGGTGGTTCATCCCAAGAAGTAGGATAAAATGGGCTGGAATGATTTCAAATCCATCTTTAATGAGTAAAATTTCTCTAATACCTTATCATTCACCAAGAACCATGAGTTTTTAGATCTCCATCAGGGGGATCAGACCATATTGGAGAATTCCAACCATTTCCCTGAGTTGGTTCATTTTACACTAGAGGTGGTTTCTAAAGAGAAACTGAAGGCTCAGTTGTTTGAAATGGGGTTGTAACTTGAAATATTATCTAATATATTACTAATTATGTATGAGATATATATTGTGGTGGTCAGTCATGCTATGATGGTGGATATCAACCATAGTGGGAATTTTGTTTTTTAGAATAGGTTCAGCAATGGGTAGTGGTAATTCATTAAAGAAGAAGAGGAATTGGGAGAAACAGGAGATGAAGGGAGGTGGTAGTTCATGACATCCTTCCAGACTACCTTTTTGTATCAATTCGGATTTTGGGATATATGTTTTCATTTAGTAATGAATGTCTTTGAATATATTGTATACATGTTCATCTCCCACAATACTATGGCATTGATTTTTGAATGTAGAGAATTTTCTGGATTTTTCCAGAGTTACATGCCAATATATGGATGGAGGAGGTTCTATGGCCTCCAGGGGATGTCTGACTTTTCATAGCCATCCTGGATGGTGGGTTTCCGTTTCATGATTTGTGGTGGTAGGTATGATCTTCTTCTCGTAAATGCCATATTAAGGTAGAGTCGTAGATCAGGGGTCATTCCCAGGCCCAAGTAGAGATGATGATTCTTCATTTTGTGGATCAGGCACAAGTGGAATCTAATGCAAGACCTATGATAGTTCAAGGTATGTTTTTTATTATGTCATCCATATTTTTTTCTATATTTTATAAAATTACCAATATTTATTTATTTCTCTTGTTCTTGTGGATCTGTTAAAATTTACAACTAATATCATGTTCTATGTGAACAATTTTGTGATGTAACTTGTTAAGAAGTGAGATAAGGGTTTCTGGTTTTTGATTGTCTCACTCATCATGTTATGGGTTAATAGGGAATTGGATTTCATAGTTTTAGATATTGAAATCTTTGATAAGTTCCTCAGTATGGATTGGATGGTTCTTTTTCAACCACAAAACGATTATTATCTTCATTGAGGTAGGATTGTTTCACCTAATGGAAGTAAATAATTTTTTAAAGTTGAATGGTACCCTCATTTAGAATGTGATGGACCCCTACATTTGGATTTGGGAAACATTTTTTTCTTGATATCTTCATTCATGTTATTGGATGATGATAAAGGATTTATCGGTGGATTACCTCTTATACTGGATGGATTACTAGAGATATTTACAAATGATTTTTTAGATTTGCCTCCAGAGAAGGATAGAGAGTTCACTATTGATTCATCACTAAGAACATTGTCGATATTTTTTCGGTCATACAATATGCCCCCTCCAATTTGGGGAAATTAAAGATACAGTTGGATTTTTTGGATTCCAAAGGATTCATCCTCTCACGCATCTCACCTTGGACCACCCATGTTTTCCTTTCAAATAAGATTGGTGGATCTCTCTGGTTGTGTATTCAATACTAAAAACTGAATAATTTAACAATCCTAAATAAATAACATTATCCATATGTTGGTGAAATTTTTGATAGCCTCATTGGGAATTGGTGGATCTCTAGGAATTAAATTTATTTTAGGTAACACCATGTCTGAGTAAGAGTGGTATATTTTCCTAAAATATTATTCTGAAGTTGGTATGCCCAATTTTAGTATTTGGTAATTCCTTTCATATTGAGGAATTCTCCATTAGTTTTCACAGCACTCATCAATATTTTGTTTCATTATTACCTTGAGTCTTTCATTGTGGTTTATTTGGATTACATATTGGTTTACTGAGAAACCGTGGAGGTGAATGATTGATATTTGGGGATATTTTTTGGACACTCATTGAGATCATAGAATATATGATAACATATCCATGTGAATGTTCTATATTAGGGATGTGAATTTTTTGTGTCATGTGATCATGAAATGTAGGATTTCGTTTGACTTTGAGAATATGGAAGTTGTCATGTCATTGGATAAAATGAGGAAGTCCTTTGATATCCCGAACATTCAGGGCATGGAAATGTTTTACAGGAAGTTGGTAAGAGATTTATCTCTTCTTTCTTCTCCCATGACTTCACTTACCTATAAAGGAGTAATTTTTGAGTGGATCCATGAATTCTAGATAACTTTTAAGGATTTTAAGATGTTTTTGACCACAACTCTTGTTTTGATATTATCCAAATCTAGTAAGGGATATGTGGTCTACTATGATTCCCTAGGAACAAGTTGTGGGTTAATGTTGATGTTAGATGAGAATGTGATGGACATTGAGTCTCACCATCATTGACCAGATGCGTATAATTATCCAACACAAAACATGGAATTAGAGGTGGTGATGCATGCCTTGATGGAATGGTGTCATTATCCCTTTGAGGTGACGTTTGTATTCTATTCAGATACTAAAATTTTAGACTACAACATCTCCCAAAAGGATCTAAATTTTAAGTAGAGCCATTGGGTTGAATACCATCAAGGTTTCAATTTTGATATTTTATATAGACCAGGTAATGGTAATTTAGTACAACATTCCTTGAGGATGAATGTGCTGTTTAAATCATTGAAATATTCTATTGATGAATAGATCATGAATGTTCTTTTTCCTAGAATCATCTGCAGACCATGGTGCACTATGAATGTGTTTTCTTGTCCAGTGTTTAGCTTCCACCCTCCTTATTGGAGCTAATTCAATAGGAGTGCCCTTGCGATGAGTTATTTTAGTAGTCTATGCATTTATTTAATTGTGGGGAGGTTCCTAATGAATTTTCCTTCTCTTAAGATGGGTTTTTTGTATCAAGGTACATGTGGTGGTGATGTTGTAATTTTGGAAGGTGGTGATTTATGATAGCCACCAGTCTCAATGTTTCATTCATCCCAACAGCACCAGGATGTTTTATGATGTGAATAATTAACAATGGTTATCAGGTTTGAGGTAGGATATAGCTAACATTGTATATCAGTGTTATATATGTCATTTGGTAAAAATATAGCACCAAAGGCCCTCATGGTTTCTTCATCACTTACACATTCCTAATAAGAAGTGTGATGAGGTCTCCAAGGATGTCATTATTCTCTTTATGGATACAGTATGGGGATATAATTCTATATGGGTAATTATTCACCATTCGACCAAATCATCCCATTTCATTCCTATCAAATATTCATCCAAAGTGAAGGAATTAGGTTGGTTGTATGTTTGGGAGATAGTGAGGCTTTATGGTGTGTTGTTATATATCATTTCAGATAGGGACCCTAGTTATACCTCTTGGTTCTCAGAATGCATTCAAAATGAAATGTGATCAAAAATCAAATTAACCATATCACACAGATGTTGATTAATTTTATTTCTCTTTTCCACATCAATTTTAACATTTTTTTATATTTTTATTATTAAAATAATCTACTATTTGAAATAATTAAAAATAATTCTATTTTCTTGATTAATTTTTTTTATAAATGTGTGTCTTTGTAATTGTGTTCTATTAGTGTTTACCTTTGTTGTTTTCAATTAAAAAATAAAATTATTCTTTCTTTCTTTTTTATTATTATTTTTACTTTTTTATTCTTTTACTTAATTCACATTTTTTAATTTGTTCACTGCTTCATTGTATTATATTTTCCAAAAAACACTTTATTAATTCTTTAGGTGATTAATTTAAAATTTAATAATATTTGATTCGTTAATTTAAGTAATTAAATAAAGTAATTATAAATATATAATTAACTTCAGTTTCAATACATTAAATAGTTAAATTAATATTAATAATTTAATTCAATTCATTAAATATTTTTTAATTCTTTACAAAATTTAATTATATAATTTAATTAATTCTTTAAATAACAAATTGTTCAATTGATTTTTGCAAACTGACTTTATTATTTTTAAAATTAATTAGGAACAAAATGTAATGTACAATTAGTTATTTATTGAATATTATTTTTTTTTGAGTTATAATTTTAAATTAATGTATTAATTTATTTAATTTAATTTAATAATTTATTTATTTTTATTCTTATTTTATCAAATTACATAATTTATTTTCTTTTTAATTGTTTCTATTTTTCATTCGGTAGGAGTCGCCACTGCTATCCATGTGTCTTTTTTTAGGAAATATATTCACCATTGCAACACCCAGTACTGCCCCATCTCACTAACAATGTTCCTCCTCCTTTTCCCAATAACTGATGTGGCCACCATTCCATTAGCATCAATAGTGACTCCAACGAGTCTCCTATCGCTAACTCATCGCCGTCATCCATGATTCTCTTTTCCTAGCACCTCTACTTCTCACCGTTCTTCAGCCCCAACATAGACTCTAAATGTCACCCCCAAAGATCTCCACCGATAGAAAAATCAAAAAACCACTAACAACAACTCAATTTGAAACGAACAAATAAATCTACAGAATAAAAATCACAGTAGTAGCACAGTGAAAACCAGAAACAAATCGAATAGCAGCAGCAAGATTGAACCAGAATCCATCAGAACTAGAAATAATCATCAAATGAAAATTGACACCCCCCAATTTCAAACCACTTCTAAACCACCACCCATATAAGAATAATAATTCGTTGTTTCCCCTCCTTATAACGCACTGCTACTCACAATTCTTACCTAGTCCTAACCCTCATGGTCCACCACTGTAGCCCATCTGCATGTCGCCTACTTCATCAGCAGGCACTTAAGCCGACTCCACCATCCTCTATACCTTGTGCCACTGAGCTAGCTATCTGCTTCCTCGAAGTCGTACCTCACTTGTCCCCTCTCCCTCATCCATAGAAAACCACCCACCACCCACCAAACCCCTACACCCCTCTTCCATTCCCAGGTTCTCTATGTCGAACCCTTCCCCCTCTCTTCTCATATCATATCCTTTTTTTATTATATTTATCATAAAATATATATTATAGTATATATTAATAATAACAAATTTTATAATTTCAATAATTATAAAATATATTATTAATATTAATATTAATATTAATAGATTATCTTTTGATTACATTATCTTTAAAATTAATAGTTATTTACTAATATGATCATATTTTAATTGTTGTATATATAATTATAACAATTGTATAATGTTTTTTTAATAAATAAGTTGTCTTTTTATTTATTTTTTTATCTATTTATTTGATACTTATAAATTTTATTATTATTATTATTTGTTAGTTGTTGTTTTTGTGCAGTTATAGGGGGAGGTGATCTTGTAGTTACGAGAGGCATGTTTCGGGGCATTTAGTTTGAGAAGCAAAATAATTCCAAAACCATTAGAATCATTCCACATCATCACCTCAGATGAAGGGATAGGAATTAGGGAATGGGAAGAAAGAGGCTACATGATAGTGGGACTACCACAACTTTAACTTTTCCATTTACTTTTCCCCACACCACATACTTCCAGAGACAGTCTAAAATACTCCCGATCATTCAACAATTCCCAATTTATTCCAGGTCAGCTCTTGTCCATTCCAAATCCATTCAACTATAATTCTTCTAGGATACAAACAACAATATAGAAGAAAAACAACATAGATTAATCAAGATACTGAAACAATCTTGAAAAATCTGTTTCTTCACACATTTTCTTTTTATTTTTGTTTTTCTACATAAATTAATAGTTAAATAGATTAGGGGACTTTGGATTTAATGATCTAGAAAACTTTTATCCATTTTTCCATGATAGTAGATTGTTCAATGGGAATTTCATATTCAGCTTTCATTTTTGTTCATTAATGAGAAACCTTTTACACTACCTATGTTTTATTGAAATTTTTTTATTTTAGTTTGTTCAGGCACACTATATGTTGTTCCCTATGGTTTGACACCTGTCTTTCAATAGAACCATTTGTAAGTAGATTCATTAAATATTAAATGTTATCTTTCTCCACAATGAATGGCATTAAAATTATGATAAAATTGTTGAGGAAGGCATGTGAGAACATATAAAAAACAAAATAAATAAATATTACAAAACAAATAATGTGAGAAAAAGAAAATAAATAATAAAAAAATGAAAATAATTAAATATGTCCAAATTGTCAATTTTGTTCACATGATGTATGCACACCATGTCAACTAGGTCAGAACTCAAATATCCAATTCAAGAGGTCAACAAACAGTATTCTGAAGACAAGAAACAAAGGGAAACCAGAATAGGAAATATAGAAAACAAAGGTGAAAACCAACATCAGAATGTTCCACAACCTCTACTTCCTGCCCATAAGAGATCTAGGATTAGTGAAACCTAAATTCGAATAGTGTTACGGGATCCTTCTTGTATCAGAATCACCATTAGGTGTAAGAACTATGAGATCAAACCATATCATCTCTACCATCTCCATTCTTTCAATTGTCTTCTAGTAGAGGCTTTTTTATAGTCTATTAGAGAGTTGTATGGTTATGTCCAGAAACATACTTTGTGAGATCATTATGAGGAGGATTCGAGGTTGAAATTTTTTCCATCATATCTAAAGGGGAGGTCTCGTACTTGGTTCCAAAACCAAGATGAGGAAATCATTAAAACTAGGTATGAGGTGTTTAATAATTTTGTGTCCAAATTCTATCACCGGAAAACTGCTATTGAGGATGGGTACAAAATAACTTGGGTTGTCCCAGATTTGGGATATTTATTTCATGAATCATGGGATAGGTTCAGAGGCCTTCTTAGGTAATGTGTCATCCATATGTTAGTTCCCAATCTGCTCATGGGGATGTGTCACAATTCCCTCACCCCAACAATTAGGAACTAATTGATCAATCTAGTGTCAGTGACATCTCGGACTCTACAGAAGAAGAGATAAACCTATTTTTTAATAATTTGGATCAAAATTCCAAGAACAAGTACACTAGTAAGAGTTTAATCCAAAAGGATGAAACCTACACCCAGGATGTTGTGGTTGATGATAGGGTTCAAGGGGTGTAGTGCTGTCACTATAGGATGTTTGGTCATACTCAATAATGTTTTCCCAATTTTGACCACCTTATCTAATCTGATGAGTGTGCCCAGTATGAGGATTTTAATATTAGAAACCAAGGGGAAAATGTTCAATTCTCATATCAGTGTAACTCTGAAAAAACAATCAAAATCTATAATAGATAGAACAAGGTATCACGAAAATGCGCATTTCCCGAATATATGGACCACATACCAAACAATTTTTTCAAAATCAATATGAGTTTGAGTATTTTAATTCTCTAGGGGAGTAAAAGGAGATGTTACAACAAATTTTGGGTAACATTAGCTCACATAGGGAGGACACATATTCGATGATTAAAATTTTAGAACTACAAATTAATCAATTGGCTAGAGATCAAGGTGGTAGGGACAAGAGAAAGCATTCCAAAAACTCAATTCCTAATACAAGAGATAATGTCATTTTCGTGACCACTAGATCATTCCATCACACTCATTAACTAGTTAGAGTGCTATGTGATGAAGTTAAAAACAATTAAACTACTGAAATAGATAATGGAAATCATGAAAAATCTCATCCTAGAAATCATGATAGCACGTTCCAAGCTGAATAGATTCTACAACCCATACATAAAAAAGTAAATGAACCAAGGAATGTGAAGTGGGGATTGATTATGGAATCTAAGAAGAATGTTTTGTTTTAGGATACGGTGACAAATAAAACTATTCTGAAACCTTATGTACTTCCTATTCCCTTTATTGAAATATTGAAACAGAGTGATGAACCTGACTACCTATGGATCATGAAACTAATTTTATGTTTCAGTATCAACACGCCTTTCATAGAAGACTTAGATAAAATTACCTCATGTTTTTCATTCACCAAAATGTGTCTAAATTTTTTTTTGAATAATTTGGATAAAATTTATCTCAATGAGGAATGTAGTGTGATTCTATTGAGGTAGTTGTCTCAAAAATTAAAGGAAAATGGTGGGTTTATCATTTAATTCAAAATAGGAGGAAGTGGGGAAATGAATTGTCTTTTTGACATAGGAGCGAGTATCAATCATATTCCTAGACCCTTGTTTAAAGAAGGGTCTTAATGATATGAAAAAACATTTTTTCTCTTCGAAAAACTAATTGGTAACTCATACGCCCTTATGGGAGGGTGGATGACCTATTAGTGAGTGTAGGAAAACTCACAATACCCACAGATTTCTTGATCTGTGATATGGAATTTCATGAAAGGGTATCAATAATCCTAGAAAGACCCTTCCTTTCTATTATTGGTTCCATTATTGATTTATCCAAAGGGAAACTCACCCTCTAAGATGTTGATGATGTAGAGGAAATTTTGGTGTGGGAAAATCCCCAATATGAGGTTAGATGTGATTTCATATATGTTTCTACAAACAAATTTTACAAAATTGAATTTAGAGATGAGTATGGGTATTTCCCAATTGAGGTCATAGATATTTTCATTCCTCAACCTATTGAAAATTTTTACTTGGCTTATACTCCTTCCACACAATGTTTTATTGATGAGGAAATGCTTTCCTTTGGACCCATTCGTGTGAGTGAGCCACAAATTTTTCCAAAACTGCCTCATACTTTTTTTGAATGATTCCCCTATGAAATTTACTATTTTAAGTTTACGAATGATAGATAATGTTCTGGGTTTAGTCCGATTAAAAAACCTAATTGTTCTCATTGTGAACAAAAGAATTTTGTTGAAAATTATTTAATGCTCAGTATTTCCCTATGTGTGATGATTTAAAACCTGAAAATGAAGGTTTCACATCATTTTGTTCCTCTATAGAAATTGGGAAAGAAATATTGGATCTAAAATTGTTATATTCTTCTGTGAGTTCTCTAAGTTTACTAATTTGTAGGATATTTTAGGATTTGTTGAATTTTTTTCTAGAGTGTCCACGTTTATTTTTGGTCATTAGTAAGAATCTGTGTGTAGAAAAAGAATTGAAGGAAATTATTTATCATTTCAGTGATTTTCATGGTCTATTTTTGAGCATTTTAAAAGAATATAAAGTGTTTTTTATAGGTCCAATTGAGCTGGACAACATGTTCCCTCTTGTTGATCTAGATGAGTTATGGAGAATTTTTCTTGGCGATGGAGATGAAAATGACCTGAGTGATACTGATTTTGATTTTTTATAAAATAGTGAAGTCTACACCACTGACAATTCATACCCATTAAATGATCTTGGTTCAAAATATTTTGTGGAATAAAGTCTAGATGAATACTTCAAACATAACTATACATGGTAGGAAACCCATGGATTTGGTATTTTTTATCATTTTATATATGAATAAATGATCCTTTCTCAGTTGTTTTTATCTCTACTTCTGTGAATATTAATGGATTCATTACATCAACATATTTTCATTCTTGTTTGTTGGAATTTGGTGCCCTACTGGTTTTCATGATGTGTTAGTGGTATATGGTTGGTTGAGAGAAGTTTTACCAGTGGAGACCACTTTAGATCCTTCATGGGGGAAGAGAGATCCTATTTTTACAACACTGGATAAATCCTTGAAACTCATATTATGGTTTCTTTTTACCATGATCATTAAATTCATGAAGTTTAATGTAAATATATTTACAGATAATAGGTACTTTAATGGGGTAACCAGAGTTCCTTTAGAAAACAATCAACGAGAGGCTGCATTTGGATGAATTTAAATTTTAGAAGCTTCACATTTAGTTTCGTATTGTTTTATGCTTCAAAATTTTAATCTGCACATTTATTTTTCATACTGCTATGAATTAAGTGTGGGGGACTCTCACAAAATTTTGAAAAATTTGAATTTATGTTTTGGCTATGTTCTAGCATGATTAAATCTAGTTATTTCTGATTCAAACTCAAATTTACCCAAGAGATGAAGGTAGGACGATTCTTAGAGTCTAGCATGGTATGTTGAATCCACTGAGATCTAAGAAGATACCTAAAATACACAACCTATGTGAGGGATTTTTCTCTATGATGTGGCCAACTTTGTTTTGATTTTATATTATTTTAAAGAACAATAAGATACTTAAGTGAAATAAAATTAAAATAATGAGTTGATCCAAGGTTATCAATTTGGGGTGGATTGGATGAAATTCATTTTTTAACAGTTTCAACTTCATATATATGAGATATGTTTATTCAAGAAGATCAAAGAATCTTCATAACATACTAATTTAAAACAATATAACCATAATACTAAACACCTATACAAATTTAGGGTCAAATTTATGAGCACTCCAAGGTAATGGTTTGTATTAGCACTTGATGTATGTGTCCTTAAAATTCAATATTAACAAAGTTGTTTTAAAATCATCAAATAAAAAATCACATATAACAAAAGTGATTATAAATTAATGGGGTGATAAATAACATCCACTAAAGCCCCTTGATACTACATTGGATCAACCCATATGTGGGTAGTCCCTCATTTAATTCTATGGCATCAATGGAAGGGGGAAGTAGACCCATGAGGGATGAATTGAGGAAGTAAAAAAAAATACAACGAAATAACGATCCCTCCAGTGTTGTGTGGTAATTTCACATGGTTTGGTGTGAATAAATTCACACCATGAAATAATTATATAAAATTTAGATTATGAAGAACAAAATTATAGTAGAAGAACTATTTTTATAAAGAAACTAAGGTGATTTGAACAACTTACGTGAGAAAAGGAAACTCAAGGAAACAAATTTGCAGCATAACATTACAATTAAACAAAGCACCAAAGATCCCCAAATCCTCCACCAACACTACCTTAAATAATAATTTTTAAACCCTTGGATCAATCCTCCAATAGTAATAGTCTCCTCAATTTATTCTCTTATGCCATAAGTGGGTGGAAAGTTGAGGGAGAGTTGATATTTTCATCCTTAACAAACAATCAGAGAAAACTTGTACGACTTGGTAGAAGTTTTCAACCAAGAATATTGATGTCATATTTTTGGTAGGACATAGAAGAGAATAATTAAGATAAATATGTCCCCTGATAGACTGTAAATGTTCAGCCCACAATATTGTATGGTTTGCGTGATATGATTAAATGTGTGGGACGTTTATCTAGGCTATATAATCTGTCCCATACTTTTATCTCCAAATTGGGCTACATGAAACTACATTTAAAAGTCCTAATTATTTATTCTAAATGATGAATTAAATGTTCCTCATGATTTATTGTAGAATCCAACAAAATCTGGGCTTAGTGGGCCTATATTGTGGGCCTCACATTCTCATTAGTGGGCTGGTGTCCAATCTACCTTCTCCAAAATTGTTTCCTTTCAGCCCCAAGTATCCCCGCCATCCTTTATGAATAATCCCTTGATCCATGAATGAAAAATGTTCATATTGAAGTGTATATACATTTCTTAGAATATAAAATTAAAATATACATAATTATATTCCATAAAATTAAATGAATCATTTGGCCTAAATTAGAGTACATTAGGCATGAAGTGAACAAATAATGAGATTGAATGTTCAAAATTAAAATCCACTAACCTAGGACCATATATTCAAAAATGAACATTTAATACCATTAAAATGTAATTAACATATGTGTTTTTTTGGATAATCACACCCCCAACATGTTATTTGATAGTCCCATGAAAAATGTATCTCAACAATATGAAATTCAAATTCCCATTTCCCAAATCATTTTAATAGACAATGATCACCAAAAACCCTAATACCAAACAATCATTAAACCCATAAAAATTTTCTAATAAAATATAGTTTCATAAGTTGTTCCCAATCCCAAGATCATTCCTTTTTTCGAATTCATCTCTATATTTCATCTAATATCAATTAAGAGTGATGGTGTGTTGTGCATCGCAATAGACATTGGGGTTCATCATTATTCAAGGGGGAAATGATGGAAGCCATAGGCGGAATCACATTTCAATATGATGATGAGTATTAAAATTGTTTTTAATTTTTTGTTTTTGATTTTGTTTTTGTTTTTGCAATTTTTCCATGGTAATTGAAATTGCACTCAAAAGAGTCAACCCATGTAGCGAGACTTTGCCGATGACTCCCAGGATCAAAGACCATAGGTCACCAAGTGAAGCCCTCATACTCAGGAATCATCTTGAGTTAAATCAGTGAAAACAAAGTCAAATTACCACAAGTAGAGATAAAATTACTTACTATAGTCCAGACAACTATGGAGTCATGATCCCCATGTCCTTAAAGTTACACATTGGGTCATTTCATTTCTATACATATAAATTTATTGTTTTTTTTATTTTTTTATTGAATACACATATTGAAACTAAAATGATCACCAAACCTATTCTATTTATTTGGGGGACTCCATGAACTCAACCTAATACCCCACTACCAAAGGACGTGCGTTGTGATCTCTTTTTTATTTGGATGAAAATATAAATGATGAAATTTCACATTAGACAACCACACATTCCAAAAATCTATGCTCATGAAATTATAAATGGATTAAAATTAGAATCAGGGAGTACTAAATTATATGATATTCAGTTTCAAAGTGTAAAATTTTTATTATCATGTTCAAGGATAAAGAATTTTTCCCCTTCCATTAAGGCACACTTTTTTTTTCAAATCATTCATTTTTTTGACACAAAATTATTTTTTTTATTTTATCTCTCCCCCAATATAAAATAACATTGTCCCCAATGTTTAGAAATATGTTATTTTAGAAGGTATTAGAGGTAGAAAATGGGAGTGAAAAAAAATGAATTAAAAATGAGGATCATGGAATAAAGTCAGCTGGTTGTTGAAGTTGAAATTCTTGATACTCCAATTTAGTCCTTTGATATCCATGCCCCTCGTAGAGTTTCCTATTTGAAAAAGGGAAAAAACAAACAAAACAATATATATATATATATATAATTATAATAAAAGTAAAATATAAGTAAATATACAAAAACTATAGAAAAAGGAATCACTATAACCTGTAGGTCAGTGGTAGGCGCACTCCCCTGTCTCCTTATAGTCCCAAGATTGAGTCCATGCGGCTTCACCAGTTGTGATGGGGTTTGACCCATGACCTACGGCGTATCCTTTTATATATATATATATATATTTAATTATTATATATATTTTTATTTTTATTTTTATTTTAACCTACAGACTCATAAAAATAAACTGATGATACATTGTCTTCTTTTTAAATTTCTGGGTAAGGTATTACTTAAGGATCACACCACGTGACACATGTGACTATGACACTCCCCTTTCATGCCAATCCTTACACATAATATAAGAACATGTCAACATTCCATGGTAATATCACATGTAGAGTTATGTATTTTTTTTAATATAAAATTTATTTATTAATCATTTTTTAATAAAAAAAGGGATTCACAAAGATGAAAACCACGGGTTTCCTCCATTGCAACTCTTTGGTTTAATGTCACTAGCTTGAGATGGACTCATAATTCATTAAATGTTTTCCTCATCTAAGTTTGGTTCACACAATTTTTCATCAACATTATTTTTTTTGGAATGGTTGAAGGAATGGTTTCACTCTATAACCATTAACATGAAAGGTTTGACCATTGGTGGGATCTTGAATTCCTACATAGCTATGGGGGTACACCTTATGCACTATGTATGGACCTGACCATCTAGACATCAACATTCCTGAGTGTAAATGATTTTTAGGAATATATAAAATAATTGGTTTACCTAGTATAATGGGTTTGGTTTTAGGATTTCCAGATTGGTTGGCTTGTACTTTATCATTATTGATTGTTGAATTTTCATAAGCATCCATCCTATGTTACTTAGGTTCATTGAGATCTAATTTCCTTCTTGTTTTGGCCAATGAGAGGTCATAATTAATTTTCTTAATTTCCCAAAAGGCCTTATGTTCAATATCCACTGGAAAATGGCATGCTTTACCATAAACCATCCTATATGAAGACATTCTTAAAATGGGTGTATATGCAGTTCGATAGGCCCAAATAGTATCTAAATGTTTTCATGACCAATCATTCCTAGATGGATTAATAGTTTTCTCCAAAATTTGTTTGATTTCTCGATTGGATAACTCAACTAGACCATTGTATTGTGGTTGGTAAGTAGTGGAAATTTTTTGTGGAATTTCATACATTTCCATGAGTGCTGAGAAGGGACGATTGAAAAAATGAGTTCTACATTCACAAATGATAGCCCTAGGAATTCCAAATCTAGAGAAGATGTCTTCCTTAAGAAATCTAATAATAGTTTTATGATCGTTGGATTTTTTTTGTAATGACCTCAACCAATTTTGAAACATAATCAACTACTTAGATAATGTAACGATATCCCCTAGAGTTTGGTAAGGGTCCCATGAAATCAATTTCCCAACAGTCAAAGACTTCAACAACTAAGATGGTGGGTGAGTGGAATTTGATTCATTTCTTTTGATGGAACCTACTTGTTGGTACCTAGAAAATCTTTGAAAATATTTCTAGGATCCCTTTGAAAGGGTGGTCCAGAAGAGACCACACTGAAAAATCTTAGCAGATGTTTTCTTAGAGGAAAAATAACCTCCACATGCCTCACTGTGAATAAAATTTAAGGATGGAATCTTGCTCAGATTCTGGGACAGAACTATTAATCACATGGTCAGGGAAGAACATATAGAGGTATGGATTATCAAATACATTATTCCTAACATAATAAAGGAATTTCCTTCCTGCATGAGCCCCTATGAATTTTGGAATGAATCTAGTAACTAAAAAGTTGGCTATATCGGCATACCATGGGAAATCACTCACTGAATAGAGGTTCTCATCGGGAAATGAATTAGACACAGAAAGGTGATTTGAGTTGTCTTTTAATTCCATCCTAGATATATGATAATCGAAAATATTTTTAACAACCTTTTTATCCTGGATTGTGAGGTCAAATTCCTGTAAAAGAAGGACCCACCTGATAAGCCTAGCCTTAACATCATGTTTTTGGAGGAGGAATTTTAGTGTTGAATGGTCCTGGACACTGTGACGAGGGATCCTAAGAGGTAGGAACTAAAATTTTCAAAGGAAAACACAATGGTAAGTAAATCCTTCTCTATGGTGGGGTAGTTTATTTGTGGACCATTTAAATATTTTCATGCATAATCATTGACACATGGATTTTTGTCACACTGTTGTCCTAAGACGGCTCCTACAGTAATGTCACTCGAATCACACATGATCTCAAAAGGATGTTTCCCATTTGGAGACTTCATGATAGGTGGATAGATAAGAGATGACTTGAGTTTAGATAATGACTCCTCACAACTTTCTATCCATAAAAATGGATCATCTTTCACCAATATAGCACAAAGTGGTCGAGAAATAGAGTTGAAATTCATAATGAACCTCCTATAGAAACCTACATGTATTAAAAAAAATCTCACATCTGTGACAGTTTGGGTGATGGAAGGTGATGAATTATTTCAACCATCGATTTATCAACTTCAATCCCCCTACTCGAGACTATATGGACAACGACTAGTCCCTCATTAACCATGAATTTTCATTTTTCCTAGTTTAGGACTAGATTCTTTTCTTCACATCTTTTCAAACCCCTCTCCACATTCCTCATAAATCCCTCAAATATATCCCCAAACAAGGAGATGTCATCCATGAAGACCTCTATAAAATACCCTACCATGTTTGACAATATTCACATTATGCACCGCCGTATGGAACTAAGGGAATTGCATAACCCGAAGGGAATGCATTTGAAATAAAATTTGTCAAATGAACATGCTAATGTTGTCTTCCATTGATCTGGTAGGGAGACATCAAATTTATTATAGCTTTATTACCCATATAAGAAACATTAGAAGGTGTCACCAGCGACTCTCTCAATGAATTGGTCAATTAATGGTAATGGGAAATGGTTCTTCTTGGTAATTGAGTTTAACTTCCTATAGTTGATGCAGACTCTCCGGCCACTACTAAACCTTTTTGGATGAATCTATCTATACTTATTGGTTATCACCGTGATTCCTGCCTTCTTGGTAACCACAAGGAATGGGCTTACCCACTCACTCTCATCTATAGGATATATGATACCAGCTTTTAACAATTTCATATGTTATTTCCGTACTACCTGCATGAGATTCGGATTGAGTCTCCGTTGAGATTGACGACATGGCTTTGAATCAGATTCTAGAATAATCCTACGAGCCCCGATTAGTGGGATAATCCCAGGAATATCAGGAAAGATCAAACAAATGGATTTCTAATGTTTTTTAAGTACTTCTAGAAGCATCCTCTCATGATTGGAATCATGAAAATATGAAATGGAAACTGGATGTGTATGATTGTCCCCTAGGAAGGCATACATGAGTGCAATTGTAATTTCCTTCAAATCAAGATCAGGTTGGTTCAGAATTTACGCAGAAGATTGGGGCTCTGGATCAATATCAATTTTGTTTCCATGATTTTTAGAAAGAATCAAATCCCCATGTGTAGAAGTTTCAGTTATAATATTGGTTTGATCTGATTTAGAGAAGGTTGTTTGATTGGTCTCCATGAATGTTCTTTCCGGAATGGTTTCACTGATTGTTGGACCTAATACTTCATCATATAAGAAATTTGAAAATGATTCAAGACAAGGAGATACACTTCTTTCATGTGAACAAAGGAAAACAATCTCATCCTGACTTAAACATCCATCTAATATTCCTTGATGTTCTATGGATTCATTATTAATTATTCCTGTCATGTTTACTTCATGAATGTCCTCATCATACCCTACTTATGATCCTGCATTATAGATGTCAAGTCTAGACTCATGATTCCAAAGGTGATGTTCATGTTCCCATTTCTGACTCAGATAACAGAATTGATTGTTGCAAGGAAAGGTTGACCAATGATCATTGGGGTTTGTTCCTTATTTACTATGTAAGGATGGTTGTCTATGACAATGAAGTCAGTAGGGTAGATTATGTTATTAAACTTTTCTATAACTTCTTTTAAAATCCCCTTTTTTGATCCCAAATTATACGATCAACAAGTTGAAATGTGACAGATATGGTTTGGCACACTTATAGGCCTAATTGGCAGTACACAACCCAAGGGATGAGATTGACACTAGCACGTAGGTCACATAAGGCCTTGAAAACATTCCCTCTCCTAGTTCAACATTGATGTAAGTGCAACCCTAGTCTTTCAACTTAGGAGGAATGGTTCCTTGAATGGTGGTACTTATATTAGCAACCAAAATGGATTGGTTTTTATTTGAAAATTACCTTTTAAAAGTGCACAAGTCCTTAAGGTACTTTGAGTAGGTAGGAATGGTTTCGATTTCATCGAGAAGGGGAATTTTCAACTTCACTTGTGAGAATATTTAATGCAGTGTTTCTTTCAATTCATGATTGATTTTCCCCCTCATGCGTTGAGGAAATGGTGCAAGCTGTGGTTTTTTTTAAAGGGTTGTTTCTTTGAAACTGTTATCAGTTTCCTAAGTTTGATCATGTGGTTCATTTGAATTTTCATTAGATTTTGAAGCTTCACATGGTTTCTGACTTATTTTTTCAAGTTTCTCAATAGATTTCCCACTTCTTAAAACTGTCATCGCCTTTAGTTTTTCATGAGTTTTTTGAGTGCAACATGATTATCCCCTTAATGTTTGTTGTGGAATGGCTTGTGTAGGAATGGGTTCCATTTAGTTTTTGATGGTTTGAAGTTCATGTTTTAAGGTCGATAATTCCAAGTTTATCCTTTCCATTTGTTTACATTGTTGTTCTAGTAGGTTTTTTTAGAATAGTTTGGGTTGGCACTTGAAGAAGATTTGTTTATCCCAGGGGAAATTTTGGAGGTGGGATGGGTTATTGAAAATGGAATGGTGGCTACTGGCATTGGATATGTTTTCTTTGGAATTGGTTATGGTTTTGGTTGTTCTAATGGGGGTAAGGATATTTTCTCTGTCATTGGCTAGGTTATTGGTTATATTTCCAGTAGAATCATGGGTGGTCATTATACCTTGGGTTGAAGGTGTTTTGGAATTAATGTTCTAGAAATTTCCAAGCATTTAAATTCACTAGGGGTACTCCTAAAAGAACATACTTTATGGATGGATTGGTTGGGGAGTTTTCTGTATTATGGGCATGTTTGTTACAAATGGTGCAAACATGGTCTACAGTTTTGATTTCATGGACTTTCCTAAGGTCTACCTTTTTAGCATTCCTACAGAGTGCAAAGAGTTTAGATCTAAGGATTTCCTCTTATCTATGTGTTTTAATTCTAGTAGTTATTTGTAAATTTTTAGAATAAGGTGAAGTTCCCCATGTTTGGTTTTGATCATCAAGGCTTTCCAGATACTCGTAAGCATCATTAGGGGCATTGTTTTTAAAAGTTACATTACACATTATGTCAATTAATTGTTTGTTCCCCAGACCCAACCCTTCATAGAAAATTCAAACTTGTACAGGGATTGAAAATACATTTTGAGGTACTATTTTTAGTGTGTCTTTGAACCATTCTAATGTTTCATAAAATTACTCTCCCTCTTTTTCAAAAATTTTGTGGATGCCCTTTATAAGTGCAATTGTTTTGTGGTGGGGAATGTATTTTTGTTTAAATCTCTTTGTAATTGGTCCCAAGAGTTTATGGATGATGGTATCAAATTTTTTAGACAATTTATATCTTGATCCATTAATGAAATAGGTAATAGCCTCATCTTAGCCGATTCTTGTTGATGTGGGGGGCACATGGTTTAAATAATGTCATTAAACTCTTTGACGTGAAGGTAGGGCATCTCGGACACCATTCCATGGAATGTGTATGGTGGTTAGGGACATGTGGTTTAAATATTTATTTGGAATCTCCTAGGTAATTGTGTCTAATGCATGTGGGGTTATTGGTCTAGGTAAGTGTGAGGTAGTTATTCCTGGTTTGATCGACTACATTTCCCAAGTTTGGGGTTACCTCATTTGGATTTCCATTTTGGTTCCCACCCAGGTTTATGAGTTGGTTTCTTTGAAGAACTTACATTGAAATAGGATCTATTTTTGACTTTGGAGTGTTAGGAAGATCAGGATCTAATGGAAACAATCAACTAGATTCACCTGACTCCCCAATCCTAGGACTTTCCACCCTAACTAGTCTATTTTGATTATTGCAGGTGATGGCGGACATACACCAAAAGAGAAAAAACAAGAAAGGTACAAGATAAGAGGTTATTGGTGAGAATAGTAGAATTGTGGTGTGGAAATAAGGTTTTGGTTTAAGGTACATACTTGGTCTCCAGAAACAGTGCAAAATTTGATTGATGCTCCAATTTACCCAAGAGATGAAGGTAGAACGGTCCTTGTAATATAGTTTGGGTTATTGAATCCCCTGTGACATAAAATGATACCTAAGATACACAACCTATTAGATGGTTTTGATGAAAACTAAGAGACTTTACTGAATTCCAATTAAAATATTGAGTTGATCCTAGGTTATCACTTGGGGTGGATTGGATGAACTTCTTTTTTAAATGGTTTCAACTTCTTTTAATCATGATAGGTTTAATAAAGAAGATCAAATAAAATCGTCATGTACTGGTTTAATACCAGAAAACTGTAATACTAATCACCAATACACATGGAGGATAAAATTTATCAGCATTCCATGGTTAAGGTTCTAATTAGCACTTTAAGTATGTTGCCTTAAAATTTAACAAGGACGATGTAGTTTTAAAATCATCAACACAATATCAACTAAATGAAGTGATTAGAAATTAATGGGGTGATAAATAACATCCAATAAAATCCCTTTATACTACATTGGATAAACCCATTTGTGGGTTAGACCTCCATTTATTCTCTGGATTCAATGGAAGTGGAAAGTAGACTCATGAGGGTGGAATTGGTGAAGTAAAGAAAGACAATGAAATAATGATCACTCCTTCATTGTGTGATAATTACACAAGGATTGGTGTCAATAAATTCACACCTCGAACAAAATTTATCAAAGTGATATTAAGAAGAGAAAAATAAGAGTATAAGTAGAAATTTTATTATGAATCTAAGTTAAATTGAAGAACTTACATGAGAAAGACAAACTCAAGGCAGCAAATTCGCAGCATAACATTACAATTAAACAAAGAACAAAAGACCCCAAAATCCTCCAAAACCACTACCTTAAATAGTAATTTTTGAATCCTCAGGTAAACCCTCCAATATCCCATGTATCTTCAATTAATTTTGGTTGGCCATAAGTGGGAGGAATGTTGAGGGAGAGTTGATTTTTCCATCCTTGAAAAACAATCCAAACAAACATGCTTGACTCGATAGATTTGTTCAAATGAGAATTTTGATGGAAGCAATTTGTTGGTCCATATAAGATAAAATTGAATATAATGATGTCCTATAATATACTGTAAACGTTTAGCCCACAATATTTTATGGTTTGCGGGATATGATTAAATATGTGGGCAGTTTTTCTGGGCCACATAATCTGGCCCATACTTTTACCTCCAAATTGTGAAACAGGAAACACCATATAAAAATCCAAATTATCTCTTGTCACTATTGGATGGAATTTTCCTATTGATGTCTTCTGGAATCCCACAAAATTTGGGTTTTATGTGGCCTGTATTGTGGGCCTCACAATCTCATCAGTGCGTTGGTGTCCAATATTCCTTATCTAGGATTTTTTCCTTTCATCGAAAAATAGCCCCATCATCCTTGATGAATCCTCCATTGATCCCTGAATGAAAAATGTTCATATTGATGTTTATATCCATTTATCAAAATATAAATTTAAAATATGGTTAAATATATTCCTTTAAAGTATATGAATCAATGGGTCTAAAATGGTGTACATTGGGCATGATGTGCACAAATGTTGAGAATGGGTGTTCAAAATTAAAATCCACCAACTCAGGCCCATATAATAAAAAAAATGAACATTTAATACAATTAAAATGTAATTATCATATGTGTTTTTATTGGCTAATCATGTTGAAAATTATTTTCTGCAGAATTTTGAAACCAGTTTGCCCTGAGAATTTTCATTCATTTTCACTTTCATTATGCTGTTATTATATGAAATTTCTTAACTTTCTACTTTTCGAGAGAAGTTGAAAAAAATAAGTATCAATTTTGTAAAACCTCAAGGAATAAAAATTTTAAAAATGTAATTGTGCTTGTTTCTACTGTTGTTTGGTGGGTGTTTCGTTTTCTATATTGATTTTCCTCCATCTTTTTGTATGTGGAAAATAATCTTTTGAACTTCACTAATGTCCCTACTAATTATTATTAAGATGAAATGTACATCTATTATGAACTAAGATATCTACTACCATAACCATTAGCATTGGAGAAAATGTTGAGTTTTACTTGTGGATGAGAGGGTTCAATTTATCACTTATATTTACCCACATATTCCATGTGAAAAAATTGTCAATTTTTTCAAAATTTTCAAATTTACATTTAAATTATTC
Source organism: Viscum album (assembly GCA_963277665.1). Lineage (NCBI taxonomy): Eukaryota > Viridiplantae > Streptophyta > Magnoliopsida > Santalales > Viscaceae > Viscum > Viscum album. The sequence goes on along the minus strand of OY728127.1, from coordinate 1,505,436,224 downwards.
ATTTTTTCATTCACATATTATGGGTCATCTGGCTTACCATTGCACATCATTTCTATCCTGCATAGTGTATACCAACATTTTGGCATTAAAGCGACACACATAGTCTGATGCTGTTAGGGATGAGTGATTGTTGTGTGAAGTAGCAAACTGTCCTTATGTGCATCATGTTTAGGAACATAGGAAAAGAGTGATATATGATATTTTTTTGTTAAATAATTATTATGATATTAGGAAACTTTAATTTTTAACTATATCATATGGAATCCACTTTTAATAAAAATACAATCACCTAATTACCCTACTAAAACGATAATTTTTTAAGTCCATTGTAACTCGTGTAAAATGGGGAAATGGGATACCATGGTGATTCTCTATGATAGGTTAACTGAGTGAATTTTTATGAATAAATAAAATCCAATTTCACTTTAATTACGTTATATGCATTGCTCATGAAAAATGAAATATAGATGGCATGAATAAGAATAAAAATTCTGATAAAAAATGAGATCGTTTAGGTCATGGGAATTTTGAACCCAAATGAAGAAGAGAGAAATTGACATAATTAAAGATCATTTGAGTAGAATCAGTGAAGTGATTAAAAAAATTAACATTTTTGGAACCTTGGAGAACATTATAATTGATGGTTCCTTTAGTTAAGGTTCATATTCATCTTTTATCTAACATGTCATCACTTTTTTAATTGGTACATGAATTAGATTTGATGTTGGATAGTAAGTGAAGTTCATGTAGGAGGCATGAAATATTTGAACTGTTGATGAATCTTTCTTGCTCTGTATTTCTAGAATGTGTTTTATGTTAGGTAGGAAGACTTTTGTGAACACATTCTTTTACAAGATATCCCATGTTCTATGCCTCTGTTAATTAAAGTCATGGCAATCATTTTTATTCTTAATGATCCAAACCATACATTATGTTTTAAAAATTCAAAAATCAAGAATTTTTTTGAGGAAAAACAAAAATTTACGTGTGGGGAGTCTGATTTTTTAATAATTTCATTACTATTTGGCACATCAATTTTCACATTTTCCTCTCTTTTTATTAGAAAATGAATTTATTTTTTATAATAATTTAAAATTATTGTAATTTCATTATTACATTGGAAGGAACAAAAATTATGTGTAAAAGTGTGTTTTTAGGGTTTACTTTTATTTTTTCTCCAATAACACAATCAATATATTCTTTCATAATTTTATTATTATTTTTAAATTTTTTATTTATTTTCTTAAATCACAAATTTTTTTATTTTTTTATGTCACATTTTTATATTTTTCAAAAATATTATTTTCATTTAATTAATTTTTATGTAATTAATTTTCAATTTAATAATTTATAATTCATTAATTTAAGTAATTATTTAAATCAATTTTTAAAAAATAATTCACTTTAATTTTTTTCATTTAAATAATAAATTAATTTAAATACTTTTATTCAATTCATTATATATTTTTATATATTTATTCAATTTAATTTTTTAATTTAATTATTTATTTTAATAAATTATTTATTTTAATTAATTCTTTAACTAACTAATTTTACAATTGACCTTTTCAAACTTCTTTTATTATTTCTAAAAATAATTTTGAACTAAATGTAATTTATTGTTAAATTTTAATTGAATATCAATTTTATTTTAAGCTAAAAATTAAATTTATATAATTTATTTTATTTTTTTGTTTAATGAATTGTTTAATTTATTTTGTTTTTTACTTTTTTTGGTTTTTTGTTACACAGGAGTCATCGGTGTTGTCTGAGTCACCGCTGGTGCCACTACTCAATCGACCATAGAAGGGACTCCCATGAGTCATCATTCCTCATGTCATCCCACCATTACTCATGAGACATTGTTCCCAGCACCCATGCCTATCACCATTCTTTAGCCCCAACACACACCGCCACTATCACAAATTGAGAGCTCCACCAGTGATAAAAATTAGAACCCCACATATACCAACTCAATTCCTAACAAACAATAAAATCAACATAGTAAAAATCACAGAAACATCATAGAGAAAACCAAAATCAAATCGAACAACAACAGAATGATAGAACTGGAATCCATTAGAACTAGAAGTACATTGAAAAAGAAAATAAAAATCCCAAATTTCATACTAGATATGAACCGCTTCCCACTGAAGAAGAAGAAGAAGTCATTGCTTCTCCTCCCAGAGGCGCACCACCGCTCGCTCTTCTCACATAGGTCAAACCCTCGTGGTCTACCGCTATAGCCTATCCCTAGGCTGCCTACTACCTGATCAGTAACCGGAATCTGACTCCCCAATCCTCCATTCCTGGAGCTTTCGAGTTACCTCTCTATTTCCTTCGAGACGGGCTATACACGTACACTCTCCCTCATCCACATGAACCCACCTTCAAAAACTCCCCCACCTAATTCCCCTTGTTTTGTAAGTCAATCCCACCCCCTATCATCTTATATCATTTCTTTTTTTCTCATTTATTAAATTTATCATATAATGTATATTATAATATATATTAATAATAACTTATTTTATAATTAATTTAAATAATATAATATAATAATAAGAAAAATAATAATAATAAAATATTGCATTTTAAATAGTTTTATTTTAATAATTATTATTATTTACATATATGTGCATATTTTAATTATTGAATATATAAATATAATAATTCTATATAGTTGCCTTTAATTAATTAGTATGTTTTAGGTTTTATTTATTTTTGTATATATTTTTTAGATAATTCTAAAAATTGAATTATTGTTATTATTATTATGTTTAGTTGTTGTTAAATTACAAGGGGAAGCGATCAGGCAGTTACAAGAGGCATATGAAAGGGCATTCAATTTGAGAAGCATACTGATTCCAAGACCATCAGGATCATACCACATCATCACTTTTGAGGTAGGGGTGGCAATTAGAGGATGGGAATTAGAATGTTAGGAGACAGAGAGACTCCCACAACTTTCACTTCACCATTCACTCTGCCCCACTCCACATACATCTAGAAAAGATCTAGACTCCCCCAAATCAATCACACATTCCTGATTCAGTCTTGGTCATCTCTCATCTATTGTTGATCCATTCAACCACCATTATCCTAGGAGACAAGAAATACAGCAGTTTCTGAACATCTAATGTTAGATAGAGGTACAATCTAGCAAGAGCTGTTTCTTCACCCATTTTCTTTTAATTTATATTTTTCTCCTTAAATTCATAGTTAAATTGATTATGAGACCCAGGTTGTAATGAACTGTCCATATTATGTCCATTCTACATTGATAAATGATTGTTCAATGAAAATTTCAGTTTTGGTTTTCTTTTCTATTCATTCATGAGTAACAATTTACACTATCTAATAACCAACATGTGAGGGATGTGAATCAATTCACCTTGGATCATTATCTATATTATCTAAATTTAAAATGGTAAATGTTTATCTTCTCCATATTTAATTCATTAATTCAAGGTTTAAGATTTAATTATTGAGTCCCAAGGACGTTAAGTGATCTATGATGATCTATTTAATTAGAAACTCAGCAGATTATCACCATTTTCATATGTACTGTATGATTGACTTAAACGTAGTAGAATTTGATATTATCATTTTATCTTTTCAAAGTAGCATTAGGACCCAAAAATTTTCACTATTGTCTACTCTATTTTATAATCCTCCCATACACCATTTCACCTTAACTTTCTCACCCAGTACCTTCCATCCCTTTCACTATTTTATTTTATTTTACATTGGACTTTTTGTTTTTTGTCATTTTTGTTTTAGTATAGTTTAGTCTAGCACACACCATGTTCTTATATATGGTATGTCACCAGTAATTATATAGTACTAATATTATGTAGGTTCTATAAATATTATATTTGATCATGATCAATGATGTGTAGTGTTCACACACCATCTTCCGAAGGAAGGTTAGACGGAGTAGGAAAATCACATCTTGGAAGACATGATCCGAGAATGTGTGTTCGATATCATAGGATTATAGGATACCCATTTTGGATTGGTCGATTTTTATATAATGACAATTACCAATCCTTGATCTGAATAGCTCATTTCGAGGCTCATTATGGTCGTCCGATTCTGTCACCAATGTGATAGGATAAGGTGGATGAGACCAAATTTTTGGGACTGAGGATGGTGTAGGAGAGGTCTGAAAAGGATCCTTTTATCATGATGTTTTTTGTTGATAGTTCAGGGCATCCACAAATCTTATGTTGATCAGAGGCGCTGAGCCTTTAAACACTCTATGGTTGACAGCGTGTTTCTGAATGTGCAACCTCATTTGGGTCACCATCATCTTATTAATTTAGGGATGTTGATGGTGAGGTATGTATCATATTTATAGATTACTGAGAGAGTCATTATGGTGGCATATCAATTAGATTTTTCTCTTTACATTAAGCCAGTTCATGGAATTTACCATTTCTTTATGAAAAAGGAAGTATAGTATTGATCAATATCATGTACTATGTTAGGAAGGTTTGGATATAGGACATGATTCTCATGTGTTTTAGAGACCAATACAATATCTGGATTCCCAAAAGAATGTGCTTCAAGGGAATTCTATACCATTGGCCCATGTTACTTGGTAGCTTGGGAATGATGAACCTGATACATGGGAGTAAAAATATAATGTTGAAATGCAGTACACATTTTTATTCACTAATCATACATTATGATGACCTTACTAGGGAAGAATGTATTTATGATGGGGATAATTGTCACTTCCATGATTTGATTTTTAGGTATTCCTTTGTTAATTTTGGCAATATATTTATACCATGGATTTCCCTGGAATTTTCTAGGAAATTAGAGTTCTTATACCCAAAATATGTGGCACAATGTTGGAACATAGCTAGTATAAATCATGTGTACCTCTTGAATAGATTTTGTGCCTAGGAGTGTGGAACTATCTTGGCCACATGACATGTCACACAAGTGTGCTCCCTCCCAAGAAAAAATGCACGACTAATTTCCACATGGACTGAGGAGACCTCGTGGTTTGGAAAACCGTATGACGTAACTATGCAACATTTCTAAGTCTTTAAAAATGAGAAATTTACCATTTTCCCACTATTAATTTAACCTCATACCCATCAGATTTCCTCCCCACTCAGAATTTTTTTACCTAGGTGCCTCACCCTCTCCTCATGGATACTTTGGATCACCATTTTTGTAATGAACCAAAAATATTTCAATGGAATTTCATTAATTATAAATATTTCATATTGTGTAAATCCCATAAAATTTCATAGAGAAAATAATACACACATAATACATTTATAATGAATGGATTAAGTTGTATTTCTAGAAATTATGTAACCTTTTCTTGTATAATATCAACTTGACCATTGGGATTGTAATGTGACCATTAGGAAGTGTAAACCGGCCAATATAATAGTAACACCACCTATAAAATTATTAATAAAATTTATTTATTTTATAAAAGATAGTATTATATATTTATATCTAGTTATATGTAAATAAATGTTTCAAAAATGATAAATTAATTATTGATATTTTTTCAGTAATTGTAAATATATATATTAAATATTATAATTAATATAATGTTTTAAATGGAAATTTATTTTCAAAAAATTGATTAGTAAATTAATATTTTTTTATCTTATGATTATAATATAATTTTATGAGACCATAATTTATCTTTGAAAGTGTCATAAAATCGTTTATAATTTTAAAATCGTTATTTTTTTGAACAAATAATTATTTTGATTAGAATTTAAATTTAACATAGATAGAAAACTATTTTCATAAAATAGAGTAAACTTTTGATTTCTACATATCAAAAAATGGTTAGGGTTAATTTTTGGTATTTTTCTAGAAATATTGAATTTATTCTGAATAGTTAAATACAATAATTAATTGTATTTAACATTATAAGTAAATAAATGAATTATTAAGTCAAGAATTATGTAGTTATGAGGTAAGAAATAATTATTTCAAAAAATAAAGCTTTAGTTAATATATTTATTCAAAAGAACCAATACTTTTGATTGTTTTCATCCAAAATTAAAAACTAATGAATTAAACAATCTAACATAACTCCTCTCCTCCCTTATAAATACAACCCCTCAATAACCCTTATCCTCACACATTCTAATACATGAATCTGGATAATATTTTCCTCTATTAATCTCCCAAAAATAATCCCCACATTATGATCTTTCTATTCACCCCATATGACTATTTCCGAGACCCTTAATGGTGTTCTCATGGTGATTACACTCAAGAGGTGAAACCTTCGATCTCTATCATTAAATTTATTTTCTTTTATTATACATTCCCCACATCCCTTGAACAAAAATAAATTATAACAAACTTATCAAATATATATTTTAGTCTTATTGGGTTTATTTTATATCCACCATAAATTCTCTTCCCTTCCCCTTTTGTTATAAAAATTAAACAATCATTTGTGAGGTGTCGATTCACCACCTTTATGGATGATGTTTTTTCATTTTCTAATACCGCCTTGAAGGCAACTCATAAAACCATTTTTATAGTAAAAAATATTATATTATATGTATGAAATCTTATTTAGTGTTATGTTACTAGTATATATATAGAATTATAATTAATAAATGAAAACTATTGTGTAATGATTGAAAAAAATGCCAAACTGATCCAAACAATTGTCATTAGAATTTTAATAGAAAAATCATCCGATTATTTTGAAAAAAATTATATTTAGGACCTTTAAATAGTCGAGAAGGTCATAAATAAAATTTTAAATCATTTATGGATAACTATTCTATTTTTACATGATCTTTTATAAATGAATACTAGTGAACCAATATAGAAAACCCAAGAAACGAACACCCGTGAATAACGAAATGAAAAATTATAACTCATAAAATAGACCATAAATGAACTTAATATAATTATAATAACAATTTAAATTATTAATTGGTTATTAATTAAACTATTAATGAATCGAATTTCTATCTATAAGAAATTAAGTGCATGTTCATAACACTTTCAGACATAACGTACGAGATTCTCCCCGAACCCCCATTTTTTCTTTTGGGATATGCCTTATCCATCATTACCCTAATGTAATTATTAATTATTATTTTTTAATCATACTAAATTATGTTTTTATATTCCAATATTTTTTACGTAGATTATATATAAATTTTTATGTGTAAATACATGTTTTTTTGGTTTCATTTTTTTCCTCCTGATAAGCAACCACGATTAAAGGGAAAATCCCTTTTCCACTCCCATTTTCAAGTTAGATATTTAAATTTATTGAAGCCAACGTTATTTTATTATTATATTACTTTTTATCATGAAACAATTATCTCAGTTTCTTTTTGGGTTTTATACAAACAATTGCGGAATTTTTTTCTTTCAATATTCTTTAATATTTTCCCTTGAACATCACTAAAGTAGCTCATTTATAAAGCATCTTAAAAATTATTTTTACATAATATCAATTATGATGGAAATAATTAATAATGATATATTCATAACATTAGTATGAATATTCTTTTAATTTTCCCAAAATATAATTTTGTTTCCCTTAACTTTATTCCAAGGATATACATGTTTATAATATAGTTTTATGAAAAATGCAATTGTAATTATAGAAGAACTATTAATACCTATATAAGAGGGTCTTTATCTTAAGAAATTATCAGTGATTTTAATATAACATTATAATATAATTCAAAACCATTTGTTTTATATTATAAAAATTTTAGTTTGATCTCTTATATTACCTTCTACCATATTTTTGGAATGGTTTATGACAATTTTGTATGGGATGTACTATCTTGATACCATTCTCTATATTATTCTAAATATTTTATATTTATATTTACATATTGGGGAAATTATATAAATTTTATATTCTAATTTCAATATGAATTTATATATTGATTATGTTTCACCACATTCATATGAGTAATTAATTAGACATCGTAAGTGTTATTAGGTTCCCGGTATATCCTCTCGATGCATCAGTATGTATCAACAGAGAAAATATACCTTATTTTGATTGAGGCCATACCCATTTATATAGAATTCATAACCTAGTACTTGGTGGTATGATTATTATTCCCCCATTATGCATTCCCTCATTATGATAATATTTTTTTATAATCCATGTGAATGTTCGACTAGTAGAATATCCATGGTTGAATATCATTCTCATGTTTGTACTTGTATGGAATTATTTTATCATCATTTATTCCGGAAATATTGTACTTACGTTTAGGTCATGGAGGAATTATTTTTTGTTATTAACCTTTCTTTATCCATGATAATGATGTTGGAACTAAAACTACAACTCTATCTAAAAAACATATAACTATTCTAGGACAAATGACTCAATTATTGTAAATATACCTTACTCACATGGAGTAGTACAATACACAATGTATTATGACAATGTTAGAGAACAAAAAACAATAAATACCTATATAATTCAATGGGACTATAAACCCAATTGTAGTTGAGCAACATATAAGTTCCTTGGAGAAGATATTTCTCACATTGGGAAGTAATGAAAGTGAGAAGGTTAGCATGGATGTTTATTGTCCCTTGTGAGTTGAAAATCAATAGTGTTTATTATTTAAAAATGAAAAGTAGGAGGAAAAAATTAAAAATAAGAAATTGATGTTTTTGAATGAAATTTTCTGTGAAACATATTTACCTCACAAACAACGAACTGATATGGAGAAGAAATTCTTGGGTCTTAGAGAAAAGTCAGATGAGAATGTTACCATCATTGAATATAATTATATAAGGGTAGAAAGGAATGCAACAAACTATATACATGATCCATTAAGAAATATTTATTTCTTGTTCGATTGTATTACACCAATTCTATGAAGGGAACCCGGATCCCAAACATTTTCTTTATATAATGAAATATTGTCATGTTCCATGAATATAGAGAAAAACTTTTCCAATCTATATGGGTTTTAATGTAAGAAAGATAAGAAGAGGGATTCTGAGTACTCTAGAAAAGAAAATGAGGCAAAAGGGAATAATTTAATTTCAAACATGAAATAGATATTTAATAAAACATAATGGAACATGACTATTTTGAATAATAGTTTGTTAAAAGTTTGGGTAAAAAGGCCCCCATACCATTCAATATAATGGAATGAAAGAATTCAGAAATGTGAAATGATTCATCCATATGTTTATTGGAAACTATGCATTTTAATTTCCAAGACATCAGGGTGACATTCACCCAAAATAGTCACTGGAACTATGCCATGCTTATGCATTCACAACTGCTGAGGTTGAAGTTCGTAATAATGTGGTGGTGGGTACTTTAATCATCTACTAAAATTTAGCTAAATCATTTTTTGATTCCAGTTTATCACATTATTTTCTATATTTCTAGTTTTCTATAAAAATTGATATTTTCAATTCACAATAATACAATATTTTTTGGTAAAAACACTCATTGGAAAACTCATTGAAAAAATATGTGTCGAGAAATACGTATTATGAAAAATAAAGCTTCTACAATTGCTGATTTTATCATAATACGTAGGGTTTATTTTTATATAATCCTCAGTATGGTCTTGAATTTAAATTATAATATAAAACACTATAGAAAAGATAATATAAGTATGATTCAGGATGAAGATAATGATTTTCTCATCTTTAATGAGTAGAACTCATCATCAGAGTAATATCTTGATCCACCTCCAGTAGCTCTTCTAAATGAGATTATTAGAAAAGTATAGAAGGTGAAACCAACTAAAATTTTTTTTTATCTCCAATACGAGTAAGTACCTATTGTTCAATATTACATTTATGTATGTCAAGAGGATTTACTTATACATCCATGGGTGGGGGAAATTGAGTTTTCTAACGATTTACTCTCTGATGTGAGACCTATATCAAAGATTATATATAAAATTGATGTGACACACAAAGATGTTATGAGATAGATTCTTTTTAATTTCTGTTATGTCTTCTACTTTACTATATATCATGATTAGTTTTCACTATACGCAACACTATATTAGCTTCTGGTAATTGCAACACTATGCTTGTCTTGTGTTCAACACAATTTCATGTTCTTTTGCAATAATTCATTTCAATGAAGACCAACTATACGGGAACAACTAAATATTATTCTTTTATCTTTTTACCTAGCTATTAAAATGGTGGTAATGAACATTATTAATTGATTTTTGAAAATATGGTTTATAAATGCATCTAATTAATAATTTTGTGATCAATTATTTATAAATGCAAATACCTGAGTGTATACAATAATAAATTCACTCTATATGGATTTATTAGTGAAATATATATTTTATATTTTCAATGTAATTTTTCAAATTCAACTTATCTATTTTCTAGACATGATATAAGAACAAATTCAATTTTACAGATAAAATATATCTTCTTCTAAAAAAGCATTTTTACCACCTTTTGAGGGAAAACAGATTTTAAATATAGTTTTTAAACTTTTATTAGTTATTTTTGAAAAATTAAACTTTTTATTTGTAAGAGGGAAATAAAAATTTATTTTGGAATATGTTTTTGAATTTTTCTAATAATATTCATTTTTAATGAATAGTTAAAAGTACTGCATTTTAATTTCAAACTACATTTTCATATTATTTATTTATATAGAATGGTTATCCATTAATTTTATTTGAAGTATAACTAGAATTTTTTTATCATTTAATCCAATTTTGGTCATTGGAAGTAATTTTACATTGAAATTAGATGCAAATGAAAATCAATATTTTGATTGTTTTTTACTTTCAAAAAAGCATGTTTTCTCACTTTGATAATGAGAATTATTTTTAAATTTATTACTGCAACTTTTGTGTTTTGAATATTAAAAATTGGAATCCATATTTGGAATCTTTAGAACAAAATTGTGGAAATAGGGTACTTTTATTTTCTGTATATTATGAATAGAAACTACAATAATTTTTATTTCCCATATATAATGGTAAATCAAGTAAATTAGGGTTCCAAACTATATGATAAATATAATAAAATCACCCTAACACCTACCAAAAGCATCTTGAATGAATAAAAGTAGACCAATATCACCTAAGAGTCCTAAATTATTCATTTAATGGACATTGTTACATGAATGTGATGTAATTATAAGTAAAACAAAATAATGTGACAGAATGTCCCTCTCATATCTCATGATCATATAATAATATTAATGTAGTGATTCACTTGATAAAACAAAAAACATAATTAATTTCCAGAAATATAATGAAATTATATACATCATGTGAATTTATCTAGTATTTTGAGATATGAAATAATTACCATAAATATTGACACAGTAGTGATACAATAATTATTTTATTAAGAGAAATATCAATTAAATGATATTGTAAATAGTAAAATAAATATTATATGAAATAATATATTTCAACTACAATATTTATAGGTTAATATTACATATTATAAAACTATTAAATTGTTTGTATTGAAATTATATTTTTTTAATATTTTATATAAATTTTATGAAATGAATAGTGTAAGAATTGACACTATTGATATTTTATAAAAATATTTTTTTATTAAATTATTTAAAAATCATAAAAATAATTTTAAATTACAAAGTTGATATTTTATGGTCTAAATGTTATTTATGTATCAAATTATCAAAAATTGACCCCATATCAGTAAACTTAATATCTTCTTAATAATTATAATTTTATTACCTCAATTAAAATTAAAAGAGAGTAATTAAGGGTAAACTGAAAAGATGTGGTTTAAAATAAAATAATTACTCACAAATTTTTTTGCATGACACTATTTAAAACTATTCTCATTTTATAATTCAAAAATATTTCTTTTTAGCTATTGTAATTCTAAAACGAATTTATAATAAAATGATATTTCTTGACTTTCCTAAAATGCCCCTCCTCCATATTTAAGAGGCCACCATATATACCCACTTACTCACATCTTTTCATAGCATTTAATCATAAAACATATACTCAAATGAGATATTAATATACCTATATTCCTCCTGGATGAAACACCTATGGATGAAATTTATCTTGTGGATATGTTTTGTGAAAATTAAAAGGAGATACTCGAAAAATAGGTAATTATTGTATCACCTATTTAAAAATTCATTTATTCTTCTACATAATTTTCTAATGTTGTATCTATAATCACTACTAGAAAAATTCCCCATTCCAATGGTTTTGAAGACTTGGTATATGCCTCCAAACAGTTGGTATAACCTATACCAATGGTTTAGAGAACCGTCGGCTAGTAAGTCGTGGGGATAGGTCTATACCAATGGTTTTTTGGAAAAATGTTGGAATAGACCTATACCAATGGTTTTTAAAACAGTTTGTATAAGTAATATGAAAATCTATACCAATGGTTCCAGAAAACTGTTGGTATATATAATTCAAAAAAGAATAATTCAGTTGGTTTTGATCCTAGCACCTACGGTTTGTTATTGAACGACCTAACCACTAACCTGACATAAGTTTGTGAACATAATTTCATAAATATATATATGTATTATCATAAGTATCTTAAATTTTTATTTATTTAATGTCTACTAAAATAATATTCTATTAAAAACACATGTACCTATACCAACGATTTTGAGAACTGTTGGTATAGATTCTTTGATTTTGGGACCTATACTAATGGTTTTGGACAAACCGTTGGTATAGGGGGGACCTATACCAACAATTTGAGGCATAAAAATTGGTATAGGGTCTCTATAATGGACCGATACCAATGGTTTTGGGAAAACCATTGGTATAGGTCCACATAAGTGACATATACATACAATTTTGGCCAAACCGTTGGTATAAGTCTAAATTAGTGAACTATACCAACGGTTTGCCCAAAAGCTTTGGTATAGGTCTTATTTCCAGTACTAACTAAAGTATAAATAAGTTTATCTTACTTGATTAAATGTTATTATAATTATGTTACAACCTTATACCTCCTTTTATCCGTCCTACGAATAACCATATCACCATGTGTGTGTACGTATAGCTTACCAACACCACGCCATGGTGTAATTTTTTATTCAAAAATAATTAATTTGGATTGGTATAATGATTACTATAATTTATTTAAATAATTAATATAACAATATAATTTTTTTTATTTTATATACAATCCAATTCCATAACATTTAACCATTAAGTGAATGATATTGTTGCTTGTCTATATGTATGGCCTACCGTCCCCATCATCCGATGTGATTCATTCTACATGTTCTTCATTAAACAACAATTATATTCCAAAATGGAATGAATAAATTTGATATATATTATATTAATATAAACTTTAAATTATATAACAATAACCTAAGAAGTGGAACATGATCTTATCTGTCAAACATGCATAAGAACAAAAAGCAGTTAATATACGAATAACGAGTGGCAATGAAATATTACTAACAAATTGATGATAATATAATCATATTTGATATCATAAATATGATTTTTATTCTAGAATAAGTTAATAAAATTAGTTAAATATTTATATAGGATGTTCAGATACATTCAAAGGATATCAGACCAAAGGTAAGGGAACAGTTTGCAATCTCATAATTATTCGAGATTGTTTATACTGAATTATTTACTGAGAGTATATTCTCTATCTTAGTCCATGTTTTCTGAAAATAATTTCATAAAATGTTTGTTATTATTATGTGTATATTTAATGTCTTTTATTCGAATTTTTTACTTTTAATACTTGTTTTGGAAGGAATATTTCTTTCGTTTACCATAAGAGGTATTTTTGACTTCTGTGACAAAAGTATGAGGAGAATGTTTTTTAACATATAATACATGAATGGATTATTATGATTTCATAACACATTAATTACAGGAAGAATAATTTAAAATATTTCATGTGTATTACCAATTAAATTCTTTTCTTTTAAACTATCACTACATTTTGAGAAATGATATCATTTTTGAAGATGAAATGATATTTTCCCAAAAAAATAATTTCATGTGTTTTATCAAAAATAAATTCCATCTAAGATGGCATAGTTTATGTTTCTATCACTATTATTAAATTTATTTTATTATGTTTATTAGGGATTTATTTTTATGGAATCCATTTATTTTATATGTATTATGATGGAATGATGTTTAAGAAACCCATTTTTTGTTCCAAGGGTTATACTATGATGACTGTTTTTTGTTTTTGTGTCACTTATAAGAATGATTTCATTATGAGATGTTTGTGGCCTATATCTCCCTCTAATTAATTGGTTAAATATTTATATCTAATGTGATATACATTAATGGAATGAAAAATAAATATGGTTTAGTAATATAAGGATTGAATGACATGTAATCCTTGTTCAGTAAGGGACATCATCCACTCTGATGGTCTTTGATATTAGGCTTGGAAAAAATGGAAATAATTTTCAATGAATATGTGTTTTCCACAAGTTAATGTTTTATGCCAATTCTATGTTTAATGATCCTTTATTATTTATTCCTTATGTACTACCATATTCTATTTTATGACTCAATATTTTGATATTCAAAATATATGTTTATTTTTTTACATTCGCATGTTAATGTTTGGTTTGATGTTCTCCATTTTTACCTTTACTGAGAATTTGATCTCACCCTTTTTATGTTTTATTTTCACCTAGATATAAATACTGGTTTTAGGTAGGAAAATTAATAGGGAAGATATTTATGGGATATTTTTATGACATTTCACCAAGCTAGAAGAATGTGTTCCATGTTTCCAAAGAAACTAAACTAATACAGTCATTGGGAATAAATTTATGTAATGTTTTGCGTATTATGCAAATGAAATCTAATTTCCTTGAAAGTAAATATTGGTTTGTTATAATGGAAATGGTGGAGTTAATAGAGTTAAATAGAAAACTATAGTAATGGAGTGATAATGGATTTCTATTCCCTTGTATTTCACCTTGGGGAGATCATATTCTTTTCATTAAATAGAGAAATGGATATATGAGTTAGTGTATTGACTACTCTAAGATCAATGCTATAACGATAAAGAGAATGTACTCTTTTCCACATTTTGATGAATTATTTGACCAAATTCATAGATATCAATATATTTCAAAGATTTATTTTAGTTCGGGTTATTTTCAACTGCATTTGAAGATAAAATATATTCCAAATACAGTGTTTCAAATAAGGTATGGGCATTACAAGTTTACAATAATTTCATATTGATTAAATAATGAACACTCTATTTTATGGATCTAATGAAAATGGTATTTAAGGAATATCTTGATAAATTCTATGTGGTATTATTGGTGATATATTAGTGTACTCCAAAAGATAAAAGGACAATGAGAACCAATTTTCGATTCTTCTTGATACTCTTATATATAAAGTGTTATATGGGATGTTTTGAAGGGGAAGATTCTGGAATCAAGAATTTTCCTTCCTTGCCCATATTTTCTCTAAGGAAGGAATATCAATTGATCATGTGAAGACAAATTTATTCCATGAATGGAATACCCCAATGATCATAACCATGGTACATTGTTTCCTTTTGATTAGAAAGTGTTTTCAGTGTTTTTGTCAAAAAAAAATCTTCATTAGCTATCATATTAGTAAATCATAATCATAATGGAGATTAGTTTATTTGGAAAAAAGAATATAAATAATTTTTTAAAAAAATGAAGAGGACATTAGTTAATTCTATGATGTTGAATCTATTATCATGAAATGGTATATTTTTTTATAGTGAATCATCGAAGAAATAACATTGATGATCCTTATCCAGAATGGTAGAGTTATTTCCTATGTGTCAATGACGATAAAAACACATGAAAAGACCTATCCAACTCGTGATCTTGATTTATTTTCTATAATATATTTTTAAAGATAAGGACATAGTATCTCAATTGTGAGATATGTGAGATATATATAAATAAAATATATTATAAAAAATATATATATTATCACATAAAGAATACAACATGAGGAAAGGTAAATTCATTTAGATAATCAAATATTATGATTTTTCAATACACTACCACCTAGGGAAAGAAAATATGGGACAATATGTAGTGCGTAGGAAAGATCATGTATTTATGAACTAAATTATGATTGTAAAGTATCTTTTTTACATAGAACTAGTAATAATATATTTATGGATTACCATGAAATGTGAAACAACACTACTTTTTCAAATAGTTTCCAAAAAAATTATTAGAAATGATGAAAAATTCTCAGTCTAATGATGTGAATTTGAAAATAAAATTAAAGATTTGAATGTTGGTGATTTTGTTGACTTCTTATTTGAGGATGAAATCATGAAATATGGGAAAAAGCTTTGTCTTCTCATTATACGTAAGCTAATAAATTGAAATATTAGCTGAAGGAAATAGGATACATTTATTTATACAACATAGTTGCATACTGATATAATATATTTGAATGAACTCTTTTGGTGGGATAATACTAAGTAGGTAATTTTGAGTTATATATTACGGTGTTTAGTTTTCCATAAAATGAAGGATAAATGACAACAACCAAAGGAATTCATGCTACCTCTACCTATTTCTATATGGATTTGTGATGACTTTAATATGTCTTTTTTACTTGATAATCAAAGACACTAAGAAATAATGATTCAATATGGGTAATTGTTGATCAACATAACAAATCTCCCCATTTCCTCTATATAAGGATATATTTTTCACTCGAGTTCCTTGCATGACACTATATTAGTTAGGTTTTAATAATTTCTGGTGTAACTACTTCAATTTTTTATGATTGTTAGAAATTAATTACAAAGAAATTTTGATAAATTATTTAGAAATATTTGGATACAGAGCTTCATTTTAGTAATGCTAATCAACCTAAAACTAATGGATAATCAAAAAATGATGATCCAAACATTAGAAGAAACGTTGAGATCATGATAACATGAAATTCATGGTATGTTGGATCAGTATTGTCCATTGGTATATTTTCCAACAAAAATAGTTACCACTCATGTATTGTAATTGAATTACATAAAGCATTATATGGAAAGAGATATCATATAACAACATGTTAGGATGATGTTAGTGAAAGGAATCTTGTAGGAACCAAAATAGTGGAGGAAACAATAAAAAAGTTATAAAATATTCAAACCAGTATCAATGAAGATAAAAGTAGAAAAATATAAATGCTAACAACTAGAGGAAATATTTGGATTTTCACGTGGGAGATTATGTATTCTTAAATATATCTCCATGGAAGGGAGTTATAATATTTGGATAGAAAGGGAAATTAAGACCTATGTACATTGTACATTTTGAAGTCCGGGAGATAATTGGATTTGTGGATTATCATTTAGAAATTCCACCTTGACTTTATAAAGTACATGATGTGTTCCAAATCACTTTGTTAAAGATGTACATTCCAATCCCAACACATGTTCTCACATCATATGGAATAGAATTAGATCCTAATTTATTTTACTATTAACAGCCTATATGGATTCCAAACAGTAGAGAATACGTGATTAAGAATTGGATAACATGAGTGGTAAAGGAACTTTGGATAAATAATACAATTGATGAGGTGATGTGGGAACTATTTAATGTTATGATAGTGAAATAAAAAATCATTCTATGATGGGACAATCTGGCAATTTTGAGAAAAAAAATATATAGAGGAGAGAATATAATGACCCAATATTTTATCAATGGAAAATACCATAGTATAATTATTTAATAGAGTATAATCTCTTAAAATCGTATAAATAACACAATAAAAACATTATAAATGAATAATAAATTAAATAAGAGGTATTCCTAGAAATTAATGAACCTTTACTACTGGAATAATAAATTGACCGCTGAAATACTAATGTGAATGTTGGGAGTAGTAAACCGGCTTATAGAATAGTAACCTCAACTATTAAATAAAAAATAAAATTTATAAATCTTATAAATGACTGTATAATATATTAATATATTGGTATAAGTAAATAAATTCTTCAAAAACAATAAATTATTTATCTGTATTTTTTGTGAAATGTAAATGTTTATTTACAATATTATAATTAATATTCATTTTTAAAGGAAAATTTAATTTCATAATTTATATTAATAAATTAATATTTTTTGTCATTGTATTATAAGTTAATTTTATGATTCCTTAATTATTCTTTGAAAATGTTATAAAATCAGTTATAATTTTAATATCAGTATTTTTTCCCTAAATGAGGATTTAAATTTAAAATTAAATATGTCATAGTTAGAAAATTATTTTAAGAAAATGGATTTTATTTTTAAATTATTCACATCCAAAAATTGTTAAGGTGATTTTTTTATATTTCTAAGATATGGGAATTTTTGGAGAATAGCGAAATACATTAATTTTTGATATTTATCATTATAAGTAAATAAATGTATTAATGTCTCATGAATGTTGTGGAGATTATGTAAGAACACACTTATTTAAACTCAAAAACTCTAGTTACTATATATATCCACAAGAATCAACATTATTGATAGTCTTGAACCAAAATAATAAACCAATGAATCAAATATTCAATAAACTCACCTCTCCCTCACTATAAATACCACCCTCATCACCCCTTCTCTCACACAATAAATTCCTCAGAAAATTATAGTATATAGAATATTTATTCTCCTAATTATTTCCCTCGGATATAGTCTTACTAGTCTCATGAAAATAAATTTCCAATTCCCTAAGGGAAGTTCTCAAGGAGATTACACTAAAAGTTCAAAATCGTCCCCCTCTCACTTTCAGTTTAATTTCAATGCTTATCCTTTCCTTAAACCATGTATAAAAAATTACATGATAACTATAGTATAATTAATATACATAAATTTTAATATGTTAATGTTATATCTACCATCAATTCTCTTATCATCCCCTTCCTTCTAAAAATGAAAACATCGTCTGCGAGGTATCGATTCACCACCTTCATGGATGATGATTTTTCATTTTATAATACCACCTTTAAGGCTGGTCCTAAAACTATTTATGTTGTTAAACTATATATATTATGTGTATTACATGTTATTTAGTGTTTTTTAACCAGAATATAACTATAATATTAATTAATAAAATAAAACTACTATATGATGAACTAAAATTTCAAAAAAATTAAAATGGTTATCTTTAAAATTTTATCTAATGATTCAGTATAATATCTGGAAAATATATATATAATATCATTTAATATTATTTAATTTATTTAATATCATTTAATTTTTATTCGGGATAGCTATTCCAATTTTACATGATCTTTCATACCTGAATACAAGTGAACTAATTAGGAAAACCATGGAAACAAACACCCCCAAATCACAAAATTAAATATTATAATACCTTAGAATAAATATAAATGAACTTAATAAAATTATAATAAAAAAATACATTTATGAGAGTTTATAGATTAAATTATTAATTAATCTAATTTCATTATCCCTGAAATTATGTACAGGTACAGAACTCTTTCATACATAGGGTAAGGGATTCTCCCCAAAACCCCATTTTTCCTGTGGGTAATGTATTCCCCCTGTTTACCGCAATGCAATTATTTATTATTCATTTTTTCTCATCCTAAATTTTATGTCTCTATTCAGAATATATTTTCCTAGCTCAATTATACTTTCTATGATTTTGGAAAACATGTTTTATTTGGTTTTCTATTTAATTCCTCAAGATAAGCAAGCACGATGGAAGGGAACATCCAAGTGTCTTACCAATAACCAAGTATATTCCATAATATGTATTAAGCCACAATTATTTTTCAAAAATATATATTTTAAATCAAGAAAAAATATCATAGTTCATTTATATTTAAATTCAAACATGTTTTTACTTTTCCACTTTGAAAACACTTTTATATTTTCTCTTAAACCGTACTGATGTGGCTCATTTTAAAATACTCTTAAAAAATATTGTTAAATTATGTCACTTTAGTTGGATATAATTTATCATGATATATGTGAAATTTATGTATGAATATTATTTTAATATTCTAAAAATATAATTTCATTTTCCATTCCTTTTCTTTTCTAGGATATACATCTTTACAATATGATTTTATGACATATACAAATGATTTTCCAAAAGAACAATTATTTCCAAATAAAATAAGGGTATTTCTGTCATTATTTTCTCAATTATTTTTAGATTATTTTCATATATTTCAGCACCCATTATGGATCTTATTTATAATTTATTATGACTCTTATATTTCTGTTTACCATATTTAATTTAATAGTTTATAATTATTTTGACTGGGGGTGTACTATCTTGATATCATTATCCATATTAATCTGGAGTGTTTATGGTTATGTTTAGTGATTTGGGAAAATATTAAAAATTCATATTATAGTTTCAATAAGAATTTATATATTGATTATTATTCACCCCTTCCAAAAGGGGAAAGGATTGGGCCCAGTATGTATCGAACAGGGCCCACCATATCCCCTCGATATATTGGTAGGCCCCATTAGACAAACTAGACCATATTTTGGACAGGAAATTAACCATATATGAAGAATTTTATGAGTCCATGATGGTATGTTTATGATGTCCCACATTATAAAACCACTCATTATGAGCATATTTATTAATAATCGTTGTAATTGTTCATCTAGTATGATATCCTTTGTTAAGTATCATTCTAATGTGATTAGTTATACAGAATTATTTGATCATCTCTTTTTCCTGGAATATTAGGCATAATTTTATGTATTAATGGAATGTGTTTTTAGTTATTCACCTTTCATTGTGGTTTATGTTATCCTATGATAAAATAAATTTTATTTCCAAACCTTACTCCGCATCTCTTATCACCACTTTCTTATGATTTATTTTTCCATAATGATTACAATGTGTATATTATGATTTACATGCAGGGAAAATCATGTATAATAGTAATGTTTCTAAAGTAATTTGTATAATGTATTTTAGATAATGTTATAATGTAATATTTATATTGGTATCTAGTTTTCTAAAGCAGCTAACTTATTCAGTCATTTGGGATGACATGTCTTGTTCATATTACCAATGTAATAAATTAAGACATTGACTTCAACCTACAGGATTCCGGGTATGGAAACTTGTTTTCGTGGGTTTTGTGTGGGATCTTCCGGATTCATGAAATAAGCCTCTACTATATTGATTTTCAACCTTCTTCTTGGATTCATTCACATTATTTCCATGTTTTTTCTCTATCCATTGAATTGTTTTCCATATAATTGGTTAAACTATTGTTTTTTAGGCCTAATGATGATGTTTATGTTGTATCTTTACCATTATAGGGTCACCTCAGGAAGAAGCTATGGTTTTACACTCGATTCTAGTTGTTTCTAAGCCAGACGGAGGTTATTTCATGATTTATAATTATTATATGAGTTTCATATGCTTTCATTGATTATGGAATTTGTTCTATAGATTTTTTGAGTGGTGAATTTTTTTTTCAAAAGTTTGATGTGAGTTTATGGGTTGAAAAAATATATTATATATGAAATTTTTTAGGTTTCATGTGTGATTTCTGTTTATGATTTCTAAATGTGTTCTATAAACTATATAAGTGGTGTGAAGTGTATTTATCAGTGGATTTTGTATTTATATGGAATTTGAAAGTGTGTTTTCATATATAAAATTCTGGTTTTCATATGTGTTCATATTTTTTTATGTTTTTATGTGAAAGTGGTGGAATATGTGTCATGGAAAATGTAATTTAGCGCAAAAGGGTTCCTAGGTGACATGGTGGGTAGAATAGGACTGGTAAAATAGTGGGATAAGTGGGGTCTATGGCTTGTTTCTTATATAAAGATTGAATTTATAACCCCAACTAAACATATGATTATTGGAGACCACTATAATTTTGGATGGATTCCTATCTCATGGATCATGGATCTAGATGCTGTGGTTTACAGTTTATATACCATGGTTTGTCAAGAAATGAGGTTCCTAGGGTCCCACTAATGTTAGTTCCATAAGAGTTTACGGTGGTAATCTTGTGATGATGTTCATTGAATCGACATATAGTGGAATTTAACTATAATTTTCTCTTCGAAGAATATTTGTTTCAAGTTTTTATTTTAAATATTTTATTTAAATTTATTCCTAATATTTTTCTTAACATATGAATGCTGATTTGTCTTATTATGTTTTTCTATGTAAACCTTCTATTTGTGTGATATCCTATCGGGATTTGGCACACTCCCTCTATACACACTCAGGTGCATGTATATATTTTTATGTTTGACCTGTGTAAAGGCAAGATATATCATGGTGGTGACAATGGATCTTATTGTTTATTTTCCCTATCTTTCATGTGTTTGTAGAGGTGACATGAGGGTGTTGTCTCTTTTGTTGCAAGGTGGTTGATTTTTGTAGTTAGTAACCTTCTACATTTAAGTACTATAGTGTTGGTTAATGTTGTAAAATGTTTAACTTGTATTTTGTGTATCCCTCTTGGTAATGGATATTGATCATGGCATGATGCTTATTCTTTAAAACTGTTTATGGTAGTTTATCAAGGGTGAAATTGTTCCCAATAGTAAATTGTCAATACTTGGGCACTAGTTGTCTGACATTGTGGATTTGGAACACCCATCGGGCTATGGCACATGTTGGGTCAAGTGTTGGCATGGATGGAACCTCGGGCTGGTTTGTGATAGTTAGTGAAATAAAAAATATATAAAATAAAAACGTTCTGATTTGGAATTCATTCCTCACTTCGTAGAATGTATCATTAGGAAATGTGGTTAAGCCTTTAAGCACTGATATTTTAATAATACAATAACTATTGGAATTGTATACAAAATGTGCATGATATATTTTGGTAGAGTTTGGGTAGAGCTATGTGGGTTGTGGGGTGAGGGGATGTGAGGATAGGATAACCCCTTTTCATAGAGAAGAGTGGATGAATTATTTTAAATACCAATAAATATTTAATAATTGAAAGGAAATCATAATCCACGTTCAGAAAAAATGGAAAAAATAGAGAGGGTATGAGTTAGGTTAGATGGATGCCTCAACTACCCATTCCTAAACATGTTTTAAATGTTCTTTCCTACTTATTAACTTTACAATTTTCACTATTAACATGGTAACATTTACATTGGAGACTGGTGACATATCATTTATGCCCAAAACAATGGACCCTATTAAATATCGGTGACCTACTATTTCCAATTTTAAATAAATTTTTATTTGACACAATATTTATGTGATAAAAATTTATTTTAAATTTCTAAATGTGTAATTTATTTTTATTTTATTTTTTGAAAAATATCACCCTTGTTATAAAATTTTAATTATAGTTATTTAATGTAAATTAAGTATTTTAATATTTATAATTTCACATAATTTGTTTCATAAATTTAAAAATCATTCCTATAAACTAATAATTCCATTAAAGGAAAAGTAATTATTAAAACATTATATTGTATTATCCACCTAAAAAATCAATCATTATAGAAAAATATGATAAATTTATCATATGAATTTGATTTGAATACAAAATTTAATTGTGTTTTTTAAATTTAACATTCAGAAATATATATTTTTAAATTTTAAATAAAAGAATAATGTGTAGAGAAACCTATTTTTACATAATATAGATTTATTAATAATATTTTTCCTTTTTATAAGTTAATATAAAATACTAATAATTAAAAAAAATAATAAATCAATATTATATTTTATTAACATTATAATGTAGAAAATAGTTAGTTTTTGTTAATGAAAATTTTATCAGATTAAATGATAGACTCTTAAAAATAATAATAAATTGAGAAAATTTATATAACATAAAAATTATATACTTATATATTAATCTATCTTGAAATTATATTACTCTTATTTATATATAATAATTCAATAGATAGTTTTAGAAGACATATTTAATATTTATAATATATATATATCAATTTTTTAGTCTGGTGATGTGTGTGGAGTAAAATATTGAATATATTTGACTTAATTATTGGAGAACATTTAATAACATCTTGATCCATTATTAGGTGGATAGCCCGACCATACTAATCTTCACTCATGATAACCCTTATGGTTTTCTAAAATTCATTTAGTTCAGATTTTATGAATTGTATCACAAAAAAATACATTTTGAGGGTTCACCTGCTGGAGTTTACTTGAAAGGGGCTACCATGTATAAACCCCACAAAGTCGCATGTTCTCTATCATTTAATGAAATATCAATCCTTACTACATGATGTTAATGCACATGGATTGACTTGACAAACGATCTTAAAAAGTGAAAGTCTAATTATGCATGCATTAATTCCTATTAACCCATATACAAAGGATGCTTATTTTAGGATCTCTCATAACCCATTGGAACAACTACCCAAACATAACCCCATAGGGATGATCTTTCTCCAAGTATTCCTTGATATATGACATTATAAAACATAACATATAGTACATTCCACATTAAATTAAACCACATATACCGACCATGTCATCTGAACATAAACAATAAAACTCAATCCACAAGGGTTTGGTTTCATGTTCATGAATGATACATAGGATGTATCTCTAATTTTTAATCCTAGAACCATTATTATATCTTCTCCTCCATAGGAGGAAATAATTGATAAGAATAACCATCCTTCTTATGTGATAAACATAATAAATCAACCCCCTTATGTGATAAAAACAATATTCTGTTATTTCCTATGATGCAAAATATAAAATGGTCATTGATTACATGTAAGACCCAAACATACTCTCACCAATATTGTAAATAATATATATCAAGAACCAAAAAGGGTTTATTATACATAATTCTCACAGAAACCATTTATAAATACCACTTAGCTAGATGTCTCATCTTTGTGGCTTTAAATAGATAGAAATTATTCATGTCTATCTAACCGTAAAAGGAACCGTTATAGTTCC
This sequence comes from Viscum album, assembly GCA_963277665.1. Taxonomy (NCBI): domain Eukaryota; kingdom Viridiplantae; phylum Streptophyta; class Magnoliopsida; order Santalales; family Viscaceae; genus Viscum; species Viscum album. The sequence goes on along the minus strand of OY728127.1, from coordinate 1,505,411,328 downwards.
TTCAACATAACATTAAATGATAATATGTGTCTTAATAAATGGAAACAAACTATGTGGTTTTTTATTCCCTCTATATGGATACATATTAATCCCTTCTCATGGGCATGATCTTGATGCCATTACAGCCACTACCTCCTTTTATAAAAGTCCATTGCCTCCCTGGATGGGAAAAAATTCATTAGTTCCTGCAAATATGGATCTAATGTATAGAGTAACTATAAACATAGATAAAAAGAGATAATTTTTGACAATAAAAATCCCTTACAAATGTATAATCTTTTTAAATGTTTCAAGTCTTTTGATATCAAAATCTATAATAAGATGAAACATTTTCTCCTAAAACCATGTGTGGATTGACTCTTAATTTCAAAGGATACATTGTTATTCCTGGATCTCCAATCATAGGCCCAACCAAAGAATTGGTCCAAGCATCATGGCCTTAAACTGTGTTCACCCACTCTTCAGGCTATCTATATTAGCAATATGAACTCTATTCTTGTTGTGTTTTAATTTCCCTTGTTTTTACATAGACATCCTCATATTTTTCCCATGATTCAAATATTCTTAGTCAATGATGTTCAACCTAAAATTATAGTTTCATTAGTATATCATTCTGAACCAAAAACTTCCAAATAAAAGAGGTGTAGTACTTTTCAAGATGAAACTCACATATGGAATTTATGTAATAAAAAGTATTTTTTATTCTATCTATATAATGCTTATATATAATAGGAAAAAATAGAGCATTAAAATGATTGAAATAAATGGAAAAGATATTTTTACGATGAGAACCTGTAAAGGGAAATCCAAGAATAATCTAAGTATCTTCCTTCCAATTCATTCCATTACGTGGCTTTGGTAAAATTTAAATCTTGAAATGGGAATGGAGAATTTATTTTTTATAGTATCATTTGGCCATATAAATTTTTTTCTATGATCATTTGGCTCACTATTCTAGAAATTTTTTATATAAAATCATCCTTACCCCTTGTAAGTGAGCTTAAACAATTAAATGGGTACATTGGCATTCATAAAAAGGAAACTACAAAAAATTGAGAACGTTTATCCTATTATATTATAATTTATCCTAATAATTTATTATTATATCCATTCACCTATAAAATGTGATACACAGACACTGTAATGTCATTTATGGTTCTAAAACCCTTCTTAAATAATATTTTTTCCATGATCCAACATTATCCCAATAATGTATGAATCATTAATAACCCAAATCCTTAATTCAGGATACCCCTACCTGTATCCCTAATATTATAGTATATCCTCTTGGTGACCCCATTCATAGAAATTTCTAATGGGTTGATTGACTAATCTAAATTAAAACCTATATTAATGGTGAATAATATAGTTTTCATTGAGTCACTTGTTAATCACTTTGGGATGTCTTCATCTTGAAGGAAGTCCCCCCCTTAACCATATAATTTTTTTCGGATGGTGTAGTGATGGTCTCTCCCTTACCAATGATTAATTTATTACAACCAGTCACTTTTTACTATTTAATTTTACAATCAAATGTTTTGAATTAACTTTTACAAAACACAACTATAATATAAAATTGAATTATACTAGATATTACACATCTGTATATCATTCAAAATTTCAAATAAAGATTATGACATTATATTATTTTACCCTCTCATATATGGGTATACATTTTTTATGAATAAAAAATTCTTTGAGTTGATATAATCCTCTTTTAAATCCCAAATACTTTATTTGATGCTCTTCTCAAAAAAATTTATTATTGGATACATTTTCATAACTAGTTGACGTTGAACTACATGACACAATGTTTCATCATCAAAGACCATAAAATTATTAGTGTGGTATACTCTATATGACCTGATTCACTTATGATTGATTAAAATATATATTATAATTCCTAATGTGTGGGATTACCAATTCATGATAGGCACACTCCAATAAACATTATCTATGAAAAAATCGATTTAATTGTCTCATGTGTATGATCATGCTCAGAACAAAAAATATATTCTAAGAACAACATGTATCTTAATTTAACTATGTCACTTATCAAAGACAAATTTTCTTATCCAAACTCTTTAAGTGTATGATTTTATTATTCATATTTGGTTTTCAGTATTCTCTATTAAATGGTACACCATATAGTGAATGTCAAATATTTTATCTTGGGAATAACCATGGATCATCTTTTTTTTATAATACTATTCCATAATTAAAAATCCAATTTTTATAACTGTATTTATCTTGATTGTAATTCTAACATGATACATAATTACACTAAGATCAGTTATATTAGTTTTAGCTATAATTACTCTTTCATTTCATTACCATTATCATCCTTACATTTGGGACTACCAATTTTGGGTGGGTTTTCCTCTATAAACCCTATTCAAGGATATCAAAATCCATGAATATATTATTGATCTTCAAAAACAAAAATTCTTTAGGGAATATTTTTTTCTTTGTAAAAAAAATACTTGAGAAAATATCAATCACTTTTGGAATATCCTCTCATTGATAGGTCTTCTCCAGATTCCTACCAAATGCTCATCTTATTACCAAAAATTCACTTTATTACCTTCGTATTATATTATTTCCACTTTTAAAAATTTTTAATTGTAAGGGGGGAATTATTATGGAATTGATATGTTTTTTTCATTCAATTATATTCGGAATGAATTATTTAGTGATCACTCAGGTAACCAAATTCTTATTCAAAAATAAATGAATCTATGGGTATAATGATGACCCATGTAAAATCACCATGTGTCATATCACTGCTCTAATATCATGTGCTGTAGAACCTTAATAATCACATAATATTTTTATGTGTTAGTAATAAACTGCCACCTAAAGGAGGTCACTGATGTCTTCTACTACTACAAAAAACGGAGATTCAATCCATAGAAACCTCTTTTGAGGGTACTCGACACACATTTTTTCCATTTATAAGAACCTTATAATGAGAAAAATAATATACAAGGGATTTTTAAATTTTATATTATTTGATTTGAAAAATCCTATAGCCAACATGGACTTCTGAATAAATAGATATATTTTTTTGGAATTTGGAATATGTTTGGAAAAGAATCCAGTCTTATTCCCTAGATAACTCTATGCATACATCTAGGTTCCATGGATTTCTTCACATTCTTAGACTCATGTGACACCAGGGGTATGAAACTTATATAAATACCTAGCCTTGTACCCATATTTATGTTCTCAAGATTTAATTTTCATATAAAATCACCCCCTAACTCACAACATGGCTTTGAAGTCCACATGAGAGAACCTGAGAACCCAAAGATTCTTTTTACATGTCAAAGTATTCCTTAGACTCTAAAATATAATTTTTTATTCTGAATAATAGTATGGGGTATAGATACAGTAGAACCTAGTTCCTACTAGCTAGATTCATGACTTAGTAACCAAGAACCCTAAATATTAACCAAATGGGTACCTCCCATTATGCATTGAAGCACTTATACATCTATGAAACTGAGTTCCACCTCAGCCGGGTCTCTTATAAAATGGTTCAATTTTCCTATGTCCCATAATTGGGTGAATCTTATCGAGTTAGGAAACTATTTTCCCTATACCCATTCTAGGTAACCACTTCAATGTAATCTCATAAAATTACACCATTCATACTAGTCAAATACATGGTTTCCACTTTTCCATACTAGATTACCTATGCACCACTTTTCCATATCCATATACATGGTAACCACTTCATCTAAGCCCCCCGAACATGGTACCACCTTTTCCAAGGATCCCATACATATATTCAAAATTTCTCCAACCCCATACATAGACACCATCTTGACCAGAAATCACATATCGAAGCACCACATCCCATTGGCCTCCTTACCAAGACACCACATCACACGGGAATCCTTACTAATCTTGTTTTAAAAATATTTCTTAAGGCAAGATCCTCATGACGGTTTCCCAAAAAAAGAAAATTTACTTCAACACCAACCATAGTTCACCAAAAAGGGATAACCATACATAAAACAAACTCAATCACCCATTATCGCCACATTTGTGACATAGGAATCCTTAATTCTCAATGATAAAATACATGGACATTTCATGTTATATGAACATAAATTGTTAACATTGAATATTTGAGATTAGATTAATATAAACCCAGATATGTAGGATACGTAATTGATGTTCAACCCCAAGCCCTTAGTATCCCCATGATCATATCTCCCAATAGAGATGTTTTATCTTCGAGAAATTTTTATTTTACCACATCAAAATCCATAGAACATAGTACATATCAAGTGACATTAAATTGAATGTACAGAACCTAACACAAAACCTAAAACTACAAAACTCAAACTATATGGTTTCTGATTATTTTTCTTATACGGAAACATGTGGTTCTTCATTAAGGTTTATTCTAAATTTAAATACCATCCCTTCTCCCCTAAGAGATTTGGTAACTCCAAAACATGATTATCCTTTTCAATGATGAGTATAAAAACCGGCCACCTCTTGTAACGAGAATAATTTTTACTCGTAGATAATTTTTTGGAAGATAAAATAACCCCCAATTAGGGTTATTACCCAATAATACACATTAATATATTGTTTAAAAAAAAGTATAAAACCAAAATGTACACTTATGAATATCCATACATAGAATCAATGATATGTACCTTCAACCTATTTATCAACTCCTCATGAATTTAATGTTCCCCGAATAGTTTATAGATACATGAACATAAAATTAACCACCACGAACCTTGTAACATGACTTTAAAAGATAATAATGGCCTCATTAAATATAATTTAATTATGTGGTTACTAATTCCCTTTCTTGGGAGATGTAAAAAGCCTATTTCATTGGTCTGATTCCAATTACATAACACGTCCTAACACATTTCACAATAGTGAAAAACCAACCAATATGTGGACAAATTACATAGTTCCAACATATATACATTTATATTATTTATTACATAGAAACATTAGTGAAATGATATATAATATAATCCCCACATGTATTTTATTATTAAAATATTTTTTATAATAAATCAATTCCTTATGTTTAACTAGTATTCTTACGAGGCAAGATTATATTTAATATATAATAGAGTCTCAAACTATGAATCATGAGCCCTTTGGGAATGATCCATACACTCATCATATTGACCAATTCATAACCTAATGTGATAATGTTGTGACCTAGTAAATTCTTCCATTGGAAATCAGGTCTACACTAACGCAAATGTCTGGGTGAATATTTTATTTGTAAATGAAGAAAAATTTGTTTTTATTAGAGAAAAAATAAGATTGAATAAATTTTAATGTATGTGTGGTTTTTAGTTGTTTGAAATGGAATTTGGGTACTCTTATTCTATTTTTTTCTTATAATGAGAGTGTGATTTTCTTCTCAAAATACATTTCTAGGTTCCATGGGCACCATCACCCTCTATAGTATAATTTTGATGAATTTTGGTTAGGCATAGTATTTTCATTTCATATTTTAAATAATTTTTAGTTCATTGATCTAAAAACATCCCACACATGATTGTATGAAATAATACACCTAATTTCAGCATTTTTTAGTAAATACGTTGCATTAAATAACATTTATAGAGTACTTATAGCCATAAATCCATGGAGTTTTAATGTTTTCATCAGTTCATATATAATAATATTTATTCTATATCATATTATATACAGTAACAATTATGGACAGATTTTTGTAATTATGAAATTATAATATATATAATAAAATATTATGTATAAATTTTGATCATTTTATCACAGAAAAAATTATAAAAAATATTTCACAAAATTGATGAATTAAAAAAATTTAAAATATTTTTTTATTCAAAAGAAAATACCATGGTAAAAAAATTTATATTTCCAAAAAGAAAAAATATTTGTAAAATAACATATATTAATTAAATTAAATATCAGTAGAATAGGTAACATTCAATACATAATGATGAAGTATTAAACTAATCAACTCTCAAATAATTTAACCAATGAATATTCATGTCCAATTAAATTACATTCAAAAATAATAAATTTATATATACATATGAAAATTACCTTGTTCAGTTAAATTCAATTTCCACTCATAATCTCCATCCTCTCATACACATCAAAAAACACAACAATTATTTCTTCAATACCAAGTGTCATGTGGTCACTTATATAGGTCTCATGTTGTTATTAATTAAAATTAATTTATAATATATGGCTTTCTTCACAAATACATATAAATGTTTCAGCCATGTATTTTAATTTATGGGAGATTATTGTTCCTATTGACTTATTTTTGTTTTATTATATTCATATTTGTTGATTATTGTATTAATGTACATTATTTTTATAAAAGGTTATTTTAGAGTTTGATTAATTATTCATAATGGATGATATGTATATGAATTATTTTAAACATATAATGAAGATAATTAATGTAAGTTTATGAAGATAAGGATAAACACTACAAATGGAAAATTTATAGTCTTACATATCACCTCAATATATTTTTTATAATATATATCTCCTTTATAATCAAGTAAATAGATTTTAATCCTCACCTATTGAAATTTTTCTAATTGGATTTTATCTTATTCAACAAGGTGGATTCCATTTTTTCACATAGTCATTGAGGTTATGGGATCTTTTAGTACTAAAATTGAGTTATATATATCCTAGAATAACTACCCATAGTATTAATGTACCATGTATGATTATTAATGTAATATTAAATATTTTTGTTTTTAAATATTTAATAATTTTTTGGGAATGTATCCAATTAAAAATTGAGGTAATAAATACTAGAGAACTAAATCATTATACATGATTATGAGTTAAAAGAAAGGAAATGATTTTATAAATTTTTACAACATAACTCATCCTGCCACCCAAGGACCCTCAAATTTTGTGGAGATTATTATAATAATATTTTTTATGAAATAAAATTTGTTATTTTACCTAGATATATGACACATCGTGGCTTAAATTTCATTAACTGATTCTTGGATGAATTTTTTTCAAATGTTTTTTTAGAAATGTTTTTTTCTAAAAAATGTATACATCTATTAAAATATTAATTTTATATCCACATTATTGACATAATAATCATATTTGTCACAATATTATGATATTTTATCCAAAATATCTTTTCACAGATAAATGTCCATTTGTTAATCATGCTATAAAACATACTAGAAAATGTAATCTATCTCATATTTGAAAATATAGAGACCATGTGGATGATATATCAAAAAATATTGAAGTGGAATTATTCATAAATTATTGCATAATTATATTGAATTATTTATCTATAAATCCCATTTTGTATATATATTCTAAGAAAAATGGTAAATTTAATTTGATATATAGGTGATTAGTGTGGTTTCTGTGTGAGGATGATATGAAAAAATATAAAAATAATCCTCTTGGATAACTTATTTATATTTTATGAAGGTAAATACTAGGAGAATAAAGTTCTTTATAAGATCTATAGAGATAATTTTGACTTGTATAGACATAACCATTTGAATGTGGTAAAAAAATTTCAATAGGATCATTGTCTTTATTACATATATATTTTTTCTCTAATGTAATATAAGATAATGTGTGCATATATATAATGAGTTTATAAATATGAGGAATAAACCCCATAAAAGTGTTTAATAATTATATTATAAGCTTATATAAGTTGTTGGAAAAAATATATGGTCTAAGAAAGATCCATACTTTTGATTTTATTTAAATAATTCCAATAAGGTTTCTAAAATTATATAATGAAAATATTTCATTGATTAAGGAAGAGAACCTAAATTATGAATTTGGATGATATATAATTATATATTTTTTATGTGATGATAGTAAAAACAAAATCATTAACGAGATAATGTGAAACAATAGAATTTAATTTCTTGTCCAATGGAATGATTAAACATAATTAAAAGTACGGTAATGAGTTTAATGAAGTTATGGTTTTCGTATCTTAAAAATTAAATAAGGGAAATATTTTTTTAATATGAATATTTTTACTTGTGTAATATTGTTTCATTTGGTAAAAATGGAATTTATATATATAATGATGGTTATTAGTAAGAGGTAACATCAAAATGGATAATAATAATAATAGTTAATGGATTCAAATACAAGTGTAAAATTATTTTATATAGGTCTAGAAATTAATTTCCCAAAATAAATTTCATTAACAAGGAGGAAAAGGAAATGTAAACAGTATAAATAGATACTTTTATAATTTTTAATATTAATATAAAAAAATAAGATATTTTATTGATTAGGAAAAACCCTATGAATTTATATTAATAATATATGGTGTTTTTTATGGTTTTTAATCTTTATTCGAAGATAAAAATTACATTTATATAAATTAAAATGAAGATAAAAAATAAAATATGTTTACTTATTTGGATGAGAGGAGAATATATATATATGAACAATAAAAAATTCATAGAATATTAAAGAAAAAATAAATGGTTTTGGGGTAACCAAAAAAATTGAAGTATAAAAATGTGTTTGTATTATAATTATTAAATAATGTAAGTTAAAAATAAAATAATTATCAATTAATGAAATTTTTTATACTAAATAAATACATAGATAATTTAATTTAATAAGCAGTGACATATTTCGATTAATATGATTATTAAAGGTTATTTAAAATTTTTCATGGTTGCAAAATCATTTATATATGGAAACTACTCAACAAAATATTTGAAAATATTATATATTTTGAATGATAAATTAATATAAAAAATTGTCAAGTAATTGAATAAAAAATTATATGAGGCAATGATTTCTATTAAATTATACAAAAAGTTTAAATAATGGAATTTTTGTCAAAATTATTGTAACTAATACATAAAAAAATATTTATGGTATTTTTTGAAAAAATGGAACATGTTAAAAAATTGTCAATGATTAAATCAAAAAAGTGATCTAATATGGAGTTTCTATTTTTTTTGGAAATGTGGGGAATAATTCATGTTAATAAAAAATTCATGTATTGTAATTGTAGTATAATATGATAGAAATGATACGACAAATTATATTCTTTATTAAATTTCAAAATAAGAATAGCTAATTTTATTTTCATTCAATTAATTTCTCTAAATATATCCCTAAGATATTATAATGTTCCATGGAATTTCAATACAAATTCAATTAGGAAGAAAATTCCCCCTTCAAAAGGATATAATTGATAAAGGTATTAAAAATTAATTGAATATAATATTGTCTTTATTTAGTAAATATAATATTAAGGATTATGAACATATAAAGTGGTTCACTCATATTTATATTATCCATTTCATTTTCATTAAATAAATAAATAAAATTTTAAAGTTAAACCATTTAGAAATTTCTATCAAATATTTCATAAATAATGGAACATTAATTTTTTATTATACAGGTTCGTCTAATATAATTGAAAATAATAAACATTTTTATAATTTGAATGTTTAATTTGATGATGTTTTGGGATTTAGAAATTATGTGTTATTTAATATAAATGGTTTTAAAAATATCTATTCTAATTACCTATAATTATCAATTAAATTTGCCTTCTAAATATAAAATTATGTCATAGTTATTAATATAATATTATATAATGCACACATATAAAAGGATAAAACCAGCTACATTTTATAATAGTTTCATCGTTATATTTAGTCGATAGAGATGACCATAGTAATTGAAAGTATTATAACGGTTCAAAAAATATAAAATAAAAATATAATAATAATAATTTTGGATACGCACGATGCCCTGGAATAGTAACACCCACAAACGACATTGTAGACATAAATAAAAATATTATTAATGAAAAATTAATTTTTCAAATGAAAATAAGTAACCTTGAGTGAAAATATATGTGAATAGTGGATTAATGGAATATGATGTCTTCATAGAACCTAGAGAACTCAATTGACTATTACAAATATGGTCATTATGGTTGTAATTTGATTGTTTGGAATATTAACCCAACCATTAGAATTGTATTCTCACATTTTTAGTGTAAAAGAATATTTAGGTTTCTAATAAAATGAAAATATGGTATATTAATATCATGGTATAAGTTAATAAATTTATAAAAATTGATAAATTATTTGATGGTATTTTTATGAAATGTAAATTATTAAATTTCACATTTATAATAAATATAATTATTTAAAATAGTTCCTATTTTAATAAAATTAATTAATATATTATTTTTAAGGTATTATATAATGATATGACAATTTTATGAGACCATTATTAATTTGTCAAATGGTCAGAAAATTGATCATAACATTAAAATAAGTATTTCTCACATAAATGAGGATTTTATTTAAAAAATTAGTTTCTCATATTTAGAATATAATTTTTATAAAATTTATTCTATCTTTTAAATATACATGTCAGTGTAATTTTTGGGTGAAATAGTAATATTTTTCTAAAAAACTTGATTTTTTAGTGAATAGTAAAATGTGGTAAAATACGCTATTTAATATTACAATCTCAATTAATGAATTATTTAGTCTTGATTTATGTAATCACCCATTAGATCAATCTCAAATTGATCATTTAATGAATATATTCACAATAATAAATACTATTTATATTCTTGATCCAAAATAATAAACTAATGATTATAATTTTTAAACAAATCCCTCTTCACCCTGTAAAATTTTTTTCCCTCACCACCTCTTCTCCTAATACATCACAATCCTTGAATTTTTCAAAATTTATATCAAAATATATCCTCAAAACTCTATTCACATCCTTATAATCATTTTTAATATAAAAACAACAATCCCAAGGTTACATAAAAGTTTTCTCAAGGAGACAACTTTCAAGACGTAAAATTCTAAAACTATCTCTTTTAAAATATTTTTATTCATCAACCATTTCATTTATTCCATTATATCACATTAAATAATGACTAAATTATTATAAATATAATTTTATGTTATTATTTTAATGTAATATCAATCTTTTATCCTCTCTTTGTTTCAAAAATGATTTTTTTAAAATAAGCTTTGTTCACCACCTCCATAAACATTGCACATCATTTTTCCGACAATATTCATGAAATGTTAAAAGAATGTTATTATGGAAAAATATTATTATAAAAATTATTCTATATTTTATTTCAGATTTTTTTTATTTTAATAATATGTTAATAAAATAATTGAATTTACATTCTAATGGTCGATAAATCCTCATAAATGAACTAACCAATTAATATTTATGTTTTTTCTAAAACAATCATCCCAACGTCAAAACATTAACGGATACACAGGACAAAAAAAATTATATAAGTATATGAATACCATGTAATTTCCATTATGAGGTTTTTTCAAGTTTAAAATGAATATAAATAATTATAACCAAGTGATCAGTCCTTGGATATTTGAAATGAACACTCTCATAACAATTAAATTAATAACTATATCTCAGTCAAATGATTACAAATGAAAATAATAAAATTAAAATAAATAAAATGAGGACGGAAAATATTATTAATAAATATATTTAGGGATTTAATTTTATTATTAATGATATTAAGTGTATGTTTATAATGGATCTATACATATGGAAATGGATCTCTCTAAAAAAACCTTTTTGATTTTGTTATAACATTTCCTTCTATAACTCACTTTCACTATCTCTTTAATATAATGGATCACTTATAAATTATTTATACATGTCTCTCACATATATACCTATCTTATTATACATTCCTTTAATGGGGTAATATATACCTTATCTTCATTTCTAAAATTACTTCATTAAGAAATTCCCTTTAATTGTGATATAATGAAATATTATTCAACTAATTTCTTTATATGGGTAATTATTCTATTTATTCATTATGATTAATGTCATTTTATCAACACATAATCATGTACATTAATAGTGGATAGACCCAAATAATCATTTGATTCATTGGGTAATGTTTTTCTTTTATGAGACATCATATATGGTATTAAGGAGTAAACCTAATCTGTGATGGGATTTTATTCACCATAACATGTTGTATTAACATTTATCCTTGAATTGTGATTTTTTATTCTTTTAATTTGATTCCAAATTTAATTTATTTAAGGATGTCATAATTCCATGTTCTTTATTCTATGCATATATATGATTATTGAAGATCTATTCTTCTTTATAATATCATATTATTCCTTTTGATTGATATTTTATGCTTCTCCATCATGCTTATTCCATTACTGAGATTTATTGCACACACCTTTGTGTTATGTGTTCCTCGGGTTTACATTGGTAGTTTTATGAGATCAAATGGATTTAGGATATCATTATGTAGATTTAAATAATGAATTATTAATTTATTTTCATGTTGTTTATTTATATACATAGTCTTCCAAATACACAAGGTATCATGATCATTGGGAATTGTTAATGGATTGTAATATTAAAAATCTTGTAAAAATATGTGTATATTGATTTGGTCACTATTTTTGTTATCGAAGAAATGTTTACATACTTCTTGGGAATAGTACATGAATACTTTAGTGAAAACCTTATGAATATATCTAAATATAGGATAATATCCAATAATTTTGGTGATGTATAGATTGAGTGATTTCCAAAAAAACTATGACCCTATCTGAATATTGTAAGTAGATATGGTATATGCATAGTTATACTTAGGTAAAATAACCATAAAAATGAAACATTGGAATAAGAATATATTATCACTTGGTGAAAGACAAATTATCCTCCAAAAACACATGGTTTGATAGTCCTAGGGGATAATCTTTGGAAATTCAAAAATTCTTACAGTCCTTTATAATGGATTTGAAGAAATTTTTAGGTTAAAAAACCTAATAGTTAAATAAACGTGGACAACATTGACTGCATACCTATATAAAGTTGGGATTTACATGTAATTTAAAATTTGTTCCTTCTATGTTCATAGTTTCACAATAATATGTTTATTTGTTTATGAATTCTCATCATATTTCTACCTTAATCTAGTTATTGTAAGGAAATATGAGTAACTGTTCCAAAAATTACTATAATGGGAAATGTGATGATTTCCTTTATTATCTGCTAAAACATATAGGAGTGGGATATGGGATATTCCTGGATTTATCGGATCTGGGGAATCATGTTTTGTATAATAACATGAGTCATACAGAATTCCCTCAGGAAAATAAATATCAAGATGTGTTCAAGTCAATTACTATGTGAAGGTCCTCCTACCTTTAATGGATCCTCTAATCCCGTAAATATGTAACCATATATTAAATTAATAGATTAGATATTCTCTATATTTAAATGCATAGAATAAGAGAATTTCAAGTGGGTTTTCTGTCATCTTGAAGGATAAGTAGATCAGTGGTGGATACTAATTAAGAACACGATGTCCAGATATTATATTGATTACCCTGAATGGTGATGATTTGATAAAATATTTTCCAAATAATATTTTTACATAACTATCCATATTAAAATGGGTTGATAGTTCTATATAATAATGTGAAGGTTAGATAAATATGTTAGGATGTTTGTGGAAAACATCACAAGGCCTACATGATATACCTTTAACTTTTTCATGAACATTAAAAGTAAGGTGTTCCGATTCCTTATTATTCTACATTTGAGTCATTAAAAAGACATAACGATTAGAGACATTGAGAGATATTAAGAGATTTTCTGTTATTACCATATGGTTGATAAAGATATTAGATAATCTAAATGGTATAATGAGATTAGAGTTAAATTTTGGAAAATATTGTTTAATTTGGGAGGATCAATGGATAAATCCTAGAGAGAAAAGAAAACCCAACATCCCAACTATAAATGTGTGGAAAGAAGCATCTTGGAAACAATCTAAAGGGAAATAATTTATTCTTAAAATGTATAAAATAGAGGAATCAATCCATTCAGAGTCGAACGTAAATGAGGAAACCTAATAATTTTAAAGATTAAAAGATGGCTCAAATCAATTCTCACATTTTTGTATAGTTCCTCAACATACAGTAACATAGGGACAATTAAATCAAAAACCCTAAGTCAACAGTTATTTGATACTATAAATGATAACAACCTAGAAGCCCTAAAGAGCAAATAAGTTTCTATGATATTACTACATCTTAGGTAGATCCCAAAAAATATTCAATGACATGTTAACTTGATATTTATTCAAGAACAGAGAATGTACTTTTTCATTATTCTTCATCACATTATTTCATATATTGAACATCTAATAAAACTATTCAAACACTAACTCAAAATATAGTGGTTGAGTTTTATATGAGAATTAAAAACAGAGAAATTATATATTCTCATTTATATAACTCATCTGATATCAATGTTTGTGGAAAAGACCTCTTCAAAAATATTGTCCTATATTATTCAATGTAATTTGAATCAATATTTGGAATGGATTGGATATCCTTAAATCCAAGAACTGTGAGGGACATAACTCCTCACTTCCCAAGTCATCCTCAGATTTTGTTTAGGTGTAACAAGGGTGATGAATATTCTTTGTTATATTCATCTCCTATTTCGATAATATTTCCATATGTGAAATTATATTTAACTCAAATTATTGTGACAAATGAGATAATTATTCTTTAAGACATTCCTATTGTGAGTGATTTTACTGATTTATTCCTTGAAGAATTACCTAGTCTTCTACTCGATTGATTTTTTTTCTGAATAAAATTTATACCCTTATTTTAACTTATATCAAATATCCCCTACCAAATGGACACTATTATGATAGAAGAACTAAATAATATGTTATAAAAAAATCTAGAAAAGTGTTGTATGAACCTGAGTTATTCACCATATGGTATGCTAGTAATTCTATTTTGTTGAACTTTGGTCAGGATGTCACCAATTAAAGATAATCAAGTAAGATATTCCCAAGGTTTCCATTCAAATAAGGTATGCACACTATGAGTTCATAGTGAATCCCTTCAATTAAACTAATTCTCTAGAAATAATTATTTATTTAATGAATACAATCATTATATATTGCCTAAAAAAATTGTGGTTTTCTTTATAGATGATATTGTGATATAATCCATAAATATGGAGGAGAATGATGAGGATTTTAATACTATAATAAATGCATTTTGAACGGATAATCTATAAGAAAATTACAATAAATATATGATCTATAAGTAGGATGTATAATTATTAGGGAATGATATCCTGAGAAAAAAGAATATATTTGGACTCTTACAAGATAAACAGAATTAAGTAGTCAACCAAAATGATAGATTAAATAGGGTTCCATTGATTCATTAGTCTAGCTGGGTATTAACAACATCTATTGGGTTTTCCTCTCATGTTCCAACCCTATCTCCATCACTACAACCACACTGGGTTATCCCCACATATCCTCAAGTTCTAAGGTGACACCTGAAATTTTCACCACCAACTTCTCTATACTAACCCTCTCTAGGGTTAATACAAGAATTGAGAGCCCACTGGGTTCCCTTATTCACCACACAACCTAAACACCCTATATGGATTCCTCATCTTATTCCAAATCTCATGTCTAAGGAAACTCACTTATAGAAAATTATATCCCTCAACCTCACCATGATCATATAGGTGGATCATTATCCTCATCTGAAATTCCATATAAACCACACCACATGGAGATGTAATAAATCCACTCTCCCCCTCATGTAAACATAATAAGGCCCTCTCATTACCAAGCTATATGTATTCTACAAAGGGTATAACTACCCAGTCACTTACACACCAATGGGAATGGAAAGAATGCCCTAATATCTATCCAACTAGATCACAGGATGGAAGGAATCTAGATATTCAATTCTGGCACATCCCTAGTGTCATATCACATTCAATAAGGGATCATGTCATGGCTAACCCAATATTACCTCTAATATGATAGGGACTAGAAACCAGTGTCGAGTTGGCATATCACACACATGAGAGTCCTTAGCCTAATTTACCCATACACACACACATATACAAGCCCATAAAATGATAAAGTGTAATAAAACCCAAAACCATCTATTTGAAAATATAATATCACAAAATCAGAGTAAAGAAATATTATAGTAATGAAAAATATCCCAATAAAATCCAACCATAATGAAAATTAAAAAAATTACAACCTATAAAGTAGGTGATGACTGTAGTCAATGCAACCACAGTAAAACAACCTGGTTTGTCAATATCACAAAGCATCCTCTAGTCTTAGTCCCTCTAAGACTCCATCCAAAGTCTGATTCTCTAAATAAGATGTGACATTTGCAAGAAAATACCATTCCAAGGTGAGTATAAAACTACCCAGCAAGATTCCCCTAAATAACTCTAAATATTAAATCATAAATAATAGTTACCTCATCATTTTTTGAATTTCAATAGAACATATGACAATAAAATCCAAATACACTAAACATTGACATGCATTCATAGGTTAAAGTCACAACAATAAATCCATCATTTGATTCTTTCATGAAGGTTCCACATAGAAATCATCCAGATGAACACACTCCATGAGTTAGATTCCACTAATGATGTCCATATGGTATGTCATTCTCATCAGGTCACTCTAAAAGAATTTCACATTTTATGTATGAAGAGAATGTAACATATATGGGTATCACATCCATGGCCATAGGGTATTCCTACAAAACAATACATATTAACCTTCTTAGTAGATGATTGATGCCTGCAATGATTTGGTCATGATAATATTAAGAATCCTTCCTCGAGTAATGGTGTTGATAGGGGTTCTCACTATGGGCCTCATAGAAGGATTCCAAAAAATCAATCGAGGAATAAAGTTCCTGATAGGTGATAACCATACTATTCATAGGATTTCACTCCATAATAAACCCTCAGGGAATGAATAAAGGTAATGTATCTAAATGAATCTTTTTCAAGATGATGTTTAAAAGAGATTCAATTAAATTTTTATGTAGTACACGACGTACACTAGTAGTACAAGGCTTGTGCCTTTAGCACTGGATCCCACCTATGTATCAAACCTAGTGCCCATGTCCGTGTCAGAGTACATGGCTCACATGATCTTGTATACTATTAGTAGTTCACATGTACCCTCATAGGTACATATAGAGCCTATATTTAAGGGTCAAATGACATGTGACATATTCACACAACAAGTCATATAAATATCCCCAACAGAAACACTAGCATTGTATCTAGGGTCCCACATGGTGTGTATTCCCACATTACATGTTTTGTATTTCAAGATTTTATAAAACCCATAGATCATGTTCAAAAGTCACCATCCACTACACTAGACACAGATCTGGCTGCTAATCAAGCTGGGAAACATGGTGTTGGTCCTGTCGAGCCTCATTATAGCTATTCGTTGGAATTGGTCCATCCATGTATCCTGGAAAAACCATCTATTAAATCTCTCAATCACTGCATACCAATAATTATATTAATCAGTCTGATCCAAACATGGTGAATAATTATATCTCAATATCATAATCTATAAAAAAACTAATTTTGTTATATCAATCTTTTTCATAATGAAACAAGTGAAGAGAAATTAATTTCTTTGTATTCATTGAACCAAAATCCAATGGAATTGTCAGTGATTAATAAATAATTGGGAAGAAATGTAAAAAACATAAATATAAAATAAAAAACATCATCTAATGGTCATCACGGCCTCAATTCATTTATGTTAGAATTAAAAATGTTGAGAGGGTAATTGAATTGAAATATAATTCCACAATCATTTATAATATTTTTCTCATACCTTCAATTTAAATGATCCTCAAATCAATAAAATAATTAACCAAGTAATGTACATTTTAGGAAGAAATGAATAGTGATAAATCCAAATAAAACATAATCCTACCTTTATTTGGATCAATTGTTGGAGAAAAATTATCACACACTATTGTCGTTGATGAAATCCAAATGTTCCATTATCACACTGATCCTTGATTGTGATCTATCTTAATATTGTTCTCCAAGGTATCTTTCAATTATCTCTCTCAATTTGTAGGATTATGAATCTAACCCTACAAATTAGAGATACAATCACATTTTTTTAAACATATTAGGTTTCTTCATAATGTTAAATGAAAAAAATAATTTATTTTATTTATTTTTTGTATTCACCCCTAACTACACTTTATGGAAGCCCTGGAAACTAATAATGATTATGTCAAACCTAGTGTAAATATCATGCTCTGAACTCATATTCAGGCATAAATTTTGGATTTGAGCCTCATTTCATGAGTTATTTAACTTTTTCAATAAAAATATTCATGAATGATACTTAATATATTTAATACAATCCAAATATTATTTTTGGGCACATTAGGTCTAAGAAACTCTTATTGTCTCAGGACCTAACTCCGGGAATAATATTTGCTATATTTCAAAGTATTACATGGTAAAATCAGAGTTGTAAAACCTAGGAAATAAATCATAAATCTATTAGTTACCCATTATCTTAATAAACAGGGTAATACATACCAAGTACCACTATATTCATTCTCATATAATTTATACCCTCTAAGTTTCACATGCCTCATGGTATTTATTTATAATCCATCCCTAATACATCAGTTTTTAAGGCATCATTCCTATTATTATTGTTTTTTCATGTATATTAACACTTTAATTATATTTTGAGAACATTATAAAAATTTTCATTTATATTTATGGTCAATAACCAATCAATGGAATGAATGTATATCATATGTTTTAAAAAACTACTTAAACATAAGGATATGTTCATGGGACAAAAAACTTCATATATATAGTTTTCCCTTTAATTAAAACTCAATTATGATATCCTAATTATATCCAAGTCTCATCTAATGTCATCGCATCACCTAAAATCTGAGAAATCTCATCACACTGAAATGAACATAAACTTTATCTGGAAGATCTATGAAATGCCCATGACACCATTATAGGGAAAAAATCCAAAAAAATATTGATAAATATTTTGTGCTCATATCGATGATATGTTCTCTACTCAAGAAAATAAGAACATCCCTCATTATTAGAATATTACACCATTCACTAGTGGAATCAACAATAAACCCATATTATCTCCCTAAAAAATACCACAAAACAAACTACCTTCATGTTGGATTAGAGTAGTGGAATGGGGCATACAGTTGAATGTCCCTCACCTACATTAATATCCACCAAAGAATAAGAGGTTTCAATGAGTAAATCACAAGTATTCTCTAATTAATAAAATATCCCTTTTGACAATCATTCTATAACCTCAGGGGTTATAGCGTGATACCTCATTAATTAAAACCATCACAATGTATCCCCCATGTATTGAAATATAACCATCCCCTGTAGAGGTATCAAATGTTATCTTACCTCTATGTTGGCATTGTACCCATAGATAATGACACAACCACCCCCATGAAGGGTTACTATCCCTAAAAAAACCATTTTGGATTAACCCAAATGGGTTTAAGTGTGATGCCACAAACAATAGAAAACACACATAAGGCCTCTATACCTAACAACATGGCTTATTCTAACCATAAGACATTGTTCTGTTCACTATATCTCATAGTGAGGAACTTTATCCAAGACACTCCTCTGGGTAACACATAATGGAGTGAATGAAGGGCCATGGTTTGATTTGTTACATATAACCAAAAAAACAAACACGAGGTTCACCTTGACTATGTTCTAATACTTAACCTAGACCCCAAAATCCCTATCATTCCTCAAACCATAAAAAACATCACTTTGAAATTTTTCAAACCATAGAAATTTTTTCAAACAATAAATTTTTAAATTTACCATACATGAGGGAAAAAATAAAATATAATCTATTATTCACAACTCATAATGTTGAGGATCATTATTAACTCTTCATAGTGATATATATTATCCTTGTGAAGCCTAGATTTATGTTCGACCACTAATTTTAACCTATCCCAGAGATCGATTTACAACTAAATTTCCATGTTCTACCTTCCATGGAAAACAATATTCCACTACGAAACATAAAAACTGAGGCACACTATTAATGAATGGTTGATCCTCCCACTCACTAACATAAAAAATATCATGATGATTCTCAACTATACATGTCTATCCCAAGACACAGAATTGTCTAGAATTGATTAAATCTCATGATTTTGGTTCTTTCCACCATATATATCACCTCAAAATGGATTAATACATGTCTATACCCAAACTCATAATTTTCATGAATTGATCAATCCTTAGAATATTGGTTCTTCCCCAAATAAATATCGCATCACAATGAAAGATTTCTAGAAATAGTAATACCAATTGTAAGAATCACTTACTAAAATTCATTCTCATTGGTTAATCATCCTCCTCGGTGTAGTTTCCATCTCACCACATCCAAAATCAATAAAAACACTAGTTTTTCCTCCTCTTACTGACCTTTCATGAAAATTATTTGTTTGACACACTGAAATACTATCTCATCACCCGATTATGAAAACATAATTCACTAAAGGTATCACATGATCATTCAAACACCCACACGAATGTTCAAAACCAAAACATGCATTAATTACATTGTCGGGTCCTCCATTGGAAAATCAATCATTATATTCCACCCATGATAACTAACACAAATCTTATATGAATCACCCTCGAATCACACATGATTCCATACAATGCTCAATTTCAATACAATGAACATATCCAAACCACATTGGAATTTAGATTTTGTTTTTCATAAAGGAACCACATAACATAAAATATATATATATATATAATGAAATTCTAATTTTAAATCATTTTAAATTTTCCATTCTCACTATATATATTAACATACCAACATGACGCTCATATATCCATGAATGATTTTATTTTACCCACCATTGGAGTATCCTCATCATCACATTATGAAAAAAATTCTTAATCATAATAGATCCAGTACAAAATGATTAGAAGTGATCATACAATTCACACCCAAGTGTCATCACTAATCAAAACATGCTACAGAATCATAGGTCACTAGGAATGTCACCCTTGGAATCAGCATAAAATCTATTTATATATGCATTCTACTACTCTTGACCACACTCACCTATCTTGAAAACCCCTATCATGACTTAGGGTCAGATCAATTGTGACATCACACTATGATTAGTCTGTGATATCACTATCTATTACAAAGGAAAAATCACACATCCTCAACAAATCTGTAGGAATCAACTCTTGTAATAATTCCATCAACCCATCAATTCTCAACCAATACATTGCCTCTCACGGATTCATACCCCAAAGGGTATCACATGTAATTAGTTGGCACTTTTTCTCCTAAATTGATTCTCCTACAAAAACCATCAAAACCCTCACTCTTCTCTACTACGATAGATATATTCTATAACGAACCTTCACATATGTTTCTACTCATTATCCACATCAATTTCAAACAAACCCAATGATTGTACACACCTGTAATTCAATGTTTATAAACAATACATTGATTGGATGAGTCTAACATCATCAACTCAAGGCTCATTAACCTAAACAAATTTTCATTCACCACTTCTTGTGAATATAAATTTTCAAAATCAACCAATTTATTTTCCCAACATTCCATATCCATCCTACTAATTCCAAGGACCTCTACATAGTCACCATGAACATGTGAATCATTCCCAAAACATAAGAATCTACCCACACATTTTTCACCCAACATTTTATCATTTTGGATCATGATCTTCATCCTCATCTGGAACCACACCACAAATAAGAAATTCATGGAATCTTATTGATCCATACCTCTAGATTTCGACCTCAACTCTAATGAACTTCAAAAACAATAATTCAGAAAATATCAAGGAATTTTCATGCCTATACCACATACAATGTACCACCTACTGTTAACCTATATTATAAACCAATAAGTAAATCCTTGATTCCAATATCTAAGGGAACTCACAAGTTCAGACCAACCCCTCTCTCAGGTTTCCCTCATATACTATAACTCATCTCAAATGCGCTGAACTCTCCGACCAAGTATGTAATCCATGTATTACCAAAGGAAAAACTCCAAAGAAATATATATGTTCCCATATCAAAATTCATATGGAAAATCACATGTAAAAACCTAAAATATTTGGTTACAAAAATATATATACATAATAACACGCTAT
Organism: Viscum album; assembly: GCA_963277665.1. Taxonomy (NCBI): domain Eukaryota; kingdom Viridiplantae; phylum Streptophyta; class Magnoliopsida; order Santalales; family Viscaceae; genus Viscum; species Viscum album. The sequence goes on along the minus strand of OY728127.1, from coordinate 1,505,389,189 downwards.
GACAACCACCCCCTCTTGAGCACCCACCATCATCGACCATATTCATAACATACTTCCCCCCTATAGAACTATATCACAGCCATGCATATAAGTACATAATAATATGATGATTTGAATTGAATAAATTCATAAACATATGGTTTGGTTTAGTATATTGCCTCTAGGATGCTATATAGGAAAAAATAAAATAGTTGTTTATTTCACCTTTAAGTGACAAAACCCATTTTCAATACAGTACTTGTATCAAGCTTCAAATTAATATATCTATCCACTATATTCATTATACATCACTTCCAAGAATGGACTGAATATATAAAACTAGAAACCATCTCTAAAAAGGATGCATAGGACCTATAATGATAAGAAATGTATCCTGATTCAACTGAGTAAAATTTCACTAACATGTTATATGGGAAAAATTATTGTAAGGTATTATTGACACATTAATCAAACAAACCCTTTGTCATCAATGATTAATGTCCTACACATGCACATGAATCTCATGTGAATCCTACATGATAAAGATTATGCATGTAACAAGAACAGTTCCAATGGATGTTTGAAAAATCCATTAATATCATCATAAAATACACACATCATACTAGATTAAATATATCAATAATAATAGTTAAAATCAAGAGCATCAATCCAATATCACTATTAACCTATACATCCTATCGAAATGGTGTTTATGAATCATGATTATATGTTTCATAAAAATACCGAAAACATACCTATTATCAATCTACCATACCCAAAATATAAATTAAAATAAAATTATTCTTTGATAACACTTTGTAATTACCTGAACATAGGCCACACACTAATGACCCAGTTGAAGTTCCTTGTTGCCTCAGGTGCAAATCCCCATTCACCAAAAGAAACAGACTTACAAATTTGGTCGTAGGTATTACCTTGGGGAGACAATACCTTCATATTAGAATAAAATATAAAAAAATAATCAAATTTAATTCTATAATAATAATCACAGTATTTATAATCATTAAATAATAATCATTTTGTATCTTCTGAAATGAAGTATACTGGAATGTTTCCCAACTAATCATTCATTTAGTGGACAACATATAATAATAATGAATAAAAAATATAGGTGGATCTAATAATATCTCTACAACTCACTCTATTAAATCCTCTAATCCCTATTGAGATACTCAATCTCAATTCTGAAACACTTATCCTCTTCTAAAGCTTAAAATGCAAGTGTAATGTCTGATTTGGTACAAAACTTTCACGGACTCCCATGAAGTGTGTGAGTAAAAATCAATAGTACCCCATAAATAGTTTCACTAAAATAACCAATATATATTGTGTGAGCACATGTTTTATGTTTAGTGTAATTAAAAAATGATAAAGTGTAATAATACAACCATTGTCAATCCTAGGGTTCAGAGTTTATGCTAGGGATCAACCAACAATTCTTTGTCCAAAGTTAGACTATATCAGACCTTGTCACACAATCACCAAAGGGGAACCACATCTTACAAAAAAACCTCATTAGAACACTGGTCTGGTGGACCAAGTCCTTCCTTGAAATGAGTATCCAAATATCATACCCACTTTGGCTTGTGTTTTATTTTTATAAGCATGAAATTTACAACCGAGGGGAACCCTAACCAACCCTAGAAACATTTATAAATATAAATTGGTAATAATCATTAATAACCCTATAAAGATATCATAATCATACACCTATGTGATACCTAGCTCACCCTATAACCATATCAAAATCATAAACTCGGGTCTAACTTGACTAACCTCATTACTATATCAAATAAAACTATGGGTTTCACCCCACCTGGTAGTAGTACAAAGATTCTATTACCTATGGGTAACTTCCTTCCCTTGATGAATGAACTATTAATAACATATCATACATGTATTAGGGAAACACATCTCACCCAGAAACCATATCACAAACAACGAAGGGGTTGAACCTCGCCCTAGAGCAGTACTGAGCCTTCCTTACTAAGGGGTCACATCCCACCCCTAGTACCTGAAACATAATTTTACATGTCCTAAACATATACATATATTAATCACATACTCAAAAGGGCCACATCCCACATTAAAATTTTATATCATCCCTCATAGGTTGTCCACTCACTCGAACCTAGCACATATCTCATGGGTTTCCCTCTCAAGAAAAAATTCCATCCCCATCACTATATGCATACTAGGATATCCCAGTTCATCCTTAGGTTATTTGGTGCAATAAAAAAAATTAAAATCCTCTACCACTATAGGATTACTGAAATACTTATATACCCCCACTGTCCACTAGTCACCACACAACTCAGACACCCTACACTGTTTATTCTCTCTCATTCCCATTCCTAGGACTGAATCCTATCACTCAGCATGAATTCAATCTGTGACTTCTCTATGATAATATCATGTCCTCATTACCCTCATCGTCTATTAAATATAAAAACTAATCTATATAGATGGAAAAAATCAAATTTCCTTCCGCATGGAATCCATGGTTGGTCCTCTCACACCCATGCTACTTGTATCCACCCAAGATATACCCCCGGGGAACTTCTACAGTTGTGGCGATGGAACTGTCACACAACTCTCAAGTAAACTAACATATATACTTAAATTCATCACAATGTTTACATATAGGCCATCCTTTGTAAAACCATTATTTATCCATTACCAACCCATACTCAAGATAACTACATGTTCCTATACCATGGTAATATATGTTTATTTTCATCTGATTGTTACCCCACTGGGGTCCAAATACCTCTTAGAATATATTTATAACAAGTTACATTTACATTTAAAGATAAGGCATTAAGCTAGTTCCCATGGCCCCATACTAGACCTTATGTCTTTAATCATCAAATACTAATTTCATAAAACAATTCATTTATATATAAACATGATCATCCATTAGTGGAGAGACAACATATTTCATGCATCAAAAAACCAACAGAATAAGCCTAGGGATATGGTTAGAGGACCACATACCCCATAGATAGGGTAATTACCTATAATCGAATATCAACCACTATCACATGATATTATCCAATACTTATCCATATTTATCTCATTTCTCTAGATTTGTGTCATCTCATTGCATCGATACCATTACCAACTGCATCCAGTAGGTCAATGGAATACATCTAACTCTTTGAAAAGAAAAATAAATATAATGAAATGGTGAAAATGAAGTCATTTAAATAAAACGGTAAATTCTAAACTCATTGTGAGAAAAATCTCTAATATCCTTACTCAATTTCATTACGATTTGGTTAAATCGATGATAAATCCCAAGAATTTGTGTGGAAAATGGCACAAATATTCTCCTATTCTAGGGGATTTTGACTTTGAGGAAGATGGGGTAGGTTTCAGATAGATATACCTACTCCCAATATATTTTATCCGAATATGAATAGGGGGATGACTAGAAAATCAAAAATCTCACCCAATTAAAAAAAATTCCTTAGGCAATTCTTGTAGTGTGACCTCAATTGTTGTGGAGTGACGCCTCCTTGCTAGCTCTACCATATAATGACCCTATATGCTTTTTGTGTGGCCATATTAGACAGAGGAGTCAAACCTCATCTTAAATCTTTCATGGTGTGAACCTATTAGATCGAGGAATGATAACATCAAGTTAAGGGTCCACCCCTTCATCAAAGAACATTGATACGTAACACCTTTATGTCATAGCATGAAACCAACTATAGTATATATAGGCCAGAGGATCCCAACCCTCAAGATGTGACCTTATTCTCCCACAACTAATGATAACATATTATCCCTATCATGGTGAATTTATACATCCACAAAACCCCTCACAACATACATTCATATAATGAATTATGGATCACAACATGACTGGAAGCCTACATCAAAAAATAGAAAAAATTGGGTTCACTCTGGTCCTACTTCAATGCTCACATGAGAACTTCAAACATATCTTATACCTAAAAACATATTCAAAAAAGTCTTATTTATATGTTCCATCACATTTAACTAAAATCCAAATATTTACTCTTGAAATGGTCTCTACTTAGAGACCAGAATTCAAAATTCCATTAGAAATTCCAAAACCATAAAAATGTCAGTATTTACACATAATAAAATGTTTAGCTTAGATTCTTACTATGAGATAGAATAACATAGAAGTTAATATGTCATAATAATTGAATAAAAATATATATATGGAATATATAAAAAAAATTCCATATGAATATATTGAAATAACATAAATCATGGATTTCATAAAAATGGAAATAAATAATCAGATAGAAAACATTAACGAATTTTAAAATAATTTATTTTATAATGTCATACATCATAAACATATTTAAAGGTTCTTTTTATAAGACATAATTCCTAAAGGTTAGTAATACTTCAAATAACCCATCACTTTGGTGTCTTTAGACTTACTGATGCCCCGATAGGTGATAGAATTTCAAGACCCACCAATCACATAATAAGTCATACGCATTAATAACATGAAAAGTAAGGGAAAAATACAATATATAATTCCTATATTAGAACCTCATTCATTAAAATGAAAATATAATGAATGATTAATAGTATATAAATAATGGGTATATATATATTTAATATTTATCAAGTCAAATGAATGGTAAGGTTATCTATGATAAGTCACTTTAATAATAATTATTATATATAGGGTATTCAAAGTATATATGATAAATGGTTGCATGGTCAATAAAAATATTGTGTAAGGAAATTGAATTTTTTTTATATTTATATGAATTACCTATAAAAATATTGAAAATAATTTGGTATTAATAATGTAAAAATAAGTACCCCTATTAAGTGATGAATATGGAAATGTTTTCATGAAGTACAAATAGTTATTAGGATGACCATTGTAATTAGAATATCGATTACATGTATTCAAAATGACGAGAAACCCAATAAATTATGGATAAATACCCTCTAAAAATTTCTAGTTTGTGAAACATAGATATTTTTTATAAATGTTTTATATATAATTTCCTTATAGAGGAAGATCCATGTTATTATGCTTTGATAGAAAAATTAGACTTGTGCCAAAATCGAGAATAATCCCATTTAGAGTTGATATAGGAACCCCTAGATACATATCCATGTTACTTATGAAGAAAATTATACATTTATAAAAAATTTATTTATTTTACAACAAATACATATCATGCATATATATTTGGGATCAAGGGAAAATATATAATTTCAATCCTCTTAGGTAAATTTCATCATTATAATGGCTTATAATATTTATATAATGTGAGTGAAATAGTGTCTCACAAGCATGTGATATCATATGGATAGTTCCTAAAATAATATTAAAACTATATTGGAATAGGAACTATGAAATTGAAAAGGATAATGCAGTGGGAATTTCAATAAGAATTGAAATAGAGAGAGAGGAAGTTCCCTTTAATATTGTAACGTCTTAGGAAAAAGGTTCTTAATGAGAGTGAATGAATAATATAACATGTGAAATACCAAAACAAATATATCTATAAACTATATATATAGAATAGTATTAGCGGATTAAATGGATTTTCAAATATATTATAAACAAATAATAAAACCTAGAAATGAATGAGAGAAAAATACAAACCCTTACATAGATATGGTAATGACTTTAGAAAATGGTAATATGATGGGGATTGGATAATATCACATATAAAAAATATATAATGGTTGATATTATAATATGAAAAAAATTATATCACTATATTAAAATGAATTATAAAATATTTTATTATTAAAGGATTGAAAAACAAAAGTGAAATGAAAGGAATGGAAACAATTACCTTATTAAAGATTCATGGATTAGTTTTAGGCCTTCTCAGCCTAAAAATCATCATCATTGAACATAGAGATATGATTGAGACTGTATGATCATTTTATTATGAGATAACATTGAGTTTCATTGGAAGAAAAATGAGATGAGGGGATGGAATTTATTGGTGTGGTGTATCATATTTCTTTCAATAAACTATCATTTATAATAATTTCCCCCTATCTTATGTGATCCACCACAATCAAAATTCCACATTATATCCATTAATGCTCTAATATAATAGTTAGATATAAAATTATCTGAAGAGAACTAAATTGGATTATCATATTCATTCCTATATATATACAATGTCACATATACAATACGTTGTCGTGTTTCACCATTTCACCATATTTTACCACAGTTATAAAAAACTTCCAAATTTAACCCCATGCCTAATTTTGGTATCATAAATAAAAATATATAATTCATTTTATTAAATTAATATTCTAAATTTATAATATTTATCATTTCTATAAAAACTATTAAAAATAGTTATGGCATAACATGAGTTAAAAATAATATTAAAATGATTATTCCAATATCCACATTATTATTCTAGTGAATAAATTTAAAACTATGATATCAATTATATAAAAATAAAACTCTAAACATGACAGATTAATTTCATTATGAAAATTATAATATATTTTATAATGTAATTTTAGTTAAAAATAAGTTACATAACATTTGAAAGAAACGTTTTATAAAATCAAAGCATACACACATAATGTTTTAATAGTTTATAAATATGATAAAAATCAATTAAAAATAAACAATCATTTAATGTTATAAATTACTAAAAAAATTTAATATTAGTGTAATAAATATTATTTATCTAATTATTTTCCAATGTGATGTACATGAAATTATATATTAAATTAGATATATATATAATAACTAAATGCAAAATTTTCACTAGTTACATGTTATAATAATATTAAAATTAAAACATGTATAATATAATTAACATTAATTGAGTAAATGATTATTATAATGAACATATGAAACTATGAATATAATAAATTTTTTTATTAAATAATCATTAATTTGGTAAAAAGTATTTTGGAAAACAATTTCATAAATAATTATTATTCTATGAAATTTGTATAAAATACTATTATGATTCCTAGATTAATAAAAATTAGTTGTAAATACACATTCAATGATTTATAATTATAATAATATAAATATTATATGTAGAAGTCATAGTATATTATAATTTCATGATTTTTAAATGAATGATATGTTAACACCCATTAATGGAATTCCCTAAGATCATGTGATTATGTATAAATAATTTTTCATTTAGAATGATTTTTTATATATGAAAAATGGTTTCGAATAATGATTATATAATTAAAATGAAAAGATAAACAATGGAACTGAAATAAAAAAGAACTCATATACCTTTATATTATGATTTTAAAATAATTTTTTTCCTAAAACATTTATATTTCCTGTCTTGTTCTATTTTTCATAAGAACTATGTTTCTTATAGGTACAATTTTTATTGGATACTATATGTTTGGAGTGATTAAATAATTTTAATTATATATACTATATCTACTAATGTTGGGTGTTCCCCTTATAATGTGTCACCACCACATTCACCCACGTGAGCAACAATTTCTACCAATTTACCAATTAACCCCCAGCTTCTACAAAAACACCCAATGTACCCATCAAAATTTGACTACGACCAACAACATAACATGATCCATCTCCCCACCTAGGGTTTCCCTCTTCTAGAGTCTTCCTTCGGTAGATCACCTAAAAAAGAATGCCCAACCACGACCTGTCTACCCACTTACAGTTTCCCTTTTCCACAGTCTTCCGCCAATGATTATTTATCGAGCTCCACTGTATCCTTCCCACAACAATCTAAATCTATTTCCGTTTCAAGACACAATTCTCCATAATCTTCCTCTCGTCTTAATCTCAATATACAATAACTTTATATGATGATAAGGTCAAAATTACACTCATTATCTTAACTGTTCTCTCTTCGACATTAATTATCATCGATTGGGGGATTCCAATTTTTCCACTTCTTCAACGATAAGGGTATTCTGATTTCCTCCACCACTATGACATGTACCGCAATAATTTACTAAAACTACTTCTACTAGAACAAACAACCCTAAACTACTCCTTCTGTTATTGGTGGAATAACGGTTATACCATCAACTTACACACAATCCCATCCTTTGGAACTCTAAACAGCTACATACTTTTGGGTGAATATATCTTTGTAAAGGTAACATTTTTTTACAGGCAACCAAACTATGAAACCTACAACATTCAACTGACTCTGTATTTTACATTACCTAGTAACCACATGATGAATTGATCTTGACAAGGAATCATCTTCTTCTATATAGAACTACTGCTTGTGGAATTAACATTGTATGTATACATTGGATTATATTGGAACACATACATATTCCTACCTTGAGGTTATAGTAGATTTTATCACCTCTAAATGAACTATTTTTAGAACAATGTACTAACACTGTAAGTATACATTGGATTATATTAGAAGACATACATATTCCCAAATTGAGGTTATAGTAGATTTTATCACCTCTAAAAGAACTATTTTTAGAACAATGTATTGAAAAATTGCATGTATAGGATATCTGTTTACCAAATATATCATACTAAATTCCCAATGCTTTGAGTCAAACTATATCATTGAAGCAAAAACTAAATACTAACAAAAATACATCCAGTTACCACACTCTCGGGTTTCAAAAACATAGGAACTTATCATAGAGTTCTGTAATGCCTATGTAATTTTATTCAATACATAACTTCCGCTAACTATTACCCGTATCGTCCACTAAAACCTACAAGTAGATTTCATTTAAGACTTTTAAATAGCTACATAAATCTATGCTAATACATCAGTAGCCATTTTTGTGGCTGCGTTCTCAATTTATACAATGTTTTCATCTATTTTAGCATTGTATGAAAATATAACAACGCATGATTTGACATTTATATATAAAGATATACAATCAAAACATGCATTTCCCGTCATCCTCTAGAGATTCATGGTTTTAAAGAAGAGTGATAATGATGGAATGACACGATTGTGATCTTACTATTACCTTCATTAGAGACTTATTCATGTTTCAAAATTTTTCCAATATTTTTATAACCTACTATTGTCACACTTACAGTGTCAATATCAACTATAAATCCCTAAATGACATCTAAAAATCTTTTTTTACTCTATGAAGTAAACTGCATTCTATGAATGGTGGTGCTGATGGAGTCACATGAACGCCATTAACACCATTGTATATCAATTGTTTATTCTATTTACATTTGAGTATGTAAATCCCTATATTTTTAAATACTTTATATATGAAGATAAGTTATTCCTCATTAACTACTTCATTTATAGTGCAACAACTCCCTGTATCTTGGACAACATTTATTGCTGGAGTAAACAAGTGGAAGCAAAGATTAGATGCCTTCAAGAAATCACATATTTTATCTGTATGTATGATGACACTTATCTACGAATACCGCACTGTATGCCACAAAACTGAGCAATTCATCATCTAATAAATTCCTTAACACTTTCCATAGTGATCACGACTGATGAAAATGATATGTCGGATTCATCACCAGCCTTCTCGACCATGTAAGCACAACTCTTGCAATTAGATATTTCTATGGTCATTAACAGATTGCCAATTCTTACAATTTACCCTACCTATTTGTACATATTTTGTAGAAATGAACATTGGGACTGTAGTACTATATCATGTACATGTACAATGTCATTTTTAACACAACTATATAGCATCACACACACACACTAAAATAATCACACATTTAATATATAATACTTTTTATACAAATACAATTAGTCACTAGGCATCAATTGTTTCGTCGAGAATCATCACATTCTAACAATTCAGATACACATGACTACATCCACGGTGATGTCTAATGTACAAAAAACAAAAAAGGATTGTTGATTAAGATGCTTAGATACTAACACCAATTAGTTATGTATAATTTAAGGAAGTATTCATAATAATCAGTTGGTTACTGTTTGCTACTTGGTACAACAACAATTTCTAGATAACACAGGTTAGTGTACTTACTGATTCAGCATTACAGCTACAACAAAATGGGATACAAATATCATGCACTTCCAATAAATTTTGAATACTATCTCCTACATTACATTTTATTTTCACGCAAGATATTATGATATTGGGGACCCTTCTAACATCTTCCAATATTTTCATGATTTAATGTAGTTCGATGAGAGAAATAGATAATGTATCAACCAAAGAAACCCATGTTTTTCTACATGTTGTGCTATGAGAATGATATCTTTGAACATAAAAATTTCCTTGTCTGTAGTACCTAGAAATGTTTCTCTTCAATTCAACTTCTACAGCAGCCCGAACATTCCAAGAACAGAGGCATGTATGCAACTCCATGTTTGCTTTCACTTTAATGGGTGGGAAGATAGATAGGTCTATTATCAAGGGTCTAGCTCCATGTATATTCAGATTGAATAGATAGAACTACCATCAGATAATAAGTTTATGTCCACTAGATGGTCACCATCGGGATTCTCACAACAATACATTCACGAAACTACACATGAATGTCAAAATAGGGTTTGAGAATTAATGTATCTCTAAACCTATCTGTTATGGACAATTTTGTCAATGTTTCCTATTTCTATATTACCATAACTACTACTTGCAGCTTGGACAACCAGAATTTTGAAACTCATATTGACTAAAATATAGTTGAGAACCTGCAAGAAATGCTTAATAAAAACAAAGCATTTGCAATATAGTTTAGATGTCCAAGGGATGTTATTCATTGTCAGGAGGAGACAAATTTAAAAACTATGTCTATTGAAAAGAAGAGAACAAAATCCAAGTACATATAACATACAAAATAATTCTACGTTTACAATTCTTATTTTTGTTGAGTCCAAAGATCTCAACCAAGATTGGAATACTATCATTCAAACCAAAAATGGTGATATTCAAAGAATTAATGAGCAGCACCCATTGTATCTTCCATTCGAATATCCCTTGACTTTCACAGGAGGTAGTGATAGATATGTTGACAACATTTTCCATCGCTCAACTCATTTCACAACAAGTCATATATTAAGGAAGGTTACAATGAGACAGTACTTCTCTTTCCACTTGTAATTCCTTGAAAATTATGCTTCAACGCAACTACATACAAGAATACAGTTTCAATAGTTTGTTCTCCATGATTATATTATGATAGAGTCTTAGAGACAATCATTCATTGTCTTTAAACAAAAGAGAATGAGGTTATATCTCTATAATGGATTGCAAGATTCATTTCACAGAGGTGACCTAGAAGGGGTTTCATACGGAAAACACAACATTTTACATTCAGCCTTTATTGGTGGTCCATGTTATAAATTCCATAATTACCAAGATTCAATATCTATTTTTAATTGGGAAGGGTATCCAGAGTTGTTTCTAACTATTACATGTAACCCTCTGTGGCCTGAGATCACTTAGTATCTTAGATATATCAATCTTCATCTAGTAGACTCCCCTAAAATACAATCTATTGTTTTCAATAATAAGCTTGATCATCTAATGAAATATTTAGTAGACGGTTGTTTCTTTGGGAAGTCAAGGGTAGGTAACAATCATTGTAGATACTACTAATATTTTTTTCAATTTGTTTGTAATTATATTATCATTTACTATCTGTAAAAATTTTCATTCAATTACGTTATTTGAACCATAGAGTTTAAAAAACACGGCTTGCCACATGTGCACATCCTATTATTTCTCTGATGTTAAAATAAAGTGAACACTCCAACAGCTGTTAACAATCATGTCTGTGCTGAAATCCTAGATAAAGTTTCATACCCAAGGCTACATGAAGTTGTCAATTTTTTTATTCTCCACAGTCCTTGTTGTGCTACAAAACATTCTTCTCCTTGTATGAAACATGGAAAATGTGAAAAATATATACCAAAAACTTTGCGGAAACTACAACAGTTGATGATGATGGTTTTTTCATTTATAGAAGAAGGGATGACAAGAATAATGTTCTGAAAAATAACATTCCTCTAGATAATCTCATTTTATTACCATAAAATATTGTTTTTCTATTAAAGTATCATGATCATCTCAACATTGATGTCTTCTATCAGTCATCTTCAATCAAATACATGTATAACTATATTAGCAAGGGAAAAGATCATGTAATAGTTATACATGTATAACTATATTAGATGAGATAAAGATGTATTATGACTGTTGGGACATATCTTCTTGTGATCCATCATAGAGTATTTTTTCATATGATATCCATTATAGATATCCACAGGTTGAGAGGATACATTTCAATTTTACAAAATAGAATTGTGTGACGTTTTCAGACAATGATAACATTGAAAATGTATTAAAACATGGAAATAGTTCTCAAACAATCCTGACCTCTTGGTTTGATGTTAATATTATAGACACAGAAGGAATAGGATTAAAATTTGTAGAATACCCTTCTAGATATGTCTTCCACTCTCAAGATAATAAATGGTGTCCCCATAAGCAAGGATTTTGTATTGGAAGACTATAATACATGCCTCAAACCACTAGAGAGCTATACTACTTGAGAATACTACTAACAAAAATCATTGGTGAAACATCATTTGAATATATCAGGACTGTAAACAACATCACACATGGTACATTTATAGATTCTTGTTCAACTATGGGATAACTGAAAGATGATAGAGAGTTCATTGAAGCTATTTAAGAAGTCTCATCTTGGGTAATGGAACAACATGTACACAGGCTATTCCAAAGCATGTTAATCTCCAATAACATATCTCGCACATATTTTTTCTATGCTGAAACCAAAGAAATAATATCAGAAGACATTTTATATGTACAAAGAAAGATCCTACAAATTCCAGGTGCAAATTTTGTCATGTACCTACTTAATTCCTCTAAATTTTTGTTAACGTCTTATTTCTGCTATATGGTATTTATAATATTGTAGTAATGAAAAATTTCTATATTTTTTTAGCATAAACAATATACTTCCCAATGAATCTACAACATTTTACTCTGCAGAGGTATTAACTATATTGGAGTACAAAAAAATCCCTCCCATTATGTATATTACAGTACTAACTAATCACAGAATTTCTGTTCACATTTTAATAGTAATTGACTTTGTTTATTTTATTATGTAACCCTTTTTAGAAATACATCGTGCTTTCAATGATAAGTTATTCACATAACAGATAAATATGCATTGTTCTTGCTATTATTTGGACTTACTGCAATATACTTCTCTACTGTGATATTTACTCTTCTGCATTAAAAAAAAGTCCCAGCATTTCTATTCCAATATTACTACTAATGGACTACGTTTATTTTAATTTATACTAATATTTACAAGTATTCCACAATATAATAGATTAGTTATTCACATTACACTTATAATTGCACTGTTATTTCTATGATTGTATGTCTGTATTGAAATAATAGTATCTATATTTACTATACTATAGTGAAAAAAAGTCATAGCATTACTGTTGAAATATTAATACTAAATGACATCGAAAATATTAATATGTAATAATATGTACATATATTCCACAATATCCTAAATAAGTTATTCTCATAACAGTTCAATCTGCACTGTTGAAATTATTTGAACTTACTAAAATATACATCTCTTCTAGAATATTTACTATATTGCATTATAAAAAAATCCCAGAATTTCTATTAAAATATTCAACATAAATGCCTTTGTGTATTTTATTTTGTAGTATTCTGTACAATTATTCTGCAGTTTCATAAATTAGTGAAACACATAATACATCAAAATACACTGTACTTGAAATCATTATACATCTTTCTCTAATATTACTTATTTTATATTTAATATATTTCAATAAAAAAAGAAACATAATTTCTGTTCTAATTTTAATACAATATTAATTCGTTCATTTTAATCTGTACTATTCTATACAATTAATCCATAGTTTCATATATCATTTATTCACATTACACTGCTAATTTTATTGTACATGAAATAATTTTTCGATGTAATTCTCTATTCTAGAAATAATGACTATATTGCAGTACAAAGCAGGCCCGCCCTTACTGTTAACATGTTAATGTTAAAGGGATGAATTTAATTTATTCTGTAATACTCTATAAAAGTATAACATAGTTTCATATAACAGTTATTATTACCTGAAAGTTTCACCCTACTTACAATCAATAGGAATTTCTACAATATACTTAACTACTGTGAAATTTACTATATTTCAATAGACAAGGGTCTCACCATTTCTATTCACATATTAATAATAACTACTTTTTCCTCAATAAATCCACAGATTGGTTTAATAATTCCTAAAAATGTATACTACAACACATAATTACTACTGGATTCTCACTATGAATTTCACTATCCACTGTAGTTGTTGTGTTTAATTTACTGTAAACTGTTGTGATGAATTTGTTTCTACTATTTTATACTTATTTATAACAATATTCCACAACATTCTATATTTGACACTCACAGATCACCAATTACATATGTATGCTTTAAGAGAAATAGACCACATTTTACAGAGTAATGGAAGATCACTTCAGTTATATCCACATATGACACTTCCAGATTATGATTTTGATACCAATCTCAATCATTTAGATGCAAAATAACTGAATTAAAATAAAGAATCACTTCTACCAGAGTACAACAGTTTACATAGTATACTGTCAGATGAACAGAAAGAGATGATGTCTGTCATTCTGTCTTCACTATCTACTAATTAAGGGGGGCTTCATATTATTGCATTGTTATGGTGTCACTTGTAAATCCTTCATCTGCATATTAATAACATCATTAATGTGAGCATAGGGAACGATTGTACTTGCAGTTTCATCGAGTAGAATAACTTCACTACTGCTTCCTGGTGGATGAACATCACATTTTAAATTCCATATTCCAATCTCCATTACTGAACATTCAGTTTGCAATATTCAGTAGGGGAGTTATGTTGCGGAACATTTGTAATTTACTAAGATCATCATTTGGGATGAGGCATCTATGATTCATAATTATTATTTTGTGGCTTTAGGCTGAACTCTAAGGGACATTAAGACTATTAAAAATGATAATTCCCAGAATTTTCAATTCAGTGGAGTAACAGTTGTATTAGGAAGATATTATAGGAAAACACTACTAGTTATACTTAGTGGAAACTAAAATGACATTGTATATGAAAGTGTTATGTCAATGTATATTTGGCAACAATTTCGGGTGTTATCACATATAAAAAACCAGAGATTTCATTGTACTACTATCATTCATGATGTAGTTGAGTTACATGAGTTTTCTAAATGGACATTAGATTTTGGTGAAGGTCGAATAGGAGAGCCTACTGATTGTGAGGAACGCATTCAAATTCCATCATCATATCTTCTTACTGACACCGATAATTCCATGGCTGCAATTGTCAACCATACATACCTGGGTTTTTGTAACAAACATGGAGACCCTACCTATTAGAAAGACCATGCAATTTTAACTCCAACCCATGATGTCATACAAGAAGAAAATGAATATATTCTGACCCTCACAAGCTCTGAAAAAAAATATTAGTTTAGCTCAGACTCTGTTTGTAATGCAAGTTATGATACAGATAGACCATAAAATACTTATACATCTTACATGTTAAATGGTATTAACGTCTCTGGGATACCTTACCACAAAATTACACTTCAACTTGGTGTTCTAATTAAATTACTATGAAATGTAGATCAATATATTGGTTTGTGTAATGGAACTCGTATGATAGTTATACACTTGGGTGAACATCTCATTGTAGCACATGTTTTAAGTGGATGCTATTCGAGATATTCTGCATTCATTCAACGATTAACTATGACTCATTGTGATGGTAGATGGCCATTCAAACTACAAAGAAGACAACTTCCATTGACAGTTTATTATGTGACGACTATTAATGAATGTTTGGGCCATTTATTGTATTCCATTGGGCTTTATCTTTGCAAACCCATGTTCTCTCATGTTCAATTATATGTTGCAGTATATAGGGTCACATCAACTAATGAATTGAAAATTTTAGTTGATGGTAACACTAATACATCGTCAAATTACACAGATAATATTGTGTATAATGAAATATTTGATAATATGTCTTAGGTATCATTTAAAATGAATTTTATATACTCTAATCTGCTCTAAAAAATGATTTTGTTTACTATCATTGATTATTTACCAGCTTAATATGTTTTATTTGTACACA
Source organism: Viscum album (assembly GCA_963277665.1). NCBI lineage: Eukaryota > Viridiplantae > Streptophyta > Magnoliopsida > Santalales > Viscaceae > Viscum > Viscum album. The sequence goes on along the minus strand of OY728127.1, from coordinate 1,505,373,005 downwards.
GTATAATTATGTAGAGTAATAAATATGTCACACTCAAAAACCATGTGGAATGAGATTAGCCCAGACAACGATGAAAAACAACAAATAAAAGTTCATGTCTTGAACATGTGGTTCAATTAATCTTCTAGATACACCAATTAAGTCGTTGTTGTTGATCTCGTACTATGTGACATTAAGGTGAAATTATGTTACAAACAATCATTAGAGATTAATTTAATTGTTTCTCAACCATGATCTAATCATCTTTACAGTTTATAAATAAATAAAAAATGTCGACATTTTATGTGATCAGTTCTATTTGTATATTATCCAACATTTTGACATATGATCTACATGGAAAAGTTTATGATAGTTTATTTTTCCATTAATACTCAAATATTTGTTGTACATGATAGTGTATATAAATATATGTTGTCTACATTGTTTGATATCTGTTTTCTTTGACATTTATCCAGTATTCTAAGTCATTATAGCCTACATCCAAACATTTTTACTTACCCTATACACATAGAAGATTCTGTGTGTTTAATTTCATTACTACAATATTCTATTAGGTACAAGTATTACTATATATATATTCATTCATCTTTTCCTATCATATGTTTTCTTTCCTTATTAGCCAACATTTTAACAAAATTCATACTAGGAACCATGATTCAATATACCAGTACAAATCGTCCATGTAGAGTACAACTACCTCTTTTTAGTTATCATTTTACTTCATTCGATTACATCATTAAGAAAAAAGTCCTGGAAGAACATATAATAGGTACATGTGGTTAATACCACATAATTACAGTTCTGTTTACCAAAATCTGTCGAATTAATCTGCAATATGTATTTTAATTCATCCTTATCTTATTCAATGTAACTTTGTATATTTCTACTATGTTTTAGAACTAATTCAGGTTCTAGGTTACTCTCATCCACTGGAATCTATGAGTACTTCCAACCATAGGATGCATATTATTCTCGAAGAGGACATGTCATTTTTCTTGAATAGCTACATAAGATTACTGTAATGAAAAACATTTACTCATAATCTATGTTTGTTTCCATGAAAAGTGTTGATAGTATCCTACAGCTTATGGTGTGATTTTTCATTTGAAATGTCACGTTACATGAAGAATAATAGAGATCCACCTACCATTTTGATATTACAGCTAATCAGGGTGAAGAGATTGACGATTATGGTTTCTATATACAATTAATATTCTCGATCGTTGTATAATGTTTTTTCAATATGTCACTTCGACAAAAAAATTTGTAATACTAAATTCAAACTACGTTCTGCCTCTATTCTTTTCACAACAACTGTTAATGCCACAAATATTCTTTACAACCAAAACCTTCCAGTAGTTGAAAAAATCAGAAGGAATTATGATTGTTACCACAAATACGTCTGTTGTTAAATTACTTACTTATATGTATGTCATAAATGTACTACCGACATGTTGTTTTTGTTTACTTCTATGTATGTAATTCTACATTTATCAGGCTTGGGTGAAAATATAATCACTATTACATCCATTACCAAAAACTCCCACCCACTTAATAGAAATACTATATTGGAATATAAAGAAATCCATTTTAGATGTGAAAAAATGTCAACAGTATAGCAGTATACACATTTTTTTCAACTGTGATTATGTAATATTATTAACAGTTCACTACTATCCTGTAATAAATTATATATTTATATGTAACTAATCTACTACAGGCTACAAGGTGCTTAATTATGGCTATAGTTCAAGAAAATTCAAAGCACCAACAACCGGTTCTGTGAATCATGCCCCTCGTGCATGAAGAAAGTGTAGATTGTAGATGGAAGCATTTGGTGCATGTCCTGCAACTCCTCACCTACATGAATTACTCTAAAGTGAGAATGTATTCATTTATACCTAAATTTTTTATTATCATTGTGATACACCCTCACTTCTACTGCACAATCCAAATGAGACTAAAACTATAGTAATAATTTCAATTGCAACAGGTTTAGAGTTCATCTATTAGTTACAGACAAGATAGACTCATTTTCAGTGGAGTTATTTGAAAAACAAGTCATGCAATATATACAAAAAAAATAGTTGTGCAACTAATAAAATCATTGATACAGGTAAATCTAACTCCTTATATCCTGTCAATATATTATTTTGAAATAATAAAAGTAACACTGACAATGGATTCGTGATTGGGACAATGATGAGTTTGGTTTCCCTCAAAAATTTAACTTCTACAAATCAAGGAAATTTCTCTCATCAATTGATGTAATAGATTACAATATTCAGAACCGTCATCATTCATCTGAGAAAAATAGTTAAAAATTTGTTTATGTGAATGATAATTACAACTAAATAAACCTATTTACAAATGTCCTAGAACATAAACATTTCAGTCTGATTTTTTTACACATTATCTCTGAAAAGAACAACTCAGAATACTTTACATTTTTCTTTAATACTATACAGGCTGATCAAAGTAGCGGGTCTTCTACATTATACTTTGTCGATCATTATATACAGGTAACATTTAATCAATTTATTTAATATGTCTTTATAACAATGGATATCATTTTCATGATATATTCCTTTTCAAAATTTATCATAGGATCATCAAACAGTTGGGTCTTCTACTAGGACATTAAACATTGACACATGATTAGATACTACACCCGTGATCATGTGTTCTACTCTAGTATATATATGTGTGTGTTATCATTTCTTAATACTAAATTATTTCCATTAATATAGGAACACATGGAATAAAAGTACATTATTCTGAAGTTTAAATATATAGAAGATAAAAAAATATTTCAAACTACATTTCTGTGCTGATATAAAACACTCTACTGTTAAAGCTCATCTTTGATTTTCAATTATTTCAACTACTGTAGTTTGTAGGTTCAAATAATTCTAACACTAATCTCTATATAGAAGATTCTTTCACATTGTTTTGATAGTGAGTATGGTGTGAAAGATAATGTCCCGACGTCCCCAGAAAATGCGGCTACAACCAGTCAATCTACTGAATTACACACCATGAAAAAGGGAAATATAAATAGGAAAACTGAAAAAAAGACTGAAATATTATACTAGAAATAGATGGTAAACATACATCTTCACTGATCAAATTGTTCTCATTATTGTATTCATAATTAATATTTGTAGTGCAATGTGTATTACATTAGATACAGTCCAAACTGTTCATTTGAAATATATTCTACTACTCGTTCGTTATTTTGATATGATTAGTATACATTGTGTCATCAAAGAAACAATTTCACCATTAAGATTTCCAGTTTTCAACTAATACAATGTTCATTTTCTAATTTAGAATACATTAAAATCATGAACAATGGGTAACCAAACTGCATTTTTTTATTCCTATTTGTATCCTATAAATACTTGCACTATTAGTCAGTCTACTAATAGTCAGTTTTTTTATATGCATAGTTTGGCCGTTCATTTGGAGCACGTTTCAATTCTTGGTCCAATTATTTGTGAAACTATTAGGATCCATGAAATGATTTCGGTAATAGTTATTCCTAATATCTGTTTCAGTGATCAGAAAACTTAATATACATTATAGTTATTTAGTTTGTGGTTTCTAACTTTAATTTTTACATTCATCATAGTTGAGTTACTAAAAAAACCACCATGTTTAAAATGATTTTTCCATTATGTATCTTAAACCTTTCTAATGATTTTTTTACATTCATCATATTTGAGGAACAATAAAATACCACCCGGTTATAAATGATTTAGTGTTTATGTATCCTGTACCATTAATTCGAAAAAACTCCCTCATTATCTACTCATTGCAATCTATTATTGTTTATAATTGTAATTTCATCTACAGGATTCATTACATATATGATAAAGAACCTAAAGACATATTGCAACCATAATACGCTCTTACAGACCTTGCAACATCGACTACTTACAACACTTCTTCAAACATGAAGTTCAAAAAAATATTGTGCAATTAATACATTTTCACTTTATAGCTCTAGATTCAAATGAATACACTATGTTGTTCACATATTTAATTATCATAATGACTCATATAGTGATTTTTTCTTTCAGTATTAATTACACTTTATGCATTACATTGTATGACATGAATGTTAATGCGATGAAATATGTAGGTTATGCTATATACCAACTATGTCCCACAAGGAAGACATGATTACAAATGCGAATACTATTAAATGTTCCTTCCAAATCTGTATATAATTTTTATATTTCGTTCCATTAATCAAGAATTATATTGTTGTGTCCATAACAAATCAATTATTATTCCATTATACATTCCAGTACTTCGTCTCTATAAATTTATACTGTTTACAATTAGTATGAAATAGAAACAAATAGTCTTTTCATAAGTAAACATCATTAATTCTATATGTCATGCATATGCCCGGGTGTGTACTAGTTGTTTATAAAATGATGCTTATTTATAAAATGATTCATATTATTTGTCTTTTTTTCATATAATTATAACTACATCTTTTAGTCTTCATATGTACTTTGAATTATCTTTATTTTTTTCCATAATTAAAAAGTGTTAGTGTATAATATTTATTTATATCTTGTAGTAACATAAATAGTGAAAATATTTTTATCTAGTCAAATTTAGTTATTTATCAATAACATTATTCTATAATTTTTATTCATAAAAATGAAATGTGAAATAGAAAAATATAATTCAAATATATGATATATATATATATATATATATATATGATATTCATTATATTTCAATCACCCCCCCACATAGATAAATTAATTCCTTGAAATTTTTAATTAATAATTACTATCAAGGTTTAATACTTGTTTAATTTATTTTAAGATTCATTATTATTTATTTTATTATTATTTACTAAATAAAATATTATCTTTATGGTAAAAAATTCCCTAATTTATGGTTATAGTTTCCTTAATATAAATATATATTTAAGGTTAGATGCTAATTTTTTTGATAGTTATACATGTAATAGTTTTTATAACTAATGGTTTTTATATTCTAAGTATTTATATACTAATTCCACAAAAAACATCCTAATTCCTAATAATAACTAAACTCTACTTTTATATTAACATAAAATTTTATAGTTTTATTATTAAGATAATCTATAATGTAACACCATAATGTTTTAAAATTCAATTGAAATTATAGAAAAACTGAGTCACTATATAATGAATCTTTTTTTAAGGAGATAGTTATAAACTAGATGTTAAATATAATTTTTCCACTTCTAGGATTTGAATTCCGAAAAACAGTCATCTACGGTTGTGATCTGTTTGTTATTTAGAGTGTGATGAAACTAACAAGATTTTTTTATGAATAGTAACATACTGTTATGAATATTAATATGGCCATTATGAAAATTGAATCATATTATTATTTTATTTTCATAAGGTTTCAAGATAATGAGATATTTTTTAATTATTTGAGGTGATATAAAATGAGTTATATTTTTAAAATTTGGATTTTTGGAATAAATTATGATTTTGTTTAAAAATTAAATTACTCATATATATAAAATTATTTTCAAAAATTAAGTCCGTTTTTTAATTATACATGTCAAAAAATGGTTAGGGTGAATTTATGAGATTTTTTTCGGAAAATATTGAATTTTTTATGAATATTAAAATACGGTAAATTATCGTATATATATTATCAGTTAAATACACTATTCATATCATCATGGATAATATAACCACCCTTTGTTTAAACTCACATTCTTTCTTTACTATTTTTGGTCACATGAATCATGACTATTCCTAGACTTGAGCAAAAATATTAAACTAATCATTAAAATATTAAAAAAACTCATACTCCCCCGCAATAAATACCACCCTCACCCCCTATTCCTCTCACTCCTCTCAAAAATTATTCAGGGTCTAAGTTTTTCCAAAACTCATTCCCAAGTCTCTTACCCACGTCCTATATATCTTTGTCCCACTAAATGTCCAAAACCAATGCCCTTAAGAAGGATCTCAAGGAGAATATATAAAGAGGTAAAAATCATATTACATTTTCTTGGGTTTTCTTTTCTATTATTTTATTTATCTATACTCTCTTCATCTCCCCTTATCCAAGAAGAATGAAATATATATAATATTATATATATTTTATGTAATCATTTTTATGGAAAAATTCATCCACATAATTCTTCTCCTCCACCCTCTTATTCTAAATATAAAAACATTGTCCGTGATTTGCCGATTTACCAAAATCGTAGACGATGTGTTTTTAATATCCTTTACATCCATAAAATCAGGATGTAATATCATTTAATTTGTTTAAAAATATTTTAAATTTTATGATATTACCACTCTTATGTTCATGAATTAACTTATCTTTGTAATATTAATGGTGTATGATGAAACCGGTTCACGATTATCGAATAACCACCAAAATGATCTGAATTGATATCACTAATAATTAATCTAATGATTAATCCTCATACCATATAACCAAATTTTTTTATGGAATAATTAAATATTTATGATTTATATTAACACCATGTCATTCCACTTATGGTTTTTCTCTTTTATTCGATAAGAAAACCCTTTACCAACCGACTATGTAAATCATGTAATGGTCGCACCCGAAATAATGGAAAGACTGAAATATTATTAATCAATGGGTGGAATGGTATTATAAAATGATCTTATAAGGTGTTATAATAATCAATATTTTTCTTAAAAATATTAATAACAGTTTTTTAAACTTTATACAAGACGATTGAACAAGTTTTATGTAAGATAAACCTGAGGAAAGGGATGTTTTTACACAATTTTTGTTTATTGGGTTAACCTTGTACAATATTAATTATGTGATACTAAGACTATTTTTTTAATTAATTTTTTTATATTATGATTTATTATGTTTATTTAAAGTGTATACACATATTCCTTTCATTATACTAATTGTCATATCAAATATATGGTATTTTTAGAGAAAATTCCATTGAAAATACTATATTAAAATTCTATTTTTCAAAATTCAAAAGCAATTTTTGGTGCATTTATTCATGTTTAATGATATTGATTTGGTTATGGGTAATGGTTATAATTATGTTTGGGAACTATATATCGCTAAAATGAATTGGGTTTTTGTATGTTGGTGGTGGGATATAAGGTTACTCCTTGTGTAACTGCGATGGTTACACCGTAAGGTAGCCATTAGGGCTACATTGTAAGGTAGTCATCAGGGTTAAAAATCCTACGGTAGTTACTAGAGTTACCATATATGTATGTAATTCCCTATGATATCTTTTTGGTTTTATATATGTTATCAAATATTTTATGTAAATATCATGTTTTAAAAAGTAAGTATATAAGGGAGAGAAGTATGTCTTGGTGAAAATGATTTCATATGCTTATATGTTTTCATGGAATAATGGTTTCATTCCTTATTTTTATGTCCATTACTAATATTTTTTTCTCATAACATTTTTTTAAATGTTATTCATTGGGTATATAGATTTTTAAGGGAAATTATAAAATGATGTTAAATGTTGTGATTTTTTTAAAAAAACTTGTTGTAGTTTAGTGATAAAATAATTCTGTTTTGAAACAAATATAAACACTTTTAATTGTATAAAATTATTATGATTGTGGGTTGATATGTATGAGTTTATTACAAAAATTCAAAAACCATTATATTAAATTATATATTTGAATCTAAATAATTTAAATATTCTATAAATATTTCGATTATGTAATGTTTATGGTCGAGTACTTATAGTTGCTATTAGATAATGGTTTAGATAAATTTAGGAGTTAGTATGATGTTAACACAATACAATAAATTATGTTTACCTTTTGTTTATTTATAAATTTAATATCATTTATAAATTAGCATCCTTCCTCATCTATGATATGTCTTTTCAGAATGGTTTTCCATATAAGAAACATGGAAGCTAAAATAGGAAGGAACAAAGTGGCTGATATCTTTCTGAATCCGAAACTAGGAAGGGTGGGAATTTGAACCGAGTAGTTTTTGATAGTAGTGGATTAGATAAAAAGGAAATAAATTGTGGTTCAATCCATGAAATATGTAAATAAGAGCTACCACAAAAGAACATTATGATATTAGAACATTTTATAAGGCAAATCTCTCCTGATTTCAGTGGATCTTCTGAGATAGTATAAACTGAATGATGGATTAAAGCACCTAAAAAGATATTCGATGTTATGCGATATTCATATAATCAAATGGTTATTGTTTCCATTTTCATTTTATATTTGAAGATGATTAGTTCTGGTCAATGATTTATAATATCATGGATATAGAAGATATTGATGCATTAAAGTGGGATCAATATAAAATCATTTTACATGAAAAATATTTTCCTACAATGGTTTAACTTTGGATTGAGAATAAATTAATTTAATTAGTGAATAAGGAGGAAGATTTGGTCTCTTTGTATGAAGTAAACTTTGCCCGACAAGCATTGTATTCTACAAATGTTTATTTGGGATCGTGATAAAGAAATCAATCTCTTGTACTAGGGATTGGAGCCTAAATACTGAAGGATATATTCCTCTTATGAATTAAAATGATAAGAGAAACTCATACCATATGTTGAGAGGGTAGAAATGTATTTCAATGATGATAACATGTAATTTGGGAACAAAGAGAAGAATATGTCCATATGGAAAGTGATGGGTAAGAATCAATCAATGAAATCTGATGGTAATAATGTTAAGTTTTTAGTTTTTAAAAAGTGTGGTAAAAAAACACTGGGGAAAGCCTAACTAGTAGATGGATGTGTTTTAAATTTTGTAAGATTGTATATATGGTCCAAGATTGTAATTAAACTAATCCTATGACTAATATTGACAAGAAAACTACAGAGTCTTTTAAATGGGGTGAGATGGGTCATTACAAAAATTCCAACCCAAGGAACTATTCGAATGATGTAAATATGCCAGAATATAAGAAGAAATGTGTTGTGAGATCATTTACAACTACATTAGTAGATGTCAGGATAACCAATGTAGTGGTATCATATACTTTGTTTATTTTACCAAAAAAAATGAAAGTATTTTTTGATACGGGGAATTCACATTCCTTCATTTCTGAGAAAATATATGCAAAATTGGAAATATAACTACACAAAACAAGACAAGAATTTATTAGAAAAAACATAGGGGGAATGTTACAGCGAAAATCCATTTTAAGAATCTTCCTATTGTTATTTTTGTAAATAAATTACCTTGAAACCATTTTCCCCTCTGTAGAGTTTGATGTCATTCTGGTTATTGACTATCTTTCAGTTTATCATGTTATAATTGATTGAAGAGCTGATGAAGTTGTTTTTTCGGAAATAATTTTTGTTTTCATACCAGAAAAAAATGATACAGCTAATAAGGTATTAGGAATATAATAAACCATCGAAATTATTAAATGGTATTCATATTTCTCATAATTTGGACAAAAGGGAACCATTCAGATTTATTATTTACCAATGGTAAATGACTACCTATATGTTTTTTCAGATGAGTTCCCTGATTTTATACCTAGTCAGGATGTTGGGTTCATAATTTACATAGTTCTTAATTCTAAGCCAATTTAAAAAACCCCTAATCAAATGGATCAAAATGTAATTCTTGAATTGAAAAATTTGTAGTATGAGTTTTTTTATAAAGGAATTATTTATCCTAGCAGTTCAATATGTGGAGCTCCTATTTTTCATTAATATGAAAGATGGTTTCATGAGACCTTTCATTTATTATAGAGGATTGAATAACATTACATTTACGTATAAGTATCATTTTCCCCACATCTATGAATTATTTTATCATCTCTAGGGAGATTAGTATTATTCCAAGATTGACTTGATATCTATGTACCATATGTTGCAGGTGAAAGAGGATGACATTCCAAAAATAGCTTTTCAAACTAGATATGGTCATTATGAATTTTTGATTATGCTATTTGGGTTAACTAACGCACATACATTATTCATGGTTCTTATGAATAGGATATTTCATGAGTTCTTGGATAAGTTTGAAGTTGTGTTTTTTGATGACATTCTGATATATTCATGAAGTAAATATGATCATGGAAAACATCTATGGGTTGTAATCAAACCCTTAAAATATAGTATTTTGTATGGTAAATTAATAAAGTATGAATTTTTGTTACAAAAAATTTCATTTCATGTTCACATTGTTTCTAAATATGGAATAACTATTGATCTTTCTAAATTAAATGTTGTTGAAGAATGTCCATGACCCACAAATATAACCGAGATTTATAGTTTTCTTAATTTGGTAGCCAATTATTTTAGGTTTATTGAAAAAGTTTCATAATTAACTATCCCACTAACTATGTTAACTCAAAAAAAATTTAAATTAAACTGGATAAAATAATGTGTTCATTATTTTTAGGAATTGAAAAAATGATTGGTAAATGCTCTAGTTCATACCCTATGTTCCATAAATGGTGAGTTTTTCATCTATAGGGATTCATCATTATAAAGACTTTGTTGTGTTCTGTTGTAGAATGATCATATAATTTATTACACTTCAATATAACTAAAACCTATTGAGTTACGTTATCCCACACATGATTAGGAATTAGAAACTGTGGTTTTCTCTTTAAAAATTTGTAGGCATCATTTGTACGGGGCCAAATGTGAAATTTATACTGACCATAAAACTCTAAAGTATCTATATTCACTTAGAAAAAATTAGATATGAGGTTGATAAGATGTCTTTAATTGATAAAGAATTATTATTTCATAATCAATTACTATAGTGGAAATGAAAACAATGTGGGTGATTCCTTAAGTTGAAAACATCATGCATCATTAACTATGTTATGATGGGAATAAGACACTTTGATTAACTATTTGATTAATTTTGGATTGGAGATCAATAGTGCAAGAAATTATTCTATTTTGTTTCAGGGTCCGGTGCATGCATCATTGTTAGAATGAATTAAGAAAGCATAGAAGGAAGATAGGGAGATAAAGAAAAATGTATAATTTGTTAAAATGGGTATGTTTCATGAATTTTTTGTTGATAAAGACTATGTTTTGAGATTTGGAAAAAGATTATGTGTGCCTTGTGATTCTCAACGGAAGAATGTGTTCTTGTGTGAAGCTCATATTTATATGTATTCAGTTCATCCTGGAAGTACTAAGATGTATGGAGACCATTGAGATTACTACTAGGGTGATGGAATGAAAATGGAAATAGCAAATTTTACTGTGAAATGTTTGACATATGAATAGGTTAAAGTAGAGTGACAATTACCAAAGGGAATGCTTTAGCCTTTACCAATTCCAGAGTGGGAATGATAACATATATATCCATGTAATTCATTGTCGGACTACAAATAATTCTCGAGGAAGGATTGAAATATGGGTTATTGTTGATCGAATAACTAAATCTACTCATTAACTTCTTGTTTGAGATACTATAACTTTGGATCATCTTTCTGATATGTGACACAATTAGACTTTTAGGTTACATGTAGTTCTTATTTCCATCATATCTGACTATGATCTCATGTTCACCTCTGACTTTTGGAAAGGCCTTCAGAAGTCATTTGGAAGAGAATAAAATTTCAATACTTCTTTTCATTCACAATCATATGGGATGCTAGAAAAGTGGATTCATACATTAGAGGATATTCTTCGATCTTGTTCAATGGATTACTGGGGATGTTGGGATCATCATATTTATTTAGTTTAATTTTCATATAATAATAATTTTCATTCTAGTATATTGATGGATGCTTTTTATGAATTATATTGGAAGCACTATCGAACTCCATCTTTTTGGGATGAAGTTGGGGAAAGGAAGGTGATGGACGAATAATTAGTACAGGAAGAGGATGATAAAGTGAATATAATCCAACAACACATGATGACAATAGAGAGTTGGTAAAAAAAATTTGTAGATAACAGGAGGAAAGACTTTCCTTTTGAGGTAGGTTATCATGATTCTCATAGAATCTCACCATTGGAAAGTGTTATGCATTTGGGTAAGAAAGGACACATGAGTCCATACTTCATTGGACCTTATTAAATCCTTGATAAAGATGTACCAATCACATACTATGTAGATTTACCACACTGTTTATCTCAGGTACCCAATGTTTTTCATGTTTCGATGCTGATAAGATTTTGTGAAAGATTCATCTCATATTTTGTGCCCAGAAGAAGTTCAGCTGGATGTGAACATTTCTTATGAATAGAAACTTGTTCAAATTCTTGATCACAGAGAGAAAGTTCTATGAAAAAGTTAAGATACTAGGTAAGTGTTTTGTGGAGAAATCACATATTATAAGAAGTAAAATGGGATTTTGAAATTGCAATGAAGGAAATTTACCCTCAGTTGTTTAATAAGTAAATTAAATTGTGAGGACGCAATTTCAAGAAGGTGGGTATAATGTAACACCCCATTGTTTTTAAAATAAATTGAAATGATTGAAACATTGTTTCTCTACATAATGACACTTTGTTATAAGAGATACTTATAAAGTATCTGTTAAACATAAATTGGTTTCTTCTATGATCTGAATTTCAAAAAATGGTTATCTACAATTGCGATAAATATGTTATTTTGAGTCTTATATAAACAACATTATTTTTTCTGAAAAGTAACATACCCTTATGAATAGTAATATGACCATTATTAATATTAAATCATATTATTATTTTAATTTCATATGGTGGTAAGATAATGAGATCTTGATTACTTTTTTAAGGTGATATAAAATCAGTTATAGTTTTAAAATTGTTCTTTTTGGAATAAATTATGATGTAAATTAAAAAGTAAAATACTTTTATTTAGAAAATTATTTTCAAAAAATGGACTTCATTTTATAATTATACATATCAAACAAATGTTATGATTAATTTTTGGGATTCTTCTAAAGTTCTTTAATTCTTGATGAATAGTAAACTATGGCATATTACCATATATATACATTATTTGTTAAATACACTATTCCTAGAATCATGGATGATATAAGCACCTTTGGTTAGAAATCATATGCTCTCATTAATATTATTGGTTACATTATTTAATACTATTCATAGTCCTGAGAAAATTAATATTAAACAAGTGATTAAAATAATGGACCCCCTCTCCTCAACTCTAAATACCACCCTCAAACCAATCATCCTCTCACAGATGTCAGTATTTGTGAATTTCTTATGTTTTTATGAATCCACTTACTAAGGATCTTGTCCAAATCCCGAACCTTTTTGTCTCACCAAATGGAAAAACCGATGACATTAAGGAGGATCTTATGGGGAATATATCAAGAGGTAAAAATCCACTTTCATTTTATTGTGTTTTATTCTCAATTATTTTATTTTCTTACTATAACATAATCTCCCCTTATCCAAGAGGTATTAATTCTCTAGAATATTATATATAATTTATTTAATAATGATTATGGAAAAATTCATCAACATACTTCTTCTCCTCCACCTATTATTCTAGAAATAAAAACATCGCCCGTGATGTGTCGATTTACTAACATCATGGAAAATGTGTTCTCAATTTACATTAAATCCTTAAAATATGGTTTTAAAACCATTTAAATGGTTTTAAATGATTTTAATTTGTTTGATATGACCTCTATTATGTTCATGATTAATCTTATATTCATAATGTTAAAGTTATATGATGAGACTAGTTCATGATGATTGAGAAACCACCGAAATGATATAAACGTATATCACTAATGATTTTCCCAATGAATCATCCTTATACCAAATATCCAAAATGATTTGTGGAATCATTTATTTTTCTAAAAACATACTGACACAATTTCATTCAACTTTTTTAGTTTCTCTTCTATTCGATAAGAAAATCATTTTCCAATCAACAATGTAAATCATCTGAAGGACACACCCAAAACTATTGAAATAACAAAGTATTATTAATTAATGGGTGGAATGATGTTATAAAATGATCATGTAATGTCTTATAACCATCAATATGTTTATTTAAAATATTAATAACACTCTTTTTACCCTTATACATGTGGTTTTAGTTATTTAAGTTATACAACAATGAGGTATGTGAATTTTTAACCCAATTTCCATTCTCTGGGTTAAACTTATACTTAATTAATTTTGTGCTAATGAGATTATTTGTGTGATTAATTTATTTTATATTATTATTTATTATTGTTATTTTCCATTTATACAAATATTGATTTCATTATATTAATTCTCACATCAATTATATGATATTTGTAAAGGAAATTTCTTCAAAAATACTATTTTAAAAATATATTTAAAAAAATCAAAAGAAATGTTATTATGAAATTATTCAGGTTTTATGATTATTTTCTGGTTCTTGGTAATTAATTATTATGAAGGGTGGGACCTATATCTCCTTCCAATTCATTGGGATTGTGTATATTAGAAGTCGGTCGTAGGGTTACTCCAAGTATAACTATCATTGTTTCACAATAATGTAGCGTGTGGGTTACATTGTAAAGTAGCTATGTGGGATACAAATCATATGGTAGCCACGAGGGTTACAATACAAGTATGTAATTTCCGAACATGACTTTAAGGTTGAATATATTTTCCTCAATGGTTTATGGAAATCTAATGTTTCACAATGTAAATATATAAGTTTGTGAAGTATTTCTTTGTGAAAATGATTTCAAATACTCAAAATTTTAATGGACTAATGGTTTTTTTCCATCATTTTATATTCATTTCTGAGATTTTTATGCACATAAAATGTTTTTAAATGCCTTTCATAGGATATAAGGATGTTTAAGATATAAATTAGTCAATTTAAATGTAATAATGTTTTTTCATGAAATAATGTTATTGTTTTGTGAAACAAATTTTATGTTTTGGAAGAAATGGATATTTGTTTTAATAGAAGCCAATTTGTATTCTTTTGGGATGATATTTATGTGTTTTTTATTGAATTTCTAAATATATAATCCAAAAATAACTATGGGAATATAAATAATTTAATTCTAGTTGAAATATCTTGATTATGTAATATTTAAGGTCGGGTCCTAATAACTGATTTTTTATGTGCTTTGACAACATGACATCCCATACTCCAAAATCCCAAATCTATTAGTGATATTAAATTATTGTTACAAATTAAAAGTGTTCATATTAGATCCAAAAACAAAGTAGTTTTGAAAGACTAGATACATACACTAATTACATATAAAAACATAAGATATTACGTGAACACATTACAAAAACAATATTAACCCTTACTTATTGTCCTTTTAAATTTCATACTGTTCTCATATAGGTTTACTATGGAAAGACCAAAAGAAGGGTTAGTTCAACATCCCTGTATGGAGTCTCATGCACTATAGTATATCATAACATATACATTTAATAATTGATATGGTAGTAATAAAAAACATGAAGTCATAATTAATTGAAGTTGAGGGTATGCTAAATCTTTGACATCAAATTAAAATAGGTATAATAATATTAAATGATCTCATAATTATGGAATGCATATTTCCATACATCAAAAAATGTTTTCTATGCTTTTTATTAGGACACTAAACTAATATTGGTAGTGTTATACCCAAAATCCCCAGCTATTTTTTCATATGATACAAGTCGATTCAACGAGGGGATATAAAATTATGGTCCCCACCTACCACTGTAATAACTCTAAGGCATTCAACATAACATTCAACATTACATTTCATAAAAAACTCCAATGAACCTCTTAAAAAATAATTAATTAAATTCCTTATAATGGGAATTATGGAAATAAAATAATTAATCATTAAATACAATAATGTGGATGTCCAGTAGTGCATCCAATAGTCAACATTGAAGCTATGAGGTATCATTATTTAATAGGAATAGGATTTATAAAAAAATAGTTCCAAGGGTACATGTAATGTTATAGTTTATACATGGAAGATTTTAATTCTTTTAAATAGTTTGTATGGGACGGAGACTAAATAAATAGAACGAAAAATCTTTAATCATGGTTTATTGAGAGTGAATGAATATTCTAATGAATTTTCCACCGTATTGTATAAATATTTGTGTTGAATTTCACACACTCATCATGAATCAGAGTGATGATTTAGTCAATGATCTACCAACCCTTTTGGGGGGATCAACACAAGGTGAATATTTTCCACAACTGTATCCACATGACTGTTTATATTCATGGATTTATTTTCAATTAAACTACACTCACTATTACATTATCAAAAAATAAGATTGTTTGTCCACTATTTAAAATATTTATTTTCAAAAAAAATTTCTTAAAATTTAAATAAAAATAATTAGAGGGATTGATAAAAACACAGACACGAAAATAAAATAAATTTCATAAGGAATATGCAAAAAAATTATTCCATTTAAATTTATCCACACCACAAATTTAATTATGTGTTGTATATAACATGAGTATCAATGAAAGAAAATTTACTCAAAATAACCCACTTATGAATGTAGAAATTGAATAAAACATATCAAAAGAGTGTGATTAAAATTTATCTCCAACAACCCGGGATTAACGAATTTATGGATATAAAAAATAAAATAATCAATATATACATAACATAAAGGACATTTGGTGCACAATACAAAAAATTTCTGAAATATAGGAATTTAAGACGGAAAACACATTCCTCTTTTCTTAAATTCGATGAACATAGTTTAAAATTTTGTATCAAAAATATGTAAATCATAATAAATAAATTATAACCATTAACATATCCAATTTAAATTAACATCTTCATAAATTTTCATTGTCCATATGAATTCTAGTTATTTTACCTATTTTCCCTCCTCAGGTGTTTATAGTTTTATCATTTTGTACTAGTCTCATAAAATATGTTATGTAACTTATTCGTATACCAAATTTATCCATTAATTTGTAATACAAGTAACTAAGATATGTGACATTTATGATTTATAATTCTCATATCTTCTTCGATTATTTTTTTAGTTGTGTGAAAGTTAAATCGGTGATGGATTATTTTGGTAATTTTAGAGATTGAAGATGATATTTAAATAATAATAAAAATAGTTAATGTAATTATTCAGATTCCATTAAAAATTTATAATTTTATTTTTATATAATAATTAATTAGTTTTTAAGTTATCATATTCATCCATGTTGTAGTTTTACTAAAATTTTGAAGTATGATGTTTATCAAATCCAAATGAGAACATACTATAATTAAAAGATGAATATGATTATTAATGTAGTTTAATTTGTAAATAATATCATAATTATAGGATAATTTTTTTGGTGAGTCATATTTAAAATGGTTTTACTAAATAATGAATGAAATCATAAGAAAATGTGATACATAACTTTATAGAGGAGGTAGTCTGTACAACACTTGGTTAAAATTTATATTTGTTATTGAATGAGAGGAAATTAAGTTATACGATAATTTATAATTTCAAAATCATATTTATATTATAGATATAATATTTATTTTTAAATCCCATTATTAAAAGAAACCATTATTCATTTTATAAAAAAAATAATTTGTTTCGTGGAGGTCATAGTCTGTACACACACAACAATGATAAATTATTTTATTTATAATGGATTGAGAAAAATGAATAATGGTTCTTCCATTAATATAATAACATCTCATTATAATAATTATATTTATTTTTTATATGATTAAGGATATAAGATATGGGAAAGATGATGTATAAGAAGAAAAGTCTAAGAAAAAAGTAATACATACGTCATGAGATTGAGGTTTCCTTTCGAAATATACATAGAAACAGAGGCCTCAAGATTAAAAATGGGGATCATATGAATAAAACATTATGCAAGGATTTCAGGAGGAAAATGGAATAGATTCTGGAAGAAATTAGGATTTATGCATTTGTTATTATGTGTGGGACGTGAGTCACTTTTAGATGTGATGAAAAGGGATCTTATGTTAATAACAATTACTTTTCAGTGATATAATTACACTTTTCCAAGACCAATGAATCAAAATGTAACATCCCACCACCTTATAACACATATTGGTACTAGACCGATGGATTACCTCATCATCTAAGGATGCCTTCCCAGATACCATAAGATTCTGACTAGTGATGAGGGACCAATTTGGTTCCCTAGAGAGACTATACCATTATGGTTATAGTGTAGAAACATCAATAAATTATGGAAGTAATATACCAAGAATAATATCATAATTTTATCATCAAATTTTCATAAAATGAAACATAATTAAATTATTATCCAAAAATCAATGTTATAATAAGTAAAAACATATTTCAATTGTAATACACTTATAATTAAAAATCAACAAAAAGATTGTAAAAATAGAAATACACAAAAGTTTCATAATCCCTAGACCATAACCTATCTCTGTTATATCATAAAACATAGTCGTGCATTTTTCATCAACCACTTTCCATTTTCCCTACCTGTATCCTCTAAATATACTTCGTTATTAAATGGATCCATTAGTTGGCTCTGAGTATGACTTGATAGGCCACGAAAAATGGCATATCTAAATATTATAGTTTGAAATAATAATTTTATTTGATGGTACCATGTATAATTGTTTAAAAATTTTGATGAATAAATTAATAAATAGCTAAAACTGGGCTCTATAGTGACGCCCATTGTTAGACCCATCAGTGTCAACCACTGTCGAATATCTTTGAGAATGTATTTGACCCAATTCCAACACATACCACTAATAACTATAGAAATATAGCCACCCTAGGTCCTATCTAGAAATCGATGGGAATAAAACCATCCCAAGGGCCCTAGAATCAATCCAAGGGGAAGAATTAAACCACAATTTTAACCATAATATCTAGCATCCATAGGGGTGAACCATTATCCCCTGATTTATCAATTACAATATGAATCCACCTAAAGGAAGCATTCACCATGGGCTTAACCATAACAAACCATTTTAGAAATATTACAAAAAATATACAATAGGTTCAATAAATAAAATCATTTGAAATTAAATCCTGAATTTAAAATCTCTAAAACACATTTCATAATAAAATTTATAATTCCATAAAATATATACCAATGTGAAAAAATCCATTTTCTATGTTCATTAATAAAATCATTAATCTTTTCCAAAATCAAAATTCATTTTCAAGGAGCTTCAAAAAGGGAATAAAATTTCCATTTTAATACCACACTAAATTTAAAACCATTTAAAACTTTTAAAACAATTTACAAATCAATGTGGGTGATATAGAATGCCATATTATTGTTTAAGATATATTATTAAAATAGAAATTAGGTTTGGAAACCCACCTTGATACACTTCACATAAAACCAGATGAAAAGTAAGATGGCTATGTGAAATACCTAGGGACCGCCTACCTATGGTATAATAGAGATCACATATTTGATATCAATTTTGGATTATATTTAGAAATTAAGATATAAAAGTAGTAGTGATATTTCCATAACAAAATGTAAAACTAGGTAAAATTATTTTGACATTGTCTGCTATTGAAGAAACTAAGTAAATGTATATAATGAGTCATTGAATCACCTTGAGGATTTAGTTTCGTGATTTTTATTAATAAAAACCAATGTTTGAGGAATATTGGACATGGTGGAAGGTGGAGGAGAGGTCTACTCACTGGGGAGGGGGCATTGTGATCTAGGTGAAATAAAAAAAGTTACATGGGAATATGAAATAGGGATAAATAATTAAAATATACCCCATTATAAGAATATATACTTGACCCATATTCTTATTGATTGTCCTCCAATATCTATAAATAGCTACTAGATCACCCCTGGGTGGCTAAAAGTCCACTACTGGCTAGTCAGTGGCACACCAGTCTACCAGTTGTGTGCACCATACTCATTCAGAGCCTCATGAGCACTCAAGTGACACCCAAACCCAATTCAAAATTTATCTAAAAAATAATTTTTTTGTTGTAAATTACATTAAACATACCTCATCCGAAGGATGGGTTTTTACATTCTCATAACCATTAGTCAGTTTTTCCTCAAGCTAGGCTCCCAAGATCCTTCATCCACCTCGATAAACAAAATTGGCCACTTGGTTCAAACATGTTTCTCTTCTTCAAATGTTTCCTATAGGGTTTTTACCTTTTTATAGATAACATGTTATAGTGGTATAATATTTACATAAAATGTTATTTTCAATATGTTTGAAAATATGCGCAACATAATTTTCAAAACAAGCATAGGCCACCAACTCAATTTCATAAATATCCATTATATTATATGGATCTAGATGATGTAGTTGAAGTTGAGATATGTGAAATATTACATGCATCAAGGAATATCTCTATATGAGATCTAATTAGTAAGAAACAACTTCGATCCAATACATGATCATGATTAGATCGAATAACTATGGAACTAACATGAACTTCCTCTGAATCTAATTCTTCCCCAAACATGATGACATATGTATGATGACCAGTTCACCAATGTGATACTCTAGGGGTTATTATTATAAATAATAATAATAAATAAATACACTCTTGGTGGTAGTAAATAGTTTCTAGGTCACCTAAATATTCCTTTGGGACTCGTGTAATATGATTATCCAGAGAATCATTGATACACTAACTTCCAAATATGACTGGGGTGATCAGAACAACCAACAATAGAAGGCCTTGAATGGGGCTATATGAATAGGAATCTACAAACAATATTTTATAAAAAACCTCACTAAGAATTGATGAATCTCCCAAGAGCCTCCAAAATTTAAAACATATTCTTCTTGGATGTCCTTAAGTATCTGACAGTTATTTTATGACTACCAATCCATTTTCAAAAGGTATGTTGTTCTTAGATATACTTTTGTTCCCAAGACCTTCTCGTGGAACTTAATTAATATTGAGATAATGAATGGATGATCTATATCACCCTGTGTTGGTTTAGAATCTCCCATACATATATTTACCAAGAACGTTACCATTAAATGGATCTATGATGGGTAATAATTGAATTAACTTCAGTAGGTGGTCGATGATAACTCAGACTATATCATTCCCTTGAGGATTTCATAGTATACCAATCAAAAAAATCAATCATGAAATCATAACATTTTCACTATGGAATGGTAATCTTCTGGATATGTCTCATCAAAAAATAGTTCCCATATTTCACCTAATATTAATTGAAACGTTGGAAAAAAGAAACATATTATTCCTTCATCATTCTATGATACCTATATCTCAGACACAACTCCTGATACATCTTGTTTATCTAATGACTAAAATGCCATCATGAATAGTTTATGTCACTTTACATGTCCTCATGGATGATCAAGGGAACTCCACATGTCCTCATAGATAAAATAACTCTTCAACATCTATGGACCAATCCAGAGGGGGATCACCACCAATGATGCAATCCGTCATCACCAGACTATTCATGTCATAAAACTATCTCCCTCTCACCGCTTCATGGATTAACGATGTAAATGATTTGGAAGCCAATATTTCCATTCCCTGTTAATCCTTACATCAAGAAGTATTTGTAAAAATAGGGCTATAATATGCCACATAGAACTAAAATTTTCAAAAACCGATGTTTGGTTCTTCTTACACATTATTTATAATACTACATTTCCCTTTATTGAAGTGTAATCCAAGTCAACATCAATCAATTATAAATACTCAATCCAAATCCTTTCCCTATGATTTATGTTATGCTAGTTGAAGATGTATTTCAAACCATAATGATCAATGTATATTATACACCTCTCCACCATGTGGAATTTTTGAAAACATATCAGGGTCTGACCCACAATATCATGAACCAAATCATGGGTCATATAGTTGTGTTTATGTAGCCACAACAACCAGGATCCATATGCAACCACTCACTTAACCATCATAATCATTGGCCCTTATAAAAAACCTGATGCATCACAAAATATGATATTCTCTATTCCAGACTCAGACAAGGAAACTATTATTATATTTATCATCCTATTCTACATATATATAAGAGTGGTCTCTCATGATTCAAATAAGAAGATCGTCCCCCCATTCTAGTGCAATCGAATTAATATAGTCACTAAGTCAGGGAAGTCGTGGATAATGTGAAGGTAATATGAAGCTATCAAAATGAGGTTAATTATCTCAAAGTTATTCTTGTGGCTCAACATCCACTTTATTAGGACCCACTAAAACTTTATCCTGTTAAATGATATGGCCTACTAAGGGGACACAATAATTCCAAAATTGACTTTTGGAGTGTTTAGAATAAATCAATAGACACTAAAGAATTCACACAAATATCTATAAATTCATAGCTTGATCCTCTCTGGTCTAAAAGTGTATAATGATTTCATCAATAAAGACAACTTACTAATAGTTCAAAAAGGGTTGGAAGAATCTATTCATGATATAAAAAAACAATATAGGCACCTTCATCATCCAAAATTATAAAACTAGGTAATAAAAAAGGCTATACCCACCCCCAAAAGGTTGTTTAAGGAATATCAAATGGTCAAACAGAAATCATGTGATACCCTTATCACATTTATAAATTATGAAAACACTATAACCCTTGAGCTGTTTAAAAAAATAACCATTGTATGGGTGTTGACACAAGTTCATAATCACAACCTAGTAAATCATTTAATAATCCATCTAAAGTCTCAATGTATCATCCACTGTCATGGTGAATAAAACTAGGGTACCCTAAGGGGATTTTTTTAGTTCGATGAACCATTTTGTATCGAAACTCTCCAACATGGGTTTCAACTCTCATATCCATTTTGGCACCATTCTATATAGAGGGATGGAAATATGTTTCATACTTGGAAAGACCTTAATGATGAACTTGACCCCATGTTTGGGTGGTACCCCATAAACTCATTCAAGAAATACATACTAGAAAAGAAAGACTTCAAGAGGAAAACATAGGCCAATAAGTCTCACAGACATCTATGATGAGGCTATCCACCTTGGTATTGATGCAACCTAGCCACTATATGATTGGTCTAGAATATCCATCATAGGATTCCCACATTCCCACATACTCAAACTTCCACCATTAGTTTATGTGAAAGAGATGACCCTCTTATAATGGATAATCTAGTCATAGAATCAAAAAATCCTGTTCTTCCCTAGAATCACATCATATAACCTCATCTATTTTACAAAAATAGTCCAAATGGAAATTGTAGTCACCAATAACTAGAGAATAAGATGTACACTTATGAATCCCCTCTAAATTTGTGCCTAAGGGCGTGCCATTCAAAATCACACCATGGTTGTATTTCAATTCCATAAAAAACACTCCCTTAGAAGAAGATGAAAAGAAAGAGTGTGAGGCCCTAGTGTCAAAAACAATGAAAATAAAGAATACATGAAACCAAAATCATAACTTAAATAGTTGATGGTATGATATCATACTATGTTTAAATAGTCTCTACCACATACAACTAATTTATACCCATAACATGCACTATAAACATGATTCCCTATGTCATACATCCCTACTAGCCCTGTTTTTCTCATCCATGAGCTACATGACCACCACCATCACCCATGATGCTAGTGGAAGCCCAACTACCTTAAAGGTGCATCATGGAATTTACTCCAATACCTAAACTTAGGTCTCATCCAAGACACCTAACACAACCAGTTTCCAAATAAAAAATGTAAAATTTATTTATATGCCTGAATTCTTACATATATGGAATGTGATGGGTGGTTTGGAACTAAGATCTCATGTTTCTTATGTGATAAAAATAGTAATATCACACCATACCTTTACCAAAAGAATGATCAGTTGTGTCAATAGAATTCCTTGACTAACCACCACATCCCATGAATGAGTCATCCAATTTACAAATCCAAAATCCAAAAGACCTAATAACACTTCCTCTCATCCTTGGGTAAGATAAAAATGCAATCTAATATCCTTAAATAATATTACTCTCTAAAATCATGTAATGGTTCACAATATCAATAAAGGATTAGAAAAAAAATATTTTTTCCTTGACCTTAATTTCAAAATGTTGGACCTCCTTGATTTGTATGCCCCAATAATCCTTATCCACTACTAGGGTCATAAAAACCTCTAAATCATAGTAAAATGAGTAGTGAAATCCAAAACATTCATGTCTCCCTACACCATACTCATGAACTCACACGCCCTATTTGAAGAGAGTGTCTATAAGAATTAGTGTCTAAATGAGAGTATGTAAATCCTTTTAGTTCATCCAATATTATTCATCCATGGATGAGGATGTCCCACACTATCATGTTGTTCCACGCAACATGTACGTAACTAGTGTCACAATTAGTTATCCCAATGTCTCAATGTAATAAATTACAGTCTGTATTGACTTCAACAGCATCATGGATTCATATGGGCCACCCTATTTAGTAAAGAGTGTTGGTTGATGACATGGAAACTCATCCATAAGGACTTAAATAGAGTGAGAACCCTATGGTTGTCCCCTCTACAAGGCATGTAAACCCCACAATAAACTCGTGTGGATCAGATTATCAAAATCATGATCCAAAAAAACATTAGGTGTCTTTACACCTAATAGAAGAGTATGATTTTTTCACCCTTGAGATCTAGGACCCATACCATCTAGGAAAAAATAAATCTATAAGTAAAAGATGAGATCTTGTAATGATACAAAAAACATATATCTATCACGTTCATGATAAAATGTAATAACTACAATATACCAACCTAGTCATGACATGAATGGATATTACATCACATTTGATGTATATTCAATATATTAAAAAAACACAAGCTTTTAGGCTGTAATAGTTTAGTGTCTTTGGAATCATGGAAAAAACATATTCATTCCTAGTGGAAATTCATAAATATCCATAATAAAGATCTCCATCATTAGTACTTATACCTAAATCCTTTCATCATAACAAGGGGAAATGAAACATAATAAATGGGTGAGCTTTGATTCTTATAAAGGGTGAATAAAGGAAATGTGTATGCATAACATGAATAAATGGGTATGGATCATGTGCATAAAATTTAAAGATCGTATCCTAAATATTAGAGATCATAATAAAAATTCACAGTTCATAAGAAAAGAATCATAAGGAATTAACGAAAATAATATATAAAAGAATAACATAGGAAAAAAATGGAATTGTGGCTGACACATAATCCTATAATATGATTTTAATAGTTGTAAAGACATCGCAACCAATACCATATTCATGGAAAAATTCCATTATTAATTGGGATCACACCCTACTCCACTATTGTATTATTAAATCATTATCACACCTCATTCCATCCCTGTATTACTAAACCATGTTCAATCCATATTCCACTTCTATATTACTGAACTATTTACATTTCTCATTATATCCCTATAATACTGAAACATGTACTTTTTTTACTACATACATATCTATATCATGATATATAAATTATTTACCAATGAATTTGGGGGATAAATGTGTCCCATCCATATGATAATTTAATCAAACATACATGTTGAACCATATCATAAATAATCATATAATAAACCATGAAATGAAATTGGTATTAAAAACATGTATTTATATCAAAACATGTGGAAAAGGATAGGTTTCCTAATAATTTTACAAAAGCATAACCAGTGAAGGAGACATAGATTTCATAAGAATATTACCCATAAAAGAGAAATGGATTTCCTAAATTTAATGACATTAAAAATAAACCATTCATAGAAATAATATGAATGGAACCTTTAGATCATTTCCTAGATGGAAAAGAGTAAAATCAACTAATTTCATCTTAGATGTAAAATAATTTGGGTGTATTATTCAAAAATGTTTATTACGAATTATATCAGTTATTATATTAATTGTATTTTTATAAAAAACCATTTAAAAATTATATTCATAGAAAATACCATGAAAATATATAAATAAGACTTCAAATCATTTTAAAATTCTTTTTTTCTTAAAAACATATCAAATAAGCTTCAAAACATTAAAAAATACTTTTATTTTGAAACACATTCATAACATATAAATAATGCTTGATGTTTTTTGAAAAAATATTTACTTGAAAATATGTGAATGTATCTTGAATGTTTTTTTGAAAAACATTTCTTTGAAAATACATTTAAACATAAAAATAAGGATTGAAAACACTTTGAAAACAATTTCCTTAAAAAAATAATCGAAAATAATCAAAATATTTTAAAAACCATTAACTTTTAAAACACCTTGAAATCATATAAATAATGCTTAAAAATTTTATAACCTTTTTACCTGAAACATTTGAATATATCCAGAATATTTTCTCAAAACAATTTCTTTTAAAATGCATTGAAAACTTATAAATAAGGCTTGGAAACATTTTGAAAAACAATTTCCATTAAAACTAATAAAATAATATTGAAAGAATATTAAATAAATGTTTCCTTAAAAATAGATTTTTAAAGAATTTGATAAAAAACATTTTAAAAATTAAAAGGAACCTTCCAAGAAATGATGTAGTATAAATCTATACAAGTCGTGTGAGGTTAAAAGAATATTCATTTTTTATAGTAAAAATGTTTGAAAATTTAATTTTTCATAAAGAGACCATAATATTAATTTAATGATATTGGAAAAATAAAAATGTGTAAAAATTTATTTTAAATATTTTATGATAATGTAACAATACTCTTTGAAATCATTTTTAGGAAGCATGGTTTTGACAGAACATTGATTTTTGGCTGAAGAGATAGTAAAGCCATACTTTTTTAAAAATAGTTTCTTAACTATCATAAGTACACAAGAGTAGAAAAAATGATATAAAAACATTGTTATATCTTTAATTAAAATAGTGTATGAAAATTAATTATTTTAATTGAGATATTGATCATAAGAGTTCAATAAATAATCATAATCTTTAACAATCTCGAGAACAGATGAGATTGTTTCAATAAAATCATACCACTTAGTTACTTGGGATAATACTCTCCATGTAAGAAAATGAAATTACATAAACCTTAAAATATTTTCAAAATTATCAAATTCATTATATGAATGGTAAAATTAAGTTATATACACCTTGAAAAAGAATTTAGGTGCTTAAACAACATCGGTCTAAAAGAATGAAAATTGAGACAAAATGATTTTATAGATTTGGTATCTTTTGAAACATAAACCCCATGAATGAAATATCATAAAATGGAAATATTAATACCCATTAATATATATTTAATACAAATTGAATTAAATCATGGGTAGTACATACACCACAAAAAAATAAATAGTGGCGAACATTTCATGTATCTCATGAAAATAAAAGGTGAGACAAAATCCCCTTATCATGTGTCTTGAATCTCATCGTGCTCACCCAGAACACCAGTATAATAAATATATATTTATTATAATTTCTTTAAATAAAAATTTTATTATATGTAATACCATATCTGGTTTTATTAGGACCTTGTTGTACCTTCTTTGTTAACCATCCTATGGTAATGTTTCACTTTAGAAAATATTCTCTTTGTTCATCTCATGAGTCTTAAATTTTTATATGATTATTCCTTATACATATGTCATGATTCATGAATATAAACCCTAAAATAAATATAATTTATATATTTTATATTTTTATTATAATAATCTATATAATATAGAATTATGAAATGAAATACACCATTCATGGAGATGGTAAGCTATACAAACACATGAATGTTGTTTCTGTTGTTGTTATCATATTGAAAAAAATATATATATTTATATATGAATATAATATCACTAAATTATAATTATAATTATATATATATAATATATTTTCACTAAAACCATCCTTAAAAAATTCCATGTACTGTGTGAATTAATCACAACACTTTGAGGGGGTAGTCGTCCACACTTCTACAAACGAAATTATCATATTTACATAAAATGAAAATTAAAAAGATATGTGTTCTATAAAGAATAAAAAAGATTAAATAAATAATAAATATAATATAATATATATATATTCCATAATAATAAAATCTATGATATGTTGTAAGGAAAACTGAACAATCAACATTTTATGAGGTGCAAGTTTATCGTACACATAAACAATATGCTAATTACCCATTAGATGGAGGTGTGTGTTAGTGTATGTTAATGAATTAGAATAATAAATAATATTATATTTAATATATTGTTTTTTTTAATTATTGTAAAAAATAAGGTGGAGGGGAAGAGAAAGAAAATAAAATAAAGGATCTTGGTAAAAGAAATTACCTCTTAATTTGGTAACTCCTTTTGGTTTGGGTTGAAATGACTCCTTGGATTTTTACCATAAGAAGATGTATTCTAGGATGATGGGATGGATTTATATATTGTATTTGGCAGATAGTTTCTGAACATAATAGGTTTTATTTTTGTGATGATGTGGGAGAGGTGGTGGCCTTTTATATGGAAGGAAAAGGACTCACTTGGAACTTTTGAAAATATGTTAGGTTTACACATGTTATTACTTATCAAAAGTCATTAAAACCCCATAGTAAATAAATTATAGTTTTACTTCCTAAATATAGACATAAATGGGGTTTTATACAAGTTTATATGTAATTTTGGCACCTTATATTAATGTTTAGTCCCAAATTAATCTTAATTTGTCATTAATCAATGTGATTAATTTTAATCACTTTTACTAATATTTTTTGTTAAAAAATTTGTTGATATTATTAAATTCAAAATATTATAATTATATCAATGTTGTATATCAGATTTTATAAATTTAATTCATAGTAGAGGAAAAATTCAGATTAATCTTATCCCAGTGATGGGATGACATTATAGGTTTTTAAGATAGAAAATAGTTTAAAAGTTTATTAGGTTTTTTATTCAATTTCAAATTGAAATTTATTATAATGACCTAAATTGTATTACATTATGTATTATTGATATAATTTACCTGAAAAAAATTAAAATATAATATAACATATATAATTATTAAAATGAAAAGGCAAACTTTAATTACAAAGAAGAATTTTTCACTATTCGTCAAAAATTGATGTTTCTCATGACAATACCAAAAATTCACCCTAAGCTAATTTAGGCATTATAAATTAAAAAATGAAATTTATTTTATCAAGTTCAATTTTTATATTTGTCTAAAATTATTTTTATTATCTTTCATATAATTACATGAAGTGTAGTTCATAGTACTTTTAACCATATATGGGATTTACCAAAAATTTTAGGTTTCATTATAAATATGTTTTATTTCTATAAAACCATTATAAAAAATATTTTTTGATTTGTTTTTAACATTCATATCACTATGTTTAACTACTAGGTTTTAGTTATATCATGTAAAAAATTATAATAAAATGACACTTCACTAAATCTCGGTGTTGCGTGTAACGTACGTCAAGTTAGTGTTTCGAGTAGCGCAAGCCAAGCCAGTATTGTGTATATTGATAACCAAGTCGGTATTATGTGTAGCTCGATCCAATTATGTTCCTTGTGAATGTAATTATTGAAATAGTGTTTTAATATATATATATATATTTCCATTTTCATGTGATATGAAAAATATCAAAAAGATTAATTAATTCGAAAAAAATAATAATTCAAAAATTTTGAGGTGTTACATTCTAACACCCATGAAATTAATTTCACTGAGAAAATTTCTCTATTTTATCAATGTTTCAATACAATTACATTTATTTCAAAGAAACCCATATCTTAAAAATTAATACTTAAACTTCCCATAAAAAGGGAATGTCAGAACCATAATTATTAATGGAAGTAACATATGACTATATTTACACATTGGAGAATATAGGTTAGGAGAGAATATTGGAAATGGATGAAAATCAAAAATATATATATAGAGTGATTTTTGTAATCAATCACAAATAAGTGAATGATAAAATAAAACTCGAGTTCCTAAAAGTCATAAATATGTTATGATTTAAAAAGCCATCAGTTCAACAAAATAATGTTATGAGGACAACACATTTTATTTTTATTATTACCCTAACATTAAGTAATTATTTTATTGATCAAGAACAAAAGGAAATATAATAACTTGATATATTTCTATACATATATTTTCATTATTTTTTGTGCTTTTATCAATTTTTTATTCATACATTACTTTAGGTGATGGATGTCTATAAATTAAATTTTTTTCCTGAAGTGTTAAAATACACTTATAGAATATCTTAAGGATCATAAAAGAATGAAGTGTATAAATATTCTTAAAAATAAATATAGTTAACACATTAATTTCTAAACATAAAAAGTAACAGAATTATTTCATCATAAATAATTATTCATAAAAAATAATTATACCTTAACTAGAATATTGTGTGGGCCAATGCTAGGAGTGAAAACCTTATTGTCATCCATTTATGGGTTCAAGATCTCGGGCCTTTTCAGAATTGATAAGTTTTCACCCGACATACATGTTTTCATTTTCTAAAACATGCTAATATTTCTTCCAAAATAAATAGTATGGACATCTTTGAAATAAGGTTTAACCCTATATATACTATTAACCAACATTTTCAATAAAATATCAATAAATAAATAATTCCTTCATAGTTTAACTTATTATTTTAAGGAACAGTTCTCCTTATAACACTTATAAAGTATAATAATATAAAATAGTATATAAAGGGACACAAAATCATCTTATCATTGATTCCCCATATATCACAAAGTACCACTTGTTTATCACATTCCAACCATGTGAATGCCTTTATTATATATTTCCATGAACCATGGAAATGAACATAATTACCAAAAATCTATTTTGAAAACATTCATGATTCCTACTTTAAATGATTACTGAATATATTCATTAAATCAAACAATTCATAAACATTATCCTTGATGACATAGACCACCTTTTCAATAATCAGTTGCAGGGTAATCTGTACCACCTAACGTACTTATTCATATCCAATATATCATTATCAAAAGATCATTATCTAAATTTTGGGAATTAGGTTAGGGTTGCCTTACCTTTATCAATGTATCAACATTCCATGAAATCACTTTTCTATGCATTCATCACCATTAAACATAGCCTATTTAATCAATAATGAACACTTATACTAAAAATACATAAACATTTCATGATTCCTATAACATAATTTCAAATTCCAAAACATAAATACATCATTAATAAAAATTTATTCATAAACCATTAATCCAGATTCATCAACTTATTCCTTAATACCTCTTTTCATGAATATAAAATATTAATAATGTCTTAAAGTTCTTCTACATATATCTAATCATGATTATTATGATCAATGTAATCAATACTAGAAGAACCTCACATAACATTCACATGTCGTTTATTATCTCTTTATCTTCATATGTATAACCAATATTCATAACACCTTTCATATTCTCTTTATGAAATTTCCACTTCTGGAATTGATTTTCATAATTCCCATATTTCCACATGTGAAACATTCAATGTTCACAATTTTATATCTAGTTATCTCCCTTGACTAAAATCAGAAATCACAGGGTGAGAAAAAAATATCATACAATAAATTTATATAATCAGGAAAAATTACTTATAAAGCATATAAATCCTTACAACTACATTTTAATGGACGACACATTAGGTTTATACATGGATATTCATAGTAATATTCTATTCAAATAATTCATAATGGTTTATGAATAGTTTGTGAATTTATGATGAAAATCCCCCAGGAGTGTCAAACTAGCGGTACAACAAGACTAGTTTTCATGAACCAGATTACCCAAAGTTAAGCCCAAATCAACTTATCGATGTTTCTACCAGATGTTAAATCTATTAGAAGGAAACATCCACTTGCAGTATTAAGTAATTGGAATTTTTCTAGGAAACCACTCACTCTATTCTTTACTAAAATACTTAGACATTTTCATAAATGATAAACCATCTTTATACTTATACATAAAGAAATCCCAAGAAATATTAATAGAAAGACCCCTAGGGATATCACAAAGGTCTTATAATACTAGTTCCTAATGGTTTACAAAAACTTTACTTTGATAAAATATATAGGGACCCGGGCATGACATATGAGGATATTACTTCATTTCATATCAATATTCATAACAATACAAAAGAATAATCTTAGGTTCCATGATAGTTTTGTCCCTTTGGATACATGAAAAAAATTCTTCTACCTTGGTGGATGATCTAAAATATATACCATAAATATCTCCACTATTATTACATCTACTAGAAACCATTCATCAAAATCTGGTGAAAGGAAACATAAGAAAGTGGTATGTTCAGATGCTCATAAAAGGTAGATAATGAAAATTACTAATAATAACATGAAAAAAATGGTATGGAAGCTGAGAATAGCATTTTAAGATCTTATATTTCATATTAGATATCACAATAAAGAATGGAATTTCATAACACATGAATCATAAGAAAATAAAAAACATAAGCCATCAATGTGTAACATAGGAATAAAACATTGAATTATAGTAGACACGTAAGCATATAATAATATTTTCATTGTAGTCAAGCCATAACTTCAAAGAACATATGTATGGAAAAGGTCATTTATTGAAACTGTATCACACCCTATTCTAGTGTTTTATTTATGATGTAACAACTAGGCCCCACTAACACCACAACCACCTCGCCTTAACATGGTCATTTGGTTCTGGCACGCTAGGTACCCCAAATTTCCCTACAAACACATGGTCCCTACCCTGAGGCTCACCCACATTCTTCAATGGGTCTTTTGACTAATAACCTTACCAACAGGACAACACGTGTCCTTTCCATTGTGATTTTTCCTAACTCAGGCATACCTTGGGAAACATCCCAGAAGGACACTAATCCTGATCACTACTCCAGGCTAATCATGATTAAGTATGGACTTATAATTAGGTAGGCTCATGAAAAAGAAGGTGCGCCTAGTTGACATGAGTAACATCATTTGGATAATTAACCCTTAATCATTATGGAGGGTAACATTCACCCCCTAGTGAACAGCATCCTCATCGTGGTCTTGCAAACACGTAGTCCCTACCCTGGGGCCTACCCACATTCCTGAACAGGTCATTGGACTAATGACTTCCCCCATAGGTCATCACATGTCATTTCTAGTGTGATTTTTACTCACTAAAACACATCGTAGGAATCTTCCTATATGGTCACCCATCCTGATCACTACTCCAGGCCAGTCCCATTTAACTGTGGAGTTCTAATCAGGTAGTTTTCTGAAAAGGAAGGTTCACCTTGTTTAAATGAGTCATATCATTTAGTCAATTAACCCTTCATCATTATAGTGTCGTTCAATAACCCCCCCCCCCCCCACTAGAGTAGAAAATACTCATTGGGGGCCCTACATCTCATCACATGAAGTATACCACACTTAAGGTTGGGTAACACTTCTTATACCAAATGTAACAACTGGGGCCCACTAACAGTAGAAACACCCTGCCGTGACATGGTCATCGGGTCCTGGACCACTAGGTACCACCAGTTTTCATACAAACAATTTTTCCCCACCATAGGGCCCACCCATGTGCTGAAACGAGCCATTTGACTAATGATTATCCCCACATGTCAACACATGTCATTTACAGTGTGCCTTTTCCTCACTCACATGCATCTTGGAAAACATTCCAATATGTCACCAATCCTGATCACTACTTTAGGCTAAGAATGCTTAACTGTGGAGTTTTAATAAGGTAGGCTCCTAAAAATGATGGTTCACCTAGTTTACATTTTTCATATCATTTAGTAATTTAACCCTTCATCATTCTGGGGGGAAACAACAGAACCGAGTTCACATGAAATTCCCACCATGTATTACTGAACTGATTTATCACCTCATTCGAAACTTGTATTTCTGAAATGAGTACATTTCCCATTTCATCCATGTAATAAAAAACTGAGTTCATTTATAATTCCATAGATTTCTATCACTTTTGATATAAATCATTAACCAATACATTGCGTTGAGATATAGGTCCCACCCATCTCATAATGATATCATTCACACAGGTTCCACAAGATCATAAATAATAATATCATAACCCTTCAAATCTAAATTATTTTATAAAAATATAATCATATCACAACCAATGGAAAAATATAGGTTTCATAATAATTCCTTCAAAATAATACCCCCATGAAAGATAAGATAATTTAATAAACATATAACCCGTGAAAAAGATACAGTTTTCATAACTACAAGGACATTAAGAATTAACCATTCATAGAAAGAATATAAATACAACCTTTATATCATTTCCTAGAATGGTCTGAGTAACATCAACAAATGTTTTATTGGACAGAAAAGAATTTTCAAATATTTTTCAGAAACATTTCTTGAGGAAAATTTCATTTTTTTCATTTGAAAAGTTTTTTTAGTACATAAAACCCTTTGAAAAAAATATTCCTATAAAATACCAAGAAAACTTATAATGAATACTTGAAATCATTTGGAAAATCTTTTTCTGTGTAATCTTATAAAATAATCATCATAAAATTTTTAAACCCATTTTCTTTGAAAATAATTTAAAATCATTTAAATAAACCTTGAAAATGTTATGAAATCCTTTTTTCATGAAATTATGTTAATGTATCTTGAAATTTATTTCAAAACCCCATATTTTAAAATACTTTCAAAAATTACAAATAAGGCTCCAAAAAATTTGGAAAACAATTTTCATTGAAAATATAAAAAATAAGCTTCAAAACATTTTAAAATTATTTTTATTTGAAAATACATCGAAAAATTATAAAGAAATATTGAATTTTTTATAACATTTTTACTTGAAAATATTTAAAATTATCTATAAAATGTTTTGGAAAAAATTTATTTAGAAATACAATGAAATCATGTATATAGGTCTTGAAGACATTTTGAATAAAAAATCCTAGAAAACTTATTAAATATCGATGAAAATATATTTAAAACAATTTTACTTGAAAGTCACATTTAAAAAATTTTCATAAAAATTGACCATTTATAAATGAAATGGAAGAATCAAAGAAATGATGGTTGATAAATCTTTACATGTTGTATGAGGTAAAATGATTATTCCATTTATACTATAAAATGATAGAAAAATCCCTTTTTTAGAAATAAACAAGAATATTAATTTAAATGGATTGGTGAAAGGAAAAAAATTTAAAATTAATTTTATGGATTTTATGATAATGGTATAGTATTCATTGAAAAGGTTTTGAGAAAACATGGTTTTGAAGGAACATAGATTTCCAACTGAATTGAGGGTAATTTTGGGATTTCATAGAAACAATTTTTAATTATCTTAATTAATAAAGATTAAAAGAATCATAAAAATAAATGAATATATCTGGAATACCCATAAGATAATGAAATTCATGAATTGTTTTGAGAAACATATCCTAATATTTCATCAATGAAGCATAATCATTTATAGTCTCAAAATGAAATGAGATTTCTTCAAAAAACCCATTCCACTTGTTTACATGGGATCATACTCTACATTCAAGAAAAAAAATTTACACGAAACATAACATATCATGAAAAAAAGGAAAATATTATAGAACATTTAAATGGATGTATATACACCTATAAAAATAATTTAGGTTCATCATAAAATGTGAGTCTCAATGAAGGTATATTTAGAAAAAAATATTTTACCGACTTGGTAACTTCTGAAACACAAAACCCATAAAATAAAAACCATAAAATCGATATGTGAATACCCATAAATATAATTTATATTATATATATTTTTATTATAATAATCTTTATAATATATAATAAAAATGCGATATACCGTTCATGGAGATAGTTAGCCGTAATTATAAGTGAATGTGGTTTTCATTTTCATTGTTATATTAAAAGAAAAAAAGTAAATGGAATATATTTATATTTGTATATAGTATAATTAAAAAATAATTTTAATGTTATATATTTCATATAAGTTAAATAAATACATTTTTAATACATTACATGTAGTTTTTGAATGAATCACATCGCTTTGAGGGGTGGTAGTCCACCATGGGAGGTAGTAAGGAAAATTGAACAATCATAGTATTTTGATGTTGAAGTTCTGCATACACATAAATAGTATATATGTTACCCATTTTATGGAAGTGAGTATAAGTGTCGGGAGAACACATATAATAAAAACATACTAGTATGTTAGTGATGATTTTTCTATACATGTATGGAAAAAATTATTTATAGTGTGTTGAGAAAGAAAATAAATGAAAGGATCAGGATAATATATGTTTCATCTTAATTGACTAACTCCTTTTAGGTTCTAAAAGAATGATTCCTTGTATTTCTATCATCACAAGGGGAGGATTATAAGAAGAATCTAGGGGTTTTGTGAAGCTTATTATGTAGATATTTTCCAATCATAACTGTTTGTATTGGTGTGTATAAGATGGAGAGGTGGTCTCCTTTTATAGGAAAGGAAAATGACTCACATATAATTTTTAAAAATAGTTAGGTGTAAACATGTTATTACGTAATTAAAGTCAAAAATAAATAAATAAATCAACAATTAAAGGATTATGGATGAAATATGTCCATAAATTGTGTTTCAGGAAAGTGAATAGGCTATTTGGGATCATAAGTTTAAGGTATATTCTCTAATTAAGCTTTAATTGACCATAATTGTTGTGATTAATTTTAACCACTTTTATTAATATTTTTGATCAAAAAATAATTTGATATTGTTCTACTAAAAGTATAATAATTAATACAATGATGTTACTTGGTTTTTATAAATTCAATTCAGAAATGTGGAAAAATTATTATTAATGCTAATCTCGTAGATGGGACGAAATTATGGTTTTTAACGTAGAAAGTGGTTCAAATGTTTATTATGTTTTTATAATAAATTTCAATGTGAAATTGATTTTAATGAAATTAATTGTATTAATATATGTATAATTGATCTAATTTGTCCTTAAAAGATTAAAATATAATTTAACAGTAACATTAATTTAAATGAAAATGATGTTTTTAAAATAAAAAAATATTGTTCACTATTCGTCAAAAAATAATGTTTCTCAAAAAAGTCTTAAAACCTCACCCTACGATAATTTCAGCATTATAAATTGAAATATTACCTTTATTTTTTCATATTAAATTTTAATATGTGTTTAAAAATAATTTTATTATTTTTCATACAAGTACATGATAGATAGTTCATAGTATTTTTAAATATATACGGACTTTCAAAATTATATCATTTCTAGTCAATGTGTTTTATTTCTAGATAATAGATAAAAAAAATATTTGAAAATTAATTATTCACATTGATATCAATTTTTTTAATGGAAAATTTATAATTATATCATTAAAAAATTTAAACAAATAATGCTCCAAAGAAACATGAGGTCACGGGTAATGTACGCCAAGTTGTTGTGGCGGGTATTACAAGCCAAGTCAGTATTGTGTGTAGTATAAGGAAAGTTGGTATTGAATATAGTTTAAGCCAAGTGAGTTCTATGTGAAAGGAATGTTTGACTTAGTGTTTATATATATATATATATATATATTTCTACTTTCATGTGAAATATAAACTATCGAAAATATAAATTACTTCGAAAAATAATAATTCACAAAATCTCTGTGTGTTGCAACCAATAATTCATGTATGGTAATGTTATACCCCTATTTTTTATTAACCCATTTTCAAATAATTACAACATTTTAATTATAAGAATACCATTTTACATGTCATAGAAAAATTGAGTTACATTACCAAGATATATGGGATAACATATTATAGGTTTCATACTCATGTGTTATTTAACCAAAACGGTTTGTTAACAACTTAGTTATACATGAAATTAAGTGGATTTCCATTCATAGGAATTGGATATGTATGATTCCACCAAACCCTTATATAGAAAAACAACAAATAAGAAATTTCTAGAACATAATGTAGTCAACCTCCTATTATACATAGGTATATGCTTATACAATAATGTATATCATCAAGTCATACAAACACACAAAATAGTTTACCCTGCATGCCTACATAATGCATAAATTCCAAAATTATCCCTTTAATTATCATCCTATGAGAACTGAACTAGGAAATAAATAATATTCAAAAAGTGAACAACTCAAGGTATAAATTAAAAGACTATAAAAGAACAAACAATATCAACATTACCATCCATGTAGAGTTGAATCTTACACTATACAAGGTTTAGCTAATCTTAAGAACAAGCTCATCTCCAATCCCTTACACCTTCCCAGTCTCATGTCTTTGATCCAAAATTAGAATTAATGGAATGTTAGTGATACCATAATTTAACATCAACCCTCATTAGACCATTGATCTGTACTATACCGGCATAGCACCATTTCACCATAGGCCCAAAACCATATACACCAATGGCTACCAACTAATAGTGACAGACCAATACGTTTCATTGAGTAGATAATGACCTCATGGTAAGAATTTAGTAACAATAATAAATAATGGAAATAAAATACAACAAATCATACAATAATTCTATAATAATACATTAAAAATTAAACATAACCCAAGGAGTTTCCCTAAGAGGATGATACAATAAGTCAAGATAACATTTCATCAGCCATACACATCAAATAATAAAATTCAAAAATAGAAGGAAAAATTGCATAGTATAAAAGTGTCTTATGCTCCAGCCTAACACATATCCCAACACCATCTCATAACACAGTCACGAATTGGCCATCATGAACTTTCCCTTATCCCTACATATATCCATATTTTAACGGTTGGGTCTAAAACCTCATTTTTATTATTAAATAAATTACCTCTTTTTGACTGGGTTGGGGGAGACAAATTACATAGCCGGAGGGCCCAAGGCCAAGTGGTCTTAATACAAAGTCCAAAAGACTGTTTGTTTTTTCAAATAGCCCTTCGGTGAATAGTTCCACTATAGTACATGGGCTGCTAAAGTACCACCACCGCTACCATCCCTGCCACAGTACCCTCCACCACTAGAGTGTTGCCACTTCTACAATTCTACCCACTACTATAGTAATGCTACAGTACATGCTAGAGTCATTCTAGAGTAACTCAGGAATTGCTCCCCCGCCCGAGTACCAAATGGATGCTTGAGTAGGATGTGATTAAAAATTAGTAGGGAAACACCAATGAAATCCATAAATTATCCAATCTCAAATAAAAATTTACTTTTATGGTACCATGTATAATAGTTTAAAATAATATTATGAATAAAAAATAAATATAAATCTAAATATGGGATCTATGGTGGAACATGAGGTATAAAGCACCTACAACATCTATTTTTAGATGCCTCTGAGAATTTCGGAGAGACCAGACCAAACTATACCCCCACTAAAAAGGTAGACATACCTTCCTCTCATTATATATGATACTTTTGGAAGATATACCCATCTAAGGGGCCATAGAACCCATATCACGGTAGCTTTCACCCACAAGTTTACCCATAAAATCTAGCTTCAACCACGGGAAAGTGTTCACCCTGGGTTTAACTATAATAAGTCGCATTCACACATGGGAATTTATTACCTTAGGTTTAACCATAAAAACCAAAATAGTGATAATAAAAAATAGAATAAAATAAGTTCAATTAACACAATAATTTCTAATTAAATAAAAAATTCATAATTACCAAAACAAAATTGATAATCCCATTTAAATTCATGGAAATATAAGTGAACATTCTCAAACCCATTTTTCCATAACATTACAAAAAAATATAAAAATTTTAAAAGGAAATTAATTTTCAAGGTACGTTACTACGGTGAAAAATTCTAATTTAACACCACACTCAATTTCATACCAAAAACTACTTTCCAAAAAATTTCCAAATCAAACTGGCTGATAGATTATACCATGTTCATGTTCAAGACTAAATATAAATTGAAAAATAAATCATATAAATATATATTAAGATACATATCATAACAATTGAGGTAATTTCATATGACTATAAAAAATACCAAGGGACCAACTACATTTTGTATATGAGTGGTCACAATACTAACATCATCCCTTTATTCCACTTTTAATGGAATATATTAATGTAGATGGTATATTACCCAAAAAATAAAAAAATACTAGGTACTACCACTAGAACACAATCAAATGAAAAATAAACTATGAAAATTGAGAAAACAAGTTGTAGAGTATCCTTGATGCATTAATCTAACTATCTAGAAGCTCAAATCACTATTGATTGTGTGATTTTTTCTATAGATGGCTGCGGAGGATAATTATTATCATGAGAGAGGGGGTTGTGTGATTTGGGGGAAGAAAATAGAGTAACAGGGGTGTAATAAAAATGGTATATATAACAAAAATATTCCCCCATTCGAAACAAAAATTAGATAAACTAGATATCTGGAGGGTCTCACCGGCTAGCCTGTGGGCCACCAGAAGCAATACATAACATCAAAATGGCCCCCACAAAACTATTGGTTTACTATTTCCTAGTTAGTGGTAATTAAACAAATTTAATATGTTTCTTAGCATCTTCTTGAGCCTCCCAAACATACATTTGACTCATTAACCCCAATTAAAATTTCTTTAAGGAACAAATCATGGGGTTTTGGAGTAGATTAAAAGAAACACACCTCATAAAAAGGATAGGGTTTTACAAAAAAAGTTCTATATAAGATATTTTGGGGTTTCCCCTAGCCTATAATTTCTCAAATTAGTAAATAAACTAATTTTTTAATCATATTATTAGTTATTTATCATAATATTTTTACAT
The DNA here is from genome assembly GCA_963277665.1 of Viscum album. Classification (NCBI taxonomy): domain Eukaryota; kingdom Viridiplantae; phylum Streptophyta; class Magnoliopsida; order Santalales; family Viscaceae; genus Viscum; species Viscum album. The sequence continues at coordinate 1,505,332,353 of OY728127.1, read as the reverse complement.
TTCCTCATTTTGGTTTATACCAGGGTCATAAGTTTTTAACTATATAATTTAAATTTAATAATAAATATAACTTATCCCACTTTACCAAATTTGGGTTTGATGAACCTAAATTTATTATCTAATTATTCAAAATTAACATTAAAAAATGAAAAAATTATATTTTAAATTTAATCTTAAAATATATATAATAAAATTTGTTTGTAGAAAAATGATTTTTTTCCAAGTATGTATTCTAAATAATATGTAGTATTGATTAATAAATTAACCAGTGTTAAAATAATTATAAATATGTTTAACCATTAAATCATAATAATTTTTGATAAATGGATTGATTATTTAGAATTTTGACAATGTTAATAAACCAATTTTTAATAAAAATTGTTTTACAATTATAATTGTAATTAACATTAATCCTTATATAGAATTTTTATTCCAAAACATAAAATGGTCTATTTATATAAATAATACTACTGATTCTAAATTTTAATTCTATTTCGAAATAAGTAATTTCTAGAAGTTATAAGTTATCTTTAAAATAGTAAATGTTTAATGCATGAAAAAAAAATTATGGAAAAATTTACTTTAATACTTAAACAAAAAATCATACTTAATAAATTAGGCCCTCTTTTATAAAATGTATAATTTATTTATAAAACATCTATTTTCATATGATAAGGATTTTTTTCATTTTATTTTATTCTTAATTGCTAGTAATATCATAAATTTCATGGTTTTAGGAAAAAATATTGTATACACTATTCCCTGAGAAGTAAAATATTTTGGTAAAACCCCATTATTTCATTTTACGATCATATATATATTGTTATTTCTAAAATGGTTGATATTTTTTAAAATTATAGTTTTAACATTCAAAAGATAAAATTTTAAATATACTCATGAAAATATCTATTTATCATGTGAATTGTGTGATAATCCATGATATTAAATTTACCTACTACATCATAGGTATTACATTAACCCCCCCCCCCACACACACACACAAAATAAAATATTCCTTGAAATTTGGCTATATATTAGCTATTTTATAGATTTGGATATTTCTTCCTTATATATTCTTTAGGCTCCTGAGTTTTTTACTCTAGTATGGGGTTTCTCCAATGTTCTTTAACTAATAAATTTGATTGATTTTGTAACACTTTCTCTGTGGTGTTAGGAATATGGATATGTTCTTCATTATAAAAAAAGTAAGGATCCAATTATGTTACTTTATATGTGAGAATATACGGTAGATGTGACTTGTATTTCCCTTATAAATAAATATGAAATAGGTTGTTTACTTTAAAATGATGTGATTCATAGCTAATCTATGGGCTGTAGTTCCAATTTGTTCTATTATTTTAAATTGAAAAATGTGTCTAGGTGTTAACATCATTTTTTAACAAATCATAAAACTCCCTTCTTTGGTGAAACCTTCAAGAATAAATAATCCTCAAATTGGAATCTTAATTTATTTTATTGATTAACACCATTGCTATTTTTTCTAGGATTCTTTAATATAATCTGAAAAAGTTCATAAAATATTAGGTATCTGTAGCCCAAGATCTGGGTCAAATAGATTCATTTCTCAAACATCTTCCCAATATTTATGAGTATGAAACACAATCCAAAAAAAATTATTTTTATGGTTTTGTATAAATGTTAAAATTAAATTTATTATTGTATACATATTTCAGCAAAGGATGATACTAATCCCACATACCTTGGAAGTCAAGTGATAAGGATCTCAACAAGATTATCAATGACTGGATAGTTGTTTCAAACAAACCATCAGTTTGGACATGTTATTTAGTGCTTAAATGTATCCCAATGTCAATATCCAAATTAGTCACCTTCTATAATTTCATTAGGAACCAAGGGTCTTGAATAGATATAGTCAATATACCTTGCCCAATAATCATTAAAATTTCATTGATATTGAATAATGAATGGTTATCATGGACTATATCTTCTCTTATTGATATGATTTGTAAAGAATTATTATGAGGATAAATGATGACTTTTATCATATCATTCTTCCTTAGAGACATTGGGAGTCCAGTGAAAAAGATCTATTATAATATTTTCCCACTTCTATATAGGTATGGGAATAGGTTTATCAACTCCCTTAAAATGCTTTATTTCATCTTTTATATACTAGAATTTTGAGAATATTGACACATGTTCTGTAATTTCATGTTCAATAAATTCCCACTAGAAATTTTGTCTTAAATATTTATATATATTTATGCCACCAAGTCATATAAATAAAATTTATCAATATTCTTTATATAGATGTTCCCACTTCAACTCTAGTATGGATCTAAAATATAACCTCATCCTGAACTTGAACACTCTATTTATAAATATATTGTCTAAAAATGTTCCCATTCTTAATAATTTAATCGTCTATTGTATGTTCACAAAATCATAATGTGGCATTAAAATCATTTCTAGTAGGTATACTTTAACAATTTATAGGAAAATGAATGATCTCTCCCCTTACCTAAAAAACATCGTAATCATATTTAATATATATCATTATATATGATCCTTTTTTATCCTCATTATAGTTAGAAAATCTTGGCCCCTCCTACTCAGTGAAGGGTACACCATCATTACTATCCTAGGGTGGTTTTGTATCAAGAATTCATTATCATTAAGTTATTGTAATCATTTACTCTTCATCATGTTGATCTCATTCTGATAGAAGATATACATCATAATATTTTTGGTCATCAATATAATGCATCTTTATTTATAGAGGTAGTGTTTCCATTTTTTGAATGTAAATATTATGGCTTATTTCACGAGTTCATGAGTTTTTATGGTTTTTCCAATGATTCACAATTGTCGTGATGCATTTTAAACATCCATATAATTCTGTAAAATGAAACAACCATTTCATTTCTTTGATGGATTATAATATATTACACATTCAACATTACACAATATTGTATTAAATAGTGGTACATTAACAAATCTCTTCTTCATCACTTAAAAATATTCCTCATATTGTTTTTCTATGTGAATTTAAAACCATTATTTATTTAATTAGTTAAAAGTTTTACCAATTAGGTTAAACCTTGAAAAAACTCTCTATAATAACATTCTATACCTTGGAAAATTCAGATATCTGTTATTTTTATTGGTATATGAAATTATATAACTACATTTATCTATAATTGTTCATATGATTTTCCATTATTATAGTAAAAATAACTAATAAGATAAACTTTATTATGCTAAAATGAACACATAAAATATTTCCCATATAATAATTTTTTCCAAAGGGTCTGTATAATTATATTTAAATTACACTCATTGTCTTCGTAGATAATAGAGTATATCAAGATATTGTTAATGAGTACCACAAAAATGCTATTAAGATAATCCTGAAAAAAACTATTCATCATTTCCATAAATATAGATGGTAGATTATTATATTCAAAAGGCATATTTGTAAACACATATTATCCATACCCAATTAGAAAGTCCATCTTCAACATATCATCATTGTTTACTCTTAGTGGATGATTACAAGTGTGATGACTAGTTTTTGAAATGTATTATGATCCCTAAAGATGATAAAATAAGTCATAAATTCATAGTAATGTATACTTATTCTTTATAGATGTGTCATTTATCTCCCAATAATTGATGAATAGTCTCATATTCCCATCCTACCATTTCAAAAGTAATATAAGGGCTCTCCATGGTGAAGAATGGGAGAATATAATTCCCTTATCACACAAATCAATCATTTATTTCTTCTTCTCCCCCAACACCGGTGTTTTCTGGTTATATGGTGGTATTGATATATTTTTTCCCCCAGGAATTAGTTCAATGGGGAATGCAACATCACTGACAAGAGGATGACCACGTAATTCATCTATAAAATCATCATTTCATTTTTTTACCATGAATAAATCCTCTATTATTATGATGACATACATATGCACAAAGTAGTATTAGTCTACCTCAATTACTATAATTTTTTCAAAAAGATAGAATGGGGGAGGATCCAAAAATGAATTATAATGTTTACCCTCTAAAGATAACATATTAACCATCAACTTCTTGAATCATAAACTCCTACACATGGTAATAAATTTATTCTTTATTAATTAAAATTAAATCCATAACAAGGATCATATCAAAGTCAAACAAAGGTGTAATAAACTAATTATAGTGTACACCCATGAAGCATAATTCAAAATTCCTGACACCTCATTACTTAAATAATATATCCACATAATGGTTTTAATGATAACTCTCATACTATGGTTCTATGGAAATATTTCATATTTTTACACAAAAATAAATTATATAAAAGCGTATAAATTTCCATAATCATATTTAAAATTATAAATCATTTTTCCTATAATAAAATTTCATGGTACCATTTCACTACGAACATTGAATTCATTTTTTGTAACTGCATGTGATTGGACTCCTTCCCTTGGCCTTTTATTGGGTATATTCCAATGATGTTTGGGAAATTTGTTCAAATAATGTCCCTTATCCTTATTATTAATGGATGAAACGAAAATACTTCTATATTTCCATTATATTAATGAACTTGAAGTAATTTTTCATTCCCATTTATAAAAAACTCTAGTTCCCTTACATAAAGCCTAAGGGTGTTTATTCCCAGAGTAATAACTTGGGTGAAATCACAACCTTCCTTTATTCTCATTAATCACATTATTCTTCCCAATATTCTTAGATTCCCTCTTATTATATTTATTTATCTTGAGAAGATAAGTCCTAAAAATTGGGTATTCAATATTAATAACAATTGAGACTGTATCCTCGTATGATGAAGAAGATTGAGAAACCAACACTGTTCGAAGGCATGTACTCTAACCCATCAAAGAAATGATCAGTCATTCTTTTAGTCTACATAAAAATTACATGGTATACCTAGTTAACCTTTTTTTATTAGCCACCTACACAAAAACATTTTCCCCTCATTTTATCTGATATTAAGGCAATTACATTTCATTTATTCTATTTTCTCACACAGAGAGTAGTTTTCAGTGATTACCTCCTCAAAACATCCACATTCCATGTGATTTTAATCATCATTATCTTTAGTGTTTCAAATTAGTATTGACCATTGGTCTATATATCCCTTTATAAAATATACCAACATGATTAATTTTTATCTAAATACTTCCAAAAGTGAGAATGGTCTTCTCTAAGGACTTTATCTATTGTTCAACTACCTTTGGATTATTAGATCCACTAAATGTTACAGGATGTTGTCTCATAAAGCGGCCCAACATAGTTACACCGTGTAGTGGATCAACAGGTCTCTCAATAATGGATGATTACTTAACATATTGTGGTTCATCTTTTTCAGTATATATATGAACTTATTAGCCTCAAATCTATCATCATTGATTTCTTTACGGTGATATGCCTACATTGACAATGGGTGTTGATATAGTTCTCATTCCTCCCATTAGACACCATTTTCATTAATTAAATAATCGTAATTATATCTTGAAATTTAATTATAAAATAATAGTTCTATTAATATTTTTTGAGTTTTCCATATAAATATTTACGGTTTTTAATATTACATGATCTATTGTACTAGATTAATCTAAATCTAGTCTCTAGGGTTCCTAATAAACATTCTCTAATATCAAATATAATATCCTGGCCCTAGAAAAAATATAACCTGTTGTTATATTACATTATTGGTGAAAACTAAAAGTTTTTTTTGGATCTTATAGTTTATTAATGTTTTATTATTATATATATACATATATTACTTTTTAAAACATAATATACAACATGAACAATTGTGATAACATGATTATTTTTTTCATCATATCCTTGAAAATTACAAACAGTTCATCACTAGTTTCCAAGGGTAAGGGAATCAAATAAGGGAGAGATCATATCCTCAGAAAGGACTAGAATATTTTGGATAATACCGTAACATAAATATGCCATAAGTGATATCATATAAATAAATAAACAACATAAATCCTCAATCAATTAAAACTAAGTGAATGTTATATTGATGATAATAAATAAAAACGTGGATAATAATAATCAATGATCTCATACAGATTGAATTCATAATGTTGAACATCAAAAAATTTTGTCACAACCTTATTCTAAGACACTATACAGATATGGGAAGAGGTATACACAAAAATAAATGATGTTTTTTCTTAGGAGTCCTATTGATTCATTGAGGGATTATGTAATTCATATCCCCACCCATCACCTAATTATGTATAATTCATTCTCCATAAGGGTTGACAAGACCATTGATGACATTCCCTAAAGAGCCTCTAGCTGAATAAAATCATATATATCTATATAATGAGATGTTAAGAAAACAATTTCATCCCCATTAAATATAATAATGTGGAATCCTAGTAATAAATCCCTTAATAAACATTTATGTTCCATGGTATCATAAAAGTAATAGTAAGTACCCTTATAAAGGAAATTTAGTGGTGATATCACATTCAATGTGATGGGTTAATAATGGAAGTTAGTAATTTGGTAAATTTATTTCAACGGTAGGATAAAAATTAAATGATAACAAAAATCCATCATCATAGTTAATAAAGATCATTAGATAATTTTGAAGTATAATTATGGGATTATCTATCCATGTGTGCAGTATGAGGCTCATTTAGTGTGAATAAGTGTAATTATTAAGTCAATTATAAACTAGCCGTTTTGACATGATTACCCCTAGGTGTTTTTGTTCAATATCTCAATCTAAATTCTGGTATCTTAAGAATGATTTATTTTTGGGAAACTATACAATATTTTACTTGAAAAAAACATGGGATGTGTTTCCACCATGAAAATGATTTAGTTTTTAAATGGTTTTATTTACACTTGAATAAAAATAAATATGAGGGAGGGATAAAAATATATAATTTTAAATCCATTATATTTGCGATGAATGTGGTTAAAATATACAATGTAAATTTGTGAACCATACAAAATTAAATAGGCGGTGAATATAGCATGATCCTAAATAATGATTATTGATATGGAAAGTCTGAATTATGAATTGGGTAGCAATTTAATCAAAATATATTGAAAAAGAGTTCTTTATGTTGATATTAAAATTAAATTAATTAATTAGTTTCACCACATTAGATCTCAATTATGTAGTAAATATATCTCATAATGAAAATGTGGTGCATATAAAAAAATATGTATCAAATAGGGGAATTTGAGACGGAAAACCCTTACCATTTATCCCAAATTACACAAATATACGTTAACCTAAAAATAAAAGAAAAACATATCTATCTTAATAACATATTTTAGATACATAATAATATCAATATTTAATTATATTCTAAATATATATCCATTTTCTATATGAATTATAGTCAGTTTACTAATTCCTCTACATCATGATTTTATAGATTGACTGTTTATACTAGTTTCATAAAATAAGTGGAGATATTTATTATTCTACAAAGGTTTATCATTATAATATAATATAATTTATATGAATATAGATGTTTCATTCAATTATAATTCTTTTATATCATTCCATTAATGTTTTATTTGTGTGAAGGTGGAATCAGTGTAAACTTATTAAAGTTAGTTTAGTGATTGAAGATGTTTTTTAAACAATACATTATATAATTAATATAAACATTAGAAAACCATTAAAAAGATTATTATTATCTTATAAAAAATTTAGAAAATTATTATTTGATTTATCAAGTCCACTCATGATTTAGTTTTATATCATTATTCATGTAGGTGGTTAAACCGACCCAAATGACAATATACTGTAATTATGGGATGATTATGATTATGAAATTGCTTTCTTTTAGAAATAATATATTTATTATAGTTAAATAATGATAATATTTAGATAATTTTAAAGTAAAAATTCATATTAAATATTTTTTTAATAAATTATAAATAAACATGCTGAAAATTGTGATATGATACCTCATGGAGGGAGTAGCCCATGCATTGCAGGGTTCACATTTTTCTTTCATGAAGAATGAGTGGATATTAAGTTATATAATAGTTTCATATTTCATAATCTTATTTATATTACATATATAATATTTTTTAATTAATTAAATAACAAAAATATATCTTATTTATTCAAAAGATACTTGATTAAATCAAACTATGATATACGGTATGAAAAAATGGAAGACACAGATTCATAGAGGCAGTAGTATGTGTTGATGATGTAACTATGAATTTGTTTTTTTTTAATGGATAGAGAGGAATAAATAATGGTTGTATAAATCATATCTTAAAATCTCGGTATAATAATTATACTATTTTTATTATATTGATATGTATATTAGAGGTTATTAAGGAGAATATTAAAAAATAAAATATTATGGGGAATGTAATACTTATTTAGAGAGATGAAGTTTTCAGTGTGTAGGATCTATGGAAAAAGATGATTAAAGATAACTAATTGTGATAATATGACAAAGGAATTGGGATAGGTTTCATTTAGAAACAAAATTTTAGATATTCATTTTGGAATTAAAAGGTCAATGTGTTGTTAATATGGACGATCAAAGTCTCTTTTATAAATGAAGAAAATAGAACTTTTATGAATTCACTTAATATTTCAGTGATATATTTATATGATTCAATATGATATTACATGAAAATTTATAAATAATTGAATTTATGGGTACCTTCTTCAATTATTCATCATACAAGAACTCCAACACATGTTTTAAACATATTTTTATTTACCATTAGTATTTTAAATTTTGTCAATTTTTTTTAAATTAGTAATAATTTTCTTTCTCATTAATTTTTTTATTATAAATATAATGTTTCCCCTATTGATAAATTTGAGTGCGAGGAACCAAAATTTATAATCTATTTAATCTATTTAAATTTCTATTTATGATAAAAATAACTATTAAATTATTAAATATATTTTATAGAAACCATGTTTTGGTAGAAAAATGATGTTTTCAAAAGAGTTCCTAATATTGTTTAGTATTGATTACTAAATGAATGATTGTTAATATAACTATAAACAGTTTTATAAATTATATTATAATTTATATTTTAAAATGAATAGTTTGTTTAAAAGTTTCACAATGTTAATAATACAGTTCCTTCAGAAAAATAGTTTTACCCTTATTATTGTAATTGACATTAATACTCCTAATCAAATTATTATTCATATAAATAATATGGCCATTTTTACATAATTATTATCTAATGATTAAAAAACTATGATCTGTTTCATATGATTAAATTTATGGAATTGATCTATTAATTTAAAAATGTAAATTAATACTATATTAATATAATTTTATGGGAAACGTGACATATGCATTAAAATATAAAATATAGGTTTATAGAATAAAAAAATATTTTAAAATTCATAATGGTATATATAAATGATATATTTTTCCAGATAATGTTTCTTAAATTATTTTTTGATTGCATCCTATTAATGTCCTTAAATTTTTAATTTTAACAAATTATTATATTTAAACTATTCACCTAAAATACATCTTTTAAAAAAATATTAAAAAAATTTATTTGAACTAATATTTTTATGAAGAATTCAAAAATGAAGATTATTTTTTTGAATTAAATTATAATATTTAGAAGTTAAAAATAAAAATATAAATGTGGATAAAGGCTCTTCAATGTGTGCATTGTGAGATTGTCTAGAATATAGTGTTTACCTACCGCCTTAGGGTCTCCGGTATTAATAACAAGACTCACTGTATTCTAATATATGTCTTTTAATTATATAAATATGTTACTATGAAACAATATTACCTATTAATATTGTAAATTCATTTAATCCATGATATTAATATCTCATATAATTTCCATAGGGATATGTTTTTCATAATAAACCCAAAGTAGATGTTTTCTAGAATTTTGAAAGGTTTAACTATATATTCTGTGTTCTATATATATATTTTCTAAATATAAATCCAAATATTTATAATAAAAATTCTCATATAATAATAATAATTCCCTTTGCCATAGTCACCTAGACTAAATGAGTTATCTAACATATGTATATCAGATAACAAAAGATTTCATACTCATGATCCATGCTTTAGTATCCCTTAAGAGACTAGAGACGTACATAAATATTAAATTAAATAATTATAAAATAAAAATAAATGGGACTTCAATATTTTTAAAAGTGTCATTATTTGACAATAAATCCAATCCTTATAATTTAAAACCTAGTACATATCTTTATTACTAGGTAAAATAGTGGAACATAAAAAAAGGGTGATCTCAAACGCTCAATAAAGAATTGAAATAGTGGAAGCTAGTGTTGTAAAATATTAGAATAAATAACATAAAATTTATATGTAAAAAGTTCATACTATCACACCCCAACTCTATTTTCACTAATCCAATGTGCCATGTCGATTCTCCATATGACCGCAAGCACAGTTCCACTTCCATGAGATATTTCCAACTAGAAATGGGGGTATAAGGTTTAAATTTAAAGAGACTATACTCTGATATCTGAGTTAAAAACAAGATGTAAATAACAAAATGTCATACACATTTGAGTACATGAAAAGAATAAATAAATAATTATAGAAGCCTACTATAATATAATAGAATATAGTAATGAAATTTAAAATCATTATATACATACAATAGTGATCCCCCACTAGGCCAACCACATATACCAAATAAACAACTGAAAAGTAAATAAATCTGAAACTATAACCATATTTGATCTATATCACATACCTAGTCTCCAATACCCTATCAAGCTACTCAATAGCATTCATCAGACTCCACATGAGAGACCCATTTAATTAGACTATCCTAGCCCTTAACCCAATACATCAAACATTGTTTATTAACCTAAACTAATAAATAAGGTACACCAGCACATCGATGTGTATATATATTGGGTCAGAAATAAATCTAAATAGGGAACCCCCAATAGTGAACATATAACTTTCTTCCAAATGTGGAATGTCCTAATATATGAAAAGCATCGCTAATAAATAAATAAAATAAATTAAAATAAAACCATGATCGATCCTTGGGTCCATGACTCTGATCCACCAAAACTAGTTTTAAAAACAATTGGTGTCTCTATGAAAATATATAGGACCATGAATTCCAATTACATATGTTCAATACAACTATGTCTTCTGTAAAAAATGTTCTCTACCCTGGGAACTCATTCTATGGGAATCATATATTTCGTATTCTAAATTAGGGAATCATTTATTTTTCACTCAAAAATCCATTCGTTATCTCATAAATAGTACATAGACCCACTAATGAAACGTAAATCCCATAAATCTGAAAATTTTAGTTATTATATCAGTAGTTTGAGACCTAAACCATAAATCCAACCATTAGTACATAGAGCATCTATCTAGCACCTAAACCATGGATGCAAACCTTAAATCCACACCCCCTACAAGAGAGTATTCCATCATTACCTAGAGAATCAGTCTAGCACTAAAACCAAAAATGATAATATCTATGTTTCGAACCATGGTCTAACACGTAATACAAATAGTGTACTACTCAATCCTGGAATGTAACACCTCGATATTTTTTGAAATATTTTTCAAACATTTTTATATTTTTCATTGCATACAACACTGAATATATATTTTTTATTCAATCACTATGTTTGGCTTGTGTTATATGCCCCAAAAAGATAATAATGTACTACATGAAACACTTATATTATATTGAGGTACACACAACACTATGTTTTTATTTTATTACACACAATATCGAGTCCCCACGATATCTTGTGTCATATATAACATAATGTTTTTAGCACACTAAAATATACAATTAATATGTTTATTAAAATAATATTATAGCTACCATATAGTAAATAGAATATAAAGTAAAAAAATATTAACTAAATTTTGGAAAATTGTTCTAAACATTAATCCTTTGGTTGCCAATTAGTTATAAATTAATGTGAGAACTATTTTATAATGAAGAAATTATTTTTCGAGGAAAACTATTTTTCTATGTACAAATACCATTTTAACTGAATAAAAGTAAAAAAAACTATTTTCATGAATTTATTCAACTAAATTTATATAATAAATTTTTAATTAATAATTTTTATACTTATACAATATTATTTATAGGTATAATATAATAATTAATCAACTTTTATGAATAATAAGATGTTTTCTTCTAAATGAAAATTTACAGTCTTTTAATGGAGAACCCTTTTACAATATTACTTTTTGACACTTCCATAATTAATATTTTACCAAATAAACATTATTTTTGAAATATGAACATAAAAATAAAATTAGGGTGGATTTTGTTTCATTTCTCTATAATGTTTCTTTTTTGAGGAATAAATAATAATACTGAATTTTCATTCAAAACAGATTTCTAGTCCAACATATTTATATAGACTAATTATGTTTTTTTTAAGTATAATAAGATCAATTATAAATCAGTTAAACCAATTTAGGTCCTTTTAATCCATTTCATGTTGAATTTATATATTAAAACAAATAATTCTTTTGAGCATTTTTAATTTAAAAACATTTTTTGTCATCCTGTCTATAGTATTAATATTTAAAAAAAATTCTGCCACTTGTATAATTAGAATTTGGAAAAATGGATTCCATATATGGAATCAGAATATTTTAGAATTCCTAATTATTCCAACTTATTTTTTACCAAAAAAATATTGGTTAATGTGATTTAAATTAATTGTATCGATTAAGAGAAAAAATATCTTAACAAAGGACTAAATCATTATGTTAATGCCCAAATGACAGCTAAAAATTTCCAAAATCCATTTAATGTTCTAATATAAACACTATACTCTCTTTTATTAGTTTTGGACCATTAATGGAGCCACCATTATGTGAAAAACAGTGGTGGAATTCCCTTTTCAAAAATTTTGCAGAATATCCTCCTCCTCTATAAATGGGAGCTCACCCCTCTTACATGTTCACACCACTAAATAACTTTGATTCGCCAAAATACTACTCAAATAATCTCCCATAATTCCCTAATTACTCATTTATGAATCCCTTAGGAATGAAATCTAACCAAAGAATCCATTTGGTGAATACTAAAATCAGTTTCCCAAAGAAGTGGTAATATCCTTCATCATGATCCTTTCATTTATTTTCTTTCTCCCCCACATTATTTTTTTCAAATTTCAAGCTTTTATAAAAACATCAGTATCATATATATACATATTTTTTGTTATTAAAATGGATATACCTACACGTACACATAGTTACATCTATTAAGTATCAAACTTACGATTCTTGCATAGAGCGATCTACCGACTCACGAAATGATATTGTTTGGTTTTCCATTAAAACCTCTAATGGTTGGTAATTATTATATAAATTATGTATTTATATAATATATATGATATTTATGTTTTTTATGCTTTTTTACTTATTTTATAACAGATACCTTCATGATTTTCATTTTTATGTAAGTACATCAATTTCATTTGTTGATGTGTGGACTATCACCTTCTTAAAGCGTGGTGATTCATTCACATTCTATATTAAATGTATTATGGATTGGTTTATTATACATACATTATATATATGGAATAATAATTATAATTTAAATATTATTTAAATATATACATTTATGTCATATGCATTATTTCTTTCAAAGCGATAATAAAATAGAAATAGTGTTCCTGCACACGTACTTCCTACTGTCTCCATGAATAGTTTATTCCATTTCATATTTATATATTTTGTATAATATTATAAATAAATATATAATGCATAATAGTTTTATTTATATCTTGTTTTTCATTCTAAAAATAATTAAATCATGATCTATTTAAGAGTATCAAGAATAACAATCCATGACACATAAGAAAAACAATGTAGATATTTCTCGAAACATAATATTCACATGGAGTATCCAATAAATATGTAATATAATTTAATAAGAAAAAAATATAAGGTTTTATATATAATAACATTTTATAGTGGTTGATTTATAAAAAACTTATATTTATTATATAGGAGGTTTGAATGTGTATGATGAAATTTCTGAATTTATGTACGGGAATTTCATCTCACTTTTTATTTACATCACATACATTCCTTATTCACCACACATTTATTTTGTGTGGTGTGTATAATTACCTTAGATATATTATATGATTTTTAAAATTAAATTTATGAGTTTTAATTATCAATTTTTTTATATTTCTTTCATGGGTTATATGTTTCAGAAGTGGCCAAATTAGTAAAGTACTTTTGTCTCAATTTCCCTCTATTGAGACATATGCCATGTTATTCACCTATATTTTATATGAGGTGTATATACTGTATTGGAAATGTTATATCATGAATCTATTTATTTTTATGATATTTTAATCTTTATGTAATTTTTTTCTTCCAATTATATTAAGAATCAAATTTACCAAAGTGGAAATGGTTTATTGCAACAATCTCATCCTTTATCGAGATTGTTTATAATTATGCATCCCATTGATAAACAATTAGGATCCTTATATTTAGAAAAATCATGGATTTTATTAAACTCTACGTATTCATGTTATATAATTATATTGGTATTTTTTTACAGTCACTGATACATAGGATAAATAACAAAATTATTTTATCAAAATCATATTTATTTTTCATTTATGTCAGAAATATGTGTTCTTTATAAAAAATTTGTTTTAAAAAATAGTTTTAAAAAATGTTTTACTATTATCCAATGCAGTTGAATCAAGATTTTAACCCATTTATTACCATTTCTAAAATCAGTTTTAAAAGGATCTTTATTTGGGTTTCCAATCAATGTACTTTTCCAAACATCTATGTTGAAAAAGTGAATGTTCAACGTGTATGGACTAAACCGTTATCATGAATTTCATTCCAAAGATTCTTCCTATGTATTTAGAGAAGTTTATTTTTTAAATAAAATTTTCCCCCAATATTCTGGATTTTTTTAAATATTTTTAAAACAAAAGGGTTTTCAAAACGTTTCTTCTGTTTCAAAAGTGATTTAAATGATTTTCAATGATTAAATTAAAACTTTTCAGAGTTTTTTTTCAAATAAAAGTATTTTAATGACCTAAAAGATTCAATTATATGTTTTAAATTATTTTTAAAGAAATTATTTTTCAATAATCATTACAATTTTTCATGTAAATTTTCAATCAAAATGGTCAGCGAAATGATCTACGTTTTAAAATATTTTTTTTTCAAAGTGTAAAGGATATATTCCATAATAAATGTTTTTAAAAATTTTACATTATTGTTTTATATTATTCCAAATTTTTTTCATAAAAATTGAATTTGAAAATATTATATTTTTCAAAATTTATCTTTAAAGAAAATTTATGTACCATGTGATCGTTTAAAGTATTTCTCAATCTAAGATGGCATCTATAGAAAAAGTTTATTATTTAATAGGTATATTATATAAAGATACCATAAATATTATTTTTATGAATGGTATATTTTTGTATTTCATTATGGTTATGAAACACGTTTCTATTCAAGGAGTTATACAATGATAAATTCTTATGAAACCTGCTCCATTTCGAGGATTAATCTAGAATGTATTTATTATGAAACCCATATATTTTCCATATGTTATAATATAATCAATTTTTTATGACAACCATTTTATTTCATTGGTTATGAATTTTTTTTATGAAACCCATCACTTTTTATGGGTCATGATAAAAAAACAATGGTTTATTGAAATGTATGTATGATTTCATTATTAGATTGGTGGGATATATATATCGCTCTAAATAATTTGATAATGATTTATATCTCATGATTTAATGTTAGGGAACAAGTCGACAGTCGTGATCAATAATAAAAAACATGATAATCATGATTCACTATGGGTAGATGATGATAACCTCATCCACTATGGGATTATGGGGAAACATGATCCACTATGGGAATATGGGGAAACCTGATCCACTATGGGAGGATAGGGAAACACCATCAGTACATGGAAAGGACTATGACTAGGGATAATGGTGTCTTCCAGCCATTATGTGTAGTCTCCATAAAGATCCATGATTAATTCTAGTAATGGGTATTCATTTATAGGGAATGATTTTATATATTTTTGTGTATGCACATATCCATGTGTTACTCATTTTTATTCATTAATTTATTATTATCATTATTTCCAAATGATTAATGCCATATGAACTACTATCCTTTATGACATGATTAATGTTTATGAAATTTAATATAAAGGGTATGATTATATAATGTTATGATCATGTTATCATACCCTTATGATCATGTTTATACATACTTGTCTCAATTTTTCTACCCTTGTTAAGAATAAAACCTCACCCCTGTTTAATACTAAGTAAAATTACTACATCTCATAACTTGGGTACATACATCAATGGAGAGGGTGAGCTGAAGGCCCAGTAAGGGAAAATAAGGGAAACCGTTCACTTGTTATATCAATAAGAACATGATGAAATACTAAAGACATGATAAATGGAAAAAGTGTCATATCATGATAATAAATCATGAATATTAATTTTAAAAAATTTCTATAAAATTTTATTTAGACCTTCATAATCAAAACCCCAAGGTCCATCACCAAGGAGTCATAAAAATTACCATGGTTGTTCACCAAGGAGTCGTAAAACCTATCATTTATAGATACTAATTTTTTTACCCAATACATTAGATCTCTATCGAGGAGAAACCTTAATATTTATTTATTTTCATATTATCCATAGATATCCTAATAAAACATTTCATAAATAACCCATAGAGAATAAAAGAAATGGGTTTCATATCAAATCAGGACATTTTAAAAATTGATTAAAACATGATCATTATGTAATTTATAACCAATTGAAAAGAATGAGGATTTTATGTATGTCAATACCAGAATAAAATATATAATTTTTATATCATGATAAATACCCCGGAAAATGAATGATATTTGGGTGTTCATATAAATAAAATATAATAATTTCTTGAGAAAAGGAGAGATATTTTTAGATGAAAATGTTTCCACATAACGGCTATAAAACATGGTATTAGAAAACATCAAAAATAGAGGGGAAATGGGGATGAAATACAAAAATTAATCAAATTAATGTATAAGGAAAGAATAATATTAAAATAAGAAAATGGTATGAAAATTTGAAAGACATACCACATAAAAGGGAACTTGAAAGGAAAAGAGAAGTGGAGAATTCCCTTTAACTTGAAGAGTATCTTCAAAAACTCTAATATTAGGACCATGGGGGATAGAGGACCCCATGGGAGGACTATTTGGGAGGTAATACTATAATAAATTCATGGGTAAGGATTTGGGAATGAAATTAAATGATGTAATGAGTGGGTATTTATAGAAAAAGTGAGGGAATATTTTATTAATTTCAATGGACACCTCATTGGTGGTATTTACAAAAACATGGGCATAACCAATGTTTTTCAAATGTTAATGGCCACTCGGGACAACTAATATCATATTTTAATAATTAGGAATTTACCATAATTATTATATCATTATTACATAATTATTACATACCTATGATGTCATTAAACATACTGAAAACTCATAAGTGTATTTTTACTATTTACTAAAAAATCAACCATTTTAGAAAGATCCCAAATATTCACCCTAAACATTTATCAACATGTATAATTCAAAAGTGAAACCCATTTTATTCAAATTAATTTCATTTTAAATTAAATTAAATAATTAAAATACTAATACTTAACTAATAATTTATAAAACATGAAATTTCTTATACTATGATATAATTATATCACATTACCACTTAAGATGACTAAAACATATTTATAATTTGTTAAGTGTGGTTGTTATTCCATAGGTCAAATTATCATTCATAAAGGATAAACTACTATTCTAAAGGGAATAGTTACTATTCACCAGAAAAAATTATTTTGATCTTATTGAACCACATTTTTCAATCCTTACGACCATGTTTGTCTGATTTTGAAAAAACATTTCACAAAAAAATTAATTTAATAATAAAATGTTTTTAACTAATCACAAAATTACTATTCATAAAATACTATTCATCAAAAAACTATTCATCAAATATTATTCTTCAAATTCTAAAAAATTTGAACTACTTAGAAAACTTCATCCAAGGTTAATTATGAAATTTGAAAATCAAAAATGAAGTTTATTTTACCTTAATAATTATATATACATGAGAGATCTATGAAAATTAAAAAATTTACTTATAAAATCAATTGATCAAATTTTTCTTAATTAAACATATATTTTATTAAGAAAATTTATTTTTAAAACAAAAATAATGAAATAACAATTTTATTTATACTAAATAATTATAAAGATAATCTAAGGCCTCATTACTTAACCCTTTATAAAACCTGCATAGGAAATAAGTGTAATGTGTGAAATTATGATATAATCTTAAGGCTACTAAAACAATATTTCATATATGGTGATTTCTATCAAGTTGAACTTCTCATGTAGGAGATTATGTTCAAGATTAATATGCTTAAGTTTAGTTTGGGCTTGGTCTAAAGCGAAGCCCATCAAAACTAGCCCTTTCCAAAGATCCGACAAAAGGGAATTTATGGCCCGAGTCTACTAGATGAGGCCATCAACTCTTCTTTCCACAATATTAACCTTTATCATTTATATTTATAATCATTAATCTTAAATTTAAAAGTATATTTTCCAATGGTCATTGTGACCAATGATCATAGCATTTCCAAAAACCCAATGCTCTCATTTCAATTATACTCACTTCATTAACAAAGTTGGTGGTCTTTTTTTATAGACTTTTTTCTCTATGATCCCAGATCTCCACCAGCTACTCCTCATAAGAGAGGTCAGGTTGCTGTTAAAAAACCTCAGAATTCAGTACATATGAAGGGTTTTGTATGTACTTACTCAAGATAGATATATGGAATTCATCATTAACTTGATCTAGATTTAGAGAAATTTCATTCCAATATGCCACTTCTCTATGCGATCAAGTATTTTGTAGGGTCCAATGTACCTTGGTTTGTGCTTCCATTTCTTTTAAGACAGCATGAATCTCTTCCATGGAAAAATTTAAAGGAATTATTTATCACCGACATCATACTTGCTTCGACGGTTATTGGAATAGCTCTTCTTCTGAATCAATGGATCCTTAATGTTTTGTTGGATTTCATGAACCCTTTTTGTCATTCCTTGTACAAGATTAGGAACAATAATCTTTCTCTAACCAGCTTAATCCTAACTATTAATAGTTCTACATCTCTTCCCTATAGAGTATCATAGGGTTCCATTTGAATGCTCTGGTGGATGTTGTTGTTTTACGAGGAATCACCTAATGGGAGATATAGATCCCATCAACCTTTAAATTCCATTGAGCAAGTTCTCAGCATTTCCTTGAGTGTCTAAATTGTCCTCTAAGATTTTCCATTACTATAGGGGTGATAGACCATACTGAAATTCAATTCGATATATAGAGCATGTTGAAGTCTTCTCTAGATATTATATGTGAACCGTGTATCACGATCAGATACAATAAAAAGTGGAACTACATGCTGCCTTTCAACTTCCTTCTTCTAAATCATGGAAATAAGATCAATAGATAAATCTTACCTAATAGAGATAAAATGGGAAGTCTTGGTGAGAATGTCCACTATAACCCATATCACGTTGTTTCCTTTGGAAGTTCTCCGGAGACTAGTGAAAAAGTGTATTGTGATATTTTCCAACATCCATCCTGCTATATGTAGTGTTTGTAACACCCCTTTAAGAAGTTTTAACTCATCCTTCACTTGCTAGCATACCATGAATCCTGTAGTGTATTCGGCAATATCCCCTTTCATGTTATCCCTCAAATAATGATCATGAAGGTCCCTATACATTTTTCGTGCTTATATGATTTATAGAGATTGTTTAGATATGAGTAGCATCCATCTGTTCCTTATTTATTTCAAGAATAGATGGAAGACATATTCTTCAATGGAATTTCAGTACACCTTCTTGATCAATATTTAACTTAGGAAACTCTCCATCCTTCACAGCCTCAAACTTATTTTGTAACAAATGATATTTTTATGATCATTTCTGATTGTTGGGAAATCATTTGGTCTAGGGTTGATGATGTCTCATCCCTTACCGTTCCCATGTCCATCTTTACTAGTTCATTGATCAAAGGGTTTCTTTTAATACTCATCATTTCCCCCACAATAGGGTCTTTCCTTCTTAATGCATCTGTATCTTTTTTAATCTTCTAACATGATAATGAATTGAAAAATCATAGTCTTTAATAAGATCCAACCATATCTTTTATCTCAGGTTCAATTTATTTTTTGTTAAAATACTATTCAGACACTGATGGTTTGGGTATATATCCCAGTTCACCCCATAAGGATAGTGTATTCATATATTTAGAGAAAAAAACCATAGTCATCTCCAAATCATGACCATGATAGTTGTGTCCATGATTCATTAACTGTCGAGATGCATAAGCAATCACCTTGTCATTTTACATTACAATGCACCCAATGCCTTTCAGAGATGCATCACCAAAAATAACGAATCATTATCTTCTTAAGGGTAAAGTTAAGATTAATGTAGTAACAAATATCTTGTTCAAATCTTGTAATCATTCCAGACACTCGTTCTTCCAGATGAACATGACCACATTCCAGGTTTACATGGTTAATAGATTAGAAAGTCCTGAAACGTTTTTCAAAAACATTCAATAATATCCCTCTAATCCATGGAAACTACAAATCTTAGTTATTGATGTATTTTATGGCCACTTATATACAACCTTGGTTGTTACAAGGTCAATTGGGATTCTTTCATTGGTTACAATGTCCCATATGAAAGAAACTTATAGTAACCAAAATTCACTTTTTCTAAATATTCCAAAAAAGCCTCTCTATCTGCAGAGTTTGAAAAATAACCCTTTTATGATTCTCATTCTTCCGACATCTTTTGGAATATATAATAATATCAATAATAAAAACTACCACAAAATTATCATTCTATTTTGTAAAGATTATACATTAAATCCATAAAAATTGTAGGCACATTAGTCAGATATAAGGGCATAACGACAAACTCATAATTCCCATATCTTCATTGGAAGGTTTGTTTTTGAATATATTATTAATTCACCCTCAATTAATGATAACTAGAATAATGATCAATCTTGGAAAAGAATTGATCCCCATTATGCTAATCAAATAATTCACAAATTCTAGGAAGAGTGAATTTTTTATTCACTATGATCCCATTGAATTATCTATAATCAATTCATAGACGCATTAACCCATCCTTCTACTACACAAAGAGAACAAGCACTCTCCATGGAGACACACTTAGTATGATAAACCCCTTCTCAAAAAGGTCTTTGAATTATGTCTTTAATACCTCTAGCTCTATATTTTCCATTACATATGGAGTTTTTTATATCAGATGAGAGCTTAGTATGAGTTTAATAGAGAAATGTACCTATCATTCTGGGGTAGATCTAGGTATCTCCTCGAGAAGTACATTAATGTATTTTTGAAAAATGGGGACATTTTATATCCTTATACTCTCATTCCCTTCTTTTTCATCACTGATCAACTCCACAAAGAAGACTATAAGTGGTTGTTCTAGAATAATATTGGGTTGAGATATCTCTACATAGAATATTTATGTAGGTTATCCATTCATGAGTATTTATATTTCCTTTCTTTTGCATTTCATCATAATATTATACATTGAGAGACAATCCATCCCTAGTATAATTCCAAATTCCAACATGGGAAAGACTACTATATTTGCGAAAAGATTTTTCTCACTAAATTGAATACTAGGATTTCGAAATACTTTTGATGATGGATAATCCCTCCAAGTGTCTTTACTGATAACTATACATTTATCAGTTCTATTATTGATTTTATATTCTTTTCAAAATTAGAGGATATATATGAATTATTTGAACAATAAATGAACACATTACATGCTGGCTTTGAGATAAAAACATGATTACCTGCCAGAAAATCATTTGGGGCTTCAAATTCATCCACTGTGATAGAAAACACATGACCTTGCTCCCTTGTCCTATGTTGAGGCTGATGATGATTGAGCTCCACTACCCTCAGATTTGGACAATGATTAGAATAGTTCCCAAGCTACCCACACTTGATGCATTGGACATCAGGTAGGGACAACACCATCATCCGTTTGTCATTACTGTTGCGAAGTTGAGGCTTCACCCTACTACGATAATTTTGAGAAATATTTCCTTCTCTTACACACTTGTGTCATTTCCCGCACCCATGAAAGAAGTTCCCAAAATAATTCATACCACATTTGTTTCATGTGGACTATTTTACTTTCTTTCTACCTATTCCTTTTTCAAAGATCCTCCTCCAATTTATCTCCAATGATATCTTATTTTCATTCGACTTATAGGACCATTGTGTTGCACTGAACTGAAGATCAAGATTCATAGCACTTTTATGATTTCCTCAAATCTTTAAAAGTATTGGTTGGATAGTTTCATCTATAGATGATGTCATATTCCATTAAAGAATCTATCATCCTTAAAATTAGGATCCATGAAAAAACTAGAGGTATAATGTGAATGCCTTTTGATGTTCATCTCATAGCATCCCACAGAATCATTCTCCTTCCTCTTCAGCTCATGAAATTCCTTCTCCATTACTAATCTCATTGAATGAGGGAATTATTATGGAAGAAGAACCCCATAAAATCTCCCCACTCTATAGATTCATTCTACCCAATTTGCCTCATCTATTTAATCAGTGCCAATCACTGATCAGTTTCACCTTCTATGTGGTAAACATCCATGGTTACTTTCTCTGGTTCGGAATAACAATGTACAAACATTATATTCTCTATTGAGATTAACCACTTTTCTGCACTCAATGGGTGGTAGATCCTCAAAATTTTGTTGGTTGTCGACGCATAAAAGAATCAACAGAATGTTGTTCCATTCTTAGAGAAATTTGTTTATTAGATTGATTTATGTTGTTTCCCATAACTTGAGTCATTTTATTCATCATTTACATGAATTTTTCAATTCCATATTTGATCGAATGGTCATTAAAAAATGGTCCACTATGATAATCATTTTCATAGTTCCTCCTATTTTCTTCAATTTTATAAAAGAATAAAATCATAGTGAGAAACATAGTTCATTTCCAAATCATTTACATGTTAATGATTTTTGTGTCTTAAAACTTCACACTCTAACAACAATTACATTAATCTATAAATCCTTTATAATGATTCATAATAATCTTTGGATTAAAACATATCACCCAGGAGTGAAGAAAGTCTCATTGTCATGCCCCTCTTTTTGTTCTCTTTTGGCTCAATGCACTATTTTCAGGTTTTACCCCAAGATAAATCTATACCAGAGAGCCATCCATTTGTTTGTATCCTAATAGGGATTTATTTGTTCATGAACCACATACTTATTATTTCACCAAAATACAAAAAAGTTTTTCTATATTTAAACATTTATATAGGTTTCTTCCTAAAGTTTTCATATCCTAATTTCCACACATTACTAAACCTCCATTTGATACCAACTATGTCATCCCACATTTTTATTAAAGAACATTTCATTAAATTTTACAAACAAATGATATGTAATATATATTGTCTAGGAAATAAGGTACAAAATAAATGCAAACATAAGGAATTTTTAGAATCCACTTGTAAGGCTTCACCATAGGTTCATACTAAGTACAATTATTACATCTAATAACCTGGGACATACATCAAATGAGCAGGTGAGAAGAAGTCCTAGAAAAAGAAAATATGGGAAATAGTTTACTTATGATATCAGAAAGAACTTGATGAAATCCGTAATGACATAATGAATGAAAAAAGAGAAAGATCATAATACAAAGAACATGAATCATAAAATGAAAATGTGGATATAACATTTAATTTATGCATTCATAAGCATATCACTGAGGTCAATCCCCAAGATGTAAAAAAATTAATTTAATAATATAATATTTTTTACTATTGCTCAAAAAACACTATTCATCAAAAACTATACATAAAAACACTATTAATCAAATATTATTAATCAAATATTCTAAAATTGGAACTTCTTAAAAAAACTATACAAATTCAGACTATATTAATTTTGACATTTGAAATTCCAAAAAGATGTTTATTTTACCACAATAATTATTTATGTTTGTTAAATCTCTAAAAATTAAATTTTTTAATTCTAAAATCAATTTATCAAATTTGTATTAATTAAACATATATTTTATTCAGAAAATCTATTCTTAAAATAGAAATGATGAAATAAAAATTTTATGTGTACCAAGGTATTCCACTATCTAACTAGGACCTCATTACATAACCCCATATAAATCCCACATAGGATCTAAGAGTAAGGAATATTGTGGTGATAAAATCTTGGGGTGGCTCAGACAATATTTCCTGAGTGGTGATTTCTATCAACATGATCTTCTCCCATATGTGATTCTATTCAAGCTTAATGTGCTAAATTTCATCTAGGGTTTGGTCTATAATAAATCCCAATGATGCCACCTCCATCTGAACTACCATCAAATGGGAATTGTATGGCCTGAGTCTACTAGATGAGGCAATCGACTCTTCATTCTGAAATTATAACCATTATAATTTCAATTTATAATCACTAATATTAATGTTTAGAGTATATATTCTTATGATCATATTGTTTAATGGTCATATAATATTCTAAACCCAATGGTCTCATTTCAATTATACTCTCTTAATTAATAAATGGATATAGATTTGTTGATTAAAAAAAATATAACATACATTTTATGAAAAAATTATTACTAAAAAAGATATGGTAGTTACAACATAATGATTATTCAGTTTATGTTTTTATCAATGATTATATACAATGCGTTGAATGGTTCTGATGGAATATAAAATTGATGTAATGGAAATGTGATGTTCATGGAAAACACATGATTAATGGAAGGATAATTTTAGGTTATCCATTAAAGACTACATGGATTTACTTTCTTATTCATTAAATTATATCATGATACATTGAGATCCAATAAATCCATATAATAATATTGAATTCCATCATGGGAAAGGATACTATATTCGGGATAACACTATTCTCAGTAAAGTAAATACTAGAGTTTTGAATTACTGTTGATGCTCGGATAATCCATCCAGGAGTCCTGACTGATAACTCTACATTTAACAGTTCTATTGATGATTCTAAATTCATTTCAAAATTGGAGGATATAAAGGATTTTATTGAAATATAATTAAACAAATTACTTTCTAGGTTCGAGAGAACAAAAAGAGTACCTTCCATCACATAATTTTGAACATCAAATTCTTCCATCATGATAGAAAAAATGACCTTTCTCCCTTGTCCAATGTTGAGGATGATGAAGATTCCGCTCCACTACCCTCCAATTGGGAATGTGATTAGATAAGTTCCCAAGCTCCCCAAATATGACGCATTGGAAATTAGGAAGGGTCTACACCATATTCCCTTTCTTGTTACTATTGGGATTTTGTGGCTTGACCTCACTATGCCAATTCTGAGCAATATGGCTTTCTCTAACACACTTTTATCATTTCCCACTCCAATGAAAGAAGTGTCCTAAATGATTCTTACCACATTTTTTACATGCGGAATGTATCAATTTCTTTCCACCTCTTCCTTGGTCAAAGATCCTCCCTGGGTTTATCTCCAAGGGTCTCTTCTTTTCATTCGACTTTTGGGACCACTATGTCTCACTAAACTCAAGGTCAACTTTCATAGCACTTAGTATGATTTTCTCCTAGCAATCATAGTCTCAGATGGATAGATTTTTCAGTAGATGAGGCCTTATTCCACTAAATAATCTATCATCCTTCCCATTAGGATCCATGAAAAAACTAGATGTATAAGGTGAAATCCTTATGAATTTCATCTTATAGCTTCCCATAGATTCATTCTCCTTCTTCCTCAGCTGGAGAAATTTTTTCTCCACTTTTGATCTCATCGAATGAGTGAAATTCTTATTGATGAAGAACCCCATGGACTCTTCCCACTCCATCGCTTCAGTATCCCCTCTTGGCCACATCTTTTTAATCTGTTCCAATCACTGATCAGCTTCTCCCTGTATATGGTAAAAAAATGGTCACTTTCTCCTGTTTGGAACTATGATGTACATAAAAGATATAATCTATAGAGATAATCCACTTTTCTACAATCAATGGGTTGGTAGATCCACATAATTTTGATGGTCGTTGGTGCCTAATGGAGTCAAAAGAATGTTGGTCCCTTTTTTGTGAAATCAGTCTCTCATCTGGATTTATGTTATTTCCTATAACATGAGTCATTTGATTCGTCATTCTTATAAAATTTTCCATTCCATATTCCATCGGAGGGCCATCAGTAAATGGTCCATTACGGTCACCATTTGCATGGTTCCTCCTATTTTCTACCATTTAAAAAATGAATAAAAACTTAGTGAGAAACATAGTTCATTTATGAATATTTTATTTTTAAATGATTTTTATGGCTTGAAACTTCATGCTTGAACAACAATTACTTTTCTCTATAAATCCATCATAATGATTCAAAAAAAGCTTGTGATTAACAAAACATATCCCCCCTGAGTGTCAAACCAGGAGTGCAGAAAGTCCCGTTGTCATGCACCAGTTCCCGTTCGAGTCTAGCTCAATGAAGTGTTTTTGGTTTTCACCCTAAGAAACATCTGTACCAGAGCCACATCCACTTATTCGTATCTAGATAAGGATTTATTTGTTCATAAACCGCTTACATATTATTACACAAAAATAATAGGATGTTTCACTATATTTAAACATTTCTATAGGTTTCTTCCTAATGTTTTTAGATCCTAATATCCACGAAATACAAAAACTCCCTTTGATAAAAACAATGTCATCCCAAATTTTTATTAATTAACATTTTGTTACATTTAACAAACACATGATCTTTATTGTTTATTGTATTGGAAATAAGGGTCATAGTACCAAAAAACATATAGCATTTTCAGATTCCGCTTATATGGCATCCTCATAGGGTTATCCTAAACATAATTACTAAATATCATAAAATAGGACATACATCAGTGGAGAGAATGAGTAGAAGTACCGGTAATAAAAAATAGGGTAAATAGTTTACTTTTGATATCAGTAAGAAAATGTTAAAATACAAAAAAGAGAGAATGAATGAAAAAAGAGGCATATCATAACAAAAATAACATGAATGAAAACATGAAAATGTGGATAAAACATTTCATTTAGGAATTAATAAGAATATGAGTGAGGTCCATCCTAACGGTGTCATAAAAATCACCATGTTTATTTACAAAGGTATCGTAAAACTCTTCATCTCTAGAGATTAATTTTTTTACCAAATGAATTAGACTGCTATCAGAGAACACCATTAATATGTCTTTATTTTCATGTGATCGACAAAACTCATAATCAAACATTTGATAAATATCCCAAAGAGAAAAAAAATTAGATTAATATCAATATCATTGCATTTTAAAAATGTGATTAAAAACATGATCATTATGACATTTATATCCCATGGAAGGGAATTCATGTTTTATGTATTTCAAAAAATATTTATATTTCATCAAATAATAAAAAATTGGAACTTCTTAAAATTTGTTTAAAAAATTCATCAATGATTAATTTTGACTTTTGAAATTCAAAAAAGATATTTATTATACCAAAATAATTTTCTATGTCGGAGAAATATATGAAAAGTATAATATTTTACTTCTAAAATAAATTTATAAAATTTTTCATAATTAAACGTATATTTTATAAGAAAAGGTATTATTAAAATAGAAATTATTAAATACAAATTTTATTTATACTAAGGGACTACACAATGTAACTAGGAACTCATTAAAAATCCCCTTATAACATCCACATATGATCTAAGAGCTAGGTGTGCAATGGTGATAGAATCTTGGGGTGGATCAGACAACATTTCCCAAGTTGTGATTTCTTTAAACTTGATCTTCTTCCATAGCTGATTCTGTTCAAGCTTAACATGTTGAAGTTCAGCTTGTACTTGGTCTAGATTAAAGCCCAATGACGCCACCTCCATCCCAAGCACTGAAAAATGGGCTTCATATGGACCGAGTCTACTAGATGAGTCCATCAACTATTATTTCTAAAATTATAACCACTATAATTTCTATTTATATTCACTAAAATAAATGTTTAGAGTACAATTTATTGTGATAATATTGACCAATTTTCATATAAAAGTTGAACCTCAGTGGTCTTATTTCAATAATACTCACTTCACTAATAAAGGGATATAGATTTTCTAAGAACAAAATAATAAAACATATATTTTAGGAAATTGTAATTATTCAAAAAGATAGCATCATTACAAGATAAGGATTACTCAGTTTATGTTTTTTCCATAAATTTTGATCAATACATTGAATGGTTCCAATGGACTTTAAAATTGATTTAATGGAGATGCAATGTTCATGGAAAACACATGATTAAGGGAAATATAACCCTTATATTCCATATTTTATGATACTTTTATAGGGATAAATATATTTTTGATATGAATGATTAAAACTGGATGATATTGAATACCTTGGAACTAATTGAGTACTTGTTGACATGTGGTTTATTCAATCATTGATGCAGTTTGTATCATTTTTAAATTTAAGGATACATACAATACACATCGGAATGAGGAAAATTCATTTTTTTCAATAATATTTTATAGTAATTGGGGAAATTAACAAGATTCATGAGAATACATAATGATGGTATTCATATTTTTGGTATGTGATAGGTAATAGATAAAATATGATAAATGGGGTATCAATGTAAATTTGATTTTGAGAAACATTATGATCATATTTGTAGAGTTTTATAATTTATTCTTCTTGAGGTTTTATACGGTTAACCATTTATGGAATTCTCTATGCTAAATTTTTTCTATGATTTTGGAAATTAATTCATTATCTCACCATATAAGGATTTATGCATATAGGATAACTTGTGCAGACCTTTTTTATTTCCCGGGAAACTAAAGACGGATTGAATGACCTATCATTATCTTTTTTGATCTCATGATCTGCGAATGTGTTATGAAAGAAAAATTCACAATCATTTCATGGAATAAGAGATGAAGTGTAAATTGATCAAGGAACAACAAAAGGATTATAGTGTTCATATGAAATGTAATTAAATCATGTTATTGGTTCATCTCTTTAACATTCATCAACTCTATGGAAAGGATCCTGAAATCGAAAATGTTATCCCAGTAAATTTGTTTCTGATGAATGAAATGGCCACTTAGATCGTCGAGGATTTATTGATTTATGATTATTAACCTTCTCTTAACCATGTTCTATATGGAACTCAATCAGAATAGGATATTTAGATTTCTCTTCCATCTCTTTTTTTCCAATTTTGACCTATGTTATCCTTTTAGGAAACCTAGTTATGAGTTACATTGGGTAACTGTTATGGTTCAAACAATCTTTTCTAATTTATGTTTTAGTATTAATTTTTATGGTGTCAATTTCTATGAATGGAAATTTCAAGAACTAAACCTTTAATAACACATATGAATGTTGAGGCAGAAATTCAATTTATGGAGGTAGAATATAACACCCTAAGATTTAGTTAAATATATATATATTGAAATATTTTTGATATTTTTCTCTTCATGTAACACAATATATAGTTTTTTATATTAAAGTGGTACTTTTTTATTCAGTTATATACAACACCAGGTAAATTGTATACTATATTGAACATGTGGATCATATTTAGGTACATAAAAAACAATGTTTTCCTTGTGTTACACACAATACCAAGTCCCCTCGATATCTTTCATTAAATGAAATGGTGAGTTTTAACCAAACTACATTATACAATTAATATTATTATTAAAATGTTATTATAGCCACCACCTCACCATGGGAATGGATGTTACAAATAATATTAAGTTAAATTTTAAAATATCATCCAAAAATTAATCCTTTGGTTTTTATTTTTTTTATAAATTAATTTAAGAACTATTTGATAATGACGAAATTCCATTTCTAATATTACTATTTTAATACGTAGAAACACCATTTTGTATCAATAAAATTAGAAAATACAATTTGATGAATCTTTTCAATAAAAATGTTATATTATATAATAAATAAATAATTTTTATTCTCATCCAATATATTTTATTGTCATAAGATAATAATAATTCAAATTTTATGAATAAAAAAGAGTATTATTGTGAAATGTAATTTTAACACCTTTTAAAGGTGAAACCATTTTAAATATAATTTTTTAATCATTTCAAAAAATTTATTTTAAATAATAATAATTCTGATAGATGAATATTTAAATTATATTTAGTTGAATTTTTCTTTTTTTTCATGTTTTATTTTTTGATGAAGACTGAATAATATTGAATTTTAATTCAAAACAACTTTTTCATCTAATTTATTTGAAATGTTAAATTATATTTTTGATAGGTTTTATTGTATAATTAGATCAGTTTTATATAATTTATACAAATTTATGGAATTTGAGACAATTTCAAATTGCATTTAGATATAAAAAATTTGAAATTTGTTTAACATATTTACTTCAAAACTCCTCTATATGGTCCTATTTGAGAGATTTATTTTAAATTAATTTCTACCAATTCTATTATTGTAATATGGAAAAACAAATTATATATTATAAATATTCATTATATATAATTTATCTAGATATATAAATTATTTGATTACCAATGATATTAGTGAATTGATTAAACTTAATTACTGTGATCAAGAGAAAAATTAGCTTGTGAATGGACTAAACCTAAAACTTAAGGCCCTAATGAACTAGAAACTTTTCTAAAAGGCATATTTTGATCATATATATAACATATAGTATTTTTTATTTAATTTTTATCATTATTTTAGTCACATTTCATGGGTAAAACGTGTTTGGAATTCCCTTTTCAAAAATTTACCAGAATGTCACTCCTACTCCAATATAAAAATGTACTCAACTATCCCACTTAGTTACACATATAAAGAAATTTTCCACAAACATATAACACTCAAATAAGCTCCAAAGATAACTTCTTTCCTCTTTGAATCATTCCGTTTGGAATAAATCCAACGATGTAAGCCCTTTGGCATAAACTAAAAGGAGTTACCCAAAGAATGGTAACATTCCTCCTCAACCTCCTTTATTTTATTTTCATTTTCCACCGTCTAATTGTTTCTTATTACATGAATATATATTAACCTATGTATCATAAATATACTAATATGTTTTAATTATATGAGATCTACCTTCAAGTATACACACTCCCATCAAATGGATAATGATCCTACTATTCTTACCTACGACGAACTACCGCCACATTGAACGATGTTCTTCATTTTTACATTTACACCTATCATGGTTGTGAATTATGATGGAAAATATGTTTAAATATGGTATATATGATATTTATGATGTATTTATTATTCTTTAATTATTATATAACACATACATTTATGATTATCATTTTTTGTAAATACAATAATTTCATTTGGGGAATTGTGTACTAATACCTCCCCAAAGTGATGTGATCCTCTCAACTCTAAATGGAAAGTATTAAGGATGGCTTTAGTGAAAATATATAATATATATGAAATAATAATTAAAATTTAATTATATTATATATATATATATATATCTGTACATATATATTATGTAATTCATTGATATTTTAAAAGAGAAAACTTTGTCTAATAGCCTATGCGATACGGAACACCGAACCCAAACAAATAATTTATATATGATCGTTATAACATTTATATTAAATTTATGCATATTATTAGGAATAAATATTTATAAAATATAAATATTTAATTAATATATTGATAAATAATATGAAAATAATCAATCAATTTTTGGTAATGTCTTTTTGTATGATTTCTTCAAAAATGTTTTTTAATTATTTTTATGAAAATTATATTATAATTATTTTCTGTAAAATTTATAAATTTATTTGATAAATTGAACCCCATTATGGATTTTATAATATCATATTTAACATAGGGTGAATATTTGGAATTCTTCAGAACGTATCGATTTTCAGGGAATTGTGAAAAAATATATTTTTATGTAAAATTGTATTTTATAGTGATGAATTAATAAATATAAATGAAATATTATCATAATATTTTTATTTCAATTTAAAATAAGAAAATATTTAATTATATCAATTAACTACAATTGAAATCATTTTTAAACTGTATATTATTTTATGTTTATTATTAACCATCAAATACATTTGTTTTGAAAACAGTTTAAATATGTAAAATTTCTCTTGATTATAATTAATAATATATCCCATGCTAAGAAATTATTGAAATTAAATTTCTAGATTAAATGTATATATTTTTGAATTTAAATCCATATAATTAATATTACCTATTATATAATTAAAGAGAAATCGAATTTTCCATGAAAAATGGATTTTTCAGAAAGCTTGTGTCCATTGTGCTTGAATGTATTATTTTTAATTAAATTATTCAACCATAATGAATTTATTTCCATAAAATGGATTCCATATTTTTAATGATCTCAATTAATATTATGTAATGAGATCAACATGATTTTTTAAAAATATAAATTGTAATTTTA
Source organism: Viscum album (assembly GCA_963277665.1). NCBI lineage: Eukaryota > Viridiplantae > Streptophyta > Magnoliopsida > Santalales > Viscaceae > Viscum > Viscum album. The sequence continues at coordinate 1,505,299,698 of OY728127.1, read as the reverse complement.
ATAAATATTAATTACTATGACAAAAGTAAAATAGATTAATTAATAGTAAAAGTAATATAACAGAGACTACAATAAAAATTAACTCTAATAGTATGAATTTTTATATTTTCATTTCAAAAAGATTTTGATTATATTTATTACTTAATGTTTTTACTTTATATGTTATTTCGAAACAACTTTGAAAAAGAATGTATATGATAAAACACAAATTGTATTTTTATGTAATATTAAATTTCAATTAAGACATTTTGATTGATTAATTAATGTATTTTGAAAAAAAATCACATTTCAATAAAATATTATTATAAAATAAATTTTACCAAATATAATTTATCATAAAAATTTTATAATGTGAAATTTAATTTTTATAACGGTTCTATACCTGTTAATATAAAAAAATTCATTTTATATAAAAGTATATTATTAATTTAAATGTGAAAATTCACATATTTCGAAAATTATTTAAATAAAATGTATAGTATTATTTGAATTAGAAAATCAAATTTATCCCATTGTGATTTTTTCATAATTTTCTGAGATCGTTGAATTTTTGGGTAAAAATTAAATATCATATTAATATGCTCTATCTTTTATGACATAATAATGACCTAAAAGTTATTTAATAATTAATATAAATGGGATCCATGAACAAAGCGTTTTTTTAAATTTAAAATAATGTAATTTTAAGTTTGTTTTATTTATTTTTGAAATAAATTATGAATATTCAAAAACATATAATATATTTTTGGGTTTCAAAATCATTTCATTAAAACTGTGAATCACCTTATAAAAAAGTAATGGAATTGTTTTATTAATTTAGTCATTTTTCCCTATAAAATAATAAAAATACAATTTGGTTGAAAACATGTTCAAAACCCAAGAGATGGTTTGTGGGTTTGGATATTTTATTATGTGGATTCTAAAACATAAATAATTAACGAATCCCCCACATTTTCTATATAAACCCACCCAATAAACCATTTATCTTAACTAAAACTCCTTGGGGAACACACATACTCTTCTATAGACTCACTATGGTCCTCCAATGTTTCCCCTAAGCTCTCGATAAGAACCTCCTAGGAATATTGAGTCACACCCTGTGGTAAGGAATCATTAACTTCTTGTCCACCTTCAAATTATATCATGTCCTTGAAATTAGTATTCTTAATTTCAATTTTTTATATTTTAATTCATTTATAATAATTACTATACTATCCAATTTGTTTTATATGAATTATATATCATTTTTTCAAATCTCTTTTTTACCCTTTCCTAATTCTTTACTGTACCAAAATTCCATAAGGGATCTTCAACTATCCACATTTTTTCAAGAACTAATTTTTCTTATATTTTAATATGTTATTTACTATTCCCCTTAAATGAAATATTATTAATAAATAATGAAATATCCTTTCACTCTAATTAATCCCTTCTATGAACCTTTATATACAATAGTTGCCAAGTTGAAATTTCATAAGGGATTTCAATCTTCTCATTTCCAATCATGTACTTATTTTATGTTTTTTCACTTAAATTATACATATTTATGTTGGGATATATTATTTCATATCCCCATTAATTGACATTTAATTTATAATTGAATTTATCCCCATTTTACCCTCATTAATTATCCCATTGTCCTTTATGTTCACCTGTTTCAATGCCGAAATATAGTTCTGATTCTTTTCATTATAAAAGTTCATTTAATACCTTATGAATTAAATTTGTTTATTTATAAATCTTGGATATTATTTTAAATATTCCTATGAATTATTATTTTATTTCAATGTTATTAGAGACTCATTTCTATCTTAAACACCCATTTTTATATATCATTTAATGATTTCATTATGATGTCACAGTTTAAATGTGATTCTCCATACCAAAACAATTGTGTAGTAAATACAATTACCATTTCCTATTAAGGGTGTTCAAATTTATTCAAATGTTTTTTTTATTGGTGACATACATTTATGTATTCTACACATCTTGATCATGGAATAAATTATGATGATAAATGAACACATGTTGTTTGATCTATGTGAAACATTCAATAATGAAATGAATACGATGGGTGTTCCAAAATAGTTCTCGAATGAATTGAGTATTCTTAGTATCATAATACTTCATGAGGGGAAAGGGAGTGAAACTAATTCATTTGTGGTACTTTTTCCACCATGATGTCTTGGTATATTTATCCTTAACCTATGATTATAATGTAGTGTTTTAATTTGTCTCCATGTTTCTCATGTTATGATTATCATTCTATATAATGTCTCATTATCAAGATTATGATCTCTATAATTGTTATGAACAATTGATATTATTATTGTATAACATTTATTATATACTTCGAGTTATTCCATGTTTATTACTTTTCTGGTCATTAAATCACACCACATTTTTATGTTTTTCCCTAGGTTATCTAATGGATTTTTAAAATAAATTGAATTTAGAAGCATGTTAAATAACTTTTTAATAATGTTTTGTACCCCATTTTCATAATGCTTCTCCATGAACCTAATTCCCAATCAAAATATAATTATATATATTTTTGGTTGTATTATGTGTACTTTAATGCATTAAATCCTAAATTAATGTGAATGAATGTGTAGGGTTTTTATAGATTCTATCAGATCCAATGTTTAGTTATTTTTTGGATCAATATTAAAAAAACACTAGAGAAATTTTTAATGAAGAGACTATGTATAAGAAAACAGCCCTAAATTTAGTAAAGTATATACTATGTGATTTATCAAGAAAATAATTCCTTATCTGGATACTACAAGTGCATGTGGCTCAATAAGGATGTAACATGGAGTGACAACACCACTAAGGTATCCTATCCCTGACTTGGGGTAACATGTTACATGAATATAGTCCTTATTTTGCACTTAATTTGAATCTCTTGGGGGATATACATTGGTAAATTAATAAGATAATTACGAACCATTATTCAGAGATAATAATTTACTATATATGTCAATTTTATAAAATAGATACTTGAGGGAATATATTGAAGCCTAAAAATTAATATTCTAAGGAAATATTTTTCATTTATAAGTAATCACATTAATTTCATTTTATTACTTTTTATGTGTTTAAAAATAGTGATTTCTTTATTTTTTCCCCCTTTATTTTATCCTATGAAAAGAAATATGAGCAACCGAGTTGACAACCAATGTAAAGGACAATTTCATGATTTCTTAAATGATATTCCCAATCGGTTGGGATCTAATGTCGAAATTATAATGATTTTACCAAACTAGATAACAAAAAACACAATTAATAACTAGAAATTTTTGGATTACCAAATAAGTCAATGAAGAAGAAAATGAAATATCAGTGAAGATTATTTGATAAAGGTGATAACGTAAAGGGGACCCAAATTCCTTTATGAAATAAATGTGGAAAGAGGAACCAAGGTAAGTGTAACAAATGGAATATGATATCTTTTATGTGTAGGAAGATGGGTAATAAGTTATCCAATTTTATTAGAAAAATGGATAATGCGATGGATGGAAGTTCTTTATACAATTTTGTATCATAAATGTGGAGATGTTGGGAATTATCTATGCTAATAATCTATTCAAATGGGGGAGACTCATGAGGGTCAACAATAATAAATAGGAATATGGGAGCAAGGAAATTCAAATGATGAGGTAGATCAGGTTGATTGATGTACCAGTAAACTTCACTAAAAATTATTGTATTTAATGTTTTATTTAAATTAAATACATAATAAAATTCTTGAACAGTTTATAATAATATCGATTAACCACCCAAAAATAATTTACATCAATAAAAAAATGGTTATGTATACCATGTTGATCTTAGTTGGAATGTTCTTCTAGAAAATATTATCAGTCACAATTTAATGTAATTTTGTGTTATCCTAGTCATGGAATAATGATCCTCTTATTAATCCAATATAAATTAATAGGATATGTAATTCAGCATCTATACCAAAAAACACCATTCGATTATATAAAAGTTCAAGGAAGAGGATTAATATTGTATATCATTGATATTATTGCACTATAAGAAAGCATATATATCAAATGTTTGGGACTAAGGAAGAACCTATATTATGGAAATTGTTTTAGGATAAATATTACCATTTATGTCCATGTGTATTTTAAATTTATGTTAAAAAATTATTATATCATTGATAATATGGATATAATTATTAGGAAACGTGTATAGATTTTTCCATTGTGGTTTTTCTATAAGGACGGGAAATTTATTTTGAATTGTACTGATAACCTAAAAAGGTTATTTAGTGGTAATGTGATATTTTATAAAACACCTTATTAAGGTATTGATGATCAATAAGTGGTAATTGATTATGGGACATACCTATTGATTCTTGGGATGATATTTTAAAGGCTAAACTTTTGTTTAAAATCATTGATACAAATTCTGAAGATTTATGTGATGGAATTTAAGTATGATATTTTCTAAAACATGTTACTCAAATAAAACATAATATTTTTATTTCATTAACCATATTTATGTAGATTTATTATTTTTTTGATGAATATAACCCCTTTAGTATAATCTAATATTAATTCTCCTACATTTATTGCGGTGTAAAAAGATTGGTATGGGACATCCATTTAAGTTGAAGAAATCATTAATCCTAAGGTTATTAGTGTTATATCTGGGTATTTATTCAAGGAACAATATATGTTAATACTTTCAGTTTTTTGTATAATTTTTTACTCAAATGTGATAAGGTATTAGCTCATTTTATGCTGAACATTTTAGATTTAGTAATGATTGGAGGGATAAGCTATTATTATTTGGTGTAATATCTGATTTGATAGAAGGTTATTCTAGTACATTAAGTTCAAAAATCATCATCATTTATCATCGTTTGGATAATAATATAATATTTTAGAGGAAATTAATTTCACTTGTCAATAATGAACATTTCCTTATATTCTTAGTTTAGAGGATGAAGGAACTCCTTATGTCTAAAGAAATAATCATGAATAATATTTTCCCATATTTTGATGAATTGATGGGCATTTCATCCATCGTAGATTTATGTTTTTGTTGTCATTGACATTATCTTGACTATGTTCTCTATCTCACTCAACTAGTTCTTTAGTTTTAGTTTTTTATTCTATGTTTATTCATTGTCTTACCACTACTGCTCTCATACATAGAAACCTTGTTATGTGATGAAATTCAAACATCGCATTCTCTCTTTTAAAGAGGATGTCTTATTAACCCTTTTTATGATGTGGGTTGTCAATAAGGATATTTACTACTTTCAAAACATTTGTTACTGATTTCAAAGATAAATTTTGGGGATACAATTTATTATTAGGTGAAAGAATGTGACGCCCCACGTTTTCAAAAGAGAAAACATTGTTCCATAGTCTATGTGATACACAACATCTAACCCAAACACAGAATGATTATTTGAATATGATAATTTCAAAATTTCTATTAACTTTATGCATATGATTATTATTAACAAATAAATGAAACATATATATTTCCTAAATATATATATAAATGATTATAATATAATCAATCAATTTCTGATAGTGTCTTTTTTGTATGTTTTCTTCAAAAATGATTTTTATTTTTTTCTATGAAAAATATTTTACAATTATTTTATATAGAATTTAGAAAATTTATTTGATAAAATGAACTCCATTTTTTATATTATAATATCATAATAATATTAGGATGAATATATTTATTTTTTTTGGTAAATATAGATTTTTCAATTAATATGGAAAAATTCATTTTTTATATGTATTTTAGTATAAGTTTATTTTTATGCTTCAAATTCATTTATTTTAAAAACTCTTTAGAATGAAATATTCCTCTTGATTTTAATTAATGAAAATAACCCGTAATACGAATTTATTTAAATTAATATTTTATATTTCATATCAATAATTATGAATTTTAATCCATATAACTAATATAACAGGTTATAAAATTAAAGGGAAATCATATTTTCCTTAAAGAATATATTTTTTAAAAAAATACATTCCATCGTGCTTGCAAGTTTTATTTTAAATTAAGTTATTCAAAATAGATGAATTGTTTTTTAGAAAATTAATTGCATATTTGGAATCATCTAAACTAATATTACTTAATATGTTCATCTTAATTTTTGAACTATATGATTAGAAATTGTACTAAATATTAATTACCATGGTAAAATAAAAATAAGCTAATTACATGCAAAATTGATTTATAAAATTCTATAAAAAATTAACCCCATAATATAATTATATATATTTCAATTTCAAAAAAAATTATGATTAAAATTTTTATCTTATTTTGTTTACTTTAAAATTGATTTATTAATAATTTCGATAAAAAAATTATGATAAAATAGAAATTTTAATTTTCTGTAATATAGACTTTCAATTAAGACATTTCATTTTATGAATCTATTAATTTTTAAGATAAATGATATTTTAATAACTAATTATTATAAAATAAATTTTTAATATATATATATGATCATAAAATTTTGTCAAAAAACCATCATATTCAATAAATGTAAATTATTAATTTAAATGTAAAAATTGAAGTATTTAAAAGAATATTCAGATAAAATAAATATTTTTTTGGAAATTGATTTCAAAATTTATCCAATTGTGAATTTTTCATAATTTTTGGAGATAATCAATTTTTTAGGTAAAAATTAAATATCATATAAATATAATTTATGCTTTATGACATAATAATGACCCAGAAGTTATGTAATAGCTACTATATGTGTGATCGGTTAATAAATAAATTATCTCTATTGAAAATAATATGATTTAAATTTTATTTTATATATTTTTCAAATCCTTTATGATTCATCCAAAACATATAATATATTTTATGGTTTCAAAATCATTTCATTAAGAGTGTGACTAACCACCACATAAGAAATGGAATTATTATTTTTACTTTGTCCCATGGCCTTAGAAAATAAAAAAACCAATACCGTATTGTTGAAACCATGGTAAAAATCTAGGGTATGGTTTTCTGTATTTTATATTTTATTATATAGAGTCCAAAAGAAAAAATAATAAAGAAATCCCCCTAATTTCCTATATGAACCCACAAAAGATACCATTTATCTTCACTAAAAATTATTATATAATTTCTAAACTCTACCCTCTCATCTATAAAGTCCTAATAAGGTGCCCCCAATCTCTCAAGAAACCCCTCCCAAAAATATGGAGTCACACAGTCAAACAAGGGATCCTCAACTTCATATCCTCCTTAAAATTCATAAAAATTATTTGAAATTAGTCTTATTAATTTCAATTTGTTATATATTAATTAATTTTTAATAATTTCATTTGTTTCCAATTTATTTATTTAAATGAGAGATCATTTATCCTCTATCATTTTGAACCTTACTGATGTTGTTACTATGTTTAAATCTCGTAAGGGATCTTCCATTATAATATTTTTATCAAACACTTTTTTGTTATGTCTCCACATTTCCTATTTCTAATGTTGGGATAAGTTCTTAAATATTCCTATAACTATCCATTTGGTGTATATATAATGAGATAACCATTTAACTATCATTAATACCATTTGTGAACTATTATGTATGCATGTTACCATTCCAAAATTTTGAATGGGTTTTATATCTTATCATTTCCATTAAAGTACTTATTTTAGGATATGTATCCCAAATTAAATTTTATTATGTTAGGATATGTTATATAAAATCCACATTAATTTCCATTTAATTGTGAATTATGGAGTACCCCGTTAACTATCATTAGGCTTCCCATGATCCTTTATGTTCACTCATTACCATACCAAAATATAGCTATGATTCATTACATTATTCAGGTTTGTTTATTACATTATGCAATTTATTTGAAACTTTATAGTAGTGATATATGTTTTCCCATTTACCTGCTAATTCATTTTCATTTTATATCATATTAGATATCCCCTAATATATCCCTAACCCATTTTTATGAATCTTTAAGTGATTTCGTCATGCTAATGAAATTCCACTCGATATTCTCCATGCCAAAACAATTTTGTAGTGAATACCATACCCATTTTTTATCAAGGGATATTACCTTTATGCAATTATACCTTTTTATTGGGGACATAAGTGTACGTATTTCACACTCCATGATAGTGAAATTAATTATGATGACGAATGAACCCGTTTTATATAATCTATGTGGTACACATTAGTATTAAATAAATATTATGGTTGCACTAAGATAGTACTCAAATGCATTGGGTAATGTTTTGTATCATGATATGTCCTTTTGGGATAAAGAGTGAACCTAATTAAATTATGGTCCTTTTTAAACCATTATTTCATTGTGGTTATATCCATGAAATATTTTTATGATTGGGTGTTTTATATTGTTTCCAATTTTATCATTATAGAATTATCAAGTTATTTCATGTCTCATTTTCATGTTTATGATCCCTACTATTTTAATACCCCCATTGATTTTCCTACTTTCTAAAAAGTATTATATTATTCATTTTTTTCATTTTTATTCCTTTACTAGGATTTATATCTCACCCCTTATGTTTTTTTCCGAAGGATATCTCATGCTGTTTTAAAATCCATGGAATTTTAAAAGCATGTAATGGAAGTTTTTAATAGTTTTGTTGTATCCCATATTCAGGAAGTCATGACATGTACCTATTTCCCATATAAACTAAAATTATTGGTCTTTTTGGTTTTATTATGTTTAAATTAAACTAATAAATAATTAATTAATGTGGATGAATGCTCTATGTTTTTTTTATTTCACTTATATTTTTTATTTCAATATGATAATTAAATTGAAACAGTGTTCATGTGTATGTATGGCCTAACGTCTCCATGAATGGTTTATTGTATTTTTTATTTCTATAAAATATAAATTATTATAAATACATATATAATGAATATATATGATATTTATATCCTGATTTTTCATTACCTAAATCATCAAATCATGATCTAATTATTGGTATTAAGAATAGGATTCCAAAACACAAATGAAAAACAAAGTAGATATTACCTGAAACATAATATTAACACAGAGTTGTTAGTAAAAGGGTAATATAAAGTAGTAACCAGATAATATATGGTTTGATATGTAATAGTATTGTTTTTTGGAAGATTTATAATAAAGTAATATTTATTTTATATGAGGTTTGAATGTGTATGAAGAAAGTCAAGACAAATGATAAGTGAATTGTATCTACTTTTATATTTGTGTTAGATGCATTCCATATTCACCACTCATTTATTTTTTTGGTGTGTATATTTTCCATGGATGTATTATATTATTATTTTAATTAAATTCATGGGTATTTATTTATCCATATTATGCTAATTCTTTCATGGGTTTTATGTTTCAAAAGATACAAAATTGGTAAAGTAATTTTTTCTCAATCTTGATCCTTTGAGACATATGCCAAGTTATGTACCTATATTTTGTCAATGAGGTGTATATACCGCCATTGAAATTTTATATAATGAATACTATTAATTAAATGATATTTTAATCTTCATGTATTGTTATTATTTCTATTGTATTATGATTCAATGTTACCAATGTTGTAATAGTTTGTTTGCTACAATCTAATCATTTTTCAAGAATGATTATGATTATTCTCCCATTGATGAAATATTATTACCCATATCTCATGAAATATCATTATATTTCACACCCTCTAGTTATTAAAGTTATATCCATATAATGGTACCATTTTTCCTTGCTTTTGTAATTAAGATGATTAAAAAAATGTTGTAATGAAAATATGACATCATTTCTTTTTTCGGTCAGAAATATTTATTATTTCAATACCATGTGTTCTAAAAAATTGTCTTTAAAAATTTGTTCCTAATATCCTATGATGATTAAATGGAATTTTTACCCATTTATTACCTATTTATAATTTTTTTTAAATGGAATACTCTTATCATTTTCTAATAAATGAACTTTTCTAAAATTTTAAGTGGAAAAAGGATTGATCGACATGTGAGGAAAAAACCAACATCATGACCGCCATTTCCTTGATGCTCAAATTTTATGTGTATTTGTTTAATTTTTTATGTAATATTTTTCCCCAATATTATGTTCATGTGCTGATTTTAATTTTTTTTTTAAACAAAATAGGTTTTCAAAAAATAAGTATGTTTGAAAAATAATTAAAATGATTTTGAAAGCTTCCTTTATATGATTTAAAAAGGTTGTTTTCAAATAAATTGATTTCAATGATTTTTAATCTTATTTTATATTTTTTCAAATTATTTTTCAAGATAATGGTTTTCAATGTTTTTTATGATTATTTAGAAGGTTTCGAGGTTATTTTCAAGGAAAATCATCATCGAAATGTTTTATATTTTAAAAGAGTTACCTCAAATAATATATTATATTTTACTCAAGAATTGTCTTAAATGGTTTTTAATGATTCTATTAACAGATTTAAAATTATTTCAAGGAAAAGGAATTTGAAAATTTTATTTGTTTTAAATATTATTTTTTTTAAAATGTTATGTTCCATGTGATCTTTTAAAATCCATCTCAAAATATGAAGATATCCTTGGTTGTTGATTATGATTTTATAGGTATATGATCAAAGGATACCATCCAAATTATTTCTCAAAATAGTATATGTTTTAATGGATTCATGTTTAGGAATCTTGTTTCTCTTCAACGGGTTATACCATTATAAATTCTTATGAACCCCACTTCCTTTCACGGGTTATTCAAGGATAAAATAATTATGAAACTGATATATTTTATATTGTTTACTAAATTATTTAATTTTTATGATAGAAATTTAATTTCAAGGCTTCTTATATGATATTTATAAATAACATCTCTTTTTAGTGATCATGATAAGATAAATGTTTTATGGAATATGTATGTATGATTTTATTATGAGATGGTTTAAACCTATATCATCTTCCAATTCATTGGGTAAAGGATTATATCTCATAAGATAATTTTGGGGATAAATTTAATGGTATTGATCCAAAATGGGAAACAAGTGCATTCTGATCTACTATGGTCAGAATGGGAAACCCTTTCTACAATTTGAATATGGGGAAACCTGATCCTCTAGGAGATGATGTGGAATCCCAATACACTATGGGAAAAAGGGTAAACCTGATCCATTATGGGAATTTCGAGAATCCTGATCCACTATAGGAATATAGAGAAACCAAATACAGTATGGTAATATGGAGATACCTAATCTCTTATAATGAAAAGATTGTGACTGAGGATGGTGGTGTGTCTTGACTAGTAGGTGTAGTCTATATGATGTCCCATGATATGTTCAAGAAATGTGTGTTGACTTATAGGGATTGATATTACACCTTTTTATGTATGACACAATTTTATGTCGTAATCCTATGTTATGGATTCATGGATTAGGATCTATATTTACTTATGATTAATGCATTATGAACAACTAATGAATATTATATGATTCATGTTTATGATCTTTTGATATGTAGTGTATGATCTTATAATTTAATGATCACATTCTCATACCCTTATGTTCATGTTTATGATTACATATCTCCCATGTTTACCATTACTGAGCATCTTAGATCTCCCATTTTTATGTTTCCTTACCCATTTAAGAAGATAATTTTAATATATGATATTTTTAAGAGTGGTTTCGGTATTAGAGAATAAATTTGGAGATAAGTAGTTAACTCATGTACAAGTGATTACATTTCCATGTTTCCAATGGAACTAAACTAATATGGTCTTTGGGTGTCTCTTTGTGTCATTTCTTATGTATTCTAACAACATGACGGAATATCTATGTACATTAAGACTTGCTTGTTATAAGGATCCTTAGTTTGGCATCTCAACCACGCATATGGAACATCACATCCATTATACTCGATAATATAAATCATCATTCCAAAAAGCTCAATCCAACACTCCATCCATAAAAACTATCACTACTGATATAATGAAACATGTCCAGATCTCAACCTTGGAATCCCTATAAAATCACAACAACCTCATAGGCATAAACTTGGTCTAACACTTAACCAAAAAAGAAAAATCATAATAACGGTTGGCTAAATTCCCATTCACATAATCAATACCTCATCCCCACTGAGTAATACATCAATTTGACTCCTAAGTGTCACTCACAACCACTATTACTAGACCACATATACCTTCTTAGGGTCAGCCTATCTCTAGGTCACCCACCTGGCCCTATGGATCAACCTATAAATATAGGAATCCATCTTTGGATCCATGGAACTCGTATATAAGAGGATACATCACTCTTTGGATCCCCTGTATCAGAGGATAAGTAGAGACTTACCCATCCCAATGCTTAATAACAACCAATCTCTTTGGACAACACCAATCTCTCAGTGATCACACATACCACATCCCAATCTCTTTCATAGAAAGTCCTAACAAGCCTCAAATACTGTAAATACTCATATGTGATATTCCCTGAAGCCTAACCCCTCCCTAATTCACACTAGGTTGGCCCACAAACCCAACCTATCCACTAACTCGATTCGTAACATAGTCCATATAACCATGGAAAATCAGATTCTAATTCCAAATGATGTCTGAAATTAATTCATGATACATCCAAAAATCATTATCATTTCCCTGAACTAGTTCCTCATCCAATGAATCTCTCTTAAGAGATAGTTTAACACAATTTTTGTAGGAAAACAACTCTATCATAACATACTCTCTGCAATCCTCCTCCTAGAAGTCCTAAAAACCTCAAGGGTTCCACCATCACGTTTTATGTGTAAAAATACTCAAAATGGTCCCCATTTATCGTCAATTTGTTCCAAGAGGCACAAAAAAACTCAAAATAATCAAAAGGGTACAAAATGGATAGTATGTATAATATACCCCCAGTATATGGTGTGTGCACCAATACCATCCCTTGTCCATTTACTTTAACAAGGCTTTTCTCACATGGTGTCTAGCCATGTACCCAAACCTGATCATTGCCTAAATGGTGGCAGGTCCTATACTATACACACACCAATTCTATACGTGGGGTTTGGCCTTCTAATTTCACATGACCATGTCTCCCTTATATTGGGTGTTATACCATGTACCAGGCCACACAGTCATGTCGCACTACATCTCATTTACCACGACTATAAGGAGCATAGTCCCTAAAATAAATCCTCCCAAGCACTTGACCATATGTATATGCACCACTACATAGTGTGTACTCACATTACATGATGTGTAGTCTCAAAAATCACATCTTCCATGAATGGTAAGAACACACTACATGTGTTCTTGAACCACACAATGTGTAGTTTTGGTTTTTGAATGGGAAAACCCTACAGACCTCTCAAACCCCCTATTTTTCCCTGATTATGGAGAGATTGACCCCCATGGGTTTTTTGGTAGTCATAAATGAGATCTAAAATGTGAAAAATAGCTTGTCTAATGTATCGATGGTTAACACTCGAAATTTTCCTAGTTCGTGTTGAAAACTCAACTGCTTCGTATCAAAATCGTCCCTTTGATATTGTTGCATAAGGATCTGATCTTGATAACCTTAAACGATGATGTATGATGAAAAATTATTCCCCTTACCTTAAATTCTAGACGTCACTCATGAGGGAGAGGTCATGCCCTATTCTTACCACGAATGGGAACCCAAATGGGAGGGTTGTTTTATCTAATTTTATTAGTTAATTAATTAACTAATTAATTAATTAAATTCTCATTTAAAAACTATATTGAGTGCTAAAACCTGAATAATTTTTAATCCATGCCTAATAAAGGACCCAATTTTGAACAAACCCGCAAAATAAAACTCTCAATTTGACGATCCCTTAAAAAGATATATCCACTTAAACTAGTGTGAATAATTAAATATTTAATTTATTACATATTAAATATTACATCAAAACCTATATAGCTCATAATTCCCCTAAACTATTCTCCAAGGGTGAAAACCATATTCTAGGACCAGTGGAGTTGTTATAAAAATTATATGATATGAAATTCTTGGGTAAAACTACCATTTCACCCCTTTTGAGCACCATATACTAAAAAATAAAATTTCTTCTCAATTTCCAGATCTGGAGAAGCATGGGTTTTTATAACCTCCCAACCATAAACCTTAATTTCCAAGATAATACTCATTTTTAACTCAACCACACATCTTGATACATGTTGTTTTTAAAAGAATTCTCAAATTTGGGCATTCTATTTGAAAATGGTAACTATGTTCCCATCAAAAACCAAAAATATAAATCACACAACCCATCAAAGGTCGAGCCAGTGATTTCCTATATTATAAACTACAAAGAGAGTATATAACTATATTATTCCATCCTAAGACAATACATCATCTTCCCAAAATCATAATTTGGCTCTTGGTTCTCCCCTCTATATAACTCAACCTAAAATGACTGACTCTGGTCCATGATAATTCCCCCTGTCAATGTCACCTATCAAAACACATCCTTACTGGTCCACAAGCATAATAAATGTATTTATCACTATATTCTCAACCCCACTCACACAATGGTCACATAAAAATTATTGATATAATAATCTCCCCCCATAGAAGTATTCTTACTATCACATCGCAACCAAACACTAACTAAAAAATATATATTTCAATCATTATAGAGCCTTCAAACTGGATGTGTCCATATCACTCTCACTAAAGATAAAAAATGAAACATCAAATATCACTCATTACTATAATCCAAGAAAAAACAAGGTATTTTATGTCATCTGTTCCATCATGAGTAAATTTCTCACTAACAACTGAGGGTTCACTTTCTATCATATAGAATCACATACACCTCTCTATAAGTGAAACTTCCAGGGAGTCCCTTTATCAAACAAGAAGAAAAAATTGCATATCTTGGAATATACATGATTCTATCTCAACATACTCAAGATGTTGTCATGATATTGGGAATTACTGTCTCTAGAGTGGGAGTACACAAAGATGACATCGATTAATACAATGAAAAAATCATCAAATCTTGTAATATCATAGTTCTATCCCAATGGCCTCTGCTCACCATGCCAAAAAGCCTCTCATCACACAAACAAAATTTTTCATCCTATTAGTGGATGCCTACTCAAATAATTTAACATGGGGGTATAATTTTATATCATCCAATCCACAAACAAGATGACAATGTGAAACATCGTCACTTGTGCCTCTAACATTCCATTAACACATAATCATTGCATGCTCTTGTGTCACATAAGAACAGAACCATATTATGATTTTGATGACTATCATACCATGAAAACGTATATCATAGTCCCTAACTAAAAATACTTGAACACCTCTTTTGATTGTGATCCATATCATAACCATCAATCACAACACACCTAAAAACCACTACATATTATTGGCACATGAACAAGTGTGCCACTCTTGAAGCCAACCACATGTTTGAAACACACTCACACACAAATACCCCTTCAAAAAACACAAGGAATAAAATGTTTTAAACCCCATATTAGGACACATCCTTCATGTACATTTGTTTAAATACCTAACACAACCATCTCTTAGACACTAAAAATCACACACAATATGGTCAACCCCTCTCATACGTCATCCCAGAATGTCAAAAAGGAATAAACTCCTAAACTTGAGTCACATGAAGAATGTTACTAGGATATACCACCTATCCCCACTAGAAAGTCTCACTTCATGTCACTAGATCCAATCACCTATGTCTATTTCCACCAATGAAATCACATAACTCACAAGAGCCAAACAAACTCTCATCCCAACATTACCCGACATCGTAATGTTAAAACAACCATATTTATGGTCTAACTTGTGATAAAAATTAAATGTAGAATCAACCAACCCTAACTAGGTACCCAATAAACTTTGGGAATATACACATTAGACATCTCCCTGGAGAACCATGTCACACAACCAATCCTAAACAAAAACCATTCACAAGGGATAATTGTTATAAATTCATACTACATATACCCACTAGGGTTACTAAACCTGATATGAATATGGACAACATCAATGTCCTCATAATAAAGTATCTCACCATTGGTCCACATAAACATCCATCAGAAGAGATCCATATTAAATTCTTCAAAAATAATTATAATACCACCAAGTACTTATATGAGAAAACACTAAATCACACACTAGAAACAACTAATCCTTTACAGTCAGAAAAACCACACACTAGTGGGCCTGTAACATGTGGAACATATATTTCGACCATGATGCATGATATGACTCTTAACTATATATACAATGAGTCAAAACCAAATCACAAGCCTCTTTACAATGGAACAAAATATTGAAATCTATCACAGCCCATAAAATCCAAAAAATGTTTGTATTACCCATGGGGAAGATAAAATACAACCATAAAATCGAATACCACGAACATATATCTCCAAACATTGTATCCTTGAATTCCTACACAAGTAGGTGTTTATGAAACACTTCCCCAATATCTATCACAATATCTAACACATTTATATATATCCATTCTTCCAAATAACAAATTGTTAAATAAGAATGTAAATACTTTGACACCACTTTGTAATGTCTCATCCTGGATTCTTATAAACTGGTACATTGATCTAGTTTTCAACAAGGCCTTAAATGCAACTCATCATATTCCAAAGGTTTCCAATTTTTAGTGGGGGTCTACAGTGGATCTGTGAGGAGACTATACCCCCATATTATAGTGCAATGATATAATTAAATATTCCAAAATCATACACATCAGAGTATGATGAATGAATAAATAAACTAAAATCGAACCATGATGTGATAAAATGGAATATCGTAAAGTCTCAAACATCAATTCCATACATATCACATCGATCTCCTACTAGGCCGATCACATATACAAAATAAATAACTAAAATGTAAATAAATCATTCTCTACAACCATTTAGGAGCCATATAGCATACATGGGCTCTAGTACCCTATCAAAATACTCTATCCCATGAATTGAAATCTAGAGAAAGAATCTAATCTCTCATTCAATCATGGTCCATTTACCTACCCATCTTGTATCTTTACTTAACATGAATGAATTCATTGGGACAACAAGCACACCAAGGTTATGTAAATGGGTTGACATGTAAATTTCAGTATCCCACACCCAACAGTGGACCTATTACCTATTTCCGTAAGTAAATTCTCATGGAACATTCTCTGCCTAGCTGAATCATAATAGAAATTGGTAAAAATATATCCTTAAATGATCCATGGGACTCTGA
Organism: Viscum album; assembly: GCA_963277665.1. Lineage (NCBI taxonomy): Eukaryota > Viridiplantae > Streptophyta > Magnoliopsida > Santalales > Viscaceae > Viscum > Viscum album. The sequence goes on along the minus strand of OY728127.1, from coordinate 1,505,282,457 downwards.
CTCTATTTTTCCATACATTATTTCGAAAATTATGGGTTTCTATAAGCACATATTAATGACTATATATTCCAATTTCCTACAGATGTCATAACTATTGACATCATAAAAAATTATTTCTACATTGGGAATACATTCCTCATGAAACCTATCATTTGGGATCCTAATATAAGGAATAAATTATTATGTACTCATGAACCGATTCGTTATATCATAATTGGTATGAAGAAGAATTAGTATAACATCAATCCCACAAATAAAAAATTATAGTACATGGAGCTTCAGTATGACACATAAATCATATGTCAAATCATTATTACCTAGAGAAATCAGTCTGGAACATAAACCAAGTATGTAGAGCATTAATTAACCATCCATTCCAACTGTTATAATACCATTTCCTAAATAAGAAGTCTAGAACTAGAAATATAATGTGTTCTATCCGTGTTTAGAGCCTCAGTCTAAGAAATAATACATGTTGTATATTACCCATGCCCAGAGCCTCAATCTAGAATCTCAACCAAATGTGTTGAATATAACTTCCATTGTACATGAAAATATCAATCATTAAGACTAGAACCTCAGTTCAATACTCTAACCATAAATAATTTATCCGTACTCATATATATAATCATAGCCAACACTCATGCTTGGATTCTAGATCATATCAAAACAACCTAAAAAGACTAAACTAGGTATCCGACTTATCCATCATAGGAAAAAATAACATGGTCCCACTGTATACCAATTTCATTCATTAATAACTCATCCCCACCAAGTCATATCTTTTTAAGGTCTTAAGGGTCACCCAGAACCATTACTACCCAACCACACGTCCCATCTCAAGTTTGGTTCATCACATAAACACCCATATGAACATTTGGATCAACCCAAAAATAGAGGTATCCCTCATTATATCTTCATTACTAGAATATAATAGGAGGCATCCCTCTTTTGACACCTCTATTAGAACATAGGTAGATACTTCCCTATCTAATCCTTAGTAACAACCAATCTCCTAGAGAAATTCACATCTGTTAGGTATCACACATCCCACCACCTAGTCTATTTCCCCTCTTGGCCTCACAAGCCAAAAAATTATTAATTTCTTATAAGGGAGATGACCTCAAGAATAACCCATCTCCAAGTCATTAATGTATGTCCCTTAAAACCAAACTACCCCCACCTTGAGCCGTAACTCAATCCTGCTAACCAGGGGAAATCTCTTTCCAACACCAATCCAGGTGTCTAATGAATTCATGATATGTCCTCAAATCATTCTCATAGTACTCTCCTGGGGTATCATCCCATTCCCCACACTCAGATGATAGTTTTACTAAACTTCTAGTGGTAAAAATCTCTTTTATAACTTAATATATCCAAACAACCTCTTTAAAGACTATAAAACAGCCTAAGGGTTCCACCATAATGTTCTACATTAAAAAACATTCCAGATGGACTCATCTTATTCATAATTATTACTCAGTAGTGTAAATCCAATAAAAACCCTCCAAAGGATATGAAAGGGGAAATACATGATGTGTACATACAATGCAAGATGTTTACCCCAAAACCTTCCCACTAACCATGTACTTCAATGTGGCATGGCTCACAAGAGGACTGGTCATGTACCCCTACATGACAACAACCCACACGACATCTGGTAATTTACTACAAACACAATCATTTCACATATGGAGTCAGGCTATTTAATTAAAGATAGGAATTATCCCCTTAAATAGTATGTCATCCCATTTACTCGTCCATAGGGGAATGTCCCACCTCATGTCGTGTACTTCAACTACATAGTCTGTAGTCTCTAAATTATATATACATAATAACATAGACATTGTACATGCACCACCATAGGGTTTCTAAAGACCCAAAATATTCCATGATTTTTTTTCATTTAATTGGAACTATTTCGAGTCCGTGAAAATTGATGGCGCATGATTCTGAGGCCATGTGTGCTCGGAATAAATTTATGAATTTTTTTTAGGTATGTTCAGCAACTACATGAGTGGAGTTTTGTAACTTTTGAAACTTTGCTCGAAATTGAAATATGAGGAGACCGTTGAACTCACAGCGCTGATATTCACTTAAGGAGACCTTTAACTCGACCACAGTAGGTCGAGGGTAAAAATTGGTTTTTGTGTTTTTCGTAGAGGATAAATAAAATAAACTTTAATTATTTTAAACACATATCCTCTCACCTCTCATTTGAATCATGGAGGTGAGGACCACCAAAACTCCGCTTTCAATGTGAGTTAACCCTTGAAATTCCCCCAATTATTGTTCCAACATTAATTGACTTAACAATCCTTACTCAGTTCAAGCTGGCTCCTCGCCTCTTGGTTGGGGATCATTGGAAAAGGGGATGTTTTTTAGATATTTTAGTGGAGGGGATAACTAGGTGGAAGAAGCTCCTCTGATGAAAAAAATCTCCAATGATGAACGAAATGACATTCGAGAGAACATCGATGCCACCATCTTCATCTCCTTCCTCGCGGAACCTCTAATGATGGTCATGGTAGGGGTTTTAAATTTGGTTGTTCTAGTTGGTTCATCATGATTCCGCGTTGTGATTCAATCTTCACAAGAAGCATGTTACCGATCAAACGCAGAGGGTTCATACCAAGTTAACACGGCCCGATCCCTCCACTAATTCATTTAAGGATGTGATATTTGCGAGTGAGACATCATGTTGAAAAGAATCCGAACCTATTTGTCTTGGAAACGCCCTAAGACCTACAATAGTTGTTTCAGTCTGAAGAATGGGCCACCGGAGCTCTCCTAGTGACCTGACGAAGTTCTTCGGTGACTGGTTCCTGTAGTAAACATGCGGAGGCTAGACACAAAGTTGGCGGTGGCACGTTTGTGCTTCTAGAAGGCGAGGTTGAGGCCCGCACGTCGGCCAGCTGCATGGCGAAGCGGCGGTGCGCGTCTGCACCGCCGGAACAGGAGATCATGGCTGCTAGGCCACGTCAAAGATCGGAGGGTGCCGGCACTTAGCGAGCCATGGTGGTGGAGTGGCGCACATCCGTGATACTGAAAGAAGGGTTGTCCATTCCATCTGACTGTGTCACGCGGAGCGGGATCCCTCCCGCTGACCTCGTGCGCTAGCCGGTGATTCCACATGGCGCAGCCTAGTTGGGCAAAACCGAATGGCGTATGGGCTGTTCGGGTGACTTAGGGGGTGCCTCCCCTCCCAGGAGGCGGTTATGGCAGACCCCACCAGAAGGGTCCACCCCGGCCGCGGGCTGTGCCCAACGCGGGCTGGGTTGTGGCCAAGGGGTCAGGCTAGATCGTAGCCCCATGGGCCTAGCCCACCACGCATCGGGTCGAGTCGTCCCAGGCCGGGTCCGGTGGGGTTGGTCCGACTGAGTCGGACAAAACCCGGTCCCATCTTGACCAAGATAGGCCTTTTGGCCATAACAGATGTTCCAGGCATCTGATTGATGAACCGTATGTGACACAATAATCCTTAGAATGAGATGGCAAATTTGTTATACTCCACTTGAGTTTGGGACAATGTTGGGGTACGATCAGCTTGGATCAAGCCTGAATCCAACCAAGCCCTCAGAAATAAAGGGCTATGAACTTACAGACCAAGAAAATGATCGACACGTTGTCTATTTCATTTTTATTCATGTGATGTGACGGACCATTGGGATTATTCTCTGTGGGTATTCAAGGCAGTTGAAGTATCAACCGATGGCTTGAAAAGTGGAACCTCCCGGAATCAGGCTTGCTTTGTGTGGGAACCCTGTGGCTGACTGTGCTTGAGGAGTCTTCAGATCCTGTGTGGTTCATCTTCGGATTCTGTGTGGGTCAGCGCTCCATGATCCTATTTGTATAATCACATACTGATCATGAGTGTGTCATATTCAGATCATGTGTGGGTCATTTTTAGATCTTGTGTGGGTCATCTTCGATCATGTGTGGGTCAACAGCAGAGCTTCTTGATGATGTATGATTTTCTAGCAATACAGCTAATCAACAATACTTATGTACTGATGTTATACCCTGTGTGAGCTGAGTATTTATCTTTGTGGTACACTATTGTGTGGAGGTAGCTTCATGGTATTCTGTTGTGTGGTTCTACCATTGTGGTATTACATTCGTGGTGTTACATGTGTGGTACTAATATCATTATGGTGTTACCTTTTTGGTATTCTTCCCTCACATGAGAGATTAGTATATATTGATATCATGGATATATGTATGGGAACATACCTAAGTAATGTTGATGTATATTGATTCATTCATTGAGATTGATGTCCTACTTTTTGTTTATACTTTATGGATTCTAAGAGACCTTGGGGGCTCTCGGGGTCCCTACTGTGTATTATTATACTCACCCGTACACAGGCTATGCCTGGTGTAGGATCAAAATAACAATATAGATGCTCAATATACAAGATGGGGGGGGGGGTGAATTGTATACTTTAAAAATTCCTTTGGAACCTTTAAAGTGGGATACATATAACTATGTTTTCCTTAGACAAGGAAAGATCTAAGTTTAACAAAGTTAAACTAAACAAATTCCCAACACCTCTAATCACCAATTGGAGAATTGGAAAATAAAGTTTACAATATGAGATTCTACCTTAATGTGTATACAATCTAAACTAACTACCGTACAAGTGTAAGGAAATATAAGAAGATTATACTTTCCTTACAATAAAAAGTGCATAGGAAGAAACAAGTAGTAAAACTACAAATAACAAGATATAAGTCTTTTAACCCAAAGAGAAGGGTATCCAACAACCTTGGATAAAGGTCCCTTGATTTATACTTTCAAGAAAGTCTGTCTTACCCACACCAGGGTAAGCCCTCAATATGAAGACCAGAATCTCTGTCTTGCTATCCCCGCAAGACCTCAACTTCAAGTTAGTTGGAACCTCTGTCTTCCTCAGCAAGGAAGCCCTCAAACTTCAAGGTAGTCGGCACCTCGTTCTTCCTAACCCAGGATGTCCTTGAATGTAATCACGAACATTCGGAGCTGCACGAAGCAATCTGAATGAGATGTTCAGTACACACAAGGCATGAAAAGATTCTGTCTCTATAAATAACCTTAATAGTGTATGGTCTCTAGATCGATCAACTTCCTCATACTTCATTTTCGAGCTCTTTCAAATGAGCTCCTATTTATATGCAAATTTTCAATGGTTGGCTCCATCCTCCAACGGTCATATTTTCCATGAAATTCGGAGGGACCTGTACACGTTTAACTCAACCAACGGTTAATTAGAAATAGAATGGATGACATCATTTAATAATAAATCATTTATTACATAATGCACGCCATCGTTTTGAAATGTAGAATATGTAAGAAAAATCCATACAAAAATTTTGGAGTGTAAGAAAATAAAAAATTCAGAGTCTAACCAAAATGAAATTCGGAGTCTATGTTAAGAAATGTTCAGATTCTATTTTATAGGAATTCGGAGTCTAGTTTCACCAGAGATCGGAATCTGAACATGCATAGTTCAAAGTAGAACTAGTAAAAGTTCAAAGTCGAACATCATAATAGTTCGGAGTCAAACTCCTGAAAGTTCGGAGTCTAACTCATGAATTTTCGGAGTCCAAAATTTGGATTGGAACTTCATTACTGTTCTCATCCAGAATTCGGATCTTAAAAATAGAATGCTACAAATCTTTACATTATATGACTCCGGGATTTTGGGTATGAATCCAGTTTTTCTACTTAAGAAAAATATTTCTATGAATAATAAAATCTAGGTTATGGTAAATTTCCTTAAAGAAGAAAATTTTCCTTATGTAGGAAAAATATATATTTTCTTAAGTATAAGGTGTCTTTGATTTTCAAAACAAGGAGGAATGGAAAAGTCATATGGAAAACTTTATTGACTCGTCACCCGGACCTTGTTGTGTCTTGTGTAGAGGAAAGAAAACTTTTATCGAGGCTGAGGGTGCCAGAACCGGAGGTAGCTCAGAGGTGGATCATGAGAAGAGATGTCCGTATAGATGACCATTCGAGAGGAGTTCCAACCCTTTAGGTAGGATCCTTGGTGGGTTTTCGTAGAATATGTTTTCAGTGTAACTTGTACTTTCAATTGGGCTTGTATTCCAACCCCTTTACGTACTATACACACCATTTTTACTTTATAGTTTACATTGTGCTTGTATCTTGCTGTGTGCTTGGATTGTGTGAGTTTGCAGGTTTAAAGTCATTGCCTTCCCAGTTTTAAGGATATGACTTTCTGGTGCTAGTCGCCAGCCCCTGGCCTGTGAAAGGTGGGATTGGGGTAGTCACGGTACGAGCATTGGGGATGGGCCGTGACATGGTTTGGAATCACAATTCATGGAATGTAGTCTAAAAATGTATATCTTTCCTATATGGGAACATCTCAGAACATGTTTTCATAAACCACACACTGTGTAGTCCGGATTTACGAAAAGGAAAACCCTACGAACCTCTTACAACCATATTTTTAGAAAATAAGTACATATAGACCCCCATCAGACCCTTAGTAATCATAAAATGGGTCTACGACATGAAAAAAAACTTATATATGTGGATCTGGTCATAAAACTCACTACTGATCTACCTTGTAGTGAGAATGCAGAAGCTTTGGGTCCAAATCTGCTCCTAGAAGCTACTATAAATCGATATGGTCTCAATATATACCATTTATTAAATTTGGAGGCATCTTTGGCCCCCTTACCTCCTGTTATGTCCTTCAAACTTTGAGGTAGAATCCCTCCAACATTGTTTCCATGAATGGGTATCCAAAATGGGGGTGTGTTATCTAACTTAATTAATTAAAAAATTAATTATTTAAATTCTCATTTAACTCCTTCCACTCGTCCCATAACCCATATTGGGTTTAAACATAACCTACAGAAATATTCCCATTTCAAAATCAATAAAAGAGTTGGAATCTCAATCAAATGACTTGTTAAAAATATATCACCACCTGAACCTACATATGTAATATAATTTTTAATTTATTAAATATTATATATTATGAAAAAACATGAACATCACATAATTACACTATACACTTATCATAGGGTAGAAATTATATTCTAGGTCCAATGAAATTGTAAGAAATATTATTCAAGACCATGTGCTATGTTAAAATGACCATTTTACCCCTCATGATCACCTGAAATCTAATTTTCAAATTTATAATCAAATCAGGATCTAGGGAAACATATTTACTTACACATATCATATTAAGCATAAAAATAAGTTAATACATGGATGCTATTATTCTAGAAACTTATAATCATAGGGATATCATTAAATGATTTAATAATGATTGAATTCTTATGTTCATATTTCATAAACCTACCATCATGGCCTTATGTCAATATATGATATATTATTGGTTACACATGCCCCAAATACCCAATATATTTTGTCTCATTAGTCCTTTTAAATCATTTAGATGATTTTTAATTTTGGGCCCCACACATCAATTAATATGTCGAAAGAATTCATTATTTGAAAATAAATACAATACCACATAACATAAAATGTCCCTAATGGAACCTCTTATATAAATAGGGATATATAATTAAAAATTAAACATATAGAAGTAATAGTTATATGGATTATAAAAATTCCCATAATCAAATAAATGGAATATATACATATGAAAACAAACTTCAATATGAATAATAATTTATAGGGTATTCACGCCAAATAGGATAAATGGTTATATGGTCAAGGAAGTAGATTTTGTTAAATAATGGAATTGTTTTCTTATTAAGGTTAATTCTCTAGAAATTTATTAATAATTCTTAGGGATTCAGAATGTTAAGAGATGTATCCCTATCCATAGAAAATATGGAATTTCAGTTATTGGGTACTTATATTGGTTAAGATGATCAATGTTTTTATATCATCAAATACATGAATTTGAAATATTAGTATAAAAAATAAATTATGTTCAAATAAAATATAAAAATTATATATATGTGATGACACATATTTCATATGAATTAGGGACATAAAATATCTATAAATGGAAACCTCTAGGTTTATATGAGTTTATGGAGATGTGGAGCTTTTGATGTAATTGTGTTTAATACACTTTGGGCATGATAGAGGATCCACTAGATACATTTATATGATCCTACCATATAAAATGTATCCTTTTAGAAATAAAGTATCAATAAAACCACAAAATAAATTTCATACATTGGGATTTTTTTATCTAGGTAAAATATAGATTTTCACACATCTAAGAGAAATTTAGGCATTAAAATAATTTATTAGTGGAATACAATGTGTGAGAAATATATTCTCACTTTCATAGGATTTCCCATGGATAGCACCTAAAATGATTCAATAAAAATATTGAAATAGTAAATTGAGTATTTAATAGGATACTATAATGGGAATGTAAAATATAATTTAAGAGAGAGAGAGAAAAAGGACCGCTCTTAAGTGTGGTAATGTTTTATGAAACGTGGTATAATGATAGTGAATTAACAATATATCATGTAAAATTCCTAAAAAATTATAATAATATTGATATATAATCATTTTATCGTATTAAATATAATTTCAATGACATTAAAATAAATTTTTTCCATTTCGATATAGGGAGACAAAAATAGGAACCCTAACATCGACATGGTAACGGCTTATGAAATGGTAAATATGGGAGGGATTGGACAATCAATCATTGGAAAAAGATAAAATGGGTGATATTATACTATAAGTAAATATCTATCCACAATTGAGATGTAATTTTAAAATAGATTACTATCAAATGGTTGTAATAGGAAAATTGAAATGAGATGAATATAAACCCTTTCCATATTTAGGTTGTATAGCATATAATCTGACCATTTAACCACCAAAACTCTCTGATATGAAAGGTCGATTGATGGGAGAGAATTATTGATTGTGATATGAATATACAAAATTGAATTTTTTTTATGATAAATTAAAAATGTGTGTGGTTATTTATTGGTGCGGTGTGTGTAATTCCATGGATTACGCTATTTATAATTATCTTTTCCCATTATATTAATTTCTCCACTACAACCATTGTTCCCCATTAAATAAACTAATTCTCTAAACTAGAAAAATATTATCGTAATTCCATTATTCTATAAACATAGTTAGTTTTTAACAAGTCTATATGTCACATATAGGAACAATCATGCAATGGAAATGGTTGTATGTGACTCGTAGCCATAGAGAAAGCTCAACCATGTCTATAGGTTTGTGAGTGCATGTGTCGTCAAATTATTAACATTTCAAATGTGTTGGAATGATCCATTGTCAACTATTTCAATATTTTAATTGAAAAATCCAATATCCCCAAACTATGTGTCCACAATAGGCCTCTGATCATGGACATTTCCTCGATCTCACACTCGATCACCCTGGTCAATTCCAACCATGGCGGTAGTGGGGAAATGGCCATGGTCAACAATGTTTATATCATTTGATAATAAAATTTTAATGTGTTTATAAATTATTATATATATAAATATATATAAACATTGAGCCAACAATGTATAATGGTAATGTAGTCTTATGTATACTCATGTGACAAGAGTTAAAATCCCAAAACATTTATTTTTGTTATATTATCTTATATCTATAGTCCATGTAGCATGACTATGGTAAAGTTTCAATGAAAATACATTAAGTGGATATAGACATGGACTATACCCCTGTTCTTTGATCGTTTCTATATCCCATGAGAATAATAAAATGAAAATTACTTCCATGACCACACTAGTTGCTGCAATAAACTATTTCCATGGTCATATGGCTTATGCCACAATCATATACCATCACTGTAGGATATTTTCTAGTAGTTCAAAAAATATGCCAATATCACAAATTTTTTCAATCCCCCTCATTATTATATATATATATATATATTAGTTTATTTTATTTACTCTATGTTATCGTGTTTCACCATATTTTACAACATTTGAAAAAAACATATTTATCTCCTACCTAATTTCAATATACTAATTTCAAATATGTAATTCATTTTATCAAATTAATAATCTAAATTATTCAAATTTGTCTATTAAATATATATTTTTGAAAATATTTTTTGTGAAATAGCCATTAATCAAAACACTTATATAACTGTTACAGAGGCCAAATTATTATTCTATTGAATTTCAATGAAAAATATGATATCAAATAAAAATTATAATCCTCCTAAAATGAGAAATGATTTTTAAAATAAAAAATAAAAAATATATTTTATAAAATTGAAACTATGAAAAAATAAGTATCATATCCTTTAGGGTAAATGTTTTAGTATATTATAGAATTCACATAGAATTTTTTAATTGTTTATAACTATGTTAAAAATCAATTAAACAATAAATATATATTATTTAAGGTAATAGGATCCACATTATATAAAATTTTAGTGTTTAAATATTATTTAGGTATTTATTTTATTAATTGATGCATGAGAAATTATATATGAAATTGAAAAGGCATATAATAAATTATTTAATTAATTTTGTGGGTTACATGTAACTATTAAATTACAATATGGAACCTAAAATTTTATATAATAAATTATTGAATTATTTTAAATGTTTTTTTTTGCTAAAATTACATCTAAATTATTAAATGTATAATAAAATTAGTTTCCCATAAGAAAAATTATATTACAATGGCCTTATAAAACTATAATGACAAATATGATTAACATATTTATCAAAAAAAAAATTCAAACATATATTTCGTAAAATTATAATATAATTATTTATTATTTCTGAAAAAATAAATAAATTTTCATTAAGAATCATGTGTTAGTAAATCTTATTTATATATAAGCTTTTTCAAATTGATAAATCTTAATAAAATATAAATATGATCAATAGAATACATAACAAATTATAAAGTAGTTATTTATAGTTGAATAAGATTTTTAAACAATTAATGGAATTTAATAAAATGACGTACTTATATATAACTATTATATCATTTGTAGCGATGAATGTTTGTGTGTGAGTGTGTGTATTAGTTTCACCTAATGATTACATGATGAAAATGAATATAAAACCTTTGGCCTTATAAGAAACAAAGAACTAATATAACTTTATATTATAATTCTAAAACAAGTTTATTTATAAAACATTTATATTTTATGTATTGTTCTATTTTTCTGATTAACTATGCCTTTTATTTGTAAAATATCAATGAGTGAATATGAGTCAGGATTATTAATCTAAATTTACATCCTGTATTTATAAACCCTATTATGCCTTTTTGGTGAATGTCAAGAAATATATATTCCATGGTTAATATTCTTCTTTATTTTTATAAAGGACCATGATATTTACATCCATTAATCCATGAATTTACTTTTACTAATTTATTATTTTATGAAAAAATTAAATATTGATATTGTATATTATTTATTTTTATCTTATTAATACCTAAATAATGATAATATATTTTTGTTATAATATTCTATTATGTATTAGTTACCTTATATTATATGTTTTCTTTCTAAACAAAAATATTAAATAAATATTCACAATTCCAATATATGATATATATATATATATGATATATGAAATCTAAGTTATTATATATTACATGGGGAATTCGAGTTTTAATGAGATGAATATTGAAACATTTTATAGAATTTCCAAACTATATTATAGTATAATTAAGAAATAATTAGAAAGTTTTGTATGTATATATAGGGTTAGACAGAAATGTTATTATCTTTAATATTCCTTCATATTTTCTTGTGGTGATAGAGGAAATTTCTAATGTGAGTTATATAGAAGATGATCATAGATTTAAATATATATTGGACTAATAATCTATATATAATAAGTTATTATATATTTTTTTGAATTATTGATATTTATGGGTCTTTGAAAATTCCATTAAACCCCTATTTTTGATTTTCTCTAAAATGAGGCATAAAAAATACCTTTTCAAAATATTGTATGACCCATTTTATATTTATAATGGATTATGCAACTTATTGAAACTTTTTATCTCGACACTCCTCCTTATACTCTTAATAATTATGGAGTTACACTGGTCTTTTTGAAAGATACATGGGGGTTATGTATCTCATTATAGGTTATGCTTTTATGGATAGATAGATACAAGTGGATGTGATTATATGGAATAAGCCATGAAAAATATTCCAAAAAACTCTATATAATTGTCTAAATATAGAGTTGTTCATTTTTTGTTCATGAATTGAAATTTTAATATTATTAGGAAAATATGGCTTGGTGGTTTTTTAGAGGTTCATGTGTTTGGGAATTTAGGGAGAACTTGGGAAATCTCCTATATTTATGTGGGTTAAATATTTTATATGAGATTATCTAATTAATTTAAGATTATTTTATTGATTTTAATTATAAAATGTTCAATTATCCTATTGTGGTGAAAATTAATGAATTTTTAAATGTGAATTTGTAATATAATCATTTGGTGAAAACACCATTGGGGTGGAATTTTCTAGATGACATAAATATATTTTATATGATATTATTTCTAGGGGTGTGTGTGTTTTGTGAATATGGGGTTTTTTATAATTATTTTAAAAATAGTTAAAGATATATTTTGGTAAATATAAATATTATAAGGTTTATATTGATGTCAGAAGCGATTGTAGTGATTAGGTATAAAATTGGGTACCACACCCCTTGTTGTGATAAAGTGTAGTGTTTGGGGTTTGGATATGTGAGTGGGTGATGAGTTATTTTACACATAGAAAAGATAAAAATTATTGATTTTTATTTATATTATTATGATCTAAAAAACATTAAAATTTATATATTTTTAGGATAGAAATATTTTTGATAACTTTTAAGATTCTGGGATTTCCTATTGATTTTGAAAAAATGATGAGTTTCCATTTAATTTTAACAAATGAGGGGTTTTATAAAAGGTTCTTGTTAGAGGAAATATGGTTTATAAAATATTTCATTATCTATTAAACTGATTTCGTATTTTACAAGAAGAAGGGTTTTTGAATAGATGGTTTTGATATCTTGGTTTTGGTAACACTTTTTGTAAGTCGATATATTATAATAAAACTCCTATAATATATCTTTTTAAATTGAATTGAGTTTATCTAGTTTTCTCATGTAATATTATTTATCAATGTCTTTATAGAGATTCTACTAAGTTCATACTCACTCAACATGGGTGCACTTTTTGGCATATGTCATCCAGATTGGTCGTGTTTGTGGAAAAGAACCGCCTTTCAATTAATTAATAAAAAACCACTGATACAAATTAGAGATATGGTAGGTGGATTCAGTGGGATATACTTGGGACACCTTTATTTAATTCCTTATATTTTCAATGTCTTGTATTTTTATAGTTTCCGTGATTTTGTAAAATTTATTTCTTTATTACGAATTTGAAAGGTTTTTTGACCAAATTATTTACCCATATTCATTATTATAGTTTTTGTGTATATGATTTGATGAATAATAATTACACATTCATTAAAAACATACTTAAATAAAGGGTTATATCCTCTAGTGATCAAGGGAATGTGTTTGAGGCCCTATGAAACTCAACATTGGGTCTTGAGATTTGGGTCCCAATGTTAGGTTGTTTGAAAATAGTACTAGATCATTTTCTTAAGGTGGATTGTGGTGAAATATAGTACTCATGAATAATGTGATAGATGGGAATTTAAATATACCAATAAAAATATGTATTTAATATTTTTATAATTAACCATTAATTACACAGAAGTCCAGTATAAATTAAATGATACCCTCAGAATAAAGGCAATTATTTGTTTCTAGATACTCTTGTATTTAACATAGTTGAGAGGGAACTCATACATGAACCAATGGCCCCAAGACCCAATGAAATTATAATTACATGGCCAATTTAATATAAATTATTATCCAACCTACATTAATACCTTTGTTGATACAATCCCTCATAAAATTAACCAAATATGTAATCATCAAGAGATTATCCCCTAAAATCATGCAAGATTATCAATTTCATTTTCCACTCAATGAATCCACCATCTACATATAAATGAAATATTAAAAAACCCATGTAGTATATTATTATTTGTTATAACATTAACCACTAAAATTCTGAGATAAAATCACCTATTACATCATGATAAAAGTAATATGTTAGTTCATCACATGATCATGGTTTCAAAATAATGTTATTCTCTTGGATTAAAATAGTGTTTTCAGTGAATTAGTGAATTTTATATTTTTGAGTGGTTTTAATGGAATTTTGTAAATAACATTCCAAAATTATTATGACAATGTAATGGCAAATGGGATTATCCAAAAAAGGGATAGGAATCTAGCTAAATATTGTAAGGAATAATATTATTTTTATGATGATTTGTCTAAGAATTGTATGAATTTTAATTATTATGCTATATGTTATGGAATTTTGCCTCTTATATTAGTTACATGATGAAGAGGATGGGGAGAGGTAGATGTTTCTCATATAGATCCTTAATTAATGATTATAATTGTATTCAATTTCAAATTATTTTATAGAGAATCCATTCTGGATAGAAAAGGTAGATATATTAGGCATAAATTTTTATAAATAGATTCCATCCCCATTTATATGTTCTGTTTGATCAAAGCATGTAAAATAACGGTTACACAATGTCGACCAAATATAATTATTTTTTAGGAGACATATACCTCAAAAGTGGAGTTTATATCATATTATTGGATGGACTAACTCAAAATGGTAGAGTTAGTGGTATAAGTTTAAATTAAATATGATCATAATTGGAATTTTTGTACAATTTATTTAAAGGATATTATTTCTGAATGTATTTTAAGCTAGAAAAGTCTTGTGATTTTCTAACATTTTTTATGGAATTTTTTTAGTAATCTAGTATGTGTTATATTTTATTGATATTTTGTTGTACACACTAGATATAGTGATGAATGGGATCAAAAAAATCAGAAAGTTAAGATGAGCCTATGATTTAAGATATGGAATTGGATTATACTACCAAGGCTTAATACTTTTTCGAATGTGGTTAGTATAATTCCTATGATAGTGGGGTATATGGTAGATACAATGAATGTGATTACTTTTATTCATAAGTCAATTTGGGGATGAAATTACTTTCATGAGAATAATGGGAAAAGGAAATATTTTTATTGGATTCCCATGTATTGAACTTATCATTTTTGTCAAGGGAGATATCCATTATATTGTTTATAGAGTGTCAAAGTGGGATATTTAATGTCATTGGGTATGTCCCAAATCATATATGTTTCTAGTGTTTGATGGTAGGACATCTAATGGATTTATATTTATATTCTCATGAGAAATAGGTGTTATGGAATCAAACAAAGTGAAGGGATTGAGTATTTTTGTTTATTGACCAAACAATATTGGTACGGTACTTGGGGTAGAGTTTTAAGAGATTGTAATATATAAATTTTAATAGTTTAGAAGACTTAGGAAAATAAATGTGTTGTTAATATGGATTTATCTATGGAATTGAATTATGTGGTACTTTTTATGTTGTGAGTTGATATTATTTTTCTTTTATGATTACTTATTGTTTTCCTATAGAATCACATTTGTTTGTTTCAATACTATTGGTTGATTAATTAGAATTATCAGTGCTGTTGATTCCAAATTCTATAAATATTGATACTCCACTACCACGATGAATAATGATATCCAACATAAAAATCACATAGGAATTTGTTTTACATGATATAGAGAACTAATACTTGATCATTGAGCTTACCAGATTTGTGAATACAAGGATCAATTATATTCTGATAGTCATTGGGTTATTTTTATGGCACTAAGTGGTTCTATTCACACATCCAAGGGTGAGTAGGATATTCTTGTTAGTAGTGTGGTTCCAAAGGCATGAGTGGTTGTATCAATATATTCTTAATTTATAGTATTATTACTCAGATAAATGGAGGGAAATAAATGGCCACTAATTATAGTAGTGGTGGATTGGTATCTGAATTATTATCATGAGGACTATTTTAGATTACCAATAAAAAGGAATATAGATTTTTTTCTTGACTCAATTGATGTAATGTTACATATTTCATTATCATCATGTTTTATAGAACTACCATAATTGAGAAAATTTATGGTAATGTTGGATTAGTTTTAGAAGAATGGATTTATTTGGCTAAGTCATTCTATTTAGGAAGCAAAAACATACTTTGCAATAATGGAAATTATAGTTCTAATTTATACATTTACTATGAAAATTTACATGAAATAATAATATATAATAAATATCCCTCAAATTGAATTGAAGATATTTTTGATGAACTAATGGGTTTTCACGGGTTACCCAAGATCGACATTTCACCAAGGTTTCTTTAGTTAATGCTAAAAAAAGAAAATATTCTCAATAAATAATTTAAAATGTTGATACAACCATTGTAGGTTTTATTAATATATTTTAGAGTTACTAATACTTCTCATGGTTTATATCATTGAAAATCCATGCCTCCATAAAATATTTAGATACCCTTTCTATTATATTTGTAAAAGTTGTTATAATATACTCAACAAAAGAAATAGACTATGTGAAATACTAGGACACAGTTTTTCAATATTTTTATAAGAGCAATAATTAATCCATAATTGATAATTATCTATCAGGGATTTATGAAATAAAAATTCTTTTTTATGTTGTTTCTATTGGAGGAAATTTAGTTAATCATGAAATGGTAGATGTTTTTGAATTTTTGGAAAGGTTATGAGAATATATTTAATATTTAGAGTTTTTTAAGATTATATGGGTTTTACTAGTGATATATTTATAACATTATAAGATTAAATTATCAAATGATAACTATGAATCAAAAAAAGTAATGTTTTATTTAAAAATTATGTTTCAATAATAATTTAGTAAATTAATAATATACTTAATATATATTAAAATATAAATATCTTAAAATCGAGAGTTACTTATGAACATTATTCTGATGCATATGGTCTGGGATTAGGATTTTTTTAATTATTGGTGAAATTTTCATGAAATATAGGTTTATTCAGTTGATACCACATTTAAAAAATTTACTATACATATTATATTGTGTTTTGTTGTTGTTGACACACTGAATATTTTGAGCCGTTATCTCTTTAGGGAGATATTAATTGTTTATATAATTTATAAGATCCTATAATATATTTTATAACAACATGATCTAAACTAGATGCATTGTGGGTATGTATAATATCTTCAAACATTATATTTTAATCTTATACATACACCAAACAAATGTAATGTATTATTAAATTATTTTTTTGTGAGATATTATAGTCAAGGAGTGAAGGAAGCTAGATAATAGTGGTAGTTGAAAAGGTTTTTGGTGGACATATATATTAAACTAAAATCACTATTCAATGAAATGTTTCTCCCTAATCTCAATTTGACATAATTGTTTCATAACTAAGTAAATTTGAATTAACTCTCATATATTAAATATAATAGGATGATATATTCAATATATTGTGGGGACTCTAAAGATGAATGGAGTGTCACGTGGGATTTTTCATTCATTACTATAGGGATTGAAGAGTTGTTCATATTTTACTTCAAATCATATTTTCAAAAAATTTCAATCATTACATTTTTGTAATGAATCTGAAATCTACCAAGATGTTTCAGGAATTCAAATACAAATTTTAGTGGTTGGGAATGAAAAATGAACTTTCTAAATTTATATAATGGTGTTTCAATTTTCTATCAATAAATTTTTAGTATTAATGACTAGTGGTTTTTTTCTACCTTTAACCATTTTGACATGAAAATAGGGAGATATTGCTTTGTATTTCATGATTGTTTTACTGATATCATTATAGGAACATGATTTTTTTAGTAAGGGTTATATTATCTTAGAAAATCACTTCATTTATTTCCTATTTGAGAAAAGAAAGATTAGTTTAAAACATTTTTTTTTTGATTTAGGTGAATGAATTTGTTAAAAAATATAATTTTTTTAAGGCCATATTCATGGATATGGATTTTAAGTTTACATCTAGATTCAGCAAGGGACTCCAAAATGTTATGGACTTATAGTTCAGCATGAGTATTTGTTAACACCCTTAGATGGATTGACTAATTGAGAAAGTCATCTTGATTTTATAGGATATTCTTCAAGATGTGTGCATGTATTTGGAATATAACAGGATGATCATTTATCCTTAATAGATTTTTTATGTTGTTATAGTTATCATTCCTTGATATATAGAAAATTCGTTGAAGTGTATGTTTGTTGAACATCTCTATAACAATGTTATAATATTTATACTAGTGAAATATCTTCTATAATATGTAGTTTTTTTATATGAGATAATAATATTGGTTATATTATTTTATAAGTGTATGATTTTTTATTAATGTAAAAAAGTCTCCCAACAACGGTCATCGGTGATGCCCATTAATGATTAATGTTGGTTGTCACGTGATTTTTATTGTGTCTCTAAGGTTGGGATACTATATATTGGTAAAGAAAGAACAATTAATGGAAAATATGTGATCCATTTTGATATCTTTTTACTAATTAGTGATTTTTATTATTAGGTATAATTGACCCAATTTAAGGAAGTAATTTATATAATTTTCCATACATCCAAACTGAAATAGTATTAATTTAATTACACTATTATATTAAATTTTTAATAGGTTACGATTGAACTTCGTATTAATTATTTAGAAATACCAATTTTGATTACAGAGTAAATAGAACATATTCTTTGGGTTGGAAGTATTCCTTTGTTTAGAGCATTTTGAAAACATGGGTCGATTCAGGAGTAAACATTTCAAAGATAATATCACAGGTTGCAAGAGTGTTCAAATATTTTCATTGATGAAGTTCCTTACTGAATATTCATGTGTGGAAATATAATATTTGAGGGAATTTTGACATCAATGTATTTTAGATTATTTTATCATTAACATAATGGAATTTATTTATTTTTTAAAGTGTTATTGACTTAGAAAAATTATTGATATTTTATTGTCATAAATTATATATTTTATTTTTTAGTCAAGTGATTACTAGGATTATATATTTATATAACTTATAGAATTAATTAGTAGTGGTTAATTCAATTGATTTAGATTTTGACATAATACCACTGATATAATTTTAATATTTTAGTAATTAATTTAACGAAATAATTTTCAGGGAAGTACCATTAATAAGTTATGTTGAAAAATTGTCGTTAAATAAACATGAAATGAGTTATTGGAATCATTAATGACCAATTTAGATTAGTTAGATAATTTGGGATAATAAATTAGTTATAATGAATTTTTTGGCTTGGATTTTTTATTTTCCTCTTTATGGATTTATATAGAGTTTCACCATGTATAATAAAAAATGGGTGACAATGTAATTAATTTAGATAATTAATATAGTGGAACTTATAGGAGAATTTGATTTTGATATTTTGAGATCCAATGAGAAAAATGTGTATCCCTTTAATTTATTTTTACATTGGAAATTTTGATTGAATTATAGAATAAATTGATAGATCTATTTATATATAGAGGGATATCTTGATGTGTTCCTATCTTTGGGTTTTCGTTATATTCTCTTATAATGACAACATAAATTTGGATGGTGAGTTAGATGAAATATGGTCATTGGTTGAAAGATTGATCATTGTTTTATCATATGTAAAATAATTTATTAATAGTTATTTATTTAAATTATTTAAGTCATTTGGGGTTATAAATATTCTATAAACCCCTTATATTTGATATTCTCTCAAATAAGATATTAAATATATATTTATAACATCTAGAATGGCCCAACAAAAACTGACATGGGGTTTATTTCTCTCAATGGAAATTTTTAATTCAATTATCATCATTTATCAATTCATAACCAAAGAGTTTCATGAGTATTTTCCAGGTTGCATGGGGTCCTTAAAAATTACGGGATTCTATACATTATGGGATATATTGTTGTAAGTGATGATCCAATGTTTCATTAACTATGAATAAATATTTATAAAACCATTCCAAACGTCTAAAAATAGAGGTTAATATCATTTGGTTCAAGAATTAATATGTATAAATAATTTTTACAATTGGACACGGTGGTTTCAAAAAAAAGGATCGTAAGCATAATAATTCATGTAGAAATCGGTAAATATCACCAAAAAAATGATTGTAAAATAAATGCATATCCACGGTAATTATTATAATCCAATGAGTATACCATAGTGGGTGAATCTGGGATAATCTCTTTAGGATGATACACTCAATCAATGTTCTTCATTATCACTTGTTTATTTTTTTATATTTTATTTATATGAAGTAATGTAAACAATAATGGGTATTGGGGATTCTTTTTTGAAAATTTAAATTCAAATTTAAAAATAATTAATGAAGAAATATGTGATTGACAAGAAGTTAATATAAACATACAAATAAAGAAATAATTACCTAAGAGATCATTAAATATAAATAAAGTTATCACATAGTCTAAAAATAAATATACATATTTTTATAAAATCACATAAATTAAATTTATTTAAAATGGATGAAAATAAGAGTTCGAAATATAACTTCCATTAATGTAATAAAAAATTACAATGATTTTTTTTCAAAATTTAAATAAACGGGTCTAAATAAAGCGTGATTTATTTAGATTATGTAAAGACTGGTAAAATTCAAGGGAAATATTTTCTTAATTTTCTTTGGAATTTTACAAGAGAACGGTTTCTGACGGCACCTGATTCCGAGGCCCGGAGTGCCCGGAATCAATTTCCGATGTTTGGCTCGGGTACGTTCAGTGAACGAACGAGCGGGAATTTCTAACTTTTGAACCGGTGCCCGGAATCAAATTCCGAGGGCACCGATGAACTCGCAATGCCGATATTCTCTTAAGGAGACCTTTTCTGTAGTTGCGTTTATTGCGGGACAAAAGTTAGTTTTTGGGAGAATAATAAAAAGTTAAATAAAAATGTGGAACAATTTTTATTTTTTTTTTCTTGTTGGTTAACTCCTCTCAAAGGAAGTTAATGGTGGGACCCACATCCACTTAACCTCCCTTGGGAGGATTAAGTGTGGTGGGGCCCACACGAAACCCAACTTTCCATCTCCTCTCAAAACTCCCTTAACTCCCCTTTTTAAATGAATTGACAACTTAGCTTATTAATTGAGTTGAGTTGTTTAATATTTTTCAAACCTTTGAAATTCAAAAGGTTTGGTTGAGTAAATAAAATAAGCTCTTAGCTTATTTTATTTGGTTAGAATTCTCTATCCCCTTGAGAGATTTGAAGCCTCATCCTTATTCCTCTCCAAGCTTGATGAAGAACGCGAAGAACCTTCAAGCTCCGACGAAGAACGCCGCTCCTCTCGTCTTCGTAGCCGATTGTATCCGAAGATCGACGACGCCTTCCGTGTCAAAGAAAGGGAACGCCGCTTCCTCCTCAGACTTCCTTCTTTGGCTTACGAATATTCTCCAACGACGTACCTCTTCAGACGTACCTCTTCGTCATCGGATTTGACGAACGATTACCGCGACGCCCGACCTCCGTGACTTTGTCTTCCGCGGGTCGTTGACGATCTTCGAACTTGAACCCAAGGTAGGGGTTTGTTGTGGTTTATTTTCCTTACTCTCGTTCTTGGTTATAGAATGAAAATTTGTGATTAAATATTTAAGAGTTATCATCTAACGAGAGGGGGGTCGGACCGCACAAACACGGCCGAATTCCCACTCCTTTGTTCTTGGTTATTTATATAATCTTGTGATGAACGAGAAGGCGTGGTGCCGTCACACAACGCGGGAATCACCCGGATTATTTATGCGACGCCGTCGCGTCGCGCCATGGATGGATTATCAAGAACGCGACGCCGTCGCGCCGTGTCGAAGGGAACCGAAGGCGCCGCGGCCGGAGCGGGGCCGCGGTGGAGGGGCGCGGTGCCGTCGCACCGTGCCGGACGACGAACACCGCGGCCGGTTCCGGGCCGCGGCGGGACAAGAGGACCGGCGGCTCGCCGGGCCGCCGGCGTCGGAAACCGGAAGGGGACCGGCTTTGCTGGTCCCGTTAAAGAAAAACTGGCCGGCCAGGTGGGCCGGCCGGAAGGTCAAAGACCGGGGGAATTTAATTCCCCTGGTCAGCTCAAAGGCCCCCACATTTATGAGGGGGGGCGGTTTCTTTGAGGGGGGCAGGCGGCCCCCGGTTTTGCTCAAAGCAGGCCCCCACGAGGGGGAGCCGGTTCTCCAAAGGCGCGGCTAAAAGCTGTGCCGCCAAATGAAGCAGCGGGGGCTTAGCCCCCCGCGCGAGGCACCGTGCGGCGCCCGGCCGCGCCGCCGCACCGGACCGCGCCGCCGCGTCGGCCCGCGCCGTCGCGCCGGACCGCCGCCGGCCGGTCTGGGTCGGACCCGGTTCGGGCCGACCCAGGGGGAGTTGGGCCGGGTCGGCCCGGACCAGGACCCCCCGTTTTCGAGACGATTTCGGTCTTTTGGCCATAACATGAGCCACGGACCTCTGATCGACGAACCGTCAGCGGCATTGAGATCCTTGAATCGAGACGGTCGATTCGGTATATCACACTCAATGTTTCGGAACACTTTGAGTTCGTCTGGGTTGGTTCGTTCACGAAACCAATCGGGCGTTCGGAGCGGAAACACTCATATCTTGAGCTACGGACGTCTGATTGACGTGCCGTCAGCTTTGTTGTGTTCCTCTTAGTGAGACGGATCTTTTGGCATACTCCGCCCGAGGTTTGGACGCA
This sequence comes from Viscum album, assembly GCA_963277665.1. NCBI lineage: Eukaryota > Viridiplantae > Streptophyta > Magnoliopsida > Santalales > Viscaceae > Viscum > Viscum album. The sequence goes on along the minus strand of OY728127.1, from coordinate 1,505,259,745 downwards.
GGTGGAGTATGGTCGGGCTGGTTTTTCCTTAAAAACCAATCGGGCCCCTAGGACGAAAAAGCCAATAACTCTCATACCGGGCGTCCGATCGACGCGCCGTCTGTTGCGTTGAGTTCCTGTTCGCGATACGGAACTTTTGGATACATCAACTCTGGACTTTGTGATAGTTGATGTATCAGCCTCTCGGCTCATGGAGCAGACCCTCCTGTACGAGCTTGCTGTGTGCGGGAACCCTAGTGCTGACTGCGACTGTTACTGTGACTACTACTGCTACTGCTATTGTGACTGCGACGACGACAGTACAGAGATCCTGTGTGGATTCGACGATGACGACTACAGCACTCAGCGATCCTACGTGGATCAGTGCTACAGGTCCTGTGTGGGCCCGATCATGTGTGGGTCTGATCCTGTGTGGGTCCTTGTGCTCAGCGGTCTTGTGTGAACCTGCGCCTACAGGTCCTGTGTGGGCCCGATCCTGTGTGGGTCTTTTGCGGGGGTTAGTTACCTATCGATCCTTCGTGGGTCCGACGACTTAGATGGATCAGAGATCATCTTTATCGTCCTTTGAAGAAGTATACCTGTGTGAGCTGAATCCTGTTGCTTTCCTGTGTGGATTGTGTTGTGCTATCCTGTGTGGATTTCGTTTTGCTTTCCTGTGTGGAATATGTATACTTTCTTGTGTGGACTGAGTTGTACTTGGGCTCGGAGGTTGGAGCGTATTGGAATTGATGTCTTACGTATATGTATGGGCATACACCTAAGTAGTGTCGGCTGTTACTTCATGTTTGTATCTCACCATTGTGGTTTATCCTTTGTGGATTTTGGGAGACCATCAGGGGTCTTGGGGTCCCTACTGAGTAGCTTATACTCACCACTGCACGGGCTATGCCCGCACTACGTTGTGTTGGTTGCAGACGATAGACAGCGTTGATCTTGGCTGAGGCTTGCAGAGCAGCAGGACGGTACCTGGAGGTGGACCACTAGGCAGAACGTGTTCGGAGTGGACGACGGGACCCGTGGAGCAGTGGAGCTACCTGTACCCATTCATCAGGTGGGATCTCCAGTGGACAGCTCGATGTAGCGGCTTTTACTTACAGTTGTTGTTTTCCCTTTCGAGTTGTACTTACATTCAGTTTGGGTTTGTATACTGGCCCATTTACTTTTCCTCACTTTCAGTTGTACTCTGTTTTTACATAGTGTTTACTTTCCGCTTGCTTACTCTGTGGTGTTTGTTTACTTTACAAAGGCAATGCCTTACCTTTTTACCGGGATTTACGCCTTGGTGCTAGTCGCCAGCCCTTGGCCTATGGAAGGCGGGCTTGGGGTAGTCACGACACGGACCCCGAGGGTGGGTCGTGACAAATTGGTATCAGAGGAGTTCGGTTCTACCGCGAACTCTGATCTTTTCTTTGTGAAGAAATAATGATTAGCGTATTGAGTGAGGTTATCAGTCCAGGGAGTCCAGTGTTGGTGCGGCGGCCGACGTATCCGTACACTAGGACCCTGACTTCGGATTTCCGACTTAATGCACAAATACATTGATTGCGTGTGTGTTTCAAAGTTTTCTTTGTGATTACTTATATCAGCTCACCAGGTATACTGTTCCGACCGTGGCGCACCTGATTCTTTTTCAGGATGGCCCCACGATGGCAGCCAGCTAGGGTTCCGAGAGTCGAGTGTGACGATAGCCCACCGAGTGACGAGGCCTCGGTGCAGGGCCCTTTGTCAGTCGTGGCATCGGCGGTAGCTCTACCCGTCGAGCCACTGATACTTCCAGCACCAGCCGCTGACGATGCGCGTCGCCTCAGCGCACTGCATGAGTTTCAGCGCCATCGACCGCCCAGGTTTCGCGGGGAGACAGATCCCCAGGCAGCCGAGGACGGGCTGGAGGCAGTGGTACGTGTGTTTAGGCTAGTGAGGACACCAGCAGACCTTATGGTGATCCTCGCTGCGAGCCTACTACACGCAGCAGCAGAACTATGGTGGAGCTTGATGCTCCAGGTGCACGATGAGGCATCTCTTCTTTGGACGGACTTTGAGAGCTTCTTCTGCTCGGAGTTCGTCCCAGCCACCCTTCGTGCGGTGCGTATCCAGGAGCTTCTCTAGCTGCGGCAGGGCAGCATGATGGTCGCTCAGTACTCGGCGAGATTTACTGATCTCTCACGCTACTCAACGGACATGGTACGGGACCCATTCTTTCGGGCCTGGACCTTCGAGCAAGGTTTGAGACACGAGATCAGGGCATCGCTGATATCCCCCAGCATACCGACTCAGACAGGAGTACTGGAGCGGGACCTTTTGATCGAGAGCTTCCTTGCTGAGTCTACACCAGCGCCGAGACCCACCACAGGGCGGCACGTGGCAGAGTCATCTGCAGCAGGCAGTCGACGGATGACTCAGGGGTCCAGGAAGACCAGACCTTCAGGCAGCCAACCTCAGGACACTGGCTCAGCAGTGCGGGGCACACAGCGCGGAGCCAGTATTTCGAGTGGAAGACAGTGCTATGCATGCGGCGGGCAAGGCCACATGGCTCGTGACTGCCCGACCCACTATGCAGAGGAGCAGCAGACGGTTGAGGAACCACCTAGGCAGAGGCAGAGGTTCGACTGTGGCAGTCCGCAGGGAATAAGAGGACGAGGCAGAGGAGATGGCCGAGCAGCAGGTGGTGGGCGACGCTTTGAGGCTCTACCACCACCGCCACCAGGAGGTCCACCCCGACCTCAGGGAAGAGCACAGCTTCAGGCAGCTGAAGCTTACAATCATGGAGCTCCGGAAGCGGGTGGACTAGTTCGGGACTAGCTCCAGGCATAGAGGCCTTTGCCCATAATGCCTCTAGCTTCGTAGTTTGTGTTTCCTTGTGTCCTTGTACTTTGAGTTGAAGTATTAATTGACACTTGCCTTGGTGACTTTTGTTTTCTTGTCTTTTGTTTCTTTTTACTAAGAGGTGCCGGTTAAAAACTGTTGACTTGACCCTCACTTGCGAGATTCTTACTGGAGGAAACCCAGTGACCACACACTGATGCCGACAGTGTGACTCAACCCTTGGAGGCGAGAGTAACAGTTGGATCACTTAGTAGCAGCGTCGAGGCCTTACGACGTCATCCATGCCATGAATTAACTAATCATGGCGGGATTGACTGTATTAGGCAAGGAACGTAGTTCATCCAGGGGATGATACCAGATTTCACTTTTTGGAAAAGGATAAATCTTTTCAGCTTTTCCGTATGTTAAGGAGAAAAGGGAACGTAGTAGCCGATGCCCTCAGCAGGAAGACGGACATTCAGCTACTTGAGGAGGCGACGGAGCAGCTAGTCTCTTTGCAGATATCCTTCGTTGATAGAGATGGAGCGGCCTTCCTCCAGTCTCTCACAGTCACCCCTTCTCTACTATAGCGGGTCAGAGAGGCACAACGTGAGGACGCTGACTGTGAGACACGGCGTGCACAGATATCCTCGGGACAGGCACCTGATGGTTCTCCCTTAGAGCAGAGCACGACATCCTTTTTAGAGGGCATACCATGGTACCAGTCGCCTTGCGAGAGGAAGTTCTGAGAGAGTTTCACACTTCTCCTTTGGCGGTACATCCTGGAGTGGCGAAGATGTACCAGGACCTCAGACGACAGCACTGGTGGCCAGGTATGAAGAAGGATGTAGCAGAGTTCGTTTCTCGATGCCTCACCTGCCAGCAGGTGAAGGCAGAGCATCAGGTACCAGCAGGCTTGGTACAACCCTTGGAGGATCCGGAGTGGAAGTGGGACGGAATATCTATGGACTTCGTGACTGGATTTCCACGCACTTCCAGAGGTCACGACTCCATCTGGGTGATTGTTGACCGACTCACCAAGTCGGCACACTTCTTACCCATCAGAGAGCAGGGCTCAGTGGAGAGCTTGGGACGTCTCTATGTTCAGGAGATTGTGCGGATTCACGGCGTGCCATCATCTATCATCTCCGATCGAGATGCTCGCTTTACTTCCCGTCTTTTGAAGGGGTTACATGAGGCGTTCGGGACACAGCTACGTCCGAGCTCAGCCTTTCACCCTCAGAAGGATGGTCAGACGGAGAGGACCATTCAGACTCTCGAGGACATGCTCCGTGCATGTGTCCTCGACTTTGGTCGTAGCTGGGAGGACCACCTACCATTGGTGGAGTTTGCGTACAACAACAGCTACCACTCCACCATCGGGATGGCATCGTACGAGGCATTGTACGACCGACCTTATAGATCTCCTTTGTGCTGGACAGACCCTGGGGAGTCAGCACTTGTGGGATCGGAGATGGTCCAGGCCACGACAGAGAAGGTCCAGGTCATCCAGGAACGGATGAGGATAGCTCAGAGCCGGCAGAAGTCATACGCTGACAAGAGGCGGAGGCCACTAGAGTTCGAGGATGGTGACCACGTCTTCTTACAGGTCTCACCTCGACATGGTATTCGGAGATTTGGCCGAGGCATCAAGTTATCTCCGCGCTTCATCAGACCCTTCTAGGTCCTCAACAGGGTTGGCGAGGTGGCTTATCGCCTGGCTCTGCCACCTCAGTTGCACCGGGTGCACGACGTCTTCCACATATCCCAGCTGAGGAGATACGTGCACTACCCGACGCACATCATTGACCATGGAGAGCTTGACGTTGACGATGGGGAGTCTTTTACGGAGGTCCTGGTGGAGATAGAGGATCGACAAGAGCGGGTCCTACGTGGGCGATCGATTCCTCTTGTGCGCATTAGATGGCAGCACGGGAACCTCCAGGAAAGCACAAGGGAGCGGGAGGCTCAGATGCGTGCTCAGTACCCTCATTTGTTTCCCTAGTTTTTGATGTATCTTTACGGGGATGTAAGGCCCTAAGATGGGAGTAATGTAAAGACCCGTAAAATTCAAGGGAAATTTTTTCTTAATTTTCTTTGGAAATTTACAAGAGCGCGGTTTCTGACGGCACCTGATTCCGAGGCCCGGAGTGCCCGGAATCAATTTCCGAAGTTTGGCTCGGGTACGTTCAGTGAACGAACGAGCGGGAATTTCTAACTTTTGAACTGGTGCCCGGAATCAAATTCAGAGGGCACCGATGAACTCGTAGCGCCGATATTCTCTTAAGGAGACCTTTTCTGTAGTTGCGTTTATTGCGGGACGAAATTTAGTTTTGGGGAGAATAATAAAAAGTTAAATAAAAATGTGGAACACTTTTTATTTTTCTTTCTTGTTGGTTAACTCCTCTCAAAGGAAGTTAATGGTGGGACCCATATCCACTTAACCTCCCTTGGGAGGATTAAGTGTGGTGGGGCCCACACGAAACCCAACTTTCCATCTCCTCTCAAAACTCCCTTAACTCCCCTTTTTAAATGAATTGACAACTTAGCTTATTAATTGAGTTGAGTTGTTTAATCTTTTTCAAACCTTTGAAATTCAAAAGGTTTGGTTGAGTAAATAAAATAATCTCTTAGCTTATTTTATTTGGTTAGAATTCTCTAGCCCCTTGATAGATTTTAAGCCTTCTCCTTCTTCTTCTCCAAGCTTGACGAAGAACGCGAAGAACCTTCGAGCTCCGACGAAGAACGCCGCTCCTCTATTCTTCGTAGCCGATTGTATCCGAAGATCGACGATGCCTTCCGTGTCAACGAAAGGGAACGCCGCTTCCTCCTCAGACTTCCTTCGTCGGCTTACGAAGATTCGCCAACGACGTACCTCTTCGGACGTACCTCTTCGTCATCGGATTTGACGAACGATTACCGCGACGCCCAACCTCTGTGACTTTGTCTTCCGCAGGTCGTTGACGATCTTCGAACTTGAACCCAAGGTAGGGGTTTGTTGTGGTTTATTTTCCTTACTCTCGTTCATGGTTCTAGAATGATAATTTGTGATTAAATATTTAAAAGTAATCATCTAACGAGAGGGGGGTCTGACCGCACAAACACGGCCAAATTTCCCCTCCTTTGTTCTTGGTTATTTATATAATCTTGTGATGAACGAGAAGGCGTGGTGCCGTCACACCACGCGGGAATCGCCCGGCTTATTTACGCGACGTCGTCGCGTCGTGCCATGGATGGATTATCAAGAACGCGACGTCGTCGCGCCGCGTCGAAGGGAACCAAAGGCGCCACGGCCGGAGCGGGGCCGCGGCGGAGGGGCGCGGTGCCGTCGCACCGCGCCGGACGACGAACACTGCGGCCGGTTCCGGGCCGCGGCGGGACAAGAGTACCAGCGGCTCGCCGGCCACCGGCGTCGGAAACCGGAAGGGGACCGGCTTTGCGGGTCCCATTGAAGAAATTCCGGCCGGCCAGGTGGGCCGGCCGGAAGGTCAAAGACCGAGGGAATTTAATTCCCCCGGTCAGTTCAAATGCCCACCCATTTATGAGGGGGGCGGTTTCTTTGAGGGGGGCAGGCGGCCCCCGGTTTTCCTCAAAGTAGGCCCCCACGAGGGGGGGCCGGTTCTACAAAGGTGCGGCTAAAAGCCGCGCCCCCAATTGAAGCAGCGAGGGCTTAGCCCCCCGCGCGAGGCACCGTGCGGCGCCGGGCCGCGCCGCCGCCGGCCGGGCCGCGCCGCCGCAGCGGACCGCACCGCCGCGCCGGCCCGCGCCCCTGCGCCGGGTCGGGTCGCCCCGGTTCGGGCCGACCCAGGGTGGGGGTTCGGGCCGGGTCGTCCCGGACCCGGACCCCCCGTTTTTGAGACGATTTCGGTATTTTGGCCATAACTTGAGCCACATACCTCGGATCGATGAACCGTCAGCGGCATTGCGATCCTTGGATCGAGACGGTCGATTCGGTACATCGCACTCAAAGTTTCGGAACACTTTGAGTTGGGCCGGGTTAGTTCGTTCACGAAACCAACCGGGCCTTCGGAGCGGAAACGCTCATATCTTGAGCTACGGACGTCCGATTGACGTGCCGTCAGCTTTGTTGTGTTCCTCTTAGTGAGACGGATCTTTTGGCATACTCCGCCCGAGTTTTGGACGCATGTGGAGTACGATCGGGCTGGTTTTTCTTTAAAAACCAACCGGGCCCCTGTGACGAAAAAGCCAATAACTCTCATACCGAGCTTCCGATCGACGCGCCGTCTATTGCGTTGAGTTCTTGTTAGCGATACGGAACTTTTGATACATCAACTCTGGACTTTGTGACAGTTGATGTATCAGCCTCTCGGCTCGTGGAGCGGACCCTCCTGTACGAGCTTGCTGTGTGCGGGAACCCTAGTGCTGGTTGCGACTGTTACTGTGACTACTACTGCTATTGCTACTGTGACTGCGACGACGACAGTATAGAGATCCTGTGTGGATTCGACGACGACGACTACAGCACTCAGCGATCCTACGTGGATCAGTGCTACAGGTCCTATGTGGGCCCGATCCTGTGTGGGTCCGATCCTGTGTGGGTCCTTGCGCTCAGCGGTCCTGTGTGAACCAGCGCCTACAGGTCCTGTGGGGGCCCGATCCTGTGTGGGTCTTTTGCGGGGGTTAGTTACCTATTGATCCTTCGTGGGTCCGACGACATAGATGGATCATAGATCATCTTTATCGTCCTTTGAAGAAGTATACCTGTGTGAGCTGAATCCTGTTGCTTTCCTGTGTGGATTGTGTTGTGCTATCCTGTGTGGATTTCGTTTTGCTTTCCTGTGTGGAATACGTATACTTTCCTGTGTGGACTGAGTTGTACTTGGGCTCGGAGGTTGGAGCGTATTGGAATTGATGACTTAGGTATATGTATGGGCATATACCTAAGCAGTGTCGGTTGTTACTTCATGTTTGTATCTCACCTTTGTGGTTTATCCTTTGTGGATTTTGGAAGACCTTCAGGGGTCTCGGGGTCCCTACTGAGTAGCTTATACTCACCCCTGCACGGGCTATGCCCGCACTACGTTGTGTTGGTTGCAGACGACGGAAAGCGTTGATCTTGGCTGAGGCTTGCAGAGCAGCAGGACGGTACCTGGAGGTGGACCACTAGGCGGAACATGTTCGGAGCGGACGACGGGACCCGTGGAGCAGTGGAGCTATCTGTACCCATTCTTCAGGTGGGATCTCCAGTGGACAGCTCGGTGTAGCGGCTTTTACTTACAGTTGTTGTTTTCCCTTTCGATTTGTACTTTACTTTCAGTTTGGGTTTGTATGCTGGCCCATTTACTTTTCCGCACTTTCAGTTGTACTCTGTTTTTACTTAGTGTTTACTTTCCGCTTGCTTACTCTGTGGTGTTTGTTTACTTTACAAAGGCAATGCCTTCCCTTTTTACCGGGATTTACGCCTTGGTGCTAGTCGCCAGCCCCTGGCCTACGGAAGGCGGGATTGGAGTAGTCACGGAACGGACCCCGAGGGCGGGTTGTGACAGATTAATATAGTGTTTGGAATTACATTATTACCATTAGAACAGTATTTTTAATGATAATATATCACATTAATGAAATTTAAATTATCCTCCATTTTTTGATTACCTGATATACCCATATTTATAAGAAAGTTTTTGGACACATTTTCCTTAACAAATATCCTCCATGTTGGAATAAACATTTAACTGAGTAAATTTTATTATATAAAAACACATTATTCCACCATACCCCTATACACTATTTAGACCCTCCACCATTAAATTTTATCATTTAATTGATTTTCCAATTTGAAATGTTGAAAATTTTCAAATAACCACATTATTAAAAATGAAATTTTCATATTTTCTTAATTCTTCATATTTGACATATTTTTCAGTCCTTAAATGGTCAGATATTTCTCAACATTATTCTACAGTGTTTTTGGTACGTTACTTAGCTATCCACTAAAAATATTTTAGATCATTGCACCAAATTTTGTCTGATATATGAATATTTTTTTATGTAGAATCAAAAAAGAGTACAAATTTAATTCCCTCCATTTAATAACATGGTTTGTTAAAATATAAGATTAATTCGGAATTATATTTTTATGTTTTTATAATTAAATATATTTTTATATACAAAAATATTCATTTCATTTTGGATCTTTTAGGTATAACAATTATACCTAAAAACAAATTTCGATTATTTTAGTTTATTAAAATATGGTTCTTCATTTTATGATCAATATGTCCCACTAAATTCCCAAATAATAAAATGATCATATTGGAAAATTAATTCATTATTCTCATATGAAACATATAAAATAAATATTCATACATTTTGATCAGTATATATATATAACACAATTAACAGACATAGAATAGATAAATACACTCAAGGAACACTGATTCTAGAGGTGATCATTATCTTGACCTAGTATCTACATGATGTTGAACCCATTGGTGTTGAATTGGAATTTGTTGTTAATAATTCATGATGCCAATAGGTTTTGAGAATATAATCAAAACGGAAGGTGAAGTAACCAGGAATGCTGAGTTGTTGAAAAATAAAATTTCCAAGAAAGGTTTTAATATATTTTTAGTACTGTATATTTCATAATATAATGAATCATGGAGTTTTTAAGTACCCTAATTTTATTTTTATCTTGGTAAAGAAGACTATTTATAATAAGGAAGAAAGAATCAAATTTGTATCCAGTATTCATATAGAAAATCATATCTATAGTGAGTTACTTCCATTAGATATATGATAGGGGATTCGTTCGCTTGTTAAAATGGATAAAAGTTTTGTGATCAATCGATAGAGTAATCATGAATGAAAATTTTTATATCATATCGATCTATCCCTTGGATGATGTTGAGATTGTAAATTTTAGTTAGGATAGTCTCTAATATTATCATAATTATTTGATAAAAAATTATTGATAAATGATAAAAAAACTAGTTTCATAAAAATGTTTTATTAGAATACACTAAGTTGGTGTTGTCACATGGTACAAGAACATTTTAAATTTGGATACAGAGTTATTTATAGATCTGGTATTTTTATAAAGTCATTTAATGTGTATTGTGATGGTTGGAAGTGTTTTTAAATGTTTCGAGTCATATTGGGATGGATGGATTTAATTTTCATTTTCATTTTCATGTATAAATAAATAAATAAATCTGTTTTTCTGTATGAATTTAAATGAATTTGTTATTTCTACATAAAATTAAATATGAAATTAATGGGATCATGTACGAAAAATGTTTTTTTATTTATGTTTGAAGGATTAAATTTGTGGATTACTGACTATAATCGATTAAAATTCATTTAATGTGATTAAATCTATGGAAAATAGTTCTATATGATAAGGAATCATGTGTCATTAATATTATGTCATCATAAAAATTTAGAGATGAGGCTACATGTAATTAAAAATATGTGATGTTAGAATCATTGATGAAATATCTGAGGTATGTGAGATTTATTTATATTTTATGTGAGATAAAAAATTAAACTTATGACTCTATGTAATAATAAATTACGCACATAAGAATAAATGCAAAATTATATAATATTTCATCAAAGATTAATTTTGAATTATTAAAGGATTTGTAAGGGCTTTATGAATCATGAAAAGTGAGAAAATGAAAAACACTTGTTGTCATGGTAATATATAATAACTTGTCGATAATACATATTATCTTCCAAGAGATGTATAAACATTCACAAAGAATATGCATGATTTTCATGATTCCATCAAATGATGTATAAGATAAATTAGATATTTTGTAATAGTTATCAAGTGATACATATGAATTTTCAATATGATAAGTTTTATTTTTTTATTTAAATTTAGATTTATAATTTAATATGATATATTTAATTCAATATATGATGTCACTATTATTCAAGTATATAAATTTCCTGATTACTATTATAATCATGAATCAATCTAAATTTTTCTATGAGGCCCCATTCTTAAACATTACTTAATCTTTATTTAAGTCAAGAATTCATATTTTGGATCTTTTTAGGTTTATATTATTATAGAATTAAGCCATAATTATTACATGTCATCCCATAATCATTCAAGAGGATACTACCAAAAAAGTATCCATTTCCCCCCCAAGGAAATGCTTTTAAAAATAAAAAATATTTTTTTGATAAAAATATTCTAGAATTCTTCCTTTCTCTTACTCATCTTTATACCCTATGAATACAATTTACAAACATGGGATGAGAACAGAATGATTGGTAAGGGATATAAAATAATGAAATAAAATGTTAGTCGATGAATATTTAAAAACTCATAAAATCATAAGATTCATAAAAACATCATAGAAATCCTAAATCATAAAGGCAACATTTTGGGACCATATCAAAATTATATTTTAGCTTTTACATCCATATAGGGAGTAACCTTCATGGTTATGTTTGAAATGCCCATCATCGTATATTCCGTAATTTTCTTAGGAGAAACCTTATCGTTTAATCCTATCTCATTAATTAATTCATTGGAGAGATATCACGCGCTCACCTGCACTTAGTTTATCATAGAACAATCCATATACAGAATCAATTCCCAAGGACCATAACATAATCCTAACACATAAAACATGCCTAAAGGAAAAAATAAAATTTCCCCATTCTAATCATAAGATATCATTTCAAGATAATTATATAATTAATCCATTCCCAAAATCATCTTCAATACCGAAATAACTAAAAATAGAATATGGTATAGAATTTTGTTTTAACACATAACAACTTGTACAGGAAGCCAAATACCAAATAATGGTCACAACGGTAGAAAGGTCGTTGTAACTACCTATGCTAATAAATATTCCTTTTGTTATTCAGTAAAATGCTTCTTATAAAAAAGATTACATTTTAAAACCCTTGAATTATATTTAAAGTCAAAGGAGATTGTTATGAATTGTATAAAATAAGTTGGTATATGTTTTCAAAATATTCCTCATTGAAAGGATATTGAGACGAAGTCCCTTGCCTTGAGTCCGACTCATCGCGTCAATAATTATGATCAAGAACAATAAACATAGGTTAATATATACTTTCTAAAAATCCTTTTTCAATATTTATTATTCCTTTTATATCACTTATTACCATGTTACAAAAATTAAATAATTATTTATTTTCATGTTGGACGTTTTGTCGATATTCAGTACACGAGTTGAATAGGAACTTGGATTAATGTCCATAGTCAATGGGTTCATAAGTACATCATCTATATAATAGATTTAATTATTTAAATAATATATATATCTAGAACATATGTATTTAGAATAATTCATAATATTTTGAGATAAGAAATGAAATGCATTATTCATGGAGATGTTAGGCCATATGTACGCATAAATGCTACTTTAATTTCATTTTCAAATTAAAATATTAATTATTAAATTATATAAATGTATATTATAATAATATTATTATATTAATTTCATAAATGTCTCATAGTTTTAATAAAATCATCCTTTATATGTTCCGTGTATAGCAGGAATGAGTCATATCGCTTCGAGGAAGTGGTAATTCTCACTTCATCAAACAAAATTATCATATTTACAGAACATCTCAAGCGTAAAATAATTTTATAAATAAAAATTACAGAAGAATATGGAAAAAATAATTATAATATATATCATATATAAAACTATTTTCTATTATAATGGCCTCGATGAGTGGTTGTAGGGGAAAATTGAACAATCATCATTTCATGAGGCAGTAGTTCATTGTACACCGAAATAGTATATCTGTTACCCACTAAATGGAGGTGTTTATAAGTGTGGATTGAAACCATAGAATGATGAAATCCTAGACTATTTATGATTGTTTTCACTAGAAAGTGAATCCATTTATTTCACCAAGGCTTCCATATATGATCCTAGTGCGTAGCTCGTCATACAAGCTTCAATTTGACTTGTTGTGTAGCCCAAATAGAGTTACAAATCAGAAGTTAGGTCTATTCAAGGTCAGGATGCTGGAAATGACTATTCAGGAATGTTTTGGGGAAAATTATGGAGTTTCATGCAAAAGAGGGAATCTTGCGCCAAAAAAATAATATTGCATGAAAAAGTGGATATTGAGCGTATGAATAGGATATTACGCGCAATAAAGTAATTTTGCACGCAACCCCATGGGCAATCCCATTTCGCGCCAAAGGCGATGTCAAAACACCCCTTTGTGCGCACACCCACTACAGGTAGCACAGAAAACCAATTTCGCACACGGATATTTATGCGCACCACCTAGCATAGAAAACCAATTGCATGCATGAAATTTTATGCGCTCGATGCAGGTTGCGCAGAAAACAAAATTGCACCCGTGAAAGTTTACATGCCTGATGTAGGTCGTGTGGAAAACCAATTGCGCCTGTCTAATTTTTCACACATCGCCTTTCATTTAAAACCACTTGCACTGGTATAATTTTATGCACACCACCTTGTGTGGAAAACCAATTTCGGGCATGGAATTTTTGGTGCACCGCCTTGCATGGAAAACCAATTCCACGCGCAGAATTTTACGTGCACCATCTTGCACTGAAAACTAGTTGTATGCGCTGAATTTTATGTGCACCACCACCCTAGTTTATGCATATAAATACAAGTACACCCCTTTCATCGCGGGGATGTCGGGAGGTCGACAACCGCCCTAATGTGTGTAAGTCCTCTTTTTTGCACATGCACGTAAAACCACCATCATGCGTGCACAACATCACTTTTCTGCGTATAAGGGCCAAAATTCCCAATTTTTCATGCAAAGAATAACTGTTTCACACAACAGTTCCACGATGCCCAATTTTTCATACACCAGTGTTGCACCGGTCCAATTGTGCACACACCTCCCCTATTGTGCGCAATTCCTCAACTATTGTGTTCAATTCATTCGTTATTGCACGCATGAGCCCCTATTGCGTGCACACATTCTCTATTGCGTGCACAACTCCCCTATTTCATGCCAACCTCAAATATTGCATGCAATTCCTTGATTATTGAATGCACGACCCCCTATTGCACGCACATATCCCATATTGCAGGCACACCTCCCATATTGCATGCAATCCTTCCCTATTGCACACCAACCTTCTCTATTAGGCAAAATAGTTCCATGACACCCAATCTTTTGTGCACCTGTGTTGCAAAATGTAATATTGTGTGCAACCTATCCTACATGTACTGCATTTTTTCGCAATAGTATATAGGAATGCACCCATGTTTCATACCTCTGGGGCTCCGCCTCCACACCCTTGCTTGGGGTCACTACCTGGCTTCAGTCCCCGCCCTTCGGGCCAGTCCCTTCTCTACCATCACTGCCCCCCTGGAAAAATGGAGATTCTCACCATAATCATTTCTGGCCGGGATGTCGACAATTTCCATTTCCCCCTTATGTGCAGCCGGCTTCCATCCATGGGATACCAGGATTTGAGATACACATCCACACACCATTAAACACCTTTAGTGAGTATATTCCTCTTGGTCCATTTCCTAGGTTGTGAGTTGATATTCTCTTCATCAATTTCCCTGAGTACCTTGAGTTCAACCGTTCATCAAGAAACTCATCTGAACCCCATCACCATACTTCTATGCCATGTAAAACCAAAAAGGGCCTCCCTTGCGTAAGTCCCAACACCACCCACTGCTTGGTTCCTTATGCCTGATAGTCTTATCTATATGAATATAAACTATAGTGCACCCTATGTTCGAAACATATGATGCCTCTTTCTCTAAACAAGAGATTCCTTTTTCTACAAGCATAATATGCCAACAGTCCTATCTACATGACTATAAACTGTAGTGCACCCTATGATCAAAACATAAGATGCCTCTTTCTCTAAAAGATAGATGCCTTATGCTCCAAGCATTAGATGTTAACATTCTTATCTACATGACTATAAACTGTTGTGCACACTATGTTCAAAACATAGGATGCCACTTACTCTAAACAAGAGATACCTTATGCTCTAAGAATAAGATGCCAACATTCTTATCTAAATGACTATAAAATTTAGTGCCCCATATGTTCAAACACATAGGATGCCTCTTTATCTAAACGAGAGATTTCTTATGCTCTAATCATAAGATTCCAATAGTCCACTCTACATAACCATAAACTATAGTACTCCCTATGTGACTAAAACAGGATGCCTCTTGCTCTAGACGAGAGATGCCTTTTGCTCCAAGCATAAGATTCCAATAGTCTTCTCTACATTACTATAAACTGTAGTCCCCCTATGTGACAAAAATAGGATGTTTCTTTCTCTAAACGACAGATGCCTTATGCTTCAATCATAAGACACCAACTATCCTCTCTACATGACTAAAAACTATAGCATGACCAATCATTCAATAATCGGATTCCTCTTGTTCCAAATAAGAGATGCCTTATGTAGCAGGCATAAGATGCATTATGCCATTATCATAGTAGAATAACTTCAACAGCATTGGAATATATTAAAACATTCCATCACACCAACTCACGCTTTTTGTGTCCTTCATTCGGATCTTCATTCTCTTCCATGTTTGAAGGGACCCTTCTAACATCCTATTCCCATTCCACCTTAGCTCACCTACCGTCTTAGGCCAACACCCCATAATACATTGGAAAACACATTGAGTGAAGTCCTGTGTTTTGAACACGGTCATCAATCGACCCTCATTTGTTTGTACCCATTTAAAGCTAACATGATATAGATGCTGTGTTTCGAACATGGTCAATAGTTATCCTCTATCTCCACGTCACCCTCATTGCATTCCAAATGTCAGGCATGTAATTTACACTTTTCATCTATCTTTGTTCATACTGATTCCAAAGCCCCATGTTGTTATCCCATTTGTGCACTAACACAAAGGTGTGGGCCCCAGTCATATGCCTCAACTCACCAGTGATTTGGGATTCCCTCATGGCCAAACACGAGGAAGAAATTACGAGAAGATTCCTTGCATAAACCACATCCACCATTACCACTCCATAGCAGGACCCAGGTAGCATCCTTGCATTATCCCCATCCACCATTGCTGCCCCATTGTGGCACCCGAGAAACATCCTCACGTATGTCTCATTCACTATTGCTGGTCCATAGCGGCACTCGGGTAGCATCCTCACGTAAGCCCCATCCACTGTTGTAACTCCATAGCGGCACACGGGCAGCTTCCTTCCATAAGCCCCATTCACCATTGCTGCTCCATAGTGGCACCCATGCAGCTTCCTTGCGCATGCCTCATCCACCATTACAGCTCCATAGAGGCACTCGGGCAACTTCCTTACGTAATCCCCACTCCCCACCCTTCTCGGACACAAATTTGCATTGTGATCATTAGGTCCTTGCTGCCTCTTGTTTCCCACATCGAGCACGACTCACATGGGCTTAGAGTAGTAAGGATAGACCATGACGTCCTCTACGGGCAACCTAGATTATAAGCCCCACACCCACTAGAACTATGAGGTCATTGAACCTTGCCAAGTAAATGTACATATGAATCCTTCCTGAGGTTCATGCCCAACACCCATTGGTCATGTCCATCTTCATGTCATTTCACCCAACACACAATCTTGAACTATGAGGACTTCGATACATGCCATGGTGAGGTACGTAGGAAGCCTCCTTGAGGTTCAATCCCACCATCCATTAGTCCCGACCATCCTCACATCGGTTCACCATCACCCACCTGATCTACGAAGTCTTTGATCCCTATCAAGGTAGGGTACATAGGAAGCCTCCCTGAGGATCAATCCCAACACTCGGTCATTCTGACCCCCTTCACGTCAGTTCCCACACAACCTGAAAATTGATGACTTTGATTCTTTCCAAGGAAAGGTATGTAGGAAGCCTCCATGAGGTTAAATCCCACCATCTATCTGGTCCTTAGGTCCTCCTTCATGTCAGTTCACCACCGTCCTGCATGACATTAAAATGTGGACCTCAATCCATGGTAAGTCATCGTTCCCCCACTCAACAGTTAGCCATTGTTAACCTCATTCGGCAGTAAGTTTTTGATGTCCCAAATCAGCGGTAAGCCATCATCAAATGAACTATAAAGACATTGATTCCCTCCCATGGGGATACGTAGGAAGCATCCATGTGGTTCAAGCCCAGCACCAATGTCTCATCCTCATCTATCATTTGATCCCATTTGTTCCAGAAAGATCATGCCCCAACCTGGAGTTTTTACTTCCTCCAGGTCCCATCCTTGCGTCCATTATCACGGGCCACCTCCTCAGGTGTCCCATCATCCAACCGAACTACGCGGACTTTGATTCCCTACAACGGGGATACGTATGAAGTGCATTCGAGGATTAAGACCAACACTATCATCACCTTCACGATGGTCCCATCTCATTCCCCCTCTACTCCATTGAACTCTCCATCATCCATCTTGATTCTCATCAGAGCCACCACATCCCAGTGGGATCATGTAATCCACCTCCTCGCTGCTCCTAGCAGTACTTGGGCTGCAATTCAAGAATAATCCCCAACATGTCTTTAGGTCATTGTCCTTTGTGTACACCCCGATTCATCAACCCTTCGAACTTCATGGGTTGTGATCCCTGTCGTCTACACAACATACGTAGGAAACCTCCATGAGGTTCAATTCCATTCAATGGTAAACCATTGATTTCCACCATTCTGGGGTGCACACTCCCTGATCCACCCTCAGTGGTGTCCAGATCAGCCTTCACGGTGTGACATCTACCCTTTTTGGGACACACCATCTTGGGTCTGATATTATCGAGTGTTCTGATCCATCCACCAAGTAAAACATCTAGGTGTCCCCTCATAGGGATGTACCAATCAGATCCGTCTTTATGGGACATTCTGATCACACTCATTTTGTCTACACAAGATGTTAAACTCACGGCCGACCTCCTGATAAACATGAGATTCTTGAGGAAAACCTTGAAAGACACACCTTTCGCATAACCATCACTACTAGAAGTTAAACTTGCTGCATAAACCATGTTAAACATGGGAAGCTGAAGAAAACCTCAGATACATTCCTATGGAATATGATTCCCCGCATTTGATGTGGGATGCCTCTAGTTCTACCCCCTAAGATTCCCTCTTATAAAGAAGAATAGAGGTTCCCCAATTTCCACGCATCCAGATATGCCCTGACATGCATTATGTTGTCATCTACTCCAATCAATGGTTGCCACCATGTCAAAACCCCACGGAATTTCCTGGCGAAAGTAGTGTAATTAACATCTGTCCACAAAGATATGGCACCAAGAATAAGATTCATGAACCGTGACTTAATAATTAATGGAGACCTGAACTAGGAGATGAGTTCTGAGGAGGAATCAAATGAAGGAAGAACTTACATCCCATCATCTCATTTCGGTCTAGGTGAAAACGTTCCTAAATAAATAATGGATGTCATCCGACTTTTGAAAGCGGGAATGTGGGGCAAAAAAACTGCGGCTTTCGTACTCAAGAAAAGGGACTTGCACACCCCGGTGAAAGCATCAGAAACAATGATTGTAGTGTTGTTATGTAATCACAGAATAATATGATTTTATAGAATGGATAACAGAAAAGAAACTTAAATAAATGAGACAAGGTGTTACCTATTAATCATGTAAATTAATTTGGTTTATACAAAAAGGCTTTCTTGTGGAGATTTCATTCTTAAGAGTGGATACTATGATGAGGTAAGAGATTATTGTATGAGGTTTGGGCTAGTCTTGGTCAATCCAATGGGTTCTTGAAGTGTGATTATTAGAGAATAGATGGTGAATTTTTATTGGAGAGGGAAGGTTCACCCTTGGAAGCTATTAAATTATTAAATTGATATAAATTAATTTTTTTAAATAAACTGGCTCCCAACTTGATATATTTCCAAGATAATATGATAATAGTCCTAAATACTCTCATTTAATAATTTTTAGGCATATATAGAGTTTATTTAAAATCTTATCTTTTCGGTTTACCCTTTATTGTTATATTTCTATTATAATTGTGCTAACAAAATATAAATTATTAAGAGGATATTAATTTTTATTATATGGGGTAAATTTCCCATAATTGGAAACATAAGTATCTTTTAGATAGTATCATAGTAACTTTGTGATTTTAAAAGATTTTTAGGGTTTTTAAGTAATTTAACCAATTAATAGTTTTATAAAACATTAATTATGTCAATTTTTACACTATTTAATTCATTAAATTTAAATAAAATATATACAGATATATAATATAAAAACTGGGCCTCAGTGACAACATAGACACCCCGCCTTTTAACAGGGTTGTTAGTTCCTAGCCCTCCAGGCACCACCAGTTGCCCCGCAGACATGTGGTCCCCACCATGGGGCCCACCCATGTGCCTGAACGGGCCATATGACTATGGATAGTACCCATAGGCCAACACATGTCTTTTACAATGTAATTTTTCCTCACTCACACACACCCTGGTAAACTTCTCAGAAGGTCACCACTCCTGATCACTACTCTTGTCCAAGCATGCATAACTGTGCAGTTATAATCAGGTAGGATTTGAAAATGGAATGTGCACCTTGATGAAATGAATCATATCATGTATTAATTTAAACCATTTTCATTATGGACTGTTATATCCACCACTCCCCCCCCCAGAGCACAACATCCTCATTGGGGGCCCTACATCTCAACCCAGGTAGTGCACCTCACTTAAGGATGGGTACCACCTCTGTTACCAAATGTTACAACTGGGCCCCGATGAAAACACATACACCCCTTTTTATCATGGTCATCACGTCATGTCCCTCAATGTGCCACCAGTTTCCCCACAGACACATGGTCCCCACCCTAGGGCCCACCATCATTCCCAAATAGGTCATCTGACTAATTAAAGTCCCTACATGCAAGCACATGTCCATTCTAGTGTGCTTTGTTGCCACTCACACTCACCCTGGGAAACTTCCATGAAGGTCAACCATCTTGATCACCACTCGAGGTCATGCAAGATTAAATACTAAGTCATAATCATGTAGGCTCCGGAAATGGAAGTTGCACCCTGTTGACAAGACTCATACCATTTTTTCAATTATCCCTTTATCATTCGGGGGTGTAACATATGACATTGATCCAAACAATATAACAGTCTTCTAACATTTCAATTTCAACTAAAAAAATCAGGTATGACATTAATTATGTCATATAATATTTATTTTAATATTTATTATATCATTTATTTTATACCTTCATTAATAATGAAAATCATAGCATCATTATTGAGTCCTTATTAAATCTAATAATTTTAGGCCTAAAAAAATAAATAAAATATCATGATGTAGGAAATATTTTTATCTTTATAATGAATATTTATAGTCAATTATATCTCTTATATAAACCGATATTAAAAATTCTTTTAGTAATTAGATTCATGTTTTTGATAGTGTTGCCTCCACTTTTAAATAAATATTATAAATGTCATTCTCACACACAAGTGGCTTCCAAAGGCCAATATTTTTTCCCAAGGGTTTTCATGGTCTGAAATAACTCATCCAATAATATTAGGACAAGTCTATGTGTATTCTTATATTATCATAATATTATTTATTCTCTTATTTACCTTATTTACCCTTTCAAAATGGTAAATAAAATACTAGAGTTACAATTCACAAAAATATATATATATCCTATTAAACCACATTTTTTCTACGGATTACAACCATGTATGCTAGTTTTAGATAATCCAATTCACATAAGTGTAGAATTTAAATTTAAAACTAATCATGTTGTTGGAAAGAAGAAATAGTTTTTTAAAAAGTAAAAACCATCAAAAAAACAGCTTGTGTTTTTTTTTAAATTTCATTGCGAAATTACATCCAATGAAAAAAAATTATTAAATGAAAAAAACATAATATAAATATATTTTAAAGAAATTCAAATGATTATATGACAATAAAAATAAAATATTTGAAAAATATGTTTTGAATTAAAATGTAGTATTTTTCACTATTCATTAAAATATGAATTTGATCAGAAATATATCAAAATTTCAACCAAATTAAATTTTGATGACCCTCTTGCATAAAATATCACTTATAAATGTTACAAAAACACTATTTAAAAGGGTTTCTCCATCAAAGGATAGAAAAACTGCCATTTTAGAAATATTAGAGCATTTATGCGTAAAATTGGATTTATTATCATTTTATGTTGGTAAAATTTATTAGTAGAATGTTAAAACCTTAAATAAATATGTTTTAACATAATATTATTATTTTTTATTCACTGTTTCCAATAAAAGATCTAGGAAATAACCACTATTTCAAATAATAATATTAATAATGCATTATTTTTTGGTATAACTCAATATGGTGTGCAATGTATGATTTCTGAAAAACCCATTTTTTGTCATGTATGATATGGTACATATCATTCCCTTTAAAGTAAACATAATATCTAATTCATAAATATTAAATAATATGAAAATGTATTATTCTATAATTAACAGTGATGCTATATCCTTCCCCCCTTTTGGAAATTATTTCCCCGCCATTTCATTCACTTATCAAATAAGTGGGGGTATTTCTCCCACATAGAATTTTCACATTCCCATGTTTCCTATTCAAACATATGGTATTTTGAAAAATAGCATAAACTAAGAAATCACCATATACTATAACACTTTCTCTCGTTGGTATAAATCCAGATGGGTTGTTCCTCTTATTAATGATTCTATTCCTACAACTCTACTTCTAGACTCAGAACATGAGATGGATCTGACTAATACATTCTCAACATGGAAACTAGATAAAAATTGGGTACCTTGGATAAAATTGGAAGTAAAGACACTTAGTAGTCAACTAGACAACATTCTCTTGGATTACATAAGGTCAAATGAACTATGGACTCAACTTCCCTTTCTTACCAAAACATATCACACTTTCCCATGGTGAAACTTTGAGAATGACATGGTCAACTTCCTCAAAAGAAAGATCCCTCCTCGTGTTATCTACAAAAAATATTTCCTACTCTGAGCTATCTGCATATCTTCCTAAATCAACTGAACATATTCTTCCTTCTCCTCTACCAATTCGTGTCCCATCTACTTTCATTCACCTACTTCATCCTAAAATATTAGAGTTTGACAGATATTTCCATATATTTTCTAAAATTGTTCATTCTGTATAATGGAATTAAAACCATTTTTATATGAAAACTCAACCAAAGAATGATGTTGAACCCAACACCCCTCATATTCCAATTAACAAGCACATAGCATATCCCCCAACGTTGGAATTGTTCATTCTTAATTCCCATCTGGTTGAGGATGAAAAGTTGTTCTAAAATTTAATTTAGTTCATAATAAGTTGTAAAGGTCTTTCAAAAAGTTAGAAGTTAACCTGAGATCATGATAAGATACAATAGAGAGAGTAATATTTTGTAACCAGACTATCTCTCTAATATACAACCGTGGATGTTGATCTTGAGATAATGTATCTCGAATTGGATGAAAATTATAGGATTTTGTAAATCTATAAACAATAAAAAAAATCATTACTAACTCAAGATTTATTTGGTAATCCCACAAAATAATCCATGGATATATTTTCCCATATCCACTCTGGTACTAGAAATGGATGATGTATCCCTTTCAGTAATTGCTACTCTACTTTAACCTATTAACAAGTCAAACACTTCACAGTAATGTCAGTAATATATCATTTCATTCCATCCCACCTATAATACTCTTGATAGTCTCTTTAAATCTTTGTACAACTAGTATGAACTGAAAATGGAGAACTATGGGCATCACATAACAACTCTTACGTCAATTTTCAATCAAAAGGTATCTACATCCTCTTCCCAAATCTCAAAACAAAACCTTTGTCAATGTAAAAATCTGGGAACTTACAATTTTGAACCAATTCTACCATTTTCTATACCACATTGTATTATTTATATGTTTTCTTAATTCTATCTGATAGAGATCACTTCACTACCACCAGAAACAAAACAAAATAATTTCTTGCACCAATATCATCGAAGCCAAAATTCATCAAATCATTAACCAAAGTATCTTTTTCCAAAAATATAATGGTTAATGTATTATTACTTTATCATCTCAAAGCATCAACCACATTATTTTTTTCCTATATGGTAACGAATTGTGCAATCATAATCCATGAATTATTCTACCCATATCCTTTGTCTCATATTGAATTCTTTCTATGTGAATATAAACATAAAACATTTTTTATCAGAGTATATTTCAGACTTCACACTATAAAAATGATGACACAATATTTTTAACAGAAAAACAACATCAGTTAATTAAAAATAACTTGTTGGGTAATTTAACTCATGGAGTTTCAACAGATGTGTAGAAAAATAAATTACCTAATAATTATTCATTAGGACATAATCATGTCCTTTCAATGAAGAATCCCTATAGATTTTAAATTCACCATCCTAGGAAGGAAGTTCTTAAACTATGGAATTCAGTAATATTTTTTCCAAATACTAAACAAATCATATCATTCATTTTTCTAGATGAAATTAACACCCATTAGAGTTAACATAGTTAGTGGGCTAGTGAACTATGCCAAATTCTCAAATAATTATCAGTAATAACCTAAAAATCAAGAATTATATGAATCTCAATTATATTTGTTGTTCTTGACCATTCTTCGACACCTTTTTTTAAAGATCAACAGTTTTGAAATCATTAGAAATAATTTTTTTCAAAGGAATGAAATTTTTGGTAACCAAAACTCACACATGAGGAATTTCCCATACAGTTTCATTTCTTTTAAGGTTTTCAAGAAAACCGTTAAATGACATTCAGGCTCCTATTTACATTTAGAATATATTGATGTGTCATCAATACACATAACCACAAACCTATCCAAGAACTCATAGAATATTATATTCATAAGTAACTATGAATACAGTAGGTTCATTAGTTAAACCAAACGACAAAACAAAAAATTAATAATGGTCATATCTAGTACAAATCATGGTCTTCGTAATGTCATCATCCTGTACTCTCAACTGACGATTCCATGACCTCATGTCAACCATCGAAAAATATTATGCTCCAAATAGATGATCAAACAAATCCTCGATTTGAGGTAAAGGACATGTGTTCTTAATATTGATGTTATTCATGGCCCTATAATCAATGCATTGTCTCATTGAACCATATTTCATTTTTACAAAAAATATCAGATCACCCAATGGTGATGTGATAGGTCGAATGAAAAGTTTATCCAATAACTCCAAAAATTTCTACATTCAAAATAAATGATCAACATAATCCATTTGATAAGGGGGTTTTGAAATTTTCTTATCATCATGAACTATGTGAATGGTAAATTCAACTTCCTAATTAGGAATATTAATAGGAAACTCATTAAGAATACATCATGATACTCATTTACCACTAGCATGTCATTAATTTTAAAAATTCATTTTTTTTCAACAATATGTGTAAGGTAACATTAATTTCCATAACTCAATAGTTTCTCAGCTTCTTGAAGTGTTATGAATGGTAAGGGTTCATTATCATACCCAAACATAATGTTTTTCTTTAATGAAACTTAATTTTCTCAATATTAAATCTTAGCATGCTAAACAGAAAACTAATCCATACCCCGAATTACATCAAACTATTATAGAGGAAAAACAGTAAGGTTTCTAGGTAGATTAATTACACATAAAAGAAGAAGAATATTATAATAATGTCTTTTTACCTCAATACTTCTCCATTGTTTTTTACCATAAGTTCTAGATTCATTTATTGAGGTATAATTTCTAAATTATTAGAAAATTTCCCAGAAATTACAGAATTTGTAGACCCTAAATAAAAAATCACATTTTCATAATATAAAAAACATCAATGTTCCTGATACCACTTCATTTTATGTTCGAGAATCATTTGAATTAGTCCTAAAGTATTTCACCACACCTCTATGCTTATAGTATGGATGCTTCCCATTGTTTAATTTCTTCATCGAACACTCATTTATATAATGACCCATATCATTAAACTTAAAAAAAATTACAGAATATAAATGAGATATTGTATTACCACTACCTTGATCTTTTTTAGTGCAATTGTGATCCTTATGTCTCATCTTACTACCTTATAAGTATATACCAGAATACAAAAGGCATTCCCCAGTGTTCTTTTTAACACAATTTTCAAAAACTATAAACTTAATTTTCTTACCATCATAATTTTTTGAATAATTCAACCCTTACACTTTCCACCTCGACCTCTTATTCACTTTTTTTTCAAATAAAATGTGATCATCAGTAAACTCTATCTCCATCTACTCCACATATCGAACAAGTTTCTCATAAATTTTGATTTCATAATAAAACAATACTCTTTGATAGATTGGTTTTAATCCTGAGTAAAAATGTTTGATTTTATAATCAATATCTTGGATGAAATTTGGAGCCTACCTTTCCATTTGAGTAAATTTTGATTAGAATGCATCCAATGAGTCCTCATTTTTCCTCAATTATAGGAATTTTTTACATCCTAAGTCAAAAAGCCTTAGGAAAATATATCTCAAGAAACATACCATTGAATTCATCCCAATATAGAGCATTATGCTCCTCACTATCAATTATATTCGTAACCATAGACCACCATTGATTGAATTCACATTGAAAATAGTAAACAACAATACTAATCTTTTGATTTTCTAAACACCCCATGTCATCAATAATATTTTCTAGTGCTTTAATCCACCCTTAAGCTCGCACGAGGTTAGATGATCCTTTGAATTATAGAGGATGTTGCCTCCTGAAATGTTGCACTACAAATATTTTCCTCTATGGTTGATCTAGATGATATCATTCATGGATACCACCACTATTTATAGCCTGATTCAACTGTTCCATCAATACAAAAAACCATTTAGTTCTAATTCCGACCAACATAGGTTGCTGATTTGGAAGGATGATTTACTTTGGATGGCCTCCTAGGATAGCTTTCGTGTTTTCTCTACAGAAACCCATTCTAAAAAGACAAATCATAGGCAATGAATCATGGAAATTTTAAAATTCTATATAATTTAAATTTGATCAAAAACAAAAAATCATTTATTGATATTATATTAACAATATCCTAATCCCTAATGTTATCTACAATGGCCTTTGATACCAACTATATTTCCCCAAGCATAAACATTTCATAATATGGAGTTAAGTCAAGAATTCACTTTGAGGATCATTTGAGGTTTATATTTTTAATGAATTTTTCCATCATTAATACATATCATCCCATAATCGTATAAGAGGATACTACCAAAAAAATATCCATTTTTTCACCAATGTAAACCCTTTTAAAAATAAAACACGATTTCTTTTCTTGATAAAAATATTCTTAACTTCTTCCATTATCTTACACATATTTTTACCATATGAAAACATTTTAAAAACTTGTGATGACCACAAAAATCCCAATAAGGGATATAAAAATAGGAATGAAACTTTTAGTACATGAATATTTATAAACCCATAAAATTCTATGAATCTTGAAAAACTACAATGAAATCCTAAATCACAAGGGTTACTTATAGCATTTATATCATACATAAATTGCAACTTTCATGAATACATAGGGAGTAACCATCATAGTTATGTTTGGACACCCATCATAGTATATTACCAAAATCTCTAATGAGAAACAATATCTCTTAACAAAATCTCATTACCCAATGCATTAGAGAGATCTAATGGGCTCACCCACCCTCATCATATCATAGAACCAAAAATATAAATAAGAAATTCCCAAGAACCATAACATAATCATAACACATCAACCATGCATAAAGGGGAAATAAAATTTACACATTCAAATAATAAGATATCATTTCTTTTATATTGATAAAATAAATCCATTCAAAAAAACATTTTCAATTCCAAAATTCCCAAAAAAGATATCTGGTATTTTCTTTTCTATTAAAAACATTATGTCTTGTAGAGAAATCCAAATACCAAATAATGGTCATGGTGGTAGAAAGGTCATTGTCACCTCATATATTAAAAAATATTCCTTACGTCATTTTTTAATACACATCAAATAAAAAAGATACTTTTTGATAACCATTGATTGAATTTATAATTTAAAGGGTATGATTATACAACAAATAAAATAAGGTTGTGTATATTATGAAAATATACCTCAATGAATGGATATTTAGATGAAGTCCCTTACCTTGAGTTCGACTCAACATGTACAATTATTATGTTATAGAATAATAAAATTTGGTTAATTTATACTTTCTAGATAACCTTTTTCAATTTTATTATTACTTTTATATTACTTATAACCATTTTATAAAAAATATATAATTATTTATGTTCATATTAGATATTTTGTTGATATTCAGTACTTGAGTTGAGAATGAACTTGGCTTGATGTCAACAGTCCATGTGGACATAATCCATTATCTCCAAAATATTATTAATGATTTAAATATCACAAATATTAGGTATATGTGTGATTTTAATATTCCATAAAATCTCAAGATAAGAAATGAAATGCACCATTCTTGGGGATGGTAAGTCGTACATACATACGAATATTAAATTCATTTCATTATCATATTAAAAGTATAATAATTAAATCATATAAATGTATACTATAATAATATTATTATATTAATTTAAAATAAATTTTACATGTTTAATAAAACCATCCTTTATATGTTTCATTTATAGCGGGAACACGTCATATCGCTTTGAGGGGGTGGCTGTCCACACTTTTTCAAATGAAGTTTATCATATTTATGCAACATGGAAAAAATAAAATTATGTTCTAAATAAAAGTTACAGAACAAAGAGACAATATAAATATAATATATATCAAATGTAAATATATTTTCCATTATAAGGGATACTATATGAGGTGGTAGGAGAGAATTTAACGATCATTATTTCGTGAGCCGATAGTTTATCATACATAGAAATAGTGTGTTCATTACACATTAAATAGTGGTATCTGTAAGTTTATATCGAACCCATAACATGAAAAAATAATATTATATTTAAGATAAATGTGTTGCTATGTAATCCTGGAATAACAATAGTTTATGGAGTGTATATTTAAAATGAAATTAAAAATAATTAGTGAAAGTGTTTCCTCTTAATTGGGTACCTTCGGTTTTTTATAAAAAAGGCATCCTTGGGAGTATTTCATCACTAATTTAGGCTTATAGGATTAGTGAATGGATTCTTGGATGAGTTTTTTGTAGGTCTTGTCAGAACCAAAGGGTTATTTAAATTTGAGTATTAGAGAAGAGAGTGTATGTTTTTATAGGAGATTGAAGGGGCACCCTTGGAAACTCTTAAATTATTAAATTAATATAAATTAATTTTTTAAAAAAATATCTTTAAATTGATATAATTATATGATCGAATGATTATAGTTCAAAATAATCTCATACAACAAAATTGACATGTTTTTATTTTATTTTAATCTTTATTTTTTTGGCTTACCCTTAATTATTCTCTTTTATTTTTAATTGTGGTAATAACATTTTAATTATTAAGTGTCTATTAATTTTACTTATATGGGGTCAATATCCCATAATTAGACACTTAAAGATCTTATTGACCTTATAATAGTCACTATGTGGTTTTAAAATATTTTTAGGATTTTTAAATAATTAAATAAATAACTTTTTAATAAAACATCAATTTTGTCCATTTTTTCAATATTCATTTTATAAAATTTCAATAAAATGTAAAGAGTGATATAACATCAAAAAAACATTTAATAGACTTATAAAATCACATATTAGTCTATTAAAATACATTATGACATAAATTATGTCAAATAAAAATTATTTTAATATTTACAATATCATTTATTTGATTCATTCTTTAATAATGAAAATCGTAACATCATCATTGTGTCATAATTAAATTTAATTATTTATTGTCTAAAATTTTTAAATAAAATACCATGATATATGAAGTAATTTTATATTTATAATGACTATTTATATTATAATATATCACTTATATAACCTCATATTATAAATTTATTAATAAAAATAGTCCTGTTTTGGATATTTTTTCCATTAAATTAAATGTTATAAATGTCATTATCACACCCAAATGGCTTCCAAAGGTCAAATTTTTTACCCACGGGCTTTTCTAGTTGGTTATAACTCATCCCATAAGATTAGGAAAAGTTTAATGGTTGTTTTAAATTATTATAATATAATTTTTACCTTTATTTACTTGATTTTACCATTAATTGTAGTTAACAAAATACTAATGTTACAGTTCACCAGAAATTATTTTGATCCAATTAAATCATATATTTTAAACTAATTAAAAAAAATTAATTTAGTTTTTGAAAATTAAACTCATATAAGTGGTAAAATTAAACTTAAAATTAATCTCATTGTCAGAAAAGAGAATCATGTTTTTAAAAATTCAAAACCATCAAAAGTTTGACATTTTTTTATATCAAATTTCAATGTAAAATTACATATAATGACAAAAATTGAATTAAATAATAAAAACATAATTTATATATAATTTAAAACCAATTACAAAGATAATATAACAATACAAATAAATTAGATGAAAAGGTTTTTTTGAAGTAAAATAAAGTATTTTTCATTATTCTTTAAAATATTAATTTGATTAGAAATATACCAAATTTTCAACCAAAGTGAATTTTTATTTCACAATTCTAATGAATGACTTTATTTTTTGAATTATAACATATAAAAGTGCTAAAATATATATTTTAAAAGGTATCTTCATCAAAAGGCGGTAAAACTACATTTTTAAAAATATTATAGTATTTGTGATTAAAATTGGATTTGTTCTCTTTATAATCCTTTAAAATTTATTATAAGAAAGTAAAAACATATAATAAACATTTATAAACATAAAATATTTAGTTTTAGTCATAAAACCCAATAAAATGGATAGAATATAAAAACCATTTAATTTATTAATATTAATAATCTATTATTTTTTGTATAACCTTGTCTTGTGTGTAATGAAAGATTTCCAAGAAACTTGTTATTGCATGTCAAGTACAATATCTTAATTAGCATCCAAATTTAGATAAACATTATATCCAATTCATAAATATTAATAAGTATGAAATTTTTTTATTCTATAAGTACCTGGGATGTTACAGATTCAATGATGAATATTAAAAAGGGACAAGATTATTATTCCATGGTAATAAGGTAGCACCCAAACCCCAGAGAGCCTAGTGTCAGTGTCTAATACCATTATATTGTAATGATTTCATGGAGTCCAATTCTAATATAATAAAGAATTTAGTAGTTTTTGTAAATTATATACATACATTTGTGTAGTATTACAAATTAATACAGAAATTATGAACACAGTTTTTTTAATTTCGGGGATAATAACTTATACCATATAGAATACCTTAGCATATCATTCTTAGTATGCATCATAGATTCCATGGGAAATGAAAATAAAGAAGGGTTAGCTAAAAAGTTTAGTAAGGAATATTTATTGCGGAAAAAATAGTGAATCAATGTGAATAATAATTATGGTATGATAAATAACTGAAAAAACATACATTATAATCTAGAAAAAAATATGTTCATAATAAATATGGATAGGTAATAAACATAAATTCATGACATTAAAGTAAATATATAATGAAAAATAAAATTTTTAATTTAAGAAACTGAAACACATTCCATTTAATCAATGAGCTGAGAATTAAATACAACCATAGATTTAGCAATGAAAAATATCATACATAATTAATAATTAATCAAAACAATGGAAATGCATAATTATTAGACACCAATTATATTCAAAATGAACCATTTTACTTTTGATTATGGTTTAAATATATTGGTAGAACCCCATTTATTCTTCTTGGAAAAAACATGAAGGTTTTTTTCTAACTAATTTCTCCAGATATGACTATTGATGCATCTAAGGTCCTACATTAATTGGTTCCACCCTATAGGTATTTCTTTTGATGATCTCCAACCCATGTCATTCATGTCCCAAGCATTTATCATATTGAATGAACAATATGCCTTCTCAAATATACATTTTGAATAATATATTCAAATATATCAATATTTTCCCAAATAATAAAATTACTTTTAATGTAAACATTGTATGAAAATGGTATATGGTTTAGGTAAGGAACATATCCATGAAAAATTATATGGATAAATTGGAGAGATTCGATGATCCATGATCATAGGGAATTTAATATTTTACGGGGACTAAAAGGAATAATGGAAATGAATTCAATACTATCCTTGTCCAAGTCAATAATAAACTATCAAGGGGATTTATTTGATTGTATCCATATGACATATCCCAATTATTTTTAAATAATTTTTTTTCATTAATTAATTTAAATACAATAAAAATAACTTTTCAAAACATTCTTTATGAAAAAATAAGTTTTTTAATAAACTCTTAAAAATAATTTTTTTCAATAACTTTTGAAAAAATTATCATTAAAAAGTATCATTTTAAATAGAAAAAAGTAGTATCAAATAAATAACGATGGGTAAATTTGTATAGGTCATATGTGGTAAAAATAACATTCTTTTTTCTTGGAAAATATGTCATAAAAATTAATTTTTTAGAAAGTGATAACAATATTCCCTTGAAATTTTTGTAAAAGAAAAAAATTTAGAAAGGTATTTAATAAATAATTTTTAAAAGGATAAAAAAATTTCAAAAACTGGTTTTATATAACAAAAATAGTTCTTTAACTCCAGAGTAAAATGATGTCAGGTTTTCTTATAAACATTTTGTGTGAAATATAATGAAAAATGGTAATATTAATTGAAAAATTTAGTGAATTTCTAGAAGAAATGAAATTGAGAAGTTTTATTTTACAATTATCAAATAATTTTATCTAATAGAAATTCAAGTGTAATTATCCTGAATAAAATTATAATGTAAAATAAAATTTTGAGAAGATTCTAATGTTTGAGTGAGAACCAATAAAAGAGTAGATTATGTGTATCAACTATACATCCATTTATATAAGTGGAAATACACAAATAGATAGTCAATGTAATTTTACATATTTTTATAGAATTTTAAGGACAAAGAATAATTAATATAACCCAATTAAATAAAATTGTGTTACAACAATCTTTTTCACTTGGTAACGTTCAAATCGAATCCCATTAGATGAAATAAGTCAAAATGAAACTCCAAATATCATGAAGAATAAATGAATAATGATATTATATGACAATGTGGAAGTATATACACCATATATATATGAAATTAGTTGCGAAAAACTAAAATGTATTGTTTCAAGAGAATTTTAACAGTCACAGAAGTATGAGTGATTTCTGAAGGTAATAATTAAAAAAATTCTTGGGGAGAATATTCTTTAAAGATTCCAATGTGTCTTGAATTTTTTTTATCATAATCCCCATGAATTAATAACATTTAATAAAACTATTAATATCATGAGAATAAAGAGATAAATTATATAACATTTCCATAGGCATTATATACACAATATAAAATAAATTAGGTTCATAACAACAAATAAGTCTGAATGGAATTTAAACTGGGAAAAAATCCCTTACCATACATTTCCTTTTTTGGGTGAACATCATTTAAATTCATGTAAAATGGTTTTAAAAATATCACTAACTTACACCCAAACCATAATCATATTTATAATATCAAATATAATGTTATTTTAATATCTTATTACATATTTTTTAATAACCTTTCACTATTTCATAGATTTCGCATGTTAATTTCCTAGTTTCTAGAGTGAGTTTTGACTTGTGATTTTTTCATACATAAATCATGATTTTTTTCATCTCCATAATGTAAAACAAGATTTAATTATCATATATATTGATTATATATTTATTTTTAACAATCCATACTATTTGTAGATAATAAATGAAAAACATCATTCATGGAGATGATAGGTCGTACATACACATGAAGGATTCTTTCATTTATTTTCCATTATAAAATAATGATAAATAAATTATATATCTATATATTATAATTACAGTTTTATTTATATTTTTTAAATGTTTCATATATTTCTTAAAATCATTTTCATTATGTTTCATGTATAGCATGAATGAATCACATCACTTTGATGATGCGAGAGTCCAGACTTCCACAAATGATGATATCAAAAATAAAAAAAAGTAAGTATAAAGGAATGTTTTATAGAAGATTTACTAAATTATAAATCCATAATAAAAATCATATATATCATATATAAATATACTTTACTTCATAATACCAAACCATGAGATGTTGTAAATGAAAAATGTACCACTTCATTTTGTGAGGGGATAGTTTTTCGTACAAATAAACTGTAAGTTAGTTTCCCATTAGATATAAGTGTGTGTAAATATATTTAAAAAACATAAAAACAACACATAATTTTTAGTGTACTATTTTTATTAAATAATAATATATTAAGTAGAATTTAGGGGAGTAGAAAATGGGAAAAATCTAAGGAGCTTGAGGAAGAATGTAACCTCTTAATCGGGTAACTCCTTTTGAATACCACAAAAGGGCACAAATGGATGGATTTATAAACAAGGTGATACTTAAATGTTAAGAGGAAGAATTATGAGGATATTTTTTTTAGATCTTGGTGGGCCCAAATATTCATTAGATGTGTGAGGAAGTGGGAAGAGATGAGGCCTTTTATGGTGGTAGAGGAGTGACACTCTTGTAAATATTTTGAAGATAAATTCCACACATGTTTTCATATTTAATGTGCCTACAGTAATGGGAAACATAAATCTAATGGAGTATAGGGTTGAAATATGACCATAAATAGGCTTTTTTAAGATTTTCTCTGTCATTTTGGCACTTAATTTTATGGTTTATTCCCCTGTTAAGATTAATTTCACCTTAACCGTTGTAATTATTTTTAATAACTTTCGCCAATATATTTTCTCAAAAACTATGTTGAACTTCATGGAAATTTTAAAAAAAATTGATTCAAGAGGTATTTCCGTTTCATTAATAATAACTGAGGCTTCGTCCCCAACATTTTAAAAAAGTTGGCAATTTACATATAATCCAATATAAGGGTCGAGAATGGGGGTTTTTTAAGTAAAAACGCGCAAATGTTTTCTATGTTATTATATTCAATTTTATATTTAAATTTATTATTATGAACTAAATTGGATTAATTGATGAAAATATTATCTAATAAATATAGAAAACTAATTTTAAATATGACTAATAATTATAAATAAATGAGATGGAAAATATGTTTTCCAATAATATAACAGTATATTTGACTATTCATTAAAAAAAATTAAAATTCATAAAAAATAACAAAAAAAAACCATGACATAATTTTTATGTTTCTATTTAAAATATTATCTTTATTTTGACACATAATATTTATAAAAGTGAAAAAAGTTGGATTGAAAATTGTTTCTCTATTAAAAGGCGGTAAAAATGTCGTTATAAAAATATAGATTTTCATATAATATATTGGTGTTTTTCTTATCCTTGGCTTATAAAATATGTTGGATGATTATAAAAAATATTTTATTGGATATATAATATTTATATTATGTTAATATCATTAACTAATTTCTATTAATTCTATTTATTTGGTTAAAACAACTTGAGAGCATTAAAATTGTTTTCGATAAAATATTCCCATTATTTCAAAATGTTTATTATATTCATTTATACATAATTTATAACCAATGAATTAATTTTATATTTTTTAAACCATATATTTTTATAATTTAGTCCATTTCATTCATAACCAATAATTTAACGCCTAGGTTATATCTTATTATTTTAGATAATAATATATATAATAATATATCTTTTGATTTCTAAAAATTGATCTTACATGTAACACAATATATCAGTGAAATAATTTACTGCGTGACATGTATGCTAACTCTATGTCATGTTCATTTCAAGATATAAAATATAATGAATTTATTTTAAATAATAAATATTTTATAAATTTAAGGGATACTATATTCCATTACACACTTGATGTTGTGTGTTATATAGGATATTGAAAACAATTTTTGTACTTTTGACTTTAAAAGAGTTACATTATTCCAAAATTAATTAAATTTTTTCCTTACAATTTAAGAATGATCATTGTTTTTTGATATTTCATAGGATGAAATCCCACATCGAGAGAAGTGTTTGTAATAATTCATCGATAAAAGAGAAAATGATAAGTATAAAGGTCACATGAAATAACATATAACTAAGTCTCTAAGTTGGGGATAGACATTGGATAGTAAAGATAAGTACTTAGAGGAAAATCATAAATATTTACAGGGAGTTATTGAGGTCATCAATCACAAACAAGAAAATTATCAATGGAATATTAAGGTCCTCAACACCATAAATATTTTATTATCTAAAATACTGTGAGTCCAAAAAAAATTAGTTTTTATAACCAAATTTTATATCTAAATAATTTTCTTAATGTTGGGTAATTCATTTACTACCTTCTAATATAATGAAATACTCATACTTGACATATTTATATTTCAAAATTTTCTTACTTTTTTTGGGTTTTGATCAATTTATAATTCAACCACCACATCATGAAATTTTATGTATGAAGCACTAAAATTCCATTATAATGGATTTTAAGGACATAAAATAGAGGAAATGAAAACTATTTGACTCTATTTATTCTAAAAAGTTAGTGTGTTTAATACAATATTCTAAACATATAAAGTAACATTACTACATCATAATTAATATTTATTCATCAATTTATTTAACTAAGAGTAATGAAATTTTTACCAGGTCATTCTCTAAGTCATTGATTGGAGTGAAAATCTTTTCATCCTTTGGCCGTAGCTTTAAGTCCGACAAACTATCTATATTTTATGAGGTACTTCCTAGAATATTGGATTCCCTTTCTAAAAAAATATAGATATAATTTCAAGAAAAAACATGATTGACACCATTGAATAAGATTAATAACTAAATAGCCTTTTAATTAATGTTTTTAATATAACATTATTACATATATAAATCACCTTTTTATTTTCACATAGGTCCTTCCTTGGTCTTTGATTTAACATAGGTAATTCATTTTTGTTATCTATTCAAAATAATCATAATGTTTTTTAATGAAAAAATGAATTATTCAAAATGCATCCCCACAAGAGTGTGAAACCAGGTGCGGAATAAGGCATATTGTCAGGAACCATGTTATATCAAGTTAAGACCAGTGAACCTTATCGAGGTTGTTATCCCTTGGTACATCACGTATAGAACCATGTCCACTTTTTTTATCCAGAGAGATATATATTTCTAGAAATACACACATAATATCTACCTTACCAAAATTCATGGATTTTATTCTGTACTTATCCTCAATGTTTATCATAGGGTTATGTTCTCTAAACGATATTTTCCAAAACCTAGTTCCCATGTTTTCTACTAATATTACTTCAATACTGAATATAATTCCTTGGCCCCATAGATCCTGGAACCAGTGTCTACTACCATTACATTGGCATAATTAAAAGGAATCAAACCATGAATGATGAAAGTGTTTTGTTGGCTTGGTAAACCAGATATATACATGAGCCTGGTATTATAAATGAATACACCAATTATAATATAATTCATTTTCATTGGATCATAATAACGTTATTTGATCTATTATTTCCATGTATATCTTTCACAGTACACATTTTTTTACTCTTGGGGAATTGAAACAAAATAAGGGTGACCCCAAATGCCCAGTAATGGTCAAGTACAGTCAAAGAAATAATGAATAAACGAGAATACTAATTATGTATCATAAATAACAGAACACAAACCATGTATTCACCAAACTAATAAGTGCATAAACAATATGGTAAAGTAGTAACTGGAAACAAATTCTATTCAAATAACTAGATAAGGAAACATCAAAATTTAAAGGTAATAAACTGAAAGATGTTCCATTTAATCAGTGAACATAGAAAGAAATAAATCCATAGATATGTAGATGAAAAATCTCATGGATAATAAATAATAAATACAAATTAAGGAAATGAATAATTACTGGACATCATGTATCTAGAAAAAGAACCATTTTATTATCTAAGACAGTTTAGATCTCTATTTACAAACCCTTCTATTCTTCTAGGAAAAAAACTCAAAGGGTGCTCCAACTAATTTTATCTCATGATACTTGTGACTCATCAAAAGGATTAAATTAATTGATCCCCAAACTGTAGTTATTTTTTCAAAAGTTCATAACTCGTGTCTTTCTTGTCCCAATTATTCCTCATATCTAGTAAACAATTTTCCATATCAAATATCCATATTTTATAAAGGATACAAATTTATCAATATTTCCCCAAATAATCAAATATGTTTCAAATTAAACACATTATAAAAAATGGTACAATATTTAGCAAATGAATATATCAATGATAAATGATGTTCATAGTTAAGTTAAATTCAAAGTTCAATTATAATTTGAAATTTATTTTTTTAAGGCTACTAAAAGGATTTCATGAGCAGAATATCTATACTATCATTATCCAAAACAATAGTAAACCATCCCGTGGAAGAATAAGGATAGTATAAATATACCATATCACAAGTGGAGTAAAATAATGCGTTTTATTATTGATGAATCCATATACTATAAAATTCCGTAATAATATTCTCATGAAAAATATCTTTTTGTTTCGAATTATTTTTTGTAAAAATTTGAAAATCATTTTTGAAAAAAAAATTAATCTCTAAAAATTAACATTTTAAATATCAAAATGAAGCTTCTAGAAAATACTTGTGGGTAAATCAGAATTTGTTGTATGAGGGTAAAAGAATTATCATTTTTCATGGAAAAAGGTTACAAAAATGCCTTGTTTAGAAATATATATAAATATTAACTTGAAAAAAATCATTAAAAGAAAAGGAGGTAAAATTCCTTTAATAAATCATTTTTTAAAGGATAAAATATTTTTGAAAAAAAATTCTAGAAGAATAGGTTTTTAGAAGAAAAAAAATTCTCCTAATAAAGAGAGAAATTAAATTTCATTTTCTTAAAAATAGTTTGTAAAACATTTTTAGAACCAAATAACAAAAAAATGGTACTATTAATTGGAAAAGTTGATGAATAACTAGAGTAGAATAACAAGAAATTAGTTATTAGAAAATTTACAAATAATTACCTCATAAGGAAACTCATGTTTAAATTATCGAGAACAAAATTAGATAGTAAATTAAACTGTTGAAAATATTATAATGTTTGAGTGAGAATCAATTAATGAGTATATTATTTGTATCAAATATAAATCCACATATCGAAGATGAAATACATCAATATATATTCGAAGTCATTTTACACATAATCATCGAATATTAAAGACTATAGGGAAGTAATATAACCCAATGAAATGAAATTGGATATTGATATTCTTTTCTACTTAGTAACTATTAACTCAAATCCCCTTAGATTAAATAAATCCAATGGAAACTCAAATATCATAAAGAATGAATGAATCGTGATATTATATGAGAAAGTGGAAGTATGTACGCCACATATAAGAAATTACATGAAAAAAATAATTTTATTGTTTTGAGATAAATTTAACAATCACAATAGGATGTTTTATTTGAAGGATAAAAATTAAAAACATTTTAGGGGATAACAATCTTTAAGGATTCTAAAGATTGTCATACCAGTTTGAAACATTTTAATCACAATATTCATGAATGAATAATATGAAATGAAAATTCCATTTTTTTACAATTAATAAATCCATGATATAACATGAAAATGGTTGGTATAGGCACCACATAATATAAATTACGATCATAACAAAAAATAAGTCTAAATGGAATGTAAATTGAGATGAAATCCCTTCCCTTGCATTTCCTTTTTTGGGAAAACATCATTTAAATTCTGATATAATGGTTTTAAAAATGTCACTAAATTATACTATAACCATACACATATTTATAATATCATATATAATCTAATTTTAATATTTTATTACCTATTTTTTAATGAAATATCATTATTGGAACTATTTTGGGTGATAATTTCCTTTTTTCGAGTAAGTTTTGACTTGTAATTTGTTGTTCTTCTTACGTCGATAATGGTTTGATCATATATAGAATATAAAAATGATATAATTATAATATAAATTTATTATTTATATGTATATATTTATTAATAATAATCTATTATATTTTTAGATAAGAAATTAAATGCACCGTTCATGAAGATGGTAGGTCGTACATACGAATGAATGTTACTTTCATTTATTTTCCATATTAAATGAATGAAAATTAAATTATATATGTTTATTATAAATACATTATAAAATATCTGTAATATATGTTATAGATTATTATTAAAATAATCCTCAATACATTCCATTTTTGGCTTGAACGAATCACACCGCTTTGAGGAGGCGGTAGTCCACAATTCCACAAACGATGTTATGGTAAATACAAAAAATGAGAAGTGTAAAGGTATGAGTCAGAAAATAATTAAAGAAGCATAAATAAATAAATAAAAATATATACCATATATACATATAGTGTAAATCATAATTCCCAACCATGAGAGTTGGTAGTGGAAAAATGAGTTACTTTGTTTCGTGAGGTCATAGTTCACCGTAAACATAACATGTATGTTTGCTACCCATTATATGAACGTGTGTGTAAGTTTAGGTTGAAAAATTAACAAAACAACATATAAGTTTATTTATTATACTATTTTTATTATATAATAATGTAATAATTATAATTTAGGGGGTTTATAATGGAAATAACACAAAAAAGCTTGACGAATGCTGTTACACTTAATCGAGTAACTCCTTTTGTTTTTCACCAAATGGATTACATAGAAGGATTTATGCCCAAGTTTAGAAATATATTATGAGTTCAAGTATTTTTAGGTGATATATGGGAATATATTTTTCTATCCAAAGTTTATTTAGAGCTATGAGGAAGTGAAAGGGGATGACGGCTTTTATAGTGGAGGAGGACTTTCACTCTTATAAATTTTGGAAAAAGAATTCTACCGATGTTCTTCCCATTGAAATTAGATCCAATAATAGAAAACTTTAGATAAAATGGATTATAGGGTCTAAATAGTTCAATAAAAATGGATTTCGGACAAGTTTATATGATATTTTGTCCCTTATGATTAAGGTTTAGTCTATTATTAAGCCTAATCTCACATTAATAGTTGTTATTAATTCTAATCACTTTCACTAATATATTTTTTGTATAAAAATAATTTTACCATATTAGACATTATAAATTGTGATTACTACTAATATTTAATCCATTAATTCAAATTTTAACATCATATTTGGTAGAAATTAATTTACATTTAATCATATAGATGGGTCAACAATGCGGGTTTTGAATTAGAAACGTCCAAAAGCTTGCAATGTTTTTATATTCAATTTGAATTTGAAATTGATTATAATGATTAAATATGGATGAATTCATAAAAAATATCTAATTAAACATTAAAACAATTTAAAATATAATTTTTCATTATAATTAAATTATATTAAAACGAGTTTGGATTAAAATTTAGTATTTTTCACTATTCATTAAAAATGAAACTTCATAGAAAAATATCAAAAAATCACCCTAACATAATTTTTATATTTAAATTTCATATATTGAGATTATTTTTACATATATTACTTATAATGTATCAAAAAAATTTATTTGAAATAATTTCTCCTTTAATAGGTGATAAAAGTGACTTTATAAAAAAATAGGTTTTTATTTGAAATATTTAGTGTGTTCTTATATTATTATAAACTATATTGGTTGAATTTCATAAATAATTGATTGAATATATAATTTATTTATCACATTAATATCATTCACTAATTATAATTCATTTAATTTAATTATATAAAACCCATATTTATGCATAAAAATAGTTTCTTATACAATATTCCCTTTATTTAAATTTTTTTTTATTAATTTATAATTAATTTGTATCCACTGAATTCATTTTATATTTTTTTAAACCATACATTTTTCATAAATTACATAATATTATTCATAACCACTAATTTATTTATTAGTTTTAATCTTTTTATATTAAATAATATTATTTTCAATAATATTCTTTAGTTTGGTAAAACTCGGTCTTGTGTGTAACACATGCTTTCAAAGAAATTTGTTATTTCATGCGACGTTTGCTAACATTGTGTTTCAAGCATTTAATGTCACAAATTATATTGAATATATTTATAATAGTAATTATATTTTATATTATTGGGATTTTACTTTCCCTTTCATGCTTGGTGTTGTGTGTTATGCTTTCAATTGTATATAATTTTTCATTTTTTGATTTAAGGGTGTTACAAAAAACATCATCACACCAAATGAAACCTATACCTGTATTCATGCACACAATGATTAATGTCCCATGGGTTTTTTGGGAATTAAAATAATTTTATAACGAGGTATATTATAAGTAATGATCATTGGATATCACGATGATGATGATGAGGATTATTATGGAAAATAATAAAATAAGTATAACGGAAATATTTGACTTCAAGTAAAGAATTATGTTTAAAAGAGAATTAATTTCATGGAAAAATTAAAGGAAATATCCATGGTAATTATGGATTATCAAAAATATGAATATATGTTATATATATATATATATTAAATATATTATATTTAGGTTCTATTAATGATATTAATTGACATATTTTTAATGAGTTTGAATATTTTGAACTGTGGATAATTAAATATTCAAGATTGAAGTCTTGTCAAATTAAAAATATAGAAAACAAACAGGTATTATTTTTTGAATATAAATACGAAGATTTGTACAATATGAGTGGTGGGATTTAGGGAGAGCATTTAACTCATTCAATTTTTATTGAAACAGGTTTAGTACTAGACCTAATATTAAAAAGAAAAATATAAACAAACAAAAGTACCTTTTGGACTGGGCTAAGGGAGAACCCGTTATGAGCCTGAAGGCCGAGAGGTGCAGAACTTTAGATTGAGTGGCCCAAAAACCATTTGACACAAAGAGAATTACAATAAAATCCGTTAAACTTTTCCAAACTAGGAATAGTAAAGTACTATTTTATTTTATAATAAACCATAAAAAACCCAAATCGATATAGTTGAAACTATCAAATAATCATTATTGAAATATATGAACTCTACATATCCATTATTTATGTGTGAATTCAAATGATTCCATGATGACACCTGAATCATCGTCCATGAACGATATGATTCCCCATATATTTCCACCCAAATTGACGTCGTCATTCCAAGGCATCTGCAATCGTCTATTGGACGACACCACCCTATCAATTTCACTCTAACAATAGCACCACTGTCTCTCTTTCATCCTACGAACTCTGAGCCCAGCCATATGACCTTGAAGCTACTCCCACATCATGTTATCTCTATCCCACACTGATATAGATCCAACATTGTGTTTGAGAAAAACATCTTCTGTATTGATGAATAAGAAAGTGATAAGAGTGAGACTATAATGAATATCATCTGATGAATATTATATAATACAAGGAAGAATATTTTTAAGAGAAGAACCTATGATTTCTATATATAAAATATAATTAACAATAATTGAGAATGTTATTTTTCATTGTCATGAACTAATTCGGTTTGACCCTGAACCTGTTACCCAAGTCAATATGTGGCATGGGCTAAAGGGCATTCTTGATCCCCATGGGTTGAAAACATGTGTCATGAATCAACAAACAAACCAAGTGAATGATTTTGGCTAAAATAAAATAAAATAAAGAGTGGAAATAATCGAGAAACCCAAATTCATGTAAATAATTCAACCGAACACATTTTACACAAATATAAAAATACAAAAAAATGAACAACAAATTAGACTAAAACCAATGACCAAAACATTTCCATGTGATGCCAAGGGTCACTCTATGATACCAAACCCATATAATACCCACATAAATCAAAATAAATATGAATCCTAAAGAACAAAAAAATTAGAAAGAACTATTGGAATGATTATTAAAACTCATTAGGCATGCATGTAATCCCTATTCCCAATGTACATCCTTGAAAAAAACATTCATATCAAGTTTAAAATATAATATATGAAAATAATATTTCTGACATATTTTCCAATTTAAATCAATTAAAATTATATTTCCCATATTTTTATTTCAAATACAGGTTCCTTTTCTAAGAAGAAGACATCCACAATTTCTATGAGTAATGTAATGCTTTCATTTAGAAAACCAAACCATGAGAATAGAAAAAATTTAAAAAAGAAAATATCTTTTCATAAACCATTTGAGGAAAAATAATAAATTTAGCA
The DNA here is from genome assembly GCA_963277665.1 of Viscum album. Lineage (NCBI taxonomy): Eukaryota > Viridiplantae > Streptophyta > Magnoliopsida > Santalales > Viscaceae > Viscum > Viscum album. Next base: position 1,505,216,657 of record OY728127.1, on the reverse strand, counting down.
AGAATTATTCCACACAGAAGATAATCACAATATTCACCTAATAAGGTAAATTGAAATAGTCACCCTTCAGTAACCATCCAACATGTATGTCATTCATCACTATAAATAACTATGTTCCAATAGTCATGGGATAAATCCTAGGAGATCATGAATAATCCAGAATATATGTATACATGTTGACTCATCCTAGAAATAAAAACTCATTTGGTGAAATCAATAACGCCCACATGCTCGTCCACACCCCACATGGAATAGACTGAGGGGCACAATCTCATAGTGGTAAAACCCAATAAATCTCAGTTTTATGGGACACTAGTAAGTGAAAAACCTATTCAGTGGAGAAATAATTCTCAGAAAATTTTATTGCAGTTCTAGGTTCTCCATGTCAATATTATAAAATAGTGTGAAAAAACAAATTCCAATAGAGCATCTAATCGCATACACATGTATAAAAATTTACACAATAGGCATCAACTAAGTCATATCAAGGATTAACCTTCATCCTTTCCACTATCCAAACAACAGGTAGACTCTTAGCATGGTCCCCAAAAACATTCAACATATAAAAGGGAATTATGATTATTCAAGGATAGTTTTCATACCATTCATTTCTATATCTTCCACAAAAGATCCAAACGGGCCACAAGCATACACTTTCGAAGAACAAAAACCACCTTTTCTAAAAAGGTATAAATAAACTATTTCCATATCAAAACCATTCATAAAATTCCACTTAGGAACTAACACCACATTTTCAAACCCAAATCCATTTTCATTAATATTTTAAAAGGTCCACACACTATAATCACATTTTAAACCATGAAATAACCTCCGCTTTCATATCCAAAACATTTAAAAAATGCATTTAATAAACCCAAACCATCATTTAACATATCATAAATACATTTACAAAGATATTCCATGCTATAGATATCACAAATTATGTGAGAAATTGAATTGGACATTTTATCAAACACTTGGCGTGCACAATTAAAGAAAACAATGCCATTTATCACAAAAAAGGTATAAAACACGACTTTTCACACACACAAATTTACCCAAATTTTATACATCATAATTTAACATATAAGGAAGGATAAAAAAACATGAAAACAATGAATCTTAATTTATAATGGAATATGCAATGAGAAACGTACATCAATCACATTGTTCATCAACAATGCACACCTGAAACCACTTTATGAAGGTTCCAAGATCCATGATTGACCAAGATAAAACTTAAACAAAAAAACCCAATCAGTATCCAATGGAATAAAAAACTCTATATCTACATGAATATGGTATAAGGATATCTCATGGTAAAATGGATGAAAGTGGAAGATGGAGGAGAAGAGAGGATATTACCTTGAGAAATCACCCTTAAAACATAAAGAAATCCATATATCTACACCAATTGAGGAAGAAGGAGGCTTGATTAACCAAGGAGAGGAACCCTTATAGTCATTAGACAAGGTGTGGGATAAATTGGTGTATTTGTGGTTAAAATCCTAGAAGGTTAGTTTAGTAATTTTATCACTTTTTAGTTCTGGGAATCCCGCATAGATTGGTATAAAATGCACCAAACGCATGGAATGGTTCTAGATTAAGATAACGGCTTCTTTCACCCTCTTTACATTGTCTGACTGACCATGTGTGGGTCATGTTCCTTCAACCAGATGCACTCCCAATCTGTACAGTAACCTGGGCATAGCCTCACGATTTCCTCTAACCTACACTAACAGTGAGTCAATAAAAAACCTCCCTGACAGTCAAAACTCAAAACCAACACACATGGGACATGAGCCAAAAACCAAAGGCCAAAAATTAAACCAGATCAGAGGTTAAAATTAAAAATTCAGGGGTGACATTTCTCCCCACCCTCCATTAATGTTTTTCATCCTATAAAACCACTATATCTTTTAGTTGATTGATTAAAAACTAAAGATTCCCTAACTACATGATTCTACCTCTTAAAACAAGAAAATATCAACCACCTTCCAATGAAACTCATACCTCTTTCTTGAAAAAAAATGATGGAACTGAAACCAATTTCAAAAAAATGCTGTAAAAACATAAGGTAAAACCTCAACGAAATCATTTGGAACACTCCAAAAACCCCATCATTTACCCAACCCAAAAGGAAAACAAAATTTTTATCAATTAATAATTTAACCATTTTCAACCAAACCACATCCAAAACAAAAGTAAACATTCAACATGGGATGCCAGAATAGGATCCCTACCATTAGAAACAAAAATAATACTAATTTATCATGAGAGAAATCCCAACCACACGTGTGGTGGGTATCCCCAACATTTTGAACCAACTAAGTCATGGAAACATGAGAAAATAAACAATGACTGGAACCCCCCTCCCCCACAACCACTACAAGGGGAAAAAGAGATGCAATATGGAACCCTATACTGTTTCCATTTCCTCACTAAAGAAAATATCTTGAATAAGGTCCCTCACACCTTGAGGATGTATCGATATGTGCATGCTTCCTTCTAGGGCCTATGGATGGATCCCTGATGCTTGAAGCATCTCGTACCTCACACTCAGAAGCTTATAATGCCCAATTGAAAATCAAAATTCATAATTTTCAAGCAGACAATCATTGAAATAACAGTTCATCGGGAAATTGAAAACTTTCACTTTTAAAATTTAAATAAAACACAACACCACAAAAAAACACCATATACAACTATTACAATAAGGAAGTATAAAAATAATGGAATTTATTTCAAGCCCAAACATCACTCTACTCCAGTGAACTGACTTCAATTTGCTTCCGAGAAACACCCCTACAAAACCATTTCTAGTGACCTAGGCATACACAAGGATGATAATTATTTAGCACAATAAAAAAATACAAATTTTTATGACTAGTATTTCTGCTCTAATGACACATTAGGATCCCACCCCCATATGAAGCAGATGACTGATCTGGAGGCCTTTTAATCCTGTGACCAGCACAAATAGATTTAGGTAAGTTCCCACTTCCTTATGGGATTTCCCCTCACTACATCCTTGAATTGGAGTAATAAAGGCTACCTAAAGCACTCCCTATATCACATTATTGAAAGAAAAATCGTATCACTCCATGAAAGTAAGAAAATGATAGTTTGAACTATGACACCTTCAAATTCAGATTTAGATGAAACCCAAACTCAAAATGATGAGCCAACATGGAACTATTCCTTCTCCCTACTATAAACAACACATCTCCATTCGCTTTCTCACCTTCAATACATCGTAGAATTTATGTCAGATGAATAAGTACATAAAGAGAACCTAAGTGTAATATTCTTGAGGATTTTTTAGAGTCCATATTTCACTTCTTCCAGGTCAGTCCTTTGAGCATAATGGTACCAAATGTATCCTTTAATGACTAAGTACACTCAATGAGGATGAAATATTTTTTCTACACCCACTCATTCGCTTGGAGAGGATCTTTGTGACAATAAAATAGCATTGTATTTGACTTTTGAAACTCATGAATGAAATCCTTAGTTAGATCAATTGGAAATCCTATTAGAGAGGAACTGCCTATAGCTACACCATGAATATCTGTTGAGTCTTTGTTGTGAAGACACTAATAAACATGAAAAATGAGAGATCAATCAAAACCAACTCATTGAAAAGAGTTCTCAAACTCAAAACATAGCACAAGAAACATTCCCAAAAACATAGGAAAAATAATCCACATAGCCATTGCAAATCAAAAACATCAACATTTTCCTTTTTAATCACTTTTGAAAGAAAACGAACATTTTTTGTTTCAAACATACCAATGGTATTCCTTAGAGTCCCACTCACATGAAAATTCCCATGAGACCCCAAACACCCATCAAATCATGCCCATCCTAGAATTCAAACACTTGTAAAATTCTAGGCACTAATCCACACTTTCGTACATAACCTTGCAAGTGCACACCCATGAGAATAAAAAGGTCCAAAATAAAATATTCTCGTTTTTATAAAACAAATCATTAAACCATCAACTTCAATCATAAAATACACATGAAATTTAGAAACTTTATAAAACTTATTCAAAAAATCTCTAACCACCGTGTCAAGAACCATTTTCAAATTTCACATTTTATTCCATTTCCTCATGTTCAAAAATAAAATCCCATTAACATTAATTTAATATTCGTTCTATCCCACTCAAAAAAATTTCATTAGCTAAAACATTTCATTCCATAAAAATCATTTGATAAATTACTCCATCATATCATTTAAAAAAATTCCAAAACAAACATCCATTTTCAATAATTAAATTTCAACAAACCCTGAATTTTGATTATAAAAATCCAATCTCATTAAACCATTCCAAATTTACCACAAAGGGTCATTTAAAATAAAATCTACTTTTCTGAAGCCTTCTCCAATGTTAGTTCTTCAAATCCACATTCCACTTTCCAAAAACCAAACCATTAAAACTAAAAATCTAGTCTTCACAATTTTTTGAAAAAGGATTTTCAAAACAACCTTTCAAATCAAGGAATATCCAAAAATTTTACAAGGGAAAATTAGGGTTGATGGGTGACTTGGCCATATGGTTGGAAGACATATTCCAATCACACCACCATCATATAGAGTATTATTGAACCATATACCTTCCTTCACAAAGATATATTTTCCCTGCAAGATCACAGAGACCACTAGTCCAACTCCCACTTCATTTCCCACATGCAAAAAAATCCACAAGAACCAAATGAACCTAATAAAATCAGAATTCCCATAGAAACCCAATGTTCAATATAGAATGTGTACGCCAAAAACTCCCTCATACCAATACCCTATGGTTCCAAAAATACTACTCCATAGACCTAGTCATCCTTAAATAAAAAAGAGTTTTATGAAAGCTTAGTCCTCTATAGAAACCATAGATCTGATATAATTTTTCCACCAACCATCCTAGGTCAACCCCAAATGGGTCACTCGAGTCAATTAGTGGCTTGGACCGAAGTGCATTACCAATCCCCATGGGTTGGAAACAAGTGCCTAAAATCAATAGAGAAATAAAGGGAATGATTTATCCCAATATTAAATAAATAAAACACTATAAATAAACAATAAAACCAAATGTATATATAATCAAACAGAAAATCTTCTAAAAAATATTAAAATACAACAAAACTAAACAACAAAACAAACTAAACATGATAACCATAATTTTTCCATGTGAGCCCAGGGGTCACTCTACAATAAAAAAACGAACCATATCCCATAGAGATCAAAAACATGTTATATCCTATAGCACAATATGAAAACAAGAAATAGTTATTGGTGTGAGTATTAAAACTCAGTAGGCATGCTCGAATAGTCTATTCCCAATTAACATCCATTAAAAAATAATCGTTAAATTTAGTTTTTTAATGAAATATTTAAAAATGATATTTTCCACATATTTTATAATTTAAAATGAAACACAACATCTTTCCCTTTTTTCATTCCAAATCCAGGTTCCATTTTCAAGAAGTAAAGATTAACAATTTCAAGGAAGAAAGTGATACTTTCATCTATAAAACCAGAACATGAGAGTATAAAAAAATTCCAAAAGAAAAAAATTTTCATAATCCTTTGAGAACCGACACAACAAATTCTATATATGTGTGACACATAAGAGAGCATCAAAATATTCAAATAATAACTGAAATGGAACTATTCACATATGAGTAACCAACTAATAATAATCTCATTCATCGCTGGAAACAACTACATGCCAATAGACTCAGGAGAAATACTTAGAGATCATGAATAATCCATAATTTAATAATACATGTTCATTGATCCCATTTATCATTCCTCACTCGACGAAATCAATAATTCACACACATTTGGCCACACCCCATGTGGTATAGACGGAGGGGCACTATCCCACATCAACAAAACTCAACGTATCCCCATGCTTTGGCCCACCAGCTAGTGCATAACCTCACTAGTGGAAAAATAATTCCAATAATATTCAATAGTTATTATAGGTTCTCCAAGTCAATAGTATAGATGAGGGTACTCCAACTAATTCCAACTAAGCATCCAATCACATACACATATATAATAATTTACACAAAAGGAATCACCTGTGTCACCCCAATGATCAACCTTATGGATTTAAACTATCTGAACATAATATTTCCTCTCAGCATGGGCCTCCCAGAACATTCAAAATAACCACGTAAATATGATTTTAAATTGAGATTTTCCTTGATAATAATTTCCACAACATTCACAGAAGTTCCAAATGGGCCTCAAGCATCCTTTCTTCAAAGAACCAACACCACCTTTCAAAAAATGTAAAAAACACACAATTTTTCATTTCAAAATCATTAATATACTTCCATATGGGAACTCACGTAAAATTTTCAAACCCAAATCCATTTTCATAAAAATATTAATGGAACCAAACACTAGTATCACATGTCAAACCATTTTCCAAATGATGAAATGTACACCTCTTTCAAATAAAAAATATATATATAACCCATTTCAGAAACCCAAACCATAATTTTACCAATAAAAAATACATTTAATAAAATAAATCATTCTTTACATATCACAAATCCCATATGAAATCTAATATGGAATTTTATTAATCACTTGTTGTGAACAATGTAACAAAACAATGAAATTTATCATAGAACAATGTATAAGTAACCCCTTTTCACACCAAAAAATTCATCCAAATGTCACGAATCACATTTAAACATATAAGTATGGTTTGAGAAACATGAATCTGATGAATCTTAAATTAAAAAGGCAACTACAATGTGAACCCCACCTCAGTCACATGTTGCTTCAAAAATGAACACTTGAACGCACACCATGAAGATTACAAGATCCAAGATCAACCAAGAGAAACATTAAACATAAAACCCCAACATAAACCAAGGAAATCACAAACCCTAGATCAACATGACCATGGGAGAAGGAGATATCAAGATAAAATTTAAGAAAGATGATGAGGGAGTCGAATACATGTGATTACCTTAATAAATCACCCTTAAATTATAATTAAATCCATAGATCTACACCCAAGGTGGAAAAAGGAGGCTTGAAGAACCAAGGATAGTATCCCATAGGGATATAAAAACTAGGTGGTGGAGAAATTGGAATATTTGGGGTTAAAATCCACTAAGGGTGGTTTATCATTTTTTTGTGATTTTTTAGTTCAGGGAACCCCGAATTTATTGGCCGCACAATTTGGTATATATTCACCAACCATGAGGAATGGTTTTATCATCGCCCATTAGCTTCGCACATTATATCCATATAATTTGAATGACCCTGCATGGGCCATGAGACATTGACCATAGGTAATCCTAAGCATTACGGTTACCCGGGTTGAGCCGCATGGTTTCCTCTAACCATGCACAAAGAGAAAAACACCGTAAATATCTAAATTTAATATCTTCACACCTTGTACATTAAACAAAAACCCAATTCCAAAAGATAAACCCGAGCCGAGGTCAAAAACAAATTTAAAGTGTGACAATGATTTTATTCGTATGAAACATTCTTAAATGTTTATATAATTATGATGAAGGAGATGAGATTCATTTATTCCAATGAAGATTCATGAATTCTTGGTGATGAAACTTTATGAAGATAAATACAAATCTAGAATATATAGAGTGGGGTCTATTTATTTCTAATGTCTATAAATAGAAAATTATTTTTTTCATGTACCCTGATTTGTTTCCCAAATATTGGTTCTTGTATATTCCCATATCGATGCATCTTCTTGATAATAAAATGGAAACAATGTGTTAGTGGGATAAAACCCACCATACATTGATGTTGTTGTCATCAACATTATAGGTGGACATATTTACAAAATTTAAATATTCCTAATTCTTGTCGTTATTTTTTAACATTTCATGATTGAGAAATGTTTTCAAGCAGAATATAAATAAATCAATTCACCAAATAGGTGTAGAGATAAAACAAAATATTATTAAGTAAAAAAGAAGAAAATATTATTTCTAATTTACTTCCACCAATTATTTTTCATAGTGATCACAACATGTAGTCCACTTCCTATAAAAACAATTTAGTTTATTTTACAGTTCTTCCATACCATTATGTTTTGATGGAATCCATGTTTAATTAGTCTTAGGCTGACATTACCCATGAAATAAGATAGATCTGTTAGAGTTTTTTTCTATCCAATATTCCCCAGTGGATAGACTGTAACCTCTTTGAAATTTTAAAATTAATGTGTTTTTTATTTTTTAAATAAAAAAAACTAATTTAATTTTTTATTATATTACATTATATATTTTCATTGAATAATATTATAAATAAAGTAAATACATATTTTGAATTATGATGACACACTTAAAATCACATGTCTACTAGTTAATTTTATCAATTAATATATAAAATTATTATTTATAAAATTTCTTTATTAATTAATTGTTTTTCAATGATGAATATAAATTAACATATTAGTATTGAATTTTAGTTATGAAATATGATTTACATTATAAAATTTATAAATAATTATCTTTATATAAATTAATTATATTAACAAATTCATATTAAATTCTAATTAAATATAATGTTATAAACCATATTTATTTTTAAATAAAACATTTTAAAAAATAATATTATAAATATATAGTCAATATATTAGTATTTATATAATATAATTAAAGAAACAACAACAACAAAAACAATAATAATAATAATAAATGGTGCTTAAAAATGTTATATTAAATAAACTATTTATTCTTATAAATTATGATTCTTATTAATTTATAAATACACATTAAATTAAGAATAAAATGTAATATTAGTATTATTAAAATAAATGATAACAAAAAAAAATAAAAAAAATAAAACTGAGAGTTAAGTTAAGGGGAGAATCAGTTTGAGGGCTTCATCAAATCACGAGATGATTTTGAGGGTCTCTAAGTGAATAAATTAGGGTGAGGCTGAATCAAGCTTTAAATGATGGAGTTTGATGTTGAAGGCTAGCTCGTTTGGGATGAGAGATGATGTGAAAACATGATGTTGAGCATGAGTTGAGCCAAGTTCTAACAGTTCTCTAGAGGTCATGCATTGTAAATGAGTCCGAGCAGGTTAAGTTTACCATCTTTAGAAGTGAGGTCAAATCCATGTAAGAAATATAGATCCATATCCACATTGTGTGTAAAATACAAATGAGATCTAATGGAAAATAACTTTTGTTTTCTGAAAAATATACCTTGTGTCATCCGTATCTATAGGTATGAGTATTTTTATTGTATTTTAGTGTTTGAAAATCTTATTCGAATCATATGCATTGTATTGATTCCTTTTTTAGTCTATAATATCTTCAATATTTTGACATTATCCTTATATCTAATGTAAATATCTATAATGATGTTGATTTTCAAATACTGTATTAATTAGTTCTATTTTGCAGATAGTTTTTTCATCTTCCACGAATCTTAACAGATAATTTGATCCAAATCTTATCTCTTATTTTCTTATTTTAATCAAATTCATTAAATCTATCTTCTATTTTTCTTTTTATGTAGACAATAGTGTGGATTGAGATATATTTCTTCAAATATAGTATTATCTATTTTTTTATCTTTCGATTTCAACATGAAATCATCAGTAACATATAAAATTTTAAATATATCTATCATACTATATGAAAAGGACATTATCAATTTGATCATTCTGTTTTCTATAGAAATTTTTGGCTGTTTCTAATTACAATGATCATGTTACAACCAATCTAATAAATAAATTATCCTAAAAAGTTGAAATAAAATATATAGTGACTTTAGAAATATAAATAAGTGTCTATGTTTCCATTTTCTACACTACCTAACTTGTTTCATTTTTTATATGGTTCATAGTCTTCTGTGTAATTTCTCTTAAAGAGCAGTGAATGTTAGAGGTAGTGTTTGACTGTGTGCTGTAAGAAATAAGTCATTTTGTCATGCAGAAGTCTCTACAAATTAATTTGTTATGGATTATTTCTATTTTAAAATTTTAATCTTCTATCAAAATCAGTTCATATAAAAGATTTATTTTTATCTAAATTAAATTTCAATTTATCAAATCATTTTTCACCATATGTTTCTATGAGGAATTATTTTTATCGAAACACAATTTAAATTCGTTCTGAAGTAAGAAGATTTAGTTGGATGAAAATAATTTATATCTAATTTTTTAATCATTACTTTTCTCAATATATATATATGAGTAATATTTACAACCTGCGTGAATTTTTTCTTTAAACTTTTCTAAATATTTCGATTTCATGTTTCATACTTACATGAAATCCAAGTCAATAATTTTAATTCATGAATTAAATATGTGTGTTTTGTAAATAATTTATTAGTTTTATATTTTTTTCTATTCTTGATAAATATATCTATTGAAGTAATATTTTTCACATTTTTTTTAAATCATTGGTGTAAGATACATACTATTCAAACACCTAAAAAGAACACAAATATTTATTCATCAATCAAGATCATCTACTAATTACATATATATATATATATGTATATATGTAATTAATGTTAATATCTTCAAAATATATGTAAATATATATATCCATGATAGTGATGAATGTATAATTTAAGTGAAACATTGATAATTTTATGTGAGACACATAATTATCTTTTTCTTATGATTATTTTTTAAGAAGGAAAATTTTATATGTTTGTAATTGCTATTATTTTATACATTCATTATTTCACGTATAAATTAATTAAACAAGTATTCTATTACAATATTTTATTAGTTAATGGGTTTTTTAAATTTTTGAGTTATAATAATGTATAAACATGTATTTCATAAATTTTTGGGTACATGAATGTTTATGCAATGACTATACAGAAAGTGTTTTGGTTCGAATAAAACTCAAAAGTGATATACATTGGAAGAACATATATTTATATATATACATAATTATATATATAAATATAAATGTGATTGTGTATTTTAATACAGTGACATGTTTTCAAAAGTAAAAGCTCCACTATAAGTATATATATGTAATGAATGCATAAAATTGTTTTCATTAAATATGAAACTTAAACATTTTAAATCTGGTATTGAATTGGGGAGTGGACCTAATATATCAAGTAGTGGGTAGGCCCAAGGTAGCCATGAATTTTTCCAGTTTCCATTAGCCACAATGTTTTGTTTTCAAAATTTTGTATAGTGTTTTCTGAAAATAATTGGTTTGTATTTAATGATCATTTTGTACAAAAGTAATTTCAATAATGGTTTGTTATTTTAAACCAAATTGATTTCAATTAATTTTTTCAAAGGTAATTTTGAAAATTATTTTTATTTTATTCTTTATAGAAATTATCAATGTTATTTTCCAGAAATGAATATCAAAAATTTATTTCTACAATTTTCAAACCCCATACAAGGAAAATGAATTCTCAACCTTTGTTATTAAATATTTTTCAAAGTGTAATAGAAGATATATTCCCTATTGCATAACATTCAGAGTTTGCAGATAGAAGTGTAGTAGGAATATGTTTCATTTTTTATTTATCTTTGACAAATATAAGGTGTTATTTAATCCAACAGAACATATACTGGTTAAAGGTCCATATTTGGAAAATATGTTCTGTAATTATTCAGTTTATATTTATAAAAAATTCACATAGCATTTTTAAGAACTGAGTGTAGAGGAGCGGGATCAAGAAGTGATAATTGGTATTAGAGGAAAAATCTAGAAAACTTTGGATTCTAGATGTTGTCTTTTGTGGGAGAAAAATCTATGCATTAAAAATGTCTTTGGATAGTCAAGTCCCATTATAAATTCTTTAAATTCAAAAGTTGGAAATTTAAAATATTTTCATGTTAGGAAAAATGAATTGAATGGGTGAAATTCCTTTAGGGGGGAGAATGTAACTGTTTCCAATGCTCTCGTCAGGGCATGCATCCGTCTATAGAGGACGCACTGGTCACTTTCCACACAATCCCATTTTCCAAAGGTGAGCAACATACATCGCTTATTCAGGGATGTTTTCTCCTTGATCAAAACGTGATGATGGGATGTCAGCTCCTCCTTCTTTGGATTTCTTCTCAGAACTCATTGCCTAGTCTATGTCTCCCTCACAGACTTAAGACATTGTACATGAATCTTATTCCTAGTGCGATATCTTTTTGGATTCCAGTTTATTGCACTACTTACGTTATGAAAATTTATGGTGTCTGGACATGGTATCAACCTTTGGTCAGAGTAGATTACAACATTAGGTATGTCAGGGAATCTCTGAATGTGTGGAAATTAGGGAACTAGTATTCCTCCACATTAGAGAAAATCTCAAGGGCGTAGAACCTGAGGCCTCCCGTATCGGTCACGGGGTATCTTATGCTAGAGGCATGTCTCTAAGGTTTTCCTCTTCTTCTCATGCTTAATGTGGTGTATGTCATGATTTTAACATCTTGAAGATATTGTTACGGAAAAGGCATGTCTTATGATGTTTTCTTCCAACATCTCATGTTTAAAATGAGGTATGCCATGAGTTTGGGGAGACTGTTACACCATAGGATTTCCGTTAGGGGTCTTCCTCCGGCAGCTCATGTTTAACATGAGGTAGGCTGTGAATTTCATGTCTTGAGGAGACAGAATAAGAGTGATTAGAACATCCCATAGAGACAGATCAGACTGGTACATCCCTAGGAGGGAACACATGGAAGGGATTCCAAATGGATGGTTCGGAATTCCCAATGGGGGTGGATTCGAGGTGGTGTATCCCATAGAGGGAAGATATAACATTATGAATTTTGATTTTGACAACACTGAGGAGGAACAAAAAGAGTTCACCACAAAATGGGGAACACCATATGGATAGGTTAGAATGCCCAATGAGAGCACACCCAGGGTGGTGTGTTCTATAAAGGGATGATGTAACACCATGAACGCAGTTTTGGACACCGATGAGGGTGGATCAGGGAGAGTGCACCTCAGAATGGGGGACACCAAGGTTTACCATTGGATGGGATTGATCCTTGGTGTGGATTCCTACGTACCTTTTATAGAAGACAGGGATCAAATCCCACATAGTTTGAAGGGGAGATGAAATGGGGGGGGGGGGGTACACAAACGACAACAACCCGAACACATATTGGGGATTATGTATGGATAAGAACCCATATCAAGAGGGAAACTCTTGGATGAATTATTATAGATTGTGTGGGGCTTATGCATGGTCAGATACCCAAGGGAATGGCTTGATCTCATCTAGATGTGGAGACCCGGGTAAGAATCAAGAGGGATTATGGACAGTTGAATGACGTATAGGGGGAATGAGATGGAACCATCATAATGGTGATGTTATTGTTGGGAATGAACCTTAGAGAAGCTTCCTATGTATCCCCATGGAATGGAATAAAATTCTTCGTAGTTCAGTGAGGCAATGGGACAACTAACGAGGCAGTCTATGAAAATGGATGCATGGATGGAACCCAGTGGAAGTGGAACCTTTAGGTTGTGGCATGTCCATCCCGAAGCACATAGGCTCGAGGGATAGATAACAAGCGAGTAATGGGTGATGGGATTGAAACTGAAGGAGGATTCCTACATATCCCCGAAGTAGGGAATCAAAGATCACGTAGTTTAGGATGGGGGTATAGGATCAGGGTGTCCACATAGGGAAACGACCCGATAATAAACTGGGGCTTACGCATGGTAAGAAGAATGAGTTTTCTCTGACACTCGAGGGGTAGACCAGATATGCGGTACTCAACATGGGGGACACCAATGTTTACCAGTGTTTGAGGTTGAACCTCATGGATGCTTCTTATTTACCATGTCTATGAGATAGGGATCAAACCTATGTTGTTCATCTTAGAACGGCTTACCGTCATGTGGGGAAGACAACGGCTTATTACTGGTCCGATTTACAATGGATTACCGCATGTCTGGATATAATGGCTTACTACGTGGTGGGATAAAATGACCCACTATCGTTTAGGGAACATAACATCTTACCATCAATTGAGGAACACAAAGTCTTGTTGTTGAATGGGTTTGGACCTTAGGGTGGCTTCCTACATACCTAGCGTAGGAGAAAAGGATCAATGACCACATAGATCAAATTGGTATAGTTTAATGTCTTGTAGGATGAAGGTGAACCAATGTGAAGGGGTCGGGGCATGAAGGTGTTGGACGTGAAACTCAGGGGGGCACCCTATGTTCCAAACCTAGGATAAAAGGATCAAAGTCCATGTAGTTCATAAAGGGTTGGTGCTTAAACACTATGGCGTACCAGGAAGGATGCCATGGTCAATGATTACTCTATACCCACATGAGTCATACTCGATGGGAGAAACAAGAGGTAGTAAAGACCTGGAAATCATAATGAAAATGTTCATCCATATAGGGTGCTGAATGGGGCTTATGCATGGAACTTGACCATGTGATACTATGGAGCGGTAACAGTGGATGGGGATTACGCATGGATGTTGCTCGGGTGCTGATAAGGAGCGAAAATGATGAATTGGGATTAAGCATGAAACCTGCATGTGATGTCTTCTGTATGTCAGGCCTTGGGGGCATCCCAACTCGCTAGTGGGTTGAGGCATAAAATTGGGGCCTACACCAATGTGGTAGTGCATACGAGGGATAATTCCACTAAGGATGTTGGAATCAGTCCGAATAAAGGGAGTTAAAAATTGGAATCACATGCCAAACATTCGAAACAGGGTAAGGGTGGTGTGACGATGGAGGATAATAATTGATTGTGTGTGAAACAAAACATCCATATTTTGTTAGCCTAAGATGGGGACAAAAAAATGAGGATTGATTGTTGACCGTGTTCAAAACATTTAACTTAACTCGAAGTGTCGTTGAAAGTATTTTGGGGCATATGCCAGAATGGTAGGTGGGTAAAGGAAGCATGGGATCAGGCCATCAGGTGGGGCCATTAGACATGAATTAGTTTGAAGATCCGAAATAAAGGACATAGAAAGCATTAGGTGGAGTGATGGAATGATTAAACAGATTCCAATGATCTTGAAATTATGCCATTGTAATCAGGGAATGAGTTATCTTATTCTTGTACAAAAAGACATCCCTTATTTGGAACAAGAATAATCCTATTATTGAATGATAGGTTATGCTACATATTATAGTCATGTAGAGAGGACTCTTGGCATCTTATGCTTGGAGCCTAAGGCATCTCTCATTTAGAGAAAGGGGAATAATTTTTTGGTACATAGGGTTTACTACAGTTTAAGGTCATATAGAGAGGAATGTTAGGCATAAAGCGCCTATAAATGTTTGGTGTTGGGACTTACAGAAGAGTGACCTTTTTTGGTTCAACCTGGTAGAGAAGCCAGGTGATGTGGTTTAGATGAGTTTCTTTGGGAGTGGTTCGTATCAAGGTAATTGGGGAATTGAGAATGATAATATCTACTCATGACATGGAAAACAAACCAAGAGGAATATGTATACTCAAGGGGTTTCATGGAGTGCAGAAAAGTATCTCAAAACATGTTATTCCATTGTTGGAAGGTGGGTCTGCATAAGGGTGTAATGGAAATTTTCGATGACCCAGCATGAAAATTTCGTGGTGTGATTCTTCATTTTTAATGGGGGTTAGAGATAGTATGGATGGGATCAGCTTGAAGGGCTTGGACCACAGCACGACACTGACCCCCATGGGGGGCGGGTGCTACAATCCTTGTAGTACTGAGTAGCAGATGCAGTCATGGATACGGTTGCGTGTAAGATGTTCCATATGCATGATAGGATACATGCACAAAGTAAGTATTATGATCAATAGGGAAGGCATGCATGTAGTACGGTAGGTGTGCACTCAATTAGGGATATTTTCATGAAATAGGGGAGGTGTTCAAGCAATTGGATAGGTGCATCACTGGTGCCTGAAAAATTGGGCACAGTGGCACTATTGTGCGAAAAAATGATGTTTTTCATGAAAAATTGGGAATGTTGGCACATTTCCATGAAAAAGTGATGTTTTTTTTGCAAGATGGGGGGTGTTGTGTGCAGGTGTGAAATATGGGTCTCATGTGCATTAGAGCAGTCGATGACCATTGAGGATCTTCCTGGAAGAAGGGGGGCACTTGTATTTATAAGTAAAACCATGAATGGTGGTGTGCGTAAAATTCCATTACACTTTTGTTCGCAAAAGCCATTTTGTGCGCTAGATTCCATTTTTTCATGCAAGATTTCATTTTTTCACGCAAATCCATACATTTCTTCAAAACTATATTGGATGTCCATTTCCAGTAACCTCACACCGAATGACCATAACATCGGATTCGTAACTCCATTCGGGATCCACGAACAGTCAAATCGATGCTTTTGAAACAAGCTACGTTCCAGGATCAGGTTTGGAAGCATCTGGTGAAACTACATGGATACATTTTCCAGTGCCAATAGTAACATCTAGAAAATTTTAAAATTAACGAGTTCTTTATTTTTTAAATAAATAAAAATAAGTTAACTTTTTTTAGATTAAATTATTTATTTTAAAAGATTAATAATATAAATAATGTAAATAAATATTTATAATTATAACGAAACTCTTAAAATCACATGTCTACTAGTTAATTTTATCAATTAATATATATAAGTATAATATATAACATTTCATTTATAATGAATAGTTTTTCACTGACTCGTATAAATCAAAATATTAGTATTGAATTTTAGTAATGAAATAAGATTTAAATTATAAAATTTATAAATAATTTAATTCATATAATTTAAATATAATAACAAATTCAAATTAAATTTTCATTAAATATACAGTATTAAACAATATTTTAAAAAACATTTTAAATAATAGAATAATAAATATAAAGTCAATATGTTAGTATTTATATAATTTAATTGAAGAAATAATAATAATAATAATAATAATAAATGGTGCTTAGAAATGATATATTAAAGAAAATATTTATTATTATGAATTTTCCGTCTTAAAAATTTATAAATACATATGAAATATTGAATAAAATTTAATATTTGTATTATTAAAATAACTGGTAACAAAACAAATAAAACAACAGAAAACTGAGAATGAATTTGAGGGGAGAATCAGATTGAGGGATTCCTGAAATCATGAGACAGTTGTAAGGATCTGTAGGTGACCTAATCATGGGGAGTCCAAATAAATCTTTGAATAAGGGAGTTTGAGGTTGATGGAAAGATCGGCTGGGAGGAGAGATGAGGTGTAGAGATGAAGCTGATTGCGAGTCAGGTCGAGGTGTTAGAGTTCCCTGTAGGTCGTACGTTTTCAATGAGTCTGACAAGGTTGGGGTTACTATCTTCGGATGTGAGGTTGAATCCCAGTTAGAAATCAAGATCTATATCAACATTTCAGGGAGGATCCAAATGAGATCTAAGGTAAAATGAATTTCAGTTTTCAAAAATTCTACCGCCTATCATCCCTATCTATAGGTATGAGTATTTTTATTTGATTTAAGTGTTCAAACATCTTGTACGAATTATATACAGTGAAAATATTCTTTTTTTGTCTTTATTTTCTTTAATCTATCTACATATTTCTTCTATCTAATATCAGTTTTTTGTAACAGTGATGATTTTCCTTGACTATATTAATTTGATCTTTTTTGCAGATTGTTTTTTCATATTCAATGAAACTTATTAGCGAATTTGATCCCAATCTTATCCCTTATTTTATTTTTTTCATCAAATTCATTTAATCTGTCTTCAATTTTTCATTTTATATAGACCGGAGTTTGAATAGAGATATCTTTCTTCACATACTCTATTTTCTATTTCGTTATTTATCGATTTCAACATGTAATCTTTAATAATATATAAAATTATAAATATCTCTATTGTACTATATGTAGAGGATGTAATTTTTTTCTACAGAATGTTTTTTCTATTTCATATTGTAGTGGTCAGATTATAGCCAATCTGATCAATAAATTATCCTAACAAGTTGAAATAAAATATATAGTGAGATAATAAATATAAATAAGTGTCTCGATTGCCTTTTTCTACACTACCTATACTGTTTTATTTATTCTTAGTTTCATTGTGCTATATATTGTTTCTTTTAGAGAGAAGTAAGTGTTAGAGGTAGTATTCATGTATGCTTTGTAATCAATATGTCATGCTAATAAGAGGATGTCTCTGAAAATAAATTAGTGAGGGGTTATTTCTATTTAACAACTTTTATCTTCTTTCAAAATCATGTCATTTAAATGATTTAGGTTTATCTAAATTAAATTTATTTTTATCAATTCATGTTTTAATTTATGTTTCTACGAGGATTTATATTTATCAAAATATTATTTAAATTATTTCATTGGTAATGATATTTATTGGGAATCAAATCATTTATTTACAATATCTAAATATTTATATTTCACAATATATATATATGAAAAATATTTCCCAACATCTGGAATGTTTGCAATAGGATTTTCTAAATATAGTGATTGTATGTTTTATACTTATATGAAATTAAAGTTAATAATTTTATTTCATGAATTAAATATGCATCTTATGTAAATTACTGATTATTTTTATATTTAATTTTCTTAATGTTTTATATATATATATAAATATATATTGAAGCAATATTTTTATATTTTGGATTAAATCATTAGTGTATGGTACATATTATTCAAACACACAAACAGAAAAAATTGATTTATTCAACATTCACGATCGATATCTAATTATGTGTATATAAATATATATTCATTTATATGTACATAATGTTAATATCTTCAAACCTTATGTACATATATATATCCATGAATGTGATGGATGTATAATTTTAGTGCAACATTGACAATTTTATGTGTGACACATTATTATCTATTTCTTATGATTATTTTTTTTATGTACAAAAAAATTATTTGTTTCCAACTATTATTATTTGATGTATTCATTATTTAATGAATAAATCAATGAAAAAAGTATGTTATTTTAATTTGTTATTCAAGATTGGGTTTTTAAAATTGTTGAAGTTATAACAATATGTAAACATGTATTTCATAAAATTTTTGGTACATGAATGTTTATGAAATGACTATATCGCATGAGTTTTGGATAAAACCAAACATGGAATTCATATACAATGGAAGATCATATCTTTATGTGTATACAAACATATATATATATATATAAATTTGAATCTGTATTTTAACTTTATGACAGGTTTTAAAAATTAAAAGTTCTAGTGAAATTATATATATGTAAAGAACCCTTAAAACGGTTATCATTAACCCCAGCACTTGAACATTGTAAATATGGTAGGGAATTGGGGAGTGAACCTAATATCCCAATAATTGGGTAGGCCCAAGACATCATTCAATGGTTAATGTTTCCACAAGACACAATGTTTTTTTTCTAAATCCTGTGTAGTTTTTTCAAAAAATCAGTAGATTATATTTAAATCACTCTTTGTACATATGTAACATCAAATGTGGTATTTTATTTTAATCCTAAGTAATTTAAATTATGTTTTTATAGGGTATTTTGAAAATTATTTTTATGTTATTCTTGAAGTATTATCTCAATGTTATTTTCAAGGAATGAATTTCTTAATAGTACGTCAACAATTTTCAAACACCTTATTTGGTAATTGAATGCTCATCCTTTGTTTTTAAATATTTTTTCAAAGGTATCTTAGAAGTTTTATTCTAGACAGCTTCACATTAAAAGTTTGTGTGGGGATGCATAGAAAGCATATGTTTCATTTTTTTCAACTCTGATACATTTAAGGTGTTGTCTAATACTACATAACCTAGACCGGTAAATGGACCTCGTTTGTGTAATATGTTTCGTAATTATACAATTTCATTTTATAAAAAAAATTACACATCATTTTTAAGAATTGCGTTTAGAAGAGAAGGCTCAAATTGTTATATAGAAGATAAGGAAATCAAATTCAATAAGTATGAGGGGTATATTGGTATGATAATTTTGGAAAATATTTTTCTTTGTATGGGATAATGTGTCAAAAATGCCTATTGATGATAAAGAGGTGCATCTGCACATGGTTGGGGGAGGAAACATTTTTCATGTTTTTCTTATGGACCATGGTATGTTTCTATTTAAATTTAATGATATTATTTCTTTGATAAATAATTTGAAAAATGTTGTTATTATTTAGTAACCTATCACTGATCTGTAATCTCAATTTTCTTAATTCGAACTAAAACGGTATCCTGAAATCATTCATGTGGTTGTTCAAATTGATTACTCTATGATTGTATAAAATTACCTAATCTACAACTTTATATTTGAAATGGGGGTTCTTTGACAATGATTTATAGTGACACTGGGAAGCAATTACACAGTAAAGAATTATATGATATGAGATCTCATCTCATATATTCTATCTTCTGTAGATAAATTAATCCTGAGTTATCCATTCCAGTAAAGTTAATTCTTTATAGTCCAATGGGAATGTCTGTAATCAAAGTGTTGTTTGTGAGTGGATCACAAATATATTCCCTAATTATAATATTATTTTTCACTATGTTACCCAATATAACAATTAAAATATTCAATCTCTAACACATATTCTAATAGAAGAAACTATTTATGGGGGTCAAAAAATTACGTTGGTAAAGAAAAGGCAATACATCTTCATCCAAATACTATGGAAAGTGTCCCATGGTAATTTTTGGTTCTATACAAGTTTTATCGTTCAAAATTAAATAATAAATATATGTTATTTAGCCTATAGATAATAAGGGGAAAGGTATTGTGAAATAACTAACCTTGTATTTCCCTCTCTATAACAATATTTCATCCTCGACCCCTCCACCCTTAAATAGATCTCTAGGGGTAAAGGAATTATAGAGGAAATAGACTCTACACGACCAGTCATTTTGAAGTTGTTAATTATTCAACTAAACCACACACATTTGATGGAACATTGGGGGTGGGAATCCATACTCTTTAGGATTTTTCAACCACAACTTTGAATCCCAAGGATGGTAAATTAGGTTTACTATAATTTAATTCAAATAACAAAAGAAGAAGCTATATGAATATTCTACCACTTTAAATAATATGAAGAAAATTAAAAAAATTGGTTAATTTGATGTGAAATTCCCTTTATATATTTAATAAATAAAGTATGATGGAATATTCACGTGTTTAAATCCATCAAAATTTCAAGAAATGTAGGAAATTATTTTCAGAATAGGCTTGATGTTATATTTGTTTAAAAAACTAGGTTATCCTTGGGTAGTATAGTGTATTATTTAATATAATAGGTTTATTAATTGGTTGTAAATTTATACTTTATTAAATTCTATTAAAGTTAACATAAATATTCTATGAAATTTTATTAGGATATCATTCCAGGTCTTTTATATGTTTTCCCGTATTTTTCATTAAAAAATCATCTCTAGTTAAAAATTCAATATTGCCTCTTTTGTTAATTCCCTAAATTATATAAATGACCGAGTGGATCATAATGATATTTTCCATCATATTTATTTTAATTTCCATTTCCCTTGTATTTTTTAGGAGACTTTAATTATATTTATTCAACTCACTAAATCTTAAGTGGTAGAAAAATTAGTATTAGAGAACATGGGGTTCATGATATCATTAAATGGTTTTTAACATTGATGACGATTCCTTCTATGAAATGTTC
The DNA here is from genome assembly GCA_963277665.1 of Viscum album. NCBI lineage: Eukaryota > Viridiplantae > Streptophyta > Magnoliopsida > Santalales > Viscaceae > Viscum > Viscum album. The sequence goes on along the minus strand of OY728127.1, from coordinate 1,505,195,045 downwards.
TAAAATTATTCTAAATAATATAAAGGAGAAGTGTGTTTTATATTCAAATATTAGGGATTCATGGTCCATAAATTTGGTTTTTCCTCCTTCCAAAACACAAATTTCAAGATCCTTCCAATAAGGGTCTCAGATCATTGTCCTTACATTTTACCTTAATCAATTTAGTTAAAATAAATTGAAAATTAATTTTTTTTAAAATTAGTGAAGGAAAAGGGGTTCCCAAAGTAGATTCATATTTTTAGATGATTAATTTTACAATAAACTCCCCCAGTTGCATCATCTAGTAACTTAAATCTTTGAAAAATATTTCCTTACTAACTTCAAGTAAGGGGGTCTAATTATTAATCAAAGGATTAATAATGTTAGGAAAGTTATATGTAGTATCCCGAATGATATATAAAATGGGATATAAAGATATCGACATTTGTAATGTTGGGTGGAATTAATTTTTATATAGGATTAGTTGGTTTTATTTGAGAACTTGTACTTGAGGAAGAGGGTGAAAATCATTGGATGAATGAAGGAGAAACTAACTCCAAATTCTTTAATTCCCAAACTAAATATAAAATTTCTCGTAATTTTATTGTCATGATCATAAATAAAAGTTTGTATTGTCTTGGATTATAAAATGACATTAGGGGTGTGCTTCATAATTATTCAACTTGTATTTTGTTAATTAAAACCCCAAAAATAACATCCTGGGTTTGATGTTAGAGGATTGTGATGTTATTATTGAAAATGATTATATTAAGATATGTGTTGTCATTTTTTATAATGAAATTAACGATGTTATGTTTTCCATTAGAAACAATAAAATTTCTATCCATGATCATTTCTCTTCTATATTCTTTATATATTCTTAAGATAACCTTGGATATATCATTTATAAAGGTGTTATGTAGTTTCACATGAACACATTAATGCATTACTGATTGAATACAACTATAATCACATTCATTCTTAATATGGTAAACCTAGAAACACCTGGAGATTAAATGAATATCATCTATTTTATTGTTTTGAATATATTTATTTATAATATATTATTTTTCTACCTAACGAGTTTTGTTCCAAAGATTATTGGAAAGCATAAGGTTCCATTTTATATGTTCATTATATTTATAATGTTCATGTTTTATACGATCTAGAGAGATACAAATAAAAATGCAATATTAGTCCTTGATAAATTATTAATATTGATCTTTCCAAGGCCTATGACTCTATATCACGTTATTTTTTAGATTTTGAACATAAAGGATTTAGATTACCTTATAATTCCATTAAATTTATCATTTTTTTTCTTAATCTTTGTATTCTATTATGAGTAATAGTGAGTTGTATGACTACTTTCAAAGAAATAAAAGTTTGAGATATCGAAACCGCATATATCTATTACTTTTTATTTCAGTCATATAATAATTATCTAAATCCCTTAAGAAGTTTTTTCCCCTCATGGTTTTAGATTTCACGCAAAATTCCTTATATTTATCATCTCCCATGTTATGATGGGAGATGAAATTTTTCCTATATTCTAGAGTTGAACTAATATCCATGAAGATTATTTATAGGGATATAGATGGGTTTTGGTAGCTTTATGGACTTACTATAAATGATAATAAGATAATCATATTCTGTTTTGTTTTCTCTCATCTTATTAAGAGGAATATTCTATAATAGTTAACATTTTTTAGGGTAGACTTCCTATTAAAAACATGTTCATTACCCTATCATCTATGAATTCTTCTACTGAAGGGGTTTTATCCCTTCTTGGTAAAATTTATACATGTATTCATTTATGTTTTATAGGATCCTTATATGAAAATTTAGGGTGGTTCTTATCATGACATTGTTTATCTTTATATAATCTTACTAGGGGCATATCATTAATCTAATTGATGCTATTTTTATGAAAATTGATACCATATGTACGTGTTTCATTTAGTATGTTTATGAAAATTCAAGGAAAAACCTTATTGTTTGGAATAATTTTATAATAAAAATTAACTAGAGTGGGTTAGGTATCACATGTTCTTTCAAAACCAACAAATTTCCCATACTCCAACATATTTTCAATTCAGCCTATTTTAAATTGTAACAACCCACATCCTTACATGTTTTTAATTCCAAGTGAAATTTGATTTTTTAGAATACTGTGATGGTTCTTTTATGAATTTTGATTCGGATTACGAAAGAAAGAATTAGAACATCTTGGGAAGATATTATGGATGTTTAATGTGGCTCAGTTTGCAGTTCGGGTACTCAAGTCAATGTTAAAAAGGTTTGGGGTGACCTTGGTGGTGAATCGAGGAATCATGTGATAGACCACTCTTTAGCCTTGGGAATATCAATGTGGTTTGGGTGGTGGACTTTGTGGAGTGTCCATGATGGATGAGACCATGATCTAATCGGTATGAAAACACCATGGAGGTACACAAATGGAAAGCACAATATTGCATCCTAGAGGCTACACTATGGAAGGCTCCTATCTGTGATGTCTTGCAACACAACCGTTAGGGGAATAATGCATAAGAGAAAGAGAAGTAGGGTCTTCCAATCTACCTTTTGGGGGATTTTTATACCAAAACTGAGGGAACCACATAGTAATGCCACCTATTTGGAAATCCCCACTTCATTGAAAAAAGGTTTCACTATGGAGGTCCCTTAAGAGGTAAGTCATCAGGCATCCCCCTCCCACCCCATGAGGTGGGAAATATTGTAAATCACAACACCATACCATAGTTATAGGCCTATAAGTGTTATTTCACTATATACCCTATGTCCATGCTATAAGGTGTTACTTCCAATCATTTCAAGAGAGGGGAACACCAATTTTTTTAAGATCCCCCACCACATTCAATTTTAAGTGAGAGAGACATATAAGGAGGGTCATTTTTTCTCCTCTACTTCTTATAACCCTTTTAAAGGGGAATATTTAATGTATTTTTTTTCTAGGAAAATCGATCTATCAGTTATCTTCATTTTTTAAATTTATTTACTGGAGGTTTGGGAAATTTGGCCTGAGATTTATTATCAATCTCCACAAATCAGGGTTGAATAAATTGAGGATGATGGGGTTTTTCAATGGAATGGATAGAGTTAATCATAAGGAGAAGACTACACTTCATCCATCATCATTTTCTAATGTACATTACTACCAAAATATTTTTAGGGATTTGATTAAATTGGAAGAATTTGATGATTGACTAGGAGCTAGTGAAAGGGTTTTTCTATAGGATGGTGTTGGGGGTACTTCAGGGAACATTCAGATGTAGTTTTCAGTGGTTTAGGTGTGGATGGGTAGAATTGTAATTTTTAGTGGATATGTATCGTTTTTTATTTTAATAAATAAATTTAAATTATTGTAAATAATTATTTTTATGTTGTGGCATGAGAAACGAGATTATGTGGTTGTATGAGATTGGATGAGGCATGGGTAGGCTTGGTTAAGTGGGTGTGGAGATTGGTGTGGATGTCAAAGTAATGATTGAGGTATGTGGTCCCTTTAATACAAATACATATTATTTTTTATTAATATTTCTTTCCTAGATGCATGTTTTATGGGACTAAGTAATGAATATAGGGATCGAGAGCACCCTGAAAAAAGAGAGAGGGTGGAATCAAGCCTTCCCATATTTGAATAAGTGATTATTACAACTTTGGGTATTTTAATATTTCTCGAATCTATGTCACCAATGGGAGGACATGATGATGTATTTTTAAGAGACATTGGGTAGGACTCAATATTCATTGGGAGACGCAGTTATCCTAGGTTAGTTCCCACACTTAAGAGAGTATGAATGGATGTACAATTCTCTAGAATGATGGGTGAGATAGTCACATGTCTAACACCTAATGAGGGAACCCTATTAATGGTATTTCAGTGTCTTGGAATGTTTCATGAGTTGAGAGAGTCCTCCGAGAATGGTTGTATTTATAGGATAAGGGTTTCCACTAGGTGATAGGCTTGAGAGCTCTCCCTTATGAGATGTGAGATGAGACCCCATTTCGGTCTTGGGAATTTTTTTAGTAACTGTTATGTGGTTACTATGGGGATTGATGTGAGACCGTGTGGAAAATTCTCTTAGTTGTGGGGCTATGTTGTGATGTTAAAATATAAATGAATAGTACCCCTCATTTTAAGACCATGGATTTATAGATCTTATGATCTATGAGATCACTAAGGGGTGATGAGTACAATATGGTTCAAGGTATTTGAGATAGAGACAATATGAAGAGATATCCTCATAGGGTAGATGGATGGTGAATTATTCACTGAGATTAGGGGACGTTTCTTAGGTGAACAACAACCTATGATGGGCTAGAGAACTATGGGTTTGATTGTGTTCCATGTGTGAAGTTACATGTTTTACTCATTTATGGACCCATAATGTGAGATGGAATTGGAAGGACTATCATGAGTGAGACATTGTTCAAGATATGTGTGATATTTTCTCTACCTTGAGTGAGAAGGTAGTAGACAGAATGCCTTTAGTGATAAGTGGTATTTTTATGATGAAATTTGATACTGATGTATGACATCACAATGAGTGGGAATGTGTATTTCGGTGATCTCCTTGAGTGAAAAGTGGTACTATATTGAGACTTGGATCAAGTTAAATAGACATACGTTTCCTTTAGAGATAAAGTACTATTCAAGATATGGACATCCTCACCTTGAGTGAGACTGTGTTTGTAGTAATATTATAAGTGGGAAGTGCAGTCCATGTCTTGGACAATTGGACCTTCCCTCTTATATCGGGTAATGTTTGAGGTTTATTGGTCTCATGACCATGGTATTAAAGCTAAGGTTGGGTTATGTGATGAGTGGAATGAAGAGATGACTAGATTATGGTATATTAAATAATCACGTTTTATTAGGTGTTAAGATGTCCTATTTATCACATGATGGCTTAATGATTACAGAGTTTTGGAAGCCAAATTTGACCATGATGTTCGACGTGCTTATGAGACGTGTCTATTTTTATATTGCATACACATGGGGTATGATTGAGTATATTTGGTTTTATTAGTGATACCATTCAAGTGATATGATTATACCCTTAACGGCCACCACAGTGTAGTGTAGGCATTATGTTTGTTTTCACTTTAAATCATAGTATGTGTACTGGATCGGGTCGGGGCAGCTCAATGGTATGTTGAAGAGTAGGTTTTGGATAATTATTATTGTTGGAATTACTGCTTCTGGGATTTTTATATGTTATCAATATAGTTTTTAATTAGGGATATATGGTGGTATGCTTCTCCATTGAACATTTGTCAAAAAAATTATATAGTCTCCAAATTTTATATATTATTCCCATACAACTAATTTAAAACCACTGGAATATGGGGAGGTGTTCTTGAGTTCACATAGTAAATCGGGATAGGGTATTATCGAGTGGACTATGGATTGGGCCATTATGAAGTGGTATAAAATTATTATTTTTTGTTTAGTATTTGTATATATGGTAGATAAGGGGATTAAGAATGTGTTAGATAATTTAATGTACCTTAGACTAGTGATTCATGAACACTTTTTCTGGGTAATTCCTTGTTACTAGGGGTATGAGATTCATTTTCATGGTCTTCATTATCATGAATTAGGTGTTCACTCAAATATAATTCATTTATTATAGGATGGTATTTTTAGGTTTTCATTATTATCCAATTTGAAATAGGTTATATACATTAATCAAATTTGTTATGTAGGATTCATGTGACATAAGTGTGTATTTATGTTGTTGTTTTTTGATTATCAGGTTTTAGATAGTTAAAGTGGAAACAATAACATATAAACTATTTTCCCATATAACTTTTTGGTGGAATTTGATTTGCAGGTTTTAGATAGTTAAAGTGTCAACAATAACATATAAGTTGTTTTCCCATATAAATTTTTTTCCCATTCAGGTCATTATGGATGTGTAGTGTTCAAGTTGAATAAGATGAGTGAGAATTTGGATGAGTGACATGAATATAGTTTAATGACCGGAATGGGATAGTGCTGGAGTACTAATGTGAGGGAATCCATATGGTGGGGAACACACTATTGGATATCGGAGGGTGTAATCCTCATTTTTTTTGGATTGTTGGACAATGAGTATTATATTCCTAGTGAGTTAGGACCATGTAATGATCATTGTTTAGTGTATTCTCTTGAGTATGAGTGGCATGGCCACATCCATTCATCTTTTACAATAATTATTTGTGTGTAGGCTATGGAGATCAATTTTTCAGAATAATGGGGTGATGATAAGGGTACTCTCATGGTGGGGATAATAGTATCATTTTTTATTGTATAAACCTCAGTTTGGAAGGGTCATTGATGTGGTGGGGCCAATCATTATGTGTTCGTTATGACAGTAGGTTACCAGTCTGCAAGAATGTATGATTTGATATGCTTCCTTAGTAATCACAAAATTTGACATTCAGATGTGTTTTTGGTCAATGTTAGGGTGTTTTCTTAGAACTCTGGATGGAGGTACGGTGGTCTGTGAGTGAGTCAAATCGGAGGTGTGTCAGTGTTCAGGGGGAGGGAATGATGGAACGAGTTGGTGGTTGGGGATCTAACCATGTATTTACACTGGAATCCATTTATTTACATCAATGTGGGTTTCTAAATTATTTTAGAGTAAATTAAAAAGTTATAGCATCAAGATTGGGCATGATGGAATGATGATGTGTTAGCAAGTGAGTCTAATTTTTTTTGAATAAACGGTTATAGGAGAATTTACTGGATTTGTATATGTAATTCGACGAAGTTATGTGGAATCTGTATTGATCATATTGATGGAAAGAAAGAATTTTGTTTTCTGTAGGTGATCTATATGATGTGGAGCACCATGACACAATATAAGCCATTATGACTGGATTCTTATGGTTATAATGACTGAAAGATGAGGTATGAGTGAGTTGAATACACAATGGTGTCACAAGATAGATAATTATGGAAACAAATATCTTGGTGTGGATGTTGATATTGAATAGGTGGTCTGTTTTAGGTAAATTCTATGGTTAGTTCTTTGAGATTTATAGGGGAAGCATGTTTAGAATTTAGATATGGAATGTGATGGGTGGGTTTGAATTGATAAACTTGATATGTATTTTTTTAAAGTCCCATTGATTATTATTGAGGTTGATATGTTTTATGGTGGGGAGTTTTTTATTACTCTCTTCAATATAGGTTAGTAAATCTAGTGGGAATTATAACTTTTCGTCAGATATAGGGTGGTTTCATGAATATTAATTTGGTTAGGGTTTCTTATCATTGTCATGTCATGGTAGGATTATTTTATAAGTTGAATGAGGTCCATTTTGGTTGTTTGGGTTCTCATGTGAGTGTTAGAGAGGGGTTTAGATAACATAGGTGCTGAATTGAAGATGTGGGTGATGGACTACCCCCCATCCCTAGACATTATTATGTGATGTGGTTCATGCTATTTTCATATTTTTCCAAGGGATGAGACCACACTACAACATAGAGGTCATCAAAGTGGTGGTGCTTATGTGGTAAGTAGAACCCAACAGCCTATAGGTTATACTATGGAGGGATACTCAAGGTGATTCATTATGGCATTGCCCTAATGGGACATGCTGTAGAGGTGGAATGGGATGACGGACCATCCTCTTATCCTTCTAGGATATGGTTGTACCATATCTAATGAGGCCATGATGTTGTGCGGTTGGTTGGGAATCCCCATGCTGCACCCTAGGGGTTTCACTATAGAGGTCCCCTAGGAGGCTGTCCATTGGGATACCCCAACCATGTTGGGTGGTGCAGTAGTGAGAGGTTGATAAGTGGGCTTAAAAAATTTCCCATATGGCCATTAAACAAGTGTTATTTTCCCAAATTTTTCAAATATGTTAACACTCATTTTTCTAGGGTCAATCCCAATTTATTCTTTGGGAAAGAGGCATATAAGGAGGGATATTTCATCTGGGTCCTCCACATATCATCCCTCTATTTTACCCCCTTATAATTTTTTGGTATTATTATATTGATGTGATGAATGTCAGAATTTATATTCCCCCACTGTCAGATATTTTATTTTCCATTTTTTATTGACTAGTTTTTGAGATTGAAGCACGCTTGTCATGGGGAATGCATAAAACAAATTATATTTTTCATTGTGTAGCACAGTGGCCGACCAAGATCGTTTCTCTTGAGGAGCCTTTTAGTGTGATTCACTTATATCTTCTATTCCACATAAACTATCACTTTTTGTTTTTTTTGTATTTAAAATAAATCAATTAATATTTTTTTTGATATAAAAAATCTAAACTATAATGCAATTAAAATAGAATGAGTTAGTGAATAAAAATCATAGTTTGGGGGTTTATTCTTAGGTTCAAAAATTATTCTCTTTATATGTTGATTTTTGTTTGATAATACAAACATGAAATCTCATGTTTGAATGGCTATTATTTTCTAAAATAGGAATAGTTTAAGTTTCATGTCATTGGGGGTCGTCACCACATCGAGAATATTTTCCTCACTCATGAATTCTACAAAAACCTACCCCAAACATATAATAATCTTTAAATAAAAATAATGAACACCTTGACCTACCCCCAGACAAGTATCGGGGTTTGCCTCTCATTTATAAGAGTAGGAGATCGCAATAGTGGTTATATGAAGAGAGATAGAAATATATATTTTATAATGATTGTGAAAATAATAATAATAATAATTATTATTATTATTATTAGGAAAATATTTTCATTGAAAATAGAGAGAGGCAAAATAAAATAGTTTTAATCTATAATAGTTTTAAATATTTTTACCTTAAAATAAATTAGTTTTAAATAAAATTTCATTAAATAGTTTTAACATAAAAAGTGGTAGAAAATAAATTAGTATTAAATAATTTTAACATAAAATAGTTTTTTATTAATAATTTATTATTATTATTATTATTCTTAAATAAGAAAAAGATAAATTTTGGAAACAAAATAAAAAAATGTATGCATTAAATTTCCATAAATGGAATTAAAATTACAATTAAAATGAAAACTAAATTGAAAATAAATTATTTAATAAGGAAGGAGGGGGAAATATAGGTTGTAGAATGACCCTTTCTCTAGTGGAATCCATCCTTGGTTGTGGGTGTCGAGCTGATGATTTGGGAAGGAGGTGAGGGCCTCCTTTTGTAGGTAGAATCCATCCTATGAAACTTTGGAAACTTTGGACAAAATAAATAGACTATTAATGCATTTATTTTTTCATAAAAGTATTTCATAATTGTGCCCTCTATGAACACTCAATATATGAGCTTAATTGGACATCATATGTAGGAGTTATGAATTTTTAATTGACAATTATTTTTTCTGGAAGAAGGATCTCAGAAGCTTCCTTCAAATGTATAATGTCAAATGGTAACATTAATGACTTCCAAAGTACCTAAAATTAATTTCCAAAATGATCCTATATTTCCTCGTTCTATTCCCTGTATAACTACCTCTATTGGAGGCATGTATCTTGATTTAAACACCCATTACAGAGGTGGGGTCCAGGCTATCTACTTGGAATATTCCCCAAATCTGGTGAATTTTTTGAGCCTTTATCTCTTCTAATGTGATCATTTTCCTAAATAGAATGTTTAAGGAAATAAATAAAGGATTCATATTAAAAAATAATCACTAAAATTGGATAAATATTTTAAATGTTATTCAGAAAATACCCTTATGACAAAATTCATTCAAAAAACACATATTTAAGAAATTTTTATATTTTATCTTTTTTTCATTCTATAATCCTAATTTCCCATTATATTAACAAAAAATTTAAATAAATGAGCTTTAACATTAAAAAATAAAAATTATTCATTATTTTATTAAAAATATGCAAATAAATGTTCACATTCAAATTCCCTACACTTAAACCATGCTTGTCGTCAAGCATAAAATCTCAATAAAGAAATCAAAGGACATAAATGTTACAGATATTCAAATTACAATACAATAAAATCAATAAATTATTAATATAAAATAAAATTTTAACAAATACATATAAAATAACAATTCAATTTATCATTTTTCAATGAAATAGTAAATTAATATATATGTTAATATTCCCCATTGAAAAATTATGGGACTTCTCCCCTAATCCATTAATGCTCATCAATTCACTATTATTAAACATGACAAATCATGATCTACCTATCATTAGAATATTTTCTATCATCAATCATGATACAATTGTATTGGAGTTGTGTTTATATCATGAGAACATGCTCCTTATTTATATGGCTATAAATAAAATACTTTCAACAATTTGTAATGATAAAAGGCAGATAAAATAATTATTACTTCTCAATAATTGTTAAAATGACTATGAGGTTTAAGATTGGTAGGATTTTATTCTTTAAAAATTAAGTCTAAAGGAGGAGGTTAATATCTTAAATACAATGCATGGTATAAAAAGTAAAAAGTGGAATAAAGTTCAACTATTTAATTTAGAAACACCTACGTCCCCCAAAATTCAATGTATGGACATGATCAAAGTAATTATTGATGAGTTATTTCTTCACCCTCTTGAATATATCTATATATATTTATTTATATTTATATTTATATATTTGTAATTTTTTTCGAATGTTATGAATATATCAAACCTCACATCCTTAACATAAGCACATATGATCAGACGATCATCTCTCTAGAAAATGGCGATTTTTCCCCAAATCACAACATATTTTTGTGATTCTTCCATTTTTGTTAAATTTTATCATTTTTTCAATTCAGGTGGGGAAAACAATAAAAAATAATGAATAAATATTTATCCTTTATTTATACCCACCAAAAGAACCCCCACACTTCTTCCTTATAATGTATATCATCCCTTCCACCATGATTCCCTATACCCCCACACTTCAATATAAAATGTCCTTAAAATAATAAGAGGATGGTAGGAATGGATGAAAATGGATTGAAACTTGTCTCATCCCTATAAAGGTCATTCATTGTCTCTATGAGATAAAAGATGGATTGATGTAAAGGTGGAAGTAGAAGGATGATATGTGGATCATCCTATTCTTTGGTTGATACTTTTGTAAAATTCTCCTTATTTTCATGTGTTGGATAAGAATGTGATGTATTAATTGAATATTAAAAAGGGATGTAAGAAGGTAATTTTTCTTGAATAAAATTTAATTATGAATTATAAAGAATATTCTCCCTTTCGAAATGGTCATCCTTTGTCTTGATTTGTTTATAAATAGCTTCTTGGATTTCATCATGGGATTTCTCAAATAAATTTTTAATAACATCAATGACCTTCAAGTGTTCCTCAACATGTGTAGGTGTTTTTTTATTCATCTTCCTCTATCTAAAATAAAGGATTGACCAAATTTGTAAATCCAAAAGCATAAGGAGTGATACTCAAATAATATTGAATGAAATAAGAAAATATAAAGTTAAATAAAGGTTCAAATCCCTATGTTGGGTTTGGATCAATCACTTCTACAGTGATAAGTTTATCTTGAATGATAGTATCTGTGGATGGAAGTACGTATTTGGGATCTTGCATAATTTCATCAAATTGTATCAATGTTGTAGCGTCCGCCCTTCCATGGATAGGGTGACATGAAATGGTACTTGATATTTTTATTTATTGGTATTAGGGAGATCATGGTATAACTCATACTCATTCTATAAATCCTCCATGTCTCATTGATCTCTCACATGTAGATCATCATGTAAGTATTTATTATCTTCAATCCACTCTATATCATCATGGTTAGCTCGAATTCGGTTCCTAAAATGGATGGGATGATGATATTTTTCAATTTATCCATCAATATAATCTCTTTATTTAGTGGAATTGGAGAAAACTGCTGGCACTTACTTCTTGGCCTTAAATATTTGTATTTCAGTTCAAAGATCATCAGTCATGGCCGTTAAATCATTTGGTATGATCTATATTGTTATTCCTCTTTTCTTCTGCTTGACCATTTTCATAAGAGAATCACCCCTTCTTTAAAAGGCCTCATAATTGATGTATATTTCTTCTTCCTATCCTTATGATTATTTTTTCATGTATTTAAACAATGATCGAAAAAAACAACTTGGAAGAAGATAATTTTTTATGGATTTTTCATAAAACAATGAAAACTATATAAAAAGTGAATATAGAAAAAGTAATGTAAAAAAGTAATTAGATCCCCAGAAACAGAACCATTTTTCATGCATGCCTATCATAGGGCATGGAAAAAAATATTTTCCCTAGTGTAACACAGTGGATGACTAGGGTTATATCTCGTGAGGAGACTTTTAGTGTGGTTCACTTACTTCTTCTATATTACAAAACTATCACTTTTTATTGTTTTGTATTTTACAGAATGTGATGAGATTATTTGTGTGTTTTTGATATGAAATATCTAAACTATAATTAAATACAAACAGAATGAGTTAATGAAGAAATAACATGGTTTTGGGGTTTACAGTTTGGTTCAATCATTATTATCCTTTATATGGTAATTTCTATTTGATAATACAAACCGGAAATATCATATTTGAATCACAATTATTTTATATAATAGTAATATTTTATGTTTAATTTCATTGGGCTCCATCACCATGTTGGGGGAATTCCCCTCACCCAAGCATGTTACTTAAATATACCATAAAATTAAAATAAACATTAAAGAAAATGTGTGAGCACCTTGACCTCCTCCAATACCAAGTCTCAAGATTAGCATCTCATTTTCAAGAGTAGTTGATCATAACAGTGTTTGGATGAGGATAGGGAGAGAGATATAAATTTTTATAATTAATCTTAAAGTAATAATAATATTAAAATCAATTGTTATTATTATAGTAATTAAAGAAAATAGTTTTTTTAAATAGAGAGATGCAAAATAAAATAGTTTTAAAATAAGAGGGTGGTATTAATAATGATATTTATAATAATATAAATAATACTGATTTTTAATTATTATTATTTATATTATTATTATTATTAAAGAAGAATAATTTCAATTTTGGAAACAAAATAAAAAAATGAATGTATTAAATTTATTTTATAGAAACTCAAATTACAATTAAAATCAAAACTAAAAGAAAACAAAAATTAAAATAGAAAAATGAAGAACAAAGTAGGGGGAAAATGGATGTTTCAGAATTTCCTTTTCCCCAATAGGATCCCTCCTTGGATATGTGTGTCGATTTGATGATTTTGGAAGGAGGTGATGACCTCCTTTTTTAGGCAGAATTCTTCCTTCGAAACATCTCACGTTTTGGAAAAAAAATAATATTATTCATGTGTTACCTCATTCAAAAATGTGGTTCATAATTGCCGCATAAATTTGACCTAAATTGTTTTTTATTTTACACCTAATATAGGAGTTATGAATTTTTAATTGGATTTTTCTTTTTCGAGATAAAGGTTCCATGAAGCTTCCATAAAAAGTATAATGTCCAATGGAAACATTAATTCCTTCAAAAATGCCATAAATTAATAATAGAAACGTGCCTATGTGTACTTGTTCTATTATAAGTTTAAATACCTCCTTTGGAGGAGTGTATCCCAATTTATACATCTGTTGCATAGGTGGGGTCTATGTTTCCCACCTTGTATATTCTACAACATAAATGATTTTTTCCGGCCTTTTATCTTTTAGAATGAGGTATTTTTCCATGAATTAAAAGTTATAGTAAATAATTCATTGATTAATAAATAAATAATCACTCAAATTTTATTAATATTTTAAAATTTATTCCCAATATACCCTTAAGATAAAATTATTTCTAATAATATAGATTTAAGCAATTTTTATATTTTTCCCATTTCCATTCTATAATCCAAATTGCCGCTATTTTAATAAAACATTTAAATAAAAAGGATTTGTGATTAAACAACATAAAAAATATTCATTATTTGATTAAAAATATACACATAAATTTTCACTCTCATAGATTCAAATCACAGATTCAATATTGATTACACTAGAGCATTATGGAATCGGGCAAGAAATATGGGAGTTTTTTTCATGGATTGAGGGGAACTCGGTAGGATAATCAAATGTAATTTTTAATTTTTTCTTTCATGATGTAAATCACTACCCTAATGTTTTTTGGGATTATTATTATATTTGATGAAATGAAGGATTGATCGAGTGTTGGGTGTAAATTCATTTTCCCTAGATTGTGTCAGGGGTACACTATAGACCTTCCAAATGTGGTTAGTCATGGTTTTGATGTTATGGGATGACCTACTAATTATTTTAGTAGTTATACATAATTGATTTAATATAAATAATAACTAAAATATTTTATAATTAATTATCTTGTTGATGTAGAATGATATTAGAGATTAGGTTCCAGTATGAGCATGGATGAGGCATGGAAGGGCTTAGTCGAGGTGGTGTAGAGCTAGGAAAGGATGGTAACTTCATGATAGAGGTTGTTTGTCACTTTAATACATATATATATTCTTTTTTTGTCACGATTAAATTCTAGAATACACATTCAATGGGACTAAGTATAGTGGATATGGACTGTGAGTTCCCTAGAAGAAAAGAGCTTGTCGTATCAAGCCTCCTCGTGTTTGAATAATTTATCATTAGAATATTAAGTAATTTGAATCAAGTGAAGAGTATTCCACCATGAGGAGTATGTACTGGTGGAATTAATGAGAGACCTCATTTAGGTCTCTAGATGCAGGATGAGACACATGTATATTTGGTTTGTTCCTATAGCTAGGAAAGTAGGCATCTAAAGATTAGGCCCCATAGTGATGGTTGATATGGAGGTATGTATCACACATAATTATGGATACCCTCTTAATGGTGGAGGATAATCATGGAATGTGACTTGGGTGGATTCATTCATCATATAATAGACTTATGTGGAAAATAGGGGTTTCCTCTAGGTGAAGGGGTTAAGATATCTCCCTTAGGATATGTGGGATGAGCCCCACTATGGGTCGTGGGAATTGTTGATGACATAGAATGGGGTTTTCAAGAGGCTCAACATAAGATAGTTATTCATAGACACTTATTAGAATGATTAGTTTTTTAAGTGGAATAAGTAGAGTATTTAACACCACCTAATGAGTCATGGGTTAGATAGAGCCTTTGGGTTATGATGCCACTATGATTTGATAGGTATGAGAAGGTTGCAATGATTGGAGACTAGGGAATTATAAAGAGATAGCCTAAGTGGATAGATAGATAGTCATATGTGCCATTAGATGAGAGTATTGGTCTTCTATAACTATTAATTTGTGAGGATTTTTTAAACCATATTAAAGGATATGTTCGATGTTTGATGTCTTGTGTGTGAGCTAGTTATGGGTCTTTTATGATTGATATGGTTTTGTATTCAATTCCATGAGTTAAATGGGGTTATATTAGTGTGTTATATGGGACCTACATTCAAAAATAAGGTTAAAGTAGGTGAACTCAATATGTGGAATGGGATTATGGATTGAGACGTGTCTTAGGATAGGTAGAGAGACCTTTCCTATAGATATAAAGTAGTGATCAATATATATAAAACCTGACATTGAGTATAACATAATTTTTTGGACCTCCTATAGTGAGAAGGTGATTCCATGACTATGAAATATAGACCTAATATATTTTTCAGATAGTATTGAAGGCTTTTTTGATTCCCTACTATGAGATTCAAGTATGGTTTGGGTTAAGGGTTTGATGGAATGAGGTATTTATGGGATTCAAGTATAGCGTTGAAGCATGTATGATCAGGTGTCATGGTTTTCTCGTTAGTGCATGAAGAATAGATACATATGGATTCATGATGGATTGGTTATCACATGAATTCTAACACAATTATGTGAAATCTTTCTTTTCCTCTTGAATACACATAGTTGTGATGGAATATAATATGGGTTCATGGTGAGACCCTAATGGGATATAATATTGCACATTTCAGTGGAATCTCTGTGCACCTGGAGACCTTATGATTTATATGGTTAAAGTATTATATTTTATATGGATTAGGCTACAATAGCTCAATAGTTTGTTGGAGGTAGAGATTGAAATGATTCCATGGTATGGAAATAAATCATCTGTCTATAATGATTATTTATTAAATGAAACTATCCTAGTGTGTAGTCTAGGTTTTATAGTTATATTCTTATGAATGGGTGATTTGTTATAGCATTGTATTTTATTGATCTTTGTGTGCTTTTTTCAATGTTGTGGAAGATTTTTTACATATTTTCTACTATTTACTTACTATAATTTGATATTATAGTATCTTCATTGTATAGATAAGATATATTCTACTATTAAATTGCCTGTTTTATATAGGGAGGTGAGAATGATATCTCATAGTTCATAGGGTCATGGAACTATGATATAGATTTGGATCGGGGTGTTACAAAAATAATCCCTATGAGTGGGGTGGCTTCATCATGATTTCATTAGATATTACAGATTCAAGAATTTCCCCCATGAAATACTCAATCTATTTGGTGTTTAAGGTATTAATCAAACTAATAATTAAATCAATTTGTTTGATTATTTCGCTGTTGGAAATATCATATGAATATTCAATGGTATTCCATATAGTGCAGCTACCACAACAGGTAATATCTACCTATTAAAAGATCTTGTAAACCCTAAATAGAATCTAGCTTGCTATGAAGAATCTATCACTCTCAATCCTAGCTCTATAAATTAGAATATGTACCAAGATAGACTTGTAACTCATGAGAGATGTACCTAGTTTCTTATTATTGATTCTATTATATGACTTTTTTATAATTTACCCTCAAAATCAATAATGAACATGTTTTTTCTTGCTATATTTCATCTTAGTTAGTGTATAAGATAACGTTTTTATATAATTTATCTATTTTTTTACTAGTTAAAAAAATTGTAGTTTAACTCATTAAAAATCATGGTTCATCTTATATATTCTATAGGATTTGTTTATGTTAAATTATTATTGTGGTTTATCTAGTCGAGAAAGGGAATAATGGTTTTATTTTCTCAGGTTGAAGGGTCTATGATGGTAATTTGATATTATATGAGCTTCATTTTTTCACTAAAAATGAAACATTAATGTAATAAAAAATCAAAGACTCTTAGTTTAATTTATCATGGACCGCTGCTCATAATTTCATCTTATATTTTTATTTTTTGATGTGTATAATAACGATTGAGTTGGTTTGTGTTGTTTCTCATAGTTAGTTGACACTCTAGGTCTAGAATTGTTCCTGAGTTGATTTGGATACTTGATTCATTGAGTATGATGGAAAGTAGCACGCAAGGGGATATTTATGTTTTTGTTAAGATGATGTTGGCTCTAGTATATATTGACAATATAGATAAGTCTGTATCGGTACAAATATTGGTATATTAATGGATTCTCAAGGACAAAATATATGATGTTGTTATTCATAAGTTCCAAACTATTATATAAGACGGTAACTAGTGTTAAGAATGGGTATTTCTTCCTAAAATGAGGTATTTTATGGATTTATTCATGTCTTCTATTTGGGTTATTGTTTTTTAGTTATGGACATTATTGATGAACATTGGCTTCTTGGTTTTTGCTGTTTATATTGTAAATTTCATGTTTCATGCATGGTGTTATTCTATTTTTTTGTACTCTCTATAGGAAGGGTTGGATTGGTCCCCCATAACTATTATTTTCAACAGTCCAATAAAATTTTCATATCAAGAATAATATTTCATCATGATTGAAATAACTACCTTCAATTGTATCAATTCTATCAATTCTCTCAAATAATAATACATTTAAAAATATAAGCATTTCTAAAAAATGATCATTTTTGAATAAATTAGAATGAAATGTTTTTAAAAAAATATGTATTAATATGTAGTATAAACTCCCCCACATATTCTTATTTTCACACATAGTTAGAAAATCATATACCCTTTTCAAATTCAACACACATGTCAAATTTGATAAATATTTCTTCTTATTTTCATTTAAAATTTCTTCATGTTTTATTTATAAATTAAATTCCCCTATTTATCTTCTATCCCATTAATAATATTTCTATCATCTCATTTCCATTATTATACCTTTTTAAAAAACCTTTTAGGTAATTGAAATCACTATTCACTTAATACAAAATATATTTAATTTGTCTTCCTTATTCTCAAGTATAGGATTTATTGATATATAGTTACTTTCATAATAAAATCTCTACTCAAATTGACAAATATCTGATAATAATATATATATCCACGAGGATTATTTTATATATTAAGGGTTGTTAGGATACTATATTTAAAACAGTAACTCAATGAGTATGTATTCACTTATCTATAACACATGATTAAAAAAAGTTCAAATAAATTAATTGGTATTCAATAATTTAATATATTAATTATATCAACTAACATATTACCACTCTATTTGAAAAGATAAAAAAACTAAAAAATTAATATTATCCCTCCATCTCTCACCCTCTCCCCCATAATTGAGTCTCTCTTTCTATCTCACCCTCTCTCAATAAGGACCTGACCATAAACATTTCATATTCTAGTGACTTTAAATTATAATTCACATTATCACCTTCAAAATGATCTTTTAGGTAGATGTTTTTTGAAAATTACTACATAACTATTATATATATAAACAATATTTCTCAATGTGGACACTTCTACTAAGAATCAATTTTTTGACAACATAAAACATTTAATGTGAAACATGATTTCTTTTCATGAAAAATCATTAGTTCCTTAAACATAACATATTATTTTCCATTACACATCCTTAAACCCTATGAATTATTTTGAAATGTGGGATGAGAGAAAAAATATCATTAGGGGACAAAGAAAATAAATGGTTTACCCATGAATACTTATACAAAATCACATTCTTCAAAATAAAATTTTTGGAAACAGTAATCATTTTACAACCCTTGAAATCACATTACATTCCCAAATATTTTCATAAAACATTTCATAAAAAATATTAAATGAAAAAATTAAACTCATAATGTTTCATAATAATCCTTAAAACTCATAATAATTTTTTCTCAATGTTATACTTATCAACCTAAAAATGCATCATATACATTCCTTTACATTGTGAAATCATAATATTTCTATAAAAACCTAGAAAACATTGAAAAATCATGTATTTAACAGGATAAATAATATTCATATCAATGTGACATACACATTGAATAACCATCAGGGTTATACATGGAGTAACAATTATAGTTACACTTGTAATAAACATCATTGTTGTACTTGGATAAACATCAAAGTATATTCCAATAAAATCACAGGGGAATATAAATAGGTTAAATCTATCCCCAAACCATATAAACTGGAGAGCTATAATGAACTCACCTACCTTTGATTTATAACTAAATCACACTTCCTCAAAACAAATTTCAATAATAATAACAAAATACATAAAATCTTGCACTATAAAACATTATTTTCACCCATAATAACGTTTTTTTAAAATATATATATATCCCTTTTCTTTAAAACCAAATTTTCAAAAATAAAATTCTGAAAAAAAGTGAAAGTGGTTTTTTATTAGAAGAAAAAATGTAATCTTATAAATTAATCCAAAAATAAAATGATTGTTAAAAACCCTGGAAAAGTCATTGTAGTTATATATTATAACATATAACATTCCATCTATATTTTTTTAAAGGACCTTATAATATTTCACGTAATATTCCTTTTGAAAATATATGAAATAAATTAATCAATTAATATAATATTTTCTTTACAAATCACTAATATATGTAGAAATAAATATATTAAAAAAATTAAAAAATATGGATATGAAAGAAAAAGACATCTCAAAGAGAAACTATGAAATATGATTTTTAAAAAAATCCCTAACCCTTAGTCCATCTCCTCGTGTACATTATTTTCTTCATAAAGAATAAAAATAGGTTATTTATTTACTTAATTATTTATATTTTAAATTTTATTATGCCTTTTTTTATCTCCTATAATTCTATATTTCTTTATATAATTAATTAAATACATTACGGATGTTTTGATGATATTTGTTTCACCAGACCAAAATGGATTTCGTAAGCCTACTATGGTAAACGTTTTCATTATATAATTATCTTCAGAATAATTATGATTACTTAATTATAATTTTTACACATAAATTAGACTTTTAATTTCAATCATGAATTATTATTTTTAAAAATGAACTATGTTTCATTAAGGGAGATGTTATGTAATACGTGCACATGAGTATCGTTTCAATTTTTCAATGAAGATTATTGAAAGAAGGTTAATATAATTTAATATTTATATTATTATAATAATATAATTATTTTACTTTTATTTCATTAAATATAATTATAAATATCATCCATGGGATGTGGTGATGAAAAATAAATAACATCAATTTATGGAGGTGTTAGTTCACACGAACGCACGAATGATGTTATCATTTTCCAGTGAATGAAAAAGTAAGAAATTAAATAATAAATTATATTTCCATAATGATAAATATGTAAATAATATTATATACATATATATACACACATTAAATCCATCATTATAACTAGTCTTGAGAGAGAGTGATGGAAAATTAATTACATTGGTTCCCAAGGTAGAAGTCATCCATAGCGATGAATGATGAAAATAAAATGTATTTATTTACTAACATTAGTATTCCTATCAAAAAAATGGAAATATTTACCAAATTTGTATCCAGAAATTCCACATCTGTAATCATTTTTTTAAATTTCAAATAATATAAGTGGTAGAATTTAATTTAAAATTAAATCATAAAAAAGCAATGAAATACTGCCTTTCAAAATAAATACATTTTATGTATATATTATTTTTATACTAAATTAAAGTATAAAATTAATTAAAAAACCCAAAACTAGGTTAAATTAAATCAAAAGTAACTAATTAAAATTTAAAATTATATCAAAATATAATTTAAAATATAAATACATTTAAATAAAATACAATTTTCAAAAAAAATAAGTATTTTTAACTATTCATTGTAAAATAAAATTTCTCAAAAAAGTCTAAAATTAATCTTAGAACAATTTCTACAACATTAACTCCGAAATGAAATTAATTTCTCAAAATCAAAATTATATAACTTTTAAATAAAAATATTAAATAAAACCATGTAACACATTAAAATCCAATTTGGTTAGAAATAAACCTTTTTACTTTTGAATGAAAAATGTTAAATATTAGTATAATTGTTATAACTTTATAAAATATAACAGATGAATATATAAAAGTGTTTTCTACAAAAATTTTATTATTTTTTACGTTCTTTCCCCACCCTTTAAAATTTCATTCGCATAATTTTATTCAACTATTAAAGTAGTGGGGATACTATTCCCCCATAGAATTTTTAAACTCCCGTGTTTCTTCTTCAACAATATGGTTTTCTCAAAATACCTTGACCTATTGAATTTTATTGTACTGAAATGAATTATATGTATATTAAAAAATCTATACAGGATATTCTTTATATGAAATTTAATCTTCTAACTAAACTATCTCAGCGATCAAAACATGGGATGAATTTGGAAACAACATTATTAACATCAAAAAATTAAAATAATTATGTACCTAGGATAAACATGGAGGCAATGTAACATAGTGTGAAAATTATCCAACATCATGTGGGATTCTATATGGATTAAGTTACCATGTAGGTAACCTCGAAATTTTACCAAATTTCATAACACATTTCCATAGGGACACTTTACGAAAAACATGATCACATACCTCATAAAATATCTTATCTACAATTATCTACATAACTTTGATAACTTCTTTCATTTTTCCTCATACATTTTTTAATAATATTTACCTTCTCAACCACTTCTTCTACTTTTTATGGTTTCAGCAAATTCCTTTCTACTACATCATCCCTAAAAAATGGAGTCTAACTTTATTTTCATAAAATGATTCAAAAGGATCATCTTTACAAATGAATGGAATATTTTATTATATCAACTAAAAAATTATTTCAATCCCAATATCTTAGTAAATCTATATAACAAGAAATAATAATTTCTTAGAGTGTCTAAAATTTTCATTTAATCTATCTATCAAATTCATGATGAAATGTTCTTCTAAAATTTAATTCATTAAACAATGGCTTATGAAGTTATTTACACAAATATAAAGTTAACCTAGGATCACATTCAAATAAAAACGAATGAAAAAACACTTGTATTTTGAATATATTCTTAGAATATATTCATGAAATATGATCTAAATAAATTATATCTAAAATGGGAAGGAGATGTGAAACTTTATTTCATGGATCAATAATAAGAAATATCACATAATTACATCATCTAATTTATCGTAATCCCACAAGGAAATTAATAGATATATTTTCCCATTTTTTATATGGAAATTGAAGAGGTTGAAGCATCCCCTTTGGTGATTTTCACTCATCATTAACCAATTAAAATGTAAATGATTTTATAGTAAATTCAGAAATATCTCATTTCATTCCATTCCATGAGTAATACTCTCGAATTTGTATTTACATATTAATACATCTAGTATAAATGGAAAATAATCAACTCTGAAATTCACTCAAATATTATCTCTTAAACTATGAATCAAAAATCATACATAATCTCTTTATATATATTGAAACCAAAAAAAAATTCCAATTTTAAATTCTGGAAAAATACACTTCTTAACCAATTCAACATTTTCCTATAACTCAGAGTCTTCCACATGTACTTTCTTAAATCTTGTTAAGAGAGACAATTATATTGATACCTGAAAAAAAATTATCGAAATTCCTACAACAAAAACTCTAGGAAAAAATTATATCAACTCATCTAAAAAAGGATCATGATCTAACTATTATATACCTAATGAAACATTATTTTTCTCAATAAAAGCATCAGTTACTTTTTTTTCTTTTACATGATGTTAATAAATTTTGTAGTCATAATATTTTATTAATTATTTCCATATAATTTGTCTCATGTTCAACTCTTCCTGAGTAAATATCTACTCTAAACATTTAGGATCAATTTATATTTTTCACTAAACATTAGATAAATTATGTCTCTAAATTTTTAAATAAAAACCATATTAGCTAGTTATAGAACATGTGGAAGATAGTTTAACTCATGAGGTTTTATTTTTCATGAATCATAAGCAATTACCAAATCAATCTACATCAGGAGACGACCAAGTATTTTTAATATAGTAGATCTACATTTGATAAACTCACTATTTATAGAGGGTTGAAAAAACTATATAATTAATCAATCTTATTTTTAGGTTCTAAAAATAGTAATCAAATTCTTTATTTAAGAGTAATTTAATTTCTTTATCTATTAACTTATTAAGTGAGCGATTTAACCATGGAAATGTTTCCAAAAAACCACTATTAATATCCAACTAACCAAAGATAACTATTAAAATTAGTAGTATTTTTTGGTCTTGGACATTAATAAACCTATTTTGTTTTCTTTAGATTAACTATTATGCCATCCTTATTTAAGATGTGTCCATGGAATGAAATCTATTTTAACAATAAATCACATTTTCTAAATTTCCTGAATATAATATTTTCATTCAGGGATTTTTGGAAAATCCATATATTTTTTAATGATCCTCGTAATTTTTGTGAATAAATAAATATATAATAAAAAAAATCCATAAACTTATCTATATATTCACGGTGGACTCTATTCATAATATCCATAAATACCGGTGGGGAATTTTTTTAACCTTATGGGATTAACCACAGACGCATAATTCTTATATATAGTATGAAACTATATTTTTAGAATGTCATCCGACTTCACTATAAGTCAATATTACCTAAAAATTAGGTACACTTTGAAAAATATCGAGGTCATGAGATCAGATCAAACAAATATTTGATATAAGAAAACAGATAATTATTCTTAATAGTTATGTTATTCAAATCTACATAATAAATGGATATCAACATGTATCCATATTTTTTTAAAAAAAAATAGGACTGTATATCCCATGGTGAAGTGCTTCAGTGAAGAAAACCATTATCAAGAATCTTTTGTTATGTATTTTTAAATTCGAAAAGTTCTACTTGAGTAATTTAATAAGGGGATTTTGAAATTTACATTACATTAAGAAAAAAGTTGAGAGTAAATTCATCTTCATTTTTTGTTTTAACCCTAAGTAACAAATCATGAAAAATATCCAAGTATTTTTTTTCTACTATGGAATAATTAAATATTTATAATTCCATTATTTATAATAATATGTGCAAGTTAATGTTCATTTCCATCTGTTAACAATATCTCATCTTCCTGATATGTGGTCAATGGTTTGGGTTAATTATAATATAAAAACTAAAATTATTTATAAAATTATTTATGCCAACAACATATCTTAACATGTTAAATGGAATACCAATACATATCTAGAATAAAATTAAACTCCATAAGGGGAAATACAAAACGCTATTAGGTAATGTATTTCTATAGAAACTGATAGGAAGTTTCTTCTATTTTTTCACCTTAATAGTCCCCCATGTGTTTTTAGGATAAGTTCTATATTTAGTTCATGATAATGAATTTCAAATTTACTAGAGAAATTATCAGAAATGAATGAATATGTAGTCCATGAATGAAAAAAATACATTAGAATAATCTAAATAAAAAATCCATATACCTAATTCCACATAATTCAATGTATGTAAATTTACTACGTGATTTAAACTATTTGACCACACATTTCTACAAATATTTTATTTTATTCACATTATTTAGGTTCTTATTTAGACATTAATTCAAATAATTACCCATATCATTGCATTTAAATCTATTTAATACCTATTTTTCAGAATTGGCCATACTACTACCTTGGTATTTTTATTTCAGTAATGATCCAACCATCTTACCATATTATAAGTACTTCCCAAACTTCTTATTGCATTCCCTACTGAAAATTTTCCCTTAACTCTCACAAATTGAAAAAAAATTATTAACATCTACTTTTTCAAATCCATTATTACCCTTTTCCAACCACATGTACCTATTTTTTTAAGGGTATTGAACTTCACATGACCATTACCAAAACACCATTTATTCCTTCTTGGCATAATGAATAAATTTCTATTAATTTTTGATTTCACGAGAAGCCAGTTCCCTTCAATATCATAGCATCAATTATGGATAAAAATAATTAATCTTACTATCATGATTAGAGATAAAATTTAGAGCATTCCTTCCCAATCAGATGATGTTTTCTTGGTAAACATCAACTTATTCTTCCTCATTTTGTTTCAATTCCATGAATTTATTTTCTTTCTTTAGCCGAATATCTTTAGGAATATATTTCTTAATTAATATATTCTTAAATTCATTTCATTCTAAGGAATCAATTTACTCTCATTCCCTAATATTTTTTAACATTAATCAATATTGGTTTATTCTACCTTAAAAAATGGTAAATAGAAAGATGTACCTTCTAATGATTTAAAAACCCATGACATTGGCTATATTTTCTAGGGATTCAATCCACCCCTCAACTACTATTCGGTCAAAATATATACTAAATTAAAGAGGGTGTTACCACATAAAATGTTCAACTATTAACATGTTCTTTTAAAATAAATCTGGATGATCTCTAGCATGGACACCCCCACCATGTATAGAATTCATTTACTAATCCATCGTAGAAAAAACTATTGTATTTAAATTCCTATCATTCCAGCTTACTGATTTGAAAGGATATCATTCCCTTGGATCCCTCCTAATTCGGTTTCCCCCTTCCCTCATTGGAAAACAATTCTAAATAATTATATTTTAGATGAAGCCAAATTTAAATATTCAAATTCCATCTCATTTAAATATAAACACAAAATAAAATATTTTAAATGTATTCTATAAACATTATCTTGACCTCTAAAGTTATCTAAACTTTTATCTGATACAACTATCAGGAAACAACCATAAATATTTCATATTCGAAGGAATTTAAAATTGAAATTACTTTCTCATATTCCATAATATATTATAGTTATAGTGTTTTAGAGAATTCCTCAAATCATTTTTTTCATTTTCTTAGTAATCCACATTAAGGGTTAGTGGGAACCTCACAATATTACAAAACCATATTTTATAATGTGGAAACATATCTATAAAATAATGTTTTCATAATTATAAACATTTATTGTAAAAAATTATATACTTTCATGAATATTGTTCATGACATACAACATGACTTATTACTTTACCTTACCCATCGTTAATCCCTAAAATATAATTTAAAATGTGGGATGAGAACAAGAATTTTTATATGGGATATAAAAATAAGGAAATAAAATATTTGTCCATGAATACTTATAAAAATATCAATTTATAAAAATAAATATTACACTCAAAATAATCATTTTATTACCCAATAAGACACCTTCACAACCCAAAAAAGTTTATAAAACATTTCATAAAAAATCATAAAGGAACAAATAAAACTCATAAGGTTTTATTGAAATCATAATAAACTAATTATGAATTTTATAGAAAGTTATACTTTT
This sequence comes from Viscum album, assembly GCA_963277665.1. NCBI lineage: Eukaryota > Viridiplantae > Streptophyta > Magnoliopsida > Santalales > Viscaceae > Viscum > Viscum album. The sequence continues at coordinate 1,505,168,573 of OY728127.1, read as the reverse complement.
ATACCTTAAAAAGTATCATATAATTTCCTTTTCATTATGAAATTATAATATATTCATAGAAACAGTCATAAAAATAGATAAATAATATAGGTAACTTAACGTATCAGTTTAATATCACTCTTACACACACATGGAATAACCATCATTATTATACATGGAGTAACCATCATAGTTGAACTTAAAATAAACATCAATTTTTTACATGGAATAACGATCACAGTATATCCCCAAAATCTCTTCCTAGAAACCTGATTCGTTAAATACATCCCCTTTCCTAATGCATTGGAGAGATCTAGTATGATCACCTACCTATGGTTTACGATAGAACCACCCTACCTTATAAAATATTCTCAAGGACTGTAATATAATACATAAAGTTCCATCCTAAAAACATTATTTTCACCCATAAGAAAGAATTTTCAAATATCTATATATAAATTTCCTTTAAAACGTAATTCTGAAAACAAAAATTCATAGAATAATGGAAATTTATTTCTATCATTGAAGAAAAAATTAAATCATATAAATTGAAAAAGAAATAAAATAAGGGATAAGTAAGTGGAAAATGTATTTATCATCATAGAACTTAAAATATAACATTCCTTTTGTCTTTTTATAATGTTTTCTCAAACATTCTATAAAATACTACTTTTGTAAAACCATTTAATTAATGTAAGAAAATAAACATGAAGTTTCCTTTATAAAAAAAATTATATATATGTATATAAATACATACAAAAAAATAATTTTTAAAATATGGATATGGAATAAAAAGATGTTTATAAAGGAAACATTAAAAGAGAATTTTTAAATGAAATCCCATATCTGGAGTCTTAAGGTCAAGTATGTTCTTTATCTTCTAGAATAAAAAATTTAGGTTAGTTATTTACTATATTAAAAAATTTAATTATTATTATTAGATTTATTTTACCTATTACCATGTTATATTAAATATTTTAATTAATTAAAATCATCTCAGATGTTTTGACGATATACATTTCATAAGTACAAAATGGCTTCAGTAAGCCTACTATGGTCGAAGAGTACATTATTACATCCTATATAGAATAATAATAATTTAATTATTATAATTTTTAAAGATTAATAATAATTTGAAAACTAATCACGAAATATGTTTATGAAAAATTAACTATGTTACAATCATAGAGATGGTAGGTCATACGTACATATGAGTAACATTTCTATTTTTTAATGATATTTATGGAAAGAAAGTATGTATAATTTTATCTCTATATAATGTTCATAATATCATAAATTTTATTTTATTAATTTAATTATAATTATATATATAATTTATGTGATTTGGTGATGAAAAAGTTATCACATAGCATTTTAAAGGTGGTAGTCCACATGTACACACGAACGCTGTTATCATTTTTCAGTAAATAAAATGGTAGGAAAATAAATGATATATTTTGTTTTTAGATTTAAAAATATATCATGAAAATCATATATATATATATATATATCATAAATCTATCATTATACCCTTTATTGAGATACGGCTATGGAAATAGAATTGCATCAATTCGTGAGGTGTTAGTTTGTCGTACGCACGAATGGCGAATTACATTCTCATTTGAGGGAGGTTATAGATAGATATATATTATTACATTAAAATAATAAAATATAATTATATGAAGTGTAATTTTTTATTATTTTATCATGGTTGAATAATATTTGAAGGAGGTTTAAGAAAAATTAAAACAAAAACAAGCGGTTAAAAACTATTCCTATTCTAGAAAGAATCAAATTTTATTAAAACCTTAAGCTCTATAAAAGTATATTATACGTAAAATGAGATATAGAATTATGGGAGTGATTATATTATGTGATTTTGGAAAATATTGGCCAAAAATTGGTTTTGAAGTTTAAATAAGTGAGAATAAGTGGTTCTATTTTATTAGAAAGAAGATGGGCACTATTAGAATTCTAAAAATATTAAATTAATATAAATTTATTTTGACGTCCAAATGGGTCCAAATTAATTATTTTACACAAAAATATGATTATTAGGATCAAGCCTATCATAAAATAGATTTTTCCCATTTTTGGATCACATTTTTACCAGTGTTGTTTTATTTTCAGCATTGTTTAACCCATTTGACAATTATAACAATATTAAAAATTTCTACACATTAAGGGTTAATAATGTTACTATAAAATGAAAAATGACATATAAATTCACCATTGTGGATTTAATTAGCAATGTATCATTAATTTGGCTACATCCAAAATATTTAGGAATTTTATATAATTTGATGAAATATTATTTTCATAAGAAATCAATAATTTCATTTTTAGAAATATTAATTTACTTCAAATTTTTTATAACATCAAGAAAATAAATTAATTATAAAATAATAAATTGATATAAGACTAAAATATTAATTTCTCAAAAATAATTACTTTATTACATTAATTATTTCAAATTACATTTCTTTTAATCTCTCTAAATTCATTTATTTTATTTTTCCATTAATTGAATAGTTGTTGCGTCAGCATTGTGCAAAAAATAAGAGTGTGTCCCCATGCTGAAAATATTATAGTTATTAAAAATAAGAGTGTGTTGTTTTTTACATTTAATCCCATTAAATATTATAAATATCATAATATCATTAAAATTTAAAACAAAATATAATGTAATCCTGGATGAGTATGGACAAAATTTACCCATGAAATTAAATTTATTTAAGTACTAGGGTCATTTCCACATCCTTTTCATTTTATTTTTATCTATAGTTAATCGATTTATCTTTTAACATGATATCAAATGTTAGAAGGGTTACTATTCCTATTGAAAAAAAATAGAGGGTACCTATTTACCAAATTTAGTTTCAAAAATTCCACATATGGAATATATTTTTCAAAATTCAAGGCATAGAGGTGGAATAATTTAATTTAAAACTAAATCATCATTACACAATAAAAAATAGTTTTTCCAAAAATATGATTTTTTAAGTATATAATGTTTTCATAGTAAATTAAACTCGTAAATTAAATTTTAAAAAAACAATAATTGGATTATTTTAAATAAATTGGAACTAATTATATTTTTAATGTAAATCAAAATGGGAATATAGTTTTTAAGCACATTAAAACAAAATTATGTTTTCAATAAAAATCAGAATTGTTCAATAATCATTGAAAAATAAAAAAATTCAGAAAAATATAAAGCATTCATTATAAGTTATATTATACATGATGAAATCAGAAATGAAGTTTATTTTTCATATTAAATTTCAATAATATTAAAATAAAAATTATTAATAAAACCGTATAATACATATATATCAATTCTGTTTAGAAATAAAGTGTTTTACATTTGACCGATATATTGGATAATAGTTTTATGATAAATATAACACAATGATATATAACAAATGAATATATGAAAATGATTTTTATTAAAATTACTTGGGTTGTTACACATTAACATTGTATATATATATATATATCATTTTATTCATTTATATACATTTTTATCATTTTTTATATATATTTTTTTCCTTGTAAATTCTTGTTCATGTACATATTTGTTAACTGGATCTATATATATATATATGAGGAAGAGCTAAAATAAAGATTCCTGGATTGAAATGAGATATTACCCTGAATAATGACACACCCTTACACTTTTTCTAAAAAAAGCGTCACTTATCCCATAGAAAACGTGTATAATCTCTCCATCCCACTATTATCCTAAAAATAATTCTATAAAGAACTAACTCTAATGTAGGAATGATGATATAGGTTTGTAATATATATAACCTATAGGGTAACATGGGGGTTTTATTAACTTAAATGGTAAATAATTGAAAAACATTGCCTCTAATGAATTCAAGGCCTTTAATGTTTTTAATTATTAATTTTAAGTAAACTTTTTAATATCAAAATAATTACAAAAATTTATTTGAATAATGTTTCACATTAAAAAAACATCATGTACTTTCATGAAAAAGAGGTTATTTGGGAAGAATATGTTAAAATAAATTAAAATTACTATTATAATATGTATATTGAGAATTGATGATTACATAATGGTATTAACATTCATAGTAAACTAAAACTCAAGAGAATGTTTCAAGATTAAAATAAAAATAATAAAACTATATCAACAATAATCAAAAATATTATTTTTGAAAACTAAAAAATTATGAGAGTTGATTTGTTGGAAGAATTGAATTTGAACGTTCAATTTAATCTCAAAATGTTTAGAAAAAACTAAAATAACATAAAATATAATAATTTAAAAAAACAATCAAAATTGAAAATCCTACATAAAATAAATTACATGATGTGGAAAGTTATGTAGCCCAATGAATGGTGTGTATTGGTTTGAATCGCTTCTCCACCATGATTTTAAGGTTTTTTGGGGGTATCTATGGAGTTTTTTCTGTTTTTTTTCTATTTATCCTCATTTTCTTTTGAAGAAGACACATATAGGTAATTTTATTCATTATTCTTCTTCATTGTTTCTTTTGCATTATTTTAGTGTTTCTGTTCACATATGGGAATTTCTTCTCCTGGTGGTATCTCGAAAATAATACTAGATCTTTCATTCACCCATTGTTTTTCCCTTCTCCCTCATCTAATTGATGATTTTTGGTTATAGACCTAGTAACATTTGATTGTTTCTTCAATGAGTTTAAGGTTTACTTAATCATATAGATTGAAGGATCAATCTCCCAGTGGTTTGGGAAACACATTTTTATTAAAAAGTTGAGGGATGGATTTAATCTAGATGGTTTTATATTTTATACACTAATAAAAATATCTATTTCTTTCACCTTTGGTTTTGATAGATTTTATATATTGAAAGGATTTAGGGGTTATGGATATCTGTTAAATATGTTATGAACGTTGTGTTCAAATTGGATCTAGGTTTTTTCTCTAGTTCTTCCCTCTTCCTTATTCTTAGGTTTTGGGGTGTTCGGTTATTTAGAGATGGTGTGTCCAAAAAACCTATTCATGTTTATATTTGTAATCTTCCCCTCTTTTTTGTTATGGATCTAGGATATTTCAACTTCTATAGATAATAATCAAAGTTGGTTATCCCTCTTTATCAATATATATTTATTATGTGTTCTTCAATATTTTTAGGTTTCGTTGGTTTTCATCTTTTTTTTTGTGAATTTTGGTCTCAATTTTGATTATTTGATTAATAATATTATTAAATCATAAAATTTTCATCAATTTCACTACTATTTTGTGGTGTATTTTTAGATTTTTTATGGTTGTAAGTGCCCCATTCACATCTGAATAGATAACCCATTTGGGATATGTTTTTTTAGAAAGGGTTCAAGGTATTTATCCTATACTAGTAGTTTCTATTATTATTTTTCAAACATTTTAGTGGTATAATTGGGATTTTGGGGATTTTCTTCAGTGAGATATAATGTTAGGGAATGAGAAGAGTGATAATATAAGGTGACTAGAATTTTCCATTCTATTGGATATAGGGGTTGTGGATCTGGCAATAATCCCCTGGTATTTATGTTCACTTACCAAGGTGTGCATATTGAAATGGTTATAGATTAATGTGGACACGTGTAACGCTATGAGTTCCAAGGTTTTATGTGGATTCTATTTATAGGGTCGTTTTTTCTAATAGATAATTTATATTTTTTTGGTCATTTATATTTTATAGTGGTTGGTGGATAGTGATCGCCATGGGTTTTATGTGATCAGGGATAACTTGATTTGATTATTGAATACATTTATTTTTTATTAGTGTATTTTTAGTGGGGTTGTATGATTACACACAACCAGTTTCGCTTATTTTCTTAGTGCTATAGTCTATTTTCACCAACAAGTATATTTGGCCTCACTATCCATTTTTTGAAGAACAATTTCAAAGATGAAAGAGAAAAAACATAAATCAAATATGATGTTGTGGTTCTTCTCTGGTTTTTCGGTTTTTATGTTTTTTTTTTGTTATTTTATTTTTCAATGGGTTTGGATTTGGTTTCAAATTCATGAATCTTGTTCTTGGCCCCTACCACAAGGGTATTATAAATAAACCCACTGATTCCTATACACAATTATACTTACTTGTTGAGTTTTCTGGGATTTAATTCTCAAATGATGATTCTAATAAAATGTAGAAATACAGGAAATCACAATATAAATATAATGGGAAGAAAAAAATATGATTAGTCATTGGATACAGTGGACAAATATATTTCACTATAATTATTACACCATGTCAACAATAACAAAATCCCTTATTTTTTAAAAGAAAACATTAAATATATGAAATATGTTCAAAAAAAATTTCCTCCTAATTTTTGTTTCATTAAATCATTTATAGCTTGATATTTAAAGTAGATTATCCATCATAATATAGTAGATGTGATTCATATTATTTAACAAAAATTTCATTTTTTATACATCTTTTACATTGGTACAAGACGTATAAATACTCAATAATGGTGTAAAAATAATCCACTCTAAAATGAAAATAACATAAAATATAATTTTTTTGTAGGGAATAGAACATAAATAGTATCCTTTTTGGATTCATGTTGAGGAACATTGGTTAAAATGGCATGTTGAAAATTTATCTCAGGAATTCAACTGACCTATTGTTCTATTTAAGAAAAATGTTTTGAGATGTTCATCTCGATACAGTCACCGTTTATAGATCTTGTGGATAACAATTCTAAGCCATAAATACTTTTTTTTAATAAAAAACCCTCACAAATAGTATCTTACTCTTCGTCCACAAAAACCACTAAAATTTGGATCTATATGTTAAAAAAATATTTTTAGTTTTTAATTTAGTTTGATAACAGTAAAATAAAATTTATATTGATTTATTTTCATCCAAATTTAATGGATCATATTATATCTCTTATAACTCATAAAGTGCCTTTGGAAATCCATTCTAATGATTTAGAATACATTATTCTTTTCAAGTTATATCAAAACGGTTCATATAACCTCTTCAAAAATTGAATGTAAAAGGATTAGTAAATGATTTTTTGTTACCATATATCCATGAAACTCTAAAAATTATCTGTATTACTCACAATATTGCATAGAAAATTCCTTAATGATCTTATGTTCAACATCCTCTTTGGTGTTCTCAATGATTTCCTGAAATGATTTATCGATAAAATCGGAGTTACACACCACTCCCAATTATTGGATGGAAAGAATTTTTATTTCATTAACACTATATGGGAATACGAAATATATTTCATTTATTTAAATGGAATAAAATAAACATAATGATAATATATATTGAACTATAATTAATATTACGTGATGAAAGTTTACATCCTAAAAAAATGAAAAATTGAAAATGAGACTTTACCAGGAATCCTTATTCCAAATATTTTTATCAATATGAAGATTAATACAATGTAGATGACTCTAGGTTAATCCCTTAATGATGATAAACTCAATAATTATTATTCATTATCATTTATTTATAATTTTTATATTTTATTTAAATAAATGAAATGAAGAAAGAATGGGGTATTTTATTTATAAATTTTTTAAAGAAATTATAATTTCAGATATTTGAAATGTTGGAGTAACACAAGATAAATATACCCAAAAAAATACTCAAAACGTTATTTAAATTTAAATTCAATAATGAAATTAATTTAACAAAATACATTATTTGTAAGTAATAATAGAAATCTCATGAAAATGGATCAGGGAAAGAAATAGACAAAATAATTATATAAATTTTAAAAATATTTCAATATTTTTCTTCAAAATGACAATAAATTGATGGAGAAAAGGAAACCTAGAAAATTATTGTTGTTGTGATGCCCTGAGAATCTAATGTAGGAACAATTTATTTGATAGCATGTATAACATTCAACATCATGTGAATAAGGGGATAAAATATCCCAATAATTTAAAGTATATTTACTATTTTAAATAAATTCAATATATTTTTAACCTTGAAATGCATGGGACACTGATTTAGCATACTTCTTAAGAAATGACATGTTTCTTCAATGGCTTGTGTTACAAGTAAGACTGATTTGTACCAAACAATAATATATTTTTAAAGTAGTATTATTTAATCTAATAAGATATAACATATTCATTAAATTAGTAGTTTGGATGAATATTAAATAAATTCCAAAAATATATGTCTTAAAAAAATATGAAATGAATTCATTGTTTACAAATTAACAAGAAATGAAAAGAATAAACAGTTGAATTGAAAAGAGGATATTTTTTTAGAAAAATATTTTTATGCTCACAAATATTTTTTGTCTTAATAAATTAAACTAATTAAAATTATTGAGTGGTATTAATTTAATTTATATATTATATATTCAATACAATATTTTTTACATTAATAAAATATATTTGATCAGTATAAGATAAGAACAGACCCAATATTTGGCATAAAAACCTATATTTTTATTAAGGGACTTTTACCACATTTTAATGGAGACCATATATTAAATCTAGTTTTTTGAACTTTTATAAATATTCTAGGTCCAAATAAACGTCATATTTCAAAAAGAAGCATAAAATTATGTGAGTTTGTATTTTGGGTATTTTTATTTGAAGTTTTTTTTATAAATACTGAATAATATTGAATTTTAATTCAACACTACTTTTTCATTTAATTTATTTATGAGGATAAATTAAATTTTAAATTAGTTTGAAGTTCCATTAGATAATATTTTAATTAATTAATCCAATCTAGTTCAATGGAGTCAATTTCACATTTAAATTAGATATAAAACCATTGAAAACATTTAAATATTTTTACTTTAAAAATCCACATTATCACCCCTTCTATGGGATTGAATTTAAATTTTTTTTCCACATAGGTGTTTAGAATTTGGAAAAATGGATTCCATATTCAGAATCATAAAAATTTATAATGCCTAATAAGTTCAAATTATTTTTTGACAAAAATAATAGTGAAATTAATTACAACAACTAATGTGAAATCATTCCTGACAAGGGACAAAACTTTAATTTTAAGGGCCAAAATGACATACACAGCTGTACAAAATCCATTTTCCTCTCATATTTAAAACATATCTTTCATTTCCTCTAATTTGGTCCATTATTTGGATAATGTTCCAAACGAGCTTACCATCAAAACTGGTAGATGGATCGATCACTACCTAACCTCAATAAATTCTCCCTGAATTCCAGAGGATTCCGACTTGTAGTAAGGGACTATGGGGTGTCTTTCGGGAGACAATGACCTCATAGATTAGAGTTTCATAGCATTATACAAATATAAATAGAATAAAACTGCAAAAAAATTGTAATAATAAATGAAATATAGATGGCAGCTAAAGAATAAAAATATAAATTGAATATAACTGGAAATTACAATTTATACAAATCATACATTCACGTACTAATGATTATACACAATATAAGATAAAAAAAATATTGCACGCAACAATTCAGTACCATACATAACAAAATAATATAAATAAAATAATGCTCCAAGGTGAACACTATGAGAATCTTGAGCATCATCTCAATCCTTCTCCCTGGAGTCCCCTGTATAAGAAATGTAGGGCATTACAAGAAATAAATATAATGTCCTTCAAGCATGTAGGTCTGGTTGGGTACCCCACTTTAATGGTATCCCGAGAAGGGTGTGAGACATAAATCTCAGTAGACCGACACCACCAGTGTCTAGCCCAATCCATATAGTGCAATATAAAATTACGATTTCTATTATATATAATAAATGTACAGTAATAAAAAAAAAAAAAAAAAAAAAAATTGGTCCGGGTTCCTAAATGGACACCCATCCTAGTAAACATACTTTGGCCTAAGCCATAATCCTAAAGGGTACACCTGTGTAAGGAAAAATAGATACGTATAATAAAAGATAGTAACGTGGAAACCCAATAACCTAATGAAATCATACCTATAAGCATGCTCCTTAGCTTGGGGTAAAAATCCCATGTCATCAAATAAGTGTGCTTGTAACGAAAGGGAAACATCTCAAGTGCAGGCATAAAAATTTATAAAGAAAGATTAATATCATATGATTCAACAGTCAAAAAAAAGAAATCCAATAAACTTTTCAAAACCATGTCTGTAGTGTTGTTCCCATCCAAGTAGTTCGATAATTAATTCCATGTATCACAATGGGAACATCTGATATAATCCAATAACACTGATCTCATCCAATGCGACCCTTGCAGCATCTCAAGTATCACTATGAGGCATGGTAATCTCTGTGTCCATTTAGTGTATCTCACATAGGGGACGGAGTATCACAAAAGGCATGGTGTAACCATCATCCTAATGGGTATGTTCGTGGTTGATCTCCTACAGAACCGGTATCACTCAGAAGTATAGTAAACTACCCAAGAAGCCCTTTTCGGGAAATCCAAAGAATCTCCCTCAGTGCTTCAGGTCGTAACCCATTAGACACGATGAGTCTATCTGTGAGTCTTTAATATGGATCCCATGTTTTCTACCATCCGATATTAAGAGATCCATGTATCCAAAGACATCAAAAACAATGAATATATCCCATGTAAAAACATTTATAATTTTAATCAGTTAAATTAACCAACCCATGCTACAAGATATCAGGATATTTCAAATAGGCCAATACACAGTGGCCCAAATCATATGACCAAGAAATAATCCTTAAACAATATAAATACATGGGAAAGAGCCGTAAGCTACCAAGATTAGCATATAACCAATGAAATATAATTAGAAGCACATGGAATAATCATGCATCATATGATATTTAAACATTGAAATCCCAAAATCTCAAGATATCAAGCTTGAACAAGTATAACAGTTATATATAATCAAATGAAATCGATGACATTTAAGCAATTCAAAAAATCTAGCATAACCAATCAAATATAAGGTTGGAGTCATGTAACTCAAGCCAACCAACTATAGATTACGGTTAAAGACAATAGGCACTTCTTCTAAGCATAAGAAAAGTGGCATATCTTTACCATACCTTTGGTTATTTCATTTAAAACCATTTGATTGTTTTTAGTAATAATGACATATTCTATTTTAATCCATCCTATAAAACCATTTACCATAACCAATTCATTCAATTTGAGTAAATAAGGAAAATTCATTTATAAGACTCAAAGGGGGCAACTTGAATGTGTCTTGGTAATAAGGAATATAGCTAATTTGAAATTCCATTTAAAGTAAACACGAAAGAATATTAAATTTACATTATTCAAAGGTGGAAAAGTCTAAATTTACATAGAATAAGCACCAATAACAGTTATGTGGAATAATCAGATCTAAACTAAGTATGATAAAAATAATTATAAAAACATTTTGGTTTGAGGATAGCTTACCTCCGATGGAGGGGATTTATTATAAAAACCAATTATTTATCTTCAAACAATTAAATTATCATATTTAACACATCATTAAATTTATCAATGGAATAATTTAATTTAAAAACCTTAATTAATTAATTAATATCAAACAATAGTGTGAGATTTAATTAATAAATTTATTCATAGAAATAAAGGGCATGGAAAGGGATCTTGCCTTAAGAAGTAGACCAAGATGAAAACTCAGCACTTGAAAAAAAAATTGATGACAAATCGAAGCTGTTGTTTCCCACCTCTGAGCATATGAACCTCAATATATACATAAGAAAGCCTACCCCATATGTTCATATTTTATGGACATGAATATGTGTAGGGGATACTTAAATATATGGATATATGAATATACCCATTTCTACTCACCTTTGTATGTAATTTTCATGTACATACATGAGAACACCTAGCCCCATATTAATATACACACTTCCATGGGAGAACATATATATAATAGGGGAACTCATATATATATATATGTGTGTGTGTGTCTACTGGAATATGAAAGAAATTAACCTTTGTAAATGGAATCTCGAACAAACCTCAAAGACGACCTAACACACTACAACAATTATACAGAACTAAAAAACACTGCGGAAAGGTTCAAAACACTTATAAAAATTAACAAGTACTCAAAAAAACATAAATAAAATAAATTAAATAGGGAAAGATGTTGTAGTGAATAAAAATCTCACCCCATGGTGAAAAAATCAAGGTAAAACTAACCAATCTGCTTCGCCTTTGGCAGTAGATGTCGAAATGTGCATGAAGAGGTTCCAAGAAGACTTCTTCACTCCCTATAAATGAATGAAACAATAAAACCAGATCAAACATTGACCTAGGGTTTTAGGTTAATGAGATAGTTTAATGGATAGGCTAAAAATAAACCCAAGGAATAAAGGAATGATAGCAAAATACCTTACCTCATAGAATCTGATGAGATTCATAATGAAATTTAGGAGGATGATCTGCACAAGAAGGGATCCATGGGGGAGGTGTGTTATGTTGTGGGGGAGCCTACGGATGGGTTACGTCATGCTAAGGATGGAGAAGATCTCATATAGAGGGTTTTATTAAAACTAATATAATAATAATAATAAATATATTATTATTATTATTATTAAAACATTTCAATATTTTTTCATATTTATTTTCAATCACATTATTTTTATTTTTATTTAGTTAATTAAATTAATATGTTTTGCAAAACGGGGATATGATTGCTCTAAAACTCATTGAAAATTTTGAGGGACCCCTTAGCCTTCATCAAAAATTTTAAAAAAAAATGAAGGGTTAAAACTCTATGAATTGTCTTCTGAAGCATGGTTTTAAAAATAGGCCATCTATTATATGTAAATGTTCAAATTCCATTGAATTTTTTTTCTAGTTTAAAAAAACAGGATGTTACGACGTCCCCAGCTTAGATCTTCTCACCCCTGCGGATCCTTCGGGCATAATGAAAACATCTCCATACATATGAGTATCATGAATCTTCATTCAAATATTCATGTTTCATTTCAAATATCCCCACACACCTCTGTGCATTCATTTATGCATATGGATCCTAAGCCATCAAAACTTGTGTCACCACCCATTTTCTAAACAAAACACCAAGACAATGCTTATATGACCCCGTTTAGAAAAAGACATGATCTTGTAATTTTCTTGGTAAGAATATGGCCAAAGGTACTTCCCACTAAAGACTTTAATATTTTAAAGGTCCAAATTTGAGCCATAACACTTCCCACCATCCCAATTGCATTAAACATCATGCCTCTATGTGTTTTGATGAAGTAATTAGTATGATTTTAAGATGTTAAAGTAATTAATTCACCACCAACCTTATTTAGTAATGTTGATTCAGCTTCTCATGAAAACACCTCGCTGATATATACCACACATGTCTCCACCATAAGATATTCTAGAGATTTCCCTTCATGGATCCTAGACATTATATAAGAGAGGAAAAGAGTCAAGCCACTTCAGCAGACTACTCAAGAATATATCATGCATAGACGGCTGGAATTTTACAACGGAATTAAAATTACTTCTCCCAAGTAATCTCACATTCACCAAAAAAGACTTCCATAGAATTCCACACTCAATTTCTGATAACATTTCCTAATTAACCCATCACCTGGTTATTTAAAACAATCATGCCACAGAAAAAAAAAATGTGAAATCAAAATCCATCCAACTAGAATTCTCACCCTTTAACCATTAAATTTGATCTCATCAATTAGAAAAGGGTGACATCAGATTCATCACACTAGAGTCCAAAGTACTATTCTACTGAATTCCACACTATATAGTTATATGAGAGATGATGGCAGAATTTTACAATTTCCACATCAGTCCAACGACTGCGCTTAGAGATGCATCCACCTGGAGGAAACACCATAAGAAATAATTAGTGTAAAAATTTATTTCTGGGTAGTTACTATATGGGAACCCAAGGGTAACTTAGAACCACCATTCCTCGAGAACAACCATGCATCTATTGTTCCACACCGAAATAGAAACACCCTACATGCTCAATATCTTTATAAACTACAATGCATCTTAATATCTACAATCCCTTAGTGTATCAATGATTATGCCATGATAGGGTACATGATTGTCTCTTTATAGAGTACAGTAAGAGGAGAACAATAATTACCAGAAGTTAAGTCAAACCACTACTGGTTGAATTCCAGTGAATGATGTTTGGATTCACCTAACAATGCACCAACATTATCCAAATGCCCGCTAGATCAACCCAAGGAATTCAATGATCATTTATCATTCAACCATATTTCATCAAAAACTGATGGTGATTCAGAAGGATTTCAAACATTGTATACTAGATCGAAGTCAAGCTGCTGAGAAAGAACTGATATGAGTTAGCACCTTAAAGACTCAAAGGAATTTAAGAACGATCAACCATTTCCAAATGGCCATTCTCTGTTATATTCCTTTTACACAGAAAGTAACATTTATCAGAACAAGTGGGATACACTGGACCTTAGTATTTTCGAAGCCATAAAAAGAAAGGATAGACCAGTCACTCACAAGCACACTCGATGAAAATTTAACTTAATGTATATGTGTTACTCCTATGAGCCATGCTCATGTATGTTATTGCATTTAACATAAGAGTCAACCCAAACCGACCATCATGTCAAAACACTCAAATCAATTAGAATTCCTCTAGATTATTGGGATGATCATAATTCATTAACTCGCATGTCTCTCTCCTAATGAGATTACCTAAGACTTTACTCAAAGAAGAAGGATCAAATAATTCACTGAACTTCATTGATTCCTTACCACACTTAACACTTGATGGTACCATGTATATCAACACACACTACCCCGAGGATATATGAGGAAAAAAATATCAAAATTACATCCCATAGACTTATCATCCCTATACATTCACGTATTAGATGGAATACATATGATATTTATTCCAAATTCTAATTTCCCCATATGACCATAAAATGATTGAAAACCTCCTAAGTCAACCACAAGAGGAGACACGGTCACAAGACCTACAAAATATTCAAACATTCCTAAGGTAAGTCTAACCATCTGAAAACTATAATTACTCTATGTTCATTCCAGTATAAAGGGTCAATAAACCTTGACCACCCATATAACCAAGGGTATCATAAAATGGTTAGAGTCCTAAACAGGAAAATAGAACTTCAATGACACCAAATTTTTGAAAAGTCATGGCACTAGCAATACATTCATGTTCTAGGGGGCTACCTACCATGGGCTAGCCCCTTATGAATGAAAAAACGTTTACCATTGAATTATGTCACATCATAAAAATTCACCAGGTTAAAAATCTGATCATCTAAGACATTTATAAATGTAAAATAATGCCTATAGAAAAAACTCATTCTTCCATTCCAAGGAAACACTAATTGAAAATTTAAACTCCCTTACATGATGTTTTAAAATATATGACACCACAAGTTTCATTTCCAAAATCATTATATTTAATCATATTTAATCATTAATCATTTAAATATTTATTCCAAAAACCAATTTCCATTTTTCCAAAAAAGAACACAGGGTACTTGATTTTAACCAACACCCGAAAGGAAAAATAGGAAAGTATCACAAAACATCATTTTATAACTTTTTACACTTCTTGAACTTCAGTCATAATTATGAAAGATTTGATTGAATTCCTTTTAAGACGTAAGGCGGCTGTGAGGGTCCCATAGAGCCAACATATGTTCTCTAGAAATGAACCCAATAGAGTTTTCTCATCTTTTAAGCTTTTTAAACACCCAAATTGGATCTTCTCATAAGTTACAATTCCCAACATAAATACTTGGGTCCAGTTGCACATTTTAAATGGTAACCAATTTAATTAATAATTAAAAACCCAAAATATTTCACATTTATAGTCACTTCACAATGTAACATGCCCCTAAACAATGATCCAAACTAATGGGTGGCCACCTACCAACCTATTAAATGCCCATATGATTTACAATTTGGCATTTGGATCCCTTTAGTCCAAACAAATTCACTTTAGAATTTTAATTTAGAAATTTTCACACTTTATCAAGGGTCTCCAAAAATTATAAGCATATGTATATTCTCAATATGGTGTAAATATATGGGTTACAATTTCCCATTAATAAAGAACTCATGAACCTTACATGAGGAAATGGGTTCATGTTCATTCACGATATAGATATTCCTTTCCCATTCCATGAATTACATTTTTAAAACAAAGCAAAGCATATCCCTTAAATTAGATAACATAGAGAAACAGGTTTTAATCAAGGAAATAGGGAATGATAAACAAAGTGGGCATGCTAAGCAGTCAGTAGACATGGAATATAAATACCCGATCATGTTATACAATCATGCATGCAAAATAATTACGTAAATAAGTATGCTAATATAAAAGGAATGGAATATAATTCAAGGAACACAAATAATAAACATGAAAACAAAAAATGAAACTACATATGATTTCATATGCATGGAATGTGAATTTCTATGTTCCTAATGTGATACATGTGATGCTTCATCAATGACAAATGACGCTAAGGTCAAGAATACCATAAATCCCCTAAATCAAAACCAGTAGAAAGTAAAATATTTACTCAAGGTGAAATCAAATAAACTCTTATATCGAATAGAATAATAAAAAATTCCCAACCCTAGCTAAATTGTTATTTCCTATACATAGGGTGATTAGTCCCAAGAACAGCTATTTACCAAGCACTAACACATTCATAGTCTCCTATATTCTACTCCAAAACGGTAAGACATTAGAAAATTAACATATGATACCACTTTTTAACATCCCATCCTAGCTTTCCTTCTAAACATGTAGCTGGAATAGTCGCCACATGACCTCAAGATAATCTCCTTGAATGACAAAGAATTCCTACTAGCACTGAGGGACTATGATGTGCCTATGGGGATACTATACCCTCATATATTAGTGTGGTAAAATTTTATAGTGATATAAATTGAATAAAATAGTGGAATCCATAATAATAAATGAAAGATAGATAAAAATAAAAGAATAACAATATCAATTGAATATATGTGGAAACCTAAATTTACAAAATTCATGCATTCATGTCCGGAAGATTATACATAATATAAAATAAATACATATAGTAAAAACTGATAGGGTATAGTACATGGATGAAGAAAATAAATAAAATAAATATACAAGGAGAACTCCCTGAGCATTGTGAGCATCAACTCAATCATTTTCTCTTAACTCCCATATACAAGAAAAGAAGCATAGAACAAGTAATAAATCCAAATATATAAAAACATGTAGGATTACTTGGGTACCCCAGTGCAATAGTATCCCTTGAAGGGTGTGATAAATAAATCACAGTAGGCTAGTACCACTGCTGTCCAACTCAATCCAGACAGTTCAATATAAAATTATTTTGTATGCGATATATAATAAATGCAGAATGATTACAATTGAATAACAGAAACTTGTTATGGTTTACTTAACGGTTTCCTATCCTAAAACACCCACTTTATCCTAAGACAGAAGTCTGAATGGTATTACAGTGCAAGGAGGAATATATATATATACATGGGACAATAGTCACATGGAAAACAAAGGAAGGAATACCCCCAGTAGTGTGCCTTTTCATTGGTTCTAATTACCATTTCATCCAATAAGTGTGCTAGTAAAGTAAGTGAAACATCGGAAATGAAACAACAAAACATAATGATAAGGAACAATGCATCTCAAACGATTCAACTATCAAACAGACAAAGAAATACAAATAATTCACCAATACCATGTGTGGAGTCGCGTTCCCACTAAAGGCTGCCTAAAAATATTCCCAAGTATCACAATTGGGAAATCCAGTATAATCCAATACCATTGATCCCATCCAAGGTGACCCTTAAGATTTCCCAAGTATCACTAAGAGGCATGGAAAACTCTATGTTTGTCTTAGGTATCTCACATATAGGATTGAGTGTCACTCAAGGGATGGAGTATTCATCTTACAAATGGGTATGTCCACAGTTTCTCCCCTTGGGAACCAATATCACTCAGAAGTATGAGAAACCACCTAGGAATCACATTCCTGGCATGCCAAAGCATTTCCCTTGGAGCATTGGGTCATAACCTATCATGAATAGTTAGTCCATCCTTGATTCCTTAATAGGGAACCCAAGTTCTCAAATAAGAAACGATCCTTAAACTATTGAAATACATGGGTAATAGGTATAATCTAACAAGTGTACAATATAACCAGTGAAATATAACCACAATCACATGGAAAAATCTTGCCTCCTAACATATGTCATCAATGGAATTTCAAAATAAAAAGCTATCAAGATTAATCGTGCCTAAAATTTATATATAATCAACTTCCATCAAGGACATTTAATTAATTCAGTATATCAAGAGTAAGCATTCAAATATAAGGATAGAGGCATGTAGATCATGCCAAAAAACTATGGAATGTGTCCAAATAAAATTTGCACAAAGCCTAATAATAAGAAAAGGTCAATGGACATACCATCCCTTTGGAAATTTCATTTAAATACATTTGATTCATTTTATGTTGGATGGTATTGTCAAGTCTAGGACACCCTATACAAGCCATCTACCATAAATAGATTATTCACTTTTCCTAAACATAGAAATTTCATTTATAAGACTAAAAGGGGTAAAATGGATATTGTCTTGGTAATAATTCGTACACTTTATTGGAAATTTCATTTAAACGAAACGTGCAAGAAAATTAAATTTACATAATTGAAAGGGGAACAGGATAAAATTCCATAGAAAAATAACCAACAATATGCATATGGTAAACATAGTACAAAACTAAGAATGAAATAAAGAATTATCAATACTTTTTGGTTTGTAGAAACAACACCTCCAATTGAAGGGATTTATTATAAAAACATGATATTTCTGATCAAATAATTAATTTATCATATTTAACCATTCATTAAATTTATCAAAGGATTAATTTAGTCTAAATTCCATACTACCTTATTTAAAATCAATGAACGGTGTGAGAAGTAATTAATTAATGAATTTATAAAATTACATGTATATGAAAGGGATCCCTCCTCAATAAGTACACCAACACGGACACTCAACACTTGATGTTTTTATTAGAGAAAAATCGAATCTTATGACTCATTCCTATAATAATATTCACCATCTTATATACATATGGAAACATTTCCTTTATGTAAATATCCACATTACAAAGAAATATGTACAAGAGGATCCTTACATATAAGCTTATATGCATATACCAATTTCCACACACCTACGTATGAATCTATCATGTTCATACATGAGCACACCTAGACATATAAAATATACACACTACAATGGGTTACCATATATATAATGGTGTAACTCATATAGATATAAGCCTACCTATGCAAACAAAGGAATTCTTCATTTGACAATGAAAGATCAAAATCACCTGAAATGAAACCTGACATAGAACAAAAATTATTTAGAAATCAAAGTAATTGTTGTAAGATTCAATGAACCCAAAATTAACAGGGGCAAAAAACACTTAAAGACCCTAAATTAAATAAGGAACGATATGGTATCATGTAAAATACTCACCTCAAAGAAATGCAACTGAGCTAAAATGAACCAATCCACTTAACCTTCAGTCAAAGTTGTCGTAATATGCAAGAATAGGTCCCGAGAATCATTCCAAAACATCATATAATTGAAATAAACACAAATACCGAATTAACCCTTACCCTAGGTTTTTTGAATAATGAGATAGGTCGATTGTGAGAAAAAAATTGACCCAATTAAGGAAGTAATGAGAGTAGAAGGCCCTACCACATCAAATCAAATGAGAATCATGAATAAATCTAAGAGGAGGATATGAACAACAAGGGATATAAGGTTGAGTTCTGTCATGTTCTGGAGTAGTCTAGGGAGGGAATGTATCATGTTATGGGGGGAGGATACCTCTTTTGGGGGGTTTTCATATGCCTGTAATAATAATAATAATAATAATAATATTACTATTATTAGAATTATTAAAACGTTTATTTATTTAATACCATTTATTTATATTTATATTACTTTTCTTTTTATTTAAATAATTCAATTAATATTAATTTCAATATAGGTATATAGAACTTCGGAAACTCAATGAGACTTATGTGGTAACCCATAGCATTCATAAAAATTTAATAACAAAACATTGGAGGGTTGAAACTCACAAGATTATGTTCTGAAGATCGATTTTAGAAATGGAACATACTGTAAATCAAAAAGTTCAAATTCATTTATATATTATTTAGTTAAAAACAATATATGTTACAATGGGTTCCACATTCAATGGGGAATACATGGGTGTAATCATTTCTTTCAAAACATACAAGAGTGCCACACCTCCTCCACTATAAAATGTACTCCTCTCATCCCACATACTAACACCTCTCATGCCAATTTAGATCAACCAAGATCTAACCAAATAGATCCTAACATCCTTCCACTCATCCTGGAATCCCCAAATTGGTCACAGTTTGATCCAAGGATTCCATTTGGTGTGTAAAAAAATTAATTTCCCGAATAAGAGGTAACATTCTTCCTCAAGAACATTAGTTTAATTTCCATTTTCTCCCCCCTCAACTCTTATTATTCCATTCTTAAATAATAACAGAATTATCATTAATATACTATGGTGTTGTTATATTAAGGTCTCTAATTAAACTTACGCACACTTCCATCTAATTCGAAATGAACTTACCATTTTAGTGTATGTTGAACTACCACTTAACGAAATGACGTTGTTCATTTTTCCCTTACCACTTTTCATGAATGGAATTATAAATTAAATTATATTTATATATTTTATAAATTATATTTATAATTTATGTATAATTTTTTTAATTATTTTATAACACATTACTTTGTTATTTCCATTTTCTGTAAAGCCCATGATAACATTTGTGGAAGTGTGGACCACCGTCCCTGAAAGCTATGTGATTAATCCACACTATGAATGGAATGTATAAAGGTAGGATTTAATAAACATAAAAAACATATGTGACGTAGATATGAAAATTTAATTATAATATACATACATATAAATATATATAATTTTAATTTCATTCTCATAATATGAAAAATAAATCAAAGTATCATTCATTTGTATATAGGGTTGACTGTCTCCATGAATGGTGCATTTCATTTATTCTCTCCAAAAATTATGGATTATTATAAATACAAATATATATATATATATAATATATTATAATTAAATAATATTTTAAATTATAGAGATGATGAAATCATTATCTTATTAATAGGAACAACAAATAACATGTTTGAACATACTTGACAAACTACACAATTAACACAAAAAATAGTGAAAATAATGAATGATTGTTATCAATTGGGTAATAATATATTTTAAGAAGATAATATTTGATATTATAAATATGGATTTTGTTTTTTTATTAGCTAGTGACATGTTTAAAACCAATAGTCATGATGTTAAAGGATGCTCACCGAAGAATTATATTCAAGGTAAGGGATTTTGTTTCAATTTACATTCCATTGATACTTATTTGCTATTATAAACCCGGTTTCTTTGATAATGTGTATATACTTCTCCTTGACATGTTATCTTGTTAATGTCTTTATTATCCTAATATTCTATTTTGAATTTAAAGTTATTCATTCATGGATATTATGATTTAAATGATTCAAAGTGGTATGAGACACTTTTGGATGTTTAAATATTATTCTCCATGATAAAATTTTAATGATAAACTTTGAAATCTCGGTTAATTTTATGATTGTTAACATTATCTTAAAACAATCACATTATTATTGTGCACCTAATTTATTATATATGATTTATATACTAAAAATTTGTAATATAATATCATGATTCAATCATTCTTCATTATCATTTGTTTTTCAATTTGAATTATTTCATCTAAGGGTGTTTGAGTTAAACGTTACCAAGTAGAAAAGAATTTCATAACCCAATTTATATACATTAGGTTATATTTTTTCCGCATTAACATTAATATTCAATGATTATTTATGTAATGAATCTGACAATATAATTATGTATTTCCACTTTAATATGTGTATTTCCAGTTGATACACATAATCTAATAATTGACTTGTTCTCACTCCAACATTATAATCATTTCAATGGTATGCCTTACAATATAATTATATTTATGATTGTTTATAATTGATTTTCTATTTGAGGAAATTATTTGATTTTTATATAATAAACAATTTATTCTTTATCCTCTGGTTATTCATGAAATTTTTCAATTAATAGTACCACTTTTTTACTATTTGTAACATTAGATGTTTTAGAGAATGTTTTTATGAATAGCCGACATCATTTCTCTCCTTATTCAGAGAACCTATTTTCTTCTAAACAACATATTTTATTAAAATGTTTAAAAAAAATTTTAAACCATTTTACCATGAAAGAGGAATTCTCCTTTTACCTTATATGGTATGTATAGAATTACCCAATGTCATTTAATTGAATATTCATTTTCTTGTATAAATGTTTATTTTTAAATAATTTATTTTCAAAATTTATTTTCAAATAAAAGTTTTTTCAAAAGTTCTTTCCCAACAAAAGGGTTTTTTCTCACAAATGTATTTAAAATATTTTTTATAGTATTTCTATTCATTAAGGAAAAAACATTTATTTTTACTCTACATGGGATATATTGTATTAATACCATCCTTATTCTTCCTTTGGATGGTTTATGATTGATTTGGAAAATGATATTATTCATATTCACTTACATAAATCCTTATAGTACACTTTAAAATATTAAATTTCTTTTGATCATTTGACATTGAATTTCCCCAAAATATCCATATCAATTTTCATGGATATGATTATTGTATGAAACATATACCATTTTTATATGATTATTACTTTACAAATTGATTGATTATTAGGGAAAATATTGATAAATTTATATCCTTTATTCAAAATTGATATTTGATAAGGGACATTGTTAATAATCAAACAACATGTAAAGAAATCATCATATGAAAAATGTTTGATTATTAGGGGAAATGTTGATAAATTTTTATCCTTTATTCACTATGGATATTTGATAAGGGACGTTTTTAAATTGATTATTCTATATATGAGGAATTATTTGGATAGTTATGACACGGGTGGAGCCTGGTTATAGATATCTCCACGATTAATCGGTAGTCTCATGAGACAAATTGTTTTTTATAAGTTATATGGTTTTCTACATTTTATCCTAAGCCTTCTTGTGAATGGTCATAACGATAATGGATCCATGTACCTAGAAAACAAATAATCTAATAATTTAGCATTTATGTTCTTTAGATTTAGTTATTAATCATCCATGAGATTTTTCATCGACCCATCTATCAATGAGTTTCATTATCAGTTCATTGATTAAAAGGAATGTGTCTTCAGTGTATTACCATTAAATTTTTATTTCTATTGTCTAGTTATTTAGTTGGAACATGATTCAACATATAACCTTTCGATATTGTTTATTCACTTCCTTCTTAGTTTGATGATTATGAGGTATGTGTGTTCAATTATTTACCATAGCATTCATATTATTCTCATTGATTCATTATTAGTTCTACAATAAATTATCCTTACTGAAAATTTTATCTCAAGCTTATTTTTTTTCCTTTCCCCATGAATATAAGAGTAGTATAATGAAATATATTAAATGAGATAATAGATAGAATAAAATCATCCTCAAAAGGAAAAAATTTATGTTGTAATTAGTGTATTGATTTGTAATACTAGACTAGTTTATCTATCTAGTTTACCCAAACTGCTAAACTATTTGGTACATTGGGATTTGATTCCTTGTAAATGATGTCAATGTTATGGTAGAATGACTCTGGATTCATGATTTCTTAGGTTGGGTAGCTACCGTTGGTATGAATGGATGTTTAGTAGAAACCTTGGGAACTAGATTTAGGAAAACAAAGATTATTGAACATAACCCTAATATATAATTTGAGGATAAGTATAAAAGAAAATACAATAGTTTTTGTAAGGTATTGATTATGTGGAAATTATTAGAAGTACCTCAATGTCTAGAAACTAGAAGCGGTTTTGGTTCTAGCATTTATGTAACTAGGAGTAACAACTCTAATCAAGTGTGTCAGGCTTCACTCAACGTAACCAGGAACCCGGCATCAGGCCCTACTGTGAACCTGTTTTGACACTCCTAGAGGATATTATTTGGATAATTCACATTTTCCTTACAATACATTATAAATAATTTCAACTGGTAATGACAATGAATGACATAGTTTAAAACATAGACCAAGGATGTACCTCAGTTGAAATAAAACGGATGATGTATTTATGTATTGAGATTTTATTAAAAACCTTATTTAGAAGGATATTTACATATTAACATTATTTCGAGGATGTACCAGGTATTTATTTTCTAAATTATATTAATATGGTTTTAGATAAAGAAAACATGTATTTTAGGTGACAACCAATCAATTATACCATGGTTGTGGGTTTTGAACCCATGACTGAAGCATGATAAGTGTTTCAGACCAACCACTATCCTACGCAATATCATGGTTAATATGACATTGTTTTTAGTAGAAAACTTTTATGAATAAATAATAAGGATTTAGCAGTAGTATAACTTTTTAGGTTTGGATATTAATGTCTTAACCATATTTTATTTGGATAATATTTATAGATAAAAGTAAAAACATTTCACTCTTTATGGGCATTACAATCCATTAAATGTTTATTTTAGGGATTTATAGATCAAAGTTAATTTTTTTATATCTATTTCTTGAAGTACGGAATGAATTATAATTTAATTTATGCAAAAACCAAAAATGAAATTGTTCATATGTAATTAAAAATATTCATATAAGTAAATTTACTTATATTATTAGGTAGTAAAATTATTACAAAAAAATATGAAAATGATCAATGTTTTTTCCAAATACCTAAATTTTAGTTGAACTCGTGGTATTTTAAATCATCTCATATTTATGGATTTTAGGCCCTCAACATTCTTTTGATCATTCTCATATTCGTTATTGATTCACTCAATCACACCCTATAAATTTTTACATTTTATCACAATGTAAATTTCTGTACATGCCATTAATGTTCTGCTATTTATAGACATATTTATATATTATTCCATGGGACCTTTGTACTTCCCATTCCAATTTTCTAGAGTATTTTTTTACAAGCCCTTATCAACATACAGGATTTAAACATAGTAAATATCATATAGTCAACCACCAATGCTAATTTTAAATTCCATGGATGCAATTTAATTATGGTGTGGATAATGTGACACTCCTAAAATCTAAAGTATAATCCTTGTATTTCATTGCGTATATGACACGCAACACCAAGCAGGTAAGGGAATACAATATCCTAAGAATTTATAATATATTTACTATTTTCAATAAATGTAATATATTTTATTGATTTGAATGAACATTACACATAATTTGGATAAATCACACACAATAATGAGTTTTTTCAATGTATTTTGTTACATACAAGATCAAGTTTCACCAAAAAATAATATATTATTAAAATATTATTATTTAATATAAAAATATATAACCTAGAAGGTAAATAATAAGTAATAAATTTGATTAACTAACCTTTGTAAATATATGTATTACATAAATATGAAATGAATCCATCGTTTTCATACTGATTAGAAATGAAGATATAAACTAATTGAATATAAAATGGAATATTTTTATAGAAAACTATTTTATACCCACAAATATTATTTATCCTAGTAAATTAAATTAATTAAAAATACTGATTGATATTAATATATATATATATATATTATATTCAATAAAATATGTTTTAAATTCATTCAATAGATTTTATATGTATAATATAAGAACGAACCCAAAATTTCTCTTAAAATCTATATTGTTTAAGGCACCTTTAAAGCTTTTTAATGGAGAACTTATTTTAAAAACAATTCTTGGAACTTTTATAAATATTAATTTTCAAAGTGAACTTAATATATTAAATAGAAACATAAAAATTATTTTAGGGTGAATTTTTTGTATTTTTCTTTGAAGATTCATGTTTTGAATAAGAGTGAAAAATATTGAATTTTAATTCAAAACTGTGTTTTCATATAATTTATTCATAAGGTGAAATTATATTTTAAATTTTTCTTAATGTATAATTATATAATTTTCTAAAATATCAAATTTAGTCCATTATAATCAATTGAACATTGAAATTGGATATAAAAAACTAGAAAACTTTTGAACATTTTTACTTAGAAACCCCATTATCATCATGTCTATGGTATTTAATTTAATTTAATTTATGACACTTCATTAATTAGAATTTTTAAAAAATGATTTCATATTTTAAACATCATAATTCAAAATTTTTAATAATTTGAAAATATTTTTTCACCACAATTATTATTGAAATTAATTAAAATTAATTATAATGATTATGGTCAAATTAAGCTCAACAAGGTACTAAAACACAATAATAAGGGCCAAAATGACCAAGCAATGTGTCAAAAATTAATTATATGGTCCTATTTATATCATATCCTACATTTTCTCTCGTTTTTTACATTATTGGGTCCACATGAAATGGTAAAACTTTGGTGGAATCCAATTTTCCAAAATTCACAAGAGTGTCACTCCTCCACTTAAAAAGGGCCATCTCTCCTACCACATCCTCATACATCTCAAGAAACATTTTCTTGGACAAAAATATCCCAAATTGATCCTCAAAATACCTTCCCAAATTTTATAAGCCTCAACATGTACATAGATTTATCCAAGTAATCCTATTGGTTCAAATCAAAATGAGTTAACCGAATAAGAGGTTACATTCTTCCTTAAGCTCTTTATTTTTATTTCCATTAACAACCCCCTAAACTCATCTTATTCCATGATTATAAAATATAAATAATTATGCTCATTATACATAGATTTTTTCATAATTTTGGTTAGACATACAATTACATAAACTTCCACTTAAAGGCTAAGGAACGTACCATTTATATATACGGTGAAGTACTGCTTCTTGAAACGATGTCATTCAGTTTTCATTTACCACATTTCATGGATGGGACTTATGATGGAAAATATATTTATATTTTGTATATATTATATTTATACTTTGTTTATACTTTGTTAATTTTTTTAAAAATCACACCCTTATTATTTACATTTTTTGTAAATACGATAACATTATTTATGGAAGTGTTGACTATCGGCCCCTCAAAGCGATATGATTCGTTCACACTAAACATAGAAAATATAAAAGATGGTTTTAATATAACTATATAAAATATATGAAATATATATTATAATTGAAATAATATATATATATATATAATATTATTTTTATTTTTAGAATACAATAAATAAATGAAAGTAGTGTTGAAGCATACGTACGACATACAGTATCCATGAATAGTGCATTCCATTTCTTATCTCCAAATACTATATATTATTAAAAATACATATGTAGTAAATATATATTATTATTAATACATGGTTGAAATTTTTTAGATGATGAATCATGATCTAATTAATAAGAACAACAAATAACAATTTAAATCATACCCAACAAACTAGGCAATTAACACCCAAAATAGGGAAAATAATGAAATATTGTTATTGAACGGGTAATAAGATGTTATAATAAGATAATATATGATATTATAAATATTATTTTGGTTAAATTATTAGTTATTGAAATCTTTAAAACCATTATATAAGAATAAAATGGATTTTCACCCACAGTGTCAAAGCAAAGTAAGGGATTTTGTATTAATTTTTATTCAATTAAGACTTATTTGTTGTTATGCACATTGTTTCTTTAATATTGTATATATACTACCGTTTGAAAATTTATATCATGAATCTATTTATTTTTAGGATATTCAAAGTTTCATTTAATATTAATACTTCTTTGATATTATGATTCTAATGAATCGATGATGTAGGGGAAACTTTGGTACGTTTAAGGATTACTCCCCATGTGAACATTTAAATGATTATAATTGCAATCTCACTTCCTTCTGTGACTGCTAGCATTATCTCAGAACAATAAAATTATTATTGTTCACCCATTTTCTGGTATATTATGTAAAAACTACCACATTATCATGTAATAACATGATTCATTCAATCATCACAACATTTTAAGTTTCATTTTGAATTATTTCATCTATAATGGAATTCCATTTAAAAGTTACAAAGTGTAAAATAATATCATAACCAAATTTATTTTCATTGGGTTATATTACATCTATTTTGTCATTATTATTGTACGATTGTGTGTATATTTACATTTATTATCTATTTATGTATTTAAATGTCTATTTTTAGATTTACAGTTGATACAAATAATCTACTCAATGATTGATTCTCACAACAATGTTATAATTTTTTCTAAGGTTTATTTTATAATATCATTTTATTCAGGATAGTTTAAAAATTATTTTCCATCAGAGGAAATTATCAGATAATTTTTAAATAAACCCTTTCATTTTCTTCACCTCTAGTTATTCTTTTCCATTTTCCAGTAATAGTACCAGTTTACACTATTTCATAGATTAAATGTTTTGCAAAATGTTTTTATGAAATCTCAACATCATTTCTCTCCTTAGAGGAATAATATGTTTTCCTAAAAAAACAATGCTTTAATAAAAAAATTTCAAAAATGTTTTTAAACATTTCAAAATAATTTTTTAAAGGAATTATTAACATTTTTCATTATACCAATTTTTTCAAAGTAATCTTCTGATTTCTTTCAAGTTAAATTATTTTTCTAACCTTTTTTTCGGGAAAAAAAGGAATATTCTTTTTACCTCATATGGAATGTACATATTTACCCACCCTAATTTCACTGAAGCTTCCTTCTTCACATTTGGAAAGTTTATTTTTTAAGAAAATTTTTTCAAAATAAATTTTCAAATATTATTTTTTCAAAATAAAAAAAGTATATTTTGCTTAATTTTTTTTAAATAACTTTTTATTGTATATCTATTCATCAACAAAAACACATTTATTTTTACTCCCCTTAGGATATGTCATATTGATACCATATTTATTCTTCCTCTTGATGGTTTATGATTGATTTGGTCAAGAATAGTATTCACATTCACTTCATTGATTATTTATAGTCCTTTTTGAAATATTTAATTCCATATGATCATTTTCCATTGAATTTATCCTAAATACCCTAATAATTTTTAATGGATATGATTATTTTTTGAACTGTATACCATTTTCATACAGTTTTTACATTCAATGTTATTTGATTATTTTGAAAAATATTGAACAATATCCCTCAATTATTCAATACAGATATTTGATAAGGGAAATTGTTAAATCAATTATTCGATATATAATGAATTATTTGGATAGGTATGACATTGGGGGTCGTTTATAGGTAGACCCTTGATGTATTGGTCATCTCATGAGATGAATTATTTGTTCTACTTATATGAGTTTCTACACGATATTCAAAATTTTCTTGTGAAAACCATTGAATGTTATGGTTCTATATACCTAAAAAGCTAGGCATTCAAAAATTAATCATTTCCCTCATATAGATTCATTTATTATTAATTTATGAGATTAGGGATCAAAATTTATATGGATTTATTTTGTTCTCAGTTCACAGATTAAATGGAATGTGCCTTCAGTTTGTTACCATGTTTTGTGGATTTTTACTTATCAAGTTATCTGGATGGATTGTGTTTATAGTTAGAACCATTCGATATTGTTTACGCACTTCCTTGTTGGGTTTTTATTACATGGTGTGTGTTCTTAGTTATTTACAATTTTATAATTATTATTACCATTACATCATTATTACTTCCACTATACTTTACCATTACTGAGCATTTGAGCTCACCCTTACTAGGTTTCCTTTCCTTAAAAATCCAAAAGCATACTATGAAAGATATATATAGATATACTAGATGGAATAAATTCATCCACAAAAAAAATTAATAATTTTATTGATTTGTATTAAAATACTCATGTATGTATGTGGTTTACCAATACTAAAAATATATTAGGTCCATTGGGATTTTATTCTCTATAATCATGTCAATGAAATGAAAGCATGACACTAGCTCTAGGATTTCGGGGGTCAGGTCTCTATAGGGGGGTGATTTCAATAGTTAAATATCATGTAAGGTATGTCATTCCTAACATTATTCTAATGTTTCTCAAACCAGTGTATACCCATTAATCAAACAAAATGATCTTCCCTTTTATAATGATACGATGGAAACATATTTTTTGGTGATGGTGTGGGAAGATTTTACTCAAAAAAATATACTCCATGTAATGATGAATATTTGACACCTTAAAGATAATTATCTCACAACAAATTCTTATACAATACTACCCAACGCATTATTTTCCATCAACCATCAATATTTTATAGTCAATTTATTTTTGAATGAATATATTAGTATAGAATAATAAATCCTAAATTTATCAAAAGTATATCTCTATATTATCTTAATTCATTAATTGAAATGCATTTATATCCCCTAAAATGGCCAAATATCAGTCACATTTTTTATGGGATGTTATATGTATATGAATTATTTATATGATCATAAAAATTAAATTCATTTGGATACCTTATTGGACTTATTTGATTAATTTATTATAAAAAGTAAAAAGTGTATAAATTTAGTACTCTTTATTTAATGCCTTGTTGGGTTATCAAATATGTTGAATATGGGTCTAGTCTTTTACATGTCGTAATTAAATATTTTTTATTTTCAAAAAAATTCACATAATTTTATCTATTAGTGGTCAACCATTTCTGAAAAAAAAATCAATCTTGGTTCAAAATACATTATTTAAAAAATAGATCCTCATTTAGGATATATATGACTATCTAAATACCGAAATCATAACAACTTTAGTAATGAAAAATATTTAAAAAATTTCCCTAGATACTTATAAAACAATTATTAAATAAATTCTACAACTAACTAAAATAGAAATTCAAATAAGTCAATTAATATCCTTTAAGATGGATCAATTTTAATAATGCTTTTAAATAATTATTTATATAAAAATATGAAAATTTAAAAATAAAAATAAATTTTAATGAAATAATTAGAATGTGGTATTATTTAAAAACACGAATGAATATATATTATCAATAATTTTCAAAGATGTATTTGACTCTGTCTTGAAGATTAGATAATTCATTTATAATTCATTAATTTATTATTGTCGAGAAATTTTTGAATAATCGGGTTTGGTGAGAAGACATAATTTATTTCAAAATATGAATTATTAATATACTATTTTTGTTAATATATCTTGTAGAATGTTTGATTTTTATTAAATGATTCCTATTCAATTTATTATATATTCTATAATTGTGTGTTTGAATGTGTGTGTGTGAAGATATATTTGTCAAAATGGATTCTAGTGAAACTTGTTTTGAAAACATCTAAGAATCTACATACATAAAATAGATACCTAGAAAGAAGTCGTTAAATTTTTCAAATATTTAGAATGGTTATGACAGAAATGTATCACCACCTCTTTATCTAAGTGAAATATAAGGTTTTGGGTTTTTTATTATGAAAATGTGGTGACTTGGTTTAGACATGGTAATGCTAGCTTACAATTAATTGAACGGATTTGATTATGATCTATGATACCTGATCCCTAGTGGGTTTTTAGGAGATGAGGAATATTTCTTAATTTTTTTAAATGGGTTAATTACAGTAATTTTTATGAAATGGATTATTTACAATGAATTTTATAAAATTTGGAGTTTTATAAAACATTGGGTTTAAGGAGAAATCATGTTTTATAAGCTATTTCATTAAAGATGAAATTGATTATTATTTTACAATAAATATGTTTTTTGAATAAATTGTTTTTATATATTAGATTTTGATATATTGGTTTTAGAATTTCATTTATTAAAACATTAATTTCAAATAAAACAATTTTGATTTACCGTTATTAAATATTAATGTATGTATCACAATCATTCATGCATGTATATTTATCAATTTCATTGGGGAAATCCTTTTGAGTTCTTACAAACCCCCTCTACGTCTACATTGATGGACTTGTAGACATGATTGGTCATGATATATGAAAATTAATGATCTCATACTTTATTTGTGGAGATCAATAGATCCACTTTGAAGATTTTATAGGAGTAATCTATGGCTTAGAAAAATGCCATGTTTTTTATTTCCATGTGTCAACATGAAGGATTGGATATTTTTCATAATGTTGGTTTTATAAAACTGATTTTATATTCACTAATATTTTTAAAGGATTTTAATAATATAGTTTCTTCATCTAAATTAGTTATTTATCTTTTTGGTTTATATAGTAAGGGTTAATAATTACTCAGTGGTTTACCATATCCCTTAATACTAGTTTCTAGCCACTGGTGATGGAAAGAATACACTTCAGACCCTGAGTGTAAGCATAGACATGAGAACCTATGTTCAATGGAATGATCTAGGATGCCACATTACCTCAAAAAAATCATTCTATTTCCATAGACTATGGAAAATAAATGATTCATAAAATAATCATTCAAGACTGATTTCCCCTAAGAATATAATTATTGATAATATATTTCAATTTAATACTATATTGAATAAAAATGTATTCTAATAAATTCCCATGTATAGTATAGATTGTTTTAAAAAATTAATAATATAAAACAATTAAAATTAAAAAAATTATGCACATACTAATATTAAATGATGTAATGGATAACCAAGCCACTATCTCCCCAACCACAACTCCAATAGAAAACTATGACTCACCATTGATGAAAAACATAACCTCCCCTTTAATAACATAATGAATAATTTTTTCCACATGACCACTAATTTATACATGTGTATGAGTATAAAATATATATGATTTCACCAATGACTATAATACACTACCATTCATGAATAATTTTATTATATAATTTTAAATAAAAATAAAAAATAAAAAATAATAATTGAAAAAAAAAATGATTTATCTAAACACTATCTAATCTAAAATCAATCCTCAAAAATATATCAAACTTCTATGAAATTTTATACATATGAAAATAAATAATTACCTTCAAACTAAATAATTATCTTCATTGTGCCATCCTTAAAAATTATTTTAAAAAATATATCTTCTCACATAGATAACCAAGGAAACTCGATATAGTCTAAAGGAAAGTTCTTACTTTTCTAAACTCTAATAAAAAATAAATTTTATATATATATCTAAGTAAAATACTCATTTTCCCAAAAAAAATAAATTTTTTCCCAAATAAATTATATGTGTTATATAATTCCTAAGAACAATATGTGAATCCATATTTATTCATATTTACCAACTCATAAATTCTCCTTCATAAATCCCAAACATACACAATATTAGTATAACCTTTTGGTACTGGTTTCCAAACTATCCTTCACATCAACATGTTTTTTCTAATACATCAAATACAAAAGGATAAAATATAGAGGATCTAAAAAAATCTCATCAATTCCAATTTAGGCAGGCATGATCACACCAAAAAAATACAATAAATTATAATAATATTTTATTTTTGAAAACATTTCATAAAATATTAATAATCTAATCATCTGGTAGTTAATAAACAAAATTAAATTCATTGAGATTTTTTATTTTCAATTTAAAACTCAAATGGTTAAAAAACCCTAAATTTATAGAAAAAAATTACATCAAACATCAAAGTTTTTTTTAAATTTCACAATTTCACATTATCATTCAATTTTATTCCTCATTAAATAAATGAAATTAACAATGGATAATAAATAATCTAATCTCATTAAAGATATCAACACCACCTATCAATATGTGATTCTCTTTGAAATTCCATAAATTCGATATCCAAAATCAAACTGATGGGATAAATCCACCAAAACTAGTCAATATGAATGATAATACTCAATAAATGATCATTGATTAAAAGATCTTATATCCACTTTTCATATTTGAGAGATATTACAAGGTAAAAAATAAAGAGAAATTATATCTAAGTCCTACCTAGAAATATGATGTTATCTTGATGATCCACACTAACAACCTATCAAACAAAGGAAGATAGTTGAAAAAATTCAATCAAAATTGCCTATATAATAGTATAAGTATTTTTAGGGAGGAATGAAATGATTTAGAGGAGAATCAGGAATTAATTTATGAAACTCCATCACATAAATATGACTACATAGTAATCATGAATGATCACTGAGACCATGTAGTTATCAATTTATTTGACACTGGATCAATATTTCCAACACAAATTGTTATAATGAATGATCCCTAGGACCATTAATGTGACATTTAAATCCATTATAAAGCTAAATTCTATAAATCCATGGTTGTTATAAAGTGTATCATGGACCACAAACTCTTTTTAGCTCAAAAAACTGAGTGTTTATAACTCTCAAACCTATTATCATAGACTCTGTAGGTGATCAAGAAGACTATGAAAAAACCTAACCAACAATCATAAAAAATATGAAATCCCATGCAAAATAATTATAAAGTATACAACACATTCATGATTCAAAATTTCCGTCAAACCCACATTAAATGTTAACCAATCATCCATGATTTGAAAATTACCAATCAATAGCCCATGTAAATAAATGGTAGGGGAAATTAAAAGTGAAACCTAACAACCTTAGTGTTTTAAATCTCCCCTCTATAGGATTATTCACATCAAAAAAGTCACTGACCAACCTCTTCGTCAACTAAGTCTAGACACTATTATCACATTTTGACCTCTCTCCCTCATATATCTTCTTTTATAATTCAATTATAAAAAAAGGATATAACCAAGGGGATAATCCTTCCTAAAAATATCTTCTCTCTATAATTGATAACTCAAATGTTTTCCAACAAAAATAAAAGCATCATGGTCAACCACAACTGGATCCCACATCATAATAGAAGTTGTATTTGATAAATGTTTTTAAAAAAAATAATCATAAAACAAATTAGGAACTTCAACTTAAAATTATAGAAATTAAAATTAATAATACACATTTTAAATCTTCTCAATGATTTCAAAATGGATCACATATTGTGGCCACAATTTTCCATGAATCATAAGTACATGATGACATAATATATGAGTCACATTTAACATGAGAGATTCTCGAACATAAAATATCAATGGTATTTATCAATGATACGTCTAAGAATTATTCCGACAAAGAGATAAAATTATATTATTTTGAATTAATGTAATATAATAAATTATTTCCTACACCAATAATTGACAAAAAAGATTCTTATCTACCACATTATACCAACACAAAGGTGACTGACATGATTAACCATAAAATCCTAAAATGGATACATATGAATTAACCATTGATAAATTTTTTTAATAAAAACTTATGTCAAAAGAAGATGATCCTTTAGAGGCCTCCCAAAAAAGAACAAAATTTAGGAGAAAATCTTTTAAAACCTAAATAATATATTACATGTTCCCATCCATATGATAATGGTACATCATACACATATTTAGTTGTATCCCCATAGAATTGTAGAGTCCCTTCCAGTATATTGATGTAAATCAATGATATATTTCTAAAATTTTAGATAAGATAACTCTATGAAGTTTATTAATTTCTTTCATATAATTCCTACTATGATAATCAATCAAAAGGGATTCTTGTATAGGTAATAAGTACACAAACATCATGAGTTGTCCACTATAACTCAAACACTATCAAGAATGTTTTTGGATCATTGGAGCCCTGTTATATTTTTTATAGAGTTATAATATCATTTCCATGTTAGGACTAAAAAATGTTATATTAAATATACCAGTAATTGATTGCATTTCTTAACCAATATATAATGGAAAAATTATTTAGTTATATCATTATTCATTCCTAGCAATCAAAACAAGCATCTTATATCATGATATATCTTGGAAGTTATATGATAGAATACCTAAATGTAATGACGAATAAATTTGAAAAAGTCACTCATTATCATCATAGGGACTACCCATATCCATTGTAATAAGGATAAAATTATACATATCTAACCATCCCCAAATTTTATCACCACCATTTAGAGTATCTTTCGTCTTCATACAATCTATATCTAGAAACATCACCTCCCACAATTGTTCTAACAACAAGGACATCATTTTGTTGCTAGGTAGAACCATAACATACACTATATTTTTCGACTCCATCTGAAATTTATTTCAACAATCCCATAAACTATGATGGTTCCTCATATTCCATCTCTACTTAGGTTCCATTGTTCATACTCAAGGAATCTATGACACGACCAGAATTACTAGGACTCCTCTTAGGCCCCTAATAGACATGGGGCTGTATAATATAACCAAGAATAAATACCACAATATTTTCAGCACTTCCCTAATATATTTCCATATAAATAGATATATTTGGAATATTATAACACAATAATGAACTAAAAAGTAGAAACATTTATGGTAATATTCATGTGAATCATAGAAAAAATATATAGCATTATATTAAGGGGAAATAAAAAAACAAAGGGAAAAACACCATAGCCAAAAATCTCCAAATAAATACTGGATTTGAGTAATTATAAGGGATAATTACACATCACACCATCTCCATACATGAATAAAGATATAAACTACAACTTTTGAGTTCAAATAAGTGTTTGTTCCACA
This sequence comes from Viscum album, assembly GCA_963277665.1. Lineage (NCBI taxonomy): Eukaryota > Viridiplantae > Streptophyta > Magnoliopsida > Santalales > Viscaceae > Viscum > Viscum album. The sequence continues at coordinate 1,505,131,984 of OY728127.1, read as the reverse complement.
TCTCCATGGACACTAAAGCCTCTTTGATATTGCGCATTATCTAAAAATACACAACACATGTGGAACTGATTCTAGAGTTGGGGTGATTATAATAATACCTAGTAGGAAACCATGGAACCCAACATAAGGAGTGAAATAAGAAGTGGTCTTAAACCCCAAGAACTAATGAGATATAGAATAAATGACGACAGAATAAATATGCATTAAGGATAGGGAAACCTATAAATATTTTAATGTATCAATATTTATAACTTGTTTCTAAAATGATTGTAACATAATGGAAACCCAGATTATCAAATAATTTATAAACCAAAAAAATTATGAAAAAAAACTACCAATATAATTTGTCTCAACTCTCCAAAATCATAGTGGGGTACCCACACATCACCAATGTAAATACATGATTCAAAGGTATTATTGACTAATGAGGTACTTTTTTATTGACTAGTGTTATGTAAATTTAATTTATTATTTTATAATCTAAAACTACCAAGTATGTTGATAATTGGTTTCATATCCAGAAGGAAGGCTGGTATGGAAGTGTGGGATAAAAACAACTAAAAAAGAATAAAAATCAAAACAAAAATAAAAAATAGAAATCAAGATGTGATGTTAAGGTGTATTGAAAAGACAATAGAAGAGGCATGTGATGTGATGAAAATTGATTGAGTATGTTTTGAGGGAGTGAAATAAAAATAAAACCAAAGTGATTTTTGGAAGAATTGATGTTATTATGGATTTCAGACTATTTTAAAAGTCTTAAAATTGTTTGATGATCTTACTTAGGTAAATTAGAGATATTCGGTAATTAGAGAAAATGTGAAGATTCAATGATCTCTCACTTTAGTTATATTCCACAAGTTGTTGATCTTTCTTTAGTCTTGATCTCTAAATCTAATATTAATAATTAATCTATTCATTAAAAAATTAATACATCTTTCTTTTCCAATTTTCAAAACATTATTCGATGATCAAAGTTCAATAGATTCACTACCATCACCCCTCGGTCTTAAATTGAAATAAATCATACTCATAATAAAATGAAAATAGAATTATAAACATAAATTACATCAAAACAATATTTAAAATATCCAAATAGGTTATGAAATTTCAGTTCAATTCATTTTAAATTACCTAATCAATTTAGTTTCACATTGAGTAACTAAAATTCAGTCAATAAATGAGAAATAAATCGAAAACTTATTTTGATGGAATTCTCCATTCTCAATTTCTAAATCTAAGACTATCACCAAGTTTTGTCATCCTCCCACATCAATATGGTCTCTACTAGGAATTTGATAGATTATTTATGGATGATAGATCAAGGATGTGTGTATTTTTTCTTCTCCCACTCCCAATTGAAACTCCTCCTTTTAATTGTATTCTAATATTGGAAACAAAATTTTCCTTTACATAATTGGATTATAAGTTCCAATTTATATTGGCCTTCATGTTATTGAAATTTGACTATTATAACTCACCAATCTACCATAAATAGACATTTTTCAGAATGAAAAGTGTATATATGAGTGTGATTTTAATTTGATAAACACTCTATCAGCCTAAAACAAACATTTTATAGGGTTTTATAATTCCTTTTTTCCTTCAATCACTGACTCATGTTAGTGTTCAAAACCTCATCATAGGATCACATGTGACTATTGCTCATGTGACCATTTAAAATTAATTACTGGACCTTCTGTGTGATCATTTTCATGAAAATATATCTCTTCAAAAAATTGATCTTTAAATATTGTAGAAATCGCCTTGTGAATGTAATATTAACTGTTCCCACACTCTTTATTCTTATCAAGTACTTGTCAATGTAACCTTATATCCATCATAAATCTCAGTCTCAACTCCAATTGGAATCTCACACTCAACATCATCGACCTCTATTTTCTTTATCAACTTAGAGCGGTACTTTTTAATGACTTGGTGTGATTTTAATCAGTTGTAGGATTTGAAAATATTCTTCTACTAACTCTCATCTGGATAAGCTTTAGCACCTGGTTGAGGCAATATTCTAAGCATCAAATGTGTATCATCAAATAATCTTTTAATCAGATCATTCTATAAAATGGGGGGGACCATTTTGATCAAGTATTGATAATTTAAACCTAAACCATCAAAAAAAATTCTTCATGCAATTTTGAATTTGGTCTTCATTATCGATCATGGATATATTCAGTATTCCATCTATGTTGGTTCAAACAACCAGATCATTAATATTCAAATTTCTATTTAATGGTTTACCATCTTCAATATTCAATGAGGCTTGGTCATTAAATTAAACCCATTAACCAGTTTTACCTTGTATTAGAATTTTATTAACAATATATTAATTTCTTTCCTCTGATCCAATTTAATCCTTAGCAGTGATGTAACCTTCCTTATCAACTCCTTTTTTGACTTAGGTTTTATCAAAAATAAATTTGATTGACTTCTTGGTTGAGATCAGAATCAATGATTCTTCATCATGATTCATAAATTCCACTAAATCTCAATGATCTGTATTCTTCAATAATTGACTATTATATATGATCACATTTTGGCAGCCATCTTTATCTATCCAATCTTGGTTCTCACCCATCATTTGAATTTATACCATCGATCTTGGGTACGGTCAAGATCTAAAAATGGAGAAATTTATCTTCATTGAAGAAACAATTCAAGAAAAAATCAACACTTTTTTCCTTCGATCATTCATCTATGTGGCACTTAATCATTTTCATTGAACAAAGCTTACTCAAATTAAACCACAATAGAATTTTTTCATCAGTTGTGGTACACTGTGATTTTCCACCTATTATTCTCGTATAACATCGGTGAGCTTGTATACATTAAAAATAAAAATAAATCAAAATGAGTATCATCCTCATCCTGGTGTTCGTAAATGGGTTCATCTTTTTTGTCTCATGATTTTGGTTTTCAGACTGTCTTCACAAGCGTTTTGGATATGTGATCAATCCTTCTATTAATCTAACAAATTTGCTAAAATTAAATGTGTAGTAGGTTGAGGGTAGCCAATCAAGATATCTTTGCTTCATGTAGTCAGTTGTAATGTTTGGGTGGTATCATGAAGACAAAAGGCATGGTAACAAGGACTCCATGTGATTTTATGCCACCATTATGGGGGTAACTTCTCTTTATTGGTCATGATGGTAGATAGATATAGATTTATGCATGGTCATTTTTGTGACTGTAGTAGCTCCATGCAGTCACTTGATCATTTATTCTACCATATTCAGTTTGAAAATACAGGCATCCAGTCATCTCATCTTTTCAAACATCATTGGGTCACTTAGAAAAGTCACTATATAATATCCTTAGTACCTCCATGAAGCCACATTGAATGCCCTCCACTTAAAAATAAATAATAATAAAATGTAAATTAAAATACCATAATAATTATTAATAAATTAAAAATTAAAACATATAATTAAATTACAGTTAAAAAATTTAAAAATTAGTTATAAAGCAATGAGAAAAAATGAATGAATTCCAAAAAAACTCAAATAAAAGTTTAAAATAATTAAAATTAACATTTTAATGGAAATTTGAAAATTAAACACATAAAAATACAAATATTGACACAATAATTTTCACATTATTAAAAATATAATCAATAATTTACTAATTTATAAAAAAAAATATCATCACTAAAATTAACCACATAAATAAGTTTTCTAGAATTATATTTTGAGTTTTAATTAAGTGGGAATCAATTCATAAAAAATATAAATTATAAAATAAAAAACTAATTTTGAAGATAAAATCATAATTATTTATAATAATTGATGTGAAAAAATATGTGTAAATTAATTCCAAATCAATTTCACCCACATTTAGACAATTATTTTTCCTTTAAAAATATTTTAGTCAAATTAAATGGTATAAAATAAATCTAAAATTTGAAAAACTGAAAAGTCGTTATGAATTGACTTTAAAATTAATTTTCCCTCTTGGATTTTATAACGTTTAAAATTTCATTTCCATATAAAATTAAATATTCATAGTTATAAATTAGATATTATTCTAAAAAATTGGTTAAAATGATATTTTATAGAGAATTTAACAATCTAAAAATTCCACTAAACTAAATGTCCAAAATTATCTATACATTTAGTGGAATAGAAAAAAATATTTTAAAAATTCATAATTGATAAACACTATTGAATAGGGTCGGTGAAAATTTATTTTTTTAATAATTAAATAATCCAATGGATAATGAATAAAAAATGAAAATTAATAAAGAATATTTAGTTCACCCTAGATTAGAATTTTCATTTCACAATCCATTTGGATTCATATATTATGAGTTAAATTCATATTAAAATGTTTACATATGTTGATTATTGTGTAAAAGTTTACAAAAAAATAAAAAAACCATTTTTTATTTGTGTAAGAAAAAATGATTTACCCAATTAAATTTATAATTTAAAAAAGATTAATCTCTTCAAAGATTCATTACAACCATTAAATTATTAAAACAATTTCACTTAGTTAAAATTATTATGTGACACTTGAAGTCACCAAAATTAGTAAAATTTTAATGGTGGTTTTGATGTGTTCTAAATGAATTGTTGTTTCAATAAATTTAGATGGTCACACAAAACATAAAACATTAAATTTTTCACATGCTAATTATCAATGTTGGTGAAACAAAAGACAATGAAATTAAAAAATATTTAGAGATGCAGCATTGAGAAATTTAGTATTGAGTGGTGACAAGAAAGTTCATTGTTGATTTAATAAAAATCCACATACAAAAAAATCCAAACCATGTAACATATTCCCAGTAGCCACTTATTAAAAGATACAGTATGGATAAAGAAATCACAAATGTTTTCATTCGTCAAGTGAGTTCATTTTTTATTTTTAATGGAAAACAAAAAAAATTGTCAATAAATTTAATAAAAACATAGGAAATTTAAAAAATATCAGTGGCCAATAGGGATATAAAACAGATTTCATCACGTATGTCATCTATTATGAAATTAATTATTAAATGCAATCCCTTGAAAACAATATCATCTTTAAAAATAATAATAATCATTAAAAAGGAAAAGTAAATTAAATAACTACTCCAAATATATTTAGAATATTTTCTTGTTATTGTACAAAAAATGTAACATCCATTTATTCCATTGAAAAGGTTATTTGATTGCAAGTTCACACTCCTAAAAAATGAAAATATCCTAATGAGTTTCCTGAATTTTATCCAAATTTAGAGATGATAGATTTATTTAGTTTTCTTCAAATAGAAACTCCCTCTGGCTTTGAAGATCAAAATAACTCTCACACTGGTTAGTAGATCTCACAACCAACCATTTCCCCTTCTCAGAATCACTCGACCTTTCACATATCCACTTCTAATGGTGCATCTTCCTACCACAAAGACCACTTCATCTCTCTAATAGTTAACCTATCCAAATTCAAACAAAATGATACTAAACATGAGAAAGAGTATAAAGGAAAATCTATAGCCACATCCGATCACCAATTCTAGGAGACACGTAATAGAGTCAGTTAAATTTATTTATACATATAGTAAAATGGTAAAATGAGAAAATAATTGGTTTCTTACCATGAAAATCATTTTATAGTCTTTTACCAGAAATTCCCACATAATGTTTCAATATATGATAATTAAATTTATAATTCATCATTATTCAATATTTAACTATTTTGTTTATAAATTTCATCATCAGTACTTAATATCTATAACTATATAGCATTGAAAAAAACCACCTCTAAAAAAACATCCCATACAAATTTGTTCATCCAAAATGGTTTTCAAATCTGAGAATTTCACTAATAGAAACTATAATCGGAGAAACAATCCCATAATTTACAAAAAAATTACCAACATCACCTATCATTTGTTACCTCGTACTTGGGGCACATAGAAATTCATAAAATGAAGAAAAGTTTCAACTATTTAAGAATTGGTAGTATTATTCTCATATTCATCACCCTTATATTAAATAGGGTAACTCTCAAAAATTATACCTAAAAATTCCCTAAAAAGGGTCAAAAAATTATCAATAATGAAGTTTATAGTAGTGGGGAAAAACCAGTTTTCCTCATCTGATAAACTATCCATAAATTATCATATCGCACTCTATTTAGATTATGAAAATTTTTTATAAACATTAATAAGGGAAGGAGTAACCACAAACATAACCACTTCTGTTAAACACACATATTCACTTGAGTAAGTTAAAAAACGTTTTCACTATTCTCATGATGTAAATAATAGGAAGTATAATAAGGGCTGGGTAAAGGATACATTTGTGAAATTTGAACAATAACGTATGAAATACATTTAAATTGGAATCTTGTATTCAGATGGAAAATATCATGGTTTTTGGAGATGTATATCAAAATTTTTGTCTTATACTTCCCTAACCTTTCTTGTTCCTATAAAGATTTAGATTCAGCAAAATTTTCTTAAAAATTCTCATGAACTAATTTTTGAGATCCAAATATCAAAAGGATGTTGGTTTTCCATCCCATATTTAGATATTATCACCTCCTTTATGGATTATAATAGCTTAAAACTAACAAAAGGGGGACCCTTTGAAAATCATAAATTACTCCAAATCATTACCAACCTGAAGAATGAGATTTCTCTTCGATACATTGATAACGGCCCCAGCTGTGGCTAGTAATTCTCTTCTTAAAATTATTTGTACATTATAATCACACTCAATCTTCAAGAATAATTATATTTGTTGGAAAATAAAATTTCACACATCAAGTAATTTATTATACCCCCCCCCCTAATAAGGATATGCAAGAGACATGTCATCTAATTATAGTGACATAGAAGTTGGTTTTAGATCCATAAGGCCCATATTCTAAAACAAGGAGTATGTAATATGTTTAATGCTAGAAAAAAGTAACACTAGATCATAATATTCTCTCATTAATCATTTCTAAAAATAAATTAAAAAGGGTTCAAGGTCTTTTAATTTGGTAGGAATATTCTTTTGAATAGTGGAACTACAATCTTCATTAACATTAATTATTGAACTCTAACCTTAATCCCTTTTATTAACAATGAATCATTTATGAATCTTAAAGTACAAAGATATCTGGTTCAAATAATACACAAATGTTATATTAAAATTAACCCTATAAAATATTAAATAAACATAAGATAATCAGGTTCAATATAATTTTTCAAACTTTTTCAAAAGGGTATGTGAGTTGAATAATTTTTAAAAATGGGTGGATAAGTCTCTCTATCCTTTAAAATCACCTCATTCATACCGTTTTTAATGAGTTCCATCATCATTATATTCTATTAAATTTATTTTTCATTTATATAGTTATGAATTTTCTTATGTTGATGAAATCTATCCAAATTTTCTATTTTTAGATTTTCCAAATTTACAAGTCCATATTCAGATTGATCATTTATTTCTTCTTTACTAGGTTGTTCTATTACTGGTTATTGTATTTTTTTAGATATTACCTATTTTGAAATGATATCACATTCTCCATTGGTTTTGGTTCTTTTTTTCTCATTATTTTTCCATTCTCTCTCCCACTTAAGTCTATAGGCAGTTGACCAATTTGGAAAAGTAGATTGTTTAAGACTGGCTTTTTTATTCCATTTCTGCTATGTGACTAACCTCTTTAGAATCAATTACAAATTCTATACTATATACTTAATAATATATTTTATTAAACACTTCAATTAAAATCCCCTCTTTGTTAGTTTTTATATTTGGTGATTCATCATAAAATTGATTTTCAAATTATGGTTTATATTGAGTTTAGAATATAAGGGCAGTACACTATTTGATTACACCATGTTCTTTCCATTAATGATTTTTTTTAATTTTGTTAGAATAGTGGTATTGATGTGGGAATTTTTAATTGCAGCATTTATCCCAAGAAATATAATTATGAAACTACACACTCTCACCTTGAAGCATAGGGTGATCAATGTTTGGGAAACAATTATGATAATGATGAAACCTCCTACAATGACTACAATAATTCATAAATTTTCTATTGTTAAATTTAGAATCATGGGAAATATTTACATATTTATTAATGTTTCTATTCATGGTACACTTACTTTGTGACTTTTGGGACAATTCCTCAATAGTCTGTTCCAGCTCATCCATAGTTGGATTAGATATGTCTACACAAAAAATGAACTGCTATATTTTAGTTATATTGTGTAAGGTAGTAATTGAATTTATCCATAAACATATGGTGTTCCAATAAGTGTTTGGGATACTATCATAATAAGGTCCATACATTATCATAATATTTATGGAATAACTCTCACTTATCCTGGAAAAAACCAATGATATTTGGCCTAACATTAATAGTGTCGTTCATGGGGTTAAATTTCAAAATAACGGCATCGAGAAACTCATAACATGTCTCAAAAATTTCTTCATATAGGTTCTAATACAGTGTATTATCCATAAAAATAAGATATAATGGAAAAAAATCATTCAAAACTCTTATGTACTCAAACCATACAGAGTAATTTGTTAGAAAAATTATTAATATCTCTAATTAACACTAAAGAATCTTATGCAGGAAGACCGATGAAGGCTGGAATCTTGAAGAGAAGATATTTCTTAATATCAGGTCCCTATAACTAGGAATGAAACTTATAAAATGTGTGTTACTTGATACATAATTTAGTTGAAACTATTTAATTCTATCTCTCTCGGGGTCCAGTATTAAGGGTCATCAAATGTTCAAATGTTTATTTTCAACTATGTTTTCCATATTTTCTATGTTTTCAATTTTGGGTTTACTTTTTGTATGGTAGCTAAAATTTAGGTTTATATCACAAATGAAATCATTAAAAAATTCATTCATATTCCACTGTGTGAATGCATATCAATTTTCAAAAGTGAAAAATGAAAACAAACAATGCGAATTTCAAAAGAAAAATAATAATTTATTTAATTTATTTAATGTTTTTTTTAAATTAGTTTTTTGTTTTTAATGTGCATGAATTCTCCCAAAATGGAACTAAAATTTTATAAGTCACTATATCATTTACTAGAATATATTAAAATTAATTATTTATTTAATATCTTATAACTAGCTAGTACGATATGGATCGAGTGTCTTGTCTACGAGGAAGTTTGGTATCAACGTGTGGGACTAAAATAACGAAAAAAATTATAGAAATCATGAACTTAGTGACATTTTAATTTGATGTGATAGTGTATACTAAGTATAGTGGAAGGGGTGTATAAAGGAGTGTAATTTTATAGAGTATGGGTAGAGGTAGTTCAAGGAAAATGACAATAGAGGGAGATTTGAAAAAATTGATGATATTAGGAATTTTAAATTTTTTTTGAACAAAGTAAATTATTCCTTAAACTAATGCAGCATAATTAAAACTATTTAGTTCTTAAAGAAAAATTAAAGATTCAGTAATCTCTCACTTTATGGAACTTTCATTGGTAGATGGTTTTTCTTTATTATTGATCTATCAATAAAAAATGTAAAAATTAATATGATAATTATAGAGAAGAAAAAGATCTTATTTTTTCAATTTTTGTTACTTTGGATGATGGTGAATGCTTAATTGATTTAGTATCATCACAAATCAAATCTTTGGTAGTGATAAATGATAATCATAATTGAAAAAATATAAATCCTCACATAAGTAACACAAAATAATTGTTTGAACATGAGAAGAATGGATTAATGAATTTCAACTCATTATAGTATGAATTCCCTAATCAATTTTGTTTCATATAGTAGAAACAAATATCAAGAAGTGAAAAGTAAAATAAGTGAAAACTTCTCTAGAGGGAATGTTTCCTTCCCCAATCTCTATAATAAAGACCTACTTCAAGCTCTATTTTTTATTCCCCATGCTACGTTATCTATTGGAAATGTGATAGATGAGTTATGGAAAATGGATCAAGGCTATGTTTCTTTTATAACCCACTGCTTGGAATCTTAATTCCTTCATTTAATTGTGTTCTCATCCTATTATCTAAATCCCCAACTGGGATAACAAAATTTTCCATTGAATGGTTGGATTCTATGTGCCAACCTTCAGTCACCTCCAAGTAACTAAAAATGAAATATTCTAAACCACTACACTCCCATATATGGACATAATGAGACACTAGGAAGTGATTATTTAAGAGGGATTTTGATTCAATACACTCTTCATAGGCCTTCAAAATTCCACTACCTTAAACCATGACCTCATTTAAATTTGCATTGCCTTACCCATGGATTCCACATGATTCTTGCACACATAACCTCTAAATCTCGATTAATAACCGTTACATGGGAACATTTACATGAAAAAAATACATATTTGAGAAAATATTGATTTTTGTCCAGTTAAGGAACGACCTTGTAGAAAAAAAAATACACTGTAATCCCCCTTTCGTCTTCTCAAATGGAAGTGAATGAATCCTCAAATTCATTTTAAATGTCTGGCTCATCACCAAATGGAAACTCAAAATCAAAAATCACCACCCACTTATTTATTTAATGGATTGAGCTATACTTCATTAGTATATTGTGAGATTCAAATTAGTTCAATGGATTTTACATGAATATTCTTGTTATGCTCCTTAAGACATGATTCCACACCTGACTATGGCAATATACCAATCATGAAATTTGAATCTTCCAACAAGGTTGTAATCAGATCATTCCAGATCATGGAGACCTTATCATCGTGAAACATTTTTCATGAAACAAAGAAACAACTAATCACAATTCATCAACCAAATTTTTATTTTGTCTTTGTCATCGAGTTCCAACTTGATCAAGGTTTCATAAATGTTATTTCAAACTACCAAATCTCTAATCTTCAATTCATCGTCGAACTGTTCATCTTAATCACTATTTGGTGAAGTTAGGTTTGGAAATTACATCCATCAATCAATTTTATATGGTCTTGAATTTTGGATGGACACACAAGAAAATATTGTCTTAGTTCTGATTTCATCGTCAGTGGTGGTGTCAACTCCCACATCATCTCATTAGTTAAAATCAATAGTCATCAAAAATAAATTTCCCAAAATACTTGGTTGGGATAAGTATCAAATCTTCTTTAGCAAGCTTCATAATCACAACTAAATTTATAATCTTGAGCTTCTTCCATAGTTCTCTTTGGTATATAATAACATTGTGTAACGTCCCTGTTCTGGTTGTCGCCCAGAGGTGCCTCGTACCCGGTTGGTCCCATGACCTCAAATGAATTTCCCAAAATGCCAAAGGGTGCAAACTAGCAATGAGGTCCTTGGGTGTGATAGTGGGGAAAATATTCCCTCATTAGAGGAGTGTTGTGGAAAAAATAAATAGATAACAACAGCGGAAGTAGTAATAATACCATACAACAGTAAATAGTAGAAGAGTGAGGGTAAATAGACAGCTGTAGCAGATATTTATATCAATAATTCTTCATGTCACAAGTATCAAGGAATGAAGAAAAAAAAGTCACAATGTTAGAATATAGTACTAATCCAAGGTAAAAAAATGGAAAACAAGTAAACAACTCTTCAGCATCGCAAGCCTCAGCTTGGACCCATGCTCACCAGCTCCAAACAAAGTCACATACCTGAAGTAGAAGGGAACTTCCCTTATCTATACCTGCAATAATATAATCTTTTTGGGCCCAAAAGCATGACAGAAACAGGGTGTGATACGAATCCCAGTAGGTAACCACCCAAATGATTGTTCCTAACATTCAATTAATATATATGGTAGGAAATTAAAAAAATTAACCAATAAAAAATGAAGTACTCAAAAGTAAACAGTCCTATAGTTTCAATTACATTCATTTACATTCATCAATTTTTCAACCAAGTGAAAACTAGCAACCATATTGGAATTTCTTATAACATATCCCCTCTGGTCAACCAAACAATCTCAAGTAACCCTTTGGGTAAGTCCTCATATCCTAACCCTTATTGTTCAGCTTATACAAGTATATAACGACCTCCTAGGTAGCTTACATGGTCTAACCCATTAGGTCTCATGAAAACAAAAACTCTCTGAGGAATCACTCACCATCAATTACCTGTATACTCTTTTAACAATAAATAATAGACACTCTAAGGAAGCACTCAATGTCAATTCCCCATGTGTTCTCATAATGGTAACAACAAGAATTATGTGGGAGCACTCAATGTCAATCCCCCATATGGTCTCTTAGCGTGATAAATATAACAGATACTCTCGGGAATCCATCAACATCAATTCTCCCAATGGTCCCACTACACCAGGTTGACATAGACATGTGTAAAGAAATCATGCACAAATAGTGTTCAGCAGCCAAATTAAACCTCAAGAACTACTTGGCTAAATAGCTACAAAGAATATCACAAGCATGTCAGATAATATCACTCCTTTATAGTATAACTAAGCATGGAAAACAATGCATCCTAATTGGTAATTCTAGACCCAATGACCAATATCAAATGAAGCATGGGAAAACACATCCATAGAGTGGAAAATAAACCATTTCAAAAATTAGAGACCTAACTCAAGAATTCAAAGCATAGTATGCATTAATAGGGTTTAATTCCCTAAGCACTAAATACCCAAATCTAGGGTATTGTGATCTTTTTTACATAATATTCAAAGACTAACTATGGAAAGTCTCAAACCACCTACCTCAACATTTTATGATCGATATACTCTGGTTTCGGCCCTTGAACCGACCTAAAATGCGGTAGATCTACAAAAACGTCAAAAACAGTCAACCAAGGTTATCTCACCAATGAGGAATAAATCAAGGCACGAGGCTCTAGAAGAATAAATAAATCATTGTGGCGATTCTGACTCAATAGACGGTGGTTTATCCAGAGAACCTACATTGAATCGGGGGCTCAGAGAATAATCACACCCTACGGTCTCTCATGGATGAGATGAGTCGAGAATAATGCATTTTTTCCAATTAGATGTGATCCCATTACGATTTAAAAAATAAAAATAAAATTAAATGTTGTGCCTTTTAAAATTGAAAATCATCTATTTTAAAAGTACAATACATGTATATACCATTACAGGGCCCCGTTTTAGGCAGTCTCCCAATCACCCCGCACAACCATGTACTTGGTCGTTACACGGCCAGTACACGGTCTCCCGCGGCAACTAGGTACATGGTGTGCACTCATTAGTACACATCGTGTAATACTTATATTTCCAGATTCTCCTATTTTTCTCAAAAACACTAGAAAAGGAAAACCCATACTTGAAAAGAAGTTTTGGGTTCTTAAAAACATTCCCCTTGAAAAAATTTGTCCTTGAATTTCCCTAGTTAGTCGTCGTAAAATAAGAATCCTCTAACAGTTCTTGCTACTATGTTCGTACATTGGCCTACCTCTCCTAAGTCGTGTCTTGTACTCAACCATTCTTCCATAGCACTCATACAAGAGGAATAGACTGACTATAGAGAACCTTTGCACTACGGTCAACAATCTAGATTGGATGCTCCTTGAATGATGTGTCCACCTACAAAACCGCCTTATTAGGTTGAAAAACATGAGTTGGGATTTAGAAATAATGACGTAGATGAGAAATGTGGAAAAATCCATGCATATCCTGGTATCTCTATGGAAATTTCAACCTATAGGCAACCGGATTGACTCTCTCCAAAACCTCAAATAGCCCAACATATCTCGGCAAAAGCATTACCTATCTCCTAATCCCCCTATGTCCCAACCTTGCTGTGACATGTAGAAAACCCTAATCTATGACCTCTAACTCAATAGGTTATCTCTTTCAATCAGCATAATAATTCTACCATGAATGTGTTATTGCGATCCTATTCCAAATAAACTCCACCTGCTTTGTGGACTCCAGAAGAAGACGAGGTCCCATCATAGATACCTCTACTGCTTCCAGCCAACATTGGGGTGATCTGCATGGCCTACTATTCAAATCTTCATAAGGTTTCATCTGAATAGTTTCTTGAAAACTATTATTATAGGAAAACTCCATAAGAGGTATGTTCTTCTCCCAAGTAACTCCAAAATATAGGATGCATGCTCAAAGCATGTCCTCTAACACTTGAATAGTATGCTCAGACTGGCCATCTTTCTAGGGGTGGTAAGCTATACTCTAAAGTACGTGTGTACACAAATCCCTCTATAGTCCCTGCCAGACCCGAGAAGTAAAATGGGCATCCCTATATGAAACAATGGAGTGTGGAAATCCATGTAATTGTACAATCACTTAGATGTACAACATTCCCAACTCATCAACACTAATGGTATATATGATTAGCAAGAAATGAAAAACCTTTATCAGTCTCTAAATGACAACCCATACCGTATCGTTCCCTCGAGGAGACCTTAGAAAACATGTCATGAAATCCATCGCGACATCATTCCACATCCACTTAGGAATGGGTAACTGCTGCAAAATCCTTGTTGGTCACTGATGCTACTCCTTCACCTGCTAATAGGAGGAACACCTCATCACAGAACCAGCAACATCTCTATTCATACCTGGACACCAATACCAATGGTGTAGATCTCAATACATCTTGGTAACACCCAGATGAACTGCCCAAACCGAGGAAGGAATTTTCGGGATCATCTCCTCGTGTACATCAGCAGACACCCATAAGCCTCCATGAAAGCGCAAGATATCATCCTCAATTTCTATACATCTAGGTATAGGGTCCTCTCCGAACACACTCCCCTATAATACTAGGCCTTAAGATTTCAATAGGTGCCTCATTTTCACTCGATCAAGTAGAGTAGAGGCAACATCTACAAAAGAAAGAAACATCTACCCCTGTTTATCGTGCACCTCAAAATGCATCTTAGAGAATAGATCCATAATCTTCCACTCACTGCTAGCCTCCTGAACTTCCAGTATCTATGTCATCCTTCTCAATGCATCGGCCACTACATTGCCTTTCCAAGGCGTATAGGCATGCTCAAAATCAAAAGACTGAAGGTACTCAACCCACCTTCGATGTCCCAAAATTTGATCGTGTTCTGTAAAGATATATTTGAGACTTTGGTGATCTGTGAAAACCAAAAAATTCTCTACAAGAAGAAAAATTCTCCAATAGCATAAGGCATGAACATCTTCATCCAACTTGAGATCGTGTGATGGGTAATTCTCTTCATGTTGTGTTAACTACTAAGACAAGTATGAAATGACTCATTCTCACATTCATATGCACTGATCCCCACCTAATACCTAATGAAGCATAGTATATAGTATATATCATGACTGGATCTAGAAATATTTGTATTGGTGCTGATGTCAACCTCCCTTTCAGCTCCTAAAAGGCTGAATGACAAGAATCTGACCATAAGTATTTCGCACCCTTCTTAGTCAGGCCTGTCAGTGGTGCTACTAAGCATTATATGTCTTGTATAAAACGTCTATAGTATACATCCATCCCTAGAATGCTTCGTACCTAAAATAAGTTCTTTGTCTTCTCCTAGAAAAATACTTCTCTCACTTTCTTTGGGTCTACTAATACTCCTGCCTCTGAAATAACATGACCCAAGAAGTGAATTTGGTTCATCCCAAAGTGGAATTTTGAGATCTTGGTATATAACAGATTTCCTCCCAGTTTACTGAAAATGATCTCAAGATGTATGGAATGGTCATTTCGAGTTTGAAATTAAACCAATATATCATCCACGAAAACTATCAATAAAGAATCTAAGTATGGTTGGAATACTCATTTCATCCGTGCCATGAAAACTACAACTGTATTTCTAGGACCGAACGATAGAACCATATACTCGAATAAACCATACCTACTCTGAAAGGCTTTAAGAGGTATATATTTGATGGTCTAATGTGCAACTGATGATAACCATATCTCATGTCAATCTTTGAGAACACCTGGTATCCTCAAATATGATCAAAGAGATCATCAATCATCATCAAGGGATATAGGTTATTGACCATTAACTATTTTATCTTCTGATAATCCAAAAAAGTATGAGGGTACCATCTTCCTTCATTGCAAAAAGGATAGGTGAACCCTAATGAGATGTACTATGTTGGATGAAACCCTTTGCCTACAACTCCTTCAACTGCTTCTTGAGCTCCTGTAACTCTAGTTTAGCCATACTATAAGGAGGAATGGACATTGGTTCCGCTTTTTGAATAAGATCTATATAAAAGTCCACCTCTCCCTCCAGGGGTAAACCTAAAAAGTCCTTTGGAAAGAAATCCCTGAAATGACCGACCAGTTGAAGAAAATTTCAACTCTGAAGTCCCCTGGTCATCCATATATAGACTAGAAATATGGACTATAACTCCTCTTAACCCTTGATTCTCGTGTCCTTCTCTACTTTCCTAGACATCCCATTCTCTCTTATGTAAGAACAAACTACAATTTGGTGATGTAAAACTCGCCTTACAGAGATAGTAGTTGACAACATCCTCAAAGGGAACTAACCAGTCCATTCCAAGAATGACAACATAGCATGTCATATCTAGTACATAAAGCTCCCATAATAAGTGACACCCACCAACCTGAAGAGGGAACTCCTTGAACTGATGTAAACTCACCGTTCGTGTCCCCAATGGAGGGTATAACTTCAAGAAATCAGAAAAATTAAAGATATAGAGCACATGTCTTTCCACAACAGCAAGAGATATGAAACTATGGGAAGACCTTATATTGAATCTCGAAGAAGCTAAAACTGAGGCAACTAGGATCGTAACTCAAACTGTAGAGGGTTTGGGATCCTCCTTCTGTTAGGTCTGCTCCACAGCAAATATTTGGTCTATACCACATCCATGTGTCCCAGCCTGACCACCTTGAGTTGATCCACCATGTTGTCACTTAAAGGATGTCAATTGGCTTCCATGGCCACAACCTCTTCCTTATCCTTAATGGTCAGAAGAACTCCAGTTCCTAGACTGATGAGAAACTGGTGGTGGTGCTCTTGAAGGAGGATTCATAGAGGAACCATTGTCACCAGCTTCCAGTGATGAAAACTGATTGAACCGCTGAAGATGGCCCATCTTGCCTCGGGATCGGTACTCCATTGGGTTTCTTGTGAAATGTGGCCTCATATTCCCACCCATTCCACACTAGTAGCATACTACATGGATACGTGAAGGTGTATATCCCCTACTCAGATCTCCACATGTAGAATCCCTATGGTGCTTCCTACTATCATTCGGATTAGCACCAACTCTGGATGCTAAACCACCCCGGTCCGCAACTCCAAAATCCCTCATGTTGCACCTTGTGATCAACACCTGGATGAATATGGAAGAAATGGAAGTCAGCCTAAATATATTCACCTGAGATTAGATATCATGCCGAAGACCACACTCAATCTTCCTTGTTAGGAAGATCTCATCACCCCATAGAATGGGTGTGAAAGGTGGAAGCACTATGAAGATAGAATAATACTTCATGACTGAATGAGTACCCTGCTCTAGACTAATGAACTCTTGGGCTCTATCGTCCCTCAATGTATCCGGGTAGAAGTAATCATAGAAGGTATGCTGAAAAGCATCCCAAGACATAACATGTTGTTTTCCTCCCTACGATATCACATCCCACCATCTCTTGGCAGAATCCTGAAGCATATAAGTATCAGGCTTCATTATCCACTTTGGAGGCATCTATAAATTCTCAAAATCAATAGCACGACTTCAAACCACGACTCTGTAGCCAGTGGTCCTCTTTCTCCTGAGAAACTGGGAGGATGCTACTACTGAAAGACCCACGTAAACTCTATCATTGATGGAGAAAGATGCAATTATCCCTAGATGTTTGGCGTAAACATCAGGAAGCCTTATCAGAACAGTGAATCGGCGTGTGTATCTATAATGAAAGATGGCACCAAGATAGTCACGATAGGAGGGTCTGTTGGTAATCCCTGATCTACCATGTATGGTGTCTGGTCACTTCCCTAAATCTGGAATACAACAGGAGGATGTCTTAGTGGCTTGACTCTGCAAGGTCAAGCACACACCTCAGATCAATATTATCAAGGACTAAAACTTAGAAGTTCATGAAAGTTAAATATACGTAAAGCATTCATGTTTTTCAAAACAAGGCTACACGATGTGTATGACCCCTACACAACATATTCATTTAATCCTTCACAAGGGTGTGTACCCCCGCCATCCCTGGTCATGTTACACCTCATACACACGGCGTGTTCTCCCAAGAAAAATAGTGTACTTGAATCGTTTTCCCCTACTCGAGTTATTCTACATGACTAACCCACACGGTTCTCCTAGAACGAGACCACATGATGTGTTCGCACTAGGCACAACATGTACTGGAAGGATTTCACTTACCTGTGTTGTTAGTCACATGGACGGTTACACGGTTGACTCTACACAGTGTGTTCAAGCTGGACCGGTCTTGTACTACCTGAGTTTCATCCGCCTATGCCATTGGTCACAGGGCTGGACACATGGTCTATATAACATGGCGTGTACGTCAGGTACAAAATGTGTTCCACCAAGGATTTCCCAACCTTGTGTCTCTGCCCACACAGCTAGTGACATGGTTAGAGACTACACATCATGTACATATAGTACATGGTGTGTACTTAAGAAAAACAATTCCTTCCAGTACATAAGGATAAATGGCATGTATTCAGCAATACATACCATTTATTGTGCATTTTTCTGAACATTAAGCCTCATAAACTACCCCGGAACCCATAAGAACACTAAAACAAACATTAATGTTCCAAATTCCGATCCTTGATGGCCCATAATCTCCACGAATCAATGTTTGGAATCTTATACCTATCATATACAAGCATAATAGTGCAATGATCCACAAAATTCCAATCCATGAGGGCCCATAACACCTTAGGGAACAAAGTTCTGCATTCATCCAAAAAAACCTAACACAATTCCAAACCCTATCAAATATCAGTTATTATATCAAGGAATCTATCACAATAGCATGAATATCTAGCGTTACCTCCGTGACAACAACATGAAATCATTAATGCACACAAAATGGCATGGAAAGAATACATGACATGTGATCTCCAGGAAGTTCCTATGTGATGGATGAGATGGGATAACCTCATCTCATCGAGTAGTAACAGAAAAAGAACCATGATATTATCAATGTTAGTAGAAAAAACATGTGAATCAACCAATAATGAAATAAAATCAATAGTGAAATATAAAACTAGAAAAATTGCAATAATCAAGGTAAATTAGCTTTTCTCTGTACATAGGTTTGCTACACAAAAACACATCTTATTACTAAGTACCTATTCCTTCTTATCCATGTCTATAGGCTCCAAATAGTAAGTCAAGAAGAAACAACTCCTTTGATACCACTTATTAACATCCTTGTTTCGGGTGCCACCCAGAGGTGCCCCGTACCCAGTTGGTCACATGGCCTCAAGCACATTTCCCCAAACGCCAGAGGTTGCTGATTAGATGTGAGGGACTTGAGTGTGATAGTGAGGAAACTATGACCTCAATGGTAGTGTAATGAAGCTGAAATAAACATCTGACAATAGATGAATACACAATAATACCATACAATAGTAAGAAATGGAAGGCATAGGGTAAATAGGAAACTGTATCATATATATATATATATATCAATAATGATGCATGTCACATGTATCTTGGAAAGAAGCCAAACAAGTCACAATGCTCGAATACAGTACTAAACCATAGTACAAAGGAAAAAAAGTCAACAACTCCTTAGCATCGAAATCCTCATCTTGGTCTCATGCTCTCCGGCTCCGCAATAGTCAAATACCTCAAGTAGAAGGGCACTTTCCCTTATCTATACCTACAACAATATAATCTTTTTGGGCACAAAATCATGACCCAAACAGCGTGTGTCAAAAATTCAAGTATTCAACCACCCAAAGATCTATGCCTAGTAGTCAGTGAATATTTAGGGAAGGAAATAAGAAAATTGAAGTAATAAACAAGGAAGTAATCAAAAATAAACATTCCTACAGTTTCAATTACATTAATTTACATTCATTAATTATTCAACCAAGAGAAAACAAACAACCATATAGGGTGTTATCATATCCTATCCCCTCTAGTTCAACAAAACAATCTCAGGAAACTTTCATGACCCGACCCAATGGGGCTCGAGCCGCGACACCCTAAGACCGCCTCCAAAAGGCCCCGGGATAGCGTCTAGCACCTATTAGTCTATCACACACAAGGAAGGCATTAGCCCAAGTTACCTATAAACACACACCCACATACACCTCTATACATTAGTGTAGAGATATATAAAAAAAGGAATGAAAAATCATGCATACATCTATCCCAACCCAGAGTACAAAAAAAGTACAAAAGGGTAAAACAAGGCCCACAAAATGAAATCTAAAAAGTGTCCAACCTTCTCAGAAGGAGGGAAAAACTGCCAAAACATCGAAATGTAAACTCCTTGGAACATCTCCGGTAAACACCTTGTTCAAACCCAGTCACGTAGATCTTCCTGCTCTGGTTCCTTCTGGGACTCCGTTGAAAGGCCTGCGGTCTGCACAAGACACAAACATATGCGGGCAAAGCCTGTGCAGGGGTGAGTATAACAATACTCAGTAGGCACCTCAAAAACCCAAAACAAAAGAGAGAAACTAAAAGGCAATAGTCTTCTCATCCCATCCATAAGAAAACCAGATGAGAGAGAAACTCCATCTCGTGACCATCCTCGGCTAAACACAACTAGTCAGATCAACTCAGGTTTATGCCCATATATACACCTTGAACAATCTAGATATAATCTGCTCACTCACAATGCCTCCTGAGGTACCGACCTCCTCACCCGCAATGGTTCACAACCAGGACAGAACAGTCCATAATCACGGTCATCCCAGATGACACTTTTCTGAGAGATACACTCCATCAGGTCCCACACAAACACCCAAGACGCTCACCCGAGATATCACACTCATCGGATATCGTCACTGAGGAAACCTCGTTGAAACAACAAAAACCCCAAACTCCTCGGATAGGGGTTCACTCCTATGGTCCGCTAGGGTATATGATAACCCAAACTAGTAAACGAAGATCTCACAGATGGGTGATCACTCCCAAGGTCTGTTGGGGGATACCACAACCCGATCCGAAATTCGTAGGTCTCACAGATAGCGGATCACTCCCCGGATCCGCTGGGGGATACCACAACCCGATCTGGAACTCGTCAGAGACATGTCACTCAGGAAGAGGATCGTCTCCTGCGTAAAGGTGGTCATGACGATACCAGAACCCTATCTGATATCAATTGCGATGTAGGGGATCGAACTAACGATGCCACAACCCTACAGAAACCACACTCTGAGTAGGGGATCATCTAACCAACAATACCGCAACCCTGCTATAATCCTCTTATTGGGTAGGGGATCGTATACCCGACGATGCCACAACCCTACTGAGTGTGGCCCACTGCGTAGGAGATCATATTCCCAATGATGCCACAAACCCTACGAGGTTAACATGCTAGATAGGGGATCATCACCCGTCGATAAGCGGTCACAACGATACCAAGTACCCGATATAGGGGAAACGATGCTAGAGCATCCCGCTCTGAGCCCACTAGAGTGATTCCACAACTCTATCAAATTAAAAATCCCATAGAGAGGATCACAAGCATATAATAAGGTTTTGATGCTACACGAACCCTCGTAGGAACGAACCATGAGAGTACCCTCAACCACTGCTGGTCTAAACATCGCAAACCAGAGGGACCCTTCACAATGCCACATTGCGCCCCTCCGAGGCTGATACTGAGGCCACCATTGCGATCCACGTGGAAAAAAACGCATGATAGGCTGTTTACTCACCCGAAATGGACAATCAGTGAAAAAGGCAATATTCACCATAGTTAGCTCATGTGGGGCCCACACAAAAAACCCAAAACTCATAAAATGGATCATACCATGGCAATCCACTCATAAAAACACACGGAATCAACTACTTGTTCGTCTAAAACGGACACCCGGTGAAAAATGTACTATTCACCGAAGCCTTCTCTGGTGGGGCCCATAACTTGATCCCGAAACTCATCAAACGGATTACACCATTGGGATCTACTCAGACAAATAATCTGGATCGATTAATCATCCGCCAAAATCAGACTCTTGGTAAGAAAGTTGTGTTTCTCCGAAAACGCACAAACCGGCCTCATGGGGCCCGCACCCCAAACTCGGTCCCAACACCCAGAAACCAACAAGAAAAGTTCACCATACCATCAGGGTATCAACACCACTGAAATCAAATCAATCGGACACCAGTGTCACGTCGCTGCAAATGGAACGTGAATCTGACCCCGGATTGCAAGAAACGGGGGTTTTAAAACCCCCGTGTAATAAAAAGGTGTCGGACCGGCCTGAACCAGCCGGTCTAGCCGACCCGGCCCACCCAAGCCGACGGCCCTCCGCCACGGGCCGCTGTGGGCCTACCGGCGCTGGCGCCGCTGCACCAGAGCTGCATCGGGGGACGTTCTGCAGACCTCCGGGGGCGCCCCAGGGTCCGTTTTGCGATCTGAAGGTACCGGCGTGACCCTCAGGACACGATCATCCCTGCCACGACAAAAAATGAAGCAATTCACAAAAAAATGGGATTGGTTGATTAAAACTCAAACCGTCTACCTCGCGGGTGAAATGTGGACGTTTTGACTTAGATCCGGGCTCCAAAGCTTCCGCTGCACGATCCTGGAGCGTCCATCGTCGAAATCTGAGCTCGACAGCACCTTGATCGCGCGATTCGGTTCAGTGATCTTCATCGTAAGGGGAGGAGGAGGAGAAAGGAGGATGAATTCCTCCTCTGTGCACCACACGTCCAAAAGGGGGGGCAATAGATATTTATTTATTTTTAAATAAAATCTCTCCCATCTCCGGCTCCCGACTCGCCTCCGCCCGATGCCCGATGCTGACAAAGGTAAGGTCGCCCTTAAAGTAAACATGACATTCCAAACGCAACGGGGGCCTCAGATTGTCAATTCAAGACTCTGTTCATATGTTATTTGAGCTGATGCTCGTAATTAAACTTTTCCATTTATTTCCGAAAATTCCCCTGGTGGCTTTTCTCTCAGCAGGCCCACACCTGCAAAAGATTACACCCCACCTAGGGTAAACGGCACGTTCCGGATGCAACCGGGCCCTTAAATTCCTATTGTGAGCTACCTTTTATGAGATATCACACCCCTTCCACGTGAAAGGTATTAAAATACTTAATATTATTATAAAATTAATTCTGGGCACACCGGGCCTCGGAATCGCACGTCGTCTTCACGCCTGGCTCTGGAATTATTCATAAGAATATTCCAAAGACTGATATGGCCAAAACCCAAGTCACTGTATCCTCCCTCCCTTATGACTTTTCATCCCCAAAAATCCATAAGCACATGGAAAGCGACTGGACTCCCAACTGGGTGTCCCATGCCAGCATGTTCGCCATCAAACACCCCTACCCGAACACATAAGTCAGAGGGACTCATCCACCACACCTCAACACTATCCGATGTGGGTGGAACTGACTCGCCCACATGATTTTAATCACATCACAAAAATTAGTCTCGGTGGGGGAAGGATCCCTCTTCCTCACGCATTCAAATCACGCCAAACAAAACTCACACAGGGTCTTTTTGATGCCCTGAACAAAACTCAAGAAAACAACAAAAAGGAAAGAGTACCACTAAACAGTGTCCATCAAGACAACTACAGAAACTAGAAAGGACACAAGGTGTACATATATCCATCTACAGAGCCTTTAGGTCAATATCCTCTAGGGAATGTAGTTGTCCTCGCACTCGGCCACCAGCTCCCTGTGCTTGGCTTGGACCACCGGGGGGTGGGGGTGGTGGAAACGGATACTGCCTACCACCTCCTGCTACTGAACCAGCTCTATCGCCACGTCTTCAGCCCTGTGGACCTCCCTGCTCGAGAAGATTCCTCTTCCAAGGTGGTCTATCTACCAGCTACCTATAAATAGAACAATGGGTCGGACAATCTCTAGCAAGATGTCCCCGGCCGTCGCAAGCATAACACAGACTCTCGTACAGCTGACCAAAACTAGCATGTGAGACCTATGATCCTTCAGCCTCAGATCCTCCATCCTGGATCACCTCTAGAAACGTCGGCCACGTCCAGACCCCTGAGTATGTCGTTGGATACCAGATGTTGATCTGACTGACAAAGTCTCATCTCCTGTGTGCCCAGTAATAACAGGGAGGTTCTGCTCTGCCAGAAAGCTCTCCACCACTAGGGCCCGCTCCAGTACTCCAGCATAGGTGGGAAGACACAACGAACCCACACCTAACCGGATGTATCTGCGTAGGCCCTACATGATGGTCCAAGCCCTAAAGAACTGGTCCCGAACCATATCTAGGGAGTAGAAGGACAGGTCTGTAAACCTCGCTGAGTACTCCGACATGTTCATGCCCTCCTTCCGAAGGTGTAGATGCTCTTGAATCTTACCTGACCTCAGCGTCACCGGATAGAACACTTACCTGAAGATCCACTCAAACTCTGCCCATGTGAGCGTCTCCTCATCGTGGGACAACTTCACTAGGCTCCACGATCGCCCAGCCTAACAATGTAGAAGTCTCGCCGCTAGGACCTCCATCTGATATGGGGGTGTCCTCACTAGGCGGAAAACACGAGTGACTACTTCGTGAAAGTAATCCGCTTCCTGAGGGTCTGGATCACCCCTAAACCTCAGAGTTCGCTACCTATAGAACTCATGATGTGCACATAGCCTGCACTCATCCCCATCTTATACTTCCGGCACAACCAGCTGCTCGGCAGGTGGTGACTCAACTGGAGAACCACCTGGAGGTCCAGCCTTAGAACCTGTTCCCAGGTCCACAACCTCTAGATGGGGCGGATCATCACCACAATCTTGGTGTGGAACCCTCACTAGCTGTTTTCATGGAGGGATCCGGAAATACATTCAAGATGCACCACATTCAAAGATTATATCTGGTGAGCTGACTCAAGAAGAACAATGGAATCCCAAAAACCCAATCCTATATGATGCATGTACTGGTATTTCCCTATGACCAGTGTACGAATGTCCTGAGTCAAAATGCAGGTTATCAGGGTCCTGGTGTATAGATATGTTGGCCACCGCACCAACACTGGAGTCCCTGGCCTGAAAGCTGAACTCGTAACACCCTAACACTATCGTTATGAAACCCAAACCAAACTCACAGCTAGACCAGCTACACTCTGAGATCCCAAATGTGTAACCGCCTTTGATACCACTTGGTCACGAACCGACCCAATAGGTCTCGAGCCGGGACACCCCAATCCCACCTCTAAAAGGCCAGGGGCTACTGTCTAGTTCCGAGTAGGATATCACACACATGGGAGGCATTAGCCCAAGGTACCTGTACACACGCACCAACATACACCTCCATGAAACAGTGCAGAGATATATAAAAACTGGAAAGAAAAATCATGCATACATATATCCCAAACCAAAGTACAAAAAAAAGTATAAAAGGGAAAAATAGGGCCCACCAAAAAAATGGTAAAGTGTCCAACCTGCTCAGAAGGAGGGAAAACACTACCAAAACACCTACCACTAAGCTCCTTGGAACAACTCCGGAAAACACCCCGGTCAAACCCAGTCACTAAGCTCCTCCTGCTATGGATCCTCCTGGGACACCATCAAAATTCTTATGGTCTGAACAAGACAAAAACATGTGCGGGAAAAGCCTGTACAGGGGTGAGTATAACAATACTCAATTGGAACCCCAAAAAACCCAAAACAAAAGAGAGAAACTGAAAGGCAATATTGCGCTCATCCTAGCCAGAGGGAACCCAGACAAGAGAGCAACTCTATCTTATGACCATCATCGGCTAAACACAACTAGTCAGCTGAGCTCAGGTGTATGCCCATATATACACCTTGAACAATCCAGATATACTCAGCTCGCGCACCAATCCTCATGAGGTACTGACCTCATCACCAGCAATAGTTCACAACCAGGAGAGCACACTCCACGACCATGGTCATCCCAGATGAACTCGTCCGAGAGATACAATCCATTGGATCCCAAAAAAACACCCCAGACACTCATCCAATAGATCACGCTCGTTAGATATCATCACTGATGAAACCATGCTAAAACTACAAAAACACCAAACTCCTCGGATAGGGGTTCACTCCTAGGGTCCTCTAGGGGATACCAGAACCCACACCAGTAAACTAAGATCTCACAGATAGGGGATCACTCCCAGGGTCTACCAGGGGATACCGTAACTGGATCTGTCATTTGAAGATCTCACAGATAGGGGATCACTCCCAAGATCCGCTGGGGGATACCGCAGCCCAATCTGGCGCTCGTCAGAAAAATGTCACTCAGACAGAGGATCGTCACCCACATAAAGGTGGACACGACAATACTGGAACCCAATCGGGTAACACTTGCGATGTAGGGGATCAAACTGATGATTTCGTAACCCTATATGAACCACGCACTGAGTAGGGGATCATATAACCAATGATACCATGACCCTACTATAATCCTCATGGTGAGTAGTGGAATATATAACTGAAGATTCCACAACCCTACTGATCATGGACCACTGCATAGGGGATCATATTCTTGATGATGCCACAAACCCTACAGGGTTAACCTACTAGATAGGGGGTTGCCGCCTGTGGATAAGTGGGCACAATGATACCAAGAACCCGATCTAGGGGAAACGATGCTAGAGGAGCCCACACTGGGCCCACCAGAGGGATTCCCCAACTCTAACAAATTAAAAATCCCATCAAGAGGATCATAATCCTATAATAATTTTGTGATGCCACGCGAACCCTCGTAGGAATGAACCAATGGAGTACCCTCAACCACTGATGTTCCAAACGTCGCTAACCTGAACGACCTGCCACAACGCCACACCGCGCACCTCCGAAGCTGATACCGAGGCCACAATCGTAATCAATGGGGAGAAACAAGGAGGATAGGCTATTTACTCGCTCGAAACAGACAACCTATGAAAACTCCACTACTCACGGTAGTTAGCCCATGTGGGGACCACAAAACGAACCCAAAAATCATCAAGGGCATCATACCACAGTGATCCCCTCAGAAAAACACATGGAAACGACTACACGTTCGCCCGAAACGGACACCCGGTGAAAAATGTACAATTCACCGAACCCATACTGGGTGGTTCCCACACCTCGATCTTGAAAGTCATAGAATGGATTACACCACTGCGATCCTCTCGAAAAAACCCTCAGGATCAACTATTCATCTGCCAAAATCGGACTCCTGGTGAGAAAGTTGCATTTCTCCGAAAACGCCCAAACCCGGCATTATGGGCCAGCACCCCAAACTCGGTCACAACACACAAAAACCAACAAGAAATGTCCTCCATACCATCAGGGTCTTAAATCCACTGACGACACATCAATCGGGCGTTCCGGGTAGAAGATACAACGGCCCAATGTCGAACAATAATAATATATTATTATTTTATTCGATGTTTCAAACTCTCGGGCCACGATACCGAAACATAAAACTACCAAACCCACACCAAAAGGTTCAACTCATCACTGGGGTCACATTTCTATAAAGAAAATGAAAATCCGACTCCCGGATTGCAAGAAACGGGTTTTTTAAAACCCCTGTGTAATAAAAAGGGGTCGACCCGGTTGCCGTCGTCGCCGGCCCGCCCTGGCCAGTGGCCCTCCACCGTACGGTGCTCTGCGCCGCCGCCCCGGGCAGCCAGCTGCCGCATGTCGTCGCCCCTTGTGTCCAGCCTCCACGTGCCGCCGCCAATTTTCATGGGCAGTCGCGGTTCCGCCGGCGCCGCAGCGCTGGAGCCACGCCGGGGGACCTTCCGCGGACCGCCAGGGGCACCCCGGTGGTCTGTTTTGTGATCTGAAGGTGTCGGCGCGACCCTCAAGACGTGATCTTCCCTGATACGACAAAAAATTGAAGAAATTATCAGTAAAAACGGGATTGGGGGATTAAAACTCAAATTACATACCTTGCGGGCGAAACGCCGACGTTCTGACTTAGATCCGCGCTCCAAAACATCCGTTGCATGATCCTGGAGCGTCTACCGTCGAAATCCGAGATCGACGACACCTTGATCGCGCGATTCAGTTCGGTGATCATCATCAGAAGGGGAGGAGGAGGAGGAAGGAGGATTAATTCCTCCTCTATGCACCACACTTCCCAAGTGGGGGAAAGAGATATTTATTTATTTTTAAATAAAATCTCTCCCATCTACGGCTCCAGACACACCTTTTCCCGATGCCTAATGCATACAAATGTAAGGCCACCATTAAGGTAAACACGATGTTATAAATGAAACGGAAGGCTCGGATTGTCGATCTGAGACTCCGTTCAGAAGTTATTCAAGCCGACGCTTGTAATTAAACCTTTTAATTTATTTACGAAAATGCCCCTGGTGTCTTTTCTCACAGCAGGCCTGCGCCCACAAATTTTACACCCCGCCTAGGGTAAACGACACATTTCGGATGCAACCATGACCTCAGATTCTAGTTCTGAACTACCTTTTAGGAGATATCACACCCCCTTCATGTGAATAGTATATAAATACTTAATATTTTTATAAAATTTATTCTGGGCACACCGGGCCTCGGAATCGCACGTCATCTTCATGCCTAGCTCTGGAATTATTCATAGGAATATTCCAAAGTCTGAAAGGGCCAAAACACAAGTCGCTACAGTAACTCTCTGGGTATGTTATCATAGACTAACCCCTTTTCGTCAACTTATACAATGATATAACGACCACCTGGGTAGCTCACATGGTCTAATACCTTTGGCCACATTAAAACAAAGACTCTCTTGGGAAGAACACATTTTCAATTCCCCTGTAGTATTTTAATGATAAACTACAGAAACTATGAGGAAGCACTCAACATCAATTCCCCATGTGGTCTCATAACGGTAACTATAGACACTCATTGGGAGAATTCAATGTCAATCCCCACTATGGTCTCACATCATGATAAATATAACAAACACCCTACGGAAGCCCTCAACATCAATTTCCCATGTGGTCTCACTACACCAGGTTCCCACAACCCTGTGTAATTCAATCATGGACAAATGATGTTCAGCAGCCAAACTAATCCTCAAGAAATACTTGGCTAAATAGATACAAAGAATATCATACGCATTTGAGATAATATCACTCCATCCTCACAGCCCTTGGCAAGGATAACAAAGCAGACTAACATGGAATTCTAGGCTCAATAGCCAATATCAAATAAAACATGGGAAAACACATCCATAACATGGAAAATAAACCTATTCACAAAAAATATCCATAACTCAAGCAGTCAAAGCATAGAAAACATTAAAATGGTTAAATTCCTTAATTACACAATACCCTAATCTTGGGTATTGGGCACTTTTGCACATAATATTCAAAGACTAACTACATAAAGGCACAAACAACATACCTCGACATTGAACGATCGATATATTTCTCTGTCATCCCTTGAATTAACCTATAATGTGGCAGATCTAAAGAAACATCAAAAACTCTCAACAAATGATATCTCACTAAAGATGATAAATCAAGGGACAAGGATCTAGATGAATAAATAACTCACTATGGGGATTCCAACGCAATTGACGAAGGTCAACTAATTAAAAATACAGTCAATTAGGGGATCGGAGAAATATTGTGCCCAATAGTCACTCCTGGATGAGACAAGTTGAGAAGAAGTCATTTCTCTCAATTAGACACGACCTTGGTCTGATTTAACAAAAAAACGTTCACAAAGTGTCTTTTAGAAGTACACAGCGTGTATATCCCTTTATCTGGCCCCGAATTAGGCAATCTCTTGGTCACCCAACATGGCCTTGTACTCAGCCGTTACACGGCCAATACGTGGTCTCATGCGGCAACCGGGTACACAGAGTATACTCCTTAAATTTCCAGATTCACCTATTTTTCCGAAAAACACCATAAAATAATTAACCATACCTAAAAATAAGGTCTTGGTTCTTACACATTGGGTTGGCAAGATTCATTTGGTTTGTCTCGATTCAAACTCATCATCAGTATTTAGACCATCAATCTTAGTTGGGTTTGAGATATGAAAATGAAAAAATTCATCTTCATATAATAACATGTTCCACTGAATATACAACATTGGTCATCTTTCAACCATACATCATGGAGGTTCTCAATCATTATCATCAACCCCATAAGACTCAGGTTCAAATACATCAGAATATACCACATTAATATTCAGTTTCTTGAGTTGTGATACACTATGATTTTTAACTCATTCATCAGGTTGAACATGCATGTCTGTTTCTTCTTAAAAATAAAAAAATAGATTCATATTCATCCAAGATTTTGACTCCAGGTTCATCATCAATGTCTCATAATTTTGAATTTATTAATATCTTCACATGTGTTTTGGTGTCATTCCTAATCCTTCCCCTTCCCTTGTGGCATATTGAAATATCATGTACTGTTGGTTGATGGTATTCAATCATGTTATCTTGGATTCCTGTGGTGAGTTGCAATGTATGTTCTGTTGGAAAAAGATAATAGGCATGGTAACTTAGACCCCAAGTGGTAGGTTATCTCTATTGTGTGTTAACTTCCCAATTTTGGTTATGCAGTAGGTACTCCTAATCATACGTAGTCACTATACTAACTGTGTCACCACCACATGGTAGGTTGCAATAGCTGGTTTCATGGTCACTTAAGTGACCATGGAGGATCCTCATAGTCACAGATCATTTTAAGGGCCATGGTTATTTTCAAAATATAGGCATGTGGTCACTTCATCATTGTGCCATATAGTCACATGGAATATTCACTATACTGACTCCAACACCTTCATGTGTCCACTTTGGATGACCTCAATTAAAAAATAAAGAATAAATAATAGTAATTTAAAATATAAAAATTAATTATTAAACCATTTAAAATTAAAACAATAAATTAAAATTAAAATTAAAATTAAAACATTGATAAATTAGTTTTCAACAAATAAAATGAAAATAAATATTGGAAAATGAAAACACAAAGATGAAATTAAAATTCTTAAAAGTAATATTTTAAAATAATGTTAAAAATTAAATAAATAAAAATACATAGCTCAACACACTTTCATTATTCATACGTTAAACTAATAATTATTATCACATTTATCAATAATTACTAATTAATAACAAGTAAATATAAAAACTATAATTAACCACTTAAATACATATTTATAATTAAATTAATAGTTATAATTAAGTTGTCATCAATTCATCATCAATTCTAAACTTTTAAATATAAACATCGTTCTGATAACAATATGATAATAGATTTTTATAAATGATGTTGAAAAATATATATATAATAAATCCACATCTCATACCACAATATAAGACATGTACATAGTTGAGGGAAAATATATGTTGTTTTAGGGGTTACCCACTTGATGGATGGATGTCCTCATGACCTATGGGTTACCTATCACATCCATGAAGTTCCCAATATATAGGTACCACAAATAAAATATGTGTGGGGGGTACCAACACTATAATGTGTGAAAAGGACCCACGATGTTGTATTAATGGATCACTATGTGGGTTACCAACTCTATGTTAGCTCTGAATGTCTCTCCCAAACACCTTCAATGTCTCTATGCAACTAAAATTATCAAATTGTTCTAAATTCCCCATTATGATCTATTTGATAAAAAATATGATACCATCATTTAACACTATATATAAAAAAACTTATATCAAGATACATATTTCTTCAATTATCAAACCTAACTAAAATATATGATGGAAAAAATTAACACATGGTTCACAACATGTTCCTTATCCAACAATGTGTGCACAACCTCTAACATATCCCATAACAATTTTTTATATTAGTATATAGAAAAAAATAGGTATTTAGAATGGATTATGACCTTTTAATTAATATTAACAAAACTTATATTAAATTGGAATGAAGTTATAGAATCGTGCACCACCATGTGTTACTCTAGTACCAGAGTCTCCCAAATCCTGAATATGGCATGACATCGTGCACATGTTGCATAGCCTCGAGTGAAATAATTCCACTTCATCCCCATGACTCCCGAACTCTTATACCTATTTACACATATAATTTAATAATACCTATTCCAAATTGGAATGGTCTATTTTGAAGTCCATCAGAAATATCTTTCCCACCGATATGGTATTCTCCATAGTTATTCACAAATTTAGTCTCTATATCTAAAATAGGTACTTAACCAAATATCCCATAATCATCAAAATTATTATGAACAATAATCTCCATCACAAACAATATATTTATCATATAAAGGATTAGTCATAATCTAATTTTCTTGAATGAAACCACATATATGGAATTAATAATTATATAAACAGTTATATAAACATATAATCAACCAATATTTCAATTATAATCTGAATTCATCCACTTTACTTATTAAAGATTATAAATGTTATATTTTTTTATTTTATTTAGTCAACAAAATTTTTGTTCTTATTGATTATAATCCCTCCTCAATTTTATGTTTATTTCATTTTCAACAAAAAATAAAATATAAATTCTAAAGAGAATCTAGTGAAGAAGTGGAATTCCATATTCCTACATTAATTCTATGACGAACATATTACTTTATTCATATAATGATCACCACTAACCATCATTCCAAAACCATATTTTCTTATTATTTCGGAATCACAACCACACACATTGTCATAAGAATTCACTTCA
The DNA here is from genome assembly GCA_963277665.1 of Viscum album. Taxonomy (NCBI): domain Eukaryota; kingdom Viridiplantae; phylum Streptophyta; class Magnoliopsida; order Santalales; family Viscaceae; genus Viscum; species Viscum album. The sequence goes on along the minus strand of OY728127.1, from coordinate 1,505,099,303 downwards.
CTTGAGAATAGATATGATGGATAATTTCTAAAAACAAAATCCAATATAGGCCAAATAAATCCCTTAATTTAAATTTCCACTAAGTCCATAATTTACCCACATCGTTGTTTCAATTAATTTCCATTGAATACACCCCTTTACCCATTTTTTAGAGTCTCCAATGTTCCCATGCCAAAAAATTATCTAACTCAACCACATTATCTAACATATCCATGTCACTCATTATAAAATATCCCAACTATAAATTGTTTAGTAAAGTATTAATAATTCATGGAATATAAATTTATTAAATAAATTAACATTAATTAAAATCCACCACCACTTGAAAATTATATAAAAATAAACCCTCCTCTAAAAAAACTAGATCACTACCCATGGTATTAATCATATTCAGAATCTAATGGAACATTAAATATATAAATTTAATAATGGTAAAATTTCCATTTTACCTATATCCCCAAGACACATGTCTATGAGATAAAAATATTATTTACTATTTTAAAATAACATAACATGAAACTACAGGTATAAATATCCTCCCCACGTTCAACAATTTTTATCCAAAAAATCTATACATACTAAAAGATGTAAGGGTGCTAAGCTTGCTGAATATCATACTCCCATGAACTCTCCTAATGATTTCCATGTTTCCATAGTATTAAAATAGGTAGTATCACCCAACACCAAAGGGTCTCTTACAATTATTTTTCATACCCACGATATTATTTTATGTGTAAATTTATATGATAATTGTATTTTACCCTTATTATATCTCTCTTGGGTCTTTTTCTAAAAAAACATTTAATTTTGAAAAATTAAAGGTGTAAAACGGTTTTTTCATGGTTACAGATAAAATTTTAGAAACTGTGAATTGGGTATATAGTTTTTGCATAGTCATTTTTCATGGTTGGCACATGGTTTGTCTAACCATGTGACCAAGTCATGCACACCATATTATCATGTGTTAACCTACACAGTTGGGTCATGGACTCAAAAACCGTGTAGAAAAAGTATATGGACTACTAATTTATTAAAAATTGTGAAATGTATAAACTACCCCTAGCTAGTTTTAACCCTCTCACCCATCATTTCATACCCCATTCAACTCAATCCCCCTTCCCTCCCCTCTCTGAAGGCTTGGTTATTTTGTGATTTCATCAAGAAAGTTCAATGGAAACACCAGGTATGTGATTTCTATTTGTCCTCTTAGTTATTTTCCACTATTTTCATGTATTTTTTGACCTTAATGTTAGGGTGACATAGGTATCAATTTCATAGTTTCACATGAGTGGGATTGATTGTGTAGGGTTTATCATTACCTCTAAAAGATCTTTCTGACCATTTTTAAGTGGGTTTATCCAAAAATTTTGTGCTTTATCATTAATGGTCAGTAGTTCAATTTATTATTTTATTAATTGAACTTTCGATTCATAGATTTTAAAATTGAATTTCTAAATAATGAAAATTGTGTTTTATTGTTATTATTAGGATTGATTTATGTCTACTTAAAAGACCATTGTTTTTTCATTATTTTGAATTCTTATAGTGGTTTTTAAATATTTTTCTTTTATAATGAATATTCATTCTAAAATTTGAAATTTTGGACTGCCTGTTTGATGTAACTGATGGAAATGGGTTTAAAGTATGTTTTATATGAAAATTTGGGAAATATTATAAGCTATCTCTATAAAATTACTTTTTTTATTATTTTTTATTTGGATAAACGTAATGGGAATCCCATGGTGATTAGGTAAGATAACCTAGAATAAAACATGGTATAATTCATAAGTTCGGCCATCACCCCGATTAGTGATGAAATTTATGTGGATCCCCTAATGGCCAGTTATGTTATTATGTCCTTTTTTCTAATTACCTATCAATGTAATTCCCTAAGAACTCCTAGCCTTAATACCCTTAGAGCACACTCCAATGATTCATGTTATGAATGTTTATTTTTAAAATTTTACTCTATCTTCCTAGTTTCATTGAAATTATTTTCACTCATGTTTTATATATTTAAATAATACCAATTTGGTCTGTGTTTCACATGTTTTTATTATATACATCCACTACACTATAGTGTTTGTTTTATTACAAAAAGATTAAAATTTATTTTTTATATTTTTTTCAAAACTATAATTATCTAGATTTTATACTAAGGGATGAACATAGAAAGCTAATATGGGATAATACTATGCTAAATATGCTCGCACCACAACAATATTTAAAGACCTTATTTATACTTATGTATGTAAGGGAGGTACACATATTTTTGGTAGTGGTGTTCTTCATAGAATTATATGGGTTTATGGGAGTGATATGGTTTGATGAGCCCCCATGTCAAATAGTGATGGGTATCTATTTATTTTTTCTATTCTTGTTCTGATTGAAGAATATTTATTTTTTTAATTCATCGACTTATCAGCTTGCCCCATATATTTTTTTAAAAAAACATATGATTTTACTTTATTTTAATTTGACTAGATTAGGATGTTTTGTATCTAGTGAGTTCTACAATAATTTTATGTATCTAATAATGATGAATATAATCATTGATGGATTTTTTAATGATACATGACTCGCCATTTTATGGAAGAGTTATCCCAATGCTTAGAAAATACCCATTATTTTATCATATTGGGTGAAACCATTACCAAAGAGTATTCATGATGCCTATACAATAGTCTTTATCCATTGGGGACTTAAAATGTCCTTCAGAACATGCTAATTACAGGCTTGACTACTCAAGATTGAGGTGGCCTAAGTAATATTATGAAAAAATGGTATAAAGTCCTAGTATTATAAAAAGTGAATTGGTTATTGAATGACCTATGGTATTTTGGGAGTTAGGTAGATAAGAGATGGTATTATCCAATATTAAGAGAGTGGTGCGATGTAGTATCTGGATAACACTTTTTGTACCCCACCTTGAGTTTCCATTGGATGCTTGGAATGTTTCATCATAGTTATAGGTTCATGTCATCCTACCTTAATTGGTGTACATCCAACCATAAATAAATTTAGTAAGGAAACTATTAGGTTCATGGATAGCATGTGTGGATTGTATAATACATACTAGATCCGAGAAACTGGAAATAATGCCATTTGGATATTTTTTTTCTTTTTAATTATTTTCTAATAATTTCTATTTATTTTTTTGATATAATAAGATTGAAATTTCTATTTCTCGTAAGTTATTCAGTTTTATTATTTTAATTTATTAAAACATTTAAAGGGTTGAGGTTATTTATGTAATTAATATTTTTATATTGATTTATTATTAGATCCAATTTTATGTTTTTATTTTTGGGATTTGATTTGAAAATTATAATTATAACATGTCTTTTCAGAAATATCACTCTAAATATTACAATATTTTAATGTTTTTATTAATTAAAATTATTATTGGATTAACATAGAAACTATTTATTTAAAATATTGTTGAATGGGTGTTCTGCATAAATGTTTTAAAAAAAGCCTGGCCTTATTGTTAAAATGTTTTATAATGTAACAAGGGGTTTTGTGGGGGGTTTTAATAAATGGATATAAATGTAAAAAAACATTGATTTGAATTTTTATTATTGTTATCTTATGGAATTAATACAAAAAACAATGATATAAAATTGTTTTTATTCTATGGATGAATTATAATATATTCGTAATTTCTAATGTTAATTTGTACTCTTCCAAATTAACCATTTAGTTGGTGGTTTTAAACATCATTACAAGAAAATTGGCTTGAAGTTATTTATAAATATGAAATTCCATGTTTGAATTTTTAGAATTTCGTAAAGAAACTCATGAAGGTATTATAAGGGGATATCAAAATCATGTGGTTTGTTAGGGGTTTAATGGGAAGATATTTAAAAAATATATAAAACCATTAAATTATTATGGATGTTTTATATACTCATACATATTTTATTCAATTTTTTTTCTTATAATATTTATTATCAATGGTAAATTTTTGAATACATAAATTATGACGTTTGGATTTGATAGTAGTTTTTTTGTTTTTGGTAGAAATCCATAAAACGAATACTTGATTGAAACAATTTTATCACCACTAAAAAATTTCCAAATCTTTCTCTAAATAACCATTTTATGTTGAAACATATTTACAACGGGGTTACCTATTCCCATTATTGATTATTTTATTTTAATTATGAAGGTTGAATGTCTATAATTTTTCATTCCTAATTTAATTTGTTTTATTCTTTTTTGGCTTCATAGTATCTTGAAAAATAATAAATTTTTAGGATTTTAGGGTTTTATTATTCCAAAAAAAAATTTGAAATCTAATTTCAAAATAGTGTTTTTGGGAAAAGAATTTACATTTATTCTATTTTTTAAAAAACTAGGCCCTTTAATATCTATTGACTTTACACTGGACTTTGTGTGTGTTTTTTAATGTGGTTGTTGTGTTTTGAGGGTCATTATCCTTAGTGTATGATTTTAAATGTAATTTTTTTGTTTATAGGAAACAATGATTTTATTTTTTTAATAGTGGGTGATTTTAAAATGTAATAATTTTTATTATCTTTATGTAATTCAAATAATATTTGGAATGAAGAATCCTTTTCAATTATACATTATAACTTTATTGGAAAATTTTCTATAATGGGAATTAGTGGGTTCTTTTAAATAACATGATGTTCTAAGTAGAGTTAATTTTTATTCTTGAAGCTTTTTATTTTGAAAAAATTTAATATGAAAAACAGATTAAATGGTTTCAAGGGTGTTGTTGTTTATGTTTTTCCCTTATTTATTATGTTTCTTTATCGAAAAGGGTTACATGAGGATGTGGTCTTGTTTTAATATTTACTTTAGGCCTTTCCCAAATTTTTTACATGTTTTTATTATTTAACTTGGATTTAATTTATTATAAGGGTTATAGTGATGTAATTAAATTATAGGTATTGAAGGCCTCATTTTAATATAGTATAATGTAGTTATAGGGAGATTACATGGATTTTAATGATTAGTTGGTTTGATTGTACTATTTAATCAATTTATGTTTCATATAAATCTTGTATTTAGAAGCTTTATTGTTTTAAATGGTATTTTCAATATCAAACAATTTTTTCTTTGTTGTCCCTAGTTTAAATAACTGTATATTTCTGATCATTATTATTTTAAGGTATAGTGATAGGGAATTTAGAAGATTCATGGGTTCTATTACATAAAATTTTGACAATTTTTTGAGGATGAATTTTAAATTTCATAATGAAAATAAATTTAGTTCACATGGTTTTATTCCTTGAAATATGTAATCATAATTATGTATTAAATGAATGAAATGTATTTTTATCATTTTTTTAATTTTTTTGGTGATTTAAGGACCAATTTTTTATTTTAGACTGAACTAATTAGTTATTACTATAAAATCATCATGATTATTATTTATTGAATTATTTATAAGGGATAAATTTGGTATTAATATAGCATTTCGAATTAAATTTCATCCAAGTTGTGATGATTTCGTAAGACAGTTGATTTTCTTATGGTTCAAGAATTTGTCACTTAATAAAAATTATTTTTATTTCAATTCTTATTTAGTAGATAAACTTTATATAGTAAATTTGTTTTGATATATTGGTAATTGAGTTATCATATGATTATTATCTTATGAATCAGGTTCTTCATTTCGATTACAATATTAGTGATTGAGTTGTTGTCTTTAATATTTTGTGTTGATGTTTTTGGAGATCTATTGATTATGTTTTTAGTTTATGGATTTTGTTTCTCTCAATTGTTAGAGTTTCACTAATTTGAGTTCATGATGTATTTTCATCACTATTTTATTTAGTAAATTATGGTCTAGAAGTTTTATATCTTCTCAATATAATATGATCCATAATATAGTGGGTATTTCATTTCTATATGATCATAATTTGGAGTATATGTCTCTTCATATGTGTTGTTCAATAAGAATTGAATAGAATTTTCAAGGACAAAAAGTTATATATAGGGGATATTTTTTCATATCTATAATGTTATTTTATGTGTAAATATACATAGTTATTGATTTTTATCCTTATTTTATCTATATCAAGTTTTTTTACTTTGAAAATGTCTGAATTTTGAAAATTTTGAGGTGTCACATGGTTTGAAAATGGACAGGTAAAACCATGCAGAAATCATGAATTGTTCTATAGTTTTTAGCAGAAGAATTTTTCATGGTTGGAAAATGATTTTTATACCCTTATGTCCCAATCATAAAAGTTCCAAAATGACCCAGTGATGACTCGCCAGGTTATCATATTGTTTTCCAGATTTTTTTCCCAAACCTTGTTTCCAAACCATATAGTCATCTTAACTATTTAAAAGTTTTAAATTTATAAACCTTCCTTGAATAATATTAACCATATCACCCAATATTGTTTACAATATTTGACACAAGCCTCATTCCCACACATTAAATACCTTAATATCCTCTCCTAGGGTATAGTTCTTCTGAGAATTACTCATATTTACTAAATTGAAACAATCAATGTTTGATTTCTCTTTGTCCACTTGGTTCTTTCTTCTATTTTCGATGGATTTCATTCTTCCCTAAAGTCATGGAAACCTGGGGATCATGGTGACCAATTTTATTGGTGTGGTTTTGGATTTGTATGGTTTGTTCATAACGTTGAAGGTTTCCTCCTTTTTAAGTGGGTTTATCCCAGTTTCATGTGGTTTTTATTTTAAGGTAAGTGGTTCCATTTCTTCCTTTATTAATTGATAATTTTATTATTTTCTTTAAAAAATAAATTTTAAAATTGTTGAAAAAAGAATTTTATAGTTTTAAATGAAAGATATATATATAAATTGAACCCCTTATACCTTCCTTTATTTTTAATTAAAGAAGTTTTTTTAAATCATGTTCCACATAGAATAAAAGATATTTTTATATTTGGTACATGAAAATCAATGTTTTTTTCAAACTCTTTCATGTGAGTGATGGAAATGATTTTAAATATTCTTTTATGTGAATTTTGGAAAAAATTTATAAACCTTCTATGTGAAATTAATTTTAATAGTAATTTATAATATGTCTAAACCTAATAGTATCTCGTGGTTAATTAGGTAGGATATCCTAGAGAGGGTGGAGGACCATTACACTTGTTTGGGCATTACCCAGACTTGTGAAATAATTTATGTCGCACCCCCACTAGATGATGAAGTAATTATATCCTTTCAACTTGTTGGATAATGAATTAATTCCTTAGGCAACCCAAACCATACTACACATAGGGTGTAATCCCATGATGAATGTTATGAAAGTTGGTTTTAAATGATTTACTCAATCATTATTGTTTCATCGAAATTGTGTTCTCTCATGTTCATTATTCTAATCATTCATTGATTTGGTGTGTTCTACACCTATTTATAATATATAATTCCCTTGTAAAGTTTTTCTTATTTTATTACAAAATGATTAAAATTTATTTTTTATATTTTTTTAAACTATAATGCACTGGGTTTTCAAACAATGATTGTACATGAAACTCTTAGTGGGATCCTACTAGGATCAATATTATCACACCCTACAAAAACCCATTGTGTGTATACAGACCTTTTTTATACTAATGAATGTAAGGACAAGGCACTAATTAGAGGTTGGGTAATTTGATGATAGATTAATTTAGGTTGATGGAAGAGACATTCTAGGATGATGTCTCATGTCCTATAGTGATTGGTGGCTATTGTTTTTATCTATTTTTTAGATTGTATTATGTTATTATTATATTTATCATCTTTTCATATTATGTCACCGATTTTTTAATTTCAAAACATCAAATGTATCATGTATTCAAGTTAGTATTGATTATGTTTTTTGGTATCTAGTGAGTTATCTATTGATGTTTTTTATGAAATGATTATGATGATTATTGATGAAATTTATACTGATGCATGACTTGATAATGTATATAAGAGTAATCTTGCATTATCTAATAGGACTCGTTGATTTATCTTATGGGGTGAAACCATTCCAAAAGAGTATTCTCAATTCCTAGAAGCTACTTTCTAGACACTGCGGATTAGAACTTCTTTTTGAGCATTACAACAATCTAGATCGGGTGCCCATGGAAAAGGTGGGACATGTTTGTTTGTGAAATCAGTCCTCAATCATCACAACATACTCTAAAATGTAGTCTTAAACTTGATTTTCATCTTTTTTATGTTGAAAATTTACAGTAAATGATTCACATGTTGTAATGACATGGAATTTTATCAATGTAATTTCCCTTCTGAACATAATTGTTTCTCATATTTTCCAAAGAACATACACATCATTGTAAAACAAAAAACATATAATTTAAAAAAATACATTTATTGGACAAAAATGGCCCTAATAATTGAAAGTAATACAATGGAAAAAAACTTAATATAAGATGACAATAAAAGGAAATTTTGAATGTTTTTAATCCCCCAAAATAATCACACTCATGAAAAACACTGTAGAAATGAACCATAATGCATGTAATGTAATATGAATTCTAAAAATAAAAAAACTACCTTGATAAAAAATAGTAGTAAATTATGAATGAATTAAATAAGAGGTTTTATAAAAATTAGTGATCATATATGCCAATTATATATCTGACCATTATAATAGTAATCTGATTATTGGAATTGTAATTTGACCGTATGAATAGTAACATGATTGTTGGATTAGTAAGTTGACTGTTAGGAATAATAACATGACTATAAGAAATGTATCTTCCCCAATGAAGTGTAAATAAAATTTTGGAATATTATATAATGAAAATATGTTATAATCATATCATGGAATGAGTAAATATATTATTTAAAAATGATAAATTAAGTGTTTGTATCATTTTAAAACTTAAATTTTTTAATTACAATTTAATAATAAATAAAATGATTCAAAAGAAAGTTTATTTTAATAAAAAAAATTAAATTCAATTTTTTATTATAATGAAAAAATAATTTTAGGATACCATAATTAACTTCTCATAGGGTTGGAAAAATTATTATAATATTAAAATTTGTATTTTTGAAATAAACTATTATTTAATTTTAACATTAATTTTTTTCTATTTATAGAATTATTTTCAATAAATTAATTTCATTTTCAGAAACAAAACAATAAAATATCACTACGGTGTAACATCCCATTACCACATTTCACGTATTTCTCATCAATCTTTTCATTTTCCTCTTTATATTGTTGCTTATTGGGACTTTAGAGGATGGAGAGTGTTTTCTGGGAGAAATGACCTAAATTTTGGGTATGTATGTTTGTTGGAATTAATGGAGACCATGTATAAATGTTAAAAAGTCTTAAGAGGATGTACTTTGGGATATGGTTTAACCTAGATGAATTTTTTAAAATGTTTCCATGGAATCTTCTTACTAAGAACATTCACATTATGAAATGGTTACATGACCTGAAACCTTCTCTAGGATGATTCCGTGAACTGGTCAAATAAGGAAAATGTTACACAGTAAAGAATTGATTCATATTGTGAAAAGTTCTATGGGTGTTTTTTTAACCTAGGTAGCACCTTTTCAATGTATGTACCTTTTGTGGACCCCACGTCATGAAATCATGATTCACTTCATTAAATTTTCATAGACAATAGGTTTTTATGAGTTTCATGTGTAAATTTTATTCATTCATTTAAACAATCTTCTCTTGAAACCTAGGAGTTATCCTAGACAATTTTAGAAATCATCACTCCTACTAGATCATTTTTGGGGATTTTTATTTTTTATTGTTTTGTTCCACATCACTGGGTAAGCGATATTTCCAATTCATCATTTTCTTAGGTCATAGTAGCTTCACTATTCTATGTTTTCATATTTGTTGGCCTTGTGGTGTTGATTCATCTAAATCCTTTCTAGAACCATTGTGAAATATTCTTTTGGAGGCTAACCTTTGTTTTATTTGTGGTGTAGCTGTAGAGACCCGAAGCTTGACGTACATTGACATTACATTACATTTGCGGAATACTTAGTACATAACAAAAACACACACACAAGGATCGTAATAGTTTAGTGTCTTTGGAAACTCGGAATATAATCTTCTAATCCTGTTGAAAGATCTTCAACATCTCCCATAAAGATCTTATTTTTTTTATACCTAAAACCTTTCTTTATATCCTGGGGAAAAGAAAACATAAAATGGTGAGCTCAAATGCTCAGTAAGGGTAAACAAAAGAAATACCAATCACATCATATACATAAGCACATTACTTTTGGAAATCTTAACCTGTAAAAGAGATCATAATTTCATAACCTGGGATAACTCATGGCAGTGAAATGTAATCAAAATAATCATAACGTAAAACTTGAAACTTTGTGGCATACACACATAATAATAGAGAATCATTTCTTGTTAGTCAAGACTCATTGCCACAACTATCTTAGTGGACAAAGTCCCTTTCTGAACCGAGTCACCCTCGTTTCAGTCATATTTCACTGAACCGGTATAACCTACCGTTCCATCCATGTCTATCTCATGAGATATAAAATCTTTACCCAATGCATTGGAGGGATATATAGGTCCCACCCATCTCATAATGATACCATTTTTATGTGTGCCACAAATTCATAAATCATACATCATTGCATAACCCATGTAATAAAAATGGGATTCTTAAACAACATGACATCACAAAACAATTCATATAAGATAAAGGAATTCATAAAAATATTTCCATCACAACATAATAAAATCAATGTAATAATAGGGATAAAAACAGAACCCTTTATTATCTTAGAAGGAAAATAATTTTGATAAAACATTTGAACTTCATTATTGAGGAAAATATCCTTTCTACTTCAAAAACACTTTTCCTTTCTAAACAAGTCATACAATTTTAAACTAAAAGAAGTTGATTAAAAATAAATTTGAAAACTTGTAAAGGAAGCTTCTTGGAAATAATGTTTTAAAAATCCATTCATGCAGTATAAGTTAAAAAAAGCATTCTTTTCGTACTTTTGTCGGAAAAGTCAAAAAGTACCTCGTACGAAAAACGACAAAAGATTCCTTTCATATCTTTTACTAAAAACTCACCGAAGGGTAAAATTGGATTTAAACAACTGTAGGTGGATGGAAATAATATTAAATATTTAAGAAACATGGATTTGGATGATAAAATACACCCAAGTAAATACCGAAGTATAAACAATCTCAGATAAAAATGAGATTGTGATATTTCCCTTACCTTAGGTCTGACACGCTTTGTAAGTGTCCGAAACTCCTGTATAATGATTTAAATAATATCATTGACTTATTACAGAATCATATTAATTGTTATTATATCATATATGGTTCACTTATGACTTTATATTACCCGATCTTTTGTAAATTCATGTTAAAGTAGCGTTTTGGGTAAAATCATCTCATTTGTCGTTCGTGTTTAAACTTGTAATTATTCATATGATTACTTAGATAATTGTTATTTAATTATAGAATATAAAACACGATTTATATATAATATATATTCAGAATATACATATATATAATGGATCGATAAATTGAATGAAATACACCGTTCATGGAGACGGTAGGTCGTACATACGCATGAATGTTGTTTTCGTTTCCTTATTGAATTGAGTGGAATTAAGTAGATGACATAAAAATATATACACATAAATAAAGTAGCTTTATAATGTCATATATTTAATTATTATTGCTTATATATACTTTTTAATCATTCTTAAATGTTTAACATGGAGAATGAATCTCATCGCGTCGTGGAGACGATAGTCCGTACGTACGCACGAGCGATGATATCATTTCCATAATTATTGAATTGAATTGGAGTGGATGATACGATATATCAGAATCATTATGATGTTATAATAACTATGTATAGTTATTCTTTACACCATAATACCCATCCATGTATGGTGTTGGTGGAAAAACAGATTACACCACGGCGTGGAGACGGTATTCCGTACGTACACACGAGCGGTGATTTTGTTTTCCGTAGGATGGATAGATGGTGAAATAGGGTTGTTTCATACTTATAATAACATATCATTATGTGATTGATACTGATGTTATTACTTAATAATGAAACAACCTAAGAATAATAAGTGGAAGAAGAAATAAAGTTGAAAGAATCAGTAACGGAAATTACCTCTTCTTTGAAGCGCCTCTTTGAGACCTCCTCTTAGGGCACTACAATTGGTCTTTGAGGAAGACCAGAACCTCTAGGATGTTTCTTGGGAAATGGAGAGGAGAATTTTTCAGGGGTTTTCCGAGCTTGAAGGCTCATAGTTGTGTGAGGAAGAGAGGGAGGAGGTGCCCTTTTATAAGGGAGGAGAGGGGGACCTTTGGAAAACTAAAAATATTATTTTATTATAAAGTCATATTCGGTTTTAAATAGATCCAAATTGATTTATTTCGAGGCTAAGGTGGGGATGGGTCTAAATCCTTTCATACAATAGAATTTAGACAAGTTTAGGTTCTATTTTAACCTTATCATTTAGATTTAACATTAAGTTAAATAATTTTAATTTTACCGTGTCTTCTTGTGTTCTTATACTATAAGGTTAATAAACATACAATAAGAAGCCAAAAGAACCCCAAATTGTTTATTATTAATATATATAACCTTATATAAGTCATTTAGAGGAACCTTAGATTTTTAGGAATAAAATAACAATTAATAATATAATATTTGTTTTAAAAACTATTTTATGTCAATTTTGACACTATTTAGTAATTGATTTTTTTGAAAATCATAACAGAATGATAAGTTCGAAAAAAGTTAATTAAATCAATACTAACATGTCATATTAACCTATAAAATTAGTTGAATTCATAAAAACTCTTAAATTACATTTATTTTGGTATTTATAACATCAATTATGTCAATATTTCATTAATAAGATAATTACTACATCATCTTTGTGTCATAAATAAATTAAATTATTTGATGTCTAAAAATTACAAATAAACTACTATTATGTAGGAAATCTTTTTATCTTTCTAATGAATATTTACAATCGAATTTATCTTATGTATAACCCTATATTAAAAATGTTTTATTAAATAAACTTTGATTTTAACTCTTATAACTCTTCTTTGAATTAAATAATAATAAATGTCCTAATCTAATCAAAGTGGGCCTAAATGGTCATATTTTATTCCTAAGCTTGTTTTTGGTCGAATTACATTTATCCTATAGAATTTGGACATGTGTTAGGTTAATAATAATATCATTTTTACCCTTAATTACCCTATTTACTTTTAACCGTGCTAAATAAAAGTAAAAAGTTACTATTCACAAAAAATTATTTTCATCTCATTGAACCACATTTTACTTACTGACATCAACCATGTCTCTCAGATTTTTCAAATTCCACTCACAGAAGTGGTAAAATTATGTTTTATGAACAATTCAGTTTTTTTAACTACCACTTAGTGGTTTCACTATTCATCAAAAATTGAAAGTTTTCAGAAAAATACCAAAAATTAGGCCTAAGCTATATTTGATATTATGAACTCAAAAATGATTTCTATTTTACCAAATTCAAAACATATCAGTTGCATTAATTAATTTAAAAATTAATTCCCGTCGTCAAAACAAAAGGCGTGTTTTTAAGAGATAATAACTATCAAAAGATTGACACTTGTTTATAACTGGTTTAAATGTGAAATTACATCCAATGACCAACATTGTATTAAATTGTAAAAATATATTCTAAATATACTTTAAAACCACTAAAATTAATAATTTATCACTATTAATTATTTCGATTGAAAAAGTTGTTTTTAATTAAAATTTAGTAATTTCCACTATTCATCAAAATATGAAAGTTATCCGAAAATTACCAAAATTTCACCCAAAGCTAATTTCGATATTCCGAATCCAGAAATGAAGTCCATTTTGAAAAATAAAATTTACAAAATTTCAAAAAGTGTTTATTACTATTCATAACGACTAGTTTTAATAATATTTCTATATCATATCATTGTTTAGCGAAACATGGTGTTGCGTACAACACACGCTATCGTGGAAGGTCGCGATTGCGTGTAATTCAAGCCAGGTCAGAGATGTGTGTTGTGAAAGCTCCTTTTTTTGTAGCGTATAACCCATGACATTAATGAAATTAAAGAGAATATTTTTCATAAAATATCGGGGTGTTATAGTAGCGTGTGACTTTCTTGAGGTATGTGTTTTCTTATCTTATATAACAAAAAATTGTCTTTTTGAATTGATTCTAAGATATAAGGACTATTTCATGGGCCTTTTTTGTTTTCCTTTCATTCTTCTGTGTTGGTGGATCCCATTTTGGGCATGTGCAACCCATGTATAAGGTAGGTGGATTGAACAAGAGCTTAGGTTGGATGAACTATATTTCTTAGTTTTTATATATTGTTTTATTAATGAATTAAAATGATTGAATTGTGTGTGTGGAAATTATTTTTTTAAAAAAAATGGGGTATTTCCACTTATTTTTGAAATAAAAGGTATTTTAAAATCATTGTGAAATATATTTATGAAATGGTTTTCAAATCATGGTTTTGATGAATTGTTTTGGAAAGTATAGCACATGAGAATCATTGGGTACTTATGCTCTAATGTGTGACGATAGGCTTCATCAGTTGACACTATTGAGGAGTTCACTTATGGGGTGTTCACCTTCTCCATAGGCCCATTATTCTAGCGACATGTTATAACTCTTAAGAGGTTCACTTTTGATGGGTACTCCTATTCACTTTTTATTTGATGTATATATCTAAAGACTTGATATACATGATTTTTTTGTCTTAGTATGACTATTCTAGCTCACCTTATCTATAGTGATCCTTGGTGTGAGTTACATATTCATTTTTTGTACTACAATGGATTTGATATCATATTGATGCATTCTTTGATAAATTTTATGTATGTGATATTCTTTGAGAAATTTTTACTAGGATTATTTGGAATTGTGGATAAAGATGGAAATATTTTACAATCAATTTGATATTAAATTAATGCTTAACTAATTATCATGCACTTTTTTCATTAATGTTTAGCATGATCATATTGTGGTAAAGAGACTTGATTTGTAACACCTGGGTGGGATCCTACTTAGACTGTTTATATCACACCCAGTGCACCCATTTAGAGGTGTGTAGATCTTATTAAATCTTATGATGCAGCTGAAGGAAATTCACAAGAGTGAGGTGGTGCATTTTTTGTCAACTATGTCCAGGTAGCTGGTAGTGAGATTGTTGGAGATGGAACACACTATCCCATAGAGTAGTTATTTTAGTTTCCATTTTGTTTTGTTGTCAGAAAAATACTTTAAGATTTTGTATCCATTTTTGAGTTGTATCACTTTTGTCATTTCCTTTATTATATTACATATATTTATTTTTTTACTCTTTATTATTTTCTCCATATCATGTATATATATATATATAAATATTTTGTTTTGCACTATGATTGGAATAATAATTCCTTCTTCTTGGTTTCATTGCCCAGGTGATTGTCACTATCTCATGGGGATCAGAAACACCCTTTGGGTATGTAAAGGTTCGGGTTAGGCATTGGTTTTGGTGGTTATCAAATTCAGGTTCATCATAGTTTGGTATCAAAGTTAATTTTACTCAAGAGTTCCTTTCATGGGAGGTTATTAAACTGAATATATGATTTTCTGGAATTTAGAGGTAGGTGGTAGTGGGTGTCTGACCAGAACATTCCATAAGGAGACTCAAGTTACCATGGGATATTGGGATTTATGTCTCCTATTTTGAGTTTTTTGTCTTAATTATATTTTTTTATTATTGGTTTTTGATTTGAATAGATATTATTATATTTTATGATAATTTATTTTGTTTGAGTTTTCAGTGGTTTTCCTCTAAGTCATCTTCCAAAGGTTCCTTAACAGGGTGCATCAGATACTACTAATGGAAATCTGTCTCTAAATCAGAATCATAATTTGGGTATCATGCGGGCAGTTCGTTCTAAAGACCTAATGATAATTTGTGTCTATAACATAGTTGTTGTGATATATCCAGGATTTCAATAGAGTTGGATTGATCATGGGAGATCATAAATTAGAAAACATTGTTCTTTAAGGGTATAAGAAAACCTCAAAATGTTGAGGATTTTCTGGACAATTTTGATTAAATTTCCAACTTCCTTGATATGACTGAGAATATCAAGGTAATTTTTTTTCATTTAGACTTGAGGGTACCATCATGTGTTTGTGGGATTCTATGGTACATATGGATATACAAAATTGCTTGTATTAGAAGTATTTCAAGAGCCAATTCTTTTATAATGTTTTTTCCGAAGTCTCTGATGATGGAAAAGTATTTGGATTTCTTATCCATTTAATAGGGAGATATTTTGGAGTTGGAGAAAACTAATACTTCCTCAAATGTAGTTCTTTTTTACCTATTTGAAATAATGAGTGATTAGATTAATGCTCATAAATACCAACAGGGTTTATATTTGGATATAATATCGTAGTTATTTATACTCAAGATTTATAACTATGCAGAGATCGTATAAAGGTAAATGATTTCCAATAGGGAAATTGTAGGCAAGGTTTGTTATTATTCCCCTAATCAATAATTCAATGGTAGAATCAGTGGCACACATACCAGGAAGAGAAATGGAATGATAATTTACCAACTGGTGGAGGAGGATTTTTATAGCGATCCACCTTTTCACCAACAATTATATCCAGTACTTTCCACCTGACTTGATATTAGCGTGGCACGGTTGGGCTCAAATGGAATTTGTATTCCTCACCTACGAAGATGTGTAACAGTCATTGGTGCTATTCAAATATTCAATATTTATTTCACACTATGTATATGCCTCATTATATCCAAGTATTTTTTGATATAAGAGATAATATTTCATAGTCAAATTCTTCAATGTCTATAGGAATCCATCCATAGGCCTGAAGAGTGAA
Organism: Viscum album; assembly: GCA_963277665.1. Classification (NCBI taxonomy): domain Eukaryota; kingdom Viridiplantae; phylum Streptophyta; class Magnoliopsida; order Santalales; family Viscaceae; genus Viscum; species Viscum album. Next base: position 1,505,082,413 of record OY728127.1, on the reverse strand, counting down.
TCACCATCTTGCAGTGGATGAGTTTCCTACATAGGTGGTTGTGGGTCTAGAGAAAATGAGAGGTACAATATTTAGTATCAACAACATTAATTGATATTGATTCCACTAACTCATTTATATCTACCTATTTTTTGGGTATTATTTAAATTATGATAGATCTCAAGTCCTTTGATTTGGAGTAAGAAGAACATCTTTGAAAGAGGAAGGAAAAGGCTTTTCAATTTCATCCTTCTTCACTATCGAAAGATGATGGAAAGTTAGTATAGGATTTACTCATTACCTTAATATATCTATCTGGCATCATCATCCAGATGGATTGGATTATCACTCATCATGGTGTGGTTTATTATTACCATCATTATGTATTATTTCTTATAGATGATGGGATCAATCATGTTTTTTGGGAGAGTGGGATCTAAGGTTTGGTTATGCAGGTCCATCCCACACTAAGTTTGGGGGTTTTATATCTTCTATTACAGTTGAGTCCAATGAGGTTTATTTTTTGGTTATTCTTACCTTGGATTTGAGGGATTTTCCTGATGTTTTCTAGAAGATTTCTCCAATCATCCCCTAGATAGTGAGGTAGTATTTATGGTATATCTAGTTCTAGGTATGTAACTAATATTGAAACCCTGTTACCATATATAAATTTTTGAGATTAAATAGCTCAATATTAATTTTGATGATCTGATGGTAAAAGGTATCGTTCACCATAGTTTTTCTCCTTTGGTATCCCATGTTCTATTTTCCAAGAAGGTAGATGGTTCCCTCTAATTGTGTGTTTGGACTATCAAAAGTTGAACCATGTAATGGTTAATAATATGTATCCTTTGATCTATGTAGATATTTTATTGACCAGTTAAAGTGAAAATGTGGTTTTTGATGATTGATCATCATTTAGATTATCATCACCTCAGAGTTATGAAGTCTAATATACCAAATATTTCTTTCTGGAGCAGGTATGGCCATTATTAATGTCTTGTGGTTCAATTTGGTCTGATTAACTCTCTTCTAGTTTTCATGGAATTTATGAACTAGAAATTCTATGAATACATTGAAACTTTTATAATAGTGTTCATGGATGATATTTTGGATTATTCAATATCTAATGCTGATAATGAGCACCATTTTTTGATTTGTTCTATAAATCATTAGGGGTCAACATCTTTATGGAAATATTTCAAAATGAAACTGATGGATTCAAGAAGTTCAGGTCTTGGAAAAAATGATTTATAATAATGCATTATTGTTTTATCTTGTGTAGGTGATGGTTGTATTGTCATGGGAAGATCAATTGAATGTAGTTGAGATTCGAAGCTTCCTTGATCTTGTTGGGTACTACCAATGGTTCACCTAGAATTTCACAAAGATAGAATCACCATTGACAACAATTACAAGGAAAGGGATAAATTTTTTATGTGATTTAATATTTTTTCCTTCTTATAATGATCCAATATGACTTCATACATCAAATCATATTCTAATAAATCATATCCATTTTATGGAATATATGATTTTCTATAATTAATTTGGAAATGGTGTAGGTTTAATTATAAGGCCCCAGTCTTAAACCTTACTTAATCTTGAGTTATTACAAGATTACACATTGAGGATCTTTTCGGGTTTAGAGTTTTAGAGAATTAGATCATAAAACATGCATTGCATTCCACATATAAACAAAGTGGTTACATAAAGATAGTATTCATTTTTCCCATCAACGGAAACATATTTAAAATAAAACATGGATTCATTCTTGACACTTCCTGGACACTATCATCATATCATGTACCTTTCCCTTGACCTGTGAAAAACATTTCAAAAAAACTTGGGATGAGCATTAAAAGCATAGTATGGGTTATAAAAATATGGAAAGGAAACATAAGTTCATATATACTTAAGAATGAAATCATAATTTACCCATAAAACATAGGCACTTTATCATACCACATAAAATCATGAATAAATCATAGAAATCATAAGACATAACGGTAACTTGAGGCATTCATAACATTCTTACGTAGGGATTAACCCTCTTGGTTACGTTTGGAATACCCATCATAGTATATTCCCTAAATCTCTTCGGAGAAACCTTAACGTTTCACTCATTCGAGTTACCCAATGCATTGGAGAGCTATATCGGGCTCACCCGCCCTTAGTCTATCACGAAACCACCCGTATTCATAAAAATTCCCAAGAACCTCAACATAATCGTATCACATAAAACATGCATAAAGGAAACATAACATTTCCACCTTTCAAACACAAGATATCAATACAACACATTGATATAAAAACATTATGAAAACCATTTTCAATACCAGAATAAAAGAAAAGTAAAACATGGAATTTATTTTTCTTTTAAAAAAAGGTATGGCTTGTAGAGGAAGCCGAAACTCAAACAACTGTCACGGCAGTGGAGAAGTCATTGTCTCCACATACGTATGACAAAAACATTCCCTTTTTTCATTTAGTAAACGCTTCATATAAAAAGATTAATTTTGAATAAACGTAAAAGTAAAAGGGGTTTATACACCTTATAAAAGAAGGTTGTGTATAAAACAAAATATGCCTCAATGAAAGGAGATTGAGACGAAGTCCCATACCTCGGGTCCGACTTGACTCGGTCATTCTTTAATCTCCTGAATAATAAACATGAGTTAATTTCTACTTGTTTAAGAATTTTTTTCAAGTTCATTATTCCTTTTATATCACTTATTTCCATGTCATGAACACTATGTAATTATTTAAGTTAATAACGGTCGTTTTAACGATCATTGGTACTTGAGTAAAAAATAAGCCTTTTATAATTACAAGTTGTTCATGTATCCATTATATCTAGAATGGTATTCATGATTTAGATATCATATATGTCATATATATCCAGTACATGTATGCATTTATAATATTACATAATCATTTAGAGGTAAGAAATGAAATGCACCGTTCATGGAGACGGTAAGTCGTACGTACGCATGGACGCTACTTTAATTTCTATTTCGTATTTTATAGAATGGAATCATAATGATATAATGGTATATTATAATTCCAGTATAATATCATATATAATATCATAGTTCCATCCTTTATACGTCCGACATATGGTATTTAACGAATCAAATCACTTTGAGGGGGTGGTAGTCCGCACTTCCTTAAATGAAGATATCGCATTTACCCATAATGGAAACCATAAAGGTATGCCCAAAATGAAAAATACAGAAGCTTAAGGAAAACATAAACATATTATATATCATATATAAATATAGTGACATCTTAATGGCCACCTTTGAAGGTGTTAAAATAATGTTGAACAATCATCGTTTCGGGAGGCATAAATTCACCATCCACGGAAACAGTATGTCCTTTAACCATTAGATGTAGGTATGTGTAAGTGTAGCTCAAATACATATTATAAAAACATACTAGTATATTGAAGATACTGTATTTGTTACAAAATAAATGAATAAAAAGATTTTAGGGGGTTGGAGAAGCAAAATAAAACAAAAGGACTCAAGTGAAGACATTACCTTAAAATCGGGTAACTCCCATTAGTTTGAGCTCAAAGGCTTCCTTGGGAAGACTTCTGCCCAAAGTGAGGCTTCAAGGAGTAATATAGGGATGTGGAGAGACAAAATGGGCAGAGTTTGGCCGATCCAAAGGCTTTGGGAGTGTGGGTAAGGGGGTAGAGGTGGGGGCCTTTTATAAGAGGAGAGGAGGGGCACTCTTGGAAAGTAAAGAAAAGTCACTTTATTATAAAATGGAATTCGGATTTAAGAGGTCCCACATTGATTAAATTCGAGGATAAGGTGATACTGGTTCGAAATATACCCACCTAATAGGTTTTGGACATGTGTAGTTCATATATATTACATATCATTTCATTTTATTTAAATCCTTTATTAATGAGGTAATCACTGCATCATCATGATGTCATAACTAATTCAATTAATGTAAAGTATAAAAATTATAAAAAAAATAATATAATGTAGGAAATATTTTTAGCTTTCCAATGACTATTTATAATCAAAAATATGTCTTGTATAACCCCATGTTAAAATTGTTTTAGTAAAACATATCATGTTTGTGTCATTTTAACCTTAACATTAAATAAAAAGTTATTTATGTCATTTACCAACCAAAGTGGATCCATGGGGTCCCCAAGTTGACCCATGGATTGTCTTGGTTGGCCAAGACACATCCAATGAGGGTAGGACATGTGTCAAGCACATCACATATTATTAAAACAATATTTTTACCTTAAACTACACTAATTACCACTAATCGCGATTAAGAACTTAAAAGCTACTATTCACCAAAAAATTATTTTAATCTCATTGAACCACATTTTACTTATTAATGAAAACCATGTATGTCGGATTTTTGAAAATCAAATCACAGAAGTGGCAATGTTTCATTTAAACGAAAAATCAGTTTCTTTAACTACCACTTAGTGGTTTCACTATTCATCAAAAATTGAAGTTTTTCAGAAAAATACCAAAACTTCACCCTAAGCTATATTTGATATTCTGAATTCAAAAATGATTTCTATTTTAAAAAATTCAAAACATGTAAGTTTCATTAATTAATTTAGTAACTAATTCTCACTTTCATGACAAATAGTGTGTTTTTATGAAACAATACGTATCAAAAGATTGACACTAGTTTAAGTCCAATTTCAAAGTGAAATTGATTCCAATGACCACCATTGGATAAAATGGTAAAAATATATTCTAATTTCACTTCAAAACCAATTCAAAAGATAATCTAATCATATAAATAAATTATATTAAAAAGAGGTTTTGAATTAAAATACAACATTTTTCACTATTCATTAAAAATGAACTTTATCGGAAAAATACCAAAAATTCACACAAAGTAAATTTTGATGTCCCGATCATAAATAATAAGTTTATTTTGACAAACATTGCTTATAAAATTTTCAAAATATAGATTTCAAAATGGTTTTCCATCAAAAGGTAGTAAAACAATCTTTTAAGAATATTAGTGTATTCCATGCATAAGATTGTATTTATTTTCATTTTAAGCCTCTAAAACACTATCTTCATAATTAATAGACATAGATAAAAATATCTATTATTCATTAATTACTTGGGATGTTACATCCTTCCCCCTTTGGAAAATTGCGTCCCCGCAATATATTTACTTATCGAATAAATGGGGGTACTTATCCCTCAATGCATTTTCAGATTCCCATGTTGCCTCTTCCATCATGTGGTTTTTCCACAAAACCTTTACCTGATTAATCACCTTATTCCGTAACACTTGCTCCCTGTGGTCAAGAATCTGGACCGGTTGTTCCTCATAAGATAGGTTCTCTTCCAGCTGAACTACCTCTGGACCTAAAACATGAGATGGATCTGGCATATACTTTCTCAACATCGAAACGTAAAAAAAATTGTGTACCTGTAATAAACTCGAAGGTAAAGACACTCGGTAAGCAACGGATCCAACTCTCTCCAGAATTTCATATGGTCTAATGAACCTTGGACTTAACATTCCTTTCTTACCAAATCACATCACACTTTTCCATGGTGATACTTTGAGAAAAACATGATCACCTACCTCAAAAGAGAGATCCTTCCTCCTGTTGTCTGCATAACTCTTCTGCCTACTCTGAGCTGTTCTCATGTGTTTCTGTATCAGCTGAACTTTTTTTGCCGTCTCTTCTACCAATTCTGGTCCCATCAACTTCCTTTCACCCACTTCATCCCAGAAAGCTGGAGTTCGACACCGCTTCCCATATAATGCCTGAAATGGTGCCATCTGTATACTGGAATGAAAACTGTTATTTTATGAAACTCAGCCAAAGAAAGATGTTGGTCCCAACTTCCCTGATAATCCATCGAACAAGATCGTAGCATATCCTCCAAGGTCTGAATTGTTTTTTCTAACTGCCCATCTGATTGCAGATGAAAAGATGTACTAAAATTTAATTCAGTACCCAATGACTTCTGAAGGTCTTTCTAAAAGTTAGAAGTGAACATGGGATCACGGTCAGATACAATGGAGAGAGGAACTCCATGTAACCTGACTATCTCTTTAAGATACAAATGGGAAAGTTGATCTAGGGAAAAAGTATCTCGTATAGCAAGGAAATGAGCATATTTAGTCAAGAGATCAATAATAACCCAGATTGCATTATTACCTCGAGATATCATCGGTTATCCCACAACAAAGTCCATGGATATATTTTACCATTTCCACTCTGTCACTGGTAAAGGCTGAAGCATCCCTTTCGGTAACTTCCGCTCTACTTTAACCTGTTGACATTTCAAACACTTCACAGTAAAATCAGCAATATCTCTTTTCATTCCATCCCACCAGTAATACTCCCGCAGATCTCTATATATCCTAGTACTACCATGATGAACTGAAAATGGAGAACTATGAGCTTCACATAACAACTCTCTTTTCAACTATGAATCACAAGGCACACACAATCTCTTCCCAAATCTCAAAACACAATCATTATTAATGTTGAATTCAGGAAACTTACCTTTCTGAACCAGCTCTACCTTTTTCTGCAACTCACTATCTTGTTTCTATGCTTGCTTGATTCTATCTGATAGAGATGATCTCATTGATACCTGAAACAAAACAGAATAACATCATGCGCCAAAAAATTCTATGCCAAAGTTCATCAAATCCTTAACCAAAGGATGACGTTCCAAATGCAACATTGTTAATGAAGCATTACTTTTTCGACTCAAAGCATCAGCCACATTATTTGATTATCCTGGATGGTAATGAATTGTACAATCATAATCCTTTATTAATTCCAGCCATCTCCTCTGTCTCATGTTTAACTCTTTCTGAGTGAATATATACTTTAAACTTTTGTGATAAGTATATATTTCACACTTTACTCCATACAAATGATTTCTCCAAATTTTTAAAGCGAAAACAATAGCAGCTAATTCCAAATCATGTGTAGGGTAATTTACCTCATGAGTTTTCAACTGTCGTGAAGCATAAGCAATTACCTGATCATTCTGCATTAGGACGCAACCAAGTCCTTTCAATGAAGCATCACTGTAGATAACAAACTCACCATTCCTAGAAGGTAGTTCCAAAACTGGATCTTTCACCAATCTTCTTTTCAATTCCTGAAAACAATCATCACATTCTTTTGTCCAGATAATCTTAACACCCTTCCGAGTTAGCTTAGTCATTGGACTAGCTAACCGTGAAAAATTTCTAACAAACCTTCGGTAATAGCCTACCAAACCAAGGAAGCTACGAATCTTAGTTACATTTGTGGGTCTTTTCTAGTCTTCCACAACTTTTGTTTTTGCAGGATCAACAGTCATCCCATCTTTAGAAACAATGTGACCAAGGAAAGAAATTTGTTGCAACCAAAACTCACACTTGCTAAATTTTCCATACAGTTTCTTTTCTTTTAAGGTTTTCAAGATAACCCTTAAATGTCTTTCATTCTCCTCTTTACTTTTAGAAAACACCAAAATATCATCAATGAAAACCACAACAAACTTATCCATGAACTCATGGAAAATTATATTCATTAAGTCCATGAATACAGTAGGTGCATTGGTTAGCCCAAAAGGCATTACTACAAATTCATAATGGCCATATCTTGTACGGAACACAGTCTTTGGAAAATCTGCTTCCTTTACCTTCAGCTGATGGTAACCCGATCTCAAGTCAATCTTTGAAAAATACTGAGCTCCCTGGAGCTGATCAAACAAATCAACGATATGAGGCAAAGGATATTTGTTCTTAATAGTGATGTTATTCAAGGATCTATAATCAATGAAAAGTCTCATTGAACCATCATTCTTTTTAACAAATAAAACAGGAGCACCACATGGTGATGTGCTAGGTCGAATGAAACCTTCCTCTAATAAATCTTGCAATTGCTCCTTCAACTCTAAATGTTCAGTTTGATCCATTCTATAAGGGGGTTTTGAAATTGGCTTAGCATTAGGAACTAAGTCAATAGCAAATTCAACTTCCCGATCTGGTATTATTCCAGGCATCTCATCAGGAAAAACATCAGGATACTCATTTACCACTGGCACATCATTAATCTGAACAGTTCCTTTGTTTTCAACAATATGTGCAAGGTAACATTCATTTCCATATTTTACAAGTTTGTCAGCCTCTTGATAAGTTATCAATAGTAAGGGTTCATTCTTGTACACAAACTGAAAGTCTTTCTGAAAAGAAACTTCTTTAGCTCTACAGTCAATCTTAGCACGGTAAATAGAGAGACAATCCATACCCAGGATAACATGAAACTCTACTAGAGGTAGAACAATAAGTTTTGCAAGTAGGTTCTTTCCACAAATAAGGATAGGAAGATTCTTATAAATTCTTTTTGCCTCAACATTTCCCCCAGGTGTTTTTACCAAAGGTTCAGGAGTCATTTCTTGAGATGGTATTCCCATTTTACTAGAAATGTTTTCAGAGATGAGAGAATGTGTAAACCCCGAATCAAACAACACACTGGCATAATCTGAAAAAACAAACAAAGTACCTGATACAACTTCATTTGATGGCCCGACATCTGCTGAAGTAGTTTCAAAGGATCTCACCACCCCTTTCTCCTTGTAGTCTAACTGCTTCCCATCACTCAAGCTCTTTTTCGGACAATCGTTTGCATAGTGACCCATCTCATTGCACTTATAACATTTCACTAACTGTAAATCCAATTTGGTCTTACCTTCACCTTGATCCTTTTCAGTGCAATCACGAGCCTTATGTCCCATCATACCACATCGGTAGCGCTTTCCAGAATTCAGAAGACATTCCCCAGCATGCCTTTTGCCACATTTATCACAAACTAGAAACTTAGTTTTCTTACCATCAGGCTTTTTTGAAGAATTCTTACCTTTCTCCTGCCACCTCGGTCTCTTCTTCTGTTGGATGTTATAGAACACTTGATCATCAGAAAACTCCATTTCCACCTTCTCAGCACATCGAACAAGCTTTTCATAACTTTTAAACTCATGAGAAGATAATGCCCTTCGATATTTTGGCTTTATTCCTGAGTAAAAACTATTGATTTTACGATCAAGGTCTCGGATAAAATTTGGAGCATACCTTGCCAATCGAGTGAACCTTTTTTCATAGGTAGCCACTGAGTCTTCCTCTGGCCTCAATTCCAAGAATTGATTTTCCATCCTAAGTCAAACAGCCTTAGGAAAATACTTCTCAAGAAACATACTGTTGAATTCATCCCAGTCAAGAGCATAAATCTCATCGGCGTCCCTGATATTTTTAACCATAGACCACCACTGATCTCCCTCACCCTCCAAACGGTAAATAGAAAGACTAACCTTTTGATTGTCTGAACACCCCATGACATCGAAAATCTTCTCCAGTGCTTTAATCCACCCATCAGCTAACACAGGGTCAGATGATCCTCTGAATGATGGGTCATGTTTCCTCGTGAAATGTTCCACCACTGACATGTTCCTCTACGGTTGATCTGGCTGATTTCGTGCACGGATACCACCACCATTTATCACTTGAGTCAACTGCGCCATTACCGCAACAAACTGTTCAGTTCCAATTCTGACCATCTGAGGATGCTGATTCGGAAGGTTATTTCCTCTTGCATGCCTTCCTAGCACTGCTTCCCTGTTTCCTCTGTGGAATACCATTCTGAACAAACATGTCTTAGATGAAGCAACATGGTAATATTCAAATACTATATCACTTCAATTTGACCATAAAAAAATATTTTTTCATAATCATTTAATAGAATTCTAACTCCAAAAGTTATCTAAACCTCCCTTTGAAACCAACTATAAGTCCCCAGCCTTAAACCTTACTTAATCTTGAGTTATTACAAGAGTACACATTGAGGATCTTTTCGGGTTTAGATTTTTAGAGAATTAGATCATAAAACATGCATTTCATTCCACATATAAACAAAGTGGATACATAAAGATAGTACTAATTTTTCCCATAAACGGAAACATATTTAAAATAAAACATGGATTCATTCTTTACAATTCCTGGACACTATCATCATATCATGTACCTTTCCCTTGACCTGTGAAAAACATTTCAAAAAAACTTGGGATGAGCATAAAAAGATCAGTATGGGTTATAAAAATATGGAAAGGAAACATAAGTTCATATATACATAAGAATGATATCATAATTTACCCATAAAACATAGGCACTTTATCATACCACATAAAATCATGAATAAATCATAGATATCATAAGACATAAAGGTAACTTGAGGCATTCATAACATTCTTACGTAGGGAGTAACCCTCTTGGTTACGTTTGGAATACCCATCACAGTATATTCCCTAAATCTCTTCGGAGAAACCTTAACGTTTCACTCCTTCATGTTACCCAATGCATTGGAGAGATATATCGGGCTCACCCGCCCTTAGTCTATCACAGAACCACCCGTCTTCATAATAATGCCCAAGAAACTCAACATAATCGTATCACATAAAACATGCGTAAAGGAAACATAACATTTCCACCTTTCAAACACAAGATATCAATACAACACATTGATATAAAAACATTATGAAAACCATTTTCAATACCAAAATAAAATAAAAGTAAAACATGGTATTTATTTTTCTTTTAAAAAAATGTATGGCTTGTAGAGGAAGCCGAAACTCAAACAACGGTCACGGCGGCGGAGAAGTCGTTGTCGCCGCATACGTATGACAAAAACATTCCCTTTTGTCGTTTAGTAAATGCTTCATATAAAAAGATTCCTTTTTAATAAACTTAAAAGTCAAAGGGGTTTATACACCGTATAAAAGAAGGTTGTGTATAAAACAAAATATGCCTCAATCAAAGGAGATTGAGACGAAGTCCCATACCTCGGGTCCGACTTGACTCGGTCGTTCTTTAATCTCCTGAATAATAAACGTGAGTTAATTTCTACTTGTTTAAGAACCTTTTTCAAGTTCATTATTCCTTTTATATCACTTATTTCCATATCATGAACACTACGTAATTATTTAAGTTAATAACAGTCATTTTAACGATCATTGGTACTTGAGTCAAAAATAAGACCTTTATAATTACAAGTTGTTCATGTATCCATTATATCCAGAATGGTATTCATGATGTAGATATCATATATGTCATATATATCCAGTACATGTATGCATTTATAATATTACATAATCATTTAGAGGTAAGAAATGAACTGCACCGTTCATGGAGACGGTAAGCCATACGTACGCATGAACGCTACTTTCATTTCTATTTCATATTTTATAGAATGGAATCATAATGATATAAAGGTATATTATAATTCCAGTATAATATCATATATAATATCATAGTTCCATCCTTTATACGTCCCATATATGGTATTTAACTAATCAAATCACTTTGAGGGGGCGGTAGTCCGCACTTCCTTAAATGAAGATATCGCGTTTACCCATAATGGAAACCATAAAGGTATGCCCAAAATGAAAAATACAAAAGCATAAGGAAAACATAAACATATTACATATATCATATATAAATATATTTACATCTTAATGGCCACATTTTAAGGTGTTAAAAGAATGTTGAACAATCATCATTTCGGGAGGCATAAATTCACCATCCAGGGAAACAGTATGTCCTTTAACCATTAGATGTAGGTATGTGTAAGTGTAGCTCAAATACTTCTTATAACAACATACTATTATATTTAGTATACTTTAGTTATTACAAAAGAAATGAATAAAAAGAGTTTAGGGGGTTGGAGAAGAAAAATAAAACCAAAGGACTCAAGTAAAGACATTACCATAAAATCGGGTAACTCCCTTTGGTTTGAGCTCAAAGGCTTCCTTGGGAAGCCTTCTGCCCAAAGTGAGGCTTCAAGGATTAACAGAGGGATTTGGAGAGACAAAATGGGCAGAGGTTGGCCGAGGCAAAGGCTATGGGAGTGTGGGTAAGGAGGTAGAGGTGGGGGCCTTTTATAAGGGGAGAGGAGGGGCACTCTTGGAAAGTAAAGAAAAGTCACTTTATTTTAAAATGGAATTATGATTTAAGAGGTCCCACATTGATATAATTCGAGTATAAGGTGATAATGGTTCGAAATATACCCACCCAATAGGTTTTTTACATGTGTAGTTCATATATTTTACATTATCATTTCATTTTATTTAAATCCTTTATTAGTGAGGTAATCGTTGCATCATCATGATGTCATAAATAATTTAATTTATTTAAAGTCTAAAAATTATCAAAAAACTAGTATGATGTAGGAAATATTTTTAGATTTCCAATGAATATTTATAATCAAAAATCTGACTTGTATAACCCCATGTAAAAATTGTTTTAGTAAAACATTTCATGATTGTGTCACTTTTACTTTAACATTAAATAAAAATTTATTTATGTCATTTCCCAACCAATGTGGCTCCATGGGGTCCCCAAGTTGACCCATGGATTTTCTTGGTCGGCCATGACACATCCAATGAGGGTAGGACATGTGTCAATCTCATTAAATATTATTAAAACATTATTTTTACCTTAAACGACACAAATTACCACTAATCGCGATTAAGAAGATAAAAGTTACTATTCACCAAAAAATTATTTTAATCTCATTGAACCACATTTTACTTATTAATTACAACCATGTATGTCGGATTTTTTAAAATCTAATCACAGAAGTGGAAAAGTTTCATTTAAACGAAAAATCAGTTTCTTTAACTACAACTTAGTGGTTTCACTATTCATCAAAAATTGAAGTTTTTCAGAAAAATACCAAAACATCACCCTAAGCTATATTTGATATTCCGAATTCAAAAATGATGTCTATTTTACAAAATTCAAAACATGTAAGTTGAATTAATTAATTTAATAACTAATTCCCGATGTCATGACAAATAGCGTGTTTTTATGAAACAATACGTATCAAAAGATTGACACTAGTTTAAGTCCAATTTCAAAGTGAAATTGATTCCAATGACCACCATTGGATAAAATGGTAAAAATATATTCTAATTTCAATTAAAAACCAATTCAAAAGATAATATAATCATATAAATAAATTATATTAAAAATAGGTTTTGAATTAAAATACAACATTTTTCACTATTCATTAAAAAATGAACTTTATCCGAAAAATACCAAAAATTCACACAAAGTAAATTTTGATGTCCCAATCATAAATAATAAGTTTATTTTGAAAAACATAGCTTATAAAATTGTAAAAAGATAAATTTCAAAAGGGTTTTCCATCAAAAGGTATTAAATTTGTTTTTAAGAATATTAGTGTATTCCATGAATAAGATTGTATTTATTTTCATTTTAAGCCTCTAAAATACTATCTTAATAATTAATATAAATAGATAAAAATATATATTATTCATTACTTACTTGGGATGTTACATGAATACTTGTGAAGGATTATCATGTAGGGGTCTTATGGGTCTTTCCTACTTTGACAACTTTTGAAAAATTACCCCACTCATAATATGGAGATTTATGTTTTTATACATGCACTTAAATGTTTAGAAAAAAATTGGGAGAGGTTCATTGTCTTTTCTAACCAAAAGAGTCTAATTTATGTCATTTCTCATAAAGACTTGAATCTCAGATAGAGGTGGTTTGTGGAATTCCTTTAGAAATTTTAATTCAACATCACCTTCACCATGAATATGGAAAATATCATTTCAAACCCTCTTAGTAGGAATATACCATTATAGGATATTATGAAAACAAAGGATGAGTAGAACGTTATGGGGATCTTGGTGTGGTTTTACCTAAATTCTTAGGAAAATTTTTCAAGTAAATTTCTAAATAGTGTTCAGTAATCATCATCTCTTCTTGAGACTATTTTGTAATACTGGTGGCATGATGATGAGTTCATGTAAATTCAAGAAACCTTATATTATGGGGAGAACATTTCTATCTGGAATCTCCATGTATGTGTTATTCTCTATTTTGGGTATTGGTTTTTCATCATAGCATTTGTGATGACCTTAGTTTTGTTTGATTGTCATTGTTCATTGTGTTTCATTCATACTAGAACTATTATTATGTATTATGACATAAAATGGTTATTATTGTTCCTTAGAATAAATTGGGACATTGAATATTACATGTCCCACTTTTATACCTACCAATAGATAAATGAAAACCATAGAATACCTTATAGGTTTATCAGTCCTCTTCAAATGTTGGATTGGATATGGGATGATGTGTCCATAGAATTTTTTGTTGGATTACCCTAGACATCCTAAGGTATGGATGTTATCTAGGTGGTGATTGATCGGTTAAAAATTTCTGCTAACAAAATCCCAATCATGGACCCCCTAATTTTTAATACATAGTAAATATGTATGTATAAGAGGTTGTGCGATTACATGGGGTTACCACTAACATTATTTCACATAGGGATCCTAGGATTACATAATATATTTGGAAGAGTCCCAAAGTGGTGATGGGGAATTAGGTCAAGTTAAATAATTCTTACCAACTATAGATAGAAGTCCAGAGAGAGATTTATATTTAGATCCCGTTGTATATGCTCCATCCCAATATCTTGGATTCCGGTGGATCATGGGATAGACATCCAGGACTAGTTGAGTTTTTTTAGCAGTAGTTATCATTAATTTATATACATGGATAAATTCCAACATTTGAATGGATGCATGTGTAGGACACCCAATTGTTAGTAAGAGGTGGGTGAGGCCTCTCTAGAAGGACCATGTCTCATTTTGGAGATATTAGTGAGGATTCCGAATATATTTAACTCTCTAGTTAATGCTTAGATTTAGAAGAAAATAGGTGATAATCATTGATGTCATCCTTTTTAGATTTTTTTAGCTGACTGAGTTTTCATAAAATTTTCTCACCATTTAGGTCATATACGTCTTGTAAAATAAGTATATTTCCCTTTGAGATATTTTGGACCACATCAGATCATTGAACAAAAATTGATGGTGTTTTGTCAATTGGAATTTTTAGTTCAGTTGATGTGTATTAGTTATATTTTCCACATATCTCATCTTATGAAGCATCATCCAGATCCCAATCATGTTCTAAGTTGGGAAGAAATTGAGTTAGAGTTAGTGATTTAATTTTGAGGGAAACAAGTGAAGATCGTTGACTCTCCGGTGAAATTCTTTCCTATGAAGTTTATTCCATAGGTTAGTGTTTTATAGCAACATGGATCTAATTATCATGAGACATGGGAGCAAGAGTCATTGATGAGGGAGTAGTGGCATAACCTATTTCCAAACACCATTCTTATATATGACTTCCTTGATATGAAAATTCATATATCAGGGAGTTTCTTAACAACCCGTTAACCTCTTTCAAGTATTTTTCATCTCTCTTTTTGTTTCTATATTTTTTCGGTGTGTATTAGGAAATCATATAATATACAGGTTTTTTTGGGAGAAATGTGATAAATTTCAAGGATGTATTTTTCTTGGAATTAATTGAGTCTATGTATAAACATGAATATGATTAATACGATTTCATTTGGGGTCCAGGTTGGCCCATTTTTTATAAAATTTCTCTATAGATTCTTCATGATGGCCATTTTTTATGTCATGTACATGTTGGAGAATGTGCAAATTTTTCTAGGGTGATGTCTTGAACAGCTAAATATCATGAAACTTTTACATGTAGAGAAACTAGTTTACATATTTAAATGTTCGATCTGTAATTTTTAACCATGGAAACACCTATTTCAGTTTATAATCCTTTCATGGATTTCACATCATGAACCTTGTATTCATGTCATGATATGTGTATGGTCTATAGGTTTTTATGTGTTTCATGTCTAATTATTTTTCATTCAACTATTGGATCATATCTCAGAATCTAGTAGCACTCCAAAGAGATTTTTTTGATCTTCCCTCCTTCTAGTTCATTTCATTCATTAATAGATCTTACATATGGTTTTTTCATCTCTTTGGGTAAGCGATCATTCTAATTATTCATTATTTTTTGTCAAAATAGCGTCACTCCACTATGTTTTCATATCTATTAGTATATAGTGTTGATTCTTCTTTACCATTTCTAGATCTTTTATGTGATCTTCCTCCCGTGTCTTACCTTTTTTTATGTTTCTATGTGAGATTTTGTTGAGTAATTTTCTGTTTTATATTCTATTAATTTTTTCTAGTTGAATTAATTTTGTGATTTATGGATTGATTATAGGTCATCTTTTTTGAATTTCTATACTTATCTATTGGTGGATATCATTATAGGCATGTATTTCCTATGTTTTTCGTAAGCAGTTCCATCTCTAGATTGTATTGTATGAAATGTTTTTCTATGGTTTAAAATTTTTTTATAAATGAATTGGAATGATTTAATTGAGTGGGTGGAAATAAGTTTTTAAGAAAGGTGGTTTTCCCAATTTTTTGGTAAAATAAGTGGTATTTTTAAATCATTATGAATGAATTTATGAAATAGATTTAAATCATGGTCTTGATAAATTGGTTTGGAAAATATAGTGTATGTGAATCCTAGTGAAATTAGGTGGATGGTATGGAAATAATCATATTCCATTGATACTGGTTTAGGTTTCAGTCTAGGGGTGTACCTTATCTCCCTAGGCACATTTTTCTAGAAAATTTTTATACCTTTGGGGAGGTTCACTAATTAGGGTGTACCTCTACTCTCTAGATTTGATTTATATATATAGATACTTGATCTAAATAATTTTCTATGTCTGAGTATGAATATTTTATCTATCCAAAAGTGATCCTAGGTTCCATTTACATGTTCTTTTGTATGTACTACTTTGGATTTGATATGATATGTGATACATGATTTGACTGTATTGATCTTTGTGATATGATTTGAAACTATTTTATATGTTTTTCTAGAACTGTAGAAATATGTGTTAATACATTACTTTTCTTTTGATATCAAAACAGTTTAACTGATTATCATTCCTTATTTTCTTTAAGGATGATAATGTTAATATTTTTTTAGAAAGACTTGATATGGAACACCAGGGTGGGATCCTACATCGCCTATTTAGCCCAATCCATGTGCACCCAATTGGTGGTTTATTGAAGTCATCATATCATTTGATGTAGGGAAATACAGCGTTCTATAGGGAGCTGGTGATGTATTTGTTAACTATGTCTATGTAGTTGATGGTTATATTGTGGGAGTCTTCCCACACTATCACATGGAGTAGATTTTTAGGATATTATTTACATTTTGGTTAGAGTTTTACCATAGAGGTTTTTTAGAAATTTTTTTGTTTTATACCTCTTCAAATTAATATTTTATTTGAGATATATTTCTTGTTTTACTCTTCCATTAATTATTCATGTCATGTGTATATGTATATATGTCACATTGTCTACTTCCGGTTTGGAGAAATCGGTCCCTCTCATTGTTTTTGATACCTGTGTGCTAGTAACTAATCCATGGAGATTTTTAATTCCCCCTAGGTATTTTATGGATTTGTTATGGTACTAGTTTTGAGGGTATATGGGTTGGGTTCAACACATAGGGTGATTTTTGGGAATATTTCTAAAATAGTATAAGTTTTGGAGAACAGTGAAATATAGTAAAATGTCATATTTGACATTATAATCTTGATGCATAACGTTTTTAGCCATAGATGATGTAAAAATCCATTATTTAGAACTATATTTAACTATTTACTCTATAGGGTCAAATTAATTAAGACAATTTATTGTCTTGAGCCAAAATAGTAAACTAATTATTTTAATATTAATAAACACTTCTCTTATTTCCTAATAAATACCAACCCTTCTTCTCACAACCTATAAGACCTGGATCATTCAAAAATTCTTCCCAATTAAATTTATAATACTCTCCTTATATCCTAATTATATAGTACTCAACCAAACACCATTTCATGGTTTCTTAATGGGTAGCCAAAGAGGAGACAACAAAATGAAGCAGTAAGATTCTCAACAAATCTATTCTAATTTTATTCTTCTTCTACCACCATCATGTGATCTAAATACACTTAAAAAATAGTACCATCAGTATCCTGAATATATTGATATATCATTATTATGTAGGATTATCCATATTATTTACTCACTAATTTTATTCATAAAACAGAAATCTTTTTTTCTATATGGTTAGTTCAACACCGCCATGTACAATGTACTTAATTTTTATTTACCACCATGAAGGCCGATCAAAACAATATTATTATTATTATTAAATATTATTTTAATTTTTTTATATTAATTTATTTCATTTTTGTGTATTAATATATATATATATATATAATTCAAAATAAAATGAAACAACTTCATGATGGTTGGTAAAACTTCCGGAATGAACTAACCCCATATTGTTAACGTTTTTTCTAATTGAATAGTCCCTATGTAAAAAAGGATATTTTGAAATATTAAATTTTAAAAAAGTAAATGAATATAATTTCATTTCACTACTAGAGTTTTCTTTATATTTTACAAGAACTTAAATTATTATACATAATTGGTCTAACCATGAAACTTTGAAACAAACAACCTTAAATGAATAATTAAATAATATATCTCATTGAAATAGCTATAAATAAAAATAAAAAATTATATTAAATAATTTATATTATTAAAATGTTCTTAATTATATAATTAATTAATTTTATTTGATTATTATGGAAAATAAGTGAATGTTCATGAAAATTCCATAAAATAATGTAAAGGATCTCTCTAGACCACACTGTTTTTTTGTATTTATTATTTATATCCTTTAACTCACTTTATCTCTATTATATTATTATTTACGTTTTCTATATTTTATATATATATTCCACACATATGTACGTGTCTTAATTCATCTTTCTATGTGGATATACATGTTTTAAAATTATCCATTATAAATTACTCTCAATAAAGAAACTCGAATAATGGGAACTTCTCTATTTCTTTTCCCATTGTAACTAATCCTTAATAACTTTTAAACTGCCCATGTTTGATAGAATTTATCATTTTATTATGGAATAATAGTTTATTCCATTTTTTGTTTAATGGAAATTATTATCCACTTATCCCTTATAACTAATCATTAACCTTTTTCCTAACACCTCGCTTCACTACTACAAAACAGGCCTCTAACAGTGCTTCAATTTATCAGCACTAGCTAAATGAACTAATAAAGTAATTCTTTATTAGTGTTAGAAAAAGTGATGATAAAGGATCCTATTATTAGTTCTAAAAACACAGATAAAGGGGCTCCCCATTAGTGCTACAACAACATTGGCATAGGGGGTCTTCATTAATGCTTTTTACTTGGGCTGATAAAGGGTAAATTTAATAAAAAATTTAAATAACTAAAAGTAATCTATTAACATAAAATGATATTATATATATATATATATATTTATTAATATGATTTATATAAGGACAAATGTTCATTTATACTTAATATATAGGATATTTAGTGAAAACTTAATTATAAAATAGATAAAAATAATAATATTAATTCATAGATTTCTAATTATTATAGAGTAATAGTCATTTAATAACAATTTGAAGATAGAAAAAATCAAAAAATTAATATAGACTAAAAAATTAGATGAAAACCTCACTCAAACTTCAAAAAAACATAACTTCTTACACATGAGTTTGTTTGATCTCTATGAAAAATAAAATAAAATCCTTATGTACTGGTGATTTTGGGACCACTACATCATTTTAAGGGGCCAAAAAGGCCCAAAAGGCTACCAAATTTGAGTTTTCCCTTAAGGTATCCCAATTGTTGAACATTTCATGGAATTGAAGCCACATTTAAGGGGCACTTATTATCTTTTTTCATTCGTGATTGAAATTATCCCCAAGTATTACATTCATTTTGATATTATGGTTTTAAATTTTTATAATTTTTCTTATTATAATGATGGTTATAATCGAATATATTAAAATATATACCTATTTTTTATATATTCAAGCATAAAAAATTAATTTTACAAATAAATATGTAAACATATTTACACGTAAAATAAATTTCTCAATATATATACATTATCTAACTAAAAAATAATATTAAATTTATTTAAAATAAAAAATGTATTATTATTTATTTACATATACAATTAATGTATATATAATGTTTATATATGTGTGTGTGTGGGTTTGTTTATTGATAAATATATATATATATATATATATATGTATGTATATGTTATAATATATGTATATAAATATTAATAAATAACATATGTAAATAAATATAAATATGTATACTTTTATCTATAGAATCACACCAATATAATTATATGTATTTATTTATTTATTTATTTATAAGAACACTCATACACACACAGAAAAGAAAATTTTATATATTTATATATATATATGTATGGATAAAAATGTAATGAAATATATATAAATATATAGATATATCATAAAATAAAGAAAAAAACTATATAGGGAGTGGAAAAGGTGTAGGCATACGAGATGGAGGACTCATGTTCAAAACTCCCTAGATTAAATGGTGTGCATAGGAAGATCAAATTATGTATTGAGATGATAAGGGGGAGCTCATGGGTGAGTTGTTAAAAATCGGTGATAAAGGGGGTGGGAACCACTAATAAAAGGTTATATGAGACGATTTCTGGAAAAAAAAATATCCCCCTTTATTCGTGGGCTTTTATCAACGACTTTTCAGCACTGATTAAAGGGGCCTTCAAAAATTATAAAAAACATTAATAATAAAGGTGCCCATTAACTGTTCTAAAAAAGTTTTTATAAAGGCCCCCTTTATCAGTTCTAAAAAAGAACTGATAAAGGTCCCCTTTATCAGTCCTTTTTTAGCACTGTTATAGGTGGCCTTTATCAGTGTTCTTTGTGAGCATAGTTTAATCCCAAGATTTAACATTTATTGAATTTTCATCACTTATATATCACCGATAAAGCTCCTTTACTAGAACTATTAAATTCCAACATTTTACTAGTTCTTAAGTCATTCATTTTTAAAGGGAATTCTCTTCTCTTTTTCAAGTATTAATTTCATATGGAAAACAATTCTTTTGAGCAAACAAGAATTCCTAATTCCCTTATTTCATGGAAACCAATATGATATTTCATTTGGTTATTCTTTATAAAATGGTTATTCATACCATTTCATTCCATGGGTAATCCTTAATTTTTTTCCTTGTGTTTGATTTCCTTATTTGGCAGACATATGCATGTACATGTTATGATGGGTGTGACCAAATAGTGCACCAATGAATTGAGTAATATTATTAACTCATTAGTTGATATATATAGGATTAGGGTTAAATCCTAATCCATGATGTAACTCTATCTTCCATGTGATGTTGTTATAGTGGTTATCCATGACATATTTTTATGTCAGTTTTATGATTCTCCCACTTTCTTATGATTCCATGATCTTATGATAACATATTAATTATGTTATGTTTCCATTTGATTATTCATGATACTTCTTTTATATGATATCATGTTATTACATTTGACACATTTTTTGTGCTTCGTTATCATGATTATTCCATTACTGGGCTTTATAGCTCACCTTATTTTTATGTATTCCTTCAGTTATCCTATAAAGTTTTAGGAGATTGAAGGTATTTTAGAGCACATTAATAATAATAAAATATTGATATTCAATTTTAGTTAGTTTTTGATGTATTAAGAAGCTTGTCTTCAAAAGACATCGTGGATCGTGATCTTTGGGTAGTGTCCATCATAGGTTTATGATTAAAAATGGTTTATTAATATGTGTAAAAGGATTGTATTACTATATTTCTTATCATAAAACGGTATATTTATTTTTGGGGATTATAAAAAGAATAATTTAGTGAGAAACTCAGGGATAAACCTACATATAAGAAAATATCCTAAAATCTTGGTGAATTATAGAGGAAGTGGTTTCCAAGAAATTGCATCCATTTTTGGATTATACAAGTGGATGTGGATGTAGAAAAATTGTTCCTAGGAGTAATAACCAATAAAAGAGTGAATTGGTAATTAAATTGATCATCACTTGGTGTACGACAAGTATACCTTAATTCACACCTGTTTTGAAACTCCTGGGGAAGATTTTTTGATTTTCCATGACTCTCGGCACGGTAAAGGTTATATTTTGTGGTCTATATCCTATATCATCTGGAAATGCAAAGCCCTTCTTGGAAATAATATCCAAGTGACCCATAGGTGGTGAGAGGGTAATAAAGTCTTGGATCACATGGATTCTTTGGAAAATCCAAACTCCAAAAACCTTAGTCTCGCCTATATCAATATCTTGAAACTAGAGGGTTTTAACTTTATTATAAGGTATGTCGTCAGTTTTCATTATTTCAGCCCTCCTTAATCATAGGGTTTTCTTTATGTCTCGTTGTACTGTTTTTTTTCCTTTGAATAAAAAATATGATTTGGATGGATGAATGGTGTAGTTAGACATACAATTAGGAATAAAATATCATGGATAACATAGATTGAAACCTAGAGACTCATAATTTTGGGTATAATTATCATTTATATGTTATTCACTTTATGTTCATAGTTTCCCATTTTTAGATTTTTTATTTTGAGTATTATCATCACAAAAAAAATTAGATATTTTAAATTACTATAACTTGAATAAAATAATTAAATTTGATCTCATTATCCATCCATTAACATCAAATATTATATATGCTTATTGTATTGTGAAATCATTCATATCTTTCATGTTTTGTAGAACTGTTCAAACACCACCTAAAAACATAGAGGTTGAGTTATCTATGAAAAATGGGCATGGGGATATTATTGAATACAATATATATAACTCTTCAAGGGTCATTGTTTATGTAATGAACCTCCTAGAAATTTTTTTCATACTTCCTTGAGTTTATTTTGATGTAATATTGGGTGTGGATTTGTTTTTGTTATATAATTCTAACATCTATATTCAGATAACAGATATCACTCTTCATATCCCAATTCATCTTATGATTCTAGAAAACTATAATGAAGTGTATGAATCTATTTTAGAAAAATGAATATTATTTCCTTATGAGAAAGCAAATTTTACCTAAATTATTGAGACAAAGAAGAGAATAATGCTTAAAGAAATTATCATTGTAAGGGATTACACTAATATATTCCTTAAAGAATTATCTAGTCTTCCTCATTACCATAAGTCATAGTTTTCAATCAAAATTATACCTCGATCTCTTACAATATCTTGGACTCCCTATAGAATGGTCACTGTTTAGTTGGAATAAAAAAAGAAGATGTTAGAAGAGAATCTAAAAATGGGTTTCATATGCTTGAGTGTAATGGTCCACTTATTCAAGAATAAGTATGGGTCAATGACCCTCCACATTGATTATTGCGAACTCAGCAAATCATAATAATAAAAAGTACCCCATTCCATGGATATATGCCTTGTTCAATCAACAATGTGGGCCATTGTAATTCACTAAGTTTGAACTTCAATTAGGATATTACCAATTAAATTTGAAGAAGAAAGATATTCCCAAGAATACATTTCAAACAAGGTATTAACACTATGAGTTTTTAGTGATTCCCCTCAGAATAATTATTTCTCCAATAATATTCATAAACATAATGAATAGCGCTTTTAGGGACTGACTTATAAAATTTGTGGTAGACTTTATAGATGAAATTTTTACATACTAAAAAATAATTGAGGAGTATATAGAGAATTTTGATACAATAATAAATAATTTTGAAATTGATAATATTAATGAAATGTACAGTAAATGTGAGTTAAGGATAGATAATTTATCATTCATGGGGAATGTTATCAGCAGTAAAGGCATATCTTCAGAACCATCTAAGATAAAGGTAGTTTAGGAGTGTCCTATACTAGAATTTGTAATGTAAATCCATAGTTTTCTAGGAATATCTAGGTATTATCGATGATTTCTAATATGATTCTTGTGATTATAAAACCCACTAACCAATATGAATTGAATGGGAATAATGTTTCTATAGATCAATGAATATGAATAGGGATTTATCGAAATGAAAAAATGGAATATCACTATTCTGGTACTCACATTTCCCTTATGTGGTGATCTTTTTGTGGTATAAATCGATCCATCAAATAAGGGATTGGGTTGTGTACTAATATAGAATGATAAATTTTTATTTTATGCCTCAATTAAGTTCAATGATCATGAGTAGAAAAACCCAAATCCTGGTCTAGTTATCGAAGAATTTATCTTTGTATTGAAAATATGATGACATTATATTAATGGGTAAAAGTGTGAAATACATATGGATAATAAGATATGAAAATATATTTTCAAATAGAATAATATAAACCGTCTGTGATCGTTAGTGCATATCCATCCATATAACTTCTCAATCGACTACCAACCTAGGGAAGTAAATAAGGCAAAAAAATGATATAAGTAGAAAGGATATGAAAACCTTATAAACTATGGGAATTATGAAGGATCCAATATTATTATACTTGTGAAGAATGGACATGGGAATCATAAAGGATGGGACACTATCACTAATTTATCAAATTATTTCTCAATATCAATTTTATATAAAATAATGTGAGCTCAAAATGATGATGTGGAATGAAAGAAATAAGGAAAAATCTATAAGAAAAGGGAAACAAACAATGTTCAAAATTGAGGAAGAAGGAGTTATATGATTTTATTCACAATGATTTCTACCAGTAAATACTAAGATAATGAATTTTTTTTTGAATAATGCACATAGACCGATCATCTTTATCCACCCAGAGAGCATGAAGAATTATTTAGATCTTATAGATCACTATTAGTGGGAAAATATGAAGAATAAGACTGTAAAATATACATCAACGTGCCTTATATGTCATATGGTGTTGGGTGAATAGATGAAATACAATGTAAGAATTAAACCATTTTCCAAACTAAATGGAAATGAGAAAAAATCACCATGTACATTTTCACTAGTCTTTAGAAGAAATATCGGGGATATATTTCTACATGGTTTTGGTGTATCATCCTATAGAGATGGATCACAACATTGTAATTTTAGAGGACTTATCACTCAATCAAATTACAAAGATATACATCAGTGAAGTGATGTGGTTGAATAGAACATAAATTTCGATTGTATCTTACTAAGACTCGACATTTATCTATATGTTTTTAAAGAGTCTCTAAAATTATATAAATAGTCAGATTATCTTCTGAAATTATTATCACCCCCAAACAGATTTCCAATCCGATTGGACTGTTGAGACACTGGGAGAAATGTTGAGTGAAATATAAATTTACTTCAAAAGAGGATGAAATCAACATATTCATCTCGTAAAGTACACATAAAATATTAGATTTTTGAATCCATTTAAGGGAAGAGATGTAGAACACCTATGCTATTCGATGAAGTTGGATAACTCAAGATGTAAGGTATTTAAATGGTTGATGAAAATTTATAAAAGGTTAAGACCATTCATTAACACATCAGGGCTAATCATAGTAAGTATAAGATTTATACACAAAATCATCAATGAGATCTAGAGTTTGAGGTTAGTGATAATGTGTTCCTTTTTGTTTATCTATTGAAGAGTCATGGGATTTGGGAAGACGGGTATGCTAAGTCCTAGGTACATCATCCCCTTTGAATTTCTCGAAAGCATCGATGTTTTGGCCAAAAGACTAACACACCCACAAAAACTTTCTCAACCACATGAAACATTCCACATATCCCTCTTGAAGAAATACATAATAGATCCTAGAAATATATTAAATTCTGAGGTCGTATAGCTAGAAAATTATCAATCTCATAAAGATGAATTTTGGATGATCTTGGACTATAGAGCTAAATTTGTACACATTAAGACAACCCACCCAGTCAATGTACTATGAAAAAACCATATGAATTAGAAGGTGACGTGGGAAGTGGATGAAAACATGAATTAGAAGTACACTCACGTATTTTCAACTTATTATATAAAATGAAATTTTGATGGAAAATTTTCTTAAGGGGGGGAATGAAATGACCGATAAATTTATCAATTGAATTTTCCTTCCAAAAATACAAATGATTCATATTAATTAATGAATATATAGAACATGGTAAAATAACAACATTTTATTTTAAACCTAATAATTAGAGAATAAGAAATTCCAAAAGTATTGAAATTATTGTAATTAGTAAAAATAAAAAAAATAATTATATAATAATAGGAAAATTTGGTTCTCCTCAATCCCCAGAATAGTTTCACTCGTTAAAAAACTATTGAAATGAAGTAGAATGTTAGTAATGGAATATTAATTTCAAAATGAAAATATATCAATGATAGAATGTGTAATTTAATGATTAATTAATAAAATATAAGGTATTTATTGAAATTAGGGATCTCATATGACCATTACAAATCAAACCGTTGAAATAGTAATATGATCGTTGAAATAGTAATCTTACTCTTAGAATAATAACATAACCATTAGAATAGTAATCTAATAATTAGGAATAGTATTATGGATAATATAATAGTATATTCACCTATTAATGATTAAATTAATACTTATTTATATTATAAAATTAAAATATTAAATATTTATATCATTCTAAAAATAAAAAAAATGTTTTAAGAATGATAAATTATATGTTTGTATTTTTTTTAAACATAATTTTTTTAATTACACTTTTATAATAAATATAAGCATTTATAAAAAAATATTATTTTCTTAAAATAGATTTATAAATTAATATTATTTTTTATGATAATGATAAGATAATTTTATGGGACCATAAATGTTTTTTCAAAGAGTCAAATAATTGTTTATAATATTAGAATTGGTTTTTTTAAATAAATAATTATTTTATTTAAAAATATTAATTCTAATATTTTTAAGATTATATTTATAAAATGGATTTCAATTTTGAAATATTCAGACAAAATTATGGTTATGGTGAATATTTGGTACTTTTCTAAAATATTTGAATATTTTATTAATTGGGAAACACGGTAAAATACCGTAATTAACATTTTAATATAAATAAATGAATTTTTGAGTCAAGAATGATGTAATAATACATTATTTTGAACTAAAATTATGTATTTAGTGTATTTAGTCAGAATAATAAATACTATTTATAATCTTGATCCACAATAATATACTAATGATTGTAATATTCAAAAACACCCCTCTCACATCCTTAAAAATACCACTCATTCTCTTAACTTCATCAAGGTCATTAATTTAGAAAATTTTCTTCCCAAATACCTTCCCAATAATCCCCCCCCCCATATACTAGTTATTTTCTTCTCTCCAAATGATCATTTCAAGGATCCTTAAGGGGTATATTACAATGAGATAACTGAAGGAAGACGTAACATTCTTGACTAATCTAATTAAATTTTATTATTCTTCTTCCACCCCTATATGATCCCCACCCACATAAAACATTTCACATTAGTATCCTAAATGTATTAATATACTATTAATAGGGTTTAATATTATAACATCAATGATTTTATAAATGATATTTTTCAGTTGAACGAAATGAGTATTATAATATACTATATTGAATTATACCCATAAAAACGTCAATAATTTATTTCATTAATAAACATGGGTACATTAATCAATAATGAAAATGGTTGAAATTAAAACATTAAAATTGAAAAAAAACATAAAAATATAAAATTTCAAATAGGAAAATATGGATCATCCAGATCCAATAAAATCATCACCCCCACTCCCAACATAGTAGGAATGAAAAAAAATGTTTTTAAACCAATCAACATTATAGAAAATTTAAATATATAACCTTGAGAGGAATTGTTTTAAATATTGAATTAAATAATGTAGATGTATATATAGGATTTAGTTTATCATTTGAAGAGTAACCTGACCATTTGAATAGTAATGTGACTGTTGAAATAGTAACATGAACATTTGGAATAGTAACTATGCCATTGGAATAGTAATTTCACCCCAAAACAATATATTTTGATATAAATAATATTTTATATTATTAATTTATTTAAATATAAATTTTATAATCCAAAAATAATAATCATAATTATTAAAAAACACAAAGAAAATATAAGAACATTTTTATGAAACTCTATTCTAATGTTTTTCATAAAAATCCTAATTTTTATAATTTAAATTAAAATTACCTATGTTAAAAATTGTATTTTGAAAAAATTATTATGATTTTTGAAATCATCATGTCTAAATTTTTTATGTGCGACTTTTTTGGTAATTTTATAAAATACTTCAACTTTCAGGTGAGTGGTAAAAATAATGTTTTCACATAAGTGTTGTATTTTAAATTAGATCATTCATGATATAATGTTGAATTAATCCTTTATATTACAAGTGGGTCAGACATTAAACATTGTATTTCAAAATGATTTATTAAAATACAATAAATATTATTTCAAATGAAAAAAAGAAATTTGCAAAACATAAAGTCAAAAGTGATTCCTTAAAATAAAAGTTTTATCATTTTACATTTTAATAAACTACATAATTAAAAATATAAATGGGATAAAAATACATAAAAACATTATATTAAATTTATATTTGATTTATATTCTAAAAAAATAACTATTAAACGGTTTACCTTTGATATAATATTTTATTCAATATTTTATTCTAAAAATACTCATCTACTCAAGTATAAATTACGCATATCCCTCCCCGTGGGAAACCACTCATCCCCGACATTACAAAGACTAACCTCTTCCAAAATAATACCACTCGAGACCCTTATAATACCTAGGGTCTTTCTGTAGTAATCCAACTCCAATCATTAGGGTATTTTTAGTGGCATATAATAGAAGACACACTTAGGATTACCTAAGTTTTGATCATTTCTTCTTATTTTTCCTTCTTCTTCTCCTCTTTATTTGTTCACCACCCCTTTCACATCCAAGACATATAATATTAATTAGTTAGTAATGTAACATTTTAAGAATTATTTTAACCTACAATAATTATCACATTTACTATATATATAAATTTCAAAATTCTATTTCCTGCACTTTCGGCAACATCTCATCAATGGTCAGTTAACCATATATAAAGACATTGACTAGTCTATAATTATTAAAGCCCTCATATATTAATCTTATGAAATATATTTAATGTTTTAAAATTTAATTATATGTATTATAATTTTCTATAATTAATTATACTAATGTATAAATTACATTTAAAAATTTGTAAAATAAAATAAAAATTTGAAATTTTTAAGTAAAACATTAAATAAAACTGACTACCCTATAACCAAGTAAATTTGAAAATATAAAAAAATTAATATAATTTAAAAATAGTGGTAAAAATTATAATAATTCTCTTCTGGATCAGTGTTATAATAAATCTAATTTTATTATTTTGGAGGCACAAAATGATTAATTAATAAGTGAATTAAGGTAAGGGGATTCTCATACCAAACTCCTCTTCTTTTGGTTATCCATCCTTCATGTAATATTTTGTATGAATAATACTCTATTGTTAATTAAAAATCATTCCATTATAATTTCCTCTTAGTTTTTGGGATATTCATGTTTTCTACTTGATTTTATGAAAAATATAGTGATTTCCAAAATAACTCTATTTTACAAAAAACAACATTGAATCATGTTTACCTATTTCTTATTCGATCAATGATAATTATTAATATACTATATATGTCTTTTCATTTTTAATTTGAAACCATAATTTTATTCATGAAATCAAGATTGATCAAGTCCTTATAAAACCCATTCTATTTCATTGGTTAATTCATGATTATAATTGTAATACATTCTATGTGGCATGCATGATTAATTAAATGTTAGGATGTGACAAGTGGGACTAGAATTCTAGATCCCTATAATGAATTGGGTAATTCGATTTGTCTCATAATATAATGCTTAATATGTTTGAACATGATTCTAGACTTTTTCACAATGATGATGTTATGATTATGCACATATATTATGCATGAACATGATACTAGCTTTGTTCAAAATTACGTGTCATATTTGACCACTATGAAATGATGTTTAATTTTTATAAATTTCCACATTCCATGTATTTCTCACTTATTTCACAAATAATATTAATTATGAACATATTATTTTGATAATATGATTATGTTTATGATCACCCATGTTATTTTGATTCATGTCCCGTATTCATCCTCTTACTAGGTTATTAGCTCACCCCTTTCTCTGTTGTATATCCTTTGGTTATTACTTGAACTAAGGATAATGTGATCTATTAATGATAAATATTAATGATTTTAATAAACATTTAGGTTTTATTATGTTAATGTTATGCATTGGCTTAATTTTCCCCTCACACTAAAACTTTTGATCATAGATTTGCATCTTTATTATGTTTTTTATCTTAAAAATGATATAATGATTATGAAAGAAAATGTTGGGTCTTTGTAGTTGGTATCAGAACATTTTTTAGTTATTTTGGGAATTATTATTAGATAATTTTAGTTACAACCCTTAGGATATTTATAATTAATGGTATATATACAATGAGTTTTGTTTTAGAAAAAGGCTAAACATAGAGATCCCATAATATATTTCTATTCTGATAATTTCATTAATGAATATTGTATTCATGATTTTTTACCTTCTTATCAATAATTTTTAATACTAAAAATGGTGGGACCCATATAATCTATACCAACAACCCATGTGATTGAAAATGCAACAATTTCTCGAATGACATCCCCAATTCCATGGGAGGTGGAGTTAAAAAAATTATTGAAATTATTACCCAGTTATCTATGGAGTTGAAAATTAACCTAAACCATGTAGAACTTCCACCTTCACCCAATAAGGACCATCTTGACATCGTTTCTTTTATATAGTAATGACCATCGAAATTTAGTGGATTCTCTTATCCACTTGTCACAGAATAACAAGTTCACTCAATAGAGAAGATTGTTTCGGTGATCCATTATTTTGGGAAGGATAATGTTAGTTTGTATATTTATTAATTATATAAAGAATATGATTAATTATGGGAATTGATAAAAAAACCAAGAAGAAGATTGAAATTCAAGAGATATAGTGGGATGTTTTTTAGAAAATTATTTCATATCTAGAATTACCCTCAAACTGTTCAAACAAATACGGAAATATAATTTCTAGAGATAAAGAAAAAGGAATGTTAACATATCACACATTATGAGGAAAACATGAAAAGGATTTTAAGATAGGCCTCATGGTTTTTCATTAACAATGATATAAAAATAGATTTATTTTTTAGTTGTTTAAAACCACACCTTCGAAAGGATCTAGCTATCAGAAACCTTGGGAGTTATGAAAATGTTTTTTGATGTTCCCTCAATGTAGAGATGGAGTTTAGAGATGTTTAAAATTGTTATAGATAAAATAATATAATAATGGAGTTTCAAACTGGTGGGTCAATTGAAAAATGAGGAAATTGGATCCAACTACCCACATATGAAAAATATTGGAAGGAGAATCATGGTAATTTTCTCAAAGGGATAAGTAACTACTTAATGTGCGGTATAAAAGGCCATCATTCTCATGAATATCGAAGATACAAAAAGAAGTTGGCCAATAAGATGGGTTAAAGGAAATGAACACCTAATGCATGAAGCAAGGATCAATTATTTATATATAGATATAAAGGGAACAATTCTATCCTATTAACTAAACCACAAGTCCTTTATAGTAATCACTGTTAGTAACTTCCAAACCCAATGGGGAAAGGGGAATATTATTCCATCAATATTACTAATGTGGACAATGAAAATTATGTCCTAAATGGTACACTTCCAGTTCACATGGTAATGGAAAACAATTATTTGATTATGGTTCTACTTATTCTTCTATATACAATATATTTTCTATAACTTTTAAATCGAAACCTGAATAACATGAAGTAGATATATCTATTAAAATACCTATTGAAAAAATAATTTGTACCCACGTGTTAGACTCTTCGCCTGTAAGAGTCTATGGGAGGATTCTTCTTAGGAATCTGATAGTACTTCACTTTGTTTAATTTGATGCTATACTCGGAATTCATTGGATATAATTATATAGATCATATATCAATAGTTAGAAAAAGGAAATATTTTTTCATATTATTAAACATTCAACTCTCCTGTAAAAATTCAGGGAAGATCATGAATATCCTATGGAAATAGCATAAACATTTTGGGTGCTTATTCCCTATGAAGAATAATATCTTTCCTAAATGTTTGAGTCAATGGTAGGTATCAACCTAGTGGAAATTCACATTATTACTAAATAAACTAACTTATTTCCTTAAGAGTTATCTATAATTCCACTCGACTATGTGGTAGAGTTCTCAATAGATCTCAAACACATAGATAATCATATCTTAAAACTTTCATATAGGATGGTTCTAATCAGACTATAAGAGTTAATTAAATATCTACAAGATCACTTTGACAAAGGGTTCGTATTATCTAATGAATCCCTTTGGGGCTCTCTGGTAACCTTTTTAAAGAAAAAGCATGTATCAATGCGTCTCTTTATCAATTTTCAAGAGAAAAACAAGATAACCATAAAGATCAAGTATCCTTTATCAAGGATTGAAGACTTGTGTGGTCATCTGTGAGGAGATCCAGACATGTCAAAGGTGGAGCTTAATTTTAGATATCATCAAATAAATGGGAAAACTGAATATATTCAAAAGGATTATTTTTGTATAAGGTGTGGGCACTATGATTTCATTGTGATTCCCTTTGGACTTACTAATTACAGTATAATATTAAAGGATTTTATGAATATAGTCTTTATATAATATCCCAAAGAATTTGGAAGACATTATTAATGATATTCACATTTACATCAAGTTCAAGGTGGGTCATGAAGTGAATCTAAAGATTGTGCAGTGACATTAAGGATCGATAAAGGGTTTGTTAATTTCAACATGTGTGAATTTTTGATGTAAAAAGTTTCATTCTTAGGTAATGCGATCACATGTGAGGGAATTTATAAGGACACTTCAAAGACAAAGGTAATTGAGGAATGGCCCAAATCCACTAGTCATTGAAATCCACAGTTTTAATTGCTTTGTAGGGTAAACGAGATGTTTTGTGAGAAATCAATTTTGATTTTCTAGAAATCTAAATATGTTAACACGTAAAGGGGTAAATTATTTCTTTATGGAATAATGTGAGGAAAGATTTAAATAGTTCATGGAGAGGTTGGTCAGTGCACTATTTCACACACTACCAATAATTAGAAAGGGTTCTGTGATATAGAGTGAATCTTAAAATAATGTATTGGGTTTTTTACTCATAAATAATGATAAATTGATAACCTATTCCTCATGAGTGTTAGATATCCAAGAGAATAACTATTTAAGACATGATCTATAGTTAGAAACAATGATATTCATTATGAGGATTTTCAGGCACTGCCTCCATGATGAAGAGTGTGAAATATATAATAATAACAAGAGTCTGAAGTATATATTACCACAAAAGGAACACAACAGGAATAAAATTATATGGTTAGATCCCATCAGTGACTCTGATTACTCTATTCACTACCATATAGGATAGTAAACTATGGTAGTTTAATCTCTTATAAGAAAATAACCAATTACTTTATCCATGATTTGGATTGATAATGACCCAATGTTTTAGGACATTCAAAGTTTGGGTTTCGAAATCATAATGATATGGAATAAATCCTTCCTTTCCCACATTATTTCATAACCATATATCAAAGAGAAGATCAAGGATGAAAAAAGAGATGATTTATAGTTACAAAAGAAGGTGAATGCAGTAAATGAAGGGAAGATACATGAGTTCCATATCGACGATGATGGTTTCATTTGGTTTGGAATTAGGCTTTGTGTTCCTTAATCACCTAGGATAAAGAATGTACTGTTGGATAAGGCACATAGCTAACCATTATCTATACATACTATACTTACCAAGATGTTCCATTACATTCAAATGAAATACTAGTGGGTTAACCTAAAAAATATGTTTAGAGAGTATATATCTTGTTGGTTATTATGTTAGTAAGTTAATTAATAATGAAAAAAATTCCAAATGGGTGATGCAACCATTTTATATACCCAAGTGGAAATGGAAAATTTTCACAATGGACTTTATCACTGGTCTCCCAAAAATTCCAAATAACAAAATGCAATATGGGATGTTGTGGTTCGGCTCACCAATAATACCGACTTTATCTCCATACAAGATGAATTATCACTTGATCAATATTCCACGATATTTGTGAAAGATGTAGTGAGGCTACATCGGGTTCCAGTTTTGATCATCTCGGTTCAGGATCCATGGATCACATACAAATTTCTAAGAAGTATTCAACATTATTTGAGTACTAACATGAATTATGCATGTCATGTCACCATAAAATAGATGGAAAATATTAATGGACTATTCAGATACTTGAGGACATGCTAATATCCTACTCAATGGATTTAATGGTTGATGGGATCAACATCTCTCATTGGTTGAGTTCTCACATAAAAACATCATCTAATAATGTATTAAAATGGATAAAAATGAATATCTATATGGGAAGATATGAATAACTAAAAATTATTGGGATGAAGTTGTGGAAAAAATGTACTTGGACATGATCTTATGAAAGATATGACAATGAAGTTTTAGGCCATTCAACAACATATAAAAACTAATTACAGTAGACCAAATAGGTGGGATGAAAACTGTCGAAGGGACTTGAAGTTTTATGATGGAGAAAAATTTTTACTTTTAATATCAACTTCGAAAAGAATCATGTGGTTTGGAAAAAAAAGTATACTTATCTCAAGGTACATTGTCCCCTTTGAGATCCTTAATCACATTAGAGTAGTGGGTATCAGCCTGTAATTCCACCAGGTATAGCTCAAGTTCATGATGTATTCCATGTATCACTATCGAAGAAGTACATAACTGATCCCTCACATGTATGGAATCCATAGGTGTTACAACTAGAGAATGACCTCTCATATGATGAGCAGTTGGAGAAGATCTTTGACCTTAAGGACAACATTCTATGAAATAAGACATCTTGACTTTGTGAAAGGGTTGTGGATGAACCATAAGTATGAATAAATTACAAGGGAACCAGAGGAAACAGTGAAACTGAAGTACCCTCATCTATTATCAACTATGAATAAAAGTTTAAATATTAGATATGAAATTTATTAATGGGGGAATATTGTGACAACCTATAGTTTATAAATGGTATTTATCTCTTCAAATAAAAGTGTGTTATAATATACTATAAAGTATTATTCACATGAAGAAACCAATAATAATTTAATTCATTAATAAAAAAATTATATTAATCAGCAAAGAAAACAATTGAAATTCCAAATATTTTAATTGGACAAAACAGTTTAAAATAGAAATCTAAAATTGGGGAATATGGATCACTCAAATACACTTGAATCATTTCCCCCACTACCAAACCTATAGAAAAGAAAAAAAATGATAGTAAATCAATCAAAATTACATATATAGATATATAAATCTTTGAGAGTAATTGAGTTAAAAATGGAATAAAATTATGGACTAGTATATATATTAGGTGATTTGACCACTTGAATGCTAATGTGACCCTAAGAATTGAAATGTAACTGTTAGAATACTAACCCGACAATTGGAAATAGTAACCCAACCATTGGAATAGTAATTTTGGCCAAATAATAATAAATTTTTATATAAATAATATTTTTCATAATTTATTTATATAAATATAATTTTTTAAATCCCAAAATATAAATATCATTATTAAAAAATAGAAAGAAAATATAAGCACATTTTTAATAAATTGTATTTTAAAGTATTTCATAAAAATAATAATTTTTATATTAAAAATTAAAATTACATATGTTAGAAATTTATTTTGAGAAAATGAATATAATTTTTTAACTCAACATATCGAAATTCACTAAGGGTTATTTGGTTTTAATTTTCTGAAATACATCAACTTTTAGGTGAATAGTAAAAATATAGTTTTCACATAACTGATGTATCTTAAATTACATCATCCCATAGGTAATAATTACCTACTCTTCATAGAACACCTCTTTCACCAATGAAGCATTTTATTTCATAAAAAAGTCATTACATTACAATAAACTTAATTTCCAAACATAAAAATAACTTTCTAAAACCTCATATCAAAAGTGATTCCTTAAAAAATTCTAAACACTAGGTCTATCCAGAAATATGATTTATAAACATTGGCTGAAATCATTGATAATGACCCTATTTATAAAATATATCAAAACCACTAATAAAGGGGGCATTTATCACCACTTGTTTTAGAGTTAATGAAGGTGGGTCTTTATCAGTGCTAAAAAAGATAAGATAAAGGGGGACATTTATCAGTGCTAATAAAAAATCACAGATAAAGGTCCCTTTTATCAACATCAATAAAAATCACTGATAAATGGTTCCCATTATCAGGGCTATAGAAAAGGATGATAAAGGAGGCCCTTTATTAACACATGTAAAAAACACTGGTAAAGCCCCCTCCATTTGTCAGAGCTTTTTACTAGTACTGATAAAGAACCTCCATTATTAGTGTTTTTTTATAGCAATGATAAAGGGTATAGTTGATAAAAATTTATAATTCATTAAAAATAATATATTAATATATAAATATAATTATATTGATATAAATTTAATTTAGTTTTGAAAATGTTATTTAGATAAGGAAAAATACACATTCTCACTTAATATATATGATATTTGTTGAAAATTGTTTATCAAATAATTAAAAAATATTATTATTTAATATTTTGATAATTATTATTTAGTAATAGTCATTTAATATCAATTTGATGACATAATAATTAATTGAATCGATGGATGGGGTATGATTTGATGAATACAAAACTCCAACTTTAAACAACCATATATTTTGATCTGGTTGTCCATTTAGACTCTGCCACATATAAAATTGAATCATGTGAAGTGATATATTCTCTTGTGACTTGATGGAATACCTTGTCACAATTTCCAAGGATAAAAATTCATAGAAACCCTCCAAAACTGAGTTTTTCATCACTGTATCCCAATTTTCTCACATTTGATGGAAATTCAGCCTCATTTATGGGGTTATTGTTGTCTTTTTTCATGGGGACTAAATTTATTCCTAGGGATTACATTTATATATGTATATATATATATTTGTTTTGAAATTGTATCCTTTTTTACGAATTTAGTTTTATTTATAATTAAATAAATGAAAATTTTCTTATATTTACTTTTAATAAATCAATTATATACCTATATATTTAAACATATTTATATAGCAATGAATTTATAAATATATAAAATAAATATTTATTATTAATTTTATATAAAAAAATTATCCATTTTTTTACATTATAAAAATTCATTAATATGTATACAAATCTATACAAGTAATGTGTATATATAAACATGTTTGTGCCCACAGAACAATATATATTTAAAATTATATTATAATATATGTAAATAAATACCTATTATGTAAATATTTTTATTTATAAGTGAGAAATATAAATGTGTACTTTTGTGTGTTAATATGTGTGTGTGTGTGTGTTTTAATATATCTGTGTGTGTTAATTATGTATATATATCATATATAAATTTATTTTTATAAATAAATCATTATCATTATCATCAAATATAGTATAAAAATGTATTTAATAGTAAATATATATAAATACATTATATAAGATTTATATATAAACGTACAATTATATGGGAATATGTAAATATATATGGATGGATTTATAAACTATTATCGAAATATACAATATATATTGACAAATTCTAACAATGTATTTAAAAAAATATCTAACCATTTTCTACATAGTAAAAATATATGAATATATATGTATATACTTATATATATATATATATAATGTTTATATATACGTATATATCTATATTAATAAATGAATATATATTAATTTTATATTCTGGTATATGTAAATAAATATTAATATATAATATATTGAAATAAATATAAGTATATATATACCAAACACACACATATATATATTATATATGTATTTAAAAAGAATTATATTGATATATGAATAATATATATATATATATATATGAGAAAATATATAATAAAAAACATAGTGTATGGTTAAATGCATTCGAGTTACAAATAAGAGATACATAGATCAAATCTAAGTGCATAGAGGAGGTTAAAATTCTGTAAAGTGCTGATATAGGGGGTGATCACCTAGGTGAGTGGCTGAAAGGCACTGATAAAGGGGGGAGGAAGGCGCTGATAAATTTTAGGGCATGGATATCTCTAAACAAAAAAATACACCATAAACAACACTTAAAAAAACTGATAAAGGGTCCCTTCAAAATCCCTTTTTTGGCACTGATAAAGGCTCCGTTTAATAATGATAAAAATGGTTATAAAAGGGGTCTTTATTAATGATAAAACCCATGTTAAAGGCTACCTTTATTAGTGATTTCATTAGTGTTGTTAATGAGGGACTTTGGAAGTGCTTCTTACAAGCACTGTTAAACCCAATACTTTAACAATTCTCGGATTATCAGTGCCTCTAAAATGTTGTCAAAGCGATTTCACTAGTGCTGTAAAAGGCCAAATTTTTAATTTGTGAAATAATGTTTTTTTCCCACTTTCCATTTTAATAAAATAAGGAATTAGAATTATAAATGGGATTTAATGTTTTAGTCCAATTATATTATATTTTTATTTGATTTATATTGTATAAAATTCAGCATTATATACTTTAACATTGGTACAATAATTTATTAAGTATTTTATTCCCAAAATATCCCTCTACTCATGTATAAAAAAATCCCTCTCCCTCCCCATGGAAAAAATCACCCCCCTCATTCCAAAGACTAGAATCCAAAAAAAATCCCTCTTAATCTCATTACAATACCTTGTAACATTCTGGAGTAAACTGACTCTAAACATCAATGGATTTTTAGTGGCGTACAAGAGAAGCAACCTCATGGATTAAGTATGTTTTGATCGAATCTTCTTCATTTCTATTTCCTCTATTTATTCTCCTTTATTTTTTCACCACACCCTTCTCTAAATATCCATATAATATTAATTAGTTAGAAATTTAATATTATATTATAGATGTTACCCTATATAAATTATCATATCATCTATATATATAAAGTTAAAAATTATTTTTACCACTCTTTTGGTGATGTCTCTTCAAAATTCTGTTAACCACATGCAGATAAATTTCTATGTTAATGCATATAACCACCATAATGGATGGATATTTTAAAATATATACAATATAAACATATATAGATTTATGTATTGTAGAATTCTGGAATTTATTATAATAAATTATAAATTATATTTACCAAAATATGGTAATTTTGGAAAAATAAGAAATTTTTGTGTAAAACACGACCTAAAAATGAATACCATATAACCAAGGAAATTGAGAAATATAATAAAGAGACTATAATTGATAAAGTTTGGTGACATTTACTATAATTAACATAAAGATAATTTTTTTAATAAATTTATCTTTTTTATTTAGGAGGCATAACATCTATGAAATAATGTTTGAATTAACGGATGTGGATTTTCTAACACAGCTCATTTTCATTGGGTTATCGCCCTATTAGGAAAAATAATCTGAAGAGTACTCTAATATTCCATAAATATATGTTCATTTGTTCTCCCTCATTTTTCAGGGTTATAAATTTTTTCAACATGATTTTATGAAAAATATAAATTATTTTCCAAAGGATCTCTTCATTCCAAAATACATATTTGACTCTTATTGAATTACTTCATCCTCCCTCAAGAATGTTGAGTCTTATGCCAAATATATTTTCTTCATTTTTAAATTTGGAAACCCACTTTATTCATTCAATAATTATTGATGAAATCCTTCTGAAACTCATTCATTTCCATGGGTTAATATATTAATATGATTTATAACATGTTCTATGTGGCGTGCATGATTATGTAAATATTATGATGTGATAGGTTTTCCTAGAATTATGTAGTCGTCCAATGCATTGGGTAATGTGATGTATCTAATGAGATAATTTGTGAAATTAATGAACATGATTATAAATTTTTTCATATTGATTATGTTATAATTATACAAATATGTTATATGTGAACATGATGTTAGCTTTGTTCATAACTATGTCAAGTATTTGACCACAATGACATGATATATCATTTTTATGCGTTACCACTTTACATTCCATTATCATGTGTTTCCCTCATGATATTAATGATGATCCTATGCTTATTATATGAGGATTATTATTATTCACACCCATGTTATATTGAATCATGTCCATTATTCATCCTCTTACTAGATTTTTAGATTTCCCTTTCATTGATGTATATCCTTGTGTGATTACATGTACTAAGGAGGAATTAGGATTTATATGATAAAGATGAACGATTTAAATAAATATTTATGTTTTATTATGTCAATGTTATGTATGAGCCTCATTTTATAAAGAGACTAAACTTTTGGATCTATGATTTGTACCTCTATTGTGTCTTCAATGTTAAAAATGAAGTAATAGTTATGATATAAATAATTTTGTCACTATAAATATGAAAATTATACCCTCCCTTCTTATGTTCCTTAAATGAAAATTTCTCTTACAATATACTTAATTCAATTCATCTTTGACAATGTACTTTTTTTATTTACTTCCTTCATTGATGGTCATAACAATATTATTATGGTTAAAGAAGATGATAATAAATATATTATAACTTATTTCAGGTAATATAATGAATATATATACATAAAATGTGATAAAATTAATATTTTTCAAGATGGTCAATAAAACTATCTAAATGAACTAACAATATAATTTTAACATTTTTCCTATCGATATCATCCATGTGTCCTAAAAATGGAAATTTAGGGCCATTAAAATATTTTTTGGTAAATGAATATAATTTAATTTCACTTATAGAGTTGTATTCCCATTTTACATGAAATTAAATAATTATATGAAAGTGATCAGACCATTGAACCATGAAATAAACACCTTGAAAAAACTAAATTAAACATTATATCTCATGGAAATGGTTATAAATGAACATAATAAAATTATATTAAATAAAAAATGCATGTAAAATTTTCTTAATTAATTAATTTGAATATTCCATACATTAAGTGAAAGTAGTGAAGGATTTTAGAACACATGTTTATGGATCTATCTAAACTAAAGTAACACCCAAAGCATTCATGGTATCGTTCTTCTTAATAATTCAATAGTTTAAGTTACACGCAACACTGAGTTCGAGGGCATCATAATGTATCCAAATATCCATTTAAAAAGTATTTATGAATATAATTAATAAACATTTAAATTTTATATATATCCCATATAATATTAACATTAATCTTATGTTTTTCTTAGACATAATATAACGAGAAATTAAAATTTTCAAATAACAGAAGTATTTTTCAAAAAAGTGTTGTTTTCATACATTTAATAGAAACCCTTTTAAATAAAATATTTGACACTTTTTATATTAAATTTGAAAAAAAAATTATTATCTATATGTGGAACAAAAAAATGTATAAATGTTTTGTGTTTTTAAGATAACAATCATATTTTTATGATTAGTGAAAAATACTGCATTTTAATTCAAAACTGCTTTTTAATCTAAATTATTTCTATTGTTAGATTATCTATTTCATTGGTTTTAATGTATAATTAGATTATTTTTTTATCATTGAATATTTTTAAAGTCATTAGATGAAATTTAACATTGAAATTTGATATACAATGTAACAATCTTCTGCCAGATTTTTCTTTTAAAAACCCCTTTTCTCATTCTGACAATGATGATTAATTATAATTTAATTACAGCAACTTATGTGTTTTAAATTTAGAAAAATATATTCCATACTTGGAATCATATGTTTTATATTTTTTAAATAATTTCCTTTTATTTTTGGATAGTATGAATGGTAACTTCAGTAATTAGTTTTTTGTTTAGCATGGTTAAAGGGTGAATCAAGTAAACAAAGGTAAACAATTAGTATTATGATTTTAAAAAACTACCCTAAAACGTTTCATAATCCTATTTTATGAGATATGGATAACCATTATCATATTTGGGTCAATTTTAGAACCCCATGGAGTTACTTGGATGTGATAATGACATGTTATAATAATTAATTTAATGAAAAGATAAATATAACACAAACATGTATCTTTTACTAAAAAATCTTTAATGTGGGTTAATATAATTGATATATTACACTATAAATAATAATTATAAATATAAAACTATTTCCAACATCATGGTATTTTATTTATAATTTTTAGACATTAAATAAATATTTTTAATAATGAAATAATGATGACCCAGTGATAAACATATTAATGATTGATTGAAATAAATGATATTATAATTATTAAAATAAATGTAATTTGAGATTTTTGATGCCATACATGATTTTTTAAACAATTTACATGTTATAAATTATTTAATTCCTTTTTTATAATGAATCATGTTTTTATAAAATTATGAAAAATCAATTATTAAATAGTGTCAAAATTGACATAAATGTTTTTTTAGAACAAACACAATTTTATTAAATTTTATAATGGTCATAAAAATATAAGATTCTGAAACTGAATAAAATTATAATAAAATTATAATTATTTATCCAACTTAGTTTCTATTGGAATTTTATAGATAATATATTAACCATGTAGTATAAAAAACATGATCACATTGTAAGTGTTAACTTTTTTAACAAAGGGTTAAAGACAAAAGATAATGTACAATTCATGACCTAAACTTGTCTGAAACCTATTGGTTGAGAATATATCAACCTATAGTCATCTTATCCTAGAAATAAATCTCTTTTTATCAATTATAAACCTAAAATTTATTTATAATAAATTAATATTTCAAGATGTTTCTAAATTTCTCATCTTCTCTTTTATAAAAGGGCACTTCTCCTTCTCTATTATTCACACATCCAAAGGCCTTTGTCACAGACAACCCCTACCCAATAAACATTCCAACATCACAAAATATATCGTAGAATCCTACATTTGGGAAGAAACCCAACATATGGAGTCCATTTATGCAAGTCAAAAGGAGTCACCCAATGAAATGGTAATTGTGTTATCCCTTCCTTCAAAGTTCTTTTCTTTTTATTCTTCTTCTTCCAAATTTGTTATAATACTAAAATAATAAATCCTTAATATAATATATTATTATAGGTTGTTTTTATTTTTGTACAACCATATTCCTTTTTTACCCATCCTATTAAAAAATCACTATGCGTGCGTGCGTACAACATACCATCTTCACACCATGGTGTAAACTATTTTTCATCAGTAGTTTATTTTGATTACTATAATGATGAATATAAATGACATAAATAATAAATATAGAATGATAATATATCTGTAAAATTCATATTCCATCCAATTACATATCATTTAATAATTAATGAAATGATATAGTCGCTCATGCGTACGTATGGATTATCGTCTCCACTACGCGATGAGATTCATCTTCCACGTTCACCATCCAAGAATGATTATAAACGTATATATTAAGAATAAGTATGAAATATATGAAATAATAATTATACTGGAAATATATATATATATATATATATATATAAATATTTCATTCCCCTACTTCCACTCAATATGACAAGAAAATGGAAACAACATTCATGCGTACGTACGACCTAACGT
This sequence comes from Viscum album, assembly GCA_963277665.1. Lineage (NCBI taxonomy): Eukaryota > Viridiplantae > Streptophyta > Magnoliopsida > Santalales > Viscaceae > Viscum > Viscum album. The sequence goes on along the minus strand of OY728127.1, from coordinate 1,505,038,809 downwards.
CTCCAAGAACAGTGTATTCCATTTCACACACACACACACACACACATATATCTATTATATATTTTTATATTATAAATATATATGGTATATAAATCATTTTATCATTTTCTAATTAATATAATTATTAATAACAATTCCAAACACATGTGATAATGAAAGCGATTACTACCCGAAACGCTGCATTAACATGGATTTGTTAATAAACACGTAACATAATGTCCTAAAACAATTATATATGATATCATAAATATTATTTTGATTATGGTAGAAGTTAATAATTTGTTCAAAATAATTATACCTGAGTTTTAGAGAAATATGGAGAGTATCAGACTTAAAGTAAGGGTTAATTTCACAATCTCATTGTTATTAAAGGTTGTTGATGCGTAAGTATCAACTAGGACAACTTTACCATCCAAGTCCATGATTCTAAATCAAATTCATAAAATATTTTACTATTATACTATGGATTTTTAAATTCATTTTTACCCACATTTTACTTTTATAAAATATTTTGAAAGGAATCTTTCTATCATTTTCTAAATGAGGTACATTATATCCATTTTGAAAATTTAAGGAAAGAATGTTTTTTAACTTATACATAACAAGTGGCTATTTTACAATGTTATTTCGCCTTGACATATTGAAGTATTCCATACAATTTTACAGGTTTATTTATAAAAGAAATGTTTAATTTTAAAATTGTATATCTTATTAATGCTTTAAAGTAAAAAAATGGATATTTCCATCAAAGTGTTTTAAGGAATTATTTTCATCTATGTCAACATCCATTGTTTGATTTTACTCTTGTTTGAGGTTGATGTATTATGATACATTCTTCCATATTTTATTGAAGATATTGGTATTTTTTTGAATATGGATATGCTATTTTTATACCATTAATTGTTTAAATTTATAGTATTAACATTTCATATGATAGTTTTAAATACGAATGTTTATGTTATGTTTCATCCTTTTCATATGAGGAATGCATTGGATGTAGAAAGTGACTAGCATGGAGCGGTATAGACTCTCGCTACATCTGTGGGTATCATGACAAAATCTAGTGTCTTGCACAAGTCCTTGAAAAAATATATTTGAATGGACTTGGCACAAGGCCTTTATGAAGTGGTTAAGATGTCTATAATTATCCATTCCCTAATACGATATTAGTTATTGATTTTTCATGTGTATATTCTACTCTTAGAATATCCACGTTAATGTTTAAATGTAATTATTTGATTTCTTCACTCTATATTATGCTGAATATAATGTTTTAAAAGGCTTTTTTTCTAGTTTTGTACATTTCCTTAAAATGTTATGCTTATTTTTTATAGCATCTACTATATTGTTTATCCTTACCGAGCATCTGAGCCCATCCCTATCTTATGTCTTATTTTCCTAGGATTCTAAGTAGTTTTTTATGATCGATATGTAGGGCTAATCTAGGGGAATAATGGTGTTATAAAAGGATTATCTATGTTGTGTTTTATGATAGAAATTGTAATGTAATGTTCATGTTTTTAATCTATTTTCTAATACTGATAAACTAATAGATCCTTAAGGATTTGATTCCTTGTAATAATTCTTATATATTTAAATAATTCATTATCTTCGAGCTTCTAGGGTTGGGGAATTATAGTTGTTATCAATGGAATTTTATCAATAACCTTGGAGATAAATTTAGAAAACATATATTATGGATCATAAACCTACGATAGACTTTGAGGATATGTATAGAAGAACCCCCTAGAATTTTTGGTAACGATCAGGGATAACCTAGGATTAGACCTAAAAATTCAAAGATTGAAAGTTAATTCCCTTGATTATAAGGTTTTCATTAATGAGATGCATTTCTCACCCTGTGATTTCTAGTCTTAGTTAATGGAGGAAACCATAAGAAATTGGATTAACATTGAGATTGATGGAAAATCTGGTGATTTGATAAATAAAAATGGATAATTTCTATAGAGAATGATATTTTGATTATACTGAATCAGTAATCCTAATATATGATTAACATTGGGATGTTTGATTAATTTCCAAACAAATTGCGTAAGAGGAAGATGAATGTTTAAAAATGTTCTAATATTTAAAAAGCATAGAGTAAAGATGATTAGGATTCCTACATGTTAAGAGGAAGGGAATAAGAACCTTGAGGTATACCTGAAATGGAGGGAATATGTTATCTCTAGGGGAAAATGGTTACAGAGTGACCAATTGTTATGGAGTCAATGTCTCATCTATTGAAAACATGGTAATTACCAAACTCAATGCCCCGACATAAGAATATACTTCTAAACCATGGAATGGAATTTTCCATGAAAACCATTACATTGGAAGGATTTAATTAATTATTTATTAGGATCCAAGAATTATAATGATTTAATTATATAAGGATTATTCAAATTATGTTTTTCGCTAAGTATTTTCAAGAATGTGTTGAATAGTTATAATGGACAAATAAATTGATTTAAGGGTAACATTATATTTGGAGAACTTGTGATTAAGGTAAAGCTAACCCTTAATATGTTCCTTGTGTTTAGATAACTATGTTTGGATAAAGATATGTTTGATTTGAATAAGTAAATTGTATGATACTAGTTTCTTGAGAACTAATTATAGATTTATTAATAAAAGGGTTATTCTATCATGGATGAAGTATACAACTTTTTTGGACATAAGGAATAATCCAATATGTTTTAGAAGAAGGAAACATGGATGTTTTCAATTAGTATATCTGATAATTCAGGTTGTTAGTATGTCTCAAGATAATACATAATGAATGTGTTGACATGTTTGGAATGAGACAACCAAGAACTGCCCTATAAGATATTGGAGATAAATTCTAAGCTGATTTGGTTCACCTCTTTCTAATGTCTTAGATTTTTAGTTTTTTTAAGGAATGTATGGTTATCCATTTATGGATTGTATAAGTTATAATGTGGTTTAAATTTTTTAGATTAATGTATTATCTCTCTATAGGTGGACTTATGCATATGTGGTAACCAGTTCAAACTTTTTTTGTTGACACAGATGGAATTACCTATCATTTTATTTATGGATTGCATGATCTTACAACACTTTAGGAATTAAATATTCAACATTATTTCTTTGAATAAGAGAGGAAGTGAAAATTGTCCAGGGAATGAACAATGGTGAGATTGTACTAAAATAAAGTAAGTATTTCTTCTTATCTTCTTCAACTTTAGAGAAATGATCTTTAAACCCAAAAATGATCTCCTAGTACATTTTTTTATGATGAATCAACTGACCCCCTGGATTTTCACAGATTTATACCTTTATAGTTTCTAACCTTTTCCTAATCATTTTATCTATTCCTCTCCATCATAACATGATTGTTAGTTTTTTCTTCCATATCCATATTTTCTTACATGGAATCCTAGTATTTGTTTTCTTCAGTGGCCTTCATACTTCCTTTTCTTTATTTTAAAATGGAGGCCTCATTAATCGATTTTTGATGTGTAATTACAATATATTAAAAATTATAATGCAAAGTTTTTTTTCTGACATTATATTTCAAGGACACAGTTTATTGAAGGAGGGGATAATGTAACACCCTAAGCTTCCATGATACGCTTTTTAATAATTCAATAGCTTGTGCTACACGCAACACTAACTTTGAGTGCACCATGACCTAGAAAACTGGTCATTAGAAATGAAGTTATGAATACTATTAACAAACTATTGAATTTTATATATATCCCATATATTATTAACATTCATCTTATGTGTTTCTTAGACATAATATAAGGAAAACATCAGTTTTTCAGATAAAAAATTATTTTTCAAAAAAAATAAAATTTTCCAATTTCTAATGGAGAAACCTTTCTAAATATGATATTTGACAATTTTACATATCCAATTTTACAAAATAAAATTATTATTAATAATATGGAAATAAAAATTTTAGTTTGGAAAATTGTTTAGTGTTTTTCTGATAACATTCATATTTTAATGTATAGTGAAAAATACTACATTTTAATTCAAAAGTGCTTCTCCATCTAAATTATTTATATTGATAGATTATCCTTTTATTTTAAATTTTTTAATTGGAATAATTTTTTATCATTTAATATAATTTATTTAACTAGAATTAATTTCACAATGATATTTTATATAAAAACATATCAATATTTTGATGGTTTTTTCTTTTCAAAACTCGTTTTCACAATTTGACAATGGGGATTAATTTGAATTTAATTACTAATACTTCTGTATTTTAAATTTGGAAAAATCGATTCCATATTTGGAATTAGAAGGTCCAAAATTTGTAAATAATTACCTTTTATTTTTAGACATTATGAGTAGTATCTTTAGTAATTATTTTTTATTTTCCGTGGTTAATGGGTGAATTAGGTAAATAAGGGTAAAAAAATATTATTATGAAAGTATAAAACTATGATAACACGTGTTCTAATCCTATTTTATGAGATATGGACGATCATGAGAATCTTTGGGTCTATTTTAGGACCCCATGGAGCCACATGGATGTGATAAAGACAAGTTGTAATAATTAATTTAATGTAAAGTAATATATAACACAAACATGTATCTTTTACTGAAAAAATTTTAATATGGGATTATTTAATAGATATATTTTACTATAAATAGTCATTATAAATATAAAATATTTATTAAATCATGTTATTTTATTTTTTATTATTATACATTAAATAAATAAATTTATTAATGACATAATGATGACACAATGATTAACATATAAATGAATGATTGTAATAAATGATATTATAAATATTAAATAAAGGTAATTTCATATTTTTGATTCCATCCACATATTTTTTGAATAATATTGACATTTTATGAATGAGTTAATTTTTTTAAGTAATAAATTTGTTATGACTTCGATAAAAATCAATTACTTAATAGTTCCAAAATTGACATAAATGAATTTTATTAAAACAAAACAATATTTCATTGAATGATATAATAGTCATAAAAATATAAGTTCGACCAAATAACTAATACAGTGTTAAAATTTTCATTAATGACACACTTTAGGTTCTCTTGGAATTTCATTATAACTATTATAACCATATAATAAAAAATACAAGAGGACATGGTAGGTTTTAACTTATTTAACATAGGGTTAAAGCCCAAAGATAAGGATAAATTCAAGACCTAAACTTGTCTACACCATATTGGTTGAGATTAATTTGACCCATAAACTTTATATCCTTGAATTAAATCTTTTTTTAGCCATTATACAATAAAATTATAAAAAATTGATTTTTCAAGACTTTTCTAATGTTCCCCTCACATCTCTTATAAAAGGGCACTTCTCCTTCTCTTTTATTTACACCTCCAAAGCCATTTTTCATTACCAAACCACCAAAAAAATTCCCTCAATTCATCCTAGAGGCTACCCTTTGCACATAAAACCAACTTAAGGAGTATTTTTGTGAAAATCAAAAGGAGACACCCGAAGAAGAGGTAAACATTTTATCCCTTATTTCAATGTTCTTTTCTTTTTTTATACTTCATCTTCCTAAGTTTTTAAAATAATTAAATAATAACACCAACATATAATATATAATGGTATGTTTTTATGGTTATGGGAAAAACATATTACTTTTTTTACCTATCATATGAAAAATAATATCACCATGCATTCATATGTACGACTTACCGTCTCCATGTTGTGGTGTAAACTGTTCTTCATCGGTACATTATTTTGATGGTTATAATGATGAATATAAATGACTTAAATAATAAATATAACATGATATTATTATTTTTTTAAAATTCATATTCCATCCAATTACAAACCATTTAACAATTAATTAAATGATATTGTTTGTCATGCATACGAACGACTTACCGTCCCCACGACGCGATGAGATTCATCTTCAACATTCACCATCCAATAATGATTATAAAATTATATAATAAGAATAAATATGAAATATATGACATCATAATTTTACTAGATTAATTTATGTGTGTGTGTGTGTTTGTATGTACATATATTTCACTTACTTACTTCCACTCGATATGATATGAAAATTGAAATAATGTCCATGCATACGTAAAACCTACCATCTCCATAAACATTGTATTCCATTTCATATATCTATCTATTATATATTTTTATATTATTAATATACATGATATATAAATATTTTATCATTATCTAAGTAATATGATCATGAATAACTAGTTAAAAACATGTGATAAAGAAAGTGATTAAAACCAGAAATGTTGCATTAACATTAAATTTTTAATAAACGAGTAATATAAATTCATAAACCAATATTATATGATATCATAAATATTATTATGATTCCAGTACAAGTTAATTATATGTTTAAAACCATTATATAGGACTTTTGGACACATATGGATAGTATCTGACATAATGTTAGGGTTAATTTCACAATCTCATTGTTATTTGAAGTTGTTGTTGAGTAAATATTTACTGGGACATATTTATCATCTAACACCATGTTTCAAAAAATGTTTTCATAAATTTTTTTACTATTATCCTATGTATGATTAAATTCATTTTCACAAAAATTTTACTTTTTACGAAATGATTTTAAATGGATATTTTGGTCATTTTCCCAATGACTTACTTTATGACCTTTTTGAAAAATTAAGGAAATAATGTTTTTTTAACATATATAGTGAAAGTCAGTATTTTCTACAGTTATGTCAACTTATCATCTTGAAGCTTTCCTTAAAATCAAACAAGATTATTTTCAAAAGAAATTTTTTATTTTATATTTTTTTCATCTTTTTTATGATTTAATGTAAAAAAGTGATATCTCCCATAAACAGTTTTAATTAATTATTTTCATCTATTTCAACATCATTTTTTGTATTTGATGCTTATTTGTGACTTATTTATTATGATACAATCTTCCATATTGTTTTAATTTTTTTGTGATATGTTTGAATATGGATATTCTATTTTATACAATTCATTGTTTATGGTTAAAGTATTAACATTTTTATGCTAGTCTTTAATATGAATGTATGTGTTATCTTTCAACCTTTTTCATATGATGAATGCATTAGACTTAGTAAGTGACAGGAGGTCCCGCTATAGTCCCTCATGGCATCGATAGTTCTCATGAAAAAACTAGTGTCTTGGTACAAGGAATTGATAGAAAATATGTTTATGGTCTTGGAACAAGGCCTTGATGTAGTGGTTATGATGTCTACCATTATGCATTACCTAATTATGAGATTACTTATTGATTTTATATGTGATTATTTAACTACTAGAATATCCATGTGAATGTTTGAATGGAATTATTTTATTTATTACTTCCTTATTATGCTGAAGATAATATTTTAAAAGGCTTGTGTTTTAGTTTTGTACCATTCCTTAAAATTTTGTAATTATTTTGTATAGATTCTAATATATTTTTTATCCCTAATTAGAATCTAAGATCTCCGCTTTCCTATGTTTTATTTTCACAGGATCCCAATAAGTGTTTTATTATTGATATGCAGGGTTAATCTAAGGTAATAATGGAATTCTCAGAGGATTATCTACGCAGTGTTTTATGTTAGAAATTGTAATGTAAATTTCATGTATGTAATCTATTTTCCAAGATAGCTAAATAGGTTGGTCCTTCAGAATTTGATTCCTTGTAATCCTTCCAATGTATTAAAATAATGCACTGGCTCCAAGATTCTAGGGTTGGGGAATTACAAATACCCTATTTTCATTAGGGCCATGATTTCTCTCATTTGCCTCACTTATCACTCAATTGTTCATATTTTATTTTTCCATTTTTGGCATATATGTCCCATAAATATATAAATTGTTAAATTTATATTTCTTGGATTGTGATATACATGTTTTAAAAAGTTCATGTCTTAATTTATCTTGATATGAAAACCCAGAGGAAGGGAAACATCTCTGTTTCTTATCACCAATGAATATTTAACTCTATAAAATCATTAAAATCACTTAAATTTTATATAATATCTCATTTAATATAGGAAGAAAATATTTGATCCATTACTAGTTTTATGTAAATTATTATAATCATTCACACTTTAAAGACAAGTTAACCTTTTTCCTATAGCCCCACGTAATTGGTACATTTCTAAAAGGATTTTTATTCTCTTTTTCATGTCTCCCTTTCACTTGGACCTAATTTCTCATGAACTATGATTATGAATTTACAATAATTCATAAATTCATTCTCTCATGGGAACCCTTATAATATTCCATCTAGTTTTGTTTAATTACAAGGTGTTTCATCCCTTTTTCTTTCCATGGGTAATATTTATGTTTAAGAATTACATTTGATTTCCTTATATGGAACAAGTATTCATGTACACGTTATGATGGTTGCAACAATATTGCACTAAAGTGTATTCAGTAATGTTTTGGTCTCATGATATGATATCTATTGGATTAGGGAGTAAACCTAATCCATTATGGGACTTTTATAACCATGAAATGCTGTCTTTGATATTATCTTTGACTTATGTTTACGTCATGTCTTGTGTGGTTTTCACTTTCTTATGTTTTTATGATCGTATGATTCCATTTTCATAAGGTTGTTCTACCATGTTATTTTTCAGAAGACTTATTTTTTATGATATCATGTTATCCCATTTGAATCATATGATATTCTTCCTTATCATGTTTATTCTATTATTGGGATTTATATCTCCTGCCTTTCTTTTATGTATTCCCTAGGTTATCCTATTAGTATTTAATATTTTGAATGGATTTTTGATCTCGTAATGTAGAATAAAATTTATATTTTTATTGTTTCTTTTTGGGGTATTATAAAAAAAATATTCAAAATACACAAGCCTTAATGATATTTTTGTTTTTTATATCATATGTTTATGTTTATAAATGATTTAATAATATGTGTAAATATCATGGGTCATTATACTTATCTTCTCAACTATATCGCATGGAAGGAATTTTTCACTCAGTCTGATATTAGGAGCAATGAAAAGTGATATGAAACCTCACCTTCCATGTATATGATATAAAATATCCCAATGATCCTTTGAGATAGTTCCTTTCCTGTTACAAAAATACTATAATCATATTATGATGGTATTTTTTATAACGACCCAAACATTAATTAATGGAAATCCCTCTTGATCTAATTAAATATCTCTTTATGTAAAATATTTATATAAAATGTGAACTTCTTTGGTTGTATGTTAAGAATTGTGACCGTTGCTAATGTAGTCATTGAACAGTGATTACATTATTAGTGTAAATATATGGCCTTAACAAATCCAATTTACTCATACAAAGGAATGATAGCCTCATCCAGTAGAAGCGCCCCATACGAAGCCCATTAGTCAGAACGTGGGAAAGAGGTGGAATCATTGGGATTTACCCTTTACCAAGACAATGTTGAGCTTCAATAGGTTAAGCTCGAGAGAGGCCGCCTAAGAGGGAAGTGGAAGTTGATAGAGATTACAACCCTGAGCAATGTTATCTGAGCCACCTCAAGAGTCTGTCACTATCGCAAACATTACTCTTCGGTATTATGCGGGTGTTATAAGAGGTTATGTAATAGGACCTTATCACTATGGTTATATACACTGTTTTTTGTATATAATAATGAATATATTTTCATTTTATTTCATTTACCTTGTAAATAGTTTTTAAAGCTCAAGTAGTGTTTTTAGGTAATGGTCAACTAAGAAATATATTTTGATGAATTAATGGATTTTTTTATTAAATAATATTTTAATAAAATATAATTATTATTATTATTAAATTAATTTTTATAAAATATAAATTATCGTATAATTTTATGAATACAATTGTTATTTTTCATAAGGTTTGAAATCTATTTTTGTCTAAACCCGTGAATTTTCGATAAATGTCGGTTTTTTATTTTAAAAGTGAAAATTAACATATTTAGAAAATTATTTAGATAAAATAAATATTATTTCTAGAATCAGGGCGTCGAAATTTTCCAACAGTGAATTTTTCATAATTTTCTGAGATAGTCAAATTTTTGGGTAAAAATTATATATCTTTTCAATATATAATGTGTTTTATTAAATTATAATGACCCAGTAGTGATGTAATAAAATACTATAAGCCTTATGTTCGGAAAATATATGTTTTACCATTAACATAATTTGATTTTGTGTTTGTTTGACTTAATTTTAAAAGCATTAATGGAGCCTTCAAGGCTTATTAAACATCTTGTCTTTTTAAATTGTTTTCCTTGCGAGTGTGACTCACCTCCACATAAGAAACCCCATTATTTTAAGATTCTCGGACTTTTAACATATAAAATATTTTTTTACACTGCCCTTTGGAAAAAAAATGGTCCAAAACCATGGTATGGTTTCTGGTTTGAATTACTTTAATGTGAGGTGTCCCAACCATAAATAATAAAGAATTACCTCACCTTTCCTATATAAACCCACCCATGCTTCCGCTTTGTCCTCACTCAAAGCCTTTGGAGTTCATCAAACATTTTCCCTACTCTCCCTATAATCCTCCCAAGGTGCCCCAATCTCCCAGGAAGCCTCTTTAAAGCCTCTCTCAAGCCTTTTGAAGCGCACTTCCAAGTTAGGGTTTTTCTTCCTTTCACATTTTGGTCCAATATTCTTAAAATTGTTATTCCCTTTTAATTTCAATTATAAATTTTGGGGTATGGTTTTGCAACTCCCCCATACTACCCTATTTTTGTTTGAATTATGGTATACCCCTTTATCTCTCTTTAAATTCCTCCCATTTACACTCGTTACTATGCTGAAATTCTGAAAGGAATTTCTCTCTCCACTTTTACATTCAAGCAATTATTCGGTATCATGAATCTAAATTCCATTAAAATTGATGGACATGTATCTATTTGACCCCCTTAATTTCAATTTCATGTACATGTGATTAGAAACCCCTTTATCTCTCATCAACCATTTTTATGAATTCTTACGTCACGCCGTTACGCTGCCGAAATTGGACCAATTTTCCAAGAAAATGTCACTGTGTAGTGAATACCATGCCCATTTATCTATCAAGGGTGTTCACCTTTATGCACATTTACTTATTGTTTAAAGATTTTCATGTATTTATTCCACATTCCTTTATCATGTAATATATGATGATGTTTTATGAATCCATGTTATATGATCCATGTGGCACAATTATGCATAAAATTAAATGTTTAAGAAGGGTGCGCCCTTATTGTGCTCCAATGGATTGGGTAAAGTATAGTATCATGATACGTCATGTGAAATGGTTGTTAGCTCATTCTAAATCAAGTGCAACGAGTTTTTACTCACGCTTCATGTGAAATGAGGATTTACTCATGCTCCCTGTGCAATAAGCCTTGGCTCATGCTAATTCCATGTTAAGTAGTGTTTCCACATTTCCATGTTATGATTATCATTCTTTATCATGCCTTTATGTTTATGCTTCTCTTGTGCTCTATTTATATGCCTATTTTCTAACATGTATTGTATTCCTCGTGTTATTCCATGATTATTCCCTTATTGGCCTTTATAGCTCACCCTTTTCTTAGGCATGTCCTCAGGATATCCCATGCAATACTAAGTGTGAGGGAATGTAGTGGCCATGTAAAGAAAGTATTCAATATAGATGTTTTTTTTCATGTTTTAAGTTCTAATGTAATGATCCTAAGCCCCAAAGATACAATACCTCTTGATTTTCTATGTTGTATCAAATGATTTTTATGTAATAATTTTTTTTTATTGTGTCATAAAATATCAGGGTTGTCGTAGTTCGTATCAGAGGATAGGTTTAGTTATTTTTGGGATTAGGATTAGAAAATCCTAGTAAAGCCTATGATACAAGACTAAGAAGAATAAAAACATCCCTATGTTTTGGTGGGTATTGAGTAAGTGGTTTATCAAGAAAATACATCCTTTTCTGGATATGAGCAAGTAGAGGCGGCTCTAGAACAGATGTATCCAAGGGGTAAAACCTGAAAACACCGCTTTGAGCTAGACTCAAACAGGAACTTGTGCAAGACAATGGTCCTTTCGGCACTCTTGGTTACGACACTCCCAGGGGGATATGCTTTGGTAATTTCACAAGATTAGTATGAACCCTTATTATGGGAATTAAAAAAATGCCCCTAAGAATATATGTTAGAAAGTAGACCGTGGATAACATAGATTGAATCCTATAGATTCATAATTTAAAGAAATAATATTTATTTATAAGTCATCAGCTTTTTTCTTTGGATTACCCTTTATGTGTTACCCCTAAATATCCTTTTATTCTAGCCAATGGCCGGTAATAGGAGGACTCAGGCTAACAACTGATGTGAAGATCAATGTGATTACTGTACTAATGAGATACCCAATCCAATCGGAGTGGGAATCGTGAACTTTTTCACACTTCTATCTTAGATAACTCAAGCTTTGAATAGAAACATGGGTCAAGAAGAACGTTCAACCCCACCTAAGAAAGAACAAGTCACTATCTAGAGCATCATGAGACAAAGTCATCCTACTATTAATGGATCATCTGAACCCTTAAATGCTGAACAATTGATCAAATCCATTGAAAAGATATTCTCCATCCTTCAATGTTATGAACAAGAGAAGGTTCTCCTGGCTGATTATCGTATGGAGGGTGAAGATGATCAATGGTGGACGTTGATCAAAAATAAAAAACCTAGGGATGAGATCGAGGTGTTGGAATGGAAGTATTTTCAGAATATGTTTTATGATAAATATTTTCAATGCACCCTCCGGCTTAAGATGGAAAGGGTCTTCCTTTCCCTCAAGCAAAAAGTTGAAAAATATGTTGAAGCATACGAGTCAAACTTCACACGTCTTGTATGATATGCTTCCAGGTTTTTCATTACCCTCGAATGCAAGGTTGACCACTTCTTTGGTGGGCTGAAACCTAGCCTGTAGAAATCACTGGCAATCCGTGACTTCAACAGCTATGAGGAAATTATCTAATGTTCCCTCAAGGGTGAAATAGAGATCGTAGAATATCAGGGGTATCATGGGGATAAGAAGTGTAAGGTGGAATTCAATGCTGGTTGTCCGGTGGATAAATCCAATAGTGCTAAGAAGATCCAGCACCCCACATGCCAAAGGTGCGGAAAGAAGCACCCCAGAAATTTCCTGAAGGGTACAAGAAAATGATTTAGGTGTAGAAGACAAGGGCATATGGCTGTTAACTGTTAGCAATAAAGACCCACGGCTAGGATAGAGGAGAGGAACGCTCTGTTCAAACCTCAACGCATGATTCATTGCTACAACTACAAAGAATCCATGCATCTTTCAAATCAGTTCTCTTATCCAAATGTTTTCGGAGGAAACCTATAACATCCAACGCAGCAAGGGCAAGCTTTTTCCATAACTACTATCGAATTGAACACCGAAAACGAAGTGGTGACAGGTACACCAGTTATTCATTCAAGAATAGAGAACGTACTTTATGATTCCAGTTCTATTCATTCATTTATACCTCAGAAGTTTAGTACAACAATACCATCACCAGCAAAAATCAAGGAAGTGAAGATGTAATTGAGTACGAAAAATGGGGAGATTATTTCATCCCATGAATATAACTCCTCCCCTGTCGTAATCTCTGGATTGAAAATCCCAGTGAACCTCGTCATACTCCCTCTGGTGTAATTTGATGCAATTCTTGGCATGTATTGGCTTTCCTTATATAGAGCCACCATAAATTTCCATGAGAGGGAAATCCCTCTCCATGTGGAGAATCGACCCCTGATTCACTACAAGTGCAAAGAGAAAGATGAATCTTCTTTAGTTCCATCATCTCAAGTGTGGATATTTCTACCCTATGAGCACATGTATCTAGCCCATTGGATTGAGTCCAAGGAAGCAACAATCCTTGAAGACATTCGTATTGTGAGGGAATTCAGTGAAGTGTTTCCCGAGGAATTTCCTGGTCTTCCTCCAATAATAGATGTTTAATTCTCAATTGAACTTATACCGGGTGGTGTTTCCAATATCCAAAAATCCATATAGAATGGTTGTTGTAGAGCTTGAAGAGCTAAAGAAACAACTATAAGAGAATATGGATAATGGATTTATAATCCCAAGTGCTTCACCATGGGGTGAACCAGTCCTCTACGTCTAGAAGAAGCATGGGTGAATTTTCCTTTGAATCGATTTTCATGATCTCAAAAAAATGACGATAAAGAACAAGTATCATATTCCATGAATTGTTGGCTTGTTTGATCAGCTATGTGGAGAAAAATACTTCTCCAAGGTGGATTTGCAGTCGAGATATTATCATGCAAGGGTGAATAAGGAAGATATACCCACGGATACTTTTCGTACAAGATACGGGCACTATGAATTCATAGTAATGCCTTTTAGACTCGCTATTGCTCCCAAACTCTTCATGCAATTGATGAATAGAGTCATTAGAGATTACATTTTCAAATTTGTGGTTATCTTTATAGATGATATTCTAATATACACCAAAAAAATGAGGATCATGAGGAGCATCTAATAACTATACTAGAGACCTTGTAGAAGGATAAGCTCTATTCCATGTACAACAAGTGTGAGTTCTTGTTGAAGGAGGTATCATTCTTGGTCCTTGTCATCACGGGAAATGGGATATCAGTGTATCCCTCAAAAGCAGTTCCAATTGAGGGATGGTCAAGGCCAACATTGGTAATATATATCCGTAGCTTCTTGGGGTTAGCGGGATATTATCAAGGATTTGTGATAAATTTCTCATGATTTCCCAACCCTCTTTCCAAGATAACTCGGATGGGAGTAAAGATTTCGTAGGGTGATGAATGTGAAGAAAGCTTCAAGGATTTGAAAAGGAGGCTTATCACTTCACCCATGCTCACTTTACCCCTAGTGGATAACTTTTCATGGTATTCAATGATGCTTCGAAGAACGGCCTGGGATGTGTGTTGATGAAAAATGAAAAATTCATTTCATATGCTTCAAGGAAATAGAATGTTCATGATCAAAACTATCCAACACATGCCCTCGATCTAGTTGCAGTAATCATCGCATTGAAAATATGGCGGCATTATCTCATTGGGGAGATGTGTGAAATATATACGGACCACAAAATCCTCAAATATATATTCACACAGATAGAGTTGAATATGCACCAATGAAGATGGTTAGAGCTGATCAATTACTAGGACTGCTCAATCCATTACCACCTTGGGAAAGAGAAAAAGGTGAAAGATTCTCTAATAGAAAAGACCCCAAAATTCTATCATTGATGAGAATTGAAAAAGATCCAATCTTCTTAGATTTGTTGAGGATAGACATGGGAATCATAACGAAGGTGATATCATCAATCCATTCACAAATGATCACTCATCTGTCACTTTTGGAAAGGTTAATGGATTCTCAAAAGGATGGTGTGGGAATATAGCAAAAATTGGAAGTTATCGGAAAAGGGAAATCCTAGGAGTTTAATGTTATTGGAGATGGAATTTTGTGATTTTGTAAAATACTATGTGTTCCATCAGGTCTGGAGCTGAAGAAGGAACTTTTGGATGATGCACGTAGTTAAAATTTCTTTATTCACCCAGGAAACACAAAGATGTATCGAGATCTCCGAGATCATTATTGGTGGTATAATATGAAGAAGGAGATCGTTTAATATACATCAAATTGATAGGTTTGTCAGAATGTGAAGGCAGAGAGGCAGAAGTATAAGAGGATGATGCAACCATTGCCCATACCAGAATAGAAATGGAAGAACATCACCATGGACTTTGTCACTGGACTTCCATAGACAACCAATGGTAACAATGCAATCTGGGTTGTTGGGGATCGTCTTACAAATTATACACACTTCATTGCCATTTTGGAGGATTTCTCATTGGATCCATTGTCACGTATATATATTAGGGAAGTCCTAAGGCGGCATGTAGTACCACTATCCATTGTATCCGATCGAGATCCAAGATTCCCCTCTATGTTTTGAAAGAGTCTACAACATGCTCTGAATACTGAAATGAACTTCAGTATGGCCTATCATCCTCAAACTGATGGCCAATCTGAGCAGACTATCTGAACACTTGAGGACATGTTGAGAGCATGCTCAATGGAATTTAAAGGAGAATGGGATCAACATATTCCTCTGGTTGAGTTCTCTTATAATAATAGTTTCCACTCGGGCATCCAAATGGCACCATATAAAACCCTTTATTTGAAAAGGTGTAGAACACCGGCGTGTTGGGATGAGGTCAGTGAGCGTAAGCTTCTTGGACCAGAAATGGTCAAAGAAAAGGTGGAGAAGGTGAAAACCATTAAGAAGTATATCAAGGCAGCCCAGGGTCGACATAAGAGTTATGCAGATAACCGTCGAAAAGACCTTAAGTTTAATAATGGAGACATGGTTTTTCTATGCATATATCTATAGAATAAGGTAATTAGGTTTGGAAAGAAAGTGATATTAAGTCCAAGGTACATCGGCCCCTTCGAGATTTTTTATCGTGTCGGGGTTGTGGCCTATAAACTAACACTTCCACCTACCATGGCCAAAGTATATGATGTCTTTCATGTATCCCTCTTAATTAAGTAAATTTTGGACCCTTAACATGTACTCTATTTAGACGTGGTATAGTTTGAAGATGATCATTCTTATGAGGAGAAACTAGTGAATTGTGACCGTTGATAATAAATATATTGAACAGTGATCATATTATTAGTTTAAATATAGGGCTTTAATGAATCCAATTTACACAGAAAAAGGAAGCGATGGCCTCATCCAGTACATGTGCCCCATACAAATCCCATTTTTCGGAACTCGGAAAAAAGGTGGAGTCATTGAGCTTCACTCGTGACCAAGCCCAAGCCGAGCATCAACAGGTTAAGCTCGAGCAGGATCGCCTACGATAGAAGTGGAAGTTGATAGAGATTACCACCCGAGCAATGTTATCCAAGCCACCTAAATAGTATGTCACCATCGCACACCATACTCTTTGGTCTTATGCTGGTGTTATAAGGGGTTCTGTAACAATTCCATAGCACTATGGTTATGTACATTATTTTTTGTAGATAATAGTAAATATATATTCATGTTATTTTTGTTACCTTTTAAATAGTTTTTAATCCTCAAGTAGTGTTTTTGGTTAATATTCAACTAAGAAATATATTTTGATTAATTAATGGATTTTTTATTAAATAATATTTTAATAAAATATTATTATTATTAATTTAATTTTTATTAAATATAAACAATCGTATAATTATATGAATGAAATTGTAATTTTTATTAAGGTTTGAAAGCAATTTTTTTCCAAACCCATTATTGTTTTATAAATGTCAGTTTTTATTTTAAAAGTTAAAATTAACATATTTAGAAATTTATTTAGATAAAATAAATATTATTTATGTAATCAGAATGTAGAAATTATCCAATGGTGAATTTTTCATAATTTTCTGAAATAGTCAAGTGTTTTTGTAAAAATTAAATATAGTTTAAATATATAATGTGTTTTATGACATCATAATGACCCAATAGTTATGTAATAAAATACTATAATAATTATTTTATTCCAATATATTTTTTACCACTAAAATAATGTGATTTTGGGTATGTTTGACTTATTTTACAAAGCATTAATGCACCATTCAAGGCTTATTAAACATCTTGTCTTTTTAAATTGTTTACCTTGGGAGTGTGACTCACCTCCATATAAGCAACCCCATTATTTTTAGAAGTTAGGACTTTTCCCTTATAAATTAATTTTTCCACTCCCCTTTGGAAAAAACATGGGCAAAACCCATGGGATTGTTTGTGGTATGAATTAGTTTAATGTGAGGTGTCCCAACCCTAAATAATAAAGAATTCCCTCATCTTTCCTATATAAACCCACCCAATATCCCACTTTCTCCTCACTCAAAGCCTTTTGAGTTCATCCAACCTCTACCCTACTCTCCCTAGAATCCTCCCAAGGTTCCCTAAGATTCCAATAATCCTCTCTCAATCCTCTCTCAAGCCTTTGGAAGCACACTTTCATGTAAGGGTTTTTCTTCCTTTCTCATTTTTGTCCAATATTTTATAAATTGTTATGCCCTTTTAATTTCAATTATAAATTTTTGGGTATGTATTCTCACCTCCACAATACTATCCTATTTATTTTTTAATGATGGTATACCCCCTTATCTCTCATTAAATTCCTCCCATGTACACCTGTTACTATGTCGGAATTCCAAACAGAATTTCTCTCTCCTCTTTTACATTCCAGAAATTCTTTTGTATCATGACTCTAAATTACATTACAATTGTTGGGACAAGTATATATATTACCCCATTAATGTCCATTTCATTTAAATATGATGAGACACCCCCTTTATCTCTCATCAACCATTTTTATGAATTCTTACGTCACGTCGTTACGCTGCTGAAATTGCACTGATTTTCCAAGCCAATGTCATTGTGTAGTGAATACCATGCCCATTTATCTATTAAGGGTATTCATATTTATTCACATTTACTTAGTGTTTAAAGAGTTTCATGTATGTATTCCACATTCCTTTATCATGGAATAAATTATGATTTTTTATGAATCCATGTTATATGAACCATGTGGCACACTTATGCATGAAATGAAATGTTTAAGAAAGATGTGCCCTTATAGCGCTCCAATGCATTGGGTAAAGTAAAGTATCATGATATTTCATGTGAAATGGGTGTTGACTCTTGATAATTCAAGTGCAATGAGGTTTTACTCCTGATTCTTGTGCAATGAGGATTTACTCATGCTCTATGTGCAATGGTCCTTGGCTCATGATAATTCTATGTTAAGTGTTGTTGCCACATTTCCATGTCATGATTATCATGCTTTATCATGACTTTATGATTATGATTCTATTGTGATATGTTGATATGCCTATTGTCAAACATGTATTTTATTCCTCATTGTACTCCATGATTATTCCCTTACTGTGATTTATAGCTCATCCTTTTCTTATGCATGTCCTCAAGTTATCCCATGCAATGCTAAGTACGAGGGAATGTAGTAGTAATGTAAAGTAATTTTTCAATAAAGATGTTGTTTATCATGTTTTAAGTTGTAATATAATGATCCTAAGCCCCAAAGACACTAGACCTATCGATATTCTATGTTTTATCAAATGATGTTTATGTAATAAATTAACTTTAATTGTGTAATAAAAGTTCAGGGTTGTCATATTT
Source organism: Viscum album (assembly GCA_963277665.1). Classification (NCBI taxonomy): domain Eukaryota; kingdom Viridiplantae; phylum Streptophyta; class Magnoliopsida; order Santalales; family Viscaceae; genus Viscum; species Viscum album. The sequence goes on along the minus strand of OY728127.1, from coordinate 1,505,019,668 downwards.
TATAGAGAACATATTCATGTTCCACAAACACTAAGGGCCTACATATTTGGGTTATATTAGACTTCATATATCTCTAAGTTGCCCTCATCTTCTTCTCAATCCCATGTACCTTCACCACCATCAACCACCCCAAATCCAACCCCATTAAGAATGAATTTTCAATAATCATATAGTAAATAGATTACCTATATGGTCTTCTATATAGTTATTTCAATTGTTTAATCTCAATAGTAGAGTGTAAGTTTTTATTATAGAAAAACTCCAATAATGGTTTGTTATCATCCAATATTTTTATAAAATAAAGAACATAATTCTCCAAAAATACTAAAGAACATGAATAGTCCTCTTCATATGGAAATATATCTTAGTGTGGTACACATTTATTATCCATAACTGACTCCCACAATTCTCCAAGAATATCATCCATAATCTAGAAAAAAATTGAGAATTATGATAATAAAATATCATAAAAGTCACTACGTTAAACCATAAGATCTAATCCATGCATAGGAACCGAAAACTCTATACTAGAATTTTATCTCATATAGGGAGAAATTAATTCATATTAGTTACTTTGTATATAATAACTCATATATAATAATCTACCTTCATTGATCACAGAATCAGGAAAAACAAATATATTAACATACTGTCACACATCTACACTAGAACATTAAAGTGGTGGTTCAAACAAACTGGAACCTGGTGTTCATATTTTCCCAACTGATTGGTGAGGTACCAGGATTTAAATCGATTAAAAATCTTCTTATGTATGGTCACCAAAACTAATTCTTAACATACATCTACATTTTTATCATGTGGAGATACAATTTCAAATAATTTGTATCAAACTACCTCAACATCAAATCATATAACCTAATTGGGACCATTGGACTCCCCTGGAATAGGATGATGTGATCTCTACATTATGAGTAGACAAAATTTGCATTATTTTATTTTTTGGGATGCATTTACCAAATGTAGGTTTAAAAATCCATCAATGCCACCCAGAATTATCCAAATGGTACCATTAGACTCATCTTGATTTCCTATAACACTATTCTAATGCACTAGAAAAGGGTATGTATAAAACTCCATTAATACCCCCACTAAAAACCTAATTGGGATTATTAGACCCACCCCCCCCCCCCCCCCGAAATATTATGATGTGGTTAACACATTCAAACAATATATCGGGTGCATCCCTTGGGAATATCTTTTCATGAAGGGACTCAAAATCAATGATTCGAAGTTGGACCTCCAACACTCAGTTAAAAAGTGTGGGGGACACCACCATCAATCAAAGTTATGGATCATCTCCTTCAACTATGGAATCCAACTATATCAATGATATCTACTCATATGCCTCCCATGCCAATTGAATATAAGATTTACCACTAGTGGAATATGAAAATATATATTCCCATGGCGTAGAAACTATCTCAAAGTCATTATCTGCTAAGAACTCTATCCATCACCTCTTCCTTAGTTGAAAGATCAAACATGTTGAAAATATAAATTCGAATTTGATGATATTAGAAAACCATGAATCTATCATGAAGAGGGAATTGTATCTTCGTTTTCAACCCAAAAGATATTATTTTAGCTCTAAATGGTCATTTTTCTAATTCTTTTCATGGTGTATCAGCTTCTAAATTCTGTAACAAACTATCATTTACCTATGTATCAATAAAAATATGAGACCATATTTTTTTAAAAATTTAAGCACTACATACTTTACTCATTTTAATTGAAAATTTATATACATAGCACTTTTGACATCCACTTTACCTCCTTATAAGTTACCTGATATACATTATATTAGAAAAAATTAGAAACCTTATTTCATGTAAGGGCTATCATGGGAGCCCCAATCCTATAAAATAATACCATATGTATCTAGAAACAAACATCTAGCTTAAGTATGTTTTTCACCCCAAACACAGTCATAGGTGACTCCCCATCCATCACATCCTCAACCTTCATGATGTCAATTAGTACTCCCCCCCCCCATTGATATGACATACCCAATGAAATTAACATCCCAAATCCAAAACATGTATATATATAGTTTACCAAATGATTCGTTCACCCAAATAAGTCATCAGATAATCATCAACTTATTATCATGCTCATGATCTATTTAGGAATAGATGAGAATCTCAACGATCAATCCCACCATGCAATAGTTTATGAGTGGATAGAAGATCTAGTTCATGAGTATCATGAACACAACTGGGACATTCATCACTCTTAATGGAAATACTAAAAAATCATAATTCTTATAATGAAGCATAAACACCATAATTTGGATTTCCTCCTCCTTGGCCCATTAGTGATAATATCTGACTTTTTATTAATCTATGAGAACCATTGTTCTTCCTTAATCTAGTAAAATAGATCATTGATCCTTAAATGAGGGACTTTTTTCTTAAATATCTCCTAGTTTAAGTGCCTATAGTCAATACATATCATCATAAACCCATTTACTTCATTAACAAATAATGTAAGATCTCCCTAAGCTGACACACTGGTTATGGTGTAACCTTTATCAAAAATCCCCTATAACTAAAAAATTAACTCCTATAGCTTAGTCTAGTCCATTAGAAAAATTATATATGAAATTATTACACTCCCAAGGTGAAATATAGTTCAAAAATTTATTTATTTATGAGGTTTAAATCTTGTGAACTACTCTAATAATGACCATGTATTCCTCTACAACCATGAGCACTAAATGAAATTTCCCCTATAAAACATCCACAGTGAATAAAGATAATATTTCATTCTAATGTATAATGAATTGAAGTTTCTTAATAGTTTCCCATAATCATCACACTTGAGGGTCCTACTCACTAGGAAGGTGAATATCAACCCATATATTTGATGTAATGTCCCCATGGAACCAGGGAAATATACTCAAGACCAGAGTTTTGATAACTACATTATACTAAAGATAATGTCATAGGGTCACATATTTCCCATGATGATATCCTAATAAAACCTCTATCCACTCAATGGAATACCATAGTGCTGGTTGACGTGGGTGATAGGATGATCACATCTTATAGGATTCTTTAGCTAAATTTGTGGGTCCAAGTGATCCATTGGTATACCTAACTCCAAAACTAGTTGTGAATCGAGAAAATAATATGTTTTTGCAGATTTTATATCTATAGTTTCAAGTGTAGAAATGTCATAGATCATACCTAAAAACAATTCAACCATTACCTGATCGTATCCCACAACCTTTTTCATCTATCAATATAACAATCCAGAAGTACCTCATTTATGATGAGGAATACCTAGAGGTGGTGGTGGTGGGAATGGATCAATGTATCATCCAATATATATTCTTTTATTAACACCCAATCCTCTACCAAAATAACCTCTATAAGGTATGTCCTATCAACCATAGAGAGACCTTCTATCTCAATGTTACCTTTAATTCATAGTCCCATGCATGGTGTAGCCTAGTCTCTCTTCATTTCTCTCTTAATCGAACAAATATTAATCAAGTTTCCTCTTACTCCATATACAATGTGATTCATTCCTACCTTCTCATTGGACCCTCTATGGGATGTCTCTATTATAGACCCCATATATCAAGATCATGATTATTGATTCCTCGGAATGGGAGATCATGGAATCTTTCATTGATTAACTGCTACTAAAAACATTTCCTCATGGATTCTAGAACCCACCTGTGTCCATGATGAGTCCCTCAATGTAAAATATTAATCATAAGTGTTATCTCAAAAAAATTGGAGTCTGTGGGGATACATAGAGATACTTACATAACATGAATCTCCTTTTAGATTCCTTAGTATAACAAATGATATTTTATAAATTCATTTTATATACCATGACTAGTGTGTACCTCAAGAAGTTAATAATAATTAATGTGTACTCATCTATGATCTAGAAACCCTAATAATGTTTTATATGTTCCAAAACACATTCCACCCATAGCTCCACAGGATAATATTACTCTCTAAAAGGGTTCCTAAAATCTGACTATGGTGGTATGGTCTCTTTGTGAGTCTATGTAGTCATTGTTCACAAATTTTTAGTCATGATATAAAGAAAACCCGATGAAAGAACTACCATTATAAGTTGTAAAAACAACAAAGAATAAATAGATACAAGTTAAAAATAACATAAATAATACATTAATATCAATATTTAAATACTTAATTTCTCAAATAGGCACACAACCCAATGACTGAAAGATTTAGTGTCTTGGAGTTTATAAATAAATAAATATTATTTTATAACACTTAAAATAATTTTTCCACAATAGTTCTCCTCTATAATATTTTCTAGATAGACCATATGTTATAATCATCTTTATAACCAGGGGTGGAAAACATCAAAATGGGGTGATCTCAGATTCCTAGTAATGTAAAAAAACCTATCACAATATGAAGAAGGATATCAGGAAGACATAAATACCATAAAGAAGATCAAATTTCCTTAAATTATAATTATAAATCATGTAATGGTAACAAATGATCATAAAATGATCATTAAGAAATCATAAAATATTGGACCAAGATCAAACACATCTCAATAATCATATGACATATTGTCATGACATAAAAGTGAGGAATACATTAAAAATAATTCATCATTTTGAAATCATGTTGTTTAAGGGAAATGAAATAAATCATAAAAAATTGGAATATATTTATAAACAACATTGGAATGTGGGAGAATGATAATAATAGGAAACTATTTGTGAGAAAACCCTTCTTGGTCATTCCTATGTGAACAAACTCATTATTTTCCGACCTAAAAATTTGAGCAAACCCATCATGCCCATGCTTGTGTAAAGACAAACATTATTTCCATGTGTGAATATATCATGAGATATAAATTTAACCCAATGAATTAGAGGGTGATATATGACCCAATCCACCCTCATCAATACATATGTGTTCCAATTAACAACAAACATATTCATATCATAAAGAACCCAAGAAAATAAAATGGGTTTCATAAACTATAAAAATATAATAAAATAACATCATGAAAAAAAATTCTTGATTATGAAAAATTAATTGCCAAAAAATCGCATAATAAAATAAAATATTGGCTGAAACATGAAACAAAATCCCATTAGAAAATTTTCTTTTTAACATAATGAAAACTAAATTATGAAATAATATTTTTTTAATCATTTTTTCATCAATGTAGAAGTCTTTGTTTCAAATCATATTTAAAAAATTCTAATTTTTAAAAAAATGGATAATAAAACCATTCATGGATTTGGATTTGGGAAATATATTTTTATCCAGAAATAAACAGATAACTTCATTCCAAATGGAATGTCTTGGAAAATGACTTTTAATAAGAAATTATATAACTAAAATAATAGAGTTTGAGTTACCAAGACATATAACTTTAACATTGAATTCGTTGAATGTATTCAACATCCTATATATTGATCATATCTATCCTAGTAACTTATCACAGAACCTTAATATAAACATTAATCTCTTAATATAATTATTTTGTAGCCATGCATTCTAAATATATTAACTTATTATAGTTTATTTTCATTATTGGGTGTTAGAACATTCAGTTGTTTATTTCATACAAGCATCAAGAATATGAAATTGATTATCATTAATAGATTTAAATTTCATCATTCATAGATTATTAAAGATATAATAACCCTTATTTTTTAATGATTTATTAATTCTCATTTTAATTAGTTCAAATACATGAATTTAACTTGAGAAAATGAAAATCATGTTGAGCTAGTATTCAATATGTTTAATGTTTGAGATGTAATATATTAAATAATATTATAAAGATCAACAATATCAATGAAAAATCATTATTTAATATTAAATATATCATTATTAAATGATATTGCTTTTATATGATATCCAATAATATTTTTCTACGTAATCATCATAACATCATTTACGTAGATAGTTAAATTGGCCCCAATGGTATAATTTTATAATGTTTTAATGAGTAAGAAAAATTATTTAGATAATTGTAATATAAAATATTGTGAATCATTGAAATTTAATTACTATCATATATATTCATTAAATCCTTCTTAGAACCATATATTGTGGTTGTTGATGGAAAAAGAAATTTATTGTTCATGGAGGAGGTAGTCTGTTGTATGCAAGATTAATGATCCAATTTCTCAATGAATGGTTGAAATAATGGTATATAAAAAATAAACTTTTAAAATTATATGTTTAAAAAATAAAAAATATTAATTCATCAAATACATAATTGATACTAGACTTGGGTGGTGGTGATAAAAAAATAAGATGATCTCTTCGTGGAGGTGGTAGTCCACATGTACGCATGATTGATACTATATTGTTTTTTTTTTCTAGATGGAAATGATTAAATATTTTTTTACAATTAATATAATAAAATTTAATGAAAATAATTATTCAAAAATTAATTATATTAATAGGGTTAAATATGGTTAGTAATGTAACAATTAAGAAGGAAATAATAATAAGAGGATACTAACATCAATAACTTGAATTTTCATTCGGAATGCTCCTTATAAATTAATGAATTATGATTACTAATACTAAATAGAAATATTTTTATGTGGTACTGTATTATAGGTGGATAAAATTTCCATATATTCAATGATAAATTCTAAGGGAATGTGATTATTGACATCATGTAACTATAGTATGTTTATAAGTGATTTCAAGGGTAGTTTTTATAGGAACCCTTACATTATAAATAATGTATGGTTATTATTCAATATTAATTAGAAAAAAGAAGAAAAAAGAGGATAATAAAGTGAATTTGGATTGAAAATCACCTCAAACTGACATTTTCGAGAAACCCATGAGGGTTTCCGGATTTTTTATTTTAACTTTTTAACTTTTATATTAATTTAATTTTACCTTGGTAATTAATTTTAACATTAGAAATTAATTTTAAGGAAAAAAATAAATGTCAAACCTTTTACAAAATTAGGGCTTTATGATTTTAATTTTGGAAGAAAATTATAAAATATAATTTAAAAAGGTTTGAAATTTTGATTTTAAAATAATCACTCTTAATCATGTAAAAATGGATTGTAGAATGAATAATGTTTTAAACATAAAATTTAAATATAAGAAAAAATTATCATTTTTAATGAATTTAATGACATAAATTGACTTATAAAACAATAAATTTAATGTATTTGGATTCTAGGAAAGACAAAAAATAATTTTAACGTAATAATACATTATTTAAAAAAACAGTAAGAGTTGTTTTTTATTAAACTCACATCTTAATTTTTATAAAAAAACACCTGATATATGATTTATAAGAAAAAAAGAATATATTAAAATTAATAATTATAATCATAAAATATAAATTTTATTAGTTTATTTTTTTAAAATATCTATAATAGGCTTACATTAGGATAAAATCCTAAAAATTATAAATTTCAGAAGAATATGTATTTTTCAATAAAAAATACTTCTTTTCAAAAAAAAATTAAATAAATTGAAACTATGTAAATTTTATTGTGATTAACTAAAAAATGAATTTTTTTATCAATTTTTCATTAAATAATTTTAAGATCCCTTTATGAAAATAAAAATAATAATATAAAGAAAAACAATTTTATTAAAAATAACGTTTTTCAAAATTTACTCATATTAATTATTTATCTTCTAAAGGTAATATGTTGTAGTTGTTTAAAGTATTAGATTTTATTATATCTTTATAAATAATTTTCTCCTAAAATTGATTTTTTTAATTCCTGTTATCAAACATAAAATTAATTTTACAAGGTCTAAATTTCATGGAATTACATTCCACCACCATTAAAACTAATTTAATCATAAAACATTTATTATAAGTGGGAAAGTGAGGGTACATATATATTATAACATCATCATTTTCCCACTTACCCTTCTAAAATTTATGATTACACCACATAATTTTGACTGGACTAGTGGTCTTGTTCCCTAGAACCTTGTCTCCTTAATACAATTTAGCTTTGGTTATTATTCATATAAAAGTTCTTTTTATTTTTTGACAACATTAAAGAATATTATATGTAATGTATCTATTAATTACTTCCTAAAAGGACATAAATGGAGTAGATCAAACACTTTAGATATGTTTGGGGTGGGTTCTATGTTATAGGTTATGATTTTGACATAATCAAAGACCTCAAAGGAGCTAATGTCCCTAGTGAAAAACTTCCATTTCATCCCAAATCTCTTGGTTTTATTCCTAAGAGATACTAAAAGTAACACCTTTCAACCAATATAAAAGTATATATATCATAAACGATTATATATATAACTCTTCTATAAAAATTATACCACATTCATATAATGTTCAAATGAATTAGTGTTCTTTTCCATTTCATGGAAAATGTCAGGATCTATGGGATTCCTCAATATAACATCATCCCAGCATATTGGAGTCATCTATTTATTCTTTTACTGAGCCTCAAATGTATCCATCTATTTTTTTATAATTTAAACTACTGTTATATTATAACATTACCATAGGGATGTGTGGATCCCAACATCCATGTAAATCTATCAAATAACATCTCAACATATCCACTAGGGTATAAATTGTCGTCTTAGGCTAACCATGTGTATGAGTATGATATTTAGTGTAAAATATCAACTCTATATCCAATTATTTCTATATAGTTATAGTGAACCTTGAGGAAAACAATAAATCCCAATTATAAACAATCGATAGTGGTACTCCATATTGCCTCACCACTTCCATTCTATATATCTTAGTGACATGGTTAAGTGTGGAATCTTATTTCTTTTCCATAAAATGTGTTGAATTCATATGGTGTTTAACTACAATAAAAATAATATTTTTTCCTTTAGATATTATGAGGAATTCTACGACGAAGTCTGTGGTGATGTTTTCCCATTTTCATATTAGAATGGAAAATGGTTTCAACATTCCTTTAGAGTTTTGTCATTATTCCTTAAATTTTTGGCATACCACACATCAAGATAGATATTCGGTAATTTGACTTCCCATTCAATCCCACGAGAACTTTTTTATTATATCTCTAAAAAAATTTATACTTACCATATCTATAGAGTAGGATGATCTATGTGCATCATTTGAAAGTTCCTTATTCAACTTTGGCTTTTAGGGGACACATATCAAGGTTCCAAACCTGATAACTCTATATTTTTTAATGTTAAAATCTATAATATTTTCTACTTGAATATATCGCTCTAAATCATATTTTTGTGATTCATTTACATTCATGTAGATGGATGGTTGGGTAGTCACTTGGGCTAGATAGGATTTATCTCCTCCTATTATGATTTCAAGATTCATACTCTACAAATTCATGAATATTTGGTCTTTTTCAAACCCCATCATGGATTTAGTATCATGTTCTCTTCTGCTACGAGCACCAGCCACCTTATTTCACTTCCCTGGGTGTTAATATTTTGAATTATCATTATATTTTAACAATTCAGACAATCTCCTTTGGTTTATATTCAATTATTTTGTGACAATATATCTTTCAATCTCTTTAAATAAAATAAATATAAAACTTTTACCTCTATATATAATTTTATAAAACATTTAATGAAAATATTACTAATTTCACCTCTAAATCATGTGTTGGGTAATTTTGGTAATGAGCTTTTATACGATGTGAAACAAAATAAATAACTTATTATTCTTCATTAGGAAGAAACCCAAAACTTTTTTCCAACAATCATTTTATATTATAATCTCTTATTCCCTATGAGTTAATGTAAGATTGGGAGTAGTTTCCATCTATTTTTTAGTTCCTTATAAGATTTTTCATATTCCACTGTGAAAGGAACTTATCTCCCTTACATGTCAACATAGTTACAGTTATCGATATCGAGGATAAATTCCCAAAAAAGTGTTATAAATAACCATATATCCAAAGGAATCTATGTAATTTGGTTATAGTGGTCGGTATTAGACATTACTCTATAAATTTAATCATTGATGGATCTAATGATATTCTCATTCTTGTAGTTACATGACCCAAGAATGATACTTTCTATAGCTTGAATTCACACTGGTAAATTTATCATACAGTTTCTACATTCTCAATTTCATTAACATATTCCAAAAATGGGATTCATTCTATTTATTTATATTATAATATATAATAATACCATCTATAAATATATCCAAAATCTGATCAACGTAGTATCAAAAAACTATATTTATTAGATTCATGATTATAGAAGGATAATTAATAATTCCAAAGGGAATCAGTATAAATTTTGAGAGTTCATACCTTTTACTTAAATATGTCTTAGTAATATATTACCTTATAAACCTAAACTAATGATATCCATATTTAATTTAAAACATTAATAATTATCGTGATCCTCTAATTTAATCTAATATATTTTCAATATGGGGAATATGATACTTTTTGTTGTTATGTTCATAGAAATAAATGCAAAGACACATCGATCAATCTATTTATTTTGAAAAAGGGGATTGGTGCACCCATTGATGATACAATTGGGTGTATGACAATCTTTTCAAAGTTGTCTATAAGTTTTTTATTTAACTTATTTAATTAAATGGTATCAATTATATGTGGAATCCTTGTGATGGGTAAAGATATGGGTGTATGTTCAATAAAAAAACTCAACCTCAAATTCTATGGAAAAACCAAGTAGTTCATTTGAAAATACGTTAGTATATTCTCATTAATTTGCGATGGAATGTTTACATCACCCTAAAAAATTTGAGTAAAGGGTCCCTTGTTGCTGGGTAAAATAACATATAATATATAATTTTCTTTCACTGGGATTTTATAATTTACAAGTATACATTAATGTATGAATCTATAGGTTTCAATTATCGTTATCCAATGTGAGATTTCAATATTAACTAATTATATATATATATATATATTCAAATCCTTCATAATGGTTTGTAAATATAATGTGAGTAACCAAAGAATTTACCCTAGTAGTATGAAACTAGAAGTTCAGTTAGACCTATTTGTCATGTATAAGGTCATGATTGAGTTAATAACAAACATTCCCTCTTCGATTTTTTTACCCATAGGTAAAATTATTCTAGATCCAACAACCACATTAAGTATCCCTAGAGGGATGTAATTTCTAAGAGTACCAGAAAACCTATGTTTGACCAAACATTGGGAAGTTAACTTAAAGTTAAACTCATATCTAGGGTTTTTAATAAGGTTCTCTGACCATAATATCAAAGGTCGCAAAACTAGTATACAAAAAAATAATTATACCCTACTCTGATGCCAAATAAATAAACCCAAGATAAACATAACATAAATAATACATTAATCTCATTATTTAGATTATACATTGCTCAGTAGTTTTGTAACCTAGCGAATGAATGGTTTAGTGTCTCAGAGATTAGCTGTATAAACATATTATTTTACCACACTTAAAAACATTTCTCCACATTTGAGATCCTATAGACCCTTTTCAAGACATTTCATATGATAAAATCATCACCATATATTGGGTACAAAAAAATAATGGGTGAGCTCAGATGCTCTATAAGGGGAAACATAGCATAATACGAAGAATAACATGATTAAGACATAAATATCAAAATATAGGATCAAAAATCCTTATATAATAATCATAAAACATGGTAGAGTAACATAAGATCATTAAAATATCATTAAAGAATAATAAATGATATTAAATGGATCAAAATATATCTCAATAACCATATAATATGTGAGTATCGCATAAAAGTGAGGAGTACTTTAAAAATAAAGCATTATCCTAAAAACATGGCATTTCATGGAAATGAAATTCATCTTGAAAATTTGGAATAACATGATATAATAGAATGGGAATGTTACAGAACTGTAATCATAGTAATTATTTTGTGTGAAAACCCATCATGACCATACCTAAGTAAAAAAACATTATGCCAATTCCAGAAAATGTGATCAAACTTATTATGTTTACGCCTAAGTGAACAAAATCATTATGTCCACAGCTGACTATCTCAAAAGATATTAACATTAAACAATGCATTAGAGGGTGATAAAGGACCCCTCAAATAATCATACAAATATTTTAATTCCAAATAAGAGTAATAATCATCATACGAAAAAATAAACCATTAAAACAAAAGGGGTTTCATAAACCATCCAAATGGTAAAAAATTACATCAATAATTTAATATCTTAATTTCAAAAATATAACAACCATGTTATTTATTAAATATTAAATCTTGATTTATTAACTAAAAGTACACATAATAAAAAATGAAAGATCAATAAGTCTTGTGTATTTTTGATTTAGTTATATTTCATTACATCTTGAACATGTGTTACAAGAACATTATTGGAAACATCCTTAACATGCTTCTAAAATTTCATGGATTTCAAAATTTCACGAGATTACCTTTGGACATACATAAGAAATGGGTGAGATATAAACATATTAGAGGAATAAAAATGGAATAACATGAAGAAAATAATAAATTATATAGAATATTTATATCAATGGGGAATAAAAAGGAATGAGAACCATAAACATGAATAATAAGGCATGATATAGCATGGTAATCTTAAATCCAACATGGAAATATGGAAACTACTTAAAACACTACATCATATAACAAGGTCAAATCTAACTACAAATAAATCATTATGTAATAAATTACCATAAAGTAATGAGGTTTACTCCTTGTCCTAACATGATGTCTCATCAGACTAAACATTACCCAATGCATTGGACTGCTATATAATTGTGGTCTCACTCGCCACTTTCATTTCATTTTCATTATTATTTGTGCCACATAGATCATAAAAAATATATTCATTCATCATAATATTTTTGCCAAGATAATGGAGTGAAGAATACAAATAATTAAGTCCCAATAAATAATTATATGTGCATAAATGTGAACACCATAAAAATGAACTAGCTATGGGTATTCACAAAAAAATTTATTGGAATGGAAAATCACAATGAAATTTCAACTGCATAACGGGGGTGTATGAAGATAAAGGACACATGATAAAGAATCTACTTGATTAAAGAAGATAAGGAGAGGATCCCTTTCTTTGATAGTGTCACTCAAAGTGTATTAGAGGAGCTTCTTGGATATTGGGGCACCTTGGGAGTACTCTAGAGAGGGGAGGTCAGAAAAAGGATACGGTAAAAGGATTTTTAGTGAAGAGGAATTGGATCTTGGGTCAGTTTATATAGTAAATGAGTGGGAAATTCTCTATCATTTATCTAAGATATGTTTTTGACACTTTATAATAAAATAAACAAAACCAAAAACATTCCAAATACTTTTTTCCCATTGTTTTATCTAAAAGGGATTTTTTTAAAAATTTTATAATTCTAAAATCCTAACATAATAAAATAATACCTTTATGATGTGGAAGTGATTATTAATCATATAGAAATGACTTTAAAACCTTTAAATATATTAATGGTTTTGGAAGATTTACAAAGGCTTTATAAAATTAATTATATAAAAATAAAATCAAATTTATTTTAAATTTAAAACAAAAATTTGGTAACAGATGCCATTTAAAGTATTTATTACATAAATTTTGGGTCATTATGATGTTATAACACACACTATATACTTATACAGTATTTCATTTTTACATGAGAATTAAACTATATAATAAAATTATGAAAAATTAACTATTGGATAATTTCAACATTATTATACCAAATATATTATTAAGCATCTCAAAATAATTTTCTATAAATTTGTATTTTCTATTTTAAAATAATAAACAATGTTTATTATGAAATCCTGTGTTTTTTTCAACAACTGTTTTCAAACCCATATCAAAAATACATTTGACATCATAAAAATTATATGCTTATTTATATTTAATATAAAATATTTATTAATAATATTTTATTAAAATTTTATTTATATTAAAATTCTACTAATCCATCAAAAAACATCTTAATTGAAATTGAATACTAATTATAAATACAATTTGTGTTTAATTTTATAAAAATGAAATTCATTTATAAAGTAATGATAAGAAGAAAATAGAAACATTGTTATTTTGAAAATATTATATATATATATATATATTCATATTGTTATGGTATTAATATATATCCATTTAATAAACTGAAAAACACCCTAAGAGAAACATACATGATAGTGAGATTTCTATGGCGTGGTTTGACCTACATGGTTTGGGCCATGATCTCAGTGATCATGAAATTCTCCCATAACATTTTCGATCATGCTTATGTTATTAGATCTATTATTAGTATTGGTCAAGGGTAAATCCCATTAATTTTATCTCCCTTAAAAGCTATGATAAATGGGATTTATGGGGTATAATCCTACTTTTCGAGGCCATCACATCCCTTGTTTGTGTCAATTGGATTTTTTAGAGCACTTTATTTATACATAACATGTTATCCATATTCTATGGTTATATTATCCAAATTAGTGATTATAAATGGTCTTATAAATCTGATAGAATATAATAAAACCAAATAATTTCATGTTTTTTCTATAATAATATTACATAAAAAATTATTTAAATAATAAGGGGGAATTTTATTTATGAAAGGTCGGTTCCATAGAAAAAAACATTATCACTCAAAATAATAGCATAATAAAATCAAATATGAGCTGAAACATGAAACATAAATCAGTTGGAGATGGATAATTTATAGATAAAGATAACCAAATAATGAAAATAAATTTTTGAAAACCTATTGTATTCATCTTTTTAAAAGTCTTAGTTATGAATATGTTTTTCCAAAATTCTCATTTGTTTTTCAAAAAATGAAACATAATTTTTTTTATAGAAATCGATTTGGATAAAAAACACTTTTTACCCAAAAATTAAGCAGATAAAAACATTTAATATGTAATTTCATGGAAAATGATGTTTAATAAGACATTATTTGACTTGAAGAAAAGAGTTTCAATTACAAAGTCCTTTTCCATTAATATTTCTTTCCATGAATGTTTTTGACCTCCAATATATTGAACATATCCATAATAATATCTTATGTAAAAATATAAATATATAAAAATATACACATTTTATAATTATTTTATAAACATATATTACAGATATATTTATCCATTATGTTTTATTTTAATTATCAGGTGCTAGAACTTCAAATTTTCTATTTTATGAAATTATCATGAAAACATGATCGATTATAACTAAGTGATTTAAATATAATAATTTATTTATTTTTCATTGTAGAATAATAATTATATATCAATGATTTCTTATGTCTCAATTTCATAATGTGAAATATGTGAATATGAATTATGAAAATTGAATTCCCATTAATATAGTTCATTATTTCTTTAACCATCAAAAGGTGACATATTAATAAATATTGTAAATATAAAAAAAACATTAAATATTAATTGAATAATATAAAATAGATAATCATTAAATGATATTACCATATATGAAATCTGATAATAATTTATGGCGTATTCACTATAACATTGTTTAAACATGCGGTTAAATAGACCCAAATGGTAATGGTTTATAATGATTTCATAAGTAAGGGGTTGTATTTAGATGATGATAATATGATATATTAAGAATCATAAAAAAATTTATTATTATCATATATCCCCATTTAATTCATTATTAGAACCATTTATGATGGGTAGTGATGACAATCAAAATATAGTGGTCATAGAGGCGACCGTCTGTCCTATACGTAATTACTGATCCCATTTCTCTATGAGTGGAATGAATGATGTTATATGTAAAATTACTATTTCATAATGTTATTTGTGAAAGATAAAAAATTATTATTCATAAAATCATTCATTGATACAATCATTGAGAGGCAGGGATGAAAAAAGGCAACATTGCTTTGTGGAGGTGATATTCCACATATACGCATGATCAATGTTATATTGTTCTCATAATGGATGGAAAAGATTGAATATTGGATGTCCAATTACTGTAATAAAATATAATTATACTAATTATACTAATTTAATTATATTAATAAGTATCGATAAGGATAGTAAATTAAAAACTAAGAAGGAAGAACTAAGAAAAAGAAGATTCTCAAATCAGGAACATAAAATTTCTATAAGTATTCCCCTTTGAAATGAAATATTTATTATTAATAATAGTGACCAGTGAATTTTTGAATATAGAGAGATTTTAAGTAGGATTAAACTGGTAGGGTTATAAGGATAATTTCTATGGGAAGCAGAGTGTTGAAGATGTGTAATTTTTGGATTTTTATAAATGTAGATAAGGGTGGTTTTGGAAGTAAATATATATATTTCAATAATATAAAGTTACTATTAAAGAGTAAATGGCTACATAATAAACAAGAGAGGAGGTAAAAATGAGTGTGGGTTGAAACATTTAAGATTGTGGTTTTTATCATAAGGTATGGGTCCTTTAATTTTCTATTTAAATACTTATTTTTTTATAAAAGTTCCTAGGGATTGAGGAATAGTTCATGAGTGTCCAAGGATTCTTTAGACCTTAATGATTTAGTTATTTAGGTAACAGGGTGATTCACATAGTTATCACATGGTTATTAATAATTTTTTGACTAAAATTTGCGGGCCTTTTAGGTTACTAAATTATTATTTAAGTCATGTTTGGGAGGAAACATGGCTATGTGAAATGTTGTAGACTTGTTTCAGAGGTGATTGAAATAGATTGTGCACTATTTTTCACATTATCTGCAAACTGTGCAAGGGGGTGTACAATATAGATAGTGGTGGTGCATTATTGGTGCATAGTTTGTCCAACCATATGGCCGAATTTTATTCCCCATTAAAAATGTATAGTTTAAAAATTTTAACCACCTTACATTGAAAACTAAAAGCCTCTTTATTCCTCTCTCACTTCCAACAACATCCCAACACTAAGATCTCTCTATTGTCCATCACATAGGCTTTGTGATAACTCCTCCATCCTCCATCCGATTCAAGCACCATTTTTATCATTGGATCTCTCTCGGTAAGACTGTAATTCTTCTTTATTATTTTCTTTTTTTATCATCATTTATCAAATGTTAATTCTATCTAATCTAATATGCCATATTTTCATGATGTTTTATATTTATTCTATTTCTCCCATTATATACATATTATAAGTATATATAGGATGAATTTTTGGCTACTTGTATTAGGAAGGTGGTTTAGTGATTTTAATTAAAAGACTGTATAATTATACCAGTCATCATTCTTTCATGCATCTTAATTTTCCACTTTTCGACAATTAAATGTGAAATTAAATAAATGGATTGATAAAACCCTACTGTTGGTTAGTATTTGTGACCCAACATCCCTCAATGAAGATTTTTTACCTCAACAAAAATCACCCCTTTATTTGTTTTGACTTAAATTTCTATGAATGTTATACCTTGTTATGTAATTGAACTTCCTTATCAGTTGTTTAAAACTTATTCCATGTAATTTAAATTCTTAAATAAATAAAAAAAGGTGAATGGTAAGTCCATCCCCATATAAATTGTTTATTATTATCTTATCCTTGAGTTTTATCATAAAAATGAAATGGAAAAAAGGAAATAAGTTATCTTTTAAATGGTATTGTTAACCATATTGACCGTTCTATTTAGAATAGTACACCATGGTAAATACTATAGATCTAACTCAGAATGCCTTGGACATGATCATTAGGATTACTAAATAAAAATGTACTATTAATGGATTTATTTAATGCTATGGGCGATATGTGGATTTCAACATGGGATGCCTTAGATGGGATCAACTGGCTGGTGGATTTATATTAATATATTTTGATACTTGGATTCCTCTATGTAATTCCTTAGATGGTATCAGATGGAAATTTCATTATATCATGCCTCAAGTGATACCTGAGTTCCTATATGGAATGAGATGGAAGGGATCATCAGGTGATGGGATTATAGTATACCTATAAAGATACTTGGGTTCCCTATGTGTAATTCTTCGAAAGGGATTATGATTCCAATCAATTGAATGACATATCTTCGAACTCAAATAATACGCATGGATCTAGTCAATGATTTCTATACATGATGGAATTTTTTACCTCATTTGTAGAGTCATAAATGAAATGGTATATTGTATATTAGCCTCAAGACCTCAGCCTATATATATAAATTAAATTATAAATTAACTAATTCTTATAAACAATTAATCATGGGCTGAAGACGGTAGTTTTATATGGGTTTCCCTTGAGGAATTAGAGCCAAACAGTTTTATTTATTTACTAATCTTATTCTTCTTGCCTGAAAATTTCTTATCAAATATCCATAGGTAGGATAGTTCTAAAAAGAATTAGAGGTGGCCTACTGTGTTTTACTCACACCCCATCTAGGTATATAATTAGTACCTATAATGACTTCATGGATACAAGCTGGGGAAAATTGAACCTCCCCACTAAGGATCCTTGATTTTTTTAATTAGGTTGAAGTACGAGAGTATAGTAGAGAACCTATACTCATGATTATATTCACGATAAATTTGGGATTTTTTTACTTTTATATAAAATTCTTGTTTATCACCACTTCTCTAATTCCAATGTATTCCCCATGTTTATGGAACCCTGATGTGACAAAATTTTGTATATGCAATTTCATATAGATCTACTTATGGATTATGCTTTTTGTTTATTACGTTTGGATGTTCACTTTTTACTGTTCTTAATTTTTTATTTTATATAATTTTATCTATTATTTATAATTGTTATCCACTTTTATCATGAGGGTATAGTGAAATATCTAAATATTTATAAATAATACTATGTTCAATAATGTTTACAACAAGAAACACTGATCTTAATCTAAATACAATTAATTATTATTTAGATAAGACTAATATAATCTATTCATTGATGTTCTGGGTATGAATATAAATAAACGCATTATGAAATATATATAGGTCATAAAAAATATTAATATATTGGGTAATTATTCATAAATAAACACCTAATTTTTATTAATGTCATTTTATTCTTCACAAATATTTTTTCTTCAAAAATATTTTTTCCTTTACCTTGTTTTAATTGCTTTATGTGGGAAAATAATAAAATTAAATTTTTCAATTTTTATAATATAAATTTTATTAAATAAAAATCCGTCAAAAAATTATCAAATGACAATTTTATTGGGGTGATTTTTTGGTATTTTTCTAAGCATATTTATTTTTTAGTGGATAGTGAAGATACCAATTTTTATAAATAATCATTTTATTTTCATTAAAATGTATAATTATCGTTTGAATTTGATATCAAAGTAAAATAATTATTATTTTATTATATATAATATAATCAACTTCATTATAATAATATTTATTCTATATTTTCATATAATTATGTTTTGGGGCTTAAAAACGCAATTATCTAAAAAAATTTCTTTTCTTTTGGAAAATGTATATAATAATTAATTTCAAAATTTTCTATGAATTGAATATTTAAAATTATATTCCATATTTGGAACAAATAGGTCCAAATTTTCTAAATTGGACTCTTATATTTTGTAATATTAGGAATAGTAACTTTGTAATTGTGTTACCACAAAAAAGGGTAAATTGGAAAATTTAGGTTAAAAATGACAAGGACTAAATAAATGACCCTAAAACTTTCAATGATATTATTGGATGAGTATACATTATCCGTAAGCAAAAAAAATTAATAAATTCACATTTTTCCAATTTGGCCGTGATTTTGATCTTTTATATTATTTTATACCAGGAAAAGGAAAAATGTAATTCTCATTATTTTATTATCTATAAATTTTTTATGTCATGATAAATAAAAGATATGCTCAATTAGAAATTTTTTAATAATTTATAAATTATTTATTTCATCATGTAAATTTATTTTTAATTTTTATTGAATAAATAATTTCATTAGATGCTTATGAAACACTCACATATTTCTTGTGAATGAAATAAAAAATCAATAAAATGATTTTAAAAACTATAAAAATAATATTATTTGGATGATTATGTATGTTTTAAAAAATTAGATAACAATTAAATATTAGATATTTCTTTATGATAATTATTTTAATTACATTATTTTTTTAGTTTTGAAATTCTAATTTGATGAGTAGTTCTGTAATCTGCATTAACGATATTTTATAATAAATAATATATTATTAATTTTTTAAAAATTCATAAAAATAGTTGATTCATAAGTATGAATGGTATATCATTTTAAAAATAATACATGGTCCATTTATGGGTTTTTTCATGTTATATTTACATTATTATGCCATAAAGGGTAGAGAAACTTAATATTACGGTAATTGTCAAAAGAGTTAAAGAAGGGTTAAAACAAAAAAGATAAGGGTTAAATTGTCATCAAAGAATGTATAAATTTTATTTTAGGATATTATTTTGACTTAACCTCATATTAAATTTCAATTATAAAATTTTTTATCCATTTATGAACAAGAGAAAATTATTTTAATTTAACACTTTATGAAACACCAAGAATTCCCCCCCCCCCTTATTATAAAAGGAAACCCCTTGACTCAATTCGTCACAACAATTTGACCCATATAACAAGATAAAAAATTATCTAGTTATATTATAAACATTATTAAATATGTACTATATGTTTTTTCCTTCAAAAATACGAACCCTAGTTCCCGTAAGATAATATCTAAAGGATCTCTTTCATAGAAGAGGTTATTGTCTTTACCAACTCTTTCAAATTTATTTCTTCTTATAATTTCAATTATTGTGGCGTAACCATCCTAAAATAATATCTGAAGTTTAATAAATATACTTATATGTTATTATTATTATAAAATAAATATATTCCTTATCTTTTTGTTCATACTAAAAGTGAAAACATCTCTCGTGCGTACGTACGACTTACTGTCTCCACAGAGAGGTGTAATTCTTCTTTCATCACCACATTACCTGGATTATTGTAATGGTGAAAAATAATGACTATATATGATAATTAGAAGATAAATTTGATTCAAGAAGTATAATAACATATAAATTATTTCCTTCCAATCAATTGTTAAATGATAATGTTAATAGTATGTGTGGACTACCACCTCCACGAAGTGATGAAATCCATTTTTAATTTACACTTTCTATAGATGGTAATAAGTATGTTTTTAATTAATATATATTATATATATTATATTATAATTAATTTTTAAAAATTAGTTATTATTCAACTTTCTTTCATTCCATCTTTCAAAAACTGAAAGAATCATTCATGCATACGTACGACCTATCGTCTCCCTGAACGGTGTAATTCATTTATCTATCTCTAACTATTATTGATGGATATAAATATTTATATATTGAATATATATTATATTTATAACATTAATAACATTTACTATAAAATAACCAAATTAAATTATATGTATTATAACTAAAAATTCTAAATATACATGAAAAATTAATCACTTAAAAACTGGAATAATTAAATAATAAAAGATTATTCCATTGATATTATCCATGGATTCATTTTTTGATCATGTTATTATTTAAATGGAATGTGTTTCCAATTATTTACCTTTCTATATGTATTATTTTTTGTTTTGTCAAGATATATTTCATTGTATTTAATATTTAATGAGTTTTAGTTCACCATTTTTTTCAGTTACCCCAATTTTTGAAGAAGAAATATTTGATTGAGTTTCAAATATGGAGAACACTTTCTTTTGTAATGTTTATATTTTATTCTTAATGTAAAATAGGGATCATTTATATATATTTCTCCAAAATAATACTAAAATGATAAATCCTGTAAGATTAGATTCATTGTATCAATAGTAATGTAATAAAATATATGTTGGATCATGGATAATAGGGTTGGGGATGATATTGTTGGTATTAGAGAAAGTTTATTAGAGAACTTGGAAAAAATATTTTAAATAAACATATATAACATATAAATTATGATAAACCCTTATAGTATTTAAATACATTTATCATTATAGATATTTTTATTTTGTGGCTCAATATTCATGATGATTATGAGCTAACTCAATGTATGACATTATTTAGGGATGGCACCTAAAAAATGAAGAGAATCAATACTCGTGGCCACTATATGGATTTCCCCATTCAGAAAACAAATGTTGTTGGTTTTAGACCTAGGATATCATGAAAATATTATGGAATTTGTTGTAGGATTTTTGAAATAAACTTGAACATAAAATGAAACATTATGTTCCATAACATGATATATACATATCAGAACATTTCCTGAGATATTAGCCTTCATATTTTACTTGATGTATTAATCTAGCGGTGGTTGAAAAATATATCAAGTCTCTTGAAATTATATTTATCAACCATGGATATAATGAATGGGAAAATGTTATATTGGTGATGTATTTTCTTATAGTTGATGTTGATAAATGGTGGTAATTAACAAATAATACTAAATAGTAAGAAGAAATATGATAGATGGAGTGGATTGATTTTAATGTAGTATTATTTGATAATCGTTTCCCATATGAGAAATGAATTGAAATGATGGTGAAGTTCGTTATTTTAATGAAAAATGATGAATAATTATTACATATTATGAGTATACCTTTATAAGTTCATCTATGTTTGCTCTAAATTATATATATAATCCAAAGAGAAAGACTGAGAATTCATTTAAATTCCTTTATCCAAACCTCTAAAAGGAACTAGTTTCTCAAAAAAATTTATCAAATGATGAAATAGTGTTATGTACCATCAAAAAAAGAAGGAACTTTTTAGAACCCATATATTAAAGGGAAATAAATCGAAGAATAAGTTATCATAGAACCATAAAAATTGTAAATTTAAAATGGAGAATAAGGGAACAAATCGATTCCCATCAAATTAAAATTATGGAAACAAATATGCATGAAAATTATTAAAGGGAATGGGAGTTTATTAAACATTGTGAGATATGGTTCGTATAGAAAATTAATGCATGTGGAAGAAACAAATAAATTATTTCTATAACTTCAACTCTATAAAAATGGGACACTATTCACACCAACTCCCAATGTATCAAGGTAACATACTATAAAAGATGTTGAGGGGACAAGTCTAAGCACATGTGATCACTACA
The DNA here is from genome assembly GCA_963277665.1 of Viscum album. Taxonomy (NCBI): domain Eukaryota; kingdom Viridiplantae; phylum Streptophyta; class Magnoliopsida; order Santalales; family Viscaceae; genus Viscum; species Viscum album. Next base: position 1,504,996,621 of record OY728127.1, on the reverse strand, counting down.
ATTGAGGTTGAAGTTCCCAATGATTTGGTGGATGGTAAAATAATAATAGTATCATATTTAGGGTTTTCTTTATTTTATTCTGAATCATCTCACTCTTTTATATCTACATTATTTTCTATTAAAATTATATATTTACATAAAACATTAAGATGGGATTTTTAGTAAAACCTATTACTTGATTTCTCCCAATAAAAATTATGTGTAGTTTAGTAACCATTAAAAAACATAAATTTTCACTATTTTAATACATAATTATTATAACTATGGTTTATTTTTATATAATCTATGGTATGTATTGGTTTTAAAAATATAAAAAATAATTGTTGAAAAGATAAGAAAATTACTATAAAAATTAAATATGTAGAATCCCATATATTTAGAGGTGATAATTTATCTCTTGAGTCAAGTATAAATCCACCTAAATAATCTCTTCGGAATGAGATTATATTGGTGGTACAGTAGGAAAAATATATAGATTAAAAATTGGATCTTTTAATAGACGACGTACCAATCATACCAGAATAAAATGATGTATTTAATAAAGAATTTTTTGGACATACATCAAACCATGAATTTGAGTAATCTATTGATTTAATCTCTGATGAAATTACTATATCAAATACTCCCTATAGAATTTCCAATATGTAATTACTGCAGTTAATGAAACAACTAAAATATTTGTGTGAAAATAGATTTATATTCAATAGTGTTTCACCTTGGGGATCCCATTTTATATTTATTAAAAAGAAGGATTGATCTCTGGGGTAGTGTATTGATTATAAAGAGATAAATGCTATTACAATAATGAATAAATATCATATACCATTCATATATGATTTATTAGACCGACTTCATGAATCTCAATATTTTTCAAAGATTCAACTTCATTCTGGGAATCATTAATTATGATTAAATAAAGAATATATTCTATAGACAACATTTTGAATGAAGTATGGACATTGCATGTTTATAGTAATTCCATTGGTATTGAAAAATGAACCATTTATTTTTACAGATATAATGAATAAAGTATTCAAGGAATATCATGATAAATTCATTTCTGTATTTATTGATAATGTCTTGGTGTAATCTAAAATCAATTACATGCCTAAAATCACTTACATATCATTATTGAAACTCTAATAAGAAAAGATTTGTATGGTAAATTTTGTAACTGTGAATTCTACATTCTGAAAGTTTATTTTCCTGGTAATATTATTTCAAAATATGGAATCCCAATTGATCTTGTAAAGAAAAAAAAAGTAAAATAATTTCAAACACTAATAAACATAACCAAGGTATAATGTTTCATTGGTTTGGGAAGCCACTATTAGTGGTTTCTTCGATATTTTTCTTGATTGGATGACCCGTTAAAAAATCATACTGGTAAAGGGGTTATGTTCATATGGAAAAAGGAATGTGAAGAATTATTTGAATAATTGAAGATGATATTGGTTAATACTTAGATTCTGACTCTACCATTATGAAATTATATATTTTTGATATATATTGATGCCTCAAAGAAGGGACTTGTTTGTTTACTTATGAAGAATGATAATTTTATTTCATATAAATTAAGAAAGATATTGAATCAGGACTATAACTATACTACCCTTGATCTTGATTTAATAGATACAATATTTTCTTTGAATATATGGAGACATTATCTCTATAGTGAAAGATGTGATATATACACAGATCATAAGAGTCTAAAATATATATTTTCATAGAAACATATTAATATGATGAAAAGTTAGTGGATTGAACTACATGAGGATTGTTATTACTCAATAAAAACCCTCTCAGTGAAATAAAATAAGGTAGAGTATGCATTCAGAAAGAAATATCTTAGATACAAATCCAAGATGCTCATTAATAGGGATCATCTCTTTATAGATTCATTAAAGATGGATATGGGAATTATTAAGGGAGGATAAAAATCAAAACTTTTTCATAAGATTTCCAAAACCTTCATTATTAAATTAGATATAAATTTCTTAAATATAATTATGTGGATTATAAAAAGAATAACAATTTCTTGAAAGGTAGGATATTAGAGTACTTATTATATGAGGATAGAATTATGAAATTTGGAAAAGAGGCTTTCTATACCTGAGCTAAAAAGGGAGTTACTTGGAGATTCCCATTTCTCGAACTTATATATCCTCCCAAGTATTAACTAGATGTATCTTGATTTCAAGGAACATTTTTGGTGGGGTAATATGAATCTTGAAATTTCTAATTATGTGTTAATATATTTGGTTTTTAATAAGTTAAGGCTAAGAGAAAACAACAAATAGGATTCATGAAACCTTTACGTATACCTATGTGGAAATTGGATGACATTACTGTAGAATTTGTCACTAGATTAACAAATACTCCTCGAAGGAGTCATGCGATATGGTTTATTGTTTATCGCCTTACTAAATAAACAAATTTCCCCACCATAAGTAAAGATTTAACTTTTTAGTGTCTCACAAGGCACTATATTAAAGATGCTATGATATTTCATGGTGACCCTCTTTAAATATTTTCTGATCATGATCCATGCTTTACATTGAAATTCTGGAAAATTATTTAGAAGGAACTGGATACTAAGATTCATTTTAGCACTAAAAATCAACCTCGAACTGATGGAAATTCTAAAATTACTATTCAAACATTATAATACATGTTTAGTTTGTTCCCACAAGAATTTCAATTTATTTGTTACTAATATTTACCTTTGGTGGAGTTTTCCTATAACAATAGCTTCCATTAAAATATTCAAATGGAGACATATGAAACATTACCTTGAAAAAGATTTCAAATACCAAATTATTGGTGGAAGTTAGTGAGAGGAAGCTTGTTGGCCTAAAACTTTTTGAGGATAAACTGATGAAGGAAAATACTATTCAAACTATTATTAAATAATCTCAATGTAGGCAAAAAACATATGCCCAAAAATGAAGGAAATATTTTGAATATCATGTAGGAGACCGAATTTACTTGAAAGTGTCTCCATGGATGGGTGTAATAAGTTTAATAAAAAGGGAATATAGATCACTAGGTACATTATATCATTCATAATTATTCAAATAATTGGTTTTGTGGCTTACGTATTGGAAATTCCACCAATCCTCTATAAAGTGCATGATGTGTTCTGTATATCTTTGTTAAGAAAGTATATATAAATCCTGATGCATGTTTTCAACTATGAATAAGTAAAGCTATAACATTCCCTGTTAAACTATGAAAATAATATTTAGATTATTTACACTATACTATGAAAATAATATCTTGATTATTTACACTAGAGATCCAGTGTTGAGGAATTGGGTGACTCGATTGGTAAAGGTACTTTAGAAAAATTATAAAATAGAAGAAGCATTATTGGAACCTGGGGATTTTATAAAAAGAACCCCCGTCATTTCTTCAAATGGTAATACACATGAAAATTATTAGGATGAGATTTTTAAATGAAGGAATAATTTAATATCCTGATAATATTAAATAATATAATTTTTTTTAACGAATATAACAAGCAACACGGAGCATTAGAGAACCATGAAAATTTATTATTTAAAAATGACCATTATAACCTGGCTGGGTATGAATATAAATAAACACATTAGAAAATATATATAAATTTCATAATCAATATTAATAAATTTATTAATTCATAATAAATAAACTATTAATTATTTGTATTCTCATTTTATTCTTGAAAACCATATTTTCTTCAAAAATGATTTTTATTTACCTCTAGGAAAGAGTAATAACATTAATTTTTTGGAATTTTAGAAAAACATATTTTATGAAATGTAATTATTTATTTAAATTATAATATAAAAATTTGATTGGGTAATTTTTTTAATTTTTTGAAAATATTTTTTTATTGTATATTGAAAATACTAATTTTTTGTAAAATTGTCATTTTCTTTTCATTAAGAAGTTTAATTATGATTTTCATTTTATATAAAAATTAATTTATTATTATTTAAATACATATAATCTAATTAAAATAATTTTAATCATCATTATACCATATTTTTGTATAAGAATGATTTTTGCCCACAAAAAACATTTTTCTAAAAACTGTTTTTAGTTGTGTTTTACACAATAATAATAAAAGTAGTTTCTAAATATTATTTGAATTGAAACATGAAAAAAGGATTACATATTTTTATTCAGGAGTCGCAAATTCATAAAATATTTCCCTCTTATTTTTTAAAAATTATGAATAGTTACTTTAGTAACTTTGTTATAATGGTAAAGTTTAAATTGGGTAATTAATGCTAAAAATAAAATTATGAGGACTAAATAAATGACCCAACACATTAAATAATTTTTTTTGAAGATTATACCTCATATATAATCCTAAAATGTAATAGTATTTGTACTTTTTTTCCATATGTCTATCATTTTGAACCTTTATATTATTTCTTTTAAAGAAACGTCAGAAATATAATTTTTTGTGTTTTATTATCTTTAGTTTTTTTCATAAGGATAAATGAAGGATATGATTGGTTACCAATATTAATTTTAAATATAAATTATTTTTTTCATTATGGTACTTTATTTTTAATTTATAGTGAAAAAATATTTTTCGTAAATTCATATGCAACACTGAAATAATGGTTGTGCATGTAGTAAAAACAATCAATAAAATGACATTTAAAACTCAAAAAATAATATTATATGCGAGATTTTTTGAGTTAAAGTTTTTTTAGATATAAAATAAATATAAAATAGTTTTTATTTATTTTATTCTTGTAATATTATTTAATAGTACTTTTAAAATTCAAATTAAATTAATTATTCCAAAAGTGAAATTAATGATATTTTATAATAAATAATATTATTTTAATGGACATTAAATTCATAAAAATATTACATTTAACCAAATTAACGGTACTAGGTTTTAAAAGTCATACATTATCTATTTTTGGGTCTTTTTCAATTATATTGTGGCATTATTGACCATTAAGTGTTGAAAACATTAATATTATGGTAATTGTCAAATGGGCTATTAAAGTTTTACAACGAACTGAAAAATGTAAATATGTGATCAAAACATGTCAAAATATTATTGTATGAGATTATTTAGACATATAATCATCATATATTATAACTAAATTAATTTTGAACTATTTTTACATAATAATGTAATCTATATTAATTTAATACTATGATAAATTATAATATTTCCTCCCACTCACTTTTAAAAGGCCACCATTTCTATAAATTATTCATACAAATTTGATCCCTCTAAATTGAAAAAACCATATAAAATTATATTATAAACATAATTATCTACAATATAGAGTTTTTTTTCAGCCAAAAGTTGTACCCCAGGTCCCTGAAGAGAAGATCTAAACAAGCTCTTCCATAGAAGCGGTAATCGTCTTTACTGACCCTTTCAAAATTCATTATTCTTATACATCCTCTTAATGGGATGTATACATAATAAAATATAAATTAAAATACAAAAAATACACTAATATTCTCATATAATTATGTGAAAACCGTATTCCATCTCTTTCACATCCTATTAAATGAAAAAACATGGCTATTTCATACATATAACTTACAAAATCTATGTAGCGGTGTAATTAATTTTTCATCACCAATTTACATGGATGGTTATAAAGACGAAAATAATGATTATATATGATATTTATTACATATATATTATTATTTAACTATAATTTCACATAAACCTTTATACCTTTCAATCATTTGGAAAACAATAATGCAGCTCATGTGTACGTGTGGGTTACCACCTCCATGAAGCAATGTGATCCATTTTTCATTTATGATTTTTGTAGATGTTGGTAATTATGTATTTAATAAATATATAATATTTATTAATTTTTTAAATAATTATTTAATTATTATTTATTATTCAAAATTCTTTTATATTATCTTTTGAAAAGTGAAAATATTGTTCACGCTTACATACGACCTACCGTCTCCATGAACGGAGTAATTCATTTTTTTATATCTATATTTTATGGATGACTATAAATATATATATATATATATATATATATTTAATATATATATATATAAATTATTCTCTTAATGACATTCATTATTTTATGGAACTTTAATTAATGTATAATGATCAGAACTACCGAATCAAAACATACATGAAAAATTAAGTAGTTAACATCTAAAATAATGATAAAAATTTGTGATTACTAACAAAAAAAGTAATAACATGTCATTTATAGATAATAAATGATATTATTGTTATGTATTTGTCTATATTATGAAATTATAATAAATTAAAACTTATTATAAAATAGTTTAAATAATGTTTAACTAAATTTAAATTTGAAGTGACAGACTTCGTCTCAATTTCCTTTCATTGAGGTATCCTTTAATATTAGGCAGATAATTTGTTTTATATGTTTTATATAATTCCACATTGATGTATTTATTACCATTATTAATTGTACATAACATTTCTCTTATGTTTCCATATTATATTGATCATGGATATGCTAATTTCCTAAACCATACACTATTTCTCCATCTGGTGTTTTACTTTGAAAGTTATTTGATTTATTGGGGAATCATTGATAATCCATATTCTATATATGATATGGAATGACATATTATTCATGAATTAAATTGATCATCCAATATATGAGGAATTATTTTTACATGTAGTGAAGGGTGGGCCTTGGGATTAAATATCCCCTTGATGAATCGACAGGTCTCAGGAGAAAAATCCACTAGCCAAATTAAATAGGTCTTTACAAATAGATTTAAACCATCTTGGTTCCATGTATAGATAGAATATATATCATGAAATTTGAAATTATGATTTCAAAAAGTATTCAATTCCTTCATTTTGAATTTATTTGAAATTTTCTATGTTATTATTTTATTTATATTATACATGGATTAATTTTATTCTCATGTCATTTATTAAATGGTTTGGGTTTATAGTTATTTACCATTCCATATTGATTATAATTTATTGATTAATGATATCTTCTTCTATACATAACCCTTATGGAGAATTTGATATCACCCTAATATTTTTTCATTTCCCCAAGTATTGAATAATAATTATTTTATTGAGATTCAAGAAGCATAATGTTTACTTTTGTTATGCTTATATTTTATTTGTAATGTGAAATGGATATCATATATGTATTTATTTCCCCAAGACTACTAATCTGGTGGATCCATTAGGATTATACATATTAAATCTTTGAAAATTTATTAATGTAGACATAATCTCTGGGTTATTGTAATTGGGTTTGTTCCATAAATTCTTCCCATTGTATCATTACAAACACACACTCTTGGTCAGTAGTCTCTAGTGTATGGAGAGGTGTGATTGAGTCCATTTAGTGAACTAGGTCAGGTTACTTTTTTGTAGATCAAGTCTGGGATGTTAAAAAGTGGCATCATAGCATTATTTTTCCTTTTTCCTTACTATTTTCATTTTTTATATAGGAGATGAATATTTTTATTGAAATTGGTAATGAGTCTATTATGGGGAATATATAACTCACTAACATTGAAAAATACATGTTGTTTATGATGGGACATGTTAATTAGGCTTTTACCTATTAAGATTATAATAATTTCACCATTCGGTGATGCATATGACTTGTAGTGTTTATTATTATAATGGGTTTTTTGACCCTTGGCTCAGTAAGGAAAGGATCTATTGTCTCATCCCTTATGATAGGGACCTAAGGATTTGTATTCCATGAATTTTTTATGCCATGTCTACTTATTTCATGAATATTATGTTGTATTTTATAGTGATATGAATTCTATATATTGAAATTAACAAATCTTTCTATGGAATGGATGAGATAAATGAATATTTAATTATATTTTCCACAATAATATAAATGATTTTCTACTACATAGTTTGATGGTAGAACCTTAACTAACCTATTATGGTTTGTTTGAGCCTTGGATCCTTGATTATATGGTATGGAACATTTGTGGTCTGAAATAAATGGATATAAATTTAAATTTATAAGGTGTGGGGACCTCAATATTTTTTGAATCGGCATCCATATAATTAAACCATTATATGAAGCTGGTTGCAGTTACATGAAATTCTCATTTTCAACTTATAAAGCCCAAGACATTATAACCTGGGAATGGTGACATGTCAAATTACGACATGATATATATAAAACATCTAATTTTGAATTCTTGATTGAAATGGATTTCATTAAATAGGGATTTTAATTGAAACATATAAGTTATTTTCCTCTATAACATGTAGTTTAAACTCTATATACTGAAACATCAATTAAAAAATTTGAGAACTTGACCCTGACCCGACCATGGAAGTGGAAACATTAGAGGGTCACTCATGACATATCATGGTCTTCTATGTAACAAGACTTGGATTTTGGAGTAGGAATATATGTAAAGACTCCTATATTGGAAGGCAATGTACCAAACATATTCTTTTACCTGAGATATTTCTTTTATTAAAACTTGTTTTGAGGCATGTTATTGGAGTTTTAGATATATAACTACACAACATCCTCCAGTGGAATGCCTGGAGGGTGTCAAAAAACCATTATCTATATCTTGTAGTACCTACACCAATAGTGATACCTCCTATAGTTCCACCTATGACACCACATACTATTCTTGATCTTGGCATTGATGGATAATTTCGAGAGGGTTTATTATGGATGGTCTATTCTATACAGTGAGCCACATGACCTACCACTTCTTTGGAAGAGTTGACTGGGGAGTTCTAGTAACATCACCCTCTTACTTTCTTCAGGGAAGGTGGTAACTATTCCAATGAGACATGGATGGAAACCATGTTATATATCATCGATCATCTTGAGATACCTCCTAAAAGGATAGTGAATCTCACTGCATACATGCTTTGTGGATCCGCCAAGAGGTGGTGGGATGTTATGAGACAAGCTAATAAATATCATGTAATGGTTTGGAGGGATTTCCATACTACATTTTATGACTAATTATATCCTGATACATTAAGAGATGACTGAGCTAGGGAGATTATGAACCTACAGTAGGTCAATCACTTTGTTTTGGACTACATAACACATTTCGGGGAGCTTCATAGTTTCACACCGATTCTTTTGGTTGATGGTATATCCAGATCAAGGCAATTCAAGGATGGTTTTAGGTACGACATTTTATTATAGTAGATAGTATTATTATTGACTACCATATATGATATAGTCAATCATGTCCGCATAAAGAAGTGAAATTTAAGGTATTTTTAAGGTGCCATCCATATCGATTCAGCATCAAGACCTGTTAGTAAATCGATCTGTGGTAGGAAGCATCACATAGAGGTCTATCATCATAGTAGTTGATTCTAGAGTATCTACACTAATTCTAGTGTTCTATTCCACTAGTGTGGGAGACATAGACATGCGATGAATCAGTGTGTTAAAAACCCCATTTTGTGTATTTATTGTTGTAGAATTGGGAATATTAAGCGTATTTCCAATACATTTCCTCCAAACATCAGTGAGAAAATCTATACCAAATATTGGTTTTCGAGAGGGGTTTACATTTCTAAATCAGTTAAAACAATTTAATACTACAGACCGATAAATCTGATGATGTCGTTGTGGTTGAGGATGTCAAACTCAGGATATACAACACTAGTAGAGTACACCTTCTCAATGTATTCAGATTCTATATTGAGACCATGTATCTGACCAAATTTTTTTAGTACTACATGTTCCTAAGAAGAAGAGTGTCGGTCCTTCTGTAATTCATGGTATGATTCTGGTATCCTCTAATTTAGTATCTTCCTTATTTGATATAGGAGATTCATATTCTTTTATATATTTGGCATTTATGTGGAGTCTAGGTATAAAATTTGAGTATTTCTGCAGAGTTATATCTCTTGACACTCCACTTGGGATTCCAATAGGAACTGTTCACCTATGTAAATAATTTTCCATGAGATAGGTGGATATTTTTTATGGAACCTATTTTTCCTTCAATTTGTTATCTTTGATATTATTCTAGGGATGGATAGATATTACCTTATCCCACATATATGGATTTCTGTCATTAGAGGGTACATTTCACGTCACCCAAGGGAGGTAACTATATTCACATAGTAGAGTGGGATGTCTTGGTAGCTAATGTTGGAAAATAGAATTATGGGCTAGGTGAAGTGAGAACCCAGATTTCAAGCCTCATTTTAGATTATTTTAGAGAACTTCGTGATTATGTTCCTCTAGTAGTGGAGTGAATCATGGAAATATTTTTCTGATGACTTTTTAGGCATCCTCCTAAGATAGAGGTGGAGTTTAATTTAAATATTATTCCAAGAGAATCACCAGTGTCTAATAATGTGTATATAATGGATTCAGATAATATCTAGGAGATAAAGAGACAACTTGATCGTCTAGATGACAAAGGGTTTACTGGCCTAATACTTATCCATGGGATTTACATAACCATTTTGTCAGGAATGTGGATGGTACACTCAGTCTTGGTGTCGATTACCAAAAAATAAACCAGATTATGGTCCAGAACTGGTGTCCCTTACTTTTTATAGATGATCTCTTCAACTAGTTAATAGGATATAAACTTTTATCCCAAATTAATTTGAGTTTGGTATATCATTTGGTATGAGTTAGGCCCTATGATATTCCATGTAATATATTTTGAAGTATGAATGAATTTTATGAGAACTTTTTAATGTTGTTCAGTCTCAAGAATGTTCTTGATGTTTTCATGGCTCTGATGAATCAATTTTTCCACCTATATCGATATTTTTTCAGTTTTTCCATGTAATACATCATGTTGTGCTCATAGACTCGATATGATCATTCCAAACACCAACATATAATATTGAGTATACTAATAGTGGATAGGTTATATGCCATGCTGAACAATGATAGTTCTATATTTATATAATTCACATCATGGATCACATTATCTAAGAGGTGGGAGTTTTTTTAGACTAAGAGAAGGTGAGAGCCATAGTTTCGTGGGATCATCCCATAAACGTCTTTGATATACTCAGTTTATTTGGGCTATTTAGATATTATAATATTTAAATATAAGATTTTTTATGCCTAGAATCACCACTTACATGCTTTAAAAATAAGGGATCTAAATTCATATGGTCTAAAGAACATAAGAGGTATTTTTGGACATAAAAGGAGGGATTAACTCAGCATGGATCATGTTTCTACCTAATCCAGATAGAGGATATATAGTTTATTATGATGTGATAGGCATTGGTCTGTGAGATTTTTTGATGCATGGGGACTGGGTTATGGTGAATGGGTCTCATAAGATGTGGGATCATGAGAAAAATTACCCAACACATGATCTCAAGCTCACAACTGGATTTCATGAATTGTGTTCCTAGATGAATTGTTTGATGTGAGAGTAGTTTCTTGTGTACACAAACAATAAAACTATAAAATACATATTCAGATAGTATGAATTGAATCATAGGTAGTGAATATTGTTTTAATACCTACATTCCTTTTTTAACACTCCAAGCATCCACGATACGCTTCTCTTTCAATAATGCAATAGCTTGCATTGTACGCTAGTTTGTGATTCTAACACACCGCGACCAATCAAAGTAGTCATTATGAATAGTAATACCCACTTTTTGAAATTATATAAATTTTATATTTCATAATGGACTTCATTTTTGAATTCGGAATATCAAAATTAGACCGTGTTTAATTTTTGGTAATTTTCCGAGAACTTCCAATTTTTGATGAATTGTGAAAAATATATAAAAACAACATTTTTAATAAAAATAATTTATAGTGACAAATTACAATATTGAGTGGTTTTAAAGTATAATTAGAATATAATTTTACCATTTTATCCAATTGTGGTCATTATAATTAATTTCACTTTGAAATTGAACATAAACAATTGTCAATCTTTTGATTGATATTGTTTCTTAAAAAGACGCTATTTGTTTTGACAATGGGAATTAATTATAAAATTAATTAATGAAACTTATATGTTTGGAGTTTTTTAAAATAGAAATCATTTTTGAATTTGGAATATCAATTATAGATTAGGGTGAATTTTTGGTATTGTTTTGAGAAACATCAATTTTTGATGAATAGTGAAACCACTAAGTGGTAGTTAAAAAACTAAATTTTCATTTAAATGAAACTTTACCACTTCTGTGAATTGAATTTCAAAAATATGACATACATGGTTGTCATTAGGAAGAAAAATTTGGTTCAATGAGATGAAAATAATTTTTGGAGAATAGTAACTTTTATGTTTTATTAATCGCGATTAAAGGTAATTAGTGTAATTTAAGGTAAATATAATGTTATAATAATATGAAATTACATTCACACTTGTCCTACCCTTATTGGATGAGTCATTACCGACCAAGACAATCCATGGGTCAACTTGGGGACCCCATGGAGCCACTTGGGTACGAAAATGACATTAAAAACTTTTTGTTTATAGTAAAAATAAAATTGCCACAAACATGTGTTGTTTTACTAAAACAATTATTACATGGGGTTATGTAAGTTAACTTTTCCACTATAAATATTTATTGGAAAGCTAGAAATAGTTCCTATATCATGGTAATTTTTTTATAATTTTAATACATTAAATATATTAAATTTTTTATGACACCATGATGATGTAGTGATTACCTCATTAATTAACAATTTAAATAAAATGAAAAGATAATGTAAAATCTAAGACTTACACTTCTCAGAAACCTATTGGATGGGTAGATTTAGAACCCTTATCACCTTATCCTAGAAATATATATATGTGGAACATATAAAGGATGGAGTAAATGATCTTATATATGATATTATACTGGAATTATAACATACCTTTAAATCATTATGTTTTCATTCCATTAAATATGAAATTGAAATGAAAGTAGAGTTCATGCGTACATACGGCTTACCATCTCCATGAACGGTGCATTTCATTTCTTACCTCTAAATGTTATGTAATATTATAAATTCATATATTTATATATATACGGGATATATATGATATATATGATATCTACATCATGAATATAATTCTGGATATAATGAATATTTTACCACATGAACAACTTGTAATTATAAGAAGTTTATTTCTGACTCAAGTACCAAAGATCGAAAAAATGACCGTTTTTAACTTAAATAGTTACATAATGTTCATAAAATGTTAATAAGTGATATAAAAGGAATAATGAACTTGAAAAAGGTTCTTAATCAAGTAGAAATTAACTCTTGTTTATTATTCAAGAGATTAAAGAATGATCGAGTCAAGTCAGACACGAGGTAAGGGACTTAATCTCAATCTCCTTTCATTAAGGAATATTTTGTTTTATACACAACTTACTTTTATACGGTGTATAAACCCCTTTGAATTTTATGTTTATTCAAAATGAATATTTTATACGAAGCATTTTTACTAAATGACAAAAGGAATGTTTTGTCTTACATACGCGGTGACAACGACCTCTCCATCGCCATGACCATTATTTGAGTTTTAGATTCCTCTATAAGCCATAACTTTTTTTAAAATGAAAAAAATACAATGTTTTACTTTTATTTTATTTTGGTAATGAAAATGGTTTTGATAATGTTTTTATTATATCATTGTGTTTTATTGATATCTTGTGGTTGAAATATGGAAATGTTATGTTTCATTTATGCATGTTTTATGTGATACGATTATGTTATGGTTTATGATATGTTTAAACCTTTTCATATAAGGAATTAATTGGACTTAATAAGTGACAGGTGGAGCCCTCTATAGATCCTCGATGCATCGGTAGGTCTCATGAGACAAACTAGTGCCTTGGCACGAGGCCTTGACAGAATCTTATTTGTAGTCTTGGCACGAGGCCTTGGCTACATGGTTATGATAGTCTATCATTATGCATTCCATCATTATGAAAGTGGTTACTAATATTTCATATGATTATTAGACTAGAAGAATATCCATGTGAATAAGTAAATGGCATTATTTCATTTTATTTTTCCATATTATGCTGAAGTTCAAGTTTAAAAGTCTTTTGTTTTAGTTATACATTGCCTTAAATGTTTGTGTTTATTTATGAAATTTTCCGCTATATTGTTACCCTTACTGAGCATCTGAGCTCACCCCTTTCAATGTTTTAATTTTTCCAAAATGTGAAGAAGTATTTTAGGAATGACCTGTAGGGATAGTCGGAAGGGGATATGAGTGTGGACTATGTAGACCATGTTATTGTAGTTTTTCACTTTATGATGTAAGGTAATGTTTATGAATGTATCTAGTGTTTCCAAGGATACTAAACTAATCCGTCTATCGAGACATGATCTTTTTTGATCATGTTAATGTTATATAATAATACACCGACTCTAGGTAACTAGGCTCAGGGCATTATAGTTGGTATCAGAGGTAGTTTATTACTAACTTTGGAAGCTAGATTTAGATAAAATCTGATTAGAGCACATATCCCTAAGATAGACTTTGAGGATTAGTATAGAAGAACATCCTAGAATTTTGGTATTATAGAGATTTTGTGAGTTTTCCGATCAATACATCCATGTCTGGATTCAAGCAGGTAGAGGCGAATCTGGCACAGATGTACCTAGGGGTAAAACCCAAAAACACCGCTTTGAGCTAGACTCGAACGGGAACTCGTGCACGACAACGGGCCTTTCTGCACTCTTGGTTACGACACTCCTAGGAGATATTCATAGGATAATTCACATTTTCATTACAAAACATTATGAAGGGTTTATGAGTATATAATTCCTCAAATAAAACATTTTTATGATTATGGATTATATCTATAAAGAGTTCAATTTATGTTAAGGGTTTTGAAAGTTTGTTATTAGGTATTTTGATTCATAAACTAATCTAGTTTATTCCATTGTTTAGAAATGGAGCCTAGTGGAAGGAATGGAAACCTTATCAATGCACGCACTCTATGTAGGGATTTCCCTCCTGCTCAAGATAATTATAGTAGAGCTGATGATACGACTGGTGCTGATCAGCTTATCACCATACTGGGACAACTCACTCAGGTTATGAATAATAACCTTACTCGTATGGAGCACCCTGATCCACAACGTGGAGGATCAATGTTAGACCGCTTCATAAGGCAACAACCACCAACATTCAATGGGAGTAAAAATCCCTTAGTAGTTGAGCAATAGATAAATTCCATAGAGAAAATATTTCATGCCTTGGGGAGTAGTGAAAGGGACAAGGTTATAATGGAAGTGTACCGCCTCACTAGAGATGTTGATCAATGGTTTTCATTGATACAAAACAAAAAAGAAGTTGATGAAGTATCAAATATGGAATGGAGGGAGTTCAAAGATATTTTCTTAGAAAAATACTTCCCTCGTGACTATCGAGCAGATATGGAAAGGCAATTTCTGAGTCTGAGACAAAAGGAGGATGAGAATATCGCAATGTATGAGGCTAACTTTACAAGGTTAGCGAGGCATGAAGAAGATTATATACATAACCCAAGAAGTAATATTGATCATTTCATTGATGGGTTAAAACCATTTCTCCATCGATCCTTAGTCTCACAATCTTTCTCGTCGTACGAAGATATTGTCTCATGTGCTATCAAGAGAGAAAAGGAATTCTCTAAATCTTATGACAACAAAGTAAAGCAAGAGAAGAAGATAACGGTGGAATAAGAGACAAATAAAGGGACAAAGGGAAAGAAGGATTTTCCATTATGCGATAATTGTTGGATGAATCACCCAGGTACTTTCCTAAAAGGAATGGGAGTTTGTTATAAATGTTGAGAAAAAGGTCACCAGGCTCATGATTGCAAGGGAAAGAAAGAGGTTATCAATGTTAAATGCTATAATTGTAGGGAAATGGGGAATTATGCAAATGAATATCCTAAATGTTAGGGAATCTTACCTCAGAAAAGGAAAAGGGATGAAATCCAATTTTATGTTGTTACTATAGTTGAAGTGGAATAATTAATGTATTGGTGATTTTGGACTCATGGATTATATTCTGGTTACAAGAATAATGTGATATATCCAAGGATTGTACTAAAATACTTGTTTTTTTCATTAAGGTTTTAATATGATGAAGGTAATCATATTTTTAGTATGCGAAAATAAGATAAACATTACTTTGTTTGGGGAATCTGCTATTACAATTGATTTTGGAATTTAGAGACCTTTTAGAGAAAGTCTGGAAAGAGGTATTTTGGATAACTATAAAGGATGGAATGGATTAAGTTGAACTTTGGATAGTATTGTTTAAGGTTAAAACATTTCTAATGATTATTTTTGGAATATTATAATACTATAGTTTTAGGAAAAGGACAACCTTCATGTTTGGGGATAACCCGTTGCGTCGGACAGAGCTGCAGGAATCGAACACACAACCATTGTGCGACATGCCTTTATTACCTACCACTAGCCTACAGGAATTCCCTGGTTATTACAAAAAAGTTTTCCTAATCTAAATGGTATGTGTTAATATTTAGAACCTTGTACGATTAGGATAAATATAATATTTTTGAGTTCTATTACCTTTTGAAGTGAAAGATGGGTTTGTGGTAAAAATTTATTAAAGAATGAAAGTCTACATGACAAGTAAGTATATTTCCTTACGTTCCTAGTAAATCTCATAAATAAATTCTTCAACTTTATGAAAGGTAACCTAAAACAAAAATGTTGTTGGTTAACTTTTCCAACTGCGGAATCAATGACCGTTTAACCAATCACAAGTTTGTGATTTTCTTGTAGCTAACTATCTCCTAATCCTGTTTTCTAAAACACTCCATCAGAACTTGATGGCTTTTTTCTCCTCCATATCCAAGTTTTTATAGAATCCTAGTATGGGCTATCTCGGGTGACCTTTGCACTTCTCTTTCTTTCTTCTAAAGTTATATTTTTATTAACCCTATTTCTGATATGGGTTTTCCATAAAGGTAATTTCTATTTTCAAACATTAATTTTCGAAAAACAATTTAAAATTGTGAGGACGAAATTTATTGAAGGAGGGTAGAATGTAACACCCCAAGCATCCATGATACGCTTCCTTTTCAACAATGCAATAGCTTGGATTGTACGCTAGTTTTAGATTCTAACACACCCAGACCAATCAAAGTAGCCGTTATGAATAGTAATACCCACTTTTTAAAATTATATAAATTTTATATTTCAGAATGGACTTCATTTTTGAATTAGGAATATCAAAATTGGCCCATGTTGAATTTTTTTTATTTTTCCGAGAACATCCAATTTTCGATGAATATTGAAAAATACTTAAAAACAACATTTTTAATAAAAATAATTTATAGTGATAAATTATACTATTGAGTGGTTTTAATTTATAATTAGAATATAATTTTACCATTTTATCCAATGGTGTTCATTAGAATTAATTTCACTTGGAAATTGAACATAAACAATTGTCAATCTTTTGATTGATATTGTTTCTTAAAAACACGCTATTTGTTTTGACAACGGGAATTAATTATAAAATTAATTATTGAAACTTATATGTTTGGAGTTTTGTAAAATAGAAATAATTTTTTAATTCATAATATCAATTATTTATTAGGGTGAATTTTTGGTATTGTTTTTAGAAACTTCAATTTTTGATGAATAGTGAAACCACTAAGTGGTAGTTAAAAAACTAATTTTTCATTTAAATGAAACTTTACCACTTCTGTGAATTGAATTTCAAAAATCCGACACACATGGTTGTCATTAGGAAGAAAAATATGGTAAAATGAGATGAAAATAATTTTTTTTTATAGTAACTTTTATGTTTTATTAATCGCGATTAAAGGTAATTAGTGTAATTTAAGGTAAATATAATGTTATAATAATTTTAAATTACCTTTAGACTTGTCCTACCCTTATTGGATGAGTCATGGCCGACCAAGACAATCCATGGGTCAACTTGGGGACCCCATGGAGCCACTTGGTAAAGAAGATGACATTAATAACTTTGTATTTAAAGTAAAAATAAAATTGTCACAATCATGTGTTGTTTTAAAAAAACAATTATTACATGGGGTTATATAAGTTAACATTTCGACTATAAATATTCATTGGAAAGCTAAAAAGATTTCCTATATCATGGATTTTTTTATATAATTTTTAGAAATTAAATTAATTAATTTTTTTATGACACCATGATGATGGAGCGATTACCTCATTAATTAACAATTTAAATAAAATGAAAAGATAATGTAAAATCTAAGACTTACACTTGTCAAAAACATATTGGATGGGTATATTTAGAACCCTTATCACCTTATCCTTGAAATATATATATGTGGGACGTATAAAGGATGGAGTAAATTATATTATATATGATATTATACTGAAATTACAATATACCTTTATATCATTATGATTTCATTCCATTAAATGCGAAATAGAAATGAGAGTAGCGTTCATGCGTACGTACGGCTTACCGTCTCCATGAACGATGAATTTTATTTTTCACCTCTAAATGTTATGTAATATTATAATTGCATATATATATTGGATATATATTATATATATGATGTAACATCCCAAGTAAGTAATGAATAATAGATATTTTTATCTATGTCTATTAATGATTAAGATAGTGTTATAGAGGCTTAAAATGAAAATAAATACAATCTTATGCATGGAATACACTAATATTCTTAAAAGATTGTTTTAGTGCCTTTTGATGGCAAACCATTTTTGAATCTATATTTTGACAATTTTATAAACTATGTTTTTCAAAATAAACTTATTCTTTTTGATTGGGACATCAAAATTTACCTTGTGTGAATTTTTGGTATTTTTCTGACAATGTTCATTTTTTTAATGAATAGTGAAAAATACTGCATTTTACATCAAAACTGCTTTTTAACCTAATTTATTTATATGATTATATTATGTTTTGAATTGGTTTTGAAGTGAAATTAGAATATATTTTTACCATTTTATCCAATGGTGGTCATTGGAATCAATTTCACTTTGAAATTAGACTTAAACTGGTGTCAATCTTTTGATACTTATTGTTTTGTAAAAACACGCTATTTGCTCTGGCAGCGGGAATTAATTATTGAATTAATTAATGTGACTTATATGATTTGAATTTTGTAAAATGGACTTCATTTTTGAATTCGTAATATCAAATATAGATTAGGGTGAATTTTTGGTAATTTTCTGAAAAACTTCAATTTTTGATGAATAGTGAAACCACTAAGTGGTACTTATAAAGACTGATTTTCCGTTTAAATGAAATTTTGCCATCATTGCGTTTTGAATTTTGAAAATACGACATACATGGTTGTCATTAAGAAGAAAAATGTGGTTCAATGAGATTAAAATAATTTTTTGGTGAATAGTAACTTTTTAAGTTTTTAATCGCGATTAGTGGTAATTAGTGTAGTTTAAGGTATAAATAATGCTTTAATAATAGGAAATGACCTAGAAACATGTCCCAACCATATTGGTTGTGTCATGGCCGACCCAGAAAAGCCATGGTTTAACTTGGGGACCCCATGGAGACACTTTGGTTTGGAAATGACATAAATAACTTTTTATTAAATGTTAAAGTAAAAATGACACAAACAAGAGATGTTTTACGAAAACAATTTGTACATGGGGTTATAAAGATCAGCTTTTTTATTATAAATAGTCATTGGAAAGTTAAAAAGATTTACTACATCATAGTATTTTTTTTATGATTTTTAGACATTATATAAATTAAATTATTTATGACATAATAATGATGCAGCGATGACATCATTATTTGACGATTTAAATAAAATGGAAAGATAATGAAAAATATATGAACTAAACATATCCAAAACTTATTTGATGAGTGGATTTCGAAGCCTTATCACCTTATCCACGAATTATATCAATGTGGGACCTTTTGAAACCTAAAAACATTTTCAAATAAAGTAATATTTCTTTACTTTCCAAAAGTGCCCCTCCTTTCCTCTTATAAAAGGCCCCCACCTCTACCTCATTTCACACACTCCTCAAGCCTTTGGCTCGGCCAAACCCTGCCCATTTACTCTCTCCACATCCCTCTCCTCATCCTAGAGGATTCCATTTGGGCATAATCTTTTCAAAGGAAGCCTTTAGGCTCAAATCAAAAGGATTTACACTTTTAAAGGTAATTCATTCTCTCATGTTCATTTGTTTTATTTTGCTTCTCCAACCCCCTAAACTCTTTTTATTTACTTATTTTGTAACAACACCAGTATCTTAAATATACTAGGATGTTGTTATAATATTTATTTGAGCTACACTCTCACACAACTACATCAAATGGTTAAAGAACATCTGGTTTCTGTGGATGGCGAAATTCTGCCTCCCGAAAAGATGATTGTTCAATACTTATTTAACACCTTTAAAGGTGGCCATTATGATGTAAATATTTTTATATATGATATATAATATGTTTATTTTTTCCTTAAGCTTCTGTTTTTTTTATTTTGGGCATACCTTTATGGTTTCCATTATGGGTAAAGACGATATCTTCATTTTAGGAAGTGCGGACTACCGCCCCCTGAAAGTGATTTGATTCGTTAATACCATATGTGGGATGTGTAAAGGATAAAGTTAATGATATTATATATGTTATTATACTGGAATTATAATATACTCTTATATAATTATGATTCCATTCCAGAAAATATGAAATAGAAATGGAAGTAGCGTTCATGCGTACGTACGGCTTACCGTCTCCATGAACAGTGCATTTCATTTCTTACCTCTAAATGTGATGTAATATTATAAATAAATGTATATGATGAATATATATGATATATATGTTATCCAAATCATTAATATCATTCTAGATATAACGAACCTATGACCAAATTAACAACATGTAAGTGTAAGAAGTCTATTTTTGACTTAAGAACCAAATACCGACAAAATGAACATTATTAACTTAAATGATTACATGATGTTCATAACATGGTATAAAAGGAATAATGAACTTGAAAAAGATTCTTAAGCAAGTGGAGATTAACTCAAGTTTATTATTCAGGAGATTAAAGAACGGTCGGGTCAAGTCGGATACGAGGTATGGGACTTCGTCTCAATCTCCTTTCGTTGAGGCATATTTTATTTTATACACAACTTTCTTTTATACAGTGTATAAACCCCTTTGACTTTTACGTTTATTCAAAAGGAATCTTTTTTATACGAAGCGTTTACTAAACGACAAAAAGGGAATGTTTTTTTCGTACGTATGCGGCGACAACGACTTCTCCACTGTCGTAACCGTTATTTAAGTTTCGGCTTCCTCTACAAGCCATACCTTTTTTTAAAAGAAAAATAAATACCATGTTTTACTTTTCTTTTATTTTAGTATTGAAAATGGTTTTCATAATGTTTTTATATCAATGTGTTGTATTGATATCTCGTGATTCAAATGTGGAAATTTTATGTTTTCTTTATGCGTGTTTTATGTGAAATGATTATGTTATGGTTCTTGGGCATTATTATGAAAATGGGTGGTCCCGTGATAAACTAAGGTCGGGTGGGACCGTTATAGATCTCCAATGCATTGGGTAACGTGAAGGAGTGAAACGTTAAGGTTTCTCCGAATAGATTTTAGGGAATATACTGTGATGGGTATTCCAAACGTAACTAAGAGGGTTACTCCCTACGTAAGAATGTTATGAATGCCTCAAGTTACCTTTATGTCTTATGATTTCTATGATTTGTTCATGATTTTATGAGGTATGTTAAAGTGCTTATGTTTTATGGGTAAAGTATGATTTCATTCTTATGTATATATGAACTCATGTTTCCTTTCCATGTTTTTTTTATAACCCATACTGAGTTTTTATGCTCATCCCAAGTTTTTGAAATGTTTTTCACAGGTCACGGGAAAGGTACATGATAAGATGATAGAGTCAAGGATGTGTCAAGAAAGAATCCATGTTTTATTTTAAATATGTTTCCATTTATGGGAATGAAGAATACTATCTTTATGTAACCACTTTATTTATATGTGGAATGTAATGCAAGTTTTATGATCTAATTCTCTAAAACACTAAACCCGAAAAGATCCTCAATGTGTAATCTTATAATAACTCAAGATTAAGTAAGGTTTAAGGGTGGGGCCTTATAGTTGGTATCAAAGGTCGGTTTAGATAACTTTAGGAGTTAGAATTCTATTAAATGATTATCCAAAAATATTTTTTTTGAAATGATATATCATTTAAAGATTACAATGTTGCTTCATCTAAGACATGTTTGTTCAGAATGGTTTTCCGCAGAGGAAACAGGGAAGCAGTGATAGGAAGGAATACAGAGGGAAATAACCTTCCGAATCAGCATCCAGAAATGGTCGGAATTGGAACTGAGCAGTTTGTTGCAGTAATAGCGCAGTTGAATCAAGAGATAAATGGCGGTGGTATCCATACACGAGATCATCCAGACCAACCGCAGAGGAACATGTCAGTGGTGGAACATTTCATGAGGCAACATCCACCATCATTCAGAGGATCATCTGACCCTGTGCTAGCTGATGGGTGGATTAAAGCACTGGAGAAGATTTTTGATGTCATGGGGTGTTCAGACAATCAAAAGGATAGTCTTGTTATTTACCGTTTGGAGGGTGAAGCAGATCAGTGGTGGTCTATGGTTAAAAATATCAGGGACGCCGATGAGATTGATGCTATTGACTGGGATGAATTCAAAGGTATGTTTCTTGAGAAGTATTTTCCTAAGGCTGTTCGACTTAGGATGGAAAAGAAATTCTTGGAATTGAGGCAAGAGGAAGACTCAGTGGCTGCCTATGAAGAAAGGTTCACCCGATTGGCAAGGTATGCTCCAAATTTTATCCGGGACCTTGATAGTAAACTCAATCGTTTTTACTCAGGATTAAAGCCAAAGTATCTAAGGGCATTAGCTTCTCGTGAGTTTAAAATTTATGAAAAGATTGTTCGATGTGCTGAGAAGGTGGAAATGGAGTTTGTCGATGACCTAGTTTTCTATAACAACCAGTAGAAGAAGAGACCGAGGTGGCAGGAGAAAGGTAAGAATTCTTCAAAAAAGTCTGATGGTAAGAGAACTAAGTTTCCAGTTTGTGATAAATGTGGAAAAAGGCATGCTGGGGAAGGTCTTATGAATTCTGGGAAGTGCTACCGATGTGGTAAGATGGGACATAAGGCTCGTGATTGCACTGAAAAGAATCAAGGTGAAGGTAAGAACAAATTTGATTTACAGTTAGTGAAATGTTATAAGTGCAATGAGATGGGTCACTATGCAAACGAGTGTCCGACAAGGAGCTTGAGTGATGGGAAGCAGTTAGACTACAAGCAGAAAGGGGTGGTGAAATCCTTTGCAACTACTTCAGCAGATGTCGGGCCATCAAATGAAGTTGTATCAGGTACTTTGTTTGTTTTTTCAGATTATGCCAGTGTGTTGTTTGATTCGGGGTCTACACATTCTTTCATCTCTAAAACCTTTTCTAGTAAAATGGGAATACCATCACAAGAAATGACTCCTGAACTTTTGGTAAAAACACCTGGGGGAAGTGTCGAGGCAAAAAGAATTTATAAGAATCTTCCTATCTTTATCTGTGGAAAGAACCTACTTGCAAACCTTAAAAGAAAAGAAATTGTATGGGAAATTCAGAAAATGTGAGTTTTGTTTGCAACAAATTTCTTTCCTTGGTCACATTGTATCTATAGATGGAATAACTGTTGATCCTGCAAAAACAAAAGTTGTGGAAGAATGGCCAAGACCCACAAATGTAACCGAGATTCGTAGCTTCCTTGGTTTGGCGGGCTATTACCGAAGGTTTGTTAGAAATTTTTCACGGTTATCTAGTCCAATGACTAAACTAACTCGGAAGGGTGTTAAGTTTATCTGTACAAAAGAATGTGATGATTGTTTTCAGGAATTGAAAAGAAGATTGGGGAATGCTCTAGTTTTGGCACTACCTTCCAGGAATGGTGAGTTTGTTATATACAGTGATGCTTCATTGAAAGGACTTGGTTGCGTCCTAATGCAGAATGATCAGGTAATTGATTATGCTTCACGACAGTTGAAAACACATGAGGTAAATTACCCTACACATGATTTGGAATTAGCTGCTGTTGTTTTTGATTTAAAAATTTGGAGGCATCATTTGTATGGAGTAAAGTGTGAAATATATACCGATCACAAAAGTTTGAAGTATATATTCACTCAGAAAGAGTTAAACATGAGACAAAGGAGATGGCTGGAATTAATCAAGGATTATGATTGTACAATTCATTACCATCCGGGAAAAGCAAATAAAGTGGCTGATGCTTTGAGTCGAAAAAGTAATGCTTCATTAACAATGTTGCGTTTGGAACGTGATCCTTTGGTTAAGGATTTGATGAACTTTGGCATAGAAGTTGTTGGTGCAGGGAGTCCTTCTGTTTTGTTTCAGGTATCAGTGAGATCATCTCTATCAGATAGAATCAAGCAAGCACAAAAGCAAGATAGTGAGTTGCAGAGAAAGGTAGAGCTTGTTCAGAAAGGTAAGTTTCCTAAATTCAACATTGATAATGATTGCGTTTTGAGATTTGGGAAGAGATTGTGTGTGCCTTGTGATTCACAGTTGAAGAGAGAGTTGTTATGTGAAGCTCATAGTTCTTCGTTTTCAGCTCATCCGGGCAGTACTAAGATGTATAGAGATCTGCGGGAGTATTACTGGTGGGATGGAATGAAAAGAGACATTGCTGATTTTACTGTGAAGTGTTTGACATGTCAACAGGTTAAAGCAGAGTGACAGTTACCGAAAGGGATGCTTCAGCCTTTACCAGTGCCAGAGTGGAAATGGGAGAATATATCCATGGACTTTGTTGTTGGATTACCGAAGACATCTCGAGTTAATAATGCAATCTGGGTTATTGTTGATCGCTTGACCAAATCTACTCATTTCCTTGCTATACGAGATACTTTCTCTCTTGATCAACTTTCCCGTTTGTATCTTAAATAGATAGTCAGGTTACATGGAGTTCCTCTCTCCATTGGATCGGATCGTGATCCCAGGTTTACTTCTAACTTTTGGAAAGGCCTTTAGAAGTCGTTGGGTACTGAATTAAATTTTAGTACAGCTTTTCATCCTCAATCAGATGGGCAGTCAGAACGAACAATTCAGACATTGGAGGATATGCTACGAGCTTGTTCTATGGATTATCAGGGAAGTTGGGACCAACATCTTTCTTTGGTTGAGTTTTCATATAATAACAGTTTTCATTCCATTATACAGATGGCACCATTTCAGGCGTTATATGGGAAGCGGTGTCGAACTCCAGCTTTCTGGGATGAAGTGGGTGAAAGGAAGTTGATTGGACCAGAATTGGTAGAAGAGATGGAAGAAAAAGTTCAGCTGATTCAGAAACACATGAGAACTGCTCAGAGCAGGCAGAAGAGTTATGCGGATAACCGGAGGAAGGATCTATCTTTCGAGGTAGGTGATCATGTTTTTCTCAAGGTTTCTCCTTGGAAAAGTGTGATGAGATTTGGTAAGAAAGGAAAGTTAAGTCCAAGGTTTTTTGGACCATACGAAATTCTGGAGAGAGTTGGATCAGTTGCATACCGAGTGGCTTTACCTCCGAGTTTATCTCAGGTACACAATGTTTTTCACGTTTCGATGTTGAGAAAGTATATGCCAGATCCATCTCATGTTTTGAGTCCAGAGGTAGTTCAGCTGGAAGATAACCTATCTTTTGAGGAACAACCGGTCCAGATTCTTGACCACAGGGAGCAAGTGTTACGGAATAAGGTTATTAAGCAGGTAAAGGTTTTGTGGAAAAACCACATGATTGAAGAGGCAACATGGGAATCTGAAAATGCAATGAGGGATAAGTACCCCCATTTATTCGATAAGTAAATAAATTGCGGGGACGCAATTTTCTAAAGGGGGGAAGGATGTAACATCCCAAGTAAGTAATGAATAATAGATATTTTTATCTATGTCTATTAATGATTAAGATAGTGTTATAGAGGCTTAAAATGAAAATAAATACAATCTTATGCATGGAATACACTAATATTCTTAAAAGATTGTTTTAGTGCCTTTTGAGGGCAAACCATTTTTGAATCTATATTTTGACAATTTTATAAACTATTTTTGTCAAAATAAACTTATTCTTTATGATTGGGACATCAAAATTTACCTTGTGTGAATTTTTGGTATTTTTCTGACAATGTTCATTTTTTTAATGAATAGTGAAAAATACTGCATTTTACATCAAAAATGCTTTTTAATCTAATTTATTTATATGATTAGATTATGTTTTGAATTGGTTTTGAAGTGAAATTAGAATATATTTTTACCATTTTATCCAATGGTGGTCATTTGAATCAATTTCACTTTGAAATTAGACTTAAACTGGTGTCAATCTTTTGATACTTATTGTTTTGTAAAAACACGCTATTTGCTCTGGCAGCGGGAATTAATTATTGAATTAATTAATGTGACTTATATGATTTGAATTTTGTAAAATGGACTTCATTTTTGAATTCGGAATATCAAATATAGCTTAGGGTGAAGTTTTGGTAATTTTCTGAAAAACTTCAATTTTTGATGAATAGTGAAACCACTAAGTGGTACTTATAAAAACTGATTTTCCATTTAAATGAAATTTTTCCATCATTGTGTTTTGAATTTTGAAAATCCGACATACATGGTTTTCATTAAGAATAAAAATGTGGTTCAATGAGATTAAAATAATTTTTTGGTGAATAGTAACTTATTAAGTTTTTAATCGTGATTAGTGGTAATTAGTGTTGTTTAAGGTATAAATAATGCTTTAATAATAGGAAATGACCTAGGCACATGTCCCAACCTTATTGGTTGTGTCATGGCCGACCAAGACAAGCCATGGTTCAACTTGGGGACCCCATGGAGACACTTTGGTTTGGAAATGACATAAATAACTTTTTATTAAATTTTAAAGTAAAAATGACACAAACAAGAGATGTTTTACGAAAACAATTTTTATATGGGGTTATAAAGATCAGATTTTTGATTATAAATAGTCATTGGAAAGTAAAAAATATTTCCTACATCATAATAGTTTTTTTATGATTTTTAGACATTAAATAAATTAAATTATTTATGACATAATAATGATGCAGCGATGACATCATTATTTGACGATTTAAATAAAATGGAAAGATAATGTAAAATCTATGAACTAAACATGTCCAAAACTTATTGGATGAGTGTATTTAGAAGCCTTATCACCTTAGCCACGAATTATATCAATTTGGGACCTTTTGAAACCGAAACACATTTTCAAATAAAGTAATATTTCTTTACTTTCCAAAAGTTCCCCTCCTCTCCTCTTATGAAAGGCCCCCACCTCTACCTCATTTCACACACTCCTCAAGCCTTTGGCTCGGCCAAAACCTGCCCATTTACTCTCTCTACATCCCTCTACTCATCCTAGAGGATTCCCTTTGGGCAGAATCCTTTCAAAGGAAGCCTTTAGGCTCAAATCAAAAGGAGTTACACTTTTAAAGGTAATTCATTCTCTCATGTTCATTTGTTTTATTTTGCTTCTCCAACCCCCTAAACTCTTTTTATTTACTTATTTTGTAAAAACACCAGTATATTCAATATACTAGGATGTTGTTATAATATTTATTTGAGCTACACTCTCACACAACTACATCAAATGGTTAAAGAAAATACGGTTTCCGTGAATGGCGAAATTCTGCCTCCCGAAATGATGATTGTTCAATACTCATTTAACACCTTCAAAGGTGTCCATTATGATGTCACTATTTTTATATATGATATATAATATGTTTATTTTTTCCTTAAGCTTCTGTTTTTTTTTTATTTTGGGCATACCTTTATGGTTTCCATTATGGGTAAACACGATATCTTCATTTTAGGAAGTGCGGACTACCGCCCCCTGAAAGTGATTTGATTCGTTAATACCATATGTGGGATGTGTAAAGGATAAATTTAATGATATTATATATGTTATTATACTGGAATTATAATATACTCTTATATCATTATGATTCCATTCCAGAAAATATGAAATAGAAATGGAAGTAGCGTTCATGCGTACGTAAGGCTTACCGTCTCCATGAACGGTGCATTTCATTTCTTACCTCTAAATGTGATGTAATATTATAAATACATGTATATGATGAATATATATGATATATATGTTATCCAAATCATTAATATCATTCTGGATATAACGAACCTATGACCAAATTAACAACATGTAAGTGTAAGAAGTCTATTTTTGACTTAAGAACCAAATACCGACAAAATGAACATTATTAACTTAAATGATTACATGATGTTCATAACATGGTATAAAAGGAATAATGAACTTTAAAAAGATTCTTAAGAAAGTGGAGATTAACTCAAGTTTATTATTCAGGAGATTAAAGAACGGTCGGGTCAAGTCGGATATGAGGTATGGGACTTCGTCTCAATCTCCTTTCATTGAGGCATATTTTATTTTATACACAACTTTCTTTTATACAGTGTATAAACCCCTTTGACTTTTACGTTTATTCAAAAGGAATCTTTTTTATACGAAGCGTTTACTAAACGACAAAAAGGGAATGTTTTTGTCGTACATATGGGGCGACAACGACTTCTCCGCCGTCGTAACCGTTATTTAAGTTTCAGCTTCCTCTACAAGCCATACCTTTTTTAAAAAGAAAAATAAATACCATGTTTTACTTTTCTTTTATTTTAGTATTGAAAATGGTTTTCATAATGTTTTTATATCAATGTATTGTATTGATATCTCGTGATTGAAATGTGGAAATTTTATGTTTCCTTTATGCATGTTTTATGTGATATGATTATGTTATGGTTCTTGGGCATTATTATGAAAACGGGTGGTCCCGTGATAAAATAAGGGCGGGTGAGCCCGTTATAGCTCTCCAATGCATTAGGTAACGTGAAGGAGTGAAATGTTAAGGTTTCTCCGAAGAGATTTTAGGGAATATACTATGATGAGTATTCCAAACGTAACCAAGAGGGTTACTCCCTACGTAAGAATGTTATGAATGCCTCAAGTTACCTTTATGTCTTATGATTACTATGATATGTTCATGATTTTATGAGGTATGTTAAAGTGCTTATGTTTTATGGGTAAAGTTTGATTTCATTCTTATGTATATATGAACTCATGTTTCATTTCTATGTTTTTTTATAACTCATACTGAGTTTTTATGCTCATCCCAAGTTTTTGAAATGTTTTTCACAGGTCACGGGAAAGGTACATGATAAGATGATAGAGTCAAGGATGTGTCAAGAAAGAATCCATGTTTTATTTTAAATATGTTTCCATTTATGGGAATGAATAATACTATCTTTATGTAACCACTTTGTTTATTTGTGGAATGTAATGCAAGTTTTATGATCTAATTCTCTAAAACTCTAAACCCGAAAAGATCCTCAATGTGTAATCTTGTAATAACTCAAGATTAAGTATGGTTTAAGGCTGGGGCCTTATATATTATATCTACATCATGAATATAATTCAGGATATAATAAATATTTTACCACATGAATAACTTGTAATTATAAGAAGTTTATTTTTGAGCCAAGTATCAGAGATCGAAAAAATGACTGTTATTAACTTAAATAATTACTCAATGTTCATAACATGGTAATAAGTTATATAAAAGGAATAATGAACTTCAAAAAGGTTCTTAAGCAAGTATAAATTAACTCTAGTTTATTATTCCGGAGATTAAAGAACGATCGAGTCAAGTCAAAAACAAGGTAAGAGACTTCGTCTCAATCTCCTTTCATTGAGGAATATTTTGTTTTATACACAACTTTCTTTTATACAGTGTATAAACCCCTTTTACATTTATTATTATTCAAAATGAATATTTTATACGAAGCATTTTTACTAAACGACAAAAGGAATGTTTTTTCTTATGTACGCAGTGAAAACAACTTCTCCGTCGCCGTGACAATTATTTGAGTTTCAGCTTCCTCTACAAGCCATAACGTTTTTTTAACTGAAAAATAAATACCATGTTTTACTTTTATTTTATTTTGGTATTGAAAATGGTTTTGATAATGTTTTTATTATATCAATGTGTTGTATTGATATCTTTTGATTCAAATATAGAAATGTTATGTTTCCTTTATGCATGTTTTATGTGATACGATTATGTTATGGTTTATGATATGTTTAAACCTTTTCATATAAGGAATTAATTGGACTTAATAAGTGACGGGTGGAGCCCGCTATAGCTCCTCGATGCATCGGTAGGTCTCATGAGAAAAACTAGTGTCTTGGAACGAGGCCTTGACAAAATATTATTTATAGTCTTGGCACGAGGCCTTGGCTAAGTGGTTATGATTGTCTGGAATTATGCATTCCTTCATTATGAAAGTGGTTATTGATATTGCATGTGATTATTCTACTAGTAGAATATCCATGTGAATAAGTAAATGGCATTATTTCATTTTATTTTTTCATATTATTTTGAAGATCAAGTTTAAAAGGCTTTTGTTTTAGTTATACATTTCCTTAATGTTTATGCTTATTTGTGAAAGTTTTCACTATATTGTTATCCTTACTGAACATCTGAGATCACCCCTTTTAATGTTTTAATTTTTCCAGGATGTGAAGAAGTATTTTATGATTGACCTGCAGGGATAGTCGGAAGGGGATATGAGTGTGCACTATGTAGACCATGTTATTGTAGTTTTTCACTTTGTGATGTAATGTAACATTTATGAATGTATATAGTGTTTCCTAGGCTACTAAACTAATTGATCTTTCATGACTTGATCTTTTGTGATCAAGACAATGTTACGTAATAATGCAACTACTCTAGTTAACTTGGTCCGGGGCATTAATCCTTTGATATGGATCTGGATTATACTCCAATTAATGAAATTTCAGTGGTTGATTCTCTGAGTAGGAAGACTCATACATAAGAAGTTCATGAGGCCAGTAGTTAATAACAGATGATGGCCTTGTTTTCCAAGATATACCTTGAGGTAAAGGAATTTCATTAGAATCCTTTACTCACATCATTATCAATGACCTCTTCACTTCTGTATTGAGTGAATATGTGGCATATTTCTTATCCAAATCGGTTATTCCTATAGATAGGTGTCTCAAGTGGGGACCTGGGGCCTATTTGGGTCATTAGAAAGGATGAGATCTTGAACATTCATGGTTATATTCAGGTTCCTTAAAATGTTGTTGAAGAATTTATACAACATTATCGTTATTCAAAATGGTTATTATATCCTAGACATTAAAATATGTTCCATGGTTTAAACTACAAGTATTGGTGGCCTAGTATGAAGAGACAAATAAAGGGGTTTTCATGAGATGTTCCACCTATCACCTGGTGAAGGCGGAACACCAACAACCTATTATAATTTTACATCCATTGAACATTATATAGTAAAAATTGGATGATGTTTATATAGATTTCCTGATGGGGTTTCCAAGGTCCCCCTAATGTAGTAATGTAGTATGGGTGATTTTTGATTGGTTAATTAAGGTCTCCCACTTCATACCTATCAGAGTGACCTTCTAAGTGGATGATATTTGAAGGCTATGAATATATTATATTATCAGACATCAAGATATTGATATTATTGTTATATTATATAGGGTTTCCCATTTTATATTGTGGTATTGGAAAGGGTTACAAGAGGATTGGGTTCATAGGTACTTCTAAGTAAATATTATTACCCACAGACCTAAAGCCAGTATTATCATACAATTCAAGTATTCAAGGAAATGAAATCCGCAAGAATCCATGATTTTGGAGGTTATTTGGAGAATAAATTGTCTCTTTCTAAGTTCTCATATAATTTTTGTTTCCAGGATATGAATTAGATCGATCCTTGTGAGCCCAATATGGTGGTTCGTTCCGTTCTCCCCTATGTTTGTAAGAGGTAGGAAAAAAGTTCCACTAAACCACATCTCATATAAGATACATCAATGTATGTATAAAATTTCATTAAATATAATGATATTGATAAGTATATGAATAATTCTTATACTGATCACCATTGAAAACATATGGAATTAAAGGCCTAGGATCGAGTCTTCTTACACATTTCAGTAATACTGGGGCATCAACAGATTAGGCAGCAAGGTAAATTAGAACCCAGACTGGTCGGACCATTTGAGATCTTAGAGAGGGTCACATTAGTGGCGTATCAAATATCACTCCCTTAGATATATAGGATTATGCACGAAATTTTTCATGATTCTCAATTACATCATTACCATTCATATATGTATCATTTCATTAATCTATATGAGATTGAGTTGGATGTTGTTGCATATTTTAAAAAGTATCTTATTTGTACCATTGACCAAATCCTGAAGGTTATTTGAGGAAGGCCATTTCCTCTAGTACAGGCGCTATGGATGAATTGTCTTGTACATGGAATGAAATGGGAGAGAGAGGCATATATACATTCTAAGTGGAAAAAATTAATCTCAGATGATGGTCTACCACCCTCGAAACAGAAACATAAGGATTATTTTTTTAAGGGGGGATGTTGTAAAATCACAATTTTAATAATGAGATAAAAATCATTTAAATTAATGTTTATATCCTTGTATTTATTTTTATAATATGGCCCTAGGGATAGAGGATGAGTTCAAGATCATTTGAGTCTTGTTCGGAGCCCAGATATCTAGTTGGTGGGATGATAGGGTGAGACATATAGTTAGTTCTATCCATGCAACTCAACAATTTGTTCCTTTTGGGGTGTTACACTATTAGTTAAACTATACGGGGAAAGCCACACAACCATGTGAAATAGTGTAGTCTTGTTGTAAATGTGATCATAATACTGTTAACATGGTCTTTCAATCCTTACAAAATCATTCAAGGGGGTATTCCTTATGGATATTGGTGGAACACTTTTTTGCAACCATTAACCACTTGAAAAAGTCAGAATTTATTACTATTCACCTTAATTTTACCTCAAAAACCCTATTTATTCCTCCATCACATCGAGTATCCTCCCAATATTGAGATCCATTCTTTGTTCATCATATAGGCTTACTAAAAACTCATATTCCCCAATTTTGGTTTAAACTCACTTTATCTTGTTGCATCCTCTCGGTAATGCTACAATTCTTCTTTATTATTTTATTTATTTATCATTTCACATAGAATGATAAATTTGTGCAAGATAATATTCCCTATTTTTATGGAATTTTTATATTAAATTGATTTCTACCATTCTATCCTAGATTATCATATAATATTGGATTAGCATTTTCCTACCAGAATAAGGTTGGTGGTCTAGTCTATTTCCCTAAATTTCCAGTTATTTATTTATTTCATTTTAGTGCATCATGTTGGCCTATCAGTGTGTCACCCTTACAAAGAAAAAATAATTAAATTAATTGAGAACGCCAAAATTTGGTAACTCCTTGTGACCCAAAGTTCAATATTGGAGGTTGATTACCTCAATGCAAACCACCCCTTCAGGTGTGTTCACTTTAATACCTACGAAAATTGTTCCTCATTATGTAATTGACCCACATTCTGGGGTGGTTAATAAATATTCCATTTAAGGGAAATTCTTAAATAAATTAAACAAAAATGTTAATTGTAATTCTATGTAACTTGGTCCTTTTTTATTATTATCTTATCATTGAGTTTTATCTTATAAATTAAATGAGAATATTGATATAAGCGACATGTAAAATGGTATTGATGGTCTGTTAGACATAAATATTTAGAATATTATTCTATGAGGTGATACTAGGTATTTGAATAAAAATTACATGGATGGGGTCATTGGGATAACTGAATCAAAATGAACAATTAGTGGATTTATTTAATGTGGTGGTTGATACATGGATTATTACATGGAATTACTTGGACAGGATCACCTAGATGGTGGATTTATATTATTCCATGAGTGATACTCAGATTCACAAATGGAATACATTGGATGGAATTAAAATTCAATGTAATTAAACCATAACTTAAGAGATACTGGGTTTCCTATGTGTAATTCCATGGAAAGGATTGGAGAGTTATGGGTTTATTGTATACATGGACAGATACCTAGGTTCCCTTTGTCAATATCCATGGATAGGCTTATTATTCTAATCAATTGAATGACATGTCATCCAAGTAATATGACATAGTTGGATTTGGTCAATGATTTACATATATGAAGCTATGTTTTACTTATTTTGTTGAGTTATAAATGTAATGGGACTTACTAATCCCATATATAAATACCAACATATAAGGATTCGAGGGATTTTTTCATCAATAAACAAGTCTATATATTAAAATTTAACTATCAATTAAAAAATGATCATAGGCATTCCATTTTTTGGATAAGGTTTGTTATTTCATACGGGTGTCCCATGAGGAACCTAATCCAAACTATTTTATTTATTTCTAGTATTTATTCATTATTATGGCACATTTCTCATCCTATATTCATACACTTGGAAGTTTTAGAAACCATTATTTGTGACTTATTAATTATTACTCACAATCTATTAAGATTATAGATTTGAAGTTGAACATACTTCATGGATGCATGTATTGACAATGGAATTCTTATAATTTTGAACAATTGATTTTCTGTATTAGGACAGAGTTCATGAGTAGAGGAATGAGCGTATGCTGATAATGAACTGACCAGAGGATATTTTAATGGTCTCCCAAGGTGGTCCTCAAAAATTTTGTGGTATAATTAAAATAAGGGAAACAAATATTTAATATAAGAAAAATAATATATACAGGTATAGTACAAAGTAGAAGAAACAAACACATCAAGATCCATATAACCTAATAAAAAATAGATAAAGCATAAAAGTTTAAATAGAAAAGGCCAAAAAGTCTCTATATGAGCAACCATCACCTCCAAACCATCATTTTATTATGGAAACAATCAAAAAGGGGACCTAGAATAATTTATGATTCCCTTCTCTTTTCATGTGTCCAATAAAAAAATCTACAACCACATAAAGGAAAAAGTTAGGTGTGAGACCACATCCTAGAAGGATGCCCCCAAATAAGATATAAAAAATCCAATATTAATAATTCATAATTCATAACTTATAAAAAATCGAATTTATAAATTATTTATGTCAATAAAAAAATTTGTAAAAATTTACATTTTTTCTGTAAATTCATAACATATTCACAAAACTTGAGAATATAATAGGTATAAAATAAAAAAAATAAATTAATTTTGTGAGAAAATATCTATGAAATAATCCATAATTTTGTTAACCTTGTATAAAAGAAAAATCATGTCATTTGGGATCTAGCCTATGGGTATACATACTTTAAATAAAACAATCCTAAACTTGGAATAAATAGGTTCCAAGTGATATTGAGTCCTATCATTTTCTATCGATATTAAAAAATGAAACCTATAGTGGTGTCACACACTCAAGAGTCACCTATGTGTATTTCCCGATAAACCCAAGGTTCCCAGTGTTCCATGTTTGTTAAAACCATTTCCAAAACCAATCTCACATTTAATTAAAAAAAATCACAAAGGAAAATCCATTTCAAAAAAATACCCAATAGGATTAATAAGAACATATTGAAATTCTATAATTAGAAAAAAAAATTATAGATCCACCTACCCAATGAATGAGGGAATCCTATATTATTTTGACACTGGTGATCTAAAAACCGTGGATCAACCTTTGAATGATACGGGCCAAAAAGAAACTGTATGGTTTCAATAAAAATTACCAATCGATCAAGAATAAAAATTATAACATGTCCAACACTACTGATGTGGCCAAAAGTAACTAATAAGTAGAGATATTGGACAGAATGTATATACATTGTAACCACCATAGGAAACAAATGTCAAATAAAGAAATGTGGAAGGAGGGATATCCCTCAAAATCACCCCAAATAATCATAGGGTGTGATAGAGAATTCTATGCTCATAGTGATTAAATAATCAGGAATTTTGTGTGTTTTATGCTAATGGACATGAGTATTTACATCCTGAATCTATTTCATGGTGTAAAATCCCACTTATTAAGGAGAAATCAAAAAAGGAATTTCCTCGGAGTAAATAAAATCTTGATCAATGTTTTCACATCTTGTAGAGTTTTCACTCCATGTATGAGAATTGTAGAATATTCGCCATAATATATTCAAATTGTGTAACCCATCCATGATGTAAATTTGTCTAGCATGAAATAATCATCCAATTTTGTAAAAAAAATATGTACCAGAAATTAAGGTTTCCTAGTCCCTAAGACCGCCCTGCAATTCATTTAAACATTTATATTTGGTATCAGTTAAATCAAAAAAACATACATAAAAAAATTATGTCATTTTTAATGATAAGGATCTCCATTCCTATGAGTCGTACAATGCACCAAAAAAATGGAAACCAAAAACCAAATACAAGGGATATGTGATGGAAGGTAACGAGGTGTTACAATCTCCACACAATAAGAACTTTTTCATATACACAAAATCTTAAAGATCCTAGACATGAAAAAAGTGATCTACACTTCTTCCTCATCATCAACTCTTACTCAAATTTATCATGGATTTCCCATCTACACTAGAAAATTACATGAAGAATAGGTATCCTTTTATAGTGTAACATCTTCTCTTGGTGATCCATAATCAAAACTCGCTGCTCAATAATAGTGATATAGGGATAAAGATCGACGTCCTCCCATTAAAACACCTGGGAAGGATCTAGTTGATAACTCTTCAGTTGGGAAACACGACACATGTCATGGATAGAATTTAAACAAGATGGTAATTCCAAATAATAGGACAATATTCCCAATCATACAATGATCTCAAAGGGTCCCACAATCCTCTGTGCCGACTTACCCTACTTACTCAACTGATGATGTTCTAAGAGAGGTGAAACTCTAAGAAATTAATTATCAACAAACTCAAACTCTGGTGTCCAGATATGATGGTCCACAAAATATTTTTGATGACTCTTTATCATGATCAATCTCTTCTAGATCAACTTCACCCTCTTCGTCATCACCTAAAAAAGACATATCCCATATACGGATCCTTATCCAAAATCTACCCCGTAAAAGGTAGATCATAATGACAGACATAAAAATCCTTAAAGACTTGCACTTTTATCAAGGCATGATAGCTATTTTTATAGGAAAACTCTACTAAATTAACATTCTTTCCCAAGAACCACTGAAATCAATCACACAATCCGGGATTAGATCCCCACGAACTTGGATAGATCTCTTTGTCTTCCATTGAAATTGAGGTGATATGTTTTTTATCAATTTCATCTAGGAACCCATCAAATCCTGAA
Organism: Viscum album; assembly: GCA_963277665.1. Lineage (NCBI taxonomy): Eukaryota > Viridiplantae > Streptophyta > Magnoliopsida > Santalales > Viscaceae > Viscum > Viscum album. Next base: position 1,504,959,394 of record OY728127.1, on the reverse strand, counting down.
AAACATTCCAAAACTATTATATTAACCATTTTTACCCTTAAAAAGAAATTATAGAGGGAACCCCATGAAGTATCACAATCTCTTGTATATACAAGTCGACAATTTATTCCACCTTCATCATCTCCTTGATAGGTAGGAAATTCACAAATTTCATGTTTAGATTAATGATCACCAAAATCACATCCTTCTTGCTAGGATTACATAGAAATCCAACGATGAAATCAATATAAATCTCATCCAATTTCTATATAATAATAGGTAAATAGTCCAACAAGCATCTTGTGTTCGTCCTTAATTCTCTAACAAGTAATACACCATAATAAAAAATCCACAATTGACCATCTCATTCCAATAAAATAAAAGATATGTCCCAAATCAGGATACATATTGGTAATACCTGGGTGTATTAACCAAAAATAATGGATTAAACTATCCAAAAACTCTTTCATTAGGTAAATTAGAACAACTAACCTTCTAAAGAATCACAATGCTCTATAGGGATTTCGATACCACACAACTGTGGTCTCCCCAACATTAGGTATTTTACAAAATCTATATCACTAAAGGTTAGAAATATTTTCATTCTGAACCTGCTAATCAAATGAAGATTTAGCCCTTATCAAATCCATACATACCTTACCACTAGATTATTTCACTTCCTAGCTCATATTAGAAAAAACTCATCAAATAAAACTATTCCACTGATTTGTTTGTATCGTGCATCGATAATTCCAAACCCAATGCAACAGCAAAAAATTATATTTTCTAAGAGTATAATCATTATAAAATTAAAATTTCTAGAGACACTCTACCTAGTTTTTCTATTGCATGTTTATATCCCTCTAAGTAAAAATATTTCTCCAAATTTTATGAACTGAATATAATATAAACCATTCTCAAAAGTGGTAGTGATGCCCCATTTTATGTCCATGAATAACTACTACCAAATCAAGATTTTGGGTATGGTATTTCTTCTCATGAGGGTGTAACTATCAAGATCCATAGGCTATAAAATATCTACCCTGTAATAATACACAAACCAAACCCTTTCTTAAAGCATCTCAAATAACATCATAACCTAAACCTAGTTCTAGAAGAATCTAAACAAGTGCTAAAGTTTGTCACACCTTCAGTTCTTTACAATATATATGAAAATTTTTATTCAACTAACACATCACACTATTATAGGTTAAACAGCCATAGTATTTTCAAACATGTTGAAGACCTAAACAAACTAACTGTAATAACCTGCAAACTGAAAGAAGAATCAGATATCAAACAAATTTCTGGGAAAATCACATGACATAACTACCTTCAACTTTTCTATACCTAATGAAACACCCCTATAAGATTTAACATTCCCCTGAAATTTTAAATCTTGAATCCAAAAATCAAATTTGGAAAGCTTGCAATATAGAAGTTGTTTCCAAAAAGTTCTCCGAATGATTTCAAAATGGTCCATGTTCTCCACCTCTAATATAGATTAAACCAAAATTTCTTCCATGAATTCCACAATAATATATTCCAATAAATGATGAAATTTATAGTTCATCAATTCCATAAACAATTTAGGAGCGTTTGTTAGTCCAAATGGAGTAATTGTAAACTTCAAATGCCAATACCGGCTCCTAAACAATGTCTTAGGTATATCCCCTTCTTGGACTCTCAAATTGTGGTACCATGGACGTAGTTTAGTCTTTTTAAACAAATGTTCCCCTTTAGTATTATCAAAGTGGTCTTCAATCCTATGAAAAGGATATTTTTTCTCGATGGTCAACTGATTTTACTTCTTATAGTCTATACAATGTTTGAGTCTCCCATATACTATCATAAAAAATAGGATAGGTTAATCTAATGATGACATGATAGGAAGAATAAATCCCATACCCTTGTGTTCCATAAGTTTAATATTTAGTTCTACATACTTAGAAGGCACCATATGGTAAGATGGAATAGAAATGGGCATCATACTGAGGAGTAAAACAATTGTAAACTCAGCTTATCATTGTGGTATAAAACCCAAAAAAATGTCCATAAATACATCATGGTTTTTAAAAACTATTTTAGGTAGATAACTCACCAAACAAGGGTGAACAACATCAAGGAACACCTCCGAAAAATGGAATTAGATCACCCTAGTATAATGAAAAATAGGCCCCACCCTTCCTGATAAAGATTCCCAATCACACTGAAAAACAAGAGTTACCCCATTAGAAGATAACAATTGAACCATATAGTAAAAATATTCTATATGTGCCTTACCACTAATCTTCCATCCCCGGTTGATAATCATGTCAAACATATCAAGATTGAGAACTAAGAAATCACACTTCACCACAATGTCAACTATCTTCACCTGAAATGTCAGATAGTGGAAAACTTCTCTAAAAACTTTTACCAAGGGAATGGAATGATCCAACATGTATGGGATAAGATCCCAATAAAATCCTAACAAGTAAACTTGATTTTAGGATATAAAATAATGAGAAACATCTGTATCGAAAAAATCTAACACCATAGAAGATGATTTAAATGCCATATATCTAACTATGGTTGGGCATCTTTCATATTCCATAGGTGGATACTCAACCACATAAAGATTTATAGTCTCATCTACCCCATGATCTTTCTCAGCCAAATTAACATCCCCATTAACTTAAGGATAATAATCACCACTATTGGAATCATCTATAAAATCATGTGAGACCTTACTGAATGTGGATCCAACCTCAATTCCAAGGGGCATACTCTCACAAAATCATTTCAAATAGCCTGATTTAATAGAATGATGTCGTGAAATGGGATCCCCTTAACTATTATGTTTTTTATGACTAGGCTGGTCACACTAATAGAAAACAACCTATTGTTTTCTAGATAACGCCCCTAAAACTAGTCCTAAGGAAAACTCGTTATGTCACAAACCAGCTCGGATACCCAGGTACCATGATGACTGAGCCGATACTGGCATATCTCGAAGGTAATTCACAATCCACATGTGTCAGTGAATATCACATGATATCATACTAGATAAAATAGGGAAAAAATTCAAAAAAATAATCACATGATAAATATAAATATCAGTATGCTCAAAACTCTTCAAGGACATAGTACCAGAAACCAATAAAGGCATATCAAAATCCAAGAAAAAACATCACCAAACTAATAAAAGAATAAAATGAAAACTTAGACACCCCAAATGACATGTCACTCTAATCCCTAATGTATCATGAATAACCATATCTTACAAGAGGATAATTCCAATTTCTCAGACATGGTAAGATTAAATATATATATATATGCTTGAAGAAAAAGGTATGTTTTTAGATAAAAATCCCATTAGGATCTCACTGTGCCTTCCATAATAAGATGACATAATTAAATGAAAAATGCATTAAATTTAAATAAAATATGGAATGTAAATAATATTTCATATTAAAAAACCATTATTTTAATTTTAGAATGATGAAAAACATTTCAAACATTTATTAAATTAAAATTTTATATGAAACTGTATATATAAATCACATGGAATGAGAAAATCAATTTCAGAAACCTTGGATTTTATAATAAAAATCATTAAAACCAGAAACATTGTCATCGACCTTTCAGCATGATATTTTCTAGTTATGGAATCCCCACACACCTCATATCAGTATTCATGGCTAATATGTGTACATACTACCCTCGAGCTCACACTAAATAGGACTCGTAAAAATATCATCATGGATAAGATCTACCAAACTAGGTTTTTGTTATAGTTTTCATTGTCAATCCATTCCTAGGGAATTATCATACGTGGATGATTATCCCAGATAACTAACTAACTACCCATCCTCTCAAATTATAGATCAATCAAGTAAAAAATATCAACTCATTTCATTTCACATTAATCATCATTCCAAATTCAATTGACGAATTTCTCATTTCAAAATTATAATTAGTATCCAAGAATGAATCATTTGTTATTCAGCATTTAATTCCTTTTTAAAATAAATCAAATAATTATTTTTTAAAAATTGAATTTAATCATATTTTCTCCAAAATAATTCACCTATAATTTTACAAATTCCATCAATTTTAAAATAAAACCATTTTCCTATTATATTTGAATTGGTTTTTTAAAAAAAAATTCATTCCAAAACAATTTAAATTCTAATTCGCATCCAATTCAGTTATTAAAAATCTATTGAAAGAAATTTCAATGAAATTTCAAGGTTAAACCAATTGGACGAGATTAAATGGAAACAGCTACATTTAATCACAGAAAGAAACACTTATAATGGGACTCACCAACCAGAAAGAAGGCGCAAAAGATCTGGGAACTCAAAATTGAATCAAGATTCTAAAAATTTTAGTATTGATCCATAAATACAAATATTTTCCATCAAAACCTAAGGAGGAAATATATAGAGATGGAAAACCCACTTACCTTGAGAGATACATCGTAACCAACATGTTGATAACTCACCGAACAGATGATCAAGAGGATGATGTGGACCCTAAAATCACCTTGGTAGGGTCTCTAGGTTGATAATAAGGAAACCTAGTGGAAGGAAATAATAAATTCCTCTAATCCTCATTCCCAAATCCAACACTCATAATTTTACATAGCATGTAACAAAATTACAAGTCGTGTAATATTTTAGTCCCACATACAACGAAATACCCATCTCCTTTAATTAAAAATGAAATATTTATTATTTACATGGTGTGTAAGATGTGTACAATGTGCTAACATGCATGTTGTGTACCCATTACATGGAATATACTAGGATATGATTTCATGTTGTGTAATCCCATTTCACAATGTCTAAATCCCCAACAGAATTCAAAACTAAATGTTTCAATGTTTAATATTACAAGAAATACCTAACTTCACCGTTATATGTATCCTCCCAATTATTTATTACAATTAATCAATCAATGAAAAATGAAAACCAAAACAAAGGTTAAAAAATACCTAATAGAAAGGTAATATGGTGCTAAAACTTACCCTCCATAAAATCATTTTCCACCATAAATCCTTTCAATAGTCTTCCATATCAGAAAAACTGAGGCCACTACTCTCTCATTAGTGCATCATGAACCCACATCTCATATGAATTGGAACCTAACTTCCATAGAGCTCAGACCAAAGATTTCATCCATCCACGAAGTACCTTGGCCTAATAATCAACTATCTTGACTAGATGATCAGTCATGGAAAAATAAAGCTCAACATCAAGATCACTCCATCTCAAAACATGAGAAGGATTAAAAAGATACTTTTGTAGCTACGATACATGGAAAATGATATATATCATCATCAACTAGGTTGAAGTGTTAAACAATAAGACACTCTCTCTGCATAATAAATGACCTCAAAAGGTCCCACAAAGTGAGGAGAAAACCTCACCTTCCTCCCATTTCGTCGATGGCCTAAATGAGGTGAGACATTCAACAGCACCTTATCACCAACTGAAAACTTCCAAGGCATACACTGATGATCAACAAAATATTTTCTCCAGCTCCCTGCCATCAACATCCTCTAATGAATTAACTAAATATTTTTGGTATTTTCATAAATAAATCTCAATCCTATCAAGTAACCTTCACTAATCTTTGACTAACACAATGGAGATTTACAGGGCCTACCATTCAAGGAATCAAAAGGGTAAATTCATATTACAGAATTAGAACTACTATTATAAGAAAACTCAACCATCCCCAAATGGGCATCCAAATTCCACCAAAATTGATGATGCAGACATGAATAATTTCTTTAAGAATCAATATACCTCCCTATGAATAGCCATCCATCTACACATGGTATGCCATACTAAAATAAACCTGATATCCTAGTGCCTACTGAAGGACCCTACAAAAGATATAAGTAAAATGAGGATCTTTATACTAGACTATAGCATTTGGAACTCTATCCAAAGAAAAAATCTCTCTTACATAGAGATTTCCATGCTCCTCAACTTTGGTTTCACCATGAATAGGTAAAAAGTGAGCCAATCTGTCAGCCTATTGATCATAACCCATATCACATTATTATTTCTCTATGTATGTAGAAAAACATCACCAAAGTCAATAGAGATCGCATCCCACTTCTAAGTCAGCACTAGAAGAGGTTGAAGTAAACCCAAAGGAATTTTATTCTCAGTCTTGGCCTATTATCAAATATAAGAATTAAAAATAATATCAGTGATGTCTTTTCTCATACATGGACATCAAAATCATTACCGTATATCATAAAACATATTTTTATATCCGAGCTGCATATCCCACTAGGAATTATGGAAATCCCCCATCACATATTTTCTCATAGGAAACGATACAATGACCCATTTTTAAAAACATAGAACACCATCCATTGAGAATGGCTACCCAGAAATAGACTCCCCACTATAAAGAGAGTTTCCAATGCTGCAGAATTCATCATCAAGATATTGTTCATGAAGAATCATCTTGAGTAGAGTGTAGGTAAGATGAACACTATTCAAGATAACATTTCCCCCTACTTTCTAACCATCAATATTCTATTATGAAAAAAGATACATCAAGTTCCACTCTTCTGGGGATTCTTTCAGGGATAGGGGAAGAATGTTCCTACTCAATGCATCAGCAATTTCATTTTATTACCCTGAGTTATAGGCACTGCCAAAATAAAAATATTTCAGGTACCCCACCCAATTCCAATGGTGGCGATTCAAATCATTTTGATACGAGATATAGATCAATATATTTTGGTTTGAACACACAATAAACCTTTATCAAAAAAGTTAATGTTCCCAAATCTTAAGATTATTATTAACAACTACAATATTAAGTTCAGGGCTTGGATAATTATTCTTGCATGGCCTATTCTGCTAATATCCATAGGAAATGGCATGATCACCCTCTATAATAACCCATCCCAAACATGAACCTGATGCACCACATAAGACCTCAAAGCCCTGCCCATCCTATAGAAGAGTCACAGCACTGTATAAGTCAAAATATGTTTCAACTCAAAAAATAAATCTGACATTTCTCATCCCTAGAAAACATCACTCCATTCTGAGTTAGAGTAGCCATTAGAGAATCCAAAAATGTGAAATATTTTACAAACCAGAAATAATATCCATCTAAACCCATGAGGCCTCTAATATCCAAAACATTACGCAGTTCCTCCCTTCTCATATAATCTCTCACCTACTCATGATCATCTAATATTCAATTTCCAAAGACCATGTGCCCCAATGACATCACATAAAAACCCATAAATTGAATTTTTATAGCTTAGAATAAATTTGGTGGTGTCTAAATAGTTATAGAACTTCTCTCAAATGAGGCACATCATCCTCCAAGAATATAGAGAAAACTACTATTTCATATAAAAATAAAACCATGAACAAATCAATATACTCATGGAATATATTTTTCATAAAATCCATAAGGACTATAGAAGCATTATTTAAACCAAATGGAATTACAAGGTACTCATAATGGTCATATCTATATCATAAGGTAGTTTTCTGAATGTCATATTCATTTATTCTCAACTAGTGATAACGAAATTAAATGTCAATACATAAAAAAACCTTTTCCCCTTTCAGATAGTAAACTAGATCTTAAATTTATGTAAACATATACTTTTTATTTACCATAACATATTTTATTTTTTAATAATAAATATAAAGGTGAAGTTTTCCATCATCTTTCATAGAAAATAGAATAGGTACCACATAAGGTGAAACGCTCATGCGATTAAATCCTTTATCTAATAGATCATACAAATGATCCTTCAACTCTTTCATTTTATCTAGTTCCATGTGGTAGAAAGATTATATTTTACCTGATTATCAGGAACTAAATCAATAGGAAACACTAACAATCTTACTATTGAAATATAGAGAATTCCAAAGGAAACACGTTGGTAAACCCAACGATCACTGGAGGGTGATCATCGCTAAAATATTTAATATTCATATCAAAATAAAATATTGATATTACATTCCCTAGATCTAGATAATAAGGTCCAAATATACTTGTCCTATGATCCCACTCTCCCAGAAAGATATGACACACCCCAGCGGGCACAATAAAAAAGAGTCATAATAATTAAAAATCGATTCATGATTTATTACAAATGAACCATTCCACCCTAAATATGACATTAAGAGGTTTCCTTTTAAGAACCATAAAATCCCATTTAATCTCAATCTATGATAATGGGAACACACATACATGACAATAGAGACTATATTCTCTCTTGGTTCAGAGGGGTGTAGTAATATTCATCTCATAATAAAAGAGCAATATAGGAATATTTAAATAGTTCAAAATATGAGTTAGTATAAATGAATGAGATTAAATAGTATCAAATAATGTAGTCACTAAAGATGAAGATATAGTGATAGTCTATCTCACAGTCAAAAGACATGTATCAACTTCCTTTGGAGACTCTTCCATTTCGTGATGATGCTTTGTTCATGTTTCATGTATCTAGAACCCCTTATATCATAAATAATTTGAATACACCATAGTAATTTTAGGTACTTATGAGCATGTTGCACTATGTCGATCTGAATATATATATATATTATAAGTTTTTCAAATTTACTGAAAAACCATAGGTACCACATATATTGGGTGCCTCAATCAAAACATATTTTGAATTACTAGTCTTTCAACACTGGAAGCAAGTCAATGAGACTCCTCCAGGCAGTTTTTGAGGTCCAAAAGAACGCTGCTATCATGATCCACTATGAGTCTTAACATTCCTTATATTCATTTTATGGAACCTTATAGAACTTCCACTAAGAGAAAAAGTAACTCCCTTTAACCCTGACTTACAAGCCAGATCATGCTCGACCATCTTTACCTTATCCAACACATCAGCGTAGGAATATATCTTTAATAAGAAAAAATTGGAATAGATGTTATATTTAAGTCTCATCTTGATCCATTAATTCTTAATATTCCCCTTTGATACATTCTTCAGCGATAATTTCACAAGTTCAATAAAGATATATTCATATTCCATTTCTTTCCCATCAGGCATCTTGATTTCGAAAAACACTATATCCTTATTCAATAGAATACACTATAGATATAATTGATTAGTGAAGAGAAACTTTATGTCCTTCCACCCTAAACACTTTTCCTTCTTCACTATCACCATCAACTCCCACCATCACGTTCTAATCCCCTAAAACTTAATGGTAGAACACTTCAACATAGTAGCTTTAGGAGTTTCTAGGAAATAAAAAAAATATCAATCTTTCACAACCAATCCTTACACTCTTGAGGATCATTAGAGCCTTGGAACACTGGTGGATTCTGGAGAAGTAACTCATGAGAAAGAATTCGAGATTTATACCTCTGAGTTGTCACAACGAGAGCTTGAATTTGAATAGGTTCATGTTCGTGTCCCAGAGCTTGGATCGTACACATAATAACTAAAACCATAGTCATGTCCATAGGAGGATCTTATCATTGTATTCCATCCTCATCTTCCTCTTACATTCTATTGACACATATTCATATAAAGATGGTTCTACCAAGCATCATCGAAAAAAAATTGAATACATCAGAATATTACTAAGTTCAACTACTCAAACAAGTGCAATAGGAAAATTAATCTCATCATATAAATAATTAAGATTTGGATCTCTACCTATCCAAATCAGAAGCCAAGAATGTACTAGAAATAATCCTCAAGACTCAATTCTCAAACCACCCATGGTGAGTTGAGGATCATTGTGAGGGTTTTCCAAGCACTCACTCACAACTACCTCCTAATTAATGTAAAGATATCAAACTTCATGTCGATATCAAGTAAATATGATCAATAAACTCCTTTGATATCACTTTTTCAAGAATCATCCTGGATACCTTGGTACCCTAACTACTAAGTCGCAAATGACATGTCCTGAAGGGAATTCTTGATCCCCATAGGATAATGACCATAAACTGGCATCATATAAAATAAATTATGGAATTATATTTTCACAAAAAATACAGAAAGATAATAGTAAATATCAGTATGCTCAAAACCCCTCAAGGGGATAGTACTAGAAACCAATACATGTATAGCAAAAATCCAAAAAATAAATTATAAAAATACATAAAAGGCGAAAATATTAATCATAAACCCCAAATTACACATCAATGTAAGTCCTAAAGGGTCATGAACAACAAACTCATCCAAGAGGCACATTCCCCTTACCCAGACTTAGAAACGTAAAATATTTAAAATACCTGAAGGAAAATGTATGAGGTTAAAATTCTAGTTGGTTCACACCAAGTGTTTCCCAATAAGATTCCCTAATAATTAACCAAAGCATGCATTAATGTTCAATAAAATAGGGCACGGTGATACGATTTCATATATAAAACATAGAATGCATTCATTTTATAATTATGGAAAAATTTGAAATATAGATTAAATAAATATTTTTTATAAAATAGTGTATATAAATCCATGCGAATGAGTAGAGAATTTTTACAGACATTGGAATTTATAATCAAAATAATCGCAATAAGATACAATGTCATCTGGCTTATGGTATGATAGTTTCTAATCATGGAATCCTCACATATCCAATATTATTAATCATAACTAATATGTGAAAAAGTGTCCCTCAGTATCATGCCAAACAAGATTCATCAAAATACCATCAGGGATTAGATCTTCTAAACATAATTTTTGTTAGAGTTTTCATTGTCAATATATTTCCATGAAATTACCATCATATCATGTTCATAAAAATTTACCCACTAACTAACCAAGATCGCATATTCTCAATCAATCAATTGAAAAAGGTAAAATCATTTAATTTCACATACATCAAAATTCACAATTAAATTTCCTAATTTTCCATTTCAAAATTCCAATTCACATTAAAAACAAAATCATATATTTTTCATCATTTCAAGAATTTTTAAAATAAAACCAATTATAAGAATTTTAAAATTCAATTTAATCCATTTTTTGAAAAATATATTCACAAATTATTGAACATTTTCCATAAATTTCAAAATACACCCCAATTTCCAACTCTATTGTAATATGAGGGTTTTCCCCTAAAATTCAATTCAAAAATTATTTCATTCAAAATTCTAAAAAAATGGTTTTTGAAAAATAAATTGAAATAAATTTAAAAAAATAAGAAATTATAGTTTAAATCAATTGGCTGAAAGTAAACAGGTCCACCTACCATTAATCATTGAAAGAAACACTTGTAATGGGACTTTCCAACAAGAATGAATGTTTAGGCGCTCCAGGAACTCAACCAATAATTGTGATTAAATAACATGGAGTTTAGATCTATTAATACCAGTATGATCTATTAAACCACATCAAAGAAATAGAGGAAGATATAGGAAAACTACATACCCAGAGAGATAAAACTCATCCAACATGTCGATCACTCGCCTAAAGGATAATATGGGGGAGTAGGAGGACTCCAAAATTTCATAGGAAGAGCATATAGTTTGAGAGAAAGGAATCCAAGAGGAAGAAAATAAAAAATTCATCTCATCTACCATGTTTAATACAATAATAAGGATATTTCATGGAGTATAACCCAATTACATATTGTGTAATTTTCAAGTGCCACATATTCCAAAACACCCATAAACAATTATTAAAAATTCAATTTTTAATAAATAAGTTGTGTTTAAGATATGAACGGTATTTAATCTTGCATGTTTTGTGCCTATTTTGGGGAATCATATCAGTGGTCATTACACAGTATGTAATCCTATTACACTATGCATAAATACCCTGCAGACTATAAATCTTCTAGTTTTTATGCTTAAAATTACAACATATCCTTAACATGGCCATCACATGTATCATCCCAATTCCTTCAAAAAATTAATCAACCATTGAAAAAGGAAAAATAAAATGTTTAAAACATACCTAATAGAAAGGTAGAGGGGTGTTACTGACTAACATTGAACTTCAATTTTAGGCCAGGAGATACTCCTTAGATAACGATGGTACCAACTGAAGCTCCTCCCAATCCTTTATTTCAAGCTATATCTGCCCCTACCAAGTTTTCATTATCAAATAAATCTGAAAAGGTATGAAGGAACATAAGGGTCATCATTAGATGAATATCAAGCCTCATTATGAACTCAATCCTCTGATCCATTAGTTACTCATTAATGGAAATCCTTGATTCTAGATGTACTAAATTAGTAAAATGGGTGGAATACACATTAAAAATATGCACCTGTAACTCCAAGGTTAAAAACTCCTAGGTCATTTCGGCACATAATGTCTCATGATGAATTTTTTTTTGATGATTTTATTAAAATAATATCAAGTAATATCCTCCTGAAACTTTGTTTTCACAATATTGTCTCACCATATTCCTCTCAGTACATCATGTATATACATGTAAAAACCATCTTATATTCCTTAGGAATCATTAGAAAGGTGAACATAATTTCAATCCGCTCAATCCATTCTTCATATTATTATATTCCCTTTTCACTATTAAAGGAAGGTAGATGCTTCTTTGTTGATTTGGATCCCTGATCTACTGATCCTCTTAGGTTCCTAACACCTTCTTGGTCAAGACTTTGAATAGTTTAGGTTACATCTTCTACCAATAAAAGTTTCACTAAATCGATTTCCACCAGAACCTATCTCACAAAATCATATCTTGTATTTTGAGGATCGCTTCTACGTGGAATTTTCTAAAAACTGAAGAAAAAATCAATCATCAATGAGAAGAATCCAAAATAATATAACCAACATCCGGTATTGATATGAAAGGTCAAAAAAATTAAAAATTCAAAGAAATATGAATTCTTGCATAAGAAAGATGACAATTTAGAAAATAAGAACAAGATAATTTAAATGAAATTCTCATATAGTTCATTCAAATGACCACATACACCAAGTCTCTACCTGCTAAAAAAACTTTTCACCACCCATGGTAATTCATGTTCAGACACAAAATTCGGTTGGCTACACATCCTCCCAAACTTACTAATAAATTCTTATAGTCCTAAATTCTGTCTACCCGAGACTTAGAACCAAACTCGTGCATTGTTAACAGACATCCAGATAATCATCCAAGTGATACCAATTTTTAATGAAACATCTTGGGTCTACTAAACATTTCAACCAAGGTGGTATTCCACATGGTAAGGTATAAAAAATATAATATAAACAAGTATTGAATATAACCAAAACAATACATACAACTAGAGTATGAAGTGGAATAATGATATATAACAAGATCCATACAAACCATGGGAAATAGGATAAATTAGAAAAGTTTGAATAGATAAGATTTATAAGTCTCCATGAGGCCAACTGTCACCTCCAAAAAATCCTGATACTATGGTAACAAGTGATAATAGAACCTAGAATACTACTTGATTCCTTTCACATTTCTTGTGTCCTTCAAAAAATGTTCTAAAAATGCCCATTGGAAAAGGTAGGGTGTGATCACAAAGCCCAGTAAGAAACAACCAAATAATCTATGCATTTTCTAATATCAATATTTCATAAGTTCTATCTTTAAAATTAAATTCAGTTTCCACCAAATTTTCATAAACGAAAAAACATGTAAAAAAGAATTGGTTTTATATAAATTCATACCATACTCACTAGTTCCATTAATATAATAGGTATTAAAAAATATTTAAATTTAACCTGTCAACAAAAATTCATGAAAACCTCATCATGCGATATACTAATTATACCATACAAATCAAACAATTTATGAACTAGCCTATGATAATATGTACCAAACATAAAAAATCAAAAAAAAAAGGAATAAGTTTGTTCTAATCGATATCGAGTCCTATCAATGTTTTTGAATATCTCATAAGAAACCCCTAGTGGTGCCACAAATCCCTAGTTCATATATGTCTATTTTACGATGCACCCTAGGTTACCAATGTACCAAAATTGTTGAAAAGCATTTCTAAAACCCATGTTCCCATTTAACTAAAATCAATTTTCACCAAATAAAATCCATTTCAATGAACAACCCAAAGGGATAAAAAATAACATATAGAAATCAAATATTTAGAAATACTTATATAGATCCACTTACCTCAAGAACAATGGAAACCTATCTTCCATCAACAATTGAGATCAAAAAAACATAGATCATCTGTTGAAAGGAAATTTATGACAAGAAACTAAAAAGGATATATAGAAAACACCAATCCATCATGTATTTAAACCTCAAACACTTCCAATACCAATGCTACAAACAAAATTAATGAAGAAGTTGAAATACCTCTTTCCAGGGATATGTAGTGAAAACACCGTAGGAAAAAAATGCAGAACAAAGTGATAATAAAGGGGATAGATCACTTGAAATAAACCAAAATCATCATAAGGTTTAGGATGGAAAAAGTTTCACTAAGTGATAAATTAATTAGGTGTGTTGTGCATTTAAACTACAGCTCAAAAGGATACCAAGTCATGAATCCATTTCAAAACATTAAATCCCACATATTAAAGGGACCCATAAAAAAGAAATCACCTCAGATTAAATTAAATTTTGATGGATTTTTTCATAGACTATAAACATTTTATACCCTACATGAGATTCACAATAATCTGCCTCACAACATATTCACATCATGTAACCCATTCAGCATCTGAATTCATCCAGGGGTAGTTCTCATCATAGATTTCTATTGAAAACCTTCAAACCAAAACACAGTGTTCACTAATCTTCAAGTGAACCCTCTAATTCATTTACACTTTCATACTAGGTCTCCATTAATTCAATAAAAACATACATCCCTAAACAATAGGTCATATTTCCAAGAATAGAATCTATATTCCCAAGAAGCCGGCAATTCACCCAAATGAAAAGGGATTCCAAATAAAGACAGAAGGCATAAATAAAGAAAACATGGTGTTAAATATTCCATTTGAGATACCTTTTGCGGTTTTTTTGTTTTTTTAGCATGCATGTATATGCCTACTGCTCCATTTTTCATGTATTCCCAATTTACAATGTTATCTTGACATGGCATCATTTTATAGATGCTAATAGATATGTATCTACTTATGGAATATTCTAGTCTTTTTATTATATCATGATTTTCAATTTATATTGTTCCTCATTTATTATGTTCCCCAGTTTTATTTATTATTTACCAATGTAATCAACTCGAATCATGAGTGAATAGTCTCCCCACTAAACCATTACAGACCCTCATTGTAAGTTGGAAGCCCTTAGCGTATTGGGATGTTCTCTAGAGGCCATATGGCCACCAGGTTCTGGTTATTTATCAATGATCCAGGTATGGTACATTGCAAAACTCTTATCAACTACTCATTTTGGAGACATCCTGGACTATTTTATTGAATTTTGTTTTAACTTTTTAACTTTTACCCTAATTTACTTTTACCTTGGTATATATTTTTAAACCTTATTAATTATTTTCAAAAATAAAAATTCATGTTGACGCATTTAAATAATTTGAACATTATTATTAATAATTTTCAAATCATATTTTCAAATAAAATTTCAATGTTCATGAAAATATTATTATATAATGAACAAAAATAATCACAAATTTTTTTTATCAAAAATAGTTTTTTATTTTTTAAATTTATATATAAGATAAAATTATCATATTTACTAGTTTTAATGGAATGAATTGATTTATTATAAGTTAAATAATGGGTTGAGTCATTAAATTTAATAAAAACTCAATTTTAATACATAATAAATTTTAATACATTAACCAAATGGAATATTTAACACCGTGTTTAATTGTCTTCTAATGGTAATAAATTTTAATACATCATCATAATAATTTTTATTATAGATTTATCAGTAATATTATACAGATAGTTTTTGGTTCATTTAATTTCTTGTAGTGTATGAAACAAGTCATCTAACATTTCATCAATTTTACAGGATCCATATTTTTGTGTCATTACATGGAATATATGGGTTATTAACCCAAGTTCATTATCAAATGCTTAAGCGTGAATATCACCTCAAAACATAGGTTTACTATAATATTTAAATTATTGTTTTCTATTTATCCACCATGTAGTATCATCCCACTCAGTGGGGAATACAATATACTCAATATGTGGAGGGTTGATTCCCTTCTCCTAGGGAAAATATGCCTCCAACTTTGGACGTCGAATTGATACCTCATCGATTAATTGATTAATTAAAGGAGGTTAAAACACTAGCATGGAATCATCATAAACCTACCTCTAAATCTATATTATCTGTATATGGGGTGGTATCTTGTATTCCACAATAGGAACCCCTTGTTAGAAAAATATATCCAATTGATCAGAATCATGAAAAATATAGAGAAAAATATTATCTAACATGCCACATGGTACATGTACCCTTTTTTGTACCTTTCAGATGATGTCTTAGAATCTTGAGTCAACTAACTAGTTATCGAAGTCTCAGAAAATGGATACATTGACTATCAAAACCGATTCTTGGTTCCCTAGCCTACTAACTGAACTAAAGACCCATTGATACCTTTTCCCTAAATTAATCGACTGTCCTCATAAAACAAACAACTCCAAACTTAATCCCATGGACTCAACCACTCTATTATCATTCTAGAATGACCCAACTCATTAAGTCCCAGTAAATTAATGTAGTAAAGCTACGTTTTTCATCCCATGAAAACATTTAATATGATATCACCAAGAAGGCATATCAAAAAAAATGGTATGCCTTATGCTAATAGACCTATACACCACCACATATCATTGAAACATTATATAACAATGTGGAACCAAACATAATATCCAAATGTAATGTAATGTACATGAAACACACACAAAAAAATCATTAATAGTACTGTAAATGAAACATAAAAAGGTATGAGTAAACCCAAGATAACATAATCCCATGATAAAAAGAGACCTTGAATAACTAAATTGGAAAACCCATGATTACACATAATCATGAAATGAACAGTGATAGAAAACATCACCATCAATTATTTTTAAGCTCCGGCTCTACATGATCAATATACAGTAAATTGTTATTTTTATTATGCATCGATTTAACTGAAACAACACATATGGGAATGAGGCCCATGTAAGGTTGAGTACCATAATACTCAGTATCATGCCCTAACAACTAATGTAAGAGGAGAAACAACATGTTACTTTTAAACCCAATAATAAAGGATATCTTGAAAAACCAATGATATATAAGATATGATCTAATGATATGGAAACTCAAAAATATAATAATGTATCAACCTTTATAGATTTACTCCACTAAGGTTGAATCTCAAAGGAACCCATAGATTCCTAATACATTTTAATACCCAAAATCATCATGACTACTCCAAACCCATATCATTTACACCAACACATCACAATAATAGTAGGGTACCCACATCTTGACATTGTATAGATGTTGGTTTAGGGGATTAATGATCCTAATAAAGGTCCCCCGCCTCATCAGTCAAGAGGGTTTCCTAATCCATGGATGGAGGACCTATTCCTCATAAAATAGGGGTTACCAACTCTATTTATCTTATAGAGGATCCCCACCATGTCATTAACATGGGCATAAAAACCTCATACTGGAATTACCCATTATATATGACTCACACCTTAAAAACTCAAGTGTGTATCGGCTCCCCGAAGTGTGCGGAGGGCCCATATCTTACTATTGGTTGGTCTCCAAGGGGATTCTAACATAATATTAATTATGAATGTATCACCAAAAAATTATATATGTATGTTCAGAATGATGATCATCACATTATGGTAAACATCCCATGAATGATCATTGATGAAAAAGAGGATTTCTCCATTGCATTCTAAATCGGAAAAATAAATAGAATGCACTAATTATTTATCTTGTTCTAACATAAGGTGATAATATATGAATGAAATAAAATAACATCTTGATTCCAAACATAAACATTATCTATATACATGAAAAAAACCTCTACTATATCCTATAAGTATTACTATATTATCAGGGGAAGCTATAAGAAGGTAGACTGGTGCGCGGCCCCATGAAATAATTGGCACAAAACGTATGCTGAGGCGTTGTAGCCCTGTAGAATTCTGATACACCCAATGTGAATAACTACCTAAAGTATTCCATCTCTGAAATGTTCTATAGAAACATGTAACTTATTGTATTTTCATCCTCCAACAATATCCAACATTTCTACCCAATTACCTAGAGAATGAGATGACACCAATTCCAAATTGGTATATTCCCTTTCTATGTTCATAAAAATTTCCAATCACCTCTAACATATTTTCTATAGGTTTTCACAGAAATATGGTCTAAATATCTATTTAAGACTCAATAAAATATCACATAATCATAAAAATTAATATGAACAATAATATATTTCATAAACAATATATTATTCTTATACCATATAGGTCATCATCCACTATTATAGAATAAAATCTCATAACTGGGGTTTATATTGTTAAAAAAATTATATAATTATATAATATATCAATATTTAAATTATAATTTTATCACTTCACTTTCTTTCTTAAATATTAAAAAATTAATAATTTTGTTTACAATTCAATCACTGAAATATTTAATCTAGTTGATTATAATTCAAATAATTTTTAGATTTATTTCATTATCCAAAAATAATGAAATATATATTAAAAATATAATCTAAGGAATTTTTTGAATTCGATACCCCTACCTTGATTCCATGATGAATGAAATATTTTTATTATTTAATTATCATTATCTACCATCCTTCCAAAACCTCATTCTTTTCATCTTCTCAATTCACCACTACACACATTTTCACCAAGATCACTCTTCTTTTAAAAATGATGTGGATATAGAACTACTAAAATATTTCCAATGGTGACCAATGAATTCCCCCAATTTTCATTCCTTATAACTCTGCCATTTACTCCCCATCAATTCTTCAAATATTTTCCTTTAAATCCATTTATTAATCATTCACTTAATATCTTTAACATTCCATTGTAAAAAAATATCTAACTCTTCATTATCTATTGAGATAGTAATGATCTATATAATATGAAATACCATAATAAATAAACAGTAATGAAATTCCATTTCCACCTAAAAGCCACAAGAATGAATAATAACAAAAAAATACGTTATTTACACCCAAGGGTAGGCATAAATTTATGAATCTAATGTAATATTCAAAATTTCATTTTTAGAGTGGAAAAATTAAAACATTACATTTATCCAACAACCTGATGACCATAGAAAAAACTGTTCATAAAAATATCTTGAAGGACATAATGTGAACATTACAACCAATATAATCTACCACCACATCTCATTTCTCTGAGGTATATATAATATACTCAATTTGTAATGATAAAAAAACCCTATTTGTTAATAATTTATGATTATTTTTGTTTGAAATTGTAATTTTTCAATAAAAATATATTAATAAATAATTTAAAGGCATTATATATGGGTAAAATAACAGTTAAAACCTTGGAATATTCTATATAATATTTTTGGAGTTATGATCAGAGTTATAATGGTATTATAGGTCCTATAGATCCTCAAAACTGATAGAATAAAAATATTATAATTTCGTATATTTTTTCCAAAATAATAGAATATCTCAAAAACGGAGTCTCATATGGGAATTTGAGACCATCGTTAGGTCAGGAATGGAATATTTAACCTAGGTGTGACATAATATATGTGTTCATCTGGTGTTTTGTGACATTGAACACGAGGATAATTTATCTAATATTTTTTTATAATTTTCTACAAAAAATAGAATTATTTTCTAAATGGTTTATTAAATGAGAAATCTATGTCCAACGTTAGGTACAGAATATGGGTTTTATTCAATGCATGATATAACCTTTGTGTGTTTCAGGTGATTCTTTTAACTATAAATATGGGTAATAATAATTATATTATCATTATTATTTGTGCTGAATAAAAATGGATACATACATGTGAAGTTTTAACGTCTCTTAATTGATGAGAAATGCTTCTCCGTGGGTGAAAATTTATTAGGAGGGTAGGTAATAATATGAATATTATTAAATGTAACACATTAATGCAACTGTGTGGGTAATGAAAAATCTATTTACATTTATAATCATTTAATGTAATCTATATTTGAAATGTTAATGGTGTAAATGATGTGGGATATTTAATAGTAATTATAATTATTATTATTTTTATTATTATTAAATTGATAAATAATATTTGTGTGTGATAAATTAAAAAATGTATATGTATCTAGAATATATATCTATGTGTGTGTTTGCATGTGACCATATATATAAAATTTGTTTGTTTATAAACATATATATATATATATATATGGTTTAAATATATATTTTCATGTGTATATATATTTATATATATATGTGATGGTGTATATATATTTATATATGTGTGCTGGTGTGTATATATATATATGGGTGTATATGTATACATAATGCATATATATATATGTATTAATTTTAAAATAAATTTTTAATTAATGGTCAAATGGATTAAGAAGAGTAAATAAAATAATAAGGAAAATGTTTAAGATGTCTTGGGGTTTTAGAGGGTAGCACATGAAATGAAGAAGAGGTAGAAGAAAGAATAAGATATGAATTAAATATAACGATGAATAAAAAATAATACAAGCATTCTATTTAGGGTTTTGTGAAATTCTTAATGGGTAATCCACTCCCCCTCATGCATATCCTCTCTCTCTCACTCTCTCTTATAATTTTGATTTTATTTCATTATTTCCCAAACTTCTCTCTTTGATATCTTTACTGATAATGATTGGATTAGTGTGTCATCATTTTCATTAGGTTCATCTTGATGAGTATAAATATAGCCCTAAATTTTTTAAAAATTGTCATAAGGTATTTAATTCATAATTATTTTAATATTTTTTCTTACATGTTAAAAATAACAAAGATTATGATCATTCTAATAAGATATTTGATCATAAGGATAAACCTATTAATGGATTAATTGGTCTTAGTTGGATACCAATTTCATACAAACATCATTTTACATAAGATACTATTTTCTTTACACCATGGCCTCTCGTTTGCACATGTTTCCATATTATGGTTTATGTGTTGGAATATTTGATACAGTTCTTCATATTGATGCCTTGTGGGTATATTAATACCCCATGAGAGCCTTTTTGATGTTTATTTCCTTGAGTGACTTTAGAATAGCTATTTTACATGTTCAATTATGATCACATGATTCTATGTGTTACTTATTTATTTCATATGATGTTTTTCTCGGCATGTATTCTCTACCTTATATATGGGAATGTGTGTAACATTGGTTAGAGGTATAATTATGTAAATTATAAAAGGTGGTTCATCATGACACGTTCATCCATTATAGGGGGAGTGTTCATTAATAGAAATGATGGTGATAATGCATGTGAGAATAGTTTCAAGATACAATGATACAATGGGATGTCGTGTAACTAGATCACCCCTGAGCTTCATGCCATATATCAGGCACTCCTTCGAGTTGTAGGATGTATGATTGGAACTCCATTGAGTTTCATTTCTTATGACAGGTACCCTTATGAGTTACATTTCATATGATGGGAACTCCATTATGTTATATGTCAAATAATGGTCACCCCTTCTAGGTCTATGTTGAATATCAAGAACTCCTTCTAGAAACATACCGCATTTTGGGAACTCCATCACGATGAATGAAAAATATTGAGAACTTATATAAGTTTCATTTCATATATCAATAACTCCAATGAGTTGCATGATGTACACCGAGTGTGATTCCAAGAGGTTTATGAGATACAGTTACACTAGCCTGATGGCTATTTTGGTCATTAATAACATCTCCTGCTATCTTCAAGCACAATGCGAAAATAGTTATGGTCAGGGGTTTGTAGAAGCATACATAGTGATTGACCGCTAGGTTTTGAAATGTATGTCTATGATTATTACAAATTGATTATTATTATTATGGAATACACTATTATACCTAAGCCTAATAAGTAAGTACATATTGTTTGTTTCCTACTAAGGTCTCTAATAACACCCAACATGTGAATTTTAATGCACTTGTAGAATTTATGAGGGACCGTCTGAATGGAAAGGGCCATGTGATGAACAATTGAGCTATGGATTGTGGATCTAGTGTCATACTTGGATGGAAACTAGTTGACCTGGTATTTATTTATTATTACATCACTTATTATTCTAGTGGGATAAAAAATTAAGTAGTCTTTTGTTTATCGTTCATGTATTCCATTATCATTCTATCATATTTAATATGATTATTTATTGGTACTATTTTTTATTAACTATTTTTCTATTATGTGATATAAAGGTCATAATCTCCATATTATCATACATAGACCCTCAATGTTATTCGGAAACCTCTTGCATATGGGTAGGTGTGTTTGAGGTCATGTAACACCTAGCTCAGACCAAGTGGTTTGGGTTAAAATGTTATAGTGTATATAAACTAAAATATAAAAGGTTTGAAGATATTCCACAAACCTATACTGTATCATATTATGATTATTTTGTTAGACGATATACTTCAAACAATTATGATCAATATACAAAAAAAATCGTACTGAAAAATCATAACCTATAAATATTTTGGGAAATAACAAAAAAATATACATTCATGATTAGTGTTGCTTAAATACCACAGCCCTAGAATCCCAATATACCTTAAAATGGGGTGAATTATGGTGTTTAGTTTTTCTCATTTTGTTATGGGAACATTTTCTCATATTGGAAAAAAGCGTTAAAAACATTTTAATTTTATTCATAAAAATTATTTGAATATTAAAATATAAATATAGTAATATTATGATTTTATATGGTTTGATAATAAGTAATACTCCAAGGATCATATGTTGATGGTGTATCATGTACCAAGGGATATAAATACTCAACATAAATGACTACACATTTAAGAAAGGAACATTTTCAATCCAAGGAAACGTTTATTTCTATCCCTATTCACTTACATATTCAAAATAATCTTTTAAAAGATTATTTGATTAAAATATAACTCGTACTAAATCATCAAAAATATAAACACAAAACTATTATGGGTGTTGTCATTGTAATTTCTTCCCCTACATCAAAACTGGATCTTCTATGAATTCATAAATATATTAGTTTCCCCTATCTCTCTCTCTTCCATGTGTTTCAATGGTATTCAAAATTGATTCCATATCCCAAACATATAATATTATACATTTACTATTTAATTATCATCTCCAATAACTAGAAATTTTTCCCTTATTAATTGGTTTTTCGAACTGCCTATAGATCTCTAATTATGTTCATAACACTAAACCAAAATCCAAAAAAATCTGAGATCGACTCAAATATGAAAAACATCTTAAAATTTATAATTTAATGATGTGGATGAAAATATTTTAGTATGATTTATAGAAAAAATTATTAAATAAGGTATGAGATACTCCATTGCATCGTGATCCTCTAAAAAACTAAATATCCATAAAATATAGGTAGAATCTCATTGAAAACTCTATGAATACCACAATGTAATATCTTAAAATATCCTTATTAATCAAATAATATTGGGGTTTAGTGAAACATATCATGTTGTGGGATCAAAATCATTATCAGACCAAGCTCTAAAAGAATTTTTTCCAAAACATTCAACTCATGAAAATATTAATGAAGATGTAGTGTGAACAAATTAACCAAAAAACATAACAACACTATCTTTTCATGACCAGAAGATACATCATGAACCTTTCCTATAATACAAAATTAAATCTTATGTATTAAGAATTGGGGTGTGGCCATGTATGTTTCAGTGTCAGAGAATCCTCTAGCATAAATTTCAGAGCACCAAAATTCCACAATGTTATCAATAAGTTGTGGCCCTATTCCTGGATAACTGATCAAAGGATATAGACACCCACACTCCCATAACCCCGATATGGTATCTACATTATTAAATTTTCATTTTATTCATTGGATCACTTCACCAAAATAAATTAATATAGTTATCTTGAATAAATGGGTACAAAACTTATTCCCATTTTACATTGTGAGTATAAAATACATTACATAAGAAATATTCTTCCATTCTTGATATTATTAATAATATCCTACTTTATATCCATGGGAAGAAAAAAAGATAAAGGGTTAGTTGAGATTCTCAGTATTGGTCATGTACAATAGAAGATATCATGAGTAAATTAGGATTTTGGAAAGGAAAATAACTTAAAACATGTACAATTGAATCAATAAATTGATAAATAAATGAATTCATGGATAATATCAAGGAAAAAATCTTATTTATAATAATAATAGAATTAAATAAAGGAAATGTTAAATATTGTACATCATGATCTCAGACATCATGGTATCTATATCATTTAGTACATATGCCAAGACAGTATAATTTATGGGTAGTTATACACAAAAAACTCATTTAATAAGGTTATCCAACTGGTTTTCCTCATGATATCTCTTGATGCATTTAGGGACAATCTATAACCACGCCCCAATATTCACTACATTCTATTGAATTCCACATATATTAAATGATCAAATTAATTCATAAAAATTATTCATTATCAATAAATATCCATATGAGAGAAGAATATGACATATTATGATTTACCATTTCAATATAATAACTTTTATAGTAAAGCTCCAAATGTAAAAATGGTATAATATTTAGGAAAAATTCATATCCATTATAAAAAAATTATAGTTAAAATAATTGAAATATATAGTTAAAAATGATCATCATAATGATAATTCTTTAAGATAAATTTAACAACCACAAAATTTATAAGAGATAAATCATGACAATCAATTCATCAAAAATATAGGATTTGTAGTAAAATAATGTCCTTTATAGAATAATGGTAAATAGAACCAAGACATTAACATAATATTTCCTTAAGGATGTTTTTTTAAAAATAATTGAAAACATCTTGAATATTCTAATTACCTTAAAATCGTTATGGTGGAGGGAAAATATATTAATAGTGTATATGATTAAAAAACATTCATTTTCAATTTTTCTAAAGAAATTAAAAAACATTATTTTCCAGAGACATTATAAATATTCCATTAATGTTTTTAAAAAACTCAATAATAACATAAAATGTCCATAATAACTCATTTCTGAATATAATAATGACTTTTTAAAATAAATTTTAAAAAATAAGCACATAGAAGAAAAACATACACAATCACAAAGAGTAATGAGATGGTATTTTATTATAATCATTATTTTATTGATTTAAGTTCCAATGTGAGGTAAAATTTCATGAAAATATGGAAAAATTGAAAATATATAGACTATTATAAAATAGATATATTTTATAAAGGATATACTGTAATATTCCTTTAATGAAAATATGATCAATCCCGAAAAATGAGATTGAAAAATAAATTATTATTAGGAAACATTCATATTCTAATACCGTGAAATAATATAAATGAATTGTAAATTTAATCAGCATGAATAAATATATACTCATTTTAAATACATTTTAGGGGAATTATATACACCACATAAAAATAAATAGGAGAAAAATACCACATTTTTCTCAATATAGTGGAAATTGAGACTAAATCCCTTACTGTAAGTTTGGCGTCCTTTGGAAGTGTTCTAAAATAGTATTTAATAAATTAGATTTGTTATAATTAAATATAATAACCATATAAACATATTTAGTATCATATTTTTTCAATTAATAAAATCTTTCCACCCATTTGTTAAAAATCATCTGTCAGTATCATTATTGTAGGTATTAAATACATTGTTTTTTAAAGACTTTTATTATTGTAGTTATGTCCCTTATACCATGATTATGGTTTAATAACCTAAAAATGTTAATAATGTGTTAAATCTAATTATAATTAAATATATAGGTATTTATATTTATCCAAAAAAGTTATAGATAAAAAATATTATAACATATTTCATGGAGACAGTAGACCGTATATACACATGAAAGCTTTTTCAATTTTCAATGAATGGAAAAAAATAAAGGTAAATAATAATTCACCTTTATATTATATTTATTATATCATATATAATATATATTCATTTAATATATCCTTATTACCATCCATGTAAAATATTAAAGAATAACATATCACATAACTTTGTGGAGGTGGTAGTCCACACGTACGCATGACCGATGTAATCATTTTCTAAATGATAGGATGGTAAAAAGGTATATATTATATTATAATTTCATTAATATAATTATATCATTAATATCATATATTTTAATTGTTTATATCTTTAGAACAGTCAAAATAATGTGGTGAGGAAAAACAAATTACACCACTAGACGTCAAGTTGTATATACGCACGATCAATGTATTTTTTTCATTGGATAATAAAGAGATGGAAATGGTTGTAAAATAGTAAAAATAAAGTATAATTATATTTATGATAATGGATTTATTATTTTAGTATTTTTAGAATATATTTACAAGAATTAAATGAAGAAAAAAAATTTAAATTGTTCGGTAAAAACGATTACCTCTTCATTGAAAGAGCCCTTTTAGATGTCCCGTTAAGGGACCTTTGGCTGGTCTATTGGGAATAAATGAACCTATATTAATTTATTAAGTATTTTTAGAAATGAAATTAGGTTTTTTGGGCTATATTTTTCAATGTGGTGTAAAAACGATTAAAGGGTTCCGTTTTATCAGTGAGGGACTGGGTACTTTGGAAATTCATGAAATATTATAATATAATATGTTTCTAAATCATATAAAATGGTTCAAAATGGAATTTATTCTCTAATTTGGAGGATATGGTCCTAATATAATAATAGTACCAGAAATTTGGGCTATATCCATGGTTTCAAATCGTGGCTATAATCCCAAAAACCAGGGCTATCGGTTATAGCCACAGTTCAATGAACCGTTGTTGGTATTGGCCATGATAAACCCCTATATCCAATGGTTTAAACCATGGATAAAAACCTAGAGACACTGTTTGAATCGTGGATAATTCCCTTTAGTGATGGTTTCAAACCGTTATAGAATCTCATGCCACACATTTCCTATATCCATGGTTCGAAATCGTGGTTACAGGGCTTTAGCCACGGTTCAAACCATGGCTATATGGCATTTTCCACGGTTTGAAACCGGGGATAAATCCCTTCCCATTTCATAAAAGAAATCTACTCTCCCCCTGGAACAACCCCCCTATAGAAACCCGCCACTTTACTTCCGTGATACCCACCCCCCCCCCCCAAACACACTCCCCTTACAGTAGCCCCCACCCCCCACACTCCCCTCACAGTATCCCCCCACCCCCTTATAGTAGACCACCACACCCCTCATGGACATCCCCCCAATCCCCTTGCATAAACCCCCACCACCTTGCAATAGCCCACCACTACCATTCCAGGACATCCACCCCACACACACACCCATTTTAGTACCCCCACCCACTTACAGTAGCCCCAAACCCCCTTGTAGCAGCCCACCACTCCCCTTCCTGGATAGCTCCCCCCCCTCTCCTTATAGTAGCCCCCCCCCCCTTTGCAGCATCCCACCACTCCCCTTCCTGAACTGACCCCCCCCCCCCCGAGAATCGTTCACTATACCCCCCCCCCCCCAGACACATTCCACTGGACCCCCCCCCCCCCAAACACCCCCCAAACCATGGACACCCCCCCATTGGACACCACCTAGACGCCCCCTCCCCCTCCCCCACTCAACACAACCCGTGAACACCCCCTGGATCCCCCCTGGACATCCCCGTTGGACACCCCCCCCCCCACTAGACACCCCCTGGACCCCCCCCCCCCCAGACACCCTCCAATGGACCCACCTAGACACCCCCACCCCCTGGACAACCCCTAGGACACCCACTCCCCCTATACAGCATGAACTAGACATCCCCATAGACCCCCCTGGACTCCACCCAATGGACACCCCAGTCTCCCCCCCCCCCACTGGACACCCCCAGACCCCCCTCCCCCACCCTACCGGACCCCCCTGTACTCCCCCCAATAGACCCTCCCTAGACTCCCCCCACTGGACCCCCCCCCCCCAGACTCCCCCCACTAGACACCCCCCTAGACACTAAACATCAATGACCTATTAAAAAACAATCTATATTAAATTATCTTAACAGCTCAAATAACCTGACTCAATGAGATTCATATGCTAGGATAACACCTTACATAATCATGAAACTAGACCAATAGATATTTTTAATACATCCTCAACTATATATCACAAATCACTACATGTTGGAAATAAAAAAAATACTCTATAGAACATACTTTATCAAGGACAATACTTCAATGGGTAATACACTTTATCAAATACTAATGGCTATACCCAAAATGATATTATGGGACTATAATTATCATGTAGATGAAATGGATTATTTTTCTCCCATCATTGGGGAGAACCATCAATTTTACCTCCTAGAAGTATCGATTTTCTTGCTTATACTCACTAGATACCCTTAGAATGATTGTTATTTCATACCTTGGTCCCACATAGAGGAAAACAATGGATATCCCTTGAGAAAGATCTCACATTCCCCATTAAAAATGCAAAATTTTATACATTATATACACCATCAAAATAGGTAATAAAAAATAACATTACTTGAGTAGTTAGATAAAAAATTCTAAGCCTTTGATCCACTCACCATAGATAGGGGTATCACTAACCACTATAATGGTCATTTCCATATCAACCAAACATGAATTCACATCACAATTCTGTCAGAAGTTTTTAAATCTTTATAAATGGTTATGCCACTGAGTCTCATCACCATGGAAGGTGAATACCATAAAATATATGATCCTTAATCAAGATCAAACTCACTTCATCCTTAACCATTACCTCCAGAATTTTATATTCACTTCAATCCCAGTTGCAAGTCCTGGAAGAAAATCAATTGCATCGGTTATGCTTTTTTGATGTTTCTCTACATGGCTTGCATACATATCTTGCATACCAATACAAGTCATCAAAATCAACAAAATATTGAAAATGAAATCCCATTAGGAATCCAAAATAGGGAAATTTCATTAGCATTACAGTTTGAATCGATTAAGCATTCTACAACTAGGGAGAGAAATTTTTCCTTTGACACCTACACCATGCCAAAGTTCAAATTGAATTTGTTTCTTAGTAGTAGAACATTGACTATAAAAAATTGGAAGAAATTAATTAAAATGAAAAAACTGTAACATTTTCGTTGTATGAAAAACCATACCAACTCAATATCGATATATTCATTTGCATATTTTTCAATATTAATATAATATGTTTTATCAGAGGATACTTAAAGAATAATATCGTGGTTAATTTGGTGGAAAACTATCATACTTGATGGGAGAAAATAAAATTTAAAAAAAAGTAATCATGTAGTTAAGAATATATTGCAAATTAGAAGAGAAATCAAGATCCCAAGAAATGGATAAAATGGGAGAAGAGGAGTTTAAATATGGTGAAGAGACCCCTCCCCCCCCAACGACACCCCCTCCCCCCTGGACAACCCCCTCCCCCTACACCCATGCACCCCCACACCCCCTGCACCCCTGAACCCCCACACCCCATGCCCCCTCCCTACCCCTTCCCCCCCTCTTGAAAACACCCCTCACTCAGCACCCCTACACCCCCTGCACACTGTCCCCAGCCCCCTTCACCCCTGGAGACCACCTTTCACCCATACTAATACCCCCCCCCCCCCCTTCAAACCCCCCTACCCTCCCCTAGCGCACAACCCCCTCCCCCTACAGACCCCCATGCACCCCCTGGACACCCCCCCCCCCGGCTGGACAACCCCTAGACCCCACCCACCTAAATCCCAAAATATCCCCCAAACCAGAAGATAATTAAAAGATGGCACCAAAATATTAAGGTAAAAAGAAGGTTGAAAACAATATCATTCTTCTAATAAGTAACAATATTCATCCCTTTTAAAATAAAATTCATTGTGCGCATGCATTAATTCATGATTTCCAGTCAAACATGCAGAACACCATGTAAAGAAACTCTTTTTAGAAAGTTAATAGACAAATACAGTGAGCATATAACATTAAAATCACCATGAAAATAGTTTTTATATAACCACTATACCCTCATTAATGAATATCTAACATATTTTCAACAAAAAAAATGAAATATAAATTTCATAATAAACATCATCATATATTAAAAATCAAAACTCATCATGTTTTACCATATGCTAGAATATTTCCAATAACCATCATAAACAGATTCAGGCCAATAACATCAGCCTGAAAAGTATTCAACAGTTTAAGCACAAACACTCAATAAGCATAACATCCTAAAATCAAGAATTTAAAAAGGGTTCCAATAATTGGTAGTATGAATAAATTATTCTAAATAAGTAAAACCCAATTTAATTACTCCCCTATAATGATATGATGCAGTTTTCATCATTTTAATGAGAAAACCATCCTCTTATATTTTTCACTCAACCTAGATATTCTCATTGAAGTACCTAAAAAGAAACAAAATCCACATCAAATTCAATCATTTATGTTTTCCAAAAATAAAAAAAGGTCTATGGTGAGAAAGGAGTGGCCAGGATGGTCAATTCAAAGATGTTTTTTTTGTAGTGCACTATGGTGAGAAGGGAGTGTCCATGAAAAACAATATTTTAATTTAATCATTCCAACTGATTTGAATTTTGAAATATTATGGTTTATCCATAGTTACATTTTTTGGATAAAACTGAAATTGTGTAAATGGAAGGCCTCTTATGGAATGTCGTAGATGTTTGAATACTCAAGAAGAGAGTTAACCAATCCAACATTAAATTTAATCAACAAACAATGTCAAATCCTGATAATAGTTCACTAACACTAATCAGAAAATAGGTTGATTTAAAACCAAAACCAACCACGTGGAATGAGAAAATAGAAAAAATCATGTCAAGTAGAGCACAGATTATGAGGGATGATGCTAGAACCTTGTTTGTTGTAGAGAAAATGTAGGCTCAATGTCCGGATACTTTAACCAGAAGTCCCTTCAAGCCTTTAAACATAATTCATAAAAATGAAAAAACAATTAATTAATGAAAATATTCAATGGTTATATGGTGATTCATATAATATGGTTATGTTACAAATAAAAAACTCTAATAAACATAATTCATACTTATAATAACACATATAATTAATGAAAACATTGAAATATTCTTGTGTGTGATGATTCGTGAACATAAAATTGAATAAAGACAAAAATTATGTTTAGAATATTGAGAAATAGTAAGAGTCTTATGGTCTAAATAGAAAAAAAGAAGAATCAAAGAGTAATCAAGTTTGGAGATGGTCAAAATATTAAATCATATTTATTTAATGATGTTATTATTCAATATGTTCATTCATGTATGGATTTCATGAAAGGTGGAAATTGTTATCATTCATAAAAATAAATGAAAATATTTTCCATATAGGGGGAACGCTCTATGTTATTTGGTGAATATGTTAAGGTTATTCATGAATGGATTCATCATTAACCTATGCCCCACACCCCTTGCACCCCTACCCCAACCCCTCCCTGCTTGCACCCCACCTGCACCCTCCCCACTGTCCTGTAGACCCCTTACAGACCCCCTTGCAGACCCCACTTCCCCCTCCCCCATCACCCTCCCCCTACCAGTTTTACATCCCCCCACTGCCCCTTGCACCCCCTTCCCTACTCACCCCTGCACACCATGCCCCACTGCCCCACCCCCCTTTCACCCCCTACCCTACACCCCCCCCCCCCTACAGACCACCATCCTCTCCCCCTTACATCCCTCATGCACCCTCCCCATCCCCCTTCCATGCAGACCACCCACCAGCATGTAGACCACCCAATGCCCCCTGCACTCTCCCAATACCCCTACCCCCTCCCCATGCCCTAAAAACCTCCCTGCAAACCAGCCCCCTTACACCCCTTGCCCACCTTCATCCCCCCTTTCACCCCACCTGCACCCTCTCCACTAACTTTCAGACCCCCCCCCCCATGCACCCCCCTCCCCCTTACCAGTTTTCCCACCGCCCACTTCCCCCCTTTCACCTCTTGCCCCACCCCTCTTACACCCCTTCCCTGTAGACCCCACTACAGACCACCACCCACTCCCCCTTACATCCCACATGTACCCTCCCCTCCCCCTACCCTACAAACCCCCCTGCAGACCACCCTTCATACCACCCCTTTCCAATTTCCCCTCCCCCTGTAGACCCCCCCCCCTCCCTACACCATTCCCCTGCCCCTACAGACCCCCCCTGCACCCCCCTCTTGCACCCCACCTAATGAGAGATACTTATGAAATATTAAATTCTTATATCTTGAAGTTAAAAATAAAAATGTAAAATTAACTCAACCTTGGACTTTATTGGACATTGGAATAATTGATGTTCTTCACAATGTTCATAGAGAGACTCTTAGGAAAAAATATCCACAACTGGTACCAAAAACCAGCCCCTAATATGGAGGACCCCCACTTTGAGTATGTAGGGTAGTGTTAAACTCCAAGATATAATATAGAGGAAGTAAATCCTATAATAAATATGTTGTTAAGTTAGTATACAACTCTTCATATAATTATGAGTCATTGTTCAATGTCACTAGCATATCTATTATGGAGTACATAACCATGTGCCAGCTCTGATTATGTTATCCAAACATAGAAGTCTAATTTGTAGGAAAAATAATATCAAAAACTCTAATATTCATCATAAACTTTATCTTATGTTAATGATGATCATACCATCATTCTATACATATAATATTACTCTGAATATAATATTTAATTTTCAGATTCTGACACATAGGTGAGAAGAAATGTGAAACATAGGAAGTCACAAAGTATAATGAATGTAATTTTCATAACATGGTTTGTGAGTCCAAGTAAAAGGCAGGGCATGTGATTTTTTCATATATACATGTTGAGTTAACTATATAGTCTATCTCAATAGGGTACATGACATATGGTACTGATGATTTAAGTTTGCGTCTACCGCCAGAATACATCGAGCCAATCTAACATAACATAAATGTCATGTTTCTCCTTTACACACGGTGTGTGAATTATTAGGGTTAATAGGTGTGTCCTATTCTTATTCCTATTTCATTTTATCGATATCATACATTGAATATACCCTAAAACACACAACATGTGTGTTTGGGAGTGAAATTAGGGTATGTACACCTATATATGCTGAGTTATGTGGTTCAAAAAACACAGTATGTGTCCCCATGGTACACACCATTTAATATAACAATGAAATTCCATCTAGAATTATTAGTATAAATTGATTCAAAGTAAAAAATAATAAAGAAAATAAGAAAAAAAAGATTTTATTTGGGTCCCTTTAGGGTCTATGTGCATGGAAAGAACACCTCCCTAAAGGAACCCATTTTATTATGCTCAAACAAAATGTTACGAGTAAAAAAAACAACAGTATGAACAATAAGAAAACAGAAATGATAAAAATATTCTATTTTCAATTACTAAAAAAGAAGAAGTAGAGTGCTTACAATCCATATAGTGTGCCTCTCAAATAGTTCTGATCCCTTCATAGAGTAGAAACACCTCTTGATATGATGGTTATAGTTCATGGGGACATTCTGGATCAAAAAACAACCAAACGTACTCTTTATGAAAGTATATCATCAACACTCCACTATGGTATCTCTAAAATAATGAAGCCTAATTTCTATATGTTGTAATTTACTATGAAAAGCTAAATTTATGTACAAATTGAAATCTTATAAACTATAATAATAACCCAATATTACATAATAGAATAAATTCAGCTTTGAAACCATACCCTTTAATCATAAAGCCTCCGTGATAGCCTCAATCAGGGGAATATACTCATCTTCTATGGTTAAAAGAGAAACCACCAATTTCATGGTCCATTCCCATGATATGGTTCCTACACAAGTGGTGAAGAAATATTTAGTAAGTGACTTCTTAGTATCCACATTACCTATGTAATCAGCATCAACATATCCAACAATTAGTTCTTCTATATTTACATTTCTATAAAAAAAATATAGGATAAAATTATGTGAAACAAATATTAGTGACCATTTTAACACCTACCAATGATGTTTCCCTGGATTTATTTTTAATCTATTGAGAATAAAATTGAAAAAACTATATCCGTCTCGGTGAAAATCACAGAATACATTAGGCTACCAAGAAATGTTCATACAATGGTTCTCTGATATATATTAAGTTTCTACATTAGAATTGTGATCTTGAGTCAATGATACATTGATGTGTTGGGAAAAGAGATCATTATTTGGCTTTAAGGTCTCAAGAATTTCTTCTACAATAAGTTTAAGATAAACGTTTTTGAGAAAAATATAACATTTGTTTAGGTCTATCCCTTTGATTTACTTAATTAATATCTATTTTTTCACTCCTAAATCTTGCATCTGAATTTTTTTCAGTTGGTACATTATAGAATTAATGAGCTCCATATTATTGCGTATAACTAATAAATAATCCAAATAAAGTAGTATATAAAGAATTTATGGTTTAACCCATTTAAAGAAAACAAATGCATCCTTCGGGATCCTGTTAAATTTGATATCCAAAATAAAAGAGTAATATTTCCTATACCACTAAGAAGACTCCAGTATTAAACCATAAAATGATTTATTTAAATGAAAACCTTGGTTAGTTTTAAACACATTTCTATAATCATAAATTGGTTTCATGTATAATTTCCCATTAAGTTCACCATGTAAGAGGGAAGTTTTTTCATCTAATTATTATTTGTGAAATTTATTAAAATATATAAAACAAGAAGTAATTAAATAGAATAATTCTAAGTAAATGGTGAAAAAATATTAACATAATTAGTAACCTCTCTTTAAAAGAAACCATTTCCACTAATATGGACATGAATATTATGTTCCTTTAATTATTGTTATATTTCTTCCTCTAATAAATCCAATTATTCCCAATATCCATGGAATTGGGATGTCAATAAAAAATAGACAATGTATGGTTTTATTCAAGGTTACCATTTCTTTAAGTCTTTTAGGGATTCTGCCTTTGGAATCTCAATCATTACATAATTTATTATATATTTTAGGATCATCATCAGTGGACTCATTTTGGAATTCACCTTTACGATCAGGCGGAGGGGGCACATTAGCATCCTCTAACTTTTTTTGGGAATAAGGATCAATAGTCATTCTAAGATTTGTATCATCACTATCACATGTGATAGATTAGGATTTAGGAGAACTAAATTCCTGATTGAAAACATCATTAATGATCATCCAACTTTTGAATATTTGTTTTTTAACCCACAACATATATCCCTTGACACTATTGGGGTATCCCATGAAAACATACATAGGAGATCTTGGTTAGAAAATAACAGTTTTACTATGGGTTTAGGTAACAACATCATTAATTGATGTAATTGTTCAGAAATTATCAATCACTCAAGAAGATCCTTTTATTGGAAAATCATTCACTATGAGACACTAAAGTGGTGAATAATATGGGTTTCAACACTAAAAATAATTTCATAGTAATGTTGAAGATCCCTTATAATAGGATAGATAACAAGAATCTCATAAGGTATCTCTTTACTAGATTGATTTAATGCAGAAAAGTTCCTCTCCCTCCATGTATGAATGATATTTTTTCCTTGATTGATGGGGGCCTACACTTCCTAATATTATAAATTAAAACCAGGGATAACTTAAATCATTAAGTAGGAATATTAAAATATTCTTGGAGTTCAACTCAACAATACAAATATTGATGTTAACTATCCTCCACATTTAAAGGACATTGAGTAAAGATCATCTCTCCACCCGGGCAGAATTACATAAACCATAAAAGGAACTATATTCGATAACCATATATCCCCTTTATTCATGAACAATCCCTCCTCATAACTCCCAATTTATAGGACTCATTCACATTATGTTTTAGTCCAACATTGGGGAGTATCCACTTGATCTGCCACCCTAGAGGAGCTCTATCATTTGTAATCACATACCAAGGGAGGATACCTTTATTAGTAGACATTCTATTTTCAATAGGTACATGGGAGCCTAGTTTGTCCATGATAGAGAGCACATGAACTTGAATGAATAGAGGGAACTATTCATACCTTCACAACCCATGTTCCTTGTCCCCTAAATCACCCAACACACCACTGAAAACACTATTACATGATGATTAACTATACACGAATGCTTCTCAACACTTTTAAATAATATAGACAAAAAGTCAGAGATGTATCCCCCTAAAATTGGAATCCCATATGTTTTCCTACAAGGGCCCAAGAATATTAGGCACATTCTACATCAAAATATAATTTCTAGACAAACTCAGATTTTAGCTTCTCACAACACAAACATGGTGAGGGTATCTAAATTACTTTTCTATGGATATTAATTTTAGTAGGTATGCCCTTATTGTAGAACCTCTATAAATGTTTTTTAAACTTAACTGGGATTTATTAATACAAGAATTTTCTCACCCAATCATCATGCTCTTGGTGGATCCTAATAACAAGTGAAAATCCACAGCATTAAATTATCTTAAGGTAAATTTTGGTAATGTGATCATAACTAGTTCATCGAGCATATAAATCCTATCATAAAAAATCTTATGATCCTCCTCAATGGATGCTGATATAAAGCTAGGGTTTATTCTCACATTCTTAAAGTAAATGTGAGGTATTTTGAATTTAGTGATAAAGTGAAAATGAACTAAGAAGTTTTCTTTCTAGTAAATGATGTCACCCAACCCGAAAACCAACACACCATGTGTTGGATCCTCTCTGAAATGTTTTTTAATGGTCGGAATGGGAATTGATTTTAGGACGTCTATTTCAATTTTTTGGAATGCCATAATATAATCCCCACTGTCATCTAAATGTAAAAACATTTCTAAGTGTGGGATCAAACCTAGATTGGGTACCATTGAAATCAACACAAGATAAATATACCTTATTCATGGATCCATCACATATACGATGAGGATCCCGAGAGGTGGGGTGGACACGTCGAAGGAGGAGGACCCTGGGAGGTGGGGTGGCCATGTCAGAACTATGTCAGACCTACGTCAGAGAAGGAGAGTGGCGGGGAGGTGGGGTGGCCTTGTCAGGGAAGTCGGCAGAGGAGGATCGTAGGGGGAGGGGGTCGCGTGGGGGGATAGGGCCACATATAGTAAAAGATAACAAGGGTATAATGGACCTATTGCCACTTTATTTATTGACTATATCTATAGATTCCTGGCTATAGGTCCAAATTATTGTAGTGTAATCCAATAAAATTTATATAGCTGCATATATCATTTTGAACCATATCTTTGTTTATTGGCTCCTTCATTGACCATTTTTATCCTCAACAGCAGTAGCAACTATTTCAATATAAAATGGTTATAATTTTACTTATAAAGTGAAAATTGTATGATAAATAGATAAGGGACAAAATATTATTTCATATATTATCCCCCATGTACTATTTGAAAAAAAATATATGTTTTTAACTAATTTAATAAATTATTATTTTTATAAAATATCATTAATTTCATTCTTGAATCTATTCATTTAATTTAACATTAAAAACACCAAGACATATATGAAAATTGAATATATTCATTTAACACATTTATAATATGATATATTCATCTATAAATTTTTTAGAACATAATATTTTATCCAAATTTTATTACTTTTATATTTATATAATTATTTATTTTATTTTTTTATAAATTGAACAAATACAGTGTCAGTGTTGCACAAATTTTTTTGATAATTCTTAAATAATTAAAATTTTAAAATAAATTACCATGATAAAAAAATTAATTCATATTTCAAATGAACATTTTAAACCAAACATACCCTATTTTTATCATTATTTAAAAATATTAGAGATATTAAAGTCAGGAGTATGAAATTTTATTTTTTATTCTTTTCTTATAGTAATATAGCAGTTGATATCAACAAAAAAGGGCACCAAGTTCTCATATTATTTATGATTGGGTGAATATTTATGAATCCAATTCCTTAAAAATGATAAATTACAAGTGACATATAAATTTTAAATCCATATCCCAATGATTTATCCTAGTTTTATGCTTTTTACCCTTAATGGTTTGACAAATATTTAGAAAGGTTACAATTCATAATGTCCATAAATAAAAGGGTATTATTTATAAAATTTAAACATCATAATTCTAAATATTAATTCTATTCTATCAAGTAAAATCCACATCGTTTTTAGAGATTAATTTAGAAATTATGTTGTAAAAATTGATGAAAACAGTCTTCAAGAAAAATGTGTGTTTAATCCTGAAAATAGACTTATATCAAAAGAATATGAAATTATGATCCAAATTTAAATATAATTTATATTATATAACTTTAATTCCAAATAAAAAATTTAATGGAACGTTTTAAATTTCTGGATTCAAATAAAATAAATGATAGTTTTACAAAAATATGTAATTTAAAATTCAATGAAACAAACATTTTTAATTAATCCTTTAATTTAAATCCTAATATATTATTGATACAATGAATTGAAAATGGTATAATTTTCACATAATAATATTATAATATGTTTTCTCAGTTCATTTACACTTGATATTCTATAAAATACAAGATATCAAAGAGATTTATTAAAAGATAAATATATCATAAAATCTTGGGTTGTTATCCCCCATCCCTAAAAAATACCTTTTCCAAATAATTAATGTAATTATGATATAAACGATTGGTTATCATTAACCTTCATTAAATCCTTAGGTTGTCACATAGATTCCTCAATTTTATGATTTCTCCACAAAACATTGACCAGATGAGTGGTCTTATTCCATTGTACTTTCTATGTATGATCCAGAATCTTTACTAGTTATTCCGCATAACAAAAATCATTCATGAATAGTATAACCTCTAGGTTTAGTACATGAGAATAATTAGGGATATACTTCATCAAGTTACATACCTGGAACACATCATGAGTTTAAGAGGGATTGGGTGTAAGCACCAAAAAATAAGCAACTATCCTGATATGATCATGAATTTTGTAGCAACCAATAAATATTGGGATAAAATTTAACTTCTTTATAAACATCATAAACTCTTTCCTAGGATAAGTTAATATGAATAACTTTTCAACAACTTCAAAATCTAAATCTTGTCAGTTTTTATTAGTATAATGTTTTTTCAACTCTGAGATGTCATTATGTGTTATTGAATGTATCTAACCTTCTCTATAATTTATTTAACAAGATTAT
The DNA here is from genome assembly GCA_963277665.1 of Viscum album. Taxonomy (NCBI): domain Eukaryota; kingdom Viridiplantae; phylum Streptophyta; class Magnoliopsida; order Santalales; family Viscaceae; genus Viscum; species Viscum album. The sequence goes on along the minus strand of OY728127.1, from coordinate 1,504,920,173 downwards.
GTATCAATAGCTTTATTTCTCCAATATAATCCCAACTCATTGGAGTTATGCACTTCCATCTATAAACATCTTCAGAAAGATCTGTCTAAATGATCATGTGAAAGCTATTATTATAGGAAAAGTCAACCAAACAAAGTTTTTTATCCAAACCACCATTGAAATCCATATAGAAATATATTAACATGTATTATATAGTATTAATAGTCCTCTCACACAACCCCTCAATATGAGGATGATAAAAAAATATTGAAATTTAACTCTATATCTATATCATTCTAAATTATTCTCCATAACATTAATGTAAACCACATATCCTTATTAGATACGATTGAGTGTGTTACTACATCAATATACCAGCTTCTTTAATGTATAAATAAGTAAGTTGATCAAGAGAGAAATATTATCCAATAGTGATAATATAAATTGGTTCCATAATGAGATCAACTAAATCCCAGATAGCTTTGTTCCCTTTAGATGTTATTTGGAGTCTAAAAATTAAATACATAGTAATGTTTTCTCATTTCCATTCTTATATGGGTAATGGTTCAAACATCCCCTTAGACCACTATCTCCCAAACATAACATTATGACATAGTAGTCATCATAATACATACTCGATAATAACCTTTTTCATCATATCCCACAATAAATATTTTTTCCGAGATATATACATGTTTGTTATTCCATGATTAAAAGCGAATGATGAACTATGCACTTAATCAAATAACTTCTTCTTTAACACTATTATTTATATGACACATTCTTGCTTCTTGAATCTTATAATTATATAATTATCATGGTTGAAATAAAGAAAAATCGTCAACTTCTTCTGTAATTCCAAATGTTCCTTCTGTGCCTTTTTAAACCACAAATGGATGGATAATTGAACATTCATCTGAGAATGATTGGATTTTCCCCATTTCCTCAATATCTCAAGATCCAACTAATAAAAATCTATAAATATTTGTTATTTTTTAATCATAATCTTTGATAAACTCTCATTATCTTTCTAAATTAGAGAATCTTCAACCTTTTTCGCCATTCTAGGATGATAATGTTTTGAGAATTCATAATCTTTGATCAACTCATACCATATTCTTTGTTACATTTTTAATTACTCTTAGAAAATATATAATTCTATATTTTAAGATTAGTATATATATATATATCACAACTTCCACCATATAGATAATTCCTCTATATCTTCAATGTAAAAATCACTTCTTCATCCTCCAACTAATGAGTCGAGTAATTTTGATCGTGAATTTTCAATTCGAGATAAGATTAATATATATCCACATAATTTAAAATGAGGATGCAACAAATTACCTTATTTAATTCATAATTATAGATAACAATCCATTTCATATACATGGTAGTGTAAGCATAGGAACACTTACCAACCTTCATTTTTTTTCTTTAAAATTCTCTTCACATTCACCTGCCTATAGGAAATTATCCTCTTCCGAGTCAATTTAGTTAGTTGATTAGATAGCCATTCGATATATCTCAAAAAGTGTCAGAAGTAACCATTCAATTGTAGAAAACTATTTGTCTATTTTATTATGGTTGTTCTAGGCCATTTTTTATAACATCCATCTTTGAAGGATCCACCAATATACCTTCACATAATATTTTTTGACCGATGAACGATACTTTTTATATCTAAAATTAAATCATTGTAAATATTGTGTAAAACCTATCTTTCATTAGATTCTTAATAAGAATTCTCATATATTATGCACACTCTTCTTTACTCTTTGAATATGTAATAATATCATCTGTAAATACAACCACAAACTGATCAAGGAAATCTCTAAAGACATTATTCATTAAATCAATGAATATATTTGGAGAATTGGTATGTCAAAATGTCTTTAATATAAATTCATAATTACAATACCTTGTATTGGATGTTTTATTGGTATATAATTCATCATGATAGATAGTCGATGATATCCATATCACATATCAATATTTTATAAATATTCAGCTCCTTGTAATTGATCAAAAAACGTATCGGTATAGGGTAGAGGATAGTTGTTCTCTAGATCCATTTTCTATGTTCTCGATAATCAATGAAATGATACATTGAACCATATTTATTATTAATAAATAGAACTGGTACACCCCATGAAATGCACTTGTATAAACTGAATCCCTTATCTAGACTCTTCTTCAGTTGTTTCTTCTATTCCGGCAATTAAATCGGGGCCAAAATATATGTATTATTTTAAATAGTTGTAGCTCTAGTTATGAGTTCTATTGAATACTCAACTTCATGATTTGAGGGGATAATATTAAAATATTCTATAATTAAACTAAAAATGCCATATAATAGCCATATAATTAATATTTAATTTCCCCCAAATAATCTGAGATAAATATAAATCATAAATAGGTTTTAAACCCTATATAATGGAAGTAATGTCTGTTATGATTTGTGCTTTATTTTCACACTTAAATAATATCATAGATTGAATTTGAATATCTAATTCAACTTCTCATCCTAAATAGTTGGTATGGGATCTATACTAAGAGTCTCAGACCATTCGCAAAATTACATCAAATTCAACCACCAGAGTAATAACAATATTTTTAGGAAGAAAACTCCCATAAAATTCAATGAAATAGGATTTATTGACTTGATATGTGATAATCTTGTCATTATGGGTTTTCACTTCCAACTTAGTGTATAATCATTTAAGTGGTGAGGTGAAACAAATAAAACATTATTCAGATATAATATACTATTTATAAACTAAATCAAATAAAACATTTTCTTATCTGGAGTTAATGATAAGTGTACCTTTCCCCACATGGATAAGAACTTCCACTTTAGCTATAATTATTCCATATGTTTTTCCTTCTCCCCAAAACATATTATATGGTAATTTCTAATAAACATGAATTGGAACATTAATATAAATGAATAAATATAAATTCATTTTAAATACATTACACAGTAATTATAAACACCATATAAAAATAATTATGTGTATAATACAAAAAATATCTCAATGGAGTGGAAATTGAGACGAAATCCCTTACCTCGTGTTGGAATTTCTATGAATGAGATCTAACCTCCTATATAATAAATTTAGATTTATTATAATTACATAATATAACCATATAAAAATCTATAATATCATATATATGATCCATTTATAACATCTTATGACCTATTTCTTAACAATATTTTATCATTATCACTTTTTCAAGTTTGAACTACATTGTTTTTCATGAGAATTTTGGTTTGGTAGTTATCATATTTATACATTAATAAGGATTAAATCTATTAAAAATGTTAATATTTATTTAAATATCATATATATTAAATAAAATTATATTTTTACTTATCCATCAAATGTGGATATAAAATATTGAATAACACAATTCATGGAAACAATAGGTTGTATGTCTGCATAAACGCTTTTTCACTTTTCGTTGGATAGAACAAAAGAAAGGTAAATAGTAATTCATAATTAATGGATAAATATTATATCATATATAACATGTATATTTATTTAATCAATCCATATTACCATCAATTTAGAACATAAACAAAAAATGGATCATATCACTTCATGGTGGGGGTTGTCCACACACAGGCATGATAGACATTATTATTTTCCAATAGATTGGAAGGTAAAAATAAATACATGATATTTCATTTAATAAAAATAATTGTTTCATAAGTATTATATATTCTCATTATTTACTTATTTATTATCCTTTAAATAATTTGGTGATGAAAAATGAATTACATCGCTATGTGGAGATGGTAAGTTGTACGTACGCACGAGTGATGTTGTCCCTTTTCCTAAAATGGTAGTGGGATGGAAAAAAGTTGTATCATAACAATAATGACATATTATTATATTAATTATATGATATTACTTATTTTATTATCGTTAAAAAAAAGTTTATATGAAGTATAAGAAGAAATAAATTTGAATGATTAGTTAAACCAGTTTACCTTTGCTTTAAAAGAGATCATTTAGATATCCTATTAGGGGAACCAGGGTTGGTCTTTCAGGGAAAAAACCTCCATAACTTGTATAAAGTTTTTTATTCGATATCTTCATTGGTTTGGGTCTATCTATACACCCAATGTGTTGTAAATAAAAGAGATTAGGGTTTCCTTGTATATGTGAGGGGTGAGGTACTTTTGGAAATTCATGAAATATTATTATATTATATATGTATAACACCAGTAAAATGGTTCCAAAATGGAATAACATTGAATATAATGAGGTCATGGTTCTAATATTATCATCAAATCAAATATATACTACTTTATATATCATTTTAAATCTTATTTTTTTTATTAACGTTTCCATTAATATTTTTTAAACCTAACCATGGTAACAAATATTCCAATATGAAAGGGTTATAATATTAATTATTAGGTGAAAATTGGATTTTAAATAGATTAGGAATGAAATTATTTACCCAATCTTATCCCACTTTTCCTCATTGAATAATTTTTTGATTTATTAATAATTTAATAAATATTTATTTTCATAAAATATTTTTAATTTCATTTTTGAAATTATTCATTTACTTTTGACAATAAAAACACTGAGAAAATTATCTAATTAGAATATAATCATTTAAAACGTCCAAAATATGATATATTTTTCTATAATATTCTTGGAACTCATTAATTCATTCAAATTTTTTAATTTTTATATTTTAAAATCATTTATTTTATTTTTTTATAATTTGAATAAATATTATGTCGATGTTGAATTATCTTTTAAGGTAATTATTCAACATAAAAAAATTAAAAATAAATTAAAATTATAAAAATATATTACTTATAATTTAAAATTATTATTTAAACCTAATATAATCTTTTTTGTCTTTTTAAAAAAAATTATAGATATTAAAGTGAGGAGTATGACATTCTGTTTTCCCTTTCTTTTCTTAATGTAATATAAAGGTAAATATAAAATTAAAAAAATAATAAAGTTTATATATTTTAAAAAAGTGCATATAAATTTCCCAAATCCATTCATCCAATAGGATAAAGAAACTTATTAGAGAAGTTTTATAGCCCTATCCCAACGTTTCAACCCTTTGTTTACAATTTTACTCTTTCTGAGGGAAAAAATATTTTCCATGGTTACTATTCATAATGAAAAAATGGTAAATATTTAATAAATTTGAACCTATTAATTCCAAATATGAAATCCATTTTTTCAATTTCAATACCTAAAATTTTGGGAAATTAATTTAAGATTAAACCTCTAAAAGGCGGCAAAAAGGACTTTCTAGAAAAATGTATTTTAATCCTAAAAGTATACATATTTGAAAATTATTTAAAATGATGATCCATGTGAAAATATAGTGGATATAATATTACATTAAAAAAATATTTAAAATATATTATAACTTTTCAAATTATTTTTTTTAAATAAATGACAATTTTACAAAAAACGATATTGTTTACTACTCATTGAAAAATCGTCATCTTTAGAAAAATCCAAAAATATCAACATAATATAATATTGAAATTATTAAATAAAAATGATATAATATTCACAATATAATGTTTTAATAGGTTTTCATGGGTTTTCAAACATGGTATTATAAGAAAAGTATGTTATCAGATAAATTTATTTAAACAGAAATATATCATAAAATCATAGGGTGTTATAGAGGCATTGAAGCATGACTTCCTACCACCTATACCGGATAAAACCATTGTAACCACCTCCATTAAGTGAAACATAAAGTTTAATTTTTGTATTATAAAATTTAGTATAACTAACAAAAAATCCTTCAAATTCCAATCTTCAATCATGATGTAATTATTATCGTTGCATCGTGATTTTCACTCTTAATGAAAAATACACCCAATATTCCTATAATATTTTATAAGAAATTAAAATTTAGTTTTGTTCCAACTATAATTGTAACATCCTATACCCAGTAGCAACTTAACCAATTCCATGATTCGGGTCACCACATGACCTCAAGCACGCCTCCTTATACACCGAAGGTTGTCGACTAGCAGTGAGGGACTAAGAGCTAAGTGAAGAGAATATACACTCTTTTTTAGAGTAAAACACATAAGGAAACACATAAAATAATATAATAAATATAACCAAACTGGGAATATGCCTAAATAACCATCTCCCAAATTGGGTACAAACCCCATCCAATAGTAAATATGTTATTACATGCTACAATGCCAAGTGAACAAACCCCAAAATACAAAAAACCAAAAAACAATCCCCAAAATTGTCCTGACACCATGTCCTGAACCCATCCATTTACCTCTTAATCATGACTCTACTCCCAACCAGAGGGCACTTTCCCTTATCCTGACCTGTAAGTATGAAATCTTCTTGGGTTCCTAGTGGAGGCCTGAGCAGGGTGTGAGTATAACTTTATAGTCCACCACTGATGGTGTCTACAAAATAGACGGTTCAATAGATATTATATGAAAGAACTAAATTAAGTGGAAAATAGAGAATAATTCAAGTATTCATTAGTGACATTGTTTCCCTTACGTTAATTCATAACCAAATTCAGATTCAATACTTATAAATACTATGTGTGCGGTTCACCTTTCTCATGCGTTCAAGGGATAAGGAATTTTCAATAATCGCAAGGCATATAGGAATAAATCAAGTCCTATATCTTTAGGGAATCACACAACAATAACTTCATTGTACTCACCTCGAAGCATCACATTGGGTGGAAGGAAACCTGTATAAGAATAGAACATCTTATCCTTCTCTAACCCATGCATTTAGGGGGTGGAGTTTAGAACCTCGGTCGAACTCGACCCATGGGTGTCGGACCTCAGTTCTATACCCCACTCTACCATGCCATGTGCACATTCTTAATTATTTTATCACCACTCATAACCACAATACAACCCAAGCATATCCAATAACATTACCAAAATCAATAATGACTGTTAAAATGGGAATCATTATTATTCCACAACCCATTAACACAATTATTATTTTTATCCCATTACTATTTAACTAAATTCCCATTCTAATGTTTAACATGCTAAGAATATTCAAGTAAAAACATAATTCATTGTCACATTCCCATTAATCTCATTTAACTCGTTTAAATTCCAACCAAACAATATCTTTTCCAATATCCAAAATGGAAAAATATACCCATAATCCTTCCTAGTTTGTTATATTAACCAATTAATACATTAATAAAATTCTCTATATCAACACAAGTCAACTTCACAGCCTATTCATCTGTTATCCCCATTGAGAAGGGTCGGAGCACCACATGGGTGGCCCTAAATCAGTCGATTCATTATCCATGCATCTCATATGGATCATGTGGAGTTCAATTGGTTTAATAAAAATTAATTATAATAAGTCATTCAAAGGGATCCAAGGACACAATAGGGATAGTTCAAGAACATAACCATATATGAACAAATTTACAACAATAAACAAGGGATATAAGTTGTCGACTACTGACCTCGATTTTGTTGTTGAACGCTCTCTCAATAAATGCCTTAGATCTCGATCTGACCCCCATTAGAGATTTAACCTAGATCACACCCAGAAGGAAGGGTTTTATAGTTTTTTAAGGAGATAAAGATGATATGAAAACCCTAAACCAAAAATATAATCAAGAGGGGGATTATCCTTACTCGGATCATCGATTCTAAACCAATGACACTTCAAATAACCTAGAGATGAAGGAGAATCATCCTTGGATGCTCTTGGGATCTCTTCCTTGTCAGTAGGGTTCAATGGGGGAAGTAAGGAGGAATTCCTGATTTGAAGTTAAAAATCCCATAATTGAATTTTTGTAAATTTCTCGACATTACTAGCTACACAGTTTACCCACTGAGTTTCCGAAACTGTGCACAAACCGTGCAGGAGCCACTATCCCAAAATCACCCCTTATCACAGTTTCCTAGGAATTCAACACAGTTAGATTAATAGTGTGATAACCATGTGAAAGCCTCTATCCAAGGCTACATGGTTACCTATAATACATTTCATGGTTTTCCCTAGTCATGCGCAAACCATGAAACATTCCCAGATAACTCATTTTTCATCCTCTTTCATGACCTGAACGCCCGAAACACCCTCGAACCTTCACATTAACATTGGGAAACACATATTTGAACAAAAGAAAAGTCTTAAACTAAAACATCAACAAAAACATACCTTTATGAAAATTCCAGGATCTTACCATCATTAATATCACTTGATACATTATATGATTGAAAAAATAGAAAACTTCACCCCAACCAAAACATTAAATATCAATATCTCCATGACCAACCCCCCTGGTTGTAACATTTTACACCTTCAGGATTATTGGAAAACCAAGTCATCTAGAGTGATGTTCTTGATATTTAAGATCTAAAAAATTCAATCAACCAAGTATAAGTGGAATTATACATCCATCACAATAATTATATGTAAAAAATTCCCATTTCTTGAAAAAAAAAGTTATCCAGAAGATAAACACATTCCACACATTCATATACCTTTTCACTTCATCTCATCACCTCATTAGGTCAAACTCATTCAAGTGAATCACCATTAATCAAATCTATATATTATATATAAAAAATACCCCCTCAAAACAGACTCTCATTTTATAAGGGAATTCAATTGAATAAAAGTTTTCAATTTAATTTTATCCCTTTATTTATCCTACATTAAGATTAAACTAATAGGGAAATGTCCTACAAAATAAAAGAAATCAAGTTATTTTTTAGATACATATGAGGAGAAGGGATTTTGAAAACATCCTCAAACTGAGGATAGTTTATTAACACTGAGGTAAAACAAATACTTCTCAAATTCCAATGTGTCCAATGGGTTTTTGAATATATTTTCCATTTTTTGGTTCATGTGATCAAGATCCATCTTGATGATTCAATGATCGAAATTATCATCAATACAATTATTATAAATATCAAAATGTTACATGCATGGATGTAACACCATATTGTTCATTATTTAAATCACATTATTTTAATAATAATGGAAAATTGTTGTTATCTTCACATCTCCTCCAAGATATTCTATTTGTTGTTTCAATCATAAAAATTATTTACATACCATTGAGTCTGAGAGTTATTTTGTTTCATAAATAATAAGTGATATACTCTACTAATTTCTTTTAATTAATATAAAACAAATGATATTGATAAATAAATCTCATCAACGTGTATATTTTCTATGAACAATATATCCATTCCAATCCACACATGAAGTTGCATAAAATCTTTCTTTATTTATTTTACAATAAACCAAACTGTAATCATGTGTTTGTTAAATATACTTTGTAATTATATTCATTATAGTTATTTGTTTAGTGGAATTAAATTTTTTTCAATGTTATTTTCAATAAAATCCATGTGATTCAACTATTATTTTTGAAAATGGGTATTGAAAATGAAACCCCCGTTAGAGTATAACAGCCCATGTTTTTGTTACATCAATATTACATCTATTTAGATAAATATTAAATACATAAAAATATTATCCACACCATAACCATAATGTATTATAGTCTTTGGAAATTATATATACAATCTTATTATTTTATTAAAGATCTTTAAAATATCTCACAAATATCTTCTCACACATTACTCTTCTTAGGTAGCCCCTATAGAAACCATTCATCATCACTATGGGAAGGAAACATAAGAAAGGGAGGTATTATATGATCAATAAGGGTAAACAAGATAGATATCAATAATCACATAATTATATAAAGAGTGTAAGGTTGTTATAACTTGAACTCAACATTTGAAAATCCATACTCTTTGTATCATAGATTCATAATATTGAGTCATGGAATATAGATTATAAATTCATAATGCATGAATCATAATATATTAAATGAAAAATATCTATGAGATGATAACATTGTCATGAAACAATAAATTAGGGGATACATATAAACTTATGACATGGTGAACATGTATAAATTTAAAAGGTTCACTCATTAACCTATGGACATGAAATAAGACCCTCGTATAAACCTATGGACTTAAAACTAAGTCCATGAATAATATTATGTAAATTAAATACAAATGCATCCATAAAAATTTTGAATATGTAATAGGTTTCAGGTGTAACAATATGAACTTGTAATCAGGTTCACACATTAAATTTTTAAACATGTAATCTAGTTCATGCATAACATTTTTACTCATGAATTGGATGAAGATATAGTTCCCTCAAATCATATAAATAAAATCATACGTATGGGTTACCTATGATTAATAAATATTCATAATCTTAGAACTCATGAAAAGAAATGAATTTCTTTGAAGTACAACCCATGGAAAAATGGAATGATTTTCATCAAATTTTATGTCTTCATAACATTAAACCTTATAGAAAATAATAAGGATTGTATCATTGGATCATGTCCCCTATTAATAATTAGTAACATCAAATAATTTAATATTATATGGAAAACTATTTTGAAAGATCACTTGAAATAAATCTTGAGGGAAAAAACCTTTATATTTTGAACTAATTTTTTTTAAAGTCAAGCAATTAAATAGGGAAAAATAACTTTGAAAATAACCCTTTAAAATTTTAAATGATTCATCAAAACATCATGGTTTAATAATATCAAGAAAATATTCTCATTCTGAATAAGATAATTTTTTTTTGACTTTTATAAAAAGAAACATTACATTGGATTTTAAAAGAAATCCCCTAATAAAGATCATATAATTGAAGTGACTGATAATAAAGTGAATAAAATATGGTAATACATTGTAAATACACCTAAAAAGTGTAAATAAAACAATATATTATCAAAATTTATTTCATACATAATCTTATCAAGACATAATCATTGAATTAGAAGTTTATCCCAATAAATGGAAACTGAGTTAAGAAAACTCTTACTCATGTCTCGAATTTCTTTGTTCATGTTGAAACCTACTTTATAATATAAATGTATTTATTATAAAATTATTCCATAAAAATTTATCTATAATAAATTTAATGTCTTATTTATATCTTCTTATCCCCAATTTACTAATAATGTTTCATTAAAATCATTGTAATGTGTGATAACTGCTTCATTTTCCATGCATGTCTCATTCATAGTCTTTATACTTTGATCATGGTACCATAATTTCAAAAATGTAAAACATGGTATAAAAATTATATAAATTAATTATATACATATTTTTTATCATTAAAAAATAATATGGATAGAAAAATGAATTACACCATTCATTGAGACAGTAGGTCGTACGTAAACATTAACGATGTTTCCATCTTTCATCTAATGGAATAAAATAACCGTAAATAATAATACACATTTAAAGAATAATTTTTAAGTTATATATATCATATATTTTTATGAAAATTATCCTTATTACCATCCATGTAAAGTATAAGTAAAATAATGAATCATGTCACATCATAGAGATGGAAGTCTATATATACGGTCAAGCGACGTTATCATTACTCAAATGAATTGTTGATGATAATGTATAAGTAATATTATAATCCAGAAGTATAATTATGTCATAAATGTTAAATATAATCATTAAACCTATCATAATTCCAATCCATAAAATACAGTTATGAAATGTGAATTGTATCGCTACATGGATATAGTATGTCATACATATACAAGGGAGATAATTTCACTTATTATATTATAGGAAAGACAGTATTTAGTGGTTTTTTCATAATCATAATAAACATTTTTCATTTTCTTATTTTTTCTTTTTTTATTGTATGATAAATATCATATATTTAGAGAAGGTAAAGAAGAGTATAGAATAAAGGGATCAGTTAGTGTGATTTCTTCTTCTTCTAAACGACCCTTTTAGATCTCCTCTTAAAGGCTCTGGGGTTTCTCTTTGGAGGAAATAAGCACCCCCAGAACATGAATAAGGAAGTTCAGAAGAGAAATTTTTATAATTTTTTGAAATAAAAGGCTCAAAGGAGTGTAATTAAGTAAAAGAAGGGGTCCGCTTTTATAGTTGAGGTGAGCGGAACTTTTGAAAATTCTGAAAATATAAGAATGTAATAAGAGTATTAAAGAGAAAAATGTTTCAAAATTGGCTATAAATGCACAGGGGATGACTTTTCATACTATATCATATAATATTTCTTTTTATTTAATATTTATATTATTTTTAAATAATTTATTGATGTAACATCCCAGGTAATTAAAGAATAAATAATTTTCATATTTATTAATATTTGAGAATTAAATATGAATTTTAATTAAAAGGGGTTGCTATGTTCGATAGCGTACCCGATACACAACGATGAGTTTCTTTGAAACTTACGTAGCACACTAGTAATATAATAATATTATTTTAAATGTTAGTTAACAAGTAGCCGTTGTACTGGCGGGAATGAATAGAAATAACTAAAATATGAATAGATATGTTTTTAGATGTTTTTACATTTACCCAATAAAAGACAAAGGCTTAAAATACGGAAAGAGTTCAATTTTAGGCTTTTATACTCTAATTTTCACTAAAGGTTCACTTATCACCTTTTAATGGTGAACCGTCATTAAATATAGTTTTGATCACTCTTATACATTCTTTTGGACCAAATAAAACTTTTATTAAGAATCGGGATATCAAATTTTACTTTGTGTAATTTTTGGTACCTTTCTGATAAAGTTCATTTTTTTTTATGAATAGTGTAAAATGTTGCATTTTAATTCAAAACCTCTTTTTGATCTAATTTATTTATATGATTAGATTATCTTTTGAATTGGTTTTAAAGTGAAATTAGAATATATTTTTACAATTTTATCCAATGGTGGTCATTGGAATCAATTTCGATTTGAAATTAGACTTAAACTGGTGTCAATCTTTTGATACTTATTGTTTTGTAAAAACACGCTATTTGCTCTGGCAGCGGGAATTAATTATTAAATTAATTAATGTGACTTATATGATTTGAATTTTGTAAAATAGACTTCATTTTTGAATTCGGAATATCAAATATAGCTTAGGGTGAATTTTTGGTAATTTTCTGAAAAACTTCAATTTTTGATGAATAGTGAAACCACTAAGTGGTAATCAAGCAAACTGATTTTTCAGTTAAATGAAAGTTTACCACTAATGTGTATTGAATTTTGAAAATCCGACATACATGGTTGTCATTAAGAAGTAAAATGTGGTTCAATGAGATTAAAATAATTTTTTGGTGAATAGTAACTTATTAAGTTTTTAATCGCGATTAGTGGTAATTAGTGTAGTTTAAGGTATAAATAATACTTTAATAATATAAAATGACCTAGACACATGTCCCAACCTCATTGGTTGTGTCATGGCCGACCAAGACAAGCCATGGCCTAACTTGGGGACCCCATGTATTCACTTTAGTTGGAAAATGACAATAATATATTTTTATTTAATGTTAAAGTGAAAGTGACACAAACATAATATGTTTTGCGAAAACAATTTTTAAGTGGGGTTATACAAGCCCAAATTTTGATTGTAAATAGTCATTGGAAAGCTAAAAAGATTTCCTATATCATAGTATTTTTTTTATAATTTTTAGACATTAAATAAATTAAATTATTTACGACATAATAATGATGCAGTGATGACATCATTATTTAACGATTAAAATAAAATGGAAAGATAATGTAAAATCTAAAACCTACACATGGCCAAAACCAATTGGATGAGTGGATTTCGAATCCTTATCACCTTATCCACGAATTCTATCAATGTGGGACCTTTTAAAACCGAAACACATTTTCAAACAAAGTTATATTTCTTTACTTTCCAAAAGTGCCCCTCCTCTCCTCTTATAAAAGGCCCCCACCTCTACCCCATTTCACACACTCTTCAAGCCTTTGGCTCGGCCAACCCCTGCCCATTTGCTCTCTCCACATCCCTCTCCTCATCCTAGAGGATTCCCTTTGGGCAGAATCCTTTCAAAGGAAGCCTTTAGGCTCAAACCAAAAGAAGTTACACTTTTTAAGGTATTTCATTCTCTCATGTTCATTTGTTTTATTTTGCTTCTCCGACCCCCTAAACTCTTTTTATTTACTTCTTTTGTAACAACACCAGTATCTTCAATATACTAGGATGTTGTTATAAGATATATTTGAGCTACACTCTCACACAACTACATCAAATGGTTAAAGAACATACGGTTTCCGTGGATGGCGAAATTCTGCCTCCCGAAACGATGATTGTTCAATACTCATTTAACACCTTCAAAGGTGGCCATTATGATGTCACTATTTTTATATATGATATGTAATATGTTTATGTTTTACTTATGCTTCTGTATTTTTCATTTGTGTCTTACCTTTATGGCTTCCATTATGGGTATACGCGATATCTTCACTTAAGGAAGTGCGGACTACCGCCCCCTCAAAGTGATGTGATTCGTTAATGCCATATGTGGGACGTGTAAAGGATGGATTTAAAGTTATTATATATGATGTTATACTGGAATTATAATATACCTATATATATCATTATCATTTATTTCCATTAAAGTATGAGATAGAAATGAAAGTAGCGTTCATGCGTACGTACGGACTACCGTCTCCATGAACGGTGCATTTCATTTCTTATCCCCAAATGTAATGTACTATTAAAAGTACATGTATATAATGGATATATAAAATTAATGATATATCTAAATGATGAATATAATTCTGGAATTAAAATATACATAAGTCTCATTTAGTTTTAATTCCGTTAATATGACAAAGAAATGAAAGTAGCGTTCATGCGTACGTACGGCTTACCGTCTCCATGAACGGTGCATTTCATTTCTTACCTCTAAATGATTATGTAATATTTTAAATACATGTATGTACTGGATATATATGAAATATATGATATCTACATCATGAATACCATTCTGGATATAATGAAACATTGACCAAATTAACAACATGTAAGTGTAAGAAGTCTATTTTTGACTTAAGAACCAAATACCGACAAAATGAACATTATTAACTTAAATGATTTCATGATGTTCATAACATGGTATAAAAGAAATAATGAACTTGGAAAAGATTCATAATCAAGTAGAGATTAACTAAAGTTTATTATTCAGGAGTTTAAAGAACGGTCGGGTCAAGTCAGATACGAGGTATGGGAACTTCTTAACCCAATTTCCATTCTTTGGGTTAATCTCCTACTTTCAAATTATGTCATTATGTTATTATGTCGTATCTTGTATTGGTACTTTATTTATGTGTACTTATAGTAAATACACATAATGTATCTATTTTATTTTAAAAATTATCTTTGTATGGGACTTCGTCTCAATCTCCTTTCATTGAGGCATATTTTATTTTATACACAACCTTCTTTTATACGGTGTATAAACCCCTTTGACTTTTACGTTTATTCAAAAGGAATCTTTTTTATACGAAGCGTTTACTAAACGACAAAAGGGAATGTTTTTGTCGTACGTATGCGGCGACAACGACTTCTCCGCCGTCGTAA
This sequence comes from Viscum album, assembly GCA_963277665.1. Classification (NCBI taxonomy): domain Eukaryota; kingdom Viridiplantae; phylum Streptophyta; class Magnoliopsida; order Santalales; family Viscaceae; genus Viscum; species Viscum album. The sequence continues at coordinate 1,504,904,722 of OY728127.1, read as the reverse complement.
CCATTATTTGAGTTTCGGCTTCCTCTACAAGCCATACCTTTTTTTTAAAAGAAAAATAAATACCATGTTTTATTTTGGTATTGAAAATGGTTTTCACAATGTGTTTGTGTTGTATTGATATCTTGTGATTGAAATGTGGAAATGTTATATTTCCTTTATGCATGTTTTATGTGATATGATTATGTTATGGTTCTTGGGCATTATTATGAAGACGGGTGGTTCCGTGATAAACTAAGGGCGGGTGAGCCCGTTATAGCTCTCCAATGCATTGGGTAACGCGAAGGAGTGAAACGTTAAGGTTTCTCCGAAGAGATTTTAGGGAATATACTGTGATGGGTATTCCAAACGTAACCAAGAGGGTTACTCCCTATGTAAGAATGTTATGAATGCCTCAAGTTACCTTTATGTCTTATGGTTTCTATGATTTATTCATGATTTTATGAGGCATGTTAAAGTGCCTATGTTTTATGGGTAAAGTATGATTTCATTCTTATGTATATATGAACTCATGTTTCCTTTCCATGTTTTTTTTATAACCCATACTGAGTTTTTATGCTCATCCCAAGTTTTTGAAATGTTTTTCACAGGTCAAGGGAAAGGTACATGATAAGATGATAGAGTCAAGGATGTGTCAAGAATTAATCCATGTTTTATTTTAAATGTGTGTTCCATTGATGGGAATGAAGAATACTATCTTTATGTAACCACTTTGTTTATATGTGGAATGTAATGCAAGTCTTATGATCTAATTCTCTAAAACTCTAAACCCGAAAAGATCCTCAACGTGTAATCTTGTAATAACTCAAGATTAAGTAAGGTTTAAGGCTGGGGCCTTATAGTTGGTATCAAAGGTCGGTTTAGACAACTTTAGGAGTTAGAAAAGTGTTAAATTATAATATGATTGAAATGATATAGCATTTACGGATTACCATGTTGCTTCGCCTAAGATATTTCCATGTTCAGAATGGTTTTCCGTAGGGGAAACAAAGCAGCTATGTTGGGACGACATCAGGAGGAAGACAACCTTCCAAATCAGCAACCTGAGATGGTTGGAATCGGAACTGAACAGTTTGTTGCAGTGATGGCACAGTTGACTCAGGCTATAAATGGTGGTGGTATCCATGCACGAGATCAGCCAGATCAACCGCATAGGAACATGTCAATGGTGGAACATTTCATGAGGCAACATCCCCCATCATTCAGAGGATCATCTGACCCTGTGCAAGCTGAAGGGTGGATTAAAGCACTGGAGAAGATTTTTGATGTCATGGGGTGTTCAGACAATCAAAAGGTTAGTCTTTCTATTTATCGTCTGGAGGGTGAAGCAGATCAGTGGTGGTCTATGGTTAAAAATATCAGGGATGCCGATGAGATTGATGCTCTTGACTGGGATGAATTCAAAGGTATGTTTCTTGAGAAGTATTTTCCTAAGGCTGTTCGACTTAGGATGGAAAAGCAATTCTTGGAATTGAGGCAAGAGGAAGACTCAGTGGCTGCCTATGAAGAAAGGTTCACTCGATTGGCAAGGTATGCTCCAAATTTTATCCGGGACCTTGATAGTAAAATCAATCGTTTTTACTCAGGATTAAAGCCAAAGTATCGAAGGGCATTGGCTTCTCGTGAGTTTAAAAGTTATGAAAAGCTTGTTCGATGTGCTGAGAAGGTGGAAATGGAGTTTGCCGATGACCAAGTGTCCTATAACAACCAGCAGAAGAAGAGACCGAGGTTGCAGGAGAATGGTAAGAATTCTTCAAAAAAGTCTGATGGTAAGAAAACTAAGTTTCCAGTTTGTGATAAATGTGGCAAAAGGCATGCTGGGGAATGTCTTCTGAATTCTGGGAAGTGCTACCGATGTGGTAAGATGGGACATAAGGCTCGTGATTGCACTGAAAAGGATCAAGGTGAAGGTAAGAACAAATTTGATTTACAGTTAGTGAAATGTTTTAAGTGCAATGAGATGGGTCACTATGCAAACGAGTGTCCGACAAGGAGCTTGAGTGATGGGAAGCAGTTAGACTACAAGCAGAAAGGGGTGGTGAAATCCTTTGCAACTTCAGTAGATGTTGGGCCATCAAATGAAGTGGTATCTGCTCCAGGGAGCTCAGTATTTTTCGAAGATTGACTTGAGGTCGGGGTACCATCAGTTGAAAGTAAAAGAAGCAGACAACTGCGTTCCGTACTAGATATGGCCATTATGAATTTGTAGTTATGCCTTTTGGGTTAACCAATGCACCTGCTGTATTCATGGACCTTATGAATAAAATTTTCCATGAGTTCTTGGATAAGTTTGTGTTTGTGTTTTGAGGTTTGTGAAGAGGTTATGTGTGCCTTGTGATTCACAGTTGAAGAGAGAGTTGTTATGTGAAGCTCATAGTTCTCCGTTTTCAGTTCATCCGGGCAGTACTAAGATGTATAGAGATCTGCGGGAGTATTACTGGTGGGATGGAATGAAAAGAGATATTGCTGATTTTACTGTGAAGTGTTTGACTTGTCAGCAGGTTAAAGCTGAGCGGCAGTTACCGAAAGGGATGCTTCAGCCTTTACCAGTGCCAGAGTGGAAATGAGAGAATATATCCATGGACTTTGTTGTTGGATTACCAAAGACATCTCGAGGTAATAATGCAATTTGGGTTATTGTTGATCGCTTGACTAAATCTGCTCATTTCCTTTCTATACGAGATACTTTCTATCTAGATCAAATTTCCCGTTTGTATCTTAAGGAGATAGTCAGGTTACATGGAGTTCCTCTCTCCATTGTATCAGATCGTGATCCCAGGTTTACCTCTAACTTTTGGAAAGGCCTTCAGAAGTCGTTGGGTACTGAATTAAATTTTAGTACAGCTTTTCATCCTCAATCAGATGGGCAGTCAGAATGAACAATTCAGACATTGGAGGATATGCTACGAGCTTGTTCTATGGATTATCAGGGAAGTTGGGACCAACATCTTTCTTTGGTTGAGTTTTCATATAATAATAGTTTCCATTCGAGTATACAGATGGCACCATTTCAGGCATTATATGGGAAGCGGTGTCGAACTCCAGCTTTCTGGGATGAAGTGGGTGAAAGAAAGTTGATGGGACCAGAATTGGTAGAAGAGATGGCAGAAAAAGTTCAGTTGATTCAGAAACACATGAGAATAGCTCAGAGTAGGCAGAAGAGTTATGCAGATAACCAGAGGAAGGATCTATCTTTCGAGGTACACAATGTTTTTCACGTTTTGATGTTGAGAAAGAATATGCCAGATCCATCTCATGTTTTGAGTCCAGAGGTAGTTCAGTTGGAAGAGAACCTATCTTATGAGGAACAACCGGTCTAGATTCTTGACCACAGGGAGCAAGTGTTACGGAATAAGGTGATTCACCAGGTAAAGGTTTTGTGGAAAAACCACATGATTGAAGAGGCAACATGGGAATCTGAAAATGCTATGAGGGATAAATACCCCCACTTATTTTGATAAGTGAATAAAATTGCGAGGACGCAATTCCCAAAAGGGGGGAAGGATGTAACATCCCAGGTAATTAAAGAATAAATAATTTTCATATTTATTAATATTTGAGAATTAAATATGAATTTTAATTAAAAGGGGTTGCTATGTTCGATAGCGTACCCGATACACAACGATGAGTTTCTTTGAAACTTACGTAGCACACTAGTAATATAATAATATTATTTTAAATGTTAGTTAACAAGTAGCCGTTGTACTGGCGGGAATGAATAGAAATAACTAAAATATGAATAGATATGTTTTTAGATGTTTTTACATTTACCCAATAAAAGACAAAGGCTTAAAATACGGAAAGAGTTCAATTTTAGGCTTTTATACTCTAATTTTCACTAAAGGTTCACTTATCACCTTTTAATGGTGAACCGTCATTAAATATAGTTTTGATCACTCTTATACATTCTTTTGGACCAAATAAAACTTTTATTAAGAATCGGGATATCAAATTTTACTTTGTGTAATTTTTGGTACCTTTCTGATAAAGTTCATTTTTTTTTATGAATAGTGTAAAATGTTGCATTTTAATTCAAAACCTCTTTTTGATCTAATTTATTTATATGATTAGATTATCTTTTGAATTGGTTTTAAAGTGAAATTAGAATATATTTTTACAATTTTATCCAATGGTGGTCATTGGAATCAATTTCGATTTGAAATTAGACTTAAACTGGTGTCAATCTTTTGATACTTATTGTTTTGTAAAAACACGCTATTTGCTCTGGCAGCGGGAATTAATTATTAAATTAATTAATGTGACTTATATGATTTGAATTTTGTAAAATAGACTTCATTTTTGAATTCGGAATATCAAATATAGCTTAGGGTGAATTTTTGGTAATTTTCTGAAAAACTTCAATTTTTGATGAATAGTGAAACCACTAAGTGGTAATCAAGCAAACTGATTTTTCAGTTAAATGAAAGTTTACCACTAATGTGTATTGAATTTTGAAAATCCGACATACATGGTTGTCATTAAGAAGCAAAATGTGGTTCAATGAGATTAAAATAATTTTTTGGTGAATAGTAACTTATTAAGTTTTTAATCGCGATTAGTGGTAATTAGTGTAGTTTAAGGTATAAATAATACTTTAATAATATAAAATGACCTAGACACATGTCCCAACCTCATTGGTTGTGTCATGGCCGACCAAGACAAGCCATGGCCTAACTTGGGGACCCCATGTATCCACTTTAGTTGGAAAATGACAATAATATATTTTTATTTAATGTTAAAGTGAAAGTGACACAAACATAATATGTTTTGCGAAAACAATTTTTAAGTGGGGTTATACAAGCCCAAATTTTGATTATAAATAGTCATTGGAAAGCTAAAAAGATTTCCTATATCATAGTATTTTTTTTATAATTTTTAGACATTAAATAAATTAAATTATTTACGACATAATAATGATGCAGTGATGACATCATTATTTAACGATTAAAATAAAATGGAAAGATAATGTAAAATCTAAAACCTACACATGGCCAAAACCAATTGGATGAGTGGATTTCGAATCCTTATCACCGTATCCACGAATTCTATCAATGTGGGACCTTTTAAAACCGAAACACATTTTCAAAAAAAGTTATATTTCTTTACTTTCCAAAAGTGCCCCTCCTCTCCTCTTATAAAAGGCCCCCACCTCTACCCCATTTCACACACTCTTCAAGCCTTTGGCTCGGCCAACCCCTGCCCATTTGCTCTCTCCACATCCCTCTCCTCATCCTAGAGGATTCCCTTTGGGCAGAATCCTTTCAAAGGAAGCCTTTAGGCTCAAACCAAAAGAAGTTACACTTTTTAAGGTATTTCATTCTCTCATGTTCATTTGTTTTATTTTGCTTCTCCGACCCCCTAAACTCTTTTTATTTACTTCTTTTGTAACAACACCAGTATCTTCAATATACTAGGATGTTGTTATAAGATATATTTGAGCTACACTCTCACACAACTACATCAAATGGTTAAAGAACATACGGTTTCCGTGGATGGCGAAATTCTGCCTCCCGAAACGATGATTGTTCAATACTCATTTAACACCTTCAAAGGTGGCCATTATGATGTCACTATTTTTATATATGATATGTAATATGTTTATGTTTTACTTATGCTTCTGTATTTTTCATTTGTGTCTTACCTTTATGGCTTCCATTATGGGTATACGCGATATCTTCACTTAAGGAAGTGCGGACTACCGCCCCCTCAAAGTGATGTGATTCGTTAATGCCATATGTGGGACGTGTAAAGGATGGATTTAAAGTTATTATATATGATGTTATACTGGAATTATAATATACCTATATATATCATTATCATTTATTTCCATTAAAGTATGAGATAGAAATGAAAGTAGCGTTCATGCGTACGTACGGACTACCGTCTCCATGAACGGTGCATTTCATTTCTTATCCCCAAATGTAATGTACTATTAAAAGTACATGTATATAATGGATATATAAAATTAATGATATATCTAAATGATGAATATAATTCTGGAATTAAAATATACATAAGTCTCATTTAGTTTTAATTCCGTTAATATGACAAAGAAATGAAAGTAGCGTTCATGCGTACGTACGGCTTACCGTCTCCATGAACGGTGCATTTCATTTCTTACCTCTAAATGATTATGTAATATTTTAAATACATGTATGTACTGGATATATATGAAATATATGATATCTACATCATGAATACCATTCTGGATATAATGAAACATTGACCAAATTAACAACATGTAAGTGTAAGAAGTCTATTTTTGACTTAAGAACCAAATACCGACAAAATGAACATTATTAACTTAAATGATTTCATGATGTTCATAACATGGTATAAAAGAAATAATGAACTTGGAAAAGATTCATAATCAAGTAGAGATTAACTAAAGTTTATTATTCAGGAGTTTAAAGAACGGTCGGGTCAAGTCAGATACGAGGTATGGGAACTTCTTAACCCAATTTCCATTCTTTGGGTTAATCTCCTACTTTCAAATTATGTCATTATGTTATTATGTAGTATCTTGTATTGGTACTTTATTTATGTGTACTTATAGTAAATACACATAATGTATCTATTTTATTTTAAAAATTATCTTTGTATGGGACTTCGTCTCAATCTCCTTTCATTGAGGCATATTTTATTTTATACACAACCTTCTTTTATACGGTGTATAAACCCCTTTGACTTTTACGTTTATTCAAAAGGAATCTTTTTTATACGAAGCGTTTACTAAACGACAAAAGGGAATGTTTTTGTCGTACGTATGCGGCGACAACGACTTCTCCGCCGTCGTAACCATTATTTGAGTTTCGGCTTCCTCTACAAGCCATACCTTTTTTTTAAAAGAAAAATAAATACCATGTTTTATTTTGGTATTGAAAATGGTTTTCACAATGTGTTTGTGTTGTATTGATATCTTGTGATTGAAATGTGGAAATGTTATATTTCCTTTATGCATGTTTTATGTGATATGATTATGTTATGGTTCTTGGGCATTATTATGAAGACGGGTGGTTCCGTGATAAACTAAGGGCGGGTGAGCCCGTTATAGCTCTCCAATGCATTGGGTAACGCGAAGGAGTGAAACGTTAAGGTTTCTCCGAAGAGATTTTAGGGAATATACTGTGATGGGTATTCCAAACGTAACCAAGAGGGTTACTCCCTATGTAAGAATGTTATGAATGCCTCAAGTTACCTTTATGTCTTATGGTTTCTATGATTTATTCATGATTTTATGAGGCATGTTAAAGTGCCTATGTTTTATGGGTAAAGTATGATTTCATTCTTATGTATATATGAACTCATGTTTCCTTTCCATGTTTTTTTTATAACCCATACTGAGTTTTTATGCTAATCCCAAGTTTTTGAAATGTTTTTCACAGGTCAAGGGAAAGGTACATGATAAGATGATAGAGTCAAGGATGTGTCAAGAATTAATCCATGTTTTATTTTAAATGTGTGTTCCATTGATGGGAATGAAGAATACTATCTTTATGTAACCACTTTGTTTATATGTGGAATGTAATGCAAGTCTTATGATCTAATTCTCTAAAACTCTAAACCCGAAAAGATCCTCAACGTGTAATCTTGTAATAACTCAAGATTAAGTAAGGTTTAAGGCTGGGGCCTTATAATTAAAATATTATGTTCAAGAATTTTCATTATTATCAATTTTGACTCGATTCATTACTTTGACTTTAATAAAATCACTAAAACAATATAAACTTATAAAAATATTTTAATACGTCCATAATATGTACAATTAATCTAATTTATTTATCACATTATTTATATAAAAATATATTTATTTTATGATTTTTAAAATCATTTATTTTACATTCTGATTAACTGAATAGTTTTTTCACAATCATTATGTAATTATTTAAGGTAATTATTTATTCAAAAAAAATTATAAACAGCTAACACAATATACATAAATATATTATTTTAATAATAATATTTATAGTTAAATATTTCTTAGGGATAACACCATATAAAAAATTTATTATTATTAAAAACACAAATGTTAAATATTTGAATTTTATTTATATAAAATATTATAAAGGTCATAATTTCATACAAGTAGCCCCGAAGGTAATTAAAAAATTTATATCATAAAACTATGTTTATTAATTTCATAATTACCATTTATATTTGTTCATAAGATATTTTTCCCTATGCAGACACCTAAGAGTTATTTAAGACAATGGAAATGACATTTTTGTGACATTCATTGATTTAAGTAATATATAAGTCATTTTCAGGAACAATAGTCCATTAAAAACTATATTTTCACCTTAGGAATTAAAGGATGAATTAAATTCATCTAATAAGGTTTTGTTATGTTTTTGGGTCATTTATTAGTTCTTATAATTTTATATTTAACCTAAATCACTCAATTCATCCTTTATCTTTTTAATAAAAATTACCAAGGTTACATTCCATTTTGGTAAAAAATAAATGTGAAGTATATATTAAATTTGGAACCAATAATTCCAAATATTGAACAAATTTTTTTAAATTATAAACAAAAAAGTTTAATAATTTAATAAAAACTGGAAAAAAACAATAAAAATAAGTTTTTCTAGAAAAATACCCCTTTTAAATATAAAATGTTTTTATAAAAAATTAAAGTAAAACATCTAATTAAAACCCTAATTAGATTATTGAAAATAAAAATGAATAAATTAGAATTTCAAAAAAAATCTAGAAAATAATCTTACCTTGTAAAAACATCAAAACAAAGTAGAGTTTTAAATTAAAATCAGTATTTTTCAATATTCCTTAAAAAATACATGTTTTTAGAAAATTCATAATAAATAAATTTTAATGTGATTTTTAAATTATGAACCCAAAAATTAAATTTTTTCTTCAAATAAATTATCTATAACTACTATAAATTAATATTTATTCATGAAATGGGGAAAATTCATTTTTGAAGAAAACCTATTTTTGAACATAAAAATGACTTCACAAAAAAATCTGTGATTATTTTCTATGAACATAACAATAGATTCATATTTAGTTGAACCTTTATATTTATTTATTTAAATATTTATTCTCTTTCATTCTCAAAAATTTAACCTCTAGGTTATATCATAATAATTTAATAATATTTTATGGTTTATCTAAACTTTTTGTTGCGTGCAACACAGGCTATCAAAGAAATAAAATTAGTAAAAAATATATTATATAAAAATAAAGGGTTGTTACATTCAACCCTCCTTAAAATAAATTTTACCCTAAAATTCAATCCCTTGGATACATGTAGATTAGGATACATATGCCTCATCACATCCTCAAATTCCCATGTATCTTCTTTAAACTGGTGGTTTCACCATAAAACATAAAATAGAAAAGTGGTTTGGTTTCAGAGAACTTTCTATATATGATCCATAATCTCTATGAGTTATTATTCAAAAGAAAGATATTTCTTTAGGGGTATGACCTATGATTTTATTACATGTGAAAAATTGTATATTTACTTCATCAGGATAGAAACATGGAACATGTCATGCATTTGAGATATATTTGGAGGTATTTTTAAACGATAAAATATTATCTCAATATGATCAAGTATTTCAAAGGGACCGATATACATAATGTTTGGTTTTCCATTCTTTAATACACATTAAAATTCATTGAAATACCTTCTCACCAATATCAAATTCTAGATCTCGATGATGATTATCTACATTACATTTATTTTAACAATATGTTTTTCTTATGTGTTGGTGATTGATTCCAACATTATTTGCCATCCTATTAGCTTGTGTAGGTCCCAACAGCATTTTTTATACAACTTAATTTAAGTATGTTGGATTTCATAACTTATTTTCATTAGGATCCATCAAAACTCTCAAGTAAAATCTATTTTTGTACGTAAAGTCAACTCGAAGTATTTTTTTATCATAATCACCTTACATGTCCATATAATAATATTTTAGTATATATTTTAGAGTTTGAACTATTCTCTCATATTGACCATCTATAATGTCAAACTCAACTCTATATCAAGATCTTGTTAAGGAATTTATCAAAATTCTAGGTAAGCTTCATATCCCAGTTATATACAACTGAATGTGGTAATCTATAAAACTATTCCACTTAATTAATGTATATTTTAGAAATCATATCCATATAAAAATATTCTCTTAATGAAGTGTACTAACTTCTTCTGGTTTTTAACTAAAACCGATATTTACCTCAATATTAAAGATAAAATAAACCCTAAAGGTTACCAGTACCTTTAATCATATATAAAAAAGGTTTAAAGTCATTCTAACTTGAATAACTTTGTCACATATACACAACTAAAGGGTTGTATTTATATAAATGTCTCTAAAAATATACTTAATCATGATAAACACAAAACACATAAATACTCGGAAGGAGTTTTAAATAAATTGAACACATGATCAACAATAAATTCATCTAATTCCATTAATTCAATCTCTCCCACTTACCTTGTATTATTCTTAAGATTTAACTATTAATCTGCTGCACCTTCAAGATGATAAATAGGTGAGGTAACATTTCATGACCTGAGAATTGAAGGACATAAAATGTTTTCTCAATGGCATTCATCCATTACTCAGCAGCTAGTGGATTTGAATACCCACTAAAAGAAGGTGGATGTTTCCTCATGAAAGATTCAATAGTGCGTTATTCCCTCCCTTGATCATTTGGAAATTCAACATGATTCATATCCTGATAATGTTTTGTGATCATAGTTGAATGATTCTACATTCCATATCACATAATTTTTAGTTTCATAAGATACCAATAAATTCATTGTCTGTTTCACTTAGCATTAGTACAGTTCATTCAAGTTTCATCGATTAACTAAAACCTGAAATCATAGTGTGGGGAGCATTAATCATATTGGATAACCACATAATTCTAAGAAATTATCTGTATTATTTATAAATCATGGCACCTTATTCTATGACAAATTATGTTTAACCTAGTCCATTTGTGATAATTATAAAAACATTAGTATTTTATCTTATACTTAGTTTTATCACCGTGGTTTTTATAAATGTTTTCTAACCGTAATACCTAATGATTTTCTAAAGCCTTATTTTATACCAACTATAATGGCCAAAGATTTTCATATATAAATACTACATCTACTTAGTTGAATATTAACTACATAACAATACTATCCACAACAGAACCATAAATCGTTTGATTCTTTGGAGATTAAATATACAATATTCTCATTTTATAAAACATATTAAACAACCCCCACAAATTCCTTCTCACACATTACACATCTTAGACATACCCTACATAAACATTTCTTCATCACATGGGGAAGGAATCAAAATAAAGTGTCAGGTCATATGCTCTGTAAGGGTAAATAAGAGAGGTATCAATAATAAAATAAGCATAACATGAGAATAAAAGTAGGTGAACATGAACATAGAATTTTAAAATCCCTACCATTCATATAATAGATTCATAATATTGAGTCATGTAATAATTATTAGCATTCAATAAGATATTAATCATAAAATAATCAAAAAAACATATGCTATAAGAGTATAACATTTACTTGAAACATGAAATTGTGTCATACACATAAAATTATATCATTGTGAACATGTATAAATAGAAACATGTTCACTCATTAAGTTAATGAAATGAAATTAGGCCCTTTAATAAAATTATAGAATAGAAACTAGGTCCATGTATCATCTTATAAACATTAAAGACTAGTCCGTGAAAAACATTGTGAACATGTAATCCGGTTCATGCATAAAATTTTGAACATCTAATCAGGTTCACATGTAACATTTGTTAACATGTAATAAGTTTCATGGAGATCATTTTTACTGATGAGTTATGCATATTTACCCAATCCATTGGATGGAGATATGGTTCCCATATATTGTATAAATAAAATAATAAATACATGTTCCACAATATCATAAAACATTCATCCACATAGAACTCATGAAAGGAAATGAATTTCTTCAAATTATAACCCATTGAAAATGGGAATGAGTTTCCACTCTAAATATTTTTTTTCATTTTCATACAACCACTTTTAGGGATATAGTGGAAACCCTCACAATTTCCAAATTCCACATTCCACATTCTAGTGGGCCACACAAAATGAAAATTCAATAACCAAAAACCTAAACAAACATTCTTGATGGAAAAAGATCTCATATTCAAAATTCAAAACTAGAAGAAAAAACAAAATCAGAATGCATAACGTGGCATCAATGGAAATCCCTGAAAAATGTGATCTACCCAAGAAACCCTACATCGAAGATGTAACGACAAAGCCACTATATCAAACACTAAATTGACACCATCATCACATCATTGGAATCCCCCACACATCATTGTCATCTACTTTAAGCTTCATCATCATCACCATCTCCTACCGACAAGATGAACCTAATTGAACCCAAAGTCCTTTTCTGAACAAACACTCATCATTGTCTAGGCAGTCTAGATAATTGAGTAACAAAATCGCCGTGATGACCCAAAAAAACCTTCAACATCCAAAGTCCACAATTAAAAATTCCATTCATGACCAAAAGGGTAAAAATATTCAATAGAACTTTATCCCTACCATAAAAAACACCTTCTAACAATAAAATTGGAAATTCCATGCCATAGATCTACAAAAAAGTACCACTAAAAGTAAACCTTTAGAGAAAAATAGAAACCCAAAAACATCACTGAGAAGAATCCTCAAAATGATTGAACATTTAATATAAAGGGGAATTAAAAACAAAAAAACTATACCTAAAACCACTTATAGTCCCCCTTTCACACCATTCCATGATTCCTAAAACCCACATCAAGCCTGACTAATATGTGGACAAGCATTATGGGTTGGCCGGCAAAGGAATTAGAGAAGAAGGAAACTGGATTCCACCACTGGAACCATCACAAACCACCTGAAGCCTCAGCACTCAGACCTAGGCATGGAGTTTTGATGCACTGGGGTAGGAACAAATAATGATGGTGAGAGGATATTGATACCTACACTAGTGAGCAGCTTAAATCAATTAGGAAATGTTGAAAATTATACCAGAATGAGAAATGGAAGTTATAAAATTCAAGGATCTGCAAAATGAAAGAGAAGCCTTGTGGGAAGAATAAATTGAGACAGATAAGGGATGTAATTTCCAGGATATGTTAGGCTATGACAATGTAATGTGATAGGAAACCCTATAATAAATGGGGTAAGGGGGAGTGGTGAGATTTCATTGGGCACCAGGTGAATGTGGGGCCATATCACCCTAGTGAATGGGTTTCATCAACATATTTTAAATCGAAAAATAAACCACCTAGAAAAGAATAAGTATGGTGTAATTCAATCATATCTCATGTAAATACAATTTAACATATAATAATTTAATCTTAGATAGAAATTTATTTTTAAATATCTCTTGAAATAATTCTCTAGGAAACTATCCGTTCAATTTTGAAATCATTTTTTTAATGTCGCCTAATTTTAAAGGAAAAAATATTCTTCAAAAATAAACCTGAAGACATGTAAGTTATGCTTAATAAAATCATAGTTTCATTTACGAGTAAAAATATACTCAATAAATATAAGTTAAAAAAACATTTCTATCGTATTTTTTAAAATGAAAAAATGAAGAGTATTTTTAGAATAAAGTCCCTCATAAAGATCATATCATTGAAGCGGTAATTAATAAAATGAATATATTATATGTACCGGAAATATATATACATAAAAGGAGTGTAAATAAAATAAAATATAATAAAAATTAATTTCACACATAATCTTAGCATGAAATAATCATTGAATTAGAAGTTTTACCCAATGAATGGGGATTGAGTTAGTAAATCCCTTAACGAAAGTATCGACTTTATTTGATCACATTGAACCTCTGGTATAATAAATATGGATTTATTATAAATTTAATATATATATATGTATCTATCATACCTTTTATGATTTATTTATAACAACATATTACTCATTTATTAATAATTTTTTATTAAAATCACTATTCTGGGGGGTAATTGCTTCATTTTCCAAGCCTGTCTCGGATTGGTAGTATCGGTCGCTATAAATTGATCATGTTCCCACAATTATCAATATGTTAATAATGTTATAAATTCATATTTATTCATTATATAAACATTTAGTAAAATTAGGTATGGAAAAATGAGTAACACTATTTATGGAGATAGTAGGTTGTACGTACGCATGAACACTATTTCCATTTTTCATCTAATGGAATAAAAGAAAGGTAAATAGTAATAAACCTTTCAATAATTATTATTATTTTATATATATATATCATATATGTTCATAAAAATCATCCTTATTAAAATCCATGAGAAATATAAGTGAAAATTGAATCACAATGTATCATAGAGATAATAGTCCAAACGTACGAATGAGTGACATTATCATTTCTCAAAAGACACAATGATGATAAGGTAGACATAATATTATCATTAAATAAGAATAATTATTTAATAAATATCATATATAATCATTAAACACGTCATAATTATCATCTATAAAATTAGGTGATGAAAATTAAATTATATCGCTTTGTGAAAATTATAATCCGTACAAACACATGAGCGGTACTTTCAATTCTTATTTGTTAGGAATGATGGTATATATTTGTGTTTAAATAATCATAATAAATTTAAATAATATATAATAAAGTTAAGTTATTATTTCATGATAATTAAAATATATTTATATTTGGTAAATAATTTTACAAAAATAAAGTGATCAGTTAGAGTGATTACCTCTTCTTTGAAACAATTCCTTTAGATCTCCTCTAAAGGGCTCTAGGGTTAATCTTTTGAGAAGAATAAAACCTCAAAACATTAATAAAAAAGTTAAGAAGTGAAATTATTAGATTTTTTTCAGATCTAGATGGCTCAATGTGGTGTGATGAAGTGATGGAATGGGTTCCCTTTTATAATTGTGGTGAGGGGCACTTTTGGAAATTCTCAAAATATTAAAATTTAATAAGATATTCTAGATACAAGTTCTTCTAAATAGCCTATAAATTTATAGTGGGTGACTTTTTATACCATCTATTATCCCCTTTATTATTAATAAATATTATTTATTATTTTTAAATAATTTAATAAAATTTTATATTCATGGATTATCATTATTGTCAATTTTAACACTATTCATAACTTTAAATTTAATAAAATTAATAAAATAAGATAACTTTGTAATAACTCTTTAAATAAATCACTAATATATCATATTAATCTATAAAATTAATTTATGATATTGTTTATCTCAAATTATATTTATTTTAATATCTTTAATATCATTTATTTGATTTTTTTAGTTGAATAATTAAAATATCATTGATATTTAATTATTTAAGGTAATTATTTATTCACTAAAAATGAATATTAAATTACCATGATAAATAAAATTATTCTATTTTTTAAAATAATATTTATATTAAAATATAAGTTCTAGATAAAATATATTAAATAGGATGTAGTTATTATAAACATGAATGAGAAATCATTTACTTTTCCTTAAATGAAATAATATAAATTTGATAATATCATCCAAGTGGACCTAAAAGGTATAAATAAATTAATACCATTAAAATAATTCTGTTAAGATCAAAATTGTTTCTTATATTCATTCATAAATAATTATTTTCACATGTGTCCACATAGAAGATATATAAGACAAAGAAAATAAAATTTTGTAACTTTCTTAAATTTAAATATTTTATAAGTCATTTTGATGGACAATTTCACATTAAAAATTTTCTAAACATAGATGGTATGGTTCAAATTAAATTCATACAATAAGATTTAGGTAAGTTTTTCGTTCATTTATTAATTCTTCTAATTTTATTTTTGACATAAACAACTCGATTTATACTTTACTATGGTAAAAAATATTACCAAGGTTTATATTCATATTATTAAAAAATTAAAGTGACATATAATCTAAATTTTTAACCACTTATTCCTAATATAGAAACCATATTTTATAATTAAAAACACATAAGTTACAAAATTTAATAAAATCTACCAAAATAAAATGAAAAATATATTATTTGTAAAAATTTCTTTTCAAAATATAAATTGTTTTATACTAAATTCAACTATAAAATACACATAAAAACATAATTGCATTATTTTAAATCAAAATTAACTAATTAAAATTTAAAATAAATCCAAAACAAAATTTTACCTTGTAAAAAAATTAAACGAAAATAAAGATTTCTTTAAAAATCAGTATTTTTCTCTATTCCTTGAAAAATAAATGTTTTCAACAAATTCACAAAATATAATTTGAAGATAATTTTGAAATTATTAAATAAAAAATGAAATTTTTTTCATAAAAAATTTTATTGAACTTTTATAAATAAATGTTAACTCTTACAATAAATAATAACTTATATTTTAAGAAAACATATTTTGGAAGAATAAAACGACTTTACTAAAATTGGTTTGATCATTTTCTAAGAACATAAAAATATATTCATATTTAGTTGAACCATTATATTTATTTAATAAAATATTTTTTCCTATTACATCCCACCAAATTTATTTCTAGGTTATAACAGATATATAATAATTTAATAATATTTTTTGGTTCATCAAAACATGATGTTGGGTGTAACTCAAGCTAACAAAGAAATCAAATAATTTAAAAATATATTGCATAAAAATATCTGGGTGCAACATTGATGTTATTATAATAAATTTTTTTCCTTGATAAATTATTTTTTATGGGGGAACATAATAGTTTGGGGAATATTTATCTTTACATGATTCAATTTTAATTGTCGTAGTACTTAAATAGAAATAAATATAAAAATCTATGGTTGTTTGAGGTTGGAAATATAGAATAAAGTCAAATGAAAAAATTCTAGTGTAATGTCTATAAGTTCACCTAACTTATAGTTACACGAGTCCATTCTGAAGGACCCACATAACTTCATATTGTTCACACAAATGAGAGTTGTGTGAAATGAATTCTGTGTGTTTTGAAACACTACAATTGTATGATTTTTCAATACTTCTGTGAATTGTCCATCCCCGTGAGCCAAAGCCCTATAAATACTATATCTCCCCATTTTTTAGGACGAACCACTTGAATTCGACCAGTCACACTCTCATATGTTCTTCTATTTCTTCCATTAATTACCTATATAATTAATTTGATTTATTGGATTCCATTTGATATTTATTTTCCTAAAATTTATCTTTGTAGATTATATTTCTATCTTGAGGAAAAAGCATCACACAACTAAAATTTTAAAGCAAAAGAATAATTTCACGAAATACCTTCATTGGTTATCCTTGAAAAACACATGTACTAGAGACCATAATCTTACAAAAATCTATGTTTCACACATCTAACAATTTATTTAATCCTTATACTTGGTGCCTCAATTTTATTATATTTTTACAGATCATAATTTCTTGAAATTTTACCACTTACGGGCCTTGAATCCACTCAATCTAGGATTACTCATGAAAACTCAATACACAATACCAATAACATTGAATTCTATAACTAATCCATTTAAATAAAACAAATTCTAGTAAATATCAATTTTCATTAATCTTCAATCAATTTATGGGTAGAATCCTCAATGATTACCCTTCATGAAGAATGTGCATAAGCCCCACTCATTTACTCCCAAACCCTAAGCCTCCATATGGGACTCCAATTACGTGTAATATAAAATTAAAAGATCATAAAGGGAAACCACCTTGGACACCTAAATGATTCATAATTTCACTATGCATCTTAAATATGAAATATCATCTCTACCCCTTATTATTACCCTATTATAAACATGATTTTCCCTAGAATAAGACATTAAATTATATCTTACCTAATGTAATGAGCATAGGATGATAAGTGTAATGATATTATACCCCATGTTATGAGAACAAATCACCTCATGTGTTAATAATTAAATAATCCCCATATTACATGTATCCTAGATCATAATCCCCATTCATCTCTTATTATCACTCCTTTTATGACACATGATTCCTCAAGAAAAAATGTTAAAGTGTAGTTTACCATGTGTAATGAGAATAATATTCACTATGTAATGATCCCAAGACACCCCATGTGATGATAATAAGATTCCTCATGTGATGATCATTATATGACCCCCCATATTTCTGGCATCCCATTGCATAATCCCCCACACCAACCTTTTTTTCACTTCATTTGCGCCATAAAAATCCAAAAAATACGACATTATACTATATCATAACCTATGTGAAAAGAATAAAATTCCTTCGGTGAGGATCCTAGGTTACCCCATGTCATGAAAATGGGATACCTCATACGAAGATCTTGATATTACCCTCATATTTTAGGTAGATCAGAGCATTTTCCTCACACCATCCATTTTTATCCTTTTTTAATTTATGAAACCTCAACATAAGATGTTAAAATATAGCCAACCCTATGTGAAGTGCATAAGATTCCATTTTTGAAAAATATCAGGATACCTTGTGTAAATATTTTATTATTCCCCATGTGTTTATCATTATATGACCCCCATATTTAGTGTATCTCATAGCATAATATACACACTATTACATTCCATTACTCCTTTTAGTATTCAATAATCCTTAGTATAATTTTTTAAACAATAGATAACTATATGTGAAGTCCATAGGATAACTTGTGTGAATATCCCAATATTATCCATGTTAGAATCATGATACTCCTCATGTAATGAGAATGAGAACACCCCCATATTTTTGTTAGCTCATATTATAATGCCTACATCATCCCTTATCATCACTCCTTTCACAACACATGTGTCCTTATTTAATTATGTTAAACTGAATAGTATGGTCCTATCATGTAAACATAAACTATGTACCTCAAAAAATATGGGTTTTTATCCTTATCTTCTAGTAGAGTGTGTTTTATGACTTCTGGAGGTGCAATACTGATGTTACCAAAATTTTATCTCCCCCTTAGGAGGTCATATCTATGAATCCTTATCATCTTTCTATTTCATCTTAAGCTCAACAACCAATCCACATTAGTCACCAAATGAATCTATACTTTAGGTCATCCCTCCTTAGATGTAAAATAAGCACATAAAATTACATAATAAGCATATATGTATCTATCCACATAATACATTAACCTCTGATAATCCCATACATGATGATTATATGTGTAAGAATCTTCAATGGACTTTAAACCTTGGAATTTACTTCTATGAAATGAATAATAGAACTTATGTGATGAGACTTTCACAACCCCACCTGATGCTTCAAAAACACCTACCAAGGTGAAAATCCTAAGGAGAGTTAGGTGATGTGCCTAATATACCATATGTGATAATCATATGTATACTATGTGATAATAATAGGATCTCTCTGCATTTTTTTGGTGATGAGATTGAGTTATATCCTCATGTGATGAGCACAAGATGTCGTATCTGATGAGCATAATAATACTATGCAATGAAAATGGACTCTCTTATATATCTCCTTAGGTGATGATCCTATAATATTTACCTCATGCAATATGTATAATATTCCCCTATTAATGATTCAGGTTGGACTTAGGTGATGATCATAGGTTACCTTACATTAAGAGAACATTATACATCATCTACCAATAATGTGTTTTGTGAGGACTCTACCATCGGCAATTCATATTATAGTCATTTGTAAAATAAAAATGCCTTTAGTTTCAAAAAAAATCTGTTTTAGAGTTTCTTAGAATAAAGAAAAACACTTTCATAATAAACCCATAAAATAAAAATAGATACTTATTCTCATTATACATTTTTCACCAAAAAAATCATGTTTAAAATAAAACATGTTTTATTTTAATTAAATGTCTTCCGAAATTTGATTATGGACAATTCTTTGTACCTTATCTTCTTTAAAATCCGTTGAAAAACATTTTAAAAACATGTTATGAGAAAAAAAAGTTAGTAAGGGATAAAAGAAATAAAATCATTAGTTTAGTGAGAAACCAGAAAACCCATTAAAACCTTTTCTTAAAAAAATAACTTTTCATCTAAAAAAAGAATTATTTTTCCTTTAAATATATCATTATCTTACCTTTTTCAATCAAGATATTTCTATTATAACTCATTATCAATCATTGAAAATTCATTGAGGTACCTTGGGAAATAATAATCATAGAACCCTTACAGAACCTTTGAAAACCCCCTTACAAATTAGAATAACCATAAAGATGAATTCAAATATAATTATATAGAAAAAAAATCATTACACAATTTATTTTAGTACTATATGGTTCCACCCATCACATAATATGTACAAAACACTTTTAGGTATAAAAATAACCTTTTTCAAATAAATTATTTGAAAAATATAAAAGTTGTGGACATCATAACGATACCATTTTAATTAAAAATAATTATGAAAACTTATAAAGGAAACATAAAAGAATTATATAATTATAAAATCATGAATATTCTGTCATTCCATATAATTTTAAAAAAACATTACTTTTGACTTTTAAAAAATAAACATTAAAATAGGATTTAAAAGGTAATGTTTCTTATATGAAACCTTAAAAAGATTACATTTTGAAAAAATTTGAGAGAAATTTGAAAATTAACTTTTTAAAACATCCATTTCCATATAAATAAATTTCTAAAAATGAATTTGAAAACATGGAAATCAATGAAAAAATTTTATAAAATAAATCGTTAAAACATTTAAAATGATTTTTTAGTTAAAGAGTCTCTTATAAATATAATAACATCGAATTGAGAATTAATGAAATGAATAAATTATGTGAATCAAATTTAAACCCACATAAATAATTATAAATAACATAATATAATTAGAATTTATTTCACATATAATATTATCATGACAAAATCAAATAATTATAATTTTAACCCAATGAATGGAAATTAAGTTAAGGAAATCCCTTTCCTTGAGTTTGATTTGTCATGTATGTCTTTTTTAATACAGAATAATAAATATATTTTAATTATTTAATTTCTTGAGTACCCTTTTCAATTCTATTTTTTCTTGTACACCACTTATTACTAGGTTATTACAAGTACTTAGTTATTTATGTTTACGTCAGATGTTTGGACAATATTTTGTTCATATGTTGAAAATAACATTGATAGTTTGTATTTGGTCATAGAGGAAATAATCAAATCATATAAATAATTATATTAATGAAATATATATCATTTTTATACGTACATTTCACTTTAAAATACTTCTATTAAATATTTTTATGAAAAATTATTTATGCTACAATCATGGAGACAGTGGGTTGTTCGTTTGCGTGAGTAGCGTTTTCATTTTTCAATGATGATTATGGAAAGAAGGTAAATATAATATTATATTTCCATGATTAATCTAATATCATATAATATCATTTTATTTATTTAAATATACTTACATATATCATCCATTTGAGTTTGTGATGAAAAACTAGTCATATCTCTTTGTGGATGTGGTAGTCTATGTACGAAAAACATTATCATTTTTATGTGCATAGAATGGTAAGAATTTAGGTTATATTTTTTATTCTAAAAATTAATCATATGTCATTAATATAATGATTAAAATTAAATCATTCATTATATACAATATTAAGATATGGTTTTGGAAAAAATTACAACTATTTGTGTGGTTTTAGTTTATCAGACACACGAACAATAAATTCATTTCTGATTAGATGAATGTGGAATGGGATTTAGGTCATGCAACTAATATAATAACATATCAGTATACATTGGTTATGGGTTTATTATTTTACCATAGTTGAGGAATATTTTAAGAAATAGGAAGAAGAAATAAAACTAAAACAAATGGATAAAAACTAAAACAAATGGATAAAAACTAAACATCCTTTTTGGAAAACCTCCTTTTCTTAACACATTAAGACCACTGTGGGTGATTTTTTTCCAAAAAACAGGCCCTATATAATTAATTTATTGACTATAATAATTTATTTCTCATGTGTTTAGTGGAAAAAATAATTTTTTAGTGTGAATAAATGAGAAGAAGAGGATCTCTTTTATAGTAGAGGGGAGGGGTACTCTTGGAATTTCAAAAATTATTAAATTAATATAAATTAATTTTCAATTAAAAATTGTTCCAAATTTATTAATTTATAATATTGTATTATTATGGGAATAAATCCTCTCATATAATAAATATTGGATATGTTTTTACAATATTATACCGTTATTTAACCTCTTAAACCCTTACTGTGACAACATGTCTTTTTTTCTCTTTGAGGTTAATTTAGTTACTATAAAATTAAAAAATACCCATGAATCGATCATGGATTAAATTTTAAATATTATCCGAGTAATTTAGACAAATTTAATAATTTTAGGAATTTTATTTCATTTACTAAAATATGTTTTACTATAAAATATTAATAATGTTAATTTTAAGGACTATTCATTACATTGAATTTAATAATATCAATATAACACTTATAATTCGAAAAAAATATTTTTTAAAATCTCTAAAATGTAAATATAATTTATTTAATTATTTTATATTATTAAATATCTCAAATTATATTTATTTTAATATTTTTAGTAACATTTTTATGATATTTCCATTAATAAAATTATTATTGTATCAGTATTGGGTAATCATTTAGGGTAATTATTTCTGCACTAAAATTTTAAAAAATTATAATTATGAATATAAATATTTAATGTTTATAATAACTATTTATAGTTTTATATAACCACTGGATAACCCTATAATAAAAATGTTATAGTTATATAGAATAAGAGTATGATATCTTTTATTTTTCTTCAAATAAATATTATATGTTTCATAATCACATAGAAGTGGAATCCAAAGTTCATATATTACAATATTTCATCATTATGTATGAATATTAATCTTAAAATAAAACTAAATCTAGAGTAAGGTTAATTTTATAGTCCTTATCATCTTATTTTTACCCTTAATTACCTGATTTACCCTTGGTTGTTGTAACAAAAATTACCAAGATTACTATTTGTATTGACTAAAATAAAAGTAACCTATTTAATAATTTTGAAAATAAGGTTTCCAAATATGTAATAAATTTTTTAAAATTATAAAAAAGGAAATTTTCATCATTTAATTTGAAATTAAATAAAAGATCAACAAAAAAAGTTTTTTTTGGAAAATTTCTTTTTTAATCATAAAATGTTTTATACTAAAGTCATGTATAAAACCCATTTAAAAAAAATTATAATTATAAATATAATATAAAAATTATATTTTAAAACTATTCTAAAAACTAATTATAATTTTAAATAGTTTCAAAGAAAATACAATTTTCAATAAAATCAGTATTTCTCACTATTCATTGAAAAAACAAACTTTTTAGACAGTTCTAAAATTTTCACATTAATATAAATTTAATATGATGATTTAAAAATAATATTTTTTTAAAATATAAATATTTTTAAATGATTCATAAATGAATTATATTTTTCTCTTACAAAGGTAATATAAATAACTTTTGAATAATGTGTCTTTGAAGAATAATATGACATTGCTAATGTCAGGTGATTAATTTTCTATTATTTAATTAATATGTTATTAAAGAGTATTAAAATTTTATATTTCATAATTTAGTTAATACTATTATTTCTCTCTAATTTAACAAGAATGTTATATTGGTCACATGATAATAATATTTAGTTTCCTATTTAATTTCGTTGTTACTTATCTAGTACGCTATCAAGCATAGTCATTCATTTTAAAAACTCTAGATGTTACACTACCCCACACCCTTCTGAAATTTCATCCTCTAAATTTTTTATTTTTTCTTATTAATTATGGTTTTAAATTTAAAAATACCTCTTTTTAAATCCTAGATCATAAAAATTATTATTAAAGCATCTACTTAAAAAAGAAAGAAAGGGAAGTGAAAATGTCCTCTAGTATAACACAAAATTGGATTCACTATAGGAAAACATTGAAAATGGTGTAGAAATATAACTCCCAATAATTGAGATATGGTGATATAGAACATGTTGAAGGTAATTTTAACCTTCAAAAATCCATAAGTATGTGATGGATTAAAATACCATTGATTTCCTAATAAGAAAACTAAATGGATAATGTTTTTTACAAAATATTTTTCCTAGAGTTAAGGAATTATTTTACTTCCCAGAATAAGAATCAAAAATAAATATACTTACTTTAAAATTATATTTTATTCTTTAACAAATTCGAACAAAAAACTCTTATTTTTATTAAAATAATGATTATGAATTTTTTTATTCCTGAAACACTAGAATTAAATTATACAGATCACAAAATCCTCAAAAGGAAGTAAAAATGTTCCTTGTAAATTTAATAATTGAAAACAAATTAATAAGGTAATATGATTCCCCATAATTAATAAACAATTATATAATAAAAAAATAATTTATTCTCCAAAACTCAGTTGTAATACCTAAAGTTCAACATAGATCATTGGATAAATAATTATCCTTAAATTTCTCAAAATAGTTCAAACTAAGATTTCAACACAATATTAGGAAGTATTGGATGTTGTAGTCTTCCAAGATAATTTTTAATTTGTATCACCAAAATGTATTCATCACTCTTAAAGTCTTATACAAAAATTTAATTTCCCTAATAATATAATATCTATGGTACGTTAATCATTTTCATAAATCACTTAAATCACAAAAAATACAAAATAAAATAATATATTCCACTAAGAGATAATTCAATCATTATTCCTCAAATAAAATTATATAATATTCTTTTTGAATTTGTCATATATGGTTCCAAAAATAGTGAATGTCTTTCAAAATAATTTTAATCAATTGTTCACTAAATCAATTTCCAAACTCGTGGTTATCAATTCAATAAACCATATTTTCATATAATAAAATTAAAATTTATCTATCATATATTTTAAATATTGAAAATTAAATTCATACTAACCAGAAAATCACATATGCCAGTGTTTGGTATTTTACCCTTGTTGCCTTTAAGTTGTGGTTTTAATTTCTACGGACTTTCCTAACATCACGGGTTGTCACAATATCGACATACTTTCCTTTTAAAAAAATTATCATTTTTATAAAATTCTCAAAAAATTGATAAAATACATAAAATAACCTTAATTTATTCTATATTAAATAATTTTTTTCATCTAAAAGGTCATCTAATATGTTGTATTTTGAATCCCTAAAATTAATAGCCCATAATTACCTCAAAAAATAAATACCTACAAAAATATCATTAGTGACCTTAAATTTCATTAATCAAAGTATGAAAAAGGATTTATAATACATTTAGCTCATGAGAAAGAATAGAATTATAAACCCATGATTATATCTGTAAATCTTAATATAACCTCACCTGAAAAAATCCTAATCTCAAAAATTATCTAAACCCAAATCTGATATCAACTATAATGACTCATCCTTAAATAATACATATTCCAGTGATTTTGGAACTATAAATAACTTTTTCCAAAATGAATTTTATGTTTAGAGTTTCATTTAATTATGAAAAGCACCAACATTTTAAACCCATACATTAAAAATGGGTACATTTACTTAGTATCCATTTTTTCACCAAAGGAACCCCTTTATAAAAAATACAATTTTCTTTTAATGAAATATCTTAACAAATTTCATCTTGACCTCATTATTATACCTAATATCCCATAAAATCCTGTGAAAAATATTTAAAAAATGTAGGATGAGAATAAATATCTCAAAAAGGGATAAATTAAATAAAATCATTAGATTAGTGAAAAACATGAAAACCCAAAAAAACATTTTCGTAAAAATATACCTTTTCATCTTAAAAGAGAATCATTTTTTCATTTAAAATATCATTATCTTACATTTTTTAATGATGATGTTTCCATGAGAACTAATTATCAAGCATTGAAAATAAATATTGGTTCCTTGGGAGATCGTCATCATAGAACCCTTTCAGAAACCTTATAAAAAACCTTATAAATTTGAATAATCATATTACCTACCTCCAATATAATTATTTAGATAACACATTTATTACACCATGCTTTAGAGAATTATCTAGGTGCACCCATATAATAAGCTATAATGGTCCCACCCAGAACTATCTGGGTACACTCATTGTAAATAATTTCCAAGGACCATATCATGAATAAAACCATTGAAAACTATTTTAAACACATGTGAAAAACACTTTCAAATATCAAAATACACCATTTATTAGAAATAATTTTTAAAATATAAAAGATTTGAAAATCATAATGAAACAATTTTCATTTAAAAGTACCCTTGCGAAATTATAAAGTAAACATTAAATTATTAAATTTTTATAAAAGAAGGAAAATCCTCTCATTCCATACATGTTGAAAAAACATTCCTTTTTTACTTTAAAAAAAATAATCATTAAAAAGTATTTTTAAAAGAAAATTGCTTACATAAAACCATATAAATATACGATTTTGAATGAATTTGTGATAAATTATATAATTAACATTCTAAAACATTCATGTACATATAAACACATTAATAAAAATCATTCTAAACATGTACATTAATGTGAAATATTTAGAAAATAAATGTTTAAAACATTTAAAAAATAGATTTTTAGTTAAAGAGTACCTTACATATATCATATCATTGAAGTGATAGTTAATAAATTGAATAAATTATGTTCTTATATTTAAATACACAAAATATATTCCTAAATGAACATAATATAATTAAAATTCATTTCTCATATAATTTTAACTTGACATAATTAAAGACGTAGAAGTTTAACCCAATAAATAGAAATTGAGATATGAAAATCCCTTTCCTCAAGTCTCATTTGTCACATATGTCCTTTATATAAAATAATAATATTATTAAATTAATTATTTAATTTCATGAGAACCTTTTTCAAGTTTTTTTCTTTTATATCACTTATTACCATGTTATAACATGTAATTAAATATTTAAGTTCACGTTAGACGTTTTGACCATATTCAGTCCATATGTTGAAAATGACGTCGGTTGGTTTTCTTTGGTCAAATATGTAAAAAATACATCATATGCATAATAATATTCAAAGAATAATTAAAACAAATTATACATGAATTAAACTTTTAAATGCTTCTATTAAATATGGTAATGAAAAATTAACTATTTTACAATGAAAGAGGTTGTAGGTTATACGTACGCATGAGTAACGATTTTATATTTCAATGATCATTTTAGGAAAAGTTAAGTATCATTTTATATTTATAAAATTATCATAACAACATATATATTATTTTATTTCCTTAAATATATTTATATATATCATCCATCTGAAAATGATATAAAAAATGAATCACATTTCTTCTTGGAGGTGGTAGCTAGTCTTACACATGAATGATGCTATCTTTTCTATGTGTATAGAATGGTATGAATATAAGTGATATATTATATTTTAATAATTATTAATATTTATTAATATTTAATTAATATCATATACAAAAATTTATTACATCATTCAAAAAATTCTTTAGAGACGGTTATTGAAAATGAATTACATCTATTCATGAGGCGGTAGTCCTCCATACACACAAACGATACATTCTTTTCCAATTTAATGGAATTTGATATTGATTTAGGTATTTTAACAATCATAAAAACATATAGTTATATGGATTATTCTTAACTAAATATTTTAACATATTTCTATAATATTTAAATGAAGTTTAAGAAAAAATAATATTAAAACAAGCGGATAAAAACTATACCTATTATTTGGAAAACATCCCTTTCATAACACATTGAGAACACTAAGGTGATTGTTTTTCCTAAAAAGTACCTACATAATGAATTTATGTATTCTATTAATATATTTGATTGTGTTTTTTCTAAACCAAATTTTTTTTTTGAAGTGTGAATAAATGATAATAACAGCTTCCATTTTTTAGGATAGGGGAGGGGCACTCTTGGAATTCATCGAAATATGAAATTAATATAAATTAATTTCAAATTTCAAATGGATAAAAAATATATTAATTTATAATAAAAAATTATTAAGGTTATAAATCCTCTTATAAAATAAAAATAGATATGTGTTGACTATATTTCTACAGTTATCTTTTGCTTTTAACCCTTACTTAACCTCTACCGTTTACCATGAAAACCAGGGTTATTTACACTTTGAGGGTTAATATAGTAACTATAAAATGAAAAAATACCCATAATGTATCATCTATGACATGTTAAATCATATCCCAATGAGTTGTATTAATTTATTATTTTTGGTAATTTTATATCATTTGATAAAATATTATTTACTATAAAATATCTATAATCTCAATTTTAAAGACTATTCATTAATTTGACTTTAATAATACCAATATAAGACTAATAATTAAATAAAATATGTTATTAAATCTATAAAATTTCGTTTTATTATATAAAATTATGTTATTACATTAGTTATGTCAAATTAAATCTGTTTTAACATTTTTAATAAAATTTATTTGATATTTTTTCTAATAAAATAATTATTGCACCAGCATTGTGTAAGAATTTAAGGTAATTATTTCATCAATAAAATTTTAAAATAAATTACCATAATGAATATTAATCTTTTAAATATAAAATTAATATTTATATTCTAATATAATTTCAGTATAACCATATAATAAAAAATTTATTGTTATTGAAAATATGGGTGTGACAGCTTTGACTTTTCATTAAATAAACATTAAAACCATCATAATCATTTAAAAATAGAAACAAAATCTATATATTCGAATATTTAATTATTTTGGAAGAATATTACTCATTAAATAAAAAAATGTCATGTTTAAGTGTAATTTTACAGTCCTTATCATGTTATTTTTACCAATAATTACTTGATTTACCCTTTACCATGGTAACAAAAATTAACAAGGTTACTATTCATATTGCCTTAAAATAAAAATGACCTATTTACTAAATTTGTACCAACAAATTATAAATATGGAATCCATTTTTAAAATTCAAAACATAGAATTTTAAATTTTTAATTTAAAATTAAATCAAAAAAATCAACTCAAAAGTAGTTTTCCTAAAAATTGGCCTTCATATTTATATAATATTTTTATAATAAATTCATGTACAAAATCCATTTAAAATCGAGTAATTATATTATTTAAAATATTAACATCTCAGGTCCAGATTCCACCTAAGAGTGCTCCGAGCCTGGTTGACCACATAGCCTCAGGCGCTTATCCCCAAATGCCAGAGGCTGCTGACTAGTAGTGAGGGCCTTAGTTTGATAGTGGGGAGATTATTCCCTAATTAGAAGAGTGTATCACAGTGAAAAAAATAACAAATATATAGTGGAAGCATTAATACCATACAATAGGAGTAAAGGGCAGAAAAATAAGGATATAAATAACCAGATGTCATATCATATACAAATGATGTCTGTCACTTGTTTCTAAGAAAACTGCCAAACAAGTCACAATGTTATCAAATATAGTACAAGATCAAAGAAAGAATAAAAAGAACAAAATAATCCAAGTAGCATTGCAAACCTAATATTGGTCCCATGCTCTCCTATTCCTAAGAAGCATATCACGTACCAGTAGGAGGGTGTTTTCCTTTATCAACACATGCAACCATATAATCTATTTGGGCCCAAAGCATGACCCAAACATGGTGTCTGACTAAATACTAATTGGAAACCTCCCAAGGTCGGTTTCAATCAATTTTTGAGTATATATAATAGGCAATTTGAAGTAGTGAAAGTTTTAATGTAGGAAGTACTCATAAGTAAATAGTTCAACAAGAAATTTTGTCCATTTATATTTCATTTCCATTTAATTAACAATTCTGGAATGGCCAGAAGGCCTTCTTTTTTATTGATTTTTGATAACCCCCATTTCAAGGGATGAGGGGGAACCCATATAAGGCCCGTAGGATTATATATTACATTGCTCATTGTCTAGGAGACATTTCTAGACCTATAGGTCTTAAGGAAATCATATAGAGTTTGACTACTCGAAACTGCCCCTCCCTAGCATCTGTATCATGATCATCTCTCCATATTTGCATGGTTGTTCGGCGAGCATATACACGTGTAGGTGTCTAGGCATGGTTCCAATAGAAAATATCATACCCTATAATTCTTCCAAATCCATTTAGCTCATGTTCTGGTGAATGTGCCATGCTCTTAAATCCTCCTCATGGGTGGTTCCTTGTAGAATCTGTCTATGCAACTGCAAATCAGGTGGTACTAAAGGACTTGATGTGGCCCAAAGACCATTAGGTGGACCAAAAGCCTTATCAACCTGAAGGCATGGGTGGCTCGAAGGCCTTAAGGACTGTAATCCCGAATCGGTGGCCCACGGTGAATAGCTCAGGCTGCTACTGTACTGAATAGTACCTACTACAGTAATACCTACAGTACTGCTACATTAACATGAAATTATGCCTCTACTTGGTTTCAAACCTGGGTCTCATGGATTCACTTAGAGATACCTCACCAACTGGGCTGAGGCTCGTGTGCACCATTTATTTAACAATTCTATTACATTGATCATAAATGTCTTATGATCCAGCCAAATCCTGGTGATCCCATGTGTAGTTGTAAGTAGAACACATACCTCATAAGGCTATCTAAACAAGTATAAGAGAACACAGAATCCAAGCTTGGGATTTGTCTTGGTAGACACTTCACAAGTAACTTAACATTAATATATAACACAATATCATCCTTGACATCCCTATGTTTGAATTAATGTATCTATCTAAGTGATAATCTACTGATACCATACAATCCCATCCCAACTAACCTCCTAGGGATCTGGTATCACTCTATGTGTGGTATAAGTCCATGTCAGTTGAGCTCATCTATACTGTCATATAGGGTGCCCCAAGTATCACTAATGACATATTCATGCTTCTTGAGAACATCCATGGTATCCAATAAGATCCATGATTCACTCATCATTTAGTACATTGCCTCAATGAGCCTATATATGGTGTCTATGGTTCACTCATGACTTAATGATTAATTAATAAACCCATTTAGCTCATCCTAGGCATTCTAATGATTCCTAGGTTCACTCAAGGGATCATGGTAATATATATATAGATATAAGATCATCCATGGAATTCCAATAGAATCCATGATTTACATAATGTTATTTAACATTCAACCATAACAGGTTCAAGTTAATTATTAGATAACATGTTGGGTTCAAATCCAGATGCATTTTACAAATCACCACTAAGGGTGTCACAAGATAGGACCAAGATCTCATGCTTGGCCTATCATTCCTCATGTGGGAATATTTCATATAATATGCCTATCAAGAAATATATACCATTACCAGGATTAAAAATAACCTATCTCATGTGCGAAGGTTCATGGTTGGAACCAAACATTCGAAACATGCATTATCAGACATAGACATAACATGGTTCAAGGGTCAATTTACCTTTCCCATACCCTTATACAAAAGGAAACCATTTAACCACATGGAACATCCATTTAAATGACAATTCATTTTGAAAACCCCATAAATGGTATTCAAGGCATACCACATGGGTATCCAAGGCCAAATGCCCATAAACGGGTAAAAATAAGCACTCACCCTAGGCTTTCCCTTAATTCAGGAAATCTACCTATCACATGCTTTTTAACACTTATTCAATTACCTAAATGACAACAAGTAACAATAGGTTGGATTTATAAATAAATGATACATCCCATATATAGGTCTGTGACACTCCTTTATATAAAAATATCTTGATTATCAATGAAATTCATGATACCACCTCCCTTAGACTCATGCTAGATATCTCACCAAGTATCGAGATCGGATTCACCATGTTCTGGGATAAAATATGAAGAACGGAAAAAGAATGGGATATTAGTGAATATGAGCCTAAATCCAAATAGAGAAATCGGAAAGTAGAATAATATAATATGGGTAAAAAGGAATCAAGGAATTACTTTGGAAAATATTTAGAGTTGAATGGATCTTGATTTAGACAATAGATGGAGAGCTGGGATAAAATTCCAGGTTAGGCACTTCAGAGGGGAGCTTCCACGCATGGCCTTTTGTCCAAATGAAATATGAAACCCAAAAAAGGGTTTAAATTAATTTACTATAATTAAAATATTTTATAAAAAACAAATCTATTTGGGTTTCATGGTTTCTGCACATGTTTTCACAACCCGTGTGAGAACCGTGCCCAACTCACTATAAGTCTGGGATATAGTACATGGGTACCCTACTCGATTTGAAAAATTGTGCAGTAACTGGGGTAAGGAACAACTCCAAAAACCCCAGATACCTCTGTGACCCCAAAAATCATCCACATTATTCCATATTTAAGAAATTAAATGAGGAATAGATGGAAGACACACGATCCATACCTCAAAGAAGAACCAGGTTCTTAAAAACATCCCTCATTAAAGCAATTTTTCCCTGAATTTCCCTTCTATGGGTGGTGTAGTAGTACATGAGAACAACTCTAGCCACTGTGAACAAACACCATCCTTCCTCTCCTAGGAGTTTTCCTACACTCAACCATGCTACCATAACACCCATACTAATAGAATAGACCGGCTGTGGGGAACCTTTGTGATACGATCCACAATTAATATAAGATGATCCTAAAAGGATGCGTCTTCCTATAACTCAACCTCCTCAAGATGAAATACATGTGACAGGTATGAATAGTAACTCCAAAAATGAGAAACATGGAAGATAGCATGCATATCCCGGTACTTCTGAGGTAATTTCAACCGATAAGAAACTGACTCGGCTCTCTGTAGAATCTTAAATGCCCTGATATATCTCAGTGAATGCTTCCCCCATCTCCTAATACTCTTGATTTTTTTACCTCGGTGCAACACGAAGGGAAACCTGATCCCCAACCTCAAACTCCAATGGACGTTTGCGGTGATCAGCATATGATTTCTAATGATACTATGTGTTATCCATCTTCTTCCAAATCAACTAATCCTATTTAGTGGTCGCCTGGACAAGACATGGTCCAAGCATAGTTGCATATCCTACCTCTAGCCAACATAAGGGTGATTAGAATATCCTACCATATAAATCCTCATACAGAGCCATCTAAATAGTATCCTAAAATTTATTATTATAGGAAAACTCAACTAGGGGTATATACTTCTCCCAAGTACACCCAAAATCTAGGAGACATGCCCAAATCATGTCCTCAAGAACTTGGATAGTGCGCTCTATCTAGACGTCTCTATGGGGATGGTAAGCAATGATTTGAAGCACTTGGGTACCCAAAACTCGCTATAGCTCTTTCCCTAATCTCGAATTAAACCAAGAGTCCCAATATAAATTATAGAATGTAGGGACTTCGTGTAACCGTACAACCTCCTAGATGTACAACCTACTAATATCATCAACACTAAAATTTTCCTTTGTGCGTAGGAAATATGAAACCTTTATGAGCTTATCAATTAAAACCCAAATATCATCATTAATTCATGATAACCTTGGTAAACCCATCATGAAATCTATCGCAACATTATTCCATTTCCACTACGGATTGGGTAGCTTCTGAAAAAGTCAAGCTGGTCGTTGGTGTTCGGCCTTCACCTATAGACATGTGGATCACCTCATAACAAAACTAGCTACAACCCTTTTCATACATGGCCACCAGTACTAATGGTATAAATCTCAATACATCTTGGTGACACCATGATGCACTTCCCATACAGATGCATGAAAATACTACATCAACTATTCTGGCAAGTCTGTTGAAACCCATACATGACCATGTAGATGCATAACATAATCCTCTCCTATGGTCCAACTGGGAGGAGATTACTCACCTAGAATACTCTACCATTCAACTAGGCCTTCATAATCTGAAAACTTACTCGATCTTATTATATCCAATGGGGTATAAGTAGTAGCCAAAGATTAAAGGACCATCTATCCCAAACTATTGTGCACCTCCAATTACATCTCATAGAAAAATGTTATATGTTTCCATTTTTTACTAGCCTTATACACTACATACAACTAGGTAATCCAAATCAAATCATCATCCAATGAATTACCTTTTCTAGGCATGTAGGTAAACTCGAAGTCAAAATACTAATGGTATTCAACCTCCTTCCACTATCTCAAATTTAGATCATGCTGAGTAAATATGTACTTCTAGATTTTTTGGTCCTTTTACACCAAAAAGGCTCTCCCAATAATTAATGTGTCAAACATTATAAAGAAGAAAAAACCATAGAAAGCACGAGATTGTTTGTTGTGTAATTCCACTCATGAGGCATCAACTGTCAAGACTTGTATGTAATGACTCAATCCCCCTGCATAAGAATTTCTCCTAGCCAGATACTTGATGCTTCACAGTACACAGGGTAACTCCAGCCTAGCTTTAGAAAAATTTCTATCAATTCTAAAGTCAATATCCATTTCAAATCCTGAAAGGATGTATTATAGGAATGTCTCTAAACGTACTTCATACCCTTTTTAGTTACTCCTGTTAACGGCACTGCTAAATGTGAGAATTCATGTATGAAATTCCTATAGTAACCAGCCGTCCCTAAGAAACTCTTCACCTTAAAGAAATTACCGGGTTGATCCTAGGAAACTACTGCTCTCACCTTATCTGGTCCACTGATACTTCTATCTTAGAGATGATGTGACATAAGAAGGGAATATGATCCATCTAGAAGTGGCATTAATTAAGATTATAATATTTTTTATGCTCTCCTAGTGTACTCAAAATGATATCAATATTTGTGGATTCATCCTGTTGATTATGAGAATAAACCAAGATATCATCCATGAAAACCACAATAAATGGGTCGAGATAAGGATGGAGCACTCATTTCATCAACGCCATGAAAACGAATTGTGTATTCATGATACCAAATCCAATAACCAGATACTCATACTAAACTTCATACTCTAAAAGGTTTTGTGGGAATTGACTTATAATATAATACACGCATGATGATAATTGGATCTCAGATTGATAATTGAGAAAACCTTATCTCCATGGATCTGGATGAAGAGACCATTTATTTATGGTAGAGGATACCAGTTTCAACTGGTTAGGTTTTTGATAATCCATGAAAATCAGGAGGGAACCATCTAACTTTTCACAAAATAGGGATGTTGAACCCCATGGAAAAGGAGTGGTTCGGATGGAACCCTTAACATCCACATCATCTAGCTACCTATAGATCACTTGAAACTCTGTCGTAGCCATCTTGTAAGGAATAATTGTTACCAATGCATCTCATGGAACTTGCTTGATAGAAAACTCTACATCTATTACCAGATGAAAACCCAAGAAGTCATCCAGGAATACAGCCCTGAAACGATCACCCACTGGAGGGAAATCCATATGACGTGTTCCCTAGTCATCCAGATACAAACTCAATATCTTTGATGTGATTCCACCCAACCCACGATGCTTAGGTCCATCTTGGCTCAACTAAACACCCCATTCACCATTGTATAGAAATAATCCTCCCTTTGGTGACATGAAACGCACCCAACGATGATATAAATTGACAAAGTCCTCAAAGGAAACTATCTATTCTGTCCCTAGAATGACATCAAAACCAATCATTTCTGGGAAATAGAGATTCCAAGAGAAGTAACCCCCACCAACCTCTAGGGGGAACTCCTTGCACAGACACACACATTCCATTATTATTCCTCATGAAGTATCTAGCAACATGATGTCATCATTAGTAAAGGCACAAAGCTCAAGGCTCTCCAAAAAAGGAATGGATATCAATCTATGTGAATCCCTTGTAAAAAATATCATAGTAGGTGAAAAAAAGGATACTAGAATAGTACCTATGACAATAGAAGTCCTAAGATACTCTTCATGTAGGGTCTATTGCACTACAAAATTCTGGCATGTACTACGGTCCTAAGACACTACCTGGATAACGTGATTAGATTGCCCCTATTGTCTCTATGAACGTGGGATCTAGATACCATGGCCATAACCACCACCTTAGCCTGAACAGTTTGATGAATTCCAATTCCCTGACTAGTGAGAAGCTATATACCCCACTCATGAATGTGGAGACGGTGTATATCTTCTCTCACTATCTACTAGTGGAAAGGTTCTGCAAGAAATATATAAGATGGCTCATCTTGAAATAATATCAGCACTCGACTAGGTCATGCAGACATTGTGTCCTCGAATTCCCCCACCAAACGCCCTCATAACTACTCACCTGGATACTAGAAGATTCATTCTAACTTTTCACATCACCATGAGGAAACTTCATATGAAACATCCCATTTTTGGTTGAAATAGTTCCTGATCTTGGTGTCAAACAGTCATACATCGCACCTCCATATTCCCTCAGGTTACGCCCAGTAATCAGCGTCTGATTCACTATATATGAAACGGTAGTTAACCTAAAGACCTTTACATATGATCAGATTTCATACCTAAGACCATCCTCAAATCGCCTAGCCTTTGATAAATCGTCACCCATCATAATGGGTTCTAATCCCTGGAGCTCAGTAAAATGGGTCTAGTAGTCCATCACTGACAATGCTCCCTACTTCATATGCATAAACTATCCGGATTTATCATTACTTAGAATCTAGAGAGAGTATTATTCATAGAAGAATTTCTGAAAGTCTCCCCATTCCATATCCTGATAACACCCTACCTGAGTAATCATGTCCCACTATCTCTTAGGGGAATCACATAGAATATATGTTGTGATCTTTACCAACCTCTTGGGAGGCATCTCCAAATGATAAAATATTTACAACATGGCCTCTATCCCTGATTTTGTAGCCAATGGTCCACCATCCCCTAAAAACATATGAAAATGAAGTTACTGGAACACCCTTGTCATCTCATCCATGGATGTGGAAGGCTATGGTTCTCCATGGAAGGTTTACATGAACCTCATAAAGCCTTCACAGAAACATGCATCATCACTTATATCTATTATAATATCTAGTTCTGCAACTGGCACAACTAGAGGATCCATGGGTAGGCCATGGCCTACCACCTCGAAGGTATGATCATCACCATCCTCCTAGCATATAGCTAGATGTCATCATGGTGGCATGACTCTATAGGGTCAAGATCTCACCATAGTTCCATGTCAAACAACATTGCAACTAAAAATCGTACAACAAATAGGACAGGTCCAAAAACCTTCTTCTAAACACACATCCCTCTTCCTGCCCCAGGGGTCCGGTCTGGGATAATAATAATGAACACCACTACCAAGATCCTACTACTAAGGTCAGGTCTGGTCAAGTACTCTATCAAAAGAAAATTTTAGTTCACTTTCTTATCACATATATTCCATGTTTTAAGCTAATTCCTCATTCAAAACTAGAATTGGAACTCATTTCAATATTATCACATTCCTTTCTCAAAGGGTAACTAATGGAATTGAGTATTTCGACCGGTGGGGCCCATACTTCTCACAAATCAAAGCTTGTAATCCAAGTAGAAGACTTAGTATCACCGTTTAATATCAGAAATAAACATGATCCACTAAATCCCTATCCAATAGGTCCCATACACCTTAGGGACCAAGGCTAGGTGTCCATAAAATTCGGAACATATCACGTAACAATACACCTATCACAACTGTAGTAATATCTATCATAGTACCTAACACAACAGCATGCAAAGAGTAATGCTCTTATATTGCGTGGAAAGAATACATGGTATGTGATTTCTAGTAGGTCCACGTACGAGGCATGAGATTCTATACCCTCATCTCATTGGGTTTCAACATAATAAAACCAAAATCATATCAAGAATAATAACACAACATGATTTTTCACCCAAAGGTGAAATAGAGTCAACTATAATTAATCAAAATCCAAAATTCAAAATTCAATTTATGGAAATTGGGATTTTCCTTATACATGGTATAGCTACTCCCAAGCACTGCTTATTACCAAATACCTTTCCCTCCCTATCCTTTTATATTGTCTCTATATAGTAAAGAACAATAGAAAAGCATCCTTTGATACAAAATTGTAATGTCCCGGGTCCTGATGTCATCTAATAGTGCTTTGAGCTCAGTTTTCCACATACCCTCAGGAGCATATACCAGACATTAGAGGTTTCCAACTAATTTTGAGGGACTAGGTGTGATAGTCGGGAGACTATTCCCTCATTAGAATATTGTATCATAGCAGAAACAATAAAAAATAAATAGCAGAAGTAATAATTACATAAAAAAGTAGTAGAGAGTGAAAAACTGAAGATATAAATAACCAAATGTCATATCATATACCAATTATACATGTGAAATTTTTTCATGAAAATAAAAAAACAAGTCACAAGGATATCATATACAGTACAAGATCCAAAAAGGAACCAAAATAACAAAATAATCCTAGTATCCTCACAATCTTAGGATTGGTCCCATGCTCTCCTACTCCTAAGTAGCATAACACGTACCAGTAGGAGGGTGTTTCCCCTTATCAACACCTCCAACCATATAATATGTTTGGTCCCAAAGCATGACCCAAAAAGTTTGGTATACTACATCCTAGTATGAAACCACCCAAGGTCTCTGCCAATCAGTCAGTGAGTATATATAATAGGCAGTGGGAAGTATTGAATGCGATAAGCTATGAAGTACTCAAAAGTAAATAGTTCTAAAATCATTCGTTTCCATTTACATTCTATTTCAATTTAATTAACAATTCTATTACATTAATTATTCAAGTATCTAGATTCATCTTAAGCACATTGATCTCCCTTATAGCACTAAGCACAACAGATACCTCATAAGTCTCTCTAAACAAGTATAAGAGAAGACTAAATCAAAGCATGTTCTTTTTCTTTGAAGACGTGTTATAAGTAACTTCAATATTAAAATATAACCCTATCCCATCATTGAAATTCCTAGGTTTTGATTCAAGTACCACTATATGTGACAATCTACCAATACCCTACAAGCTCTTCCCATCAAACCTCTGAAGGAACCGTTATCACCCTTGGTGTGGTATAAGTCCATGCCAACTGAGCCCATCCTTGGTCATCCTATAGGGATTCTCTAGTATCACTCTTGAAATGTCCAGGCCTATGTATCTCATCCATGGAATACTATAAGATCCCAAATTCACTTTTCATTTAGTACATAGCCTCTATGATCTCATTCATGGCATCCTTGGTTCATTCACGGCTTAATCATTAATTAATAAACCCATTTAGCACATCCAAGGCATTCAAAATAATCCAAGGTTCACTCAAATGATCATGGTAATATAGGAATATAAGTTTGTGCATGGAATTCCAATATAATCTATGATTCACCTAATGCATTTTAGCATTCAACCATAATAGGTTCAAGTTAATAATTAAATAACATGATTGGGTCAAAGCCAAAAGCATTTTTCAACTCACCACCAAGGGTTTGACAATCTAGGACCAACCTCTAATGCTTGGACTATCTTTACTCACATGGTAATATTTCAAATAACAATCCTATAATGAAATATAAACCAGTACCACACTTAATCATATCTTATCTCATGTGGGTAGGTTCATGGTTGGAACTAAACAGTCCAAACATTCTTCATCTTGCATAGGCATAACCTGTGCCAAGATCCAATTCACCTATCATATACCCTTACCCAAAGAAAACCATTTGACCACATGGAACATCCATTTAAAAAAATTCTTTTTAAACAACCCATAAATGTGATTCAAGGCATACCGTATGGGTATCCTAGGCCAAATGGCCATAAATGGGTAAAAATCAGCACTCACCTAAGGGGTGGCCCTTAATTCAGGAAAACAACCTATAACATGATTTGTAACAACAATTAAATTACCTAAAAGGAAATAGGTAACAACAATTTTGATTTATAAATCAAATTTATACCCCAAAAATAGGCGCACAACACTCTGGCATATATAAACAGCTTGACAGTTAGTGAAAGGAACGAGACCACCTACCTTAAACCCATTCTACATAGCTCCCCAGTATCATGCCCCTATTACCCTGGTTTGGGAGAAATCGGAAGAACAGAAAAAGAATTGGATATTAGGGCACATGAGACTAAATTCATATAGCACAATCAATAAGAAGAAAAATTGAATATAGCGAAAATGGAATCAAGGCATTACTATTGTGGATCTTTAGAGATGAATGGCGCTCGATTCTCACAACGGATTGAGAATCGAGAGAAACCCCTAGGTTAGGTGCTTCAAAGGGGAGATCCCACACATATCCTTCAATAAAAATGAAGGAGGAAGTCCAAAAAGGGTTAAAAGGGAAATTATTTTAAAGAAAATATTTAGAAAACAAATCCAACAAGGTTTCACGGTTTCTGTGCAGGGTTTCCCAAATAGTGCGGGAACCATGTGGGACTCACATTAAGTCTGGCACATTGCGCACGGTTACCCCACATAGTTTTATAAACCATGTGATCACCATGTGAACAACAATGTCAGTATCTTCTAAGCCAACATACCTATTCACATGGTCGGGTGACCTGACCTTCATGGTTTCTCCAAATTATGTGGCCTCCGCTTTTCACCCAAAACTTGGGTTCCAGTGTCTAGACTAGCCCCAAACACCCCAAAGACGTCAGTGACCACAATAGGTAACCTCATTAGGACATATTTAAGAAATTAAAAGAGGCAGAGATTAAAAACTCACAATCCATACCTCAAAGGAGAACCATGTTCTTTCAAGAATAATAAATTAAAAAATATATTTTAGAACTAATCTAAAATATAATTTGAAATTGTAAATACTTGAAAAGAAAATATAATTTTCAAAAAAAATATTATGTTTCATTATTAATTGAAAAATAATAATTTTCATAAAAATCTCAAACTTTTTACGTCTACCACTAGATATGAGGGTAGGCACCCGTCTATTAAGGATTTCATTCCCCAAAGATGACATCCAAAAAAATATTGATGTCTCTCCACATGTAACTAAATGTGGGGGACATATTGGCTTCCTTATAAGGACTCTCTATTCATCTATACCAATCATCATCACTCTTCTCTCTAACTCTACACTATGAGTAGGGGTGACATATAGTTTTTTTTATGTCTCCCTTAGATGAGGAAAAACATTCAATTAATCCTTAGGTGCTCAAACAACTCCCACACATGAAAGAGGCCAAAAAATATACATTCCACATTGACATGGTGATGAATCATGTATCTCCTGATCATAAAGACCCCTCATATTAAGAAAGGATTTCTCAGATGATTCCTCTATTATCTGAATATCAAAATTAGAGTAGGTATTCATCTCATCATCATCTTAATTCATAGATATATTCTTTAAAATATTGGGATGATCAAGATAAATATTTCACTAAAAAAAGTGTAGGATGAAAATGGACTATGTGAAATATTATCCATATATCAGCTATTTATTTATTTTGATCACATGTGATGCCACACTTCTCCATCCCAAAGATACTCATTAAATATAATGCAGCATGCCTCTAACTGAATCGGTGATTTATTCTCAACCATATCTAGAACTATCATATTAATTGTCCAAGAAATTTTAAGAACCATCCTAACCATTAAAAATAGTTCCAAAGGGTTAAACTCACCACACATCCATAAACTTAGAATACTGATTCATATGGGTATAATCTGATCTTCCAGAAATTATACAAAAAATCCTTGTAGTGGTATACTAGATCATTGAAGAGGAATTTTACCTCTTTAAAATAAAGGGTTGGGGAAAATATAATAGTCTAAAATTAAATGTATTTCTATAGTGATGATGTGTACCTCCATCCATCCCACTAGACAAGGTCATTCTCCCTCAATCGCTAACCACATACATAGTTAGTTTCATCACCAAAAATCCCCAAGATGATTAGGAGAGTGATATATGTGATGTGGTGCATAAAGATGATATGCCCTAGGAGAATTTCCAATAGTAGTTGAACCCTCCTGCAGTTGTTCACATCCATTAGTAGAGTCCTTCCATGGATCATGGAAATACTCCTGATGTACTAATTTTGGGCATGGTTTTTGAGCACCTTGACAAAATAAAAATGAGTGGCTAAATTATTTTCTACTCCTAAGACCATTATGAAAATCAAGGAATCTTACTGAATTGTACATTTACTCTAATATTTAGTGATCATTGAGAATATTACTATCAAGATCCTATAAGGATCTCATCCTTAGTGAGGGGGAGTTCAATTCAGGCCTTTAAAACATCATATAGAATCAAAATAGCTGATAATCGTTAATTTATTTACTAGGGACGAAGCAGATTGTTCTTACCAGCCCACCATGACTGAAGCTGGTTGATCATCCCACCTAAGGTGCATCTAGTTGTTCCTAATGGTCACTTCTCTAGTGGAACAATGTGATTTATAACTACATGACCATGACCACTCCACTTTAGAAGCTAGTGTACAAGCTAGAGGAAAGCACACATTAATTCTCATCATGATGATTTAATCAGTACACTCACCTTAGACATCAAAAGTCATAAAGGTGAAGATAGATTTTGTACAGCCTAAAAGAAATAAATTTCCATCATACTTGGAATATATTCACCAGAATAAGAGCGGGACAAGCTCTAGGGTTGTATCTAAAATCATGAAGGACCCACATTTTTATTGAAACCCCATATAGTTTCAAGATATATCACTAAAATGGAGGACCTTCATCATCATTTCCACTACTAGTTTATCTCCACCTAGTAAGTGATGAGGATCACTGACCACTCTATGTCCATGTAGTGAGAAAAATGAATTTTTCACTAACATTGTTTCTTGGTGATAGGTATTGAAATATTCCCTTGATTTATATATTCCCCATGACCAATTTTCTGGGATATGTGTGTAGAATATTCTGGATGATCAGGAAGAAACACTCAACTTCTTGACTTATCCAGGAGGATTATAGGAATTCACTGAGAGAACTCATTCCCTCAAAGATGAAATACACCAAACCACCCATTACCTACCTCACCTATTGGAAATATTATTAGATAAAAAAATTAAAGTTCATGTATACCATGGAACATTATCCAATATGGCTCTAGGAATACCCATAGAATTTCCTTCATCAAGAAGAGGCACATACTGAGAATTTTTACCACTTCCCCCATTAAGGGAAATCACTAAGAATGTCTTTTTCAAGACGATGAATATGGTTTACTCATTTAAGGGTGATAATTTTCTATCCTTAATTATCTATTCATTAGAGAGGACCATAATCAATGTCTTAAAGATCTAAAATTAATAAGAGGTTGATATGAAGAATCATCCCAACTCTTTCCCCTAACAAATACTCCTTGGTTATATCATCATGGAATTATTCAACTTCAAACACTAGTTCAAGGACATCATTTATAGTGTCATAGTTGGATTTTTCAACCCTTTGGTACATGTCACATGAATCTATACTACCTCCAATGATGATGAAGGTTCCAAGGAATGACATCATGTCTTTGAGAGACGATCACAGAATTTAGAGTATCATATGGAATGAATGATAAATACCTTATCCCATAGATCCATTCATTCCTATAATAATCTATAACACTATGAGATTTTAGAATATATATCTCATTATATAAAATTAAATTGGTTGAAAAATTTATTTTCATGTAACCCCAAGTCTATATGAATGGTGATATAGTGAACCATTATAAGTCAATCATTAAATAAGAAGATATGTGTAGTAATAATCACATTATGAAATATATATATATATATATATATTTTAAATAATTAAAATGTATTAATTAATTCATAATAAATAAGTATTCACTTTTCATAAAATTGATGTTTTTTTTAAAAAATGTGTTTTTAAATTTGTTTTGACAATTTTAATATACAAGCATTATAATTAATTTCATCAATTTTTAGAAATTATATTTTAAGAAATTGACATAATTTTTGAAATTATCATGTCAATATTATCTTAGGGTGATTTTTAATTATTTTTCTAAAAATATTACTTTCTCAGTTAATAGCAAAAAATACTGATTTTCGTAAAAACTATAATTTATATTGAAGTGAATTTCTCATTTTGTTAAAATTTGATCCTATATTAATATAAAACTCTTTCAAATATAAATAATATTTTTAATTATATATGAATCATCATTATAATTGATTTTTTTAAAAGATTATTTTGGGGCTTAAAAAAATTCCTTAACAACTATGTTTAGGTTTTTAATTAAATATATATATATTATATATTAAATAATTTATTTTGGAATTAATTTTATTAACCTTATAATTAAATTTTCATATTTAAATTTTGTTTTATTATTAAATATTAATTTTTCTAAAAAATATTTTAATTGCGGGTCACACTCTTATTTAAAATTTATTTATATCACTCATAAAAATTTAATCTGTTAAAGTAGACTCTATATTCGGAATCAAAAAAATTTATATAATTTAATAGGTTTTACCTAGTAATTTTCCGTTATGAATCGTAAAATCAGTGAAAAAAATTCTCACAATTAATGTCAAAACTTGTTTACTAGAGGGTTAAACCAAGATATAATGGTGGAATTGCTACCCAAACCTTTATAATTCCTATTGGTTGAATATGTTTCAACCATATATTATTATAACTTTGAATAATTATCTATTTAGGAGATATTTCCCATAAAAGTGACCTTATATCATTGAAGTCATTTAAAAAAATTCCAAGTGTGTCCCTCCCCTCACTTATAAAATGGATCCTCTCCTCCTTCCTTATTCTCACAATTTTAGACTTCTATCATAGAAAATACCTACTCAAAACCCTCCTAGATTCATTCCCATAATCCATGATATTTTTTTTATCCTAATAACGAACATCCCAAGCTTAAGGAATATTCCAAAGGAGTTCTCTC
This sequence comes from Viscum album, assembly GCA_963277665.1. Taxonomy (NCBI): domain Eukaryota; kingdom Viridiplantae; phylum Streptophyta; class Magnoliopsida; order Santalales; family Viscaceae; genus Viscum; species Viscum album. The sequence goes on along the minus strand of OY728127.1, from coordinate 1,504,859,914 downwards.
AAAGAAAACGTATAGATCAAAACCAAACTCTTTCAACATTATTTTTTTCTAATTCCAAAAAACAAGGTGTATCCAAAAAGTGATTAATAATATTTCATACATATACTAATATTTTATTTATATGATTTCACAACTATCTAACACCACTTCTCCATCAAAGGGGAGATAAAAGTATTGAGCATATGTATGTGGGGACTACCACCTCTGTGTAGCGATGTAATTCATTTTGCATCAACATCTTTCATGGATAATAATTATGATGGGCGTAATATTTATATATGATATCTGTGAAAATATTATTCTTATATAATTATAAAATATATTCTAACTTATTTCCTTATAATCTATTGGTAAATGATAATGCAGTGCATGCGTATGTGTGGACTACCCCCTCCATGTAGCGATGTGGTTTTTTATCATTTAAACATTAATTCTCTGGTTGCATGGATAGATTTTATAAAACATTATTATATTTATGGTATAATAATTATTCTATAAGGTTAAATTATTATTTATATTTATTTTTATCATCCATGTAAAAGTTTAAACATCACTCAAGTGTACGTATAAATTATCATCCACATGAAGTGTTCTAATTAATTTTTCATAACCACTTAATATGAATATTTATAAATATGTATATAATAAATATATATGTATTTATATTATATTTATATCAGGATTAAAATTATATATATTGGGGATCCATGATCAAATTATAAATATTGTATCTTCCAAACAAAAATATACATGAAAAATGAGGCAATTAACAACCAAAATGAAATCTTTAATAGAGAATTGTCAATAAACTGGTGTTGAAATGATATAAATGAATCATATATGATATAATATATGTTAATGTGTATTTTTTATATAATTAGAATGTAATGACCCAACAATTCTCATTGGATGGAGAGCTCATCGAGTCATTACAAGGTCTTAAGCGACATCCCCAAGACAACAAAGGCTGGCAATAAATGTTGAAGGGTTTCAAATACAAGTTGGTGGACAGCATACCCTTTAAGAAATTACCCATAAACCAACCAAGAATAAAAAAACATTCACCATATGATGCATGAACAAAATGATGACAACTAAACAACTTCATTTATATCAAACCACATAAAAGTACACAACAGCGGGAGGCCAAACTAAGAATCAAAGTACACAGTGGATAAACAACTCAAGACTCTCCAAAGACACTACAACTTCATGATCTACAAGCTCCATGCTCCACAAAATCTCCCAAGAATCACCACAAGCCTCTAGAAAAATGATTATTTACCTTTACCTGTGTCCTGGAATACAAAATCTGCAAAAGCACCAACGTGCCAAAGCAGTGGTGAGTATAAAACTTAGTAGGTTTTTTCCAATGACTTCCCTACTCACGCCACTAGGATAGAAGAGTTATCCACATTTATAAAAAAATATTTTATATAAAATATTTTCTCAAAATTAGTTTATAACGAAATATAAACAAGTTTCCAAACTATTCATAACCAAAGTCATTCCAAGAGAAATTTAAACCAATTTTCCAGTAAGTTATTCTTCTAGAAAAATAACCAAACAAGCTTTAGAACCATTTCACAAACATTACTTTTGGAATATCAAACCATTTCCCAACCCAGGCATCCAACCATGCAAGCTAAGTTATGTCAGTTCCATACTCATGAGTGGTTTTTTGTCGATCTACCAAGTCATCACAAGGTAATTGTTTCCCATTTCCATTACACCTTTGTCATTGAGCACAAGGTCATATTTTAACCAAGCCTCGTACATATAGTTACCATGTGCCATTAAACGTTTGGCACCAAGCACAAGGTCCTATTTCTACCAAGCCCCGTACATGCAATATGAAGACACACCTCATATTCCCATCAATCATGCCAAAACACCCTTTCAATAAAAACACCTTTTTATTGAAAACCTTTTCCATTGAAACCATTTCAATTCCAAACCATTTCAATTCCAAACCATTTCAATAAGACACTCTTTTTATTGAAAACCAATTCCATCAAAGTCATTTCAATCTCAAACCATTTCAATAATACACCTTTTTTTATTGAAAACCCACTTTTCATCAAACCATCTACAATTTCAGAAAATCCATAATTTAAAATCAACATTTTAAATTCAACAAGCCTATTCACTTTTCACAATAATTCACCAAGATTTCACAATCTCATCAAAACCATAAATCATCACTAATAAAGATATATTCTAATCATTTCACAATCAAATCCATTCAAATAAACCAATTTAAATATAAGATAATCAATTCTGTCAAGAGGAGTCAAGATTGAATCCACCTACCTCAATGGTTTTTACGAAAACCACAACGGTCGAAGAACGCTAAAAAAAACTGGGTCAATTCTCCAAAAACCCACCGTAGATCTCTTCTCCTAGAAAGATCATGACCAAATCTCGTAATATTTGGCATCGACACACTTAGATCTACCCGAAACGGGCATAGATCTAAGAAACTGAGAGAAGAGGATAAGTAGATCTAAGTAGATCTGTGATTCCAAGAAAGAACGAAGAAGAATGATCACATACCTTAAGAATCTGGCTTCGATTCGCCAAGAGAAGCCTTTGGATCGCCTCTGGAATGATGGGAGAACCCTCTTCAACCTTAGGAGAAGAAAATCCCAAGTTAGGTCCGCTTAGGAGGAAAAAAGAGCTACTTAGAGGAAAAAACGTGTGAGATCCACCTTTATAGGGTCTCATTTAATTGGCCGCGCGGTTTTCTCGCACGGTTTGAAAACCCGTTCGCTAACTGTGCATTAGCTACTACATCATCCACCCTTCTCACATGGTTTTTCTGCATGGTTAGTCCAACCATGTGCCACCTGTGTGGAAGCTACTGCCTCCAAGACCAACTATGCACGGTTTGGCTGCATGGTTTAGGCAAACTGGGTGCCACCCGTGCGACTTCCCATTTTCCTCAAAACATCATTCCAAGTTCTCCCAACTCTCCCATTCATCGCCCTTATCTTTATAACCATTAAAAGCATAATGAAAGGTTAACATACCAGAAACTAGGGGTACTACATTCTCCCAACCATTAGTCTTTTCGTCCTCAGAAAGTAGAAAACCATCATCCAACTGAAAGAGTTCTGGCCACTTCTCTTTCATTTCCTTTTCATGTTCCCAAGTCTCTTCCTGAATCTAACCATGCTTCCATAAAACCCGCACTAGACCGATGCTTTTTCCACGCAAGACATTATCTTTCATATCCACAATCCATACCAGGATATGTATCAATGAAGCATCCGGCTCTAGGTCAACATGAGCCCATCTGATCACATGGTCAGGGTCGGCCTAATACTTTTTCAACAAAGATACATGGAACAAATTATGCACCAAAATAAACTATGGTGGTAATTCCAACTGATATTCCACCTCTCCAACAAGTTCTAGTATCTCAAAATTGATAATGTATCTTGGATATAACTTTCCCTGCTTCCTAAAAAGGCAATTTACAAGCCATGGAGAGATCCTCAAGAAGTCATGATCACCCAAAACGAATAACAATGTTCATCGACAAGGATATTCATAAGATTTGTGATGACTCTGAGCTGTCTCCATCCTCTTTCTAATCAAATGAAACTTCTCCATTTTTTCTTGGTCAAGGATCGGCCCAACTAGTGAAGTTTCACAAGTTTCCACCCAGCATAGTGGAGAACGACTAGGATGCCCATACAATGCTAAAAACGGATCCATGCGTATCGAGGCCTAATATATGTTATTGTATGAGAACTCCACTAAGGGTATATGCTCCTCCCATGAGCCACCAAAATCCATTACACAAGCCCGCAACATGTCTTCTAATGTTTGTATCATCCGTTTGAATTTCCCATCCGTATGGGGATGATACGTCGTGATCATAGTAAACTAATTTGTCAGGGGTTATTGTAATGATTTTTCGAAAAAAGATATGAACCTCAGATCTCTATCTGAGACTATAGACACGGTTACACCATGCCTCTTTACCACTTCTTGGATATAGATTTTTGAAAGATCTTCCACCGTATGAGTTTCACTAATAGGGATGAAATGGGCCGACTTGGTTAGAAAATCCACTATCACCCAAATGGAATCGTGTTTCTGGACCATTCATGGAAGACCTGTAACAAAATCCATTTCAGTTTGATCCCATTTCCAGACTAGGATGGGCAAATATTGTAACATACCAACTGGTCTCTGATGCTCTGCTTTAAACTGTTAACAAGTTAAGAATCGTGAGATGAACTCAGCCACCTTCCTTTTCATGGCGCTCCACCAAAACTGCGCCTTCAACGCCTTTTACATCTTCTGTGTACCGGGGTGTACTGCCCATTTTGAATGGTTGTATGTATGAAGGAGTTGTTCCTGAAAAACCATAGGTACAATCATGTGATCTATGAAACACAAAAATGAACCCCATCAGGTTTCTATCCATCAATGGTCTCCCCACCATTGAGTTTTGAAATTATAACTAGACATTTTGCATCAGATGTTTGTGCTTATTTTATCATCTTTACTAAATCAGGAACAAGTGTAGCTAAAAAGAAAACAGAAAAATCACCTCGGTCTGCACATTCCGCATGCATGTCGGCTAAGACCGAGATAAACTACCATTCATCTGAAGCTTCTTTTGCCAATTGAGCATATGAATTTCTACTCAATGCATCTGCCACCAAATTCGCTTTTCCTGGTGTGTACATCAAGTCAAAGTCAAACATATGGAGATACTCCACCCATCTCTTTTACCCCGGATTCTAATCTCGCTATGAGAAAATGTGTTTCAAGCTTTTTTATCCGAAAACACAGTAAATTTCTCACCAAAGAGATAATGTCTCCAAGTTTTCAAAGCATGGACGACTGCAGCTAACTCCAAATCATGTGTTGGATAATTTTTCTCATGAACCCTCAACTTCCTTGTACCATAAGAAAACACATGATCTCTTTTCATGAGAAAAAAACCCAACCCTGATCCCGAAGCATCACAATACACCACATACCCCTGTCTTGATTCTGGATTGATCAAGATAGGTGCCGATGTAAGAGGAACATTCAGTTCCTAAAAGTATTTCTTTCATTCTCTTGTCCATTGGAAGAGAGCATTATTCTTAGTCAGAGTTGTCATTGGTGAAGGTAGTCATGAGAAATCACGCACAAAGCGTCTGTAGTAACCAGCAAGACCAAGAAAACTGTGTATCTCGAACACATTCTTAAGTGGATTCCAAGTGATAATGACTTTTATCTTTTCAGGATCAACAAAAATTCCTTTCTCAGAAATTACATGGCCCAGGAACGTACTTCCCTTATCCAAAAATCACACTTTGATAATTTGTAATACAAACGATGATCTCTCAAGATTTATAACATTGTTTTCAGGTTCACCTCATGATCAGATCTTGCCTTTGAATACACCAAGATATCATCCACAAACACTACAACAAAAGGGTCTAGATATCGCTGAAATATCTGATTCATCAAAGCCATGAAGACCGCTTGTTCATTTGTTACACTGAAAGGCATGACTACATATTCGTAGTGGCCATATCTACTTCTGAAAGTTGTCTTTGGAATATCCTCCTTCCGAACTCGCAATTGGTGATATCCTGATTGCAAGTCAATCTTGGAGAACAACTGAGCTCCCCTTAATTGATTGAATAGATCATCAATCCATGTAAGTGGATATCTATTTTTTTTTGTTACTTGGTTAAGCTTATGATAATCAACACACAGCTGAAGAGTTCCATGTTCCTTCTTCACAAACAACACCAGTGCTGCCCATGGAGACGTACATGGTCGAATGAAACCCTTTCTTTCCAGCTCCTCTAACTACTCTTTCAATTCACGTATCTCTATTGGTTCCATACTATAAGACGAAAGGGAAATAGGACTGGTCCCTGGAAGGATATCAATCGTAAACTCCAGTTCCCTTAGAGGTGGTAACCCTGAGATGTTATTGGGAAATAAATCTAGAAATTGATCCAAAAAATCTGGAAAACTATTTTCCTCAATCTCTTCCATTGATGCCAAATTCAACACTGCCTGTTGGTAAGAGATTGTTCCCACCATTGGTGCCGACAAGCTCTTTTCACCTTTCATTACCATCCTCTCTCCTCTAAAGAGATGGTTGATGTCGTCCTCAGTCATGAAACTAACCGTTCTCCTATAATAGTCGATGTGATCCTTAAAAATCGTCAACCAATCCATACCCAGGATTACATCATAGACATCCATGTCCAACATCGAGAAGTCCCATTTTAACTCAACTCCATCAACAGTTATAGCACATGCTCTACACACAAAGGCTTGACATTATCTTTCACCAAGAGGAGTTTTCAGTTTCAAAACAGAAGGCATCGTTTTCAATTTTAAACATAGAAAATCAATATCACGAGAGGAAAAGAAGGAATGTGATGTTCTAGTATCAAACAACACTTTCTAAAAGGTAGAATTAAAAATAATAGTACCTCTCATTGTAGATGGTCAGGCCTGATCATCGACAATCATCCGTTCAGCTCCATAAAATTGCTTAATCGTTGTAATGCTCTACTTGTTGTCTTGTTGTAATTTCCCTAGTTGAGGATTCATGGTATTTCGAGAATCCCCATGGCTATCTCTATTTTACTGATGAAACTGAATCTGATTTCCTCTTCCTGTCGAAGCATACGATGCTTGCGATGCCTGAGAAGGGTCCCGAGCACCGGACCTAGGATCACTGTGACAATAGCACTAAAGATGTCTCATCTTGTTGTAATTATGACATGCTCTAGGTTGCGCCATACACTCTCTCTTTATGTGGTCAGTCGAACCACATTGAAAGTAACCTGCGCTGCTCTGGGGTCATGGAGAAAGGTTCATTGATCCCGCCGTCTGGTTCTGATTTCAACTCGCACTGTTGAAATAGGTGTCCCTTTTCCTCTTGTTCTCAATGGTTGAGTTCCCACCATTTCTCGTAGGTATCATCATTCCTCCTCCTATCGATCCTGAGATTTCATGGTCATCAACAATCGCTCTATTCATCATCTTTGTATAATCCATAATACATACCAAAACAATCTTCGATCAAATATCATTCCTTAGCCCCTATTTGAAGATGCGTGCCTTCAACAATGCACTTGCCACAACCTCGAGTGCCAAACCGACTAAATTCATGAATTTTGCCACATACTCTGTGATAGAGAGACTCCATTTTTTAGACTGAATAAGTCCATCATTTTCTTGATCTTGAACGTGTGAGGATAGAATTTTTTGTTAAACAATTTTTCAAAATCCTCCCATGTAAGGTCTTCATCCAATTTAGCATGCACTGCTAAATCCCACCACTGACGTGCAAGATCCTCGATCATATACATCGCCAAATTTACATTCAGATCTACTTTTTTCGATGAAATCGAAGATATGATTCATCCTACATAGCCACACCTTCTCCTTCTTGGGTTCAGCATCACCCAAAAATTTCGTTGGATTCTACTTCATGAACTAGATGGTATGATCCACATACCTTGGTTCATTCCTATGGTTCCCCGTATCCACAGCTTTAAAAATCTTGGACAATTCTCTGAACCATCTCTTGGTACACACGTGGTTTTGGTGCAACCACATTCTCTGCATCATCTTCGGGTTGGTTTCAACGATGCCTATCGGGTGCCATTTTCTAAACCAAGAACAACCACTATCAATCTCACTCTCTAAAAACTGATGGCTTAGCATTTCAAATTCTATCACATAATCTATCATAATATTTTTTTCAAAACAACCCTTCTCAAATCTTTAAATGTTTTTTAAAACATTCCTCATTCCTTTTGAAAATAAAACCATTTTCAAAATACACCAAATATCTTGTTTTCAAAATCTGTCACCGAAAACAATTTCTGCATTTTTTCTGAAAATTCGCACCTTGCACAAAAACAAAAATCATTCCTCACAAAGAGATATGAAATCCTAGTGGGAAGTCATTCCACTACAATTAATTTCATGCTCACCTCATTTTCTAAACCCATGACAGTGATATTTCCAACATTCTAGAAGTGTATCAAAAACACTTATGTACCCAACACCCTGGTAACTTGAATTTTACCAAAAGCATGTTAGCTACATCATTTTATGCTATACCTTTCAAGTTCCGACGATCCTACTCATATCTAAGATTTAGACCCAAGGAATAGAAAAGAATGAATTTGAACTCCAAGACCAAGAACATCAATGAACACTTGTTAGGAAAGGACCGAACAAGCTGATACCATTTGTAATGACCCACCAATTCTCATTGGCTTTAGAGCTCAATGAGTCATTACTAGGCCTTAAGCGATATCCCCAAGATGCCAAAGGCTGGCAATAAATGCCGAAGGGTTTCAAATACAAGTTGGGGGATGGTTTACCCTTTAAGAAATAACCCATAAACCAACCAATCAAAACAAAAAATTCACTATATGATTCACTGTAACGACCCAAAATTTTGAATAAATATTGTTTCCTAATTTTGTGTGTTATTTTATTTTTTATACTCAAAAAAACTGTTTCATTTTAAAACAGGAGTATAATTAAAATGAGACCATTGGGTTTTGACTGTTATACGACCATTGGTCAATATGACCACTGAAAACTAAACATTTCGATTATTGTCTCTAAATACAAGTGATCTTTGTTAATTAATAAAGAATGAAGATTTGATGGTCTCATCCAGTAGTCTCGGTCCAATCGAACCCCATCTAACGGAACTTCGGAAAGAGGTAGAACCACTGGGCTTTGCTCTAGACCAAACCCAAGTTGAACTTCATCGTGTGAAGCTAGAACGGAATCGCATTCGCGAGAAGTTTAAACTGATATAAATTACTACTCGTTCAATGTTGGTCGAGCCGCCCCAAGATTCTCTCACCTTATCACACCTTACTCTTAGGTATTATGCTAGTGTTATAAGGGGATATGTAAGTAGACCGTAACTTCCTTGTGTAATCATTTGTTTTAAATAAAATTTTTGATTTCTTCTTATGATGAAGCTTATGAATTTTCAAATGTCCGGATAAATATAGTATGCATATTTTCGATGAATTTTAGAGAAAGGATATTTTAAAAATGTTTATGTAAACCTTAAATAATTAAAAATGTTTAATGATTTTCAAAAAATGGTCTACCACAATTATGTTCAGTACGAAATTTAGAATCTAATAATATCAACTTAATTTTTGATGAATAGTAAATTATGAATAGTGATTTTATGCTTAGGATTAGTAATGTGACCAAATGGATTAGTAATCTCACTTAAAAAATTATTAATATAATCTAGGAAGATTGATTACGTAATGTGATTCAATAAAATGGTTAAATAATGGTTTCATAAATTATTAGTCAAGTATTAGTTTTTTTCGGGTGAATAGTTTTTTTTAATTAAAAATTTAATTAAAAATATTTAGAAAATTGTTTTTATAAAATGGACTTTATTTTTGAACTCAGAGCATCGATATTATGTTAAGGTAATTTTTGGGGATTTTTCTAAAAAAAATGAATTTTCGGTGAATAGTGTATTTATTTAAAAATTAAATTAAAAATATTTAGGAAATTATTTTCATAAAATGGAGTTCATTTTTGAAATCATAGCATTGATATTTGGTTAAGGTGAAATTTTGAGATTTTTCTAAGAAAGTTGAATTTTCAGTGATTACTACAATACAGTTTTAGGGTTTCTGTATGTTTAATGACATCATAACTATATCATGATGATTTCATGAGATATTTTAAGAGTTTTCCGATCAAAGATGATGAATTTTTGTGTGGGGGGGCCCATGTGGCCTAAATCCATGGGAAATACCATGGGAGAGCCCATGGTTTTTAGAAAACCACTTGTGAGGTGTCCCTTGGCCATTAATGCCTTGTCCCCTCACCTTCCCAATAAATACCCACCCTTTCCTCCTTTAGTTTTCACTCCCAACACTCCCCCAACGAAGTTAGGGTCTCATTACCTCCCAAAGAGTCCTCCCAAGGTTCCCTCAAGCCCTCATGGTCCCAACCTTCATGTTTTAAGAGTTACCTTTAAAGTAAGGGATCCTACCTCTCCCTTTCTTTTCAAGTAATCTCTTTTTCATTTCTTTTATGCTCCATGCTCTTATGTTGGAGGATGTTCTTTTATATTCCTCTTAATTCCCTTTTAATGTTCATATGATGAGATAACCCCTATTTATATCATCAATTCTTTTTAAGAAAGTTTAAGTGGCACCGTTAGGCTATCGAATTTTTAAGGGATTCGTTCACCTTTTTCATTTTTCAAAGTTATACTTTCATGTCAAGTCTTTCAAGTTTCTTGTTATTATGTTGGGGTATTCTCTCTATATCTATCATACTGATCTTTTATGTTCATATTATGAGATACCCTATTTGATCTCTTCAATTTAGTATTTTTATGTTTTAAGTGGCGCCGTTAGGCTGCCGAATATTTAAGGGATTCTTTCACCCTTCCCGTTTTCAAGATCTATTTTCATGTCAAGTCATTCAAGTTCCTTTTTATTATGTTGGGGTATGATATCTATATCCATAATACTTATCTTTTATGTTAATATTATGAGAGACCCTATTTGATCTCTTAAATTCAGAATTTTGATGTTTTAAGTGGAGTCGTTAGGCTGCCGAATTTTTAAGGGATTCTTTCACCCTTCTCATTTTCAAGATCTATTTTCATGTCAAGTCTTTCAAGTTACTTTTTATTATGTTGGGGTATTATCTCTATATCTATCATAATGATATTTTATTTTCATATGATTCTAGACCCTATCTGATCTCTTCAATTCAGTATTTTGAAGTTTTATGGGGCGCCGATAGGCTGCCGAATTTTTAAGGGATTCTTTCACCCTTCTCGTTTTTAAAATATATTTTCATATCAAGTCTTTCATGTTACTTTTTAATATTTTGGGGTATGATATATATATATAATACTGATATTTTATGTTCATATGATGAGAGAACCTATTTGACCTCATCAATTCATTTTTTTGAAGTTTTAAGTAACGTCGTTAGGCTGCCGAATTTTCATAAGAGAAGTTTTATTTTTGTATTCCTTCCATGTTTTTCCTTTCAAATGGTATATCCTTAAAATTTAATTACCATGTTCATATATCCTTTATATTCTTTCCCTATAATGTTTTATGGGTCATTTATGAATGTTTCACCCATGTCCCTTCTCTTTTCAATGTTTTCTAAAACCCCAAAACATTGCCGTTATGCTGCAGAATTTCTGTCTCAAAATATCTCTCTCTTTTTCTGAAGTTATTTTTTTTATTAAGTGAATACTCAAATATCTCTCTTCTATATGGTTATTCACATATATACCAAAATGTTCTATTTTAAATTCTTTTATTTACATACATGAGACTCACTTTCCCTTTTCGTGGGTTTAAAGTGACATAAAGATCATGTCTTTAAAGCAGTTTTTAAAACGTTATGATTATGAAAGTAAAACCATTTCTTTTATGCTATATGGGTTGTTTATGAAATATTTGATGATGATATATGTGTCTCGCATGATAATAAAGGCAAATTTAAGGGTGCTCCCTTATAGCACTCCAATGCATTGGGTAAAGACTTAATCTCTAAAGATGACCATTTTTTAACGACGCCCTAGTGAATAACCTTGGTAATTTTTAACGACCCCTTGGGGATGGACCTTGGTGAAACGGAAATGATTTTCAATATTAAATGTTGTATCCAAATCTTCATGTTATGAAATACGTTATTTTTATTATTATATGCCTCATGATTTCTTTCTCATGCCTTAGAGTTCTTTTTCATGACATTGTTGATGTATCTCAAGTTCACATGTTAAATGTTTCCCCTTGTTTCCCTTACTGGGCCTTCATCTCACCCTTTCTTTTGATGTATGTCCCCAGGTTATGAGATGTAGTAATGAACCTAGGATGAACATAAAGAGAAGCCTTTCAAGTGTTTAATAATTAAGTTTTATTTTTTCATGTTTTAAGTTCCTGGTTTCCAAGACACTAAACCTTAAAGATCCTCGGTTTTGTAAAATGTAATGAAAAGTTATGTTATAAAAAGGCAGGATGTTATAGTTGGTATCAAAGGATGGATTAGTTATTTGTGGAAATTAGGATATGAAAACTATATGAAGAATCCAGTCAAAAATTTTAAATATAGGAAATCTTCCTAGTATTTTGGTCAGTATTGAGTAAGGGATTGCCAAGCAAATACATCCCTATCTGGATACGAGCAGGTAGAGGTGGCTCTGGAACAGATGTACATAGGGTTAAAACCCGATAACACTTCTTTGAGCGAGACACGAATGCGAACTGGTACACGACAATGGGAGTTGAAACACTCTTGATTACGACACTCTCGGGGGACATTCTTTAGTAAATTCATAAGCTTAGTATGAACTTTTATTAAAGGGACAAAGATAAAATAAAATAAAGATTCACATAGGAATATATGATCATGGATAACCTATATTGGAACCTATGGGATCACAAGTTAGGATATACTTTCCTTCTACAATTTTATCCTTCTATTATTAAAGTTTCCTTTTAATGATTATTGGCTAAGTATTTGAGCCCCTAATTATACATTCTTTTCTTAGTTAATAGCGGGAAATGGAAGAACATGTCCCAACAACCAATGTGATAGGAAATGTGACGATTGCCCTATTAATGTGACAGAGATGACGAGAGATCAAGTTGAACATATTGTGATTATGCCAAACCATCTATCAAAAATCACAATTAATAATTGGTACCTAGTTGAATGCCCAAATTCATCAAGGAAGAAGAAGACAAAGTCTCAAGGATGTTCATCTGATAAAGTTGATAAGGGAAAGAATACCCAATTTCATTTTTGTAAAAAGTGTGGGAAGAGGGACCAAGGAGAATGTCACAAAGGAACCGGGATATGTTTTAAGTTTGGGAAGATAGGGCATAAAGTAGCCAATTGCTTTAAAAAATGGATAATGTGATGAATGGAGATGAGGTTTGATCTAATGTACCTTATACATTTCGATGTCATAAATATGGAGAAGTTATACATTATCCAAGGCAATTATCTCTTGTAATGGGTGAGAAGCATGATGAGCATCAACAATCTTAGAGGACAAGGGAACAATGAAACTCCTATGCTGAGATGGATTACGATGACTGATGTACATGTAACTTCATCGCAATAATTGTCTATGTCATGTTGTATTTTAGTTCGTGCTCTATGAGCATATATTTTATGTTTGTAAGATCATCGAGTCACTACCTAAGATGAATTTATATCATTAAGGAACACATCTATTGTTATGTACCACATTTTTATGTAGTGAAGCTGTTCTTATTAAAAAAAGGGGTGATTAGGGGATTAAAAGATGATTATTATTTTAGAAGACGGTCACTAATTTGGGAACCCTATTAGATCGATGTAATTAGATTAAGACGGTATTTTCTTTGATGACTAAAGGTTGAATTATATTTTTAAGAATCGATTAATTTAAGGTGGAGTTAGAGTAATTTAGGTTACTTATGTAAATGATTAACCTATCTTGGGGAAAATATGTTTAGGTTAGCTAATTTTGTTATAAAGTGTTAGGATTAGTTGATGTTGTTTGGAGATGAACGATGAAGTTTATTTTGGAAGACTATGTTATCAAATCCTTCTTGTATTTGGGTTTTTATCTTACTTTGGTTTATTTTGAGGAATTTTAAGGACAATTATTTATGGAATGGTCTATGATGAACTTTGGGTAGTACCATGGAACTTTGAATATTTAAAAGTTGTTTCCCTTTCTATGGGATTCTTTCTTTTTGAAGAGTTGTTTTATCTTACCCTTTATGTTTTTGGGATAATGTTTATATATAGAATAAATTGATAGTTAATCTTTTGTGGATTACATGACTCTCAAGAAGATGATTCTTTTGCATTGATGAGACCAAGTAGTTTTGAATGCTCATCGTTTGGAGAAAGGATTAGTTTTGGTAGAAACTTATTAAAGGATTAAACTCTACTTGAAGATAGGTATATTTCCCTGTGTTTTATTCATTGTAGTAAATGAATTCCTCAAAACTATGAAAATGAATGTTAAAAAGACATTTTCTGTTAATGTTTCCTACTGGGAAATCAAATATCGTTTAACCCATCATAAGTTTGTGATTTTCTTGTTTTTAACTTTCTCCTAATAATGTTTTCTATCACTCTCCCTCAGAACGTGACCCTTTGTTTTCTCCTCCATGTCAATGTTTTACTACATGGAATCCTAGTATGGGTTAACTCGGGTGACCTTTGCACTTCCCTTTATTTCTTTTAAAGAAATAATTTTATTGAACCCTTTTCATATGTGGGCCTTTCAATGAAATTTCAAAACCCAATTTTAAAAAAATTGTGAGGACACAATTTTTTAAGGGGAGAAGATTTTATTGACCTGAAATTTTGAATAAATCATGTTTCCTAATTTTGTGTGTTATATTATTTTTTATACTCAACAAAACTGTTTTATTTGATAACATGCGTATAATTAAAATGAGACTGTTGGGTTTTGACTGTTATATGACTATTGGTCAATATGAATACTAGAAACTAAATGTTTCGATTATTGTCTATAAATACAAGTGAGCATGGATAATTAATATAGAAAGAAGATTTGGTGGCCTCATCCAGTAGTCATGGGCCAATCTAAGCCCATCTAACGAAACTTGGGAAGGAGGTAGCACCACTGGGATTTGCTCAGGACCAAACCCAAGCTGAACTTCATCGAGTAAAGCTAGAACAAAATCTCCTTCACGAGAAGTTTAAACTGATAGAAATTACTACTCATGCAATGTTGGCCGAGCTTCCCCAAGATTCTCTCACCTTATCACACCTTACTCTTAGGCCCTATGCAGGTGTTATAAGGGGCTATGTAAGGAGATCGTAACTGCCTTGTGTAATCATTTGTTTTAAATAAAAAATTTGATTTCTTCTAATGATGAAGCTTAAGAATTTTCAAATGTTCGGATAAATATATTATGCATATTTTTTATGAAATTTAGAGAAAGTATATTTTAAAAATGTTTATGTAAACCTTAAATAATTAAAATTGTCTAATGATTTTCAAAAAATGGTCTTCTACAATTATGTTCAGTATGAAATGTATAATCAAATAAGATCAACTAAATTTTTGATGAATAGTAAATTATGAATATTGATTTTATGCTTAAGATTAGTAATGTGACCAAATGGATTAGTAATCTCACTTAAAGAAAGTATTAATAAAATCTAGGCACCTTGATTAAGTAATGTGATTCAATAAAATGGTTAAATAATGGTTTCATAAATTATTAGTCATGTATTATTTTTTTCAAGTGAATAGTGTTTTTTAATTATAAATTCAATAAAAAATATTTAGAAAACTGTTTTTATAAAATGTACTTTATTTTTGAACTCAGAGAATCGATATTATGTTAAGGTAATTTTTGGGGATTTTTCTGAAAAAAATGAATTTTCGGTGACTAGTGTATTTATTTAAAAATTAAATTAAAAATAATTATAAAATTATTGTTATAAAATGGAGTTCATTTTTGAAATCAGGGTATTGATTTTTGGTTAAGGTGAAATTTTGGGATTTTTCTGAGAAAGTTGAATTTTTAGTGAATAGTAAAAATGCAGTTTTAGGGTTTCGGTATGTTTAATGGCATCATAACTGTGTCATGATGATGTCATGATATATTTTAAGGGTTTTCCGACCAAAGATGATGAATTTTTGTGTGGGGGACCCATGTGGCCAAACTCCATGGGAAATACCATGAGAGAGCCCATGGTTTTGAGAAAACCACTTGTGAGGTGTCCCTTGGCCATTAAGGCCTTGTCCCCTCACCTTCCCTATAAATACCCACCTTTTCCTCCTTTAGTTTTCACTCCCAACTCTCCCCAATGAATTTCTGGTCTCATTACCTCCCAAGGAGTCCTCTCATGGTTCCCACAAGCCCTCAAGGTCCCAACCTTCGAGTTTTAAGAGTTACGTTTAAGGTAAGGGATCCCACCTCTCCCTTTCTTTTCAAGTAATCTCTTTTATGTCATTTCTTTTATGCTCCAGTATATTATGTTGGAGGATGTTCTTTTATATTACCCTTACATCCATTTTCATTTTAATATGATGATATACCCCCTCTTTCTCTCATCAATTCATTTTAATAATGTTTAAGTGGCGTCGTTAGGCTGCCGAATTTTTAAGGGATTTGTTCACCTTTCTAATTTTTCAATGTTCTACTTTCATGTCAAGTCATTCAAGTTTCTTGTTATTATGTTGGGGTATGATATCTATATATATCATACTGATCTTTTATTTTCATATGATGATAGACCCTATTACATCTCTTTAATTCAGTATTTTGATGTTTTAAGTGACGTCGTTAGGCTACCGAATTTTTAAGGGATTCTTTCACCCTTCTCATTTTCAAGATCTATTTTCATGTAATGTCTTTCAAGTTTCTTTTTATTATGTTGGGGTATGATATATATATCTATCATACTGATATTTTATTTTCATATGATGAGAGAACCTATTTTATCTCTTCGATTCACTATTATGATGTTTTAAGGGGCGGTGTTAGGCTGCATAATTTTTAAGGGATTCTTTCACCCTTCTCGTTTTCAAGATCTATTTTCATGTCAATTATTTCAAGTTCCTTTTTATTATGTTGGGGTATGATCTATATATCTATAATACTTATAATTTATGTTCATATGATTAGATACCATATTTTATCTCTTCAATTCAGTATTTTGAATTTTTATGTGGCGTCGATAGGCTGCCGAATTTTTAAGGGATTCTTTCACCCATCTCGTTTTCAAGATCTATTTTCATGTCAAGTATTTCATGTTCCTTTTTATTATTTTGGGGTATGATATCTATATATATCATACTTATATTTTATTTTAATATGATGAGAGACCCTATTTGACCTCATTAATTCATTTTTTTGGAAGTTTTAAGTAACGTCGTTAGGCTGCCGAATTTTCATAAGAGAAATATTATTTTTGTATTCCTTCCATGTTTTTATTTTCAAATGGTATATCCCTAAAATTTCATTACCATGTTCATATATCCTTTATATTATATCCCTCTACTGTTTTATGGGTAATTTATGAAATTTTGACCCATTTCCCCTCTCTTTTAAATGTTTTCTAAACCCCAAAACATAGCCATTATGCTGCTGAATTTTCATCTGAAAATATCTCTCTCTTTTTATAATGTTCTTTTATTTTATTAAGTGAATACTCAAAGATATCTCTTCTATAAGGGTATTCAAATATATACCAAAATTTTCTATTTTAAATTCTGGGATTTACTTACATGAGAACTGCTTTCCCTTTCTGTGGGTTTAATGTGACATAAAGATCATGTCTTTAAAGCAGTTTTTAAAACGTTATGATTATGGAAGGAAACCCATTTCATTTATGCTATATGGGTTGTTTATGAAATTTTTGATGATTATATATGTGTCTCACATGATAATAAAGGAAAATTTAAGGGTGCACCCGGATAGTGCTCCAATGCATTGGGTAAAGACTTAATCTCTAGAGATGACAATTTTTAACGATGCCTTGGTGAATAACCTTGGTAATTTTTAATGAGACCTTGGGGATGGACCTTGGTGAAACAGAAATTATTTTCAATATTAAATGTTTCAGCCACATATTCAAGTTATGAAATATTTTATTTTTATTATGATATTCCTCATTATTTCATTCTCATTCCTTAAAGTTATTTTTCTTGACATTGTTGATGTATCTCAAATTCACATGTTAAATGTTTCCCCTTGTTTCCCTTACTGGGCCTTCTACTCACCCTTTCTTTTCATGTATGTCCCCAGGTTATGAGATGTATTAATGAACCTAGGATGAACATAAGGATAAGCCTTTCATGTTTTTAATAAGGATGTTTTATGTTTTCATGTTTTAAGTTCCTGGTTTCCAAGACACTAAACCTTAATGATCCTCGGTTTTGTAAAATTTAATGAAAAGTTATGTTATAAAATGGCAGGATGCTATATGCATGAACAAAAGGATGACAACTAAACAACTCCATTTATATCAAACCACATCAAAGTACAAAACAGTGGAAGACCAAACTAAGCATCAAATTACACAGCGGATGAACAACTCAAGACACTCAAAAGACACTAAAACTCTATTATCCACAATCTCAAAGCTCAACAACATCTCCCAAGCATCAGCACAAGCCTCTAGCAATAATATTATTTACCTTTACATGTGTCCCGGAATATGACATTTGCAAAAGAACCAACATGACAAATCATGGGTGAGTACAAAACACAGTAGGCTTTTCCCATTGACTTCCCTACTATCATTGCTACGATAGAAGAGTTAGCCACATTTATATAAAAATAATTTATATAAAACATTTTCCCAAAGAAGTTTATAACTAAATATAAAGATGTTTTCAAACCATTCATAACCAAAGGAATTCCATGTGCAATTAAATCCAATTTTCCAACAAGTTATTTTTCCAAAAAAATAACCAAACAAGATTTAGAACCATTTCCCAAACTTTCCTGTTTGGCATATCCAACCATTTCCCAACCCATGCAACCAACAATGCATGCTACGTTATGACAGTTCCATACACATGAGTGGTTTCTCATAGATCTACCAAGTCATTACAAGGTACTTGTTTCCCATGTGCAGTTACAGCTTTGGCACTTAACACATGGTCATATTTCAACCAAACCTCGTACATATAGTTACCATGTGTCATCAAACATTTGGCACCGATAACAAAGTTCTATTTCAACCAAGCCTTGTAAATGAAATATGAACACAGACCCCATATTCCCATCAATCATTCCAAAACACCCTTTCAATAAAAACACCTTTTTATTTAAATCCATTTCCATTGAAACCATTTCAATGCCAAACCATTTCAATTCCACGCCATTTCAATAAAACTAAATTTTTATTGAAAAAAAATTCAATCAAAGTAATTTCAATTTCAAAACATTTCAATAAAACACCCTTTTTATTGAAAACCCACTTTTCATCAAACCATCTGAAATTTCAGCAAATCAATAATTTAAAATCAATAATTTAAATTCAACAAGCCAAATAACTTTGACCAACAATTCACCAAGATTTCACAATATCATAAAAACAATAAAGCATCACTAAAGAAGATTTATTCTATGCATTTAAAAATCAAATTATTTAAAATAAACCCATTTGAATCTATTCCAATCAATTCTAACCAGATTAGTCGAGAGTGAAGCCACCTACCTCAATGGTTTTGACGAAAACCACAACGGTCGAAGAACGCTCAAGAAAACTGGGTTGATTCTCCCAAAACCCACCTTAGATCTATTCTCCTAGAAAGATTACGACCAAATCCCACCATATTTGTCATCCACACACTTAGATAAGCCCATAACGGGCGTAGATATAAGAAACCGAGAGAAGAGGAGAAGTAGATCGAAGTAGATCTATGTAGATCTAAGAAACCGATCAAGAACGAAGAAGAACGATCACATGCCTCAATAATCTGGAGTTGATACACCAAGACAAGCCTTTGGATTGCTTCCAGAACAATTGGAGAACCCTATTTCACCTTAGGAGAAGCAAAATACCGATTTAAGGTCACTTAGGAAGAAAAACGAGCCACTTAGAGGAAAAAACGCGTGAGATCCACCTTTATAGGATCTCATTTAAGTGGCGGCACAGTTTGCTTGCATGGTTTGATAAACTGTGTGCTAACCATACGTTAGCTACTACCTCATCCACCCTTCTCACAGGGTTTGTCTGCAGGGTTAGACAAACCGTGCGCCGCCCATGTGGAAGCTACTCCCTCCAAGACCAGCCATGCATGGTTTAGTCAAACCGTGCACCACCCATGCAACTTCCCCATTGACTCAAAACATCATTCCAAGTTCTAATGACTCTCCCATTCATCGCCCTTAACTTTATAACCATTTAAATAATTAAGAAAAGGTTACATACTAGAAACTGGGGATACTACATAGAATAAATTCAAATTTATTATAAATGATTATTTAATGCTTAGGAAGCAATATGGACCTAAGGTAAGGGTTAGGTCTAAATTTATCTTTATTGAGTTTTTATTAAATTTTATAAACCAATTTATTATTTATGGGGAGTATATAATTACAAATAAAGTGTTTCTTCATACACCATTATCTAATTCATGTTATTTATAGAACCATATTATTTTCAGGCTTTGACTGACTTTTCTTTTGAAAATTACTAAAGTCGTAAGGCTTCTTCATCTAATTTTTTTTCATTGAGACATGTTTGATGTAATTCACATGTATTATTTTATGGGGTGTATCTACTTCCCCATTGATATTTTTTATCAGGATCATGTTATTTATTTTTTCATTTTAATTTATTTATTTCATGGGTGTTATGATCCAAAAGATTCTGCAATGGTAAGGGTTTTATTTTACAATCTTCTTTTTAACGAGATTGTTTATTCTTAAAATTTCTAATGTTGAAAATTGTATGGTCAATATCTACCAAATATTATTTTTGTTATTATCCTCTAGTAATTTATATATATTTCATTTTTTTCATTCACTTTCTTATCTTTATATACTCAAGAGATTAAAATATTGTTTTTAAGGAAAAACGACCTTATTTTTCCATTTGGTTAGGAATCTTTTCTTCCGTGTTTATGTTTTCAATAAAATGGTTTCAAGAATTTTTTTAATATTCTAGAAATATTTTTTAAATTAACTTTTCAATTATTTTAATTTTCTTATCAATTTTTAAAATGAAACTTCTTATCAGTTCCAAAACCTTGTACTTTATTCTTTTTACAAAAAATATGTTAAATGAATTTTTTTTAACATACTGAATATAATTCATTTCCCTTCCAATGAGAATAATATTTTATTTAAAGATTTTTTTATAATATTTGATTCCAAATAAAATGTTTTTCTTAATATTATTGAAAAATTTAAATTCTAAATATGTGATTTCAAATGAAAAATGTATTTTCTTTAAGAAATGTTTTAGTTGTATGTTAATGTTTTTTATCTATAACAATATCATTTGATATTTCATACGATTTAATGGGTATATGGTCAAATGATACCATATTTATTATTTATATATATTTTTTATGACTATGAAGATGAAATTTTTATGAAACCTATATCATTTCAATGGGTTATAATTTTATGATATGATGAATGTTTTATGAACTTTTAGAACACATTTATATAGTTTTTTATGTGATGGGTGGAATATGAATTTATTATCTTTCCAATGAGTTGTTTAATGAATTATATCTCTTAATATAACAAGTATTTTAATGGGGTGTTATCCAAGTGTATTAAGGGACTTTATCCAATAAGATTGGTTGGGTAGTGAACCTTGTATAAATAAGTGATAGAATGGGGAGTGAACCCAATCCACTAAGATAGTCTTGGAAGTGAGCCTTGAATAAGGAAATGAGATTCTATAATTATTTTTTTGACACAAACTAATGTATTATTATTATGATATATTCATATTAATCATGATTTATTACTGAAAATTTTCACACTCATGTCTTATATATTATGTCTTTTTATTGATAAAACATTATTTCATGTTTCATGATTATTATCAATGAATTTATGGGTATGATTTCAAAATGTTAAAATCATGTTCTAATACCCTTATACATATCTTATTATCACTTATGACCATTGATTTATCTTTATTAGGTATACCCTTGATGAGCATCTAAGCTCACCCTTTCTTATTTATCTCATTCCTAGGTTTTAGAAAAGGTTTTATGTTTGTTATGTCTAAGAAGGGTACTCGTGTAAAGAACAAAATGGGATGTTAAATAGATCATGTATGTACCAATTATTATTGTATCAATGTATCCAAAAACACTAAACCTTTTTAGTTGTGAAATTGATAATATTAATATGAAAGGGATTTTTACACTAATATGATTTGGAATTTATGTATGAAAATTAATGCTCTCTATAGAATCAACTGATTCCCACTATGTTCATCCACTCTCCTCTACATAAACCGTCATATTCATAAAAATCCATGTCATTGAACATATATTTCCACCAATGAAAATATGATAAAGAAACCTTATTGTTTCTAAAGATTTTTTCACCCTCAAGGACTTCATTACCCCCAAATTTGGAGTATCACTACTAGAAATATAACTTATCCCAACGATTTGAAACCATTGCTATACGCCCTGAAATTATTGGGAAGACATGTGTTCTGTTGGGGTAGCCCTATACCTACAGTTCACATTGAACCGTTGGTATAGGGGGTTTGGATTTTATTTTTTTTATGGTTCATTATTAATCGTTGGGATAAATTTATGCCAATGGTTTTAAACCTTTGGTAAATATCTACACCAATGATTTGGACCATTCGTATATCACTCTACCAATAGTTTCCATAGTTGATGGAATTATGTTGTTCTAACATTTCATCTTGAACCATTTGAATAGAGTTATACCTATGGTTTTGAACCGTTGGTACAAATATACACCAACAATTTAATCAGTTTGCACAAATATGTACCAACGGTTTTGGAACATAGTCCTATTCCTAAATGAACAGTTCATAGTGAACTGTTATCAGTATTTATACCAAGGTATACCAATGGTATTGAAAACCTTTTCATAGACTCCTCACTCAATTTCACACACATAACCTTCTATTAAACACACTGTAATGAAACACATAAATCACACTACGACCTGAAACATGCAATCAAACAAAAACACACAGTAAAAATAGAAAACACACTACAAACTTGAAACCTCCAATCACACATAAAACACACATAACTCCCTGAAAACACATAGAAAATTCACTACAAACACATAGAAAACTCTCTCCAAACACCTGTAATCACATAGAAATAAAGCACAAAAACTCACTACAAACACACATAAACTCACTACAAACTGAAATAAAACACAAAAACTGCAATCATTTGGTGAGTGTTGAATTATTAGGATGTAGGGATTCAATAATGATCCATATGACTATGCAGTTATTAGGATGTAGGGATTCAACCATTATTTTAATGACTGTGGAATTCTTAGGATACTAGGATTCATCCTTCAGGTCTATGAAATTCCTTATGTAATCCCCTTGGATTTGATGATGTGACTATAGATGTGGGAATTCCCAAGATGTCTTGGAATCTACTCTATGGACATTGGAACCCTATTTACATAGGATCATGGGAATTTTTTGATACTAGATAATGTTTCACATTCCAAGACATCTAGGAATTTACCATTATGCCTAATAGTATTTGATTTCTTAGTATGATTGGGAATTGGTTGTGGGCTTTCTATAATTAGATTTATTAGGGCCATTACCCTAGGAAACAGTTCTTGAACATACTAATTTGATATTAGATTTTCCCAAGCATATATGAATTTTTTTAAAATGATAAACTAATTGGAA
Organism: Viscum album; assembly: GCA_963277665.1. Taxonomy (NCBI): domain Eukaryota; kingdom Viridiplantae; phylum Streptophyta; class Magnoliopsida; order Santalales; family Viscaceae; genus Viscum; species Viscum album. The sequence goes on along the minus strand of OY728127.1, from coordinate 1,504,836,490 downwards.
CGGTTTCATGACATGCTTAGAGACACTTCATCACTAGACGGTGTAGGTTTGGTCGATCACAAGTGTCACATTAGATCCTGAGGATCAATAGTGATTTATTTATTTCTATCAAATTGGTTATAAGTTTATATATCTAGGAATATCACATGTAGCGACATACATTTACTAGTTATGTATGAAACTATGTTAGTGGTTCCCTACAATGTTGTACTCTCATCATGCTCAGGAGGCCATGACACTTTGGTCCTCAAGAAGAATTATTACTTTCATATAGGATAAATTTGGGTAAAGGATCATTGTTACATGATAATGATGAAGCAGTTTCGATGGTTTATTGATTGAGATTATGTGAGATTCAAGGATTTATTGGATTCTTTTTTTTATATTCATTTTTTATATGGGTCAATCTAGTGGGAAACTAGGGTGTGTTATTTTTTAAGTATTTAATTTTAATTTGGTTATATATTATCATGTGTTCTCTAATGTTTATATCGTGGTTGTTGATTGGATTATTCTCATCCATTTTTATGCACTCTGATATGGGGTATATTCTTCCAATGGTATGACCCTAGAACCTCATTGTTAATCGATATCATCTAGTGTATGGGAATGTGTTACTATGGTCCAGTGGTGACTCCATGAAGTAAGGTGCACATTTGAATGAAATGATGATGTGAAAAAAGAATGAAGATACATTTTCAAAAGATTATTTTGTAGATAAAAGCTATTGTTTATCCAAATCATAAAGTATAGATCACTGGATGAAGAATCATCAATGGAAGCTAAATGAGATAGTCTTGATAAATTTTATAAAACTTTACTCGAAGATAAAATATCTTAAGAAAGTGGAATGATTTATTATAGTGATACTTAATATTAACGTTTTATTATGTAATAGCTAAGATGATAATATGTATGATTTAAAATCAATTTGATAGATTATGTTTATCAGTTTTGAATAATTTGATGTTTATTGAATGATATTCTAGAAGATACTTAATAAGATTATATAATGATCATTTAATGTAACAATCATTATGGATATTTGAAAATAATTCATGATTGATGTTGAGTATAGAAGATAGATTTTTTATTTGATTTATGGTGAAGTATCTGAATGTTTGAGTCTAAAAGATGAACCAAAAACATGAGGGGTATATATTTTGGAATGTAAATCTATAAATTAAAATAGTAAATACTGAGGATTATCTTAGAGCATCACATATTATAAAGAAATTCAAAAACCTCATGTAGATATTGAAGATGATGATGTAGAAGACTGGAATTTAGTAATGCTTCTTGCATCAGTTGATGTAAATATAAAAGTATGTTTAATGGAGTGCTAAAATGTACCAAATTGAAATAAATAACAAATTATTTAGACATTTCGATAACCTTGTCATTTTCATGAAGGCAAAGTACATGTAATCTGCCATAAAACATAAAGTTGTTTCTTAACTTGAGAAAACAACTTTTTAAAGTTATATGAAAGGGAACAAGAAGGGTGATTATAATCATCATAGTTGATTACCCACTATTCTAATGTAAATTATGTGAAATTAAGACTTATATATGCATTCAAGCTAAAAAATTATTTTGAAAATATAATTAGTTTCTAGTAAATTTTAGATAATGTAAAATTTTGATTTTGATATTAAAAAATAAGAAATTTATCACACCCGAATCATGTATAACCAGATTATATGAATTAGTAAGTAAAAGGTAAGGATTTATTTAAAAAAATTGCAGTAAAGATTATATTGGAACAATATCTCTCATAATTTCATCGGGTGGCATTGTTATCAAGGATGTTAGTCCTAATGTTATGAAGAAAATGAAATACAGCTAAAAAAACCTCAGTAGAAAGCCCATATACAAAGATAACATCATAGAGATGCTTGATTGGTGATGAGGGGAAAAATACATCCAATCAGCTGAATTTTTTATCTGTATGATAACACAACAAAAATTATAACAAATTTCAATCAATTCTGTGAAGATTTCATAGTACAAGAAGCATAAATAATCAATAATAAAATTCAATGAAAATTTAATATATTAAATCCCCAAAAAATATAAAAACAAGTTATCTATGTTGGGGTAGATTGTCCTAGTTTTCTATCTAGAATATTTTATCATTGTCCTCAAAGAGAAAATTTTATCAGCATAAATGAATTGATTTGAAATAAAAGATAAGTCATTTACATAATATACAATAGAACCCTATAATGTTTTGAGGATGCATAGCCTCTCTATAATATCTCCTACTAGTTACTCTTATCTCTCCTAGAAGAAACCTAATAACTAACCACATGACCCATGAATGAAACAAAGATACATTTTCTAAACTGATCAACATGCATCTAATTCAATTACATAACAACACAAACCTGGGATGTGTAGAATTCATCGATACTACCTGTTGTGTAAATGAAAACCATGTAATTATCATTAATCTATTTCAATGCCAATAAACTACGAGAAAATAGAACAATTTAGGTGTTCAGCATCATTGGGCTATCGCTTCAGATCGAATAATTAGATGGAAAGAAATTCCCAAGAATAAATTTGATGTTTCTTATTTCTTCAATGGTAAAGTGGAAATTTTACACAAAACACCCAAAAGCAATTCTGCAACTAACATTTCCATAATTTTCCTCTATTTCACAAATAATAGAAGAAAACAAAAAACACAGTTATTGGTTATTAAATGTCGTGATATGAGTGATGAATCCAGGGGAGATAGCAAGACCATGATCAATCAAAGGAGAGTTGTGTGGGGTGATCGATGTTGTAATTTATAAAGAAGAAAATATTTGATTCAAATGGATGGGGATCTAACTTTGTTACTAACTATATGTTTCTGTTAGATGAAGATAATGAGGAAAAAAACAAGTACCTTTTTTGATGATATGATGAGAGAAAGATGTTTTTTTCATGTTATAAGGAAGTTAAGTTAGAAGATGTAGGATTCTATATAGTCTAATATTCAGAAAAGTAGGAATAAGAAGAAGGTGAAACACTCATGTTTTCTGCTATGAAGAAGCTTGTGTATTGTTTTTCATACCAAAGAGGAAGATTTTTTTACATTAATGATGTTATTTTAGTAATAGAGGATAAAGAAGAGTCAAAATGTACACCGAAGGGGATAAGGGTGAATAAGAGGCCTATTTCAGGCATACTAATGCATTTTTTGGAGACTATAGTGTAATAATTCTTATAGTCTGTTATTGGTGAATTAATAGTGGGTCATGTGTTTTCAGGATTTTCCTACTCACACTAATGATCAGAAACTATTATTGAATATTGATCCATGTAAATCACAGTCCTCTGTTTGTGTGTCCGTATTTGGATGTGTTTTATTTGTAACCAAAGTTGATAAGGGGGAATGAGTGATCCATTTTATCTAACTATAATAGAATAAATAAGAAAGGGGATATAAAATTTTAATTTTAAAAAAAATTCATTAACACTGATTCACCCCGCCTCTTAGTGTTGCATACATCCATCTGTGATTCATTTAAATATTATGGATAATAAGTTTGACTAAATACACTACAGCTTCTGGAGGATGCATATGGATGATTATTACCTCCAAAAAGAAATATTTATTTCATTAACTAGAATTAAGCTAGAGAATATTGATAAATTTTAATAGGAATAACTAGATCATAGGGTACTCATAATGGTGAGGGTGATATTGGTGAGGAATTATCCTTTCAACATTCGAGGGAAGGATACAACTCAGGAACTAATTAATACCTTGACAGACATGTATGAAACAACAATAAATATAAAAAAAGGTTCTAATGATGTGTAGGTTTTTGGGAATGAAGATGGGGATGCATGGTAGCGAGGCATCAAGACGAAGACAAAGGAAGTGATGGTGAGGTAGATAAGGTATCGTGAGTGAGGATGGGATATGGGGAAGGAGGAGAGAGGGATGGAGAGGAAGTAGAGGTGGGGATAATATGGGGTTCGAGGGGAGATTTGGGTGGGGGAGCAATCGGTGAGAGGGCATAGTGGGGAGGGAGAGCAAAAATGAAGGGAACCCAGGAACATTGGTGAGAAATAACCTGGAGGTGTAATATCCTAACAACCTAAAAGGCAGAGCACACTTAACTACAATATTGGTCATAATTAATAAAAAACTAATTGGGAATTGAAAAATAAAAATCTTAAAATAGTTAACAAAGGGAAACATTCAAGCCTTAAGATGTTTAACAATTCAAAATGTATCAGGTTGAGAGAATTCAGTTGTGTAGAATGTACCCGACATAATTTGAAGCTGCAAAAATATTCCATTTAACTATAGAAAACTAATTAAGAATTGAATAATGAAAATCATGAAATATGGAACAAAGAGAAAAATTCAAACCTTAAGATGTTTAACAATTTGAAATGTATCAGGTTGGGAGAATGCAGTGGTGTATTATATACCAGACATAATTTGAAGAAGAAAAAATATACCATTTAACTATAAACAATTAAAAATAATAATTAATATATGAATTGTTTAATATATAACCATTAACAAATTCTGAAAAGATCCATTATGTATTGATCATTTTTAAAAATTTACTAGTTATAAGTATATGAAAAAAGAAACAATTGACGTTTTCTCTATTTCTAAAAAACACTTATATTTAAATTCTAGAAGAAAACCACTTAAAAATTGTCCAAGAAACACTATATCAATTATCAATCTAAAAACATTTTGGCTATGTTTGATAGCACTTATTGAAGATAAATAATTTGAAAAAATATCTGTTGATTTTTTCAGTCTCAGAAAAACAATTCATAGTTAATTCTTTAAGGAAACCATGTAAATAAGTGCCATTAAAGATCATTTTCTATAATAAATCTGGAAACACTTATCAAAAATCGTATACAACACTTACATAAGTGATTTGAACAATAATTAGTTTTCAAAAATTTTTTGAAATGTAGCCATATACAAAAGATATTGATTATTAGTATAAACAGTTTTTTGTAATTGGTGTCAAACAAAGCCCAACACTTACATAATTTATAAGTAGTTTTAACAAACACATCCATAATGTCAAAACCATGGAAAACTCACTTATTTTGATATTTTTACCTGAATTTATTGGACTACAATGTTGGAAAAAGATAATTGATGTAGTGGAGAGGCACTACCACGTCCAAAAAGTGATAGAAATGGCATTTAAAGCCTTAGAATACAATTGCTAATAGATTATAGCAAGCAGATCAAGATGAGTAATGAAGAAAATAGAACATTAATCACCTACCAATTCATGTCTGAAAACCAAGGCATGCCCTCACACTTACATCTAACAAAAATCCCATTATAAAGAAGTCAGTCCACTTCATGGTCATTTCAATTTCTATAGGAAAGTATTGTTGATCTATACATTTTCATGGGAAATTCATTGCATTCAAGTACATAGGATCATCTATTGAATTATTCTTGTGATAAGTTGACCAGATAATCTTCGATCAAATTCCAATCCTTAGGTTTCACAAATCAAAATATCAGTATCTAACATAAACCAACATCCTTCAATAAAGCATTACCCATATAAGTGCATATTCCCCTCTCAAAACACATATGAGTGAATCCACCATAACCCATGTCTATCACAACCCACTTGGTCATACAAAAACTAAGGTTATTCCCCTTTATGCCCTTTTCATTTAATGGCCCACTTTCCCAAAAAAAATCTTAATAAGTCAAGATTGTCCATTCATCAGGAAATTTGCATACACCTCCTAGTTTCCTTATTTCCAAGGGAATTCAAACCTTATCAATACTCCAATAATTTTATTAAAACTCAACATGAACCCCCATCAAACTAAAAAATCCCATATGCACAAAATTTCAATTTACGACTTTAAAGACATTTATTCATTTCTCCAAAAAGTCTATAATCACTGGAAACACATTCCCTACTCCAGAAAATCAAAAGCAGGACCTATAATCATAAATCTCTAAATAAAGGTACAACCACCCACCACATTCATATGTGTGAGGAATAATTTGGAAAATTAAAAAAGACCGTCACAGAAAAATTGAAACTTCACCTATAAAACATAGATGAAAACACTTCAATATTAGGAAAAAAATCAACCAAATCCTTATGATCTCAATTTGAATCTAGAGGAAGAAAAATATGAAGAGATTCCTACCTGATAAATTCATACATTTTTTATCAATGAAACACATGAGAGAGGAAGAGAAGATGTGATCTTACTATATTTAATTGTGATATCCTCCAAATATAAAGAAATACTCATTGAACAATCAGATTCAAATCATCATAAAAGGTGAAATTAAAAAATCTAACAACATTCCGAAATGAAAGGAAAGAAGAAAATGAGTATGGTAGAAAATTTGGAGAAGAAAACTAATTTTTTGATGAATATTTCCATTGGGGTGATGATCTATGAGAACTGTGTCATTCCAATAGTTGGTCAAAGTTGATCTACATTCAGAATTAAAATTTGGGTGATGATCAAGAAATCAACTCGACCAAAAATGTGTGAAATAACAAATAAAAAAAATTTATTATTAGAATGGAAATGATCATGTTGTGAATTTATGAAAAATTGTGATCTGCATTCAGAATGAAAATGCATAATCCAATAGTCCGTCGAGGTTGATTTTGAGAAAAGATATGTTGTGAAGCTAGTTCACCTACCTAGAATCTGTATCAGAAAAATAACTTGGAAGTCCAGTGGTGGTGGATGATGTGGTCACATTCTAGTAGTCGATCATGTTGTGTTCTAGTAGTCAGTCGAAGTTTCTTGCAGGACATTAATATACTACACTTCAAATAGATAAGTCGTTACTCTCTACATAGATTAGTCACTTGTAACTACATAAAAACCTTTATGTGAGCATTCAACACATGAATTAATGTTTCACTACCATTAAATCAAATCTCATTCATTAGATTCAAATAAAAGTAATCATGGTATGAAAAGGAGAAGTATTTTCCAAATATGTTTACAGACTTGATGATACAAAATAGGATTATAATGTAATGTATGAATTTTTATAGAGAACTGTATTGTATATAGTACTATATACTGTTTAAGTGTATGGAACATTATATATTTCTAACATTTCTATACTGGAGATTAACATATGTTTAAACCTGTATGGAACCAAAAAATATTCATGTATATTTAAAAAAGGTTCCCTATTGAAGTTTATGTATACAAGAGTGTAATCTAACCACTTTTTCTATCAAATGTTTTTATTTCAATCTATATATAGGTTTTTATTTCTATTAGGAGAAACCTCCATGTTTATCTTCTTCCAACCTAGATAGGTAGCTTTCCAAGCATAAAAGATGATGCCATTATAATTCATGAACTAACCTTGAATGTCCAATCTATCAAAAACTTTGAGATTCCAGATCGAGTTCCCAAACAAGTCTTTCATCAAAGAAGTTTCCATCCTGATAGTAGCAAAAATGTTATTCATGGCTAACTTAATGTAACTGTAATGGTTGTCATACCTTCTTTCAATCCTATTATTTTTCTTTGAGGATGTCACAACACTATTGGGAGGGGGTGGATTACATTATCTTCCTTGGCATACCACATACTAGAGAATATGGGACATGCTCATCTCCAGTCAGGGCCATGACTATCAAATAATTATGCAAATCAATAGGCTCCTCCAAGGGAGAAGAAAACTAAAAAATTTCAAATGTGTCGAAGAACTAGTCTATATTTGATCAGATACAAGGCTTACAATTCCATTAGAAGCACCTAAGAAATCCATAGAGCACATATAAGAAATTTTTAACAGAAGTATCGATTTAACACATGGTGAGATATATGGCCAATGGAATCCCTAAAACAATAGAGAGCATAGAAGAATATGAATACCTTTTGAAACCAAGAGGTGGAGGCAGGGAAGAGATGGAGGCTGGGAGGAGGTGGTGGTGGAGGATAAGAGGAGGCTAGGAAGAGGTAGAGGTGGAGGTGGCCACAGAGGTAGAGGCATACAAGGAGACAGAGGATAGGGTTGGGAGGCAGAGTCGAGGTCGGAGGAAGAGGTGGGCGTAGACACGGAGGTGAATGCAAGAAGGCGGAGGGAGGGAGGTTGGGGTGGGAAGTGGAGGCGAGAGTAGAAGTTCAAGATCAGGGATGGGAGGGCAGAGAGTCCAGGTCTAGGGATATGCAATGACATAAATGAAAATCAGGAGGGTGATACTGATAGAAGATTGAAATCGGGGTTACTATACCCACATTTGTATCAAAACTGTCGGTATCCGTTAAAAATCCATTATTCCCACAATTTTGTTAAATAACGGGTATAGATGTGTGGGTATAAACCCATTTTCTAATATTTTATGTTGTTATTAGATCATAGAGGAAACGAGATTCTTCTTCCTATAGGTTGAGAATGTAGGAAAAGGCACCTTGGGAAATGCCTCAATGGAATGTTAATATGTTTTACATGTGTAAAATAGAACATAGGGAGATTAATCTCTCTCGAAAAATGGAGAGGTCAATTTAGGGAAATAAAGTACATCAAAAGTTACCCTTTATTTTTCATTTTCGTATGTTTGGGGAACTTGGTATTTTTTTAAGGAAATTCCCTAATCTAAGGGATAACTCCTAGACTAAGAAACAGAATAAACTATTCCAATCATTCAAGTGGAATAATTGAACTTCTTATGTATTGGTACTTGATAATTATATTTTAAAAGTTTTTTTAATGATATTTTAGTTATATGAATCATGATATATGTATTGAGTGTCCCACATTAGTTTTTCTTTAAGGGTTTCTAAGAATACGTTTAATGGTACTGATTACCTAGAAAAGTGATTTAATGGGAAAGTGGTATTTTTGTAAAACACATAATTGAGGGATATATAAACATTAATATGTGTTTAAAGTTGAGAAAATAATTTTTATCTATGATAAAGAGAATATTGATTTTGGTAAAGTAAATTGGACAGTACTAGTGACCTCATAATTGATTTGTTATTTGATGAAAAAGTGATCTATATTATCTTTGATGAGTTTATATGATTTTTTTATTTAAGTAATATATGAGATAGTTTGTGATTTTATTTGAGGAATATCGATAGTGTTAATTTTATGGAAGCACATATGCTTTCTCTATGGTTTTATGGTGATTTGGGGTATCTTCATAAATGATTAGCATGGTTTAATAGAATATAAGATCATGGTATTCACATTTTTTGTATGTGACTTTAAGAGTAACTTCATGTTATTTGGGGAGTAAATTAATGTTGATTTATTAAATTTAGTGACCTTTTTCTAAATTCTTTGGTTTTGAATTTGACTAGACATATTTTGGAGGCTTGTTAAGGCTATATATTTATGAAATGGTTTAAGTTTAATTTTTCTTTATATTGCTGTGTTTTTAGAGAATAATGTATTATTTAATAATATGATGATTTATCCATATTGGATAACTTGTGATAACCATTTTTTTAGTAAATATCTATTGATAGAATAAATGAATTATCATTCTTTCATGGATATTATAATCCGTTAAAATGTAATTCTAGTGCTTCAGGCATGTAAAATTCATATTTTTCATTCATCATTAGAATATGGATGAAAATTGGTAGAAACTAATTGAATAAAACTACTAAACCATGATAAAATCATGAGGGTAAAGTATATTTAAGAGGTTATAATGTAAAATCCTAAGATTTTAAAATATATTTTTATTTTAATAAAATGTAAGTGTTTAGTAGCTTACTTTATATGAATCCCTGAGTATATATGAACTGCAAAATAAAAACCATTATAAGATCGCCGTTAAATTGTTAGGTATGAATATTAATAACCATATTTTGTAAAATATTTATAATGGTTTAAAATAATGAAAATTTATTAATTAATTCATAATAAATACGTACTCAATTTTCAGTAAAATGATTTTATGCTTTAAAAATGATTTTTCTTCAAAAATGTGTTTTATTGAATTTTACAAGCACATAAATTATAATTAATTTATAAATTTTATAAAATATTTAATTGATAAAATTAAGATACTTTTTAAATCATAATTTCATTATTATCTTTGGGTAAATTTTTTGGATTTTCTAAAATGATTTATTTTTCAATGCATGGTGAAAATATAAATTTTTTTAAATAATTATATATTTTCCAGTAAAAGTACCCTTATTTTATGAATTGGAAAATAAAGTAAAATAATAATAATTTATTTATATAAAATATAATTAATTTCATAATAAAAATAATTATACATTATTTTCATATAATATTATTTTTGGGATTAAAAACACATTTTTATAAAAACTATTTTTATACGTGTAATGTTTTTTTATATTGATAAATTAAATTAATCCCTATTTATTAGTGGTCATAATGAAGTTCATATATTATATATTCAATAATATATTTTAACATTCATTTTATAGTTTTAAAAAAATAAATGTATGTAAATTATGTTTTATGCTTAAAGATCCATTTTTCTAAAATGGTTTTTGGTTGCGAGTTGTGTGCTTATTTAAATTTAATTTACGGAAATTATAGAAATTGAAAATAATAAAATGAATTAAATATTTTAAAAATAATAATTCATATAATATAATAGGTTCAAATTAATTTTTGGTTATAGATAATTATAAATATAGTAAAAACGAATTACCACTTTTAAGGTTAAAATGGGTTTATCGAGGGTTAAACAAAGAGATAAGGATAGGATTTCAACCAAACTAATATAATTATTATTTTTTCAAGTTATTTAAAACTTATAATATTGGAACGAAGAATTATTGTCCGTTTTTTTCTATGTTCCAATGAAAGTGACCATATATCATTGAAATATTTTAAGAAATTCCATGTGTGTCCCTTCCCTAACTTATAAAAGGGTGCCTATTATCCTCACTAATTTACACAATTTAATCCTTAAATATTGGAAAATAAATACTAAAAATGTTCATAGATTCCTTATCTTCAATTTATATTCTATTTTATTTTACTAATTCTAATCATTCATGGATTAAGGAGTAATACAAAGGAGGGATCCCAAAGAAGAGGTATAAATCATAACCAATATATTTGAATTTTATTTCTTATTATACTTCATATAAACATATGTTATCTATAAAAAATGAATAATATGATATCAATAATATAAATATATGTTATTAGGATTATTTAAAAACCATTTACCACATATTCTCCATCAAATTGTAGATAAAGGTTTCGCTTGGGCGTACGTGTGGACTACCACCTCTCCATAGAGATAAAATTCATTTTCCATCACCATCTTTCATGGATGGTAATTATGATTTATTTAATGTTTATATATTATATTGATTAAATTTTCGTGATTTTATATTTATAATATCATATCTTACTTCTTAACTTCTGATCCCTTGGTAAATAATAGCGTCGCTCATGAATATGTGTGGACAACCACCACCACGAAGTGATGTGATTTGTTTATTATTTATGATTTTCTTGGATGGTGACAAGGATAGATTTTATTAAAATAAATTATATTTAGGATATCATATGTATTATATAAATATGAATTATAATCTACCATTATTTCATTATTTCCATCAAAAAATACAAATGTCACTTGGGTGTACGAAAAAATTATCACCTCCATGAAGTGATGAAATTCATTTTTCATAACCACCAAATATGAATGGTTATAAAAATTAATATAATGAATATATATAATATTTATATCATTACTAAAACTATTTATATCTATTAACCATGATGAAACAAAAATAACCATTTTTTCAAACAAAAATATATAAGAAATATAAAGTAGTTAACACCTGAATTGACGGCTTTATTACAAAACTGTTAATAAATAGGTGTTGAAATGATATAAGTGGATCATATATGATATTATATGTATAAATATGTTCTATTATATAATTATAATAAATTTATTGTAAAAGATATTAGGTCACTTAATAATAAATATGAACTTTAGGTACGGGTTTAATCTCAATTCTCTTTAATGAGACATGTTTTAATATTATACACTAATTATTTATTTATAAATAGTATATAATACCGAATAGATTTTTTCCTATAATAAATTATTTAATTAAATGGATTTATATAACCATATAATTTTCAATATTTTAGTTAATTTCTCAGTAAAAGTTACTAAAGTTTTAATGGTTCTTCATCTAAATGTTTTGTCATTAAGACATGTTTGATGTTATAGACAAATCTTATACTATGAGGTGTATCTACTGAACCATTAATATTTTTATCTTGACCATCCTAAAATTAACTATATTCAAAGTTCCATTTGAATTTATTTATTCCATGGGGTTTATGATTCATAAGTTACCACAATAGTAAGGGTTTTATGTTACAATCTCATTTTTACCAGGATTATTTATGTTTAAATTATCTAATGATGAAAATGTGTGATCTATCTATACCAAATATTATTTATTTTATTATAATATGGATATTTCTTGATATTTCATGTCTAACTTTAATTTTAATCTCTTTTAGTACTCAATATACTAAAATAATGCTTTTAAGGAAAACCGATTTTTTTAAATTCTCAGTAAATTGAAATAATGTTTTTTTAGGAAAACTGAATTTGTTTTTCCTTAGTTTAAGAAAAAATTTCTTCCATATCCATACTTTCATTAAAATGTTTTAAATAATATTTTTAATATTCAAAAAATATTTTTTAATTTAATTTTTCCTATATTTTACTTTATTTATAAATTTTTAAAAATAAACTTCATATCATTTTTTAAAAATTATACTTTTTACTTTTTAACAAAAATATGAAATGAATTTTTTTACATACACCACATTAATGGATTTCCATGCCATAATGGAAGCTATTTTATTTTAAGAAAATTATATAATTTTCCATTTATATTTTAAAATAAAATGTTTTCCTTTATATTTTCAAAATTTGTTTAATCTAACTAAGTGATTTCAAATGAAAATGTTATTTTCCTCAAGAAAAATTTTATTGATCTTTTAAATGTATTATTATTTAAAAAAATATAATTTGATGTTTATTATGATTGGATAGGGATATGGTAAAATTTTAATATATTTATTCTTTCTCTCTATGGTTTATAATTATGACGGTTAAATTTTATTGAAACGTGTACCCTTTTTATGGGTTATATTTTAATGATATGATGATTGTTTTAGGATATTATAGAACACAAATGTATGATTTTCATTATATTATGGGTGGAACGTGAATTATATATCCTTTTAATACATTGGGTGATGAAGGATATCTCTTGACATAATAATGACTATATTTAGGATTGAAACAAGTTCACTAAAGGGATTTTTTCAATAAGATTGTCTTGGGAGTAAATAGTGACTAAGGAAATAATGGAATGGGGAGTGAACCAAATCCACTATGATAGTATTAGAAGTGATACTTGATGAAGTAAATTATTGTCTATGATTATATATATACCAAAAACTTATATATTATTCTTATGATATGATATCATTGATCATTACAGATATTTTATGACTTCTCACCCTTATGTATTATGTCTTATAACTTATGTATTTTGATTGATAAAACATTATGAAATGTTTCATGATTATTCTCTATGAATTGGTGGATATTATTTTCTGTTATTAAATTCATATTCTTATACACTTAGGATTATTTTATGCACACTTATGATCATTTATTGATATGTCTTATGTTTTCCTTTACCATGAATCTGAGGTCATCCTTTAATGTGTTTCCCTTTAATAGGTTATCAAGAAATTTTTTATGTTTGTTATATCTTATAAGGGTTATAGTTTTGAAGAAATTAATTATAAATATAATTGATCATTTATGTACTAGTTGGTTATATATCCATATATCAAAATACACAAATCATTTTCATTTATGGAATGTATTATATTGATATAAACCATATATTTATACTATTATGATTTTTTATTTATGTATAGAAATTTTGTTTAATTATATAATCAACTCACTCCATCAATTGTCATTATATATCCTCCAATTTCACTATAATCTTCACAACCCACTATGGATTGAAAGTGAAATTTCCACCAATGAAATCATTATAAGGAACCATTTTTGTTTTCAAAGATAGTGTTTACCCTCATGTTCTTCATACCCCCATATTTGTATTTTTTTGTGACCCATCCAACATTGGAGAACTCGTCCAATGAAGATAATGAGAATGCCTTGGTCAATTCCAACAGGTGGGTGGGCCACTATATAGAGATAAAAAATAAATCACACCAATGTACTCCTTCAGGCTATCTATAATATTATATCAAGGAAGATAAATGAATTCCTCATGTAATAATATTTCCCAATGTGTCATCCCGAAAATTTTTATCTATTCAACTGAGATTAGAAGACAATTGTGGCTCAAATAACAAAAAGTGTAAACACATGAGGCAACATCCTCTGGTGTGCCTATATAGACCATATTATTGGTTAACCACATGGATTATGCTCAACCATCCATTTCCTTTCCACAACTTTCTAACCACTGAAATAAGAAGGTGGGTTTTATCAAGACACCTTCACCTTATGCAGTCAGTTCCTCAATGCTTCAAATCAATGAGAAAGCACTTGGGGGAAACACATGGACCTAAATTAGAATCATAAATTTATCAATAAACTCACCATAATTTCATACTAGATCTCAATCCATGATGTGATTCACCTATAAAATATTCTTCCAAAGTCCCCATCAAGTATTTGAAAACCCCCTTACAATTTGAGACTAAAATTGTATCTTGTGAAGTCTTATGTATGGAGGAATCCTAGCATAAAGATTTCTAGTCTATCTTCTCTTTTTATAGGGATGATTAGGTTTCAATCATCCATAGGAAAATCTAAGAACTCTTTTTCTAATGAAATATCAATGGTATAAAATAAATTAGTCATTGTTCGACATTTGATCCTAGGTTAATCCAATCCCAACTCAGATCATCTATAATTTTGGGTGTATAGTGACAGATCTAACCTTGAAAAACATGAAAATTTGATAATATTAAAAAATGAGATGAGTCCATACGGAAAGATGTAGCTGAAGACCCATTTTGGGGATTTGGTATCAAATACCAAGTTCATGGTTGTCTCACAATATACCTCTTTCATGGACCTACTACGAATGAATTGGCTCCACATGCATGAAATCATCCCTACATCATGTCACAATTGCCTATATACTCACTCAAGAGTCATGTGGGGGTTATCCATGTTTATGTTGCTCTATTTAAATCTTATGAAGCCTAACAACATAATTTTGGTTTTTACAAGATTGAGTAAAGAAACCCAAAGTTGAAGAGCCTAATCTTTTAAATTCTCTTAATGACCAAACTACCTCAAGTTAAATACCAAGAATATATTTATTAGAAGATTCATCCTACTTATACACCATTTGAATGTAACAAATCCAGACCTTGGGCACCATTTCATCATGCCTAAGTTGAAGTGAACTTTTATTTCCTCTTTCTCTGATAAATAGAAGGTCCCTATAAGGATTAAGAAACCATCTATTTCATACTATATGGTACATCCTTTGATAGAAAATAATCATCTCTAACACATATACTAGAGAGTGAAATTTTATCACTAGAGGTTTTCTAAGTCCTGTTGTTTTAAAATCAAGAGAAGACCCCGCTGGAAATGGCCTCATGCGATAAGAGCCTCATACTATATAAACATGGCATCCCCAAGATCAATAAGAATATGATTCATCCTGAGAATATTCATCCCCCTCAAATGAATATGATTCTATCTCATATCCTCCCATGGCTAATAATTCATCTCCTCCCTCCAGTACTCATGATTTTTATGAAGAGGACTTTGATGAATCTTCTCTTTTTTCTAATATAGGTTTTTCACCACTATTGATGCGATGACACCAATGAACCTCACCATCGAGGAAGATCTAAGGCTAATACTAATTACTAATTCCATGTCTTCCTATAAAAAATGATATCATATGTTCATGAAATAACACCATGACATATTCATGTGGAACCATAAGAATATATTTTTTCTTGATCCCCATATCACCATCCAATAGCTTAAACTTCCAATTGTTTATTGTAAATTCAAATCGTAACCTAGAAAGATGAATCCTCCTCATTATTCTAGGGTCGGCAATAAAGATGAAAACATGATTGATAAAAAATTCATCAAAGAAATATATTATCCAACCTGGCTGCCAATATTATCATATTTAAGAATAAGAACAGACATATTAGATCATGCATCATCTTCTAAGACCATAATTTCCATTACCTAAAGGTTCACCTAACTGACCTAGTTATATGGTTTGTAATCAATGAAATAGACAAATTTTTTACACATTTTTTCGTGTTTAGGTACTATAGGTGTAATTAAATCTATATGGATCTCTAAAATTAAGATACCACCACATTTAAGGAACCCTAGGTAACCTACTACAATTGACTTTTTCCCTTTGAATTAAAGAACACTGGATCAACCTATCAGTGTGTGATGCATAATTTATTGAAGTCTCTCCCTGGAAGAATGACAGATTTATCTATAGATTACTTGGTGGTAAAATCTTAAAAGTGTTAAGACTACCTTAAAGATCATTATAAAGTGTTTGGAATACTCCACATCCACCACCAGAAGATGGACCCCTTCAAGTGTTCATTCGCGATTATATTTAGGTAGTTCCTAGGATTTGTATTATGATATAGACGAATCAAGTCAACCTAGAAAAAACAAGTCCATCATTGGTATTCCCCCCATGGAATCTGCAAGATTTTTAATTCCATCAAGTCCAGTATCACTACATTTGGAAATTTTTCACAAATATAGTAGGAAAATGTTTAAAATTTCCTAAGATGATGAATAAAGGTGTTTCCTATTACTAGGATGAAAAATTTCAAACCATGTTTGACAATATTAAGAAGTATTTTCTTTATCTTATGGTTATGTTACCACCCTTGCAGGGAAATCATTTGGTTCCCTATCTGACCACCCTAGAATAGTCCCTCAGTACCCTCTTATCCTAGAATAAAAATGAAGTTATATAGAACAATTTTAAATTTATTAGGATCCTGTTTCTAGACATTAGAACCAGATATGATCCCATTAAGAATAATTATCTTTCCTTGGACTTTGTGGTCCATATGTTTTGGCACTATTTTCATAAGAAGTTTCAATTAACCTTCCCCATTTACACACTACATTAAATACGCAATTATCCTATTTTAAATAGATTATTGGTGCAATGGGAATTTATCCTTCAGTAATTTAACATTAAGTTCATCCCTAGGAATTCTATAAAGTGTGGGGAACAAGAATATTTCCTAGACACATAGTTATCCTCTGAGGAGTTTCCCCTGGATTTCAACTTCCCAAATGAGTCCATGCACTCTATAGATATTGTAATTCCATTTTTTTATATTCAACATGATGGTTACTCCAAAAACATGACTATAATGAGGCTCAATAACCCTATGTTCAATAGGGTCAGTGTTGGAGTTGTCTTCATCACTACCTCTAAGGCCTTCATGTTATAATATTTTCTATTTTTAAGATGATTCACTAAAAATGAGTTCGAGTGTCAATAAATCATTTCAAAACATGATCTAGGCCTTGAGATTGAGGTTTTAGGTTGCACATGGAAGGTGAATTTGAGCTGGTCATTATGAAAATCAATATTGTCTACACTTTTGGGGAGAATGGGCCCATTCAATTTCTTAATCATACCAATTAGTTGATGGCCTAGTTTCTGTTTGAGATAAAGTTGAAGAACATCCCATAATGCTAGAATGATCAAGAAAATGATCTGGAAATCACATTTGATTACCTCTCTTAGCCAGACCAGAATGACTTGGTCATCAAAATGGAACATCAATAAGTGATCACCTATATCACTCCCGATGAAGAGAGTAGAGATGTAAATAAACTCAACAACATATCTTATTATATAGTTCCCCCTGATTAACCAATGTTATAGGAATAATATAATTGGATGACTCTTTGATTTAGTACCTCCAATATGGAATCCTACCATCTGACTGAGCTGAGAGATAGAAAATCCATCGATTTGCAATGAATTTTATCCTTTTTTGCTTCCCCAAATCAAAGTATGTCCTCTAAAAACATTGATAATATGAAATCCTTATTTACTATATAAAACTAAAGTAAATCCTTTATGTTTTTTAGGATTTTATTTTTGGGACATGTGGGGATAACCATAGGGGATTGAAGCTCTCCAATCATATCTAAGGATTTGGATTCTTTCATCCTACCTTTATTCATCACTACATGGAATTCACCAATAAGTGTCATTCATGTTAGATTCATTCAAAATTTATACACCATACCCTATAACTTTTCCACACTACCATGTACTCTTGGCTATTTGATAAATGGGGAATTTATGTCATCAGTCCATACTAACCAGTGACAGCCCAGTAGTGCAGGTTTATCCTTAGTACCAATATTTTTTTTGAAGTGGGAATAAGCCATTACCCTTAATATGTTAAATCCTATATCAATGTAAAAGTGCATGAAATCCCAAATAATACACTTATTTGGGATCCCTCACACCATTCCCATATAAAATGCTATAAACTTACAAGATTCTTAGCTGGAGAAGATATACGATAAGTTTATTATCTATACCAAACACAATTATCATTATCCCACATCAACAAATGGAAATATAAAAACAATAAAAAAACTATAATTAACATTTTTTAGAATATGGTGTAATTGAATAATTAGATTTTTTTCTTGAAAATATCTAAAAACCTTATGGGTATATCAGAAAATGACTCAGACCTCCACCTTGGAGACTTCTTACTCCCTGGTGTATGCAACATAAGTAGTTTTTCCTTTTGAGGTCTAGCTATTAATACTATGGATATTCAACTATTATCTTATGATGGTGGATAGAAGACCTCAGTTCCCACTAGGTAACTAGAATCCCTCAAATGAAACATGATCTAGGCACTACACCACCATGATGTTCATTAGAGACATCTGGCCCATGCATTTAACAAGAAGGTCGACCATCACTCTTTCCTACAGGGTGACATAGTGATATATTTGAGTATATCAATGATACTCAAAAGGCAAAAAAATATAAATCCCTGATAATAGGTCCCCTTTTCCATTGACTAGGATTACTCTAAAACTGTGTACGCATTGATCTGCTTGTATATGGATCATATCACACCTCCAACCAGTGTTAGGTTTCTCAAAAGATGCATTTCATAACATTCATGCTAGTTCATACATCCTAACAACATGACACTGAACTGTATATCACTTCATCCTCACCGTATAATGTTAAACTATGTGACTAAAATCCTCACTACATTAAATTATACAAAAATTCATGTTCTATGTCACATTACCTTAAACTATACTACAACTAAGTCCATTATGCATGACTTAAAATTCTTAAAATGGATCCTCATAGCCTGATCTTTAACTGCATGGAATATTACCCTTACCATAAAATGTCAAACATTGTGATCAATATCTTAGTTTCATGAAATTAAACTACACAAATTTTAGTTCTATATATACTACCTTAAACTACAAATATAATTATATTTTATTTTATTATTAAACTATAAATGTGGCTCATCGTATTTACCTGGGAGGATGACCCCTCATTTTGTGTCAGTCTTCTACTTCCACACTTTTTATAACTATGTGTAGTTTTGTCACGAACCAGCCCGGGTCGACCCTGAACCAGTCACCCGAGCTCGTCCGTGGCAAGTACCGAGGGGCGTTCCTGATCCCCCCGAGATGGAAACTAGTGCCAGTCATTAGCTTTTTAATCGTTGGGAGTGATTTAGCCCAAAAAAACTAGGATCTATAAGAGAAAAACAAACAAACAAAACAGACAACACTAACAAGCGAAACAAAACTACACAACAACCATACCTCCATGTGACCTCGCGGTCACCACCAAACTAAACACCGGCGTCGCTCCATCACTGAGCGACTCAAACCAGGAAAACCTGAACATAAGGAACTGTCAACTCAAATGGTAAAATATAAGAATGAGCACAAAAAAAGTACTCAGTAGGTGAGCCCAATAACAAATCCCAAAGCACTGGCAGTAAAAAAAGAATCTACAAATTCTAGGTTTGAACTATAATGTATAAAAGTAAGCTTTCATAATAGTTAACTTGAATATCAAAACACGAGACATTACCCTTATTCTTTTTCAAAAGTTTAATTCCTTTCATTGGTGCCAAATTCATTCTAAAGGAGAAAGAAGTGTTACATTTTCATATTTTACACAAAGAGAATAACGCATCTTCATTTGAAACCCATTTTCACAGAGTATAATAGTATAAGCTATAAAGAACAACTGAAAGTAAACAAGCAAGTAACATCAAGTAAACATGGGTGATCCTAAACATCCCTAGAAAACCCCTGGACGTACTCGGGTTCAGACTACCTGCTGGCATGGTACTCCACAGTCAATAACCAACTGGCCGCCCTAACAGCCAACCAGTGGCACGCCCCACAAGGCCTACCTACCAAGGGGGGACTAACCCATCTAATCAGGGTTATCCAGCAACCGTCACTCGATTCTCTAAAATATTCCTAGGAACCCACGGTGGTTTTAAAAATACTGTGTAAGTGGGAGGCCCTCGCACGCGTGACTCACCTCACCGCACTTTCCATCCCCTTACACGGGCACCGCTACATGACAATCCTCGAAGGGAATTCCCCCTGTAGAGGTGCCCCTTAAGTAAGTATATATATATATATATATATTTATATGTAATCAGTTCACAATCAATAAAGTGCTAAACGGGCTGCCACATCAATTACATTTAGACCATTTAGTACCAAAGCATTTCGAAAAGATATGACACACACCTTCACGTTGAAAACCAGAAAAACATACTTTGAATCTCATTTAAGGAAAACCAAACCACCACTGAAAAGTTCCAAAATCCAATTTAAAGGCCAAATGGGAATTTCTTCTATCCATGTTTTTCAAGAAATCACCACTTTCCATAAACGATACACCTGCAATTTCACACAAACCAACCATTTCAAAACACTATTCAATAAGACATGCACATTTCATAAAGTACTCATTTAGAAACATCACAAGAAATTCACATAATTAAATCCATGAAAATATTTTCAGTGCGATGCAAGGAGTAAACAGTTTTCAATTTCAACAAGTCACGACTCCAGTAATAGCTATCCAGTGCTACTATAAATTTATTGAAAAATAATGAAATGACAAAGAATAAATAAATTTAAAAATTTAAAAGCAAGTGAAGTGGGAGACCTACCTTGACTTGCAGCTAGTTTTCGATGACATGATACACTTCACACTTGCGCACAAGAAAATGCAAGCGGGAAATTTCGATAACGTGAAAATACCTCGCGAACACGCTGCAACAAAAGTAGAATAACTAAAACACGTAAACACCGATTTAAAATAGTCCAAAAGAATGAGAACGTAAAAAGACAACGTATATATATATATATATAAATGTTTATATAAAATAATTTAATTAGGAAACAAAGAAAACCTCACCTCGATTCGCAAACTGAACCCGATGACACAACAAAGCTCACGCAGGCGCGTACACGCTCGCAAGCTGTAGACCTCCGCGTTGCGGAATTACTCCGCCAACGCGCTGCACAAACCAAACAATCAAACAACCAACCAAAAAATATAATATATGTATATATATATATATATATATATATATATATATTCGAACAACACTAAACTTACCTCGGTGCAGACGTGCTCAACCGCAGGGGTCGCGCACCGATTTCCGGGTGCGTCGCTGGCCGGCGCAAGGCGGCAGCAGTGGCTGGTCGGACCGCAGAAAAACGACGGGACGCCCGAACGGGCGGCTGGAGGGGTGCAGGTCGGTGGCGACTCGCTAGAGGTCGCTGGAGGGGGGGGGGGCCGAAACTATCGTCCAGTGGCGGGGGCGCGCCAGAGAAAACCTCGGAAGGGGTGTGCGGACCACCGAACACCGGAGCGGAGGCCAGACGAGGCGTCGGGCGGACAGGGGGTCGCGTGGGGGCGGAGAGCCTGCACGGCGGGGCTGTGCGCCGGAGCGGAGGTGAGACGGGGGTCGGTGCGCCTGAGGAGACTGGGACAGGGGAGAGAGGGGGCGGCACGACACGCAACCGAAGGCAGGAGCCGGGAGGCGCGGCGGGGAGCGCCGGACGGGGAGGTTGGGATGGCGACGGAGCAGGGAGGGGGTGGCCGATGTGGCGCACAAAATGGGCTGGGTGCGGCTCCTGCAAAAGGGAAGGAGGGGGGGTCAGGTAGAGCTAGGGTTTGGGGGGGTTTAAATTTTTTTTTCAACAAATATAAACTATAATGATAATAATAATAATAACTATATTAATAATAATCAAATTTATAATAATAATAATTGTAAAATTTATAATAATAATAATAATAATTGTAAAATTTATAATAATAATAATAATAATAATGACGATAATAAAAAATAGTAATAATAACAATTTTTAATAATAAAAATAATAAAATTTCAACATAAAAATTTTAATATTTAAAACATCGGGCGAGCGCACGGTCACCGCTAGCGATGCAGTGACCGCGCACCGGCGCGAAACTCGCCAACACAATTAAACCTTGAAAATTGCAAACCGGGACCAAGAAAGCAGTGAAAAAAAGGCGTCTGCGGTCGGGGTGTGACAATTCTCCCCACCACAGACAATTTCTGCCCCCAAAAAGTCACCAAGACAGAAGCCGGTCAAGATTCAAGTCCAAGCCCAAACATAACCAGAAGAACCAAAGAGAACTTAGAAACTCTGAATGATCTTACTCTACACAGGTCACACCCGACCGATTCAAGAGAAAACTGAAGTCCGTGGTTGAGGGGAGAACACAAAGGGGTTATCCCCACCACAAAGAATTAACTAGTTCGAAAATTTAACACCCAAAACATACCACCACAGGGAGGTCGGTCCTGCACAGGAACTCACAACCGTTTCAAACCAACTCTTATAGCACGATTAAAACAACACCTCCGTCGAAACATTGAACCCTCGACCAAAGCCAAAAACCTTCAATACTAGGGGAAACCCATGAAAAGACATAACCTAGACATCGAGTCTGAAACATGACCCACTGAAATCCACGAAACAAAACCACATCTGATGAGCATTGCTAAACCAGGGTCAACCCACCGAAGGGTCAAACACACTTTTAAGAAAGACACACGATTTTAGAAAATCACATCCACACAAACCAGACTGCTTGGATTATAATAGAACAAGTCCATCGTAACTTTATGAAAAAAAAACACACTTAAAACTATGTTAAAACTTTAATATAAGAAAAAAAATATGAAAATATTGTTTATTGTTCCACCGTCAACATGGAAAACGAAACTCAGGCCAAGGCATCACACCCCTAGGAACTCCTGACTGTGTGCGAGCTTCACCTCGAGACCTGTGGCTGGGGCTCTGATAGCAGAAGCATCTCCTGCCTCACAGTCAGATACTTACACTCTTCAATCACGGCATCCTCTTCAAGTGACGCTTACTAAAAAACTTCTCCAAATGACCCAGACAGCCGCAACGATGACACATCTTCGGAGGGTTGCGATAGGAGGGATTTAAATCCCCAAAACAACTGCACTGATAGCATACCCCAGAATGATCTGACGAACTGAAAGTCGAGGCCAAAGGGGAAAACTCATTGGGAATAGGTTCCTCTGACATATTTTCCTTACCAGATGGGGAACTCTTACGAACAACCGGGGATGCTGGAGTACTAACCAACTGTGTTCCAGAAACCAACTCAGCAAAAAAATATTCCTCCACCAGCTTCTCAAAACGATGGTCTTTAAAAGGGAGGACTCGCTCCTTGATCTCTGGATGAAGACCCCCGGTGAAAAGATAGGACTTCATGAACTCATGTGATGCTACCTCTGGAGAAAAGGAAATCACTTCCCTGAAATGGTGAACATATTCCTTCACCGTCTGTTGGCCTTGTTGAATATGCCCGATCTCTCTCTTTTTCTTCAGCTTCACTTCTTCAGGTACAAACCATTGGACGAAAACGGGTTTAAAGACATCCCACATCATTCCGACTTGTGTTGACGATGGGGCAACCACATTCCACTGGTCCAGAGCTGGACCTTCATACAATCTCATAACAGCACGAACCCTAACAGTATCGGGAGTTCCCAACGTTCAAAAGACACTCTCCACTTCTTCAAGCCATTATACTGCTTCTAACGGGCATCGATCACCACAACGAATAGGCAACGTCCGAGAAGGACTAGAAACTGGGCATGACTCATTAGAAACTTTGGGGATCTTTCTAGGCCACATTCTCTGAACAACATAAAAACACAAAGCCAAAAATCAGCATCTAATCAAATCTTAATCAAAAGGACAATCACAAACCATCAACTGGCTCGCACCCCAAAAATCCACTTTTAAAAAATCACCATTTCATTTCAAGACTACTTCTGAACACAAAACCCACATTCCAAAACAAAATCCAATTTCCAAAATCATTTTCCTCTTTCAAATATCATTTTAGAAAGACATGGTCAAACCTTTGGATTCAAATAAACACCCACAGCATCTCATGAATCGTTGCATGTGTGTCCATCCATTCCACTCACGTCATCCACAAACAAGTGCCTCTCATGCACTTTTCGCACAAACTTGCACACATGAAATCATTCATAAGGATAACCAAGGGTCGCACCCAAACCATTTCCCTACCAATTCCAAGAAAACACCCAGTTTTGAAGCCAGAACACTTTAAATTTCCAAAATCTCTTTACCAATTTAAACCCATTTTAAAGAAAACACTTCCATTTAAAAATTCAACATTAATTTTTAAAAACACGATCACACCAACCAGAACCAAACATAGTAAAATTTACAAAGAATCACCAGAATTAGGAACTAGCAGTTACGCCTAACCCAACGACATGGTAGTGATCCACGGCCCATGTAAGCATCAACAACTAGGGGGTAATTAAACAGTCTACTCGGACTCCACATGGGTCACTACTTCATGTGAAATTGCAATGTGACACTGGCATGTCTCCTTTTTCATTCCTCAATCCAAAATGAGGACAAGAGACACAACTCCTAGACTACCCCTAGTAACTCAACGATCAGTGCGAGCAAGAGTTCGCGACGCTCTTCCCCCACCTACCTCTCGAGTCCGAACAGTCATAATCTCCTTCTACCGGACATCCCCAAATAACAAAAACCAACCTCCTCTAATACCACTTTGTCACGAACTATCCTAGGTCGACCCTGAACCGGTCACCCGAGCCGGTCCACAGCAAGTCCCGAGGGGAATTCCCGATCCCCCCGGGATGGAAACTAGTGTCGGGCATCAGTTTTTTAATCGTTGGGAATGATTTAGCCCAAACAATCCCGGATCTGTAAGAGAAAAACAAACAAACAAAATAGACAACACTAACAACCAAAACAAAACTACAAAACAACCATACCTCCACGTGACCTTGCGGTCACCACCCAACTAAACACCAGCGTCGCTCCATCACTGAGCGACTCAAACCAGGAAAACCTGGACACAAGGAACCTGCAACTGAAATGGTAAAAGATAGGCATGGGCACAAAAAAGTACTCAGTAGTTGATCCCAATAACAAATCCCAAAGCACTGCCAGTAAAAAAATAATCTACAACTTCCATGTTTGAACTAAAATGTATAAAAGTAAGCTTTCATAATATTTCACTTGAAGATCAAAACATGAGACATTACCCTTATTCTTTTTCAAAAGTTGAATTCCTTTCATTGGTTCCAAATTAATTTTAAAGGAGAATGAAGTGTTACATTTTCAAATTTTACACAAAGAGAATAACACATCTTCATTTGAAAACCATTTTCACAGAGTATAACAGTATAAGTCCTAAAGAACAACAGAAAGTAAACAAGCAAGGAACATCAGGTTACCATGGGTGATCCTAAAAATCCCTAGAAAACCCCTGGACATACTCGGGTTCAGACTACCTGCCGGCATGGTACTCCACAGTCAATAACCAACTGGCTTCCCTAACAGCCAACCAGTGGAACGCCCAACAAGGCCTACCTACCAAGGGGGACTAACCCGTCTAATCAGTGTTAGCCAGTAACCGTCACTTGATTCTCTAAAAGATTCCCAGGAACCCATGGTGGTTTTAAAAATACTGTGTAAGTGGGAGGCCCTCGCACGTGTGACTCACCTCACCGCACTTTCCATCCCCTTACACGGACACTGCTACACGAAAATCCTCAAAGGGAAGTCCCCCTGTAGAGGTGCCGCCTAAGTACGTATATATATATATATATATATGTAATCATTTCATAGTGAATAAAGTGTCAAACGGGCCGCCACATCAATTACGTTTAGACTATTTAGTACTGAAGTGTTTCCAAAAGATATGACACACACCATCACGTTGAAAACCAAAAAACATACTTTGAAACTCATTTAAGGAAAACCAAAACACCACTGAAAATTTCCAAAATCCAATTTAAAGAACAAATGGGCATTTCTTCTATCCAAGTTTTTCAAGAAATCACCACTTTCCATAAACGATACACCCGCCATTTCACACACACCAACCATTTCAAAACACTATTCAATTAGACTTGCACATTTCATAAAGTACTCATTTAGCAACATCACAAGAAAGTCACACAATTAAATCCATGAAAATATTTTCAATGTGATGCAAGGAGTAAACAGTTTTCAATTTCAACAAGTCACGACTCTAGTAATAGCTATCCAGTGCTACTATAAATTTATTGAAAAATAATGAAATGACAAGGAATAAATAAATTTCTAAATTTAAGAGAAAGTGAAGTGGGAGACCTACCATGACTTGCAACTAGTTTGTGATGACACGACACGCTTCACACTTGCGCACAAGAAAATGCAAGCTGGCAATTTTGATAATGCGAAAATACCTTGCGAACACGCTGCAACAAAAGTAGAATAACTAAAACACGTAAACACCGATTTAAAATAGACAAAAAGAATTAGAATATAAAAATACCACGTATATATACATATATATATATATAAACGTTGATATGAAATAATTTAAGTAAGAAACAAAGCAAGCCTCACCTCGGTTCGCAAACTGATCCCGATGACACAACACACCTCACGCAGGCACGTACGCGCTCACAAGTCGAAGACCTCCACATTGCGGAATTACTCCGCCAACGCGCTGCACAAACCAAAAAATCAAACAACCAACCACAAAATATAATATATGTATATATATATATATATTCAAGCGACACTAAACATACCTCGGTGTAGACGCGCTCAACGGTCGGGGTCTCGCACCGATTTCCGGGTGCGCCGCTGGCCGGCACAAGGCGGCGGCGGCTGGCCGGACCGCAGAAAAACGATGGGACGCCCGAATGAGCGGCCAAAGGGGTGCAGGTCGGTGGAGAATCACCGGAGCTCGGCCGGAGGTAGCTGGAGGGGGGCTAAAAAATGTTGGCCTGCGGCGGGGGATCTCCGGAGAAAATGCCGGAGGGGGCGTGCGGGCTGCTGGACGCCGGAGTGGAGGCTATACGGGGAGTCGGGCGGACAAGGGGTCGCGTGGGGGTGTCGAGCCAGCGCAGCGGGGCTGTGCGCCGTAGCGGAGGACGGATGGGTGCCAGCGCGCCTGAGGAGACCGGGATAGGGGGAGAGGGGGTGGCGCGGTGCGCGACCAGAGGCAGGAGTCGGGAGGCGCGGCGGGGAGCACCGGACGGGGAGGCCGGGACGGTGACGGGGCAGGGAGGGGGTGGCAGGCGCGGTGTTCAGAAGGGGCTGGGGGGTGGCTCGCGCAAAAGGGAAGGAGGGGGGGGGCGCCGGGTAGAGCTAGGGTTTGGGGGAGTTTTAAATTTTTTTTCAACAAATAAAAACTATAATGGTAATAATAATAATAACGTTATTAATAATAATAAAATTTATAATAATAATACTTGTAAAATTTATAATAATAATAATAATAATTGTAAAATTTATAATAATAATAATAATAATAAGGATAATAATAAAAATATTAATAATAAAAAAAATTAATAATCAAAATAATATAATTTCAAAATTAAAATTTTAATATTTAAAACATCGGGCGAATGCACGGTCACCTCTAGCGATGCGGTGAACGCGCACCGGCGTGAAACCTACCAACACAATTAAACCTTGAAAATTTCAAACCGGGACCAAGAAAGCATTGAAAAAAAGGCGTTTGTAGTAGGGATGTGACAAGTTTGATTCCCATTTCAAGGGATATGTAGAGATACACAGATACCCTATCATTAGACTAGTCAGAGACACTTTTCTCATCATTGGAATCTCATCAACCTCGCCATATCTTAATGAAAAATATATTTAATTGAGTTCCTTTTTCGTTCTTTACATTGAAATGATGCTCCTACTAGGTGACAGGTTTGACCATTTATTTTAATAATATCCTAATGATGTTCCCAATACAAGGTGTCATATCACCCAGAGTATTGAACTCTACCAAAAAATCCTCCTCAATTAACCTCCATACTTATATTATTTATCAATTTAGATCCACATTCTTACTTCATGTTTGAATGGACTACCATGTGGTGATAACCCAACACTCCAAAGGATCGCCTCCAATCTGGGATACACATCGTAAAGGAATTTTGGAATAAATATGATATAAATCATCTTTCAAATACATATTATATGGTTCAACCACATTTTTACTTCCCCTTTAAGGATAGTGTAGTAGCATAACTTTTGTTTCAAATACATGGTCCACAATCATCCTCATCCAGAATTTTGTCCCCCTTATTATTTGGATATTAGAATTCACGACTCTCTTTCCCCTCTATACTTTGTTTTTGTGTAATTTAAATACATTTAACATTACTCCTCTCTTGGATTCACAAATGTTAGTAATGAAATTCACCCTTGTAGGTTCTTTCCATTGTAATAAGTCCCCTTTTATCTTGTAAATTTTATTGGTCGATGTATCATTCAAACCTTATTCCATTTACCCTTATTATGTTCTCTCTTTTGACATGGGTGATACTATTTTAGTACTTATTTTTGACACTAAGCACAACTAATGTGTGATTAGGGGATTCATTAGAACATTCCCATCATGATCCAGGAACATGTTGCTTATGGGTATCCCCTTTGGTCCAAGATGAATGGATTTAAACTATATAGACCCTAGTGGTCCATGAATACTGACCTTAAATGGTGTGTATACCCTTTTAAGGCTGTCTATGTTGGTATTGAAACTTCTAATTCTTATCAGGTGTTTATTTTCTCTTTATTCTATACAGACTGCCACTCCCATTTAGTTCTAGCTATATGAAATTAAAATGCACAACATCTCTATTTTATCCCTAGAAACATAACTTTAAAGTATATAGTGCATTTTCCCCTTATGAGGTTTCATGGGTAGAGAAAAACTATCAATTGACAACAATTTTCATTTTTACCATTATTTGGTCTAGACAATATCACCCTATACCTTGTTCTAGAATCTTGACATTAAACTTTGGAATTCCCCATTTTATGGTTTTCATGACCTAAAACAACAACCATTCCCTTTTTTTATTGTATTTTTAGCACCAAATTATCAATTCACATTAGGTTTTGTATCACATTTTGTGACACTTAGACCATACTATACCTTTTGTTCAAATATATATGACCTTAAACATTATAAAACCCCTTTTATCCACATATTAAATTATTAGTTTCCATTTCAAACATCCTCAACACATAATGATAAACTGTGTATTATAGTCTTCAACAAATGACTTAAAACTATATGTTTTTTGGATCCTCGCTTAATAGGACACTCTTTTTTCGTGTTGGTGTCGTACAACACCTCTTTTTAGAACTATATGTGTTGATTCAAACTATTTATGATATTTAGTGAAACTAGAATTACCTATCTTGGTCCCAGCCACATGTTACACATCTCCCCACCTTATCTTGGTTCTCAACACTTCTCTATGAGGTTTTTCATTCCCGCTTCGGGCATTAAAGTGATTACCCTCTCAGGATACATTCATCATAACCATAAACTATTTTACTTTTCCTCTAACACAATTTATATTAGTTGTGGGCCTTCTAATTCACATCGGGGTTTTCACATCATCAAATGCTATATAGGACATCGTAGGACTCTAGACTATGATTCATGACCATAAAATAGTAATTTCATGGGTTATAGCTTCACAAACATGAACCCCTATAACCTTCAGGTGATTTTTTTTAAACATAAACCCTATCCCTTAATAGTATAATTGGAACAACTCTTAAATACCTATGTATATAAATGAAATTCACTATCAAGTTAAAAACCCATAAATGGAGACCTGATAAAAATTCAAACCTCTTCTTTCCAAGTAATCCCCTTCCCTCACGTTTGACAAATTTAATGCATGTGTAGAAATTACACAAATATTTTTCAACTAACTATCCTTCCCCAAAAAAAATCATGACTATACTTATTGGATCCATTGGTCCAGGATAAAATGAGAGCATATATTATACCCCCTTTACCCTCTCATTCCTAGCTATTTGATTTTACACTACATTGAAATTCATCCTTGATGTATGATGTAAAACATCTTGGTATGTGTCCTAGTTGCACGACCTTAAATGGAATGCCCTTCTGATTCAAGTATCATGACCTTAAATAGTTTACACACCATTCTGAGTTTTTCATACTAGCGATGGGTTCCCAATTCATGTCATAGTTTTCCTCCTCCTCTATATAGGCATCCCTAATTTTGATCTAATCATAATGTCCTTAAAAATTACATATCATCTAAAACTATTTACCTCAGCATTGGGTTCTATAATTCATGTTATATTTTTTTCTAAAATATAGAAAAATAGTTTCCCCCTTTGGTTCCAAGCATTATAACCTTAAACCACATTCCTTGTCTCATTGGGATCATATATATTAGTATTGGGTTCTCTAATATATGTTGGGTTTTATCATTTCCCAGTGTTGTATTGACTATCTCCATTTTGGTCCAAGATCACTTACCCTAAATTGGGAGCACCCCGCAATTCAATCTAAATGAATTTAAACTCTAGGGAATTTGGGAAAAACTTGTTCCATCCCAAGGCACATTAAAAACTAATATTATGACTTTTGAGGGTTCTAAACTCCATAGAGCATGTTTTACCCCAATGATATTCCTGACACATGGTAGTATAGCCATGTGGTGATTAGACCCCTCCTTGATCCACTTCCTTTATCTACACACTTTCTTGCCTAGAGTTTAAATTACCCCATCAACCATTAATTTCTAAACATACTCACTAATTATGAGGGAAAAACACAACATGGGACCTCCGCCCATCTAATATACATGACTCAAAGTAATATTTATAGCTACATGATGGTCCCCCTGTTTCAAATACATGGTAATGGTTTACCCATCAGGTGTTTTCCACCACTATTTAAGGTATGGTAGTGAAATCTATTTTTTTACGTGGTTCGCGGTCATCCTCATATTATTTATCACCTAACTTTAAATTTTTATTCTACAAGTTATAAATTACATTCAACTAATACACTTTTCCCAAGAAGTGTCTTAAATCCCTAGATTTTTTATCTTGTACATTTTGGTATATTATAATATAGAATAGGTTCTATAGAATCCTACCCAACTAGTCTTATCATTCTTAAATGTTCTCTTGGTGGTTGAAAAATCATTCTGACCATGACCCATCCATCCCATATGGAACTCCCATATTGCATGAGTATACATCCATTACTCCTTGTTTCTCTCTCTAAGCATGCCTAATATGGGATTAAGAGTTTTAAATTAGTTTCCTTATTATCTTGATTGAAGATTCACTAATTTTAATCCTCTCTATATAATATTAAACTATGTGTTGATCATCCTTTCCATTTAATATTAAAATAGATGGTCCAGTCCCTAGATCATAGCTTAAAACTCTATGATATACTCGTTATTTATTATGAGGATATCCCTTGTGTGGTGTTTTTCTCTAACCATTCCCCAATTTTTGAGTTAGTCATTTACCACACCCTATTTAAAAATAAATTTGTCTTGATTCTAATTTATAAATATACCTAGAAATGTATGGTTGGCATTCCCTTATCCCAACCACAATCTATAACTCCTTTCTATCCTATCACTCAGTATTATCGGTCAATTCATACTGATCCCATAGCACAACCATATCTAGTATGGTTCTCCCTTTATTCACATGTGAGCCTAATCTATTTGAAAAGTGTTTCTTGGTTTTTCTCTAATCATGAGGCCTTTCTCTATTTCATATTAGGTTTTTCTCTTCACCCTATCAAAACACCCATGGATTTTACCCCACTCATATCCATGAACCTGATCTATACAGAGATACTTTACCCTCTTGAACTACTTATGCATTGATTCACATTCCATAGGATACTTAGTGACACTTGGAACTTCAATCTTGATACCAACTATAAACCTCATATTCATCCCCACACCGTTTTGGTGCCCAGTGCCTCTACCTAGTTCCATTTTACCCCTAGAACTGAGATGATGTATTTCTTCAAGGAGTTAATCTATAATACATGTCCCTAAATTGTTATCCCCTTTGTGGATAAAGACATTACCTAAAAAACTGATGTTATAGACCCTTTTGTACTAGTTTTAATGTAAATGATCACCATAAATTTCCCTTTCTTATTTGATTTTACATAATGGTTGTGATAAAAAATAAATATTCTGAATTATTTCTTCTTTAATAATGTTTTAACTTGTATAACGCCTCAAAATTTCAAAAATCACGCCTTGTTTGATTCTATATACAACACAAAATATTGAGCTTAAACATACCATGAAATATTTTTATTTAAATATGACCATTATAATCTAGCTGTTAAATTGTATGATATGACTTGTAATAACCATAGTATGAAAATTATGTATAAATTTTTCATATATTCCCATTGTATTTATTAATTCATAAAAAATAATTAACAAATTTTTTGTGAAGTCAATTTATGCTTTAAAAATATGTTTTCTTCAAAAATTATTTTTATTAATTTTTTATGTGGATAAGATATTAAATTGATGATAATTTTGAAAATGGTATTTTATAAAAAAAATGTTATCATTTTTTATGTCAATATATAAGAATTATCATATGGGGAAATTTTGTGATTTTTTCAAAAAGGATGATTTTTCATGTGAGTAGTGAAAAATATATTTCTATTAAAAACACATTATGCTATTAATTTTATATAAAAGTAAAATAATTATTATTTAATTGTATATATTTTAATTTATTATATTTGAATCAGTATTATACTCAATTTTGGTATAAGTTCATTTTTTGGTTTAAAAAGAGATTTGTCTAAAAAATGTTTTTTGTTGTGTTTTATTCATTTATATTAAATTTGACTTATTCTATTTCTAGAAATTTAATTTAGAAAAATGTATTCCATATTTTGAATTATGATTTTCCAATTTTTAAAAAATTCCCCTTTTATTTTTTCATCATTATGAATAGTAACTGTGGTAAAATTTATCACCTCGATAATGAAAAAACCGATAAAACCTGGTTAAAAATATTGGGTAAGACCATAAATTCACCCAAATTTTTTACCTAATATAATTTTATGAGTTTTTTCTTGCATCGTAATATAATTATAAAAAATATGAAACTTTATGTCATTTTTTCTTGATAACGATATAAATATTTTATATGTAAGCTATAAAAACAAAATGCCACACTCTTTCTTTTAGTTAACCTTAATATTTTATCATAAGGAAAAAAATAATTTTTAAAAGACAAAAAAGTGATATATTTATTATAAAAACATTATTTATGATAATAGATTTTAAAATTGGTTTAAATTATATAATTACCTAGAACGCTTACACATCACAGATGTAGTGCCTATACAAGGAGGTAAAAAATAGATATAAATAGTTTTAAAAGTATAAAATTTGATGTTTTTTGAATATGATGGGGTCCGGAATGATTTGTATGGATCAAATTTAATGGTAATTAATGTTTTATATTTTTATTTTGGAATACCATTATATTATTTGAGTGTTGAAATTCAAGTTTTGGTGAATAGTGGAATAACATTTTATTATGGGATATAGTACAATTTGTGATAATATCATTACATAACTATGGTATATATAAATTTATGAAATGTTTGGAAGTAATAATGTATTATAATATAATATAAACATAATATAAAAACATTTAATAACATATAATTTATAATTTACTTCAGAAAAAATATGAGAATCATTTTCAGTGCTAACACAGCGCTTACGTAGCACTAGAAAATTCAAATTTTGTGTCATAACGATAAAAAATGAGAATCAAAGTGTCTTTTTATGAATTATTTCAATATAATTTGTTAATTATTATGATTATTGATATTTTTGGACTTTTTAATTATATAACAAGAATATAATCAAAATTCTTGTGTAATGCTTGGTATGGTGTGAAATATAAAAATAACATATTAAATATATGTTCATGATATTAATGAGAATAGATATTAATTATGAATGAATAGATGATAAAAATATATATAATAAATTTTTTTATCTCAATATTTTATTTAAATTTTTTAAATTATAATAATTTTCTAAAACACTTACTTCATGATGGCTAGATGTATATGAAAATAGTAAAATAACTAAATAAATAATATTAAAAATCTTTCAAATTTATTTAGATTAGTTTGTGTATCCCATGAATTTTATAGATATTTATTAAGTATTAATGATGATATAAGAGATTAAATTATGAATTTATCATTTTCATGTGGTTCTTAAATTCAAGTACTTTGTATAATGATAAAAGATACCTTAAATATTATTTAATGATTAAAATTTATTTTTAAATCGTTATTCATTTTTAAAAAAATATATCATGACTCATCTAGATATTGAAGTGTTTAAAATATCATTCATTGTATTTATATTTAGAAATTTATATATTTAAAATATCATTTATGAAACTTGAATATTGAAAATTTTTGAAAAGGACATTGATTTTTACCTATAAAAAGAGACTTGCTTCAATATTTTTTACAAAACTAAAATTAAATTTACATATAACATATATTACCAAATACCCCTTTAAAATTTAATTCTTAGATTCCCTAGAAACTAGTATTATCATAAACCTCTGCTACAAAGGCCTTAAGATCAATCGATGTGAGGCGATGCAAAGGGAAAAGTTAGGGATCTCGTCACAATTACGCTTCATTTAAGAACATTTTAATGGTATGAATATAATTTATTTTTTATGGTGTATTTAGTACCACCATTTAATTTTATATCAATAATAATTAATGTTATTTAATTTTATGATTAAAATGTCTTCAATCAAATGTATTTGACTTGAAATTTACCATGTGGTAAGGGGTTTCCTAACTAGATTTCCATTCATTGGGTTGTACTTCTACTACATTAACTTATTTATTCTTGGATTATGTGTGAATTTATATATAATTTATTTTATTCTATAGTTACGAATTTTTATATTGATATATACATTTTCTCAAAATCACATTATGTATTAACTATCACTTCAAAAGATATGACATTTCTAAGGTTTTGTTTACCAATCTCATCTTTAATCAGGACTGTTTAGGTTTAAGCTTAAATTGGAATAATTATAGTATATTTCACTATTAAACTAAATATATTTTCTTATACACTAGTTATTCATATGGTTTCCTTGTATTAGTTCCATTTTTACCTTTATTAATGAAAAATACCAAATGAATGTTTTTATGAAAAATCACTTTGTTTTTCTACTCAGTGAGAAATATTTTTCATCTATGAGCATATTTTCTTTAAAATATCTTCAAGTTCATTTTTACTATTCTAGAATTATTTATTAATTTCTTTTTTACCCATGTTTTAATTTCTATAAAATTTTTAAAAATTAATATTCTTCCCATTTTCCGAACAAAGTATGTTTTACCAAATGTGCGAAAAATGTCATTGATTTTAATTATTACTACCTGAATGGAATTTCACACCATCATGAATACTCAATGTTTTGCAACATATTTTTACAATTTTCCAATTTTATTTTCAAATGAATTTTTTACCATAATATTTTTTCAAATTTTTATATTTTAAATAAGTGATTTCAGAATAGAAAGGGTATTTTCCTCAATAAATTTTGTAGAGATATTTTAAAATTATTTTCATCTATATCACCGTCATTTTATTAATCATATATTTTACTAAGGTTATAATCTAATTTTAACATAAAAAATATATATTTGGAATTATTATGTTCACTTTTACTGGGGAAATTATTAATATTTCATATGTTATTTCATCTAATACAAACTGTTATTGTTTATTTAGGTGTGTTGGTTAAGTTTTAATATTTACTCATATGATGAAAGAATTGGACTTATAAAGTGATGGGTATATCCTGAAATTACATATACCCTAAATGAATTAGTAGGAATCATGAGAAAAAATAGTTTCGGTATTTATCCAAGGACATACCCATTTATGTAATATTTCTTGGGATGAGGCCTCAATAGAATGTCGTAGTTGTCTGCTATTGTGCATTCAACCATTATGGAATCAGTTTTTGATATCAATGTGATTATTCAAATAATTATGATATTTGTAGATAAACATCACACTAATTTTATTATTTATATGTAATTATTTTATAATCATTTATTCCTTCCATATTTTCAATTCCTTATTCATTTTATTATAGCTCTCACTTCACATTTTCCCTTTCTATGTACCTAAGATCACCATTTTCATAGATTTTCCTTACCCATGAAACTAATATATGTAATATTATTGATAATCAAGGATATTATAGAGATAGTAATGATGTTATAAAAAATTACTATATTTTAATTCATTTTTTCAAATGTATTATGAGATTCAAGTATGTATCATGTTTCTCAGGGCCACTAAAATATTGAGTCCTTTAGGATGTGATTACTTATATATAGTGACAATGTAATAATGTAACAATAAGTAAAAGTATACAATTTTTATGGAAATTATATTCGGTATCAGATAAGGATTAATAGAAACCTTGGGACCTAAATTTCAGAAATCCTATATTATGTAACATAACCCTATGAAAAATTTGAGGATAAACCTAAGTATAGGCCAACATCCTAATGCTTTTGTAAGGTAGAGATTAGAATGTTTTCATGTTTTTTTAACTTTAGAGTTATGGATACCCGCATGGGTTACTAATTTTATGGATGATCATATGATTAAATTCATAAATACCACTTATTATATTTCAACTGATGATAGTTTAATATGATTAAGACAATTTGGAGGGACATTTATTGTAAAAAACCCTTGATTATACAATATGTTTTAGGGAAAATTTTATTTGGGGATTAATATTTTATGAAGATAAGTTCAGAAGTATGGATAACCATTAGGTTTAAGATGATATTTGAGGCTGAGGTAATTATAGTTAATTTGGATAAATAGGTTATTATAAGATGGAATATATGATTCATCATAAAGATAACCTTTGAATTTAAAATGGATTTGGTAACAATGTGACTAATGTTCATTTTGATTAAAATCAATTGTTTTGGGAGATTATATGATTAAATTAAATGGAATACATATGGATAATATGATTTTTTTAAGTTGAGGAATATAGGTTGATTTATTTATTGGAAGCATATTTTATTTTATTATGACTTTAATTTTTTGAAATGATTAGTATATTTTGGAGAATATATGACCATAGCATATAAAATTTTGGACTTTAAGTGTGATTGAATTTATTTGGAGATAAATTTTATGTTTATCTTGGAAGAATATGTGATCAAATTAGAATAATCTTTGGTTTTCAAACATAGTGAGGTTATTTTGATGAACATTAAGGATAGTTATTTATTGAATGATTTATGTTATTTATTAGGTATAATTGATGAGGATTTGAATATTAATATTACATTGCTTCATATTAATGTTTACTAATATTATCTTACCTTGGGATAACAATTTTGGTTTTGGTTAATTTGTAAATAGAGGAGTAATAACTTATTATTTTTGGATCTTATGATATATTGGAAGTTTATTTGAGTGCTTTAGGCATGAAAATTTTATCTTTAAAAATTTGGGTACAATCATGAAAGCATCACATGACTCAAAGAAGAAAATATAATTTGACTGCTTGCCTATAGACTTGACCCTATGACCACACCCCAAACCCCTCCTCACCCTTACCACCTCTCCCCCATGCCTAAAAAATTCATCGTGATACCCATAATATGTAGAAAAGGATGATATTGTTGTATAAATTTATAAAAGGATTAAATTTATATTATTGAGTAAGTATATTAAATTATGTTCTTAGTATAGATTGGAAAAGAATTCAAAAACTCTAGGAAAATATCATGAACCAAAAATGTTTTTCTATTAACTTCATTTACAATGAATCAATGTTTTTTTCCACACCTCATTGTTTTTCTATTTTTTGGAAATCTAATTTCTCATTATCACTCAATATCTTTTGATAAATGTTCTTTGTAACTCACCATAATTATTTGGAAGTTATGTTTTCCTCCATGTAAATATTTTCACTTCCCAATAATGTTATCTTATTGGGATACATAGTTATGTCTTATTCTAGATAATTTTAATTTTTTTATTTCCCTCTTTTCAAGAGAATGCTTTATTAAGCCTCTTTATGATGTGGGTTTTCATCTTAGATATAATCAAATTTCAAACTATTTACTATCATGATCCTGTTCAAATTGAAAGGTTGAAATTTTTTAAATTTCGGAGAATGTAACTCCACTTTATTTTTAAAAAAGAACTCTTTTTTATAGTATATACAATACAAAACATCGATCATAAACATACAATAAAATATTATTATTTAAATCTGTCTATTATAAACTAGTCATTATATTTTCAGTAATGGATAGTAGTAATCATATTATGAGAAATATTTATAATTTATTTATATTACAAAAATATATTTATTAATTCAAAATAAATAAGTACTCAATTTTCAATAAAGTTATTTTATGCTTCAACAATACGTTTTTTAAAAATAAAATTATTAATTATTATGCGTCGATATTATAATTAATTTATGAAATTTTAGTTATTTGGTTTTACAAAAAGTATATCATTTTTTAAATCATCATATCAAAATTATCATAGGTTTAAATTCTAAGATTTTTTTGAAAAGATTTATTTTTTAGTGAATAGTTTAAAATAATGATATTTGTAAAATTGTTATTTATTTTCGTTAAAAAGGTACAAATATGATTTTAATTTGATTTAAAATTAATAGAACTATAATTTAATTATATTTATTTTAATTAGTTACACTCAAATTATTATTATACATGATTTTGTTTAAGCTTATTTTTAGTCTTAAAAACGCATTTTTCTAAAAAATGGTTTCATTTTGTTTTATGGAATGATATTAAAATTCATTTTTTACACTTCTAAAAGAGGATTCTTGAAAATTTTATTTCAAATTTTTAATTACAGGGTTAAAATTTTGATAAATAGTTACCTTTTATTTTTTGTTCTTTATGAAAAGTAATCATAGTAACATTTATCACCTTAGTAAGGGAAAATGGGTAAAACCTAATTAAAACTATGGGGTAAGACATTAAAATAACCCAAAAACATTACCTAATCCTATTGTATGAGTTTATTTCATATATTCTAGTATAATTATTGAACATATTTAAACATTATGACATTTTTCATTGGTAATTATATAAATATTATTTAAGAAAAGTATAAAAACCAAATGTCACTCTTTTTTTAATTAACATTTATATTTTATCAAAAAGATTGATATAACTTATAAATGAAAAAAATGATAAAATTGAGTATTTTAATATTGTATTTATGTTCATAATTTTTTTTAAATGATATAACTACCTTGATTTCTTACACATAACTGATGTAGTGCGTGTACAAGTTGGTAAAAAATAAAAAGTAAATAGATTTAAATGTAATAAATTAAATTTATTTTAGATAATTTAATCTATTAAATGATTTTATAGATCTAAATTAATTTTAATTAATGTTTTATAAATTTATATTTTAATTCCATTATTTTCATGAATACTTAATGTCAATTTGAGGTGAATAGTGGGAAATTATTGTTTTTAAGAGATACGATATATTTTTTGATATTATCGTAACAAAAATATGAGATATATTAAATTATAAAACTTATAGAAAAATCATGTATAAAAATAAAATACAGATGTAATATAAATATAAATAAAAAACATATGAATTTTAATTAATTTCATGATAAATATGAAAATCATTTTTAGTGTCGACTCAATGTTTTTTCAACACCGAAAAAGGAAAATTTGGTTTCCTATTAGTAATAATTGAGAAGTAAAAAAATTATTTTCATGAATTTTTAACAAATATTGTGTATAGATTATGGTTGGGATTGATATTTCCAATCATTTGAGTTATATAACAAGAAACTTATACTGATTCTTGTGTAATTCTTGTGTAATTCTTGTGTAAGGTGCGAAAATTCAAAATAACATATTAAAAATATTATCATGATATAAATGTGAATATTTATTCCATATAAAGGAATATAAAATATAAAAATTATTTGTAATAAATTATTTTATATAATTAATTTATTTTCTATTTTAAAAATTATCATAATTGTATAAAATACTAACGATGTGATTGTTCATCCTAAACGAAAGTAGAAAAACATTGAAATAAATAAGTTTTAAAATATAAAAAATGAAAATATTTACACGATTTCGTGTATAGCATGAATTTTTTAGATATTTAAGAATGGTAAGTTATGTTATAAGTTATTAAATTCAAAGTAATTATTTTTTGTGTCATTTTTAAAGCCAAATGTGGTGAGTGGTGATAAAAATACCTTGAAGAATATTTCATGTTTAAAAAATATTTTTAAATCATTATAAAATTATAAAAAATTATATCATGAATCATATAGATATAAATTTGTTTTGAATATTATTATTGGCCCTAATTTGTGACACTTTTCTTTTTTATAATTACCTTCATGACCCTTAAAATTTAATATTATGAAAACATCATTAATTTTTTCTTGTAAAAAGGGTTTCACTTATATATTTTTCACACAACTCAAATTAAATTATTCTATCAAAGCACATAAAAATATATCTATAAAATCCATTACCATTTCCCCCATCCAAATTGGTGATCATAAACCACTCTAAAAAAATTCCATAAGATCAATAGAAGTGAGGCGACATAAAGGGAAAGGTAAGGGATTTCTTATTAATTTTCCATCATTGAGGTATGTTTTAATTGTATAAACCTAATTTATTTTGTATGGGTTATATAATATCCATTTTAAATTTTATATGACGTTTAATTCATGTTATTTCATGTTACAATTTAAATTAATTCATTAAAATTTATTTGACATTAATGTTTCAAATTGGAAAGGGGTTTCTTTTCCCTGTTTCCATTTATTGGGTTATAATTCTACTTCATTGACTTTTAATGCCATGATTATACTTCAATTGATCACTAATTTTTTTATTATCTTCCTATACATGTTTATTTATATTTACATATGATCACATAATCACTTCATGGATTAATTATCACATTAACATTTATGATCTTTATAAGGGATTATTAATGAATATCCTCTTTATTAGGGATTTTTTATGTTTAAGATTTTGTTTGAGTAATTATATAATATTTATATCTTAAACATATTAAAATATCTTATAATCTAGTTATTTCTAGGATTTTCATGAATTACATCCATTTTTACATTCTTTCAAATCAAAAATCCTAAATGAATGTTCTTATGGAATACCGACATTTTTTTTCTACCCGATCAGAAATATTTTTCATCCGTGTCCATATTTTATTTTAATTGTTTTAATGAAATTGAATAATTTTCTAAAATAATTTATTAAAGTAATTTTTAACCATATTTAAAGTTATATAAAAAGTTTTAAAAATAATCTTCTTATTATTTTATGAAAAATGGTCATTTTATAGAAGGTGTGAAAAGATTCTATTTTCAAACAATTACAATATGAAATGAATTTCCCTCACTTTTGGAAACACAATGTTTTGAAAATTATTTAACACATTTTTAGGGTATATTTTTTGAAAAAAATGTTTTTTATAATATTTTGTAAATTTAATGATTTAAAATAAGTTATTTAAAGTAAAATGGTATTATTATTAAGAAATGTTACAAATATATTTTTAATGTTTCTTCATATATATCAAAATTATTTGATGAATATCATACTTTAATGTGTTTATAATATAATGGTACCATCCACTATATTTATCTGGGTGGATTATGATCTGTTTCAGTGGGGTAAGAATTGATATTATGAAATTAAATAGAAACAATAATTTATTTTTTTGTCATGATGACATAGTTGTATTGTTTATTAATATAATGAGTAAATTTGACTAATTAATTGAATATTGAGGATCAAAATTACATTGAACCTCAATGAATCATAAGGTCTCATGAGATAAAATACTTTGGGTATTTTGGTAGGTCATTACCCACATATGTAAGATGTCTTTGAATGAGGCCTTGATGATATGTTTTTGATGTCTTCCATTTTCATTCCATCATTATGAAATTAGTTATTGATCATAATGTGATTATTCAAATAGTTATGATATCCAAGGATAAGTTTCCATCGCATGTAATTACATTAATGGGAAGATTTTATTATCATTTATTTTTTTCATATTATTCATTCCTTATCCATTGTTTTATATCTTTCGACATAAATATTCCATTTCTGAGCATTTACGTTCTCCCATTTCTTAAGTTTCATTTCTCAATGATTCCAAGAATAATAATATGATTTATATTCTAGGATATTATAGATAAAATAATTATGTTATCAAAAAAAATCTATTTTTTATTTCATGTTTTCAAATATAATGTTAGATTCAGTCATGTGTCCAATTTACCAAGACTACTAAACTATTTTACCTATTGGGATCTGATTAATTGTATCTAGTTCCAATATAATTAACCACTAAATCAAGGATAATAGGGTTGGGTCTTTATATTTGGTATTAGATCAATTTTAGTAAAAACCTTGTGAACTAGATTTACAAAAATATATATTTGAGAACATAACCCTATGGCTAAATTTGAGGATAATTCTATGTATAAAATAACATCCCAATTATTTAGTAAGGTATAAATTAGGATGTTTTCATGTTTGGTTCACTTAGTAGTTATGGATACTATCATGGGTTAATAATTCTATGATTGATCATATGATTAAATTCATAGGTACCCCTTTTGAGTTTTTATATGATGGGAGTTTTAGATGATTATGAGTAGTTTGAGAGAGATTTGTTGAAATACAGCCCTTGGGTTTATTATATGATTCAGTGAAAAGTGTATTTCATGAATAATAATTTATAGACATATGTTTAAAGGTATTGATAACATTTATAGTTAATATTATCTTCTATGTTGGGGTAATTGTGGTTAATTTAGATAAAAATGTTATTATATGTCAGAACATATGGTTTCTAATACAGATAACTGTGTGATTTAAAATCTATTTGTTGACTATCTGACTAATATTATTTTTAAATATTTTTACTATTTTTGGGGCATTTTAATAGTAAATTAAATGGAAATACATTTTTCTAAGATAGTTTCTTATTTGAGTAATATTGGTTGATTTGTATTTTGGAAGAATATATTATTATTTTTTGACTTTATTTTGAGAAATGATTAATAAATTGGGAGAATATATGACCATGGAATGTAAATTTTTAGTAAGAGACAATAAGAGTTATTGATTCTATTTAGAGATAAATTTTATGTTTATCTTTTATGAATATGCGATCCAATCGTCTTTATCTTTGGGTTTTAATATTAATCATGAATTTTCTGAAGAATATTTTGGTTAGTTATTTATCTAATGATTGAAGTTGAACATGGGAATTATTGTTGAGGATTTGGATATTAATGTTTTATTTCATCATATGAAGGTTTATTCATATTATCTTACATTATGCTAAACATTTTGGATTTGGGTAATGTCTATAGATAGAA
Organism: Viscum album; assembly: GCA_963277665.1. Classification (NCBI taxonomy): domain Eukaryota; kingdom Viridiplantae; phylum Streptophyta; class Magnoliopsida; order Santalales; family Viscaceae; genus Viscum; species Viscum album. The sequence goes on along the minus strand of OY728127.1, from coordinate 1,504,792,394 downwards.
AGAATGTATTATTAAATTTTTTTAATCTCTTGATCTGTTATATGTTTATTTTAGTTCTTTATGCATGAAATATTCCTCTTGAATACTCATCATTTGGATAAAAAGAATAAATTGTGGTGGAAATTGATTTTAGTATGAAATTATAATTTTCAAGTTAGTATATTTCCTTAGGTTCTTATTTTATATGGTAAAGGAATTCCTTAACTCTAGGAAAATGATCTTAATGAAAAAAAATTTACCAATTAGCTTCATTTTTTTTGAATTGATCTTTGTTTCCACATCTCATTGAGTTATGGTTTTTTGGACATTGACTCTCTCATGATTATTCACTTTCTTTTGATAAATGTTCTTTATCACTATTTATAATTATTTAGACAATAATTTTTACTCAATGTTTATATTTTTAATTCCCAATAATGATATCCTATTTGGAAACCTATTTATGTGTTATTCTAGACAACCTTTTTTTTACCTTTCCCTATTTTCAAGAGGATGTTTAGTAATTACTTTTTCCAATGTGGTTTTTTAAAATAGAAATCTTTAAAATTTCAACCCATTTTTTACTGATATCAAGTTAATATTTTGAGTATGTGATTTATTAAAGTGGGGGATAATGTAACACCTTGTGATTTTAAATACACATTTTTTGATAGTGTATAAAACAATCAACATCAAGATTAAATGAATCATAAAATATTATTATTTAATTGTTATAATTATAAAATAGTCACTAAATTATTAGGTATAAATATTAATAACCATATTATAGAAAATATTTCTAAACTATTTATGTAATATAAATGTATTTATGAATTCATACTAAATTATTTCTCAGTTTTCATAAAATTCATTTTATTCTACAAAAATTTGTCTTCCTTAAAACTTATTTTTGTTAATTTGTGTTTGTGGAATATATAATTAATTTATTACACTTTTAGAAATGGTAATTTATAAAAATATTACCATTTTTTAATTGAAAAATAAAAATTATCTTAAGCTGAAATTTTGGGATATTTTTTAAAATATTGATTTTTCAGTAAATAGTGAAAAAGTTACATTTTTTTAAATAATCATTTGATTTCATTAAAAAGACAAATTATTATTTATATTTGATACAAAATTAAAATGAATATTATTTAATTATATTTAATATAATTAATTCTGATTTAATTTTTATTAAACATGATTTTGGTAGAAGTTCTTTTTTAGGCTTAAAAATGCATTTTTCGAAAAACTATTTTTCATTTCATTTTACAAATTTTTATTAAAATTGATTTCTTACACTTATAAAAATTAAATATTGAAAAATGGATTTCACGTTTGGAATAATGAGGTTTAAACTTGGTAAATATTTCCCATTTATATTTGGTAATTATGAATAATAATCATTGTAAAATTTATCACCACTATAAGGAAAAAGATGTAAAACCTGGTTAACACTATGGAGTAAGATAATAAAATCTCCCAAAAACATTTCCTTAAACAATTTAATGAGTTTAGTTCATCCATACCCATATATTTATCTAAAATAAAGCAACATTATGACATTTTCCTTTTATAATGACATACATATTATTTAACTGGCGTTTAAAAACATAATGTCACTCTATTCCTCCAATGGCCTGAAGCCCTTGATTTTTTTATTGATTTTTGATAATCCACCTTTCAAGGGGTGAGTTGGAACCATTATAAGGCCCATAGGTGTAAGAATTACATGGCCCATAGGCCTGAGAGGAATTCATTACCCGTAGGATTCTAACATTACATACAACCCAGAAAAACTACTTGGAACTGCTCCTCCCCAGCATCATCATCGTGAAATCAGCTCTCCACCTTCGCATGGATGTTCGGATAGGCTTTCATGTGCATGCACAGGCTTGTACTGATGGCAGGTCCCATACCCTCGTATTCTTGCAATCTGTTTAGCTTCTACTATGGTGAAAGCTCTTTGCTCCTCCTCCTTCTGATTCTTGTTCCTTGTAGGTTGTCTGGTTTGCATCTGCACATAAAGGTGGGCCAAAAGCCTTGAGGTGGCCATAAGGCCTTATTAACCCAAAGGCCTGGGTGGCCCGAAGGCTTTAAAGGACTCGGGGACCAAATCAGTGACCTGAAGGCCCAAATGGGGGCATATTCCCGGCTGCTACAGTGCCAAACAGTGTCTGCTACAGTACCCACTAAAGTACTGCTACAATGCTGCTACAGTGCCCCAGAAATTATCCCCCACCTGGATTTGTTCCCGGTTCTCTTGGATGCACTTCAGGAGTCCTCACCAACTAGGTTGAGGCTCATGTGCTAATGTCACTCTATTAGTTTAAATAAAATTTATTATTTTACCAAAAGGATTAAAATAACATATGACTGATAAATAAATTTATTAATTTGGAATGAACAAATTATATTTTTTTATAATAACATAGTTTCAATTTTTTGAAATGATATAATGACTGAGGATGCTTACGCATCATTGATGCAACACATATATAAACTGGTAAAAAATAAAAATTAATGGATTCAAATGTATTAAAACTGACATGTTTTGTATAATTTAGGGATGTGAATAATGTTTATAAATATAAATGAAAGATAATAAATTTTTAAAATTTTATACTCTATTTCAATTATATTCTAGGAGTGTTAAAATTCGAATTTTGGTGAATAGTGGAAAAATATATTTTTTATGAAATACAGTATATTTTATGATATTATAATAACATAAATATGACATATAAATATATGAAACTTATGTAATAACTCATTTATAATTATATTATAAATATTCCATATAAAATTAATTTAAAACATACAAATGAGAATATATTTCACTATAAATATGAAAATCATTTTCATTATCGACACAGTGCTTGTGCAGCACTGGAAAATTCAAATTTTGTATCCTAATGATAATAATTGTAAAGGAAAAGGTATTTTCACTACATTTTTATTCAATATTATGTGTAAATGGTTATTTGGATTTATATTTTTTATGTTTTATGTAATATAACAAAAATATCATCCAGATTCTTATGCAGTGCTTGTGTAAGTTATGAAAAGTGAAAATAACATATTTAATATGTTTTCATGATATGAATGAGAATAAATATTTCTTATGAATGAATATAAATGATAAAAAAGATATATAAGACAATAATTTATGTTAATAATTTTTTTTCTAAACTTATTATAATTTTCTATAACACTTTCTTCATGATTGAATGACATATAGAAAAGAAATAAATTAATTAAATAAATAATTTTAAATATATTAAAAATGATCATATTTAGATTATTTTGAGTAAACCATGAATTTTATAGATATTTTAGAATTATAATCATTGATATAATAGATTATATTGTCAATATTTAGTATTCATGATTTTTTTAAAGTCAAATATTTTGAATAGTGATGAAAACGACCATTAATAGTGTTTAGTATTTTTTTTAAATCATTATAAAATTATAAAAAATTTCATCATGAATCTTAGGGATTTGATATTTTCTATAATACCATTCCTTATCCCTATGTGTGCCACTTTTCATTTTTATAATTACCTGTATGACCCTTAAATATTGAAAAATTATGAAAACGACATTGATTATTTCCAATAAAAGTGACTCACTTTTACATTTTTTCCATGAATCAAATTCATTTAATATCTAAATCCTTTATCCAAATCACAATCCAAACATACATTAACATTTCCAAAAAACACTAGGTTGATCATAAACATCACCTACAACGGCCTTATGATCAATTGAAAGGAGGCGACACAAAGGGAAAAGTAAGAGATTTCATCTTAATTTCCATTCATTAAGGCATGTTTTAATGATAAACAACTAATTTATATTTTATGGTGTATACAGTATACCTTTTAAATTTTATATCATTAATAATTCATGGTTTTTTTTGTTAAAACTCATATCCCTTCATTCAAAGGTATTTGACTTGAATGGTAAAAAGATATAAGGGGTTTCTTAACTCAATTTCAATTATTTGGGTTATACTTATACTTCACTGAATGTGTTATTAAATTATTATAGGAAAATTTATATCTAAATTATTTTATTCAATATTCACACTTTTTTAATATGGATTTACATGTGTTCATATAATCTCTCTATAGACTAATTTTCACTTCCTAAATTGTGATCATTGACTGTTTTTTTTCATAATCCCATCCTTATTTATGATTTTTTCTGTTTAAGATTATATTGGAGGAATTATATTATATTTCTATATAAAATTAAATTTATTTTATTATCAAATTTTTATTTATGATTTTTTAAATTATTAGTTCCATTTATACCTTCTGGGAACTCAAAAATACCAAATTAATGTTTTTAAGGATAATGAACTTTTTTTCTCAACTCGGGTGGGAGTATCTTACTTCCATGTATTTATTTATGTAAAATGAATTAAAGAAAGTTTTTACTATTCTCCAATGATTGATTAAAGTAATTTTACCCATTTTTTCTTTCAATAAATTTTAATGAAACTGATCTTATTGTCATTGTTTGAAGTAGGTACATTTCACTGAAGGTGTGAAAAGAATATTTATTTTTAACAATTACATCATGATGGAAATTACTACATTCATGACCATACAATGTTTTTAATCATATTTTTAATGTTTCCATGATTATTTTCATTTAAAATGTTTTCCATAATATAATATATATATTTTTTATTTTAAATAAGTGATTTTAAAAGGAAATGGTATTTTCCTTAATTAACTTTCCAAATATTTTTAATATTATTTTCATCTATATGAACATCCTTTGATGAATAATATTATTTACTAAGGTTATACATTAATGATACCATCTGCCATATTTCATTAGATAACTTATGATTAGTTTTACTGGGGAATGTATTGACATTCTATATGCCAGTTCTTCCAATACATTTAGTTATTGATTGTTAAGGAATGATTATTAAGTTGAATTATTTATTTATATATTTAATTCATATGACTTATTAAGTGATTTTTTGGGGCCTAAAATTACATATCCCCTTGATGAATCAATACATCACATGAGATAAAATAGACTGTGTATTTAGCTAATGTCCTACCCACTTATATAAGATGTCTTAACGCGAGGAATTAATGGTATTTTCAATGTATGGAATTATGCATTATATCATTATGAAATTAATTTTTGATGAACATGTGATTTTTTTAATCATTTTGATATCCATGGATAAGTTTCAAGACCATGTTATTATGTATATGGAATTATCTAATGGTTATTTATTCCTACCGTATTATTCAGGTATTATTCATTCTATGATAGATACTAATATACAAATTCCATTACCAAACATCTGATATCACCCATATATTATTTTTTATTTCCTTGGGATACTAGTATATTTACTATGATTTATATTCAAGGATATTCTAGAGATAATAAGGATTTTTTTCAACGAATATATTATGTTTCTTTTAATGTTTTGAAATGTAATGCAATATTCAAGTATATATTTAGTTTACCAAAACTCTTAAACTATTTTTTCCATTGTTATTTGATCACATATACCAAGATCCAATGTAATAAATAAAAACGAATTTATATACTTCAAGGGTGAGGGACTTTATGAAATAAGAAAAACAAAATTATGGGACATAATTTGATACACATAATTCTTTCCTTAAATTATACACCTTTGATTAAACATCACCAATTAGAAATCCCATTAGTTATTCAATGAAAACTTCTTCCTTATGTAATCCATCCAAAAATTTCTTTTTGATATCCATTTGATAGATTCAGAAATAGATTTTAATCCCCGTGACAAGAATGATCCTTATTTAATGAAGTGCCTCCTTGAATCCCATTTATTTAATTTTGTTTTTATAATTAAAAAAATATTAATGATTAACTATAATTTTCACATATTTACTATGTTTAAACATTAATATGTTTATCATTTGATATATCTTATTTTCCTCTACTTGTAATATATTTACATTTAATGTATTAATTTTTTATAACATATTTATCAATTTTCTTACTGAGTTCCCTGGATAAAATATCATTTAGATAATTAAATATCATTTGTTCATGTTTTTACAATGTTATGTAAAGGTAAAATCATGTTTCAATGGGTTACATATGGGTAGATATACTTAAAAAGTTTCGTGTAAAGGTAAAATTGAGTTTAAAATTTTTATATATGGGTAACCATAAGTTTCTATATGTTATGTTAAGGTAACACTAACTTCATATGAGTTATGTAAAGGTAATCATAGGTTTCCATTAGTTGTGTAAGGGTAAACATTACTTTCCATTAGTTATGTAAATGTAACAATTGATTTATATTAGTTATATAAATTTAATCTTTAAATTTTAATTGTTTTCAGATGTTTTAGTTTTATAAAGTAATATATTAGTTACATAATGTTAACCATAAAATTTCAATAGGTATATACAGATAACTAAACTAGCTTAAGTGTACTATCTATCTCGTGTGAGGGTAACCTAAAACTTTATTAAGGGTAACTTTAAAATTATATATCTTGTGTGAGGGTAACATGAACCTCGCATAAGGGTAACTGATATATTTTATAGATAACAGTAGGGAAAAAATATATTCATAAGGGTTACATAACTTTTTCAATACCCACAAAAGGGTAACCTGAGGCTCACATAAAGGTAATCCATTCTTACATAAGGGTAATATAGAATTATTATTACTTAAATATAGATAATAAAACCTTTTCAGAACCCACATAAGGGTAACCTATGTCTCTTGTACGGGTTATAAGGGTTCTCTAATAGCTATATAAAGTAAGCTATGTATGGGTAAAATTAATTACCCCTATGTAGCATGTGTATTTCATATGGGAATATAAAAAAAATTACATTCACCAAAATGTTATAAAACATTAAAATAAGATATATTTATTATATTATTCCATACTTACACTTACTAAAAGTTTATTATGAATATACTTAATTTTTATTTTTTCTAAAATTACTTATTAAATATTTAGAATCCATGGAAATGTGTTTTAAATTGTTTTATGATAAATTAACTGATATCTCCATGAGGTTTACATATATTATTATTCATGTTGAAATTTTGGAAATTGAAATATCCAAATTCAAATATACTGAAATGTTAAGATTCAATCGTGAATATTATCATCGAGTTCTCCAAGGATATTAATACTTATTATTTACTACTGTATAAATTATTCTAACATGTTCCAATATACAAGTGGTTATTTTTTTATAGAATATTGTGAGAAAATCACATGAATATTATATTATATTAATGAATGACTTACATTTTGGATATTATTTGGGAAACAATATTGTAAAAATCTTAAGTAGTTCATTGGAAAAAGAAAGATGTAATAGATTTCATATGTGAAAAATGTTGTGAATAAAGAAACAATATATTTATAGTTGACTTAAAATGGGCATAAGAGATATGAGGATGAGTATACTCTTAAAGATTATAATCTTTGAATTCTTTGGTGATCGAATAATACTCAAATTCAAACAAACATAATTTGATTATATGATACTAGAGGATTTCATATTTCCTCAACTCTTAAAATTTGAATCATTCTTATAGTGATATAGTTTTTCCTCTTCTAATTATTTTTTAATGTGTGTAATTTCAAAAGATTATACTACCCATTAAAAGGTCAGATGTTGGGTTTTGAGCCACAAAAAAAGGTTTTACATTGTGTTCTACCTTCATGTGGGAAAAAGGAATACAATTTACGTTATGCCTCTAGGTAGAAAATGTAATGTTTTTTGGGTTTAAACCAATAGGGGGAAAGGATTTCTAATTTTGTTTTGACTCTATGTGTGTATAATACATTATAAGATTCCACTATAGTGGTTATAGTGGGTGTTAAATCTATAAATTTTTGAGATGGGTGAAGGGTTTTCTAGTATCATTCATATTCAAACAACAATAAAACTAATTGTTTCATTTTATTTTTATTTTTAAACTTTATTAACTTAATTTTATAACTCTGATTTTCACAATTAGGTTTTAATTTTTTCATTTATTCTTTCTTGGGATGGTTTTTTGTTTTTTTCTTGGGAACTAGTTGTGACCGTTTTGAAATTATGAGGTATCATTTCCTTTAATCATTGATCTATATTCTCCCCTTTGAATTCCTTCGATTTTGTGTAGAAAAATGTATGTGTTTTGGTGGGAAGTCCATGGTTCACAGTTGGCACATGGTTAGTTGTAATTGTTTTTCTTGATCCAAGAAACTATGTGGTTGGAGACAAAACCTACCACAAGGCCAATGCATGGTCATTCCCCTCAGCCTAGGTACTCGTGTGGCAGGTCTTTCCATATAAGAGAAGGCTCACATGGTTACTGTATGGTATACCAAACCATGCATGGTGTCCTGGTAAATAAACTTTTGGGGTTTTTTCTCTATCCTCTCTATTTTAACCCGAAACCCCTCTCCCCCCATGTCAGCCTCTTCTACCCTAGGATCCTCCTCTTCCTCCTTTTTCTCCCTTTAACCCCCCTTTTCATTGTGGTTTTATCCTATATTCTTCAAGGAAACCTCATGTAAGTCCTCTCCTCTTTTATTTTCCTCTTCATTTAGGATTTCATTTCTTCCCTTTTGGTGGTTTCGATTTTCCAGTAGGTATAGGTTTTCATATAGGGTTATAAATTTTTGTTAGGTTTTGATTTTGATTTTGTGGGTCGAATATTTCCTTTATAGGGTTTCATAGTGGTGTGGATGTGGTTTTGTATCATTTTCTGGAATTTTCCCTATGAGAGATAGGTGATTCTGTGACTTATAATTTATTGATGATTTACTTTTTTTTAAATTTATTTTAACATGTTCTATACTTTGTTTTTTTGTGAGAATATAGTTTTAAAAAAATTTGATATGCATTTTGTTTGAAATTGGATTCTTTATATGAATTTGGGGGTAATTTTGGAGTAAAATCTTGTTGTTCCTTTTTAGGGTGTTTTATAAATTGTGCAAATGGTTTATTTAATTTTTCAAGTGGTGTGAATTATGTTTTGAAATGGATTTGTTGAGAGTATGGACATAAAATATGTTTTGTGTGTGAAAATTGTGGTATTTGGTGTAATTTTTTATGGAAATGTTTTATCAACTCTTTGAAGGGTGTGAATTCTGTTTTCAATGGAACATGGGGTGAGAATGTGTAAATGAACGGGTTTTCAATGGGAAATTAACTGTTTTGGTATATAAGACATGTTTTTGATCAATTAAATGTGATGTGTGAATTGTGTAAATGATGAGAAACATGTTTAAAAAAGGAACTTAGCTCAAGTGTTGACTTAGAAGGGGTTGGCCCATAAATAACTATTGAACTTATTATGTGCTTTTCTAATAATGTACCATTTGGGTTTTATGAGTTACATAAACAGTGAGGAAAGTGTTTTCAAGTGGTTTTGGTGTGTGTAAAATGTAAAATGGGTTGTTTTATGGGAAATGGTGGTTTTCTTAGAATGCTTGGCAAGGGTTTGTGAATGTAGTGAAAAGTGTGAAATGTGAACACAAACTTGGGCCCATGGGTATCCTGGGTATCTAGGCGGGTTGGATAGTTCTAGTATGCTAGTGATTTAGAATTGGCTCGTCCCATTTTCACATAGATGTATTGACATATAAAACACTAACTAAACATTCTAATGATTGGAAACCACTATAATTTGTGATGTTGCTCCTCTCAAGTGTCTTGTTCCCAAGAACATAGTTGGTCGTGGTTTTTTTGCCATGTTACACAAGGGTATGAGGTTATAGTGTCCCACTCGAGCTAGATTAACCCTAGGGGAATTTCCCATGGTTCCCTAATATATATTATGTGGTTCCATCCATCAGCGTATGGAGGAAAAATTACATGTATTTGTGTGTGGAATTTATAAATTCCCTTTTTCATTTGAGAAATTGGATGAAAAATGATTTTCATTAAAAGTGTTCCTTTTAAAAGTATTTATATATAAAGATGATCTTTTTCCTAATAATAAATTCAAGTGCATTTACTTAAATAATCTTATTATATTATCTTTTAAATGTTGTGGCATGGAATCTTTTATCATGGTGGCATCCTATAGGTTTTTTGCTCACACCCTAGATACACCCTCAGGTGTATGTAGGCGTTGTTCTATGTTTGTTTTATGTTAAGGAAAGATTTTTATGGTTATAATATTTGGTTTTCAGTGGAACATTTGGTGGATATTGGTGGTGGAGGATTAATAATGTTTTTCCTCTCATTTCATGGAGGATTTGTATATTTTTTGGGTCCTCTTCGGTTGGGGTACTTTTTTAGGTTTTTTATCTAAAAGTTATAAACCTTTGAGTATGAAAACATTTTAAGGGCCGGTTTGGTTATGAAATTTCAGTTTTGGTTTATTAATATTTTTTTTGATTCATGACTTCCTATTCGGCTAAATCATTCACAAATGCTTATTCTATACACGGGTCTTTTTCTAACCTATGGGAATTGGGAATGCCCTTAGGGACTTTCTGCAGATTGGGATGGGCACCATGTTAAATGGAGATCTTGATAGGTTCGTTAAAAATGGTATTAGATGTAGTTCACTCCATATTGGGTCTTGTTCCTTGGGGAAAAATCTAGGTATATAGGAGCTAGGATTATTGGGAATTGACGTTCTAGTTACTAGTAAGGTGATTGGCCATCACACCTCGTGATGAGACTAAAGTTACAAGGGGAAGGTAGGTTTTATATGAGTCTTTTGGTTCTTGTGGTTGTTGTTTGATGCTTGGAAATGAATAGATAGTTGGTACAATGGTCTCAATGATCTCTTAGGGCCTTTCAAGCCGCATAGAGTCGCTGACATTGCCCTAGAACGCTCTCTTTAATGGTGGAGTGATTATCATGTGGCCTCCAACCATATGTCCATGTCACCCACCGACATTAGTTTTCTCTTGCATCATTCTACCTCTCTTTGTTTTGTAATCATGGAAATTTTATTTTTAAGTAATAATTATTGGGTTTTGTGGAGGTGGAAGGTGAATTTTTTTAATTTACCAAAAGGATGTTTTCGAAATGTGATCCTTCGTAAAATGATTTTTATTAAAGAGGAAGAGTTTTTTTGGGGTGAATTTTTATAAAAACAGTTTTTAATTTATCAAAATATGATTATTTGGGGATATGGAATTTTATTTTTAAAAATGGGTTTCGGAAATATGTTTTAAATGAGAATTGTCAATTTTTAATTAAATGGTTGAGAATGGAGTGAGGTTTTTTGTGCAGTTAAAAATGTTTGGGATGGAAATTATTTGAAATTGTTGTTTATGGATTTAAAAGTGTGGGTTGAATGTTTTGGTTTTGAAGAAGTGGAATGGTTTGGTTTTGGTCTTTGGAGTTCCCATAGGTCACCACTTTCATGGGAATATATAGAATGGTTGATGGAAAATCTCACAAGTGGATGAGTCCCTAGATAGAAATGAGGTGGGTGTCAAGTCTAGAATGGGAACCTGAATGTGTGAGGCCCATGAGACACCATTGCTGATTTTACAACCCACCATCCTTTATTATTTTAAAAAATTCTTTTTTATTGAAAATATGGTGTTTTGATAACAGGTGATTGTGTGGTGTGTATTTTTTTCGAAATTTATTTGTAAGGTTATTCAAGTTGAGAATATTTTATGGTTGACTTGTGTATTGAGTTTGAGTTCTTATTGGTATGTTGGTGTTAAAATGTGTGTTTAGTGGGTTCTTCTAAAATGTTCTTCGGAAAGACCTTATAGTGGTTCTCATTGTATGATTGGTGTTATCTTGTGGTATGTATTGGTCAATGGGTCAATTTTATTGGGTCCTTGGTTTTTTTTATGCATAGCACCTGCCCCAATAATGAATTAATGAATGTTTGAAGTGTGGTCATAGGTGATTCACCATTGGCAGACCTTTCAACATATCAACATAATGAATTTCCACTTAAGCTTTAAAAATATAGTCAAACTCTCCTCTGTTTTGGTTAAGTGTATCCTCTAGCTATAGGATAGTGTTTGTGGAAGGTTTAAAGGGACCTTATGTACTTAAGTTTCTCGAATCATCAATGGTTAAGTTTGACGTCGTTGTGTCTGAAGGTCTTGTTTGACAGCGGTGAAGGTAATCCTAGTATGGGAAGGTGAAAAAAGTCTAGGTTGTTTGGTGACAGATATTTTTGAAAGGGCCATTGGACCTCTCATCAGGTTCATCTAAGCAATGGTTCATGTTAGGCCACCAATGTGGAAAATATGGTCGAAGGAGATCGTAATTATCATTTTCAAGAACCGTGTGTTGTTCGGGACTTGGTTTCAAGTCCTTTCTCTTGTAGGGGATATTTGACACAATGATCATGTTATGTTTCATTTTTATGTGTCGTGTTATTTTTCATATGAGAAGTTGGGTGTTTTGGATCCTCTAAGAGGATTTTTTTATTTTTCAGAATCATGTTTTCTATTCAGGTAATTTTGAGTTTTTCTAATTTAGGTGGATGAACTTTTGGTGTTCCCTTCCTTCGGATGTTTCTCATTTTAATTCCAAAGGGGTGACATGTATGAATATTCTATGCACTTGAATTTTTGGAAGTTCCATGTTGGAGTGAGAGGATTATGGGATCTATTGTGTTTTTTTGATACTATTGGATCGCGGTGTGGTTAGTTGTAGCACCAGTAGGAATAAGTTTTGATCATGGGTTTTTTAGTTCCTAACTAAAAGGAAAGAGATGATTCAATCATCAGAGCTCCAAAAATAGGTCTAAGAGTGAAGCTATCATGTATATAGGAATCCATAGGGTTTTAAGGGACCTCGGTCGAGTTTTTATCTTCATTTTGTGAAATGGAGATAGTTTACATTTTCGGTGTAATTGTTTCATTATGAACAATCATGTTGGATCGAGGGTTAATGAGGACCATGTTAATCAGTGGGGTATTATGTTTTGTGGTAAGTTCCCAAACTATCTCATGTCGGGCTTTCTATGTTATAATGTTTTAGTCAGTTAATATAGATAGTCTTTATGGTGGGGAGACACACCTTGGGACTCACTGAAATTACCCAAAAGTAAATCATTGTTAGCCTTTTAGTTATGGTGGGGAGTTTATTAGGACCACCCCATGTTGGTTTCCCAGTTCCTTATTGGGATTTTGTTGCCTATCATGTTGAGTAGTTTGTTTGGGCCTCCTTTTGTTTGCAATTCAGTTTCATCCCATGTGTTGGTTTGGCAGTTGGTAGTCTCTTTCGGAGCTATCCAACCCTAAACCCCTTTCTTGATTTTTTTTCATTTGTTTATGTTAAAATTTGTGGGACTCTTTGGGAATTATGAAGATGTTTTGTCTTAAGATATTAAATGGTTTGTTGTGAGAGTTTATATCTATTGATTATCTAATGGAGGTTTCATAATATTTTGGGGCAGGCATTACTAGGCAGGGAGTCCATTTTGGGTCCCTTTAGTTTGTCTAGTAAGCCTTTTTTTATTTGCAGACAGTGTTCTTGACTCTTACCACTTTTCATTCAATAAAGACCTCCTTTAACTATGAGGAGTATCTATTTTTCTATTCTATCCCTAGTAATGGATTTCTGGGGGTGGAAAGCATTATGGTGGGGATAATTTTCACACTCGGGTTTTAGTTTTTTTCCTTTATTCCAGCTTGGGTCGGGTTTTTAGTTGTTTTCTCAACAACTGGGTTTTTTGGGTTTGAAATTTTGATGCATCATTTCTTTTTATATTTGTTATAGTTTCTCCACATGGGTTTAATTTTAATTTTTGGATAAAAATTCAAGTGTTTGGGTGGGAAAACATGACACATAGTTGGCGCACCCTTAGTTGTATTCATGCACCTTGGCCTGGGAAACCATGTGGTATGAGATAAAACCTATCACATGGCCACCGCATAGACATATTTTTCATCCCATGTACTCATGTGCTAGGTCTTCCCTCATACAGAGCGCCTCATATGGTTACTGCATGGTTTACCAAACCGTGGAGACTAACTCTTCATGTTGTCCAGGTCATTAAAATTTTGTGTGTTTTTCTCTCTCCTCTCATTTTCAACCTCAAAACCCCTCTTTTCTCTCACTCCAACCACTTCCACCATAGATACCTCCTCTTACACCTTTATATCCCTTGTATCCTCCTTTTCCTACTGTTTTTTCCCCACATTCTTCATGACATCATCATGTAAGTCCTCTTCTCTTTTGTTTTCCTCTTATTTTAGGGTTACCTCTCTTCTCTTTTGGGGGATTCAGTTCTCCAGTGGGTGTGGGGTTAGATTTATCATTATAAACTTTTTTTAGGGTTTGATTTTGATTTTTTACTTTATATCCTACCTTTATAGGGTCTCATGGTGGTGTGGATGGGGTTTTCATCATTTTCCGGAAGTTTCTCCATGATAGGTTGGTGATTCCATGCCTTAGAATTTATTGATGATTTAATTTGTATGTTAAATTAATTTTAACTTGTTCTATTCTTTTTTAGTGATAATGTAATTTTAAAAATAATTTAATATGCATTTGGTTTCAAATTTTCATCTTTATATTAATTTTTATGTACTTCTTTTTTAAAATCATTTTTAGACTTTTTAGGGTTTTTTATAAATTGTACAAATGGTTTATTTAATTATCCAAGCCGTGAGAATTAATTATTGAAATTGTTTTAGTGTGTGTATGTGTTTACAAAATTGTTTGGATGTTAAAATGGTAGTATTTGGTGTGATATTTTAGGGAATTGTTTTATGAATTGTTTAAAGGGTGTGAATTTTTTTTTCAAAGGAACTTGGGGTGAAAATGTGTTAAAGAATGGGTTTTCAATGGGAAACTAATTGTTTTTCTGTATTAGTTTTATTTTATTAAGCATTAAATGAGATATGTGAATTGTTTAAATGATGAGACACATGTTTAAACAAATGAAATTGGCCTTTGTTTTTATTTAGAAGGGGTTGGCCCATGAAAAATTGTTGAACTTATTATGTGCCTTTTGGGAAATATCCCATTTAGGTTTTATGAGTTACATAAATGGTGAGAAAAGTGTTTTCAAGTGGTTTTGGTGTGTGTAAAATGTAAATTATGTTTTTTTCTTGGAAATGGTGATTTTCTCGAAATGTATGGAATGGTTTTGTAAAAGTGGTGACTTGTGTAAATTGTGAACATGAACATGAGCCCATGGGAATCTCTAGTATCTAAGTGGGTTGGATAGTTCTTGTATGTTATTGATTATGAAGTGGGTCATCCCAATTTCACTAAGTAGTATTGACATTTACAACACTAACTAGACATTGTGATGATTGGAGAACACTAAAATTTATTTTGTTACTTTTTTCTTGTGGCTCGTGCACGAGAACGTAGTCGGTCGTGGTTTCTAATTCATGTTACACTAAGGTATGAGGTTATAGTGTCATACTCATTCTAGATTAACCATAGGGGATTTACCCATGGTTCACTAATATATATTATTTGGTTTCATCTATTGTAATATGTAGGACCACTTGTGTGTGTGTGTGTTCTATTTATAAATTCCCCTTTTCATTTGAGCAATTGGTTGAAAATTGGTTTTCCTTAAAATTGCCCCATTATAAAGTATTTACCAATAATGATTTTATTTTTCTTTATAATTCATTAAATATAATTTACATAAATAAGAATATTATATTATCTATGAAATTTTTTGTTGTACAATCTTTTATCCGGGTGGCATCCTACTTGGTTTTGGCTCACACCTTATAGATATCCTAAATTGTTTATAGACCTTGTTCCATATTTGTTTTAGGTTATGGAATGATTTGAAGGGGTGGAAGATTGGGTTTCTAGTGGAACTTCATGTGGGTATTAGTGTTGGAGGCATGAGGATGTGGTTCCTCTCATTGTATGGAGGTTTGGTATAGAGTTTTGGTCATGTTCTATCATGGTACTTTTTTAAGATTTTTTGTCTAAAAGTTATAAACCGTTGAATATGAAAAATTGTTAAGGGTGTGTTTGGTTATTAAAAATAAGTTTTGGTTTATTAAAATTGTTAGTTTATTCATGAATCCATATTTAGGTAAATTGTTCCCAAACGTTTATTTCATACCCGGGCACCAGTTGGTGGATATTTGGAACACCCTTCGGGACTTTCTATGGACCGGTTCAGGTGCCAAGTCAGATGAAAACCTAGCATGTTTCATGACACTAATATAGTCATTATGTTCTTTAATTTATTTAAAATGGAAAATTCACTCCCCCCAATCTATTCTACTATCATCCCTTTAAGAACAATATTATTCCATCAATTCATGCAATTTGTGAAAAGGTTTCTTCCACATAAACACCTTTTAATTGTGAATATCCTATGAATTTTAATATTTCCTAATTTCATACCAATGTTAACTTTTCATAAAACCTATTCTTGGACATCCCCTTGGTTTTTTTGATGTTATGATTCATCAGCCTCTTCAAAGGCTCTCAAGTCTAATTTTTTCCTATTTCCTTGTACCCTCCATTCATGTCATTGGCCCATGATTCTTACTTTTAACAATCTTAAAATGATGATTTCCATATTTGATATAGTAGAGTAGTGTTATCAATATTTCTCATTCATCATGTTTTTGTTAGAGTATATTTTTCTCTTTTTCTGTTTAATTCATCAATATATATTCTCATTTTCCTTCTATGGGTCACTGATGTACATTCTTCGATAACTTCTTCATATTCCAATTAAACTTCAAGTGTTAGACTTTGAAAACCACCATAATTTGTATCAATATCTTATTCACTATTTTATTATTCACTCAAATATATAATTTTATTATTATTTAAAGCCTTCTCCATAACTATATTCACATCACTTATCTCTATAATTTTATTTAACCTATTTTTAATGCCCTTTTTAGACTTACTCATGAATCAGTAGCCTGAAAATATTCATTTATCCATTACACCTCCATATTTCCCTCGATTCCCTACTTTATTATTGATGTAACATTTTCTTCCAAACACATTAAAGTGATTTTGTGATTGTTTCATCCCATTCCATATTTTATATATAATTTGTTTCTCTCTAGGATGTAGAAAAGGGAAATTGTTGGTTTTAACTACTATATGAACTACTTACCTCTAAATGTTCCTTGAGATACCACTTTTGATGATAAAGGTTTATTCCATATTTTTTACTATCTAGTTCCATCATTCAATGATAATATTTTATTATGGTTTCCTTACTGATGACACTTTATTTTTGATTCCATGATCCTCTAGGTATATTTTCTCCTCATTGGATTTGTACATTATGATATTGTATGATCATAAAACATTGATCATTATACTAGTTTTATTTTAATATCTTCCCTAAAATAACATGATGTAAAAAATTAATTCCATTTTTACTTTCATAAACATTATATAGCTCATTCTATTAAAAGCATTAAAAAATAAAATGATGTATCTCTCACTATATATTCTAGGAATTTTCACTCTACTCTATACATTAGTATGAATTAGGTCTAATAGATTTCAATCTATCTTATTCATTGGACCTCAGGTATTTCTCACCATATTCCCTATAACACATGCATTACAAGTCTTCTCTTGAACATGTATCAAATTGGGTAAACCATTAATTATGAAAAATTATATATGATTTAATAATTTATATGTGTAACATTTCAATCCCATAGATTTATCTCTTCTTCCATTGTAAGGAAACATATGTTTTATTATTGTCCACCTGATATAGTTTTCATTTGTTCTCTATCCCAAAATACTTGATTCATCACCCTCACATTTGATAAGGAATCCATCTGAATTGAGTAATTCTAAAAATTTTATTTCAAAAACAATTAGTATAGATAAATTTTTTATTATGTAACTCAACTCCGTCTACTGATGTCTTTGTTATTTCCTTTACTTTTTATTGCTCCAATATTTCCAAAATGAATAATACCATTAATAAATCCCATTAAATTGTTCAAGATGTTCTTTTTTCAAGTCATGTCAAATGAAAATTCACCATCAAAGATCCATGTTTTTTTATTCTTTGTTTCTTTAATAGTAATTTCATCCATGATATCCTTCTCATTATTTTTCTTCACATTCTTCTTCTTCTCAGTATATGATATTATCATTTAAGTTGTGGTATGAAATTTATCCCCTTATGTTTTTAGCATCCACAACATAATATTATATTTTTTCATTCAAATGGGAACATATATGGTCAACCTATATTAGTTATATTTCAATAGGATTAATTCTCACTCCCCCATTTCTGATAATTCAAAGCATTGATGCCAAAGAGAGAATAATGAAAACAATACCCATGAAATGTGTTTCTTAATTGAGGTATAGGATGTAATCTAATCCTCTAGATTTGACTCTCATATTCTTCTTATATTATTTAAATTTTGTTCGTTTGATTATATTTTAATTAAATTTGGATGATATTATCAATTGAGGGATATATTTATTTTTAAGAATAATAGTTTTGTAATCCTAGTTAACATAATAGTGATACAACAAAGGTAAATATGGTTACCATAAATGGGACCCATGTTTGGGGATGTATGCATAACATTGAAATATATGTAATTGGTTTTTGGGAATGATCCCAGAATACAAGGTGTGAATGTATTGGGGGCACAATAATATCTACCTGGAGGCATTAGTAAAGGATTAAATACCATAATATTTCTATATATTGAGAAAATATATTGATACAATCATCCATTAAATAAGAGACCAATATATAAGATCCAAGTTTACCATCAACGTAATGATCCTTTAATATTAAATCTTAAACAATAATTTTCATTAATGGAAGTGACCAAGTGATTAGTAGATCTTTCTAGAGCATTAGGAAGTGTTTTAGGGCCCAATGTTATGGTTTTTAGATAAGCAGAATGAGGTGCATGATTAGCGCATGATTTTCCTAACCATTCACCCCAATAATAAATCCTAGAAAAGGAAGAGAATGGTTTTATAGAATGTGAAAATGGGTCTTATAAACCATCCAACCTCTAAAAAATATTTTTGGTTCACCATGCATGGTTTTCAAGTAGTTTTTCTAACCATGTCTTAAACCATGCAAGGTGTGGTGCACTGGACAACTGCTACACATGGTTTGTGCATGGTTTATATAATAGTGTGAATAATAGGTGTGATGTATGGTGCACATGTAAAGTAACTTCACATGATTAGAAAATAGTTTGGAAAACCCTATGTCCAAACAATGTTCCATATTAGAAATCTTGGAAATGATAGTTTTACCCCGGTTTCATTTAAAACTAAAACCCCATATTCACCCTCCATTTTTCCCAATTGTGGTGTTTATTGTCTATCTCTACCTAACTCTTTAAGATTATTAGTGGATATCCCTCCAATTTAATCTATTTTCTCCACTGTTGGTTGTGTTGGATCACCCTCGATAATTCTAACAGTATGTTTTATTCATTCTTCTGTTTTCTTCTCTATCTTTAGTGATATCTCTGTGAAAGATAACATAACCTATTTTTATGTATTATGTCTAGTTTTATAATTTCTATAATTCTAACCTATATCAAATTATAATACGATATGATTATTCTTATATCGGTATAATATATTTGTTCTATTAATTTTCCTTAAAATTGTAGATGTTTATGATATGTGTTGTTGTGCCGCACACTGGATTGTCCATGTATTCCCAATAAAATGTGTAATTAATTTAATTAATCACATTGTACATTAATATTATGTTCCATGATACCCGTGACACTATTTTATTGTGGTGATATATACCTAAACCTCTTAGAGTGTTTCTAATTAAATTTCTTTTACAACCTTTCCTTGCTTCTAACTAAAACACACCTAAGGTGTGTTCGGTCTATCTCTTAATAAAGGAATGAACTAAATGGATTAATTAAATTTTTAAATTTAATGAATACATAACATATCCCTTTATCACTTATTAATTCAATATTCATGATTATTTTTATAGACCAAGATAGTTACAATGTTGGGTAATTCCCTTAGTAAAACATAGATCTCGACTTAGAACGCCATAGGGGAACTCGTAATATTACAACAAATTATGGATGCATATGAAAACGTGACATACCACACATGGATTTTGTTAGTGACTTAGATTATTGAACTCCTTAGCTAAACCACAATTATTCACTTATATATTATAGAAAATATAAATTCCTTGGATGAGCTTCTAAGATTTGACTTGACGTCCTCAGACAAAAAATTCCTGGGATTCTCTCCTCGTACTCCAATAAAGTCTATCCTGAGTTTTCATTACACATATATTTATTATAAATTATAACTTCTATATTGGAATCATAAGGGTTAATCCGTTATATTCAACTCATACACTATAGCCCAACTACTTGGTTGATCAATGTGAGTGGTCATGACCTTATAAGGTCATGGATCCCATAGGTTGTCTATATATCCCTTTTGGTTATTATACTTGGATTAATTTCTTATGTTCTTTGGGAGACTATAAAATTAATTGACATATTATCAGACACATATATCTTAGGATAAAGTAGGTAGGTTTGGACAGTTATCCCATGAGGAGCACGAGCCCAAAATGGTTATACTTACTTCACTACATTACATTTATTATAGCTTCATAGTATACATTTTATGTTCACATACAATATTTTAAGTAGAGACCATTGGTGGTGGGCTAATAAATTCTACTCACACCCTATATAGGTCATTTTTTGGTACCTAGAAAGACTTCATGTATGTAGTTAAGGATAAAGGGAAGAACCCAACTACGAATGTTTGATTTCCATTTAGGATGGAATCTTGGGAGTAGATGACTGATCCATTTCTCAAGAGGAACATGGAGATAGTAGTTTTTATTATTTTTGTTATATTTTTCTATATGTTGATACTATTTTGTTCCTAATTCCATGTATTCATGTCCCATAATTTATTTATCTTAAACATCATCCTTGTATAGAATTTTTCTACTTCATGTATTGCATTTTATGATTTGTATGGTTTACTTCCTCTTCCTCATTACATTCATTGTTTTTATATAATATTTATTCTACATTTATTTACCATTTTATTTCACTCTGATAAGGAGGGTATAGTATCCCCACCATACCACCATAAAACCTTACTACTAGTCGATAGCCTCTAGCATACAGGTAGGGGTGCTTGAGTCTATGGGGACTTTGAATTTGGATACTTATGAGTGAAATGGGTTTGGGACATCACTTAGTGGTATATGAGCCTCTATTCCTTTTTATTATTGTTTTGAATTGGTATAAAGGAGACTAAAAACTATAAAAACATGGTAATAAGTCATTCTTGCAAGTAGCTAACCCAATTATGGTGGAAATCCCATGTTTTTAGGGATGATACTTACAGTTTTGGATTTCACCTATAGTAGTTTAACTAATTTATTTATTGGGTGATACGTATGCCTTACAATGTTATGGTTTATGGATTTTTATCATCTATTTGTCATGGAAAGGGATAATAATCTCATGTATCATGATAGGAATATATGGATTTATATTCCATGCGTGTGACATGACATGCATATTTCATTTCTTGATTTACATATGTTTGTTGTATGTGAATTGATTTCTATGAGAGTATTTTCTATCATTTCTTATATAAAAAAATGGGTTTCTTAAAGTTTTTTAATCAACCTAAATGGTATTTTCCCACATATCTTGTTGATGAAACCTTGAATATCCAATTTTCTCAAAGTTTAATCTTTGTAACCATGGTTATATAGGTGAAATATTTAGTTGGTTGTAGTTATATAGAGTGCCAATTACAATTTTTGTGGTGATTCTTATATATATTGGTAATGAAAATACATGTAACAAAACAAACATATATAGAATTGTTACATTCTATGATCAAATGTAAAAGGATATTTTTTGTTAAATGGAATTCCTATTGTAACCTACAAATTTATTTCATTATAACTTGTGAATGGAAAACCATATATAACTAAACCTTTATATGAACACTTTTGAAATTAAATTTCTAATGATGAAAAGAATGGTTTTCATTAAATGGGGATTCTAATTTTAACTTAAAGAGTTTTATCTTCTATAACATTGAAATTGTAACCTTATATAATAGATCCCTTATGATTAAATCATGAATATTACCATTTTCTAAATTTCAAAAATCGGTAGTCTAAGTATGGTATCTTATGTAGTGAGTCTATCTTGTTTCCTTATATATAATCTCTTCTACCATGCATCTTTTTTAAGGTGTGTTCCTAGGATTTTAGATTTATTAATCTATGAAAACCTTGGTTTTAACACCAGAATGGTGGAAAAGGCTATGTTCCAATAATGGTGGGACATGAACCACCTGTAGTGCCACATGTGGAACCTCCCATAGTACCACCTTTTTTTCTAGTCTGTTTATTGACGCTCATCTAATTTAGGGTTTTATATGTCTAGTACAATTTATGGGGGAGCTCCATGGCCTACACCAACTATGTTATAATTGACAAGGTAATTCCAATAACAACACCCAAAGACCTTTTTAGGGGAACTTGATACATAGGCTATGGAATCTTGGTTTTAAGATATGTTTATGACCTTTAAATATCTAGGTATGCCTTCAAAAGGGTGGATTAAGATCTATTTTTTATATACTTCATAGATCTTTCAAGTGGTGATGGTATTTTCATATAAAGGTAGATCCACATCGAGGTATGGTTTGGAGGGACTTCTAGGGTACTTTATATGATTATTATATCTAAAAATGATTAGAGTTGATTGAGAAAGTAACTTCATGCATCTTGAATAAGTAACTATGAAAATTATAGATTTTTAGCTCATTTTATGGTGCTTTTTTTCATTTTACCTACATTTTTTGGTGATCAGCTATCTAGGGTGAGGCATTTTACAGAAGGTCTCAGGTATGCAATATAATCATTATTGAACATTTAATGACCGAATATTGTCTCTAAAATGGTGAACTAGTCCCTTATCACATAGATTATTCTGAGGGAAGTTGGGGTATGGGGAACCTTATTTCAAAACCTATATAGGGAAGTGGTTCAACTAGTGGTAGGACGCATCACCTTAAAACATCTCATGAGGGAAGTAGGAATTTGAGTATGCACACTGGTAAATGTCTGGTTTGGAATCAGTGTGGAAGGTTGAGTCACACGAATCCCCAATGTAGTAGTTACCTATTATAGTGTTTAGACAATGGAATAATGGGACATCTCTAGAGATTTTACAGGACCTTCCCTCCAGTTTCCAATAATATGGAATATCAACCTTCTTTGGCTTCTATAGTGGGATCTGAGGTACTTCTCTAGGCCGAAAGCTGGAGTACCATAGGCCATTCTGGTTGAGGAATTATTCAGGGTCAAGGATTCCAAATATAGGTTTTTTAGTACTATTAGAGATGATCAAATCAGATGTCAGGTTATAGATCAAGGCCATTGATCCATCCAGTTATATGTAGCGTAGCTTGCACCTAAGGAGTAGAGCGACATGCCATCTATAATATGATGTATGTTATTAGTCCTTAAACTTATTGTATGATTTTTTTTACATAGAGAATTCAATAAAATTAATATCTATGGTGATAATGGGTAGCCTTAGTCTTTATATTGAGAAATTTGATAGGGTTATGTCTCTTGAAACCCCATTGGGAATATGGTCAGAAATTGTTTTCGAATGCAAGGTGTGTCATATCAAGATAACGGGCTAGCAATTCTTTGGGGAAATTTTTTTTCTCAAGATCATAGGATTGGATATAATTATCAGGCTGGAGTAGTTAGTACATTTTCAAGAACATATTGGTTTTTATCATAAGTGAATGTCCTTAACATCACTTGAGGGTGATAAATATGTTTGTAATGAATAATGAGATATCCAAGAAACTCAAGTTGGATATCAACATCACGGGATAAGTGGAGTGTCAGCCCAGATTTATAGTATTTATCATGATGATCATAAAGAATAAACAATGTCATTTCTTCTGTGGTGGATTGATTTATTGATTTTTTTTGGACACATTTCCTTGGCTACCTCCTAAGAGATAATTAGAGTTCATCATTGATTTCATTCTTGGAGTATGAATGGAATCTATTCCTCTGTACATGATATCTCTTATGAAGATTTAGGAAGTCAATAGTCATTTAGAGGACCGTGAATCCAAAATGTTTATATGAACCATTACTTCTCCTTGGGGATCACCAATGTTTTTCTATAAAATGGTAGATGGTTCCCAAAGTCTATATATTGATTTTCAATGTTTTAATAAGATCAAAGTTAAGAAACAATATCCACTTCCTTGGATAAATGATCTATTTGACTAGATCTATAGAGCAAGGGTCTTTATAAATATTTATTTGAAATCGAGTTATCAACAGGTGTGATTCAGGTCTACATATTTAACACATATGACTTTTCAAATCATTTATTGAATTTATGAGTATTTGGTAATGTCATCAGGTTTAACCAATATTATTTTAGTCTTAATATACTATATGAATCGGTTTTATTCTACCTATATTTGGATTTCTTTGTTTCTATTTTCGTCAATAATATATTAGTAAACTCTATAACTCTACGTGATCATTACAAACACCTTGACATCATACTGAATACACCAAGTGAGCAAAAATTATATGATAATATCACTAAATTCCACTTTTGAAAAAAAATATTACTTTTTGGTTCACCTCATTTCAAAATTAGGAGTATTTTGGATCTACAGAAGGTGAGAGCTGGTGTTTCTTAGGATCATCCAAAGATTGTTTTTGATATTAAAAGATTCTTATGACTAGATAGTAACTATATATGCTTCATTTAGAACTATTCAAACATTGAATAAAAATTATAGTTTTTAACAAGAAGGGTGTAATGTTCACCTTGTATGAATTTTGTGAGAGGGACTTTCAGGAGCTAATAAGAAGGATGGCCTGAGCACAAATCCTGATTTTACTTCAGTCAAGAAGGGGTTACATGATTTATTATAATGAATCATGCATCATTATGGGAACTATTTTGATTCAAGGTGAATAAGATGTTATGTACAGGACTCTTCAGTTGATTCCTCAGTAGTGTAATTAGCTAACAACTGATCTTGAGTTAGTATTTTTTGTTCATGCCTTACATTTTTAGATACATTACTTGTTGGGGGAGAGAATTTTTCTATGATAATACCATAAGAGACTCAAATACATATTTTATAATCATGGATTAAATCTCTAGGAGTGTATATGTGTTTAATATATTCAATATTTCAACTTTATTCAAACATTTTTGATACAGGTAATGTAGTTTCTGATTCATTAAGCTAATGATTCAGACTCAAGTCATTTAGGAAGCTAGTAGTGGATGATAGTTAATGTAAATTAATTATGAAATGAATCAATAAGTTCAGGACTGTCACTAAAATCCAATCCTTATGTATTTATTAGTTACTTCATTACTTCTAGGATGAAAATTTTATATCTTGAAATATTATTCTTGAGAGAATGTCTTTCTAGTGAGGAATCACTAACTGGATGGTTTGTCTATGAGGTTGAGATCTTGTATATTCATGGGTGTGTATGGGTTATTAAAAACATAAGAGAGTAACTAATGTGAGATTATCATACTTCTAATTGGGAAGTAAATCCCGAACACACAAATATGTATCATGACATGTTCTTCTAGTAATGGTGGCTATGGATAAAAAAATATTGCATGCGTTCTTACTCAGTGTCTCATCGGTTAGCAAGTGAAAGTAGAAAACTATTGGTATTATAGTATTTTATAGATTTTAATTATATCTTATTGGAAACTTGGAGACTTAAACTTGAATTTTATTATGGGGTCTCAAAAATCAAATCCAGACTATGATGTTGCACGGGAAATTCTGGGAAGGCTAATGATGGTCACCTATTTCATTGCTAGAAAGGAAACCTTCTCAGTGGATGATATTGGAAGGATATGTGTATGATATATTGTATTCCTTTATGGGTATCCGCATTATATTATATTATATCTCTATTCTTGGATCACATCTCAGTTCTAGAAAGGGTTTCAAAAGGATCTTAGTTCACAACTCTCAGTATAGCAAACCACCATCAGACCAACAGTCGGTCTGAGCGCACTATATAGGTACTAGAGTACAAACTTTAGGAATGTGTACATTATATTCTAGGCTCTTGGGAAAATAACTTTCCTCTTTTAGAAATTTACTATATTAATATTTTATAAGAAATTATACATATGGGTCCTTATGACACACTCTATGGAAGGTTATGGAATTCGCCTATGTGCTAATTAGAGGTGGGGGAGGTGGTCTTATTAAGACAATGTCTCATTTAGGAAACATTATAATAAGTATATATGATCATGAAATATCGGAATATGATTAATTATTAGAATAATTCATATGTTGATCGTTGTCACTGACCTCTGGAGTTTGAGGTAGCGGATTGGGTCTTCCTATGAGTCTCGCCTAGTTTGCGACATCGACTGATTAGAGAAATGGGTAATATTGCACCTAGATTCATTGGGAATTTATATATTTTTGCGATATTTTCATTGGAGGCATATCATATAAAACTACCATGATGGTATACTTCTATACAATAATTCATTCATGTTTCTATGCTTTGACATTATTACTCATACCCACCTCTTTTTTCTGATTCTGAGGATGTTGATTTTGAGGGTGATGAATATCCTGATGTGTATCTAGTCTATATCATTTATCATATAATGAAGAATTTATAATTGAATTAAATTCCTCTAGTGAGGGTGCTATGGGATAAAATCTATATACATGAGGATATGTGGGAATGGGGGTCTAAAATGTGTGCTTAGTGGAAAGATTTTTTCTCATATGCAGCTCGACCAACCTTGGAAATGAAACATGGGGAAGAGTTGTCTTAAGGAGGGAAGTTTATAAGATAGTCATTTTCTATTGAGGTATGGATCCTTTAATTTTCTATATAAACTGATAATTTTTAATAAATGTATGTTCCCAAGGGATTAGTGTAGGATCCAAGAGAATTTGGATGTTTTCAGGGAACTGGGGGTAAGGTTTTTGGAGATGTAGGATGAGGTGCATGGTTAGAACACAATATTCACAATTGTGAACCTAAACCCTAAATCCTAGAAATGGTGGATCATGTTGATTTTAAACAATTTTTATGTGAACTATACATCATGAAACCTTCACAATTTATTGTGGGTTAACCAAATGTGGTGTGTATACTATTTTTCAAATTGTTGTCATTTACTGTTTGAGGTGTGACGTAATGTATAATAGTTGTGCATTGATTTTCCATGGTTTTTCAAACAATTCACATAAACCATTTGAGGTGTGGAGAACTTATATATTATCATCACATAGTCAATGAAAAGTTTGGATAACCACATGGCTAAATTTTAGTCCCTTTTAAAATTCCTCGAAATTGTTGTTTTTCTCCATTTGCCTTTAAAATGAATACACCATCTTCCTCCTACCGCTTTTGCATATATGTAGAGATGTGGATCTCCATATCCCTATTTTAGCTCCTTGGTGGATCTCTCTCCTCTATAATTTGATTCCCTAATATTTAGTTTTTCTGGATTACACTCAGTAATTCTAACACTCTACTTTATTGATTCTTTAGTTTTATTTTCTATATTTGGTGTTATCTCCATGCGAGCTCATATACCCTATTTTCAATTATTTTTTCTCATTTTCTAATTTAAACCATTTCATTTCAAATAAAAGGAAAATATTTCATGAGGTGTCTTCTATAATGATAACGTAGATGTTCTATTATATTTCACTAAAATTTTGCATGTTTTTCACATGTACCATTGTTCCACACACTATGACTTCTATGATTTTCCAATAAAACATGTAAGGATTTTAATTAATCAACTAGACCATGAATTTGATGTTCCATGAGACCCTTGAGACCATTTTAGATTGATTATATCAACACAAACCACCCCTTAGGGTGTGTCCAATTAAATGGCCTTGACAATATTTCCTTACTTGTAACTAAAACACCCCAAATGTTTGTTTGTCAAATATCTTATAAATGGATTGAACTAAATATATTATGTACATTTTTAAATGGAATGGATAATTTTAATGGAACTTTTATCACTTATTTAAACATCATTATTGATTTTTTTTTTGATACCTAGATCATAATAAAGGTGTTTCATTCCTTGAGTAATACTTGGATTCCTATCTTGGAATTCCTTAGACAAACTCATTGAATTATATTGAATTCATTGATGCATATTTCAAAGTAGAACACCCTAATTTGTTTTAGTAAATGTATTTGATTCATGAATGCATTTTATAATCACCAAAAATTAACCTGCATACTGTAAAAAATAATTCTTCTATGGATGATATCCTTGGATTTGACTTGATTTCCTTTGACATGGACTTCCTTCTATGATCTCCTTAGACTCAAATCAATTATGTACTAATATTACCATGGGCATGTCCTTCGGATCGGTTAGAAACTTTTAGGGTATAAATCTAGTGGTCCAACCCTTGGATTACACTTATACCCCATTACTCATTATCTTGATAGATAATTATGAGAAGTCATTAGCATCTAAGGTTAAGGATTCCATGGGTTTCCAATGGATTCATTTTGATTCCTATACATGGATTAATTTTCTATATTCCTTGATTCCACAGACAATTAATGATCATATTCTCAGAGATATATGGCCCAGGCTGAAGAAGGTAGGGTTTTCTAGGTATCCCATTAGGGGCCTAAGCTCTACATAGTTATATTTATTTTTATGTTTTAAACTTATTGTACCTTTATACTATACATTTTATATTCACTAATCGGATTTTCATTACACACCATTGTAAGTGGCCTACTTGGTTTTATGAACATCATATTTGGGCCATCATTTGGTACTCAGATAGACATCATGGAAGCATATATGATTAATGGTAAGCACCCTGCTAGAGTTGATTTATTTCTTTTTAGGATGGGATATTTGGAGCATATTAATGAGTTAGTGCTTCGGATACTCATGGAGGTATTTTTTTGGATTTTTGATTTCTTTTATATATAATAGTACTATTTTATGACTACTTATATGTCATCAAATATCATATTTTGTATATCCATGGAATATTCCCTATTTTGAATTGTTTATTTCTTCATGTATTTCTATTAATGATCCAAATAGTGTATATCTATTACCATATTAAATATAGAGTGTTTTTATATTTTTTATAATTCCTTTATTTACCACTTGGTTGAACTCTAATAAAGAGGGTATACTCTCCCCACCATTCCAACATAATACTTTTTTTCTAGTTGGCCGCCTATGGAATATAAGGAGGTGATCTTGAGCCTATGTGGCCCTTGACATTAATTATTTATAAGTGAACTAGTCTTGGGACATTACATAAAATACGGATTGTGGGGATGAATTTGGATTATAAGGGAGATAGTTGAAGTATATTATGGTTATCTATGAATTTCATTGAAATGTATGTATTTGTGAAAAGGATGGAGCTACTAATAAAAGGTCTGAAGATGTTTGGTGATGGATTATCGCATCACTCTACAACGGTGTCTATCAAACTAGAATGATTTTTATATAAGAGTAAAACTAAGAAATAGATAGATGGGATACACCATGAAATAATTAATCATGCCAGAATGGTTGATGCATAAGAAACAAATTATGGTGAATATATATTGTGTGGATAGGCCATTATAGAATAGATAGATTCATAACACAAAGAATGCATAGACACTTCAATTCCTAGGCCATGAAAAAAAAGTATCATATCATTTTAATGATAAAATGGTCATTACATTATGTAGGAGAGTGTTATGATACAATGGATCTTTGATACAAATATATATGATAGGATTATGTCGCAACATAGCTCGTTGCACTATGATAATATAGATTTTGGGTTGAATTCTTGTTGTAACTTGATATAATAAAAATATGGTGCAACACTAGTTCTCTATGGGTAAATTGATTTTGTCCTGAAGCTACTAGACATGGAATAACTCAGATACTAGTAGAAACTTATCAAATGGGATAGCCCCATGATTTTAGGAGTCAAAGAAAATCACATTGTGATAATAAAAGGAATTTACCTTTGAATAAAAATTATGTAATAAGAGAGTTAGTTATGCCATAAAATGTTTATAATATAATAATTTCATTCCATAACATTTTCCTTCATACTATGGTAAGTAAATTTCCGAAAAGTAGTGAAGATTTGGTTAGAATTGAAAATCAGAATATTTATCTGGAGATTTATAGGATTGACTTGACTTGAGGAGGCATATTTTAACCTCTCTAAATTAGTGGGAAACATATCATAATCTTTTTGGATTATAGGAATAATTATTTTCCCAATAATTTATAGAATGGGTTGGTATACTTACATACAATTATAAAAAAAATGATAATAGAAGTTCTAAAAAAATGAATGATATTTCAAAACTGGTTTTTCAATGCTGATATAGAGGCTTGAAAAACACATTTTTTCTAAAGAATATAATAAGAAATGATTTTCATATGTGAATTTTCTTTGATAATATCTGATTCATTAATGGAAGTGGCTTGAAGAATAAAAAAATATGGTGACATAACTGGTTATGGATGTTTTGTAATACTAAAGATAATTCCATTGTGGGTATATTCTCATTAGTTTGCATTTATAATTTTTTTGATTATGTGTGGAAGAAAATGATTTGATTCTCACTTTATGACGTCTCTCTCATCTAACATTAAAATATAAATATTTAACTCTCATATATAATGTTTCATATCATCCATATTTAAATAAATATGATCATATTGAAGTATATAATAACAAATATACTATTATGGAGTTATATATGTAAGTATAATTTGTAAAATGTACTAATATTTAAAATACCCACATGTTTATATACTATTAATGAGATCCTCGTATCAATAAACTGATAAAGTATTCCTCAAATTAGTTCATAGAGTAGAAGAAAAGGAATTACCAAATGGTTAAGAAGTGACAAAAACCTTAAACATCATAAAGAAAATGTACCATGTCATATAGTGTAAATGGAAAAATATTTTATCCATTGAAGTAGTGAATATTATAGGATTATGGTGCATCGGTTCACTATCATTGCATGATCATTTTATGTGGCCATTTATGGTGAACCAAGTAAATAATTCATGTTTCTTATGTGATTTAATTCCAATATATATATATATTTATTTTAATCATGATAAATGGTGAGGGAGGGAGAGAGTGATTTAATGTGTTCCTCATAATTATATAAAAATATTCATATAGGAAATGTATTTTAAGAGAAATTTTTTATTCAATTTTTACCCTATTTCACCAACACCCTATTAGGGTGTATTAATTTAGGCTATCTCCAACACTTATAAAGTATCTTTATGTATTCTTTAAATAATTAATTATTTGACCATCATATCCAAAAATAATAATACTTTATCAAGGGAAATACCTTTTCTCCACCTCTTTGTATATTTTTTTCCTTTTAGTTGAATCATGATTTTTTATGAACACTTGATGGTTGATAGTTATCTCAAACCTATTTCCCCTATCTATAACAACCCTTTTCATTATTTCAAATTGATACACGATTTATTACATAATATTACACTTAACAAAACCCAGAATATTGATAAGTCTGGTGTCTTTGGGAATTATGTACATTAAAAAACAATTAAAAACTTGAAAAAAAACAATATCATTATTAAAAACTTCTTTAACATGATCACACATAAAAATACACGGGATAACTTTGCGACATACATTAGAAAGGGGTGTGATATAAATCCCAATAAGGGAATAAAGAAAGAAAAACATTGAGATAATACATGTTTGAAATATAGGAATATTAATGGGGGATAAAAAAACATGAATAATAAGATATGATATAGCGTGATAATCATAAAGGAAACATATAAAATGTGGCAACATCTTAAAACACTGCATCATAAACATAGGTCAAGGATAACTGGAAAGATATCATAATAAAAAAATAACATAATGGAATCATGTTAAATCTATGTAACAACATGAAATATCATTATATTAAACATTACCCAGTGCATTGGAGCACTATATAATTCGAGGCGCACCTATCACTTTCATTTCATTCTCATGATTAAGTGTGCCACAAATAAAATACAACATGAATTCATTAATCATAATAATTTATTACATGATAAAGAAGTGTGGAATAGATACATTTAATTACAAATTAAAATATCTATAAGTGTATAAATATGAATACCCATGATAGGATATGGTCATGGTATTCACCACACAATTGTTTTGGCATGGAAAAATCAAGGTGAAATTTCAGCAGCATAATGGTGTTGCTTAAAAATAAGAGTGAAATGGGTATATCAGCATTTTGAAATAAACTGGAAAATAATAGAGACATGTTAAGAAATATCCCAATAATAGGAATTATAAATATAAGGTGTAACAAAGTAATGAAACTTGAATAAAAGAGATAAAGGAAAGAACACTTACCTTCATAGTATGACACCAAAAGATTGAAAGGGGCTTATTGAGAGCTTAGGGTGACTTTGGAGGACTATAGAGATTTAATAATAGAGTAAGTATGTAATTAAAGGATTTTTATTGAAGATAAATGTGATCTTGGGTGGGTTTATATAGGAAAAGAGTGGGAAATTATTTAATATTTCACAAACATAGGTTTTGGACACTAAATAATAAACTAACCAAAACCAAAAAGATTTCCATGATTTTTTCTCATGGTTTCTTGAAAAGGGGAGTGCTTTTAATTATTATAACTCTAAAATGGCTGATCATATTGAAATAATTCTCTTTCTTATGTGTAGTAGAATGAGACTCTTAAATAAATGTATTTAAAATCTTAATATATATTATATGTTTTGTAGGACTCATAAAGGATTAAAAAAAATTAACAAAATAAACTTAAAATAACGTTATTTTAAGGTTAAAACATATATCTAGCTGATTGTTCCCATTTTTAATTATTACATAATTTCTGTTTCATTATGATGTCAAAATTCACAACAAATATTTATACGGTATTTAATTTTTACCCAAAAATTTTACTGTCTCAAAAAATAATGAAAAATTCACCATTGGATAATTTTGATGTTATGATTCAAAAAATAATATTAATTCTATAAAATTAATTTTCTAAATATGTGTATTATCCCTTTTAAAATAAGGATCAATATTTATTGAGAAATACTGGGTTTTTTTACAATAAAAGATTTCGAACCCTTAAAAAATACATTTGACATCATAAAAATTATATAACAAAATATATTTAATAAAAAAAATTAATAATAATATTTAATTAAAATGTTATTTATTTTAAAAATAAATTAATTCATCAAAATAAATTCTATAATTGACTTTTAATATTACCCAAAAATATTATTTAGTTTTTTTAGTATCAAAATAAAAACCTTGTATAATGTGATGTAAATATATTCATTATTCTATAAAAAATAATGTACATAATAAATTTTATAGTTTACTGATACATATCACATTCATAAAATAGAAAATTCCATAATACTAAGGTGCATAATGTTGAGACATTCATGAGGTGGTTCGGAAAACATGGTTTGGATTTCCCTCTTGATCAGATTGAGTATCTCTTGTTAATGGTTTCTCTCATTCTTAAGTTATGGGATCTCAACTTGGCATTGGTCAAAGGAAAATCCCAGAGATGCTTCCTCCCTCGTAAACTCTAATAAATGGGCTCTATATGGTATGATCCTACTGTTTGAGGTTATTTCTTCCTTTTTATGTGTCAATTTGTTTTATTAAAACCTTAAAGCTAAACTAATCATATAATCACTATTCAATGGCTATATTATCAATGGTAATGGTACATAACTGTATTTTAAATCCTCTAGGATAAAACCAAATAAGTGCATATTTTTTCTATAACCATATTACAAGATAATACATTTAATTATATTGAGTGGTGAATTTTATTTATAATAGTTAATTCATTACATTCTCCATTGTATAAACACATCCCAATTTTGATGTATTTCCCTCAAAATAATATTTACCATTTATATTGGTCCTTTATTCATTCAAAATTTTATAGATTCTTTTTTACACATTATCCACATCCATTAATTTTATATCTATGAATTTTGAAAATATTAATTTATTTTCTCACCGCTATTTATTATCTTAACATAAATTTTATTTCACAAGGACAAAAATTCTTCTTCAAGATATTAAAGTTTATTTATTTGTTTATTAAAAATAATAGTTATGTTCATCAATTATATTATATTATTATTTGATTTATACATTAAAATAAACCAATTATATAGTTAGAGTTATAAGATTCATGTTCTTCCATGACATTATATAACAAGTAAATTTCATCTTCATGTTTGGAAACATAATCAGATGATTAATTTATAAACCATATAATTTTATTATTCATATTATATCGAACATCTAAATCAAAAATTTCTCATTCATGTTCAGTATTCAGGTTTACAAGTCCTTCCTTTTGATCTTCTTCCTTGGTTTTAGATTTCACTTTCTCATATATTTCCATCATTAAAATTTTCAAATATGAAAATAAACAATTCACCCCATCATTTTTAAAACATGCCTCATTTTTATATTCATCTTTAATTATAAATTTTTTAATTGAATACTTTTTTGGATGAGTTTACATATTTAAATTTTCATATTGAAAATGAACTTCCTCCACTGGTTTTGTGTGAAATCTACTTTAAATTATTCATTATACTTGTTTGGACACATGGATTCAATATGGACAATATTCCTATTGTTAAATCATGCTATTGGTAAATCTCCTTTGAATATTCCTTTAAATGACTTTACACTTACATATTCTTATTCATTTTTACCATCTGACTTTCAATCATCTCTAAGGATTCAAATTAGATCTCCAATGAAGAATAACTTGATGTGATCATTATCCTTAATAACATCATGTAAAAAATAGATTTATATGTAAATCATTAAGAGTGAATTTGAAAAAAAAATTCCCTTTGAGTGTTTATACCTTTGGATTGTATATGGGTGGAATAATTAGATTGATTTTCTTCACGATTTAAATATCTATTATTTTGACCCCAATAAACCATCAATAACATAGTTGAAGAATCCATCTATGTTTTTATTTTGTTTCATCTTTAAATCATTAAATTTTTTGGGTAAAAATTTCACCTTTTCCACTTTTACCTTGATATCTTCTTTATAGATATTGTATAGTTAATCCCAAATTTATTTTGCTGATGTAAAACCCATCACCTTCAAATAAATATTATTTTAAAACTCTCCAATCGTGGAATTTTTTTCCTTTTCATAGCTATTGAATAATATTTTTTATCTTTAAAAAAACAACATAAAATCACTCACATGAACTCCATGAATAACAACTAAGTAAACATTGAGACTGATAGATTAAAAATGGGATCTCATTCAATTGTTCTAAATTTTATAGTTATATACACCAATAAAAAGAACTTATTTTTCATTTATATAATTCACCATGATTTAAAAAAAATATAGAAAATTTTATCATTGTGAAACTTATGGCTTTTATACCACTTATTGTGACCGAATAATCCTAATACACTCTAATATGGGGTGACTTAGGGTGTTATATTTTCCTCACTCTTGATGGGATATTATTCTTGTGTTGGAAATAATTCTTTAAATCTATTAATCTCATGAACATAAAATATTTTAATATAATAATGTACATAAAATTACATAATTATTTTACTTGGTTCACCATTAAATGATACTCTAAGGATACTACATCGATGTTGTATTGACATACCTGGGTATATTAGTATTTAAGGTAGATGATTACACATTTTGAAAAGGTGGACTAATAATCAAAGGTACATACCTTCTATCACCATATTCAGTTATTGGTTCAAAGTATTTTTATAAAATATTATATGATGTTATTTTATCACAAAAAAATCCTAACAAATAAAACAACAAACTGGCATCGGTGTTCTCCTTAAAATTTTGTCCACTTCATGGGTGTATAATACCCAAATATAGTACCCTAATTATAGTGATTACTTATAGCATTGGTATAGTATAAATGGGATTAAATCACCAAGACGGATCATCTTAGGATTCTTAGAAACTAAATATATACATTATATCCATATTAAATTGAAAAAACATATCATGGTTAAATTTATTGAATCCTTGAATTTCATTTGAAGAATCTTTCTTCATATCCTAAGGAATGAAATCCATAATAATGGGTGAGCTTAGATGTTTAGTAATTTTTATATACAGTACGATCTATTATGATTAAACAAGGCATAAACAATATGGAAGGGTGAATAAACAAAACACAAGTCATTCAGTAAAAAAACTTGAGTTTAAACTACATCCATGGATCATGTTAATATATCAATCACATGGATAATGTAACCTAAATTCTAAATAAATTAAATGTATAAATCTATACATTCATAATCCAATCATCAAGGCCTCAGTCAATATATCATGAATCTTACTATCAAGTATTCGGCCAAGACATATTATATATTTTCAAGGCCTCCCAAACCTGATTTATTACATAAATAAGAATGGTATACACCAAATAGCCAACTATTATGACAAGATATTACAACTTCATCCTATACATCATGCCAACTTGTTTTTTCACATTAGACTTTTTGATGCATTGATTAGATATCTATAAGTGATCCCTACCCATCACTTATATTTTCCCAATCCATTCCTATTATATTGAATCAATAATATAACACATAGTAAATATTCCTTATTAATCAATAAATATACATATTGAATCCAAAATACGAACCATAAATATCTACCTAGAAAATTAAATGACTTTATTAATTAGATTTCATCAATTGATATTGTATGTATCAATGGTATATGATTAATAAAATACTAAATAATAACATGATACTAAAAATATATACATCAGGGAGAAAAATAATTTCTAATAAAATTTTGATGTGTTATATGGAATGTGATCATGATAAAGTTAATGAAAAAAAACCATAAATTATTAAAAGACAAAAGAAGACCATCAATTCACTATAGCATAACCCATGGAAAAGAAACTGAGTTCAAAAATATTAAAATATAACATAATTATAATCCTTAAAGATAAATAACATAGATATTATCCTTATATATTATCCCCAATGAAGCATAACAAATATCAAAGTCTATTTAAATAGATGTATAATTTCTTTAAAATAATATTCGATCATTTCTTTGAATATTGGGAAAATATAATTTTCTATTAGTGCCTTTAAAAACTAAAAAAATCAGAAAATTGAGAAAAATATTTTATTTGAAAATAACCATTGAAAATTTTAAATTAGGTCATAAATAAAATAGCGATCCTGATAATTGGAAAATCCATTCAATTATTAAATGTTAAAAATTAAGATTACTTTCGAACTAAAAAGTGCCTTATTCAAAAATTGATAATTAGATTACTTCTATAATTCTGAATAGAAATAAAAATATGGTTGAAAATGAATTTAAAATTTTATATTATCATAGAAAATAATATCCATGAATTATTTTTAAATAATATTATTATGGAATAAAAAGTTCATCAGTCAAATATTAAATAAGGACTATTTTTAAAAAAACCTTTTCTTAATATTTTAATGTAATAAATAGAGAGAAAGTTATATTAAAACATTGAAACCCCAAAAATAAATATAATATATGTAAATATAAGGGTTTAAGGTTAATAGATTATCAAATTCTTTCAAAAAATCAACATAAATAACCTACATTAAAAATGAGATTGTGAAATAAATCATTATTATTTAGGTAAATTTTGAAACAATAATAATTTAAAGAGAAAACATTACTAAAAAATGTATAAATTTAATGAATATTAATTCATGATATAAAATTTCATAGGGGTAGTATATACACTATGTAAAATAAATTAGGTGCATAATGTAAATCCTGTCTCATTGAAGAGGAAATAAGGTGAAATTACCATTACATCAAGTCTAATGTGCAAATAAGGTGATATTAACCTCATGTATAATAAATTTAGATTTATTATATAACTAAAAAAATTAATTGTTATAATACTATATATGAAACAATTATAACATTTTATTTCTTATTTATTAATAATTCCTTATTAACATCATCATCCTAGGTGTTGACTATTCTATTTTTGATATATGTTATGGATTTTTAGTTTCATTCCATCATTATTGGTCATGATTTCAGAATTTATTTAATATACATAATATAAATGTATTTTCATCCATTAAATGATTACATGAAAAACAAGTCACAACGCTTTGTGGAGGTGGTATTCCACAATAACGCATGAATGATGTTATCATTTTCCAATGGATGGAAGGATAAGAAGGTAAGTAATATATTAATTTAAAAAAATAATATTTATTTAATTAATATAATATATATTCATCAAATAAATCATAATAACTATCCTTGTGATGTGGTGAGAAAAATGAAACACATCTCTTCGTGGTGGTTGTAGTCTACATGTACGAACAAGCGATGATTTAATTCACCCTAGGATGGAAAAGTAGATGATAATTTTTATTCCAAAAACATAATAAAATTTTATTATATGTAATATAATTATTTTATTATATAATCATGTTTCGGATATAATTGAATGATGTAGAATAATGAATGAAATGAATGAACTTGGTTAAGAGTTATACAACTTCTTTGGAAATCCTTTTTTGGCTTACACCTTTAGCCTTATTAGGATTGTGTTTGGTGAATAAATGAAGCCCCACGAAGTGTATAAGGAATATATTAATTTATTTTTTTAGTTTTTTTATGAGATAAGTGGTTAAATGTCTGGTAATAATATTGGAGATGGGGTTCAATTTTTTAAGTAGGTTCGGTGGAGATCTTGTAAAAACATGAAATATTTATATATAATATTTTTCAAAATCATCTAAAACGACTCATAATTGCTATATATTCAATTTTAAGGAATATATGATCGACATATTATCATATTATATAATTTTTACTAGTTTATGTGGAATTTTAAACCAAATTTTTTGGTTTAAACCCATTAGTAACACCCATTTAACCTTAACTGTGGAAACAAACTTTTCCATTTTTAAGGATGATGAATGTAATTTTAGAAATGAAAAGTGTAAAATATATGGATATTTAATGATAGGTTATAAATTTTTACATTATTTTTGGTTATTATATTTTTTTAATTATTTATGATGATATAATATAATTTTTCATCATTATATTTTATTTAAAGTCATTTTCATGACTATTCAGTTATCTTTACATTCGAGGATTCAATATAATAATGGAATTAGAATTTAAATAATCTAAAAAAACATTATTAATTTATAATTATCTATGAAATTCATTTAACTCCATAATTTATCCAAAACATTTGAATATTAATATATGTAATATCACTTACATGATTTTTTTCTGTTTTCTCAAGTGATACATTAATGTTGCATAAGCATTCAAAGTAATTATATCATCACTAAAAATTTTAAAAACAAATTAAACTCATAAATATAGTTTATTAGGTATAAATTTTATAATCTATATTCATTCATATTTCATTTATAATTATACCCACATTATGAAAACATAACAAGTGATAGACACTTACATTTTGTAATTATCCTGAACTAAAAATAATATAAAGGTTGTAATCAATGTCAAGTGGAAACAAATTAAATATTTTAGATCATATAATGGTTATTTTAAAATAAAACTTATAAAATAAAATAATTTAAATTTTTCTATTGATTTTTAGACCATATAACATAGTATTAATCTTAATTGGCCTATTTTACTAATTACTGTGGTGATAAACATTGACCATGGTAACAATTCATTATGACTAAAAATGAAATTAATAAATTTTGAAAATTCAAAACTATTGATTTTAAATATAAGACCTCTTTTTCAAGGTTCAATTATTATAAATGTAAAAAATTAATTTTAATATCAGTACAGAAAATGTATCGATAATAGTATTTAGTAAAATACCCTTTTAAACATAAAATTGATTTTACATGAAAATAAAGTATAATGTTGTTTATTTTATACATAATTAGATTATGTTTAATTAAATCATATTTATCTGAATTTAAAACCAATTAAAATTATAATATAATTTTTTTAATTGAATGAAAATAAATGACACTTATTGCTAAAATCTGTATTTTCACTATTCACTGGAAAATAAACATTTTCTAAACAATAAAAAAATTAACCATAAGATAATTTTTATGTGATTATTTTAAAAAACAATTTTTAAAATAAAATTTATAAATTTATAAAAAAATTTCAATTCAATTACCCTTGTTAAAAATACATAAAACACCCTTTTAAAAGAAAAACATTATAGATTTAATTAATTATTTTTATTAATGAAAACAGCTCATAAGTATATTTAATAATGGGGTTATTCATATTCATACTCATCAACCTAACAACTAAGTTATAATAGTAATATTTAATTGATATTATTTCATAATTCTCTTAAGAATGAGGCTTTATATGGTGTATGCTATTGAATATATTTTTTATTTTATAAAAATATAAACTAATAGTTTCGGGTATTACAATTTATACTCCTTACAAAAATAGTTTCCTAAAAATTTTAATTCTTATTTTCTAAACTAAATATATCATTACATAGTAATGAAATTAGAGTTCGATTATATTATGAAATTTAATTTCTAAGTTATGATAAGGAAACTTATTATGTACCTCTATAAATTTCATACTTGAAATTGTGTTTCTAAAAACATACCTTGATAGATGACTATTTCTTTCCATGTAAGACTCGATAGTTTTATCTTCATTTTTCTTGGGTTTGAAAAATTATTTTCCATTTGGATAGAAAATATAATAAAAATCACTTAATTTATTTATTCCTATTATATAAGCATTATTTTCATCCTTCAATGTGAATCATCATGGTCATGTTGGATTTTTCATGCTTATATCACTAAAATAAACTTCTAATCAACTACAAGATCCTTAAAATGATGAAAAGTAATTCCACCTGTTTAAAACCGAAATGGTTGGCACATGCCAAAATAATTACCAATATTAATAAAAATTAATAAAAATAAATCTGTAAAATATTAATAAAAACCATAGATCAACTTAAAACTCATAAAATATACTTTATGAAATTTGAGCCCAAATATAAAAAAGTTTTAATCACTTAATATTTATTTTATCCCCAAAAAAACTTTATCACTTAGACAGACATATACTTGAATATATATATATATTCCCTAATCACATATTCTATAACATAAATTTTCCCTTATAATCTGAATTACCATGATATAAGATAAAACAAAATAGAGTAAAAATCACTAAGAATAACCTTGACATATCACATAATAACATTAAATTTTATATATACATTCATCCAAAAATATCACACTATCATAAAAAACACTTTTTATGGTGAATGATACCATTCAGTATGTGTTTTTAAAAACTATATTTTATAAATTTTCTATATAGATAAATATTATTAGAATAATCTTTGGACGTTATCTCTTAATCCACATAAAAACTAGAATTTATAAGTACTACTACATCATAATCATACACTCTCCAAATAAACTATAATTACCTTAAATCTAAATCCATAAAGGATATATTAATATAAAATCTTAATTACTTAATTTCATTTTAAATTATAAAGGTCAGCTGATATTTCATCCATAGAGAAAATATTTACTAGAAAATAAACTTCTTGAAGTTAAAATTAAAACCTACCAAATTTCTAATCTAACAATTATTTCTCTAAAATATTTAATAATTATTATAAATTTATTATCATACACTTCATAATATTTACATTATTCAAATATATCAAGGATAAATATTGTAATAAAATTATTAGTGTCATCTTTGGTTCTTGTGGAATTGGTTTTCATATATCCATATCTCTATATAGTTAAAGAACTATAAATTAGTATATTATTTCATACGTCTAAAATTATTATCATGATGGAACTTTTATACACACTTGTAACAAACTCCCATTCCCTTTAATTATTTAATCAAGTTCTTATTCCCATATTCTTGACACAGAGGATATGGGATCATTTTATTTATATGATCTTTAACAACTGAACTTCTATTAAACTCTATTTTTCTTTTATTTTTTGTTTTCTAAACATCAATTTTCAATAGATGGTTTATCATATCTAAATAAATCTTTTTATACATAATTATTAGATATTTCAATCTATATTATCTCTTGTGTGGTTTCTCTACATGGGTAATGATTTTAATCATAACTTGAGTTATTTTCCCAAATACATCCATGATCCTCCCAACTCCAACACCTATTGTATTAGTATGTTCAATAGGGTAGTCCATACATTGATTATGGGTTTTGATTACCTTCTTTAATTATGAATCTATCTCTAAATAATGGTTCACTCTATGTTAGAAAAAAACCATTATGAATAATGATATATGGAATAAAAATCTTGAGAATGTTCTCAAATACTGTAATGGATTATCATAGTGCTCATTTAATTTATGTTAATCTTAAATCTGGTTACCCATGTTCCTACAAAACATTATCTAAAACTAACTAAAGTATCTATAAATCCTATACCCCAGTGATGATATATAATTTATATATTGGTATAATACATAAAATATAATATCATGAATATTGATTAGTTTAGGAATCATGGAAACAAAATACATATATTATTTCTATATAAGATTGGAAAAAATAAAAAATAGCATGAACAACATTATTTCATTGTTGTTTTTTTAATGATTCCTTCTTCATATCCTCGGTATTATATAACATAATAATGTGTGAGTTTAGATTCTCAACAATGGATATTTATAGCATAAGCTATTATAAATAAACAAGCCATAAAAATATAGTAGGGTAAATTATAAAAACACATGCAACGTAATCAATAACTTGAGTTCAAAGTATTTTCATTACTAATATCAATATATCAATCTCATTGATAATGGAAACTAAATTCTAAATAAATAAAATTAATAACTATAGACATTCATAATCTTACCATCAAGACCTCATCCAAGATATCAAGTATCTTACCAGCATGGTGTGGTCCAAGATATCATGTATATTTTCAAGTCCTCTCAGCCAATAAATTGAAACAAAATATTTAAGCAATACACCAAATACCGTACTATTAATACATGATATTATATCCTCTACCTATACATCATGCTAACTTTTTTCTCTTGTGAGTCATGTTGGTGCATAAAGGGATTTTCTATAACTGGACCCCACCCCTCACAAACATATGTCTCATCCATTCCTCATATATTGAATCAAAGATATAATGCACAATAAATATTTATTAATAA
Source organism: Viscum album (assembly GCA_963277665.1). NCBI lineage: Eukaryota > Viridiplantae > Streptophyta > Magnoliopsida > Santalales > Viscaceae > Viscum > Viscum album. The sequence goes on along the minus strand of OY728127.1, from coordinate 1,504,749,071 downwards.
TCAATATATTTATAAATATATAATCAATAATATTGAAAATCAATAATTCCTTAGTAATTGAAATAAGTTTCTTAATAAAACCACTCTAATTAATACTATATATAGAAATTGTATATAGTAATAAAAATACTAAAAATATCCATGAAAATACAAATATGGACATAAAGGAGGAATTAATTTCTAGTAAAATTATGTAGACTGACAGGTAATGTGATCAAGAATAATTTAATGACAAAAAACCATAAATCAGTAAAGGGTTAAATAAGACTATCAATTCATTATAAAAACCCATGGAAATTATATGGGTTTCATAAATCTTTCCATATCAAATTATAATAAGACAAAAATATAAAAAACAGGGTGGTCATCATTATATCTTATCACCAATGAATTATAAGAAACAATAATGAATTTTGACATATATAAATAATTCCATTAAAATAATATTTGAATATTTCTTTGGAAACTGGGATAATATCATTTTCTTTTGGCATCTATAAAAACATAAAGTTTCCAGAATATTGATAAAAAATATTTTAATTGAAAATAACTATGGTATCTTTTAAAGTAGTATTAAAATTAATAAACATCCATGGTGGTGGAAAAATCCATTCATTCGGTAAATGTTAAAAATAAATATTATTTTCACAATTTTAGTAAAAAGTTCAAAAGCACCATGTTTCATAAAATGGTAAGAGTATTACTTACAAAAAAATATAAAAGACATTAAAATAGGGTTTAAATTGAATTTAAATAATAATTTTATTATACAAAATAAAATTATTGAAAACATTTTAAATAATATGTATATGTAAGAAAAAGTTCATCTACCAAAGAGAAAATAATGTCGAATTTTCTTAAAAATATTTTTTTTGAAATTTTATTGTAACAAAGAGTGTAAAATTTTGATAAAAAATTGTAATTAGGTAAAAAAACTAGAATATATGAAAATATATTTCTTTTTAGGAGAATATATCATCAAATTATTTCATCATAAATTTAAACATAAATATTCTTAATTAGAAATTAAATTGGGAAATAAATCCTCATGTATTTGGTAAATTTTCAATGAAAACCCCTTTAAATGGAAAACATGAATCAATAACTTGGATACATTAAATAAAATAGAATTAATTATACAATTTTTAAATTTTTCGTTATATACACCATGAAAAATAAATTAGGAACATAATGTAAAACAAGTCTCATTAAAGGGAAAATAAGATGAAATTTCTCATACCTTAAGTCCAAATTGTTTTGTATGTTTTCTCAAACTCTTTTATAAGAAATTTTTATTTTTTATAAATCCATTGAATAACCATATTCATAGTTACCATACCATATATGATTAACTTATAAATTTATATCGCCATTTTATTAATAATTCTTTATTAAGATCATCATCTCGAATGTTAATTGCTTTGTTTTTCATGTAAGTTTTAGTTTGGTGGTTTCGATCCATGAATCTTGGTCATTATTTCATTATATAAAAAATATTCATCATGAATTAATCACCATTTTTATAAATTAAATACATATTTATAATCTTCCATGGAAGTTATATAAGAAAAATGAATCACATCGCTCCATTGTAGTAGTAGTCCACACATACGTACAAACGACGATATCATTTTCTAATAGATGGAAGGGTAAGATGTTAAGTCATATATTATCTTTCCAAAATCATAATTACTTAATGAATATGACATATATTCATTAAATGTATTATAATAACTATCTTTCTAAGGTGTTGGTGGAAAATGAAATGCATTGCTTTATAGAGGTGTTTGTCCATACGTACGGATGAGCGATTCTTCATTTCACATATGAAATAAAAGGAGATGATAAAGGGTTTTCACATAATAAAAATTAAATTTCAGTATATTGAATGTAATTATTTTATTATATCATAATGGTTAGTATATAATTTAATGAGATAGAAGAATAAATAAAATGAAACAACTCGGTTAAGAGTTACTCCTCTTCTTTAGAAATCCTTCTTTAGCTTATACCGAAGGCATATTAGGATGGTATTATGGGAATCCTAGAAGCTATAGAATATGTTGAATGAATCTAGGAATTTATTTTTTCAGGTATTTTTCTAGATTAGTGGATCAAATTTTTTGAATAAGAATGTATATGAAGTTCCCATTAATATGTGAGGTGGGTGGAAGTCTTGTAAATACTTGAAATGTTAATATATCATATGAGTTTCACTCATGTAAATGGATCCAATTTTCAATAAATTATAATATAAGGAGTATAAGATATAATTATTATCAAAAAATTGAATTTATAAATATTAATTGGAACTCTAAACCTTATCTTTTCTTTAACCACTTCATTAACCCCATTTAATCATAACTATGGTAATAAATTTTTCAAATCATAAGGGTCATGAAACTAGTTTTAAATTTTAAAAAGGAAAATAATTGTATCATTAATGATAGATTTAAAATTTTATCATCCATATATGTTATTATGGGATTTTTATTATGTTATAATGATTCAGAATTATTTTTTATACATTAAATATCTGTCTATGTCATTTTGTTAACTATTACCTTATCTTAAATTTACAGGCATCAAGAAAATAATTTAATTAATAAATAAATAATTTCAACAAAAATAATAATTTATAATTATCCATTCAATTTTTGTAACACCATAACTCATCTAGAACATTTAAATTTTAATGTTTTAAAAATTATATACAAGATTTTTCTACTGCTTTAATAAGCACTGCATCAGCGTTGCGTAAGAGTTCAAGGTAATTATACAATTAATAAAAACTAAAAAAAAATTACTATCATAAATATATTTTAATAATTATAAATTTTATCATATATATTAATTCATATATCATTTTTATCAATATTAATATTCTAACAACATACTAAGTGAATGAAAGTGATATTTTGCAATTATCCATTACTTAGAATAATATAAAGGTTGAAATAAATATAATTTTAAAAGAAGGTAATGTTTATAATGTAAATATATTTATCATAGAATTAAACTCATCTAATAAAATTAATTCATGTTTTGGGTAGTGTTTTAGATCTTATCACAAATTTTTAACCTTAATTAACTTGTTTTACACATTACTGTAGTGATAAACTTTTACCATGAATGTTATATGTTATGACAAAAAATGAAACTTTAATATTTTAATATTTTTAAATTCTTGATTCTATATAAGAAATACATTTTTTGGGATTCAATTCCTGTAATTTGAAAAAAAAATCATTTTAATATTAGTACGAAAAATACTTTAAAAACACTTTATATAAAAAAATACACTTTTTTAAACATAAAAATGATTTTACACCAAAATAAACTATAATTTAGACTATAATAGAGTTAATTGGATTATTTTTAATCAATGGATACTTATTTGACTTTAAAATCAATTAAAAATATAATGTAAATTTTTAATTAATTGAAAATAAATGATAGTTTTCGCTAAAATTGGTATTTTTAACTATTCATCAAAAAATTAATCTATTTAGAAAATTTAATTAAATACGCCGTAATATATTTTGGAATTGATGATTTCAAAAATAATTTCCATTTTCCCAAATAAAGATTCTAAAATTGTCAAAAATTATTTTTAATTACCCACCTGTTAAATTCCTAAATCAACTTTTAGATGAATTGTATATTTAAAGCGTAAAATGAATTTATTATTTTTCATTTCCTAGTAAGAATAATGAGATTAATGTCAATTTTCTTATTTAACTCAATATTTGGGTCTCATAAAACATCTCATACATATACAACATAATGTGGTTATTCTTATTCATATATGCCAACCCAACAAATAGATTACAATTATAAGGACTCAGCCTTAAACATTACATAATCTTGAAGTAAGTTATTAATTCACATTTATGATCTTTTCAGGTTTATAGATTTAGATAATTAAGTCATAACATATACATAAAAACTTGAATATTACATGTAGACACTTCTACTGAGTATCCATTTTTTAATAAAATAAAAACTCCAAAAAAAGAGTCATGTCTACTTCCATGTTTTAGACAACATTACTTTTCCGTGATCCCATCCTTGACCCTATTAATATTTAAGTCCTCTAAAAAAATTTCAAAAACATGGGATGAGCATAAAAATCACAGTAAGGGTTATAAAATAAAGAAAGAAATCATGAGTCCATCAAGACATAAGATTTTTAACATACCTCATGAAATAATAATATTTATGAATAACACATAGTAATCATAAATCATAAATGTAACTTGTGGCATCCATAAAATACTTACATTTTAGCTTTTACATCTACATAGGTAGTTACCTTTGGAATACCCATCACAGTATATTACCTAAATCTCTTAGGAGAAACATTAATGTTCACATTAGTCATGTTACCCAATGCATTAGAGAGCTATCTCGAGCTCACCCGCCCTAGGTTTATCATGGAACCACTCTTATATGTAAAAACTTTCCAAGAACCATGACATATTCATAACACATAAAACAATCATAAAGGAAAGATACCATTTCCACATTTCAATCACAATATATTACTTAAATATATTTACATAACCAACCCATTATCAAAACCATTTTCAATAAAAAAAATACATAAAATAGTATATGGTATTTATTTTACTTTTAAAAACATTATGTCTTGTTACGAAATCCAAATATCAAATAAACCTCATGGCAGCATAAAGTTCATTGTCACTGCGTATGTTAAATGATACATTCCCTTTTTATCGTTTAGTAAAATGCTTCGTAGAAAAAGATTACCATTGAATAAAATGAAATGTTAAAATGGGTTTATACACCATATAAAATAAATTCATGTATAAATAAAAGGATGCCTCAATGAAAGGAGATTCAGATGAAGTCCCTTAACCTCGTGTCTGACTTGACCCATTTGTTCTTTAATCTCCTTTAAATTGGGTAACTACCACTGGTTTGAACTAAAAGGCTTTCTTGAAGTGCTTTCTGCCTAAGGTAAGGCATCTAGGTAGAAGAGAGGGATCTTGATAGATTATTTGGGAAGAGGATGGATGGGCCAAGGGGCTTAAGAGGTGTGACTAATGGGTTAGAGGTGATGGATTTTTATAAGGGGGGAGGCGCTCTTTAGGAATGTTTGGAAACATTATTTTATTATAAATTATTTTTCCATTTCAAAAGGTTCAAAACTTTTTAAATTAGAAGATAAGATAACTCATGTTCGAAATAAAATCATCCAATACGAATTTGATAGGTTTTGGATAGTTTGTTAAATTTTGTAATCTAATTTATTTAAATCATTTATTAATGAGTTAATCACTGCATCATCATTGTGTCATAAATACTTTTATTTTTTTGACGTCTAAAAATTATAAATAAAATAACATGATGTTGGAAATATTTTTAGATTTAAAATTAATATTTATATTCGAAGTGATAATTTATATAACCCCATGTAAAATTTTATTTACTAAAAGATATATGTTTATGTAATTTTTGTCTTTACTTTAAATTAATTAATATAAAGTGTCATTATCACTCCTAAGTGGCCCCATCGGGTCCCAAAATCGTCCAAAGGATGCCCATGGTCGGCCATTTATCATAAAACAATATTAGGACACATGTTAGTTTAATTTAATATTTTTATAATATTACTTTTTTATGCTTATTTACAATATTAACCTTTTAACCATGATGAATAAAGTATTTACTGAAGTAAATATTCATAATGTATTAAAATAAAAATTTTGTATTCAAACAATTTGGACCTCCAGATTCCAAATATGTAATCCATTTTCAAAAATTAAAAACACAGAAGTGACAGAAATTATTTTAATATTAATTCTCGTTGTCAAAACAAAAACCATGCTTTTAATAAATAATAACTATCAAAAGATTTACTTTTGTTTATGTCCAGTTTAAGAGTGAAATTACTTACTATGACCAAAATTGGATTAAATGGTAAAAATATAATTCAATTACACCTTTAACCCAATTAAAAGAATATTTTAACTATTTAAATAAATTAGATTAAATGGAAGTTTTGAATTAAAATGCTTTATTTTTCACTATCAATAAAAAATGAACAATATGAGAAAATTAACAAAATTTCATCCAAAGTAAATTTTGATGTCTTGAGTCTAAATAAGAATACTATTTTTTCAAATAGAATATGTAAAAGTGACAAAAACTATATTTAAAAATGGTTCTCCATCAAAAGGTGATAAATCAATCTTTTGATGATTATTAGAGTGTTTATGCTTAAAATTGGATTCATTCGTATTTTAATATTCTACCTTTTATTGGATAAATATAAAAACATTTAACAAACATGTATAATCATATTGTAGTCACTTCTATTCATTCCTACTAATACAACGGCTATGTATTAACTATAATTTAAAATAATATTATTATTATATTATTTTTCGGTATAACTTAACGTTGTGTGTAACATAAGATTTCAAGGAAACTCTTTGTTGCATATTACGTACGCCATTGAACATAGCATACCCTTTAATGTAAAATTAATATTTAATTCACAAATATTAACATTTATGAAAATATCATATTTATTTATTTACTTGGGATGTTACATCCTTCCCCCTTTTAGAAATTACTTCCTCACAATTTCATTCACATATCAAATAAATGGGGGTATTTATCCCTCATATAATTTTTAGATTCCCACGTTGACACTTCAACTATATGGATTTTTCACAAAACTTTTACTAAACAAATTACCTTATTCTAAAACACATGCTCTCTATGGTCAAGAATCTGGACTGGTTGTTCCTCACAATAAATATTTTCTTCCAACTGAGCTACCTCTAGACTCAAAACATGAGATGGATTTGGCATATACATTATCATCATTGAAAAATCAAAACCCCTTGGTACTTGGGATAAACATTCAGGTAAAGTAATGATGTAAGATATTGATCCAACATTATCTATGATTTCATAGGTTCTAAAGAGCCTCAGACTCAACCTTCCCTTTTTACCAAAACACATCACACTTTTCCATGGAGAATCATTGAGAAATACATGATCACCTACCTCAAATAAATGATCCTTCCTCCGGTTATCCGCATAACATTTCTTCCTTCTCTGAGTTTTTCACATGTTCGTCTAATTCAACTGAACCTTTTCTTCCATCTCTTCTACCAATTCAGGTCCCATCAACTTCCTTTCACCTACTTCATCCCAAAAAGATGGATTTCAAAACCGATTTCCATATAATGCCTCAAATGGAGCCATCTTTATACTGGAATGAAAACTGTTATTATAAGAAAATTCAACAAAAGAAATTTATTGGTCCCCACATCCCTGGTAATCCATTGAGAAAGCGCATATCATATCTTCCAATTTCTGAATTGTTTGTTCTGACTGCCCATCTGATTGAAGATGAAAATTATTACTAAATTTTAATTCAGTACCCAACCACTACTTAAGGCCTTTCAAAAAGATAGAAGTAAACATGGTATCATGATCGGATACAATTTAGTGGGGAACTCCATTCAACTTGACTGTCTTTTTAACATAAAACTGAGAAATTTGATCTAGAGACAAAGTATCTCGAATATGAACGAAATGACAAGATTTAGTCAATCAGTCAACAATAACTCAAATTGCATTATTACCTCAAGATATCATTGGTAATCCCCTATTGAAGTCCATGGATATATTTTCCCATTTCCACTTTTTCACCAGTAAAAGATTAATCATCCCTTTCGGTAACTGCCACTCTACTTTAACTTGTTGACAAGTCAAACACTTCTCAGTAAAGTCAGTAATATATCCTTTCATTCCATCCCACCAGTAATACTCCTAAAGATCTTTGTACATCTTAGTACTACCAGGATGAACTAAAAATGGATAACAATAAGCTTCACTTAACAACTCTTTCTTTAAATGTGAATCACAAGGCCCTTATAATCTCTTTCCAAATATCAATATACAATCATTATAAATGTTAAATTCAAGAAACTTAACCTTCTAAACCAACTCTATCTTTTTATATAACTCATTATCTTCCTTCTGTGCTTGCTTAATTCTGTCTGACAGAGCAGATTTCACAAACACCTGAAACAAAACAGAGGAATTTTCTACACCATCAACATCTATGCCAAAGTTCATCAAATCATTAATCAAAGTATCTTGTTCCAAACGTAACATGGTTAATGTTTCATTACTCTTTCGACTCAAATCATCAACCACATTATTTATATTTTCCAGATGGCAATGAATCACGAAACAGTTATCCTTGATTAATTCCATCCACCTCCTCTTCCTCATGTTTGATTTTATTCTGAGTGAATATATACTTCAAACTTTTGTGGTCAGTATATATTTCCCATTTTACTCCATAAAAACGATGCCTCTAAATTTTTTATGTAAAAAAACAGCAGCTAATTCCAAATCATGTGTAGGGTAATTTCCCTCATGGGGTTTCAATTGATGTGAAGAATAAGAAATTACCTAATCATTCTTCATTATGACACAACCATTTCCTTTCAACGAAGCATCACTATAGAAAGCAAACTCAGTATTTCTGTAAGGCGGTTCCAAATCTAGAGCATTCACCAATCTTCTTTTCAATTACTATAAACAATCATCACATTCTTTTATCCAAATGAAATTAACACATTTTCGAGTTAAATTAGTCGTTGGGCTAGATAACCATGAAAAATTTTCAACAAACCTCCAGTAACAACCTAACAAACCAAGAAAACTATGGATATCGATAATATGTTTAGGTCGTGTCTATTCCTCAAAAACTTTTTTTTAGTATGATCAACTATTATGCCATTTGTTTTTAAAATGTGACCTAGTAATGAAATTTTTTGTAACCAAAAAACAAACTTTCTGAATTTCCCATACAGTTTCTTTTATTTTAATGATTGCAAGAAAACCCTTAAATGAAAATCATGTTCCTCTTTACTTTTGGAATAAACTGAAATATCATCAATGAACCTAACCATAAACTTATCCAGAAACTCATGGAAAATTCTATTCATAAGATCCATCAATACAGCAGGTTTATTGGTTAATCCAAAAGGTATAACAAAATATTCATAATGGCCATATCTATTATGAAACACGATCTTTGGAATGTTTGCTTCCTTTACTTTCAATTATGGTACCCCAACCTCATGTCAATCATTGAAAAATACTAATCTCCCTATAGTAGATCAATCAAATCGTTGATATGAGGCAAAGGATACTTGTTCTTAATTGTGATGTTATTCAATGCTCTATAATTAATGCAATGTCTCATTGAACCATCTTTCTTTTTAGAAAACAAGACAAGATCACCCGGTGGTGATGTTCTAGGTCGAATTAAAGCTTTATCTAATAACTCCTGCAATTGCTTTTTTAACTCTAAAAGGTCAATTTGATCCATTAGATAAGGGGGTTTTGAAATTGGATTTGCATCATTAACCAAGTCAACTATAAATTCAACTTCCCGATTAGGTATTATACTAGGAAAATCATCATGAAAAACATAAAGGTACTCATTTACCACGGGAACATCATTAATCTGAACATTTCCTTTGATTTCAACTATATGTGAAAGGTAGCATCCATTTCCTTCTTTTATTAGTTTCTCAGCTTCCTGATATGTTATGAAAATTAAAGGGTTATTCTTGTACACAAACTGAAATTTATTTCAGAAAAGAAACCTCTTTAGCTCTACAGTTAATCTAAGAATGGTAAATGTGAATCCAATCCATACCCAAAATAACATCAAAATCTACTTGTGGAAAAATAATAATATTTTCAGGTATATTCATTCCACACACAAAGATAGAAAGGTTATTATAATTTACTTTTTTTCCAACATTCCCTCTCATTGTTTTTACTATAAGTTCAAGATTTATATAATGATATGGAATTACCAATTTTATAGAAAACTTCTCAGAAATGAAAGAGTGTGTTGACCCTAAATCAAAAAACAAATTGTCATAATCTGAATAAAAAAATAGTATACCTAATAATACTTCATTCAGTGGCCTGACATCTGCTGAAGTATTTATAAAGGATTTCACCACCCTTTTCTTCCTGTAATCAGGCTGATTTCCCTCAGTTGAGTTCTTCATTGGACGCTCATTTTCATAATGACCCATTTCATTGCATAAAAAATATTTTACAGATTGTAAATCAGATTTTGTCTTACCATTACCCTGATCTTTTTCAGTGCAATTGTTACCCTTATGTTGCATTTTACAACATCAGTAGCACTTATAAGAATTAAAAAGACATTCCCCAGTGTTCTTTTTTCCACAATTTTCACAAACTGTAAACTAAAGTTTCTTACCAGCAGACTTTTTTGAAGAGTTCTTCACTTACATCTAACACCTCGAGCTCTTATTCTGTTGATTGTAAAAGAACACTTTATCATCATCAAACTCTGTTTCCACCTTCTCTGCACATCAAACAAATTTTTCATAACTATTGAACTCATGAGAACCTAATGCCCTTTGATACATTGGCTCTAATTCTAAGTAAAAATGATGGATTTTACTATTAAGATCTCATATGAAGTTTTAAGCATACCTTACCAACCGAGTGAATTTTGCTTCATAATCAACCACTGAGACATCCTCTTGCCTCAATTCTAGGAATTTTTTTTCCATCCTAAGTTGAACCACCTTAGGAAAATATTTCTCAAGAAATATACCTTTGAATTTATCCCAATCAAGAGCATAAATATCCTCAACATCCCTAATATTTTTCACCATCTACCAACACTGATCGACTTCACCTTCAAAACAGTAAATAGTAAGACTAACCTTTTGATTTTGTGACCAACCGATGACATCAAAAATCTTCTACAGTGCTTTAATCCCTCCATCAGCTATCACAAGGTCAGGTGATCCTCTAAATGATGGGGGATGTTGCCTCATGAAATGTTATACTATTGACATGTTCCTCTGTGGTTGATATGGCTGATCTCATGCATGGATACCACCACCATTTATAGCCTGAGTCAACTATTGCATCATTACATCAAACTATTCAGTTTCGATTCTGACCATCTTAGGTAGGAAATTGGGAAGGTTGTCTTACTCTTGATTTCATCTCATCATAGCTTCTATGTTTCCTCTATAGAAAACCATTATGAACATAGAAATATCTTAGGCGAAGCAACATGGTTATCTATAAATTCTATGTCATTTAAATTTATCCATAAATTAATTTATGGAGATTAATTTGAAACTTTTCAAACTCCTAAAGTTGTCTAAACCAACCTCTGGTGCCAACTATAAGGACTCGGCCTTAAACATTACATAATTTTGAATTATGTTAATAATTCCAATTGAGGATATTTTTAGGTTTAAAGCTATAGATAATTAGTCCATAACATATATATAACAACATGAATATTACAGGTAGACACTTCTACTCATTATCCATTTTTTCATAACATAAAATTTCATAATAAAGTGTCTTGTCTAGTTGCATGTTTTAGATAGCATGACTTTTCCTAGATCCCATAATTGACCATATTCATCTTTAAGTCATGTTAAAATCATTTCAAAAACATTAGATGAGCATAAAAAGCTCTAAAAGGGTTATAAAATAAAGAAAGAAAACATTACTCCACCAAAACATAATCTTTTTTACATACCTTGTGAAATCATAAGATTTATGAATAAAACATTGTAATCACAAATCATAAAGGTAACTTGTGGCATCCATAACATACTTACATTGTAGCATTATCATCTACATAGAGAGTTACATTTGGAATATCCATCACAGTATATTCCCTAAATCTCTTAGGAGAAAGATTAAAGTTTACCTCCTTCACATTACCCAATGCATTACAGAGCTATCGGGGTCACCCTCTCTAGGTTTATCATGGAACCACCAGTATACGTAAACAATTCCCAAGAACCATAACATATTCATAACACATAAAACAAATATAAAGGAAAGATAACATTTCAACATTTCAATAAAAATATATTATTTAAATATATTGAAATAACCAACCCATTATCAAAACCATTTTCAATACAAAAATACATAAAAGGGTATATGGTATTTATTTTACTTTTTAAAAAATTACGGCTTGTTAAGAAATCCAAATATAAAAAACAATCATATTGGTGGAAAGTTCATTGTCACCAAATACATTAAAAGAAACATTCCCTTTTGTCATTTAGTAAAAGGCTTCGTAGAAAAAGATTCCATTTGAATGAAATGAAAATTCAAAAGGGGTTCATACACCATATAAAATAATGTCTTGTATAAATCAAAGGATTCCTCAATGAAAGTAGATTGAGATGAAGCCCCTTACCTAATGTCTGAGTTGACCCGTTCTTTCTTTAATCTCTTTTAAATCGGGTAACTCCCATTGGTTTGAACCAAAAGGATTTCTTAAAGATCTTTCACTAAGGTAAGGCTTATAGGTGGAAGAGAGGGATCTTGAGATCTTATTTGGGTAGAGGTTTAATGAGCCCAGGGGATTGATAGGTATGAGTAATGGGTTAAAGGTGGTGGATTTTTATAAGGGGGAGGAGGGGCTCTTTAGGAATGTTTGAAAACATTATTTTATTATAAACTGATTTGCAGTTTCAAATGGTCCAAAAAAATTTAAATTCATAGATAATTTGACTCTTGTTCGAAATAAAATCATCCAATAAAAAATCGACAGATTTTGGATAGTTTTTAAAAAATTATAATCTCATTTATTTAAATCATTTATTAATAAGGTAATCACTGCATCATTATTGGGTTATAAATAATTTTTTTATTCGATCTATAAAAATTATAAATAAAATACCATGATGTAGGAAATCTTTTTAGATTTAAAATTAATAATTATAGTTGAATATATAACTTACATGACCCCATGTAAAAATTTATTTACTAAAATATGTATTTTTTTTGTTATTTTTTGTCTTTACTTTAAATTAATTAATATAAAGTGTCATTATCACTCTTAACTGGCTCCATAGAGTCCCAAAATCGACCCAAGGATGCCCATGTTCGGGAATGTATCATCCAATATGATTAGGAAATGTGTTAGAGTAATTTAATATTATTATAATATTATTTTTTATGCTTATTTGGCATGTATATATTTTAACTATGGTAAATAAAATTTTTTATAAAGTAAATATTCATAATGTCTAAAAAAAAGTTAATTATTCACACAATTTGGGGCTCCTGATTCCAAATATGGAATCCATTTTTTCTAATTCAAAACACATAAGTGGCAGAAAATAATTTAAAAATAATTCCCATTGAGAAAACAAAAATGCGTGTTTTTGAAAAGTAATAACTATCAAAATATTTACCCTTATTTAGGTCCAATTAAAGAGTGAAATTACATCCAATGATCATAATTGGATTAAATGGTAAAAATATAATCCAATTTAACTTTAAAACCAATTAAAATAATATTAAAACTATATAAATAAATTATATTAAAAGTCAGGTTTGAATTAAAGTGATTTATTTTTCACTATTCATAATAAAATGAACATTATCAGAAAATTACAAAAATTTCATCCAAAGTAAATTTTTATGTCCTAATTCTAAATTGGATTATTATTTTGTCAAATAGAACATATAAAAGTTACAAAACCTGATTTAAAAAGGGTTCGCCCTCAAAAGGTGTTAAATCGGCCTTTCAAAGAATATTAGAGTGTTTATGCATAGAATTGGATTTATTCCTATATTAAGCTTCTAACTTTTATTGGATAAATATAAAAACATTTAAAAAACATGTATAATCATATTTTAGTTATTATTATTCATTCTCTCCAATAAAACGGTTATGTGTTATCTATCATTTAAAATAATGATATTATTATATTATATTTTGGTATAACATAACGTTGTGTGTATCGTAAGATTTCAAGGAAACCTGTTGTTGCGTATCAGGTTCGTCATTGAATAGAGAATCCCCTTTAAAGTAAAATTAATATTTCATTCAAAAATATTAATAAGTATGAAAATATCATATTTCTTTATTTACTTGGGATCTTACAATAATAGTCATATTTAAATAATATTATTTTTTGGTTCAATTAAGATTGGGGTTGTATGTTTTGTATGATACTAAAAATAGTGTTATTTTATAGTAAAATATAAACTTACATGTTTAGGTATTTCAATTTAAAACAAATCTTATATGATTTCAAAATACCAATCACTAGTCTCTATCCTTTTTAGATGTGTCAATGTGATATCATAATTTCTTACATCTCTCAATCATCTAATATGATGAATTTAATATCTAAAAATACTTTCAATGAACTGGACACATTTAATTCATTAATTGGGTCTTTAAATATCTCACTGGCCTCTAACTAATTTTTCCAAATTCAACAATAATCCCATAAAATCTGCGATACAATTGAATCTTAAAAATTTCCTACAATTTAGAATATTGTGGTGGGGTCATCAATATTACGACATGATATACCTTTAAATATCTCAAATATAATGTTTTATACCTTATTAAAAAATAATTCTCATCCAAACTATATATCCAAAAAATATAGGTTGATTCCCATTTAAAACTCTGGGAATATTTCATTGTGATCTCTTAGAATATTCTGAAGAATTAAAACTATTATGGTTTGGTAATACGCCTCTTTTTGTGATATCCCCATCATTATCAAACTAAGATCCCATTGAATTTTACAACAACCACACCTATCCTAACATATCCAATGATTTTGTAGTCTCAATAATTAATCCATCACAAAATCTAGCTACACTAATATTTTGTGGATAGAGGCTACATTGTGTTCATTTCCCATAATCAAAATTTGTAATCTTAAAATTCAAATATTATGAAAATCCTAATCTTTATTAAAAATTAATTCATGATTTATTACATATGATTTCTCATACTAAAACCCATAATATATAGAAGGATAGTGTATTTGGTATTTAGGTACATTACATAACCCCTTAAAACATCGAATATATCATCTTTATTGAGACATTTCTCAACAAGCTCATATTATTTCTTCATATTTAAAACTGAAAGGGATAACCTAGGGACATACATAAGAAAGAGGTGAGAAATAACACCCAGTAAGGGAATAAGAATGACATTAAATGAATAAATTATTACAGGTTAGGAAATAGGCATATGAATGGGGAATAAAAGGAGTGATAATCATAAACATGAACAATGACACATTATATAGCATGAAAATGATAAAGAAAACCTGAGAAATGTGACAACAAATTAAAACACTACATCATAAACATGGGTCCAGGATAACATCCAAGACATCATGATGGAAAAAGTACCATTACGTATTAGGTTCACTTCTTAATCACGATAATTAAGTCTCGTGAGACTAAAACATTACCCAATATACAAGAGTGCTATATAATTCTGGGTACACACATCACTTTCATTTCATTCTCTTGCTTATATGTTCCCCAAGGATCATAAAACATGGAATCATTTTTCATAATTGTTTATTAAAAGATTAAGGGTCTTGTAATAAAAACATGTGAGTACCAAATATAATAATTATAATTGCATAAAGTTGAACACCCAAGATTGGAATTATGTATAGGTATTCACTATATATTTTTTTAGCATGGAAAATCACGATAAAATTTCAGCAGCATAATGGAATTACATAAAAAATAATAAAATGGTTTTATGAAATATAAATGGGTCTATAATAATTTATAAATCAAAATTATAGTAATAGGTACATAGAAAAAACATATCACATAATCAATAATTGAAAATAAAAGCCATAAGATAATGAAGAAACTTGAATAAAGAAAAGAGCGAATGGAACACTTACCTTGAGTGTGTGACTCCAAATGCTTATGAGGATCTTCTTGAGATCTTGGGGGAACCATGGGAGGCCTATTGATAGGTAATTTTATATTAATGATGTGATCCAATGTTTTTGAGTGAATAGAAATCGGAGATTTTGTGGGTTTATACAGGAAAAGAGAGGGGAGTTATTTATTAATTTTTAAACTTAGGTTTTGGAGTCCATATAATAAAATAACAAAAACCAAAAACATTACCTTGGTTTTTTCATATGGTTTCTTCTAATAGGAGTGTTCTTCATTATTTTACATGTTAAAGGAGATAAATTACTAAAATATGCCATTTTTGATGTGAAAGTTAGCCATACTCTTAAATAAATGATTCTACAACCTTAAAATATAATATAGGTTTTGGAGGATTCATAAAAGATTTATATAATTAATAAAACAAACAAAAAATGAAATTTTTTTAAATGTGAAACATAGTTTTTTTTGTGGATACCATTTATAGTTACATCACTTTTTGGTCATTATAATGTCATAATCCACACCCTATATTTATACAATATTTGATTTTTTTGCTTGAAAATTCAACTATATGAGAAAATTATGAAACATTTTCCATTATATAATATAAAATTTTGGTTTCCAAAAATAATATTCATTATATAGAAATTATTTTATAAATATTTTTATTTTAGCATTTAAAATAATCAATATTTATTGAGAAATGATATGTCTTTAACTATTTTAGTTTTCAAAACCTTATAAAAATTACATTTGAATTCATAAAAATTATATAATAATTTATTTTTAGTAAACATTATCTAATAATAAAATATTTTTAAAATATTTTTTATATCAGAAAACCATTAATTAATGAAAATTAATGCCTTAATATAATTTAAATATTACCGAAAATTACAATTTTTTGTGTAGAAGTCATTTATTAAGTAAAATTAATAATAAATAAATATAAAAATTATTATATTTATAATAGTTTACATAATCATGTTTATCGGTTCTTGATACATATTCCTTTAATTCACCAGAGAATACTCTAATGGTAAGGAAATGGTGAGACTTTCTTGGGGTGGTTCTTCGTACATGGTTTGCATTGTGATCTTGGTGATCTTGAAATTCTCCCATAAATGGTTTCTCTAATACTTAAGTTGTTAGATATCACCTTGATTATGGTCAAGGGGAAATCGTAGTGATTATATCTCCCTTGGAAGCTAGATAAATGGGAATCCTAGGGTATGATTCTACTAGTTGAGGGCATCACTTCCTTTATGTCAATGGGATTTATTAAAACCTTATATTTATAATAACCATGTGATCACTGTTCAGTGGTAAAATTTTCTATGGTAATGATTATTAACATTATTTTGAATCTGATAGGATATAATAAAACAAAATCAGTGCATGTGTTTTCTGTAGGCATATCCCACAATATGACATTTAATTAAATCACAAGGGGAAATTCATTTATAAAAATTTGTGTCCTTACAATATTCCCCCTTTAGAAATTTATCCCTCAAAATTTTCATTTCACGCACTAAAACATATGATGGTAACTCTATTTCATCGCTTCCTCTCCTTCCCATGTTTCTTTTCAAACTTTTGGTTCCTCCAAATCAATTTTACAAGGTGTATTTTCTTATTTCATAGAACATTGTCTCTATGATCTAATATCTCCACTAGTTTCTACTCATATTATTGTTCATTCTCCAATATTAAAACTTCTAGATTGAGTACATGTGAGTGGTCTAGTATATACTTCCTCAATATGGATACATGGAATACATCATGTACTTAAGATAGGTTATGTGGGAGTTCTAGTTGATAATACGCCACTCTAATGCGATCAAGGATCTCAAAGGGACCGATGCATCTTGGGTTAAGATTTCCTTTAATCCCAAATCTAATGACATTATTCGATATATATATATATATATATGTGGAGGAATACCATTTTTCTAATATGAAACTCTAGTTCTCATTAATAATTGTCATCATTTCTCTTTTTTCAAATCTAATCAGAATTGATGTTCTTCTGAATGGTCTTGACCTTTTCCACCCTTTCCTCGACCATTTCAGGACCTATAAATTTTCATTCCCCAACATTATCCCAACATTCAGGTGTTTTGTACCTCTTCAAATAAATGGCTTTATAGGGACCAATTTGGATGCCTGAGTGGAAACTAAAACTATATGAGAACTCAAGCAGAGGAAGATATTGATCTCATCCTCCTTTGAATTAAATTAACCATACTATCAAAATTTCCTCAATTGTTTGGAGATTCCACTTAGATTGGACATCAGTTTTAGGGTGATAAGTCATGCAGAATTTCAACTCAATATTTTCAGCATGTTGGAGACTCTTCAAGATCATTGAGGTAAATATTAAATCATGATCAGAAAGAATCCATAGTGGTGTTCTATACAACTTCTCAACTTCTCTAATGTATAACCTCTCATGTTTATTGACTGATAAGTCCTCTAAAATTGTAATGAAGTGAATATTTTTTATAAGATGATCCACCAAAACCCATATAGAATTTTTTCCTCTTTATTTATTTGGAAGACCAGTGATAAAGTCCATAGTGATTTTTTCCCATTTCTGGGTAGGTATGGGTAATTGTAGCATCACCAACTTGGATTTTTTCCTTTTTCCATTCACTCACATGCTGACATACAAGACGTCTTGATGTATATTCCATGATCTACTTCTTCATATAGTACCACCAATCGTGATCTTAGAGATCTTAATAAATTGTTTGCATCCTAGATGGATAGAGAAATTCAAACTATGTGCATCATCCAACAACTCCCTCTTTAACTTAGGATTTGATGGTACACGTAGTTGTGACCCCAATATTATAACTCCTTTTTCATTAACTTTGAACTCTGAGGATTTCCATTTTCATTTAACTTCCACTTTCTTCTGAATTACCACATCAACTCATTGTGAATCATTTATCCTCTCAAGAATGGAAGGTTGAGAAATCATTTGTGAAAGGATTGGTGATGTTCCTTCCTTTATGATTCCCATGTCCATCCTTTTTATGTCTTAGAATATTGTATCCTTCTCAAATCCCATAAACCGTAAGATTGTTTTTTTCTTTCTACTTAGATCATACCACATTAATTTCTATTCCAGGATGGTAGTGTTTTGATAATTCATTGTCCATGAACTACACTAACCATTATCATTAGTTCATATTCAATTATTTCTATGTGAATATATACCTAAAGCTCTTGTGAGCTGTATATATTTCACACTTCTCCCCAATGAGATTTTTCCATATGATTTTCAATGTGAAGATCATTATATCCAACTCTAGATCATGTGTTGGGTAGTTTTATTGGTTAACCCACAATTTTCTTGAATCATAGGCTATCACTTTTCATTCTGTATTAACACACACCTCAAGCCCTTGTTTGAATCATTGTTTAATTATTATGAAAAAAATTCACTTTTGGGTAGTGTGTGTATAGGTGCATTGTTTATCCTATTTCTGAACACCTTAAATCTCTCTTCACATTCATCATTCCAAGAAAGTATGTTTCCCTTCCAAGTTATGTATTTTATAGGGTATGAAAATCACAAAATTTCTCACAAATCTATGATATTAAATAGCTAATCCAAGTAAACTATAGATATCTATCACATATGTTGGCCCCAGTCATCCTTCAATTGATTTTATTTTTGAAGGGTCCATAAATATCCCATTTTATGTGAAAATATTCCCCAATAATGAGTCTTTTGTCAACCAGAACTCACATTTTTTTACTTTTCATAAATCTTATCCTTTTATATGATCTTTAGCACAAGGCTCAGATGCTCATCATTCCCCTCCTTGCTTTTGGATTGTATTAGAATATCATATATAAAGACTACAAAAACAATTATTGAGGTAATCCCTAAAGACTCTATTCATCAAGTGCATAAATATTTTTAGATCATTAGTGTGTCAATATGGAATTACTATAAACTCATAGTGCCCATAACATGTATAAAATGGATACATTGGGATATCCTTCTTTTCCACCCTATATTGGTAATATCCCAACTACAGATCCACCTTGGAGAAGTATTGTACTTCATATAGCTAATTGAAAAAGTCATAAATCTATAGTAGAGGATACTTGATCTTTTGAATGATCTTTTTGAGCTTGTGATAATCAATGTATAGCCACATTGACCCATACTTCTTCTTGATGAAGAGGACAGGTGCACCATATAGTGACGCACTTTTGCGTATGATCCTTTTCTATATATTCTCATGTAGTTGTTTCATAAACTCTTCTTGTTCCACAACATCCATTCTATATGTATGCTTGGATAATGTAAATTCACTAGGTATAATCTTGATTAAAAATTTAAAATCTATACTAGGAGGAAGACTAGTAAATTACTCGGGAAACACATCATCATATTCCCTCACAATGGGCATGTCTTCAAGGATGATATTTTCCGTGGAATAAGCAATTTTAGCTAGAAATTATTGATCATAGGGAAATAATATCCAAGCATATTATGTTGGAACTAAAGAAGATTCATCCTCCTATTTTCACTTCTATAAAATAGAAGGAAAACTCAAAATATAAAGATTAGTTTCCCTCTCTTGTAAATTTATAGTGGATCTATAAAGGTATATCCAATACCTACCTATAATTGCATAAAATTACACCAAAGAAAGTATAGAAATGCTCACTATGAAGTTCATCCCACAAATTTTGATAGTAGATGAGTTATATATAAGGCTTTTTCCTTAAACATTACATAATCTTATGTTAAGTCAACAATTCACATTGAGGATCTTTTTAGGATTATATTTTTAGATAATTAGGCTACAACTATTACATAACAACCCAAATATTACAATTTAGACACTTCTACTCATTATCTATTTTATCACAAAATAGAATGATTTAAAGTAAACCATGATTTCTTTTTCATGATAAAAATATTTGTAACATTCATCTTGACTTATTCCATTCTCTTACCCATCCTTATACCCAGTGTAAAATATTTCAAAATCATGGGATGAGCACAAAATATCCCACTAAGGAATATAAAATAAGGGATTAAATCGTTAGTCAATGAATATTTTAAACTCTTGAATATTTTTTCAAAAAAATATAACTCTCACCCATAAAACGTAATCTCATTAACATACCTCATAAAATAATAATCATCCTAAAAAACTTCTTATCAATCATAAATAATAAAGATAACTTATGGTATCCATAACATACTTACATTGTATCTTTCATAGCTACATAGGGAGTAACCATCATGGTTACATTTGGAATACCCATCATAGTATAGTCTCTAAATCTCTTAGGATAAACCATTTCATTTAACTTTTTCTCATTACATGATTAATTGGATAGCTATCACGGGATCACCCTACAACTGTTTATCACAGAACCACCCGTATTTATAACCATTTCCTAACAACCAAAACATAATCATAATATATAAAATAAGTATAAGTGAAAATATCATTTCCATTTTAAAATCAAAATATATTCATATAATCCATCCATTATCAAAACCATTTTCAATACCAAAATACCTAAAAAGGGAATATGCTATTTATTTTTTTAAAAAAAAATTCAGCTTGTGGAGGAAGCCAAATATAGAATAATGGTTACGGTAGTAGAAAAGTCGTTGTCATTGTATATGTTAAAAAAATTCCTTTTTTCATTCAGTAAAATGATTCGTATAAAAATATTCCTTTTGAATACCATTAAATGAAATAAAAATTAAAGGGGTTGATTATAAACCATATAAAATAATGTCGTGTATAACATCAAATTATGCATCAATGAAAGGAGATTGAGATGAACTCCCTTACCATGAGTCTGATTCATCTCGTACATTTTTTATCTCCCTAAATGAAAAACTTATGTTAATTTATAATTTCTTTAGAACCTTTTTAAATATTATTATTCCTTTTATATCACTTTTTTCTTGTTATAAAAATTATGTAATTATTTATGTTCATATCGGACGCTTTGTCGATATTCAGTACTAGAGTCAAAAATGAACTTGATATGATGTCAATAGTCCATGTCATCATAAATACATCATCTCTAGGATAATACTAATTATATAATAATAACTCTGATACATTTATTTTAATTTTAAATCAAACCATTTATTTGTGGTATGAAAAATCAACAACATTATAATCATGGAGACGATAATTCGTATGTACGCATGAGAAACATTTCCATTTTTCATTGATCATTATAGAAATAATTTAATTATTATATTATCCTTCTTGAATGATCATATTTTTATTAAAATCCAAAAAATTATTTAAATATAATTATATATATCATACAAGTAGTGTGGGGAATAAAAATGATTTGCATCGCTTTGTGGAGGTGATAGTTCACACATACATAAGAATGATGTTATAATTTTTATGTGCCTGGAAACTAGGAACATAATTGATATATTATTATCTTATAATGATAAAATTGTCATGAAACTTGTATATAAACATTAATTTCATTATTATGACCAATCTTGAGAGATGTTAATGGAAAACAAACTCTATCAGTTTCTGAGGCGGTAGTCCGCCGTACACACAAACGAAGAGTTAATTTTCCAATTGATGAAATTGAAGGTGGATTTAGAATTTGATATTAAAATAATAACATATAAGTATATTTAGGGTATTTCAGTTATTATTTCACCATGATTGACGAATAATTTAAGGAAGGGGAAAAAATAAAATAGAAATAATTAAATAAAATCATTACCTTTCCTTTGGAATATCACATTTCTTAACACCTTAACACATCTAAAAAGTATGTTAAGAAAAAAAATAGGCTTAAATAATGTTAGAAATTATTATAGTAAGGGTTTTGGAAACAATTGTATGAATAAAAAGGTTTTTGAAGTGTGAGTAATAGAGAGGAATGGGTTCCCTCTTATAGAAGAGTGGAGGTGAACCCTTTGAATTATTAAAATTATTAAATTCATTTTAGATTCCAAATGGGTCAAAACAAGTTTAGTTATAAGATATATTGAGTATTGATTGAAAATTAATCATCCAATGAAAATTAGAAATGTTTTTAATAATTTTTAATCCATATATTTTTTAACCCTTATCACTCTTACTATTTTATCATACAATTTACACTTTGAGAGGTAAAATAATTATTGTAACATGACAAATGACTAATGAACGAGTCATTAATGATGTTTATAGACTTATCCTGACCATTTTTCCTCATCTTATATTTTTTTAATTTTATAACATTCAATAAAATATTTTATATTTTAAAATACCAATAGTGTCACTTGGGAAACTATTCATTGGTTATATTTTTAAAAATATTATAACAAAAATAAAAGTCTAAAAAATCCTTTAAATTTTTAAAAAAATGTCAAGTTAATATTGAAAATTATTGGCTGGTTTTAATTTTCTCATATTTTATTTATTTTAGTATTTATAATATCATTTTATTTATTCTTTTAGTAATAAAGCTATTATTTCATCATCGATGTATAACCATTTAATTAAATTATTTCTTTTCTAAAAAATAAAAAAAATTACCATGATATGGATAATAATTTTATCTTTATAAATAATATTTATATCCTATTATATCACTTATATAACCTCATGTTAAAATTGTTATAGTTATGAGAGACATGATTATGACATCTTGGTCTTTACTTTAAAAAATGTTTATAAATGTCATAATCACACCTACTTGGAATAAAAAGGCCACAATTTTGGCCCAAATATTTTCATGGTCTAGAATAACTCTTCTAATAATATTTGGACAAGTTTTAAGGTAGTATATTATTATTATAATAATATTTTAACCTATATTTACAAGATTTACCATTAACTATGATAATAAAAATAATTACCAAAGTTACTATTCAACAAAAATTAATTTGAACGAATTAATTCACATGTTTCATACTAAATACAACCACGTAGGTCCATTTTTTTAAAATTCAAAACACCAAATTATCTAAAATTTATTTAAAATTAATTTTTTTGATGAAACAAGAAAGCGGGTTTTTAAAAGTAACACCATTCAAGACATCACAAAGTTTTTATATCAAAATTCAATTTTAACATGATTATAATGACCTAAACTATATTAAATGATAAAAAATTTATTTAATTATACTTTAACACAAATTAAAACTATATCATAACTAACAAAATAAATCTGACGAAAAAACAGTTTTAAATTAAAATGCATTATTTTTCAATATTCAATAAAAATGAATATTATCATAAAAATACCAAGAATTTAACCAAAGTAAATTTTTATGACCCAGTTCCAAAGAAGAAGTTTATTTGTTATATAAAATTTATAAAACTGGTAAAATTTATAATTAAAAATTGTTCTCCATCAATAGGTGGTAAAAATACCTTTTAAAAATATTTGATCTTTTTATGTTTAAAGTTGGATTTATTCTTATTTTAAGCCCATAAAAGTTATTGGAAGCTCGTAAAAACTTTTACCAAACATGTTTAATCATAATATAGTAATTTATTCTCATTATCCCTAATACAAAAAGTATGCATTAACTACCATATAAAAAAATAATACTAATAATGTATTATTTTTTGATATAACTCAGTCTTCTGTCCAACGTAAGATTTTGGGGAAACCCATTGTTTCATTTCATGTATTTTATTGAACATAGCATCGAATTTAAAGTAAAATTACTATATAATTATTAAATATTTATAGATTCCAAAAGAAATTATTTTATGATTACCTAGGATGATACATCCTTCCCCCCTTTTGGAAATTTTTTCCTTGTAATTTTATTCACATATTAAATAAGTGGGGGTATTTATCCCTCATAGCATTTTCAAATTCCCACGTATCCCCTTCAACTATATGGGTTTTCCAAAGAATGCATGACATGATGAATCACTTTATTCCGAAACACTTTCTCTCAATGTTCAAGAACCTGAACTAGATATTATTTATAAGAAATATTCTCTTCCAACTGATCTATTGTTGGACTCAAAACATGAGATGGATCCAACATATAATTTCCTAATCATGAAACTTTAAAACAATTGTATACCTATATTAAACTCAGAAGTAAAGCCACTCTATTGGAATTGGATCTTCATTTCATAATGATTTCATAAGGTCTAATTAACTATGGACTCAGCTTCCCATACTTAACAAAACACATAAAACTTCTCTATGGAGATACATTGAGAAAAACATGATCACCTACCTCAAAAGAAAGACACTTCCTCCAGTTATCAGTATTACTTGTCTGCCTACTCTGAGTTGTCCTCATGTGTCTCTAAATCAAATCAACTTTTTTCCATCTCATCTACCAACTCTAGTCCCATCAACTTCATTTCTATGACATCATCCCAAAATGCTAAAGTTTAACAGCACTTTCCATATAATTACTCAGATGATTCCATCTGTCTACTAGAATATAAAAAATTATTATAAAAAAACTCTACTAAAGAAATATGTCAATCCTAACTACCCTGGTAATCCATTGAACAAGCAGAGAGAATATCCTCCAAGGTCTGATTTGTTTGTTCTGACTACCCATCTGATTGAGGATGAAAAACTATACTTAAATTTAATTCAGTTCCCAATGACTTCTAAAGGAAATTCTAAAAGTTAGATATGAAACTAGGATCACAATCATATACAATGGAGAGATTAACTCAATGTAACCTTACTCTCTCTTAAATATACAACCTAGAATGTAGATCTAGATATAGAGTGTCTGTAATAGGAATAAAATGAGTCAATTTACTCAATCACTGAATAATAACCAAATTCACATTGTTACCTCGATAATTCCTTTGTAATCCTATTATGAAATCCATGGATATATTGTCTAATTTCCACTCTAGAACTGGACAAGGCTAAAGCATCCCCTTGGAAAACTGTCATTTAGCTTTAACCCGCAAACAAGTAAAACACTTCACCCTAAATTTAGTAACATCTCTTTATATTTCTTCCCACTAGTAATATTCTGAAAAGACTATTTACATCATAATGATACCTAGATAAACTAAAAATGGATAACTTTGAGCTTTACAAAACAATTATTTCTTCAACTAAGAATCAAAAATCACACATAATCTCTTCAAAAATCTCAAGAAAGAATCAATTTCAACGTTAAATTTAGGGAAAATACCCTTTTGAACCAATTCTACCTTTTTCTATAATTCACTATCTTCTTTGTGTTCTCGGTTAATTCTTTCAGATAGAGATGATTGAATTGATACCGAAAACATAACAAATGAATTTCCTACACCAACAAATTCCAATAAAAAATTCACTAAATCATTAACCAAAGGAACACCTTCCAAATGTATCATGGTTAATTTTGCATTACTATTTTGACTCAAATCCTCATCCACATTATTTTATTTTCCATGATGGTAATGAATAATGAAATCATAATCCTTTATTATTTCTAACAGTCATCTATATCTCAAGTTAAATTTTTTCTTAGTGAATATATACTTCCAACATTTATGGATAGTATATATTTCACATTTTACCCCATATAGATGATTCCTCTAAATTTTTAAATCATAAAATACAGTAGCTAATTCCAAATCATGTGTAGGGTAATTTAACTCATGATTTTTCAAATGATGTGAAGAATAAGTAATTATCTGATCATTATTCATTAGGACACAACTATTTTGTTTTAATGAAGAATCATTATAGATAAAAAATTAACCATTTCTAGAAGGTAGTTCCAAAAATAGAGAATTCTAAAATCTTATTTTCAATTTCTAAAAACAATCATCATGTTATTTTTTCCAAATAAACATACACCATTTCGAGTTAACTTAGTCAGTGGGCTAGATAACCATACAAAAGTTTCAAAAAACCTCTAGTATTTTCCTAATAATCCTATAAAATTACTAATCTCAGTTATATTTTTGGGTTTCGGCCATTCTTCAAGAACTTCCATTTTATAACGATTAATTGTTATTCCATATTTAAAAATAATGTGACCGATGAAATAAATTTTTTGTAACCAAAATTCACTCTTGGTGAATTCCCCACACAGTTTATTTTTCTTTTTGGTTTGAAAAACAACCCTTATATTGAATTCATGCTACTCTTTACTTATATAATATACCAAAATGTCATCAATAAACAAAATCACAAACTTATCAATGAAATCATGAAATATTCTATTCATAAAATCCATGAATATAATAGGTATATTAGTTAACCCATATGAAATGAGTACATAACATTGTCTTCAGATTGTATGGTTAATTTTCTTTCAACTTTCGGTACCCCAACCTTAATTAAAACATTGAAAAATATTTTGCTTCTTGAAGCTAATCAAACAAATCATAGATATAAAGAAATGGATAATTACTCTTAATAGTTATGTTTTTTAAGGCTCTATAATCAATGTAATGTCTCATTGAACCATCTTTCTTTTTAAAAAACAAGGTAGGATCACCCCATGGTGATGTGCTAGGTTGATTAAATCATTTATCTAACAACTCTTGCATTTTCTTCTTCAACTCTAAAAATTCATTTTGATCCATTTTAAAAGGGGTTTTTGAAATTTTCTTAGCATCAGGAACTAACTCAACTTTAAATTCGAATTCTCGATTTGGTATAATACCAAAAAACTCATCATAAAAACATAATGATACTCATTTATGATTGACACATCATTAATCTGAATAGTTCCTTTGTTTTCAAAAATATGTGCAAGGTGATATTCATTTACATAATTTAATAGTTTCTCATCTTCCTAATATGTTTTTAATGGTAATAGTTTGTTCTTGTACACAAACTGAAACTCCTTCCGAAAAGAGTCTTCTTTAGCTCTAAAGTTAATCTTAGCATGGTAAACATAAGGCCAATCCATACCCATAATAACATCGAACTCTACTATAGAAAAAATAACAATTTTTTAGGTAAATTATTTCCACTAAAAAGGATATGAAGATACTTATAATTTCATTTTTCCTCAACATTTCCCCAGGTGATTTTACCATAAGTTGTGGATTTATTACTTGAGGTGGAATTTCCAATTTTCAGTAAAATTTCTTAGAAATTGAAGAATTTGTAGACCCAGAATAAAAAACACATTAGAATAATCTTAATAAATAAAAAATATATGTGATAACACTTCATTTTATGTCCCTACATCTACTGAAGAGGCTGAAAAAGATTTCAAGACACCATTCTCCTTATATTCTGGCTACCTCCCATTATTCAAGCTCTTCATCAGATACCCTTTTTCATAATGACCCATCTCATTTAACTTAAAACATTTTACTGACTATAAATAATATTTTTTTCTTACCACTAATATTTTTGTTTTTATTTCATTTACAAGCCTTATTACCAATTTTAAAACATCATAATCACTTGTTATAATTCCGAAGGCATTATCCAATGTGTTTTCTACCACAATTCCCACAAATTGTAAACTTAATTTTCTTACCATCAGACTTTTTTGATGAATTCTTACCTTTCTCTTTCCACCTCAACCACTTTTTATGTCAGTTTCCTAATAACACAAGATCATTGGAAAACTCCATTTTCACCTACTCCACATATCAAACAAATGTTTCATAACTTTTGAATATAATAGAATCCAACACCCTTTGATAGTATTGATTTAATACTCAGTAAAAATGATTGAATCTACTATCAAGGACCTAGATGAAACTTGGAACTTACTTATCCAGTCAAGTGAATTTTCCTTTTTATGTAGCCATTGAATTATCATCCTTTCCAAATTCCTAGAATTTTTTTCCATCCTAAGTCGAACTGCCTTAGGAAAATATTTCTCAATAAAATTATTTTTAAATTCATCCCACTCTAGTGAAACAATATCCTCACTATATCTGATATTATTAACCATCAACCACCACTGATCAGATTAAACTTCAAAATGGTAAACTGTATGACACACCTTTTAATTGTATGAACAACCCATGACATCGAAAAAACTTTCTAGTGCTTTAATCCACCCATCAGATAGCATGGGGTTAGTTGATCCTCTAAATGAGGGGGGATGTTGTCTCATGAAATTCTCCACTACAGACATATTCTTATGTGGTTGATTTAGATGATCGCATGCATGGATACCACTTCCAATTAAAGCTTGATTAAACTACTCTATCACCACAAAAAACAATTCAGTTCTGATTCTAACCATCTCATGTTGCTGAATCGGAAGGATTGTTTCCTCTAGATATCGTCCCAGTACAACCTCCATGTTTCCTCTTTGAAAATCCATTCTGAATAGACATATCTTAGATTAATAAACATTATAATCTTAAAATTCTATATCATTTCAATTTGACCATTAAGTAAAAATCATTTATGAATTTCCTATTAACAATATCCTAACCCATAAATTTATTTAAACCAGCCTCTCATTACAACTATATGGCCCCAACCTTAAACATTATATAATATTGAGTTCAGTCAATAATTCACATTAAGGATCTTTTTAGGTTTATAATTTTAGATAATTATTCCCTAAATATTATATAACAACTAAAATATTACAAATTGGACACTTCTACTCACTATCCATTTTTTTTAAAAAGAACTATTTAACATAAAACATGATTTCTTTTTCTTGATAAAAATTTTCATAACATTCATATTGACTTATTAATTTCTCTTACCTGTACTTATACCATATTGAAAACATTTTAAAAACTTTGTATGAGCCCAAAAAAAATCTCTGTAAGGTATATAAAATAAGGAATTAATTTGTTAGTCTATGTATATTTTAAACTCATGAAACCATTTTAAAAAAATCATACCTTTAACCCATAAAACAAAACCACATTAACATACCTCATGAAATCAGAATATTACTGAAAAAATTATTAACAATAATAATTAATAAAGGTAACTTGTGTAATCCTTATCATACTTATATTGTAGCTTTCACATATACATAGGGAGTAACCTTCATGGTTGCATTTGGAATACCCATCATCGTATATTCCCAAAATATTTTAGGAGAAACCATACCATTTATCTTTTTATCATTAACCAATTTATTGGAGAGTTATCATGGTCTCACATACCCTCATTTTATTATAGAACCACCCATATTCATAAACAATTCACAAGAACCAAAACATAATCATAACACATAAAATAATCATAAAAGAAAATAAAATTTCCACTTTGAAATAAAAAGATATAATTTAAAGACATTGATATAATCAATACATTCTCAAAAATAATTTTTAATAATAAAATACCTTAAAAGTTAATATGGTATTTTATTTTCTTTTAAAAACATTACGGTTTGTAGAGGAATCCAAATATCAAATAATGTTCATGAAGGTGGAAAAGTCGTTGTCACCATATATGTCTAAAAAAATTCATTTCCCATTTAGTAAAATGATTCATATAAAAATATTAATTTTTAATAAATTTAAATTAAATTAGAATTCAAGGGTTTGATTATACACCGTATAAAAGAAGGTGGTGTATAACATCAAATTATGCCTCAATGAATGGAGATTGAGATGAAGTCCCTTAACCTGAGTCTGATTCATCTCGTACGTTCTTTATCTTCATGAATAATAACATTAAGTTAATTTATACTATTTTTTGAACCTTTTATATGTTTATTATTCATTTTATATCACTTATTACCATGTTGTAATAATACATAATTATTTATGTTCATATTAGACACTTTGTCGATATTGAGTTCTTGGGTCGAAAATGAACATGATATGACATCAATAGTCCATGTGATCATAAATACATAATCTATATAATAATATTAATGACATAATAATCACTTTTATACATAAATTATAATTTTAAATCATACCATTGATTTATGGTATGAAAAATGAGCAACATTATAATCAAGGAGACAGTAGGTCTCACATACGCATGAGTAACATTTCCATTTTCTATTGATCATTATGGATACAATGTAATTATTATTTTATCATTAAATAATGATAATAAAATTATTAAAATCATAATAACCAATTATATATACTTATATATATCATAGAAGTGATGTGATGAATAAAAATGATTCACATCGCTTCGTGGAGGTGATAGTTCACAAGTACACACGAACGACGTTATCATTTTTATGTGCATGGAAAGCAAGAAAATAATTGATATATTATTATATTATATTGATAAATATGTACTTACCATAATATATAAAAATTAATTTTCTCATTACAACCAGTATATAGAGACGGTAATGAAAAATAAACTATATTGGTTCATGAGGCGGTAGTCCGCCGTACACACGAACGAAAAGTACATTTCCCATTTGATGAAATTGGAAATGGATTTAGGTGGTCACATTAACATAATAAGATATAATTATATTGATGATACTTGATTTATTATTTTATCCTAATTGAAGAATAATTAAAGGAAGTGGAAGAATAAATAAAATTGAAATATTTAAATAAAAACATTATCGTTCCTTCGGATGATCTCATTTATTAACACTATAACACCTCATGAGTTATGCATAAAATAAGTCTTCAAGAATGTTTTTAGGTATTATAGTAAGGTTTTTGGGTATATAATGTTCAAACTAAAAGGTTTTTTTAGTGTTTTTAATAGAGATAAATGGGTTCCCTTTTATAAGAGAGGGAGGAGCACCCTTGGTATTAATAAAAGTATTAAATTAATATGAATGTATTTTCAATTCCAAATGGGTCCAAACATTTTTAGTTAAATTCTAGTATGAGTATGGTCATAAATATAATCATCCAATGAATATTATAAATGTTTTGAATAATTTTTAATCCTTATCATTTTGTTTTAACCCTATTAACTCTTTCTATTTTGTCCTGTAATTTTCACTTTGAGAGTTAAACTCTTTACCCTAAGAATCCAAAAGACCAATGAACGAGTAATTAAAGAAATTTGTATAGCTATCCTAAATTTTTTTTTCAAATATTATATTTTAATAAATTTAAAAACATTTAATAAACTATTTTATATTTTAAAATACCAATAATGTCAATTTTGAAACTATTCATTAGTGGACTTTTTTTAAATATCACGACATCAAGATAAGTTCAAACCAACTCTGTTAAATTATCAA
Source organism: Viscum album (assembly GCA_963277665.1). NCBI lineage: Eukaryota > Viridiplantae > Streptophyta > Magnoliopsida > Santalales > Viscaceae > Viscum > Viscum album. The sequence goes on along the minus strand of OY728127.1, from coordinate 1,504,717,195 downwards.
TCCAACAAATTCAGGTATTCTATCAATTTTATCATATTATATTTATTTTAGTATTTATTGTATCATTTATTTGATTCTTTTATTAATAAAAAACTATTGTATCATTATTGTGTGACAATTTAATTTAATTATTTTTTTCTAAAAATTATAAATAAATTACAATGATTTAGGTACTCATTTTATTTTTATAGATACTATTTTTAGTTAATTATATCACTTATATTACCCCATATTAAAAAATTTATAGTTAGGAGAGACTTTATTGTGACATCTTGGTCTTTACTTTTAATAAAAAAGTTTATAGATATCATAATCACACCCAAGTGGCTTCCAAAGGCCACAATTTCTACCCAAGGATTTTCTTGGTTGAAAATAACTCATCCAATAATATTAGGAAAATTTTTAGAGTATTGTTATATTATTGTAATATTATTTTAATATTTAATTAACTGCTTTATGCTTAACCATGGTAATAAAAATATTACCAAAGTTACTATTCACCAAAAATTATGGTGATCCTATTATATCACATTTTTCATACTTATTACAACCATGTATATACATTTTTTAAAATTCAAAACACAAAAGTGGTTAAAATTAATTTAAAATTATTTCTGTTGATGTAATGTGAAAGTGGTATTTTTTTATAAAAATTATCAAATCGGACCTTATAAATTAAATATATAGTTACAACCAATGGAATGAAGGTATTTTATATGTAATGAGAATGTAGGTTTTTAAAAGTAACACCATTACAAAGTTCAAAACGTTTTTATATCCAATTTCATTTTGAAATTGATTCAAATGACCAACATTATATTAAATGATAAAATCATTTTTAATTATAATTTAAAACCATTTTAAAGGATAACCTAACTATATAAATAAATCAAATGAAAAAATAGTTTTGAATTGAAATTTAATATTTTTCACTATTAATTAAAAATGAATATTATTAAAAAATACCAAACCTTTAACCAAAGTAAATTTTTATGTCCCACTTCCAATGAAGAAGTTTATTCTTCAAATAAAATTTATAAAACTATCAAAATTTATAATTAAAAAGGGTTCTCCCTTAATGGGAAGTAAAACTACCTTTTAAAAATATTAGAGATTTTTATGCTTAAAATTAGATTTATTCTTATTTTAATCCCATAACATTTATTAGAATAAAGTAAAAACATTTAACAAACATATGTAAACATAATATTGTTTTTTCTATTCATTCCCACTGATACAATGACTATGTGTTAAATACCATTTAAAATAATATTATTAAAAATGTTTTATTTTTCTATATAAATTAGTCTTATGTGAATCTTATGATTTTTGAGAAACCCATTATTGTGTGTCAAGTATGCTATTAAACATAGAGTCCAATTTAAAGTAAAATTACTATCTAATTCAAAAATATTTATATATTTTATAAATTATTATTCTATAATTACCTAATATGTTGCATTGTATACTGGGGATGAAATAATTTCCCCATTTTCTATTTTAATCTACAACTCTACTCTTATTATTTTTGGTGGTGTCTAAATATTTATACTAAAATTTATTAATATGAAATAATTAGTTGAAATAGAATCAAAAGTACGTTCTTTATTATTGAATTAATAACTATTGTACCTATCACTAAATCATTTTCATGATCCACCTCAGTGGTTGTGATGGAAAATGATTTCCCTTGCTCCCTTGGAGGTAGTTGGTTTCCATTGAAAAACCTGATCATAGTTCATCAGTTTACAAAGTTCCCTAGTTACGTAAAGTTGAGTTAATAACCATTGAACTGAGTTTTTACTGGAGAATTCCTCTCTTTCAATGCATTAATGGGTTTCTCCTATCATAAATCACTATTTAGGTATCCTTCCCACACCTAAAACATTTTCTCATTCTCTTTATGAAATTTTGAGGGACATTATTTCCTCACCTTTGACAAGTGGGAAACTGAAATTTATTAGGAATGTCATATTTCTCTATCAAATTACTACAATTAAAATTCAAATTTCACTTCTTATACCCATGATACCCTTTAGATTCATTGATCTCCATTTCAACTTTTAAGGAACATTGGAAAATTTCCTCATAACAACCAAAGTCTCGGATCTCCATAAATTTTTTTATACTAGCTTTTAAATAAGTGTTCAACCTTGTAATCAGGGGTAACAATAATGATGGAGGCATATCGTGCAAGTATAGTGAAGTTTTCCTTATATGTCCTCATAAATTTGATGCCATTTTTCTTGAGTGAATGGGAATCCCTCCCATATTAATTCAGAGAGTTTGAGGAAAATATTAACCAAAAAACATTTTTTTGAATTCCTTCCACCTCATTACTTCAATATTTTCCTTGGGCTTTGTATTCTTGATCAATTTCCACCATTGATCAGTTTCTACCACCATATGATAAACATCCACTAGAATATTCAATTGAAAGAAGCATTGAAGAATGGACAAGATCTTCTCAATGGAGTTGATCTATTATTCCATGATTAATGTATTGGATGATCCATTAATATATAGTGGCCTTGATCACATAAAGATTTCAATTATAGCATGTTATTTCTTAGGGGGTTTGGTAACTCCTCCTGGTCTCAGTTTCTTTTTTAGAACATCGGTTAGTTTAGAGAGTATCATCGTCAATATAAATATTCATGATACTATAAGGTTGGGCATCTCATTTGGTAAGTCATCACATTTCCCATAACATTGGTTGTTTACCTGATTCCTTCTATTTTTGGACCTTGGGAAGAATAAATTGAAAATTTGGGATAATTATTTATAAACTATTAAACACATAAAAGGGAATCCAATAAAATTAAATAGATACCTTATAAATTACTTGTATTTTTTCAACATATGAGTTTTTTAGATTCAATCTATGTTATCCATAATCCATTTCACAACATATATTCTTATGGATATGTTTGTCCCTTAATATTGGTTAATAATGAGATTATGAATTTACCAAATCATATCCCATGGGAGTGTCAAACTAGGTGTGTATGAAGGCCATTTTTTGTGCACCAGTTTTCGGTTGATTCTACCTCAATGTGATGTTTTCAGGTTTTACCCCTATATACATTTCTGTAAAAGCCACATCCACTAGTTGTATTTATACAGGGATGTATTTACTTAATAAACCACATACACTATACTTACCAAAATTTAGGGATGTTTTCTTTTACATAATCTTATCCCAAAGGTTTTCTATAGAGTTTTATTATCCTAATCCCAAAAATAAATAAAATTTTCCATTGATAACATCTATGATAACCATGCTCTTCAATACACTTTAATTCATGATTTATTAGATAAGATTACACATAATACATCCTGGAATATTGATAAGTTTAGTGTCTTTGGGAATTATGTACATTACATAAAAACTTAATATAGGTACATTACATAAAAACTTAATATAGGTAATACATCATTTTTATTCCAAACCTCATTCACAAGGTCATATTATTTCTTCATACTTAAAACTTAATTGGATAACATGGGGAAATACGTAATAAAGGGGTGAGACATAAAGGCTGTTAAGGGAAGAGACATGGAATAATATGAAGAGATTAATAAATTTTAGGAAATATGAATATAAATGGGGAATAAAAGGATTGATAATCATAAACATGAACAATGAGACCTGATATATCATGAAAATCATAAAGGTAACATGGGAAATGTGGAAAAAACATAAAAAAAATTGAATCATAAACATAGTCAATGGATAACTGCCAAGACATCATGATGTAAAAAGTTGTGTGATGTATTAGGTTAATTCATTAATCTTTTGAATGACATCTCATGAGACTAAAACTTTACTCAATGCATTAGAGTTCTATATAATTTTGGGTGAACCCATCACTTTCATTTCATTCTCATGTTTAAGTTTTCTACATTGATCATAAAACATGGAATCATTTTTAGTCACATTTTATTACATGATAAATGATTATGGAATAAATACGTGTAAGTCCCAAATAAAATAAGTAAAATTTAATATAGGTGAACACCCTTGAGATGAATTGGGTACGGGTATTCACTACACAATTGTTTCGCATAAAAAATCAAGGTGAAATTTCAGCAGCATAAAAACATTACATAAAAATTCATAAAATGGTTTGATTAAATAGAATGATTCTCTCATAATTTTGACATAAAATTTAAAGTAATATGGAAATTGAAAAAACATATCCCAACATTATTAATTGGAAATAAAATGCATAAGATACTGAAGAAACTTGAATAAATAAAAGAAGGAAAGGATGCCTTACCTTGAGAGTGACTCTTAATGCTTTAGAGGAGATTCTTAAGTGGTTAGAAGAACCTTGCGATGAATCTAGAGAGGGGAGGGAAGGATAAGGTTGTCCTCAAAGGTTTTTGAGTGAATATAAATGGGAGATTGTGTGCATTTATATAGTAAAACAGAGGGAAGTTCTTTATTATTTCCAAAACATAGGTTTTTTACTCTATATAATAAAATAACAAAAACCCCAAACCTTCCCATGGTTCCTAAAAAAGAGGGGTGGTTTAAATTATTTTATAAGGTAAATGTTAGAAATTATTAAAATAATACCCTTTTTGATGTGGAATTGAATCGTACTCTTAAAGAAGTGATTTTAAAACCTTAAAATATATTATAGTTTTTGAGAGAATCATAAAGGATTTATATAATTAATGAAAAACATAAAATAACATTATTTTAATGTAAAAAATATATTTTTTTGGATACCCTTTATAGTGTTTATTCCATCACTTTTGGGTCATTATGATATCACAATACACACCATATACATATATATATGTGATATTTAATTTCATACCTAAAAAAAAGATTGTCTCTGAAAATTATGAAAAATTCACCACTAGATAATTTCAATGTCCGGATTCAAAAAATAATTTTCATTATATCTAAATAATTTTTTAATACATGTCACTTTTAGAATTAAAATTGACATTTATTGAGAAATGATGGGGTTTTTAACAATAACATTTTCCAAACCCTTAAAAAATTACATTTGACTTCATAAAAATTATATAATCATTTATATTTAATAAAAAATATTTAATAATAATATTTTATTGAAATATTATTGGTTAAAAAATACTTTAATTCGTGAAAACAAATTCCTTAATTCAATTTAAATATTATCCAAAAATACACTTTGTATTTTATTGTATAGAAATCATTTATAAAGTAACAATAATAAGAAATAAATATAAAAATTATTATATTGAAAATAATGGACATACTCATATTTATAGGTTCTTGATAAATACCCATTTAGTAGACCATAAAACACTATAAGGGTATGTTTTTAAATGTTGATACTTTCATGGGTTCATTCAGAATATATGGTTTGTTTAATGATCTCGGTGAGGATGAACTTCTCCCATAAATGGTTTCACTCATGCTTAATTTATTATATCATAGTTTGGGATTAGTCATGGGAAAATCATAGTGATGTTATCTCCCTATGAATATCAAATAAATGGGATTCCTATGGTGTTATTATACGGGTTGAGGCTATCACTTCCTTTGTTTATGTCAATCATATTTTTTGAAACCCAATATTTATACTAATCATATGATCATTGTTTGATGGTTATATTATCAATGTTTATGAAGCTTAATGGTATTTTATATCTGATGGAAAATAATAAAACCAAGTAAGTGCATGTGTTTTAGAAAATCATATTACTGAAGCTGGATTTTAATTAAATCGAAAGGGAAAATTAATTTATAAAATTCTTGGTCTTTACAAGTATTGTGGTGTGACTATGTATTTTTTTGTGGGAGATTCATCTATCCTAAACATAGGAATGTAAAAATTATTTTAGATTTTCATTGTATTGTTACCCCTTTCCTTGTGGTGTGATTAGCATCATTGCGGCATGAATTCCCATCATCTATATAATAAATATCCTATAAAACAACCTCCATGGAATATATTATACCATTTCATTATGGTACTATCCTGTTTTGAAGGACCACTAAAAACACCTCCTAATTGAAATGTTTCTTCATGGTGTGATTATATTAATTGCAACATGATTGTCCCTATTATGATAAGGATATCCAATCTTTTTCAAACCACTATAAAATTCTCTAACTCTGGATCTATACTAAATAAAATAAATCACTTGGTTCCTACTATGATTGATAATAATTAAAATAAATCACTTCAATAAATCCTCCAAATATCAAATATCTCTATGTTCAAAACCCTTGGTTCAAATACAAATTATTTTCATGAGGTCTCAATTAATTGGACCCATATGTTGTAGTATTACATCCCTATATCAAGATACATTCCAATACCAATACTGATTCATCACAAAATACTTTATACCAAACTCTATATTTAAATGAAATCTAGACTAGTGCTCAATTAATCATCCTCTTTAATTACTAAATTGCATCTTGGTATTTCTTACTATGATAAAACATCCGTCAGTTTTTAGTCAATCCCATCATAACAAAATTCAACTTCAAAAAAATATTGTACGAATCTTTGTTAATATATAGCCAATCCCAAAATATTATTTATATTAGACACATTAATAAATATTTTTCAATACATCACTCCTTAACTTTCTTAGAATCAAAAGAAATTTATTTATAATAAACATCATAAACAAATCACTTCACCTCTGGAATCTATAAATGGAATTTTCATAATTTTTTGTATATCCTATGATCATTTAGAGTCTTTAAAACAATATCTAAGTTACCTTTATGATCTTAATCTAATCATGAGAAAATAAGGTTTTAATTTATAAATACCAAAATAAATGAATCCATATACTTATGGAAAATCATGTCCATCAAATACATAAATATCTTAGGTTCATGGGTGACTCCAAAAAGTATGATCAGAAACTCATAAGGGATATATCAACATCATTAATACATTTTTAGAACATCCTCCTTATTTATTCTTACTAATAATAACCCAATTGAAGTTATTTCTTGAAAAAAATAAGCTGCATTTATAAAATTAAATATATAATAAATTTTGGTTAATGGATGTGTGTTATTTATCATCACTTATATTATATTTAAATTTTAAATATGAAACCTTAATCTATATTCACATTTATTCATAAATAGAACTTATGTTTCCAAAAGGGAAACACATAGTCGTGTGAATCTCTTCAGATCAATCTCATCCCACTACACCATTAGTGACTATAACTCCACTAGTTTTATATGATAAAATTATTGTGAAATGGATCTTTTCTTAGGAACCAATTTAGTGTAACAGTATGTATCTCTCCTAGGTTTTAATCTAGACCAATTATGTAGAAAACACTAGATATAGATCTAACACTATTGTAAATAGAGGTGAATCCTTGACTTCTATTGGTCCATGTAGTAGACCTAGCAATTAAAATGATAAGGGTTCAATACCTCAATCGATCAACCACTTCCAAATTTCCTGAATATATTACTCTACATTTAATGTATGGATAGTCCCATATGGTTTTATTAAAATAAATTATCATATATTGTAGTTTATTTGTGATTTTAATTTAATCTATCAATCTATTTTTAATATAAAGTCATGTATTTTCATCTTAAGAACTAAAAATTACCATGAGATTTCAATATTACTAATCATGGTTGAGTAAAATGAAAACTCATATGTTCTCAATGCTCACACCTATTGTAGAATCAATATTTATTTAATATGAAATCGACTACATATACAGTCCCAATTGATAAATAAACTATGAAGAGATAAATGAATGGTATTATATAGTATAAAATAATATAGGAATAATATAGATGCCCAAAAATGTCTTGCAACAGTCTGAAACACTTTTATAATAGTGGTATAGAAAATTGTTTTCCAAAACTATTATGAAGTGTTTAGTCTTGAATAGGACTCAATAATCTACCATAAATCCCCAACTATTATTAACTTATTCCACAAATCTATATTTTTTATCCCTTCAGTTGTATGGATGAATCACAATTACTTCCCTATAATAACCAATTACAAAACATCTTTAAATAGCTCTCCTTCCCAAACTAGAAACAATTGAGATGAGCATTCAAAAAATTAGAATTAAAGAATCTTAGTTTGATACACTAGAAGTAATCTGATGGTCCCTTCCCCATAGAACCTGTGAGCACCCCTTGATTAATTTCCCTTATAAATACATCTGATTTATCTTTCTCCATTAAAGTAATATTTCAATATTATTATCCATAGAAGAAAATTAATCACCTTCAAATTATATGAAATATCCACATCTATTGTTGTTGCCATACAAACCACCTCCACATTAGTTGATAACATAAGAAAAATAATCCTTGTTCAAATATCAGGTGACACTTTCATCACAAATATCTCTTTTATAAGCATTTAATTCATTAATAATTATATTATATAATTCACCAACCTAGTAAATTTGGATTTATACTCCCTAAAAGACAAGTTTCCCTACTCAAAATCCAATAACTCTAAATATATATCCAATAAAATTATCTTTCAAACCCCATTGATCATTAAATGTTATGTTAAATCATTTCTAGATGTGATAATTATCATTCCCTTCTTCCTCTATCACTTCACATAATTTCTTAGAAATATCCTTGAACAAATATAATCCAAACCTAACCTTAAAAATATTAAATATATATATAAACATAAATAGATGATTGGTCTTTTCCAAATATTCCTCCACAAAATCTTGACCAACATCTCCTCTAAACTCTGGAGGTCTATGATTCTAAAATTATGAGGCTTGTCCCGACCCCTCAACCTATCCTAATTGGAATCCTTTTTAATCACATGGAAAACCCTCACAATATCTCACACTAGTAAAGGGTTCATAATAATGTATTTTTCTACTCCTCCCCTTGTACACATCCAAATGAAGTTCTCCTAGGTGAAAGTTCTATAACACACAAAACATCCCACTAAAACCAAAAAAGTATCTATTATTAATATTTAAAAAATCACTTTTTCTATCATATTGAGGTGGATTTCTATTTCCTTGGATAATTTCATTTCAACCACTTTGTTACAATAATTCAATAAAGTCCAAAACAACCTTTATTTTCAAAAATCAATTTTGTAAATCCCAAAAAATAGTCATTAAATTTTTATTTTCATGAATGAAAACCCCTTTTTATTTATAACCATTAAATTTAATGTAAAAAGTACCATACCTATCATGATGCATGAACTCTTTCCAATTTTTTTCCATTATGGGTTAACATAGTATTGTTAGTAATCCTATAATATTATAACCAAACTCCCTTTTTACCTAGATTTATTTGAAACTCATAGTACCCCATAAAAATGATAGGTATATATTATTGGGTACATTTTGACTTCCAACCATCATATTATTAATGACCATCAGACATTCCATGATTCAAATTAAAAAACATGCTTTGATACCATTTTAAACCACCATAACTCAGGATCCTAAATCCTATGACATGTTCCAGAATGTCACATTACCACATGTGTATCCCCCAGTCATCAGAGGTTGGTGAGAAGAATTGAGTGATAAAAGAAACAATGGGGAAAGATTTACCCATAACAACATAACCATAAATCATGTATGTTAAGGAAAAATAACATTAAACTAAAAACAAGTCAACAAAATTTAAACTATAGAAACTTATTGTTTTAAAAATGGAATATTAATCTAATATGAAAATCAAATAAATAAGACATGTTCCATTAAAAAATAAAATTTCTAAACCCTGAGCCTCCATTTCCTCCACCAAAACTCCTATATAGAACTACAACTAACCATTGATGAACAATTAATTCTTTCCATTTCCGGAATCATGTATAATAATGTATACATACACATAAAATTTGACATATAGAGAATGAATATATATATATAAATAAGATCTCCATGATTATTCTAATTCACTTAAAAACAAGATCAATTTCAATATGAAATTCTTATTCTCAATAATAAATAGAAATTATTTTAAAATAAAAAAATTTAATTTATCCAAACACCTATAAAATAAAAATATGCATAAAAAATATAAATCTAGTTTCTATAATTTTTTTTAAAAAAATTCAAACCATTGAATTACTTCAAAACCAGTTCACTTCATATTTTTTTCCTAAAAAACCATTATTAAAAACATCTATTTTCCATAAAACTAAGAAAACTCCACATATTCTAAAAGGAAAACCCCATTTTAAAAAATTATAATGGAAAAATAGTTTTATATGTATCTAATAGAAAATCCATGTTTTCCTAAACTGATGGAAAATACCCATTTTATAATGAAATATCCAATACTAAGGTATTCCACGATCTTCATCCATGTATCCATAATAAGTAGTATTTACTAAGCCATGAATCCATATCTTTATATAAAAACTCACACCATGGTGAGTGTATCAAATTTTATTTATTTATCCTAAAATTTCTCTTCTATAACATACACTCCCCATCCCATTGCATCCTCACAGATAAAACATAATTATTTCAAAAAAAAGTATTTCCAAATTCATTTTACACATGTATAAACACACCAGGTGAAAAATCAATGAAATAATAAGAATACATTTTTCTTAATAATTTTATCAAAAAATAAATATTCTAGACATCTAATAATAAAAAACCAAATCAATTTATTGAAAAATATTTATTTTCAATTTCAGACACTAGTAGTTTTGAAAACCCCACAATTTGATGAAAAATATTTACATAAAAAATACATATTTTATATAAATTCCTAATTTCATAAAAATGGGAAATTTCAATCCTTGAAATATTATACTCAATCAATAAATCATAATAAATTAACCAACCTTATAAAAGTTATTGTAGTCACCTACCTAGATATGTCTTTCTTGAAAATAATCCAAATCCAAATCCAAAATCCCATAAATTTCATAAATAAACAAATTTAAATAATGATAAAATATAATACTCAATATATGGCCATATATTTAAATATTTGTAATCCATGTGTTTGTATTTGATTAAGTTAGAGATAACAGGATAAAAAATGATAGAATTTTGATGTAGTTTTGACCTAAAAATTCAACATCAACTAAATAATTAGCACTCACAGTATATTAAATAGAGGATGGGAGAACATAAAAGTCACATTATATCACCCAAGTAATTTCCAAATAGATTTTTATTGAAGTAATATATCCTTTAAAAGGATAATTGTGAAGTAAATATGAAATAGAGTCATTTAATGTAGGTCGGATGGTCATCAAACATGGTCACCAATATAACGACCCATACATTACATACATTGTTAGTACCTCAAAATTGAAGTACACTTATTACAACATATAACAAAACCAATAAAGGATCGTATAGGTACAATGTCTTTAGAAATTGGGAAACATAAACAACTGGTTCATAAAGCGTCTACACTGTCTCCCATTTATTTCGCCATATCTATGGTCCCTTTTGGCATATCTTACTTAATAAACTTCTTCCTGACCTGGGGAAAGAAAGCATACAAAAGGGTGAGCTCAAATGCTCAATGAAGGTGAACAAAATAAATATCAATCACATCATATTCATAAAAACATAACATTTTGGAAATCTTACCCTGCAAAAGAGATCATAATTTCATAACATGTGATAAATCATGGTAGTGAAATGTAATCACAATAATCATAACTTAAAACAATAAGCTTTGTGGAATACACACATAATCATAGAGAATCATTTCTTATTAGTCAAGACACATTTCCAAGACTATCTTAGTGGAAAAAGTCCATTTCTGAACCGAGTTCATTCCTCGTTTCAGTCCTGTTTCCCTGAACCGGTTTAACCTGTCGTTCCAGCCATGTCTATCTCATGAGATATAAAATCTTTACCCAATGTATTGGAGGGAGATATAGGTCCCACCCATCTCATAATGATACCATTCTTATGTGTGCCACAAAATCATAAACCATGCATCATAGCATAACCGATGTAATAAAAATGGGACTCTTAAACATCACGTCATCATAACATAATCCATAAAAGATAAAAGGATGTAATAAAAATAATTCCATCATAACATAATCAAATAAATGTAAAAATAGGTATATAAACAGAACCCTATATTTGTCACGACCCGCCCTTGGGGTCCGTGCCGTGACTACCCCAAACCCGCCTTCCATAGGCCAGGGGCTGGCGACTAGCACCATGGTGTAAATCCTGGTAACAAGGGAAGGCATTGCCTTTGTAAAGTAAACAAACACCACAGAGTAAGAAAACGGAAAGTAAGCACTAAGTAAAAATAGTGTACAACTGAAAGTGAGGAAAAGTAAATGGGCCAGTATACAAACCCAAACTGAAAGTAAAGTACAACTCGAAAGGAAAAACAGCAACTGTAAGTAAAAGCCGCTACACCGAGCTGTCCACTAGAGATCCCACCTAAAGGGTGGGTACAAATAGCTCCACTGCTCCACGGGTCCCATCGTCCGCTCCGAACACGTCCCGCCCAGTGGTCCACCTCTAGGTACCATCCTGCTCTACAAGCCTCAGCCAAGATCAACGCTGTCCGTCATCTGCAACCAACACAACGTAGTGCGGGCATAGCCTGTGCAGGGGTGAGTATAAGCTACTTAGTAGGGACCCCGAGACCCCGTAAGGTCTCACAAAATCCACAAAGTATAATCCACAAAGGAAGATACAAACACAAAGTAACAACTGACACTGCTTAGGTATATGCCCATACATATACCTAAGTCATCAATTCCAACACGCTCCATCCTCCGAGCCCAAGTACAACTCAGTCCACACAGGAAAGTAAACGTATTCCACACAGGAAAGTAAAACGAAATCAACATAGGATAGTACAACTCAATCCACACAAGAAAGCAACAGGATTTAGCTCACACAGGTATACTTCTTCGAAAGATGATAAAGATGATCTCTGATCCATCTAAGTCGTCGGACCCACGAAGGATCGATAGGTAACTAACCCCTGCAAAAGACCCACACAGGATCGGGCCCACATAGGACCTTTAGGCGCTGGTTCACACAGGACCGCTGAGCGCAAAGACCCACACAGGATCGGACCCACACAGGATCGGGCCCACACAGGACCTGTAGCACTGATCCACGTAGGATCGCTGAGTGTTGTAGTCCTCGTCGTCGAATCCACACAGGATCTCTGTACTGTCGTCGTCGCAGTCACAGTAGTAGTAGCAGTAGTAGTCACAGTAACAGTCACAGCCAGCACTAGGGTTCCCGCACACAGCAAACTCGTACAGGAGGGTCCGCTCCACGAGCCGAGAGGCTGATACATCAACTGTCAAAAAGTCCAAAGTTGATGTATCCAAAAGTTCTGTATCGTCAACAGGAACTCAACGCAACAGACGGCGCGTCGATCGGACGCCCGGTCTGAGAGTTATTGGCTTTTTCGTCCTAGGGGCCCGGTTGGTTTTTAAGGCAAAACCAACCCGATCGTACTCCACCTGTGTCCAAACCTCGGGCGAAGTATGCCAAAAGATCCATCTCACTAAGAGGAACACAACCAAGCGGACGGCACGTCAATCGGACGTCCGTAGCTCAAGATATGAGTGTTTCCGCTCCGAAGACCCGGTTGGTTTCGTGAACGAACCAACCCGGCCGAACTCAAAATATTCTGAAACTTTGAGTGCGATATACCGAAACGACCGCCTCGATCTAAGGATCTCGTTGCCGCAGACGGTTCGTCAATCGGAGGTCCGTGGCTCAAGTTATGTCCAAAAGACCGAAACCGTCTCGAAAACGGGGGAGTCCGGGTCCGGGCCGACCCGGCCCGACCCCCCCCCCTGGGTCGGACTCGGCCCGGGTCCGATCCGGCCCGCCCGGCGGCGGTCCGGCGCGGCGGCCTGGCGCCGCACGGGTGCAGCGCGCGGGGGGGGGGGGGGGGGGGGCAAGGCCCCCCGCTTCTTCAAAAGACGGCGCGGCTTTTAGCTGCGCCTTTTTGTGAACCGGCACCCCCTTCGTGGGGGCCTGCTTGAGGAAAACCGGGGGGCCGCCTGCCCCCCCCCCCCCCCCCCACCTCAAAGAAACCGCCCCCCCCCCCCCCAAATAAATGGGGGGGCTTTTGGGTTGACCGGGGGAATTAAATTCCCCCGGTCTTTGACCTTCCGGTCGGCCCACCTGGCCGGCCGGTTTTTCTGCAACGGGACCGGCAAAGCCGGTCCCCTTCCGGTTTCCGACGTCGGCGGTCCGGCGAGCCGCCGGTCTTCCCGTCTCACCGCGGCCCGGAATCGGCCGCGGTGTTCGTCGTCCGGCGCGGTGCGACGGCACCGCGCCCCTCCGCCGTGGCCCCGCTCCGGCCGCGGCGCCTTCGATTCCCTTCAACGCGGTGCGACGGCGTCACGTTCGTGATGATTCTTCCACGGTGCGAATTTCCGCGTGGTGCGACGGCACCACGCCATCTTGTTTCATCTGCAAGATAAATCAACAAGAACAAAGGAGGGGGTTCTGTCGTGTTCATGCGGTCCGGCCCCCTCACGTTAAACGATAACACATATTTAAATATCCTCACGTTTTTCATGCTAGAACCACGAACGAGAATAAATAAATAAATAAATAATCAACATCAACCCCTACCTTGGGTTCAAGTTCGAAGATCGTCAACGACCTGCGGAAGACAACGTCGCGGAGGTCGGGCGTCGCGGTAATCGTTCGTCAAATCCGATGACGAAGAGGTACGTCCGAAGAGGTACGTCGTTGGTGAATCTTCGTATGCCGACGAAGAAAGTCCGAGGAGGAAGCGTCGTTCCCTTTTCGTTGACACGGAAGGCGTCGTCGATCTTCGGACACAATCGGCTACGAAGAAGAGAGGAGCGGCGTTCTTCGTCGGAGCTCGAAGGTTCTTCGCGTTCTTTGTCAAGGTTGAAGAAGAAGAAGAAGCTCCCAAAATCCTCTCAAGAAGGCTAGAGAGTTCTAACCCAACAAAATAAGATAGAGTCTTATTTTATTCAGAAACATAACAAAATGAATTTCAAAGGTTTGAAATTCAAATAAAAAAAATAACTCCAAAATTAATAACAAGTTGACATGTCATTTAAAGAGGGGTTAAAGGTGTGTTGAGAGGAGATGGAAGGTTGGGTTTCGTGTGGGCCCCACCACACTTAATCCTCCCAAGGGAGGTTAAGTGGATGTGGGTCCCACCTTTAACTTCCTTTGAGAGGAGTTAACCAACAAGTAAGAAAAATAAAAAGTGTTCCACATTTTTATTCAACTTTTTATAATTCTCCCAAAAACTAACTTTCGTCCCGCAATAAACGCAACTACGGAAAAGGTCTCCTTAAGTGAATATCGGCGCTGCGAGTTCATCGGTGTCCTCGGATTTCAATTCCGAGCACCGGATCAAAAGTTAGAAATTCCTGCTCGTTCGTTCACTCAACGTACCCGAGCCAAACTTCGGAAATTGATTCCGGGCACTCCGGGCCTCGGAATCAGGTGCCGTCAGAAACCGCGCTCTTGTAAAATTCCAAAGAAAATTAAGAAAAAATTTCCCTTGAATTTTACGGGTCTTTACATTACTCCCACCTCAGGGCTTTACGTCCCCGTAAAGATACATCAAAAACTAGGGAAACAAATGAGGGTACTGAGCATGCATCTGAGCCTCCCGCTCCCATGTGCTCTCCTGGAGGTTCCCGTACTGCCATCTGATGCGCACAAGAGGAATCGATCACCCACGTAGGACCCGCTCCTGTCGATCCTCTATCTCCACTAGGACCTCCATAAAAGTCACCCTATCGTCAACGTCAAGCTCCCCATGGTCAATGATGTGCGTCGTGTCATGCACGTATCTCCTCAGCTGAGACACGTGGAAGATGTTGTGCACCCGGTGCAACTGAGGTGGAAGGGCCAGGCGATAATCCACCTCGACAACCCTGCTGAGGACCTGGAAGGGTCCGATGAAGCGCGGAGATAACTTGCTGCCTTGTCCAAATCTCCGAATACCACGTCGAGATGAGACCCGCAAGAAGATGTGGTCACCATCCTCGAACTCTAGTGACATCCACCTCCTGTCAGAATATGACTTCTGCCAGCTCTGAGTTGTCCTCATCCGCTCCTGGATGACCTGGACCTTCTCTGTCGTGGCCTGGACCATCTCCGGTCCCACCAGTGCTGACTCCCCAGGGTCTGTCCAGCACAAAGGAGATCTACAAGGTCAGTCGTATAACGCCTCATACGGTGCCATCCCGATGGTGGAGTGGTAGCTGTTGTTGTACGTAAACTCCACCAAGGGTAGGTGGTTTTCCCAGCTACGACCAAAGTCGAGGACACATGCGCGAAGCATTTTCTCGAGAGTCTGAATGGTCCTCTCCGTCTGACCATCCGTCTGAGGGTGAAAGGCTGTGCTCAGACGTAGCTGCGTCCCGAACGCCTCCTGTAACCCCTTCCAAAGCCGGGAAGTAAAGCAAGCATCTCGATCAGAGACGATAGATGATGGCACGCCGTGGAGCCGCACAATCTCCTGAACGTAGAGACGTCCCAAGCTCTCCACTGAGCCCTGCTCTCTGATGGGTAAGAAGTGTGCCGACTTGGTGAGTCGATCAACAATCACCCAGATGGAGTCGTGACCTCTAGAAGTGCGTGGAAGTCCAGTCACGAAGTCCATAGATATGTCGTCCCACTTCCACTCCGGGACCTCCAAGGGCTGTACCAAGCCTGCTCGTACCTGATTCTTTGCCTTCACCTGTTGGCAGGTGAGGCATCGAGAAACGAACTCTGCTACTACCTTCTTCATGCCCGGCCACCAGTGCTGTCGTCTGAGATCCTGGTACATCTTCGCCACTCCAGGATGTACCGCCAAAGGAGAAGTGTGAAACTCTCTCAGCACTTCCTCTCGCAAAGTGACTGGTACCATGGTACGTCCTCTGAAAAGGTTGTTGTGCTCTGCTCCAAGGGAGAAACAATCAGGTGCCTGTCCCAAGGATATCTGTGCACGCCGTGTCTCACAGTCAACGTCCTCACGTTGTGCCTCTCTGACCCGCTGCAGTAGTGGAGGGGTGACTGTGAGAGACTGGAGGAAGGCTGCTCCATCTCTATCCATGAAGGATATCTGCAAAGAGGCTAGCTGCTCTGTCACCTCCTCAAGTAGCTGAATGCCCTTCCTCCTGCTGAGGGCATCGGCTACCACGTTCCCCTTCCCAGGAGTATAGACTATCTCAAAGTCATAGTCCTGGAGGAACTAGAGCCATCGCCACTGTCTCAGGTTCAGGTCCTTCTGCGAGAAGATATACCTGAGACTCTGATGATCGGAAAAGACTGTAAAGCGCTCACCCATCAGGTAGTGTCGCCATGTCTTCAGAGCGAAGACCACTGCTGCTAACTCTAGGTCATGGGTAGCGTAGTTCTGCTCATGCGGCCTCAACTGACATGATCCATAGGAGATCACTACCTGCTCCTGCATCAGAACACATCTGAGTCCGGTCCCTGATGCATCGCAATAGACTACGTACCCTACTCCCTCCTCAGGCAACCTCAAGATAGGTGTGCTGGTCAATCTCTATCTCAGCTCCTGGAAGCTCTGCTGACATCTGTCTGACCACACGAAGGGTTTCCCCTTCTTCGTCAAAGCTGTGAGTGGTGCCGAAAATCTAGAGAAGTCTGGCAAGAATCTCCGATAGTATCCAGCTAGTCCCAAGAAACTCTGAACCTTAGTCACACTCCTGGGTGGCTCCCATGCTAACACAGCCTCGATCTTCGCAGGATCCACTGCAACTCCCGCCTCAGAGATAACGTGTCCCAAGAAGTGGACCTCACATATCCAGAACTGGAACTTCGAGAGCATACCATAAAGCTGGTGCTCTCGGAGTGTGTCTAGTAAAACTCGCAAGTGATAGGCGTGCTCCTCCTCAGTCGCAGAGTAAATCAGAATGTCGTCGATAAACACCACGACAAACCGATCGAGGTATGGCTGAAAGATCCTGTTCATGAGAGCCATGAACACTGCTCGAGCATTGGTTACACTGAAAGGCATAACCAAGAACTCATAATGACCATACCGACATCTAAAGGTCATCTTCTGCACGTCCTCGTCTCTGACTCTGAGCTGATGATAGCCTGACCTGAGGTCTATCTTCGAGAACCACCGTGCTCCCTTGAGCTGATCAAAGAGGTCATCAATCCTCGGTAGCGGATACTTGTTCCTCACTGTCACCTGGTTCAGGCGATGATAGTCAACACAAATCCGCAGGCTCCCGTCCGCCTTCTTGGCGAACAATATCGGGGAAGCCCAGGGTGAAACACTAGGTCGGATGAACCCCTTGCCCTGCAAGTCCTCTAACTGTACCCGTAGCTCTCGAAGCTCGGCGGGGGCCATCCGATATGCTGGAGTGGATATCGGGGTTGTCCCGGGGTACAATTCAATATAAAAGTCTACCTCTCTGCGAGGAAGTATCCCTGGAACGTCGTCGGGAAAAACGTCTGCAAACTGATCCACCACTGCAGGAAAACCAGGACTCCGCACGTCAACTTCTCCAAGGATGAGGCTAGCCAACTGATGAGTGATGGGTTGTCCTCTCCTCCGTGGAAGTCCATCCTGTGCTGCAAAGGCTCCCTTCTCGCTGGTGAAGGTGAACCTTCTCCCGTCGGTGCGTACACATCGCACCTTGTGCCTAAAACAGTCAATCTGTGCATGGACCGTAGATAGCCAATCCATGCCCAAGATGACGCCGTAAGGCCTCGACGCTGCTACAAGAAGATCCCAGCCAAAGATCTCGCCTCCTAGAGTGAGCTCACACTGCCGGCACCAGTGCGTAATCGTCGAGTCTTCTCCCGTAGGAGTCTCTAGCCGTAAGGATCGAGCCAACGGCTCTGTCGGAATCTCCGAGCTCCGAACAAGGGCAGCGGCTATGAAAGAGTGACTCGCTCCTGTGTCTAAAAGAACTGCAGCAAGGGTGGAATAGACACATATTGTACCTCGAATCATCTCAGGTGCGCCGTGGTCGTAGGCCTCTGCTGCCTGAAGCTGTGCCTGTCTCTGCCCGCCAGCTCCCTGTGGTCGGGGTGGACCTCCTGGTGGTGGTTGTGGCAGAGCCTCAAAGCGTCGCCCACCACCGGCTGCTCGTCCAGCTCCTCTTCCTCGTCCGCCTCCTCCCTGTGGACCACCACGGTCATCCCTCTGCCTCTGCCTCGGTGGTCCCTCAACTGTCTGCTGCTCCTCGGCACGGCGGGTCGGGCAGTCACGAGCCATGTGGCCCTGCCCGCCGCACGAGTAGTACTGTCTGCCTCTCGAAAGACTGGCTCCTCACTGTGTGCCCCGCACTGCTGAGCCAGTGTCCTGAGGTCGTCTGCCTGAGGGTCTGGTCTGTCTGGACCCCTGAGTCATCCGTCGACTTCCTGCCGCAGATGACTCTGCCACGTGCCGCCCTGTGGTGGGTCGCTACGCTGGTGTAGACTCAGCAAGGAATCTCTCAATCAGAAGGGCCCGCTCCAGTACTCCTGTCTGAGTCGGTATGCTGAGGGAGATCAGCGATGCCCTGATCTCGTGTCTCAAACCCTGCTCGAAGGTCCGGGCCCGGAAGAATGGGTCCTGTACCATGTCAGTCAAGTAGCGCGAGAGATCAGTAAATCTCGCTGAGTACTGAGCGACCGTCATGCTGCCCTGCCGCAGCTGAAGAAGCTCCAGGATATGTACCGCACGAAGGGTGGCTGGGACGAACTCCGAGCGGAAGAGGCTCTCAAAGTCCGTCCAAAGTAGAGATGCCTCATCGTGCACCTGGAGCATCAAGCTCCACCATTGTACTGCTGCTGCGTGTAGTAGGCTCGCAGCGAGGATCACCATGAGGTCTGCTGGTGTCCTCACTAGCCTAAACACATGTACCACTGCCTCCAGCCAGTCCTCGGCTGCCTGGGGATCCGTCTCCCCACGAAACATGGGTGGTCGCTGGCGCTGAAACTCATGCAGTGCGCTGAGGCGACGTGCATCGTCAGCGGCTGGTGCTGGAAGCATCCGGGGCTCGGCGGGTAGAGCTATCGCCGATGCCACTGCTGACAAAGGGCCCTGCACCGAAGCCTCGTCGCTCGGTGGGATGTCGTCACACTCGACTCTTGGAACCCTAGCTGGCTGCCGTCGTGGGGCCATCATGAAAAGGAAACAGGTGCGCCACGGTCAGAACAGTATACCTGGTGAGCTGATATAAGTAATCACAAAGAAAACTTTGAAACACACATGCAATCAATGTTTTCGTGCATTAAGTCGGAAATAAGAAGTCAGGGTCCTGGTGTACGGATACGTCGGCCGCCGCACCAACACTGGACTCCCTGGACTTATAACCACACTCAATACGCTAAACATTATTGCTTCACATAGAAAAGATCAGAGTTCGCGGTAGAACCGAACTCCTCTGAAACCAATTTGTCACGACCCGCCCTCGGGGTCCGTGCCGTGACTACCCCAAGCCCGCCTTCCACAATCCAGGGGCTAGAGACTAGCACCAAGGCGTAAATCCCGGTAAAAAGGGAAGGCATTGCCTTTGTAAATTAAACAAACACCACAGAGTAAGAAAGTGGAAAGTAAGAACTAAGTAAAAATAGTGTACAACTCAAAGTGCGGAAAAGTAAATGGGCCAGTATACAAACCCAAACTGAAGGTAAAGTACAACTCGAAAGGAAAAACAGCAACTGTAAGTAAAAGCCGCTACACCGAGCTATCCACTGGAGATCCCACCTGAAGGGTGGGTACAGATAGCTCCACTGCTCCACGGGTCCCATCGTCCGCTCCGAACACATCCCGCCCAGTGGTCCACCTCCAGGTACCGTCCTGCTCTGCAAGCCTCAGCCAAGATCAACGATGTCTGTCGTCTGCAACCAACACAACGTAGTGTGGGCATAGCCCGTGCAGGGGTGAGTATAAGCTACTCAGTAGGGACCCCGAGACCCCCGAAGGTCTCACAAAATCCACAAAGTATAATCCACAAAGGAAGATACAAACACAAAGTAACAACTGACACTGCTTAGGTATATGCCCATACATATACCTAAGTCATCAATTCCAACACGCTCCATCCTCCGAGCCCAAGTACAACACAGTCCACAGAGGAAAGTAAACGTATTCCACACAGGAAAGCAAAACAAAATCCACAGAGGATAGTACAACTCAATCCACACAGGAAAGAAATAGGATTCAGCTCACACAGGTATACTTCTTCGAAAGACGATAAAGATGATCACTGATCCATCTAAGTCGTCGGACCCCTGAAGGATCGATAGGTAACTAACCCCCGCAAAAGAGCCACACAGGATCGGGCCCACATAGGACCTGTAGGCGCTGGTTCACACAGGACCGCTGAGCGCAAAGACCCACACAGGATCGGACCCACACAGGATCGGGCCCACACAGGACCTGTAGCACTGATCCACGTTGGATCGCTGAGTGCTGTAGTCGTCGTCGTCGAATCCACACAGGATCTCTTTACTGTCGTCGTCGCAGTCACAGTAGCAGTAGCAGTAGTAGTCACAGTAACAGTCGCAGCCAGCACTAGGATCCCCACACACAGCAAGCTCGTACAAGAGGGTCCGCTCCACGAGCCGAGAGGCTGATACATCAACTGTCACAAAGTCCAGAGTTGATGTATCCGAAAGTTCTGTATCATCGACAGGAACTCAACGCAACAGACGGTGCGCCGATCGGACGCCCGGTCTGAGAGTTATTGGCTTTTTCGTCCCAGGGGCCCGGTTGGTTTTTAAGGCAAAACCAACCCGACCATACTCCACCTACGTCCAAACCTCGGGCAGAGTATTCCAAAAGATCCATCTCACTAAGAGGAACACAACCAAGTTGACGGCACGCCAATCAGACGTCCGTAGCTCAAGATATGAGTGTTTCCGCTCCGAAGGCCCTGTTGGTTTCGTGAACGAACCAACCCGGCCGAACTCAAAATATTTTTAAACTTTGAGTGCGATATACCGAAGCTACCGTCTCGATCCAAGGATCGCGTTGCCGCAGACGGTTCGTCAATCGGAGGTCTGTGGCTCAAGTTATGGCCAAAAGACCAAAACCGTCTCGAAAACGGGGGAGTCCGGGTCCGGGCCGACCCGGCCCGCCCCCCCCCCCCCCCCCCCCCCCCCTGGGTCGGCCCGAACCGGGTCGACCCGTCCCGGCCGGCGGCGTTCCGGCGCGGTGGCGCGGCGGCCTGGCGCCGCACGGGTGCAGCGCGGGGGGGGGGGGGGGCAAGGCCCCCCGCTTCTTCAAAAGACGGTGCAGCTTTTAGCCGCGGCTTTTTTTGAACCGGCCCCCCCTTCGTGGGGGCCTGCTTGAGGAAAACTGGGGGGCCGCCTGCCCCCCCCCCCCCCCTCAAAGAAACTGCCCCCCCAAATAAATGGGGTGGCTTTTGGGTTAACCGGGGGAATTAAATTCCCCCGGTCTTTGACCTTCCGGCCGGCCCACCTGGCCGGCCCACCTGGCCGGCCGGTTTTTCTCCAACGGGACCAGCAAAGCCGGTCCCCTTCCGGTTTCCGACGCCGCCGGTCCGGTGAGCCGCCGGTCTTCCCGTCTCGCCGCAGCCCGGAACCGGCCGCGGTGTTTGTCGTCCGGCGCGGTGCGACGGCACCGCGCCCCTCCGCCGTGCCCCCGCTCCAGTCGCGGCGCCTTTGATTCCCTTCGACGCGGCGCGATGGCGTCGCGTTCGTGATGATTCTTCAACGGTGCGAATTTCCGCGTGGTGCGACGGCACCACGCCATCTTGTTTCATCCGCAAGATAAATCAACAAGAACAAAGGAGGGGGTTAGGCCGTGTTCATGCGGTCCGGCCCCCTCACGTTAAACGATAACACATATTTAAATATCCTCACGTTTGTCATGCTAGAACCACGAATGAGAATAAATAAATAAATAAATAATCAACATCAACCCCTACCTTGGGTTCAAGTTCGAAGATCGTCAACGACCTGCGGAAGACAACGTCGCGGAGGTCGGGCGTCGCGGTAATCGTTCGTCAAATCCGATGACGAAGAGGTACGTCCGAAGAGGTACGTCGTTGGCGAATCTTCGTATGCCGACGAAGAAAGTCCGAGGAGGAAGCGGCGTTCCCTTTTCGTTGACACGGAAGGCTTCGTCGATCTTCGGATACAATCGGCTACGAAGAAGAGAGGAGCGGCGTTCTTCGTCGGAGCTCGAAGGTTCTTCGCGTTCTTCGTCAAGGTTGAAGAAGAAGAAGGAGCTCCCAAAATCCTCTCAAGAAGGCTAGAGAGTTCTAACCCAACAAAATAAGATAGAGTCTTATTTTATTCACAAACTTAACAAAATGAATTTCAAAGGTTTGAAATTCAAATAAAAAAAAACTCCAAAATTAATAACAAGTTGACATGTCATTTAAAGAGGGGTTAAAGGAGTTTTGAGAGGAGATGGAAGGTTGGGTTTCGTGTGCGCCCCACCACACTTAATCCTCCCAAGGGAGGTTAAGTGGATGTGGGTCCCACCTTTAACTTCCTTTGAGAGGAGTTAACCAACAAGTAAGAAAAATAAAAAGTGTTCCACATTTTTATTCAACTTTTTATAATTCTCCCAAAAACTAACTTTCGTCCCGCAATAAACGCAACTACGGAAAAGGTCTCCTTAAGCGAATATCGGCGCTGTGAGTTCATCGGTGTCCTTGGATTTCAATTCCGAGCACCGGATCAAAAGTTAGATATTCCCGCTCGTTCGTTCACTGAACGTACCCGAGCCAAACTTCGGAAATTGATTCCGGGCACTCCGGGCCTCGGAATCAGGTGCCTTCAGAAACCGTGCTCTTGTAAAATTCCAAATAAAATTAAGAAAAAATTTCCCTTGAATTTTACAGGTCTTTACAATATTATCTTAGATGGAAAATAATTTTGATAAAACACTTGAACTCCATTTTTGAGGAAAATATCCTTTCTACATCAAAATCATTTTTCCATTCTTAACATGTCATACAATTTTAAACTAAAAGAATTTGATTAAAAATAAACTTTAAAACTTGGAAAGTAATCTTCTTGGAAATAATTTTTAAAAATCCATTCATGCCGTATAAGTTAAAAAAACATTCTTCTCGTACTTTTGTCGAAAAAGTCAAAAAGTACCTCGTACAAAAAATGACAAAATATTCCTTTCATATCATTTATTAAAAACTCACCGAAGGGTAAAATTGGATTTAAACAATTGTAGGTGGATGGAAATAATATTACATATTGAGGAAACATGGATGTGGATGATAAAATACACCCCAGTAAATTCCAAAGTATAAACAATCACAGATAAAAATGAGATTGTGATATTTCCCTTACCTTAGGTCTGATTTGCTTCGAAAGTGTCCTAACATCCTGTATAATGATTTAAATAATGTCATTGACTTATTACAGAATCATACTCATTGTTATGATATTATATATGGTCATATTCTTAGCTTATTATTAGTAATATTTCATTGCTACTTGTTATTCGGGTGTTTATTACTTTTTGTTCTTATGCGTGTTTTGTCGAATAAATTCTTATTATTATTTTTGGGTTATAGATACCTCATTTCCATAATGGTATTAGTGTAATATATATCATATTAATTCATTCAATTAATTCATATAATCATTATGAAATGAAGATCATGTAAAACAAGTCGCATCACATCATGGAGATGGTATTCCGTACGTACGCACGAGCGATGATATCGTTCCCATGATCGTGAAATTGAAATGGAGTGTATTTATACTATTTAAGAATCAATATCACTTTAAAATAATCATATATAGTTATTATTTACACCATTATACCCATCAAAGTAAGGTGGTGGTGGAAAATATATTACACCACGGCGTGGAGACGGTATTCCGTACGTACGCACGCGCGGTGATTTTGTTTTCCGTGGGATGGATAGATGGTGAAATAGGGTTGTTTCATAATTATAAAAACATATAAGTATATTATTGATACTAATGTTATTAGATAATAATTAAACAACTAAAGAAGAAGAAGTGGAAGAAGAAATAAAGTTGAACGAATCGGTAACGGACATTACCTCTTCTTTGAAACGCCTCTTTGAGACCTCCTTTTAGGGCACTAAAATTGGTCTTTGAAGAAGACCAGGACCCCTAGGATTTTTCTAGGGAAGTGGAGTGGAGAAATATTCAGGGTTTGGCCGAGCTTTAAGGCTCAATGTGGTGTGAGGAAGAGAGGGAGGAGGTGCTCTTTTATAAGGGAGGAGAGGGGCACCTTTGGAAAAACTAAAACTATTATTTTATTATAAAGCCATATTCGGTTTTAAATAGCTCCAAATTGATTTATTTCGAATCTAAGGTGGTTATGGGTCGAAATAATCTCATCAAATAGAATTTGGAAAAGTTTAGTTTACTATTTTAACCTTATCATTTATATTTAACTTTAAGTTAGATAATTTTACTTTTACCGTGTCTTTTTGTGTTCTTACACTATAAGGTTAATAAACATACTATAAAAAGCTAAAAGAACCCCAAGTTGTTTATTATTAATATATATAACCTTATATAATTCATTTGGAAGAACCTAATATTTTTACAAATAAAATAACAATTAATAATATAACATTTTTTTTAAAAACTATTTTATGTCAATTTTGACACTATTTAGTAATTGATTTTTGTGAAAATCATAACAGAATTATTAGTTCAAAAAAAGTTAATTAAATCAATACTAACATGTATTATTAACCTAGAAAATTAGTTTAATTCATAAAAAGTCTCAAATTACATTTATTTGGATATTTATAACATCAATTATATCAATATTTCATTAATAAGATACTTACTGCATCATCTTTGTGTCATAAATAAATTAAATTATTTAATGTATAAAAATTACAAATAAAATAGCATTATGTAGTATATCTGTTTATCTTTCTAAATAATATTTATAGTCTAATTTATCTTATGTATAACACTATATTAAAAATTATTTATTTATTAAACATTGATTTTAACTATTTTAACCCTTCTTTAAATAAATTAATAATAAATGTCCTAATCTAATCCAAGTGGGCCCAAATGGTCAAATTTTATTCCTAAGGTTGTTTTAGGTCGAATTACACTTATCCAATAGAATTATGACTTGTGTTAGGGTAATAATAATATCATTTTTACCCTTAATTACCCTATTTACTTTTAATCGTGGTAAAAAAAGTAAAAAGTTACTATTCACCAAAAAAATATTTTCATCTCATTGAACCACATTTTACTTACTGACATCAACCATGTCTCTCGGATTTTTTAAATTCCACTCACAGAAGTGGTAACATTAAGTTTTATGTAAATTTTCAAATTCTCCTATGAGGTGGGTAAAAGACGGTGAAAAGTTCAATAAACTTTTTATATATCTAAAATTATTATAAAATGACTCCAATGAATTGCATTGAACTTATATTGGTATTATGTATCAATTTTGACCTAAAATAAATTTAATTAAAATAAATATTTATTTAAATAGAAAGTCGGTTTTTAAATAGTAACCTGGTGTTTTCACTATTCATCAAAAATTGAATGTTTTCAGAAAAATACCAAAACTCCACCCTAGGCTAATTTCGATATTCCAAATCCAAAAATGAAGTCAATTTTGAAAAATATAATTTACAAAATTTCAAATAGTGGGTATTACTATTCATAACGGCTAGTTTTAATAATATTTTAATAGCATATCGTTGTTTAGTGAAACTCGGTATTGCGTACGACGCAAGCTATCGAGGAAGGTCGCGATTGCGTGTAAAGCAAGGCAAGCTAGTGTTGTGTGTAGTGAAAGATTCCTTTGATGATTTATATAACATAAAAACAAAATATTTCTCATAAAAGTCTCGGGTGTTACATTCTACCCCCCTTAAAATGAATTTCGCCCTCGAAATTCATCACTTTGTAACGCAAAGATGAGGATACCTATCCCTCTTCATATCCTCAAGCTCCCATGTAGCTTCTTCTAATTGGGGTTCCTCCATAAAACTTTCACCAAGCGAGTGGTCTTGTTCCGTAGGACTTTTTCACTACGATCGATAATCTCTATTGGTTGTTCTTCATAAGAAATATCTTGTTCCAGTGGTACAACTTCTGAGCTGAGTACATGTGAAGGATCAGGTATGTACTTTCTCAGGAGAGATACATAGAACACATTGTGAACTTGAGAGAGATTCGTTGGAAGTGCCAATCGGTAAGCTACCTTCCCAACACGATCCAGTATTTCGAAAGGACTGATATACCTAGGGCTCAGCTTTCCCTTCTTTCCAAATCTCATTACTCTCTTCCAAGGAGATATTCGTAAGAACACTTTATCACCCACTTAAAATAGTAAGTCTTTTCTTCGGTTGTCGGCATAACTTTTTTGTCGACTCTGAGCTGCTCTTATGTGTTGTTGAATATATCGGACCTTTTCTTCCATCTCATCAACAATATCAGGTCCTAATATATTTATTTCCCCAACTTCATCCCAAAAAGTTGGAGTCCTATATTTCTTTCCATAGAGAGCTTCATAAGGATCCATCTGAATACTAGAGTGAAAGCTATTATTATAATAAAATTCCACCAAAGGTAGGTGTTGATCCCAACCACCTTTGAAATTCATAGGGCAAGCACTCAACATATCTTCTAGAGTTTTAATTTTCCTCTCAGACTGACCGTCTGTCTGAGGATGATAAGCAGTGCTGAAACTTAACTCTGTATCCAGAGTATGCTGAAGACTTCGCCAGAACTTTGTGGTAATCCTCGGATCCCGATCAAATATAATAGAAAGTGGTACTCCATTCAATCTTACCACTTCCTTTACATATATCCTGGAAAGCTGATCCAGAGAGAAATCCTCTCTAATAGAAATAAAGTGTGCTGACTTTGTAAGATGATCAACTATGACCCAGATAGCATTATTGCCTTTGGATGTTTTAGGATGTCCTGTGACAAAGTCTATAGTGATGTTTTCCCATTTCCATTCGGGTATGGGTAATGGTTGTAACATCCCCTTAGACTTCTGTCTCTCAGCTTTAACTTGCTGAAAACCCAAGCATCGAGAGACATATTCAGCAACATCTCTTTTCATGCCATCCCACCAGAAGTACTCTTTCAGGTCCCTATACATCTTCGTGCTTCCAGGATGAATAGAGAATGAAGAACTATGAGCCTCATCCAGCAACTCCTTCTTTAATTCTGGGATGGGAGGAACACAAACCTGATTCCTGAACTTTATTATCCCATCACAATCAAGGTTGAATTCAGGAATGTTTCTCACCTTCTTTTGTAACTCTACATCTTCTTTATGTGCCTCTTTAATATTCACATGTATAGATGGTTGAAAATTCATTTGAGAAAGATATAATTTTTCCCCTTTCATTATAATTCCAAGATCCATCCTTTGTAAATCCATAAATATTGGATCTTTTGTGATCCTCATCATGGATAAACTCACATGGTCTTGTAGACTTAATACATCTGCCACCTTGTTTTCTTTCCTAGGGTGGTAATGAATTGAGAAGTATTAATCCTTAATCAGCTCCAACCATCTTCTTTGGTTCATATTCAGCTCCTTTTGTGTGAAAATATACTTTAAACTTTTATGATCAGTATAAATATCACACCTTTCACCATAAAGTTAATGCCTCCAAATCTTTAATGAAAAGATTACCGCAGCTAACTCGAAATCATGAGTTGGGTAATTTTTCTCATGGATTTTCAACTGTCGTGAGGCATAAGCTATCACCATATCATTTTGCATGAGAACACACCCCAGTCCCTTCTAGGATGCATCACTGTAGATCACAAACCTTTCTCCACTACAAGGAAGTGTGAGTACAAGTGCACTGGATAACCTTCTTTTCAACTCCTTGAAATTCTCTTCACATTCCTCTGTCCAAACAAACTTAACTCATTTCTGAGTCAACCTAGTGAGTGGATTAGATAATCATGAAAAATCTTTCACAAAACGTCGATAATATCCAGCCAACCCAAGAAAACCTCGGATCTCAGTTACTGTTGTTGGTCTTGACTATCTTTTGATAACCACTATTTTTTATGGATCCACAGATATCCCCTCTTTTGAGATTATGAGACCCAAAAATGAAACTTTTTGAAGCCATAATTCACACTTGGTAAATTTGGCATAAAGCTTCTCCTTTCTCAGGGTCTTGAATATAGTTCTCAAGTGATCTTCATGTTCTTCCTTGCTCTTTGAATATACAAGAATACCGTCTATAAAGACTACCGCAAATTGATCAAGATAATCTATAAATACTCTATTCATCAGAGCCATGAAGATATCAGGGGCATTAGTAAGATCAAATGGCATCACTATAAATTCATAGTGTCTATACCTTGTACGGAAAGTCGTATTTGGTATATCATCCCTTTTGACCCTTAATTGATGATACCCTGAACAAAGATCAATCTTGGAAAAGTATTGAGCTCTGTGTAGTTGGTCAAATAGTTCATCAATGCGTGGGAGAGGATATTTGTTCTTGATAGTGATCTTGTTAAGTTCTCGATAATCAATGCAGAGTCTCATTGATCCATCTTTCTTCTTAACAAACAGAACAGGTGTTCCCCAAGGTCACGCACTAGGGCGTATGAATCCCTTATCAATATTCTCTTGGAGTTTCTTCTTTAATTCCTGCAACTCAATTGGGGCCATTCTATAATGTGTATTTGAAATAGGTAAAGCACCCGGTATGAGTTATATTGAAAACTCAACTTCACGATTTTGTGGAAGACCCGGCTATTCCTCCGGAAAGACATCATCAAACTCCCGTACAATGGGCATATTCTTAATTGTGAGTTTCTCACCAACCATTTGAGATAAATAACCTTCATTTATTGGAATCAAGACCCATAAGATGGAAGGAATTTCCACTGGAAGTTTATGTTCATCCTTGCATCGATAGATGATCAAAGATTGATCTGGAATATGAAATGTGACTTCCCTTCTTTGGAAATTGATATGAGCTCCATATAGAGAAAGCCAATCCATGCCAAGAATCACATAAAATTCCACTATAGGGAGGATCACAAGATTTTCAGGAATCACTTTCCCACAAACTTCAATCGGAGAAGAATTATAAACTTTTGATGCGACTGTTGTGCCATTAGGGGTTGTCATAGCTAACTCAACATCTAATTGTTGAGGTAATATGATGATACCCTTAGAAAATTCTTTAGAAATAAAGGATTGGGTGGATCTAGAATCAAATAAAACATTTTCTACTTTAGAGTGGATGGTAAGTGTACCTTCTACCACTTCGTTATCATACTGCACATCGCTGATAGAAATTGCATGTGACTTTCCTTTTTCTTTAGCCTTAAGAGTTTGTTGATGTAGATCATCATCAACAATCCTTGTATTAGGGCATTTATTGGCATAATGCCCCATTTCCTTGCACTTGTAACAATGAAGTGTAAGAGGTGCACTCTGTGTAGCCTTTTCAATATTTTCATCACTAGACATCTTATTCCCATCATTACGGCATTCAAATGCCCGATGACCTTCCTTTCCACATTTTAAACATTTACTTGTCCCTTTAATGCAACTCCCTCTATGTTTCTTTCCACACTTTGAGCATAAGGGAAAACTCATCTTCTTTTTAGTGTGCTCTTTAGATTTTCCTTTTAATTCCATTTTCCTCTTCTTATCAAACCCATATGACTCATGGGTTACTCCAATATCCATCTCAACTTTGAGAGAACATTGAACAATTTCCTCATAGCTATTGAAGTTGCTTATGGCTAACGCCCTTCGAAGACTTGGTTTTAAGCCACTAAAGAATCGATCGATCTTACTCTCAGGTTGGATAATAATACCAGAAGCGTACCTTGCAAGTCTTGTAAAATTTTATTCGTAGGCACTAATAGATTCATCATCCTTTTTCTTTAGTTCAAGAAACTCCTTCTCCATCTTTGTTTGGAGAATACAAGGGAAGTAATTATTGAAAAATAAGATCTTGAACTCGTCCCATTCCATGGACTCAATTTCATCTCTTGGCCTCGTATTCTTGAAAAGATTCCACCATTGATCAGCATCACCTTCCAAACAATACACTACTAAGATGACTTTATCATTTTCAGAACATTGAAGAACTGAAAATATCTTTTCAGTAGTACTGATCCATTGTTCAGTAACTAATGGATCAGTAGACCTGCTAAATGAAGGTGGGCGTTGTCTCATGAAGGATTCAATTGAATGTTTCTCCTTCCTTTTCTTGTTTGGAAGTCCTACATGATTCATTGCTTGAGAAAGTTGTGTGAGCATGGCTACAAGATTTTTCATTCCAACTCCCATAACGTTTGGTTGCTCAGGGGGACAATCATTGCATTGCCCGTCGCATTCCGCATTAACATGGTTCCTTCGGGTTCCAGCAATTGACTAAAACCAAGAAGAATAGTGTGAGCAACACTAATTATAATAGGAAAACCACATAATCAAGAATAAAATTTCACACTTAAGGTCTTATCCAAGGTTATTCAAGGCCATTTCTAAAACACTAAGATTGTGTTCTATTCTTAGACTTATCTTTAGGATTCTTACTAAGGCTTTCACATCCTAGTTTCCAAAGGTAGACTATACCATTCCTCTGATACCATATATAATGACCCATACTTTACATACATTGTTAGTACTTCAAAATTAAAGTACAATTATTACAACATATAACAAAACCATGAAAGGACCGTATAGGTATAGTGTCTTTAGAAACTGGGAAACATAAACAACTGGTTCATTAAGCGTCTACAATGTCTCCCATTTATTTCATCATATCTATGGTCCCTTTTGGCATATCTTACTTAATAACCTTCTTCCTGACCTGGGGAAAGAAAACATACAAAAGGGTGAGCTCAAATGCTAAGTAAGTGTGAACAAAAGAAATATCAATCACATCATATTCATTAGAACATAACATTTTGGAAATCTTACCCTACAAAAGAGATCATAATTTCATAACATGGGATAAATCATGGTAGTGAAATGTAATCACAATAATAATAACTTAAAACATGAAGCATTGTGTCATACACACATAATCATAGAGAATCATTTCTTATTAGTCAAGACTCATTGCCAAGACTATCTTTGTGGACAAAGTCCATTTCTGAACTGAGTTCATTCCTCATTTCAGTCCTGTTTCACTGAACCGGTTTAACCTGCCGTTCTGACCATGCCTATCTCATGAGATATAAAATCTTTACCAAATGCATTGGATGGAAATATAGGTCCCACCCATCTCATAATGATACCCTTCTTATGTGTTCCACAAAATCATAAACCATACATCAGAGCATAACCCATGTAATAAAAATGGGATTCTTAAACATCACGTCATCATAACATAATCCATAAAAGATAAAAGGACATCATAAAAATAATTCCATCATAAAATAATCAAATAAATGTAAAAATAGGGATAGAAACAGAACCCTATATTATCTTAGATGGAAGATAATTTTTATAAAACACTTGAACTCCATTCTTGAGGAAAATATCCTTTCTACTTCAAAAACATTTTTCCTTTCTTAACACGTCATACAATTTTAAACTAAAAGAAGTTGATTAAAAATAAACTTGAAAACTTGTAAAGGAATATTCTTGGAAATAATGTTTTAAAAATCCATTCATGTCGTATAAGTTAAAAAAACATTCCTCTCGTACTTTTTTCGGAAAAGTCAAAAAGTACCTCGTACGAAAAACGACAAAAGATTCCTTTAATATATTTTACTAAAAACTCACCGAAGGGTAAAATTGGATTTAAAAAATTGTAGTTGTTTGAAAATAATATTACATATTCAGGAAACATGTATGTGGATGATAAAATACACCCCAGTAAATTCCAAAGTATAAACAATCTCGGATAAAAATGAGATTGTGATATTTCCCTTACCTTAGGTCTGATTTGCTTCATAAGTGTCTGAACCTCCTGTATAATGATTTAAATAATTTCATTGACTTATTACATAATCATACTAATTGTTATGATATCATATATGGTCATATTCTTAGCTTATTATTAGTAATATTTCATTGCAACTTGTTATTCGGGTGTTTATTACTTTTTTCTCTTATGCGTGTTTTGTCGAATAAATTCTTATTCTTCTTCTTGGGTTATAGATACCTCATTTACAGAATGGTATTACTGTAATATATATCATATTAATTCATTCAATTCATTTATATAATCATTATTCAATGAAGATCATGTAGAACGAGTCACACCACATCGTGGAGACGGTATTCCGTACGTACGCAAGAGCGATGATATCATTCCTATGATCGTGAAATTGTAATGGAGTGTATGTATACTATTTAAGAATCAATATCACTTTACAATAATAATATATAGTTATTATTTACACCATTATACCCATCCAAGTAAGGTGGTGGTGGAAAATATATTACACCACGGCGTGGAGACCGTATTACGTACGTACGCACGCGCGGTGATTTCGTTTTCCATAGGATGGATAGATGGTGAAATAGGTTTGTTTCGTAATTATAATAAAATCTCAGTATATGAGTGATACTGATTTTATTACTTCATAATTAAACAACTAAAGAATAAGAAGTGGAAGAAGAAATAAAGTTGAAATAATCGGTAACAGACATTACCTCTTCTTTGAAGCGCCTCTTTGAGACCTCCTTTTGGGGCACTAAAATTGGTCTTTGAAGAAGACCAGGACCCCTAGGATGTTTCTATGTAATTTTAGAGGAGAAATTGGAAGGTTTGGGCCAAGCTTGAAGGCTCAATGTGGTGTGAGTAAGAGAGGGAGGATGTGCCCTTTTATAAGGGAAGAGAGGGGCACCTTTGGAAAAACTAAAAATATTATTTTATTATAAAGCCATATTCGGTTTTAAATAGATCCAAATTGATTTATTTCGAAGCTAAAGTGGGGATGGGTCTCAATCCGCTTATCCAATAGAATTTTTACATGTTTAGTTTACTATTTTAACCTTATAATTTAGATTTAATTTTAAGTTAGATAATTTTACTTTTATCGTGTCTTTTTGTTTTCTTACACTATAAGGATAATAAACTTACTATAACCAGACAAACGAAACCCAAGTTGTTTATTATTAATATATATAACCTTATCTAAGTCATTTGGACGAACCAAAGATTTTTATGAGTAAAATAACAATTAATAATATAATATGTTTTTAAAAACTATTTTATGTCATTTTAGACACTATTTAGTAATTGATTTTTTAAAAATCATAACAGAATGATTAATTACAAAAAAGTTAATTAAATAAATACTAACATGTCATATTAACCTATAAAATTAATTTAATTCATAAAAAGTCTCAAATTACATTTATTTGGGTATTTCTAACATCAATTATGTCAATATTTCATTAATAAGATAATTACTGGATCATCTTTGTGTCATAAATAAATTAAATTATTTAATGTCTAAAAATTAAAAATAAAATACCATTATGTAGTAAATATCTTTATCTTTATAATTAATATTTATAGTTGAATTTATATTATGTATAACCCTTTATTAAAAATTATTTACTTATTAAACTTTTATTTTAACTATTTTAACCCTTCTTTAAATAAATTAATAATAAATGTCCTAATCTAATCCAAGTGGGCCGAAATGAGCATATTTTATTCCTAAGGTTGTTTTTGGTCGAATTACACTTATCCAATAGAATTATTACATGTTTTAGGGTAATAATAATATCATTTTTACCCTTAATTACCCTATTTACTTTTAACCGCGGTAAAAAAAGTAAAAAGTTATTATTCACCAAAAATTATTTTCATCTAATTGAACCAAATTTTACTTACTGACATAAACCATGTCTCTCAGATTTTTGAAATTCCACTCACATAAGCGGTAAAATTAATTTTTATGTAAATTTGCAAATTCTCCTAGGAGGTGGGTAAAAGATGGTGAAAAGT
The DNA here is from genome assembly GCA_963277665.1 of Viscum album. Classification (NCBI taxonomy): domain Eukaryota; kingdom Viridiplantae; phylum Streptophyta; class Magnoliopsida; order Santalales; family Viscaceae; genus Viscum; species Viscum album. The sequence goes on along the minus strand of OY728127.1, from coordinate 1,504,682,363 downwards.
TCAATAAAATTTTTATATATCTAAAATTATTATAAAATGACTCCAATAAATTTCATTGAACTTATATAGGTATTATGTATCAATTTTGACCTAAAATAAATTTAATTAATATAAATAATTATTTAAATAAAAAGTCGGTTTCTAAATAGTAACCCGGTGTTTTCACTATTCATCAAAAATTGAAAGTTTTCAGAAAAATACCAAAACATCACCCTAGGCTAATTTCGATATTCCGAATCCAAAAATGAAGTCCATTTTGAAAAATAAAATTTACAAAATTTCAAAAAGTGGGTATTACTATTCAAAACAGCTAGTTTTAATAATATTTTAATAGCATATCGTTGTTTAGTGAAACTCGGTATTGCGTACGACGCAAGCAATCGAGGAAGGTTGTGATTGCGTGTAAAGCAAGCCAAGCTAGTGTTGTGTGTAGTGAAAGATTCCATTGATGATTTATATAACATAAAAACAAAATATTTCTCATAAAAGTCTCAGGTGTTACAACCAAGATCGTGCTTTCAACTATGTATTTCTTACTAGAATAAAATTCTAATATTCATGGATATCCTGAATAGTCCACGATACTATTCAAGTTATTGTTAAAACATTTCTAGACCCAAATTCTCTAAATAAATGGATGATACACATAGTCTTTAGATTCTTTCAGATAATTATACAAAACCTTTTGGAACCCTAAACCCAAAATTCAATGACCCTTATGCATGGTATAATGGAATGTGTAGAGGATGGTATAGACCTGTAGAAACCTCTATTGAATCCTCATTAAAATTTATATTTTTATAGATTTTTTATCCCAAATAAAATGAAAAAAAATATATTTAATTGTGCCATTAAAATAACTTTATGCGTCATTTGATCATCTATTCTTAAAAAATTACATGTCAATATCCCACATACATCAATGAAAGGGGAAATAAAAATACAACCCAATAATCATGGTTTTGTATTGTATCATGCCACTTCTATACCGGAGATCTAGGTCCTCGGGTCATGGGAAGAAGATAATTACACTAAGTGTGGGTTTTATATTAAAAAATCATTAAATATTATAAGAATATGGTTTAGGTAGATATCTATAATACAATAAAGTTATATTATAAATTTTAAGAATTTATATTATTAAAAAAATATTAATATATTTTTTAGCTTATCAAGATAATTGTTATGGATTTATTTTCGACCAATGAAGATCATTAATATTAGATTCATGTTTTTATTATTGGTCAGATAAATATTTTTATTAACATGATGATTTAAATATACTTGGTTTTTTTTTCTATGCTATAAATGATTTGAGAAATATTTTTAAAATGGTTTAAATGTATTTAATTAGAGTTATAAGTGTGTTATATATAGAAATATTAAGTTATATATATCATAATCTTGTTGTATACAAGAACTTTTTTAATGATAATATTATATATAAGACTTTGGAGTCACACCTGTTATCATGAGTGTTTCTATAAAGGATCTTTAAGAAATATGTTTCAAAAAAATTGATATGAACGGGGTGGTTTTGAAACTATTATAAAAATCACCTACAAAGTCATATATATCAACTCATTTCCATGGAAATTTATATATACCAATTTCGATTCATGAAAATTAATATATAATAAGACATATGACTCGGAATTCATATATATATGTTGTTCCCAAACATAGATCAACCATCTATAAGATAAACTACAAAATAAAGACTCAGTATTCAAAAGAACCCAATAGTGGATTATTCAATCAAGAAGGCTACACCGCCCTTCATATTTAAGTAAAAAGATTACATGAATGAAATAAAATAAAAACATGAGAATAATGACATATCAGAACACAATATCAAGAAACAATTAATTTATTTTGGTTTGGTATATACCTAACTTCTATAGCGGAATATTGTAATCCATTAAATATAGTGGGATATAAACTCTAAAGTTACATGTGATCACACTAATAGTTATTATATGAAATATTTCAAAATACAGGATAATTAAAATTTGTCTGATTCATGGACCACCTATTTATATAAAACCTTGGAACCTTTGTCCAATAACCATTTACTAAATAGACTAAATATTCGTTAAATATTCCATCATCATTGGTTACTATAACTCCTAGTTTCACCAATATATTATTTGATATTCTGAAAAACAGAGACTCACTACCCAACTAAATCTATTAGTTGATTAGATATTCAATCATCTCATTACTATACTCTTTTATTGATCATATAGTTGTAACATTTCACAATATGTGTCTACTCTACTGATGCTCCATCTTCTCCCATTTATTCTTTATTTGAACAATTCTTCAATTAAAGAAACTATATTCGCAATTAAATAATCTCCCATTTGATGACTATTTAAAGGATTTTCATTCATAAACAACTAGAAAATTGTATCATTAATTTTTAACTTTTCAATGATGTTATCTTCTATCATCTAAGTCCCACTGAGGCATAACACCACCCCAAACTTTTCTAGACTATGTATTTTATCAACTTTCCTTTTATATTTTCTCTCCCACTAACCATTAGTATTTCTAGAACCATTCCTTATATAAAACTCCATATTAATTGATAAATAAACTAAAAAGTCTTTCTCCTTTAATAAAAAACATATTATTAACAAGATATATTACACTCTAAATATCACTAAATAATATTACATTCCCTCTTTCTCTTATAATTTCCTCCAATAGACCATGAATCTATATTATACCTTTATTATTTCTTCCACATACACTACTTTTATGGTTAAAAATGTTACTACTATCTATATTTGGGATAAAATTATTTTTCAGTAATCCATAATTGAACACATTCTCTATAATTCTTCTTATGATATTTGTATCCCCAAAAATAATTTCATCCACTTATCCCTGTAACTACTTATCTCTTTCAAAACATAATGGAATATCATGCTACCTTTAGGGTACTGAAGTATCCACATCTTAGTTTTCCAGTGATACATACTTGGATTTTTCATAAACTTGGTAAAGATTCCCATTTAAAAATTCCAAAACTTGTACAAATCGTGGTTTAAATAAATATTTTTTCTAATGATGCATATAGAAAACTTTCCATACATATATCCCCATCATCTATCCTAGTTACTTTTTCTTTAAAGATATATAAGTAGTAATCCAACTTGGTTGAATTATGTTTTGATCTAGACATTAGAAACTTTTCTAAAACCTTATTAATGTAATCAGATAAAGACAACATCAATGTTTCCATATTCCAAGATGTATTGATCCTCAAATCCAAAATACTTTTTTTCACTTAAATATATTTCATCTTGAATGTTTTAACTTGACACTTATTTTGATTTACTATATGTTTTATTTTCAGACCTTCCAAGAGCATGTCATCCATATACAAGACATATATGATGAAAAAAATATCAAAACACATTAATGTAATATAATTGTTCAGAATTTCACCAAAATGAAAAATTTTAATTTTTTCAAATCGTCTAACCACTTTTTCCATTGCATGGGTGGTTATTGCAACCCATACAATCTTAGTTTGAGCTCATAGGTTAGGAATTATTTTCTATTTTACTAGAAACGGTCCAATTACACCATGTTAATTTCCCCCAATAAATACCCATGAATGGATTTAATTATGTCATCTAACTAATTTGGATTTAAACCTTATAATGTAACTATTTTGAGCATTATATAAATATTTATGTGTTTTACTATTTGAGATAATCTTTCACTAAAATAGATCCCTAATTTTATTAAAATAATTATATAACTACCCATTCATTATACCATTTATTACCACAAGATTATTTACTAATATGGTAAAACATTTTTTATTAAAGTTATCACTTCACCAAAAGTAGACCTACCAACTTCCATGTGTCATTCATATGAAAATAATTTATCTCTTCATTCATTTATTTCTCTCATTTTTTATATCATTAAAACATCCAACCTCTTCTAGTCTCTCTAGTCCTTATCATATGTTAGAAGAAAATATTAAAAGCTTGATTCATACCTCTACACTAGTTATATTACCATGGTATACCTCCTTAAATGATGATGACAATCAAAAGGTAAAAGCAGTCAAAGACCTATTTTTGGAAAAGATATTTATAAGAACTAATGAGAAATAATATAAAGAACCCGTCAATAGGTATTAAAATATTTTTGGTTGGTAACTTAAAATGATGGGAGAAAATATAAATAATTGATCGAGAGATGAAAAGGTGTTTTCAGGAGATATCCATCCATTGTATTCATCGATGTTCAATATTGTTAGGTGATAATTTGTACTATACCAAATAACAAACTAGAGAAAAAAATAATTTGATAGATAAATAAGTAAGATATAAAAGTGTGAAGGAGAAATATTATATTGAAAAAATTAATACTTTCAATGTGAAAATTATAGAACATGATATTATATTGAAAATATTTTGATATAGAATTTTCTAAAAAGGTTGAAGAATTGAGAAGGACACAATCTAGGTGTGATAAAGATGAAAAATTATTGAAGATAACAAAATAAAATTATGTAAGAGATATGGATGTTTTTTATGAATCATCCCAAAATGTTGTGAACCCAACCTAAAGTATAAGGGGAATGTTTTTTGTGCTTATTTCAATGATAATGAGTCTATTTTATTTTATATTTTAGATTCTATATCTAAAACGTAAACTTTTTGGGATGAATAAATCCATGTAAATTTCACTTCTATATTAATGGGATTTTAATATAAGTTGAGAAGAGAAATTTTCTAAAGACAATTGAAAAATAATGGCTATAATGTACCCAAACAGTAACAAGATTTCCACCAATAGACCTGGAACTATTGTAGAGGAAAAAACATCAAATATTATTGTTGGTATTGTGGATCCTTTGAGAACCAAGCATATATATACTTGAATAATATTTCATTTAATTATAATTATTGTTGGCCGGAGTGGATACTCAAGAGGGGGGTGAAATGAGTTCCAATTAAAATTTCTGTTAAAATATTGTCTATTTAAAATCCCCCAATTTATAAAACAAGTTAACCTGTAGTGAATTTATACCAATTGTAGATTTTCACTCAGCTTCTCAAAGATTGATTAGGTCTCATTTAATTTAACCAAAAGCTTAAACTAACTTTTGAAACTAACCTACTGATTTACAATAAGTATAAACACTTGCTAATTTAACTATCAAAGTAGCTTTAAAATATTTTTGTATTTCAAAGTAATAGTAGTGGAATATAAAAGATATATGTAGTATACTTTAAACTTAAACTAAATATGCACAATAGATATAACAAGAGGTTCAGTCTCAAGTAAAGACTTAGTCCTCTCAAATTTATATAAATTTGATCCACACCCTGGATCGGGGTTAACAACAGTTTACAAAACTGTCCAGGCCACGCAGGGACCTCTACTAGAGTTCTTAGTGGGAAACAAAACAAAGACCAGGCCACACAAGGACCTCTTCCACAGTTGAAGTGGGTAAAGAAGAGTTAAGTGTTTTGGAGTGAGGATTTTGATATCCTCTAGTTCAGTGCAGGAGACACTATGTGTGTAAAATATACAGAGTACACCACACTGCTCGAAAGTAAATAAAAAATCACTTAGAGAGAACAGATAAGGGTTTATAAAGCTTTAGTGATTAGAAATGTTGTTCTAGACTCGTTGGATTCAGTAGGAATGCTTCTGAGTCCATCTCAAGTTTTTCTGTTGAAAAACAGAGTGTCGTACTTCAGCTTGTGTTCTACAGGAGTGAAAATTATCTCTTGATTCGTCGTGTGTTCTTCAGTGGTGTTGGATTTCACTAATGAGAGTTCTTTGAAAGTCTTGCAATATCTTTCTTGCTCAGGATTGTTCTTCATTTTCAGCACAATTCTCTCGGTTGTATGTAAGTTCTTCTTGTTGTATCGTCACACTTGCACACGTGTACTACATATCAATCTTCCTTATATTCCACGAGTTCTGGCAGTATGAGTGATTCCCTTTTCATAGGTAAGAGATACGATTTCATGACATGCCAACAACTATCATTAAATAACATTAATTGTTTTAAAAACATCAAATATGACCGTTAGAATTATTTAAATAATATTGACAAAAAGTTAAGAAACGGTGTCACAGTGATTATGTAAACGATGCCTTCTTCACGGTATAATCTTCACGATATGTGGTTCACGGTATGTGCTTCACGGTATGTGGTCACGGTATGTGGTCATGATATGTGCTTCATGGTATGTGGTCACGGTATGTGATTCACGGTGTCTGGGTCATGGTTTTCCCTTCACAGTGTCTATGTCATGGTTTTTCCTTCACGGTTTCTAGGTCACGGTTTTCCTTCACGGTGGCTGGGCCACGGTTTGTCCTTCACAGTGTCTGGGTCACGGTTTGTCCTTCACGGTGTCTATCTGACTGTGACTGTGTCTTGTACACCGTCTGTCTTACTATATCAAACATCACTGTGTCTCTATACTTATACAAATATCTGTATTTATATTTAGACAGTAATATGCAGAATATGGATTACGCTTAATCATTAGAGAGTAAGATAACTTGAATCATAAAGATTTGATTATATAAGTGAGATTTATGATCATGCATAAGACTTTTAAATACTAAATAGAGTAATTAACATCAATAAGATTTTCTATCATTAAAACATGATGTGTAGTTATTATTGAGATGGAAGAGAATTAGCAAGATGTGCAATTATGATTGATATTTATTAATAGTAATAGGATTTGTGGTCATTAAAACATGATTAATACATGAGGAGTCCAATAATCTCCCCCTTTTGATGATCACAAATCATATATAGTCAAAATATAAATGAAATGTAACATTAAAGAAACTAGCATATTAGAATAGAAAAAATTATAGAATAAATGATTCGATAATAACATATCTCATTATAATACTGATACTTGTAGTTTTTCTCCCCCATTGGGATTATAAAAAGTAGATAAAAATGAAGGGAAACACTGCATTTGTCATTGAAAAGGTTTAGAATAAAACATAGAGGAGAAATAAAAACACTAAATAACAAATGAAATTCCATCAAAAAAGAAAACAGAAACAGTCCCTGGACTCTTCAGGGATCCACCTTTTCCTTGCCTTTATCAACAGCACGAGCTGGTGCCAATGTAGAAGAAGGCATAGATGTGGTAGAAAAAGAGGGTAAGGGTAGACCTTCCAAAACGGATGGATCTATAGTAGGAGAAGTAGAATATCTAGGCTGCGGTTGGTCAAGAATGACTGGCCGGATCTGAGAAAGAGCTTGGCTGACTGACATGGCAGTTGAGGCTAAGTCAGGTAGACCAGGTCTAAGGGGTGCAGCAGTTGGAGCAACTATAGCAGTACTCTGCACATGAAGATATGGCTTCAAAAGATTGATGCAATTAGTAATGATTTCTCGACCATATTGCATAGCCTTATCAAAATCGTCCTTATTCTCCCTGAATTTGTGCAAAAACCTGGTGAACTCTGTAAGCTTCTGAACTTGAGCTTTAAAACCTTGAGTTACTGGAGGGATTTTCAGGTTTTCCACAAGATATCTAAAGTGATCTATCATATCACTTTTGGAGAAAATACGGGTGAGATAAAAATCTATTTTTTTGGTGATCTCCTATTGAGCATCATTGGATATCTTAGAATTAACTCTAACCAAGTCCAATGCTCGATCACTATTCTTAACCACTTCTGACAAAGAAGAAAGATCCAAGACACTGAAGGCATTCTGAAGTTCTTCCTTGATTATGGATCTCAGCAGAGAATCATCCAAAGGAGAAACAGATGGTTGATCAAAAACAGGAGAAGCCTTGACAACTTTGGTTATAACATTGAGCTATTTCAGAACTTTTTGCAGGCATCCAATGTATTCATCTGTGAGCTTATTTAGATTTTCTACAAGCTCTCTCATGCATTCCAGCATTTTTGTGTCTTTTTCCGATATTCTCATAAAATGATAGTAGATATGGATGAACATGAGACACAATATCTCTAGCAAGGGTGGAATCAGATGGCTTAGGAGAAGCAGCAACAGGTGCAGGGGCAGAAATAGGAGCAGGTTCTGATCTCAAAGACAACTCATTCTACAAGTTTTCTACCATACTTTTCAGTTTTGCAACATCATCACTCAGTAGATTATTTTCTACTCTAACTTCTTGAATTTCTCGGATCATCCTTAGTTGAATATGCAATATAATATTTTCCATGAGAACCGATGCATCTTCTTGACTCAGTTGAGTTACTGGACGTGGTTGAGTGGATAAGATTTTCTGAACTCCATCTAACAGAGTCTCTACAAAGATTTTCATATCATCTTTAGTTACAAAGGAGTGTTTTTTGGGTAAGAGTGTAGGTAAAGGTGGTGGAGCATGTTCTAGTTGCGGTTCAGAGTCATATTTAGACTCGGATTCTGATTCTGATTGAGAATGGGGATCTGGTTCTAGTTCTGGTTCTAGATGAGCTAAAGACTTCAGTTGAAACACAAAAGAGAGATCCATTCCAGTTGTAGTAACTTTCTCTGACTCATTCACATCATAAAAGCTTGGGAAAACATAAAGGGTGTACACAGAATATGTGACAGTAGGTTGAGAAGGTTCAGCAGATCCGGCCTCTATAATATCAAGGTTTTGAGGTTCCTCCCCGTCAAATTGTGCTTCCATTTAAGAGACTATAGGCTTAGAAACATGGTCAAGATCCACAGGATCATCTCTAATATCTTCAGAAAACTATTTCATTTCCAGCTGAAAGGAAATTTCCATCCTCTCTTCAGTAGAGGGAATTATCTCAGGAACCGATTGTTCCACTAGTTGTGCTTCCAGATTGTCTTCTTTCTCAAGAGGGATATCCTCTTCCACGGGATCTATCTCTATGGTTTCTTGCTGCTCTAAATCAGGAAAAATCAATTTTCTTGTAGCCGTAGGATGAGTTTCTAGATTGATATCCTCACTAGAAGCAGGATATTCCTCACTTCTCAAACCAAAAGCAACATCCTCTCCTTGAGGTATTTCAGCAGGGACAACAACCCTTTCTTTTTCAACAAGAGCTGTTTCCATTGGAGGTATTCCAGCTTCTTCTTTAGGTGATACTTCAGCTGTCACTTACTCTTCTTCTTATTCTTATTTTGAATACCCATCCAATTCATCTGGTTCCAAACCAGGTTCAGCTAGATTCTTAGGACTTCTTGGATAATCAATTGGATTAAACTTCTTATACAATTGATCATTATCCTCAACACACTACTTCTTCCAGGGGTTCCAGCTAATCTTCTTCCTTCTGATGATAGGCTTGGATAAGAAAAAATCATATTCCTCTAACTTTTCATCATTCGGTCCAACCATCCCTTTGGAAACTAACATGGCTGAAATCATCCTTGAGTAAAACAAGGAGGTGGATTTGGAAGTGACTTTAATCAGCTCACATATATGGTTAATAACATACTTGAATAGATTGATCTTATAGCCATTCTTCAACAGGTGAATCAGGAAAACATCATGATACTTCATTACAGAAAAATCCCCTTTTCTCGGACTGATCAAATTCTGAACAAATTTGAATTGAAGTCTAGTTTCTCCATTTATCTCTGCAGCTATAGCCCTTCGCTTGGTTCCATTACCATTTATAATTTCCAAGCCATTTTCCAGATCAAAGATATCAGATGATGGAGGAGGGTCTATCTGGAAGTCATCACTCACTCCTTCATGAGTAATCCGTAGGCATGTAACCCATAGCCTTGAAGATAAAGAACACTTCTGACTATTGATCCAGCTAGTCACCATAATGTTTTCTCCAAAATCAAAGGAAAACTTCACATATTGATAGAATTGAGATACCATCCTTAGTTAAATCAGTCTATTTTGTCCATAGAACCATTCAAGCCATCCTTGTTCTCTTAAAACATTCGAAACTAATGACTTTCTAGATAGTAGCCACTTAGGGAAATTTTCTTTTTTGGGTACAACAGTACGACTTACCAAGTTTGGGTTTAGAGGTCCTTCGGGAGATGTCCTTGGTATTCTCTTCTGTTTCTTAGACCGGCGCTTCTCAGACGAGGGTGAAGACGGACGCTTCATCCTAGACATCCACTGAAGGTTCAGGCGAGAGAGGAGAAGGTTTTCAAGAGTGAGAAGATTCAGGAGAGAGTTCGGGTAAGGAATCGAATGAAACCCTTAAGTTTTATCATTTGGGAATGTCAAACATAATAAAAACAAAAACGCGGGAAATAAAATAGCTGTGAAATAAAAATTACCGTGATACAAGTTAAAATAAGAGTATAAATAATCTTCACGGTGATACCGTGATTAGGCATTACTGTGGGATGAAAACCAGTCATCAGGGTGAGACAGTTGGTGGTCGTCACGGTGAAGCAGTGACCATTCTGTGCAGTCACGGTGAGATAGCGACCATTCTGTGTAGTCATGGTGAGACAGTGACCATTCTATGTAGTCACAGTGAGACAGTGATTTGACAGACCGTGATCATGAAGTAGTAACTATAAAATAGTGAGCATGAAACCGTAAAGTAAAATACAGTAATGTATTAAACATTTCTATTAGTAAGATATCTATTTATGATTAATCCTACCAAGATCATGTATGATGTAGTCTAATCTTTCAGAATTTAATGGTTTAGTGAATATATCAACAAGTTGATATTCAGTACCAATGAATTCCAAAGTGATATCACCTTTTTGATAATGATCCCTCAAAAGGTGATGTCTTACATCAATATGTTTTGTCCTAGAATGAGAAATAGGATTCTTATAAATATTAATAGCACTTGTGTTGTCACAATTTATTGTGACATGTCTGAATTGATATCCATAGTCTAGTAATGTGTGTTTCATTCACAGAATTTGCACACAACAACTGCCATCAGCTATGTATTCAGCTTCTGCAGTAGATAATACAACAAAATTTTGTTTCTTACTACACTATGAAACTAGTGACTTGCCTAAAAGGTGACATGTTCCAGAGGATCTTTTTCTATCTAACTTACATCCGGAAAAATCAGCATCAGAATAAATAAATAATTAAAATGATTGTCCTTTGGGATAGAACAGTTGTAAATTGGGAGTACGCTTCATGTATTTGAAAATCCTTTTTACAGAATTTAAATGTGACTCTTTAGGGTTTTCTTGAAAATGAGCACACATACACACACTAAACATAATATCAGGATGACTAGCAGTCAGGTAGAGTAGACTTCAAATCATTCCTCTATAAGTGGTTTGATCAATAGTTTTACCATCTTCATCAAGATCCAACATATAGGTGGTACTTATGGGAGTGTCACTAATTTTTGTGCTATCCAATCCAATTTGTTTTAAAATATCTCAAGTATATTTAATTTGAGTTAAAATAATTCCATCATCATTTTGAAATATTTGAAATCCAAGAAATAATTTTAGTTCACCCATTAAACTCATTTCAAATTCATTTTGCATCATTTTAGAAAAATCAGTACATAGGGAATTTCTCGAAGATCCAAAAATAATATCATCTACATAAATTTTTACAACTAAAACATCTTTAGAAATTCTTTTTATAAAAAGAGTATGATCATCTATACCTTTTGTAAAACAATTAGAAATTAGAAAAGTGCTTAATCTATCATACCAAGCTCTTGGATCTTTCTTTAAAACGTATAAAGCTTTTGATAATTTGAAAATATGATTTGGAAAATGAGGGTTTGAAAATCCTGGTGGTTGTTCAACAAAAACATCCTCAGAAATATATCCATTTAAGAATTCACTCTTGACATCCATTTGATATAGTTTGAAATTTAGATTTGCAGCATAAGCAAGTAAAATTTTAATGGATTCTAATCTGTCTACTGGATAAAAATTCTCCTCACAGTCAATTCCTTACTCTTGACTATAGCCTTGTGCAACTAGCATAGCTTTGTTTCTAACTATGTTTCCAGATTCATCTACTTTATTTATAAACACCCACTTAGTGCCTATGGTGAAAGTGTCCTTAGGTCTTTCAACAAGATTCCAAACTTTATTTCTTTCAAACTGATTGAGTTCTTCTTGCATAGAAATTACCCAAAATTCATCATCAATAGCATCATCAATGTTTTTAGGTTTAAGCTATGAAAAGAAGGCTTGATGTTCAACCTGATTTCTAAGAGAAGCTCTAGTCTGTGTCCCTCTATCAAGATTTTCTACAACAGCATCTAAAGGATGATTCTTTATAATTCTAGTTGATCTAGTAAAGGTATGACTAGAAATTTCAGGTTCATCTATTGGTTTGGGTTCCATACCAGCAAATTCTGGAATATGTACAGAACTGGATGTTTTTACAGTAGGTTCTTTAGATTTATCATTAAGGTCCAGAACACTCATATCTTCCTCAAGATTTTCAAGAGAGGTTTTAGGATCATGTGGATCTGTTTCATCAAACATGATGTGAACATATTCTTCCACACATTTGGTTCTTTTATTAAAGACTCTATAGGCTTTTCTAGTTAAATAATAACCAAGAAAAATTCCTTCATCACTCTTAGAAGCAAACATGTCCAGATTATCCTTTGTATTAAGAATAAAAACTTTAAAGCCAAAGACTCTAATGTAACTAACTTTAGGTTTTCTATTATTCCACAACTCATATGGGGTCTTCTTAAGAACTAGTCTAATTAAGACTCTATTAATGATATAACAAGTTGTATTTGCAACTTCATCCCAAATGTAAATAGGCATGTCATACTCATTAAGCATGGTTCTAGCTATTTGTTGAAGGGTTCTATTCCTTCTTTCTACTACACCATTCTGCTGAGGTGTTCTAGGATCAGAAAAGTTGCGATTATTGAAATTGTGTGAGAAATAAGATTCACACTCATGATTTTCAAACTCACATCCATGATCACTTCTCAAAGTTTTAATCTTTTGTCCACTAAGGTTTTCTACAGATTTGGAGTATTTAACAAAGTAAGAACAATATTCACTTTTGTGAGCTAAGAAGTATACCCAAGTATATCAAGAAAATTCACCAACTAAGACATAGACATAGTGCTTCCCATTTAAACTATAAACTCTTGAAGGTCCAAACAAGTCCATGTGAACCAACTCGAGAGGTTGAGATGTTGAAACTTCTTTCTTTGATTTAAAAGAAACTTTATGTTGCTTTCCCTTTTGATAGGGATTGCATACTTTGTCATTTGGAAACTCAAGTTTAGGTAGGTCTCTAACCAAGTCTTTTCTAGTTAGTTTTCTAAGTGAATGTATATTGCAGTGTCCTAATCTCCTATTTTATAACCAGGAATCTTTATTAAAGGCATTTAAACTGGTAGCATTTTTCTTAGCTAGAGAATTTAAATCAACTGTATAAACATTTTCATTTCTTAAAGAAGAAAATACTAAAACATTTTTTGAGTTAAAAACATTACATGAATCATTTTATAATTTGACATTAAAACCATCATCACACAATTGATAAATACTTAACAGATTATATTTCAGTCCATCAACAAAAAAACTTTGGAAATTAAAACTGAATCAGTGTTACCAATTTATCCTAGGCCGATGATCATTCCCTTAGAATTATCACCAAAGGTGACATAGCCTCCATCAACATTTATTAAACTCTTGAAGCATGAATAATATCCACACATATGTCTTGAAAATCCACTGTCTAAGTACCATACCTTCTTGTGAGAAATCTTTAAGCATGTTTCCTAAAAAAATATTTAGATATGAAATGATTTTGGTACCCAGATATTCTTGGGTCCAGAAAGGTTAGAAATCAAAGATTTAGGTACCCATATTTGTCTTATGGGTCTCATATAATTTACAGAATCAATATATTTTGAAAGATAAACTTTATTTGATCTATAACCATATGAATAGATGGTTGTAGTATAGGGATTTCCAGAACATGAACTAGTAGTATTCTGTCCAGATTTAGGAATAAATCTATTATTAATAAGCTATCTCTGTCCAGGTTTTATCCTATTCCAGTAGTGTATTTTGGTGATACTTTCTTTCCTAGCATTTGAGTTAATGTATCCTTTCCATTTGTGAACTTCTCTAAGTCTTTTCTAAGTTTCTCATTTGACATTTTCAGTTCTGTATTTTCCTTTAACAGTTGAGCATTCTTTTCTTTTTCTATATCAAAGGCAGATTTAACATTGGTAGTAAGATCATGCTATTTCTTTAATGACTTATATTTGACTTTAAGTTCATTACATGTCTCTTCCAACATATTACAGTATTCAAATTATTCCTCACTAGTCATGTTTTCAGAATCAGAATCAGATTCTGTATTATCTCCAGAATAATAGGAATTTAAAACAGGAGTATCTAAAGTTACCTTAGATGTGTTGGTCATGAAGCACATGTTGGCATGATTCTTCTCAAAATCAGAAACTTCAGATTCACTTGTGTTGTCCTCTGAAGCACTCCAGGTTGCTTTCATAGCATTCTTGTACTTCTTTTCCTTATAATCATATTTCTTTTTTACTTTTATCTTTGGGCAGTCTGCTTTAATGTGTCCTTTTCTTTTGCACTCGTATAAAACATCTTCGTTACTTTTATCTGGATTTTTCTAGTCCTTTTTCCAATGTCCCTTATTGTCATACTTACCCTTGTAATTTGTTTTTCTGAAAAATTTCTTCTTCCTATAAAATTTCTTAAACCTTCTGGATATCTGATCCATTTCAGTATCACTGTCAGAGTCTGAGCTTTCACTTGTTGAACTGCCAAATTGTATTCGAGATTTTTCTTTGTCCTTGTTCTTTGAAGAAATAGTCTTGAAAGCCACTAATTTCCTTTTTGATTCATCTTGTTCCTCTTTATTCACCTTGAGTTCTTCCTCATACATCATAAGATTACCAATGAGTTCTTTGATAGGTAGAGAAGCAATGCCACATAACTCTCTGATTGAAATAGATGTGCCTCTCCATTGGTCTGGTAGACACCTCAATATCCTCATAATTTGTTCCTTTGCTGGAACAGCCTTTCAGAGTGAATTCATTATATTGACTATCTCATTAAACCTGAGATACATATCAAAAATGGGTTCACCAGTCTTCATTTTAAAATTATCATATTTAATAGTATAAGTATTCAATAGAATTTATTTAACATTAGTTGTTCCTTCATGAGAAACCCCTAAAGTATCCCAAATTTCATAAGCAGTTTTACAGGAAGAAATTCTGTTAAATTCCTCATCTCCTAGAGCATAGTACAAATCATTCATATCTTTATAATTATTATTATAAGCAGTCTTTGTTGGTTCATCCCAAGTTATTCTTTCAGTTTCTGGAATTTTATATTGACATTCTATAGCATTCCAGATATCAAAACCCATACTTTCCAAATGTATTTTCTTTTTCAATTTCCACTGGGCATAGTTTGTTCCATTGAAGAAAGGTGGACGGTTAGTAGCAACACCCTCTAGTCTATTATCCATAATTAGATTTTGGAAAGTAAATTTAAAGAGATAATGATTTAGAACTAACAGAAATTTAAGATCTTTAAAAATGCAACTAAAATCACAGTTGGAAAACATAGTATTACAAAAATCCTTAACCAAAAACAAATCCTCGGATACCAAATGTTGGTCGGAGTGGATACTCAAGAGGGGGGTGAATTCAGTCCCAATTAAAATTTCTATTAAAATATTGTCTATTTAAAATCCCCCAATTTATAAAACAAGTTAAACTATAGTTAATTTATAAAGATTGTAGATGTTTACTTAGCTTCTCAAAGATTTATTAGGTATCAGTTAATTTAACCATAAGAGTAAACTATCTTTTGAAACTAACCTACTGATTTACAATAAGTATAGACACTTTCTAATTTAACTATCAAAGTATCTTTAAAATAGTTTTATATTTCAAAGTAATAGCAGTGGAATATAAAAGATATATGTAGTATACTTTAAACTTAAAATAAAGATGCACAACATATATAACAAAAGGTTCAGTCTCAAGTCGAGAATTAGTCCTCTCATATTTATATAAATTTGATCCACACCCTAGATCAGGGTTAAAAAAAGTTTACAAAACTGTCCAAGTCATGCAGGGACCTCTACCACAGTTCTTCGTGGGAAACAAAAAAAATACCATGGCACACAAGGACCTCTTCCGCAGTTGATGTGGGTAAACAAGAGTTAAGAGTTTTGGTGTGAGGATTTTGATATCCTCCAGTTCAGTGAAGAAGATAGTATGTGTGTAATATATACAGAGTACACCATACTGCTCGAAAGTAAATAAACAAATCACTTAGAGAGAATAGATAAGAGTTTAGAAAGTTCTAGTGGTTAGCAATGCTGTTCTGGACTCGTTGGATTCAGCAAGATTGCTTCTGAGTCCTTCTCTGGTTTTTCTGTTGAAAAACAGACTGTCTTAGTTCCTCTTGTGTTCTACAAGAGTGAAAATGATCTCTTGATTCTCCATGTGTTCTTTATTGGTGTTTGATTGCACTCATGAGAGTACTTTGAAAGTCTTGCAATCTATTTCTTACTCGGGATTGTTCTTCTTGTTCAGCACAGTGCTCTCAGGTGTATGTAAGTTCTTCTTGTTGTATCGTCACACTTGCACACATGTACTGCATCTCAATCGTACTTATATTACTCAAGTTCTGGCAGTAGGAATGATTCCCTTTTCATAGGTACAAGCTACGGTTTCCTGACATGCCAACAACTATCATTAAATAACATTAATTGCATTAAAAACATCAAATATGACCGTTAGCATTATTTAAATAATATTGACAAAAAGTTAAGAAATAGTGTCACAATGATTATGTAAACAGTGTCTTCTTCACGGTATAGTCTTCATGGTATATGCTTCACGGTATGTGCTTCACGGTATGTTTTCACGGTATGTGGTCACGGTATGTGCTCATGGTATGTGCTTCATGGTGTCTGGGTCACGGTTTGTCCTTCACGGTGTTTGGGTCACGGTTTGTCCTTCACGGTGTCTGGGTCACGGTTTGTCCTTTACGGTGTCTGTGTCATGGTTTTTCCTTCACGGTGTCTGGGTCACGGTTTGTCCTTCACAGTGTATGGGTCACGGTTTGTCCTTCACGGTGTCTATCTGACTGTGATTCTGTCTTGTACACAGTCTGTCTTACTGTGTCAAACATCATGGTGTCTCTATACTAAGACAAATATCTGTATTTAGATTTAGACAGTAATATGCAGAATATAGATTAATCTTAATCATTAGATAGTAAGAGAAATTGAATCATAAAGACATGATAATATAAGGTAGATTTGTGATAATGCATAAGACTTGTAAATACTAAAGAGTGTAATTAACATCAATAAGATTTTTTATCATTAAAACATGTTGTGTAGTTATTATTGAGATTGAAGAGCATTAGCAAGATGTAAAATTATGATTGAGATTAATTAATAGTAATAGGATTTGTGATCATTAAAACATGATTAATAGATGAGAAGTCCAACAATTATAATTAAGTGAGAAGAAATACTAAAATGAAAATAAATAGCTCTCTGAGGAGGTGGAACAGTCTTAGGATATAGAAGATTGTATATTAAATATAAAAAAGTTGATCTACTCAAAATAAATTTGAATTATTTAATTGAATCTATGGAATATGTGACCAATAAGGTTATTATTATATATACTACATGGAAGCACTCTTGGGATAGAAACTATAGGCTACTATATTAAATTAATACCAAATTAGAGAAAGGATGTCTAGTCATTATTTTTAAAATGTTATCATCATTTAAATGATGATGAAATTGAAATAAATATTATATGATAAAATAATATAATTAATTTTATATAAATATTTTGAATTTCAATTGAGGTGTTCAAAAAATTATAACCAATGAGATCATGGGATTATATATAGGATGTGTGATTAAACTAGAAATAACTCAAAAAAAATTACAAGGATTTCGACTAAAGTTGATGAGCTAAAGAAGAAGAAATAATCATCTAAATATGCATGTGTTTTTATGGGTCTGTATAAGGAGTTTTTACACAATGAAATTTTTAAAATGGTAATATTTTTTTACTTACTCTAAAGAACCATGATTATAAATTCATGAAATGAATAAAGAAGAGTTCTTAAAATTTAAAATCTAGAAAGAAAGTAGAATCTTGGTTGAGAGAAAACTCTTTAAATTGTTTCGTTTACTGAGGAACAATGGAGTTACACTTTATTTTTGAATTTGTTTTGTTTGTGATTATGTGCATGGAATAGAAGGTGGGATGTAAGGGGGATGTCTGGATGAAGTGATGTAATGATAATACTACAAGAACAGTTTACCATCCTGAAGTTTACTTGGAAGTAGATCGACCATGATGAGGTGCCAATGGAGTTAATCCCTTAAGGGTGAGAAAATAATGTGATAAGCTTCTAGAAAACAACTCATGAGGATTTGAAATTTCTAGACTGCACTTAAGAAAATATGAAGTTTAGGAATAAAAATCACGCTTTTCCACTAATTTATTTTATTATATAAAATTTGATTATTTAATGGGAGTGATTATTAATCAGAAAGGCGGTTTGAAATCGGGAAGAAACATTCCTTCAATTGAATATTTTTCATATTTTTTCTATGATGAGTACGGGTTTCAAATTTCTTAAATATTTGTTAATAATCCTTTAATAGTGTTAATTTGATATAGAATCACATGTTGGATATTTTTAAGGATAACTTTTGTATCAAGATTAATTACTATTTTTTCTGCACCATGAATTACTAATGTAGACATAAAGTTGATTAATTGATGGGTCATTTCTAAGTGAAGTGTTATGTCATCCCTCTCTCAATATAATTATACTGCAACTTTATATAATGATAAGATGATGACATCAAAAATCATGGAAAAATCATAGAGATGTTATGAAAAAACCCTCCCTTAAAATATCACCTTTTCATTTATTGTTAGTAAAGAGGGAAATAATAACATTGAATTTATAATTGAAATTGGTATTTATAATAAATACAGGGGTTGATATTGAATAAACCAAATGGATTAAGAGAGCTGAAGTTGTATTTTTTAAAATGGATAGGTGAATGAAATTCAATGTGTGTTGAAGTTGGGTGGTAGAGTAAGTGACCAATTATTATAGAATATGTTTCTATTTTGAAGACTGGAAATGAATAATGAGTTGATGCTAAAAAATATTCAAGTGAGAAGCCAATATATCAAATGATGGTAGATTATATGTTTAATGTCATTAATTAAAAGTGTTTTTGGAAGGTTTAGAACACTAGATAAAATGTTTTTATGGAGTTGGAGGATCTAGATACTAAATTAATATCTTAAGGGTTATGGATACAGAATAAAAGGTTGGCTGGAAGTTTAGAGAATCCATCCGTGGAATTATAAGAATGAATATTACTGTATCACAGGAATAATTTCATATGAATGATATTTTGGAATGTTTATGTATTTACTATGGATATTGGAGTATGTTTTATGATTAATTGATTAATTCAAAAAATTCTATATTGGAAGAGAAAAGTGGCTATGTTCTAAACTTCAAAGAACTTCATAAGAGTCATCTGTAGAGATTTTTGGAGTAATTATATACTCTCATTGAGTTTTTAAGAGTCATTTGGACATTTATAATAGTAAATCAACTAAATCAAAGTTATTTAAATAAATGTTATTTTAATTGAGTTTTTGTTCATTGTGTTTTTTTCCATTTGGAGTATGTTTTTTGTGTTTAATTGACTTTTGTTTATAAATATTTTTTTAATTTATTTATTCACCTGAAACACTGAACTAAAATAATTGTGATACAATTTATATGTACTAATTATTACTATTATAAAATAGTCATTAAATTAAGAGGTATAAATCAATGTAATTGTATTATAAAATCTATTTTAATTCCCTCATGATGTATAAAAATTCCTTACAAGGATCATATTTTGGATCTTCTAAAGGAGGTGTAATAAATTGGGTTTTCCCTAGACTAAGCCCAAGATTAACTTGAATAAGTACATGTGGAATGAAATGGAATGAGGGAAAAGTTATATTTCAGGGAAATCATTATTAGATATATTCTAGCTAAACCACCACCCACAACATTCACCAATTCATATATTATCCTTTAATCTTACTTGGAGTTCAAAAATATACTTTAAGTAAAAATTACGATTAAATAAATATGTAATTATTAGCTAAGAAAAAATCTTTGCTTTTATTAATATGTGAAGTTTTATTTTGAATTTTAATAAAATAAAAATTTCTAATAAATTTATCTCTTTTGACGAATGATATAAATATATTGTTTTGAATAAATTAAATTTATGATAAATTAATAACATATAAGAAATAATTAAGAAATTACAAGGAATTTCAGTTTCATTATTCATGGACAAAATAACATTTCTTGATTAAATAAATTATTTTTAATGTATATTTTATAAGTTTTTTTTAAAAGAAAAAGTTATAAATTATAGAATTTTTATAAGATCAAATAAATTTAATTTTTTGATTTTTAATTTTTAATTAATAATTGGGGGATATTATTATATTTTCTAAAAAATGATTTTAATTGAATAGTGAAAATGCCTTTTTATAAATCCTCTAACTTATATAACATCTTTATGATATAAAAATGACTAGAAATTTTATAAAACCATTTTCTTAATAAAAAACATATTTCAGAAGTAAAATAAATTATTCAAAAATATTATTTTTAATTTTGAAAACAATTATTTACCATTTGGAGAATAATTTATATTTTATTCTAATAAAAAAAATATTTTTGGCCTTTTTTGATTAATTAAGTATTCACAAGGTTAAGTTCGATTTAAGATTTTTTTGAAAGTAAAATAACCCTATTTTTTAATAATAAACCAATAAATTTCATGGTAATAAATACTATACATGATTTTGGTGTAAATACATTTGAATTCATAAATGATAATTTTTTCTAAAAACTATTTTTGTTGTGTTATGAACACATTTATGAAAAATATTTTTTACCACCAATAGAAATTAAATCTTGAAAATTGGTTATAAAATTTTTATTTATCATGTTTAAATTAGGCCAAAAGTTCCATTTCATTTTTGGTAATCAGTTTTAGTTTCCCTGGTCAAATTTAGTCACTGAGTTAAATGTTTAAATGGTTAAAAAGGTGTTAAATTAAGCGATATGGCCAAAAATATCACAAAAACTTATCTATAATAGATTTTATTAGTTTATTATCAACCAAACATATCATATATTATATAAATAGATAATTTGGGGAATTTACCTAGATAATGACTCCCCTTTTATATTAGTAAAAATGTATTTAAAAAAGTGTAACTCGTCCCACTTGTAAAAGGATCTATTTTTAACCCATTAAAATCAACAAAAAAATAAAAAAACCTATAATCTACCATATTTCATTCCCAAAAAATCTTATCCTACATTCTTGATATTTTATTCACAATAAGTCTTAAACCTCTCATTTCCAATAGGTCCTTCAAGAGGATATTCAAGATCCAAACATAAGCAATATCTTCTTATTGATTTTTCTTCTATATCTTCTTCATCAACCAATTCTTAAATCCTATTTAACAGTTTAATATGAAAAAATTAATATTCTATAAAAGTGATATTATCATTATTAAATGTAATGTTCTTACTCATTCAGTTGTTATAACATGCTCTTGTTTGGGTTAGTTTTACAATCTAGATGAAAGATATTATAATGTTTATGTTTTCATTTAGGAATATTAAATACCGGTATGATTATGTAAAATTAATTTATTTATTATTTCTTAATGGTTATATAATGGTTATATATATATATATTGGTTTCACTAATAAAATCAAATTTTTAATTGAAATGAGATTTCTAAAAAAATTATATTTTTAAGCTTGTCATCCAAATTGACATCATAAATCCCATTAAATTACCATCTAAATCTAGATATACTTAAAAATAATACTATAAAAATTCATTAAGATTATTTATATTGTTAATCCAAGACCAAGGTTTAATTACCAAAAAATTCAAATCAAAACATGCATTAAAAAATCGATAGTTAATAAAAAAATATTAATTTTAACAAAGAATCGTTGCTAAATGGGAAATAGTAAATTATAAG
This sequence comes from Viscum album, assembly GCA_963277665.1. NCBI lineage: Eukaryota > Viridiplantae > Streptophyta > Magnoliopsida > Santalales > Viscaceae > Viscum > Viscum album. Next base: position 1,504,660,310 of record OY728127.1, on the reverse strand, counting down.
TGAATGTTATATAGTAATATAAATATAAAATATAGTTCTGATATATATGTATAATAAATATAATTTTATTATATAGGCTGTTAGAGCATGTCTGGCCCAGATGAAGTTTGAGATAAGGATATTCTTAACTCAATTTAAATTTGTTGTGTTGTATCATCTATTCATTAACCATGTAATGAAAATATTTTGTACAATATGAAATAGTAATTTTTCTATATTATTTATAGTTTTTTTTTTGTATTTAAATTTCTTTCAAATTATCTCTAATATCATATATTATTGCATTACATGTTATGATCTCTATAAGTGTTTCTTTGTCTTAATTTCAATTTTTTTAGACATATTTCCTATTGTGACCTATATTTCATTTTATATGGTTTTATTTTGATTCATTTTCCCATAAATTTCTCATAATTTAGTTTTTATGTAAATCATGGGATTTAAAAAACCAAATCATTTTCTTTCCTTAAATGTCTTTTTATTGAAATGTTATAAAATTCTTAAGGGTTATTCATCTAAATTTAACTTCATTGAAACAGGTTTCATATTATGAACGTATTTTTATTTATATGGCGTATATAATACCTATTTATCATATAATATCATTAATCTCTTTATAATCATTGTATTTTATATTCCCTCTCAAGATATTAATTTCAAGGGGGTTTTTATTTTAAAATCTACAAGGGTGTTGTCAACTCAATTTCATTTTCATTGAGTCAAAAACATTATTTATTAACTATACACTTATAGGTTTCTTTAATTATACCAATTATATATTATATATGTTATTTTATATATCAATCAAGATAAATTACATACATACATCAAAATCATCATATATGATGGATTTTATTCTGTATAAAAAATATAATATTATTAAGAATAATCAACATCATTTCTGATTACTCTTTTTCAACCATATCCATATTTTTTATATTTTTTCAAGAATTCTATTCTATATAATTTAATAATTAGTTTAATTCATTTTCATCTATATTTTACTTTCCTTACAGATGCTTCAGACAAGAATCTTTTTAATGTTTTTCATTCAGTTAATTTATACTATCTTTATAAAGGGGTGAAAATAATATTTTATAATTTTTACCATTTGATCACCTTTTCATATAGTTATGTCCACTATTATTTATAAATATTCCTTTCCCAATTACCATGTTATTTCAAATAAAATTATATTCCAATTATTATATGAATTGTTTATTTTAAAAAAAATACTGGTTTGCATTTTTTGGAGAATATATAATGATATTTCATTCCACTTACATGTATTTTTATCTGAAAGTAAAAAAGTATCATATTTAAATTAATTTTATTTTGAGGATTAAACATTTGAAATTTTTTTTAATTAAAATTTTTAATTCCCACTTTTAACCCATCTTAAAATGGATTTTTTTTAAGTGACTTTAATTTTTTTAATTAATTTATAAAATAATTATGTAAATATTTTTATAATTTTTCTTCCAATTTACTATTTATCTAAAAAAATTATATATATTATTCTATAAATTTTATGATCTACCTATAAAGGATTTTATGCTGTATTTATTTTCAGATATTGAATTTTGGTTTCATTCAATCTACTCTTCATGTCATGTTATAAGATACCATTTAGAATTTATATGAAATACATTTTATTTCCTTTCATTTTCCATTGTATGATATATAAATGATTTCATATGGTACACATATGTGTGGATGTTAATGATTGGTGTCCTATATCACACTCCAATATATTGGGTAAATTTTAATATCCCATGAGATAATTATGGGAAATTAGTATTGATCCTCGCTTCACTATGGGAATTTGATAATGATGCCTTCTCCAATAAATTATGGGAAATAGGTAGGATTCCTACTATATTATATTGTGTTCTCCTATTCTTATGTGTATTAAACATTCTCTTTCAATTTTATTATTCTTATATTTTTCTCTTATAGATCATGTTCGATTATTATCATGTCTTACGTAATGCCAAATCTCCATTCCATGAATCATGGATTATGATCTATTATTTTTTAAGTATGAATAACTTATTTTATGTCTATAAACATTTATTATTTCATCATATCCTTATGATCAACTTATTCTCAGTTATAATCTTTGATTGGTATCTCTCGTCTTTACCCTTACTGATCATTTGAGGTCACCATTCTTTTTTTTCATTTCACTAGGTGCATAATGATATTATATAAGATTTTTACGTAATAGAATCATGTTCAAAGAATTTTTTGAGTGATTTTGAAGACATATTATGGAATAAAAAATTGGTATAATGAGAAAATTTCCATTAGATGAGAAATATATGCATATTTTTAGTCAAATATTTTTTTACTTCTCTAAAACTATGAACCTAAAATGTCATGGGTATGTAAGTGACTCAATATTTCTATATATGGTAAAACTTTGTTTCATTTTAGTTTTTATTAAATCCAATCTAAAAAAAATATGTTTTATTCGCCAAATTTGAGTGTATAGGTATGGAGTGTCTCAGTTGGTATTATATCAGGATTTAGATAACTTTAGAGGTAATGATTGTAAGGTCTTGTGTTTTTTAACCATTGTAATTATAAAAAAATTTAAAATTTTAATTCTATGGATTGAATGAAATTTAAACCAAGATTCAAAATTTATATCTAATTATTGGAACATTTAAAAGTGTTGTTTTTTATGTGTTTTAATAACCATGTGTTGCATTGGTAATTCGAATGATTTTTGGGAGCATCAGGCTTTGAAAACTCATTTTCAGGAGAAGCATATATGGTAATGCAATTTTTTGAAATTGTGCGGACCATTAAGGGAAATTGTGAGACCTAGTATAGGATTGCATAGGGTGTTATGTGGTTTATTTAACTATAAACCTAAGATAGGATTACCATGGGGAGGTTCTTTCAAAAAAAAATAGAGGAGAATAAATAGGATATGCATGGTTTGTTTTATTGTGTGATATCCTTGTGAGGGGGTTTCCTTTATTTTGTTCGAGTTCATGGTTGGATCACCACTAGGAAATTTGTGAGGCCAAACCCTATGACTCATTAAAGGGGGTATGTTTCATTTTTCCCCTACCTCTTATTTCGTTCCAACTCCTTTCTTCTCCTCACTCGTGTACAATAGCCTTCCCATGTGTGGAGCTCTCCATTGGACTATTCTAGTCTTTGATGCTCCTCCTTCATCTAATGTCCAATTAAATATTTTATGTTCACATTTGATTACCCTTAGTAAGATTATAGCTCCCCTTCATTCTTTTATAAATTTATCATCCACCATCTATTTAGGGTTTTGTTTATATATTTCATTTCTCTCAAATAATATCAAATAAATTCCAAATATTGGATCAGTGAAGGATCATTGTTATAAGGTAGGTTCTCTATGGATTTTCCCTCAAATACTCATTGTTTTATAAAATAATTTGTTGTGTCACATGCTGGATTCTATGTGTGTTACCCTCAAAATGTGAAATCAATTACCTAAAACAGAAAAACATGAATTAAATAGTTGTTGTATACTTAATTTCACCATTTTAGGTTGTTAAATTTTACATGCACCACAAACCAACTTAGTTCATCCCTAAACATGTCACCTGAGTCAGTCAGTGATAAAGACCAGGAGGAATTCCCAATCTTTATGGGATGAAACCTAGTTTCGAGCATCAAATTTACTCAAGTGGGTATGTTTTAGACCATTAATGACAAAAAATTAATAAATATAAACTAAATAATAAATATAAACACTAGTAGTGTATATAAATAAAAATGGACATACCTGCATGTGAACCTATGGGTAACCACCAACCATTGAACTGATGTCTCTCTATGGCGACTGAGACCCTGTTGGAAGTAGCACCAGAATATAAAAACAATGGTAGAGAGATAGGCATGATTATTTAAAATCAATAGGAATTCTTGAATAAACTATTTTATATGGGTTACATTTTAACGTAAAACAAGGTAATACAATTTTGAATATATAAATAAATAAAATGAGGTTTTCTATCAGTTTCCAAAAAAATAGTTGGTTATAACTTCTTGAAACCATTTTCCTCTTTTACCATGAAGAACTTTTTAAGTGGTGGATACATTTTTTCAAGAAAACAATTTACATAATGGAGTATGAATTAAAAGAATAATTTTAGTATGAAATCATAATATTAGGTAAATTCAAGATAGGGTTAAGTAAAATATTATTTCTTTTATTTTTTACATGAAAAGGTTAATAATAAGATCATTTTTTGAAAAAAAAATAGTACCATAAAAAGAAAAGTAAATGATAGCAATAACCATGGGAAATCCCTAATAATCTAGTTCATTAGAGCCCTAAGATCCTAATACCTCATTTTTCAATCAATATTGTATGTTCTCATACACGATCCACTAGAGAGGTCATGAGCAAAGACCTGGTGGTCTCTAAATAGTCATCATTTGTTTAGATAGTGTTATAGTATAAACTTTATGAGGAGCTCATGTCATTTCCCTATCGACTCAGTTGGCATGAAATTCCATAGTAACCCATCTAGATACCTAGGTTTCCCAAGTACTAAAATTTTAAAAAACATGGGTGTCCCCCCTTTGTAAACCACACACAAATTCACATTCATTCAAACCCATTTCCCACATGTCAAAGCTATATCTTTCAATAAATCATTAGGTAAAATAAATTTCGCAACCATTTCACTCACATAAAAACACCAATAATATTACCCATTACATGTTTAACAACATTAAGGAAAACCAATTGGACAGTTAAAATAGATTATTTTTCATTCATATTAGAAAAACATTCTTAACAAAGAAGACCCATGTTGGAAGTTCAGGAAAACTGTGTAAAAATGAAAAATCCAATTTAGAGAACCACAATCAATTTTCATATCACATAAATACTATATAATAATAAAAACTACCTTTTAAAATACTCAAGTAAACAATGAATTAAAATTAATGGTTGGGGCATATGGAACCTACCTCAAACATGTTTCATCTGATGTTGGTATCCCGAATCCACATCAAAAATGTTCAAGGAAGAAAAGAGACCCTCCTTTTCACTTACACGCATACAAACTTATACATATATATATACACCTTTTATAAATGTATATATTCCCCTATACATGAGGGAATATATATAAATATGGTATATATATATATTTCTTACCCATGCATATTCATTCTTATTTAAAATGACAAAATTTATAGACTGTTAAGAAACAATTTCATCAAAAAACCATGGAAACTTGTTAAATAATATTCACACAAAATATTACTAATGATAGAAGTAAAAATCATTAATTTGGTATACATTAAATATATAATTTGATTTACACCTTTAGTAAAAATTATATCCTTTTGTAAATGAAAAGAATATTTATTATTAAAAAAACTATAATTTAATGATGGATAGAGAAGTACCCTTTGATGATGGCCACTTGAATCCACCCTTACACTTACACGCATCATCTCATATACATATATGTATATTTATACAAGCACAGCTAGTCCCATTGCACATTTTTACACTTCCATAGGTGGATATCTGAAAATTGAAAACTTATATATATATATATATGTTTGTGTGTGTCTGTGTCTATGTATACATATGTACCTACGTAAGTACATATGCATAGGTATCCTCCAATGAACTGTAAGTAACCATAAATAATAAAAAGGAAACTAAAAACCCTAAACTACCTAACTAAAACTGGTCTAAATATGAATAAAAAAAGAAAATAATATATGAAACTGATGTCAAACTAACTACCTTCAATGGTGGTGGCTCAATCCGGCCCCAATGGGACCCAAGATTCATAAACATAACGAGGAAACAAAATAAATACCCAAAGGGGGGGTTAGGGTTCTAACCAAGTCACATAAACCACCTGGGAGAAAAGGGAAACAATAAATAGAGGAATAATATGTAAGAGGGGGAGAAATTAAACTCACCAGAAAAGATCACAGATGGAGACATTGAAGAAATATGCTAAGAAGAGTAGGCTGGAGGAGGGGTGTCGTTTGTGCATGGAGAATCTATGTGATTCATGTCGATTGAGAGTCAAAGTAGGGTGTCACATGAGAATTTGGGAAAAAATTATATATAATGTAATAAAGTGTCCAGTTGTGTGGGTTATCCCTTTGGGATTATGACCTACATTTTAGGAATTTGTGTGTGTGTTGTGTGTGTGTGTGTTTATTGTAATTTTACCCCCCCCCCCCCAAGCATCTAATATAATATTATTATCATAAAATAATAATTATTATTATTAAAAAACAAAAAAACAACAACAACAAAAATAATACAATAATAAAAATAATAATAATAAAAAAACTTTTATTAACCTAGGCAGACTATATGGTTTAGTTGCACGGTATGCCAGATCATGCGACAACCATGCGGTTTCCCTAGTCCCAAGGGGGAGGGACTACACGAGCAACTAGGGAGGGTTTCACACCCATGAACCTAGTCATGAACCCTAGATAGTGCCACTATCTACGTAGTATGGTTATCACTAGGTGGGAAAATGGTTTCTACTAACTGTGTGATAGCCGTATGCCTTCTTCTCTCCACCCAAAAACCACTATTTTTTTGAAAAAAAACTCAAATTAATCCATAAAATAAAGTTATGAAAAAAAATAAATAAAATTATTGGTAGGTTTAATTTCATTGTGTGAAAAATATCAACACCATTAAAACATTTTTCCCCCAAAAAGTCCCAAAATACTTATTAAAAAAAACACAAACAAGTAAGTTCCCAAAGTGAAACCCTGACCACCGAAAGACCAAGAACAGAAAACATATTTTCCATCCAAAAACTAAAACTCCAAGACACCAAGAAGCTTTTAAGACCATACTTAAGGAACCAAATTGACATCCAAATAAATAGTTACTAATGCCCAAGGACTCAAATCACCAAATGAAAAATTTAATAACAGGGAACTCTTATATCCAAATATAACCACAAAATAAAGAAAACTCTAGCCCCTTACATAGAAATCTCCAAATAATACCATAATAGTATTTTTGGGATCATCAGGATCATCCATCACATTACCCACTATACAGGACAACTAACTACCATAACTAGTATCAGGAGGAGTGAAAAAAAAGAAAAAACTGGAAAAAAAAATCAATATTTTTAAAGAGGAAACACAACAACTAGTATATGAGGTTCATCACAAGATTTTTCCCATGGTGGTCTCCCCATAATATTAGGGATCTAGATATTATTTGATTTCCCAATCCAAAAAAATCAAAAATTGAAGGAAACCCTCAAACAATAGTCTGACCTCTTAACGTTTTGAGCCACACCTAACCATATTAAGAGAAGACATCAAAAAAGGACCTTAGTTTGTCTCCCTCTCCATTTTAAAACCAACAAGCATGGACCAAACCCCAAAAAAGTGGTTGCCAATGTAATAATATTAAACTAAACACTAGACCAAACTAATATTCATAATTTCTAAAAGATTCAAGCATCCAAAATTTGGGAAAACCCAAAAAATTAAAACCATTATAGGAGAATGTTAGTTATTCAAAAGTACAAATTTAGAAGGAATAGCTATAGATATCTCAAAATAGATGATTCCACCAAAACCATAAATATGAAAAGGGTCCAGAAAACTAACACCCACAGGATAGGAAAACATAAATGGATTTATCTCCGATGTCTAACATGACAAGTTTGGTTAACAATCAGCACCCCTAGAATCTCCCTTAATATGTGAAAATCTTTACTTTGAGACATATGGCTAGAGATCTACTGTCTTGAAACATATACTAGAACGCAATCAGGAGATGATAATCCTCAACTAAAAACTTTTTATTTGGAAACACCAATCACAGAACCTCTTCCAATTTCCCAAGTAGTCACACTGAATGGAATATGAGGAAATTATAATGATCGACCACCCACTCCTCACCAAGACTTTTTTGGAGAATATTTCATAAAAAAGAGATAGAAACCCAAATCGAAAGTCATTACAATCAAAAATTCAACACTTTAATAAAAAATCAAAAATCAATATTCAAAATACACATCCAACCACATTTACATCATTTAAAAACCAAAATTCTATGAAATAAGACTCAAATCATAAAAATAGAACACCAAACATCTACTCACTTTTCAAAACATTGAAATATCCACTTTTTGAGACCCATTTTTAGAGAATATAACAAGTCACATAAACCAAACACCTATCATTGTTACTCTATAAATCCTCGTATATACACATCCCTATGATATCATAAGTACCCATCCACAAATACCACCAATATTCCACTTCCACACACACACATCCATATATGTGTCCATTCATTAAAATACAAAAGGATAAAACTAGACATTTTCATTTCCAAAAAAAAATTCAACCCACATTTCAAATTCCAAAACAATTTGAAACCACACGTTAAAATCTTAAAAAAATCATTTCCAAATTCCCCGATCCCCAGAAACCTTCATTTCACATTTCACAAATCTTTTCAAAAAATCTTCCAAATCATTTTCCAAAATAAAAAAAAATTATTTCATTTTTAGGAACCTATGTTTTTTATTGTAAAAATAAAATTTCAATAAAACAGTTACTATTTTTAAAACCCATCGGAAACAAAATAAAACCAAATCAAACCACTGAAACGAAAAATAATTCAATTTAATTCTAAATGGGTCAAAATCCCAAATCATAGAAAGACATATTCTTCAAATTACGTAGAAACAGGGTTTGGCAGACTATGCCCCATTCGTGTGAGCACAAAGGAGTTCAGTAGAGGTAGTTTCCTATTATATTCATGGTTTTAAAAACCATGAACGGAAACTACGCACCATCTAAGTCCCTCCAAAAATCTACACCAATCTTGGTAGTTTCTCAAAACAATCTTCTAAATCTTGAAACCATTCTGGAACATTAAAAAAACAAAAACCTCAAAATGAACTGAAATCTATGCTCATGTTTTGAGGCAAAAACATCTTAAAAACCCTTAAAATTCAGGAATTCTTCTGAATAGGTAGTGATGAAGCACCTCCCAGTGATTTTCCACTTGAGTTATAAAAATACTAGCTGAAAAGTATTTTAAATCCCCAAATAAAAAGTTCCAACTTCAAAGACACAATTTTTTCACTAACCATCTTCGGTCAACCCCAAACCGATCACTCAATCAAGACAATGATAAGGCACAAGAGGAATTTTGATCCTCTTGGGCTATAAAATAGTTCTCATAATCAAATATACTCATGTGGGAATGGTTTTCCCCTGAATGGTAGAAAAATAAATAAATAAAAAATGAATAAAAAATAAACATTAGAAGAAGAAATAAATAAAACTATGCACAACTCCATGTGACCCTACGGGTCACCACAAACCATTGAACCAACGTCACTCCTTGGTGACTAAAACTAGGCTAGAAGTAACACCAAAAGCTAAAAACAAAGAAAAAAAATATAGGTGTGAGTATTAAAACTCAGTAGGCATGCCAAAATAAACTATCCCCTTTTCTTTAACTTTGAAAACAAAACCAATTCATTCTAGTTTGAAACTATAAATAAATGAAATGAAGTTTTCTACAATTTTAAAAAAAAGTAGCAGCCTAGAGCTTCTAAAAACCATATTCCTCATTTACCTAGAAACCCATTTTAATTGGGGGACACATTTTGTTCCAAATACCCATTTATATAAAATATAATGCAGTAAAGGAAGAATATAAATATGTAATAATAACATCATGCTCTTACAAAAATGGGGTAAGTAATACATGCTTTCTATTATTTTTAACATGAAACAAAAAATAAGAAGATAAGTTTTTAAAAAAAATACCATGAAATACAATAGTAAATGATAGAAATCACGATAGTAATTCCTTAAGTAGCTAGGTAATTAGGTTCATATGATCGTTATAAGTTGGAGATCAATCAATATAGTATGTTCTCATACACAATAAATTAGAGAGTTCATACCTAAAGTTCTACACATCCCCAAAGTTTCATCATTTATTTAGTCAGTATTTTAGTATAAACTTTTCAGGGAGATCGGTTCATTACCCTTCTAAATCAACCATTATACTAGTCTTTAGTAACCCACTTAGATACCAAGGGTTCCCAAGTTCCAAAATTTCCAAAAAAAAAGTGTGTATTCCACCGTTTTAAACAACACACAAACAAACTTTCATTCAATACCAACTCCCACATGCCAAAGCACTATCTTTAAATAACTCGTTGGGGGAAATCCATTTCACAACAATTTTAAACACAGAAAAATATCATTAAGATTACCACTTACATGTTCTAAACCATTTGGAAAAATAAATGGGGAATTTAAAATAATTTACATTTCATTAAAAGTTAGAAAAAATTATTGAAAAAGAAGACCAATGTTGGAAGTTCAAGTAAATGTTGTAAAATAACGAAAAAAACCTATTCTGAGGTCCATAATAAATTTTCATAGAACATACATAGTACATATTAGTAAAAACTCATTTTAAAAATCTTAAGGAATAAATGAATTCAAATTAAAGGTTGGGACATAGGGAACTTACCTTAAACTTGTTGTCTCTAATGTTGGATGTCTGAATCCACATAAAATATGTCCATGGAAGCAAAGAGACCCTCATTATCACTTATACACATACACACTGATACATATATATCTATACTTTTAGCTTTAATATATATATTCCCCTGACCATGAGGGAATATGAACAAATACGGTATACATATTTATATTTATTAACCATGCATATGAGTGTAAGTCTCCTTTGATGAATTCCACTCAAATTCACCCTTACACTTACATGTGTAGCTATATACATATACTTATACTTAGATGAGAATACCTAGACCCATTTCACATATTTACACCACCACTGGTGAATATCTACAAATAGGGAACTCAGATGTGTGTGTGTGTGTGTGTGTACATACATACCTACGTATGAGAATACATATAGGTCACCTGCAAATAACCACAAGGCGCCTTAAATAATAAAAATACAACTAAAAATCATAAAATACATAATTAAAATTGGGCTGAATATGAAGAACAGAAAAAAAAAACAACTCGTAACCAATGGTGAACCAACTACCTTTGATGGAAGTGGCTATAACTAGACCTAGTGGAAACCAATAGACCTTAACATCAATAGATAATAATGGAAATACCTAAAAGTGGGGTTAGGGTTCAGACCATGTCACATGCACCACCCGATAGAAAAGTAAACTAAAAAATATAGGAGGAAGAAGAAATACTCTGAGACTAGAAACTCACCGGAGAAGACTGCAAATGGAGATGGGAATAAATCGACTAAGGATAGGTTCCAGAGGGAGGGGTGTCGCGTGCGCATGGAGTTCCTCTAGGATGCCTGTCGAGGGAGAGTGGAGGGGTGGTTTCATGTGGGGTGTGGGTAGAAAGAACTTTTTAGGGTAAAATAATAATTAAAATAATTAAAATTTTAATAATAAAATGATAATAATTAATGAAACAATAAAAATAATAATAATTTGGATAATAATAATAATAACAATAATAATGAAGTATTTTTTAACATGGGAAGAGCACACAGTTTGTCCATGAGGCCTTCTAGATGGTGCTCCAACCATTCGGTTACATTTTACCCAAGTGGGAGGGACCAAACACACTAATTGGGAGGCACACATTTCCATGTTCCTAGCTATGCACCCTATAGTGTGACAATTTCTATGATTAACGGTTAGCATTGGGCTAGCGCATGGTTTATCCTATCTAATCTCCAACTTTAATCCTTCTTCTATCCATCCAAAAACTATTATTTTTCATAAAAACCACCATAGAGAGCCATATAATAAAGGTGGGACCATTAATAAATAAAATGATAGATAAGATTCGGGTTGGGGTGTGACGACGTCAAACACCCCCTTTGGGGTGTGCTGTTAATTCATCGTGACTTGTATGCCTTATCTAGGAAAGTATACCACCCTTAGGGTGTGTTAGTGAACATTCCCTGATTATAATGCTCATCTTATGGTTTAATCGCCCTTGACCTATGTTGAATTAACTCTAATGTAAGAAATTTTTAGATTGATTTAACTAAGTTTTTATAAAAAAACATGTCCTATTTTATAATAAAACCACCTATGAGGTGAATTTTATTCTTTAATTAAAAGGTTAAATTAGATGTAAATGTTTGAAACAATCAAAGTCATGGACCTTACCACGTCTTTATTAATTACTCAAAAAATAAAATGACCTAAATTATATATTTAATTGTGATGTGGAAGGCTTATATAAATAGACACTTTATTATTCATACATGAATTATGTTCCACCATTCATACTAACATGTAATTTTTTATTACTTAAATTTAAATGGTTGGATAACTTGTATTATTACTTGAGTGATATTTGGGTTCCTTATATGGAATCCATTGGATGGACTCATTGGTTAGATGAATCGTATTATTCCTTGAGTGATACTTGAGTTCCTTCTATGTAATGCCCTGGATGGGATCAAAGGATGAATGAGTTACATACCCATTAACCAACACTAATGTTCCTTGGGTAGAATACCTTAGATAGGCTCAAAGGTTACATGTGTTATATCAAGCCATGGGCGATACCTAGGTTCCTTATACAAAATTCCATGGATAGGCTCATTGGGTAAATGAAATGTAATAGACCATATAGTGATACTTGGGTTCCTTAAGCTGAACGCCTTAGATTGGAACACTGGATAATTATTTTACATTACTCATTGAGTGATACATAGATTCCCAAGTCGTAATACCATAGATGAGCTTTTAGGAAAAATGATAATTTATTACATGATTGATCATTATTATACATGGGCATCGTGGGTTTACCCAGGGTCTTATACAAATGATATGAGATTACAACCTTAGTTATGTTCCTTAGATGGGATGTTTTGGAAAATACCTTAATTAGGAAAGTTACTCATGCACTGTTATTATGTGGATTCCTTATTTTTCTGCATTTTCTCCTGGATAATACTACATATATATATATATGTATTAATATGTTATAACATATATAGTGAATATATATATAGATATATGTTCACATAAATATATATATATATATACCCTTTTACTTGGTGGTTCATATTCAAAGGTATTCCATCTTAGGCCAAAGTAGGTATGGTCGGACAGGTTCCCTTGAAGAACTTAATCTCGACTTACTTTTATTTATTTATTTATTATCTTATTGATATATAGACACACTTCTTTATTTTATACTCATTGAACGGATTGCATTAGACATCATTGGTGGTGTTCTACTGAGTTTATCACACACCCTGTTTGGGTCGTCATTTAGTACTCAAGTAGGCCTCATGGTTGAAGGTTCAGGATTCAGGATTTTCTTTACTTGTTGATATCATTTTGTGTAGTTATGTTTAGAGATGGGATCATAGGATCATTGGGTTGAGTCGGTGCTCAGGATTATCATGGAGATAAAATTTTATTCTTTTTTTATTTTTGTTATGAATTTATTATATAACCTTCTATATCTCTCCTTGAATATTGTAGAACCTTATGGAATTTCATGATTGTGTATTTTTCATTGGTCGTTTTATTAGTTATCTGACTTATTTCCACTATGATTCGTTTATACTACTTTCATTGTTGATTTATTTGTTATGTATCATTTTCCAACTCTTATCATGATGGAATAATTTCCCAATTGTACAATCATCAAACCCTCATTGCTAGTTCGCAGCCTTTGGCATATGGGGAGGCACACTTGATACCATGTGGTGATCGGTTCATCTACTGTTTTTAGAGTGATTTGAGTCAGTACATTACAAAGTGGTATTAGAGATTATTTTCCACTTTCATACTATTTGGATATAGTATATAGTAGACTCATAAAGTGTTGGTTCTTGATAAGTAGTCATATCTAGGAGTGATCAACCTACACATGGGTAAAATACCACGTTTCCAAGGATGGTGTGGTTATTCATGTTGTTTATTATTAAAGTTGATTATTACTTCACCTTGAGTGATTGGTTTACTTTTTTTGTTTAATACTTTATGAGATTTATTTCATTTTACCTTTTTATTGGTTTAATAAAGAAGTGTTGTTATTATCATCATTATAGAACAGTAAGATTCACATGTCACACAAATTTAATTCCATGTAGGTTTCATTTCCTGACTGCAATACATGTTGGATGTTCCTTGTGTGACATAACAACATGATTACCAGTATACCACCTCCAAAGGATTATTTAGCATTAATTTTATACATACCATATTTATGGGGTTTTCTATATATTTATATTTTCTTTACTGTTATGTGATGTCATGAATTATTATAATTATTATATATGTTTGATTATTAAAGTGTATGAATCAACCTAAATGGTGTTTTCCCATATATTGTGATGGTGTCACCTTAATTAACCAACCATGTCATGTTTAATCCATGGTCCATTGGTTTCAGGGGATAAAACATTTATGTTCATGAATAAATGTGTTCTAATAACAATTTATAACGTGTATGTGCCATTATAAATTTGAAGGGGTGACCTATATAATCAAACCATCTTATATAGACTTGTTACATTCTGAAATCAAAGGTTAATACCTGGTTGTAGCTACATTAATTATAAATGTAACTTTTAATGTAAATTTCCTTTATAACATGGGAATGGTAATTCATCTAACCGGACCATGATGCTTAAATATACGCAATAAAATTTAATTCTTATAAAAAATGGTTTCATTTATAAAGGCATGTACCTCTATGATTTAGGAATAATTATCTATATAACTAGATTTCTAAAAGCACAACTAGACCCTAGGAGGTCTGTTGGGGTATGCTACTTATAATATAAACCCACTAAGGGTGTTTTTAAAACTTGATAGCCTAATTGTTATAGGTTTCACTTAGATAGACCCAAGATGGAATTATGGGACCCTAATAGGGTGCCTTTACCTTTTTTTTCTTTAGTTCTTTACCCCATGGGGGTATATTCATGTTATGTGAGATGATTATTTGAGGTTCCAGTAATCACTTATATGGGTTAAATATAAATATATGGTGTCATCTTACTGATTCAGACCCCTTTAATTAATAAAGACGTGTTTTCTAGTTGAGTTGTACTTATATGAGGCATTAGTTATTAAAAATTAAAATTACAACCTAAATTTTGGTTTCTACTATAGCTTTTAATTGTTATTTTCTTTAACTAAGACTACTTATGAGAACATTATGGATGAATAAAATGGATAAAAGTAATTTATAAGATAAATTGCCTAGCATGTGATAGGATGTTAGCTAATTAAATAGTGCTTTAAAGGAAGTTTGATATAACATGCATTTGTTGCCTTGTGGTATTATCTATATAAAGTACCAAGTATCATCATTTATCATATTTAGTAATTTATCTTCTTAATATAATACTTTGAGATGTTTAAAAATAAAATATTAATTTGTTAATAGGCATAAATAAAAACCTTAACATGGTGTTTTTATTTTTCACCCACATGTAATGTTAGTTGAAATATTTCATTGAGTTCTTCCTTTGATGACTGATTAAAAATTATTATTTTATTAAGATAAACCCCCTTTTATGGGAAAAGGGAAAAGCCACCATGACATAAAAGATATAAACAAGTCAAAAAGGCTCCAACTGTCCAAAATTCCAAGACCAAACAACCCACACTACATGAGAAAATCCCCTCCCAGCATTAAAAACCTGAAATCCAACTTCCACCATCCACTACTTATCGGCAAGTTGTCCCATGAAAAAATCAATGGGCCTCGTACCGATGGCCATATCCATACCCTCTCAAACATCCAATTCTGAAAAGCACCTGAATAGTGGAAACTCATTGCCCTAAACCTAATCTGGAGCAGCCTCATGTAAATGATTTGATTGCAGAATCCTTAAACCGAAGACCGCGGAGGCCACAACAAAATCAAACCACCGCAAAATGAAAGCCACCACTGATGAATAACATCAAACCAATACATCCTCCACAGTCTTCAAAAACATTCAAAATCAATCGCGAGCAGCCACCAATAGCCAAAGTACCAATTTTCAAAATTCAGAAGAGATCACAAACTGCAAGCCCACCAGCATCGCACATACACCGACAAAAGCTTCTCTACCAACAACCATCATCCTCAACAACAGAGGCATACCATACCTTCCCATCGCTGATCGAACATCATCACCATCACCCTCCCTACACTACTTGATCTATCTCACAACCCAAAGTGCCCTGAAGCCACTACCCAACTCCACCTCGGAGAGAACGATGGAAACCTGGATCCAGAGAAAATAAAACCCCAGCTTGTGAAGGATGAAATAGTGGCTAGACAAATACAGATCGGGAGACCAAGAAGTCATCCAAACATCACTCGATAGAGGCCGATGAAGCTCAACCATCACCAAAAAAGAACAGGCCCAACCAGAAACATAACCAACACCGAACAAGCATAAAAACCATTGAAGATGAAAGAAAACCAAAAAACCAAACCAGATCCAAACCTTCGAGTCATCTCAACACCTTTGTCGCGACATCAACAAACCCGAACCGCAAAACCCATCTCCACCTTTGAAACCACACCGTGCAACCAGATCTTCCCAACACACCCCAAGCCAGCTCAGACACGAAGCGTCAACCTCTACCATAGCAGATGGATCTCAAACATAGATCCTCACTACTCTGCCATGAGAAGCCCTCTCCAGACTGTGGAAGACCGGCATGCGGTGAGATTTGCCAAGATGAACGAGCCCACGAAGAAATGCCGCCCCAAGAAGAGACACCTCCTTCCACAAGATCGCCAAGCGTCGAGAAGTACATCACAGTCAGCGTGCAGCGAGGGGGAGGAAGGCGGCGGCGGGGAGAAGAAACCCTAAGGCAAAGCCCCTTACGGGCGCATCATTGCTCCTATAGTAATATGTAAATTTCACATAAGCCTATATTGACCTCTATCTTTTATAGTGACCATAGAGGTTATGCTGGTAAGCCTAGTAACCTTTTTATATGACCAATTTGTAAGATTGATGCTGTATATTTTAGTTTGGGTCTAGTCGAAGTTAGGTAGATCTCTTAGAAATTAAAACTTTGTAAAATAAATATGAATATTTTCATATGTGAGGTGATATTTAGATGTTTTTTGTTACTAGTAGGACTCTTAGTGATGAGATGACACACCCCCCAGATATATGGGTGTTTTTTTGGTAATTTGAGCTATGTTAAGGATTGGATCATCATGTAAAGCTTGAATTCAATAGGTTGGACATTCCTAGGGAATGGTTGGATGCTTAGTAGGTCATGTGACCCTTTTTTTTCTTCAGTGACGGATGAATTGAGAGGTTTTCATCAGGACTAATAGTCATAAGTGGTAATTTGATTTGGACTAAATCTTTTGTATGGGACATCAGATATGGGGTGCATAGGGATGATATGACTATGGGTAGTATTTAATTATGTGTTTTTGTGTTAGTAATATCATAGTATAGTAGGAATATATACATGTGTTACCCATCAAGTTTTTAAAATGATTCTGTGAACTATATGAGTTTTTTGGAAGTCATTTAAATCCATAATCTATTATGATACATTCTTAGGTTATCAATGGAATAGAGTGACCAAGGAATTAGAGGGAATTGAGATTCCCTAGTACTCAGGATGATGTTGCAAATGGATTGGGTGTTATAACACTACATATTGGTTTAGTTTGGGCTTATATACCAGATACTAATGATGTTCATTATCATGGATTATGAGATATTAATGTGTATTTCTAGAGTAAATATAGTCTAAAATGTTTTTTGTGGTTTTTTTCCTCTCTTTTTGAATTGGAACTTGGTAAAAGTTTTTGGGCCACATTACTGACCCATGTTCAGTGGTGGATGGAGTGTATTCCATGGGATGTGTTCCCATTCTTAGTAAATGATGACTATGACAATACAAAGGAGGAGAGAATCGTGTTTAACATGTTTTGGCATGTCCTTACAAGAACATGATGTGTTACCATAAAAGACCAGTTAGTAGTGGTCATCGCTTCTTCTGAAAGCACATAAGACAAGTACTTCGGTTTTCTAGTCCTTGAAAAAATAACAAATATGAAACCCTGTTCTAGATTAGATCAGGTCAAGATGCAAGATTCATACCCAGGATGTGCAATAAACCCAGTAAAATAATTATTTTATCATTTTCTGTGATTCTAAAGAAGTATGATGATAAAATGGTAGGTAGTGTCTAAAACCTTTGAGTACATCGTGTGTCAGGGTTTAACTATTTTGGATGTTTTTAAAATAATCATGGAATTCCTTTTATGTAAGGGTATCATGATCAGTTGGGGGATATTAATCTTTAAGTTTGTCCATGCTCTTCTAGGGAAGACATTCATGGGTGGTTCGATTGTTCTTTCTTGTTTATAGTTGGATATGGTGTGTTGGAAAATATATTGGTCACTTCTTCTTAGATATGATGAAAGTTAATTTAGTATTTTTGCTAATAGTTGATATCCACTTTGTGTACTCTTGTATTTTTGGTTATTATGTCCCCTATATTGACATAATCCACAATACTATGTGATATATTAAATTATATGATTAGATAATAAAAGAAATTTAACGCCTTTTCATCTCGACAAATATACTCCTTGGGAGTTTCACTTTGAGAGCATTGATGTTTGTTGAGGATTCTTTTTATTGAGTGATACTTGGATTCCCATGTAGGCAGACCTTGGATGGAGTCATGAACACCATCCAATTATTTGACTTGATATCCATGTGATATATCATTATTAAGTTCTATCGGTGTTCTTGATATGTGAATGTTTCGACTATGTACTGACATCTCACATAAAAACTCCTAACAACAGAATTCCTTAGATAAGCTCCTTGTACTCTAATAATTGATTCTTCGGTTAACCTAGACTTATGGTAATCATTGTATAGTGGTTATCTTGTGATGATTCAAGGGTGTTGGGTCAGTTTTACTCCTATTTTTGTGTTGTGGAATGACAACATAGATGATTGGTTGGTCTAGAGATGTCATCAAAAGTCAGATTATAGATTTCAATAGTCATTCAAAAAATAATTTAAATGTACCTTGGATAAAGTCATTTTAATTAAGATTAAAATTCATCATCTGTGAAGGTTGATCATTTCCAAAGATATTCATCTAGTGGTGGATTGACTTTATTTTTTCTTGTTTGGTTGAATGTGGTCAGTGAGGAACCACACAGACACATCATCAAGTTGATATTTGTGTAATGTAAATCTTGGCCAAGTATTTTTATGGAAAGGATGGAATGACCAGGATAAATGTGTTCGGTCTGAAATTTATCGTTCAATCAAGTTGATAATAAAGATGGGAGTTTTTCTAGAATGCTAAGGGATTGTTTTCTTTTGGAAATTATGATGTTGGAAAGTACCATAGATTAGAATTATCTGTTAAATGTTAGAACCTATGGTGGTGTGTTCCATGATTTGGGTGAGGAAATAGATGATGGTGTGATTGTGTCTTGAGTTAGAAGGGCTCTGGTAAATTCCTTCTCAATGTTTACATTTTTTAATATGAGTGTTGGCTCACGTTTTTATGGTTTATTTATGGAACACATAAAGGAATCCTTGGAGGTGCATTGGGAATTAGGAAATTCAATTTGGATATTTTAAAAAACATCATGACCTAAGCAGGTTGGGTGTTGTTTTCATTATTCATCAATGCTTCTCATGGATGAGAAGTTCTAATTTGTGGAAATTGTATGTTCCTATGTTTTTGAACTATGGAGATTCTAAAGGAATCAGAATTTTTCATTTTATGGATGGGATGAATTTTTAAAAAGGCTCCAGAATATAAATATAATTGTTGGCATATAAGTGTTGTTTTAGGACATGGTTTAAGGCACAAGAGGTGTCTCATGGGTTTGAATAAGTTTCATGAGTATGAGGCTCCAAAAACTCATTTTTATGAAAAGAAAACAGGGGTGTAAGGTTTTTTGAAACCACACATCCCATTATGGAAAACATTGAGGTATGGTATCGGGGTGTAGAGGGTTACACATTATTTTTTTAACCATGACCTTGAGGCCAAAAGGCCATGTTGGGATTTCTATAGAAAATTGTACTGAAGAACACATGGGTTGGGCATAGTTAGTTTAACCATGAACTAGTTGTTCAAGGGTAGTGTCCCTTTAGGTAGTGTTAGTTCATGATTAGTGCATAGATTGTACAACCTCATAGAAAACTAAAACCTCATTAAAGGGTTAAAATTCAAGTTTTTCCCTTACCACTTTATTTATTTCCACCCTCCTTTCTTCTCCTCACTTGTGCACATCAGTATCACCATGTGTGGAACTCTCCCTTAGTCTCTCTTAGGCTTTGATGCTCTTCTTTCATATGGTGTCCAATTCAACCACCATCAGTCATGCTTGATTACCCTAAATAAGACTAAAACTCCTCTTCCTTTTATTTCTAGATTTATCATTTCATATTGAATTCTATTTCAATGCGAGGTCATATACCCTATTTTATCACATGAGCCTTAGACCAGTTGGTGAGGTCTCTCTAAGTGCATCCACAAGACCCAGGTTCAAAACCAGGAGGAGGCATAATACTGGGGTACTATAGCAGTATTCTAGTAGGTACTTCAGTATTACTATGCGGGTATTGTAGTAGTTACTATAGTAGTTACTGTCGTAGGTATTGTTCGATACTGTAGCAACTAGAACTATTCACCTTAGGCCACCAGTTTGGGCTTGGAGTCTTTAAGGCCTTCGGGCCACCTAGGAATTTGGTTCTGTAAGGATTTCGGGCCACCTCAATGCCTTCGAGCCACCTCAAGGCCTTTAGGTCCACCTGATATGCAGATGCCGAGAATGATTCTACAAGGAACCAGCTCTAGAGGAAGATTCAAGAGCATAGAGCATTCACTAGAGCAGGGTTAATAGATTTGAAAGAATGTGAGGGTATAGAATTACCATCAATGCTGGTCTTTTTCATCTCTTCACATGATAGCTAGTCGAACAGCCATAAAAAGGTGGAGAGCTGATCACAATACAGATGCTGGGGAGGGGAGGTTTCAAGTAGTCATAGTCTGTATGATTTCCTTAAGACCTACGGGTCTTGTAATATCTCTAAGCATACAGGCAATGCAATCTCTAATCTTATGGAACTTGTAAGGGTTCCCCCTCATCCCTTGAAATGGGGGTTATCAAAATTCAATAAAAAACGAAGGCCTTCGGGCCATTCAGGCCATATGCCCTATTTTTGGGATTTTTATTGATTTATTCAATTTCTCTTGAAACGGATCGAGTCCGAACCTAATATTGGATGAGTGAAGTTTCCTTGGTATAATTAATTTAGACTATGTATTTTCCCTAGATATATCATTGTTTTATAAAATATTCTACTGTGTCACATGCCATATTCTCTATTTGTTTCCCCCAAAATGTAATATTAATTATGTAAACCCTAATTCCTTGAATATAATAGTCATTGTGTACATAATTAAACCATTGGAGTTTATTCACCTGATAAAAATAACCTCCCTTTGGAGTGCATTTTTAATAAACCATGAATTTTATGTATTTTCTAGGAAACTATAATACCCTTGGGGTGTGTTTGAGAAAATACCCCGATTAAATTTCTTTGTCTACAATTTATCACCATTGAGTTGTGTTGAATTAACTCTAATTTAAGAAATGTTTAAATTTAATTAACCAAGTTATTATAACCAATATTCATCATTTTATAAAAAAAACCACCAGTGAGGTTTGTTGCATTCTTTAATTAAAAGGGATAATTAGATGCAAATGTTTGAAATGATGAATGGGATGGACCTTCCCATGACCTTTTTAATTACAAAAAAATGAACCAATTGATAAAATGAATTATTATGTGACATTCTTATAGACATGGATACTTTATTATAATCCATGAATTATTTTTTGACATGATTACTAAAAAATACTTCATTATTAATTAAATTTAAATGGTTAGATAACATGTATTACACCATGAGAAATACTTGGGCTCCTTTTAATAAATCCCTTGGATGGGCTTAGTGGTTATATGATTAATATGAAACCTGCAGTAATACTTGTATTCCTTCTAACAAATATCTTAGATAAAATCATAGGTTGAATGAATTACGTACACCTTGAGCGATGCCCAAGTTCCTTAAATGTAACACCTTAGATGGGCTCATAGATAAAATGAATTATGTTAATCCATATGTGATACTTGGTTTTCATATATGGAATTCCATGGATAGGATAATTGGTTAAATTAAATATAATAGACCATAGAGAGATACTTGGGTTCCTTACATAGAATTCCGGGGACATGCTCATTGGCTAACTATTTTATATTACTCCTTGAGCAATACATGGATTCACATGTAGGCACGCCATGTATTGGCTCGTAAAAAAAATGAAAATTTATTACATGCTTGATCACTATTATACATGGATGTTGTGGATTTAAAAAGTGTCTTATATGACTATTATACCTTTATTACCTTTTCTATGTTCCCTTGTTGGAATTTTTTTACTGATTCCTTAATTAAGTAACTGACTCGTATACTACTATTATGTGGATGCCTTTGTTTTAAACATTAGTTCACGGACAGTACAATATATCTATATATATGTTGATATATGTTATTACTTATATAGTACATATATATACAAACATGTTCACATAAATATATATATATATATATCCTTTTACATGTTGGTTCATATTCAGAGGTATTATAGCTTAGGATGAAGCAGGTATGGTTAGCCATGTGTCCTTGAGAAACCTGAACCCAACTTAGTTGAATTTATTTATTTATTTTCTTACTGATATACCTCCATACTAATTTATTTTATACTCACTACCTAGATAAAATTATACACCATTGGTGGGGGCCTACTGTGTTTATCTCACACCATGTTAGGGATGTCGTTTGGTACCCAAACAGACCTCATGGTTTCAGGTTCAGGATTTTGGATTTGGGTTTCTTGATAATATCATTTTGTGTTTTTATGCTTGGGTATGGGAGATTCTGAGAACATGAATAATCTGGTGCTCATGATTCTCATGGAGATATACATTGGTGATTCTTTTCTTTTTGTTATGAATTTATTATATAACCCTTATATTTCTTCTACTTTTATATTATAGCTCTATATGGACATGTATGGTTATGTATTTGGCATTTAAAATTTTATCAGTTATCTGATTTATTTCCACTAAATTTCTTTTCTACTACTTCCATTGTTGATTTATTTTTTATTTACCACTATTCTTCTCTAATAATAACTGTATAGTATCCCCACCATTCCATCACCAGTCCCTTGTTTCTTGTTAGTAATCTCTAGAATATTGGGAGGCGCGCTTAAGGCCATGTGGTGACCAGTGCAGCTGCTATTTTTAGAGTTGATCATAATATTATGATCCATGTATTTTATCATATAATTATATTTAAGTGTTGTGGATACTATTATGGGTTGATAGTTTTACCATTGATCATAAATTCAATGGAATAGACACCCCTTTTGACGTATTATGTGATTGGATTTTGAGGTGATTAAGGATATTTTTGGGGATTATTATAGGATCTTAGGAAGAATATATGGAT
Organism: Viscum album; assembly: GCA_963277665.1. Lineage (NCBI taxonomy): Eukaryota > Viridiplantae > Streptophyta > Magnoliopsida > Santalales > Viscaceae > Viscum > Viscum album. The sequence goes on along the minus strand of OY728127.1, from coordinate 1,504,636,725 downwards.
TATGTTTAGATAACCCTTTGGTTTGGAATTTAGTTGATGTTGGGATATATATATATAGTTATTTGGTACAATGGGATAATTGATATTGTAAATATAATTTGATCCGAATAGATTACTTTTAGGGTTGAAAAGTTATTTGTTCACAAGGTGATTTATATTATTTTAGGAAAATATGAATATATTTTGTAGAGTATTTATTATTAGGATATATGATGATCGGTATGTGATTAATTTTTTAGGGGTAATGTTTCATTTTATTTCTGTGAGAATAGGTTTCTATAATTTTTGGGTTTATAATATGGTAAGAATGGTCATAATGATGTTGGTTTAGTTGCTTTCGGGACTGGGTAAAGAAGTACATGGGGACCCAACCAAAAAAAAATTGATTGAACCAAAAGTGATATAGGTTAAACCAAAATTGAATTTAAAATATTCTAGTAAAAAATTAAGGTGAATTAGAGTAATACATTCACAATATGGGATTTTCAAATTTATATCATTGTTCACTCTAATTCACTTATATTTTTTTTGATTAACTCACAAATTTTATTCAATAGAGTAAAATTCTTCCTCAATATGGATGGAATGAAGTTGAACACAAAACTAAATTCCCTTCTAGAGGATTTTATCACAATAATAATTACCAAATATTGATCAACTGATTTGGAAACCTTTTTTACCATTTAACATGAATGAAAAGAACATCACAACATATCCTAGTCATCTTTTATAAATTGATTTCATAAATTATCATGGGATAGTTTTTTCCATTTTTTAAGAAACCATCATCTATATATTACTCATTCTATAAAATACCATATGGGATATCATCATTTTTATCATAATTAATGTATAAAAAAAGGACTTCCAACGAACAATTTAGCTGTAAAGGAGGGTGACCTTTGAGAAGCATTTGTCATTATCTTTTTATCTGAATTTTTTGAAAATGATAAACTCCAACACTTATTTTAGGTACAAAATTCAAATTGTATCTTATGGTGTCATGGAAACCAAGTTCAAAATTATGTATCAACACTATATATTCAAAATATAAGATTATTTTAAGACATTAAACTCTATAAATGACCATTTCGATCAAGATTTTACAATTGTACATGGATAAAGGAAGAAGAGGAACTTGGAAAGGTTTTAAGTTATTATAATAACACATGGACCCAATCTAGTGTATCATGGGGAATTAGACTTTGGAATTTGTATTGGAATGACTGGTGATCCATATTTAAAATTTATATATAAAATATTACCCTCTCCATGGTTAATAAATGAAAATTATGAGGATGAAATTTATTTAAGAGGGTATAATATAACAACCCATGATTTTAACTATTTATTTTCTTCTAAAATTAATATTATTGAATATCATATTTCACATGAAACACCTAACAAAGACAAAATCATGTTACATTTTATAATTATTAAATATGACTATTATAATATAGCTATTGAATTAGTGAATATAAATAGAAGTAACCGCATTAGAAAATTTATAGAAATGGAGTCAATAAATAGGAGTAGTCCTTATGAGGTTGATTTCTTATATCTTGGAAAGGTGTTGGAGTCACTAGGGTTATTCTAAGACTAAGTCCAATATAAATTTCAATAAGTATGGCTATAGTGGAATCTTCTTATGAGATAAGTTCAAGATCATGGAAATTGTTGTTATATATATACCTGTTTGAAAACCACTTATGACTACCCAACATTATATATTACCCATAGAAATTATGTAATGCCCAAACCCCTCTAGACCTGAGCTAGTGCATTACTTATTACATTTTAATACTTAAAAGGAAAGAAATCCTGATGGAACAATCAATTTAGTAGTCTTGAAGAAACTAGATACAAAGATGTAACTCAAATTACATTGGGATAGGTGACAAAATAAGAACATAAAACTACATCCACAGAAACTCAATAAATGATCTCATCTTCATAACCTATTAAAGGTAAAAAATGAAAGGGGTGAGTGGAAACTATTATTAAGGGTTAAAAATAGTTTATACATGAATCAACAATAATATAATTATAAATAATTTGGCATATCAAATTTGGAATGGTGAATAAATGAAAAACTCTCACCATTAGTAAACTGATAATAAAACTGCATCCATAGATTTTCTCATAGGGAAAACCTCATGGATACTAATAAAAAAATGAATAAATATAATTCTTATTAATTTTAAATCATGAATCTAGGACATGATACCATAATACCATTAAAACTTTTAAGTTTTGTGGGTAGAAACTCGTCTGATTTTGGAAACAAACTCGAAGGGTTTGTCGCCAACTGATTTGTCTCATGAGACCTATCAATGCATCGAGGGGATATAGTGGTCCATTACCATCAATTAAAGTCTAAATAATTTTTTGTATATATATTTTATATAATTACAATATTCCTTTTCAATATCTGTATTGATTAGAGGATACAGATTTATCAATATTTCTATAGTTAAAACAACATTCAAAATAAACATCATTTGTAAAAGGGTCTACGACATAAGAAAATAATAATATCCATAAAACCAGAATATGGATATATAATAGAAATATAATTTCAAATGAAAATTTATCTCAAATGTCCAGTAGTTACACCACATAAGAATTATTAGGTTCACAATACAAAGTAAGTCACAATGAAATGGAAATTGAGACAAAGCTTGTTACCACTTTGTAATCCATCGTATCGTGTGACCAAAGATTAATATTCATCAAATGAATCATTTAATACTCGGAATATAAATGGAATAATGATATTATATGTCAAATGGAAACACACATAAACCACACACAAGAAATAAGTGTCAAACAATGGAAATCTCATGGAAATAAAAGTGAGACGATAAACCTCTTACAAACATTTTGGCATGGTAACAGGTGTTCTTGTGAGGGCTTAATTAGAGGTAAAGTGGTATCCAATAATTTATATATCCTAACAGAATTATGGGGGAGGTTTGAAAACATACCCCATCATTAGTAATTAAAAATATAAGGACACAACATAGGGGGGATTCTTGAATAAAAGTGAGAGAGATGATCCCTTACCTTACGTTCGAAGGTGTTCTTGATTGTTCTTAATGACCTAAATAATAAAATTTAACTTCATTAATTAATAATTATATAACCTCATAAACATTTAATTGATATGGTATAACTTTATTAGGTTTATACATTCCCTTTTGATGGGTTTAAGAGATTCAATTTTCTTGTTTTGGAATCATTTTCTTCCTTGGTTTTCATTACCGGTTTACTTGTATTCATGAATGGAAGTTCATTTGAAATGTGGTTAAACATCCATAATTGTAAATATATATTATTAGTAAAATTATAAATAATATTATAATGATTTTGGGTTACGTAATATAGGATGATTCATTATTTAAAAATTACTGATTAACGCTTGATTAACAATGCGGTTTTGTGCCTAATGAACTTGTTTTGTATTATTATTTTTTATTATGAGTGTTTAAGGATTAAAGAACATTTAATATGGTAAAATACATATATTATTATGAGTTTCAACAATTAAAATTTTTTCATGACCATTATTTAAGATAGTAATAGAAGTTGAAAATTGTTCGTCCTTGAATGTGATAAATTAACACATCTCGGATGGTATTTTCATTTTTAGTGTAAGAGGTAGGGAAAATGAGAGATGATGTTGAAATATTTCATTAGAATAATAAAATTAAATTTCATGTAAGGTACTGTAATTATCATATCACTTGGATGTGGTGAGGTGAGGAGATAACATCAAAATAATGGAACTTGTAAATGAATTTGAAAGAAAAGAGAAGAGAGGTTCACCTCTTGAGTACTCCTCCTTGAGAATCCCTCAAGGCCTTTGTTTTTGTCCATTTTGTGAGAGAAAAACATCTTGGACGTGGGGGAAGAACTTAGGGAGATAATTGATCAGAATTTAGAAAGACATTAAGCTATAATGGTGTGGGAGGAAGAGGGGGTGAGGGATGGTTTATATATTGGAGGGGAGGAGTGGATTTTGAATATTTTACTCATTATTTTATTATTTCCTTCAAGACTATAAATAGTGTTGTTTCATGTGAACCATAATAGTAATAAGTGCATGTGAGTTCTAACCAAGTGGCCTTAAATCACTCATGATTTCATAAATAGTGTATTTAACTGATAATTTGTATATACAGTATTTTACTGTATTTCACTATTAATCAAAAATTCAATAATTTCATAAAAATCCAAAAAATTCACCCCAACCATTTTTCAACATGTAAGATTAAAAAAGGAACACCATTTTGTAAAAAAAAAATTCTAAATATGATTCATCTAATTTTTAAATAATATCATACTTTAATATAAAAATAAAAATTTTATAACTATAATTCTTTTTATATTACATTGAAAAATTAATCAAGATCTCATTATCTTGTAACCTTAAGAAAATAAAATAATATTATTATTTAATATTCATAAGGTTCATATTACTATTCATATTTCAATTCATAAGGGTATGTTACTATTCATCAAAAAAACCAGTTGGTTCTACCAGACTCCAAATTACTTACTGATCACAAGCGTAGATGACCGTTTTTTTAATTCAAAACACATATGTGGAAAATTTATGTTTAATGGTAGGTTTTGACATTATCTTTTAAATAACCAAGTGTTGTTTCACATTGACTCAGTTCTTCATTAAATATAGGCTATCTAATCAATAGAATGTATTTAAGAGTAACGTACCATAAAATTGTTGGGGTGTTATATATTATGTAAAGGTCGTGGTGGGTTTTTTAAGTATAAATTGGGATTTTTTAAATATATAATTAATAACATAATAAATTTTATATGTTTTTATTATTATGTGTATTTTTATTTGGTATTTTTATAAAATAAGAATTTCTAACAATGTTATAACTTTTGAATAATAATATAAATAGAATTTATTGATGCAATTAAAGGGGTAAAAATTAGTAACATAAATTAAATAATTAAGAAACTATAAGGAATGTTAATTTAATAATTTATGGCTCAACAAAAAAGTTTTGTTTAAAAAACTATTTTATTATATATTATATATGTTTTATTTAGAGGATAAATTTAAAAAAATTATAATTTCAATAAGATAAAACGGAATCCATTTTTAGATTTAGTATTTCAAATTAATCTTTTGCAGAAATTTCAGATTTTTCCTAAAAATAGTTATGATTATGTGAATAGTGAAAAACTCTACATTTAATAATACCCTAAATTTTATATGGTCACCGTGATATAAAAAAATAAAAATTAATAAAAACTTTATCTAAAACAAATATTTATTTAAGTAATAAAATAAATCATTTAAAAATATTATTTTGGAATTTAGAAACCCATGCATATCTTTTTGGAACCTATGTTATATTTAATTCAAATAAAAAAATTTATTCATTTAAATTAATTAAGTATTCACAAAGTTTCATTTGGTTTTGGGTTACTTTGAAACAAATGTAACACCCTTTTTTAATTATAAACCAATAAATATCATTAGAATAAATATTATTCATGATTTTTTTTAAAATTCATTTTTATTCTAAGAATGACATATTTTATAAAACTTTTTTTAAGAACACTTTTTAATAATAATTTATATTAAAATAATAAATTTAATATTCTAAAAAATAAATTTGGAATAAAAAAAATCAAATTATTTAATTTGTTTGATCTCATTTCTAAACATAAAAATAATTTACCATGATAAAAGTTAGTCACCATGGTAAATTTTAAATGGTTAAAAAAGGGTCAAATTTAGTGATAAAGCCGCATATGTCACAAAACATATCTATGATTGATTTTTTTAGTGGATTGTAAACCTAAAATATCCTATATTCTAAATTTGGATAATTTTTAGTCACTTTCCTTGATAATTAATCCCATTTTAATTTAATAAAATTATAATTAAAAAAGTATCACTCATCTCACTTTTAAAAGGAGCCCTCCTCCACCCCTTCAAATCTATAAAAAATAAGAAATATACACTATAATATAACATATTTCTTATACTAACAATAATCTCACACTTTATTGAGGTTATAGTCCCATGAATAAGCCTAAGAACTCTCATTTCTAAAAGGTCTTTCAAGTGGATATTGAATCTCTCAACATAAGCGATAATTTCATATTGATTTTTTTCTTCAATATATTATTCATATTATTATTCTTAAGTAAAATTAATCACTTCTATAAATTTTTTTCGAAATCATAAATATTATATAAAAGTGATATTATCATTATGAAATGCTGTTTTTTACTCATTCATTGTTATAACACTCTCTTATTTGAGTCAGTTTTACCACCTAAATAAACAATGTTATACTCTTTATGTAGAGATTAATAAATATTATATATTAGTAATATTATTTAAAATAAATGATTTTAAGATTATATAATTTTTATATAATTTTTATATATATTTTTATTCACTAAGAAATAAATTTGATTTCTCGAGTCGAATTTTTAATAAAAAAATATTTTTAAGATTTCCATGAAAATTTCCCCCATTAATTCCATAAAATGACCATTATAATCTACAAATATATCAATAAAATACTCTAAAACTTCATAAAAATTCTATATATTATATATCCATGACCAATGTGTGAGGACCAGGACTGTGAATCGGAACATGTGTGGAAAACTGAATAGTAAACACAAAAATATTGATTTAAAAAAATAATTATTACTAAATGTGTAATGAGTAATTATATGTAAATTTTATATAATAATATAAATATAAATATGGTTTATATATATTTATAATAATAATAAAATTATTATATAGGAGTTTAGAGCAGGTCTAAACAAGCGAAAGTTCAAGGTAAGGAGATTCTTAACACAATTTCCTTCCATTGGATTATATCCTTTATTAATTTACTATGGTATGCCAAGATTTTGTGAATTATGAACTATTATTTTTTTATATTTTGTTGGCAATTTTTCATATGGGTTTACATTTCTTTCACATAATCTGTACCTTTACATATTCTTATATCACATGTTATGATCTTCTTAAGGGTTTTTTAATCACAATTTCAATTCCTTGATATGTGTTTAATATTATAAACCATGTTTTCTTTTATATGGTTTTATTTTGATTAATTTCACCATGATTTTATTATAATATATTTTTCATGCAATTCATGGTATTTAAAAGGCCAAATAAATTCTTTCTTTTAGTTTCTTTTTATTCAAATATTATAAAATTCATATGGGTTCTTCATCTAATTGTCACTTCCTTAAGAAATGATTCATATTATTCAGATATTTTCATTTATATACTGTAAATCATTCATTTTTATATATCATATAATAGATCTGTTTATTTTCCTGGTATTTTATGTTCCCTCTCAAGTTATTTCTTTCAAGGGCGCTTTTATATAAAATTTTATAAGATTGTTATCATTTCAATTTCCTTTTAATTTAGTCAGAAACATTTATTATTGAAAATAAACATAAAGATTGTTTTGTTATAAAATTTATCTATTATATATGGTATTTTATCTTTCTATCTGGGGAAATTAATTCCTTATATAAAAATATTCCTCTTTGATGGATTTCATTCATTACAAAAATATAATGTTTTAAAGAATAATTATCAACCTTTCAAATGGATCTTTTCCACCCACATCCATATTCTTAATAAATTTTCAAGAATTATATTCCATATAATTTTTTTATTATTTAAGTTACTTTTAAACTATATATAAATTTATTTACAAATATTTAAAAATGGAATCTTTTTAACATTATTGATATAGGTAATTTTTGAATTTATCTATAAAGGGAAGAAAAAAAATGTTTTTTAATTATTACTACTTGAACACATTTTCTTGAGGTTATTTCAATTATTCATTATCAGGATTACTTTCTAGGTTACAATTTTTTAAAGAAAATTTTATTCCCATTGTTCAATAAATCTTTTATTTGAAAAAATAATATAGGTTAACATTTTTGAAGAATAAATAAATATATTTCATTCCGCTTACATATAATTTTATATTCCAGTCCATATTTTGTTATCTTTACAAAAACATTTTCTTTTTAGGTTTCAACATTTTAAATTATTTTTTAATTAAATTTTCATTTATCTCCTTTCACTAATTTGAAATATAATTTTCTAAAATGATTTATAATTTGTTTTTTAACAATGTTATAAAATATTTCGGAAAATATTTTTATAATTTTTCTTCCAATTTCCTATCTCTCTTTAAAATTTATATATATTATGTTTTAATGATCATTATAGTCCTCTAAGTGATTTTATTATGTAATTATTTTTTTCAGATTTAATTTTTGTATCTTTCAATCTACTCATGATGTGGTGTTATTAGAAACCATTTGGAAATGATATAAAGACTATTTTATTTCCCTAAGTTTTCATGGTTTGTAGTATAATTTGTTTCATATGGAACACATATGTATCGATGCTGATAGGTGCATTCTTTTATCACTATACAATTCATTGGGTAAATCTTAATATCTTGGGAGATAATTATAGGAAATTAGACTTGATGTTGTCTCCACTGTGGGAATGAACTAAAGATGTATGATCCACTATGTTATTGGAAATATGTAGTGATACTTACTTCATTACACTACATTTTCATATGGTTATTTTCTTCACACTATTATCCCATGTTCTTATGATAATATTATGTTCATATGGCTTATGGTTGATTATTCTCATTTATTTTTTTATTCCACATATTTATTCCATGACACATGGTTTATCATCTATTATTTTGTTTCTATGAATCTATTATGTTATTTCTATACACTTTTATTATAGTCTCACACCATTACTCTCATATTATTCTAAGTTGTGATCTTTTATGGATATCTCTCATATCTACACTTACTTAGAATTTGTTGTAACCCTTCTAATGTTTCCATTTCCCTAAGATTTAAAGAATGATATATGCAAGATATGTCTAGAAGGGTATCATGTGTGGAGAATTTTGTGGGGGTGTTGAAGAATTATTATGGACTAATGAATTAATAGTATAATGGGAGAAATGACCAATGGATGAGAAATATATGGGGTTTGTTACTTAAAGGCTTTTTCTAATTCTATAAAACACTAATCCTAAAATGAATTGGATATATATGTGACTCAATATTGGTTATTGATATTGTAATTATATATGGTTATTTTGGGTCACTTTAGTTGGTGTCAAATTCATGATGAAAGGAATATATTTTTAGTACTAAATTCAGTTGCATGGATTTGGGGCATTGTAGTAAGAGTCATCTAATAATGTAAGACTAATTCTAGCTGGGAAGTTTAAAATTGGAAAAGGAACAAAATTACGGTAACATAGGTTTCATTTACTCTTATTAGATGGTTGTTCACTGATATTTGGAAAATTCATGACCGCATAGAGAACTGTAAGAGTTCTATACTCTTGAGAAAGTATTGTTGACTAGAATTTAGTAAAGGGGGATTACTCGAAATGGTTAGTAATAGTAACTTACTATTAAAAAAATAGTAACAAATCAAGTGTAAGATTCATTCAATTTGTAAAATTTTTGAGGATAAATAATATCTGAAAACTTATTTCAAAAGTGAATTTAGGTGATGTAGAAAATTTTCTTTAGAGAAATAAAAATCATAGTTACTCAAAGGAAAGTTTTATTCAAGCTAGGAATGATGAATCTTTCTAAATTTTATTCTGTGTTATGAGAAAGAGTCATACAATGAGGTGTAAGACCACGAACCAGAGTATTCTGAGTAAAAAAACATGCGTGGAACAATGGATTAAAATGATCATGGATTTTGTGAAGTAAAAAAACTACATTATTTTTGAATATCATGTGAAGATTAAAATCTCAATTCTCTTGAAGGATTAAAATTATATAACATTGAATCATATTGAACTAAAAAAGTTGGAGGATTATATTGACTATCATAAAATGAGAGAAGATTGTATACCGTCAATAATCATGGAATATTTCCATAATTTGAAATAGGGAAAATATATCACTATGATTTTTTATAGGATGAATATAGTAGAATAAGAAGATATTTTTCATTATCAATAACACAATACTATATTCTAAAATAAATACCCTCTTTGTATTGAAGAAGAAATAGGTTGGAAACATTTAGGAAGAGTAATTCTATGCATTGAGTAAGAAGAAAGAATAGGGAGTCCACTGTTATATCTGTAACATCCGATATTTTCATAGAGGTATAGACATTAAAATTACATTACAAAACCTCTCTTTTTATACTAGTTTTTAATCTAAATAATAAGAGTGTTTTGGGAGTTTATGGCTCTCGTTTGGAGCCTAGAGATCTTAAAATTTAATAAGGATGATTGAGTAGCACAGTTATCGCATAGTTAGTGATAAAAATGTTCCTAAATAGTGTAGGAACTCAGTGCACAATAAGATATTGAATGGTTTTTCTACAACTATGTGAGCCATTCTGCATTCTCAGGTGGGATTGAAAACATCTTTGACAGAGCCCCATTTCATGGGTTGTGTGAGTTTAGCCTTACTGTGTGCCTAGCCCATGTGAGGGGTGTTCTAGGGTAGGGTCTAGCACATGGTTAGCCATAAGGTTAGTGCACGATTAGTGATAACCATGAAACTAAGCTATTTAGAGAACCATTTCATAGAAAGAGGTTGCACGATTATTCTACAACTATATGATCCAGGCCACACAACTGTGCGGGGTTGTAGACATCATTGAAAAATCTATCTTTTATGAGTTATATATGGTTATCCTAACTATGTTCCTATACCATGCAAGGGGTGTTGTAGGGAAGGGGTTAGCACATTATTTTTGCATGGTTTGTCCAACCTCACAAACCCTTATTTGAGGGTGATTTTACATTTTTACCCCTAAAATTTTTTTAATCCCTAAATCCTTCTTTATCCAACGTTTTATCCCATAGTAGGCACCCAGGTCTCCCTTTCATACTTCATCTATATATTTTGGTAACTCAAACATAAAATATGTCTTTCCTTCACCATCAGTTGCATTGTATCCCTCTAGGTAGGCTTTATAATCCTCTTTATTTTAGTCAAATTTTCTCTTCCAGTTGCTTGTTCTATTTTGGTATGACCTAATTTTCCCTAATTCTATGGAATTTCATGATTATTTTTATTTATCCCATTTAACCTCTATTAACAAGCTGAATATGGATGAGGATATAACTTAAAACCTAATATAGTTGGTCTAGTTTCTTTCCCCAATTTTAGTTGTATTTATATTATGCACAGTCAAGCCACATGTCAAAATACTCTGGTAACACCTCCAAAATTATTAATAAATTTCTGTAAAAGGTTTCCAATTCTTAGAGAGGTTATATCTTACAATGAATCACATCCTAGGATTTTCACTTTGACTTGGGTCACCCCTATGGATGTGACTTCCCTTGATGGAGTAATTTACCTCTACCTTAATTTTTTATACCATCCATGAATGGTGTGTTCTCATGTAATAAATGATTTTGGATATATCAATTTAATTAAAAATGGTGATGTCCATGATTTAGGCCCCATACCCTATACCTAGATGAATTTATTATTTGAATCTCTTAGATGATTTGATTAAAATGTTATAAGTACAATTCCTTGATTAATGGGTTAATTGTGATGTCTAAGACATACCTCATATCCCTCTTGAGATCAATACATGGATCCTTATTATATTCCTTTGATGGTCTCATCAAGCTTTGTATTTAAATTTGTAAATGGTTTGTATGTATGCCATGAGTGATACTAGGTATTCTAAGGTGGGGCTCACCATGAATTTTCCTGTCACGACCCATCCTCCGGGGCCTGTGTCGTGACTACCCCAAGCACTACCTCCATAGGCCAGGGGCTGGAGACAAGCACCGAAAGGTGTATTCCATAAAATGGGAAGTTTTTGCCTTTATAAATTGTAAGCTCACACAAACCAAGAACATAGCATAATACAAGCACAAAGTAAACTATATAGTCAACAGGGTGTGTACAGAAAGTAAAGGGGCCAGAATACAAGCTTAATTAGAAAGTACAAGAAAAACTGGAAATTTCAAGTAAAATTGAGTACAACTCCTATGAACACCTGCCAAGGATCCTACCTGAAGGGTAGTTACTTTAGGTTCCGGGCGTAGCAGAAGCACGTTGGTGAGTTTTCCCAACTTTTATTTTAGCGTTAAACAACGTTCAAACCGAGATCTGTCATGATATAAAATTTTGGATCATTGGAATATAATGAATAACTAAAAACAAAAGAGGTCATCCCGGAACCATAAAGATAGGATCATCATATGTTTTTTATAATTAATTTAATTAATTCACACGAATTACCTTGGGGGAATTATGTCTTTGTTGATGTCTCCGGTTACGATCCGGTGTGATCCGTCATTGCGTCATAGAATCCCAGTGTAGTATTCCTCTAGCGGTGATCCTCACGTGATCCACGTATCTATGGATATCGCTAAAGGGATCTCTAGGTGCTAGCACGGAAGAACCTTCCCTTGCGATTTCTTCCTTCGATCACCTTGATCTGGAGGTGGTGGATCTCTCTCGGTCTTAAGAGCGTTCTTGGAGGAAGGAGTTCTTTCGGCCTTGAGAGAACTCTCCAGAATTTTTGTGCACAACGATTCTCTCTGTGGAAAAGTGTTGGGGTTGTGAGGATATTTTTAATTAGGTTTGGGGTTATAGATTTATGAAAATAAATAAACGTGTTATGTGTTTTATTTATTTCATCAACTCTTATTGAAAACCCCCATGTCGAATTATTAATTCTTTGACATGCCCCCAAGATGATTATATTAAATATCATTTAATAAAACAATATTATATCCTCAAAATACCGACTAGAAAAACTACACACCGTGTAATCATTAATACACGGTGAGTACTCGTTTTCCATAAAACTAAACGGCGTGTATATTTAATATACATGGCGTGTAATTTTATTTTCCATTTTTCTTTATTTCATCCACCACATTTATTAGTCCTTGAGTAATGGATATTTATTTCTTAAATAAATGTAACTACATTACTCGCTAATAAATATATATTATTTCATCCACAATGTATTCTCTCGAATAACTAGTGTCAAAAAAATGCGATCAGGAATCCTTAAATAATTCTTAAACAACAGTCAGGAATAATATTTATTTAACTAGTTAAATTGATATTTAACTGAGATACATGGACACACTTGTTGTGTGACCCTCTAGGCCTCTTTCTCAGTGTAATTAGACGGAGCCTGCCTAAATTCCAAGGTTAGCATCTAAAAACACGCCAAGAAACCCATAGAGAAAGAAGTTAATGCTACAATGACATGTCACATCATACGAATGCTTATGGTGTAATATAATCCCTCTGTCTCGATATCTCTAATCAAGCAGGTTGCATGCTAGCGACATCAACCCATGTGCTCGATTATTCTTTCTTTGACTTTCTGGAATTGAACTTGACCATTCCTTACCATGGCCATGGATTTACATAGGATATTTCAATTCTATCAAAGGGCCTGAGATATCTACTTCTGTTATGGAATAGAAGGGACAAATCCTTTATCGCATTATCTATTAATGCAGTATTAATCGTGACGCACCCAACGTATCCTACCTAGCTATAAACAGTGTGTCGTCACAGTTTACGTCAATATATCTAAGTGCACGAGTTGTAATACCCATTAATAATAATCTTAAAGTCTAAGGACCAATACACACATCTGCAGATACAAACATCCAATGACACTATGAAATGTGGACTTCCTACTGGCGGGTCTCGTTCTCATAATATCCTCCTAGATAATACCAAGCGAACAAACCATGAGAATGTGCCTCAAAGTTTTATGGGTCCTCACCCCTAATGTCACTACTACAAAAACGGGCAATAACAGCGCTAAAATCGGGCTTTAACAGCGCTAGAAAAGCGCTGTAAAGCTCAGCGCTGATAAAGGGGGGGTCCTTTAACAGTGCTTTTTTAGCGCTGTTAAATGTCACCTTTAAGGGTGCTAAAAAAGCGCTGTTAAAGGAGACCTTTAACAGCGCTAAAAAAGCGTTGTTATATGTTTCCTTTAACAGCGCTTTTTTAGCGCTGTTAAATATCTCCTTTAACAGCTCTTTTTTAGCGCTGTTAAATGTCGCCTTTAACAGCGCTAAAAAAGCGCTGTTAAATCCCTGCCTGCTGCTAATAAAAAACCTGCACTAGTACAGCCAGCCGAGCAGACCTGCACAAAAACCAGTATATCAACCACAGACCTGCACAAAAAACAGTATATCAACCACAAGCATGTCATCAACCGATCACAACCCAACCAAACAGTGTTCTTACCATGAGTTAGATACCATCTACCCAGAAACCAAAACTACCTCATTACATAGTATCACAAAATATTCCTACACAACTCAGAAGATAAATACTAGAACATTCCAATATGCATTGTTTCTCCTTGGATTTCCACTTGGTTTTGACAAATCGTGCAGAGCCCTTGCTCCTTGAATCATTCTGCAATACATAAAAAGGATATCCTAACTCTCCCAACCATCACCCTTAGTAATTATGTATATTAATACAAAAAAGGTAACATATCATAAATTGGGGGACTGTAATGAGACATCAAGATTAACATTCTATATATAGGATCGATGTCTGGTAGGATTGGTTGCGTTGATACATGACTCTACCTGGACCTCAAAAATAGATATATGATCTCACTCCAGGACTTTCAGAGAGACTCCAACTATGTCTAGGACGTCCTGCTGAAGCGATCGTACAACCGTAAGTCAGAAAAGATACCAAAACCATCCTAGGAAGGATCATGGGAGCCAACCCTAATGAAATATGTCCTTGATATAGTGTTCAAAGAGATCAATCATGGTACATAAAATTATGTGTCATTTAAAGGGTCACATGCCTTGTCGCTTTACCCTGGGTAACTCCAATGTTCAGCTGCCTGTGTGAATATACATGTCATATCAATAGGAAATTACATGGCATGTTAAAAAACATATACGTGTTACCCTTTGATCTTGTGTCCTATTATGCACCCTTGCCCTATGTGAGTACATGACGTCGATCTCGTGTGATTCTTCCTGTGTATCTGTACAAGGGATAAACTGCGTAGCTGGCTCATTAAAGACGTGTAGTGGGATATATTCCATGTAGGAAAGCCATGTAATCCACCCCAGGTTTGACTCGTACACGTCACATATGACCCATGGATTATTGTACTAAAGTTTTAACACAATCCTAAGGCGTTTGGTCGGTTTCTCGTATGTCAGTTGTTGATTTCACTTAAAAATAAATCCATTTTGAACAAAATAGAGGCACTTTGAGTGGTGTCGGCCACACCGGGCCTCGGATTGAGTCGGGGTTGACTCTTACACGTCAAATTTGACCCATGGATCATTGCCCTTAAGTTTCAACAGAATCCAAATGCGTTTGGTCGGTTTGCTGCATGTCAGTTGTTGATTTCACTTAAAAATAAGTCCATTTTGAACAAAAGAGAGGCACTGTGAGTGGTGTCGGCCACACCGGGCCTCGGATTGATGCGGTGTTACGTCACACATGAGTCATTGATCATTTTGAAAAAGTATCAACGCAATCAGAAGCCGTTAGATCGATTTGGCGTATGTACATAAAATATTGTCCATTTTAAACTAAATACATACACTTGGAGTGATACCGGTCACACTGCGCCTCTGATTGAGTCGGGGTTGACTCGTACACGTCACATTTGACCCATGGATCATTGTCCTTAAGTTTCAATAGAATCCCAATGCGTTTGGTCGGTTTGTCGTATGTCAGTTGTTGATTTCACTTAAAATTAAGTCCATTTTTAACAAAACAGTGACACTGTGAGTGGTGTCGGCCACACTGGGCCTCATATTGATGCGGTGTTGAATCGTACACGTCACACATGAGTCATTGATTGTTGTGAAAAAGTATCAACGCAATCATAAGACGTTAGATCAGTTTGGCGTATGTACGTAAAATATTGTCCATTTTAAACTAAATACATACACTTGGAGTGATACCGGTCACACCGCGCCTCTGATTGAGGTGGGGTTGAATCTTACACGTCAAATTTGACCCATGGATAGTTGTCCTTAAGTTTCAATAGAATCCCAATGTGTTTGGTCGGTTTGCCGTATGTCAGTTGTTGATTTCACTTAAAATTAAGTCCATTTTTAACAAAACAGTGACACTGTGAGTGGTGTCGGCCACACCGGGCCTCGGATTGATGCAGTGTTGAATCGTACACGTCACACATGAGTGATTGATCATTGTGAAAAAGTATCAATGCAATCAGAAGCCGTTAGATCAGTTTGGCGTATGTACGTAAAATATTGTCCATTTTAAGCTAAATACATACACTTGGAGTGATACCGGTCACACCGCGTCTCGGATTGAGGCGGGGTTGAGTCGTACACGTCACATATAACCCATGAATCGTTTTCCTAAAGTGTCAACACAATCCGAAGGCGTTTGGTCGGTTTCCCGTATGTCAGTTGTTGATTTCTCACTTAAAAATAAGTCCATTTTGAACAAAACAGAGGCACTTGGAGTTGTTTCAGCCACAACAGGCCTCAGATTGAGGCGGGGTTGACTCGTACACGTCACATTTGAAGGTGAGTATGCATACACGATAGTTTACCTTCTTAGAGAAGGGTTTCTGGAAGAGTATAAAAGACATGAAGCAATGAAGATCATTAGAGTGTTGGAGCAAATGTGGTTGCTACAGACAATCTGGAAATCGGCTTGTGCAAAGCGACCTAAGTTACAACTTGCAGGTATTGTACTCTATTTTTTTCTGGAAGGTTTCAGTTTAAATGCATTTTGGAATGATCATTTCTAGCCATTTTCTTTTAGGTTTTTTTGACAGCCGAGGGGAAAGGGTGGGGTCTGAAGACATTGTAGGATATGTCGAAGGGTGATTTTGTGTGTGAATATGTTGGAGAAAGGTTAACTCCCGCAGTTCTGAAAAGAGTCACTATTTGAAAGAAAGTCACAAGTTTAGATACATCTCAAGATGGTCAGTTTAAAGACATTTTGAGGGACACTACTAAAGACATGCTCAGATATGCACACATCCCCCACTTTTAGATCGTTGTCTACTACAATGATCTTCCAAACAAGATATGCATTAGAACGCTCATGATACATAGAGAAATTGACTGGCCACCTTCGAGAATGATCTGAAGCACAAACCATGACAGCATTATGTTTTTAACTTCAGCACCTCAATTGAGAATGTGACACCTTTCAGGACTTGGCGCCATTGTATGTCGTTTCGTCCACTGAATGGGTCTATCCTTTTATTTAATTTTTTTAACTTCAGTCAAATATTCTAGAAAGATGTCGCGGCAGATCCTTCACCATTTTGTTTTCCTGAACATCTCATTACATTGTTAAAAAAAGCAGGGTGTCTTGCATGGGCAATACGTTCCTGTATTGAAGATGATGCACTCCCATTTTAATGGACTAGGTTTACTCCCTAATCTCATACATAACATCTCATGAGACAATAGATTTAACCAATGAATTGGAGTCCTATCTGGGTACAACCATCATACGAATTTCATGATTATGTGTTCCACAATAATTAAATCAATCATTAGGCTTAAACAAAATAATTAACCATGTGGGTTCGAATAAATGGGAGTGCATCATCTTCAATACAAGAACGTATTGCCCATGCAAGACACCCTGCTTTTTTTTAACAATGTAACGAGATGTTCAGGAGATAGAGGATTTCCAATGGGAGTGCATCATCGTCTATATTTGTATTCATATCTGACGATCCATAAAACGCAGTTTTATCCCAGCCAGTAGCTACATTCGCTTTTTCTCCGTGTTTATTCCAACATTTATAACTCTGATCTATTCCATGACATATCAAATGTTCTTCCAACTCCTCTGGAGTAAGTAGTCTAGAATAACAACAACGTAAACACGGAAAAAGGATTTGAGAAGGATCTTTTGTGTGATCCTTTGCAAACTTGATGAACTCTTTCACTCCGTTCTCGTACTCTATTGTTAAACGATTAGAATCCATCCAATATTTATTCATCTTCATCGTATTTGAATCTCAAATATTAGTATTTATGGTTCAAGTAAACAAAAGAAGACTTCCAAATATAGTAGAAGGGAACCACTTCCTTGGAAGGAGATCATGTAGTCTAACCTATAATCAAGATTCATAAAAAAGAATATTAGATTCACTAAAAAGATGATTATCTATCACTCTATAAGGAGGATATAACAGGAGATATAGGATTTACAATCGATGAGAGATACCTTTATCAGAGAGAAACCAAACGCATCCACTAGAGCTTCTATCTGATTTGTATAGGCACTCAGGATACAAAAACTATATTTAAAATGCATGTGAGATAAAGAACGAATAATTAAAATAAATAATCCATTATACAATTTAAAATTCATTATCATCTCTATTATGATTTGTATAGGCACTCAGGATTCATTCTAGTAGTGGTACAGGTTCCCCCATTAATCATGAGTGATAGAGGGAATAGTAGTTTTTGGATTACCTTTCTTGTTTTATACAATTTATGAAGAAATGACAAGGGTTGGAAGTGCCGAGTGTGTTTGACTTGAAAATAGTGGTTCAGTTGCAACACCCTATGATGTTTTCTGGAGAGGGTGGACCCAAGGTAGATAAGTTCTAAATTTCGTTCATCTAGAATATTCTAGATAACTTTTCTACTCCTTAGTAGAATAGGGTAGAGTTGGTAGCGTATATGTTATGGGGGCCAACAATGATCTACTGTGATATTTAGTCTTGGGATGAGCATATGGAGGGAATGACTTGGAAGAAAATATAGGATATGTTCATGGATCACTTTTAACCTACGACATTGAGGAAATGAAAATATGAATATTTAATATGTTTGACATAATTATGTTTGATAATGATAGATTATGTTAGATTCTTCACATACCAGTAATGTTTTTATCTAATGTTGACAGGAGATAAGGTATCTATGAAAAAAAATTAGGATGGACTTAGATGTGAGATTAAGTCCCAGGTAAATATATTTTTTATGAGGTTTGTTGAGGTGGTGGATCAGGTTCTCATTTCCATGGGGAACCTAAAGGAGACTTTTAGTGATGGTAGGGCGGTTTCAATTAAATGATCTAGTGGTACATATTATGATAGTAGGATTCACCATTATGATATCTTCCACTAGGGTGGTGGTGGATAGAGTATCTATGTGAGAGGATTTTTCTCTTAGAGAGGTTTTTAGTCATCTTCAATCAATGAGGTAGGTCTGGTCACATGTTAGGCCTATGACTTTGACCACTAGTGAAGTGTCAATCATGTATCATGATGGTTCATATATATTGGTTCTACATGAACACTTGTAATATGGGTAGTGATGGATGATCTATATTGGTACAGAGCACCGAATAGGGGAACCTAAAGGAGACTTGTAATAGGGGATCCTCTCATTATTTTATATCTTATCTCTTGGTAAATGGTTTCTGTTTTGTGTTAGAGTACTTTTGTGGGATCATGTTGGTCAACACACCATTAGGGGTGTGATTAGAAGGCATCTGTCTTCGTAAGGGATGTTCCCTCATGGTTTGTGAGTATTGTTTCATTTTGGATTTATACATGCTTGATATGATATGTATTGAATAGATAGTGATGATGTAATTTTTGGTATTTAATCAATATCACATTGATTGTTACCGTAGATGAGTGACCGTCATGCCTCATAAGGGTAGAGCCCATGTCTTTTATGGAGAATGGGATATCTTGGTAGACCATGTAGGACCAGTTCTTCCACAACTAGGTGAGAACATAGACCAGTTTACGAATATTTTTCTTGATGATAATGGATTGAAACAAGAAATATTTCCCCCAGTAGTAGACTGGTTCTAGGATGTGTTTCATGAGAATTGATCAGGGCTACCACCTAAAAGAGACTTTGAGTTCATGATTGAGCTGATGCGTGGAGTTGAGCCATTTTATATAACGCCTTTCAGAATGAAACAAGAATAGATTCAGGAACATAAAACTCAATGAGAGGAGTTAGATTATGAAGGGTGCATCTGCTCGAGTATGTCACCTTGGGGATCTCATGTTTTATTTTCCAAGAAGGATGACAGAACATTACATATGTGTTTCTATTAATAGAATATGAATCAGATGAAAATTAAGAACAGATATCCACTTCTTTGTATTTTTGATCTATTTGACCAGCTGAGGGGTTCCATATTGTTCTCTAAGATTGATCTAAGGTTTGTTTATCATCATTTGAGGTTGAGAAATTCTGATATACTATAAACTAATTTTGAAATCATGTATAGTTTTTATGAATTCTTCATAATAAAATTTGTGTTGACGAATTCCCCATGGCATTTATTCTCTTGATGAGTTGAATATTTCACTTGTACCTAGACCAGATTGTAGTTGTTTTATGGATGACATATTGGTGTAATACCAAAATAATGATGATCATTCCCAACATCTGGACATCATCATGAGTACACTTAGAGAGAATCAGCTATACACAATCTATCTATATGAAAACATATACATCTTCTTCATAGATTGTTACCTTAAGGCGGTGGCCGAGGGCGTTGCGGGTTGCGGAAGGCGGCCGCGGAGGACGACCGAGGGCGGCCGAGTGAGGCGGAGGGCGACGGAGGCGGCGGAGAGCGGCCGAGGGCGGCCGAGGGCGGCAGAGAACGGCGGCCGAGGGCGTTGCGGGCAGCCGAGGGCGGCAGGCGGTGGAGGTCGGCCGAGGGTGTTGCGGGCGGCGGAGGACGGCGAGTGTACCGAGGGCGGCAAGCTCCGGCAAAGCGAACACAGCAGCGGTATTCGGGAGAAGTGTAGCAGGGTTACGGTTCCGCGAGGGCTTTAGCTGCGATAAAACGAGGGCACTGTGCGACCGACTTTATAAAAAAGTCGACTAAGGTTTTATCAGCGCTAAAAAGGCGCTGATAAAGGCTACCTTTATCAGCGCTGATAATATTATGATTTATCAGCGCTAGAAAAGTGCTGATAAAGATAATTTTTATCAGCGCTTTTTTAGCGCTGATAAAGGATACCCTATATCAGCGCTGAAATTTGAGCGCTGATAGAGGTGTTCTTTATCAGCGCTTTTTTAGCGCTTATATAGGCGAACCTTTATCACCGCTCAAAAAGCGCTGATAAAGACCAACTGTATCAGCGCTAAAATTTTAGCGCTGATACAGATCATATTTATCAGCGCTTTTCTAGTGCTGATAAATATTACTATTATCAGCGCTAAGAAAGCGCTGATAAACATTAGCTTTTTCAGCGCTGTAATGTTAGCGCTGATATAGGGTATCCTTTATCAGCGGTTTTGCTTAGCGCTGTTATAAGGGCGCGCTTCCCTTGCCCGTTTTTGTAGTAGTGTGTCCTGTATTATTTATGTCCCTCAAATAACATCATCTGGCCATAGAACATATATTCAAGAACAGTGTTATCGCACTTCTGGGTTCTCATCATAGTAGGGATCCGCTATGACCCATTAATGCAACAGCTGTCCTTAGGACATTATCACATGCATTGTCACGCAGAAGAACAACCAAGATGAGATAAGTTATTTATTAATGAATAAAGTAAAAAAGTAGTTGGTTCTAGGCCACCAAATCCAACAGACTCCCACTTAGACTATAGGCAACTACTAACAACCTTTAACCCACTAGCTCACACATGATATTCATGCTTCTTCTGAGATAGGCCGTTACACATGGGGTCTTCCACATTCTCTTCTGTGGACACTCTGTTCACTACAACTTCACCCCTCTGATAGAAATCCCTCAAGATTTGATACTTTCATAGTATGTGCTTTGTCTGTGGATGTGACCTTGGTTCTTTTGCAAGAGCCACCACTACAGTATTATCATAATACAATATGACAGGGTCTTTACTACTAGGCACTACATCAAGCTCCTGGACAAAGTTATGAATCTAGATGGCTTCCTTGACTGCATCAGAAGCCGCTATATATTCAGACTCCACTGTAGAATCGGTGAAAACTGGATGCTTTGAACTCTTCCATCTCACAACTCCTCCATTAAGACAGAAAACATATCTAGATTGCGACTTCAGATCATTTTGATCTGTCTGAAAACCAGCATCATCATACCCTCTAATGAAAAGCTCCGCGTCTCCTCCATACACCATGAACATATCCTTAGTTCTTCTCAGATACATAAGGATAGTCTTAACAGGAGTCCAATGCTGTTCTCCTGGATCTACTTGATATCTGCCTACCATTCTCAGTGCATAGGCAACATCAAGTCTGGTACATAACATGGCATACATGATGGATCCTATAGCCGAAACATATGGGATCTTACTCATTATATCCATCTCCTATGGTGTTTGGGGACAAAGTTTCTTAGAAATATGTAAGCCATGTGACACTAGAACCAATCCCCTCTTGTATTGTTCTATATTAAATCTCTTTAGTGTCTGGTCAATGTATGTACCCTGACTTAGTCCAAGAAACCTCTTGGATCTATCACAAATGATCTTGATCCCTAGAATGTAGGGTGCTCCACCCAAGTCCTTCATGGAGAAACACTTGTTCAACCAGTCCTTAACTAACTGTAATATTGGTACATAATTTCCAATAAGCAATTTGTCGTCAACATATACTGCTAGTATATTGATCTCATTCCCATTAAACCGCTTATAAACACATGGATCACATTCGTTCTTAATGAACCCAAATTCTTTTATGGCTTCATCAAATAGAATGTTCTAGGACCTGGATTCTTTATTTAATCCATAAATGGATTTCTAATACTTGAAAGCCAATTTGGCTTCACCTGGTGTCACAAACCCTTCTGGTTGTGTCATATAGACATCTTCCTGAAGGTTCCCATTAAGAAATGTTGTTTTGACATCCATTTTCCAAATCTCGTAGTAATAGTAAGCTGCTATGGCAAGTATGATTCTTATGGATTTGAACATGGAAACTAGGGAGAAGGTTTCATCATAGTCAATTCCTTGACGCTGTCTGAATCCTTTAGCCACTATCCTGGCTTTATAGGTTCTAACTTGACCCTCCATGTCCATTTTTCTCTTGAATACCCATTTGTATCCAACAGGCTTTACATCAACTGGCTCATCGACCCGAACCCTAACTTAGTTCTGATACATGGAATCCATATCATAATTCATAGCTTCTGGGCATCTTGAAGCTTCTGAGCTTTCAATTGCTTCCTTGTATGAGAGAGGTTCATCATTGTCCAACAATAATGATTCACCATCCTCGGTGACTAGGAAACCTAATCTCTCTGGTTCCCTTACCTCTCTTGATCTCCTACGCAGTTCTTGTGTTTCTGGAACCTCTTCCACGGGGACATGTGGAACTTGTTCCTGTACCAACTCATGTGTATCTTGAGTGTGAACTTCGTCGAAGTCAATATTTCTCCCACTATCCTTCTTGAGAATGTTCTCCCTCTCAAGAAAGACGGCTTGTCTGGTGAAAGTCACTTTCTTATCTAAAGGTTTATATAGGTAATATCTTTTCGTTTCCTTGGTATATCCTATAAAGATACACCATGTGCCTTGGGGTGCTAGTTTGTTTCCTGGTAAGGCCTTAACAAACGCCTCGCATCCCCATACATGTGTGTGTGAAAAAGTGGGTTTCCTTCCATTCCATAAATTGGATGGAATTCCATTTTCTGCCTTAGTTGGTACTCAGTTTAATGTGTACACTACAGTTTTCAATGCATATCCTCAAAAGGATAATGGAAGATATGAATGACTCATCATCGGCCTCACCATCTCCAACAAGGTGTGGTTCTTCCTTTCACTAACAACATTCCACTGTGGTTTGTAAGGAAGAGTGAGCTGATATAGAATCCCAGACTCCCATATAAGATCAATGAACTCTTGGTTCAGATATTCTCCACCTCAATCCAATCGAAGTTTCTTTATATTATTACCAAGATGATTCTCTACTTCATTCTTGATTTCCTTAAATTTCTCTCAGGAATCTGACTTGTACCTCATTAAGTATACATATCCATATCTACTCAAATCATCAGTAAAAGTAATTAATTAAGAATATCAACCTCTAGATTCTACTGGAAATTGTCCACATATATCCGTGTGCACCAATCCTAGAAGCTATGTGGCCCTTTCACCATGTCCACCGAAAGTTGGCTTGGTCATTTTACCTTGTAAACAAGTGTGGCATCTATCAAGTGGTTTTATCTCAGTACAGTCTAAATAACCATCTTGGAAGATCTTTGCCATGCACTTCTCGATTACATAACCGAGACAGTGATGCCACAACTGGGTGATGTATGAGTCGTGTGAGTTTGTTTCGTTATCGATTGCCAACACTTGGTTTTCGTAATTTAATACATAAAAAACATTATTTAAATGTTTCATACCATAACATACATTTTTCTTATAAAATAGACAGACCTTATTTACAAAATTGAAAATAAATCCATCTATATCCATACAAGATACAGAAATTATGTTCATGGTAACACTAGGCACATAATAACAGTTATGCAAAACAAAAATCATCCTAGTCGGCAATGAGAGGTGGTAATCTCCAATAGCCAACGTAGCCAGCCTTGTGCCATTGGCAGCTCGAATATCCACCTCTCCTATTGCAATCTTTCTAAATCTACTTGGTTCCTACAATTGAATACAGATGTGATCCCCAAAAGCTGTATCTAATACCCAATGTGTAGAAATAGAAATATTACACTCGATAACAAATTCACCTTTAGCGTCCCCACACTTCTGGGTGTAGTTCCTCTTCTAGTGGCCTTTCTTGCAACATACAAAACACATAGCCTCCCATTCCTTTCCCTTCCTCTGGATCATCCCCTTCTTGGAGTGACGACACTCGTGGACTTCAGACCGTTTATAAGTATTTGGCCCCTTTTCCTTGTCCTTCCTTTTCCTATTCACCATAAGGACTGCAGGTTTGTCACGCCCCATGTCCCTATCTACCTAGAGAATCAAGTTCAGAAGTTCTGATAGACTCTTCTCATTTTTGCTCATGTTTTAGTTGACAATAATGCTAGGGAAGGTCTTGGGAAGTGATTATAGGATGAGATCTGTACGCAACTCATCCAGGAATTTAATCCCTAAGATGTCCAGGCGTTCAATGGAGCCAATAATCTTGACTACATGAGGCTCAGCTGGCGCAGACCCTCCAAGCTTAGTTTTAAACAAAGCATTGGAGATCTAATACCTCTCATGTCTCGCCTTCTCTTGGTAGAGATCCTTAAGGTAAGACATCATGCTATACACATCCATGTTTTCATGTTGCTTCAAGAGATCATTAGACATGGACGATAGCATAAAACAATGGAAATATGTGGCATCATTCATGTGTTTCATGTAGAGTGATAGTTCCTCATCACTATCCTCTTTTCCAGGTGCAACTAGAATAGGCTCTTCCAGCACATACAATTTCCTTTCGTGGTGAAGGATGACGTGTAAACATATCTGCCACTCTTGGAAATTGGTGTTGGTGAGAAGGTTTTCCTTCTTGAGTATGGTTCACAATGATATGTTTGAAGTCATTTTCTTGTCATTTCTATAAATTAAGATGAGCAAAGGTTTAGTACTTTATTATAAAATTGAGACAAATAAATAAATTAATACTTATTAGTCTCCCACTATTTTATCAAAATCCAATAGCCCTCACCATTGACTTCGGAATATTCAGTTGCCTGATTATTCTAGTGGCAAGGATCCATATTGCCCTTCTCATTACCCCAACTCGGGTTTGTCAAGAAATTTGAAGGGTTTTAGGTCATAATTCC
This sequence comes from Viscum album, assembly GCA_963277665.1. Classification (NCBI taxonomy): domain Eukaryota; kingdom Viridiplantae; phylum Streptophyta; class Magnoliopsida; order Santalales; family Viscaceae; genus Viscum; species Viscum album. The sequence goes on along the minus strand of OY728127.1, from coordinate 1,504,610,922 downwards.
AAATGCGAACTTCATTAACTCACAGCTCCTTGATCTGATGAGTGGACTCCCCAATCCTGAAATCCTTTTATTTTGGATTTCCTCAACCTTTGCACTTGGTCACACTAAGTCCTACCGTGGCAGTCAACCCTTGACACGAACCAAGTCAATTCAACCCAAAACCTTGAATTTGAATTCCCCGATAATTGAAATCACCCCAACTAGGGTTGGTCAAGCACTTTGAACTATTGTTCAATTCTAACCAAGATTATGGAAGGCCATACCGACTTAGTATTTCTTTGAGGGATTTATCCTTATACATAAATCACCAATTTATTATCTTCTATTACATGCTTATTAATATTAAGTGGGATATACTTAAGTGATTAACCATTTCTAAGATAATATTTACGTATAAGTCATTTTTATTTTAGTTTCATCTTGCATACTCGTTTAATTCATTAATTGTTTGATCGTGAAAACACACCCACAATAAATAAACCATGAAACTGATATAAATAAAATAAATGGTACGATCATGAGCCTTTTCTATTGTTTAGTTTATCTAGTGGTTGATAAAATAACCCAAGACCTTGGGAAGAAACACCTTGAACCTTTCAGGTTCGTATTTACAGGTTTCCACTTGTCCACCTTTTTATCTCCTTGGATTGGTTTCACCTTGTCTCCTGACTTGAGCCGCCCCTTCTAGATTGGAAGCTCCATCCATTACATTTGCATTTATCTAACATGTAGGTGAGGGGTAAAAAAGGGGTTTTTACATACAAGAATCCTTGGGTGCGTAGACCCTACATATTAATGAGGAGAAGGCTCGCAGGCCAAAAAATTTAATTTAAATAAATTAATTAAAGAAACCATTCACATACAAAGGTCTTGTTCTATCTCATGATCATCCATACATGCAACGATACTTACACATAAATAAAACTATAATTCAATTCTTTAATTGTTCTTATTTAAGATAAATCACACTCAAATTAATTAATTATCTTTAATTAATCAATCCTTTTATCTTAATCCCTTTACATAATTACCTTGATATTCTCATCCATCATTATTTTAAACAAATAAAATCATTTAAAATTAACTTTGTACATAACTTGTAACTTGGAGGCAACCCTGTGAATTCTCATTCATTACATAGATGATAAATTAAACACATATATATAAAACATGTATCACGTGTTGTGCCTCAGCTTTACGCCTGCACTATGGTACACATCTCAAGGGTTTGTATAATATAATAATAAATTTTAATAAATCTGCATAATTTGGGTGAGTACATGGCATGTAGTTCCGACTACACGGAATGTAATTTTCCTCACTATCCATCAGAAGTACGCTCCCGGGGACATGGCGTGTTAATGTACTTCGGAAATTTTCAGAGTATATGGCGTGTCTAGTGGGACACGCGCCATGTAGTTTCCGTGTTACATGGTTTCCAGCCGTCCAAACCGTGTACAGGGTATACAGTCCAACCCTAACCCAATGGGACTACACATCATGTTCATTGGACCACACGACGTTTAATCTGGAAACCATGTGCCACCTGTTCCTGGTCAACACACGGTGTCATAAATGACTTAGATATGATCAATACACGGCCTGATTTGGCAGACCAGCCCGATGAATGAACCTAGACTACACGGTGTGTACTTCCCAATACACATCGTGTATTCTCGTTTTGTACGACCAAGAATGCTTGGCTCCTCCAGATGAGATCCTCTATTTTATTTTAATCAAAAATTAAAAGAAATGGTCGTTTGTGTATGGTGAGCGAGAAACGATATAGGAGGAACAGATCTCAAGATTCAGAATTAAAGAACGATTAAATTCAATTGAAACAACTAAATTATTAAATGCGTAAATCACCAACGAAAAACTAAATAATTATAATCAACGATATGACTACTCCGATACCACTTGTAGGTTCCGGGCGCAGCGGAAGCGCGTTGGTGAGTTTTCCCAACATTGATTTGAGCATTAAACAATGTTCAAACCGAGATCCGTCATGATATAAAACATCAGATATTCGGAATATAATGAAGAACGAAAAACAAAAGAGGGAGTCCCGGAACCCTAGAGATAGGATCATCATATAATTAATTTAATTAATTCACAAGAATTACCTTGGTGGAATTCTTTCTTCATTTATGTCTCCGGTTACGATCTGGTGTGATCCATCATTGCTTCATAGAATCCAAGTGTAGGATTCCTCTAGCGGTGATCCACACATTTTCCATGTATCTATGGATTTCACCGAAGGGATCTCCAGGTGCTAGCGTGGAAGAACCTTCACTTGTGATGTCTACCTTCGATCTCCTTGATCTAGTGGTGGTGGATCTATCTTGGTCTAGAGAGAATTCTTGGAGGAAGGAGTTCTTTCGTCCTTGAGTGAACTCTCCAAAATTGATGTCCACAATGATTATCTCTGTGGAAAAGTGTTGGGGTTGTGAGGATATTTATAATTGGGTTTGGGGTTATAGAGTTATGACAATAAATAAACACGTTACCTGTTTTATTTATTTCATTAACTCTTATTCAAAACCCCCATGTCGAATTATTAATTCCTTGACATGTGCCCATGCTAATTATAATAAATGTCATTTAATAAAACAATATTATATCCTCAAAATCCCGACTTGAAAAACTAAACATCATGTAATCATTAATACACAGCATGTACTCATTTTCCATAAAACTACACGGCGTGTACTTTTATTTTCCATTTTTCTTTATTTTCTCCACCACATTTATTATTCCTTGAGTAATGGATATTTATTTCTTAAATAAATGTAACTGAATTACTTGCTAATAAATATATATTATTTCATCCACAATATATTCTCTCGAATAACTAGTGTCAAAATAAATGTCATCAGGCATCCTTAAATAATTATTAAACCACATTCGGGAATAATCTTTATTTAACTTGTTAAATTGATATTTAACTGAGATACATGGACACACATAGTGTATGACCCTCTATGCCTATTTCTCAGTGGCATTAGGTGGAGCCTGCCTATATTCTAAGGTTATCGTCTAGTAATATGCCAAGGCACCTGTAGAGAAAGAATTTAGCGTTGTAATGACCTGTCAACTCATACGAATGCTTACCGTGTAATATAATCCCTTTTTCTCAACATCTCTAATCAAGTGGGTTGCATGCTACTGCGATCAACCCATGTGCTTGATTATTCTTTCTTTGAATTTCTGGAATTGAACTTGCCCATTCCTTACCACGGACATGGATTTACTTAGGCTATATCAATTCCATCAAAGGGCCTGAGATATCTACTTCCATTATGGAACAGAAGGAAAAAATCCTTTCTCATATTATCTATTAATATAGTATTACGCGTGACACACCCAACGTATCCTACCTCACTACGAACAATGTGTCGTCACAGTTCTCATCATTACGTCTTAGTACACGAGTTTTAATACCCATTAATAATAATCTTACAGTATAAGGACCAATACACATGTCTGAAGATAGGATATCCAATGACACTATGAAATTTGGATTTCCTACTGGCGGGTCTCGTTCTAATAATATCCTCTAGGATATTACCAAGGGTGCACAACATGAGAAGGTGCCTCAAAGTTTTTTGAGTCCTCACCCCTAATGGCCAGTATTATTTGTGTCCCTCAAATAACATAATTCGGACATAGAACATATATTCAAGAATAGTGTTATGGCACTTTTGGGTTCTCATCATAGTAGGGATCCGCTATGACCCATTAATGCAACAGTTGTCCATAGGACATTATCACATGCATTGTCACGCAGAAGAACAATCAAGATGTGATGAGGTATTTATTAATGAATAAAGTAAAAATTGGTTGGTTCTAGGCCACCAAATTCAATAGGTACAACTCTTGAATGATCATCTCTAAGGATCACCTTGTCAAAGGTCCACCTCTGAGCAATCTCGAGTCCCGGTACCCTCGTCCTCAGTCAGCACTGTCTGTCATCTACACCAAACACAACAAGGTGCGGGCATAGCCCTTGAAGGGGTGAGTTTAATAATACTGAGTAGGGACCCTGAGACCCCCTAAGGTCTCTCAAATCCACAAAGGATAAACCAAAAAACATAGAAACAACATTCAACCCTACTTAGGTATATGCCCATACATATACCTAAGTTATCAGAAAATACCCACCTCACACGAGAGGGTATAATACCACACAGGTAACACCACGAAGGTAGGATTACCACACATGTATCTCCATGAAGATAAAGTACCACACAGTTACACCATGAAGATATAAGACTCATCTCAAAACAGGTATACAACTCTGAGAAACAGGATTATAGTGCTGACCCACACAAGATCTCTTTGGAAGCTGATAGCCAGCCACGAGATTCTCTAGTGATAATAACAAGTAACATCTGTAGTCACAACGTCGAACACCCCGGATGCTAGAGAACTCCTCCTATATGGAGTAAATTTGGCCCCCCATGTCACAGAGAGTCATTTCCCACTATCCTTGGACTGCTAAGGTACTCCTCCTATCGAGTATTGTGGGTCTTCTGCATCACACAGAGGCGCTCTCCACCATGGGTCCGCCGTGTCACATAGAGGTGCTCCCCCTCATGGATTGCTAAGGTAATCCTCCTATTGAGTACCATGGGTCTTCCCCATCACACAGAGGCACTCCCCACCATGGTTCTTCTGAATCACACAGAGGCACTCCCTACTGGGCCTGTCGAGTAACTCTGAGTCGAAACGGTTAGTAATCGTCAAGTCTCATCCAGTCGCAGGGTTCCGTACGTAGCGCGCTTGGGAGAACCACTCCCCAAGCCATCATTCATACCTCAATGACCAAAATTTTAAATGAAGAAGTATCCCAAAGTTCTGTCACGTCATAAGGGACCCAACGCAATAGACGACATGTCAATCGGATGCTCAGTCTGTAAGTCGTTAGTTTTTCCTCTCTGAGGTTCGGTTGGATTCGGGGTCTAATCTAACCTAGACATACTCCAAATTTATCCAAAAATCAAGTGGAGTATACCAAAAGGACCATATCAATCCAATGATTCTGTTTCCATAGACGGTTCATCAAACAGATGCAAAGTTCTCAGGTTATGACCAAAAATACGTAACTGGGTCTGGATGGCCTGGGCCCTGGTGGGCATGGCCTGTTGGGCCATGTTCTGGCCTGGACCACCTGCTGGGCATGGCCTGGCCAGTGCTGGGCATGGCCTGCTCACACGGCCTGGTGGCACAGTCCACCCGAGGTGGTGCCGAAGGGGGAGCAGACCCCCTTCCATTTAGATTACCAAAGGGAAGCGCCTTAGGCGCTGCCATGACACCTGTGGGACCCGAGTGGGTCCCACCATCCCGCAACAGTCATCTGGTGTTCCGGTTGGTCCTCCTTCTAGTGGTGTAGTCGTGCACCGCTTCTCCACTACGGTTGGCCGAGTGTCGGCCTCTCTTTGGCCTCCGCCACGGCCAAGCGGTCACGGTCTCCTACTCATCTGGCGGCGCAGACGTGCGCCTCCCTACCATCATGCGGCTGACCAGTGTGTCAGCCCTCCTCTTATTATGTGGATCACTGCATCTTCATTCTTAGCCTAAAAAATAAATCGATTGCATATTTTCAATCCTTGGGTCGAGCGCTCTACGTCCATATGTCACTCTCAACAAAATATTGTGTTTCCAGCATCATTAAATATTTGGCGTTGAAGAATGCACCGAGAATAAAAATATAAGAGGAAAGGTATATGTGCGGGGTTATGGCCAGGTTAGTTTGGCCATCATAATTGTGAAACCATAATATGAGGATTCGATAAATAAATTCAATCATATATAATTAAATCCCCTACCTCAATTTTCCGAAGGTGGTGGCATGAGGAAGATGACGAAGTCGTTGAAGATTGACAGCGGCATTTTTCACCCTTGTAAGATTCTCCAAGGTCAGTTCCTCGTTCGTCGATTCCATAAGGTGCTCTTCATCGGAGAGTGTTCTTCATTGAAAAAGATGATCCTCCAAAAGATCTCCCCAAAAATCCTCTCATTTTCCAACAAAAATTCCCTTATAGGAAATGAGGAGGCAAATTAATATGTTTAGTTTATTAATTAAACAATTAATGATTGGCTCATTATTTAAGTTGAAGTTGGCACAATAAATTGGGAGGAGTCTATGGGTTAACTCCACATTTAAGTGGGAGTTCAAGGGTTCGGGTGGTCCCCACTTCTAATTATTTAAATGGGAGGTTTTAAAAATAAAATAAAAGTTGTTCTTTATTTTATTTTTATTCTTTTAATACACCCATGAAATTTTGGGAAACTAACATTCACCCTCGATCTAATGTGGTCGAGGTGAAGGTCTCCTTAAACGAACATCGGTAATGCGAGTTCAATGGTGCCCTCGAATTTCAATTCCGAGCATCGGTTCAAAAGTTACAAAACACCGCACATGCATTTACTGAACATACCCAAAAAAAATTTAAGAAAATTATTAACAATCAGCCTCGACCTACTTCAGTCAAGTTTAGTCTCTGCCTAAGTGAAACATTCCCCAAAAAACCCAACTGTACTCTCAGATTTCCAATACGAGTTACCGTTTAAAAGTTATGAATTTTATAATAAAATAATTTTCCCTTAATTGTTTTATTTACATCCAAAAACTAACTTTCACTAATGGCCCGCGCCGGACAATGTTAGTATCTTCCAAAAGAGAGAATACCCTCACAAGTTCAATGGTGTTATCGGATTTATAATTTGAGTTACCGTTCGAGAGTTATAAGCATTTGAAAAATAAAATAATTTTTATTTAATTATTTTATTTAAGGTTATTCCATTTTCTAGTTTTCTCACAGGAGGCTCGTGCTGACTAAAATTAAGTCGCTCATAGGGTAAACCCGCTATCCTAAGCACAACGGTGCCCTCAGATTTCTGATCTGAATAACTCTTAAATAGGTATTCAACTTTTTCAGGAAAAACTGCTTAAGCGCGCTATATAAAGCTTAACAAAACTTCGATGGGTCATTCAAGGCACTTCGGGCCTCAAAATCACAAACCGTCAGATTTTGCTGTATCAAAATAATTCCATATAATTAAAAAAATTATACAGAATTTTTGAGACTTTACAATCTCCCCACCTTAGGGATTTATGTCCCTGAAAGCCACAACATGGACTAAGGAAAAAATGGGGGTACTGAGCACAGATTTGAGCCTCCCGCTCCCATGTTCTCTTCTGGAGGTTCATGTGCTGCTAGCGAATGCGCACCAGAGGTATTGACTGCCAACGAAGGTCCCACTCATGTCGATCCTCAATCTCTACTGGAACCTCCGTAAATGTCGCCCCATCATCTAAGTCCCGCTCTCCATGGTCGATGACTTGAGAAGGGTCATGCACATATCTCCTATACTAGGATACGTGGAAGACATCGTGCACCCACTACAACTGTGGTGGTAGTTCCAGGTGGTATGCCACCTTGTCAAATCTCTGTAGTCCCCATCAAGGGAAGTCTCACTAGAAAATGTGGTCCCCCCTCCTAGAAATCCAAAGGTATCCATCTCTTGTCAGCATAAGACTTCTTCCAACTCCTTGAAATCTTCACTTGCTGACAAGTGAGACATCATGATACAAACTATGCCACTGATTTCTTTATCCCTGGCCAACAGTACTGACATTGAAGGTCCTGGTACAACTTATCCACTGATGTACCATTAATGGGATGTATGAATCTCCCTCAACACCTCCTCCCGAAGTGTCAGTGGTACCATGGTGCATCCTCGGAAGAGGATGACGGGCTCCCCACCTTTAGAAAATCCTTCAGGAGACCATCTTGAGGATATCTGAGCAAGTTGGGCCTCGCAGTCAATGAATCAAGTTGTGCCCCCCCCCCCCCCGAATTTGATGAATAATTGGGGGAGTGATCGTCATAGACTGGAGGTAATCTACACCATATTTTTCCACTAAGGATATCCGTAGCGCGACTAGCTTCTTTGACGCCTCACTCAGTAGTTTTAGACTACATCTCCTACTGAGTGTATCTAATACCACGTTCCCCTTCCCAGAAGTATAGATTATCTCAAATTCATAGTCCTTGAGGAAATCTTTCCATTTCTGATGACTTTGGTTCAGGTCCTTCTGAGAGAAGATATATCTGAGACTTTTGTGATGACAGTAGACTGTGAAACGTTATCCAATCAAGTAGTGTCACCACATCTGTAGCACAAAGACCACGGTTGCTAACTCAAGGTCATGGGTAGCATAGTTCTACTTGTTTGTAACACCCCAAGATTTTATGAAAAATATTGTTTTAATTTCATTAATGTCTTGTGTTTTATTCTACACCAATATTACCTTGCGCTATACACAACACCGTATTAGCTTGCAGTATACGCAACACTAGTCTGGGACCGTGTTACACACAATTTTGATAATAGTTATTCTACGCAACATTGAGTATATATATATATATATATATTAAATATATAAATGAAATATGGTTGGATTCTGTTATACAAAACAATGAAGGATTCTTTCATAACACGCAACCCTGACTTGGCTTGCATTACACGCAATCGCGACCTTCCTCGATAGCGTGTGTTGTACGCAATACCGGGTTTTAATAAACAATAATATATTATTATAATATTGTCATGAACTAGCCATTATGAAAAGTATTAACTAAATTTTGAATTTTATAACATTATTATTCATCTAACACATTTTCTAGAACATGGTATAAGAACAAAATAAATTTTTCGGGTAAAATAAGTATTTTTCAAAAAATGCAGTTTTGTCACCTTTTGATGGCGCACCCACTTTAAATCTAGTTTTTGAAATGTTTATAAGTTCAATTTGACAAAATAAAATTCTTCTTTGGAATCAAGAAATAAAAATTTACTTTGGATAAATTTTTCATATTATTCTGGTAACTTTCACATTTTAATGAATAGTAAAAACACGCTATATTTTAATTAAAAACAACTTTTTTCATCGTAATATCTTATGTGGTTAAATTATAATATTGAATGGTTTTGAAGTATAAATAGAATATATTTTTACCATTTAATATAATTTATGTCATTAGCATTGATTTTACCTTGAATTCGTAGGTTAAATCAATTCAATCTTTTGCAATGTTTTAAACAAAAAACCGTTTTTATTCGACAACGGGATTAATTTTAATTTAATTTCTGCAACTTCTGTGTATTGAATTTTAAAAAATTGATTCCATATTTGGAATCAGTGGGTCCAAATTATTTTAATAGGCTACTTTTTATTTTTGGGAATTATGAATAGTAACTATGGTAAATTTTATTTACCATAGTTAAAGGTAAATCGGGTAATTAAGGGTAAATATAATATTTTAAAATTACTCTAACAAATGTAAAAATACTATTGGATGACTAAAAGTCGACCCATATCACCTAAGGGTCGGATTAGATTCATTTAATTAAATTTTGTCAATGAAAATAGTTTAATTATTATTAAAACCAAAGAATGTGACAACATGTCAATTTCTTAAATCTTATAAGTATAATAATTTTAATCTAGTGATAAACTTCATGAAACTTCGAACATGAATAGTCTCCAGAACGCTAATACAATTATCTACATCATAGGAATTTATTTAAAATTTTTAGGGATTAAATAATTATCATTTATTATGACACATAGATGATCCAGTAATTGTCTTATTAATAAAATATTGACATAATTGATGTTATAAATGCCCAAATAAATGTAATTTGAGACTTTTTATGACTTAAACTAATTTTCTAGGTTAATATTACATCTTATTGTTGATTTAAGTAACTTGGTTCGAACTTATCATTCTGTTATGAATTTCATAAAACTCATATACCAAATAGTGTCAAAATTGACATAAAATAGTTTTTAAAACAAATATTATATTATTAATTGTTATTTTATTCCAAAAAATCTAAGGTTAGGCCAAATGACTTATATAAGATTATATATATTAATAATAAACAACTTGAGGTTCTTTTGGCTTGATATAGTAAGTTTATTAACCATATAGTGTAAGAAAACAAAATGACACGGTAAAAGTTAAATTATTTAACTTAGAGTTAAATCTAATTGATAAGGGTAAAATAATAAACTAAACTTGTCTAAATCCTATTGGATGAGAGGATTTTGACCCATCCCCACCTTATCCTCTAAATAAATCAATTTGGATCTATTTAAAACCGAACTTGACATTATAATAAAATAATATTTTTAGTTATTCCAAAGGTGCCCCTCTCCTCCCTTATAAAAGGGAACCTCATCCCTCTCTTCCTCACACAACTTTGAGCCTTCAAGCTCGGCCAAACCCTGCAAAATTCTCTTCTCCACTTCCCTAGAAACATCCTAGAGGTTATGGTCTTCCTCAAAGACCAATTTTAGTTCCCTAAGAGGAGGTCTCAAAGAGGCGCTTCAAAGAAGAGGTAATTTTCGTTACCGATTCTTTCACCTTTATTTCTTCTTCCACTTATTCTTATTAGGTTGTTTCATTATGAAGTAATAAAATCAGTATCACTAATATACTGATATGTTATTATAAGTATGAAACAATCCTATTTCACCATCTATCCATCCTACGGAAAAAGAAATCACTGCGCGTGCGTACGTACGGAATACCGTCTCCACGCCGTGGTGTAATCTGTTTTTCCACCAACACCTTACATGGATGGGTATTATGGTGTAAAGAATAATTATACATAGTTATTATAACATCATAATGATTCTGATATATTTTATCATCCACTCCAATTCAATTCAATAATTATGGAAATGATATCATCGCTCGTGCGTACGTACAGACTACCGTCTCCACGACGCGATGAGATTCATTCTCCATGTTAACCATTTAAGAATTATTATAAAGTATATATAAGAAATAATAATGAAATATATGACATTATGAAGCTACTGGATTTATGTATATATGTATTTCATCTACTTACTTCCATTCAAGATAATAAGGAAAGGAAAACAGCGTTCATGCGTACGTACGGACTACCGTCTCCATGAACGGTCTGTTTCATTTCATTTATCTATCTAATATATATATATATATACTGAATATATATGATATATAAATCATGTTTTATATTCTGGAAGTAAGTAAATCTTGATATAAGTAATAATAATGTCAAGAACAACAAGTCCAAACAACTACGATAAATG